>OX411818.1:16420235-21420235 GCA_948253155.1 Leucoma salicis
AATTTTTATTAAGATATCTATTTCAACTATCTGACGGTGTTAGAGTTAAGTACATAAAAGGGTCTTTTTTCGCGTAAAAACTGGACGTGTCGTCCATCGAATCGCAATCGTGACCAAGACTGCTGCAACGCAGTTGATACATCGGGCTAGAGGTAGTTAAAATTTACCTATATGCAAAATAACCACTTGAAATATGTGTACAATTCGCAAATCTTTAAAAGTTCCTATCAGATTTAGTGATTAACAACAAATCTTTAGATAGACGCATTACTATAAGCCTAACCGCTCTTACAAGTTTTGTGGAACAGTACTTTGCAAATAAAATTACATAATGAAAGCTTCTCCCCTGTTAATCCCAGGGTATGGAGCATAATAAACCATTGAATATACTTGCTAGACGAGTTAAGAATCCGGAAGGGATCAAAGACCAGTCCTGTACAATACCTTGAGATGGACAATACACTGTCACTAAGGGGAAACGTCTACGTCTTTAACTCTCACCCTAACGAGCCTCTACACATGGCCGGTAAATAATAACTATCTGCCGAAATACTGACATGAATCAGAGCAATCAATCCAAAGGTGACCCTTGTCAACTCAATTATCAAGAGTACAATTATTCTCTATGACAATGTTTCCAATAACATTTGGCTCACATATATGGGAAACTAGATTCGACTCCGTACGCGTGGATTTCATAATATAAATACATCACTTTGCGATACGTTAGTCAATTCTATGTAATAATAACCCCACGAAAACCATTCATTTTTCCAGGGTGAAGAGCCTATCGTTTTTTCTGAGCTCCAGTTTATATGAATGCAAAAAGTCATGATAATTGGTCCAGTAGTTATGGCGTGAAAGCGTATCAAACAAAAACCCACTTTCGCATTTATAATATTATTAGTAAGGATGGAAAACGGATTAAGCTTTGTAAAAGTGATATAATTGCTTTTTCAATACACATTAACATTATTGTTACACCTTTTATTTGTTAAGGCGGGAATAAATGTATCTAACCGCACACCCCTTCGTTCGCGGCAACGAACAGGGTAGTGTGGGGCCCTCACTAAATAAACCCGCTTGTGTCGTCTCTCCGCCTGTACTGGAGGACCACTGGAATTGCGTGACATTACTTATATAATCCTTACTTCATATTATAAAAAGCTGCCACGGTGGAGCAGCGGTAGTGTGTGCGACTGTTGATCACAAGGTCTCGAGTTCGATCTCCGGGTTGGGCAGTGTTATTAAGCTTTTTCGTAAAAGAAAAATGTACAGACACAGCTTTATAATAGTACTAGCCTTTGTCCGCGCCTACGTCGCAGCCAAAAGCTAGTTTTTAGGTTACATCTCGGGTTCCCGATATAGTAGCGGGATAAAATTTATACCAGTTTTTAAGTCTAATCAAGAGCTCTCAAATAAAAAAAGTTGCATCAAAATCCGTTCAGTAGTTTTTACTTGATGCGCGAACAAACAAACAGATAAGCAGACAAACAGATATATATTCTAAAAAAAATGTTTTGTGTTTAGACACGCCAATATAGCCTATTCCAATATTTTTTTCTCAAATATCTTAAATGTACAGACACAGCTCTGTTACAGCTTTATAATAGTACTAGCCTTTGCCAGCGGCTTCGCCGCAGCCATAAGCTAGTTTTTCGGTTATATCTCAGGTTCCCGATATAGTAGCGGGATAAAATGTCTACCAGTTTTTAAGTCAAATCAAGGCCTTTCAAATAAAAAAAAGTTGCATCAAAATCCATCTAGTAAAGTAGTAGTAGTTCTTTTAAATAATTTCTAAAATAAATCTAGTTTAAATAATTTTCTAGTTTTCCGGTTATATCTCAGGTTCCCGATATAGTAGCGGGATAAATTACATACCAGTTTTTAAGCCTAATCAAGGCCTTTCAAATAAAAAAGTTGCATCAAAATCTGTTCAGTAATTTTTGTGTGATGCGCGAACAGATCAGAATCAGATAAATAGACTAAAATTCTAAAAAAGATTGTTTTGTGTTTAGACACGCATATATAGCCTATTACAGTAATTTTTTCTCAAATATCTTAAATGTACAGACTTAGCTCTGTTACAGCTTTATAATAGTATAGATATATTATAAACGCGACATTACGCTTGTTTGTTACGCTTTCACTCCGTAAGTACTTAATTTTATTGATCATTGTGAAAACATTTCGTACGAAGTCTAGAAAATTATTCCACCTACATTTTATCTCGGCAAAATGGATGTTTCTTGCAGAATAGCTGCTTTTGTATAGAGATAATGAATGTGCCATTGAGTAAAATATTATTCAATTCTAGTTTTTGACTGCACAAATGACGGAGTGGTTTATATACCGGCCTCCCGTCAGAGTGTTATGGGTTCGATTCCCACACAGGACAAACCTTTGTGTGATCCACAAACGTTTGCTTTGAGTCTGGGTGTAGGTACTTTGTGTCCATGAAATTTTCTGTCTGTAAGGTCCCTCGTGATACCAGAATTATTCCTTAGTGGCAGGTACTGTATTTAAAAAAAAAAGTCGATGCGGACGAATTTGAGACCAAAATGTATTATTGCATCAGTAAGTTACTGTCCACATTATGCGTATGTGAAACACGTAAACATTATAAAGAGTTACCCTGTGGGTCTTTTTGGGTCATTGCCAAGAGCAATTCATTTAAATTATGATTCAGAGTTTGGAGCGGTATTTACGAAATGTCTAAATGAGATGGTATATTTTGCTTGGTGATAAGTACTGTGCCCACGACTGCAACATAAATACGTCACTCCAAGGAATATTAGATATATCTGTACAAAACAAGGAATATTAGATATATCTGTACGAATTTAGCCGTGTGGGGCCGGCTTTAGAATTGTTCCACCCCTCTCCACCCATGGGAGTCGTAAGAGCCGACTGAGGGAATACCGGGGGAGTGGGCAGCAGCACTCCTTAGAGTATTAACAACATCCACTGCGATCGCCAACCCGCCTGTCAAGCGTGACGATTACGGCACTATCCCCCATTCTTGGGGAGGCCTATGTCCAGCAATGGACGTTAAAAGGCTGATGGATGGATGGTACAAAACATAAGTATTCCATAGGAACCACCCATATTTACGGGATACAAAAGTTGCCTATGTTTTCTTTAGACCAAAAAAATATAAACAAATTAACACACTTTACAAAAAACAAACTCACGACACATTTAGAATGTTAAGTAAGGAGGTAGTTTACAGTAATTTGTTTAGAAATTCAAATAGGAACCATACCCAAATGGTTCCACTTATTATTAGGTATTAAACAGAAGCATTGACATGGGTCATACTTCGTGCTACGTCGTAAATGTACAGTAATCACAACGGATCTTTGTGTCTCTGAAGTTGGCTGCAAGACGCTGCGCAGTAGCTATTTTTGTGACGCAAGGCATGTGCGTCTTCTACAGTTTACATTAATCGAAAAATGTTCGATTATAATTTAACAATTGTAATCGATAATTATATAATTTATCGATCGTACTAAAAGATGTGGACTCTTCTGAATCTAGATTAAAGCTTATTTACTCATGGGCTCGTATACTTTTTATTAAATATAAAAAAAAAATAAGGCTTAAATACTTAGATATGAAAACATTATGATCTCATTCGATTGTTTTGTTAATAGAGTAAAACATTTGAATTTTCATGTGTTGTGTCAGCACTTATCGTATAATTCTGTCAAAATCCCAACTTCGCGCTCTGTGCCTAACTTCACAGACACAAAGATTCGTTATGACTACTATAATAGATTACTTAATATAACACAAAGTAAAAAAATGTGAAATCGAAAATAACAGTCACGAGCAGGATTTGAACCTGCATCTCCTGGATACCGCCCTGATGCTTTGCCAATTCAGTCATCGTGACTATTGCTCCTGACTGCTAATCTCGATGACACATTCATACTTAACGTCTTTGGGTGACGTCTGCGCCATCTGTCGGAAGTATTTTCATACATTATACCAACCAGGTAAACTTAATTTTACAATTAAGATTTTACCTAATAATGACGCAAACCCTATAAATATTTAGATATTTTTATATATATTTTTAGCATTTTACGAGTACGAGCTTTTAGTTGATGCGCAAACTTTAACAACTCTGTCGTACCTTCAAGATTGCTGTTGGAACTATGTTCAGTTTTGCCGTTGAATTATTTATTAAAATAATTTTCTTGTATTTACAAGAAATCGTTCTTATGAAACTTTAATATATAACGTGTCCGCCCTCACTTCGTACGCTGCAATTGGTTAATGAAAATATATTTCTATTTTTTAAATATCTCCGTAGACGCCTACGGATATATTAAAAAAATTGAATTAGTCAGCGTAGTAGCCACTGAAGTAATATATCCGTGTGGTGACGGACTAAGAATACAAGTGCCACCACCCCATCCTTTTCCGCAGGTATCGTACAAGGCGACTAAGGGAAGTAAGCAATTATGACCCATTGCATTACTGGCGGTAGGGCTGGGTACCCGTACCCAGTGAAAGTATCTATTCATTTGCTATCGGGCCCAAACGGGTCGGTACCACCATCTACTGTGTGACCCGCCATGATGCATGTCAGTGTGTTTTGGCTACAGCCAAATACAGAAATGAAAGTATAAAACGGCTATCTTGTGCTGTAGCACAAGATAGCCGTTTTATACTTTCATTTCATATCTGAGAAATGGAATGGTGTGCAGTGGCTTGACAATACTCTCAATATAGTTGAGTCCATGAGCGACGGTTACCACTTATCATCCCGTGAGCCGTGGATCGTCTGCCATTAGAAAAGCAGTACAAAAAAGTAATGTCCACACAATTCCAAAGGTCTACTCATACAGGCGGAGAGACGGCACACGGCGGGTTTATTTACTGGGGCGAGGGCCTCACCCTAACCTGTTCGTTGCCCCGAATGACGGGGCGTGCGGTTAGGTACATTTTTGCCCACCTTAACAAAACAATTTCAGGCAGCTTATGCCTCAAAATGGTGTTTTACGACTTAATAATAATATTCACGGACATTTTTCACACAACGTCCTCTGGTTCCAAACTAAGCTTAACGCTTGTACTATGGGTACCAGATTACGGATATAATACATATACTACTTTTTTTTTGTAAATACATTTTTTTGTGAATATATAATAGATAGAAAACATCCAGACGCAGTACAAATATCTGTGTTCATCACACAAATAATTGTCCTGAGTGGGAATCGAACCCACGACCTCGTGCACGCAAGTTAATTACACTACCGACTACGCCACAAGGCCCTTGATTGAAATATTTGAATTCCATACTTAAACAACTTAAAGATGTAATTTTCTACTATATAATCTTCATATTAAACGTATACTATATAAATGACAGTGTAAAGTTTCAAAATCGAGTGCATAGTTTAGAATAGGAAAAACAGACATACCTACTCGGGCAGCTTCTTCACTTTATACTATGTATAAAAAAACATGATTTGGTGGTGTAGGTACACTAGGGTTGGGAGTGTTCAATTGCTATCCGGTCCGTGCGGATTGGTACCACTGTCTCCCGTGTGACCACTAAGAACCTTGTTGTGTTTTGGTTGTAACCAACCGTTCATTCTGTTATTTATTAACCGCGAAATACTAAGAGACTCAACTATACTGAGGGTACTGACAGGAAAGTACTCTTATTATAGTTTTGAGCGCAATGACCGACGGTTACTACTTACCATCAGGACGTCTGCCACCTTAATGAAATGAATTAAAGTAAGTGATTATGTAAAATGTACTTACGAGGCGTTAGCTTCAGGTATGATGTCATCGGCGACGACGTAGATCATAGCACCAGCTGCAAAGGCCAGCGCGTAAGGTAGTGCGGGCTGAGCGGCTGCTACTGCCACTGCACCCA
This sequence comes from Leucoma salicis, assembly GCA_948253155.1. Lineage (NCBI taxonomy): Eukaryota > Metazoa > Arthropoda > Insecta > Lepidoptera > Erebidae > Leucoma > Leucoma salicis. The sequence continues at coordinate 16,426,138 of OX411818.1, forward strand.
GGACCCCGAAAACGGGCTCCACCATGCCGGAGAGCTGGCCATACCTAATAAACATTTGACGTTCTCAAAAACAAATTTTGTGGAAGAAAAATGACTGTGAGCAAGATTTTAAGTTACATCCAATTCAGGGTACGCTTTAGCAGCTAAGCTATCACAAACCTATTTCAGAGACTTCCAATTCCATATCTCTATTATATTAAGGATCGCGACATCTATCAAAAATGTAATTTGCAACATATTAAATCCTAAAAAAATACAATTCACTTCTTTCAGAAAACATAATCTATATAAATATATAAAACAAAGTCTGTTTAGTTACACCATTTATAAATCGAGAACGGCTGCACCAATTTTTAAGATCTTTCATTTGTTGGGTTTCTATCTGTCCAGAATAGCAGAATAACTATTAAAACAGTTTTCACGAAAAAAAATTGATAAAAATTAATTTTCAAATTCAAAATATTTAATTCGACCTTAACGATCATATACATAAACATAAAACAATTTGGTAAATAAAATCAAAAATATCACTTAAACAAAGTGAAATAACATTATTATTATTAGCATCATTAATTATTAAATAACATTATAACTAAATAAGTAACATTATATTAGACATTCATTATTAATTTTAATTAAAGTATAATTAAGAGTAATATGGCCGCCTCTGACTCATTTGATTGTTCGTAAGCATATGAACACTACAACAATGGTTGATCATAATATCTGTTCGCAAACTAACACAGCTAGAACAGCTTTTATGATTTGACAAAATTTATTGATTTTGAGCCAATTACAAGGGCTGTGAAATATATAAAGAGTTCGAGGCTCGAAAAAAGAAAAACTCTACTACAAGAGTGAGACAGCTTGATTATAAACCTTCAGCCCCACCTGCTATCACCACTCTCTCTCCACCGTCAACTAATAATGGCAAAGGAAGATTAGCCAATATGACCACTACTCAACAAGCAACATATGCGGAAGTTACTCTTGGGAAGAATGTCCAGGTACCACAACAATTCAACTACAAATTGGAAGATATAATCCTCAAACAAGTGAAAAAATAGATTTACTAATTCAACAAATAGGTTCTTTATTGGGGTTTATCACTACTCTCGTCACTAAACTCACAAAATGACCTCATTAAACATAGCTGCCTGGAATATCAATGGCCTTGCCTCCAATATTAACGAAGTGGAGACGTTTATCAACTACAACCAACTCGACATTTGTCTTATATCCGAATCGCATACCACGTCAAGAAGCAGACTGCATCCCAAGATTCTCTGTGTATCTCACCCCTCATCCTGATGGTGGTGCTCATGCTGGCACAGCAATAATAATTAAGAATAGCATAAAACACTCTCTAATGGAAACATTCGTTACTCCTTATCTTCAAGCCACAATTGTAAGAATTGAGGACCAATCCGCACCTCTCACTGTCTCTGCAGTGTATTATCCACCACGGCATACTATCAAAGAGGAAATGTTTACGGACTTTTTCAAACTCTTGGGCAACCGATTCATAGCTGGAGGTGATTGGAAAGCCAAATACTGGGGATCTAGATTAACCGTTACTAGGGGAAAGGAACTTAAAAAGAGCGTAGATGCCAACAACTTAATTCCAATGTCATCCGGTGAGCCTACATACTGGCCTACAGACCACATTAAAATCCCAGACCTGCTAGACTTCTTTATGACAAAAACATCTGTGCACACAACACTGTCATAAAATCAAGTCTGGATGGATCCTCAGATCATACGCGAATTATTCTAATGCTTAGCTCTATGCCTATATCCCGTGACACATGCGCGTAGCTAGATACGTATCCAAAATGGATGCGAAGAAGGCTCCAGGATTCGATTTAATCACCCCCAGGGTTATGAAGGAGCTTCCAAAAAGGCCGTGTGGGGCCGGCACCAAGAATAGCTCCACCCCGTCTCTTCCTATGGGAGTCGTAAAAGCCGACTAAAGAATTACCTGGGGACCGGGCAGCAGCGTTCCCCTGTGTACTAAAAACATCCGCTGCGATCGCCAACCCGCCTGCCAAGCGTGGCGATTATGGCAATACCCTCCCATATGAGTGCACACACACACACATTGGCCCCCAGTCACAGCAGCTCCGCTATTCCGTGGCCTAACGGTAGCGGGCCCGGTAACGGCGGAGCAGGGGGTGCTAAGAATCTCCGGTCGCGATCCGGCTACCAGAAACGACTTCTGGCTCTGGTAACACTTAACGTCAGGACACTGAGGACTGACGAGAGGATCACCGCGCTGGAAGAGGAACTGAGCAAGATCCGATGGGACGTAGTAGGATTACCAGAAGTGCGAAGACAGGGTGAGGGCACGATAATCCTCCAGTCCGGAAACTTGCTCTTCCACCGAGAGGGCAACCAACAGTCCCAGGGTGGTGTCGGGTTTATCGTTCAAGTCTCTCATAGGTAACGTGGAGAAGATTGAGAGTGCGTCGAGTAGCGTAGCGTACCTTATACTCAGAATAACCAAAATGTATTCGCTGAAGGTCATACAGGTTTACGCACCGACCTCGACACATTCCGACGACGAAGTGGAGGCCCTCTACGAGGACATCTCAAAAAGTCACTTCACGGTGGTTATGGGAGATTTCAACGCAAAACTAGGCATAAGGAGAGACGATGAGCTGAAGGTGGGGCAATATGGATTTGGGCAGAGGAACCACAGGGGCCAGATGCTGTCTGATTTTCTGGAGAAGGAAGGCCTCTTTATGATGAATTCCTTCTTCAGGAAACAGCCCCAGCGAAAATGGACCTAGATTAGCCCTGATGGTTCTGTGAAAAATGAGATCGACTTCATCTTAACGGACAAACGACACATATTCAATGAAGTCTCAGTGATTAGCAGGATTAAAACTGGGAGTGATCACCGCTTAGTTAGAGGCATATTGAATCTAAATATGAAAGTCGAGAGGTCACGCTTGATGAGGTCTACGCTCCGACCAACACGTGCTCAATACCAGAACTCCGAAAACTTTCAGCTCGAACTACAAAATCGCTTTCAATGCCTAGACGAGTGCGATTCAGTGAACGATATGAACAACAGGTTCGTGGAAACTGTCCAAGCGGTCGGGTCGACCTTTTTTAAGACCAGTCGCGTCAATAGAACTCAAAAGCTTTCGGACCAAACTCTTAAGCTCATAGCGACACCGACAGAAATGACGGTGCAGTCTTCGGCTGATTGGTCCAATCAGAGGCGACTAAACAGACAGATCTCCAAGTCTATGCGACGAGACATTCGCTGATTTAATACCTTGCGTATTAAAGAGGCGATAGAGCGGAACCAAGGTTCCAAAGTTTTCGCAAGAGATCTGTTTGTTGGGAAAAGCCAGTTGACCAAGCTGAAGACCAATGATGGCACTGTTGTTTCTTCCAAAGATGAGATATTAAGAGAGGTCCACGAGTTCTATGGACAGTTATACAGATCCCAGAACCCTGTTGTCAGCTTGGTCCATGAGCCCAGATCCAAGCTAACTCGGCACTATACCGAAGATATCCCGGACGTCAGCCTGTACGAGATCAGAATAGCTCTCAAACAATTAAAGGACGGAAAGGCACCGGGAGACGACGGAATTACTATAGAGCTTCTGAGGGCAGGCGGAAAACCGGTCCTCAAAGCCCTTCAGAGGCTATTCAATTCCGTCGCTTCGGGGGCGACGTTCCAGTCGTGGACCAAGAGGATGGTGGTGCTGTTCTTCAAGAAAGGTGACAGAACCCTCTTGAAGAAATTCAGACTCATCTCGCTCTTGAGCCATGTCTATAAGTTGTTCTTGAGGGTCATTACAAATCGTCTCACGCGCAGGCTCGACGACTTCCAGCCTCCCGAACAAGCCGGTTTCCGAAAAGGGTATAGTACCGTAGACCACATACATACGCTGCGCCAGATTATACAGAAGACCGAGGAGTATAATCGGCCTCTGTGTCTAGCGTTTGTGGACTACGAGAAAGCCTTCGATTCGATCGAAACTTGGGCGGTGCTGCAATCCCTTCAGCGGTGCCAAATTGACTATCGATACATCGAAGTGTTGAAGTGTTTGTATAGAAACGCCACTATGTCTGTCCGAGTTCAGGACAAGAGCACGAAACCGATCCATCTGCAGAAAGGTGTTAGACAGGGAGACGCCATGTCCCCGAAACTCTTCATCACTGCATTGGAAGATGTTTTCAAGCTCTTGGACTGGACCGGATTAGGCATCAACATAAATGGGGAATACATCACTCACCTTCGATTTGCAGATGATATCGTGGTCATGGCAGAATCGCTGGAGGACCTTGGTACCATGCTCAACGACCTCAGCCATGTCTCCCGACTAGTGGGTCTAAAAATGAACATGGACAAGACGAAAGTCATGTCTAATATCCATGTCATTTCAGCACCGGTTCTGGTCGGGAGCGCGCTTCTCGAAGTTGTCGACCACTATGTATACCTGGGACAAACTGTCCAGTTAGGTAGACACAACTTCGAGAAAGAGGTCGATCGACGAATCCAGCTCGGTTGGGCAGCGTTCGGGAAGCTGAGGGAGATCTTCTTGTCCAATATTCCACAATGTCTGAAGACGAAGGTCTACGACCAGTGTGTGTTACCAGTGATGACTTACGGCACAGAGGCGTGGTCTCTGAATGTTGGCCTTATGTCAAGGCTTAAAGTCGCTCAGCGTGCTATGGAGCGGGCTATGCTTGGGATCTCTCTACGTGATAAGATCCGTAATGCGGAAATCCGTAGGAGAACGGGAGTGACCGACATAGCCCGCCGGGTCAGCATGCTGAAGTGGCAATGGGCAGGCCACATCGCTCGACGAACCGACAACCGTTGGGGAAGAAAGGTTCTCGAGTGGCGACCGCGTAACGGACGGCGCAGTGTAGGACGGCCTCCCACCAGGTGGACCGATGACCTGGTCAAAGTCGCAGGCAGCCGTTGGATGCAGGCGGCACAGGACCGTTCGCTGTGGCGTTCCCTTGGGGAGTATTATGTCCAGCAGTGGACGATGAAAGGCTAATGGATGGATTCCTAAAAAGTGCATAGTCTTCCTAACAAGTCTCTTTAACGCTACTATCAGTAATTCACATGTGCCTGCACTCTGGAAAATTGTCCAGATAGTCATGATCCCAAAACCTGGCAAACCACTAAGCGAAACATCATCGCACCGCCCTATTAGTTTAACACCAATTCTATCTAAACTATGGGAAAGGATCATTCTGGAAAGATTGTCTCTCTGTCTAGATATGGAACATGTGATACCCGACCACCAATTTGGCTTTCGTAAGCAACATTCCGCTATAGAGCAGGTACTCAGGGTATACAACACAATAAGGCAATGCCTAGAAAAAAAAAGAATACTGCTCTGCTGCTTTCCTCGATGTTCAACAGGCGTTTGAACGGGTCTGGCACAAAAGACTCTTGTACAAAATTAAAAAATATCTGCCTCTTTCCTATTACCTACTTATGTCATCTTATCTCCGCGGCATATTATTTCAAGTCAAGCTACGAGATGCAAGATCGTCGCTGCACAGATGTGGAGCGGGAGTACCCCAAGGTTCTGTGCTTGGGCCGGTCTTGTACAGCATCTTTACTTGTGACTTATCGCAGTCCCTGTCTGTAGCAACCTTCGCCGATGACGCAGCCTTTTTAACTTGTAGCAGTGATCCTAGCAAGGCAAGCAGACTGCTACAAGTACAACTTGATGATACCAGTGCCTGGTTGAACAAATGGCGAATAAAAGCAAGTGCACCAAAATCTCACCACATAACTTTTACGCTCAGACGTAAAACCTGTCCCCCTGTTAACCTGGGCCATGACTCACTTCCCCAATCTAGCTGTGTCAAGTATTTGGGATTCCACCTTGATCGTAGGATGACATGGAAGGACCACATAAAGATAAAGCGTCAAGAAATAAACTTTCGTTTTAAAAACCTACTCTGGCTCTTGGGTAGACAGTCGACTCTATCATTAAGTAATAAGCTCAGAGTATATTGCTCTATATTAAAACCAATATGGACATACGGGATACAGCTATGGTCTTCAGCTAGCAAGTCCAATATTATGTGCCTCCAAAGAGCTCAAAACAGCATCCTTAGGGTTGTGTCTTCTGTACCTTGGTTCAGTCGTAACTCAGAAATCCACGACTACCTGGAAGTCCCAACTGTACTGGAAGAGGCAAAACGCTATTCAAATAACTACAAAAACCGATTAGCGACTCACCAGCTAGGGCTAGGGGGAGCTAGGGCAATGGCCCTATCTCTCCAATCCTCATACTCATATAACCTGCCTGCTCATAATCTAAAGTTACTGAAAGCAGCCTAAAAAAAAAAATTGAGACAGTTCAAAGTTCGCCGGGTCAGCTAGTATGTAGGTAATAAATTATTGCTTTTTATTGGAAGTGATCCTATGTGTATTGTGGTCGTATTGTAGATCTAGTCACGCATACTCACGCACATATTTCGAAAGTCATAGGCTACCATCTTCTCCATTTAAACAGCTGTAAAGTTTTTCTATACCTATATTATGGTTGTACGGGATCATAACCTATCTCGTCCAGTTATCATATCACTATGTAAAAATAGCTATTTCACGGGTAGCTTACATTTTTTCAGGATAAAAAGTAGCTTACGTTCTTTTCTGGGCTCCAGATTTATATGCAAAATTTCATGATGATGAAGCGTAATAAAAAATAAACAAACTCACTTTTGCATTTATAATATAATTAAGGATTTTATTTAGAAGCGCGACGCGACTATTGCCGGAGCAATTAGCGAAGTGCGGGTAGGGAAAAGAGTCCAACTATGAATACGTAGATTTTCTGTCTGTTCGATATACTAAAGGTTACACGTGATTTTAACAGCGTTATGCTCACTAAATCAAAGTATGTATTCGGTAAATGTAATTCAGCTTCATGCTTAGACAGGCGGGATATAGAAAGGGTCGTATCCTGTGTTCAGAAGAAGACGTCATCCATCATGTATCAGTATGTTGTTAATTTTCACGTGTATGGTGGCGGGGTGGAGGGGTACAGCGAGCCGTGCGATGCCGAAAGAGGCCGCTAACGAATTGTTTTGGTGAAAGTTGGGGCCAGTGCCGCGACCACATTCCGACGAACTGGTCGAGGAGCCACTGCTGTGGGAAACGCCGTCAGGGCCACCCCACACGACGACCAGCCTATATCTGACTGCCAGCAATGTTGCTATCACGACTACATTAAACCAACCAGTCCATCCATTCGCAACGACGATAACTCGACGGCAACGGTTTACAAAACCGATTGTTTTAAATTGTCAGTGTTTGGAAACGTTTGATCATGAAACTGAAGAATATTTAAGGCATACTTTGAAATTCGGAACGCCATGATCGATGTTATGTACATAACAAACATATTATAAATGCTGAAGTGCGTTTAATTGTTTATTTGGTACGTTTTCACACAATCACTAGGTAAACAACCGATCATTATGAAATTTACATAGTCCAAAACCCAAAAAAGGACAAGTTATTTTTTATTTCGGAAAAAATGTCTTGTCTGTGGGATATTTTGGGTAGAGATCATTAGTCTGCCGCAGAGTGACATACTTATTTATTTTCTCAAGGCCACGCGGACGAAGTTGCGGTCAGTTTCTAGTAAGTAGCTACATGAAAATGTAATGCAATTTACTACTAATCTAAATGTGTACGACCAATAGCTAAAAACGTTCAGCACACACAGTATTAGCAATATTTGGGCCGCAGGCAGTGATCACATACCACCGAAGGAATGTAACATAGTTCCAGTGGCCCGCTAATAAAGGCGGAGAGACGGCACACAGCGGGTTTCTTTAGTGGGTGAAGGCCCCACACTACCCTGTTCGTTGCCCCGAACGATAGGGTGTGCAGTTAGGAGCATTTATTCCCGCGTTAACAAAAAAAAAGGCAGTGATCACATCCATCATAAAAAATCCGTGCACTGTACCGTTAAGGGGTTGGCATTAAATAAAGGCTTTTTTTGATGATTTTAGTAGACAAACTGTGCTTCTATCTGAGACTGAGATTAATTTGATCACAGATTAATGTGGTTTTTTAATTTACGTTACATCACCTGAGCCCAAAGACACTAGACGCCCCGACGCCACGACTCAGATAGCTCATTAATATACCGCTTTGTCGCGGCGCCTAACACTGGGCTCGTAAGTCTGCTAACTATACGCGCGCCTTACCGCAGGGTTTAAACATTAAATCAACCATTTAAAACCAATTGTTATAATGTATATACAGAACGCGACAACCATACACCTCTGAGTTTTCGAAATGGTGTATGTGTGTTTACAAATTATCACTGCTCGATGAAGGAAAACGTTCTTAGGAAACCTGCAAGCCTGCTGGATTTTCTCGACGGCTTGCGAAGCCTACCAACCTGCACTAGGCCAGCAAGGTGGACTACGGCCTAAATTCTTTCCGGATTCTCAAAGCCAAGACACACTACCGTTACAATAAAAATTCCATACATAATGGAAATTTCACATGCGCGTAGAGCGTACCTATGACACATTTGATAGCGAGGAAAGGATTTATTCTTTCTTTTAAATTAGAATGTTGATGGCTTTGACCTTTAAGCTAGTTTTCCAATAACAACACTTGGAATAATTAATCAATTACATCTTATGTTTGATATTATATTAGTATGTAATTATATATGGTATCGTACCTAAATATTGTTTCTTAAAGTAACAAATCATAAGGCAACACAGGTGTTTTTAATGATTGCCAATAAAATAAACAAAATATATTTCGGCGTTCAATAGAAAGTCGTTCAAAATCAATACTAGACATTTGAAAGTTAGATTCGTGATTGTATAAGGATATGATAACATGAATGTAGGGAAGTTCAATTCGCATTAGATAACAATAGTAGGTAGGTATAATTGCGTTGCGCCATCAGCTAGGCAGTATGAGAGGGTGCCAGTTGATAAAACTGTGAGGGGTATGGGCGGGTCCGCGGTGACAGCGGCGCGCCGGGCGCGCGACGTGATGTAATGTTATCGCATGCATTATTCAGCGGGTGGCGAAAGCGGCAATTTGCGACAATATCCACTGATTCGCAGAATCTCCGACTGTAGAGCCGCCGACGAGCCATAAAACAGAATACCCGCCACTCAATAACTACGTTCATTTAAATGAATACTCGCGAATGAAAGATATACGCTGTACATGTTTTTAGAGAATCATTATAATGGTACTGGGCAAAAGATATTTACATTTGGTAAAGCTACAGTGCGACGTATAGGTTTTATACTAAACATAATTAGATTGAATAGCAATATCTGATGAAGGTAGGATACAATTTCCATCAAATTATTTATGAACTCGAACCCACGGTTATTTTAATATCGGACTTAAGTAAACACGTTCATGGATTTTTTTTACGAAACGTTAAAAGTACCTATGAGAGTATCACATAAACGGTTCTTTTCTATTTAAGCAGCAATTTCAGTTATTACATCCGTTATTGGTCGTAAACATATCAGAAAACAAATAAATAAAAAAAAAAATAGGTACAAAGAGTAGGGTATGATTTATTATTGAACTATGGATTCTGTGCTCTACGCACTAACAATAAGTGAATGTGTCTATCGATCATGTAGGTATTTAATTTACATGCACAATGCTTTGTGAACAGAAGCTTCCAGGAAGGAGTTTGAGAAGATTGGGCGCGGCCGCAACGCAATAGTTCGACTGTGCGCTCGACAAACCGGCCTCGATTGCGCAGAACAGCGCCACCAAGGCTGACAGCGCCTTCCGCAACGACTTCTTCGGGGCCCGCGTGGTGACCGCTGCGGCGGCGATTGCGGTCGCGGTGCGCCAGCGTCTCTCTCTTGATTTAATTATTTAACTGTGAAGGCCGATCGCCTGAGGCGGGCAGCGGGCGGTGCGCTGCGACTGGTCGGACGGGTGCGGTCCGGAAGAACGCGCAGACAGCGCGCCGCCGTCCGCTTGCCACATACCGCACCAGACTCCATGGCACCGCAACGACACATCGCTCACCACGCAACACACAAATTTCGAAATAGACGACTTTCTCGGGTCCAGTTAGTAATAACGATTTAACCAAATATGTCGCTTGTGCCGATATCACCCGTTAAACAAGCGGGTTCGGGCTTGTGTCGACGCTACTCTAAACGCACCATCACTTGAGAAATCGACAAATGTAATCGATGTAACAATCTTGATATTTGTGAATCGATTTCATGTTCATTGGAAAGGTGTATGCATATACTAGAATAACAAAGTTGCTTTTACCGCTATTTGGTAGCGGACTATAATTTGTGAAAAAATGTAATGGCGGACTGGTTAAAAAGGTCTATACAGAATGTTACTTGTATGAATATTATTATTCATGTCGATTTTGCTCTCTTCTTAGTGCAACTCGGGGGTTATCCAGGGTCAGAGTGAAATGCCTAATAGGCAACCTTCGAGCGCCCGTTTAAAACTGTAGAAGGGACTGCTGTTGGTTATAGTGAGTATTCTGGCGTAAACAGGGGAAAACCCAAAGTTTTCTGTCTGCCACTGGTCGATATCGATAATGGTAGTATTTTTTTAGCATTGACATGACTAATTCCTTTACCGATTAACGTCTAACACTTGGTAGGTTCCGAGCTCTACCACCATTATCTATAATAACTTCAATTTATGGATTCTCTTGAGTAAAAGATAATGTATCTTAGCATTAAGACGGTGTTCAATCTCATAAAATTTGCATCGGCCTGTTCAAAGATCAATTGGAATGTAACAGCTTGAAGCTTTCGACTGCTATGTCTACGTAACTATGTCAATGCTTTTTGAAATAAAAATACGTTTACGGAATCTATCGCGTTTACTTGATTTTTATGCTATCCCGATATGTTATATCAGCTTTGGACATCTACTATCTAAGTCCACCCGTGATCATGAATGCTGTAAAGTATTCGAAACGTCGGGATAGCATAAAAATTAAGTAAACGCGATAGATTCCGTAAACGTATTTTTCTTTCAAAATGTGTGAAATTCGCGTAAATGTTAGAAAGTATTATATGTCAATGCTGTTGATTTGTGCTAAGTGTCTATTGATACTGGATATTAATATTGCTTTAAGATGCCTTAACTGCCTCTGTGGTGCAGCGGTAGTGTAAGCGACTGCTGATCATGAGGTCTCGGATTCGATCCCCGGGTCGGGTCGGTCAGTGTTATTGAGATTTTTCGTAAAAAGTTATTGAGATTTTTCGTAAAAGTTCTCAGTAGCAGCCCAGAGTTTGGAAATGTGCCCGGTAGAAGTCAATAGGCTCGCCCCCTATTACTCATAAAGATTGTCATCTCGGTTTACCAAGATGTTTAGATTTACCCAATCGATCATGCCAATATGAGTTCATAAAATAACGAGCAGAATTAGTATTGTCCGTGCGGTGACGGACTAAAGATATGTGTCACCACCTCATTCTTTTCCATGGGTGTCATAGGCGACTAAGGAAAGTAAGCAATTATCACCCATTGCATTACTGGTGGTAGGGCTCGGTACCAAGTGCGAGTACTCACTTGCCATCGGGCCCGCGCGGGTTGGTACCACCACCAATCGTGTGACCGGCCATGAAGCACATCGGTGTGTTTTTGTAGCAGGAGATTGCCGTTTATCTTTCATTTCATATCTATGAAATGAAATGGGGGACAATACTCCCGGTATGGTACAGTCCATGAGCGACGGTTACCATTTTCCATCAGGTGGGCCGTGGCTCGTCTGCCACCATATGCAATAAAAAATGCCTTTACTTATAATCTCCAATCCGCCCTTCGAAAATCAAAACGAATGGTATGCTCCTATGCATTCGTTGTGGACATCAGATCAGATCAATTTGAATCAAAATTGTTACATTATTTATCGGTACACGAAAGCTCGCGCCCTTATGAGCGGACGCTATGGAGTGATCTTTCCTAATACGTTCAACAAATGAATTGAATCTTATTTTGTTATCTAAATTGTTATAAAGCTGTAAACGAGTTATGTCCATACATTTGAATATATAATATTTGAGTAGAAAATATTGTATTAGGCTATTGAAGCGTCTCTGAGCACAAAAAGTTTCAGAGCATTTGTCTGTTTATGTGTTTGTTTGGTTGCGCATCACGCAAAAGCTATTGAACGGATTTTGACGAAACATTCTTGGATAGCTTTTGATTGGATTTAAAAATTAGTATACGTTTTATCCTGCTAATATAGGTATCAGGAAACTGCGGCGTGGCCACGGGAAAAGGATAGTTTTGAAGTGGATACTTCTTTAGTAGAATCGTTGTGATTTGAAACTTGACGAAACGAAAATGCGTCACAATAAAGAAACAAACACATATAGTATAGTATTAAAGTATAGGATTAACAGTCAGTTGCAGAAAAGTACATTACAGTTATTATAACTTTGACATATTTTTCTTGTCAAAAAAAGTAGGTATTCCTTGGTAGTTGATTTGAAACCTCGGTCTCCAGCTTGCGTGATCAATACTTTTATAAAAGGTGATATGCAATCAATAATAAACTAATATCTCTGTTTTGCTATATTCACTTGGTATTCCCATGCCAGTTATAAAGTATTATTCTCACCTACCCCCGAAATGAATCATATACTTTTGTTATTTATGTTGCTATGGTGAGGTTTACAAGATCTTTTACCAAAGTTGTTCCATGAACTCCTACGGCATCCATTATATCGTTGCAGAAAACCAAATTTAAATGAATTTTAATGCTCCATTAAATTTTATTAAGGAGAGGTCATTTTAAGCTTGTTAAAAAATAATCCATCCATCCATTCATCCATCAGCCTTTCAACGACCACTGCTGGACATAGGCCTCCCCAAGAGAACGCCACAACGAGCGGTCCCGTCATGGGGGATAATGCCGTAATCGCCACGCTTGGCAGGCGGGTTGGCGATCGCAGTGGATGTTGTTAAGACTCGAGGGAGTTCTGCTGCCCACTCCCCCGGTATTTCCTCAGTCGGCTCTTACGACTCCCTTGGGTTGTGAGGGGTGGGACAATTCTAAAGCCGGCCCCACACGGCCTAAAAATTAATAAACCTTACATTGCATTATGTGCATTTCAATCTCTCGTAGACTACTTTTCACAAGTTTCACTTCTGCCGTGTGTGAATTGCACACATATGGGATTTTTGTTATTTATATTATAAACACTTTACATGTAATTAATTTTTGACACTTTAAGCCCTGGAATTGAATCATTATTATTTTCATATTCACACACACCGCTCACACACATGTTATGCGATCTAGCGATAAAAAAGTTAAGTAAATCTTTCTTTCTTTAAATTCAAGTGATTATTTCTAGCTTCATCATCTCCCAGCCTTATCTCGAAACTTGGTTAGGGTCGGCTTCTGATCTACGCGCGGAGGTATCCCAGCCCGCGAAGTCAGCTTTTTCATTGACCGACCTCGTGGCGTAGTCGGTAGTGTAAACGACTTCCGTGCACTAGGTCATAGGTTCGATTGCTACTCAGGACAATTATTTGTGTGACGAACACAGTTATTTGCACTGCATCTGGGTGTTTTCTATATATTATATGTATGTATTTACAAAAAAAAAGAAATACCTTTATGTATTATACATACATGGTACCCATGTACCAGATTACGGATATAATGTGTATGTATAGTATATGTACAGTGCTATGGAGCACAAGCATTAAGCTTAGTCTGGGACCAGAGGACGTTGTGTGAAATGTCCGTGAATATTTATTTATTTATTTATTCAAGGCTGTGACAAACTGTAACGACTGCCAGGATCTTATTTGACATTCAAGACTGGCTGATTAACGAAGCATGGAGGTCAGGAGTCCACTCAGGTGTCACTTTTTGTTCACCTATCTGATTGCCAGCCGAACAAAAGTTGCTTAACCTTGCCTTGCCTGTTAGCTAGTACCTCCCGTATTTATCATTGAATCTACTCACAACAAACTAAACTGAGCTTAATTGCTCGTTCCAATGACGCACCATGTAGGAACAATCCTCGTACCATGCTAAAAGTTCCTTCTCATAAAACTGATTTCTATGCATACTCTTTTACTGTGCATGCAGTAAGACTATGGAATTCACTCCAGTGATATCAGGGATTCTCCCACTTCCCTATCATTCAAGCATAGGGTTCGTCAATTCTACCGGTTTACTGTTTCCTAATAAATCATGTGCGTTCGTTATGGTGTGTATGTATACATATTAATGAGGGCGGGTCAATAAGTCCGTGACTTTTTTAATTCCCGTCTCTTAATTGAAATAGCAACACTGCTTCTGTCAACAGGCAACTGTCAGTTGACTCCTGTCAAAATTTGAACAAACTGAGTAATTTAGTTTGTGTTTGGCAGCCGTTGATAGCAGACTACCGCGCGTTTTGAGAAGAAAATGGAAAGAAGTGAATTTCGTGTGCTCATTAAGCATTATTTTTTGCGGAAAAAAACCATCACACAAACCAAGGCTAAGCTTGATAAATATTATGGGGACTCTGCACCATCCATTTCCATGGTAAATAAGTGGTTTACTGAATTTCAATAAGTGGTTTTGTGCCATAGGCATTTCACATGGCTCAGTGGTTTCAATTTTGAATTATCACTTGCGCATGAAAACTTTCCGCAAGATGGGTGCCGCATTTGCTCACAATCGACCACAAACGCAACCGTGTGACAATTTCGCAGGAATGTTTGGAGTTGTTCAGCCGCAATATGGACGAGTTTTTGCGCCGTTTCGTAACCGTGGACGAAAACGTGGATCCTCCACAACACACCGGAGATCAAACAGCAGTCAAAACAGTGGGTTTCTTGGGGTGAATCGGCGCCAAAGATGGCAAAGGTGGGTTTGTCAGCCAATAAAGTCATGGCGACCGTTTTTTGGGATGCACGTGGTATAATCCACATTGACTACCTTCAAAACGGGAAAACAATCAATGGCGAATATTATAGCAACCTAGTAGGTCGATTTAATCAGTAATTAAAAAAAACGAGCGCTGGCCAAGAAAATAGTTCTTTTCTACCAGGACAATGCAAGGGTGCACACATGTGAAGTTTCCATGGCAAAAATTCATGAATTGGGCTACGAATTGCTCCCTCATCCGCCCTATTCTCCAGATTTAGCCCCGAGTGACTATTTCTTGTTCCCAACTTGAAGAAATGGCTCGGCGGAAAGAGATTTGACTCCAACGACGAAATTATCTCACAAACAAATGCCTATTTTGATGACCTCGAGAAGTCATATTTTTCAGAAGAGATAAAAAAATTGGAGAAACTTTGGACTAAGTGTATAGAACTCAAAGGAAAAATAAAATAACTTTTTATGTAAAAACCTGTGTTGAATGAATTCAAAAAGTCATGGCTTATTGACGCGCCCTCGTATTGTGGATATTTTATAATGTATTTAGTATACCTATATGTAGTTATGTATTTGTGCACATGTATGTATATATGTATATATAAATAATGGATGCATTTTATATGTGTAAGTGTATCTATGTATATTATATATAATAATATCTAATTTGAAGTATTTATCTCGATAAAATTATAATGTATGTATGTTTATGTCCCCCTACACACATTCACATCTTTTACTTCAAACGTTCCTCTCGCGAGTCGGCTGGAAGAGATTTCTTAAGAAATAAGCAGTACCTTTGTACAAATATTTCTAAATAATTTAGTTTCTGTTTGTGTACATAAAAAAAAAACTGAACAATGGCTCTTATTGTGTCTGTGTAATTTTAATAGTAGGTATGCTTTACACATGCTATGTAAGGGGCTAAGGGCTATTATATAATACATAGCATCATAACTAGGATATTGAAGGAACCAAAAATACAAAATATGTTCTAAGCTTTGGTTCTAAGGTACGAAATGATAAGAGCGATTCATGTGGGCTTATGCGAGTTGGTTTGAGCACTTGCTCGGGCCACATTCCACACTCCTTGAACTCTGCGCCACGGAGCCCATCGCACTCGTCTTTACGTATTATGTTCAAGAATTATGTAACTGTTATAAAATTTCATGGTTACACTTAAATCCAAAATTAAAACTTGCTTGAAGTTTTCTATTCATTCACGTAGTTTATATTCATTTTATGTATATCTATAATTTCTTTAATAACACATGTAAGTTATCCCGTATCTCTAATTTCATTATTAACAGAAATTCAGAGGTGTTCCTATTCATATAAAAAATATAGATTAT
This sequence comes from Leucoma salicis, assembly GCA_948253155.1. Lineage (NCBI taxonomy): Eukaryota > Metazoa > Arthropoda > Insecta > Lepidoptera > Erebidae > Leucoma > Leucoma salicis. Next base: position 16,442,372 of record OX411818.1, read on the forward strand.
TTTAGGCCATATACAATTAAATTCATCTAAGAGCCGAGCAAAGAAAGGTCGTCGCTCGACATTCTCAGCTTGCTCTGCGAGCCAGGATTTCCACTCAAAAACATTCTTATCCTCGCTAATTAAATTTCTAGTGATGGTTTTGCAAAAGTAAAAAAATAACTCAATGTTTCGTTTTATAGTATAACATCAAACAGAATCAAAGATCACAAAATAAAACAGCGTATTTTATCAATCAAGCTTTTATTTAAATATTATTGAACCATCACGGGTTGACACTATTTTCTTAGTTAATTACTGCCTCACGGATTTTCCCTTAAGGATGTGAGATATTTACGCCATAATCCACCAGGCTGGCCCCATATGGATATGGATGGTTTCGCAAATCACCGAGGAAATCTGTCAGACATGCAAGTTTCGACAATGTTTTTCTTTACCGCACAATTATAAATATTAATGGTCAAGCAGTGGCATTCTAATGGTCAAGATGAGAAATGCCAAGATACGTAGCCAGCTTGATATTCAATATGAGAATGATACTTCCCAAGACACGCGTCTCTCGATTTCCCAAAATTATAGTACCTATATCCTATATGATCACATCACAACGGCACAAAATATAAATTTAAAGTACCTCTAAAAATGTAACAAGAATATACGTAGTATATCAAATATAATACGTGGAGTGTAGCTTACTATCCAGAGATATATCTAAAGGGGTCAAGTATGTTGGTACAAGTTTTGTAGCTCTTTGCGTTGCGAACCGGCACGGCGGCGCCTTCGCAGCGGTTCCGAGAACACGATGGAATGCGACTATTTACAACTTTTACCTATTTGGTAACGTTCACAATGCGTGCACGTAGCATAAAACATAAGGTGCCTTTTGCATTGTGAAGTTGAATATTTTGTGAATTATCCTAAACAAATATTATTAAATCTATTACAGTTCTATGAATGTGGTATTTCTGGCTAAGGTTGGATACAACGTTTTTCACATTCATTTCACTTTGATGTATAACTTAAGTAACCTATAATATTTGACTTCGAAATTTAATTCATTAGTGTCACCATCAACGCGTGTCTAGAGCAGCGATTCCTAAAGAGGGTTCCACAAAACCTAGGTGTTCCGTTATATTGACCACTGAAGTAATGTAACATGGTTACAGTGGCCCACCAATACAGGCGGAGAGATGGCACACGGCGGGGTTATTTAGTAGGTGAGGGCCCTACACTACCCGTTCGTTGCCCCGAACGACGGGGAGTGCGGTTAGGTACATTTTTTCCCGCCTTATCAAAAAAAGGGGTTCCGTTATAAAATCACTAGGGTTAGGTACGTGAAATCGTTTATTTTTGGTGTTAAATACTTCCGTAGTTGAACTATTTGACAATTCTTTCAACCATTTTTACTGTCCCACTATTGCGCAAGAATCTCCTTTTATAATGAGAGGGATTTAGGTCGTAGTCCAATTCGCTGGCCCAGTGTGGGCTGGCAGACTTTACAAGTTATGAAAAAAAACCTAATTAAACCTACATGTTGTATTTAATCCGTGTGGTGACGGACTAAGAATAAATACAAGCGTCACCACCCCTTTCTTTCAAACGGGTGTCGTACGAACCGACTAAGGGAAGTAAGCAGTTATCACCCATCGCATTACTGGTGGTTAGCAAGTGGGAGTGCTCACTTGCTATCCTATCGGGCCCGAGCGGATTGGTACCACCGTCTCCCGTCTGACCGGCCATGAAGCACATCTGTGTGTTTTGGTTGTAGCAGGAGATAGCCGTTAATTCTTTTATTTCATATCTGAAATGAAATACTGAGCAGCAGCTTTACAATACTCCCGGTATAGCTAAGTCCATGAGCGACGGTTACCATTTACCATCAGGTGGACCGTGGCTCGTCTGCCATTAAACGCATTAAAAAAAACAAGATAAGTTGCAGTAGTAATAATTACTATAAAACTAATATATGATTATACTATGATAAACAATGTTCTGTCGTTAATATATACAGTTGATATCATAATTTTGATAAATAACAGCAACTATAATAAGTTTATCGATAAAATTTGCCGATATTATTGACACGGCTCGGTTGCACGGTAGCTGCACTAATTATGTGACGACATGATTTTATTAACCAATCACAATACAATGAATTGTGATTGGTCTCTTGTCCCGCACACCGCAATTTTTTTCGTAATACCTATCTCTGAAGCAAATTATTGCCAATGCGAAGACGAGAAGTTGGAAGGTTCGTGAGGTTTGCTCACGATGGTTTTCTTCACTGAGCAGTGATAATTTTTATCCAAATACACATATTTTTTTTAAATCTATGTTTTAGGCCAGGTAATTTCGGAGACTAAAATGGTAAATTTTCGCGTATTTTCTTAAAACTATGTTTGATATTCTCACGAGCTCATTCATTTGATGGCACGTCACGTGATATAATATGCAAAACTTTTCTCTTAATTTTCTACTTTACTGCTTGCCAGGTCAGAACAGTATGCAGGATAGCTCATAAGGTCTGCAGTTTTCACATTAAAACCTTAATTGTCCGACCGTGTGATAACTGGCATTATCGTGGTGCAAGATGATACGGCGTTTACGGTTATTTTTACGGAGTTCGTCAATAACTTTCGCCAACGTATTACGAATCAGTATTCACGATATGACAATTCTGCAAAGCAATTGTAGCCACGTGTACAGTTTTATCAAAAAAAGAAGCAATCACCCGCTTAAAGGCGCAAAGTGCCTTTAAGCGCGCCACTTTAGTTGGTTTCGCTCATCTTGAAAGACCCATACGCTCGATTGCCGATTGTTTTGGGATCCTAGCAATAAATCCATCTTTCGTCACCTGTTACTATGTCCCACACCAAATTTGAACCCCATTCGTTGAATCTGGTAAGCATGGTGTTGCACCAGGTGATGCTGTCTGTCTTTTGAGCGTCAGTCAAATTGTTTAGGATCCATCGAGAGCACATCCAAATGTTTGTATAGGACTGAATGTATTTACCACTGAAGGAATGTAATATGGTTCCAGTGGCCCGCTAACAAAGGCGTAGAGACGGCACACGGCGGGTTTATTTAGTGGGTGAGGGCCCCACACTACCCTGTTCGTTGCCCCGAACGACGGGGTGTGTGGTTAGGAACATTTTTTCCCGGCTTAACAAAAAAAAAAAGAACTGAATGTATTTGACTCCTCTGTGCTTTTTTTGTATGCATTTACATCGACAACACGAAATTCTTCACTGAGATACACCACCGCGTTTGAATTCTGCAGGCCTGCTATAAATAGGTGTCTTTTATGGTGTTTCATCGACAAAAGCATGTTGAAGCCGAGCGAAGCTCTGCTAAGCTGTCATTACACTTAAAATCGTAGAACATCATACCACGAAAATTTTCAAGAGCGATCCATGGCGATAGACGCTTAATTTCTAAAATGACACCACAGTGTGTAAAGAGTAGTGACAGTCAGATGAAATAAACTGAATTCTACTGCCAGAGTTCCATTTTGAAATGTTGTGATTACTTTTTAATTAATTCATTTAATTATATTGTTTATGTCGGTGGCCAGTTCAGGAAACATATAGGGCGCTTCATGTATAATGCGCTAACCAAACCACGGTACGTTTATCCCAATCCTGTAACCTGCAACGGTACGTTTATCAGTCTTTCTTCAATCTTGGTAGATAGGACAGAATTAACAATTTTTGTTACTAAACCTTAATTTTAAGATATCTGCTTATTGAAAAACTAGACTGAAAATGGCACATCTAACATTAATTTTGATGTAGTATTACGAAAAATATACTTCCAGCCCTAAAAAAGACCGTTATGGAATACAAGTATACATTATAGAAAATCAGCCAATTTCGCTTTAGGTAAATATAAAGGCTCGTGCCCAGAAGTGGTATATTAAATGACCTGTAAGGAATATTTATATTGTTGTAGATATGATCGCAAAACGGAGCAAATAGCCGAAGTGCTCGGGCTGGCAACAGTTGCTAAATGAATTAGCCTGAACAGGAATGGGGTCGACCAGTCTGGCTGCGTTGGCATCCGGCCTAACGACGAGCGCTGTGTGCATTCTCTAACCGCGCACTGTGATCTAACTGCAGAGGAGTAAACTTACTACCACGATGAACCCTAAGCTATAGAATGCATTATAATAACGTATTCTATATTTGTTTTATTCATGATAAAGCATATATTTACTTTGCTAGGACTGGCAGCATGAGATATTAGGATATTTAGTGGAAAAAATTTAAAAAGTAATGCAGTGCATGTTTAATACTTATGATTTGCTATGTAATTTCAGATCAACCAAAAATGTTTAATCTTAAATTAAGAACATAATTATACTACTGAATATATACATTTTTGCCCATTCTACTCAAAACATTAAAAATAGCTACTTGAAAATAAATAGTCTCTTCCCTATTCTGCTAGTAAAGTAGGTATTTTTATTGCCAAATTTAATTACAAATTGTTCATTTTGAAATAAAACTACGTTTACGGAACCTATCACGTTTACTTGATTTTCTACTATCCCGACGTTTCGAATACTTTACAGCATTCATGATCACGGGTGGACTTAGATGGTAGACGTCCAAGGCTGATATGTTCTTTCAACGGTTTCATCTTCCCACAGTTATACGTATTTTTTTTGGTCCTGGTGGTAAGTGGTAACCGTCGCTCGTGGACTCAACTATACCAAGAGTATCGTCAAGCCACTGTTCCCCATTTCATTTCGCAGATATGAAATGAAAGATTTTTTGAGCAAGGTGCGTGAATATGTCTAATAATTTGTTTAATGTTGTTAAAAATTAATATAAGTAGTAAAGCTTTTTTATTTTATTTGAAGTATTTAAAAAGAAAATATTCTTCAAACAAAAATGCCTTCGCGCTTAAGATATTACAATATGATTTATATTTTTTGATGGTGCATCGTAGATTACTGTTAATGTTGATAAAAGAAAATATAAGTAGTTAAGATTTTTCTTTTATTTGAACTGATAGTACAAAAATATACTTTATATACATCCTTCGATCGATGAACCGAAACCCAAAGGGTTTTATTTTTTCTAATGGGGAAGAAACAATCTCGAGTGTCGATCATAAACCACAAGGAACTGTTGTGTCCAAGCAGCAAAATACAGCTTGTTGTGACGTTTAATTAAACCAATTGGAGGGGCAATTGACAATGAAAAGCTTATAGATAGATGAATGAATATTCTTACCAGAATGATCTCCAGACAGAGAAACCGGCAGCTTGCAGAGGCAAACTAACAGCCAATCCTTCAGGGAAGTTTTGGATGCCAATTCCCAAAGCCAGAGTTCTGCGAACAAAACAAAACGTTAACAAAATAAGAATAGCGCAACCAAGTAACTGCCTAGTATAAGGAAATTTATATTTTTAAGCTTAAACCTTTTTAAAAGACAGTCACGATGTCTGTCTCTCTCTCTCTCTCTCTCTCTCTCTAAAACACCTTAGCGAGAAGTTCAGTACAGAATCTGCCCATACGTGTGAGAAAAGAGGACGGAGACGTACTGTCTTAGAAGACTTTGTTTCCAGGATTGCACGATATGGCGCGTGATACGATGATAAAAAGGGAAACGGCTCCATAGAATCCTCTCCTTAGAAGATTCGGTACAGTACATAGAGAGATCTATGGATTCTCCTCTACTACAATGACTTCAGTCTATCCTTGAGTTTAATATCAGTACACCGTCATCGAAGATTTACTGTCAGAGATTTGGATTTGGGTAATTACTTTAAAACCGAGAGAGGCTACGACAAATCTTCAAGATCTTGCAGTGAATGCACAAGCCCGTAGTTTCGTGCGAATAAATTTAACTAATTATAGGTAACATTTTTTTTAAACAAACGCGGTGTACCTAAGCCGCTACGTTATTATGTTGTTTATTTGCTTGTGCTTATAATATAAATATCTAAGTAGGTATTGTACAAATTAACGAAAATCTGTTTTGCGCTTAAAGTATGCACTTGTACATAATTTAGCCTTTTTTTATTATGTAAAAATATTCCTAACCGCACATCCCGTCGTTCAGGGCAACGAACAAGGTAGTATGGGGCCCCCACCCCTAAATAATTTAGCCTAGGAACTTGTACCACCACTAACATGAATGTTCTATAATAAAATCCCTTAGGCTTACTCTAGCTATGTTCGTTAGCAGTTCGAGTTAATTTACTGTACATACGACGAGTACGCATATTCGTTTATTTCTTCTTTACACGTCCGACGTTAGGGCTTGAACATCGACGATGATCAAATGGAATTTTTCCTTCTTTCACAGCAGCAATGTCTACTTAATTTCTTCCTTAGTTCATTCTTACGTCACCCGTAGACCTCATGCAGTATATTATCCCATATTATAAGTTTATATTTATCAACCGACTTTGAAAAGGAGGAGGTCCCCAATTCGACTGTATGTATTTTTTGTGCGTGTTTGTTACGCGATTATTCCGCCAATTATGAATCGATTTTATGATTATTTTTTTTGTTTGGTAGGTTCTACATCAGAGGTGGTCCCATTTAAATTTTATCAAAATCATTCAAGCGGTTTTTAAAAAATCAACAAAAATCAAAGAAAATGCATCAGGACATACATCGATGATATTTTTGCGTTCACTTCGAAACCTCTCTGGCTCATTGGAGTAGTCCGTTTAGTTGGCATAGCATCAAGCCTGTATGCCCGAAGAGGTAGGCAGAGGTGTATTACATACCCACGGTTCGCCAGCTACGTTTAAGTCCAACGTAATAGGGGGCAAGCCTATTGCCGTCATTGCCTAGAATTTTTCTTTTTACGAAAAAGCTGAATAACACTGCCCAGCCGGGGATCGAGCCCGAGACCTCATGATCAGTAGTAGCACACACTTCCGCTGCACCACCGAAGCAGTTTAGTTGGCGTACCCATATTATATGTATATGGGTACGCCAATCTTTCTTCACGGTATTCGGAAGACACTCCGTGTGCTCTATTTATTTCTCTACTGCGCTTTAGGCGCTCATATTTATAATTTTCAGACTCTTGTGCTCCGAAGGTAGGCCCATCATGTACCATCTACTCTTACCTACGCACCTATTTTATAAAAAAAAACACCAAAAAGCAAAAAATAAATTATTTTTAAATAAAAAAAACGCCTTCGTACACATCAGTAGGTGTCTATAGCACAGAAATCGTATGTAAATACTAATTATTTTTTTGTTTTTAGTTCAAGGTGTCTTATGAAGGCGGTTTTATTTTATTTTAAAATAATTCATTATGTTAATTTTCCACAAACTATTGGATGAAACATCACTAAACTCAGCTTTTCAACATGCTAAATTATAAAAATCATTAATCAAAGTACAAATTATTTGTGAATGAGGAAAAAAAGATCTCTTTTTGCTCATTCACAAATAATTTGTACTTTAAAAAGTAGTAGCATGTCAAATGCTAAAAAATATAGATCAAAAAAGCATTAATCATAAACAAATTTTGATAAGTATTATTATCTCAATTTGAATGGAATCTGTCGTTCAGTTTCGTCTTTAAGTTAGGAGGAATTTTATGCCAATACGCTATGTAAGGATAACTATTAATCATATATCATACAATGCAACATTCTTAGTAATTTGTATTTGTTGAAGAATGGCGCGCTCCTAACGACACCTGTATCTTGCCCCCACTGCATGTGGCACCCTCACCGCGTGCCGCTCTAGGAATGTGAGTAACTGTACTCCGCAGTTTCAGTAACCGTTAAACTCAACTGGTCCCACGGTGCAGCTTAACTCACCTCTACGTAAGCTCGTAACGTCTTACACAATAACTCTGTATTATGTTATTTGCTGATTTCGGTCTGCTTATTTTATACTTAGGTACTAGATGACCTTTGCGAAGTATTTGCACAAATCAACATCTTCATAATAAATTTACCACTTGTTCATTATACAATTAGGTACAATGAAAACGCTTATTAGGACATATATAACGTTACTTTTATCACAATCCTTTAATCTAGCGAAGGTGTGTTTATCAATCCTAATACCTACACGCGACTGAACTTATGATTTTGTTTAAACGAAACCTTATGATATTTCTGACTGCGATAGAAAAGTTATGTTGCAAATTTAATGGCAAATCAGAAATTATTTTTTATAGTTTTGAGGGAAATATTTTAAAAACACAAAAACGTCTATGTAATTGATTCATTATTTAACTAATATTAAAGGTTTTATTTTTTGTTACTTTTAAACACTTGCCTACTCTTGTGAAAATCGAAAAAAATTCGAACCTGCGACTTATGAATTACCGATCACCATGTTTTTACATCTCACTCAATTAGACAATATGGACCATATGATATTAAAAAGCTATGTGCGAGTTCCATCTGAAGTAGCTTAATGGTTAAGCGTGTCGATCGGCATACCACAAGTCGCAGTGTCATATCACGGGCGCAGAGTTTTTCGATTTACTTAGAAGTACTTCTTACGTTCAATTTGCAAAAAAAACAATGCAAATACATTGGGATTAAACTCGATACCGTCGATGCATGGTGGACTATGGGCTTAAATTCCTCTCACTCTGAGAAGCGCATTCAACAGGGTGACAGAAAGGGGATCAGAAAAAAAAACAGTGAAAATAATTACTGCAAAGTAATAAAATACAATATTACTATTGTATTTTAATTTGATTGACCTGTTGGTAAGTTAAGTAGTGCTTGTTTCACGCGTAACGTAAAGTTTATTAGGTCTTATTACATACGCATATTAGACAATTTATACTAGGCCATGCAAAAAGTAATTCGGTTACTTAGAAACTATAAACACACAATCCTGTTACCTAGCAACATATTGTTTATCACTTAGATTAATAATATGTCAAGATGGAGTGTCCTCTTATAAACATCATATAAAGTGGGCGGGAATTATTGTGCCAGTGTGTGTGACAGCTGTCATTACGCTTGTGCAATTTGTTTTTGTGTGCGTGCGTAATGATACCAGTTACAGCGGCAGTTCTAATAAAATTATGGGAAAAATTATATCATAGATTCAATAATTCATAAACTACATAAAAAAAGGTATATATATATATATAGTCAATTATCTCTATCTCTTTCCATTAGTATTTCATAATGTAACATTTATTCTGAAAAAAAGAAAAGAATTATTCCTGTTCAACTGTTACGACATAAAAATTTTACGATTATATAGATTTGCCGACTGTAATATATCTCGTTAAGGAGTTCCTATAGGATACATCTACAAGGACATCATGAATATTATAAATAGCCTTTGTCCGGTCCGGTTTGTCAGGTAATATCTCAGGTTCCCGATACAGAAGCGTGATAAAATGTATACCAGTTGTTGTCTAATCAAGGGCTATCAAGCATCATAATCCGTTCAGTAGTTTTTGCGTGATGCGCGAACAAACAAACAGACAAAAAAATCTAAAAAAAGTATGTTGTATTTAGACACGCCTGTATAGCCTATTACAGTATTTTTTTCTCAAATATCTTAAATGTACAGACACAGCTCTGTTATAGCTTTATAATAGTATAGATTGTCATTATAACATGTTTATATCATAAAATAAAATAAATAGAAATATATATTTATAATCCTAACTATTATAAAGCTGTAACAGATGTGTCAGTGTGTGTCAGAGGCTGTGTGGGGCCGGCTTTAGAATTTATATAGTTTCGACACACTTTAATTACACACGTTGGCATTTTAAATGACACACTTGCTCCTGAATACAACCGTGTCAAGTGACGTCACGTTTGACACTAACAGTATTGGGATGAAAAGTTCATCCCAATTTTTTTGATGCGTTCACAACACTGAGTGTCTTGCTAGACATATTATTAATCTGAGGTTTATCACAACCCTAACGTGGCAACATATCAGTGTTTTTTAAAACTTGGTACAAGCGATAGACTAACAAATTTTGTAACAAAAACATTAATTTTAAGATATTTCCTCAGAAGAAACAATAACCAAAGGCAAACCGCGGTCAAAAACTAGTAATATAATATAATTTTATAGTTATAGTTACATCGTCATCATTGTGGTTATACCCATTCATAAAGATAGTGCCAGGGACTGTATCGGAAAGTATAGACCTATTTTTTTATTACCAGCTATCTCCAAAATTCTAGAAAAAATAATGAATATATTGAAAAAAAATCCATTCTTTCGAACAACCAATTTGGCTTTCGTCATGGCAAATCCACAATTGATGCTCTACAAAAATTGACTGATTTTATTATAAATAACCTAGATAGCAGTAAAAAGTGTCTGACTATTTTCCTACATTTGGCGAAAGCCTTTGATACGGTTTCTGTTCCGATCTTACTAATAGTAGATGGTACAGTTTAACTACATAAACTGTACCATATTGGTATAAGGGGCATTCAGCTTCAGCTATTTAAAAGCTATTTATCTAATCGGTTACAAAGAGTAGAAATAGGGTAATATATAAGTACCGACTCCACACTGACTTATGGTGTTCCACAGGGCAGCATCCTGGGACCAACTCTCTTTCTGATCTACATACATGATCTCTGTCTAGCTTCGCTCACACAGGGTAAATTAATTTCATATGCTGGCGACACCGCTCTCATTTTTACTGGGGACACCTGGAGTGATACCTATGATGCAGCCCAAAGAGGTCTTAATGTAATCACTGAACAATTGAAAAACACATTTTTATCCCTAAACGGTAACAAGACAAAGTACATATGCTTTACGTTCAGGAATATAGATAACTCACACAAGCTTAACAGTTCTTGGACATATAACTATATAATCTGTGGTTAACAATTAACCCTCATTTTTACTGTACGAGAAGAATGACGGTTTCATACATTTTTTCTTACCGACCTGCGCCATCTGGGTCGAAACCCCAGAACTAACTAGAACCGCGAGGGCGGTGAACTCACGCTATTAAGATTGTATAACTAATATACTTTGTTTAAATATTTCATATTTATCCAAAAAAAGATGGCGTAACTCGAACCAATCAACGTCGCTAGTTTCTAAGTGTAAAATCGCGTTAATATGGCTGTATCTTATAAACAGCTAACTGCGAACAACGATAGCGGCATTTAAAATTGCCACTAGCGACATCTAGGGCCACATATGTTAAAGACTGTTGCCGCGTTCCGGTGCCTACAGCGGATGTATCTTTTACATTGATATTATTGTCCCTTTTTAATAGCATTCTCTTACTAATAAACCCACCTATAAACAGTTTGTAGAACGAAGCTGACAGGGCCTGCTCAGGGGCCCGAGAGCCACCGGTGGCTCGGCTTTCCGTATATACTAGGGTGCTCTGTGGGTTCGACTTGGCGCCGGAGCTGGCTCCGGGTACAGCCAAACAAAGAGTTTTTTTTAAAGTGGTTAGTAAAAAAAATAATGCGGAGTGTTAGTGCTTGGTGGAAATTATTGTTATAAAAGGTAAGAGAGGCATTATTTTACACAATAAATAGTATGTTATTTTAGATATGATAAAGTTATTTACATCATTGGATTTGTGGATTTCATTGTAGTTGTATTAATTACATGCCGAAAATAGGCAATATAAATTACCCTATTTTGAAGTGTGGCAAACAAAGATTAGAAAAAAAAAATAGTAATAGGCTGCATAATGATATTCATAATAATTATGTAAGTTATTGTACCTATATTACTAAGAATAAGTCGAAAAATGAATAAGGAAAAATTCAGTTAATTTTGGTAAAAAGGTTGTTGTTATAGTGATGGGCATCGATTATGTTAGTTGTCGATAGTTTCACCGTCGCCATGTATCTACCTTTTATTATATAGATTTTATCCTAACTATTATAAAGCTGTAACAGAGCTGTACATTTAATAAATTAAAAAAACTGTATTAGGCTATTTAGGCGTGCCTGAACACAAAATATATTTTTTAGAATTTTTGTAGGTTTGTCTGTTTATTTGTTCGCACATCATGCAAAAACTACTAAACGGATTTTGATGCAACTTTTTTGTTTGATAGCTATTGATTAGACTTAAAAATTCGTATTCGTTTTATCCTATTATTATATCAGGAATCTGAGACATAATCTCCATTCATCAGCGTTTTTCGTCCACTGCTGGACATACAGACAAAGGCTTATCTAAGGCAGCACCCCATCGAGAGGTTATATGCCGCCTGCATGCAACGGTCCCATATAACATAAATAGATCCATATTTTTTTCTAAGTATTTATGTTTTAGAGAAATTGACGTGGGAGCAGAAATCTTCACCTTATTATTCAGTATGCGGAGTTTAGTGAGGACGAGGATGAGACGAACAAGGTCGACTAACTAGATATATACGGAGACTCCACAGGAGGAGGAGCTGATTATTTTTTTCTAAATATTGATCTTGTGGTAGTGGTATTTTACTTCTTGTAGAGATTTAGTGACAAAAAGGCCCGTAGGCACTTTCAGATTGGCAAAATTTCATGAAGATTGGTTCAGTAGTAGTTGCAGTTGGAAAGCATAACAAACTAACTCACTTTCATATTTATTATATTTTGATTTTGTAAGGATCATCCATCCATCAGCCTTTCGACGTCCACTGCTGGACACAGGCCTCCCCAAGACAACGCCACAACATGTGTTTCGCTCATATGAGGGATAGTGCCGTAATCGCCACGCTTGGCAGGCGGGTTGGCGATCGCAGTGGATGTTGTTAATACTCGAGGGAGTGCTGCTGCCCACTCCCCCGATATCCCTCAGTCGGCTCTTACGACTCCCATGGGTGGAGAGGGGTGGGACAATTCTAAAGCCAGCCCCACACGGCAAGCCGGCCCCACACGGCAAAAGGAATAATAATTGTAAGGATAGTCAGTAATTATTATCATTGAATTGACAGAGCGCGCAGTGGATACCACGGGCCTGCTAACTTTTTTATAGGAAAATCTAGTTGATCGACAAATTTCGTTACCGCCACCATACGCTCCCCTTACACCACCATGGCTACAGTCGCAGCGAGTACTTCATTGTGTTTTATTTTTATTACTTATGATGGTAGACGAGCCACGGCCTACCTGGTAAGTGGTAACCTTTGCTCATGGACTCAACTAAACCAAGAATATTGTCAAGCCACTGCGCACCATTTCATTTCTGAGATACGAGATGAAAGAATAAACGGCTATCTTCTGCTACAGCCAAAATACACGGACCTGCTTCATGACTGGTCACACAGAAGACGATGGTACCGACCCGTTCGGGCCTGATAACAAGTGAGTACTCTCACTTGGTACTCAGCCCTACCATCAGTAATGAAATGGGTGATAATTGCTTACTTCCCTTAGTCGCCTTGTACGACACCCGTGGGAAAGGATGGGGTTATGATACGTGTATTCTTAGTCCGTTACCACACGGATGACGTTTTTGTACTATATGGGTGGTAAACAAGCATTAGGCCCATCTGATGGTAAGAGATTACCGGAGCCTATAGATACTAAAAGCCCCAGAAGAATCACTTGCTCGTCGCCAGCTACAAGGAAAAGGATACCACATGCAGATAAAGGATAATAAGGACGGAGGGCCTTGGGACTTTTCAGTATACTTAGTATAGTTTTGAGTCCATGAGTAGCGGTTACCACTTGCCTTCAGGTGGGCCGTGGCTCGTCTACCACTACATACTAATGTCAATGTATTTATTTCAGATCCACAACACACTGGATGCCACCCGTATCTCCCTCGACCTCCAGCGAGCCCGAGCAATATAAAAATATCTCTATATAAAAATAATAATAAATTTATATAATTTGATAGCCACAAACGAATGCCACGATAGCTTATTTGGAAGAACGTCTGAAAGTAGGTAACTCGGAAGGCGTGGGTTTGATCCTCGCTCGTGTCTATCATTTTCCATTTCATATTTTCTCACATAGTCTTATGTTTATCTACGGGATAATTTTATTTACTGAAATGTCATAGGTGGAAATATATATATTAATAATGTTAACATTTTATTCTTGTAATTACAACCTTATGTACAATCTCCAATATTTTGTATATCCATAAATATCTATAAAATTTCAAAAAAAAATCGAAATTGAGCAGATAAATTAAACTAATTGCACATTCCTGCCCCAGTCCAAAAAATAATGATGCCTGTTCATGTGCAACCCTGGAAAAAACTACTCATATTAAATATTTAGGAACAAAGTTCGATAGGAACCTTACGTTCAAACTACACATTACTTCACTTGTAATAAATGTTTTCCTTCAACATGTCTTTAACGGGACAGACTCAAGAACCATAACAACTAAAAGTACTAATAGCCACGTATACGGAAGCGTCGGGAATTTCTGTTAAAATGGTTAACTTAATAAACATGCATGGCTCGCGGAGCCTTTGAGCTCGGTGAAAGCTGCTCGCTAAGAGCTATACATGCTCTATCGTCCCCCTCAACATTCAGAAAATGAATTTAAACTTATAATTTAAGAATACAATATTCAAATTAACAATAGTAATTGTTCAATATACAGAAGTCACACGAAAAAACTGTATAACATAATATTATATATGGATAATAACGGCTTCATTAAATAAAAAATTGGAAGGCGTTGTATGCAGCGCACTATCGCTCATTCTGACGGACAAATCAAAGGTTTGACATATAATACAGTGAAATTGAATCGCAATTAACAGGAGAAGAAAAAGGAAAACTAGTAAGGACACAACACAAAAGATGTAAGGACGACCAAAGAACGAACGCAATTAAGAGTGGCCAGGAACTGGGTGAGGTGGAAGCAGCTGGAGGAGGCCTTTGCCAATATTGGGCAAACAGATGCTGTGATCGATATCTAATCTGAATTATGGTTTTATTATACTAGCTGATCCGGCAAACGTTGTTTTGCCATATAAATTCTATTTAGGATTTTTTTTGCGTAGAAAAAAATAGCTAACTTATTAAAACCGTGTGAGGATGTGGTATATGAGTGAAAGAGGCATGGAGCGCTATGAACGATTACGGATTAAAAAAATAACAATGCTAACATCGCTATTAAAAAATAGGTGTTGGAAGTAGAAGGGTGAAAATTTCCGAATCATAAAAAAATAAAAATAAAAAATGGTGGCCAAAAAATAAAAAATATATTTTGGGGTGGACCACCCTTATCACGTAAGGGTATAAAAAATTGTTTACATCATATTCTCAGACTTACTGAATATACACACAAAATTTCATAAGAATCAGTCAAACCGCTTCAGAGGAGAATGGCGAGAAACACTTTGACATGAGAATTTTATATACCTATTAGATCAAAAAAGCATCTGGACGGTATCCAGAAGATGCAGGTTCAAATCCTGCTCCTGACTGTTATTTTCGATTTCACATTTTTCACTTTGTGTTTAATGTATAGTGCTAAGCATGTCAAATGCTACAAATATATATAAATACCTATTAGATGTTACGACACGTAGATATAAGATTTTTTATACAGGCAAAGGTCTCCTGACAAACTGGCAGTAAGCAGTTAACCGCCAGTTCGTAAAAATCAGCTATATTAAAATTGATGATAACTCCAGTTATAATGATTATCCGATCCGAACACGACAAGAAATCAAGAAGAACTTTAACTTTATACCAACCGTCCTATACAAATGATACCAACTGCATATTTTGTTATTTTTATACATATTTTAAGCACTTGGCATGCTCGGTCATTTATTTACCACTTTTTGTGTTCTCAAAGTGCGAAAATTTTGGCTTCAAGCAGAAAATTTGCCTTGGTCTCCTGGATAACAGTGGCTTATGGCAGACGACTGCGTTCCTAAAAAAGGCAGCATCTTCGTTTTATTGCTGATAGGTACCTACTAAAGAGTCCTTGATAGGCGGTTAACAGTGCCCTTGTGTTATTATGTTTATAGGAGACACGTGAACAAGCAGTGTGCCGTTAGCGTATTTTTGCTCAACCCGTTACTTATGGCTGCTGGGCTCTCCTCTCAGAGTAAAAGGGATTTAGACCGTAATCCCCCATGCCCAGACTTTACCGTCGGCCGTCGAGAAAACCTTTACCGCATGCAGATTTCCTGGCGGCCACAATGTAGTTAGACGTTACCTTGTGAGGTTTGTCCCCTGACTGGGACTCAAACATGATACCACTGTAGTGAGGCCCATATTTTCCGCTGGGCACTCTGAGCTAGTGCCCAGCGCCTGGCAGTTGATGGGGTCCTCAAAAGAGCAGAAACTGCTAACCTAGTAAGCATCCAATAGTCAAACGAACAATTTCGCCGGATTATCTATTCAGCATTGGGCGCAATGAAATTGGTAGTTCTCGACCTATATACCCGTTCTGGTTTTCGCCATAGGCAAAATTTGTTTCTGTACCCTAGGACGAGGACGGACTATGCCAAGAATGCTCCAACGCGGCGAGCGTTGGCCCACCTTAATTAACTCTATTGCCCGGACGCTGATGTGTTCTTTGACACATTGGGGGCTGTAGCTAATGATATTTAGGATTAAGAATAAGATATATAAAATAGTCAGCACTATGGTTTAACTGTAAGTTGGCTATTGTTATTAAAAATAATAGTCGATACTGCTGATTAATTATCTATTTTGCGTAAAACAAACAATACTTAAATAATTTCAATAATAGTCTTACAGATATGGCATTGGCCCATGAGTTTCTTGCCGGGTTCTTCTCATGAAAGGCTTTACTACGGAATCCGGCCGCTTGTGGCGATTGCAATCGCCACTTTGTTATTGCGGTTGCACTCGCCTCAGGCGCTCGTGTTAATTATTTTAATTATGAGTATATTATTGACGATTTTAAGTGCTACTTAATAGGCCTATGAAATAAAGATATTTTTGAATTTGAATTTGAATTTGAATATGATGGGCGCGCGAGCGTATGTCACGTACATACGCGTACACACACACGCGTACGCAATTTTGCTCATTTATTCCATTCACTTGTTTTAATAAATTAGTCCTTTGTTATTACTGTTAATAATGGGCCTGTTTTCAGTTCTTTATTTTTACTTACTTACTTACTTAGTTATCATCACGCTATTTCCCTTGCAGGGTAGGCAGAAAGAACAGAGTGCCAAGAGGTTCTATTCTTGCATACATCTCTCGCTTCCTCAACATTCATAACTCTCTTAATACACGCTCGCCGGTTTTGGAGACTCCTGACTCCACCTTCCTTCAATACATGACCGATTTGGTCTAGGTAGGTGAGCTTCGGTCTCCTCCTGTACCTACATCCTTCCACTTTCGCATTGTATATCTTCTTAACCAGTCACTCATCCGGCATTCTTTCCACATGTCCGAACCATCGAAGCATTCCCTTTCGCATCTTTACACCAATACTCTCTTTCATACCTACTCGCTCTCTTACGTCGTCGTTACGAATGCGGTCAGTCAGCCTCACTCCACAGATTCTCCGCACAGATCGCATTTCGACCGCATTGATTTTACTCTCATGCTCCTTTTTGCATACCCAACTCTCGCTTTCATACAATAACGTTGGGACAAGCACTGCGTTGTGTATTGCGACACGTGCCTTCTGGCTGAGGTGATGACTGCCGAGAAGTTGTCCCAATGCTCCGTTCACTCTATTTCCCGCATTCACTCTTCTCTCTACATCAGTGGTGTACCTTCCATCCCGACTGAATCCACATACAAGATATACAAATTCATCCACTTGTTCTAGCACACCAATTCCTATTGCAACTCTAACATCTGTTCTGGCTTGTTCTCTTTCAAAAACCATTATTTTGGTTTTGCTCACATTCACACGTAGGCCCCTTTTCTTACAATCTGCCATTACGTCGACTAGGGTTTGCAGGTCAGCCGCGGACTGCGCCAATAAAACCACATCGTCTGCGTATAGCAGAGACCTAACCACTGAGTCGCCCATCTGAACTCTCACATTTTTTGTAGATATTTATCCAGATATATGATAAACAGTCTGGCTGATAGAACGCAGCCCTATTTAACGCCGATATTGACATCAAACCAGGGTGACATTCTCTCTCACAAGACAAGCTCTGCAGTTCTTCAGCTTTTTTTTTGCAGTCTTGACAAGCTCTGCAGTCCTTGTAGTTGGACTGCACCGCTTGTAGCAGTCTACCGTTAATACCATATTCCGGCAAAATGTCCCAAAGTTCGTTTCGTATAACCGTGTCAAATGCTTTCTCCAAATCCATAAAACTGCAGAAAACCCTCTGGCCTACAGCCAGATGCTTCTCCACAATGTTGCGCAGAGAAAACACTTGATCCATGCATCCTCTTCCACACCTGAAACCTCCTTGTGCCTCACACAAAAATTCATCAGACACCATCCTCATTCTCCTTTCAATAATCTTACCATACACTTTGGCTGCCAAACTGGTCAAGCTTATGGCTCTGTAGTTTGCACAGTCATAACGTGAACCCTTATTTTTAAACCAGGGCACGATGACTGCGCTTCTCCAGTCCTTGGGAACCATTCCTGAGCTCCAACATAAATTGAGAAGCATCAGGAAGGATTCCCAGACACATGAGCCTCCAAGCTTGATCATCTCAGCTGACACCATATACCTGCTGCCTTACCAATTTTCAAATTTCTAATCGCCCATTCAACTTCATCCATACTAAATGTCATCAGAGGATGCCGGTACCGAATGCTGATCTGTTAGACCACATGTGGCACCAGCATCACCAATCACGATATGAACATCCGCATACATATCTCCAAAATATTCACTCCATCGGCTTAACACATCTTGTGTTTGCGTCAAAATGTCTCCACCTTTAGACCTTATTCTATTTATTCTGAAAGCTCACCAACCACTCCGAGATTTCTTCACCTCCCTCCAGAAAAGTTTGGTGTTGCTCTCGATGTTTTTGGTCAGCCTTTCGTCTGCAATCATATTTGCTCTATCATGCTTCTCTTTCACTAAGGCTTTGGTGTCATTCTTACGTTGCCGGTATATTTCTTTCTTCTGTTCTTTCATACTTGCACTCAGGTTCAAAGAAGATACATAGTCCAGCCACGCTTTCTTCTTTTGGCCTACGGAAGCTGCTACTTCCGTATCCCACCATGCATCACCTCTCACTTTCCTATGCTTCTTTGAGCATCCACATACTTCTTCCGCTGTATCTACCATACTATCTTTCAATACTCTCCAGCATTCTTCTATGTCAGATCCCGGCTGATTTGCCATTGTCAGCCGTTCACGGACACCCTCTGCATACTTTGCTCTTACACTCTCTTCTTGCAACTTTTCAATCTTTATTCTTTCAAGCCTTCCGAAGTGAACACGCTCTCGCCAGTGTCTCCACTTTCTGAACAGACCACTAAATCTCGCAATAACGAGATAGTGGTCCGTGTCGACAGCGTTCTGTAGGCCCTTGTATCCAAAATTTATTTCGGAGGCGACTGTCTACCAGAATTAGATCTATCATACTTCTCTGTTCATTCCTTCTTCATGTGTACATATGGATGTCCTTATGCTGAAAATACGTGTTTGACACAATAAGGTTTCTATCCATACATACATCCGTAATGAGCCTACCTGCATCGTTCATTCTCTTATCACCAAATGAACCAAGCACGTCCTCGAAATCTGGACGCTTGGTCCCAACCCATCCATTCAAGTCTCCGCATACTATCACACGTTCACTAGCTTTTGCCAAATCCAGAACTTCCCTAATATTATTCCAGAACTTCTCTAGATCAGATGCCACCGAAGAGCCTACGGGAGCATAAGCTGCGACCATGAAGACCCTGGTGACACCTAGTTTTATTTGGACCCATAAAAGTCTGGGATCAAACATTCCGTAGTCTTTCACACCTGAGGCCAAGCGAGCGGACAGCAACACCCCCACTCCCATACTGGCCCGATCGCTCTGCGGTACACCAGACCACAGAGCTATCCCTCCACCAGGAAGATCACAGGTGTCACTGCCCTTTCGCTTGGTCTCTGTTACACAGAGCACATCAAGCTGTCTGTCCGACATGACGGTTACCAGCTCGTGTAACTTGCCTTCCACACCACCTCTTACATTCCACGTACCTGCTCGACACTCTACTCCCCTCGACTCGCCAAACTGGGCAAGGCGTGATGGGTGGCGACCCCCATCGCCGCATCTGCCATTGTTTGTACCGACGGATGCGGGTCGGTACGCGTCGCCTCTGGGGCACGCCCTAACCCGCACTGCGGTATGCATTCGAGCCGGATTGCAGCCTGTGGATTGCAGGCTGGCAGGGATCGCGACGAGCACGCTTCGGATCACCCAAATTATTTTTAATGTACTATGAAATATAATCTTAAGTATGCTTAAGTAGCTTTATCTTATATTATTATCTATGTAGTAGCCTATGCCTACTATATTAAAAAATATTTTATAATGTCGTAAACCGCTGATAGTACTCGTAGATCAGATCATGTGGCCACAATTTCATAAAAAATCTCTTACAAGTCAGACAAAGATGTCTACGTATTGTTTTTTTACAGTGAAGAGATAAAGTTGTCATCATTCGCTTAGCAAAATTGAGATATTTTTGTAAATACGGTCTCTATATCTAGCTACTAACATTTTGACAGTAAAGAATAGTTTTTTGGATTGAGCTTGAACTATAAGCCATTAAGTATTGCTATTATGTAAATTACTTATACAATGACAACAGAAAAAGTCATCTTATGCTTCACCGCTTATGTGTTTTGATATTGTGTCACGAAAACCGCAACAGTTCGCGACTTATTATGTCAACCAATACCTATAATCTTATAAGTGAATGGAATAAACGCTGACTCCGGATACATCCGAATTCCAATTACATCACAGACGCGTCCATTTCACTTTCCTACCCGGAAGTGAATTCCTAAGCACAGGCATACGGCGCGGCCGAAATTTCAGCTTAGCGAGCAATACTCGACTTTAACACGATAGACGTAGAATTCTCTCGAAGATAAGGCGCAGAAAGTCTTCGCGGCCCGCACGAAACGACGAAGCGGATGTGAACGTCATCAAGCGATATTCTAAAAGTGACCCAGTAGTGTTGCACTAGAGTGCAAATTATAATGATCATAAAAACGACAGTCGCGAAAGTAGTGGCAACTTTCACAACACGATGGGGGCGCATGAGGCGGCGCGGGGCCCTGACAACGGCCCATTGACGACACCGTGACCTACATACCGCAACTCCATTCATACTATGACCTCTACAAGCGGTGCGCACGCACAGGACTAACTCGCGCACTTGCTGCTGTTACGGCAGCACCGGAATTTCCATCCTCCAATTGCACAAGCCGTGTCGTAGTTGTCGCAATTGTAACTACAAACTGTGGACAGAGAGAGACCATCACACTTGTTCAATTACCGTCTACAACAAATATGTAAGACACGAAACGAGACGAGGCTGTAACCGCTTGTATATTTAACTACTAGACTGTCAAAAGATAAAACGTGGGAATTCAGCGTTGTATGTCTCACGTCCTAAATGCATCCAAATTGATGTATTCGAGATTCACACGATTGGTAGAACATGACAATTCATTAAGAAATATTAGCTCACCCAATCGCTTTAAAATATTAAAATAATCTATCGAACTGTGAATCCAAATGGTATCGTATTCTCAAAATTTTATAAATTCTTTATAGAATCAGACATTTTTCGAGATATTTCTAATTAAAGCTTACTTTAAAAATATATTTTAAATACCTCCGATAGGTGGCATGGGTTCTATAGACATCTAAAAACAAACGTGTAGTGGAGATTGGATGTCAAGTGACTGCGACAGCTATCCAGGGGGGTTAGGCAGAATGTCATATTTCACGTGTCGATCGTATCGTCTCGCTTGTACGATCACCGTGATTGGCTAACGGATTATTGTGACATCACGCGTCGGTTTCTCAACCAATCACAGTGATCTCGATACGGTCGACACGTGAAATATGACATTCTGCCTCAGGGGGCAGAGCACTTCCCCGGATTGGAAGCGGCGCAGGTCCGAATCCTGCTCACAGTAAATTTCTCTGTATACCCTTTCACATATAATTTGTTCTATTGACATTTTGCATATCTCGTGCCAAAACTATATATTCTAGCGAAAGTTCACCCCAACCAATTAAGACTACGTTTTAGAAAAGTACAAAACGTCGTGAAATTAGTCACAAAAGTAAACGAAGCAACATCGATTACTTGAACATTGACAACATTGTAATATTGATAGTAAAGAAGATAAGTTGCGGGACACAATGAGTCTGATTTAAAATCATTATATTACGATGTATCTGTATAGCCTTTGAAAGTGGCAGAGTGAATAGTCGTCGATTTTTGACCGTACTTAGCGAATATAAGGTGGCAGATGAATTGGCAATAGCGATGGTTGCGCTAAGTATCGCAGCCGGCGATGAGGCAGGTCGAGTGTATGCGCAGGGGGCAGGGAGAGCGGTTGCCAGACAGCGGGGCTCCGCATGGGAGGCTAACAGCAGCCTCTTGCATCGTGCACTGTTCGGCGGCGTCACACCGCACCGCTAAGACATTGCGACAGCTTCGCGCGAAGTCTATGCTCCACTTTGAATGAATTGCATATTAAGCGTTGTTTACACCAACGTCACCTACCTGGGATCACGCTACTCAAAATCATGATAACCATGATCATCGGGATACACATACCAACATAACAATACACATGGGCAGTTCCAGTAATTTTTTGGTTAAGAAAACAGTGATATATCCGATAAAAAAGAGCACTGCATCGTTGATAGTTACAATTATTTATGATAATAATTATACCCAATATTTTTAAGTCTAGTTCATATTTACAAAACACCTACGGATTTACGTAACGATTGTATAGCACAAGCTTTGTTTCTTATTATATATCAGTAGGACCTAATTATTAAAAAAAAAAGGCAGCACAGGCACTTACAATCAAACAGCACATCTTAACATATTAACATCAATATGGAAGGATAGTTATAGTAAAGCCTTTCCGGGTTCATGAAGGTGGCTTCGCACGATGCGTGATATCATAGGCGCACGCATTTCATGCAGCTTAGGAAGAAGTGAGTTGCTCGCGATAACGCAGACTCGTTCGCTTTATTTTCGTTGGTGCGCTGTTCGCATTCATCCATAATATTTCGCACCGTGGGAAACCACCAAGACTCACAGCTTGACATAACTTACTTTTCTCACTTCCAACATCATCAAAGATATAATTTTGTAAACGTAGTAATCGGTTAAACCAAATATAAGCAATTTGTGTTGGATTAAGCACTCGGACAAATTCCAAATTGTAGCAAGAAAGATACCAAACATGCTTAGTTAAACATACCATTTCCATATGAATATAAGTGAGGAATGATTGGAATGCAATATCCATTGAATGAGATAGCAATTAATAATCAACATTCGAAAGCGTAAAAGATTACACGAGAGTCGAGGAATTCTTTCTCAACGCACATTCGGTTGCGGCGTTCATCAATAGCAGGACATTAACCAAATTCACCGCGGGACAGATGAGAAGCATCAATAACGACAAACTGATTGCCAAACAACATTTACACCGCATTCAAATCACTAACAGTAAAAAGGCATCATTAAAATGACTAATCAAACGATCGACGAATAAGAAAATGTTAATTATAAATCGGAATTTATTGAAATTGTTTGAAATAAAATTAATTCTTGTTGTGATATTTACTAAAAGAGAAGCTTTGATCGTTTATGGAGAAATGGAAGGCTCCCACGGACCGGTCGAGGTAAGTGGTCCATCAACCTCAGCGGTGTTTCGCAGCTGGCAGCCAATCGCTATTGCTCGTCGCTACCTCTGCTGCTGTTACGACTGCCTCCGGACAAACACTCGAGTCAACATAAATAATAACCAGATTATTCACTAGTATCCTAGCAAAAATTATTTGAAATATTCGAGAAACAGCATCGCAGTTGTATTATTATGTTATTATATGAGAAATCGCGTCAAACTTGACCTTTAGTGTAGATGTAGCGTTGCAGTAGCTATTAAGCAGGCAGTGAGATATTTGTGTAAACCCTTCAACCGAGCATAATTCGCGTACTTCCAATAATGTATTGAAAAAAGTGGATTCGAATCCTAGATGAAGCCAAAACTGCTGATGGGGTTTTCTGTTCTCAAACGGAATCAGGATAGATCTCGATCCTGCGGCCAATATCTTTCCGGTCTCATTGAAGTTGAGGGCTTAAAGTGAGGGAGTGGCAGGCAATGATAAAAAGTATATATATAAAAATCCTGGAAAAATGGACCATTCGTATGAGATAACTAATTGATCAAATTCTGAGTCGCGGTTAGAAAAATAATAAATAAATAAAGTCAATTACTTTTGTCACAAAAAAGTGTAGCAGTTGCATCAGAATTATCCAGATTTTGATCATGCAAAGAAAATCCTACTTGTAGTGGCGCCTCTGTTCCAAGTAACTCTTACAGTACCCGCGTATATTGGGTCCTCGGCATCGACTTCTCTTGCAAACGCCAGTTCAGGAGTCATTTGGAGTACAAAATCATGGCATGTAAGAAGCTGGGCCTCCTTACGGAGCCAAGCGGTGCTTCATACCGAGGCGACGACATGTGCTCTACAAAACACAATTGATAGATACTTAACTCCTTCAAGGCGTGCTATTCGAATTGTCTATGATATCAATCAAGGACGCTCTTCGAGACTTTGAGCTCTCTGTGTACACTGTCGACTCTTTAATGGAAAGTGCTACACGGAACTATTTGAGGCGGTGGACTAACATCGCCTTACCGCCTAACCACGAGATGTCGAATCAGCGTTCTCTCATACCACCTGGAAACGATCTTGTTCAAGACAGTCTGTTTGAAATTACACACGTCACATTTATTATTTTACCTTAACTGCACTGATATTATGATTATGTGAAACAAATACACATTTAAATATAATCTATTAAAATTTACAATTAAACTTTACACTATTACAACTTGTTGAGAGCATCCACCTCAATTTTACTCTCATCATCATTCATAATATATATTTTATACTTCAGACAGTATAAATTTATGGACATATGAACATTTGATGTTCTTTTTATTCCTTATCAAGAGCAAACGTTTATATAATAAATGTTTAAGTGTAGATTTTGGATATGAAGCACTACAACGCGTACTTTCAATAGAGTCAACGAACGCGTGAACGCATTCCTTAGCCTTTCATTTAGCTGGTTCCCTGGTCGTACGTCGTAATTGGTATGCAGTAAAGTAGTAAGTTGGTAAAACTAACCCTTTGGTGAAGTGCATCAAGATCGGAGTCGGCGCCGCGCACGTCACGCGACCGCATTCCATGGTGCGGGCGCCTTCATTCATGTCGTGCGGTTAGGGTTACCAAGCCCATCACTTAAAGCTACGATTCATAACCTTATTTATTTGACTATTACAGCATGTTCTAAGCGAATCCCGTTGTTTTGTCGGGTGCTACTGCGATGTACTAATATAATGAGAGACCGTAGGTTAAAGTTTCTAGAAAAAATCATTGTTAAACAGCCGAACACAAAACACGCATATCCTGTACGAAACGGTAAGACTTACTGTACTATATATATAGTACACTAATCCTCTATCTTACTATTATACAAGACTCCTGCTCATAATTAATTTATAATACCTATTATAATATGGTAGTAAACATGAAAAATTATTCTAAATAATATTCTTTATGTAGTTTTTTACTTACTTACTTATCATCACGGCTTCTCCCTTGCGGGGTAGGCAGAGAGAACAGAGTGGCAAAAGGCTCTATTCTTGCTTACATCGCTCACTTCCTCAACATTCATAATTCTCTTCATACAAGCTCGGTGGTTTCGGAGACTCCTGACTCCACCTTCCTTCAAAACATGACCGGTTTGGTCTAGGTAGGTGAGTCTCGGTCTCCCCCTGTACTTCCACTTTCGTATTGTATATCTTCATAACCAGTCGCACATCCGGATTTTTTTCAGCAATTAACACCTCTATGCGCATTAGTAGCGATGCGATAGGCTTCTGCTAAATACGCGTACGACAGTTACGGGGTCTGTAATATGAACGTTTGTCCAAACTGATCATCTATCAATAACTTAAACTCTAATCTTAATACGCTTATGTACGCCTATGAATTTGTTATGTTGTATCTCTCCAAGGAACGGGAGCTTACCAGAAGAAAAGCCTTAGGGTATCTTAAGGATGCCACTGAAGTAATCCAACACAGTACCAGGGGTCCGTCAACACAGACGGAGAGACGGCACACGGCGGGTTTCTTTAGTGGGTGCGGGCCCCACACTACCCTGTTCGTTGCCCCGAACGACGGGGTTGCGGTTAGGTACATTTTTTCCCGCCTAAACAAAAAAAAAGGGTATCTTAAAGATGTGCAACTTTAAATACTATTATATTTTCGAATAACTGCTTGAATCATCAACATCAACTCCAATATATTATAACTCCCAATGTATTAAAATATTTTGTCCGTGTGGTGACGGACTAAGAATACAAGTGTCATCACTCCATTCTTTCCCATGGGTGTCGTACGAGGCAACCAAGGGAAGTAAGCAGTTATCACCCATTGCAGCTTGACAATACTCCCGGTATAGTTGAGTCTATGAACGGCGGTTGTCCATTTGCCATCGGGTGGGCCGTGGCTCGTCAGCCGCCGAACACAA
Organism: Leucoma salicis; assembly: GCA_948253155.1. NCBI lineage: Eukaryota > Metazoa > Arthropoda > Insecta > Lepidoptera > Erebidae > Leucoma > Leucoma salicis. Next base: position 16,469,026 of record OX411818.1, read on the forward strand.
TAAAAAAGATGTTGGATTCATTTACGCTATCGGTAATTGCTGATGTTAGTTTAGCACGATTATAAACCATGGTATAAATAAATATAATGATTTAACATGGATAGTTTTTGTAAATGTTTTGTTTTAAGACGGACCCTGCGCCAAGTCAAGGGTTGCAAGCCCTAAGCATGAGCGAGAGGTCGGTATCAGACCTTTGGTCAGAATGAGAAAGGCGACCGTGCTATTATCCACTATCCAGTATAGGAAAGCAAGTCGTAGAACGCACGCGCATTTGATGCCGGACTTGTTTTATTTCATCTTACACCCGTTTGCCGACATAACAGTGTCCCTGTCGCTCACTAGGAATTTACTTTCAGCGCAGCAAATTTAAAACCTCATCCTATTAGTTATGAGAATATACTGTTAGTGTAGTAGTTTGATTTGATGTAACCTGTAGTTGGAGATGTTAATAATCTTTAGATTCGCTATAGAAAAGAATTAATAATGCCTACACTTCTGTCAATTAATGTTTGCTTCATTCTCTTGAGGAGTGCAAATCCGCACAAGACCATATCAAAATGTCCCTACTCCAATGGAAAAATGCCTTTATGTATGTCATAGAATGGCGTGGCCTCATGGCCCGAGATTCTGTCAATCGTTACTGTTCAGTCAGTGCATCTATTGTGGGAAGAACTTTTAACGTTCATATGCAAGTGTGATTTTGCGAATGACAGCTGGACGGCTATGAAATTAGTTATATTTTTATATTACAAACAATTAAATTAGCTTATTTTTAATAGCTTGCTAGAAGGTTATTTGTTCATCCCGGCCCTATAAAATTCATATTTTTACAAAAATAAAATATTTTTTTAAACCTTCAACTCAGACGCAGAGGACTAATTCTCGAATTATTCGAATGCATTTTAGAGTTTGTTCAGGACTACTTGATTTAGTATCCACATCTCAGATCAGCCATCGGACAAGAAGACGAACGGCGGTGGTGATCCAGCGTTAATTCGCTGTAGATATTTTTGAAGCCAATTTTCTTGCTAAGAGTTGTATACGATACAGAATGTTATGCTGTTTCCGGTATTTAAAAACGTTAGACTTGTGGTATATATTCGTAAGGACACGTGATATTTAGATATATGTATATATGTTTATTTTTAGATAAATTTTTAATTTTTTATGATACAGCATTAAAAAATACATACATCCCTAAATTTTCAACCCTCTACGATGTACCCCTATTTTTTATTCGTTAATTATAAACTTTAATTTTTTGGCAAGATATTTATTTATATTTTGTCATGACTTAGAATAAAAAATATTATGATAAATTTTATATTACTCTCGATTTTCCACCCCTCTACGATCAACCCCTATTTTTCCATCGCGATTTTTTATATTTAACAATTTCCTTTGATTATGATTTTTTTCTCAATTCAATTTGATCTTCCGTCTTCATCTGTCGATAACTGATCAACTATCAATCGATCAGTTAGCCCCGCTAGATGTCTGCCGTTGTCACCTCTCATCCAGCAAACATCATGGAGTAAGGATGAGAACGAAGCCGGTCTCCTGTCTTAGTCTTTTTTTGGTTTTATTTGTGTATCGATCGTAGCAGTCTGTTATACGTATTATTTTAATTTTTCTGTGCAACTCTCATGTTAATTTTACTCTCATCGTAAATTTATTATTAATTTCCAGTGCAATAATTATTTATTCGCAATTTATTAATAACTGATAAAGACAGTTTTAACTATTAGTTAATTAAGTGATCTCATGTATATAAATAAACACGTGTTGTGAGCGCCCGCCAACAACGGCCATTACCGTACCTGTATATATTGTACTTAACATATTTTGGAAATAGTTTTAAATCAAAACGAAAACGTGTAACACGTACCCTCTTACTAATAAACATTGTATAAGCTCCGAATAGTCATACAGTGTATTTTTCCGTTCTTTCAACATCAAACTGTCATATTAGTGACAAAGACAAAACACTGTGTAACTATTCAAAGGTTATACAACGTTTATTAGTAAGGCAGAAAGTGTATTGTGTATAGTGCATTTAATGTATAGTGCTAAGCATGTCAAATGCTAAAAATATATATAAATACGTGTACGTATTTAATAAATATACCTGTTTTATTATTGTGAAAAGTAAGTCAAATAATAAGCAAACGAATACAATATTAATTCACTGTTTTTCACCAATATACTGATAGAAGGATTTATTAATTATTAATAATTTAATTTATTTGAAGACAATTATAATAAATATTTTTTTACATTCAATAAAAATTTATTTGGGAATAAAGTACATCCTAAATAAAGCATACTTTCATTGTCTACAACGCTTTCGATTATAAGTAAATCCCCGCACACTTTTAGTAGATAGTTCTTTTTATTGAATTAAAAAAATGTTTCCTAGAAATAATATACATGGCAAAACAACGTTTTCCGGGTCAGCTAGTAATCTATATAAATAAAATGATAGACGTCTGTCATTGGGCGCACATCACGGAAAAACTAATGAAAAAATTTCAATTGAGTTTTCTATCATAGGCACTTGGCCCTTATCTAAAAAGAAATATTGCGATATCTTCATTTATAATAAAGTTGGGGAGAGGGGAAGTCTTCTACCTTTGCCTCATGATTTAATTAATAAGCAACGCAGACAAAGGCACAGGCGTCAAGTAATTTTTTATAATATTATATTTGACTACATAACTTCGGAAAATGTTGCTGTAACAAATACAAGTAGCATCATTTCAAGTTTTGCGATGACCTTTATGTGTATCATGGAAGAAACGACTTTTGAGATAGGAAGGAGGTAAAGGGTTAAGATGTGGAGATTTGGAATGGCCGTCAGTTACTGCGGTCGCTTAGCCGTCTAGAGCACTTCCCCGGATTGGAAGGGACGCAGGTTCGCATCCCGCTCGCAGTAGTTATCTTTTTCCACAATCATAAATAATTTGTTCCTTCTAGGAAGAATAATATCTCAAAATCTATCGCTAAAGTCTGGCAGAGCTAGTACAGCTAGTATAGCCTACAGCTTACCACATTTCATACCAAATCTGATGCCATCCGTAATATTGACGAGGGCTGTGGTGGTACTATGACCGGGGTGGAAACCGGATGGTAATGGATTGAGATTATTTTAGTAAAGAACTTAATTGATTGTGCCGGGGACGTTCACGGACTTTGGAGCGGTAAGGCAATCTAAATATAGGACGATAATCGTAAAACGCCTACATATTTTATTAACATTATGTTTTTATGGCAAAGAAGTGATTTGAATATCTTTCCACATAGATGTGGGAAAGACCCTGCTGGATAGAGAAAAATTCAGGATGTGACAAATAATTGGAAGGATTTCGTCAAGGATCGATCATATTAGGGCTGATATAATCGAACCCATGCATTAACTGTGATCGACATTTTCTTTTTCAATACTGAGATTTCGTTGAGAGTTGAGAGTCGTCATTTGAAATTTCCAAGACTTTTGCTTGATCTACCTTTTGAACCGAGTTATGAATACGCTGGCATTGTGCATTCCAACACACCTCATTGCAGAGAACTAAGAGAACTTCTTTAAATTTGACTCTTTAGGTTTATTATTAGTAAGCCTTTGCCCGCGGCTCCGCCGCAGCCAAAAGATGGTTTTTAGGTTACATCATAGGTTCCCGATATAGTAGCGGGATAAAATGTATACCAGTTTTTAAGTCTAATCAAGAGCTATCAAATAAAAAAGTTGCATTATAAATCCATTCAGTAGTTTTTGTGTGATGCGCGAACGAACAAACCGACAAACAGGTAAACAGACAAAAAATCTAAAAAAAATTGTTTTGTGTTCAGACACGCTTATATACGTTCCTAATACAGTCATACTTTCTCAAATATCTTAAATGTACAGACACAGCTCTGTTACAGCTTTATAATAATTATTATAAAATTGGTCGAGATTCTAAGAAAAAAATATTTTCTCATCATCCATTCTCAAATTAGCAAGCGGTGTCCAGTCGATACCGTTTACACCTTCACGCAGGTTGTTGAGATTCTATCTTTCGTTCTAACATAGCATCACGCTTGTATTCCCCGATGAGGTAGGCAGAGGTGTATTTGACCACCGAAGGAATGTAACACAGTTCCAGTGGCCCGCCAATAAAGGCGGAAAGACGGCACACGACGGGTTTCTTTAGTGGGTGCAGGCCCCACACTACCCTGTTCGTTGCCCCGAACGACGGGGTGTGCGGTTAGGAACATTTTTTCCCGCCTTAACAAAAAAAAAAGGCAGAGATGTATTCATACCCACGATTAGCTATGTTGAAGTCCCACGGAATAGGGGGCGAGCCTATTGCCGTCTATCGCACACATTTCCAAACTCCGGGCTGCTAATGAGAATTTTTATGAAAAAGTTCAATAACACTGCAGGACCCGGGGATCAAACCCGAGACCTCATGAATAGCATTCGCTCACAGTAGTGTGCGTTGCATCATAGCGGCAGTTCTACGAGTATATATTTTATCTCTACTTCCCTCGTAGCGTAGTCAGTAGTGTAACCGACTTCCGTGCACGAGGTCGTGGGTTCGATTCCCACTCAGGACAAATATTTGTGTGATACAAGCGTTAATCTGAGTTTGGGACCAGAGGACGTTGTGTGAAAATGTCCGTAAATATTGATTTATTTATTTATCTATACTAATATAAAGCTGTAACATAGCTATGTCTGTACACTTAAGATATTTTAAACACAAAGTGAAAAATGTGAAATCGAAAATAACAGTCAGGAGCAGGATTTGAACCTGCATCTTCTGGATACCGTCCAGATGCTTTACCAATTCTGCCATCCTGACAATTGCTCCTGACTGCTAATTTCGATAACACATCATACTTAACGTCTTTGGGTGACGCCTGCGCCATCTGTCGGAAGCATTTTCATACATTATACCGACCAGGTAAACTTAATTTTACAATTAAGATTTTACCTAATAATGACGCAAACAAAAAAAGAAAAACAAAAAACGTCCAGATGCTTTACCAATTCAGCCATCCTGACAATGACAAAAATGACAAAGGAGCAATTGTCAGGATGGCTGAATTGGTAAAGCATCTGGACGGTATCCAGAAGATGCAGGTTCAAATCCTGCTCCTGACTGTTATTTTCGATTTCACATTTTTCACTTTGTGTTTAATGTATAGTGCTAAGCATGTCAAATGCTAAAAATATATATAAAAATATCTAAATATTGAAAGGGTTAAAGCTTTACTTCCTAACTCTGTGTAGCTCGTACATTTCAAGATATTTGAAGAAAAGATAGTGTATTAGGCACCTATATAGCCTAATACAGTATTTTTCTTCTCTCTTTTTTACAAAAAGTCTGAAAAAAATAATTGTTTTGTGTTACACAAAAAATTATTTGTCTGTTTGTTTGTTCTCGCATCACGCAAAAACTACTGAACGGATTTGATGCAACGTTTTTATATGATATGTCTTAACTAGACTTAAAAACTGGTATACATATTCCTGTTACTACATTGGGAATCGAATGCCGCGGGCAAATGCTAGTTATGAAATTAAACTAGGTATACGGAATCTATCGCGTTTACCTAATTTTCTACTATCTTGACGTTTCGAATACTTTACACAATGCATGATAACAGGTGGACTTAGATATGTTGGACATCCAATTGGTGATATAATTATTGTTACTTACAACGGTTTCGCTACCCACAATTATATGATTTTACAAGTTAGATTTTTATTGCCACTTAATATTCGTTTAAAACAACATTAAATATCTACATTGAATTAATATCTACATTAAAATTTTTAAATGTATGAATTTTAACCTAGTATTATACTAGCTTAAAATTAACTGAACTGAGTATTATTTACAGCTTTACGTTAGTCACGAGTAGAAAATGCATTTTTTGACCATAGGAATATTATAACGTACATACATCAGCCTATCATAGTCCACAGATGTACATGGCCTCCCTAAGAAACTAAAACCTGCATCCCGCAGATTCCAAATCAGATATTCAGGGGCAGTGACAGAGCGTTCTAATTTATGTCGTATGATACGTGGTTACCACCTGATATTATATTACTAATATCCTTCCAAATAGTTGATGTGCATGTTGCAGACTAATACAGGACATAGGACTCTCGCACTTAAATAGTTAAATGAAATTAAAAGTTGTGACGCGCACAACTTTTAATTCCATTTCACTGTTCAGTATATCTTAAGCTTCATTCAAACTGAGGCGAATCCCGCGCGGAACGCGGGACGCGAATCGCTCGTACCGATTGTGCCAGCTAACTTGTATGGACGTGTTCAAATTGGCGCGAATAATCGTAGATATGAGTTGCAGCGAAATATACGCGTTATCGTGCGTGATTTATCATAATGCCGTTGAACATGGAATTATTTTTAATAAAAGTAAAAAAAACCAGACCTTAGTCACGAAAGTTAGTAGGTATATTATTGCCTTATACTTTGTTCGATTCTCGATAAAACCTCATAGCATTCATCTGGCATACGGAAATATGAATATAATCTTTCTTTATCTTTTCGTAATGAAGGTATCAAAGTGTGAAACTCCAAATTCTATGTATTGAGTACTCAGCTCATGGGTCCAATTTCTTCGTTTCTTTCTCAAACTCTTGGGATTCTTCTACAGCTACAGCTAATAATAGCAAAACCTCAACTTCGATATCACAAGACATCTTATTTTATTGGAGAAGTAAAATACTTTGGAAAATCCAAAAGTGCACGCCTCATAATCTTCATTTTTCACAATAAAATTGATTATTTGATAACTAATAATGTATTGGTCTTACTAAGTAGTTTTCAATAAATCACATAGATAGCGCTAATTTCAAAATTGTGTGTGGCTGGATGATGGAATGTCACCCTGGTTTGATTCATTATCGGCGTTAAACAGGGCTGCGTTCTATTAGCCAGACTGTTTATCATATATCTGGATAAATGTCTACAAAGGTTGAAAGAAATGAATGTGGGAGTTCAGATGGGTGACTCAGTGGTTAACTGTCTGCTATATGCAGACGATGCGGTTTTATTAGCGCAGTCCGCGACTGATCTGCAAACCCTAGTCGACGTAATGGCAGAAGATTATAAGAAAAGGGGCCTACGTGTGAATGTGAGCAAAACCAAAATAATGGTTTTTGAAAGAGAAGAAGCCAGAATAGATGTTAGAGTAGCAATAGGAAATGGTGTGCTAGAACAAGTGGATGAATTTGTATATCTTGGATGTGGATTTTATGGTGGGGCCGGCTTTAGAATTGTTCCACCCCTCTCCACCCATGGGAGTCGTAAGAGCCGACTGAGGGAATACCGGGGGAGTGGGCACCAGCACTCCTTTGAGTATTAACTACATCCACTGCGACCGCCAAACCGCCTGCCAAGCATGGCGATTACGGCACTATCCCCCATTCTTGGGGAGGCCTATGTCCAGCAGTGGACTTTAAAAGGCTGATGGATGGATGGATGGATGTGGATTCAGTCGGGATGAAAGGTACACCACTGATGTAGAGAGAAGAGTGAATGCGGGAAATAGAGTGAACGGAGCATTGGGACAACTTCTCGGCAGTCAACACCTCAGCCAGAGGGCCCGTGTCGCAATGCTTGTCCCAACGTTATTATATGGAAGCGAGAGTTGGGTATGTTAAAAGGAGCATGAGAGTAAAATCAATGCGGTCGAAATGCGATCTCTGCGGAGAATCTGTGGAGTGAGGCTGACTGCATTCGTAACAATGACGTTAGAGAGCGAGTAGGTATGAAAGAGAGTATTGGTGTAAAGATGCGAAAGGGAATGCTCCGATGGTTCGGACATGTGGAAAGAGTGCCGGACGAGCGACTGGTTAGGAAGATATACAATGCGAAAGTGGAAGCATGTAGGTACAGGGGGAGACCGACACTCACCTACGTAGACCAAATCGGTCTTGTATTGAAGGAAGGTGGGGTCAGGAGTCTCCGAAACCGGCGAGCGTGTATGAAGAATTATGAATGTTGAGGAAGCGAGAGATGTATGCAAGAATAGAGCCTCTTGGCACTCTGTTCTCTCTGCCTACCTCACAAGGGAAATGGCGTGATTATAAGTAAGTAAGTAAGTAACGGACGTCTAAGACAGACATTTTTTAACTAGTGTAAATAACAAAAATGGCATCAAAATATCATGAGTGTTAAAAATAGTGTTTTTCCTTGATATGTGTGAGTATGTATTATTTTACAAGTGCAATATATGATAAATAGAGACATTTTAAGTTTGAATAACCAGTTGTTAGACGTGAAACGAGAGTAACACACACCTCAACGCTTCGCTTATGAGGCGTGCAATAATGACGCGCGAAATTCGCGCTAGTTTAAGAGGCTAAGCGAGCGAGCGAATCGCGGCTAATCGCTTGCCGCATCCCACGCGGGATTCGCCTCAGTTTGAATGAAGCTTTACTTACTGGTTATGACATCATCAAGCCTAGCATGGTGGTCCAAGATGGAATTCCTCTTAAAGATAAGGACACCGCCCTGTACTTTAACCGTATTAAGTTGACAATATTAATTAAAGAGATATTTTTTTATAAAGTCCGTGTGTCCCGAAATATGAAACGATCCACGAGCAATACAAGAATAGAGTATTGTCGCACCGATACAGTTACGCTTAGTCACATCCGCCTGTAAACATATGTAGCTATATAGGTACAATACACTAGCGAGAAATCTAAAAATAGTCACGAATGTACAATGAAACTTTCTTCTAAGAAATTAGTACCTTTAACGTCAATTATTATATTAAATTTATTAAAATTCATAGATATAGGTAACTAATGAATAACTAATGCATGAGCTATAAATCTAATGTATAAAATTCTCGTGTCACAGTATTTGTTGCCATTCTCCTCCGAAACGGCTTGACCGATTCTTATGAAATTTTGTGTGTATTTTCAGTAGGTCTGAGAATAGGATGTATACTATTTTTAAGAGACACGGGTGGTCTATCTCAAAAAAAGATTTTATTTTTATTTTTAGGGTGCTTTTTTTAAATTTTAATTTTTTTATGATTCAGCATTAAAAAATACATACAACCCTACATTTTCAGCCTTGTCTCTGTCAACCCCTATTTTTAATAACGATATTAGTGCTTATAATAATTTTCATTGCAAAATATTCACGAAAAAAAATATGGCGGTACGAAGTTCGCTAGGTGAACTAGTATATTATATATTAACTTTAGGCCGCGTGTTGACTACCTAATAAATCTATACTTCACCATCTCAATCACGCCCGCGAATCCTAAGAGGAAATCTTCGACTTGGTGCGTACACTGCGTACCTCTCTGCACATCTAGTGGAAAGTTAGAAGAACTATTTAACAAAAGCATGTTTTACTTCTGTTGTTCTTGTTCTTGTCTGTTCTTTGCACATATGCAGAGAGAGCTTCAGATTAATCCCTACTACGTGAAAGAGGAGTCTATTGGCAGGCCGATAGTTTAATTCAGTTTTGGTTTAGTCAGCCGACCTAAGAACCTAGAACTGGCATACATACAATTTATCGGGAGCTGGAATGAAATGATACATTGGCTTTTTATATTCAAAAATATGTATAAATGTATCTATCAGACGTAGAGAGATAGAGTAAGTATCATATAGTGTGTGAGTTCAAATCATCTATGGGTAAGTCTATAAGTACCACCAGCTATTAAGTCGTCGGGAAATAAATAAAACAACAACGACACTAGCACTAAGACCTCTACCAACCCCACTACTGTACCATCTTGACTATATCGACGATTCTTTGGTTATAATGGCGGTGGAGAGCCACAAATATGCATGCGACATGTCGCTGGAATACGTAGTCCCGAACGTTACCTTAGCTAGAGCCAGCACAATATGCCGCTGTACGGTCGTTTAATTGGCCTATGACCGTGTGTATTCTCTATTATAACAACAAAACTATTCTATCTACACCCTTAATAACGTAACCATGATGCTAGTCTATGTTATGACGACTATCGGGGACAGTAAACTACTGCCCCCCGTACTATCGGTGCTAAAAGCACTAAAAACGTGTTTTCAGTGCCTATTATGTCTACTATCTATTCCATTTACAATACCCATCACCAAACTATGATACCGGGGGTTAGGTATCTAACGTATTGGAAACGCCTCTCCAGGATCTATGCAATAAAACAACCGTCATCTCAACTTTTATTGACCTAGGTCTTAACACATAAATACTCGTAATCTATTATAGACATAATACAGGTAATATTATGTTTCTACACACTATCGTAGAGTTACGATTTATTCTAAAAGATTACAAATCTAGACTGTATAACAACATCTAGGTTTAGGTTATATATTTGAGCGCTAAAATACTAGTATATCGATTTCTACAACAATAATAAAAGATCGAATTCTTTGGACACACTATATTTTTAATGATTTCTACACATTAAGCCCATTATTAATAATACACGGCCACTGTAACTTAACTGATCACTATAACTCACTGAACCACTCGCGAATTCATCTGATTTTAGCGTCGTCGCGAACCGTATACGTTAATGTTCATGATATAAATTCAATTAGATATTCGCACTTAACAGAATTCCTACTATCAAAAATTCTCTTATACGAGTACCTACGTACATTCAGTCAAGAAAGTATTGGGAATGGATGATTTAGTTATGGTTCCAAATTCAAATTTTTGTTTTCTCTTTTGTTGTTGTTAGATTGGCACAACTGTTATCCATTTTGGCGTTTTAGTTGCATCTGTTATTTATATTAAATACAGTGCTGTTTTTAGTTATATCATATCTAGTGCGTATTGCGAATTTCATAATGGACAAAAACATCAGACAAAGCGTTTGTCTTAAATTTTGCATCGCCAATGTAATTTCGTGTTCGGAGTCACTGAAAATGTTACAGAAGGCTTACGGTGAACCGACTTTATCAAAAACACGTGCTTATGAGTGGTACAAAGCGTTTAAAAGCGGTCGAGATGTGATGGAAGATTTGCCTCGCTCTGGTAGGCCATCAACGTCTGCAACTGAAGTTAACATTGCAAAAGTGAAGGAAATAGTGACTGAAAATCCTCATTCAACTTTGAGAGAGATAGCCGCCGAACTTTCTGTGTCTCACGAGTCGATCCGTATCATTTTAAATAATCATTTGGGTAAGAAACATGTTTCCGCTCGGCTAGTCTCAAAAGACCTGAATTTTCTCCAAAAACTCAATCGCATGAGAGTCGCTGAGGACATGCTAGAACGAGTCAATTCCGACCCAACATTCATGAAAAGCGTTGTTACTGATGACAAGACGTGTTTACGAGTTTGACATGCAAACTAGTCAACAAGCTTCGGAGTGGCGGCTTCCAACTGAACCGAACCAAAAAACCACGCCAAAGTCGATCAAAAGTCAAAGTCATGTTGACTGTTTTCTTTGATTATCGCGATGTTATGCACTCGGAATTCTTGCCAGAAGGTCAAACGGTAAATAAAGAATATTATTTGAGCGTTATGCAGCGTTTAAGAGAGCAAATTCGACGAAAAAGGCCAGATTTGTGGAATGAAAATTCTTGGATTTTGCACCACGATAATGCGCATTCGCACAAGGCCATCATTGTGAATGAATTTTTGTCCAAACACTCAACAAATATCATCGAGCAACCACCATATTCACCAGATATGGCTCCAGCCGACTTCTTTCTTTTTCCTAAACTCAAATTACCACTTCGTGGCACCCGTTTTCAATCGGTAGAAGACATAAAGGAGAATTCGCGGCGAGAACTGAACTCAATTCCGGAAACAAGGTTTAAAAAATGTTTTGATGATTGGATTATTCTTTGGCGTACCTAAGTCTATCGTTTCTGAAGGAGCATACTTTGAAGATGATAAAATAAATTTGGATGAATAACAAAAATTTTGTGTATTATTGATCTTTTCCCGGTACTTTCTTGACAGAGTAGCATATTGTATTTCTAGAAGATAAATTAAATAAATTACCAAAATATGTAACACTAGCTGTTTCCCGCGGCTTCGCTCGCGCAAGTAAATGAATATTGAAATAGGAACGATTTTGTTAAAAAATACTGTCTCTAAATGAAATGAAACTATTAGTATTCATAAAAAATTAGGTTTAATTACTATAGAAGTACCTCTTTGTAAATGACGTTTACAGTTTCCTTTTGCGTCTAAAACTCCCTCTGGAGCATGCAACATAAATCTCTCTGTGTGAAAAGCAGTCCTTACTTAAATCGATGCCAGTCATTTTCAGTGACTGGCCTAGGGACTTGTTAACTGTTATGGCAAAGCACACATTAAGAGGGATCTGTATTATTTTATATTATTTTAATTTGTTCAGGATACTCTGATGGAATTAACAGTATTCGTGGAATAAAAACATTTCCTTCACCACGTTCGGTAATTACTGTGGCGCCTACGACGTTTTAATAAAAATCCTTAATTTGTAACTTTGTTCCATTGCACAATTTAGGTGATTAAGATTTCCATTACTGGTGATCCAAATTTGAGAATAAATTTCCAGCGAGAAACATAGTCACTAATAATATACCAGGCGCTTCTTCTTTTAAATTAAAGGGCGTAACAATTTACGTATTTTTATCTCATTGAGCTCTACCAAATGGATTTATTATTTTCGTAAAGTATTTTGATCTGTATTTTAGCATTTGACATGCTCAGCTAGGTACTTTAAATAACAAATTATTAGTGAAAGTGGAAATAGAGAATTTTACTGCGAGCGGGATACGAACCTGCGTCCCTTCCAATCTGGGGAAGTGCTCTAGAGCGCTAAGCCATAGCAGTCACCGACGGCAACTCCCAATCTCCACCTACCAATTGCTTTTAGATGTCTATACGTTTTGTAAAGTATCCTACAATCATACTTCATACCAGAAAATGCTGTATCGTTCCACGCAAGCAATTGCCTTTTCGATCATCTTTCTGGATAATTCTCTTCGTACCTACAAACGGCTGCTTTGTGAACATCCGGGTGGTTATTCAGGTAATTAATTACATGTCATTGGGATTGGTTTTGTATTGAACTAAACCGAAGCCTTTTTAGGGGGTTCCCTTCTATGCAAAATTTCTCATAATTGTGATATACTTACAATATCGGATGTATTTGTCCGGTTGCTATTAACTCACATAAACCTCCATATATATGAAATACTGACATCAACAAAGTATTCATCGAAACTATTATGGTTAATACCATCAGCATCATGGGACACGATAGAAAAATCATCCCATTGAGTGGCTACATGAGCAAATATCTCTTCCCGCACCTCTCTAGCCAAGGCTTGAACGTCATAGAAAAGATAGTATTGCCCTTTACTGGCAAGCTCCGTTACCGATAAAGGAAAAGATTTTCTTACTACTTATCTTCTTCTTAATTCTTACTTCAAAGGTGACGAACCTCCCATATAAACTTTCAACCCCTCATTTACCATCTTAGGCGTATTTTTTTTGAATATCCCACTGTACATGTACATTATTTCTAACCAGAAACAGGTATTTGAAATTTCGTGCTTTTTACTTTGAATATGACAAAGTTTCATACAACCTTATACCTTATTTTACCCTCTTAGAGGTGAAATTTTCAAAAATCCTTTCTTAGCGGATCTCTACAACAAAAAAGGTATCAACTACCAAAATTTCAAGTTTGCAGCCCCAGCGGTTTAGGCTCTGCGTTGATCGTCAGTCAGTCGGTACAAGCAATTATATGTATATAGATAGATAGATAATTCACTACCCTGAGTCCGGTGTGAGCCTAGTTGTACAACCTATATTTTGTTTGTGTTTTTTTTTATACTACTTGGGTGACAAACAAGCATAGGGACCAACTTATGGTAAGCGGTTACCGTAGCCTATAGACGCTTGCAATAGCAGGCATCACTCACGCGTCGCCATCTACAAGGAAAGTAATAGGAGGTTAAGTGGAAGGATAAAAAGGATAGGATAGGAAAGATTCTAAGGCGAGGATAAGACAGGGAGGTGGTTTGAGCCTCCGATATTCTTATTCACCATATGAAACACAACGGCAGGTTAACCTTAGTACCTATCGTTGTCAAGCGGGCCCATTCATACTGGGATAAGCAAAGCTCTACAACTAGGATAACTGTGTCTTACACCAGATTTGTTGTGATTGTAAAACACCAAGATAAAATACCAAAACGCGAAAAACTCAATTGACTGGAATTAAATCGATGATTCGAACATACATAGTTTATGGCTTTAATAGGCAGACACATCGATAATTTAGCGATCATCCATGAAAATTTCTATTACAGATTGAACCGTGTTACATACCGATTAAATCGATCGTTGACTGCACTTTTAGCTAAGCGATTAGCAGTTTATTTTACAACACAACCTGGATTATTGCCAAAAATTTCACAATAGATAAGGAGAAAAATGTAAACACCGTCGCATTCTACTTCAAAAATAAGGTCGTCTCGCCTCTCCGTCCGTGAACGAAATGAGGATGTCTCGCCAAAACAAAACTCATATTACGTACGACTGCAAGAATTATTTCTGTACAGACCAATTTATAAATACGTTAATGCTCTTAGACGACAAGACTAATGCTGAACAATATATTAAGAACAGTGCATGCCGCGACACTATACTCACGTTTTTATAAATAAAAGTTTTTCTTTGGGATTTCCAAATTGTAATGATATAAATATCGTGTCGCTTTAGGGTTGTATAAGTTGTATTGTATCGTATCGCTGAACGAACTTGCATGCAACTACAAACTGGCTTGCGACCATCGCATGTTCGCGCGATGACACACGTTGGGTGTCATAACTAATGTTCATGTCGTCTCATGATGGCACAAGCCCATCAGTTCGGAACCCCCGTCACATTGCATTGGCAATAACCATGGGCATCAGCGACGCGCAATCGCTTCTTTCAGAAAACATTTAGTTAACCTATTTTGCAGATCACTATATCTTTTATGCAATACGCAAGCGATTACCGATACCTACTCGACATTAATCTGTTTAAGTAATTAGATCGCGGATCACCAAATAGTTGCCTATATAACTGCCTCGGTGGTGCAGTGCAGCCAGTAGTGTGAGCGACTGCTGATCTCGGGTTCGATCGGGTCAGGCGGTGCTATTGAGCTTTTTCGTAAAAAGAAAACTCTCAGTAGCAGCCCGGAGTTTGGAAATGTCTGCCCGGTAGACGGCAATAAGCTCACCACCTATTACGTGGGACTCAAACATAGTTGGCGAACCGTGGGTGTGTAATACACCTCTGCCTACCTCTTCGGGGATACAGGCGTGATGGCTATGTTATGTATGTTGACGCTCGAGCATAATTTGAAGCATCTCTCCACTTTCCAGTCTCTCACCTATCAATGTGATTGATTTGATCGCGCATTTACCAGTTCGCGTGATAATCGGGCATTGTATTGATGACACAAAGTAGTGCAAGTATGAAAGAACAGAAGAAAGAAATATACCGACAACGTAAAAATGACACCAAAGCCTTAGTGAAAGAGAAGCGTGATAGAGCAAATATGATTGCAGAAGAAAGGCTGACCAAAAACTTCGAGAGCAACACCAAACTTTTCTGGAGGGAGGTGAAGAAGTCTCGCAGTGGTTGGTCAGCTTTCAGAATGAATAAAATAAGGTCTAAAGGTGGAGACATTCTTACGCAAACACAAGATGTGTTAAGCCGATGGAGTGAATATTTTGGAGATATGTATGCGGATGTTCAGGGTGATGCTGGTGCCACATGTGATCTAACAGATCAGCATTCGGTACCGGCATCCTCTGATGACATTAGTATGGATGAAGTTGAATGGGCGATTAGAAGTTTGAAAAATGGTAAGGCAGCGGGTATTGATATGGTGTCTGCTGAGATGATCAAGCTTGGAGGCTCATGTGTCTGGGAATCCTTCCTGATGCTTCTCAATTTATGTTGGAGCTCAGGAATGGTTCCCAAGGACTGGAGAAGCGCAGTCATCGTGCCCTTGTTTAAAAACAAGGGTTCACGTTATGACTGTGCAAACTACAGAGCCATAAGCTTGACCAGTTAGGCAGCCAAAGTGTATGGTAAGATTGTTGAAAGGAGAATGAGGATGGTATCTGATGAATTTTTGTGTGAGGCACAAGGAGGTTTCAGGTGTGGACGAGGATGCATGGATCAAGTGTTTTCTCTGCGCAACATTGTGGAGAAGCATCTGGCGGTAGGCCAGAGGGTTTTCTGCAGTTTTGTGGATTTGGAGAAAGCATTTGACACTGTTGTTCGAAAGGAACTTTGGGACATTTTGCCGGAGTATGGTATTAGCGGTAAACTACTACAAGCGGTGCAGTCCAGCTACATGGACTGCAGAGCTTGTGTGCGGCTGGATGATGGAATGTCACCCTGGTTTGACGTCAATATCGGCGTTAAACAGGCCTGCGTTCTATCAGCCAGACTGTTTATCATATATCTGGATAAATGTCTACAAAAGTTGAATGAAATAAATGTGGGAGTTCAGATGGGCGAGTCGCCCATCTGAACGTGGTTAACTCGCTGCTATATGCAGACGATGCGGTCCTATTTCCGCAGTCTGCGACTGACCAGCAAACCCTAGTCGACGTAATGGCAGAAGATTGTAAGAAAAGGGGCTTACGTGTGAATGTGAGCAAAACCAAAGTAATGGTTTTTGAAAGAGAAGAAGCCAGAACAGATGTTAAAGTAGCAATAGGAAATGGTGTGCTAGAATAAGTGGATGAATTTGTATATCTTGGATGTGGATTCAGTCGGGATGGAAGGTACACCACTGATGTAGAAAGAAGAGTGAATGCGGGAAATAGAGTGAACGGAGCATTGGGACAACTTCTCGGCAGCCACCACCTCAGCCAGAAGGCACGTGACGCAATACACAACGCAGTGCTTGTCCCAACGTTATTATATGGAAGTGAGAGTTGGGTATGTAAAAAGGAGCATGAGAGCAAAATCAATGCGGTCGAAATGCGATCTCTGCGGAGAATCTGTGGAGTGAGGCTGACTGACCGCATTCGTAACAATGACGTAAGAGAGCGAGTAGGTATGAAAGAGAGTATTGGTGTAAAGATGCGAAAGGGAATGCTCCGATGGTTCGGACATGTGGAAAGAATGCCGGACGAGCGACTGGCTATGAAGATATACAATGCGAAAGTGGAAGGATGTAGGTACAGGGGGAGACCGAGACTTGCCTACCTAGACCAAATTGGTCATGTACTGAAGGAAGGTGGAGTCAGGAGTCTCCGAAACCGGCGAGCGTGTATGAAGAGAGTTATGAATGTTGAGGAAGCGAGAGATGTATGCAAGAATAGAGCCTCTTGGCACTCTGCTCTCTCTGCCTACCCCGCAAGGGAAATGGCGTGATGATAAGTAAGTAAGTATTGATGACGACGACGACGAAATTTTAGCGAAAAACTATTTTGAAATTATCAGGAATTAATTAATAGCATTACCACCTTCGTCGTTTACAAAACAGTGATACAAATGGAAATGATGTCATGGCTGAGCAATATGCACTAGCATCTGTCACCTCACAATGCATGATTATTATGTAGGTAAGTGCCTACGAATGAAGGCGCCATTGCGGATTTCCTTCGGTAATGCAGCATTCCATGCGGGCCTCAGTCATTAGTCAGCGATCGTATTTTACCGATAATCGTGCGAAGGTAATCGTTCGCATGTTGAGCAGGTGAATTATGAATGGGACACGTCACTACACCCACGTGTGCGTCCGTGAAACCGCGACTCCAATAACAATCAATAGCCATTTTATACACAAATAAATTCTTCTATAAGATATAAGTACATCACGCGCACTAGTGAACGGATTATTATTAAACTTTTTTTAAAGCTCTTAATTACACTGAAAACTGACATACGTTTTATTTTTTATTATATTAGATAAACATAAATAAACCTAATCGATAGGGAAAAAAATAAATGCATAGTCACATTATTCTTATCTATTCATGTGCATTTATGAAGCTCTACGCAGATATCACACAAAATATGTACCAAACTTACCAATATCAACAAAGCGAGTCGAGCGCTGTCCTGTTCCTCGAGTAAAAACAACTTTTGGTCAGTCATTTTAATTTCCTAGCACCCTATGTTTATAATAAACTTAGTAAATTAAAGTTAAACGAAACAATAATCACCAATTTAAAAGTATTATATTTAACTGGTTGAAAGGTCTTCATTATAATGAAACCGAAAATCTCCTTAGATTAATTACATGATTCCACTAGGTACACACATCACACACACATACACACGCGCGCGCACGCACGCACACACACACACGCACTCACACACGCGCGCACACACACACACACACGCGCGCGCTCGCACACACACACACACACACACACATACACATACACAAGGCGCACGTAATTTAGTTATTTTATATTGTATTTATATATATTTTTAGCATTTGACATGCTTAGCACTATACATTAAATACATATTTCTATACAAAAGTTGTGTCTTGCTAAATTGGGGAGGACACTGGCTCTTGCAACACAGTTTATAACTAGTGTAGGAGCCAGAGTTCCAAATATTTTGTGTACATGTGTTTTTAAGTTAATAAAGAATTATTATTATTATAATTCTCATAAGAGAGATTCTCATAAAGCAATCTCATAGAGGGTGGTCATTGTATGTCCATAATGGTGGGCATATACTTCTTATCATCACTTTCCTGGCCTTATCATCAATATTTACGGAGACTAACGGAGAGCGACTCCTTCCTGATCCAGTTGGATCAGGATTCATTAGTTAGTGAAACAACTGGCAACAGTAGCGACCACAGAACAAGATCATTATTCAGGATTCTAACAACGTGTAACAACTAAAGCAAAGATATTTTTTTTTACAGACTTTTTTGTATCTTATTTATTTTACTTATAGAATTTATAAAGATCCTTAAAAATAAATTATAAAATAAAATAATGTATATAAGTATATAAATAAATACATACATATTGGAAAATAATGGTCCCCGCCGCACTTGTGTCTCAGACTGCCTGAACGGAATAAACTCAAAAACTATCAAAAAGATTTTAATGCGGTTTTCACAAATGGATGGATGGAATGATTCCTTAGGAAGGTTTAGGTGTGTACCTAACAATATGGTTTTGTGTAGATTAGCTTCAGTGTTTCCTTGGGGTCGTGAGCAGTCAGAGAGGGCACTCTTACTGTCACCACAAGCGGCCCCGGGAGGATGGTGGGCTGTTGCGACACAGTTCCACCGTGCCAACACGGCCCTTGTTGGCGAAAAAGGGAGGGCTTGCCAATTTTTGTCTTCCCCGTGTTAGCGTCCCAATAGGGACAGACGCGTCGGGGCCACCGGTGCTGCTATACCTGCGTTCCCGGTGGCCCTTACAAGGCGTCGTGAGGTAGGCCATCGTGGTGGTTTTAGTTGGTAGGCCCTTCGGCGAGAGACCAACATAACTTTTCTGGCATGCCCTTGTCACAGAAGTATGCGTAAAGCATTTCCCCATATAAAAAAAAACATTAGCTTCATTGTACGTCAATTTTAATCAGCATAGTACATGCTGAAAAGTGCTATTATTTATGCGTTCTATATAAGTACCAACTATGTATTTTCTTTGGATTGTAAAGGAGTCGGCTTTTGAGTTATTGTGGTTTTAGCATTTTTTTTTATTGCTTGTGGTGGCAGACTAGCCACGGCCTACCTGATTGTAAATGGTAACCGTCGCTTATGGACTCAACTATACAAAGAGTATTGTCAAGCCGCTGCTCACCATTTCATTTCACATAGGTATATGAAATTAACAAATTAACGGCTATCTCCTGCTACAACCAAAACACACCAATGTGCTTTATGGCCGGTCACACAGGAGATGGTGGTACCAACCCGCTCGGGCCTAATACTAAGTGACTACTCCCACTTGGTACCAAGCCCTACCACCAGTAATGCATTTTTAGAAACATTTTAGTAAGGAAGTTAAATCATATCGATGACTACGTAAATGAGTCATTCATTCATATACAAACATAGTCAACGCTACATCATGTCGGAATTTGTAAATGGATTTACTCACCAATGAGTCTTAATAGCAAAACTTATTCATGCTATGTCTATACTTGGAAGAGTGGTGCATATGCAGAGAACCGGTCTTGGTAGGTAAATAATCATGATTCACAGTATCTGCAGTAAATAATAACTTATTCATATAAATAAAATTGCTATTGATTTACCTATTTGCTAAAATAACATATTTACTTTGTTCTCATATGTAAAACCATCCATCCATCCATCAGCCTTTTAACGTCCACTGCTGGACATAGGCCTCCCCAAGAATGGGGGATAGTGCCGTAATCGCCACGCTTGGCATGCGGGTTGGCGATCGCAGTGGATGTTGTTAATACTCAAAGGAGTACTGCTGCCCACTCCCCCGGTATTCCCACAGTCGGCTCTTACGACTCCCATGGGTGGAGAGGGGTGGGACAATTCTAAAGCCAGCCCCACACGGCAAAACCATATTATCCATCAATTCACTTTTTTTCGACGCATTACTGTCCCACTACTGGGCAAGGGTCGCCTCTCAGAGTGAGAGGGGTTCAGGCCATTGTCTACAAAGCTGGCCCAGTGCGGGTTGGCACTTCAGAAGCCATCGAGAAAATCTCTCGAGTATCTTTTTTTATACTACATTAGTAGCGAACAAGCATACGGCCCACCTGATGGTAAGTAGGTAGTTACCGTAGCCTATAGACGCTAGTAACACCAGAGGTATAACTCGCGCATCATCTCAAAGGAAAGAGATAAGAGGTGGATAGGAAGAATAATAAGGAGAGGATAGGAGTTTGGGCCTCCGGCGCTCTCACTCACCATATGAAACACAACGGTAGACGTAACTACCGTTGTTACACGCTGATCTTTTATGAGAGGGTGGTAGGTACTTCCCCAATCAAGCCAGCCCATTCGTGCTGGGGTAAGCAAGGTTCTACCACTAGGCCACACCATGCAGGTTTCCTCGCGAGGTTTTCCTTCACCAAGCAATGATAATTTGTAAACAGATACACACATATGCTCGGAAGGTCATTGGTGTCCGTGACCTTGGATTGGGGATCGGACTCGATGCCATTGTCTTTGCAATCCTTGGTTTTACCACTAGGCTGACTGCCTTTTGATTTTTTTACAAATAGATAATGTTATGATAACTAAGATATCAAATTGTGGACATAAATTTGAGTTTCATTAGGTTCGTAGCAAAGACTATCAAAATTATGTCTATACTGCCAAAAAAAACGCATCTTTCACAAGTCTGTTGTCGAAGACTTCGTTGTCGGTGTGGTGATAGACAAAGAATACGAGTGTTCCCATGCTATTCGTTACCGCGGGTGTCGTACGCGGCGACTAAGGTCCGATTGTTGAATCCTCAGATAAACAAACGGATAGCATTTATTCAACGAATAGCTAAAACTTTAATTTTTCAATGGTCAGGTAGACTTTTTTTTGAGGAATAAGTCAACTACCTGATGAATAACTTTATCTATCCCTTAGAGGGCCATGTAACTAGTTATTGGAGGGATAGTTAAATTCAGAATTGCAAATTTAGTGTTTAACCAAGAATACAAATTAAAACTATACTCTTTACTCGTACTTATGGACATTTTTAATAGCATTGATGACCTGGCAGTTGATGAACTGCAGCTTTATAAGTACGGTTAGCAAAACATGCAAATTATGCAGCATGTACCTTGACAATGCTTCGCATTGGTGGGTCGCAAGTGATTATTACTTCTACTACTACTAATCATCACGTCATTTCCCTTGCGGGATAGGCAGAGAGAACAGAGTGCCAAGAGGCTCTATTCTTGCATACATCTCTCGCTTCCTCAACATTCATAATTCTCTTCATACACGCTCGCCGGTTTCGGAGACTCCTGACTCCACCTTGCTTCAATACATGACCGATTTGGTCTAGGTAGGTGAGTCTCGGTCTCCCCCTGTACCTACATCTTTCCACTTTCGCTTTATATATCTTCTTAACCAGTCGCTCGTCCGGCATTCTTTCCACATGTCCGAACCATCGAAGCATTCCCTTTCGCATCTTTACACCAATACTCTCTTTCATACATTTTTTTTAGGCTTTCATTTTGTTTAGGCGGGGGAAAATGTACCTAACCACACACCCCGTCGTTCGGGGTAACGAACAGGGTAGTGTGGGGCCCTCACCCACTAAAGAAACCCGCCGTGTGCCGTCTCTCCGCCCTCATTAGCGGGCCACTGGAACTATCTCGCTCTCTTACGTCGTTGTTACGAATGCGGTCAGTCAGCCTCACTCCACAGATTCTCCGCAGAGATCGCATTTCGACCGCATTGATTTTACTCTCATGCTCCTTTTTACATACCCAACTCTCACTTCCATATAATAACGTTGGGACAAGCACTGCGTTGTGTATTGCGACACAATTTTTTTATAAACAATTATTAATACCATTTGGTTATAATTTACTTCATTATTATAAAAATTAAACACAAAGTGAAAAATGTGAATTCGAAAATGAACAGTCACGAGCGGCACTTGAACCTGCATCTCCTGGATACCGTCCAGATGCTTTGCCAATTCAGCCATCGTGACAATTGCTCCCGACTGTTAATTTCGATAACACATTCATTCTTAACGTCTTGGGTGACGCCTACGCCATCTGTTGGAAGTATTTTCATACATTATACCGACCAGGTAAACTTAATTTTACAATTAAGATTATTACCAAATAATGACGCAGGCCTAGAAATATCTAGATATTTTTATATGTTTTTTTAGCATTTGACATGATTAGGCATATACATTAAACACAAAGTGAAAAATGTGAATTCGAAAATAATAGTCACGAGCAGGACTTGAACCTGCATCTCCTGGATACCGTCCAGATGCTTTGCCAATTCAGCCATCGTGACAATTGCTCCCGACTGCTAATTTCGACAACACATTCATTCTTAATGTCTTGGGTGACGCCTGCGCCATCTGTCAGAAGTATTTTCATACATTATACCGACCAGGTAAACTTAATTTTACAATTAAGATTATTACCAAATAATGACGCAGCCCTAGAAATATCTAGATATTTTTATATGCTTTTTAACATTTGACATGCTTAGGCATATACATTAAACACAAAGTGAAAAATGTGAATTCGAAAATAACAGTCACGAGCAGGACTTAAACCTGCATCTCCTGGATACTGTCCAAATGCTTTGCCAATTCAGCCACCGTGACAATTGCTCCCGACTGCTAATTTCGATAACACATTAATTCTTAACGTCTTGGGTGGCCTGCGCCATCTGTCGGAAGCATTTTCATACATTATACTGACAACTACTGCAGGTTCAAGTCCTGCTCGTGACTGTTATTTTCGAATTCACAATTTTCACTTTATGTTTAATGTTTATGCCTAAGCATGTCAAATGCTAAAAAAAAAGCACATAAAAATATCAAGATATTATAAAAATGTTGATTCCTAATATGTACACCAAGCTAGCTGTTACTAAAAAAAATCTTTACAATCATTAGATTTAAGCTACTATTAAAAAATTATAATCACCAAAAAAACCCATTATAAAGACATATTTGCATGAGTTAACATACAATTTAAATGAGCTTAAATAACGCTTTACTTTCATCTTTTAAATAGCCACACAGATATAACTGTACTTAAAGATAATGAGAAAATCTTTAAGGGACATTCAATAAACCTTTTAAAAATTAAAACTATTGAAAAACGCTTTCATATGGGGATAATTTATCTTTATTATTTATGTTCGTATAATTTTTAATGAAAATTCATCATATTTCATTACCGATCTTACGTCACTCTCCCCATATATTCACACGATTTTGATACGATCTTCCTCAATCAACCAGATTGTCCAGAAAAACTCTTAATACTACAAGCTCGTCAAGATTTTCAGAATAGTGAACGTCAACCACCACCGGAGGTTTGACCTCTGGTCTGGTTGGACGTAATGGGGATGTTGACTGCCATCGTTTCACGGCAGATGGCGTAAATTAATTGAAAGCTGTCATTTCTATACAATTTGTGACCTAAAATTTGGTAAATTTTTATTTTCTTATAATATGCCTCCGTGTGCTGTACCAAAATGTCCTAATCCCGATGTACATTTATTTCCCAAAAGATCCAACATTAAAAAAAGTGGGAATATCGCCAAGTTTGTAGCTGTGTAGCTATAACATAGTGTTTTTCAATTCTTTAGTCTTCCAGGTACTATATATTTTAATAATATCGCTGATCATCCGAATTAAACACAAAAAATAACATCAATTCTCAGGCAAACTAAGCAACTATAACTAGACAGTGGCCGATAGCGCTATCTGCGCTTAGCGTTGCGCGTGAATCCCCATTTACAACATAAACTTTTAAATACAATAAATTGTATTTAAACTCCAAAATATAAACGAAGGGGTGTTATAAGTTTAACGTGTGTAAAAGGAACGACAAACCATACTGATGGAAAATTGGTTTCATTTCAGAAACTGAGTATCCGGCTGCGACAGGAAATCGTTAAAGCTCAACTAATCTAATAGAGTATAAAGTATTAACCATACCAGATGCAAGCGCATCTTCCGGTAAGTAAATTTTCAAGGAGTCGCTGACGCTTTTCAACCGTTGTCTCTTTGCAATATAATTAACACTAGCTGTTGCTCGCTACTTTGCCCTCGGATAGATGCAAATTTTGTATAATATTATATCAAAAATAAAGGAATTCTTTTAGACAAGATAAATAACGTAAATATGCCGTGTGGGGCCGGCACCAAGAATAGCTCCACCCCTTCTCTTCCTATGGGAGTCTTAAAAGCCGACTACGGGTTTACCGGGGGATCGGGCAGCAGCGTTCCCCTGTGTACTAAAAACATCCACTGCGATCGCCAACCCGCCTGCCAAGCGTGGCGATTATGGTAAAACCCTCATTACGGGGAGGCCTATGTCCAGCAGTGGACGATGAAAGGCTGATGAATGGATGGATAGATGAAATAAAGTAAGAACGACGTAAGAGAGCGAGTAGTTAAGAAAGAGAGTATTGGTGTAAAGATGCAAAAAGGAATGCTTCGATGGTTCGCACATGTGGAAAGGATGCCGGACGAGCGATTGGTTAAGAAGATATACAATGCGAAAGTGGAAGCATGTAGGTACAGAGGGAGATCGAGACTCACCTACCTAGACCAAATCGGTCATGTATTGAAGGAAGGTGGAGTCAGGAGTCTCCGAAACCAGCGAGCGTGTATGAAGAGAATTATGAATGTCGAGAAAGCGAGAGATGTACATAGGTATATGCAAGAATAGAACATTTTGACACTGTTTTCTCTGCCTACCCCGCAAGGGAGATGGCGTGATGTAAGTAAGTATATAAATACATCTATTATAAGAAACATGCTTTTAATCTCTTGAGCGTGGAATCAATTGACTCGTGTAACCCTGGCATTGGCCATGTGGCAGAATAGCACCAGCTCATCTTTACCCAAGGGAGCCGCAAGAACCAAGTGACGAAATACCGGAGGCGTCGACAGCAGCACTCCCTCGAGTATTAATAACATCCACAGCGATCGCTAACTCGTCTACCAAGCGTGGCGATAATAGCACTATCCCCCAAATAATGAGCAGTTTCCCAACTAGTGGATCTAAAACTGAACATGGACAAGACGAAACCATGTATAATGCTCATGTTATTTCAGCACCGGTCCTAGTCGGGAATGCGCTCCTCGAAGTTGTCTACCTGGCACAAACAGTCCAATACTCTATTGGACTGTTTGTACAACTTCGAGAAAGTGATAAATCAAAGAATCCTGCACGGGTGGGCAACGTTCGGGAAGGTTAGGAAGATCGTTCAAAATGTCGCATTGCCTTAAAACGATGATGTATGACCAGTGTGTGTTACCAGTGATGACATACGGACAAGAGACGTGGTTTTTAAATGCTCTCAGCGTGCCATGGAGCGGGCTTTGATCGGTATTTATAAAGCCCGCCGAATTGGCATGCCCTAGTGGCAATGGGCAGGTCACTTAGCTCGTAGAGGCAACAACCATTGGGAGAAAAAGGTTTTCGAGCGGCAACTAACTAAGAACTGCCTCTCACCGATATATAGATGTACCGACCAGATGGTCAAAGCCACAGGAGCCGTTGGATACAGTCAGCATAGAATAGCTTGTTGTTGCTCTACTATTAGGAAGGCCTAAATCCAGCAGTCAAAAGGCTGATGCAAGAAACCCTTGCATACCCACAGAATTTAAAAAATAAACTCACACAAACAAATTTATTTTAAGGAAGACCTATGAAAACTCATATTGGCATATAAAATATAATATTAATAACATTCCAAATCAGTTACGATTTTGTTTAGTCGCTTTGGGAATATAGTGTTACAGATTTAAATTACACGGTGAATTCTTGGCGCTAAAAGAGCGCCATTTTTGCAATACGTATTTTAAATGCATGTCGGAATTGAACGACTCTGATATACAATTCGAATTCGCTTATTTTTTTTAAATCTCAACAATAGTACAGTACATATTGCAAAACTTATCCATTTTGCTAGTTAATATAATGAGTCTGAGTTCTATTCTTTTAAAAGTCAAACAAGTCGGTCGACTACAAAAGCACATTTCAAACAAAGTAAAAAGAGTCAATAAGTATTATAAGTGAACACTGTTTTAGAAAGTAGGTATCGCATTAGTAAAGAATTTGTTATGAAATAGTATGAAAAGGTATTGTTTGTGGCGGCAAAGAAAAAATGAAAAAGCAAACAGTTGCGCATTCCATTGGCTAGTGCACGTGGTACATTCCAATGGGGTCATGCACCATACAGTGCGCGCGTGCGTAAAACAAGTGCAACGTTCTCAACCATTATGGGCATGATGCCTTCGCACATTTCACCGAAACGATCGCTCGCCCTACACGTATGCGACGTCACCACATTTAACACGACATAAATCTTGAAACACTTTATATATTATGTACAGTTAAAAAACTGAGTGTATGTAACATTGCGTCTCTATTAATATGCATAATATTACTCCCACGTGTCTGTACAACTTTTTGTAACTTCAATGCAAACGATGATGACGAATTCTTACTAATATTATAAATGCGAAAGTGAGTTTGTCTGTTACGTTTTCATGCTGTA
This sequence comes from Leucoma salicis, assembly GCA_948253155.1. NCBI lineage: Eukaryota > Metazoa > Arthropoda > Insecta > Lepidoptera > Erebidae > Leucoma > Leucoma salicis. The sequence goes on from OX411818.1 coordinate 16,496,231, forward strand.
ACTACTGAACCATGAAAGGGACAAAAGCTACTTTTCACCCCAGAAAAATAGTATTTCCCGTAGCATAGATACCTACATACCTACCCATACCTATACATATTTTATACATCGCGATAACATGTGCAGTAGAGTGATTTGAAGTCAGGCAATATTTGTTGACAATATATTTGGCAATGCAAATATTATATGATCTATGCTCGCGAGTTATAATTCTGTTTATGTAACACATTTACTTGCATATGTGTTGCCTAAAATATATATAATTTATGTCTCGAGACGCTGTTGAACCAGTAACGTCAAATTTGTATGAATACTTCTTTGAATAATTATGCAATGTCTAATGTGAAGGTTACTGATATGTGAAGACATTTAGACTCCGAGAGGTATTGGATTAACAAGGTACTACACCTTCACATTGTATATCATGCCCGCGATGTGCTTGCTTCGTGAGTGACGACTAAGACGCACATCAATATTTTCGTGGAACAAAATCTTTGAAGGATCAAAGTTTTCAATTTCTTTCCCAAGGGCATAAAAGCCTCACCGATTGAAGGAATGTAACATAGTTCCAGTGGCCTGCCAAGAAAGGCGGAGAGACGGCACACGGCGGGTTTCTTTAGTGGGTGAGGGCCCCACACTACCATGTTCGTTGCCCCGAACAACGGGGTGTGCGGTTAGGAATATTTTTCCCGCATTAACAAACAAAAAAAAGGCTATAAAAGCCTATTTACACATGCTTTTAGCGAAAAACTATGTCAAGCAAACCAATTGGCCGTACGAGGATAATGAGATTAATAGAAACATTTTTAGTTTTATACGAATGTAGTTTGAAAAACTAATATAGTATTGAGTGCAGGAAAACCTAGAGAAACTGTGACGGGACGATGGAGCGGTGGGTGGCAAGCTTCGCAGGAATGCGGCCGGACTGCCCCCGTCCCACCACGCTTCACCCCCACGTACCTACCACCGACACCGCAGCACACATTATTTATGGACTTTCTAAACTTCTATCGCAACCCATACATTTCTATAAAACTCATGGAAAACTACGACTATCTTGGTGTTAAGCATATATAATAATAATAATTTTATTTTCACATTTAAAAGCATAAACTTTGTGTTTCAGGGAGCAGTGCCTTCGCTTTACAATATTTCATGATGATAACAAATAAAATTACTACAATTATTGTCTTATATAAATAGATATGTCCGATACACAGCCTTTCAAACTAACCCTGACAACATTAAAAACAAAGATAGTCGATAATCATATTACGAGAATCGTTATAATTACCCAACAAGAACAAAATCGAATATTCCTGATAAGAAAAAACAAAATGCGAAATACAATCACACTCTAATTAAGTTAAAATATTACTAGTACCTAACTAGTCTAAGTAAATAGTATGGTTTCGCTCCAGCGACTTGCAAAAACCGCTTCAGCTATATATTGGGGATTGTTTGCAATACAAAAGAAACACGAATTCTTTTTATAATGCAAACAATCCTTAAAAATAAGTTTAAGTTTTTCAAAATCTAAAGGACAAAATTAGTCAGTAAAACTTGTTATAAATTCGAGCAGTCCATGGATTGGTCGGGCAAATAATGTAAAAGAATAAGAAAATAATTTATTTAATGACTTTTAGAAATGTGGAGACTGAAATATAGAATAGTTTCTTTCCAATAATATATGCAAAAACAACATTTTATTATTATTAGTAACTAACATACTATTTTTATATACTTAAGATTTTTTGTACTTTAAATTTATATAAAATAAATATTATTTGCAATGCACTTACTGCTGTTCAAACGATCAATATCTCCAGTTTACATATAAACTCAATTCTAAAATCATCTCGCTATAATACAGAGGTGATTTTTGTGCTAGTAGTAGTAGCATTGGATTGAACAAAATATTGTAATCTGCTCTATTTATTGAAATGAAATTTACTTTTTTGATACGAATAAATGAACAGTTATTAGAAAAATACGATATAGAACATTCTGTGTAACATCAAGTTTTTAATTAGATACGTATACGATTTTAATGACGTTGATATGCAAAATCCACACAACTAAAATAAAGTCTATAAAACAAAAATTAATGCAAGTTGAAACTACAAATTAAGTAATTAATTTCTTTAAAATATACTCCTAAGTGCGAGCATATCTAATAAGTGCGAGCATCCTGGAGAGGTATTACAAAATTAAAATGTAATAGAATCAAATATAAACAAGTCACGAGCAAGTTTTCTGGCACAGAGAAAGCAATATAAAATGGACATAACGCCTGTGTCCATGGAAGGAGCGAACGCCGACACATTCCATAGGCTTGAATCGTAAATTAGAGCAACGCGAGCGTTGCTGGCGCCGCCGGGAGGAAGGCTTGTTACGATATTTGAACAAATTCCCGGCGGTGTTAATCTGCATAATAACAGCGGCGGGCACAAAGCGGTTGCCGACTCCTATTATGCGCGGGCGCCACCTGCCCCCGCTTCTTCTCCCGCGCCCTCGCCAGCTCCGTAAGCTGGCGTACCAAGCCCGATTACTGCGCATATAACTTCAGCCGCCACATACAGAATACGGGATCCCTCGCTATTCATTATGATTTATGTAAAAAGTAAATCAATCGCGATACAGTTCCGAATGTAGAAGTTAGAAATGACATTTTTCATTTTTTTTATTAGCTGCTGCCCACGTCTTTGTCTACAGATCAGATAAGTTCGTTACTTCTTCACTATCTTTATGTAAAAATAGCTATCATACAGGAACCTAACATTTTTCTGGAATAAAAAGTATCTATGTGTAATAAACTATCTGTGTACCAACTATCTATATATCTAAATCTATTCAGTAGTTTTACGTGATTGAGTAACAAACATACAAACATCCAAATATATAATATTATCCATCCATCCATCAGCCTTTCAACGTCTACTGCTGGAAATAGGTCTCCCCAAGAGAACGCCACAACAAGCGGTTCCGTCATGGGGGATAATGCCGTAATCGCCACGCTTGGCAGGCCGGGTTGGCGATCGCAGTGGATGTTGTTAATACTCGAGGGAGTGCTTCTGCCCACTCCCCCTGATTCCCTCAGTCGGCTATTACGACTCCCATGGGTAGAGAGGGGTGGAACAATTCTAAAGCCGGCCCCACACGGCCATATAATATTAAGCGGGATATTTTTAAGTAATAGAAATCCGTTTTGGTATGCCGCATGCTAACCGGCGAGAGCCAAGCATTAGGTACAGAACCTATCCAAACCGAGCATTACAGAAAAGATCCGAACCGAATATTACAGAAAAGATCCGAAGCAAGCATTACAGAAAAGATATCATTAAACTGCGCTCGCGATTTAGAAAAGTAATTACAAACTAAACTCTATACACTCTATATTATATTTATATACTCTAAGCTGGTGGGCGAAGCTTCAGCAGAAGGCTCAGCTAGTACCTACTATTATTGTAATAAAACTGAAGTGTCTGTTTTTTGTTTAAAAACGCTAATCTCTGGAACTACCAGTCCAATCCAAAATCCTATTTACATTTAACAGCCAAACTCTTCAGGAAGGCTATATATCCTATTTAACATTACACTACGACTCTTAGGATTGAACAGCGAGTGAATTCACCGTAGGTATACAGCTGGTAACTAATAAAACTGTTGTTGTATACAGCTGGTAACTAATAAAACTGTTGTTGTAGTTTCAGTATTATGTAGAAATAATTATAGTATCGTCAGCCCTCACTGACGGTTCCCTTCTTATATATAAGAAGAAAGTAGTAGTATAAAGTACTATAAATCTACCTACTACTACACTTATACAATAACTATGATAAAATATCTGTATAAAAAAACACATAATATGCTTTTGGTATCGGCCATCATTGATTTAAGAGTTTGAATCGATGCTGAATAGTGCTTACGGGATCGTTTGAGACTGTGCAATTTATAATAATATCAAGACAGTACCGGCTACTTTTTTTTAGGCGGGAAAAAATGTACCTAATCGTATATCCCGTAGTTCGGGGCAACGAACCCACACTGCCCTACACACTACCCTAGTGTGGGGCCCTCACGCACTGAAGAAACCCGTCTTGTGCCGTTTGTGTCCGCCTTTATTGACGGGCCACTGGAACTATGTTACATTGCTTCAGTGGTAGTACCGGGTATCCTGCGCCTGGTTACCCAGGTTGGATTGGACCAAGTTAGGATCCCCAATTCACAACATTAATTTTCCATTGCACCAAGAGTATCTTGCGCTCTAATGGTAGTCGCGGAATAGTTTATATGTATTGCCTGAGCATGAGAAAGACTTAAAAAGACTGTGGTAAGCCTTAAAATAAAGATCCCACGAAATATTTTCAAATTCCTGTTTCATAATGAAGTTCTATGAAGTAGAACTTTCTAGAATCCATTTCTGTATTTCAAAACAAAAATGTATTCAAAGAAATTCATAATAAATTGTGACGCCAATAATAATGTCAGATATGACACTCGAAACTTCGTGTAACTTTACGGTTGTATGGTATTTTATTTTTTCATCGTTGTCTGATAGCACAATTTATTGTTTACGAACTGACATGTCGATGATATTCCTTAGTTTCCCTACTTAAAAAAATATTAAGTATCCTATAAGATGAGAAAAATTCTGGGCTAGTTTGACAGAATCCACACACCATTTTAAAATTATCTGAAGTGTGCCGGTTTTTGAGAACTTCCATAGATTGCCAAAACACAAGTATAAAGTGATTCTGGATACTTAGCTTTTGGGGACTGACTGATTAAAAATAGATAGCGAACATAAAATATCTGCGTACTTACTTACGTTTATTTATGTTTTAGAATTTTGTTTCTTTAATAGATCCAACTTGATGCAAAGTACAGCCGTGTGGGGCCGGCTTTAGAACTGTCCCACCCCTTTCCACCCATGGGAGTCGTAAGAGCCGACTGAGGGAATAGCACTCCCTCGAGTATTAACAACATCCACTGCGATCGCCAACCCGCCTGCCAAGCGTGGCAATTACGGCACTATCCCCCATATGAGCGAAACACATGCTGTGGCGTTCTCTTGGGGAGGCCTATGTCCAGCAGTGGACTTCGAAAGGCTGATGGATGGATGGATGGATGATGCAAAGTACTCAAATAAATAAAACGCATCGAATAAAAATAGATATCGATACTATAAGTAGGTACCACAAAATAATAAATTTGAATAAATGATCGGTTGTGTCACATGGGGACATGATTTCGAAAGTAGAAATGGAAGGACATCCATACAATCATTGACGACATAATTCTAGACATCTAGGGATCTCCTGGCCAGATTAAAAAGCTTTATTCTTATAAAATCCTCACTATGTAGTATATTCTTCCCTCCTCGCGGCCTCGTGGCGTAGTCGGTAGTGTAACCGACTTCCGTGACGAGGTCGTGGGTTCGATTCCCACTCAGGACAATTATTTCTGTGATGAACACAGATATTTGTACTGCGTCTGGGTGTTTTCTATCTATTATATGTATGTATTTACAAAAAAAAGTAGTTTATGTATTATATCTGTAATCTGGTACCCATAGCACAAGCGTTAAGCTTAGTTTGGGACCAGAGGACGTTGTGTGAAATGTCCGTGAACATTTATTTTATTTATTCTTACTTTATTAATATACCTAAACGAAAGTGGAAGGATGTCGGCACAGGGGGAGACTAAGACTCACCTACATAGACCAAATCGGTCATGTATTGAAGGAGAGTCAGGAGTTTCTGAAACCGGCGAGCGTGTATGAGGAGAATTATGAATGTTGATGGAAGAATAGAGCCTCTTTGCACTGTGTTCTCGCTGCCTACTCCGCAAGGGAAATGGCGTGATGATAGGTAAGTAAGTATTATTATAAACGCGAATCTTAGTTTATACGTTACGCTGAACCTGAAGAGGATCTACTGAACCTATCATCATAAAATTTAAGTCTGTAAAACATCATAGGCAGATGTGTATTACACTCCCGCGATTCACCAGCTATGTTTAAGTCCTACATAATAGGTGGCGAGCCTATTGCCGTCTACCGGGCACATTTCCAAACTCCGGACTGCTACTGAGAATTTTTCTTTTTACGAAAAAGCTCAATAACACTGCCCGACCCGGGGATCGAACGCGAGAACTCATGATCGGCAGTCGCACACACTACCACTGCACCACCGAGGCAGTTCATAGCAGAAAACCTGCATGCCTGAGAAATTTTCTCCACGGCTTGTGAAGTCTACCAGCCGAATTAGGTCAGCGTGGTGGGCTATAGCATAATCCCTCTCACCATGAGGGAGACCCATGCCCAATAGTGGGGCAAAAAAGAATTAAAAAAAATTAAGTCTGGAGTCCATATCATCAGGGCGAGCGCGCAGCGGTGTCAATGAGTTTCAGAGAGCAGTGCCTGCCGGGCACTCGTTGACACCGCTGCGCACTCGTTCTGATGATGAGCATCGAATATGCTCGAATTCTGGTTCGACATAATTGATCCACAACGTGAATTATTTCCGGTTAATATATTTCTAATACGTATCAATCTCACGATAGTTTCGTTTTTTAGTGGAAGGATGTAGGTACAGGGGGAGACCGAGACTTACCTACCTAGACCAAATCGGTCATGCATTGAAGGAAGGTGGAGTCTCCCAGACCGGCAAGCGTGTTTGAATAGGATTATTATGAATGTTGAGGAAACGAGAGACGTATGCATAAATAGAGCTTTCACACTTAGTTCTCTGTCTACCCCGCAAGGGAGATGGCGTAATGATAAATAATCGCGTTAGTGATTACTTACTTAAGTAAGAAATCACTAACGCGAAAAAAAATGTCCAAACTCAGCTTTCGCATTTATAATATTAGTAGGAAGCAGGATTTTTCGCAAGATATTGTTCTCTTTAAAATATTCAACTACATGCCATTCATAAAATCAAATTGATAAAAAAGAAGTAAGAATGAAAAATATAACAAAAAACGTCATATACTTTGTTACACTAACTAACTACACATTTACATAAACTCATCTTATGCAAATATGAATACTTGCGTTAATACAAAGTTGGGACTGTCTGTTAAATATAAGTCTGTCAATAACGTTAAAGCGTTATCATCATTCATTTAGAATAATAAATCTAGGTTCATAGGTGCTTCAGGATATCTACGTGAAATCTAACTATTGAAAATCGAAAATATTACCATCTATATAAAATCAAAAACTTTTGAAAATCGAAAATATTGCAACAGTTTTATTATAATATTATATTATAGAGCGTTGTAAACAATGTAAAAAGTAAAGAAAAGCCAATCTCTAACATTCTCTTGGTACATTAGTGAGAGGCGCTAATATTGAACAGTTGTGAATATGCTCAGGAGACACCCACGCGACAGTACAGACGACGCGATACATCACCAAGGTTGGCTTCAATGATACGACGCGCGCCGCCGGATTTTTCAGTGAAATAGTTTCATCGGTTTCGCCGGTGGCGGTGACGGCAACGTCTGCGCCGCCGCGCCGGTCGATGCCCTCACGGCCACGCAATTTGGCTCCTCTCGCATAGGTAACTACAAAATAATGAAGCGTGCGTCGTGTTGTTGCCAATACGACTGCCTCGATACTCCTTACTGTGTTCGAACTCATCTTTATCGATAGAACGCAACCGACCCGTAATACATTCAAAAACTAAGCTCTACATTCTCATAGCGTGTTTAGCAGGTTAACATATCCAAATTCAAAACTAGGTAGGGAAATCAATTCGCAAGTGAAAATCACCTTTCAATACGGTTATTAAACAAATCTAATTTACTAAACGTCTCCCTGGCGCTCTAAGAAACAAAGTAACACTTGCTCGCTTTGTATTGAACTGGCCAAATGTATTCGGATCAGTTTCGCGATACCCATGCCAAAAGGCGCCCAGACATGTGACGATTCAGGGCAAACAGCCGATAATGATTGCACGAAGTAATTTTTGAGCTAAGTATTATCTTTAACTAAATTAGATATATTCTAGTCTAAAACTAAATGCCTTTGTAATAGCTTTGCCCTCATACGCGATATACGTGCTTCATATGTTTTCAAAGTCATTGGTCTGTCAGATTGCAAATAAAGAGTGGCTAAAAATACATTTCATACCACATTAAAATAATTACCTACTTTCAACAGAACGATATGCATTATTTAGCTCTACCTTTGATACTACTACAGATAGTAAGTGGAAAAAGTCATAGGTAACAAGCACTATTAATGTAAGTATAGATAGGTTGTTATTGTTATAAAATGTTAAGTATCGATATAAATTATTCAAGTTAGCGCTCGACACTATTGAGAACTACGACTAGCGGGTCCAATGTCCAAACCATAGTAGAGCCGTAGACCACTAGTTGCATCCCACTCGCGCCCGCAACTTATCAATGAAATGCCTGCCACCGCCGTCGTCGCAACCGCAACGGTTCCTCGACTTCCTTCTTCTGACGTAACAATAATTAACAAAATGGCGGACAAGAAATGTACGTTCCTTCCTACCAACTTATTCTAATTACTATTTATATAAAATTTGCAACTATACTACAAGAAAGTTACTGATATAATCTTTAGTAATACCGCCTATATTTTAACTTACTTTATGGTTGTCGAACAACGTTTAAACGAAAATTAACTACAACGATATAAACATTTTGAGAACAAATTATATTAGATTATATTTTAACGAAATGCTTCTTATTCAACTTTATTATTTCTACTGCGATGTGACTTAAATCTTCTTATCTATATCCGGTTTCTATAGAAAAATATATTTCTTTGTAGTGAAGTACATTACTTTACTTGTGACGCCATCTGTGTACAATATCCTAAAAGTTTTATGATTATGAGACTTAGATTTAACTAGCTATGCTTCCTAGTAATGCAGTTAGTTATCGCTAGATGGTGCTGTATTTGCAACTGTTGAATGGCGGGTGCTAATGTGTTCACTCAAAACGGATTGATACTACTACGCAACTTAACGTATAGATGGCAGTGCTTTTTTGAACAAATGTATCAATACATATAGATAAATGTAATAATATCCATCGTTCTTGCTACCCGATTACTTTAGGGTAAATCGACCAAGCTATACATCCTAACATTACCATTAATCCAGTATTGAATTATTATGTGGTAGGCAATATACCTACTAGTTAAAATTAAAAATAATGTTGAACTGTTTTTTTTTGCTATATACTTTTTATAAAATCTTTTCCATACCTTTTACATCTGTATTTTAGCATTTTACATTCTCAGCTACTTTAAAGAACAAATTATATGTAAAAAAATGGAAATAAGATCTATACTGCGAGCAGGATTTGAACCTACATCCCATCCAATGGTCAAGCAAGCTCCCTTTTTTATAATTTATTCTTTAAATTAGGTATTACTATGATTTTCAATAGTTTGTATGTGTTACCTGGCAGTGTGGAAATTCGCTTTGTCAGACGAACTGGCAGCGCCAAACGAGACCCCAACTGCAAGTCCCTCAGGTATATTGTGTACGGTAATTGCTACCACGAGTAGCATAATCCTCTTCCACTGCGACTGCCGCGCCTCCAGTGATTTTGATATACTGTCGCGATGATCGCCTTCACCATTCTCACCGACTTTCTGGAATAGAAAAGGGGTTTATAATAAACTATAAACTGCACCTACTTACAGAGTACCTAGGTAATACTTTTAAAAATCTTGATTTAGCAGAAGAAACATTAAACACAATAGAAAAATGTGAAAACGAAAATAACAGTCACGAGCAGGATTTGAACCTGCATCTCCTGGATACCGTCCAGATGCTTTGCCAATTCAGCCATCGTGACAATGGCTCCTGACTGCTAATTTCGATAACACGTCTTTGGGTGAAGAAGAAGCATTTTTAATTTTATAATAACTTTTGTATGATGACGTGTATAGAAATTTCCCATTACGATAAGCGTTTTAAGTTCGTCTTTATATTTAAAAAACATAGCATCAAGCCAGTATTACCCGAACGGGTAGGCAGAGGTGTATTACACACCCACGACTTGCCAGCTGTTTAAGTCTCACGTAATAGGGGGCGAGCCTATTGACGTCTACCGGGCACATTTCCAAACTCCGGGCTGCTACTGAGAATTTTTCTTGTTAGGAAAAAGCTCAATAACATTGCCCGACCCTGGGATCGAACCCGAGACCTTATATTTATACACTATAAACTTTAGCAATTCTGTTGACATTATATATATATATTATGTAGCTGAAATGGCTCTGTTAAAATATTAAATATCATTTCATGTTATTACAAAAAAAACGTAGCGACTTTTGTGTATACAAATTTTGTAATTCATAGATTCGAGATGAGCAAAGTACTGGGCCCGAGGCATAGTAAGTAGATTAACCGATAATTGAGCCTAATTGGTGTATCTTACTCCGTTTTTCCGTGTAGTGACGGACTAAGAGTACATGTGTCACCCCCATTCTTTCCGGTGGGTGTCATACAAGGCGACTAAGGGAAGTAAGCAATTATCACCCATTGCATTAATGGTGATAGGGCTGGGTACCAAGTGAGAGTACTCACTTACTATCGGGCCCGAGCGGGTCGGTACCACCGTCTCCTGTGTAACCGGTCATGAAGCACGTCAGTGTGCCAGCCGTTTATTCTTTCATTTTTCATATCTGAGAAGTGAAATGGAGCGCCGTGGCTTGATAATACTCTCGGTATAGTTGAGTACATGAGCGACGGTTACCACTTACCATCAGGTGGGCCGTGGGTCGTCTGCCATCATAGGCAATAAAAAAAAATATCCCAACTTCCCTATTATAAAAGCGAAAGCGAGTTTATTTGTTGGTTACGCTAGCGCGCCGGGACTTATCTAACTGACCATCATGAATCATCAAAGTAGTATCTTTTGCTCAAAGGTTCGCCATGTTGAATGAGTATTCTCAACAGCACTTGGGTCAGATCAAACAGCACTTGTCATTTATAGTCTCTGATTCTCCTCTATTCATGATTCAAACGTAATATTGAATCTATAGGAGAGACTTCGTTGTGCCTAATCTGTATCTACGTCCGTTATTTACCATTTATAATAAGAAGGGCCACAATTCATCAGCCAAAAATGGACAAAATATGTGGTGTCTAGGAAGGCCATTGGATTTAAACAAACAGCGTCCACAACCTCAATAGATTTGTATTTACTTAAATGTTTGCAAGTGGCCTCTTTTCAGCAGTGAGCATCATGTAACTTGGTGTTATATAGCGAGTGTAATTTTAACAAAGTCAGCATTTCTGTTAAACGTAATTAGGGCAAATAATAATTACGATGACGGATGAGGCAAGTAGGTAAATACGAACACATATATACTACGCAACCGTTCATAAAAATATTATGCTGATTAAAATTTAGGTTACAAATAAAGAGCAAATTTTGTAAGTTTATAATGAAATAAAGACCTTATTATATGGTGACGGGCATATTATGTAGGTACAATTTAGCGATATTTTTCTGTCTATGATGATATTGCCAACATTTTATCAAAGATGAGAATGAATACACGACCTATCAGATGTATATATCGATATAAAACTATAGGTTACTATAGTTACACATAGATACAATAATCACAACGGATTTTTGTGTCTCTGAAGTTGGCTGCAAGACGCGCGTTGTAGCAATTTTTGTGTCGCAAGGGATGTGCGTCTTCTACAGTTTACATTAATCGAAAACAATTAGTCCCACCCCTCTCTACCCACGGCAGTCGTAAGAGCCGACTGAGGGTCTCATTCGTTTGGTTTGTTAACCGAGTAATAACATTAGAATTGATCAGCAATAATCGTATGCTTAAAGCATAATCCCCACTTCTTGCTCTGTGCCTAACTTCAGAGACACAAAGATCCGTTGTGACTACTGTACAGCCTTTATTAGCAGATTAAAATAACTATGAGGACCTTCCCTTAGCTCGCTTTCACGCCGTCTTTTTTCTGTGCTACATGGAGAACTGAACATTATGCGAGTAAATGGGGAGGACCTTTTATGTGATTTGTATGTATATTGGAAGTTTAAGACGCTAAAATATTTATGTACACTCATTGAATTATTAATTATTTTCGTATACGTTATTTAAATAAATGTGTAATGCTGATTGTTGCGTCATTATCAGACACAGTAATTAGTATACTATAATTAACAATCAGTGGTAAGTCCTCGTCACCTCCACTGCAAGAGAAATGCGTCAAACAAAATATTCGATGCAGTTACATCAACTTCATAAAAACCCCGTAGCCCGTAGTGAAAACAAAGATTTTCTTTATTCGAATATTGTTCGATTTTTATAGTATAATTTTTGGTAGTGCCTCTAGTTATCCACACAGCCTGTTTTACCCTCCTTCGGCATCAGATGTTTTCACATCAAAATGTGGTCAGAGACGCCTAAATAGTCTAATGCACAATTTTTTTCTCAAATATCCTAAATGAACAAATATTAGTAAGTTATAAGTGTGCCACAACCACTGCAACGCGTAGCTGTTAGTATTTTTATGAATTTTTAGTCTTATTATACCAGAAGATCATATACGAACTTCTCAATGGTAGACTGGACTGCAGATGGAATGAAAAGCTCACCCTTGGTGGTGGCTCATTTGTGTTTTAGGTAATCAAAAAACGATTTTCAGATAATGAATTACCAATACATGAGTAATACTCGTAGCTTAATGGTAAAAACAAGGACTGCAAGATAGGGCTACATCCCCCGCCTGATGCTGAGACCAGAGGCCTCGCGGCGAGAGATATCCTGCATGCCTATAAGATGATCTGGATGTTTTCTGATGTTTGCCAAATCACTCTGAGCAGCTGGCTATCCCTCACACCGACCACACAGTAACACATTAAATGGATTGTGAAAAAAATATTAACAACTTGATAGCTACGGGATCACTATTATACGAGACGACTTAATATCCTTTCTTTTTTTTTCAACCCTTTTTCTCTCCCACTATTGGGCTCGTGTCCTCTCATGGTGAGAGGGGAACATAGTCCACCAAGCTGGCCCAATGCGGGTTGGCAGGTTTCACAAGCCGTCTAGAAAATCTCTCAGGCATGCAGGTTTCCTCGCGACGTTTTCCTTCGCCGATAATAATACCCTTGATCTAGGTATACTATTATAAAGTCGTAACAGAGCTGTGTCTGTCACATTTAAGATATTTGAGAAAAAATGTCTGTAATAGGCTATATAAACGTGTTTAAACACAAAACATTTTTTTTCGATTTCTTTGTCTGTTTGTTTGTTTGTTCGCGCATCACGCAAAAACTACTGAACGGATTTTGATGCAACTTTTTTTATTTGATAGATCCCGATTAGACTTAAACTGGTATATAAATTTTATCCCGCTACTATATCGGGAACCTGAGATACAACCTAAAAACTAGCTTTTGGTTGCGGCGGAGCCACAATCAAAAGCTAGTGATGTAATAAATGCGAAAGTGAGTTTTTATGTTTGTTTGTTCGTAACGCTTTCACGATACTAACTACTACACTAACTACTGAACTAATCATCATGAAATTATATGCATAGTAAGTCTAGAACCCGGAAAAGGACATAAGACTTTAACATAAGCCAAATAATGTGTCGTATATTTATTTTCTGAATGGGGATCAACGGGCAAATCTGAGCGCAGATGGCGCTATCGGCGAGATGGCCACTGTCAAATTGTAGTTGCTTTGTTTGCCTAAGAATTGTTTGCTATTTTTTGTGTTTAATCTGTTGTTAAAATGTAAATATAGTACCTGGAATATTTAAGAATTGAAAGACGCTATACTGTGTAGCCACAATTTTTTTTGCGACTATACCCACTTTTTTAATGTTGGATTTTGAGAAATAAATGTATGTCGGGGTTATTACACTTTGGTACAGCACACAGAGGCATATTACGAGCAAATTAAAATTTACCACATTACAGGTTACAAATTGTAAGGAAATTACAGTTTTTAATGGCCATGTCGACAATACGCCATCTGCCGTGAAATAATGGCATTAAACATCTCCATTCCATGCGGACAGTCTCGGGCAGAACCTAGTAGATAATATTTTAATCACTGAACTACTACTAACAGTGGGTTATGGAAAGTATTTCCAGAAATCGTGCTTTTCAATCTCTCACTCATGATCTATTACTACATTCGCAATACGTAATCTAACATATAAAATTCTCGTGTCGCGGTGTTTGTTACCAAACTCCTCCGAAACGTCTGGATCGATTTGTATGAAATTTTGTGTGCATAGCGAGTAGGTCTGAGAATCGGTCACCATTTATTTTTCATACCCCTAAAGGATAAGAGTGACCCACCCTAAATATTTATTTTTAATTTTTTGGACAATTTTTATTTTATTTTATTATGATTCGGCATTAAAAAATACATTCAACCTTCTACTACCGATGTATAAATTATTTATATGGCCAAAACAACGTTTGCTGTGTCAGCTAGTATTATATAATGTATAGTTCAATCTTACTTCTAATCATTATCTACTCGTACTATTAAACTTATTGCATTTAGTGGCAGACGAGCCAGGCCCATCTGATGGTAAATGGTAACCGTCGCTCATGGACTCAACTATACCTCGATCGGTATTATTGTCAAGCCGCTGCTCACCATTTCATTTCACAAAATATATGAAATGAAAAAATAAACGGCTATCTCCTGCTACAGCCAAAACGCAACGATTTGCTTCATGGCCGGTCACACAGTAGATAGTGGTACCAACCCGCTCGGGCCCGATACCAAGTGAGTACTTCCACTTGATACCCAGCCCTACCACCAGTCATGCAATGGATGATAATTGCTTACTTCCCTTAATCGCCTCATACGACACCCATGGAAAAGAATGGGGTGGTGACACTTGCATTCTTAGTCCGTCACCACACGGATCAAATCGTCACCAACTTCTGCATATCGAAACGTCATACTTCTGTAAATGTTTGCTAAACTCCGTTTTTTTTTTGTTAAGGCTGGAAAAAATGTTCCTAACCGCACACCCCGTCGTTCGGGGCAACGAACAGGGTAGTGTGGGGCCTGCACCCACTAAAGAAACCCGCCGTATGCCGTCTCTCCGCCTTTATTGACGGGCCACTGGAACAGTGTTACATTCCTTCGGTGGTGCAGCTATTGTAAAATACGGTTTTTTGGTAATAAAATAATATTTACGGACCAGTGAGTGGTGTGAATGGTGATGTCCCCTCCGCCGCTGGGCAGTGTGCTGATTACTGATGCAGTCGGCGAAGTCTGTTGGCTGTTGGGGATCCATCGTCACAATACTGGTCTGATTCGATGGTCGCCTGTTCAATGCAGTCATCATCTCCGGGTCCTCCAATTTCTCCTTCGAATCTTTGCTTTTAGTAATAGCTGTAAAGCAATACAATATAAATATTTTTAATGGTGTTTTTTTGTTATTGTAACGCGGTTATTGTAACGCGCTGGACTGGCTAACTACCTTCCATTGTCGACATTACACTAGCTGCTACTAATTAGTTATTTTCTATCATGAAATTTAGTTATCTTCTTTTTTGTGCGGAACCTCACCTATCGGTCCGTGAAAGTCTCGTACAAATCGGTCAAGCCGTTTCGGAGATTAGTCAGAACAAATAGAGATAAAAAAAAATAAAAAATAGTTTTTTTGGTTAAAGGTAACTTATAGTTATTATATACTTTAATATGCATTCAGTAAAAAGTTGTTATTTAGACATTACAAACAGACACTTCAAAATTGTATGTATTTGTATGTATAGATAGGTATACAGCTTATTATGTTAATACACATATAAAACTAATTATCACAATCAAGACGATGTAAGAGAAGAGATCGAGTAGGTAAGAAAGAGTGTATTGGTGTAAAGATGAGAAAGGAAATGCTCCGATGGTTCGGACATGCGGAAAGAATGCCGGACAAGTAACTGGTTAAGATATACAATGCGAAAGTGGAAGGATGTAGGTACAGGGCGGGGTCGAGACTCACCCTACCACTTACCTAGGCCAAATCGGTCGGGAGTCAGGAGGTTTCGAAACCGTAGGAGGAAGCGAGAGATGTATGCAAGAGTAGAGCATTTTGGCACTATCTGCCTACCCCGCAAGGGAGATGGCGTGATGATAAGTAATAATGATATACTTAATATACATACTTATGCAATTTTGTTAAACCATATCCCTAGCGCAAAACAAAGTTTTTCGTGAGAAACACTCAAACATTAATTTGTTAGTAACGTTTTTTTTATGTTTCATCATGCAAAATTAACTTACATGTTCGGGTAGTTTTTATTATTAAAAGTTAATATTTTCGAAATCATATTTTGCATATTTTAGAAAAAAAATCAGTTTAAAAATATGCTAGAAATAGAAACACGGAGTAAATTAGTAGGTATTAAAATAATTTCACAACGTCATTCGTTTCAAAATATTGAACTACATTTTATACGACATTGACATCATTCAGTTAATTCATTTGTAAGTTGACACTGAAGTAATGTAACAAAGTTCCAGTGGCCCGCCAATAAAGGCGGAGAGACGGCAGACGGCGCGTTTCTTTAGTGGTTGAGGGCCCCACACTGCCCTGTTCGTTGCCCCGAACGACGGAGTGTGCGGTCAGAAACATTTGTTCCCCCTTAACAAAAAAAAAGCCTGTACTCGCGAACTGCTGGAACTGGAAGACATTACTACAGTGGACCAGCGGCTTACCGGAGACTCTTGGCCAACAGTAATGAGTCAAGAAAATAAATACGCACAAGTCTCATCTTCGAATTAACTCTAAACGCGTAAATAAAAAAATACTTAAAGAAAATGTAGTCCACACTGTGTGGACTACACATCCCCAGCCATTGCATTGGTTTCTTGTCTAACCAATTTCGACTGAATGTTAATTTTACTACGGAGCTACTAAGACTACTACTACCACTAAGAATACAAATGTCACCACCACATTCTTTCCCACGGGTGTCGTATGAGGCGACTAAGGAAAGTAAGCAATTATCATCAATTGCATGACTGGTGGTAGGGCTGGGTACTAAGTGTAGTACCACCATCTCCCGTGTGACCGGCCATAAAGCACATCGTTGCGTTTTGGCTGTAGCAGAAGATAGACTTCTTTCATTTCATATCGGTGAAATGAAATGGTGAGCAGCGACTTGACAATATTCTCGGTATAGTTGAGTCTATGAGTGACGTTTACCATTTACCAACAGATGGACCGTGGCTCGTCTGCCACTACAAGCATTAAAAAAAAATACTACTTCTCTCTGCCTACCCCACAAGGGAGATGGCGATAAGTAAGTAAGCTACTAAGATGGTGATGACAGTAATAGTATCTGACCTCTATAACCCAAAGAGATAAATATTCTCTATGATCAACATGTAACTCCCCAAATCAACTGCCATACCTACGTGTTTACGAACTCACGATGCCGAGCGCTTGCAGTCATGGCATTTATATCTATTGCATGTGGTTTATATACGTGCCTATCAGTACACTAATAAAGCAAAGGACATCGACGGTCGAGGACCGTACTGTGAATGTTTATAGATAAATCATAATGAAACGTGTTTGTAATTAAATTATTTCACTACTACGAGCCCCGATGCAAAATAGTTCGTCTAGTATGGAAAGTAGTGCAAAGC
Organism: Leucoma salicis; assembly: GCA_948253155.1. Taxonomy (NCBI): domain Eukaryota; kingdom Metazoa; phylum Arthropoda; class Insecta; order Lepidoptera; family Erebidae; genus Leucoma; species Leucoma salicis. The sequence goes on from OX411818.1 coordinate 16,513,902, forward strand.
GTAAAATATAAAAAGTAAATATTGGTAAAATAATTAAGAACGTTTAATAAAAAGTAAACCACAATTTGAGGAACATTTTAAAGTTTATTTTAACATAACTGAAATTCTTTCATGACTTTACATAACATAAAAAATTTAAAAAAATATTCTAAAAAACATAACGCAAAAGTATTGGTCTACCCTTGTCACTCACGCAATATAGTTCGTCTACCACTTAGTTGTGTCGCCTTTGCTCTCAATGACAGCTTTAATGCGAAGAGGCATGGTTGCAACCAACGCTGCACACTCCTCAGGCGTAATTGACTCCCAGACAGCCAAGAGTTAGCCTTTAAGTCGCTCTTCGATCTTGATGGATTTTTACGGAGAACTTTTTTCATATTCCACCATAGGGTTTCGATCGGCAACAAGTCCGGTCTGTTAGATGGCCATTCGATTGTAGGGATGCTTTTCGCCAGTAGCTACGTCTTTGTTGTCCTTGCAGTATGGCAGGAAGCACCATCCTGTTGAAAATGACGGAATCTTGATGCTTAAGTGAAGGAATAGAGGGCAGTAAATTCTCTTTCAAAAGGTTTTGATACCTTGCAGCATTGATAGAACCATCCACAAACTGCATACCACCAACACCTTGTGCAGACATGTATCATAAGAGACGCCGGAAACTTCACTTTACGTTTGAGACTAGTATGAAATGCCTCATTTTTGTTCCGAATCACTTTTGGCCTTTCATCGCCGACTGTCACTTCAAATTCGGACTCGTCACTCCAAATGATACTACGCCACTGATCGGAAGTCCAATTTAAATGATCACGTACAAACTTCAACCTCTTTTTCTTTTGTACAGCAGTCAACAGTGGTTTCTCCTTAGCGGTGTAAAATCCGTAATCCATTCTTTTTAGGACTCTTTTGCAATTATCAACTGAGACGTCTTTGTGAATCATGTCCTTCCATTGCACCATGAGTTCTCCAGCTCGAGCACGACGATTATTTTTGATAATTTTCTTCAGGATTCTGTTTTCTACCGCACTTGTGATGAGTGAATGATAGATTGGACTGTAGACCTGGGAAGTATCGAGTCTTTAGATATTTGGTAACTTGATTTGCCAGCATCGACCCCACAAACATTTCGCTTTCGAAGCTCTTCACACAAGGGTTTGCCACGACCCATTGTTATTTGAAAACTAATGAAAAAAATCTGATTCTTTTTATAATTTATACTGTCTCACTTAACAAATGACACAGAATTACTTTTACAAATTTAAATTATGCAACATAATTGTACAAAGAGGGAATAATCTTATTTAACTCAACGACAGACGAACTCTTTTGCATCGATTAAAAATTCGACGAACTATTTTACTTATAACTTCTTCGAATTTAAAACAGGATATGTATAAATTTAAAAAGCTAAAATAGTTTATTGGTTCATAATTAAAAATGCCATAAGTAACGCGACATGTGATAGTAGAACAACTTAATATTTTATATAGATATACAAAAATAATGAAGTTAGAAAAAATGTCACAGAGAAAATTTCACACTAGACGAACTATTTTGCATGGGGCTCGTAGATATAGACGGCTATCTCCCACTACAACCAAAATACACGGCAGACGGTGGTCAAAAATGAGTACTCCCAACCCAACAACACTACCAGTAATGCAATGATCGACAACTGCTTAGTCGCCTCATACGACACCCGCGGGAAGGAATGGAGTGGTGACACATTCTTAGTCCATCACCGCACACAATATTTTTTTTTCCGTATATTTTATTACTAGCTGACCCGGCAAACGTTGTTTTGCCATATAAATTATTCCTAGAGAATTTTTAGGGAATTTCTATAATAGCGTAGAAAAAAATAACTAACTTATATGCCAAATCATACAAAAATAAAAATTTGGTCCCGATTTTGAAACATTCTTCATTGGTGCTCCGCTTCTATTGGCCTTAGCACAATGATATATAGCCTATAGTCTTCCTCGATAATTGGGCTATAACACTGAAAGAATTTTTCAAATCGGACCAGTAGTTCCTGAGATTAGCGCGTTCAAGCAAACAAACACACTCTTGAGCTTTATATATTAGTATAGATTAGTATTATTCACTTTATTTATTTTACTTAATATTTTAATCATTTTTAAATATCAGGCTTATTTGTGCTGTTTACGTATATTGTGTGCTTATTATATTGGCGACAATAGTTCTGTCAGTAATGACAGACCAATCCCAGTACAATGTGGCACGGTCATTTTCGAGAACTGGGTCGGGCACATATCTATAGTACGGCACTTCTACTTCCACCAGATTGTATTTTAGAGCAAGTTGTTGATGGACAATCCTGGCTACTTGGTTATGTCTATGCAAATAATCGCCGTTTGCAAGACAAGTGCATCCAGAAACAATATGCCTGAGAGATTCTCCAGGTCGGTGGCATGCCCGACATATGTCAACCGTACCATCTTTCAGGATATATTTTCGGTAATTATTCGTCATTTAGTATTATTACTATTACCTACGCACTAAGTAATTCGATGCCAAAAAAGGCATATAATAAAATGAGGTAGCACATTATTATTTATAACGTGATCCTAGTTTAAAAGTAACACTAAATACGAATGTTTGTTCTACTGATAACATCGTAACATTAAAAAAAACTCTGAGATATAAATTAAAATAATTAGTAGTACTTTCAGATAAAATAGAAATTCTTAAGACAAATTCGCTGAGACCGTATAATAAAAGTTGTAACTAAACTATAAAAAGAGTAGTAAATGTAAATCTTTGATTAAACATGAACACTTCCGCGTACGCAAAATTGTGTAAATAGTTATTCTATGGCTATCTAATGTGTAAATAGTTATTATATGGCTATCTAAACACTTCTATGAAGTGAAAACTGATCTAGTTTAATTGAAAATCTCTCATGCATAGCATTAGAATCAAGGCTACTTTTGTAATAGAATAATATTGATATCTATACTATTATAAAGCTGTAACAGAGCTAAGCTATGTCTGACGTCTGTACATTTAAGATATTTGAGAAAAATTAATGTTTGGCTATTTTGGCGTCTCTGAACACGAAACATTTGTTTGATAGTTCTTGATTAGACTTAAAAACTGGTATACCTTCATTTTATCCCGCTAGCTACCTAAGATATACCTAAGCTAAAAACTAGGTTCAGACTGCGGCGGGCAAAGGCAACCCTTATCTAAAAATAATAAAATTTATTCTGTTTCTGCACTTTGCACTCTCAGAATGTTTGTTGTGAAATCTATATATAGTTATATCAATTGCTGTTCGTTAGTCTCGCTAAAACTCAAAACTGGCTTGACCGATTTGAATAGGTAAATGTTTTTGTGTTTTGTTCGCTCTAAAACGAAAGGCGTGTACTATAAAAAACAAAAAAAAAACTGTATGGGTAATTTTGTATGGGTATTTCGCTAACAGACGACACAATGACAGCTACTGTCATTATTTCTAAATCATTTTAAAAACTTAACTTATATCATAGTGACATGGTGGTACTTATTGTGTGTCTTAACTAATCACTAATATTGTTTTGTCCTACATGTTGTCTTGTCGTCGATTTTAGATTTATCACTCTGATTGGAAAGACTTTCTGTGCAATATTACCGCTCTGTTCTCTTACGCAACTTCTTCTGTCATAACTGTTTACGACACTACGAGTAGCATCACGGACACTGGCAGAGTTGTGGCAAAAAGCTACAAGGCCATTAATTCAAGAAGAAGAAGAATTACAAGCAAGTTTCAAAATTCAAACCTTAAGACGATTCAGAATGATTAGGATTGATAATCGCTGATAAAATAACTTGCAGGATACGAAGTTCACTTGGTCATCTAGTGTCTTACAATATACAATTGAACAAAAAACACGAGTTTGGGAATAATTAAATTTTTGGCCAAATAATTGTCCTGTGTGAGAATCACTTCCACGGTCTTTACGTGTAAGACATTCTATCTGTTTACGTTGTACAATTTCCATCACATTTCATTACACGCACAGTATGTATAGTGAAATAGCCTTACTGAGGAAACTAGGAGAAAGAAAGGAAGGAGGACGTATTTAGATATTTGTATATATATTTTTAGCATTTGACATGCTTAGCACTATACATTAAACACAAAGTGTATTTAATGAAGGAGGACGTGCTACCCTCTCGAAGAATTTCCAAGTTTCATTACGTTCGGCGGGTTTTTTTAATGCTAATGGTGGCAGACGAGCCATGGACTCAACTATACTAAGAGTATTGTCAAGCCGCTGCGCACCATTTTATTTCTCAGATATGAAATTAAATAATCTAACAGTGAGAGCACTAAAGATTCTAAGCACTACCTCATAGCGCTTTCTAATTTCCCTTTTTTTTATTCCTTACGTTTGGCAACCCTTTTGGATGCCTCTGGTATTACTGAGCATAGATAAACCGTAGGTGAGGGAAAACGTTTACCGTAGTAAGCTTAACAGCTAGCCTGGCAGTTGTATGCTTAATTAGTATGAAAAAAGCAATCGAATGGAACAAATTGCTAGCAGTGCTTATTATGCAGAGTGTCCACAAGACAACAGGTGAGTAATTCTCATTTAGACAGCAAATTTTTCCACTTCAAGATTATGTTAAACACTTACTATTAGGCTTGAATCGCTTATATTATATAAAAATACTAATGCCCATATACTTAGAGAACGAACACAAGAATATTACTTTTTATAAAGATAATCTAATGAAGGCATCCCTACATAATGCACAAGACATCTATACTGATAGGCATTGTGGTATAGACGTAAATTATAATCACTGATTGATGTCATGACACTAAAATACTACTGCCTTTATGCAAATAATTTCTTAACAGAAGTCAGACTGTACAAAATAAGGTTAATAATAATATTTAAACAAGCTTCTGTGTCCACGTCTTCGTTTGCATGGACATTAAAAAAGATAGAAATTATTCATTTTGTAACACCCTGCCGCTAAGGAACAATCCTTATATCGCGGACTTCATCCAGAAAAACCATATGTGGATCACACAAAATGTTGTCTTTCGTGGAAATCGAAAAATCCTACTTTAGTGCTCACCTACAGAATCCAACATAGATATAGTATAACGTATATCACCAAAGCGTGTGAGTGAGAAGAAAATCTTATACGGCAACATAGCAAGATGGAAGAGGAAAGCAAATCTAATGTCATTGCAAACCATTTGAATGACAGGTAGTCTACTGTCTTCTAGCTTGAAATTAGCTTCGCGGTTTTTTGATTTATTTGTGTTATACATCTTGTTTATTATATGATTATAACTATTAAATACATTGGTTGTATGTTCCGTGAGTGCCTGTGATGTAAATCATGCAAACAATTCTGATAATTGCATGTTTCACAGGTAAGTTCTCAGGATGTTATCACAACTTAAATGCTTTTATTTTAGGACATAATTACTGATATTTTCTGTTTCAGTTACGGATTAATTTCAATTTCATTGTTACTGTTTATATTTTACATAGAAATATGTCGCATTGTTACATATTTCCAAGATTTTAGTTGAAAAGTCTTTAGGTACATATACACTAAGGGCTTGACTTTATCGACAAGGTATATTGTCGATATTTATCCTAAGTGTTTGGAACATTTATTTTACTCCTAACACATTAATGGGAAAAATGCAATACAAGTGCTACAGCAGATATTGTCAGTCAAGTCGATTTAGTTAATTTAAAAAATATAAGTAGGTTTGTAGTAGGTTGTGCCGTGTGGGGCCGGCTTTAGAATTGTCCCACCCCTCTTCACCCATGATAGTTGTAAGAGCCGACTGAGGGAATACCGGGGGAGTGGGCAGCAGCACTCCCTCAAGTATTAACAACATCCACTGCGATCGCCAACCCGCATGCCAAGCGTGGCTATTACGGCACTATACCCCCATATGAGCGAAACACATGTTGCGGCATTCTCTTGGGGAGGCCTATGTCCAGCAGTAGACTTCAAAAGGCTGATGGATGGATGGATAAAGTAGGTTTATGTTGCTAAAAGCTGAGTGTATAATTCCCTTATAAAATGCATAATATTGTTGACTGACGTTGCTGGTGAAATAAATAAAAACGAATTAATTATGTTTGTTTTAATTTATTATTTCTGTTTTGTTTCATTGGTTGAAGATAATTATTTGAATGAGCGAGTTCGTTACAGAAATTGATATGTTTTATCATTTTATCGATAGTCAGTCTAAGTCTTAAAACTAACATCACTATTCAACGCGCACATTGACAAATCAAAATTCGTTACGCGTTATCGAGCTGTCAGGTGATCTATACGTTACTATATTTATGGTATCCAAGAAGTACATATGTAACAGTCTAGCGCAAGTCCTATACAAGCCTACCAATGTATGACAATTGCATCCGTTTTAATGGCACCTATAATACTTTCAAATTATGAAGAACGCTGAGATCTTTTAGAGCTATATCAGCCCAGACACTCCGACACAGAGACGCATTATATTACATTGCCATCTTGATCTGTCAATGTCATCCAGAGATGTCATCGTCTATAGTCTAGTTTGTCGTCGAGTTAGTATACGATAGTAATATTTCTTTCCCAAGTTTATGTGTGATAACTAACAGAAAACATTTAATAGTTCCTTTGAAAGGATAGTGTGTGTGAAAGTGATATGAGGAAAACAAATACGAAATCTGTGGTCTAAAGACAAGCCGGGTTGGTGACAAAAAACGCAATTTTATGGCTAAGTTTCCATTTAAAGAAAATCGGTAAGCAAATATTTGGTATTCATTTCAGTTCCGAAGTAAATTATAATTCAGTTCCTAAAAGATTTGGTGCGTTTTTACAGTAAAATGCTGCATATAAACAATAAATAGTGTGTAGCCATCACTTGCACTTATCGATATCGATAACTTGGCTCTCATTTCATATTTATATTTTTGATGGGATTAATATTATACAGTAAAATTATTATATATTCCAAATAATTATTAATTGTACAATATTTGTTGCAGTTAATCTACCAAAATTTATTTAGTTAATCTACCATTATATCATAATATTGAACTTGGCTCTCATTTTACATTTATGTTTTTGATGGGATTATTATTATACAATAAAATTATTATATATTCCGAATAATTATTAATTGTACAATATTTGTTGCAGTTAATCTACCAAAATTGCGTATAACACAGAAGACATATTTTGTTGCAGCCTACTTACACATTAATCTTATACAATAAAATAAATTTGTTGATTAAGTGCAATATAGTGCAAAATTTTACCCTAAAATTTTAATCTTTTATTTATGTAAAAAGAAACTACAATATATTTCAACGAAATCCAGGAATACTAGCTATAGTTGATATCGAATATCGATAACTTTTCACTTGTTAGTACATCACTAATTAAGATGAGGTTGGCAGACTTGGCAGTATATTATACGTCATGATTCTGTTCTAAAGTTGGTATTGGACTAGGCTGCAATTACATACATTGGGTGTTTGTATGGGACTCCCGACTCTTAAACGTAGTGTTATATGCTCTTTGATATGTAAATTTATCTATGAGCTTGGGCTGTGCGTTGATATGTCAGCCAAATATTCTTTTATTTATCTCAATGTTTTATAGGTACTTGTATACCTATAAATAAATACTACTTAATTTGTTTTAAGGTCTTAATTAACTACTTATCATTACGCCATCTCACTTAAGGGGTAAGCAGAGGTGCCAATAGGCTCTATTCTTGCATACATCTTTCGCTTTAAACACAAAGTGAAAACATCTTTCGCTTTCTCAACATTCATAATTCTCTTTAAACATGCTCGCCGGATTCGTAGACCTGACCCTACCATACTTCAATACATGACCGATTTTGTCTAGGTAGGTCCGTCTCGGTTTCCCCCCGTACATCCTTTTACTTTCGGATTGTATATCTTCTTAATCAATCGCTCGTCCGGCATTTTTTCCACATGTCCGAACCGAACCATCGGAGCATTCCCTTTCGCATCTTTACATCAATACTCTATTTCAGTTCAGACCTACTCGCTTTCTTACGTCATCGTTACGAATGCATTCACGGCGCCCCTGTCATCGAGTCGATGGAACGAGATCTCCTGTCGAAGCTGGTGGGGAGTCTGTTCCCGTTGTCTGTGGGACACGTCCCCCCGGCAATGGCTCCTCCGTCGGTGGCGGAAGAGGAGGCACGAATCCCTTCTGTCACTGACACGGAACTGGAAGTGGCCCAGTCCGGACGGCGTTCCAGGACTAGTACTCGGTTTCGTCGCTGAATATATTAAGGATAGCCTCCGGGAACTGCTCAACGCATGTTTGGGGTCCGGGCAGTTCCTGGAGCAATGGAAGTGCGGACGCTTATGTTTGCTGCGGAAGGAGGGTCGCCCACCTGACTCTCCTTCCGCATATAGGCCGCTGGTGCTGCTGGACGAGACAGCCAAACTGCTTGAGAAGGTGCTCGCGGACCGTCTCGTCTAGCACCTCGAGGATGTCGGGCCGGGGCTGTCAGAATCACAGTACGGGTTCAGGGCAGGCCGCTCCACAATCGGTGCACTGGCTGCCCTGAAAACCCTGGCCACCGAGGCAGTGGCCAGAAAGGAGGTCGTTCTGGCAGTCTCGCTCTCATTGAAAACGCCTTTAACAGTCTCCCTCACGAGGTGTTGAAGGAAGCGCTCCGATTCCATGGAGTGCCTCCGTATCTCCGGAGGCTGTTGGAGGCGTACTTCGAGGGGAGGCACGTGATTTGGGAGGGGGGCGACGGGCGCCTATACCGCCATCGGGTGGAGCGCGGCGTTCCACAGGGATCCGTCCTTGGCCCGATCCTGTGGAACGTCGTGTTCGACTGGGTCATGCGAGGCCGGCTCCTTCCCGAGATGGGGGTCGTTTGTTATGCAGATAGTACCCTCGTCACCGTGAGGAGGGCCAGCTTCGACGAGACCGTCCGATCGGCGGAAGTTGGAGTCGCGCTCGTCGTTGACCGGATCGGTATGTTGGGCCTGAGGGTCTCGTTGGCCAAAACAGAGGCCCTCCTATTCCATGGCCCTCGCCGAGGTCTCCCCCGAGGAGCATGCCTACATGTGCAGGGGGTTGCCGTGCCGTTGCAGACCCAGATGAAATATCTGGGTCTGCACCTCGATAGTAAGTGGAGTTTCGGGCCGCACTTTGCCCAGCTCGCCCCTAGACTCGTTAATTCTGCCGCGGCCTTGGGTAGGCTTATGCCAAACATTGGAGGTCCAGGGTCGTCCTGCCGCCGACTCTACAGCGGTATTCTGAAGTCCAAGGCGCTGTATGATGCTCCAATCTGGGCGGACGCACTCACTGCTCCTAATAGGGCCCTCTTGCGACGTCCGCAGCGGGCCATTAGGGGGTACCGTACGGTGTCCTGGGCCGCAGCCACGCTGCTGGCAGGCGATCCACCTTGGCCTCTCCAGGCTGAGGCACTGGCAGAGGTCTACTGGCTTCATGCTGCTGCGCGGGCCAGGGGCGAGGAATTCTCCGAGTGGAGTCTGGGCAGAGCACAAGAAGCGGCCCGAAGGGCGTTGATTAGGCGGTGGAGGAAGGAGCTAGAGTCTCCCGGAGCAGGACGGGAGACGTTAGCGGTCGTTGCGCCGCACCTCTACCGCTGGTTAAATCGGAGGCACGGCAACCTCAGTTTTCGGTTGACGCAGGTACTTACCGGACACGGGTGTTTCGGTAAGTACATGCATCGTATTGGTAGGGAAGGAGCCCCCGGATGCCACGAGTGTGGCGCACAAGTCGATGACGTGCGCCACACTCTGGAGGAATGCCCCGCCAGGGGGTCCCAGCGCCGCGCCCTGTCAGTGGCAATTGGAGGAGACCTATCGCTGCCGGCCGTAGTTAGCCAAATTCTCGGCGGCGACGGGTTCTGGTCGGCCGTTGCCTCCTTTTGTGAGGCAGTGATTGCACGGAAGGAGGCCGCGGAGCGGGAACGCGAGGCATCAGCCCACGCTGACTTGCTCCGCCGGCGGCGGCCAGGGGGAAGGCGGCGTCGCTACGCTCACCTCCTCCCACCGCCTTGATGACGACAGGGTGTGGCCATAGGCCATCCGCCTGGGGCGTCAGAGTAGAATGTCGAAAGACGGCCCTCTGGCGCCCCGCTAATAGGCGCGGAAGGGGCCGCTGTGGTTTTAGTGGGTATTCCGGGTGCAAATAAGATCCAAGTGCCCGGCGAGCCCTACATACCCCCTGTTTCTCTCACCAGGGGAATGCGTAAAGGCATTTCCACAGCGATAACAAAAAAAAAAGGCGACAACGTAGGCCATAAGTACATAGAACCTCTATTTGATATTTTCGTGTCGCGTCGCGTCACGTAGTATTGACGCGTTTGTCGCTCACCTAGGACAACGGGTTAGTCAACTGCATCTGTGCGAAGCAAGGCCCGATGGCCATTTACTTGTACATCGTACAAGTATAGGTACCTAAATATTTCATGATAAGTACCTATACTATATCATACAGCAAAGTAGACGACCTCAAGCAATGTCTCTGTTTGCAGAACTTTAAGAAAAGCAATGCCTTGCTCGCTAGCCCACCATCACCATGCTACTAGGTATTTATCTAAATTAAGACAAACACGTGCGAGCAGGTCATAGATAATATACTAATATAAAATGATGTGATTGTGATGAATGGAGCAGGTCGCGCTCACAGTGCCCAATAACAAAGGTAGTGCGGCCGCTTCACCGCATTATTTCTAGCGTTAAATCGTCAAACCGCAAAGTGAATACCGTTGCCAAATTCTCGCGATAAAGTGGTTAGGCCAACGTTAAACGTTCATCATCGAGATAATTAACGGCGTTTAGCGTTAGTGTAGCCGCAGTATAAGGGTTGTGAACGGAAACGACTATTCGTCTAGGCCGCGTAAGGCATGGACAGTTTGGCTCTTCTCGTACCTATATTTAAGCCAGTTCTCATCGCGTCCGCCCTAAACTGAACCGATTACTTCAGTTTTTCATAGATAAGCCTGTTTAAACAAAACAAACTTTATTATCTATACTATTACAAAACTTTACGTGCCGTGTCTGTCATTAAAGATGTTTGAGATTAAAATAACTGTGCCCTGTATCGTTCAAATCTTTACTCACACTAGTATTTACCCCATTTATCCATACACTGTACAAATTCATTAAAATAAATAAGATCAAGCTGTAAATATACATAATTCAGAAATTAGGTAATTCTAAGTTATGTTTAGAGTTAAAATAATTTTAGTTATGTATTGTACCTATAATGCATTTGTTGTATATACTTAGTATTATTTTGTTTGTTTCAGTGTACCTACTCATCTTGGTAGTTAGTCTCATAATCACTGGCCCTTTTATCTGTCACTGAACAGTCTCCTTCGTATGACGGTCTATTCGATATCTCTACGCGACATTGGCAAAGTTGTGTCTATAAGTCTAACAACGCCATTAAATCAAGAATTGATTTGAACTGTATTATGAAAATGTAAGCATGTAAAGAATGAGAGAATATTTATTTAAAGTATGTTTGCGCATCACGTAAAAACTACTAGACAGATTTAGTTGAAACTTTTAGTTTAATTGTTCTTGATTACACTTGATTGATAACACACAGACATTTTATCTCGCTCCTATTTCGGGAACCTGAGATGTAGCCAGTCCATGAGCGACGGTTAGCACTTACCATGAGGTGAGCCATGTTTCCTATCACAAGCAATAAATAAAATCGAAAAGGAAGACTCTTAGCTACGCAAGTATATTGCTCTAGTAAATATTTATATGAGTGGTGGTGTATAGCAAACTTTCCTCATAAATATTAAATGAGGAAAAACCTACAAATTAAATGCCCAGTTTATCATCAATTCATAATATTTTATTCTTTGTTCTTGAAGTATAAGGCAGCCAAAACCAGTAATTCCACTTAAAATGGGGAAAAATTATTTTGTAACTAATTTATTATGCATGGTATTATTAAAACATCTTCCTTGATTTCTGGTCAACACTAATTCACATCTTAACATATTATGTTATATTTAATCAAGTTTAATGTTGAACATATTTGTGAATGAGGAAAAAGAGAACTTTTGTGCGGGCGGGAATCGAACCTGCGTCCCTTCCAATCCCGGGAAGTGCTCTAATACACTGAGCTACTGCATTACGTTTCGGTCATACCCAATCACCTCATCACATTTGGTTGATAAATTATATATATATATAATACTGAAATTGTCAACAAACACTCCCGAGTTAGAGCCTATTCTAGACTAACAATGAACTCGGAGCCCAATATAAAAATCAATTGTTCGAGTATTAATTTGACAAAATACTTTAAGTCAAAAAAGCACAGGAGATAATAAATGTTATCTTCAATATTATGTAACTTATTGCTCAATAAACAAAAGTACAGTAAAATATCTTTTGGCAATTCTGGGCCCTCAGTAGTGTCTTTTTGGGGTCCTTTTTTCAGGTTACTTAATAATGTACCTAACAAGAACAATCAAACCCGTATAAATTACAATTTGTTTATCCTAAATCATAAATATTATACTTAAAAATAATTTGAATATCTATCAGTATTAATATTTACTATACTAAAAGCATTCTCGCTTAAAAATCTTATGAGCATGTAGGAGTTTAATGTAAATATTATGATTGAGATAATAATTGGGTAGGCTATTAAAACCTGTGTATCCACTAAGCTTTTATAAACTCAATTCTTATTTAAAGGTATATGGATGGATGGATGGATGGATGGATGGATGAATGGATGGATAGATGTTATTTGAAAATACTCATCAACAAATAGACATGAAACATCTGAGCCCTGCCGTCAACGTCGGTGTAAAATATCCAAAATGTTATAGTAGAAAAGTACTTAGTTGGATAATGCCAGGTTTACCAAATTCTAGAGAGGAGAGGGACAAACAACAAAGTTAAAACGATAAATAGTACAGATATGTGCAACTGTACTTCTAGCATACAACTAGTATAATGTAAATAGAACATTGTATACCTATCAAATAAATACTATTTTAGTAAAGCAAATCAGCAATTTTATTATTCACACAAGTTCAACTAGAATTTGTTTAATGTTAAATCAATATGATATATGTCACACGTGTCATTTGGTATTGGTGTAATGACAGTATGATGTGGGATGCAGAGATTCAGATGTTACCTACTGTATCACTTGAGTATTTCTAGTATGTTTACTTGTAAGACCTATTCATTAATAAATATAAGCAGTTATAATCAGCTGACATCCTCTGCAATTACTAACAATAAAAATAAATGGTGTATTTATAAAATATGGGCACTTACTTATCATCATGTTTGTAGAGTTTAATCCCAAATAATCCAAGAATTTATCAGTTCCAAAAACGAACACTGCACCGAATAAGAATCCAAATGCAACAGGAAGGAATGCATATTGTCCTTCTGATCCATACGATTTAGATTCTTTACACATCTGAATAGCTGGCTCAAGAAGTGACCAGTAAGACGCTGCAGTCATCACACCTGCAGCAAAGCCTAATGACACGTCAAGTAGTTTTCTCTGCAAAAAACAACAAATAGATAAGATAACATAGTAAAATATTTACGAAAACTATGTCCAAAAATTATACTTACATGTTTTCCTCTAATAAAAAATACACAGCCGGCCCCGGCAGCTGTTAAACCCCACGTCAGAAGAGTCCCTAATAGGGCCTGAGTTACAGCCCCGTATCCTTCTATCATTTTGTGTTTTGTTTTAAACAGTTAGCGTAAGTATAATATAAGTACTTTTAATCAGATACACATTTTATGTGCACAAAGTTCTCTAATATAGTGCGTACGTGAACTTAACCGTCATATTATTATACTATCGACTCACGACATACTCATATAGTATAAGGTGCACATGTTTTTATCATAGTTTTGACCTTGTATTTTGACATATGTCACTTTATTTTGAAGTTAGATTAGCTAAATTACCACCATCAAATAAAAAGAAATATGTGTTTGGTGTTGCCTGTCAAAAACCTGAATAATGTTATAAAATAACTAAAAAAACAGTATCAGCCAGTTGAAAAAGGTAGAAAATAATATTATAGTAAATCACAATGATTTTCAAAAAGCTCGATCTGAAATATTACAAATAGGTAATTGGTTTATTTATTATATTTACTACACCTCGTGCTTTTTTTACAAACCTTTTTTTTTTCTTTTTTTCATTGAGTCATCATTAGTCATTGAGGCCAGTTTGTAATTAAAAAAAGACAAACTTCTTAAATTATTGTAGTTTCAATAATTTAACCTGACATTTTGAAGTGGGTGAAAATCACGTTCAATTAATTATTCCGTTACTTAAATGGAGAAAAAAGCCAAGCTAAAGCGTGATAAAATAGACTTTATTAAACCTATACTGGATATCTAAAGTCCCTATAGCAATCCATAACATTGGAGGTGAAGCTTTTCCCCTGGGGAAAATGCGTGTTTCAATTGATAACTGGTAAGGCCAACAGAGATCATTTTGAATGAGGTGCATGTTTTTTTACATAGCATAGTCTCACGCCTGTACCCCCGAAGGGGTAAGCAGAGGTGTAATACACACCTACTTACGGTTCGCCAACTATGTTTAAGTCCCACGCAATAAGGGGCGAGCCTATTGCCGTCTAGGTCGGGCACATTTCTAAAAAATGCTACTAAAAAAATTTCTTTTTACGAAAAAGCTCAATAACACTGCCCGACGCATGATCGGACCCGAGACCTCATGATCAGCGGTCGCTTACACTATCGTTGCACCACCAAGGCAGTTGTTATGTTTTTAATACTACTATATTAATATCTATGTCAACACACTACAGTTATAATTTTATTGTTTTATGAATAAAAATAATTATTATCTAATGATAATTATCGAAGTTAAAGATTATATCTTATAACTTCTATATTTATAAAATTTTGCTTTCTACTAAATTAGGAATTTAGATTAAACACAAAGTGAAAAATGTGAAATCGAAAATAACAGTCACGAGCAGGATTCGAACCTGCATCTCCTGGATACCGTCCAGATGCTTTGCCAATTCAGCCATCGTGACCCTTGCTCCTGACTGCTAACTTCGACAACACATTCATACTTAACGTCTTTGGGTGACGCCTGCACCATCTGTCGGAAGTATTTTCATACATTATACCGACCAGGTAAACTTAATTTTACAATTAAGATTTTACCTAATAATGACGCAAACCCTATAACTACTCGAACTTACATCGTGAGTTCGTTTTGTAAATATCAGAAAAATATATATATCTTTAAATACAAAAATTTCGTATCACTTTGTTTGCCCGCGATTAACTTCTAAACGAATGAAACGATTTTAATGAAATTTTGCACACGTGTGCCGTTTGGTTTTTATCCCGATTATTTCCTTTTTAATCGCAAAATTAACCACCTAACTAATTATATGCGGCATAGCAACGCTTGGCCAGTTCTACTAGCTTAGGAATAAATATGAAATGTCATTTTTGTAGTAGATAGTAACAGTTTATATAATAACTTGTATTCCCTCTCTGAGCTCTTATTACTGAATTCAAACTGCCCTTTATCGATCGAATCAGAGTCACGGTCACGTGTTGTGGGATGCTATTCTATTCTTCTTGGATTGCACTTTGCAGCTGGCTGCAGTCTCAGGGGCAGTACATTTTGATTCATCCTCTAAATGTTCTACGGGGTTCATGCCAGAGCTTCTTGCTGGCCTTTCCTTAACAAAGATACCGGCTTCAGTAAGGTAATCTCATATGACGGCCGCAGTGTGAGCCCTATTATTGTGCATGAATATGAAGTAATCGCCAATGAAATGTGTATAGGGCATCGCATGAAGCTCGAGACACTGTTCAACGTAACGATGTGATGTCCAGGCAGTCGTGGTCTAGATATGAAGGCAAGCTCTGTCTTGTCGTTGGTGCTAATGCCTTCCCAATCTGTCCAAGAACCGCCATCATAGCTAACCTTTTTTCAATGTAGCAAAGTCCATAACGTTATCCTTCTCTTCCTGACACCGTTCCGTCGTTACCATACTGCATATTTTAAATATGTCAGAAGACATAACCTTCCTCCACTGTAGGTATGACTAATTTAGGTGCTAACGTGGAAACTTAACGGCGCACTCTTCGATGATCTGTTATTAATTTCGGCGCCTTTTATTGGCTTCTGCGGTACCATTCCACCTATCTTGCACCTTGTTTGATTAGTAGAGCCACTTACAACCACCCTTCGTACAACACGGTGCTGCTGCTGCAGTTTGGAAGCGTTAAGGCATCGAATTCGCAAAAACACTGTTTTAGGGCTTCTATACAAAACTGCGAATCGGCGCATTGGGAATTCGCAACGCAGAAAACTGCGACATGAATTGCTTCGATGCGATTTTGTGCGACAAGGCGTCTCCCTTCCACGATTCGGGTGACCATTCCTTCGATGACCCTATGACGTAACATCGCAGGAATAAGCGATGCGAATCAATGCGCAAGTTCTTGCGATGCGTCGTGGAAGCTCGTAGATTTTTACGATGCGATGTCGCATCGCAGTTTTGGGTACAAGCCCATAATATATCAATCGTCTCGTTCAGAAGTGACTGGATTCCTGCCAAATCTTGGATGGCGCGTGAATAATCTGGTCTCGCAATAGTGTTTGTAGACTCTATAAATATATGACAGGCTTTGATGCAATCTTACAGCCACAACACGCTGTATAAGCCCAGTAACACCACGCCTTGGGCAACTTCTGCGGGCGAAGTAGCCTGTAGCCATGTGTTTTAGAAAAATAAACTTTCTATCAGATGTTACAAAAGCACAGGGAAAAGTGAAAACAAAAAGTTTAAAGTATTTTTACACAATAAGACACACACATACTTTTGTCTTAATGTTTCAGTCTATTCAAAGGATATAAATTTGTAACTGTCGTATATTTTAGAGTTTTCAATTTTAAAAACGTTCAAACTGCCAGCTTTAAAATTATGTTATTTTTTTCATGAAATTAGTTATCTAAGAAAAATAAAAAAAAGTGTTTCAATTTTTGTTTAGGCGGGAAAAAATGTACCTAACCGCACACCCCGTCGTTCGGGGCAACGAACAGGCTAGTGTGGGTTCCTCACTCACTAAAGAAACCCGCCGTGTGCCGTCTTCCACCTTTATTGGCGGGCCACTGGAACTATGTTACATTCCTTCGGTGGTCTGATAGCTAACACCCTACCAAATATTATTGAAGTCGGATAATGCGCACGTTGTACTTTGCTGACTAATTGCGAAGCTTCTATAGAGCTTTGAGCATCATTGCATTCTGCATGTTAAAATATTGTGATCATTGTGATCATTTATGTATGAAAAAGAGAAGATCCCCAAGGCACTAAAAGTACCTAAAATAAAATTAATGCGAAATTAATTCTATACATCTAAGTAAGACTATAATATGCAACTTTTGCCACGGTTTCTATACACAATTGTATGTATATCCATAATTTATAGATCAATATGTAAGATAACACACGGCCTCGTGGCGTAGTCGGTAGTGTAACCGACTTCCGTGCACGAGGTCGTGGGTTGGATTCCCACTCAGGACAATTATTTGTGTAAAGAACACAGATATTTGTACTGCGTCTGGGTGTTTTCTATCTATTGTATGTATGAATTTACAAAAAAAAAGTAATATGTATTGTATCCGTAATCTGGTACCCATAGCATAAGCATTAAGCTTAGTTTGGGACCAGAGGACGTTGTGTGAAAAATGTCTGTGAAAATATTTATTTATTATTTATAGTAAAAAAATTCTCGTCTGTCAAGTTTTTCTATGACCTACCTTTGCGTACCACTTAAGTATGGAATTGTTTAGGTTTTACCACTCTACGCATTTTGAGTCCTAAGTCATCTTAAATTCGTGACCGGATTCTAGTTGCTATTATAATCGTTATTATCGGCACACAGATGTATTCGCATAGGAACAATAGGTTTGTAGTGGGAATACAAATAAATGTTGGGTTTAGGTATCGGACCGTTTTAAAACTGCAAATCGTCATTAGTTCTCTCCAAAAACCTGTATATTATGTAATTTCGCGGAAGTGTAACTAAGCAACATACTTTTTAATACTTTAACCATCAAAACTTTTGTGCCAACAAAACACAATTTGCGGGAAGCGCTGGTTTTTTAATTTTAATAAAAATGTAACAGATCGGTCCACCATTCTACGTGTCTTGAGAGCCGGCTAAGGAAGTAAAGTTAAGCAGAAATATCACTGTATGAGAAGTAAACTCGAAACATAAGACAACCGATCATCAATGTGATTGTTTTTTTATAAAACCCGTTACTGTGGCACTATTGGACATAGGTCTCCTCACCTCACGATGTTTTACTTCACCTAGCAGTGATAATTTGTAAACAAATACACAACAAATATTGTCTTTACAGTCCTTGGATTTACCACTAGACTAAAATTATATACTTTGGAAAATCCAAAACTGCACGCCTCAATCTTCATTTTTCACAATAAAATTGATTATTTAATAAGTAACTAATAATGTTTTGGTCTTACTAAGTAGTTTTCAATAAATCGCATATGTAGATAGCGCTAATTTCAAAAAGTACTAATGTGTGTTTCATGTCTTATACGCCATCTAGCGCTAATTTTAAGAAGTACTTCTATATTGGTCTACCTCTCAGCTCTCAGTTCCGGGCCGTGCGCACGCGAAGGCCACGCAAAAAAAAGGCCCCCCCGCGCCGCTAAAAATATTCCGTTGGTGTGTTATTAGGTATTTACGTGTGTTTAGTGTTTTTAATTATTGTTATGGATAAAATAGTTATTATACTTGACAGATATCATCAGTTCGTCAAGCAAAGGTAAGAACTTTCTTTTAACAAAAAACAATGTACCGGCCGGGCGAACGGCGTTCTGTTGACGATAGTAAAACCACCGGTGGCTATGCGTACCTACGTAAAAAGGTAGTTCTCATGAAAGGCGCTGGTTTTAGTGTCGCGTCGAGCGTAAAACAATTAAACCACATTGAATCAGACAGTGAAAAGTAATAGGGCTCTATTCCTAATCATAATAATTCGTAAACGAAAAAAAAAGACTCGATTAGCAAAGTATTTTGGTCGTTATCGTGTGAACATACATTACCTACAACTCACGGACGTCCAAGCCAGATTTTTTTCACAGTTTTTTAACTACAAATTATTTATGAATAAAGAAAAAGAGATTTTTAGTAGGAGCGGGAATCGAACCTGCATCTTTTCCAATCCGGGGAAGTGCTCTAAGCCACTAAGCTAAGCTATATAGGCGTGTCTAAACACAAAACAATTTTTTTTAGAATTTTAGTCTGTCTGTTTATCTGTTTGTCTGTTTGTTTGTTCGCGCATCACACAAAAGTACTGAACGGATTTTGATGCAACTTTTTTATTTGAAAGACCTTGATTAGACTTAAAAACTGGTATACATTTTATCCCGCTACTATATCGGGAACCTGAGATATAACCGAAAACCTAGAAAATTATTTAAACTAGATTTTTTTTAGAATTTATTTAAAAGAACTACTAGATGGATTTTGATGCAACTTTTTTTTATTTGAAAGGCCTTGATTTGTCTTAAAAACTGGTAGACATTTTATCCCGCTACTATAGCGGGAACCTGAGATATAAGCGAAAAACTAGCTTTTGGCTGCGGCGAAGTCGCTGGCAAAGGCTAGTAATGTATATTATTGGTCATAAAGGTTGGTATGGCCCCACATTACCAATAATATTTAAATAATGTGCTACCTTACAAGTAGGACAACTTACTTACTTATCATCACGCCATCTCCCTTGCGGGGTAGACAGAGAGAACAGATTGTCAAAAGGCTCTATTTTTGCATACATCTCTAGCTCTCTCAACATTAATAATTCACTCTTCATACACGCTCGCTGGCTTCGGAGACTCAGTCAGGGGTCAGGACTCCACCTTCCTTTAATAAATGACGGATTTGATCTAGGTAGGCGAGTCTCAGTCTCCCCCTGTACCTAAATCTTTCCACTTTCGCATTGTACCTATATCTTCTTAACCAATCGCTCGTCCGGCATTCTTTCCACATGTCCGAACCATCTGAGCATTCCCTTTCGCGTCTCTACACCAATACTCTCATATCTACTCGCTCTCTTACGTCATCGTTACGAATGCGGTCTGTCAGCCTCACTCCACAGTTAGGACAAAATATACCTAATATAGGTAAGTAGGAAACTACGTAAAATATCGCAGTATCTCACATAAAATTACGCACGTACAACGATAAAAGTAACGAGTGTTTTAGTATGCCTACATCTACTAACCTAAGAGGCTTAATTTAATGAGTCATAATGACAAAGAACGCCGTTATAATATAGCGACTTATATTAACATATTACAGACTAATATTGTACTTATCATTTGTGTGAGTTTTTAGATAAAAAGTTTGTTTTCATATATGAGATATCAGTCACGTCGGCCTTTCTGCCGCTAAAATATAATTTTGAAAATAAATAGTTTTTATTGCCCTTTATTGCTTTAAGAAGTAATTAAATATTTTAAGAAACAAAAGGATAGTACTTAATACATTACGTTATGTAACGTTTAACTATTCTTATTTTTAAATACTGCTTGCTATACCTAAGTAATACCGCTATCTAATAGCCGTCAATTATTTAATTATAAGACAAAATTCGTCAATTCGACTATAGATATCTAATTATTTTACCGCCAAAGTAATTACAATGCAATTTTATACAGATCATTAGCGTAACATAATTGTGACCCTGTCTTATTCTATAGAGCACGGTAAATGTGACACTAAACCGTTACATTTTTCACTCTGAGAAAAAGGCTAAACTGTTTTATTTGATAGTATCTCGCCTTTGTCCACAAAAAAAAGTACGTATATTAAATTAATGAAAAGATGACAACAAGATCAGGATTTTTTTTTACAACATCGCATAGGCAACCTAGGCGTGCGATCCTGTTGACGTCTCCGTGTTGCCAACTTTTTCACACGACCCAAGATTTTAGCCCAGGGACTAACCACTGAAGTAATGTTTACCAGTTGCAATGGTCCACCAGTACCAGTGTTCCAAGAGTACAGACGCCGATACGACGGGGTATGCGTGAGGTACATTTTTTCCAGCCTTAACAAAAAGAGGCCTTCACGTTAGAAGTTGCGAAGTTATACCTAAGTTCAAAGAGGAGGAGACGGTGATATTATCGCTTGCTATTATGATATTAGAACTAAATTCTGATGACAAATGTCATTATCAACTATTTAGGTTCAGGCGTTAAGTATGAACAGACATACAAACTTATTTATATAAAATTGATTATTATGCAAAAGGTATTTAAGTACGTAGTTTACATTTTTGCCATTAATTTAATTTACCTATAGTTTATCCGTTGAGTGGTATTTGTGTCATTAAAATGGGAGCGAATAGTGCGTGCCAGCTACTTAAAGCATGAACGTCAAAATGTGCATGCAAAGCCGACGGCTACTTGCATTAGATTAACCACCTAGCCATTGCAGAAATCACTGGGCGGCGCTGTCGCGGTATAGCATTATGTTCCGCATGCTCCACATCCGCCACGAGCCACAATTAGCTGGGGGGTATCAAAACTATACCTAGAGCATTGCTAGTTTACCTGCAAATAGTTTCAGCTTTCTCTCTAGCCTAGTGAGAAGGTCATAGCCTAGTTGTACACTTGCAGTTTGAACGATTGGCAAGGTTAAGCTACTTTCGCTCTGCTGGCAGTCAGATGGGTGACCAAAACACCTATTTGTGGACCACTGACCTCCTCCGTGCTTCGGAATGCACGATAAGCGGTGGGGCTATTAAATAACATCTTGGCAGTCGTTACGGGTTGTTAGCCGTTAATAAAAAATCTGACGCCCCTCCCTTGGAATGAAAAACGAAACGTTAGAATCAGAATCAGAATTTATTTATTTGTACAACATAGGTAAAATATAGATCTTAAGTAATGTGTAGTTCACTATGCCTTGTCACTAGGACATACAAATATAATATTAAATTTAATTAATTAATTGAAAATAATAGAATTAATTCATTAAATTAAACATAATATACAATTAAATGAACATAACACCAATGTCAATAAATATTAAATAATAATAATAATTAAAATAAAAAAAGTATCATAATAAATTATCACTAAAATATTCATGCAGTGAGTAATAACATTTATTTATTAACACGACGAAGACGAACTTTCGTTTCGAGTTATTGTAATTGATCAACAGTCCGACGCGTGATTTCTGATTAGTCGAGATTTCGACGCGTGATTCAGAATCACAACATAATCACAATGTAGTGAAACGAAAGTTTGTCTAACGTTTCGATTTTCATTGTAAGGGGGCAGGTCTTGTTCTAAGATCGCCAGTTGTCTCCTTAGTTGGGTCGTGGTGGTCGACCCCAACAAAAAAGATTGGGATATAGGCTAGGTGGATGACGATGAGTTTCAGCTTTCTCTCTTTTGTAGTAGTATAAGAACAATGGTATTCGTTGAGGTTTGTTGTTTTCTACTTAAGCTTCTATTGAATCATTTACTGATCTAGCGGTGCATGTTAACAACTTACTTACAGACGCAAATACTAATAGATATTTTGATCTATATTTTAGCACTTGACATGCTCAGCTACTCTTAAAGTATAAATTATAATTTATGAGTAAGGAAAAAGAGTATTTTAGTACAGACGGGAATCGAACCAGCGTCCCTTCTTATCCGGTGAAGTGCTCTAATCCACTGAGCTACAGTACTATCTTTTAGACATACCCAATCTCCTTATCACATTTGTCTTAACGACCAACGGGGCAACCACCTGTACTAAAATACTCTTTTTCCTTATTCACAAATTATAATTTATACTAATAGATATTTTATTTTCCTGAGATGTTTTGGTCAGAAACTATGACTAGTTTTGTCTTATATTCAATTCAACAAAAAAGGAGTTTATAAATAATAAATAAATAAATATTCACGGACATTTCACACAACGTTCTCTGATCCCAAACTAAGCTTAAAGCTTGTGTTATGGGTACCAGATTACAGATATAATATATACATCTATTACTTTTTTTTTGCAAATACATACATATATTAGATAGAAAACACCCAGACGCAGTACAAATATCTGTGTTCATTACACAAGTAATTGTCTTGAGTGGGAATCGAACCCACGACCTCATGCACAGAAGTCGGTTACACTACCAACTACACCCGTTTATTGCCATCGAACCTTGGATTTCTGAAAAACAAAAGGAAACTCCATGAAATTATGGCATCCAAAAATTTATTGCAGTGTTTTGGAGTAGACATGAACTACAAAAACACAATGAAACTTTAACAACCAAGCTAAGCACGTAACCGCCACTAACACTAGGGTGATGGCTTACCAAATATTTTTCATAAGAACTATACCTACGTCATTTTGAGATTATATTGCTATAAAATGTAACAACAACGCTGTCCACCTGATGGTAAGTACCTAGTAACCACTGCTCTTGGACTTTGTCAACACAAGGCACAGCCAAACCGCCGCCTACCCCAGGTAAAGTGATCTTCTGCATTGTTTAAAGAAGGATATGTCGTAGCGCTGATAGGAAGTTTTTTATTTATTATACATTTTTAGTGTGTAAATTTGCATTCAGTATATTTTGGCTCTTAGTTAATGCATCTGCTTCCTATGTCTGGATGATCATGAATAATGTATGGTCAAAGTTCCAAAAAAAAAGTTTGTTTGCAACCAGATGCCATTGCATCACAATGCAATAACTTTATGGCTGTCGTTGTCTCGCCCTGAATCAATTTTACTCATATTGAGAATATAGTCAATAAGTACAAAATTTAATGAAAAGGTCTAGGTTGGTAGGTATGTGTCTCACTGAAGTAATATAACATAGTTCCAGTGGCTCGCCAACGCAGGCGGAGAGATGGCACACGGCGGGTTTATTTAGTGGGTGAGGGCTTACGAGCCCTACTCTACCATGCTAGCCCAGTGCGGCTTGGCAGATTTCACAAGCCGTCGAGAAAACCTCTCAGGTATGCCGGTTTCCTCACGATGTGTTCCTTCAGCAAAAAATCTTGGTTACAAACTACAATTTGCTCAAGTGATGTAGACGTGATGATGTTATTGCTAAGTAAGAAGCTGTACGAGCATAGTTTCCTAAACAAATCTGACACAAACATTGAAAAGACATAAAAACCAGGCAACACTTCTTCGACATGAAACAATAGAACAGACTTGAGTACAATTCTACGATTGCTACCTCTTACGGTAGTTCTACGACCTTTTGTTTTACTTTGCTCAAATTTTTATTGGTGTTCAAAGCGCAGCTGTCACAAATCCTCGTGAACGAGTGACGTGGTCTGCGTAAACGCAACCGACGTAGCGTTAAACGAACAAAACATTCCGCTAGCTCGTCATTATTCAAATTTTCGCTGTACTAGTTGCCTGCTTGTTCCGGCCCCTGCATTTTGTCCCATTTCGTACTACTCTGAAATTACGATTACTCTGGTCAAAATGAGATGCGGTCATCCGTGGTAGATGGCCGTGTGAACAGTCCGTTATCTAAGCTGCTTAAGCGGTCTATGAAGAGTCATCTTCTCGAAAGGTTAAATAAACCGGATGTTAGCAATTTTTACAATATTTTGCTTAAAAACACAACAAATATGTCACACAATGCTTTTTCAAAATGTAATAAAAGTGTGCATAGTTATTTTTTCCAAAGAAAATAGCTTAATGTACTAGAAAGGTAGGTACTTAGTTAAAGTTGTGACGTGCGACAATACAGGTGAACACAAAAAAGGAAATAATGAAAATTACCTACTTATATGAATGCTTATAACAGCGTGCGGTTTTCGTAATTTCAGTGTACATCACATAAACACCGCAGTATGTTACATAACGGCGTACGTACTGTTGGGATCAATTTATTAATATCCGTACCTACATAATCTTTGTCAATAATGCATCTGACCACATGCACAATTTCTAACAGTGCTAGTGACACTTAATTATTCGGTGATCATTTCATACGCAGAATCGACAATTGAATATCTCATATGAAGTCTAACGAGTCTGGATTTTACCTTCAGGGGACATACGAATAAACCAGTTATACATGTATATACATTACTATCTGTCAATCGGGTGAACTGTCTCTGTGGTGCAGCGGTATTGTAAGCGACATCTGATCATGAGGTCTCGGGTTCGATCCCCGGGTCGAGCGGTGTTATTGAGCATTTTCGTAAAAAGAAAAATTCTCAGTAGCAGCCCGGAGTCTGAAAATGTGGCCGGTAGACGTCAATGGGCTCGCCCCCTATAACGTGGGAAACATAGTTAGCGTGCTAAGAACAGAACTCGAGAGCTATGACAAGATCGTCAGCCCACCTGGTGGGAAGCTGTCCTAAGATGCCCCGTTCTAATTTAAATAATAGTATACCGTTCTAATTTAATGTAAGTAATTTGTACTTTAAAAGTAGCTGAGCATGTCAAGTGCTAAAATATAGATCAAAAAACAAAGTTATTAAAATTTTAAGTTTTAATTTTAAGTACAAAAGTTATTAAATTTTAAGAAAAAAAACTAGACGTCTCGGGACGCAGTCATGCAGATGTGAAATCATCGGAATTAATTTGTAGAAATAAAATGATCATAACTTGACAAAGTACTCCTCAAGACGAATCAAACGAGTCCAAACTCGATATGGTTGCGTTGTTTCATTACAGAGTTACTGTGGTCACCTTCTAGATCCATCATCAGACGCTGGATATCATCTAGACACAAAGTACTCGGCAAGACGAATCATACGAGCCCAAACTCGATGGGGTTGCGCCGTTTTATTATAGAGTTCCTGTGTCCACCTTCCACCTCCATCATCAGATCAGCTCCACATCATCATAATATTACATTGTCACGCGATCTACACATGCGTGTAAAATTTCAGCTCAATCGGAAACCGGGAAGTGTGTCAAATTTAACTTGCAAAATTTGAATGGGACAAGTAAAATAAAAGCGTCGCCACGCTAACAGCCGATTTTACCCTCCCTCCGCATTAGATGTTTCACATCAAAAAGCATTATTATAAACAACATTGCGTTTGTAGTAATGTGCGTTTGTTTTATGTTAATTATAATCAACGCAGACGAAGTAGTGGGTATCAGCTAGTTTATAAATAAGGTAATCGGTTTGATACTTGACCTTTCACGACCACGGCATAATCTAGCAACCACATTTACCTAGAGGATGCGCATTAGATGCGCAGTGGTTGAGGCCCGCAGATCTCCTGTATTGTATCTGTGACAGACGTGTCCCACAATCGGCTAAGTTGACGTACGTAACAGAATTACGAATGGCCTGACTTGTAAATTGACCTCCTGTCACGAAATCACTGGAAACGTTTCCGTGACAATCCACATTAAAATCTACAAAGAAAATGGTCCAGTCAACTTGTATTGCAATAGAAAGCCTTGCTGTCCTCTTTCATATTTTATACTAAAAGTATTTAAAATATTTTTAGTTGATTATTTTAAATCCACCATGTTATGTATTTTTCCGACTATCCATCCATCAGCCTTTTAATATCCACTGGTGGGCATAGGCCTAACAAAGAGCCACAATGAGCGACCCTTTTTTTGTTAGGAAACCTTTCGTAGGTCCCCCTGCCGGGGCAGACAGGGAGACTATGTCGGACTCCAACGTGGCAATTAGTAAATGGAGATGATGTTGGATGCAGTGCCACACAGTGTTCCTTCAGACTACCCGTGGCCCAGTAGGAGGGTCACCCTCCACCCGTATTCCTTATCCGCCGCCGTCTCGGGCCTGCTTCTCGAATGAAACAAAAAGCGGTGCTGTGCTAACTGCATCCAACGGCTCCCTACGGCTTTGACGAGATCGTCGGGCCATCGGGTGTGAGGCTGTCCTACGAATAGTAGTAGCCATACCTACATAAATTATATATAATTGTTTTTGTTTAACTAACATCCTTCCTAGTAATATAACTGCTAAAGTGAGTTTGTTTGTTTGTCACAAGCTTACTCTTACTCACGAAATTTTGCATACATATAGTCTGGAGTATGGAGGACATAGGCTACCTTTATTCCGAAAAATGGAAGGTCTTTTGTTTAGATTTGAGATAGCTACCTATTTTTGTATAGAGATAATTAATATTTCGTAGAGTGACGTTATTTATGATCTTAAATCCATGCGGACGAATTCGCGGCCAAAATTTAGTTTACCTACAAATTTAGTAGGTAAGTTGTGTAAATGCTGATTGACTAAATCCCGTCACTCGATCAGCCCGCACTTAATTTTTATCTTTAATTCCTACAGTACATTATTTTATTTAAAACCGTTACAAAATACGAATCACTTTCATACAATTTGTCACATCAACAATTAAATAAAGTATAATTACATACAACAGTTAATTTAACTTTCTATAGGGGTTTTTATCAGCCGTTTATGGCGGCATGTCTACGCTTGTTTGTCGTAAAAAAGTAAGCAATTTTATATCATCGGCTTCACTATTTAGGCACCCACAATATTTAGTTTTTTTTTGTAAATAAACTGTAACACTACAGCGGCTGATGCCAGAAAATTGACAGACTGATTTTGCTGATATATTATCACTGGTAGAAAAGGAATTGACCTTTGTGTCAAATAAATCTCAAGCGTCATTCTCGCTGATATAGTAGGCTGCACATATTCGGAACACTTATTAAAAAAATAAGCTGAACTATTTTATTACAAAACGGACTAACGATCGTAAAGTCTCATTAGCATAACTATATAGATATATGGTGGTACCAATTATTATTTTGAAACATCTTATAACAAGACAGATGACTTTTATTAAAGAAAGGCGCTCTGTAATGTTGTTTAATACAGATAACTGTATTGAATCAAAGGTACCAGCTTCACTGTTTTTCTGAAACGGATTATAGAATGTTACTAATAGTACTGTCACGCAGTGGTGATAGCCTAGCGGTAAAACCAATGACTGCAAAGGTATCTAGTTCGATCCTCAGTCCAAGGTTCAGACCTAAAACGGCGCACACCTCTGACTTTTCGAGATTTGTATGTTTTTGTTTACAATTTATCACTGCTGGGTGAAGCAAAACATCGTAAGGAAACCTGCATGCCTCAGAGATTTTCTCGACGTCTTGTGAAGTCTGCCAACCCGCACTGGGCCAGCGTGGTGTATAAATAAGTGTCGCATTAACCAAATGTTGAAATCCATCGAAAATCAACATTTCCTGACCTCCACCAGTTAGGAGTGAAATTGTGTGGTATATTTATTGATAAGCGAAAAATCCTAAAAGAACGATAGAAATATTTTAAACAAAAAAACTACTTCAAAAAGTAACTAAAACAGTAAAATTAAACAACAAATTAAATATTTTATAGGTAATTTAGAAGCCGGTGCGGTTATACTTGATACTAACGTTTCCCAAATTAAGATTATGCAAATGGATCATCTTATAAGTTTACTAAACCCTTCTCGGTGTAGCAGTAAGCAAAATTATAATAAATGCAGTTATTGTCAAATCATTATTCATAGACATTATAAATATTAAATATGCTTACTTTTAGCACTATCATTAAATACGCAAATTTGCAAATGCCAAACGAACTACCGCATTTCTCAGATAATTATTTTATTATAATGTGCTTAAATGATTTAGACAAAGTTAGAGTATCAAAGCTACATCGTCCATCACCTTGGAGCCTAATACCAAAGATTAAAAACAGCGATAGTGTATGCATGACCATGAGAGCTAAGGTATATTAGAACTCGTTGTGTTGTGACACTGTTAGTGTAATAAGCTGCCACTTTCATAGATTTGTCCCTAGCCGTTAACAAAATGGACGAAATATATTTTATTATTATTTAATTTAGTGCAACACATAGATATTTTTTTCACCACCCATTTTGCCACAACAGCTGTGGCTCCACGGCACAACCCATTTTTGCCACAACAAGCGTGGCTCCACGGCATCCACCACGCTGGCCAAATGTCAAATTTTATAAAACCTCAAAGGGTCTATAAAACATGTCTACGCATAAGGTAATAAAAGGAACAATAAACGATTTTACTCCCACTCCCCCTGAGCGTTATTAGTGGATCTTCTATGAAGGTAGCGGCTTGGCATGTTGGTATGTGTTGCACAGTTTTGACATGCTATCGTAGTTCTTCACATTCACACTTTCGGTAAAGTACATTTTTGCTCGTACGTAATTTGAAAATCTGCTCCAATGGGGATGTTGACTGCCAACTTTTCACTGCAGATGGCGTATTATCGACATGGCCATTGAAAACTGTAATCTATATCTATACCTTTTTTTTTGATAAGGCGGGAATAAATGTTCCTAACCGCACACCCTGTCGTTCGGGGCAACGAACAGGGTAGTGTGGGCCCTCACCCACTAAAGACACCCGCCGTGTGCCATCTCTCCGCCTTTATTTGCGGGCCACCGGAACTATATTACATTCCTTCAGTGGTCCGCCGGCGGCTTACCTTTTCGGGTACCCTCAACTTCGCGACACATCCGCACATGGAGCGTCGCACCTTCGCGGGAGGCCTTGCGGGTGGCGGACGTTCCGCCCCCTCCGGTCCCTCCACCCGCAGCCCCAGCTAGGACGGCATTAGGCGCAAATACTCGCGCCTACGCCGCCCCAGTCGCTGGCGGCGGTTTGGGTCTGCGGAAGGATCAGCCTACCTGGCCCTCTCCGCCGCTTCCTTCCGCGAGATAACCTCCTCGCAGAAGGCAGCGACCGCGGCCCAATTCCTGTCGCTGCCAAGCATCGCTCTGACGACGCTCGGCAGCGAGAGGTCCCTCCCTATTGCCGCGACGAGTTCACGGCGCTGCTCGGCCCAAGTCGGGCATGACTCGAGCGTGTGCTGCACCGTGTCCTCGTCGCAGCCGCAATGGTGACAGCCCGGAGTCGCTTCCCTCCTTGCGGCTATGTGCAGATATCCCCGCCCGCCGATACACCTCGCGAGCACCTCCGCCTCCAAGTCCCACGGAGGGGTTCCGGCCAACGCGCAGGCCGCTTCTGTCGAAACAGTGCGGTATCCACGTATGACCCTGGACGCGACGACTCTCTGTGGCCTACACAGAAGAGCCCTGTTCAGTGCGTCCAGGGACTCCGCCCACACGGGTGCGCCGTACAGCGCCATCGATCGGACCACCTCCGCGTAAAGCCGTCGGCACGCATTGTTGGGTCCGCCCATATTCGGCATGAGCCGTGCAAGGGCGGACGCCGCACCGACGAGCCTCGGTGACAGTTGACAGAAGTGCTCGCGAAAGCGCCACCACCCTTCCAGCACTAGGCCCAGATACTTAATCCGGGCCTGCACCCCAATTTGGACCCCGTCCACCGTGATTGAGGCGCCAGCAGGTGGCAGACGTCGGGGCCCATGGAAAAGTAGAGCCTCCGACTTGTCCAGGGCCACCTTAAGCCCCAGCGCCCCGATCCTCCTGACCACCTCCGAGGGTGGCCAGGAACGCCGCTTCCTCGAAGTTTCCACCCCGGGCCACGACCAGCGTGTCTTCCGCATAGCAGATAACCGCAAGGTCCCACAGGAGCGGCCCTAGAACCGAACCCTGCGGGACACCGCACGACATGGGTCACCTCAAAACGTCCCCTATGCGGCTCTCATAGAGAACGCTGCGATGTCAAGCGACACCGCCAACAGCACTCCACAGCTGGCGACGACCGCTGTGGCCGCGGCCTTCAGGCGCATAATCGCGCTGACCGTCGAACGCCCATCGCGAAAGCCGAACTGGGCGTCCGACAAGTCGGGTCCGGCGTCGCGCAGGTGCTGGACGATGCGGGCAGCGAGGATTTTCTCCAGCAGCTTACCCGCCTCGTCCAGCAGCACGATGGGCCTAAAGGCCCAGACCGTAATCTATATCTATACCGACTATTATAAAGCTGTAACAGAGCTGTGTTCTGTGCATTTAATATATTTAAAAAAATTACTTTATTATGCTATATAGGCGTGTCTACACACAAAATGATTTTTTATTTATTTTATGTCTGCTTGTCTGTTTATCTGTTTATTTGTTCGCGCATCACGAAAAAACTACTAAATGGATTTTGGTGCAACTTTTTTAAATTTAATTTTATTATAAGGATTATTATCAGAATTATACATACTAGACTTTGGCCACGCTTTCATCTGCATGGACTTCAGAATTGTGTCAAATAATAATAATAATATAATATAACTAGCCTTTGCCCGCGGCTTCACCGCATCCAAAAGCTAGTTTTTGGGTTATATCTCAGGTTCCCGATATAGTAGCGGGATAAAATGTATACCAGTTGTTAAGCCTAATCAACACCTCTCAAATAATAAAAGTTGCATCAAAATCCGTTCAGTAGTTTTTGCGTGATGCGCGAACAAACAAACAGACAAAAGACAAAAATTAAAAAAAAAATGTTTTGTGTTTAGACACGCCTATATAGCCTAATACAGTCATTTTTTCTCAAATATCTGAAATGTACAGACATAGCTCTGTTACAGCTTTATAATAGTATAGAATACGTGACTCCAGGACATATTAATACTAAAATTGCTATCCCACAAAAACCGCCCATTTTCTGGGCTAAAAAGCTATGTCCTTTTCTGGGTTTTGGACTATGTGTATGCTAAAGCAGCTAATTTCATGATCACCGGTTGAGCAGTTACGGCGTAACGACTCCTTACACGTAGTAGTAACGTAAGCTATAATTACCTAAGCTATTATAGATTTAGTGCAGAAAAGTGATAGCTGCACTGAACGGGTAATGTAACAACTAAA
Source organism: Leucoma salicis (assembly GCA_948253155.1). Taxonomy (NCBI): domain Eukaryota; kingdom Metazoa; phylum Arthropoda; class Insecta; order Lepidoptera; family Erebidae; genus Leucoma; species Leucoma salicis. The sequence goes on from OX411818.1 coordinate 16,545,757, forward strand.
CAATTAGGTATGTAGATACTACGAGTAAGAAAAGTCTACTATTACATAATTTATGATATATTATGCAAATATATGTATATATATTTCCTGTAATATATTATGTAACAGCGATAAAGTATTTATAATTTTAATTACCGAGAATTTCTGTAATTTTTAAAGTAACATAAACGGGTCTTTTTTCACGGCTGCTGCAACGCACTTGAAACGTCGCGTCGGGCTAAAGGTAGTTAAAATTAACCTATTTTATACGCGAAAAAAGACTTGTTACTTTTCTTTTTTTTAACTATGTAATAGTAGATATTTATGTGTGTTATACTTTGTAATTATTTTTTTATAAAGAGGAAAGATTTGCATTTTTAGGTTACTTTAAATATGTGTACAATTCGCGAATCTTTAAAATCTGCTTGTGTATTTTTTTCTATTATAAGCTACCGTAATAGCTTTGTAAAGCACCAGTTATTTGATTTTTTTTTTCATTACAACCGTATACCTAATTGATACTTTAAAAAATCTTACTATTAGGCATCATAACACTGAATAAAGCAGTTTCTAAAGTATTTTATTCTTTAACTATTATATTATAATGCATGTTGTTTATTCAAAGGCATTATTTATTTTATTTGTAGTGGATCTACGACTTTAATTGATTTTCTATAGCTATTCCAATAATATCGTACAACCCTGACAAGCTTAGTCAGAAATCAAACTATTTCTTATCAGGCGGTCATCTGCAGCAGTCGATATCATCAACGGAGATTGTGACCCAAACATACTGTAGATAACCCGATACGAAATGCCACTCAATCATTAGGCAGGTACAGCGCAATTTCTTCGCGCGAATGTCACGGTAATGAACGCATCACTGCTGTCAATTGAGCCCAATTCTACCAATAATCTGATGCCAATCATCTATATAGATCACGAGATTGTTCGCGGCGGTTGGGTGATCATGTCGTGAGAACAACTAAGCAAGCAGGTGGTTCCCTCCCCAACTATGGTTAACTGTTCCACCATCGTCAACCGAGCGAGCAGAACGCGCCACCGCGCAGTCCCGTCTCGAGACACCGTCGCAGCACGCGGGCCTCACTCCGATACGCAGATCGCTACCGAATCGTTTGTATCTTGCGCGGGAAAACTATCAAAATCGCGCTGCATAAACATTGCTGTGGTAGTGAGAATATTTATACAAAAATATATTAGTATTAATAAGTGGTTGTTTATGCACTCCAATATTTGTACTCTTCGAATAGTATTTTACTAGTAAGTTAATCGGGGCAGATAGCCTTAACGGTTGGCTCCGCGTTCGAGTGTGGCAGACCGCAAGCATGACGAGCGCCGGCGATTGCGCTCTGGTGTTACTACTCTTGGTATGTTACAAGCCCTTACCTTAAATTTCCTTACTAAAAAATGCAATAAACACTAGAAAGAATGAAAGAAAATCTTTATTTCCACACACAAAAAACTAATAGGTACTAGGTGTTTAATATACGTTCAGTATCTACAATTTAACGTGCAGAAATGGGACGAATTGCTCAGCTGGTACACTAGAAAAATTTATTTGGGATGTTTATGACTAGATCGTAAGTCTTCGCTAATTTATTTAAGTAATTAATGTAAGATACTAAATGTGAAAAAAAAAATCTAATTGGTAATGTTGCTGTAGAACAAAATGCATAAATAAAAGCCGATATGTAAATGAGGCCAAAACGAGCTATAAAGGAAGTTGTTGTTTTCTCTTCCATTAGTGAGTGCCCTAAAACCTGAACATTTTGTGCCAATTCTGTAGTATTAAAGCCAAGTTTATATTATTTGAATCCGGTTTCTGAAACACAATCGTAAATAAGTATTTATGTGTAAGCTCTGCAACTGCAGTTCTGACCTACATTAAAGTTTATTTATGGGACAATCGCGTGTTTATATTCGAATATCTCCTAAATGATATTCCATAAATATGTTTTTATGTGTATTAAATATCTACTCATCTTACGGCATCAAGATCAAGATCATCTAAGCTGATAAAATTTATAAATATGTATCTTAAAAATAATTAATTTGTGTATCGAGCTATAAGAACCACATTGGTAAGCTGAGTTATAAGATTATGTTTAATAACAGTATTATTATGTTTCCGCATTAGTTTACTATCGTCAATTTGCGTGCTTTAAGTAGATATTTTCGCAAAAACATCTTTATTGTAACTAGCTACTAACCAACCGTAACAATTAACGCTAAGATACATTATAGTGGTATATTTATATTGATACTAAAATCAGAGTCGACCGGAATCAAACGGATATTAATCCTTTAACAATTACGAGTAGAAGATATGGTGACCTATATTCTCTTAACCATGATATTCCTACCCTTACCTCAAACTTTATATAGATCAGCTATCGATCTGTTCGGTTGTAGCTGATCCACTAGTATTTACTGGACTACCTATCTACCTTCCGGAGCACGAAAGAGATTAGGTGACCACAAAAAGGTGACACGGGTGCAAGCCGAGCAAAAATTGCTTAACCTTGCCGATCGTTCGAACTGCAAGTGCACTACTAGGCTACGACCTCCTCCGATTCTCTTACTAATAGAAACCAATTTTATGACTCTACCAACAGTTATTGATTATTGCTATTTTTGAAATATTTCCGAATTCCAATTTGCTTCGGAAAGCATATGCTAGGCCAAATTAATAGGTAGGTATCCTGGCAGGCGTTACAGATTGTCAAAATCCTGAATAAAGGTCTGATTCCGATCTTCCTCTGAGTTCACCAGTTAACCTTTTACTTGAGTCATCAGATAAGCTGTCACTCTGTGTTAATTACTAAGTGATCGAAAGCCGATCTCTACAAAGCTTGGGGTCAAACTAGAAAGACTTAGAACCCAAAAGTTAACTGATTTAATTTTCAAATTGGTACATATATTGTAATAGGTACCTACTCTTTTTACTACCTACTAATAAGGATTGTGAAATTGGCAACACTGGGAAATATGGGACACTGATGTTAGCGAAAGTGGTTGTTGGCGGTTTCTTGTTGATACTAGACAAATATAGTACAAATAAACACAAAGCAGTTTTCAACTAGTGATTAGCTATTTATAGTTTGTTGTTCCTAATATAATTATATTCATTGTAAACAACAGTTATTTTACTATTAGGTTTAAGGTTATATCTCAGGTTCCCGATATAGTAGCGGAATAAAATGGATACCAGTTTTCAGGTCTAATCAAGAGCTATCAAGAAAAAACGTTGCACAAAAATCCGTTTAGTAGTTGCTTGATGAACGAACAAACAAACAGACAATATATTTAAAATGCATTCAGACACGACTATAACCTAATACAGTATTTTTTTTCTCAAATATCTTAAAAGAACGGACACAGCTCTGTTAAGTACAGCTTTATAATAGTTAGGATTAAACAGTAAAGAAAAATTATAGGTATTACCTACTCGGTGCGTTCGCGTTTAGTATAATAGAAAACCACAGAATAGTAATTTCATAGACATATTTTTTATTGCATTCAAGATATTATTGTGTGACCATACTCTTCTTTATATATGATTATATGCTTTTTTTTAATTATTAAGCTACAGTAAAAAATGTATAATTGAAATGCTCCCCATTTGAGGTTTTGATATCGCAAAGCATATACCTATCATTTCCAGCGAGAGGACCAACAGTAAACTGAAATAGGTAATGAAAAAAATAAGAATAAAAATATTTTGAATCAGTCCAAAATGATGAGAATGATAAACGAATAACAATGACACATAACGATATAGTAAAGGTTCAAGAAATAAATAAGGTATAATTGCAAAGTATGCATCACAGCTTTCATAAACCTTCTTATTTTCTGTTTTTGTGTGATGGACCGTAAAATATCTGGATATGTTTCGGTTGAAGCCCTTCAATCATTCATTTCATAACAATACATTCAGTATTGTTGAGTGCATGAGCAGCGGCATCAAAAGCCAAAAAGGAATCAATTTTGAATTATATCACAGTTATAAGAAAAACCTGAATGTTTCTTGGTAGTAGAGAGCTCTAGTTGCTATATTAATTGTCTATATAGAATACATCATGCGATCTCTGCGGAAAATCTGTGGAGTTAGGATCTGTAAGAGAGCGAGTAAAAGAGAGTATTGGTGTAAAGATGCTAAAGGGAAAGCTCCGATGCTTTGGACATGTGGAAAGAATGCCGGACGAGCGAATGGTGCAGAAGATATACAGTGCGAAAGTGGAAGGATGTAGGTATAGGGGGAGACCGAGACTAACCTACCTAGACCAAATCGGGCATAAATATATTGAAGGAAGATGGAGTCAATAGTCTCCGAAACCAGCGAGTGTGTATATATGAAGAGAATTATGACTGTTGAGGAATCGAAAGATATATGCAAGAAGCTCTTGGCACTCTGTTCTCTCTGCCTACCCTGCAAGGGAGATGACGTGATGATAAGTAAAAGTAAGTTGATAGAATAAAGCCACTGTCCGCATCTGCTGTTTTCATTTAAACCACGTAACATTTGAAACAGTTTTCAATGTCGTTTAGATCATTTCCAATGAAGATTTTTTTTCCGATGTACAATAGTTCCTAATTTATTTTTAACCCATTCCCTGTCCGTTTGTAGACACAATAGAAATTTAATTGTTATGTATCATATATGATTCATGGGACAGGGAACCTGTTAAGTAGAGAAATTAAGTGTTTAGTAGTTAATTTGCAGCATATGCTGGTTACGTCTTAACATATTTACATGTTAAAATACTGTAGTTGAGAGGTGTAGTTCTTCAAAAACCCTAAAGATATTCGCATTCAATTGCATCTGTACGAAGCTGGTAACGTTGAATTTATTTTAAAGGAGTAGAAAGTATATCTGTGCCTACGTCTAATTAGCAATGATAAAAATTCACACAATTTGCATATTTGTAATGTTCGTTTGGTTATTACTTATTATTTGCCAGTGCTTTCCTTTTTAATCTTAATATGTCAAAATAAGTAAGAAATTAATGTGTTAAAGTACAAATTATTTGTAAATAAGGAAAAAGATACTTTTTGTACGAGCGGGATCGAACCCGCGTCTTTTCCAATCCGGGGAAGTGCTCTAAGCCACTGAGCAAACGTACAGATCTTTCGATCATCCCAATCTCCTTATCACATTTGTCTTTACGAGGCGGTATATTTAAGACCGGCACTCCCTTCCGCTCGGTTCTTTGGGGTTTTCTAAGTCACGCACTTATACTTTTAAATGTTATTAATTTACTCAATACACTCAATATAAATTACTTTACTGTATTATTTAAGCAGCGTTATCGGCCTTGACACACACGATAATTCAGAGTCAGAGAAAAAGCTAACTACCTCCAGTTCCCTTTTTATATTATTTTCCTAATAATACCCCCTTCTATGATTATACTTGCCATCTCTTTCTAGCGTTGTTGCCCCGACTTACTCATTGGTGGATAGTTTTTTGTTCTAGAACATTCCCTATCCATACGTTTGCGAATGGAGTAACCATCGAACGTTCTCGAACCCCGGCGTACTCTGCTCGCATCCGGGATCACATGCTGGCCATATATGGTAATAATATTTCATTCTGGCCTTTGTGGGAGTGGATTCATGCGATCCATTGGCGATAATCTAACTGGGTAGGGAGTCTAAGCAACCGCGCGTATTTTAAATTTGCGGATATGGTATCCGGTATCAATTGAATATGCGTCTTTGTAATTTATATAGTAATTTGTTCGGTTACATCGTAACACTTAGTCGAACGAATTTATGAATCAGAACAGCTCTACCACCGTATAAACATTATTATATTTTATAAGATGGTGGCACTAGCCCTAGCGCTAGGTAGTTGGCTGGCAGTCTAGCATATAATATCCATCTAGCTCCACCCTATCTCTTCCTATGGGAGTCGTAAAAGCCGACTAAGGGATTACCGGGGGACCGGGCAGCAGCGTTCCCCTGTGTACTAAAAACATCCACTGCGATCGCCAACCCGCCTGCCAAGCGTGGCGATTATGGTAAAACCCCCATTTTGGGGAGGCCTATGTCCAGCAGTGGACGATGAAAGGCTGATGGATGGAAACAATACGAATAATTACCAAAAATACCTTTTACGTCATCCTCTTTTCTACTTTTCGCTGTGCCCAACAGGGTCCATAATTGTTACTCTTTTATCATTATGTTACCACCTACCTACTATATACATTGTGGAATGCGAAAATAAATGAATATGAATATAACATAGTATAAAAGAATACCTACTCTCATTATATATATATAGGTAAGCAATAACTAGGTACTTCATTATAAGCTACGCTTCGTATTCATTTAGTATGCTACTGAACTACCTGTCAAGTGCTTTATTTTCATCATTATCTTATGTGAGAGTTGGGTATTTATAAATGAGCGTGAGAGTAAAATCAATGGGGTCGAAATGCGATCTCTGCGAAGAATCTGTGGAGTGAGGCTGACTGACCGCATTCGTAACGACGACGTAAGAGAGCGAGTAGGTATGAAATAGAGTATTAGTGTAAAGATGCGAAAGGGAATGTTCCAATGGTTCGGACATGTGGAAAGAATGCCAGACGTGCGACTGGTTAAAAAGATATACAATACGAAAGTGGTAGGATGTAGGTGCAGGGTGAGACCGATATTCACCTACCTAGACCAAATCGGTCATGTATTGAAGGAAGGTGGGGTCAGCAGTCTCCGAAACCGGCGAGTGTGAAGAGAATTATGAATGTTGAGGAAGCGAGCGATGTATGCAAGAATAGAGCCTTTTGGCACTCTGTTCTCTCTGCTTACCTCGCAAAGGGGATGGCGTGATGATAAGTAAGTAAGTATTATCTTATGCTTCTATAAAAATGCGGTGAAATCCTAACAAAATCCAGGGCAAAGCAATTCAGAGAAAATTCACTTTATAACTAAAAGTAAAAGTGGTCCTTATTATAATAACGAAATTTTAATAGAGATAATCATAAAAGAGTTAAAAAGCCATTTTTACATTATTTTCATAGTAAAATTTTCACTGACAACCGAGCATCATTGATAAAGCCATCAAAACAAGAATAATTGCAGACAAATTGAATTTCATAGCTTTAACAATATACGTTTCAACCTCCATGTATTCAAACGGTTTAACAATTTTAACACTGGATTAAAGTCGTTTAGAAAATTAAATTTCACGCGAATCAGAATTTAGAATCTCACACAAAAAATACTAAGAAATACTTATGATGGTGCTAAAAATTAACTACATATCTTTGAGTCTAGAAAGTTATTTTGTTGGGTATAGTCAAGTTGAGAGTAAATATTAATAGAGACTAGGCATATAAATAGCAATCTTTTGTTAGTACGTGGCTAATGTAGATAGACGTGCTAAATTAACACAAAATATGAAAGTGTGAAATCGAAAATAACAGTCACGGCCAGGATTTGAATCTGCATCTCCTGGAATACCGTCCCGGATGCTTTGCCCATTCAGCCACTGTGACAATTGCTCGTGGTTGCGATTTTGCGGTTGGTATAATGTATGCAAATACTTCCGACTGATGGCGCAAGCGTCATCCAAGACATTAAGAATGAATGTGTTATCGAAATTTGCTGACCCGAGCAATTGTCACGATGGCTGAATTGGCAAAGCATGTGGGACGGTATTCCAGGAGATGGAGGTTCAAAGCCAACTCGTGACTGTTATTTTGGATTTCACATTTTCGCACTTCGTGTTAATTTATGTGGCTAACCATGTCAAATGCTAAAAAAATATAACAAAAGACGTGCTGAATGTCACAAGAAACTCAACAACAATTTTATGTATTACAAAGGTGTTGAAGTCACTTGAGTTTATATAGGTATAGTTTACTATTTGTGAAGTCCGACACAAAAGTGTGAAATCTTCTAAAACCTTTACTAAGACGTTTCAGTCGAAATATGCACATACGTATGAAACGTAATTCCCGTACACAAAATAATCAGTAAAAAAATAGAATTCAGTATTCCAAACAGGTTATTTAAATAATTAGAAAACATTATGTGATCTACGCGACAGTTCACCAATATATTTATGGTATTATACATTGCGATATGATTCAATTTTTTTTTGAGCTACTCAAAGTTGCTTAGTATACTCGTATACCTACCTAGCTATTTGTCATCGTTGTCAGTTACTATCGCACTTATTCCGTCAGAACAACACGATTGTAGCCTAATCCTAACAACAACAAATGGTTAAAAATTGTGAAATACGTGAGTAGGTATCATGCGATGAACTCAGTTTTTTTAAGCAACATAGGTACCTACTTAAACGATAAAATTTACTGTTATAAAATAAGGACTAAGCTGTAGATACTATATAAGACATTATTTCCAAAAAAAAATGAACCCATAGAGATACTAGTAATTGGTGAAGCACCTCGCGATCGATCATTGATCGCTGTTATAGATCATGCATGGGTCATGCACATGCGTGTTTAGTTTAAATTAAAATCAGCGCGCACGCTTCTATTTCTTAGCTCCAGCCAGACGTGACAGATCTATTTAATAATTTTTCTCTAACTTTTGGATTCTATATTAATATATTATTATATAATAAAGCAGTAGAACGTGTTGGTGTCTGTTCATTGAAGGTATCTGAGGGAAATGGCATAGAGCACAAATCAAGATTTTAATATTTTTTTCTGTCGTCATCTCTGGAAGAAATTACCGAAATGATGTGTATGAGATTTTCATGTATAGATAGAGCTGGGCTTGGAAAAACATAGAGGCATTATTTCATTTCAATATTAACGATTGGATAAGTAATGAATTGTGCCTGAAAACATGGCAGCTATGTAGGAACAACATGAATTCTTCTATATTTAGATATTTTTATATATATGTTTAGCATTTGACATGCTTAGCACTATACAAGACAAAATGAACAATGTGAAATCGAAAATAACAGTCAGGAGCAGGATTCGAACCTGCATCTTCTGGATACCGTCCAGATGCTTTACCAATTCAGCCATCCTGACAATTGCCCCTGACTGCTAATTTCGATAACACATCATACTTAACGTCTTTGGGTGACGCCTGCGCCATCTGTCAGAAGTATTTTCATACATTATACCGACCAGGTAAACTTAATTTTACAATTAAGATTTTACCTAATAATGACGCAAACCCTTTAAATATTTAGATATTTTTATATATATTTTTAGCATTTGACATGCTTAGCACTATACATTAAAACACAAAGTGAAAAATGTGAAATCGAAAATAACATTTTTCACTTTGTGTTTAATGAATTCTTCTAATTCTAGTTTCTATATTAGTCGTCCAGTATATACCTGAGACTACATCTACATATATATATATATATATATATATATATATCATTATAAAATTTGGAATGTAAGTTTATTTTAAAATTTAAGCATTTGCTAAGAAAAATAATGTAGAAATTCCAACGATAAGGGAGGGAAATGGCGAGCGAACCTTTGTTCTTAGTAGATATGAATATAAAAATTAGAAACAAAGCTATGAGTATAAACAAATTTCGTTGCGCTTCAGTTTTATAGCATAATCACCTATTAAGTGGGGGGAAATGGGGGGTCTATTAACTCAATTAAATAATTACGTGTTTGGGTTGGTGTTTTTCACATTTTAATAGAGCAAATGAGTGGTAAAATTTCGTATCGTTCTGTTTTTAACAAGATCTTTAACTATAGCATATTTATGATATTTATTGCATAAATCTTTTTTTTTTTGACGGTCACTTCAATCACGCGCTGCTGCTGGTATCAACTAGTAGCATATTAAGCTATTTTACATGACACAAATTAATTAAAACATGTGCACTATCTATATACAAAAAAGAATTGCTGTTCGTTAGTCTCGCTAAAACTCAGAAATGGCTTGACCAAGACGAATATTTTTTTTTTGTTTTTTTCTCTCTAATAAAGGAGTGGTTTAAAAGAGGAAAATAAAGAGGGAAATCCTATAAAACCAGATGAAAATCTTGAAATTTCAAAAGTGAAATTTTGTATGGAAATCGCCTTTTTATGGACCTGACTACACACGACTAGATGACAGCTACTGTCATTCTTTCTATTTCATAATATTAATAATCTAACCTAATTCAAATCTTAGACGTTGCAGATTGATTAGGATTGAAAATCGCTGATAAAATAAAACTTCGTGTCACCGCTACTGAAGGAATGTAATATAGTTCCGGTGGGCCGCCAATAAAGATGGAGAGACGGCACACGGCGGGTTTCTTTAGTGGGTGAGCACCCCACACAACCCTGTTCGTTGCCCCGAACGACGGGGTGTGCGGTTAGGAATTTTTTTTCCCACCTTAACCAAAAAATAAAATAAAAAAAGGTGACTTCGTGTCACTAGGTCATCTAGTAATTTATATATATTGAGTAAACATTATAGAAATATTAACTTAGTCTACGAAATACAAAACATTGTACTCACCAGTTAATAAAGTTAACAAGTAGACACGTAATACAGAAAATAACACCTATTTACTGCAAGAAGATATCACATAATAATGAACAGCTAAACATGGTAATTAAAGTTACAAAGATTTAGTCAAAAGAAAACGATAACGCAGCGTGGGACTCTTCGCAGTTTCACAGAGAACTACGTATAATCGTTTCATCAAGAAAATAGTATAAAGTGCACATCCGCGTCTATCTGCTCCATCATTTTCTTTTTTAAGCCGCGAAAAGGGTTCAATATCTTTTACATAATTTTCCGAGGAATATTTATGTGTGTACCTAAATTGAATTTTCAAGTTGTCCAATTTGGTAGAAACAAAGTCGAGAAAGAAATCAACCGCAGGATCCAATTGGGTTGGGCAGCATTTGGCAAACTACGCCACGTCTTCTCTTCGCCTTTACCGCAATGCCTGAAGACTAAAGTCTACAACCAATGCGTCCTACCTGTCATGACTTACGGGGTCGAGACGTGGACATTCACAGTGGGACTAGTCCACAAATTGAAAGTCGCGCAGTGGCCTATGGAGCGGGCTATGCTCGGCGTCTCTTTGAAGGATAGAATTCGTAATGAGGTAATCCGACAAAGAACCAAAGTTACTGACATAGCTCGCAGACTCAATAAGCTAAAGTGGCAATGGGCTGGTCACATCTGCAGAAGGATCGAAGGCCGATGGAGCAAGCGTGTCCTAGAGTGAAGACTGCGACTTGGTAAGCGTAAGGTAGGACGGCACCCAGCTAGGTGGACCGACGACCTCAAAAAGGTCGCTGGGGCAGACTGGATGCGGAAGGCGGAGGACCGTGTTCAATGGCGCGTGGTAGGAGAGGCCTATCTCCAGCAGTGGGTTGCAATATGCTGATTGATTGATTGATTGAAATTGAATTTGCTTGTTTGTTACGCTCCAACGCCATAACTATAGTTACATAGGTACATCATCATGAAAATTTGCATACATGTAGGTAATTCGGAGTCCAGAAAAGGATATATATGTTATTCTTCCCATATAAAGTTCCCGTAGGATATCTATTTTCCATAGAGAATAGATATTTAATGTGCCAAATTCATATTCTGCGCATTTGCCACGCATAGCCACAATCACGATGGCTGTATTGTCAAAGCATCTGGGATGGTATTTCAGGAGATCAGCATGTTCAATTACTGCACGTGACTGTTATTTTCAATTTCACATTTTCACACTTTGGGTTAAATCATATATGATAATTCACAAATTTTATTGTGCTTAATTATGTGATATACATAATATATTATACTGTCTAGTATATAGCGCCGTTTAAAAAAAATGGTTTCCTTTATTAACCTTATCAATCTAGCACACCATCTAGCACAAGAATAATTTCCACACAAAAATAGCCATCCAACAGGAACTCGCCATTTTTCCGGAATAAGCAATAGCCCATGTCCTTTTCTGTACTCTAGACTATCCATCCATCCATCCTTTCATTGTCCACTGCTGGACATAGGCCTCCCCAAGAGAACGCCACGAGTGGTCCCGTCATGGGGGATAATGTAATCGCCACGCTTGGCAGGCGGGTTGGCGATCGCAGTGGATGTTGTTAATACTCGAGGGAGTGCTGCTGCCCACTCCCCCGGTATTCCCTCAGTCGGCTCTTACGACTCCCGTGAGTAGAGAGGGGTGGAGCAATTCTAAAGCCGGCCCCACACGGCCCTAGACTATATGTATGCCAAATTTTGTGATGATAGGTAAGGATAAATAACTTACTTTCGCATCTTTAATATTAGAAAGGACAAGCTTTTGCCCGCGGCTCTGCCGCAGCTAAAAGCTAGTTATTAGGTCACATCTCAGGTTCCCGATATATTAAGGGGATAAAATGTATTCCAGTTCAAGCCTAATCAAGACCTATCAAATAAAAAAGTTGCATCAAAATCCGTTTAGTAGTTATTGCGTGATGCGCGAACGAACAAACAGACAAAAATCTAAAAAAAATGTTTTGTATTCAGACACGCCTCATATAGTAATTTTTTCTCAAATATCTTAAATGTACAGACATAGCTATGTTACAGCTTTATAATGTACTTATAGATAAGCAAAATTTTGTAGGTACTTAACTACCCTATATAGTCAACCCAAATAGTGCCAAGAAAGATATATCAACTTAGTCATCCAGTTCGAATTCTTTACTTTCGCTGAAAATTGGTAATGTTGCCATAAACATTGTAAAGTTTAATGGAAAGTGTTTTATTTACTTATTTAGTTGTTGTCTGAAATAATATAATAACTTTAGGTACCCGTTGTCATTTTTTTTCTTTAAGGCGGGAAGAAATTTGCCTAACCGCACACCCCGTCGTTCGGGGCAACGAACAGGGTAGTGTGGGGCCCTCACCCACTAAAGAAACCCGCCGTGTGCCGTCTCTCCGCCTTTATTGGCGGGCCACCGGAACTATATAACATTCCTTCAGTCATTGATGTATTAAACACTAGGATACGTAGTATAGCGCGCCGACGCGGGGCTACTTATTAGATGCCTGCAGGCATATCTGACTTCAGTTGCCAACTTAACATTAGTGAGCGCAAACGTATGCGCAACGTACAACTAAAATTTCCAAAATGGTGTTTTGTGCAGTTAAAATGGCTATGTCCCAGGCCGAAAATGACGATAAAGCTACTTTTCACAAGTAAGTTTGCTTAATTTTGTTCAGAAATCCAAAATGGCATTTAAAACGAAATAAAGTTATCATACATTGTTCTAGCCATCAGTGCTGCCAGAAAACGAATCTAAATTTTCCCACACTGTCGGGAGTTTAGTGAATGACAAACTAACACATGCCAGTTAGTGTGTCAACGTATTATAAGTAATTTATGTTCTTTTCATCATTATGTGTAATAATCATAGTACAATAGTCAGAAGTAGGGCCAGTAGTATGTATAATGATTTCCTATATATTTTCCAGAGTACCAAAAGATCAAAAGCCAAGGATGAGTGGATAAAAAGGTATATAAGGTGGTAAAAAGGCGTTTAGGCAAAAAAAATGGCTGACTACCGTCTACAACAGCAGCAGTTTTTTATTTTTAGTGGATAAGCTACATATTGCTACATATCTAGTGATTAATAAATCAACAGCTATCTTTAAGATAGTTATAAAGTTGTTTTAATAAAAGTAACATTAAAAAATATCGAGATAAATCAAAAACCACGAAGACCAAGATAAACAGGTGAATGTGAGTGAAACCAAAATAATGGTTTTTGAAAGAGGAGAAGCCAGAACTGATGTTAGAGTATCAATAGGCAATGGTGGTCTAGAACAAGTGAATGATTTGTATATCTTGGCTGTGGATACAGTCGGGATAGCAGGTACACCACTGATATAGAGAGAAGAGTAAATGCGGGAAATAGAGTGAAAGGAGCATTGGGACAAATTCTCGGCAGCCATCACTTCAGCCAGTAGGCACGTGTCGCAAAATGCAACGCTGTGCTTTTCCCAAAGTTATTATATGGAAGTGACAGTTGGTTATGTAAAAAAGGAGCATGACAGTAAAATGAATGCGGTCGAAATGCGATCTCTGTGGAAAATCTGTGGAGTGAGGCTGATTGACCGCATTCGTAAAGACGACGTGAGAGAGTGAGTAGGTATGTAAGAGAGTATTGGTGTAAAGATGCGAAAGGGAATGCTCCGATTTGAATGTGTGGAAAGAATGGAAAAGAAAGTCGAACGAGCGACTGGTTAAGAATATATAAAATGCAAAGTGGCAGGATGTAGGTACAGGGGGATACCGAGACTTATCTACCTGGACCAAATTGGTCGTATATCGAAGGAAGATGGAGTCAGGAGTCTCCGAAAGCGGCGAGCGTGTATGAAGAGAATTATGAATGTTGAAGAAGCAAGCGATGTGTGCAAGAATAGAGCCTTTTGGTACTCTGTCCTCTCTACCTACCCCGCAAGGGAGATGGCATGAATATAGGTAAGTAAATAAAAAACTACTAAAAAAAACTGCTGTACCAATATTGATGAAAATTAAATGGGACCTAATAAAAAGTTGTCAAACATAAAAACATATATAAGGAGTACCTCCTACTACGTGTCAAATTGAGAATTTACTTTTTTCGTCGATTAAAAACTGATTGACATACGCATCAATTACATAATAATATTCCATTGTAAACGATTTTTATTTATTTTCTAAAACTTGTAAATTTTTTTGTTTATATTACTAGCCTACTTATGTACAAATACATATTCCCTTTTTACGTATTGATTTCATTTGTTAAAAATAAATTATTTACGTTAACTCATTTAACTATTTATTCTTCCTATCAGTGATCCTTGTCAAATTCTTTAGATCTAACATGATGTATTGAAAGTTTATCAGAATACACATGCTGGATCATATCCAAATTATTCATTAATTCTGGGCATTTTTTTCTGACCTTTGGCAACTTTTGCCCTTTTTCCCAATGACAATGTATTGTCTCCTTTTGACGTAATTAGTTTGACGGTAGTAAAAACGAGACAAACATAGTTTTCTTTGGCTTACGTGTCTGTTTCAAAGCTACGTCTTTTTAACTCGTAAGTGGCTACGTTTTTTTGAGAAATATTTGTACTAGAGTACTACCCTAGTAGTATTTATCTCAATGCCTTCAGTGGTAACATTCCTTCAGTGGTCTTAGTATTACTCACGATTGGAACGATTTGTCTGTTCAGTTTTTTTTAATACTGTATGTTCCATTGAGTTATATCTTAATAGTTAGATCAATGGTATGTTATGTTTCATAATATACCTTTGATTCATCTTTTACTTATTACATTCATTGATTCTTCTTTTACTTATGCCACGAAGAGAAGAAGGTACTTCTTTTAGAAGGACTTATCATGTTGGTAATCAAGTTCAAAAAATGCCAAATGCTAGTCGCACAACGATCCATCGTATTTGCAGACTTGCGATATTGCGTAATAATACCTGTAGATCGATAGGTACTACTCGTCTAAAAGGGGGCTATTTTAGAAAATTATTGTTTAAATAAGTAGGGAACCTTTCTAGCAAATAGATATAAGGGAAAACATGATCTGAAAATTAACTTTACTGAATATGGCGGTGCTATCTTCTATTTTCTTTATTTATATCTCGCAATCAGAGAATCAGTCTTGTGACGAAGAATTTCCACTAAGATTTCCAATAAAAAATTGTTCTGTGTGTTATGCGGCTTCATGTCATACAATGCAAGGTAAAGCACCGAAGACTACCGTGCCATTTAATTTAAGAAGATAATATTGAAAGTTATAAGCGTACAGAAAGAGTAGGTATAAGTCCGTAGGACTAGTATCTATTCTGTGCTATAAGTTTCAATCGCGGTAGGTACGTAGCTATCATAAGTAGCTATGCCACGAAATCCTGAAAAATCACCGTCACTAGACAGGCACATAAGTATTTTAATTTTACTATCATCCAAGAACATTGAATCTTTATATGGGCAAACTTTTGTACATCGTTATTATTTCTTGATGTAATTCTTTGGGTAAATTGGTTTGGATGCGCAGTCTAAACTATTAGAGCATAAAGTTATGTTGCTCACCGTCTAGTATATACTTACTTCTGCTATACGTGTCAGTGCCCTCCCTAAATTATATAGGCAACTCTAGAAGATGAAACATTCGTTTGAACAGCCAATTGTTATGATTTTACGAGTACCTTACTACTGAGTACATGAGAACGAAGAGGACAATGTTCTAGGCATGTCTGTTATCTGTATTTAATTTATGGCAATATCCCTGGGTGTTCTTTAGTTCCCTTTTATATACTCGTAAATAACTATTTCTAAGCGCATTAAAAACTGTCTATAAATGTAGATGTGTCATTCCTTAAAGGTGGTTCGTTAAAACCTTTTTTATTTATATTCAGTGATAATTCTGTAATAATTCAACCGATTTAAACAATTTTTTTAAAGACTGATTGATCTGTTGGCGTGTTATAAATTTCGTGTAGACGCGTTCGATTTCCATGCAAGATAATATAATTAACATATTGTTCCATAAAAAGTGTAGCTATTAATGATTATTTTTGAATTCTTTTCTTCTTTTTCCCCCTTATTGTATCTACTATTATATCGCTAATAGCGATATAATCTACGATCGATCTATGTGGTAACAATACTTTCTAACATTTACGCGAATTTTACACATTTTGAAATAAAACTACGTTTACGGAATCTATCGCGTTTACCTGATTTTTATACTATCCCGACGTTTCGAATACTTTACAGCATTCATGATCACGGGTGGACTTAGATGGTAGATGTCCAAAGCTGATATCTTGTTTCAACGGTTTCATCTACCCACAGTAATATGATTTTACAAATTTTTGGTTTATTTATTTCAACCCACATAATATTCGTTTAGAAACACAATTAGAATATCTACTTTAAGTTTTATGCTTACAATGTATGAGATTTTAAACTAGTATAATAAAATTAGTATAATGCTTCTTTAAGTTTTAAAATTTTTGTTTATATTTAGTGCTTAAAATTTTTTTTACCACAAACTACCAATTAAAATTTTTAAGTAATCAAAAAACTACCAGTTAGAAGACAATATTGATTATTAGTTTCTATTATTAAATATATTGATTTTAATAGAAGCTAAGACTAAAAGCTACCACCGGATCGGAACGCGGCCTGACTGAGAAAGATCCGGCCAGAAAACTCAGTAGGCAACAACTTGTTATGGATTATTAAATTTATGCGGAAATACTAACTAATCACTACTGTGTGTTTTATCTACACAATAAGCGCTAACTGTGTCTTACAGTCTTGTGGTGTGCTTTCTTGTATTATGTTTGGTGAGGCCTATCACAGGATTCCAGCTTGATGGTAAGACCCAGCCGTCTTCTCTATTGAAATTGAAATTGGGATGTTTCTTAATTTCAATAGCCTCACGTATCATTCTAGGACGATATCGATGTTCTTTTGCGAGGATTTGAGGTTTGTCAAACCTGATGTAATGGTGGGTGTGGTCCTGTGTGTGCTCACAAATTGCAGACTTTGTATAGCGACGGCGCTTCACATCAGCTATGTGTTCTATAATCCGAGTTCTTATGGATCTCTTTGTTTGCCCAATGTAGGAAAGACTACAATCACAATCCAGCTTGTACACTCCTGCATCCTGTAAGGGTATATGACACTTGACTGGTGGTAAAAATTGACTAATTCTTTTGAGTGGCTTATAGTAGGTTTTAATTGAAGCTTTCTTGAGAATGTAGCCAATCTTGTCAGTGACTCCTTTAACATAGGGCAGGACTGCAGGGAGGCGCTCAACTGTGGGTGGCTTCACTCGGTTTCTGTGACGGCGGTGTGGAGCCTGCAACTTATTAGCATGTAAAACATTCTTTATATGCTGCAACTCCCCAGCCGTGTTCTTCATCACAGATTCCTTGTGCTCTCTGAAACCAAGATTTAGACACGGTAGCTAACTGTGAAGTATGGTGGTGAGACTCTCCATTCAGGTACTTATCAGTATGGGTTTTCTTTCGGTACACTGTATGACTCAAGTTGTTGTTGGGGTTACGGATTACCATTACATCTAAGAAAGCTAAAGAGTTATTTGACTCCAGTTCCATAGTAAATTGAATTTTAGGATTGATGGAGTTCAGATGGTTAAGAAATACGGTTACTTTATCAGATGGTAATATAGTGAAAGTGTCATCTACATACCGCTTGTAAAAACGTGGGACCCCAGGTGAGGTTTTTAGGGCAGTCTCCTCGAAGTCTTCCATGAAAATGTCAGCAACAACGGGAGAGACTAGCAAACCCATGGCCATTCCGTCCACTTGCTTGTAGAAGCCATCATTCCACATAATGTAGCCAGATGAGAGGCATTACTTTAACAGTTCAGCATATTCCATAGGTATAATGTTCTCTGATAGTTTCTTAGATACAATTCTGATGCAGTCTTCCACAGGTAGGCAGGTAAAAAATGACTGGACATCAAAACTCACCATAGTTTCATTGTTAGCAAGATGAAGGTGTTTAATCTCACTTACAAAATGGCATGAGTCTTTTATGAACGCATCTGTGTGTCCTCGAAGCTGTGAGAGAACTTTGGCCAGTAACTGAGCGACTTTATAAGTAGGTGAGTCGATCTGGCTTACAATAGGTCGTAGTGGTGCGTTCGGTTTGTGTATCTTAGGCAACCCGTATGGGTTGCCTAAGATGTATAATTTAGGTGGTTTTGCACAAGGTGGTATCAGGGTTTTTACATCTAGATTCAATGTTTCGGAGTGCTGGTTGAGTAACTTTTTCATATTATTTAGTGTACAGTTGGTCGGGTCAGTTTTAACTTTTTCATAAGTAGACTCATCCGATAAAAGGTGTTCAATTTTGGCATTATAATCTGGTTGCTCAACAGGTTCTTCAACGCCAAATATTGTGATTTGGACAAATTTGGTTTCAGCCGTTTACTTCGACGTAACAGTGAAGATACGTCTTGGCGAATAGCCTCCATGTCGTCCGGTTTTATAACATTTTTGGCCAGCACGTCCTCAACAGCTCAGATAATTTCCTCATAGGGCATTCGGTTTGGCGCTACAGCAAAATTTAAACCTTTATTTAGTACCCGAAATGAAGATTCATCTAACGATTGTTTTGACAAATTTATGTCAGCTAGATCTGGATCTGCGTAAGAGTCTATGGTGGATCATATTACTGTGGGTAGATGAAACCGTTGAAACAACATATCAGCTTTGGACCTCTACCATCTAAGTCCACCCGTGATAATGAATACTGTAAAGTATTCGAAACGTCGGGATAGTATAAATTTAAACCTTTATTTAGTACCCGAAATGAAGATTCATCTAACGATTGTTTTGACAAATTTATGTCAGCTAGATCTGGATCTGCGTAAGAGTCTGTGGTGGATCATATTACTGTGGGTAGATGAAACCGTTGAAACAACATATCAGCTTTGGACCTCTACCATCTAAGTCCACCCGTGATAATGAATGCTGTAAAGTATTCGAAACGTCGGGATAGTATAAATTTAAACCTTTATTTAGTACCCGAAATGAAGATTCATCTAACAATTGTTTTGACAAATTTATGTCAGCTAGATCTGGATCTGCGTAAGAGTCTGTGGTGGATCATATTACTGTGGGTAGATGAAACCGTTGAAACAACATATCAGCTTTGGACCTCTACCATCTAGGTCCACCCGTGATAATGAATGCTGTAAAGTATTCGAAACGTCGGGATAGTATAAATTTAAACCTTTATTTAGTACCCGAAATGAAGATTCATCTAACGATTGTTTTGACAAATTTATGTCAGCTAGATCTGGATCTGCGTAAGAGTCTATGGTGGATCATATTACTGTGGGTAGATGAAACCGTTGAAACAACATATCAGCTTTGGACATCTACCATCTAAGTCCACCCGTGATAATGAATACTGTAAAGTATTCGAAACGTCGGGATAGTATAAAAATCAAGTAAACGCGATAGATTCCGTAAACGTAGTTTTATTTCAAAATATGTGGTAACACTTTAAAAAGTTGTGCATATATGTTTACATTTTTGTTTATGATATAGGTATTGTTGTAAAAATAATGTAGCGACTACTGGTTGTCAAATTCAACAATTAAATAATATAGTTCCTCCGACTCAGGGCTTATTCCCCGTAAAAATGACATGTCAAGTGATTAAGAACAGAAAAATATAATCTTCTACAACTAAGTATTTAATAAACACTTATATAAGATCAAGTCCAAATTCATCCATCCATCCATCCATCAGCCTTTTAACGTCCACTGCTGGACATAGGCCTCCCCAAGAGAACGCCACAACGAGCGGTCCTGTGCCGACCGCATCCAACGGCTCCCCGCAGCTTTGACCAGATCATCGGTCCATCTGGTGGGGGGCCGTCCTACGCTGCGCCGTCCGATACGTGGTCGCCACTCGAGAACCTTTCGTCCCCAACGGTTATCGGTTCGTCGAGCGATGTGGCCTGCCCATTGCCACTTCAGCATGGCAACCCGGCGGGCTATGTCGGTCACTCTCGTTCTCCTACGGATCTCCGTATTACGGATTCGATCACGTAGGGAAATACCAAGCATAGCCCGCTCCATGGCCCGCTGAGCGACTTTGAGCCTTGATATGAGGCCAACATTCAGAGACCACGTCTCTGTTCCGTATGTCATCACTGGTAACACACACTGGTCGTAGACCTTCGTTTTCAGACACTGCGGAATATTGGACGAGAAGATCTTCCTTAGCTTCCCGAACGCTGCCCAGCCGAGTTGGATTCGTCGATTGACCTCTTTCTCGAAGTTGTGCCTACCTAACTGGACTGTTTGTCCCAGGTAGACATAATGGTCGACAACTTCGAGAAGCGCACTCCCGACTAGGACCGGTGCTGAAATGACATGGACATTAGACATGACTTTCGTCTTGTCCATGTTCATTTTGAGACCCACTAGTCGGGAAACCCTGCTGAGATCATTGAGCACGGTGCCAAGGTCCTCCAGAGATTCTGCCATGACTACGATGTCGTCGGCATATCGAAGGTGAGTGATGTATTCGCCATTGATGTTGATGCCGAATCCGGTCCAGTCCAAGAGCTTGAAGACATCTTCCAATGCAGCGGTGAAGAGTTTCGGGGACATAACGTCTCCCTGTCTAACACCTCTCTGCAGTTGGATCGGTCCCGTACTCTTGTCCTGAACACGGACTGACATGGTGGCGTTTCTATACAAGCACTTCAGCACTTCGATGTACCGATTGTCAATTTGGCACCGCTGAAGGGACTGTAGCACCGCCCAAGTTTCGATCGAATCGAAGGCTTTCTCGTAGTCCACAAACGCCAGACACAGAGGCCGATTGTATTCTTCGGTTTTCTGTATAATCTGGCGTAGCGTGTGAATGTGGTCTACGGTACTATAGCCTTTTCGGAACCCGGCTTGTTCGGGAGGCTGGAAGTCGTCAAGCCTGCGCGTGAGTCGATTTGTAATGACCCTCGAAAACAACTTATAGACGTGGCTCAAGAGCGAGATGGGTCTATAGTTCTTCAAGAGGGTTCTGTCACCTTTCTTGAAGAACAGCACCACCACGCTTCTGGTCCACGACTCTGGAACGTCGCCCCCGAGAACGACGGAATTGAACAGCCTCTGAAGAGCTTTTAAGACCGGCTTTCCGCCTGCTCTCAGAAGCTCTGTAGTGATTCCGTCGTCTCCCGGTGCCTTTCCGTTCTTTAGTTGTTTGAGAGCCATTCTGATCTCGTACAGGCTGACGTCCGGGATATCTTCGGTAAAGTGCCGAGTTAGCTTGGATCTGGGGTCTTGGACCAAGCCAACAGCAGGGCTCTGGGATCTGTACAACTGTCCATAGAACTGCTGGACCTCTCCCAAGATCTCATCTCGAGAAGAAATGATAGTGCCGTTGTTGGTCCTCAGTTTAGTCAACTGACTTTGGCCAACAGACAGATCTCTTGCGAACACTTTCGAGCCTTGGTTCCGCTCTATCGCCTCTTTAATACGGGTAGTATTAAATTGGCGAATATCGTGTCGCACAGCTTTGGAGATCTGTCTGTTTAACCGCCTTAGGCAGGACCAATCGGCTGAGGACTGGACTATCATTTCTTTTCTCCTCTCCATGAGTTTGAGAGTATGGTCCGAGAGTTTACGGTTCCTACTGACGCGACGGGCCTTGAAGTAAGTCGACCCGACGGCGTGGACAGTTTGCACGAACCTGCTGTTCGTATCGCTCGCTGATTCACACTCATCTAGACATTGGAAGCGATTTTGTAGTTCGAGCTGAAAGCTCTCGGGGTTCTGGTATTGGGCAGGTGTTGGTCGGAGCGTAGACTTCATCAAACGCGACCTCTCGACTTTTGTTCTAATATTCAAGATGCCCCTGACTAGTCGGTGATCACTCCCAGTTTTAATCCTGCTGATCACTGAGACATCATTGAATATGTGTCGTTTGTCCGACAGGATGAAGTCAATCTCGTTTTTCACTGAACCATCAGGGCTAATCCAGGTCCATTTTCGCTGGGGCTGCTTCCTGAAGAAGGAATTCATCATGAAGAGGCATTCCTTCTCCAGAAAATCAGCCAGCATCTGGCCCCTGTGGTTCCTCTGCCCAAATCCATAGTGCCCCACCTTCAGCTCATCGTCTGTCCTTTTGCCTAGTTTCGCGTTAAAGTCTCCCATAACCACCGTGAAATAGGTTTTAGACAAGTGGATGGCCTTCGAGATGTCCTCATATAGGGCCTCCACCTCGTCATCGGAGTGTGTAGAGGTCGGTGCGTAAACCTGTATGACCTTCAACGAATACCGTTTGGTTACTCTGAGTATAAGGTACGCTACCCTACTCGACACACTTTCAATCCTCTCCACGTTGCCTACGAGAGACCTGCGAACGATAAACCCGACACCCCCTTGGGACTGGTGGTCGCCCTCCCGGTGGAAGAGCAAGTTCCCGGACTGGAGGATTGTCGTACCCTCACCCTCTCTTCGGACTTCTGACAACCCTATAATGTCCCAGTGGATCTTGCTCAATTCCTCTTCCAGCTCGGTGATTCTCTCGTCGGTCCGAAGTGTCCGAACGTTGTGCGTTACCAGGGCCAGAGGTCGTTGTTTATGGTAGCCTATCCGCGACCGGAGATTCTTCGCACCCCCTGCTCCGCCGTTACCGGGCCCGCTACCGTTAGGCCACGGAATAGCGGAGCTGCCGTGACTGAGGGCCGTTTTTTGTTGGGTGTTCATTTTTTTTGGGGGATATTGCCGTAATCGCCACGCTTGGCAGGCGGGTTGGCGATCGCAGTGGATGTTATTAATACTCGAGGAAGTGCTGCTGCCCACTCCCCCGGTATTCCCTCAGTCGGCTCTTACGACTCCCATGGGTGGAGAGGGGTGGGACAATTCTAAAGCCGGCCCCACAAGTCCAAATTAGTATGTTGAAACTACATACGTAATTACCTTCATAATTATATACAGATATATTAAAGTAGGCGTGACGAACAAATACAGTTTGAATCGCAGAATCAATTCATTCCTTCTTCACGCCCGATAATCTGAGAAAACCCGTTTCAAAGAAAATAACAGTTTAACAATGCGAACAAAAATTTACATAGGTACCTAAAGGTAAATAAATGTAATTATTTTGGTCCGGATGGGTTGTTCTGTGCCAACGGTCATCCGGTCACCGCGTTCGTTATTGAAAATTTAACTTAATTGACACACTTAGAAAGCAGGCCATTTTATCAACATTTAAGAGGCAAATTCTTATAATAACTCGGTATTGACTCAGCATAATACAGTGAAAGACAGATAGTACATCGTGGTTGACGAAGCGTAAACTGTGATAAACTATTGATTGACTTACTTTTAACTACCTGATATTACCTAGCAATAATTATTCTTGGTTCATTTGGCTTGCTTAGGCTCTGCTACATTTACTGCCTCGGTGGTGCAGCGGTAGTGTGAGCGACTGCTGATCATGAGGTCTAGGGTTCGATCCCCGGGTCGGGCAAGGTTATTAAGCTTTTTCGTAAAAAGAAAAATTCTCTGTAGCAGCCCGGAGTTTGGAAATGTGCTCGGTAGACGGCAATAGGCTCGCCCCCTATTACGTGGGACTTCAACATAGCTGGCAAATCTCGGGTGTGAAAAACACCTTTGCCTACCCCTTATAAACAGGCGTGATGCTATGTTTTTTACATTTACGAAACAAAATATTTACCTATTCAGATTAAAATTATTTTAATTTATTGACAAACTAGTATCTTATTGACAGACCCTTAACTTCGTCGGGGTATATTTCAGAACTGGGTCAATCTATACAAATATCTCATATACCCAAATAGGCCTTGTGGCGTAGTCGGTAGTGTAACTGACTTCCGTGCGAGGTCGTGGATTTGATTCCCACTCAGGACAATTATTTGTGTGATGAACACAGATATTTGTACTGCGTCTGGGTGTTTTTTATCTATTATGTGTATGTATTTACAAAAAAAGTAATATTGGTATGTATTATATCCGTAATCTGGTACCCTTAGCACAAGCGTTAACCTTAGTTTGGGACCTGAGGACGCTGTGTGAAATGTCCGTGAACATTTATTTATATTTTTTTTTATATCTAAGTATACTATTATAAAGCTGCAACAGAGCTGTGTCTGAGCATTTGAGATATTTGAGAAAAAAATACTGCAATAGGCTATATAGGCGTGTAAATATTTTTTTTTTACAATTTTTATCTGTTTGTTATTCCGCGCATCACGCAAAAACTACTGAACAGATTTTGATGCAACCTTTTTTATTTGATAGCTCTTGATTAGACTTAAATACTGATATACATTTTATCCCGCCACTATACCTATCGGGAACCTGAGATATTATCTAAAAACTAGCTAGCAAATGGCAAATGCTAGTACATATTAAGTCTATTTCCAATCCGCACTTCTAACCCTAACCACGTGTTATGGCAGGATCCTTAGAACCAAATAAAATATTTAAATTTGATAAATAGGTAGTTATGCCGTTAAAATATTATATCTACTCTTATATTTGTAAGTAGGTGACCTTTGTAGAATATATGATTTTTTGCAGTATATGAAAAAAAAAAACATAGCAAACTATAACTATACAAATACCATATTTGCAATATCTTCGCAACCAAAACTATAATTTTATGTGGAGACAATTAATTTACCTTACCTATTACACGTTCAAATTTAAAATTAGTACCGTGTATGTTATTAAGTACCGGTATTTATTGATTAAACGTCATGCCATCATGAGAGCCATAACTGGTGGGGCTATTTCTTTATACTTATACGATTTTTTATTAATAGGTATACGAAATTTTAGAGACGAAATAAAAGAGTCACCGTCTCACTCTTTCCCGCTTTTATTGGCTAAACATATCAAATGCTTCAAATATATACAGTATAAATATCAAAATATTCACTGTCATTATTTGGTATTAATCTTAATTGTAATAATTAAGCTTATAGTCGAAGTAATTTATTCAAATACGGCTGATAATGCAGATATAATCCGACAGATGGCGCATCCAGGAAATGCTAGCTCAAATCCTACTGGTGACTGTATTTTTCGAAATCACAATTTCGTACTTTGTTAACATTAGGTATAGGTAAAGCTGTAACAGAGTTGTGTCTGTACATTTCAGATACATATTGAAGAAAAAATGCATTAGGCTTTTTACATTGTCTGTTTGTCGGTTTGCCTGTTTGTTCGTTCGCGCATCACGCAAAAACTACTGAACGGATTTTGATGCAACTTTTTTATTTGATAGCTCTTGATTAGACTTAATAACTGGCTTACATTTTATTCCGCTACTGTATCTGTATGTATGACGGGCCTCGTGGCGTAGTCGCTAGTGTACGGTGTAGTGCACGGAAGTCCGTTACGTCGTGGGTTCGATTCCCACTCAGGACAATTATTTGTGTGATGATGAACACAGATATTTGTACTGCGTCTGGGTGTTTTCTATCTATTATATGTATGTATTTACAAAAAAAAAGTAATATGTATTACATCCGTAATACCGTACCATCCGTAATATCCGTAAGCGTTAAGGTAAGTTTGGGACCAAAGGACGTTGTGTGAAAATGTCCGTGAATATTTATTTATTTATTTATTGTATCGGGATCCTGAGATAAATATAACCTAAAAAAAGTATTCTAAATATACTAATACTTTCTAACATTTACGCGAATTTTACACATTTTGAAATAAAACTACGTTTACGGAATCTATCGCGTTTACTTGATTTTTATACTATCCCGACGTTTCGCGGTGTTAGCGCTTATTGTGTAGATAAAACCCACAGTAGTGATTAGTTAGTATTTCCGCATAAATTTAATAATCCATAACAAGTTGCTGGCTACTGAGTTTTCTGGCCGGATCTTTCTCAGTCAGGCCGCGTTCCGATCCGGTGGTAGCTTTTAGTCTTAGCTTCTATTAAAATCAATATATTTAATAATAGAAACCAATAATCAATATTGTCTTCTTAATAGTAGCTTTTGATTACTTAAAAATTTTAATTGGTAGTTTGAGGTAGAATTTTAAACCCCTAAATATAAACAAAAAATTTAAAACTTAAAGGAGTATTATACTAATTTTATTACACTAGCTTAAAATCTCATACATTGTAAGCATACATCTTAGAGTAGATATTTTTAGTTGTGTTTCTAAACGAATATTATGTGGGTTGAAATAAATAAACCAAAAATTTGTAAAATCATATTACTGTGGGTAGATGAAACTGTGGAAACAACATTTACCATCTAAGCTTTGGACATCTAAGTCCACCCGTGATCATGAATACTGTAAAGTATTCGAAACGTCGGGATAGTATAAAAATCAAGTAAACGCGATAGATTCCGTAAACGTAGTTTTATTTCAAAAAAGTATTCTAAAAATAACCATTTTTCATAGTTGAATTCACCCGTAAGAGAACAAACATATTTAGTATCTCACATATATATAAAATGATACCCTTTTTTTATTAGATTCCTTAGAAAATACGAGTAATACGCAACAAGAGCTAATTAAAATTAGTTACCTAATCTTGAAAATAAAAATGTTACTCGGGAAAATTAGGTGTTCTTTGATTTAAAATTTGGTTTTTTATATTTTCATAATATTTTTGCAGTTACCAGAACATGATAGGTCGAACATTTTTATATTTTTCTGGAGGCGCATTAGCAGGCATGCCAAAGTGGAGAACTCTCTTCTTCTTCTCTTTCATATTTTGCTGAATATTACAAAATAAACTTGTTGTTAACAGTTTACCTGAACTTTATATAAAACTGAGGAATATTAAAAAGAAAAAATGTATAGTAATGATGAGTGTTGTTGTTTGTGGAAGTTCATGGTGTAGTGAGTGAATGTGTTGTGTGTGTAGTGAGTGATTGTGTTGTGTGTGTAGTAAGAAATTGTGTTTCGTGAATGCATGAGCAGTGTAGTCATGTTCGTTAGTGTATGCTAAAATTTGATAGTATTATATAAAATTTAATAGTATTCAGTTATATTTTGGTGAAATAAATCTATAAAAACTAAACTTTGGAAAATGTAAATCCATATTGCCACAACTTAATCTAAATCATTAACAAATACACGTTTAGGTGTTACGTTAGTATTGAGTACAATTATTTTAACATTTTTTATGTTTTTAATTGTAAATAAGTCTAAAACATTCTGGTGGATACTCTATAATGAGTACATACGTGTTAGAGGACAGAATTTTCTTAAATTTATGCGAATTACAGGACGAGAGAAAAGCATCTTTCTACACGATCTTGGAATAATTCTTGGGATGAAAAACTGAACTTTGTTAAGCAAATTAGGGCAGTTAAGCAAACCTGTACATAACTTACTGAGTAAAACTAAATCCAAATATTTTCTGCGGTTTTCCAGTGAGTGAATTCTAAAATTGTAAAAGACAAATTTATATTTACGCACAAATAATGTCAACACGAATACAAGTGCGAGTACTACTCGCACTTGTATTCAAAATTAATTTTGCGATTTCATCGTACTCTCTTTATAGTCACGTAAAATATTAAAAATAATAAGTACGTAGTATTTTTTGTAATCGCTAACATTTTCTTTGTGGTCAACTCAAATTAGCGCACGAGCTATCATTAAAGTTATAACTAAAATTGTATGTCCCTTCCAAGTCACTAACCGTGCTATCAATGTAGGTACTTACCTAATCTTAATTCTTGTTCGAGATCAAGTTCAAATAAATATTTTCACACAACGTCCTCTGGTCCCAAACTAGGCTTAACGCTTATGCTATGGGTACTAGATTACGGATATAATACATTTATTACTTTTTTTTTGTTAATACATACATCTAATAGATATAAAACACCCAGACGCAGTACAAATATCTGTGTTCATCACACAAATAATTGTCCTGAGTGGGAATCGAGCCCACGACCTCGTGCACGGAAGTCGGTTACACAACCGACTACGCCGCGAGGTATTTTAAGTTATACATTCTCTTGAATCTTTTTCTCTGTACGACCGTGCCTATATTATGTAGTAATTAATTGAACCGAATAATGCATAAACAGAATTAACTAACAACTTTTGTCGCCCTGGGGCTTAATTCTTTTGGCGGGAAAAAATGTTCCTAATCGTACACCCCATCGGTAGGGTAGTGTGGGGCCCTCACCCACTAAATAAATCCGCCGTGTGCCATCTCTCCGACTGTACTGGCGAGCCACTGGAACATCAGTTGTGTCCCTGGGGGCCTGGCAGAGGGACATGGGATTTACTGTTCCTACTTTTCAATACGAATAATATGTAACTTTTAAAGATTTACACAAAATGCGAATAGGTGAGATCACAGACTAACAGTTACGAGCAAAATTTTAACAAACATCTCCTGGTGGTCCGAGATGCTACTCCAATTAAGCTCTCATGACATATTTTGCTCGAGACTGCGAATTTCGACAACACATTCCTTCGTAATGTATTGGATGATGCCTGCGCCATCTGTCGGATGTATTTACATACATCATTCCGATCATGTAAGCTTAATTATTACAATTAAGATTCATACCAAGTAATGACGCAGCCCTACAAATATTTAGATATTTTGTTTAAGCATGTCAAAAGCTTTAAAAGTTGTTAGTTAATAAATAGTATACATAAATACATACATATTGTCTCGCCTTTTTCCTGTAGAGGTAGGCAGAGACCACTTCTCTCCACTTGCTATGATCCTGGCATACATCTTTCGCTTCATCTACTTTCATCAGCGCTTTCATGCATTCTCGCTAGTTACGAGTACTTTTAACCTAGCCTTCCTTAAGAACGTCTCCGATGTGGTCAAAAAACGGTTGTCTAGGTCGACCTTTACCAACTTGCCCATTCACAGTCGCCTTGTACCTATATATGTTTCGTTAATATTCTTCCATCCATCCTATCTCTACGTGTCCGAACCACCTAAACATACCGTTGTCTATTTTTGTCACTACATCTTCTTTCACACTACAGCATTCTCGTATCACTTATATGAAATAATTCTTACACTTCACTTAGTCTTAGTAATATATATTATATTTTTTTATCTGTTTATTCGTTCGCGCATCACGCAGAATCTGCAGAACAGATTTTGATGCAACTTGTTTTTATTTGGTAGCTCTTGATTAGACTTAAAACTGATACTACTGTATCGGGAACGTGAGATATGACCTAAAAACTAGTTTTTGGCTGCGGCGGAGCCGCGGGCAAATGCTAGTAGTAATATAAATGTGTAAGTAACATAATATATATATTATAGTAAGCTACACTATTGTATTAGGATATACCCTGTAATAATAGTTGTCAGTAAGATAAATAAATAATAAATATTTCTCACTTTGTCCATCAGAGTCACTCCGGACATTCACTACCATACATGACCAGCACCCCCCTATGCACAGCTAATCGTGGCTGTTCATAAAGCCATGCAGTGCCCCATTCACTTTATTTCCAGCTATCGCTCTCCGCTCAATATCACAGTCATACTTTCCATATCTCGTGCATCTCATACATTATAGTTTTCTATAGCGTTAGCGATCATAGAATGCAACTTGGCTAGGCCCACAGGTATACTAATTATTTCACTAAAAAGTATATAAATAGTATATCCAGCACAAAACAAATACCAACACCAAAAGCAAAATGAAAGTGTTGATATCTGGCAAAATGGTGCGAAAATTTTCCGCGATCCGATTTCCAACGGCAACTACCGAAATAAATGGAGTGTAGATTGTTATCAGTGTTACTTTGTTCTCTGATGTTAATTGAGATCAAACTTTATTTTTTGTTTACGAAAGTATATTATTATAGAAGCCGCGATATTCACATTGATGGAACGTTTATAATATACTATATTCTGGCCCCGGCTTCTTCACCTTGGACTTCAGAATATAAATATGTCACTCTAATAATTAACCTTTTCTTTAAAGAACAAATTATTTGTGAATGTGGAAAAAGATAAATTTTAGTGCGAGTTGGTGGAAACTCCTTTTTTTCCACATTCACAAAAATTTGTTCTTTAAATTAGCTGAGTATGTCAAGTAAATACAGATCAAAAATAACCCTTTCTTTTTTGTTAAGGCAGAAAAAAAATGTCAACACACCATCGTTCGGGGCAACGAACAGGGTACTGTGGGGCCCTCACCCACTAAACAAACCCACCGTGTGCCGTCTCCCCGCCTGTATTTTCGGACAACTGTGCGATATTACTTCAGTGGTCATCCGGAGGCACATTAATTAACAAACCTTATGTAACAGCTATTCCACAGGAATCATCCATTTTGATTGAGATGAGTTGTCACAGCTTAATATTATATTACCCATGGCCAGTGGATAAGATATTTATAACAAGATCGTTTTAGAATTTGATGTAGGCAGTGTAAAGGCATTCTGAGAACTTCTTAAATTAGCACCTTTGGTGCGGATTATTTTAAAAGAAGTAACTACAGAACGTTAATTTTTTTAAGGTTGGAAAAATGTCCCCAGCCGCACACGGTGTGCTAATGAGAGGGTGTGCGGCACACCCTCTCATTCGGGGCAGCCGAATAGGCTGTTGTGAAAGCCACTATATGAACCCGCCATGCGCCGTCTCTCAGCCTTTACTCAGATCAGAGCATACACAGCTCGCGCAGCTACAACACATAACTATCCACGGTTTCATCCCCGCCGCCGAGGGCGAAAGTCGTGTCGCGGTAAAATCATAAACGTGGGAAATCCCACTTTTCCAGCAACGGCCCGAGCCGAGGTTCGTACCCACAGGAGGTGACCTCGGGTAGCATTGTTTAAATGTTGGGTTGAGAGCCCTCTGCACTCACAATTGTCCGGGTAAAGTTGTAGTAGCCATCTGGGCACGCAACCAGCGTCAAAAACAAAAGTCTCTCCGTCTGTATTATCGGACCACTTTAGGTACTTCACTGGTTGTGTATTCTATCCCTCTACATATTTTTTTTTTTTAAATGGGTGCATTTAAAAGAATTAACATCGGAATAATGAGTTTCTTTTTTATACTTTGCGGGTGGCAGACAACCATACGGGGCGCCTGATAGTAACGGGTTACCGTAGCCTATAGACGCTTACAACACCAGATGAATCACTCGCACGTAGCCAACTCCAATGTAAGGGATAGGAGGTGGAGCGGATGTTTAATAAGGAGTTGATGAAGAGCCTCTCGCACTTTCACTCACCATACCAAACACAACAGTAGCAATACCTAACGTTGCTTCACGCTGATCTTCTTTGAGATTTGTAATAAAAACTTTTAAAAGTGTGTTTCTATGATTAATTTGGTAATAGGAACCGTAGAACTGCCTCGGTGGTGCAGTGGACGCATGACTGACTCCTGACCATGAGGTCTCGGGTTCGATCCCCGGGTCAGGCAGCGTTGTTGAGCAACCCGGAGTTTGGAAATGTTTCCGGTAGACGCCAATAGGCTTGCATCCTATTAGGTGAGACTTAAAAATAGTTAGCGAACCGTGGGTGTGTAATACACCTCTGCCTACCTGTTTTTTTAGGAACCTTTACAACTAGCTATAGACGTATAGGTGTCTTTATATACTACTGCCTATTAAGACGGTAATGAATGATATGTAACGAAGTGTAAAAGATTATATCTAATACCTAATAATAGACAATAAATTAATCATGACTGAGTACTTTAATCTATAAAATTCTACTACAGCATCGTTGAGTGTGAAATAACCGATGCCTTTTTACTGGCTTTATCTGTATAATTTTATAGCAGTGCCGTATGTAATAGCAAAATATAACATGTCTGTGCTTTGTAGCATGACATCATAAAATAGCAGTCGTTAATATATAGTTATATGGAGCTTATTGAAAATTCTGATAAGATTAGACTTATTACTTTACTAGCACATATAATTGTGATTGCAATAATAGGCGTCGTCTTAATTTCTAGGAGAGGACACAATATGGCTTCCTCTTTCCTACATTCCTATGAGAAGTCATCTTTGTATGTATTCGTTCATTTCATCTACTGATTTTAGATTATGCATTACCTATATGTATTTATGTTCTGTCACTGCAATTGCAAAAAGACACTTCAATTTCATTTATTTGTAGAAGTCTAGTGACCTGCCCAGGTGCAACTGACTAATGAAAATATTTTTAGGATAAATATTTAGGATTTTAAAGTATACCATAAGGTGTAGTCAACGCTGAATAATGCTGCAAACTTCCTTAAAAAACATTTAATTTTTCTGCTTAAAAATAGTTGTTAGAATGAAGGAATGTAACATAGTTCCAGTGGCCCGCCAATAAAGGCGGAGAGACGACACACGGCGGGTTTCTTTACTGGGTGAAGGTCCCACACTACCCTGTTCATTGCCCCGGACGACGGGGTGTGTGGTTAGGAACACTTTTTCCTGCCTTAACAAAAAAAAAAGAAAAGGATGTCATACATACAAATCTTCTTTGGAAAACTTTCTAAACAACTGTTCCAAAATTCGTTCTTGGACGAAAGCGGACAAAAGATAGTTGCGTGTAGACCTACCTCGCTATTTCTAATAGTCCATTAGGACACTAGAATCACTTCGTAAGTAAGGATGTATAGTGTAATAAATACTTAATATAAATAATAAAAAGTATATAAAGCTGTTACAGAGAGATAATAAATAGTGACGCTCGTCTCTATTTAGGCGTCTCTGAATACACATCGTTTTGTTTATTTTGGCCTGTATAGCTGTTTGTTTGTTCAGGCTTCATGCAAAAATTACGGAACGGATTTTGATTATACTTTTGTTGTGTTTATGTATACCATAGCATCATGCCTGTATTCCCCGAAGGGGTAGGCAGAGGTGTATTACACACCCACGACTCGCCAGCTATGTTTAAGTGCCACGTAATAGGGGGCGAGCCTATCCAAATACCTACATTTTATCCCGCTACTATATCGGGAGCCTGAGATACAATCTAAAAACTTGCCTTTGGCTTCTACATAAAACATGGTAATTATTAAATTTACAACCTCTTTGTTCACAAGAACCACAGCAGAAAATATCAACAAATGTATAGTATATACCTATCATGGACTGAAAGCCGCTTATAACAATAGTAACATACAATTAAACTCCTAATTGTTTGATAGCGTGTTGGTCTTCCTTCCTACAAGTTGAATGCTCATTGTTACAGATGCGGGCAGTATTCGCTCAAGACTATGATGGTATGTATACACCGTTACTCGTTAACTAAGCTTTATCGCTTTTGATATCTGTGCCAAGGCTACAAAGAATTTGCAGAGTGAAATTTATAACTAGCATATTATTGGGTCTATATTAGTCTAAAATTATATCTTACCGTTTAACAATATCTAATAAAGACATCACAAATAAAATGTCTGCCTCACACCTCTACGCGTAGACGAACTTTTATCCTTACGACTACTAATACTTAACAGTCTATTTTTGTACTCAGCTTTAAAAAAAAATCCTTGTTAGTAGTTAGTTTGTTGTTAGAGGACTTTACAAACATACAATTTAATGGAACGGGACAGTCGGTATCTAAACGACTCTGCCACTCACGTCATCGTGGTCATCGTCTCGATGACAGAAGCGAAATTCAATAGTTATAAAACTAAATATTAATTTCACCACGCTTATGCCTTTGCGTTAAAGGTCAGGATAGCGGTAACTACTCGTACTATCGCGTTATTTTATAAAACACACTTTTCGTTTTAACTATAAGCATAGTTCATGAAGAGAAAGTAATTTCTAAATGAAACGGAAATCTTAACTCCTGTGGGGAAACTTTAAGGAGCAGATCTCCCCGATTCTTTAACATAGCTGTAAGTAGGTACCTATTTAGGTATACCAAACTTTCTGTTTTATGTTAAAGGTTTATGTTGACGACCTAGATAAAAACCACTATAGGTACATACAATCGAGTGAGGCGAATCGAAGGGGAAAATGTCTTTGCTTTCTATTTACAGTTATGAATGAACAAATCCTAGTAAATTGTAGCAATTGCCTGCCTGTTTCAGTAACCGACATTCAATGCACATTTGCGAGCGGTGGTACCGGCCTTCGAGATTCCGTTACCGCACTCTTAAGGAAGCCAGAAGGATTTCGTGGAGCACCGCTATTCGCTGACGACCGAACGACGGACCCCGTGGCAGATCCTGTCTGCCAGATTAGACCAGAGCCGGAAGATCCGACAGGGTTACTGTACAGGTTGCGGATCACGGACTTTACGAAATGCGGCGTACTTAAACGAAATGTAAGTATTGATCTTCATTTGTTCAATCAAAATACTGAATACACACATTCTTGTGTTTTACGAAGAAAGAAGTCAAAACATTGAATCTACAGGCTACTAATTTATCGTGTGATTATATAGAAATTATTTTGTTATATCTTTTCTGGTTTCTAGAACATACGAGTATAAAGACTTCTTTTGGGAAGGACGACGGTTCAGTTATGTTAGGTTCTGGTTAAGTTAGTTTAATTTTATATACCTAAATAGAGTGGCCATAAATACTGTTATAATTAAAAAAAAACATAATAATTTGAATTTAGAACCTGTCATTCTTTAAATGTCTCATTTTCGCGCCAATCTTGTGAAATGGAGTGGGTTGATAAAGAGAACCGAATTGCTATTATCTGCTGTTATAGCCTTACACAAAGTAGGTAGGTATGGAGCCAAATGTAATTTTTTAAACTCTCCATCAGCTTGGCATTAGTCGAATTTTTGTGTACCGGGCTATTGATATGCTATGATTGTCCTCTGTTTGTGATAGAAAAAGCTCTAGCTGCCCACGTAGTATTTGTACTAAAAAGGAGATCAGAGCAATTAAGAAAAGAACTCAAAGAAATCCTGTCCGAAAACAAAAAAAAAATAACTCGGCTAATATCCATCCATCCATCCATCCATCAGCCTTTCAACGTCCACTTATGGACATAGGCTTCCCCAAGAGAACGCCACAACGAGCGGTCCCGTCATGGGGATAATGCCGTAATGACCACGCTTGGCACGGGTTGGCGATCGCAGTGGATGTTGTTAATACTCGAGGGAGTGCTGCTGCCCACTCCCCCGGTATTCCCTCAGTCGGATCTTACGACTCCCGTGGTAGAGAGAGGTGGGACAATTCTAAAGCCGGCCCCACACGGTACGCACTCGCACCTCAGGTAATAGCACCTCAAATATTTTAAAAGACGAGTTAGGACTTTCAGCTTATAAGAGAAGTGCTGTACATCATTTAATTTTAACCTATAATTTAAAAATGAATGGGTGGTAAAATCAAAACAACTTCTTATGAGGTACCGCAAAGAGAGGTCACAGAAAAAAAAATTTACTGATGAGTAAACTTTGACTATCGAGCAACATTTTAACAAGCAGAATGAACGAGTTAGGGTATACCCAAAGCTCTATAGAAGCTTCTCAATTAGTCAACATGGTACATCGTAGGCATTATCCGACTTCAGTGATGGTTTTTCAGAGGTGTTAGTTAGGGAATGAGCCACATTTTTGTGTAATAAATGTCAAAATATCGGCACAGGGACGATTCTAGAGAAGGTGGTTAAGCTTTTAAACAACACCATGTTCCAAAACATAGAATGGTGGTAGTTTTAGCAAGACTCAGTACTGGGTCATAAAAATTCTATCCACACTATGGTTGGATCGTTTCTGACTTCATCAGAGCTGAAGACAGGCCTTAATCTAGGCCCGATCTAAACCACTGGTCTGGATGATTTATAGACAGTTTTAGAGGGTATGGCATGATCTAAGCAGCATGATACTTTAGATCCCTAAAGCAATTTATAAGACTGGCAGTGAAGAATTTTCCCATGGAGAAAGTGCGTGTTTCAATTTATAACTGGCCCCAGCGTTTAAAGGATTGTATTAAGGCCAATGGAGATCATTTTGAATGAGCTGCATATTTTTTTAATGCTTTTATATAAATAATGCACACACTACAGTAATAAATCATTTATGCAATATAACAACAAATATATTTTCCTTGTCTCTCTCTTGCCAGTGTGCTATAAGAGATAACTTTCCTATTAATTGTAATCTCTTATCCAGCAATAAAACTTATTTGAGTAGAGAATAAATAAATGATTATAGTAGATATAAAACTGCTGAATTGGCAAAGCATCTGGACGGTATCCAGGAGATGCAGGTTCAAATCCTGCTCGTGACTGTTATTTTCTATTTCACATTTTTCACCTTGTGTTTAATGTATAGTTCTAAGCATGTCAAATGCTAAAAATATATATAAAAATATCTAAATAGATACAAAACTCTTTAAACGCGGGTCAACCTCCACATTTCTCCGAAGCTGTTTTATATACTTGTATAACGCTAAACGACAGTACTTTAAATTTGTATTAAAGCAAATGTACATACGGCCGTTATCTGAGCTGGAATTTCATTTGATGTTATCTCGCAAACGAATGAGCTCATGAAGTAAAGAAGTGTAGTTAGGCTCACTCGGCCTGCATCTGTAAACTGGGTTTGTGTCTCATGAGAGAACTGTATTTAACACGGAGACTACTAGCCATTTAGTGACAGTGAGATGACGCACAATGTACGGATGATCAGCAGTATTATACAAAAGATTTTATATTTTTACATCTGCACGCATCAATGGATTTGCCGTCAATGTCCAGGGTAGCAAACTACCGAGCGTGGTAAAATTTGGGTCGTAATAACAATTAAGTAATGAAGCGGCACTTTCTATGGTGCCATTTATGGGCGGCATTTATCACGGTGCCCAGGCCGGTATTTTTCATAGTGCCCAAGGTGGCATTTTCACGATGCCCTGGGTAGGCGAGTGCTCATTATAAACTACGCCTCATTAGGTTTATTTATTTATACTTAACGTGCCCAGGAAGCCACTGAAACTCAAGGTAGTGGTAACTAGTTGCCAATATGTCCCAATGGTACAACAACATTTTGTTTAATGAGGCATGGCATGATACAAAGACCGTAATTTTACGGTGCCAATTTTCTGTTTTCAGGAACCTTATAATCAAACGGTAGATGATGATTGGGTCATCAGTCATTCCGTTAGTAAAACAGTAAGAATTATTACAATAGTAGAGTTAGGGTTGACAACATTTTGAAAAGATTATATTAAATCCATCGTAATAACACACACACACACATCACATTTGTTACAAAAAAATTAATATATATTT
The DNA here is from genome assembly GCA_948253155.1 of Leucoma salicis. Taxonomy (NCBI): domain Eukaryota; kingdom Metazoa; phylum Arthropoda; class Insecta; order Lepidoptera; family Erebidae; genus Leucoma; species Leucoma salicis. The sequence goes on from OX411818.1 coordinate 16,583,424, forward strand.
ATTAGCTATTTCGCAGAAAATCTACGATAATTTATGCAGAATTTTATTTATTTTTTCATACTACGTGGGCGGTGAACAAGCATTACGGCCCAACTGGTGGTAAGTGGTTACCGTAACCTATAGACGCTAGCAACACCAGAGGTATCGCTCGCGCGTCGCCATCTCCAAGGAAGAGGATAGGAGGTGGAGGTGGACAGGATAGATAGATAAGGATAATAAGGGGATATAGGTAGGATTCTAAGGAGAGGATATGAAGGATAATAAGGAGAACATAGGGAGGGGGTTTGGGCCTCCGGCGCTCTCACTCACCATACGAAACACAACGGGAGGAGTAACCACCGTTGTTACACGCTGATCTTTTGTGAGAGGGTGTTACTTCCCCGATCGAGCCTGCCCATTCGTGCTGGGATGAGCAAGTTAAAAAAAATGCTGATACATGAGATGTATTGTCATAAAATAAAGTAGCTGGTGACACATATTATGAACATGACTTAATTTATTTTTTAAAAATCAAAAAAAGTAAAGTACTCTAGCATAAAGTTGACAGCCCTAAAAGTAGTACATAACGCGTCAACAAATATGATATTAACCGATAAACGTTGGCACCGGTATTGTAGTAAAAGAGAAATCTTAAGCACCTGATTCAATATGGGCATGTCGTATCAATTGAATACAATGCGCTTCACTGTACGAGATACATTTCTAATTATTGCTCTACTCTATTTTAAAGCTGGGTTAAGAGCATCACATTAGAGTTTACAAGGTTTGGTGTTATTTAACAATAAAGTTAACGACAGCAACAGAAATTGTCGCACGACAACTGCGTTTTCCTTTGCGAGTGCAATTTTTATGACAACAATTTACAAAATGAATAAATAGAGGATTTGAAATTTTAACAGATTTTGTTCTTCTGAATAGCGGAAAATTTCTGGCGATTTAATAATTTAAATGATGTTATAGTGTCTAATTACAGTGTAGATCCTATTTAATTATTTAGGGTCAACTAAAAATGAGCATGCACGTCGTTCGGACTCACTGCTCACACACACACACTGCTCAAACATTTTAAGGTATGGTGGTCAGAGTGTTCCGTGGCAAGCTCTGGAGGGGTTAAGCAATGGAGGGTGATGTGATAACAATATTGGTTGCTTCTTGCGGGATCTTCATTGTAATTTAAAAGCAGAATCTAAGAGAAACAAGTTGTTTAATAACGACACTTTTGTATAGTTATTTTTCCATAAGCTTCGTCTTAATATAAAACGAGCACATGACTATTGCAAGTTCGCATGACGAATCCACCGACTCCACGAGTACCACGACATTCCGACATTTTAATTTGTAATAACGTGTAATGTCGAATAGGATAGGAATATGGAAGTCAAATATAAGTTTCAGGTACAGTATCAGAGGATAAGTAACGTTGAAAACTTTTGCATGATAGTATTGAAAGTATTCATTACCTGTACGAAGAGACACGGGTATGAGGTACCCGTGTCGTGGTATGCCATAGAGGATTAACGACACATTTACCTCAATAAGAAGTAGGAACCTCGGCAACTCGCGTGGAGTCTATAGTTATGTTAGTATGGAAAACGTCCAGCCTAAGGCATAATTCGCAAATTACCATAAAAACAATGGTAATGAGCCGTGCCGTTGCGATACTACGTATTTCTAATTGATTATTATGGTTAACACAATAATAATTTCTCTACATTTTGGGTTTACAACTGCTGAAGTAATGTGAGAGTTATAAACTATTTCGTTTTGTGCTTCTTCTGTAATCTGTTCTTTATATACACAAAGTATAAACAATTGTTTCTAAGTGTATATTATCTTGTCTTATGCGGGAATCGTATGCACAATATTAGGCTCAGAGGTCCCGTACTTATAACACTAAGCTACCGGTGCATTCAAATATGCAAAAAGTTGATTTTAGTAGACTTAATTTTCACATTCGTACTGTTTGCCGCCATGGAGCTCCGTTTTGAACTTCATGGTCCCTCTCACTCTAAGAGGGGTTTAGGCTGTAGCCCCGCTGGCCTTGCCGTCGAGAAAATTTATCAGGGCTCCTCACGGTGTTTTCCTTCACAGTCATAATATGTAAACAAATAACTTCACACTATTTTTAAAAGTTAAGGGTGCTGCCGTGTAAGGTCTATACCACTGGGGATAGATCTTTTCCTGATCTTCAATCCTTTGTTTTACCACGGAATATAACATGGTTCCGATGGCCCGCCAATATAGGCGGAGAGACGCCACACAGCGGGTTTCTTTATTGGGTGAGGGCCCCAAACTACCCTGTTCGTTGCCCCGAACGACGGGGTATGCGGTTAGGTACACTTTTTCCCGCCTTAACAAAAGAAATAAAAAAGGCTGTCACTGCTATTCGTCAATGGTGTATGACCAGTAACATTTAGATGGGGTTCACTATGGCGCTATATTTGAACCACTTCAAAAAGAATCACTAGAAATATCCAAACAAACAAATAAAATAAAACATAATACAGATGATTCAAATACTCTTTATATGTGGAAGACGAATTCAAAATCCCCTAAATTTTAAGGTTCTAATAAAAATAAATGATCTCCACCTAAGACATATTTTACAGGGGTTCGTCCATGTTCGAGTATGGTTTCCGCAGTTTCCCGGTGTGGTGATGCAGTCCGATCAAGAACTTATCATCATGTGCAAACCTCCAGAACCTACTATCATTGAAAACAAGGCAGCTGGATTTGCTGGTAGCTTGTAAGTAATTACTTACCTGCTTGTAGATTGTAAAGTTCTTGCGATGACAAATTAAATCAACATCCAATACTGTTTCAAATGCTACAAGGGTGGCAAACAAGCATATAAGCAACTTGATGGTAAGCAGTTACCGAATACTAGACACTAGAAACACCAGAGGTATATCTGGCTCCTTGCTAACCGCAGAAAAAGGGTTAAGAGTTGGAGAGGGATAGTGAAAAAAAGGTTATAATGAATTAGACAGAAAAGGTAATAGGGAGTGCATGAAAGATGTAGTTTGGATCTCTCACCATACAAACTACAATTTTAGCAACACCTACCATTGCTTCCATAGATATAGTATATTATACTGACGTATATATACTCTATCTATGGTTACGTCACACTACCACCGTATAGGAACATAATTAACTAGTTTATTATAAACCAATTTTCCGCTTGATGTAGTTAGTTAGTAGGCTTATACCCGTTCACCAACCTGTACCCTTTCCCAGTTCAACGTAGGTACGGGCTATAAAAAATAAAGAAAATTCTTACATAGATGATTCATCATTTGTGCCATCAACACATACGAACCCCGATGCAAAATAGTTCGTCTAGTATGGAAAGTAGTGCGTGGAAGTAAGCGTAAAATATAGAAAGTAAATATTGGTAAAATAATTAAGAACGTTTAATAAAAAGTAAACCACAATTTGAGGAACATTTTAAAGTTTATTTTAACATAACTGAAATTATTTCATGACTTTACATAACATAAAAAATTAAAAAAAACCCTTGTCACTCACGCAAAATAGTTCGTCTACCACTTAGTTGTGTCGCCTTTGCTCTCAATGACAGCTTTAATGCGAAGAGGTATGGTTGCAACCAACGCTGCACACTCTTCAGGCGTAATTGACTCCCAGACAGCCAAGAGTTTAGCCTTTAAGTCGCTCTTCGATCTTGATGGATTTTTACGGAGAACTTTTTTCATTTTCCACCATAGGGTTTCGATGGGCGACAAGTCCGGGCTGCCAGATGGCCATTCGATTGTAGGGATGCTTTTCGCCAGCAGCCACGTCTTTGTTGTCCTTGAGTATGGCAGGAAGCACCATCCTGTTGGAAAATGAAGGAATCTTGATGTTTAAGTGACTGAATAGAGGGCAGTAAATTCTCTTCCAAAAGGTACCATCCACAAACTGCATACCACCAACACTTTGTGCAGACATGCAGCCCCATATCATAAGAGACGCCGGAAACTTCACTTTGCGTTTAAGACTAGTATGAAATGCCTCATTTTTGTTCCGAATCACTTTTTTCCTTTCATCGCCGACTATCACTTCAAATTTGGACTCGTCACTCCAAATGATACTACGCCACTGATCGGAAGTCCAATTTAAATTACCACGAGCAAACTTCAACCTCTTTTTCTTTTGTACAGAATCAACAGTGGTTTCTCCTTAGCGGTGTAAAATCCGTAACCCATTCTTTTTAGGACTCTTATGCAAGTATCAACTGAGACGTCTTTGTGAATCATGTCCTTCTATTGCACCGTGAGTTCTCGAGCTCGAGCACGACGATTATTTTTAATAATTTTCTTCAGGATTCTGTTTTCTACTGCACTTGTGATGCGTGGTCGACCAGTTTTCTTCAAACAAGAACTCGTTCTATTCTTTTTATAGTGATGAATGATAGATTGGACTGTAGACCTGGGAAGTATCAAGACTTTAGATATTTGGTAACTTGATTTGCCAGCATCGACTCCACAAACTATTCGCTTTCGAAGCTCTTCACATGCACACGGGTTTGCCACGACCCATTGTTATTTGAAATTTAGTATTAGTTTTTTTAATTAGTAAAAAAAACTGAAATTTTCAGAATTTATACTGTCTCACTTGACAAATGACACAGAATTACTTTTACAAATTTAAATTATGCAACATAATTGTACAAAGAAGGAATAATCTTATTTAACTCAGCGATAAACGAACTCTTTTGCATCGATTAACAATTAAACGAACTATTTAGCTTATAACTTCTTCGAATTTAAAACAGGATATGTATAAATTTAAAAAGGTAAAATAGTTTATTACATATATTAGCCCGTACATGAGTAGGTTTCTGTTAATTGTATGTTTGTTAAATCTCTTGTAAGTAAGTGGATTATTCCTTACTTTTGGCTTTAGTCGTCAATAAAGTCATTTTATTAATTTAAACAATTTAGATCTATTTCTTTTAGCACTTGACATGCTCCGCTACTTTTTAAACTACAAATTATTTGTGAACAAAGAAAGAGATTTTTAGTAGGAGAGGGAATCGAACCTGCATCTTTTCCAATCCGGGGAAGTGCTCTGAACCACTAAGCTATCCTACTGATCTTTCGATCATCCAAAATTCTTAATCACATTTGTCTTACGACCAACGCCATCTATCGGCAAGCATTACATGCATCCAATATAGTAAGTTTAATTTTGCAATTAAAATTCATACTATTTGATGGCGCGATTTTTTTTTTAAAAGTATGAATCAAACTGTGTTGATGTTTTCAAATAATATGAATTTTAATTGCAAAATTAAACTTACTATATTGGATGCATGTAATGCTTGCCGATAGATGGCGTTGGTCGTAAGACAAATGTGATTAAGAATTTGGGATGATCGTAAGATCAGTAGGATAGCTTAGTGGTTTAGAGCACTTCCCCGGATTGGAAAAGATGCTGGTTCGATTCCCGCTCCTACTAAAAATGTCATTTTATTAATGTTTACGCATGAAGGGTTAAATTGAAACTACATTTTACTTTCTACTTTGTGACTACTATATGTCTTTGATCAAAGTTCTCTACATCGCACTGATGCAAAACAGTTATCAATGCATGTAATTGCTTTTTTAGAACTAGGGAGTTTAAATGTAATAAAACTAACAAACTAACAATCATTTATTCTAAATATTCCCATAGCCCACATGGCGCTAGAGTATCAGGAGTGGTGGAAGAAACGCCTGGTCGCTTGGAGTACGAAGTAGCTCTATACAAGGAAGCACCACCAGTCTCCAGACACACCAACCATTCCGTGGATTTACCTGTCGACCAGGTAACTACTGTACGTTTCACTCAAGATTTACAATTCTAAGAACGTGTTAACTGTGGCTTTACTTATAGTTTCCTTCGGAATACTTATTTTACAGCAATAAAACTAGAAACAATGTCTTGGTTTGGCCTAGTTTTGTCAGGTCAATGTGACGTAATAGACAAATTTTAACTTCGCATTGTGGAAGAAGACGAATGACAAACCTTTATAATGAAAAAATCACACATAACATGTTTATGCTTTTAAAAAATATTGCTTTTAAACTTATTTTTGGCTGTAGTTGTCACGAAATGAAATCGGCTTGGGTATTATTATCATGATACCATAGATAATCGAACCGTTAATCGTTTAGGCGGTGCCAATCGGTACAAAGCTTCAATTGCGTGCTCGCATCAACCCAGACTCAGCGTGGCGGCACATCAAACTATTGGAAGTAGCCGTTTCGCCTGACCCTGACCGACCTCACGCGCCAGGTGCGGTACTACTTGTCAAAGACGGGTGAGTGAATAAAGAGTACTTTAGATAAGTACTATTTATGTCGGATTGACGGATAAACAAGATCATAAAGAATCGAATATGTTTTTCTCACGTACCTAGTAGGTATCTATGTTTGTAGGTATATGGACACATACACATACATGAGTATGTGAGGTTTAAATCCTAGGAACGTCCGGACGGGTGAATGCACTTCTTATTACCATAAATGTAGACCAACTTATCAGTTTTTAATATACAGGGTATGGTTTCATGAAATATTTGGTAATTTTGGCCACTTAAAAACTTACAAAAACATTTGCCACCATAAGCATTAAAAATTAAAAAATAGCCATAACTTACGGATAGAAAGATTCTGATTGAAGATTATGGGTGCTATACCCAGAATCTGGACAAGTAGATAACCTATCTATATTTGTTTACTATTTACACATCTGGCACTTGGGGACACAGAACTGCTCTATGTGGTGTTTATCTAACGTAAATCCTTACCTGCCGGTATTTTTACTTTACTGTTTTGTTGGCGTTACTCGCAGGTGCAGAAATCGGGACTTCGCTTCAATTATACCTCACCAGCCAGCTCGCTACCGCGAGAGGCACAACGAAGTATTTCTAGATTTCGAGGCCTTCCTACTGGCTTCGATGAAAGAACGCTCTACGCTTTGGATACATTCACAAATTAAAGCTTGTATGGACGCAGCCGATTGTCAACCAGACTACTGTTTGGATTTATTTGAACCCTCAGGTTGGTTAGATAATAAAACAGTTTTATACATAAATACCTAACGTAGATACCATGTTATTCGCATTTTGTAAATGTAATGCACTATGGTTAGTATTGCATTTACGTAAGTACGTAAGCAGCAAAAATAGCTTTCAGTAGGTACCTAATTGTTATTAGATAAGTTGCTAGATAAAGATTAACAATTGATATTAGGGTAATTGTTACGTTGGGTGCCGTGTGGGGCCGGCTTTAGAATTGTCCCACTCCTCTCTACCCACGGGAGTCGTAAGAGCCGACTGAGGGAATACCGGGGGATACCTTCTCTAGAATCATACGTGTGCCGATATTTTGACACTTATTACACAAAAATGTGGCTCATTCCCTAACTAACACCTCTGAAAAACCATCACTGAAGTCGGATAGTGCCTACGATGTACCATGTTGACTAATTGAGAAGCTTCTATAGAGCTTTGGGTATACCGTAACTCGTTCATTCTGCTTGTTAAAATGTTGCTCGATAGTCAAAGTTTACTCATCAGTAATTTTTTTTTTCTGTTACCTCTCTTTGCGGTACCTCATAAGAAGTTGTTTTGATTTTACCACCCATTCATTTTTAAATTATAGGTTAAAATTAAATGATGTACAGCACTTCTCTTATTAGCTGAAAGTCCTAACTCATCTTTTAAAATATTTGAGGTGCTATTACCCGATACCGGGGGAGTGGGCAGCAGCACTTCCTCGAGTATTAACAACATCCACTGCGATCGCCAACCCTGCCAAGCGTGGCGATTACGGCATTATCCCCCGTGACGGGTCCGCTCGTTGTGGCGTTCTCTTGGGGAGGCCTATGTCCAGCAGTGGACGTTGAAAGGCTGATGGATGGATAGATGGAATTGTTACGTTTTCTTTGATAATATAGGTTAACGTCGGTCATACACTCACGAGGCTCTGAGAATTTTTTTTTCAGATGATATTGTGAAAAACAGTTTCATTCTGTAATTCTGTAGAAAGTAACGTTGAATCTAGTTTTTTTATACAGTACAGTACAGTATTACTGATTTAGAACGAGTAGATTTTTTATAGTGCTGTAACTATTGAGTTTTGATATTATAATAGATGGGTTGGTGTAATTTTAGGACACGGCCGACGTCGACGATCGCCAGCAGAGAGTTCCCACAACAATAACATAACGAGCGCGGCATTGGTATCTGACGGTAACAATTCAACAACTCCATTCACAAGGTTTAAAGAGAATCTGGAATACTCAGTAGTGATGCCTGGAGAGTTGTTTCACCGAACACCAATTGAAGCGACATGTGCTACGTCCATGATGATAGCTGTCGCATTAGGAGCGTTGCTGTTCATGTCTGCTTTACTAGTAAGTTGCAAATACAACATAATTTTACCGCCTTTAGATACTACATACATATCATTTAGCTCTGTGAATACTAGTCTGTTACGCAGTAAAAAATTATATACAGAAAACCTTTTATGTCTAGACTATGCAGTTATGTTAAATATATGAATAAAAAAAACGTAAGCAAATAGTCCCTGTGTGGCGGGGGACTTTACAAACATACAATTTCACGGTCACAAAGTACACTCCTTTCTTCCTTTTAGGACTTTGACATTTGTGGATCACACAAAGAGTTGTCTTAAGTGGGAATCGAATCCACAACACTCTGGCAGGACGCCGGTATCGAAACTAAACCACTTCGCCATCTGTGCAGTTAAAGTCATCAGATTGTTACAGTACCTACATAGCAATATTTCATACTTTTATAGTACACATCATTTTTTTTTTAAACCGTTACTGTACCACTGCTGGGTACTAATCTCCTCTCAGATTGAGACAGGATTTCATATCAGTAGCCCACGACGCTGACCCAGTATTGGCACACTTCACAAGACGTCGGAAAAAGGAATAGGCATGATTTCCTCACAATGATTTTCTTCACCGAAGTAGTGATAATCTGTAAATATGCGTGTTCGGACTGTGGATCGAGCTCCATACCACTGTGTTTGCTGCTTGTTTGGTAAAAACAAGCAGCGCTAAGCTATCACACTAAGGGCGGATTCGACCAAAATCGATTTTATACAAGAATAACTATACCGAGAATTATCTATTCCGCGATTTTATTCTCTAGATAATCAACAGTCGTTTTTCCACGCAATTTGACGTATAGAAACTTGGATTAGCTATACGTGAATAGCGAAGTGAATGTAATACCCGGCAAAAAGAAGTTATTCTACAAACGGGACGGTGTATAGCTTAACTCATCTCAACTCTTATTTGTCATATTATAGCGTGGGCAATTATGTGTCACTGAGCTGTATACTTTAGAAGTTTAAAAGTATTCCTTGTGTTGCATCAAGACAAAAAAGAGAACGCCTTTTTTTTATTCTTGGATTAACTCCTTATTCGGTGGTATAGTAACTATTCCCGAATAGGCTCGCTATTCTTCGAATTGTTGTTGGTAAAACGTAAAATTGATTTGTTCTCGACTAAGTAGCGATCATTCTAGGAATAAAATTGATTCTTGTTCCGCTCTAAGGCACACACACACTGCAATAGTAGCTACATATAGCAGTAATGTCATTTGAAGAATAAGTACGTTCAATTTCAAATGGATCTAAATTATTTTTTTACAGATGTGCTACTTAGCAACGAAGCTGAATTCCACGATGCTGAAAAACACCAATCTACAAAGTCCTTCGGGTAAGGGCTTCGAGCAGATACTGAGGGAGTTAGCACACCATTCCCTGCCGGACACAGGATACACCGGTCGTCCTACTGTACAATGATATCTACTATTCTATTTTATTCCCAATCCACCAAATATTTGGAGAAAATTAAAATTACATAGTTAAATTATAAATAAGAGATTGATAAATAACGAAGATAAAGAAATTGACGCTGTAATAAAAATATAAAATATTAGATATAATATGTAGGTAGATATTAATTTGTGTACCATAAAATGATTTATGATGATTTTCACAGTATTCTTTGAGGCTACTAGGTTCTATTATACTCTATATTCAAAGTTAGAGTACCTACCTTCGATCATCAATATTAACAAGATACAGTGTCCCGAACAAAATCAAGCTAAAACTGTCCGTTTGAATATTTATACTTAAACAGCTACATTTATACTTAAACAAAGGTTTTAAAACAGTTTTAAGTTCAACCTAATTACAATCATGGCATTTAGTAATAAAGACACAAATCTTTAAAATACTGTATTATATTTACGGTCATTCGTCACAAAAAACGAGCAAAGCAATAATTTATTACTGCCATTAAAAGTGAAATGACAAATAACATTTACTGTGAAACCAAGCTTAAATAGCAACAAATAAAGTACTTTTTGAACTAAATAAAATAAGAGATCACTTCTCAAATGCGCTCTTATTTGCCGAGACGTACCTATTTTTCGGATCGACGCGAAATCTATTGCATTTTTGATCCAAGGTACCTACCCTTAATTAGATATTGTGGAGGGATGTTATGGAGCTGTGTAACCGTAACCGAAAATACCGGATATCTAAAATAACAAAGTATCTGTAACGGTAACCGATATAAAAGTTTCGAATAATTTCGCATAGGGGCGGAGTCTAAATAATAACTAGCGGGTAATCCGCAACAATTTCATATCCGTAACCGGTATATTCCTATATTCGTATCCGTATATCCATAACATTCCTGTTAAAAGCTCTCTACCTATATAAGATATATTAGTTTTATTTTAGGAAGGTTAAGAACTTATGACTGAAAATTCGAAAGTTCTGCAAATAAGTCCCAGAACTTGGTAATTTTTCAGTCATGACTGTCACAAAATTAGTATTATAATATTTGATATTAGTAAATTATTATTAAGCCTAATTTATTTAAGTAATTTCATATAATAAAAAACGTAAAAAATGCTACTGTTATGGTCATTAACATAAATTACCTTTTTTTTATTGCTTGTAGTCGCAGACGAGCCACGGCCCATCTGACGGTAACCGTCGCTCATGGACTCAATTATACCGAGGGTATTGTCAAGCTCCTGCTCACCATTTCATTTCACCGATATGAAATGACAGCGCCGGCCCGAAGTAAATTTTAGAATGGAGCGAGATCCAACTATGGCGCCTCTCCCGCTTGCTCCTAATAATATATCCATCCATCCATCAACCTTTCATCGTCCACTGCTGGACATAGGCCTCCCCAAGAGAACGCCACAGCGAACGGTCCTGTGGTGTCTGCATCCAACGACTGCCTGCGACTTTGACCAGGTCATCGGTCCACCTGGTGGGAGGCCATCCTATACTGCGCCGTCCATTACACGGTCGCCACTCGAGAACCTTTCTTCCCCAACGGTTGTCGGTTCTCACTGGTAACACACACGGGTAGCCACGTCTTTGTTGTCCTTGCAGTATGGCAGGAAGCACCATCCTGTTGAAAAATGAAGGAATCTTGATGCTTAAGTAACGGAATAGCGGGCAGTAAATTCTCTTCCAAAAGGTTTTGATACCTTGCAGCATTGATAGAACCATCCACAAACTGCATACCACCAACACCTTGTGTAGACATGTAGCCCCATATCATAAGAGACGCCGGAAACTTCACTTTACGTTTGAGACAATCAGTATGAAATGCCTCATCACGAATCACTTTTTTCCTTTCATCGCCGACTGTCACTTCAAATTTGGACTCGTCACTCCAAATGATACTACGCCACTGATCGGAAGTCCAATTTAAATGATCACGAGCAAACTTCAACCTCTTTTTCTTTTGTACAGCAGTCAACAGTGGTTTCTCCTTAGCGGTGTAAAATTCGTAACCCATTTTTTTTAGTACTCTTTTGCAAGTATCAACTGAGACGTCTTTGTGAATCATGTTCTTCTATTGCCGTGAGTGATTATTTTTGATAATTTTCTTCAGGATTCTGTTTTCTACTGCACTTGTGATGCGTGGTTGACCAGTTTTCTTCAAACAAGAAGTCTTTCTATTCTTTTTATAGTGCTGAATGATAGATTGGACTGTAGATCTGGGAAGTATCAAGTCTTTAGATATTTGGTAACTTGATTTGCCAGCATCGACCCCAGAAACTATTCGCTTTCGAAGCTCTTCACATGCACACAGGTTTGCCACGACCCATTGTTATTTGAAAACTAATGAAAAAAACTGAAATTTTCAGAATTTATACTGTCTCACTTGACAAATGACACAGAATTACTTTTACAAATTTAAATTATGCAACATAATTGTACAAAGAAAGAATAATCTTATTTAACTCACCGATAGACGAACTATTTTGCTTATAACTTCTTCGAATTTAAAACAGGATATGTATAAATTTAAAAAGCTAAAATAGTTTATTGGTTCATAATTAAAAAATGGTATAAGTAACGCGACATGTGATAGTAGAACAGCTTAATATTTTATATAGATATACAAAAATAATGAAGTTAGAAAAAATCTCACAGAGAAAATTTCACACGAACTATTTTGCATCGGGGCTCGTACCTAATATTTCGAGTATTTTACCTAATTAATATCAAATTAAAGGTTTAGGTATAATTATTTATATCTTCACATATTTACACAACAAATAAAAAAAATACGACCTATTTATTATACCTATCTCTTTTTTTAAAAACATTATATTTATAAAAGAGATAAGTAGGTCAGTTAGAAAAGAAAAGAGAGCAAGATAGTTTTATGCTATTAGTTCCTTTTACAAATGTTTCTTGAGTCGAGATACGAATTATATCTAAACATTCATATATAGAAGGATTTAGAAAGTAAAGGAGGATATGAATATTTATAGGTAAAGAAACTTTGAGCGAAATAAGAGTGTTAAAGAGAAGAGAGTGATCATATAAGTTACATGGGAAACATATATGATTTAGATCGCCAAAATCACCACAATCACAGTATGGATCGGAACTAATTTGAACTCTAGATAAATGAGCAGGCACACAGTTATGTCCCAACCGCATTCCAAGAGAACCGTAGTAGCTCTTTTACCAAGTCTCAACTTATTAAAAGAAGGACTACAAAACCAGGGCTTTAGCCGAATATAAGGTTGGATTGTTTTATATTGCGAGCCTTTTGTTTTACTAGAGAGCTCCCAGACTTCATCCCAAGAATTTTTAAGATAAGTAGCAGGAAGTGCAAGTAAATCTTGAGGAAAAATTTTAAAAGGAAAGACGTCACCACATTGCACCGTCTCGTTTGCCATCTTATCTACCAATTCATTGCCGTATATACCGCAATGACTAGGAATCCAAGCGAAATTGACATGCAATCCAGCTGTAATGTACTTAGAGAGTCACTAAAGATGACGGACCTTTTTAATTTCATTAAGAAGATATATTCTAAAGCTTTTACTATACCAAAACACTCGCCTGTAAAGATAGATGTTTCACAAGGGAACTTAATTTTTTATACGATATTAAATTGTTTATGGAATACACATACACCAACTGCACCAGTCTGAGTTTGCTTAAAAGCATCCGTAAATATTTGATGCCATCCACACCATGGCTCTTCAGCTATAATGTTGAACTTTTGATCGACTTCTTTATCATTACGGTCGAGATTCAAATCAAGGAAAATTTTTGGGGTATATACAAGACTGTGAAAATTACAATTGACAATTGAAAATGCCAAGGCTTTGAGAGGAAAAAACAGGAGCTGAAAGACTTTTATATTTACTGAAACTGTTAACTAAACAAGGTGGGTTTTTTTTTTGTATTTGTATTTCCAGTAAGAAGATGTGTGTATGAAGGCTGCTAGTTTTTGAATTTTAGGAATCAGTTGATGATTAGAAAATTGGCTAATGTGTAAGAAAAACCAGTCCGATAAATATTGCCGTCTTAAGTAAAGAGGTGCATCACCACATTCAGCCTGAAGAGCATTGATAGGGCTGGATTTCATTGCTCCCGTAATTATTCTTAAGGCTTTAGATTGTATTACATCTAACTTCTTCAACGCCGCTAAATTACAAGGTTCTAATATGAATGAACCATAATCTAGTATGTTCCTTATTAAGGCATTATACATTAATCTTAAGGAGGAAGGATGGGCTCCCCACCAGACTCCTGTGACACATCGTAATAAATTTAGATTTTTTTCACATTTTGCAACCATATGTTCACAATGTGCGTGACCTGTTAACTTAGAGTCTACCAATACCCCTAAGAATTTTGCGTAACTCTTTTCAGGTATCATAACCGTGTCGTAATAAACATTTGCTGGTAGTGACTGAAGTTGACGAGTATATGCTACAACAGTACTTTTTTCCGTCGATAGTTCTAAGCCCTGATGGATGATCAACAACCATGTTTTTAATAACTTTAGAGCTTGTGTTAATTCATGTGAAGCTACACTAACAAATCTATTGGTGGAGTATAATAACAAATCATCTGCATATTGCAATATATTTATAACGTCACCAATAGAAGCTTTCAAATCATAGGTGTAGATATTATATAGGATCGAACTTAAAACTGAGCCTTGGGGCAATCCTTTCCATGAAATTAATTCGTCTTACTTTGAGTATGTTACCACACCCATTAGGAACACTACAGGAGTCTATTATCTCTTCAGGAGATAGGTCCGTGGGAATACCACGAATAACACCCATCTGAGATATGTTGTATGTAGGAATAAATGCCTTCAAATTGTTTTCGTTTAAGCTTTTGTGTTCTAAAAAAGTATTTGCATCTATATAGCTACTAAGAGACACTGACACCCATATTCTAAGACGGTTCCTCGAAAATTTCTCAACTCCACTCAAGCGCACTCAAGAAGTTTGGTATTCTTAGTTGCAAAAAATCTCCTCCACTTGACGCCTTTCCTCACTCGAGGTGAGGAAACAACTGTCAATCTCAAGGTACGTCGGGACCAACCTTAAGGAATACTCAAGGAAGTTTTTATTCTATAAACAATTTACTGAAGTTTATTATTTCATGTGAATATTGTTTTCTAGTGTTTATAATGTATTTCCAGCGGTTTTTGAATTAGTATTATTAAGTATGATTATCTCATAAGATGTTACTTGCGAGATGCTGCAAACCCAACTTTTACGATACCGTAGATCCATTCCAAAGACGTAGGTAAGCTATTTTTTTTTCCAGCAGGATTACCGTCACCTAAAGTAGCCGTCGAATTTATTTTATATTTAATTATGAGTTCCTGTAGGCATAACTTTACCGACCGATATTCAGTAAGAATATCTTCCAGACATATTACAAAATAAATGATATCTAAACAATTTATACTTGCTATAAAAACACTCCCAGCAAAAAAACAATGTTGACTTGACGCGACGACGCTATGTAGGTACTTTCTGGTTATACGATATACGTAAGTAGGTATTACTTTTTGCTATGTAGGTACCTACCTGAGTTTTACTCCTTGTGGCGATCCTTATATAATACCTATCGCCCTATCTAAACATTTACATGTCAAATGACAAACATCTTTTAACTTTTGAGTGACCACAGATGTAAAATCAAAGCATTTTTGGCCAAAACAATATTCTATCTACAATACAATGACGTAATTAATGACGTATTACCTCGACTCAACCTCATTCGAGGTTCCTCGAGTTTTCAACTAAGAATACCAATTTCGAGGATTCCTTGAGATATTCCTTGAGGTATCCTCAGTTGAGTTTGAGTCGAGGAAAGGTTGAGGAACCGTCTTAGAATATGGGTGTCAGATACTATTTCGCCCTATTCTTTTCAAACTACCATTTACAACATGCTTAATGGAATGTTTATTTAAAAATTTTCCAAACGTAATTGGATGAAATGTGGCGCCGTCATTCGAAAGGTCAGTATTTTTTTGTACATGTATTATGAAAGGTGCTAGGTCTGACTTACTATAGAACGTTCTCGTAACTGGCACTGGCGGTGGTGGTACCTGGGTACCTGCAGCTGGAGTTACTGTGTTATTTAAAAAAGATTTTCATCATTGGCACTAGGAGTCACACACAGAAATTGACATGCAATCCAGCTTTTATACATGAATATAATTTATTCCTACCTTCAAATATTAGTGGATTAGGATTTAATTTTAAATGGAAATTTTAAAAGTGCCTGTAATGTACTTATAGAGTCACTAAAGATGACGGACCTTTTTAATTTCATTAAGAAGAAGTATTCTAAAGCTTTTACTATACCAAAACACTCGCCTGTAAAGATAGATGTTTCACAAGGGAACTTAATTTTTTATACGATATTAAATTGTTTATGGAATACACATACACCAACTGCACCAGTCTGAGTTTGCTTAGAAGCATCCGTAAATATTTGATGCCATCCAACCATGGCTCTTCAGCTATAATGTTGAACTTTTGATCGACTTCTTTATCATTACGGTCGAGATTCAAATCAAGGAAAATTTTTGGGGTATATACAAGACTGTGAAAATTACAATTGACAATTGAAAATGCCAAGGCTTTGAGAGGAAAAAACAGGAGCTGAAAGACTTTTATATTTACTGAAACTGTTAACTAAACAAGGTGGGTTTTTGTATTTCCAGTAAGAAGATGTGTGTATGAACGCTGCTAGTTTTTGAATTTTAGGAATCAGTTGATGATTAGAAAATTGGCTAATGTGAAAGAAAAACCAGTTCGATAAATATTGCCGTCTTAAGTAAAGAGGTGCATCACCACATTCAGCCTGAAGAGCATTGATAGGGCTGGATTTCATTGCTCCCGTAATTATTCTTAAGGCTTTAGATTGTATTACATCTAACTTCTTCAACGCCGCTAAATTACAAGGTTCTAATATGAATGAACCATAATCTAGTATGTTCCTTATTAAGGCATTATACATTAATCTTAAGGAGGAAGGATGGGCTCCCCACCAGACTCCTGTGACACATCGTAATAAACTTAGATTTTTTTCACATTTTGCAACCATATGTTCACAATGTGCGTGACCTGTTAACTTAGAGTCTACCAATACCCCTAAGAATTTTGCGTAACTCTTTTCAGGTATCATAACCGTGTCGTAATAAACATTTGCTGGTAGTGACTGAAGTTGACGAGTATATGCTACAACAGTACTTTTTTCCGTCGATAGTTCTAAGCCCTGATGGATGATCAACAACCATGTTTTTAATAACTTTAGAGCTTGTGTTAATTCATGTGAAGCTACACTAACAAATCTATTGGTGGAGTATAATAACAAATCATCTGCATATTGCAATATATTTATAACGTCACCAATAGAAGCTTTCAAATCATAGGTGTAGATATTATATAGGATCGAACTTAAAACTGAGCCTTGGGGCAATCCTTTCCATGAAATTCTTGTAAGATCAGCATTATCAAGACTGATTTTGCGTCCACAAAGCATGTTTTTAATAAAATTGATTAACATCATAGGTATCTGTATTTTATTTTATTTTCTAGACAAAATGTCTGTAAGAACGTTGTCATAAGCAGATTTTATATCTAAAAAAGCCGCAACTATGGATTCATTTTTCGAAAAGGCTATGCGAATATCTGTTACAAACACACTGACACTATCCATTGCCCTCCTACCCTTTCTAAAAACATACTGGAAGTCCGGCAAAAGATTTTTGCTTTCTATAAACCATTCAATTCTATTTTTAATTAAGTGTTCAGCAATTTTGGCAATAACCGGGGACAAGGCTATAGGTCGATAAGACGAACATTCTTCCGGATTTTTGGTGGGTTTTAAAATAGGCAACACTGTTTGAGACTTCCAAGCCGATGGTACATCGCCAGTCAACATGACAGAATTGATAATATATAATAAATAATTTAACGCGTTATCACCTAAATTTGCAAAAAAAGGAATAGGGTATACCATCATCACCAGGCGCAGTATCTGCGGTGGCAGATAAGACGCCCTTCAGTTCATCTAACTTAAACTGCTCATCAAGTCCATAAGGGCAAACAGATAGATTAAGTAAAACAGGAGGTGTTGTGGAAGCTAAGTCCATAACAGGCACTGTTGATGGTGCTAGCCTATCTAGAAATTTGTTGTGTAAATAAGGTGGCATTTTCGTGAAGGTAGAATCGCTGACTCCAGCTCTAAAGCATTTAATTTTACGCCAGACAGCTGAAGAAGGAGTAGTCGGAGATATAGATGAACAAAAATGTTTCCAGCCACTGCGTTTTTTTTCTTTCAGTAATTTCTTACACTTACGCATAATACATAACAGTTCCTCAAAGTTTTCCTGAGACGTATCTAAATTATATTTAATTTCAGCATTTTTCCTTTGGGCGACTGCCACACTACTACACTCAGTGTCCCACCAAGGCGGGGATGGCCGCTTATTAGATATACCAGTTTTAAGTGGAAAAGTGTCATTAGCAGCCTCAGTCATGACATCAATTAGACATTTGGAGGAAACACTTGGAGAATGTGAGTGTGTTGATGATAATATAGAATTTTTTTCTTCCATAAGCTGTTTAAATTCATCCCATTTATCCTTAACTATCCTATATTTTAAACGAGGAGTTTTGAGGTTATGATCAACCTTAAATGTAGATAACTTAAATAACACAGGGAAGTGATCACTGCCATAGGAAGAGCACAGTGTGCTAAGAAATAGAAGAAGCTAAATTAGGAGAAGTTATTGTTAAATCCAAAGCACTATAATTTTCATGGGGACCATGACATCGTGGTTTCGATCTACATTGTACTTTGGTGTGACCATAACGACAACAATTATAACATTGTATGGTTGGATAAGTGTACATTTGCACAGGTAGAGTGGTGTAACACATATATATGCGTTCAGGTAGAACCTGACCATCAAATGTTGCAACAACTGTTTGAGACGGCTTCCATGTTAGTTCACCATCTACTATCTGTTTAATGTTAATTCGTCTTACTTTGAGTATGTTACCACACCCATTAGGAACACTACAGGAGTCTATTATCTCTTCAGGAGATAGGTCCGTGGGAATACCACGAATAACACCCATCTGAGATATGTTGTATGTAGGAATAAATGCCTTCAAATTGTTTTCGTTTAAGCTTTTGTGTTCTAAAAAAGTATTTGCATCTATATAGCTACTAAGAGACACTGACACCCATATTCTAAGACGGTTCCTCGAAAATTTCTCAACTCCACTCAAGCGCACTCAAGGAGTTTGGTATTCTTAGTTGCAAAAAATCTCCTCCACTCGACGCCTTTCCTCACTCGAGGTGAGGAAACAACTGTCAATCTCAAGGTACGTCGGGACCAACCTTAAGGAATACTCAAGGAAGTTTTTGTTCTATAAACAATTTACTGAAGTTTATTATTTCATGTGAATATTGTTTTCTAGTGTTTATAATGTATTTCCAGCGGTTTTTGAATTAGTATTATTAAGTATGATTATCTCATAAGATGTTACTTGCGAGATGCTGCAAACCCAACTTTTACGATACCGTAGAATTCCAAAGACGTAGGTAAGCTATTTTTTTTTCCAGCAGGATTACCGTCACCTAAAGTAGCCGTCGAATTTATTTTATATTTAATTATGAGTTCCTGTAGGCATAACTTTACCGACCGATATTCAGTAAGAATATCTTCCAGACATATTACAAAATAAATGATATCTAAACAATTTATACTTGCTATAAAAACACTCCCAGCAAAAAAACAATGTTGACTTGACGCGACGACGCTATGTAGGTACTTTCTGGTTATACGATATACGTAAGTAGGTATTACTTTTTGCTATGTAGGTACCTACCTGAGTTTTACCCCTTGTGGCGATCCTTATATAATACCTATCGCCCTATCTAAACATTTACATGTCAAATGACAAACATCTTTTAACTTTTGAGTGACCACAGATGTAAAATCAAAGCATTTTTGCCCAAAACAATATTCTATCTACAATACAATGACGTAATTAATGACGTATTACCTCGACTCAACCTCATTCGAGGTTCCTCGAGTTTTCAACTAAGAATACCAATTTCGAGGATTCCTTGAGATATTCCTTGAGGTATCCTCAGTTGAGTTTGAGTCGAGGAAAGGTTGAGGAACCATCTTAGAATATGGGTGTCAGATTCTATTTCGCCCTATTCTTTTCAAACTACCATTTACAACATGCTTAATGGAATGTTTATTTAAAAATTTTCCAAACGTAATTGGATGAAATGTGGCGCCGTCATTCGAAAGGTCAGTATTTTTTTGTACATGTATTATGAAAGGTGCTAGGTCTGACTTACTATAGAACGTTCTCGTAACTGGCACTGGCGGTGGTGGTACCTGGGTACCTGCAGCTGGAGTTACTGTGTTATTTAAAAAAGATTTTCATCATTGGCACTAGGAGTCATACGTTTTGGTGCTTTTTCAGAACACTCACAAGGAGGACTAGAGCCAGATGTATTCTTTCTTCGCTTATTACAATGTTTACACATTTTGTGTGAACGGATGCGTTTGTGGCCTTTATCTTTTTTTACTGAAGAGTCTGTATCAATACCGGACTCTGAGTTTATAGTTACATAACTTCCCGCTGGTGGAACTGTGCCACCAGGGTCTGGTGGCTCATTCATGGTAATACAATAAATATAAAAAGACTTACCTAAGAGTTTATATACACTACACTACAAAAACTACTATTGATAAATAATTATATACAAGTATAAAAATACCCCTGATCAATGAAATTACAATTATTAAAATTAAAACAGAAAAACGCGACCGCCCTTATCGAAGCTTCCCGCCTTTTTTTTCGTTCCTAATAGTTCTTAGTTCGTGAACTACTCAACTCAAGTTAGTAAGTAGTATAGTAGTCTGTGACAAGTCTAGAGTCACAGAACACTTCTACCCTATATACTGATTTTTTTTTTTTTTTATTTGTTTAAGGCATTGGAAGAACCATCAGCCTAACAGTAACTTATAAACATCGTTATTCTCTCATTACACGTAAGTTTAGTTCATAAAACAAGTCATAGTCGAAGTCAGTCATATAAAATTAGTCAGTCAAGTCAAAGTCCCACTCCAGTAATACGATGGCGATCTTACTGAAGCTTCTATGGAGTTTTGGAGACAACACGAAAAATCCCGTTATGTCGCATTACATCACTTGCCAACACTTATGCACATACACAAATAGTTAATAAGCAAAAGGCCACCACTTTTACACATTAATACTTGAAATAACACAAGTTTAGGAAAACAATGCAGAGCGACGACATGATCTTTTTCGTGTTCCCGCCAAAACTCTCCCTATATACTGAAGAAGCAGACCATAGATAAAATACTAATATAAAATAAAGCAGACCTGTATTATTGGGCCATGGTTGTTACTATCAAATGATCAAAGTATTAGTTACTTATAACAGATGAAGCGTAGCATTTCCAATGAAACATCAAAAATGATAAACGTTAAAAAACCACGCATAACATCAAATCATTGGTCTCTAGGTCTTATCAAATCTATGCAAGACCCAGCATCTATAGTGAAACAATCGAAACAATGTGTTGTTATCAAGGATAAATACCCTAAAGCCAAAATTCATTATTTAGTAATCCCACAAGATGATATAAGCAGTATCTATCAGTTAAATAGTTCACACATAGACCTCTTAATGGAATTTGGGCAGGTGTTTAAAGAAATACAAAATAAAGAGAAGTTAACACTTCAGGCAGGATTTCATGCAGTTCCGAGTATGCAGAGACTACATATGCATATAATAAGTACTGACATGGTCTCGCCTTGCTTGAAGACTAAAGTACATTGGAACAGTTTTACGACTAGTTTTTTTAGACCTTACAAAGGTAGATTAATTATACGAGTATATTACTGTTTTAATGAGAATAAAGTAACATTAATAACTATTAATTAATGTTTTATACCAAATAATGCCTTGACACTGTATAACATTTTGTTTTTTAAGTGCTAGCGAGTGTACCTACACGCTTTGCTTGCTACTTACTAGAAGAAACATCTGAAAAAAATAAAAGATTACTGTGGAGTAGATGCTTCAAGAGAGAAGTCAACCAATAAACAAAAAAAGATGTGATTTGAAAATTTATTATTGTGAGTAAAGCTCACTGCGTAGAGGTAAAGTGTATGGAATGGTACTCCATTTTATGTTGCAGTTTTAAACACTCACAGTAATCTTTATTATTTTCACAATATAAAAAATGTTATAGCCCAGTGGTTCAACCCATTTTGTGTTCCATATAATGAAAATACTGCTAAAGTATCTAAATAGCTTGTCAAAATAGTAAAAACCAAAAAATAACAGCTTCTAGTGGTAGAGCCTTACTTATCCTAACATGAATGGGCCAGCTCAATTGGGGAAGTCCCAACCTTTTACAAAAGGTAACAAAAAATAAAATCATGCCTTCCCTTTAAGTTGGAGATGGGGACATGCGAGTGATGCCTCTAGTGTTGATAGGGTTTATATGCCACCGTAACAGCTTTCCATCAAGTGGGCCATATGTTTGTTTGCAACCCTGATAGTTGCTAGCACCACTTAAGACCACACAAAGTTGAGACCAGTTAAAAGCTAAATTGAACAAACCATCACTGCAGTAAAATGTGATATAAAGTGCTAATGCATAAAGTATTATGATTTATACTTTACAGACGTGCTGAGTGAATTACAAGAAAATGGGATTATCAAGAAAATATCGTCTGAACTACATAAAAGTTTAATGTCAACTGATCTTCAGTGTAACCAATGTTCTTACAAACCCAAAAATATGCCACAACTTAAAGAACACTTATTAAGTCATATTTAGTAGTAATCTATTTATTTTCATTTCTTAAAATTCCATTAATTTGTATTATCTAAAATATGTACACACCTAGACCTACACATTCATTTTATTATACTATATTGCCATAATTTTGTGATTATTTTAGTTTAGGTGGTCAGTCTTTGTTTTAGAGAGTTGCATACATTTTTGGATTTCAGACAAAAAATTTCAATAATTTGCTTTAATTCAAAATAGCAATTGTAATTTCATAAACATATGACAGCAAATATACAAATAGATAAATTACGTAATTTATACTTTATAAAAGTTATTGCAACATTTCTATCTACAATAATCTCTATACATTGCACACAATATCTGATTTACATTAATAATAAGTTTTACATGTTCATCATAATTCTTATAACTTGAAACAAACTGCTGTATTTAATAGTGCAGTGTCTCATTTCACAGATGCCTAAAGAGTAGAATATAAGCAAGGATTTTAAAAAGTATTACCTCTAGCAATCTCCAGCAGTGCTGGAGTTATTGAATATATAGGTAGTCACAACCTCAGAAAATTAAACTAGGTGTGTACTAGAAATGGTGGTTGTCATTTCTAGCTATATGATTTGTCACATTGATGCACCAATTTGCTATATTAGACACTTACTACATTTTCTTTTAATTATTCAGTTTAAAATGCTTTAAAAAGTTTAGGGGTTTTTATAATATAGTCACACAGTTCTAGAATTCTCTATATCTGTCACACTAGGTGGTTAGATTATTTTAAGAAAACATTTAATACCTCATGCATGGACTATGTCACTGCTCAGAGCTTAGGTCCTTTCCCAATATCCATGACATGAAATGTAGCGATATATTCAGATTCAGTTCATCGCCTTACCAACATAATTATACATAATAATTATTTATATAAAGTTATTAAAGACTAGGTTCAATTAAAACATTATCTCTACATGCTGATTTGCTAGAACGGGGACTCTCAGAATCTAGCAAGGATCTAGAATCTGCACTGTCAGATCCATCTCCATCTGGAGTATTATAAATTGACATGTTTCGTCTTTTGAATGTTTTTCTTGATTCTACAGACACTGGTGTCTTACAATCACTTGCATTTATAGTATCATTTGATATGAAAGTAGTATTTGTTTCTGGTGATAATTCTTTTGATGATGACATTTCACTATCAAGGTTATCCGGAGTGACTGGAGCAGGTAAGGAAAGCTTAGATATTTGTTGCTTTACAGGAGTATTTACAGTACTATTCTGTAATTTTTCACTCCCTTCAACCTGTGGTTTTCTCATAGATCGCCCTGATCTAGCCATAACTACTTGAACAGGATCATCTATTCCCAATTTCTCACATAGCTCAACTGTTTGAGGATTAACTATAGGAACCTTCGGAGAAACTTTGGGTGCATTAATATCAAACACAGGTGCAGTTCTTACAAAATTGTCTTTTATAACCAGGCTGTCAAATAATTGGTTTATTATATCTTTTTCTTCTTCTGTTGGTGTGAAGTTGTACCTGGGAATTAAAACAGCATTCAATATGTTAACAGTATCAATAATAAAATAACTCAACTTTATTGTGTTAGTATAATATAATTTAACTCTTAATATGCACCTCTCATCTCCACCTGGTCCTGGCATGTGACAGTCAATATTTTTTACAGTCAAAAGATGATTTGTACTTTTTAATATAGCCAACCATTCTACATCATATTTAAGGCATTTGTCACCATCATACTCAGGAGGCATATCTAAAATCTGTAAATGTCTGCGTTTGGGTAAACATTTGTCCAATGCTAAAAATTTTGTTTCTGTATCTGGCTCTTCATGCTGCACAAGTGCTGCAAATTGACAATGCAGATGTGCTGCAAACCAATAGTCTGGTTTTAAAGTATGTAATAATGTTTCAGCTGGTATGCTTCCTAATTGATATGATTCTACATCTTCCCTAAAAAAAAGCCATTTATTATGGTTACAATTTCAATATAAAAATAGATATTAGTAATATATTAAACCTCAATAAACTCAGAGCAATCACCATGAACTCACTTCTATTAGTAAAAGTATAACATTCAAGTAATAGTTATTGTTGCAAATTTTTATTATATTATGTTGACAAGTACCTTAAAAATGGTTTTCGACTGAGCAAATTATGTATGTTTCCATAATCAGTGACACCCCTTGGCCAATCATGTGACAACATCACATGTAGTTTTTCTTTTAAATGGCTCAATCTAAAAAAATCTAATGATCTCACATGATAAACTGTTCTCAAAGAGCTTTGTGTGTATGGGACAGTTTCCCAAAGTCCTTGACGATAGTCAAGAGCTTTATATATCCCAGACATACCTGTAAGTACAGAATCATAAAAAAACTAGCAAAATTATTAAATTACATATAATAAAATTAATACTTAAAATTGTAATAAAATACCTACCTCCTATCCTGAGATGACCGAATTTGACAACTCCAGCACGTCCCAAATAATAAATATTTGGTGCTACCCAACCTCCATAAGGAAGTTCTTGTAAATAGTTTGATGCTTCATGATTACCTCCAATGAATATTGTCAGTATTGGAGCTTTTTTTACACCACTGTAATATCTGAGAAAAGTATTTATGAGAATATGACAACAAATAAGAGTATTATAACTTAGCTGTATAAAATAGATATTTTTATGGCCTTAGTTTGAGTATGAAAATAAATATATTTTTTATTTTTGACGTAATGCATTTTCAAGTTTTTTCTTAGCAACCTCCAAAGAAGTACGTTTGACAAACGTCCTTTTTCTATATAAACAGAACTAACTTGTGAAAGGAACACATGTGCTGATATTTCTCAGGTACTGCCATAGCCCTCAGATCTTCGTGATTACGGACAGATTGAAAGTCACCGCAGCAAATTAGTAAATCTATTTTGATGTTTTCCCTGGCTTGAGTAGTTTCAATACATTCATATATTGTTTCAAGTTCGCCATGGGCACAGCCTTCTATAGCGATTTTCATTTTAAATGTCTACGATAAATAACTTGATAGATCAACAAAATAACTGTGAAGCCGTGATTTTATACAAATACAAAAAATCAAAAATCAATAATAATCTTGGCTTGGCTCAACTTGGCGCTCTTGAGCCACAGATCATAGCGTCCATAGCAGTTAAAAAGTACTCTGTGGACCATAGCAAATATTGTTCTGTGCTCAGACTAAGAACTAGACGGAGCCATGGCATGGCCGCACTTGAAACAGCAATATTTTTTTAAATGTTGCCAGGTTGACAAATATTTAACCATATTTGGGTAAAATAAACGATAGAATGAAGTCTGTAACTTGATCGTAAATAAGAAACTCTTCGTAACAAATATTTAATTGAAAATCACAACGTTTATCAAAATAATTATTTAAAAGTAAATCTACCACCCCTTCTATTCATCCAACCATCAGTCTTTAAACGTCCACTGCTGGACATTGGCCTCCCCAAGAGAGCACCAGAACTAGCGGGCTTGTGCTGACTGCGTCCAACGGCTCCCTGCAGCTTTGACTATATATTTGGTTCATCTGGTGGGAGGCCATATTACGCTGCGCTGTCCGATACGTGGTCGCAACACGAAAACCTTTTTCCCCAACTGTTGTCAGTTCGTCGAGCGATATGGCCTGCCTATTGCCACTTCAGCATGCAAACCTGGCAGGCTATGTCGGATATTCAAGTTCTACGGATCTCCGTAATAAGAATTCGATCACGTAGGGAAATACCAAGACTTTGAGCCTTGATGCAAGGTAAGTATTGCTGCTCCATAAATTGCCGTTCTGTGCGATATCTCATCTGGTAAGTAATAATAAGTTATATTTAATAAAATAATAGTACACAAGAATATAATTAAATTATCTTTTCTTTCTTTTCTGGGTCAAATTAGAAAAGAATTATCTTCCTTCCAACGCTGATTTAACTAATTGAATAAGAACTAAGAGCAAATCAGTTTCTCTGAATTCTAGATTATGACTACAGCGGTATTCATAATCTAGAATTGAGATTTACTTACAAAGATTAAGTTACAACTGCCTCTGTGGTGCAGTGGTAGTGTAAGTGACTGCTGATCATGAGGTCTCGGGTTCGATCCCCGAGTCGCGCAGTGCTATTGAGATTTTTCAAAACAAAAAAAAATCTCAGTAGCAGCCAGGAGTTTGTAAATGTGCCCGGTAGACGTCAATAGGCTCGCCCCCTATTACGTGGGACTTATACATAGCTGGCGAGTAGTGGATGTGTAATACACCTCGGCCTACCCCTTCGGGGAATACAGGCGTGATGCTATGTTTTTTGAAGTTACAAAGACTTTAAAAGCTATAATTACATGAACTTATTCACTGGCAATGATTTTGCTCTCAACGTTACTATTTTCTTATTATGTATAATGAAACACCAAAAAAATGTCGTGGAACATACTTTGGGTATTTCGTGGGTTGCCTCGTTTTTCCGTAGCATCCACCCATTTCGGTCTTGCATCTGGATTAGAGGAAAACCTTAAATAGTAATTTTTTATCATCATCTCATAAATTACATATAAATTTATTAGTAAAGTGAAAACTGGGCAAATTAAATTCGCAATAAGGCAACACCGAAACAATTCTCAGTAATAGAAATTTAGCCAGAAAACGTGTTTTGCGAGTGTATCTTAGTAGCAATTATTAATTACGAGTAAAAAAGTCCATTTTATATCACTTTATAGCATTCAATCATAAAATTATTTCATTTTCGACTACATATGAATGAAATGTTATACCTGTATTTTTTCGCTTGCTGTAGCTTTTGTAGCATAGTAAACTATTTTACAAGCACTATTATCACGACATGAACATGTAGATACTCGTAGGAAACATGTTATGATACAAAGGTCATGCTTCGCATTCACATAAATTCATTTTTCAGGACATTAAAAGTCGTTTGCTGTATAATATACTTCGATATAGCGTAAAGGCACAATTGCTCAGCATTTTATATAAAGTAGCTGCTACCCGCGACTAGATCCGCGTGGAATTTAGTTATCTTAGATTATATTAGTTATATTCTTATTTTACGCGGAACCCTAATATTTTTCCTAAATAAAAGTAGTCTAAGTTACTACTTTTAACATCACTGCCAGTGAAAATGCCGTCCAAATTGGACCAGCCGTTCTGGAGATTAGCCGGAACAATCAGCATTTCATAAGCATTTAGTAAAAAAATCTGTTAATTATAAATCAGATACTTCAATCTTATTTATTTGTATAGATTTAGATTACCTAATTCCTAAACACTCAAAATTGTAAGGTTTACCTTTTTCTATTTTTACTTATTAGAAAATATTTTTTGTTGATGATGATGGATGATCGGCGAACAACAGATGAGATGATATTATAAATCGAACTATTTATTGCTAATATTACCAATCTTGTATCGATTAATCAAAAGCAGTTACTAATCCATATTACTTATTTTGGCACTATTATTGCATAATTTGTTTTCTATTTATTCACAATTACAGTTCAAAACGACTGATTTAGTGTTTCTGTGCTGATCACTGATCTCTTAGCCTGAATAGCGAAAAAAAGTGCTCGTCAGTGTTTGTCCGATATGAAATTTAAAAAAAAAAATACGCGCGCTAATTTAAATCTTCTGCTGAACTGAATATTATTATATGCAGTTACCTATTTTATTTATTTTGTTGTTGTTGTAATTATAGAAATTACAATTTGTGTATCTGCTGCATGATTACAATTTCGTCCATTTCTAATTCTAAAATTTAATTATAATAACTATAATGGATCAGGCTCTCGATGAAAATGTATCCGACAATGAAGAAGAAGAAAGTTTCTTTCAAGATGTAGATATTTTACAAAAACATGGTATTAACGTAGCTGATATTAAAAAACTAAAAACAGCTGGTATATGCACAATAAAAGGAATACAGATGTCTACAAAGAAAAAACTATGCAATATAAAAGGATTTTCTGACACTAAGGTAGAAAAAATTAAAGAAGCTTGCCAAAAAGTTGTTACACTCGGCTTTATGACGGCTTTGGAAGTCAGTGATCGACGAAAACAAGTTTTTAAAATAAGCACAGGGAGTACCGAGTTTGAGTAAGTTTGCAGTTTACTAAATAACTAGAAAATCGACAGATTTATTCGCCATGTTGTTATTTTTTTTTATACATTGGTCCTACATGGGTGGCAAACATACGCTACCTGATGATAAGCGCTTACCGTAGCCTATAGATGCTAGCAACATCAAAGGCATCATTCGCGTGTCGCCATCTCCAAGGAAAGGGATAGGAGGTGGATATGAAGGATAATAAGGAGAGAATAAGTAGGATACTAAGGAGAGGATAGGAAGGATAATAAGATGTGTTTGGAACTCCGGCGCTCTCACTCATCATAAGAAACAATAGTAGGTGTTTCTAGCACATACACAAAGAGTTGTCCTCATGTGGGAATCGAACCCACAACACTTTGGCGGGAGGCCGGTATCTAAACCACTCCGCCATCTGTGTAGTTCCGGCGTGAAAACTTACAAACCAACAAATAAACGCACCTTTGCATTTATAATATAAAGATTATATTTTGAATATTATGTCTTTTAGCAAGCTACTAGCCGGTGGCATCGAATCCATGGCCATAACCGAAGTATTTGGTGAATTCCGAACAGGCAAAACGCAGTTGTCCCATACATTATGTGTGACAACACAAATACCAACCGCCACTGGCTACCACGGCGGGAAGGTCATGTTTCTAGACACTGAACACACTTTGTATCCTTTGACTTTTATAAAAAACAAGATAAAAAGAAACAGATTTTAAAAAAAAAGATAACGCATAGAAACTAAAACGTTTTGTGTCTAGTAATACCCTAATTCCTAATAGATCTAAGTTTTTTTTTTAAGGCGGGAAAAAATTTACCTAACGGCATACCCCGTCGTTCGGGGCAATGAGGTAGTGTAGGCCCCCTAAACCACCAAAAAAACCCGTCATGTGCCGTCTCTCCGCTTATAATGGTGGACCACGGGAACTATATGACATTACTTCAGTGGTAATAGGTGCCTACCTAGGCTTAAAAATATCTGCCTACTTAATAATTATTTGTGTGATCTAGTGTCCAACCGAAGGTCGATTTCTGGCCGAAGCCGAAGCTGACGCCGACGTTGATATCGGTTAATACCTAACGCTAATAACTAATATGACGGACATCGTGGCGTAGTCGGTAGTATAACCGACTTCCGATCACGAGGTCGTGGGTTCGACTCCCACTCAGGACAATTATTTGTGTGGAACACAGATATTTGTACTGCGTCTGGGTGTTTTCTATCTATTATATTATAACATATATATAGTATTACAAAAACAAAGAAATATATGTATTATATCCGTAATCTGGTACTTATGGTACAAACGTTAAACTTAGTTTGGGACCAGAGGACGTTGTGTGAAATGTCCGTGAATATTTAAATAAGGCGTCGGTGATGGTCATGATAAATACCTATTCATGTTTACGACGCCATGCACCATCAAGCATTCCTTTATGTTACTTACTTTGTTGTTTTTTATATATTTATTTATTAGAATCACAGGTACTTAATGTACTTATACATATTTCACAAGAAATCTGACAAACTGCACTGCATATTTTGATCCTTAACTAAGAAACATTAGCCGTCCCGACAGGTTGAGGCCCATCGCAGATAGATTTAACTTAGATCAGAATGCCGTACTAGATAACGTTCTGTATGCCAGAGCTTATACCTCAGAACATCAGGTTAGTACGTAGGTATGTTTTTTTACACGCTTTTATTAGAATGGTCTGCATCTGTGTAACGGATCTTTGAACTACTTTTCGACCAACTTCAAAACGTTGGATTAAATCAAAACTTTGCATTCTTAATTTTCTTTATCCATTTTTAGGGTTCCGTAGCCAACAACGAACCCTTATAGTTTCGCCATGTCCGTTCGTCCGCTGTTTGCAGCTAAGCTCAGAGACATAATAGATTTTTTAAGAGTTGTAATTTGATTAAATGATAAATTCCAAAAACAACTATTAGCATTTTAGCTAATGGTTGTTTTTGGACGAACTTAAAAGGAAAATTATCATAGCTAGGCTTTATTTCTTTTAACTTGAAGTATCTACTTTTGATGCAGTTTGAGACTAAATAGAAGTAAATAAATTATACTTAATTTAAAAAAAAACACGTTTTAATAGCTAGTATAACTAAAAAGTAAGTATTTCATTATATAACGATTGTCAAAAAAGCGTAGGGTGCTTTTTTTATATCAATGAATTATTTGATTTCTTAGCTGTGTCAGCTTTATAATAGATATAGAATATTATAATAGAGTATGCATAGCTAGTAAGTTATTAAGTGAACATTTTCTTACAAGCACCAGTTTAAGACTATATATTAAATTGTTCAGGCGGAACTACTTGACTTCGTCGCAGCTAAGTTTCACGAAGAAGCTGGAGTATTCAAGCTGTTAATCGTAGATTCGATTATGGCCTTATTTAGAGTGGATTTCTCAGGCCGAGGTGAATTAGCTGATAGACAGCAGAAACTGGCGCAAATACTCTCACGATTACAAAAGGTAAATATCTAAATTTTAAATGTTTTATTGTCAGAATTCATTCACAATTATTGCTCTTTTCTAAAAATAAGAACTCGCGACTTTTAATCGTTAGGATTGATACAAATCTGTTTTGAAACATTAGCCGTCCCGACAGGTTGAGGTCCATTGCAGATAGATTTAACTTAGAACAGAATGCAGTACTAGATAACGTTCTGTATGCCAGAGCATATAATTAAGAACATCTGGTTAGTACGTAGTTTTTATACACTCTAAGATTAGAATAAATAGTGTGACACTGTGAAATAGAAAATGATGAATCATAAATACGAGGGGGGATCAGACCTGCGTTATCTGTCTGACCGCCGCTTCAGACACCAGACGGTTTGCTACTGAGCTATCGAATCTGGTCGAACCGTAAGTAGTTTTATTTCATAATGTGTAACATTCACGTAAATATCAGCAAGTATTGTACTAGGTACAGATGGTATCTCCTGAGCAACACATTTTTTATCACAATATTTAAAGTCAAGGACTTGTTCTACATATACCTACTGATCGTTATATACGTACCTAATAGCTATTATTAAATTTGTATGTTAGACATTCTGAAATAAAACTACGTTTACGGAATCTATCGCGTTTACTGGATTTTACTACTATCCCGACGTTTCGAATACTAATAAACTATGAATGAATAGACGTCCAAGGCTGATATTATCAGCCTTGGAAGGCTTATTCAGCCTTGGACGTCTATCATCTAAGTCCACCCGTGATCATGAATGCTGTAAAGTATTCGAAACGTCGGGATAGTAGTAAAATCAAGTAAACGCGATAGATTCCGTAAACGTAGTTTTATTTCAGAATGTGTAACATTCGCCTAAATATCAGAAAGTATTAGTTTGTATGTTAGATTTAACAATTCTCGTTCTCACTACTTATATGTATAAACATAAATAAGTAATTATGTAATGTTCTCAGCATACTATAATATATCTCTATCATAAAATCATAATATTTAATGAGTACTCGTAAATCGAGTGTAAAATTGTATTGATAATTTAACGAAACATTTAATTAGCTCTTAAATTGCACGATACCTACACGTCGTTAAAGCTTGATCATATAGATCAACGCGACTACGAGTACTTCATATCGTGTTCAACATGAAAATCTATTCCTTATCCTATTATATCATAAGAGATATTTATTTATGAGGAAACTTTTTAAGACTTAAGTGATAGATATAAAACTAATTATCAAGTTTGATTCATAGTCCGAGGTCTCCATTTATGATTTTTCCAATTTTTTTCCTAATCATGTTTGTTTTTGGTTTGCAAATTATCCCTGCTCGGTAGTGGAAAACATTGTTTGGATACCTGCATTCCTGAGATATTTTCTCTCGAGTTAGCCAGTAGTGCACTACGCTAGTCCAATACGTATGTGCAGACATCACAAGTTGTCGCGAAAATCTCTCAGGCATGAGGCATGGCTTTCCTCACAATAATTTTCTGCAAAAAGCAAACAGACAAACAGCCTGCTTGATGATAAATGGTAGGTGGTCGTGACAAAAAGCGATATCCTTATTGGTGGATTGGAAGGATGATAAAAGAAGATGGGCTTGGACTGCCGGCATTCTGTCACCGAACGAAATACCACAGTATTCTTTATTTTCTTGTTCCCACGGAGCAAAATGGGCATTAGATGTCCGTTTTTTACAAGTGGCAGATAGAGAGATGGACATGGAAAGACAACGGTTCTGCCTATCCATCTAGGAAATAGGCGTGAATCTATGTGTAGGTACTATGTATGTCTGTTACATCATTTTCGCCTAATAGGTACCTACCGGAAGTTCAGTCTTAGTAATGTGTATTTAGCCAAGTATATTTAACATTAAAATTTATTATTTTATCTAGATTTCTGAAGAGTATAATGTGGCTGTGTTTATAACCAATCAAATGACTTCGGATCCCGGTGCAACATTAACCTTCCAAGCTGACCCCAAGAAACCTATTGGTGGAAACATACTTGCGCATGCGTCCACAACTAGAATCGCGTTGAGAAAAGGCCGCGGCGAAAACAGAATTGCAAAAATTTACGATTCCCCTGACTTACCTGAAAGTGAAGCTACTTTCGCTATAACCAACGGAGGAGTGTCTGACGCCAAAGATTAAATTAAATATGTTTTTATACAAGTTTGAGTTTTTGAATCCCTTTTGTTTATTAAGGCGGGAACAAATGTACCTAACCGTATACCCCGTCGTTCGGGGCAACGAACAGGATAGTGTGGGGCCCTCGTCCACTAAATAAACCCGCCGTGTGGTGTCTCTCCGCCTTTATTGGCGGGCCACTGGATCTATGTTACATTACCTCAGTGGATCGCCAGCGGCTTACCCTTTCGGGTACCTACCTTCTACTGAGCGACGCATCCGCACACGGAGCGTAACTGACCTTTCCATGCCTAGTGCTGCGAGTGCCGGGGACCGCACTCAGCACTAGGCATGCAACAAGAGCCAATGTGATCTATTGATAGGCGTAATCTCTTCAAAAACGAATTTAGGGTGTAATTATTGTAGAGCATACATCTATTTATTCCTCATGATATGAGATACATAAATGATTTCTTTTTTTTAGTTACTAAAAATTAAAGTTATTATCATATAATTGAATTATCCTGCTGTGAACCTCTTGCTAATAAGCAGATAAGTAAACAAAAAAAAAATGATCACGTATTTAATGTGAACAAAGGTCAAGTTATTGCGTGCAATGATTTTAGATTTGAGGAATGTAACGCAAATCAGCAATTTAGAGCACAAAATCTACAATTAGTTTCATAACATTAAAAAAATGCCATGAATAATATTCCAAAAACAAAATAATAAGTAGGTAAGTACTTATATTTGTTGTGCCCAACATACTTAATTCTATTTGAGCTTCACTCGCATATTCGATTTGTTGAACCTTAGATTAAGTAATTTATTGAAGTATTGAACAGACATGCCAGCATTTAAATAATCTATCCATTACAGTCTACGCTAACAACAAATTATAAATTGTGAGCAATGTATCAGACTTGTGAGGCGAATATAAATCTTTTTCTTGTTTCGTCTTTTTATATTTGATAGCGTTCGCTAGAGAAGTGAATTCACTGTCGCCTCGGACTAAACTTTATCTAATCACAGAAGCACCAGGATATGTCCACCGCGTCTTTGATAAACAAAGAGATCAACTTTATCATTGCGTGGAGCCAGAAAATAGTTTTGAGGATGTGACGCTGAAATGGTAAATAATGGTAAACACAGGCTCTGCATCAAGATGGCGCACAGTGGATTGGCATTCTTCACAATTACGTTGAAAAACACTCTTAGGTTTCCTCCCGATGTTCTCTTAGACCGAGCTGTGGTGATACACACACATAATTTTGAAAAATCTCGAAATCTGCGTGCCGTGCGAGGAAATCGGGCTGAGGGTTGAACTCGATACCTCTATAATAAAATGTCCAAAAAAATGATTAACACAAAATGTGAAATCGTAAATAAAAGTCACCATGCTGAATTGGCAAAGCATCTGTGACGGTATTCCAAGAGATGCAGGTTCAAATCCTGCTCGTGACTATTACTTTTGATTTCACATTTTCTTAAACATTTTTGATCTATATTTTTTAGCATTTGACATGCTCCGCTACTTTTTAAAGTACAAATTATTTGTGAATAAGGAAAGAGTTTTTTTTTTGTACGAGCTGTAATCGATAGACTAGGTCTGTACGATAGCTCAGCTTAGCTTAGCTCAGCGGCTTAGAGCACTTCCCCGGATTGGAAAAGACGCGGGTTCGATTCCCGCTCGTATAAAATTCTCTTTTTCGTTATTCACTTTTCTTTTCACATATTGTGTTAATTTATAGGCTAAACATGTTAAATGCTAAAAATATATATAAAAATATCAACATATTTATAGGGCTGTGTCATTATTTGGTAGAAATCAAGTTTACCTGGTTGGTATACTTAATGTAAGTATGTAAATACTTCCGACAAATGGCGCACAAGGCGTTAAGAATGAATGTGTTATCGAAATTAGCAGTCCCAAGCAATTGTCACGATGGCTGAATTGGCAAAGCATCTGAACGATATCCAGGAGATGCAGATTCGAATCCTGCTCGTGACTGTTATTTTCGATTTCACACTGTGTTAAAATTAAAGTATATAAGCTTTATACTTAAATTTACTGTGTCTTTGCAGTCTTTCTTCTTATCACTAGGTAGATACCTACCGTTACCACTAAAGTAATATCAGACAGTTCCAGTGGTCTGCCAATACAGGCGGAGAGACGGCACACGCCGGTGTTTATTTAGTGGGTGCAGGCCCCACACTACCCTCTTCGTTGCTCCGAACGACGAGGTTTGCGGTTAAGTACACTTTAAAAAGGCCTGATAGATGTCTATCACGAACCAACCAGCTTCGTCCGTGGTAGGCACACTCTTACTGCATTATATGATTGCGGCTTCCATATTAACCGTTTAATAGTTTCTGTCAAGCGGCAATATAACACCCTAGTTCGTTACGGGATAAAGAGACACGGTGATCATTTTAGACTACAGATCACAGTAACGTAATAAAGTACCATCTTTGATAGGTGGGTTCTCATTTTGATGTACTTTGTCGTCTGGGGCCAATGATGATTGTTTATTGTATATGGTGGTAGAGGAGCCAGGCCTGATGGTGAGTGGTTACTGCCGCACGTGGAATTAGCAATAATAACAATATTGCTAAGTGATACGGTCTATCATTTCATTTCACGTAGGCACTTATGGGACTTGAATGAGTGAATAGCTGTCTCCCGCTTCAACCAAACACACCGAGCTGCTTCTTGAGACCGATGTCATACGGAAAATAGTGATA
Source organism: Leucoma salicis (assembly GCA_948253155.1). Lineage (NCBI taxonomy): Eukaryota > Metazoa > Arthropoda > Insecta > Lepidoptera > Erebidae > Leucoma > Leucoma salicis. The sequence continues at coordinate 16,619,657 of OX411818.1, forward strand.
CCGATTCGCCCGGGCAGATAAAAAGTGAGTACTCCCACGGCACCCAACCCTCCTTTAATAATTTAATGGGCGAAAATTACTTTCTTCCCTTAGCCGCCTCGTACCTACGATACCTGTGGTAAAGAATGGGGTGGTGACACTGGTATTGTTAATCTGTCGCCACAAGAACACGGCTATTTTTGCTCTACAAAGTGCCGACTGAGGTAGAGCAAAAAGATATCTTATCGATACATAAGTGATGGAACCATCGGTAGTTGGCGTTCGGCGTAGCGTGGTTATCAACACAAAATAATAAGTAAGTACCTACTTATTTATTTTGTGGCATCAATGCCCCGTCCCAGGCAGAATTTTACTGTGCCTTATAATTAAAATCTTATAGATATTGACATTTTAGACCTAATAAATAATAGTCAAGAATTAATTCAGTAGGACCTAGTTATTGTGAAAGTACAGGTTAGGTACCTATAATTTAGAACCCGTGTACTAAGTAGGTAAGTGAATATTTATTTTCACCTACATAAATATGTTACCTACGTCTTATCCAATGAAATGAAATATTTCAATTTATAGTGTGTACAAGAATTTTCTATTACTTAATCATTAAGAAATTTTATAGCCCAACGCTACACACCTGGCCATAACTCACTAACGAGTTCAAGTTTATTAATTTTTTTCAATATACCATCGTATAGGTCGTTACCTATGTGCCTAGTTACCAATAACCACTTTGTAGGTTACCTAAGTACTTCTAAGAATCTCTTTGATACCTCATAATTTTCGTCACAATATTAACACAGTTTTGTTCTAAAACTGTGATAATAACATGCATAAAGGCTACCTACATATATTGTATACTTACCATAGCAATAGCTAAGTTTTTTTTTTCATTTTTGAGGCACGGATCTCCTCTTGTCAGAGGTACAGGGATCTAGGCCGTAGTACATTACACTAGCCCAGTGCGGGTTGGTAGACACCACAAGGTGTCGAGAAAATATCATAGGTTGGACTTGATCGTCATGTGTTATTTCACTGAGCAATGATAATTTCGAAAAATCATAAGTGTGCGCCGTCCGAAGACATCGGGATGTAGATCGAACTCGAACCTCTGTAATAAAAGGTATAAAAAAAATATTATAACTAATTTACAAAAATATATTTATAATACTTTAATTCATAATTATCTATTATTAACAAATAAATGTCATCGACCGGTATCACAAGATTCATTGAGATAACTTCTGTAACCTATGATTGGCTTTATTACACTTAGCCTCGTTACATGGAGACGGAATCAAAGTCCGCGCATATGAAATCGTTTTGTATTTGTCATCCATTGTGGCGTGATTTAAACGGACCAATAAAGTTGCTTGGTTCTTATATGATTAGATAAACCATTCATGATTTACGCTATACTATACTTATGTAAATTGTAGTATAAGATACTATGTTTATAACTACCGCATAGAATTAGATCGAACTATCATGGTACACTTGCTCATAGGTACCTATTATTCAAATTTGTTAAGGGTTAACCTTTATTTTTATTTTTTTATGGGTTGCCAAAAATGTCCTACCGCACACCCCGCTGCCCGGGGAGACAACGGGGTAGTGTGGGGCTCACCCACTAAAAACCCACCGTGCGCCCTCACCCGCCCTTACTGCGATGGATCACGGGTATCGCGTCGTATCGACCGCGATCCGCAGGCGGCAGCCCCTTCGGGCACCCTCTCTTGTGCGATGCCCCGCGCACTTGGGCGTCACACCTTCGCGGTAGGCTTCCACGGAAAGCAGGGCAATCTCCGGCACCACCGACCGCTCGGCTAGGGCGGCACCAGGCGCAAATTGTTAAGGGTTAACCTACTTAGTCTAACCAGATTCAGCTATTAGGTGCGGCAGTGTAAATCTGATCAACCGCAACCCAAAGGGGTGGTTCAAATCCTCGTATAAACAAACTCTGTGGTTCAAAGGTTAGACTCCGCGTGGACTTAATAAATGTCTATGACGGGCTAGCGAAAATTAATCCACATATGAACAAGTACCTTCTATTATTACTTACTAGTCTCTGCACAAGTACTAGAATATAAGTACGGGCGCACGCTGGTGGGATCGAACTTATCTGCGTGAAAGGTTAAATTGGTCCATCTATTAGGCGGTCACTTTGATATTACACAGACTCAAGGTAACCTAAACCTTATGAACCTTTCATTTCAGATGGAGAATTGCAGACTATGGAGGAAGAAGCTAAGCTATGTCTGATGACATTTGTTTTTTTTTATTGATAGTGATGGCAGGCGAGCCACGTCCCACCTAATGGTAAGTGGTAACCGTCACTCATGGACTCAACTATACCAAGAGTATTGTCAAGCCGCTTCGCACCATTTCATTTCGCGCGCCAGCCTCAACACTGTCCTGGCGATGATCGCGGACCGGGTAGACTGCCCTTACATCGTGCATTGCTGCGCGGGAGACACGTCTTGTCCCGCTATAATACTAAGACTAGATATTAGGGATTGTATGAAATGTTACTAACACTAATGGGCTTTGTTGCTAAAAAAATAAAGATTTAAAAATTAAAAAAAATATTTCTCAGATATGAAATGAAAGAATAAACGGTTATCTACTGCTACAGCCAAAACACACTTACGAGACGGTGGTAGCGACCCGTTCGGGCCCGATAGCAAGTGAGTACTCTCACTTGGTACCCAGCCAAAAATGCAAAGGGTGATAATTGCTTACTTCCCAAAGTCGCCTTGTACGACACCCGCGGGAAAGGATGGGGTGGTGACACTTGTATTCTTAGTCCGTCACCACATGGACAAAAGATCCGAAGATTTCCGAAGATTTTAAGTCAGGATAACATCTACATAGCTCTAATTTACAATGAACAGTGACATAAACTTAATTCTGCCCTCGACCCCGTCCGCGAAACTTCAGAATAGAATTACATCGCTCTACAGAACACTATAATTATCTCTATGTAAAAATAGCTAGGTATCTCACGTGAACAATTCATTTTTCTGAAATGAAAATGCCTTTTCCTGGGTTCCTCCAGGCTATAGATACCTATGCAAAATTTCATGATGATTGGTTTATTAGTTACAGCTTGAAAGCGTAACAAAAAAAGATCAAAACTCACTTTCGCATTTATAATATTAAATATATAAGGATCCCAAAATTAAGTGCTGGGCTGGTCCCCTATTCTACTTACTCCTTGGGCTCAGTCTGAGTTCTTGGGATACTTATTATCTAGGTAGTTTTAACAAGCTGAAGAGTTTAAAGGTTATAAGTTTTTTAGGTTATATCTCAGGTCCCCGGTATAGTAGCGGGATAAAGCAATATAATAATATAAGTGTACCAGTTTTTAAATCTAATCAAGAGCTATACCTAAAGCAAAAAGGTTTCATGAAAATCCGTTCAGTAGTTTTTGCGTGATGCCCGAACAAACAAACAGACAAAAATTCTAAAAAATAATGTTTTGTGTTAGACGCATATAGAGCATAATACATTATTTATTTCTTATATAATCTTTAATATTTTAATCATCGAGCGTAACTATGTGTCATAAAAACTTAAACTACGTATAGATATAAATGATATACTCGTACTAACCGGCAATAAATATTGCGCATCGACTTTTGGAAAAAGACAATCGGCTAATGTCAGCTTCGTAGGGCGTTATCTTTGTCACACACGACCTATGTGACGTTTGTCAGTTGTTGTTTAAGTGTGGTAGAGTGAGGTCGCGTCCATTTCAATATATATATATATATATATGTAGTTGTTAAAACACCCAACTTAAAATAATTTAAAATTGTTCGATGGCATCTTTAGGAAAAAGAGGTAAACCTTTACGAGATCAGTCACGCGAAATTATCTATAATGTTTATAAATACATATTTTGTAAACGAAGCCGATAAATTTAAAACAAATGATAATGTAAGTAATTATTTTAAGAAGGTTCAAGAGCGAGTTGCAAATGCCACTGGAATTTCAAGAAGAACTTTGAACAATATATTAAATGAAGTTAGTACTGAAACACCTTCCACTGCAATTATGTTCAGCTCTCCGAAAAAAGGGAGACCAAAAAAGCAATTTCGTTTAGATAATTATGGACAATTTTGATTATGATGTTGTTCGAAGAATGGTGTACGATTTTCACTTACGATTTAATGAACTGCCAACAGTAAAATCATTAAATGCTAAATTATCTGAAGCTATTAATTACAATGGGTATGAAAAGACATTGAGAAAAATACTTCATGAGATGGGATTTCGGTTCACTAAAATGGAATATAATCGAAAAGTTCAACATGGAAAAGTACGATGTAAGTCTCAAACGAATTGAATACCTCTACAAAATACGTAAATTTCGTGAAACAGGTAAATATAATATATTTGGATGAGTCTTACATCCCACACTAAAGGAAAAACTTAGACTGATGATAAGAAAAAAAGAGTAAAAAGGTCAATTTTTCAAAAGGTCAATGTTTGATAATTGTTCATGCGGGGAACGAAAAAGGCTTTGTACCAGGAGCCTTTTTAATGTATAAATTCACGGACACTGCAGGCGATTATCACAAAGAAATGAATAACGAGAACTACGAGAAATGGCTGGTTAATCAATTAATCCCCAATATACCTAGTGATTCTGTTCTAGTTATAGACAACGCACCCTATCACAACAAATTTGTTAAAAGACCCCCCAATTCAAACACTATTAAACAGCAAATGATCAACTGGTTAAACAGACAGGAAATTATGTATTGTCACAGCAAGGAGAGGTTTACAGAGTTTTCCGTGGACAAGATACTTGCCGAACATGGGCACACTGTGTTGCGATTGCCACCATATCATCCGGATTTTAATCCAATTGAAAATATATGAAAGACAAACAAGTTGAAAGGTTATGTAGCCGCTAGAAACGTGGTTATGAATTTAACTACAGTAAAAAAATGTTGACAAAAAAAGTAAACATGACCGGGGCTGAAGAATGGAAAAAGGTTTGCGATCATGCAATCAAATGTGAGAATGAATATTGAAGAATTCAACATGATTTTGACAATTACACTGATAAACTTGTAATAAATACGGCTGATAGTGACAGTGATATTAATCTCATTGAGAGCACAGATAGTGAAATGGAAGGGATTTAGAATTTAGATGATTAAATTTTTTTATTAGAATGTGTCATTGTAATAATAGTTATAATGGTGTTTATTATGTATATACCTATATTATATGCTACATCTGTAACTAAAAAAAAAAAAACTAGACGTCGCGGGACGTCTAGCAGATGTGGAAATATCGAAATTATTTTGTAGAAATAAAATGATTATAACTTGACAAAGTACTCCTCAAGACGAATCAAACGAGTATAAACTCGATAGGGTTGCGTAGTTTCATTACAAAGTTACTGTGGCCACCTTCCAGCTCCATTGTCAGATCCTGAATACCATCTAGAGACAAAGTACTCGTCAAGACAAATCATACGAGCCCAAAGGAGTTATGTCGTTTTATAACGGAGTTCCTATGGCCACCTTCTAGCTCCATCATCAGACCCTGGATACCATCTAAAGACAAAGTACTCGTCAAGACGAATCAAATGATTCCAAACTCCATGTGGTTGCGTCGTTTCATTACAGAGTTACTGTGGCCACCTTCCAGCTTCATCATCAGCCCCTGGATACCATCTAGACACAAAGTACTCGGCAAGACGAATCATACTAGCCCAAACTCGATGGGATTGCACCGTTTCACTATAGAGTTCCTATGTCCACCTTCCAGCTCCATGTCATCATAATATTGCATGGTCACGTGATATACACATGCGTGTAAAATTTCAGCTCAATGGGAAACCGGGAAGTGTGTCAAATTCAACTTTCAAGATTTGAACAGGACAAGTACAATAAAAGCGTCGCCACGCTAACAGCTGATTTTACCCTCCCTCCGCATTAGATGTTTCACATCAAAAAAACGTAAAAATGATACAAACAGCATTTTTTATTTTATATTTCCACAACCTAAAGCACTTATAGAAAAAAAATGTGTATTTTATTCAATTATAAAAAAACGTCATAATTGTTTTAAGAGCTCCTAATATATACTGTTAGTGTTTCGTGCGATAGAGATAACGCTCTACGAAGCCGAAATTAGCCGATTGTCTTTTTCCAAAAGTCGATATGCAATATTTATTGCCGGTTAGTGTACATTAGGAAGTGTGGACGAGAGAAGGGCATAAAAATGATATAGCTCTGTTACCAGTGTTGCCAGCGAAGTCTTTATCAGTGGTGTACGTTCCATCCCGACTGAATCCACATCTAAGTTAAACAAATTAATTAACTTGTTCTAGCACAACATTGCCTATTGATACTCTAACATTTGTTCTGGCTTCTTCTCTTTCAATTTTGGTTTTATTTTTAAATAAAAAATAAAATAGTTCCAGTGGCCCGCCAATAAAGGCGGACAGACGGCACACGGCGGGTTTCTTTAGTGGATGAGGGCCCCACACTACCCTGTTCGTTGCCCCGAACGACGGGGTGTGCGGTTAGGAACATTTTTTCCCGCCTTAACAAAAAAAAAAGGGTTTGCAGGTCACTCGCAGACTGCGCTAATAGGACCGCCTCGTCTGCATATAGCAGAGAAATAACCACTAAGTCGCCCATCCGAACTCCCGCATTCATTTCATTCATCCTTTGGAGACATTTATCCAGATAAGCATATATATGTACTCTTCTGATAACATTTTTAATCTGTCTGAGTTTGGCTGATAGAACTCAGCCCTCTTTAACGCCAATATTTACATTAAACCTAAAATAATTTGATTTAATGTAAATATTGGCGACATTCCATCATCCAGCCGCTGGCAGCCGCATACAAACTCTGCAGTCCATGTAGTTGGACTGCACCCTTGCAGCAGTCTACTGTTAATACCATATTCTAGTAAAATGCCCCAAAGTTCCTTTCGTACAACTGTGTCAAATGTTTTCTCCAAATCCACGAAACTGTAGAAAACCCTCTAGGCCTATAGCCCTATAGCCCGATGCTTCTCCACAATGTTGCGGAGAGAAAACACTCGATCCATGCCTCCCCTTCCACACCTGTAACCTCCTTATGCCTCACACAGAAATTCATCAGACACCATCCTCATTCTCCTTTCAATAATCTTGCTATACACTTTGGCTGGTCAAGCTTAGCTTTCACACCGATGGCAATCCTGAAATAAAAAGTCGATTTTGTTTTAGCTTGACATCAGGGCTATCTCCGATTAACGGGACCCTGTATCACGTAAAATTATCGTCCATAAACTAACTTTACAGACAACCATATAGTTTTTTTATATATATGTACACTTCTGATAACATTTTTAAAAGATACTGGAGCCGGACGATATGGTTAGTAAATATTTTAGCGAAAGTTTGATCAACTTTTTTTGGATATCGAAGTCCACTTCGGAGGGCTTGGGCTTCTTTTATAGAACGGTGTCCATAGATCAATCATAACTACCGCACCAATCGACAATACTTATAGATGCCATCAATTGGCAATCGATCGATTGGTGTACCTTGAGCAGACTACGCAAAATATTATTCTACCTAATTTATATTTTCTAGGTAAATACTTTAAAAATTCATTTTCTCAAATTTCTACCACTGTATTATATTTTTTTTTGTGTAATGGTAGTAATTACATTTTATAGCATGGTAGCACATACTACTTCTGTCATCAACATCAAAGTCGTTTGGACGTGATCACTAGACGTCTCACGTCAGTTAGTTCTTTTATGAATTTTCGCGAGTTCGATTTTATACTTTATTCAGTAGAGGTAATTAATCGAAACACTGATTGGTTACTTGTAATTAAATTAGTTGTAAATTTTATTAAAGGTTTAAATTTATTTCAAATCTGATTGCATTTTAATAGACATTCAAAATTGTGTAAATATGACGGAAAATAATAAAAAGGAAATTCGCGTGTGGTGCGATGGATGGTGAGTAATATCATGGTTTTATTTTTATACACGCTTGTTATAAAAGGTTTACAGCTTGTATTAACTTGATTATTGAAATCTATATAATATATCTATAGTAATGGTAAATAGCTCACTTGCGTTGTAATAACAGAAAACATCCGGCTCGAACCTCGATGACTGTAAATAATAAAATCTTTAGGGCTTGTCAATTTTATTTTCAGTTACGATATGGTTCATTTTGGACATGCAAATTCTCTACGTCAAGCGAAAGCTTTGGGCGATGTATTGATTGTCGGAATACACACAGATGAAGAGATTTCTAAACATAAAGGGCCTCCGGTTTTTACGCAGGAGGAGCGATATAAAATGGTACGTGCCATCAAGTGGGTGGACCAGGTGGTGGAAGGTGCACCTTATGTCACTACACTTGAGACACTGGACAAATATCAATGTGATTTTTGTGTTCATGGAGGTAAATTTTATGCACATAATTTTATTCTAAATTTCATAATTATATTGAAAATATCTATATTTAAAAAATTAGACAATTCTTGTTTATGATTTTCACATATTCGGGCTGTATTTATAATCTTCCCTTATAGATAATTATATTTTAAAAATAAAATATTTTTAAAATATAATTTTCTCTTCTATAACCATATCTTAGGTTTTTTTTTTATTATATACCTTTGTCACAATGGCTGAATTTGTAAACCATCTGAGACGGTATTCCAGGAGATGCAGGTTCAAATCCTGCTGATGACTTATTTTTGCACTTTTTTTTAACTTCCTCTTAGGTTTTATTACCAGAACATACTCAAATAAGTTTTAACTGAAAAAAAGAGATTTAAACAGTTTTGGTCACAATAAACTTGCTCAAATATTTGTAAAATTCCATTGTTAAGCGGAGTGGAAATATTTTAAAGTAGTTCTTGTTAAACCTTGGGGCAATTTTTTGTTTGTTTCATCATTTTTCATAAGTACATTTTTTGCAATAATGTTGCGTAAACAGAAATTATTAACTTTTGCCTTGTATATTTAAACTGATGTCTTAAATAGTAAACTTAGCAATTTAAATCTAATCTATTTTAGTCATTTGTACACCAAACTAGCCAGTTCCTTTTAGCACATTAAGATCTACGGGTAGATCGTAACATTCTGGAGGGCTTAAAGCTATTATTAGTATAATTCTTATGGACAGATTCAGCTTGCCAGTCTCTCATAATATTATCCAGCTCTAGAGACAGTTTAAATTCAATTACAATATTTGGTATTGGTATAGCGGGCCGTTCTCCGCAACTCCACGAATGAGCGCGTATCGCGTATGGGTGGGTGTGAGTCCCCCACTCGATCCACCCCAGCTCCCGGAAGAATGCCAACAGCCCCTTGATGTTGCTGGTGATATGCCGGAGAGAACTTGGGCTACCAATGCATTTGGTTCTATATATGGCGACTTTCGGGCAGTGTTGCAACACATGGGCCGCCGTCTCCTCTTGCAGGCACGCTCTGCAGGACTGTCTGTCATTTATTCCTAATACAAATAAATGTTAAAGGTTTTGTGACCAGTGATAGCTGCCGTGACTATCCGCAGTTGCTGCTTAGCTAGCCGAAGTACTGGTTGATGATTCGGCTGTTATTGTAATTACAATATTTTAAAATAATTAGAATTGCAGCATTTAGTCATATTCATCACAGACAGCCCACTTTGCAGTGCGTGCCTGCAAGAGACGGCGCTCCATGTGTTGCAGCACTGTGCGCAGGTCGCCACATACAGCACCAAATACTTCGGGAGCTCAAGTTCTCTCCGGGAGATCACCAGCAACACCAAGGGGCTGTTGGCGTTCTTCCGGGAGCTGGGGTGGATCGAGTGAAGGTTTCACACCCACCCACACGCTAAACACGCGCTCAGACGTGGAATTGTGGAGAACAGCCCGCCGAACCAATACCAATAGTCATATTCATGTCAATTGTGTGTTTACTAACATACAAAGAAAAAGGAGAAAGACGACTTTATTAAATCAACCCCTGAGATTAGATTTAGAAAAAGTATTGGTATCACCCAACCTGGGAGTCATGATCCCCTCCTAGATCTGCCCTTAGGGGTACAATTGCATACAAAATCAAATGCTATAAAAACAGAGAGGCCATTTAGCCAGAGATTGCTAAGTTTCTTCACAGGTGTAGGGCGATTTTCTTCATAGTGGGTGTTCTAAACTGAGGGAAGGCATTTTCGGTAGCTTTATCTTTACAATAATTGATCAAAATAAAGAACTCAGGTTTTTATTTATTGTGAAAAGTTTTGAATTCTCTGTATCTGTGATTGAATTAAAATAAATCCTCATAAATCACCTTTTTTTTTGGATAAGGCGGGAAAAAATGTACCTAACCGCACACCCCGTCGTTCGGGGCAACGATCAGAGTAGTGTGGGGCCACCACCCACCAAATATACCTGCCATCTCACTGTCTGTATTGGCAGGCCACTGGAACTTCATTAAATTACTTCAGTGGTATCATCATAATTCACCAATGATTACAAAAATCCATCTTAATAAATTACGAGATCTGAATATTTCAGTGACCAAGCATAAAATGGCCATTACTAACTTTGTATCTGGTAAAGTGATTCTACCAACAGTGTTCTACAAAATGATTTTAATGTATATTTTAAGTTCAATGTTGACTTATTCAGCGGCTGTTCGACTTTATAAACATGAAACTAAAACACTTGCTCTGCTTTTTTTGTTATAGATGACATAACAGTGACAGCTGATGGAATCGACACATATCATTTAGTGAAAAAGGCTGGCAGATATAGGTGAATACAGTTTTATTTTTATCTATCTTATCTTTACATCCATATCTATCCATGCATCTCTTAAAATAATAGAATTTGGTGTGTCTACACACAGAATGTATAAATAAATATTCGCGGACAATTTCACACAACATCCTCTGGTCACAAACTAAGCTTAACGCTTGTGCTATGGATACCAGATTACGGATATAATACATATATTACTTTTTTTTTGTAAATACATATGTAATATAATAGATAGAAAATACCCAGATGCAGAACAAATATCTGTGTTCATCACACAAATAGATCCTGGAATCGAACCCACAACCTCGTGTACGGAATTCGGTTTATGGTCGGTATGCATCATAAATGCAGACAGGATGATAAGAGACATAAACACAGATTTTTTATTTTTTTGTTTGTCTGTCAAATATGACCACGCAAGACACGCGACTCTTTTTTAGGCTAGTCCGTTGTCTAGTCCTTAATATTTGCTTGTAAAAAGGTAATCCTTATAAAAATGGCAACGTGTTTCATTGTCTAGTGTGGAATAAAAGGGTGTTTCAAATTTCAAGAAAAATAATAACATTTCATATTTATTTCAAAATGCAGAATTTAATAAATAGGTACTGGCTGAAGCGATCGCACATGATGACGTCGAACTATGGACTAACTCGGTTTTTTTAATTAGCGGGTTAATTATCGCGATGATGGACGTTTAACTTTGGTGTAGCCACGACTTATCGCGAGAATTCGGCAACTGCACTCACATTGCCGTTTGACGTGGGCGATAACTCCAGCGGCGCTATATCAAAGAGACTTAACGTTCAAGTGTGGCTTACTCAACTTATCGTGTTAGCGCAATAATTGTCGCGATGATAGGCATTGACGTTGCCCGTTAGGGTAGCCCGAGCATGAGCGTTGAAGTAGAAACTAAAGTATACCTATACTATCGGCACGCTATGATGGCCGTTTTGACGTTTGTCCACTCATGAAGTTTCGTATTAGGTAATTAATAATTACATTTGAAGGAGCAAATTGTTGTTCTTTATTGTCAATAGTGACGTGCAGTTAGTCCTAATAATGATCGAATGTATAATATTTTAGGACACACCATTTTTTTATTACATTGATTTCTAAACTATATATATATATATATACTATATTAGACTCACGCGAACATTTATTTTTATAAGATTATAATTATTGGTATAGGCCGTGTGGGGCCGGCTTTAGAATTGTCCCACCCCTCTCTACCCACGGGAGTCGTAAGAGCCGACTGAGAGAATACCAGGGGAGTGGGCAGCAGCACTCCCTCGAGTATTACCAACATCCACTGCGATCGCCAATCCGCCTGCCAAGCGTGGCGATTATGGCATTATCCCCCATGACGAGCACACGATACAAAATGGCCCCCAGTCACGGCAGCTCCGCTATTCCGTGGCCTAGCGGTAGCGGGCCCGGTAACGGCGGAGCAAGGGGTGCGAAGAATCTCCGGTCGCGGATAGGCTACCATAAACAACGACCTCTGGCCCTGGTAACGCACAACGTTCGAACACTTCGGACCGACGAGAGAATCACCGAGCTGGAAGAGGAACTGAGTAAGATCCGCTGGGACATTATAGGGTTGTCAGAAGTCCGAAGAGAGGGTGAGGGCACGACAATCCTCCAGTCCGGGAACTTGCTCTTCCACCGGGAGGGCGACCACCAGTCCCAAGGAGGTGTCGGGTTTATCGTTCGCAGGTCTCTCGTAGGCAATGTGGAGAGGATTGAGAATGTGTCGAGCAGGGTGGCGTACCTTATACTCAGAATAACCAAACGGTATTCGTTGAAGGTCATACAGGTTTACGCACCGACCTCGACACACTCCGACGACGAGGTGGAGGCCCTATATGAGGATATCTCGAAGGCTATCCACTCGTCTACAACCTACTTCACGGTGGTTATGGGAGACTTTAACGCGAAACTAGGCAAAAGGACAGACGATGAGCTTAAAGTGGGGCACTATGGTTTCGGGCAGAGGAACCACAGGGGCCAGATGCTGGCTGATTTTCTGGAGAAGGAAGGCCTCTACATGATGAATTCAGGAAGCAGCCCCAGCGGAAATGGACCTGGATAAACCCTGATGGCTCAGTAAAAAACGAGATTGACTTCATCTTGTCGGACAAACGACACAATGATGTCTCAGTGATCAGCAGGATTAAAACTGGAAGTGATCACCGACTAGTCAGGGGCATCTTGAATATTAGCACGAAAGTCGAGAGGTCACGCTTGATGAAGTCTACGCTCTGACCAACACCTGCCCAATATCAGAACCCCGAGAGCTTTCAGCTCGAACTACGAAATCGCTTCCAATGCCTAGATAAGTGCGAATCAGTGAGCGATTTGAACAGCAGGTTCGTGCAAACTGTCCACGCGGTCGGGTCGACCTACTTCAAGGCCCGTCGCGTTAGTAGGACTCGTAAACTCTCGGACCGTACTCTCAAGCTCATGGAAAGGAGAATAGAAATGACAGTCCAGTCTTCAGCCGATTGGTCCTGCCTGAGGCGGTTAAACAGACAGATGCTACTCAGACTCAGAAGAGAGGAGCATGAGTTCCGGTGCGCTCGCTTACTATGTTTATTATGTAGTTATTATTGTTATCTCCCTCACACACATTATTTTCTTTCTCTGTGTCCCCTAGCCTAGGGCTAAAATACACAAAATTTGATACTTAATTATTTTCAACCTTATTTGTAAATATATAAATAACTAGCTGACCAGGCGAACTTCGTGCCGCCATATTTATTTTTCCAAAATATTATCGTGGCGCCATCTACCGGGTCCAAATGTGAATCTAAACCATCCCGGTACTTACTCAAACATACACAAATAAATTGAAGAAAAGTCGTGAAATCCAATTGTGGCACCACCTACCCGGTCCAAATGTGAATCTAAACCATCCCGGTACTTACACAAACATACACAAAAAAATCGTCAAGATCGGTCCAGCCGCTTAAGAGGAGTTCAGTGACATACACACGTACAGTAGAATTATATTTTATATATAAAGATAATTTACGTGAATAATAATATATAATGACCACGAAATTAACATGTAGGTACCTACTTACATAATAGATATTACTTCTAAATTCGTTTAAAATCTATTCACATAATCGTGACGCACGCCCTCACTCATTTATGTTATAAATGTGTCAATTCGTTCGTCGCCGAAATCTCAAGCTCAAATTAAGGGATATGCTGCAAGACACAATACAGAACCCCTATTTACCACAGCTAAAATGCTAAAAATATTAGAAGAAGCTTGTGAACATGTGACTGAAGGAGACTGGGAAAAGGTTGTGAATAGAGCTGTCAAATTAATAAGGGAAGATTATGAAAGAGATGTGAAGATAGATAATATTTTAGAAAACGAACTTATAATTAATGTAGGTGATCATAGCAGTGACGACAGTGAAAATAGCAGTATGGAGGAATCTGATTAAATATGGCCTTTTGTGGCACCTTTTTGTATTAATTTGTTTCTTGTGTGCATATAAAGTATGTTTATTCATTTTCATTCCAATATTCAGTTCGTTCAAATATATTAAGTAAACATTTATATTTTTTTTATTAAACCTTTTTAATCAGGTACTACTTGCAATAAAAAATTATAGATTTGATTATATTTTTTTCGAGAATAAATTGACATTTCACATCACTTTTGTAATATGTCAAAACGGCCATCATAGCGTGCCGAAACTATAGTAGCTACGCCGATACGAAATTGATCGATATTTTTTGTTTATATCATAAACTACTTCGTTAAAGTTAATTGATAGCTGTCTGCTAACTTTCTGCTTTTAGTATGTTACATCTTTACTAATATTATAACCGCTTTAACGCCGTAACTTCCTCAACGATAACCATGAAATTTAGCATACATATAGTTCAGAACTCAGAAAAGGACATTGGCTATATTTTATCTCTGAAGAATGGATATTTTTCTGGGATAGGAATTTTTGGATAGGGATAATTAGTGTGTCGTAGTGACACATTTATATTCTGAAGTCTACGCGGACGAAGTCGTGGTCAAAGTCTAATTTAATATTATATACCTACATAGCATCACGCCTTTATCCCCGAAGGAAGGCCTACCGTAGAGGTGTATTACACACCTACGGTTCGCCAATTATGTTTAAGTTCACGTAATAGGGGGCGAGCCTATTGCCGCTTACCGGGCACATTTCTAAACTCCGCAGCTGTCCCATTTCAAAACCTAGTAAGTGGCTAAAACTAAATTCTACAGGGTATTCTACATAAACATAAAACAAGAGTATTTATTTTAAACAAAAAAAATCCTATTGGGTGTATAAAATACTAAATTATAAATACATAGCATTACCAACGTTTTCATATATGTGTATATTACATATTTTATAACCCTTACTAACTTCGATAATTGACACGAGATAGTAAAGTTTATGTGACAACCAGTTTCATAACATAGTAAAAGCACGTCTTGCTGAACAAAACTAAGATATGTAAATAGAAAAGAAAGGTTATCTCATCTTAACAAGACTTATTTTGGTGCAGCGAATTAAATATTGCCCACTATTTGTTATATTGACAGACAAGTC
The DNA here is from genome assembly GCA_948253155.1 of Leucoma salicis. Taxonomy (NCBI): domain Eukaryota; kingdom Metazoa; phylum Arthropoda; class Insecta; order Lepidoptera; family Erebidae; genus Leucoma; species Leucoma salicis. The sequence continues at coordinate 16,635,046 of OX411818.1, forward strand.
ATCGACGGGTCAATTATACCAAAATGACTTTCTTGATTCAGGCATGTTTAGGTATCTCTCATTTAATATTTTATGTAAACAACAATAGGTTTTTTTATTTATAATAAATACATTTCAAATTCTGACCTATTTTACGCTCTCTTGTAAAGTTTAGTTTTATCTCGTTAAAATACTAGGTTTTGCAATGGGACAGCCGCACTATCCCCTCCTTACTTCGTTTCCGAACTTGTTTTCAAAAACCTAGTGAGGTGCATCGACCATATAGAAACCTAGTAAGTCTGAGAGACTAGAGTCTAAGAGACTTACTAGGTTATGAAATGGTTAAAGTTACTTACTAGGTTTTTAAGTGGTCACGAGACAGTGAATGGTGCACTTACTAGGTATCGGTACTTAAATATCTCTAGTTATTTGTGAGTTTTCAACGCTAGTGTTTTTGTATTTGGTAGGGACTTACTAGACGACTTACTAGATGACTTAGCAAGATTTTTTTTTTATTATAAGGTGATTTTCGTAAAATGTGTCCCTTACTGAGTTATGAAATGGGACAGCCGTCCGGGCTGCTACTGAGAATTTTTCTTTTTACGAATAAGCTCAATAACACTGCCCGACCAGGGGATCGTACCCTAATGATCAGCAGTCGCTCACGCTACCATCAGCAGTCGCTCACGCTACCGCTGCACCACCGAGGCGGTTACTAATTATTACAGTTACTCATTTTCTTAATTTCTGGCACATGAAATAAAAATTTATTATCATGGGAATTATTGTTACGCATAACACTAAGTATTATTAGATAACAATCGACCGTATGTGTTGCCATTGTTGATTTATATGGAAAGCAGTCCCTTAATGAGGACTTCATAAAGAGCCTAAACTCGTGCCGTGGCGTGGGTGTGGGCTATGCTCGAAATATATCTACATAACCCTATCCGTAACACGGAGATCCGTAGGTGAACGGGAGTACCTAGTCCGCCGGGTTAGCTGAAGTAGCTACGCCATTGCTCAACTAACCGACAACCGTTTGGAGAGGCCTATGTCTTACATTGAATAATACAGGCTGTCGGATTAATTCAACCGCTAAAATGTTTACTACATTTTAAATTTTCTCGATCTCGCACATGAACTATTACTAATTGCAAAAAAGTCAAATTCATGTAGTCAATATTGTATGTATTTATTGTACATATTGTATTATATACTGGCCGTGTGGGGCCGGCTTTAGAATTATCCCACCCCTCTACCCACGGGAGTCGTAAGAGCCGACTGAGGGAATTCCGGGAGAGTGGGCAGCAGCACTCCCTCGAGTATTAACAACATCCACTGCGATCGCCAACCCGCCTGCCAAGCGTGGCGATTACGGCATTATCCCCCATGACGGGACCGCTCGTTCGCGGCGCAGGACCATTCGCTGTGGCGTTCTCTTGGGGAGGCCTATGTCCAGCAGTAGACGTTGAAAGGTTTATGGATGGATGGATTGTATTATAGATAAGTTGCAATAGTAATAATTAGGTATTAAATATGATAAATAATGTTCTGTCGTATTATTTCCTCCTAATATTTGATGAACCGTGTGGGGCCGGCTTTAGAATTGTCCCACCCCTCTCCACCCATGGGAGTCGTAAGAGCCGACTGAGGGAATACCGGGGGAGTGGGCAGCAGCACTCCCTCGAGTATTAACAACATCCACTGCGATCGCCAACCCGCTTGCCAAGCGTGGCGATTACGGCATGATCCCCCCATATGAGCGCACAGGACCGCTCGTTGTGGCATTCTCTTGGGGAGGCTTATGTCCAGTAGTGGACGTCGAAAGGCTGATGGATGAATATTTGATGAAGTGCTTCGATTTACTGCACAGATGGCGGAGTTTAGATACTGGCCTCCCGTCTGAGTGTTGAAGGCTCGATGCCTACACACAGGACAACTCTTTTGTGAGATCCATAAATGGTTGTAAGTCTGGATGTACTTTGTGTTCGTGAAATTTTTATGTTTGTATTCGCGTACCATGATCAAAAAATCTTTTATTAAATCTGTGAAATGAAATGGTGAGCAGTGGCTTAACAATTAAATACTCTTGGTATAGTTGAGTCCACAAGCGACGGTTACTATTTACCACTAGGTAGACGAGGCTCGTCTTGCCACCATAAGCAATTAAAAATATAAGTATATATATTTGGACTGCACATATGGCGGAATGGTTTAGATACTGGCCTCCCGCCCAAGTGTTGCCACACAGGACAACTCTTTGTGTGATCCACAAAAGGTTCTTCTGAGTCTGGGTGTACTTTGTGTCTGTGAAGTATGTTTGTAAAGTCCACCGCGATACAAGGTTATTCCTTAGTGCAAGGTGTTGTCTTTTAAACAATAAAAAAAAGATTAAATAAGTATAACAAAATACTATCAATAAAAAAGTACTTACTGATATATAGGTAAGGGCCCCTAGAATGTAACTCACCAAATCGTATCGACATCGTATCGTCTCGCTTGTGATTATTAGAGAAACCGACGCGTGATGTCGCAATGATCCCTCGGCCAATCACGGTGATCTCTCAACCAATTTATTTCTCGGAATTATTTTAAGATATGGTATTTTACATAATCTAGTTTTTGCTGTGGGTTTGATCGCCACACAGTACAATTTATTATCTTTAATATCCATATAATTGTATATTTATAGAATCACATTGTTACGAGTTCAAAACATTATAAATATAAAAAGCTAAAGTTAGATAGATGTTTTGACAAGTAAACTCTGGTCAAAATATCTACTAGATTCTCAGGCAACAATGAACAGAAAGGTTATTGCAACAATATGTATAGATACATACTTAACATAATGGCCATTATAAATTCCCAGTCATAACAAGGTTGTGAGATTATAAACATTGATCTCATGACACCACAATGGTGCTAAAATTGTAATTTTACTGCAACACATGCATATTAGTTTCTTATTTATAGGATTCTTATAAATTTATATAACTAAGACTATCGCTTTAGTTATGTAAAATTATGCATATGTATAAGACGGGGTACGCAGTGCCCCCAAAGAAAAATTTCCAACTTTTGTGTTGTAATCACGTGTTGGTGATTACCTTGTGTTAGCAACAAAGCAAATGTTGAGAACCATGTTTTCATTTTTGGCGGTAAACATCAAAAGAACGCTCTTGTTGCCGATATTTATTCCCTTTCTTTTTTTAGTTGGAAACAAAAAACATCTCAACGTGTCAACTAGATGAACGAATTAACCGAAACTGTAATTGATTTATTTTAAACTCATAGGGGAAATATTTTAGATATTTTTATATATATTTTTAGCATTTGACATGCTTAGCACTATACTTTAAACACAAAGTGAAAATGTGTTATTTTTCACTTTGTGTTTAATTAGGTATTATATACATTAGGTAAAATCTTAATTGTAAAATTAAGTTTACCTGGTCGGTATAATGTATGAAAATACGTCCGACAGATGGCGCAGGCGTCACCCAAAGACGTTAAGTATGATGTGTTATCGAAATTAGCAGTCAGGAGCAATTGTCAGGATGGCTGAATTGGTAAAGCATCTGGACGGTATCCAGAAGATGCAGGTTCATATCCTGCTCCTGACTGTTATTTTTCGATTTCTCATTTTTCACTTTGTGTCATAGGGGAAATACGATTCAAAGGATGGCAATTATAAAAATAAAAATATAAAAAAGGATGTATGGAGGACTTAATAGTCTTTTTTTAATTAGTGATGTTATGGGGCTACACGAATCTGAAATACAAAGAAAAAAAGTCTTTATTCCTCTGAAAGTACTTACTTATTATCTAAACTATACGTGGTACTTTAACGTGGTACTTTTGTTATTTTGAGGGTTGGTCGTACCCAATATTATGCCTCCGTTTCTTTTTGCTTAATATAATGAATACTGCGGCTGCCTGCTTTATATCATCATCGTTCGAAGACATTTTGCCAACAACACTGGTGGAGACAGCTAGTTGTCAACTAAAATGTTTCACAAATTGTTCTCGATTTGTTTTAATTTGGTGCAGACACAATAGAAACAAAATGTTAGTGATCCTTTAAAGTTTACAAACAGTTGGAAACGCAAAAGTTGCCAAAAATTTCGGTGGAAACGCGCCTTTATACTAAGTTATTTAATTTTTGTACTGTACTATATGAAAGTAGCTTCAGCTATATTTTCTTTTTAGTTTACAAGAATCCTTTCGTTTTTCTAGTAGTAGTATCCTTTTGTAATTTCTCTCTCTTTTTCTGCGGACAATCTGTGGAGTGAGTCTGACTGACTGCAGTCGTAACAATGACGTAAGAGAGCTAGTAGGTATGAAAGAGAGTACCTATTGGTGTAAAGATGCGAAAGGGAATGCTCCGATGGTTCGGACATGTGGAAAGAATGCCGGACGAGCGAGTGGCTAAGAAGATATACAATGCGAAAGTGGAAGGATGTAGGTACAGGGGGAGACCGAGACTTACCAACCTAGACCAAATCGGTCATGTATTGAAGGAAGGTGGAGTCAGGAGTCTCCGAAACCGGCGAGCGTGTATGGAGAGAGTTATGAATGTTGAGGAAGCGAGAGATGTATGCAAGAATAGAGCCTCTTGGCACTCTGTTCTCTCTGCCTACCCCGCAAGGGAAATGGCGTGATGATAAGTTAGTTGTAATTTAATCCCACCCTAACGAGATATGCGCGAGTCTATTGCCGTCACCAGCAACTAGTAAACAACATTCTGCTACTGAGAATATCCTGACAGAAAACACTGCACGTTACTCAGGATACGAATTCCAATTGCCACACATCTTAGACTATACTAGTAAGTATACTAACGAGGTTGGCAACACTTTTACTACAATGTTATAAATAAGTAGTTATAAGCCATGGTTATATGTTTTTGCTTATACTTATAAAATTGTTCTTCTAGGGAAGTACAAAGGACGGCGGGTGTTTCTACAACAGATTTAGTTGGACGTATGCTGCTACTAACAAGAGAACATTTCAAGTAATATTTTGTTTAATTTATTTTTTGCTCTATAATGTATAACGGCAATTACCTAATACGGTTTAATGCCATATTTATCTGTCGACCCGTGGGTCAAGAGAAAAGGTACCTAAATGTTATCCTGTTGTTCATTTACATTGTAACATAGCAGTTTTGTTCATGCTTAGATTAATTTAGATTGCTTTAAAATATCTAGAAATTATAACTTAATATCATTGACCTACCAAGAAATGGACCTCGTGTCCGCCCTCAAAAAAGTCCGAACCAAAAGAGAAACAATCGCGCGTCAATCTCGTTTGGTCGACCAACTTGACTATACGTTAAATATGCCGTACTATGTTGTGAAAACGTTGGAAAAACTACTAAAATAAAGTAAAAAAAGAATATTTTTAGAAAATAGACTATTGCTTTGTCATTTGCAAGTATTATTTTGCTTAAAAACATAGAATTGGTTCTAAATTTTGAATATTTGTAAAAATAAGTCATCAACACATAATATTCACTAGAAGCGGCTTAAGGTGATCATGGCCTGGCCTATTGGTAGAAGCTACATAAGCTAATAAATTATTACAACGAAAACTCAACACTATTATAATTATTAGAATGTTGAAGCTTGTATGTATTATTAATATTTATAGACTGTCTACTGACTAGAAACACATTTTTCGTGAATTTTGTACTAGACCCGACGTCCATTTTTATGAGGTCGGTGCTTAATATAATCTTATTAGACTATACATTACTACCATTGAAATCTTAAACTAGAGACTACAAGTGTTCTGTAGGTACACCATGTATGTAACTTGTCGCCGATGTTTATTTTGATAATTCGACAGGCTTTCGAATAAACTTATTGTCATACATAGTCTTGACGTAGCTAAATTCTAGTAATTTAGCTACATCTATTACAAACTAGGTAGATGTTAGGTTAATTAAAAAGATATGCCTCATTTTGCAGGTAAATTCATCTGCCCAGCAGAATATTTCACCGTGTTATATTTTATTTTTTTACCTAACGTTAGTTTCGTTTCCTACTTCATACGTAATAATAATAATATAAATTATTTAGACGTCAGAATATCCATTTGTTAGAGTTCAATCTTTTCTAAATTGGGGTTAAATTTTCTTTTGCAAGTTCTAAAAATGCTTACAATCAATCAATTGTCTGTGCCTGTAGTAAAACATTAAATAAAGCGTAGTGCAACACATTTCTATCTATTAATAAAACAGGACATTTAATAAATATTTAATTATTTATATATTCTATATTATAATATAGCATAGCAACGTGCTACGCTTTATTGTGATATAATATGCTGACTTAGGCCTAACACTGAAAAACTCATGTTCACTTGCATAATTCAGTTCATATTCACATACATGCATCATTTCATATAATTGCTGTTAACACTTAAGGCGTATCGCTTTTCAGGAGGGGTGACAAAGAGTATTCGGTCGCACTGGAGCACTCTTCAAACCTCGGCACAGATTCCACGGCGCGCTCACCGTATACAGGATGCTCACAATTTTTGCCCACCACACAAAAAATCATACAGTTCAGCAGTGGATTGTCGCCTAAATCTACCGATAAGGTATGCCATTTAAACAATAAATAAAAACAGAACATATGCTGCTGTTATTCGACAGTTATCCGATTACTATTGTTATATAATATAGATGTTGTTATTCGACAGTGCGTTTTTTATATGATAATGTGATATTGTAGGATTGTTTTTATTGAGTTTTTTACCACATTCATCTGGAATTCAGTATTTTTTAATTATACAGCATGATAAAAATATGTACTATAGCACAAAAAATGGTGTGATATTTTTAAAACTCGTATAGTCTTTAATGCTCTTCGACAGCTTTGTTGCTGTAATACAATAAGGCATAAGTTTGCAGTTACTAAGAGTCCCGGGTTTGTATACTGGTTTGTATACTGGGTTGTACGAAATGTGTTAGCATTATGGAGGCTCCAGTTGTGCCCGATGGACAGCTATAAGTTCGCCCTATAATATATAGCCACTAACATAAAAAAATAGGTGTTTTACACCACATATCGGAATGGAGGTATGGACCTAAAGATGTGTTTGGTATGTTTGCTTGCTTGTTTTTTGTTTTTAATTGGTATTTTTGTAAAAGTTTTCTACCAATTATATTCTTTTTTCCACGGAGGTTTATCATCGGATCTCTGACCCCAAATGAATAATAGATCATTATATTAAGGTGCTAGAGATACTAGGTTAGACCAGGTATCAAGATAGATAGATGAGACATGTTGACTGTCGTGGAAGTTTTGCACAGTTAGGGCCAATGGCTTCAAATGCTTTTCAGATCAAGGGTTTTTATCACAATGTTCCTCATCACCGTTAAACCAAGCGATAGTGATTTATAATTAACAAATATCTACGAGTGAGACCTGTATTACTAATTAATATTAATCACTATTTAATGCAAACTAGTCTTTGCATATGGGCAGCCATTTTGAGTCAAATCACCCCAGATGACCGTGTTGTCACTATTTAAAAGTTTTGCTAATTTTTGGGGTTATTAGATAAGCGCCGTTCGGAAAATACAGGTTTTTATACACTCTATCTTATAAAACTGCTTCGGGGGTGCAGCAGTAGTGTGAGAAATTGCTTGTCATGAAGTCTCGGGTTCGATCCCTGGATCGGGCAGTGCATAATATAGCATATTTTTCGTAAAAGCTAAAATTTTCAGTAACAGCCCGGAGTTTGGAAATAAGCTCGTAGATGGCAATACGCTCGCCACCTATTACGTGGTACTTAATCATAGTTGGTGAACCGTGGGTATGTAATACAGCTCTGCCTACCCCTTCAGAGACACAAGCGTGAGACTGTTTTATGATTTATGCTATCTTATACCTATTGCAGGTAGTATATGTGGCCGGTGCTTTCGATCTATTCCATGTTGGACATCTAGATTTCTTGGAAGAGGCTCACAAATATGGTGATTTCCTCATCGTCGGCCTGCACACAGACCTCGAAGTGAACAGATACAAAAGCTCCAACTACCCCATCATGAATCTCCATGAGCGTGTACTCTCTGTGCTTGCTTGCAAGGTATACTTTTTAATACAACTAGGTATACAACTAATATTAATGTGTGAAGAAAAACCTTTGCACCTGTTTTTTAGCACATTGTGTGCACCGGGAACTGCAGGGTCGGACTGGGCCGGAAGGGCCCGGGTGGCTCCCGTCAGGGCCCGAGACTGGATAATGGTAGATGGCATATATGGAAAATAATGAAATATACAAATTATTTATTATCAACGATATATAATATTAGGTAACTGAAATACAGTTTTAGGTAGCTAAGCTGTTAATAACTCGATCGTAAACCTGCTGTTCTCGTCATCCTTGATTAGATCCGATTGTGTTCTAGCCTGCGCGGGCCCCTTATTCTACCTAGCAAGCCCCGCAACGTACGCCCGTGGGGAGGCCGCGCTAGCTGGGGCCCGGCTGGCAAACGCCACCTCGACTATATGGCCAGTCCGACACTGCCGGGAAGTGTGATTTGGCACAGTTAAAGTTTATATTTGACGGGCCTCGTGGCGTAGTAGGTAGTGTACCCGACTTCCGTGCACGAAGGTTCCCACTCAGGACAATTATTTGTGGGAATGAATGTTTTCTATCTGTATTTACAAAAAAAAAAGTAATATATGCCTATTATATCCCTAATCTGGATTGTCCGTGTGGTGATGGACCAAGAATACAAGTGTCACCACCCCATCCTTTCCCGCGGGTGTCGTATAAGGCGACTAAGGGAAGTAAGCAATTATCACCCATTTCATTACTGGTGGTAGGGTTGGGTACTAAGTGAGGGTACTCGCTTACTATCGGGCCCGAAAGGGTCGGTACCACCGTCTCCTGTGTGACCCGTCACGAAGCATGCCAGTGTATTTTGGCTGTAACAGAAGATAGCTGTTTATTCTTTTATTTCACATGTGAGAAATGAAATGGTGCGCAGCGGCTTGACAATACTTTCGGTATAGTTGAGTCCATAGGCGACGGTTACCGCTTACCGGTTACACAAGAGTTAAGCTTAGTTTAGGACCAGAGGACGTTGTGTGAAATGTTCGTGAATATTTATTTATTTATTATTTATATGGAGAATACAGAAGGAGAAGGAGTGTTATATGCATTAGAAATAAATTAATTCAATAAAAACATTTTATTGACGCGGTCGTATGTTGACCACTGGACGAGCACTAATACAAATAATTACACATGTCCGTACAGACACATAATTTATGACACAAAAGAATACAAAATGCATCACCCATAGAAGAATGTTATTCACACTAGTAAAAGTATCAGCGAATTATGCAGTCATTATATACTGATTAGATGCTAGATATAGATATATGAGTAAGTACAGATAATTTTAATTAATAGAAATTTTTCATTATTTATCGTCACCACCTGTAGGAACTCGTAATATTGTTAGATCACGAACAAGATGGTATCATGATATAAACCTTTAGTGCTGATTGCAGATTTGAATCCATTTAAGAGTTTATGAACAGCATTGCGTATTTAAAAAGGCACCTAAAAGTCTATTAATAACCTTGACCTTCGTTAATACAAGCCAATCTATAGTGAATTGAAAACTTGTAATACTTGTTTGACCTCTTCCACGTGTTAAAAGAAGGTTAAATGCCCCATAGGACGATATTTTTAAAACTGTCGAGAATTTACGTTAATATTGTTTTATCATTATAAGTAATCGGTACTATTTTATCAGTATAATACCATAATTATATTTCTTGTTATCCTACTTCCTACAAATGTTATAAATGCGTAAGTTTGTCAACCTTAAAAAAACTGAGCGTATTTGGATGAAATTCGATATGAAACACTGGATTAACATTTTATATATAGTAGCAATAAATGTTTCCACAGCCATTTTTTGCATATGGGACTAACGAATAAACGAATTGGACCACAATTTGGTATATAATAGTTGTTGCCTGTATAAACACAGAATAATTTTTAACCAGATAAGGAGCCTATACTCTACCACCGTAAACAACCCATAAAAAGGGTACTTTTGTGTGTCACTTTTGTATTTGGAAGTAATGCACGAATGACACTATACCTAAATGGAATTTGAACTATTTATCCAGAACTACGTATTGTTTCAAATTAATTTGCATTTGAATGTCACATTGTCTATAATGTGATTTTTCAGGTGTTTTTTTTTACTTATTGATATCCAAGTAAACCTTTTAATGCTACAAAGTAATAAAGTACAGATAATGCAAACATTTTACATTGACAAGTGACGTTTCATCTTTGATCGGGTCATATTAGCCACTTTTACTATAAATAAACTTGCTGATACTGCAGTCGTTTATGCTTCAATAGGGCACACCTAATGTAATATTCATTGAACACGCTTGCAAAGGAATGTGATGCATGTTAATTATTTTCATTATGGCACTTATGTAAATATAACCTATGCACATGCATATTCCATCGTCTGAAAATACATAGCTTAAATACTAAAAAAGAACATACTTTAATAGCTAGTTGAACTAAAAAGTAGAAAAGCATGCGGTGCTTTTACTATAATCTTACTGCGGCTGTACACATTCGTCGAGACACAACGAGACAGGCTGAGGGCAAGTGTGTACATGGTAGCCTCGTCTCGTCTCGTCTCGGAAGAGTGTCGGTTTTTTGTGCTCGAGTCATAGGGTCTCGGTGAGTCTCGCGGTAAAACGAGACCGCGCCTGTACACACTCGTTTGCTTAGTTGCCCGCCAACTGCGTTCGTGTAAAGACGTGCTTTCTGCGTGCCACAACGATGTGTTCTAACGCTTTTTAGAAGCCTACTAAAGGTAATCACTATTATGGAATCCTAAGAATGTCAGGCACAAGGATAAGCAGCTATTACACGACGCTTGGTTGCGTATAAGCAACGATTTTCATATCCCCGTGGAAGATTTAAAAAATATATATATTCCTGTTGAATAGATAAAAAGTTCTTTTTCGCCATGGTTTAATATACATGAATGGCCATGAATTTGTTTAAATTGAAATTTCATTTCCCGCGCAAACTCTAGCGGTGCGAGGTGCGGAGGAACGCCTAGTCGCTGGCTCGTTTCTCGGAAATTTAGTCACAATGGATCAGTTCACGGGACTGCAGCGCGCCTTTTGCGTAAAGAATTTTTATAAGAACATTGATTTGCCCATTATTGTAAGGCGCATGTTTCGTGTCGAGTACAATTTACACGACTTAAATCAGTGTCCGAGTGCAGTTTTAATAAAGAAATGGGTGAAGAAGTTTGAGGAGACAGGATCGATATTAAATGTGAAGCAAACTGGCGGCCCATGGATTTCTCGGAGTGAAGAGAGTTTCAGCTTCAGTTCGACGCGAACCAGCTTAATCGACACGCAAACGTTCGGCTGAATTACTATCACGGACATCGTTACGCCGTATTATGAAATTAGATTTAAAATTAAACCCATACAAGCTCCAGTTAGTGCAGGAATTACAGCCTAATGATTTAAATTTACGCAAGTCCTATGCCGAAACAATGTTGAGAAGCTTCAAAAACTTCAACAACATTTTGTTTTTCGACGAAGCATATTTTCACCTTAACGGCCACGTTAATAAACAGAACTGTAGATATTGGAGCAGCGAAAATCCTAAAGCTAAACATGAAAGGCCCCTTCATTCACCAAAGTTAACTGTATGGGCAGCAATTTCAGCTACAGGGATCATTGATTGATCCCTATTTCTTTGAAAATTTTCGCGGGCGTAATAAGTAATTTCCCGCCTATTAGCTATATTTTAAATAAACAATTTTAAAAATAACTCCTATGATTTTATTTTTATTTATTTTTAAAATGTTAACAAATACATGGCCCACCCTGTATTTAATATATTTTTTTTATGGTAAATGATTAAAAAATTACAACAACTAATAAAAAAAATAAACGCCGCAATTGTTTTTTCCACGTCCAACGCGACGGGCATCCGAAGTTCGATTGATACAACGAGCGTGTACATGGTGTGCTCTCGTGTCGAGCTTCTACGAGACGAGAGTGGACGAGAGGTTCGCGAGACAAATATACGAGTGTGTACAGCCGCCGTTAGTAATCAAGTAGATGTCAAGCACTCCACATTTTGTACAATCATTACTATTTAATATTTACTATAAAATTATTAAACCAAAGAGCAACGCAGAAGATGGCTACTAGAGATTGCAACCCGGTATGATTCTCAACCCGTCACTCATCAGGACAATAAAAATAAACGATGCAATATTATTCTGTTGTTGTTTTTTAAATACAAAACACGAACTAGTATAGTTTCACAATTTTGACGTAATAAACCCAGAGACAGACATATAACCCACCAACTTTGGCGGGTTTAATAGTTAATTATTTTACGCATGGTATAGTGTTAACTCTTAGCAGTGCAAGCAAAAATAATTATTTAGCCTTGTGTTAGCAGTTCGCTCGGAGTTATACACATTAACTCTGAAATGCGCAAGTGGGCCTAAATTGTGTAAATTGTATTTTTTTTACTTTAAAAATAATACATAAGTAAATACATAGTAATAATGTTATTAAAAATTACTTTCTTAGTAGGTATTGTTGTAGTAGGTACGTTGACTCACCCACCGCCTTGATGACGACAGGGCGTGTCCAGCAGGCCATCCGCCTGGGGCGTCAGAGTAGAATATCGAAAGACGACCCTGTGGCGCCTAGGAGTGTTCGTTATAACTAATAAAATAACTTACTATTTATAATAGACCCGTTATTTATTACACGAGGCAAGCGTTATTTTTGTTGAGTGATTATTTTTATTATATAAGCGCTACCACAACCGCTATGCCACGACGTCGACGACTCACGATCACGACACTAACAAAACATCACATAAACAGATGTACACTTGAACACATACTGCGAAAAAAAAGGACAGAATGGAATGACCAGTTCATATCATTGTCACATGCGAAATTGTGCTCTAAGTTTACCCCATAAGAACTATATTTCTGTCAATTATAAAAAATAACGTGCACACCACATAAAATAATCTAAGAATCTAATATCGTTTGGTTATTTCTATTTAAAGTACAAATTATTTGTGAATACAGAAAAAGAGATTTTTAGTAGGAGCGGGAATCGAACCCGCATCTTTTCCAATCCGGGAAAGTGCTCTAAACCACTAAGCTATCACATTTGTCTTACGACCAACGCTATCTATCGGCAAGCATTACTATATTGGATGCATGTAATGCTTGCCGATAGATGGCGTTCGTCGGATTGTTAACTGCTCAACGCGCGTACTATATTAAATAACGTAACCTCAAATAGCGCACGATGTGCTATACGACGATAAACAAAAGATATCGTTCGCAAAGTGTTTAATTAAATATTACACTGATATATTATAGCGTAAAAAATAATAAACGTTTTAAAAATAGCGCATCGTTATTTAATGTTTTTAATAAATAACCGTTGCGAACACTCCTACCCGCTAATAGGCGTGGAAGGGGCCGCTGTGGTTTTAGTGGGTATCCCGGGCGCAATTAAGATCTAAATGCCTGCCAAGTCCTACGATACCCCCTGGATTTAGTCTAGTGAGCAGTGCGGCTGCAATAAACTAGTTTTATTGAACGCACAGGACCGCGTGGACTTATATTTTAACAGAGTGGACCCCTTTTTTATTTCGCGGCGGGAAAAAATGTACCTAACCGTATCCCCCTCGGTCGGGGCAACGAACAGTGTAGTGTGGGACCCTCACCCACTAAATAAACCCGCCGTGTACCGTCGCTCCGCCTGTATTGGCGGACCACTGGAACTATGTTACATTATTTCAGTTGAGTGTACAGAGCGGACCCTACCAATGGCTACTCTCCTCCGGTTAGCACGTGGTCCGCGTTGTTCTATAAGTTTAACTAACCATTAAAGCGTTTTTTGTTTTTCTACTATAATTTATTTTACTTTTTCAGTTTCAAAACAGCATTAACAGTATTTATATTTAAATTATCCTATTCTTTTTTATCGTAGGTGTGACGATAGTACCAATTTTAATAAAAAAGAACAAAAAACAAACAGACAAATCATCAATGTCATCGGTTTTTGATAATTGTGCAAAGTTTCAATGGCGATGTTTTGAAGTGGGTGAAAATCACGAAGATTCCGTTACATAGCTAGATACAGACAAAGCTAATGTATTGCCTGTTCAAAAAGCATACTTTTACTATAATCATCAAAGAATGATGTTTTATTAATCATGATAATATGACTCACAGTATTATAAAATTCAATGAGTTGTATACTTTACATATTATGTATATTATATCTTCAGTACGTACACGAAGTGGTGATCGGAGCTCCGTACAGCGTGACAGCCGAGTTGATGGACCACTTCCGCGTGAAGGTAGTCTGTCACGGCCTCACAGCTATCGCGCCTGATGCTGACGGGTCTGACCCGTATAAGGTGCCTAAACAACGCAACTGCTTTAAGGTAAACTACTATTAATAATACTACCCATTTAATGAAATTAAGATTCTTAATTCAAAACATATAAACATAGAAGCGCACGCTCAGATCAAATCCCAGTATAGTGTCATACGACTGTTTTCAAGAACTGGCTCACCTAAATACATATATAGTAAGGTACCTCGACATCCACAAGTTTGTATTTCAGAGCAAGCTGTTGGTGTATGATTTTGGCCACATGCTTAATAATTATTATTCTTAATTAGTTCACGAAAAAATCTCTGTTATTATCATTAACGTTTAAAGGATTACTACAATAATATATTTCTGATATTATTTACAGATTTTAAACTCCGGCAACACCATGACCACAGAAGACATAGTACAACGAATAATACGTCATCGACTTGAATTTGAAGTGAGAAATTCCCGTAAAGAACAAAAGGAATTAGCCATTACGAAAAACATGAAGTCAGGACATCTTAAACAAAATGGCAACCATGAAATAGCAAATAATTGCTAAAATATTTAAATAAATAATAAATTATGTTTTATGTCTTAGATTGTGCGAAATAGACGTAGAATAATAACTCAGTCGACAATAGGCTAATTGGTCATAAAATTATTGTTGTTAATGAAATTTTATGTAATCAGTTCAACACTATTAGGTATGTTTTAACTTTTATGCTTACGGTGTAATATTACTGAAGACGCATCTTGCCCTAAAGTTCCATATTTGTTCAGTTAAAGGACGTCGGGGCTAATCTAATAAATATTTGTAATGTGTTCTTCGCTTTGGAAAACAATCAATGAGGTACATAATATATGTATCGATTTTATTTGCTTTATTGGCGTGAAGATGGATGTTTAGTCTTCGAAGTATCTTGTATCAGTCGTCAGGGTGGTGGTAGGGAATTTCTGTCGGCACCAAATCGTCCTTGATCTAGAATTTCCAAAGCAATGTTGTTCCTGATTCACTTCGATTTTTAGTGATCTCCCGAAACGTGCTTTTTGGACCCTGCATATCGCGGTAATGGTGGATCAACAGTTCCTATGTGCATCTAATTTTTTTGTTATTTATTTCGCTTATGTAAAACATACCCGTTGAATGGTTTTACCAATATTTATTTTTGGTCCTAATTTCAGGTATTCAAATTTGAAAAGAAAGTTGAGCCTAGAAATATTTCAATAATTCAAATATTTTTTAAATGAATGAATGATGAATGCATAACTCGCTGTGCGGCAAGAGAAGGTAAACGTGCAAATTAATTTAATTGCTTTTACAGTCGGGATAATTTAAAAACGGCAACCAATATTGGGAACCTTATGTAATAACTGTTGGTACGAAGTGATGTGAGCTATTTAATGATAGTATTTTAATGAGGCCTCTTACAGTGTACTTTTAAGGAATAATTATGAAATGATTTGAACATAGTTTTAAATAAAATTCCAGTTTTACCCGCCTATAAATTACTAATATTCTACTCATAACTATAGATATTGCAATATGAAATAAAATATTCATTAGATGTATAATCAATATTAGTAGTGTGTGATACTGAAAGTAAGGTTCTTTGTAAATCGAAGAGTTAATTGCATTTCTTTTACATATATAATGTAAAACGAGATTATTTTATAAATTATGAATTGTTTTGTTTTTTGAACATCAACTGAATTTGATATGTGCGCCCAAACACGAAAGTTGTTGTGGCATGTTGAGCTACTTATCCAAACCAATATTGTTGTGTATAAAACTTATAAAGTTTTGAGCTCGGTAAGGGAACTTGTGTTGTGATGTCTGTTCAGCATATTTTTAATGTAAATTGGAAATTATATTGATTATAATCGTAACCTTTAAAAAAAAACTTGCTACTTTAGTGTCCTTTTATCAATACGTCTGCATCTTTAGTTCGTATATATGATAGTAAGTAGAAAGAAATCCCTTTCTTAAAACTACTCCCGTAGTTTTTTGGTGAAAACAGATGATTGGTTTTGTTCAACTTCTTAAATTATATCTTTATTTAAAGTTATTTAATTTATAGTTAATTATTATTGATATTGTTGTATAATATATTAGACCAAATGTTAGATTTAATTTGGAATTGACATTATAATAAATTATTTGGATTGAAGATGTTTTAGGAAATATTATTACATCAAGGAATCAAATTCTTTTGATTCAAAAATCGCATTGTTTTGATTCAAAATCCTATATCGTTACAGTTTTATTTTTCATAATTTATTGTACACCAAATATATACTAATAAATAAAATTAAACCAATGTCATATTAACAGTTTCTTACTAAATGCATAATATGAATATTAACACTATACTTCCACTATAAAATCGATTTTGTTGTCTGTTTATTTCTGCTCATTTCGGAAATGCCCAATTTTGAGGCGACTTCATCCGGCAGGTATGCTGTAAGGTAACTTGACTACTTTTATTTTAGAAAAATAACGGGTTTCACGCAAAATAAATTATTAAACTTATGTAGTTGAATTCGACGTGGACAACTAGTGGGCATCTACAATATAACCGTATACTAACTATTACTATTATAAAGCTGTAACACAGAACTGCAACAGAAAATACTGTATTGTGTTAGGCTTTATAGATGTGTCTGCACATAACACATTTTTTTTCATCTATTTCCTTGTTTGCGCATCACGCAAGAACTACTTAACGGATTTTGTTGCAACTTTTTTTATTTATCCTGTTACTATTTCGGGAACCTGAGATATAACCTAAAAGCTAAGTTTTTGCTGCGGCGGAGCCCACAGTAACTTTGTAATGAAACAACGCAACCCCATCGAGATTGGAATCATTTGATTCGGCTTGACGAGTACTTTGTCTTTAGATGGTATCCAGGGTCTTACGATGGAGCTGGAAGGTGGCCACAGTAACTTTGCAATGAAACTAGGCAATCCTATCGAGTTTATACTCGTTTGATTCGTCTTTAGGAGTACTTTGTCAAGTTATGATCATATTATTTCTACAAAATAATTTCGATGTTTTCACATCTGCTAGACGTCCCGCAACGTCTAGTTTTTTTTTGTTAAGGCGGGAAAAAATGTTCCTAACCGTGTCACGTTTTTACCCTTAAAATACTTAGGCCAGTGTAACGTTGAACACATAAATAACACATAAACGCCGGCGGATGGACCGCGTCGGGGCCCGTGAAAAAGCAGGGCCTCCGACTTATTGAGGTCCACCTTAGGCCCCAGCGCCTCGATACGTCTGACCATCTCCGCGGTACCCGAGGTGGCCAGTAACGTCACCTCATCGAAGTTCCTGCCCCGGGCTGTAACGAGAGTATCGTCGGCGTAACAGATTACGCCTAGCCCGGGGGGGGAGCCGATCGCGCAGGACCCAGACATAAAATAATACTTAACCCAGCAATTATATGACGTGGGTTAAGTCAAAGGAAAAATGTCTATCCTACCTAACCTGATTTCGGACAGGGTGATACTGCTGTAAAATAAATAACTTAAGACAATTGAAAATATATATATTTAATGAACACACTAATCATTTTATGAAATAACATTAATTGGCGGATATAGCTAGCTTACTTAAAAATATATCCAGGTCTTAATTAGATAACACACTAATTTAATAGTAGCCAGAAGGGCTAAAACAAAGTAGCTCAAAGGAAACACGTGAGACATTTACTAAGTACATCTGGTAACCCACATTAAACTATTCGGTTGGTGGTAGAATTTATGGTAGTTATATAGCAAATAGCATTTACTGTTTAAAACTCCGCGTGCTGTACCGTACCCCGAGCAAAGTCGGCACGTCAGTGCCGGCGGCTGAATCCCGGCAGGGGACGGGTCTGCGCGTGTCCCTCTGGTTAGCAGAGGGCACAGCGGATAGGCTGGACGTCCGCCGTGGAGGGTCAGCGGGGCCACAGTGGCCGCCCCGACTCTGGGATAGGGACAGCGGGGTCATAGTGACCCCCCGTCCCCGGAGATGGGCTTTCAGCCCGAGTGGCGGCGGGCTCACTGTCTACAGTGGGACAGACGTCAGCCGTGGAAGGCCGGCGGGGTCATGGTGGTCCCCCCGGCCCTGGGAGGGGGACGACGGGGTCGGATTGATCCCCCGTCCTCGGCGACGGGGCTTTTGAGCCTGAGGGGAGACGCTCACCGCTTGCTTTCCACCGAAGGAATGTAACATAGTTCCAGTGGCCCGCCAATAAAGGCGGAGAGACGGCATACGGCAGGTTTCTTTAGTGGGTGAAGGCCCCACACTACCCCGTTAGTTGTCCCGCACGCCGGGATTAGCCCCGCACAGCCACGATCGTATACAAGTAAATTAAGAAGTACCTCACCAAGTACGCCGGTGACGAAGGTACACCAAAATGGCGTCTCACAGTCCGTGTGGTGACGGACTAAGAATACAAGTGTCACCACCCTGTTCTTTCCCACGGGTGTCGTATGAGGCGACTAAGGGAAGTAAGCAATTATTGACTGAGCAATATTTTTTAAATCTTAAAAGATTTATTTGATATCTTTAATAAATAATGGTTAGCTAAGTGAAAATTAAATAAACAGTTTAAAAATCAACACGTATTTATTTCTACATCCTGATATTTATGCGAATGTTACACATTATGAAATAAAACTACCTTTACGGAATCTATCGCGTTCTTGATTTTCTATTATCCCGGCGTAACGAATACTTTACAGCAACATGATCACGGGTGGACTTATAGCCGTTGGACGTCTAACATCTAAGTCCACCCGTGATCATGATCATGAATGCTGTAAAGTATTCGAAACATCGGGATAGTAGAAAATCAAGTAAACGCGATAGATTCTGCAAACGTAGTTTTATTTCAAAATGTGTAACATTCGCGTAAATATCAGAAAGTATTATAACGTTTAAGATCATTATATTTTGCTGTAGCAATAGACAGACTGCTTGTACAAATTAATAGTAAATACGTTATAGCAATTATGTATAAGCAATTATCACCCATTGCATTAATGCAATGGTGATAGGGTTTGGTGGCAACGGGGAGTATGTACTCCCTTATTATAGATCTCGAGCGGGTCGATACCACTGTCTCCTGTGGCGTGATAGAAAGTCAAACACATCTGCGTGTTTTGGCTGACGTTAGCGGGAGATACGAATACCTAGCAATCCATTCATTAATTTACCATCTGACTAATGATGACAGTACCACTTACTATAAAGTAGACTGTGGCTCGTCCGCCACCATACTCAAGCAATAAAAAAATAACCTATGTCCATATATGATAATTTAAAATAACCACATCAGTTTTGATGTGAAACATGTAATGCGCAGGGTGCGTAAAATCGACTGTTAGCGTGGCGACGCTTTTATTCTACTTGTCTCGTTAAAATCATGTAAGTTAAATTTGACACACTTCCCGATTTCCGATTGAGCTGAAATTTTACAAGCATATGTATATCGCGTGACAATGCAATATTATGATGACATAGAGCTGATCTGGTGATGGAGCTGGAAGGTAATGAAACGGTGCAACCCCATCGAGTTTGGGCTCGTTTGATTCATCTTGACAAGTACTTTGTCTCTAGGTGGTATCCAGGGTTTGATGATGAAGCTGGAAGGTGGCCACAGTAACTCTATAATGAAACAACGCAACCCCTTCGAGTTTGGGCTCGTTTGATTCATCTTGATGAGTACTTAGTCTTTAAATGGTATCCAGGGTCTGATGATGGAGCTGGAAGGTTGGCATGCGAAACTCTGTAATTAAATGGCGCAACTCCATCGAGTTAGGGCTCGTGTGATATGTCTTGATGAGTACTTTGTGTTTAGATGGTATCCAGGGTCTGATGATGTAGCTAGAAGGTGACCATAGGAACTCCGTTATAAAACGACATAACGCCATTCAGTTTGCACTCGTATGATTCGTCTTGACGAGTACGTTGTCTCTAGATGGTATACAAGGGATGATGATGGAGCTGGAAGGTGGCCACAGTAACTCTGTAATGAAACAACGCAACCCTATCGAGTTTATACTCGTTTCATTCGTCTTTAGGACAGGTAGGTCTTTTAAAGTGCTCCACTTTGTCAAGTTGTGATCATTTTATTTCTACAAAATGATTTCGATGTTTCACATCGGGTAGACGTCCCGTGACGTCTAATTTTTTTAATAGTGGACTATTTCTACTTCGGTACTGTGAGGAAACTCCTGTAAATCTATTACATAACAGAGGTAGCGATTGCAATTACTGATAATTTAATCCAACAGAAGCTACATTTCTACTAACAATAAAAATATTTGACATTTCTATTAACAATAAAAATGAACATTTTAAATTTATTGCGATTTTCAACAATTTTTAAAAACAAATTATATAACCGTAATTAGGGGTTAAAGTATGAAATTGCCGATTTGTACTGAAAAATTGAAATTCGTTATTTTTTCTTTTATCATATTTATTTAATCAAAATATCTACCATTATCATCTATAAATTGCTGCCATCTAATGGGAAGGTCACCAAACTCATTCCGCGGTCTGCCGTCCTAACGAATGTACGTGTTGCGTTCGTTCCGCACGCTCCCGACAACTCACAGCGCCACGTTCCGCGCCACGTGCGCAGCTCGCTCCGCCGCATACTACTTGCCAGACCAAGTAGCAACCGTCATTTTCAAGGCGAACTTTTGTGTTTGTTTTTTCGTTTGTAGTAAGTACGTACGTGAATTCAATTGCAAACCTATTTCTATATAACGAATAACAAGAAATTGGCCCCTTCTGGGTAAAGCCAATATTTTTTTGGTTCCCCGGCTGATACCTCACGGTGCCAACGAAACCGGGTGAGGCGAGGACCCGATTCGCCAGCCCTACCCTTTCAGGGTAGCGCACTATCGGACAGGGCTAGACAATCAAGCCTTGGGGGAATTCATCTAATCATGGGATCTCCTAGTCTGACCTAGCCATCGCCCCCCTCCCACCCTACCTTACCTTAAATCCATCCCTCTGGTGTTAGTTTGGGTGTGCCGGCCTGCAAAGGCCCATACCACCCCGGTACCGAGGCTGTTAGGAACCCTTCGCACAATAAGATTGGCGGAGGGATTACAAGCTTAGGGCACACTATTTAAGCACATCTTCCCAACCTACACCTGGTTGGGAGGGACTTTACACCCACACATCCTCGGGCGATCCCACCCGAGGACTTAGGGACGCTAGGGATCTGCGTTCTGCACCACATTTTAGTTGTTTGTTTACAATAACGCCTAAACCACAGGCCCAACAGGCCTTCATTGAGCTCTTCCTCCAGGATGAGGAGCTATACAACATCATTAAGTCCCGTTACGGGGATAAGTGCCCACCTAGGGTACTGCTAGCTTCCCAGGAGGGCAGGGGCCCGTAGAGGCAGAAGGTGGTCGCCCGCCTAGCGTGATGGAGTCCACCTCCACTTTAACCGACTCCGGCAGCTCTGCCGAGTCGGAAGCTTCCGGTGCGGAGTCGTCCTCCGACACGGAATTCACGGTTGTGAGCTCCCGCAAAAGAAGCCACAAGGATAAGAAGGGGGCACCTAAAAAGACCCCTAAGATTGTTATCAAGGACGCCGCCCAGCGGGCTCCGGTTGTGGTAGCCCCTATCACCCAGCAACCACAAAAGTCGCCCTTACCCCCCCGCGCGTCTACACCCTTAGAGAGTCAGCGCAAAGAGACCGTCCCACCGCCCCTGTTCATACAGGATAAGACGGTGTGGACCTCCGTATCGTCGTGGTGCAATGAGCACCAAGTCAACTACAAGTCCGCCTGCTCCACCCCACAGGGTATTAAGGTCACCTTGGCCTCGTCAAAGGACCACAGGGCCCTATCAAAGGTCCTACGTGAGAGTAACATCTCCTTTCACACTTACACCCTCCCTGAGGACCGCCTCCTAAGAGTCGTCCTCAGAAACATCCCAAAGGAGGTGTCAGTCGAGGAGGTTCCATCCATCCATCCATCAGCCCCTCAACGTCCACTACTGGACATAGGCCTCCCCAAGAATGGGGGATAGTGCCGTAATCGCCACGCTTGGCAGGCGGGTTGGCGATCGCAGTGGATGTTATTAATACTTGAAGGAGTGCTGCTGCCCACTCCCCCGGCATTCTCTCAGTCGGCTCTTACGACTCCCATGGGTGGAGAGGGGTGGGACAATTCTAAAGCCGGCCCCACACGGCAACGGGAGGCAACGTCGAGTAGGTTAAGCAGTCCTTAACCCAACAAGACCTGCCTGTACACGAAGTGCACAGGATGTACAAGGGTCGGGCCCGCAAGCCATACGACTTGGTGATGTTCACATTAGACCTCACCAAGGAAGGCAAGGCCATCTATAAAATGACCTCAGTCTGCGGACTGTCAGGCATCAGGGTGGAACCCCCTAACAAGAAGGGCAGTGTCTCACAATGCCATAGATGCCTATTGTATGGTCACTCTGCGCGTCACTGCTACGCGCACCCCTAGGCGACTGGGTGTTGCGCTGTCGGCTCCCCCCCGGGCTGGCGGTCATCTGCTTTGCGGATGACACGCTGGTCGTGGCCCGGGGTGGAAACTTCGAGGAAGCGGCGTTCCTGGCCACCTTAGGGACCTCGGAGGTGGTCAGGAGGATCAGGGCGCTGGGGCTTAGGGTGGCCCTGGATAAGTCGGAGGCCCTACTTTTCCATGGGCCCCGACGTCAGCCACCTGCTGGCGCCTCGATCACAGTGGACGGGGTCCAGATTGGGGTGCAGGCCCAGTTTAAGTATCTGGGCGGTGGCGCTTTCGCGAGTACTTCCGCCAACTGTCCCCGAGGCTAGTCGGCGCAGCGACCGCCCTTGCACGGCTCATGCCGAATATGGGTGGACCCAACAACGCGTACCGACGGCTTTACGCGGGGGTGGTCTGGTCGATGGCGCTGTACGGCGCACCCGTGTGGGCGGAGTCCCTGGATGCACTGAACAGGGCTCTTCTGTGGAGACCACAGAGAGTCGTTGCGTCCAGGATCATACGTGGATACCGCACGGTGTCGACGGAGGCCGCCTGCGCGTTGGCCGGAATCCCCCCGTGGGACTTGGAGGCGGAGGTGCTCGCCGAGGTGTATCAGCGGGTGACACAAGAGCGGGCGGATGCCCCCTACCCAGGGAGGTGGCAGGGCGACGCCCGCCGACATGCCATGGCCAGATGGAGGGCACGGTTGGAGGCATCCCGGGCCGGTCTTTGGACCGTAGGGGTGCTCCAGCCGGTGCTGGAGGAGTGGGCGGGGTGACGGCATGGAGTCCTTACCTTCCGACTCGTGCAGATGCTGTCGGGGCATGGTTGCTTCAGCAGATATCTGCACATAGTCGCAAGGAGGGAGGCGGCTCCGGGCTGTCACCACTGCGGCTGTGACGAGGACACGGCGCGGCACACTCTCGAGTCGTGCTCGACTTGGGCCGAGCAGCGCCGTGAACTCATCGCGGAAATAGGGGGGGACTTCTCGCTGCCGAGCGTCGTCAGAGCGATGCTTGGCAGTGACAGGAATTGGGCCGCGGTCGCTGCCTTCTGCGAGGAGGTTATCTCGTGGAAGGAAGCGGCGGAGAGGGCCAGGGAGGAGGATTCTTCCGCTGACCGAAACCGCCGCCAGCGACCGGGGCGGCGCAGGCGCAGATACTTGCGCCTCATGCCGCCCTAGCTGAGGCTGCGGGTGGATGGACCGGGGAACGACCGCCACCCGCGAGGCCTCCCGCGACGGTGCGATGCTCCATGTGCGGATGCGTCGCTCAGTAGAGGGTACCTGAAAGGGTAAGCCGGCGGCCGACCACCGAAGGAATGTAACATAGTTCCAGTGGCCCGCCAACAAAGGCGGAGAGACGGCACACGGTGGGTTTCTTTAGTGGGTGAAGGCCCCACACTACCCTGTTCGTTGCCCCGAACGACGGGGTGTACGGTTAGGAACATTTTTTCCGGCCTTAACAAAAAAAAAAGGTGCGTCTAGTGCCTAGAGGACCACTTAACGTCCGATTGCTCTCGTCCTAAGAACCGCACCCAGTGCACAGAGCCTGCGTCCTATGCGGCGAGAAGGGTCACCCGGCGAACTACCGGGGCTGCCCCCGTGCACCCCGGCAACTCGCCCGGCGTCCACTTGTCCTCACACCACGAGGACCGCCACAGGGAAGTGCTCCCATCCTGCGTCCCGCACCCCCACCCCTCCGCAACGCTTGGCTACCCCCAGCGAACCAGACAGAGTTCCCAGCTCTACCTAATAATAAGCCCGCAGGGACGCCAGTCGTTGGGCAAACGAAGCCCACCGTGGGCAAACCTAAGCCCCCTCAGGGCAAAGCACCGAAACCAGCTGTAGGCGTAGGCCCAGCGGGTAGGACGCCCCAGGGTATGGATTCGGATCTGGCCCTGGGGTTAGATTCGCCTCGCTAGTAGATCTTAGTGAGATTAGGGAAGTAGCGGCCGAACTCCGCGCTAACCAGGGCAATAGCCTTGCCCTACTTAACACCGCCGTACGGTTCCCGACCGTCATCGAGAAATTAAACACTTTTACTGGTTAATGGATTCGCACACCTCAGGCAGGGTCAAACCATATACACTCAAGTTGGGGTCTTTCAACGCCAATGGCCTGTCCCAGCAGAGGAACGAGGTAGCCACGTTTCTGCAAGACCAACTACTGGACCTATTTCTAGTATAGGAGACATTCCTCAAACCCTTTCATAGGGCCCCGAGGATTGCTAACTACAACGTAGTACGTAACGATAGGCTAAACTCACCGTTAGGTGGCACACTCATTTATTATATAAGTTCACTGCACTGCACGCCTATGGATCCACCCCCACTAGAGTACATCGAAGCTTCGGTCTGTAGACTAGCCCTCACTGGCCATCAGCCTATAGTCGTAGTATCCGCCTACATCCGGCCCGGAAGTAGCATTTCGACGCAGCTTATAACCAGGGACTTAAAAACCCTGCTAGACTTGGGAAGCGCCGTCATCATTGCCGGTGACCTCAACGCTAAAAACACCTTGTGGAACTGCCACGTTACTAGTACGCGGGGCAGGGCTCTCGAGTCACTGGCTGAGCGACTAGGGTTCGAGATCATAGCGCCTATGGAGCCCACTCACTACCCGTCCTGTGTAGATTACAGGCCCGATATATTAGACATGGCCCTTTTAAAAAACGTAAATCTACGTTTGCGTTTGGTAGAAGTGTTACATGAGTTAGACTCTGACCACCGTCCTGTGATCTTAGATCTCGCCTCCCCCTGACCTGGCCCCTCTGGCCAACAGGACAAAACGATAACGGTGACAGACTGGGGACGGCTGGAGAGTAAATTCCGGTCGTCGTCGTCTGTACACCTAGACCAAGTCCCCCCTATTATTAGTACCGTAGAGGACACGGTGGCTGCGGTCGACTGTTTTACAAGCCACGTACAATCGTTAATTAACGATTGTTCTCGGCAGGTACCAGACACGAGAAATCGTCGATGGCGCCTACCCGATGACGTCCATGACTTGCTGAGGCAGAAGAACGCCGCTATCCGTGCCTATGATCGTCACCCCAGCGAGGATAACCGCATCATAATGCGCTCATTACAAAGGGCTGTTAAGAAATCAATTGATTCTCTACGTCAATCAGACTGGGAAACCAAGCTGGGAGACCTAGAACCGACCCATCAAGTCTTCTGGCAACTGTCCCGCACTTTCAAAAATGACAGTGTGTCTACCATGCCTCCGCTTAACAGACCCAACCTTCCACCCGCCTTTGAGGACGAGAAGTCCGAGTGCCTAGCCGAAAGTCTGGAGCGACAATGTACGCCGAGTACATTACACGTAGATGCAACACACCACGCCTTCATTGATAGGGAAGTTGAGTCGAGGGCCTCTCCCTCGGTCCCACCGGTAGACACCTTAAGTAGGGACCTAGTGGAACAACCACCTCCAGTTACTACCACCGAACTCGAGTCCGTTATCAAAAATCTTCATAGGAAGAAAGCCCCCGGTTCGGACGGAATATCGAATAGGGTCATTAAACTCTTCCCCCAGTCATTATTAATCCTTCTGACATGTATATATAACGCAGCGCTCAACAATAACATCTTGCCCCCTCAGTGGAAAGAGGCCGTGGTAATTGGAATCCACAAACCCGGCAAAAAGCGATCCGAACCATCTAGTTATAGACCGATAAGTCTGCTTAAAGGTTTAGGTAAGATTTACGAGCGATTAGTTTTGTGTAGGCTGAAAGCATACGCCGATGCTAATAATCTCATCCCCTACCACCAATTCGGCTTTAGAGCCTCCTCCTCTTCTCGCTGTACAAAAGCGACATGCCTCAGCATCGGGAAGTGCAGACAGCACTTTTTACAGACGATACAGCTATTTATTATGCAGGGTTTAACCCTATCACAGTGCATATGAAACTCCAATCCGCGGCCACTGCCCTCAGTACGTGGTTTAGCAAGTGGAGAATAGAGATCGACCCCGAGAAGAGCCAGGCGGTTATGTTTCATAGGAGACTACCCTGACTGTATTCCCCGGAGAAGATCAAACAGATTAGCATCTTTGGTAAACCTATTCCTTGGAGTAGGCGAGCCAATTACTTAGGTGTAATTCTAGATAACAGACTCACATTCGCCCGTCAGATTCAGGTGGTACGCTCGCTAGCAGCCTTTGTCATGGGACGTTTGCACTATTTGTTAAACTCTAGGTCAAAACTCTCGCTTAGGAATAAGGTCAGACTCTACACTGCCTGCATACGTCCTGTCATGACGTACGCCAGTGTAGTATTTTCACACGCCAAGGCACACAGGATCCATAGATTACAAACATTACAGAATAGATTCATGCGCAGAGCTACGGGTGCACCGTGGTTCATACGCAATGTCGACCTTCACATAGACTTGCAATTGCCTACCATCAAGCAATTTATGTAACGGTGTTCACGTAGTTTCTTTGACTCCGCCATTACTCACGCCAACACTCTAGTGGTTGAGTCGGCTAGGTACAACCCCTCTAATATATCGCGCGTATGCAGACCGCGAAATAGCCTCGATGAAGTCGACGACGACATAACTCACGCTCAGATCAGAGCATACATAGCTCGCGCAGCTAATACAAGTAATTACCCACGGTTTCGTCCCCGCCGACGGGGGCGAAAGACGTGTCGCGGTCAAATCATAAACGTGGGAAATCCCACTTTGCCAGCAACAGCCCGAGCTTGCCCGTGCTTAAATGTCGGGTTGAGAGCCCTCTGCACTCACCAATTGTCCGGGTAAGGTTGTCATAGCCATCTGAGGCTAAAAACCAACGTCACACAAAGAAAAAAGGGTAGGTCATTTATGTCTTAGCGATAGAACTCTGGTGATCTAGATTCTACAAACTGTGTGAAACACGGACTCTTTTTCTGTACTCCGTGGTGTGAAAGCATTTTGTACTGCCTCCTGGGAAGAAAACTTTTTATCACGTAGAAAATTGTCCAAATCACGAAAAAAATGGTAGTCCGTTGGAGTAAGGTCTGGCGAATATGGAGGGTGACGAATGGTTTCTAATTGCAGTTCCTGTAGAGTTAAAATGGTTTCTCATGCTGTATGTCTCGCGTTATCATGGAGCAATAATGGTGAAGATCGATAAGTTTTGCTATCATTGTTCGGAGTTCGGCACAGTAGACATCTGCTGATATTGCTTGACCAGATCGGAGAAAGCTATAGTGAATAACACCATGCTGAGACCACCAAACAGTTACCATTACCTTTTTATAAAGGTGTCCATCAAGGATCAAATCTAGGACCTTCCTTATTTATCCTTTACACTGCAGACATAGTAAGGATTATTAAAAATTTACAATATCATATTTATGCTGATGACTTGCAATTTTACATATCATTCAAGCCACAGGATTATTTAAGCGCAGTTAACACTATTAACGAAGAACTTAATAGAGTAGTTGAATGGTCAAAACGTAACTCTCTCATCCTTAATCCTAATAAAACAAAATGTATGATTTTTGGGACAAAACAACAAATAGCAAAATTGGAGCTTGTTTCTACCTCCGCAGTGGATGTAAATGTTATAGGAGTTAAAATAGAGCGAGTCAGTGAGTGTCGATATCTTGGACTTATTGTGGATGATAGTTTAAGATACGAAAAGCACGTTTCTGACTGTGTGCGAAACTGTTTTTACCGCCTTAAGATACTGTACAAGATGCGTCCGTATATCAGCGAAGAATTGCGTGTACTTCTGGTCGAATCGATAGTTTTATCCAAACTAAACTATGCTGACTCAGTCATTGGACCAAGAATCTTGGTGCGCACCGAAAAGCTGCTGCGAAAAGTGTTCAGAATGCTTGTGCTAGATTCTGTTTTACAATTCCGCCAAGAACTCATGTTACATCTTATTTAAATAAGAACCTCATGTTGAAAGTGAAACTACGTAGGAAATTGCACCTGGCCTGTCTCCTATATGGTGTGATGACAACTAAATGCCCTTCGTATATATATAGTAAATTAGCTCCTGCGAATAGGCATCGCCAGGTTACGAGTCGTCGATGCGCTCTGCAATTAGCTATTCCTCAGCATAAATCTGCAGCATTTTGTGGTAATTTCAAGTATGCAGCTTCTAAGATGTGTAATACTATCCCTCCTCCCATCAGAGATCAAAAAAACATTCATCGTTTCAAAAATTCGTTGAAGAAACACCTTCTTACTATCCAAATTTTGTATGAATCAGTTAATTATAATTTATCAATCATCTAATAATTCGTCATCCATTATTGAATTTGAAATTTTTGTTGGTCTTGATAAAACTGGCAAAATGGTAGTTGCTATTTTGCGTGAACGCTTTAGTATGCGCACTAAATTTTGTGTAGGCATAGCACCTATATACCCAATATTATAATACCCAACTCCATGACAGCGTTGTTTTTTTTTTTACTATTTACTTGTTTCTGTCCGCGAACTGGCCGCAGAGGCCTTTTAAACTGTTCTAGTTCTATTATATTTGTTATCCAGTTTAGATTACTTTTCATACATAAATTTTAATTTATTTATCTTTTAAGTAGGTAATTATTTGTCCAAGTATCTTTATCTTTATGTATATATTATTGTTTAACTATTTATTTTTATTTATCTAGTATATAATATATTTTTTTTTATTTTTTGTTTACGGGTTGCCAACTGAAAACCAGCGCTGGGCCTCGTCCAGCTTATGCTGAGATGGTGACCCTTTCCAGTGGGGGAACTTCACTTGTATGTAATTAGCCTTTAGT
Source organism: Leucoma salicis (assembly GCA_948253155.1). NCBI lineage: Eukaryota > Metazoa > Arthropoda > Insecta > Lepidoptera > Erebidae > Leucoma > Leucoma salicis. Next base: position 16,664,746 of record OX411818.1, read on the forward strand.
TATTTATACTTTTCATTTGCCCCTCTGTGAATAAAGCATTTTTCTTTCTTTCTTTCTTTATTGGTAAGCTTTGCTTTACAACACTGTTGCGGCGTTTGACCTGGGGTCAGCCATTGCATTTTTCGCTTACGGTTATCGTAAAGATCCATTTTTCATCAAATGTCACAATTCGATCCAATATTCCTTCATTTCTGTATCGATTCAACAAGGCAATACAAGTTTCAACACGCGTTTCTTTCTGCAGATCAGTCAAATCATGAGGCACCCATTTTTCATATATTTTTATTTTATTGATTTGACGCAAATGAGTAAATATCGTTGGTAAAGTGAAAAATGTGAAATCGAAAATAACAGTCAGGAGCAGGATTTGAACCTGCATCTCCTGGATACCGTCCAGATGCTTTGCCAATTCAGCCATCCTGACAATTGCTCCTGACTGCTAATTTCGATAACACATTCATACTTAACGTCTTTGGGTGATGCCTGCACCATCTGTCGGAAGTATTTTCATACATTATACCGACCAGGTAAACTTAATTTTACAATTAAGATTTTACCTAATAATGACGCAAACCCTATAAATATTTGGATATTTTTATATATATTTTTAGCATTTGACATGCTTAGCACTATGCATTAAACACAAAGTGAAAAATGTGAAATCGAAAATAACAGTCAGGAGCAGGATGGCTGAATTGGCAAAGCATCTGGACGGTATCCAGGAGATGCAGGTTCAAATCCTGCTCCTGACTGTTATTTTCGATTTCACATTTTTCACTTTGTGTTTAATGCATAGTGCTAAGCATGTCAAATGCTAAAAATATATATAAAAATATCCAAATATCGTTGGTAAGGTAACGTTAAACCATGCCTGGTAGTTTGGCTCAGATCGGCTTACACCATCCCTTTCAATTCATTGTTATTCACATGTGTGGGCGGTCATACGCGTGGTTCGTTCTTCAAATCAAAATTTCCATCACGAAAGCGTTTAAACCCAAATCGCACAGTGCGTTCATTAGCAGGCCCCTCTCCAAACGCAACATTGATATTGCGAGCTGTTTCTGCAGCGTTAGTGTCGCGTAGGAACTCGAATTCAAAAATCACTCGAATTTTCGAAGTATCCATCTTTCTTGTCTAAGCTGAATAAAAAAAATAACTGAAAGTTGATAATCGAATCTTGCACATTTTTTAAAAGAAGAACCTCATAGATACCATTTGAAAAAAGTTTCGCTCAAAAATCTCAAATCATTAAGGTTCTACGTCAATTACATATTACAATACTAAGAGATTTTTAGTAGGGGCGGGAATCGAACCACGTATCTTTAAAACTTTGAATTTGGGATGATCGAAGGGTCAGTAGGGTAGCTCAGTGGCTTAGAGCACTTCCCCGGATTGGAAAAGATGCGTGGTTCGATTCCCGCCGCTACTAAAAATCTCTTTTTCTTTATTCACAAATAATTTGTACTTTAAAAAATACAGCGTTAGGTAGATACACCAACTTAAACTGTTGTACCCACATATGCGCAATGTTTAACAATGTTAGACATAATACCAAAGGTAATGCATCAAAGTTTCTAGGTTTGATCCTGTATGTGAAGATTGTTAGCTGCTAGCTGTCTATGATTGTTAACTCAAATAACAGACCGTACCTACCGCATACCTTGACAACTCAATTAACATGTTCATTGCGAGAAGTGGCCGGAATTAGATCGCGCTAATTGGCACGAAGTAAGAAGATTTAATAAAAAGCAACTAATTACATGTGTTAGACTTTCGATCATGTAACGTGGCCCTACTTACACGTTGCTAAGTTTACAAGGATTGGATCGCATTTTTAATGCAACTGAAGTAAACAGTAGGAAGCTAATTATATTTAAATTTTAAGCTGTTGACTCATATACCACAGGCTCATTTGTATATGTAAGTACTTGGATGCGAGAAGATATGGAGCTACCGCAATGCATACTGAACTCTGATATCACGGGTCGACCAAGTTTCCCCGGTAAGCACGGAGATAAAGGCATGGGTGTCGTGACGTCAGAGTGGCCGGCAGCGCGCGCCAATGACGAGACGAGGCGGCGCTACAATGCGCAAGAGCACCGCCCACTCACAGCTGCATGGAAAACTCGGGAAAACTCCATTTTACAAATAAATGTAGACACAACGCCATCACACACGTCCTTATTACATATGTAAATTATTTACTCATAGAAGTATCTATAAATAAGAAGTAGAAGTAGACCTACCTTATATCTCTTTAATTTTAAACTTTTCGAAAAATTACAATAGCTTAAATTACATTACCAATAACGTATCTATGATGTTTGAAAATTTTATTTAAGTATTTAAACAAATCCAAAACAATTGTATAAAATTATTTACAGAATATGCACTCATAAAAGCCGTCGCGGCCTTTCTTATTCATTCTTAAGTTTATTTACACTTCATGACCATAATTGTTTTGCAGAGTCGATAGGCAAGTAAACAATTACGAAGCGACGTATCAGCCGTCGGCGCGAGCGCCCCTTCTGTCATACATTTTTATATTTATGATCCGAGCATAAGGATCTCTTTATAGGTTATGCGCGCGAGTCGACCGCACGCGTCCGTTCATCTTGCGTGTTAAAATTCTTAGCACACTTGTAACACTTGTTTGCTGTGACAATGAATTGGCAACAAGATCGGGATCATTCACCACAAGCGGAAATGGAAGAAATAAATGTAGCTGTTGGAAAATTACTTGAGAATTTTAATTACGAATGTATTATGCCGCAACCGAGCAAGTGAGTAATTGTTTACAGTTTCGTTTGCTTTCTATAGTTGTATTTTTTAATTAAAGAAGCCCAGATCGTTTCTCGTTACAAGAGGAAGTTTTATGAATTTTTAATATAAAGTATACATCAATATTTTTTATGTTATTGTGTGTAATTGCCTAAGAAATATAATATTTTTATCGACAAAAGAGGGCTTCAGGAGGGAACGAGATATTTTTTTTTGTTGATTTAACTAATTTGTTTTATGATTATATTTTATTTCATAGAAAATATTTTAATACGAATAATTATAGATAGTTTATTCCTCTGGTTACGTATGATTTTATTGACTTAAAGGAAACGTAGAGCCGATGTCTACGAACACGTAGCACTTTCTTAGGTGACATTTTTAGTATATTGCCGTTTCACATATTTCCGTACTCTTTAACATAAAATAATGTACGGTTCAATGAAATATAATATAGTTATTTTAGTTAATATCTACTTTGAGTTTTTGGATTGTGGCGAAATATTTCTACTTGGATTTGTGTATCGTTTATATGAACTTGCGTAGAGATATTCGTTACATGCTAATTACAGGACGTACACAGACCACCCGAACTGTTAGCACAGTTAGTTTCAAATATTTATATATGTATGTTTTGTCAGCCCATTACTATCCAAGGATCTTCTTCTCAGAGTGAGAGGAATTTAAACTCTAGTCCAGTTTTTTTTATATAATAATTTCCTTTACAGCAGCAGTAGTAAATTAATACCTAAAAACACAAATCATTTCGAAAAAAAAATTCATGTGGTACTGGTCTGCAACTCGGACTGGGGATCGAAATTGATAACATTATCTAGTTCTTGGTTTTACCACTAGTATTACTGCGATAATTGTTGTCCATTCTATAAATAACGAAACATATTAAAATTGGTTCAGTTACACGAGATAGACAGATGATCAATATGGAGTATAATACTTTTTGATACTTATATGAATATTTAGATATTTTTATATATATATTTTTAGCATTTGACATGCTTAGCACTATATATTAAACACAAAGTGAGTTGTTTTCGATTTCACATTTTTCACTTTGTGTTTAATACTTATATGAAATAAAACTACCGCTACTACGGAATCTATCGGGTGGTCAAAAACAATGAAAATGAAGTATTTTAGACGCGTAACCGAACCATGTTTTTGTACATAGTTTTCTAAAGAAAATAAGCTGTTACAACAAACATAATACCGTTGAAAATGTAGAGTTGGGACCAAATTGTTAACTAAACTTTTTCTAAAATAAGAAAAAAGCGCTTTGGAAAATACACGTGTTATCAAATTAAGAGGAAATTCAAACGCGCTTTCACCATTGAAGTGTTAAGTTATAGACATGTAACGTACCTACAGTATCCACATTCTGATTTGTAATTCAGTGCTAAGACTGGTGACTTCTATAGGTTACTTGGCAAGATGTTGCCAATATAGGTATACCACTATGCCAACGTAGACATTCTCATATTAATTAACCAATAAAGGATCCGTGAACATTTTTTTGAATATTAAAAGTTTTCAAAGTACAAATTGTGAATGAGGAAAAAAAGAACTTTAGTACAAGCGGGCATCGAACCTGCATCCCATCCTTTCCGGGGATGTGCTATAATCCACTGAGCTATCGTACTCCCTTGCGGTCATACCCAATTTCCTCATCACATTTGTCTTAACGACCAACGCCATCGGATAATATAGATAAAAAATTTAAAAGCTTTTGGAATGTTGTTTTGAATCAAATTCAATCACAATTTCTAGACGACATTCAACTGTGCTTTTCGCTTATACAGTTTAAATATACCTAATTATGTAATAGTAATGTAGGTACTTTTAACTGTAAAACGCAGCAAATATATGGACTTGTACTAACGGAATGTTTTCAAGATCAATGTTTGTTTTACTGAATCACATAACCTTGATTCATGGCGCTCGAGCTAGTCAAAACGTTGACTGCTGCGCCGATTGCGATGTAACTTAAATGGTGAGATCTCCAGTTTTCTCACTATGTTGTAAGTTCGATAGCTAATGTAAAGTTTTAAAACAATGTAAAGCGGTTACCGTAGCTTTTCTTACGTGTTGTTGACTCAAATGAATAGGATAAAAAGGAGGTAAAAGAGGGTGTGGCACAACCGCCATCGAACAAAATACTATTGTTATAACAGTAGCCCTATAACTATTATCATTACTTTATGCTGACTTTCTCTGCAAGCAGTGTCGGACTGGTCTGCAATCGAGGTGGCCATTGCCAGTTGGCCCTAACTTGCGAGAGCCGACTAACTCCATGGTTTTTGCCCACAGATTACAGTATTAATGTGAGGGATATGCTTACGCCCTACATATTAAATAATTTATGTATTTTATAGCATAGAAAAATAATTAATAGGTGTATGTCTGTATATATAATGAGATTAATGAGATAGCAATTCCACAAGAATGAGCGATCAGCATGGTTTCTGTCCGCAAAATAACAAAAGCTTTCTCTTAATTAACAGCCAGGCACGTACTAGGTACTTGCTATATTGGATTAATGCATGTAAATGCATCCGATAGGTGGCGTGGGTTGTAAAGACAAATGTGATGTGAAGATTGGGAACCGCCGTCAGTCACTGCGATGGATTAGCGGTCTGGAGATTATTTAGATATTTTATATATATTTTTAGCATTTGACTTACTTACTTCCGACAGATGGCGGAATTGGCGAAGCATCTGAACGGTATCCAGGAGATGTAGGTTCATATCCTGCTCGTGACGATTTTCGATTTCACATTTTCACACTTTGTGCTTAATAATATGATTAGTTAGGTAATGTTGTGGGGGAATCTAGACTGTTCTGGAACCTAAAGAAATTAGATATCCTAGATGCAGTAAGTACAGAATGTGTGTTCTAGTAGTGAGGGTCAGAAATACTCCGTTGTAATCGTCGTGATCTTCCGCCTTCATCTGTCGATAACTGATCAACTATGTCGATGTCTGCCGTTGTCACCGCTCAGCCAGCAAACATCACGGAGTAAGGATGAGAACGAAGCCGGTCTCCTGTCTTACTCTTTTTTTGGTTTTATTTGTGTATCGATCGTAGCAGTCTGTTATACGCAATATTTTAATTTTTCTATGCAACTCTCATGTTAATTTCACTCTCATCGTAAATTTATTATTAATTTCCAGTGCTATAATTATTTATTCGCAATTTATTAATAACTGATAAAGACAGTTTTAAGTATTAGTTAATTAAGTGATCTCATGTAAATAAACACGTGTTGTGAGCTCTCGCCAACAACGGCCATTACCGTACCTGTATAATATTGTACTTAACATTTTTTGGAAATAGTTTTAAATCAAAACGAAAACGTGCACGTGTTTAATAAATATACCTGTTTTATTATTGTGAAAATTAAGTCAAATAATAAGCAAACGAATACAATATTAATTCACTGTTTTTCACTAATACACTGATAGAAGGATTTATTAATTATTAATAATTTAATTTATTTGAAAACCATTTTAATAAATATTTTCTTACATTCAATAAAAATTTATTTGGGAATAAAATACATCCTAAATAAAGCATACTTTCATTGTCTACAACACTTTCCATTATAAGTAAATCCCCGCACACTTATAGTAGATAGTTATTTTTATTAAACTAAAAAAATGTTTCCTAGAAATAATATACATGGCAAAGCAACGTTTGCCGGTCAGCTAGTAGCATTATAGATATTGTTAAAGACTTAGATAAATATAGGCTCTTTATCTATGGATAGAGATGCCAAATTCCCATACATTTAAATAGTTTTCTATTAGCGTTAGCGATCATAGAATGCAACTTAGCTAGGCCCACTGGTGTTAACAAGATGAAAGTTGCACCATTTGAAAGCTTACATCTAAACATTTCGTAATCCAATATTTAGCGATATTTGGCAATTTAGGAACCGAGTATGTCTAAGTGCTAAAAATTAACAAGATGTGTGGCTTTATTTAAATCTTCAATTAAGTTAGTTTATTATTTGAATGTGTAGTTACTTAGAAACTATAAAGGCAGCTAACCTTTTTGGCAGCTATTACTTTTAATAGGTATACATAACATAGTCTTATGCATGTATCCCCGTTTAAGTCCCATGTAATAGGGGGCGAGCCTTTTATTTTAATATACAGTCAGATACATATTGCTATTATATAGGTATATTTTATTTAGTTACGTGAGAAAATTGATAACGCACCTTTTAACGGTCATGCAAAAGAGGTTATGTCAGACTATCCACGAAGGGCTACCAAAACCAACACGATGAACTATAAGGGAGACTGGGGAAACGCGGGTACAGTAGCTCCGGTGGTGGGAAACGCGGGTACAGCAGCTCCGGTGCTACTGGGACGCTATCACGGGAAGAGCAAAGATAGAAAACTCCCCCTTTTTCGCCAGCAAGAGCCATTTTGGCACAGCGGATCTGCCTCGGAACAGACCACTGTCTTCAGTCAGACCACCCTCTCTGACTGTTCACGACAACAAGGAATCATCGGTCTAGTGGCCTCTGCTACCACCCTGATGACGCCTGCTCCGGCGAGCGGTATTAGCTCGTTCACAATATCGCTTAACAGCTTTCTTCCAAGACTGCTTCACAGGAAGAAACCTTGCCTCTCCCGCTAATATGGCTCTTGGACTAAGGCCGCTGGGGAGAGATCGCGCCGAACACGCGACCAGATTTCATTGCTTGGACTTTCATGCAAGGCACCCAGAGAGTTGCCGTGTGGGACCGGCTTTAGAAATTGTCCCACCCCACTCCACCCATGGGAGACGTAAGAGCCGACTGAGGGAATACCGAGGGAGTGGGCAGCAGCACTCCTTCGAGTATTAACAACATCCACTGCGATCGCCAACCCGCCTGCTAAGCATGGTGATTACGGCACTATCCCCCATTCTTGGGGAGGCCTATGTCCAGCAGTGGACTTTAAAAGGCTGATGGATGGATGGACCTAGAGAGTGTATGTTGGGCAGAGACCAGTTCACTACCGCAATGGTGAAATTGTGCCGTCACTTCTCGTCCAATTCGATTCGGATACTCGACAAAACATTTGTGTCCAGGGGGTTAGGCAGAATCTCATATCTCACATGTCGAGCGTATCGTGATCACTATGATTGGTTGAGAGATCACCGACGTGATTGGTCAACGGATTATTGCGTCATCGCGCATCGGTTTCTCAACCAGTCACAGTGATCACGATACGATCGACATGTGAGATATGAGATTCTGCCTAACCCCCCTGGTCCGCCTACAGATTGTATGAGACGCAGCAGCTCCTCCTCTCGAATCAATTTTGATGTTTTTAAACTTTTATGATCCAGTGACATACGCGCCATCAAGAAGAATCTAAAGACGTATCATTTATTAAAATCGGTTGAGCCGTTGAATAGTTACAAGCGGACATAGGAACGGATATACATACATACAGGGCAAACACATAACCCTCTTTTTAGGCTTCGCTGAAGTCTGATAAGAACTGGTTTTTGCCTAAGAGCGTCGGTCGTGTAATTCTGTTAAAACAAAGAGAGGAAAAACAACAAAATCATTAAAATCTTGCAAAATAATTTTGATAATAACAAACGAAGAAAATAATAAGCCGCCAACAATAACGCTTTAAGCTCGTTTATCTTAATATTATTTATTACTGATGTGACCTCGTACAACATGAATTATTCCGTAATTAGTTATTCTTAATACCTACATGAGATAGAGTATATCTAGCAAATGTCAACCCGGGGTCAGCGGGCGGTAACGGGCGGTGCACATGAAACCGCCACTAGATCTCCCGCTTCTAATTGAATGGCCACTATTTTATCTCTGTTATCTGTTATTGTTCATTAATTTCCTATCAACCATGTCGGCACTTTGCATCGTCTTCGGATTCAGTTTAGTGTAAGATTTTACATATTGTGAACGCAGTCGTTATGGCGAAACTGACAAATATTTACTTATTCTTTTTTTTATCACCGATCTACACGAGTCTCCGTGCTCAAAAGTAAAGGGCAGCCTACTATTGACATCGGGGCTGTTGGAGTGAGCGGGATTCAGGCTGTCCTGACATGACCGATACTGGACGGGCGGAGGCACTTTCATGAACACTTCCACCATCTGCCGCTAAGATTTGTCGGCGCCGCGGCGTCCACCCTTGCATGGCTCATGCCGATGGACCTAGTAATGCGTGCGGCTTTACATAGGGGTGTCCGTGGCCTCCAGGGTCATACTCCGGATACCATGGTATCAACCAAAGCGGCCTGCGCGTTGGGCGGAACCCCCCGTGGGACTTGAAGGCGGAGGTACTCGCCGAGATACGTCTGGGCGTCGCAATAGCGGGATCGAGGCGATTGACCCCTTCCAAAATTCAAAATTCAAAATTCAAAAATATCTTTATTTCATAGGCCTATTAAATAGCACTTAAAATCGTCAAGAATACACTAATAATCAACACGAGCGCCTGAGGCGAGTGCATCCGCAATAACAAAGTGGCGATTGCAATCGCCACAAGCGGCCGGATTCCGAAGTAAAGCCTTTCATGAGAAGAACCCGGCAAGAAACTCATGGGCCACTTTTTTAAATTGCCAATTTATTACAATTTAATATAATCTTTATAACTAAATTGACATTATATCATACAAAACAATTTTGAAAATTAATGAATGAGGAGCAGCTCAAGCCCATTTTGTTTTATCCTCAAGATAATCCGAAACAGTGTAATAACCTTGATTACAAAGTCTAATTTTTATGGCTTTCTTAAACTTATATAGTGGCATGTTTCGGAAAAAAATTCCCTACAAATTGGCCAGGTAGCAGGCGACGCCTATCGAGCTGCCATGGCCCATTAGAGGACACGGCTAGAGACGTTTTGGGCTGGTCTTTGGCCCGTAGAGGTGCTCCAGCCAGGTGCTGGATGAGTGGGCAGGGTGACTGCACGCAACCCTTACCTTCGACTGATCCAGGTGCTATAGGGCATGGTTGTTTCAGCAGATACCAGCACTATTCGCAAGGATGGAAGCTACTTGGTGCTGTCACTATTGCAACTGCAATGAGGACACGGCACGGCACATGCTCGAATCGTGCCCGGCTTAAACCGATCGTCGCCGTGCATTTGTCGCGGCAATAGGTGGAGTCCTCTCGCTAGCGAGCGTCGTCAGAGCGATGCTTGCCAGTGACATTGGGATGGGATGAAAATGGGCCGCAGTCGCGGCCTTTTGCGGGGAAGTCATCTCACAGTACTTGTACTGGAGAGGGCCATGGAGGTAAATCCTTTCACTGACCCGAACCGTCGCCAGTGACTAGGGCGGCGCAGGCGCGAGTACCCGCGAGTAAGTAATGTCTCCCAATTCCAGTGGCCCACCAGCACAGTAGGTGAAGGCCCCACACTACCCTGTTCGTTGCCCAGAACGATGGGGCATGCGGCTAGGTACGTTTGTCCCACCCTTACAAAAAAACCTCCAAAATCCGTTAGTACAAGTGGAATCGGCCACAAGTTATTCAAATGAACAAATTTTCCTTTACATTTTAATTCATATAAATCATTTTAGAATTGTATTTAGGTGAGCAATCAATTATACATATATTTTTTATTAAGTTACTCTTTAGCAAAATACTGTTAAAAATGTAAACAAAGTCCTTGAATAAGTGAAGTTAATTTTACATAAGTCGTAGGAACTTATAAGTTTTTTATACTGTGCCGGGAGGCGTTGCAGTATCAATGATGTTGACCACACTTACCTAATGGATGGCTTGAAAAGCGGTCTGAAAGCGGTCTGTTGCCTTACTTCAAAAAATAATGGCAAACTAGCATACGGCCCACTTGATGGTAAGCGGTTACGTAGCCTATAGAACCTAGCAACACCAGAGGCATCACTCACGCGTTTTTTTTACAATTTATCACTGCTCGAGGAAGGAAAACGTCGTGAGGAAATCTGAATGCCTGAGAGATTTTCTCGACAGCTTTTTAAATCTGCCATCCCGCACTGGGCCAGCGTGGTAGGCTAACCCATGCCCAATAGTGGGACAGAAATGGTTAAAAAAAAACTAAAAAACATAATTTTTTTGTTAATGGGTTTGGTATATTTTGGCATACTTAATTGAGTTCAAATAACGCGCAGTTCGAAAATTAAAAACTGGCGCGTAGTTTTAATTTAAGCTCCAGCCGTAGCTGAGAGCGCTTCTTCGTATAAGTACTTAATGAGAGGTTAAATTATGGTGATTCATGATCTAATAATTAAATCTATGGGGTAATTACATTCTATTCAAAAATACCGTCCTACCATTTTTGACACAATATTTGTCAAGTTCTCTTCCTGCCTGGTACCAATTTATTTCCGCGAGGCATTTTGATAAGTGTGACTAAACAAACATTCTCATTGTGGGGCCTTATCTTATGCGCGAGGGAGTCCCCGACCAAACTTGTTTTCATCTACCTTCCGCTTTTTGATCGTGACTGTGTTGAGAATAATTTGGCCACATGAATAATAAATTAGACCAGATCTCAAACGTGCAACTTATCTTAGAAATAAGACATCATTAGTTTGCCATTTGCAATATCTTACAATTGACCATCATCTTATATTTGCTTATGTTTAGTTTACTCCTTTCTTATTTATTTACTTATTTTTAAGGGCATTCTTAAGATATACTTATTTATCATGTCCCGTATTTTTCATAACTTAAATAATAATATGTATTGTTTTCTTAAGTGGATTCCATTCAACTTCAATCGCGTCTTATAACGATACTCATGGCCGACAACGACACAGTAATGAGCAGGTATAGATACAAAAAAATATATTAGTTAAAGTAAATATTGCATGTAAATTATAAAATAATGAATGGTATTAGGAAAGTACCTATCTACAATAAAAAATTCAACTTCAAACAAAAATAGAATCATCGAAATCGGTCCACAGACAGCGTAGATATTTGTGAACACATGTACAAAAAAGGACTTCAAGTTAAATTGAGAGACTCCTCCATTTTCGAAGTTGGTTAAACATAGTATTTCTATAACTCAACCCAAATTCTCGAATCAATTTGTGCAGTTTATATCTTTTCTTACACATTTAGTGAGTTCAAAGCTCCGCTTCAGATTAAGATTTCCTCGCCTATGTTGATCTCACACCGGTGCGAACAAACATCCCGTCGGTTTGCGGAGTGATTGTAGCTTGGCGTGTAAGTGGGGGCGCAAACAATCTCACACAGGTGCCGCCGGAACACAACCCCTGTTTGTACAGGCCACTTCGCGCCCTTTGCACCGCTCTATCTCGCACTTGTTACACTTTGACATTTGAACTCAACATTTAAGTTATGGCTTCGCAGGCATATGAAATGCTACGTAATCTTTAGTAGTAGGTACTTTCACTACTTACTAGGCCCGTATATGTACGGTAGTTTAATCCTCGTTTTGTTTTAGGTAATGTAACTTATGTACATATCAGTAGTTCGACACGAGCCTAGTTGGGCACTTGCCACTCGAACAATCGAGAAGGTTTGCCTTGAAGTTTAGACATCAGATGGTTTAATTCAGTGATTATTAAACAATCCCATCGTGGTTCACAAGATATGTTAAGCAGTGGGTCTCGCCTTTCAAATAACAGCCGTTACAAGTAGTCTGAATCCCGCAAAAAAATATTCTTCTGAGGTTGACAATTTCTTTAAAGACAAATCAGTCTAGTCAGTGGAATAGAGTTTTTGGCGGGAACATGAAGAAGATTATGTCGTCGCTCTGCATTATTTTCCTAAACTTGTGTTATTTCAAATATTAATGTGCATAAGTGTTGGCAAGTGATGTAGTGCGGCATAACTTGTTTTTTTCGTGTTGCCTCCAAAACTTCATAGAAGCCTCAGTAAAGTCGCCACCGCTTTGCTGTAGCATGACTTTTACTCGACTATAACTAACTTTAAATGACTTTGACTTCGACTAATGAATCAAACTTACCGTTGAAGAAGAAGTATACCCTAAATAAGTCATTGGCAAATACTCAAACCGAGTAGCCATTAACAAAAAAAAAAACAGTGGAATAATCCTTGTGCTGACCACAATCGAAACGATTAGAAGCCGACTCCAAAAAAGTTTAGGATAAGGCTACGAAGATGATGACTCACAATCAATGTACCTTAATGTTTGCGAGAGTTCCGGGAGTGCAGGCTAGTGTCAAATATTGACAGAGTGTAATCTAGCCGGCACCGTATGTGTGGTTAGCGTACGGCTGGTAATATGCGCGGTTAACACGAACACCATCGTATACCATACCGGTTCATTACCACGAACGTACCTATTATTTGTTTGGTAACGCTAAACTAAACGTTATTCGCGATGCCTTCCTGCGCAACATTTGCCTTAATAATTGGATGTTGTGTAAATATGAGTGTATAGTTATTCAGTAAAGACTGTGGGAAGTTTGTAGATATGATAACGATTTTCTGGTGGGCTGCTTTGTAGGAAACTAATGTCTAGTAATAGTGTTAATACCTGTTTGCCGAGATGTGAACGAGAAGAGATGGCTAATCTAATGTTTTGCTCAGTATGCTACCAAGGCCGTATTATATTCAGGAAGGGCCCCGAGACTTTCGAATAAAGGGGTTCTTATGACTATTACAAAGATTTATTTTATTAAAAGAGACAAAGGAAAATATAAGAAACATTCTACATTTAATCAATGTTTTGCAGTCACACATACACTCAAAATGCTACTAATTAGCAAATACTCGATTTATTCCATCCATCAGCCTTTTAACGCCCACTGCTGGACATAGGCCTCCCCAAGAATAGGGGATAGTGCCGTAATCGCCACGCTTGGCAGGCGGTTTGGCGATCGCAGTGGATGTTGTTAATACTCGAAGGAGTGATGCTGCCCACTCCCCCGGTATTCCCTCAGTCGGCTCTTACGACTCCCATGGGTGGAGAGGGGTGGGACAATTCTAAAGCCGACCCCACACGGCACACTCGATTTATTATAGTTAGTAATTATCATTTGATTTTTCATGGCTCACGTACCTACTTCAAGATTCCCGGTGGAAAAGTGAGAGCTGTTCTGAACTTTCAGAATGTACCTACTTAAATAAAAATACTCTCTGTTCTAGGCATTTGAAAACCTATTTTCTTCAAAACTGTAATAAAATTGTTATGTTTATTCCTCGGCAATAAATACACGCCACAAAACAAAAAACCTACGTACCTTCTGTAGAAGTTTTATTTTAGCTGCTGCAAAAATATTGTTGTCTGGCAACATTGACGTGCGATCAAATAAATTCACAGGAACTTTCGCATTTATAATATTATTGTGAATATTCATATATAACATAGGTACTTGTGCGATTACGCTTTAGCTGCTTTAACTCTACAATAACCTATAAATTTACTTACAAAGTTATCGGAGCCCAAGTGGACGTTATCAGTGTTTTGTGGACACAGATGTGTACTCGATGTTCCCATGCATCTTTCCACCCTCTATTAGTAGCCAGTATTAGTCAATTATGTAAGTCAAGGACTCTGATATTTGATATTTTTGTGATAGTACATTTTTACCACAGCGTGACTAAACGCAAATGACATTCGTTATTCGATTTGGAAAGGTAATTTGAATTTTTACAGTAAAATCCGGGATATTACCTATATTATAAAAAATATTATAGCTTCTATGTACAGTTATCAAATGTCAATTAAAATAGCATCACGTTATCATTCAATTAAATTTTTTCTAAAGCATAAATGAGTGCATTTATAGAAAATATTTTACTTTCTTTCTTAATACGCTATTTATACCTAAGTTCTTATAATTATGCAACCGCTTTTTGCGTAACTATAAGTAGACGTACTCACTATCAAAAAATGCTCAATTAAACTTATAATTGGAACGGTGCTATTACTACACATAAAAAATAACAAAATTGGTCAGTCTTCTCCTTGATTTGAGTAAATTTCAAAATAGCGGGGTAGTGTCGAACTTAAAAATAGTATCATTTTATAATGTCTAGTTATAGGTACAGCAGAAAATAATGAGTACATATGTATAAACAAAAATAATTATGATTATTGTGATTGGACCTACAAATCTCTTTGTCCAATGTACAAGTATAAATAAATTCTCCCCGCCGCTTGTACCTATGTCTGTTTCTCTGAACGCAATAAACTTAAAAACTACCGAACGGATTTTCATGCGGTTTTCACAAATGGATGAACTTTAAGGAAGGTTTTTAGTAACGTTTTGTGTACTTACCTACATTATGCGGCATTTATCCGTTTGGTGACGGACTAAGAATACAAGTATCACCACCCCATTCTTTCCCACGGGTGTCGTATGAGGCGACTAAGGGGAGTAAGCAATTATCATCCATTGCATGACTGGTAGTAGGGCTAGGTACCAAGTGGGAGTACTCACTTGGTATCGGGCCCGAGCGGGATGGTACCACCATCTCCCGTGTGACCGGCCATGAAGCACATCGTTGCGTTTTGGCTGTAGCAGGAGATAGCCGTTTATTCTTTCATTTCATATCGGTGAAATGTAACGGTGAGCAGCGGCTTGACAATACTTTCGGTATAGTTGAGTCCATGAGCGACGGTTACCATTTACCATCAGATGGGCCGTGGCTCGTCTGCCACTACATGCAAAAAAGATAAAAAAATGCGAAAAATGGCGATGAATGTTGAAGATGTGAAAACTACTGAACGGATTTTCATGCGGTTTTCACAAATGGATGAAGTCTAAGGAAGGTTTTTAGTAACGGTCTGTTTACCAACCTATTATTATTTTTTTAAATAGATCTCGCCGCGTCATGTTTTATTTTAGATTTTCTTTTTCTTTTTCTTCACAGATATAATTTTGTTTTCTCTTTAATTCATCTTCATTCATCAGTCATTCAATGTCACTCCAATTTTTATAACGCATGTTGTGGCACCTTCAAAAATTGTGTATCGAGTCTTATTTTCCCAATTATGTTTTTTTTAAATTTAGTTTAGATGTTACAATTATTGGTTGTCCTAAATAAATAAATTATGCGAAATATGGCAATGAATGTTGAAGATGTCGGAAAAATAAACCGGCTGGGATATTTATCATGCTCTAACATTTTTGAGTAGCGGACTCTGTATTGACGGTATGAACGTTTCGAATGATGTTTGATGTTATTATTTTTATTAAATTTACAATATTTTGCATTACTAAATTCGACCCTCATTGAAAACATGTATTTAAATTACAAATGATAGAAGAACAGAGTTTCCGGGATGTGAGGGCCAATCAGATTGCATTCTCAGAACGTAGGTACTCAGCTTATCATTTACGAGTATAAACAGGCCGCATCTGTATCGTAGACACGCCCTGTCTATATATTCTACCCGCGACTGCGGCCGTGTGGACTTCAGCATATAAATATATTACACTAGGGCACACTAATTAGCTATTCCATAGGAACTATTCACTTTGACTTTTGATACCTTTGTCCTTTTCTGGACTATTATGTGTGAAAAATATCGTGATGCTTGGTTCAATAGCTCTAGCGTTAAACAAACAAACATAAACAAACAAACTCACTTTTTTGATAGCTAAAGGGTAAAATAAATAAGGCTTAATTAGCAACTGCCTCGGTGATGTAGCGGTAGTGTATGCGACTGCTAATCATGAGGTCTCGGGTTCGATCCTCGGGTCGGGCAAAGATATTGAGCTTTTTCCTAAAAAGAAAAATTCTCAGTAGCAGCCCGGAGTCTGGAAATGTGCCCGGTAGACGTCAATAGGCTCGCCCCCTATTACTTGGGACTTAAACATAGCTGGCGAGTTGTGGGTGTGTAATACACCTCTGCCTACTCCTTCGGGGAATACAGGCGTGATGCTATGTTTTTTTTTGTTCTTAATTAGCAATCCAATTAGGTAGGCACAACTTCGAGAAAGAGGTCAATCGATGTGACTGACATAGCCCGCCATGTGAGTACGGTACAGAAAGAACAATTTACTGTAGCGTTGTCTTTGGGAGGCCTATGTCCAGCAGTGGACGACGAAAGGCTGAAGAATAAATGGATAGAAGCCTATGATAAAGAGACCAATATATATCATATTCTAATCCATTCTGGATTTGCAACTATTTTAAATGCATCTTTTGCATTTTCGTTTGTGTCCCTTCACTCCTTGTACCGTCTCTAGTGTAGGTACTAATCTAACAATATTCATGAGAATACGCCACAACAATCATAATAAATATTATTACCTACAGCGAAGTAACTGTAGATTAGAAAATATAATGCATTAGTAATATAAAGGATTTTCCCTTTAAAAACAACGGTACTACCGTACTGTTGTTTCGAACGCTGAGTGAGAGCGCCCACCCTCAGGATCCATCCTCATCCCTGATTTTAATTCGTCCTCTCCTATCCTTTTCCTTGGGGTTGACGGCGCGTGAGCGATGCCTCTGATGCTAGCGTCTATAGACTATGGTAATCGCTTATCATCGGTTGAGCCATATGCTTATTTCCACCCTTGTTGTGTAAAAAATAATATTATTATAATCTTAAGGTGACAGTTAACGATTTAATAACTTTATTCCCTATCCGCATTATCTACCCTATACAGTAAAAACGATGAGAATATTTCCCCCCTTTTCTTTCAAACTAACGAAATACCAATACACTACCCGAACCCTAATTCCAACAAGCTTGTAACGCAATTGATTTCTATATTCCCAGGGCCAGTAGTAACAGGTGGTATATAATATCTAATCGTAGGGTAATTTTCGTTTGGGTGATGATAAAACACGGTTGAGTGGTAAAACAGTGATTTGGAGAGTCATCTTTGGCTCCCGTTCGGTTTTACAGCGCCATTAATTATTTTATTGCTGCTGTTACATTTACTGTAATGATATGTGTGGTTGTAGGGATGCTTATAAAGTTTCGAGACCAAGCCGAGGGTAAATTTTAGTACCTATCGTGTTTATAATAACGGTATTTGTTTAACTTTGTTAGTTTTGTAGAAACGTTTTTTCTTTTTGCTTTGGAATCTGTGTGATGACGTATATTTAACAAATTGTACACTACAAACTAGTAATATTACTACCAGTTGGGCAGGGCCGGATTTAAATTTAATGCCACTCCTGGGCACCGGAAAAAAATCCGTCCTAAGACTGGAATTTTACTTAAACTTATAGTTTATATATTTTAATTTTAGTCAATATTTTTTTTAAATTCATTGACTGATTAAAGTTTTGAAGAATGCAAAAAAAAATCTGTTTTTTTTTCAATTTTTCAAATAAAAAAAATATGTATACTTAGTAATTAAATTTCTTGAATTCCAGAAAATAGAAAAAAATATTATTATTTTAAATCTCCAAGGAAATAAATTGATTGAATCATTTTGATTATGAATTTTTACCAAAAGTGCCAAAATTATAATGGATGAATTGAATTTCTTGAATTATCAATTAAACAGATAATTATTAAGTAATAGAATTAATTAATTATATTGAGCAATGTTGATAATTTTTTGTCTTTAAAAATTTTGCCGCCCTAAAAAATTTGCCGCCTTGGACACTAGCCCCCCCAACTGCTCCTAGTGGAAATCCACCGCTGCAGTTGGGCCTAATCTATATAAATATATCTCAAAATCAATTGTTGTTCGTTAGGCTCGCTAAAACTCAAAACTAGCTTGACCGATTTAAATAGTTATTTTTTTTGTTCCCTCTAATACAAGTATAAAAGGAGAGTATAAAAGAAAAAAAAAATGGAAAATCCAAAAGTGCACGCCTCATAATTTCATTTTTCACAATAAAATTGATCAGTAGTTTTAATTTTAGTGTATGATCGAATCGCCCATACATATTCAACCTATTTTTCTGTTTATTTAATAAATCAGACCATCAGACCGTGGAAAGTGATAGGTTCTTCCTAATTATACTGAAACTTAAGAGAAAAAAAAGACTCGATTAGTAAAGTTATCGTGTTAACAAACATACAGGATCCGCACGGACGTACAAGACAGAACTTTTTTAAACAGTTTTTTAACTAGTTTAAATAACGGAAATGGCTTCAAAAATATCATGATTTTTAGTGAAATGACAGTAGTACCCACCTCAACGCTTCGCTTATGAAAAAGGTACTCACAGTATATAGGTGACTATAGAATACACCAAAATATTTGTAATTATTTGCTAAGATACCATATATACCCATAATGATCTGAATGTATTGTGTCGGCAAGATGCTCGTACATTTACAGAATAGAGATAATTCTATGTTTGACAACTAGCGCTTTACCCGCAGATTTGCTGGCATCTTCAGCGTCCTATTGTATATTTCTTATGTATTCGATGATAGATAAAAATCCATTTTGTATAGGATTTTCGTTAAAACCTTTCTTAGCTCGCTTACATTATCCATGAAACCCATAATATATAAGTTTTCACGGTCCTAGCTCCAGGAGTTTGGGCAAGTCAGTCAGTCAGTCATTCTTTTACATATACAAGTACAAAATAAGATAGACTACAAGGTATATGTGATATGTGAGACAGCTACAATAACTTAACAGACATACTTATCATCCATCCATCCATCCATCAGCCTTTCAGCGTCCACTGCTGGACATAGGCCTCCCCAAGAGAACGCCACAACGAGCGGTCCCATCATGGGGATAATGCCGTAATCGCCACGCTTGGCAGGCGGATTGGCGATCGCAGTGGATGTTGTTAATACTCGAGGGAGTGCTGCTGCCCACTCCCCCGATATACCCTTAGTCGGCTCTTACGACTCCCGTGGTTAGAGAGGGGTATATATGAGTAGACATACTTACAATACCAATTTTATAAATACAACCATTTATCACAATCATGTTTGCAATGCCTGCAATGGTCTGTTTATGATTTTTTGTTAAATTGAACATTAATTTTAATATCTTTGGTTATTTTTCTGTCTTTGAGGTTGTTAGGTAGGGTGTTAGATTTCCTCAAAATGACATATCAAACCTTTAATAATAATATTACGTTACTAATAAATTTTAATTGAAAGAAAAATCATGGCATTGATTCATGGCATGTTCCATTTAGCACGTTTAAATGCACTACTTTTGATTTAAGAAGTAATCTGTCTTAATTATTATTATTAATAATCTTTTCTAGTACTTCTCTAATACCGTTTGTGTGATGGACTATCTAACGAGTGGTGATCGTCTACCGAAAGAAATCTCACCACTTTCAAGAAAGGTTTATTACTAAATGCGTGAGCTGCATGCATACGAACCGCCTGATAGTAATCGGTTACCGTAGAGCAGAGGTCTCCAAACATTGAAGCCTTAGGGCCATAATGATTTTGTCAGTATGTTCCAAGGGCCAAAACACATTTACATGAATCTCATTAGTGTTTTTTTGTTTTACAGTGATTAGTGGGATTTATTTCAATTATTTGCTATTAATTAATATGTTAAGCTTCGATACTTAAGTTTTCTGCGTCATCATTTCTGTCGTTAAGTTTTACCTTGCAAGTAAATACCGAGTAATTATCATTCTGTGTTTTCTTCTTCAACTTATCACAGCAATAGTAACAACAATAAAACATTGGCTGTCGCGGGCCAGATTTATTGCACTAGTCTTAAGCTGTCGCGGGCCGGATTGATGGCACTGGCGGGCCGGATTTGGCGCGCGGGCCGTAGTTTGGAGACCCCTGCCATAAAGTATTATAGACGCTAGCAACACTAGGAACATCGCATTGCCAACCTTAGGGAAAATAATAGGAAGAGGAAGTAGATGAGGTGAGGAGAAAATAAGGCACATTATTACAAAGTGTCTGTTCGCATTTGTCTGTTTCTCCGATATCCTACTTCGCTTAAACCACGTATTGGATTTTGATACCGTTTTTGTGAGTTAGTTTTGATATATTTTAAGGAAGGTTTGCCAGTAGGTATACATTGTTATTTTTTTAAATTATTATTATTATTTTTTATTGCATGTAGTGGCAGACGAGCCACGGCCCATTTGATGGTAAATGGTAACCGTCGCTCATGGACTCAACTATACTGAGAGTATTGTCAAGTCGCTGCTCACAATTTCATTTCACCGATATGAAACGAAAGAATAAACGGCTATCTCCTGCTAGAGCCAAAACGCAACGATGTGCTTCATGGCCGGTCACACGGGAGACGGTGGTACCAACCCGCTCGGGGCCCGATACCAAGTGAGCACTCCCACTTGGTACCCAGCCCTACCACCAGTCATGCAATGGATGATAATTGCTTACTTCCCTTAGTCGCCTCATACGACACCCATGGGAAAGAATGGGATGGTGACACTTGTATTCTTAGTCCGTCACCACATGTCAATTTAATTCAATGTAAACAAGTAAATACGGATAAGTTTATCTTCATAGCTAAGCTCTATGAACTTTATAATATAGTGTTTACATCAAAATAATGTAGGTACTTGAGAGTTGCAGTTCTTCAAAAATCGTCCTTCTTCTATAAGAGATTTTTTTAAATAGTATTTTGCACTCGAGCATAGGTGAGGCTGGTTGCTAATACTCTTACACGGGGGTTTGTTAAAACAAACAATTCTAATGCTACCACTAATAAAGTTTCGTGGCAACAAACTGTTTAGGACAGTTTGCATGTTTGTTGTGCGTAGTCTCTTTGCAAATTTATGTGTAGTAATACACTAATAGTTAAACTCGATGGGCGGCTGCGTCGGCGTAGTACTGAAAAGCAGAAATAGCGTGGGTGTGTCTGTTACAGACGACAGCTATCTGCTCTGTTTATGACTTCCTCAGCCAATGGCCTCAAAGCGCTTATAGCTTCACCTAGACTATGTAGTATTCTTAAAATACAAAAAATGTATTTTTTCTTCCACAGATTCCGTTATATAGCGAATATTTAATCGACTTATAAACTTCGATATATAATCGACTTAAAAACTTAATCCGATAACCACGCTCTAGGTTAGTCATTTATATTTTGGTATAATAAAACAAAATAACTTTTCTTTTCTGTCCCACTATTGGGCATGAGTCGCCTCTCATAGTGACAGAGTTTCAGACTGTAGTCCACCATATTGGCCAATGCAGGCTGGCAGACTTACTAAATGACTCTTAAACCAGGCCTACATCACTCGCTCAAGGCCCCGAGTTATATGCCTACCGCTTCGCGTACCGACCACGGTACAACCGACTGAAGACTGTCGCACGCGCGCCTATGCGCTCGCGCTTGTTGTATTGTTTAAAATAAAATTATTTACGCGATTTAGGGTATTTCGACAATAAAATTTGATAACCGAAAATTCAGAGATAAAACTCTTAAACGCATATGATCAATAAAAAAAAAACAATGCGTAAAAAAATAATCAGATTTGAAAATAACATTTAAAATGATATAAAAAGTAATCAAATAGAATCTACTAGAAAAATATTTTTTTAAGTTTTATAAACGACAGCTTTGCTGCTGTCGGTCGGTGAGTCAGGAGTCTCCGAAACCGGTGAGCGGAAACCGAAGAGTATATGAAGAGAATTATGAATGTTGAGGAAGCGAGAGATGTATGCAAGAACAGAGCCTTTTGTCACTCTGTTCTCTCTGCCTACCCCGCAAGGGAGATAGCGTGATGTAGTAAAATCATCATAGGTGCAACCCTAGCGCATTTGTTGAATGACGCGGTTGCCCGAGGATCATGCGGCGGGCAAAACAATCTCAACTGTATTTCTGTGAACATAAGGTACATTTCTTCTCGTTACGAACAATTAGTATTATTATTAAGATTTTGTAGGCTATTATAGAGAGATTTTGGACACGTTTTAATAGAAGTGACGTTTCTGTCCGAAGGACTAGCATTTATTCTGTGCTTAAACTATTAAAATTCCTCAATGAAGATTTTAAAAAATCTTTTATTTTTTAAACGGACTACACCCTGCCCTAAGGAATAATCCTTGTATCGCAGGGGACTTTACTAACACACAATGTCACGGACACAGAGTACACCCAGACTCAGAATAACCATTTGTAAAAAAATTTACTGATTTCACAATAATTGCAAATGTCACCCGCGCGCTAATAGCAAAACAAATGCACGTTTCTATAATAAACTAGCCAGTGCCCGCGGCTTCGCTGCAGACAAAAGCTAGTTTTTCGGTTATATCTCAGGTTCCTGATTTAGTAGCGGAATAAAATGTATACCAATTATTAAGTCTAATCAAGGCCTATCAAATGAAAAAAGTTGCATCTAAATCCGTTCAGTAGTTTTTCCATGATGCGCGAACAAACAAACAGACAAAAACTCTAAAAAAAATTGTTTTGTGTTCAGACACACCTATATATAGCCTATTACAGTCATTTTTTCTTAAATATCTTAAGTTTACACACAGCTATGTTAGAGTTTCATAAATACTCTACTTCTAGCTTAATCTACTTATAGCGATTATTTATTTTCTACTATCCTGACGTTTCGAATACTTTAAAGTCCGTGAACATGAATGCTGTAAAATATTAGAAACTTCGAGATAGTATGTAAATTCCGTTAATGTATGTTAATTACATAATCTATACTATTATAAAGATGTAACAGAGCTATATCTATACATTTAAGATATTTGAGAAAAAATGAATGTATTAGGCTATATATGCGTACCACCGAAGGAATGTAACATGTTTTAGATATTTTTATATATATTTTTAGCATTTGACATGCTTAGCACTATACATTAAACACAAAGTGAAAAATGTGAAATCGAAAATAACAGTCAGGAGCAGGATTCGAACCTGCATCTTCTGGATACCGTCCAGATGCTTTACCAATTCAGCCATCCTGACAATTGCTCCTGACTGCTATTTTCGATTTCACATTTTTCACTTTGTGTTGAATGTAACATGGTTCCAGTGGCCCGCCAATAAAGGCGGAGAGGCGGCACACGGCAGGTTTCTTTATTGGGTGAGGGCCCCACACTACTCTGTTCGTTGCCCCGAACGACGGGGTGTGTGGTTAGGAACATTTATTCCCGCCTTAACAAAAAAAAAAGCTATATAGGCGTGTCTAAACACAAAACGACTTTTTTTAAGATTTTTTGTCTGTTTATCTGTTTTTTCTTTCGCGCATCACGCAGACTACTGAACGGATTTTGATGCAACTTTTTAAACAATAAAGAGTTATTTGATAGCTCTTGATTGGACTTAAAAGCTGGTATACTTCTTATCCTGCTACTATATCGGGAACCTGAGATATAAGCTAAAACTTGCTTTTGGCTGCGGCGGGGCCGCAGTTTTTCATATTGGCAATAGCATTCAAATAATGTGTAATTGGTTTTACACTATATTGCTTTTGAAATGTTCCATCTTTTTATAGCCTTAAATAAAATAAATCTATACTTAAATGTGCAGGTAATTAGTTAATGACGCATCTGAAATAGTTTTTGGTAGTTTTACAATTAGGTATCAATTTAATACTCAGTCAGCAAAACATTTAACAATAAATTACAATTACGAGCTTAACTTTATGTAACACTACGCCTACCGTTTTTTGTTTGTAACCATCAATCATTATTATAACTACTACAGCGAGGCGCGAACTTTTCTAAACAATAGCCTAATAATTCCCAAATAAGCACGCCTAAGCAAATAACAGGGGTATTTCCACTAACACGGCGCGTGTAACATTTTGGCCACATTGAAAATATTTAAGCACCTAAATAGGTCACTTATTTAAGCCCATGTTTTGTCAACAAAATAGTTAAAGTACTAACAGTTTTAGTTTTAAAAACTATTTTTAATATCGTATCTGGGGAAGAATGACTAGGGTCACCACTCCGGCGGGTTTCTTTAGTGGGTGAAGGCCCCATACTAGCCTGTTAGTTGCCCCGAACGATGGGTATGCGGTGAGGTACATTTATTCCCGCCTAAACAAAAACAAAAAAGGGTCACCACTCCAATAAATACACGGGTTACTGTCGAAGAAGACGCAATGTGGAACTTAGCTAACCAACCTGTTAAAGTTATATACTCTTACTTTTGTCAATGCACAACCCGGCCACAAATGTTTGTGCCAACCACAAAAATACCTACAAACAATACTTTATAAGAATATACTTTTCTGGTATTTTGTACAAATTTAGTCTCAATAAAAATGTCGTTGACTTTACATCTGCGCTCTTACTTCTCTGCCCAAAATCATAATTTAACCAACCATATAATCAGCCAACCTTTTCTTTCATTAAGGCGGGAAAAAAATTACCGGCATTATGCAGTCTCTTCGTCTTTGTTGGCGTGCTACTGGCACTGTGTGACATTACTTCGTGGTAGCTAACAAGCCAACTTTTTTTTTGTTAAGGCGGGAAAAAATGTTCGTAACCGCACACCCCGTCGTTCGGGGAAACGAACAGGGTAGTGAGGGGCCCTCACCCACTAAAGAAACCCGCCGTGCGCCGTCTCTCCGCCTTTATTGGCGGGCCACTGGAACTATGTTACATTTCTTCGATGGTAGCTAACAAGCCAACCAAAGAAACAAATCCGTGGTTACTCTGATAGAATAAAATAATTATGCAACTAGAATAACTATTATAAAGGTTATTCGACAAAAACATGTAATTAAGTTGTTTATAGAACATATTATACGCATATTGTAGGTCAAATATTTCGTCCATAACCCATAACCCAACCACGTATCTTCCCATTAGTCAAACTTACAAATAAATATCAACACTAAAGTAGTTGATAGAAAATATATTTAAAATAAGATTGAGTAACGTGTATACTAAACACGTGCCCATACATTCGAGGCACTTGTAGATATGTGTATAGTTAGACCATACTTATGACACTTATAAGAAATCCTGAACGTATACAGATGTATGGCAACGGGTGACTGTAAAATGTTGTAATAAATCATTCCAGGCTGGCTATAAAACTTTTTGTCGCTATGACATGTTGTTCTATGGTGTTTTAAATTAAAATTGAATTATACAATAGGTTCACATCTAGTAATAGTTATATTAATAATACTGTGAAATATTGAGATTTGTATAGAGGTTATTTAACGGCTTAATTTGTATTCATTTGAAAATAAATTCTTTGGTTTACTACTCTCTCTCTCTCTCTCTCTCTCTCTCTCTCTCTCTCTCTCTCTCTCTCTCGCTCTATGCGCGGATTTCAGAATATAAACAAATCACTCTACGGCTCCTTTAATTATCTTTACGTAAAAATAATAGCTGTTCATGTTTTCGAGATGAAAAGTAGCCTTTGCCCTTTTCTGGGCTTTGTACTATATATAGGTATATTCATGATGATTGGTGAGAAAATAAAAGAAAGGGGCACTCTGGGAGTGCCAACAGAAATGAAAACTTGAACAATTACGCGTGTATTTGAATCGTCATAAAATATTTTATTGTGCAGGAAATAATTTTAAATGAAGTGTTTTTTTGTTCATTATTATAAACTACTTACCAACAAAATTATATTACAATTTTCTTATTACAATTTTATTAATGAAATATGATTTTTTTGGAAATTAATACCAATGAAACTTATGAATTTTCATCCACAATTTCAACGTCTCTTCCATCATTATTATCATTATATTCCAAAACTGATGTACTAGTGTACTAGTGGACTTAGATGGTAGACGTCTACCATCTAAGTCCTAGTAGAAAATCAAGTAAGCGCGATAGATTCCGTAAACGTAGTTTTATTTCAAAATTTTGATTCAAATCTATTTAAAAAAAATTGATAATTTTTCGTTTTAAAAATTTCCGACATGAAAATAATATCTATGTTGTACGTATGTTTAGTTTATATTATCAATGTTTTCAATCCAAACTTAACTCTCGTGTAAACGGGGCGAATATATTTAGATACCAATGCGTTTGAAATTCATTGACATGAACCTCATTAACTGCACAGATGGCGAAGTGGTTTAGATACCGGCCTCCCGAGTGTTGCGGGTTCGATTCCCACATAGGAAAACTCTTTGTGTGATCCACAAATGGTTGTTCTGAGTCTGGGTGTACTTTGTATCCGTGAAATTTTATAGTTGTAAAGTCCCCCGCAATACAAGGATTATTTTATGAGCAGGGCAGATTATTTTATTTTTTATTTTATATAACATTTTGGTTCGACTGGATGTGAGGATCGAGAGCCATTGATGTTCATGACAATCAATGGCTTAATAAACTTATGTTTATGTTTTTATAATTATACTAGCCATTGCTCCTTTGTGATGCGCAAACGAACAAACAGACAAAAAATCTAAAAAAAAAAAGTGTATTAAACACGCCTATATAGCCTAATACGGTAATTTTTTCTCAAATATCCACGCAGCTCTGTTACAGCTTTATAATAATCCTTTGTAATAGATAATCCTTAGCCATAAAATTAACACAAAGTGTGAAAATGTGAAATCAAAATTATCAGGCTAGAAAACTTTGCTAGATGCTTTGCCAATTCATCCACCGTGACACCTGCTTTTTCCAGGAGATATAACATCCTGGCAGTTGTTACAGGTAGTCTTGAATATTAAAAAAAATCTTCCGGTTTTGTCCAAAGGTCGCTGCTAGTTGTCTCTTTACTTGGGACGTGGAGGCAGTCCCGTGTAAAAAATAGGTCGTTACATATGAAATTGGCGTTATGTATGGAAAAAGCAAAAATACTTAAGAATGAAATAATATTTTAATTAATCAAAGTATGTACCATTGTTATCTATGCACTTTCGTCATTTTACCAGTAGTTAATTGATTCCTTTCCTGAAAAAAATTTAGAAGCGAGAATCAATAAAATCTTTGAAGGCGTCAACCGAAAAAATTAGAATCGAACTTGAAACCTCCAGTGAGATCCTTGAGAAGCTGAGAATAGCAACGTAAGTATTATTGTTTTCAAAAAATATTTCTTTAAAAATATCTACCTATTTAATCATAGCTAAAATTGTCGAAAAGACGCAATAGAATCTCAAGTCTTACTATTAACTACTACTACCTACTTCATCACGCCATCTACCTTTCGGGGTAGGAAGAGAGAACAGAGTGCCAAGAGGCTCGATTCGTGCATGCATCTCTCGCTTCCTCAACATTCATAATTCTCCTGACTCGAACTTCCTTCAATACATGGGTGATCCTTCGGAACATAGTTTTAGAGTGTTTTTCGCTGAAGAACATATGAAAATAATCTCCAATTTAGATATAGATTTCAGGTTTTATAGTAAATTATGATGTCCATCGAGGCCTCTATACCGAATTATCGTTAATTAAAACAGTAATGAATTAAGCTAGCAGACAACAGTCAAAACTAATTAATCTGGTATGTCCCCATCCCCAATTTTTGTTGCATTATTAATTTTTAGTAATATAATTGCAACAATATATTGGCATAAGCAAGTTCCATCGATATTCAAATACTTTTTACTTTATATGATATTATTTAAATGAAATATAATTGTACATTTTCTTAATTACATTATTTTTAAAAATGTCCCCAACAATTCAGCTGGCGCAATTTCATCAGCTGTTTTTTTAATGTAAAGATAAAGTATGCGATAAAATAATATCGACTCGTGATTGGCCGCGTCGGTTAATATCGTCCTGTTAAACGAAGTGCTCCAAAACATGGTTTAATTTGGTGAAAAGTTACGATCAAAAGATGTCATCTGGTGTTTGTCACGTAAGTTGCATAATTAATCTGACTTCAATAGATAATCATATATGTTTTACTTATTTTTTAGAAACTAATCAGGGTCTATAATACTGATATGTATTGATGGTAATTATATCTTTTATTTTAAATTTTAATAAATAACGAAGCTAGGCTTACTTAACTTCAAATTTCTAATTTATCTGGGTCGCATTAATCTGGATTTATCTGGCCCTTAAGACCAGATAAATTTGATGATGACATACTAATTAGGTTCTTATTACATTCTTCTTTCAGTTTTACTGTTTTAAAAAGGGAAAATCCAAAGGATCAAGCAAAAGAATAAAGGCTACTAAAGACAAGATTCACGCAGAAAAAGAGATATAAAAAAATCTAAAATAATGAGAAATTATGGAAAGAAAAACAAGAAAAATATCGACTGACTTACATACGAAGAAAAAAGACAAAAAAACACATATCATAAAACTAAATGAAAGAAAAAGATGGAGAAAGAATTATGAGTTATATTACTATAGAAAAAACAATCTATCTAAAATTTTATTGCAGACTGAACCAATAGCTTTCCTAAACAATATTATCGAGTCAACATTCTAGCCTCTAGACAGAGAACATGATTCTCATATACCAAGACCAAGAGTTACAAGCCAACATTTTGGTCACGTGTAGACCTCTACAAGCTTTTCCGCTTAGTCTTTATAAATTTCAAAAGCGCCAGGTCCCCAGGAGCTTATGTCTCTAACCATAACGGCACAAATAAGTAACCTATGCCGAGGTTAGACATTTGCGCCATTTGTGTGATTCAGTCATTATAGTACTGTCACCAGCACCCCGAGAAGACTCTGCAAGATGAGACGAACACAAGGTATCCACACAGGGAGCATCCCATACTAATGGCCGTTAAGCTTCTACATTATCACAGCATGTGCATGGGTGTGGAACGACGCACGGAGCTCCGATACGACGTGAAATGGCTACATGGAATGTGTTGTTGCGTAAAAGCGTGCCTAATGCATTTGATGGTAGAGCTTTTAACCAAAGACCAGACGCTCAACGCGAAACAGCTAAGAGACAATCACACTATGTAAGGCCACTGCACGTTTGTAAAAGATTATTCAGTACCAGCTCAGAAAGTGGCTTGTTCAACTGCTTTTGTGAGGACGGGTCCTTGGGTAGGCAAACATCTGGGCAGGCTATATTTTCCATTATTTATGAGTCGATTTAGAAAACATTGATCCACATTTAATAGATTCTAGTGATGAACAGCTGAATATTTTTGAATTTTTATACTTTTATGACATTAAAAGTTATACTCTACAATTTCACTTTCAAAGTCCCTGTTGCAGAATTAAGTCTGGTTGACTTATTTTATTAAAAAGTTGCTAGAGATTTATTTAAAATTTAAATTGTTTAAAATATTTATAATTTTTTCTATTTCTGTTACGTATTTAAATATTTTTTTTTAGTTTAAAAGAAAACTATCTGTTCTGTGCCAATACGCGATTTTAGCTATTCTATAAAATATTATAATTTTAATGTTTGCTTATACGAGTGTTTATTTTATAGCAATAAAGTTACTTTAATACGCAACTTACTGAGTTGTGTCAACGTTGTAAGTAAATAAAATCTAATACAAGATTACGTTATTTCAACCAAAAGGTACACTTTTGCACGCCTCATAAGTGAAGCGTTGAGGTGTGTTCTACTCCCGGTTGACACGGCACAGCTGATTTTTCAAACTTAAAATGTCTCTATTTATCATATATTGCACTTGTTAAATAATATCTACACACACATATAAAGAACAAACACTATTTTTAACACTCATGATATTTTTGATGCCATTTTTGTTATTTAAACTAGTTAAATTAATCGAGTCTTTTTTTCGTTTAAGAATTATTATGACTAGGAATAGAGCGCTATTACTTTTCACGTTCTGATTCGATGTGGTTTAATTGTTATTAAATAAACAAAAAATACTGAATATTTACGGCATTTACGCTCGACGCGACATTAAAACCAGCGCCTTTCATGAGAACTCCCTACCTTTTTACGTACGCATAGCCACCGGTGGTGTGGTTTTACTATCGTCAACAGAACGCCGTTCGGTACATTGTTTTTTGTTAAAAGAAAGTTTTTACCTTTGCTTGACGAACTGATGATATTTGTTGTGTATAATAACTATTTTATCCATAACAATAATTACAAACACTAAACACACGTAAATAATAACACACCAACGTTATAAAACACGAAAAAAACATATTTTACGATTCACAATTTTTTTTTGCGTGGCCTTGGCGTCGCGGTGTTTTCACTTAGAACAAAGTATAAAATTATATATGCAACCAAGTTAGGAAGATAAATGGTTTAGAGATTTCTTGTTGAACTCATTGATTTTCAAATAAGTTGTATAATATTGTCCAAAGTTGCAATTTTCTATTGATAGATGTCGCGGTTTTAAAGTAAAAGCGATATTGACAAATGCAGCCCTAGATGTCGCAAGTGGCAATTTTAGATGTATTCAGTTGCTGTTGTATATATAGAACCACAATATTGCTTTTTTTGTAAGGAAACTAGCGATGTCTTTTTGTTTTCTTAAATTGTTTTTGTTTACAGTTTAATAAATTATTCAATTTTACATGTTTATATATATTATAAGCACTTATGCAGGTGTATATGTAAACTCGTGGATTGTTGTTCTTACTAATTGCCAGATGGCGCCTTGCAAAATGACAGAAGTAGACCAAAATAGAAGTGCTTCTTAAAATTAGCGCTAGATGGCGTATAAGATATGAAACCCACATTAGTACTTTTTGAAATTTGCGCTATCTATGTGATTTATTGAAAACTACTTACTTACTTAAACCAATACATTATTTAGTTACTTATCAAATAATCAATTTTATTGGGAAAAATGAAGATTATGAAGCGTGCAGTTTTGGATTTTCCAAAGTATTTTACATTTGCCAGATATGTATTTCCCAATAAAGTTGATTAAACATAATATTTTTCTTACTTATGTGCCTGATTCTAATTAATACCTATGTTGCATAATCTCATTCTTCTGCCTTGATCATCATTAATCTGGATCATTCATTAATCTGCATAGTTTTAATCCTGAACTACTGGGTAGAAATTCTCTTTTTCAGCCTTTGATATATGTTGTAATATGTGTAGACCAGGATGTACATCCAGATCAGATAAACCATTATCAATCTGAATTAAAAAAAAAATTGAGCCATACCAATGAGTCAAAAATCCTCGGTTTCGAAGAATGACCCGACCGAATTAGTCAAATAAAAAAAAAACTTGTACTTACGGCATTCTTTCTACATGTCCGAACCATCGGAGTATTCCCTTTTGCATCTTTACACCAATACTCTCTTTCATACACCTCTATATCGCTCTTACGTCGTTACGAATGCGGTCAGTCACTATTAATACCTTATTAAATCGCTTTTTAAATCTTGTTATTGTTTGTGGCATTGTTTTTTTTTTTCAATCCATTATCGATTGTCCCGCTATTGGGCACCGGTGTCCTCTCAGTAAGAGGGACTTGGGCAGTAGTCTACCACCCTGGCCCAGTGCAGGTTGAGAGACTGCAGAAACTGTCGGGAAAATCACTCAGGCATGCAGGTTTCTTCACGATATTTTTCTTCACCGAGCAGTGATAACTTGTAAACAAATACCTATACACACATATTTTAGAAAAATATCGAAAAGTCAGAGATGTGTGCTGTGGCCCTGGACTAGGCATCGAACTCAATACCATTGCCTTTGACTTTGAGTCCTTGGTTTTACCAATAGGCTAACCCTGCTTAGAAATTAATTGCACTTGAATAATTATCTCTTAATAAAATCAATGCGAAAATACATTTAAGTAATACTTACAAATGTTCGTAGCAATTAAAACAGAAGTAGTTACTATCTGTGATTTGAGAGCCGATGTTATGTTACTAACCAGATGGCGGCGCGCGGTGGGTCTCTGTCGCGCCACAAAAACTTCTAGTACATACAAAAGGCTGCTACTGGTCATACAATCATAAAATATACTTCCAGCTCTTGCCCTTCTGTATACATGTCAGTTAATAAATCTTGATAACAAAAAATAACTATATCATTTCTAATCTAAATATATTTAACTTATGACTTCTAATTAACATTGTATCAATGTTGTACCGGTGATGGACTAAGAATACAAGTGTCACCACCTTATTCTTCCCACGGATGTCGAACAAGGCGACTAAGGGAAGTAAGCAATTATCATCCATTGCATTACTGGTGGTAGGGCTGGGTACCAAGTGGGAGTACTCACTTGCTATCGGGCACGAGCGGATTGGTACCACCATCTCCCGTGTGACCGGCCATGAAGCACATCGGTGTGTTTTGGTTGTGACAGGAGACAGCCGGCTATTCTTTCATTTCATATCTGTGAAATGAAATGGTAAGCAGCGGCTTAACAATAGCCTCGGTATAGTTGAGTCCATGAATGACGGTTACCATTTACCATCAGGTGGGCCGTGGCTCGTGTGCCACCATCCGCAATAAAAAAATAAAAAAATGTGTGAGTCGTAAATAATCGCGTCGATTTATTTTTCATGTTGGGATACTCAACACCATTTCAGTCCCAAGTCGGGGGCACTATCATCCATCCATCCATCAGCCTTTGGAAGTCCACTGCTGGACATAGGTCTCCCCAAGAGAATGCCACAACATGTGTTTCGCTCATATGGGGGATAGTGCCGTAATCGCCACGCTTGGCAGGCGGGTTCGCGACCGCAGTGGATGTTGTTAATACTCAAGGGAGTGCTGCTGCCCACTCCCCCGGTATTCCCTCAGTCGGTTCTTACGACTCCCATGGGTGGAGAGGGGTGGGACAATTCTAAAACCGGCCCCACACGGTAGACTATATCACTATACAATCCGTGCAGCTTATAGAGCTGCTTGTCGACGGACTTGATTAGTCTTTAAATATAAAGATAAAAGACTAACTGCAGACCACAGTTTCACCATGCTTTTGACTTATAAGAAATGTGGTTGTTTATCTATACCAAGAA
This sequence comes from Leucoma salicis, assembly GCA_948253155.1. NCBI lineage: Eukaryota > Metazoa > Arthropoda > Insecta > Lepidoptera > Erebidae > Leucoma > Leucoma salicis. Next base: position 16,698,202 of record OX411818.1, read on the forward strand.
TTCAAATTGAAATGACTGTTTGTAATATCTAAATAACAACTTTTTATTAAATGTATGTGTGGGGCCGGCTTTAGAATTGTCCCACCCTTCTCTACCCACGGGAGTCATAAGAGCCGACTGAGGGAATACTGGGGGAGTGGGCAGCAGCACTCCCTTGAGTATTACCAACATCCACTGCGATCGCCAATCCGCCTACCAAGCGTGGCGTTTAGGTATGGCATTAACCCCCATGACAGTTATAAAAAAAAGATTTTTTATTTATTTTTTACAATTTGGAAATATAATTAGGGTTTAGTGTAAAAAAAGAAATCCTCGCGGATGATGTCGCGGGTAACAACTAGTAAATAATTTATAAATTTGGCTTGCAATCAAATTCTTTGAAACGCGCTATACATATTTTACATTATCGTAGTTAATTATTATTTTACTGGTAGACAACCACCAGTAAAATGATGATGAAGTAAAATGATGATGAATGATGAATGATGGTAGGAATAGGTACCATGTGGGAGTACTAACAATGTTACTGGGCCCGAGTGGGTTGATACCACCGTCTCCTGTGTAACCGGCCATGAAAGCACCTTGGTGTGTTTTGATTGTAGCTGGAAAAATCCTTTCATTTTTTCTATCCACGAACTGAAATGGTGTGCAGCGGATTTAGAGTATTCTTAGTAGGCACATACATAACATAGCATCACGCCTTTATCTCCAATGGGGTAAGCAGAGGTGTATTACACACCCACGGTTCCCCAGCTATGTTTAAGTCTCACGTAATAGGGGGCGAGTCTATTGCCGTCTACCGGGTACATTTCCAAATTCTACGATGTCACTGAGAATTTTTCTCCTTATGAAAAACCTCAATAACATTGCCCGACCCGGGGATCGAACGCGAGACTTCATGATCAGCAGTCACATACAGAACCGCTGCACCACCGGGGCCAGTTCTTAGTATATTTTGATATATTTATATATATTTTTTTAGCATTTGACATGCTTAGCCATATAAATTAACACAAAGTGCAAAAATATGACATCCAAAATAACAGTCACGAGCAGGATTTTAAGCTGCATCGGCGCATACTCAAGCGCCTAGAACGATCGAGGAAACATCCGTAAACATTGTATTATGCAAATACTTATATTAGTGTAATATTTCACAAAACTTCGAAGTTCAAAAACAACAACTCGGCCTCCGCCGAGACTCCGAGGCTATCACGCAAATACGAGTAGTGTATATATAATAATATTTAGTATTTTATTGTATTTATTGGATAATATAATTAGTACCTGGACGACGGAGCTTTGCTCGGTATTTTATTTTTTGGTAAATCGTGAGATTTTCTCACAAAAGAAAGAACTTGAAAAAAAAGGGAAAAACATCGAACTGGAGACATCTGGACTCGAACCGGGTCTAAAAAAATTACCTTCGTATTCTAAAAATATTGTAGCGTTTCATTGCCTGAAAACCCGGATAAAACGACGTTTTCTAAAAATGTAACCTAGCTAGATCGATTTATCGCCCCCGAAACCCTGCATACTAATTTCATGAAAATCGAAATAAAGATATATAAATAATAATTAACCTATTACTGTTATTATCTAATCCAATCAATATTGTTAAAAGTTCATTATTAAAAATAGGTGTTATCAGAGGAGATCGTATATATTTACAAAAAAAAGTAATAATGTATTATATCCGTAATCTGGCACCCATAGCACAAGCATTAAGCTTAGTTTGGGACCAGAGGACGTTGTGTGAAAAATGTCCGAGAAAAAAAAAAATACTTACAGTTTGAAAGATCGGCAAGGTTAAATAGCTTTCGCTCGGCTGGAAATGAGATGGGTTAGGTTTTGGCAGTAAGTCCCGGCTGTCATATATGTTATATGACAGCCTGACAGTCCTTACAAGGGTGTCTGTACATTGAAGATATTTGAGAAAAAGTTACTTTATTAGGCTTAGGCTATGTGGGTGTGTTTGAACTGAAAACCATTTTTTTAAGAACTTTTGCATGTTTGTTCGCACATTATGCAAAAACAAACGGATTTTCATCAAACTTTTTGCTTGAAAAACTCGTATACATTTTATCCCGCTACTTATATCGGGAACTAAGCTTTTGTCTGCGGCGGAACTGCGAGCAAATACTAGTAGAGCATACTCTATGGCTATCCATACTATATATTCTATGTAGAAATACATATGCTACAAATACTTATAAGTACATATTTTTACCATAGTAAGTATTTACTTAAGCCAGAAACAATTTTTTATTCTTTCATAGGAAAATATAATAGGCCCGTCGAACTCTTTTGAAATGTCTAAAACAGGTAATGATTTTAGAGTAGTAAAATATTTAAGCGTTTGTATAACTGGTTCTAAGTAATAAACAAGGAAACCGCTGGAAGTTCGCCGAAGCGGTAGGTGATTATTTCTCCTCATGTTACTTCCCGAGAGTAATCCGTTAGAAATCGATCGACTTTTAGTGCCGTGTCAGTGTTTAAAGAAAAAAACATAATTTATTATCAGCATTCAGATCGCAAGGAAACCCGAACGCAGCATTAGAAAATAAAAAAGTAATAAAATAAAAGATGTTTACGAGCGTAAAATGACGTGAACTCGCGCCACTTCGGCTGTTTACGAACTTTACATGCGCCGGCGCACCACTGTTTACTGGCTGGCAACATAAAGGGTAAAACTCGTAATTTATTTTCTTTATAGTCGTCGAGTCGTCATTTGATAGGTTTGGTTACCTAGTAATTATCGGGCGCGCGCCGAAAGCTAAACCAATTTGAGTAGACTCGTACCGCGCCCGCTCAAGTGCGCATTTCATATTGTTTATGTCAATAAGAGCCTTTTGTTCATACGGCTTCAAACTTAAACTATTTATAGCAGTTACCAAATAAACCGTGATATGGGTAGCTGGGCTATTTCCTATAAAGTTTGATTATGATTTGCGCCTCATAAAATGTTTTTCTTTACCCTTGATAGAACTACATATATCTAAATAGCTGTTTTAAATCAAACCACATCATCCACACAATCCTTTTAAAGTTTTTTTTAATACTAATAAGGACTACCTACACTCTCAATCATAACTTAATTTTTTAGGTGTTCTATATATCCTTTCATCGTTCTATATAATTATGTGATAATATTTATAATTTAATGCGCACACAAAATTTGGGTTAATGTATAGTCACGTGAACTCTATGGTTCTAATTAGGCAGTCTATAATTAATATATTTTTAGCATTTGACATGCTTAGCACTATACATTAAACACAAAGTGAAAAATGTGAAATCGAAAATAACAGTCACGAGCAGGATTTGAACCTGCATCTCCTGGATACCGTCCAGATGCTTTGCCAATTCAGCATCTGGACGGTATCCAGGAGATGCAGGTTCAAATACTGCTCGTGACTGTTATTTTCGATTTCACATTTTTCACTTTGTGTTTAAAGTTATAAATGTTGCTGAAAATCATAAAACAACATTTGTTACCATGAACACAGTTATAGGTTAGCTTTGTCCTCGTCTACCCTGTACTCCGTGTCGTCTACTAATATGCGTTGCCTAAATGCCTAACGTACGTACCTGATCATGCCTATCTCGCGATTTGAGGTCGAATGAGGCCATTGAGGATTGAGATATTCTAAATTCCTCTTGATTTGAGAAGGTAGAAGTGTACTCAATAGCCATAGTAATGAGGGTGTCGAGGGTATCAGCTTCGAACTCGCGACAATTTTAGAACTTCGGAGTCTGGCATTGTGGCATGGCACATGACATGTGTGACAGGTGCACCTCTTCTTAGCCAGAGGGGATAAAACATTGCGATGATAAACACAAAATACTTACCTACTTATTATCACGCCATCTCCCTTGCGGGGTAGGCAGAGAAAGCAGCGTGCCAAAAGGCTCTATACTTGCATAAATCTTTTGCTTCTTTAACATTCTTAATTCTCTTCATACACGCTCGCCAGTTTTGGAGACTCCTGACTCCACCTTTCTTAAAAACATGAATAGTCTAGTAAGTTAGTTAGTCTCGGTCTCCCCCTGTACCTACATCCTTCCACTTCCGAAAATAAATACAAAAAGTAATTAAAATTTTCTGCTCACAGAGGCGGTAGCTGCATGCGAGGCACAAAACATGTGAAGCGACCTATGAATGCTTTCATGGTATTCGCTCAGGCGATGCGCAAGAGACTTTCGGAACAAAGGCCAGCGTTACACAACGCCGAGCTTAGCAAAACCCTAGGATTAATGTGGAAGTAAGTATTGCATGATATATATGTACCTACCTTCACGGTATATAAATTATCCTTCTAATTAGATACTATAATATTAGGGTACAGTATGTGGTTATTATTAGGAAATAAATTGTGAGAAGTGAGTGCGTTTATTAAATTAAAGTGGCAGACGAGACGCGGCTCAACTAATGGTAAGTGGTAACCGTCACTCATGAATTCTCATCAATATAATAAATACTGCCAAGGCGAAGATCATCATTTTATTTCGCGGACGGGAATTGAATAGACAGTTATCTCTCGCTACAACTATAAAAGTTAAAACACACCGAGATGCTTCACAGTTGGTCATACAGCAGACGGTGGTACCCACTTCGTACCCCACCAGCGATGGTTAGTAACTGCTTACTGTCTCGCCCTCGTAGAGTACAAATGTTCTGTGGTCTCGCCTCGAACAACACCCGCAATAACAAATGACGTAGTGGTACTTACATTCTTAGCCCGTACGGAAACTTTCCTTTTCTCTTTATTTAGTACTAGCTGATACCCGTGACTTCGCCTGCGTTACTTATTATATTAACGTCATGAGGCAGAGGTAGAAGGTACTTCCCCTCTCCCCTATTTGTCCGTAGCAAGAAAACACACATCACTGAACACGTAGTGTTTATTTTAACCTCCTACACCGAGTGTTGTGAATTAGATTCCAATGCAGGAAATTAAGCGAACGACATTATAATGTAGTTTTATTAAACCTGGGTGTACTCTGTAGTTGATTGTTATGTTTGTAATTGGCTCAACAGTCATTACTTAGTTCAGAATCTTTAAAAAAATAAACACTACAGAGTAAAATGGAGTTCCTCTTCTTCTTCTTTATTGATTATGACAATCAGCCCCTTTTGTACGTGTGGTGACGGACCAAGTATACAAGTGTCACCACCCCCTTCTTTCCCATGGGTGTCGTGTGAGGCGACTAAGGAAAGTAAGCAATTATCACCCATTGCGTTACCGGTTGTAGGGCTGGTGGTATCAAGTGGGAGAACTCACTTCGACGACATAATTCTCACATGTTCCCTTCAAAAAAACTTAAAAATAAAGTTGTAATTGGTCCCTAGCTAGAGTTCTTACGTGTGCAGTACGAACGTGGAACGAGTTGATGCTACCATTATACGCATACCACACCAGCGTAGTGGTACATATACCGTGGCCGTTTGGGGCCGGCTTTAGAATTGTCCCACCCCTCTCCACCCATGGGAGTCGTAAGAGCCGACTGAGGGAATACCGGGGGAGTGGGCAGCAGCACTCCTTCGAGTATCAACAACATCCACTGCGATCGCCAACCCGCCTGCCAAGCATGGTGATTACGGCACTATCCCCCATTCTTGGGGAGGCCTATGTCCAGCAGTGGACTTTAAAAGGCTGATGGATGGGATGGATGGTACATATACAATTTCAGTGACTTGTGTACACCATTTATTCTTCTCGCCACCGTTAGCAATAAAAAGTTGGTAGATGATTCTCAGTAATTAAGTGGAAAGTATCCGTAAGTTTAGTTTGTCGCAAGTTAATATTAAGGTTCGGTGCGGCCGGGAGAGCTCGTGCGGCGCCCCACTGTGCGCGTGCATCGATTGTTTACTCATTAAAATGCTATCGCGATCGATAACATCTGTAACTATTTCGGCTTGCTCAAATAGAAAATTGTGGATCAAATTCGCATGGGGATATACGATAGCGAGATTAGTATTAAGTATTAAAATAAATATATACATTTTTGTAGCATTTGACATGCTTAGCCATATACATTAAACACAAAGTGGAAAGTATGAAATCGAAAATAACAGTCACGAGCAGGATTTGAACCTGCATCTCTTGGATACCGTGTAGATGCTTTGCAAATTCAGCCATCGTCACCCAGGACGTTATAAGTATGAATGTGTTGTCGAAATTAGCAGTCGAGAGTAGTTGTCACGATGGCTGAATCGGCAAAGCATCTGGACGGTATCCAGGAGATGCAGGTTCAACCTGCTCGTGACTGTTATTTTCGATTTCACATTTTCCACTATTAATTCATTTCTTATCAGCTTCATATGCATTCATGACCCTTAATACATCTACTATGCTTAACCTCCTCCCTCATAATAAGTTACCTTAAATAACAAAAGAGATCTCTTGTAAGAGACGTTTTGTTATGTTTATTCGGGTTCCCATGGTTCCCAGTTGAAAAGTTTCGCTGCTTCAATTCTTAGACTGATTAGGTACGTGAAAGACGACTGTATGGCACTATACCCTTTTTTAAATATCTTATGTTATACCTAATAATTGACGGGCCTTGTGGCGTAGACGGTAGTGTAACCGACTTCCGTGCACGAGTCCGTGTAGTGACGGACTAAGAATACAAATGTCACCACCCCATTCTTTCCCACGGGTGTCGTATGAGGCGTCTAAGGGAAGTAAGCAATTATCATCCATTGCATGACTGGTGGTAGGGCTGGGTACCAAGTGGGAGTACTCACTTGGTATCGGGCCCGAGCGGGTTGGCACCACCATCTCCCGTGTGACCGGCCATGAAGCACATCGTTGCGTTTTGGCTGTAGCAGGAGATAGCCGTTTCTTCTTTCATTTCATATCTGTGAAATGAAATGTAGAGCAGCGGCTTGACAATACTCTCGGTATAGTTGAGTCCATGAGCGACGGTTACCATTTACCATCAGATGGGCCGTGGCTCGTCTGCCACTACATGTCGTAAAAAAAACGAGGTCGTGGGTTCAATTCCCACTCAGGACAATTATTTGTGTGATGAACACAGATGTTAGTACTGCATCTGGGTGTTTTCTATCTATTATTTGTATGTATTTACAAAAAAAAAGTAATATATGTATTATATCCGTAATCTAGTACCCATAGCACAAGCGTTAAGCTTAGTTTGGGACCAGAGGACGTTGTGTGAAATGTCCGTGAATATTTATTTATTTATTCTTCTTACACAGGGCAATCCTAAATAAAGTTCACATTAAATATTGTTAATCAAGGAAATGAGGCTCATAAAATAAAGAACTAAAGGTACCAATAAATAACGTGACGATAGATTTCAATTCTTACAATGGATGATATTAGGCATACAGTAACTTATATATATATTATATAAGTATTGCATAATATTAGGTTAAATTCAAAATAGGTTAGTTATTTTGATCTATATTTTTTAGCATTTGACATGCTCCGCCACTTTTTAAAGTACAAATTAATTGTGAATAAGAAAAAAGAGATGTTTTGTACTAGCGGGAATCGAACCCGCGTCTTTTCCAATTCGGGGAAGTGCTCTAAGCCACTGAGCTATAGTACAGATCCTTCGATCATCCCAATCTCCTCATCACATTTGTCTTAACGACCAACGCCATCTATCGGAAACGCATTTACATGCAATTATCCAATATAGTAAGTTTAATTTTGCAATTAAAATTCATACTATTTGATGGCGCGATTTTTTAAACATTTTTGATCTATATTTTTTAGCATCTGACATGCTCCGCCACTTTTTAAAGTACAAATTATTGTGAATAAGGAATAAGAGAGACAGAATACTAAACAATAAACTACTCGCGGCCTGTACCGGCTTGGCACGGATGGACATTTATTTTTTAAACATTTTGGGATAAATGTAAAGTAAATGTATCCTTATGCAGGACATACTTAAGTATTTTTTTTTCAAATTACTTACTATTCATAGTAATATATATGTATCTAGTATTAATGTTGACTGTCATTTGTGTAGGTACATACAAAAGTACAAATCTTGCTCTAGGTACTTATATAATATTAGTAATAAATATAGCCTATTTTGCTCAAGGTTATTGAAACATTGTAATAGTGAAATAATTTTTGAATTCCGTCCGGTATTTTTTGATTTTAGTCGTCGCAAACACATAAAAATACAAATCTTTCCTCTTTATATTATTAGTACAGATTCAGCCGTTTTTAATAAAATTAAAGTTTAAAGGTAATAGAAGATTGTAAGAGTCATTGTCACAGCCCACCCGCGCTTCTTGCCCAAATCGAGTGACAGAGAGTGACATGGCTGCGCGCATAAAACTCTCGAAACATCAAAGAAAACAGTCGGTGAATTGAATCTGATTGGTGTGTTGTGATTAGGGGGGCTCTTTTACACTGTCAGCACACTCAAGATGCAGATCTCGATCAATAGATTAGCAAGGCCAAAGGTTTTAGAATATTCTCGAATACCCCAATCTATATCGCAATTTAACTGATTGTGAGATAAATCTGTTATCGCTTATTTACCGGCCACTTAATCTTCTATAGTGTCGAGGTTCAAGTTAATTTTTGCGTTATTGTATCGCTGTCAAATATTCAACTGGAAATCTGCTAATACAGTTGCCAGATGCAGGGTCACCTCTTTGTCGCCAAGATTGCCATTTTAGCTCATCACCATCAATCTTTACTTCTTTTGGTAAATCTAACGTCTTAATAATTACCATTTGGTTCCGTAATATAATAAGGTGCATCTCAAATGATATGCATTTGATATAATATATTTCCACTGTAATTAAAAGCAGAGTTATATATTAAAAAAAATGTATTAAACTAGTAACTCTGAGGGTTCCGTAGGCCCAAACCACCACCCTATCCTCTCCTTATTACCCTTTCTATCCACCCCTATCCCATTACTTGGAGATGGCGTAATCCTGTTTGCCACCCACGTAATATAAAAAAAGAGTTATCATAGCTGAAGTTAGTCAAGCTATACCGTGTTAGAGATTTTTTTTTCATTAGATAGGTATGTCAGCGTAATTTTGTGGATCATTTAATTTTAGTTATAACCATACTGGTTATATTTTGATACATACATAATTAATAAATATACATTATGTATAAAGTTGTGGAACAAGTGAAGCATCTGAACAGGGCTCACGGCACATTAGTATTGACCGGCGGCATCTGGAAATAGTTGCGTTTGCGCCGATGTTATCGCATGCCGCCGGCCAGGGTCTAATACACAGTGCCACAAAAAATGCAGTGACTCAGCAAATCAAGCTTACAGTAGATTGTCTTATTAATTATAACCAGTGTTATCTTTTTACCTTCGTTCCAGGGGCCTAGCTGAAGGTCAAAAAGCACCCTTCAGGAGAGAAGCTAATAATTTGAGAGCGGAACACAAGAAAAAATACCCAGATTACAAATATCAACCGCGGCGACGCAAGCTACCTCCAACTTCATCTGTCAGACCAAAGCGAGAACCGTCTCCAGAAAGAGATCAGATGGACTTTGAAGGTATGGCGGACATTTCGCCAGCGCTACCACCAGATGGCCCACTGGATAGTTCAGAGTTGGAACAATATCTTAAGCCGACACCAGTGGCGGATTACCATGAATTGCAGCCGAGATATACAGCTCACAGTTTTCATCATCCACCACCACCGTTGTGCCCGTTGCCCCCACATTTCCACACCGCGTGTGGCGAATGGCAGCAATATCAACCTTAACATATGATTGGTGTATTAAAGACTTTTTAGTAGGTAATAAAACTTATAACAAAAAATATAAATAGTTGCCGCTCATATTTTTTAAAACTTACTATAGTAATAAGATCACATAGCATTTGTAAATATATGCTCTTTTAAAAGCGTAGGCATATAGGTACTTTATAAGCTTTATGCGAATCGGCGCGCACGTGCTTCTGATTTGAGTGAACTGATACAACATTAGTAGAGCTTTGCATACATTATTATTATCTATTTGATATTGATACGATACATTGTAAAATATTTAGTCATATTACCTTTAAAATGACGACAAAACCATAGTAAAAGGAAAGAAGTACGTTGAATCAGATACCGTGCGCGCGATAATTACCTATGCACGCAGGGCTGGTCACTTTTAGTTTATTCAATCATCATAAATACAGAGCTAGTTTTTATAACATATACAAAATTAAAATAAATTATCTTGAAACTTAGGTAGAACATCAGCGATCCATAATGCAAAAATTAAGTATGTATATGTTTTTATACATAGAACGGGAGCTGAGTATATATTTTTTTCAATTATATATAATGTTTTTAGTGTTGTGATTGGAGAAGATCTCGTCTATATGTCATCCAAATACAATACAGTATTTTCTTTTCCGATATATTAGCCATCTTTGAGCTTGAATAAATAAATACCAAGCGGTATCAACGAATCATTTTTTTTTGTTAAGGCGGGAAATAATGTTCCCAACCGCACACCCCGTCGTTCGGGGCAACGAGCAGGGTAGTGTGGGGCCTTCACCCACTAAAGAAACCCGCCGTGTGCTGTCTCTCCGCCTTTATTGGCGGGCCACTGGAACTATGTTACATTCCTTCGGTGGTACGCGATCAACGAATCCTGGGCGCACGGCAAAACGACGGCGTAGTCTTGCCGGTTGCCGGGCGCACCTTTAGCAGTTTTAAATTTTGTTATTGTGTGTGTGCAGCGACTCGTAAGTACTGGCGCACACATGCAAACCACGCTCCGTTCGTTTGTATGAAGACAACTTACTTCTTTCCTTTTACTATGACAAAACGGTCTTATTTAAAAATACAGCCTTATGTAATATGATATTTTCTCAAGGATTTTAAAACATCTTTATGCGTATCTATTAGTACGTCATTATTTAAGTTCCACAATATATTGATTTTAATAATTTCTGCGTTTCGCTCGACAATTATAATTATTGCGACAGTTTGTAGCGCTTCGCGGCGTTAGCGTTAGTACGTTATTATATTTAAAGTTCTAGAATATATTGATTTTAATTTTTATCTGAGGTAATTCAATACAGTAGGCACCTACCTATACCTAAGCCACATTAATATTACGTCATTTTCATAACCATTTTATAAGACCGAATTTGACTATGTTATTTGAGATTGTGTCATATTTATAAATATCTTAGTTTAGTGATGGCTTATTATAATTAGGTTTACTTATTTTAACTTTTCTTCAGTGGGACATATAATAAGATATGTGTCCCACTCTTGAGTACGATTTGACGTGAAATTGACCATCTGGTGATGTTACGTTGTTGGCATGTTAAAATTATCTCATCTCTCGAAATAATATTAGCTTTATTTTATCTTCCTTTTCTATATCAAGAAATAAACAGTAAAAAACTAAATACTTACTGTTATATTTTTTCCTATGTATTATAAAGCAAAACTGAAATATACGAGTAAGATCGAGGATTTCAAAGACCACCAATTATTATCAGTCGTTCGATCCTGTTTAAAGTAGAGACTGCAAAGTATAATACAAACAAACATTATTATTCTCTTGTTTCTTACAAAATTATAAGCCTATTTCATCAAATCATGCTATGAAAGAAAACATTGTAAAAAAGCTTGCATGCCTGAAAGATCCATTAAATTTTCCTGTAATAGACATCACCTGCATTTCTCAGCAACAGCAATGGCTTAAATAAAGAAACGAATTTGCAACATAAAATAGTCATAAGTTTTACATAGGTATTTATTAATGCTGTTCTCGGAGTCATTATTTTAAAAGTTTTTTTCCTTATCAATAAATTGATAACGATATAAAGTACACATATATTTTATATACGAGCATATACTCGTACAGTTAGATCAGTGCTGCACAAAATCCTTCTAGTACCTACCAAAGTTTTTGAATAAGTAAAGATTAAGTAATATTTAGTGAACTAGTAACTATTGTAGTAATAAGTTATTGTTGTGATTAATTAGTTATAACTATTACATAACACATATGTTGGTTAATAAATATATTTGTCAATGTTTGACACTGGCTGAGTTTGGAATTTAATGTGATTCACCTTTATCCAACAATCAACTTTACCTAACGCTATTCATCCTGCACATAAATGATATAATATGCTATCAATAGATGACATTTGTTGATATGCAGATGATATCACGGGTAATGGGTGGTATACAGAGCACCTGAATGTTCCTCGGAGTCCGTTACAGGAAATACGGATAAAACTAGTGTCCGAAATTGAGACCTCGCTAGGGCAAGCCGCCGAATGAGGTAAAAAGAACGTACGTTCATTTTAACCTCACTAAGACACAAGTCTGCGCGTTCACTGAGAAGAAGGACCCTTTGTCATGGTGCCTCAATTTCTGAGAGTCACTCTTCCAGTTGCCGAGAGTATTGGGATTCTCGGCGTCGAAATTTCGAACAAAGTGCAGTTTAGGATTCACCTGGAGGAAAAAGCTAAACTGAAAAACTTACAAGAGATGTATCACATCCCATAAGATGGCAATACAATATATCCTATCAGTTTGCAGAGAAGGTAAGAAATCAATAACAACTCACATTCTTGCATTATGTTATTATTAACAAGAGCCTCATCAAGATTCGAAAAAACAAAACAAACAGCATCACACCTGTATCCCTGAAGGGGTAGGTACTCAGAGAAGTATTACACACCCACGGTTCGCCAGCTATATTTAAGTCCCATGTAATAACCATATTGCCGTCTACCGAGCACATTTCCAAACTCCGGGCTGCTACGATTTTTTTTTCTTTTTACGAAAAAGCTCAATAACATTTACCAACTCGAGGATCGAACCCGATCAGCAGTCGCACACACTACCGCTGCACCACCGAGGCAGTTAAAGATTTCCATAAAACAATAATGGTTTACTGGCATTGCTGGTCCGAATGGTAGAGTTTGCACTGTCTCTAGCATTATATATGAAAGAAGCGGAGTAACTTTTTCCAACTCTCCTTATTTAATTTAAGCGGGTATAAGTGTTTGAGTTCTGAAACTATATTATAGACAGCACAGACTACCAGAGGGACCAACCTCGATGTTATCTATGAAAGCCATTGTGGATTCTGGTTTACAGAACTTACAATAGTGGAAATCTGCCGTGGAAGTAGTTCTAAAAGTAATACGCGTGAATATCGATTTCTTGATAAGTATTATGAATGAAAGTAAATTAAAAAAAAAATCTATCAAAAAGTATGTACTAATATTAGGTGACTCGCAAACATTCTCAGAATATTATCGTCATGTTACAATAAGGTCGTCGTGTGATGCGGGGAGATAGGCGGCGACCCCTATCCGTCCGTGCGTTTCCGCCGCGCGCTCTTCGCGCCCGCCCCGCTACTTGACTACAAAGCCTCCCTTGTTCTCACCCCTATCTTATCACTCTCACATTTTTCGCAACTAATGAGGTCAATAAACATATCAATAAATTATGTAATTGTGCTACTGTATTATGAATTTATGCGATCTGTAGCTGATTTATTACTTGCAGAGTTTATAATATTACCATTTGATGATAACATTGGTATTGAAAATTGCATCCGGTACTTAACTGACATTTAGATTAAGAAGTTTTATGCCATTTTATGCTAACATCTCTTCCAAACCATCACTCAATTTACAACTGACATAAAAATATAACAATTCTGAAAATGTTATAAGGATGTATACGGCTCTGGCGACCTAGACGACCGGTGACCGTGTCCCTGGTCGCCTATCGTCTAGCAACAGGAGCATTCAGGGGTCAGCGAGTAGGTTTATATCGATATTATATAGAGCCTCATTCATACATACCAAATGTATCAACAATTATTAGTGCTACTATTTTTTTCTTAATTAGGGCTTGAAAATATGACGAAGTTCCAAATTATTAACCATCAGTCAACTCATCACCGTGTGACTAATATTCAAAACTTTACAATAAGGTTGTTATGAATATGTAATGGCGCATCGTGGGTGCAATATTAAGATTGAGTGCAAATGATGCGCGAGGGCCGAGGCGCGTGCGCAGGGCGGCAGCTCGCATTTCACATAAGTTACACATGGTCCAACGGACGAAGTGATACCGTATACTATGGCTAACACACTTTTTGTGCGCCAACACATAAGATATTAATTACAGAGGCGGAGTGCACCATGCTCAATTTTACGCTTTAATCTTTAGTAAGTATTTTTTGTTCCGTTTTCCGTTCGACACATTAGTAGGCAAACAAAACTTCGTAAAGTGGCAAGATGGCTTGATATTTAACTTAAATACACAACAAATTATATACGTACATCCTAATAGATTTCTAGAGACAACTACATTAACTCTTAACATTACTAATACCTACTCAGATTACAGAAAATTCTGCAAATCCGCAAAATTTTCGAAAGGCGGCGGCTTGGCTGTTCCCCTGGTGTTGCTAAAGTCCATGGGCGGTGGTTACCACTTACCATCAGGTGGGCCGCTTGCTCATCTGCCACTGCAGGCAATAAAAAAAATCTGACGCTGATATTTTTAAATTTTACGCAATAAATATAAGCAACAATATTTTACTCAGTCTTCTATGATACAGAATGCAAAGGTGTATTAAAAAGCATAAAAAATAAAGAACTGTTTTCTATTTTGGCTTTCTCCTGGTTTTAACATAGCCTGTATTAATAACTACAGAATTCGGGTTACAAACATTTTTTTTAGCCGCCATCGTATCAACAACGGGACTAATAAACATGAAGGTTTTAATCTATTGTAGTTTTTGGAGTAATTTGGTGATTAATGGGCTTATTGCCTAAAGTGTATATAGAACAATATAACGATTATATGTCACATTCAATACATCAATGGATTCAATATATAAAATTAAAAATAAATTGCAATTTTCATGAAAAGACCGATGCAAATTTCCTGCACCTGGGTGTTCAGAATCCAGTACTGAACCCATGGTATCAATTATCGGTAGGTAGAATGTCATGTCACATACGGAACAGAGACGTGGTCTCTGAATGTTGGCCTCGTTTCAAGGCTCAAAGTCGCTCAGCGGGCCATGGAGCGGGCTATGCTTGGTATTTCCCTACGTGATCGATTCCGTAATACGGAGATCCGTAGGAGAACGAGAGTGACCGACATAGCCCGCCGGGTTGCCATGCTGAAGTGGCAATGGGCAGGCCACATCGCTCGACAAACCGACAACCGTTGGGGAAGAAAGGTTCTCGAGTGGCGACCACGTATCGGACGGCGCAGCGTAGGACGGTCCCCCACCAGGTCCCCCATCTGGTCAAAGCCGCAGGGAGCCGTTGGATGCGGTCAGCACAGGACCGCTCTTTGTGGCGTTCTCTTGGGGAGGCCTATGTCCATCAGTGGACGTTGAAAGGCTGATGGATGGATGGAGAATGTTATTTAAACGCTGTATTGAGGTATATACCTACATAATTACCCTTTTTTCTGACGTTGACAGTTGAAGTGACAACTACCATTATACGCATGGCCTAATAATACAGACCTGCTCAAATAATTGACAGATTGCCGCAACTACGTCATGTTACGATGTAACCGAACAAATTACTATATAAATTACAAAGTCGCATATTCAATTGATACCGGATACCATATCCGCAAATTTAAAATACGCGCGGTTGCCTAGACTCCCTACCCAGTTAGATTATCGCCAATGGATCACATGAATCCACTCCCACAAAGGCCAGAATCAAATATTATTACCATATATGACCAGCATGCGATCCCGGATGCAGAGTACAGCCAGAGTACACCGGGGTTCGAGAACGTTCGATGGCTACTCCAATTGCAAGGGTATGGATAGGGAATGTTCTAGAACAAAAAACTATCCACCAATGAGTAAGTCGGGGCAACAACGCTAGAAAGAGATGGCAAGTATAATCATAGAAGGGGGTATTATTAGAGAAAAAATATAAAGACGGAACAGAGGGTAGGGTAACATAATTATCAAAAAAATCATACTGTTCGTACAACGTACGTACTACACAATATTTCGTACCCACCATATATTTTTTAATTCGTTAACGCCACCAGGTCATAAAGTTAAAAAGAAAAGTAGAATTGCGCCGGCTTCACCCGCCGTCCGGCATGCATCTGCGCGCACCTGCGAGTACTCGCAGGTGACGGTCTTGGGGACAATCCCCTGAGTTGCGAACCACCCCCTGAGTTCTCATTGCTCGCTTCTTTTATTTAATTTAATTCGCAATCTGCATTTTTAAATAATTAATTAATTTTGTAAATTTTGTTTTTTTATTTAAATTGTAAATTTTGGATTTTTTTTTCTTTTATTTTATTGTTAGGGATTTCCCCGTAACTGTCACGATGACGTCACATGTTCCTTGTCGTTTTTCAAATAAAATTATTTAGGGTAAATAATAACAGATGACGGCATATTAAAAATAATAATACCAATCATTTACTCATCAAAAATTAATGTTTAATTGTTTGCAGTAATTATAATTTCAGAATTTCTAGTCTAAATTGGTTTATGTTCATAAAAAGGAATCTTAGTTATTATTATGAGCAGAATCGTAGTTATTAGTCTGGCAGCATACCGTGGTTGTTGTATATGACAGATACATGACAACTGTCGCTTTTAGCCGTTTCTCTTTCAAACCAACGAGAAAACTAGCTCGTACTCTTTCTGTTAACATTGAATCTCAAAGTTTTTCCAACCATGGTGATATGTTACATGAAAAATATACAAACTAATAAGTGAAACAATTGTAGGTACTCCTACTATTGTTTCGTATGGTGAGTGAGAGCGCTGAGGCCCTCCTTATCCTCTCCTTGTTATCCTTCCTTTTCACTGCCTATCACTTTCCTTAGAGCAGGAGTCGCGCGAGTGATGCCTCTGGTCATCTGGTGTTGCTAGCGTCTATAACCGGCTACAGTAACCGCTTACCATAAGGTGGTGGGTATTATATTATAATATAATAATAAAAAAACATAGCATCATGCCTGTATTCCCCAAAGGGATAGGCAGAGGTGTATAATAATGCTGGTTAGAATGGACAATAGAACGTTTAATAGAAAATTTTAAAACAGGCTAGAGGCTAATTTATAAAGTGCCTTTTCAGAGAGATATTATAATATCCCACCAGCTCATGGCGATAAATTGGAGTATATTTAAATATTTTTTTATAATTATGTACGCCAAATAAAAATTCCACCATTTTTCTAATCCAAGTCACGTTTATAACTCGTGACTCATCTTCAAATTTTTAATCCTTATTAATCCTTACTATAATATAAATGTGAAAGTTACTTTACTTGTTAGTTTTTCTGTTACGCTTTCACGGCGTAACTACTGAACCCCAGAGTACTAGAGCACAGAAAAGGACACAGACTACATTTCATCCCTGAAAAATGAATGATTTCTTCGGGTTAGCTATTTTTGCATAAAGCTAACTAAAGTGCAGTAATGAGACATATTTATATTCTGAAACCACCCGGACGGAGTTGTGGGTAGAGTCTAGTTTAATATATTTTAGCTTTTATAGACAGTAATACTTTTTTATTTCAGACTTCTAAACTTTAAAGAGGTTTGTGGGTAAATTGCGGGGAAAAAAAATTGAGAGCCAATGCTGTCTTGTTGATGACGTATGCACTGATAAAAATTTACTAAGAACATGAATAAAATACATCTTCATTTAACTACTCGTACCATTTTATTGTTATTCTTTGACATGAGTAATGTACAATCACTTTTAGTATAGGAGGCGCTTCAATCAGTTTATTCTAAATACAAATCTTCAACACTCCCCCTCAACATAAAATTGTTTAGAATTTTGATGTTGCAAAATAAAATAGATATTTAAACGAAATACCAAATGTTTTATAAGTTATACTTTAGAAATCAAATTATGGTATAGGTACTTAGGTACTGCTATGTTAGGAAGGCCCTAAATAAACAAAAATTAAAAACGTAATGCTAGCAACTTAAAAAATCTTACATAGTTTCTTACTTTAAACTATTTACAGTACTGTATTAATTTTACATTAAGTGTACATGTTAGAAAAATACGAATGTTTAATCGATGATAGAGCTTTAGTTAATATATCTGCGATATTTTCATTTGTAGGTACAGACATATTGATATAACCTCTTGTTGAACTAAATACCATATATAATGATATTTAATAGCAATATGTTCTGTAGCCTTTGAGTTTGTTTGATTTTGAATTAATTTAACAGTACTCTGATTATCTATAAGCAAACAAGCTGACACATCTTCTGTATTTAATAAATCTGATAATAATCCTTTGATATGAATTAAGGTACTTACAGTTAAAGCTCCAGCGACAAACTCCGCTTCATCTGTCGATAATGCAGTACAAGTTTGTTTTCTATAAAACCAAGTAATAAGATTTTCACCTTGGTAAATAGCGCATCCACTTGTACTTTTACGATCTATGTGGTCAGACGCCCAATCAGCATCAGAGTAAGCCTTAAGTTTTGTAGGATCACCATGTTTTGTATAAGATAAGCCATATAGTATAGTTTCTTTAAGATCAAAACTCTTTTAGCTGCCATCCACAAAGTTTTTGTTGGTCTTTCTAAAAATCTACTTAAATATGCTACTGCGTAACATATATCTGGTCAACTATTTGTTGCGATGTACATCAATGAACATATTAACTCTCTGTATGGTACTTCAACTACATCTGAATCGTCCGATGTATAAAAATTTACTTCCATAGGTGTTTTGCTTCCTTTGCAGTTCTGCATATTGAACCTTCTAAGTAATTTTTCGATCATTTGGGTTTGTCTTATCTCTAATTTAACTTCTATTCTTATAACTTCTAGTCTTAGATAATTAGTCACTTCTCCTAACAATTTTACATGAAATCTTCTTTCTGCAATTCGTTAATAATGTCTTCATTATGATCTAAAATTAAAATATCATCTACGTATAATAATAACCACTTATTTCCTCTACCATATAAACATGAATCATGTTTTGATTGTTTGAAGCCTTTCTCAGTAATAAAATTGTGAAATCTTAAGTTCCAACACTTAGGTGCTTCTTTCAACTCGTATAATGCCTTTCGAAGTTTCAATACTTTTCCTTTACTAATATATAAGCCTTTTGGACATCTGATATATACCTCACTATTAAGAGTTCCATTAAGAAAAGCTGTTGGTACATCTAATTGGTAAAGTATTGTATTGCTAAACTCATTAATAATCTTACAGTTGATAATTTAGCCACGGGAGAGTAATGATCATCCCTACTTTCTTGTTGAAAACCTCTAACTACAAGTCTTGCTTTCTTTGTACCGTCTTGCTTGGTTCTAAAAATCCATTTTGTGTCAATAGGTTTTATCCCATTTTTCAATGTAGCTTCTCCATGTTTTCATATTCATCTATGAATCTAACTCTTTCTGTATTGCATTTTTCCATTCATCATCTCCAATTGCTTCCTCATAACTCTGCGGATCTCCTGATAACAAACAATATGCTGCGTAAACTTCGTAATCATCTAATCTTTTTGGTGCATTTGTGACTCTACCTGCTCTAGTTATAGTATTAGGTTTTATGTCTTGTCTTATATTTTCATATTCACATTCTTCGTATTCCTCATCACTTTTTCTTTCTTTGTCCTCTTTTTCTCGTTCTTTGCTACATCTCTTTGTACCTCAGTGTTCATCTCTTCTTTTTCATTAAAATCTTCTTCATAATATTGGTAGACCTGTTCGTTACCCTTTTCAAACTTCTTTTCGTAAACATAATCATTTTCATCGAATCTTACGTCTCTTGATAGAACAATTACATTCCTTTCTGGATCCCATAGTCTATAACCATTTGGAGCATAACCAACCATTCGTGTCTCAGTAGCTTTATTATCAAATTTATGTCTTCGTGGTAAGTTAACTTTCCATGATTTGCTTCCAAATGTTCTCAATTTTGACAAATCTAATTTAACTTTCATTATCTCCTCTGGAATTTGGAAATCTATCGCTGATGATGGACATCTATTTATCTGGTAAGTAGCACACGCTATGCTTCTCTCCATAAATGTTTTGGCAATGTCGTTTCTATCAACAACGTTCATCCTCTTTCGTAAACTGTACGATTTATTCTTTCGGCCACTCCATTCGATTGTGGAGAGAATGGTTGCGTATACTGAATTGTAATACCTCTGAAACGACAAAAATATTCTATTTTTCGGTTTGGCGCATCTAATATATTTTATTTTTGTATCTTTTTCTGTTTCTAACCTTCTATATATAATCTAATAAACTATCTGTAGCTTCGCTTTTATTTTTAAGTAAATACGCAACACAAAAATGTGAATAATCATCTATGATTAATTGGTAATACAGCTCACCATGTATCCCTACAGTAGACATTGGTCCTGCAATGTTTGTATGTAAAAGCTCACCAATATAATATATGTAGATCTTCGCTTTTCAGTTTTTTTAAAAGGTGATCGAGTAGCCTTACCTTCTTTACATGGTCCACAAACATCTTGACTAGTTGGAAGATTCATCAATTTAAGATATTTGTCATGCAGATGTCCCAGACGCCTATGCCATGAGAAATTACAAAAATTTCTAATATTTTAGTTAGTAAAATAAAAAGATTGCCGCTACTGGTACCTACTAGAGCTTGCTTATTAATTTTATTTAATATTTTAACATAATCTCTACTAAAAGTGACATCATAGTTATTTTCAATAACACGTTTTACTGACATTAGATTAAATTCAAATCATCAATAATGACTGCCTGCTTTATTATATTATAGCCACTACAATTTAATTTAATTTTACCTTTCTTATTGGCTGTAATAAAATCTCCATTCACTAAATATATTTTCATTTCATTAATAACGGTAACGTCAGTCATATATTTTTAAAATTTTCTTTGTATAAGATGCTCAGTACATCCTGAATCTATAACCCACTCTATATCTACATCATTAAAAATATTATTACAATTTTCCTGGATACCTGTAAGGAATATAAAATTTTCTACGTCTTCCTCTTCTATAGTTGCTGTTACCTGAGCCCAATTTTGTCCTTGTCCTCTCCGTCCTCCAAATCCTATACGACCATGACTGTTAAGTCTTCGTCCGATTCGACTTTGTGCGCTGCGAGGAACGCGTGAAGTTCTTCCTCTAATACTTTGCCCTCTTTGATGATGATTCCAACATTGATATGACTTGTGACCTTCTCGTCCACACTTGAAACATGAAAAAAAGCTTGTTTCCGTAATATTTGACTTATCTCCCTTTAGTTTTATTTCTGTATCTAACAATCTTGTTTTCACGAAGTCTATATCTAAGTCTCTTTCATCGGTCATTGTCGAAAAAGCAGTTATCACGTTCTCATAGTCTTTCGGCATTGCAACTAATAGGTAGCAAACCTTGTCACTCTCTTCTAACTTTGTACTCGTAGCTTCTAATTCAGTCACTAGTTCATCAAATTTAATAAAAATATCTTGTAGATAACCAGTGCCATCATATCGTAGTGCTAATAATCTTTTCTTCAAAAATAGTTTGTTAAATATGCTTTTTCTTTCAAAACATTTCTCTAGTTTTGCAAACATGACAGCCGCTGCCGCACTTTTTTTTATAATTTCTAAATACTTATCCGTTATACATTGTACTACTATTGAGCGTGCCTTTGCATCTTTTTCTCTCCATTTTTCCTCATCGCTTTTATCCTCAGATAGTACCCCTGACAGGCCCCTTTCTTCTAACAACAATTTTAATCTAAATTTCCAATTCACGAAACCGGCTACATCTTGTAATTTAGGTAAACTCACCAAAGCAGACCCAGGCGCCGACATTTTACTTTCAGGTCTTAACCACGCTCTACTGATAAAAATTTACTAAGGACATGAATAAAATACATCTTCATTGAGCTACCATTTTATTGTTATTCTTTGACATGAGTAATGTACAATCACTTTTAGTGTAGGAGGCGCTTCAATCAGTTTATTCTAAATACAAATCTTCAACATGCACGGCAAAATTTTGTATGTCATTTCGCGATTTGAGGCCTGTATTACTGGGCCATGATTATACGTATTACTCTTTGACAACAACGTATTTTTGTGCTCTCATATAATTTATTATTTATATTAATTTAAATTACATATATTTTATGTATCATAGCTAAATACTCTATAAATCCTCTAGTATTCTTACTCATTTAGTCTTGCTCCTACTTCTGAACTAAAATGGATCTATATACTAAACTCACAAATTCTATAGATGATCTGGCTGCGTCTTTTTCATCAAGAATGGCCCTTTATGAAGAGGAATTAAAGACGGCTTCTTCCAATCACTCTCCTCACAAGACCATAGCAAGAATTTCTAAAGAGTTCTCCGATTTCAAATGTCTAATCTGGAAAACGGTGAGTGCTCTGAAAGCTCAAGTGGAGCTACTGATCATTGGCCTCGCGGAATAAAGTGTTGCTCTTACATGGCCTCCCCGAGGTACACGACGATGATTGCTTAACTCGAACCGTTAAAACTCTGTCCGTGAAGCTTGTTTTCACAGTACTCACACCTTCTGACATCGAGAACTGTCACCGTCTTGATGTGAAATCTTCGAAACCTCGTCTGTTACGCATAAGATTTGCCAGCCGTAGGGTATGCAGTGACGTGTGGCGTAATAAGATGTCTCTAAAGGGGACTGGACTTACACTTTCTGAATTTCTCACGAAGCCGCGGCATGATCTATTTGTTAGGGCTCGTAAGCACTTTGGCATAAGAAGATGTTGGACTTCTTATGGCAGAGTTATTATTTTGTTGCCTGACAAAACACTGCGTAAGATTGAGGTAGCTTTGGAACTTAACAAACTTATCGCACAATTCCCGCAAAGCACGCTCACTGGTGAATCGGAAAATTTAAATTCAGAAGCGTCGGTGAAGTCCGGTCATGAGAAAAGGCAATACAAACAAATTAAATGATCTTTTGTAAATCTGTTAACTAATTTTAATTTAATTTATTTTCTTCTATTTTTAGATATAGAAAATGTTTTGTTTATAAATACATAGGAATGTCTGTTTATAATATTTATACTAGAGGATGTCATATTAGTAGTTGCTTATATTAGGTATCTGTAAATATATTAGTATTATATTATATTCTTTTATATGTATGATTCATTAGATGATAATTTTGTTTCTTACTCATCTGCGGAGTCATCCAATGTCAGTTACGTATCAGCCTATGATGATGAATTTATTCAGTTGCAAGATCAACTCACTGAAATACTTTCTCCTAATAAAAATTATTAAACATATGTTATATCAATGCTCAAAGCCTTCCAGCTCATCATACTGATTTATTATCCTCCTTTGATTATAATCTTATTGATGCCATTTTAATATCTGAATCATTTCTTAATCCTACTATCCCTTCCACCCAATATTCTCATCCAGGATATAAGCTCGTGCATAATGACCGAACTGGAAAGGGAGGTGGAGGGGTCGCTATTTATCTTCGAGAAGATACTCCATATAAAGTTGTTGATCAATCACCAAGTCAGTATAATAGTAGTGCGGAACATCTTATTTTGGAAATTAATATTAATCACACGAAAGTCCTCCTTGGTGTTTACTACAGTCCTTCTTTACATATTGATTATTTTTCTTCGTTTGAAACTAAACTTGATTACGTAACTCCTCTATATGATGGCATTATGCTAGGCGACTTCAATACTTGTCTCCTCAAAGATGAGGCACGTAGTCGTAAACTTCTATCTCTTGTCTCTTTTGTAAATATGTACTCGCTTCCACTAAATGCTACCCATCATGCCCCACACTGCTCACCTTCACTTCTCGATTTAATACTGATTTCACAACCTAATAAAGTTAATATTCACGGGCAGTGCCAATTCAGCAATCGTGACAATTGCTCCTGCTGCCTTTTTTCACTTTGTGTTTAATGTATAGTGCTAAGCATGTCAAATGCTAAATATATATATATAAATATTTATAGGGTTTGCGTCATTATCAGGTAAAAATCTTAATTGTAAAATTAAGTTTACCTGGTTGGTATAATGTATGAAAATACTTCCGACAGATGGCACTGGCGTGGCACTTTGTGTTTAATATACCATGATTTGATCTACCTTTCGTATAAAATTCGTAAGCCTAAATTTAAATCAAAATTCCTTTACCTTCGCAGTTTTAACAACATTATTTTTGACCGCTTATGTAAAGATGCTAGTAATATAGACTGGTCACCGGTTTACAACTGCAGTGATATAGATAAGAAAGTCTGTGTATTTAATAAATTGCTTTTAGATCTCTATGAAACTCACACTCCGTTAAAACAAGTGAAAATAAAACATCATCCTGCACCTTGGCTGTCGGATATAATTATAGAAATGTCTAAACGTGACAAAGCTAAAAGACTGTATAAAACATATTCGACTGAAGAAAATTGGTCTTTCTACAAGAGGTTACGAAATCGCTGTGGTCGTCTGTGTAGAGATGCTAAAAGACGACTTATACATAACTCAGGGCAAAATTGTAATACCACTAAGACTGGCAGTTTCTGAAGTCTCTTGGCATCGGAAAGATTGATAATAATTGCCCTTCCGATTTAAATATCAATGATCTAAACTCACTTTTCTCTAAGTCTCCTATATCATTAGATGATAATATTAAAACCTCCACTCTTAATTTCCTTGCTAATCTTTCGTTACCAATATGTAATTCATTCTCGTTTCAGCTGCTTACAGAGGAGGATATCAAGAAATCAATAATTTCTATTACCACAAAAGCAGTAGGAGATGATGGCCTTCATATTCAAATGATTAAACCAATTCTAAATGAGTTATCTGCTGTTATTTTCGTCTGGTGAATTTCTCTCTTAGTACGAGTTCCTTTCCTTCCTTATGGAAGAAAGCCCATGTTATAACGCTACCTAAAGTTAATAATCCAAGTTCGCTATCCCAATTTCGTCCAATTTCAATTATTACCAATCCTTTCCAAAGTCCTTGAAAGTATTGTTCACAAACAACTGTCTTATTATTTAGATATTTTTATATATATTTTTAGCATTTGACATGCTTAGCAACATACATTAAACACAAAGTGGAAAAATGTGAAATCGAAAATAACAGTCACGAGCAGGATGATTAGGTAAAATCTTAATTGTAAAATTAAGTTTACCTGGTCGGTATAATGTATGAAAATACTTCCGACAGATGATGCAGGCGTCACCCAAAGACGTTAAGTATGAATGTGCTATCGAAATTATGGTGTAAACTTTCTGCTGGTGTTCCTCAGGGTGGTGTCCTCTCTCCTCTATTATTTTCAGTTTTTATTAATTCTTTAACCAAATGTTTATCTGATTATTACCATCTCTACGCTGATGATTTGAAGCTATATCGTCACTTCAAAGTAGAAGAATTACATGAGGCGATATTTGCCATCAACAATGATCTCCTTGCCATCTCTAAATGGGCCAAATCTTTTGGCTTGCTTGTAAATCCACTAAAGTCACAGTCTCTTATTGTAGGCAGTAAATATTTTTGTAATATTTTTATCTGACCAGACATTACCTAATATCATATATGATTCAATTACTATTCCATCCTCAAAAGTGGTTAAAAATTTAGGCATTTATATAGATTGTAATTTGTCATGGAATACTCATATTTCTGAGGTAAGCAGGAAGGTAAATTGGTCATTTCAATCTCTTAAGCGTCTCCATAATTTTTTACCAATTCATACTAAAATCACTCTTGCACAGACTCTTGAACTCATACAAGACGCTGCAATTGTTTTAGCAATATGGTTTTTGTATAAGCAAATAAGTAGACCTAATAGAAAATATTGGATACATCCTTTTTTACGAAATAGATCGAGAAATGGTTCATTTGTACTAAATTACATGGACATAAGAAAACATACAGGCAAGTTTTATAACTTTACGCGAATCTCAACTACATCTTTTGACTATTTATTGAGAAATCCGTGTCCAGATCCATCGTGAACAAGTCCTGTGCAGTGTGTTTCCTGCTGCGGTCCGCCGCGCCTCCGCGCCTGGCGGCAGAATCTGCTAGCGGGATGTGCACCTGCGCCGTGGCCCGTTTTCGGTGTGTTGAACCTGGCGTGTTTTTTATACTAATCGATGTACTTGCATGCGATATTAAAATCTGCCACTACGCGCCAGGCGACGGAGCGCGGAGCAGTGTGTTAATCGCCTTAAATATATATTTTATTAATAGGTAATAATATCCTCCTATCTTGTTGCTGTACAATTGTTCACTTGATTTTTAAAAGCTCCGGTTTTTATGGGTTAGCTGATAGAGAACTCAAATTTGAGTTAAGTTCGCCCTATTGTATATATATGTTTTAATATTAAGTTTATAATAAGTTTCTATGTACAATTAAAGTATTAAATAAATAAATAAGAGGGAAGGCCATTTTCTACTGCTAGACATAGGCCTCGTCAAAAGGACGCCAAATGGAGGAGGAGGAGTATGGCATATATATGTCACCTGCATTAACGGCTTCCTGCAACTTTGACCACGTTAGGAAGTCGTACTACGCTGCGTCGTAGTAGTCTCCAATAACTTTTACACAACGGCTGCCAGTTCGTCAAGCAATGTGGTCATTGACACTACAGCATGTTAAGTTTGCGCTAGATGTCGGTTACTCTTTTTGAAAATCCTAAATTATGTGTTTCAATTATGTACCTTAACTATAGTAATATTCGAAATCAATGTCCGGATAAAATCAAATACTTCATATAAGCTGACAAGTATTGAGATGCACCCCATTTTATCAAGTGCATTAACTAACCGGTGTCGTTCTGTTTCAAGTTTCCTGAGCATCGCAGAGCGTAGTATTTACAGAAGAAGCACTAGTTTTTTTTTTGTTAAGGCGGGAAAAAATGTTCCTAACCGCGCACACTAAAGAAACCCGCCGTGTGCCGTCTCTCCGCCTTTGTTGGCGGGCCACTGGAACTATGTTACATTCCTTCGGTGGTGCGCCTACCTAGGACAACATATTTACAAGGACAGCAAATCTCGCGCCGTGCCGTGATTAAAAAAAATACGGTTACCTTTGTTGGATTTTAGAGGTTACGTATGTAGATATTTTTTGTCAACACTTTTTATTATGACACTGTTGAGCACGGGCCGTAGCCCACCACGCTATCCCAGTGAGGATTGGCAGACTTTACAAACCGTCGAGAAAACCACTCGGGCATGCAGGGTTTTTCACAATGCTTTCCTTCACCGAGCAGTGATAATTGGTAAACGAATGCACACGTAATTTCGAAAAACCTCGAAGTCAGGGGTTTTTTTTTAAATTCCAAACATTATTTGTTCGGGCTGCGGTCTCCTGTGACAGGGTCACAGCTCTTCTATGACTGTTTAGAAACTTCATCTATTTATCGATTAAGAAAAAAAAATTACCGTTTTTGTTTATTATACCATATTTTGTTACTAAGTATTTTATTATAAAGTTTTTAGTTTTGTATATTTTGATATTATGTTGATATTATTCGTAATTATCTTTCATACATAAGTTATGTAAATTTGCTGGATTTCGTATGATATATGTTTTGTTATTGTTTTATTACTTATATAATTTTTTTTTATATAATTCGTTTATTTTTATATTAGTTATTAGTTTGTTATTATTTATTGTTATATTTCTTACATAAGTTATGTCAAATTTATATTATTCATTTTATTATATTCTAATTACTTGTTACTTTTCCCATTTTGAGTTTTTGTTCTTTTTTATATAATTTGATTTTCATATCGTCACCTTAATACGCAAACCTCGTAACTACACCAAAGGTCGAAATTAACTTTTTGATGGAAATAACTGCGTAAAAATATTGGATTTTTTCCTTCTAAGCATCGTTATTTATTGTGTTTTGGTAAAACTAAAAATTAAGGTCAAGCAATCTTAACTACACCATCAATTTTTTTTTCAAAAGCATATCTTGTAACTCCCTTGGCAACGTTTTTGTTGTGTGTTATGGCGCGAAGTTGTTTATGTAGACCGGTGTGCTATTTTTATGTTTTAAGCAAAAATTACTACGTATCCCCTAAAATGCGAAGTCTTTATTAAATATTGATAGCATGTCGATTAGTTTTGGAAAACATTGAATTCAATAATTAAAGTAATAATACAGTAAATAAATGGTGCAAAGTTTTAAATGGAGTTACAAGTACATATTACTTTTATCCTTGTCTGAGAATATTGGCTACGTAACTCCTAATTTATTTTAAGCTAGTAATAAATGCACTTAAAGACATAGCGAATATTATTCTGTGTTTAAAAAATCAGGCAATAAATACGCCCGGAACAATTCTGATTCCATTAAAATATCTAATAATAAAGACAAATCATGAAAATATTTTAAAAGTAGCTTCAGGATGATGCAGTTTATACTTGGTTCTTACATAAAAATTACACTTAAAATTTAAAAAAAACCCTAAGCAGAAAAAAATTAACAGTTTAAGGAACAACCCTCAAAAAGTAAAAAATAATTGTTTTTTATCAGTCGTTAGAAACCAAATAAACAAATGTTTATCGCAATGTGAATTGAAAAATATTTAACAAGCCGTCTCTAAACATTATATTTTCTGATGAAACTTAACAATAAACTATATACTCAATTTAACAATATTTGTTTTTCAACATTCCGAAATATACCTAGATTTTTTGTAGTGATTTAAAGTCACCGTGGGGTATCGCTATGTAGCAAACTTTAAATATCAATTCTTCTTCTATCGCATCGGCGGCATATCACTTGTGAAATTGGTCCAGTACACAGCCACCTTGATTGCGTTCTCAGAGGCGCTCATGAGCTCTTCTGGTGTACATGTTAGTGGACAAGCAGCAATATCGATTCTGAACTAGCTACTTTTTATTTTAAGCTTTTTAACTGAACTAACCTATAGGGCAATACAATAAATATAGAAACCTAAGCGAAACTAATCTATTGAACCCAGAAATACGATATGTCTGCTGTAAGTTTTCGAAGAGTTGGGTTCTCTGGAGACCATTCTGGTTGCAGCATCAGGTCGAAGTTATCAATGAATTGTCATTTAACCATTATACTGGCACGCGTGAAGCATTTAATCGAGTAATCATACGTCATTACATTATTTTGGAAAAGAGCTGATACTCTTAAACTGTTGGACCGATATTAACCAAACATAGCTAAGAACCACCGCAAGGAAACTGGCTTTCAAATGAAAAAAACCGCATCGAAATCAGTCTATCCATTTGAGAGCTATGATGCCACAAACACACACACACACACACAGACAGACATCGACGTCAAACACGTATAACTCACCTCTTTTTGCGTCGGGGATTAAAAATAAAAGACAGCAGAGGAAGAAGTAAAAGAAACTGAGCATGTGTTTTAAGAACTATCTCATGGGGACACCTTACTTATTTATTATCACGCCATCACCCTTGCGAGGTAGGCAGAGAGAACAGATTGCCAAAAGGCATGTCCTTCAATACATAAGCGTTAGGTAGGTGAGTTTCGGTCTCCCCCAGTAGGTACTGGATGAAGGATGTAGGTACATCCTTCCACTTTCGCATTGCATCTTCTTAACCAGTCGCTCATTCGGCATTCTTTCTACATATCCGTAAGATCGGAGCATTCCTCTCGCATTTTTACTCCAATACTCTCCTTCATACCTACTCACTTACATCGTCGTTACGAATGCTGTCCTGATTTTTGATTATCTGGCTTACCAATGGTTTTAATTAATCCGTATACTCAATGATTTTTATATTGATCCCAACATAATATTTTCAAAAGTTAAATTTAATTACTGGTTTGTGTTATTCATAGGTTATTGCACTGGTATTACAACAGCCTATTTTCAAAAACTCCTATAATTAGGTTACTAACTGTGGAAAAGGCTGTTAATAAAGTTTTAAAATAATGGTAGGTATATAAAAAAAAATATTATGTTATTAAAGTGTAGACTGATTTATTTAAGTGCAGTCTGTGTGCAAAAACAATTAAAAGTAATAAATATTTTTATCTACTTAAGTTATTTTGGCTATCACTTATAATCAAGTAGGTACTAGATAAACTTGTAACTCCAATTTTTATACATATTTTTCACACTTAAACACATAGTGAAAAATGTGAAATCGAAAATAACAGTCACGAGCAGGATTCAAACCTGCATCTCCTGGATACCGTCCAGATGCTTTGCCAATTCAGCCATCGTGACCCTTGCTCCTGACTGCTAATTTCGACTACACATCCATACTTAACGTCTTTGGGTGACGCCTGCACCATCTGTCGATGTGTAATGTTTATAGTGTTTGTATATTTGTTAGTGTTGTGTATTATATGTATTTTAGTGTTGTGTTGCATGCCGCATACGGCCTAGTGTATTTATTTGCATTTAACTTTTGAGGTACTAATACTAAATGGGCGCTAGCGACTGTCTCAGCTATAGGCTGTAGCGGCCCGTGCCAGCACATCCCATTTCTTGCGCACAGAACACTCCTCGCTGTATGCCGTGTGGCCTGGCGTGTCACTCTCACTCTTAGCTTTTATACAATTCGCGCACGTAGGTGCCCGTCCCCCGGCCACGCGCGGGAACGTGAACACAATTTTTTACAGAGTTCCTGTCTTTTTGTTTTTCTGTTCGCACATCAAGCAAAGGCTACTATTTATACCGATAATAGTAGACCACTATTATACTACTATACCACTTACTACTATTAGTATCTAGTCCATAGATCTACCTACGAATATTTGATCAGAAAATGCTGCAGTGGTTTGAAATTCGAGTGTACAATGAAACAAATAAAGTGGTTCAACGCAAGACATTTCGTGTGAATCTCGCATCTGTAAGATGATACCTCAGCGTCTGGTGATTGTCGACGACTCAATTTCAACGCAACAACATCAAGTGTATCTACCTACTTGTGCACTTTGGAACAGCATGTGTGGAATAATTAATTTTATGCACTTATGCTAGTCAAAAGTATTAAATTAAAGTACCTGGGCGACCGATCTTCGCTCAGCCTTTAATTTTGTGTTATTTCTAAGAAGATACTAATTTAGTCTATAGACTAACCTTTGCGCCGCGGCTTCGCCGCAGCCAAAAGCTAGTTTTTCGGTTATATCTCAAGTTCCCGATATAGTAGCGGGATAAAATGTATACCTACCAGTTTTTAAGTCTAATCAAGGTCAAGGTCAAATAAAAAAGTTTCATCAAAATCCGTCTAGTAGTTTTTTTTATAAATAAATTCCAAAAAATTTTGAAATAAAACTACGTTTGCGGAATCTATCGCGTTTACTTGATTTTACTACTATCCCGACGTTTCGAATACTTTACAGCATTCATGATCACGGGTGGACTTAGATGATAGACGTCCAAGGCTGATGATTCAGCCTTGGACGTATATCATCTAAGTCCGCAAACGTAGTTTTATTTCAAAATGTGTAACATTCGCGTAAAAGTATTAAATTCTAAAAAAATCTAGTTTAAATAATTTTCTAGTTTTTCGCTTATATCTCAGGTTCCCGATATAATAACGGGATAAAGTGTGCACCAGTTTTTAAGTCTAATCAAGGCCTTTCAAATAAAAAAAGTTGCATTAAAATCCGTCCATTAGTTTTTGCGTGATGCGCGAACAAACAAACAGATAAACAGACAAAAAGTCTAAAAAAATTGTTTTGGGTTTAGACACGCCTATATAGTCTACTACAGTAATTTTTTCTCGAATATCTTGAATGTACAGACACAGCTCTGTTACAGTTTTATAATAGTATAGGACGACAAGCAATAAAAGGGAAAACATTTACTAAAACATTTTTAACGTCATATAGAGTTTTGAGGTACCGTATCCCACGGCCCAATAGTACCCTAACATCTAAAAACAACATTACAAGCCTTAAAAAACCACGAGATGGCGATATAAATATGTGTTTGTTCTTTTTTCATAAAAAAGCGTGCAGTGCGGAGACAGAATAGATACTAGTCCTACGGAGTGCTGGTTAGCAGACTTCACAAGCCGTTGAATAATCTCTCATTCCTGCAGGTTTCAGCAGTGATAATTTGTAAAAAACTACACAAAATTTTGAAAAATCAGAGTATTTGGAGATAGATATAAGTTCCCATTTACTGCCTCTAATCATTATTAGAATCATTATTAATATTTTCTCTGCTGTTGGATTTTAACAACATGGTTTCTCAGCCCAAAATTAAAAATCATTTGGATCGCAGTGGACATTTACACTTTTTTTTATTGCGAGCACAGGTTTTTTTTAATTTGGTGTGATTTATAAAGCTAGAGATAATTACTGTAAGTATACCTTTTTGGATAATTATTATATTTTAGTGGAAACTTACGTTTCTCCATAAAATTACTCATCGTGCGGCCATAGGTAAAATAGGTAAATAATATGTAGATAGGTAGGTATGTATTATTTATAATAAAATAATTTTAACATTTAGATATTTTTATATATATTTTTAGCATTTGACATGCTTAGCACTATATATTAAACACAAAGTGATAAATGTGAAATCGAAAATAACAATCAGGAGCAGGATTTGAACCTGCATCTCCTGGATACCGTCCAGATGCTTTACCAATTCAGCCATCCTGACAATTGCTCCTGACTGCTAATTTCGATAACACATTCATACTTAACGTCTTTGGGTGACACCCGCACCATCTGTCGGAAGTATTTTCATACATTATACCGACCAGGTAAACTTAATTTTACAATTAAGATTTTACCTAATAATGACGCAAACCCTATAAATATTTAGATATTTTTATATATATTTTTAGCATTTGACATGCTTAGCACTATATATTAAACACAAAGTGATAAATGTGAAATCGAAAATAACAGTCAGGAGCAGGATTTGAACCTGCATCTCCTGGATACCGTCCAGATGCTTTACCAATTCAGCCATCCTGACAATTGCTCCTGACTGCTAATTTCGATAACACATTCATACTTAACGTCTTTGGGTGACGCCCGCACCATCTGTCGGAAGTATTTTCATACATTATACCGACCAGGTAAACTTAATTTTACAATTAAGATTTTACCTAATAATGACGCAAACCCTATAAATATTTAGATATTTTTATATATATTTTTAGCATTTGACATGCTTAGCACTATATATTAAACACAAAGTGATAAATGTGAAATCGAAAATAACAGTCAGGAGCAGGATTTGAACCTGCATCTCCTGGATACCGTCCAGATGCTTTACCAATTCAGCCATCCTGACAATTGCTCCTGACTGCTAATTTCGATAACACATTCATACTTAACGTCTTTGGGTGACGCCCGCACCATCTGTCGGAAGTATTTTCATACATTATACCGACCAGGTAAACTGATGCTTTCATCTGGACGGTATCCAGGAGATGCAGGTTCAAATCCTGCTCCTGACTGTTATTTTCGATTTCACATTTATCACTTTGTGTTTAATATATAGTGCTAAGCATGTCAAATGCTAAAAATATATATAAAAATATCTAAATATTTATAGGGTTTGCGACATTATTAGGTAAAATCTTAATTGTAAAATTAAGTTTACCTGGTCGGTATAATGTATGAAAATACTTCCGACAGATGGTGCGGGCGTCACCCAAAGACGTTAAGTATGAATGTGTTATCGAAATTAGCAGTCAGGAGCAATTGTCAGGATGGCTGAATTGGTAAAGCATCTGGACGGTATCCAGGAGATGCAGGTTCAAGTCCTGCTCCTGACTGTTATTTTCGATTTCACATTTTTCACTTTGTGTTTAATGTGTTATCGAAATTAGCAGTCAGGAGCAATTGTCAGGATGGCTGAATTGGTAAAGCATCTGGACGGTATCCAGGAGATGCAGGTTCAAATCCTGCTCCTGACTGTTATTTTCGATTTCACATTTATCACTTTGTGTTTAATTTTAACATTTACTTATTTTTCCTTATCAGTTAACAATATAATGTATTATGCTAGCAAGTCTTGCATTTATATTTAAATTTATTTTGAACAATTGTTTGTCCGTGTGGTGACGGACTAAGAATACAATTGTCACCACCCCATTCTTTCCCACGGGTGTCGTATGAGGCGACTAAGGGAAGTAAGCAATTATCATCCATTGCATGACTGGTGGTAGGGCTGGGTATCAAGTGGGAGTACCTACTCACTTGGTATCGGGCCCGAGCGGGTTGGTACCACTATCTCCCGTGTGACCGCCCATGAAGCACATCGTTGCGTTTTGGTTGTAGCAGGAAATAGTCGTTTATTCTTTCATTTCATACCTGTGAAATTAAATGGTGAGCAGCGGCTTGCCAATACTTTCGGTATAGTTGAGTCCATGAGCGACGGTTACCATTTACCTACCATCAGATGGGCCGTGGCTCGTCTGCCACTAGATGCAATAAAAAAAAATATCTCAGTATCGGCTTTAAATATAAAAATTATGTAAGTGTCTAGATAGATTTTAAATTTATCTGTATACTAGTACCTATCCTGAAAAAAAAACCACAATATTTGTCTAAAAAAATAACCTTTTATAACGCTATCTCATGGATCTTTGGGCTTGCTATGTTCGTGTTGTTACTTTGTTTTGTTCGTAAATATCAGCATACTGGTACCTACATCAAAACTGAATGAGATGGCGTTTAAAAAAATATTTTATTAAACATTTTGCTTTTTAAGTTTGTCACATTACAAAATTAAAAGGTTGAGCTATTACTGGCGTACTAACGTTATATGTACATCTATGTACATACACAAATAGTTATTTAACAAAATGCCGCCACTGACACATGACTAGCTACTTAAAATAACCATGGAATTAATACCTATACAACAAAATAACACAAGTTTTGGCAAAAAATGTAGAGCTACGTCATGATTCTTTCATCATTCATGTTACCGCCAAAACTCTTTGTGATTTTTCCATTTCACTTGGGTTTACGAATTAAACACTCACAACACAACCAAGTAGAACCTGGAAAAATGGCGGTTGTGTACGTGAACCTGAACATGGCGAGCATGAACATGAAGTGAAGTGGAACATAGTCTGTCTAAAAAGAGTAGCCAAAAAATGAGGGCGCCACCTGTCGTTCACCTGGTATCCCCAATACTATGTAATAACTAGTTTTGATACTTGCTAATTGCCGTCATATTGGCATTATTTTTTGTGATGATACTGACGTATTTAGATATTTTTATATATATTTTTAGCATTTGACATGCTTAGCACTATACATTAAACACAAAGTGAAAAATGTGAAATCGAAATCCTGCTCGTGACTGTTATTTTCGATTTCACATTTTTCACTTTATGTTTAAGATACTGACGTAACTTAGTACTTCACGTAACTACTTTATGGCTTGTAGTTAAATAGAAAAATAAAAATATTTCACTTGAACTATTCAAGTGAAATATTTATTTTCTAAAATTAGTCATCCAACATGTCAAAATCTAAATATTCGACACCAGACATGTTGTCGTCTATCTCCTCAGCAGAATCTTGGCGAGAAGTATTTGGCAGACAGGAATCTTCTGATTCTGTCTCAGACTCACTGCTGCTATCGTCACCAACTCTTATAATTAATTCTTCTATATTTTGATATAGTTTTGGGGCCTCGTTCATGTATGATTCTTGTATTTGGTTATCATGTACAGTTATTATTTTACAATAAAGTCCCAGCTTCTTAGCAGATGTTTTATTTAAGACAAACATTATTTTTATCAAATCATATCAACTTCTACAGATCAATCCAGACACAGATTAATCTTGAATACAGATTACACTACATCCTTCCAATTTAAGTTTAAATTAATAATTAATCTAAAACATAATCTTTATGCCAATTAGGCGGAGTCCTGATTCTTAGAGGTTGATTATTTTGCACTGGAATATCAATTGGTTCCCTCAATTGAGATGAAATTGGAGGCTTATTAATACAATCATCCAGATCTATTGATCTGGGAGCCATTCTAGAATTATCAGTTTGTTTGATGTATGGGGCA
Source organism: Leucoma salicis (assembly GCA_948253155.1). NCBI lineage: Eukaryota > Metazoa > Arthropoda > Insecta > Lepidoptera > Erebidae > Leucoma > Leucoma salicis. Next base: position 16,734,210 of record OX411818.1, read on the forward strand.
GGAATCAAATGCCATCTATTACGTCTATACTGACCTCTATCCGTTTTAATTATAAAAGAACGATAAGGTAAATACCTTTACAACTACACCATACATCCTCAAATCTGTTACCCATATTTTATCCCCTAATTTTAGATCAGACAATGACTGAGCTCTATGCCACTTATTATACTGTAAAGATTGCTTTTCTTTGATTTCCCTTTCTGTCTTTACTACTAAGCTCGAGTCCTTCATATTCAATTTTGAAGAAACTATGGGTAAAAATGACCGGAGTTTTCTACCCATTAACAATTCAGCAGGACTGAAACCATTCTCTAGTGGTTGTTGTTCTGTAAGCTAGAAGTGCTTTATCAATTTGAGTGTTTTTATTTAATAATGATTTTGCAATTTTTACAGCATTCTCTGCTAATCCATTTGATTGGCTGTGGTAAGGAGAGCTTGTTATATGCTTAAAATTGTAGTCTTGAGCAAATAGCTATTTGCTCCTGAATTGAGGGCCATTGTCTGATCTGAATATCTCACAAATACCATATCTAGCAAATAATTCCTTTACTCTACTTATTATACTATCTTCACTTAAAACATTCATTTCAAATATTTCAAAAAATCTGGAATAGTAATCTGTTACAATTAAATACCATTACTTTAAAAAAAAAACTGCTGCCAACACTTGCCATGGTCGAAGGAGGACACTTATTTTTACAAAAGGTGTTTGTTGGATTTACTCTATTTTCTACACATTTAGGGCAATTTCTTATTAAATTTTCTAATTGAATACTCAGCCCAATCCACCACACTGCCATTTGTGCTCTACGTCTGCATTTTACTATACCCTGATGCCCCATATGAATATACTCCATAACTTCCTTTTGTAAAGATGATGGTATTACAATTCTGGTACATTTAAGTAATAAATTATCACAAACACTGAAATCATGTCTATATTGGAAATATGGTTGAAATTCAACAGGTATTTCATTTTTTACAGGCCAACCCTCTATACAATATTTTTGTAATTGTTTGCAAACAGTATTCATATCTTGCTCCTCAAGTATTTTTTGTAGATATGTATCTTTAACATGAAAATTTTTTACAATGTAATTCACATATAAATCTGTATCTTTTTCTCCAAAATTATTATCAGGACTTAAAGGAGATCTTGACAGTGTGTCTGGGAGGACTAAATCTTTACCTGGTACATATGTAATATCATAGTTGAACCGCATCAACCTCATTCTAAACCTTTGCAAACGTGGTGTTAAATCATCAAGGTTTTTTGTCTGTAATACTTGTAATAATGGTGTGGTCTGTTTCAAAAATAACTTTAATTCCTGTAATATACTCATAAATTTTTTTCTGGTGACCATGTTAAAGCAAGTGACTCCTTTTCTATTTGTGAATATCTACGCTCTGTATCTGTTAGTGTACGTGAAATGTATGCCACTATTTCACGCTCCCCTGATTCATTTATCTACATTAGACAACCTCCTAACCCATATGAACTTGTATCAGCACTAACAATGATTTTTTTCTTGTGGTCAAAAAATGCTAAAATTGGTGCTTCACACAGGAGTTTTTTGATTTGTGAAAAAGATTTTTCTTGATCTGAACCCCATAAATATATACTATCCTTTTTTAATAGATCATATAAAGGACTTAAACAATCCGATTTACCTTTAAGGTGTTTTGAAGCAAAATTAACAATCCCTAAAAATCTTTGTAATTTCCACAACCTGTTGGTTGTGGAAATTTTTGAATAGCCTCGATCCGTGCTGGATCAATAGAGATACCCTTTGGTGTCAAAGAAAATCCCAGATAGTTTACTTGTTGAACACCTACACATTTTTTTTTATTTACTGTTAGTCCTTCAGACAACCTGGTCAAAACTTGTCTCAAACACTCATCATGCTCTGGATGATTTTCCCATAAATTAATATATCGTCTACATGAAATACCACACTAAGACCTTTATGTAGTTTTGAAAATTTCATGACAATATATTCAGATGAGCAACTTAGTCCAAACTTATATCTGCCAAAAGGACATATAAATGTTGTCAGTGGTTGGCTATCTGCATCTAGTTTCAACTGATGATGATTTTATATAAATTTTTGAAAAAAATTGAGCTTCTTTGATTTTTGCTAATGTATATTTTTTAACTTTATTTATTGGGAAATAAGGCCTTAATACATTTTTATTTAACTGAGTATAGTCACAACAAAGCCTAATTTCATTATCATCTTTGGGTACACATACAATAGGAGCCACCCACTCAGTTACCTGGTCAACTGGTTCTATAATATCTAATTCCTCCAATCTTTTTTCAATTTATCCAGCAAAGCTATAGGTACCACTCTCGGAACAGATTGTGCAAAAAGTTTAGCATCAGGTTTTAGCTTAATAGATATAGATTCTTTAAATTGCCCCAACTCCTGCAATAATGATGGAAATTCTTTATTTATGTTTACAGTACTTTTTTCAATTAGAACTTGATTTACATTTAAGGTTAATATTTTTAACTCTTTGCAAGCTTTTCTACTGAGAATATGTTTTTTTAAATATTTGACTGCATAAGCTTTACCAAAATGTTTTCTATGGTTTACTGTTAAAGTAACATTTAAATATCCTAAAACTGATAATTCTCTACCATCAGCAACTTTCAATGAAATTTTACATTTTCTTAACTTGTTAATATAATTCTCAGGTATAAAAGATAAAGGCAAACAGATTATGTCTGCCCCAGAGTCAATCAAAAATTGCCCAGATTTGTTGAATTCTATTATATTTACATCACATGTCCATGGTTTTACATCATCATCATCAATAGACCACTAAAAATATTGATTTTTACCTGCTGTATCCTTTTCCAGTATGTGTCCCTCCATTTCTAAGGTGCTAATTTCTTTCCTCACACTCTTACATACCTTTGCGAAATGGCCTTTCAAATTGCACTTGTAACATTTCACTTCCCGAGTGGGACATATATTCCTTTCATGGAAATTGTATCCACAATATCCACATTTGCTGCTCTTTTGATATATTTCTACTCTTCTTTCTGTGTCTCTAGTCACATTGTAGGGTTTTCTTACTGTATTCCCCCTTTGTAATGCATTTATCTCTTGTTTCTTTCTTTATAAAGTTCCTCTGTTTGTTTGTTTTGTATTTCATATTGTCGGACCAAGTTTATACTTTCTTGTAGAGTGAGTTCCTTCCGCATTTGCAGTTTTCGCTAAGATTTTTATCATTGATTCCTACTACAATTTTATCACGCATTATTTCTTCTTTAGATATTTTTTCAAAGGAACAGTTCTGAGAAAGTTTAAAAAGGTCTGTTATAAAAGTATCCACCGATTCTCCTTGAATTTGTTTTCTATTGTTGAAATTCGCCCTTTCAAATATAAGATTACATCTGGGCTCAAAATAATCCGCCATTGCTCGCACTAGTTCATCGTACGTATTGCGTATAATCCTTTTTTGGCAACTGTAGTACTATTTCGGCACTTTTCTCTCCCATGCATTATAAGAGCAGTTGCTTCTTTCTTTCGTTTGCAACCTCACGAGTAATTTGCAGGTATTGATTGAATCTTTCGGCCCATCTTGGCCATGACGCCGGTTCATCTGAACTCTGCCGGTGCTTTGAAGTTTGAAGAAAGATTTCTCCGCCATTTTTTATGTTAAAATAATAAAACCGCTGCCACCATGTATGATTCTTGTATTTGGTTATCATGTACAGTTATTACTTTACAATAAAAGTCCCAGCTTCTTAGCAGATGTTTTATTTAAGACAAAGACAAACATTATTTTTACCAAATCATATCAACTTCTACAGATCAGAATAATCCAGACTTTTAGTATGATTTGATTACTTTACTCTATGATCCAGACCCAGATTAATCTTGAATACAGATTACACTACAGTTCATAGTCCCCTTTTCAATTTTTTTGACATGGACACAACATGATTTTCAATCTGATGGAGTTATGGAAGCAAAATCCTCTTCGGTTAATTGTTTTATATCTTTGGATCCAACATTTTGTGCTGCCACTTTCCTTTTTGCCAGAGACCATATTAGCTCAATTGGGTTCAAGTCGCAGTGATAAGGTGGCAGCCTTACGACTATATGCCTATTCTCACTTAGTAACTCATCAAATTTATAAACTGGTTCTGGTTTATTTTTTTTCACCAAATCTAATAACATTGGTTTTCGTAGGGTCGGATCAAAATTAATATTGTTCTCTTCTAGCCATAATTTGATTTCAGCGATTTTGCTGGATGTTGTGGGAGCCTTATTTTTTACAATAGAATGATACGGCGTGTTATCCATTACAATTATGGAAGGATATTCCAGATTTGGGATGAGCTTTTCTGTTACCCACTTCGTAAAATTGGTTCTATTCATTTCAGAATGATAGTCTTCCTGATTGTTAGTACCAGTGAAAATGAGAAGAGAGTTCGGCACAAACCCTTTTTCACTTCCTACGTTGATAAGAATCCATCTTTTCCCTTTAGATATATCTTGAATTACTCCCTCAGTATCAATTGATTGCCAACATTTTTTTAATTTATATGATGAGTGAATGTATCTTTTTGCAATTCTTCAGGTAAGTTAAGATTGTCCATAATAACTTTTAAATATTTTTCCCTTTTGATACAAATATTAGTGTTTTCCATCAAAACTTTTCCGTTTGATTTACATTTTATATATTGGAAACCAATAGATTTTAAAATTTTGTGTAAGTGCACTCTACTTCCATTGAAACCAAGGTCTTCCCTTACCATGGCAAGTATTTTGTTAAGAGTGGGCACTTCTTTTTTTACACTATAGAAGTAATGCACTTTGATTGCACACTGGTCAAAATCATTACTCTTTTTTTGGGCGTCCTTGCCTGTGTTTAGCAGGAGTACTAAATTTTCCTTTATTTTTCGACTGTTCCAAAACTATTCATCGTACCGTACTCTCAGATTTACCTGTAAATAATAATTAAATAATTATTTATTGTCATAAGTATCAAAACAAAACCAGTCACACACACTATAAATGTTGTATGTTTATAAACTCAACGATAAGTATGATAGTAAATATTTCGTGATAAAACCCCTTTTGGATAAGATATTACTATTTAAAAGAGTGTAAAGTTACTTAAAAGTAAGGTCAATGTGGCAAAGACCGTCTGTCGGGCAAGACCGTACAGTTACAAATATGACGAATCCTGAATAGTTAGTCAGATGGCAGCCCATTGTACGCAACCGTCAAATAGTTCTAGTGTTGATAAATTTACATAGATGGCGTTATTTATGGCAGAGAATGAAAAAATTACACTTGAAAATTAGTCAGCCTGTAAACTTGCATTTGAAATGAAAAACATGCTCAAAAAAAAATGTTTTAAGTGATTTTTCAATACTTTTACGCAGATCTGTTCAAGTAAGTTTATTAATTAATATTTGCTTTATCTAAATACCCTATTATTAGAATAGACAAAAACGTACTTTTTCACGATTTTAGATCTGGCTAAAAAAATCTAACCTCAAAGTGCAGTAGTGGGAAAGTCCGTCTAGTCTTGAAGGCGAAGATTGGCATATGGCCCGTCTTCGCCGTTTTCAGACGTTGCAAACCTGTTAGACTCGAGCTAATTTTTAAACAACTATGTACTACAACATTGTTGTAAATTTACATAAAAAACTAAAATAAATAAATAATTAAGGGAAAGTCGGGTAGCTCCGGACGGCGTGTAACCCCGGCCATTTCAATTTCTAAGAAACTAAATGTGTTGCATTGTATGTGTGTGTAATTTAGAGTAGAAAACAAACAAACAAACACAATTCAATTGCAACGTGAGCGCCGAGACATGTTGTTATGAGGGAATGTTTTGTTCCCGACAAAAAAATTTCATCGCTCCTGTCAAAATTCATCGCAGGTTATCAAGTACAATACTTAAGTGTGAATTACTTGTATATCGTTCAATGTTTTAGTGAATTTTATATATTTAAAAGTTCTAGTAGTATTTCCAACAATTGTTCTATAATTTGAGAGATATGTTTTAAAATGTTATATGAAAATGATCGGGTACCCCCGGACGCGCTAATGTTGGGTACCCTCCGAGATGGTTTTATGTTTTGAATTACGCAATATTGTTTTAAAAAACTACAATCGTATCATTTATTATTATTTTGCTTAAACCATATATTATTATATATGTAACGTATCTGAAAATGTTGTTAATATCGTTGCAAAAAGAATTGCAATTTATATTGAAATTTAAGGGAAGAACCAGTGAAAGATTAAAATGGGGTAAAGTAAATTGAAAGTAGTAAGGGATGCAAAAACTGGGCCCATGAAGATTGTGTTCATATAGATGCATCGAATTTTTATTGTAGTTGTGATGTTTGTAAGGACAAATAACGTTTGAGATACCATTGATTACTATGCCCGGGGCTACCCGCCGTTTCTTGAGACGCCAAAAAATATACCAAATTTGTTCTCAGTATATTTCTTTAGAAAGTGTGATAATTGATTAGTGTTGTTAGTTAATATATTATAGAAGTCCTAATTTTATTTTAAGCATAAAATAAACACTAACAGAAATTTAGATTCTTTGTTTTTTATTTGCAATTTACTCAAGTGTCCGAGGCTACCCGATCTTCCCCTATTTATATATCATAAGCATAGTATTGCTATAGTTCCACATTATTTGATATTGACGCGTTTTAGTTCTTAGTGCCTACATATTGTAATTTATGTTAAATATCTACTTCAAATGAAAGGCTGATTTATCAAAATAAAACATTTTTAAAGTGATGAATGTTTATGTTTTTTACCCCTGAATGGCGAAATATGCCGAACTTACCCGACAAACGCTACTTTATACAATATATGCCGTTTAGATCTTTCTATTTAACATTTGATGGCATACATTTAACTGCCTTTCATATATCTATTCATATGCTATGTATATGTTCACGAAAACCGCTTATTTATAGGTTTTTTCCTCGACAGACAGTCTTATACGACATAGCAGAAAAATCCGTCTGAATCGAGGTTTTGTAAATCTGAGTTTGCATATAAAGTAACGACTTTTATGTCAATTTAATAGTTTTTATCCAGTATCCAGTAGTCAGTTAAATATTTCATCAAATAATATGGTGCTGCTTACTAAAAATAATCAAGAAATTATCAAAATTTGTCATCGAATGAAAATTTTAATAAAGTATTGACACACATTGACCTTATTACATTAAATCAAAACTAACCAGTCAGATCCGCTGTTCGTTTATAAACATCTTCCATCTCCGTGAGTAATCTGCCGGCTTGGAATTCGGCTAAACATCTTGTGAAGACTTTTATATATGACTTCGCGAGTGCCGCTGCGGATTGTCTTATTCATTCTGAATATGTATGTTTGAAGATTTGGTTAATTTCAAGAAAACTTTAGAGAAATTATGCGAGAATTGTAATGAAAGCGAACAATGTTTACATTGCAGTGACAAGCTTGATATATAATGTAGTGTGCATAGATAATTCACTTATATACCTGAAAGTGTTATATACCTGGTAGTGTTGCCAGCCACAGAATAAAGTTAGTTCCGCAAATATTAATTTCTACTCTTTATAGACAGACTGTACTGAAATATATGTCAAAACTGTCAATTTATGACTTGACAATTGACAATTCAATCTTAGTCAAAGTCAGTCAATCTCAATAAACTTCATTGGAATGAAATGATAACAGGCTTGTAGAGTATTATCACATTAAATTTATGTTTTGAAATGATTGCCTGTTTTCTCAAACTTTACTGAGTGGTTGTATTAATGGCCGATTTACCGAATGGCTGGATTCAGCTGGTAAGTAACAGCTTTAATTAATTTATAATTTATCGAAACCCTATTGGTGTCTTATTCCTGTCTATAGAACATAAATATGCTTCCTTGAACTCTTTATTTATTAGGTTCAATTGAATAGGCATCACGAACAATACATAGGTACATATTGAACAAGCTTAGAACATGGTAATACTGCATATTGGGCTATATTTATAAGTACTTTTTTAATTTAATTTTAAAGTGAATAATCATAATAATTGCCTATAAAGTTATCAACTTATAATCAATCTAAAATATAATAGTTGGTTAAACAGTATATTTATATTATCTACTGAGCAGAAATAAAGAAGAAGTTGACTCCAAAACATTATAATGCAGGGTCATTTTTATTACAGGTATCTGTCCGAAGGCTTCCAAGTTATAATTGAGAAGTCTAAAGAAGCAAAATGCTCTCTAAAAGATGTTCAGTTGCGTTTCTTGTGCCCTGATGACCTTGAAGAGGTTAGTATTCATGAATATGCTCACATAATCTATTGGATTTCATTATTTTCTACTATCCGTCATTCCTAATAATTTATAGTACTGTAGCTTTATTTAGTAAATAGATTTTGCCTACGAATTTGTCTGAGTGGGGACTTAGTATTTGGTCTAATAATATAAATATGTCTGTCACCCTATAGCTCACTAATTATTTTGTTTTAAAATAGCTAGCCCACATGATCGATGAAGATGATGGTTTTCTGGGATAAAAAGTCTTATGTCCCTTTACAGGTTCTCGATCAGGGGTGGCCAACCGGTAGATTGTGATTCAATAAATTCATAATTGCTTGAACGCACAGTGTTTTGAAAATAAAAAGTAGATCTTAGCTCTAATCAAGTTGGTCACCCCTGCATTAGACTATATGTATGTTAAATATTATAATAATCCCTTCAATACTTACAGTGTGATACACACATGCATGTTTTATAATATTAAGTAGAGATGTGCATAAATAACAGGAAATATGTTGTCAAATTTACTTATGTGCAGATTTATTTGGTATATAAGGATGGAAAACTTGAGATGTAGGTAAATATAAAGTAACTGTTTAGCAGTTTTTTTAATTCGGATATTATATTAGAGTAGGGTTCTTTAATTGAAAATATTTAGTAATTAATTAATTTTATTTGTTTCTTTATTTTGGAATGTTTATTGCCTTCTCATCTATGAAATCATAGTTAAAACTAGAGTTTGGTTGAAACAGGACTAATACCAAAACAAATATGTTGGTCTTGATTTAGTTTGGATCTGAATCCAAATCTTTGGTTGACAGTTCACAAACACTGTGTTAGCTGATTTAACGGAAATCTAAAGTATGGCCGAAACTAGACATTGTAGTTGAAAATGGTTGCAAAAAAATCTATCTTTGGTTGCTCACTATTTAAAACCACATTAAAATGAAGAATATTCAGTTGTCTCAGAATAATATGAAGTCATACAATAACAATAATGTTCACTGACTTTTGTTTATTACAATGTCCTGTTTGTAGGTAACAAACTATCTATATGAAACATTATTTATTACATAAGTGACATACTTACTAACATCTGTATGGTGTTGTAATAAATTGCAAGAATATCACACTGCCAGTAGGAGAGTTAGTTAGTTAGCTACATGCTATATGCCTACACAGTTGTGTAAAAAGATGTGTTTAAAATATGAACTAACCAATAAGGCATATGAGTAATAAATTTTGCTCTTCAATTATTAATTATTGGACACTAATTAGTTCTAATTCTAACCACAAATATATGTTTTTTTATGTACAAATTATTTGTGAATAAGGAAAAAGATTTTTAGTACGAGCGGGAATCTAACCCGCGTCTTTTCCAATCCGGGAAAGTGCTCTAAACCACTGAGCTTTCCTTATTCACAAATAATTTGTACATAAAAAGTAGCGGAGCATGTCAAATGTTAAAAAATATAAATTAAAAATGTTTAAGAAATCGCGCCATCAAATAGTATGAATTTTCATAATTAATCTTACTATATTGGTTTAATGCATGTAAATGCATTCCGATAGACGGCGTTGGTCGTAAAGACAAATGTGATAAGGAGATTGGGATGATCGAAAGAATAGTATAACAGTTCAGTGGTTTAGAGCACTTCCCTGGATTGGAAAAGACGCGGGTTCGATTCCCGCTCGTACTAAAAATCTCGTTTTCCTTATTCACAAATAATTTGTACATAAAAAGTAGCGGAGCATGTCAAATGCTAAAAAATATAGATTAAAAATGCACAAATATATGTTATATAGATTTTGTTATAAAGGATATCAGGAGGTATTTTTGCTTAAACTCTGCAATGTTTCTTCAAACTACCTTTACCCAAGGTTAAAAATATTAAATTAACCTAGGCACACTCCTCCATACTAGGCAAATGTGATAGAGAATTATAAAAGGTTTTCCACACCTGCTCTATCCCAACATACATATACTCTCTTTATGAAGTAGGTTAATGCCCAATAAAATATCCTGCAATAACTTACAGGTGAGATCTCTATGCAGAGATTGGTTTCCTATAGAATACCCACAATCATGGTATGAGGATATTACATCTTCGGATAGGTTTTTCGCTTTAGCTGCAGTCCACAAGAGTGAAATAATAGGCCTTATTGTGGCAGAAATAAAGCCTTATTTAAAATTAAATGCAGAAGATAGAGGTATATTGTCAAGATGGTTTGCTTCGAAGGATACTCTGGTGGCTTATATACTCTCCTTAGGTAAGTTTTGATATGTTTATGCAAATAATTTTCTTATTCTTACTGCCTAATACTAACACTTATTATCCATCCATCCATCAGTCTTTCAACGTCCACTGCTGGACATAGGCCTCCCCAAGAGAATGCCACAACGAGCGGTCCCGTCATGGGGGATAATGCCATAATCGCCACGCTTGGCAGGCGGGTTGGCGATCGCAGTGGATGTTGTTAATACTCGAGGGAGTGCTGCTGCCCACTCCCCCGGTATTCCCTCGGTCGGCTCTTACGACTCCCGTGGGTAGAGAGGGGTGGGAAAATTCTAAAGCCGGCCCCACGGCTTAACGCTTATTATAGGAATAATTTTCCTTAATTATTCCCTTTTAATTTACGCATTTAGAACGCCGTAAAACTACCAGTGAACTACCTACTTAAACGCAACTTAGAACCGTCACTCAGTTACAGGTCGTCATAAATTGAAAACTAAATAAAAATAAGTTTCAATAATAAAACATAATGCAAAAAATCGCAAAGTGGCTATTCATAAATTACATCACGCGAGTTGCATGCTTTTTTGACCCACCGTCCTTGTCACAGCCTTTGAGACTCACCCCTCGCTATTGTGACGTCACATATTTTTTGCAATTTTACATCTAGATAATATTTTTGTTAATTTTACACTTGTTTTGTTTTTTGGCAAAGGTTTTAGAACATTGTTGCCAGTTTCGCGTTATTTTGTTACTATACAACACAATTGATGCCTTTTAGAATTTTGATGTTTTACGGTTCTGAAACAAAAAGTTAACTATCTAACTACTAGCTAATATAAAATCTTACCTATATTTACTGTAAAAACAATGACGAACAAGTTAACAATGGGTGTTAATAACAATACATGAAAAATAAAATAATTAAAAAACTAAAGTTTTATATTATTTAAGTTTAAAAAAGATGATATGATATTTATAGTGGTATTGTTTAAGTTACATAGGATGTTGTCTATATGTACAGGGAGTGAGAAATTATGGTTGATGAGTGCTTTAAACAATGGGCTATGGTCGAAGTTTGGGCAGGCAAAAAAGATGTGATTCAAGTCTCCTATGTCAATCCCACATTCACAAAGGGAAGAGTCCCTTACCCTGATCTTGTTAAGGTGGACAGGAGAACAGCAATGTCCAAATCTCATGCGTGATATAGACCAAGCTATTCTCCTGTTACATTTGAATTTAGAAAACCATGGTTTAAGTATAATCTGAGGAAGTTGAAAATTACTCAATATCAGAACTACGAAAACAAAGTCGTTCACTCGGTGAAAACCAATTGTCAAAAGAAATAGAAACAATCATAGATTTTATATATACTAAATCTATGGAAACAATAAAAACCACGAAGAGGTGCGTTGGCGGCATTTGGCAAAGTGCTCATGCGGTTCAATAAAACAATTTAAACTTTATGTATGTTACATATAGAGTTAGATATATTTTACATATAGAAGTTAACAGTAGATACGTACTTAGTCGGTCCTCGGTCCTCGCCTCTAAATCTATCATATATTAATAGGAGAGTGGAGGGAATTCTTACATGACAAAGCCATATCGCCCAAACGACGATATTCGTTATCATCATTCTAAAAAAAATTTCGGCAATATCTTGACAGTAAGTATTTACTTGTTGAACTGTTTTTTTATACTCCATGGGTGGCGAACAAGCTTACCACCGATGATGGTAAGCGTTTACCGTGGCCTATAGACGCTAGCCAATCCAAAGCACCGCTCGCGCGTCGCCATCTCCAAAGAATTGGGATAGGAGGTGGATAGGAAGGATAATAAGGAGAGGCTAGGGAGGGGTTTGGGCCTCCGGCACTCTCATTCACCATACGAACCACAGCGACAGGCGTAATTACCGTCGTTGCAAACTGATCTTTTGTGAGAGGGTGGTACTTTCCCGATCGAGCCGACTGGGATAAGCATGGCTCTACCACTATACACATAGGTACTTCATTCGTCTCTGTAATATACTCCTTGCGTATGAAATTGGACTATTTTTTCTTAACAGAGCCTAGCCTTTGCAGAGCCCTAGCAGAATTGATTATATTATACCCATTGGAAACGTGTGAATATTTTCCAGGCGTATCCCGTTCGTACCGTCGTTCAGGTGTGGCGACAATGCTACTGGACGTGCTCATCAATCACTTGTCGGGTCCGACCCCGCAGCCGCCCCACGAACACCGCGTCAAAGCGATATTCCTACATGTGCTCACCACTAACACAGAGGCTATACTTTTTTATGAGCACAGGAGGTTAGTGATGAATCGTACCTCTATCTATTATATATCGATCTATTATATATAATTCCAGTGTCACGATGTTTGTCTGGGATGAACTCCGAAACTACTGAACCAATTTTAACTTTTTTTTTAAATGTGTGTTTTGTTCCAACTTAATAGATAGGATAGGTACTTTATATCTCAATTTATAATTGCAATGTTTATTCATGAAAAAAGATATGGCGGTACGAAGTTCGCCGGGTCAGCTAGTTTTTTATATAATTATTTATTTCATACTTGTCTATTTCAAGTAGTTGTTTATCAATCCCTTTCGCCAAAAACATTCCTACTAGATATACCTATACCAACAGTTATTTTCGATTAAATTAGAACAAAATATTTATCACTCGTAAACACATTTAATTACTTTCGCCAACAACATATTTCATACCAATAGTTTGTTTTCATTTAATTAAAACAACGTATTTATCTTTTGTAAACACATTTAAGCATCGTCAGATGTTTAAAATATCAGATCACTAGGTACCTACATGATCCAAAGGGCCAGCTGCCTATAGGTATACATCAATTATTAGTGGTAAGTTAAGATTTCGATAAACCAGATAATTTACTATAACATATTACAATTTTATCCATTTTTACCCAAAGGTTCCGGAAATATTTTTTTTTAGATATTTTTTACGATATTTGTACCTCTTGTTACAAATTTGGTTGTAGTAATAACAAAAACCATTATTTTTTCATTTTGATTACTGGTAATTACTGCTGAATACTAGAGCTATCGTTAAATAACATGTTTTTAATGTAAATTTAAAGCTTTTGAAGAAAAAAAATGGTTTTACTCTACTTTTAACCCAAATTTTTAACATATCATGCTAATTGAAGAGCGATTTTTGTAAAAAAAAATGTACTAAGCTGTCAGTGCCCATTTATTTAAAAATATGCCTACTAAATACCAATTTCAAAATGGTATCAGAATAGCAGATCCTTTTGTTTAACAGAAAGATATTCAATTTTAATTGAAGAAAAGAAGATTTTCATTAAAATACATTTTAAAATTTAGTGGCGTTAATACTTATGATTTTTGTAAAAAAATAAACTACACTGTCAGTGCCTATTCATTTAAAAATATTTCTACTAAATACAGATTTTAAAACGATTTGCCATCCCATTAATAAAAAAAAATATTGCAATTTTAATTGAAAAATACTTAAAATAAAATTTTTTTTACTACTGTTACAGAGTGATCTTGGCCTAACTTGTAAATTAGAACAAGGCATTAAAAAAACAAGTCATACTAGTCATCGTTTATTATTATTCTTTGACATGATTACAAACCTGTAAAAATTACACCAAATGCTCGAAATGGCTCCGATTCGCAGCTATACATGCTCTGCAACGTCGAATAAACGACCGTTTAAGTCGTCGAGCAAACTCGCTCTCGCTGATCAATTCTCAAAAAACTTAAATATCTATCTGCGTTTTAAGTTTCTGGCAGCTCGTGTGGACTGATTATCTGTCCGTTAATGATTCCGCTCCAAAGGTTTATTTTAAATTGATACTGTGAACTGTCTTGTCTTATGAGATACGGGTTTTCTAGCTGCCAGCTATGCAGATTGTGTAGATTTAAATATCCATCTGTTTTGCTGGATGATTCGTCGCTCCACAATATTTTGTTAAAAAGTTGAGGGTCTTCTCTTATTCTGCGTAGCATTTCTCTACAAAATCATACTCTTAAGGGATAATCTCTTGGTAGTAATGACTGTACCCTTTGATAGTGGTATGGGTACAGTTCATATCTTTTGAGTATGCGATTTACAGATCTACTGGATATGCCAGTTCTGCGACTTAAGACACGGACCGATGCAGAAGGATCTTCAATAACTAAATTCATTACCTCTTCACCAGTGTGTACTTGCGGTCGTCCTTCACTTGCACCGCCTACTCCTGTGCCAGGTATCCTCCCCTCGCTGTATGCGTTATGCACTCTCCCAAAAACTCGATGATCGGGATGTCTTCGATGGGGATATCTCTCCCGATAAAGTCGAGCTGCTTCTCTACCGACACTTCTGCATTCACCGTAAATAAAATGCATGTCAGCATATTCGCGCGGTGTGTACGGAGACATTTTCGTCACTGCACTGCACGTTTGTCCAAATCTTTGAGCAAGCCAAAGTCCAACTAATCCAATCAGTAGGCAAATTAAACAAGAGTCCGGGGCAGGGATACAGAAACGACGGAGGTAAACACACAAAATAAAAACAAAACGCACATGATGCACGAGTGACGAGATCGTAATCGTACTAAATTATTTCGAGATTTCTGGAGATAACAACGTTAGGAATGAAAGGGATAGCATTAATTAACCATATCTTTTCCTTATTACTCGTATCGCGCGTTACTCGATTGGCGAGAGCTTCAACTGATGTTTTGTTTACAAACATGTCTCAGGTAAAAAATGGATCGGGCTTTTTTACTTGAGACATGTTTGTGCTCTTAAAACCAGTTTTGTCAGACTGAAATCAGATTTCAAAAGTAAAAAGTTACATGTTATCCGTTTTATAGAATTTAATACGTTTTGTAATAATATTAACCCAATTAAATTTTAAAATGTATTTTAATGAAAATCTTCTTTTCTTCAATTAAATTTTATATCATATTATTGGATATCTTTCTGTTAAACAAAAGGATCTGCTATTGTGATACCATTTTGAAATTGGTATTTAGTGGCCATATTTTTAAAAGAATGGGCACTGACAGCTTAGTACATTTTTTTACAAAAATCTTGAATTATAGCATGATATTTTAAAAATTTGGGTTAAAAACAGAGTAAAACCAAATTTTTTTCTTTAAAATCTTTAAATTTACGTTAAATACATGTTATTTAACGATAGCTCTAGTATTCAGCAGTAATTACCAGTAATCAAAATGAAAAAATAAAGGTTTTGTTAAAACTACAACCAAATTTGTAACAAGAGGTACAAATATAGTAAAAAATATCTAAAAAAAAAAATATTTCCGGAACCTTTGGTTTACCCAATGGATAAAATTGTAATATGGTATAGTAAATTATCTGGTTTATCGAAATCTTAACGGTGGACCACTATTTACGCCACACCCTGTATATAGTGTTAAACCTTCACAAACCCTAAGGCGCTGCAAACTTAGACATGTGTTTTGTGTGGAATACAAGCTACCAGTGAATATTTTTCTTTTCATTATGTACCTAATCAATATGACATCAGCCACTCCCAG
The DNA here is from genome assembly GCA_948253155.1 of Leucoma salicis. Classification (NCBI taxonomy): domain Eukaryota; kingdom Metazoa; phylum Arthropoda; class Insecta; order Lepidoptera; family Erebidae; genus Leucoma; species Leucoma salicis. The sequence goes on from OX411818.1 coordinate 16,750,311, forward strand.
CGCAGAGGGTTGCTTCCACTTGAGACGTATTTCCTTACAATTATAAGGCGCTGCGTAAAAAGCTAAGCTTTTAACTATAAGCTGCAATCGTTGTTATTTTATGTATTTTTTTCTGTTTGTTTACATCCATCGTGAAACTAACTGAAAACAAGCAACGAATTATTGTTACCAGTGACCAGAAATAGCAACCGGTGACGGTGTGTGATTGCCGCTACCGAACACAGCAACTTTTTGGTTTGGTTTCAAGGTTTGGTGTCGTGAGCCGTGTTAGTAACAAGGTACCGGCGACTGTGTCAAATTGCCGCTACCGAAAACCACAGCAATTACGGTTTTGTGTCGTGTGTCGTGTCGGTATCAGGCGAACGGGGACTATATCCGATTGCCGCTAAAGAATACAGCAATTACGGATTTGTGTCGTGTGCCGTGTCGGTAACAAAAAATGTCTACGTTTGCCGCCTAATTTGGTAAAAGAGTCATATGTCGGGTATCTCACAAGAGTTCACGTTTTTGTATTCTTAATAATAAAATGATAAATGAAAAGTTTTAATGATTAAGTTTCCGAATTATACTCGTGTTCTCTGTAAAGGAACGAAGTCTAACAATAAAATTAGTCTATAAAATTTTCCTCGTAGTAATAGAATAAATTAACAACTATCGCTAGAGCTAAAGTGCGATTTCGAACTCGCATGTGTTCTGCCCTCGGGCCTTAAACTATAACCTCATTGGTAATATAGTACCACAGTAGAGTACCTTTAAATAACGGTCAACGACGTACTTTCGTCTCTTTTCTCTCCGTATATCTATGGATAGCATTACCAAGTATCCCGTTATTGAGAAATGCAGTATTATAATTTTTTGCTTTCAGGTTCCATTTACACTCATTTCTACCTTATTACTACTCAATAAAGGGACGATGTAAAGATGGTTTTACGTACGTCTACTATGTGAACGGTGGTCACGCCCCATGGGGCATATACGACTATGTTAAGTACGTTGCTCTAGCGGCGTGGCGTGGCGGTGGCCTGTATCCTTGGATATGGACCAAACTTCGTACTGCACTCACCATAGCGTGGCACAGGTAGTTGATATGCCCATTCTGCACGGAAGCAGCAGAGTATGCAAGAGCAAGAGTTATTACAAAACAAATAATAAATTATTTGTGAATGTGGAAAAAGAGGAGTTTAGTGCGAGCGGTAACTTCTCTTTTTCTACATTCACAAATAATTCGTTTTTTAAAGTAACTGAGCATGTCAAGTGCTAAAATACAGATCAAAATGATAACAAAACAAATTCATTCATACGTGGGTTAGTTGTGTCGATCGTCGGTAGATTACACAATATGCAAATTTGTGTGTACACTGAACGAAATAGTACAGACCTAGATTATATTTTAACAACATATTTTGTACTAGATACTAGCCCAGCATATCAAGTATTTAAAAAGTACATTTAATGTTTTTACATTTGTGTGAAAATGTCCGTGTAATATTTATTTATTATTTAATGATCTTCTACTTGCATTATCTGTGTTTCTTCACGTGATTTGTGTTATGCCAGTGACGTACAGATAATAACGTTTAAGTGTGCACTAAGCGTGTTGTATATAATGTGTAAGCCATTACTAATACGTACATGCGATCTGTTGATTATGTCAATGTTCTTTGGTTGTGTGCAAACTTTCTAACATTTGTGTGTGAACCTAGTCCATTTCTTTTTTATGCGTATGTTTTACACATCGGCATCGGCACGTCGGTCGGTTCACAATCTATTGCAGATGTCTTTTAGATTATAAAACTACTGAATATAATTGTTATATTTGTTGCTTGCTAAAAAGTGTGATTTTGTTGATGGTAATTTGTTCTATCACTAAATGTTGCAAGTGAAAACTGTGAACCTATGCTTGAGTCAAATTGGATAAAGTTTATTAACATATCGTTGCCTAGCCACCAAACACACTCAATTGATTTAGTATAATGCGAATTATGTTTTTTTAAATTATTAAACAGTCAAATTTTGGGTAAAAGCTTGCTCAGTTTAAAAAAAAAAAAAAGTTAAGAAAAAAAACACTCGTGCATAATAGTGGTAAAATGCACAGATTACTTGTACTGTTTTCACAATCAGTTACTCGTAAATTAAGTGGCCTTATAGGATAATGTAGGTCAATTTCAACCGTTATTGGTTATAATTAGTTTATGACTAAGGTGCTTGAGTTGAGTTCGTGTAACATTTATTTTGTAGGGGTTTCAAGTAAAATGAATTACACTCTTTTGTATTTTAGGTATATGGACACTATAATATACAAGTTGTGTAATATTTTGAAATAAAACATGCTTTTTAAAGTACAAATTATTTGTGAATAAGGAAAAAGAGATTTTTTGTACGAGCGGGAATCGAACCCGCGTCTTTTCCAATCCGGGGAAGTGCTCTAAGCCACTGAGCTATCGTACAGATCTTTCGATCATCCCAGTCTCCTCATCACATTTGTCTTTACGACCAACACCATCTATCGGAATGCATTTACATGCATTAATCCAATATAGTAAGTTTAATTTTGCAATTAAAATTCATACTATTTGATCGCGCGATTTTTTAAACAACGCACAAATAATTTGTACTTTAAAAAGTAGCGGAGCATGTAAAATGCTAAAAAATAACATCAAAAATGTTTAAAAAATCGCGCCATCAAATAGTATCAATTTTAATTGCAAAATTAAACTTACTGATTGGAAAAGACGCGGGTTCGATTCCCGCTCGTACAAAAAATCTCTTTTTCCTTATTCACAAATAATTTGTACTTTAAAAAATAGCGGAGCATGTCAAATGCTAAAAAATAACATCAAAAATTTATAAAACATGCTCTTAACAATCAATAATAAAAACGATTAATTATAATCGCATAAAAACGATTAATAAAAACGATTAATTATAATCGATAATTATAATCGTTCATCATAAAAACATACAAACATAAAAACGATTAATTATAATCGTTTTTATTATTGATTGAACATTAGTTCAAGAAATTTATATTTCGAAAGCCACAATTAAACTGTTTGTCATAATATTTTTTATCGAAATTGACTCAATTATATAGTGGAACATTGCTTTTCTAGTTGTTAAGCTAAAAAATGCATTTTATTATATTTTTATAGTAATTTTCAGATTGACCCAACAGTACTGATACAGTGTATTTTTTAATTTTGTTGCCATTTCAGACATTTCCACAGAATTTGAGAGTGAATGAACGAGAGTATTATTATCACCACATTAATTATATATTTTATAAACATACAATATAATGTTTTTATACATTGACGTGAAGCCAAATTTGATACAAGTATTTTGCAAGCCCTAACGCGGGTGGTATATATATTTTTATATTGTACATAGTGGTCCTTACAAATACGACCATCCTACATCAAAAATATCACTTATGTTAATTTGGCTTTGTTTAATCAAACTGACAAAGTTGTTTGTGATATTTTTTATTATTGAAAGCTTTAAATTAAATTTAAATCTTACATACGAACAAATAATTCACACATTTATATACATATTCGATTCGGTAATTATGTTTCCTTGAGTGTTAGTAAAGGCACTATATATACCAATAACAGAATTGTCGAGTGCCATTATGTACTGCCAAGGTTATACTAATAGTAAGATGCCTGTGTGTTCAATGTAAGACATATATTATAAAACAATAGTATTGTATTTGTGAATATTATTTATGGATTTTTATATATACGGTATGGTAACCTACCTCAATGTTAACAAATGTTACTCAAGTAAATACTACATATGAAGTCATAGTCTAGTGGTAAAACCACGAATTGCAAAGACAACGGAATCGTGTTCGATCCTCAGACCTGAAGAAATCATCGCTGATCAGTAAAGAAAAGCATCGTGAGGCAATTTGCAAACCTGAGAGATTTTCTTGACGGCTTGTAAAATCTGCCAACCCACACTGAACTAGCCTCAAAGAGTACAGCTTAAACCTCACTCTGAGGATGAGAGTCATGCCTAGCAGTGGGACAGTACCGGATTGAGAAAAAATACTTATTTTAAAATCGTTCGTACTGACAATTCATATGTTTTGTTTTACGGGAATTATGGAGGGTGGAGGTAGTAGTCTCTGTGTATGAAAAAGTGTCACGTCATAACGCGTCCAATAGGAGTGGCGCAGCAGCAGCCTAAGATACATTTCAAAAGAAGCTCAAAAAGTAATTAGAGTAAGATAGAAATAATAATTAAAATACTTTACTCAGTGGCGTAACTATACCATCTGAGGCCCGTGGCAAATTCATCGGACGGGGCCCTCCCAGTAAATATCGTTACTTTGTAATTTAATTCACTTGTATTTACCCAACAGTACCTATTACTAATATTGTGTCCATTTTAATTAAATATTTTAGTTTTAAAAGCATAGGTGTTATATAATCTTAATGAAATAATAATTTCATATTATTTATTTAAAATCTTTTCCCCAAGCAAAGCATCAATCATCAAAGTTTAAAGATGGTGCCAAACAAAATAGCCAACTTACAGACTATCTTGGTCCATATAGTTTCTTAAATACTTTACTTATCATCACGCCATCTCCCCTGTGGGGTAAGCAGAGACCACAGAGTGCCAAAAGTCTTTATTCTTGCATACATCTCTCGCTTCCTCAGCATTCATGCTCGCTGGTTTCGGGGACTCTTGACTCCACCTTTCTTCAATACATGTCCGATATGTCCGATTTGGTCTAGCTAGGTTAGTCTCGGTCTCCCCCTGTACTTATATCCTTCCTCTTTTGCATTTTCTCGATATATTGTCAGTGGTGTACTTTGCATCCCGGCTGAATCCACATCCAAGTATATCTTGGATGTGGATTCAGCCAATTGCTCTAGCACGCCATTGCCTATTGTTTCTAACAACTGTGCAGGCTTCTCCTCTTTCAAAGACCATTATTTTGGTTTTGCTTACATACACATGTAGGCCCCTTTTCTTACAATCTTCTGTCATTACGTCGACTAGGGTTTGCAGGTCAGTCGGTAATTGTGCTATAGGAACATATCGTCTGCATACAGCAGTGAAATATCCACTATGTCGCTAATCTGAACACGCACATTCATTTCAATCAACCTTTGGAGACATTTATCCAGATATATGATAAAGTCCGGCTAGTAGAACAGTGCCCTGTTTAACGCCGATATTTACATTAAAACATTTGCCGCCGGCTTTAGAATTGTCCCACCCGTGGGAGTCGTGATAGCCGACTGAGGGAATACCGAGGGAGTGGGCAGCAGCACTCCTTCGAGTATTAACAACATCCACTGCGATCGCCAACCCGCCTGCCAAGCTTGGCGATTACGGCACTATCCCCCATTCTTGGGGAGGCCTATGTCCAGCAGTGGACGTTAAAAGGCTGATGGATGGATGGGTACCATTTCAGAGCTTCAACATAAATTGAAAAGCACCAGGAAAGATTCCCGGACACGAGCCGCCAACTTGATCATCTCGGCAGACACCATATCAATACCCGCTGGATAACCATTTTTCAAACTTCTAATCGCCCATTCAATTTTGTCCATACTGATGTCAACAGAGGATACCGGTACCACATGTGACACCGACATCACCCCGCACATCCACATACATATCCCCAAAATATTAATTTAACACATCTTGTGTAAGCGTAAGAATGTTGCACCTTTAGACCTTATTTTATTAATTCCGACGGCTGACCAACAACTCCGAGATTTTTTCACCTCCCTCCAGAAGAGTTAGGTGTTAAATTTTATTCTGAGCTTGCCTCTCGGGTCGGGGGCCCTCGTCGGTCGGGGGCCCGTGGCATTTTGCCAGTTACGCCACTGACTTTACTTACTTTTTTGGTTTTATTTACTAAATTATTTTAGACTAAGTAAATGGGTTTTTTATATCTCTCGGTATTTTAATACACTATTTTAGAAAGAAAAAAAAACATTTTTGAGCTCTGCATATTTCACTCCGTCAACAACAGCTATTCGAAAAAATTGTTCGGTACTAGAACAATTTTTTTCAGCATAAAGCTGGGCACTTTCAACTACCCTCCATATACAGTGTATGTTGTCTATGCCACGTATAACGGCTTATAATACTTAATTGAGTAATGCTTGTAAACACGATGGTAATACGAAATTATGTAGTTATGTTTTTGTTTTGATAATGCAAAGCAACTAAATTTATAAGTGTTTGTCTTCGTAGGAGTCCACTTTGAATTTATTTAATTAATTAGGGATTCACTGTTTGTTGAATATAATTTAAGACGTGCACTTTCTTTATGGAAATAACTTTCAAATGTGAACGTCTTGATTATGTTATTACCATTTTTAGGTTGCCATGTTTGATGTAATATTAATAATAATAGTTTCACTAACAGATTTCTGAGAGTGATTTGTAATTTGGCATATCAATCATAGTATTAAAATTCGATGACAATAAAACATTAACCCAGAATCCTGAGTAGCATTATATGAACAAACCATTAACATTAGTTTCTTTTTTTTATTTACACTATTTAAGATTATTTTCAATAAGGACTCCTTCGATCGCAGTTTGTGATAAGACCGAACTTTGAAATAGGTTTCTTTTTTCGCCTATTTCACCTACCGAATTGTTGTTATAATATATAATAATAATATATGTGTTATATATAGTAAGTTTCTTTAGCAATTGATGTATCAATATTCTTTCAATCATATAGTTAATAGTGAGTGCCGGAATTCCACCCAAGGACCTCAACTTTCTCTAGTCTACACGACTAATGTCCAATGTAAAAAGTAAAATTTTATACTTGTAATGTTACAAATAAATTATTTACAAAAGGGTGGTATTAAAATATCATAAAGTAGTGATAACACTAAGTTCACTATGTCCTTTTACAATTTTGCGTATTATTATTACTGTATGATGCTGCCTGTAACTTAGTGTCGTCAAATTATAAAAAATAAGATTTTAATAGTAAAAAATGTGTTTTTAAGTATTGATTTCTCAAAATCCGTATGCTCGGGCCACACTAATCGTCAACGCCCATAATTATTGCGTTAACTCGATGAATTGAGTGGCCACACTTGAACGTTCACGATGACCCCCACTGGAGTTATAGCAATGTGAATGCCGTTGTCGAATTCTCACAATATGTCCTGGCTACATCAACGTTAAACATCCATCATCGCGATAATTAACAGCATTTCCCATTAGTGTGACCCGAACTTTACCAACGAATGGCAGTTCATGCCATAAAGAGGTTTCTGTGGTATATTTAGGTGGTAGCGATTTCTTGTCAGACATATATGCTTAGTAGCTCTTTTCGTAGACATGTTACAGGCAGCGGCTTAACCGCCTTATGTGCATTACTGCTGGTTGTTTTATTTACCACCAGCAACAGCCTAAGATGCCACCTAAGCCATTAATCAATACATTATAGTATATATATATATATATTGTTAACTGGGTATAGTCTATTGTGCTTACTCTATAAAAAAATTGCCCACAGTTGATTATTCAGTGTTTCATAGATCGCTGTAATCAATAGACTAATATTATCTCAGTGGTGAGGAGAATACTATGCACTGGATGTATACGAGTATTATGAGTAAAGGTCGCCCCGCGTCACTTGATCATAGTTAAACTTTGTATATCTACAGATTTAATATAATATATGGTATCTTGTAAAGCTAAAAAAAATATAATCGTCTTTACTGGCTTTATTATTCCTGAATTTATCGGAGTGCTCAAAGATGGTAGAGTAATAGATATTTGAAGTTGTTCATGTTGGCTTAAAATCGTATCTTTTGGAAACTGGTGTGCCTGACTACATCACTTATCTTCAGAACGGAGTCCCCAAGCCCTAGGTTCGTTCTATTATGTTAAAGTATTATATAAAATTATGTCAAAGTAGTACTTCTAAATGAGTTTTAGTTGAACTTTGCTCGCCGTCGTTGAACGAAGCTCGCCACAAAAAAAAAAAAAACATTAAGACTGTAGGGGAGACTGGGGACAGTTGATCCCCATTTTGGTTTTTCATTAATATCTCTAAGGTTATTAAAGTTTTACAGAATATTTTTATATCATTGCCTCGAAAATGTATCCTTCTATCCATTTGCATCATTCGATTACGAAATGTATCTGTGTTAACCTGATTTTTGTCGTTTTTCCTGAAGACTACAAAAGGATCAAGTGTCCTACGTTGTCTTGTGTACACTTACTTGATCATGGTATGGGGTAGATTTGATCATAAGGGAAAAAAAAGCATTTTAGTGCATAATATGCATGAAGTTTGTTTAGTAGGAAATTTGTAATTTATGAAACATAATATTTACTAACATATTTATTACCTCATAGATACCTAAGTACTAAAGTTGTCCTAATCCTTAATATTACGTTTTTTTGCAGACGCTTTATGAAAAAAAAATCTTCTAATTGATTAATTAATTTATTTATTAATTATTATTATAGTTGTTTTGGTATGAAATCAACCTTAATATTCTAAATTCTTAATCATATTCTTGCTACTTTTGTTTCCTTGCATACCTTTTCAACGTCATTATAGGCACATTGAAGGACTTGGATATGCTTTTTAAGCTATTATTAGGTACCTTTTAGGACAGCTTTCACTACTGGCTTTTATTTTGTCTATCGGCTGGAGTTTGTCAACCCCTTGCCGTGTGGGGCCGGCTTTAGAATTGTCCCACCCCTCTCCACCCATGGGAGTCGTAAGAGCCGACTGAGGGAATACCGGGGGAGTGGGCAGCAGCACTCCTTCGAGTATTAACAATATCCACTGCGATCGCCAACCCGCCTGCCAAGCGTGGCGATTACGGCACTATCCCCCATACTTTGGGAGGCCTATGTCCAGCAGTGGACGTTAAAAGGCTGATGGATGGGTAGATGGATTGTCAACCCATCCTTTTGTATATTCTAGGCATTTTAAAATCTATAGTAAGTAACAAAGCAAAAATATATAATCTTGCAAGAATGTAGGGGATACTTGATTCCATAATCAAGTTTACCCGAGTTTGCTATGATCAAGTGTACCCTGGACCGTTATTTTACAAAAAAATATTTTTCGAAATCAATACAAAATGTTAATTAAAGAAAACACATATCTACACACACTTTAATAAATCAGGTATAAGCAATTTTAATTGTAATTCGTAATTTATTTATATGAATATCTTAAAATAACAATCAAAATACTTGAAAAAATAGGAGTCGACACGTTGTAAACAAAATTGCACCACTGCTTTCAAGTTGTCGATATTAAGCTTTCAAAATGATAGTTGTTCATTGACGATGGCAGTTAAGATCAGTGTAGCATGTTACGAATTTAAAAATAAATTTTACTTTTTTAATTATGGCCTAGGGATCAAGTGTCCTCAGTCTCCCCTATATAAAGCCTCATAATTATATCTTCCTGAATTTACGTAATTTCGTAACTCAGGAATCTTATCTCACAGTGTTGATGATGAGATGATGATAATGAAGTAGTTCATAACTCAAATTTTGTCAAATACTCGTAGCTAAGCTCTTCTAACCACTGAGGCATTGATTCGTAGGTTTGTTTAAATTATTTATTTGTGCGTTATACCAGTGTATGTAGATATCTTAATGTACACACGAACCAAAGTATTTCAATATCTACTCGTATTTTGTTAACACAAATAGTTAATTTTTTAATATAAGTATTATTAAAATTAATGTATATCATTCGAAATAAGTATTATTTAAACTATGATTACAATTTGTCGATCCCAAAACAAGTCATGTTTTGCATTGTGTGATATTATAATTTGGTGATACCAAATTGTTTAAAAATGTTTCTATACTGTTTTTTGTCAATATAGCACGTTCTTAATGTTATTGAAATTTTTTCTTTGTAATTTAATACTCTATAATAGGCGAGTTTAGCTTCCAAATAAATATCATATTGTTGACTACACGTACGCTTTTATTTATCTATCTAAAGGATAATTTTGAATGCACTGGGTATTCTATGCTTTACGTGCGACTCTCAGAAAGTTTTGAGAAACTAAAACACTAACTTCTATGGATAAAATATTTTAATTAAATCTTTTCAAAGAACTCTCCACCAGCCTCTATAAAAAGTTTCATGCGTCTGAACCAATTTTCGAAACATTTTTTTCAGTCCGCCGCAGACACCTCTTGCACGGCCTTTTCAAACGCTGCTAGCGCGCCTTCCGGCGGTAAAAACTGTATCCCTTTCAGCAGATTTTTTATTTTGGGGAATTTATATTCCCCACCGGCACCTGATCTGGCACCGTGTGACTTCTTTATAGAAGTCACACGGTGCTACTTCTTTATATAATTATTTTCTTCTATCTTCTCTTTATATTCTTTATATAATATATATGCACCGTGTGACTTCTTTATAGAAGTCACACGGTGCTAGATCAGTACTAAAGAGGGTGACCCAAGACTCTGACCTGTGTGGTGTCCAGGGGGGTTAGGCAGAATGTCATATCTCACATGTCGATCGTATCGTGATCACTGTGATTGGTTGAGAGATCACCGTGATTGGCCAACGGATTATTGCGACATCACGCGTCGGTTTCTCAACCAATCACAGTGATCTCGATACGGTCGACACGTGAAATATGACATTCTGCCTAACCCCCCAGGAAGTCCCTCGTTTTGAGCGCTGAGTGCGCGGGCGCGTTGTCATGGTGAAGCAGCACCCCGCGGAGCCCGGGTTCGGTCGCTTGTTGCTCATTGCAGACAAAACTTCTGGCAGGCATTTTGTGGTATACCACTCGGTGTTGATGCTGATTTGATCTCGTAATGGAATTGAATTCAGATACCCCGTCAAAGTGAAGAAACTAGCGATCAAAAATTTCCCTGCGCTTCTCGATCGCTTCACTTTCGTAGGCGTTGGTTCGTTTTGAAACAGCCAAACTGTCGACTAACGCTTTGTTTCTGGATCGTATTGATAAATCCAGGATTCGTCACCTGTCACAATATCGTAAACGCGCCGAGACGAGCCTGCTACAAATTTTTGAATCATATTACGCACCACTCCACACGGGCCTGCTTCTGAGCTTCGGTGAAGTTGTGTGGCACTCCGCGCGAAACTATCCTCACGCGAAGGTGCTCGTGTAGTATCTTGTGAAAACTTCCCGAACCAATCTGCAGTATATGCTGAACCTCTTCGTATGTAATTCGCCTGTTTTCTCTAATTAATTTTTTTACTGCCAGCACACACTTTCTTCCGTGACAGCCGTCATAGGACGACCACTCTTTTATTCATCGCCCAAAGTAAGGACCGCGCTTGAACTCGCTATGCCAACGGTAGATGGTTGCTTTTGAAGATCCTTATTTATTTATTTATTTACACTTTATTGTACACCATAATATATGTTATAATAATAAGGTACAAAGCGGAGAAAAAAAATTAACCCATAAGTGGTACAATGGGCGGCCTTATTACTAATAGTAATTTCTTCCAGGCAACCTTTGGATGGACACAACTTTTAATTGGACAATGGTAGTTGTAGGTGTTGGTACCTATATAGACGAGAAAAAATAATATAATAGGTACATACACTTACATGCATAACACTTACAAAACCCTCTGTACGAATAAACTACACTATGTCTATATACATACATATAATTATTACACAAACAATACATAAATATTTATAATTTAAGCAAAAAAATACAATTAATTTTTGATAGGACTTAATAATTAATTGAATGAGGCGACACTTGGCGGAAGTCCATTGTTACTATTATAGAATGGATTTTAGGAGGAGAGCCCACCACTCACCCACGGATTGTCAATCCCGGTTATCTTTGGACAGAATAACCTAAGATTCCCAATCCGCACTCTCACAGATAGAGGAGAATGTGATAATAGCAAAGTAGCATGCACGATAATGACAAAAAACTCACCAACGCGACACAACCATGCGATGCGGTAGAACTCTCAGAACCACAATATTGCAATATTCCGCAAAAATCCGAACATAAATTCGACACGTGTTTCACCTCTAAACGAGGCATTCTCAAGAACGCTCGGCAACAAATGAGCAAAGCTTACTCGTGCAACTTGCTTTTATACCCCTTCCACTATACAACAGTTATGACGTATCGCTCGAACGATATGAAAACAAGTTTAGTAGTGGGGAACTACAGCTAGTTTGTTCATTCAACAACATGTTACTACTGACTTTAATTATTTCTAATTGTTCTAAAACGGACAGTCTAATATTTTTATCACAAATATGCAAGGGCTCGAATGTATGACTATTATCTAATGAATGGTTACAATCTAATAAATGTTTCGCAAAATGTGACTTTTCAGGGTAATTATGCCTATACGCAGCTATATGTTCTTTATAACGAGTCTCAAAATTACGGCCCGTTTGCCCTATATAAACATTATTACATATTTGACATTGCAATTTATATACACCAGACTTTTTACATTTATCAATACTATCTTTACCGTTACAAAGATTTTTAAGCGAAAAGTTAGGCCTAAACGCGGGATAGATACCGTGAACCCTCAGTGTCTTTGCTAACCTGTCTGATATGCCAGGATCGTTGCTTGCATTTTCTTGACCTTTCCATTTATCGCGTGGGTAACAAACATAAGTTCGAAATTTATCGTAAACCGACATATACAGATACGGTTATACCCGCCTCGTCCTGTCATCCTTGGCAGCATAAATTGGCCGCTTTTCATGGCATGATTCACCGTCTTTTTAATGTTCCGTTGGATAAGGTAGCATACAATAAGGAATTAAATATAATTTATAATATAGCCCAATCAAACGGATATAATAGGCTCTTGATCGACAAATTGGTTAAAAGAAAACAGTCCAGCATAGTAAAACAACTTTTGTATCCTGTTGCAGTAGAAAAAACTAATTTTACATGTACTTTGTCTTACTTTGGTGGCATATCAGACAGGTTAGCAAAGACACTGAGGGTTCACGGTATCTATCCCGCGTTTAGGCCTAACTTTTCGCTTAAAAATCTTTGTAACGGTAAAGATAGTATTGATAAATGTAAAAAGTCTGGTGTATATAAATTGCAATGTCAAATATGTAATAATGTTTATATAGGGCAAACGGGCCGTAATTTTGAGACTCGTTATAAAGAACATATAGCTGCGTATAGGCATAATTACCCTGAAAAGTCACATTTTGCGAAACATTTATTAGATTGTAACCATTCATTAGATAATAGTCATACATTCGAGCCCTTGCATATTTGTGATAAAAATATTAGACTGTCCGTTTTAGAACAATTAGAAATAATTAAAGTCAGTAGTAACATGTTGTTGAATGAACAAACTAGCTGTAGTTCCCCACTACTAAACTTGTTTTCATATCGTTCGAGCGATACGTCATAACTGTTGTATAGTGGAAGGGGTATAAAAGCAAGTTGCACGAGTAAGCTTTGCTCATTTGTTGCCGAGCGTTCTTGAGAATGCCTCGTTTAGAGGTGAAACACGTGTCGAATTTATGTTCGGATTTTTGCGGAATATTGCAATATTGTGGTTCTGAGAGTTCTACCGCATCGCATGGTTGTGTCGCGTTGGTGAGTTTTTTGTCATTATCGTGCATGCTACTTTGCTATTATCACATTCTCCTCTATCTGTGAGAGTGCGGATTGGGAATCTTAGGTTATTCTGTCCAAAGATAACCGGGATTGACAATCCGTGGGTGAGTGGTGGGCTCTCCTCCTAAAATCCATTCTATAATAGTAACATAGGACTTAATGTTAGGATGAGTGACAGTTGAGTGTACAGGTATATTAAAATTCATGGTTGCAAGCTCGAATAGTGTTTTTTGACCATTATTTTAATTTTAGATAGGGTCTCTCTATTCTTGCCTTATTTCCACTGGCAGAGCATTCCACAGACTAATACTAAAAAGCAGTGACAGTAAAAGATTTGCCATAAAAGTTCGTAGAATGTAAAGGTATTTTCAACTTCATATTTTCCGATGACCTTAAACATCTGCTATGTATGTCATGAAGGTATTCAAAACGACTTTTGAGATAGGAAGGAGATGAAGGGTTAAACAGTACATTATATAGTAAAGAGAGAATATGAGTATCCCGGCGAAGTCGTATTGGTACCTAACCACTTAGCTGAGATCGAAATTATGAAACATGATCATACTTGCGAAGACCAAATATGAGCCTTTTCTGTTTTTTTTTTGGAGGCGCTCAAGTTTATCTAGTTGGTTTACGGCAAGATCAGGATAGCTGGCATCTGCGTAGTCAAGAATAGGCAAAAGCAGTGAAGTTGCTAGCGTAATTTTGTTTGATGTAGGGAGAAAATTGCGTAGTCTCTTAAGAGACCCTGCAGATGCAAATAATTTGCGACTAACTTCTTGTAGCTGTTGATCCCAAGTAAAATTGGGAGTCAATTGTTAGACCCAAGTTCTTAACTCTATCGCTAATAGGAATCTTCACACCTTCAAAAATGATCTGGGGTAACTGTGCCCAAGCCCTTCATCCATAAAAGCCATTTGAAGTCGATCAAATGGCTCATCCAGGTTTTAGACCACATTTAAAATCGTAGAAAATCGTCGCAATGTTCTCGATGCGATCCATTTTTAAATGAGATTATGAGACACGATAATATAATATGGTTCTCGAAAAAATGTGGAGGGAAATTTGAAGTTCGAGCAATGGTATTTTTACTTTTAAATAACCAAATTTTTCAAAATAATTACAAGTGGCCAGTGCCTTATACAAAAAAACCTTATTTCGCAAAACTTTCTGCGTGGCCTGGTACACTTCTATGACGATGACTGTGACGTTTTTGTCCTGTTGTTTGAAGCCGGTGCCAAAAATGTTTTTAATGTTTATATAAATGTATTGTTTTTGTTATTATATGAGCATAAGTATTGTTTTTGTTACCTTTGGACTTAGCACCGACTTCAAACACAACAATAATAGCCGTCTAGCACGGAAATCGTATGTAACGGACGTTGACGGGCCTCGTGGCGTGGTCGGTAGTATAATCGACTTCCGTGCACGAGGTCGTGGGTTCGATCCCCACTCAGGACAATTATTTGTGTGATGAACACATATATTTGTACCGCGTCTGGGTGTTTTCTATCTATTATATGTATTTATTTACAAAAAAAAAAAGTAGTATATGTATTATATCCGTAATCTGGTACCCATAGCACAAGCGTTAAGCTTAGTTTGGGACCAGAGGACGTTGTGTGAAATGTCCGTGAATATTTATTTATTTAAATACCAATTGTTTAATATAATACCTACTTTCGTGAATTCGACGACTGGCTACAATCAATAATAATCTAGGGTTGTATCTCGTCTCCGTTATTTATAGTAATGTATTGCGATTAGTTCAATATAAAATAATGCGTAAGGTGAAAATAAAACCAGAGATTCCATAACAATTTCAGAAAATGTTTAATTTTAATAATTGCTTCATTTTTCATCAAATATGCTGTACAAACTATATAGCTTACATTAGAATTAGCAATTAATAATTGCACGTAAAAAAACTTAACAAATAGGTTCTTTTTTATTGGAATGAACGATTATTATATTAAGTAATATTTTACACTATGTATAACTACGAAATGAAAACCTATTCAACAAGCAGTCACAATCGCTCAATGATATGTTATTATTATATATAATAAAATTATTATATATATATATGTTATGTTATTGCATTCTAAGTACTAAACAGCCCTGTCGCATTCTTATTGTGATTGAGGCGGGGAGGACAGTGTACGTAACTTGAGGCGTGTGACGTCACGAGTGTAACGTGAGCAACTCATTGAAGCCGAAGCACTACGCGCTACGTAACTAGGTTTTCTCGCTCCGACGCGCCGCCTTTATGGTTTTGGCCCTTTAAGTCTTTCAATCTTATTGGCGAAGACTCGCTGCCAGAATCACCCTGAAATTTATAATTATTAGTGACGGTTCAGATATCATAATATCAAATATCAGTAAAGATGACAAAGATTTTGTTTGTAGGTAACAAAGATTTTATTTCGGTGTTTTTAACTCACGTTAGCTCCGAGCGATGTTGTCTCTTGTAGCAGTAGCTCGCTGTCGGTGCCTCGAGACTCCTTGTTCTTGAGAATAGATCGCGAGCGCGAATCGCCCTCTAGCGGCCAACCGCCGCCTCGTTTGTTGCCATTCTTACCTACACGCATGTTAACAATAATATGAGAATGGGTAGCAATTTTGTAAGCGTAACATACTGCTTAGGGTTCCCTAAAAGTCTTGTAAAGTGAGTCTTGCTGGATTTTTTTTCTAGTGGTAGAGCCTTGCTTATCCAAGCACGAATGGGCCGGCTTGATCGGAGAAGTACCACCCTCTCGCAAATGATCAACGTGTAACAACGGTAGCTACTCCTACCGTTGTGTTACGCATCTTGAGTGAGAGCGCCGGAGGCCCAAACCCCCTCACAATCGTCTGCTTATATTATCCTACCTATCCTCTCCTTAGTATCCTACCTACCCTCTTCTTATTATCCGAGTGATGCCTCTGGTGTCAGCGGCTATAGGCTACGGTAACTGCTTACCATCAGGTGGGCCGTATGCTTGTTTGCCATCCATGTAGTATAAAAAAAATCATAAACTATTTAATGGACATACAGTAGGTTATCTTACCTGTACCTATCCAGGGAACGTACAAATACTTCTCTTCTATGAGAAACAGTAGCACTCAGCACTGGAGGTACCTTAGTACATATGTAATCATATTGTTACATATTTATGTTGCACATAAATTTTAGTCTGAAAATTTTTGAACCATCCTCATTTAGTCACTTCTAATGCTTGCGTTCAAGCTTATTTTAAAATTCAACATAATTATAACGCTATTTTTGTACGGTATGTTAGTCAGACTGCTTACAGTCATCTTTATTCCAAAAGTATTAAAGTTTATAAGCAAAATGCAATTCAGTATAAATATTAGACATGAAAATGTTTGCAGGTTATATAGGTAGGTACGTATTTAAATGAAACAAACCAAATAGGATATGATGATTAATGATCCTCGTAGCTATTCCTCTCGGTGGCTTCCTCTCCTCCTCCGTCCAGTCCTGTGAGACAAATGGTCACCACCGTAAGATATCCAGAGTAAGCTTATTGAAAGATGAAGGGAGTGATACCTAGGTACACATGCATTTCCAATAAACAAATAATATAAGAATTTAGTCAAACGGACGTAACAACATGCAAGCATGACCAGGACAATACGTAGATTCGGGGATAACTCACAAACATTGAATTAAATTTGAACCAAAATGATTTATCTGAAGTTGACGTGGCTCTAAGATGGCGCATTGCTGACGGCAAACCTTACCTGTTGGAAGCGGGCCTTTCTGTGTTTGGGCTTGGCATCGTCAGAGGCGGGCGGATCGTCAAGCGGCTGTGGTAGGCTGACACGCGATGCGTCCAGCGGCCGAGCAGCATTTCTCGCACCAGTTACTATAGTGCTACCCGGTATTGTGGCTGCAACAGCACAAGTAGCTGCACCCGTCAGACTCATGCGTGATCCCCGCGGTGACCCTTCGCCCTGCGAACCTTTGGCACACAACACGCTTCCGTCACCAGACGCGCTCCGGCGCACCCCACTAAAGTCAGTGGCCAGCCCACCCTCACCTCCTCCGCTGCCTCCACTAGTGTCCAAAGGGTTCACATACAAGTTTGATGAGTCGATCTCGCATGCGATGTCGCCCTCTGAAGGAAAAGGGTGCGTAAGGCATGATGCAAATGTATCTGTAATGTAAGACAACACGCATATGGAGCCGCACACGACCTCGCAAAGTACGGTGCTGCTCTTATACACTAAATACACAATTAGACGTACAGTGTGGGTATATGTGCCGACAAATAACAATCGACTTAACAGTAGTGAAGAGAATTGGATACAAGCGTGATAACAGGTCTGAAACTAAGGGCTGTCTGCATATAAAAATAAATAAGTAGGTATTTATTATAATTATAGGTAGATACTGTTACTTACCGGACCACTTGTAAAAACAGGACTAGCTAGGTATACCTTTTTTTTGTTAAGGCGGGAAAAAATGTTCCTAACCGCACACCCCGTCATTCGGGGCAACGAACAGGGTAGTGTGGGGCCCTCACCCGCTACAGAAACCCGCCGCGCGCCGTCTCTCCGCCTTTATTGGCGGGCTACCGGAACTATATTACATTCCTTCAGTGGTTAGGTATACCTACCATTACTTTATTACAGTTGTCGTGAAATTGATACTTGGAAGGAGATTCAGAAGAGTATTTCATAGTGACAATTGACTTAAGTTGCCTTATTCGATCAGTTTATTTAAAATATAAATGAGATATGATCTTCATTCATTCGTACCTGGACTGTCCAGGCTGTTTGGTGTAGCCTCAGGAAGTGCTTTAGGAGCAGGGTGTCTCTGCAAGCAGGCTAACTCTACGCATACTGGCTGGCGCAAGTCTGATGTCGACATCGGCATCAGTTGTTCCGCATCGATAAACTCCTTATAACCCTACACCAAGATGCATTTACTAATTAATATTTAGAAATTAACTTTATTATTTAATTTTATTTCAATTTGTGCATCTCACTATCTAATAAACCCCTCCGAAGAGAAAAAATAGAAAATGTTAAATTTTCGGTGCCCAAGCTACAAAAGAATCTACTTAGCGTTTGGGAGATTTATTGCTATTATTTTTGTGTTTTTTTATCTATAAAGAGAAATATATAAACAGGTACGTAAAGATGCGCACCTTTTTTTAGACAGATCTGCATTTTGCAGTTTATGGCAAACAATTAATAATCGTTATTGCAATAGTGTCTATACCATCTATATATTTTAAATCTCCACGGGTTATATCTTGTTATTTAACAGTGAAATAATTAATTAGCCACAAACAATCTTTGCTATTTTTAAGCTGTAGGTACACACACAGACACACATATATCTGTACAGAGTTTGGTCTGTACAGATATTTAAGAAAAAATGAATGTTGGAAAAATTAATGGCTATTTAGGCGTGTCTGAAAACAAAACAATATTTTTTAGAATTTTTATTTGATCGCGCTTCACTCAAAAACTGCTGAAGGGATTTAGATGACACTTTTTTGTTTGTAGCTTTTGATTAGACTTAATAACTGGTATACATTATATCCCGCTACTATATCGAGAAGCTGAGATATAACCTAAAAACTAGATTTGACTGCGGCGGAGCCACGGGCAAAGGCTAGTAACTAATAAGAATATAGATAGCTACAGATATTTAAATAGAGTATAGGACGTAAGTATTTGTTAGCTAATCTAATACGAGTAGATAAGAATACCATCATACATATAAATATAGTTACCTACTGTAACTAAATACTTACTGGCAAATGCTAGGTGAGAACATTGTAATTAGTAACGGCTTTCATTTTTAAAATCACAATAAAATAATTGCGTTGTTAAATTATTAAAAATAGAGTAATATTATAGAACATATTTAGATGTTAGTGTCTTAGTACCTTGAACGTGCAAAAACAACATTCAAATTCAGAAGGCAGCTGATCCAAGTCAAGCTGTTTGTCAGCCATCTTCTTTTCCTAAAAAAAGAGAAATCATTAGTATCTAATTTACTTTTTCTTAATCTATTAGGGCTCAAATGTTAGTGGTGTTTCAATTCAAACCAACAAATCATAGAAATACATAATACATACATAGTTGACAAATCATAGGCATACATAATAAAATATTCACACGCAATTGACGTTACACAAAGATTTGTATAAGTAGGTAAGCTCAGTGCATTTTTTTATATATTCTAAGTGACAAACGCCTAACTAAACTC
Organism: Leucoma salicis; assembly: GCA_948253155.1. Taxonomy (NCBI): domain Eukaryota; kingdom Metazoa; phylum Arthropoda; class Insecta; order Lepidoptera; family Erebidae; genus Leucoma; species Leucoma salicis. The sequence continues at coordinate 16,770,157 of OX411818.1, forward strand.
TCATGATGATTAGATAAGGCTTAGCAACAAATATTAGCAAAATAATAGATAAAAATATTGTCTCTTACTGATGTGGAATCAGGGTTTAAAAGTAAGCATTTCTCCGGCGATCCAGGCCCCTCGTTTGAATAGCGACGCTCTTTGTTAGGACTGCTCTGAAACTGTAACCTATAAGTATTAGCAAAAAGCCATCAATATAGCAAAAGCTCAATAGGATTCGTCCAACTAAGCCTTGTATTTTAACCGTGATGCATTTAGTAGGATTTTACACTACATATTTGAAGCTGGATAGTGGAATGCTGCTGAAGATGCAAGGTACAATAATTACCTATAATTATTATCCTCTAACAACAAAGTAGAACGAGATAATCTAAGTTATCTAGTGATTCGCAATAATATTGCTGGAAATCCTCAAATAAAATACTTTATCATATTACCTGGTTAGGGTCAGAGTTCGTTGGCAGTTTATCGTTGAACGAGTGCTCGTACTGTTTGTAGCAGCCGGTAGTGGCTGGGGGCTCGCCTTCCAAACTAGTTGCATCCGCCTGCGACAAGTTGTGTCCTGAAGACACATATCACTATGAGTAGCAACACATTCCACTTTAATGGCTTTAATTACCCGATACTTCACAATTGATTATTACTCATATTATGAATGAACATTTAAACGAAGAGCGAACTACACAACACACATTCCACACGAATAATAGTACATAGAATCCAGCGTCCTCCGGATACACACATCAAACAGTCCGCAGAAAAGGAGCGTTAGTTCTATAAAGCGTTAGGCTTACGCTGACAATGTAATCGACCTTATATTATAGTGTCTTCGTCGCACATCGCAAGCTACACGCGGCGCGATTCGACCCCTAGTAATGACTTATTATTAAGGGGCCGGATGGACGACTGTGAGAGTAGCAAGATGCTCATCTGGCGTCATCTCTCGACTCAATGAGCACGCACTTGTCACCTGAAGACAAGACAATAAAACACTCTTGAGTGCACCTCGCTGCAATCAACGAGTGAAAATAGCTGTAGCTGCGATGTAACGTGATCTCTTTTTTTTATTTTTATGATGTCTGCGAGTCCGGAGAGCTATCGATGCGACATGCACACATTCAACATTCATTGCATTCAATTATTACGGACATTGTTAGATCACAAAAGGCATGCGTGCAAAGTGAAAAAATAGTTAGGTGCATTCACGGGACATGACATGAACAAGCGTTGAAGCGAATAGCCTATAAGATACTGACCTGTATCTACAATGACGTCGATGAGGTCCATACTCTTGGCGAAAGCGTCACGTAAGTTAATATGGTGGAAGGAAACAATGGATCCCTCGCGTTTGGCGCGCTCGAGCGCCTCTCGCCGTTTAAGCGCCTTTTCGCGCCGCATCTGGTTCTTGTAAAACTCGGCGAAATTGTTGACTATAATTGGGATGGGTAACGCAATTACCAACACGCCGCAAATACAGCAAACTGAGCCGATGACCTTGCCCAACGGGGTCGTGGGGTAAATGTCACCGTATCCGACTGTGGTCATGGTGATGCCGGCCCACCAAAACGTTTCCGGAATAGAAATAAATTTTGTGTTCGGCTCTTCTTTCTCAGCGAAATATGCCAATGAGGAGAATATAAGGACTCCCATCGCGAGGAACAACATGAGCAATCCTAGTTCCTTATAGGAGTTTCTGAGCGTGAAGCCGAGCGACTGTAGACCGGTCGAATGTCGGGCGAGTTTTAGAATGCGCAATATTCGCATTATACGGAAGATTTGCACAACACGACGCACGTCTTGAAACTGGTCAGTGGCGTTCTTATTGGTTTCGAGCAAGAACAGAGATACAAAATAGGGCAATATAGCCAGTAAGTCTATCACGTTGAGTCCACCTTTAAAAAACTTCCATTTATCCGGCGAGGCACTGAACCGTAGCACATATTCTAGTGTGAACCAGGTGATGCACACCGCTTCGACCATGGCCAGCTGTGGGTTATCCATGGGTGCGCCTTTCTCGTCGTATACTTGCATCTGGGGTATTGTGTTCAGAGTGAGCCCTATCGTGGACAGCACGATGAAGAGGATTGAAATCACCGCGATCACCTGCAAGCATGCACCAGTGAGCGGTCGCGTCGCGAGTGCCACCACCGCGCTGGCCCCCTTGCTCAACTATTGCTCGGTACCAGACCTTGTGATTATGCCTCATGTGTCAGATCAGTAAGTAATTCTTATGCAAGTGTTTATACAAAACTACTCATCCTATATATTTATACATTAGTAGTAAAGCTACTTAACATCTGTAAGTACTTTAATACATAATAATAGAAAGTTATGTATGTATTTACAGTTCTACAAAGCCAATATCGTATGTAACAACTGTCTTAATATTACTTCGTTAATTTTGGTGTAGAAATAACATCTATTCGTGTGACTATGTTAGTAGTGTTGTGTGGTTTCAGTGTAATAAGTAGGTAGTTAAATGAAATGGTGTGGGTGAACGGACGCGCGTCCGTGCTGAAATGCGTCATGTCATGAGGGTTAAGGCAGAACGAAGCGGACGCTCGTCCGTCCATCGGCCGCATCGCTCGGTTAGTCGGATCAGTATCACGAAGCGGAAGCGTTGGTGGTGGTGAAGGATGACGGGATGCAGTAGAAGGAGGGCGAGGAGTACGGGGTTCGGAGAGGAGCGGGACGCCGGCGACGCCGGACGGCGCGGGGTGGAGTGGGGGGCGGCGCGGGCGCGGGCGCGCACGCCGCACGTCGTCCGGCGCGCGCGCGACCGTCCCGCGCCACCCCGCACGCCGCCCGCTGTGCGCCGCCCCGGCGGCGGCTGGTCACATCGCGTAAGCCCATCCCATACTTGCAATTTTGCGACAACAATTAAGCTTTGTTCATTTTGTTCTCCTTATCGAGAACTACTGACGCGGCTGTGAACATTTATAAAATTTTCGTGAATAAATTATATGTACAATTCCGAAGAATTCTGTGTTGAAACATTTAAACCGAACTAAAGCAAACGTGTTAATTGATAACAGATTTGAAGAAGAGCCACATATTTTATGAGCCTCAGCATAAAATAAAGAACAACAACATGGGTCCTATTGTCCTATTATAGGCCACTCTTCCTCAAGTCTCCTGTACACTACATTTACGAACGCTTATAGGTAAGTCCACAACACAAAAACCAGTGGCGTAACTATAGGGTGGCAGGGCTGGCAAAATGCCACGGGCCCCCGACCGACGGGGGCCTCCGACCCGAGAGGCAAGCTCAGAATAAATTTTAACACCTAACTCTTCTGGCGGGAGGTGAAAAAATCTCGGAGTTGTTGGTCAGCCGTCGGAATGAATAAAATAAGGTCTAAAAGTTGGATACATTATTGAGTAGGTGGCATATTATGGGGAGATTTTTTTACTTATAATACCTAAGTATATAAAAATTAACAAATGTTGTTTTTTTAAAAATAGCCTGTATTATTATCCGAATTGATAACCTCCTCCTTTTTTGAAGTCGGTTAAAAAGTAAATTACAAAGTGACGATATTTACTGGGGGCGCTATCCAATGAATTTGCCACGGGCCTCAGATGGTATAGTTACGCCACTGACAAAAACAAAACCTATTACCTAATATTAGTTTCATTGCTATTATATTAAACTTACTAAAATCTTCTAATATAGATGCAAAAAACTACTAAATATATATTAGATACCTGCTTATTGTGTCTGCACTATATAGATTTTTTCGCAAACATTATAGGTACCTAGGTTACATATACATAACTGATGAATTCGGTGGTGGCTGCCTATAAAACGCAGCTTCACTACTTTGGATGGATTGTTTAATCTCCAACAAAACAAAAGTATCTGGATGACCGAGCTTTTTTTTTGGTAAATCGTGTTTTTTGGAAATTATATTTAGATACGAATTACCTACATACCTACTCATGAAATATGAATAATATTTTTTGATCTTCATAATCGATCGACATAATAATACAAAAGATATGAACTGCTTATTTTTCCATTACTTGGAAACGCGAATAAAACGACGTTTTCTAAAAATGACCCCCTAAAAAAACGAAAATCCCCTGCATACTAAATTTCATGAAAATCGTTAGAGCTGTTTCTGAGATTCAGATTATACATATATATACAAGAATTACTCGTCTAAAGGTATTAGATATAAGTACCTATATGAGACGTGGCGGGATAGATACCCAACAGAAGCAAAGCTTCTAATGATTTGTCGTTCCGTTTATTTAAATAATAGCAATCTAAAGTTATACATTAGTCCCTTATCTATATACCATTTTCAATTATCTCATTTACCCATATTCTCTGTACCTACCTACAATAGCATGTATAACTTTGACTGTTTATCTCGGTCGGTCGGTATAGATATAAAATTAAAGAAGCTTTGATAAAAAACAAAGAGTGTTTCTTATAATAAGTTGTTGCAAATATAATAAATATATGTACCTAATAATATATTTTATATGTTTATCTTATAGATATGCACGTCACCTAGTAATAAACATAGTACCTACATAAATATATTATAATTACAAAATATATAAATATAGAATATCATAGTAAATTTGTACTCACATACACAAAGTGCTGCACCGCTATTGTCGAAATTTAAAATGATATATTAGAATAATAACGCTACAAAGTAAGCTGAAATGTGCTCATACAGTACACAATACAATATCGATTCGACAAAAGCAATCAAATTTTACAATCAAACATAACAAAAAAGTAACACAACACCACATTCCACAGCACGAGATATATTGACTTTCAACACCGAAGAAGGAGCCAGCGATAGATGTTATTCATGCACCACAATCACAACACATATACCTACGTAAATACGAGTACAACTCTGTATACCAAGCTTGTTCCTTATGGAACTAAGCTCAGTTTAATTAATATATGTATCTCACAAAATATAATTACAAAAAATGCCTTTGTGTATGTAACATGTGTAGGTAAATATGTGCTTCAATTTCTAAGAACTTAGTATTTGAGAGTGTAATCATTTACTACGAGTACAATATATATAAATGAATGTGAAAATAAGTACTTAGATGTGTAATGTTTCATGTCGTTAAATTGTACAATTGTTTAACACAATATCTACCTAACAAGTGATAGTGCTCGTTGTACCTAGACTTACGTGATTTGCAAGATCAATAAAAGTCAGTAAAAGTGGTCTAAACTTCAACTTGAGTACACGTTTATCTATATTTCTACTATTGAGTGTAAATATCATTGTTGCACACACAAGCAACTATCTAAATCGAACTAAGTGGATGATAGTAAAATAAAATTATGATATCTTTTGGTACCTCTCTTTTAGATTAAACTATCCTGGGCAGCGTTGCTAAAGTGGCAAGATTAATATTATCGATAATTTGTTATATATTTTTTGCAGTTCTTGATGATACGTTACCCTGGCCGCTATGCTGGTTGTTGGTTTCTCCAGTAAGTCCCATAGCCATTTCTGGTACTGTGCACAAGTCCCTTGTCCAAATTCCTCTTCCTCTCGTTGCCGTAAACTCTCTGCTTCTTTTCTCATTTCTTCGTGAACATGTTCTTTGCGTTGATGGTACTTATGCTGACAGCATGACTCTAGGTACAACTCGTCCACGCCCCAATACTCGAGGTCATCGCTGAACGCCAACACACACATTTCATCAACTAAATGTAACTTTCCAGTCCGGTAAAAGTTGAGGATTGAACTGAAGCTTTTTGGGTGCCTGAAAATAATTTGCAATATTTTGGTCTTTAAATACGCTTGTTAGCTTGACAGTCAACTAATAATGTAGGTATATAAAATCTTGAAAGTTAATTTTAACCTACTTCTAATTGTTTGAACAAAATGAAACTTGAAGATATTATATACAATACCTAGGCATCGTTATACGAATGCTACAATTTTATATCTTGGAGCTGATCTGATAATAGTCTCCAAACTAACTAACTAACTTATCATCACGCCATTTCCCTTGCGGGGTAGGCAGAGAGAACAGAGTGCCAAGAGGCTCTATTCTTGCATACATCTCTCGCTTCCTCAACATTCATAACTCTCTTCATACACGCTCGCCGGTTTCGGAGACTCCTGACTCCACCTTCCTTCAATACATGACCAATTTGGTCTAGGTAGGTAAGTCTCGGTCTCCCCCTGTACCTACATCCTTCCACTTTCGCATTGTATATCTTTTTAGCCAGTCGCTCGTCCGGCATTCTTTCCACATGTCCGAACCACCGGAGCATTCCTTTTCGCAACTTTACACCAATACTCTCTTTCATACCTACTCGCGTCCTTACGTCGACTAGGGTTTGCAGGTCAGTCGCAGACTGCGCTAATAGGACCGCATCGTCTGCATATAGCAGCGAGTTAACCACTGAGTCGCCCATAATATATATATATATATACTAGCAAAAAGCTGAGCTTTGTGAGGGCTCGCGAAGTTTTCTACTTAATTTATAATTTTCGACAGATCGCGTTAGGTATACCTACAATAAAATACTAATCTGTTATAAGAGGTGACCCATTTCGGGGTTCCCTAGTTTTTTAAAGAAAAAAACAGAAAATTCAAATTTAATGGGGAATGTTTATCATCATTTGAAAGAACATTCTTTGGCATTTATTTTTTGCAGATTATGTCTATCAAATGTTGGCCGTTGCTACGTCGCAGATGGTCCATCCGTTGAGTCCAATTTTTGATGACTCGTTCGAGCGTTTCGACTGGTAACTGGCGAATGACACGCGTGATGTTTTCCTCCAAGGCCTGAATCGAAGCGGGTTTGTCCGCATATACTTTAGACTTTACATATCCCCACAGGAAAAAGTCTAACGGTGTGATAGTAAATGTTCTCAGAAAATGCAAAAAAAAACATTATATTTTGACAGAATTCCCTTAAAATCCCATCTTTAATACTTAGAAAATTAACTATTTTCATATGTTTTTTGCAATATATATGTTTCATGGATTTCATTTTTTTTTAACTTATCAATGTAATATGGAAACTTACATTTTTTTAGTAATTAAAGTGTAAATTTTAATAAATAGCTCAATATTTTACATAAGGATTAACAAAAAGTTATTTCGCATTTTTGCATTTTCTGAGAAAATTTTCCATAGTAATGTATACTTTTTTGTACCATCAAAAAGTAGAGATTTCAACGTATAAAAAGCACACCGATTTTTTTCAAAAAGCAGATATTTTGACGTGAGAATTTTTGATTGAAATTTAGGGTGATTTTTCAATATTTAATCAAAATAAGAGGAAAAAATAAATATTTTGCATCAAAAAAATTACAATGTGTTTGAGATATAAAAAGGTAAGTTTTCACCAAATTTCGCAAAAAAATATTACTTTTTGTGGAAGTTAAAAGTAAAAAACCAAAAAGTCGGTTTTTGAGATTTTTCACATATATTTTGAGGTTATGTGAAAAAAGTGTTTATACAAAAGTTGTAGATCTTTTTATTGCCTACAATTTTGCCATTTAACTTTTTTCGATAGAACTCTTAGTTTTGCCGGAAATCGTGATAAACCGATTTTTACCCTTAAAAGCCCACCCCCACCCCCTTCCCGACCTCAAATCGCCCGTCAATTATTTTTCCTTTTATTTTTGTAATATTTTATTACTTTTCCAATGGGTTTCATCCTACTATTATTTTTTTGGTTTCAAAAATTATCGGCACTGGTCTAATTTGAAGGCGCGATTTTTTAAACATTTTTGAATAGATCAAAAATGAGCCTTTAATAAACATACCTATCAAAGAAGTACTCGTTGTCTTGTAGAGAGTAGTCATCACAGAGTTCTGTGATTGCCTCGTGGGTATTACAGTCTCGCAGTCGTCCGAGCCTGGTGTGCGGTAACCGCTCCAGCGTCCGCCATAGTACCTCATGCCGCACTCCGCCCACATTAATGATCACTCGCTTGCTTAGTGCTTTTGCGCGGAGCATCATAAACGGCTCGGGCGGTAGAGACGACATCGACCTGGAAAATTACGAGGAGTATGTTTAATTTTATTTATAATGATTATAAATATCATCACCATGGGTGAGATTCAACTTTACAATTAATTTTTTTAATAGAAATCTAAGTTTGTCATGCTGCATGCTCAAAAATATACCTTTCAAAGTTTTGTTCATGTACCTAAATGTAAAAGGGCTCTGAGCTTTAAGCAGATTTATAGAATCTGGTTACCATGGTATCGAAAAGCGGCAGTAAATAATTAGGAAGTCCCTCACTGCAGTCTATTGATATGAAGAACGAGGATGAGGACGAGGATTATCATCCATAAAAGGGATGGTAGTCCTCGTCTTTCCTCTCTTTATATATCCTTTCCACATTCTAATTCGTCTCTACCCCTCCCCTTCGTATTATTAGCATCTAAATAGAAATTAACTAAATTCCACGCGTGCTAAATCGCGGGTAGCAGCTAGTACTGAATAATATTTAATGCATTAATATCGTCCAACATAATCCAAATTTTTATAAGTATCTACGTTTGGCAATATGTTATATTGTAAAAAAAACATTGTTTCTACTGCTTTGGCTAGCTGTTCACAATATTAAAGTATTCTATTTTATAATACAATAATTAAACTAGAACAAGTGGATGGTATATCTTGCATGTGGATTCAGTCGGGATGGAATGTACGCCACTGATATAGAGAGAAGAGTAAATACGGGTAATAGAGTGAACGGAGCATTGGGACAACTTCGCGGCAGCTACCACCTCAGCTAGAAGGCACGTGTCGCAATACACAACGCAGTGCTTGTCCCGACGTTATTATATGGAAGTGAGAGTTGGGTATGCAAAAAGGAGCATGAGAGTAAAATCAATGCAGTCGAAACGTTATCTCTCTACGTATCGTTATCTCGTTACGTAGTAAATTTATTCCCACATAGGAGAAACATGCACAAGTCTGTTAGTTACTAACACGTAAAATTCAAATAGTTATATCGTTTTGTAAATCATCATCAACCAGATATCGTATTACACTTACCTGGAGTGCGCCCGCTGCAGCACAGGAGGCGCTTGCGCGGGCGCGAGCGCGGGCGCGGGCGCGGGCACGGGCGCGGGCGCCAGGCCTCGGTCGAGCGGCGCATCGTGCGCGGGCGCCGCGAAGCCCATGAGCGCGCGCGGGGGCGAGTCGCCCAAGTGGCAGCGCGCGGCGCCGCGGCCCGCCCCCTCGCCCCCCATCCCCGCTAGCTCATGGTGCCGAACGCCGCCGCCTCATTAGCCCATCATAATTCATGCCCACTCCAACAAATCCTGAAAATAATAAATGCAACATTATGTATGTTAATGATCACCACGCTGGCCCAGCGCAGGTCAGCAGACTTCAAAAGCCCTCGAGAAAATATCAGGCGTGTAGGTTTCCTCACGATGTTTTCCTTCATCGAGCAATGATATTGTAAACAAATGTCTAAACACATAATTGCGAAAAAAAGAAGTAATGTGAGAGGTGTGTGTGCCGCGCGAGGTCTTATCTTATCTTATAGGTACTGCTCTCCAAGCTGTGATTTATGTGGCACTGTTGAAGATGTGCATCATGGTTTTGGTGGAATGTGTCCGATATCGTACAGACAGAGACATTCTTACGAGGGCTTTTCACTTAAATCTACATAACATGGGCACCTTCCATGTACTGTTAAACCTACCAATATCAGATGCAGCGAAATACTTGTTACAATAGGTATATAAGTAAGTCGACGCTAGTTAGCATCATGTAAAAGTTATTTTTGATGTGAAACATCTAATGCGGATGGAGGATAAAATCGGCTGTTAGCGTGGCAACGCTTTTATTATACCCACTTGTCCCGTTCAAATCGTGGAAATTAAAATTGACACACTTCCTGGTTCTGGACTCATTCAGAATGAGCTGAAATTTTACACGTATATGTATATCGCGTGACAATGCAATATTATAATGACATGGAGCTGATCTGATGATGGAGCAGGAAGGTGGACATAGGAACTCTCTAATGAAACTAAATATATATATAATAACCCTACCGAGTTTGGACTTGTTTGATTCGTCTTGATAAGTACTTTGCCTTTAGATGGTATTCAGGGTCTGATGATGGAGCTAGAAGGTGGCTATAAGAACTCCAATATAGAACGACATAACCCCATCTAGTTTGGGGTCGTATGATACGTCTTGACGAGTAATTTGTCTCTAGATTGTATCCAGGGTCTGATGATGGAGTTGGAAGTTGGCCACAGTAACTCTGTAATGAAACTATGCAACCTCATCGAGTTTATACTCGTTTGATTCGTCTTGAAGAGTACTTTAGATAGTATTCAGGGTCTCGTGATGGAGCTGGAAGATGGCCATGAGTACTCGATAATTAAACATCACAACCCATTGATTTAGGGCTAGTTTGAGTTATCTTGAATAGTACCATAGTTCTAAATGATATTTAGGGTCTGATGATGGAGCCGGATGGCCATGGTCACTATGATATAAAACGCCACAATCCCATCAACTTTGGAATAGTTTGATTCGTTTTGACAAGTACTTCAGTCCTAGATGATATTCAGGGCCTGATGATGATGATTTATGTCCATTTCCGTTATTTTACACATGTCATAATTTTATAAAAGCACACATTGAAAAGTTCGTCTATTTTTTTTCCTATAAGGATTGACATATACATTGTATAAAAGTTCCAAAAATAAATAGGGAAAAAGAAAACAGTACCATTATCATTGCTGTCTTCATTTTACCACTAGCTGTAATACTGTACATAATAACCTATGTATATTACTTTATACTATAAATAAACACATATACATCATTTATCAAAATTGCGACATAATTCTAAATAATAATTTCAAAGCAACAATAGTCCAAGTGCGTAACCCTTTGATCAGATGTACCTACACAATTGATCGAACGCGTAGCATAGTTGTAGATATATTTGCCGCTCAAACGATCGGGCGACCATAAAGTGACACCTATTTGTACACATAACCTCCGTGCTTCGGAAGGCACGTTAAGCGTGTGGTGACGGACTAAAAATACAAGTGTCACCACCTCATTCTTTCCCAAGGGTGTCGTATGAGGCGACTAAGGGAAGTAAGCAACTATCATCCATTGTATGACAGGTGGTAGGGCTGGGTACCAAGTGGGAGTACTCACTTGGTATCGGGCCTGTGCGGGTTGGTACCACCATCTCCCGTGTGACCGGCCATGATGCACATCGTTGAGTTTTGGCTGTAGCAGGAGATAGCCGTTTATTCTTTCATTTCATATTTGTGAAATGAAATGGTGAGCAGCGGCTTGACAATACTCTCGGTATAGTTGAGTCCATGAGCGACGGTTACCATTTACTATCAGATGGGCCCTGGATCAGACGATGGCAGACGCCAATACAAGCAAAAAAAAACTATCGGGCGACCAAAAAGTGACTCCTACTTGTGAACACATAACCTCCGTGCTTTGAAAGGCAGAAAGGCATGTTAAGAGGCGGGTGCCTACCGGCTGTCAAATAACAGTCCGAGTCCTGACAATCATTATAGGTTGTCTGAGACTTTAAAAATCTGACTCCGGCCTCGTTCTAAGATCGCCAGTTGGATCGTGAAGGTCAGGTAGACAGTTGTTCCGTGTAAATACTGGTCAATCGTCAACATCAGTTAAAACAGAACTGATCGCAGATCGACCCCAACAAAGCTTAAGATAAGACTAGAAAGATGATGAACTAGTGCTATATTATATCGTACCTACAAAAAACATAAATATACCATCACGGCTGTATTCCCCGAAGGGGTAGGCAAAGATGTATTACACACCCACGGTTCGCCAGCTATGTTTAAGTCCCACGCAATAGGGGCCGAGCCTATTGCCGTCTTCTACAAGTACATTTAGTATCTAAATCACATACTTAATTATATTCACTGTCATGTTCATTAACATCTTGTCATTAATAGGTGAAAAGTTTATATCGCTACGGTTAATTTGAATCGATCTGTTAAGGCAAGGGTACGTTGACATGACTGTTATTGATTTTGTGCATTAAAATATGACGTGAGAAGCAAATAGAATATGAATTTTATATCCTTAGTAATCCTTACTAATATTGTAAATGCTAAAGTGCGTTTGTTAGTTTGTTACGCCTTCACGCCGTAACTAATAAACCAATCATCAGGAAATTTTGTATACATATATTATATTATAGCCTTTTTTTTGTTACGGGGCAACGAACGGAGTAGTGTGGGGCCCTCACCCGCTAAATAAACCCGCCGTGTGCCGTGTCTCCGCCTGTATTGGCGGGCCAAAGCGTGACGTTACTTCCTAAGACCTAAGACTACAAAGAGCCGACATGAATTCCTAAAAGAAAATAAGTACCTATCCATATCCACGTATGTATTCGTGATACTAACCTCCTTCCGGCCTTAACACGTAGTTAAAAAAAGTAAGTCTGTGGACATTTAACCTGTTAAAATAGGTGTACAATATTCTAAGAATTGGCAAAGGTTGGTTGTTTAGCAAAAGAAGTAAATGTTGGAGACCTTGGGATCTTGGATTACAAAATAATATCATTATAGCTTATCCTGTGTTCAATTACATGTTCCTGCTACTCAGATATTTTTATTAAGATCGGCCAAACAGGTCTGCAAAGTTATTAAATGCCAGTGCGTATTAATAAAACAGAGAAACGTTTTTTTTTTTACGTAACTTTTACCTGATACCTGTAATTTGGTTATCAGTCCAGGCTAGCAATTATGCGTACATTCTTAAACACGGATAGTGTTCCAAAAAAATGGGACCTTGGACTATAAGAGTTATATAGCCTATCACGTGCCCGATTAAGTATTCTAATATACACCAATTTTCATCAAGATCGATCCAGCCGTTCTTGACTTATATAAGGTCACACAGACAGACATAAATTTTTAGAATGGCCGTTTTGGAATCGGTAAGTCTTGTCTATTTATCACAGCACTGAGAAAAACATAAGAAATTACAGACAGAGCTCACAGATTTATAATATAGTATTTAGTATACCTACATTAGTAAAGTTCCTTTTTCACATAAATTTTATTTATACTGGAATTAATGAATATCAACCTAAGACCACAAAAAATAGGGCCAACAGGATTTACTGTAGTTCTTACTTAAATACGGATGCTCTGTATTCCTATCATCCATCCATAAGCCCTTCGACGTCCTCTGCTAGACATAGGCCACCACAACGAGCGGTCTTGTGCTGACTGCATCCAACGGCTCCCTGCAGCTTTGAACAGATCTTCGGTTTATCTAATGGGAAGCCGCCCTTTTTAGAAACCCGGCGTGTGCCGTTTCTCCGCCTTTAATGGCGGGCCACTGGAACTATGTTTCATTCCTTCGGTGGTAATGGAAGGCTGCTTTACGCTGCGCTGTCCGAACGTAATCGCTACTCGAGAATCATTTTTCCCCAACGGTTGGCGATGTGGCTTGCCCATTGCCTTCAGCATGTGATGCCGGCGGTCTATGTCGGCAACTCCCGTTCTCCTACGGATCTCCGTATTAAGGATTTGATCACGTAGAGTACCCAGCCTAGCCCGCCCCATAGCACGCTGAGCGATTTTGAGCCTTGTAACAAAGCCAACATTAAGAGACCACGTCTCTGTTCCATATGTCATCCCTGGTAACACACGTAGACCTACATTTACAGACACTACTGAATATTGAACAAGTACTTATTCCTTAGTTTCCGGAACGCTGCCCAGCCGAGTTGGATACGTCGATTGACCTCATTCTCGAAGTTGTGCCTACCTAACTGTTCTGTTTGCCCCAGGTACAAACCAGGACAACTTCGAGAAGCGCATTTGATTGATTTGATATTCTATAGGTATTTTTTATGGTGAACATACTTTCAAGTTTTATAATACAGCATCAACTAATATGTATTTTGAACGTTTACCGATTGGGCAGTTACGTAATTCTAAATAGAAAAAAAAATAACGTACATTGATCCGGGGATTTCTTTGAATAACTATAATATTTAGAAATTTTTATAATGAATTCAATAAATAAAAATTACGTAGCAGATAACCAAAAGGAGTTCAAGTGAAAATAACAGCACATACCAAGTTACTATTCAAAAGATCTGCCATATAACTACAGAAGTAATAGAATAAATAAACCATGAGTTATATATAGGACAGCACTTATCGTGAGAGTTCCTATATATATAGGTCTAAAATCGATTTGTGCTTCCTGAGGCGCACCTCACGACCTCGGCTTATCAAGAGTCTGATGAAGCGACCCTTATCAAATAGGTAATAGACATTGTAACGTTCGCAATTTAGGTACCTTTTACTTGTGCAATCCTTATCATTAAATATCGTCAAACTCTACGTACCGATATATCAGTAGTTCAATAGGTATGAATTTCTGTGGTCATTGTGGAAACTAATTTCTACAAAAGTACAGAATTTTAAAGCAAAAACAAATATGTACTTCAGAAAATCCAAAAGTGCACGCCTCATAATCTTCATTTTTCACAATAAAATTTATTATTTGATAAGTAACTAATAATGTATTGGTCTTACTGAGTAGTTTTCAATAATTCACATAGATAGCGCTAATTTCAAATCGTACTAATGGGGGTTCATGTCTTATACGCCATCTAGCGCTAATTTTAAGAAGTACTTCTATATTGGTCTATAAAAGTGGTTTCATGAAATAAAGTATAGCGCTGGTTTTAGTATCGAGTCGAGCGTAAATATTCAGTATTTTTTGTTTATTTAATAAACCACATCGAATCAGGCCGTGAAAAGTGATAGGGCCCTATTCGTAATTATACTGAATCGTAAAAGAAAAAAAATTATCGATTAGTAAAGTATTTCGGTCGTTATCGTGTTAACATACATTACCTACAACACACGGACGTCCAAGACAGAACTTTTTTAAACAGTTTTTTAACTATAAATTATTTGTGAATAAGGAAGAGATTTTTCATCCCAAATTCCTCATCACATTTGTCTTACGACTACAAAAAAAAAGGAAAAAAATATTTTTTTTCCTTATTCACAAATAATTTATACTTTAAAAAGTAGCGGAGCATGTCAATTGCTAAAAAATATAGATCTAAAAAGTTTTTTAACTAGTTTAAATAACAAAAATGGCATTAAAAATATCATGAGTGTTAAAAATAGTGTTTTTTCTTTATATGTGTGTGTATATAATATGATAAATAGAGACATTTTAAGTTTGAAAAATCAGTTGTTCTGTGTGAAGCGAGAGTTATACCCACCTCAACGTTTCGCTTATGAAGCGTGCAATATTCGCGCAATCCCGCGCAGTCATCATCAGTATTTAGTGAACAATTTAACGCGAAATATTCACTCACCATGCTTGGAAAATATATTAGTCATTTATTATTGACGAAAGTTTAGGAAGGCTGTAGGCTCTATGTGATGGTGTCCATCGGTATCCAGTATAACCATATAGATTATATGGTTACCTCGCTCGCTGAAAAGAAAAGGACTTCTTGCGATTCATAATTTTAAAAAAATACACACTCCATGACTGCTTTCAATTACAATAATAATATACTTATATTATTGAAAATCATTAATATAATTTAATACTAGAGTTAGCCCTGGTATGTTATTTATATCTCAGGTACAATGTAGTGGCGAGATAAAACCAGAGATACCTATACAAGTTTTTAAGTCTACTCTCAAGAGCTATTAAACAAAAACTCATCAAAAAAAATCTTGTGTTTGCGTGATGTGCATGCGGACAAACAAACAAATCAAATCAGAAAAAAATACCTGAAAAAATGTCTCGTTCAGTGACGCCCAAACGCCTTAAACAGTATTTTTTTCTTAAATATTTTAAACTAGCTGACCCGACAGACGTCCTATCTTAGCTATGAATATTCCGTGGACCTATCATACAACAGAACTGTGAGCGGTGTAGCGGTAGTATATGCGACTGCTAATCACGAGGACTCGGGTTCGATCCCCGGGTTGGGCAAAGTTATTGAGTTTTTTCCTAAAAAGAAAAATTGTCAGTAGCAGCCCGGAGTTTGGAAATGTGCCCGGTAGACGTCGATAGGCTCGCCTCCTATTACATGGGACTCAAACATAGCTGGCGAGTCGTGGGTGTGTAATACACCACTGCCTACCCCTTCGGGGAATACAGGCGTGATGCTGTTTTTTGTTTTTTTAGGACTGTGCGCTTTGTATTTCTGTGTATACAAAAATACACTTTATGGTCATTAGAGAAGGTTTATATTTCAAATGAAAAGATCAGCGAGCCAGGTGAGACCGTTAGTACGGAGTGACGGTGTCTCTTTCCTTTGACACACGAATTATTAGGCTTAGCACGCACTGCAAATTTTATTGACGCAATTTATCCACAAAATTCTGTGATATTAATGGAAATTGTATGAAGCTGCACGCACTTGCGAAAATAAAATAGTGTGAGAATAATTTCAAAATAAATCTGTGTTTTGCGGTAATGTTTTGTGGAATGAAAATGGAAAACCGCGTTGGTTGGCCGGTCAGTCGCGTTCTGTTGCATCCCACTATTGAGATAGCGAAAGGCAGGAAAATATATATTGAAGAGTTTGTATGAGTTACTCAATATACGAATTGAGGTGTTCTACCTCATTTGAGATGTGTGACAATGTATCATGATACCATCTGATGGCTCATTTGTGCTTCGTACATTATAATACACGAGGTTGTATGCTCAGATATGAGATGAACGTGTCAATTCTTCACGAAATACGTTGTGTTGATTGTATATGCGCAAGTTAAGATAGGAATCAGGCAATAACTTTACAAGAATAATTTCATACGATTCTTCTTTTCGGTTGCTCGCCCCCTATTATGTGGGACTTAAACATAGCAGGCGAGTCGTGGGTGTATAATACACCTCTGCCTACCCCTTCGGGGAATACAGGCGTGATGCTATGTTTTGGGAGGCCTATGTTCTAGTCATGCTTATATATTAGTATTTTTTTAAGGTTTAGCTTCCCTAAGAACTGGATCAAATTTTATCAAAATCGATTCACTACATGAAGCGTGAGAGCAAAACCAACAAAAATTAGTTTAACTAAAATTAACAAAAATTAAAAAAAAAAACTATTTGTTTTCAAATATATAGTATATATATATTATACCCGAATAGAGTGAGATGAATTGACCTCGTACCTACTATCTCACTAGGACCGCTTTTTGGTAACAGTGCGCATTCCAGTTGTATACATGTTACTTCCATGCAATATTCAATTACTTGCGGACTGTTAAAAGGACAAATAAATAAGCGTTTAGTTTACTGAAGTTTACAATTTTTTTTTATTTTTGTGTCTGTAAGAACCTTCTACATAATATTATATACTTTTAAAAAACCTGAAGATGAAATCGGTAAAGTCGTTCTCATGTTATAGCGTGACCAAGGGAAATAGGGATTCATTTTTATATAAGTATATAAGTACAGAATAGCTGCTACCAGCAACTTCGTCCGCGTGAAGTTTAGTTATTTTCTTTTTTAGTGCAGAATTCAATTTTTTTTTCTAAATGAAAGTAGTGATCCCCGTCCCATGAGTCCCGTACAAATCGGTCCAGCCGGAGATTAGCCGTGGATGTATATACGACGTACCTATCGTTCCGGAGTAGTATTCATTCACAATTATATTGGTTTTTTTTTAAGCGGAACCCTAATTATTTCTCCGAAATAAAAGTAGCCTAAGTTACTCCTTGTAACTCCTTGTTATACATTTAGTAAACATTTGTTATTAAAAGATTACAAACAGACACTTAAATTTTATTTATTTTTATAAAAGTGCAGACATAGCTCTGTTACAGCTCTGTAATAGTAGGTATACCTAGATATAAGTATAAGGACAATTAAATAAGGAAACCAACGATACATTTTTAATTAACTTTACTTTAAATATTATTTAGTTTTATTAGGCTTCCAAGGACGGCGGTTAGATTGGAAAATTATGCAATTGTAACAAGAAAATAGGTTACCTACTTTGAGTGATATGCCTAGTATTTGAAGGTTCTTCTTAGTTGTCATTCGTTTGATGATTTATTCGAATTGTCTACGAGACATTGGCAAAGTTGTCTGTATGCATTACATATTACATCATCCTGACATTACAATTACACCTGATTAAGCAGAAAACTATAATTGTTATTATTTTTTACAATATCTTACCTATGCCCTCAAAAGGGTTTAGCAAAGGTGCGATATACACACAATTTGCTTATATTTTACTTTGAATCAAATAATAAAGAGCGTCTAGCGGGCATATGGGTCAAAAGCCTTGCTATTGCTACTAACAATATTTCGTTTACGATTTTCTACGTCCTTGGAACTAGCGGTTGAAAGTTTCAAACATGCCGCTGAACAAACGAAGCAACATAACATTTGTTTATCTTTATAAATCTGCCATAGCTGAACATCTTTGCAGATACTAATCGCTGGATTGAGCTTCACGAACCTATCTCAGGACCGCCACTACTAGAAACGGTTAGTGCGCGAAGCTATTGAAATCAAAAAACTAGAATTTCAATAGGGGGAGACGGTTTTAATCTATCGTCAGCGTGGAAACCAGTACTTAATTAATAAGTACAAACCACCTAATATATCTTCGCATTCGTCTCGTGATATAGTGAGTGTTGTGTGTCGGACAAACATCGGTGTAGATCAATCTACCCTACAAACTGTCGAAGAAAAATAAGGTAGCTCGCCTCTAGTTGTCCCGTGACCACGGCTGCTGCAACGCAGTTGAAACGTCGGGCTAAAGGTAGTTAAAGTATGACCCAATTTTACGGGAAAAAAATCCTGTTTATGTTACTTTAAATATAACATACATAGTAAGGAATATCATGTAATCATCTCGCAGACTTTAATATTCACAGTCCCGAAGTACACTCATCTTGAAACAAGTATTTGGGGTCACACAAATACTTATCCTGTGTGGCATAAAAAACAAATATTTTTCACCATCAATCCCACTAGAGCCGTAATTTATATTAGCGTTGAATAACATCTGCTATAAGTATAAAATTTTGTAGCAGTTTCGGTAAGTTTATTAAGCCAAGATGTAACGTTATGCTACTAAAAATACTTTTGATTCTGCCCGCGACTCCATTCGCGTGGTCTTCAAAATATAAATACGTTATTCTATGACATATTATCTTCATGTAAAAACTGCTATCCCACAGAAACGATGAGTAAGGGACTGGTGTTTCCCGGAGGAGGTTTCTAATGGTAGAGCCTTGCTTATCCCAGCACGAATGTGCCGGTTCCATCGGGGAAGTACCTCCCTCTCACAAAAGATCAGCGTGTAACAACGGTAGTTACGCCTACCGTTATGTTTCGTATGGTTAGTGAGAGCGCCAGAGGCACAGACTTCGTCCCTATACTCTCCTTAGTAGAGGCTCTATCCTCTCCTTTTTATTCTTCCTATCCACCTCCTATCCCTTTCCTTGGAGACAGTGACGCGCGAGTAATAACTCTGGTTTTGCTGGCGTCTATAGGCTACGGTAGCCGCTTACTTAATAGCAGCCTATCTCCTTTTCTAATATAATAGTGTATAATATACACTATACATAATACACTATACATAATATGCACTGTATATGTATGTAATATTTCATGATAATCGGTTGAGTAGTTACGGGGTGAAAGCGTAACAAACAAACTCATTTTCGCATATTCGATCTCCATATACAACAAATTATTTGTGAAAGTGAAAAAGAGCGCTCACCGCACCGCTCGCAGTATTCTTTTTCCACCTTCACAAAAAATTTAGTCTAAAGTAATTGAGAATGTGAAATATCTCCATATTCCATTATAATTTAATTGACCTAGTTATATGAAAGGTTAGTAAGCACTATTAACTATTTTATATAGATATAGCACTAGTGTAATCTATGCAGCACTATCTCAAATGATGTAACATTTGCAATCACCTGGCGAAAGTTTCTATACAGTTAAGTAGGTATGAGACACTGTATATATATAGGTCACGTGACGTCTTCTACATCCGAGCCAGCTATTACCAGCGGCGCCACTCCGTCTAACTTGGCCCATGGAGGCGTCTCGTTATATTATAGTGTCTACTATAACCGAGGCCTACTGTACTTATATATCTGAAACACAAATAAAATGCTCGGGAAATGTAGTTCAAGATACTTCTATGCTTTAATATATTATGTTAGAGTAGGACGGAATAACAAAACTGCTTAATAGGCTTGGGTTGTGGGTGGAGACAGCCTCCGTATTGATCTGAAGTTGTGAACGGGACAGGGAGCCGCCGCAACTTGTAAATAACCCGAAGCTGTTTCAAAAACTTTTATCTTCATACTCCTCGTTTATTTATATTCTTATTACCAGCCACATTACTCCTTCTATCTTATGTAAATGATCTCTGAGCACAAATAAAATTACCATTTAAAAAGGGGTAAGTATCACTTATCTATATAAATAAATAAAACTGAAGCAGACATGTTTAATGTGTAAATAACAGCTTTTTACTAAAACTTACTTTTTTTTAAAACGCGATTATCAGCTAGTTTTATATGTAACACTTAACTTAATAGGGTGGTGATACTTGTATTCTTTGTCCGTGTGGTGACGGACTAAGAATACAAGTGTCACCACCCCATTATTTCCCACGGGTGTCTTATGAGGCGACTGGAAGTAAGCAATTATCATCCATTGCATGACTGGCGGTAGGGCTGGGTACCAAGTGCGAGTACTCACTTGGTATCGGGCCCGAGCGGGTTGGTACCACCATCTCCCGTGTGACCGGCCATGAAGCACATCGTTGCGTTTTGGCTGTAGCAGGAGATAGCAGTTTATTCTTTCATTTCATATCGGTGAAATGAAATGGCGAGCAGCGGCTTGACAATACTCTCGGTATAGTTGAATCCATGAACGACGGTTACCATTTACTATCAAATGGGCTGTGGCTCGTCTGCCACTACAAGCAATAAAAAAAACATCTCTTTTCTGGAAGCAGCGAATTGTACACATATTAATGATCACAAGGATTTTGTTTCACGGTGGTTACGGGTTCCGTGATCATAACTGCTGCAACGCACTAGCCGTAGGGTTAAAGGCAATTAAAGTTAGCTACATTGTACGCGAAACAGACCCGTTGGGTCAATAAATTAAAATCTGATATGCTACGGATGGACTCGGTGTTCCTTCTCTTTTTAGTTGATCTTTTTTTCCCCTTGTTCAGTTGCAAATGTCTGATGAAGTAGCACGTTCCTTGACGTCACGTTATGTATATGTATGTGTAAAGAGGGAAGATGGCAAAAAAATTAAATTGCCCCTAAATTGTGTTATTGAGCTTTTTCATAATAAAGGTAATTCTTAGTAGCAGTCCGGAGTTCGGAAATGTGCCCGGTAGACGGCTATAGGCTCGCCCCCTACTACGTGTGACTTAAACATAGCTGGCGAACCGTGGGTGTGTAAAACCCCTCTGCCTACCCCTTCGGGGAATACAGGCGCTATACTATTATGTTTTTAAATCCAGCCGCGTCTACCCAAGCCAACCCTGACGTAGCAAATTGCTCTATCTTTCCAAATATAATAAAAGTTTTTAACAAAAAAAATAAAACACTTTTTCTTTCCCTTTAATTTAGGTACAGGCGTAATGTTATGTGTGATTGCATAAAAAATGCATATATAGATAAGCGATAGCAGCAATCGCGGTTGATTTGCTGGTATTTGTTGAAGAGCCTCGTTGTCTGTCTCCGAAACTCATCATCAGATTCTTACGAAATTTAAACAGGACCATTTCGGAATAAACCTCTTTCAAACAAAAAGAAAAGAATTTTGCAAAATCTATATAATTATGATAAAAAATATATAGGTACACACATCCGAATTGAGAACCTCCTCCTTTTTTGAAATCGGTTAATAAATGCAAAAGTGAGTCTGTTTATTTGTTTATTACGGATTCACGCTGTAACTACTGAACTCATCATCATGAAATTTTGCACACACATAGTCTGGAGCGCATAACATACTTTTATGCCAGAAAAAAAATATAGTTCCTGTGGGTTATTAGCTATTCTTGCATAGAGATATTTTAGAGAGAAGTATTTTTATACTGAAAGTTGCAGTCAGAATCTAGTTATGTGATATGTAAGATTTTCGTCAAAAAAATAGACATTTAGGCACTATTTAATTAATTTATACCAATCTTTTAAATAATTGTCTATAATTATTTATTGTAATCAAGTCGTGATCGTGACATTCGGTCTCAACTTCACATTATTAATGATTTTCAATGATAATACGAATAACATAATGATAAATGAAAATAATTCAATAGTATAGGGAAATAAATTTAAAATGTGAAAATGTCTGCTAGTTAATAACTAATGTATTGCTCAATGTTCAGTCTACATGTGTGTACCAGTTACGAAGTGCACAGGGTGCTACGAGATATAAAAGCACTGCTACGAGCATTCCGTATAATCTCTAACCTTTACCGACGCGCTCGTGTCGCCCATCGACCCGTTCCAGTTGATGTAGCCCACAACCCCCTCTACATTCAGCTTCCAGTAATTGAATCTAGAGCACGTGTGCATGAATAAAGGATATACAAATAATACAATACCTACCTATACCCTGTTTAGGTACCCTATGCGTATTTTAGTTAGTAAAAAAGGTAACTAAATCTAATATAGCACCTAAAAATAACACAAAATATAAGTTTAATATAAAACAAACTGATTAATCTAATTATACCTATACACAATAATTATATTTACAAACAACATCAATATGATGATACTAGCCTTTGCCCGCGGCTCCACCGCAGCCTAAAGCTAGTTTTTAGGTTATATCTCAGATTCCCGATATAATAGCGTATACTGCCAGTTTTTAAGTCTAATCAAGAGCTATCAAATAAAGAAAGTTGCATCAAAATCCGTTTATTAGTTTCTGCGTGATGCGTTTCTGTCCCATGGATGAGTCTCCTCTCATGTTGAGAGGGATTAGGCCATAGTCCACCACGCTGGCCCAATGCGGGTTGGCAGACTTCACAAGCAGTCAAGAAAATCTCTCAGGCTTCCTCACGATATTTTCTTTCACCCAGCAGTGATCAATTGTAGACAAATACACAAATAATTTCGAAAAAACTCATAAAATCAAAGGTGTGTGCCGTACGTGGTCTGAACCTTGAACTCGGGATCGAACTCGATACCACTGTCTTTGCAGTCCTTGGTTTCACCGCTAGACTATCACTGCTTATAATACATATATATTCATGTACAACCTAGTGGAGTTACTAAAGTCTGCGATAGAATAATAGCCACGCAATGATAACGGTCGACCCCTCATTATCGAGAGTCATAAATGCAAGCTTGAAATTGACTAACGTCTTCTTTTGTTCTACAAATTGCTTTGTGCAATTATATAGTTTCGAGGATAATAGACTGCACAGATGGTGGAATGGTTTAGATATCGGCCTCCCGTCGGTGTGTTGTGGGTTCGATTCCCACACAGGACAACACTTTGTAGGATCCACAAATGGTTGTTCTGTGTCTGGGTGTACTTTATGTCTGTGAAATTGTATGTTTGTAAAGTCCTCCGATTTACAAGGACTATTCCTTAGCGCCGTGTGGGGCCGGTTTTAGAATTTTCCCACCCCTCTCCACCCATGGGAGTCGTAAGAGCCGACTGAGGGAATACCGGGGGTGTGGGCAGCAGCACTCCTTCGAGTATTAACAACATCCACTGCGATCGCCAACCCGCCTGCCAAGCGTGGTGATTACGGCACTATCCCCCATTCTTGTGGAGGCCTATGTCCAGCAGTGGACGTTAAAAGGCTGATGGAGTGGAGTGGAGTGGATTCCTTAGTGCAGGGTGTTGTCTTTAAAAAAAACAGTATAGGTAGAACCACTGAGGTAATGGCAAAACCAGCTGAGAGACGACACACAGTGGGTTCATTTCGTGGGTGAGGCCCCACAAAACTGTTCGTTGCTCCGAAATAAAATAGTGTAGAATATTAGTTCATCATTTCAGAGAGTGTACTCTATACATTTTATGATGTATTCAGAAAAGTATATTACCCTTTTTTTTTTTTTTGTTAAGGCGGGAAAAAATGTTCCTAACCGCACACCCCGTCGTTCGGGGCAACGAACAGGGTAGTGTGGGGCCCTCACCCACTAAAGAAACCCGCCGTGTGCCATCTCTCCGCCTTTATTGGCGGGCCACCGGAACTATATTACATTCCTTCAGTGGTCCGCCGGCGGCTTACCTTTTCGGGTACCCTCAACTTAGCGACGCATGGAGCGTCGCACCTTCGCGGGAGGCCTTGCGGGTGGCGGACGTTCCCCGGTCCCTCCACCCGCAACCCCAGCTAGGGCGGCATTAGGCGCAAATACTCGCGCCTGCGCCGCCGCAGTCGCTGGCGGCGGTTTGGGTCTGCGAAAGGATCAGCCTCCCTGGCCCTCTCCGCCGCTTCCTTCCGCGAGATAACCTCCTCGCAGAAGGCAGCGACTGCGGCCCAATTCCTGTCGCTGCCAAGCATCGCTCTGACGACGCTCGGCAGCGAGAGGTCCCCCCCTATTGCCGCGACGAGTTCACGGCGCTGCTCGGCCCAAGTCGGGCACGACTCGAGCGTGTGCTGCGCCGTGTCCTCGTCGCAGCCGCAATGGTGACAGCCCGGAGTCGCTTCCCTCCTTGCGACTATGTGCAGATATCTGCCGAAGCAGCCGTGCCCCGACAGCACCTGCACCAGTCGGAAGGTAAGGACTCCGTGCCGTCGCCCTGCCCACTCTTCCAGCACCGGCTGGAGCGCCCCTACGGTCCGAAGACCGGCCCGGGGCGCCTCCAGCCGCGCCCTCCAGCTGGCCATGGCAGCTCGGCGAACGTCACCTTGCCATCTGGCCACCACGCTTGGTGGGGGACGTGCACCCCCCTCCCGCTCTTGCGACGCCCGCCGATACACCTCGGCAAGCACCTCCGCCTCCAAGTCCCACGGAGGGGTTCCGGCCAACGCGCAGGCCGCCTCTGTCGACACCGTGCGGTACCCACGTATGACCCTGCACGCGACGACTCTCTGTGGCCTCCACAGAAGAGCCCTGTTCAGTGCGTCCAGGGACTCCGCCCATACGGGTGCGCCGTACAGCGCCATCGACCGGACCACCCCCGCGTAGAGCCGTCGGCACGCATTATTGGGTCCGCCCATATTCGGCATGAGCCGTGCAAGGGCGGACGCCGCACCAACGAGCCTCGGGGACAGTTGACGGAAGTGCTCGCGAAAGCGCCACCGCCCGTCCAGCACCAGGCCCAAATACTTAATCCGGGCCTGCACCCCAATTTGGACCCCGTCCACCGTGATCGAGGCGCCAGCAGGTGGCCGACGTCGGGGCCCATGGAAAAGTAGAGCCTCCGACTTGTCCAGGGCCACCCTAAGCCCCAGCGCCCCGATCCTCCTGACCACCTCCGAGGTCCCTAAGGTGGCCAGGAACGCCGCTTCCTCGAAGTTTCCACCCCGGGCCACGACCAGCGTGTCATCCGCATAGCAGATAACCGCAAGCCCGGGGGGGAGCCGACAGCGTAACACCCAGTCGTAACCGATGTTCCACAGGAGCGACCCTAGAACCGAACCCTGCGGGACACCGCACGACATGGGTCTCCTCACAACGTCCCCTATGCGGCTCTCATAGAGTACGCTGCGGCCCTCAAGATAGTCTGCCACTAGCCGCCTCAGGTATGCAGGCACCCCGTGATACTGGAGCGCCTCCCTGATGCAGCTGAATGGCAGACTATTGAATGCGTTGGCGATGTCAAGCGATACCGCCAACAGCACTCCACCGCTGGCGACGACCGCCGTGGCCGCGGCCCTCAGGCGCATAATCGCGCCGACCGTCGAACGCCCAGCGCGAAAGCCGAACTGAGCGTCCGACAAGTCGGGTCCGACGTCGCGCAGGTGCTGGACGATGCGGGCAGCGAGGATTTTCTCCAGCAGCTTACCCGCCTCGTCCAGCAGCACGATGGGCCTAAAGGCCCCGACCGTATCCGGCGTTCGCCCCGGCTTCGGCAGGAGTACCAGCCTCCCCTCCTTCCAACAGTCAGGGAACCGTCCAGACGACAGGCACGCGTTGAACAGTCCCCTGAGGCGGGGCTCCAGGTGGTCCAGAGTCAGAGCCAGCACCCGGGCGGGTATCCCGTCTGGGCCGGGGGCGGTGTTCTTGGAACGAATCCGCAAAACAGCCGCCCCCATTTCCGACGCGGTGACGGGCGGTACACTGAGGTCTAACTCCCGGTCACTACCTGGCTGTGCCATGACCGGGGGCGTGTGCTCAGCCCGTCGTGGGAATAGACCCTCGACCACCTCGGTGAGGAGGCCGGGCTGAAGGGTCTCTGTGAGGGGGGGGCCCTGAGTGCGGAGCTTGTTCAGCGCCGCACGGTACGGGCGACCCCAGGGGTCACGGTTGAGACCATCCAGCATCTCCTGCCTTTTCTCCGTTTTGGCGCGGCAGATGGCCAACTTGAACGTGGCCCGCGAAGTGCGGTACGCCTCGTACAGTTGGCCCTCCCGCTCCCCATCGCGGTTGCGCCGCCGACTGCGGGTGTAGGACCTCCGGGCACGAATGCACGCCGCACGGAGGTCCGCCAGCTCCTGGGACCACCAGTAGAGCCCCTTCCTTGGGGGAGGACGCTGCACACGGGGCATGGCCGAGTCGCACACCTGCGTAATCGCAGCGCGAAATCGGCCAGCCTCAACGTCCACCCCCTCGGTCAGGGCTGGTGAGGACAGCCACGATTGAACGATGGCTGCCTCCGCCAGTAGGTCCCTATCTAGCCTGCCTACAGCCCACCGCGGGAACGCGGGAGTTCTGCGCACAGATAAGTATATTACCCTACTTATTACATAAGATTAATCACTAAACTATAAAGACCGTCTCCCGGCCTAGATGTTAGTACAGTATGTAAGCAACCTGACTAAATAAGTTTAATGCGGCTGTAGGTATAGATGTTTAGTAATATTTGCCATAAACT
Source organism: Leucoma salicis (assembly GCA_948253155.1). Lineage (NCBI taxonomy): Eukaryota > Metazoa > Arthropoda > Insecta > Lepidoptera > Erebidae > Leucoma > Leucoma salicis. Next base: position 16,797,176 of record OX411818.1, read on the forward strand.
CATCAGTCTTGCGTGCTTGAGAAGCTGCTTGATAAGAGCACGTTATAATATATTTCACATACATACATAGCGTCACGCCTGTATCCGCAAAGGGGAAGGCAGAGGGTCGCCAACTATGTTTAAGTTCCACGTAATAGGGGGCGAGCCTATTGCCGTCTACCGGGCACATTTCCAAACTCTGAATGCTTCTTTTTATCCCCGACCCGGGGATCGAACCTGAGACCTCATGATCAGCAGTCACTTACACTACCGCTGCACCACTGAGGCAGTTAATATATTTTTGCTTTTTTAAAAGAGAAATACGAACATTTATAAGCTAATAGAATACATTTTCTAGACCATTAAATGTGATCAAATTATAGCGAGTGACTGACAGTGTAATGACAGCAATTAAGGTTTATTTATCTGTCATTTGACTATCCCAAGTTATACGGTAAAATATTCTGAATACGTAACGATGCACATATTTATGTGCACAAGAGTTTGCATTAGCTACAGTATATCTATATCTGTATACTAATATACAAGCTGTAACAGAGCTGTTTCTGTACATTTAAGATAGTTGAGAAAAAAATTAAAATATTGTTTTTTGTTCTGTCGGTTTGCCTTTTTGTATGTTCGCACATGACGCAAAAACTACTAGACAGACTTTGATGATTATTTTTTGTTTGATAGCTCATGATTATACTTAAAAACTGGAAAGTGTATGTTTTATCTCGCTATTATGTTGGGAATTATAAATGCGAAAGTGAGTATGATTGTTTATTTGTTTGTTACGCTTTAACTACAGAACCAATCAATCATATAATCCAATCATGAAATTTAACATATCCATCGACCCTTTCCGCTACAAAGGGCGTATCTCCAAATCTCATACTTTCGGTAATAAAATCATAACTTTCTTACATAACTCTTTTGTTTTTGTAGTTATAATAATTAGTTCCAGGAAGAAAGTTCTTAAATTTTGGTGGAACCCAAAATAGGACATAGGCTACTTTTCGTCCTAGTAAAATGAATGGTTCCCGTGGGATTCCTGTTTTTAAATAGAGACAATTAGTATGCCGTAGTGTGAGGTATTTTTACATTCTGAAGTCCACGCGAACGGAGTCGCGACAGAATATTGTATGAAATAAATACACTCAACGATATGAGTATGAAACTTCTGAATTTGTAAAGAGACATAGAATATTCTATAAGACTCAGAGTACAGAAGAATTTATATTTTTGCAATACATTTACTTATAAGAAAACGAGTAAATATTGAATTGACATTATGCATTGGATTAGATACTTTATGAACAATCTATATAAAACTACTCAAAGGTGAATTTCAAAATGTAATTTTTTCTAGTTTATTGGACTAAAATGGCGCATGTTATTCCGCTACAATTTGTGGATTCTCTAATCTAAATGATAATCACACGTTTTATGGTCACTCTAACTAGCATTTAAGTAATGTCGTTTTCCCCCTAGCATCATAACAACTAATGGTGTTGGAGTTGGATGTTTGTTTTTAAATTTAGAATATAAGTATGAGCTAGTATATGGTAATTAATTAAATCTATATGATTATTTCATCTATTTATTTTATTTCCACAAGATGTAGTTTAAATAAATTATTAATAAATATATTTTACGAGACTTAAGTGTGTTCAATAATTTAAATGTCACGTGTGCGTTTGCAGTGAATGTGACGGTAATAATATATTATATAATATCTCGTACCTATTGTGAAAATTATTCATCGAGAATTACGACAAACTGCATATCTATCTATTAGATATTTAAAGTGAAAACATGTTTTTTTTTATGGAGCGTTTGTAATTTCCATCGTAACCCAAAAATTTAACGATATTCTAAAGATAGGTCAGATTTTAAGCACTCGCTAATAGTGACTCAGTGTTATAACGGAAAGGAGTAGTTGTTTCCACTCTGGGTAACCTTTATATCCCGTAATTATGTTTGTGAAGTACCTAGACAGGAACCATTTCTTACAATGCTGTCTGCCTTTTTTCCGTGTGGTGACGGACTAAGAATACAAGTGTCAACACCCCATCCTTTCCCGCGGGTCGTAAAAGACGACTAAGGGCAGTAGGCAATTATCACATTACATTACTGGTAGTAGGGCCAGCGATGGATACGGGGCAGTCGGGGTAAGTGCCCAGGGCGACAAATTTTTTAGGGCGGCAAAATTTAGAAAATGAAAATATTTTTTTTTAGTCTTATCAAAATTGCTCAATATAATTAATTAATTCTAATAATTAATAATTTTCTGTGTAATTGATAATTCAAGAAATTCAATTCATCCATTATTTGTGAATTATAATTTTGCCATTTTTACTAAAAATTAATAATCAAAATGATTTAATCAATTTATTTCAAATAATATAATTATGAGTCACCCTTAGTGTCAAATTTATAATTGTTAGAAAAAAACAAATATTTATCTATGTTTTTGGAATATATAACATATAATAAAGTTTCTGCAATAAATTAGTTATTTTAATTTTGAAAAATAAAATATATAAACTATAAGTTTAAGTCAAATTCTACTATTGGGGCGGATTTTTTTTCGGTGCCCAGGAGCGGCATTAAGTTTAAATCCGGCCCTCGGTAGGACTGGGTACCCAGTGAGAGTACTTACTTGATATCGGGCCCGAACGGGTAGGTATCACCGTCTCCATCTCCTGTGTGACCGGTCATGAAGCACGTCAGTGTGTTTTGAGTGAAGCAGAAGATAGCCGATTATTATTTCGTGTCATATGTGAAAAATTAAATGGTGCGCTGTGGCTTAACAATACTCTTGGTATAGTTGAGTTCATGAGCGACGGTTACCAATTACCATCAGGTGGGCTGTGGCTCGTCTGCCATCAACAGCAATAAAAAAATCCCCTATGTGTGCAATTCACACACGCCTGAAGTGAAGCTTCTGAAAAGTAGCCTACGAGAGATTGAGATGGATATAGAGCATCAGGAGTATTTAGGATCCTGCTCGTGGCTGTTATTTTCGATTTCACATTTTTCACTTTGTGTTTAATTTAGGATAAATGTAAGGTTTATTATTTTTTACCAAGTTTAAAATAACCCATCATTAATTAAATTTAATGGAGCATTAAATGTTGTTTTTTTGCAACGATATAATGTATCCCGTAGAAATTCATGAGGCAACTTTGGTAAAAAATCTTGTGAACCTCACCATAGAAACATAAATAACGATATAATAGTTTATTATACAATGCATATCACTTTTTCAAATTTAATATTATGTACACCGTGGTCACGTGGTATATGGTTTAAGTATGATCACGCTAACCAGAGACCGAGGTTTCAAATCAACTACCAAGGCATACTTTTTGTGACAAAAAAAAATATTTCAAAGTTAAAATAACTCTAATGAACTTTTCTGCAACTGACTGTCAATCCTATTCATTATGTGTTTGAACCTTTTTCGTGACGCATTTTCGTTTCATCGAGATTCAAATCACAACGATTCTAAAGAAGTATTCACTTCAAAAATGGAATCAGCTAATTAATCAATAACATTTTTAGGTGCAATAGCCTAACAAGATGCGCATCGCGTGCGTGACGTGTCCCGCCACTTTTAGCTCGGACACCGCGACCACAATTTTTGGCACGACTTACGATTTCTTCCCTTTTGTCTCCCGCTACTCACTAAACGACAACACTTTAAAATTAGGTATAAAACTAAAATGACAACGAAAACAGTCGTAAAATCGTTGAGTACTATTTCTAACTGATGACTCAAACTAGGGAATTCCAACAGTGTTTGTCATAATTATATGAACCCATTCCATACCACCATTGATGTCAGAATCTGTTTTGCCTTTATGACTTGAACTCACTTAATGTGTTACTAATGTTTTGTAAATGTTTGCGGTTCATACTCACTACCTTATATATACTTATCTGTAAAATTATATCAAAATATAATTTTATTAATATTTTTTTAAAGACCGCGGGAGCCTTTACAAACATGCAATTTTACGGACATAAACACCCAGACTCAAAACAACGATTTGTAGATCACACAAAGAGTTGTTCTGTGTGGGAATTGAACCCACAACAGGCCGGTATCTGAACCACTCCGCCATCTGTGCAGTCGTATTATTATTTTGATTAAACTTGATGTTTCGGCTGAATTGCACCAACCGTGGCCACGAGTAGTCTATATTTATAGTATTTTGATAATTATATTGTACGTATAGACCCGTTAGATCCTTATAAAATATTATAAATGCAAAAATGCATTTGTTTGTTATTACGCCATAAATACTCAATTAATCATCATGAATATAGTAAGCATGCATATAGCTCAGAACAATGGAATATTCAAGTGGAATAGGTACCAATTTTAGCATTCAAGTAGGCTGTAGACGCAGACGAATTAGTGGACAGAATCTATTGTGTTATAATAAATTGAAGTAGTTAAATATTGATCTGTTAAATTTTGTAAAAGTAAGTAAACATTGAAACAATATTATCTATTGTTGGTAGTCTGTGTAAAAATCGAGCCAATAATGCGGATCGTGACTGTCCCGAGGGTGGAATTTACGATTGTTTCTACGAGTAGGAGTACATGGCTGCGTGCTGCGTTTGAAGAGGGGTCCCTTTTTAAATTCGTTTCGTTTCGTCGTCAGGGATAAGGAAAAATAGAAAATTGTCTATTTAAAAGGGCCTGACAAAGTAAATAGGATAGATAGCTCATTATCGATAATAAGATAGCTGCAGTACCTTTATTAGAAACAAAAATATAAACTGGCATTATTTCCCATGAATGAAATCGAATAATAAAAACATACTAACATAATTTAACAAACTCACTTTCAAAGACTAATGAGTTGGCCAGGAGAGATTTTTAGCTACGCTACTGCATTAACAAATCACAACGGATAATTTCTAAAGTCTTAACAAAATAAGTGACCGATAGTTTGTAGGTAGTAACAATTCTACTTACTATTACGATATTCTGGACTCCAAAATAACATGGATACGTGCGGCGCCAGCGACGTAGGTCAAGACGAGTATTTTCGTCCTCGCCTTGATACAGGGCTACCGCACATCATATGCGCTGGCTTAATACTAACTAGGCCGTCATTCGCAGCACATGTCAATATTTTGATTTCTATTTAAACGTAGATGCTGCGGAAAATTGCCAGGCCAGTGTTCATTTATGAAAAGATATGTAACGTGTTATTGAACATGCCACTTTTATGATAATGATTGTCAGTTTACAAATTCGGTAAACATCTAATGTTACTTTTTTCAGTTCTGGTTACTAAAAGCTCCTATGGTATATGGTTTTTGGCAAGCTAAGATGTTATGTTTGTGGGGTATTGTCAAAGCTGTATGTGTATTTGCTTTCGCTTCACTTTCCTTCTTCACTATAAAAATAATGTTCATTATTTAATACATTTCTAAATTTACGGGAGCTGTGACAGGATTACAACCACTCCCAAAATAAATTAAAAAAAGACTACCCATACTTACGAGTATATTGAAGTCTCTATTATGTTTATTTAAAGAATATGAAAGATTAAAATATTGTTTCTCAAAAATGATGTGGTCCTTTTGAATTACCTAATCTCTCATGTTTTCTACGTACTATTGAGGTAGAACGGGTTGATGACATTAGATGTATAGGTATTCTTAGATCGTCACCACACGAAGCAAAATGCCTTGTCGCTAATAAAATTAGGTATATAATTAGTCGACTGCGTGCCAGATAACCGCGTAGCGGGCAGCACGCAACCGATCCAGCACAAGACATTGACCTATCTATTGGTGCGACTATTATCAGTATTAAAAGCGTACTGGATACCTACATATATACTACAACGCCTAAGAATATATTCCGACAGTAGATATTTTTACTGCAGCAGCTGAAGTATGCGACTGCGAGTCATCTGGCGTATCGGTCGACGGGGTCGGATCATCATGTAAATATATTAAGTAAATAATGCTTGGAAAATTTTGTATTTCTTATAAAGCATTATTTTCTAATAAAGTGTTGTGTCTAAGTTTTTATTTCATAACTGCATACTTACACAAAATATTGAGTGATAATTATGTCAGCGCAATGATTAAAATTATTACATAATAGCAGGTGCCAGCAGGTTCAGTGGCGTGCTTCAGGCAAAAAAAAAAGATTTTTAAATGAATAATATATCATAAATTTTGAACTAGATAATACCTACTTAAAATGTAAGCTTTTATAAAAAAAAACACAATTGGAGGAGTAGATACAATTCAAACTTTTAAACTCTCTTTTATAACAAAAATACACCCATAGGTGTGAAATGTTTTTCATAATTGTATTTTCTTCCAAGAAAATGTGAAAATCAAAAGACCCTGAAATACGTCATAATTTATTTGTGATAAGTAGATACAATTCCATTTATTAAGTCCTTACCAATAATAGAACCGATACTCCCATACAAGATTGAACCTCCGATTTCTTCTCCGCCGCAGACAAATACTGATTGGGTTAGTTTATATCTCCGGTTCTTGATATAGTAGCGGGATGAAACGTAAGTATACCAGGTTTTAAGTCTAGATAATCAAAAGCTCTCAAACGAAAAAGTGCATCAAAATCCGTATAGTATTTATTGCGTGATGTACGAACAAACATACGCCTAACAATTTGTAAAAAAACTTAGTTTTCGGTTCCGAGACACCTACTTAATACAGTCAGTTTTTCTCAAATACATGGCTGATGGCTCTGTTGCAGATTTACAATAGTACAGATACCTATAGATTTTATTTTCTTTAGTACCTACCTATTCTTTTCTAGTTAGTAATTATGAACATGATATAGACAGTGAACGAGCTATAATTAAATTTATTATTATTACTTATAAAGGTAGACGAGCTACGACCTACCTGATGGTAGTGGTAACTGCCGCTCATAGATTTGATAATATTAAAAACACTGCCAAGCCGCTGCTCACCATGTCATTTTACGGATGGGAAAATAATAAATCGGCGTATATCTGCCGCTACAGCACACCGACGTGCTTCACAGTCACGGTGCATCCGGGCTTGATAAAAAGTGAGTTCAGTACTCACTTGGTACCCAATCCTACCACTAGAAATGCAATTGGTGCTTCTTTCTCTTAGTCACGTCGTACAACATCCAAGGGAGGATTTGTGCAGTTTTCCTTGAACATTGTTTTTGTTCATTTTGGCAACAGATGTTGAATCGCTTTTATTCGAATTCCATAAGTGTTTAGATTGATGATTGGGAGTGCGAATTGCAATGGATTCTCTCAAAGTAAATATTAAGACTTTGTATTAAGAGTACTGGAGCGTTGCACGAAATGTTCCCTAAATTTTAACATTTTCAGGTAAAACTACTGCAACAGCAGTTATTTTTATTTTACTAAACGTTCTGATGTTGTACGCATGCTTGTCAATCTACGAATTAGTCTGTATATTTATAATATGTTATTTTAAACTTCACTTATGATTACAAACCACTAAACAAATAACAGTGCAGTGATATCTTAGTGGCAAAATCAAGGACTGCAAACACACACTTCAATCCCCAATTCATGATCACACACACAGCATACACATCAGATTATTCGCGATTTTTAGAACTTATGTGTGTATTTGTTGGCAAATTATACAGTGCTCGATGAAGGAAAACATGGTGAGGAAATCGGTATGCCTGAGAGATTTTCTCGACGACTTCTGAAGTTTGCTAACCCGCACTGGGCCAGCGTAGTACATTAAGACCTGAAAATCCCTCTTACGGTGAGAGGAGTACCCGTGCCAAATAGTGGACAGTAATCTATATCTATCTATACTATTATAAAGCTGTAACAGAGTTATGTCTGTACATTTAAGATATTTGAGAAAAAACACTGAATTAGGCTATATAGACGTGTCTAAACACAAAATGATATTTTTAGATTTTTTGTCTGTTTGTCTGTTTGTTTGTTCGCGCATCACGCAAAAACTACTGAACGGATTTTGATGCAACTTTTTAATGTGAAACATCTAATGCGGAGTGAGGGTAAAATCGGCTGTTAGCGTGGCGACGCTTTTATTTTACATGTCCTGTTCAAATCTTGCAAGTTAAGTTTGACGGTTTTTGTCCGGTTTCTGATTGAGCTGAAATTTTACACGCATATGTATATCACGTGACAATGCAATATTATGATGACACGGAGCTGATCTGATCATGGAGATGGAAGGTGGACATAGGAACTCGATAATGAAACGGCGCAACCCCATCGAGTTTGGGCTTGTATGATTCGTCTTGGCGAGTACTTTGTCTGTAGATGGTATCCAGGGTCTGATGATGGAGCTAGAAGGTGGCCATAGAAACTCCGTTTTAAAACGACATAGCTCTATCGAGTTTGGGCTCGTATGATTTGTCTTGACGAGTACTTTGTCTCTAGATGGTATCCAGGGTCTGGTGATGGGGCTGGAAGGTGGCCACAGTAACTCTGTAATGAAACAACCCAAACCCATCGAGTTTATACTCGTTTGATTCGTCTTAAGGAGTACTTTGTCAAGTTATGATCATTTTATTTCTACAAAATAATTTCGATGTTTTCACATCTGGTAGACGTCCCGCGACGTCTAGTTTTTTTTTGTTTGGTAGCTTTTGATTAGACTTAACAACTGGTATACATTTTATCCCACTACTATATCGGAAACCTGAGATATAACAAAAAAACTAGTTTTAGGCTGCGGCGGAGCCGCGGGCAAAGGCTAGTGTGGTATAAAAGAAAACGAGTATCAATGTTTGTATTTAAAAATCATACGGCACAATATTAAAAAAGGTTCCAAACACAAGTAACTTTGTGGCATTTTCGCGATAATTTATCATTTTGACAGTTATTTTCAGTAAACCCGAAGAGTACTTAATGCATATAACCAGAAACTTAAACCTAAAATAGGAACATAGTTAATAGATACTGCCTTAGATAATAGGTTCTTTATCTAAGGATACTGCACTCAAAATTTAATTAGCAAAATTACCCAAAAGATATTGTACCTAAGTAGGTACAATTTAGCTCTCTACAAGCCAGATATAAATCCACAGCATAAAGCACGCAAGTTATTATACAAATTTCAAATTGTACTTGTTTATATCAATTTGTACATCGCTTGCTGGAAAAGGAAAACTGTGACAATCAATAATGGTATTTATTTGACACACATTTCAAGGCAGTTAAGTGTGCAGTTATGAAAATAGTCGTGAAAGAATAAAGTAGGTCTATAGAACATCTAATAAACAAATAGATTCTTATCGTGAACCTATAGAAAACTTCTAGCCCGAGACATGCGATAAGAAATTAGTTCTTTGGGCTTTGAAAAATGCTTCCGGGCATTTGTGTAATGTTGAAAGTTCGTGCGAATCGTAAATTATATTTGTAAGCCGGCAGAATGATTCCAAGTTCTTGAATAACGTCAGGTAAACAAGCAAAGCTATTTTTTTTTATTCATGTCTTAAATGTGTTTTGATATGTCATATATTAATATATATAATATATATGCGTGAGTAAATTCGGTTTCAAAGTTATTTTTAAGAAATTCATATTAATCTTAGTCATCAATCATTTCTTTGTATGGAGTTGTATGCGAATTCAGAGATATAAAATTATACGTTGTTCGTTATACACCAGATTCGATACGGTTCGATATAATGGAATTGATACGATGTAATATTACAGACTATGGAATTCACATAATTTCCAATAACAGAAAAAACGTTAAAAAAGCTCACAGAAGAGTTTGCCTTAAAACAGTTAATTTATCTTAATAAATATGATGTGAGGGTGTTATCATGGTGCTACTGAGACAAATCTGAAACTGATAGTAACAGATATCTGTTGAGAGATATTTTTTTAGACATTATTAAACTTATTCCCGAAAATCCTATGCTATCGCTGCTTGAGTTCGAAATACAAAGATAAATAAAGATGACTAAGTATAGCGTTACCTATATGAATGCCGTCCACCGGACACCATTTCGAATTCAGTGCTGCAGAAAAAACTTTAATGCTTTACCTGACCTGGGAATTAAACCTAAGAAAAACATTTCTTAACTCTGGATCACACCTATCAAGGATGAGCCCGAAAAGCACCAATTGAAGTAACTTGACTAGACTCTGAAAATATTCTTACCACTAAGCCTTATAAATAAAATTTCACTTTTTTATCCTCCTCTATTTTTGTGCTCCAAATTTTTTGCGTTACTCCGGTTTGATTGAATCCAGTCAATTTACTAGAACTATTTATGTAAAATAGAAAAAGATAACTGCGAGGCAAATTGCGAGGATTTAGAATGCCGGTTCAAAAGTTCGTTGTAAATTTTTTCTGGCTAAATTTAAAAATAACAATATTTAATCAATTTATTTCATAATATTGGGCTATTGATTATAATAAGCCTGCACATAATTTTAAGTCAACAGCGACGTTCTTTTATAGGATTTATATTTTGATAAACATGACTGGCGGTAGGGGGGTACCACGTGAAAGTCCTCACTAGCTATCGGGTCTGAGCGAGTTGGTTGCACCGGCACTTGTGTGACCGGCCATGAAGCACGTTTTGGTTGTTGCAGATACCCGTTTACTCTTTCATTTCATATCTGCGAAATAAATGGTGAGCAGTGGTTAGACAATACTCTCGGTATTGTTGAATCTATGAGCGATGGTTACAACTTACCATCAGGAGCGCCGTGGTGCGTCTGCCAACATAATTAAAAAAACATGATGTAATAGCGTATGTGGTCGGTTTCCCCAAATTACAAAGTGAGATATATATATGTATGTGAATAATCTTAAACATGCGCGATAATAATATATCGACTAAACGCAATAGGTATAGCCCGTACCGTTACTATTAGTATCCGAATCGATATCTATCGAAAAATCGACGCATCCATCAAAGGAACTCTTCTTAGATGTTTTTAAAACTAAAATTTAAGAGAAGCAGTACATTTTTAGCCCGTTTCGTCATTAGTCGGCACGACAAGCTTTAATGAGGGATAAATCATGGAATTTGAAAAAGTAATAACGAAGATCTCGCGTTTTGACATAATAATAGGCTACCACTACTAAAGTAATAAATGTAATAATATATAAGCACATCTTGTGGTATAAGTAATAATATATTAATATATAAGATAAAAGTAATTTTATTTTATTTAAAATAAGTCTTATATTTTCGTACTACGTACAATCATAATGTTCTGGTACTAGTCCATGAACACCCGTCACCATACAGGCTTAAAGAGTTGAATTTAATGGCTGTCGATAATAATGTACAAGTTTATGAGCCATCTAACAATTTACGGCATACTGGCCAGCAGCCGTCAACCGATACAGAGCGTGTTCATTGTATAACGACAAATTATATTTAATTAATTACTTATTTACCACCATTACTGTCAAATGAATTAACAATAATACATATGCCTCATTGTGATATTGTCGTAGACTTCAAGAGTGTCTTTGATGTTTTTGCATAAATTAAATAGCTATTTAGTATCCACGCAATGCCACATTGATATGTAAGCGTGTGATTGAAACATAAAAAAATAAAAGATGAACGACTAACAAGAGAGAACATTTTAGGCTGATTCCAAGAAATATAATCAAACACCACGTAAATTTGATTGAACTTGACGAGTTAACGTTACGAATTAAGCTGAGTCAGCAGGGGTATGGCGCGAAGTCCTAACTTTCCTACTGATACAGGTGCTGTCGGGGCACGGTTGCTTCGCTAGATACCTGCTCAAAATCGCAAGGAGTCGACTCCGTGTTGTCATTATTGCGGCTACGGCGAGAACACGGCGTTGCACACACTCGACTTATGCCTTGTTTGGGCCGAGTAGCACCTTGAACTCATCGCGGCAATAGGTGGAGACCTCTGCTGAATGTCGTGAGAGCGATGCTAGAGAGCGACAGGGATGGCGGCGTAGAGACGACACATGGCAGGTGTATTTAGTGGGTGAGGGCACCACAATACTCTGCTCGTTGTCCCGATTGACAGGGTGTGCGGTTAGGTACATTTATTACCACATTAACAAAAAGTTTGTGATTTGGCTATACAGGATAAGAACATCAACTAAATAAATTAAAAGTAGCTTTTTTATAGGAAGATGGTAACAAACAGGCATATCCTATACCTGCTGATAATTGTTTACCTACTCTTTTTTTTGTTAAGGCGGGAAAAAATATTCTTAACAGCACACCCCGTCATTTGGGGCAACGAACAGGGTAGGTAGTGTCGGGCCCTCACCCACTAAAGAAACCCGCCGTGTGCCGTCTCTCTGCCTTTATTGGCGGGCCACCGGAAGCATATTACATTCCTTCAGTGGCCCGCCGGCGGCTAAGTGTTTACCCTAGGCTATAATCACTAGCAACACCAAAAAGAGGAGGAGCGAGTCCAAGAACTACTAAGGAGAGGATGAGGATGGACTTTAGGCCTTCGGTAGCCACACTCATCATGCGAAACAAAACATTAGGTGTACTTATTGTTGTTTCACGCCGATCTTTTAAAGAGAGAAGAGTAAGAGGGTAGTATTACCCGGGTCGGCCTATTCACACTGGGATAATTATAAGGCTTTACCACAAGAAACTTAAAAGAGTTAAGGTCAAAGCAAACAATTTTTAACCTACACGTCATAGTAGAAACAGTGGGAAGTAGGTTATCTTCATACAAACGCACCGCGCGTGGCTTGCCGCCATAGTACGCACACTCTAACAAAATCTCGACCCGTTTCTCAGTACGCCAGTCGGGGTTAACGCCGCACAAGGATTGCGCGTCACGGCTTTTCGGCACCGCTAAATAAATGAAAAATGTGTGATAATCGCAGGAGAACTTATTGCTGTGTGTTTGGCTGGCTAAATATCATGTCATGTCGATTTCTCAGTATTGTAGGTATAGTGACTAAGTAAAAATCGTAATAATCATAAGTTAAAATAATCTGTGTTGTGTCGTCTGGGTTCAGGGTTAGTGAGGTCGGTTTTACCTAAACGATTACAAGTAAAAAATACAACTTCCGGGCCCTTGCCAATTTCTAGGCACTGAATTAAAATTTAGCTAAAAGTGACAACCCTGAGACAGGCAAGTATGGTTGGTAATTATATCGCAGAATGGGCCGGAGATAGCCTACTTCTCCACTCTTTCTACTATGTACACGTACTATAGTTTTCGTGTAATCAGCTAGATATAATAATAAGCTAACTCAGTGAAAGGAAAGTCGTTTGGTGTGGAAACCACTTTCTTCTTCGTTACAGCTTATAATAATTATTGGATATCAATCTTTAAATTATCAGTCAAACCAGACGAATTGACATATTATTTTAATCTTTCTTATATTTTATTTATAGACTCACGCCTTTTTCCCAGAGGGGCAGGCAGAGACAACAGATTTCCACTTGCCACGATCCTTGCCCCAACTGACAAACTTTATTCAACTTACCTTCCATACCTCCCACCTACATTCAATGTAGCAAAACGGCTTTCCACTGTCCACTTTTCGCCCATATGGGAAACGAGACGTGACGAGTGGCGAACCTCGTCACCGCCATTCTGATGATCCTTCTTGGAGATCTTCATCGTTCCCACAGGTTAATCTTTCTCTTTCTGTATATTATCTCTTTAATTTTACATCCTTACCTGACTCCTAAAAGGCCAGCAAGGTGGTGTTTGTTATCTTTTTCGTCTGTCAGTCACGGACTTCTAACCTTACTTGATATGTTTATGACATATCGTCAATATGTTGTTATAGTTTAAGCGTACGTCTTACGCATGAGAGTGAATATAAAAAGCGTTGTAAAACAGTCATAATAAAATACCTATATCTGTACAAAAATAATTTACGTCTGGTTCATAGTATCAAACTGAAAACAAATACATAATGTGTAATACTTGGATGTTTGTAGGTATATCATCGTTCCATGGGCTCCACCGTGGGTCAGCTGCTGGCACCTCAGGGGGCCTGGTACTGGTCGGGCAGTAGCGCTTTCGCGAGCACTTCCGCCAGATGTCGCCAAGGTTTGTTAGATTTTGCCCTCGCATGGCTCATGTCCAATATAAGCGGACCTAGTGATGCGTGCTGATGGCTTTACGCGGGTGTGGTCCAGTCGATGGCGCTGTACGGCGGTCCCGTGTGGTTGGAGTTCCTGGACGCCCCTAGCAAGGCTCTCTTGTGGAGATCACAAAAGTTATGGAGTCCAAGGTTATACACCTGCGCGGTTGCCGGAACCGATAACGACGAGGATTAGATATTACTTAATGCAGGTTCGGATTGTCCTGAAGTAATGTCACACAGTTCCAATGGTCCGCCAGTACTGGCGCAGCGACGGTACATGGTGGGTTTATCTAGTGTCTAGTGGGTGAGGGCCCCACACTACTATGTTCGTTACCCCAAACGACGGGTTTTACGGTTAGGTAAATTTTTTCCCGCCTTAACAAAAAAGTGTTGTTCTTAAAAAAAATATTATATATAATTTAAATTCTAGATATTAAATACTAACTTTTGTCATAAAAATTGTTATGATATAAAATTAAGTAGGTGTTAAATGATCGATATAGGTATCGACCATATCTTTTATTGACTTAAATTCCATTTTAGCTTCAACAGTTCGAGCACATAAATATTAACGACCAATCCAAAAAAAAAGAGTTAATTGTCACGAGCTCGATGAAGAGACACCATCCTATAGCTCCGCTATGCTATCAGCTACTGTTGATATTGAACAGAACTGCAATATATATATATATTATTATGTTGTAATCGAATAATACTAGCACATGTGGCTCTTACAAAACGTATCACGCAAACACTTGCTTTTGTTTATATGTTCACGTTGACTATAATTCTAGTCGTCTAATTAAAAACTGAACTCCCACCTCTGGCGAACTTAAAAAAGTGTATTGCGACTAGTTTAATTAGTAGTTTAGTAGTTTAAAAATAAATATTACGTAGTAACTATAAACAGTGATAGTCTAGTATCGACCCTATAGAGACTACTATCGAGTTTAATCCCCTGGTCCTCACACGGCACACGACTCTACGAGATTTTACGAAAATATACAGTGTCTAAATGACATCGTATCGATAATTGATACCATGATACCCAGATGCTGGATATTTGCATCGGTCTTTTCATGAAAAATGAAAATTCTTTTTATTTTTTTTAAATTGAATGTGAGTTAAATCGTTATATTGATCTATTTGAATTCGAATTTAGGGAATAAATCCGTTAATCATCGCTTTACTTCGTCATGTTTTTTAGGGTCCCGTATCCGAAGGGTCAAAATAGGACCCTATTACTAAGACTCCGCTGTCTGTCTGTCTGTCCGTCCGTCTGTCACCAAGCTGTATCTCAAGAACGGCGATAGCTAGACAGTTGAAATTTTCACAAATTATGTATTTCTGTTGCCGCTATAACAACAAATACTAAAAACAAAAAAAAAAATATTTAAGGGGAGCTCCCATACAACGTCTGTCTGTCCGTCCGTCTGTCACCAGGTTGTATCTCAAGAACGGCGATAGCTAGACAGTAGAAATTTTCACAAATGATGTCTTTCTGTTGCCGCTATAACAACAAATACTAAAAACAAAAAAAAACAATATTTAAGGGGGGCTCCCATACAACAAACGTGATTCTTTTGCCCTTTTTTGCTCGCTATTGATAACGGCAACAGGAAGAAAAGAAAGAAGACGCTTGAAATATTCACAGAATATTTAGTTATATATTCACTTTAAAAATAAATAATTAAATTAAAATAAAACAAATATTTAAAGGGGCCTCCCATACACAAACGTGTTTCTTTACTCGTTTTTGCTCTGTCTGTCCAGCCATCTGTCACCAGGCTGTGTCTCAAGAACGGCGATACCTAGACAGTTGAAATTTTCACAAATGATGTATTTCTGTTGTCGCTGTAACAATAAATACTAAAAATAAAATAAAAAAAATATTTAAGAGAGGCTCCCATTGAATACCACGAAATGAGTCAAAACCAGTTTGGTAACAGCAAAACACCATGGATACAGAGAGTTACAATATTGTAATGTTGTTTACCTAGTCAATGGTACGGAACCCTTCGTGCGCGAGTCCTACTCGCACTTGGCCGGTTTTTAGTAGTGTTGTTAATTATTTGATGGCAGCTAAACAATTGCTAACTTTGTAACCCGTCGTTGTCGAAGAAAATGGCATAGGACGTACCTAATATTACAATCATTTGGTGAGCAAGTTTATTGCAAATTGTTAGTTTCAAGTCTATAGATAATACCTATTTGTAATTATATTTAATTACATCTTTAAGCAATAATTCGATTGTATTAAGAATATCTGATCTAATTTCGAGACTATTTTAATATTCAGCATATTATTATAAATCAGCCAAGATATTGAGAAAAATGATTTCATTGAGTCATTTATGAAAGTGGCAGTAACCTCCATTAACCGAAAATTGATGTCTTTAAAACTGGAATATTATAATAAATTTACTGTGACACTATTAAATATTACATATTTAAATAGTTCTTCTTACTTATATAACCCATCTGGTTTCATACGTTAACCCACATTATGATAAATAAATAAATCATAATAAATATTCACGGACATATCACACAACGTCCTCTGGTCCCAAACTAAGCTTAACGCTTGTGCTATGAGTACCAGATTATGAATATAATATATAATACTTATTTTTTGTAAATACCTACATCTATTAGATAGAAAACACCCAGACGCAGTACAAATATCTGTGTTCATCACACAAATAATTGTCCTGAATGGGAATCGAACCCACGACCTCGTGCTTGGAAGTCGGTTACACTACCGAAGTACCGACTACGCCACGAGACCCGCCGTTTTGAGACAGGATGGGCTCTATCATCAACTTAAGCGTTACTTTTAAAAATAAAAGGTACGAATCGCCGAGAAAAAGTAATTAGAAATTTATTCAGCACTTGTTCTTTTTATACGATGAGAAACTTCAAAGTATAAAAATTTATTAATGAATTCTCGAGGAGAACACGAGAACACGTAATACAAGCAATAGTTTAGTTATTGTGCATCCTGTATAATAAACTCTACTTTCAACATCAAAGAAACTCAATCACTAGACATTATAAACACATCGGCTTCCCACTGTGAGTGCCATGGAGGGCTCATCTTCTGAAAATATGAAGCGACTAGTTCCGTTCATAAACGAAATTAATCTGACGTTAATAGAGCCGACCTTGACAGTCGTAAATATTTATATCAAGGTTTATGATGGTCAGTGTGAATGTCTTCTAATTTTGAGATGGTTATAGAAATAGATCGGGTTGTCACCGTCTTCAAGACGTCTATTATATATGTAAACTGTTCAGTGTCAGTCAGATGTTATAATTTTTTTATGTACAAGATAATTTTAAAAGAGACCTGTAATAATTAAATACGCATTTGTTGTAGCATTGGTAAAATTATATAATTATAATATGGTATTATCCTACTAATATCGTTAATGTTTGTATGTAGATATGGTAGCCTTTTTTTTGTTAAAGCGGGAAAAAATGTTCCTAACCGCACACCCCGTCGTTCGGGGCAACGAACAGGGTAGTGTGGGGCCCTCAACCACTAAATAAACCCGCCGTGTACCGTCTCTCCGCCTTTATTGGCGGGCCACTGGAACTATGTTACATTACTTCAGTGGAAATGTAGATATGGTACCTACTTAATTATGAAAACTTTCTAAACTGATTTGGATTAAATTCGGCATACAGATAGTTTGTTTTCTGAATTAACATATAGAATACTTTTATCCCGGAAAAATATACCCTAAGGGCTTACACCAAACTGCGAATCAGTGCAATGTGAATTCGCACCGCAGAAAACTACTACACGAATTGCTGCGATGCGATTTCAAGGCGTCTCCCTTCCACGATTTGGATGACGATTCCTTCAACGACCGTGTGACGTAACATCACAGAATGCGCGATGCGAATCAATGCGCAAGTTCTTGCGATGCGTCGTGGGAATCGTAGATTTTTACGATGGGACGTCTCATCGCAGTTTTGTGTACAAGCCCTATAGACGCTAGCAACACCAGATTCATCATTCGCACGTCGCCATCTCCAAGGAAAGTGATAGGAGGTGGATAGGAAGAATAATAAGGAGAGAATAGGGACAGAGTTTGAGCCTCTGGAGCTCTCACTCACCATACGAAACATAACGCTAGTAAGTAAGTAGGTACCTACCGTTGTTTCACGCAGATCTTTTGTGAGAGGGTGGTACTTCCCCGATCGAGCCGGCCCATTCAGTCTGGGATAAGCAAGGCTGTACTACTTTTTTTTTATTTTTTTTTTTGTTTAGGCGGGAAAAAAAGGTACTACTAGAAAAATACTACTGCTAGAGCACTAAAGTAGTATATATGATATACTACGTTAAGTGTTCGTGAATATTTATTAAAAAAAAAAAATATAGCATCATGCCTGTATTTCTCGAAGGGGTAGGCAGAGGTGTATTACATACCCATGATTCGCCAGCTATGTTTAAGTTCCACGTAATAGGGGGCGAGCCTATTGACGTCTACCGGGCACATTTACAAATTCCGGGCTGCTACTGAGAATTTATTTTTTACGAAAATCTCATTAACACCGCCCGACCCGGGGATCGAACCCGAGACCTCATGATCAGCAGTCGCTTACACTACCGCTGCACCACAGAGGTAGTCAGAATATTTATTTATTTATTTATATGTCGTACCCTGATAATAGAATTGGCCAATTAATGTTGTGGTCGACCATTTCATGAAACCTAACAAAACCCAGTGGCCACGACATAGACATGAACTTGAATGAATTATTGAGCATTTGACACATGAAAATATTGTGTTAATATGTTTGTTGATGGGCTACAGCTTATCATTACACATCCATCCATCCATCCATCCATCAGCCTTTCGACGTCCACTGCTGGACATAGGCCTCCCCAAGAGAACGCCACAACGAGCGGTCCTCTGCTGTTTCGCTCATATGGGGGATAGTGCCTTAATCGCCACGCTTGGCAGGCGGGTTGGCGATCGCAGTGGATGTTGTTAATAGTCGAGGGAGTGCTGCTGCCCACTCCCCCGGTATCTCCCTCAGTCGGCTCTTACGACTCCCATGGGCGGAGAAGGGGTGGGACAATTCTAAAGCCGGCCCCACACACAGATCACATTAAACAACAAAAACTCCATTAAATTTCCACACACACACTGGGTCCGTATTCTATAAAATTCTGAAAGATTACCATACTGTACGTGGTACGAGCCGTAACCTAAATTGAGGGAGCGCCCCTACCATTCGAATACGTTAATTAAATGTCATGCTGTTTGATGTGGTTCGATGATAGATCCTTTCTTCGTTAGTTGGTATTAATTAAGGTAACATGAATTGAAACTCAAACTTGACGCAAATTATAAGTTAAGTGTATTCATTTATAAGAAACTAGCCTTTGCCCACGGCTCCGCCGCAGCCAAAAGCTACTTTTTTGTTTATATCTCAGGTTCCCGATATAGTAGCGGGATAAAATGTATACCAGTTGTTAAGTCTAATTAAGAGCTATCAAACAAAAAAGTTGCGTCAAAATCCGTTGAGTAGTTTTTGCGTGATGCGCGAATAAACAAACAGACAAACAGATAAACAGACAGACAAAAAAATCTAAAAAAAAATAGTTTTGTGTTAAGACACGCCTATATAGCTTAACTCGGTCATTTTTTTCTCAAATATCTTCAATGTACAGACACAGCTCTGTTACAGCTTTATAATAGTATAGATGTTATGTGTGACCGTGTATTTACATATAGGTAGGTACATATATAATAATATAAACAACATCTCTCTCTTTTGGTATTTCTCAGGAATGAAAAACATTGCTGCGTTTGATACGTCGCCAACGTCTTCATACTTTATTTTTGGTACATATTACGAGTATTTGTGAAAGTGAAAAAAGTAAGATTTACTGCGAACAGGACTCGAATCTGCGTCCCTCTCTCTGCACCGCTAAGCTATCGCAGTCAACTACTGATGACTCTGAATGGCTTCTTTACATTTATTTTTAGATGTCTTTTATGACTCGCACCACCCATCAAATACACAATTTATTCGGATATAGCAAGCTGCGAACTGTAAGATCATTTTAAGGCCGGCGCTCACTTGATGGCACGGCGCGGGATGGCACGGCAAAGTATCATCGGAACGCCGAGGCATGCCGTGGAATCCCGCGGTATGCCACGGCATCTCGCGGTAAGCCCGGTCTGCTTGTAACGATATCAACGAAATTTGTATGTCAATAGTAGTCATATAATATATTATAATAAGATTCAAATTCTTCCTTTTACAAAAATCCTTTGCCGTGCAATCCCGCGCCATCCCGTCAAGTGAGCGCCGGCCTTTAATAAGCTCTTAATAATATAACAAAGGTTGGAATGTGTGTTTTTTTCCAAATACTTGTATTCCACTTGTTACGTTGTATTTTCACAGGCGACATACCAAACCGTTAATTGTACCAAATTCTTGGCATTTCACACTAAACATTTGCGTTTTATTATAATAGTTTCAATTTGTTTTTCACTTTGCCTTAATATTACTGATGTCACATCACATCACAGTGAATTCGTAAATTAAAGAAATGATACAATGTTTTGAAGTCCTAAAAACAATGCATATTGAGCTCACGAACAGGTTTTCGCTGTGTAAGCTATACATAATATACTTGTAATTCGTACCGTTCGTATTGTACCGAATGTCCAAGAAATTATCACCCATTGCAGTACTGGTGGTAGGACTGGATAGGTAAGTAGGAGTACTTATTTAATATTGGGCACGAGCGGTAGACGGTGGGTCTCTCTTGTGACCAGCCATGAAGTAGCGCGTTGATTTTTGGTTGTAGCGGTAAATGGTAAGCGATAGTTACCACTTACCATCAGGTAATCCATGGCTAGTCTGCCACCATAAGCAAAAAAAAACTGCAACTATAATAATCTGGAGTTATTATCAGACAAACAACGCAGTTAAATTTTTTGCTATATGATATGTAAGTATTGAAATTCTGGAGTGCCTCTCGCATTCACGTGAGATTGGGGCTATCAAAATTTGCGCAAAAATAAGAAAAGGCTTAAGCCAATAGCACATAGCACTTCATTACTTGTCTAAGTAATTCGCACCCGAGTATCATAGAAAAGTGACACGCATAACAGCCCATAGAATCACTCAAATGGAAGCTAATTTATCGCTACAATTACTAACTCAAATTAGAGATATTCACGGTTATAAACAATACAATTATCCCATATTCCACGTGAATGAGTTGCTCGTTTGTGTCGGCAATGTTTACCTCTGAATGTTTTATTGTTTCTAAATAACGAGCTTTATTTATACCGCTGGTCTAGTTAGTCGCTTAACGCCAGACTTCTAATTGAAACTGCATTTTATTTTTAACTCTGATATTATATATTTAGATATTTTTATATATAGTTTTAGCATTTGACATGCTTAGCACTATACATTAAACACAAAGTGAAAAATGTGAAATCGAAAATAACAGTCAGGAGCAGGATTTGAACCTGCATCTCCTGGATACCGTCCAGATGCTTTGCCAATTCAGCCATCCTGACAATTGCTCCTGACTGCTAATCAATTAAAATAATAACCCAAAGACGTTAAGTATGAATGTGTTATCGAAATTAGCAGTCAGGAGCAATTGGTGGGCCCGGTTTGCAATCTCTAGTTGCAACCCGCAAATTCGTCCGCGTGGAATATAGTCATTTATTTTTTGTGCAGAACCATAATTACCTTAAGTTACTCCTTATAAAATAATTTTATTTGTTAATGAGAGTTTCGTCCAAATCGGACCTGCCATTCTACAGATTAGCAGACAAACAAATAGACAGTCTGACTCTGACATATAACCTAAAAAAAATTGTATTTTTATGTAGGTAACGTAACGTATATACTCTCATATAAATTTAGTCAAAAGTTGTTATTTAGATATTAAAAACACACTTAAATTTTATAGACTAGCGACCCCAAACCGCGAAGTAACATAGGTGCAATTTATTTAATGAACAAATTCTTTAGGACGACTGGGGTAATAAAACATGATTCTACTTAAAAAATAATAATAAGGATGTATTCAACGTACGAACCTTGCTCGAACCCTGCTCGTAAAATTAAAAATTGATATAACCCCCGACACAAATAAAACCTTAAAAGATTCCTACCACAGCTAAAAAAGAACAGATTACCTTGTAACGCCTGAACCGATCTTCATAAATTGTAGATAAGAATCATCTCGACCACATAATCTTCCAAAACGCATCAAAATCGGTCCAGTGGTTTAGGAGCTACGATGCCATTGCCATACATATTATAAGTTTGATGTGTCTCATCAAACTTATAATATGTGTCTCATCAAACTTATAATATAACATCCCTCTTTTTGCGTCGCGGGTTAACAAATAAAAACATTTCTTAATCCGTTGCATGGTAGATGGAGTAAGCGAAATGACAGACGCGGACAGCGACATTATGTTATACAATTTATAATATGTAGACGTAATGACATTAGTAACAATGGTAATGATGATGATGTTAAAAGATTTTGTGAAAACTCATTACTGTCCTACTCTACAGTACTACTACTAGTATTATTACTTACTAGTCTGTGTCTAGTACTAGTGTAGGAGCAATACACCTAATGCAGGTAGCCGTCCCAGCACAATATTATGAAACTAAGTGAATCAAGTTGTTTTAACTAAATAGGTATGCTTCAATGTTACCATCGCTGATAAAAATAATCATAAAAAAAAAAAATATTTCGGTATTAGTAAATTGGATACATATCTCATGTTTTCGTTTAGATTCAGCGGATATTCTTTAAATAAATGCATACCAAATATTTACATATCACATCAGTTTCTGCAATCTAAAAATATGTAATTTTATTGCGGATGAATCACTATCACTATGCTCACAGGTTATGAAATTAAAAGTTACAAACAAAATAAAGAAATATACAAAATATTTAAATTCATAAGACGTTTGAAATACACAACGATTCATATCCCTCTGCCAAATCATAATAAGTATGTATAAACAATACAAATAGTATGTAGCTCTGTAATTGATTGACGTTTGAGCATTCTACTACTTTATAGAACAAAAATACGCTGGGTATAAAATAACGGTGGGCCGGACCCGCTCTTGCTCCGCACTACTTAAAAAATATAATTAGAAACATTCCTTGAAAAAGTATCTAATGGACACTGTAAACTTTTTCAACATCCGTTGTGGGGTTTAAAAAAAAGTGAGGAGAAATACACAGACAGTTCTCCTCACTTTTTTAAACCCCACAACGAATGTTGAAAACGTTTATATTTCGATCAATATTACCAAGCACAGACAGACGCGAACAGTGACTCCATTCTATACTATGGTCTTGGAAAATAAAGACAGTATGATTCCCTGTCTGAGATCGCGCCTTCAAACAATGTCTTGTCCACAGTTGGGCTATAAATACCTCATAGCAGATTATCACCACCAAGCTGAGCACAATTCCGTTACTAACTCAATGTTAGTGAAGATCTCCTGCTAGAATATCGCATTTTGTTGTGGCTATCCCGTAATTAGAGCCCTGTTAAAAGTTGAATGTTTTTGTCGCTAGATCAGCAAGATATTGCATGCATTTAACCACAAATTACCATTGAACGACGATATTGAAGGAAAGTCTTATACAAAACAAAATCTTGGTAAGTACTTAATTTATTTACTCATGCAGTTATGGGTTTCAAAACACACTTGGAATACCTATAGGTATAGTATTCATATACTACTTGTACATTGCACTTATGTTGATGTTATCGCGTGCCTATACACATATTTAAGGCTATGCAAATGCTACTAACGGGTACTAACCCCCGCAAATGCTCGTAAACATGTTTTGCATGTTACATTTAGCTGGCAACCCCAACATAGTGTAGCCATGGCAATAGACTGAAAGCAACATCCTTTTCAAATGTATTGAATGTATATTAATTGTAAGGTGATAATTATAATGTAACTAGCTGTTGCCCGTGACTTCGTACACGAGGAATTTCATAAAAATAAAGCAACCCTTGAAATGACAAACAATTTTATTCTTTCGTAAAATTTTTTTTTGTTATTAAAAAGTAACCTATGTTACTTCTAATATCTCCACAAATATGTGTACAAAGTTTCATGATAATCGGTCAAGTTGTTTTCGCGTAAAAGCGTAACAAACAAACTTACATTCACATTTAATAATATTAGTATGATAAATATAAAATAATACACTTAGTTAGCCGTGTGGGGCCGGCTTTAGAATTGTCCCACCCTTCTCTACCCACAGGAGCCGTAAGAGCCGACTGAGGGTATACCGGGGGAGTGGGCAGCAGCACTCCCTCGAGTATTAACATCATCCACTGCGATCGCCAACCTGCCTGCCAAGCGTGGCGATTATGGCATTATCCCCCATGACGGGACCACTCGTTGTGGCGTTCTCTTGGGGAGGCCTATGTCCAGCATTGGACGTTGAAAGGCTGATGGATGGATGGATGGATGGATGAATACACTTAGTTTTGACGGGCCGGGTGTTTTCTATGTGTTATATGTACCTATGTATTTACAAAAAAAAAGTAGTATATGCATTTTATCCGTAATCTGTCACCCATAGCACAAGCGTTAAGCTTAGTTTGGGACCGAGGACGTTGTGTGAAAATGTCCATGAATATTTATTTATTTTTTTAGTTCCTTTCTTGATCAAGTCAATCACCTTTTCTTTTGCTAAGGCGGGAAGAAATGTACCTAACCGCAAAATTTGTTAAGCTCATTGAGATAATATACATCAATGGTTAAGCTGCATTGTTGGCTTTGCATATTCTTTAAAATACTGGAATATTACTCTGCAACCTTACTTTACTCTAAACTGCTGTTTCATGATCAAGAGTAAAATCACTACCGAAAGTGCAAGACACAGACACATCCTAAGTCTTGTTTCTTGAAAAACAATAGCATTTTTTGACCTAAGATGCATACCGAAGATTTGAAGACCTGACCGTTAGAAGTATAGTTTATAAGTAAGTCCATATTGCCACGAAACCAACGAGGCAGTCGTAATAGCATTCCATGAAAGTTTTGAACAGAAATCTTTATAAAAGGAAACTCTAGTTTTAATAGAATATAATAGTTCGGGAAAAGCATAATTACCTATACAAAAACTAGCCTTTGCCCGCGGCTCCGCCGCAGCGAAAAGCTAGTGTTTAGGTTATATTTCAGGTTCCCGATATAGTAGCGAGATAAAATGTATACCAGTTTTTAAGTCTCATTAAGAGCTATCAAATAAAAGGTTTGCATAAAAATCCGTTTAGTAGTTTTTGAATGATGCGCCAACAAATAAAGAGACCAACAACCAAAAACTCTAAAAAAAAATGTTTTGTGTACGCCTATATTACTTACAGACATTTTTACTCAAATATCTTAAATGTTCGGTCCATTTAAGATATCACATATCTTAAATGTTCTGTACATTTAAGATATCACACAGCTCTGTTACAGCTTTATAATAGTTATAGGATGAAGCATCATCCATTTATAAATACGTATAGTATAGAATAATATCTATACTCGTTATTTAAAGGTATACTGGGTATACATAGTATGTACATAGTAAGTGTTATTAATATGTTGTATTCAATAAAAAAGATAATTTGACTTCAGAACTTTTCTCACTTATGTTAATATGCTACTAATATTATAAAACTGTAACAGAGATATGTCTGTACATTCAAGATATTTGAGAAAAATGACTGTAATAGGCTATATAGGCGTGTCTAACTCTAAACACAAATCATTTCTTTTTAGATTTTTTGTCTGTTTGTCTGTTTATCTGTTTGTTTGTTAGCAATTCACGCAAAAACTACAGAACGGATTTTGATGCAACTTTTTTTATTTGCAAGGCCTTGATTAGACTTAAAAACTGGTATACATTTTATCCCGCTACTATATCGGGAACCTGCGATATAACCGAAAAACCACCTTTTGGTTGCGGCGAAGCCGCGGGCAAAGGTTATTATTAGATATAATTATTTTTGGATAATGTATGCAGGATACGCAATTGAATATTTACTCAAACATAACATGTTTGCACAAATAACTGCGTCGGCTCTAGAAGTCATCCAAATAAACATCTGGTGTAAGACCAGATGGTATTCTTGGCATCACCATTGTGTGTCAGAATTCTGAGACCTCAATAAAAGTATAATATGTAGAAATCAGTAGGGAAGATCTAAAAAAATGTATATATGCATATGCATTTAGTAAAAACTGTTATTATTTAGACTTACGGGCCTCGTGGCGTGGTCGGTAGTGTAACCGTTATTCCATGTACGAGGTCGTGGGTTCGATTCCCACTCAGGACAATTATTTGTGTGATGAACACAGATATTTGTACTGCGTCTGGGTGTTTTCTATCTATTATATGTATGTATTTATTTACAAAAAAATTAGTATATGTATTATATCCGTAATCTGATACCCATAGCACAAGCGTTAAGCTTAGTTTGGGACCAGAGGACGTCGAGCCCAGTTTGGATTTCGGGCGGGTCGGTCTACGGTCGACGCCATTCTGCGCTTGAAGGCCGCGGCTGCGGAGGCCGTCACCTCGAGGGAAGTGCTGTTGGCGGTGTCGCTCGACATCGCCAACGCCTTCAATAGTCTGCCATTCGGCTGCATCAAGGAGACACTCCGGTACCATGGAGTGCCCCTCTACCTAAGGCGGCTGGTGGCGGACTACCTCGACGGCCGCAGCGTCCTCTTCGTGGATCGGGAAGGGGACGTTATAAGGAGGACTATGTCGTACGGCGTCCCGCAGGGTTCGGTTCTTGGGCCGCTCCTGTGGGACATCGGCTACGACTGGGTCCTCCGTGGCCGGCTCCCCCCTGGGCTGGGCGTAATTTGCTACGCAGACGATACGCTCGTCACAGCCCGGGGCAGGACCCTCGAAGAGGCGGCATCGCTGGCCATCTCAGGTACCGCGGAGGTGGTCAGGCGGATCGAGGCGCTGGGCGTTAGGGTGGCCCTTGAAAAGTCGGAGGCCCTACTCTTCCATGGGCGCCGACGTGGCCCACCCGCAAGCGCCTCGATAACAGTCAATGGTGCGGGACTTCCGATCCAGGCCCACATCAAATATCTGGGCCTGGTATTGGATGGACGGTGGCACTTTGACGAGCACTTCCGCCGTCTTGCGCCAAAGCTCGTCGGCACGGCATCCGCCCTCGGGCGACTGATGCCGAATTTGGGCGGACTGAGTCTCGCGTGTCGACGACTCTACGCGGGGGTCGATGGCATTGCACGGCGCGCCCGTGTGGGCGGAGTCCCTGGCCGCTCGCAATTGGGCCCTTCTGTGGCGTCCATAGAGGGTCGTAGCGGTCAGCGCAATACGCGGGTACCGCACGGTTTCGACCGATGCAGCCTGCGCGTTGGCCGGAACCCCCCCGTGGATCTGGAGGCGAAGGTGCTCGCCGACGTCAATCAGCGGGAGTCGACGGCGCGGGCAGGGGGCAGCCGCCCCTCGCCGAGCGCAATCTCATCGTGGCGGGAAGATGCCCATCGCGCCACCGTCCAAAAGTGGAAGTCTCGGCTGGAGACGCCCCGGACTGGTCTCTGGACCATGGGGGCGCTCCAGCCGATCTTAGAAGAATGGGCAGGGCGGCAGCACGGGGTCCTCACCTTCCGGTTGGTGCAGGTTTTGTCGCGGCACGGCTGCTTCGGCAAATACCTGCACATGATCGCTAGGAGGGAGACGACCCCAGGCTGTCACCACTGCGACTGCGGTGAGGACAGGCGCAGCACACGCTCGAGTCGTGCCCGGCCTGGGATGTGCAGCGCCGGGAACTCGTTGCAGTCATAGGCGTGGACCTGTCGCTGCCAGCCGTTGCGCGAGCGATGGTTGGCAGTGACAGGGCCTGGACCGCGGTCGCGGCCTTCTGCGAGGCTGTCATCTCGCGGAAGGAGGTGGCGGAGAGGGCCCGGGAGGAATCCTCCTTCGCGGACCCGATTCGCCGCCGGCGCGCGGTGCGGCGTGCGCACGCTTACCTGCCCCTGATGCCGCCCTAGCCGAGGCTGCGGACGGTGGGTTTTTTAGTGGGGGAGAGCCCCACACTACCCCGTTATCTCCCCGGGCAGCGGGGTGTGTGGTAGGACATTTTTGCCCACCTAAAATAAAAAATAATTAAAAAAAAGGGACCAGAGGACGTTGTGTGAAAAATGTCCGTGAATATTTATTTATTTCATTTATTATTACAAAGCGACACTTCATTTGTTTAACATAACAGAACAAAGCATAAAGCATCACGCCTGTACCCCGAAGGGGTAGGCAGAGGTGTATTACACGCCCACGGTTCGCCAACTATGTATGTTTAAGTCCCACGTAATGGAGGCGAGCCTATTGCCTTCTACCGGGCACATTTCCAAACTCCGGGATGCTACTTAGAATGTTTCTTTGTACGAAAAAGCTCAATAGCACCGTCCGACCTGGGGATTGAAACCGAGACCAGAACACAGTCCAGAACCAGTCGCTCATACACTACCACTGGATCCATCCATCCATCCATCAGCCTTTCGACGTCCACAGCTGGACATAGGCCTCCCCGAAATTGGGGGTGTAGTGCCGTAATCGCCACGCTGGGCAGGCGGGTTGGCGATCGCAGTGGATGTTGTTAATACTCGAGGGAGTGCTGCTGCCCACTCCCCCCGGTAATCCCTCAGTCGGCTCTTACGACTCCC
Source organism: Leucoma salicis (assembly GCA_948253155.1). Taxonomy (NCBI): domain Eukaryota; kingdom Metazoa; phylum Arthropoda; class Insecta; order Lepidoptera; family Erebidae; genus Leucoma; species Leucoma salicis. The sequence goes on from OX411818.1 coordinate 16,826,002, forward strand.
ATGGGTGGAGAGGGGTGGGATAATTCTAAAGCCGGCCCCATACGGCAACCGCTGGATCACCGAGGCAGTTTTGATTAAATATGTTCCTAATTTTATTTTAACTAGATATAAAATAAAAACAAGTTGTGTTTATTAATATTTTAGGTAAGTACTTATCTGAGACTACCCTAACTTCCCTATTCTGACTACTAGTTTAGGTAGAACACATAACGTCCTTAATGATTGAAACCAGAGACACAATGAGCTAAAACATAGAATGCTTCCGCCCCTTTGATCATGGTTTTGCATAGTTATGACATATTTTTTCATTTGGGACGGACTGTGGCCGGGAAACGGAATTCCCCTTCATAAAGCCACAATTTAAAAGGAGTATTTGAAAGTTAAATGAAGTGGTTCTTTGTGCCACAATTCAGTTTTACGATTTTAATATTTACACAGTGATGAAAGGGAAAGATCTAACATGTGTACAATTTGAAGAAAGTTAATAACGTTCCAATTTTATGTGATTACAAGTTTTATTGGACATTTTATTCTAAACACACGAGTGACAATGTATTTATAGCAAAAAAACAATTATTTACTTATATTTACGTGTGAAACAAATAAAAACATGTACCTAAATAACAACCACGGTAATGTTATAACAACATAACTCCTACTGTTTTTATAGTCTAAATCTTCGTTGACTAAATATTAACGTCGTCAAACCTACTTATTCTAAACCAAAGATACTGTAATAGGTTATTGTGTATCATACGAATTTACCAAGAATTTACATACAAATTTTTCACAGCTAGGTGGGTAGATATTTGGAAAGATTTTAATGTGTCTATTATGTATTAGCACAGAAAGGACACCTTACTTCAAGAGCTAAGCAAATCCGCTTTAGTATAAGCTGCTCTATTAGAAATTGGGGTTATTTATCTCAAATGCAATTCAGAATTCTCGAAAGTCAAAAAGTCAGTCAGTGTGTAGGTGTGCGGTGTATTGTGTAAGTAAGGACTTACTTTTTTTCCTAATTAAAGTAAATAATCATCTTAAAACACGCAGATAAACAATATACCGGTACCGGTAAAATATTTTCATAAACACAAAGTGTGAAAATGTGAAATCGAAAATAACAGTCACGAGCAGGATTTGAACCTGCATCTCCTGGATACCGTCCAGATGCTTTACCAATTCAGCCAACGTGACAATTGCTCCTGACTGCTAATTTCGATAACACATTCAGTCTTAACGTCTTGGGCGACGCCAGCGCCATCTGTCGGAAGTATTTTCATACATTATACCGACAGGTAAACTTAATTTTACAATTAAGATTTTTACCAAATAATGACGAAGCACTAGAATCATTTAGATAACTTTATATGCTTTTTTAGCATTTGACATGCTTTAGCCATAAGTATAAATAAACACAAAGTGTGAAAATGTGAATTGTCACGATGGCTGAATTGGCAAAGCATCTGGACGGTATCCAGGAGATGCAGGTTCAAATGCTGCTCGTGACTGTTATTTTTGATTTCAAATTTTCACACTGTGTTTATTAATATGGCTAAAGCATGTCAAATGCTAAAGAAGTATATAAAAATATCTAAATAAATTATTTTCAGTTTGTTGGTTTAAGGAAATATTGTCAATTTTAGTATGAAAAAGACAACCTCCGTTTCATTATTTTTGTCTGTGTGGTGACGGACTAAGAATACAAGAGTCACCTCCCCATTCTTTCTCACGGGTGTGGTACGAGACTACTAAGGGAAGTTAGCAATTATCACCTATTACATTACTGGTGGTAGGGTTGAGTACTGAACCACTGAAGGAATGTAATATGGTTTCAGTGACCCGCTAATAAAGGCGAGAGACGGCACTCAGGTTTCTTTAGTGGGTGAAGGCCCACACTACACTGTTCGTTGCCCCAAACGACGGGGTGTGCGGTTAGGTGTGGAGCCCACCCCTACTAAATAAATCTGCCGAGTGCCATCTCTGTCTATATTGGCAGACCACTGGAGCTGTGTGACGTTACTTCGTGTAAACAGCACCTAGATTCTGATAAATAATGACAATCCAATATTTATGTTTTATTTTCTTAAAATATATAATCATCATCTTATTAATATTTGGCTGATACAAATACAAATATAATACAACGATTTGCTTGACATAAGTGTACGTTAGTAAGACGTGGCATAAAATTTTATGTGATCTGCCACGGCCGACTTGGCTCAACAAAGCTTTTGTGATGTTTGTGGAGTTCACTGACTCATTCTTAACATAATTATAAGTTATATATAAACTTTTTTTTTATTTAATTTAGTTCCTTTCACTTGGCTTTTAATTTTTATGTTTTTTTCGAAGAAGCTATATTTTTAGATAAACTCAAAAAGCAACCTTTTACTAAAATATTTTGACCACTTACAGCAATCTGTAAACATGCACAAAAGAACGCTACGATGGTTTATGATGCGACGATTGGATAAGAATATATACAATGCGAAAGTCGAAGAATGTAGGTACAGGGGGAATCTAACCTACCTAGACCAGATCGGTCGGAAGGTATAGTCAAGAGACTCCGAAATCGGCAATCATGTATGAAAAGAATTATGAATGCTGAGAAAGCGAGAGATTTATGCAAGAATAGAGTCTTTTGGAACTCTGTTCTCTGTTGTAGTTCTATGGTGGCGTGATGATAAGCTTAAGTTTTTTTTTTTTCTATATTTTTTAGCATTTGACATGCTCCGCCACTTTTTGAAGTACAAATTATTTGTTAATAAGGAAAAAGATATTTTTTGTACAGCGGGAATCGAACCCGCGTCTTTTCCAATCCGGGAAAGTGCTCTAAGCCACTGAGCTATAGTACTGAGCTCTTGCGATCATCCCAATCTCCTTATCACATCTACATTGATCGTAGAGACAAATGTGATAAGGAGATTGCGATGACCGAAAGATTCTTTCCGAAGACTCTTATAATTCGATGTAATAGTTTTCCGACACAACCGGAGAGAGATCATGTAGGGGACCACCGGCTTGACGTGCTTTCCGAAGCACGCGGATGAAACACTGCCAACTTCCTAACTCCGGGCTGCTTTGAATATCCCAATAAATTTTAAAGAACAAACGATTTGTGAAATGTGGAAAAAGAGAACTTTAGTACAAGCGGGAATCGAACCTGCGTCCCTTCCAATCCGGGGAAGCGCTCGTAAAGACAAATGTGATGTGGAGATTGGAAATGGCCGTTGGTGCTTAGCGGTTAGAGCAAGATTCGAAACTGAGTGCCTCCCTATCGCTCTGGATTGCTAAGCTAAAAGCACATTGGTTTTGTGATGCCTTTTAAGTCCCATGCTACTTATAGCAATCCCTCGGATCCCCTGAACCTGCCCTGGGTACAGGTTTTCACAAATAATTTGTTCTAGTATCTACACACACAAATCACTAATATACTAGTGACTATTAATAATTACACACATAAAAATGCATGTTAAAAAAAACAATATGAGAGTATAAAATATATACTCATTCCTATTAATCTGTAGGATCTTGGATGATTGTTGGTACTTAAATGATATTTTACAAAGCTATTTTTATGTACGTTATTGCAATAATAATGATTGGGGTGAACTCAGCGTTGGAGTTCACCTATTTGGCAGCTTCGGGTTGGCAGAATACCAGTTTGCCTCTGCGGTCCAGGGTACAAAATTCACGTGTATTTGTGACAGGCCACGTCATTACTGCAATATGGTTACTGCAGGTTACAGACACATCACATTACAACGACACATTGATTTTTCTCTAATGTGCCCATTCCATCAGAAGAATTACAAGGGTTGCCTTGTTGGTATAGTGGTTTAATGATGCACTTCAATAAGCATGAGATCCCATATTGGAACCCATATTAGAATTACCCAAAAGTTTTAATTTTAAGTTTTGTGTGCGTTTTAGGTTTTCGTTGATTTTTTAAAAACCCGTTGACCGATTTTGATAAAGTTTAAATGGGACTACCTCTGAATTAGAACCTACCAAACAAAAAAAGTCCAATCTTGAGTTTCTAACGGTATCCTGAATACAATGATCAATAAAATGGAAAACCCTTTCTTTAAGCACTGGGTGAATATATATGTGTCCACCTAGTACTAGAATTAAGTAATTAATTCAATTAACTAACATAGGATAACGTTATTGTTAAATTGCTAACACTAGGGAGATTATCGAAATAAACATTATTATTTTAATAATTATTACATAGAGAGCTAATTCGGATCCTGCTCCCAGTTAATCTATCTTTTTCCTCTACCATTCTTTTTTCTAGATAAATATGTTTTCACCTGGTAAAATATTTTATCGCCAACCCGCCTGCCAAGCGTGGCGATTATGGTAAAACCCCCATTTTGGGGAGGCCTATGTCCAGCAGTGGACAATGAAAGGCTGATGGATGGATAGATGATGATGGATGGAAAATATTTTAAACAATCTGGCAAAATAGTTTTTTAAAAATAAATTACCCAAAAAGCAAATGGGATTGTTACATCCAACGAAATCATTGAGTGCATTTCGCAAGTAATAAGGAGAATGTGTTTAAACAAACAAACATTTTTCTCATATACGTATACTATCTACATAATACAAACATAGTAATAGATAATATAAAATACAGCCTATAAACGTAACGAAACTCAATCACTGATAAAGTTGAAGCGGGCACGGTAAAGAGTTATAAATTATTTGGCACAGGTCGCATCTGAAGTGAATCATCGCTGATGGCTTTTGAAATAGGTCAGGGACTGTGGGGTGCGAGTAAAATAACAAATATCTTACCTGACTGTAGGTACGGAATGGAACAAAAACGACTTGGCGAGGCCACCGTGTTTTTAACTAAACTAATTAACAGAAGCTCAAGTTTGCTTTGCAATGATAATGCAGTCATCTGCTAAGAACTTTAGAAGTTATTGTTTATGTATGTACCTTACACCTCACGATAGGTAATCAAATAGTTTCTTTTTAAAAAAGGAGAAATTGTATATCGGTATAAATTGTATTTAAAAAATAAAATACCAAACACCTTCATGTAGCAGCTCACAATTGGAATAGGTACCACTAAGCTAACATTTATCGTGATTTACAAACTAAAAATAAGCAGATTTACATGACTCGATCGAAAGGTTCGTGTGAAACCAAGCAGTCTCTCAATTACCATGAACGCCATTATGTATTTAAGGATTTTATAAACTCATTATCGGTTTTGATTTGAACAATCTTTTGCTACTGGTAAAAGGTATTTTATCATTTCGCTGATTGAATGATAATAAATGAATGACTTTTTTTTAAATTGTTAATAATGGCAGACGAGCCACGGCCACACCTGATGGTGTGTAACCGTCGCTCACGGACTCAACTATACCGAGAGTATTGTGAAGCCACTGCGCACCATTTCATTTTTCAGATATTAAATGAAAGAATAACGGGTATTGCACGCCTCATAAGCGAAGCGTTAAGGTGGGTTCTACTCCCGCTTTACACGGAACAACTGATTTTACAAACTTAAAATGTCTCTATTTATCATATATTGCACTTGTAAAATAATATCTACACACACATACGAGTATAAAGAACAAACACTATTTTTAACACTCATGATATTTTTGATGCCATTTTTGTTATTTAAACTAGTTAAAAAACTGTTTGAAAAAAATCTGGCTTGGACGTCCGTGAGTTGTAGGTAATGCATGTTAACACGATAACGACCAAAATACTTTACTAATCGAGTCTTATTTTTTCGTTTACGAATTATTATGATTAGGAATAGAGCCCTATTACTTTTCACGGTCTGATTCGATGTGGTGTAATTGTTATTAAATAAACAAAAAAATACTGAAAATTTACGCTCGACGCGACACTAAAACCTGCGCCTTTCATGAGAACTACCTTTTTACGGTTGCATAGCCACTGGTGGTTTTACTATCGTCAACAAAACGCCGTTCTCCCGGCCGGTACATTGTTTTTTGTTAAAAGAAAGTTCTTACCTTTGCTTGACGAACTGATGATATTTGTCAAGTATAATAACTATTTTATCACACCAACGTTATAAAACACGAAAAAACATATTTTATATTCCACAAATTTAAAACACTGAAATGTCAACCTTGACGTAATGACGTTTCGGTTCTTTTTGGTGGGCAGGCGCAAGCTATTTTACAACTTGTTTTTACAAAGATACAGTTTATATTGGCTTGAGTAATTTTAACTATAACCTCGATTACAGACTATTATAATATTTTTAGCGGCGCGGGGGCCCTTTTTTGCGTGGCCTTGGCAGCGCGCGGCCCGGAACTGAGAGGTAGACCAATATAGAAGTACTTCTTAAAATTAGCGCTAGATGACGTATAAGACATGAAACCCACATTAGTACCTTTTGAATATAGCGCTATCTATGTGATTTATTGAAAACTACTTAGTAAGACCAATACATTATTAGTTACTTATCAAATAATCAATTTTATTATGAAAAATGAAGATTATTTGGCGTGCCGTTTTGAATTTTCCAAAGTATCTTCTACTACAGCCAAAACACCCTGACGTGTTTCATGACCGGTCACACAGAAGCCGGTGATACCGACCCATTCGGGCCTGATAGCAAGTGAGTACGCTCACATGGTCCATACATCCATCAGCCTTTCAACGTCCACTGCTGGACATAGGCCTCCCCAAGAGAACGCCACAACGAGCGGTCCTGTGCCGACCGCATCCAACGACTCCCCGCAGCTTTGACCAGATCATCGGTCCACCTGGTGGGGGGCCGTCCTACGCTGCGCCGTCCGATACGTGGTCGCCACTCGAGAACCTTGCGTCCCCAACGGTTGTCGGTTCGTCGAGCGATGTGGCCTGCCCATTGCCACTTCAGCATGGCAACTCGGCGGGCTATGTCAGTCACTCTCGTTCTCCTACGGATCTCCGTATTACGGATTCGATCACGTAGGGAAATACCAAGCATAGCCCGCTCTATGGCCCGCTGAGCGACTTTGAGCCTTGATATGATGCCAACATTCAGAGACCACGTCTTTGTTCCATATGTCATCACTTGTAACACACACTGGTCGTAGACCTTCGTTTTCAGACACTGCGGAATATTGAACGAGAAGATCTTCCTTAGCTTCTCGAACGCTGCCCAGCCAAGTTGGATTCGTCGATTGACCTCTTTCTCGAAGTTGTGCCTACCTAACTGGACTGTTTGTCCCAGGTAGACATAATGGTCGACAACTTCGAGAAGCGCTCTCCCGACTAGGACTGGTGCTGAAATGACATGGACATTAGACATGACTTTCGTCTTATCCATGTTCATTTTGAGACCCACTAGTCGGAAAACCCTGCTGAGATCATTGAGCATGGTGCCAAGGTCCTCCAGCGATTCTGCCATGACTACGATGTCGTCGGCATATCGAAGGGAGTGATGTATTCGCCATTGATGTTGATGCCGAATCCGGTCCAGTCCAAGAGCTCGAAGACATCTTCCAATGCAGTGGTGAAGAGTTTCGGGGACATAACATCTCCCTGTCTAACACCTCTCTGCAGTTGGATCCGTTTCGTACTCTTGTCCTGAACACGGACTGACATGGTGGCGTTTCTATACAAGCACTTCAGCACTTCGATGTACCGATTGTCAATTTGGCACCGCTGAAGGGACTGCAGCACCGCCCAAGTTTCGATCGAATCAAAGGCTTTCTCATAGTCCACAAACGCCAGACACAGAGGCCGATTGTATTCCTCGGTTTTCTGTATAATCTGGCGTAGCGTGTGGATGTGGTCTATGGTACTATAGCCTTTTCGGAAACCGGCTTGTTCGGGAGGCTGGAAGTCGTCAAGCCTGCGCGTGAGTCGATTTGTAATGACCTTCGAAAACAACTTATAGACGTGGCTCAAGAGCGTGATGGGTCTATAGTTCTTCAAGAGGGTTCTGTCACCTTTCTTGAAGAACAGCACCACCACGCTTCTGGTCCACGACTCTGGAACGTCGCCCCCGAGAACGACGGATTTGAACAGCCTCTGAAGAGCTTTTAAGACCGGCTTGTCGCCTGCTCTCAGAAGCTCTGTGGTGATTCCGTCGTCTCCCTGTGCCTTTCCGTTCTTTAGTTGTTTGAGAGCCATTTTGATCTCATACAGGCTGACGTCCGGGATATCTTCGGTAAAGTGCCGAGTTAGCTTGGACTGACAGATCTCTTGCGAACACTTTCGAGCCTTGGTTCCGCTCTATCGCCTCTTTAACACACATGGTATCCAGCCCTGATTGGATTGAGATTGGAAAGGACGCAGGTTCGATTCCCGCTCGCACTGAAGTTGTCTTTTTCCACATTTTCACAAATAATTTGTTCTTTAAAGTAATTTATCAAACTAAGATTAGGTACAAAATAGTTTCGGAAAATTGTATAAAGACTGCGGAATTATTTGCAATCTCAGAGGCTATTTCATATGCTGATTCTCTAAAGTATACTTCTGTAGTTTTTCTCGATGATAGCAAAAGTACACTGCCGCATGAGGCTCACTGCGCCTCTGGTTTCAGAGGCGTAGCGCTAACCTATAAAATACTTTGGAAAATACACACACTATATAAATACATGTATCTGAGGTTGCAATGCATTCCATTGCATTTAGGTTTAAGATGTAACGAGGAGACTCACTATTTAGCAATAGAGTCATGCACCAATGGAAATATGGTATATATTATTCCGGATGGTATAGAAAAGCCGTTAAAGTATAAAATTGAATGTCACGAAATGAGGAAGGAGTACTTTAATAAAAGATCAAAGGAAAATATGTATATAATGGTCTACCATTGTCTGTAGACAGTAAGAGAGCTATAGAGGAGTTTAAAACATTTGCGTTCATGATGAGAAAAGTGTCTTCGCCTAACTGTAGTCTTTATGAAATACCAGAAGATATACAATATATTCTAATTGATTGTGCCCGCAACAAAGTACCGGGACATTTTTTGTGTCAGCTTAACTTAAATATGTTAGAAGACTTAGAAGTATGGTATATCCAAGTAAGATTAGTCCATTCCGGCTACACTTACTTCGGGAGAAGCCAACATGATTTTCCTAACAAAAAGTTTACAGGATTTCCAGAGGTTAGACTAATTATTTAACACGGGGAACGACGCGTCACGTTTGTACTCATATTGTTGCAGAGATAAGAAAGATATACCGAATATAAAGAGAAGGAAAAAGAAAATCATAGATTCATAAAAGAGTATCCCGTGTAATGTCTTTTGTTTTTTTTATCACTATATTTAAAAAAAGTAGGGGTAATAAAATTTACAATCGAATTTTATTAAATACATATTTATATATAATTTAAATTAGCAGTATACAATAAAATATTCAAATAAAATAATGCCTTTGTCCGTCCAGTGGTGAGACTGAGCATTATTATCATCTGACTGCCCACAATCCACTCTAATATTATGAACATCAGCTGTAGTGTTCACATGTTCCGTTGTTTACACAGTATTATGTCTACCGCCCTATCTACTAATAACGTGTAATAATAAGCGCTTACTATTATTGTACTGAGCAAATGTATCCGAACATTACGTTTTTTTTTATTGCACGTAGTGGCAGATGAGCCACGGTCCATCTGATGGTAAATGGTAACTGTCGTCCATGGAGTCGACTATACCAAGAGTACTGTCAAGCCGCTACTCACCAATTCAATTTTGTCCGTGTGGTGACGGATTAAGAATACAAGTGTCACCACCCCATTCTTTCCCACGGGTGTCGTATGAAGCGACTAAGGGCAGTAAGCAATTATCATCCATTGCATGACTGGTGGTAGGGCTGGGTACCAAGTGGGAACTCACTTGGTACCCAGCCCATCCAGCCCGAGCGGGTTGCTACCACCATCTCCCGTGTGACCGGCCATGAAGCACATCGTTGCGTTTTGGCTGTAGCAGGAGATAGCCGTTTATATTTCATTTCATCTGTGAAATGAATTGATGAGCAGCGGCTTGACAATACTCTCGGTATAGTCGAGTCCATGGGCGACGGTTACCATTTACCATTAGATGGACCGTGGCTCGTCTGCCACTACATGCAATAAAAAAAAAATCATTTCACAGATATGAAATGAAATATAAACGGCTCGACACAAGTTGGGTCCGCCTCTCCGCCAGCATAGTCCGAAGGACTTTCTGATGGCCCGTATATCGTGTATCACCCGTACTGTCATCCGCATAACAATGCATACTTTCAATCGAGAGCAATTCATTGATATGCAGGATGAACAGCGTTGGGGAGAGCACCGAGCCTTGAGGAACGCCAGCATTATTCTCCATGGTATCAGAGCAGCATCCGTCTACGACTTTGATGCTGCGACCATGGAGGAAGCCGGCGATCCATTTGCAGAGCCCCTCGAGGGTTCCGTATGATGGTAACTTCGATAGAAGACAACGACATACTAGTAGATTAACGTTTAATGTTGTCTTTAAACTTTAATGGACTTTTCTGCAACTGACTGTTAATCCTAAACATTTATGTTTGTTTCTTCATCGTGATGCATTTCCGTTTCATAGAGTTTCAAATCACAACGATTCTAAAGAAGTTTTATAACCTCTTCTTTAATGACAACTATAACCCACGATAATTATAAATTTAAAAATGTAAACAATCTTTATCATTAAAATAAATAATAATATTATAAATAGTAATATTGTAAATTAATTCCGAAAAAGACGACAATGCAGCTTTATGGATCCATTAAAAACGTTAATAATTATGTTAGTTAATGTTTCTATTACTCTCTATCGTTAAAATATCATCAACTTTGCAAGATTACGCGCGATATTTAAGTTCATAAACTGGTATCACATAAAAAAATACGAACTAAAATTAATTTATTTTCGGAATATTTCAATGACTTATTTAGCCAGTTATTGTATGAAAAAATGTTACTAACCGATGATAAGAGATATCTTTATTGCTCATTTTCCGATTTTTTTAGTTTCGGCACACTTTAATTACACATGTTGACATTTTAAATGACACACTAATGTCCTGGATACGTCCTTATCAAGTGACGTCACGATTGACACTAACAGCCATAGAACAGCATTGGGATGAAAAGTTCACCCCAATTTATTTTCACGCTTTTACGACGCCGAGGGTCCATCTAGAAATATAATTAGACCGAGGGTTCAAATCAACTACCAAGGAATATTTCTTGTGACAAAAAAATATATTTCAAAGTTAAAATAACTTTAATGGACTTTTCTGCAACTGACTGCTAATCCTGTACATTTATGTGTTTGTTTCTTTATCATCATTACTTCTATACACCCATCATCTCACCTTCTATCCCTTTCTATGTTGGAGTGGATTTGTTTATTGCTTAGTGTTATGTTTTCATTGCTTTTGAATAAATAGCCTTTGAAAATGATAAAAAGTGAAAAAAAATTAGAACAGGATGATACCCATTGGAAAAGTAAGAAGATATAACAAAAATAAAAGGAAAATAATTTACGGGCGATTTGAGGTCGGGAAGGGGGTGGGGGTGAAAAACGGTTTATCACGATTTCCGGCAAAATTGTCCTAGTTTATTAAATTTCACCGTGTAAAAGAAAAGTAGGTACTTTTGTGATATCTTTTTTAAAAAGAAAATAAGTTTATTGAACCTAAAATATTAACTATTTTTTATTATTTTACAAATAAAAATGCCATGTGGGACCGGTTTTAGAATTGTAATGAGAGTCGTAAGAGCTGACTGAGGGAATACCGAGGGAGTGGGCAGCAGCCCTCCTTCGAGTATTAACAACATCCACTGCGATCGCCAACCCGCCTGCCAAGCGTGGCCTATCTCCAGCAGTGGACTTTAAAAGGCTGATGGATGGATGGATGGACAAATAAAAATATGATTTGAAAATGTTAATGCAATTGTGACTAAGAAATAAATGAAAGAAAACGACGAAATAAGAAACACGATAACTTAGAATTTATTACGGAATTGTTTTTATTTAGTACAAGATAACTCCTCTCCTAGCTCGAACACAAGCAGCAATCCTCCTGGGCATGCTGAGAATCAAGTTATTCAGGATTTCTTGTGGTAACCTGTCCCATTCTTCAATAGCAGCTTCCCTGGTCTCTGGCACTGTCTGGGGAGGTGGCTAACGGTTCCAAACAGCTCGCTTTAGAGCATCCCAAGCGTGCTCGATCGAGTTCAAGTCAGGCAAACCGGCAGGCAAGCCTTTTTTTTTTTGTTTTGGCGGGAAAAAATGTACCTAACCGCACACCCCGTCGTTCGGGGCAACGAACAGGGTAGTGTGGGGCCCTCACCCACTAAAGAAACCCGCCGTGTGCCGTCTCTCCGCCTTTATTGGTGGGCCACTGGAACTATGTTACATTCTTTCGGTGGAACCACCGGCAGGCTAGCCTAATCTGGCAATGTTGTGATCACAGAGAGCAAGCATTGACTCGTTGAGCTCAATGCGCGGATGCATTACGTTCATAAGAATTTATTACGGAACCATGTGTTCATGTGTGTCTAACTCCATAACATCTTAGTCCCTCATAAGGATGTTTTTTTTTCTATTTCACAACTTGATCTAAGGAGTATTTATAATATTGAGTCTGTAATAAAAAGTAACTTTGAGAAATATAACCAGTGTTACAGATTTGTCGGATGCCTAATATTCGTGTAAACAGCACAAAGTATCGGACAGCTTCTCTGTAATGATATTACGTCATCCAATCCATTTTCTATCTTACTGTTTGATCTGTGTGCTTTTATCTCTTAAGAAATTCTACATTTACCAGCTCCGTTTAAATGCTGATAAATAAATAACAAATGTATAATGCAGTTTCCGGGTCAAGCGAATGCATTATCCCAAAGAATTAACACACTAGTGGCCAAGTCCGGTATCGCACGAGTGCAATGTTCGAATAACATAGGATGTATTATACATATAAACCTTCCGGAGAATATCTAACTGATGGGAAAAACTGCATCAAAATCCGTTGATGGCTTAGGAGTAGTTAGTGGGGACGGACTAAGAATACATATGTCACCACCCCATTCTTTCCCACGGGTGTCGTATGAGACGACTAAAGGAAGTAAGCAATTATCACCCATTGCATTACTGGTGGTAGGGCACCAAGTGGGAGTACTCACTTGCTATCGGGCCCGAGCGGATAGGTACCACCATCTCCCGTGTGACCGGCCATGAAGCACAGCGGTGTGTTTTGGTTGTAGCAGGAGATAGCCGTTGATTCTTTCATTATATATCTGTGAAAAGAAATGGTCAGCAGCGGCTTGACAATACTCTAGGTATAATTGAGTCCATGAGCGACAGTTACCATTTACAATCAGGTGGACCGTGGCTCGTCTGCCACCATAAGCAATAAAAAAAATATACAGACTACGTAAGGATGTAACAGGTCTCAACGCGAATTATATCAATTTGACTAACCTCGACTTTTCAGCTGAGCTGCACCATGCGTGGTCACGAATTTATAGACTACTAGATCTACATCTCTTATGAATATAAAACGCGAAAGGTCAAAAAACCCCACGTACAATTGGTACAGCGTGGGTTATATAACCACAGCACAAAGCACTCCGCCATCATGAAATAATGAAATAGCAGTATTGATAAAGGAGTTTAGTTATTTTGCTCAAACACGATTAAATTAGACTCTTAATGAGGTACATATTTCTAAAAGAAAATATTATGCCGTTTTACTTTTAATATGCAGAAATTATGTCGTTTCTGAAGTTGTAAATCAGACGATGACCATTTTAGTAAAAGTGCTAAGCGCTACCGTAATTACGGGGCAGCGTTTACTTCCATCTGGACATAATGAAAACAAAATAATTAAAATTCTAACCTATAAACATATTTGTACAAATAGGCAATTTTCTCGGTTCCATGGAGAAGAGACTCGTATCCGGTACCTGTATATTTTGTAGGTACTCGTGGTCCTTACATGTTGGTCTCGTAAACAAGCTCAAAGTCGCGTACGATTAAAACTATAGCCTTTTTCTTTTCTTATGCAAAAAAAACTTTATTGATTAGGCAACTCGTTAAATAAAACTCCTGGAGTTAGGACCATGAAAATTTACATATGGGAAGGAACTTGTGAGCACTAAAAAGGGATTTTACGCAAATCCTATCCAAAATGGATTTTTCATTGATCTCTATGACACCAGCGAAGTTGCGAGTAATGCGCTATGATATAAAAGGAAACAAAATTCATTAAAACCAACTATTTATACAATCAGAATCAGCACGTAATCATCAGACCATGACACAGTGGTCGTTTTTGTGTCTCCACTAGGATGATGCGTATCCCTAATCCCTATATCCTCGAGACCTAAGAAGTCACATAACCATATCAGATTTCGTAATGTCATTTTTGACTATTCAAGACAACTGAGAAACACATATATATATTAACGGGTTTTTGGCGGGAACATGAAGAAGGTCATGTCGTCGCTCTGCATTATTTTCCTAAACTTGTGTTATTTCAAGTATTAATGTGTAAAATTGGTGGCCTTTTGCTTATTAACTATTTGTGTATGTGCATAAGTGTTGGCAAGTGATGTAGTGCGGCTTAACTTGTTTTTTCGTGTTGCCTCCAAAACTCCATAGAAGCTTCAGTAAAGTCGCCACCGCTTTGCTGTAGCGTGACTTTGACTTGACTATGACTAACTATATATGACTTTGACTTCGACTAATGAATCAAACTTACCTGTGAAGAAGAAATATACCCTAAATAAGTCATTGGCAAATACTCAAACCGAGTAGCCATTATTTAAACAATATATATATATATACAAACTCATTGTAACCAACAATACAACGCAATTCCACTCATTTGGAATGGAAAATGACCTACAGAGGGACAGTAATGGGTTTATAATGTATTTCACCCTCACATAAAAGCCACGAAGTACAGCTAGAATTACTAATCAAAAGGCAAATAATCTTTAAAATCATTGAAATATGATTTTTTAATTATGCTAGAAACTATATTAATTTATTTAAAATAATCAATCAGTTCGATTTCTAAAAGTATTTAATCACTATTTATAAGTTATTTCCTACGAGGGTAAACTCCGGAGCCGCTGATGCAGCGAATTTGAAAAAATCTTTTACGACTCAAATGGTTCGTCACGATCATGTTGTATCGTCCTACAGCGTCCATGGTTATTGTAAAACTAAATGCTGCTCGCAAGTTCGACTGCGTGGGACATGAATTGTCTCTGCCCAAAAATAGCTCTCCCACAGGGAACATCCATTATTCGGGGCAAAAAGTAGCCTAGGTTCTTTATTGGGACTCTGTGATGTCGGCTAAATTTCATGATGACCAGTCAAAAATTGCTACGACATCAAACCATAACAAACAAACCAAAACATTTTCACATTTCTACTATCACTAAAGATATCAATTGAAGTACCTACTCAAAATACGGAATAAATCAGTATCCAATGTATTCATACGAATGCAATTATAATGAGAAAGACCACATCTAAAAACTGGAATATTCTCCGTCAAGGGGCGAACTGTGAAATTTACATAAAGATCCAAAGTGAAGCGATTTTTTGAGCCCACGCCAGGACATCAATGTCAAAAGTTGATAATAAATTCGGCATCGTCGACCATGATATGTGATGTAAGGCGATGAATATAATACTTACATATTGACATTTCTTTGACTGACGATTCATAAGAGAAACGTCAATACCCACGCATTACATTTACATTCTATAGTGTTCAACTGAATTTGTTACATATGAGCATACCGGCAGCTCAAAGCGCCTCCGCCGCCCCTGATAGTAAATAATAAATAAGATGATACACGCATGCGAGGTCAGCGTCGAAAGCTTCATTTGTAAGCGGTCGAATGAGGGTACCATATATTTATATAATGAAATATACTTATGTACCTATTATAAACGTGTGTTTGTTTGATCATATTTCTACGAATGTTGCGCATTATATTTCTATTACGATTCTCACCACAAATTTAGATAAAATTTAAAAATAAGTTACTAACGTTAAAATTAGGCAAATTGTTATTATCTGTTTATGACATCGACCAGCCCCCCTAGGCAGAATCTCATATATATGTCGATCGTATCGCGATTACTGTGATTGGTTGACAGGGGGGCTGTTTACGTAGGTCTGAAATTATTTTTTATATACCTCCATCCATCCATCCATCAGCCTTTCAACGTCCACTGCTGGACATAGGCCTCCCCAAGAGAAAGCCACAAAGAGCGGTCCCGTCATGGGGGATAATGCCGTAATCGCCACGCTTGGCAGGCGGGTTGGCGATCGCAGTGGATGTTGTCAATACTCGAGGGAGTGCTGCTGCCCACTCCCTCGGTATTCTCTCAGTCGGCTCTTACAACTCCCGTGGGTAGAGAGAGGTGGGACAATTCTAAAGCCGGCCCCACACGGCCGGGTTTATATACCTACCTAAGCATTACCACCGACGTTCAATAACTTTATTTCAAGGTTATTTTTCATGTAGCCACCAATATATTTGTAGTACCCATGTACATATTGATACATATTAAAATAATTATTTAATTATGTTGAAAGCTTTAAACTAAACTTAAGTAGCGTGTATATATACCGGTACTTTTTAGACAATAAGTTACAAAGATCAATGACTGACTTGGCATCGATCATGTTCTTGCATCTCCCCACCTTTATAAGATTTTCACAGATTATCTTTTCCTGTGGGAAAAAAGTACCATTGTAAATAAGCTCTTTACTACATATTTTACTATGCTTGTTTAAAAATACCACTTCCACCAAATACAATGTTGGAGTATAATCCACTGACCCAAACAGCCACTTGAGGCGGCGCAGGTGCGAATATCTGCTTGCGGGTACACCACGAACCGATGGATCTTCGCCACCCGCAAGATCTTAAGTGAAAGTGCGATACTCCGGTGCGCAAAAGCATCGCAAGGGAAAAGATATCCGCAAGGATACGCTACCGGCGGACACTGAAATAAATCCAAACAGCCTCGGTGGTCCGCCAATACAAGCCTCGTGGCATAGTCGGTAGTGCAACCGACTTCCGTGCACGAGGTCGTGGGTTCGATTCCCACTCAGGACAATTATCTGTGTGATGAACACAGATAGTTATGTACTGTATCTGGGTGTTTTCTATCTATTAAATGTAAGTATTTACAAAAAAATTAAAATGTGTGTACTTATGTACACGCGTTAGAAGTTATACTTCTTTGGCGTATGGAAAAAAAATAACTAAAATGCAGTAGTGATTAACGATAAATATTAAAATTAATCAAAAAGATTTTATTTAAATAAAAAAGGTTTTATTAACGTAAAAATATGACAACACAGTAAAAATATACAATCATTTATCATTAAGGCAATGAATCAAATATATTAATAAAATATTTCTAATAATCTATTTTACATTCGTAGATTCTTCTCGTAGTGACTGAATAGGCAGGGTTTGTGGTAGCTAAAATATGATATAAATGGTCTCGTTGAAACTGTAGATAAGTATATTGTGAATACACCATCAATAGTAGTGCCATGCCGTGTTGTTGAAACTGAAGAGTCATTATTAATTAATAGATTTAAATCGTCATTAAAAAAATAATTGAAATATCAATAAATCAAATTTTAACAAATAGTTAAGATCAAAGATAAAATAAACATTCAGCATTTATGGTTAATATAAACAAGTATAGAAAATTTATTAATTTTTTTTTATTTATGCATAAAATTTGTTAATATACCAGAAATAAAACAAAGAAAAAAAAATTAGATAATAATGTAATAATTTTTAATTAACGATGTAAATAAATTATACATACCGACAGTTAACCTCAAATCTATAAATGCACTCAAAACAGTTTATTCAAATCAGTTTTATCACTAATATTCAATATATATAGATATACTAATAAATAATAAATTATTAGTATCACCGTCGTATGTGAAATTGATTTAATAAAAACACCAAAATAATATTTATTTATTCACACTGTTTAATTGTACTCTTACGAAACACGTGTTCTAAATATAAAAATACTAGCAACTTGAACATAGTTATCAATTTTCATGCATGCCACCTAGAACTAACTTCACGATGTAGAATTTAGGAGTCGGTGTGCGCGCGCATCGTAAAAATTCACTCTCATCATTTTTCTCTATCGCGCCAAAAGAAGTATAACTTCAAAAAAAAGTAATATCCTAGGTACCTATGTATTATATCCGTAATCTGTACACGTAGCACAAGCGTTTAGTTTAGTTTGGGACCAGAGGACGTTGTGTGAAATGTCCGTGAATATTTATTTATTTAATACAGGAACAAAGACACACTGTGGGTTATTCTAGTGGGTGAAGGCCCACACTATACTGTTCATTGTCGACAGGGTAGTTGGACGACGGGGTGTGCGGTTTTACCGAATTATTTTCCCGCAAAACAAAGAAAAATGGGATTTAAGTTACCAAGTTAAAAATATTAGAGTATAGTTTCAGGATAAGCGAAAAAACAACTACGACAGCCTACGCAGTGATTTTTGTGGCATGATTGTGTGTTTATTGATATATATAGGCATAGTAAGTACCTATATGAAAATTTAAGAAGCTATTTCGTCAAGTCGGATTATCAGCTCGGCATTATACGAGTATTACCCCATTACTGAACTTGTGTTTTAATACAGAACAAACATTGATATATACGAGTAGATACGATATGTATCACTCATTTATCAAACGTAATCTTTATTAGTACGGTGCTCTAAAGACAACAAACATGCTGGCATTTGTTATATGTATGCGAATGTGGGATGGGTTCTTTATTGAACTATTTGACTGATGCACGCTGCTGTGTCTGTTTTCGCTACGGATCAAACTGTAAATTAGTAGTAATGGAGTTTACATCTTTACATTTTTAAATTTATTATTATTGTATTTGATTCTCATTTTAAATCTTTATAATTTGAATAAGTAACTATATTTATTATAAAATCTACATGACTGTCAAAAAAAGAGTCATATTCTACTACTACTTACTACTACTTATCATCACGCCATTTCCCTTGCAAGGCAGGCACAGAAAACAGAGTGCCAAAAGGCTCTATTCTTGCATGATGTATGCTCGGTATCTCATATATCGGTTCCAATACTCTTCATACACACTCGCCGGTTTCGGAGACTCAGTAGGTACCACAGTAAAAAGGTAGAAAAAATATATGTTGGTTGTAGCAGTGTTTGTGTTTCCAATCAACGACACTGGAGTATTCCTGACTAGGTGGAAGAATGTTCCTTTTATTAGTATGATAAAACCTAGTGAGTGAGTTTTGTGACACTCCCTCTCATTGTTTCAGGGATGAATGTTTTCCTCAGGATTTATTTATATTACGTCTGTGGCAAAGAATCATACGGATCGCCTGATGGTAAGCGGTTACCCGATGACCAGAAATAAATACTGGACAATTTGTACAAAAAAATAGAAAAAGTTTGGTTAAGCTAAGAATACACAGTCGCAGAAATCCAACAGCTTGGGTGAGAAATATGAACTGCCTGCTTATTTCACAGGTTTCTGTTGTGTATTTAAAAATGTTGGTTGCTCGGTTCTCCGTTCTCCAACACTAGGGCGAGACCATGAGCGAGCGTGGGCCGCGTAACGCGTGCCTGCCCTTTGTTCTCGCCGTTCGTCGCTAACACGCGCGATCAATATTTACTCCAACTGAAGATACGCTCTTCACTGAGCGATTATAAACTCATTATTCGACCTATCCAAATGTACTTCTCATTGATTAGCTACTCGTATGTTATTTGTATTAATTTATAACAGAATTGCCTCTGTGGTGCAGCGGTAGTGTGAGCAACTACTGATCATGAGGTCTCGGGGTCGATCCCCGGGTCGGGCAGTGTTATTTAGCTTTTTTTTTTATAACAGAATTAGAATCATCCTACGCGTGGAAGGTGGCTGCTACTTTTTTGATAGGTGATTAAAAAAAATACTTATAAGTAAATATACTTTACATCGTTGTTTTCTAATCACTAGTGTAAACCTAAAAACTTAAATTCGAATTGTAATAGTATTTAAGTGTTGTAAATACTTTGCAATTAATTTTCACTTATTAAGTAGGTAGAATGAATTCAAATTTCAATCATAATTACGTACCTACCTATAATATAATTAATAATTTGAAGAAAACATAAGAACTTGTGTTTCGTCTCTCTATATTAGGTACCATCTATCTCATGTGACGAAATGTGCTTTACCATCGTGATCCGTGCCTGCCTCAATTTATTCATGTCAATTTTCAATTAGGATTGAACTGCCGTCTAAAAAGTTTTACTTATAAAAATATATATAAAAAGTTATTTTATCTTTACACATATATGATAAAGTCATACACCATACTTACTTATCCTCTCTTTCCATTACAAACTAAACTTTTTTTAAATATAGCTCTAACTGCCTCTGTGGTGCAGCGGTAGTGTGAGCGACTGCTGGTCATAAGGTCTGGTTATGGTCTCAGGGGTTCGATCCCCGGGTCAGGCAGTGTTATTGAGCTTTTTCGTAAAAAAAAAGTTCTTAGTAGCAGCCCGCAGTTTGAAATGTGCCCGGTAGACGGCTATATGCTCACCTCTTATTACGTGGGACTCTGGCGAACCGTGGGTGTGTAATACACCTCTGCCTACCCCTTCGGGGAATACAGGCGTGATGCTATGTTCTATAAGTACGCAGGTACTCTTAAAATTAAATAACACTTGGTCAAAGGCGAATTATTGTACAGAAACAAATGTCAGTGTCATGATATATTTGTTATGAATAGATTTCATCCGTGGATTGCATTTGCTTGATTTTGATGGACGAGTGATTCATATATAAAATAAACTCAAAACTTACATAGGTAGATATACCAAATGGTTTCTCTTATGTATGCAGTTTTCATTATTTACTTCTTAAATAGGTGTTATTCGCATTACGAGTTACTTATAATTGTATTGTACTGCATAAAAGCCAAATTACTTGATTTCATATTTTTGTTAGAAAAATACCTTTTTTATGCCTTGCTGAGGTATTATGCTCAAATACAAGGCCCCTACTACTAGTATATTTTACTATATATTAGTATCTTTGTAACCACAAATAATTTTGGACATTTATTTAAGCACTTTTAACTAAGCACAAATTTTCAAAAAATCACGTTTGAAGTACCTAACTGAGTTGGGTACCATGACCCTCGCCTGTGACAAAATTGGTTTTAAGACTAAAAAAAGAAAAGACTAACACTCTTTTATCTTATGCAGAATAATAAATTAAACAAAAAAATATTGATGTTTGTTGGCAATACCGCATTTAGCCCTTTTATAAAAATAGATCGAGTCGCATCAATCTTTACATGTAAACACAGAACATAATACCTAATAATAGTTCCAATGAGCGTATTGTCACAGTACATAATATAATATGTGGCATGTATTGTGTTCGTAGGTAATCGTAATTGTCGATTTTTTTGTACATGGGGTCACCTGGATTGTTCTTGGCTATTAGTGTCAGTAGGCACTGTTGTCGAGATCGAAAATCTATTGGAATTTTTTGTAGAACGTTTAATAAATTAACAAATCTTTTATTGTACCTATTATTTTTAATTCAATAATAGAGACACGATAACGTCTGCCGGGTCAGCCATATCAGTCTCAACCGAGTACAAAATTAAAGAAGTAAGAGCATAATAGCAAACTGAAGTCACAGTAACTTAAATAGGTATGTAACGGTGATGTTATTTATCGATCATCCATGTGTAGTATAGGTATTAGCGCCCTTGTGCATCATTCTGGTGGTAGTGTATGGTACCAAGTGAGAGCCCTAATTGCTGTTAGACGCGAACGAGTAGTTCAAGGAGGACAATCGGTGGCACTCGTTCGTATTAAAAAAAAGATTTAATCAGCCATGAATCATCTCGCTGTGGCTGTTATCTTAGTTGCAAAGGAACTCAGTCATCCTGTTCTTACTCCTCTCAAGCGTAGTGTTTGATCTTCGTGATGAGCAGCTTGGCTATGCTTCTAATATTACTGATTTGATATACTTATAGTTGCTTATATCTTACCTGTGTACCTATCTCACGTGATCTGTGGCTCGTCTGTCACCAAACGCAATAACAGAAAAAGTCTGATAATAAGTCTTGGACAAAGAATATTACAGACTCGCTACTATTTTGACACTAAGAATGAAGAAAAGGATGCACATATTAGGTTTTAGCAAGAGTGAGAGAGACACATGTGTAAGTATTTTATCCTTTTCGGGTATGCGTTATTTGTATTTGGACCCAATCAACTGGGTCCAAACAATAAGGTGGCCAACCGTCCCCATCATCAGTATGTAAGCTTGTTTTTGTATTGACGTAAAAACCTTCATTAATCAAATCAAGTTATATAGGTACGCTAATGTTACATGTTCAAATACAATTAAAGCAAAATATAAGCATAACTGCAATTTCTTTTGTCCTGTCATTTTTGTATCCGGCTAAAACAGGTAGTACATTTTTAGTCAACAAAGTTATAATCTTAGTTATCTTTTAAAATTATTCCGTTTAACATAATGTCAAACTATTGCTATCTCGACACTGCATACGCTGATAGCTTCTCTATAATGTTCTTAGTCTAAGTAATAAGTTGATAGCACAGATAACCTAATTATTCTGTAGTTACTGTTTTTATTTGATTTAAGATGTTATTGTGAAAAGCTTAGATAAATTAAAAGCGTGAATCATGCCTTAGTAGAGAAGTATTACTTAGACCGGGTCGACAAAATCGATCCACAACATGAGTTATTTCCAGTTATATATTTCTAATAAAAATAAATATATAATTCACTAGAGTTATCATAAAAATCCGGATTGAATGGAAAATCTTCTGATGTTATAATTTAGCGAATTAATGTGGGTTAATCTCCCCTGACATTGCCCAAAGCCTCAAAATGTGGCTCATATTTTTGGGACGGGTCTCCTCGCAATATGAAAGGGATTTAGGCCGTGGTCTACCATGCTGACCTAGTGTGAGATGGCAGATTTCACAAGTCATCGAGAAAATCTCTCAGGCATGCAGATTTCGCCAATAAATAACAATTTTGCTATACTTCTGGTCACTTAATAATTGTGCCTCTAAAATTATTTTAGATTTTGTGTGCATTACACATACAAAATGTACTTAAACAATATTTTACTTTTTTCTCTTCATAAAACCCTTGTTTTAATTCTAATAGTTAAGAATATATTTAAGTAGATACTATTATTACAATACAAATATGACTCTAAACTTAAAATTATGAATATTTACTTAATTTAGTCGTAAGACAAATGTGATTAAGAATTTGGGATGATTCTTTATTCACAAATAATTTGTACTTTAAATATTTACTTAATTTATTTGTTTTAAAAACTAAAATTTCCCTATATTATGTATAAATAAACCTTGGCCTTTTTACTAAGCAGTCAGTCACAAGAGAGGAGAAAGACACAATGGCGAAATTTCAAAATTTTAACGTTTTAAAATTTGATTTGTTTATCAAAAAACAGCATCACATTTTTATTTAAGCAGATTATCAAATATTATTTCGTCTTAGATTAATTATATTTCTAGATGGAGCCCGGTGTTGTAAACGCGTCAAAAAAAATTGGGGTGAACTTTTCATCCCAATGCTGTTCTATGGCTGTTAGCGTCAATCGTGACGTCACTTGACAAGGTCGTATCCAGGAGCTTTAGTGTGTCATTTAAAATGTCAACGTGTGTATTTAAAGTGTGCCGAAACTACAAAAATCGGAAAATGAGCACTAAAGATATTTCTTATCATCGGTTAGTAACATTATTTCATACAATAACTGGCTAAATAAGTCATTTAAATATTCCGAAAATAAATTAATAAATAAATATAAATAATAAATATTTACGAACATTTTCACACAACGTCCTCTGGTCCCAAACTAAGCTTAACGCTTGTGCTATGAGTACCAGATTACGGATACAATACATATACTACTTTTTGTACATACATATAACAGATAGAAAACACCCAGACGCAGCACAAATATCTGTGTTCATCACACAAATAATTGTCCTGAGTGGGAATCGAACCCACGACCTCGTGCACAGAAGTCGGTTACACTACCGACTACGCCACGAAGCCCGTCAAAAATTAATTTTAGTTCATATTTTTTTATGTGATACCAGTTTAGGAACTTAAATTTCCCGCGTAATCTTGCAAAGTTGATGATATTTTAACGATAGAGAGTAATAGAAACATACACAACAACAACACACTTCAATAATTATTAGCGTTTTTAATGGATCCTTAAAACTGCATAGTCGTCATTTTCGGAATTAATTACAATATTACTATTTGTAAAATTATTATTTATTTTAATGATGAAGATTGTTTACATTTTTAAATTTATAATTATCGTGGGTTATAGTAGTATTCTCATTAAAGAAGAGGTTATAATATAGTATATATTTTTTTATAATATATTAAGATTATGAGAGTAAATATAAAGAGATAGTTGACTATATACCTACGAAATATTTTGTAGTATAAGAATGTCTTGAATCTATGATAATATAATTTTCCCATAATTTAATACTACTACTGAAACTGGTATCATTACGCCCGCACATAAACACAAATTGCACAAGCGTAATGACAGCTGTCACGCACACTAGCATAATAATTCTCGGCATTCCCGCCCGATTTTTATGACGTTTATAAGAGTGACAGTCCATCTAGATATATCATTTAATCTAAGTATTTCGTACTATCCGGTTGACCGCGTAAATTCTCGCGCTGTTGGTACATTGTTACCTGGACGACAGCCAAATGTGACCCAAGCTGTTTTATCTAGTGACCACGGAGAACATGCATACCTTGACTTTTTCAAACTACTTCGGTTTGGCACGATAGCTGTCATGTAGCCATGCAGGGACTAGGTCATTTTTGTGCTAACAGTAACACTCATTATGTATCAAGTAAAGTTGCCCTAATATATCCACAGCTTTAAAGACCAATGTGTGCATTTATATATTACATAGTTAACGAGTTTGTAGCTAAACGAGCTACCTCATTCAGCTAGCTATTATTAAATGTATATCACTGCGATCAGGGACCGCATTCGTAACGACGACGTTAGAGAGCGAGTAGGTATAAAAGAGGGTATTGGTGTAAAGATCCGAAAGGGAGAAATATACTCCAATGGTTCGGACATGTGGAAAAAATGCCAGGCGAGCGACTGGTTAAGAAGATATACAATGCGAAAGTGGAAGGATGTAGGTACAGGGGGAGAACGAGACTCACCTACCTAGACCAAATCAGTCATATATTGACGGAAGATGTCAGGAGTCTCCGAAACCTGTGTGTGTTTGAAGAGAATTATGAAAATTGACGAAGCGTTTATCTGGTCAGAACAATGTAGGTATGCAAATACATCTCATACTTAGTATTCATATTATACTGCAGTGTGTGCAACTACTCTTACGTGGACTATTTAGTGATTTATTTGATTTGGTTGAGATGGCAATTAACGTCCCTAGACAGAAGCACTCTACCGCACCAAAGGAAACCCCGCTAGAACATCCTTACCGAACAATAAGTTTCAATTAAAAATTACAAATACCTAACAAAAACAAACATAGCATCACGCCTGTATTCCCTGAAGGGGTAGGCAGAGGTGTATTTACACACCCACGGTTCGCCAGCTATGTTTAAGTTCCACATAATAGGGGGCTAGACTATTGCCGTCTACCGGGCACATTTCCATACTCCGGGCCGCTACTGAAAATTTTCTTTTTACGAAAAAGCTCAATAACACCGCCCGACCCGGGAATCGAACCCGAGACCTCATGATCAGCAGTCGATTACACTACCGCCGCACCACAGAGACAGTACAAATACTTCATAATATATAACACCTACGTTCTGCCCCTTCACCATATTTCACGTTTCTAATTGTGATAGAATATACATAATTGTTCTTAGTCTGAGATAATTATGTAGTTTTTAAGTTTGGTATTAACCTAACTTTTTTGAAGTGAATACTTCTTTAGAATCGTTGTGATTTGAAACTCGATGAAACGAAAATGCGTCACGATAAAGAAACAAACACATAAATGTGTAGAATTATCAGTCAGTTGCAAAAAAGTCCATTAAAATTATTTTATTTTAACTTTGAAATGTTTTTTTTTGTCACAAAAAGTATTCCTTGGTAGTTGAAACCTCGGTCTCCGGCTTGCGTGATCAATACTTAAACCATATGACTACGGTGTACTGCCACTGTGGTGTAGCGGTAGTGTAAGCGACTGCTGATCATGAGGTCTCGGGTTCGATCCCCGAGTCGGCCAGTGTTATTGAGATTTTTCGTAAAAAAAAATAAGAAAAATTCTCAGTAGCAGCACGGAGTTGCCCGGTAGACGTCAATAAGCTCGCCCCCTATTACGTGGGACTTAAACATAGCTGGCGAGTCGTGAGTGTGTAATACACCTTTGCCTACCCCTTCGGGGAATACAGGCGTGATGCTATGTTTGTTTGTTTGTTACCACGGTGTACATAATTTGAAAAAGTGATATGTATTCAATAATATACTAATATCTCTGTTTGCTATGTTCACTTGGTATTCCCATGCCAGTAACTGTTATAAAATATTTTTCTCACCTACCCCCGAAGTGAATCATAAACTTTTGTTATTTATGTTGCTATGGTGAGCTTCACAAGGTCTTTTACCAAAGTTGTTGCATTATATCGTTGCAGAAAACAAGATTTAAATGAATTTTAATGCTCCATTAAATTTAATTAATGATAGGTCATTTTAAACTTGGTATAAAATAATAAATCTTACATTTATCCTAATACTCCTGATACTCTATATCCATCTCAACCTCTCGTAGGCTGCTTTTCAGAAGTTTCACTTCTGCCGTATGTGAATTGCACAAATAATGTTTTTTTTTTCCTTTATTTATCAAATACCCGGTGTATTTTTTTTTTGATTTCAGGTAGTATAGTGTATCGCGGTATTAAATAAGTGGTCAAGCGTTCAACATAAACATTGTGCGCTCAAATAATAAAATACCCTATGTTAAACTCTATATTATATGTATGACTATATAATAATATACGAGTATAATTCTATCCATCCCATCCATCCATCAGCCTTTTAAAGTCCACTGCTGTACATAGGCCTCCCCAAACATGGGGGATAGTGCCGTAATCGCCACGCTTGGCAGGCTGGTTGGCGATCGCAGTGGAGGCTGTTAATACTGGAAAGAGTGCTGCTGCCCACTCTCCCGGTATTCCCTCAGTCGGCTCTTACGACTCCCATGGGTGGAGAGGGGCGGGACAATTCTAAAACCGGCCCCACATGGCTACTCTATATCTATGTTAAACTCTTTCGTGATGACACACCTAATCTAAAGGTATCGAATCCAATTCTGAATGATGTTTTTTACTATTATTAGAAGCCTATCAGGTATTTAAGAAAAATGTAATTTGATTTTCACCCTTTTACTTGCCTTGGCTTTGGTGCCTAGAGAAGCGTGCTCATTACATTGAGAAGTGTATACTTTTGGAAAATTTGTTTTCAATACGTGAATGTCTTCATATTTATATCGATCACAAACCATGTGTTCCTACACTTAACGGCCTCCGAATAGACTATATAATAATATTATATTTACGTAGGCTGATGTTATTTATAAATGACAGCGATAACCATCAGCCACAAATCATACCGTAATGTAAACATACCACAGGAAGAACACGTCAGTTTAATTTTAATGATTAATTATAACTGCTTTCATCGTATGAGAACTGAGAACGAGATAATATGTATAGGTTCTGTAAAAGTTCTGTAATACTTTAGCAATATGATTTCGGTATGCATATTCCAAAGCTAAATACTTTCGTATGCATACTCAGAAATAATCTTATTAGAAATGCAGTATAGTGGTCGCCAAAGACTCTACTGTAGGTATCCCTCTATAGGAATTACGAAACATTGCGTCTCCCATCTATGTATACAATCGAGTATTCAAATATTTTGCATGTTCTCAAAAATTTATCCCACAGTGTGTTCAGTCATGATTACAAAAACAACTTTCTAAGAATATATTTTTTTGCCATGACGGTTTCTAACTATAAATAAATAGTGTTCGCCTAGTGGTCGAAATTCGATCATAATCATTGTTAAAATTTTGCAGAAAACATACCTAGATAAATTTTGATGAATTTTTACAATATTTTTATTAATAAACTAAAAGCTAGGCAATAAAAAAAGAGAAATCGCTTTATACACACGGGAGAAAACGATTCTTAGATATTATATAAGTAAATAGCAAATCGCATACAGGACATGTACCTAATACCTAGTGCGTTATAATAGGTACAATGATTACTAGATACACTATAAAATTACATAAATTTTAACTTTTTCAATTAAGAATTTATGATATACCTAATATTAGAGAAAATATGTACAATAAAGAATTTGTATCGTGTGAACATAAAATTTTGTGGTTTATGTAAGTACGTGACATACTCATATAAACGCCGCGGTAGGTAGCTGTTACTTACGTTGAGTGCTAATATATCACACCACTAACACAGTGAAATCATATTCCACACCAGCTACATAAACTATTCCATGTTGATGAATCTAAATTAATATTTGGAAGCAATAATAAATGAATTGATGATAGTTCTATTTATATGAGAATGAAACACAACTGGCTCACTCATCATAAAATCCTCGAAAATATGACTAAGTAAAATTATACTTTGGCATCTATGTTGATTGTAACGTTAGTTATAGAACACAGATAAACGCGAACGTATTTACATATAAAATTATCATTTAATCTTTTGGATATTGATGATCGTGTTCTCGAGCACTGAATCATAAACCTTTATGACTGATATGATTAGATGTTTAGAATTGCAGACTGAACAAATATATTTACGAAATCATGCTCCATAAGCCGATAAATATTTTTGAAAAGAAATAAGACAACATAACAAAGCAGTGATAGCGTAGCTGTAAGGACTGCAAAGACAGTGGTATCGAGTTCGATTTCCGGACCAAGGTCCAGACCTCGCAAAGCGAGATACCAGAATTTGTTGATTTGTTTATAAATTTTCACTACGATCGTTAAGGAATTTTTTTTTTGTTAAGGCGGTAAAAAATATCCTAATCGCACACCCCGTCGTTCGGGGCAATGAAAATGGAAGTGTGGGGATCTCACCCACTAAATAAACTTGCCCTGTGCCGTCTCTCCGCCTCTATTGGCGGGCCACTGGAACTATGTTACATTACTTCAGTAGTGATCGTTAGGAAACCTGCATACCTGAAAGAGTTGTAAAGTCTGCCAACTGTCACCGGACCTGCGTGATGGGCTTCGAAATTCCTCTCACTATGAGAGGAGACCCGTGGCCAATAGCGGGACAGTAGGTTTGAAAAAAAGACAATTACTTATCAAAAAGTATCCGAAACCCAGCAAGTAAGCAGATTTTTTAACGAGAACATTTATTTATGAATTATTTACCTTTATACGCAAACAAAATTACGTAAAACAACGTAAGTACTTAGATTAACTTAAAATACTGTTACTTACTAGTGTTGTAATACTTGTAATTCACAAAGCCTCTTCAGTCTATCGTAGCAAGCTATCATATTATATCATAGCTGTAGCACTGCTGTAACTGTAGGCTGTTACAGCCTTCAATTTTTAACTGCCTCTGTGGTGCAGCGGTAGTGTATGTGTGACTGCTGATCATGACGTCTCGGGTTCGATCCCCAGGTCGGGCAGTGCCATTGAGACTTTTCGTAAAAAAAAAAGAAAAAAAAGCAGTAGCAGCCCGGAGTTTGGAAATGTGCCCGGTAGACGTCAATAGGCTCGCCCCCTATTACGTGGGACTTAAACATAGCTGGCGAGTCGTGGGTGTGTAATACACCTCTGCCTACTCCTTCGGGGAATACAGGCGTGACGCTATGTTTGTAATTTTTAACCCAGCTATAGTTTTCAACGGATTTACAAAGCCGTGAGTGACCATTGCCGTAAAAGTAAGTTTGAGCTTGATTAATACGAAGTTTATTGATTCCATTGCCATAAAATTACTGAATTTTAATCAGTCGAAAAAATGCCTTATTGGACATATACAGCATGATGTGCCAAATATGTTTTCAGTGTCAACAAAAATATATTGCAGGTATATTGAAAAGTATGTGGGCGGAGTCCCAGGACGCACCGAACAGTGCTCTTCTGTGGAGACCACAGAGAGTCGTCGCGTCCAGGGTCATAGGTGGATACCGCACGGTGTCGACCGAGGCGGCCTGCGCGTTGACGACGCTCCGCGTGCGGATCGTCACTCAGTAGAGGGTACCCGAAATTATAAGCCACCGGCGGATCACTGGAGCAATGTAACATAGTTCCAGTGGTCCGCCAATAAAGACCGAGAGACGGCACACGGCGGATTTATTTAGTGGGTGAGGGCCCCACACGACCCTTTTCGTTGCCCTGAACGGCAGGGTGTGCGGTTAGGTACATTTCCCCCCTACTAAACACAAAAACTAGACGTCGCGGGACGTCTACCAGATGTGAAGACATCGAAATTATTTTGTAGAAATAAAATGATCATAACTTGACTAAGTAAGGACTCCTTAAGACAACAAACAAGTATAAACTCGATAGGTTTGCGTAGTTTCATTACAGAGTTACTGAGACCACCTTCCAGCTCCATCGTTAGATCCTGGATACTATCTAGGGACAAAGTACTCGTCAAGACAAATCATTCAAGCCCAAACTAGATGGAGATATGTCGTTTTATAACGGAGTTCCTATGGCCACCTTCTAGCTCCATCATCAGCCCTGGATACCATCTAAAGACAAAGTACTCGTCAAGACGAATCAAACGATTCCAAACTCGATGGGGTTGCGTCGTTTCATTACAGAGTTACTGTGGCCACTTTCCAGCTCCATCATCAGACCCTGGATACCATCTAGAGACAAAGTACTCATCAAGACGAATCATACGAGCCCAAACTCGATGGGGTTATGTCGTTTTATAATGGAGTTCCTATGGCCACCTTCTAGCTCCATCATCAGACCCTGGATACCATCTAAAGACAAAGTACTCGTCAAGACAAATCAAACGAGTCCAAACTCGATAGGTTTGCGCCGTTTCATTATGGAGTTCCTATGTCCACCTTCCAGCTCCATCATCAGATCAGCTCCATGTCATCATAATTATTATATATCATAATCATATTACATTGTCACGGGATATACATATGCGTATAAAATTTCAGCTCAATCGGAAACCGGGAAGTGTGTCAAATTTAACTTGCAAGATTTGAACGGGACAAGTAAAATAAGCGTCGCCACGCTAACAGCCGATTTTACCCCCCCTCCGCATTAGATGTTTCACATCAAAAAAAGGTATATTGAAAAGTATAAAATATGATAGAAACACTTAATTTGAATTAGCGTTGGCAGCTGATTTAGCTAAACCCGCATGACAAAAAGCTTATGAAGAAAGAAATAATATCCGTTCGCACTACCTCTGTCCACACTACAATAAAAGCGCCTACTGACACAAATTCTTGTACCTACTTATTTCAACAAAATCTCTGAAGATAAAGCCTTTTGGCAAACGACACGTTATGTCATGGCTGCTGGATGTTTGCCAGTTGAAACCTTTTTATATATACGTAACATAACATAATTATATCGCTCTACATACAGAATAACACCAGGAGAACGAATAAGCATTTGACATACTTACTTATCATCACGCCATTTCCCTTGCGGGGTAGGCAGAGAGAACAGAGTGCCAAGAGGCTCTATTCTTGCATACATCTCTCGCTTCCTCAACATTCATAACTCTTTTCATACACGATCGCCGGTTTCGGAGACTCCTGACTCCACCTTCCTTCAATACATGACCAATTAGGTTTAGGTAGGTAGGTGAGTATATTTGAAATACCTACTCAATTATTTTACTAGATCAAATCTTTGTGAATGCGGATAAAAAGAAAAATTTTCTACGAACAGGATTGGAAATTCCTTATTTCCTAAACCAGGGACATGCTTTAGACGCCAAAGCTATTCTGGCAGCACCGCCTCACATTTAGTCTTGTAAGACATTTTTTTTTGATAAGCCGGGAAAAATGTTCTTAGCCACACACCCCGTCGTTCGGGTAACGAACAGGGTAGTGTGGAGCCCTCACCCACTATATAAACCCGCAGTGTGCCGTCTCTCCGCCTTTGTTGGCGGGCCACCGGAACTATATTACATTCCTTCAGTGGTAGTCTTGTAAGACCTACGCCATCTACCGGGTGCATTTGCATACATTTTGTTCCATCATAGTAAGCTTAATTATTACAATTAAGAAACATATATCTACCGCAAATACTATGCAATCTAGTGATCATTATCATATGCGATCTCTGCAGAGAATCTGTGGAGTGAGACGGCCTTACCGCATTCGTAACGACGACGTAAGAGAGCGAGTAGTTATGAAAGAGAGTATTGGTGTAAAGATACGAAAAAGAATGCTCCGATGGTTCGGACATGTGGGAAAAATGCCGGACGAGCGACTGGTTAAGAAGATATACAATACGAAAGTAGAAGAATGGAGGTACAGGGGGAGACCGGGACTCGCCTACCTAGACCAAATTGGTCATGTATTGAAGGAAGGTGGAGTCAAGAATCTCCGAAACCGGCAAGCGTGTATGATGAGAATTATGAATGTTGAGGAAGCGAGAAATTTATGCAAGAATAGGGCCTTTTGGCACTCTGTTCTCTCTGCCTACCCCGCCAGGGAGATGGCGTGATGATATGTAAGTAAGTGTTATTATCATAGTGTGTATTTTATTTAATACAAAATTTTGATTTGAATAATAAGCAAGTAATATATAAATATTGTATCAAATAGGTATACTTATATACCTACTTAAGTACTTACTTTTAGCTGCGGTGACAAAGTATTTATAGGAGGTACATTTGTAAACCTTGAGCTCCGGACAATAATTTGTCTTCATAAAAGGAAAGCATTTGCCCTATTATACCTCGCTGCCCAGACGTAATGTGGAGTTTCCTTTCGATTATCTCTCCTTTTGATATGCCATTATCTATGCTTGACATTTTCCTTAGTCATATTTTAGCAGTAATATATACTATGGTATTAAACGCGGTGGTGATATTTATATTCGTATCTGTCTTTACGCACAATATCACTTTAAGTTCATCACTAAAAAGAGAAGCCCATGCCCGCGAAGAAAAGAAAATAGTTTAAAGTTCAAGTAAATGTCATAACTACAATAATATTGTTTCTTATCACTAAATCTAAATGTTTTAATAGCGTTTCTGTGTTTATTTAAGTTTCAGTATAAATACATTGGATATGTGCTTCATTGTTTTAATATAATTTCTTTGTTTATCGCCTTAACCACACAACTTTAGCGTCAATGTAAGTTTTAAAATATTATAACATATACATATTTGTAATTAAGATATAGGTAGATAACATGTTACAACTCAAAACACAAATTGTTTTTAAAATATGCCATTGTAAGTGTGTGTGTGTTTTTTTTTTTTTTTTAATTGAGGGGATAAGTACAATTGCCTATCATAGGGCTATGGTATTTTGCGCCCCGTATGTTGGGCTTGGGCTGGTAGCTACCTATACCGACTAA
The DNA here is from genome assembly GCA_948253155.1 of Leucoma salicis. NCBI lineage: Eukaryota > Metazoa > Arthropoda > Insecta > Lepidoptera > Erebidae > Leucoma > Leucoma salicis. Next base: position 16,859,721 of record OX411818.1, read on the forward strand.
AAAACCACCTCATATTCTCTGCCTTCTTACTCCCCATGGGGTCACCTTTAGGTATTTCATCACGGGGGAAGGATTTAGCTGCTCAGCCGCTATTTACTCTTGCTGTTTGGCTACCAATCGATCTAGCTCTCTTTTGGGTGCGTAGCTCTCTTAGCACTTCCGTCGCGTAGGTGTTAGTTGCGTCCCATGCCTCCTTCGTCTTCAGTTCGGTGGGTCCATCTCCCTTTAGTTGAGGCATCCCAGTGTACCTGCCATTGATGTAGACTCTTTTTCCTCTCTTCACTCCTCATTTCAGCTGGTGTTGAGTCGGAGTTTACTTTTCGGATGTAGTAAAAAGACTTACGTTCCTCAGCAAGTATTTCTACTGGCAGCATACCAGTAATTACGCACACTGCCTCTTCGGAAACTGTGCGGAACGCCGCAGCTACACGAAGTGCACTGAGTCTGTAGACAGACGCAATTTGACGCCGGGTTTCTACGTTGGTGAGTGCCACTGACCAAACAGCCGCTCCGTACATTAGCACTGATGTGACCACGGATGTCAACAGTAGTCTCCTTTTCTGCTTGGGTCCTCCAACGTTAGGCATTAACCGAGCCAGGTTAACAGCCACTCCAGTTGCTTTAGTTGCAACACATTCCACGTGTTTCTTGAAGTTAAGACGCGTATCTATCATCACTCCAAGGTAACGTATGAATGGTTGCGTCGTAAGTGTATGCTGTCCAACTGCCAGAGTCATTGTCTCAACCTGTTTCCTGCTGGTAATAAGTACCGCTTCGGTTTTATGTTCTGCAAGCTTCAGTCCAACTTGCTCCATCCAGTTACGAATTACTGCGTACGTTTGGTCGAATGCCCAATTGATTTCCTCAATGTACTTGGCAACAATCACTACCGCCACGTCGTCCGCGAATGCTACAAGACGTGCTTCGCTTGGTAAGGCTTGTTTCAATAATGCGTCGTACATAATATTCCATAGTAGGGGACCCAGCACTGACCCTTGTGGTACTCCTCCAGTCACTTTGTATTGTTTGGGCCCGATATCAGTGTCGTACTTAAGGACTCGATCTGTAAAGTAGCTCGCTACTATGTTCCGCAAGTAGACCGATACATGTAATGTGGCAAGGACTTTCATAATTACATCCCATCTGGCCGAGTTGAAAGCATTTTTGATATCCAGTGCTGCGACCAAGCAATACTTTTTTGAACCTCCCTTCCATCTGCTTCCAGACATTACTTGTTTTGCAGTATTAACCACTAGGTCAATAGCATCTACCGTAGATCGGCCTTTTCGGAATCCATACTGGTTATCAGCCAGTTGCGGTTCAACAATAGCCTCAATGCGTCTGTGGACAATACGCTCCAGTACCTTGCCAGCGCTATCAAGCATGCATAGTGGGCGGTATGATGATGGTTCACCATTTGGTTTATTCTCTTTGCGGAGAAGTACCAACCTTTGTAACTTCCATCTTCTTGGAAAGGTACCTTCTCGGAGATAGGTGTTATACATGTCTAAGAAAAGGTCCGGAGCTGTTTTAATGGCGGCTTTTAACGCAATGTTTGGAATACCATCCAATCCAGGAACTTTACTGTTTACAATTCTCAAGGAAGCTTCTAGAAGTTTATCTTGTGTGATAGATGGTATTCGATCGGCTCTATTCTCCTCTGAGGTGTAATTTTGCTCTATTTGCTGGGGGAAGAGAACCGTGACTATATACTTTAACAGCTCAGGGTCTGACGGCGAGCACGGTGGTTGCCTCTTTAGTCGCAGAACAAGACAGTTTTGTACGGCCTTCCCCACGGGTCTCTTTCAACTTCCTCTAATAGATCGCTCCAACACTTGCTCTTGCTGTCCCGAATGGCATTTTTGAGCATTAAACGTGCTTCTTTGTAGCGATCTTTCATTTTATTGGAATAGCGCTGGGCTAGTGTTTTTGCTCGGATGTACTGTGTACGCAGCGTGGCTATTGTGTCATTCCACCAGTAGACTGGTGGGAGTCTATTCGGGCAGCGTTTCCTTGGCATAGTGGCATCACAAGCTGACAGAATTCTCTTCATGATAACGGCAGATTTCTCGTTAGCATTGCATCTCTGTTCTATGGGCTTGGTCTCCAGAGCAGTCTGAAAAGTTTCGAGATCAAACACAATGTTCTTCCACCCGATGGTGTTACTTTTCTTGGTTAGCACCTTAGGTAACGTAGTGGACACTTCCCAATAGATAGCTTGATGGTCATTAGCCGTGTAAATTTCGGTGACTTTCCAACTGCTGTTATCTTTTGCAAGGTTTGAGCTTATAAAAGTCAGATCCACTATGGAACTCCCATCTCCTTTTGTAAAGGTTGCTTTATTTCCGGTGTTAAGTAGCACTAGGTCCAGAGACGCCATTACTTCCAGAAGCGCCAACCCTCTGGCGTTAGTCAGCTTACTACCCCAGTCAGTTGCCCATGCATTGAAGTCTCCTGCAATTGCCACAGGATGGTGATTTCTTACATCGCCCGCAAGTTTTTCCAAAAAGTCAATATACTCGTCCAATGTGAGACTAGGTGGAGCATAACAGCTGTAGAAATGTATGTCTTCTAACTTGACTTTAAATATATAGTAGGTAAGTGCCTATTGGATAGCTGCATTTACATTAACAGAGTGCCGTAGTCATATATTCTGAAATCTAAGGGGACGAATTTGCTCACAGAATCTAGTACATAATAAAACTTTTTTTTATTGTTTATGGTGGCAGACGAGCCACGACTCACCTGATGGTAAATGGTAACCGTCGCTCATGGACTCAGCTATACTAAGAGTATTGTCAAACCGCTGCTCACCATTTCATTTCACATCTATGAAATGAAAGAATTAACGGCTATCTCTTGCTAGAACCAAAACACACCGATGCGCTTCATGGCCGGTCACACAGGAAATGGTGGTACCAACCCACTCGGGCCCGTTAGCAAGTGAATACTCCCACTTGGTACCCAGCCCTACCACCAGTAATGCAATGGGTGATAATTGCTTAATTCACTTAGTCGCCTCGTACGACGCCCGTGGGAAAGAATGGGGTGGTGACTTTGATATTGTTATTTTATAAATGTATACTTTGACTAAAGTCTAGGATTTACTTCAAAGCACAATACGAACATTAAAACTATTTTAATATAAAATAGAGTCCGAAGTAAAATATATCTAACTCCTAGATATTAGGTACTATATACCTACTCTTAACATTAGACTAAAAAGAGAAGAAAAATACATAGCAACCTACCTATATCGCAAGGGACTTTATAAACATATCACGAATGGGCGCAAAGTATACGCAGATAATTTAAGGAAAAAGCAATTTAAGTATCTTAGTTGCCTACAATACTTGTCATGAAATTTGGGTATTACCATTATATGGTTGTGACCATAAAGAACGCTGAATTCGTCTAAATTCTTAAAAAAGCTTGAAATGGAATCGACAATCAGACATCGGCCTAATAAAGGACCGATTTCTAAAAATCCATCCATCCATCCATCCATCAGCCTTTCAACGTCCACTGCTGGACATAGGCCTCCCCACGAGAATTTTTATCTCATTTGTAGAAGAATTTCTACAAATTTATAGACATATAAACATGTAACTTCTTTATGTCACGATCAATATTTGTCACCATAAGTGAAACCGATATTTGACCCAGATAGACCCGGGAAGAACCTTTCCTGAAATCTGTAACAATTAATCCTGTAAACAGGAGTTGGAAAGAACTAAATCGATTTCCCGTCCTATGCAATATTACGGACGGAAAATTTGCTGCGCAGCCAATAGAGGAAAAAGGCTGCAGTACAGCTGTAATAGCATAACAACATAGCACCACAGATATAAAATATTTGGCAGCCCACATCTTAAGAAATGAGCAAAATGTTAGGTTTTACATATACAGTTACAATTAAAAAAAAACAATAATATTTCATGTGAATTTTGAATTTGGAACCTTTCTTTTATCTTAAATTCATTAGTTTTAAATAAATATTAATTGTGTTTTTTCATTTACGCGCCAATCGGTGTTAAATATTCTCGTCATATTAAAATGGAGTGGGGTGATAAGAAGAACCTAATTGCTATTATAGCTTTACACAAAGTAGGTATGGGACTCTCCAAAAAGGCGATCACAGCAGTTAAGGAGAGAATTCGAAGAAATCCTGTCCAAAAGCAAAAGATTTTATCTTCGAAAATGAATGTAGCACCTTAAACCATGTATTATGATTTATGGTCAGTTATAGAAAATATGGCATACTCTAAACGCCATCATAATTTGGAGTCCCTGATTTAGGGACTCCGAATTCCTCCCATTCATCCATATATCTAATATTGGCAGTGAAGAATTTTCCCATGGAGAAAGTCCGTGTTTCAATTGATGATTAGATTGTATTAAGGCCAATGGAGATAATTTTGAATGAGCTGCAAGAAAATAGCAGCCTAAATTACTTCTTAGAACATAAGCTCTCTCTCTACCAGTGAAAATCCCATGCAAATCGGTCCAGCTTTCCTGGAGATTAGACGGAACAAACATTCAGGCAGACACAACAAAACTGCAGTTGTACTCGTATTATAGGTAACGCATATACTCTCATAATAATATGCATTTAGTAAAAAGCTGTCATTTAGACATTAGAAACAGACCTTAGATAAAGAGGTTATTTATGTAAGAAACATACACTTCATTTTCGATTTCACATTTTTCACTTTGTGTTTAATCACTTGAATTTTATTTATTTGTATACATAGATTACACTCAGACGGATAATGCTAGTTTCTTGAACTTGAAAAGTACGTAAAGCGTAATCCACCTACTGCTTTTTTAATAACGTTTTCATAGATATTATACAGTATTTCAAAATCAGTAGGCATTTATCTATATGACTTAATCAAACGGTTTATCCAATCAGTAACTAATATAAGTAGCTTTACTCTATTCATTTAAAGATAAAGCGGCATACCCATATGGGAATGCCTAACTCCTGGAAATTTACTATTTACAAACATATAACCGAGATGAAGTGCATCTAATCTCAGAACTACCATCTGTTGGATGAATTTTGCAAATAATTTTCGTTTGTGGTGGCCGAATCCACAATACTAAAACCAGTCGAAACTATACTATCTGTGCCGTCGAGAATTTCTTTCAAGCTACACAAAGTGCAGATACGTGGATATCATGTTGATTTCCCTTGAGTGAGGTAAAGGGCATCAGCAGTGTCATGGCAGTGCGTCCTATTTTGAGCAATTTTTTAATTGCATTAAACTACAACATGTTAGTTGGGGCTTAAGTATGAAGATGCTGTTTTAAAGCACTGACAACTTTGAATAAAAGTTAAACCTGCATAGTGTCCGATCTCAGAGTGAAATCCGCGACTAGACTATTTTTTTTTTCACGAAAAAAGATTTTGTTCCCAGGAAGCGCCAGTACAAAATGTATTCACACAGTTCGTGGAGTCCACTGAGTTATCGAAAAGGTTTAAATGATCTTCCTATTAGATTGCAGAAGTGCATAGTTAACGAGGGTAGATACTTTGATTACATCCTTTTTTTTAAACCCTAATATAGGTATTACATCAATTGAATAAACTGTAGGTATAGTAAATATAATGTATGCTTATTATGTTCTTGTACAAGGCGAAACGAGATTGTAAACAATGGGGAGCTGGGTGGTGTATTTACTCAAGATAATTTGTTGGCAGAACAGAACTTTACTAACTTAGTGCCTACAGTGTCGTATATTGTACCTACATAGATCGTACTTGCAATATAATTTCCTTAAGTGTATGCATTCTATGAAGTGAACTAATAAGGCATTTGATTGTATTAAGTATTTTATGTTGACAAACGGTTTCAAGTCTTCATAATTCTTAATCCACAAATTTACCAAAATAATGCTCTATTTTATATTTAAGTAATGAAGTGTTTGATTGTTGGCGAATGGTCTCAAGTCTTTGTTTAACAAAAATTTACAAGCTTATCAAAAGCTTTTGAACGTTGTAATAAAAGCTTTATAATATTCAGACACAAGAACTTGTCTTACAACTCTGACACAACGACTATGCTGTGGTGGTATATTAGTTGGTAAGCAGCCAAAAAAATAGATGTTATAGTTTTCCTTTTATTTAATACAATAGACACGTGGTGTGTTAATACCATTGTAATAAACTAATAGCTAAGTAAGTAATCAGTTTCTGTTCACAAATCCAGCGTCATGAAATATTTAGTGCCTAATTAGTATCATTGTGAAAGTAAGCCTTGTAATCCGAAAATATCTGCGAAAATAGTGTCACATAATGACCCATCCACGCATTAGCTAACGTTGAGTTGCCGATTGTCAAAAGTTATGAAAATGGGTCACGGGATAAAATGCCGTGTTATAGCACGGCAATCGATGCATTTCTCACTTGATTTGAATTGCGTGCCAATTACTATACCATTATTTAAATGCGATTATTTTTAAGAGTTTTCGTAATCGCATGTTGACTTACAGCTAGATTATTTCATAGGTACCTAATTACTTCGAGCTAAGCTCTAAAAATGTAATGTGACAAATAAATCATGTTAAATATACCTACCTACATATATTGCTACTTTAGAGATAATTCCACATTAGGGAAATGATATAATTTAACTATAATATATTAATAGTGAAAGTTAAGAGTGTACCTGTCGTCGCGACGTGAGGTAGTGGATGCGGTGGACTAATCACCTCACAGCTAGTGATCCCGTCAAATGTTGTGTGCCAGGAGTTGGAACACCGGGTTATTTTATGAGGCCAGGTTGGTGTAGCATCACAGTAAAAACTACACTCGGTTAGCACGAGTAATTACAAACACCACTAGGTTGGAGTTTTTAGTTAGGGTTAAACAAGTTGCGCGCGAGGGGTGATGTCGGCAAGAAAGGTCGCGAGAAAGAGAGTGCGCAGTCCACTCGAAGTGCAGTGAGCAGAGAAGCGCTCAGGCACTGACTGGCCTAGAGCTCGGCCGCGCTGCCGCTATTTGCGCGACTTCGCCCGCTCCTCGCCCGCCCCGCACGCAGCCGCCCGCCCAGAGCTTTCTCTGCGCAGCGCAACAAACATTTCTTTATTTTCACCTGTAACAGCTTTCGATTCTGTAATTATCTTGGATATATCATGAAAAAAAAATATTTTAGTTGTTTATTTTTGTAGTAACCTTCTTATTCTTCCAGAGAATAGGTACTTTTATTTTAAATGTAATTTGTTCATTAAACACAAAGTGAAAAATGTGAAATCGAAAATAACAGTCAGGAGCAGGATTTGAACCTGCATCTTCTGGATACCGTCCAGATGCTTTTTTTATTTTTTTTAGATGGACGGTATCCAGAAGATTCAGGTTCAAATCCTGCTCCTGACTGTTATTTTCGATTTCACATTTTTCACTTTGTGTTTAATGTATAGTGCTAAGCATGTCAAATGCTAAAAATATATATAAATATGTAATTTGTTCATTTTTTAATACCTACTTAATTTTACATAATTTAATTGAAGATAATCGTATACCTAGGTATTATTATTTTATTAACCTTGCATGCCTGAGGGGTTTTCTCAATGACTCGCGAATATTTCGCCAAACTGTAGGTAGCCTATGTAAGTACCTACTTTGCCAGCTTATCAGTTAGAGAAGAGCCAAGCCCAACAATGGGCTAACGATGGGTTGTGATAAAAGTACCTATATTATTTAATTTATATGATCTTGTCTATAAATCCTCATATAATCATTTTAGTAGGGACCTTCTCCACAATAGGAAGATTTTTAGCACGCTTTATATTAGCTCCGCCTGTATACATATATATTTGCGTAACGGAATATTTGTAGGTACGTTATTTTTACCCACTTCAAAATGTTGGATGAAATTAAAATACACATAACCGATTACAACAAAATAAATTAAGTATGTGATTATTTGTTATTTTTTTATTGCAAAATATCGTCACAGCTATGATATTGATGACAAAACAAAATAGGGTATTTTAAACAGAAGGTACTTTTGATGATGTTTTGGTGTAGAAAATAAATTATAGTTTAAAGACTAAATATCGCGTACAATCTAGTTACTAACCTATTTTCTTTTTTTTGTGCGAAATTTTAATTATTTTTCCGAAATAAAGGTAACATAAGTTACTCCGTATAATATCGGCTATCTGCCAGTGATAGTTCCGTCCATTTGGGTCCAGCCGTTCCAGACATTGTTCTGAATAAGCAGAGACAGAAAAAAATGATATTTTGTTATATGTAACGTATATACTCTCATAATATGCATTTAGTAAATAGCTGTTTACTAAATGCATATGAGAGTATATACGTTACATTACAAACACACTTTTTAATTTTATTTATTTGTACAGATAATAATGACTATATTATACCTACCATATTATCAAATGATAAAACATGCCTTATTTCCTATTGTAAATGGTCTCAAACAGGCTCTTCGAAGCACCAACATTTGCACGAGTTCTTTATAAGTCCTAAACTCACTCGGAATATAGGTAGGTACATTAAAAAAGCAAGGCAAGGTACATAAAAGAGTCAAGCCAGTCTAAATTGGACGTAGTTTAGCAGAAACGAACGAACCCACAAAATGTTGTATTTGAGTTATAGGGGTTTAAAGTTTAGATGATAATTGCTAAGATGATGTTGCAATTAGAACATTTTGAAATGTTATTACATATGGACAAATATACTAATATTTATATGATTCAAGTTGTAATACAAAAGCTGACATATTTTTCGAGTTATTGGATAAAATGTGAGTTTGAGTCGTTTTTGCTAAATAGGGTTTTACATTACGGAGTACTATTTTTAATTTCTCAAAAAGAATCTAAGTAACAAAAAATTGTGTTCACATTAATATTTAAACTAAAAATTAGTGATTGTTTATTTTGTAAAATAGCTATATTTATAAATCAGATAATGTTCTTCAAATTAGCGATTCCCCAGTATGATTGTCATCACACAGCTCCTACTCCACCTAGAAATCGGATTCTGCTCCAAACCCAACCATATCTACCACAGATTCCTTTCCTTTTAAAGACTTGTGAAAGTCTAGACAGTTTTTTAAAATAAGAAGAAGCATTGATATCAAATCATTCAATTTGGCCTGTACACTTTCTTTGCCATCAGGCCAAAGGAAAACGAAACCATTTTCAGAAAAAATATTCAATACTTTTGTTTTGACTACTTTTTTTCAACGTTGAGCTCTCTGAATATGCCATCTATTTTCATAAAAATGGAATGTTTACCATCCTTTTTAATACATTATTTTGTTTGCTAACCGTGGCAGATGAGCAAACGGCTCACCTGATGGTAAGTGGTAACCGCTGCTCCTGTAATTTGGCAACACCAGGAACAGAGCCAAGCTGCCGCCCACCGGGAGTAAAGTGCTCTTCACTAACCTCGTTTAAAGAGGGATAAGTCGTAACGCTGCGGAAATACCACAGCAAGAAGTTCATTCCAGCTGTTTGTTTTTAACGACTGCTCAGGAATAACCCTCTTATCGCGGGGTCTTTACAAACACACAATTTCACGGACACAGATGTTGCTAAGCATGTCAAATGCTAAAAATATATATAAAAATATCTAAATATTTATAGGGTTTGCGTCATTATTAGGTAAAATCTTAATTGTAAAATTAAGTTTACCTGGTCGGTATAATGTATGAAAATACTTTCGACAGATGGTGCAGGCGTCACCCAAAGACGTTAAGTGTTATCGAGATTAGCAGTCAGGAGCAAGGGTCACGATGGCTGAATTGGCAAAGCATCTGGACGGTATCCAGGAGATGCAGGTTCGAATCCTGTTCGTGACTGTTATTTTCGATTTAAATTTTTCACTTTGTGTTTAATGTTATCTATTCTATTTTGGAGAAATCTGTATCGTTCGGTAAGAATGTGCGGCCGGATATTTACCTAAATGTGATTGTTTGTAGACTAGGGGGTGAATTTAGTAAAGCCTTTACATAAAACTATTTTTATGTTATGTATGAAGCGACTCACATAAGTTTAGGTTTTTTCAGCTGAATGTAAATTGGGCTTGTTCCTTCGTAAATCGATTTATCAGAAATAACCCACACAGTTTGAGTCGTTTTAGTTAATTAAATATAGATTTGCTTCTTTCAAGTTACATTTATTAAAAACGACCCAAGCAGTCTGGGTACTGTAATACAGTACAAACACATAACACAAACAAGAACATAGCATCACGCCTGTATTCTCCGAAGGGGTAGGCAGAGGTGTATTACACACCCACGACTCGCCCAGCTATGTTTAATTCCCACGTAATGGGGGGGCGAGCCTATTGCCGTCTACCGGGCACATTTCCAAACTCCGGGCTGCTACTGAGAATTTTTCTTTTTAGGAATAAGCTCAATAGCATTGCCCGACCCGGGGATCGAACCCGAGACCTCATGATTAGCAGTCGCATACACTACCGCTACACTACTGAGGCAGTTAACTAAATGAATTAATTAATTGTTATTACAGTGATATGTAAAAAAATACCCGTCATATGTGGTTTGGTTCCCATCATTAAAAAATCAACCTTATAGGTACTTGTACTAACCCGGATCTTTTTTGCTGAGTGAAAGATGCAACCGTTAGGATCTTTTTGGTATATATAACTCATTTTAAAAACTACGTCCAATTTATTGTTGTATTTTATATTGATGATGGGTTATATTATATTAACTTCAAAAAGAGTAGTAACTGAACCTAAAACAAGTTTCCTAGGTAGGAAATTAGAGGGCTACTAGTGTAGATGTAACGGTCAACCAAATCTCAAGTACTTGCAAACCAGTTAGAACTTCGATTATGAAAGAACCAAACAAAGGAACCAAGTGGAGAAGATAAATTTCATTACTAGGCAAGTTGTGTGTTCTTTAGCCTATCTGATGGTTGTTACTAGGCTAGATAATGTAATCTTTACAGCAAGTTTTGCCTCATGAACATTACATAACCCGTCTAAATAAGACATAGTAAAGAATATTTATATACAAAGGTACCTACTATGAAGAAAGATCTAGTTTTCACTAATCTGATATAGTAGCTGGATGAGCGCCTTATTTTTTTTGAGTATGGGGCAATGTGAATGACACTGACCTGTTTGTCTTATGAATACCTAGTTGAACATTTGTAATAAGAAAAGCTCTAGATGGCAGAGAAATGGTAACAGAAGTGCCACAGTAAGTCATGGTTTGGTCGATGTTTTTCGTCACAACATTCATAGGCATATTTTTTAGAAAAGTGCTAGGACTTGGCCCTTTTTCAATAACAGTTTTTTTATGGGATATTTTTACTTATTTGTGTAGATGGGGTACCTATCTGGGGGAAACGGAGCTCAAGCGGAAGCAGCAAGAAGTTAGTCGCTGATAATGTAAAGATGGCTCTGGCCTGATACCAACGGCTCCCTCACAGTGGAAGTGGCGGAGTTACAGACAGACAAAAAGCGTCTCAACCAAATCAGGTCACGAAGCTTCAGGCCAAGCTCAAGCATTTGAGAGAGCAACTTGCTATGCTGCTGTCGGGGGTTGGACCAACCGAATCCCTCCCGCGGAGTCGTCTGCGCGATCTGCTGTAGCTGTCCCGGCCATACCTCAAGATAGTACCGGTGCAGCTCATCTGACCAATGGGAGAGACAGACACTTTCGCACCGCTCAGAGATGAAGCAACCGTCTCCCTTATAGATCAATAAACCCACACACCGTCATAGCAGAAGGGAAGGTGGACCCATTCACCATTTGGACCATCGGAGACACTATCTTACAGATGCCTATTTCACAACACATTAGGCCGGCGTTGTCAATCGAAGAAAGGCTAAGTTAGCTTATAAGAATATTTTAAAAGGAGGGAATCAACAGACTTCTTCTTTCCAAGCTGTACCAAAAAACGTTTCTTAATGTTTGAGTTCTGCATCCTAATTTTTCTGTAGATCAAATACCGTAGCACATGATGTCCATTTGCCTCGCTGATAATGTTAAAATGGAAATCAGCATCCGAAGCGACAGGTCATTAATCAGGAGAATAAACTCCAAGGGCCCTAAATACACCGGAATAAATAAATATGACCTGGATTTGTAACTGCCTCGGTGGTGTAGCGGTAGTGTATGCGACTGTTAATCATGAGGTCTCGGATTCAATCCCCGGGTCGGGCAATGTTATTGAGCTTTTTCCTAAAAAGAAAAATTCTCAGTAGCAGCCCGGAGTTTGGAAATGTGCCCGGTAGACGGCAATAGGCTCGCCCCCTATTACGTGGGACTTAAACACAGCTGGCGAGTCGTGGGTGTGTAATACACCTCTGCCTACCCCTTCGGGGAATACAGGCGTGATGCTATGTTTTGTTTAACCCGCATACCACCACGTATCTACTGCCGGCGTAAGCTGAGGTTGCAAATAGTTTGAGTAAAAGTGCGGTTTAAAACTCAGCACCGCCGCCGCTTACTTCGCTAGCAGTACTTCGTTATCCACCACATCGAACAATGCAATCAAGTCGAAGTATGCGCAGTCTACCGGTCCTCCGGCATCAATGATAGGAGTTACGTCCGTCATAAAATAATAAACGACAGCAGATTACCTATTTCCCGTACTCGGCCTCATCGGAAGCCATACTGAGCATTAGTCAGTTTGGAGACAGTGGATAATGCATATACGTGTAGTGCGGATTCAAATACTTTGGCGAACCTTAACGGGACCGCCGCACTTGACTGGTGGTAAACCACCAGTCAAGTGCCATATACCGTTACAGGATGCAGGAGTGTACAAGCTGGATTGTGATTGTGATCTCTCCTACATTGGGCAAACATAGAGATCCATAAGAACTCGGATCAAAGAACACACAGCTGATGTGAAGCACCGTCACTATACAAAGTCTGCAATTTGTGAGCGCACACAGGACCACACCCACCATTACATCAGGTTTGACAAACCTCTAATCCTCGCAAAAGAACATCGATATCGTCCTAGAATGATACGTGAGGCTATTGAAATTAAGAAACATCCCAAAATTTCAAGAGAGAAGACGGCTGGGTCTTACCATCAAGCTGGAATCCTGTGATAGGCCTCACCAAACATAATACAAGAAGGCACACCACAAGATTGCAAGACACAGTTAGCGCTTATTGTGTGAATAAAACCCACAGTAGTGATTAGTTAGGATTTCCGCATAAATTTAATAATCCATAACTGTTGTTGCCTACTGAGTTTTCTGGCCGGACCTTTCTCAGTCAGACCGCGTTCCGATCCGGTGTTAGCTTTTTAGTCTTAGCTTCTATTCAAATCAATATATTTAATAATATAAACTAATAATCAATATTGTCTTCAGTAAGAAGAAGGGTAGTTTTTTGATTAGGTACTTAAAAATTTTAATTGGTAGTTTGTGGTAGAATTTTTAAGCACTAAATATAAACAAAAATTTTAAAACATAAAGAGGAGTATTATACTAATTTTATTTTATTATAATAGCTTAAAATCTCATACATTGTAAGCATAAAACTTAAAGTAGATATTTTTAATTGTGTTTCTAAACCAATATTGTGTGGGTTGAAATAAATAAACCAAAAAAATTGTAAAATCCTTAGATTAAATTAAATATCTAGGTAATAATAATAATAATAAAAATGTTTTATTTATCTTCACAAATTACAATATTAAATAGTATCTAAGTTGACAAGCGTTTTACATTTGTAATTTGTGGGAGATCTGGAGTCTAAACTAAGCCTTGACCTGTATTTTAGAGCTCCAGGCCCTAGGCAAATGGAAGTGACAGTATAGTTTTGCCAACATAGTGTGCGTGTGTAAGTGGGTTGTGTGTAGTGTGTGTGTGTAAGTGGGGTGTGTGTAGCGTGTGTGTGTAAGTGGGATGTGTGTAGTGTGTACGTGTGTGTGTGTGTGTGTTTATACTTCATTACATGTTAATATTATGGATTATATTGTTTACTTTACTGTTGGACTGTCACTCTAATAAACGTCATAAAAATCGGGCGGGAATTGTTATGCTAGTGTGCGTGACAGCTGTCATTACGCTTGTGCAATTTGTGTTTGTTGCGTGCGTAATGATACCAGTTTCAGTAGATGGGAAAATTATATTAACATAGATTCAAGACATTCTTATACTACAAAATATTTCATAGGTATATAGTCAATTATCTGTTTCTATTTACTCTCATAATCTTAATATATTATAAAAAAATATATACTATATTATAACCTCTTCTTACGAGTACTATAACCCACGACAATTATAAATTTAAAAATGTAAACAATCTTCATCATTAAAATAAATAATAATATTACAAATAGTAATATTGTAATTAATTCCGAAAATCCGACTGTGCAGCTTTATGGATCCATTAAAAACGCTAATAATTATGTTAGGTAATGTTTCTATTACTCTCAATCGAAGATCACGCGGGAAATTTAAGTTCATGAACTGGTATCACATAAAAAATACGAGCTAAAAGTAATTTATTTTCAGAATATTTAAATGACTTATTTAGCCAGTTATTGCATGAAATAATGTTACTAACCGATGATAAGAGATATCTTTAGTGCTCATTTTCCGATTTTTGTAGTTTTGGCACACTTTAATTACACACGTTGTCATTTTAAATGACACACTTATGCTCCTGGATACGACCTTGTTAATTGACGTCACGATTGATACTAACAGCCATAGAAAAACATTGGGATGAAAAGTTCACCCCAATTTTTTTTGACGCGTTTACAACGCCGAGGGTCCATCTAGAAATATAATTAATCTAAGGTAAAATCAAATAACAAAAAAATGGGTTAATACCGATATTTGCCAATATCGATGATATGAATATATTCTTCAAGTAATATCATAATATGTAAACTAATATATGAATATCACTAATATTTAATACGGAGGATATAGAGATATGCTGCATATCAATTCCCACCACCATTTTTAACTCAATGATACGTACGATGTTCTGACCGATATGATACGTACGATGTTCTCACCGATATGCGATTCTATCTAGTCTATGGATATAGCAACACATCCATATTCAGTGGTCACTGTTCATGTTCATGATATAGTGAATATGGCATATTAGCAATACGCCCGTATTAGCATATCAGATTGAGTCGGATTACTGATACATGAATACCTCCAATATCACTGATATCTTAATGGATATGAATATATCGGTTCCATCTTTACATAATATAACATATCAGCTTGGGACGTCTACCATCTAAGTGCACCCGTGATCATGAATGCTGTAAAGTATTCGAATCGTCGGGATTCCGTAAACGTAGTTTTATTTGAAAATAAGTTAATATTACATACTTACTTTATTTACCTGTCGAAACCTACATCGTCATCAGATATTTTTTTTAGGGCGTGTCATGGTGAAACTTCTGGACATTGTTCGGTATAGCCTATAAGTCCTATAACTCTGAAAAAATAGTGAAAAAATGCCAATCTGTAACATCTGGATTTTCCATCTGTCGTGCATAAATGTTCCTTATAACCTGCATAAACAGGTAGTTACGTAGTTACATGTCCTACATAATTAATCTAGTCGTCAATAACTATGTCTTATAGTAAATTCTAACAAGTTAGAAAAGATAATCAAAAGAAATTAAAAGTTTTCTTCAAAAATAACAACAATTACAAACAATCTGAGAAATAATTACCGAGTCTTAACGATTATAAGATAGTAGAAACGTAGGGCACCTTTATTAAAAGGTGCCATTCGTTTCTACTATCTTCTATTTTATGTTTATAACATGGACTAATAAAAAGGTTCCATAAAGCTTAGCGTCGATTACAGCAGAAACGCGCTGAATCGAATCGAAACGCATTTTTCATATAAACCCCGCGCCCTTCAGGCGCGCCGAGCCGAGCCGAATCGCGTCGCAGAAAGTCGCCTCTTATATATTTACTATGAAACTGCGTCCATTAGCGACGCGCCGAAGCGCGCCGAATCGAATCGCGCTGGGATATTGCTCTTGAGGCGAATTTCTTCGCCGATGCGTTTCACGGGGTGGGGATGCAGGAAGTGCCAAAAAGTATTGATATATCGGTGGTTTTATAAAAAAAAGTTCTTTATGAAATTATGTTGTGTTTGTTTTTTTTTTGTTCATATAAAATTATATCAAGCTAGAATTATGTTGATAATCAAATGATGATGTTGTAAAATCATACATTGTGGTAGTTACGACCAAGTATACTTCGAAGAGCTGAGGAGCACTAAGTTTTATATATTGAATGTACTTATTTCAAATTGAAACACTTCTTTTCATCAGAGTTGTCTATAACGCAAGAACGAACTATTTTTAATTTTTTATTACGTATGATGGTAGACGATCCATGGCCCACCTGATGGTAAATAGTAACCGTCGCTCATGGACTCAACTATACTCAGGGTATTGTCAAGCCGCTGCTTACCATTTAATTTCACGGATACCTAATAAAAGAATTAACTGCTATCTCCTGCTATAACCAAAATACACCGATGTGCTTTATGGCCGGTCACACGGGAGATGCTGGTTCCAACCCACTTAGATGCGATAGTAAGTGAGTACTCCCACTTGGTAGCCAGCCCTACCACCAGTCATGCAATGGATTATAATTGCTTACTTCCTTTAGTCATCTCGTACGACACCCGTTAAGACTGGCCCCATGTTCCCGAAAGAATGCGGTGGTGACACTTGTATTCTTAGTCCGTCACAGTAAGGACTAAAATTTTCTCCGTTGAAAAGTTGTGATAAATTATCTAGATGTGTTTATCTTTGTCATTATAATCCTTAGAAATTGAAACGCGTGTTGTGTGATAGGTCCATGCCATGGCGTATCCAAAGCACAGATTACAATATATGGATCCAAAGAGTAGAATTTGAGTAGAATAAATAAAAAAGACGCGTGTCAGCGGTTTTGGTTTGGCATAATCGAAGAATTTCGGCCGTAGAGTTTCAGAAAAAGGTAGGTAATTAAATGTATTTTTTGTGAAAATACATCAATACTGTTATTTTCTTTGTTGTACTTTTATTTATTAAATTGGTAATAAAGATATTTTATTCGCTTTATACATATTTTGTAAATTTGACATCACGCCCCATTTGAGGTGCACTGGGAACTGGGAACGGTAGGCACCTTGGACATTTTCTTTGAAAGTTTAGAGGTATTACCTACTTTATATGTTAATTGTGTTTTTTACTTTCCAGGTTAAATGTTAACGAAATTATATCCATTCTAGAGGAGGATAGTACTATTATTTTAGCAGATTTATTTATTACACTACCGGAAAATTACAGCGATGATGACAGCGGAGATGGAGATTCAGGGGCAAACTTAATGGTTGACAATTATTGGCTGAGCTGAGGTGCAATGCCAGGTATCATCAGTACAGGGGTCGCTGGAAACCGTCGAAGGAATTCCGTTGTGAGCCAGGATAATGAAGAATATCTACCCTCGACTTCTTCGTATCAGGAACCGTAAAGATGCGAACGGGAATGCTCCCATGGTTCAACTATGTAGAGAGAATGCCGGACGATCGACTGGTTAAGAAGATATACAATGCGAAAGTGGAAGGATGTAGATACAGGGGAGACTGAGACTCGCCTATCTAGGCCAATTTGGTGATGTATTGAAGGAAGGTGGAGTAAGCCGGCGAGCGTATATGAAGAGAACTATGAACGTTGAAAAAGCAAGAAGAGATGTAAGCAGAGCCTTTTGGCATTCTGTTCTCTCTGTCTATGCTGCAAGAGAGATGGTGTGTGAATGATAAGTAATAGTACCTACAAGTAGTAGTTAGATATCGCCATTGCTACAGAAATACAAAGTTTAGATAGGTACATCAAATGTGGAGTTGGGTTGCATTGACGTTGTTCCTAATCTTTTTATACTACTAAATAAAAGTTATTTTTGGCTTTTAGATTATTACATAGTCAATTTAGTTTTTTTTTCGAAATTGATTTAGTAATAAAATAGTTAGCAAGTACTAGCTATGTTTGTTATTTCTTCATATAAATCCCATTGATATATTGGCCCAATGCGCCCCATTTAGGATGCTGTCCTGAATATATATAAAACTAGCCTTTGTCCGCGGCTCCGCCGCAGCCAAAAGCTAGTTTTTAGGCTATATTTCAGGTTCTAGATATGGGTAGTAACGGGATAAAATGTATACCAGTTTTTAAGCCTAATGGAGAGCTATCAAATAAGAAGAGTTGCATCAAAATCCGTTCAATAGTTTTTGCGTGATGCGCGCACAAATATACAGACAAAAATCTAAAAAAAATCGTTTTGTGTTTAGACATGCCTATATAGCCTATTCCAGTATTTTTTTTGTTAAATACCTATCTTAAATGTACAGACATAGCTCTGTTGCAGCTTTATAATAATAGTAAGTATAGAAGATATATACAAAAAATATATAAAATTAAAGAAATATATTTTAGACAATTTTAGAACTATCTTTTTTGAAATATGTAAAAATATTAATGTTTTTTGTCATGTAACCCCTTGGGATAATATGGATTAAATAATAAAATAATACACCCACTCGTATCCGCTTGGTTGCAAAGAGTACAAAAGAGTATAATATAATTACTACTTTTTACTTGGCTGCGTCGACCATAGAGTCCATAGACACTACATTTATGTAAAATACAAGACAAAATTTATAAATTATTTATAAATACTAGATACTATAGGCGCTGAATTGTCTTTGAAACGCGTCGTCGAAAAAATTCGCCTCACAGGCAATGCGCCCGCCCGATTCGATTCGACGCGCTTCGGTGCGCCTCTAATGGACGCAGTTTCATAGTAAATGTATAGCAAGCGAATTTCTGCGATTCGAATCGGCGCGCCTGATGGACGCGGGCCTTTATACGTCCATGGTAAATTGTGCTCACACTGCCACAACAAGAGCCATTAAACAAGAAGATAAGATAAGATACGTCCATGGTTTATAATAAGCTGAAATAATAAGATACTTTTTCTTACTTTTTTTACTATAAAAGCAGGTAAGGCAAAGGTAATTTCTAAACAGCCAACTTAGCCGAAGCGGTCGGTACCACACGTCTCTACTAGACTTTTATGATTTCTTGCTAAGTAATTGCTCTGACATCATAAGCGATTAATGATTGGCATTGTAAGATTATGGCTATAAATCGTGGCTACATCTAGGTATTGTTTAATTATGCCCATTATTATTGCCATATCCCGGTAGTGTAGCCGCACTATTAGTTGGACACCAGAACGGTAATGTCCAAATCTCATTCATGAAATTATCGAAACGATATTCATGTTACACATAAATTTAGAGAACCACTGTTTATCTATTATAACAAGAAACTCTTTAGTATTAAAGGGACCATCTTTAGTTAAATTTAAGTTGAAATGGGTTTAAAATATAAATAAGACTCCTATCTTATCTTCTTGTTTAATGGCTTTTGTTATGAATTAGACTCTTATTCAAAATTTAACAGGGGTAATTTTTCAGTTCGATGAGTTGGAGATATCAATTTTCAAGATATTTTTTTATTGCGGATGGTGGCGGTGGCAGGCGAGCCACTGCCCACCTCATCCTGATACAGAGTAAAATACTCTTAAACTAAGTAAACATGTTACTTCCATGGTAAAATTTCAATGCAAATGTTCGTTATCGCCACAGATTTCAGTCTCTTAAAAACTTCCATAATCTTCGTCATATTTATTACCGGTAAATAAAATTACAATAATTTGGGTTAGATAATGGACATATAAACTAAATAGTGATACTGTTCAAATATCATATACTTGTATACACATAGCTGAAAATGGTTAAATGGAAACTAAGTCGTTTATTATTCGGATCTGAGGAATTTACTTTCTCAGATGGTGAAAAAGTAACAATCGGAAGAGGAATTGCCAATGATATATCTTTGCCAAGCACAATTGTATCAAGAAAACATTGTGTTATTGAGATTCAGACTAATAATGCACTTATTACTGATTTAAAGGTAAGTGTATATACTTCCAACAAAATTTAAACATTTTGTTTTACTCTTCTGTAGTTATTATTAATTTAATCAAAATAATATCGTATAAACCAAAGGATTAGATTCGCAAAAGTACTTAAAATATTGTCTATGTATTTGGAATATTATACTGAGCGTTAATACAATGGTCTGCTGAACAAAGATTTCCCTTCCTCATCCCCCCAGACAACGCAGTATAAGGTTTTTAGTTCGTCGCACCGCCATAATCTAAGCTGACTTAAGTGACCTTGCTAGATTACAACCATGTAGACAGCGGTTTTGCTACCAAATTTGAAAACAGACCATTGGCCGCTAACCAAGGTCACCTCTGTTAGGGCGTTTGTTTACAACCATGTAGCAGGAGTGTTACAGTATTGTGACATTAGCCTTAGCCCAGCGGTCATATTAATGTCCCGCCAACCCCCATTTTAACTTTGTGATTTGTGTTCCTTATCTAGCCAGATAATAATGTTTAAAGTTTGTAAATGTGATTATAATTAAGCAATCAAAATAATATATTCAAATTTTGTTGTTATTTGAATATGTATATGTAATGGCCACATCTTAGAATTGGTAATTTTATATTGTGGTTGACCAGTCCAGGAAATATTTAGGGTTTGTTAGGTTAGGTTTGATGATATGGTTGACCATATCATTATGTGATTGATGAACTGGCCATGACAAATATATTAACCACTTGACATGCTCGGCCATTTACTAGAACACACAAATGCTCACAGTCCAAAAGATGCGGGTGCAAACCCCATTCATGGTTATCAATTTTCATTTAACAGTTTTATACTTTGTGTTCTTGTAAATATCTAATTATGGCAATAAAATATAGGTCAAGATCAAAAACATTAATAATTTTCAAATTTGTACAATATTTGGTGGTGGAAGATGTATTAATATATAGATCAACATTTGTATGTCAAACACTATAATCGTCCTGTAAAGTAGTAGAAATATTAATTCAATTTTATCATAATTATGTATTATTTAAATAAACATCTGAAAGTATTATGTTTCTCAGAGTTCTAATGGAGTATATGTTGGTGCTATCAAAGTACCACCCAACCAACCATATGTAATAGAAGACTCTGATGTTATTGGAATTGGTTGGACAACAGACGTACCACTTCTGAACTTAGATGATGATGAAAAATATTTATTCAAGTTTAAAAAAGAGAAATGTGAGCTATCTCTGCCTAGTAGAATACAATATCAAAGTGATGATGACATTAAGGATATTAAAACTGGGATCCCTATAGTAAATGGCTATTCAAAAATAAAACTACCATCATATAATCAAAATCCAGAATCTCCAGTTCTATCCTTGAAACGAAAATTAAATAATACCATTGAACAAATAATCAAAGAAGAGCCACAGAATCAAGATGATGATGTCATTTATATATCTGATAGTGCTTCAACTACTGAACCAGATATAGGTGCTAAAAAAGTAAAGCTTGAAACAACAAGTGAGCAACCACAAAATTGCAACAAAAATGGAAATGAATTAGTTGATTATGATGCATTTACGGTAAAGCAAGAATATGATGATGAGCTTTTCAATCGTGAGAGTGACAGTGATAGTGAATCTGAACACTGGTTAATGAGACTCTCTCAAAACTCACCTGGCAAACCTTTCACTAAGATTGCAAAATCTAAACTACAGGGCAAACCTGAGGATAACTCATATAGCCAATTAGATGAGGATTTTATTTCTAATAGTTTGATATATGAAGATGAGGAGGAATTTGAGCGTGATATTATCTGTATACCAGAAGAAAAAGGCAATGATGTCCTTGACACATGTAAATTACCAGATAATATATCTCACCAATCAATTGGTGGAGAAAAAGAAGCAATGAATGATAATATTGGGTTTGATAAGCTTAACAAAAGCATAGAATCATTAAATAAAGAAGAAAATATAAATAAACAGGACACATTACAACAACCTGATCAACTTCCCAAGTTAACTCAAAGTGAAGTATATAAAAAAGCGCAAATGATTGAACCTCTAGTTCAATTACCTAAACCAAAATTGTACCGCTTACCCTCCGAACGTAAGTTGTTTTTATTTTAATATATTTCCCTTTTTCCACTGTTGAACATAGCCTTCTCCATAAAAGAGGGCAATAAAAGTAATAAAACTGGCACATGATTAGCAGATTTTCATTAAGTGTTCATCCCTTGCAGTGATATTATTGTATTGTATTGTATTGTAAACGCGGGCTATTTATCCGCAAATCGACGTCGTATGTGCGCCTATTTTGCGTGACGGGTTGCTGGCCCTACTCCTGCCAACCCAGCATCACCAGAAAGCCTAGCAGACCCTTAACGTTGCCGACGACCTCTGGGAGCGACCTCGGAGAGCCGAGGTACAGTGCCCGGTATTCCGCCACCCCCGGACATTCAAGGATGACGTGGGCGGCCGTTTCGTCTGCCTCCATGCAAGCTCTGCAAAGAGGACTATCAGTAACACCTAGAGTAAATAAGTGTTTATTCCATAAAGCATGTCCAGTAATGGCTCCCATTAGGAGCCGGAGCTGAGGCCTCTTCAAACGCCGCAGCTTTAGTGACAATCCGGGGTAGATTGTCAGAAGGGCCTCTCTGGCTTGCCTGCATGTACCTAAGTTAGACCAGTATTCTTGGTGTTCTACCTTGGTGTTTCGTCGTAGTGTGTTTCGGAGCCAAGCGAACGGCAGGGGTAGAATGGGCTCAGGTCCTTCCACCATCATCTCCGAACCCCCCCTTGCCAATTCATCGGCAGCGTCATTACCGCGTGAGTTGCTGTGTCCTTTGATCCACTGTAGGGTTATATCGTTGTCGATACATACCTGTGACAGGGCTCGATGGCACTCGTATATAAGACCCGAGGTTATAGTATACCTTTGAAGGGCCTGTAGGACTGATCGGCTATCAGAGAGTATACGGATTTGTTGGTTCTTTACCTTTCTAGAGTCGATTGCATACGCTGCCATTAAGATGCCCACACTTTCTGCCTGGAAGACCGTGTTATGAGCTCCTAATGGTGTAGATATCTGAATGTTCAGGTCCTCGGAGAATACACCCACACCAGTACCTGACCTTGTTTTAGATCCATCTGTGAAGATACTCATCTCTCTTGGGTTAAGACCTTCACCCGGTTGTTCTTGCAATTGTATCTTATACTTCTTGTCAAATACAAACTGCTTGGGTATCCTGTCGGTCACCGCTGCCATGAGCGGCTCCTTACCTATTACCTCACTGAGGATTTCGGTGTGCGGTACCCTTGCTAGTCTCCAGAGACTCAGGTTTTTAAGCCTTACCGCTGTAGCTGCTGCCTCTTGTTTTATGAACAGATGCAGTGGCGGCAGGCCAAGAATAGCTTCCAGAGCAGCAGTTGGAGTTGTCCTCATGCATCCCGTGGCCGCCATACAGACCAATCTTTAGAGTCGTTGTAGTTTAACTATGACAGTGGATAATTCGGTCCGTGGCCACCACACCACCGCACCGTAGCTAATCATTGGTCGGATTACTACCTGGTATAGCCATAGAACGATTTTAGGGTCTAGGCCCCATCTTTTACCTATCATTCTGCGGCATTGCCAAAATACGACCGTAGCTTTATCTATTTTACTATTTAAATGATTACTCCAGTTTAACTTACAGTCAAGAATTACCCCTAGGTATTTAACCTGTGTTGATAACTGGAGTTCTGTTTTGAATAATTTGGGCAGTTGGTAGTTGCCCAGGTTGCGTTTGTTAGTGAACATCACCATTTCCGTCTTTTTTGGATTGACTGTTAGTTCGTTGATAGTACACCACCGTTCCACGATGACCAGCGCAGAGCGTGTAACGTCGCATACTGTACTTGTACTGTTGCCGCATGTCAGTATCACCAGATCGTCGGCATAACCAACCGTATAATAGTGATTGTTGTTCAGTGTAGCAATTAGATCATTTACCACTAAATTCCACAGTAGCGGTGAAAGCACACCCCCTTGAGGGCATCCTTTGGCCACCAGTGCCTTGTGTGTTCCGCCTGTGCTAAGCTTAACGATCCTTTTGCTTAACATATTATCTATCCATTGGATCATAACTGCATTTGCTCCATGTCTTTCAAGTGCTGCAGTTATGCTAGTAAATTTGGTCTTGTCAAAGGCCCCCTTGATGTCTATGAAGGTGCCTAGACATATAGACTTGCTTGAAATCGCTTCTTCAATTTTGCATACCACTTGCAGTGATATTATCTGCTCAGTGGAAAATTATGAGGGAGGAAGATTTACCATTTTTCTACTGTATATTCCATTTCTCTTACCTAATTGTTT
This sequence comes from Leucoma salicis, assembly GCA_948253155.1. NCBI lineage: Eukaryota > Metazoa > Arthropoda > Insecta > Lepidoptera > Erebidae > Leucoma > Leucoma salicis. The sequence continues at coordinate 16,884,053 of OX411818.1, forward strand.
TGTTTGCATAATTTTAGTGAATTAAAATTAACATAATTTCCATGGAATTGTATGAACTATATACCACATAACATTTTATTCATATTTCTGAAAAAGATACAAAAATTTATTCAAAATAAAAGTTTTTGCAGCTAAACCAAGCACATCAGTATCAAGGTACAGTGATAAAGTGAAAAAATCAAGATCAAAAAAACATGTGACGCCAACAAAAAATAAAATATTGATCTCACAGAAAGAACAACGTAAAAATAAACTAAAAGAAATAGCAATCAAAGACAAAGAAATTGATACCAAAACTAATCAAAAGCCTGGTGGATCTAGTAAACCAGTCATAAATGTTAAGAATACTTCTTCTAACCGTGGGGCCTTTTTAAGTGATGCTCCACAAGCAATAGTAAAACGAAAGACTAAAGTAAATAAAAGTAAAGATGAAACTGTAGATTCTTCATCAAAACTTAAGGAATCAAAAAGTAAAAAGATTGCAGAGAAACCTAAAGATATGCCAAATGATTCTGAGAAACCCAATAGAGATAAAAGCTGCAAGTTCTTAAATAAAGATGAAACTAATATAAACACAACCAAAGAACAAGAACCAGTGCCACTTAAAAACTTAATACCCATTAATTATTGTAAAGAATCAATTTCAGGGAAGCCCATACCCAAAGTAGGTCCTATGCCGCTGGCTTTACCTAAAAAGAAGGTTCGTTTCTCTGAGGAACCACCTCAAGTACAGGAATTTGAAATAGAGCCAGGTAACAGGATGAAGAAGACTAGCTTAGTTAAAACAACAATGCGAGATAATCGACAAACTCCTGTATTTTCACTAGAAAAAATAACATTAATTAAAATTTTGCGATGGAATCCACATTGGCTAGAAGAACAACTGAATAACAATGATCCTCCGCCTATTCTTGGGCATAATAACACACCAATGACACTTTTTCACTTCTTTACAAACCACAATCAATATGTACAGTAAGTTTTCTAAAGATTTTTATTTTATTCTTTATAGTCTTTATACCTTGAATATCTGTCATAAACATTGAAGTTGAGCTGCTATACAACACTAAAAAAATGTGTTGACATAAGATTATGTTTAGAATTTTCCCTCTCATGTTGTTGCATTGTCTGCATAACCTATTTCTTTATACAGGAAAACCTTTTAAACAGTGCGCAAATTTCGAGAAAATAAACTTAAACCGATTTTAATAAACTCGTATTTTTTGTTTTGATGTCTTAGTACTAAAAAATAACGTTATCGTTAACGAAAGGTATTTATTTTTGAAACTAATTTTATGGTCACAGCGCGCGCGCTTGTGGTAAGTAATTTGACACTTCCAGATATACTCGAAGGAGTGCTGCTGCCCACTCCCCCGGATTCCCTCAGTCAGCTCTTACGACTCCCATGGGTGGAGAGGGGTGGGACAATTCTAAAGCCGGCCCCACACGGTCTCACGTGAAACTAAAATTATTATCAAAAAATATTTACAGAATCTAAGCTATAACGATAGTGAGTGCCTCTTAACTGTAGTAAAGTAGCATACATTGTACAGTCACGCACATAAACAAAATCCACTGCGATCGCCAACTCGCCTGCCAAGCGTGGCGATTACGGCACTATCCCCCATTCTTGGGGAGTCCTATGTCCAGCAGTGGACGTTAAAAGGCTGATGGATGGATGGATGGTGAGGTTTTAGGAAATATGTTTAATAGAGAATTGATTTTATTATATAAGAAGGGAGCAAGAAACAGAGTTGTCGTCTGAAGAAAGCAGTTCGATGACTGGTGGAATCGCACACTCCGCCTCGTCTGGGAGCAGAGTAAGTGGTCAATGAGTTGAATGTCAGTGATTTATGTTTGAGAAGTGTAGCATGCAAGATAAATAATTGTCAAACTGTCAGAACGTTACAGTCTTTGAAAAGCCTGTGTGTTGGGTAACGATAAGGTTTTCGTAACATAACCTTAAGTAATGATCTTTGTGCCCGTTCTACATGTATAATTTTCGTCTTGCATGCTCCACCCCAGACGGGAATACAATAGGTTAATATCGATTGCGCGAGAGCAAAATAGACTGTTTTTAACAGAGCCGGTTTAAGTACATTTCTGTTTTTTCCAAATCAAAATCATCTTACGTGTTCTTGCGCATAGAAGATTTAATTATGCGTTCCAGGATAGTGTTTCATCGCGAAGGATGCCGAGATACTTTACGCTGTTAGTTCTTTCAAGCGGTAAACTAGAGCATGTTGGTGAGTTTGTGTTGTTGCAGGTATGAATTCTAAGATTGAAAAGGTTAATTAACGGCTGGGTGGATTTATTAATTGAGAAGGAAATATACACACAGAAATATTTGACGAAGACCATTTTCAGCATGAAGTTGAGCTTGGGTCCAAGTCTCTCCCTGGAATATGATAGCGGTGTCATCTGCGTAAGAGAACACTTTACCGTTTAATGGGTTATAATTACATAGATCATTGATGTAAATCAGGAAGAGACTTGGGCCAAGTACACTGCCTTGGGGCACACCGCAAGTGATGGGCAGAGTGACTTACGTGATCTCCAATCTTCGTAGCTTGGTATATATTAGTGAGAAAATCTTTAAAAAGTTGCAGGGGTAGGCCACGTACACCCAATATTTCTAATGTATTTAGTAGCAAGCTTATCGAAACCGTGTCAAATGATTTAGCTATGTACAAAAAATGCCTAAACATTTTCGACCTTGGTCCAAATTGCTTGAAACAAAATATGCGGCGAAAAGATTCCACCCCCGCCTGGGGGACGTTACGTCGAGTCGCTTTCCCGCGCAAGAACCGCCCGCACCGCGCGTGTCGTACCTACCTACAAAATTTTGATCAACATGTCAAAGTACACTAACCGCGAGTATTACGAGATGGTGCGAGTGTATTTGTTATGTGGTGAAAGCTTACGAGCAGCTCGAAGAATGCATGCGAGGTACAGCATACGTCGTATGCGAGCCCGTGGGATTAGTAACCCCCATGTTCATTAACATAATATTTGGCACCGACTTCGAACACATCAGTAAGTGTCTAGCACGAAAAACGTATGTAAATACCTAACAATTATTTTTTGCTTTTTAGTTCCTGGATATCATTTGAGGGCGGTTTTTTGAAGTGAAAACTTCTTTTAGCGCGGTACGCATGTTTTTAGATGACATAAAATCTCTGGACTCGCGACAGCGTTACGAGACGCAGCTATAGTGTGTGCATTGGAAATTAAATTTGACCCCCCTTTCCGGTTTCTGATTGAGCTGAAATTTTACACCCATATGTATATCGCGTGACAATGCAATATTATGCACGCATGTACACGAAACACACACACACACTTATCACCCTCATACACAACTAGATACACACACCTACATAGATACATCTTTTCTATTTCCACATAATAATCTTAAAACTTGTATTCATATAAGTTGCAATCAATGTGCCTATACCCGCGGGTGAGTGTCCTGGAGTCCTGAAATACAGGGTTTCCCTAGTTTAGGCCACCCCTACAATAACAATATTATATAATCATTAATATGTCAATTATTTATGGTGGAAAATAAATAAATATATTATTATTATTATATTACAAATAGATTGTGTCCCTATTTTGCTGATTTCAAGTCAGATAAAAAAATAAAAAAAAAACGTAATTAACAATTCCATTAATTGTGAAAATGTGTTCTATTACTGATGCAGAACCACAAAAAAAAATAGAGCACTGGTTAAAATGTTTTCCTGTATATGTATATATATGTATTGATTGTAGCCAGATCATAGAATTGACCACTTAATGATGTGGCTTACTATTTCATGAACTAACTTAACCATCTCATGAAATGGCTGGCCACAACATGAAGTGACCAATTCTAAGATTGGCCACGACATTTATCTTGCAGAATAGATTAAAGTAAGTGACACTATATTCATAGTCCATCACTATGTAACAAGCGTTTTATGTAACGGTAATTGTATATATCACAGGTTTGTAGGCGATTTGCTACTGATGGAGATATGGGAATATATAACGATAGCACACATGAAGACAAAAACCCAATCTTTTATACAAATGGTAGTAGAGTCGCCATTAGCAGTACCCTCACAAGAACGTTGTTTTGACTTGTTTAATTTGAGTGTCACAGGTAAGATATTACCGAAATAGGTAGATCTTTGTTTAAACACCAACGCGATACATTACTGGAGCGCAAAAACTCGAACCACGGACCGCCGTTCGGCTACCTACACAATTTTTTCTTTTTTGTATTTATCTAGTAATGACTGCACTTTTTTCTATATGATAAGCTAATTAAAATGCCTTTTATGACCTCGAGACCCCATTTAAAATTGATAACGATAATCTACAATGTTTGGGTATGATATCCGCTAGGCTTGCATACCTCCTGTATCATCCGACAGGCATCTATCGCGTCTGGAGTCACGGGATTATTTAAAGAATTCGCCATGCACTATTGAATAATCCCGGTATCGCTTGGAACTTTGGCAAAAAATTTCACTGTTGAACAAATCAAGAATATTGCAGATAATTAAGTCCACCATATTTTTTTACATATCTTTTTACTTTGGAATTCAAATGATAATGATTTCCTATCAAAGTGGTAACACTACCCCGATCTTTTTCTATATGATATAGGTTAAACATAGCATCACGCCTGTATTCCCCGAATGGGTAGGCAGAGGTGTATTATACACCCACGGTTCGCCAGCCATGTTTAAGTCCTATGTAATAGGGGGCGAGCCTATTGCGGTATACCGGCCACATTTCCAATCCGGGCTGCTACTAAGAATTTTTGTTTTTACGAAAAAGCTCAATAACACTGCTCGACCTGGGCATCGAACCCGAGACCTCATGATCAGCAGTCGCTCACACTACCACTGCATCACAGAGGCAGTTGATAGCATTATAATCTGTTTGTTACATTTTTAATAAAGGCAGACGAGTGACAAGTCCATCTAATGGCAAGTGGCAGCCGTCGCTCGTGAAATTACTTAAAAGGTTGCATACCTTGATGATCCAACACTAAAATAGATAGTTATATATATATATATATCGCATAGATTTAGGATATATCCTAAATCTATGATATATCTACGAGTTTGAAAGTATATACTGCCCAGTGGCTGTTGAACCGATGAACATCCATAGGTGTCACTAATCATACACCGACCTATGTGAAGAATAACAACAAATGTGGTTAAAATAAAAGATTATAGTAGACAAAACTATTATTTTTATGACTAATTTATTTTCAGTTTCATTACATCAATCTCAAATAAGAAATCTTCCAAGGTATGGCGAGATAATGCATATTAGTTTTGGCCCAGAAAATGCTAAAACCGAAAGATTTTTCTACGTCCACAACGTGAGACAGCTTCCGCCAGTACCAGGTACGACATTTCGTATTCATATCTCGGCTATTTCTGACATATCTGATGTGTATAATCTATATAATGATTCTCTCTTATCACGTGTACGTTATATTAAAGTAAGTTGGAAAGGCTTTAACCCGCGGCTCAAAAAAGATCATTATTAATGTTAAGTCACTATTATGCCGATATGTCTAAATGTGGCAATTAGTAAACTCCCGAATTTCAATGCTGTCACTTTATCTTAAGGGTAGATTCCAATAGGAAGGAAAATTAGGCAGATAATTATTAAAATATAATCTAACGTCGTATTATTATTTATACGATTTCTAATGGGAAAATTATGAGTCAGATCAGTTTATAAATAGTATATATTAAGTGTGATCAGAATGTTTTATAAACAATAGTGTCGTCGTTAGGCAGGGGTGCGATGGGGTCGACGGCCGGGTGTGGCAAATTTGGTTGCTGAGGTCTGGGGTCTCCTGCCTACTGTGCTATACGCATATCATATAACGACGACGTAAAAGACCACGTATGAAAGAGAGTATTGGTGTAAAGATGCGAAAGGTGAAATGCTCCGATGTTTCGGACATGTGGAAAGAATGTCGGACGTGCGACTAGTTAAAAAAATATACAATGCGAAAGTGGAAGAATGTAGGTACAGGGGGAGACCGTGACTCACCTACCTAGACCAAATCGGTCATGTATTGAAGGAAGGTGGAGTCAGGAGTCTCTGAAACCGGCGGGCGTTATTATGAATGTTGAGGAAGCGAGCGATGTATGCAAAAATAGAGCCTTTTGGCATTCTTCTCTGCCTACCCCGCAAGAGACATGACGTGATGATAAGTAAGTAAGTACGCATATTTTTAGAGTCGATCCTCGACCACACTGCACTGCCCTCACAGGTTGGCAGTGAAAACATCATACCAATCATAGGTGTGATGTTTTCACTGCCAACCTGTGGTAGATGGTGGAATAGCTATACCTCTTTTGTTCTTAATATATGTTCACATTCGTTTTAAAAAAAAAACAATAATAATGATTTCCTTAAGTGGGTGCCACAAGATTCTTGCCCAGGCGTCAGTGGTCCTAACGCTGGTGCTGAAAATTTTCTATATTAGTGAAACAAGGTTGAGTCGCTAATATAATACAACATTATTAGGTAATCTATAATTTAATATAAAAGTGCTGCGGCTTGAGACTGCGTGTTTATCTTATCATTTGTGATTGGCATACCATGTAAATCAGACAACTCAATTAGCCGAATTAATACAATCGTAACAATTATCATGTATCGTAACAATTATCAATGTATTTAACTAAGCCATCGTGACATGTGCTCGGGACTAAAAAAATTTCTGAAACACATTCCCTACGTAAACGTCTTGCTCGCGCCATCTGTCGGACGTATTTGCACTAATTTTACATTTTCGCACATTGTGTTCATTTCTGTAGTTGAGCATGTCAAATGTTTAAAAAATATAGACATCAAAATGAGTTGAGTGGTTCAGAAGCGAACTGCGACTTATTAGTATATTATATTTATACTCCATCCATCCATCAGCCTTTCGACGTCCACTGCTGGACATAGGCCTCCCCAAGAGAACGCCACAACGAGCGGTCCCGTCATGGGAGATAATGCCGTAATCGCCACGCTTGGTAGGCGGGTTGGCGATCGCAGTGGATGTTGTTAATATTCAAGGGAGTGCTGCTGCCCACTCCCCCGGTATTCCCTCAGTCGGCTCTTACGACTCCCGTGGGTAGAGAGGGGTGGGACAATTCTAAAGCCGGCCCCACACGCCACGATATTATACTATATTTATACTACTACAACCCTATTCTACAACGTTTATGCAACTTGGCTAGGGGAGCTGTCGCGTTTCGCATAGTGAGTGGGAGCTCCAGCTAAACCCTCCTTTTCATCCCCTTCTTATTGTGAGTGACCCAACCATTTAAGGATAGGTTTATTTTATATGTCGACCACTATGTCTACCTGGGACAAACAGTCCAGTTAGGTAGGCACATCTGCGAGAAAGAGGTCAATCAACGAATCCAACTCGGCTGGGCAGCGTTCAGGAAGCTAAGGAAGATCTTCTCGTCCAATATTCCGCAGTGTCTGAAAACTAAGGTTTACGACCAGTGATGACATATGGAACAGAGACGTGGTCTCTGAATGTTGGCCTCGTATCAAGGCTCAAAGTCACTCAGCGGGCTATGCTTGGTATTTCACTACGTGATAGAATCCGTAATACGGAGATCCGTAGGAGAACGAGAGTGACCGACATAGCCTGCCGGGTTCCCATGATGAAGTGGCAATGGGCAGGCCACATCGCTCGACGAACCGACAACCGTTGGGGAAAAAGGTACTCGAGTGGCGACCACGTATCTGACGGCGCAGTGTAGGACGGCCCCCTACCAGATGGACCGACGATCTGATCAAAGCTGCGGGGAGCCGTTGGATGCGGTCGGCACAAGACCGCTCGTTGTTGCGTTCTCTTGGGGAGGCCTATGTCCAGCAGTGGGCGTTGAAAAGCTGATGGATGGATTATTTTGTAATATTTATTTATTTCAAATACAAAAAAGAATCATTTTTGTATAATATGTCTGAATACTTATCTATATATATAATACTTACACACACTACTCATTTACATTTTTGATATAAATACAGTAATTGTTTTCAAATCCTAAACGTATAGATATAACTCTGTTACGGTTTTTAATACTTAGGATATATATACATAGATAATGTTTTATGTGTTAAAAAGATATTAATTATTCACCAGAGACACGTTAAAGTACATGCAATTAAATCGCAACACAATGGAGATTTTTATGTATATCACGTCGTCTTGTTCCCATGGGGAGAAAAGCGGGCAGCGGAATGCCGTTTTATGACAAGTGTGAATCTGTTCTCTCTGCCTAACCCCTCTGGGAAACAGATAAGTCTATTGTATAAAAGGAAAACGCGATTATGGTAGCTTGATATAATTTTCAATAATATAATAATAATAAATAATAAAATGACATGACACACATATTCTAATAAAATTAATTCTCGGGTTCGATCCCGGGTCGGGCAATGTTATTGAGCTTTTTCCTAAAATGAAAAATTCTCATTAACAGCCCGGAGTTTGGAAATGTGCCCGGTAGACGTCAATAGGCTCGCCCCCTATTACGTGGGACTTAAACATAGCTGGCGAGTCGTGGGTGTGTAATACACCTCTGCCTACCCCTTCGGGGAATACAGGCGTGATGCTGTTTTTTTATTTGATATAATTTTTTATTAAGTGTCATTATACGGTCAGCCTGGTGGTAAGCGATAACAGGAGCGTCACTCACGTTAAGACTAGAGTAAGAAAGAGAAATACAAAGGGTGTCGAGGGGGAGTTGATTTAAGTTTGTAGCGCTCTGAAGTGAGAGTGTGCTACCTTGGCAATAGCAACGGTTTCACGTATTTCTAGAAATTGTTTTAATGTTTCAGGGCAAGGAAAATATTTGTATAGTATATCTCTATATGCATCAATGACAGAAAAAATGATGTTGCTAAAACCAGGAGAAATAATGTTAGGCAAGAGTTTAGCCTATATAAAGAAGGAGTTGACGCTGTTCGAAGCTATGGAGTACTTAGCTGGGTCTCCTCTTAGAGATGCTATTTTGCAACCTAAACCATGTCATTTCATTAATAGTCATCTTAAGCAAGTAACAGATAACAAATCCCAAGTAAGTATAATTTTGATTATTTGTGTTTATAATTTCAAATATACATTTCCTTTCCTTATTACTTGATAAGAAAACTTTGCACGGGTCATATATTGTTTATTTGGACATGGTTACGCAAACTAGAACCAACCCACAACTCGGGTGAAAATGAATTACACAAACAGTTTGAATCGTAATAGTAGTGTTACCATGCTCAAAAAAGATACTGACATTATACCAACTATAAATCAAAAAATAAACATGTCGCTTAAGGAACTAACCCTATCCAAGCAATCTTTTAAAATCAAATTGGAACCAAGCTGCTTACTTTCAAATACAGAGCTGTTTAAATATGCTAAATAAAACCATGACCCATAGTTACCTGTAGATCAGATAGTATTTCCATATGCAAACTAGAACCAAATCACATGGTTCTAGTTGATACGAAAAAAAATAAAAAATAAGTTCTTTATAAGTAAATATGGACATGGTTACGCAAACTAGAACCAAGCCACAACAAGTGACTTGAGATAATATAATTTTTATAACAAGCGACTAGAAATTTATGTCACATTTTTTTTTTTAGAATAACGACTACTATCCTGTTTGTAGCATTAAAGACCATCTAAGGACAATGAATGATTTCGATTTAGCATAGACTAAGTATTTAAAAAAAAAAATGTTGGTCGGTTGTTTATTGCAAAATACAGTTTTGTGGTTTGGTTCCAAATTGCAAAATGTAGGTATTTAATTTTGAGACTGGTCAAATTAATGTAGTACACTAATTAATATTTTTCTTTTAGATTTAAATTGATATAAAGAGTGAAATAACAATAGCTTTTATTTTATCGTCAAACTGTAATATTAGAGTAAGAAATGGTATGAAATAACAACTTAAAACTAGTAAATTAAAGTCTAGTTATTTAGCAATTTATAATATATAATAGTCTTTAACCCTCAGGGGCCCGAGAGCCACCGGTGGCTCGGCTCCGTATATACTAGGGTACTCTGTGGGTCAGACTTGGGCTAGAGGCTCCAGCAAGCAAAGAGTTTTTTTTAAAGAGGTCAGTACCTCACCGCCAAAAAAAAAATTGTAACACTCCGTGTGTTAGTGCTCGGTGGAAATTATTATTATAAAAGGTAAGAGCATTATTTTACGCAATAAATAGTATGTTATTTTAGATATGATAAAGTTATTTACATAATTGGATTTGTGTAGGTATTTCATTGTAGTTTTATTAATACATGCCGAAAATCGGCAAAATAATTTACGCTATATTGGTGTGGCTAAGAAATTTTGCAAAAAAATATAGTTAGTAATAGGCTGCATAATGGCATTCATAATAATCATTTATGCAAGTAATTGTATAGTACTAAGAATAAGTCGAAAAATTAATAAGGAAAAATTCAGTTAATTTTGTAAAAAAAGGTTGTGTTAGTAGTGATGGGCATCGATTATATTAGTTGTTGATAGTTTCACCGTCGTCATGTAGGTATCTTTTATTATTACTATATATAGATTTTATCTTAACTATTTAGCTGCAACAGAGCTGTACAATTAAGATATAAAAAAATACTGTATTAGGCTATTTAGGCGTGTCTGATCACAAAACATTTTTTTTAGGATTTTTGTTGGTTCGTCTATTTGTTTGTTCGCGCATCATGCAAAAACTACTAACGGATTTTGATGCAACTTTTTGTTTGATAGCTATTGATTAGACTTAATAACTCGTATTCGTTTTATCCTGTTATTATACCAGGAATCTGAGAAATAACCTACTTTCATCAGCTTTTTTCGTCCACTGCTGGACATATAGACAAAGGCTTCTCTAAGGCAGCACCCCATCGGAGGTTCTATACCGCCTGCATGCAATGGTCCCATATAACATATATTATTATTAATATTTATATATATTTGTAGCATTTGACATGCTTAGCACTATACATTAAACACAAAGTGAAAAATGTGAAATCGAAAATAACAGTCAGGAGCAGGATTTGAACCTGCATCTTCTGGATACCGTCCAGATGCTTTACCAATTCAGCCATCCTGACAATTGCTCCTGACTGCTAATTTCGATAACACATCATACTTAACGTCTTTCGGTGACGCCTGCGCCATCTGTCGGACGTATTTTCATACATTATACCGACCAGGTAAACTTAATTTTACAATTAAGATTTTTACCTAATAATGACGCAAACCCTATAAATATTTATATATATTTGTAGCATTTGACATGCTTAGCACTATACATTAAACACAAAGTGAAAAATGTGAAATCGAAAATAACAGTCAGGAGCAGGATTTGAACCTGCATCTTCTGGATACCGTCCAGATGCTTTACCAATTCAGCCATCCTGACAATTGCTCCTGACTGCTAATTTCGATAACACATCATACTTAACGTCTTTCGGTGACGCCTGCGCCATCTGTCGGACGTATTTTCATACATTATACCGACCAGGTAAACTTAATTTTACAATTAAGATTTTTACCTAATAATGACGCAAACCCTATAAATATTTATATATATTTGTAGCATTTGACATGCTTAGCACTATACATTAAACACAAAGTGAAAAATGTGAAATCGAAAATAACAGTCAGGAGCAGGATTTGAACCTGCATCTTCTGGATACCGTCCAGATGCTTTACCAATTCAGCCATCCTGACAATTGCTCCTGACTGCTAATTTCGATAACACATCATACTTAACGTCTTTCGGTGACGCCTGCGCCATCTGTCGGACGTATTTTCATACATTATACCGACCAGGTAAACTTAATTTTACAATTAAGATTTTTACCTAATAATGACGCAAACCCTATAAATATTTATATATATTTGTAGCATTTGACATGCTTAGCACTATACATTAAACACAAAGTGAAAAATGTGAAATCGAAAATAACAGTCAGGAGCAGGATTTGAACCTGCATCTTCTGGATACCGTCCAGATGCTTTACCAATTCAGCCATCCTGACAATTGCTCCTGACTGCTAATTTCGATAACACATCATACTTAACGTCTTTCGGTGACGCCTGCGCCATCTGTCGGACGTATTTTCATACATTATACCGACCAGGTAAACTTAATTTTACAATTAAGATTTTTACCTAATAATGACGCAAACCCTATAAATATTTATATATATTTGTAGCATTTGACATGCTTAGCACTATACATTAAACACAAAGTGAAAAATGTGAAATCGAAAATAACAGTCAGGAGCAGGATTTGAACCTGCATCTTCTGGATACCGTCCAGATGCTTTACCAATTCAGCCATCCTGACAATTGCTCCTGACTGCTAATTTCGATAACACATCATACTTAACGTCTTTCGGTGACGCCTGCGCCATCTGTCGGACGTATTTTCATACATTATACCGACCAGGTAAACTTAATTTTACAATTAAGATTTTTACCTAATAATGACGCAAACCCTATAAATATTTATATATATTTGTAGCATTTGACATGCTTAGCACTATACATTAAACACAAAGTGAAAAATGTGAAATCGAAAATAACAGTCAGGAGCAGGATTTGAACCTGCATCTTCTGGATACCGTCCAGATGCTTTACCAATTCAGCCATCCTGACAATTGCTCCTGACTGCTAATTTCGATAACACATCATACTTAACGTCTTTCGGTGACGCCTGCGCCATCTGTCGGACGTATTTTCATACATTATACCGACCAGGTAAACTTAATTTTACAATTAAGATTTTTACCTAATAATGACGCAAACCCTATAAATATTTATATATATTTGTAGCATTTGACATGCTTAGCACTATACATTAAACACAAAGTGAAAAATGTGAAATCGAAAATAACAGTCAGGAGCAGGATTTGAACCTGCATCTTCTGGATACCGTCCAGATGCTTTACCAATTCAGCCATCCTGACAATTGCTCCTGACTGCTAATTTCGATAACACATCATACTTAACGTCTTTCGGTGACGCCTGCGCCATCTGTCGGACGTATTTTCATACATTATACCGACCAGGTAAACTTAATTTTACAATTAAGATTTTTACCTAATAATGACGCAAACCCTATAAATATTTATATATATTTGTAGCATTTGACATGCTTAGCACTATACATTAAACACAAAGTGAAAAATGTGAAATCGAAAATAACAGTCAGGAGCAGGATTTGAACCTGCATCTTCTGGATACCGTCCAGATGCTTTACCAATTCAGCCATCCTGACAATTGCTCCTGACTGCTAATTTCGATAACACATCATACTTAACGTCTTTCGGTGACGCCTGCGCCATCTGTCGGACGTATTTTCATACATTATACCGACCAGGTAAACTTAATTTTACAATTAAGATTTTTACCTAATAATGACGCAAACCCTATAAATATTTATATATATTTGTAGCATTTGACATGCTTAGCACTATACATTAAACACAAAGTGAAAAATGTGAAATCGAAAATTAAGTTTACCTGGTCGGTATAATGTATGAAAATACGTCCGACAGATGGCGCAGGCGTCACCGAAAGACGTTAAGTATGATGTGTTATCGAAATTAGCAGTCAGGAGCAATTGTCAGGATGGCTGAATTGGTAAAGCATCTGGACGGTATCCAGAAGATGCAGGTTCAAATCCTGCTCCTGACTGTTATTTTCGATTTCACATTTTTCACTTTGTGTTTAATGTATAGTGCTAAGCATGTCAAATGCTACAAATATATATAAATATTTATAGGGTTTGCGTCATTATTAGGTAAAAATCTTAATTGTAAAATTAAGTTTACCTGGTCGGTATAATGTATGAAAATACGTCCGACAGATGGCGCAGGCGTCACCGAAAGACGTTAAGTATGATGTGTTATCGAAATTAGCAGTCAGGAGCAATTGTCAGGATGGCTGAATTGGTAAAGCATCTGGACGGTATCCAGAAGATGCAGGTTCAAATCCTGCTCCTGACTGTTATTTTCGATTTCACATTTTTCACTTTGTGTTTAATGTATAGTGCTAAGCATGTCAAATGCTACAAATATATATAAATATTTATAGGGTTTGCGTCATTATTAGGTAAAAATCTTAATTGTAAAATTAAGTTTACCTGGTCGGTATAATGTATGAAAATACGTCCGACAGATGGCGCAGGCGTCACCGAAAGACGTTAAGTATGATGTGTTATCGAAATTAGCAGTCAGGAGCAATTGTCAGGATGGCTGAATTGGTAAAGCATCTGGACGGTATCCAGAAGATGCAGGTTCAAATCCTGCTCCTGACTGTTATTTTCGATTTCACATTTTTCACTTTGTGTTTAATGTATAGTGCTAAGCATGTCAAATGCTACAAATATATATAAATATTTATAGGGTTTGCGTCATTATTAGGTAAAAATCTTAATTGTAAAATTAAGTTTACCTGGTCGGTATAATGTATGAAAATACGTCCGACAGATGGCGCAGGCGTCACCGAAAGACGTTAAGTATGATGTGTTATCGAAATTAGCAGTCAGGAGCAATTGTCAGGATGGCTGAATTGGTAAAGCATCTGGACGGTATCCAGAAGATGCAGGTTCAAATCCTGCTCCTGACTGTTATTTTCGATTTCACATTTTTCACTTTGTGTTTAATGTATAGTGCTAAGCATGTCAAATGCTACAAATATATATAAATATTTATAGGGTTTGCGTCATTATTAGGTAAAAATCTTAATTGTAAAATTAAGTTTACCTGGTCGGTATAATGTATGAAAATACGTCCGACAGATGGCGCAGGCGTCACCGAAAGACGTTAAGTATGATGTGTTATCGAAATTAGCAGTCAGGAGCAATTGTCAGGATGGCTGAATTGGTAAAGCATCTGGACGGTATCCAGAAGATGCAGGTTCAAATCCTGCTCCTGACTGTTATTTTCGATTTCACATTTTTCACTTTGTGTTTAATGTATAGTGCTAAGCATGTCAAATGCTACAAATATATATAAATATTTATAGGGTTTGCGTCATTATTAGGTAAAAATCTTAATTGTAAAATTAAGTTTACCTGGTCGGTATAATGTATGAAAATACGTCCGACAGATGGCGCAGGCGTCACCGAAAGACGTTAAGTATGATGTGTTATCGAAATTAGCAGTCAGGAGCAATTGTCAGGATGGCTGAATTGGTAAAGCATCTGGACGGTATCCAGAAGATGCAGGTTCAAATCCTGCTCCTGACTGTTATTTTCGATTTCACATTTTTCACTTTGTGTTTAATGTATAGTGCTAAGCATGTCAAATGCTACAAATATATATAAATATTTATAGGGTTTGCGTCATTATTAGGTAAAAATCTTAATTGTAAAATTAAGTTTACCTGGTCGGTATAATGTATGAAAATACGTCCGACAGATGGCGCAGGCGTCACCGAAAGACGTTAAGTATGATGTGTTATCGAAATTAGCAGTCAGGAGCAATTGTCAGGATGGCTGAATTGGTAAAGCATCTGGACGGTATCCAGAAGATGCAGGTTCAAATCCTGCTCCTGACTGTTATTTTCGATTTCACATTTTTCACTTTGTGTTTAATGTATAGTGCTAAGCATGTCAAATGCTACAAATATATATAAATATTTATAGGGTTTGCGTCATTATTAGGTAAAAATCTTAATTGTAAAATTAAGTTTACCTGGTCGGTATAATGTATGAAAATACGTCCGACAGATGGCGCAGGCGTCACCGAAAGACGTTAAGTATGATGTGTTATCGAAATTAGCAGTCAGGAGCAATTGTCAGGATGGCTGAATTGGTAAAGCATCTGGACGGTATCCAGAAGATGCAGGTTCAAATCCTGCTCCTGACTGTTATTTTCGATTTCACATTTTTCACTTTGTGTTTAATGTATAGTGCTAAGCATGTCAAATGCTACAAATATATATAAATATTTATAGGGTTTGCGTCATTATTAGGTAAAAATCTTAATTGTAAAATTAAGTTTACCTGGTCGGTATAATGTATGAAAATACGTCCGACAGATGGCGCAGGCGTCACCGAAAGACGTTAAGTATGATGTGTTATCGAAATTAGCAGTCAGGAGCAATTGTCAGGATGGCTGAATTGGTAAAGCATCTGGACGGTATCCAGAAGATGCAGGTTCAAATCCTGCTCCTGACTGTTATTTTCGATTTCACATTTTTCACTTTGTGTTTAATATATATTATTATTATTTAATTTTGTAAGGATAGTCAGTAATTATTATCATTGAATTGACAGAGCGCCCAGTGGCTACCACGGGCCTGCTAACGTGTTTTTAGGAAAATCTAGTTGATCGACAGACTACATTACCGTCGCCTCCACCATACACTCCCCTTACGCCACCATGGCGACAGTCTAAGCGAGTGCTTAATTCACGGTTTGTTTTTTGTTTTTATTGCTTATGATGGCTGACGAGCCACGGCCCACCTGATAGTAAGTGGTAACCGTCGTTCATGGACTCAACTATACCAAGAGTATTGTCAAGCCGTTGCGCACCATTTCGTTTCTCAGATATGAAATGAAAGAATAAACGGCTATCTTCTGCTACGGCCAAAATACACTGACGTGCTTCATGACTGGTCACAGAAGACGGTGGTGCCGACTCGTTTGGGCCTGATTTCATGAATTGCGGTTACCACTTGCCTTCAGGTGGGGCGTGGCTTGTCTGCCACTACATACTAATGGCAATGTATTTATTTCAGGTCCACATCACATGGATGCCGCCCGCTTCTCAATCGATTCCCAGCGAGCAATATAAAAATCTCTCTATATAAAAATAATAATATATTTATATAATTTGATAGCTACGAACGAATGTCACGACAGCTTATTTGAAAGAACGTCGGAAAGTAGGTAACTCAGAAGACCTGGGTTCGATCCTCGCTCGTGTCTATCATTTTCTATTTCATATTTTCTCACTTTGTTTTAGTCTAATGTTTATCCACGGGATCAATTTATTCACTGAAATAGGTGGGAATATATATATTAATAATGTTAACATTTTATTCTCGTACAAGCATATGTAAAATCTTTAATACTATTATACCTAATATTTTGTATCGACGTAAATATCTATAAAAATTACAAAACATCTAAATTGAACAGATAAATTAGCACCTACAGATCCCAAACAAGTTATAGCACTAAAGCTAAGATAATGGTGGTAAACATTTTATTCTCAGAGTACGTTAGATATTTCTGATCCTGAACAATTACATGGCTTTATGAAACCGAAAGAATATTTTTGTCGATTACTCTAAACTTTATGGTTTATAATTTTGAGAAGTATATATCATTATCTGGTCCTAAACTAAAGTCGTTATCATAATATTTATTTACTTATAAGGTGGTTTCCAAATAAAACAATATGTTAAAATAGAATAACGATTTTTATGTTTTACTAATACACACCTACTACCTATAAGTCTAATAGCAATTATAACACATACAGTTAAAAAACGATATTACGATTCTATCGATCGCACGCATCGATACGTCGATCGCACGCATCGATACGTCAATCGCAGACGCAGCGCATCACTACAACACTAGTCTGTTTTCGTACGAAAATGAGGAATTTCAGATTTCAAAATATTTTTTATTTATATGAAGTAATATATACGTAATATATAATTATTGAAATATCAAAAATATACTTTCTTTATGCCTTTCTAATTAATTTCTAACTACATAGGTAAGTACCTAACATTCTATTTCTTATAAAAATATACTTATAGGAAGGAATACAACGATCTTTGTCGTAATGTTTCCTTATTTATGTAGTCTATTGTTTATATTAGTTTTAGTGCTTTATAACTTTATATAAAGTAACAATTCACAAAGCCAATACCGTTTACAGAACTGGGATAGGTGGTCTAGATATTTTTAAGTAAGTATTTATATGAATGGTACCCTAGTTATTTCAAAAAATAAACTTAGTGTTAAATTCTCTTTCGTGTAAAGTATCAACGAAAAAAAAACAATCCGCACGACTGTTTTTCTTTTTACATGTGTTCTCATAGTAGTCTGTGCACCTTGAACTGAGCTTGGAGGGGTTAACATTTCCAACCCCTTCCAAAATCCCTCTGTCCTCCCACTCATCTTAAAAATCAAACAAGCCCTTTTAGAGTGTCATCACTTAAATATAAATATCGCCCTCGCGTGGATCCCAGACCATCGCGGCATCCCAGGTAATGAGACTGCGGATTCTTGCGCCAGGTCGGCTGTGCATTATGGCACAATCGACCATTATCATACCTTTTCCCAGGACTTATGTCTTATTGCCAAACAACTGCTCATGAAATCATGGAACATGGCATGGAATACATCAAAAACAATTAAGAGCAAACACTATGCCAACATTCAACCTGATATCCCTCTTCCATGGTTCTACAAATTCCGCAGAAGCAATAAAAACAACAACCTCCACCATCTGTAGACTGAGACTGGGCCATTGTTGTACCCCAGTATTCCTCGCCAAACTCAGGATCAGGAACACTTCTCTTTGTGAGTGTGGACTAGAGGACGGAGACGTTAACCACATTTTTTTCTCGTGTCCTCTACAACGTCAATCCCTTTATGATTTTCTGCCTTATGAATACCCTCGTCCTGCCTCAATTAAGTGTCTGTTATACCTTACCTTCTCCCCCACAGTAAACCACCTATTATGTACATTTATAAATAGAAATAACCATCAGCTGTAATTTTTTTTTTTTATGTCCTATTGTCGGTCTATCTAACAATGTACGTTCTCTTATTGAGCGTCTTAACTAACCAGGTACTAACTTTGTGTTGTTCTATATGTTGCCCTGTCTATTTTAGATTAATCATCCTGATTGGAAGAAAATTCTCTGTTTTCACCGTCCAAATTCTCTTTGCAAACGCTATACACCCCCCGTAAAACACTATCACTGCGGACTCTGGCGGAGTTGTGGCAACTAGTCACAAAGCCATGTAAAGAGAAGAAGACAGAACAGAAAACACCATAGCACTTTTTGCTTTAACCCAAGATTCTTTATCCTTGGAAACTGTGCACTTTATTGTTAAACCAATTTAGCCTTTATAAATAACGGATCCTGCACCTATGTGATGAATCATATTTAATAACGATATTTGATTACAGTGGATAAATACTCTTAACAAGCGTCAACGGAGAGCAGTGAATTTATCTGTAGCTGCTGCATTGAGTGACAAGCCTTCCATACAGATGGTACAGGGACCACCTGGCACAGGTTGTTATTTAGTAATTTATTTGTTTTTAGATATATATGTTCAGTACCGTCCCTCGCTGTCCCACAAATACAGAAGAGTTTTTGTCAGTTTCTGCCCCATATTAGTTTTAGGTTATACGTCAGGTTTCTGATATAATAGTAGGATAAAATGTATACTTACCGGTTTTTGACTCTAATCAAAAGCTAACAAAAAAGTTTCAACAAAATCTGTTCAATAGTTTTTGCGTGATGTCCGAATAATCTAACACAAGAATTCTAACATAAATATGTTGTGTTAAGAGATGCCTTGCCATGCGAAATTGGAAGTAATGTAAGTACAGGGGGAGACTGAGACTCGCCTACCTAGACCAAATCATGCATTGAAGGAAGGTGGAGTCAGGTCGTGTCTCCGAAACCGGCGAGCGTGTATGAAGAGAATTATGAATGTTGAGGAAGTGAGAGATGTATGCAAGAATAAAGCCTTTTCGCACTCTGTTCTCTCTGCCTACCCCACAAAGGAGATGGTGTGATGATAAGTAAGTAGCTAAGTAAGAGACGCCTAAATAATTACAATACATTATTACGCCCAATACATTATTTTTTTCTTCAAATATCTTAAATGTACAGATATAGCTCTGTTACAGTTATTAAATAATATATACTACTACAGGCAAATCAAGTGTGATATGCGCAATAGTGATGACGTACTTCTACGACGCACAAGGCAAGAAACAACAAAACAGGGGCAAGATATTGATCTGTGCTACCAGCAATGCCGCCGTCGATGGTCTAGTTATTAGATTATTGAACCTGAGACAGAGTTTGCCTAAACGTAAGTAATAATAATAATTTTATTGATCTCAAGAATACAATTTTACAGTCAAACACAAATTACACACAAACATAACAAGATAATTATACTGAAATGATTATTTTATTAGTCATTTTGTGAACTCTGGAACCCATGGTAAGATTTAACTTGTGTTATGGATTCCAGTATTCTCACATTTTTATTTGCTATATATTGTGTTGGGTACATCATGAGAAAATACAGCCATTGTAATTGTCGTCTGTGTGACTGAGTCATAGATTTAATATATAGATAGATCGGCGATTCAAAAGAGTAAGAACATAGTGTACGCGTATGTTAAAGCAAGATACCACTACAATACACACTATGGACCTGACATCGATCGTGAACGATACAAATTTCGCATATTTTAGGATAATTGCAGAAATTATAGTATAAATTCTGTATTTAAAAAAAGATAATAGATAATATAATTCTGTATTATAAAGTAACCAATTAT
This sequence comes from Leucoma salicis, assembly GCA_948253155.1. Taxonomy (NCBI): domain Eukaryota; kingdom Metazoa; phylum Arthropoda; class Insecta; order Lepidoptera; family Erebidae; genus Leucoma; species Leucoma salicis. The sequence continues at coordinate 16,904,668 of OX411818.1, forward strand.
TGAAAATGTATATTGGTATGACGGATGGCGTTGTCTTTATATCGATAAATATGCTTGAACCCGTGATACGCTTCGCGTGATTCCAATGTACGTATGAATTACATACGTACATTGGGAAGTTAGGGAAGATCTTAAAGCCCGACGGATTAAATTAAACGCTAAAGTTTAATTAGGGCCCTGACTATGTCTCTTTTACAAAAAAAAATTAAAGCCTGCCAAAGAAAAACAATTGAAAACTAATGATAGTAGGTAGGTACTTACATATATAAATAAAGGCATCATTTGATCTAACTATGCCTGCACTCCTGATTGACCTGCAGTCTGAAAGAGGCCATATATCACACATACGTCGAACTTTTGAACATAGAACTTTGAAATAATTTATAATTATTGGATGAAGTCACAGCAAAGACGCGTGATATCAAGTCACTTTGTGCAATAATTATCGAATTGAAAACGGCTTGTCTGGATAACGGATTGGAAACCCAATGCAAATTAAGATCGAACGTCTATCATCACTGATAGTAAAGTGCCTGTTACACGGTTGTAAACCAACGCCCTAACAGAGCTGACCTTGCTAGATTACAACCGTGTATACAGCGGTTTGCAACCAAATTTGAAAACAGACAATCGGATGCTAAACAAGGTCACCTCTGTTAGAGCGTTGGTTTACAACCGTGTAGCAGGCACTTAAGCATCTCTGTTGTATGAATTGATACGTCCATCTGGTACAGAAGCTGTATCACGATCGCGTGCATCTACAAGTAATTTCAAAGCAGATCATACATAAAACCAAAAGAATCAGCTTTATGCTTCCCTGTTACTAGCGGAGCGGTTCCGTATGGTGCGCGTGGGTCGCGAGGAGGCCATGCATCCGGTGGCCGCGGAGATCAGCTCGCAGGTCCTCGCACAACGTGACGTCGCTCGAATCAACGATCAGCCGCCTGCTGTTGCGGGACTCGACGAGGAGGTACTTAACAGTCCATATTACTCAAGCGAATACATACTCTTACAATGTCTCAGAAATTAACGTCAAGCCCGAAATGAGTAAGGAGCACAATAATTCTGCCAAAAGTTGATTTCTGGGTCAACTGTATATATATATAAGCTACACCACACTAGCCAGATGTTTTGGCGTAAGGGGCTATCCATAAATTACGTCGCACGAATTTAATAATTTTTTTTGGCGAGGCGCGATGCGTGTTTAAAGGCTCATGCGGTCGGCACGTGACAATAGCACTTTGAACGAGTGTGAACTCATCAATAAAACATTTAAAATGTTTATATAGAAAGAGTTGGAAATATTTTTATGTTCTAGATATTATATTCGATTTTGAAATGTGATGTCACGAAACTTAGGACTCCTCCCACCCCTTGTCACACAATGTCACTTCGTCGACCCCTAAAAACACTTAAAGAGGGGTCTTTAAGTGTTTCCCTTTTTAGCGACAGTAGTTTCTATTTATAACGGAACTACTTATAGTAACGGAAGTCCTTCCGTGACTATAGGCGTTGTAAAGATAATGTGAAAATGTACATCCATCCATCCATCAGCCTTTCAACGTCCACTGCTAGACTTAGGCCTCCCCACGAGAACGCCACAACGAACGGTCCCGTCATGGGGATAATGCCGTAATCGCCACGCTTGGCAGGCGGGTTGGCGATCGCAGCGGATGTTGTTAATACTCGAGGGAGTGCTGCTGCCCGCTCCCCCGGCATTCCCTTAGTCGGCTCTTACGACTGTGTGTGTGTTACGTGGGTAGAGAGGGTGGGACAATTCTAAAGCCGGCCCCACACGGCCTGAAAATGTATTTCATATGAATGAAGCGCATAAACAAGGATGAACAAATGAATGCATAGATTTTAAACTGGAAACCACCCACTTAATCTCAGTCTTATCACTACCTATGTTATGTCTTCTAAAATAAGAATAAATATATAAATCTACAATATTTGCAGATTTTACACTTGGAGGCGAAAATAAATATGTGGAAAACTGCTCAGCTGGATACGAAGGACCCTCAACGAAATGCGTACTGTCAGGGGCGCATCAACGATCTTCAAAAAAGAATAAATCTGGTATATACATTCCTTAGTTTGTTTTGTATTATATCATCTGATATTATTTCCAAAGCCCGTTTATGTGTGTCGTAAAAACTTACTAATAACCACCGCGCGGTATATTGTATGGTACGGTGGTAACGTGTCTGGCCAGCATTAGAATGTCGACCAGCTAAGTCTACCGTCAGTGTTGTCTGTTCAGCCATAGTATTACTTCAGTGTACGTGTTAGCATAATCAGTGAGTTCATAATATACACGTGTCGGTGGGCAGTTGCGGTCGGGCGGCGGGCGCGCGGCGGGCGGCGAGGCGGCGCGCGTGGCGGCGGCCGAGCGGCGCGTGGTGGAGCACGCCGACATCGTCGTCACTACGCTCGCCAGCTCGCACAACTGCAAAATGAAAGGGTAACCCATATAATTATTGTTTATCATTTTTTTGTATACTAAATGCATCACGCACGCGTTTATTTTATTTTTAGTAACTACTAACCTTTGTCCGCGGCTCCGCCGAATCCAAAAGCTAGTTTTTATCTCAGGTTCCCGTTATACCAATGGGATAATATGTATACCCTATATACAGGATATACAGTGTAAACACGAGTTATCAAATAAAAAAAATTGCATCAAAATCTGTTCAAATCCGTTTTTCCGTGATGCGCAAACGAACAAACAGGCCAACAGACAAAAATGTACAGACGTATCTCTGCTTTATAATACGCATCATCGGCAGCGAGAGGTCTCCCCCTATTGCCGTCTAATTGTCAACCCTAGGGAAAGGGATAAGAAATAAAAGGGAACTTGGTGATGGATGAGGCTTCCGGCGCTATAACTCTGCGAAAGAAATGCAACAATATGAATATCTACTTTAGGCGGATATTCTGTGAAAGGAACTTTACCGGTCGAGTCGGCCCATTAGCTATTTTTTTTAAATAGCAACCTGCAGGTACCCGTTTTAGCTCTTTTCGGCTGTCTAGGAGTATGAATATAAACGTGACCATCTCATTCCTTCCCGATCTCGTGGATGTCGTACAAGCGACTAAGAGAAGTAAGCAGTTATCACCCATTGCATTACTCACTAGGGGATGTGTACCAAGGGGTGAGTATGAAGTGGAAATACTTACTCCTCTCCTCCTTAGGTCCGATAAACCTGAGCGAATCTGTACCACCGTCTACTGTGTCCGACCGACCATGAAGCACCTCGGTTTGACCGACTGTTAAACACTAGCACGTGAAACACATGAAATGGTGAGCACTAGCCTGGCAATACTATTAATTCTATGAGCGACGGTTACCACTTACCACCACGTGGGCCATGGCTAGCCTGCTACCATAAGCAATAACAAAAAACTAGACATCGCGGGACGTCTAGCAGATGTGAAAACATCAAAATTATTTTATAAAAATAAAATGATCATAACTTGACAAAGTTCTCAAGACGAATCAAACGAGTATTAACTCGATAGAGCTGCGTCGTTTCATTAGAGTTACTGTGGCCACCTTCCAGCTCCATCTTCAGACCTTGGATACCATCCAGAGACAAAGTACTCGTCAAGACGAATCAAATGATTCCAAACTCGACGGGGTTGCGTCGTTCCACCTTCCAGCTCCATCATCAGATCAGCTCCACGTCATCATAATATTGCATTGTCACGTGATATACACGTGCGTGTAAAATTTCAGCTCAATCAGAAACCGGGAATTGTGTCAAATTTAACTTGCAAGATTTGAACAGGACAAGTACCTAAAATAAAAGCGTCGCCACGCTAACAGCCGATTTTACCCTCCCTCTGCATTAGATGTTTCACATCAAAAATGATGTGCAACATCATCTATCAATTTCGCAATTACTGTACACTATAGGTTTTCTATTATATACGTCAGTGAGCGTGGGTCGTAAAGACATCTAAAACAAATGTGATGTGCAGATTATGATTTTATTTTTTTATGAATTGGAAATCCGGCTTACAGTAAAATTCCCTATTTTTTTTTCACTAATAATTTTCACTTCACAAATAATTTGTTCTTTAAAGTAGCTGAACATATCAAGTGCTAAAATACAGATCAAAAAAATATTTTATATTTTAGACTCAAACGTCGAATAGCACTGTGCATCATAGACGAGGCGGGCCAAGTGATCGAGCCTGAAACTTTGATCCCTCTCACGCTTGACGTCACTCGCCTCACGCTGATCGGCGATCCTCAGCAACTACCCGGTTTCATATGCTCACAGGTACTTTCTCTACTTAACAATTATATTTAAGTTTACTAAGTGGCATTTTACTATGCGTGCTGTAAAGTTGTCTTTCGCCTTCTGATGCCCTAGGAAGATAAATGAGGCCACCCACGTAATTTATGTATAAATGAACCTTTTATTTCACCGTAAAAATCAGCCACACAAGGCTCGCATTTGATTTTCTAATAATCCTCCTTTAACAAAAAGTCCGAAAATATGAAATCGAAAATAACATATTTAGATATTTTTATATATATTTTTAGCTTGCCACTTTGTGTTTAATGTATCGAAAATAACAGTCACAAGCAGGGTTTAAACCTGCTTCTCCTGGAATACCGTCTTAGATGCTTTGCCAATTCAATAAATAAATTAATATAAACCTTTACTGAAATATACATTCAGAAAATGTCTTTACATTTCCCAATAACAGACATATTTAATGCCATAAAATTTCATACGCAAAACTTTTGTGGTAGTTCATAAAATTTGCATATAATAAACTTTACATCAATATATTATCATGGTATTCATTCACATGTGAAATGTAAGTACAATTCTGTATTTTTTTCATACATGAGTTACTTCCGGGGACTGCACACGTAACCATGATTAATCACGCGTAATTAATACAGAATTATACTATACGAGGGGTGATCCAAAAGTAATGATAATTGGTTACTTCAGGTCCACATAAAAATCCAAAAAAATTTTTTTCGCTAGCCTATACACTCCCTACGTCAGCCTAAAAAAATCATATAAATAGGTCAGGATTTCCGGGAGATACATTCATTTGAATACGAACTGTCGAAGAGATAACATCAACATAGAGAAAAACGAAATTAGAGCTGTGATCAAGTACCTCTGTTTGAAAAAAATGTCTACAAAAGACATACACTGTGACTTGGTGGAAACATTGGGGGACTCTGCTCCTCCATATTCTACAGTTGCACGCTGGGCCAAGGAGTTTAAGCTGGGCAGAACATCCACTGAAGATGAACATCGCGAAGGACGCCCATCCACGTCCCTCACAGAAGGCAACGTGAAAAAAGTCGAAGATGTTGTGTTGGCAGATCGAAGAGTGACCATCAGGCATGTAGCTGAGGTCACAGGGATCTCATATGGAAGCGTTCAAAGAATCATTTCGAACGAGTTGCATATGAAAAAGGTCTCTGCGCGTTGGGTTCCCAGAATGTTAACCGACGAGCAAAAGAAAAAACGAGTTGACATTTCGAGGGTCAATCTCGAAAAGTTCCAAGCAGATAAAGAAAATTTTTTGTTGCGTTTTGTGACTATGGACGAGACCTGGATCCACCATTTTGATCCTGAAACAAAAAAACAATCGATGACTTGGAAGCGAGCCTCCTCACCGACGCCAAAGAAATTCAAAGTCTCAAGTTCGGCGGGAAAGGTTATGGCGTCTGTTTTTTGGGACGCTAAAGGAATAATTTTGGTGGAATATTTGGAAAAGGGAGCCACTATTACGGGCTCTTACTACGCAGACCAAATAAGAAGATTACGGAAGGCCATTAAGGAAAAAAGACGCGGCAAACTGCGAGCTGGAGTGCTGTTTCACCAAGACAACGCACCGGCTCACAAAGCCGCAGTTGCGATGGCTGCCATTCAAGAAACGGGATTCGAACTGGTCGAACACCCTCCCTATTCGCCAGATCTGGCTCATAGTGACTTTTACCTCTTTCCTCGGCTCAAGGAACACCTCCGAGGCAAGAAATTTGAAGAAAATAGCGAAGTTATGGCCGCTGTTGAGGCGTTTTGGGAGGGTCAAGAAAAGGATTTTTTTTCAAAGGGAATCCTGGGTTTAGAAAAAAGATGGACTAAATGTATTGATTTGTTAGGAGACTATGTAGAAAAATAAATTATTATTTTAACTTTAATTACCGTGTTTTATTTTCATTATCATTATTTTTGGATCACCCCTCGTATTATGCTAAAATATGCGAAATTTCTATCGTTCACGATTTGTGTCAAGTTTATACAGGTCCATAGCATGTATGATAGTGTGTCTATCTATCTCGCTCTAACATACACGTATATAATATACGCGTTCTTTCTCTTTTGTATGTCTCATCCTCATCGTGATTGGTTGAGCGATTATTGCGACATCACTCGTCTATCTCTCTACCAATCACAAATAAGACGATACGATGTCGATACGATTTAGTGAATCAGATTCTAATAGCAAAAACTGAAGGTTGGCATGAAGAGCTTGCACAGATACTTCAATTGTTTGTTTTTTTCGTTACAGAGGGCGAAAAACCACGGTTTAGGCGAAAGTCTGTTTGCACGTCTAACATCGTGCACAGATGGTTGGCCTGACAACAACCCTGTTGTGTTGCTCGACCAACAGTACCGTATGCATCCAGACATTGCCGACTATCCCAGCCGAGCTTTTTACGGGGGCGTGGTGCAAACTATCCAACCCATGAGACCACCGAATTTGGACTTACCGCCGTATCGGATCATAAGCATCTCAAGTGGCGATAAAGGACAAGGTTGAGTTTATTTCTTTACGTACTTTTTTTTTAATTTCTATATTCTACAGCGCAGCCTTACACGACATCCCACCTGGTGAACTGCCTAATATCATAGTCGTGTTGTGTTCAAATCATACATACATATTTTCACCCATTTTTCACGTAGTAGTAGGCAGAGACCACTTCTCTCCACTTGTCACAATCCTGAGACACATCTTTCGCTTCATCTACTTTTGACCTGACCTTTTAAGAGCGTCTTCGATCTGGTCAAAATACGTTCGCCTAGGTCAACCTCTACCGGGGTGTGGTGCCGGTTTACCTCCTAGTGGTGCACCCCGGGCAACGTCGGCAGTCGCTGGCGGCTAAAATTCCGGACAGGATGGGTCTCCATGTGTCCCTCTGGCTCAGCAGAGGGCACAGCGGTTAGACTAGGGCGTTGGAGCTGGCGGGGCCATACTGGCTCCCCTGGCTCTGGAGTAGGGGACGGCGGGGCTACAGCGGCCCCTCCCCACCCAAGATCGTAAACCTGATTGTCGTGGTTATGTCTCGCGGCCCATTTCAGGAACGAGGATCTTGGCTTAATCGCCCGGACCGCGAGGAAGACAACCTCTATAAAAAATTACCCCGAATATCAAGCTCTGGCGCGCGGCGAGGAGATGCATGGCTGATGGGTAGTTCAGTCTTGAGCGCGGCCCCAGCCAAGGTACCTGCGGACCCCCTGTGTTGGGTAACAAATGTACGCTTACCCGGGTATCGGGATCTTTGCCCGGGTGGACCTTTCTTTCTCCCTCAATCGTGGGAACTATATGGATAATATAATACCAAAATCTAATACAACGACAGAGTTGGGTGAGACACCCGACGCTTCAGCCGAAAGGGGTCCGGCTGTAAATACGGCCCCTACCAGTGCAACCGCGCACAAAACGCGCGGCAGCCGTAAGTGCCGCAAAGGCAGAAAGACGTCCCAGTCGTCAAGGGACGGATCGGTGGCGGGCTGCTCGGCAGGCACCTCAGCCGCCGAAATGTCTGCAACCGAGGAGGGCAGCCCGAGGGAGGTCCCCACAATGTGGCCGGCGGAGGTCGCGGTTTTATTGGAGCCACTCCCGTCACGCTTCTGGCGCAAGCGTACCCTATCTCAGGGGGGCGCTGCATCCGATGACGGGAGCTCGACGGAGATGCCTCCCCCGAAGGTCACAACTGCGCGCAGGGGTCGAGGCGTGAACCGCCCAGGGACGCCAGGGCCAATGGTATCGGAGGCTGTCACTCGAAGAGCGAGGCGCGCTGAAGGGGAGCTGCAGGCCGAGGAAGAGGTCGAGCAGCTCTCTGAGGATCCGCGGTAAATAAATCCGGTAAATACTCTGTCGGTTGCGGACCTTAAAAGGAGAGCCCAAGACCACGCAACCATCATCAACAAGGTGGCCACGAAGTCTGTGAACATCAAGGGCACCTTCGTGCGTGCTGCTAAGGAGGCAGTCGCTGATAACATGAGGGTGGTGGAAGCCCTGGCTAGGCGCTCCACCAATGAAGAGATGGAGCGACTGCAGGCAGCTAACGACCGTCTTACGGTGGAAGTGGCCGAACTGCGGGCAGACAATAGCCGCCTTAATGGTCGAAGAGCTGCAGGCCAAACTGTTGCGGTTTAAGGCAGCTGTGCTACTGGCAGGGGCTGGATCTGCTGAGCCGGACAACATAGCACGGCCTACTGCGGCTGCTCCGACCACCGAACAGGCCTCTGCTGGTCTGCCGGAGGAGACGGCGCGCGCGATCTCGCGTCTTACTGACTGTATGACTGCCTCCTGAACGACACCTACGGCCTCCGCTCGCTGCCGACAGGCGGAAGGAGACACCCAATACCGCCTCAAAGAGGGTGGTAGAGTCCTCGCCAGCCCTGGCTAACCCACCAAATGCCAGTGCCTCTCATGTCCCTGTGTCGGAGGAAAGCTGGGTCACGGTGGTGCGGAAGGGGAGGAAAAAGAAGTCTTCTCCCCCAGAAACTGTCGGGCCCACTGTTTCACCCGCTGTCGCATCTACTGCTACACCCAAAAGGAAGAGGAAGGCGCGGCAGAAGAAGAAGTCAGCGCTCGTGGCCCCTCGCTCGCCATTAGTGATAGTAACATTACAGACAGCGGCTGAAAAACAGGGGGTTACATATGCCGACGTGATGTTGCGTGCGGAACGGGCCATAGACCTCCCCGCGCTGGGGATAAATGAGGGGCTGAAGATGCGCCGGTCCGTAACTGGTGCCAGGGTACTTCAGCTACCCAAGGCCCAGTCACCAGAGGTGGCTGAAACCCTGGCCGGACAACTTCGGACAGCGCTGGATGGAGTGACGGAAGTTGTCCGTCCCGTCAAGTGCGCCGATCTTCGCGTTACGGGACTGGACGACTCGGTCACTAAAGAAAAAATCATTGCCGCTGTTGTTCGCGCCTGCAACTGCGCTGCCGAGTAGGTCCGGGTTGGTGACATCCAAACCGGGCCTCGAGGAATGGGCATGGCCAAGATCCGCTGCCCTATTGCCGCGGCCAAGACGCTCGCTGACTCAGGGAGGCTCCTGGTCGGCTGGAGCGCAGCTGGGGTCAGGGCCCTGGAGCCACTGCCGCTGCGGTGCTTCAGGTGCCTGGCACTGGGGCACACGAGCCAGCTGTGCCCAGGCGATGTCGATCGGTCTCAACTGTGCTACCGGTGTGGCGACACCGGGCACCGGTCAGCGTCATGCGTGGCTGCACCCCGCTGTGCGGTCTGCACGGCGTCAAAACGCTCCTCGGAGCATGTCATGGGTGGGAGGTCATGTAGGCCTCCCATAGTAAAAGGGAGATTGGTGGCAGCCCAAGGACCTCGGGCCGCGCGCACGAGTGAAGTAAGCCGCCTGGGCCAGGGGGAGATATCGTCATAATAGGTGACAATGTCGGTTTCCTCGAGGCGAATCTGAACCACTCCGCTGGGGCTCAGGACCTGCTACTGCAGTCCATGGCGGAGTGGAGCATAGATCTGGCGGTAGCCTGCGAGCCATATTTTGTCCCCCATCAGCTCAACTGGGTGAGGGACCTTAATGAGGATGTCGCTGTCTTGTCGTAGAGGAAGTGTCGGCCCTTCCCTCTCCACTCTTGACAGGGGATCTGGCTATGTCGTGGCGGGGTGGAGGGGCTTTAGCATAGTAGGTATCTACTTTTCCCCCAACCGCGGCCTGGCGGAGTTCGAGTTATTCTTGGACTCTGTCGGCGCCGCGGTTCGCAGACAGTCGCCGAGGCCTACTATTGTCCTCGGCGACTTCAATGCAAAGTCCCGGGCGTGGGGGAACCCCGCCACGAATGCCAAAGGTAGGGCCGTCGAAGAGTGGTCCCTGCTCTCCGGCCTGTCCCTCCGCAACAGAGGGACTGTCCACACCTGCGTGCGGCAGTTGGGGGGGTCCGTGGTGGACCTATCGTTCGCCACCCCTGATGTCGCGCGGGGTGTGTGTGACTGGAGAGTGGAAGAGGAGGTGGAGACGCTATCGGATCACCGATACATCCAGTTCAGGCTCTCCATCCCTCCGGGGCTACCGGGGCCCCGGCGCGGGACTGGCAGACTCCCCAAATGGGTATTGGGTCAGTTTGACTACGAAATGGCCCGAGTCTGCCATAGTGCAGCGCTGGAGCTCTGCAGGCAGGCAGGGCAGCGACAGCTTAGATGAGCTCGCAGGCCAAATGAAGAAAATACTCACGGCAGTGTGTGACGCGGCGATGCCGAGGGCCCGGCGAAGGCCGCCGCGCCAACAAGTTTATTGGTGGTCACCCGAGATAGCTAATCTTCGGATGGCCAGTAACCGAGCTCGGCGTGCTTACGTCCGGTGCCGAGGAAGGAGTGCTAGGGACGCTGTCCTTGAGGGCCAGCTGCGGACAGAATATTGCAACAAAAAAAAGGAGTTGCAGCTGGCCATCAGCTGGGCAAAGGAGAGGGACTGCGAGGAGCTATTGGCGAGCCTCGACAGGGATCCGTGGGGGCGCCCATACCAACGGGCGCGGAACAAGCTCCGCGCCCACGGCGCCCCCATCTTAGGGTCAATGGAAAGAGATCTCCTGTTGGAGCTGGTGGGGGGTCTGTTTCCGCGGTCCATGGGACATATTCCCCCAGCAATGGCTCCTCCGTCGGTGGCGGAAGGGGAGGCACAAATCCCTTCTGTCACTGACACGGAACTGGAAGTGGCCCTCTCCCGCCTTCGTGGGCGAAGGAAGGCACCTGGTCCGGACGGCGTTCCCAGACTGGTACTCGGCGTCGCCGCTGAATATATCAAGTATGGGCTCCGGGAACTGCTCAACGCATGTTTGAGGTCCGGGCGGTTCCCGGAGCAATGGAAGTGCGGAAGGTTATATCTGCTGCGGAACGAGGGTCGCCCACCTGACTCTCCTTCTGCATATAGGCCGCTGCTGGATGAGACGGCCAAACTGTTCGAGAAGGTGCTCGCGGAGCGTCTCGTCCGGCACCTCGAGGATGTCGGGCCGGGGCTGTCAGAATCACAGTTTGGATACAGGGCAGGCCGCTCCACAATAGGTGCATTGGCTGCCCTGAAAACCCTGGCCACCGAGGCAGTGGCCAGAAGGGAGGTCGTTCTGGCAGTCTCGCTCGACATCGAGAACGCCTTCAACAGTCTCCCTCACGAGACGTTGAAGGAGGCGCTCCGATTCCATGGAGTGCCTCCGTATCTCCGGAGGCTGTTGGAGGCATACCTCGAGGAGAGGCACGTGCTCTGGGAGGGAGGCGACGGGCGCCTATACCGCCATCGGCTAGAGCGCGGCGTTCCACAGGGATCCGTCCTTGGCCCGATCCTGTGGAACGTCGGATTCGACTGGGTCCTGCGGGGCCGGCTTCTTCCCGGGATGAGGGTCGCTTGCTATGCAGATGACACCCTCGTCACCGTGAGGAGAATGAAATATCTGGGTCGGCGACCAGGAGGGAGGAGGCGTCGCTACGCTCACCTTCTCCCACCGCCTTGATTACGACAGGGCGTGGCCGATTGGCCATCTGCCTGGGGCATCGGAGTAGAATGTCGAAAGATGACCCTCTGGCGCCCCGCTAACAGGCGTGGAAGGGGCCGCTGTGGTTTTAGTCGGTATTCCGGGCGTAATTAAGATCTGCGCGCCCGGCGAGTCCTACATACCCCTCCGTCTGTCACTGACGGAGGGGATGCGTAAATGCATTTCCACAGCGACAACAAAAAAAAAAAGTCAACCTCTACCAACTTGCCCATTCACAGACGCCTTGTATATCTGTTTCGTTATTTTAATTTTATAAAATCTGAGGATTTGGGGTTTCGTATTTTCATTAGAGTTTTTATATGATAATCTACTTGTACCTATTAAGTTGAGTATTATGACACAATTTTTTGTTTGAGGATAAATACAGTAGTCCAGCGGATCTTTGTGTCTCTGAAGTTGGCTGCAAGACGCTGCGCAGTAGCTATTTTCGTGTCGCAAGGGATGTGTCCTTACAGTTTATGTTGTGTACCGTCCCCCTGCTGGGCCAGGATGCGCAGTGGAAGGAAACACCAGACCAGTGAGGGTACCAAGGGGGTACCAACAAGCGGGCTTGCTATACGCAAGGCTAATAAAAGGGTAAGTGGACTTACCGAACGCGGCGGGAGGGTCCACCAAGCCTAAAGTAACCTAACCAAATACCCTAGATTGGCCAACCGTCAGATAATTGGGATGTACTTATCGTGGTGTGCTGAAGGGCAGGTGCCTGAGTCCACCGGATGCCAGTAGAACACGAATAGAATTGTCCAACACGTAAAGTCACTTTTTATAGCCTTAGTTTATATTTTCAACAATAGTCACAATAAAATTATTACTCGCGGTCAAATATTAGACAAATGCGCGATATATTTCCACATAATATGATCAATAATGCAACTGGATTATTCCAAATCAAAACGTGGCTTATTACTCAAGATCAAGTAAGCAAGTATCGCCCAATAATACTTAAAGCAAGCAAGCAAGTGCGTCAGTGATCGCGACCGATTTTTCTCTCGCGTCAAGGCAGTATCTTTTCTAACTACCTACCATTCACAATGTCATAATTATGATGTATCAAGTACCTACAGTGGGCGTTGACGTTAAATAAGTTATAAATGTACGAATGAATGCGCGCCAATTTCTAATGTATACTTGGTACCGAACAGTTTACATTAATCGAAAAATGTTCGATATAATTGTAATCGATAATCACATTATATATCGATCGTATTAAAAGATGTGGACGCTCTGCTCTAAATTATAAGTTATTCACTCAAATCGCCTGTATACTTTATAAAAATAATAAATATAACAATGTAAACAATTAGATATGAAAACATAATGATCCCATTCAAGTAATAACATTAGAATCCGTCAGCACTATTAATCATATGATTCCGTCACAATCCCCACTTCTTGCTCTGTGCCTAACTTCAAAGACACAAAGACCCGTTGTGACTACTATACCTAATTATGAATAGCTCAGTTGATTAATATATATGTACTGTGTTTTCTTTTAAATTGATATCGTCGTCTTAGCCGTTACACATACATATTATACATAAACATAATTAATTGCCTTTTAACAAGGGCGTATCATCTGTTATTAAATAGCTTTTCTATGTCGGTAGTTTAAAATAAAAAAAATACATGTCCTATGAAACAGGGATGACGGGCGCTAACGAGATGGAAGCGTGGGGCGTGACGCGTCTCGTGACAGCGCTGGAGCTGGCTCTGCGGCCGCTTCAGTTGAGTCTCGCCGTCATCACTCCCTACAGCGGCCAGAGGGAACTGATCAAGAAACACCTCAAGACGTTCCATAACCTGTAAGATTAAAACCAAACTATTTGAAACAATCTCGCAACGAGCTATTATAGCACTTAATTACTCCTAGAAATTAATTTCTAATCTGCTTAATTTTCGTATTATTATTATGCTAACTTTTGCTAGTGGTCCGCTTTCACGCAGCATGAATGGACCGTCTCGACCGGGGAAGTACCACCTTCTTACAGATGACTAGCGTAAAATAACAGTAGTGAGTCTACTGCTGTGGTACCTACTATAATTTTTCATGGAGTTTGTGACGCGCGAGTGATGCTGGTAACCGCTTGCCATCAGGTGGACCGCCGTATGCATGTTTGCCACCCAAGAAACAAAAACGCCCTTCATTGTGTGTTTTCATGACAAGTACATAATTGTAGTGACGTAATGGATTTTAATGAGTTCGAATATCACCTATAAGTATTTTGAAAATATAATATTTCAGGGAGAATCGCGTGGAGGTGAACACGGTGGACAGTTTCCAGGGGCAGGAGCGCGACGTGATAGTGGTCTCGCTGGCACGGTCGAACGGTGTGGGCTTCCTCACCGACCCGGGCCGCATGAACGTGCTGCTCACCCGGGCCAAGCACGCGCTCTTCATCTGCCTCAACCCCTTCGCGCTTATGGTAATATTATATTTACTACTAGCAAAAAGCTGAGCTTTGTGAGGGCTCGCGAAGTTTTCTACTTAATTTATAATTTTCGACTGATAGCGTTAGGAATACAATAAAATTCTTATTAATAAAAATTGTTATGTTTTTTTATGTGTATAAAATACTATGTTTTATAATAGATAACACATCTAGAAATAAATTAAAATTACTATATCAAAGCGCAAATCTGAAAGTGTGATAGTTTCTCAGTAAAGTGTACCACAATATGCATAGGTTGTGGGATATAAATAGGGCTCGCTTCGCTCGCCCTAATTATTATACCTAACAAAAAAGCTAAAAGAGTACCATCCAGGTTTCGAAATTACAACTATTAGTTTTTAAGTTGCTTATTTATACTACTAGACGACCGAGACCATTGCACACTAAAACCTAGCATGTGTCTGAATATATTGTTATATGTATAGTAGTTATTATGTTTTCATATCTAATTGTTATGTGTGTATACACCTCTGCCTACCCCTTTGGGGAATACAGGCGTGATGCTGTGTTTTTTTTTTATAGTAGTGAAAGGGATAGCCTGGAGTCTTCAGCGTAAACGTTCGTTGAACCGTTGAACCTATACACACGGTTTCCATAGACACAATAGCAACTAAGTCAATCGATTTACGATTTAAAATAAATAAAATTCAAAAAAATATGTAGAAGCCTAGTACGATCTGTGGTGTAAATGCCTCTCATTCTCAAACACAGAGATAATGTTGGTTTACGCTGAATACAAAAACCGTTATACCATCAAACTTATACATAGCATAGCATCACGCCTGTATTCCCCGAAGGGGCAGAGGTGTATTACACACCCACGGTTCGCCAGCTATGTTTAAGTCCCACGTAATAGGGGGCGAGCCTATTGCCGTCTACCGGGCACATTTTCAAACTCCGGGCTGCTACTGAGAATTTTTCTTTTTACGAAAAAACTCAATAATACTGCCCGGGATCGATCCCGAGACCTCATGATTAGCAGTCGCTCACACTACCACTGCACCACAGAGACCGTTAAATAACTACAAATATGTGCTTATGTTTCAGAAACACCATCAATGGCGTACACTCGTAGAAGATGCACAAAGAAGAAACTTGTACACAACACTGCCAAACAATATGTGTAAACCACTTACAGCTGAGCAGGTTGCCAATGATTGTATTTTAAAATTTATTATAAGAAACACGAAGTAGTTCTCTCCAGTGAGGCTGTTTCAGATTACATTAAATGTAAATTTGATTATAATATTCTTTAAACTTGTTAATACAATTATTATAATTTCACAATTAATTATATTTCAAACATCTTGTTACATCTTGTTACTTGTGCCTTTGGCAGCGGTTGCAAATGATCATTTAGGGGTATTGTAAAGACCATATAGGATCACCATACCAATTTTCAATGATATTTTAGTTTATAACTTTGGCTTATTTACCCTACAAAATAAAGTACAATAAACAGTATTCTGTTCCGCGATAATGAAACTTACTTCTTATTAATTTTGTGCAGTCAATCCACCAAAAAAATCTTGACGTAATAAGCCCTTTTACAGAGACATAATGACAAACGCTGTAATGCAGTCTTATCGACGATACCAAGAAGCGTTTTGTCAAGAATGCGACTGCTTTTCAAACTCCGTCAAAGTTTGTATGCTAAAGTAACACTAAGATTCCGTTGCATTTATTATCACATACTAATCTACATTATAGACATACTAAGATATCTATTGATATAGTATGTTTTTTTTTACACTTGTGCTTATATAAAAAATACTAGTTGTCGATCCCATCGTGCTTTTATCTTAGTTTTAGCTATTAAAAGTTTAAAAACTGCGGTTATAACTCTGTAAGGTTCTCACAAAAATATAGTCAAGAGTACTTAACAGGTCCTCTCTCCAATGAATAATATGTGATACATAACAATTCAATTTCTATTGTGTCTAAGTGGACAGGAAATGGGTTAAATTTAAAACATAAATACCCTTGAATATAGGCTGTACTGATGATAATTAATACTAAGAACCTTTGTAATCCTATTTGTTATACTAATTACTATATCATAAACAAATGAAGCAGAATACATAACTTCTAAAAAAAACAAGCAAGTATATCCATAGTATTATAAACATACCGTATCGTATTGCGTTACTCACTAGGTTTTACAGATATCATTTAAACTTCTTGAAAAACATCACAACCTAAAACTATTATATATTCTTTATTTTCTAGAAAAGCTATTATTCGTAATTATAAGGTGAAGACATGTCTGAAATTAATTAAGAGCTATTAAAAGTAGGTCAATGTTGTACAAACTTCCATAGTATTCAAAAGGGTTCTTATAGAGAGCTATGTGTGTAAGTTGGCTACACCATGGTAAATATGAACACAAATACTTCGCAAAATCCCATCTGAAGCCGCAGGTGATGCTAGTTTGAAAGGTAGTTTAATTTTGAAATATTGTTAATAGCCTAGAAAAACGTAAAAAGAAACCTTTCACTAGAGTTAAAGAACATGCTATACTTTTGTCTGTATATTAGCTGAATTACAGCTCTTTGTGAAGACGATGGTGGCTTTAGTGTAGTCTTGTTCAAGAACAACCCATCAGATGAACCAGTTAACTTTATTTAACTTTAATGTTGTATATTATTCAGTAATCGAGCATGATTTAGTTCGGGATAAGATTACATATTAGTTTACAAATATAGCATGTTAGAAAATTACCTTACCTCAGGGTACATAAGGTAATTTAACCCACACTTATTTTCTTTAAACTAATTTTGCGACAACGACGATGAATAATGTCCTAGATTTAAGGAGCCAGTCACTGAACATGTTGAGGAACTAGTTTCAAGCGAAAGCAGAAGTATATACATGTATTTATAGTTACATTCATATACGCTGTACTTTCAAGTCAATAAAATTATTTTTATATTGTTTTTGTTCATGTTTTTATTTTGATTTCTCATAAAAAAACATCGAAACACTTCCGTTTTTATTTTTCTTGTGATATATTGACACTAAAGAGAATTATCCATGAAAAAAAAAATACAATTTTATAGCCGACAGTTTGAGGAGAAAAGGAAAAAAAAACTGTAGTCCGGTACTACAGTTTGTTTATTTCCTTTTCCCCTCTAAAAAAAATTTCCTCCATGTAAAAAGTAACCTAACTCAAATACCCTATTAAGATACAAATCAAAATATACTCTTAAAATTACAATAATTTTCAAATGTACAACTGATATATACTTTCTATTTTTTAAACTACATACTAGATTTTCAACTCGTATTATTAAACTATAATTATTATATAATGTTTTCGCATTCTTATAAATAATTTAATCAAAAAATCAATTGGAAAGCATGGACAAGGTTTGGTTATGAACTCTATTTTTTTACCAACCCCCTAATCGACACGCATATTGAAAAATTACACAAATATCGCGGCAGCCATCTTGGAATAAAAAAAAATTAAACTCGAACGAAGTACCCTTTATAACTCTATAATCGACAACCATATTTAAAAAATACACAAAGTATGCAGTAGCCATCTTGCAATTTAAAAAAACTAACTTCGAACGAAGTACCCATAAAAACCCCATAATCGACACCTAGGTTACCCTTTATAACTCTATAATCGACAACCATATTTAAAAAATACACAAAGTATGCAGTAGCCATCTTGCAATTTAAAAAAACTAACTTCGAACGAAGTACCCATAAAAACCCCATAATCGACACCCAGGTTGAAAAATTTCTTGGAATTAAAAAAAAAATCTAAATTCGAACGAAGCACCCTTAAAAATCCCATAATTGATACCCATGTTGAAAAATTTCTTGGAATTAAAAAAAAAAAACAAATTCGAACGAAGCACCCTTTATAACCCCATAATCGATCTCATGTTGAAAAATTGCACAAATGGCGGGACTACCATTTTGGATTTAATAATAACACTGAATTCGCCTAGCACCCATAAAAACATAAATAACAAAATTCGAGAATATACAAACCCTCAAAACCTATATTTAAAAAATAATGTAAGGTACGCGGCGGACATTTTGCATATTCTCAAAAAGTGGCAAGAGTTACCATAACATAAAAAAATTCAAAATTGAAATAGTATGCAAAATAGATTTCTCTTACCTTTCCTGTGTACGTGGAAACTGATGAAACTTCAATTCCTTATTTTAAATGAGGTGACCCGCAGTTTGTGACCGCACCATTTTTATTTAAAAATATTTTATTTCCTAATAGCTCCCGAACGAGTGAGCGTAAACGTTCGGCCGTTCGGGGGCGCCCCGCCCGCGTCTCACCCCGCACCGCACCTCACGATTGCTCTGTCTAGACGTCTTCGATGGCCGACTGTATGGTTCTTCGACTGTGACTGCACTTTAGTATGAAAAAAAAATATTTTTCTAAGTCGAAGATATATAGGGTAAAACCATTGAGCTCGTAATAAGGTAAAACTGTATAATTGGCACTTTAGGAATATTTACGATGGATATATTGTTTTTTTTTAATTATAGGTAGGTGTTTAAAAAGTCAAGTGCAAACATTGATAGTGTTCTCTGGTATGTATATTTTCAACTAAAAATGCATTAATCAATCTAATTAGAGATTTTTAATAGAAAAACAAAAAAATATTTCAAATTACAGTCATTGGCACCACAAGTAGTAGTATTAACACATTGTCATTGGCACCTAATAAAGTAAGATTTTAACAGAAAAATGGTCAAAAAAAAAAGCACTCGTAGCCGTTATTTACCTAAAAGCTAAGCATAATAATAAATCATCTATGTTACACTCGTTCGAAATATTAAATAGGAACACTTTTAATCTTCCCTTGTGAATTGATGACTCTTATTAAAAGAAAGTAAGTACCTAAGTTCTATATGACGCCGGCATATATTTATTTATGCATATATATATATATATATATATATATTTAGTATTGCCAGCTAAAATATTATAAAATCTATTTTTTTTTGCAAGCAATGTTACTATTAAAATTTCCGATGACATTTCTCTGGAGATGCTTAAGAGGACTATACCGCAAAGTCTTCCTGCAATTACTGCAATTATAAATAGGTCTATAACATCTTCAACCTTCCCAGACCTGTGTAAAACTGCTATAGTGAAACCTATACCCAAGCTTCCTAATCCTATGTATGCTAAAGACCTTAGACCAATCAATATTCTTCCTTGTCTTTCAAAGATTCTGGAGAAGATTATTTACAATCAGCTGAGGAGTTACCTTGAAAAATATAATATTTTACCTCCAATGCAGTCCGGATTTAGATAAGGCCATAGTACCACTACTGCGCTTTTAGATGTAGTGGATGACATATTAGAGGCTAGGGACCATGGTATGGGTACTATCCTGGTTCTACTTGATTTTTCACGTGCTTTTGAGTCTCTTAATATTCCTATCCTTCTTTCCAAACTCTCTTACTATGGTTTCGACTCCGCCACAGTAAAGTGGTTTCACAGCTATTTATGCAACAGACTTCAATATGTACAATTAGACAATATTGGTTCTAGGTCATCCAACAGGGAAGTAACCAGGGGAGTTCCTCAGGGATCCATACTCGGCCCCCTCCTCTTTATTTTATATACTTAGTGCTGATCTCATAAAGCATATAGGTACACAACTCTAAATTTCACCTTTATGCAGACGATCTCCATGTTTATACCTCTTTTAAACCTTACGACTGCCATCAATCTGTAAATAAATTAAATGAAGATCTGGACAGTATCGCCGGATGGGCTTAGTTAAACTCATTGGTAATAAACCCGGATAAATATAAATTCTTAATATTAGGATCAAAAGCTTGTACAAATATAATAGCTACTTTGAATCCATCGATAAGTATACAGGGCTGCCTAATTGAGCAGGTATTGGAGGGGTATAGGGAGGAACCTGGGCGTAATTTTCGACAGTCAACTGCACTTTGAGACGCATGTGCTGGAATCCGTGCGATACTGTTTTTACCGTCTCAAACTTTTATATCGAATACGGCCATATCTTTCTGTAGATTTGCGTTTAATGTTGTGTGAATCGCTCGTTTTGTCTAAACTGAATAAGGTAGAACAGAGAAGATTGTGCAACAGGTGCAGAATGCATGTGCTCGGTTTGGTTTTGTCGTCTCTCCACTGTCGCATGTTACCCCTTTTTTAAAAGCTGGCAATCTCTTAAAGATGTCTTGTCTGCTCGCAGAAAGCTCCACCTTGACGACTTTGTTGTTTGGTATTATAAGATATGAGAAACCAAGCTATCTCTACAACAAATTGTCGTGGTCTCGGGAGAGACATCAAACCTTCTGCTCACTAATAAACACCGCACAGCTGCTTTTCGGGGAAGTTTCAAGTTTGCTGCCACACGGTGCTGGAATGTACTTAAACCCCCTCTACTTTCTTTGAAAACATCGAGTACATTTAAAATTAAATAAAAAAAAAATTAGTTAAGTGAACAAAAACTCATACCATAGCATTACTCGTATTTGTGCCTCCTATAATGTGGGTTACAGTATTGCAGTCTACTACCGGTACGTGAGTGCTCATAATCTACTCCTCGGTTTTCCTTGGAGCAATATAAAATATTGTAATTTATAATTAATTTCAGTTTCGTTATTTTCTAATCAGATTAGCCTATTAGTTGCATTTCTATGTTCATATGCCACGTGTGATTGTCGTTTTCTGTTTCACGCTGTGTTTGTTTAAATGGCCCAGCGTGTCTAATGTTGTGGATGTTTATATGACATATTTATTGCTCTTGCTCGACTGCTATTTGCAGTTGTTCTTACTAAGTACCTACTTATATTCCTATTATGTACCTACCTATATATTTACATTATTTCGTAAGTATATATTTACATTATTGCTTACTACTCATTTATTTTATTTATAAATATTTTGTTTCATTTTATGTTAATATACATTATTATTAGATTTAATTGTTGTAAGAATATAAATCCTGTATAGGTACATACTTGGGTATTGGCTAAGGCATAGCTACGTGCTTGGCATTCGTTACCCTATCGTGGACCCATCAGAATATCAGCGCTGGAGCATCAAGGTGTTGCAGCACAAGCTGAGAGGGGTACCTTATTTTTGTCCTCACACATTTACTAATTGATTTGTTCTGCTTACATAGTTTTACATAACTTTTCGTGACTCGTGTGTGATCAAAAATAAAATATATTTTCTTTCTTTCTTATTGCAGATTATGAAAAAAGTAAAACAGATGTTTTTATATACCAGTTCTTAATATTTGCATTTAAATTCTAAAGTGCCAATGACTAAGGGGGTGCCAGAAATACTATATTTTATCCTACATATAATGCAATCCAAAAAGAATGAGATAACATTCCACAACACGTGACCGTGAGTCATCCGATCGATGAAGTTTTGAATTTCCGATCAGTCCTTTATATTCCGTACCGTTTTTTCCTATCCTTATTATCCTCCCTCTCCACCTCCTATCCCTTTCCACCTCCTATCCCTTTCCATGGAGAAGGCGACGCGCGAGTGATGCCTCTGGTGTTGCTAGCGTCTATAGACTACGGTAACCGCATACCATCAGGTGGGCTGTATGCTTTTTTGCCACCCACTTAGAAACATATATATTTTCGTGATTAGATTCTTGTTAAAATCGTCTAATATTCAAATTTCTCTCCAGACCGTAATTTCGGTCACAGCTGCCAACGTCAACAGACAACCATGCAGGAGATATTATTGCGCACTAGTGTGTGCGAACACAAGTGACCCACTTGACCAGGTTTACTTGCTTAGTCTCCGTGGACTGGGGACTGGGCTTTAATATGCAAGTCACTCGCTTTCCGTATGGACTTGGGAGGTGACGTCCAATTCACAGTTAATAGACTGAACATTGCTCGTGTGGTGACATCTAACACTAGTGTTGTCACCGCTTTCCATCCTAAGTGTCGTAAGAGGTAATTTAGGAATATAACATAAGCAGATACAATGCCAAGGAAAACTTAAAATAAAACACTCTGCCAGCGCAAAACGCGCGATAGTATGGCTCTGTAGAGCAGTTTTCCTCCCATTTTGAAACAAATTCGAGTTCAAATGAGAACATTGAATGAGTTGGCCCTGTAGGCATGTGGCATGAACGCTAGTAGAATAGAATAATCAATGTATGGGATCGACACAACCGCCGAATACAAACTTTCTTTGCAATGCCCAAAATGGATTTAGATTAAATCGTTCCGTTAATACGAATCTTAACTGGCGTACATCTCACCTCAAAGTATTTAGATAAAAGCATACCTACATGTTGAGATGCTCTCACTTTGATTTCGAAAACGCTTTTGACCACGTATATAGAGGGATCTCACTTTCGAAATCGTAACTAATCTGGGTTGTTCTAAAAAACTTCTTACTTTTTTTTTGCTGATCATTTAAAAAGATCGGCAGCAGTAGGAACGTTCACAGTTGCTTCGAATCCTCAAAATATTTCACTCGGTCTGATGCTCCGCTAGGAGTACTATTGTTCTGTGATCTGGTGTCAGTCAGAGCTCAAGGTCCTTTATTATTAGGGTTAGAGATAATGGTAAATGATATGGAATCGGTCTTCAAACATGCTAGTTATTTGCTTTATGCTGACTGATCCTCCACCGCGTACCCTGCCTACGCACGTGTCAATAATAATCATTCAACTTAATACTGCGCCACTAGCGGATAAGCTAGAACACTCGTGGACCTATTTTTCCTGCTGATAAATAAAACTAAAAGCTTCGCATCCTAGTCACAATTCTTTTGACCAAGTTCAAGAACATTTTATTTTATAGCCTACACAGTTAATACAAATTCTATCATCATTTGAACAAGCTTGTAAAAAGCCTAAATGTCGTGCGAACGCGTCGTACAAGACAACATAAAATGATAAAACATTTCAATCATTTTCATTTTATATTTAAAAATATATATCACTAGAACAAACTAGATCTAGATGCGATCTATTTAATTACAGTGCTTTTTAGTTTTTGGATATCTAACCTTTAGTCCAAAAGAATATTACAACGGATGTTAATAATGACTGAATTAAATAAAAGTTCTCAATCTCTAGTCTCCTAGGCTAGCGGAACTGCGTGTTAAAGCGGTTTCATTAAATTCTAAAAAAGAAACATTTCTTTTTAGAAACTTGCAACATACATTCCGAAAAAAAAAACTGAATTAAACCATTAAACACAAAGTGAATTAAACCAATACAAATACGAGCAAAATAGAAAGTTAGAGAAGTTGTGGAAAACAAAAATATTCGGAAAAATAAAACACCGGTGATCGGCAACAAAGTGAACTTTCAACTTCATAATATAAAGATTTGTTTATTTAAAAATAAGAATTTTAAGTGATCTCTAGGCGAGTAAAAATAGCAGAGCCGTTTACAAGATCGTACAGTCAGAATATATATAAGAACAACATTCCTAGTATTTTGTGTCTGTTTGATTTGTCGAAATACTCTGGGAACGATAGCACATTCTCATTTAAATCACATTGGATTTTATTTTACGCTAAGCGACCGTCAAAAAGTTGGGACCGCTAACCTAGGGGCACCAGAACTAAAAAAAATTGAATTTCATATCCTTGATAATGTTTTTTATTGACAGAAAACAAAGTTATGTGCAAGGGCTAATGACGTAGCCTTTTTCTTTAAAATAAAATGATGCTATTACACAAAAAAACATTTCCCTTTCGTGACAACATAAATTAAATTATAAGGTAACAGTTATTGAACTATAATAATATTATAAGGTCAACTATTTAGTTCAGTAATATTACGTCCACTTCACTTTAAAATTATGATTGTAGAGCATCTGTTCAAAATATTCTATATTGCCATTCCACGCTCATTAATTAATGACTTTTATTCCTTATATCACTACTATAACCTGGATTCCAATATAAACTTCGTTTTGATAAGATTGCGTAATGATGAGCCTTAATGTATCCCAATCATAAATAACAGACGATATAGCAGGTTCACTGATGACGGCGGCGGCGCTCATACACCTGCGCTATTAGGTAACATAAATTGACCATTGGGCGACTTCTATTTGCGGGAAGCGGAGTGTCACGTTTTTACACAATAATTATTTATTCTATTAAACCGAGCGAGTGCGTTCTGAAATATACCGGCCCTAGGGTCTATTGATAAATAAAGCCCCTACATGGTAGTGTCAAATTTAATTACAACCTCTGGAGTGCGATGTGTTGGTAGATGTGCACATAATACATATTATGTATAAAACCGCATCTTTGGCGCTCCAATATAATTTTAAACTAAAAAAAACTATCAATGAGGACATTGTTTAGATTTTTCTTCCGTTAAAAATAAACATGTAAGAAACAACAATATTTTTTTTATTTATGAATGTAAGAGTAAATCCATTTAAATTATTAAATTTATTCTCAGAACAAACTAGGCATTTTCTATATATTGTTGAAAGTTAAGAAATATTGTGGGGCTAACCATCTATTATAGTATTGTTAAAACTATCGCCTCTGCCACTATAAATATTATCACTATCAATATTTTGTTTCCGTAAAATTAGCATAGTGTGGAAATATCTTGTTTTAAACAGACGCTCCTCTACCTAAGGTTTGTATTCTAAAGTGCGTTCGCGGAGCAGGAGGAATATCGTACAATGACCTTTTGCCTACTGACAGTGGTCACAAACATTTTTGTGTTAAGTGCTAATGTTTATATAAAATATTATAACCTACTATGATTATTGCGCAGATCATACGCGTGTACATAAGTATAATGGATGGATTTTATTTTAAGCCTTTACGGAACAAAAAAGCACATGCATACAAGAACAGAGCTTACTGTGGCAGGTAAAAGGTTTGAAATCCCTTAATACGGCGATCATTGTATCTGTGCGAACGTGACAAAATATATTTACGCAGGAGCAACAGAGACAACAAATAACAGATTAATCTACGAAATTCTTCCTGCTTCACGATCGCACTTTACAATTTATTAGTAGTCAGGCAAGTGACGGTTTGAGCATTTGCAGTAATCTATATTGTAACTAAATTCTTAATAAATGCTTGATAAAAGAAGTTTCAAATATGCAAGCAAATATTTATGTGCCGAGCATACTTTACATATTTTGTAACAATACATTCTTATCTAATAAATAAGCTTGTGGCAATTTATATTACACTTTAATTGTAATATTGACTATTTCCATAATCACTTAGATGAGTTCCAGTAGAAAAACACTGACTGCTACATTATTGCTTACATTACAAACAGTACAATGTGGCTATTGTAATAATAGCTAAATAGATACATAAATAGACAGTTATGAGGTCGCTATTTTAGTTTATGAGGCATATACTGGCAGTATATTATATTTATTCTTAACTTTTATTAGTATCTGTCTACAAAATACAATAATACTTATATATATTCATTGCTTTTTTGGGAATCAATGGCAGAAGCATTAATAGGCTTCAAACATTATTTGAATGTACCTATTCCTGGTGTTGAAGAAGGCCTTATACCTATTATTAAAAATTTAAAGTCCATATAATTTCTATATACACATTGGAGGGGACACTAGCCAGCCAGGGTCAATGGTGCCGTGGGTAGTGGTGACCATTATTACTGTATCTGTAACAAGATTTACACAAAAATTGTAGACACTGTGTCACACTAGAGAAAGTCATACTATAATTATGATACATATATGTGCCAGATAATGATTATTCATACTAAATGTGGGGGTAAGGATTTGCTCGCAGCTCCGCCAGGGACTTTAAACTAGTCTATGCTAAATTAGTACCATATTTGAAGTTCAAGGAACTTAATTATTAAAATTATTTACATTAATAATAATGAAATGCTTGTGGTTTATTGATTACCCCACTAAAACCTCTATGTTGAATCGTTTTCTCCTCACCTGTTGAATCGTTTGTACTTATTGCTGTGTTGCTTATTGAAGTGATGCGGTGGGCGTCGATCATTGCGATATTTGAAATTATTACTCCAGTGTGGCTTGTTCTGTTTCTCCTATAAATAAACACATTGAGTTTTTGTTATAATCGGCACAAATTTATTTTCAAATATAAAAGTGTAAAAAATCCAAAAGTGCACGCCTCATAATCTCCACTTTTCACAATAAAATTGATTATTTTATAACTAATAATGTATTGGTCTTACTAAGTAGTTTTCAATAAATCATATAGCACTAATTTCAAAAAATAGGTATATTAATGAGATTCTCCTGTCTTATACGCCATCTAGCGCTAATTTTAAGAAGTATTACTATATTGGTCTATAGAAGTAGTTCTCACGAAATAAGGTATAAGCGCTGGTTTTAGTGTCGAGTCGAGCGTAAATATTGACAATTTTTTTGTTTATTTAATAAAAATTAAACCACATCGAATCAGACACGGACGTCCAAGACTGAACTTTTTTAAACAGTTTTTTAAGTAACATTTTTGATCTATATTTTTTAGCATTTGACATGGTCGTAAAGACAAATGTGATAAGGAGATTGGGATGGTCGAAAGACCTGTACTATAGCTCAGTGGCTTAGAGCACTTCCCCGGATTGGAAAAGACGCGGGTTCGATTCCCGCTAGTACAAAAAATCTCTTTTTCATTATTCGCAAATAATTTGTACTTTAAAAAGTTTTTTAACTAGTTTAAATAACAAAAATGGCATCAAAAATATCATTAGTGTTAAAAATAGTGTTTTTTCTTGATATATTATTTTACGAGTGCAATATATGACAAATAAAGACATTTTAATTTTGAAAAATCAGTTGTTCTTCGTGTAGCGAGAATAGTACCCACCTCAACGCTTCGCTTATGAGGCGTGCAATAATACGTTCACACTTATAACTTAGACTAGTATATAATAAGAATCGATCCTATGGTAGTCTACCAGCATAACTTATTTCTGAACCTAGGTTTCTGACCTGAGTCCATGCAATTAGAAACTGTTACTAATACCATCACGACAACAATAAGACAATTTTTATGAAACCACTACAATTGTCTATGGGTAACAATCAAAATATTCAATATAACAATAATAAATCACTATATAAGTAATAAATTTAAACTACTATATTAAATTATTGAAAATGGCGTGATGATAAGTTAGTTACTTTTTCTTTTTTTTTTTATTATTGCAATCTATCAATCTTGCAGATATTCAGCAATACTTATGATGTTATTTAATTAAAGGGCTTGCACGAAAGCCGTCCAGTGACTGCTCCGTTATTTCTTGTGCCTCTCATAGAAGGTCTTGATTAATCTTTCTTTTTAGTCTGCAAGCAACTGTTTGGGTGTTCATTAGATTGACTGCTAGTATATTTGGATGATTAGTGATTCGCTTCATGTACGATTTTGTCCTTTTCGAGATTTTATCTATAACACTTTTGACACAGAGGTCGTGATGGAGCCTAATGTTTGAGACACACCAAGGTACATTCATTATTATTCTTAGTATCTTTGACTGGAATCTCTGTATTATTTCAATGTTTGATTTTACTGCTGTTCCCCAGAGTTGTAGGCCATATGTCCATATGGGTTTTATTATGCATTCATAAAGCAATAGTTTGTTTTGAAATGAGAGTCGTGATTTTTTATTTAGTAGCCAGTACATAGTGCGCAACTGTAAGCCCATAGCCAATCGCTTTGAAAAAATATGCTTCTTCCAGGTTAGGCGTCTATCCAAGTATATTCCAAGATACTTGGTGTGATCTTGTTGCGGTAGTGATAAGACGTTGAGAGTGACGGGTGGACATGTCGATTTCCTGTTTGTGAAAGTAACCTGGACAGATTTGGATTCGTTGGCTTTGATTCGCCAGTCTTTGAGCCATTTGGAGACTTGATCAAGACTGCTTTGAAGCTTTTGTGCTGCATTAAACCAATATAGTAAGTTTAATTTTGCAATTAAAATTCATACTAATATGCATGTAAATGCTTCCGATAGATGGCGTTGGTCGTAAAGACAAAAGTGATAAGTAGATTGCGATGATCGAAAGATCTGTACTATAGCTCAGTGGCTTAGAGCACTTCCCCGGATTGGAAAAGGCGCGGGTTCGATTCCCGCTAGTACAAAAAATCTCTTTTTCCTTATTCACAAATAATTTTTACATTAATTATACATTTATTACATCAAGTTAAGTAACAGCAAAACACAGAATTACCTGGAAGGGATTATATCCGTTTCGATTGTTACTGAATCGATTATAATGATGAAACTTTTTCATCTTTTTAATGCGACCACGATCCATCTCGTCTGTCGCCTCAAGTGCACGTTTACGTTCGTCTCTGCGCTCATCAAACACCTGTGGCAATAAAAATCACAATTTGTTCTTAGTACATTTTAGTTTAATAACTACTAACCTACTACACATGTAAACGCTGGTGACGACTAAATTTTTGCTGTAGCCTTTAAGGACAGGATAGTAATGATTAAGCACGCTTTAAGAATGCTTATGAAAAGATATATTTTGAACACACTGACATAATTACTTTAAGAGGTGACCTTAGCTAAGGACCGATTATCTGTTTTCAACTATATAGTTGCCAACTGTAGTTGCTAACCACGAACTAATAGCATTCTGTTTAGGGTTGCGACCCGTACTTTATTTTAAAGTATTGTACGTTATTTATGGTAATTATAAAAAGTTATGTCGAATTTGATCATTATGTTACATAGTCGATAATTTAAATCTGCAAAAACTTAATAATATGGATAGGAGATGGAGAATCTTTCTGGAGAAAAAATATTATAATATTGGTTTATATATTTTGGTTTCTCATCTTTCATCACAAGCACCTACTGCAACACATAAATCTCTGTTCTGCCCCAGGTTGACTGGTAGAGAATGCCTACGGCATTAGGTCCGCCTTGTACCAATTTTTTGTGATGTTATAAATAAATAGATAAGCAGAATGACAGAGTGAAATAAATCTTAGTTTATTTTGGCACTATGTAGGTACTTTTTTTGCTACCTTTAATAACCTGTGTATTTTATTTATTTGATTTTACTAAACCAATGATATGCTTTTATATAATATTAGTAAATGCAATAACCACAACATTCTCCCCAGATTAGTTAGCTGTGTAGAGAACATGGTATTTAAATAATATGTACTTACCTAGTGTTAAAAAACCAAATAGTATATCCTACTTTAATAAGTTAATAGTTATCAAGTGTCATACATTAGAATTTATATTAATATTCCTAAGTTTGTTCAAAATGTCTTTTTTAAAAATAGATTTAGATAGGTGAAATATTTTGAAATAAAACTACGTTTACGGAATCTATCGCGTTTACTTGATTTTTATACTATCCCGACGTTTCGAATACTTTACAGCATTCATGATCACGGGTGGACTTAGATGGTAGATGTCCAAAGCTGATATGTTGTTTCAACGGTTTCATCTACCCACAGTAATATGATTTTACAAATTTTTACTTTATTTATTTCAACCCACATAATATTCGTTAAGAAACACAATTAAAAATCTCTATTGAAATTGGGATGTTTCTTAATTTCAATAGCCTCACGTATCATTCTAGGACGGTATCGATGTTCTTTTGCGAGGATTTGAGGTTTGTCAAACCTGATGTTATGGCGGGTGTGGTCCTGTGTGTGCTCACAAATTGCAGACTTTGTATAGCGACGGTGCTTCACATCAGCTATGTGTTTTTTGATCCGAGTTCTTATGGATCTCTTTGTTTGCCCAATGTAGGAGAGACCACAATCACAATATAAACAAAAATTTTAAAACTTAAAGGAGTATTATACTAATTTTATTACACTAGCTTAAAATCTCATACGTTGTAAGCATAAATCTTAGAGTAGATATTTTTAATTGTGTTTCTAAACGAATATTATGTGGGTTGAAATAAATAAAGCAAAAATTTGTAAAATCATACTACTGTGGGTAGATGAAATCGTTGAAACAACATATCAGCTTTGGACATCTACCATCTAAGTCCACCCGTGATCATGAATGCTGTAAAGTATTCGAAACGTCGGGATAGTATAAAAATCAAGTAAACGCGATAGATTACGTAAACGTAGTTTTATTTCAAAATGCGTAAAATTCGCGTAAATGTTATAAAGTATTATAGGTGAAATATATCAATATCAAAGAAAAATGTATTGTACATTGTGTTTGAGTAACACGTTGAATTGGAGCACGGTTACCAGCATTTGTTCTGCATGAACGTAAGGCAAAGAGTGGGTAGTTGCGCACTCTACGTTGGTGGATGAATCTAGGGACTACCAATTTATCTCATTATCCAACGTGGTACAGTCTAATCTGTTATTGAGTATATCATTTAGTGTCGACATCTGAAGAAGCGCTCTTCATTTATCTAGGGGCAATACATTGTATTGAGTCAAAAGTTGGTCGTACGGTGCACGTGCATGTTGACATTTATAGTGCATTTTTCGAAAATAATGGCTTTTTTATATTTGTCATACAAGGGGTCCCACACGAAGCAAGCGTACTCTAATTGTTAACGAATTAGAGTACAATATAATAGAATGAATGTAAAGGGGCGGACAAAATCGCGAGCTGATCTCATGACGAAGCCGAACATTTGAAAGACTTTTGTGGTAATTGCTTCAATATGAAGGTCCTTGTGTAATTTGTCATCAAGTAATATACCCAAATCTTTCAGATGCGTAACTCTGGTTAAAGTATTACCACACAAGGAGTAATCAAATTTTATAATGTTTTTATTTTTTGTAAAACTTATGGCATGACATTTAGAGAAACTTAGATTTAGTTTATTAAGCCTACAATATTCAGAGTCTGTCGAGGTCATTTTGAAATTTTAAACATTCCTCATTACTCTTAATAACCTTAAATCATCGGCGTATAAAAGAAAGTTAGCAAAATTGAAGCACTTCTTGATATCATTAATAAAGATGAGAAACAGTAAAGGACCTAGTAATTAACCTTGTGGAATACCAGATGTTACCTTAGCACTCACAGATTTGTAACCATTGACTACCACTATCGGACTTCTATTAGTAATATACGATCTAAACCATTGTAATAAATTGCCTCTTATTCCATTATAAGCTATCTTATTGCGAAGAATTTCATGATCCACACTGTCGAATGCCTTCTGAATGTCTGTGTAAGCTGCATCCACTTATATGCGTCTTATCAAAATTCCAAAACATAAAATCTAAGAATACTGTTAGATTAGTAACCGTTGATCTTCGTTTCACAAAACCGTGTTGTTCCTGTATGATGTAGTTATGAATAATTGAATAAATTGCGGCGTGTACTCAAATACTTTGGGCACATAGTATCGAAATAGGACGATAGCTCTCTATATTATGTTTATAACCACTTTTATGGATAGGAACGATATATGCGCATTTCCAAACGTCTGGAAGGTAGCCTTCAGTAATACATTTATTGAAGACAAGGTACAGAGGTATACTTATGGACTGAGCAGTTAGTTTAAAAAATACAGCTGGTAGATTATCTGGCCCTGGACCTTTGGTTGTGTCAAGGTATTTTAATTCCTTAATTATTGTGTTAGTATCGAAGTACAGACTATTTAATAAAAGACACTGATCAGAGACATCAGAAGGTGGTAACCAATCAGGGGTTAGAGTTGATGGTACGAACACAGATTCAAAAAAAGAAGAGAACAAGTTACAAATTGTTTCAGGAACACGGGATTCTCGACCATTATATATCAAACTGGATGGTATACCGGTCTTAGATTTATGTAGTTTATTTGCACAAAAAAGTTGGCAACCCTAATTCTGTTGTGTGATATTTCAGCAGAAATGTTTATCATGCAGTTGAATTTAACAAATTCTGAAAGAGTAGGAGTGGCTTTGGCATTAATGTCTTTGAGTGAGAAAAATTATAGAAGACTATGGATGAAGCGATAGCTCAAAGAAAGAAAAACTAAGTAATTTTAATATAATGAATGTACATTAATCTTACTCTTTAAACTCCTTTATAATTTATATATAAGTATTATATGTATGTGTATATAACATTTGTGTTTGTAGCCACACACGCACAAGTTCTTCACGGAAATACGTATAGTACGTGCGTACGGCGCGAAGACTCGCAGCAGCTGTGGTATTGGCGGTTTTAAACAGTCGCCTCCACGGGCGGACGCCAACTTAACACCCTTCAAACGACCTTGGTTGTCAACGCAGCTCTCATAACCAAGAACATTTGAATGTCAAACGAAATTTGGTTGCGTGTAGCAGGCGTTTTATTCTGTTTGCAATTTTACTGTCATACTGAATGCCACCGACCTGTCGAGACATGGCGCTGTGTGTGCCGCTCCAGGAGGCCACGGCCGCGCCGTACCCGCGGTGCGACACCGACTGCAGCTGGCGCAGCGTCTCCAGCGACCCCCCGCCCCCCGCCGCCGCCACCGCGCTGGCCCCGCCCGGTGCCGCGGCTCCGCCCACCGCTGCGGCGCCGCTCACAGCCCCGGCCCCCCTCACCACCATGGCTCCGCCTACCAGCTCGGCTCCGCTCTCCGCCTCTGCCCCGCCCACTGCCGCGGCTCCGCTCACGGCTGCAGCTCCACCCCCTCCACTGTGATCACTCAACGGAGACATACTGCTCACGCTGGTGTTTGGACTCTGTTCACTATCACGTTTCTCTTCTTTCTCTTTCACTCTGCGATCAAATTACGTCATTATCATTAGGTTTGCGTTAAAGTATAATTTTATTCATATGAAAAACAAATCTTGCTGAACTTCATACTATTTGAATGAAAAAAACGGGGTGATCAAACAAATGCAAACAGTCGCAGCTGTGTCATGTTTCTCAGGCGCGTATCATAACCTACTTAACGAATCTGTTTAAAACATGACGCATGTATTCCCCGAAGGGGTAGGCAGAGGTGTATTACACACCCACAATTCGCCAGCTATGTTAATAGTTTTTCGCGACTGACCTGCAAACCCTAGTCGACGTAATGGCAGAAGATTGTAAGAAAAGGGCCTACGTGTGAATGTGAGCAAAACCAAAATAATGGTTTTTGAAAGAGAAGAAGCCGAACAGATGTAAGAGTAGCAATAGGAAATGGTGTGCTAGAAAAAGTGGATGAATTTGTATATCTTGGGATGTGGATTCCGTCGGGATGGAAGGTACACCACTGATGTAGTGAGAAGAGTGAATGCGGGAAATAGAGTGAACGGAGCATTGGGACAACTTCTCGGCAGTCATCACCTCAGCCAGAGGGCACGTGTCGCAATACACAACGCAGTGCTTGTCCCATCGTTATTATATGGAAGCGAGAGTTGGGTATGCAAAAAGGAGTATGAGAGTAAAATCAATGGGGTCGAAATGCGATCTCTGCGGAGAATCTATGGAGTGAGGCTGACTGACCGCATTCGTAACGACGACGTAAGAGAGCGAGTAGATATGAATATGAAGAGAGTAAAGATGCGAAAGGGAATGCTCCGATGGTTCGGACATGTGGAAAGAATGCCGGACGAGCGACTAGTTAAGAAGATATACAATGCGAAAGTGGAAGGATGTAGGTACAGTGGGAGACCAAGACTCGCCTACCTAGACCAAATCGGTCATGTATTGAAGGAAGGTGGAGTCAGGAGTCTCCGAAACCGGCGAGCGTGTATGAAGGGAGTTATGAATGTTGAGGAAGCGAGAGATGTATGCAAGAATAGAGCCTCTTGGCACTCTGTTCTCTCTGCCTACCCCGCAAGGGAAATGGCGTGATAATAAGTAAGTAAATAAGTTATAGTTTTTGTAAAGTAATTCTTATTACTAGTAATTTGGTTGTATTTTATTTTTGTTGGTGGTATTTTATTACGGCGCGGCGGAACTTTTGGGTGCTACAGACTACAGACTAGATTGTGCTGCACGAGAAAATATCGTAATACCTGACAATACGCATATCGTATGTATTTAAAAATAGTAGTTATTAAACTAAATGATAATAATACTAGTGAACACGTAAAAGAAACCTACTTTTTGTTGGTAACACCATTAAGGCTGGGGCTAAGTAGAGGACCGCTTTTCTCGCTGGAGACGGTCCATGCGTGATGCATGCCCTTGGTGGTGACAACTAGCCCGCGTGGCGATTCACAGCGACTGGGCTTGGGGCGACGGCCGTCTTCCCTCTCGTCCCCACTCGACTCTGTGTCATAAGGCACGAGCCTCGAACCCGCGCACCTATTTCTCGGTGAGCAGCCAGATGCTTCGCTTCTGTTCATTTGTTCCTCTAATTTCTCTAGGGGTGTTTTTATCGTCTTAACTAATTTTCCAGTAGCAGATTTATCTAATTCTTTTGAATTACAAGTGGTTGATTGCACCACAGACTCACTTTTAGACAACTTTGACTTAGAATTAGGATCATCATCATTTTGTCTTTTAATAGTAAAACTGATTTTCTTTTCTTCTACTTTATCTAAGCCATTCAATATTTTCGGAGGCTGAATTATTTCTGCTTTTTTTACAACCTCGCCATTTTGTTTTACTACCCATGGTTCTGAATTAGCATTGTTTAGCTCCGATGCTTTGCCAAGTGTACTATTAAGAATGATTGGTTTATTATCAGGCTTGAAGGATTCTACAGTAGTGTTATTAAGGAGTATTGGTTTCCTGTCATCATTTCTATAAAACGTTATATTTAATGGGCTCTTTTCTCTGTTCAATATATTATCAGGTAATTGTGGTCCATATGCACTTGATGTTGAGGCAGTTGATGGTGATATTTCTTCTGTGATGTTATCTTTCTCAAAGAACATAATATAGGCATTAGTTCCTAAAACTGCAGACAGTGGTAGAGCTCGAACACTGCTGTCGTCAAATTGATAATAATTACCATTAGGTGCTTGGCCTATGGCTGTATAATGGCCACAATTTTGCGAAGGTCCTAAATGTGTCACTAAACTAACCAATTTATAAGACTGTAACAAAAAACAATTCAATATTAATTATTTAAATATTTTTATATATATTTTTAGCATTTAACATGCTTAGCAATATACATTAAACATAAAGTGAAAAATGTGAAATCGAAAATAACAGTCACGAGCAGGATTTCAACCTGCATCTCCTGGATACCGTCCAGATGCTTTGCCAATTCAGCCATCGTTGACAATTGCTCCTGACTGCTAATTTCGATAACACATTCATACCCAACGTTTTTGGGTGACGCCAATTATTGTTTACTACAAAAACAAACTTAAAGGAATACAAATTAGTAATATCAACTCACCAGTTGTTGATTATTCTTGGTGTACATATATTTATTAAGACTGATCTTTTTACGGAATTGCACGTGTTTCGAAAGTTTTCCTCCAGCTAATGAGAACCGTTTCAATGCTATACACAATACCATTGGTGCTCTTTCTATAAAAAATTGTTTAGTAGCTGATACCTAAAAAAAACAAAGAATAAATAAATAATATAATGAGTAATGTTTTTGATTTCACATTTTCGCAGTTTGTGTTTGTTTATAAGGATAAGCTTGTCAAATGCTTCAAATATTATATAAAACTATTTGATATAAAACTGATAATGTTTTTCAAGTTTATATTAAGAAATCCTTTTTAAGATTGCCAGATGAGTATCATTTACCACATACCTTTTTATTGCATGCCTCACATTTATATCCTAAATCTTCCAATCTTTCTCTTGAGAAGAATGAATCCAGGGCTTCATCCAATGTTGAATGTTTTCTTATATCTAATAGCAAATCCTGTAAAATAAAATAGTGAAATGTTAAGTGTGTACAATATAAATTACTCAATGTGTTGCGTTGTGACTTTTAAGGTTTGAGTTTTCTATACATAGTCCATGCATGTGGGCTGGTTCATAAATATGTTATTTATCAAGAAGGATTGTAGCAGGCTTGAATTCTGCTTGCAGTAAAACTCTGATCCTACTTTCACAAATTATTTGTTTTTTTAAATTAGCTGCACATGTGTTTACAAATGACAAAGATATTTATTTATGTTGTAATTTTTGGACAATTTGTGGTTTGGTACATTTTGACATAACTAAGTCCAATTTAATGTCATCACAATAATAAAACAATATATCACCTGAAAATGCTGGTATGTAGTGGACAAATGGTGACAGGAAAGACACCTGACGGTGGAGCGTAAATATCCACCTAAAATCTGATTTAAAGGGGTTGTCTCTTTACTATATTGATCAAGTTTGTCAGAATTGACAAATCGACTTAAATAACATTTCTCCATTGCCTCCACAAGGTACCTAAAATAAACACATTGTTATAGCATACCAAAGAGTAAACAACAATTTAGTACATTAAATACTGTCACATTACTAATCAGTATCAATTACATCACTCTGGCCTTGAAACTATCCACAATGTAATTGAACAAAAATTAATAGTAATTAGTAACAATATCTCATTATAAGAAAGTAAACAAACTATACTGGGTGACTTTTTTCTCCGTCTTGAAAAATGGAGGGGATGATAGGTAAGTGATATAGAAACCTATGGCATAGTTATTTTTATTCTTTTTACTGACTTCGCCTGAAATTAATCTACCAATATAAACTCCTAATTTACATTCTATTTTTCATATTTAAACGTTAAACACATAAATAAAGAAAAACAAAAAATAAAATAAAAATCGTAAGCATTGTCACATTAGCAAACGCGCGCGCAATAATGAATAATTTCTACAAAAAGGTATAACTATCTCCAGGCAGTTCAATGAAAGCGTATTTGAATGAACGTCACTCACTGGACCTCTTGCCTCTTCCCATGAGTTGCAACTTGCAAGGTTCCAATCCCCGCACCTCCAGTTCCACCCGCTGGCCAGCGGCCCTTTATTTATTTTTTAACTGTTTTTCAGTCGCATGCGAATAGGTACATAGTGACGTTGTGGAGTGTGATCTTTTTATTATTTATTTGCATTATTTACGTTAACGTGCCGCTCTCGCTGTGTGATAAAGTAAACATGTACAACTATAGCAATGTAGAGTATTTAGCAATGGTGCAGTGTTATATCCTGTCTGGTGAAAATTTAGATAGTGCAAGGCGGATGTACGTAGAATCACAACATCTGCAATCTCTTCACCGACGCGGTATTCAAGATCCACAAATTCCGAGCACAACTTTGATTTTGAATACATATCAAAGGTCTAAGTTACTTGCGAGGATTT
The DNA here is from genome assembly GCA_948253155.1 of Leucoma salicis. Lineage (NCBI taxonomy): Eukaryota > Metazoa > Arthropoda > Insecta > Lepidoptera > Erebidae > Leucoma > Leucoma salicis. The sequence continues at coordinate 16,942,088 of OX411818.1, forward strand.
TTCAGCACGACGGCTGCCCAGCGCGAGTATTTGGATATACCTACGCCATTTCGTTCGTAGGTACCTACTTTTCATTCATGCGCGTTCGGGCCGTGGTTAGGTTAGTAGGATGCTTTCATTTTATGTATTTTATAGGATTTCAGAATTTCATAAATGAAGTGCTAGTACACTAATACTGTCGTTAATAGATTCTATTTCACATACATAATACACCACATTGTTATCAAGACGGAGAAAAAAGTCACCCAGTATATATCTGGAAAAATGATATTTGATATATTACCTTAGAAACTCATGTGCATCCTCTTGCCGCCCAGGAGTGAGGTGCCTGCATATAAGTCGCAACTTGGAATACACTTGCCAGGGTTTGATGGCTGCTCCACCACTCTTCTGTGTTGCCATCAATGCAGAACGCATTCCACATATCACACATGCTTCTGAAATACATAAATATTATCATTATTTCAACCCTTTATCCCACCATAAATTTCATTTGTGTTTGTCCTCAAATAGTCCAGAAAATATTGTGGTAAGACCTACATATAGCTGAGAAATTATCTTGATGGCTTATGATGATCAATGTTGGGCCAGTGTGGACTATGGTCTAAATCCCTTTCACAATAGGTTAATAAAAAAATGTCACTAAGGTACTTTTCAACATTTCAACTGAGAAGTTACAAATAAATAAATACAGACATTTCACACAACATCCTCTAGTCCCAAACTAAGCTTAACACTTGTGTTATGGGTACCAGATTACGGATATAATACATAATCACTTTTTTGTTTGTAAATACATACATATACTAGATAGAAAACACCCAGACTCAGTACAAATATCTCTGTTCATCACACAAATAAATGTCCTATGTGGGAATCAAACCCACAACCTCGTGCACGGAAATCGGTTACACTATCCAAAAAATGCATACATGCTCAGAATTAAAACAGATATTTATATACCAAAATTATCACACCACTCCTGAATCAATTTAGTCACATAAAGTTTTAAACAGTCTTACCTTGTTGGTTACATTTCTCCATATGAACCACATCCATTACCAACCAATTAGCTAAAGCTGGTACATGGAAGAGGGCCTGTAGAGTAGAGTTCAAGTAACAGGTGTTCCCAACATTTTGCATGCCAGCTCCTGCTGCCCATGCATTCTGCCACCCCAGCTGAACCTTCTCGAGGGGGAATAACACCCTCTTTGGTCTGGGTAATCCTTCATCACCATTCTTACTTTCTGAAAAAATATTTATATTGATGCTACTCGCTCACATTGTTATTATGATAACTTTAATTTATACTATTAAAGCTGACCTTGAATAAGAATTACAGAGATAACATATTTGTTATTATCTTATTTAAAATAATAATCAGTAATTACTAATTATTAGTTCCTCCAACCATTATTTTTACTACAGTAACAATAATGCCACAACTTCTCCAAAACCATTATAATCTGCATGTTTACTACTAACTTGTGCAAGGAAAATACTTCTCGTATAATTGTAAGGTTTAGTATAGATTAACTAGAATAATAAGTTGTGGATATAAAAGTCTTCTAAAAGTTGACCTGATTATGCTATTTGTGAGCTCTCTTACATCTCAGAAGTAGGATTGGAACATTCTATATGACAAAGTAAAATCATTAATGTTTTCTCTCTTCAACTATAGTGGAACTCACCTTAGTATTGGGAGTTCCATTATAGTTGACAGGAGAAAGTTTCTAATTTAGTTTTGAAATAATTTCATAATTCAAGTTGACACTAGAGCATGCATTATTCTGTTTCAATTATAAAGGAGTATAGAGTAAATTTCAAGATATTATAATTAGAATGATGATTATTACAAACAAATTTGTATGATAATTTCTTTTTGTGTATACAACTTTGGTTTTGAAATAATTCATTTGTGATGTAAAACTGTTATTGACAAGTGACCATACAATATAACCTCCAAATTGATCTTAATCGCGCATGTAGGTAACAAACCGCAATGCATTTTCAATGTCAAAATACCATAACAAATCACCTGAGGTTTGATTGCCGCCAACATATTCCTTTTTTAATAATTTACTATCATGCACTGGTTTTTTAGGTCGGATCACCACGTACTTAGACTTCAGGCCGTCAAGAACATTGCTTTGATAGTCACCAGATTCTTCAAACTCAATCTTAGATAGAAGGACACTTTTAGCAGATGAATAAAGTCTGCTGTCTAACAAGGAAGAGCTTTGAGATTCGTCTGGCGTAAGAGATAAACGCAAAGCGCTTGTTACTGGGTCACAAATGGAAGCGGGCATTTTACCTCCAAAATCGCTCGATCATCAAATCACAAAGCACTCCATGATTTTACCAGCAAGTTTATGAATAGTTTTAAGAAAAATTAAACTAAATTAACTATATTGGTTCTGTAAACATTAGTATAAGTCATAGGAAAGAAAAACGAAATAATTACAAGCGCGACTGCTTGAATGAAGGAAGAGCTCGCTCGCGAGGACGGCCGATCCGATCCACCATAGAGTAACTGTATATAAAACATAGACTATGTACTATATATACAGTCTTTATCTTAGATAAATAACCTATAGATGTAGCCATCGCGTGGCAGCAATATTACCTCAGTGTGGCTATTACGCTACGACTACGGCTATTCACCCTAAATGTTGCAAAAATTAAATGAAGATCGTGATATAATTTTTACCACTATGTAAATAAATCACTAATTTATTAATAAATTAATATCGATCACTTATTATCCTGATTAATATTTTTTTTTGTTTTTTTGTTTAATGGTCCACTCGATTAGAGTATTTGCCAATGACGTTAGGCAGTTAAAAGGTAAAGGTAAGGAATCAATATCAATAAACAGGAGTTTAGAACGTAGGAAATTCTGGTGGAAATGTTAGAATATCGGATTAAATAAAATATATACCTACTTAAGAAAATAAATTACTTGTTATATTTTTATATTATTGTGCGATATGAACTTTGAAAGGATTTTATAAATATCAATATCATTATATGCTAATAAAGTATGAACCGAAGTAGGAAAAGGAATATTTATAGATAGTAACGATGAATATAATAAGTAATCATGAAGAGGACAGGACAGGAATAAATTATTGATGTCCCCAATTTCCCCACAGTCGCATACATTTGATGAAATTATGTTCAATCTATACAAATGAGATGGTATACAGACATGACCAAGCCTCATACGGATAAGAATAGTGGTGACCTGTTTTCCAAGTTTAACTTTGAAAAACCAGGGCTTACTAGGTATATTATGCTAAACTAGAGAGTAGTGATTACCTTGGATCTGACAACTGTTCAACCAAAATTTCTGCCACAATTTCTTTAGATGTAATGCAGGTTTTGTGGAGGTTTGTATCCAAGGTGTTAAAACGATTATGGGTGTGGTCTATTGTCCTCCTTCTACTGACTGTTTCACTGACTAAGAAGCAGTTTTAGAATCTTTGGGGTCTGACTATGCACATCACATCATAATGGGAGATTTCAATACCGATCTCCTTGCTCCAATCCTCAAGCCTCCACGTGTTGCCCTTGCAAGCCACTCACCACAATACCCTAGGGGAAGACACATGGCTTGATATCATTGTCACTTCCTCCCCTTCCCTTGTTACCTCCCATGGCCAGCACCCTGCTCCTTGTTTCTCCCATCACGATCGCATTTTCCTCTCTTACTTCCTTAAACCTCCAAAACCTAAACCTAAGGTACTGAATTTGCGTTGTTTTGCGTGAACGAATTTCGACCATCTGCGTACTCAAGCCTCAGCGCTTGATTGGCAACCGCTGCTGGACGCTAACACAATGGACGAGAAAGTCAACATTTTTAATAAAACCATCATTAGCCTCAACGGTCAGGTCATGCCCCTGTAGTGAAAACTAGGCTAAAGTGTCCACCCGCGCCTTGGATGTCAGATGTTATACGTAAGGCAATGCGACGTAGGGACGTTGCCTTTCTTAAACACAGAAAGCGTTGTGATACCAACTGGGACCTTTACAAGACTGCTAGGAATCAGTGTAATCAAATGATACGTAATGCTAAACGCCGATATATCCTTAATTCTATCTCTTCATCATCTTCTTCTGACGTTTGGAAGCTCCTTGGGAAATTTGGCATTGGTAAGACGCAACAATCAGAAGTAACAAACAACGTCAATCTAGATGACCTTAACACTTTTTTCAGCTCTACAGTGTCTCTAGACGATGCCACTAAATGCCAAACCCTAGATTATAATGCCAATTTACAACATCCTGATATGTTTCCTTTTAAATTTTCTCCCATGACACCTGATGAGGTTAAAAAGATTTCCCTCTCCATTAAATCTAAAGCGGTTGGCTACGATGAAGTCAGCCGCCGGATGATTATAACTATCCTTGATGTCCTATTGCATCCCATCACACATATGCTAAACTTTTCTCTTGAGTGTAGTGTCTTTCCCACTCTATGGCGTAAAGCATATGTCCGTCCCTTGCCCAAAATATCTAACCCCATTGTTCCTAATGATTACCATCCTATCTGCATCCTCCCTTTCCTATCCAAATTACTCGAGCTCTGCGTCCACAAACAATTATGCAAGTTTGTCTTTTCCAATAACCTCCTGAGTGACTTTCAGTCTGGTTTCAGGCCTGGATATAGCACAGTCTCAGCTCTCCTAAGGGTTTCTGGTGACATTAAGGTGGGCATGGAGGATACCAGCATCACAGTATTGGTGTTGGTAGACTTCACAAACGCCTTTAATGCTATCGACCATCATGGTCCATCCTGCTATCCATCCTCTCCCATCTTATGATCTCATCAGATGCTCTGGATTGGTTCTCATCTTATATTCAGGGGCGCTAACAGTCTGTCCGCGTTAATGACTCATCGTCCAGTTGGAAGGACTTAGATTCTGGTGTCCCTCAAGGCGGTATACTTTCTCCTCTTCTTTTCTCTCTTTTTATATTAATTAGGTAAAATACTTGAAATATTAGTTATAATTATAGTTCTAAGTCTGCAAATTATTACGAGAAAACAAATATTTGTTTCAAATAATATTAATAGGTATATTATATAATAGGTAATAGTAAAGTAGGTAGTAGTATGTAATTATAGTTCCTATTAAACAATAAATTAATGCAACCTATTAGTCACAAAATAGTTACACAGTTCATTTACGTCATCAAAGAGTTATATTAAAGATCAGTGTTGGTAACTAAAGACCTCATAGAACTAGATGACCTAATAGAACTAGAGAACTAGATGACCTAATGAAGAAACAGTAACTAGAGAACTAATTGAACTAGATGTCCGAACTAGTTCATTTGGAAAAAAGAACTAGTTCGGAGCGCTCCCTTTAGTGACCGAGCAAGAACAAGTCTAGTTTCTTTTATAAATTGTTGGAGTTGGTATTCAAGACACTTATTGTTAGTAGCCATATGACAACCCTTACAATTAATACAGCGAATATCTTCCTCCTGCACATCACAACTGTCACCAGTGTGATCTTGACTACATTTAAAACATCTAGGTTTTGATCTGCATTGAAGCTTTACATGTCCAAAACGGCAATAATTGTAACATTGCACTGTTGGGTAAATATACAATTCCACGTGTAGTGCATTATAACACATATATATGTGTTTGGGTAAAATTTGTCCATCGAATGTTATGACAACTGATTGTAGATTTCAGTTCAGTGGCATTATTAACTGTAATTTTTCTTTTTAACCTTCTTACTTTAAGAATTTTGCCACAGCCACAAGGAAGATTGATGTTATTAATGATATCTTCATCTGAACAGTCAATAGGCATACCTCTTACTATGCCCATGCAAGTTACAAAAAATGATGGAATAAATGCTTTATAATTACTGCTAGCCAGTAGTGTTGATGTTAAAAAATTGTTTGAATCTTGATATTGTTGAAATTGTAAGAACTCACGGGCCGATAATAGAGGAAATAAAACAAAGTAGACACATGTATCTCCAGAAATAATACTGATATATTTTCTCATCTTTCTTTATGATATAAAATCAAAACTGTTATCGTAAATCGTCCGAACTCGACGCTGGTCCAGCCAAATATAATTTCCAACAACCCTCCATTTTAAAACCACCGACAATCGATTCAGTGTTGCCAGTAATCATTAAAAGATGCTAATTTTATTGAGTGAATTGGGAAGTATTATTTTTTATTACAAAACCTAACAAAATGGAAAATCTATTTCTACCAATACGTTTTAGGCTACCATTAATAATGTTTTTAAAGGAATTATTTTGTAAAAATCGTCCAAATGTAACCGGATGCAAAGTAGCACTATCACTTGGAGATGGCATTATTTTCTGTATATGTACTATATACAGGGAAACATCTGTTGACTCACATGACAATCTAACGACTGACTGTGGTAGAGAAGTCTTCAAGAATTGATTTGAGAAGTCTTGGTTGAGCTGTTATTCTCAAGTTGAGCAATAGGGGTATCACTAACCACTTGTGAGCACTGTACTTCAGTTAAACAATCACAAGTAATATCTTTAGAGTATTTATTGCCGTGCTTACGACGACGTTTATTGCAGTGCTTGCAAATCAGTTGGCGAGATGGCCGTTTCCTTTTTATACCACCGATACTGGAACAGTTGGTGTCCATACTGTCCATATGCGAGACTTACAAAGTGATATTATAGGCGACATCTGGAGCTGTTCCACCCGGATCATCTGGGGGATCCATTGTTAATAAGATTAACTTAACTTACCTACGTATCTTCTAATTTGTACACTATTATAAATGATATATATACAACTAAATTACTATATATACAATTAAATATTTACAAAACCACCAGAAATATCATTAAAATTTAAAAAAAAATACAAAAACACGTCCGCCAAATTCAATGATTCCCGCGCTTTTCCTGATTAATATTGTGACCTGACCCTCCTGATCCTCGTTCTGCTGCTTCCTCCCCTAAATCAGTTTATCAACCTGGGACTAAACGCCGATAACGAGCAGACTAATGAATCGGAATGTAATTCATCCGCCAAAAAAACTAATTATAGACCAAGAATTAGCCGTAGCGTCCATTCAGAACATCTATCTCCACCCAAGATTAGTGGTGGGTGTTAAATCCTATACCAATACAGACAGTGGTCCATTTATTGTCCATATTACCCGTTCTGAGCCAGACCCAATTGCTGGAACAATTATCCGTCCCATTAAGTTCGGACAGTTCCTTTTTAAAAATAAAATAAAGAATATTTGCACAGATGGCATTAAAAAAGTAGGAAGAAATAAAATTTCTATTCAATTTAAAACGGCAGATGATGCCAATAAATTTTTGGATAATAAAATTTTGGAAATTGCAAAATTTGTAGCTGTCATCCCCACTTATAATATCACCAAGATGGGTATAGTCCGTAATGTTCCAGTTGACATGTCCATGGACGAATTTGTTGAATCCATCATTCTTCCCAATGGATGTGGTCCTGTCCTAAAGGCCCGCATACTTAACAGAAAAAACAGCACTGATGGTAAGGTATCTTGGATCCCAACGCAGACAGTTGTGCTAACATTTCAAGACCAACTACTCCCTAACAAAATTTATTGCTTCAACACGTCACTTCCAGTAGAGTTATATCAGTTCCCCATAATCCAATGTCACAACTGCTGCAGATTTGGACATGTGAAAGGTCAATGCAGATCCAAACCTAGATGTTATCGTTGTGCTCAGCCACATGCAGGTGACTCCTGTGGTGTAATTGAGGCGGAAACTTCTTGTCAACACTGTTTCGGTCAACACTATGCCAATAGCAGGGATTGCCCTGAACAAGGTAGACAGAAATCCATTAAAATTCTCATGGCCAATGAAAATATATCATATCAAGAAGCATCTCGCTAATTCCCTAGATCAATTACACCATTAGCAGAAGTTGCTCAAAACTCTGCAATTATCAACAATCATTTTTCACATCCTCAATCATCATATCCTACTCAATCATCCCATACTCCTTCCACTACATCTTACAAAAAAACTGTTTTCTACCCTCCTCGCTCTCATGTTCCCCTTGGGAAATCATATGATAAAGCCTCTCACCAGGCAATTATCGCCAATCCTTCTTTCGCTTTGCCAAACGGTAGTGCCATGTCTCCCACTCCCTCCTCTTCAAATTCTTCACCGGTTCTCCAGGATGACAACCTCCTGGAAATTCTCTGTAACATGATCTTTGACCTACTAGCTAAATCTAACTCCAAGACTCCAACATACCGTCCCACGTTGCCCAAAAACTCACTCAACTTATATCATTAAATAAAAAGTCAGTAGATGGGGTCCTAGGAGACATTTCTTCACAAAATTGAATCCATCCTAGCCTTTTTTCATTTTTAAAAGTCTGGTAGTTTGGGCAGCAGTTTTCTTGTAGAGAATAAAATTATTTTTTGTCATGTTCCTAGCGATACAAATCGCTTCTCGGCTTCTTTTCTGTCCTTGACAACTTTTGAGCAGTCTGCATCCCACCAAGGGGCTGAAATTTTGAATTTTGATGATTTTTTTAAACAAAATACCTCATTAGCAGCTAAATGAATATATTCTACAAATTTTGAATACAGTTCAGAGTAATTTTTAGAAACAGGAAGATATCTTAATTTGTTTTCTAATGAAGCCGAATATAAATGCCAATTTTCATTATTTAATATATATTTGAAAGATGGACTAAAATTTACTGGTGGGATACTTCTATTCTGCATTTCGATTAAAATGGGGAAGTGGTCACTGCCATATGAATGATCCAGGACACGCGAAGACAGAACAGAGGCCAGCGAAGGAGAAGACACTGAGAGGTCAACTGCACTTATAGGGTCTTATGAGAGAAGAACCCTACGTATTGGAGTCCCGGCGTTAATAACACACAAATTTGCCTCATCAAAAATTTCCAAAAGAGACAGGCCGAATGAATCATCGTGACTCGAACCCCACGAGATATGATGAGCGTTAAAGTCTCCTAGAAGGATAATAGGAGGCGGAACTGATGATATAATTAATAAAATATCTGCCACTAAAGAGGAATGAGGTCGAGGGATATATAATGATATGAAAGATATGTTGAAAATATTTACAGCAATTATGTTAATGTCAGGAGTAACAGATGGGAGATGAATTTGTGAAAATGGAAATGAAGATGAACGCCTAACAAGTAAGGCGCATCCAGCATATCCATCTGCCCTGTCATCCCTAAGACACGAGTAACCTGGAATCCGGAAACGAGAACCAGGCACAAGCCATGTCTCAGAGATGGCAATGACCAATGGCTGGAATTTGTTTATCAAATGTAGTAGATTATGTTTTTATGGCATAGGCTTTTAACGTTCCACTGGAGTATAGGAACTTGATCCATTATTTTTATTTAATGATATAAGTTATTGACCACACTGAGGTAATATTCCATTGTTCTCATCTAGATGATCATCTTCCCTGTGTTCTTCATTTATATCGGCTATTTAATCAACTTCCTAACCCTTTATTTCAATCACCTTCTTTACCTTTATATTGTACAAATTATAACGTCCTAGTCTTCCAACCAAAAATAATCCTACATTTTGGTATTGATAAAGACTCTATAGAAGCCAATAATATATTTAAGGAAAAACTTCATAGGAATTATAAAAACTGGTATACTTTATTTACAGATGCTTCCAAATTATCTAATAATTCAGTTGGCGCTGCGGTGTGGATCTCTTTCACTAGAATCTCATCAATGTTTAAATGTCCACCTGGCTCTTCAGTGTTTACTGGAGAGTTAATAGCCATATTAGAAGCAATCTCATTTGTAAAATTCACACAACTTAAATAATTCAATTATTTTTTCCGACTCTTAAAGGTCCCTTCAGTCTATCTTATCTAACCCCTTTCGAATAAACACTAAGTCTCCGATTACAATGAAAATATGAGATGAGCTATATCATTGTGATGGACTTGGCATTAATGTTGTATTGGCTTGGATTCCTGGTCATTCTGGCATATCTGGGAATGAATCAGCCGATATTTGTGCTAAATCTGCCACACACATGGGGTTTCTTGAACACTTCCAAATTTACTCTCAAGATATTTGTGCTTCCTTAAAATCTATTTTATTTCAAGATTGGACCACCGCATGGTTGGCCTCCAAGACCGTTAAAGGAAAATTTTATGGTGATATTCAACGTGACATTCCCTACCAAACCCTGGATTTCTAAATTCAAAAATATTGACAAGTCTGCTGCTTCTACCATCTGCCGTTTGCGATTGAACCACTCCTGTACTCCTGTATTTTTGGCTAAACTTAGAATTAGGGATAGCTCCGTTTCCCTGTATCGTTCAAATCTTTACTCACACTAGTATTCACCCCATTTATCCATACATTGTACAAATTCATTAAAATAAATAAGATCAAGCTGTAAATATACATAATTCAGAAATTAGGTAATGTCTAAGTTATGTTTAGAGTTAAAATAATTTTAGTTATTTATTGTGTGTGCCGTGTAGGGCCGACTTTAGAATTGTCCCACCCCTCCCCACCCATGGGAGTCGTAACAGCCGACTAAGGGAATACCGCGGGAGTGGGCAGCACCACTCCTTCGAGTATTAACAACGTCCACTGCGATCGCCAACCCGCCTGCCAAGCGAGGCGATTACGGTACTATCCCCCATTCTTGGGGAGGCCTATGTCCAGCAGTGGACGTTAAAAGGCTGATGGATGGATGGATGGATGGATTTTACCTATATTGTATTTGTTGTATTTAGTATTATTTTGTTTGTTTCAGTATACCTACTCATCTTGGTAGTTAGTCTCATAATCACCGGCCCTTTTATCTGTTACTGAACAATCTCCTTCGTATGACGGTCTATTCGATATCTCTACGCGACATTGTGTCTATATCTAACAACGCCATTAAATCAAGAATTGAATTGAATTGTGAATGCAAAATTAGGTAAGAGTTTACAGCCAATAAACTTTCACAAAATTTTAACGTAACTATTTAAAAAAGGTTTTATTTTCTATGTTCAACATTAAAATTCTGCAACATCACGTAGTTATTAGTAAATGTATTGCGATTTCAGATCGGATATTGTGATAAATAAAATGTATATTTTTTTTTAAGTAAAACTTCTTTAGGCGCGACTAGGGAGTAACTCAGATTTTTTTTCTGATGGAAGTAATGCTTACTATAGTGTAGTTTCCGCTATTTAAAAATAATAATTTGGATTGGTCGTAAGTATATGTCATATACTCCACGCTTCTTGACTTATACGCCAGCTAGTGGCAAATATCATAATCAATTAGGATTATTTATTTCCAAATTGTGAATAGCAAAGTGAATAAAAATTCAACAGTTTTAAAAAATATATTTTAAATTGTAGTTTTTTTTTCCGTCAACGCCAAAGAACTTTTACTTCAATCGCGCGTAAAGGGTACACGCACACACTTTTTTATTCTTTATTTAGTTTCGGGACTTTTATCGAACATGGATATGCCAGTCCCATTGTACTCTTAACTAATAACAATCTTAACCTAATCTAATCTAAGCAGCAGGGAGGAGCTGCTGAGAAGCAATCACCATCTCATATACCCTTCTTGCAGCAACTGAAGCGGGTTCTACCAGAATGGATTGGAAAATACCCACATTGCTTCTAATCAGCCCAAACTCTCTCAGCAACGCTTCGCTATGACTCCGGTTCCTATTACACTCCACTAACAAATGATGCCCCGTATGTAATGCGTCCTCCACCACATCACATATCTCACATTTGGGTGAGGTGAATTTTTTTGACAGAAATGCATACTTGCCGATGGATAGTGACCGGAACGGAGTTTGAAAACAATTTTTAAATATTGCCTGTTAATAATGACATCTCTGGACTAGGGGCTACTAAAGATTGAGCACTGTGTGGTTTTATACCAAATACCCTTTTCTCTTGATCTTAAATCAAAATATATTATTCCTGCCATATATCCCAGCATTTCCATTTGTATCTTGGGATTACTTCGCTGTAATTAGGAAATATTTTATACTATGTCCCACTCGAAGATGCTGATTTAGCCAGTTAGTCTGCCTTTGCGTTACCTCCAATTCCGATATATCCTGGGAAAAATTGATTTTCGCCCGCCAACTTAAGAGAGCCTAAATAATTTAGCTGCTCACTCACAGATGTCCTTACCTTTTTTTTGTTAAGGCGGGAAAAAATGTTCTTAACCGCACACCCCGTCGTTCGGGGCAACGAACGGGGTAGTGTGGGGCCTGCACCCACTAAAGAAATCCGCCATGTGCCGTCTCTCCGCCTTTATTGGCAGGCCACTGGAACTGTGTTACATTCATTCGGTGGTACAGATGTCCTTACCTGTTAGTGCCGTTTTTTTTTAATTGGAATCATTGAGTACGTAGTGTTACAACTTTTGTTTTATTATACTTATTAGTCAGTTATCTTTAAAATAAATTTTGGACAATAAAAGATAAAGAAAATTTAAATGTTTAAATAAATAAAAATTTTGATTATTGTATAGTATACATAATTGTCCAGACATCGAATAACTTCGATTATCATATGGAATACATTGAGTAAGTTCGATATATTGATGTTTATTGTTTAAAATGAAGAATATCCATAGACTAAGTAGAATATCTCTTATATACAAATTTACTCTGTGGTGAATATTACTAATTTAGAGGAGTTTTGGCGGGAACACGAAGAAGATCATGTCGTCGCTCTGCATTATTTTCCTAAACTAGTGTTATTTCAAGTATTAATGTGTAAAAGTGGTGGCCTTTTGCTTATTACCTATTTGTGTATGTGCATAAGTGTTGGCAAGTGATGTAATGCGAAATAACGTGTTTTTTCCTGTTGTCTCCAAAACTCCATAGAAGCTTTAGTAAGATCGCCATCGTCTTACTGGAGTGGGACCTTGACTTGACTGACTAATTTTATATGACTGACTTCGACTATGACTTGTTTTATGAACTAAACTTACGTGTGATGAGAGAATAACGATGTTTATAAGTTACTGTTAGGCTGATGGTTCTTCCAATGCCTTAAACAAACAAAAAAAAAACTAATTTAGCACAGACTACTAATTATACTGAGTAAATTTTAATTTATAATTTTTAGTGAATTAGTGAGAAGCTAGAAACTATAATACTTCGGCGAAAATTAGATATTATATGATAGGTACATAATAATTAAATATAAAAAATAAAGGAGTTTAAAAATATATATTTATTTTATAGTATTTCAAATTTATTCCACATTTAAGTATATTTTAAGATGAATTTGCTTTTGGCCCAGGGATTTATGTTTTTATCAGGTAGGATTGTTTAGGTACCTCTAAATATTTTCGTTCCTTATTTATTATTTGTATATTTCTTGAATATAACTTCTCAAATCGATTACAATTATTTTTGTCCTTTTTAATTATTTAATAAATATTTATTGCAGCTATTTGTGTGGTTTCGTCGTCACGAGTTTTAGAATTAAGTGACAAATTTATTGATATTAGTCATGAGGGCTTATGGTTCGTCAAGTTTTATGCGCCTTGGTGTGCCCACTGCCGCAGGATTGAACCTATATGGGCGCACGTGGCTCAAGCTTTATACAATAGTCCTATAAAAGTTGCCAAAGTTGATTGTACACGATTCTCAGCAGTTGCTGCACATTTTAAAATTAGGGCTTTCCCAACTATATTGTTGTAAGTACCTATTTAATGTTATCAATCTTGCTTCTCATAACTTATAGGGAAAATAAAATATAATATATTGTCAGTGTATTAGTCTTACTTGTAATATATTTTAACTGCCTCGGTGGTGTAGCGGTAGTGTATGCGACTGCTAATCATGAGGTCTCGGGTTCGATCCCCGGGTCGGGCAATGTTATTGAGCTTTTTCCTAAAAAGAAAAATCCTCAGTAGCAGCCCGGCGTTTGGAAATGTGCCCGGTAGACATCAATAAGCTCGCCCCCTATTACGTGGGACAAACATAGCTGGCGAGTCGTGGGTGTGTAATATACCTATGCCTACCCTTTCGGGGAATACAGGCGTGATGCCATGTTGTAATATATTATAAAATATTGTAGTGTGATTTTGCTCTCATCAAAACAGTATTCCCATAAAATGATATTTAAATACTGAAATTGGCAAAGCATCTGGACGGTATCCAGGAGATGCAGGTTCGAATCCTGCTAAAAATATATATAAAAATATCTAAATATTTATAGGGTTTGCGTCATTATTAGGTAAAATCTTAATTGTAAAATTAAGTTTACCTGGTCGGTATAATGTATGAAAATACTTCCGACAGATGGTGCAGGCGTCACCCAAAGACGTTAAGTATGAATGTGTTATCAAGATTAGCAGTCAGGAGCAAGGGTCACGATGGCTGAATTGGCAAAGCATCTGGATGATATCCAGGAGATGCAGGTTCGAATCCTGCTTGTGACTATTGTTTTCGATTTCACATTTTTCACTTTGTGTTTAATGTATGTTGCTAAGCATGTCAAATGCTAAAAATATATATAAAAATATCTAGATATTTAAATAATCATAAAAGAAAAATCTAAACTAGAAAACCACACAGTCACATACAATTCACTAAGATTGTTCCATTTGTATGTTTCCGAGACTAACATGGCAATTTAATTTACAACAAAAGATTAATCATTCCAGGAAATGTTATTAGTTACACACAATCCGAATGACTAACACAAATCATGTTAGACATAAGAACCAAATTATGAAAGACAGTAACCCATCAAGTATTGAATAGTTGGTTTAGTAATTTACTCACCCAAATTGATTTAGGCTTATGTTTTTATAGTTATATTAATAAATTATATAGTTTTCTTTTTATTAATAAATTATATAAATGATTTTCTAATGTTTTAATAGCATTAAGGGGACCTCTCATCATGAATATTTAGGTGAGAGAGATAAAGAAGAAATGGTGAGTTTTGCTCTACGCATGGCTCAGCCAGCAATACAAGTGTTGATAGATACGGACAGCATTGGATACTTAAAGGAATCACATCCTGTATTCTTTGGTTATGTAGGAAAGCAGCACGGACCATTATGGGTAATATATCTTTAATAATTGATTGAATACTTACCATGTTATTTTTTGTTCCATTTTGTAAGAGTAAAAATACCATCAATATAATATTAAGAATATATGTAGCCTTTACGAATAAGCTGTCCAATGCTACTGATGAAAATTTCTCCATAAATAACCTTTGCTAATAGAGGCAGATGAGCCAGGAACCTATTTTGATAACTGATTTTGCTGTGTTCCAAAATTACTATCTACTTTCTGTGTATGCCACTACGCTAAGAAGATGTTGATAAAATTTTGCAATACTGCAAAACTAATTCACAGATGGTTCTAAACAAACAAAATACCCATTAATAATCCAGTAAAAAAAAAATTGTTTTGAGCTCCATAAAGCTAGTCTTTTAAAATATTGTTTTAAATACTTTGCTACAACTCTTATTATTAGTGAAAAAAAAAAATGTTATTTTAGGCAATTTTCAATCTGCATGCTGCTAAGTATCAACCACATTGCTGGTTCTATGCTATGACGCATGATATGATAAAAGATGAATTAAAAGTCACTAGTGAAGCTGCTGTATTTGTGTATAAAGAAGAGGAGATCTTTTTATTTGAAGGTACTTTATTAGTATTAAATAAATAAGTATTGTATGTGTGGAGCTGCTATAAAATGTAATACAGACATCACTGTTATATTTTAGCAAATCCTACATTACTTAGAGACAAAGATGCTTTGAATACAACACTAGAAAAATGGATAAACACTGAAAGATTTGGATTTTTCCCAAAAATTTCTAGAGCAAATATAAATAATCTAATGGATATTGAAAAATACATTGTTATAGCAGTTGTATCAGAAAATAAGTTGAATGAAATCACACAAACAGAGAGAGACTTTAAAGATATGATTGAAGGTATTATAAAGTAAGTGGTAATTTATTTTATTATACTTGGATTAAAAGTAATAAGACGAATGCGAATTTATTAAAAATCGGATATAGTCGGATTCATAATTAGCTACAGTCATGGCCCAATAATACAGGCCTGCTCAAATCGCGTAAGTACATACAAAATCTTGCCATGCATACGTCATCAACAAGGTAGCATTGGCTCTCAAATTTTTTTCCCCCACAAATTACCCACAAACTCCTTAAAATAAGTATGGTAGGTTAGATGTCCAAAATAAAAAAATATTACTGTCTATAAAAGCTAAAATATATTAAACTAGACTCTACCCACAACTCTGTCCGGGTGGTTTCAGAATATAAATAGGTATGTCACAATACTGCACTATATACCTTTATGCAAAAATAGGTAACCCGAAGAAATCAGTAATTTTTCCGGAATGAAGTAGCCTGTGTCTGTTTCTGAGCTCCAGTACTCTGGGGTACAGTAGTTACTTACGTCGTGAAAGCATAACAAAAAAACTAACGAATAAAGTCACTTTCACATTTATATTAATAGTAAGGGTAAGGATTAAAAATTTAGAAGATGATTTGCGAGTTATAAACGTGACTTGGTATTGGTACTTATTAGAAAAATGGTGGAAATTTTATTTGGTGTACAAAATTATAAAAATAAATTGAAATATACTCCAATTTATCGCCATGAGCTGGTTGGATATTCTAATACCTCTCTGAAAAGATACAAGTGTCACCACCCCATCCTTTCTCGCGGGTGTCGTACGACTAAGGAAAGTAAGTAATTATCACCCATTGCATTACTGGTGGTCTGATGGGTTGTGGCTAGTCTGCCATCAATAGCAGTAAAAAAAATATGATAAGGAGGGCCTCCGCGCTCTCACTCACCATACGAAACATAATAGTAGGAGTACCTACCGTTGTTTCACTTTTAAGTAATTTGTATATTTTTTTATGTAACACACCACTATGGTTGGAAAAACTTTGAGATTCAATGTTAACAGAAAGAGTAGGTACGAGCTAGTTTTCTCGTTGGTTTGAAAGAGAAACCCGCTAAAAGCGATAGTCGTCAACTCGTCATGTATTTGTCACGGTCAACCTATGCTACCAGACTAATAATTACGATTCTGCTTATATTAATAACTAAGATTCCTTTTTATATAAAAAATAAACCAATTTAGAGTAGAAATACTGAAATTATAATTACTGTAAACAATTAAACATTTATTATCAGAGCATATTTGATAAGTAAATGATTGGTATTTTTTTAGATGCTGTCTTCTGTTATTATTTACCCTAAATAATTTTATTTCAAAAACGGCAAGGAAAATGTGACGTCATTATGACGTAGTCGTGGCAATCTGTCAAAGATTTGAGCAGGCCTGTATTATTGGGCCATGGCTCAGAGTAAGTACTTATAGACGGAGCGACAGCGTGGCCGCACTTAAAACAGCAATATTTTTTTTTAATGTTGCCTGGTTGACAAATATTTAACCATACTTGGGCAAATTAAACGATAGTTAGAATGAGGTAACTTGGTCGTAAACAAGAAACTATTAGAGCAAATATTTTATTGAAAATCAAAATAATTATTACTTTTGAATAATAAAATCTACCGCCCCTTCTATTCATACATCCATCAGCCTTTAAACGTCCACTGCTGGACATTGGACTCCCCAAGAGAGCACCAGAACGAGCGGGCTTGTGCTGACTGCATCCAATGGCTGCCTGCGGCTTTGACCATATATTTGGTCCATCTGGTGGAAGGACGTATTACGCTGCGCTGTCCGATACGTGATCACGACTCCAGAACCTTTTTCCCCAACGGTTGTCAGTTCGTCAAGCGATATGGCCTGCCCATTACCACTTCAGCATGCAAACCCAAGGGATTTGTCAATCATTCCCGTTCTCCTACGGATCTCCGTAATAAGAATTTGATCACGTATAAGGAAATATATAGGGAAAAACCAAGACTTTGAGCCTTTATGCAAGATAAGTATTCCTACTCCATAAATTTCCGTTCTGTTCGATCTCTCATCTGGTAAATTGAGTGATCATAGTCCGAAGCGCAAAAAGCAAATTTGGTGACCATCGTCCGGAGTGTGCTCGTCGCGATCCCTGCCAGCCTGCAATCCACAGGCTGCAATCCGGCTCGAATGCGTACCGCAGTTAGGGCGTGCCCCAGAGGCGACGCGTACCGACCCGCCCCCGTCGGTACGAACAATGGAAGATGCGGCGATAGGGGCCGCCACCCATCACGCCTTGCCTAGTTTGGCGAGTTGAGGGGAGCAGAGTGTCGAGTAGGCACGTGGAATGTAAGACGTGGTGTGGAAGGTAAGTTACACGAGCTGATAACCGTCATGTCGGACAGACAGCTTGATGTGGTCTGTGTAACAAGAGACCAAGCTAAAGGGCAGCGACGCCTGTGATCTTCCTGGTGGCGGGATAGCTCTGTGGTCTGGTGTACCGCAGAGCGATCGGGCCAGCATGGGGGTGGGAGTGTTGCTGTCCGCTCGCTTGGCCTCAGGTGTGAAAGACTACGGAATGTTTGATCCCAGACTTCTATGGGTCCGAATAAAACTAGGTGTCGCAGCTTATGCTCCCGTAGGCTCTTAGGTGGCATCGGATCTAGAGAAGTTCTGGATTTGGCAGAAGCTAGTGAACGCGTGATCGTATGCGGAGACTTGAATGGATGGGTTGGGACCAAGCGTCTAGACTTCGAGGACGTGCTTAGTTCATTTGGTGATAAGAGAGTGAACGATGCAGGTAGGCTCATTGCGAATGTATGTATGGAGAGAAACCTTATTGTGTCAAACACGTTTTTTCAACATAAGGACATCCATATATGTATACATGAAGAAGGAATGAACAGAAGAGTATGATAGATTTAATTCTGATAGACAGTCGCCTCTGAAGTAAAATTCTGGATACAAGAGCCTACAGGGGTCCCACTGACGACACGCTACTATCTCGTTATTGCGAGATTTAGTGGTCTGTTCAGAAAGTGGAGACACGGGCGAGAGCGTGTCCACTTCGGAGGGCTTGAAAGAATAAAGATTGAAAAGTTGCAAGAAGAAAGTGTAAGAGCAAAGTATGCAGAGGGTGTTCGTGAACTGCTGACAATGGCAAGTCAGCCGGAATCTGACATAGAAGAATGCTGGAGAGTATTGAAAGATAGTATGGTAGATACAGCGAAAAAAGTATGTGGATGCTCAAAGAAGCATAGGAAAGTGAAAGGGGATGCATGGTGGGATACGGAAGTAGCAGCTTCCGTAGACCAAAAGAAGAAAGCGTGGCTGGACTATGTATCTTCTTTGAACCTGAGTGCAAGTATGAACGAACAGTAGAAATAAATTTACCGGCAACGTAAGAATCACACCAAAGCCTTAGTGAAAGAGAAGCGTGATAAAGCAAATATGATTGCAGAAGAAAGGCTGACCGAAAACTTCGAAAGCAACACCAAACTTTTCTGGAGGGAGGTGAAGAAATCTCGGAGTGGTTGGTCAGCTTTCAGAATGAATAAAATAAGGTCTAAAGGTGACATTCTTACACAAACACAAGATGTGTTAAGCCGCTGGAGTGAATATTTTGGAGATATGTATGCGCATGTTCAGGGTGATGCCGGTGCCACATGTGGTCTAACAGATCAGCATTCGGTACCGGTATCCTCTGATTACATTAGTATGGATGAAGTTCAATGGGTGATTAGAAGTTTGAAAAATGGTAAGGCAGCGGGTATTGATATGGTGTCTGCTGAGATGATCAAGCTTGGAGGCTCATGTGTCTGGGAAGCCTTCCTGATTCTTCTCAATTTATGTTGGAACTCAGGAATGGTTCCCAAGGACGGGAGAAGCGCAGTCATCGTGCCCTTGTTTAAAAACAAGGGTTCACGTTATGACTGTGCAAACTACAGAGCCATAAGCTTGACCAGTTTGGCAGTCAAAGTGTATGGTAAGATTATTGAAAGGAGAATGAGGATGGTCCGCTTACGTCCGAAATTTGGCGCAGTGAATACCTGTTGCATGCATTTTTGAAAAGCTAGCGCTCGCCTCATTGTGCTTAAGACTGCTGACTAGACGCGGCTGCCGCGGTGCATCTTATAGCTCAATTGATATAGCTACATGTTTCTAGTTTTTATACTGATCTATCGCTAACAACGATCGCAGTTACACTGTTTGTTTAACGAGTCATTGCCGTAATCTATTCTCTACATATAACTAGAATGTCGGCACGACGATCACCCGCCTTTACTTCGGCTGCCTCTGTGGAGCACACAGTCTGATTCAGACATAAATGCCCTTCAACAAAACGATATATCGTTTGCCAATGTAAATAGAAATAAACGGTTTCGCTCCAATCAATCTAGTCCACCGAAATCGGAGTCTAATCCCAATAAAGAAATTATGCTTATATTGAACACCTGGGAAACAGAATTTGATGCATAAATTGATGAGATTAAAAATAGTCAAAATTCGCTTATTAACAAACTATCTGCGGACATCGTAGAATTAAAATCTCAAAATAGTAAAATCCAAAAATCAAACGATGATGTAGTGCAATCTATGACCTTCATTAACAATCAATATGAACAAATTAAAGCCGGACTGGACAGTTTACAAAAGGAACGACAGGAACAAAAAAGGTGTATTGAAAGCCTCGAGAGAAAAATACAGGATCTTCAACTTAAATGTAGATCTTCCAATATAGAAATTAGGAACATACCTGTGGCTAACAACGAAAATGTTGCGGATCTTAAAGACACTATGTAAAATTGGACAGATAATCGGGACTGCTATCTCCACTTCCGATTTCCGAGATGTATATCGCTTAACCGGTAAACTCGGCTCGACGCGTCCCATCGTTGCTGAATTTCAGACTGTACAACTGAAACTGGAAACAATGTCTGCTGTACGAAAATTTAATAAAGGTAAAACAACTGAAGATAAACTAAATTTTGAGTTGATCCATATCCGCGGTACGCGACAAGCTGTCTACGTTTCCGATTATCTTCCAGCCAGTTCAAAGAAATTGTTCCACATGGCACGAGAGTTTGCGAATCAAAATAGCAGATGGCTGAATTGGCAAAGCATCTGGACGGTATCCAGGAGATGCAGGTTCAAATCCTGCACGTGACTGTTATTTTCGATTTCACATTTTTTACTTTGTGTTTAATGCATGGTGCTAAGCATGTCAAATGCTAAAAATATATATAAAAATATCTAAATATTTATTGGGTTTGCGTCATTATTAGGTAAAATCTTAATTGTAAATAAGTTTACCTGGTCGGAATAATGTATGAAAATACTTCTGACAGATAGCGCAGGCGTCACCCAAAGACGTTAAGTATGAATGTGTTATCGAAATTAGCAGTCAGGAGCAATTGTCACGATGGCTGAATTGGCAAAGCATCTGGACGGTATCCAGGAGATGCAGGTTCAAATCCTGCTAGTGACTGTTATTTTTGATTTCACATTTTTCACTTTGTGTTTAGCATTGAACAGTTTTATTAATATCTTGTCAACAATTATAGCTACACATAGTCTAATTCGATGCATTCGAAACCGTGATAAGATTCACCTAAAGTCTAGAAAGTCCCCTGATAATATGACACTCAAAATAACTTCTGCAACTGTCTTCTACGTAATTTAAAAATTGCATATAATAAAACTGTTATAGATGAAGCAGACACCAATTCTAAAGCCCTCTGGAAAGCGATAAAACACATCACTGATACCCAAAAGAGTAAGGACAGGTCTATAGAACTCTTAACAAATCAAAATAACCCTAAGCGATCTGCTAACAACGTATGCAGGTTCTTTTCGGACATAGGCAAAAACCTAGCAGAAAAAATTATCCATTTTAGCTCTAACAGCACGATGAAAACATCGCCTACGTCTCCTTTTACAAAATCTATAAATAGTTCTTTGGTTTTACTTGAGGTGACCGAGGCTGAAATAGAGACCATCATTTTGAAACAAAGTCTCGATTGCACCACGAGATGGGATGGTATATCATCTCGAGTTTTGAATCTCTCTCGTGGAAAAATCATCCCGCTGATAACCCATATTTGCAATTGTGCCATAAATACTGGAGTATTTCCGGATGCATTAAAACAAGCAATAATCCACCCGATTTATAAGAGTGGGGACAGAGGCTGTCAATAACTATCGCCCCATATCAGTGCTATCTACTTTATCAGAAATTCTGGAGAAACTTCTTAACAACGCACTTAAAAAATACATTGAAAAATTTAAAATATTAGCTAAAAATCAGTATGGTTTTCGGTCAGGCGTCTCCACTGAGGACGCAGTTATTGATCTGTCTGATGCTGTTTCTAAGAAATTAGATGGTAATAACAGATGTCTTTTATCAGATCTCTCCAAGGCATTTGACACGGTCTCTGTCCCAATCTTACTAGGTAAACTAGAGAAATTGGGTGTCCGGGGTATCACTCACGATCTTTTTAGAGACTACCTTACAAACAGAAGTCAACGAGTAAAAATTGATGATCAGATAAGTTATGAATTTCCTGTATGCTTTGGAATCCCACAGGGGAGTATTTTGGGTCCTACACTATTCCAGCTGTATATAAATGACCTCTGCACAATGTATCTCCCGTATACTGACATATTTACTCATGCAGATGACACAGCAATCGTTGCCAGTGGCCCAAACTGGTCCATTGTAAAAAAGAGGACTGAAAACAAATTATGGTATGGTTCTCGAATAATTTGCTAACACTAAATCTAACTAAAACACTGTATATCCCGTTTTCTTTGTCTTAAACTAATACCATCACGTGACTACGCTCACGTCTGTCATTTCTGTATAAACTACACTTGTCCTGAAATCACTAGAGTTGACAGTGCGAAATATCTAGGCGTATATATTGACAGCAGTCTGAAGTGGGACGTCCAGATTAAAGCTTTAAAAACTAGAGTCAGAAGATTGATCCACCTCTGTAAAACCCTTCGCGAAGTGACCACTTTGGAAAGATTAAGACTGGTATATCTCGCTCTATGCCAGTCAATTGTTCAATACTGCATTGTGGTTTGGGGAGGGTCTTCCAAAACACACTTCCTTGAATTGGAAAGAGCACAGAGAGCTGTGCTGAAAGTAATATTGAAAAAACCCCGTAGATACCCTTCTGCACAAATTTACGCAGACTTTAAAGTGCTGACAGTTAGACAGCTCTTTGTGCTCAGATCAATTATAAAAATGCACCAAGGTGCACCGATCCCAGCACCCAATAAACGCAGCAAACAACCGGTGTGCCCTACTATTCGCTGCAAAACAGCTCTTGCTAGACGACAGTTCAAGAGCCTAGGTAGCAAACTATATAATACAATCAATATCAAACTAAATATTGTAGCACTAAACAGCTATGAGATTAGGCAGAAAGTAACCACTTAGCTACTTCAACAAAACTACGAGGATACTAAAGCATTGCTTAAATTTTTAGAATAATCATAATAACCACACGCAGGCACACGAAAATACATACAGATACTCCCATGCACACTCACACATACGTATGCGTGCACTCGCACGTACACACATACACACACACACACACACACACACCACTCGAAACAGACACACTATTGCATACCTAATTTATGTAATTAATAAAGAGATTTACTGAAATTCTAAAATAATTTAATGTCTTTACATCTCACTGTGTCTAATGTTTTGGCTGAGCACTGTCTCCCATACAGGCTTTACCCTAGTTTGGGATCCAGTTTCAGTACCTATTGTATTATTTTAAGACTTAGATTAAGCCCTTTTGTTGTAACTACCTAGTGACAAATAAACATTTATTATTATTATGGTGTCTGATGAATTTTTGTGTGAGGTACAAGGAGGTTTCAGGTGTGGAAGGGGATGCATGGATCAAGTGATTTCTCTGCGCAACATTGTGGAGAAGCATTTGGCTGTAGGCCAGAGCCTTTTCTGCAGTTTTGTGGATTTGGAGAAAGCATTTGACACGGTTGTACGAAAGGAACTTTGGGATATTTTGCCGGAGTATGGTATTAACGGTAGACTGTTACAAGCGGTGCAGTCCAACTACATGGACTGCAGAGCTTGTGTGCGGCTGGATAATGGAATGTCACCCTGGTTTGATGTCAATATCGGCGTTAAACAGGGCTGCGTTCTATCAGCCAGACTGTTTATCATATATCTGGATAAATGTCTACAAAGGTTGAATGAAATGAATGTGGGAGTTCAGATGGGCGACTCAGTGGTTAGCTCTCTGCTATATGCAGACGATGCGGTTTTATTAGCGCAGTCCGCGACTGATTTGCAAACCCTAGTCGACGTAATGGCAGAAGATTGTAAGAAAAGGGGCCTACGTGTGAATGTGAGCAAAACCAAAATAATGGTTTTTGAAAGAGAAGAAGCCAGAACAGATGTTAGAGTAGCAATAGGATATGGTGTGCTAGAACAAGTGGATGAATTTGTATATCTTGGTTGTGGATTCAGTCGGGATGGAAGGTACACCACTGATGTAGAGAGAAGAGTGAATGCGGGAAATAGAGAGAACGGAGCATTGGGACAACTTCTCGGCAGTCATTACCTCAGCCAGAGGGCACGTGTCGCAATACACAACGCAGTGCTTGTCCCAACGTTATTATATGGAAGTGAGAGTTGGGTATACAAAAAGGAGCATGAGAGTAAAATCATTGCGGTCGAAATGCGATCGCTGCGGAGAATCTGTGGAGTGAGGCTGGCTGACCGCATTCGTAACGACGACGTAAGAGAGCGAGTAGGTATGAAAGAGAGTATTGGTATAAAGATGCGAAAGGGAATGCTCCGATGGTTCGGACATGTGGAAAGAATGCCGGACGAGCGACTGGTTAAGAAGATGTAGGTACAGGGGGAGACCGAGACTCACCTACCTAGACCAAATCGGTCATGTATTGAAGGAAGGTGGAGTCAGGATTCTCCGAAACCGACGAGCGTGTATGAAGAGAGTTTTGAATGTTGAGGAAGCGAGAGATGTATGCAAGAATAGAGCCTCTTGGCACTCTGTTCTCTCTACCCACCCCGCAAGGGAAATGGCGTGATGATAAGTAGTAAGTAGTTCCTTATTTCCTGTCACTATTTTTTATCGTCATAAACTGACAGCACTCAATCTGTCATTTTACTGCAGCTAATTATGAATCCCACTATAGTAGAGTTGCGCGCGCTGCGGATTTATCGCAATAAGATTTTAGGGGTATCCCCTGGTTTAAAATGTTGTTAGTGTAACATTATTGAAGGGCTTTAAACACAAAGTGAAAAATGTGAAATCGAAAATAACAGTCACGGGCAGGATAGTTATTTTCGTTTTCACATTTTTGTGTTTAATGTATAGTGCTAAGCATGTCAAATGCTAAAAATATATATTAAAATATCGAAATATTTTTGAAGGGCTTTTCAAAATCGATATAATGAAAGAAGATTTTAGGATTGCCCTAATCGCTGTAAAAGATGCTACATGAGCTCTATCGCTTTTGTACTATTTATACACATAATGTGTGATGTCTATTTATATGTTTTTTTAAGGAAGAAAAAACGCGATCTTCATGATAGATTCCAGTTTGGTTGGATGGGAACTCCAGAGCTAGCAAATTCAATAGCGATGACAGACCTCACAGTGCCCCACCTATTAGTACTAAATTCAACAACGGGTCATCACCATATGCCAGATGAGGATCCCGTACTTATGACACCAGAGGCTGTCTTAATATTCCTGGACCATATACATAATCAGTTAGCACCGGTACGGATTTCAGGCATTATCTAAAATTTATTTTTTGACCTCACCATATGAAATCTTTATAATTTTAAGTTTGCACATGAATGTAAGTTCAAATCGTGTCATTAAGCCGTTAGCTCGGAAAAGCGCATAGTACTCAAGTCACTGCGTGACGTATTGAGATTCGAGAAAACTGTTAAAGTTCTACACAAAGAGCATAAAATTTAAATGAGTATATTTAGTATACTTAATAAACAATCTAAGTTTAATATCTTTAAAGTTAATCGCTAAGTACAGATACTTACAAATAAGTACTTACATAAACTTACTCACCAATATATACAAATAAATATAAAAAAGGGTAAGCGGATAAAAGTTATAAAACAAAATCACTATAGATATGAACACTGGAACAAATGTACCTATTTCTAATTTATACTATTATAAAGCTGTAACAGAGCTATGTCTGTACATTTAAGATATTTGAGAAAAAATTGCTTTATTAGGCTATATAGGCGTGTCTAAACACAAACGACTTTTTTTACATTTTTGTTTGTTTACCTGTTTGTCAGTTTGTTTGTTCGCGCATCATGCAAAAACTACTGAACGGATTCTGATGCAATTTTTTTTATATGCTCTTGATTAGAGTTAACAACTGGTATAAAATTTTTGGGGTTAGACGGAATCTCATATCTCACAATCGACATCGTATCGTGATCACTGTGATTGGTTGAGAGATCACCGTGATTGGCCAACGGATTATTGCGACATCACGCGTTGGTTTCTCTACCAATCACAAGCGAGACGATACGATGTCGATTGTGAGATATGAGATTCCGTCTAACCCCCCAGGTGTATTTAGGAGATTACATTTGAGATCATATTTACATTAGCAAATTCATTATTCGAAGCTGTAATTAGCCTTATATGACTGTGAGGTCAGTTACCATGCTGGTGTTGTATATATTTTAGAGTAGGTACTTAGACTGCTCTTTATAGACTAATTTGTTACCGGCTTATGTTTCCATTTACAACTTTTGTGGTGTTGTAAGAATTTTAATCCAGCCATTAGTGTTATAACTAACTAGCCCTTGACTCCGGCTCCGCCGCAGCATCAAATAAAAAAAGTTGCATCAAAATCCATTCAGTAGTTTTTGCGTGATGCATGGACAAATAATAAACAGACAAAGAATCTAAAAAAATGTTTTGTGTATAGGCACGCCTATATAGCCTAATCAAGTCATTTTTCTCAAATATCTTAAATGTACAGACACAGCTCTGTTACAGCTTTATAATAGTACCTATAGATTTTGTGAGTATTTGTCATTTAAGTGAAAAAAGCAGTAGTTCCAGAAAGATTTTCAAATAATGAGCAGTGTGACACAAATAGGTATTCTCTTTTTAAAAATTTTATATTTTATATATTTCCTCTATTATCTTCAGACATACGGTGGAAACGGTTGGCCGGTTTATCTATATAGAGGGTTTTTTGAAGCGAGAACAACATTAACGAACATGTGGCGAGGCAACCCAGTCCTGACAGCGCTGGTTTTCGGATTGCCCCTGGGTTTTCTGTCTCTCATTTGTTATTCAATCTGCTGTGCTGATATTCTTGATGCAGAAGAAGAAGAACAAACAGGTGGATAAATTTACTAGTTGTTCTAACTTCCGCCAGTTAATGGTCTATTTCCTGTAGAACTTAAGAAGCCTTAAGCGATTGGCTTCGAATCAGTTTACATGTCTACCATATACTGGGTGTAAATAACATCACACCTATAACGCCGGGCAAAGATGTCACCAAATAATTGTAATAATATACCATATATTATGTATATTAGCCCCATACTATTTTCGTCGACAACGACGGGAAGCAATTTTTAACCGTCATCGAATCATTAACAACGCGACTAAAAACATGACGAAGGTTTCAATCCATTGTAGTTTTTGAAGTGAATCGGTGATTAATGGACTTTTTACCTAAAATCGAATTTAGAGAGACTCTTTATATTGTCTCTCTAAATTCGATTTTAGGTAAAAAGAAATTAGGTACATTGATCTTTATCATATCCCGCATTTAATTAAAAAAATATGCAATTTTCATGAAAAGATCAATGTAATTTCCACCATCTGGGGGTTCCAGTACTAAACCCATGGTATCAATTATCGGTACGATGTCATTTACATCCTGTATATAGTATCGTTTCGGCAGATCCCACAGGAACTCCTTATCGGGCAAACAATGTTCTATATTTTTATCCAGGCTATAATTTATCTGTCTACCAAAATTTCATACCTTTTAGACCTGATTAGACATTTGAATATTTGTTCGCTAATCACACCTAAATGAATAATTGGATTTAGATTTTTAGGTATATAGATGAGACCACTAAAGGAATGTAATATGGTATGGCCCGCCAATAAAGGCGGAGAGACGTCACACGGCGGGTTTATTTAGTGGGTGAGGGCCCCACACTACCCTGCTCGCTAACGCTGACGTTAAGTTCGCAATTTTCATTAAAAATTAAAACAAAGTCAAATTAAGACAAAGTTCATTAAAACCACTAAATATACATTGATTGGTTTATCTAATCATATGATATACCTTTTTGTTTCAGAGACGCACGAGAAAGAGGATTAAAGCGGGCTCTTGTCGTATTTACATATTTGTTATAATATATATACAAATATTAGTACGAGATCTGGCTGCAGATTGCTGCATTAATCGAGTATGTAAATAAAATATAATTTGTGTAAACAGGTAATACTTACACCCGGCTGCGAGTAGGTTGCGGCCGAGTGTGCAACTGCAACCATAACTTTTCCAAGTTCTTTACATATAATATATGTATAACTATGAAGTGACATATATTTTTATGGACATAGTCAATTAAAATTATTTTAGTTAACAATTCTAACGGCCACATTATTATTAGCTCCTTGGCAAAAGTATATTCCCCCATTACATAAAAGTTATATTTTGATTACATACTCGATTAATGTAGCAGTCTCACAGCCGGACCTTAGACTATATTATTCGTTCATTCGTGCTAAGCTATTGATACCATTTACAGTCTTTTGTTTCCTTTAATGTTGCTAGTTATAATAATAATTGCCAAAAATATAATAATTATGAACAACAGCTGTCACTTGTTCTGACCGTTCTTGGAACTTAATTCACTCAATGCAATTTTAATAAAGTATAATAATGTACAAAATAAATAAAATACCGAGCTTTTTATCGGTGAAGGAAAACATTACGAGGAGACCTGCATGCTTGAGAGATTTTCTCAACAATTTATGAAGTCTGCCTACCCGCATTACGCCAACATGTTGAACTACGGCCGAAATCCATTTCACACTTAGAGAGGAGAATTCAAATTCAAATTCAAAATTCAAATTCAAATTCAAAAATATCTTTATTTCGTAGGCCTATTAAGTAGCACTTAAAATCGTCAATAATACACTAATAATTAAAATAATTAACACGAGCGCCTGAGGCGAGTGCAACCGCAATAACAAAGTGGCGATTGCAATCGCCACAAGCGGCCGGATTCCGTAGTAAAGCCTTTCATGAGAAGAACCCGGCAAGAAACTCATGGGCCACTTTTTTAAATTGCAAATTTATTACAATTTAATATAATCTTTATAACATTACATTATTTCTTATAAAACAATTTTGAAAATTAATGAATGAGGAGCAGCTCAAGCCCATTTAGTTTTATCCTCAAGATAATCCGAAACAGTGTAATAACCTTGATTACAAAGTCTAATTTTTATGGCTTTCTTAAATTTATTTAGTGGCATGTTTCGGACATTTTCAGGAATTTTATTGTAGAAGCATATACATTGCCCCATGAAAGATCTACTGATTCTGTGGAGACGAGTACTGTGAGCAACAAGATTGCCTTTGTGAGACCCATTCCCTATAGTAATCGTTATTAAAGGTGAAATGATACCAATCACAAAAATATTGTTAATAGGCAATATCTACTATTAGAAAATAAATTATTTAACCATGTAATTCATGGATATATTTTACCAACTTTTTAATAATATTGTGTTTTGTACTTAATTTAATAGTAATGTTTTTGGAATCGTTTTTGTTTAAGGTATTCACTTGTGGTAGTTTATTAGCGAAGCAAATTCTAATGATATAGATTTAAGAGTAGGATTTGCTACGTTTATTAAATATCTCCAAATACATGATACAGGTGTCATTCTTGCATTTAACAAAAATAGTTTAAGTCATTGATTGCTAGTCTTTTCTTTTTTAGGTTAGTACTAGATTATAAGTATGTGAGTAAGTGCATAATTAGTAATTTAAAATTCAGTGTTCGTTTATTTTGTATTAGCGGATATCGAGATCAATAGTGGAAGTTATACTTATTATCAAAGGCAATTTAGTAATTTTTTTTATATTATATTTAAAGCACTTGACAAGGTCAGCCATCAGAAAATAGTGTGAAAATATAATAGCTACAGGGTTTGAACATGCACATCCTGGATTACCGTTGCAGTTGCTCTGCCAACTGAGCTATTGTGACATTCGCTCGGGGGCAATTATTCCGTAAGATGTGGGTTTCTGTGTCCCCGCTTGTGACTATAATTTTCTATTTCACATTTTCGCACTTTTAGACTGTATGTGTATTTTACAAGTTTAGTATGTGTGCGTTTAAATCAAACCAAATATTTAAATTTATACATACTTCAATTACGTTGACCTTTACTTTTATTGTGAACAGTTCTGAGTTAGCAGAACACAACGTGCGAAAATGTGAAATCGAGAATGGCAGCCACGAGCAGATAATGCCCGAACAAATATTATAGCTTAGTGGCAAAGCGTCTGCAATGGTTGTCTAGGGGGGTTAGACGGAATCTCATATCTCACAATCGACATCGTATCGTGATCACTGTGATTGGTTGAAAGATCACCGTTGTTGGCCAACGGATTATTGCGACATCACGCGTCGGTTTCTCTACCGAAAAATGTCCGTGAATATTTATTTATTTACCAATTACAAGCGAGACGTTACGATGTCGATTCTGAGATATGAGATTCCGTCTAACCCCCAAGAAATGCAGAATGACTATCATTTTCGATTTTATATTTTCGCTCTGTGTTGGCCGAACATGGCCGAACATGTCAAGAGCTTAAAATGTATGTAAAAGGAGAATGCCCACAAATGTAGGTATGGGCTTTGGTTTCATATTATATCATGATGAAACTTACCTTAATTTATAGTGTTTTAAGTGTACATACAATTATATATAATACAATATCCCTATACTTCGCCGCATTTTCGAGAAAAAGACTAATGAAGTTCATCAAATTAGGTTATATTTTACGTGTACAACTGCAATTATACAAATATTTGTATTTTCTTATATCTCGTAAATGTGAAAACATCGATTTTCTTTCTTCAAATATTGTTCGAGTTTAAATAATTGTTGGTAATCGCTCTCTCTGGTTAGGGAGCTGAGGGCCATTTTGTTATATGATTTGTTCGTCTTTCATATTAATAGGGATGAAAGTTTATGCCAATACAAACCGATTTGGTCCTGTAAATGAAAGTCGTATGCCCCTGCGTTTTCAAGTTACAGCGCTTAAAAAATGTAAAAAAAAAGTGATACTAAATCATTTTTTCACGTCTGCCTCTTGGACTGATGGTCAAAATCATCCTTAAAACTATAAACATCGAAGAAGCAGATGTGCAGGGCTCTGTTTTATCACGGGACGTAGGTGCAAAAATGTAAAAAAAAAACTATACTACATCATTTATTCGTCGTTCTCGTTGCGTCCATTCGATTCATAAGGATTCTCAGAATAGGAAAAAAAAAGTTGGCAGACGTCTAGGTCGCTGATTTTTTTATGTACGATTTTTTCAAGTTTTTTCAGGAATTAAGGTAAAGCGGGTATTACGGTTTATTATTGTTATTACTAAGAGTTCACGTAATAGTATAATATTATTTTCTGGCTTTTATGAAAGGAAACAAAATTTTAATCAATTAAAAATTTAAAAAGGTTTTTTTAAAAAAAAACAGGATCACGCCTGCATTCCCGAAGGGGTAGGCAGAAGTGTATTACACACCCACGACTCGCAAGCTATGTTTAAGTCCGACGTAATAGGCGGCGAGCCTATTGACGTCTACTAGACTATGTAATGTAATTTCTTCAAATTATAAGTATTTAGTTGTGATGCGATGACATACGTCAGGCGGTAGGTGACGGATGACAGATAGCAGTTAGTCAATTTAAAAGAGGCAGACGTCCTACGAGGGATTCGATTGGCAAGAACGTGAACACAGTCGGTCGTGTTCGCCATACAACTAACCTGCACTCTATGTGATTATTTTGAGAGTTACATCCTAAAATATTGTGAGAATCACTTGTTATTTTGTTACCAAAACTAAACTATCCATAAAAATTAGTGTATTGAACAATAACGTCGTGTGATTTCAAGACTACCCTCATGTCTGACCATCATTCTGATGAACATGAAAATGAAGATAAGCCCCTGCCTTCGTTAAATATTTAGATATATATTGTACACCATAGTAACATAGCATCACGCCTGTATTCCCCGAAGGGGTAGGCAGAGGTGTATTACACACCCACGACTCCAGCTATGTTTAAGTCCCACGTAATAGGGGGCGAGCCTATTGACGTCTACCGGACACATTTCCAAACTCCGGGTTGCTACTGAGAATTTTTCTTTTTAGGAAAAAGCTCAATAACATTGCCCGACCCGGGGATCGAACCCGAGACCTCATGATTAGCAGTTGCATACACTACCGCTACACCACCGAGACATTTAGTACATTATATATATAAGAGAGAATCACCAAAAATACGTGTACGAGAGAGCAAGACAGTACTATTCGGAGCGAACGAAGGGAAACGATCGTCAGTTCTGACAAGGTTGACCTCGTAAAACAGCCGTCTATAGGGGGATTCCACGTCAAATCAGACGGTAAAATAATGACTATAGATCAAAAATGTTTAAAATAATTACTGTTTTTTTTTTTCATAATTTCTTATTGTAATTGTTTCTTGAAGTGAGAATACAAAAAAAAAAACCTAGTGAAACTTGATTTTTATTTCTTGGTTTTAGAGTGAAACAAAAACATTTTTCGTTAATTTATTAGCCTCGATGGCTTGAAATAAAACGGATGATTGAAATAATAAAAAAAAACTCGAGTGCTGCTGCCCACTCCCTCGGTATTCCCTCAGTCGGCTCTTACGACTTTCGTGGGTAGAGAGGGGTGGGACAATTCTAAAGCCGGCCCCACACGGACGCCAACTACCTGGGGAATTATACCGTTGTCACTATCTTCTTTCTAAGAAAGAAAGACAAAACTTTCGAAAAAAAATTATATAAAAATGCTCTGCCCTTGGAAAATCAGGGGTCTGGACGTCTGCCTCTTCGATGTTTATCGTCTTGAGGATGATTCTGACCATACGTCCAAACGGCAAATACGAACAAATGATTTAACAGACATTTTTTTTACACTTAAAGCGCTGTCGATTGAAAACGCAGCGCTATCATGGTGGCAGACTATTTTTCTGTGGTTCTTTATATCGTCATTAATCGAAGAATTCGGGTCTGCCAAGCGAACAATTCATATACAATTTTTTAAATCATAAGAAATTGTTTAAAATTAATTACTTAAAAAGTCAGAGGGCTGGACGTCTGCCGCTTCGATGTGCCTCGTTTTGAAGGTGTTTCTGACCATCAGTTTAAGAGGCAGAGACGAATAAATGATTTAGCATACCATTTTTTTTTTACATTATTAAAGTGCTGTCAATTGATAACGCAGGCCTGTTATGGTGGCAGACGCGGTCCTTAATGCTTTTTATGGTACAATCATCGATATTAATCATGTCTGCCACACGAACAGATCATATAGAAATTTTGGCATTCAGCTCCCTAACCACTTGTTATAATACATAGACGAATTAAAACTGTTATTGGTTTATCGATTCACATTATACTTAGGAAGTGCTTTTGTGAACAGATGGCGTTAAAACCAATTAAATAAATCCAACCCGGCGAACCAATAGCCGGTTTTACGCATTAGATGTTTTCACATCAATAGTTATCACTTTAAAGGAAAACAATATAATTTCAATGTTTTTGGATGTATTAAATGTTACTTGTTGCTAGTTTTAGATTTGCCCGATAGATGGCAATAGGCTCGCCCACTAAAACATGGTAGTATTCGAACGATCAAAGTAGGTAAATTACTTTTGTTAGCAGTTTTTTATTCGTCGAAACTGATTTGATATTTGAGTGGGTATTGTAGATTTAAAAATTTAATTTTTGAGACCAATTTGGGTCTGATGTAAATCGAAACCATGTATGGGCATTATAAGAAATTCTTTGATACATATTTTTGATTAGTATAAATATTTGTATATTTATTTCTAATATGTTACATAAAAGCACGGATGCAATCAAATTCCGATGCATTTATATTCTCTTTTATGTAATGTAAGCCATGTAAATTGACAGATATGTAGTGGAGATATAAAAAAAAATATTCCACTATTTTCTACAATCTTTATCGTCCTTGTAGAGTTCATCATAATTTGTAGGCTGAATAAAGAATTCTTATGCAGTTTTATTGATAAGTATATTATTATAAATTATCGAGAATATGGATTTGGAACCGAAATTCACCAAAGAAAAGTTTTTCGAAAGTGAAGAAATAAGCTCTTGAAAATACTGTCCTCATCATTTTATCATGTGTGTGTGTAGATCACAGAACAATATTACTCGAGAGGTGTAGATCCATTTTGTGAAGAGGTTTTAAGAATTATGTTGGTCTTGGCGAATTTGCAATTGGCTGGTGCCAATAATACTTATAGGAGCAGTGTGATTTCAATTTGTGGAGTTTTAATGTGGAATATTATTCCGTTTAGTTTTAATAAGATAGGTACTAACTAAATAACAAATTGTTTGTGAAAGTGGAAAAAGGGAACTACTGCAAGCAGGATTCAAACCTGCGTCCCATCCAATTCGGGGATGTGCTCTAGCTACTACCTTTTTTTGTTAAGGCGGGAAAAAATGTACCTAACCTCACACCCCGTTGTTAGGGGCAACGAAGAGAGTAGTGTGGGGCCTTTACCCACCGAATAAACTCGCCGTGTGCCGGCTCCGCCTGTACTGGCAGACCACTGGATGATAGGTACCACCTGAAAGTTTTTTTGTGTGTAGTACGTTTTCGTAGCGTATTAATCTACAGTTAAAAATATTTATTTGAGCAAGTACATAGATGAACATTAATATTTTGATGTTTACGAAACATTCCGCATCTAGGATTGTTTAATTTATTTAAAATAAAGTTATATGGGTAAAGAAAAACTTCTTTTTATTACCAAAATAGTTACATGCTATTTTCCTCTCATAATGATAATTTGAGAATTTAACTTAAATCCAATGAAAAGCAGACGGTCACTACAGTGCTGCGTAAGCTGGTATGTTGCGCCGCGCCTGTCTAACAAAGTGCAACGCGCTTTCACTTCCCAGCATGACATAAGAGGAAACTATACCTAAGTAACAATAACAATAAAATTTAACTTATGGTTTCCGAGGAAGGACTAAGGACGAGTAGCTTAGTATTCAAATAAAACTGAAGGATTCAACTGAGCAATGAAATTGTGCTGTTGTTTTGGGGATAGGAACATTCAGATTAAAGATTATGAAAATAATAGTAATCTTAATTTTATTTCATATCTTAGAATAAAGTCTTTCACTTAGAATATCTTTCATTGTTAGACACAAAAGACCATTGCTACATATACGTCAATTACTATATCTATGGCTACTCCACTGCACTGAAATTTGCAAATGAATATTGAATGATCCCTATCCCCCTAATTACATTATTATGGCAATTATCAGAAAATACTATTTTGGTTTTTATTAAATGAATGCCACATCCTATCTGTAAAGGACACCGATCGACCAGTAGGTGTTATGCCGCACCTGTCTTAACGCGAGGCCAGCAGAGGCTGCCGTAGACGTCACTCACGAAAGCCTATGTATTGTGTCCCTCGGCAACAAGACTAAATCTACGCTACACCATGATACACCTAAGCATATTATACTCCACTATAGCAAAAAAATTACTGGCGCTCTGTAAACTCGGTTCAATTTTCTATTAATATGGTAAGGATGATATACTAAGAACACAAATGTCACCACCCCATTCTTTCCCACGGGTGTCGTACGAGGCTACTAAGGGAAGTAAGTAATTACCACCCATTGCATTACTGGTAGTAGGGCTGGGTACCAAGTGGAAGTCCGAATCCATGTGTATGTGTACTAAGCCCGTGTGGTGACGGACTAAGAGTAAAAGTATCACCACCCCATTCTTTCCCACGGGTGTCGTACGATGCGATTAAGAGAAGCAAGCAATTACCATGATTTGCATTACTGGTGGTAGGCCTAGGTACCAAATGGGAATAGATACTCACTTGCTATCGGGCCCGAGCGGGTTGGTACCACCATCTCCCGTGGGATCGACCATGAAGCTCATCGGTCTTTTGGTTGTAGCAGGAGACAGCCGTTTATTCGATTCTTTCATTTCATATCCGTTCATTCTATTCTTTCTTTTCAATAATCTCGACATAGTTGAATCCATGAGCGACGGTTACCATTTACTATCAGGTGGGCCGAGGCTCGTCTACCACCATAAGCAATATAAAAAAAAAGGGTTATAAATAGAGAAAACTAGTAGGGAACGCTTTTTTTATACTGGCAAACAAACATACGGCCCATGTAAAGGTAAGAGGTTACCGTAGCCTATAAACACTAGGAACACCAGAGGCATCACTCGCACATCGCTATATCCAAGAAATATAGGGTGGAGACGATGGATAATAAGATGATAGGAAGTGAAAAATAAATTGTATATCGAAATGCGATCTCTGCGGAAAACCTGTGGATTTAGGCTGACTGGCCATATTCGTAACGACGAAGTAAGATGGCAAGTAGGTACAGAGAGTATTGGCCTAAAGATGCGAAAGGGAATGCTCCGATGGTTCGGACGTGTGGAAAGAATGCTGGTCGAGTGATTGGTTATGAAGATATACAATGCGAAAGTGGAAGGATGTAGGTACAGGAGGGACCAAAACTCACCTACCTAGACCAAATCAGTCATGTATTGAAGGAAGGTGGAGTCAGGAGTCTCTGTAATCGGCGAACGTGTATGAAGAGAATCATTAATGTTGAGGAAGCAAGATAGAGCCTTATGGCACTGTGTTCTCTCTGCCTAGCCCGCAAGAGAGATGGAGTGATGATAAGTAAGTAAAAATAAAAAAGTCAGATCAGTTGGGTTTGAATGCTAACCAGACTTGGAAGATGGTTTTTAAACAAATACTTACATAAAATATTTTTGAGGCACGAGATTTTCTTAAAAACAAATCATTCTAAAACCAAATCAATTTGGTTGAATTTTTCAACAGCCAGATGATCTAGAATGTAGGTAGGTATTATATTTTTGCTTTGTTGAGGCCATGGGCGACACTTGCTGCTTATCAGTGGGTGGGCCTTGGCTTGTCTGCCAATATAAACTACGTACACCTACTAATTTTATACACACTAAAGTTCACTGTTTTTGGCTCGGCTAGTTCCAGACTCCGTCGGAAGTTATACCCCACCGCCAGATAGACGGTATGACCAAAATATAATAATAAACTTAACCAAATGACTAAATTTCGCGTGGTTTTCACTAATGGATGATGGAAGTGCGAGATTTGTCCGTGTGGTGACGAACTAAGAATACAAGTATCACCACCCCATTCTTTCCCACGGGTGTCATATGAGGCGACTAAGGGAAGTAAGCAATGATCACGCATTGCATTACTGGTGGTAAGGCTGGGTAGCAAGTGGGAGTACTCACTTGCTATCGGGCCCAAGCGGGTTGGTACCACCATCTCCCATGTGACCGACCAGAAGCACATCGTTGCGTTTTGGTTGTAGCAGGAGATAGTCGTTTACTCTTTCATTTCATATCTGTGAAATGAAATGGTGAGCAGCGGCTTGACAATACTCTCGGTATAGTTGAGTCCATGAGCGACAGTTACACACATTTACCATCAGATGGGCCGTGGCTAGTCTGCCACCACATGCAATATAAAAAAAAGGTTTCAGAGTATAACTCATTAAAGGTTTTGTGTAAATTGGCTAAAGTATGATGACTGGGATCTTTAATGCATAAACCAATAGCTAAAGAAAAACAAATGGCGTTCTCTCGGCAGAGCTGTGAATAAAAGCAGTATTAGGAAAACGTAAAACAAAAATCGAATTTCAGTAGGTCACTATGATACGAATTAAGATACACAAATTCCCTTCCTATGGTGGATAATGCTCAGCGTTCGACATCTATGGACTGTAATGAAAGAAAGAAAAAACATATACTTATAACTTGAATCAAGTGTTATATTTTAGACAATTCATCAATATAAAAGCCCATCTCTATTTGTTTTGTGTGTGCTTTTATCTGGCTATACCAAGCCATGTACTTTGCATAACTGTCAGAGCACATTTTGCCTGGGTTACAATCCACTTCACTAAGCTCAGTATGCCTGTAATTTTTATTGCTGCTTTTTGCAAGCATCTGATCTTGAGAAAGTTTAATTTTTGTAGGTTTTAAGAGTGCCGGTTGAGTATTGTAATTATTATCATGCACATTGAAAGAACCGCATATGTTTTTACTAGTAAATCCATGACAATTTATATTTTGGAATATCTTACACTTAGTATCAGATTTTTGTTTTATTGCATTATCATTATCTGACCTGGATTGATTAAATTGACTATTATTACTTTGTTTTTTGGAACTAAAACATGTTGGCAAACCAGCAGCCCTCAATGCATTGTGAGAACCAGCAATGTCTAATGTACCTGTGTCTATACTTGTTGGACTAATTTCTTGTTCTATATACCTATCAGGTAGACTTTTCCTGACTGGTGTTTTGATTTCTAAGGTGTTATGTGCAGTCTCTTGGTTTCTAACACAAATACTATCATTTAGACTTTCTGTTTTAGATACAAGATCAGAACAAATATTTGTTTGATCCACGATTTCATGCTTTTGGCTTGTTTTCACATTTAATATGGAATTGGGATGTTCATTAAAATTTCCAGTTTCATTTTCTTTGACATCACTCAACTCATGATTTTCAAGAGAAGCTAACAAGTCATTAAATGATTCAATTTTACATTGTTTAGTTTTTTCAAAAGAGCCTAATAACATACAGAAACCATTAATATCACATTCATCTTTTTGGCAATCTGTTGATTCTAATAACATTTTAGAATTTTCTTGGTTTTGCTCATTTGCATCTGATGCATCTTGCCTACACAGTTCTTCAAGATTATCATTTTCTAGTTTTAAAGAATCAAAATGGTCAACTAATTCAAATTTCTTATCCTCCCATACATAGTGCAAGCTCAGAGAGGAGTTAATACTTGTTATCATTTCTTTAAATTTAGACACTTCTTTTACTTCACTGAGAATAGTAATGGCTATCCCATAAGAACCAAATCTACCAGCTCTTCCAATTCTATGTAAATATGTTTGCCATTCATATGGAGGTTCAAAATTTATCACAAGATCTACATTTGATGCATCTATACCTCTTGCAGCTAAATCTGTTGATACTAATATTCTGCATTTGTACTGCTGTAATGTTTTTAATGCATCTAACCGATCTGTCTGTTCAAGTTGGCCATGTAATTGTTGGGCAGGCCATTTTGCATTAAGTAGCATTCTACACAATTCTACCACTCTTATCTGGTAATTGCAGAAAATTAAACATTGTTTAAAATCATGTTGTGATAATATTTTTATTAGTTCATTAAATTTTATTTGTGTCTGTCTAACAATATTTGAATGACTTTTAACCATTGTCACTAGCTGTTTGATTCCAAGCAATATGGAAGTGCTGTCAGGGCAAATGTGTTGAGCTTTTTGCACATAGTTTTGCAGAACAGATTTTAATGTTTCTGGATATGTGGCACTACTCATAATGACTTGTTTTTGTTTTGGCAAAACTGAAAATATGTAATTTATGTCAGACTGAAAATTTTTGTCCATTAATTTGTCAGCTTCATCAAGAACAAGGAGTCTTACAGATGATACGTTTACATGATTATCCTGAATTAAATGTCTCATCCGTCCTGGACTGCCTACAAGAACATGCACTTTTTTTTCAAATTTTTTTATATCCTCTTCTATAGGTAAGCCGCCCATAACAACTTCGACATTTAAATCTGAAAAATAATAACACAATATAACAGTTTACAACCTAAAAAATGGCTGCTGTGTTCAGAACTTTTAGGCCTCTCTGAGCAAAATTACACACCTAAACTTAACATAGAAGGCTATACAAAGTATTAACATATTAACTTGTGGCATTAAAATAAAAGATGGTTTGGATATAACCATATCAAAGGCTCTTTATACTGTGATTAGTTTGCATTTCAAAGGCTCTCTATATTGTGAATAGTTTGTAGATGTGATAAGAATTGTTATTATTATTAGTACATATTACAGATAGTTGTGTTAATATGAGTCTTACCTTTATACATAGAACCTATTTGTCTGATAACATCACTTATCTGAGCTGCAATTTCTCTTGTAGGTGCTAAGATAATTGATTGCAAGTCTTTGCATAAATCTAATTTTTCTAATGCAATCACAGTAAAAACAGCTGTTTTACCTGTTCCCGATTTTGCTTCAAGAAAAAGATCTGCAAATATACACAATTATTGGAACCCTATCATTTGGTACCGTGTAACAGAGCAAACACTATAGCACGATAATATAATATATTTAATGCTAAATCCACGAGCAGCTGTTAACCTCTCGGGTGCGATAGGTGAATACTTATTTTACCATAAAATTTATACATCTCACCAAATCCACATTTTCCTAATGGTATACCATGGAGCTGAATCGGAGAAGGCTTGTAAAACCCTGAACTTTTTAAGCCTGCAAGTGTTTCATTTGTGAGTAGCATTGATTCGAAAGTAACATCGACAGATATATGAACATCTTGAGTTCTTTTAACTGTATCTACATTATGCGCTAGGACCATGATTATTGATTTCTGTTTAGTAAATATAAGAAATACTATAATGCTTGAACATTATTTTTCCCCATATGATTACTTTACTCTATGTTTTTCCCTCTCAAAATGCATGCACAGCCACAGAGTCACAGTAAATTTTTTTTTTTTTCTCTTCGTCCTTTCAGGACAGGCTAAGGTTTTTAACCATGCCGCCTAGTCTTAAGTGTGGTATGATTTTATTTATCTTATGTCTTCATTTGTTTTGAAATTCTTCAATGTGTCTTCAAATTATACGTCTTCAGTATTTTTGGGATTTTGTTTTTCTTTTTTGGGTGAATTTCAAATAAATGTTGTCTTAAGTATTTCTTTCGTTTTTTATCCTTTTCATTTTTATATAATATACATATATTGTATCTAATCTCAAAAGTTTCGTCCAGTGTTTGAGCTTGCTCTAAGCTTGTTCAGAAGTCACAAGTCCGGCAAATGACATGAAATGTCATGATCATTTTGAATACGTACTTACGTACGTTACACGTAAACAAAACCTAAAAATCTAAAATAATTAACTGAAAAAAATAATAATTACAAAGCTTATCGAAAATTATGTACATATATCACAAATTATATACAAATTCAAACTGCATTCACTGAAAATTGTATAGGTATTCGTACTGTTATAATCGGATGATGTACCCTAAACGGATGACATCAGCTACAGCCCCTTCCAACTACAACGCTTTGCATCGTCAGCATTCAAATGTCTATATACTGAGCCCTGACACCTCAGGAGTCAGTCTGTCCAACGCAGTCGCGAATATAGGTTGCATAAAGGCCCCTTCCCATTGTATTCATTTTTATTAAATAAATTAGATTAAAATTTAAAAGTTCTTTTTTAAAACGACCTCGGGAAGGGACCCTATAACATTTGGTGGCAGCGGTGGGATACGGAATTCCCCAGTGCCGATTCGCGTAAACCTATAAAGTGGAAAAAATAAATAAATAAATCAGTGAACAGACTCTCCGTATCCCGCGAATCTTATAAAATAAATAATATACTTACCGCGAGTGACCTCCGTTGTAATAATAATAAATCCTTGCTATAAGTGATATTCGTCCGTGACCGGTGATATCCTGCAAAATAAATACTTACCGAGCGTCCATACCCGACGACTCATCCTGCGGTCATCTTGAGCATCGTGCGTATATCCAGTGAGCAGCCTTCGTGCATCCTGCCTGTCCTTCAAGCGGCCAACTAATAAATTGTGGTATAGCCTATAATTAGCCTGAGAATACTCAGCGAGCCTCCAGCGAGCATCTCCTTCGAGCATCCTGTGCATCCATTC
This sequence comes from Leucoma salicis, assembly GCA_948253155.1. NCBI lineage: Eukaryota > Metazoa > Arthropoda > Insecta > Lepidoptera > Erebidae > Leucoma > Leucoma salicis. Next base: position 16,984,251 of record OX411818.1, read on the forward strand.
GTCCTGCGAGAATACTTACCGAGCAAACACCGTTTTAAAATATTTCCGCCGTGTTTCGTCATCCTGAAAAATAAATCATTTGCAATTCGCGAGTGTTCCGCGTAGTGTTAAAAGTGTCCTGTGAAAGCATTAAGTGTGGTCTGTGTGTACGTGACGCTATGCAGCTTACCAAAGCGCTAGCCCTTATCGCCGCCTACGCGTTCCTGTAAGTCAACGAACATTTTACTGTGTAATCCTAACTGATACTTGCTTTAATCTAATCTAGTGACCTAAGAGTATTATTCATATGTTGTTTTAAAATATTATGCCTAAAGTGCCTAAAACTGAGGACGGTAGATCACCTGTAGAAATATCTGAAATTCAAGAAGTATTAGAAATGGACCTAAATATTTTATTGAAATTTGTTAAACCATATGACGGCTCCCGCGATACACTAAATTCATTTATCACAAACTGTAATAACGCCTATGACCTTGCGTCTGAGTCACAAAAACACATTCTTTTCAAATACATTTTGTGCCAATTAACTGGTAAAGCCGAAACCGCGTGTTCTATAAAGGAATTTTCGTCATGGGAACAACTAAAAGAGTTCCTAAAGACACAGTTTTCCGAGAGAAAACATTATACACATTTACTTAACGATCTCCAGGAAAGTAAACAGAACTCAACAGAAAACGTTAGTCAATTCGCACTTAGGATGGAAACATACTTATCGCAATTACTCACCGAAATCTCGCTCTCCAACCACAAGGCCAAAGAAATACCTGGTCGTACGGCGGCCATGGAGGATTTAACCCTCCATCATTTCCTTATGGGATTAAATCCCCGTATATCTAACATTGTTAGGTGTAGAGCTCCCAAAACATTTAACGAAGCTGTCAATTTAGCCATATCCGAGGAGCGTATACAAGAAACTTTATATAAACGCACTAATAATAATTATAACTTGCCACTGGATAAATCAATTAATCAAAATCGGTTCAAACCGAAATCTTTCGCTCAAATCTCAACTAATAGGTTTAAAATACCGCAAAAATCAGTACCTCAACAGAGTACCTCTACTTTCTCGAGTAAAATAAATCAAAACCTCACATGTAGGTATTGTAAAGAAGTAGGACATGATATAAATAATTGTATTAAACGTCAGTCCTCTCAAAAACGTTTATCGTATTCTTATCCACAAAAGGATTATTTTAATAAGCCCTCAGGGTCACAACCTTACCTAAAACCTCCACCAGTCAACTTCATTGATGAAGAGTGTGACGATGAACAGGTGGAATCTGATCATGATGTGATTGAGGAAGAGGGCTCCCAAGAAAATTTAAACCAATAAACGTCCTGCAATCGTGCCGCACAGGACGTAAGGTCAAAGTCGGCGCAAATCCGTCAGAGGTTGTACATCAGGGTAACCAGCCCCAAAACGGGAACCTCATCCATGACATCAAGGTTATACAACAGGGTAACCAGCCCCAAAACGGAAACCTTCAGCGCATCTCTCACAAGGTTATACAACAGGGTAACCAGCCCCAAAACGGAAACCTTCAGCGCATCCCTCACAAGGTTATACAACAGGGTAACCAGCCCCAAAGCGGAAACCTTCAGCGCATCTCTCATAAGGTTATACAACAGGGTAACCAGCCCCAAAACGGAAACCTTCAGCGCATCTCTCACAAGGTTATACAACAGGGTAACCAGCCCCAAAACGGAAACCTTCAGCGCATCTCTCACAAGGTTATACAACAGGGTAACCAGCCCCAAAGCGGAAACCTTCAATTTAAAACTCAAAAATTTAAAGAGATTTACGAGGTCAACATTGACACCTCCAAGAGGTTATTACCTCATATCGTTGTGGAGTCCCAAGTGTCTGATACTCCATTAACCCTCTTAGTCGACTCAGGTGCTGCTATTTGTTTACTGAAACAATCAAGCATTCGCCATCAACCCATTCTAACCAATAAACCCATAAGTATAAAGGGTATTGATCCCGGCGAGGAAACTACACAGACAGTAGGTCATTTTAACCTCAAGTTTAAGATTTCAAATAGGAAATTGATTAGTTTTAAATTCCATGTCATTGCAGATATTAACTTGCCATATGACGGCATAGTAGGCAACGACTTCCTAACTACCTACGGTTGCAACATAGATTATAGCCGAGACGTTCTTAAAATAAGTAACCACGAAATTAAAATACACTTCTTTGATCCCTGCTACATCATACCAGCTCATTCCGAAACCATAATCGAGTGCACGGTTATAAATCCAGAACTAGAGGAAGGCATAATAATAGACCAACACCTTTCTAAGAAGCTCCTTGTAGCTAACTGTATGGTTAAAGTAAAAGATAATAAAAGAATAAATTTATCAGTCGTAAACACATCAAACAAACCAGTAAAAATTAAGCGCAACTTAAAATTTAAATTAGAACCAATACTAACATACTCGATCCAGTCACTACCATATGTCGAAAATGTGTCTAAACGCACACGACAAGTACTCGACTTACTAAGAACCTCTCATTTAAATACAGAAGAAACCCAAGCTTTACTCGAATTATGCTCAAATTACTCTGACATATTTCACTTACCAGATGAACCTTTGTCGTTTACCACAGCTATTCAACACGAAATAAAAACCACCAGTCACACACCTGTCAATACAAAGTCATACCGTTTTCCAGAATGCCACAAGAAAGAGGTGGAAACTCAAATTAACAAAATGTTAGATCAAGATATAATTACTCCCTCGTCTTCCCCTTGGTCCTCTCCGATCTGGGTAGTCCCCAAGAAATCTGATGCATCCGGTCAAAAGAAATGGCGCATAGTAATCGACTACAGGAAACTAAACGACATCACAATTGGAGAAATCTATCCAATACCTCAAATTACCGAAATACTTGACCAGCTGGGTAAGAGTCAATATTTCAGTACCCTTGACCTTTCATCCGGGTTCCACCAACTTTTAATCAGACCAGAGGACGCCACGAAAACAGCCTTCTCTGTGCCCCAGGGTCACTTTCAATTTAACCGAATGCCTTTTGGATTAAAGAATGCGCCTTCCACATTCCAAAGACTAATGAACAATTGTCTCACAGGCCTACAGGGCTCCCGATGCTTTGTTTATCTTGACGACGTCGTCCTGTACGCATTTGACCTCCATTCGGCTATCCAGAACCTCCGGTCAGTCTTCAACCGACTCCGAGAATTTAACCTAAAACTTCAGCCTGAAAAATGTGAATTTCTCCGTAAAGAGGTAACCTACCTAGGTCATATCATTACCCAAAATGACGTAAAGCCAAACCCGGATAAAGTTAAAGCCGTTACACAGTATCCTATCCCGAAATCCCCTAAGGACATCAAATCATTTCTAGGTCTCGTATCCTATTACAGACGTTTCATTCCTAATTTCTCGAAACTAGCCAAGTCTCTCACCACACTTCTCAAAAAAGATACGCCCTTTATTTGGACAAATGAACAACAGCTCAGTTTCGAAGCCTTAAAAACCAAACTAGTCGAAGCACCCATTCTTGCCTATCCAGATTTTAACCAAACATTCTTACTCACCTGCGATGCATCCTGTTTCGCCATTTCAGCCATTTTATCACAGGGTCCCGTTGGGCATGATCGCCCAATTGCTTATGCATCCCGCACATTAAACAAAGCCGAAATTAACTATAGCGTTACTGAAAAGGAATGTCTTGCGATTGTATTTGGTACCAAAATCTTCCGCCCCTACATATACGGTCGTCGCTTTACTATCATAACCGATCACAAACCTCTCCAATGGTTATTCAACTGTAAAGACCCTGGCTCCCGCCTCATCCGTTGGAGACTAAAACTCGAGGAATTCGAATATGACATACAATACAAAAAGGGCAAAATAAACGCAAACGCAGATGCTTTATCTCGATTCCCGGTTAACCCCGTCCAACCGACTACTGATGAAGTGACTACGTCAAACCGCCAAACTCCTACCACCGACATAGCAGAACAACTACAAGAAACCCTCTTAAATACAGACAACCTCGACAATGACTTATTTGACTTGTTGACTTCACCTGCCTCACTCCCATCAACCGATTTAAATCCTGACATACTTTTAGACTGTGCTACCCCAGAACTCCTCGATACTGGTTCTCCCGATCCGAATCTGCTTGAAGTTCCACTACGATCATTACCAAACGATAACTTACCTTCTATCTCTTCAAATACTCACTCTAACCCCAGTTCGAACCTCTTGACCGACGACTACTCAACCTTTCTGAAACAAATATCAAACAAGAATAAATCTTTTAATACAAACATTATCCAACATAACGAAAATTTACTGAAAAGCTCTTGCAAAACTATACTAATACCGACGTCCATAGACCTCGATGAATCAAACCCTTATCTAGAACAAATACTAGGAAACTTAGAAAACCGCGACGATATAATTAACCAAGAAAAACAACTGCACGGGTTCTATAAGATCCCCGCGACAAATAAAAATTATTACCTTCTTTACACGAAAGTACACCATTTTGACGAAACATCATACCAAGAAATATTCGAAACTTTAAAAGCAATTCGCAACGAATTAACCGTCACCGAAAATACGGAAGAAATAGGCATATCCGATTTCCGTGACCCCTTTGAAAAACATAGCTTTATTAAAATTTATAATATAATTAATTACCTTTTTCACGACACAAACATAAAAATTAATATTTATCACAATAGTATAACTTACCCCTCACCATCGGAAATAAAGAAAATTCTTTACGATAACCACGACATACCCATAGCTGGCCATATAGGTGTTAGTCGCATGTACAATAGGCTTAAAGAACTATATTACTGGAAAAATATGCGTAGTGATATAGAATCATATGTAAAGAAATGTAAACCATGCCAAGAGAATAAAGCCCTGCGAAGAATCAATCGCGCTCCCATGCAGATCACTAGCACATCAACTAAGCCTTGTGAACGCATATCATTGGACATTGTAGGACCTCTTCCGGAATCCGGTACCGCAAAATTAAAATTCATACTAACACTGCAAGATGACTTTACCAAATTCTCCGCGGCTTATCCCTTACGTAGTACAACGGCCGAGGAAACAAGCGAGAGCTTGTTGCACTTTATATCCGTATTTGGCATACCGAAAATTATACTGACCGACCAGGGAACTAACTTTACTTCCGATCTGTTCAAAAGAACTTGCAACCTTATGAAAATCAAACAACTTTGGTCGACTCCATATCACCCGCAAACACAGGGCGCCCTAGAACGAAGCCACTCCACACTAAAGGAATACCTGAAATCATTCGTAAATAATGAACAAACTAATTGGCCCCGGTACGTGTACACAGCCATGCTAACCTACAATACCACTGTACACTCCACAACACACTACACCCCATACGAACTAATGTTTGGTAACAAACCCCATATTCCAAATTCGATATGTGATGAACAGTTAGACGCTACATATCCAGACTATGTACGGATGTTACAAAACAGACTCAGATACTCTCGCGATAAAGCTCTGGAACACATTCGACACTCCAAACAAATATCAAAAAACTACTATGACTCTCATAGTCGCCCCGTACAATACAAAGTAGGTGACTACGTGTATTTAAAAAACCACCTTAGGCTCAGAAAAGCTCTATCACCCATATGGAAAGGCCCATACAAGATCGTTAAAGTCCATGGAAACAATACTTTATCTTTATTAATAAATAGACGACATGTCCGTCACCATTACGACGAGGTAAAGCCTGCCGAAATTACCGCCAATCTGTAACACAAAGTACATTTTTAGTTATATTTGTACTACACATAATACACAATACCTCCAGTTACACCATAAACACCGTAACCATGCATAAAATATACAATACATACAATAAGTAAGATAAGTAAATATTATACCTACTATACACATCTACCATTACATTATACATAACAAGTTATATAGTTACATAAAACTTCATAGTACATACAATACAAAATGTTAGTTAAACAAAATGCATGTACTTTAGAATCTACTAAATTGTTCGTTAGTTTGTATAAGTACATCTACTTACAATTTAATCAAATACTATACAAAGAATGCAAATTGTAGTTATATATACTACAACGAGTGTATAAACTCGTACATATAAGTACTATAATGAATATACATGCCTAATGTTAAATAGATTATACTACTTTATACACCTTCAATATATTATATATACATAAATATATATACACGATTTATATAAACACTTTACATACATTACATATATACTACTTTATTAAAAGTCTTAATTTAGATATTACTATAAGGTTAAGCTAGTTATAAGAAACAAAATATGCATTTAATATAATCGTAATAAAGCTTGCTCGCAAAATTAATGAGTCATACATACTTACAGTGCCTCAGCGGATGTCCAAGCTCCCGGCGACTGTGTCCAACCGATAACAAAAGGTCCTGGAATCTATTTCGATTATATAGGGAAATTAAAAATTAATAATGGGATTTTAAATGTCATTATGCCAATGGAAATCTCACATTTTAAACCACATATAGATAATTTAAACTTTACATTAAACACCGTCTCCGACCTATGCAAGCAAACCGGCTTCATAAATATTTCAGAGTGTGATAGTACCTTACAACCACTAACAGCCGAACTACAAAACGTCATTAAATTGTTCGGTTCGATATCTCATCTGATAGATAATAGATCCAAGCGAGGAGCCTGGATTGGTGGAATAGGGACTGTCCTGAAGACAGTTTTCGGTACTTTAGACGAAAATGATGCACTTAAATATGACCAAGCAATAGATTCTGTACAAGCAAACCAATACCAACTCTTGAAACTCGTCAAAAACAATATTTTAGTTACTAACTCTGTCATATCTACATTTAATAATACACTCCGTAAAGTTAAAGAAAATGAAAATAAATTAAACAATGCTATTGACGATCTCTAATTAAAAACATCCAATTTATCCAAAACCACTAATATTTTATCGGTACGGATAAAACTTAATTTTATCCTCAATACATTAGAGACCTCCATGGTCACCCTAACATTCCAACTTGAAGACATAATAAACGCCATAACGCTCTGTAGTCAAAACATCCTACATCCGGCCGTAATGTCGCCCACTGTAATACATCGAGAGTTGGCTGATAACTTAAGGCACCTACCTAATGATTTAAATTTACCTATGTATCTAGATATAAGTTCTATACACATAATTCTAAAAGTATCTACTTTGTTATGCTACTACTTTAATAATAAGTTAATATTTTTATTACGCATTCCCTTAGTTTCTAATCAAGAATACACACTGTTTAGGAATATTGAATTACCAATGCCTCATAATGTAAACAAATCAGACACGTTTAGCCTAATTGTACCAAGTACTAAATATACGGCTATCACTAAGGATAAATCAAACTATTGTATTCTGAATTCCTTATCGAATTGTAAAATCTTAAGTCAGGCAGATTATTTATGTGATATTCAAATAATTTACAAAACAGATTCTAAAATCAGCTGTGAAAGCGAACTGTTGTCTAGAACCTTAAGCGAAATCCCTAAACAATGTAATACAAAATTTATTTTTGGCAAACTAGATATGTTTAAGCCACTAACTAATAATAGATATCTTTATATAGAATCAGAACCAGTTAAGCTCTCTTTAGACTGTCAGAACTCTAAGCAAATACAAGAGTTCAACATTTATGGAATTGGTATAGTGTCAATACCAACCGGATGTGTAGCCTACTGTAAGGGCACTACACTGTTACCTAAATCACACAATGTATTCAATTTGACGTCACCAATCAAGCTGCCCGACTTTAATATAATAAATAGCAATTGCTGTAATATACATAGAATACACTCTATATCCAATAATCTGTCCCATATACAATTACAAGACTTAAATTTAAACGATTTAAACGCAATAAAATTAATATCTAACCTTTCTTTAGAAGCTGAAAAACTACAAGACACCTTTCACATAATAAAATATGGGACACATTATTCCATAGTAATAAACTTAACAGTGTGTGTAATTATTATTTACTTTCTATATATAATAGTTACGTATTTTTGTAAGCCTGGCTGCAACCTTCGTCAATATAGGTTTCGCGAATCTCATAAATCAAAAACGGGTCCTGTAGAGTTGGAACAAAATATTCAAGAAATTCCAGTTCCAACCCTTAGAACTTCCTATTAAAGTTAACTTCGGTATTTACCCCGAAGTTCACTCTAAAGGGGGAGGTGTTATAATCGGATGATGTACCCTAAACGGATGACATCAGCTACAGCCCCTTCCAACTACAACGCTTTGCATCGTCAGCATTCAAATGTCTATATACTGAGCCCTGACACCTCAGGAGTCAGTCTGTCCAACGCAGTCGCGAATATAGGTTGCATAAAGGCCCCTTCCCATTGTATTCATTTTTATTAAATAAATTAGATTAAAATTTAAAAGTTCTTTTTTAAAACGACCTCGGGAAGGGACCCTATAACAGTACGTTGATACATTTTTAAGGAGCTCCTCAGCGGCACGCAGGATGTTTGTTGCACCGTCGTACATTTCTGCAAGTTCAGCCATCAACACAAGGCGCTGAATGCCAAAGGCCGAACAACTATACACAATGTGAGATATAGTTTCATCTTCCTGTGACGGACAACGTTCGCACTTTGCACAACTAACCATGTTCATACGACACAAATGGAAGTTTAATCTACAATGACCAAAACGTAATCTACACAAGGCGGAGTAAAACTTTCTGCTATGAAACGACCGCCTTTTACAAAACCAGGGTATCTTGTTAATTGGAACTCCCAATGTAGCATACCAAGTACCTTTATTGAGAGTTTGAACTGTATGATTCCAGTGTTTCTCCCACTTTTCACACATCCTATCTCTTAACAAACATATGACGTCAGTATATGGTATACAAAATACTAAATGTTGTGGTATCAAGATCTCTAGCTTCTGTTGCCAAAGAATCAGCCCTTTCATTCCCTGATACTCCTATGTGAGATGGAACCCACATGAAGACTACTGTAATTTGCATATTAAATAGATCAAGCCAAGTCTTTTTAATTTCATATATGACGTTACTAATGTTAGCAGCATTTTTATGTTTTTCTTAACTTCTCAGAACACTCATGCTATCACTTATTACCACCCATTGTGAAACACCTTATGTTTTAATGCAGATAATATGGCCACAGCTTCTGCTGTATAAATACTAGCATTTTTGTCTATTTTAAGTCCTATCCCTAAATTTAAGGACAAACTATATATGGCAAAGGAAACACTTCTATCATTTTTGGCACCATCAGTATAAACAAATCCATGATCGTACCATTCAATTAGCTTGTTATAGACCTGTTCTTTGGTGGATAGTTGTTGATCAATTATAATTTGCATTGCAGGAAATTTAGAATCATATGAGCCCACATAGCACACTAATTTTTGATTGGTTTTGTGGATATTTAAATTAGTAACATATTGTATAAATTCTGGAAGATCCTGAAGTATGTAAAGTGATTACAAGTGTACATTAGAGCTGTTTCACAGGAATTAATTAGATTGTTACGTAAAACATTATTAGTGCTATATAATTTCAAAATAAATCTCTCTCTGAGATAAGAAAATCTAATACTAATTGGTGGGAGCCTACACTCTACTTGCATTGTATTGATTGGGGTAGTGCAAAATGCTCCAGTAATGAGTCTCATACTTTTATTTTGTATTTTGTCTAGTTTATCAACCAATTTGCTGTCAGAAGCGAAACATGTAAAACCATATTCAAAATGACTACAAACTAAAGATTTATATAACATTAATAAGACTTTTGGATCAGCACCCCATGTAGTTCCTACAAGGGATTTCAATATATTGAAGACTTTATTGGCCCTCATGATGACACAATCAACATATTTTTTCCAAGATAAGTTATTGCAGAAAATTACACCAAGAAATTTAATGTCCAATGAAATAGGCAAAGGAGTGGAATTATAACAAACAACTGGTAAGGTGCCACTGTTATCTCCAAATATTACTACTTTTGATTTACCTTCATTTACAGAAAGATTTAAATAAGAAAAATACTGGTATAAATTTTCTAAGACACTATTTATAAGGATAACTAATGGTCTTATCTGATTACCCATAGTATAAACAACCAAGTCATCAGCAAATTGTAAATTCTTTACTTCTGGACCTAGAATTGAATTTAAACGATGGATATATAATATATATATATCAATGGTGATAATATCCCACCTTGACATACACCTAAGGAACTATGTCTTGGACCATACAACTTATTATTGAATTTAACGAAGACTTTTCGATCTGTTAAAAAATTATAAATCCAATATATTATTTTTCCAGGAAAACCTATGGCTTTTAATTCATCAGCAAGTATTTGAATGTTGACACTGTTGAAAGCTCCAGCAATATCAAAGAAAACTGCTAACAAAAGGTCATTATTTTCAAGACTAGCTTTAATGTCAAGATGTAATTGACAAATGCTCTCTCGAGCAGAACAACCTCGTCTGAATCCAAACTGATTGTATGGTAAGATATTGTTTTTCTCAACATAAAACTCAAGCCTTTGTTTTAACAATTGTTCAAATATAATCCCAATACAAGATGTTAATGCTATTGGTCTATAAGAATCTGGCCTCTCCTTAGGTTTTTCGGATTTTAATATAGGTATTAAACAATCTTTTTTCCAGTCTACTGGTATTTCATTATTTGCCCAAAGGGAATTTAAAATATGCAAAAATATATTTAGACCTGTAGTGCCAAGTTTTTTAAACATAATTAGATATATGGAATACCGTCCAGCCTGAAAGCTGTATCTCGACGTGTAAAAATAGCTGATTTTAGTTCTTCAAGTGAAAAAGGGTTAGACACAAAGCTATTATTAGATGTAGTACTAGTAGTAGACATATCAGGAAGAAAACAAGAATGTACAAAATCAGGTGTAAGTTTTTTCAAAAAGTCTAATATCCAGTTATCATTATTTGATGTATTGGGAGTAAATGTTCTATTAAATTTACGCATGTATTTCCAGATTACAGATAAAGTGTGTGGAGTGCAACGATTGAAAGAGTTACAAAGTGACGCCCAGCTATTATGCCTTTCAGTTTTTATGGTGAGTTTTTTTAATGCTTGTAATTTTTTAAATTGTATATAGTTTTCCAATGAAGGATTATATTTAAAGCTGGTATAAGCTTCTCTCGACCTCTGTACCGCTTCAGCACATGAGTGATTCCACCAAGGAAGATACAGGCGCTTTTTATAACTTTTACTGGTTATATTAGTTGATGATTGAGGAGGTCTATGACAAATAGTAGATTTTTCGACAGCTAATCGCAGAATCAAACAAAATTGAACATATGCATCCTTAGCGCTAGATAATTCAGTATTGAAATTTAACAAAAGGGAATTTACATTATCCTCATACTGTTTCCAATCGACTAGTTTATATTTAGGGTAAGTGGGCAATGGTTCACATCCACCTCTGGAGTTACTGTTTGAAACATTACTACTAATTAGAACTTTTATTATTACAGGAGAAGATGATAGCTTCCAAGAGGATCGTTATCAACCAACCATTCAGATTGCAGGGCTATTGAAGGCGAAACTAATGTTAAGTCCAAAGCATTTGGTCGCCATGTGTGAGTGCCGACTGTCGTAACTTGACCGTCGTTCAACAAAACAAGATTGTTTTCGTCTATTACCTCCAACACAAGTTTTCCTCGAGAAGAATCAGAATTACAACCCCAAGACGTATGATGGGCATTGAAATCGCCAGCAAATATCATGGGACTAGGGATAGATTTAATCAAGCTGTCAAATTTATGCTTATCAAATAGGATTACAATTAGTAGGACTGTAAAAACTAACAATATTAATTTTTTTATTATTAATTGTAATCTCAACACAAATATTCTGCAATGAATTATCAAAATATGTGTCAATTTTAGAATAGTTTATGTTGTTATGAATTAGTATAGCAACACCATTATGTTTGTTACCTGTGTCATTTCTTTCTATTTTATAACCTTTTATATTAAATGTTTGATTTGGTCGCAACCAAGTTTCACATATATAATATCTAATATATAATATGCGATATGAATATTTTGCTCATACAAAAACTGAGTAAAAACATGCTTATTGCTTACAAGACTTTGTGCATTCCATTGAACTAAATTAAGTGTATCCATTAAGTTTGTTTAGGGACCAATTTAGTACTAAAAGTTTGCTGCAAAATATTTTTTATTGAATTTGAATTAATGGGACTATCTTTATTATTTAATATTTTTACTACAGCTTCTACTAATATGTTAATAAACTTATCCGATTTCATAATGTTTTGTATTTGTGTCTAAAGACTTTGAGGTCAAATGTGGAAATTCTTTTTCATTAAATAAATCTGAGTATTTTGCTGTGTGAGATTTGATTTTATTTTCCTCAAGTTTTTGTTTCTTAATTAGAACACTTGGCATTCTCCTGATTAACTGTACAATTCTTATAGCTATGTGATTTTGTGCAAATGGAACATACTTCACTATTTTTACAGTATTTTGCAATGTGCCCAAAACGCATACACTTCAAGCACTGCTTGACTGGTGGTATATATACACTAACCTCGAGACGCCAGGAAACAAGGTAAACAAATTCAGGAAGAACAGTGGACGCAAATGTTACTGCCACCGTTTGCATTGGCCGGAAAACAAATGCTTCACTATCATCCCGCAACTTGCGCAAAAACCGCCGGACCTGAATTACATTGCGAGAGCTGCCTATTAATGAAAAAATTTTTTTATTAGAATACCCGACTGGTACTGAGGACAGAACCCCAGTAACCTCCGTATCACCAGCTGGAATTGAAGCATGCATATTTAAATCGTCCAATAACTTTTTGTTTTGTACAAACATGTTGGCATTGTTGGGTACGTCAAAAGTAATACCTACTTTATATCTGTTTATTGGCCTCATGTGGAGGATACCTGACACGCAGTATTTTCTTACCGACTTAGATAATGCCAGGCGATCAAAATCGCTGATTGGCTTATCCCGTGTTCTATGGTTGAGAAACACGACAAACTCAGACTTTTTAGAATTTTCCGGATATTTGCGTAAGTAGTCCGGTACGGTATACGTTTTATATTTCTCCCCGGGTTCCTCGACCTCCACCATAGATTGGAAGGATGACTCCGAAGAAGCATCCGAATGTTCGCCCTCTTGCGATTCGTTTATGGAGCATCCATCGTCTTCCTTTCTTTTGCGTTTTCGCTTTGTTTTTGCCATTATTCTATATTTACATACACCTTATATTATCTATTTACAGCTGAAATAAAGTATTTGCAAACTAATGTGATATTAAATATTATTTTAAAAAAAGAGTTGAAAATTGCGCCTTTCCACTTAAAAGTTCCCGCCAGAATCTTAATCTGTTATCAGCAGGTCTTCCGTCACAGTCAATTATAGCGAAACACTAATTAGTCTGTGATAGCGTGCCGCAACTGTCAACGACTGTGCCTTTATCACCTTCTTGTTTAATGGCTCTTTTTGTGGCAGTGTGAGCACAATTTCGCCAATATCGAGTATTAATTTAAGGTAGACCAGCAAACGAAGGAAATTTGTTCGGTGAAAGAGAAATAAACAAAAATGAATCCAACACGACAGATTACCATGAGATACACTGAAATAAAAAATACAACTCTAACTACATGACATACAACTACTTACAGGAATACAATATAAACAAAACCAAAACTATTTTTTTTTAAAGTAAATACATAGGGTATTTATATACCTCTATAATATGTACATACATTTACAATTACTTATTAACTTTTATGAATTTACACTGTTTTAATAAATGGAGTAAATATAAGAGACAAAAGAAGTTTAAAAGATGTAGGACGAGAGATTTCAGTTGGTAAAATATTATATAAAGAACAGTTTAATTTAGGGCAACAAAAAAATATATGGTTTATATTTCCTTGAGCCAGACCACATTCGCAAATAGAATTATATCTAATCCTAAGTTTAGCAAGGAATACCGGAGTGCAAGAATGTTTTAAATGTAACCAACAGATGGTAGAGCCTTTTTGAATTTAGAAAACCATGGTTTATGGAGAATCTCAGGTTGAATATCACCATAAAATTTCCCTTTAACGTTTTTAGAAATATGCCATTGTTCAGTCCAATCCTGAAATAGGACTGATTTCAGGGAGGCACAGATGTCATATGAATATACATGAAAATGATCAAGGGAACCTACAACTGCTGCAGACTTGGTACACCAATCAGCTGATTCGTTACCTAGAATACCCATATGACCAGGAATCCAAGCCAAAATAATATTAATACCAAGTTTATGACATTGGAACAATTCAATTTTTATTTGAAAAATAATTGGAAATTTTGATTTAGAACTGAAAGGATTAGATTCAACGATGGATTATTTTCAACGACTGTGACCAAGGAACGTAAACTCTACCCGAGAAGAATAGCAACTTCGAACAAAAAAAATGCGACAGCTTCTGTCAGATATAGCCACATATTGAACACTAGACTTGGGGAAAAGCGTTATTTTTCAATCGTCGTGACTGTCGTTCCTGTGACAATAAAGTCACAGTGACAAATCAACGTGATTTTGTGACGTTCCGATATACACTGCAAGCACTGTAACTGACTGTGTGACGTCAATTTAGTATACTGCAAAGTCGTTCCGTTATGGTTAGCAATACTGGTTACTGTTTATAACGGAACGCAGTCCAGTATACTAATCTGTTTTTACTTTCATTTCATACAAAGTATTGGTTTCACACTGCAATAAACACAATTTCTTTAAATTTTCCTTGGTTCGGTCGGCATCTTTGAATAACAATAATACTTTTTAATAGTGCAAGTGGTTAAATTTCTGGACGCTGTTGATCACGTGATCAAACCACTGAGAGCACCTTACCTCGAAAACGCCAGTGCTCACACTGCTCACACTACAAAAATGGCGGTGATTTATGACGTCATATATTTCCCTAGCATACTGCAGCAGTAGAATACTCAGTCTATAACGGAATGATTTTTCTCCAGTAAGAGCACTGGACAGTGCTAGCAGTGTATATATCGGAACACAGCTTAATACATTATTCGTCATTTGTCAAATGTAAAAAAATGGCTGTCTGTCACTTGCAAATGTAGTTTACGAACTTGCTTATTGCTATTTTGTAGTGTGGATGGAATGAAGGAAAATCAGAGAAAATGTTTTAAGTGTTTTAGTGTAAATATACAGTTCAGGATACTTTTCAAAATAGCTAGTTAAAGTGATCAAAGCTAGTTGCGATTATAGAGTTCTGTGATTGTAAAATTTTATATTTTTTAATCTATTTTTATTTTCAATCATTTAAAATAAGAATCCTAATAAAACTACAAAAATAAGTGGTCGTATTTGAATTCCCTCTCTATATTAATTAAAGGGTAAAATAGGTGCTGTATCTGTCAGAATCTGCCGCATTTTTGTTGTCCGAAGTTGCTATTCTTCTCGGGTAGAGTTTTAGTTCCTTGGCTATAATCATTGAGCTCTAATAAGGAGGAGGCGCCCTAATCTTCATATACCTAGTAAAAGTGACTTACTTCGGCTGTCGTCCGCCATCTTAATAGTTCCGATGACAGCGTAATTTGGGTGTGTTCAGATATACACTGCGAGCACTGTAAGGTGTCATGTCAATTTAGTATACTGTGAAGTCGTTCCTTTATAGTTAGATATACTGGTTACTGTTTATAACGGAATGCAGTCCAGTATACTGACCTATCATTACTTTCATTTCATATAAAGTATTGGTTTTACACTGCAATAAACACAATTTCTTTACATTTGCCATGTTTAGGTATCTTTGAATTACAATACTCAATAATAATAATAATAATATTCCATAGTCCAAATTGTTATATATATGGAAGCTGATAAATCAAGTGATATCACAGGAGCACTGTATACCGGAACAAAGCCTTTATATGTTGCTCGGACGTATTTAGTCTGAGATCTGTTGTATGTCAGCAGTCAATTAGGGATGCAGGAAGAACCAACAACTGTCGATTATGTTTATAATAAATATTGATATATTAATATAATATTTATAAGTAAGTACATTATTTATTGATATAAGTACCTACGACGATTGGATTGCGCGAATAAACTAATTATAGTTTTTGCCGCATTCTACTGTAAAGTCAAAAATATATTGTTAAGATTATAAATAAATAAAAAATAAAAATATTTACGAAGGCGTATAACGAACTCACGTACCTGACTGTTTAGAACAGTTCTCTGCCTACATTCAGCCATACCGATGAAATCCACAACAAAAGGCGTAAACAGAGTCCAAATTAACGAGCAAGGGTCAACAGTAATGCAGTATCAATATCCGAAATCCAAAGCCAGGTCAAAACTATATCACAATCGCTGTGCACTCACAGTTTGTACTTTTCGAAGCAACGTCAAGTCCACAGAGTACCTTATTATAAACAGGTCAAGTCGAAACTTTGCTTTGTTTTGCATTGAGCATAGACGCGAGTTTGCCAGAAGTAGTAGTTGTGCTGTGTGTAATTTTATGACCTGGTCACTAAGACCTTTAGGTCATAGTAGTTGTGCTGGCCAGCGATCCTAGGGACGATCATATTAGATTTCATTATTATAAAATTTGAATATCGAAAGACAAATGCCGAGTTGTGTGGTAGATAATTACACCAATAATTATAATCTTATAAAAATAAAAAATAAATGTTCGCGTGACCCTAATATACATAGTTTAGAAATCAATGTAATAAATAAATTTTGTGTCCTAAAATTATACATTCGATACATTTTATGACTAACTGCACGTCACTATTGACAATAAAGAACAGCAATTTGCTCCTTCAAATGTAATTAATAATTAATACGAAACTTCATGAGGGGACAAACGTCAAAACGGCTATCATAGCGTGCCTTAGACTAAGAATATTATGTCTAAGTGGCGTGCCGATAGTCATGGAAGTAACGTGTATACAACTATAGGTCCATGCAGAAAGTATAGTGGTCACAGACTACTGAGTTTTAGACAAAGAGTAGAATAATCTAAAAATCTTAGATATAGGATAGTAATTATCAAATAATAAAATATATATTATTAATTATTAGTATTACTATCCTTTTGGGTGATCATAGTCCGGAGCGTACTCGACGCGATCCCTGCCAGCCTGTAATCCAAAGGCTGCAATCCAGCTCGAATGCGTATCGCAGTGCGGGTTAGGGCGTGCCCCAGAGGCGACGCGTACCGACCCGCCCCCGTCGGTACGAACAACTGCAGTTGCGGGGATGGGGGCCGCAACCCATCACGCCTTGCCCAGTTTGGCGAGTCGAGGGGAGCAGAGTGTCGAGTAGGCACGTGGAATGTAAGAGGTGGTATGGAAGATAAGTTACACGAGCTGGTAACCGTCATGTCGGACAGACAGCTTGATGTGCTCTGTGTAACAGAGACCAAGCGAAAGGGCAGTGACACCTGTGATCTTATACATACATATTAGTACATATTAGTTTGTAGCAAGAGTGAGTGAGACACATGTACAAGTTTTTCATCCTTAACGCGTATGTGGTATTTTTATTTGGACCCAATTAAACTGGGTCCAAACAATAAAGTGGCCAACCGTCTCGTATGCTGCAGGACCGCTGAAATGCCATAGTTATTTAAACCCGCTTTCTATAAATTAGTTAATTATTATTGTAAAACATTAAATGAGTCCCACGTGCCTATTTTACTACTATATTTTAGCGCTTAAGGTTTCCAGAATAAAGAAGAAAATACTATGAATGGTCAACAATGAATTTATTGTTTCTCAAAATGTTCTCCTTTAGAGTAAATCCTTTTTTTTCATACGATTAAACCAATTTTGAAAATTATGTGGCCGTATAAGATTTAGCATTATTGTAGTGCAAGATGATACGACGTTTACGGTTATTTTTACGGATATCGTCAATAACTTTCGGCAAATAAATGGTACGACCGTTACTATTACTATTCCTGGTACCTATCATTCATGGTAGAATGATTTCAAAGCAACAACAGTCAGTCTCCAGTTTTATTAAAAAAGGAAGTTGTTAACCGCTTGCAGGCACTTTGCAGCATGCCACTTTGTTTGGTTTTGGCTCATCTTGAAGGTTCGCTCAATTGCTGCTTTGTTTTTGGGATCTTAACAATTATTCCATTTTTCGTCAGCTGTAACTATGTATACCAAACACCAAATATGGCACCTGTTTATTAAATCTAGCAAGAATGGCATCAAGTGTCACGGTCCGTTTTTTGGGCATCAGTCAAATTGTGTGACCTCCACCGAGAACACATTTTTTCACACCCAAATGTTTGTGTAAGATGGATATACTATGTGACTCATGCATATACCTACTCCACGGGAGATGGTGGTACCAACCCGCTCGGGCCCGATACCAAGTGAGTACTCCCACTTGGTACCGAGCCCTACCACCAGGCATGCAATGGATGATGCCTAAAACTCAAGGTAGGTCACATGACAAAACTCAATCTTTCAGAAGAATTAACAAAAGTCCGGCACAACATTTTTGAAAGTTGGTCACAATATCTGTCATAATAGGCAGAATTTAAGCAATAGATATTTAGTAACATCTTGAATTAAAAATTGTATAAGTTTAGTGATTTAGTGATAATTTTTGGAGATAGTAAACTAGAGAAGAGATAAGAACATTAAACATGTGTTGCTGTAGCATATTAGGTTGCAAAAATAGACCAGAACAAAATATTAAGAACATCACATTTCATCGGTAGGTAAGCTTGTTTTTGCATTAGTGTTTCAAAAAACGTTTATTAATCACGTTATAGATCTATTTTAATACGTTCTTATACATTTTAAGCAAAATCTAAACATTATTTTGTAGTTTCTTTTGTAGTATCCGGCTAAAATAAGTAGTGCATTTATAGTGACAAAGATTTTGTGATAGTTGTCTTCTGAAATTATTCCGGTTATGATCTGTTAGGGATGCCAGTCTGTAGCTGACAGGTTTCCCATAAATCTCTCACAATTCTACACACACACACACAACAACACACTTAATTTTTACAGTTACATATTTTATTGTAGTATTCTTAAGAAAAAAAATATTAGAGATCAGCTACATGGTCTCTGAATGTTGGCCTTGCATCAAGGCTCAAAGTTACTCAGCGTGCCATGAAGCGGATAGTTCACTCCCACTCGATATTTCTCCACGTAATTAAATTCGTATTATGGAGATCCGGATATGGAGTAGAAGAACGGGAGTGACTGACATAGCCCGACGTGTTGGCATGCTATAATGGCAATATGCAGGCTAATCGTTGGATGGAAAAAAGCTTCTCGTGTGGTGGACCACGTATCGGACAGCGCAGCGTAGGACGGATTAGAGTAGATAGACCGACGATCTGGTCAAATCCGCAGGGAGCCGTTCGATTGAGTCAGTACAGAACCGCTAGTTGTGGCGCGCTCTTGTGGAGGCCTATGCCCAGCAGTGAACATTAAAAGGCTGATGGATGGCTAGATGAACGATGAGTTATATATGATGAACGAAATAAATTTTGCAGAAATCGGCTTGGTTTTTATTTTCTCCTAGGTGTAAGTAATTGCTACAAACTAAACTAAGGAAAATTGAAATACGCAATAGTAAAATTTACCCGTTAAAGGGGGTACAAGCCGTCATAATGGAGAGTCATAGGATCGTCTACAGATATTCCACATCGACGCTCTAGTGACTACATCCAAGGGTGCCATGCGGTTTTGACCAGGTCATCAGTCCTTCTGTCGGGAGGCCGTCCTATGCTGCGCTTTCCTGTGAAACATGTGAAACATCTAATGCGGAGGGAGGGTAAAACCGTAAAACCGGGTGTTAGCGTAGTGACGCTTTGACGTGACAATACAATATTATGATGACGTGGAGCTGGTCTGACGATGGAGCTGGAAGGTGGACATAGGAATTCTAAAATGAAACGGCGCAACCCTACCGAGTTTAGACTCGTTTGAGTCATCTTGACGAGTAATTTCTCTTTAGATGGTTTCCAGGGTCTGATGATGAAACTAAAAGGTGGCTATAAGAACTCCGTTATAAAACGACATAACCCCATCGATTTTGGGCTCGTATGGTTACTCTTGACGAGTACTTTGTCTCTAGATTGTACCCAGAGTCTGATGATGGAGCTGAAAGGTGGCCACAGTAACTCTGTAATGAAACAACGCATCCCCATCGAGCTTATACTCGTTTGATTCGTCTTGACGAGTACTTTGTCTCTAGATAGTATCCATGGTCTGATAATGAAGCTAGAAGGTGGCCATGGGTACTCGTTAATTAAACGTCGCAACAGATCGATTTAGGGCTAGTTTGAGTTATCTTGAATAGTACCATGATAGCCCTAGATGATATTCATGATCTGGTAATGGAGCCACAATCCCATCAACTTTGGGATCGTTTGATTCGTTTTGACAAGTATTTCGGTCCTAGATGATATCTAGGGCCTGATGATGATGATTTATGTCCATTTCCGTTATTGTACACATGTCATAATTATACAAGCACGCATTAAAAAAGTTATAATCATTTTATTTCTACGTACAATTATTTTTTTAAAGTAAATGCTTTGTATGCTAATAATAATACAATTCAAATGATTAATCAATTCAATAAAGTAATAAAAATATTTTATTTAATGGTATGCTGCTAAGCCACTGCACACTACATCATACCGAGCACACCAAGTAAATGGACGGCTTCTTCCCACTATATGAAAATTTGTGACGGATAAAAATCACAAATTATTAGTGGTGGATGCTAGGTTGGAACCTAAACAGCGCAAATTAAATATTTTTAAAATAATGGATATTTAATATATCATTATTTTTTAAAACATCGATATATCGATAATTGTTGGTTCTTCCTGCATCCCTAATTTGACAGCTGACATACAAAAGATAAAGGCTTTGTTCCGATATACACTGCGAGCACTGTGATATCACGCGATCAACAGCTTCCATAAATATAACTAGGAGTGTTCGCAACGGCTATTTATTAAAAACTTTAAATAACGACGTACTATTTTTAAAACCCCTATTATTTTTTACGCTTTAATATATTAAACGATATCTTTTGATTATCGTCGTATAGCACATCGTGCGCTATTTGAGGTTACGTTATTTAATATAGCTATGTACGCGCGTTGAGCAGTTAACAATCTTAACAATAGATTACTGTCTAGCTGTCTACTAAGTGAATTGAAATTGTGATCTAAGATATATGTATTATTTTTTTTTATTGCAGTGGCAGACGAGCCACAGTCCATCTGATGGTAAATGGTAACCATCGCCCATGGACTTGACTATACCGAGAGTATAGTCAAGCCGCTGCTCACCAATTCATTTCACAGATATGAAATAAAATATAAACGGCTATCCCCTGCTACAGCCAAAACGCAACGATGTGCTTCATGGCCGGTCACACGGGAGATGGTGGTACCAACCCGCTCGGGCCCGATACCAAGTGAGTACTCCCACTTGGTACCGAGCCCTACCACCAGTCATGCAATGGATAATAATTGCTTACTTCCCTTAGTCGCCTCATACGACACCCGTGGGAAAGAATGGGGTGGTGACACTTGTATTCTTAGTCCGAGTTTCTTCATTTAGATTCTGCCCGCGGCTTCGTCTGCGTGGACTTCAGAATCGGGTCAATCCTTACTAATACATTTTATACACTAAAATGTCCATAACTACTGACCCAATGACATTTTTGATTAAATTTAAGTAGACTTTTAAAGATATTATCTAACCGAAAATTATTTACACTATACTACAACAAAATTGTATTTACAGTTTTATAATACACTAAACAAACAGACACAACAAATCAACACCACGAATAATTTAAAATCAAAAACTATAAGTAAATCTAAACAAATAACGCGCGGCAATCGCTCAAAAACTCAGGATAATCATACGTTATTCCAGCTTAAGCAAGTTATCCGTACTGATTGATTATATAATCGTTCAAAAATATAACGAAATAGAAATCAAATAACCAAACGATGTTTTAGATACTTAGATTATTTTGCACGTTATTTTTTATAATTGACAGAAATATTGTTCATAAGTGGTAAAGTAAGAGCATAATTTCGCATGTGACAATAATAATAATAAACGCAAACAACAACTGTAACATCCGTGCCATAGAGGTCATTCGCGGATAGGGATAATGAGACTATTTCTGTTAACGTTCAGTACCGTGAGGAGGTAAGAGACGCATTGGAATGTGCGATTCATGAGTATAGATCCAAACCATTAGAATTTAGGCCACATCTGCCTCGATTACCCATGCATAAGAGTAATATGTTGCTAGTTAGCACCCTTTTTTTTTTATTTTAGGTGGGCAAAAATGTACTACCGCACACCCCGCTGCCTGGGGAGACAACGGGGTAGTGTGGGGCTCTCACCCATTAAAAACCCACCGTGCGCCTCCACCCGCCCTTACTACGGCGGATCACGGGTACCGCGTCGTTTCGACCGCGATCCGCAGGCGGCAGCCCCTTCGGGCACCCTCTCTTGAGCGACGCCTCGCGCACTTGGGCGTCGCACCTTCGCGGTAGGCTTCCGCGGATGGCAGGGTACTCCCCGACCCCACCGTCCGCGGCCTCGGCTAGGGCGGCATCAGGCGCAGGTAAGTGCGCGCATGCCGCCCCGCGCGCCAGCGGCGAATCGGATCCGTGAAGGAGGATTCCTCCCGGGCCCTCTCCGCCACCTCCTTCCGCGAGATGACAGCCTCGCAGAAGCGACCGCGGTCCAGGCCCTGTCACTGCCAACCATCGCTCGCGCAACGGCCGGCAGCGACAGGTCCACGCCTATGACTGCAACGAGTTCCCGGCGCTGCACATCCCAGGCCGGGCACGACTCGAGCGTGTGCCGCGCCGAGTCCTCGTCGCAGCCACAGTGGTGACAGCCTGGGGTCGTCTCCCTCCTAGCGATAATGTGCAGGTATTTGCCGAAGCAGCCATGCCCCGACAAAACCTGCACCAACCGGAAGGTGAGGATCCCGTGCTGTCGCCCTGCCCATTCTTCCAAAATCGGCTGGAGCGCTCCCACGCTCCAGAGACCGGCCCGGGGCGTCTCCAGCCGAGACTTCCACTTTAGGACGGTGGCGCGGCGGGCATCTTCCCACCACGATGACATTGCGCTCGGCGAGGGGCAGCTGCCCCCCGCCCACGCCGTCGACGCCCGCCGATAGACGTCGGCGAGCTCCTCCGCCTCCAGATCCCACGGGGGGTTCCGGCCTACGCGCAGGCTACATCGGTCGAGACCGTGCGGTACCCGCGTATTGCTACGACCCTTTGTGGACGCCACAGAAGGGCCCTATTGCGAGCGGCCAGGAACTCCACCCCAACGGGCGCGCCGTACAGTGCCATCGACCGTACTACCCCCGCGTAGAGTCGTCGACACGCGAGACTCGGTCCGCCCAAATTCGGCATCAGTCGCCCGATGGCGGACGCCGTGCCGACGAGCTTTGGCGTAAGACGGCGGAAGTGTTCGTGAAAGTGCCACCGTCCGTCCAATACCAGGCCCAGATATTTGGTTGGCCCACATCGGGCCTGGATTGGCAAGCCCACCCCGCTAGTTAGCACCCTTGACTCGCTTCTGTCTAATTACTTAGACTCTAGTGACAATCTTGCCGATACACACTCTATCTTGTACTGCGCAGCGGTTGCGGCCTGCCGTATAGCTGGACTCACTTTAAAAAAAAAAATTCTGCTATGCGGCCGCTGAACGAAAAACCGACATGGCAGTGCAGGATTGAGTGTCGTATCGCCAAGACAAGGGTGCTGATTGGTAAACTTAACTGCTTCAGGATGGGCAATACACGCCCACGAGTGATGCGCTTCGCAAAACGGGTATTCTTGGGAACTGGAATCAGGCCTCAAGATTTTATGTTCCGTGTTACGGAGTACATCGACCTCCTGAAGCAAAAACTCTATGCGTGGGCTAATCGAGTCCGTAGATACAAAAAGCGTATGGATCGTTATACTGTGAATCGCGTATTTAAAAAAAATGAGAATTTTGTCTATAGAAACTGGGAACATCCTCGTGATGTTGTGTGTGATAAGCGGTTGCCGGATGCTGAACCTACAAATAAATTTTGGCGCAGCATCTGGTCGACGCTTATCACACACATAGAGGGCGATTGGATTGGGGATTGGGGATGTTAAACGAGCTTGTGATAGAATCCCAATAATGGATAATATTCAAATTAAACAAGAAGACGTAACCTATGCAGTTCGTTCGATGGTAAATTGGAAATCTCCAGGACCGGACGGACTGCACAATTTCTGGCTTAAGTGGCTACAAAGCTCACACACCCGTTTAGCATCTCAGTTCCAATCAGCTGTTGAATCAGGGACGTTGTCGGATTTTATGACGACTGGCGTCACTTATTTGCTTCACAAATCTGGCAGTACCACGGATCCAAGTAATTATAGACCTATAACATGTTTACCATCAGTCTATAAGCTCCTTACATCTATTCTGAGAACCAAAATTGCTAAACCTATTGAAACTAATTCAGTCATGTCTACCTCTCAGAATGGATGTAGGAGTGGGGGCCGTGGTACTAAGGAGCTTCTCCTTATTGATACGGCCATTAGTCAATATGCTCGCCGTAAGAAAAAGGATCTGATGACATGCTGAATAGATTATAAAAAAGCTTTTGACTCTGTGCCACATACGTGGCTCTTGAGGGTGCTGGAGCTGTATAAAGTTAACGAATCTTTATGCACCTTCCTGAAGTCATGTATTTGGCACTGGCAAACAGCTCTTTGCTATCCAGTGACCCCGAATTGTTGCGGTGAGCTTATAAGGATTGAGCGGGGTATATTTCAAGGCGATAGTCTGAGTTCTTTGTGGTTTTGTTTGGCCATGAACCCTCTTAGTACCTTATTAGAGGGTTCAGGGCTTGGCTATAGGTTACGAGGTGATGGTCAAAAAATATCCCACCTCATTTACATGGATGATCTTAAGTTGTTTGCCCCCACCAGATTGCAACTAATGGAGTTACTAAAGTTGACTAAGTCCTTTAGTAATTCCATCGGGATGGAATTTGGTGTGGATAAATGTGCGGTCATGCATATAAAACAGGGAAGGGTAGTGGGAAGGAAAATCGTGTTTTAATTAAAATTTAATGCTAATTTGTGTTAATGAGTGTTTTGAGAAAAAGACTACGTAATAATAGTGCTTGTAAAATAGTGTACTATGCTACAAAAGCTACAACGAGCGAAAAAATACAGGTATAACATTTCATTCATATGTAGTCGAAAATGAAATAATTGAATGCTATAAAGTGATATAAAATGGGCTTTTACTCGAAATTAATAATTGCTACTAAGATACACTCGAAAAACACGTTTTCTAGCTAAATTTCTATTAATTTGAATTTTTTCGGTGTTTCCTTATTGCGAATTGAATTTGCCCAGTTTTCACTTTACTAATAAATTTATATGTCATTTATGAGATGATGATAAAAAATTACCATTTTAGGTTTTCCTCTAATCCAGATGCGAGATCGAAATGGGTGGATGCTACGGGAAAACGAGGCAACCCACGAAATACCCAAAATATGCTTCACGATATTTTGTTGATGTTTCATTATACATAATAAGAAAATAGTAACGTTGGGAGCAAAATCATTGCCAGTGAATATGTTCATGTAAGTATAGCTTTTAAAGTCTTTGTACTTCAACTTTGTAAGTAAATCTCAATTCTAGTTTCTCTGAATTCTAGATTATGACTACTGCTGTAGTCATAATCTAGAATTTAGAGAAACTAATTTGCTCTCTCTTGTGACACCTGTCTGGGATTTAAGGGTTTCAAAATAAAACCCAGGAGTAAAATAAAATTAAATAAGATATATTCACACCCCAAATGGTAGGTGGCAATACAAATTTATAAGGTCGTGGTATTCGTCCTATAGCTAACTTCACCACTTATAGTACTCTCTCTTCCGTGGGACTGGCCATGAAGTACATCGTTGCGTTTTGGTCGTAGCAGGAGATAGCCGTTTATTCTTACATTATATATCGGTGAAATGAAATGGTGAGCAGCGGCTTGACAATACTCTCAGTATAGTTGAGTCCATGAGCGACAGTTGACATTTACCATCACATGGGCCGTGGCTCGTCTGCCACTAAATGCAATAAAAAAAAAGTTCTTATTCAATTAATTAAATCAGCGCTGGAAGTATGATAATTCTTTACTTATTTGACCCAGAAAAGAAAGAAAAGATAATTTAATTGTATTCTTGTGTACTATTATTTTATTAAATATAACTTATTATTATTTACCAGATGAGATATCGAACAGAACGGCATTATATGGAGAAGCAATACTTATCTTGCATCAAGGCTCAAAGTCTTGGTATTTCCTTACGAGATCTAATTCTTATTACGGATACGGAGGTAGAACGTGAATATCCGACATAGCCCGCCGAGTTTGCATGCTGAAGTGGCAATGGGCAGGCCATATCGCTCGACGAACTGACATCCGTTGGGGAAAAAGGTTCTCGAGTGGCGACCACGTATCGGACAGTACAGCGTAACAGCCCTCCCACCAGATGTACCAAATATATGGTCAAAGCGGTAGGGAGCCGTTGGATGCAGTCAGCACAAGCCCGCTAATTCTGGTATTCTCTTTGGGGAGGCCAATGTCCAACAGTGGCCGTTTAAAGACTGATTGGTGGATGAATAAAAGGGGCGGTAGATTTACTTTTAAATAATTATTTTGATAAACGCTGTGATTTTCAATTAAATATTTGTTACGAAGAGTTTTTTATTTACAATCAAGTTACAGATCTCATTCTAACTATCGTTTATTTTGCCCAAATATGGTTAAATATTTGTCAACCTGGCAACATTTAAAAAAAATATTGCAGTCACAAGAGCGGCCACAACGTGGCTCCGTCTAGTTGTCTAGTTAGTCTGAGCTGCGAGTACTGTAAGATGTGATGTCAATTTAGTATATCGTTTAATTTGCCCCAATATGGTTAAATATTTGTCAACCTAGCAACATTTCAAGTGCGAAAAATAATTGCTGTTTCAAGTGCGGCCACGCCGTGGCTCCATCTAGTAGTTCTTAGTCTGAGGTATATGAAGATTAGGGCGCCTCCTCCTTATTAGAGCTCAATGATTTAAATAAATAAAAAAAAAACTAAAAATCGTGATTGTTCACAGATCACACTCACAGTACACTTGTACAGTTCAATTCAATCTAATTTTTAGAAATGGCGAATTTGTGATTCTAGCGGATCAATTCACAATAAATTAATTTCCATGAAAATATGCAGTGTTGTGATATATTTAACTCAATGTATGATATTTAAATATATGTGTTTATAATATTGACATTATTCTTACTATGTCAATATATGAATATATTTGATTGCATTTTTGTTGAAGTGTTAGGTTTCCTCGGGAAACAAACTGAATTTGTAAGTAACATAATCTAATTTCGCTGTACATACTAAATAATAGACTTTATTATGTGGTACTAATTATTATTGCTAACTTCTACGATTTAAATGTCGATAAAGCTTGTTCCGATTCGTAATGTAGGTCATCAAAATAGTACACAAATGAAGTTACTGTGTACATACTATTTAGGAGTACATACATATAAATATTTATAGCTCTTGTTATTATCCATATAGATCATGATATTTTCAATTTTATGAAGTTATAAATTTCACTTATTACTTAGCCTTAATTTAGATATCGGTCCACATGTTAAGATCTATTTTCCAGCATTCATACATGGAATTCATAAGTTTTACTCCACTATTCAGGTAAAACAACTATAAATTATCCTAGTTTGTAACATATACAGCAGCTAAAGGTTGAAATCAATATTACTCATGTAATAATAAATCTGCATGCATTACATTAATTATTTACATCTAAAAAAAATAGATGAAATTTTAATGGAATCACTGCTTATTTAGAGACATTAATATTTTATTTTACACACGCTTACTAGGTACTTGCCCTTGCTTCATGTGAGAATAATTGACTAATGCAAATATCTGTACTATCTGTAGGTTTTTGATTATCTTTTATATAAAAATATTTCATTAGCTGTAGCCAGGCAATTAACTTGATTAAAAACATTTGATCTCTGCTTAAAAAAAAGTAGATATAATACCCTTGGCAACTTATCTAAATTAAAGTGAAAACTGATTCAAAATCTGGTGTGTGGTTCAGAAGAAGAAAGCTAATTATACAGACAAATAATAGCAACTTTATTTATACTAGATATCACAGAATTATATGAACACTCTACCTGTAAGATAGTTGATACCCTGCACTAATAGCTGGTTAGGCTGGATGTGGAAAACTCCGGACTGTATGTTGCACTAAAAAGTGGGAGAGGGGGTATATCCAGCATTTTACATTATGCTATATTGGATTGAATCAACATAAAACCAATAAGGCTAATTATCTTTCAACTAATATTTTAAATTATAAATGTGAAAGTAGTTTTTTTGTTTTTACCTATGGACACCATAACTACGTAACCAATCATCATGAAATCTATATACTATTATAAAGCTGTAACAGAGCAATGTCTGTACATTTAAGATATTCGAGAGAAAATGTCCGAATTAGGCTATATAGGCATGTCTAAACACAAAACGATTTTTTTTAGATTATTTCTGTTTACCTGTTTGTTTTTTCGCGCATCACGCAAAAACTACTGAACGTATTTTGATGCAACTTTTTTTGTTTGATAGCTCTTGATTAGACTTAACAACTGGTATACATTTTATCCCGCTAATATATTGGGAACCTGAGATATAACCAAAAAACTAGCTTTTGGTTGCGGCGGAGCCGCGGGCAAAGGCAAGTTGGCATATATAATACTAGCTGCTACCCACGGTTTCATATCAAAGAAATTTAGTTATTTACTGGTTTTGTGCGGAACCCCAATTAATCCAATATAAAAGTAGCCAAGTTACTGCTTATAACATCAGTTATTTGCCAGTGGAAGTCCCATCCAATAGGTCCAGCTGCTCTGGAGATTAGCCATAACAGAAAAATGGGCAAAATCTTTAAAAACTTGTATTTGTTTTTTATCTGTATTTTTAGCACTTGACATGCTCAGCTACTTTAAAGAGCAAATTCTTTGTGAATGTGGAAAAAGATAATTTTACTGCGAGCGGGATTCAAACCTGTGTGTACCTTCCAATCCAGTGAAGTGCTCTAGACCACTATTGCAGTGATCAATGGCTATTTCCAATCTCCACATCACATTTGTTTTTACGACGCACGCTACCTATAAAGCGCGCACGCCATTTGCGAGAAAACATTGATAACATACACATTGCGCCAACATTAATGAATACTGACGATATAGATACAAATAAATTGCCCAGGTAATTCATACATTAATAAATTTATGAAGGGAAGCGCCATAGGGGAGGAACACGGCAACACTAAGGTCGCCACTTGGGGCATAATCAGGGGCGATTACTAGTCAAATTCCTTTTATTAATAAATTATTTTTTAAGTAGAAGCTCCACAGGGAGTCTAGTTGTCATAGCCGTGATAATGTGACCAGGAACAAAATGGCTTAATTACATATGTCAGAAGCACACCATATATTTAGAGATCTAATTAGTAGATTAGAGATTTTAGTACCAACTAGATAGTGACCACCACTTTAGCGATCTTCTGTAAGGAAGACTATTAGGGCTGGTATCTTACCAGCTTACCTAAGGATGAATCTACACGCCATATAATGCTTTGAATGTCTGAAAACTTAAAAATTGTGTTTCTTGGAACTTGGTGTTATTTTAAACTGTACTGGCGTTTTATAGTTTCTTTCATGAATCTCTCATAATTCTGGTTCATTGGGTTGCTGTTTTTATTTTGCATTTTAAAATTAATTTGTCAATTTTTAGGCAAGTATGAACAACAATTGTGGAGCTGGCGGAGGCGCTGTTGGTGGCCCTTATGATACTAAAATAGCTGGATTATATGATTTATTGGACACTCTTGGGTCAGGGCATTTTGCGGTGGTAAAGTCAGCTCGGCATGTCTTTACTGGAGAAAAAGTTGCTGTGAAAGTTATAGACAAAAGTAAATTGGATGATGTTTCTAAATCACACTTGTTCCAAGAAGTAAGTATCTGTTAAAATATTAATTTTGCAGATAATTATCTATTCAGTGAAAAGGTAGGTAATATACAAACAGCCAGTCTGAGTAAGAAAGTCTTAGTCATGTATTTTGAAAGTATGCAATGCATACCTTACCCCAACTAAAATTAAAATGATACCAGCATATTAGCAACCTGATAAATCGTAGTAGCCAAATATCCGCAATTTTGGTCTTTATGATCGGTCTGGATAGTTAAGAAAAGTACCTATCGAAATACTTGCATTTAGAACATCCACGAGGGGAGGTCCATAAGTTCGTGGAATGAAAGGGTTTTAAATAAAATTAAATAATAGATCTATTAAATGGAGATTTTTCGTTTTTAATATAATCACCCTTAAGTTGAATACATTTATTAGATCTATGAATTAATTTTTCTAAACCATCGTAAAAATATTATTTATCTTTCGCCTCAAAATGAGCCAAAATTGCCTCCGCATTGTCGTCGGAAAATTTCCCCTATAAATCTTTTTTTAAATTCGTCCTTCCCTATGTCTTTTTTTAAATTGGGGAACAAATAAAAATCACTAGGGACCAGATCTGGACTATAGGGTGGGTGGACTAGTGATTCGAAGCCATGCGTGTGCAGAGCAGCCATTGCAACTCTGCTCTTGTGAACCGGCGCGTTGTCTTGCAAGAGCAACACCCCTTGCCCATATTTCCTCGAAGCTTTTCCTTGATGGCCTTCTTTAATTTTTCTAGTATCGTTGCGTATTCTCCGGTTATGGTCCTTCCCTTTTCTTTGTTAATCAATCAGTATTATCCCTTGACAATCCCAAAAAACAGTAGCCATCAACTTTCCAGCCGACTCCGACACTTTGAATTTCTTTGGCGGTGGTGTCCTCTTCTTATGCCATTGCATAGACTCCTGTTTAGACTCAGGCTCAAAGTGATGAACCCGATTCGTCTCCGGTAACAGTCCACTCTAAAATCTGTGCAGGTTCGTCTCCACACAACTCCGAAAATTGTTTTGAGGCATCGAGGCGCTGCTGTTTTTGAAGCGGCGTGAGCATTC
This sequence comes from Leucoma salicis, assembly GCA_948253155.1. Lineage (NCBI taxonomy): Eukaryota > Metazoa > Arthropoda > Insecta > Lepidoptera > Erebidae > Leucoma > Leucoma salicis. The sequence goes on from OX411818.1 coordinate 17,015,576, forward strand.
TCGGTACCCATCTTGCACTGACTTTTGTCATACCCAGGTCATAGTAGAAAGAGTGGGGAAGTACGTTATCTTCATACAAAAGTACCGCGCGCGGCTTGTATGTGTGCGCCACAGTATCGTACGCACACTCTAACAAAATCTCGACCCGTTTCTCAGTACGCCAGTCGGGGCTAACGCCGCACAACGCGTCACGGCTTTTCGGCACCGCTAAATAAATCAAAAATGTGTAATAATCGCAGGAGAACTTATTGCTGTGTGTTTGGCTGTCTAAATGTCATGTCATGTCGATTTCTCAGTATTGTAGGTATAGTGACTAAGTAATAATCGTAAGTTAAAATAATCTTGTGTTGTGTCGTCTGGGTTCAGGGTTAGTGAGGTTGGTTTTACCTAAACGATTACAAGTAAAAAATACAACTTCCCGGCCCTTGCCAATTTCCAGGCACTGAATTTAAATTTTGCTAAAAGTTACAACCCTGAGACAGGCAAGTATGGTAGGTAATTATATCGCGGAATGGGCCGGAGATAGCCTACTTCCCCACTCTTTCTACTATGCCCAGGTGGTCACATAGGATTCGCAAAATGGTGGTATCTGATACTCCAACTAATGCAGATAACCGTTTTTTCTTCAAACGGGTGTCCTCCAGTACAATTTTTTCCACTTTTTCGACAATGTCTGATGTGGTGGCCTCAACTGGCTATCTTGAGCGGGGGTCGTCTTCAATCGACTCCCGACCATGTTTTTAAAAAGACCATGACAATTATAAATCATTGATTTACTAAGGCACGGTTTCCCATAAACGGTTTCCATTTAATTCAAAATGGTTTGAGCGTTCTTTCCTTGTTTAGTGAGGAATTTTATCACAGCATGGTGTTAAATTTTCTCCATAGTTTCAGTTTTCTTCCGGATTGACTTGTTTAGCAGGCGAGTGTTCGTAAACGAATGACCTCATGATCAGCAGTCATCACAAAACAATCGAATGAGATCATAATGTTTTCTTAGCCAATTGTTTAGGTTCTATTTCTTATTTTTATATTCAATAAAAAGTATACAAGCGATTTTGGTGAATAAGCTTTTATCTGGACATAAAAGAGTCCACATCTTTTAGTACAATCGATAAATAATATTGTTATCGATTGCTACTGTTAAATTATAATCGAACATTTATCGATTAATGTAAAGTGTAGAAGAAGCACATGCCTTGTGACACGAAAATAGCTACTGCGCAGCGTCTTGCAGCCAACTTCAGAGACACTAAGATCCGTGACTACTGTACCAATGATCAGTCCCCAATTAGAAAGACACTAAGCGAGCGCCCCTACCACCATTCCATCCCCTTCATTCCACGAACTATTGGACCTACCCTCGTACAATTCAAAAATATCATCTAATCTTTAGTAATAAGTTAGTACTAAAAAATTTAATTGCTTTTGCTTAAATTAAATTATTAATTCAAATCAGTAATCACTTTTGGCCGTGTGGGGCCGGTTTTAGAATTGTCCCACCCCTCTACCCACGGGAGTCGTAAGAGCTGACTGAGGGAATACGGGAGGAGTGGGCAGCAGCACTCTCTCGAGTATTAACAACATCCACTGCGATCGCCAACCCGCCTGCCAAGCGTAGCGATTACGGCGTTATCCCCTATGACCGGACCGCTTGTTGTGGTGTTCTCTTGGGGAGGCCTATGTCCAGCATATGGGTGCGTCGCTCAGTAGAGGGTACCCGAAAGGGTAAGCCGCCGGCAGACCACCGAAGGAATGTAACATAGTTCCAGTGGCCCGCCAATAAAGGCGGAGAGACGGTACACGGCGGCTTTCTTTAGTGGGTGAGGGCCCCACACTACCCTGTTCGTTGCCCCGAACGACGGGGTGTGCGGTTAGGTACATTTATTCCCGCCTAAACAAAAACAAAAAAAGGCCTATGTCCAGCAGTGGACGTTGGAAGGCTGATGGATCGATGGATGGAATCACTTTAACAAAATTGAGTAATATTTTTACGTAACTTTTAAGCTTGCTTATCACGGGGCGTGATATAACGGGTCGCGCCTCGCCTATTCGCGCTTCGCGCCGTGTGAAGCAGTGGCTCGAGAAGTCGATAACTTCAAAAGAGCGGTGCGAGCGCACCCGTGGAGGCGCTATTAAATATGTTCGAACACGTTTATTTCACCTCGACGCTCTCGATCGTAAAGTACCAATGAGTCCATAAACATGGTCATGGAGTAGACGAATGACACAATAGCCAAACATTTTTTTTTTACTAAAACAAACCACCTGTGGATCTCGAAAAGTGCGGAGCACAAAAGCGGCTGAAGCAACAGCGATGCCTTCATAGCAGGCATGGTCGGCAATGCGGTGACTCACACGACATTTCAGGTGCATTTTTTTATACTGGTGGTAGGGCTGGGTACCAAGTGGGAGTACTCACTTGTTATCGGGCGCAAGCGGATTGGTGCCACCATGTCCCGTGTGACTGGCCATGAAGCACATCGGTGTGTTTTGGTTGTAGCCGTTAATTCTTTCAAGAAATGATCTGTGAAATGTAATGGTGTGCAGCGGCTTGACAATAGTTGAGTCCATGAGTGACATTTACCATTTACCATCAGGTGGGCCATGATCGGTCTGCCACGATAAGCAATAAAAAAAAAATCTTGGTGCCTCGGTCTGTCTAGTATATGCGGCGTCATACACCCTATACCTGGAAATTGGCTATCGCCCTGGGTAAGGCTTGCTTCTCACGGCGCGTGATATCACGAGTCGAGTTGCGCTGAGTCGATTAGCACGCGTAACGAGCGAACACGCGTCACCCGTTCACACGGACGCGGTGCGGTGCGCGTTGAAGCTTATGCGCCGCAACGCATTGCCGACCATACCTGCTATGAAAGCATTGCCTCAGACACTTTCGTGCTATGCACTTTTCGAGGTCCACAAAAACAGTTCGTTTTCGTAAATAATAAAAAATAAAATGCCAATTGTATAAATTTTTTACTGCATGCTGTTGCACGCATAGATACTTCCCGATCGAAAAATGTTTTACGTACGTTAGATAAAACTAAAGGTCCGGGGAAAGATGGACTGCCTGCAGTATTTCTTTATGCTTGTGCTGATAGTTTAGCACGTCCAATTACACTATTATTTAATAGATCATTAGTCGAATGTGTCTATCCTTCTATTTGGAAGGCTGCACACATAGTTCCCGTGCACAAAAAGGGCCCCAGGTCAGATATAACCAATTATCGTCCGATATCGATTTTGTATACACTCAACAAGGTTTTTGAAAGAATTGTATATAAGAATATTTACCCCTTGGTAGTGAGTGCTTTAGGCCCAAACCAACATGGTTTTATTAAACGAAGATCAACACTATCTAACTTAGCCACGTTTAGTAACTATGTTATATGTAATATGGAAGCTAGTGGACAGGTTGACGTGATCTACACAGATTTTGAAAAGGCGTTCGATCGTGTGGATCACGTTATTCTGCTCGCAAAACTGCAAAGACTTGGGATCCACGGTGACTTACTTAGATGGATAAGTTCATATTTATCTAACCGATCTCAGGCCGTTGTTGTGGGTGGTTTTAGATCGGACTTTGTAAATATCCCTTCAGGTGTTCCCCAGGGATCTTTATTGGGACCCCTTTTTTATTGCGCATATTTATACGATATTCAATCTTGTTTTAAATACGCTAAACACCTACTATACGCGGATGATATGAAAATTTACCTGTGTATTAAATCGAGACTCGATTGCGAACTCATACAGCGTGATCTTAATGCTCTATACCGGTATTACTCACAAAATCACATCACTGTAAATATTTCAAAATGTCAGTGTATTAGCTTTAGTCGCTCCAAAACCCCAATCAAATATCCATACAGATTTGACAATAATCTAATTGAAAGGGTTGATGTAGTCAGAGATCTCGGTGTTACGCTAGACACGAAATTACTGTTCTCTCAACACATAGATACTGTCATAAATAAAGCCTCTCGTAACCTTGGTTTTGTGATGCGTATTTGCAAACCATTTAGAAATTGTCATAGTCTCAAAATTGTTTATTATACCTATGTCCGTAGCGTTTTGGAGTACTGTAGCCCAATTTGGTCACCTCAATACAATGTATATATTACGAGACTAGAAAGTATACAAAAGAGATTTGTAAAGTATCTAAACTATAAAGCTAAAAAACGTCATAGTTCGTATTCTGTAGATTGTAGACACTATCACCTACTTCCTCTCGATGACAGACGTAAGTTGTTAGATATGCTTTTACTCTTTGATATATTACGAGGTGGCCTAGATGGTAGTGATGTTTTATCGAGTATACATTTCAGTACTCCAAAATACCGAACTAGACATACCCATTAAACACAAAGTGAAAAATGTGAAATCGAAAATAACTTTCAATTTTTCACTTTGTGTTTAATGTATAGTGCTAAGCATGTCAAATGATAAAGATATATATAAAAATATCTAAATAGACATACCCATTTATTTAGTATACCTCATCACCGCACCAATTATGGAATTCATGATATCATGACACGACTACCTCGCATTTATACAGAAAACTTTGAAAATATAGATATATTTCAATTATCTAAGGAATCATATAAAAAACAAATCGTGAATGCACTCACTAGTAAATTAATAGATGAAGATTATTAAATTAGTAAATAAGATACTTTTTTCTTTACGTCATCAAGTTATGATGCTTATTATCAATAGTATTCTTATAGTTTTAAGTTGTAATTTGTAACATTGCATCTTCTAGATATACTTATACAAATGTCGTGGAACTCTGTAATTGGCTTAAGATATTAATATTATTAAAATACTTCCATGTATCTCTTGTAAATAAGCTGTTGAGTTTCCTATTAATAAATAAATAAATAAATAAATCGAAGGCGTCGTCGAAGGTGAAATTAATTTAATGAACGCGTTCGAACTTATTTAATAGCGCGCCCGCGCGCACCGCGCCTTTGAAGTTACCGACATTTAGCGGATCGGACGCATCGGGCCGAGTCGCGTCGAGGCACCGCCTTCACGCGGCGCGAACGAGCGGGCACAGCGCGACTCGTGATATCACGCTCTGTGAGAAGCAAGCTTTTGTGTATGTACGAATACCCGCGTACATTCATATGCTATACACTACTCAATCTGAAACAAACGTTACTCAGCTGAAGAAGTAAGGTCTAGTGACCTGGGGACTATAAGGTTTAATTATATAGTCTATCATGTGTCTGATGACATGTTCCTTCTCCATACTGATTTTAATTAATATATAAGGCTTAAAATGACTACCTATCACAAAACTCAGATTTATATAGTAAAATAAGTAGGTATATATGTATATAGAAACAAAGCATTGCTGTTCAAGTCTCGTCATAAAAGCCCTTTTGTTTGGCTAGGTTCGCTGTATGAAGTTGGTGCAACATCCCAATGTGGTGCGGCTCTATGAAGTAATAGACACACAAACCAAGTTATATTTAATACTAGAATTAGGGGATGGCGGAGACCTATATGATTACATTATGAGACACGAATCTGGTTTATCGGAATCTCTAGCTCGTGATTATTTCCGTCAAATTGTTCGAGCTATATCATATTGTCACAGGTAACATTAACATTAGTTGTCTTATTGTATTGGTATTATATGGTATATTAATTGTTCTTGTTAAAACAGGTTGCACGTTGTCCATCGAGATCTAAAACCAGAAAATGTAGTATTCTTTGAAAAGTTAGGCGTAGTTAAATTGACAGACTTCGGATTCAGTAATAAGTTTTGTCCGGGTCAGAAACTTGAAACTTCGTGCGGATCGTTGGCTTATTCAGCACCAGAAATACTTCTGGGTGATTCTTACGATGCACCGGCTGTAGATGTGTGGTCCCTTGGTGTCATACTTTACATGCTTGTTTGTGGGCAAGCACCGTTTCAGGAAGCCAATGATAGTGAAACATTGACGATGATTATGGATTGCAAATATACAATTCCCCAGCATATATCACATTCTTGTAAACGGTAGGTACCATGCCTAGTATATCACGGATCTCTTATTTTATTATAAGCTAATTACGATATACTAAAAAGAATAATCTTACAGACTCATTGGACGAATGCTAGTAAGAGAACCTGAAAAACGTGCTTCACTTTCTGAAATTGCTACGGATCCTTGGGTGACTGCTGGCGAGGGGATTACAATAGCAGACTTTGATACACCACTAGTCGCTAAGGAACAGTTATCGGAGGAAGACCGCACGGCAATAGTACAGAGAATGGTTAACGGCTCCATCGCCACTAAAGAGCTTATACTGGAATCTTTAGATAAGAACGAATACAATCACATAACAGCTACTTACTATCTTTTAGCAGAAAGGAAACTAAGATCGAAGAGGTAAACGTAATATTGCTATCCAAGATCGTGTTGAAACTTCAACTCATGCACGTATTTAGTGTGATTGTCACCTGTTTTTAACAATAGCGTACTCACGAGGCTTTTACCGGTCACGCAGGCAGGAGGCGACGCGCAGCGCGCGGCGGCCTGAAGTGTTGAGCGTGACGCGCGGCGCCGCGCCCGCCTCCGCCGCGCCCGCCTCCGCCGCGCCCGCCTCCGCCACGCGCGGGCTGCTGGCGCCGCCGCCGCTGTCCGCCGCACCGCGCACGCCGCAGGACGTGCCGCCCGTGAGTGTCACCCCCTCGCCCCGCGCGCTGCTCCGCCGCCGCTCACACGCCGCCTCTATTGTTGCAGAGATCTCGCAAGTGCAGCATCGTGCGCGAGGAGGAGGACGACGAGGACGCGGCCGTGGCGGGCGGCGCGCGGCAGGCGGACGCGCGGCGCGGCTCGCGCTCGGAGGGGCGCCTGCACCTCGCCGCCCGCGCGCACCACCCGCCCGTCGCCGCGCCGCGCCCCGCGCTCCTTGCCGACAACCTCACCAAGGTAAGCGCGCAGCAAACGCCCTGTAGCGCTCTTTATTGCTCTCGATTCGATCATTCCCATTTGTTTACTTTCAGGTGAATCTAGATGACAACGGAGGAAGCCCAGAAACGGTGGCGGTCGGAGCGCCTCCGCCCGCTCCTCCTCCTGCACGACGTCAACGTCTCGAGTGCAGACGGCGGAGAGCGCGCGCGGGTTCGTGCTCCTCGTCAGACTTATCAGATGATGATTCCGAGAAGAAAAAACGTGCCGCCGAGCGCTCAGATGGTCCACCGGAACGGGCACGGCGCGACTCGCACGATGACTCCAGCGACAGTCAGGAGCGCGGCGGCGGCGCGGGCGCTCTCGGGGGCAGCCGCCGCGCCGGTAGCGCCGCCGCACCCACGGCCGCGCCCGCCGAGCGGGGCACGGGTGGCGCGGCGGGGGACGGCCGTGCGGGGGGGCCGGCTGGAGCTACGGGAGGGCGTCGCCGTCGCGCTGCACGGAAAGAGAGTCGGCTCCGTGAGTCTCGCTCCCTCAACCGCATAGCTGAGGTGGAGGAGGCGGGCGGAGGCGCGCGCTGGGGTGGTGGTGGATTGGTGGCGCTGTGCGGGCGGCTGCTGGCGGCGGCGCGCCCCCCGTCGGCGCGGCGCCTGCCCGGCCTCTGCTAGCGGGGGAGGCAGCGTCTGTCCGGCCTGTGCTTGCGACGGAAGCGGCGTCAGGCTATCCTGTGCTAGCGGTGAAGGCGGTGGCTGAGGCGTGTACTAGCCGGATGGTAGCACCTGCCAAGCCTAGGCTAGCGCGGGAGGCGGTGCCTACAAGGCCTGTGCTGGCAGGGGCAACGCCGCCTGCCAAGCCTGTGCCAGTGGGGGAGGTGGCACAAACTAAACCTGTGCTAGCGGGAAAGGCGCCACCTGTCAAGCCTGTGCTAACGGGGGAGGTACCACCTGCCCAGCCTGTTCTAGTGGAGGAGGCGGCACATGCCTAGCCTGTGCTATCGGAGCAGGCGACGCTGCCTCGCTGCGCTCTGCATTGCCCTCGCTCCGCGCTCCTTAGCTGGTGTGACGCTGTAGATTCTTTATTAAATTATTTATTGTGCAGACGGTCTCCGTGTCAACCCCGTGTACACCGATATTGATTTAAGAAATTCTTACATGGGCACTGTGGGCGCCTCCTCGTATTAATGCCGATATATTACCACTAGATACAGCCCTAATCCCTTATCTATATTTCATATAATATTTATAAAAAGATCCTACAGGTAAACAGGGTTTCTCAGTGTACAATTAAAATATATAAACACAATGAGTGCAGGCCATTTTCCACCACCACTATTATAGTGTAAAAATAGCATGAATATACAATCACCATTTCCCTCTCTTATTTTCTTTTAAACACGTGATTGGTGCTATTATTTATTTATTTCTAACATATGTGACTAAAGGATATAAAAAAAGTAGGTCTGAAAGATTTTCAAAAAAAATCTAACAAAAATTTACTTAGCTCTAACTTTTACCAGAGACTAGTAATAAAACTTCGACTGACCAGCAGTCCACTGCTGGACCTACATTGTAAAAGAATTTTTCCTATTTACGGCAAATTCGATTCTGCGCAATCTGCATAAAGCCTACTAAGGGGGGTTAGGCAGAATCTCATATCTCACATCTCACATCTCGATTGTATCGTGATCACTGTGATTGGTTGAGAAATCACCGTGATTGGCCAACGGATTATTCAATCACAGTGATCACGATACGATCGACATGTGAGATATGAGATTCTGCCTAACCCCCCTGGGGGGTTAGACGGAATCTCATATCTCACAATCGACATCGTATCGACTCGCTTGTGATTAGTAGAGAAACCAGCGCGTGATGTCGCAATAATCCGTTGACCAATCACGGTGATCTCTCAACCAATCACAGTGATCACGATACGATCGTCATGTGAGATATGAGATTTCGTCTAACCCCGCTGATCAGAGTCGGCGGGCGTCCCCACCTAACGTTTTTCCAATTCGCGCTATCTACTGCATGCTATTACATATATCATCGATGCTTTAGCAAATATATCAGTGCCACGCCGGGACTTTTAATATTATATCAATATATTTTACGGATTGAACAAGGTGCTTCAATATAAACATATGTAGAACTTACTTTTCAAGTATATTTTTCTACTGCAATACCCGTCCATTCTGCCCAAAACATTATACTAAATGGGGCGCGCAATTTGTTTTTATAGTCAAATTTGTAGTTGTAAAGTAAATGTCTATTGTGGCTTTTAGAGCGAGAGACATTAAAATTATATTCAATGCGATCATAAATATATGCCTCTGACCACTGTTTTTGTATAGGTATTTAATAAATTATTTGACCTCTATTTTCTTCTATTAATATTGGTGGTAATACCTTAATCGAATGAGTTTGGTAGCACACGATGGCAAACAAACGTAGATTTAAACGGCTACATCACGGCTACCTATTATTTTTCATTCTAATATTGTATAGCCGCATGATATTTAGTGCGTTCCACCTGACGCTCAAAACGATGCATTCACGAGCAGTGGGGTTAGACGGAATCTTTTATCCCACAATCGACATCGTATCGTCTCGCTTGTGATTGGTAGAGAAAACGACGCGTGATGTCGCAATAATCCGTTGGCCAATCACTGTGATCTCTCAACCAATCACAGTGATCACGATACGATGTTGATTGTTAGATATGAGATTCTGTCTAACCCCCCAGGTTAAGATGGTAACTAATAACGTCGTCGATGACGTTTTCGTGACGCAACGACCGCGGTTATGAGCGCCATGTGGAACTCGCCCCTTGTTGACGCAAAAAGTTTAGGCGAGTAATAAGTAGTCAATATATATTATGAAGAATTAATGTGTTTTAATATCGCGTCATTCTACAAAATGATTTGTACTAAACTGAAATTCCGATACAAATACCACTGGATGTAGTGCGCGTCACGAAGATATAAGGTATTACAACTTTTTTTTACTTAAAATGCTAGTGTTATCATGTTCAAATTTATATTTTTATTTCTATCTATAAATACTGTGTATTGTGTAAAAAGTTTGTATTTGTCGTTGTTTTAAAGATTTAACATTTAGTCCATTGAAATGTTACAATTTAAGGACCTAATATTGCATTTTTTAGAGGACGCAATTTTATTTTTGGGTCAATAGAAGCTTAACCCCAAGTTTGTGGGGTTGCCGCCCTTGTCCCCCGGCCACAATCTTGGAAAACACCTTTTTCGCGATATCTCGCAAGCTATGCGTCCTACAAGAAATTCGAAAAGACATAATTTGTAGCAAATTGCTTTGCCTACAAATATGTTTACATAACTTTTGGCCTTAAATTTAAAATTAAAGAAGTTATGCGCAAAAAAGTGAGAAAATTTTTATAAAAATTTTCTTTTTTGCTCTGTAACTTTTTTTTTATACATTTTATAAAAAAATACCTTGGAACAATCTCGTAGATGATCTTTTGAGGAAAATTTTTCTCTATATTTTTTTTAATTTTATTCGTTTAAAACGCTATTACAGCGCTCCAAAGTTGACCGGGTTCGTCAATGCTAATGAAAATCCGGTCAAAACAAAATGTTTAACTTAGTTTAGTTTTATGATCTTTTTTTTTATTGTAAATACATTTTGATCTATATTTTTTAGCATTTGACATGCTCCGCCACTTTTTAAAGTACAAATCATTGTGAATAAGGAAAAAGATAATTTTTTGATAAGGAGATTGGGATGATCGAAAGATCTGTACGATAGCTCAGTGGCTTAGAGCACTTCCCCGGATTAAAAAAGACGCGGGTTCGTTTCCCGCTCGTACAAAAAAATCTCTTTTTCCTTATTCACAAATAATTAGTACTTGTAAATACATTCTTAAAATTTTTTTGTCAAATCCCTACCTACAACTTTACTTATTCATTGCCCTTTTACCCGCCACTTATGAGGTAGAGTCTGTAGGGGCATTTTTTTTACGTGGTATCCCCAGTAGGCCTACTCCACAGACATCTTGCCGATGAGATATTCCTCGACATAATCACATTTTCAATCAGTTATTAGCTAGCTATTCTATTCTACTTTTCTTCGATGGTCCAGGTCTCAGAATGTAGTGTGCACTCCTCTTAGAAATTACTATAAGAAAAAATAATTTGGTAAGTTCTATAGTAAGAAAAACAGTTAGGAATGAATAAGTAAAGATGTACGGATTTAACAAAAAATTTTAAGAATGTATTTACAATAAAGAAAAAAATAGATCATAAAACTAAGTTAAGCATTTCGTTTTGACCGGATTCTCATGAGCATTGTCGAACCCGGTCAACTTTGGAGCGCTGTAACAGCGTTTTAATTGAATTAAATTAAAAAATATTATAGAGAAAAATTTTCCTCAATAGACCGTCTACAAGATTAGTCTGAGGTAAATATTTGTAAAAAAAGTTAGCAAAAAAAAAAACAGAAATTTCCTCACTTTTTTCTTATAACTTCTTTAATTTTAAATTTAGAGCAAAAAGTTATGAGAACATTTTTGTAGGCAAAAGCAATTTCCTACAAATTATGTCTACGAATTTTTTGTAGGACGCATAGTTTGCGAGATATCGCGAAAAAGGTGTTTTCCAAGATGGCGGCCGGGGGACAAGGGCGGCAATCCCACAAACTTGGGGTTAAGCTTCTATAGAGCCCCCACAAATGTCCCAAAAATAAAATTGCGTCCTCTAAAAAATGTAAAGCTCATGTAACATTTCGATGGCCTAATTTAAAATACCTATTTTGATCTGTATTTAAGCACTTGACATGCTCAGCTACTTTAAAGAATAAAATGCATCCGATATAAGTAGGTATCATCCCTTTCATACGTATGTATGATACATACATAACATATCCATTTACGTATGATACGTACTTATGTAAATGCTTCCGATAAATGGCGTGAGTCGTAAGGACATCTAAAAATCAATTGTGAGTTTGGGAGTCACCGTCAGTGACTGCGATGGCTTAGCGGTCTAGAGCCCTTTCACGGATTGGAAGGGACGCAGATTCCAATCCCGCTCGCAGTAAAGCTCTCATTTTCCATTTTCACAAATAATCTGTTTTTATGTAAAATACATTGTACAGAGACCTTAGTTATATTTACGAATACTATCCTATTTATAAAGACTCACCAGAACTCTGGCAACAGAGGCAGTTGAAAGATTACGCCTTTAATATTGTAAAAGTATTATGTAGTGTACATACCTTCCTTTAAGACTAATAGCTATAGAGATTGTCGGAAAATCCCGTCTCAACGCTGAAAATTCATAAATTCTGCATATCGTCCCTATAGTGGCAAAATTAAAAGATTACTATTTAAGTACGACAGAAACCATTATTTTTTTGTTAAATTTGATTTAATGGTAATAACTTTAAACTTCACAGGCTAGGTTCTATTGTATTTGTCGTATATGTGTCTGTGCACTGTCTTTGGCTATTATCAAAAGATAAATCTTATCTTAGGAAATTATAATACTAGTAGATACCCCAGCGAAGTATTTCTGGCACCCCTTTTGACTTTTATTTGCACTGTAATTACAGCCATATATTTTGCATTTATAATCATACAAAGGTAGTTTTTCATTTGCTACAGAAAATAAGATAATATTTAAATGATAAAAGTGAAAAAAAAAATTAGATGTATAGTCAATCAGGGTAAATAATTAAGCTCTCAATAACTTTATATCTCCATATAAGTTGCGATCTATCGAACACATGACGTCACATGTGGCAGTTATTGGTGTTTTGATGTGAAATTTTACAATGAACTTAAAATACATGATTTTTACGTTTTTATTATTTCAAAATAATGTACTTATTACAAATATTTTTAAGCTTTTTAATTTTCGTTGATTTTTTTAACTAACTAAACTAACTTATCATCACGCCATTTCCCTTGCGGGGTAGGCGGAGAGAACAGAGTGCCAAGAGGCTCTATTCTTGCATACGTCATACATGATTTTTACGTTTTTATTATTTCAAAATAATGTACTTATTACAAATATTTTTAAGCTTTTTAATTTTCGTTGATTTTTTTAACTAACTAAACTAACTTATCATCACGCCATTTCCCTTGCGGGGTAGGCGGAGAGAACAGAGTGCCAAGAGGCTCTATTCTTGCATACGTCTCTAGCTTCCTCGACCTTCATAATTCTTCATACACGCTCGCTGGTTTCGGAGACTCCTGACTCCACCTTCTTCTGACTCCACCTTCCTTCAATACATGACCGATTTGGTCTAGGTAGGTGAGTCGGTCTCCCCCTGTATCTGCATCCTTCCACTTTCGCATTGTATATCTTCTTAACCAGTCGCTCGTCCGGCATTCTAGCTGAGGTGGTGGCTGGCGAGAAGTTGTCCCAATGCTCCGTTCACTCTTACTTCCCGCATTTACTCTTTGATTGTTTTATATTATTCTATATGCAAGTAATTAGAAGCAAGAAAAACTTAACTGCAATATTAGATGCTACGTAAATATATCGCAAAAGTTAAAGTTGGTTTTCAAATGCACGTTTTTGAAGCAAAGCTTCTTTAAGGTGCATTTCGGGTTGAAAGTAATGTTACGCTAGTTTTCCAGTATTTAAAAATATTGAATTTATTTAATAATACTAAAGAAACATGTTTGCTTCTGTGTTTAATATCTATACATGTCTCCGTAGTTAATAATATAATATACTTATTTATAATATACTAATTTTATTAATTTTAGAAAAATGCTGTAAGGGGCCATTCATTAATTACGTAAGGATGATTTTAACTATTTTTGACTCCCCCTATCTCCGTATTCAAATATCTATTTATTCACGCAGCTCCGCAGCAGCCAATGGCTAGCTTTTAGGTTAAAGGTTGTTCTAAATGACACTAAACATAACCAAGTTCTAGTTCGGATTGTTTCGTTATTAGTACCAATTGCAAGCAAAACATCTTACAATGGTAATCTAAAAATGTTTTTTTTATAGCTCAAGTTCTCATGCAGTGTAGCGTGATAAATTATTATACACCAGTTTTTTAAGTCTAATCTAGAGCTATCAAATAAAAAAAGTTGAACAGCTTTTTACTAAATGGATATTACGTTACCTATAACAAAATGCCTTTTTTTTTTAAGTGTCTGACTGTCTGTTTGTTCCGGTTAATCTCCGGAACGGCTAGACCGATTTAGACGACTTTCACTGGCAGATAGCTGAGTAACTTAGTTTACCTTTAAAATAATTAGGATTCCGCACAAAAAAAGAAAATAACTGAATTCCGCGCCGACCAAGTCGCGGCTAGCAGCTAGTTAGAATAGATTTCTTTCAAACTATTAATTTTAAGTATTTCTTTCAAGTGTTTTAATTTTGCCACGATATGGACGTTTAAATTAATAATGCTTACTTAATATGATTTCGTGACCGAAAATCTGTTATGTACCTATGTTTCTGTATTACAAAATTATTAAGTAAATAATACCTATTATAGTCTACCTTAGATAAAGTACCTATAGATGTGCCATGATATACTAGGAAGTGTGGAAGTGAGATCGTGAAGAGGATGTGAGGGCATACCTACCTTTAAAAAATGCCTAAGAAGATTGAGACAAAATATCGTATCTTCTGTCTCATATGACGTGCCGGTTATTTCAACTCGCGTACTTTTTAATAGTTGGCCATACAAAGTTAATCATCATGACTTTTGTCACGGAGAATCAGGGTTGCCTTTAAAAAGAAAATTGGTTGCCGTGTTTTGGAGTTAAAGTAGAAAAAAACCATATGTGTGCAATTCACACACGGCAGATGTGAAACTTCTGCCGTGTGTGAGCCTACGAGAGATTGAGACGGATAGAGTATCAAGATAAATGTAAGGTTTATTATTTTTACGAAGCTTAAAATGACCTCTCATTAATTAAATTTAAGAGGAGCATTAAAATTCATTTAAAATGTTGTTTTCTGTAACGATATACCTAATGAATCTCGTAGGAATTCATGGGACAACTTCGGTAAAGGATCTTGTGAACCTCACCATTGCAACAAATAACAAAAGTAAATGATTCACTTTGGGGATAAGTGAGAAAAATATTTTATAACTGAAATTGAAATACCAAGTGAACATAGGAAAACAGAGATATTAGTTCATTATTGAATGCACATCACTTTTTCAAATTTAATATTATGAAAGTACACCGTGATCACATGGTTTAAGTATTGATCACGCAAGCCGGAGACCGAGGTTTCAACTACCAAGGAATACTTTTTGTGACAAAAAAAAACATTTCGAAGTTAAAATAACTTTAGTGGACTTTTCTGCAACTGACTGTTAATCCTATACATTTATGTGTTTGTTTCTTTATCTTGACGCATTTTCGTTTCATCGAGTTTCAAATCACAACGATTCACTTCAAAATTCCGTGTCTCAAACAAATTTATTCAAAAAGTAGACTCGCACCTAACTACATATTGTTTGTATAGTTACACTGATTAAAAAGGAGGGTTCCCTACAAAATCTACAAAAAATTTGCCAGATCAAACTTTATTTGAACTTCTCGTCGAAATCATCAGCATCATTAATGTCCGATATCACTGATACTAATTTTTTCTACTTCTAATGTCAAATCGTATTTTGGTATAATTTTCATGTAATCTAACACTTGTTTGGATGGTTTAAATTAAGTATAATTTCCTTCGGCCTGGATATATTGTTTTGCCAATAATATACCCATGTTGTTGATGGTCGAAGTAATGATTTTGTTTCTGGATTTAGTCTTGATTATAACTAAAAATTCTTTCGTAATCTGCGATAGCATGAAGTAGAAACAAACTGTTTATTATATACTGTTGAAAAATCTGCTAAACATAAATCGTGAATACGATTAACAGATGGTGTTATAGATAATATTAAATTTCGTTGTGGACTAGCTGTTGCCTGCGACTTAATGCGTGGTGTGGGTGCTCCGATTGGCGTGTTTTAGGATACGGATAAAGCATTTGGAAACTGTTTTTCGTGCTTAGGTAACACACCGATGTGCTTTATGGCCGGTCACATAGGAGATGGTGGTATCAACCCGCTCGAGCCCGATAGCAAGTGAGTACTCCCACTTGGTAGGTAGATAACTACCCAGCGCTACCACCAGTAAAATTTGTAATTTATTAGGTTATTTAGATAGTGGTAATACCTACATAATTATATCGCGATCTTCATGTAATTTTTGTCACATTTAGAGAGAATTGTAGGTACATAATAGCCACACTGAAGTTTTATGTTGCTGTCCCATGAGCGGCCTCGCGGTGGCTACATCTATAGATATTTATCTAAGTAGTCTAACATTGCATGTACACAATGCAGTTGCGTATCATTCAGAGTTCCTCTCTCGACTCATAGATTTATATAGTTACCATAACTATATTCATGACGGTCGTATAAATCTTGAATTCAATGCTTGGAATTTTATGTGCTGCCACTAACAATATGGTCAGATTCATTTTAAATGTAGACTTAATAGTGACAATAGCGTTTTTAGGTACCTATAGCTCAAAAATTAACAACGCAATACATGGCGCTTAGTTCTCAACTCCACATTCTCAAAGATTTTCGATATTATGGTGTTTTATAATAGCTTAATGCCTTTAGAAATGTATCTACTAAAAAGTAGTTTTGCCAGACTCGTCAAAGAAACCTACCTTATAAAGTTTTTATCCATTCAATATATCGAATCACTCGTGAAGTAATAAGCTCTTTCGAACAGACACACTATATTCATAATTACACAATACCATATATAAACCACCTGATTATTACCTACACAAAAAGAAACAGAATTGTGTTAGCACTTACCTACCCATATAGTTTTAGTTCATATACCTAATTGTGAACAATAGAATGTAAACTTCCATAAATCAGACTGGTAATCTATATAAATTACATTTTCTACCTCCTATATTATAATTATATTATGTTTTATATCACTTAAACACAATTGTAAAATAACAGCTACAACTAGAAAATTGCTAACTCTCAAATCAACCCACGACATAGGTATGTTTCTAGCATGGACTTATTATACGTCCATGGTTTCTAGACAGTAGTACAGCCTACGGGGTTATATAACACGTCGGAAATATGAGACTCAAATAATATAATGCATTTCGTAATCGCTATGTTATACCTAATATGAAAATAAAAAGTTTAATATAATCTGTAGTAGATGGTATGCGTCTTTAGAAAAGTTACAATTTTAAAAAGTAAGTTAATGTTGTGTGTTTAAAGATCTATAATGTACATATTTAAATTGTTGTAAATAAATAGTCTATCTAAAATATTACGTAATTAAGTGACATCTAGTTAAATATTAATGATACAATATCGCATAAAACATTAACTAGGTTGAGATTGTAAAAAAAATACTACTCTATAACACTTGTAAAGATATCACGATCATTTTTGCACCCGGAAGATGCTCTTAGTTTGCAATATTTGTAACAAACCAAAGATTATAAAATTCTTTATGCATTTTCCTCTTGTGCTGTCCCGTGCCAACTTTAAAAGATACATTTATTTTAAAATTGTGAAGTGTGTGTAAGTACCTATGTTTCCCTAGTACCTATATTTTGTGTCGGTGCTTGTTATTTTTATATAATAATCGAGATTACTATTGGAAGATATTATTAAAAATATTTAGAAAACTTTGTCATTTATTTTAATGCCTACTAGAAGTAAGAGGAACTCATTCAAAACCTCATCAAAATGTTGGCCGCCTGTCTGGCTCGTAGGTACCTACGTGCCGAAAAGTTGGAGAGAAGTCAAGGTGATCTTCATACCCAAACCAGGTAAGAGCGACTACTCGGACCCCAAATCCTACAGACTTATTAGCTTGACCTCTTTTCCGTTATAGACACTGCAGAGGTTGTGCGATAGGGAACTGAGGGAGAGGGTTCTACTAGACGCTCCCCTACGCCCTACACCCATGTCAACACGCCTACAGCCAAGGTAAATATACAAGTACAGAATCGGCACTTCATGCAAAATTGAGGAAGCGATTTCAAGCAAGTATTTATATCTAGGCACCTTCATAGATATGGAGGAAGCCTTCGACAAGACCAAATTCATTAACATAACGGCTGCACTCGTAAGACACGGAGCAAATGCCGTTATGATCCAATGAATAAATAACATGTTAAGATCATCAAGCTTAGCACAGGCGAAACACATAAGGCACTGGTGGCCAAAGGATGCCCTCAAGGGGGGTGCTGTCGCCACTGCTGTGGAACCTAGTAATAAATGACCTGATTGCTACACTGAACAACAATCACTATTATACAGTCGGTATGCCGACGATCTAGTGACACTGACAAGCGGAACAGTACAAGTACAGTATGCGACGTTACACGCTACGCGCTGGTCATCGTGGAACGGTGGTACGCTAACGCACTAACAGTCAATCCGAAAAAGACGGAACTGGTAATGTTCAATCGTACAAACGCAATCTGGGCAACTACCGACTGCCCAAACTATTCAAGACAGAACTCCAGTTATCAACACAGGTTAAGTATCGAGGCGTACCTAATACCTGACAGTAAGTTAAACTGGAATAATCATAATACCCCTCTCCACCCATGGGAGTCGTAGGAGCCGAATGAGGGAATACCGGGGAAGTGGGCAGCAGCACTCCTTCGAGTATTAACAACATCCACTGCGATCGCCAACCCACCTGCCAAGCGTGGCGATAACGGCACTATCCCCCATTCTTGGGGAGGCTTATGTCCAGCAGTGGACGTTAAAAGGCTGATGGATGGATGCAATCATAATAGCAAAATTGACAAAGCTATGTACATCGCTCGGATAACTTTTCATATCGCGATGTAGGATACATCAGTTATTAGTTCGTATGTGGCGAAGTAGATGTCGCTACAGCTAATTAACATTATTTCATTTATTTAAATGAGTAATCCATTAAACGTTATTTAATTATATTTCTGTTAAAATACCATATTTTTTTCAATTAAAAAGAATGTATTATTGAAGTAAAGTAAAACAGAAAAACGTTAGATATAATAAATTGTAAAACAAATGAAAAGCAATCAATAATTACTTATATTAGGTAGTGGACGATTGCCCCCCAGGAGATCTAATTAATTAACGACGAGTGTCTCCTACACGTCGTTGTGGGTGGCTGCCAGAGCCTGAGGGTCTTAGGGGTGGATCTGCACTTGCAGGACTTATTCTTGGTGGCGTATGTTGTGCAGGCTGGAGTGGTAAAGGGCTTAGCGATCTCTAAAATCAGAAAATTATATTATAGTTTGATTATTCAAGGAAATATCTATACTCTATACTAATATATAAAGCTGAAGAGTTTGTTTGTTTGTTTGCTTGAACGCGCTAATCTCAGGCACTACTGACCCGATTTGAAAAATTCTTTCAGTGTTAGATAGCTCATTTATCGAAGAAGTTATAAGCTATATATTATCACGCTAAGACTAATAGGAGCGGAGAAACAATGAAGAATGTATCAAAATCGGGGATTTTTTCCTTTTGAGAGCTTCCACTGCATGCGCTGCGTAAACGGTTAAAGTTTCGCAAAAATCATGTATGACAGAATTGCTCCCCTTTAAAATTTCTAAAAAATGTCCACGACAGCTCACCTTATAACCACTTATCAACACTATAACCTTTCTTATGCTAACCAAATTTGTTCTAAAATAATGCATTATTTGCGAAGGCGTTTTTATAGACATGATATTAATATTTATCCAAATAAGTACGTTATTCATTACTAGTATTTTATTTAAAACAAAATTGCCCTGTCGCAGTTAATAACATTGCAGTTAATAACATTGCAGCAAAATAATGATAAAGTACTGAATTTAGCGTTAGCCCAAAGTAGTAATAGTAGATAATAAAATATATTTAACTAGATTTGTAAATATAATGAGTACTTACATACACAAAAAATATTCATTCTTACCTCTATAACAGGTATGTTTGTATCTGCAATAACGGTAGGGGTAGATTGCTGTAGACTTACCTAAAATACCGTCATCAATGTTATTATGTATTTGAATAATTATGTAATAGGTCTCAATTATGTAATTATAACAAAACAGGTATAAACATAATAGGTACACAAGGATGACATCTAATAAGCAAATACATAATATAACAATTAATTTTTCAAAAATCATAAATAATATGAATCCATCCATCTATCCATCAGCCTTTTAACGTCCACTGCTGGACATAGGCCTCCCCAAGAGAACGTCACAACGAGCGGGCCCGTCATGGGGGATAACGCCGTAATCGCCACGCTTGGCAGGTGGGTTGGCGATCGCAGTGGATGTTGTTAATACTCGAGGAAGTGCTGCTGCCCACTCTCCCGATATTCCCTCTCCCTATAATATGAATACCTAATATAATAATATACTAATAAATGATAATCATTATAATTATCCCTTGTGATTTATATTCAAATATTTGTAACATCAATTAATTCCAGTGAAGTCCAGAAAAGGTAATTATATAAGGTTAACCATAATCACTTACAGTTGGTAGTGGTGGTGTTCAGCGTCAGACTGGCCATATAGTAGAGGTGGTGTTTGCCAGCCGGGCCCCAGCTTGCGCGGGCCTCCCACGGGCCTAGCTCGAGGGACTTGTTGCAAGTGAGGCGGTAGGTAGGATAAGGGGCCCGCGTAGGTAAGGACACAGAATCGACGAATCAAGGATGACGAGAATAGCAGCTTTTATGATAGCGTTATTAACAGCTTCGCTGAAAGATATCTTTCAAAAAATGTTGATTGGCTAGCTTCATATCCTAGGTAAGTATTATAAACATGTAACATAGCTGTATATGTACATTTAAGATATTTGAGAAAAAAATACTATTAGGCTATATAGGCGTTCTTCGCATCCCACCATTTTTTTTTGTTAAGGCGGGAAAAAATATTCCTTATCACACACCCCGTCGTTCGGGGCAACGAAGAGGGTAGTGTGGGGCCTGCACCCACTAAAGAAACCCGCCGTGTGCCGTCTCTCCGCCTTTATTGGCGGGCCACTAGAACTATGTTACATGCCTTCGGTGGTCCGCCGGGGGCTTACCCTTTTGGGTACTTTCTACTGAGTGACGCATCCGCACACGGAGCGTCGCACCTTCGTGGGAGGCATTGCGGGTGGCGGACGTTCTCCGGTCCATCCACCCGCAGGCTCAGCTAGGGCAGCATGAGGCGCAAGTACTTGCGTAGGGGGCGTCCGCCCCCCTCCCGCTCTTGCGACGCCCGCCGATACACCTCGGCGAGCACCTCCGCCTCCAAGTCCCACGGGGGGATTCCGGCCAACGCGCGGGCCGCCTCCGTCGACACTGTGTGGTATCCGCGAATGACCCTGGACGCAACGACTCTCTGTGGTCTCCACAGAAGAGCCCTATTCAGTGCGTCCAGAGACCCCGCCCACACAGGTGCGCCGTACAGCGCCATCGACCGGACCACCCCCGCGTAAAGCCGTCGGCACGCATTGTTGGGTCCGCCCATATTCAGCATTTGCCGTTCGCATCCTACCCTTGGAAGCTGTTATGTTTCTCCTCTAGGGACCCCGAGGACTGTGCGGCCTGCGTCACGGAAACGGTGATTATGGGGATGGAATCATTCATCCCCAGCAACAAATGCAGTCCGCAATACTCCGCAGGCCTGGAATAGGGCCTGGAAAAGTCAAAATCTCAACGCCAGAGGAAA
The DNA here is from genome assembly GCA_948253155.1 of Leucoma salicis. NCBI lineage: Eukaryota > Metazoa > Arthropoda > Insecta > Lepidoptera > Erebidae > Leucoma > Leucoma salicis. The sequence continues at coordinate 17,037,218 of OX411818.1, forward strand.
AGCTAATTAAAATTAAATGATGCTTCTAGATCCAACAAGAGGGCTATCCCACTGGAAGCCGTGGTTTCTGGTCGCTCGCCATGTTAGTACAGGGCAACTTCTGCCAGTCTAGTCTCCCATCACTGCGGAAACTAGACAGCAATTCGGCCCATACTGCCAAAGAGAACGCCGATCTTTTGGGCCAACTCCCACCGTCCCGGTTTGTGACAGTTCCATGCTTGAAATCCGCATTACGCAACGAGTGGTCAGCCAGGAGCTGCTGCTATTGAACGTCCATAAGTTGAGTGGGTCGGATGACATCCCTGCGGTGGTTCTTCGAGCGTGTGCCCTTAAGTTACCGCAAAGTAGTAAGTACCCCCGTGCTTACGCACCTGTACAGTACCGGCAGTATTCCTGGTTCGTGGAAGGTAGCCCATGTTCACCCGATTCCCAAAAGGTTGGTCGAATCCGTCGAATTACAGGCCAATCGCGGTGACATCCTTGCTCTCCAAGGTACTGGAGAAAGTTATTAACCGCCGGCTTCTACAGTACCTTGAGGATCACCAGCTGATCAGGGATCACCAATAGAGCTTTCGTCAAGGTCTGTCTGCTGGTGATCTTCTTGTGTACCTCACTTATTGCTGGGCAGAGGCTTTGGAGGGTGGGGGTAAGGCTTTGGCATTTAGCGACATCGCGAAGGCATTCGGCTGGTTCTGGCATAGGGCCTTTCTATCGAAGTTACCATGATATGGAATCCCCGAGGGGCTCTGCAAATGGATCGCCGGCTTCCTCCATGGTTGCAGCATCAAATTCGTTGTAGACGAATGCTGCTCTGATACCACGGAGATTAATGCTGGCGTACCTCAAGGCTTGGTGCTCTCCCCATCGCTCTTTATCCCGCATATCGTGGTGGCTTGACTGTGCCCTCGTGTTACCAAAGTCCATGAGCGGCGGTTGCCACTTACCATCAAGTAGGCCATTTATAGCTGTTGATAAGACTTTAAAACTAGTATACATTTTATCTTGCGATATCAGAAACCTAAGATGTAACCAAAAACTAGCTTTTGGCTACGGTGGAGCCGCGGGCAAAGGCCAGTTTGTTATATTATTGGAACTGTACTTTAGGTACCTAATAATATACATAATTGTTGAATATGTTAATAATTTTTATATTTAATTGTTTTCCGATAGTATCCCATCTACCATTATCCAGTCTCGGGCCCTAGCCTTGGGGGGAGCCACCCGGGCCCTTCCGGCCCAGTCCTCCCTGGTGGGCAGTGTTGATAACGCGATCGATTCAAAGTGGTATGAATCCTTATCTTCATATACAAGATAATTTTTTAACTAGTGCGCAAACTTATTTTGGTGGTTCTATATCAGTAATAGAACATATTTCCATTAACTGTTTAATCCGATTTTTTTTTTATGCGACTTGAAATCCGTAAAATATGGACAGCAATCTTACGAGCAGCTAGAAGCTTTATTTTGTGCATTTTGATGGTCCTAAGGCCATGAAAGTATAAAGGAAAAATTGGAACTACTCTTATAAATAACTTCAGGTCACGACCTAAACTTTAAAAGTTTATTTCGAACCTGATAAAATTAGCGGTCAGGTACCCGAATAGATACCTACGCGTCGGCGCATTGACCGAGCGCCGATGTAGGTGTAGGGACCATGTAAGTACGAATGAGGTTAGTCATGTCAGCAGTTTAGCGTGCAAGCGAGAAGTATGTTAGGCGCTCGGCCAGTTACTGCGCACTGGCCAGTCCGTAAACTTGTGTGTTAGATTTGGGGAATTTAATTAATAAGTTACTGAATAAATTAGTTGGTTTTTTGGCACTTATTGGTTTTCTTTATTCGCGTAGGGCCAGGTGCAGTAGCTCACAGTACAGTCAGGAGAACACGCACATTACATTCCACGTCACATACGTAGGTTATTAGGAACTAGATTGTGACGTGAGGCATCTTACAGTATAATCACACATAGAGACTGCGGGGTATAGGCAGAGATAGTACGCACCCCACAGTTAGAGAGCACACGTACACCCGCGTACATAGGTATACCCACGGAAGCGCGGGCGTAGTGTGACAATAAAATCTGTTTCAAAAGTAAAACTTTTTGTTAGCGATAACTTTATTTTTTAGTACTAAGACATATCAAAATAAAAAATACGTGCTTATTATAATTTGCTTAAGTTTATTCTCTCAAAATTTGCGCACTGGTTAAAAAATTACCCAGTATATTGATAGTGGCGTAAAACATAAATTTAAATTGGATACCGGTTCAGACCTGATATCCAAATGTACATATATAGAGTTAAATTTTTGTCTCTCTGACATTGTTCAAGTTTTTTGCTCAGTCGACTTGTGGGTTAGAGCACTGTTGTCAGAGTTTTTTGGTGTTTTTAATTTGAATATTATGTTATTGGCGTCATAAGTGGCGTCATAGTTTGTATAGCAGTTCTACTTACGTGAGTGTTTATTACTAATTACTAAGTGTTTATTTACCGTATTTGAATATGAATGATATGGAGGTTATCCCTCCAGACCCCCCTCCTCCTGATCCACCTGATCGTGGTCGCAGTGATACCCCATCCACATCCCTAAAGCGATGTGCTGGTATGTCTGAGACTCCAGTAACAAACAAAAAACCTATCACTAATACTGAAGTAGCTTCAATACAAACAATCTACACATCGCCAGCTTATACAATCGGTATCACAGCGTATTCTGCTAATTACAAAGGGCCATATACCTATTGTTCACGTGTCTAAGGCAATAACTGATCCAGCATCAAATCCTTTATTAAAACCTATTAAATTCGGCCAATTCCTTAGTAAAACAAAGTGCAAAACATCTGTCCAGATGGCATCAAACCATTGGGTGTAACAGGGTGGCAGTGTTTTTTAAAACAGCACAGGATGCTAATAAATTTGTAACTGATCCCATTCTTAGTGCTGGCAACTACAATGCTATTATTCCAACATTTAATATAAGTAAACACGGTGTTGTCAGAGATGTTCTCTTAGAGCTATCAATAGAGGGGTTTGCTTTGTCACTGTCTTTCCCTTCAGGTAACGGTGAAATATTAAAAGCTAGGAGACTCAATAGTAAAACCTTTACAGATGGACAAATTAACTGGATACCTACACAGACTGTAGTACTGACTTTCCGAGGCCAAGTACTCCGATCTGCTGTCTACTCCTTCTATACCTCACTCCCAGTTGAACCTTACCTCTTTCCCACTATCCAATGCAACAATTGTTGCCATTTTGGACATGTTAAAGCCTAGTATCACTCTAAACCTAGATGCTTTAAATGTACCCAACCACATTCAGGTGACACTTGTGACTTGGAAGAATCTAAGTCCACCTGTATACTCTGCTCTGGAACCCATTTTGCCACAAATAAAAGTTGCCCAGAACATGAGCGACAACATTCAATAAAATCTGTGATGTCCCAACACAGCATTTCTTACCAGGATGCTAGCTCAAAAATCCCAAAACCCAGCTGTCTATACTCTGATGTGGTTTCCCATACATCCCAGCAATCCCAGCCATCTGTATCTAATTCTTTTCCCACAACTTCATATAAAAAACGACTTATACTCTCCCTAAGCCCAGAGCCCCTCTAGGCAAGTCTTATGATATCCCATCAGTCCCTCATATATGAAGAGCCTTCATCCCTCCCTAATGGCTATGCATTGTCATCACAAAATAATTCTACTGATGATCCCCAAGACAACCTACTTGACATCTTAATTACAATAATTATCACCCTAATATCACAAAACAATATAAAATTAACGTCCAACGTTGCTGCTAAACTTACTAAATTTTACTCCTTAACTGGTATAAATGGACCAAGTAATTCTGCAGTGGAACTGTAAGAGTCTTCGTCCAAGAAAACATGAACTAATAACTTTAATTAATTACTTCTATCCATCAGTTGTGGCCCTGTCGGAGACATGGCTTGTTCCGGGTTCTCATTTTAGGATCCCTGGATATTTACGCCTCCGTGAGGATCGCTTTGACGGGTATGCTGGATGTGCCTTATTACTAAAACAATCTCTCCCTTTTACACAAATTAGCCTTCCACCCCATCTATCTGAAATCAATATTGTAGCTATTAGAGCCTTAAATATCTCCTTTGTGTCTATTTACATTCCCCATCCTAATTCCAGACTCATTGCTGAAATTCTTATCTCATCTATTCCACCACCTATTATTTTTATGGGAGACCTAAACGCCCATCACACTGCTTGGGGCTCTCATCATAATGATTCATTTGGATATCTGTTACTAGATATATTTGATGAAAGTGACTTATGTATATGGAATGATGGTTCTCCCACTCGGAGAGTTCTACCGTCCCAAAATGTAAATAGTGCCGTTGACCTCAGTATATGCTCCTCTGCTTTGTTGCCACGTTTAAGCTGGGACATCATGCGTCTCACTTATGGTAGTGATCATTACCCAATTATAATAACGTTACCAAACAGGGTATACCCTAGTCCTAGTTCTAATTCTCGTTTAAGATTCAGATTATCAAATGCGGACTGGTCTTCTTATTCTAAAACTCTTGACACAAAAATCGACTCCCTTTCTACTCCTAATCCCCTTAATTTAAATGAGACCTATTCTTCTTTCCAAGATAGTCTCATTTCATCTGCCAAATTACACATCCCCATTGAAAAGAACGAAGGCTATAGAATGTGGTGAGGATTGGCAACTCACCTTGCTTAAATTCAGAAATACTCCACTTATAGGCGAAGAATATTCCCCGGCGCAGTCATTGATGGGTCGCCGTTTAAACACTAGATTACCTACTAGTGATCTAGCTTTACAGCCAAAGACAGTCAAAGCTCAACAAGTTCAATCACAGAGGCACATTAACATTAGTAACTCAAAATTACATTACGATCGGGGCACACGGCTCGCACCGACTTTAGAGTCGGGTGAACAAATTAGAATGAAAAATAATAAAACGTGGGTGAAAGCCAAAGTAATAAATAAAGCGCGTGGTGATAGGTCGTATTGGGTGGAAACTGAGAATGGCAGCGTTTATCGAAGGAATCGGCAACATTTATTAAAAATTATACACAAATATTAATATATCGGGTCTTTATCGCGTATATAATGTTGAGGTTGAATACCTTAATTTCCCGACGTTTCGACCGTATTGCATCGGCCGTGGTCACGGGTTAACTGGTGTAGTTCAGCGTTGCCTCCGTGAAGCGCGAGTGTCTGTAACTACCCTCGCCTCGTTTATATCTTGATTTCCGAAACTGTCGGTACTTCGACACACCACACTAACGACATCCTCACACTGGCGCGTAATGTTTGTTCGGCGATATGTACACTTACTGATGACAGGATTCCACGATGTTGACAAACGGTATCCATCTTCTCGGTTGAAATTTGCATGTTTTTTGATTTCAACCGCTTCCCGCGCCATCCTGGAGTAATAGTGACGGTCGGTGGAGAGGACCTGTGGTTTATGCAGTTCAATCCAGTGGTTGGATCCCGCCTCCAGCAAGTGTTCCGCTATAGCTGACTTTTGTGTATGTCGGTGTTTTACAGCCGCGATATGTTCTTTAACCCTTTCCGCAATTGTACGTTTGGTTTGTCCGATATAAGAACTACCACAGCTGCAATCCACTTTGTAAACGCCAGGTGTCTGCAGAGGGATTATATCTTTTGGAGTACGTAGGTGATGTGATACTTTGGAATGCGGACTATATACAGTCTTAATGGAGTATTTCTGTAGTACTGTTCCAACTTTGTACGTTACTCCTTTAATATACGGTAAAAAGGCTGGTGCCCTGTCTACCCCAGTTCGTGCCTCCTTCTTCCGCAGTCGTCGTGTGCTACCCCTAAATCCGTTTCGTTTAAGTACCTCCTGAACATGTGTGAGCTCACTATTCAATTGTTCAGGGTCACAAATGTTGTATGCTCTATTGGTCAAAGATGCTACTACGGATTGCAGGTGTCGTGGATGGTGGTGCGAGTCAGCATGCAAGTATCTGTCAGTGTGCGTGGGTTTTCTGTACACAGTATGTGATAAGGTACCGTTTGCTTTGACCCTTAGTTTTACATCAAGAAATGCTAACGATCTGTCCATCTCCATTTCAAAAGTGAACCTGATGTTGGGATGTACGGAGTTCAAATCCTTAGCAAATGTTTCCACTTCTTGTCTGCCGCCCTTCATAATGCAGAATACGTCATCAACGTATCTCTTCCACAGTTTAACCTGGGACAGTTTCGGCTTGATCATTTCTTCGATATGTTCCATCCAGATGTTGGCCATAACCGACCCCAATGGGCTGCCCATGGCCACTCCATCGGTCTGGAGGTAATACTGTCCCTGGTAGATGAAGTAGTTGCCTTCTAGACAGTTTCTTAGTAGAACATTGTACTCACTGGACAGATCATTCGCTCTTAGTTTTTTCTCAATGACCTCCAGGCAAGCATGAATGGGAACGTTGGTGAACAGAGACTCCACATCAAAACTCACCATCACCTCATCTGAGTCCACTTCCATGTTCTTGATGATATCCACAAAATGTCTAGAATCCTTCACGAACGATGCAGTCCCACCGACTAATGGTTGCAGTATTCTGGCGAGGTGTTTAGCTAGATCGTAAGTAGGAGAGTTAATTTGACTTACGATCGGGCGAAGTGGCACGTTGCTTTTATGGATCTTTGGCAAACCATATAACTTAGGTGGCTGAACGCTTTTAGGTCTGAAAAGCCTTTCAAACACATCATCCGCGAACAGATCCTTGTGGTCCTTAATTAGTGCTCGCATACGTTTCGTGACTCTAGCTGTAGGGTTGTACGACACTGGCTTGTACACAGAGATGTCACTTAATAGACTCCGTAGTTTCTCATCATAGTCACCGGAATTCATCACCACAGTGGTATTTCCCTTGTCGGCCTTTAGCACTAAAATATCCGTGTTATCACGCAGCTCTTTCAGCGCCAGACGTTCTTCTGCAGTGATATTTGGTTTAGGCAGCTTTGATTTTCGAAGGATAACGGCCACATCCTGTCTGAGCGTTTCCGCATCGGCAGACGGCAACTTGTTTCGCATTATCACTTCTTCGACACCACTAATGACATTCTCATACGGAATCCGTTTCGGTGTTACAGCATAATTTAACCCTTTAGCTAATAAGTTCTGTGTAGTGCCATCAATTTTTGTACTCGACAAGTTTATTACCGTCGTTTCGGGGGTAGGCCTCCACTGCTCATGAAAAAAATAGTAAAAACTATGATAAAAATAATTTCGCAAATGTCGAGTGGGAGCATGTCTCTAGTTCTGATTTTAACCAAAAGCGGAGTACCAGCGGCACCACTGACGGTGACGTGGGTGAACGCCCGCCACACCAGCTATCTTCTAGCTATGTGACCCGTGCAGGCAGGATAGTTCGTCTGCCTGTACGATACGGATGCGAATGACGCATCCTTCTGCATGTTTCATGTTGTATATATCCAATATTTGATGTATGTTTGCAATTTAATAATATAATACCATGGACGATGTCCATGTATAATACCATAAAAAAAAATAGTAGGTTTATAAGTATGCAATGTATTATGTAAATTTTAGTATAAATTACAATGTCTGAGTTAGGTTATTATACGAGATATTAACAATAAGGCTTAAAAAAATAATAATAATAATAACCTATGAAAAACTACATGTATGAAAGATTGATGTAATAATTATATAGGTAATCATTAATTTTATTATATTATTTGTGTTAATTACTAAAATAAAATTCATAGCATGTACGCTTAATGTTAGAGTTAGGTATGCACTGTGATAATATAGTAAATATATCTTAAATCATAATACTTATATATTTTTATAATTGTATAAAATGAAGGAAGGGAGATGATTCAAGATGTTTTAGCCTATTACCTCGAAGACCTAGAATCATAGCATCTCTTCGCTGTCTGGCGTTCCCCCTTTGTATCCGTCAAGATTACCAATACAAGAAACTAAATATGACCACTTACAACACTTTACTGAAAACTGCCCTAGAGATTGCCATGCGTTTTATGATAATTTACCTTATAAGAGGAGATAAATTACTTTACAAAAGTAATCCATTTCTATTGTAAGACTTTTGTTTTGATATTTCCTTTATTTTTGATTTAAATATTTAAGAATTTTGATCTCACGACTACCGTAAAACCGTATAACTTTGCCCAGAATTGCTCCGATTTTTTATTCCACTTTAAATATTTTTTAAAATAATATTATTTATAATTTGTGATCGCGCTAAGCCATTGATAAATGTAATGTTCTTTGTGTATAATAAATGATAATAATAAGACAATGAATGTTTAAGTGCTTAAAACCTGAATTTAGACACCGGGCCAAAAATGAAGTACTTTTTACAAGTTTGCCCATTTTACAGAAACCTCCGTAACTTTAAGAACATAAAACATAAGATTTGGAGACCATGTTAGAAAAATAATCAATCTATCATAATACCTTAACACTTAACTTAATAACTAAACGTTTAAACGTTTATATTACCTATCAAATTTGAGTGGGCAAAGCTGCAAATTTTTTTTTGTAATTTTTCATACTAATAAAACGATGAGCTAGGGCTGTCACTTTTTGATTGTGAAGCAATATGGTGTAGGTACACAAGTACGTTACGATCACGTAGTTTGCTCTTAAACATTAATCAAAAAATATTTGAACAATCGTAAAATTTTAAAGAAAAAAAATAACAATATAATATTAGCTCTTAGTACTTAAACATAATAAGAACATTTATAGACTCATACAAGTGAAATAAATCTATATTCAGAATAAAGCTTTCATAAACAAACGATATAATATATGTAATACAAAAGATTAATGGCAACTCTTAGCAATAGAAACATTTTTATAACTAAACTCATCAAAATAAAACATAATTTCACTTTTCCAACAGCTTATATACTTAATATAGAAGTGATACAAAAAAGAGACTGGGATTGGATTGTGTTTCAAAACTATAATTGTGTTATAGTGCAGATTAATTTATCCCAAGCACCAAGATACCCGTCAGTGGTCGTAGCCGTCCCTGGTTTAACGGTACCTGCTGCTGCACGTCAGAAGCAGTTCGCCTATTTGGCCTTGAATAAGGCTAGGAGGTGTCAAGATCCGAACGCAAAAGAGGAGAAGCGAATGTATAACGCAGCTTCTAGATCTAATAGGAGAGTTATCGCCTATATTACAGGTGCATACGACTCCACCTGATCCTGATAAACATTGCCATATGGCATTTTGTTTCACTATCTCTGTTACTCTGGCGATGGTTTGTACTTGATTATGATCTTTCACTCCAACGCGTCGTTGGTCTTTTGTTCATTGCGTCTATGCCTAATACAGATTATCTATATATAAACAACACTAGCGGCTCGTCCCGGCTTCGCATGGGTATATATTTATTTTTAAACATTTTGGGATAAACGTAGAGTATGTTGAATATTTATTGTATTTATGCCGGTTAGAGCAATAAAATACTAAAATTATAAATATATTTGTTTTATAGACCACTTTAAAACTATACATAACAGTAGCCATGACAGTAGCAGAGAGGGAGGAAATCCTATAAGACTATAGAATTTGTTAAAATTGGTCCAGTAGTTTCGGAGCCTATTCAATGCAAACCAACAATCAAATCTTTCCTCTTTATAATATTAGTATAGATATGGTCTAGCCATCCTAACGCATATAGAATGTTCTGGAACAAACTGTTTTGCTTGTGACGCCGTAGTGGTGAAAAGACAAACTAAATTAATGAAAAATTTGCACTATTATGCTGTATAATACATTTTACCGCTAGATGGATTTTGATATGGGTGTTGAGCTATTGTTGTACCTCGTCCCCCGAACACCCGCTCTTAGCGACGCTACCTTCTAAAGAGATCTTGCCTTGAAACACCTTCGCTCTTTTCCGTACTCCGTGCAAAATACCTACTTATCTCAGATTTAATTAACAAATGAGGTGACAACCCTAACGGTAATATTTTGGTGGGCAAAGTTGTAACAACCGCTTTAGAAAAACTGATTTGACATTGCCCACCATCATATTTTCGAATTTAAGAGAGATTTCGCTTTAGGTATTCGATCTTTCTTGTTTATTTATTACAAACTTACAGGGATAAAAAACTAACTTACCTGCTTTAATCACAAATCTAGTTTTTAAAAAAGTTTTTTGGACGACGACCCGCCAAATACACCACCAACTTCGAAACGGTTTGACAGCCGACTGAAGTGACATTAAATAAAATCAGTTACGTAATGGTGCCAGAGACATACTCAAATTTCTCCCTTAGATTAAATAATAAACGCAACAAAAAAATTTTGCCAGTTTTTTAAATATTTGTGAAACGTGCCGTGCTGGGCAAACTTAGATTAGTTGGGCAATCTTGTAAGGTTTTACGGTAGTTATACTATGTAATACTTTTAAGACTATAATGTAATTTTGATAACTTTGTAACTGAATTAGTTGATAATAAGGCTCTGAGGCAATGTACCAATTTAATTCCTACATATTGTCTTAATTTATTATTTATTTTTAATTATGTTAATTTACTTACTTTTAATTTTAAAGTAAGTGTTTTTGTTCTGTTGCCAATGTTAATTTTATGTTAAGATTGATAAGTTTGACTTATTTTTGTGATAATACGTTTTATTCTTTGATGATGGTAATAATTATGATTAAAATTTGAATTACAATGTTGAGGATTTCCAATAAATACTGCATTTATATGAAATCTGTTTCATTTTCTACATTAAAATTGCGCGTATGTAGGTACTAAAAATATCCACATCCAATTAATCATACCGCGTAAGTGATTTTCTCACACAACTACTAGATAGGTATATTGACTTAAAACTAAGTGTAGACGTTAAAGAAAGATAAAACAGTTTTTTATTCCAGTTCATTCAAAACTCACCTGGTTAGATTTAAAAAAATATAAGTATAGTATTTTCGCCCTTATGTAAAATAGCTAACCTGCACACTGCACATACGCATTATTCCCCAATGTAGGTAAAGTTACGCGGTATGGGATACTATCAACGATGATAATTATTATCACTAGTGAGTTGTCAGTGGCAGTCTCAGCTTCTAGTACTTGTTCTTGAACAATCCAATAAAAACCAGCCCACCTCCCCTGCACCCCGCCACGTAGGTGCATTCGAGTAACGCCGAAAATCGGGTAATTCTAATAACTACAATTTTCTACCAAACCATGCAATGCTTTGTGTCCTTGCACATTTACCTAGGAGCCGTCGTAGATACGCTTCCCGCTATTCGTTGCTTCCGACTGCTACAAGTGAACATATGAGCGCAAGTGAACAGTTTTGTAGACAACTGCGATTTCGTGATTTTTATGGATTATCAGATTTACCCGAAGATTTATAATTAAGAAACTTGGTAAGTTATTAAATTGTTTTTTGTTTGTTACCTAGATAAACGCTTTTTTGCAATTTTGGGTGAGCTTAAAACTGTCTATCTCAAGATTTTTTGTTATTTTCTGATTTATCAGACTAGGGCAATTCCGATTACATACACATCCGATTACATATAGTCATTCGCATTTACGCAATGTTGATTTTTAATAGAAGTTGCCAATGGTTCTTAAACTTCTTTTAAAGTGCAATAAATGGTATGATTAGGTACACTGGTTCCTATAGAAAATGTTGCCCGTGACTTATATTTATGGTGCAAGTTGTTAAGTTCCTACATATAAAATTTATATTCTTTTTTTGGAAGAAGGAAGGGGTCACACCTTGTATTCTTAATCCGTCACCACACGGACAATTTTTTGATAGATTCATACTAATAGCGGTATTCCTTAAAAACAACTAAATATATTTTAAGGTAATTTTATAAAGTTTCTGGTTTCTTAATAAAAAAAATACAAGTGACCAAAACATTTCATATAAGTCCATCCATCCATCCATCAATCCATCAGCCTTTCAAGGTCCACTGCTGGACATAGGCCTTCCCAAGAGAACGCCACAACGAGCGGTCCTGTGCGGACCGCATCCAACGGCTCCCCGCAGCTTTGACCAGATCATCGGTCCGTCTGGTGGGGGGCCGTCCTACGCTGCGCCGACCGATACGTGGTCGCCACTCGAGAACCTTTCTTCCCCAACGGTTGTCGGTTCGTCGAGCGATGCGGCCTGCCCATTGCCACTTAAGCATGACAACCCGGCGGGCTATGTCGGTCACTCTCGTTCTCCTACGGATCTCCGTATTACGGATTCGATCACGTAGGGAAATACCAAGCATAGCCCGCTCCATGGCCCGCTGAGCGACTTTGAGCCTTGATACGAGGCCGACATTCAGAGACCACATCTCTGTTCCATATGTCATCACTGGTAACACACACTGTTCGTAGACCTTCGTTTTCAGACACTGCGGAATATTGGACGAGAAAATCTTCCTTAGCTTCCCGAAAGCTGCCCAGCCGAGTTGGATTCGTCGATGGACCTCTTTCTCAAAGTTGTGCCTACCTAACTGGATTGTTTGTCCCAGGTAGACATAGTGGTCAACAACTTCGAGAAGCGAACCCCTGACTAGGACCGATGCTGAAATGACATGGACATTAGACATGACTTTCATTTTGAGACCCACTAGTCGAGAAATCCTGCTGAGATCATTGAGCATGGTGCCAAGGTCCTTCAGCGATTCTGCCATGACTACGATATCGTCGGCATATCGAAGGTGAGTGATGTATTCGCCATTGATGTTGATGCCGAATCCGGTCCAGTCCAAGAGCTTGAAGATATCTTCCAATGCAGCAGTGAAGAGTTTCGGGGACATTTGTCCGTGTGGTGACGGACTAAGAATACAAGTGTCACCGCCCCATTCTATCCCACGGGTGTCGTATGAGGCGACTAAGGGAAGTAAGCAATTGTCATCCATTGCATGACTGGTGGCAGGGCTGGATACCGGGTGGGAGTACTCACTTGGTATCGGGCCCGAACGGGTTGGTACCACCATCTCCCGTGTGACCGGCCATGAAGCACATCGTTGCATTTTGGCTGTAGCAGGAGATAGCCGTTTATATATTATTTCATATCTCTGAAATGAATTGGTGAGCAGCGGCTTGACAATACTCTCGGTATAGTTGAGTCCATGGGCGACGGTTACCATTTACCATCAGACGGACCGTGGCTCGTCTGCAACTACATGCAATAAAAAAAAAAAAAAAGCATAACGTCTCCCTGTCTAACACCTCTCTGCAGTTGGATCGGTTTCGTACTCCTGTCCTGAGCACGGACTGACATGGTGGCGTTTCTACACAAGCACTTCAGCACTTCGATGTACCGATAGTCAATTTGGCACCGCTGAAGGGACTGCAGCACTGTCCAAGTTTCGATCGAATCGAAGGCTTTCTCATAGTCCACAAACGCCAGACGCAGAGGCTGATTGTATTCCTCGGTTTTCTGTATAATCTGGCGTAGCGTGTGGATGTGGTCTATGGTACTATAGCCTTTTCGGAAACCGGCCTGTTCGGGAGGTTGGAAGTCATCAAGCCTGCGCGTGAGTCGATTTGTAATGACCCTCGAAAACAACTTATAGACGTGGCTCAAGAGCGAGATGGGTCTATAGTTCTTCAAGAGGGTTCTATCACCTTTCTTGAAGAACAGCACCACCACGCTTCTGGTCCACGACTCTGGAACGTCGCCCCCGAGAACGACGAAATTGAACAGCCCCTGAAGAGCTTTTAAGACCGGCTTTCCGCCTGCTCTGTGATGTGCTCTGTGGTGATTCCGTTGTCTCCCGGTGCCTTTCCGTTCTTTAGTTGTTTGAGAGCCATTCTGATCTCGTACAGGCTGACGTCCGGGATATCTTCGGTAAAGTGCCGAGTTAGCTTGGATCTGGGATCTTGGACCAAGCCGACAACAGGGCTCTGTGATCTGTACAACTATCCATAGAACTGGTGGACCTCTCTCAAGATCTCATCTCGGGATGAAATGACAGTGCCGTCATTGGTCCTTTTTTTTTGTTAAGGCGGGAAAAATGTTCCTAACCGCACACCCCATCGTTCGGGGCAACGACCAGGGTAGTGCTGTCTCTCCGTATTGGCGGGCCACTGGAACCACAGCTTAGTCAACTGGCTTTGGCCGACAGACAAATCTCTTGCGAACACTTTCAAGCCTTGGTTCCGCTCTATCGCCTCTTTAATGCGGATAGCATTCAATTGGCGAATATCGTGTCGCACAGCCTTGGAGATCTGTCTGTTTAACCGCCTCAGGCAGGACCAATCGGCTGAAGACTGGACTGTCATTTCTTTTCTCCTTTGCATGACTCTCAAGAGTATGATCCAAGAGTTCACGAGTCCTACTAACGCGACGGGCCTGGAAGTAGGTCGACCCGACCGCGTGGACAGTTTGCACGAACCTGCTGTTCAAATCGCTCGCTAATTCGCACTCATCTAGACAATGGAAGCGATTTTGTAGTTTGAGCTGAAAGCTCTAGGGGTTCTGGTATTGGGCAGGTGTTGGTCGGAGCGTAGACTTCATCAAGCGTGACCTCTCGACTTTCGTGCTAATATTCAAGATGCCCCTGACTAGTCGGTGATCACTCCCAGTTTTAATCCTGCTGATCACTGAGACATTATTGAATATGTATCGTTTATCCGATAAGATGAAGTCAATCTCGTTTTTAACTGAACCATCAGGGCTTATCCAGGTCCATTTCCGCTGGGACCGCTTCTTGAATAAGGAATTCATCATGTAGAGGCCTTCCTTCTCCAGAAAATCAGCCAGCATCTGGCCCCTGTGATTCCTCTACCCGAAACCATAGTGCCCCACTTTCAGCTCATCGTGTCCTTTTGCCTAGTTTCGCGTTTAAAGTCTCCCATAACCACCGTGAAATAGGTTTTAGACAAGTGGATGGCCTTCGAGATAACCTCATATAGGGCCTCCACCTCGTCATCGGAGTGTGTCGAGGTCGGTGCGTAAACCTGTATGACCTTCAACGAATACCGTTTGGTTATTCTGAGTATAAGGTACGCCACCCTACTCGACACACTGTCCTCTCCACGTTGCCTACGATAGACCTACGAATGATAAACCCGACACCTCCTTGGGACTGGTGGTCGCCCTCCCGGTGGAAGAGCAATTTCCCAGACTGGAGGATTGTCGTGCCCTCACCCTTTCTTCGGACTTCTGACAACCCTATAATGTCCCAGCGGATCTTGCTCAATTCCTCTTCCAGCTCAATGATTCTCTCGTCGGTCCGAAGTGTTCGAACGTTGTGCGTTACCAGGGCCAGAGGTCGTTGTTTATGGTAGCCTTTCCGCGACCGGAGATTCTTCGCACCCCCTGCTCCGCCGTTACGGGGCCCGCTACCGTTAGGCCACGGAATAGCGGAGCTGCCGTGACTGGGGGCCTTTTTAAATTGTGTGCTCGTCATGGGGAATAATGCCTTAATCGCCACGCTTGGCAGGCGGGTTGGCGATCGCAGTGGATGTTGTTAATACTCGAGGGAGTGCTGCTGCCCACTCCTCTGGTATTCCCTCAGTCGGCTCTTACGACTACTCAATCACCCCTGACTTTTCTGCCAGTATTATTATTTAAGTTAAATGCGATAGAAAGGCGAAAAATCAATCTACGAGATCAGAAAGCCTAGAATATGCAAGATAATAGAAGTATTCCCATACTACTTCTAAACTTTTGGACCACAGGTTATTTTGAGTGTAATAAGATGCAATGTTTTAAGGGGATTGCATTAAAAGAAATTATGTGACAGTGTTATTTGATTTATTTTAGCTAGTTATACATCAGTAAAAATATTTAATGCTATGAAACAATTTGACTTAGCATTTGGTTTGTAATATTAAAATAATGCATATTATTCTAATAAGTGAAAAGTAAACATAAGTTTAATAGCCACATAAGGGCAAATTGTAGCTCTTTTAAAAATTGCATTATATGCTATACTATTATATTAGTGTAACCTGATGTGAAGCTTTAAAATGAACCAGTAGTACTTTTTCTTATATTCCTAAGAAATAAAATTCCCCTACATTAGTTTACATTTGAACAAATTACAATATTAACAAGTTAAGCAACTTTTGTCATTGAAATTTGAACTGACAAATTAAATAAAAATAAAATTTTATTATCTTTACATTTCAGACATAAGATACTATTTTTATAGCAAATATTATACCCATTAAAAAATTTAAAGTGAAGATATTCCTCAGTCAATGTTTACAAATGAGAAATTTAGTTATTTGACCATAAGACGGTCATTGCATCACTTGCCTAAAAACCAAAATATTATAGTAAACTAGCCTAATATCAAACGCAAGTTTAACTTTCAAAGGCCACAGTAATTTAGGTAATCTGATAAATAAAGGTGTTACCTTCAGATTGGGTAATGAGAAAGCTATTTTAAATTAAGCCTTACTTGTTGTCCCAATCTACATTTAATAAACTAACAGGCTAACTCAAAGCAAAATAAATGCAATACATAAATATAAAGTATTTTCTAGCATAGGATTACTTAAAAAAGTTACTAAATCATTGCATACAATTATTTAATTATTTCTTAACTATATAGAGACATAAGAGAAAATGATGGGCAGTTAGCTTGGTAGATTGGGTTTTTAAGTGATCAGTGACAAACTAGAAAGTGCTTCCCTCTGGTGGCTGTGACAGCTTCATATTTTCCTTGAGTGTCATGAGACGTCTTAGTTCCTGTAGAACTGTTTTGATAGTGTAATCGCGTTGCCATCTTGCAAGAATTGGTACTTGCCTGTTATCCACCTAAATAAAAATGTGTTATTATTATACCTATATCATACATTTTTTATCAGTCTATAGAGTACTTACAAGTCCTGTCTGGCTGTTTACACAGTTCATGTTGATTCTAGAGATAAAGCGAGCAGTTGGAGGTTCATCAGGGTACCTAGTGCCACACTCTATTTTAAGCGAGTACATCCTATTTTCATAAGGGGTCTGAAAGAAGATTGGAGTGGATTTAGTACATGTATTATTATTACCATTACAAAAACATAAAAAAAGAGTTTACCCTGGGAGGGCCAATGATCATGCCAGTCCAATGAGTAAGAGTCATATCATCATCACTTTCGAGACCCCAAGATATTGTTCCGTCACCCACTCCCTTTTGGCCTTGTTCGAGTTCTTCCAAAAGACGAAAGTTTCGAGGAACCACTATCAAAGTAAAAGAGCATATTGTTTAAATTAGCTAATTTTCAAAATTGATATTACAAACATTTTCATTACAACCTCTGATAAAAAATAAAACAATCTTACCAACGCCTGATGACGGATTCGCCATGATCACAAATCACCGGCGCGCACTACCCAGTGACAGTATATATTCAAGTTCTATCAAGCGAGCATTTACCACGTCAATAACTTATAAGTTTACTGCAATTGCGCATCCAAAAATTGAAAATTTAAATTAAACTTATTCTTATATCCCAATTTTCAGTCAAAGTGAACAAAAAGGTTAGCATTAGCAAGTAGAGATTTTCTGTTGACTTTGACAAATGTCATATATTTGTCATAGGCATAGGCGTAGTTTCTATTTTTTTTTATTTTTAAATAATGGCTACTCGGTTTGAGTATTTGCCAAAGACTTATTTAGGGCACATTTCTTCTTCACAGGTAAGTTTGCCATTTTAATTCATTAAACAAGTCAATAGTCGAAGTCAAAGTCATTTAAAATTATTGAAAGTCAAATCAAAGTCAAAGGTCGCCTCAGCAAAGTGGTGGCGACTTTACTGAAGCTTCTAAGGAGTTTTGTAACAAGAAAAAACAAGTTATGCCGTACTACATCATTTGCCAACACTTATACACATACACAAATAGTTAATAAGCAAAAGGCACACATTTTTATGCGGTTCTGTAGTTTTTCAGGTTTGTTATTTTACAAGGACTCATGGGGTCAGGTTTATTATACACGCAAGCACAAGTGCGGATAAATCTTTATTTCTTTTGCATAAAACACTAGCTATTTTTGGCAACTTTAGTACCCACCTATATTGCATTACCTAATCACACATACAGCATAGGTATATGACATGATAGCAACATAATACCTAATATTAATTAAGAATTCATGTACGCATGCATACATAATTCTATTTATATCTATGGCAAATCTAGTGAAAATATATGAAAGAGGCCTTTATTCAGCGGTGGACGTGCTTTGGCCGATATGATGATGGTGATAAATGCTTTTAATTCGTTGTTATTTATTAGAGTCATGATTCCTTTAAAGTAAAATGTATACCAGAATCTGGCAATACATATGACGCCAAAGAGAGGTTATAAATAGGCTTAGAGAAGGTGCTCGCGGACCGTCTCGTCCGGCACCTCGAGGATGTCGGGCCGGGGCTGTCAGAGTCGCAGTTCGGGTTCAGGGCGGGCCGCTCAATAATGCATTGGCCGCCCTGAAAGCCCTGGCTACAGAGGCTGTGGCCCGAAAGGAGGTCGTTCTGGCAGTCTCGCTCGACATAGAGAACGCCTTCAACAGTCTCCCTCACGAGACGTTGATGGAGGCGCTCCGGTTTCATGGAGTGCCTCCGTACCTCCGGAGGCTGTTGGAGGCGTACCTCGAGGGGAGGCACGTGCTCTGGGAGGGAGGTGACGGGCGCCTATGCCGCCATCGGGTGGAGTGCGGCGTTCCACAGGGATCCGTCCTTGGCCCGATCCTGTGGAACGTTAGATTCGATTGGGTCCTGCGAGGCCGGCTCCTTCCTGAGATGAGGGTGATTTGTTATGCGGACGACACCCCTGTCTCCGTGAGGAGGGCCAGCTTCCAGGAAGCCGCCCGATCGGCGGAGGTCGGAGTCACGCTCGTCGTCGACCGGATCGGTATGCTGGGCCTGAGGGTCTCATTGCCCAAAGCTGAGGCCCTCCTTTTTCATGGCCCCCGCCGAGGTCCCCCCCGAGGAGCACGTCTGGTTGTGCAGGGACTTGCAGTGCCTGTGCGGGCCCATATGAAATATCTGGGCCTGCACATCGATAGTAAGTGGGGATTCGGCCAGCTCGCCCCTAGGCTCATCAAAACTGCCGCAGCCCTGAGTAGGCTTCTGCCAAATATTGGAGGTCCGGGGTCATCCTGTCGCCGCCTCTACCGCGGTCTGCTGCGGTCTATGGCGCTATATGGTGCCCCAATCTCGCACGGCGTCCGCCCTCGGGCGACTGATGCCGAATTTGGGCGGACCGAGTCTCGCGTGTCGACGACTCTACGCGGGAGTAGTATGGTCAATGGCATTGTACGGCGCGCCCGTGTGGGTGGAGTCCCTGGCCGCTCGCAATAGGGCCCTTCTGTGGCGTCCACAGAGGGTCGTAGCGGTCAGAGCAATACGCGGTGGCCGGAACCCCCCCGTGGGATCTGGAGGCGGAAGTGCTCGCCGATGTTCATCGGCGGGCGCCGACGGCGTGGGCAGCCGCCCCTCGCCGAGCGCAATCTCAGCGTGGCGGGAAGATGCACGCCGCGCCACCGTCCTAAAGTGGAGGTCTCGGCTGGAGACGCCCCGGGCTGCTTTCTGGACCGTGGGGACGCTCCAGCCGATCTTGGAAGAATGGGCAGGGCGGCAGCACGGGGTTGTCACCTTCCGGTTGGTGCAGGTTTTGTCGGGGCACGGTTGCTTCGGAAAATACCTACACACGATCGCTAGGAGGGAGACGACCTTAGGCCACTGTCACCACTGCGACAGCGGCGAGGACTAGGCGCGCACCACACGCACACAAAAAATAAAAAAGGTTGACCGAATTTTTTAGGTTTTTAGTGCGATTTTCACCCTGTTTTTTTTGCTCCCTTTAGTTTCTTGTAATTATCCTTAGCATACTATACGTCAGTAGTTCCTTCAGAGCCCTGAAATTTTCAAAATTTTTCTTAGATATCAACTTAGTACATTTTCGTAAACTCACATTTAAAATATTCACCTTAACACTTACCTTCTGTCGCTTATCCTCGGTCCACGTTGGTGGTTGAGGCCTTAAATTGTTCCTCGTTTAATAGTCTTTCATTCAATAGTAAATTCTTGTAGTATACCCTTCAGGTTTGTGCATAATAACGCACTATATAACAAAAAAGGTAAATTTTTTTTGCTGAAAAATACAAAATTGCAACTTTGTACTTACCATCCTGTTTGCTATCCTCGGTTCACGTTGGTGATTGAGGCCTTACTTTGTTCGTCGTTTAAAGCCCTTTCATTAGATACTACTTGCACGCAGATAATCCTTCAGGTTTCTGAAAACTAACATAGTTTCTACCACAAAAAGTCGTTCGTAGAACATTTTTATCAGTTTTTGCAGCTTAACTTCACTTTTTTGTATAGAGAGAGACCCTTCCGGTTTCTTCACCTATTTTGTAGTGCTCATCAAGCGCTACACGCCGATACCCCATTTGTGACCTTTCTGACCACTCAAGTTTTAAAATTTCGAGGAGGGGTCGGTATCAGAGTCATCTACCAGAGAAGACCCTTACACAAGATCTCGTCTCCCGGTTACTCAATCCGAAGTGTCTTCAGCTGTCCAATTGGATGTTAACGTCATGGACACATCGTCTGTAGGGCGTAATTACCCGTCCGAATTCAATCTCGGGAGCTGTGATGCGGGTACTGACTCAGACTCAGAGCCCACATCGAAGTCCAACCCATCTTATCGTGGGAAAGGCAGAGAAGGGCGTGTTAGTACCACCAGCTTAACTTGAGCCACCTTTCGCAAGGCACAATCAGAGAAGGGAGAAATTGACTTTGTCAAAGTTTTTAAAAGTCGGGCCTTCAAGAAGGCTATGAATGAAGCGGAGAAGGAAGCTCTGAATGAATCGGAGGGCCCCTCCGTAGATCATGTGGCCTGTATGGGGCCAGAAGAAATTATGGCCTTAGGTGGTAAGAATGTTGCTGCCATCTTTGATGCGATAGCTATATCGGGGAAACTGAAAGGAACAATAATGCATACAATCTATGCAAAAGCAGCTGCAATGCAGGCACTTATTGAGGCTTTAGCCTCGAAATCGGAGACGGAGGACCTAGTGCACCTCCGCTCTGACGTGAAACGTCTGCGAAAAGAAAATGAGCTTTTCAAGGCTGAAGTAGCTTCTCATAGGAAGCAATTTGAGGAGCTGAAATCTACCGCGTCGACGACTTTACCGACGACCGCGTCAACGTTTGAGAGTGCACTACGAATAGATGCCATAGAGGATCTAAAGGCCTCCTTTATTCGTTCAATGGGGGAGATGATGTCAGCCCACTTAGCGGGCATCGAAGACCGATTTCTCCCCCCAATAACTTCCCGCCCACCTCTTGCGGCGGACAGAAAGAGGAAAGAGGCGACGACTGCGCCAAAGGTAGTGAATGCGCCTGCAGTTCCTGCCCTACAGAAGGCTGTCTCTGCGGTTGCAGGACCATCAACGGCCAATGATCCCCCTACCCCTTCCCCAACCACACCGGCGGAAAGCTGGGTCACTGTGGCTAAGAAAAAGTCAAAAAAGACTTCCGCTGCCACTGCTATCACTGCTGCTGCGCCCTCCACCGTGCCCAAGGTGGCTGACACGGCAGCTAATAAGAAAAGGAACAGGAGGAGGAAGCATTCACTCCTCCTCGTGCACCGGCTGTAGTAGTAACCCTGCAATCGGCTGTAGTCGAACGTGGGCTGACTTACGCCGATGCGCTAGCACGCGCCTAGAAGATGGTCAAGCTCCTCGAGTTGGGCATCACGGAGGGCCTCATAGTTAGGCGAGCTGTAACAGGGGCTAGGGTCCTCCAGCTCCCGAAGGCGCAGACTGCTGAAACCGCAGACCAACTAGCAGAGAAACTGCGCGTCGCACTGAATGGAGTGGCGGATGTCGTCCGCCCCGTCAAGTGCGCGGATCTACGGGTAACGGGGATGGATGACTCCGTCACTAAGGATGAAATTGTTGCGGCTGTCGTTCGCGCCAGTGGATGCACGCCTGCACAGGTCCAAGTCGGGGATATCCGACGCGGACCAAATGGAATGGGTACAGCAAAGGTTCGCTGCCCTGTTACTGCGGCTAAGACCCTGGTCGATGCAGGATGCCTTCTTGTCGGATGGAGCTCGGCTGGAGTCCGGGCACTTGATGCTCTCCCCTTGAGATGCTTCAAGTGTCAGAGTCTGGGGTCTGGGCATGCGGGCCAGCTGTGCCCGGCCGGAATTGATAGGTCCAACCTTTGCTTCCGGTGTGGCTTTGCTGGGCATCGGTCGGTGGAATGCGTAGCGAAGCCATGCTGCGCCGTATGTACAGCAGCGGGACGTCCTGCTGAGCGTACCATGGGAGGGAGGGTCTGTAAGCCTCCCTCTATAAAAGAAAAGGAAAAGATGGTGGCCGCAGTACCTTGGGCCGCTATAATCGAAAGCAGAAGTAGCCACCATGCCGAAACTCATATGTCTCCATAATGAGTGATAGTATCAAATTCCTCCAGGGAAATCTGAATCACTCCGCCAGGTCCCAGGACCTGTTTCTGCAGTCTATGGCGGAGTGGGGCATACATTTAGCGGTGGCCTGCGAGCCCTATTTTGTCCCCCACACACCTAACTGGGTGGGGGATCTAAATGAAGATGTTGCTGTTCTGTCCAGTGGGAATAGCGGCGCGCCTCTCTCGGTCTTAGAGAGGGGAAATGGCTACGCCATGCTGGGAAGGCGAGGCTTCGCAATAATTGGTGTTTATTTCTCCCCCAACCGCGGGCTGGCGGAGTTCGAATTGTTTCTGGACTCCGTTAGTGCCGCGGTCCGAAGACAGTCGCCGAGATCTGTCATAGTCCTCGGCGACTTTTAATGCGAAGTCCCAAGCGTGGGGAAGCCCCGCCACGAATGCCAGAGGCAGGGTCGTCGAAGTGTGTAATTGAATCAATGGAGCCGGATCTCGTGTCGGGGCTGGTGGGGGAGTTGTTCCCGCGCTCCCTGGGACACGCTCCCCCCACAATGGCTCCCCGGTCGGTGGAGGAGGAGGACACCAATACCCCTCGTCACCGACACGGAAATGGATGTTGCTTTCTCCCACCTTCGTGGTAAGAGGAAAGCCCGGACGGTGTCCCAGGTCTCGTACTCGGCATTGCCTCTGAATATTTAAAGGAGGTCCTCCGGGAACTGCTAAACAAGTGTTTGCAAATCGGGCAGTTCCCGGAGATCTGGAAGTCCGGAAGGTTGTGCCTGTTGCTGAAGGAGGGTCGTCCGATTAGTTCTCCTGCCGCATACAGGTCTCTGGTCCTGCTGGACGAGACGGCCAAGTTGTTTGAGAGAGTGCTCGCGGGTCGTCTTGCCCAGCACCTCGAGGAAGTCGGGTCGGGACTGTCGGATGCGCAGTATGGGTTCATGGTGGGTCGGTCAACAATCGATGCACTGCCCGCCCTGAAGGCCCTCGCCACCACAGCAGTGGCTGAAGGTAAGGTGGTTCTGCCAGTCTCGCTCGACATAAAGAACGCCTTCAACAGCCTTCCTCATGGGACGCTGAAGGAGGCGCGCCGATATCACGGGCTCCGTATCTTCGGAGGCTCTTGGAGGCGTACCTCGAGGGGATGAGTGTGCTTTGGGAGGGGGGCGACAGGCGCTTGTACCACCATCAGGTCGAGTGCGGCGTTCCGCAGGGTTCTGTCCTGTATCCAATTCTGTGGAACGTCAGGTTTGACTGGCTTCTGTGGGGCCGGCTCCTTGCCGGGATGGGGGTGATTTGTTACGCAGTTTTTTTTTCCGTGTGGTGACGGACTAAGAATACAAGTGTCACCACCCCAATCCTAGCCCGTGGGTGTCGTAAGAGGCGACTAAGGGTAGTAAGCAAATTTTCACCTATTGCATTACTGGTGGTAGGGTTCTGTTGCCGGTTGGGATTACTCACTTATTATCAGTTCCGAGCGTGTCTGTACCACCGTCTTCCATGTGACCGACCGTGAAGTGCTTCGGTGTGTTTTGGTTGTAGCGGGAAATTGCCGTCCCTTTCCCATTTCCCTCTCCTAAGCGCGTGGTGGGTCTTGGCAATGCTTGGAACTCGGGCGTTGATAGGGTCGTGGTTGGGAGGTTGGGCGTGAGGGGCTGGCATGGGGTTCAGGGAGACCCGGTGGGAATGGTTCGTCGGCCACCTGCCGGTCAGTAGGGGACCCGAACCCGGGGACATCCTACCCCGGCAGGCTGTCCCGCCAACCGGCGAAAATCCCGTTGAGTAGCTGTCGTGCCGGAGTGGGAGACCGGTGTGGACCCGACAGTTGCTCGCGGGGGGGCACTGGGGGCCCTTCCGTGCTTCGTATCAGCTCCTAACAGAACATCGCCCTTCTACGTACCAATTTCTGCCCTCTTTTTTCTTTGTATTGCCGAGCTCCACGCGCATCCTTTCACCCTAGCTCTCATCTCAAACAATGAAAAGGTCTAAGAAAAACAGTAGGTTTTTGACGGCGAACTCCTTATCCACACTTACTGTGGAATTTTGCAACATCAGGGGTTTACATAGTAATATCGACGCCGTCCACCATCATCTTGAGACGGCGCGGCCTGCCCTGCTCTTTTTGACGGAGACCCAGATAGGCGCCCCGGATGACATATCGTACCTTAAATACCCCGGTTACGAATTGGAGCACTCAATCCATCGTAAAGCCGGGGTGTGCGTGTTCGTTCGGGGTGATGTCCGTTGTCACCGCCTGTGGGGCCTCGAACTTGGTGACCTGTTCTGTGGTTACGCGTAGAACTTAGGGGGACTACCCGCATCTATGCGTGCCTGTACAGGTCCCATGGCAGTGATTTGGGGTCAACTCACATCATTGAGAACGTCGAACGGGGGATTGACAAAATGGCGTACCACAAGGCTCGATACTCTCCCCGACGCTGTTCATCCTGCACATCAATGACATGCTCTCGATAGAGAATATGCGTTGCTATGCGGATGACAGTACGGGTGATGCGTGATATGCCGGCCATCAGAAAGTTCCTCGGAACATGCTGGAGGAGATACGGGCATAACTTGTGTCTGAAATCAAGAGCTCTCTAAGGCGGGCCTTGGAATGGGGAGAAAAGAACTTGGTTCAATTCAACCGTACGAAGACACAGGTTGGCGCGATCACTGCAAAGAAGGACGCATTTGTCGTGGCGCCACAGTTCCAAGGAGTAACTCTCCCAATCTCCGATAGTATTGGGATCCTCGGCATCGATATTTCAAGCAAAGTCCAATTCGGGAGTCATTTGCAGGACAAAGCCAAATTGGCAAGCAAAACACTGGGCGTCCTGAACAGAGTCAAGCGGTACTTCACACCGAGGCAGAGCCTTGCACTTTATAAGGCACAAGTCCGGCCGCACGTGGAGTACTGCTCACATCTCTGGGCAGGCGCACCATAATAACAACTCGACCCACTTGACTCCCTGCAAAGGCGTGCTGTTCGAATTGTCGACGATCCCAATCTCACGGATGAACTGGAGTCGCTGGGGCGGCGGAGAGACTTTGGGTCTCTTTGTATGCTCTACCGACTCTTCAATGGAGAGTGCTCTGAGGAACTGTTTGAGGTGTTACCAACTTTTTACCACCGGACCACGAGACATCGTAGTAGGGTTCATCCACACCACCTGGAAACGATCTCATCCAAGACGGTTCGTTTCCAGCGCTCTTTTCTACCACGTGCGTGTAGGCTCTGGAATAATCTTCCTGCTGCGGTGTTCCCCCAGCGCTACGACATGTCCCTCTTTAAACGAGGTTTGAGAAGAGACTTTACTCACGGTAGGCGGCGGCTTGGCTGTACCCCTGGTGTTGCCAAAGTCCATGAGCGACGGTTACCACTTACCATCAGGTGGGCCGTTTGCTCGTCTGCCACCGTTGGCAATAAAAAAAAAAAAAGAAAGATTATCCTCATTACGGTGAGGACGTCCGGCTTTGAGAAGGCCGCCCGATTGGCGGAGGTCGGTGTCACGCTCGTCGTCGACCGGATTAGCGCGCTGGGCCTGAGGGTCTCGCTGTCGAAGACCGAGGCCCTCCTATTCCATGGCCCATGCCGAGGTTCCTCCCGGAGAGCATGCATCAGTGTCCAGGGGGCTGTCGTGCTGGTGCGGGCCCAGATGAAATACCTGGGCCTGCACCTGGATGGTAGACTGAAGTTCGAGGCGCACTTTGCCCAGCTCGCTCCGAGACTTATTAACTCGGCTGCGGCTCTCGGTAGGCTTCTTCCTAATATTGGAGGTCCTGGGTCGTCACGCCGGCGTTTATACGCTGGCATCCTGCGGTCCATGGTACTGTATGGTGCCCCTATCTGGGCGGATTCTCTCACCACCCGCAGTAAGGCGCTCCTGCGAAAGTCGCACAGGGTCATGGCGGTGAGATGCATTAGGGGTTACCGTACGGTGTCCTGGACTGCGGCTACGTTGTTGGCGGGCGACCTGCCTTGGCCACTTCAGGCTCAGGTGCTGGCGGAAGCCTATTGGTTCCGTGCTGCAGTGCGTACACGGGGTGAGCGAATCTCTGATGGAGAAATGGGCAGAGTAAAGGAAGCATCTCGAAGGACAGTAATCCGACGGAGGAGGGGGGACTTGGAGTCCCCCGAAGCGGGTCGTGAAACAGTGGAGGCGATCGCGCCGCATTTCCGCCGCTGGATAAGCAGAAAGCACGGCAGCCTAACCTTCCGGCTGTCGCAGGTGCTCACCGAACATGGGGTCTTCCGTGGGTACCTGCACCGAATCGGTAGAGAAGAGGCCAGAGGAAGGAGGCGTGAGGCAGCTTCCCACGCCGACTCGCTCCGCCAGCGGCGGCCAGGGGGGAGGAGGCGTCGCTACGCTCACCTCCTCCCTCCGCCTGATGACGACAGGGCGTGGGAAGGGGCCGCTGTGGTTTTAGTGGGTATTCCGGGCGCAATTAAGATTTGAGCGAGTCCCACATACCCTCCTGGTACTGACGAGGGGGATGCGTAAAGGCACTTCCACAGCGACAACAAAAAAACGGGACGCGGGAAAAGAAAAGGAGGAGCTTTGGCAACGGACATCTCGGCCGCTAATTCGGCTTCTGAGATGTCCGCTACTGAAGAAAGTGATTGTGCCCTAAGGGCAAATATCAGAAGGGCGGGCAGCATAATAGCTGCGGCGGACATGAGTGCAGGGCAGATGGATGTTGATCATCCGTCCGGATGATCCGGAAGCGCACCATGTCCCAGGGTGGTGGGGCGTCCGAATCAGAGGACTGCCCTACTGAGACGCCTCCCCCGAAAGCGCAATCGCCCGGACCGCGAGGAAGACAACCTCTATAAAAAATTACCCCGAATCTCAAGTTCTGGCGCGCGGCGAGGAGATGCATGGCTGATGGGTAGTTCAGTCTCGAGCGCGCCCCCAGCCAGGGTACCTGTGGTCCCCCTGTGTTGGGTTACAAATTCACGCTTACCCGGGTAATGGGAGCTCTGCCCAGAAGGACCTCCTTTCTCCCACACTCGTGGGAACAAAATGGTAAATCGTTCAAATAGAAATAATTTTAACTCGACGGAATCGGGTGCAACACCCGATGCCTCAACCGATGGAGGTCCGGCTTTAAACACGGCCTCCACATCAACGTGAGTCGCGCCAAGTGCGTTAAGCGACGCAAAGGCAAGTTTCGGTCCCGTAAGGGACGCGGGAAAAGAAAAGGAGGAGCTTTGGCAACGGACATCTCGGCCGCTAATTCGGCTTCTGAGATGTCCGCTACTGAAGAAAGTGATTGTGCCCTAAGGGCAAATATCAGAAGGGCGGGCAGCATAATAGCTGCGGCGGACATGAGTGCAGGGCAGATGGATGTTGATCATCCGTCGCGGAAGCGCACCATGTCCCAGGGTGGTGGGGCGTCCGAATCAGAGGACTGCCCTACTGAGACGCCTCCCCCGAAAGCGCAGTATAGCGTTAGGGGTCGAGGCATGAGCCGTCCTGTGGCACCTGCGCCTCGTGCCACATCTGCCAGTAGGGCAGAAACCCTAAGCCTCAAAAGGCTGGAGGCGGAGCAGAACGCCGAGGAGTGCCTGGCGCTTTTAACGGAAAAACTCCGCCTTCCAGACGAGGGCCATATATGGATGGCCCAGGTTGAGGAGAGGGCCCTCAACAGCGTGGCCATAGTAGAGACGGTGGCTGCTGGTTCGCGGAACCTAAAAGGTAACTCTCGCTATCGGTCCGGTGCTTAGTGGAGCAGAACAAGTGCCTCGAGGCTCAGAACGCTCGTCTGGAGGCGCAGAATCAGCGCCTCGACGAAGCTAACCGCTGCCTCGAGGCACGGATGGTGGGGTTGAAGCAGGGACAGGCCGGGTTGCGGGTTGAGCTTGGGCTCCCCACGGCTGCCCCGGGTCCGCCCACCGCCCAGCCAAGCGTCGGACCGGAGCTAGAGGACGAGGCGGTCCGTGTGATCATTGACCATGTTGCTGCGTTCTTTGGTCCGCGGATTGACGCTCTAGCCGCGAGGCTGCCTCCTGAGCCACGGCTGCGGCCAACGCTAGCGGCAGATAAGAGGAACGGCACGATGGCCTCGGCATCAACAGCCCTGCCGTGCCAAGAGGGCCATGTGTCTTTCGCTGCAGCAGCGGCAAAGCCACCAGCACCAGGAGCACCGACTCCTGCAGTCCAAAAAAAACGAGACAGAAAGAAAGGTAAGGCGGGACAAGGGTCGGCCCCGAGAGAAGTTCCCGCCTCTATCAAGCGCCGCTGTGACTCCGCGCGCTGCTGTGCCGCGACAGACTGCCGAACCCTCGCGGGCTGCGGTGGTCACACCCCGGGCTACTGCTCCCGGGCCTGCCGCTGCTACGTCCTCAGTCGAGGACTGGCAGGTGGTGGAGCCCCGACGATCCCGAGCCAAACGTCGCGGCATTGCTGCGGCGCCCATGTCTCAGAGGAGGGAGGCTCCAAAGGCGCCCCGAACAAAAAGGTCGCGGAAGCTCAAGGTACCGAAGGCAGCCGCGGTGGTGATCACTGTGCTGCCTGAAGGAAAAGAAAAGGGCGTACGAGGCCGTCTTGAAGCGTGCCCGGCGGGAGATAAACGTCTCCGATCTCGGGGACGTCTCCACTCGCTCCCGCCAAGCCCGGACAGGTGCTTGGATTTTCGAGTACCTGGGGCCAGATGATGCCAAGATGGCCGACGCGATGGCCGCGAGGCTGCTGGGCCTGTTCCCGGCTGAGAGTGGTGTCCGGGTCGCCAGACCCGTGAAGTGCGCCGAACTGCGCATTTCCGGGCTGGACGATTCCGTGACGGTGGAACAGATCCGGGAGGCAATCGCCTCGAAAACCGGGTCTCCCAGCAGCGCCGTCTGGGTGGGCACCATTCGTCCAGGTCCAGGTGGTGTGGGTGCCGTCTGGGTATCGTGCCCTGTCGCGGCGGCCAAAGATTTGGTCGCCACCGGTAGACTTCTAGTGGGCTGGAGCGCTGCGCGGGTAATCGCGTTGGAGCCCCGGCCTGCCAGGTGCTACAAGTGCATGGCGGTCGGTCACACCCGGCCGCTGTCCATCAACTGCTTCGACTGCAGCGGGCTTTGCTTCCGCTGCACCAGCAGGGCACTGGCAGGGCACCAGGTGGCGACCTGTACTGCCACTCCACACTGCCCCGCATGTGCGGCGGGCAACCGCCCCGCCAACCACTGCATGGGGCGGGTGGGATGCAGGCCTCCGGCCAAGTCAGGCCCTAAGAGGGGGGTTGGCAGCCAATTGGCCTCTGCTGTCCCACCCAGCACGGCTGTGCCGCCGCAGCGCATGGAGGAGGATGTCATGGTCTAGTTTATGGACCACGACTCTATCCTCCTCCAAGGGAATCTCGGCCACTCCGCCAGGGCACAGGACCTCTTCTTGCAATACATGGGGATGGCTCCGTGGCGGTCGTCGGGTCGGCGGCGCCGCATTCCCCGCCCTTGTCAGTCAAAGACAAGGGCACGGGATATGTGGCGGCTGAATGGGGAGGGGTCACGCTGTATGGCGTGTACTTCTCCCCAAATCGTAGTCCGGCGGCTTTCGAGGTCTTCCTGCACAGCCTGGAGACCTCGATATGGTGTATGGCACCGAGCCCTGTGCTGGTACTGGGGGACTTGAACGCCAAATCAACGGCGTGGGGGTCCCCCAGGACGACCACGACTCGATAACAGCCCGAGGTGCGGCGGTCCAAGAGTGGGCGGAATCGGCGGACCTCGTGTTGCTAAACCGAGGGTCCGCCCTAACGTGCGTGCGGCGCGGGGGCGGGTCGATAGTGGACCTTTCGTTCGCTAACCCCGGTGTCGCCGCACGCGTGGGGAGCTGGCGAGTCCTGGAGGAGGTCGAGACCCTATCTGAACACAGATACATTCAGATAGAGGTCTCCCGGACCCTTTAGGGCGCCAGCTGGGGTCACGCGGTTGACAGAACTCCCGCTTTTCCGCGATGGGCTGTGGGTAGGCTCGACCGGGAGCTGATGGTGGAGGCGGCCATTTTTCAAACTTGGCTGCCTCCGCCCTGATGGAAGATGTGGGCGCCGAGGCTGGCTGCATTTGCGGCATGCTTACGCAGATCTGCGATGTGGCCATGCCCCGCGTGGTGCGCCCGCCTCGACGGAAGGGGTTCTACTACGGTCCCCGGAGCTGGCGGACCTCCGTGCCTGTATTCGTGCCCGGAGGTCCGACACCCGCAGCTGACGTCGCCGAATCCACGACGAAGAGCGGGAGGGCCGGCTGTATGCGGCGTACAGCAGTGCGCGCGCCGCGTTAAAGCTGGCCATCTGTCGCGCCAAAGACGCGAAAAGGCAGGAGATGCTGGAGGGTCTCGAGCGTGTACCCTGAGGACGCCCGTACCGCGCGGCGCTTAACAAGCTCCGCGACCAGAACCCCCCTTACGGAGACTCTCCAGCCGGGCTTCCTCTCTGAGGTTTTCGAGGGACTTTTCCCTTCACGGGCGGTGCACGCGCCCCCGGTTATGGCTCCGCCAGATGATGACCGGGAGGCCAACGACGGGGAGGTACCGCCCGTGACGACGACGGAAATGGGGGCGGCGGCGGTCCCGCAGGGTTCGGTTCTTGGGCCGCTCCTGTGGGACATCGGCTACGACTGGGTCCTCCGTGGCCGGCTCCCCCCCGGGCTGGGCGTAATTTGCTACGCAGACGATACGCTCGTTACAGCCCGGGGCGGGACTCTCGAGGACGCAGCAACGCTGGCCACCACAGGTACCGCGGAGGTGGTCAGGCGGATCGAGGCGCTGGGGCTTAGGGTGGCCCTTGAAAAGTCGGACGCCTTACTCTTCCATGGGCCCCGACGTGGCCCACCCGCCAGCGCCTCGATAACAGTCAACGGTGTGGGCTTTCCAATCCAGGCCCACATCAAATATCTGGGCCTGGTATTCGATGGACGGTGGCACTTTGACGAGCACTTCCGCCGTCTTGCGCCAAAGCTCGTCGGCACGGCGTCCGCCCTCGGGCAACTGATGCCGAATTTGGCCGGATCAAGTCTCGCGTTTCGATAACTCTACGCAGGGGTAGTACCGTCAATGGCACTGTACGGTGCGCCCGTGTGGGCGGAGTCCCTGGCCGCTCGCAATAGGGCCCTTCTGTGGCGTCCACAGAGGGTCGTAGCGGTCAGAGCAATACGCGGGTACCGCACGGTCTCGTGCGATGCAGCCTGCGCGTTGGCCGGAACCCCTCCGTGGGATCTGGAGGCGGAGGTGCTCGCCGACGTTTATCGGCGGGCGACGACGGTGAGGGTGGGGGGCAGCCGCCCCTCGCTAAGCGCAATCTCAGCATGGCGGGAAGTTGCCCGCCGCGCCACCGTCCTAAAGTGGAGGTCTCGGCTGGATCCGCCGTAGCAAGGGCGGGTGAGGGCGCACGGTGGGTTTTTAGTGGGTGGGAGCCCCACACTACCCCGTTGTCTCCACGGGCAGCGGGGTGTGTGGTAGGACATTTTTGCCCACCTAAAATAAAAAAAAAAAGATTACCAGTTTTCAAGTCTAACTTATCAATGAATGAAATGAATGTGGGAGTACAGATGGGACTACTGAGTCGCCCATCCACCAACCACTGGGTTAGGTCTCTGCTATATGCAGACGATGGGCTTTTATTAGCACAGTCCGCGGCTGACCTAGTCGACGTAATGGCAGTAGATTGTAAGAAAAGGGGCCTACGTGTGAATGTGAGTAAAATGAAAATAATGGTTTTTGAAAGAGAAGAAGCCAGAACAGATGTTAGAGTAGCGATAGGAAATGGTGTGCTAGAACAAGTGGATGAATTTGTATATCTTGGATGTGCATTCAGTCGGGATGGAAGGTACACCACTGATGTAGAGAAAAGAGTGAATGCGGGAAATAGAAAATAGAATAAATGCCCTCTCCACCCATGTGAGTCGTAAGAACCGACTAAGGGAATACCGCGGGAGTGGGCAGCAGCACTCCTTGGAGTATTAACAACATCTACTGCGATCGCCAACCCGCCTGCCAAGCGTGGCGATTACAGCACTATCCCCCATTCTTGGGGAGGCCTATGTCCAGCAGTGGACGTTAAAAGGCTGATGGATGATGATGATGGATGGGAAATAGAGTGAACGGAGCATTGGGACAACTTCTCGGCAGTCATCACCTCAGCCAGAAGGCACGTGTCGCAATACACAACGCGATGCTTGTCCCAACGTTATTGTATGGAAGCGAGAGTTGGGTATGCAAAAAGGAGCATAAGAGTAAAATCAATGCGATCGAAATGCGATCTCTGCGGAGAATCTGTGTAGAGAGGTTGACTGACCGCATTTGTAACGACGACATAAGAGAGCGAGTAGGTATGAAAGAGAGTATTGGTGTAAAGATGCGAAAGGGAATGCTCCGATGGTTTGGACATGTGGAAAAAATGCCGGACGAGCTGGAAGGATGTAGGTACAGGAGGAGACCGAGACTCACCTACCTAGACCAAATCGGTCGTGTATTGAAGGAAGGTGGAGTTAGGAGTGTCCGAAACCGGCGAGCGTGTAGGAAGAGAGTTATGAATGTTGAGGAAGCGAAAGATGTATGCAAGAATAGAACCTCTTGGCACTCTGTTCTCTCTGCCTACTCCGCAAGGGAAATGGCGTGATGGTAGTAGTAAGTAAAACTTTCATCAAAATCTGTTCAGTCGTTTTTGCATGATGTTCGAAAGAACAAACAGATAAACTGACAAATATACATATATTACAAAAATGTTTAGTGTTCAGAGACGTGAATCAGCCTAATACATTATTTTTTTTCTAATTTGTCTTAAATATATACAGACCTAGTTCTGTTACAGCTTTACATTGATTTATAAACCAGATTAGCAAACACTATAATCTTGCGCGAAAAAATCAGGGTTGTTAGACGGACAATCAGTAGCTCGATCATGAGTTTATGCTATAAAGATACGATAGGTAATTAGAGTCGCTAGCGTTTATACGTGTATAGGATAGATTTCGATAGTACTCGTACCATGAGTTAAATTGCCGCTTACGTCACTTGCTCAAGTAAGCTCGAGTAGATTTACGTAGCATGTCGTTATGTTGGGACAGTGTAAACTTACAGCTAGCTTCAGGCTTGTTATTATTCTCCTTTTCTATCTTGGTATAAACGAAAGAGAAAAATGCTAAAGTTCAATTCCGTGCTGTTATCCGACTAAATAGATGGGTCGCTTTTGTTTAAGTGTGTATTCGTAATAGTTCGATTTCGAATTTTGCCTCTTTAATGTAAACAAATGTTAGTGGCTAATGTCAACAAAAAATTGCCAAGTAAATCAATCTCATATCTAACTTATATCCCCATTGTATTTATTGTAGATCGCGATCGATATGTGCGGTATTGTTGTTGTGAAACTTTTTTGTATTAATATTATGAGAACCAGTGCTTCTCGATTTCAATTACTAGTGAAGTGTTTGATGGTGGTCGCTGGCGGGTTGTAACAACCCAACAATATTTTATTGTGATATCATAACTTACCTTTGATTCCAATAAAACCCTTTGTGAAGACTTTATTTCTGTAAACTGAGGTAAAATTGCACAAATAATCTTAAAAAGACTTTTTTGTTAAGCCTCTAAAGTTTTGCAAACGTATTCTCACTAATATTTTCTAATGAACATCCAACTAGAATTCTCATATTAGCTCGAGTGTTTCTTTATTCCCGGTGATTATCCTCATATTCAGCCACCACTAACATATTCCATGCTAAATATGCTCTCTTTCAGGTATTTACACCAAAACTTTAGTAAGTATTATAAACTAAGTCTTTCACCACACAATAATGCCGTGAGTTACGTAACTACAATCGAAACGGTTTTGTTCGGTAGCGTAAGACAAATTCATAACTCATGGTATCAAATTTGTATACAAACTATACAAATGCCAAGTCGCTATCGAATTCCTTTCGATAGGTATTTTACGCATCGAAATATAAAGTTACTCATACTACCGAATTTAATTCCCTACGTAACCGCCAGAGGCGCTGTAAGGTTTGTCATACAAAAATTTTACGTAGTCGCTAGCGAGTTTACGTGAGCAAAACTCATGGTTGAGCTATTGGTATTGAAAACGAAAAACTGGTACGCCTGTGCTCTACTGCGGTGCTGCCAACACTGATAAAAACTGTTTCGTAAATCGCATCCTAGTGAAAAAAAATGTATTTCTATTTCGTGTACCGTTTTTTTTTGTATTTTTCCACCCATAATAATTTCAGGTATATTGCGTTGAAAAAAAAAACTTTCCCATGAGGGATTTGAAGCCAAAACCCTCAGAACGTGTGCGTTGCACGTTACCATTACGCCACCTAGCATCTAGTAAACTACTGAATTGATTTTAATGCAACTTACACCATTTTAAAGCCCAATTACTGGGCTTTAATTATGTAAAATATTAGTGCTCTCTTGGGAAGGCCAATGTCTATCAGTGGACGTTTAAAGACTGATGGTTGGATGAATAGAAGGGGTGGTAGATTTACTTTTAAATAATTATTTTGATAAACGTTGTGATTTTCAATAAAATATTTGTTACGAAGAGTTTCTTATTTACGACCAAGTTACAGATCTCATTCTAACTATCGTTTAATTTGCCCAAATAAGGTTAAACATTTGTCAACCTGGCAATATTTAAAAAAATATTGCTGTTTCAAGTGCGGCCACACCCTGGTAGGTTATTTATCTAAGCGATAGACGGAGTCCGTCTATTAAGTTCTTAGTCTGAGAGTATATCCTAAATCTATGGATAATACAGAATAATCGACAATATTTAGATGCACATAAAAAAAAACCATTCAAATCAGAAATATAAAACTTTATTATAGCAAGCAGTCTCGATAAATGGTTACCATTTTTCATCGAACTACGGTCGCGTGCAAGTAAATCGACTCAAGCCTCAAGTGCGCATAAAAAGTGATTTTCACTCTTTATGCGCAAAAGTGATTTATCTTAACAATGACTTATTTTACCTCTACCTATATTTTACATAATTAAAGCCTAGTAATTGGGCTTTAAAATGGTGTAAGTTGCATTAAAATCGATTCAGTAGTTTACATATAGTCGGAATTTTAATTCGATTCCAGATTTGACAATTTCAGTGTTGCAACATTATAACAAGGACTAAATAATGACGTTGCGAAATTATTCGATACGGAAATGGAATATTTCCGGATCGAAATACCTAAATGCGTATCGAACATGGGATACGCATTTAGGTATTTCGGTAGCCGTAATTTTTTGAATGCCTTCCTCAAATAAATTTCTCACGTCTGTCAATTTGAAGGTTTTATTATTTTGAGCTACATGCCCCTTTACCTGCGCCCATATCAATTCGATAGGGTTCAGCTCGCAATGGTAAGGGGGCAGTCTTAAAACCATGATCCCATATTGTGCTGCCATTTCGTCTACAGCGTACTTCTTAAAAGACTCGTTATGTGGAATCAGTTCTAAAAGCGTAGCTTTAACCATATCTGGTTTGTAATGAATATTTTTATTTAAAAGCCAGTCTTGAATTGCAGCTTTTTTCCAGCTCATTTTTGGTGCCGTTTCCAATTTTCGGGAGTGGTAAGGTGCATTATCTATCACCACAATTAAGTTTGGTCTTAATTTTGGTAAGACTCCAACTAACCACTCCTCAAAACAAACTGCATTCATCTCATCATGGTAATCTTCACAATTTTTCTTTGCTTCAAAAATCATGAGCCCCTCTTCCAGGAAGCCTTCTTCACTACCTATATGGCTAATTATGAGACGTTTGCCTTTTCCAGATGGATTTTTTAATCCAGTGGTCAGTCCCTCCAAAAACGCTTGCCGAGATGATGTGACTTTCTTGTCCACCCAAGTTTTTTTTACAGTATGACCTAAAAATAAATATAGTACATGAACATTCAATATTACTATTAAATTTAATGTAAAATGTATATAAATTCAAAATGTTAGCCTTACCTGCGCTAACCCAAGTTTCATCTTGATAATATATATGTCTCCCTTCTCGTCGATACTGACATATACATCGCAAGTAACACTGGCGCCATGTTATTATATCATTTCGATCAATAAGTGTGCTCTTGCGTGACCGTGCAACAAATTCAAAATTAAGATGCTTCAACATTTTTTTGAAGGTGTCTTTGGAAACCTTGGGCATTTCTGGATCATCGTTCATCACTTGTAAAATCTAAAATAGTAAATTTTATAATAGTTTGGTATCATTAGATATATATAAAAGATTTAGGTATAAAATAATACTGTCTGACTGATTGACTAACCTTTGCAATAGTTGGAGGTTCATTTCGGTAAAAGAACTGATGAACAATTCTTCGTATTGCGGAGAATGTAAATTCATCAATTTTATCTTTGAAACTTCGCTTTGGTCCAGTTTTTTTAGGAGGAGTTGGCGGCGCACCTTTATTTACTTCCTTCAAAACGTTACAAACAGAGCGTGAGGTTATTCCCAATATGTCAGCAACTTTGCTCATACATTCATTTTCTTCCACAACTTCAAAGGCCTCCAAT
Organism: Leucoma salicis; assembly: GCA_948253155.1. Classification (NCBI taxonomy): domain Eukaryota; kingdom Metazoa; phylum Arthropoda; class Insecta; order Lepidoptera; family Erebidae; genus Leucoma; species Leucoma salicis. The sequence continues at coordinate 17,074,102 of OX411818.1, forward strand.
TGCGCAGAAGTTTCATTTTTCACGTACTTGTAGGCGTTGAAAGTAATGATCCGTACTTTTTCAGTAACAGTGAAAGCGTTTCGTGGACGTTTTTTTCTTGGGGACAAGAAAACATCCAAGTCTTTTTGTGATGTACTTGGCTGAGGATCCATTTTGATGGAAAACCAAAACAAATAGATTCACTCAAAGTTCACAAAAAACTATAAATGTAACAATAAACACAACGTAACAAAATTTTAACAAAAACCCAACAAAATAACAAAATATCGATTCGCAATGAAACAAGATATTCGTGCAGTTAGACTGGGAGAATGAAGCCGAATGACCAGATAAACAAAATGGCGATAGCTGCACGAGCGCGCACGGGTTTCCAATATAGAAAACTATCTAGGCTCTTTTATTATAAGTTTTGTTTTTAATATAAAAAAACATAAATATTAACTTTTTATAAAATAAAGCAGCGGTTACTAATTAATAAATAATTATTATGAATAATTATGTATTTATTTAAATAAAAATCAATAATTTAGTCTTTAATTGGCACATCAATATTATGATTACATAAACATAAATCGCGATTGTTTAAAGATTTTTGTGTTCATCACTACACTATTAATATGTGGTATCATTATTTTACAAAATGACAGTAGCTAATGTCAAATGTGGAATCGAATTATAATTCCGACTATAGATGCTAGGTGGCGTAATGGTAACGTGCAACGCACACGTTCTGAGGGTTTTGGCTTCAAATCCCTCACGGGAAAGTTTTTTTTTCAACGCAATAAACCTGAAAATTATTGTGGGTGGAAAAATACAAAAAAAATGGCACACGAAGTAGAAATACATTTTGTTTCACTAGGATGTGATTCACGAAACAGTTTTTATCAGTCTTGGCAGCGCCGCGGTAGAGCACAGGCGTACCAGTTTTTCGTTTTCAATACCAGCTTTCAGCCAGCTCGGCAAAAGGCTTTCTGATTGTTCGTCTTACAACCCTGATTTTTTCGCGCAAGATTATGATGTTTGCTAATCTGGTTTATAAATCAATGTAAAGCTGTAACAGAACTAGGTCTGTATATACTTAAGAAAAATTAGAATAAAAAAATGTATTAGGCTGATTCGCGTCTCTGAACACTAAACATTTTTGTAATATATGTATATTTGTCAGTTTATCTGTTTGTTCTTTCGAACATCATTAAAAAACGACTGAACGAATTTTGATGAAAGTTTTTTCATTGATAAGTTAGACTTAAAAACTTGTAAGTACCTACGTTTTATCTAAGCTACTATTTCGGGAACCTGAGATATAACCTAAATACTAGCTACGCTAGTAAGTAAGCTATCAAATGTTTTTTTTGTCATTCTAAATTACCCGAAAAACTTTTTAATAATATTCTCGCAAGGCTTGGAATTTTACCTAGAAAAATCTTTTCATAGGTATTAATACGCAGTAAAAGAGTCTCAGACTAAGAAGAGCGAATCTAGCTCTAGTATTGATCTATGTAGAATAGATACAATGGTACGGTGTTGTCTTAGATAAATAACTTATAGATGTAGCCATGGTACATTAGGAAGTGTGGAAGTGAGAAGGGCATATACGAAATACCTAAGAAAATTGAGACAAAGTATCGTATCTTGCTGACTCATATGACGTGCAGGATTTACATCTGTCAAACTTTAAATAGTTCGCCATACAACTGCTATCACCATGACTACCAAGGTGGCCCTTAAAAGGAAAATTAGGTGCCGTGTTTTGTGGTTGAAAAATGCCGTGACTCAAACAAATTTATTCAAAAAGTAGACTTTCGCACCTAACTAAATATTGTTCGTATAGTTATAGTGATTAAAAAGAAAAGAAGGGTTAAATAGTCACATTAAAATTTTGTGAGAGTTTATTATATAATAATAATATAATTATATCTAAACTCTCACCTAATTTTGCAGTCACAAAATTAATCAAGATAAAAAAGTGATCGATATGAATGTATTAATCAATTAGTGATTTAATTAGATAGTGGTAATAATTATATCGCGATCTTCATTTAATTTTTGCCACATTTAGGGCGAATTGTACGTAATAGCCACACTGAAGTATAGTATAGCTGTCTCATGAGTGGCCACGCGATGGCTACATCTATAGATTCTTTATCTAAGGGTGTTGTGTTCTTCGTTGTGATAGTGATATCGGTGTGTAAATTGCCGTTCTGTTCGATATCTCATCTGGTAAATAATAATAAGTTATATTTTATAAAATAATAGTACACAAGAATACAATTAAATTATCTTTTCTTTCTTTACTGGGGCAAATAAGTAAAGAATTATCATCCTTCCAGCGCTGATTTAATTAATTGAATAAGAACTTTTTTTTATTGCATTTAGTGGCAGACGAGCCACGGCCCATGTGATGGTAAATGTCAATCGTCACTCATGGATTCAACTATACTGAGAGTATTGTCAAGCCGCTGCCCACCATCTCATTTCACCGATATGAAATAAAAGACTAAACGGCTATCTCTTGCTACGACCAAAACGCAACGATGTGCTTCATGGCCGGTCCCACGGGAGAGAGAGTACTACAAGTGGTGGTGAAGTTAGCTATAGGACGAATAACACGACCTTATAAATTTGTGTTGCCACCTACCATTTGGGGTGTCAATATATCTTATTTAATTTTGTTTTACTCCTGGGTTTTATTTTGAAACCCTTAAACCTCAGGCAGGTGTCACAAGAGAGAGAGCAAATAAGTTTCTCTGAATTCTAGATTATGACTACAGAGGTAGTCATAATCTAGAATTCAGAGAAACTAGAATTGAGATTTACTTACAAAGTTGAAGTACAAAGACTTTAAAAGCTATACTTACATGAACATATTCACTGGCAATGATTTTGCTCCCAACGTTACTATTTTCTTATTATGTATAATGAAACATCAAACAAAATATCGTGAAACATATTTTGGGTATTTCGTGAATTGCCTCGTTTTCCCGTAGCATCCACCCATTTCGATCTCGCATCTGGATTAGAGGAAAACCTTAAATGGTAATATTTTATCATCATCTCATATATTACAAATAAATTTATTACTAAAGTGAAAACTGGGCAAATTAAATTCGCAATAAGGCAACACCGAAACAATTCTCAGTAATAGATTTTTTTTTATTGCCAACGGTGGCAGACTGGCAATCGGCCCACCTGATGGTAAGTGGTAACCGTCGCTCATGGACTTTGGCAACACCAGGGGTACAGCCAAGCCGCCGCCTACCGTGAGTAAAGTGCTCTTCTCAAACCTCGTTTAAAAAAGGACATGTCGTAGCGCTGGGGGAACACCGCAGCAGCAAGATCATTCCAGAGCCTACACGCACGTGGTAGAAAAGAGCGCTGGAAACGAACCGTCTTGGATGAGATCGTTTCCAGGTGGTGTGGATGAACCCTATTACGACGTCTCGTGGTCTGGTGGTAAAAAGGAGATGTTGGTACCACCTCAAACAGTTCCTCAGAGCACTCTCCATTAAAGAGTCGATAGAGCACACAAAGAGACCCAAAATCTCGCCGCCGCCCCAGCGACTCAAGTTCATCCGTGAGATTGGGATCGTCGACAATTCGAACAGCACGCCTTTGCAGGGAGTCAAGTGGGTCGAGTTGGTATTTTGGTGCGCCTGCCCAGAGATGTGAGCAGTACTCCACGTGCGGCCGGACTTGTGCCTTATAAAGTGCAAGTCTCTGCTTTTTTTGAAAAATTATCTACTATTTACAACTTTACAGAAATTGGTTAAATAAAGCTAAATTGGGTAAAGTTTAAGCAACAGGCTTTTATTATCATAGACATGGATACAAATAATACAATTAGTTCACCTTATTGCTACTAAGATTATTATAGCATTTCATTAATTATAATAGAATTATTACGGCGTTTTATAGCAGAGTGCCTATTGCCACCTTCCAGCTCCATTATCAGACCCTGGATACTATCTAGAGACAAAGTACTCGTCAAGATGTATCATACGAGCCCAAACTTGATGGTGTTATGTCGTTTTATAACGGAGTTCCTATGGCCACCTTCTAGCTCCATCATCAGACCCTGGATCCCATCTAAAGACAAAGTACTCGTTAAGACGAATCAAACAATTCCAAACTCGATGGGGTTGCGTCATTTCATTACAGAGTTACTGTGGCCACCTTTCAGCTCCATCATTAGACCCTGGATACCATCTAGAGACAAAGTACTCGTCAAGACGAATCATACGAGTCCAAACTCGATGAGGTTGCGCCGTTTCATTATAGAGTTCTTATGGCCACCTTCTAGCTCCATCATCAGATCAGCTTTATGTCATCATAATATTACATTGTCTCCTTCTGTTTACAGCTCAATGGTAGGTATATACAGGCATTTTTTTGTCACTTCTTTTTTAGGGGCACGATAATTCTTGAAAGTAATTAAAAAAAAAAGTCAAAGGCTCAAAGATATTCAGTGGTGAACCGTGGAACTTGATAACCAATAGCGTGAGAATCTCATATGAGATGTCACGGTAACCAATCAGGGAAAGAGAGATTAGATTTTTTAAATGTTACCAAAATTGATTTTTTCCATTGTTTTTCAAATTATGTTATTTTTTATGGCGTTTTTTTCATATTTTCGAAATTTCCATTGGGGGCACTGCGTGAAATAAAAAAATATTTCTATTTATGTATATATTGGTATATATTTATTTAGCTACTTATTTTTTAAATATAGTCATTTCAAAATATATATCTTGAAGTTAAAAAGTGATGTTAAATATTTACCACTTTCTCGTCCTAACTCTCTCTAAATTCTACTTCAACACGTTAAAATTTTTTTTTAAATAGTAGAATTTTCGAGTTCAGCCATATTATAGTAGAAACTCAAAAAAGTAGTCACGCTGCAAAAAAAAAAAACGACATATCCATTATCTATATATCTATCTTTTCCTCAGACTATCTTTTCCAACATTGTTTTGTTTGTAATTTTTTCAGTTTCCATTCAATCACGTCCTTATTTATCGTTTTCCATGACACTTCAAGTACTACGTGTAATACGCAATTCACTACTAATTCCAAGTGATACTTGTTCATTTAATTTCGGGCGCCATTGCAAGTTTTTACGTAGCGAAAACCGTTATTTGGAGCGGGTGCCAAGACGTGCGAGGGGGGCACGTATCAGCAGCGCTGTTGGAGCGAGAGTTCACTCTGTCACTCGGTCATTACGGTATTTTAGTGTAAGTGTAGCGCATCCTACGTTTACGATCGTGAAAGAAAAAGTGACAATGCCCGAAAACAAACCGTTTCAGCGTCTCCCAAAACATGTGGTGCCAAAACATTATGATTTGGAATTAATTCCTAATCTAGAGAAATTTACATTCAAAGGAAAAACAGCAGTGAAAGTTGTGGTAAGTGGAAATTTCATCATCGACGCTGTATTTAATGTATCCATGTGCCCCACTAAATCTCTCATATCATTTTAGATTACGAGTCCTACGAATGAAATAGTGCTAAATAGTCTGGATTTAGAGCTTACGTATGTAAAATTGCAATATAGTGATGGAGGTTCGGGTTCTACGTTAATTCCGTCCGAAGTTCGACTTAATACAGCTGACGAAACTGCTACTATAATCTTTGATAAGCCACTCGTTCTTGGCGAAGCCATGCTACATTGTGAATTTAATGGTGAAATTAATGATAAAATGAAGGGTCTTTACCGTAGCAAGTACCTGACACCAGGTGGCGAAGAGCGATATGCAGCAGTCACACAGTTTGAGGCGACGGATGCTCGCCGATGTTTTCCATGCTGGGATGAACCTGCTATAAAGGCTACTTTTGATATTGCACTAGAGGTACCCGTAGACCGAGTTGGTCTATCCAATATGCCTGTTAAAGAAGAGAAATTAAGCAACACTAAAAAAATTATTCATTTTGCTACAACACCAATAATGTCAACATATCTTGTAGCAGTTGTTGTTGGCGAATATGATTATGTTGAAAAGAAATCCCGAGATGGTGTTTTAGTTAGAGTATATACTCCAGTTGGGAAAAGTAAACAAGGCTTGTTTGCTTTGGAAGTTGCAGCAAGGGTGCTGCCCTATTACAAAGAGTATTTTGACATAGCTTACCCTCTACCAAAAATTGATTTAATTGCTATAGCTGATTTTTCAGCGGGTGCAATGGAGAATTGGGGGCTAGTTACATATAGAGAAACATGCCTTCTAGTGGACGAGGAACACACATCAGCTGTGAGACGACAGTGGATAGCTCTAGTGGTGGGCCATGAGCTCGCTCATCAGTGGTTTGGTAATCTTGTCACTATGGAGTGGTGGACTCATCTTTGGCTAAACGAAGGCTATGCCTCATTTGTTGAGTTTCTTTGTGTTAATCATTTGTTTCCAGAATATGATATTTGGACTCAATTTGTCACAGAAAATTATATCAGGTACCTTTTTACTGATAATTTTATACATTTTTACTAAACATTTTAAACTTGTTTTTGTCTAATTTATAAAGAGAGATTTTAGCATTTCTTTAAAAGCATTACAACCAACCACTTGGATGTTTGCCAGCTTAGTTTATTGTAAAGTCATTGAACTTTATACAAATGAGAACAATAGAATTTGCTTAATCACCTCTTTATTGCTTAGTCAATAGTGAGTCTCCCTCTTTAAATGTTTGAATATTTATTAACAAGCTTATCTATATATGTTAACTTTAGAAAATAAATTGCCGCATTCATATGGTTCATTATAGAGATAAAATGTTTTATATCTAAACTAAATGGCATTGTGAATGCAATGTATAAAGGAATCTGTGTTATGATATCTATACAAATAAATTAAATTGAAGTGCCTGTTTATAATGTCTAAATGACACCTTTTACTAATAGATATGGTATTATGTAAAATATATAAATAAACCCTTACATAAAATAAAAAATATTACTAAATTCAGAAAATTGCAGAAAGTTGTTAGTACAATATAAAGGCCATTAAATACCTTAGCATTGTATCACAATGATATTATATGTTTATAATTTGTATGTTTTGCAGGGCATTAGAATTAGACTGCCTGAAAAACTCTCACCCTATAGAAGTGCCTGTGGGCCACCCATCTGAAATAGATGAAATATTTGATGATATATCTTATAACAAAGGAGCATCTGTTATAAGAATGTTGCATAGATATATTGGAGATGATGATTTTCGTAAAGGCATGAACATATACCTTACTAGGCATCAGGTAAAATATTATTAAATTATTTGGGGCCAAGTAAGTATATTGAAATACAATTCTATGTAAATCCATCTAGACTGTATACTACGCCAACCTTGTATTGTAGAAGAGTCATGTGCATGTGAAGCAAGTGTTGGACATTTGTATGTTGGGAAGTAAAAGGTGTCTATGGAGGAGAAAGTTGCCATATTTGCTTGTCAGATTACACAAACTGCTATAATAAGTGCTGTTTTCTTATTTTTACCTTATATCTATGAAATAAATGGCTTTTTTTAATTTAGAATTTGAATTAACAGCAATTAATATTATTATACCTTATATATTCTATATGGTAGGTATTCTAATTAACTACTATCAGGCAGATATCCATTATATAGCATTTGTGTAGTAAAGATTAGACACGTAGATAAATCTTCTTTTAGAGGCCCATTTACCATAAGAATTTATATTTAAAAGAGACTATGAATGAATAAAAGTGAATATGAAGTGTCATGTGTGAATTTTATAAAAAAAATAAGCTTGGCTCTTGTCCAAACTAAAAATGCAGTAATATTTTTTTTCTATAATAGCATCATTTTTATTTCAGTATAAAAATACATTCACAGAGGATTTATGGGCTGCCCTTGAAGAAGCATCCAACAAGCCAGTGGGAGCTGTAATGTCCACATGGACTAAACAGATGGGATTCCCTATGGTTGAGGTTTGTAACCGTTTGGAAAATATCTATATACATAGTTTTTACTGGTATATAAAACTGCTTTCAATTAGGTTTTATTTATTTTAAATCCAAAATATTATCCACAGCTAAATTTCACCAACTAATTCTAGATCAACCACTATTAAATATGTGCTTAAAGTTATTTAGATAAATATTTATGTTAATAGTTTTCTATTGAGATTATTTATAAATATTACTGTACTGTTTCAACTGAAGAAAATATCATCATCAATCAGATTCACTCACTGTATAATATCAAATTAAAACTTAAAACTGTTTATTGACAGGTCAGCTCTGAACAACAAGGTGGGGACAGAATATTGAGACTGACGCAACAGAAGTTTTGTGCTGATGGTAGTGAAGGTGGTGACATCCTATGGATGGTGCCTATTACTATATCTACACAGGAACATCCTACAAAGGTAATTAATTAGTTCATAATATTGTTGTGTTTCAAATATTTAATAATTACTATAACATTAGACCTAGACCATTAACCTATTACTCATATTGTAAATATGTATATCTTTGTTATTTGAAACATATTGTAAGAAAACTAAATCATATTTTATAACACAGTTGTGCCATAATATCATGGATACATGTTGTGCAATTCAAGAGAGAGACTGTCTTCCTCAAACTATGAAAAATGAAGAATCTCATGTAAAATGTTATTTTATATTTAGAAAAGATATAGAAATAGTAATGTAATAAACTCTTGTATATTTATATATATAATTATCATGAGAGATGTCTTACGGCGGGTTGTTTCAAACGATTGATTATCATAACATACATACGTCAAAAAATCACGATTACGAACGATATTTAACATACTTACGTTGAATACAAAGTGTTGTTTCATTGCATAAAAAAACCAGGTCATCAAAGTTATTAGAGATGCTAGCACAAACCAACGTATTTTCGTAAAAAAATAGATGGGAGGATTTTCTAGTATGGCAACATTTGCCTGTATACGTCAGTTTATCTATTTTTATCATGGAATTAATATGTAATGTATATAAGTATATACTAGGTATATACATATTACTTATTTATTATTTACGAGGTGAATGACAAAACTTCGAATTATTCCTTGCAACAGACCGACGGACAGACAGACGTTGTATGGGAGCCCCCCTTAAATATTATTATTTTTTTGTTTTTATTATTTGTTCTTATAGCGGCAACAGAAATACATCATTTGTGAAAATTTCAACTGTCTAGCTATCGCCGTTCTTGAGATACAGCCTAGCGACAGGCGGACGGACAGACAGACGTTGTATGGGAGCCCCCCTTAAATATTATTATTTTTTTGTTTTTAGTATTTGTTGTTATAGCAGCAACAGAAATACATCATTTGTGAAAATTTCAACTGTCTAGCTATCGCCGTTCTTGAGATACAGCCTGGCGACAGACGGACGGACAGACAGACAGGGAAGTTTTAGTAATAGGGTCCCGATTTGACCCTTCCGGTACGGAACCCTAAAAAAATGGTCGAAAACTGTATAGTGAGTAACACAGGAGACCGGCTTCGTTCTCATCCTTACTCCGTGATGTTTGCTGGGTGAGAGGTGACAACGGTAGAAATCTAGCGGGGACAACTGATCGATTGATAGTTGATCAGTTATCGACCGGTGAAGCCGGAAGATCAAATTGAATTGAGAAAAAAATCATAATTAAAGAAAATTAATAAAATTAAATTGGATTAATGCATGTAAATGCGTTCCGATAGAGGGCGTTGGTCTTTAAGACAAATGTGATAAGGAGATTGGGTATGTCTAAAAGATAGTACTGTAGCTCAGTGGATTAGAACACTTCCCCGGATAGGAAGGGACCCAGGTTCGTTTCCTGCCTGTACTAAAATACTCTTTTTCCTTATTCACAAATTATAATTTGTACTTTGAATTATTAAAAATAAAAAAATATAAAAATCGCGATGGAATAATAGGAGTTGATGGTAGAGGGGAGTGAGATAAAATGTTTTATTCATGAGAGTGATATAAAATGTTTTATTCTAAGTCATGACAAAATAAGAATAAAAATCTTGCCAAAAAAATTAAAGTTTACAATTAACAAATACAAAATAGGGTTTGATCGTAAAGGGGTGAAAAATTTGGAGTAATATAAAATGTAATATAATATTTTTTATTCTGTCATGACAAAATAAAAATCTTGCCAAAAAAATTAGTTTATAATTAACAAATAAAAAATAGGGGTTGATCGTATAGGGGTGAAAAATTTAGAGTAACAAAATTTATTATAATATTTTTTATTCTAAGTCATGACAAAATAAAAATAAATATCTTGCCAAAAAATTAAAGTTTATAATTAACGAATAAAAAATAGGGTTTGATCGTAGAAGGTTGAAAATTTAGAGTTGTATGTATTTTTTAATGCTGTATCATAAAAAAATTAAAATTCATCTAAAAATTAAAAAGTAAATATTTAAGGGTGGGCCTTAACATTTAGAGGGATGAAAAATAGATGTTGTCCTCTCAGACCTACCCAATATGCACACAAAATATCAAGAGAATCGGTTAAGCTGTTTCGGAGGAGTTCAACCACAAACACCGCGACACGAGAATTTTATATATTAGATAATTGTTTGTACCGACTGACTGACGATCAACGCAGAGCCTAAGCCGCTGGGGCTGCAATCTTGAAATTTTGGTGGTTGATGCCTTTTTTGTTGTAGAGATCCACTAAGAAAAGATTTTTGAAAATTTCACCCCTAAGAGTGTAAAATAAGGTATAAACCGATGTATGGAACTCTGTCAGCTTGAAAGTAAGAAGCACGAAATTTTATATATCTGTTTCTGATCAGCAATAAATGTACATTCATAATGGAATTAAAAAAAAATACTACCAAGATGGTTATTTAGGGGTTGAAAGTTTGTATGGGAAGTTCGTCATATTTACAGTAAGAAATACCAAATTTCATATACTACCTGTTTCTGGTTAAAAATAAATGAACACGTATATCAGTGGTTTTATAATTTTTACCCCTAAGAGGGGGAATTAGGGGTCGAAAGTTTGCATAAAATGTTTGTTATGTTTAAAAGAAGAAGCATGAAATTCAATATTGAAGCATCTTATTATATAAAGTTTAAGTAAACAACTTTTATAAACTAAGTGCAACTCGCGACTTCGTTCACGTGGAATTTAGTTTTAATTTTTTTGCGGTAGGTACCCTAATAATTTTTCTAAAATGATAGTGTCCAAAGTTACTCCTTGTAACACCTGCTATACGCCAGTAAAAGTCCCGTCCAAATTGGTCCAGCCGTTATGGATATTAGCTGAAACAAGCAGTAAGTCACTGAAAATGACTAGCATCGATTTAAGTAAGGACTGCTTTCACACGGAGGGATTTATGTTGCATGCTCCAGAGTGAGTTTTAGACGCAAAAGGAAACACTGCAAACGTTTACGAAGAGGTACTTACTATATAGTAATTAAACCTAAAGTTTTGATGAATACTTATAGTTTAATTTCATTTAGAGACAGTATTTTTTAACAAACGTTCCTATTTCAATATTCATTTATTTGCGCAAACGAAGCCGCGGGAAACAGCTAATAAATACATATAATAGATAGGAAACACCCAGACGCAGTACAAATATCTGTGTTCATCACACAAATAATTGTCCTGAGTGGGAATCGAACCCACGACCTCGTGCACGGATGTCCTTACACTACCGACTACGCCACGAGGCCCGTCGCCTGATGGAATGTTTAAGTAATGAGGACGTAATTTAGCGATAGCCCGAGTCACTCGATGAATAATATGGCATACTGTTGATTTCTGCAAACCTGATATATCCCCAGCACATCTCATAACCGATCCTGAGCCATAACATTGTAAAGTAGCAATTACCTGATCTATAGGCAGGCTAGAATTTACTGCCATGTTTCTGAAATGTTGTAAACAAATACATTTTAAATCTTAGTATTCTTATCAGAAACTCTTTCTATAACAAATTTTATGTAGTCTTCGATAAGACGTGTTAACAATAGAGCCACTTCCTTTTTTAGGTACACAATTTATACCTTACAATTAATTAAACACAAAGTGAAAAATGTGAAATCGAAAATAACAGTCTGGAGCAGGACTTGAACCTGCATCTCCTGGATACCGTCCAGATGCTTTGACTTTGTTTGAGACGATGGCTGAATTGGCAAAGCATCTGGACGTTATCCAGGAGATGCAGGTTCAAGTCCTGCTCGTGACTGTTATTTTCGATTTCACATTTTCCACTTTGTGTTTAATGTATAGTGCTAAGCATGTCAAATGCTAAAAATATATATAAAAATATCTAAATATTACAATGAATTCCTGCTCATCTCAAAAGTTTAGTTCGTGTTAACAACACGTGTCTTAAATACTTTTTTCTTCCTTTCTACATTGTTTGTATTATCGCCACATGAACACATGAACATTGATAGTTCGTCGAATAAAGAGACGAATACAAAAGAGAGTATATAATGTTGAAGGGGACTGTTTGTTAGACGCATCCATATAGTACCTATACACAGGGTAGTTTTTTAACCAGCGCGCAAATTTTTTTTGGTGGTTCTACGAGCCCCGAGGCAAAATAGTTCGTCTAGTATGGAAAGTAGTGCAAAGCGTAAAATATAGAAAGTAAATATTGGTAAAATAATTAAGAACGTTTAATAAAAAGTAAACCAGAATTTGAGGAACATTTTAAAGTTTATTTTAACATAACTGAAATTCTTTCATGACTTTACATAACACAAAAAATTAAAAAAAATATTCTAAAAAATAACGCAAACGTATTCGTCTACCCTTGTCACTCACGCAAAATAGTTCGTCTACCACTTAGTTGTGTCGCCTTTGCTCGCAATGACAGCTTTAATGCGAAGAGGCATGGTTGCCAACCAACGCTGCACACTCCTCAGGCGTAATTGACTCCCAGACAGCCAAGTGTTTATTAGCCTTTAAGTCACTCTTCGATCTTGATGGATTTTTACGGAGAACTTTTTTCATTTTCCACCATAGGGTTTCGATTAGAGATGAAACGGATAGTGATTTGGCCGGATACCGGATACCGGATATTCGGCTAACTACGAGGCCGGAGCGCCGGATATCCGGCCACCGGATATTCGGCCGCTTATCGCGTTACAATTTGATTTGAATATGCGCGCGTGATTAAGATCGGAAATATTCGGACGCATTCGGCGTGATCGGCATTCGGCCGGCACGACTCGCGGCGTTCGGGTGTAATCGCTCATGTCAGGTTATATGCATTTGTTTATTCCATTGTTTTTCTTTCTATTTAACTTGTCGATTATTAAAAAATGTCAGTATCAAAAAGAAGATCGCCAATTTGGCAATATTTTGATTTAAAAAGTGACGATAACAAGTACGCGTCATGTTTATTGTGTCACGTTGAAATTTCTCGCGGTGGTGAAGGAAAAAAGGCAGGTATGTAAGTTTTAGAGGTTATGTTTTTGCTTCAATTTTAATGCGAGAATACTCTTATATTTTCAAACTTATTTTGTTAATAAACAAACATACTACTTAGCAGTATTCTTAAATTAGTTATTTCGCTGGTCATTCATTTCATTTTAATTTTCATTACTACTACTACAATCTCAATTTGAAATTTAAAATTTAATTTTTTTCTAAACGATATTTTATTAATGCAAGCTTCAGACTTCAGTTTATTTATGCATATTGTGAATGGGTAGGTACTAGGTACAATATTTTAAAATACGCTTCTTTTTCATTCATCAGGTACGTCTGCCATGAGTAATCATTTAAAGTCCAAACATCCACAGGAGTCTAGATTGATAAGTACAAGTAAAACTAGCGAAATTTCAAGATCAATTACGGTTTCACAACGTGCCAATCCCAGCCCAATTGCTCCTTCTACAACTGCAGAAAAACAGCTAACACTGTCGGAATCGTTTGAAAGAAAATTACTTTGGGATGTGAATGATGCCAAAGCCAAAAAGTATCATTATTTAATTGCAGAAATGATTGCAATAGATAACGAGCCGTTCAGTATTGTAGAAAAGGTTGGGTTTAAAAGACTTTTAGAACAAGCGCTACCTCGTTATGAATTACCAAGTCGCACTTATATATCTCAAAAAATTATTCCAGACATCTACAATAGAATTCGCGACAAAATAAAAGCAAACATTTCTAAAGCTATTGCAATTTCTGTTACGTCTGACATTTGGACCTGCCTGCACAATAGTTCCAGTTTCCTAAGTTTCACAGCCCATTGGTTGTCTCCGGAATTTCAGCTGAACCACGGCGTTCTTGCTATGAAACCGTTTTCAGGATCACACACAGGTGAAAATATAGCAAACGAACTGAACGCTATAGCTGCTCGCTGGGATATTGAGAAAGATAAAATTCACTTACTAATCCATGATAGTGGAGCTAATATGGTGAAAGGAGCTCGAGTTGGAGAGTATCATTCCGCTAGATGTTTCATACATTCGCTTCAGCGAGTTATTGATAAGTCAATGAAGGTCCAGGCTGAGCTATTAGAAGTGATTGCTACTGGTAGACGTCTAGTAACTCATTTCAATCATTCAGGTTTGGCACAAGAAAAATTACTTGCAATTCAAAAGGAGTTAAATTTGCCGCAGCATCAGTTAGTGCAGGACATCAACACGAGGTGGAATTCTACCTACTACATGGCTGCACGCTTGGTGGAACAAAAAAGGGCTATCTCTCTTTATGTTGTTGAACATGAGACACTGACTAATTTGACGATACAACAGTGGGGTCTGTTGGAGCAGTGCATAAACCTTTTAAAACCATTTGAAGAAATAACAAAAATTACAAGTTCTGGCGTTTCCTGTATATCCGAAGTGATACCACACGTTTATGCACTAAAAAAGTATTTGGATAAAACCGAGACAGCACAAAGAACACCAGACTTAGCACGTTTAAGAGCCTCCTTGAAAGCTGAATTGGAAAGTCGTTTTAAATCCTTAGAAGAAGATCTAAACTTCATAATTGCTACCTTTCTAGACCCAAGATTCAAATCAGACTATTTAGGAGTTCTTGAAACTGAAAAAGCCCGACAGAAAATCCTGATAGAATATATAAAAAACTCTTACGACGATTCTTCTTCCGACAGTAATAGATCATCGCCGTCTTCAACACCTGCTAAACGACAAAAAGAAGATGAAACTGGATCAAATTTTACACGCGAAGCTCATAACACTTTTTGGGACTGTTTCAATGAAGTGGCAAAGGACAACAGTAGCAGTTGTCGCGATCAAGAAAAACAAAATCCAATTTCTAATGAGATTGACTTTTTCTTAAAGTTATCTCGAATAGATCGCAATCGCGACCCATACCTTTGGTGGTCGGTCAATTCAAACCAATACCCTCAATTGGCGAAGTTTGCAAGAATTTATCTTGGAGCACCTGCCAGTAGCGTTTACAGCGAAAGGCTATTTTCAGAAGCTGGTCTAGTATACGAAGCCAAGCGGAGTCGCCTCTTACCAACAAATGCTGAAAACCTAGTATTCATTCACCATAATTTGCCGCTAGTTAATTTTGAGTACTAACACTAAGTAAATTTTTAGTAATTAACTTTTTATCAAACAATTTCTGTCATTATTTTAATTTAATAAATGGTGTCCGTCCATAACCTATTGTTATATTATTTTTATTTCATATATGTGTGTGTATGTGCAAAATAATCCGTTACTAATATTATAAATTCAGTCTGTTTGTCTGCTACTCTCTCACGCCTAAACTAAAGAACTGATTTTGCTGAAATTTGATACAGAGATAGATTAGACAACGAGAAACAATATAGATAGGCTTAAAAACTTTTGTATTCCCACAGAAAAGCGCGATATAGACGAGTTTAGGGCGTAAAGCACTCAGCGCGAACGGTATCGCGGGAAACATCTAGTATTCGGTATTCGGCCGGATAGTGCCCTACTATCCGGTATCCGGCTGGATAGTGAAAATAGGCCGGATAGGCCGGATACCGGATAGTTACCGGATATCCGTTTCATCACTAGTTTCGATCGGCGACAAGTCCGGGCTGTTAGATGGCCATTCGATTGTAGGGATGCTTTTCGCCAGTAGCCACGTCTTTGTTGTCATTGCAGTGTGGCAGGAAGCACCATCCTGTTGAAAAATGAAGGAATCTTGATGCTTAAGTGACGGGAATATAGAGCAGTAAATTCTCTTCCAAAAGGTTTTGATACCTTGCAGCATTGATAGAACCATCCACAAACTGCATACCACCAACACCTTGTGCAGACATGCAGCCCCATATCATAAGAGACACCGGTAACTTCATTATGCGTTTGAGACAATCAGTATGAAATGCCTCATTTTTGTTCCGAATCACTTTTTTCCTTTCATCGCCGACTGTCACTTCAAATTTGGACTCGTCACTCCAAATGATACTACGCCACTGATCGGAAGTCCAATTTAAATGATCACGAGCAAACTTCAAACTCTTTTTCTTTTGTACAGCAGTCAACAGTGGTTTCTCCTTAGCGGTGTAAAATCCGTAACCCATTCTTTTTAGGACTCTTTTGCAAGTATCAACTGAGACGTCTTTGTGAATCATGTCCTTCCATTGCCGTGAGTTCTCCAGCTCGAACAAGACGATTATTTTTGATAATTTTCTTCAGGATTCTGTTTTCTACTGCACTTGTGATGCGTGGTCGACCAGTTTTCTTCAAACAAGAAGTCGTTCTATTCTTTTTATAGTGCTGAATGACAGATTGGACTGTAGACCTGGGAAGTATCAAGTCTTTAGATATTTGGTAACTTGATTTGCCAGCATCGACCCCACAAACTATTCGCTTTCGAAGCTCTTCATACACAGGTTTGCCAAGACCCATTGTTATTTGAAAACTAATGAAAAAAACTGAAATATTCTGAATTTATACTGTCTCACTTGACAAATGGCACAGAATTACTTTTACAAATTTAAATTTTGCAACATAATTGTACAAAGAAGGAATAATCTTATTTAACTCACTAATAGACGAACTCTTTTGCATCGATTAACAATTAGACGAACTATTTTGCTCATAAACTTCTTCGAATTTAAAACAGGATATGTATAAATTTAAAAAGCTAAAATAGTTTATTGGTTTATAATTAAAAAATGGCATAAGTAACGCGACATGTGATAGTAGAACAGCTTAATATTTTATATAGATATACAAAAATAAGGAAGTTAGAAAAAATCTCACAGAGAAAATTTCATACTAGACGAACTATTTTGCATCGGGGCTCGTATATAAGTAATAGAACACATTTCCTTAATCTTAATCCTTAAATTATTAAATCCATTTTTTTTATTTTTTTATCCGACATGAAATTAGTCAAATATGGACACAGAGCAGCTCGAAGCTTTATTTTCTGCATTTTGATGGTCCTAAGCCAATGAATGTATGAAAGAAAATTGGAACTGAGCTTTTTCGTAAAAAGAAAAATTCTCAGTAGTAGCCCGGAGTTTGGAAATGTGCCCGGTAGACGTCAATAGGCTCGCCCCCTATTACGTGGGACATAAACATAGCTGGCTAGTCGTGGGTGTGTAATACACCTCTGCCTACCCCTTCGGGGAATACAGGGGTGATGCTATGTGTTTGTGTGTGTGTGTTAACGGCATTTTTGACGTATAAACGTACGTCAAGTATAGCTGAAACAACCCGCCCTTAGTCATCAATGCTAGAAGTTTCAATAGTTTCTTTTGTAGTATCATATACTGTAGTATAATATATTGTAGTATTATTTAAAAGAAAATGAACTGTTAGTGTAGCACACTTATATTAATTGCAGATCGCGCTATCGACAGTACTAGAAACTAAAACACAGGAAGTAATTCTGAAAAATGTCTCTGAGAATTCATGGGTCAAACTCAATCCCGGCACAGTAAGTACCTTGTTTGAATTATAAGGCACATAGGTTAATATAATTTACTCATAAGTTCTCAAGCTCCCTTGAACTAGTTAATTACCATACGTCATTGCCTTCTACTCCAAGAAATATTATAAAGTGTATCTAGATAGAACAAAGTGCGAAAACGTGAAATAGAAAATGATAGCCACGGCTGGGGTTTTAAACTACGTCGTTTGGATTATCATTCCAGATTTAAATCGTCTTGTTATTTGATAAAGCTGTCCCCTAGAATGTGATTCACAAAATCCTATCGACATCGTTTATCTTATTTGTGATTGGAGTGTGATGTCGTTATAATTGCTCACCCAAATACGGTGATCTCTCAACCAATGAAAATGTCACGATGCGATGTCGATACGATTTAGTGATTTACATTATACACAATGTAACTCAAAAACTTTTTTATTTTTAAAGGTCGGATATTATCGTACTCGTTACCCCACATCAATGTTGGCTCAGCTGGTGCCAGCCATTCGTGACGGGTCACTGCCTCCATTGGACAGACTTGGCCTTCTCGACGACTGCTTCGCCCTCGTACAAGCCGGTCATACGCAAACTGCGGAGGTATGTATCTAATTGGATTACTAATAATGACTTATACATAATATGTGTACTTGGGTTGACACAAGTAGTTTGATATTGTCTTAGAGATAACCTACTTATTGATAGAAACAAAAGCACACCTAAAACTAATTTCAAGTAATGTTATGTTATCACTACTGCATAAATTTTACTGTTAAAACATCTACTACCTTTATTCACAAACCTAAAATTCACCTTGAATAGCAGTCTTAATTCTCTTTTAAAATAACTATAGTTGTTTTATAAAACTACCTACAATGAACAAAACAGTAATGAAAATATATGCTTCAGTCTAATCGTTGTTTGGAGCGGTTGCATTCCATCCATCCATCAGCCTTTCGACGTCCACTGCTGGACATAGACCTCCCCAAATTAGGGGTATAGTGCCCTAAACGCCACGCTTGGCAGGCAGGTTGGCGATCGCAATGGATGTTGTTAATACTCGAGGGAGTGCTGCTGCCCACTCCCCCCGGTATTCCCTCAGTCGGCTCTTACGACTCCCATGGGTAGAGAGGGGTGGGACAATTCTAAAGCCGGCCCCACACGGCCAGCAGGGTTGCATTAGTTTGTGGTAATTCTTTATCACTGCAGCCTAGGAAGTATTTTTTTTTGCTTGGCTGAAGCTGTGGGTTTTGTTACTTTTGGAAACTTTTTAACTGTTATTTGAATGACCTGTTTACGACACTATCACCACAGAGTTTGAAGGAGTTGTGGCAATAAGTCACAAAGTCTATGGCTTTATCCAGAAAGGCTTTATCAAGAAAAAGAACATGACAATATCTTTGTCAATTTTGTGTCAGTTTAATCAGTTTTTCAAAAGCAAAGTCTTGTTTCCTAGATGTTTTAAACATAACTATGAGATTGTGATAAACATATTATAACTATTTTACGGGCATTAGCTTGCTATCATCAGCTAATGTAATTTGTGGAATTAATCATAATTGATATGGAAACATTTGATTTTCACTAATCTTATCATCATGGTGTAATTTTATAAAATAAATAAGGTATTAACCAAAACACTTAAGATAATTTGCGAAACGAATTTGTGTAAAGTATTCACATGGGTCTATCTAAGCCTATATTGATTCTTGTTGTATAGGTAATTTTACTTGGTTGAATGATTTGAATAATTTGTTAATTAGACTATTTGCATGTTTTTTTTTCAGTCATTAAAATTAATGGAAGCGTTTAGCAATGAAACAAACTTTACAGTCTGGTCTTCAGTATCTAATTGTATGTCAAAATTGAGTGCCTTATTATCTCATACACCACTAGACAAGCCCTTGAAAAACTATGGCCGCAAGCTGTTTTCAAATATCACTCAGAGATTAGGTTGGGAGGCGGAGGAGAAAGAAAGTCACCTGGACACATTACTACGAAGTTTAGTATTGAATAAGATGATCAGCTTAGAAGATCCAGATACCATAAAGGAGGCTAAGATCAGGTAACTATTGTTAGGTTAAAATACCAACATTACTTTATAAACTTTACTGCTGGGAACTGGGCACGTAGGTAATATCTAATTTCATATCAATCTTTTTTCACTTTTTTATTAAAGACACTTTATAAAATAAATCTTCTCAATCTCGACACAAACATACTATTTCATGCGGGAGGCCGATATCAAACCACTCGGCCATCAGTCAAAATAGTGCATCCTTTCATTTTGGTCAGTTGAGGGATCTCTCAAGCAATCACAATGACGAAATACAATATCGATACGATTTTGTTTTACAGTTCCATTTTCAACAAAATAATAGAAAGTTTTCGCATACTACGAAAAAATATTGTATAAATATAGTATGAATTTGAGTGAAGAGCTAAGCGGGTGGTGTGGCAGGTTCGAGCGGCACCTGTCGGGCGCGAGCCCGCTGGCGGCGGACCTGCGGTCGGCGTGCTACCGCGGCGTGCTGGGCGACGCCGACGAGGCCACGTTCGAGCGCTTCCTGCAGCTGTACCGCGCCGCCGAGCTGCACGAGGAGAAGGACCGCCTCAGCCGCGCGCTCGGCGCCGTTAAGGACCCCGCCCTGCTCAAGCGAGTGTTGCACTTTGCCATCTCGGTACGTTACCTGCACACCTTCATTTCATCATCCCTTTAGCGCAACTACGATATACTTGGTTATCATCTAGAAATAGCCACAGTCGTAAAGTAAAGAAAACGAAACTATAGAAAGTAAAATTTACAATATAAATAAGTACATATAAAGACTAAATACACCAGTTAAATAAATATAAAGAATTATTTCTTTAAATGTATTATTTGTATCCATTGGACCTACCAACAAATGGCACGATTCCATCCCGCGCTTAAGTGAAAGAAAACCAAAAGAGAAAGAAAACGCCAAAATAGAAACAATCGCGCGTCAGTCTCGTCTGGTCGACCGACTTGACTATACGTTCAATATGCTGAACTATATTAAATAAAGTGAAAAAAGAATATTTTTAGAAGGTAGACTATTGTTTTATCATATTTTATGCAAGTATTATTTTGCAAAACAAATAATTTGTTTTAAATTTTGAATAGTTGTAAAAATAAATCATCAACACATAATATTCACTGGACGCTGCATAAGGTGATCATGGTGCGGCCTATTAGTAGAAGCTACATAAGCTAATAAATTATTGCAAAGAAAACTCAACACTATTGTAATAATAATGGTACAAGGTTTCAAATTAGATAGTTGAAGTTTGTATGTATTATTAATATAGACTGTCTATTAACTAGAGACACTCTTGCGGTGAATTTTGTACTAGACCCGACGTCCGTTTTTATTAGGTCAATGCTTGTATCATTTTTTTCCATTGTCAATGAAATAGGTACTTGGGGATGACAAAAGACTCTTTTCATTAAAATATTAGAAATTTGTATACTTCTAAAGCATAGCAATGCATATTAATTTTCTATAGAAAATTTTGAGAGACTGCACATACAGCTGTAATATATATTTCTATAATGTGACTTAAGTTATACCGTAATTTATATTATAGTATGCTATATTAATATATATTATAGCTATGTGCGTGATGGGCTTAAGTTTATTCTATTCCTTTTATAGTATTCAATAGTAGAAGATAGGATTTTCCTCCTTGTGCTACAAATTTCTTCACATATTCAGTATGTACACTTTTAGTACGTTTTTTTTAGAAATATTGACATGATCATAATTGATTGTTTAGGACGAAGTAAGAGCTCAAGACACTGTATTTGTGATAGTTTCTGTTGCTGTCAGCAAACATGGTCGAGATCTTGCTTGGCAGTTTTTCAAGGATAATTGGCAACAATTTATGGATAGATATCAGGTAACATTGAATACTTTTTATGTTTACTATATTTTCGATTCTAGTAACTCTAGTAATTGTATTATGTGTAGAAGAGTGTACTATGTAAAAATGGTTTCATACTAATTTTAATATTCCGTTACATTGTATCAAGTTCACGGAAGAAGCTGAACTGTCCCTACAGTATAATCTAAGCGACTGGTTTGCAGGGTGGATTCTTGTTCGCTCGCTTAGTGAAATCGACAACAGAGAATTTTGCCTCGGAGAGCTGCGCGCAGGAGATCGAGGAATTCTTCCGCACGCACCACTCCCCCGGCACCGAGCGCTCCGTGCAGCAGGCGCTGGAGACCGTGCGCCTCAACGCGGCCTGGCTGCGCCGCGACCTGGCCTCCACCACGGCCTACCTGCACTCCTACCACTGATAGCGCCGCACCAATAATACATTTCAACGCGTTACTTTTTCGCCCATATAATAGTAGCAAAACACCTAGTCTAACGTGAACACAATGATTGCCCGCATTTGTTTCAGCGAAGTATGTGCCGTGACAAGGTGCAGTCGCAGCGCACTGAAACTCCGCCTACTGATAGTTATCACAAACATTTATGTACTATCACAAGTTTTGACATATCCATAATCGTAAATAATACTGCCAAATTAATATCAGGTAAACGGTTTGCGTTCCGTGTGTGAGCATTTACGCAGAGCGACAGAGACGGGTAATATACGTCATCAGTTATCAGCGAGCTGTAGCAGTATTCATTGTTTTCAACGAACGGACTAGTTGTTTAGTGATTATTATAGCTACCCATACTGTATGTAGAAGGCGTATTGTTCCGTTTCTGAACTTCGAAATCGTCTTAGCTGTGTTGCTGAATAGAAATGCACACCGTGCCATTTCAGTATTCATATAATTATATTATTACGATTTCCTTTGACCCCAACACATGTGCTATCAACAATATTACTATCACTTGACTAACATTGTTTGCAGGACCACACGTTACAAGACTGAATAATACAACGAATTCTATTGTAATTATTATGCGTCATGATAGTAAATTATTATCTTTGTTGTTATTCATGAAATTTAACACTGTTAGCTTCATTTTATCTATCCTATTAGTATGGGTCAAATGGTACTAAATAAAATGAGCAATATTTAGCAAATATTAGATTGTATTACAAACCAGTGCTGCTTTAAATTGTAATGTGTAATTATAATCCTAATAGATGTATAGCTCCATCGCATAGTAAGTTCTTAAGATGATTGTTGTGGTTATTGTTGCAAATATATTACTATTTTTGTAGATATAAATAGATGCTAAAGTCAATCTTATGCAATTTAATAACACCATTTTTGTTCTGTATTTTAGCACTTGACATGCTCAGTTACTTTAAAGAACAAATTATTTGTGAAATGTGGAAAAAGAGAGCTTTAGTGCGAGCGGGAATTGAACGTGTGGAAGCGAAGTGTCTTTTTCCACATTTCACGAATAATTTGTTCTTTAATAACACCAATTAAGAATCCTCTGATCCCCTGAAGCTTTAGCTACAACATTTTTACTTAAATCAAATGCTACTTCACACTGTCACCATGTCAGTTTGCAAGGACCGTTCCTAACTTGGTGTAAATAACGCACAAAGCATGTGTGGTAGTGAAGTGTTTAGGATCCTGTTAGAGGCTATACGGTAATCTCAATAGTGATGAGGTAAATTTAAGTCTCGAGTATAGGCACAGAGCAGCAGGCTATATTTTGAAGAACATAAAATTTTGTACCCAATTGTCATTTAAAACTAGTTTACATTCTGTTTGGTCTACCTAAATGTTAGTGTCATTCTTCACAATACATAGAGAAGGGAATGGAATAATTTGTCAGCGCCGGTGTTCCCTTCTGATTATTATTATTCAGTTAAGGGAGTGATACAAAAATCCTGGTTTGTTCAATTCTAGCATGTATTAAATGTATTTCAAATCAGTCACCGATATACAATGTAGTGTTTATGAGATAAATGTACTTTAAATAGTGTTTTGAGTTACGTAACAACCAGCTAAACTAATTTGATAAGAGTATTATACTATACTGTAAACATGATATATTTGTTGTTTAGTTATTAATTGGTATTTATGTTTCTAGATTCCAAGGAGCCATAGAATCCCTACAGGTTTAATAATGTATACTCTGTAAATGTGTATAAATATTATTTTAATTTATGTTTAACATGTTGAATGATGATTTACTGGTGCTGATTGCATTTATTGTTTTGGTTTATTTACTATAGCATAACACGTCGAAATTTTCCACAGATACCCTGTGACAATTTAATTTTCTTAGAAGAATGTGCAATCGTTTTGATTACTTTAATTTCATTATAAGATATCTAATTTATTCTTGGTCGTAGATTAACACGTATTGTTTTAATGTATAGATTAATATACAAAAGGAATGGTTTTCAGTTTTAATAACAATTATAAAATAATGCGTGTAAAATAATCATGTTAATTTATATTGTTGACGTGCAAGCTTAGTCGAAATTGTGATTTTGGGGATATAACAAAAGTTACCATTAGCGTCGGATATGTTGTCTCCACATGTTTTGTAAGACTGTGTTATCGCAATAAATCGTACAAAATAGTATTCTAATTTATTTGGTAATCTAAATCCACTTATAGTCCATTTATTTTTCGCATTAGATAAAAGTTAAAGTCGGTATTTCTTGTTACTAACTTTGTTACAAAGGAAAAACTAATCTTACATACCCTGCAACATTAAAAATTTAAAGGAAACAAAAATGTTTTGCATCTGCTACTACAAGCCTCGTTTTTTTATTGCAATTTTTAAATGTAAAGTTGTAAAAGTAAGCTGACTCTAATATTTGATGACAAACTAATTAATAAAAATTGGTCACTCTGTTACTATGTACTTCAAATAAAATAAATAAAAATATATATCAGCGGATACTGGATACGAATATTCAAGATCCGCAGATACGGATTTCTGACAAGACACGGGTGGTTCGATTATATTGCCAGCCTTAAAATTTTCTTCAGCCACAAACCCTTCAGACTACACATTCACGTTAATCATTCATCATGGGTGGTAAACAATCATACGGCTCACCTGATGGTAAACGATTACCGTAGCCTATAGAATGGACGCTAGCAACGCCTGAGGCATCACTAGCGCGTCGCCTACTCCAAGGAGAGGCACGGAGAGGAAGGATAATATGGAGAGGATAAAGAGGTGGTTTAGGCCTCCGGCGCTTTCAGTCATCATACGAATCAGAACTGTAGTAGTACCTACCGTTGTTTCATAAAGGTCCAAAAGTAGATGCCGCGTCTGCAAACTTAGAGTAGGACGCCCGTTAGTCTGATGGGCTGTAAACGGCAGTAGGAAGAGACGCAGCGCGCGGAGGATTGGATGTTGTGACGTAAATTGAGAGGCTTATGACGACCATCAGTAAACTATAATTAGCTAATATTTATTGACATCACGTTATACCACGATGAGAGGTTGTATCACGATACGGTATTGTGACAAAATTCAATGTCATCCTTGGCCGTGACGAGAATACTGGATCGGGATAATAATCGTCGATATAATGGCTTTGTTTCCCGTGGCCAATTTAAAGCAAATTAAAAAAGTAAGTAAAATTACCAAAAGAACCTTACACCGCAACAACAAAGACACACCCAAAGAATTAAAAAAAAGCCTGTTGAAATCCTCATATTTGTTTTAGCGGTTCCAAGCGCTTCCCCGGATTGGATGGGACGCAGGTTCGAATCCTGATCGCAGTAAAGCTCTTTTTCTACTTTTACAAATTTGTTCTTTAATAGCTAAAGTGCTAAAATACAGATCAAAATCGCAAAAAAGTTATAACTGGTAGCTGTGTAAATCTGAAACTACTACCACAGTCGAAGAACCATACAGTCAGACCTCGCCTTGATGTTGTCGAAAAAGCCGAATCCGTCTAGACATTCGTCACTACGAATAAAAGTGCTAGGGTTATCACATTGGCAGGAAATAAAAACATATACATATTAATGTCTATATTTTTTATATTCTTTTTTTATACATACACACACAGCATGACGCCTGTAATCCCCGAAGGGGTAGGCAGAGGTGTATTACAAACCCACGGTTCGCCAAGTCCCATGTAATCAGACCCTGGATACCATCTAGATTTTCTAGATACAAAGTACTCGTCGAGACGAATCATACGAGCCCAAACTCCATGGGGTTATGTCGTTTTATATTGGTGTTCCTATGGCCACCTTCAAGTTCCATCAACATACCCTGGATACTATACTATATAGATCAAAGTACTCATCAAGACCGAATCATACAAGCCCAAACTCCATGGGGTTATGTCGTTTTATATTGGAGTTCCAATGAGCTTCTAGCTCCGTCATCAGACCTTGGATACCATTTAAAGACAAAGTACTCGTCAAGACGAATCAAACGACTCCAAACTCGATAAGGTTGCGCCGTTTCCTTATAGAGTTCTTATGGCCACTTTCTAGCTCCATCATCAGATCAGCTCTATGTCATCATAATATTGCATAGTATAAAATTTCAACTCAATCGCAAACCGGAAGTTGTCAAATTAAACTTGCAAAATTTGACCGGGACAACTTAAATAAAACCTTGAAAATTAGGCTTAAAAATATGAATAATATAATTCGAGAATATACAGCCTTTTTTTCAGCTTTAATAAAACATAAGGCACGCGGCGGACATTATAATATTTTATTTTGATAGCCCTGACAAATAGCTCTCGAACGACTTGAGCGTAGATGTTCGGCCGTTCGGGAGCGCCCCGCCCGCGTCTCACCCCGCACCGCACGATTGCTCTGTCAAGACGTCTTCGATGGCAGACTGTATGGTTCTTTGACTGAGCTACTACTATCCCCAGAATATTATCAAAAAAGTTGTTCGACGCCGACATCGACCCTTAGATTTACTGTATTGGTTCAGAGTATCTGGCAAATATATCAGTTGTATAAACCAATATTTCTCACACATTTATTGCAATGTGGCCAAAAATAGTGTAGGTACTGTCATTGGTCAAACGAAAAAATGCAGCAAAGGAGGTTGCTACTGGACACTGCAAACAATCCTCTGTGAAGAAGTGGCCACAACTTGTGAAACATGTAGAGGGTTGGCTATGTCAAATAAAACAATATAATGAAACAGTAGTCTATATTGCACTATAACATTCCATTGAATATTGTACAAATTGTGTGGCATCAATACGAAAATAAATAATACTAGTTATCTATAGACAAGTGATGCTAATTAAATACCTAGCGGGTGCATTATCACAACACAAACTCACTTATTATTATACAATTGAACTTCTATCACCAATCTTTTTAGTGAAGTGTATATCTTCTTGGTAGTAAACAGCCAAGTGTCCTTAGTATTCCAATCCAGGAGCGATTACTACCTACCATCACATGGGTCGGTGACAGACAGGCTACCATAACAATGGTTCATACACTTCAGAACTCCACTTAGTTCATAGGGTATTCATGCATTATCCTCAGGTTTAGCTTAGGTGTGAATTTAGACTACAAATGTCAACCTTCACTATTTAAGATTTTTCGTCTACCTATTATAATGGTTATCTAACAAAATAATGTTATTGACC
Source organism: Leucoma salicis (assembly GCA_948253155.1). Lineage (NCBI taxonomy): Eukaryota > Metazoa > Arthropoda > Insecta > Lepidoptera > Erebidae > Leucoma > Leucoma salicis. The sequence continues at coordinate 17,101,494 of OX411818.1, forward strand.
TAGTCACATGGATGTACTTGTTACCTGTTTACTTATAGACATAACAGCGTATTTAGTTCTGATGGAAGCAAACGGGGATGCATTTAATAAAAACAAAAATACATATATTTCATTCAAATCAAGTAAATAGTGTGTTAATCTTGAGTGTACCTCAAGTATAATTTAATTTAAAACTCAATTTAACTAGTAAGTGAGTGAGGGCAGACGTTAGGCATTAGCGAACTTATGTATATATTTTTTTTTATCGTGGTTACAGGCACCTAACATGTAATTAAACGCACTCGCATCTTAGGTACTTGTATGTTATTCAGCACTTAAAATATAACCAGCAATAATTCTTATCTTTATTTACCACAACATAAATATTTTAAACTCTGTTGAAGCGATTTGATCCCAGAATTAAGACTTTATAATATTATTTCTTTTTATATATATTCGCGCTGAGTTTACGTTTATTAATCTATTGCATACCTATATATTTTTTAATTTAAACCATTACATCAATTTTTTTAGTAATACAATTACATAAATACAATATAAAATTTCACTAATCGATATTAATTATTAGCCTACGAGACATTGCCTATAATTAATCATATTATGTACAAGAAACGAATATATAAACATATATTTTACGTAAATAATAGATTTACAATAAATTAAAAAAAAAAAATTTAATAATATGTATGTATAACGAGGTCTGGCGCGTCGCAGATTTCTTGTAATCTTAGCATGTCATTTCCAATAAAAATTACATTGCACTGAAAAGCCCCGTCGCCTCTTTTAATGGTACTGAAACACATTGAGTACCGATTTGATTACTTGCATTGTTTCATCTCGCCAAAGCTAAGGGTGCATCTGCCGTCTCTCTGATGTGGACTAGAGACGAACCCCACTATGACTTAGATTAGAAATTAAACCGAAATATGTATTTATTATTATAATATTAGCAAGGCAAGTTTTTTATAGTAATTGAATTGCATTTAATTTTGTATGCAGTTATATATTTTCAATGCAAGTGACGAAATTGGCACTTCGCAATTACTGCAGTAGTGTTGCTTATGCAGCAATCAGCATCACTATAGAACAAATTCAAGAACAAACTACAGAACTATTTCAACTTTTTATTAGGTACTTATATTAAAAAGTAATGAAGACTTCAGAAATTGCTTTAAATATTGCATGCACATTGCATGGAACTTGTTTTGATTCCACATTAACAATAATATATATTTTGAAATAAAACTACGTTTACGGAATATATCGCGTTTACTTGATTTTTCTACTATCCCGACGTTTCGAATAAATACTTTACAGCATTTATGATGACGGGTGGACTTAGATGATAGACGTCAAAGGCTGATATGTTATTTCGACGGTTGTATCTACCCGCAGTATATGATTTTACAAATTTTGGTTTATTTATTTTAACCCACCTAATATTCGTTTAGAAACGCAGTGAAACTATCTACTTCAAATTTTTTAGGCTTACAATGTATGATGTTAGTATATTAAAATGAGTACTTATATACATTTTTTGTTATTATTTAGTGCTCAAAAATTCCGTAAACGTAGTTTCATTTCAAAATGTGTAACACATTCGCGTAAATATCAGAAATTATAAAATAATATATATTTCAGTACTATTCCTTAGACCAAAAACACAGTAGGTATATATCTCGAATTAAAAATAAAATGTTTTTACAAGAACATTTAATTATATTACTCAGATTCTATGTAGGTAAATGGTCTAGCTATAAACGATAAAATGAGTAGTTAAGAATTTAATAACAACAAAACATCTTAAAACTAAACGGATATCATTTTTAATTTCTTAAGGTAAAGGTCTCAGTCAAGGCATTTTAATTTTAAATAAACGTCTTTTTTTAATTTACTGCAATTTACATCAGAGCCAACTGTAGTGTAGTAACTGGGTCCTACCTGAGTAAACATACATAATATCAAGTGATCCATTTAATAATAGTTATAAATATAAACACATTACTCATCGCTCGAATCGTTAAGAAAATGGTCTGTGCCTACCAAAAAGTAAATAAACTGACTTACACATTACAATGGTTTTTTATGTTTTGTTTGTTATAATTATTAGCTGCCATCTTGTAGTCTTAAGATGCGTATATTAGTTACATAAGCTATATTTGTCTCGTTAATATTGCACCTACCAACTTACAAGACAACAAACAACCATTTATCTAAAATAATTATGCAATTATTATCTTTTGTAGGAGATAAATCAACAAATTCACTGCTGACTACGATACCTATATCTACAAACTCATTGCGACTTAATAAATAAATTAATAGTACTTACATAGTGTATGAAATTATATGTAACATAAGAATGATGACTTTGGACGGGACAAGATATCGGTATTTATTTACTTGCGTCTAACATCGTGAATGTAACAGGTGTCACATATCCGACGGCATGGTCTCTACGCCCCATAAATATAGTAACGTATAGATCACCTGACAGCTTCATATCGCGTAACCAATTTTGATTTGTCAATGTGTGCGTTGGATAGTGATGTAAGTTTTAAAAGATAGACTGACTATCGATAAAATGATAAAACAAATCAGTTTCTTTAACGATCTCGCTCATTCAAATAATCATCTTCAAGTAATGAAACAAATTAAAAATAAAACAGACAATTTTTTATACACTCGGCTTTTAGCAACATAAACCTACTTATATCTAATTTTTAAATTAACTAAATCGACTGACAATATCTGCTGTAGAACTTTTATTGCATTTTTTTAATTAATGTGTTAGGAGAAAATGTTCCAAGCATTTAGGATAAATATCGACAATATACCTTGTAAAAAAGTCAAGCCCTAGTGTATATGTACCTAAAAACTTTTCTACTAAAATCTTGCAAATATATAACAATGCGACATATGTCTATGTAAAATATAAACAGTAACAATGAAATTGAAATTAATTTGTAACTGAAACAGAAAATATCAGTAATTATGACCTAAAATAAAAGCATTTAAGTTGTGATAACATCCTGAGAACTTACCTGTGAAACATGCAATTATCAGGATTGTTTGCATGATTTACATCACAGGCACTCACGGAACAAACAACCATTGTATTTAATAGTTATAATCATATAATAAATAAGATTTATAACACAAATAAATCAAAAAACTGCGTAGCTAATTTCAAGCTAGAAGACTGTAGAATACCTGTCATTCAAATGGGTTACAATGACATTAGATTTGCTTTCCTCTTCCGTCTTGCTGTGTTCCCGTATAAGATTTTCTTCTCGCTCACACGCTTTGTTGATCATACGTTACTATATCTATGCTACGCCCATATGTTTTTCTTTTTATTAATCTTTTTATAGATATAGATAATTATTCATAGAAGAATAGATTTCTGTTGGGTATGTTACCAGTCTGAATATGGCTGCAAGCCGCAAGTACTTTTCAATATTACTTTTTATAATTCCTTTCTTCTAATTTCTCAGTCGTCCAGTATCCGCGGATAAGCTATGTGTGCACAAGTTCCGGTGTAGAATGTGGATACAAAATGTCGTTCAAGGGGTTAATTTTTCGGTGATTTGACTTATCATCGACCGATATTTACTACTGTGATGAATTATTAGGATTCTCGTAAACAGCTAGTGAAGTGATTATTACGATTTCAAGATTTTCAAAGCTATTCAAACCTACTTGTCTATATATCTCCACCCATTGGACAATCTCTCACTCTTCGTAACCGAAAGGGCTGGATGAGTTTTAACAGACAATTAAAATACTATAAATACTAACTAGGGTTGAAACTGTACTGTAAGTATTACTGTTTACCAATTGGTCGACTATTAAAATAATCTCAAAATGAATATTAAAGTATGTAACAATGGTAAAACAGGCATGTAAAGTCACATCTAAAGTTGACAGAGCAGCAAAATGAAGTTAAGTAAAGGAACACTAACCTTATTGGACAGTTGATTTTTTTTTTGTTTTGTTTTTATTTTTTGCTATGTTCTAACTTACAAATGTTTGTATTTTCTAAGTCATGATGATACAACGGATTTTTAGGTAGGTAATTAATACATTCTATACTGTATCAGGAATCCGTGAGACAATATGTAAACAAATCATAAAAATGATGGAGTTATGGTATATATTTCAAAATATTTAATTATTTAATGATAACTATTCATGCAGAACTATGTATTTTCTCCATGGATACACAATTGTGTATAGAATTCGTGGCGAAGGTTTTATATATAATCTTACATTGTGTACTTCTTTTATTGTTACAACTTTAACTACATGTGTAAGTGTAATGACACTATTTAGAAAGAACGAGAGAAAAAGAGGCTGAATGAGTTTTAGGCATGTTGATACGTTGCGGGCGTTGCGGCTGCTCGCGCATGGAAACAACACTAAACGAAATGAGTGCAGGAAATCGTAATCTGCACTCATTTATAGTGGACACTTTTAGTGCCTTGTGGATCTATATTTTATACATCAATAATTCTCTCAAATTAATTTGCAATTGAATGTCACAATAAGTATAATGTATTTCTTCATTTGTATAAAATTATAAATTACATAGATGACATCCAAGTAAACCTAATTGACAGAATTCTCAAAGTTAGAATGAATCTGACGTTTCATCTTCGATGGAGTTATATCCGCCATTTTCACTATTGATTAACTACTGATACGAGAGTGCGGTTTTTAAATATTTTCAGCGATTTCATGTTAAGTGTTTAGTTATTTGTTAATTTTTATATTGACGTCTTTGTGAACCTGGAATCTTTGAGAAACATTTAGTATTTTGTTTACATATTGCCTAAAGCTAAAGTGAATACGGTACGGTAACATTAAGCGTCAAAAACAAATTCAGCTTCATGTTGACGTTACAATTTAATATTTAGTTAACACTCGTTAACTAAATTACTATTATATTGAAGTTGCCTACTCAAATTACATTAATTATGTATTTCTAAGTCTGTCCTTATCATCAACAAGTTCTGTATATAATTCACCTTATTTTTCCTGTCTCTTTTATACAACATTACTTATTTCACCTACTTCTTTTAATACTATCACAAATAATTTTCGGTCTTTTTTCAGTATTTAATTGCCCAATATATAAAATGGTGGATACCCCAATCTCACGTTGTAAAAACATCTAGATTTTTATCTATAAGATACTGAAACTGACCATACGCGTTACGAAGCTTTTCCTGAATACCTAATGCGAGGGTTAGTCTCCTCTTTTTTCCGGCCTTTAAGCCAGTGATGGCTAAACACACATAAATATGAAAATTAAAAAGAATATGTATTATTTTTATGAACATTTTGTAATTATCAGCTATTTAATTAGATTTAACTAATGGACATAATCAAACACATGATTTGATTTCAAAAGAGATACTCTATACATTAATAATTACACATAGATATCTATCTAATATAGGATTCTTTTATTTTTTTAAATAGTATATACTTATCACTATTTACAACATATCGGTGTATGGAGTAAGACTTATAAGGCATGCCAGGGTAAAAAATATAATTTGCGATTGTATGCTGAATATAATATGTACACACATATACACACTGGTTTTAAAGATATTGATATATATCTGAATTTTCAAAATTATACAAGAACTAGTATTGAAATAATTCAGAAATATTCAAATTATAATATAAATTATGCTAAATTGGTTTACAATTACATACAATAGACTCACGCCTGTTTCCCAGAGGTGCAGACAACTAATTGCCACGTGTTATAAAATAGCCTTCCACTACCCCCTTTTCATTCACACACATTACTGTTAAAGTTAATTCGATACTGGGAAACCTTAATATTAATCTTTTTTGCAGACAAATTAAATAAATTTTGTGACTAAAACAGCAAAGGCGGCATTTTAAAACAATTCATAAACTGAATGGTAACGGTATTTATAGATAAAGGTATAAACAAAACTCTTAGTTTTATTTTTCCTGTTTAGCCACAAACATGCCACCTGTCACTATGGCACTTACTATCAAAGACTAGAAATGGCTGCAACATATAGGCGGAGGTGATGCGGTCCCTAGTTGAATTTGGAACCCCAAGGACCTTGCCACTTTAATTATATTTTAATTTCAATGTGATACTACAATTTGAGCAAGTGTTTAGTAATCCAAATTTAATTAAATACATTAAATAATAAATACTATTAAATACAGCTATAATACAAAAAAAAAACTCCATGATTAGAGATGAGGTAAATCTACTCAATAGATCCTAGTGAAGCTAACTTTGAAATATTAATTTTAGGAATGTGTACATTGGTGGAACATTTCTACAACTACGGGATTAAAAATAGGACTAGAAGCGTAAGGACAAACAGTCTTCAGAAATTAAATGATGTCTGAACATTTACAGACAAGGAGCCACTACACGTTTAAATTGTAGAAAGGCAATTTGTATCATAGCAAGAGCATGCTATCTTATTAACTATAAGTACTTATCAACATTTAATTCTTAAAATATTTTGTGACAATGTGTCTTATTGCTTATTTTATGTTACAACTATATTACAATTCAGGAAATCACACTATTCTGCAAATAGCAAGGTAAGCGCTAAAGAAAAACGCACCACTTGAATATTGCAAATCCATATATCGCTACTTCCTATCAGAAAGGTTACCGATGAGGCAGATTTTAATCAACCAATATTATATATAACCCCAACAATTATTTCTTTCGGTATTTGGAGTAAAATCTAACTAAATTAATAGCACGTAATTCTGACAAATATAAATACATATAAGTGTATCACTTTGGTGTTGTACCTTATTCTATGATGAGGCATCTTGGTAAGTGTTCGTGCAGATAGTCAAACAGTTCTGGCGATGCACCGGGGCAATTCGTTAGCTCAAGTTCGCGGAGTTGTCTCAGTTGTATGAGGCTGGATAAACCACTAGATGTTAACAGAGGACAGCCTGAAAACAAATGGGGTAATTAGGTACTAGCCAAATGGAGTTCTGTTTACAACAGTTAGAACAAGTATAATTTTATAATCACGGATCATCCAACCTCTGGACATTGCACTCGCTATAATAAGCTACAGACACATTTTGAAAATAATAGCGGGAGACGGAATGAGACCATACATTGTGATTGGTTATTAAAATCATATCGTTACATAATTAATGCAGCTACCGTGCATCCGTGACGTATTAATAATGTCAACAAATTTTATTGATACAGGCACTTATTATTGATGCCAATTATCAAAAATTATGATGGTTTCAGATGTACCTACATTTTTTATCGATAATATTTTGTTATGATCGAAGCACTTCATCTAATTAGTGGGATATAAAACGACAGAACATTGTTTATCATAGTATAATATATATGTTAGGTAGTTATGGCGTTGATGTAAATAAAAAATATCGATACCATGTCGGCGTAGCCACTACCCTATTTTTCTGCTTCAACGCTGAGCGATATAGAATAGTTGAAAAAACACCGAGTTAGAACGAGCTAGTACTTATTGAACTCTGCATTTTATAATAAATATTTTGTATTGGTTATAGTTACCGATGAAACGTTATATTATAATTATGTTTCTTATAATTTGATGAACGACATTATTTCCACAGTACTTAATGGGCACACAAATATTAGGGCCTGTCAATGTTTCTAAGAATTACACGACTTATAACCATAAATATTAGCTGTCAAGGTAAAACAATCACCAACTCTCGCATAAAAAAAATCGTAAATTTAATTCCTGTGAATGAAGTGATAGACTGGTGTTAAAACCAAGAACTGCAGAGACAGCGTTATCGAGATCGATCCCCAGTCCGAGTTTAGACCCGCTACACAAGGAACACTTTATTAGCTTTTCGAAATAATGGCTTCCATGTGCCTGAGAGATTTTCTCGACGGCTTGTGAAGTCTGCTACTTGGCCAACGTGGTGGACTACGGCCTAAATCCCTTTTATTCTGAGAGTAGACCCGTGCCCAACAATGGAACAGTAAGTTAAAAAAAAATCTCAAAATAAACTTACCGGCTAACGACAAAAGTTGAAGGGAGCGCATTCCACATAGATGTTGCACGCTGAAATCGCGCACTTGAGAGCACCAGCGCAAGAACAACGCGACTAGTGATTGCATGGTACTAATATAGCCCACGCCTATGTCTGTTATATGAACGCACCTGTGAACACATCAGTACATTCATCCGTTAGAATAAATCAATAAACTGAAATGACTTGTGTTGCTTTAGAACTGCTCCTATCCCATACATTACACTTATGATAAGGATCACACACTGATTGGAAGCACCACGTTTATCAATCTCTGAAACTGCCGAGAGAGAGAGAGAGTAAAAAAGTTACGAAATGTTTGTGGTTTTTATTTGCTTTCAAGACAACTCCCTGGACTAAGGAATAATCCCTATATCGGGAGACATTACATACAATTTAACGGATACAAAGTATACCCAGACTCAAAAAGAACAAATTATATCCTGTGTTGGAATCAAACCCACGGGAGAAAGCAGGTCAGTATTAGTAACTTTATGTGTTACCAACCTAAACTGTAAGTATATAAAAACCTTTTTAGCAAATGATTCGGAAATGGGACGTATGTGTTAAAACTTCTCAGTTTTTTCATAATCATAAATGTTAGGAGTACTCGTTCAACCACTGAAGGAATGTAATATGGTTCCGGTGGCCTGCCAATAAAGGCGGAGAGACGGCGCACGGCGGGTTTCTTTAGTAGGTGAGGGCCCCACACCACCCTGTTCGTTGCCCCGAACGACGGGGTGTGCGGTTAGGAAGATTTTTTCCCGCCTTAACAAAAAAAAAGGAGTACTCGTTCAAATTTTTCTAAATGCTAAGCATGTGAAATGCTTAAAAATTATGTAGAAATATTAAAATATGTAGAAATCTTTATTGAATAATTAAGCTTAACTCGTTGAACTAATGTATGCAAATACCTCAGACAGATGACTCAGGCGTCACCAAAGATGTTAAGAAGGAATGTATTATCGAAATTAGTAGACCCAAGCGGATGTTAAGCTTGCTGAATTGACAAAGCATTTGGGACGGTTTTCCAGGAGATGCAGGTTCAATTCCTGCTCGTGACTATTATTTTCGATTAAACTTTTTCGCACTTTGTGTTCATTTATATATCTAAGCATATTAAATGCTTAAATCACGTATAAAGGAGAATGCCCACAAAAGTAGGTATAGTCTTTAGTTTCATATTGTATCATATTGTACTTACTTTAATGAAACTTACCTTAATTTATAGCGTTTTAAGTGTACATACAATTACAAATATTACAATATCTCTACTTCGCCGGATTTTCGAGAAAAAGGTTAATAATGAAGTTCATCAAATTAGGTTCTATTTTACGTGTTTAAGTCCCTACGATCATACAAATATTTATTTTGCATTTTCATCAAGTTTTTACTTAATTTGATAATTTTGACTGGATATTTGAGAAGGTATAGTAGTTATTAAAAAAGAAATTTTTGAGACCAATTTATTTCTGATACAAAACAAAACCATATATGGGCATTCTCTTTTATCAAAATAAACTAAGTTAATAATTTAATATTAGCGCTAACACCACAAAACAATATGCTGCCAACCTGTCCAAAGTAAGTTCTTCAAGATGGTTGAGGTCACAGGCAATGTATTCGAGCGCATTGTCCGTAACTCGGGGGCACCAACTCAAGTCGAGGCTGCGCAGCCGCGGCAAGTTCTCAGCAAGGAGCTCTACACCTTCGTCCGTCACTTTGCTGCACCCACTCAGCGATAACACCGTTAAGTTTGGCAGGGCGTGAACTAATGGGGACATAAAAAACAATCATTACTTCTAACATTGTTCGTCAATTCTTAATTTTATATGCGAAAGAAATTTTAAAGCGTTTGTATGTTTGTTTGTTACGCTTAAACGCCATAACTACTCAACCAATTATTTATCATGAAATTTAGATTTAAGATCTTCCCAAGCTAATCCAAGACACTAAAGCCTCAGAAAAAATGTACAAACGAATCTCGTAGAACAGGAGTAATCGACATAGCCCGAAGACAACACAGTTAAGTCACGTTACTCGATTAACCGATAACCAATGGGAAATTGAATAAAACATTTAGTATGAAACTAAACAAAACACGTTATAAGTGTGTGCAATCTATATAAATCGTCGGCTCTATCACACCTTCATTACAAAGCCTATTGCGCTCATCAAACAGATTCATATTATCCAAACTCGAGAGAAATACTGGCAGCAACTGAATAGTTCTAATATCCAGCTCCTGGCTTCATCATCAGATCAGCACTAAGATATCTACTAAACTACATACTCTTTGAAGTTTTTTGAATTTTGATACCACGCTATGATTAGAAGTAATTTACCATTCATTTCCAAGTTTTATTACATTGTTGGCTCAAAAAAGGTTCTCGAGTGGCGACCACGTGACGTGGAGACGTAGAACGGGCATCCACCAGGTTGACTGACAACTTAATCAATGCTGCAGAGAGCCTCGGGATGCAGGCGCTCCCTCCCTATTAGGGATCTTATGTATATTACTTAGTGGAGAATGAAAGGTTTTACTATCTAGTAGAGTATATCTATACTCTTAACTGCCTCTGTGGTGCAGCGGTATTGTGAGCGTCTGCTGATCATGAGGTCTCTGGGTCGGGAAGTGTTATTGTCATATATGCTAAGTGAGGGTAAATCAAAAAAACGCCAGTCTAGATGGTGATCTGAACTTCCATACAGTGAGCTACATATTTTTACGTAAAATTGTGAGCATATAACAGTGGCGACGAGATAAAAAACTTATTAAATAGTAAAATAAAGTGAATAAAGTGTTATTAAAATAATAAAATCAGTATGGATATAAAATTTAATGAGTTTGATATAGTCAATGGATGTTGGCAAAATTACATAGGTTTTGCTTTTGCCTTCAAGCAAATGAAATTGAAGAAGATTGCAAGAAAAAAGCGAATTTATTTGCGGTTTGTGGTCCCGATTTGTATGATTTGATAGTTTCTTTAATTTCACCAAAAAACGTAAGTGAGGTTAGTTTCACATTGTTAGTTGAAAAATTAAACAGCCATTTCCATACAAAACCTAATGAAATTATAGAATCTTATAAGTTTCACACTAGAAATCAAGAAAAAGATAAAAAAATAAGAAATTACATAGCGCAATTACGAAAATTAAGTATAACTTGTAATTTTTCTGACTTAAACCGTACATTAAAGAGATAGGTTGGTATGTGGTATATTAGATAAGAAGACACAAAAAAAATTACTACAACAAAATAAAGTAACGTTCGAACAGGCATGTGAGATTGCATTATCATATGAAATTGCAAATATTGATGCTAATGCCATTGTTCAACCATCGCCGAGCATAAATAACTCTCCTTTTGACACAGTAGAACCGATGGACATTAACAAGGTCATTAATTATAAAGATGAGAATAAACACAATTGTACTCGTTGTAACAAGTTTCATAAAGGAAAATGCAGATTCCGATGGAGTAAATGCCACCATTGCGGAAATACTGGTCATATTGAAGCAGCTTGTTTGAGTAAGACTAGATCAATGAAGGAGGACTCAAGATGTAATTGTATGAAATAGGAATTAATAGCATAAGACAAGATAAAATTGGTCCTTTCATTATAAAAGTAATTTTGAATAGTAAAGAAGTATTGATGGAAGTGGATTCAGGTTGCCCATACACAATAATTAATGAAGACATGGCCAGACTCATATGGAAAGGAAAATTACCTAAATTAAAAGAAACGCAAATAGGAGGGATATACAGAGGGTAGATTAGTATTGCTAGGAGAGACAACCATAAAAGTTGAATATAGAGATATAAAAAAGGTTTTGAAAATACTAGTAGCTAAAGGAAATGGATCAAGTTTAATTGGGAGAAATTGGTTCCATGATTTGGGCATTTTTATTCACGGAATAAATAATATACAAATAAGTACTAATGATAAAATGCGGACCACTCGGTTAATGGATAAATAAGTGTTTGAACCTGGATTAGGTAGGTATACAGGCCCAATAGTAAGTATAGTACCAAAAGAAGGCTCAGTACCAAAATTTATAAAAAGTAGACCCATACAATTTGCCATAAGAGACAGAGTATTTAAAGAAATTGATAGGCTAGTGAGAGAAGATGTGCTTGAACCAATAGCACATTCTGAATGGGCTACTCCGGTAGTCCCAATACTGAAACCAAATGGCAGGGTAAGATTATGTGGAGATTATCGTTCAACAGTGAATGCAGATACAGATACATATCCACTGGCAACCCTGAATGAAGCTTTTAGTGAACTTCAAGGTGGGGTGATATTTTCTAAAATTGATCTAGAACAGGCATACACACAAGTCTCCGTTGATGATAATACAGCTAGGCTACTTACATTGAACACCCCGAGAGGACTCTATAAAATGAAACGCTTGGCATTTGGGGTTAAAGCTTGTCCAGGAATATTTCAACGACTAATGACTGGGTTGCTCGCTGGAGTAGGTGGAATAGCCATTCTACTCGATGATATTGTTATATGTGGAAAGAACATAAAAGAACACAATAGCGGGCTAGAAATGGTTTTACAGAGATTAACAGAGGCAGGCCTCAGAGTACACAAAGATAAGTGTAAATTTGCAGTGCCAAGGGTGACATTCCTAGGATGTGTCATAGATGAGTCAGAGTTACATCCTTCTAAAGAAAAAAATAATTGTATTGAAAATACACCAGCACCAAAAAATATAAAAGAGCTACAAGCATTTTTAGGACTCCTCAATTTTTATGACAGGTTTTTACCACACAAGGCAACCATTGCTGAACCCTTATACAGATTATTGGAACAAGATATCAAGTGGAAATGGAACAGAGAACATCAAACAGCATTTAAGACACTGAAATCAATGTTGTCTAGTGAGGATACATTCGTCCATTATGATACAAATAGTAAACTAGTAATGTCATGTGATGCATCACAGTTTGGACTTGGAGCTGTACTAGAACATGAAATGGATGATAAAACAGTGAGACCAATCATGTTTGCATCTCGGACGATGAATAGACATGAAAGGAACTACGCCCAGATCGACAAAAAAGCAGCAGCAATCATTTTTGGGCTTAAAAAAGTCCATCAATATATAAGTGGTCGTAAAGTAATCATCAAGACGGACCACAGACCACTATTAGGCATTTTTGGACCTAATAAACCTATTCCCAACATCATCTCACCAAGAATGCTTAGATGGGCATTATTACTTAATACCTATGATTATGACATTGAATATGTAGAAGGTAAAAAATTAGGCAATGCAGATGCTTTAAGCCGTTGGCCATCGGAAGAAGTAACTACTGAAGAAGAATACTCTGGAGTGTTGCTGATAGAAGAGACACCACTAGAATTACAATTTACAGCTATAGATGTTAAAAAATTTACAAAAAGAGACAAGGTTCTAAGTAAAATACTATATTGGATAAGAAACGGATGGCCCAAAAAGGTAGAGGAAGTCTATAAGAGATATTGGCAGCGAAGAGAAGAGTTATCAGTGTATGATAGTTGCATTTTGTGGGGTAATAGAGTTGTGGTGCCAAAAAAATTAGACCAGCTATATTGGAAGAGTTACATAGGAACCATGATGGTATAGTAATCTGCAAGACATTAGCAAGGAGCTACTTCTGGTGGCCTTCTATGGACAATCAAATAGAAAAGATAATAAGAAATTGTAAAACATGTTCTGAAAATAGAAATATGCCAACGTCAGTTACCCATCCATGGTTAAAACCAGAAAAGCCATGGTCACGGTTGCATGTGGATTATGCAGGTCCTTTTCAAGGGCAAGCAGAACGGACCGTACAAACCGTGAAAAATAAACTCAAAAAGTTGACTACAGGAATATGGCACACAAGACTGTCAAATTTGTTGTATGGATTACGAACCACACCAAATAGCACCAATGAAAAGACCCCTGCAGAGCTTCTAAATGGACGTCGGTTTAATTCGATTACTTAAACCATCTGTCTTATAAAACAAGTAAAGAAAATAAGGAATATATAAAAACGCGTACTTTTAGCGTTGGACAAGCAGTATATATTCGAAATTATTGTAAGGGACCTAAATGGTTGCCAGGTGTTGTAGAAAAACGAGTAGGAGTCTCTAGATACTTGGTGCGATGGCATGGGAAATTATTGTTGAGACATCTTAATCAGATGAAGAAAGGAGGAGAATTGAATGTGAAATTGGACCCCAAGACCATAGAGAAGGAAACGTTTAACGACAGTGATGATGAGGGCCGTATAGTGATACCTTCACCGCAGAAATGTACAGATATCATAGGGATATCGAGACCACAAGATTTAGTTTTACCCAGGAGTTCCGGAGAAAGCACTAGAACCAAACGTGCATTATCAATCTCACCACCATCGTCCACATACAAGAAAATACGATCAGAAAGCATAGTCAGCTCTGAACTTAGTATAGAAGATGAGGGGTCTGAAATAGAGAGTGATCAGGAAGAAATATAGCTAGATCTTAATTCCATTGACTCAAATAAACAAAGACTATTAAATGTAGTGTGATATAATATTAACCAAAAGACAATTAGTAAGTGATCATTGATAAGAGAACATTGTGTAAAGTGATGTACAATTGAGTGAATTTAAAGTGTGTGGACATAGCTTAGGGGAAAGGCATGTCATATATGCTAAGTGAGGGTAAATCAAAAAACGCCAGTCTAGATGGTGATCTGAACTTCTATACAGTGAGCTACATATTTTTAAGTAAAATTGTGAGTATATAACAGTTATTATTTTATTCGTAAAAAGAAAAATTCTTAGTAGCAGCCCGGAGTTTGAAAATGTGCCCGGTAGACGGCAATAGGCTCGCGATGGCCTAAGTGGGACTAGTTTGCGAAATGTTTGTTCTCTTGCAGCTATATCTACGCGAGATACGTTAGATATTTGAAACTAGCAATAATGTATATCATGGTGACAAATTACAATCATATATATGATTTACTAGCTGTTACCCGCAACTTTGTCCGCGAGGAATTTCATAAAAATAAATAAAGCAACCCTTGAAATGACAAACAATTTTTTTATCTTCGTTCATCTTTCATAAAAAGTATCCTATGTTACTTCTAATAACTCCAAGAATATGTGTACAAAGTTTCAAGTCAAATGATGATCGGTTAAGTAGTTTTTGCGTGAAAGCGTAACAAACAAAGAAACTTACATTCACATTCATAATATTAGTAAGTATTGATAAAAGTAGTATGTACATAACCAACTAAAGGTCAGTAACACATGAAATTATCTCATCACATATTGCGACGCCAGCAGTAGACATAATCATGTTTATTATTAGCTTAAAAAGGTACCTACAAAATTATCTCTCAAAGTTACCTTAGTATCATGACCTCTTAACCCAGATGCAAACAAATGCATGAGACATGCACAATTAAACTTCTTGCTATTTCTTATCTAAAATTTGTTATTTTGTTACATGTGCAAACACAACATAGTCCAGATAAGTACCAAATAATAGTTAATACTATACATCCATCCATCCGTCCATCAGCCTTTTAACGTCCACTGCTGGACATAGGCCTCCCCAAGAATGGGGGATAGTGCCGTAATCGCCACGCTTGGCAGGCGGGTTGGCGATCGCAGTGGATGTTATTAATACTCGAAGGAGTGCTACTCCCCCGGTATTCCCTCAGTCGGCTCTTACGACTCCCATCGGTAGAGAGGGGTGGGACAATTCTAAAGCCGGCCTCACACGGCCCATACTATACATATATGAATGTAAAGAAATAACACCTATTTATTTCACGATAATATTTTTAATACTATAATAGAAGGTTAGAATATTATATTTAAAATTTCAAAATAAAATATTAATGTCACAATGGATATTTTTTTTTTCTGAAAGAATGTGTGTCTTTTAGATTTTATATAGGTAATTGTAAATAATAAACTTTAAATGTAGTTTACCCTTCACAGATAGGAATAATATAAAACTGTAGTAGGTACCTAGTTAATATAATAACTAAATAAAATTCTCCTTCACAGAGCAACGGGGGTTCAGGTTTATTAGTTGAAGGTTTATACCTTATCTTATATGAATACTAAAATACATGAATAGTCTAACAATCCATACCTCTGCTCTATATATTTTCAATTTCAATTTTTTAGTAGGTGGGCATAAAATATAGGTACCCAGATGAACACCACTGAAGGAATGTAATATGGTTCCGGTCGCCCGCCAATAAAGGCGGAGATGGCACACGGCGGGTTTCTTTAGTGGGTGAGGGCCTCACACTACCCTGTTCGTTGTCCCGAACGACAGGGTGTGCGGTTAGGAACATTTTTTCCCGCATTAAAAAAAAAAAGGAGCATGCAAAGTACCCAGATGAACGCATTTACTACAAACTAGATTCTGCCAGCGAATTTATCAGCACATTAAAATTACCCCTATGCAAAAATTGCCATACCAGAAGGCCTTTTTTATTTTTTCCGAATTAAAAGAGTTGTCTGTATTCCGGGCTATAAGTATACCAAATTACGTGATGATCAGTTATGGCATCGAGTAACAAATGAACTCGCTTTTACATTTAGAATACATATCAAGTAATTAGCGATGCTGACTTGCAGGATCAATGAATATATCGAGGCCAATTTTTGTGTGTGACTGGTAATGGAAACTTCATATAAAAAGCGGGTCATAGTTATTAACATATATTACATATTAAGCTATGTGTAAAAATAAGTATTTACCGATATTAACGACTCCATGGTTTGTAAGTTCCCAACAACTGTGTAGACGCAAGACGCTCAGCGAGGAGCTTTGCTTAGGCGAGAAGTAACCCAAAGCTGCGTCGGTTACATGGTAAGCTTGAAGTGAGAATTCGTACAGGGAAGGTAGAAGTTGAGCTACCGCTCCCACCTGTAAATACAATAACATTCGAGGTGTTATCGGACTCCGGATTCACAAACTTATACGATAGCTTATAAAAACTCCGCAGCATTCGTTTATACATCTACTTAAAAACTCATTTTCACTACTACTATCCACGACGAGTCCTATCAGGGAAGGGCGCTTGAGAGTAGGATAGTACTTAACCGATCATCATTTAAGTAGACCATAGTCCTAGTGTGGTAAGCTGTAGAGTCCATCCATCCATCAGCCTTTCAACGTCCACTGCTGGACATAGGTCTCCCCAAGAGAACGCCACAACGAGTGGTCCTGCGCCGACCGCATCCAACGCCCCCCGCGGCTTTGACCAGATCATCGGTCCCATTTTTTGTTGAATGCTCATTATGGCGGATAGTGCCGTAATCGCCACGCTTGGCAGGCGGGTTGGCGATCGCAATGGATGTTAGTAGTGGTAGGTATAGACCTCAAACAGATCGATCTCGTTACCACTGTCTTTGCCATCCTTAGTATCACACCGTTAGATTACTAAAAAGAAATGCCATGGCCAAGATGTATATAGTAGTACCACAGTCTAAGAACCATATTCTTCGACTGTGGTAGTACTCTATGCGCATACATTCGTTTTTCTCTAGTCTTGAGCACCAGTTGCGACCCAGTCTATATGAAGAACCTCACTCATGTCACTAGCAGAATATGTACGCGAACTCGTTTTCTACAGTTCAATTTATTTTAGACAATATGAGTAAAAACATTACAATATATGCGTTTGATAGAGAACAGATTGCTATCGCGTATTGTTGATCGAAGTATAAAACACTAGCCTTTGCCCGCGGCTCCGCCGCAGTCAAAAGCTAGCTTTTTTAGGTAATATCTCAGGTTCACGATATAGTAGTGGGATAAAATAAATACCAGTTGTTAAGTCTAAATCAAGAGCTATCAATCAAAAAACGTTGCATCAAAATCCGTTTAGTAGTTTTTGCGTGATGCGCGAACAAACAGACGAAAATTCTAAAAAAAATCGTTTTGTGTTTAGACACGCCTATATAGCCTAATTCAGTCATTTTTTCTCGAATATTTTGAATGTACAGACATAGCTTTGTTACAGCTTTATAATAGTATATATAAAACACAACAAAACGCACTAACTCATTAGCAATGTTACATTTGGATCAATACAATAACGTAGGCTAGGTTCCATTTATGGACATGTGAAAGGAACATAGATAAGTAGGTACCTATTTTCACTCCTTTGTTTTATATGGTTATGAATTTATACACTATTATAACGTCATAACAAAAAAAAGGGAACTTTACTGCAAGCAGAATTCGAACCTGCGTCCCATCCAATCCGAGGATGTGATCTAGACCGCTAAGCTATTGCAGTCGTCAATAACTAAAATCACTTCGTGTTGCGATTAATTGACTGTAAATAATAATCTTCAAGAAAATGTATAATAACAAGTTTTTTCAATTTTTGATTGTGCTTATTCAAGAGTTATAATTGGAAAACGCGCGTAACTATTTATGTGTAAGTACGCATACATAAACGTACCTCCGAAGTTTTTTAAAATTATTTATTTAATATATTATACATACACATTGTGTGATGATTTTTTTTAATAAACTGTACATATTAGTTAAGGCGTATCTTGATAAAGGTGTTGATCCATACTAAGATATTAATGCGAATGAACCATAAGAAAAATATTTTATCTCGTTACACTGTTGGATGTCGAGAGTAAATGTATGCACCAGCATCTATAATTGTTTGTCTACAGAGTAACCTCTTAAAACCCGATACAATTTGGCTTCTAGCCAGGTTCCACTTCCGCTTTTCTGTTGGTCACTGGAACTTTAAACCCTACTGTTCCTATTTGTTTAATGTTCTCATGTTTCAACTGCCCACATCTGTAGCAACTATAATTTTAATTATGACCATTTTGCAGGATCTGAAAATCGTCTACTTAGTAACATGGCGATGAAAATAGTGGTACGAGATAAAAATTTTGTATTTAGGAAGTGAGCCAGCATTTTCACGATACCCCAGAGCGGCAATAAGGGTGTCTCCCACGTGTGTATGAGTCACTATCGCGCGCGTGTTAATTAACAAAGCACACGGGATGGTAAGCGGTTACTTAAGCCTATAGACACCAACAACACCAGAGGTATCACTCGCGCGTCTCCATCTCCAAGGAAAGGGTTAGGAGGTGAGTGATAAAGGATAATAAGGAGAGGATAGGGAAGGGCGTTCGGGCCTCCGGCGCTCTCACTCACCATACAAAACACAACGGCAGGAGTACCTACCGCTGTTTCACACCAATTTTATGTAAGAGGGTGCGCTTCCCCGATCGAGCCGGACCATTCCTGCTGGGATAAGCAAGGCTCTATCACTAAAAAACAAGGCTCTAGGTACTACTAAAAAACTTACAAATATTTCATCAGTGTTTCAATTTGACATTTTGAAGTGCCTGAGTGTAAGTCGTAAATATCTATCACCAAATTGTGGTGTACTGTGATAATTACGTTGACGTTATGTTGAGATATTCGTGTATTACTTTATTACGAGGCAACCAGGCGCATTGGTATTTGTGCGCTATTTGGAGACACTATGTTGCTATCATTAGCGAGAGCGACTCCCCTTAGTTGAGCTTATCTCCATATGGGTTGTATAATCCAAGTGAGTCGGCGATCTAAGTAGAAGCCTAGATATTTAATAGTTTCACAATGGGGCAGGATTCGTCGCATTCCTATTTGGCAGGAGGTTATGTTCCCCTATGCAGACTGAAGGAGACGTGGTTCGATTTCTGTGCGGGCAGTTCAAGTTTTGTGCGGAACTTCAATTACTAAACAATAGCCTGACTCGTTATTACATCAGCAAACTGCTAGTGAAAGTATCATCCTAATCAGTCCAGCCAATCAGACAGACTAAAAGTTTAAAATTGATATTTTGTAATAATAGGTAATGTTTTCATATGCATTTATTAAAAAAACTGTTATTTAGAAATTACAAATTGAAGTGTCAATTCTATTTATTTGTATGGATTATAAAAATATACTTACAGCTTCATCAGCGATGTTTATGCAATCAGTAAGAGTGAGGGAAACAATCCGTGGAGTTAAGCATGACCACAAACCAGCCTCAGTTATTTCATTGCATCCAGTTAATTCTAACTCAAACAAAACCTAAAAAATATTACAAGAATGGTCTTTATGTATGTAAAGTTGTGATGGTTTATAATTATAAATAAGATTCAGCAAACTCTATTCTTATTATCTAACTGAGAAAACCAATAAAAAACAATTATAAAGCCGTTAAGATAATGAGTTGTTTAATTCATTTGAATTTTTACTAAGGAGAATTTGCTTTATTGTTATAAAACATTCAGATAAAAGTATTAAAAATAGATGAAGTATATAATAAAGAGTAGATACACCTTACCTGCAAGTGATCCAAGATAGCTTCTAAGCCCCTATCTGTTATAGTGCATCCTTTTAAACCAATAGCATTAACATGGTGCGATGATAGAGGGAACTGCCTAATGAATTCATTTATATCCTCATCTGTTGCTGAAATTAAAACAACTCCACGCATGCCTCTTCTTATTAAAGAATTATAAAACCTTTGCATACAACAATTAGTACTGTTTCTCAATTCTCTGCAATCAAGAACCGCAACAAGGCCACTCCACCATCGTGGTGATGAATACATTATATCACGCCATCTGGTACACACCTGCGCTAATGATCTTCTTTCATTTGCATTGAAGTAAAGGAAAAATTTTTCAAGAAATTTTTCTTCCAGTATAAATTGATTCCATGACAAAGGTCTCGGCGACGGCTTACGCCGTCGTGGAACTCGGGGTGGAGTGGCCGCTGTGGTGGGGCCACAAAGCGCATTAGCCACGCGCTCCACGACGCCTGGCGAGCGCTTGCGGCCGCGCAGGCCCAACCCCGTGATGCGCCGCGACAGTTCGGCCGAGGCGCGCTCCACAACACCCTGCGCCGACACTGATGACATCTTCACCTTCACTCGCCGAATAGCGTCCGCTGGCCGGCCACTACCTGACCCCGCGCCACTCGCACCCTGCTCACAACCCGCCACTGCGCTACTGCACGGGATTTTTATTCATTTAATAAATACTGCAGTACTTAGTAATAATCATGAGGTTTATAAAAATAAAAATGAGTTGCACAGAATTTAAAACCAGTTATTTATGTGTACATTTACAGAATGAAACATATATTTTTATTTAGGAAAACTAGCACTATTATCAGTAGGTGGGAGGGAAGTTATCAAAAATGTATTGAATCAGAAAAAGTAAATATTTTATTCCAAGGATATAAATAAAGATAGAGCTGGAATTGCAAATGACTAAACTTATCATCACACCATTTCCCTTGCGGGGTAGGCAGAGAGAAAAAAGTTGCAAATGACCACAAAATAAAATACCAAAGATTACTTCTCATTTTATAAAAATAAGAAATAAATTAAGTTTTTGCTAATTTACACGCTAAAATAAATGCACAAAATACGTAACATTTAAAAAACATGCTAAAAATCGATGAACTTTGTGTTTTACCTTTACAATAATTTCTGAACATAGAATAGCCATTACTATACACCGACAATTTTAAAATGTCGTAATAAATATATTGTTTTATTGATAAATATTCTTTTAAACGATCTATTGCAAATTAGTCACTATAAACAAACTAAAAAAATGTAAAATCCTACAAAACCACAAGCTTACAGACGTAACGTAATACAGACTATTAGCATAATCACAGACTAACTGAGAGTCCCATGCCCATGAGCACTGAGACTCAAACTAAGGGCCGGTTGTTTCAAACGATTGATTATCGTAACCACAGGGAGTCAGCATTAAAACTAGCCAATGCCAGCTTTGGTCAAAATGAATTCAACAGAGACAACGCTCTACAAAAGAAAGGGACAGAATAGACATTCATGCTAATAATCGCATGCTTGTTTATTCTGAACATCCTTTAAACATGTCTACTGTTTTATAAGATTTGTTTTTTTTAAGACTAGGGATGATTGACTTTTATCAGTTCCTTAAAAATATGGAAATTGTCTAAGATATTTATTCAGCTAATTTTCTCTCCTACACCTTAAATTCTAAGACTATAAAAGTTATTTATATAATTTTAAAAACAATATACATTCAAACGACGTTAGAATTTGCTGGTACGCAATGGCAACTCCTACTTAAATTGTCACTGTGTCAGGGATGCCATATATATAGTTTTATTGGCGTTTATACAGATTTTATACTACGTTACTTATGATATATTTCAATCTACTTTTATACAACAATTTCGATATTAATATTTTTAATAAGATCTAGAAAAAATTAACATCAAATATAATTAGATTATCACCCATTATGTTTCAAATAATATTATTTTTATCGTTTACACTAGACAAAATTCTTTAGATTACAGTTGCAACTGCTCGCACATTATTTTTTAATATCTAATCTGGGAAAATAAAGGATATGTATGTGCTAAAATAAACTTAGTTTGTTTTTTACAGAATTCACAGTCCATAATATGTTGCCTTAGCTGTGGCAACATTGTACTAAAAAAGGACGGTTCTTTTCGTATAACAAAAAAAAACTTAATATGGCGGATTTGCTCATTTTCTTTCGCAATACGATTTCCATTATCTAATTTTCTCATAATTAATAATCTAAATTATTTTGCTGACTGCTATTATAACAAGAGCAAATTTTTGAATTATTTTCTAAAGTTAATTTCGTGTTTTTTTTACGCGAAATAGACGCTTGTGGATTGTGTAACAAATTTACTATAAGTTGAATTAAAATTTGTGTTTTTTGTTGGAAACACCTGTTATTGACGCATTTCTACATCATAGAAAGAAAAATAATTTTAAAGTGCGCAAAATGCGGGGTAAACTCCAAAGAAGATTCTGCTATGCAATTCCACAGGTTTCCTCAGCCATCCTGTATCAAGTAAGTAAATTATTAGACTGCCGTTCGTAATTTGATTTAACAGTGGAGGCGACTAGGGGTAAGTAGCTATTATCACCCACCAGTAAGTGGTAGGGTTGGGGACTACTAGGATATCGACTTATTATCGGTCTCGACAATTCGAAAGGGCGAAGAATTGATGTTGGACCACTACAGTGAGCACGGTGTATCTACGGTATGTTTGTTCTGGGCCATAAGCGCGGCCAAGAAGTATCTACGGGGTCCACCACCCATCAACCAAAAAATAACATAAGAAGAAAGCTTATTTTGTTGGTCTTTGGATGATTCTAATTTTAATTTGAAATAATAACATGATGCTAACACTATAGTAGTCATTTCCGTTAGAAAACCATTATTTTCATCTGAAAAAAGACGGAGTTACTCTCAATTAGAGGCTAAAGAAGTTTTACTTATAAGATATATATGAAAACACTAATTTTTCAGGGCAAAAGTTTGGGCAAAATATTGTTTTCCTAACGATGATTGCACTTCTAATGAATTTTTGGATAAATTAAATAAGCAGCATATGATGCTTTGTGCTAGACATTTTGATGACTCATCATATACAAGTAGTGCCAGAAAAAGGTTAAATTTGTTTGCTTTACCTATTGGAACACGACATATACATATTAAACCAATTAAGAGATAACCAGTATAATCCATCCACTTCCAGTTAACCACATGATACTGATGTAAGTATGCTAATATATGTGTTCTTAAGCTTTATTATATTAGTTTCAACAAAACTATATTCACCTATTATATAATTTCATTTCTTATTTTGAGAAAAAAAAATATATACATATATATAAAAAAATAAGAATTTCATATTTTTTTTTTTTCTCATAAAGGTCATTCATGTTATTCTTAGATAATATCAAGTGTGAAACCATACTGTGTAACAAATATGTAACTATTTAACCAACTTTGTTTTTGTTAATTTTATTGTATGTATGACTTGATTGGCACCCGTGTGTAAAGGTAAGGTTCTGGCAGAAAACCAGCGCCTGACACTTTAGCCTGGCATAAAGCTGAGCTGGAAACCTTTTTAGCACTGGCGTGAGACATACATTGTTTTAAGTTTGACTTACATTGTAAATGTTGTACATTTTGTTTGTCTCATACTTGTAAGCTAAATAAATTTGTTCTTTGTTTCTTTCTTTCTATTAAAGTAAATATATAAATGTTAATATATAGTATTTCTTCTTTCATATAAACCATTATTAGGCATTACCGCTTTTAATCCTACTTTACTATCTAAAAATCTGCCTGCTTAGGCTGTCAAAGCTGGTAGTAAAGTATGCCTGCTCTACATCTTATAGACAAAGAAAGCAAGAATATTTAGTGTATCCGGCTTTCATTCCTACCAGAAAATAAGGGATTTCATTTTAAGCCATCTAAAAATTAAATTTAATACTTGTTTTTTACAGAAATTACCCAAAAAAAAAAGGAATACTACAAGATTTGTATGTATATACATAGGTGCTTTAACTTTTATGGCAATTGGAGTTCGTAAAAATTGGAAACAACCAATAGCTTTTTATTTTTTTGGACCTTTCGTCACTTGCGACTAGATTAGTTGTACTTGTCAAAGAGGTAAGTTTTTCTTATAATTTATGAATATTTATGTAGCTATTGCTTGTGCACAAATAATTATTAGGGATGATGACAATGCAAATGTTACGGAAGTTAGTTAACTGTCATTTTCATTACCTAACCTTATTATCTTTACTGTTGTGTGATTTGAATTGAGGGTATTTTTGGGAACGAAATGAAAATGACAACTCAAAACTTAACAATATTTTGCTACTCTTCCGACAAATCCAATTTTGAGATAGAGTTTACAATCAATTTTTATAGTTATAAGAATCTTAATATTTTTGTGATTGAGTGCGGTTTTTTAAATAATTAGAGATAAGTAATAAGGGCATTAAGCACACTTAGGTACTCAATATTTTGGATAATACTGATGGAAGAAATATATTAATTTTAAAATAATTGCAGGATATTTACAAAATATATTTCTTCACTTATGAATCGGAATTATTTTATTTATATAGTTTTAATGAAATGCTAAATCTATACATATAATAAAACTGAAGTGTCTGAGTTAATTAATGTCTAAATAACAGCTTTTTACTTCATGCATATGATACTATATATTATGTTACTTATAACAAAAGCAATGTCTGTCTGTCTGTCCGCCTGTTTGTTCCGGCTAATCTCCGGAATGGCTGGACCAATTTGGATGGGACTTTCACTGGCAGATAGCTTACATCATTCGATTTCAATGAATATCTTAAGAGATATCGTAGTTTTAAAATAACCTCGAAGCAAAATAATGATCAAGTACTGATGTTAGCGTTAACCCAAAGCAACTATTCAACGTAGACGAAGTCCCGGGCAGAAGCTAGTTTATTATATGATTATAACTATTAAATAGGTACAATGGTTGTTTGTTCCGTGAGTGCCTGTGATGTAAACTGGGGTTTCTGGTGAAATAAATAAAAACGAATTAACTATGTTTGTTTTAATCTATTACTTATGTCTGTTTTGTTTTATTAGATGAAGATTTTTTTTTTTGCATTTAGTGGCAGACGAGCCACGGTCCCTCTAATGGTAAATGGTAACCGCCGCCCATGGACTCGACTATACCGAGAGTATTGTCAAGCCACTGCTCACCAATTCATTTCACGGATGAAATGAAATATAAACGGCTATCTCCTCCTACAGCCAAAACGCAACGATGTGCTTCATGGCCGGTCATACGGGAGATGGTGGTACCAACCCGCTTGGGCCGGATACCAAGTGAGTACTCCCAGTTGGTACCCAGCCCTACCACCAGTCGTGCAATGGATGATAATTGCTTACTTCCCTTAGTCGCCTCATACGACACCCGTGGGAAAGAATGGGGTGATGACACTTGTATTCTTAATCCGTCACCACACGGAACCAATGACGAATGAACGGATGATTATTTGAAAGAAACTGATTTATTTTATCATTTTATCGATAGTCAGTCTATGTCTTAAAACTTACATCACTATCCAACGCACACATTGACAAATCAAAATTGGTAACGCGCTTAGACAAATTATCGAGCTGTCAGGTGATCTATACGTATCATAGATTTAGGAATATCAAACGGACGTCCAAGACAGAACCTTTTTAACAGTTTTTTAACTAATTTAAATAAGTAACAATAATGGCATCAAATATATCATGTGTGTTAAAAATAGTGTTTCTTCTTGATATGTGTGTGTATATTATTTTACAAGTGCAATATATGATAAATAGAGACATTTTAAGTTTGAAAAATCAGTTGTTCTGCATGAAACGAGAGTAATACACACCTCAACGCTTCGATTATGAGGCGTGCAAAATAGAATGTTAAGCACCTAAAGCATGTTTTTTCAGTTTCTAAAACTATAATTAATGGTTTGGTTTTGTTGCAGGAGTTGCTAAATGGAGCCATAATGAAGAAATCTATAATTTACCTAGATAATAAAAACCAAAACTTTATTTTCGCTCCTGCATTGAGCAGCATCTTAAACCTAAAAACAAAAAATGAAAGTACGTTTAGCTGCTCTAGTCTTAAGCCATTCAGTTGCAGCAGGAATATTTTCCAAAGCAGCCCAAAGTGATTATTTAGATAAGTCCATATTTTATATTGATAGCTTTGTGGTTTCATTGGCCTATTAGACGTAAATGATAAACATGATGTGTTAGGGTAGATCTATTGGTCAGGCATAATGTTAGAACTTTGTTAGATTTTTTCAAGTGATATCGGATTGGACAACCACCCCCTCCTTCCCTCCTTATTATTTTAACTGACCACTTCCTCATCTCCTTCAATATCATCATTCCTCTTCATGTGCATAGCTTTTCTTGAGGTGGAGTACTCGCGAAGGTTGCCTTTGGTCTATAGGCTACCACGCCAACCACTCACGGGGTGACAAACTTACCGTTTTACTCACCATCAAGCCGTACAGCCTAGTATAATTATGTGTTATAAACATTGATGTATAAGCAAAAACGTAGCATCACGCCTGTATTCCTCGAAGGGGTAGGCAGAGGTGTAATACACACCCACGATTCGCCAGCTATGTTTAGGTCCCACGTAATAGGGGGTGAGCCTATTGCTGTCTACCGGGCACATTTCGAATTCCGGGCAGCTACTGAGAATTTTTCTTTTTACGAAAAAGCTCAATAACACTGCCCTCTACACCCGGGAATCGAACCCGGGACCTCATGATCAGCAGTCGCTTATATTACCGCTGCAACACAGAGTCAGTTGATGTATAAAACAGAGAAGATCCACAATTAGGCACTAAAAGTGTTCACTATAAATGAGTGCAGATTACGCTTTCCTGCACTATTTAGTTTATTGTTGTTTTCCGCAACGTATCAATGTGTCTAATAATATTAAAATCTCTTGAAAAACTCATTGACTATCTCGTTTTCTCTCATTCTTTCTGAATAGTGTCAATAAGCTCATGCACGCAGTTAAAAGTTGTTATCTAGTATATATAAAATTCTCGCGACAGTGTTTGTCGCCATACTCCTCCGAAACGGCTTTACCGATTCTTATGAAATTTTGTATGTATATTTAATAGGTCTGAGAATAGGATGTAAACTATTTTTCATACCCCTAAGTGATATGGCTGGTTCACCGCAAATTTTTATTTTTATTTATTGGACAAAATTTTTTTATTTTTTTTTATTCACCATTAAAAAATACATAAAACCCAAAATTTTCATCCTTCTACTGCCAACCCCTATTTTTAATAGCGATTTTAATACTTTAATAATTTTCATTGCAAAATATTCATGAAAAAAAAATATGGCGATACGAATTTCGCCGGGTAGGTAAGAGTAAGAGTAGTTATTTTATAAAATCATACATACATATTGTCACGCCTTTTCCCCGTAGGGGTAGGCAGAGACCTCTTCTCTCCACTTGCTACGATCCTGACACACATCTTTCGCTTCATCTACTTTCATCAGCGCTTTCATGCATGCTCGTTGATTTCGAGTACTCTTAACCTGGCCTTCCTTAAGAACGGCTCCGATCTGGTCAAAATACGTTGCATCAGATAGGTGGTCGTTAAGACAATTGTGACGTGGAGATTGAGTATGGCCGGTCAGTGCGATAGCTTAGCGACTTGGACACTTCCCCGGATTGAAAGGGCATTTCGAATCCCGCTCGCACAAAAGTTATCTTTTTATACATTCACAAATAACTTGTAATCTGTCGATTAAACTAATGCCAATTGAAATATTATAGAAATCGGAATATCTAAAATAACTCTAGAAACTATTAAACTAATGCCAAAAACTCTTTAACTCCTAAACATAATTAAAATTATTTTGTTAAAAACCAACTTTTTGCATGATGTTATTGTACTTAATTAGCTACATCAATGGTTACCATAGCAACGGTTGACATGACGTGAAGTTTGTGTTGTTGTGATAATGAGTGTCTAATTGGGTTGGACTACTACATCAAAATTATAATATTGTCCAGAAAATAATAATAAATGTCCTCCTGAAACTTCAGTTTTCCTTGGAGAATGTAGGGGGTATCATGGAAGCTATAAATTATATACTTTTATTTAAATTAAATAAGTCTGTAATCTTTTCTGATTCACTAAGTGCACTACAAACCTTAATAGGTAACCCTTTTAAATCTTGCCCCAGAAATTGGCTGATCCTCAATTCCAAACAGTTATTACTGAAATGTTTTCTTCTAAATTACACTGTCCACTTAGCTTGGGTTCCAGGTCATAGTGGAATACTTGGCAATGACAGGGTAGATAGAATTGCTAAAGACTCTGTAATCTGTGGTGACAAAGTTTCTTTTAAAAATTATAATATGCTCAAGATCTCCTTCTTCCTCCTAGTCGTGACTTACAAGCTAGATGGACAAAAAGATGGTGCATAGCTAGTAAACGTTCAGGCACCAACTTCGCTAAGTACCAATCTGAGATTATACTTAAACCATGGTTATTTTAGATATTTTTATATATATTTTTAGCATTTGACATGCTTAGCACTATACATTAAACATTAAGATTTTACCTAATAATGACGCAAACCCTTTAAATATTTTAGATATTTTTATATATATTTTTAGCATTTGACATGCTTAGCACTATACATTAAACACAAAGTGAAAAATGTGAGGTAAACTTAATTTTACAAAATTAAGTTTACCTGGTCGGTATAATGTATGAAAATACTTCCGACAAATGGCGCAGGCGTCACCCAAAGACGTTAAGTATGATGTGATATCGAAATTAGCAGTCAGGAGCAATTGTCAGGATGGCTGAATTGGTAAAGCATCTGGACGGTATCCAGAAGATGCAGGTTCAAATCCTGCTCCTGACTGTTATTTTCGATTTCACATTTTTCACTTTGTGTTTAATGTATAGTGCTAAGCATGTCAAATGCTAAAAATATATATAAAAATATCTAAAATATTTAAAGGGTTTGCGTCATTATTAGGTAAAATCTTAATTGTAAAATTAAGTTTACCTGGTCGGTATAATGTATGAAAATACTTCCGACAAATGGCGCAGGCGTCACCCAAAGACGTTAAGTATGATGTGATATCGAAATTAGCAGTCAGGAGCAATTGTCAGGATGGCTGAATTGGTAAAGCATCTGGACGGTATCCAGAAGATGCAGGTTCAAATCCTGCTCCTGACTGTTATTTTCGATTTCACATTTTTCACTTTGTGTTTAATGTATAGTGCTAAGCATGTCAAATGCTAAAAATATATATAAAAATATCTAAAATATTTAAAGGGTTTGCGTCATTATTAGGTAAAATCTTAATTGTAAAATTAAGTTTACCTGGTCGGTATAATGTATGAAAATACTTCCGACAAATGGCGCAGGCGTTACCCAAAGACGTTAAGTATGATGTGATATCGAAATTAGCAGTCAGGAGCAATTGTCAGGATGGCTGAATTGGTAAAGCATCTGGACGGTATCCAGAAGATGCAGGTTCAAATCCTGCTCCTGACTGTTATTTTCGATTTCACATTTTTCACTTTGTGTTTAATGTATAGTGCTAAGCATGTCAAATGCTAAAAATATATATAAAAATATCTAAAATATTTAAAGGGTTTGCGTCATTATTAGGTAAAATCTTAATTGTAAAATTAAGTTTACCTGGTCGGTATAATGTATGAAAATACTTCCGACAAATGGCGCAGGCGTCACCCAAAGACGTTAAGTATGATGTGATATCGAAATTAGCAGTCAGGAGCAATTGTCAGGATGGCTGAATTGGTAAAGCATCTGGACGGTATCCAGAAGATGCAGGTTCAAATCCTGCTCCTGACTGTTATTTTCGATTTCACATTTTTCACTTTGTGTTTAATGTATAGTGCTAAGCATGTCAAATGCTAAAAATATATATAAAAATATCTAAAATATTTAAAGGGTTTGCGTCATTATTAGGTAAAATCTTAATTGTAAAATTAAGTTTACCTGGTCGGTATAATGTATGAAAATACTTCCGACAAATGGCGCAGGCGTCACCCAAAGACGTTAAGTATGATGTGATATCGAAATTAGCAGTCAGGAGCAATTGTCAGGATGGCTGAATTGGTAAAGCATCTGGACGGTATCCAGAAGATGCAGGTTCAAATCCTGCTCCTCACTGTTATTTTCGATTTCACATTTTTCACTTTGTGTTTAATGGTTTTCTAAATTCAAATGTAACAGGAGAATAGCTTTGTCTATATTAAGCATGAGATTTGGACATTGCTGTTTTCCTGTCCACCTTAACAAGATCAGGGTAAGGGACTCTTGCCTTTGTGAATGTGGGGTTGACATAGGAGAGTTGAACCTTATTTCACAGTCATTGTTAAAATCTTGACATAAAGAAAAAAAAATGCTTTCAAGGTGCTCAAAATGTAAATTTGACAGTATTTTACATTAATAATGTCTAATATAGTAATCCTTTTGCCGTGTGGGGCCGGCTTTAGAATTTTCCCACCCCTCTCCACCCATGGGAGTCGTAAGAGCCGACTGAGGGAATACCGGAGGAGTGGGCAGCAGCACTCCTTCGAGTATTAACAACATCCACTGCGATCGCCAACCCGCCTGCCAAGCGTGGCGATTACGGCACTATCCCCCATTCTTGGGGAGGCCTATGTCCAGCAGTGGACGTTAAAAGGCCGACGTATGTATGTATGTAATATAGTAATCTAATATAATTATACAAGTATCCAGGAGTCAGATACAAAAAAAAGTATATTAAAATAAGTTACTTTGTTGAAATGGTGACCGAATGACTGAACAAAGAAGGAAAATTAAAAAAAATACAAATTTGTCTACTGTTTTCACACCAATGGCAATCCAACAATGAAAAGTCGATTTTCTTGTAGCTTGATATCAGGGCTATCTCCGATTAACGGGTTATCCATTATTTACGACAGACCCTGTATAGATAGATACAAATGATACATAAATTACTTATTTACCAGACGTTTGTTTACTTTCAGATGAACTACCACCAGATGCTGTGGCGACTGCTACAGTAGTATCTAATTTGAACAAGTTATTTGACGCGATGAAAACTTCTTTTTATTTAAACAAATGAAATACTTTTTTAACGAATTAAAGTTTTTAGGGGCTAGGAGTAAACCCCCATCACAAGATGGCTGGCTGAGAACTATAAATGCCATTGAGAAAACATTTTATAATTTAAGAAAATATAATGTAGATAATCTTTCTGTTCGCAGGGTTAATCAAGATCCTCATGAAAACTGCTTTGGATGCATTTGAAGCAATTGTGGGTGCAACACAAACCCCACTTGTGTACAATTTGTTGCAGCATTGAAAACCAGTATAATGACGAATCTCATCAATAATAATAAAAACAGGAACTGTCTTGATGGTAATAACAATTTACTTAATAATTTTAAGATATTTCTTCGTAAGGGTTGTGAAATAACAACCAGTACGGGATATCAGACAGTAACAAGCTCTTCTGCATCTTATCCCGTTGAGATTGCAACCAAAGATGTAGAAGAGTATGAAATGCTACAGTGTTCTGGAGAAATGCAAGCATGCGCATACGTTTGCGGCTGTATAGTAAAAAGTGTGCCATTAAATTGCAAACAGTGCCAAATGCTCATGCTTGCAGATCCAAACACTGAGTTATGTCATCTATTTACGTCTTTTAAGGAATATGATGATGTTAACAGCAGGTTAAAATACGTTCAGCCCAGTTTATGCAAACTAGTTGAAAACGCTGCAACATTAATTGATAATTATTTAGAAGGATATTCTCACATAGATAAAATTAAATTCAGTTTGGTACAATGTAGTAAAATTTTAGGTAGAGATTGGTTGAAAGGTTGTGAAGAACACGCTGAAATAAATTTTAATTATATTATTACTAGTACAATTACCATATTAGTTAAAAGGTCTCTAAGGGTAAAAAATCAAGGATTTGTTGAAGAAGCGTCCAACAAATCTTTAGCGCGGAAAATAAGACATTAAAAAACATTTAATATATTGTCTTTCTTAAATATATCTAAATTTTCAGGTTGCGAGTGCTTTTTTTGGGGCTGGTTTGGAGATGATTAGCAACAATGTGACTTGGATGATGACGAATTTTAAGAATCATGTTTAGTATGATTTTCTATAATCTAGGTCTGTATTTTATGTTTATTTTCTGCTTACGTATTAAGTTTGTCCAATGTAAGCAGTACATTCCATTACCATTTTTTTTGTTTAGTCGGGAAAGATTTTATCCAACCGCACACTCCATAGTTCGGGGCAACGAACAGGATAGTGTGAGGCCCTTACCAGTCTAACTAAATAAACCAGTCGTGTGCCGTCTCTCCACCTTTATTGGCGGGCCACTGGAACTATGTTACATTGCTTCAGTGGTAGTACATTCCATTACCTGGGTGTTCAGAGAAAGGACTCCGAAAGTACTGCGTGTAAAAGAAAACTCGAATATATGTTTTTGCCAATCCATCTGGCATCATCTATAAGTGGTGTAGCAGGCTAATCATCGTAATATAAATCATTTACTATAACTCTAACTCCACTATTTTAGGAATTTTATGAAATTTTACCCATGTTCTTACCTCAACCTTAAGGGAATATAAATGGTACGTCCATTACAATTTACATGTAACTTGTTTACTTTCAGCAGAACTACCACCAGACGCTGTGAGAATTGCTACAATAGTGTTGGATCATTACATTATAGAATCGTGGCAGTCTTCATTTCATACACTTCGCAAATAAAATGCGAGAGAGTCGCGTTGGTACAGCCACATTTTATAGAAATCGGCAAACTACGTAGGAAACTAGTTTCTAGCAATGCCGCTTTCGCCAGGCCCTGACTCCAAGAGGTAATGGCTTGACGTCGTGGTAGATAAAATGCATGTCAATGGTCTCTCACTAAGGATGCCGAAGGCAAAGAGAAGTAGTAAAAGTAAGAAAGCGGACTACAACCGGGATTAATGCTAAGATGATGATGATTGTGATATTATAGAATAGATAATTTTTTGATGTAGTGTAAAAAAATAAAATAAAATAAAGATTACGTCACGTATAAACACTTGTTTTATTTCCTTGCAATTTTGTTTTACTAGTCTCCTTGTAAGCCATAGAAATATAGAATTTTCGTTTGTTGTTTTAGCATAAACTAATTAATAGTTTATGTTAAAACAGCAAACGAGAATTCTATATTTCTAAGACTTAAAAAAAGTATCTAATCTAATGACCATTTAAATTTACCGCGCTAAGAAATAGTTCCTGGCGACAGAACTAGAGGCGCTGTGTTGGCAAATATAAAGTATGGAGTGGGCGTTCTTCTCTTGAGTAATATTGTTCTGTGATCGTAACATACGTACGTCAAAAAATAACGATTACGAACGATATTTAACGTACGTTAAATACAAAGCGTTGTTTCATTGTTCCATGGTCTCAAAACCAGCCGTCAAAGTTATTAGGGATGCCAGCACATAACAACGTATTTTCGTAATAAAAATAGATGAGAGAATTTTCTAGTATGCCAACATTTGCCCGTATACGTCAGTTTATCTTTTCTTATCATAGACAGAGGATGTTATAGTCTATGGGTTTTTTTTTTTATCATGGAAGTAATATGTAATGTATATCAGTATATACTATATATATATACATATTACTTATTTATTTTATTATTTATGACGCGAATAACAAAACTTTGAATTATTCCTTTAGTATTAGTTGTGAATTGTGACAATATTATTAGGTAATATAATGAAAAATAAGCTATTCATGCAGAATTCAATGCCAGTGGACCAACCCAGGACTTAAGTCTGTTAAAGTTTGATTTGAAATCTAGCTATATTATAGAAGACAGTTGCAAAAGCCAATTTTTCTTCTTCGTTAGACGGAATGTTTATGTAATGAGGACATAATTTATCGATAACCCGAGTCATTCGATGAATAATATGACACACTGTTGATTTCTGCAAACCTGACACATGCGCAACACATCTCATAAGCGATCCTGAACCATAACATTGCAGAATAGCAAGTACCTGATCTATAGGTAGGCTAGGTTTTACAGTCAAGTTTCTAAAATATTGTAGACAAATAAATTTTAAATCAAAGTATTCTTATGAGAAATTCTACTCTTCTGTAACTATAACTACTCGTCTAACTATATCGTCTTCGATATGACGTGTCAACAATAGAGCTACTTCCTTTATTAGGTACACGATAGTCTCACGATACCTTACAATAAATGAATTCCAACATATATGAATTCCTGCTCATCCCAAAAATTTTGGTTGTTAACAGGTGTTTTAAAGACTTTTTTCTTCCTTTCTAAATTATTTGTATTATCGCCAGATGAACAACTCTCGTAGAATAAAGACGAATACAAAAGAGTCTCCATAATGTTGTATGTACATACTGTTTGTTAGACGCATCCATATAGTACTTATATGCTGACAGTATATACTACGAGTATATCTATGGCTAGACGCACCGAAAGTGATGTTAAACAGTGAGCGGGACATCTGTTACCGTAATCGTTATTATTTAACGTACGTTAAGGACCTCATTTCGTGAAACAATGTTTTTTGGTTTGACGATGGTTAACTCCATTTTTGACGTTTACGTGTGCGTCAAGTATAGCTAAAACAACCGGCCCTAAATATATCTAGACCTCAGACTATCTAGACAGAGCGAAGAAAATTCTTTGATATGTATAAGCGAGAACACAAGATATAATTTATTGGTGCAAAAAACAGACAAAGCCATAGATTTTTGTCTTTGTCGCCATGGCCAGTTTTCGGTATTGCCACGATGTCAAAATGCTTTGTCTGCCATGATTCAACTGACATAATCAAACATTTTGTATAAAAATTCAGGTTTTAATTAAAATTTAATATTAATTTGTATTAATGAGTGTTTTGAGAAAAATACTAGTGATAATAGTGCTTGTAAAATAGTGTACCATGCTACAAAAAATGCGAGCAAAAAAATACAGGCATAACATTTCATTCATATGAAGTCGAAAATGAAATAATTTAATGATTGAATGCTATAAAGTGATATAAAATGGGCTTTTTTTACTCGAAATTAATAATTGCTACTAAGATACACTCGCAAAACACGTTTTCTAGCTAAATTTCTATTACTTTGAATTGTTTCGGCGTTGCCTTATTGCGAATTTAATTTGCCCAGTTTTTCACTTCACTAATAAATTTATATGTCATTTATGAGATGATGATAAAAATTACCATTTAAGGTTTTCCTCTAATCCAGATGCGAGATCGAAATGGGTGGATGCTACGGGAAAACGAGGCAACCCACGAAATACACAAAATATGCTTCACGATATTTTGTTGATGTTTCATTATACATAATAAGAAAATAGTAACGTTAATTCTTACTACGGATACGGAGGTAGAACGTGAATATCCGACGTAGCCCGCCGAGTTTGCATGCTGAAATGACAATGGGCAGGCCATATCGCTCGACGAACTGACAACCGTTGGGGAAAAAGGTTCTCGAGTGGCGACCACGTATCGGACAGCGCAGCGTAACATGCCCTCCCACCAGATGGACCAAATATATGGTCAAAGCGGCAGGGAGCCGTTGGATACAGTCAACACAAGCCCGCTAATTCTCGTTCGAGATCGGCACACTTGACGGGACAGACGACATCCACCACTCCTTTCAGGGCAGCCCGAAGATGCCCGGCCAGCTTTTCAGCCACTTCTGGTGACTGGGCCTTGGGCAGCTGAAGTACCCTGGCATCAGTCACAGATCGCCGTATTTTAAGCCGCTCCTTAATCCCCAGGGCTCGGACATCTACGTCCCACTCCGCTTGCAGCATTGCTTCAGCGTACGTCACCCCCTCTTCTCGGCCGCTGGCTGCAATGTGATAATTACAGCCGAAGAACGGGGGGCGACGAACGCTGATTTCTTCTTTTTTCGCCGCGCCTTCCTCTGAGGCGTGGCAGTAGCTGCTGCAACGGGCTCGGCAGTGGGCGCAACACAGCAGATTTTTGGAGGGATTTTTTATTTCCCTTTCGCACCACAATGGTCCAGCCCTCTCGAGACACGGGGACAGCAGGAGCATTGGTCTTTAATATATCGTGTATCACAATGACAAGGGCAGGCAAGGCCCCAAACACCCTCTTTGGGGGGCCAGCAATAGCCGCATTCGAGGCAGCCTCGGTCTCTTCCCCCCTTCTGTCAGGGGTGAGTGGAGGCCGGAGGGGACGCTCAGGAGGCAGTTGTGCCTCCATCGCTTCCAGGCGCGCGCAAACCATCGTCGTAAGACGTGAGGTCGCGCGCGCCATCTCCTCCGGTAGGAAGAGGACATTTTGGCGGTCGAAGCAGCCGCAGAAGACCGCGCGGCCGTCTCCACGTGGTCCGGTCCAACAGGTCCAACCCCCGCCCGCAGCATAGCCGCTTCAAGGCGCGTGAGCTTGATTTGCAGCTCTGCGACCTGGGTATTAAGGCGGCTATTGTTGGCCCGCAGCTCTGCCACTTCCGCCGTAAGGCGGTCGTTGGTTGCCTGCAGCCGCTCCATTTCTTCGCTGGTAGAGTGCCTGGCTAGGGCCTCCACTACCTTCGCGTTGTCAACAACTGCTTCCTTAGCAGCGCACACGAAGGTGCCCTTGATATTTACGGACTTTTTGGCCACCCTGTTAAGGATCGCCGCGTGGTCCTGGGCTCTCCTTTTGAGATACGCGACCGACAGAGAGTTCACGTCCTCCGCTGACCTCACGGATCCTCAGAGAGAGCTGCTCGACCTCTACCTCGGCCTGCAGCTCCCCTTCGGCGCGCCTCGCTCTACGAGCGGCAGCCTCTGATATAATTGGCACCGGCGTCCCCGGACGGTTGATGCCTCAATCCCTGCGAGAGGTTGTGACCTTCGGGAGAGGCATTCCCGTAGAGCTTCCTTCGGACTCCGGTGCAGCGCCCCCCTGCGACAGGGTGCTTACCGTCAGACCCCTTTCGGCTGAAACATCGGGCGTCTCACCCAACTCCGTTGTATTTAAGTTTAAATTGTTGTGTTCCATATTTATTACCGCATTTGAAGTCGTTTCTCTTAAATAACCTACTTCTACAAAACCCGAATAATAGTCAACTAAAATTAAATAATTTTTCCTACCGTTTCCAAATATGTCAGTTCCAATTTTATTCCTGGGCAAATTCGGAATGTGGACTGGAATCATTGGTTCCTTAGCAGGCTTATTAGAATTCTCCTGGCAAACTTTACATTCTTTACGTAACGCTCAATATCATTCGCTATGCCTGGCCAAAATAAGACCTCACGCGCACGTCTTTTACAGCGATCAATACCCAAGTGCCCGTCATGAATTAGTCTCAACATTTCATTTTTTAAAGAATTAGGTATTAATACCTGATTATTTTTAAAAATAACACTATCTACACAATATAGCTCGTCTCGCATAGACCAATAATATCTTAAATCACTTTGTACACTGTATTTGTGAACGGGTCAACCCTGACTAATATACTCAAGCAAATTACTCAGCCTGTCATCTCTACAAGTTTCTCGCTTTACAGTACTTAATTTATTCCTTGACATTGGCACATTACTAATAACCATTTTAAGTTGGTTTAATATGGCACGGCTAATTTTGTCATTGTATAAATCTGGAAGTGGTGCACGAGATAAAGTGTCAGATATATACATAAACTTTCCTGGTTTATATGTTATAATTATATCATAGCCCTGCAATTTTAACATCATACGCTGTAGGCGTGCTGGGATCGAATCTAAAGGTTTCTTAAAAATACTTTCAAGCAGCTTATGATCAGTCTCAACTAACACACTTTGCTTTCCATATATATATATTGATGGAATTTTTCGCATGCGAACACTATGGCTAATATTTCTTTCTCGATTTGAGCGTACCTAGCCTGTGTGTCGGTGAGTGTACGCGAGGCGTATTCGACCGGCCTGCCACCCTGCAAAAACACGGCGCTGAGCGCAGTACTGCTCGCGTCCACATTCAACACAACTGGACTCTGAACGTCATACAAAGCTAAAACCGGAGCATTACATATAAGTTTTTAATTTATTAAAATGCAACTTTGTGACCTAGTTCCCAGCACCATTCCGTATTTTTCTTCAATAATCGAGTCAATGGAAAAGTATTTACTGAATAATTTGGTATAAATTTTGCGAGATAGTTGATAGCCCCCAAAAACCTTTCTAAACTTTTTCTATCCGTCGGCTCAGACATTTTCATAATGGCTCTTACTTTCTCTGATTCAGGCTTCATCCCGTTTCTATTAAATATGTGCCCTAAATAAGTAACTTCACTTAAGCAAATTCGACACTTTTGTTTATTAAACTTTAAATTAACTTGCCTAGCACGATCAAATAATGTTTGTAATCTATGGTCATGCTCCTGTTTAGTTCGCCCCCAACAGATTACATCATCTATAAAACAGTCAACCCCCTTGAGGCCCTCCAGCAATTGTTTCATTTTGGCATGAAATACTTCAGGTGCACAGTTCAAACCGAACGGCAACCTCAAGTATCGGTATCACCCAAATGGTGTATTAAAAGTACACAGATTGGAACTTTCACTATCTAATTTTACGGACCAAAATCCTGAACCACCACCGCCGCGGTCGCGTACACCCACTGCGTCGATGTGGCTCGGGCCCGGCCCCGGGCTCAGACTGGCACCACGCGTCTCCAATATGCGATTGCTGTCGTTAGATATCTCTTCCACTTGACAAATCTTGATCGCTTTCTCTAATGTGAAACAATCAGTTCTCAATAAACGATCTCGTAGAACTGTAGTTTTTATGCCACAAACGATACGATCGCGAATAAGTTCTTCCTCTAAAGTTTTGAACACACAGTTTTTTTGCCAACAATTTCAAAGCAGTTACGTATTGATTGATAGATTTGCCAGCTTCTTGGTTTCTTGTAAAAAAATTATATCTTCCTAACGTTACATTAGATTTCACTCCAAAATGTTCATAAAATTTCTTGAGTATAACGGAAACATCATCACGCGCATCGTCACTTAAGAATGTGAACGTCTGATAAACATCAAATCCCTCTGGTCCGATTAAATTGATAAACAGGCTAGCCTGCACAGCTTCTTCCTTATGCAAACCAGATGCCTTTAGAAAGAGGTTAAACTGCATTTTCCATCGCTTCCAAGCGTCAGCCCGGCTGACGGAGCTGCCTTCCAAACTTGACTCAGGCGGAGGTCACGCACGCTCCATTTCAACACACAAATTGTACTTGTAGAATACGTAATCGCGACAAAATTACTCGAAACACCGTTATAATCCAATTATTTTAGTATTTTTCACCGCTGCCACCATGTAGTGTAATGAAACAATATAAGTTTGACTGACAACTGATTTATTAAAAATGTGCGGCAGACTTACAATAAACATTTAGACAAATATCCACAACAGATATGACTATCAGAACAATAATTGTTGTATTTACCGACTACTACAACCAGTTTAGAAATAACTCACAGAAGTTGAGGAAAGAATATTGTGATTTACCAATTCAGAATAAAGGCGCATAATATGCAAAAATATAGCGGAACTTACCATCAAAACCCTGGTTTTGTGAAGCTAAAGGACGTACCTAGACCAAATTGGTCATGTATTGAAAGAAGGTGGAGTCAGGAGTCTCCGAAACCGCCGAGCGTGTATGAAGAGAGTTATGAATGTTGAGGAAGCGAGGGATGTATGCAAGAATAGAGCCTCTTGGCACTTTGTTCTCTCTGCCTACCCCGCAAGGGAAATGACGTGATGATAAGTTAGTTAATTAGTAAAGGACGTAGGAGTTACGGAAGGAAGTACGTAGGAGTCATCAATCGTACATGTAATTTGGTCACTGCCTAGTTCCTGCCCACCTTCAGAGACATGGAATTGTTAGAGAACATTAGAATTATTACTTTATAAAATCTTTACAAGTTTTAGGTTCCTTGTAAATATTTTTAATTTTTCGACTGTAGGACTGGTATCCATTGTCATTAAATAAACAAATACCTAATTTTTTTTTTTTTTTTGTGTGTGACGTTGGTTGTTAGCCTCATGCCCGTTTTCACCAACGTCCCTTAACGCATAAGTGTCCCTTAAACTACTTTTAAGGGCTCCGTAAACTTTATTTCATTTTCACCAACAGTTAGGTAGCACTTAACCAGTTAAGGGATCCTTATATTTAGGGGGTCAAAGTTGCAGCCCTTAAACCAACCCTTAACAAAGTGACAGTTTATTTTAGATTTTAGTCTGTTAGATTTTTATAATGGATAGTGATATATATGATTTTATTGACGATTTTGATAATATTGAAGATGTAGAATTTCCTAATAATGTTATGTGGATTAGGCGGCCGAAAATATATAGAGAAAGACCAGAATATTTTGTTAAATATGATGATGTAGACTTTTTTCGCAGATATAGGTTAAGTAAGGAAACTGTTATCTACTTATTAGAGAAGTTAGATCATCTTTTGGAATTCCCACACGACAGGTAGGTACCTAATGTAGATAGTTTATTTCTCTTGAGTAATATTGTTCTGTGGTTTATTTTACGCAGCCTATGTTAGCGTGTTTCAAGTTGTTATAACCTTACAATTTTGTTATTTCAGAAATAAGTCTATTTCACCAATCAATCAGTTACTAATAACATTAAGGTTCTATGCTACTGGAAATCATTTGTTGTCAGTAGCAGATATAGGAGGCGTCAGTGTTGCAACGTCTAGTAGAATAGTTAAAAAGGTTTCAGAAGCTATTGTGACACTGCGAAAGGAATTTATTAAATTTCCAGAAACAGAACACCAACGAGATCAAGTGAAGAGGGATTTTTATAGAATTGCAAGATTTCCCAATGTCATTGGTTGCATTGATTGTACACATATAAAGATCCAATCTCCAGGTATGTATATATAGACGAGTTTCGTCAAATTTTGACATTTTCAGGTATTTTATTTACATAATAATGTGAAACTATTCAATCCTGCTAACTTTAAAATCATGAATCAAAGTATTGTCTAATATGCAAAATAATATTCCAGGTGGTGTTGATGCTGAATTATTTCGAAATCGCAAATCATATATGTCTTTGAATGTACAGACTATTGCTACAAGTAATTTGATGATTACTGATGTAGTAACACGATGGCCAGGTTCAACTCATGATGCAGCCATCTATCAAAATAGCAATCGATTTGCAAAGTTTGAAAGGGGCGACTATGGGAATGATTATTTGTTAGGTGATAGCGGATATCCTTTAAAAGTAAGCTATGTTTAACGCAAAATAAGACACATACACACTACACTACTTACCATATTCATCTAAGTAAGGCTTATATATAATATGTCTTATTAAATTAATAAAAATACAAGGTTTATACTTCAATATTTATTACTAAATATTTTGTTCACAAGTACGAAAAGTACTAGTTGTTACAAATCATTCCTTACAAACAAATACAATTAATTATAAACTAAATTATATAACTTATAAAAATAACACTATTACTTAGTCTTTTTTAGGCACTCCAAATAAATTGCTTAGCGACAATCCTCCATCTGTAAAAAAAAATAACATGTTAGTTATATATACAAAAATATGCAGTAGCCATTGGACTATAAGTATATGATTTCAAGTGGCACTGTTTTTATGACAGCTTATTTGAAACATTTTTGGATTATCATGTCTATATAAATTCTTATAACACTACTTTTGGACATAAACATAATATAAAAGCAAGGTAGTACAATAGCACTCTTTTCATTTCAGTCTCATCTTCTAATACCATACTTGAATCCAATGACTCGGGGACAGCAAAAATATAATGAAGGCCATATTAAAACAAGAAATGTAGTAGAAAGACAATATGGTGTACTCAAGAGGCGATTTCCTGTATTGGCTGTTGGTATACGTCTAAAATTACAAACGGCTACAAGTGTAATAGTAGCTTGCTGTATTCTAC
The DNA here is from genome assembly GCA_948253155.1 of Leucoma salicis. Taxonomy (NCBI): domain Eukaryota; kingdom Metazoa; phylum Arthropoda; class Insecta; order Lepidoptera; family Erebidae; genus Leucoma; species Leucoma salicis. The sequence goes on from OX411818.1 coordinate 17,143,997, forward strand.
ACAATATATGCATTTTAAGAAGAGAAGAGGAAGCACCATGTGATAACAGCATTAACAATTTGGAGCAGCTAATTCAAAATGGGCAAATTAATGTACCTACAACTTCATCTGGTCAAGGATATGGATTTCGACGTAACCAAATAACACATTATTTTGACAATATAAATGTATAAAATATGCACAAACTTGCCTTTTATTTGTTTTAACACTTCTAACTTAATTTCTGCTTCTAAAGCTGCGGTTTGTAGTTGGTACTGGTGTAGTTTGCGTTTAAATTCTAACTCTTCCTCTAATAGAGTCCTTTTCAAATCTTCAGTACACATTTTTTTCTTATTGACGGTCTCATAACTACTATATAATGAGCAAGTTGCATCAGACCTCTCATTGTTTATTTGCGGGCGGCGTCTTTTTGGCCAAGGACTATGTGAAGTAGATGCATCATTGGGTTCTTGGCTAGACGGCAAAATCATTTTAACATTCTGGTCTTCATTCTCCTTGTCTTCTAGCTGCAGGTTTGATGACTAGAAATAAAATAAAAGCTATTAACACAAATAAATCTAAAAGGTATATTTTATTCTATATCACAGCTATTATAATGTCCAGTGATATTTGTAAACAATCGCACATGTCCGAAAATTTCAAAGGTGTGCCTTGCAAGGTACTCGACTGAGAATAAAACTATTTTACCACTAGGATATCATTGCACAAAGATAAATTTGCATAGTAAATACAATAAGATATATCATAATATATTATTATGGTTAATATATAGAGTTGATCTAAAGTAGTGTGATTGCAAAACTAATTGGTGTATTTATGGATTATCTAAGGGATTGTACCTTGTCAATTTGCATTATTTCCAGGGATAGATCAGTTTGACTCTCTATTATTTTTTCAACTTGAATGTGAGCATCAGTTATAATTTCGATGTCATCTGCATCACAATCGTTAACTTCCTGTATACCAGTGCAGCCACGTCCCATGATGTCACATATTTGTAGGAGTATAGGATCCGATTTAACATGTGAAGGGCCACCACCAGTACCAACATTGTGTCTTCTCAGTGAAGAACCATATAGTTTCGCCTCGGTTCTTAATTTCTCCCACAGTTTCATTAATGACTCTTTAGTCCTGAAATTAGAAATGTATTAGGATACCAATTTTACAAGAGTAGGTAAATGACAATTTATATAGTGTGTACTATTTACATAACTATAGAAGTATCTTACCTATAGATTGTACCGCTTGCATTAAATGAAGTTGTTAAAGATATCCAAGCATCATTTTTAGCTTGGTTAGTTGTGCCATCGGTCTTCTTATTTAAAATAGTGTCCTTGTGTGCTAATAACAATTTAATTAATTTGTCTTTTTCATCTAAGGTATAATTTTGCCCACGCTTTCTTTTATCTGCCATTTCAAAATTAATAACAAAACAATACAATTACAAATCTATGGCGATGTAATGAACAACAGAGAGCATCTAAAGACTAGCGCTGTTTTGTTGTGATTGATGGAACCACAGACATAAAAAGTACCACGTGCGGCAGAGGCAAGGGACGTTAGCAATACAGCCAACTGATTTGTAAATATTTGTAAATGGTTAATATCAATTGCCCGTAATATAGTATTTCACTTATCAATACAGAATATAGTCATTAGACTTCAAATGAAGTCATAACAACCATAGGAATGCACAATAATCCAACAATTATTAGCCAATCGATAATGTACGGTTATGGACATGACTAGTAAACAAAAAAAATCGATACCCTAAGTAAGGATCCCTTAATTAGGGGCTAGTTCCGTTGGTGAAAACGAATTTAAGTTAAGGGTGTGTTTAAGTGTTCACTTATTATAAGGAGCTCTTAAGTAAGGATCGATTTAGGGAATGTTGGTGAAAACGGCCATCAGATGGCTATGACAACCTTACCCGGACAATTGGTGAGCGCAGAGGGCTCTCAACCCGACATTTAAGCAACACTGACAAATACCTAATGTCCTACTGTCCTACTTAAGGTCCTACTCCTAACCCACAGAGTACTTTTATATATCTGAGAAATCCAAAGAGTAGTACGTATAACCAGAAATACATGTTACTTCCATGCTAGAAAGTCCCAATCCTTACCTATGCTATAACCTAAAGTTCAATTCAAAATAAACCAAATAAATGTAACGTACTTATTTTGTGATCCAAATTATTATATTTTTTATAATCCTATGTTAATTCTATTAACATCCATTCTCATTCATTTAAGTGATATAAGACATTTGCAATGGAGTTTTTAGAAGCTATGCCGGTCACCTTTAAAGAAATTATACCAAATAGCAGCATTCCAGAAAAATGGAAAGAAATCATATTAAATACAGGTAAATGTTTTCTTTTATTGAGATATTTATACTAAATAACAAATAAAGAGTACTAAGATTGTATTTGTAGGTGGGACACATAGCACATTGCAAGATATTAAACTACCCCAAAAAGCTGGTGGTTATTGGTACAAGGATTTGAAGAAAATATACACTCGAAATCGTTTTATTTATTGGTAAGTCCTTCAACGCTTATTATAGTTTTATAGATCATTTCAAAATCTAATAAGGTTGGCTTTTAACCAGAGCATCATTCATGATCAGGACTCCTTGGATTGTTCTTAGTTGGTAATAGATAACAAACGAAGTTTTTAAGCATTCAAAACAGAAACTTTATATTATATAAAAATAAATGTGTATATGGTGGTTTGTTGACACAATATTAATGCTGATCACATGTTGGCTAGGTATTAGCTTATTCACATAATATATTGCTTCCAGGCAAACAACATCAGATGCAATAGAATTGTCTGAAGCATCATTAGACATAAATTTATCATCTGCAAACCTAAGATGTAAAGTTGCTCCAGGTACTCCACCACTGAGTAATATAACTGTATATGAGAGGAGTGCATCCCGTGATGTGGTCATATTAGTAGCCACAGTGGCATCAGTACATAGATTGATATTTCCACATCCAGGAACTTTAGACAAAAAAGTAAGTTTCATTATATATGTAACTATTTTATTTCTTTATATTTAACTGCAGTTATTAGTAGCATTGAGTGTGGAACAGTGCCCAGTGGACAGTGGAGGGCAATACAAATGCTCGCTATAAAATTAGAATGTAACCTATACTCCTCATGTAATTTGTTTCATAAATGAAATGTTTCTGATCTGTATTTTAGTACTTGACATGCGCAGCTACTTTAAAGAACAAATTATTTGTGAAATGTGGCAAAAGAGAACTTGAGTTAGAGCTAGAATCGAACCTGCATCCCTTCCAATCCACCGGCAGTTAGAGGACTTCCCCGGATTGGAAGGGACGCAGGTTTGATTCCCGCTCACATTAAAGTTTTCTTTTTCCACATTTCACAAATAATTTGTTCTTTAAATGAAATGCGTCTTCTTCTTCTCTGGTCTTTGACTTTAGCATCACAGACGCAATTCTGCCAGTGTCAGTGGTAATGTTAGTGTCATAATCAGAGAAGGATATAGGAAGTAATAATAAATTTGACCAGTTATATTAATTCTAGTTAGAATAAAAAACTCAAATATAAATAAACATTTTTGTGTAACATCCATAGGACTCTATTACTCATGATATCTAGGTTTATATCTCTTTAGAATACTGTTGTTACAAAAATCCATAACAAAAGATTAATTCTATTGTTCCAGGCAACATTTGGGTCATTGAGCAGTTCATCACCCTCAATATTTCATGACACAAGTGCTATAAACAATCCAAATAACTACTACATTCTTAATCAATATTCAAATGCAAGTTAGTATACACATAATACATATATTATAGTACTAATCTTTGTGTGATTTTATGATTTATATGTGACCATCAGAGAAAAAAAATAGGAAAAAGCTCAATAACTTTGCCCGACCCGGGGATCAAACCTGAGACCTCATGATTAGCAGTCGCATACACTACTGCTACACCACCGAGGCAGTGCACGGTTGTTATATGTGAAATGGTATTATCGGGCTACATTGTACACTGTATATAGATATAGATTAACCCCCTTATTCATAATAAAATAAAACTGATTTAAAACATTGTTTAAGCTGACAGATGTTTTGTCACTTTCTGTAAAATTTTCAATGCACTTTGTTGAAAAGGGACAAAACAGTGTTTTACTTAAATTGGTGCTATAGCGTTGTGTTAGTTTCTATGAATAAGGGCTTTAGTTTTTAGCTACTATATATGTCAGTGGTTTTAAAGTTTTAACCATATTTTAGTTAGCAGTAACTAAGTAGTTTCTATGTATGACACCTGTTCTTCCAGCCTTTTAACAATATTGATCAGGCCAACAAAGAGTTATTATGTATATTGTATGTGTACTTGTTGCTCAGTGTCAGGAAGTAGTGGTGTTTCACTCCATGCCTTGGAAAGGTAGGCGTAGGTTCTGCACCAGATCTCTCTCCAGATGTGTCAGAATGCCGTGCCATCGGACTATGAGTCTGAACATACAGGGCACCTTGTGTTTGGCCTCATACTTACTTATCATTACGCCATTTCCCTTGCGGATAGGCAGACAGAACAGAGTGTCAAAAGGCTCTATTCTTGCATACATCTCTCACTTCTTCAACATTAATATAAATAATAAATAAATATTCATGGACATTTTCACACGACATCCTCTAGTCACAAACTAAGCTTAACGCTTGTGCTATGGGTATCAGATTACGGATATAATACATATATTACTTTTTTTTGTAAATACATACATATAATAGATAGAAAACACCCATACACAGTATAAATATCTGTGTTCATCACCCAAATAATTGTCCTGGGTGGTAATCGAATCCACGACCTTGTGCACGGAAGTCGGTTACACTACCGACTACGCCACAATTCTCTTCATACACGCTCGCCGGTTTCAGAGACTCCTGACTCCACCTTCCTTCAATACATGACCGATTTGGTCTAGGTAGGTGTGAGTCTCGGTCTCCCCATGTACCTACATCCTTCCACTTTCGCATTGCTTAACATTCTTACAATTACATATTACACTAAAATATGTTCTAAGTATAAATACTCACTTAATAACCTAAAGGTTTTAGTGTTTTTTAATTAGGTGTACTTTATTCAGGAGCAAAGCTATGAAACAGAGTTAAACAAACTATAAAAAGGGCACTTTTATATTAAAAGTAATAATTATTTTATAAACATTGTATTAAAGAGGTTTTCGACATGTAATGAGTATAAGACTCAGTGTACATTCTATTGTAGATACTGGCGTCGCTCACACATGCTCATCATTGCTGCGTGAAAATGGCGAAGCAGTATTTGCCTTAGCTTTTGGACATGGTGGCGAAGGTGGTCTTCTGTTGATCAGACTACCAGTAACAGGGTCTGCTGTCACTACCTTGCTTAAAAGAGAATCTACAGTACCAAGGTTCCTAAGTGGCATTACAGGAGCCCTAAGGTAAGATAAACAAGTTTGTTATATTATGTTATAAAAAGAAAAGGCTAAATAAACCATTTCTCTACATGATGGACTATGAGGTAAACGGCTGTTGGTGGACTTGCTAAGGCGATTAACACACTGCCACGCACCACGCTGCATGTTGCATGTCGACTTATCTGCGCGCGTACTTGCGGGAGTGCAGATCTGCGTCATCGTGCGGGTTTTTTACGCACTCACGCGCGTTGTTGCGTTTTGTGGATTCACGATGGCTCTGACTCATTTCATTCAATGCTGTTGGCTGTGGGACTGCGGCGGGCGGGACTTGATGTGCCATACCTTGCGCCTTGCCTTGCACCCACGCGCGGGCTTGCATGTTTTGCATGTTTTTCCGCCTGTAGGCGCGTGATCTGCATGAACGCGCGTGGATGCATTTTCTGTGTGTTGAACTGTGCGTGTTTTCTATACAAAGGGAGACACTTACAAACAACGTTAGAACACGCATTCACGCGCTTCGCTGCATGGTGCGTGGCAGTGTGCTAATCGCCTTAGTGATAATAAAATAAACGCTGTAGTGGAAGCTCAGCATCACAACTTCAAAACATCTCGTGTGAGCCTTAAAAGAGCTATAATAATGAGAAAGAACATATAGTATTGAATGGTTTGAATAAAAAATATGTTCAGTTACCCAGTCCAAGGTCATTTACAAAAATTATGCAAGTAGATATTTGATCACAAGTTGTTACTTCAGGGTTAAAGCAAATACAATAAATAACAAATAAACTTCTCATCAGAAAAATCGAAACACCTTGCAAGCTTATGTTTTATAAGGATTATCAGAAAAATGTGTATATTTAGGAATGTCTTACCGTCGGCGCTGATTCCTCCCCAAACCGTCCATGAACCGCCACCATAACTGGCCTTCTTCAATGCAGCATTGTGCAAAGCGTTCTCCATCTCTTCTGTAGACCTTGTTCCTTCCGTCGTTACCATACAGCATAATTTTACACTCATCAGAAAAGAGGACTTTGTTCCACTGGAGGTATGACCGATTTAGGTGCTCACGTGCAAAGTTAAGGCGCGCTCTTCGATGGTCTGCAGTTAATTTCGGTCCATTTGCTGGCTTGTGCGGTACCAGTCCACGTTCCTTCAACCTTCTTCTAATTGTACAATATGAAGCTGCTGCTGCAGTTGAAAAGCATAAAGGCGTCGATTTCGTAAAGAAGTTGTTACAATAAATCGATCATCTCGCTCAGAAGTGACCCGATTCCTACCAGATCCTGAACGGCGTGGGAACAAACCCGTCTCCCGATAGCGTTTGTAGACTCTATGAACAGACGACAGGCTTAGATGAAATCTTTCAGCCACAACACGCTGACTAAGTTCAGAATGCAGCAATGCCACCACTTGGGTGGCTTCTGCGGGCGAAGTATTCATTATGTTTTAGAAAAAAAACTTTTTCAGACGTCCCAAAGTCACAGTATACAGAACACAGAACAAAAAGTTTTAAGATAAGTGCAAATTTTTAGTTTTCAAAGGTGAAATGTACTTCAACTCTAAACACACATGTGTCTCAAAACAGTGAATCATTTCATTTATAGGATAAACAAATGAAATTCGAATTTTGAATTTAGAATTTTCGCTTATCACTGTAATGGCCAAACTGCCAGCTATACAATCATGTGATTTTTTCATGGAATGAAAACTCTTATGTGTTAAATTAGGACAGAAACCATAAAAAGGGAAGTGTTTCGATGTTTCTGGTGAGAAGTGTATATATAATAATGAAAACTGCATGTATGTTATATTTTCTGAAAGGTCTTACGTTTTTTTCACTTTATGACTGAAATCCTTTTAAAGAAAACCTGGGCCTAGCCCAGGTCTTCTTTAAAAGTGAAAAATGATTTTGGGACAATAATAGACAAAAAAGGATCTACATAGCTAATGTCAACTATTCTTTGGTTATATTTAATGCAATATATGAAATCATGATGTCAGGGGAAAGAGCAGCTCGGATGGAGTGGAAACGTATGGCGTGGTGCTCATTAGTAATGTCGCAGTGGCGATATGCGGAGACAATTGTCTCCGCGCATGGCACTTGGACGAGGGTTGCGCTCCGATCGCTGTGTCCGCTTCTCTGTCACAAACAATGGCTAGACCAAAACCGCCACGTAAGTTTAATCAACTATTCTGTCATTTCTGTTTTCTCTATATCTTTTTACTGAATCACCATAAAAGATTTCATAAAATCCTTATTATTTGGGTATTTGTACTGTATAGAATTTGTATGTTTATGTTTTCAGCACATGGCCATATGTTACAAAAAATAGTGGGACACGATGGCAGCGTGATATTGGTGGCATATTTATCTTTTCCCAATGAATGCGAGTTTGTTGTTGTAAAAATGCTTGATGGAGGCTCGAGTGGTATGCGGTTCTCACATATTAGCCGCATATTTGGACCTCAGGTACTATTAGTGTTAATCTCAAATAGGTATAAAAGATAAAATAAATAAGTACATAATATTGTAGACCTTTGTAGACTTTCTGAAATGATCATAGTTATGCCAAAATGTACCAACTGCACACATTAATTTCAACGAAATGACGTTTATAGCTTAAAATTTCTGTCATTAACTCATTTTTTGGTTGGTACTTACATTTTGTCCAAGTTTTTGTTTAATTTTTTTTTATTATGCGTTGTCATTTCTACTATAAACAGCACATCTGTTTGTCTTGTCTGGGGAGTCACAAAAATTCAGTCCAAGTAAATACATATTATTATATTTTTACGGGTTACATTCATCTCTCTGATCATGGATCATGCATTATTACACGGCATTTCTTTAGTGGGTGCAGGCCCCACACTACCCTGGTCGTTGCCCCGAACGACAGCGGTGTGCGGTTAGAAACATATTTTCCCGCCTTAACAAAAAAAAGGATAGTTAAAAAGGCCTTTTTTGATATTTTTATTTATCCTTTAGGCATTTGACATGCTTAGCCATATAAATGAACACAAAGTGCGAATCTATGACATCGAAAATCCTCATGACTATAATATTTTTATTAAATGCGATGAAATCAATAAAAATGATATTATTTTGTAAAATTTAACTGTATATTTATTAAATAAAGCACATAATTGTTTTAGTTGGATCTTCTCGACTATGCTGTTGGCTATGGAGATGGTAGTAATGTGATCTGGGCTTTATGGAGTCAACCAGATGGCGACACTATTATAACCAGTAAGTCTTTGTTCTGTGTAAACTATTAGTATTTACAATCAAATCTTACAAATTGATAATATTAATCTATAAAATTGCTTGTCCTGACTGACCATTAACGCACAGCCAAAACTAATAAGCTACAAGGCTGAAATTTGGAATGTAGGTTTATTTTATAACATACTACTCTGTCAAGAAAGTACCGGGAAAAGATCAATAATACACATAATTTTTGTTATTCATCCAAATTTATTTTATCATCTTCAAAGTATCCTCCTTCAGAATCGATAGACTTACGCCAACGAATAATCCAATCATCAAAACATTTTTTAAACGTTGTTTCCGGAATTGAGTTCAGTTCTCGCCGCGAATTCTCCTTTATGTCTTCTACAGATTGAAAACGGGTGCCACGAAGTGGTAATTTGAGTTTAGGAAAAAGAAAGAAGTCGGCTGGAGCCATATCTGGTGAATATGGTGGTTGCTCGATGGTATTTGTTGAGTGTTTGGACAAAAATTCATTCACAATGATGGCCTTGTGCGAAGACGCATTATCGTGGTGCAAAATCCAAGAATTTTCTTTCCACAAATATGGCCTTTTTCGTCGAATTTGCTCTCTTAAACGCCGCATAACGCTCAAATAATATTCTTTATTTACCGTTTGACCTTCTGGCAAGAATTCCGAGTGCACAACACGGCGATAGTCAAAGAAAACAGTCAACATGACTTTGACTTTTGATCGACTTTGGCGTGGTTGTTTCGGTTTCAGTTCAGTTGGAAGTCGCCACTCATGTTAACTTCAGTTGCACACGTTGATGGCCTACCAGAGCGAAGCAAATCTTCCATCACATCTCGACAGCTTTTAAACGCTTTGTACCACTCATAAGCACGTGTTTTTGATAAAGTCGATTCACCGTAAGCCTTCAAACACATGTAACATTTTCAGTGACTCCGAACACGAAATTCCATTGGCGATGCAAAATTTAAGTCAAACTCTTTGTTCGATGTTTTTGTCCAATATGAAAGTCGCAATACACACTAGATATGATATAACTAAAAACAGCACTGTATTTAATATAAATAACACATGCAACTCAAACTCCGCGCCAAAATGGATAACAGTTGTGCCAATCTAATAATAACAAAAAAAAAACAAAATTTTTTATTTGGAACCATAAACAAATCATCCATTCCCAATACTTTCTTGACTGAATATATCCACTAAGAGAGGATTTTTGGGAATTCGAATTTTAAGGCAAACAGATGTTTATAATTATGAAAGTCTTTGTTCTTTGTAGATAGAAAACGTGTAAAGGACAAATGTATGGATTTTGATTTTATATTGTATCATGTAAACTTACCTTAATTTATAGTGTCTTGCTTGTACATACAATTATAAAGTACCTGGTTGACCGAGCTTTGCTCGGTATTTTTTTTTTTGTATATCTTGAGCTTTTCTCACAAAAGAAAGAATTGAAAAAAATAATCGAACTGGAGACATCTGGACTCGAACCGGGGTCTTCTGGTTTTGGAACCACCTGATTTACCGCCTGAGCAATTATAACCTTGTAGATGGTGGCGAAATTTACCTTCGTATTCTAATAATATTGTAGCAGTTTTTCATTGCCTGAAAATCCGGATAAAACGACGTTTTCTAAAAATGAAACCTAGCTATATCGATTTATCGCCCCTGAAAACCTCTCCATACTAAATTTCATAAAAATCGTTGGAGCCGTTTCCAAGATTCAGATTATATATATATATATACAAGAATTGCTCGCTTAAAGATATTAGATAATACAATATCCCTACTTCGCCGGATTTTCGAGAAAAAGACTAATGAAGTTCATCAAATTAGGTTATATTTTAGGTGTTTGTACCTACAATTATACAAATGTTTTGCGTTTTCATCAAGTTTTTTCTTATAGGTATTATGTGACAAAAATGAGCCGTCATGGGACGTCTCGTAAATGTGAAAATATCGATTTTCTATCAAATATTCACCACTGTTCTACGTTGCGCCGTCCGATACGTGGTCTCCACTCGAGAACCTTTCTTCCCCAACGGTTGACGGTTCGTCGAGTGATGTGGCCTGCCCATTGCCACTTCAGCATGGCAACCCCCAATTCTTTCAAATATTGTTCGAGTCTTGTATTCGTATAATTGTTGGTGATCACCCTCTCGTTATCCATAGATGAATTAAAACAGTTTTTGGTTTATTGTTTGGCATTATAGTGCTTCAGTTAGATGCTTTTGTCAACAGCTGGCGATAAAACCAATAAAATAAATCCAACAACCGGTTTTACCCTCCTACCGCATTAGATGTTTTCACATCAATATCACTAAAGAAAAACAATTTGTCTAACTCTACACATTCTTCCGTTGAATTGCATAAAAATATGTTCCCAAACTGATAAATGAGCCCTTTTGACAAATCACTAGTTCTATGTTGTTTCAAATAACGAATATAACGTCAGGTGTGTGCGTGGGCCCGGAGGCGTGGTGGCGCGCGGTGGCGGGGCGCGAGGCGGGCGCGCCGCTGCCCGTGCTGACGTCACACCACCACTACCGCGACCGCCTGCTCGCGCCCGCGCTCTTCCCGTCGAGTGTCGTCAGGAAGGCGCTCGTGGTGAGGCACCCAACGACTCCTGCTCTTGGTGACTGATGCTGTTGTACACAGCCAAAAACTTCTTAGTCGATAATTGGTAATAGGACGAGAGTGAGAGTGAATATTCCATGACGTGTCATAATGGTTAAGCACATTTCGTTCGATATAGTATTTTTATAGATAGAATGACAAATAAATTATATATTAAAAAGAGAGCGGTGTTTTTATATAGAATACAATGGCGAAATAATAGTGTCAACGAGCGTGCGTTGTAGATCTAACACGTCAGGCGATGTGTAATTTGTGTTTTGTGATAATTTACGCGTGTCGTGTCATTGTTTTTGATCACATCCAATGAAGAGTTAATAAGAAGTTTCAAATTCTATCACGGGCACGGTGCCGTATGCGCGAATATTTTGTGGCTAGAAATTAGCTTTATGCCAGTTTTATTGCCCTGGTTTGACCCCACTTTTATAAGCAGAGTGTGTACAGTGTCTTTCATGATTGCAGATATATAACCGCACGTGGGGCAACAGCGAGTCTGTGATAGACGGCGACTTGGGTGAGGCGGCCATGAGCGCGGTACAGGCGCGCCTACGTCACCTCGCCGCCAGGAGCGCGTCATCTGACCACGCACACCTTATGCACAAGTCAGTATTGTAGCGTAACGGTGAAGCCGTCACGCCACAATTATTTAGGACCTACCTAGGGGTCTTAGTGAAATTAAATAGGAAAACAGATTGAAACAAATTTTAGTAAATATACAAAAAAACCCGTTAATTGGAAACAAACACGTTAATTGTCCGTGTATTGACGGACTAAGAATACGAGTGTCACCACCCCATTCTTTCCCACGGGTGTCGTATAAGACGACTATGAAGTAAGCAATTGTCATCCATTGCATTACTGGTGGTAGGGTTGGGTACCAAGTGGGAGTACTCACTTGGTATCGGGCCCGAGCGGGTTGGTACCACCATCTCCCGTGTGACCGGCCATGAAGCACATCGTTGCGTTTTGGCTGTAGCAGGAGATAGCCGTTTATATTTTCATATCTGGGAAATGAATTGGTGAGCAGCGGTTTGACAATACTCTCGGTATAGTCGAGTCCATGGGCGAAGGTTACCATTTACCATCAGTTGGACCGTGGCTCGTCTGCCACCACAAGCAACAAAAAAAAAATTAAAAAAAAACAATAATTTTGTATGAACCAAGTTTACTAGAGTTATTACAGTCTTTACCTCGAGATTTTATTCACAGCAACACTTTGATACCTCATAAGACGTTCTTGTACGAAGGTTCACTTTTTTTAGTATTCCGTATAACCCCTTCCGCCCTAGAAGGCCAGACCCGGTCTTAGGACCAGACCTTGAGGTCCAACAGTAATAAGTCGTTGAGATCACACCTGAAATATCTGAAATATCCTCCAGTGAAAAATCAAACTTCAAGACAATCTTCAGAAGAGTTTTGACAACTTTTCGAGAAACTTAAAGATAATTCTGATCTTTGACAGCTATCTTAATAGGACCACGTCCGAGTCTAGAATCTAGAGTTGTTTACAGGACCATGCCCAAGTCTAGAATTAATCAGAATCCTCCGCAACGTTTATGTTCCAGTTCTTCGAACTTGACTGTTCGAGGTTCATACTTTTGAGGATTTAGATTAATATTACAGTATACGCGCCACCTGTACCACATTAATTATCGCTTATTGCTTTCCACTACCGGATAAAAGGCCTTCAATTTATGACTTCATATAGTGCTTACCCACATTGTACATTCAGTTTCTTCTCAATCTTATTCATCTCAGATTATGAGACCATTTACTGCACAAGTATTAGCGGGTAGTGTCTATAGAAGAGAAAAAGGTTGATACAAAATTTCACGAGTATAGGGTTTGGTATATACCACCGAAGTAATTTCACACAGTTCCAGTGGTCTGCCAATACAGGCGGATAGATGGTGCATGGCGGGTTTGTTTAGTGGGCGAGGGCCCCACACTACCCTGTTCGTTGCCCCGAATGGCGGCGTATGCGGTTAGGTACATTTTACCCCGCCTTAACAAAAAAGAAGCATCACAATGTTTCTCCAGTAGAAGAAAAAGCAGTGTTTTTAATAGATTTTTTTTTATGATTTTAGATGCTGGTCAGATTTGTACAGTTGGTGCATGCAGTATATGGAAAGCTTGCAAAAACCGCTCGGCCTCATGGTGTCTAAACAGGTAAAAGTATATTATTCTTACTGGACCTTTTTATAGATTGACTTTCTAGTTTTTTTTACTGTACGCATTAGGTAGGTATTGTTTTGTTTCTATTATGTCTATGAATTAAAAAAAAAAACAGATAAAAATCTTTTGATATTTATGTCCTATTTTAGTCAAAACCTCGTTTTTGTTTCCGCATGTAGGAGTCAGACGGTGAAAATGGTTGGTGGTGTGCCGTTGTGCGTCGGGCTGGTATATCTCTCATTTGTGAGCTGGAACCGCTGGAGAAAATGATGTTATCTCCAGATGATTCGTTACTGGATGGTGAGTACACAAAATCACTACTTAGGTTTTTTAAATAATTTATTATGTAATTACTATTCAATTACTTTAATAATTTATTACATAAGTACTTGGGATAGATTATACAAAGCGAAAGTGATTAATTTATTAAAATTTCTTGTGGATAGTCTATTGTTACGTAGACATTTACAAGAAACGACGTCCCCCCTTTTTATTTTTTTATTTTTATTTTAGGTGGGCAAAAATGTCCTACCGCACACCCCGCTGCCCGGGGAGACAACGGGGTAGTGTGGGGCTCTCACCCACTAAAAACCCACCGTGCGCCTCCACCCGCTCTTGCTACGGCGGATCACGGGTACCGCGTCGTTTCGACCACGATCCGCAGGCGGCAGCCCCTTCGGGCACCCTCTCTTGAGCGACGCCTCTTGCATTTGGGCGTCGCACCTTCGCGGTAGGCTTCCGCGGACGGCAGGGTACTCCCCGACCCCACCGTCCGCAGCCTCGGCTAGGGCGGCATCAGGCGCAGGTAAGCGCGCGCACGCCACCCCGCGCGCCGGCGGCAAATCGGGTCCGCGAAGGAGGATTCCTCCCGGGCCCTCTCCGCCACCTCCTTCCGCGAGATGACAGCCTCGCAGAAGGCGGCGACCGCGGTCCTGGCCCTGTCACTGCCAACCATCGCTTGCGCAACGGCCGGCAGCGACAGGTCCACGCCTATGACTGTAACGAGTTCCCGGCGCTGCACATCCCAGGCCGGGCACGGCTCGAGCGTGTGCTGCGTCGAGTCCTCGTCGCAGCCGCAGTGGTGACAGCCTGGGGTCGTCTCCCTCCTAGCGATCATGTGCAGGTATTTGCCGAAGCAACCATGCCCCGACAAAACCTGCACCAACCGGAAGGTGAGGACCTCGTGCTGCTGCCCTGCCCATTCTTCCAAGATCGGCTGGAGCGCCCCCACGGTCCAGAGACCAGCCCGGGGCGTCTCCAGCCGAGACTTCCACTTTAGGACGGTGGCGCGGCGGGCATCTTCCCGCCACGATGACATTGCGCTCGACGAGGTATGGCTGCCCCCCGCCCGCGCCGTCGACGCCCGCCGATAGACGTCGGCGAGCACCTCCGCCTTCAGATCCCACGGGGGGTTCCGGCCAACGCGCAGGCTGCATCGGTCGAGACCGTGCGGTACCCGCGTATTGCCCTGACCGCTATGACCCTCTGTGGACGCCACAGAAGGGCCCTATTGCGAGCGGCCAGGGACTCTGCCCACACGGGCGCGCCATACAGTGCCATCGACCGTACTACCCCCGCGTAGAGTCGTCGACACGCAAGACTCGGTCCGCCCAAATTCGGCATCAGTCGCCCGAGGGCGGACGCCGTGTTGACGAGCCTTGGCGCAAGACGGCGGAAGTGCTCGTCAAAGTGCCACCGTCCGTCATGGAAAAGTAGGGCCTCCGACTTCAAGGGCCACCCTAAGCCCCAGCGCCTCGATCCGCCTGATCACCTCCGCGGTACCTGAGGTGGCCAGCGTTGCCGCCTCCTCGAGGGTCCAGCCCCGGGCTGTGACGAGCGTATCGTCTGCGTAGCAAATTACGCCCAGCCCGGGGGGGAGCCGGCCACGGAGGACCCAGTCGTAGCCGATGTCCCACAGGAGCGGCCCAAGAACCGAACCCTGCGGGACCGCCGCCGCCCCCATTTCCGTCGTCGTCACGGGCGGTACCTCCCCGTCGTCGGCCTCCCGGTCATCATCTGGCGGAGCCATGACCGGGGGCGCGTGCACCGCCCGTGAAGGGAAAAACCCCGACCCGCCCCAGGGTCGCACGCACGTTTGGGCGGACCCTAGGTTGAGTAACACGAGGTCCGCCGCTGCCGCCCACTCTTGGACCGCCGCACCTCGGGGGTCCGTCCTGGGGGACCCCCACGCCGTTGATTTGGCGTTGAAGTCCCCCAGCACGAGCACAGGGCTCGGTGCTATACGCCGTATCGAGGCCTCCAGGTTGTGCAGGAAGACCTCGAAAGCCGCCAGACTACGACTAGGGGAGAAGTACACGCCATACAGCGTGACCCCTCCCCATTCAGCCGCCACGTATCCCGTACCCTGGTCTTTGAGTGACAAGGGCGGGGAATGCGGCACCGCCGAACCGACGACCGCCACGGAGCCATCCCCGCTACCCGCCCAATTGGGGCGATCCGGGACTATGTAGGGCTCCGCGGCTACGGCAACACCGATCAACCGCTCCGCCATGGATTGCAGGAAGTGGTCCTGCGCCCTGGCGGAACGGCCGAGATTCCCCTGGAGGAGGATAGCGTCATGATCCGTTATTGGACCACGATATCCCCCCCTGGCACGGCAGGGGTGAACATGCGGCACTTCTTTTATCAGCCGCAAGCGGCGGCCGACGTCGGGGCTCCGGCGGCAATCTTGCGACTAGGGCCTCAAATCCATGCGGTCGATAACCGCGCGGAGCATTTCGCCGTCGAGCCCAGTGACAGGGCCCGACTGAGCGGCAGACGGAGCCGAGGCGTGGCGGAGGCGCGGCGGCTGCGGCGAGGCGGTCGCGGGGAGACCAGGCTCGACCCGCATTACGGAAGCCGATGCACTCGGGACGGCCTCAGGGAGCCCAAGTTCGGCTCTCATATTGGCCATCCCTCGGTGCAGCTCCTCGACCGTTGTCTCCAGGCGCTTGTTTCGCGCACCAAGGTCGGCTACCTCCGCCACAAGCCGCTCCACCACGTTGGACAGTTCCGTGTTGGCGATTTTAAGACCCCAGACGAAGCTACTCTTAAGGTTCCTCGAGCCCATGGCCACCGTCGAAATTATGGCCACGCTGTCCGCGGCTCTTTCGGCAAATTTGGCTGCAGTAGGCGGCCCATTGTCGTCTATGGGAAGACGGAGCTTCTCAGACAGGAGCGCCAAGCGCTCCTCTGCATGTTGCACCGTCTCCGCTCGCTTCAGACATCGAGTCTCGGCCTCTTTCGCTGAGGCGGCACGCGGTATCGGCGTCCCGGGTCGGCTGATACCTCGACCCCTAGCCGCTGCAGGTATTTTAGGGGGAGGCATCTCAGTCGAGCTCAGGTCGGACTCCGAGGCAGCGCCCCCCTGAGACAGGGTGCGCTTGCGCCAGAAGCGCGACTCCGAGACAACCTCTGCTGGCCGCGATTGCCGATTCTCAGCAGCCTCAGACAGGCCACCCTCCTCAGCGGCAGACATCTCGGCGGCTGAAGTGCAGGCCGAGCTGCCCGTCATCGAGTCGTCCCTTGAAGACTGGGGGGACGCTCCCTTGGACGTCTTTTTGCCCTTGCGGGACTTTCTGCCGCCGCGGGTTTTACGCGCAGCTGCACTAGTAGGAGCCGCATTTACAGCCGGACCCCTTACGGCTGAGGCGTCGGGATTTTCACCCAACTCTGTCAATTTTGTGTTTTTTAACAAATTATCCATGTTGTTCCCACGAGTATGGGAGAAAGGAGGTCCACCCGGGCAGAGCTCCCTGTACCCGGGTAAGCGTACATTTGTAACCCAACACAGGGGGTCCGCAGGTACCCTGGCTGGGGCCGTGCTCGAGACTGAACTAGCCATCAGCCATGCATCTCCTCGCCGCGCGCCAGAGCTTGAGATTCGGGGTAATTTTTTATAGAGGTTATCTTCCTCGCGGTCCGGGCGATTAAGCCAAGACCCTCGTTCCTGTATGCCCGCGAGACGTAACCACAGACACGCGCTCAGGTTTACGACTTGGGACGGGGGGGGCCGCTGTGGCCCCACTGTACCCCCTCTCCAGAGCCCGGTGAGCCAGTCTGGCCCCACCGACTCCGACGCCTGGTCTATCCGCCGTGCCCCCTGCTGAGTCAGAGGGACACGCGGAGACCCGTCCTGTCCGGAATTTTAGCCGCCGGCGACTGCCGACGTTGCCCGGGGTGCACCACTAGGAAGTAAACCGGACGAATTAGCACCCCACGATGTCCCCCCTAACGCATAAACGTAATTCAATCGCAAGTCTCGGCCTGCATCTCGCGTACTTGCTTGTGGATTTTCTCAAAAACAGTCCAATACGCGGTCTTGTTCTTCTGCAGATCACCATGGTCTGCCAGTATCTGTAGTCCAATTCGTGAACTCGTGCGCATAGTACAGTCAGCAGTCCAGATATTTTATAAATTAATGCTTTTAGTCAAAAATTCGAAGTGCTTAAAAAATTTTTTTTTTTGCAATGTTTATGAATGCCGAGTAAGGACAGTATCCAGAGTTAATAAAGAAACACATGAATGCATGTAAATGCATCCGATAGGTGCGTTGGTCGTAAAGACAAATGGGATGAGGAGATTGGGTATGGCCGAAAGGCCAGTGCGGTAGCTCAGTGGCTTAGAGCACTTCCCCGGATTGGAAGGGACGCAGGTTCGCTTCCCGCTCGCACTAAAGTTCTCTTTTTCCTCATTCACAAATGATTTGTTCTTTAAAGTAGCTGAGCATGTCATCATGTCAAGTGCTAAAATACAGATCAAAATGTTTAAGAATGTACAAGAACTTACTGCATAATTTCCAATGAGATAGAAGGTATTTTCCGGGTAGTTGTAGGGTAATAGTACATTGCTAACTTTTTTTTGTTAAGGCGGGAAAAAATGTTCCTAACCGCACACCCCATCGTTCGGGGCAACGAACAGGGTAGTGTGGGACCTGCACCCACTAAAGAAACCCGCCGTGTGCCGTCTCTCCGCCTTTATTGGCAGGCCACTGGAACTGTGTTACATTCCTTCGGTGGTAGTACATTGTTACCCTAGGGATGAAAGCTAAGAAAAAACCTCAAACTATTGGAGCCCGAGCGTAAATAAGTCTTTATCCCGAGGTAAACACTGTTTTTCATTACGAATACGAGGAAACTAAAAATAAAAATCATGAATTAGCTAAAGACAACATGAGAGACTTTAAAAAATGAATTTGGAATCGCCGTTTTCCCGCCGATTTTGTTTTTTTTTCTGCGGCCTGTCAGCTATTCAGCCATTATTTTTCATTTTAATCATTAAAAAAATATAAATCTTCGTTATTTTAAAGATGTAGTTGCAACTATAGTAAAATAAAGTCATATAAAACACAAATTCTTTAATAAATAGGTACTTAACTTTATGTTATTTCAATTTTACATCGCGCTGTAATTGACTGGCTGTACAGAAAATAGAACTGTTTTTTTTTATAATTACTCAGCTGTCAGTTGAAAGTAATTCTCCCTAGGGCTGAAAAGTATTACTTTCAACCCGCTCCTCAGGCAACTTCAGGCCTACTTTCAGAGTATGAGTAATGAAAAGAATATTTTATGAATAGGACTCCATTGTTGCAATAAGTAGGTTGAAATTTTCCGGTAGTAAATAAAGCTTCTTGTTCTTTGATAAAAAAAATCTGGAAAACGGTTGACCCTAAAGGCCATCCCTGCAACTTTCAGCTAATTTGATACTTAAGCGCTCAAAATTGCTCTTATTACTACGCACGACTTTTGAGCTCTTCGAGCTTAAAAGTATAATTTTCGTGTCATTTTGAACTCTCCGAGCTCAAAGAGATAACTGTTCTATGCTTTGCAGACTTTTGAGCTCTTCGAGCTATTAAGGCTTATAGAGATTTAATAGAACACTATTCGTTGAATTTTCAAACCATAATAACTTTTGAATGAATGAACCGAACTTTTTGAGCTCTTTGAAGAACCTTAAAGTTCGAACTGGTCAGACTGAAAATTTTAGAGAAATTCTGAAAAAAAAAAACATTTTTTTCGACAACGATCGTTCGTGAGATACGAACGAATTAACCGATTTTGACCGGACTGGTGGCGATCAACGTGGTTTTACTTTTTTTTTGAGGTTTATGTCAAACACACACACACACACACACACACATACAGACATGTAGACTTCATCGCGGAAACATTCGGGGAAGCTTCCTAAGACCTCAAAACGTCAACATCCGTTGAAACCTCGATTTTCGAAAAACGGGGTAAAACAAATAACTTCCCAACTTTTGAAAATTTTTAATTTTCTTAGCCGAAAGTAAAAAACATTAGCCATCACGGGGCGTTCCGCAGATGTGAAAATGTCGATTTTCATTCTTTCTTCAAATATTGCTCGAGTCTTATATAATTCTTGGTAAGCACCTTCTCGGTATCCATTGATGAATTAAAACTATTAGTGGCTTATTGATTGACATTATACTTCCTAGTTAGAGGCTTTTGTCAACAGGTAGTATTTAAAAACAATGAAATAAATTGGCAACAGCCGGTTTTACTCTCCCTCCGTATTAGATGAAAAATATTGATTATTGGAATTATATAAACGACTTGCGTGTGCGCAGGTGCAGAGCGCGGCGCGCTGTCGGCAGCGGCGGTGCGCGTGGTGGTGGCGGGCGCGCGGTGGGAGCGCAATGTGGGGGGGGCGCGCGCCGCCGAGCTCGAGCTGCGGCTGTTCGCGTGCGCCGCGCCGCAGCACCGCCTGCTGCCGCGTCTGCTGCACCTGCTGGCCGCGCGCGCCGACCCGCCGGTAGTGCACGAGCACACACACGCACACACACAAACACACAGGCGCGCGCCGCCGAGCTCGAGCTGCGGCTGTTCGCGTGCGCCGCGCCGCAGCACCGCCTGCTGCCGCGTCTGCTGCACCTGCTGGCCGCGCGCGCCGACCCGCCGGTAGTGCACGAGCACACACACGCACACACACAAACACACAGGCGCGCGCCGCCGAGCTCGAGCTGCGGCTGTTCGCGTGCGCCGCGCCGCAGCACCGCCTGCTGCCGCGTCTGCTGCACCTGCTGGCCGCGCGCGCCGACCCGCCGGTAGTGCACGAGCACACACACGCACACACACAAACACACAGGCGCGCGCCGCCGAGCTCGAGCTGCGGCTGTTCGCGTGCGCCGCGCCGCAGCACCGCCTGCTGCCGCGTCTGCTGCACCTGCTGGCCGCGCGCGCCGACCCGCCGGTAGTGCACGAGCACACACACGCACACACACAAACACACAGGCGCGCGCCGCCGAGCTCGAGCTGCGGCTGTTCGCGTGCGCCGCGCCGCAGCACCGCCTGCTGCCGCGTCTGCTGCACCTGCTGGCCGCGCGCGCCGACCCGCCGGTAGTGCACGAGCACACACACGCACACACACAAACACACAGGCGCGCGCCGCCGAGCTCGAGCTGCGGCTGTTCGCGTGCGCCGCGCCGCAGCACCGCCTGCTGCCGCGTCTGCTGCACCTGCTGGCCGCGCGCGCCGACCCGCCGGTAGTGCACGAGCACACACACGCACACACACAAACACACAGGCGCGCGCCGCCGAGCTCGAGCTGCGGCTGTTCGCGTGCGCCGCGCCGCAGCACCGCCTGCTGCCGCGTCTGCTGCACCTGCTGGCCGCGCGCGCCGACCCGCCGGTAGTGCACGAGCACACACACGCACACACACAAACACACAGGCGCGCGCCGCCGAGCTCGAGCTGTATACATAATAACACAGTAGCACCTAGTATATATGTACATTGAAAGTATTATCAGAAATAGAAAGTGGGTGAATAGAGAAAGACAATAAAACACAAAACAACGATTGTTAGAGCTAAGCTTAAAGAAAAATATAGGTTTTTTTTTATTAAAATTGTTGTTAGAATATCCCTATTATTAAATACCATATAAAGTTTCCACGTAGACAAAGTCTCAGTTGAACGGTAAAAAATATATTTTTACTCATCTGTTTTTATAGCAAACTCTATTAAGATATTTATTGATAAAAAAGTCTGTCATTATAAATAACTAGCCTTTGCCCACGGCTCCGCCGTTGCCAAAAGCTAGTTTTTGGGTTATATCTCAGGTTCCCGGTATAGTAGCGGGATAAAATGTATATCAGTTCTTAAGTCTAATCGAGAGCTATAAAATAAAAAAGTTGCATCAAAATCCGTTCAGTAGTTTTTGCGTGATGCGCGAACAAGCAAACAGATAAATACGAAAAATCTAAAAACATTAGTTTTATGTTTAGACACGCCTATATAGTCTATTACAGACATTTTTTCTCAAATATCTAGAAAAGAAAATGGTTTTTAGACTAATACCAGTATTTCATTTAATTATAATATGAAATAAAAAATAATGTCGTTTTTACAGATAATAACACCGCAACAAGTTGATGAGCTTACCGCTATCCTCGAACCTATAAAAGATTTGCAAAATGCTGTCCTCGAACTAAATGATGCGCTGAGATTGGATGTTCCCGAGATTGACACTACAAAGAGTTAGTTACATTTATCTTTATTTATTTATCAGTAAGTAATTTATTGAAAAACCTAGTGCATACAAAACCATAAGAACTATTATAGTTACTCTTATATAGAGCCTTTGTTTCTGAGCCTTCATTATCATCATCATCCTATTGTCCTTCCTCTCCGCCTTTTTATCCGTGTGGTAACGGACTAAAAATAGAAGTGTCACCACCCCATTCTTTCCCACGGGTGTCGTACGAGGCGACTAAGGGGAATAAGCAATTACCACCCATTGCACTGGTGGTAGGGCTAGGTACCAAGTGGGAGTACCTACTCATTTGGTAGCGGGCCCGAGCGAGTTGGTACCACCATCTCCTGTGTGACCGGCCATGAAGCACATCGGTGTTGAGTCCATAAGCGACGGTTACCATTTACCATCCGATGGGCCGTGGCTCGTCTGCTACCATACGCAATAAAAAAAGACCTTCCTTGGAGTTCCGACGCTACTATATTTTTCAATGCAGGTTGTTAGAATTAATTTCACTATATTTATATTTAATCGTTTTCAAGATGAGGATGATGATATCGACGAATACGACTGCCTGCTCGCCAGTGATCTTGGTGTGGCCGTGGTTACAGAGGCGATACGGCAGATGGCAGAAATGAGGTATGATTTTTATTAAATTGATTATTGACAAAATGTTAACAATGATTTTGCTATAGTATTCGGAGGAAGAGTATTAGAGTAATATAGAGTTGTCCGTATTTCACGGTTATAACACGTCATCATTTTCATGACGTAACATTATATTAATACCTACCTACCTTTACACGGGTACGTTTTAACACCCCGTTTTCTAATAATTTTGCACGATTTAAGATTTTGTTGTTATAAGTCGCTACTTAAACACATATTATTAAATTTAACAGTAATGGACACTATTTAATTTCGATTTGGAATATTTTCTTGCTTGCTTTTATTTCTTAGAGAAAAGCCATAAATGTACTAAAAAAAACTGAAAAATATGTTAAATTCACTCAGTTCTGTCATAGACCTTTGAATTATTTATTTCAGTTACTTTCAAAGTATTATGTCTTATGGCATACTAATATGTCCTGTTGATTTAAATTCTATATTTATACTAGATGCTGCCAGCGACTTAGTCCTTGTTAGTTACTTTGGGCTAAGGCTAACTTCAGGGCTTGGATCATAATTTTGCTGCGATGTTGTTTTAAAACTGCGATATATCCTAAGATGTTCATTGAAATCGAATGATGTAAAGGGCAATTTTGTTTTAAATTAAACATGTGTGATGAATAACGTATTTATTTGGATAAGGATTAATATCATGTTTATAAAAACACCTTCGCAATTAATGCATTATTTTAGAACAAATTTGGTTAGCATAAAAAAGGTTATAGTGAGCAACCTTAAAAGATAGTGATGTCGCGGATTTTTTTTTAGACCTTTTAAAGGGGAACGGTTTTGTCATACGATATGATATTTGCTAAACTTTAACCGTTTACGCAGCGCACGCAGCGGAAGTTCTCAGAAGGAAAAAAAAACCCGATTTTTAAACATTCTTCAGTGGTGCTCGGCTCCTATTGGTCTTAGCGTGATTATATATAGCCTTCCTCGATAAATAGCCTTTTCTTCCTATCTAACACTGAAAGAATTTTTAAAATTGGATGAGTAGTTCCTGAGATTAGCGCGTTCAAGCAAAAAAAAACAGCTTTATATTCGACGTCCACTGCTGGACATAGGCCTCTACAAGAGAACGCCACAACGAGCGGTCCTGTGCCAACCTCATCCAACGGCTCCACGCAGCTTTGACCAGATCGTCGGTCTATCTGGTGGGGGGCCGTTCTACGCTGCGGCGTCCGATACGTGGTCGCCACTCGAGAACCTTTCTTCCCCAACGGTTGTCGGTTCGTCGAGCGATGCGGCCTGCCCATTGCCACTTAAGCATGACAACCCGGCGGGCTATGTCGGTCACTCTCGTTCTCCTACGGATCTCCGTATTACGGATTCGATCACGTAGGGAAATACCAAGCATAGCCGCTCCATGGCCCGCTGAGCGACTTTGAGCCTTGCTACAAGGCCAACATTTAGAGACCACGTCTCTGTTTCATATGTCATCACTGGTAACACACACTGGTCGTAGACCTTCGTTTTTTAGACACTGTTGAATATTGGGCGAGAAGATCTTCCTTAGCTTCCCGAACGCTGCCCAGCCGAGTTGGATTCGTCGATTGATCTCTTTCTCGAATTTGTGCCTACCTAACTGGACTGTTTGCCCCAGGTAGACATAGTGGTTGACAACTTCGTGAAGCGCACTCCCGACTAGGACCGGTGCTGAAATGATATGTACATTAGGCATGACTCGTCTGTCCATGTTAATTTTAAGACCCACTAGTAGGGAAACCCTGCTGAGATCATTGAGCATGGTGCCAAGGTCCTCCAGTGATTCTGCCATGACTACGATGTCGTCGGCATATCGAAGGTGAGTGATGTATTCGACATTGATGTTGATGCCGAATCCGGTCCAGTCCAAGAGTTTGAAGACATCTTCCAATGCAGCGGTAAAGAGTTTCACAGTGGCCGATTGTATTCCTCGGTTTTGTGTATAATCTGGCGTAGCGTATGGATGTGGTCTATGGTACTATAACCTTTTCGGAAACCGGCTTGTTCGGGAGGCTGGAAGTCGTCAAGTCTGCGCGTGAGTCGATTTGTAATGACCCTCGAGAACAACTTATACGACGTGGCTCAAGAGCGAGATGGATCTATAATTCTTCAAGAGGGTTCTGTCACCTTTCTTGAAGAACAGCATCACCACGCTCCTGGTCCACGACTCTGGAGCGTCGCCCCCGAGAACGTCGAAATTGAACAGCCTCTGGAGGGCTTTGAGGACCGGCTTTCCGCCTGCCTTCAGAAGCTCTATAGTAATTCCGTCGTCATCCGGTGCCTTTCCGTCCTTTAGCTGTTTGAGAGCCATTCTGATCTCGTATAGGCTGACGTCCGGGATATCTTCGGTAAAGTGCCGAGTTAGCTTGGATCTGGGGTCTTGGACCAAGCCAATAGCAGGGCTCTGGGATCTGTACAACTGTCCATAGAACTGCTGGACCTCTCTCAAGATCTCATCTCGAAATGAAATGACAGTGCCATCGTTGGTCCTCAGTTTAGTCAACTGAATTTGGCCAACAGACAGATCTCGTGCGAACACTTTAGCGCCTTGGTACCGCTCTATCGCCTCTTTAATACGGGTAGTATTAATTTGGCGAATATCGTGTCGCACAGCCTTAGAGATCTGTCTGTTTAACCGCCTTAGGCAGGACCAATCGGCTGAGGACTGGACTGTCATTTCTTGTTCCTCTCCATGAGTTTGAGAGTATGGTCCGAGAGTTTACGAGTCCTACTGACGCGACGGGCCTTGAAGTAGGTCGACCCGACCGCGTGGACAGTTTGCACGAACCTGCTGTTCATATCGCTCTCTGATTCACACTCATCTAGACATTGGAAGCGATTTTATTGTTCGAGCTGAAAGCTCTCGGGGTTCTGGTATTATTATATTAGTATAGATTTCAGAAAAGGGCTGTTGGTGCTATTTATTATCCACGCCCAGGTGCTTCCAGGTGGTCTTTTACACAGAAATTCAAAGAAATATATATTCTACGCCGTGTGGGGCTTTAGAATTGTCCCACCCCTCTCTACCCATGGGAGTCCTAAGAGCCGACTTAGGGAATACCGGGGGAGTAGGCAGCAGCACTCTGTCGAGTATTAGCAACATCCACTGCGATCGCCATCCCGCCTGCCAAACGTGGCGATTACGGCACTATCCCCCCATATGAGCGCACAGGACCGCTCGTTGTGGCGTTCTCTTGGGGAGGCCTATGTCCAGCAGTGGACGGCGAAAGGCTGATGGATGGATGGATGGATATATTCTAACCGTTGTATCACAATTTATATATGAAAATTTGTTATAATGTCAAGAATAATATCTGTAGATTTGATAACTATAGTGACGTTCATCATATTATTACTTAACTGCCTCGGGGGTGCAGCGGTAGTGTATGCGACTGCTAATCATGAGGTCTGGGGTTCGATCCCCGGGTCTCAGTAGCAGCCTGGAGTTTGGAAATGTGCCCGGTGGACGTCAATAGTTTCGCCCCCTATTACGTTGGACTTAAACATAGCTGGCGAGTCGTGGGTGTGTAATACACCTCTGCCTACCCCTTCGGGGAATACAGGCGTGATGCTATGTTTTTTTTTATCATATTAGTATTAGGAACAATGGCAATCTTAGTAAGAGATATACGATTCTACTATGTAGTAATAATATAGTTTGGGGGGCGCTAATAAAGTACGTGTGCGCGCAGGTCGCGCGTGGTGCGCGGCGCGGTGTGCGCGCTGGGCGCGTGGCGCGGCGCGGGCGGCGTGCCGGGCGCGGGCCACTGCGCCGTGCACTGGCAGGCCTACCGCGCGCTGCTGTGGCTGCACCACGCCGCGCTGCACGCGCCGCACAAGTCAGTCCTCTCACTAATACAATTTTATTGAGAAGTCTTTTCAAAAGGGCTTATTTCTCATTTTAGATTTTTATTTTGACTTTTTAGTGCGATTCGGTCCCATATCAACATTTTCGCACTTTGTGTCTGATTGATCTGTTGATCAATGATATTTTGATCATCTGGAAAATAATCTAGAAAAAAGTATTCTGTTCACTGTCAGTGTCTTCAAGTTTATATCCGTTCAGTACCTACATCTAAATATTCATGACGAAATAATCCCTTTTGTAAAATACTGTCCATAATTTACAATATGTCTTTTCAATCCTTTTTTCTGTCCTACGATTGGCCACGGGTCTTTTTTTATGGTGAAAGAAATCAGGCTATAGTCCACAACGCTGGCCTAGAGCGGTTTAGCAGACTGCAAGTCGCCGAGAAAATTTCTCAGGCATGCAGATTTCTTGACGATGTTTTTCTTAAACGAGTAGTTATTTATATTTATCATAAATAATTTCGAAAAATCTCGAAAAGTCCGATGAAAAGTGGTATGTGCCGTACGAGGTGGAGCTGGACCATGGACTCTCTCTGGGGATCGAATTCGTTACCACTGTCTTTGCAATCTTTGATTTTACCGCTAGGCTATCACTGCTGCTGCAACACGTACGGCTTGCGAAATTCCTTCGCAAATGAAAAGAAAACATATTCTGTTATTAAATCAACTTTATTATGAATTGATTTTTTTGCAAATTTGTTTAAAATATATGTTCTTCACGTAAATAATTCGGTTCTATACATTATGTTTCGTACCTATTTGAGGCTGTTTATTAAAATTTCAAAATTGGGCTAGCCATTATTGTGTAAAATACGGCGTATTTAAAATATTTTTTCAAAATAGTACTAATGATAATTTAACTACACAGATTGTGGAGTGGTTTACAAACTGGCTTCTCGCATGAGCGTTGTGGGTTCGAATCCCACACATGACAACTCTTTATGTGATGCACAAGCGGTTATTTTGTGTTTGGGTGTACTTTGTGGCCGTTAAATAGTATTTTTGTGAAGTCTCGTCAAGTATTGTCTTTTAAACTTTCGCGATTTGTACACATTATTCACAAATATTAATATATCGGGTCTTAATCGCGTATATAATGTTGAGGTTGAATACCTTAATTTCCCGACGTTTCGACCGTATTGCATCGGCCGTGGTCACGGGTTGACTGCTACGAACTCCGGCCCGTATCGGTTTGCAATAAAGACTTTTAAACTTTCGCGATTTGTACACATTATACATATGTAACGTCGGGAAATTAAGGTATTCAACCTCAACATTATATACGCGATTAAGACCCGATATATTAATATTTGTGTATAAAGTATTGTCTTTAAAAAAACATACCCAACACGGCGTGGTGTCGGGAGAGGCGAGTGACAGTAGTGATGCGCAGCGCGGGCGGGTCGGAGTCGTGGCGGCTGAAGCTGAGCGCGCTGGGCGGGCAGGCGGCGGCGGGCGCGGAGGAGCTGTCCCGCGGGCTCGTGCACGCGTACGCGCGGCGGGCCGGCGCGGCGCGCGCGCGGGCGCACCTCGCCGCCGCGCGCGCGCCCGCCGCCTGGCCGCACGCGCTGCCGCTGCTCGCCTACCACCTGGCGCACCAGCTGTATCCTTTGTGTCTTTGTGCTTAGCGGCCGTGTCTTGTACTAACTCCGAATACAATCTAATATAGTCCCAGTGGGTAAATGTAAACAGAGGTAAATGGAAACGCATTCAATTATTTCGTCGTTTTAATTCCTAGAAAAATATGCGTGTAACGAAACGCAGCTTTTTTTTTATTGCATGTAGTGGCAGACGAGCCACGGCCCATCTAATGGTAAAGGTAACCGTCGCTCATGGACTCAACTATACCGAGAGTATTGCCAAGCCGCTGTTCACCGTTTCATTTCACCGATATGAAATGAAAAAATAAACGGCTATCTCCTGCTACAGCCAAACCGCAACGATGTGCTTCATGGCACACGGGAGATGGTGGTACCAAACCGCTCGGGCCCGATGAGTCGCATCATACGACACCCGTGGGAAAGAATGGGGTGGTGACTCTTGTATTCTTAATCCGTCACCACACGGATACAGTTAATAATAGTCTATGGTTGTTAATTTGAATTATCAGTGTCGCATATTTTTCTAGGAATTAAAACGACGAAATAATGCGTTTCCATTTACCTCTGTTTACATGTACCCACCCACTTTGACCATAATACCTTTCTACTGGGTGGTTAAATTTTAAGGGCCGATGTTGAATGTGAACCACACCTAAACGTCAAGTTTTTCTCTGCATTTCTTAATTTCAGACTAACTCTATTTGAACCATGGAAAGATACACAATCGAGCAAAGCGTTAAAGTTATTCATGCTTATTATGAAAATGGGTGTTCAAATCAAAATGCATATCGTGCACTTCGTGATTTTTTCCGTCAATTTAATCGTCCAAATGTGCGTACAATCGGAAAAATCGTGCAAAAATTTGAGCAAACCGGGTCTGTAGGAGATGTGAAAACACCAGTGCATGCTCGTACAGCTCGTACTACAGAAAATATTGATGCTGTTCGCGATAGTGTGGCTGAAGAGCCATCCTTTTTTTTCTTAAGATGGGCAAAAATTTACCTACCGCACACCCCGCTGCCCGGGGAGACAGCGGGGTAGTGTGGGGCTCTCACCCACTAAAAACCCACCGTGCACTGTCACCCACCCATACTCGGTGGACCACTGATACCACGTATATTCACTTCAGTGGTCCGCGCGGCGGCTAGCCCTGTTGGGCTTCCTCTCTGAGCGACGTCCCCACGCACCTGTGGCGTCGCACCTTCGCGGTAGGCTCTACGCGGGCGGAGGACAATCCCCAGTCCAACCGCCTGCAGCCTCGGCCAGGGCGGCATTAGGCGCAGATATTCGCGCCCACGCCGCCCCGCGTGCCAGCGGCGAGTCGGGCCAGAGGCCCTCTCCGCCACCTCCTTCCGCAAGATGACATTCTCGCAGAAGTTGGCGACAGCGATCCAGTACCTATCACCGCCGACCATCGATCGAACGACAGCTGGCAGCGACAGGTCCTCTGCGATGACTGCAGCGAGATCCCGGCGCTGCTCAGCCAAGGCCGGGCACGACTCGAGCGTGTGCTGCGCCGAGTCCTCGCTGCAGTCGCAGTGGTGGCAGCAGGGAGTCTCCTCCCTCCTAGCGACTGTGTACAGGTACTTGCCGAAGCAACCATGCCCCGACAGCACCTGCACCAGCCGGAAGGTGAGGACCCCATGCCGCCGAGCCACCCATTCCTCTAAAATCAGCTGGAGCGCCCCTACGGTCCGAAAACCGGCCCGAGGCGTTTCCAGCCGAACGCTCCAACGGGCGATGATGGCGCAGCGAGCGTCGCTTCGCCATGCGCGGATTTGACTAGGTGGGAGGCGAGCGCCTCCCGCACGCGCAGCTGACGTCCGCAGATAAACTTCGGCGAGCACCTCCGCCTCCAGGTCCTACGGGGGGGTCCCGGCCAATGCGCATGCGGCCTTGCACTACACCGTGCGGTAGCCGCGGATTGCTCTGACCGCCACGACTATGCGGTCTCCACAGAAGAGCCCTATTGCGGGCGGTCAGAGACTCTGCCCACACGGGTGCGCCGTAAAGCGCCATCGACCGTACCACCCCCGCGTACAGCTGTCGGCACGCGATGCTGGGTCCACCCAGGTTGCTGAAGAGCCGTCCACCTCAACTCGTCGTCGTGTCCAACAATTGCACCTCTCACGCTCGTCGTTGATGAACATTATGCATAAAGACTTGCATTTACACGCTTGCAAGGTGCAATTGACTCAAGAACTAAAGCCTTTTGACCATTCCAAGCGTCGTCAATGGTCAATATGGTGGCAAGAAATGGCAACAGTGGATGATCAATTTTCGAAGTAAATCATCTTCAGTGATCACCTCAATTATGCCTCAGCGTCATCGAAAATTTGGAGCATCGGATGGAGGTGTGCCATTCGGCCGATATTTTGTTCCATACATAATTGAACCATACCAATATTATCATAATAAAAAGCAATGACAATAATTTCCTAAATAATTTGTGTTTTATTCAAAATCAACATCGGCCCTTAAAATTTAACCAGCCTATATTTAGTCCGATATATTCACTTACTTACTTATCATCACGCCATTTCCCTTGAGGGGTAGGCAGAGAGAACAGAGTGCCAAGGGGCTCTATTCTTGCATACATCTCTCGCTTCCTCAATATTCATAACTCTTCATACATGCTCGCCGGTTTCGGAGACTCCTGACTCCACCTTCCTTCAATCTTCAATACATGACCAATTTGGTCTAGGTAGGTAAGTCTCGGTCTCCCCCTGTACCTACATCCTTCCACTTTCGCATTATATATCTTCTTAGCCAGTCTCTCGTCCGGCATTCTTTCCACACGTCCGAACCATCGGAGCATTCCCTTTCGCATCTTTACATTTCTTTATTTGTAGAACACAATATATCTATTTGTGTATATTCAGGTCTACTAAAATAAAATCTTATATAAATAAAATCTTTCTCTGCTGTTGTCGCGCAACATGGAAAAACTACTGGATAGATTTCGATATAGATTTGTATGTATTGTTTTTTAGACACTTGGTTGGTATCAAAAAAAAAAAATTGCGATATCTTATCTCATTCATCATCATTTAACGTAAAGTGATTAAAGTTTTAAGGAATAACGATTTTTAAGCGCTACGTGTTCAGAGATGTGTGTTTTCTCTTAATATAATATTATTTGTAGTATGTAGCTATTAGATTCGACAATCAATACGATTCTAAAAACTAATTCTCAGATTGTTGTTCCTTGCTGAACATTGAAATAACGCAAAGTTGGCGGGTATCAGCTAGTAATTACTAAAATGACTTCCAATGCTAATAATACATCAACTTTTAAAAGCTTTTTGTATTTTCTAAATATTTTAAAATCTATTTTGGTTAATAAAAATGAATTATGGATCAAGAAGCTGTACAATAGCTCTAATACAACCAATAAATACCTCAACAAAGTAATAGATGGGCTGTAAGCGGCGGTTTCGAGTTCAGCTGGTGGCTAGCTTCAATCGACCAGCCACGACTTGTACAAAACTATGTAATGATGCTCGAGCCTTGGTGTGAATGGAATGCGTGCTCACGTATGTACTCGTTGTTTTTATCTATACTCCATTCTTTATTTATTATGAAATGCGAAGTTTTAAGTTCAAACAATGTTTAAAATTTTATTGAGAGCCCAAAAAAGGCCTTGACTACTTTTATCCCGAAAAAAAAAATGGTTCCAGGAGGATAGTTTTGTTACAACTCAACTTTTTAAAGTTTACCTATAATAACTCTTACTTCGCCATCACAGGTCAATTTATCCTCGGTTTGGCATTATTGGACTTGGAAGACGCTGAGAATGCGTACACAGCGTTCTGTAAAGCCGCGAAGGGCGTTAGTACTGAGCCTTTCTTGAGGCAACTCGTTGCCTCGCCTGACGCTCGTCTAACTCAACACCGGGCGCTCGTTCTGTATTATATGAAGGTAATACATATTTAAAAGAACAAATTATTTGTGAAATGTGGAAAAAGAGAACCTTAGTGCGAGCGGGAATCGAACCTACATCCCTTCCCATCCGGGGAAGTGCTCTAACCGCTAGCTTAACGGTTAGAGCACTTTTCAGGTTCGACTTCCGCCGATCAAAAATGTAATGCGTACTCCTGTGAGGTTTATATTTTTTGTATGAAAATAGACAGTGATTAAATATTATTTTGTTAATGACAGGTGATAAAACTGTTTGAAATACACGACGCGGGTGCGTGTGTAGTACGTCTTGCCGAAACTGCAATCAGCATCGCAGATAAAGATGATCCCAATTTGGTAAGTTTACCTTAGCGTTATATTCGTCTAGCTATATAGGTTTATGTGACAGCTGATCATTAGGTCTCAGGTTCGAAGCCCGGTTCGGGCCAACCAAAAATAATTGAGTTTTGCTACAGAAAATTCTTAGTAACAGCTCGGAGTTAGGAAGTTGGCCATTGGACTTTGCGAGTGTACTTATGTTTGCGCAACCATTCGTGCACTATCTTAACTCCTGGGTACTTAGCTAGTTCTGATGATAATGGTCGCCGTGACCGAAATTGCTCTGAGCCTCTGAAAATCACCATCATCATAATCGTCATCTGAAATGTAGGCGATAGTTGATAATGTGTTGCACATGTGGTTTAAAAGAAAAAAAAATATAAGGGAAATCATACATTTTAATGTAATTTTTATAACTAAAATGACACTATATCACATAAAGCAATTTTGAAAATTAATGAATGAGGAGCAGCTCAAGCCCATTTTGTTTTATCCTCCGATAGTATATATGTAGTAGTATATATACATTGCCCCATGAAAGATCTACTAATTCTGTGGAGACGAGTACTGTGTGCAGTAAGATTTTCATTTTTCCCAGTATTAATGTGATGAACGTCGCTATACGTATCAAAGTCTCTGATGTTTTTCTTGACGTACTCGTATAATAGATTTTCATATATAAATTGAGACGCAACTATTAGAATATTTATTTCTTTGAATTTCTCTCTAAGGGAAACTTTCAGGGCCAGATTATAGATTGCACTAACGGCCCTTAGGTGCCTTAGGTGTTGTTATCGTCTATAGGCTACGGAAACCGCTTACCAACAGGTGGGTCGTATGCTTGTTTGCCACCCACGTAGTATAACAAGAGAACCATCGTCCCAAAATTTGTGAGACATAACTTTTTTATACATTTCTTTTTACGAGATTACGTGTATGCTATGCCTGTATATGTAGTCTGAATAACACGTATGCCAAAATTGATGGTAATGAATGGAAACATTGAGGCGTGAAGTTGAAGTACAGTAGTCACAACCGATCTTTGTGTCTCTGAAGTTGGCTGCAAGACGCTGCGCAGTAACCATTTTTGTGACGCAAGGCATGTGCGTCTTCGCTCCAGCTGGTGCTGGAGGAGTGGGCGGGGCAACGGCACGGAGTCTTGACCTTCCGACTGGTGCAGGTGCTGTCGGGGCACGGTTGCTTCGGCAGATATCTGCACACAGTCTCAAGGAGGGAAGCGACTCCGGGTTGTCACCACTGCGGCTATGACGAGGACACGGCGCGGCACACGCTCGAGTAGTAATAAGCCCGCTTTGTGCGTCAATCCACCTGTTGTGGCGGACCACTGGAACCGTGTGACATCTCTTTAGGGGTAGGTTATCGTCCACTGAAGGAATGTAATATGGTTCCGGTGGCCCGCCAATAAAGGCGGAGAGACGGCATACGGCAGGTTTCTTTAGTGCGTGAAGGCCCCACACTACCCTGTTCGTTGCCCTGAACGACGGGGTGTGCGGTTAAGAAAATATTTTCCTGCCTAAGCAAAAAAAAAAAAAGGGCATGTGCGTCTTCTACAGTTTACATTAATCGAAAAATGTTCAATTATATTTTAACAATTCTAATCAGTAATTATATAATTTATCGATCGTACTAAAACATGTAGACTCTACTAAATCTACATTAAAGCTTATTTCACTCAAATCGCTCGTATACTTTTTATTGAGTATAAAAAAATAGAACCTAAATACCTACTTGAAATGAAAACATTATGAGCTCATTCGATTGTTTTGTTAATCGAGTGATAACATTTGAATTGGTTAGCCCTTATCGTACGATTATGTCAAAATTCCCCCTTCGCGATCTATGCCTAACTTCAGAGACACCAAGATCCGTTGTGACTACTATACTACTCTGTCAAGAAAGTACCGGGACTTTTCCCGGTTGATCTTTATCAATAATACGCAAAATTTTTGTTATTCATCCAAATTTATTTTATCACCTTCAAAGGATGCTCCTTCAGAAAAGATAGACTTACGCCAACGAATTATCCAATAATCAAAACATTTTTTAAACACTGTTTCCGGAATTGAGTTCAGTTCTCGCCGCGAATTCTCCTTTATGTCATCTACCGATTGAAAACGGGTGCCACGAAGTGGTAATTTGAGTTTAGGAAAAAGAAAGAAGTCGGTTGGAGCCATATCTGGTGAATATGGTGGTTGCTCGATGGTATTTGTTGAGTGTTTGGGACAAAAATTCATTCACAATGATGACCTTGTGCGAAGGCGCATTATCGTGGTGCAAAATCCAAGAATTTTCTTTCCACAAATCTGGCCTTTTTCGTCGAATTTGCTCTCTTAAACGCCGCATAACGCTTAAATTATATTATATTATTATTCTTTATTTACCGTTTGACCTTCTGGCTAGAATTCCGAGTGCACAACACCGCTATAGTCAAAAAAAACAGTCAACATGACTTGGACTTTTGATCGACTTTGGCGTGGTTTTTTCGGTTTCGGTTCAGTTGGAAGTCGCCACTCCGAAGCTTGGTGACTAGTTTGCATGTCAAACTCGTAAACCCACGTCTCGTCACCAGTAACAATGCGTTTCATGAATGTTGGGTCGGAATTGACTCGTTCTAGCATGTCCTCAGCGCTTTTGCAATGTTAACTTCAGTTGCAGACGTTGATGGCCTACCAGAGCGAGGCAAATCTTCCATCACATCTCGACAGCTTTTAAACGCTTTGTACCACTCATAAGCACGTGTTTTTGATAAAGTCGATTTAAGCCTTCTGTAAAATTTTCAGTAACTCCGAACACAAAATTCCATTGGCGATACAAAATTTAAGACAAACTCTTTGTTCGATGTTTTTGTCCATTATGAAATTCGCAATACACACTAGATATGATATAACTAAAAACAGCACTGTATTTAATATAAATAACAGATGCAACTCAAACTCCGCGCCAAAATGGATAACAGTTGAACCAATCTAACAACAACAAAAAAAAAACAAAAATGAATTTGGAACCATAAACAAATCATCCATTCCCAATACTTTCTTGACTGAATGTATGTGGTGGTGCCCAGCACTGAGCGTGACGTTGTGCGCAGGCGATGTTCCAGTGGGTGGTGTTCAAGTGGCACCTGGCGGGCGGGCGCACGGCGCGCGCGCTCAGCGCCGCCGCCGCCAGCCCCGCGCCGCACGCGCGCCGCGCCGCCGCCGCCACGCTGCTCACCACGCTCGGTAACTACTCGCACGCGACACTGTTTAAGGCCGCAGCTCTATTATTTACTGTACAGATATTGACATTACTTATTGGCCTAACTATTATAAAGCTTTAACAGAGCTGTGTCTGTACATTAATGATATTTGAGAAAATATCACTGTGGCGTGTCTGCACACAAAACTATTTTTTCTAGATTTTTTGACTGTTTGTTTAGTCGCACATCACGTAAAACAAATTTTGATGATTTTTTTTATTTGAGAGCTCTTGATTAGACTTAAAACTTGTATACATTTTATCCCGCTACCGGGAACCTGAGATATCCCATAACCTAAAAACTAGCTTTTGGCTGCGGCGGAGCCGCGACAGGACTAGTTTCATATAAATTTGTTTAAATTATTAATAGTAACAACTGAAATATTTTTGTTTGAGACATAGTTTTAAAAAATTAATTCAATAAAATTATTTCAAATTTTATAGTAAACTGGCACAAAAAAATTAGGTACTAGCGACCATACATGCACGTTAGCTAAAAAGCGGACCGTGATGTGATTGAGCGTTTTAGCAGGGTTTTTTTTTGTTAATTTTTTTTCTGAAAATTGATTATTTCATTTAAAACTTATAATTTTTATACGCTTTTTATTAGCTTCACCTGTATGTTTGTATGTTTGTAACCGAATCCTTTGGGCGCGATTTTGACCCACTTTAAACGGCCAGATTTCGTTCAAACTTTGTAGATTTATCGAGGACCGATGACAATACACTAATTTGATAAAATTATTCCATTTTTCAATTTGCAAAAAGGATTTGTTAATTTATATAATTTTAAAAAACACGCTACGGATTCTTCGAACGTGATTTTCGACCACTTTAAAACGTCGGATTGATTTGAAACTTTGCAAACTTATCAAGGACCGATGACAACGCCATAATTTGAGTTATCGAGTTTATCGGTTTTTAGGGTTCCGTAGCCAATAAAGAACCCTTATAGTTTAGCCAAAAAAAAACCAAAATGATGACGAATTATTTAAAATTACCGATAAAAATAGGGAACAAAAACGTCGAATATGTAGATTCTTATATATATCTGGGAAAACAAGTCTCATTCCACCGGAACAACAACTTAGAAGAGATAGCTAGAAGAATAAATATATCGTGCCAAAAATACTGGGCTCATAGAGAAATAATGAAAGGATATATATGCCACTTTCTGTCAAAAAGAAAGTAATGGATAATGCTATTCTTCCCTGTCTCACATATGGTTCACAAACCTGGATATACACAAAACAGGTGAAACAAAAAATTAGAATATGTCAAGCAGCCATGGAAAGATCCATTCTACAAATTAGAAAGAAAGAAAAAGTACGCCATACTAAGATAAGAGAAAGAACAAAACTAATAGATTTTTTCAGCCGTGTGCGGCCGGCTTTAGAATTGTCCCACCCCTCTCCACCCATGGGAGTCGTAAGAGCCGACTGAGGCAATACCGGGAGGAGTGGGCAGCAGCACTCCCTCGAGTAGGTATTAACAACAACCACTGCGATCGCCTGCGCTTGAGGTGCATAATCAAATGTTACAAATAGTTCACCTATGTAAAACGGTAGCCACTTTTTTATGTTAGATACTAGACATCAGTGTAAACATACTTTCATTTATAATATTTAAAAAAGTTCAATATTATAAGTTTTACAGGCATTTCAAATATATCCCAAAAAGTAGCGTAATTATGGTTTCCTTTCATGTTTATGAATGAAAGCGAAATCGCACAAACTTCAAAATGTTTTATAACCTACACACAAAGATAAAACATTGTACCATAATGTACCTACTTCGCGCGCCCCGATGCTACGTTGCCGTTTTGATACATTGCTAGATGCCTACATCGACTCCAATTTTTCCTTCATGCTTAAGCGGGCTTGGGACCGTCATAACACTCATAATGACAACTAACATTAAATAATTAAAAAAAACATTACATACTTTACAACTAGGTTACTACCTACTGGACATGGGTATGCTAAATTACATTGTGTTCTGCTAGGGCGTATTTAAAAAAGTGGAATCAGCTATTTACAATGATTTTACTTACCTAGTCCTACGTATTCGTATTTTTTAAATGTACTATTATTATTCATTGATATTTTAATAATTGTTCAAAACGGAGTCCATTTCTCTCAATACACAATTGTGCACGTTTTCTTAAATTGTTTTTTAATAAACTAAGCGTCCGAATATCACTTTTTACTTCACTAAACGCACTTAATATTTTATTTTGTAAGTCTTGATAACTAGTGGCCTCCTCGACATAAACACGCTGTTTAATTTCACCACAAAAATAAAAGTCCAAGGGAGTGAGATCTGGAGATCTTGGTGGCCAAGGGACAGGGCCTCCACGTCCAATCCACCTATCACCATATTGTCTGTTTAGAAAATCACGCACTGCACTTGCGTAGTGGGGCGGAGCGCCATCGTGCTGGTAATACAAATTATTTAGAAGTGCTAGAGGTACATCGTCCATAAAGTTATCAATAACACCGCGTAACATTTCTAAATAATGAACACCTGTTAAACGTTCCTCGATAAAGTATGGGCCCACGATCACATTACCGATAATGCCTGCCCATACATTAACGCTAAACCGCACTTGATGATAGCTGTCTTTGATAACATGGGGGTTAGTGGCTGTCCAGTAATGTTCATTGTGGCTGTTGTACAACCCTACTCGTGTAAATAACGCTTCATTAGTCCACAAAATGTTCACTCTGTCAATATTCTGTAACAACCACTCGCAAAACCGAATCCGAGGAGGTCCATCATTCTCATGCAGAACTTGCACTCGTTGATAGTGATACGGATGAAGTCTTGAAGAATTCAGTAAGCTCCAAACGTAATGGCGGCTTACGCCGAATTGTTTAGCCGCTTTTCTAGTACTAGCACGGGCTTCGCTCAAAAAACTCGAACACAGCTTGTTCCACTCTTGCACTTATCCGGGCATGAGCTCCTCGATTACTAGCATGTGACGGAGTAGTATACTGTCCATAGTCTAATAATCTTTGGTTTGCCGCCAAAATTGTTCGCCGCTTAGGTACTTGCCCATCAATGCCCTGTCTTCGTAAACGTGGTAAACTATCATTTTCGTAAAGTCTTTGTGCACTACGTAAACTTTCACCACTTAAAATGTAACATCTTACCATTTCATAGTACTCACGGTTGGTATAATTAGCCATTGTAATAAGCAAAATAAACGGATGAATAAGCACCCCGCGCTTACGCAATATTACGGTCAACTGGAGCCGTACGTATCGTATTTAACTTACCTACAGGTACAGGACACTGTTCCTCCTGGGCCGCGCGGGGAGAGGGCATTAAGTAAATAGTAAAATTTGGCCACTAAGGGCCAGTGGGACGTGCGGGTTGCGGAGCGGGGTTTACGGTACAAACTTACTGAAGAATGAATACGACACCGTTTTTTTAGGCGATTAAATGCGCGTGGATAGGTAGCGTTTGTATGTGTGCGTTAGTGAGGTCATATTAAAAATGTGAATATCTGTTTACTTTATTAATGAACTGATTTACGTAAGTGCGATGTCCAAGCGTTCTGTATTTTCTCAGTGGACAAGAAAATTCAATTTAAAAAAAACTTGTGCTTTTTTTTTCACGGATCGATAGGGTTATCGATTCTGAACCCCCTCCTAATGTTTGGATACCTATTGAAATGTCACGCTGTATAGTAAAAAGCACCCCACGCTTTTTCACAGTCATTATTTATTGTAATATTATTTACTACTTTTTAATTCAACTAGCTATTTAAAGCGTGTTATTTTAGTTTTTTAAACTATAATTTATTTTATTGTGCTTTGTGGGTTTATCTACGAAATAATTAATTGTTTAATGACCATCTTGGACTGTTTTTTTTTTTTTATTGCATGTAGTCGCAGACGAGCCACTGTCCATCTGATGGCAAATGGTAACCGTCGCCCATGGACTCGACTATACCGAGAGTATTGTCAAGCCGCTGCTCACCAATTCATTTCACAGATGAAATGAAATATAAACGGCTATCTCCTGCTACAGCCAAAACGCAACAATGTGCTTCATGGCCGGTCACACGGGAGATGGTGGTACCAACCCGCTCGGGCTGGATACCAAGTGAGTACTCCCACTTGGTACCCAGCCCTACCACCAGTTGTGCAATGGATGATAATTGCTTACTTCCCTCAGTCGCCTCATACGACACCCGTGGGAAAGAATGGGGTGGTGACACTTGTATTCTTAATCCGTCACCACACGGATAAAAGATTTTTTTTTTTATTTAATATAGGTGATTAGTCATCTCTGAACGACGAGATAAAAGGAATTGACTGGGCAGGTGAGTTTTCATCTCGTTCTATGGACGATTCAGTTGAGTTTTTTAACCAAACTATAACAAATTTATAAAATATATATATACCACAGAAGCTTGATCGTAAGGGTGTTTATCCCACTTAGTATAGCTCATCGCTTATTAAGTCTATTAAAGAAAAATATAAATATAAGAAAACATTAAACACAAAGTGAAAAATGTGAAATCGAAAATAACAGTCAGGAGCAGGATTTAAACCTGCATCTTCTGGATACCGTCCAGATGCTTTACCAATTCAGCCATCCTGACAATTGCTCCTGATTGCTAATTTCGATAACACATCATACTTAACGTCTTTGGGTGACGCCTGCGCCATCTGTCGGAAGTATTTTCATACATTACACCGACCAGGTAAACTTAATTTTACAATTAAGATTTTACCTAATAATGACGCAAACCCTTCAAATATTTAGATATTTTTATATATATTTTTAGCATTTGACATGCTTAGCACTATACATTAAACACAAAGTGAAAAAATGTGAAATCGAAAATAACAGTCAGTAGCAGGATTTGAACCTGCATCTTCTGGATACCGTCCAGATGCTTTACCAATTCAGCCATCCTGACAATTGCTCCTGATTGCTAATTTCGATAACACATCATACTTAACGTCTTTGGGTGACGCCTGCGCCATCTGTCGGAAGTATTTTCATACATTTCACCGACCAGGTAAACTTAATTTTACAATTAAGATTTTACCTAATAATGACGCAAACCCTTCAAATATTTAGATATTTTTATATATATTTTTAGCATTTGACATGCTTAGCACTATACATTAAACACAAAGTGAAAAATGTGAAATCGAAAATAACAGTCAGGAGCAGGATTTGAACCTGCATCTTCTGGATACCGTCCAGATGCTTTACCAATTCAGCCATCCTGACAATTGCTCCTGATTGCTAATTTCGATAACACATCATACTTAACGTCTTTGGGTGACGCGTGAAATATATATAAAAATATCTAAATATTTGAAGGGTTTGCGTCATTATTAGGTAAAATCTTAATTGTAAAATTAAGTTTACCTGGTCGGTGTAATGTATGAAAATACTTCCGACAGATGGCGCAGGCGTCACCCAAAGACGTTAAGTATGATGTGTTATCGAAATTAGCAATCAGGCGCAATTGTCAGGATGGCTGAATTGGTAAAGCATCTGGACGGTATCCAGAAGATGCAGGTTCAAATCCTGCTCCTGACTGTTATTTTCGATTTCACATTTTTCACTTTGTGTTTAATGTATAGTGCTAAGCATGTCAAATGCTAAAAATATATATAAAAATATCTAAATATTTGAAGGGTTTGCGTCATTATTAGGTAAAATCTTAATTGTAAAATTAAGTTTACCTGGTCGGTGTAATGTATGAAAATACTTCCGACAGATGGCGCAGGCGTCACCCAAAGACGTTAAGTATGATGTGTTATCGAAATTAGCAATCAGGAGCAATTGTCAGGATGGCTGAATTGGTAAAGCATCTGGACGGTATCCAGAAGATGCAGGTTCAAATCCTGCTCCTGACTGTTATTTTCGATTTCACGTTTTTCACTTTGTGTTTAATGTATAGTGCTAAGCATGTCAAATGCTAAAAATATATATAAAAATATCTAAATATTTGAAGGGTTTGCGTCATTATTAGGTAAAATCTTAATTGTAAAATTAAGTTTACCTGGTCGGTGTAATGTATGAAAATACTTCCGACAGATGGCGCAGGCGTCACCCAAAGACGTTAAGTATGATGTGTTATCGAAATTAGCAATCAGGAGCAATTGTCAGGATGGCTGAATTGGTAAAGCATCTGGACGGTATCCAGAAGATGCAGGTTCAAATCCTGCTCCTGACTGTTATTTTCGATTTCAGATTTTTCACTTTGTGTTTAATGTATAGTGCTAAGCATGTCAAATGCTAAAAATATATATAAAAATATCTAAATATAAGAAAAAATTTCAAAAATACGGTAATTTATCCTATGGACTTACGTTTAAAATGTTACGTAAAAGAACTAATTTAATGGAGTCTACCTGTTATAACAACTACATTAATAAAATTGAAAAATCAATTAAAAGTAACCCAAAATGCTTTTGGGCTTATGTTAAAAAACGGTACTACACAAATGCTGTTCCTAATGCACTCAACTACAATAATAAGCCATTGGTGACAGGAGAATCAATCTGTGAAGCATTTTCCTCCTACTTCTATTCATCTTTTCTTAATCATAGAATTAATAATACTAACAGCCCTATTTCTTATTCTGTTGACTCCACTTCGACTAATTCAATTGCTGTTATATCTAATATTGAAATTAAGGTTGATGTTGTGTCCAATATGCTTAATAGGTTAATTGTATCGAAGGGAGCTGGTCCGTATAATTTATCACCACAATTATTGGTAAGGTGTTCATCTTCTCTGGCCTTGCCAATTTCCCTTCTATTTACAAAGTCCTTGACTTTGTGTAAGGTCCCCACGCAATGGAAGTCAGCTTTTATTACTCCCGTGTTTAAAAGCGGCTCTAAAACGGAGGTTACGAATTATAGGCCTATTTCTAAATTGTGCATTGTTGGCAAAATAATTGAGAAGATTATTTATAATCAACTATTTCCTGCCTTATCTAAATTACTCAGCCCCTATCAGCACGGATTTTTGAAAGGACGGTCTACAGCCACTAACTTGATAATTATAAATGATTATATTACTAATGCCATGGACAATGGCAAGCAAGTGGATGTTATTTATACCGATTACAGCAAGGCGTTCGATCGAATCGATCACAGTATTCTATTAAAGAAATTATTTAACTGTAGAATATAGATCCTCCGATGGTTTTCATCATATATAGATAACAGATCACAGGCTGTAGCCCTCAATAACTATATTTCAGGTTGGGTTTCCGTGCCCAGTGGTGTGCCACAAGGTTCTTTACTGGGTCCTCTTTTATTTGTGATCTATATTAATGATATTGATAAGTGTATGCAAACATCAAAATTGCTTAGTTTTGCAGATGATATAAAAATTTATGCAATAATATGTTCTACGGAAGACATGATAGCTCTCCAAAATGACCTGGATCGACTACATGATTACTGCCTGATAAATAAACTTGATCTCAATACCGCTAAATGCTCTGTAATGACTTACACGAGGAAACATAATGTTATAAATACTTCCTATACCTTAGGACTTCAACCTCTACAACGATCTAATGTTACTCGAGATCTAGGTGTTTATCATGACTGTGGTCTTATATTTGATGCACACATAGATTACAGTTAAAAAGGCTTCAAAATCACTTGGATTTATAATGCGTCTTGGCAAAAACTTCAGTGAAGCTAAAACACTAAAAATCCTCTATTGTACTTATGTCAGAAGTAATTTGGAATACGCGTCTCAAATATGGAATCCACTTTATCTTAAATATATAGATCAGATAGAAAAAATACAAAAACGTTTCATTAAATACTTATGCTTTCATCAAAGGTTTCCTTATCATCCAAACAATTACTTAGAGCTTTGCAAAAAATTTCATCTCCTCCCACTTGCTAATAGACGTGAAGTGGCAGATTTTACATTTCTATTAAAAATAATAAATAGTGAAATTGATTGTCCTGAACTCCTTGAAAAGATGTACTTTAATATACCGTCTAGATCACTTCCTTACTATAATCCGCTATATGTTCCATTTGTCTCAACAAACTATAGGCAGAACAGTTACCTGGTGCGAGCAAGCAGAAATTTTAATAGTCTATGTAATCAACATGATATTGATCCTTTTGTAACTACTATATCAATGGCGAGAAAGTATCTTAGTTCATATTTCTTTAGGTAAGCATAATTTTATATATTAACGTGATAAATGGTTGCAGCTCTATAGCATTTAATATCTTAATTAATACATTTTTCCATTGTTTTATTGTGTGTTCACTAAATAACATTTTATAGTCTATTTCTATAAGGGAAAACTTGTAATTGACTCTCAAATTACTAAACTTGTGTTTTATCTAATATATTAGTTATAAGTTTTCCATGTCATTAAATAAATAAATAAAATCATAATCAAAAAATTTTAAGGACTAAATCTACTTGTGCAAAAATGTGTTTTCTTTTTTGATGTTAAATGGTCGCGATGTGAACTTGCCTACCAAAAAAATATTTCTTGAAGACACACACGTTCAGAGGATAAAATCGATATTAGTAATTAAATCCATTCAATTTTATAATTTGACTTTCCGGTTGGTAAATCCCAAGTTTGTTGAATAATCGGCGGAATACAAGTACCCTTGTGATGTAAATATGACGTAACCTCGTGTATGCATACGCCAGCGGCGCGGCGCGAGCTGGGCGCGCTGGTGTCGTGCAGCGCGCTGTCGGCGGAGGCGGAGCGCGCGGCGGCGGCGCGGGCCAAGCTGCACGACGCGCACGCGCACAACCCCTACTACGACTTCCTCTACGCGCTGCACGTCTCGCGCCACCACTACCGGAAAGGTAACTCCTCATTACATTCCTCATACATGCAAGTCGGTTTAGAGTACTCCTAGTCCAGTGCAATTACGGAAATAAATAAACATAAAATTATGTAGTTTGGGGATTATGAAGGATCGATAGGGGGGTGTATTCTGAGCATATATTCCAATTTGAGGGATTCTGGCGAGGTCAGCTCAAGGTCATTTCGATGAAAACGCGTTTAATTCGATATCTCGAGAACGGTTAC
Organism: Leucoma salicis; assembly: GCA_948253155.1. Lineage (NCBI taxonomy): Eukaryota > Metazoa > Arthropoda > Insecta > Lepidoptera > Erebidae > Leucoma > Leucoma salicis. The sequence goes on from OX411818.1 coordinate 17,188,689, forward strand.
TGTTAGGCAAAAAATTGTAGACCTTTTCTCTTCTAAATTAAATTTACCAACTTTTTTATCTGAAGCTATTTTTTTCATGAATATATTTCAATTTATTGCTTCCGAAAGGCAAAAAATTTCCTTTCTTTCCTCCCTTTTCTTATTTTTCGCTATTTTCTCCCCAACCGTTCAATTTTATTAAATTTTACCGACTATCAAAGTATAGATCTTTTAATTATGAACAACTTTTTTCTTAAACTTTTTTCTGTAATGCCAATACCGTCAGAGTTATATATTACTTTACCGAGCGAAATCCGCGCCACTGTCGCAATATCAGCGACATCAGTGGGTATTTAGTACTTGAAAGAAATATTAACTAATCAGTAATTAATATTCCATGATCATTTATTAGCCAACTTACCTGTATCAAAAGGAGAATCGATTAAACTATTTAAAAATTGTACTTTATTTAAATATTAAATATTGTAATCATTCAAATATCATTTAAATATTGTACTTCTTCAATTTGGGTATTTTTTATTCCATTCCATCGAATAAATAAATGTGTGAAACAGTTTTAATTATTCATTTACTTCTTTTTCTAATCCTTATTCACATTATTATCCCATGGGATAAAAAAATAGGTCATAAAATTCGTAAAATTAAGCACCCGAGGTCGATGGAAGTGATTCATTAATATTAAAGGCCCTGACGGTATCGGGGTATACGTCGTCCTCGTCCATTGCGCCAAAAATATCATCATTGATAACATTGGCGGTATTAGAACAATAGTTCTCTTGGCAATTAGTGCAAATTACTGAGCAAAACAGGCCGGCCTTTCTACATTCGCACGCTTTGCCGCAGTTGGTTTTGCATTTGCACGCAATCGATCTGAGCAAATCTTGCGGAGCTGGTTTCAGTGACATCAGTATCGGCTCCAATCCACGGCGGACTGAAGGACGCTTATGCTCACTTTCACTTCCCTTCACCCCAACCCTTCTTAGGCTTAAAATAGATTTTATAGGATAAGGGTTACCCCAGGTATACGAGAGTCGAGGAACAGATGTCCCTTACCCGCGGTAATGCACGCACAGTGTGTCCGTGAATACACGTTGCGACAATGGCGCGGATTTCGCTCGGTAAAGTAATATATAACCCTGAACGTATTAGCATTACAGAAAAAAGTTGTTCAGAATTAAAAGATCTACACTTTTATAATCGGTAAAATTTAATAAAAAAAATTGAACGGTTGGGGAGAAAATGGCAAAAAAATAAAAAAAAGGGATGAAAAAAATTCAAATTTTTGCCTTTCGGAAGCAATAAATTGAAAAATATTGATGAAAAAAAAAGGTTTCAGATAAAAAAGTTAGTAAATTTAATTTAGAAGAAAAAAGGTCTACAATTTTTTGCCTAACAGTAACCGTTCTCTCGAGATATCGAATTAAACGCGTTTTCATCGAAATTACCTTGAGCTGACCTCGCCAGAATCACTCAAATTGGAATATATGCTCAGAATACACCCCCCTATCGATCCTTCATAATCCCCAAACTACATAATATTATGTTTTCTTTTTTTCTTTAATTTCCGTAATTGCATTGGACTACCCTGACCTGACCTTCCTCGAAAACGTCTTCCTTTTCAAATTCACGTTCACCATGTTATTTTTTTTAGTTTTTTTTTACTTCCTAGGTTGTAACAAAAAACTATGTTGGTTGTCTGTAAAATCGGTTTACGGACGATCATTTTACGTGATAACGTCATATTATATTTTCTGAGAGTTTCACAAAATGTAATATTGATAGAAATCGAATGGTACATATAAAAAGGTACGATCGCGCGTTAGCAGCACGCGTAATACAATAATTGAGATACGCGTGTTGCCCGGGACGCGTACGGGTGAAGAATGTGATGTCGGCCGGCCGCCTCCCCAAGACGCTCTTCAGCCCGCGGCTCTTGTGGTCACGAACATCAAACAATAATTTAATAATAATATAATTTTTTTTGCACGCAATGCGTCGATCGCCATTTTTCGGAACGTAAGACTTTCGTGCGTGCTGCCGGCGTTCATCGATTTATAAGAGGTTATCATGTCAAAAACCCCTTATAACGTAGACTTTAATACTGTTTGTTTCATTAACTTAAATTCAATGAAACTTAACAGTAGGAGTCTCTACAGCTATTGCGACGATCTTCTGTAAGAGGGTGGTACTTCCCTGGTAGGGAGGGCCCATTTGTGCTGGGAGAAGTATCTCTACTACAACTCAAAATAGTGAACGTTTGATACGCGACAGCGGCGGCTGTGATGTACGAGCGTGCGGCTCGGTGCGGCGGCGAGCGTGGCGTGGCGGCGGCGCGCGTGCGGCGGCGCTGCGTGGGCGCCGCGCTCACGTGCCTGCGCCTCGCGCGCCCCGAGCACGCCTTCCTCGCGCGGCCCGCCGCCGCCGGCCGAGTGCAGGTACTTACTGGTGCACGTGCTAGTGTGCGTCCTGAGTGCGGCGCGCTGCGTGGGCGCCGCGCTCACGTGCCTGCGCCTCGCGCGCCCCGAGCACGCCTTCCTCGCGCGGCCCGCCGCCGCCGGCCGAGTGCAGGTACTTACTGGTGCACGTGCTAGTGTGCGTCCTGAGTGCGGCGCGCTGCGTGGGCGCCGCGCTCACGTGCCTGCGCCTCGCGCGCCCCGAGCACGCCTTCCTCGCGCGGCCCGCCGCCGCCGGCCGAGTGCAGGTACTTACTGGTGCACGTGCTAGTGTGCGTCCTGAGTGCGGCGCGCTGCGTGGGCGCCGCGCTCACGTGCCTGCGCCTCGCGCGCCCCGAGCACGCCTTCCTCGCGCGGCCCGCCGCCGCCGGCCGAGTGCAGGTACTTACTGGTGCACGTGCTAGTGTGCGTCCTGAGTGCGGCGCGCTGCGTGGGCGCCGCGCTCACGTGCCTGCGCCTCGCGCGCCCCGAGCACGCCTTCCTCGCGCGGCCCGCCGCCGCCGGCCGAGTGCAGGTACTTACTGGTGCACGTGCTAGTGTGCGTCCTGAGTGCGGCGCGCTGCGTGGGCGCCGCGCTCACGTGCCTGCGCCTCGCGCGCCCCGAGCACGCCTTCCTCGCGCGGCCCGCCGCCGCCGGCCGAGTGCAGGTACTTACTGGTGCACGTGCTAGTGTGCGTCCTGAGTGCGGCGCGCTGCGTGGGCGCCGCGCTCACGTGCCTGCGCCTCGCGCGCCCCGAGCACGCCTTCCTCGCGCGGCCCGCCGCCGCCGGCCGAGTGCAGGTACTTACTGGTGCACGTGCTAGTGTGCGTCCTGAGTGCGGCGCGCTGCGTGGGCGCCGCGCTCACGTGCCTGCGCCTCGCGCGCCCCGAGCACGCCTTCCTCGCGCGGCCCGCCGCCGCCGGCCGAGTGCAGGTACTTACTGGTGCACGTGCTAGTGTGCGTCCTGAGTGCGGCGCGCTGCGTGGGCGCCGCGCTCACGTGCCTGCGCCTCGCGCGCCCCGAGCACGCCTTCCTCGCGCGGCCCGCCGCCGCCGGCCGAGTGCAGGTACTTACTGGTGCCTCTCGTTCTCTTACGGATCTCCGTATTACGCATTCGATCACGTAGGGAAATACCAAGCATAGCCCGCTCCATGGCCCGCTGAGCGACTTTGAGCCTTGCTACGAGGCCAACATTCAGAGACCACGTCTCTGTTCCATATCACTCTGTGTCATCACTGGTAACACACTGGTCGTAGACCTTCGTTTTCAGACACTGCGGAATATTGGACGAGAAGATCTTTCTTAGCTTCCCGAACGCTGCCCAGCCGAGTTGGATTCGTCGATTGACCTCTTCCTCGAAGTTGTGCCTACCTAACTGGACTGTTTGTCCCAGGTAGACATAGTGGTCGACAAACTTCGAGAAGCGCGCTCCCGACCAGAACCGATGCTGAAATGACATGGACATTAGACATGACTTTCGTTTTGTCCATGTTCATTTTAAGACCCACTAGTCGGGAAACCCTGCTGAGATAATTGAGCATAGTGCCAAGGTCCTCCAGCGATTCTGCCATGACTACGATGTCGCCGGCATATCGAAGGTGAGTGATGTATTCGCCATTGATGTTGATGCCGAATCCGGTCCAGTCCAAGGATATCTTCCAATACAGTGGGGAAGAGTTTCGGGGACATACCGTCTCCCTGTCTCTCTCTCTGCAGTTGGATCGGTTTCGTACTCCTGTCTTGAACACGGACTGACATGGTGGCGTTTCTATGCAAGCACTTCAGCACTTCGATGTACCGATAGTCGATTTGGCACCGCTGAAGGGACTGCAGCACCGCCCAAGTTTCGATCGAATCGAAGGCTCTCTCATAGTCCATAAACGCCAGACACAGAGGCCGATTGTATTCCTCGGTTTTCTATATAATCTGGACCCCGATTCTCGTTTTGTAGAGACAATGTCTAATTAGAGATAATCACTAATTTTAAAATCTCTACGGAAAATGTCGCCAAAATGTCTACAGTATCATAAAATTGTATTCTCGGTCACAATAGAGATTCTTGTCTTCGACTTTTCTATAGACATATAAAAATGACGTTCCGTTTTCTCGATTATTTTATAAAAGTATCGATTGTGTTGAGAAAAATATCGATTAAGCGATAAAAATGTTTTAAAATATGTTTTAGGTGTTTATATATACATATACCGCCGAAGGAATGTAACATAGTTCCAGTGGCCCGCCAGTAACGGCGGAGAGATGGCACACGGCGGGTTTCTTTAGTGGGTGAGGGCCCCACACTACCCTGTTCGTTGCCCTGAACGACGGGGTGTGCGGTTAGGAACATTTTTTCCTGCCTTAACAACGTTATAACGTCACAGACCTTACCGACGTGGAATACCCAGTGCTGCATCTTCTGTAGCCTCCACCAGATTATTAATAAATGCGACAATTAGCTCATCACCCATTTTCTTGACTTCCACTTGATATCAAGAATTGGGTTGGAACAAAATTTAAGTTTACAAGACGTTTCACAACCACAAGTCCACAACTATTCACAACAAAAACAAAGTGAAGTTCGACTTATCATTCGACTTTGCATTCGACACATGATGTCGATTGCTATAGACTACTCGTTGCATGTCGTGCGCTGAGTGGTAGACATATCTCTAACGTGACATTCCGAGAATACGAAAATTGGTTTTTACTCGATTCGCAATTTTTTTCGACATATGTCGAGTTCGAGATAAAAGTCTAATGCACGAGAATCGGGGTCCTGGCGTAGCGTGTGGATGTGGTCTATGGTACTATAAGCCTTTTCGGAAACCAGGTTGTTCGGGAGGCTGGAAGTCGTCAAGCCTGCGCGCGAGTAGATTTGTAATAACCCTCGAGAACAACCAATGTTACTTCTAATTAAAGTTGACATTTTAATATTCTTCGGTTTTTAATGTTCAATAGGTTATCGGACCTGAAGAGTTAGCGGCTGAACTGAGGGAAGAGGATCCCGACTCCCTAGATCCAGTACAAAAAGCGCTACTCGGTAACCTCAATCTTAATTTTATTTTCAGTACAGCTCATTATATTAGATTGGATAAAAAATGTATGCAAGCACAAACTAACAATCTAGCATAAAATCTAATTCCTCCTCCCACACCACATGGATAGATTTATAACTTATTAATGGAGTTGCACTAAGAAATAATCCTTGTATTGCGGGGTACTTTACAAACACACAATTTCACAGACACAAAGAACGCCACACAGACAGACTCGGAACAACCATTCGTGGATCACACAAAGAGTTGTCCTATGTGGGAATTGAGCCCACAACACTCGGACTGGAGGCCGGTATCTATCATCTGTGCATTTAATTTGATTGTTAAAACAAAGTCAATCTAAATTTATATATAATAAATGTTTATTATATAATAAATAATCTAAATTTCGAATGACTGTGTGTTGATGTGGTTCTTTTTATACAACAAGTCATTTTACAAATTTAAAATGCATAAAATAAAGCAAAAAAAAATAGTCGGGTACTTGTGATTTTCACTTCTTTTTATAATGCACAAAAAATACAAGTAGCCATTATTCTGCGAAATTGCGCTTATACGCTTTTTCTCATGAACATAATATAGGTACAAATTAAATTACAGATCAAAATAATTTAGGTATTTAAACTAGGCATTATGCGACCGACATTAACGTTTTCATAAAATTAAAAAGATAAAGCACGTTAGTAATAGATTATCATATAGTTTTTCTTCCAGCTCGGCGCGTTAGTTATGAATTTTCATAATTTTCCCTCCCTTTCTGTATCATTGTCAAACACGAAAGAATGTACTTTCCGAGTAGGTGTTTGTAAAAGTATTTTTACCGTCATCTGATTTTTTTTCTAATAAAACAAAAAAAATCGATTATAGGAGGCGAAAATTTAGATTTCCATGCGTTGTATCCTACACTCAAAGATGCTGATCCTGAAACATTGGAAGCAGTGATAAAAAGAGCAATAAGCACCGAACAGTTTCTACCACACTGGTTCCTTCAAAGGTATATGGTAAGTAATAACCAATGCTTGTTCATTTTTTCATGCACAAATTCAAATTAATGAACTACACATAGTAGTTATTTTCAGTTTTATAATGGTTTCATGTTTTATATTGTTTGTTTTATGTCTTGTACTGATAAGGTTCAGCAAACCCACGAACCATATACTCGTGCGGCAATCTTCTAGCCTTGAGTGGCTGAGATCTACGAACGTATACCGTGGTTTTAAAAGGAGCGACGGTGTTACTCGAGGTTTAGCAGGTCACAGTGTGACTTTACTATCGTCAATTTGCGTGCCTTAATATGCGTAATACACACATAAAAACTAATAAACAATTTTCTATCCAATAAACGAGCAAAACTCACTTTATAGGTAACTGTAAAAGAGTGAATAGTTGCTTACCAACCGCAGCAGTAACAATATCAAACGAAATGGTGATGGTAGCCTAGCGTAACAACCAAGATAAGAACTGCAAAGACAGTGGTATCTACATCTATTTCGAAATTATGTGTGTATTTGTTTACCAACTATCACTGCTCAGTGAAGGAAAACGTTCTGGGGGGTTAGGCAGAATGTCATATTTCACGTGTCGATCGTATCGTCTCGCTTGTACGATCACCGTGATTGGCTAACGGATTATTGTGACATCACGCGTCGGTTTCTCAACCAATCACAATGATCTCGATATGGTCGACACGTGAAATATGACATTCTGCCTCAGGGGGCTGGGGGTTTAGGCAGAATGTCATATTTCACGTGTCGACCGTATCGAGATCACTGTGATTGGTTGAGAAACCGACGCGTGATGTCACAATAATCCGTTGGCCAATCACGGTGATCTCTCAACCAATTACAGTGATCTCGATACGGTCGACACGTGACATATGACATTCTGCCTAACCCCCCTGAACCTTCAAGCTTGAGAAATTTTATCGACGGTTTGTGAAATACTTTACTGCGTCGCTTTCAATCCGGGAGCACTTTCCCGGATTGAAAGCGACCGCTAACCCATCGTACTGACCGGCGGTCATTCCCAATCTCCACATCACATTTGTCTTTACGACCCACGCCACCTAGCGGATGCATTTACATGCATTAATCCAATATAGTAAGTTTAATTTTGCAATTAAAATTCAAACTAGGTATTTTATGGCGCGATTTTTTTTAACATTTTGATATGTATTTTAGCACTTGACATGCTCAGCTACTATACAGAACAAATTATTTCATTCAACGGTAATGAATGATTTAAACCTGTCTAATCACTATTGAGTACGGGGTATTTGAAATTCCAAATATTTAGGAAAACCTTGAAAGACTAGCACTTGTTGATGTATTTTCACAAGTTTTTATTTTTCATATTCACACGTAAATGTCATATATCGATATTGTTTCAGTCTGTTGTTGTCTAGTTATAGCCGTTAATTTAAATGTTAGACATCCTCATTAGCAATCAAGTACAGATATGACTAGATTATAGACACATTAGATGAAAATCCGGCTTCGCTCGGGTGAAATGTGACTCATAATACACAATCTTTTTCAAAACTGATACGTGTGAATTGGCCTTAACGAATTCAAGATGGCATCCGAGTGGCCAATATAGCGACTGCCATTTTTGCACCATTAGAATTTAACAAAATACTCGACAATCCGAATTTTGAACATGTATCCATGTTGTCGACTCGAAATTATTATTTTTTTATTTTATTATTCAGGTAAGGTTTCAATCGATTCTATTGTACCCCTTGACCGAACTAGCAATATAGATAATTTCTGGAGCAAAGTAAAACCTTTGAAAATGGCCTTATTTATCACTGCATAGGCGTATCGGTGTTTTGTTTAGTTATTTTTGTCTTGTGGATTCTTTAAGACACTTTTTTCATTAACAGGCAATGGATTGTTCCATCCATTTATACACCCAGACGTGGAATAATGATTTGTAGATCACAGAAATTGGATGAGTGACGGGATAAATATTTGTGATGTTTACGGGGATGTACATTTCCAGCTTTTAGCTTAACGTTCCATCTTTACTAACATTGGGGGGCTAGCGTTTTACGACATCTAGTGGCTTTAAAAAATATATTTCACCGTATTTTCGCTATTGGCATATATATATATATATAGAGGTAGGAGAATGTATAATACTTACTAATAATACAAATGTAAAAATGAGTTTTATTGTTTTTATTATCTCTTCACGTCGTCTTAATCAATCATCACGAAAGGCATAGGTACATATAATCCGGAATACAGCGGATATAGGTAACCGTTTATCCCGATAAAATGGAGGGATCCCGTTCGATGGCCATTATTACTTTTGTAAGAAAGTGTTGTGGGTCGCGCAGAGAGGGAGAGACATGTGCGTGTGACGCAGGAGGCGGACGGCGCGGGGCTGGTGCGCGCGCTGCTGCGCGGGGGGCGCGCGGCGGCGGCGGGCGAGCGCTGCGCGGCGGCGCTGCGCCGTGCGCTGCAGGCGCTGCACCGCGCCGCGCCCTGCGCCGCGCCGCTCGCGCTCGCCGACCTCGTGCTGGCCGAGCTGGCGCACCACACGCACGACGCCTACGTGGCGCAGGTACCGTGCCTAGCCTACTCCACGGCTCGACCATTAAACTATATTCTACTAACGAAGCCGTGAGACAACATATAAACAAACCATAAAAAAGGGTAGGGAAGGAATATAGAAATAATGCACTGGCGACGCTATAAATGGTATTTTAATGACACTATTCACGCAGAACTACGTTTTTTTTTATTTGCATTTGAATATCACAATATCTATAATGTACTTTTTCATTTCTGTAAAATTATAAATCACATAGTTGGCATGCAAGTAAACCTAATTAAAACACATTTCGCAAAGTTCGAATGATTTTAACGCTACCAAATTATTGAATACAAATAATGCAAACATTTTACATTGAAAGTGAAGATTAACCTAAACATTCGAACGATGCGAACGTAACTTTAACATTATGCTGTGAAGATAATTTCTTCTTCTTTACAGGTCATAACATTTTTGGTTCTAAGTTTGTTAGACCACTTTAGTCATAATTAGGTAGTGCATATCTATAGTAATGGTTCAAGTAGAGTTTGCCTTGATTAACTCCTCAGATATGTTATAATCTTTCTACTTCCCTTAATCACGTCTAACAGGACTCAGGGTCCTGTTAGAGAACTGAGGATGGAGTGTTCACACTTTGTGTAATAAATCAGTTCCACACCAATAATATAAATAGATCCTGTGTAAACGCATAAGTACCACACAAGCTACACACAAACATCCATACACACACGTCGTAATTAAATAATATTACAAAGTAGGTATCAACTTCTTTGAAATTTAAAATACAGAAGGCGGATGTTAATAAATAGCAAATGTACATATTTGGATTATTCGATAATTTATTGTTTAACACATGAGATCATAATCCGTACCACAAGTATACTCGTACTATGTGCATACAAACACAATGTCGATTAGACAGTGTACAGTTGAAGTGATGCGAGGTTAACACATCATACATAATTGAATTCATGAACTAATTCGAATAAACATTTTAACGTTTGGTGCACGAAATTCGAAATTGCAGATAACAAGCACTTCATTCTTTATTTTAATATTTATGATATTAAGAATACTTTTAAATTAAAAGTCTAATCAAATTTTTCTATTATTAAAAGAGCACTACTGGGCTTAAAGATTTTTTTAAATACAACACTTAGACTCGGAACAATTATTTGTGCACGAAGGATTGTCTCGAGTTATTATTCGAACCCACGACACTCGACACGGGAGGCCGGAATCTTAACCTCTACGTCATTTATGACGCGAAATGAGCAAATTATGCTACGTTGCCTTAGATAAATAACCTATAGATGTAGCCATGATACATTAGGAAGTGTGGAAGTGAGACGGGCATATACGAAATACCTAAGAAAATTGAGACAAAGTATCATATGACGTGCAGGTTTTTCAACTGGCGAACTTTAAAATAGTTCGCCATACAACTTAATCACCATGACTACCAGGGATGCCATTAAAAGTAAAATAAGGTGCCCTGTTTTGGGTTTGAAAAAATTCCGTGTCTCAAACAGATTTATTAAAAAGCAGACTTCCACATCTGATTATAGTAATAAATAATTGTAATAATAATAATTACATATTGTTTCTATAGTTACAGTGATTAAAAAGAAGGTTTCCGTACAAAATCTATAAAATGTGTCAGATAAACAAACTTTATTTGAATTTCACTAAATTCGTCGAAATCCTCAACCTCATAATTTAACTGTCTGATATCACTGATACTTATTTCTTGTACTTATAACAAAAACTTAAAACTTACTTTAAATAGTGTTTAAAGATAAAAAGTTTAGGATATGTGTGATGGATTTTCCTTTTTAATGTTCTAGTTGTAAGTATTTTTATACATATGATTCAGATTGTAAAAGGCAGTGTGCCTTTGCACGTCTTTACGAGTATTTCATACAATTATTTATCACAATATCCGGTGTGAAATCGCTGCAATACATTTACTAATAACTACGTGATGTTGCAGGATTTTAGTCTTGAACATAATTTTTTTTTTTTAAGTAAATATTTTGTGAGAGTTTATTATCTCTAAACTCTCACCTAATTTTGCATTCACAATATTAATCAGAATAATATGTAATCGATATTAAAGTAAAAATCAATTACTGATTTATTTAGATAGTGGTAAAAATTATATCGTGAAGTACAAATCATAATTTGTGAATAAGGAAAAAGAGTATTTTAGTACAGGCGGGAATCGAACCTGCGTCCCTTCCTATCCGGGGAATTGCTCTAATCCACTGAGCTACAGTACTATCTTTTAGACATACCCAATCTCCTTATCACATTTGTGTTAACGACCAACGCCCTCTGTCGGAACGCATTTACATGCATCCAATATGGTAAGTTTAATTTTGCAATTAAAATTCATTCTATTTGATGGCGTGATTTTTTTTATACATTTTGATCTATATTTTAGCACTTGACATGCTCCGCTACTTTTAAATTACAAATCATAATTTGTGAATAAGGAAAAAGAGTATTTTAGTACAGGCGGGAATCGAACCTGCGTCCCTTCCTATCCGGGGAATTGCTCTAATCCACTGAGCTACAGTACTATCTTTTAGACATACCCAATCTCTTTATCACATTTGTCTTAACGACCAACGCCCTCTATCGGATGCATGAGATCAAAATGTATAAAAAAAATCACGCCATCAAATAGTATGAATTTTAATTGCAAAATTAAACTTACTATATTGGATGCATGTAAATGCGTTCCGATAGAGGGCGTTGGTCGTTAAGACAAATGTTATAAGGAGATTGGGTATGTCTAAAAGATAGTACTGTAGCTCAGTGGATTAGAGCAATTCCCCGGATAGGAAGGGACGCAGGTTCGATTCCCGCCTGTACTAAAATACTCTTTTTCCTTATTCACAAATTATGTTTTGTACTTTAAGAGTAGCGGAGCATGTCAAGTGCTAAAATATAGATCAAAATTATATCGTGACATTCATTTCATTATTGCCACATTTAGGGTGAATTGTTTGTAATAGTGTAATATTGCTGTCTCATGAGTGGCCACGCGATGGCTACATCTATAGGTTATTTATCTAAGGTTGGCACTGATCATTTTTATACTCGAGACTATCTCAGCCTAGCAACAAGATTTTAGCTGAGCAACTAATAACCACTACGGTGAAATAACAAAAAGCCCCCGTGACATAGACACAAAATGGTTAAGCAGCGAATTCGTTTTCAGGTTTACAACGAATTGAATACTTTGGTGCAGGAGTACACGAAGGTTGTTATAAGAACATCGGAAGATATGAAACTGCTTCGCTTGGAGAATACTGTAAAATAATGTTAAAATAAAATACAAATAACATTTCTTTAAAAAAGTGTTTTATTAACTGTTCCATCACCGCCTATCAAGGCATTACAAAATAACAGAATTGGGATATATTTTATTACATTACACGCAGAGAGAGAGAGAGAGAGAGCTTATTAATATATATTTCATCAACAAAATGTTTACATTGTATCCAATATCATTTGTTTTAGCTACTAATTGTTTTTAGTATGTTGCAAATTATTTTATATAAAATTAAACAAAGTTACTTATAAATATGTTAACAGTTGCAAACAATATATATGTTTTTAAGTAACTAGGTACTACTAATAAGGTTTTCCGTGTCAGCAAATTCAATAACTCGGGTACAGATGGCCACAAACGTAAACTCTTATCTGATTCAATATATGTTTTTATGCATAGGCATGGGCATAAAAACATGTAATTAAGAAACATTGTATTATGGATCCCTGATGTTCTGCCTATCCTTCAAGATAATTAATTTTGTATATAAAAACTAGCTCCGTATTATATTTATATATATTTTTAGCATTTGACATGCTTAGCACTATACATTAAACACAAAGTGAAAAATGTGAAATCGAAAATAACAGTCAGGAGCAGGATTTGAACCTGCATCTCCTGGATACCGTCCAGATGCTTTACCAATTCAGCCATCCTGACAATTGCTCCTGACTGCTAATTTCGATAACACATTCATACTTAACGTCTTTGGGTGACGCCTGCACCATCTGTCGGAAGTATTTTCATACATTATACCGACCAGGTAAACTTAATTTTACAATTAAGATTTTACCTAATAATGACGCAAACCCTATAAATATTTATATATATTTTTAGCATTTGACATGCTTAGCACTATACATAAAACACAAAGTGAAATAATGTATGAAAATACTTCCGACAGATGGTGCAGGCGTCACCCAAAGACGTTAAGTATGAATGTGTTATCGAAATTAGCAGTCAGGAGCAATTGTCAGGATGGCTGAATTGGTAAAGCATCTGGACGGTATCCAGGAGATGCAGGTTCAAATCCTGCTCCTGACTGTTATTTTCGATTTCACATTTTTCACTTTGTGTTTAATAGCTCCGTATTTATAACGATTGAATAAACTAAATGTGACAGCCCTGCGTGCCTAGGTTATTATCGCGAGCACGGGGTCTGAGATAGCGTGCTTTTCTTTTCTTTTACTATGGTTATATGTGAGCCAGACAGTAGGCTATTATCGTGACCTTGAAGGCGTCTTTTTTTTTTATTAAGGCAAGAAAAAATAAACCTAACCGTAGACCCCGTCGTTCGGAGCAACGAACAGGGTTGTGTGGGGCCCTCACCCACTAAATAAACCCGCCGTGTGCCGTCTCTCCACCTGTGATGGTGGGCCACTGGTACTATATTACATAACTTCACCATGAATTTGAGGGCGTTTGAGGCTATAGTTTCGCTTCTGTAATAGTCTTATGGTCTTAGCTCCAACTATTAAAGGTATTACTTAGTATTCTTAAAACTTTTGCAGATTATTAGATCATAGAGCGAATTTAAATCACGTACCTTATTAATTTAGGTACCTACAGGTAAATTCCTAAGATGTGAGTTGGAAAGACTCCTATCAAATCTTCTGCTACAGCCAAAACACACTGACGTGCTTCATGACCGGTCACGCAGGAGACGGGGGGACCAACCCGTTCGGGCTCGATATCAAGTAAGTACTCTCACTTGGTACCCAGCCCTACCACCAGTAATGCAATAGGTTATAATTGCTTACGTTCCTTAGTCGCCTTGTACGACACCCGCGGGAAAAAAAGTAGTGGTGGACACTTGTATTTTTAATCCGACACCACACCGACAAATCTTTCTCTCAGTAGCAAATGCAAGTAAAAAATGTATAATATTAAAATAAAATATCCAATTTTAGAAAAATAACCCTTTTCAACAGTTTTTGATGTTATAGTCTGGCTAACGAAAGTAGACACTGGGATTATATGCAAACTTTTTATATGGCAATGATAAAATAAATGTCAATGACATATGTTCCAAGTCAAAATGGCGGTTGTTTGGTTGTTGGTGATTTGATATGGTCTTCGATAAAGCATTTAAAAGTTTATAAATGAACAAAACTATTAAAGGTTAAACTGTGTATTATTGTTTTGTATGATTTCCAAGTTCAAGGAAAAATAACAGGAGAAAGACGCTGAATTCAATCAAAAGCAACATTGCTGTTCGATTTCTTAGGTTTGTATGACTTATTTTGATACTTTTATATAAATTCATAATTATTTATTTTAGATGCTACAATACATTGGCCTAAATTCAATTTCCATTTGTTCTATATAACGTCAAAACCCTTGATAATAAAGTACCTACCGAGTATAAAGCTAGAACCAAACTGTCGGACGCGTCCGTAAGTCGCGGCTCTGAGCCGCGACTTGTACATATCTGGACAATGAATGTACACTGAACTGTGCAAACTATCAGATGTAAGTCGCGGACGTAACCTTAAGGTTCGCGTCGCGACGGAGACGGGAGACCGAGACAGGAGACTGAGACCAGAGACCGCGACCGTTACTTGACGTTAGGCAATGTATACGCGACAGTTCGCGAGCGAGACAGAGCCAGGAGACCGAGACGCGAGACAGGAGACAGCGAGACGGTCGCTGCTCCGGGCAAGTAGTGTCTCGTGTCGCGCTCGTGAAAGCACGCGTGTTTAGTGTTTAAAAATGAGTTTTTCTGACGAAGACTGTCAGACTCTGATTGAACTGATCAGGCAGCACCCTCCGCTATACAATGCACAACTAGACACCTACAGAGACGAAAATTTGAAGGACAATATTTGGAAAAGCATAGCAGAAAGCATAAATAAAACAGGTGAGTTATTCTTATTTTGTTTATTTTGCATACAATTAATATTTGGAAGGAAACATATAAGAAAGAAAAGGTGGAGTGGAATCAGCTCAAACAAGCCGTGTGACATGTTGTTCTTGCCAGTCTACTGCTCCTTGCTGTGACGTGAAGTAATTGGTTAATTTTACTCTAATATCGAGTCCGTTGCTGTTCGAAAACCCTCGTGTTCCACGTAATGAAACAAAATTTAAAGGCAAATTTTCTTCCTCTCGGTTCCATTGATGTACGGGCATTTGAGCATATTCCAAAAATCCATCTCTTAATAGGTTATGCAAGCAACAGACAACCAAGATCATGTCAGTGCATGTTTCTGGCGCTATTCCGATAGGAGTGTAAAATATTCTAAACACCTGAGACAGCAAACCGAACGCGTTTTCCGATACTCGTCTCGCACGACAAAGGCGGTAGTTAAATATTTCTTTGCTTAAATCGTTTTTTGCAACTCTTCTAGCGTAAGGTTTCGTCATAAAAGTATCAAGACTAAATGCTTCATCTCCAACTAAAAAATGTGGTAATATTATGTTCGAATTTGGTACATTTTTTGGTTCTGGAAAATTAAATTCATTTTTCATGATTTGTTTTCCCATTGTAGACTTTTGGAATATTCCACTATCTCCTTTGCCATAATAGCCAACGTCTACTGCAATGAACTTGTAATTATGGTCTACAATAGCCAGAAGAACAATTGAGTAATACTCCTTATAATTAAAATACAACGACCCACTATTTTCAGGGGCTCTTATTCTTACGTGCTTCCCATCAATAGCACCTGTGCAATTGGGGAATTGCCATTTGTCCCAAAATCCTTCAGATATAAGCCTAAAATCACTTTCTTTTGGAATAGGCATAAAAATTGGCACCAAAACAGTCTTTAAATGTTTTAACACCTCTTTGACTATGACTATTTGTGAAATATAAGAAGATGATATACGAAATTCGAATGATAGTGAAGCATATGTTTCTCCAGTCGCCATGAATCTGAAAAAAAAAATATTATTTATTACAGATTCGGAATGCCGTAAAAAATGGAAACTGATCAGGGACTCCTACAACAGATATAAGCGCAAACAAAAACAATCGACGGGATCTGCAGCACCAGCTAAAAATTCAAAGTGGCAGTTTTATGAAAGCTTAAGATTTTTAGAAAACACACCATCAGAACGTCAAAGCTGCACCAGTGTAGAACAAGAACAGCAAAGCTCCGCCAGTGTAGAAAAAGAAGTTACTAATACCTCCCCCGGAGTAGAACATGAAGATACTCCTCGCGAAGCCGCAGACACGTCAGTACATAACACTCCTTCAAAGGAGTTACCAGGCACTTCTAAATCTACACAAGAGAGACCTAATATACCACTAAGTAACAGTTCTGAAAAATCAACCGCCAAGAATACAAAGAGAAAGAGACAAAAAGAAGATGAATTTATAAAATTTATGAAGGACAGACAGGAAAACCGAAATAGACAGCTGGAGTTATTAAAATCTCAAGAATCAGTTGATGATATATCGACATTTACAAAACATATTGAAATGATGCTAAGAAAATTGAGCACACGTTCAAGAGCAATGGCAAAAACTGAAATATTTAATATTGTCTCGAAGTATGAGATCGGAGATATCGAGGGTCAAACTGAACGCCCCTATACAAGTTCACCTTACAATTCATATTTTCCAACAATAGCGGCTTCATCAGGACCTCAAGCACAGAGTAATTCATCACGCCAGTTATCATATAATTCAAATTCATCATACAATTCATATTCTCCGATAAGTGCAGCTTCATCAGAACACCAAACACAGACGGCATTGATTGATTTAACATCTGGCCAATAACCAAATATTTCGAGTGAACCATTTCAAAGCAACGGTGAAATCGACCAGAATAATTTCGATGAATTGGCAAACTTACCTTAAAGTTAGTGCTAATTTTTCTTTCACTGATATTCTTCCCTTTTCTTGCATTGTTTTTTTCAGTAAATTTAATACGTAATCAAACTGTGTTTTATTCAGCCGAAAATACTTCCTGAATATATTGTCATCAAACATCAGGTGCTTCTTTACTAATAGCGAAAATGATCCTTCTTGACCTCTAGTTAAATATAAATCCTTAATAGGTAATCGTCTTTCAGTTTTGTATTTGTAATAATAATATAAGAGCAAATCATCGTCTTCTTCTTCCTCCAATAGCAGCTTCATTACTTGGTTTTCCATCACGACACAAAACACCACTGACTTCATCGACAGACTCTCTTGAACTGAGCGGTCGCTAGTCGCTCCGCGACACTTGTCGCGATCTTTGGTCTCAGTCTCGACCTACAGTACATGCCGAAGAGACCGAGACACTTGTCGCGGTCTCTGGTCTCAGACTCCTGTCTCGGTCTCCCGTCTCCGTCGCGGCGCGAACCGCCACCTTTACGCCGTCCTCGAGCGTTCGGACGTCCGATAGAAATCTGGCCCGCTGGCAGTGTTGCCATATTGTAGGAACTAAAACTCCGTACATCCGACAGCCAAAATCCGTACGTGCAATAAATCTAAAACTCCATACGAAATAAAACCATTATTCTTTAAAACGTTGCATTCTACGTGCTTTCTTTGGATATCCATTCATAATTACATAAATAAAGTGGTTTCTTAACACAAATAATCCACTAAAACACTCAACGTCACAAGTTCAAAATGGAAACCAAAGAGAAATGCGTATAACCAGAAACATGGAAACAAACAATGCGTATTGCGCACAAAGTAAGGAAAGTATGAAGGAAACAGTTTCTTACTATGAGGTATTGTGCAATTAAGCAAAGAATGAAATTGGTCACTATCATTCATCCATTATTACAAGCACAATAAAGCGTAATATATTATTTTATCTCTTTAATTTACTACTGTAATCAAAGATAAGATAATTTTTATTTGCATAAACATGTGTATACATACAATAATTATGCATGCAAGATATTAAAATAGTTCTTAAAATAATTGTTCAGACATGTTTGCCACTTTCTGGGCGTGCAAATATTTAAGTGTAAATAGGTATTATAAAGAATTGAAAATAATAATACATATAACACATTTTGAAATAAAACTAAGTTTACGGAATCTATCGCGTTTACTTGATTTTACTACTATCCCGACGTTTCGAATACTTTACAGCATAGATAGTAGTAAAATCAAGTAAACGCGATAGATTCCGTAAACTTGGTTTTATTTCAAAATGTGTAACATTCGCGTAAATATCAGAAAGTATTACATATAACACATGCAAAAACAAATTTTAAATATAGCTCTAAGTATAAATTTAAAAATGATGATAAAAAAATCGAACATAACATTAAATTATAAAAGGCATTATTAATTGATTAAAAAATAATCATAAAATACAATAAATTTTACAGTGAATGTCCAATCAAAGTCAACCACCATGTAATATGCCATCATTGTCAGTCAGTCATAGAGGAAAGATCATACGGTAATTACTCGTCATAGACAATCACGTACGTTTTTTATTTTTTTAATGCAATTCTTTAAAGAGTTTAAAGGGATGTCAAGAGCGAAAAAAATATCGATGAAATGATGGTTTTGGGCTATATACATATATTCAATTCTGTGGTTTTAGGTAATTTTGGGTGTTGTATATGAAAACGTGTACGTTTTATGTATTATTGGAAATCCGTACATATATCCGTACGCAATACTCCAAATTCCGTACCTGTACGGACAAATCCGTACATAAGGCAATAGTGCCAACTGGATGTTTTTGTCAGCTGAAAACGTCCGCGGACTGTGTGCACTAGGTGCGGGACGTACATAACAAAAAAATATCGATATTTTTATCGATATAATTGTGATAATATCGTTCAATATATTGATATTTTCGATATATCGTTTGTAATTTGTTTGTATTTAAAACAAAATATTGGGGAACTTAATATAAATATTTAGGCAGTTCCGTTGTTTATTATTTTATACTGTTAAATAGTTCTCTATGATAGGGCTTTTAAATCACGTTATACTTACTGTATGAATTGTAAACCACAGACTAGTAGTGTACTAAAACTGTATTAAACAATGCATATAATAATTGCTACAGCTTGCTTGCTTCTTTTAAGCAAATAAATAGTAGCCGTTTTTAGGATTTTTATATATTTTAATGCATACTTACTGTATTTAAATTTTGTAACCTATCAAACAAAACAGACAGCTAATCGTAATTTTATAGATAATCGGCCACGGGCAAAGCTGAGCACAGATGGCGCTATCGGCGAGATGGCTCGCAAATTGTAGTTGCTTTGTTTGCTATTTTCAGTAATTAATCCGGTTAATCGGCTATATTATTAAAATGTATAGTACCTAGAAGATTAAAGAATTGAAAGACGCTAATCTGTATAGCCACAAAATCTTTGCGACTTTTCCCACTTTTTTAAAAGGTATTGGATTTCTGGGAAATAAAAGTACACTGAGGTGACAATCATGTACCACCGAAGAAATGTAATATAGTTCCAGTGCGCAAAGGCGGAGAGACGGCACACGGCGGGTTTCTTTAGTGGGTGAGGGCCCCACACTACCCTGTTCGTTGCCTCGAACGACGGGGTGTGCGGTTAGGAACATTTTTTCCCGCCTTAACAAAAAAAAGTGACAATCATGTATGTACATCACACAAGAGACGTATTACGAGAAAATTAAAATTTACCAAATGACAGGGGGTATAAATTGTATGAAAATGATACTTTTCAATGGCCTTGTCGATAATACGACATCTGCCGTGAAACGATGGCAGTAAATATCACCATTTATTTTTAGAAAGGTACTCAGAACGAAGCGAGCGACCGTACATTAAACACATAAATACTGATAGCAAGCAACCACACATTATATTTTTTTCACTACTAGTACGTACTATATGGAAGCTTGAGTTGGGTATGCAAAAAGGAATATGAGATTAACATCAATGCGGTCGAAATGCCATATCTGTGAAGAATCTGCGGTGTGAGGCTGATTGACCGCATTCGTAACGACGACGTAAGAGAACGAAAAGGTATGAAAGAGAGTATTGGTGTACCTAAAGATGCGAAAAGGAATGCTCCGATGGTTCGGACATGTGGAAAGAATGCCGGACGAGCGACTGGTTAAGAAGATATACAATGCAAAAGTGGAAGGATGTAGGTACAGGGGGAGACCGAGACTCACCTACCTAGACCAAATCGGTCATGTATTGAAGGAAGGTGGCGTCAGGAGTCGCTAAAACCGGCGAGCGTGTATGAAGAGAATTATGAATGTTGAGCAGGCGAGATGTATCCAAGAATAGAGCCTCTTGGCACTCTGTTCTGTCTGCCTACACCGCAAGGGAAATGGCGTGATGATAAGTTAGTAAGTTAGTTAAATAAATCGCCGCCGCTATTTCCAAAAAATCGTCGTCACTTTCACTACTCGACATGTTTCTTTGAGAGTTCTTAGTGGAATAGCTCTTGGAGATAGACTTGGGTAGTACATATAAGATGAACGAATAGGTAACGTTACTCTGCACTGTACTAAAAGAAACGCTTCCGCACGCTATCTGTTATTCGGACTATTAGTACACTGCACCCAAGTGCTAGTCGTCATTCATTGTCCGAGAGTAATAAAGCGCGATACATTGTGTGCGAGTAAGAGAGACGGTGGTACTCTAGTAACAACGCCAAAATGGCTGAACACTTGGGTGAAATTTAGCACAACGAAAGTTTATTATCTAGATTAACACACAGGATACATTTTTATACCAGAAAAATATTAATAGGTTGTGGGATTAATATTATTAGGTTGTGGGATAGTTATTTTTTTATACAGATAAAGAAAACCCTGAGTGAAGGATTATAGTGATCCTATATTTTGAGGTCCATGCAGATGAATTCAAAACCAACAGTTGTTATTTTTGGATATCCAAATTAATTGTGACGTTTACGTGAATCATGCTGTTTTTTGTACCCGTCACGGGTTAATAATATATGTATTGGTATATGTCGTCTGCATTACTTGTCGACCTGTCTTATGTGTACTGGCTGCGCGTGCACCACTGAGACAGTGTTATCGTTAACACGTCACATGACCATGTCGATGACGATTAACATGCATTTACTCCCTATCCAAACAATCCTATAGAAGTTTTCGCTTCAAAAATAATACATTTTCATATTCGTGTTTGTAACAAAATAGTATCTAATACCTATGTACGAGGTACGATTAGGAGATGTTACTCAGCACTGGAAGGAATGAGAGGAAACGTTTCCAGACGCTATAGTAACATCACTATGTATTCCTATCCGTAAAATTAATCGCAGCCTCGTGCTGATGGTTAGAAGTTAGCAACAGACTACAGTACTAATAAGGTGCACTAGTACATTATTCGGACTGTACCGTTACGGTGCGAACTGTAAAGGGTACGATTTAACACAAGCCTACTCGGATGAGTCCGCAAGCCGCGTCCCAATTGTGCAAACTTATCAGTCGCAGCTGTCAGCCGCGGCTTACGGACGCGTCCGACAGTTTGTTTCAGCCTTTAACATAATTTAGGGTTCTTTTATCTGGGGTGCTAATTTGTCCGGTTTACCTCCTAGTGGTGCACCCCGGGCAACGTCGGCAGTCGCCGGCGGCTAAAATTCCGGACAGGACGGGTCTCCGCGTGTCCCTCTGACTCAGCAGAGGGCACAGCGGATAGACCAGGCGTCGGAGTCGGTGGGGCCAGACTGGCTCACCGGGCTCTGGAGAGGGGGGACAGTGGGGCCACAGCGGTCCCCTCCATCCCAAATCGTAAACCTGAGCACGTGTCTGTGGTTACGTCTCGCGGGCATACAGGAACGAGGGTCTTGGCTTAATCGCCCGGACCGCGAGGAAGACAACCTCTATAAAAAATTACCCCGAATCTCAAGCTCTGGCGCGCGGCGAGGAGATGCATGGCTGATGGGTAGTTCAGTCTCGAGCGCGGCCCCAGCCAGGGTAGCTGCGAACCCCCTGTGTTGGATTACAAATGTACGCTTACACGGGTAATGGGAGCTCTGCCCGGGTGGACCTCTTTTCTCCCACACTCGTGGGAATCAAATGGATTTGCAAAATTTAAAAAACAATTCGACGGAGTCAGGTAATGCACCTGACGCCTCATCCGTAAGGGGTCCGGCTGTAAATGCGGCCCCTACTAGTGCAGCTGCGCGTAAAACGCGCGGCGGCAAGAAGTCCCGCAAGGGCAATAAGAAGACGACCAAGGGAGCGTCCCAGTCGTCAAGGGACGGCTCGATAACGAGCAGCTCGGCCGGCACTTCAGCCGCCGAAATGTCCGCAGCTGAAGAGGGTGGCCTGACTGAGGCTGCCGAGAGTCAGCCATCGCGGTCGGCAGAGGTGGTGTCGGAGTCGCGGTTCTGGCGCAAGCGCACCACACAGGGGGGCGCTGCCTCGGACTCCGACCTGAGCTCGGCTGAGATGCCTCCCCCAAAAATACCCGCAGCGGTTAGGGGTCGAGGCATCGGCCGACCCGGGACACCAATCCCTCGTGCCGCCTCAGCGGCTGAGACGCGATGCCTGAAGAGGGTTGAGACGGTGCAACACTCAGAGGAGCGCTTGGCGCTCCTGTCTGAGAAGCTCCGTCTCCCTATCGACAGCGGCGGGCCGCCCACTGCGGCCAAATTTGCAGAGAGAGCCGCGGACAGCGTGGCCATAATCACGACGGTGGCCATGGGCTCGAAGAACCTAAAAGGTAGCTTCGTCCGGGGCCTCAAAATCGCCGCCACGGAGCTGTCCAACGTGGTGGAGCGGCTTGTGTCGGAGGTGGCCGACCTTGGAGCACGTAACCAGCGCCGGGAGGCGACGGTCGAGGAGCTGCACCGGGGCATGGCCAATATGAGGGTCGAGCTTGGGCTCCCTGAGGCCACCCCAAGTGCATCGGCCTCCGTAATGCGGGTCGAGCCTGCTCTCCCCGCGACCGCCTCGCCGCAGCCGCTGCGCCTCCGCCCCACCTCCGCGACCGCCTCGGCTCCGTCTGCCGCTCAGTCGGGCCCTGTCACTGGGCTCGACGATGGAATGCTCCGCGCGGTCATCGACCGCATGGATGCGGTCTTTGGCCCGCAGTTTGAGGCCCTAGCCGCAAGATTGCCGCCGGAGCCCCGACTTCGGCCGCCGCTTGCGGCTGATAAAAGAAGTGCCGCATTGTCCTCGGCACCGACACCCCTGCCGTGCCAGGGTGGTCAAGTGTCCTTTGCCGCTAAGGCGGCCAAAACACCGAGCCGGAAGAGTGCGCCGCTAGCGGAGGCGCAAACGACGAAAAAGGGCAAGAAAAAGGGCCAGGTGGGACAACGACGAGTTCCCACCTCTGCCAAGTGCCGCAGCGCCTCCACGTGCTACAGAACCGCGACAAAAGGCCACACCCTCGCGAGCTACGGTGGTTACGCCCCAGGATTCCGCTCCTGGCAATAAGGCTCCTACGTCCTCAGACGGGGGCTGGCAAGTGGTGGGGCCCCGGCGATCCCGGGCCAAGGGTCGTGGTGCTGCCGCGGAACGCGAAGCAGCGCCAATGTCGCAAAGAGGGGCGCAAACGGGGGAGACCCAAAAGGCGCCTAAAAGAAAAAGGTCGCGTAATCTCAAAGTGCCGAAGGCAGCAGCGGTGGTCATCACCCTGCTGCCCGAGGCCAAGGAAAAGGGCCTGACTTACGAGGCCGTCTTGAAGCGTGCCCGGCGGGATATAAACGTCTCAGACCTCGGAGACGTTTCCGCTCGATCCCGCCAAGCCCGGACAGGTGCTCGAATCTTCGAGTACCTGGGGCCAGAGGGCGCCAAGACGGCCGACGCAATGGCCGCGAGGCTGCTGGGCCTGTTCCCAGAAGAGAGTGGTGTCCGGGTCGCCAGACCCGTGAAGTGCGCCGAACTGCGCATTTCCGGGCTGGACGATTCCGTGACGGCGGAAGCATTCCGGGAGGCGATCGTCTCGAAAACCGGGTCTCCCAGCAGCGCCGTCCGGGTGGGCACCATTCGCCCAGGTCCAGGTGGTGTGGGTGCCGTCTGGGTCTCGTGCCCTGTCGCGGCGGCCAAGGATTTGGTCGCCGCCGGTAGACTTCTGGTGGGCTGGAGCGCCGCGCGGGTAATCGCGCTGGAGCCCCGGCCTGCCAGGTGCTATAAGTGCATGGCGGTCGGTCACAACCGGCCGCTGTGCACTAACTGCTTCGACTGCAGCGGGCTCTGTTTCCGCTGCGGTCAAGCAGGGCACCAGGCGGCTGCCTGTTCTGCCACCCCACACTGCCCCGCGTGCGCGGCGGGCAATCGCCCCGCCAACCACTGTATGGGGGCGGGTGGGGTGCAGGCCTCCGGCCAAGTCAGGCCCTAAGAGGGGGGTGGGCAGCCAATCGGCCCCGGCTGCCCAACCCGGCGCGGCTGGACCGCCGCAGCGCATGGAGGAGGATATCGTGGTCCAATAACGGATCACGACGCTATCCTCCTCCAAGGGAATCTCGGCCGTTCCGCCAGGGCGCAGGACCTCTTCCTGCAATCCATGGCGGAGCGGTCGATCGGTGTTGCCGTAGCCGCGGAGCCCTACATAGTTCGGATCGCCCCAATTGGGCGGGTAGCGGGGATGGCTCCGTGGCAGTCGTCGGTTCGGCGGCGCCGCATTCCCCGCCCTTGTCACTCAAAGACCAGGGCACGGGATATGTGGCGGCTGAATGGGGAGGGGTCACGCTGTATGGCGTGTACTTCTCCCCTAGTCGTAGTCTGGCGGCTTTCGAGGTCCTCCTGCACAATCTGGAGACCTCGATACGGCGTATAGCACCGAGCCCTGTGCTCGTGCTGGGGGACTTCAACGCCAAATCAACGGCGTGGGGGTCCCCCGGGACGGACGCCCGAGGTGCGGCGGTCGAAGAGTGGGCGGCAGCGGCGGACCTCGTGTTGCTAAACCGAGGGTCCGCCCTAACGTGCGTGCGGCGCGGGGGCGGGTCGATAGTGGACCTTTCGTTCGCTAGCCCCGGTGTCGCCGCACGCGTAAGGAGCTGGCGAGTCCTGGAGGAGGTCGAGACCCTATCTGACCACAGATACATTCAGATAGAGGTCTCCTGGACCCTTCAGGGCGCCAGCAGGGGTCACGCGGCGGACAGAACTCCCGCTTTTCCGCGATGGGCTGTGGGTAGGCTCGACCGGGACCTGCTAGTGGAGGCGGCCATTTTTCAATCTTGGCTGCCTCCCCCCCTGACGGAAGACGTGGGCGCCGAGGCTGGCCGCATTCGCGGCATGCTTACGCAGATCTGCGATGCGGCCATGCCCCGCGTGCGGCGCCCGCCTCGACGGAAGGGGGTCTACTGGTGGTCCCCGGAGCTGGCGGACCTCCGTGCGGCCTGTATTCGTGCCCGGAGGTCCTACACCCGCAGCCGACGTCGCCGAATCCGCGACGAAGAGCGGGAGGGCCAGCTGTATGCGGCGTACAGCCCCCGGTCATGGCTCCGCCAGATGGTGACCGGGAGGCCGACGACGGGGAGGTACCGCCCGTGACGACGACGGAAATGGGGGCGGCGGCTGCGCGTATGCGGAGAGGCGCCGCCCCCGGGCCGGACGGGGTTCCCGCCCGAGTGCTGGCCCTGGTCCTCGACCACCTTGAGCCCCGCCTCGGGGAGCTGTTCGGCGCTTGCCTGGTGTCCGGACGGTTCCCTGACTGCTGGAAGGGGGGGAAGCTCGTGCTCCTGCCGAAGCCGGGACGGCCTCCGAATACGGTCTCGGCCTTCAGGCCCATCGTGTTGCTGGACGAGGCGGGCAAACTTCTCGAGCGGGTAGTCGCTGCCCGCATCGTCCGGCACCTAGGAGCGGACATCGGCTACGACTGGGTCCTCCGTGGCCGGCTCCCCCCCGGGGCTGCGCGTAATTTGCTACGCAGACGATACGCTCGTCACAGCCCGAGGCAGGACCCTCGAGGAGGCGGCAACGCTGGCGACCTCAGGTACCGCGGAGGTGGTCAGGCAGATCGAGGCGCTGGGGCTTAGGGTGGCCCTTGAAAAGTCGGAGGCCCTACTCTTCCATGGGCGCCGACGGGGCCCGCCCGCCAGCGCCTTGATAACGGTCAACGGTGTGGGCTTCCCAATCCAGGCCCACATCAAATATCTGGGCCTGGTATTGGATGGACGGTGGCACTTTGACGAGCACTTCCGCCGTCTTGCGCCAAGGCTCGTCAACACGGCGTCCGCCCTCGGGCGACTTATGCCGAATTTGGGCGGACCGAGTCTTGCGTGTCGACGACTCTACGCGGGGGTAGTACGGTCAATGGCACTGTACGGCGCGCCCGTGTGGGCGGAGTCCCTGGCCGCTCGCAATAGGGCCCTTCTGTGGCGTCCACAGAGGGTCGTAGCGGTCAGGGCAATACGCGGGTACCGCACGGTCTCGACCGATGCAGCCTGCGCGTTGGCCGGAACCCCCCCGTGGGATCTGGAGGCGGAGGTGCTCGCCGACGTCTATCGGCGGGCGTCGACGGCGCGGGCGGGGGGCAGCCGCCCCTCGCCGAACGCAATGTCATCGTGGCGGAAAGATGCCCGCCGCGCCACCGTCCTAAAGTGGAAGTCTCGGCTGGAGACGCCCCGAGCCGGTCTCTGGACCGTGGGGGCGCTCCGGCCGATCTTGGAAGAATGGGCAGGGCGGCAGCACGGGGTCCTCACCTTCCGGTTGGTGCAGGTTTTGTCGGGGCATGGTTGCTTCGGCAAATACCTGCACACGATCGCAAGGAGGGAGACGACCCCAGGCTGTCACCACTGCGACTGCGACGAGGACTCGGCGCAGCACACGCTCGAGTCGTGTCCGGCCTGGGATGTGCAGCGCCGGGAACTTGTTGCAGTCATAGGCGTGGACCTGTCGCTGCCGGCCGTTGCGCGAGCGATGGTTGGCAGTGACAGGGCCTGGACCGCGGTCGCCACCTTCTGCGAGGCTGTCATCTCGCGGAAGGAGGTGGCGGAGAGGGCCCGTGAGGAATCCTCCTTCGCGGACCCGATTCGCCGCCGGCGCGAGGGGCGGCGTGCGCGCGCTTACTTGCGCCTGATGCCGCCCTAGCCGAGGCTGCGGACGGTGGGGTCGGGGAGTACCCTGCCGTCCGCGGAAGCCTACCGCGAAGGTGCGACGCCCAAGTGCGCGAGGCGTCGCTCAAGAGAGGGTGCCCGTAGGGGCTGCCCCCTGCGGATCGCGGTCGTAACGACGCGGTACCCGTGATCCGCCGTAGCAAGGGCGGGTGGAGGCGCACGGTGGGTTTTTAGTGGGTGAGAGCCCCATTCACCCCGTTCTCTCCCCGGGCAGCGGGGTGTGCGGTAGGACATTTTTGCCCACCTAAAATAAAAAAAAAAAAAGGGTTCTTTTATCTTCAATTTTAGCTCCAAGTGTAGTCATAAAAATATCAAGTTTTGAAAATTTTTGTATTTATTCTGGCAACGTGACTCACATTTCCACTGGTAAATAACTATTGTACTATGTATAAATACTGTTGCAGTAGTTCTAACTCACTATATCTTTTGACAGATAATCTGGAAAATCTGGCAGGGGTGGACCAATTTATGAAGCTGATAAACTTTTAAGGCAGCATGGTCATGATGTAGAGTACTTTCCCGTTATCACTGCTATTTAGATGCAATTGAAATTATTTCTATTGAACTTATTTTATATTATGAAGTTTGGCTAAATGCAGTGGCAAGTAAAAATATAGCTTTGACTTGGGAAAGGTGTTTAGAAAAAATTACTGATCATGTCATGTATGTGGAAAGTAAATACATGTAAAGAGATAGAATTAAGTACCTAGTTCTACTATTTTAGTTATTTTGTAGACATTTTTAACCCTTCATTTCATCTTGATGGAAATTTCTATCAAAATGTTCACAGGTTAACAATTACTTCAAGGTTAATTAATATACATTAAAAGCAGTTAAAAAGTGAATAAATAATACTAATGCATTCTTTCTTATTTATTAGTTTTAGATACAAAGAAATACTCGCAGGGGTTAGCTTGTTATACAGGCCGTTTGCAACGACACGTCAAACGATTAAAGAGTGAAATAACATATAGGCTAAGGAAGAAAAACTAGACTGTCGTGTGCTATTAAATTGTATAATGAAAAAGCATTAAAAAAATAACAGACAAAATGAATATGCCTGCAAGACTTTTTACCAATATTCAGTTTTGTGAAATGCGAAAAAACAAAAAGGTCTTCGTTTTACAAACGAAGAAAAGGTTTTGGCACTTTCGCTCTACAAAAGAAGTCCAAAATGTTATGCACTTATTAGCAAATGTGTTACGTTGCCACTCGCAGCCGTTAAAAATCTCTTAGGAAAAATTAAAAAAATTACCAGGCATTAACCAGGTTATGTTTGAACAATTGAAACATACTGTGGAAACTAGTGTTGGACGAAATATCAAAAAATCCGCAAATACTACAGTGCAGCGCAGGATCAATTAAAAGGTTTTGTCACTGTAGGAGGAACACATAATATTGCAGATCATGTACTTACGTTTATGCGAAAAGGTGAAAAATTAAAAAAAATACTTAACCAGGTTATTTTTGAACAATTGAAACATACTGTGGAAGATATGATTGTAGATGATCTCCTTTGAACTCTAGTGTTGGACGAAATATCAAAAAATCCGCAAATACTATAGTGCAGGGCAAGATCAACTATTATAAAGGTTTTACCACTGTAGGAACACACAATATTACAGATCATGTACTTACGTTTATGCTAAGAGGAATAAACAAAATTAACCAAAATGTTGCATATTATTCTACGAACTGCGTAAATAAATTTAAACTAAAAACTTGCATTCTTTAATGCAACATTGCAATAATTATAATGACATGTGACCAAAGCACTATAAATGTAAGTGCAATTAAGTCTTGTGGAGAAATGACGTAATTTTAATAGATAATAAAAAAATATACCTCTATACGACACGTCACCCCTTTTAAAAGGCATTAGGAACAACTTTCTTACAAAAGACCTTACTTAAATTATGAAGATGGGAAGAAAAATCTGCCTTTGTGGTGCAGTGCCCAGTGGACGGCAATAAGCTCGCCCCATTTTGCGTGGGACTTAAACATAGCTGCGGCCGTGTGGGGCCGGCACCAAGAATAGCTTCCCCCCGTCTCTTCCTATGGGAGTCGTAAAAGCCGACTATGGGATTACCAGGAGACCTGGCAGCAGCGTTCCCCTGTGTACTAAAAACATCCACTGCGATCGCCAACCCGCCTGCCAAGCGTGGCGATTATGGTAAAACCCCCATTTTGGGGAGACCTACGTCCAGCAGTGGACGATGGATGGATGGATGGATATATAGCTGGCGAATCGTGGGTGTGTAATACACCTCTACCTACCCCTTCGGGGAATACAGGCGTGATGCTATGTATGTTTTATGAAGAAAAATCTTGTGAAGTGGGAATATTTCCAAAAGCTATATGAAGCTGATAAAAAATATGGAGAGTTCAAAATACTTCATAAATTGACGGAAGACCATATATCGTCGATTAAATGGAAAAATGTCATTTTTCAAACTTTTTGTAAAATAAGATTATTACAGAAAACGAGTCTACTATCAAGATTATTATTATATGTAAAAACGACACTTTAAAAAGTTCACACCAAGTTCACTAGATGTCGCAAGTGTCATTTCGATTCTCTGTGGTCATTCCGCCATTTTGATTGTAGAAAAATGTCCCACTGTCATTTGCCACCGGTCACAAGACTGAATACACGTGCGTATTGTAAGAAGTGTCATTTTTTAAAATGTGACTACGTTTTGTGAAATGGAGTTAATGAAACATGTCATATTTGGACAAATGACATTTTTCTACATAGTTTTTTCACATTTAGTTGCATGAAGTTCATCAGAAAAATGTCACAATTTTTAATATGACTGTGTGTGTTTATGAAAAACAGTTTTTGTATGGGTTTTGTAAACTAATGACGTTTATCTTGTAAAAATAAACGCATTTTATGAGATCTTAACGTTAAAAGTACAATATTATTTATGTTTTGATTATTATTATACTATTTATTGATTCTATTATTTAACGTTTTTTATTGAATTTTATTATTTCTTACTTTTTAGGGTTCCGTAGCCGAATGGCAAAAAACGGAACTCAATATACGTCATGATTGTCTGTTTGTATGTCACGGCCGTTTTATTCCGAGACTATAAGGATTACACAGTTGAAACTTGGTAGGTAGATGTATAGGTTGTTGATGGATAGGTCTTTAAAAATTACATGGTGGTTCTTAAAATCCTTCTTCGTGGGCGAGTCCGGCTCGCACTTGGCCGGTTTTGTATTTATTGTTGTGTCTGTTTTATTATTATAAGCAGACGTGGTATCAAAACGTAAATCATATTTTACTTGATTAGTTTAATTCTTTGTTTTAGGATGAAGCGTGGTGAAAAAATTATAAAAATGATTATGTCCAAGGGACTTTCTGAAGAGAATCTTGAGAAGATTGAAGAAGAGATATCTAATGTATCTGAAGTAGTTGTCCAGGACCATATCTCAGCTACAGAGAATATAGAACCATCAAACGAAATATCCACATCTAAATATTGTGAGATTTTTGACGTTGAGCCACTGCAAACTAATTTAAATTCCATACGCACTCCATTGACTAATTTGAATAACAATATTCAGACACCAGAATCCTATTAGCAAACAATTCTTTTTCGGATTCACAAATTGCTCCATACCTGCCGAATGATCAACCTGGGCCTAGTAGGACTATTGTGCGATCGCCCGTTAGTGATTCAGTATCAGATCTTCACTCAAATCATTTCAAGATTTCAAGCAATATAGTAATATCGGAATCGGATATATCCTCAGAGGATGATGACGATAGTTGTTCAAACTCCATACCTGATAGTCAACATGACTTCTCGCCTGACGATACAGATAATGACCCGGATTTTTTACTACGCGAAGATCTCGCAGTGTCATCAACATTTTCGGAAGATGAAACCGCTACAATTAATGAAATCCAAGAAAATACAGTTCAAGATGGAAATGAGAAAGCAAAGAAGGGCAGAAAAAGAAAAGCTGTACCGGAAGAATGGAGAAAAAATAAAGCTAAGCTATTAAGAAATTGTGGAAAAGCGTATATATTGACATCGAAGTCACAAAAACAAATGCCAGAAAGACAAATGAAACCAACATGTACTGAAAAATGTAAAATGAAATGTTATAACAAGATAAGTGAGGAGAAGAGGCAACTTATTTTTAAGAATTTTTGGAAAATGGGAGATTTAGATAAGTAACGTCAATTTATCAATAAACATGTTACTGCAATTAAACCGAAGTACAGATATATTCGCGAAGGAAGTACGAGAAAAGATTTTAACCATGCATTTAATTTTGAAGTTGACAGAGAGATAATTCGTGTTTGTAAGACTTTTTTTTTAAATACTCTGGATATATCCGACAGACCGATAAGAACAGTAATTTCAATGCAAAACTCTATAGTTGGGGGTTTTCTGAAAGATGACAAAAGAGGAAAGCAAGGTAAACGTAATAAACTTGATACTGCAATTATTGATGGCATTAAGGAACACATCAATTCTATACCTAGAATTGAAAGTCATTACTGTCGAGCTAGTACGAGCCGGGAATACATTGAAGGTGGTCTCTCTATTGCACAATTACATAGAGACTATGTTACAAAATGTCGTACAGAAAATGTTCCCCATGCTGATTATCAAATATATTACAATATATTTACCAAAGAGTACAATATTTCATTTTGGTCTCCAAAAAAGGATCAATGTGAAGATTGTGCAGCTTATAATAATGCAGAAAATAAAGAGCCGTTAAAAACCAAATATGATTCTCACCTAGAAGAAAAAGATTTAGTAAGAAAAGAAAAAGAGTTGGATAAAGAAAATACCAATGGAAAATGCATAACTGCCGTCTATGATTTGCAAGCCGTAATGCCGTGTCCAAGAGGTGATGATGTTTCTAATTTTTATTATATATCAAAATTAAATGTTCTGAACTTTACTATTTACGAACTTGGATCCAAAGACGTAAACTGCTACGTTTGGCATGAAGGTGAAGGCGGAAGAGGAGTTAATGAAATAGGATCCTGCGTTTTAAGTTATTTAAGAAGCCTACAAGAAAATATTAAGGATGATTTTGAAGCTATATTTTATAGCGACAACTATTGTGGACAACAAAAAGACAAATATATGATTGCAATGTATATTTACGCTGTCACTAATTTGAAAAATTTGTCGGCTATTACCCACAAATTTCTAATTAAAGGTCATTCACAGAATCAGGGAGATTCCGCACATTCTGTGATAGAGCGTAATATTTCAAGATCCTTGAAATCTGCACCTATTTACGTCCCGGAACAATACATCATATTGATTAGAACCGCTAAAAAAAAAGGAAATCTATACAGTGTCCATGAACTAAAACATGAAAGTCTCTTTGACATTAAAAAAATTGCAGACGGTGTTGGGTCAAATTACTCAATCAATGAAGATAGAGAAAAGGTAAAAATGGGGGACATTAAAGTTATTAGAGTGGAGAAAATTCATAATGATCGATTCTTTTATAAGTGTTCTTATAAAGAAGATAGCTTCGAAACTGTACTGGTCAAAACTCGAGCTAGCAAGATAAAAAAGAATTTGAGTTCAGAATTACAACCGCTGTATTCAACAAAATTACCTGTATCTGATAGTAAGAAAGCAGGAATACTTACACTTATAGATAAAAGTATAATACCTAGATTTTATAAAAATTTCTATGAAAATCTGTAACTTCATTGTTTTTGATATTTTTCTATTTTACCACTTATTGTTGTTTTTCTAGAAGAGTTTTGATTTTTAGACTACTTTTTATTAAGAAGAGATGTTTAATTCAATAATTAAGTGTTTAAATTTTATATTCTTTGGTAGTTTTTTAATTTTTTGGATTTTTAATATTATCTAAAAATCAGATAGTACTTATCTACATGATTTTTAGATACAACTTTTAATTAAGAGAAGACTAATGTTTTTGTTTTAAATAGTTTACAGAAACAAATATTTCATTTCTATTTACAATTTCATTTTAAGTTTAATAAAAAAATAGCTTTAAGTTTAAGCTCATTGATCTCAATAATATTGTAGCCATTGATTTATCTAATAAGTGTTAATTTTAAGATAGGGTTTGTTAAGGAATCTCATTTCATTATAAGTAATTTTAAGTGGATGTGCCATCCTATAAAAATCTCAAATTGTAAAAGAAACTTACTTAATAAAACTATTTTTCCTTATTTTTTTTAGAAAATCCGTGCTTGTAATATTTATTTTTTTATGTAGAAAAAGACACTTCTTGCTAAAAATGATTATATTTAAAAAATAAATATTTAAATTGGTGGTAGTTACCACCTAAATCCCCATATAAATACCTTTTAAATGATATATATGTCAATTATGTAAATATAACACTTAAAAAGAAAAATGAATTCTAATAAAATTAAAAACTTCAAATGCTTATACTGTAAAATTTGTACTTTCTGAATAACGTCATTTTTCTATTTAATCGACGATATATCCCTTTCCGGCCGAATAAATACCATCGTGCAAAAAAAAAATCTTGTGCGCACGCAAATTCGTTTTTCGGAACGAAATCGACACCAATAGATCGTGCAAGCTCTCAGGCACTAGAGTTTACTGAAATATCCAATATCGCTCGTCACTCTACCGTGGGATAGTGACAAATATGGCGGTGTTTTTCGGCGGCAGCAGCGCCTCACGTAAGTACTTATTTTTCTTACTATTTGATAATGAACTACCAAGTTAAGGATGTATTTGTTCAAATAATTAATTATATTATGTTATAATTCACTAGATCAATAAATGCAAAAATGTACAAGATATTCCTTGCTAAAAATTAACTGCACGATTGTGTATGCTCGGTCGTTGAGCGGGAATCCATTGCTAGTCCAATATTTACGTTTATTTGTTATTTTTTGTTTTCATAATTAAATACTAAACACTTTTTTGTGATTTTAGGGCAACCACTTGCAGATGATCAAATTGCAAGCCTTTTGGGTGATAAGAACCTATCGGAAATCGAAGATATTGATGATGAAGGCGAAATCAGCCCAGACTCATTGTTTGTCATGGTTGGCACGGATGAAATCGAGACAGAAAATTTATTAGAGCAACTTGAGCAAGAACAATTCACTCCTGTATCTTCCACGCCTACTAGCGTTAGTGTACCATCTAGTCACACTTCATATCAGAATTCTTATCAGGTTCGTAATATCTCTACTCGTAGTAGTATCTCACGTCGACGCAACATCATAGCTAGTGACACCTGTTTTAGCACCGCCACTGTTCTGAAGCTGCCGGTAGACGTACTAGATGCCGTACTTACCAAACACCTCGACCATGGCAAAAAATACCGTTTCAAGACAAGCCTCATGAATATCCGTCAGTTCCTAGGAAAAAAGTGAGAAGTCCAACAGATTATTTCAGTGATTATATGGATGATGAGTTCTTCGAACTAATGAGTAACTAACTACACAAATATTTATCATTTAAGAAAGACTGGGATAGAACTGAAGACTACTAGAACTGAAATTAAAGAAATGTTTGGCATGATCTCATGGGCTCTATTCCGTATCTCCGATGGAAGATGTACTGGCGTAAAGGGATTTCTATGGATAAAATAACATCAATAATGTCTCGCGATCGATTCGCGCTGCTGCGGAACTCCCTCCATGTAGTAGATAGTGATACACCAACATCTGGGGAAGTCAACACTCTATGGAAAGTGTATCCCATGATTGACCAAATACGAAAAGGTTGTTACAAACAAGAGAGACGACCGGGATTTTACTCTATAGACGAGCAGATGATACCTTTTACGCGCGACAAGTTGTCAAGAATGTTTAAACCCCATCCAGTGGGGCTTAAAAATTTTGTCCTTACTACTAGTAATGGATTAATGCTCGATTTAGAGATTTACAAAGGGGCTTCTACAATGTTTGGCTCTGATGTGACATTCAGACTAGGTCCATCTATAGTTCTCCATTTATCTCGCAGTGTGCCTCCTGGAAGTTGTTTATTTCATGATAGGTACTTTACAACCATTCCACTCGCAGAAGAACTCGCTAAGCGTAACTTACATAGTACAGGTACAATAATGTATAATAGGATTCCAGAAAGACACAGTCTCAGATTCAAAGATGACAAGAAAATGGCACGTGGAGAAAGAGAACAGATGGTACGAGGGCCGGTTTGTTTAGTCAAATGGAAGGATAACAAGAGTGTTATTTTAGCATCTAGCTGTACTGGATCCGATAATACAATGCTTGTAAAAAGATGCGAAAAAAAACAAAGAAGTTTTATTGATGTTACCGCTCCAAATATTGTGATGAGCTATAATCGACACATGGGGGGAGTGGACGTGCTGGACCAACAGATGAAATACTACCGTACATTCATTAAAACCAAGAAGTGGACGTTAAAAGTACTAATTCACTTTTTTGATTTATGTATTGTGAGTGCATGGAGGGCTTACAAAATTGATTGCGAGGCTAACCAGTATCTCACAAAACAAATATTAGATCTTCTAGATTTTCGTTTAGAAATCTACGAAATACTGGTTCATGCACCACAAAAAACTCGATGTGAAGCTGGAACCTGTCCAGTAGAAGAAATTCCAGTGATACCACGAAAGTATCAGAAGCCTGTCAGACCACCTATGTCTCTAAGATATGATGGTTATGATCATTTACCAGAATTTGATAATATTAAATCTCCAAGAGCTTGTCAATATGAAAAATGTGTAAGCCAGACTAAGACACGTTGCATAAAATGCATTGTGTATCTTTGCAATTCACGGGGCCAAAACTGTTTTAAAAATTATCATCAAAAATAATTTTCATATTTAGATATTTTCGTAGTTTTTGTTACTGTAGTCCTGTATAATCATTATAGTACCTACATTTTCCGTTTAGTTCCTAAAGTTGAGAAGACTGATATTGATTAGATAACAATTAACCATAAAATGTGATACGATAATTGTGATTAACATTGTATTTTTTTAAGTTGATTGAATTCATAGGTACTGATGTGGCATCTAAGATAATAAATAATGAAAGGCTGAATATTTTAAATAAAACATAGCGCAATTTTTACGAAAGCACGTGTTTTATTTACATTTTATTATTAATGTTATGAATTTGCACGACCATGATAATTACAAATAATTCCTGACAAGCACGATCATGCAGTACGTTTTTACGGGAATATAATAAGATGGGACTTTTTTTTTATCATTATTCCTAGAATTAATAGAGCAAATTAACACGATCCATAAGTACTTCCGGAGAATACAGAAGGTAATGGAAGATTGATCGATATATCAAGATACGGTCGTGCAAAGAGAAACATTTGGCTGAGACTCCTTACATTTCTTAAATCCGTCCGACCGGCCCGGTTAGCAGGGAAGCTAACTCGATACGGGAAGTTTATGAAAGCAATAAAGTACACAGGTTATGCCGCGTCAGGTGCTGTCTTTGCTTATGAGATGGCAGACATCTTTGGTGCCATACCCGACAAGAAATACGAGGAAGTATCAAGACAGCTCGCTGAATTACACCGCGCACGTACTGGAGACTTAATGATAATGAGAAACATCACTCTCTTTACAACCGGACTTCATGAAAGTATTAAGGATGTAACGTCACAACTCCACAAGATTATCTCTGACTCCTATGACAAGTACGAAATATTCATTAAATCTTCCCAGATTCTTAGTTCATATATTCAACAAATAAGTACCGACCTAATTCTTTTAAAACTAGGAGGGATAC
This sequence comes from Leucoma salicis, assembly GCA_948253155.1. Taxonomy (NCBI): domain Eukaryota; kingdom Metazoa; phylum Arthropoda; class Insecta; order Lepidoptera; family Erebidae; genus Leucoma; species Leucoma salicis. The sequence continues at coordinate 17,225,782 of OX411818.1, forward strand.
CTTCGAATTTAATCACCATCGAGAACCAGCGCATTTGGTTAGAGAAAAAACTCCCGATGCTACTCCTCTCGGATATTAGCACTATAACCCCTCATCTGAAAATCGACCTCAAAGCTATTGATGAGGAGCAAAATCAAATTATACTGTATGTAGATATTCCTGTCTCCAATACTGAGTTCCAGTTGCTCAACTTTGTTCGATGGGAACCTGAAATCTTCATCAACAATACATGTTACTCGTCTCCGAGAAAAGAACTCTACTTTGCCTTTAGAAGGAATACTGGCGAAGGGATTATCCATGACCCCCTTCTCATAGACCCGGAGTCGTGTCTGACGGACGGATTCCTACTCTGTGAGTCAGATGCGATACTCCAAACAATTCCAGATCTTAGTGAGAACCCTATTTGCACCAAACGACATACTCATGGCGATCTGATAAAGAGGATGAAACGTTCATCAAGTGATTTGTTTGAAATGGCACGTCACCCCACTTACGATCTCAGTTCTATTGTTAAGAAGACGTTGATTAAGGAAAAGCAAGTCGAAGAGACCAGCAACGACCTAACAACACTAAGTAACAAAATCGAAGAATTGATCCATGAATCTCAAAAGCAAGAAGAAAGGTCCCAACTGTTATTAAGACAAGCTGCCCGGGACGATAGGGTAATAAAGTCCTTGTATGGGATCGGGGGGATCATCCTCTTTCTCATTGTGTCTACGAGTATCTGGGCTTCTAAAAAGTACATAACAAATTACAAAGAACAGAAGGAAAAACTCAAGGCAGAAAGACTACTAGCACACCTAAAAAGTTTAGAATTGAGGGAGCTTTGATCCTCTAGTACTCCTATCATTCTACCAACATTAAGTGTTTAGATTTTCAAAAAACTATATCTTCGGCCGGAAAGGGATATATAAACTCTCAAAAAATTCATAAAATTAGGGTTAAAACAGCTACTCAAGTGTATAGCCACAGTGTAGCGGTTGCTGCAACGCGTTTTGTGGACGGTAGGAAACTAGATTTTGAATGTCGTTTACAAATTGCACAATTTGTTTTCATTATTGATAAATTATTTGACACTCTTAACACGATTCGGGGCGATGACGGCTGTAGCCGTTATTAATAATGTCAAGAAATGGCACTACGGCGACAGCCGTGTATAAATTTTTGCCTCGTCTACATAAAGCACGGCCACCGCAGTAGAAAAATTGTTTGCGTACAGTAAATACCGTATTGTTTACGTAATAATGTAGAATATTAAGATGGTTTTCGGCCTCTGAATGTGTGCCGTACCCACATTTAAACGAAAAACAGTCGTAGCGCCGGTATAAGTCGAGTCATATAAAAAGAACGCTAGCAGTCAACTTGCGCATTACGCGATTTATCGCGATTTATTTTTAATACTTTGTGAAGTGAATTCATTACAAACTTTGACAATTATGTACAAAGTTACATATATATTTTTTAAATATGAAATTCTTAGAAAGAAAGGCAATCAAATTTGATTGATAGAAAAGGTAGTCCCCTCAAGCAATTTTTTTTTTTAACTGAGATAGTCTACCTTTGTGAAGACTGCTAAATGGAAGATATGGTATAATGCTTTGCAGAAATTTCAACCAGGACGCAATTGAAAATTGTTTTCCGTGACATACAAAGTATAGGGGTAAGAAATTTAGCTTCTAACAGTATTAATTTTTAATGAGCATATAAAGCCCTTGTTGAAAAATGTTTGCTCATCATACTCAATAAATATAAACTGTGAAGATGATATCAGCTCAATTTTACAATCGCTTGACTTTTGATTTTATGAACTACTTAAGTGAAGTGCTCACTGAAGAAATTGTAATAAATGATGCTTAATTAATATGTCCTGAAAAAAGTGAAAGAAATTATCCTGAGTCATGTTTGTGGTTGGGTCCTCAGGAAATATTGCATTAAAATTATAAGAGGGTGTAGTGATTGTAAAAAATATGTAATATCTAAAAAAATCTATCTTCCAATGTGTATATATTAAAACTAAAGAACATGAAAAAAATTAAAACTTGCCAAGATATCCCTCCGACGAGTTAAAGCAGTGCTTTATTGAAACACAATATATCACAACAAATATGTTAAAAAATCAAATAAAACCACAAGATGTAAAACGTAAAACGTTGCCGATACGACCCAAATATGCCTAAATTCAATAAAAATATTTCAGAAGATGTTCGTTTTTAATGATCTATTGATGCACCATAGAGTAAGTATTTTTCCTCTAAAAGTAAAATTTCAAATGGTTAGCTATTTCAAATGGTAAGCGATTTCAAAGAGTAAAGGCTGACACAAACTGTCGGACGCGTCCGAAAATCGCGGCGACAGACGTGACTGATAAGTGTGCACAATCGTTTGGGACGCGGCTTGCGGACTAATCCGGGTAGGCTTGTGCTAAATCGTACCCTCTACAGTTCGCACCATAACAGTACAATCCAAATAATGTCCTAGTACACCTTACTAGTACTGTAGTCTACTTCTAACAATCAGCACGAGGCTGCGATTACTTTTATGAATAGGAATACAGTGATTCTAATATAGCGTCCGGAAACGTTTCCTCCCTAATTCCTTCCAGTGCTGAGTAACATCTCTGAACCGTACCTCGTACGTAGGTATTACATACTCTTTGGTAACAAACACTACTCGTAATATTAAAAGGGATTATTTTTTGAAGTGAAAACTTCTATAGGAAGGTTTGGATAGGGGGTAAATTCATGGAAATTCGTCCGATATATTTAGAAATTTTTATACGTATTTTCACTTTTGTGTTCATCCGATATATCAAATATCGTGAGGAATTAAAAGCATATAAGTACATCTATTTTAATATACTGTTTCCTATACTTATTTACGATTGGTAGCTTGAGTACAAATAAAAAACAAAACCTCGAATTAAAAAACTAGCCATCGCAAACGAAACGCTTCAAGCCCTCGTCACATAGAGGCGGGAGCCGCGTGAAAGCGACCGCGATCCGGGACGGGATTTTTTTGTAATATTCGAATTTGTATGCAACCTGTCACATAGCAACGGGCGCGATCCGATCTCCCGCGCGAAAAGATCGGTACGACAAACAGGAGATCGCTTCGCGGGAAGGACGCCCCGGGGTGCGGGACGGGCGGCTGGCGCGGGCTCTGTAGTTCCAGTTTCAATATGAATCCAACAGAAAAACTAATTGAATTATTTAGACATCACCCATGTCTATATTACACTAAAGACAGGAATTATAAAAACACTTTAAAGAAGTGAAAATACGTTAAAAATCGGTTCATGTATGAACGCAGCTCTTTACGCAAATGGTGGTACTCTCCAAATGGTTAGGGAGCTGCATGCCAAAATTTCTATATGATCTGTTTGTGTGTCAGACATGATTAATATCGATGATTGTACCATGAAAAGCATTAAGGACCGCGTCTGCCACCATAACATGCCTGCGTTATCAATTGACAGCACTTTAAAAATGTAAAAAAGAAACGGTATGCTAAATCATTTGTTCGTCTCTGCCCCTTGAACCGATGGTCAGAAACCTTTAAAATGAGGCACATCGAAGCGCCAGACGTCCAGCTCTCTTACTTTTTAAGAAATTAATTTTTTTTTTTTTATGATTTAAAAATTTGTATATGAATTATTCGCTTGGCAGACCCGAATTGTTCGATTAATGACGATATAAAGAACCACAGAAAAATACTCTGCCACCATGATAGCGCTGCGTTTTCAATCGACAGCGCTTTAAAAGTGTAAAAAAAAAATGTCTGCTGAGTCATTTGTTCGTATTTGCCTTTTGGACCGATGGTCAGAATCATCCTAAGACGATAAACATCGAAGAGGCAGAGGTCCAGACCTCTGATTTTCCAAGGGCAGAGCATTTTTATATAATTTCTTTTTCGAAAGTTTTGTCTTTCTTTCTTAGAGAGAAGAGAGTGACAACGGTATAATTCCACAGGTAGTTGGCGTTTACCTATGGGGTATTCCACGTCAAATCACACGGTCATTGGCCTGACCCCTCGGATTTTGATGTCCAATGAATCGTGGGTTTCGTTTGGCTCCAAATATTATTTCAAATGTTTAGAAATGTTTATTTTATTTTGATTAGGGTTGTCCGAGCTAAAAAAACATTAAATTGACGAAAAACAAAGATTTTTCATCTATAGTATATATTTTAAACATTTTTGATCTATAGTAATTATTTTACCGCCTGATTTGACGTGGAATCCCCCTATAGACGGCTGTTTTAAGCAGTCAACCTTGTGAGAACTGTCGATCGTTTCCCTTCGTTCGCTCCGAATAGTACTGTCTTGCTCTCTCGTACACGCATTTATGTGGTGATCCTCTTTTATATATATAATGTACTATGGTGTAGAATATATGTATATCTAAATATTTAACGAAGGCAGGGGCTTATCTTCATTTTCAGGTTCATCAGAATGATGGTCAGACATGAGAGTAGTCTTGAACTCACACGACGTTATTGTTCAATACACTAATCTTCATGGATAGTTTAGTTTTGGTACCAAAATAACAAGTGATGCTCACAATATTTTAGGAAGTAACTCTCAAAATAATCACATAGAGTGCAGGTTAGTTGTGTGGCGACCACGACCGACTGTGTTGACGCTCTTGCCAATCGAATCCCTCGTAGGACGTCTGTCCTCTTTTAAATTGACTAACTGCTATCTGTCAGCCGTCACCTACCGCCTGACGTCTGTCATCGCATCACAACTAAATACTTATAATTTGAAGACATTATAAGATATTGAAGGTAAGTGACTCAAGCAATAATAAAATTACATTCATAGTCTAGTAGACGTCAAGTCTCGCCCCCTATTACGTGGGACTTAAACATAGCTGGCGAGTCGTGGGTGTAATACACCTCTGCCTACCCCTTCGGGAATACAGGCGTGATGCTATGTTTTTTTAAATAAACTTCTTAAATTTTTAATTGATTTAAATTTTATTTCCTTTCATAAAAGTCAGAAAAAATACACTATTACGTGAACTCTTAGTCCATCCATCAGCCTTTCGACGTCCACTGCTGGACATAGGCCTCCCCAAGACAACGCCACAACAGGTGTTTCGCTCATATGGGGGACAGTGCCGTAATCGCCACGCTTGGCAGACGGGTTGGCGATCGCAGTGGATGTTGTTAATACTCGAGGGAATGCTGCTGCCCACTCCTCCGGTATTCCCTCAGTCGGCTCTTATGACTCCCATGGGTGGAGAGGGGTGGGATAATTCTGAAGCCGGCCCCACACGGCACAAGTAAGAACTCTTAGTAATATCAATAATAAACCGTGATACCCGCTTTATCTTACTTCCTGAAAAAAACTAAAAAATCGTACATAAAAAAATCAGCGACCTAGACGTCTGCCAACTTTTTTTTTCTATTCTGGGAGTCCTAATGAATCGAATGGACGCAACGAGAACGACGAACAAATGATTTAGTACAGCTTTTTTTTTACATTTTTGCACTTACGTCCCGTGATAAAACAGAGCCCTGCACATCTGCCTCTTCGATGTTTATAGTTTTAAGGATGATTTTGACCATCAGTCCAAGAGGCAGACACGAACAAATGATTTAGTATCACTTTTTTTTTACATTTTTGAGGTGCTGTAACTTGAAAACGCAGGGACATACGACTTTCATTTACAGGACCAAATCGGTTTGTATTGGTATAAACTTTCATCCCTATTAATATGAAAGACGAACAAATCATATACCAAAATGGCACTCAGCTCCCTAACCAAAACATATCTCGTTTCATATTTATGTCGTGAACCCAAATTCTTTTGGGTTTGCGTTTTTTCTTTTGGTAGTTACATTGCTAATAAAAGCAGAATTTCTTCTTCGTCCCTGTCCGACATGGTGCTGCGTTACGAAAGGTCGTGAACAATTTGATCGCTTTTGGTGTCACACCGGCTGTGTTCCCGCTACCGCCACTGGACGGTAGCCTTGTGTGACATGGTACGGACCGCTATCGCTTCGCGATTGATCGCTTTCTCGCGGCTCCCGCCTCTGTGTGACCCGACCTTAAAGACTACTACGATATTATCACAAAGTATCGATAGACCACTACGATATATCATATCGATAAAAATATCGATATTCTTTGTGCCTACGTGTACGTCCCGCACCTTGTGCACACCGTCCGCGGACGTTTTCGGCTGACAAAATCATCCAGCGGGCCAGATTTCTATCAGACGTCCGAACGCTCAAGGACGGCCTAAGGTTAAATCCGCGGCTTACATCTAATAGTTTGAACAGTTCAGTGTATACATTAACGAATGATGAGGACAAGATATATTTTAAGTAAGGAAAAATTTAAAAATTAAAGGTTTTGAGTCTGGGGGGCGACGGGCCAAACGCTTGCTTTGCGAGCTGTGGGCACGGTCTGATGCAGATCACCGTTCCGCCAGACCCGTAATCCTGTCCTTCAGATAGGACCGGAGGTGTTGGGACCGCGGGGAAGAAAACCCCTATAAAAAATTACCCCAATTCAAGCTCTGCCGTCTGATGAGGGATGAATGGCTGAAGAGTACCCAGTCGTGAGGGCGGCACCATAGTCGAAGAAATTAATATTGGTGGAAGTGAAAAACGTTGATATACCTCCGGAGGATGTTAGGCGCAACGCGTCCGGGGAATCCCTCACATGGCCGAGTACCCACACCGGCCATATCAGCCCCGCGTATCGGAGGGGGGCAACCTACGAAAGCTATTATATACAAGACAACCTACTGGAACATCCCAAACAAGGGTCAATTGTTTGTTTTATCAGAGTAGGTATATATATTAATCGTAAAAAATCTTAAGCTAAATAATTTCCTGCTACACACTGATTCTTGAACTGATTGGAACAGCTTAGTCATATCAAGTCTGTCTGCACTGAAGCTGAATTCATAAGCACCGCAGTAGATTTTGAAAATCATGATAAAAGATCTCCAAATGTTCAGTCCGTAATGGGCACGAATGATCTTTAATGCATCTAAGTCAAGCCTTAGTATCTGTGTTTGGTACTGGTATTTACAGAAAGCTCCAGTGTTAAACCCTTTGATATTTCTCCAACATCAACAGTGAAAAAAAGATCTAGCAATAGAGGCTTACGGCTTACGCCGGTAAAATTACTTATATTACTAACTTGAAAACATTTACGTCTTTAAATAAATAAATAAAATCATAAGCATAGTTTATCACACCTACCTAGGTACCGTCGAGGTCATTTGTGAGATCTCGGTTATTGTAAATTATTTGTTTGGTCATGGTCATCATGTTTGTAGTAGGTAGGTACCTACTTACAAATAAAGTTGTTTAAATTACGTAATTACTATTTTAAGTGTCACTAATCGTTTTAAATTGTGCGTAGGCACATTTTTTTCATAAACTTGTTAAAAGATCTAGGTAGGTATGTATAAATTTGTTAGTAAGTAGGTACCTATATCTAATTTAGGTTAAACTATGAACTTTGCCCGAAGATTTTCACGTACGTAATCACTTCTTCTGGAAGTTTTTACTTACAATAACAGTTTTAATTCTAAAGATTACAATATTTTAAATATTTTAACGTTTAATTAATCTTACTCTCATGATAGTTAAAACTAAACGGACAAGTTTTTCATAAATAATGAACATGAGAGCAGCAGTCATAACTGTTTGTAATAGTTTTGCTTCTAGCCCACGAAATGCCACTAAAGGTTTGGACTTAATATCCCGCAATAAAGGCTTTAAACTGGTACCAACGCGGAGCCTAGATTGCACTAATTGAAGAGGGTAAGTTAAAGTAGTAGCAACAGCTTTAGCTACAGCACCAACAAGAAATGCTGAAAAAGTGTCAAATGAGCCTTGATGAACTAGCCGTCTTTTTAAAGATTCGTATACCATAAATTGTATAGCTGGATTAGAGACTAATAACAAGGACGGCAATGTACCCGACCACAAACCTTTGGCGCCTTCTTTTTGAAAAAGATCAGCGAGTCCTTCTAGAATGCTGTTATAAGAGGCTTTATCAAGCTTCATTCGAGTGTTAACAACCCAAAGTGGCGATGTTAAAAGTACGTTTATGCTTCCAGCAATAATACCAAATGTCAGGTCTTTTAATGCAGATGTGTCTTTTGCAGCTAACCTACGTAGGCCATGGAATGTATAAAAATATACAAAATTAGATACTGAAAGTGATTGTAAAACTGGTGACAACCCACGATACAGTGATTCTAGGCCTTCTTCACTTGCCAACTTGAGTAAAACTTCGAATGTAGAACCTTGTAGTATATTGGAATCTTCAACTGAAAAGAAAATAATTATGTGAATATTTTTTAATTTCTCTTCCAATATTAGGTGGTAGGACTACAAAAACCTTCTTGTGGATGGGATAACAGCAAAAAATGTAGTAATAGATACTGCCTGCAACTCTGTCCGCTTGGACCTCAACTCCATGGGAGTCGTAAGAGCCGACTGATACCGGGGGAGTGGGCAGCAGCACTCCCTCGAGTATTAACAACATCCACTGTGATTGCCAACCCGCCTACCAAGGGTGGCGATTACGGCATTATCCCCATGACGGGACCGTTTGTTGTGGCGTTCTCTTGGGGAGACCTATGTGCAGCAGTGGACGTTTGAAGGGCTGATGTATGGATTGGGCTCCAGTCTGTGTAAGCATAATTTCATGATGATTGGTGCAATAGTAAAGGTATGAAAGTGACACAAACAAAAATACCTTTCGTATTTATAATATTAGGACTCATAGTTAAGAAAAATTATTTCTTAGAACTGCTGGAATCCACCAGCATCAAGTGTTAATAATGACCACACTCTATTATGCTACTTACTATATCTCTATGCCATTTTTACAAAGTAATTGAATTCAAAACTGAAATATCTACAAGAGAAGTCGTCCATAGCTGCAAGAATTTAACTGTAATAATGAATCTAATTAAACAATTTTTTATAGTACTTTTACATTTAGTCTAGTCCTACCAAACATCTTTTATCACTGTAAAACTGAAGCCTGCAATATTTTTTAACAACCAATATTTTTATAGAACATATAAGCTAAATATTATAAGCTTAATTTTACAAAGGCGATTATTACCTTGCAAACGTGATCTCAATGTATCGAGTGGATAAAATACAGCCATTCCGACGACACTGCCCTGAAAGAAAATTACTTGGCTTTATATACTTTATTGATTTTCAATACACATACTTTAAGATATATATACGAGATGCTATCGGCGACTTCGTCCATGTGGTATTTATCCGTTATTTCTGCACCTCATTATATTTCCAAAATAAAAGTAGCCTATGTTAGTCTTTATAACATTAACCAAATGGTTAAATGCCAGTGAAAGTCGCGTTCAAATCAGTCCAGCCTTTTCAGAAATTAGCCGGAACAAATTGACATGATAGATATATACAAAATCTTTGAATAGGTAAATGTTTTGCTAAAGGTAACAAATGAAAGTATCTTCGCCATTCAGTAAAAATCGTTTACTTACGAGATGACAAAGGGACACCTCAATTTTATATATACGTTATTTTTATACTTAAATATCAAATAAAAAAATAATCGATAGTAGTACACACCGTAGCTCCCGCAACTGCATGCACCAACGTTTCATAGCTAAATAGTGAAGGCGCCATTTATTTATATTATAAATAAACTAGAAAGAATATAATGCTTTCTATCTTTATCACAACACACACAATCATCACCACAGAACCATGGCATGGCACCACATTTCACCACAAATCCACAATAATACAAGTGAATACAAATACAAGCCTGTTTCCGTATATATATTATTTTACTCTTTGTTTTGTTTTTAGTCTGAGGCCTGAGCATCGAGCTCATAATAAGGGGGAGAGGAAATAATGACTACAAATTTAACGAGCCAATTCTTTGAAATCCAAAAATGGCGGAATTTTCGCTAGGGAAGCGCGTAAAAAATATCGATATCGATACTTCAGTCCTTCAAGCGATCTATAAATTTTTGGGTGGACAAAGGTTTTTTTAATTGCGTACCTAAATCTTTATCTACCTGTATCTATAATTATATCTATGTGTGTCAAATTGCAACCCAATCCATTCAGTCATATGAGCTAGTGGTTGATAGATCAATCCGGCAAGCCTTCTTTTTAAACAAACAGAAAATTAAGGGCATAACACTCTATAGAATAGATTTTGGTTGTAAAATGCATAAAGAAATAAATAATAATTTAATCCTGGGTATAGTCGTTCATTCTAACACCAAACATACCTATATAAGTTTGTGATGTGATGACATCAGGAGAACGCACGCGGTTATGCACGTCACTGGGGTACCAACAGAATCCAAGGGGAGTGTCGGGCTTGATGTCATACAGGCTCGATAGTCATATAGTACCATGATAGCCCTAGATGATATTCATGATCTGGTAATGGAGCCACAATCCCATCAACTTTGGAATCGTTTGATTCGTTTTGACAAGTATATAGATGATGACTAGGGCCTGATGATGATGATTTATGTCCATTTCCGTTATTGTACGCATATCATAATTATACAAGCACGCATTAAAAAAGTTATAATCATTTTATTTCTACTCACAATTTTTTTTTAAAGTAAATGCTTTGAATGCTAATAATAATACAATTCAAATGATTAATCAATTCGATAAATTAATAAAAAATATTTTATTTAATGGTATGCTGCTAAGCCACTGCTCACCATTTCATTCCGAGCAGATAAAATTAATAAATGGACTGCTACTTCCCACTATATGAAAATCTGTGACGAATAAAAATCACAAATTATTAGTGGTGGATGCTAGGTTGGAACCTAAATAGCACAAATTAAATATTTTTAAAATAAAGGATATTTAATATATCAATATTTTTTAAAACATCGATATATCAATTGTTGTTGGTTCTTCCTGCATCCCTAATTGACAGCTGACATACAACAGATAAAGGCTTTGTTCCGATATACACTGCGAGCACTGTGATATCACGTAATCAACAGTTTCCATAAATATAACAATTTGCACTATGGAATATTATTATTATTATTGAATATTGTAAATCAAAGATACTCAAACATGGCAAATGTAAAGAAATTGTGTTTATTGCAGTGTAAAACCAATACTTTGTATGAAATGAAAGTAATGACAGATCAGTATACTGGACTGCATTCCGTTATAAACAGTAACCAGTAAAGGCGACGAAACGACTTCACAGTATACTAAATTGACATCAAACCTTACAGTGCTCGCAGTGTATATCGGAACACATCCAAATTACGCTGTCATCTTACCTATTAAGATGGCGGACGACAGCCAAAGTAAGTCACTTTTACTAGGTATATGAAGATTAAGGCGCCTCCTCCTTATTACGAGCTCAATGTCAGACACAGACTACTATAACTCAGACCCATTGAGCATGCGTGCTTGTATAATTATGACATGCGTACAATAACGGAAATGGACATAAATCATCATCATCAGGCCCTAGTCATCATCTATATACTTGTCAAAACGAATCAAACTATTCCAAAGTTGATGGGATTGTGGCTCCATTACCAGATCATGAATATCATCTTATTATTATCTTATTATTTATTTCTTTATGCATTTTACAACCAAAATCTATTCAATAGAGTGTTATGCCCTTAATTTTCTGTTTGTTTAAAAAGAAGGCTTGCCGGATTGATCTATCAACCACTAGCTCATATGACTGAATGGATTGGGTTGCAATTTGACACACATAGATATAATTATAGGTACAGGTAGATAAAGATTTAGGTACGCAATTAAAAGAATCTTTGTCCACCCAAAAATTTATAGATCGCTTGAAGGACTGAAGTATCGATATCGATATTTTTTACGCGCTTCCCTAGCGGAAATTCCGCCATTTTTGGATTTCAAAGAATTGGCTCGGTAAATTTCTAGTCATTTCCTCTCCTCCTTATTACGAGCTCGATGGTGTCTGACAGGACCATGTCACTCCCTAAGAGCTTGTTTTTATTTAAAATCGTGCTCTCTAGTGGGCGGAAGAGACACTAATAATTATTAGTGGGACTCGAATGTTGTTAGAAAAGAATATTTAGATGATAAAATTGAATAACAGATGGCGCTGTGATAAATATCAGTGCAATTCTATACAAAATGTACTATAACCTTTATCGCACAATATTTTTTTTTTGTAAATAAAGTATATATACAAATATTATTGTACTTCAAATGTACTTGCTTCGGCAGTACATATGCTAAAATTGGTATTTAATATTCTAGAAAATAACCATCATTATAATATGGTGCTTCTGTGAAGCACATAGCTCATATCATTTTTAATGTAGTTATTGTATAAATGGCAATTACATGCTGAATTTTAACCACAATGATGCTATAAAAGTACATGCTGGATTGTAATGTTTGAAAATTATAGAAATAAAGTAATTGTAATTTATGGGCTTTTTTTTATTAAATATCCCATACTAATTATAGACCAATATACAATAAATTGATATAAACGCCATCTAGTGGATTTGTGCACTAATACATTCATTTAGTGCCATCTGTGGGGCAGCTGCGTTAAATAGTTTTACTGTCCCCCAATAAAAACGGAGAGTTGCTTATCTATATTTTACATTAGTATATTATCTATGGTGTCTGAGCTCTTTGCAAACCTGTGAGCACAGAACATTTTTACTCTACAAAAAGAATGACGGTTTCATACATTTCTTTGAGGACATTTTTTCTTACCGACCTGCGCCATCTGGGTCAAAACCCCAGAACCAGAACTAATTAGAACCGCGAGGGTGCCAAACACACGTGACTAATATTGTAAAACTAATATACTTTGTTTAAATATTTCATATTTATCAAAAAAACATGGCGTACGTAACTCGAAACAATCGACGTCGCTAATTTCCTAGTGTAAAATCGTATTAATATGGCTGTATCTTACAAACACATAACTGCGAACAACGATAGCGGCATTTAAAATTGCCACTAACGACATCTAGGGCCACATATGTTAATGATTGTTGCCGCGTTCCGGTGCCGACAGCGGATGTATCTTTTACATTAATAAATAAATAATAATATTTTAATAGCATTGTCTCTTACTAAAACGAAACCCACCTATAAACAATTTGTAGAACGAAGCTAACAGGACCTGCCTGTGAGTGAGGCCTGCTCTCAGATCGTTGACATATTGCCACTCGTACTCGCAGATCTTAGAGTACCTACAACTCTTTGGTAGGGTCTTAGACGAAGAATAATATAGACTCGCTACTATTTAGACATTAAGGATGAAGAAAAGGATGCACATACTAGGTTTTACCAAGAGTGAGAGAGACACAGGTATAAGTTTATTTATCTTTTTCGCGTATGCGTCAGTTGTATTTGAACCCAATGAACTGGGTCCAAACAATAAGGTGGCCAACCGTTCCCATCATCAGTATGTAAGCTTGTATTGACGTAAAAAAAACCTTTATTGATCACGTTATATACTCTAATATTACATGTTCTAATACATTTTAAGCAAAATATAAGCATAACTGCAATTTCTTTTGTCCTGTCATTCTTTTATCCGGCTAAAACAGGTAGTACATTTTTAGTCAACAAAGTTATAATCATAGTTATCTTTTAAAATTATTACAGTTATCTATTGCTATTTCGACACTGCATACGCTGATAGCTTGTCTATAATATCCTTCGTCTAAGGGTAGGGTAGAGTATAAATGTTCAGTCACGTTGACGGAGCATTGAGATGTATATAGGAGGAGGCGCCCTAATCTTTATATACCTAGTAAAAGCAAAAGTGACTTAAAAGCCTTACGCACCATCCATCTTGCTGTACGTCCCGCCAAGGACATGCACGATGCATGACGAAAAACGACAGTGAATAGTCTCGACGTACGTCAATAATTATTATTAATTGCTTGCTGGACGTGCACGACCCATTTTGCATCCAGCAAGCACCCCCACCACTTCGAACGTCGTGCAGATGGACAGTGAATTTGAGTGAATAGCGCAGACGTACGTTGAACCGATCGTACATCGTGCGTCTAGAGATTACAGAGTACATTCAATATATATGAGAACTAGAGATCTTGCTCGCTAGATCTGCACGACGTTTGCAGTGGTGGGGGTGCTTGCTGGATGCAAAATGGGTCGTGCAAGTCCAGCAAGCAATTAATAATAATTATTACGTCAATAATTTGAAACTGTTGAAACTATTCACTGTCATATTCGTCGTGCATCGTGCATGTACTTGGCGGGACGTATAACAAAATGGAAGGCGCTTATGCTTGTTGTCCAGCAGATTGATTCAGGATTTAGAGCTTGCGACAAATATAGGATAGCAAAAAATAACTAGACTTTATTGAAAGATACAAGTGCTACAATTGTCTGTGAAATGTATCCTGCACAAACTACAACATAAACAAAAAAAAAAATTATATAAAATCTCTTCCTATGGTTTCCTCTCTTGTGGTGTTGTCAACAACAACTCCCATTTATTGTCGTTTTAATAAAACTGGTGGCATTTTAAACATGTAAATATGTACCTAAAACATGTGCGCTCAGTTTATTCATCGATTACATCTAGCACTAGGGTATTCACTAAACATCGATATATTATCAAACTTATTCGATGTTGACCATACTATATCGAATTGATGATGATTGATTGATGTTTTGACAATTATTTATTTTATTCAATTAATCGATATATTTATTTATAGAAACATCATTCCTTTTTATGTTTTGCCAAATTATTAAAAAATATATCGGACTAATAATTACAATAAAAACAAAACGTTAAAAAACATAATTAACAGGTAAGACATTGTCAGTGAGCAGCTAAATTATTTATCCTGATCGTAGACAGAGGATATTATAGACGCGTTCTCAGCGTATGCATTACCGAGATAGCAATAGTTTGACATATGACAACCGGAATAATTTTAAAAGATAACTATGATATTAAACACAAAGTGGAAAATGTGAAATCGAAAATAACAGTCATGAGCAGGATTTGAACCTGCATCTCCTGGATACCGTTCAGATGTATTGCGAATTCAGCAATCGTGACATCTGCTTTCGACTGCTAATTTCGACAAAAAATTTATGCTTAGCGTCCTGGGTGACGCGTCGTTTTACTTACTAATATATAATATAACTCATCACAGTCATCTTACTACTATCTTAGTAGTACAGTTCTATTCAAGTTACATGCATATAAAACCTCTATCATTAGGTACACTACTCGTGTAGCTATGAAATTCTGATCTCTGATTCTACATTCACACATACGAAATCAAATACAGTAGCTAGCTTTTTGCGTTCGACTGGAGAAAGGTATCTAACGTTAAACTTTTATGGATAGTATTCGATATTGCAAAAAATACCGATGTTCTTCAAGCGATATATCAACAAATATCGATACTGGGATTCGATTTTTAAATTGAATATAAATATCGATATATTTTTAAGTGGACAGCCCTCACGCTGGATGCTCGCACCCGCACGATGGTGCGTATGCTACGTCCAGCACCGCGACCTTGAGTGGACGTACAGCGGGCATGGAAGGTGCGTAAGGTGCTTTTAGTCTGTGATCTTATTCTTATAGATTATAATTTATGTGATTTACAACACATTTTCTTCAATTGCCCTAAGTTTAACTTGGATAGGTTATTGCTAATTTGTCAATGTCAAGACATATTAAAATACGTTCCTAACTCTGTACAAAATATGTTAAAATCTCCAGCATAATATAAATCGTTATATAATTATATTGTAAGCACAATTGAATCTTTGTAACCAACTAGTTTGTGACTAAAACTGTATTATCATTATAATAAAATTTAGTATATTTATTTTACTAAAACAATGTAAATAATTTAATGCCTAAGTTAGGCTGATGGTTCTGCCAAAGCCTTTAATAAACAAATTAAAAAAATTATTAATTATAGATTATAATAATGTAATGTAACCTTTCTGTAAAAAACTAAAAAGATTATCAACCCCGAACTCGACTGAACTCGACGGACGTTAATGGAAAACTGAGCCATCAATTATTCTTCAGAAGCAATTATTATTTAGCGGACATAGCGAATTGGGGAATAACCAAAATGCAAATATACATTCGCTGGTAAGACTAAAAATGTTTAAAATTTGGTACTATACGTGCCAAATTATTTTAGGGATTTACCCTCCGATAGGGATTGCGTTGTTTAATTAGCAGTGATTTCCAATTCCAAATATCGTACTGGTTTAAGCATAGTCAGTAGTGAGTAGAGTCATCGGCTTTATTTATGTCTTTGTACCTATTACTTGAACTTGCGTCTTCCCTTATCCAGGGGTCTGTTTTAGAGCGCTAAGCAATCGTAGAAACCTGCTAAAACCCAATTTTTACCTCACAATTTAACTTGGTTAAGATGAGACTTACTTTTACAAAAATTGGTTTCTTGTGTGTTTTGATTAATTAATACTGGCTGGTTACTGAGTCCAGGTTCTGACTTAGCTTAATTCATAACTGTTGTTTAATTTGAATAAGCAGACTTCAAAGAGTATATACGCAGACTTGGTATCATATGTAATTTGCGATGACATGGTTGTTATTGTGAATGAAGTCCCGTGTACAGGTAATCATGTTTATAATATATCTATCACAATCATACAATTAATAATTTGCTTAAACAACAAAGTTTATATAGTGGACAAACAATATTCCTAGCAATTTCCATTGCATGGTAAGTGATTTTAGTGTTTTATGTGTACTTATTGATATATCTTTTTTGAAAATTTCCCTCAACAATCACTGTTATTTGTAAAACCATACCTAAACACACTAAAATGATTAGGTATGCTATATTTCAGATAAATAGGGAAAATCTTCAAGAATTATTTTAATAATAAAACTTGAATACTAACTGGCTTCAAGCTGAAGAGCAGCAGGCTTCTGATAATATTGATGAAATAATTTTGCTTACTAGCAATGGGTCCTCCTAAAAAGTTGAAAAAGTATGACTCAAGTCGTGGAAGTGACAGATCTGGTTAGTCACATTGTAATTAAATTATAACACAATACTATACATTTAAGAATTACTGGCATATAATTTAAATAAAATAAGTAATCAATAATTTTTGTAATTGTATTTTACACATTTGCTTATCCCTTTGGGGATAAAGGCATGACACTACTAACTTACAGATAAAAACTTTTGATTATTTCAAATAATTTTTCTATAGTGTGCAAGGGCTAATGAAATTAACTAATAATACTTTCTGATATTTACGCGAATGTTACACATTTAAAAAAATTAAATTAACTAATTTGAAATATGGCTTACCAATAGGTAAAAAGAAAAAAGTGGAAGAGGAGGTGACAATAGACCTGGTAGATGATGATAATACAGAAAATGTTGGAGTACCAGGAGCCGCTTTGCAGGATGCAGAGAAAAATGATCAAGTACCTGAAGATGAATTTGGTGCAAAAGACTACAGGTAAATTGTATAGAAGAGATCTGCAAAGCAGACAATATTTATATTAAGTGTATGTTACTACTATGTATTATAAATGTGAAAGTATGTGAAGATGTTTGCGTGTTTGGATAATTGTCTGTCAATCATTCCTAAATAACTGAGTGAGATTTGGATGAAATTCAGTATGTAAATAGAGCCTTAATTGAAATGTACATTTTCTTTAACTATAAAAAATAATGTAATGAGTTATTACATACTAGCGCTTAACTCACGGCTTTGCTCACATCTTAGTGATAAAGCCATTTCAAATAGGATTTGCGTACAATCCTTTCTTAGTGCTCAATTACAGAACTAAAGAAACCTAATCTAACATTTTTGCAGTCCTAGTTTGTGGAGTTTGTCTGAACACCAAAACAATTTTTTTTAAATTTTGTCTGTTTAAGTACCTGTTTGTTTGTTCACGCATCACGCGAGTATTTTGATGCAACTTTTTTATTAGATAGCTTTTGATTAGACTTAAAAACTGGTATACATTTTATCCCACTACTATATTGGGAACCTGAGATATAACCTAAA
Source organism: Leucoma salicis (assembly GCA_948253155.1). Classification (NCBI taxonomy): domain Eukaryota; kingdom Metazoa; phylum Arthropoda; class Insecta; order Lepidoptera; family Erebidae; genus Leucoma; species Leucoma salicis. The sequence continues at coordinate 17,243,844 of OX411818.1, forward strand.
AACTAGGTTTTGACTGCAGCAGAGCGGCGGGCAAGGGCTAGTTCTTTTATATATATAGAGATAGATATATACTACATATTATATATTTATTATTAAAGGTTTGAACTCAGAATAAAACATTACTTTTATACCATTTCAGAAGCCAAATGGAATTAAAATCTGACAGTGCAAGTCGGCCATTGTGGGTAGCACCAAATGGTCACATATTCTTAGAAGCCTTTTCACCTGTCTACAAGCATGCTCATGATTTTTTGATTGCTATTGCCGAGCCAGTGTGTCGGTACGTATTTCGAGTCATGAACTAGTTGTAATTTCTGTTTAGAAAGACATTACGCTTTCAATTTTAAAATACACATAACATCTGTACTTCTGGTTTTGATTATTGATGGATGAAAAAAGACCTGTATATAATTATATTTCATAGCTTACTTCATTAAACAAAGCTAAGTTTTATTTGTGTGAGCAGATTAATTATAAAAAGTTACATGTCACTGATTGCCGGCGCTTCCACTGCGCCGACGATGATAGATACTAAGTCGTCAGGAGCGCGGGGAGGGCACTAACCGGTTCTACAACTTACGGACCTCACTCACCGTGCCTATACGACCACCGAACCAATACTCGCCTATGTACGCCTACTACTACCTAAACCTACACTTTAAATTATATGTGTCGAATATTAGTAAAGTTAATACATCTATTGTACATTGTGCGAGTCGCCTATTTATTTTATGTTACACTACCGAACATTGATAAGAGACAGATAAATCTACTATAGGCCTAGTAGGTGGCATAGGGTTTTCTCCAGGCTTCCTGCTGCAGAAAAATTTCTAAGTCTAGAAACTTTAGTTACATAATATTGTAAAAGATAAAGTTTTACATTTCAGCCCTCAACATATACACGAGTACAAGTTAACAGCCTACAGTTTATATGCTGCTGTCTCCGTTGGCTTACAGACTAATGATATTATTGAATACCTTCAGCGACTCAGCAAATGTGCAGTACCAGCAGGCATCATTGAGTTTATACAACTTTGCACATTGTCGTATGGCAAGGTGAAGCTGGTGCTCAAACATAATAGGTATTGTAGATATTGTATTATTAACTTTTTGTTTTCTTTTGAGTCCATACACACTCCTGTTGGGCGTAAATCTTAAATAAACGTAGGACAATTGGCTGGCCCCTGCTTTCTATTGGCCACTCACAGAAAGTGGCCAGAAAATTTATTGGGTCCCCTAATTTCTGTCAAAAAAGCATTTCTTACATACAGGGTAATTTTTTAACCAGTGCGCAAATTTTGAGAAAATTAACTAAAGCAAATTTTAATAAACACGTATTTTTTTATGACAGTATTAAAAAATAAAGTTATCGCTAACGAAAAGTGCTTACTTTTGATAGATGGATGGATGGATGGAAAAAAATAAAAAAAACATTTAAATATTAATGGAAATTTGTTCCATTGCTTATATAGAATCACCAAAAAAAAATTGCGCACTGGTTAAATAATTACCCTGTATAATGGCCACAAATTTATATATTAAAGTAGAAAATCATTAACTTGAAAGTGAAACAATAGTTCCATCCATCAGCCTTTCGAAGTCCACTGCTGGACATAGGCATCCCCAAGAGAACGCCACAACGAGCAGTCCTGTGCGCTCATATGGGGGATAATGCCGTAATCGCCACGCTTGGCAGGCGGGTTGGTGATCGCAGCGGATGTTGTTAATAGTCGAGGGAGTGCTGCTGCCCATTCCCCCGGTATTCCCTCAGTCGGCTCTTACGACTCCCATGGGTGGAGAGGGGGGGGACAATTCTAAAACCGGCCCCACACGGTCGAAAACAATAGTTATCTCGGTAATATGGTTAATAGCTGCCGCAAGCGCCGTCTCTACTGCGGAAAACTAGTGAAAAACATACTATCATTCATAATATTTCGAGCAAAATGAGCTCTCGCGTCTAGTATTACGACAGATAGAGAGGCGAGCGAAGCCATGCATCACCGCCCTGTCTCGGTAGGATCAAAACACAAATGCATTGTGCTTTCATCAAAATTGATCCGCCATACTCACGAATGTCTTAATTGTGTGTTGTTTAATGCTAGTGCGTTATGGATCGACACTAAAATAATTAGTCAAGTTTTGAGGATATGGCTATGGTGCGATTGTATGCTAATTATAACTCCTATGCTGCCCGACTACTTGACGCGGAGCCGCACCAGCATGTTCCTTGGCCAGTAAGAACCATAGTCTCAGTCTGTGCTCAAGCGCCTGGTGTATCGTAAGGAATGTGAAACTGGGGACGCGCTAATATAGGCCATATTAGATGCGTTTAATATCGTAAGAGGAGACAGAGACACATTATTAAAATTGATAGACAATCAATTGAAACAAACTAGATTTACACTGTGTACAGTTAGTTACGTTACCGGAAAGTGTAAATATCTATTTGTATCTTTGTAAATAACAAACACAAATATTAGAGCAATTTAATCGATTGTAAATAAGCTGATTCCAATTTTGTATACTATTTGTCCAAAATGATTTTCGAGTTATGTTTCTAAAACTGGCATTTTTAGATTATAATAAAAAATGGTTTTATAAATCGATTCTACTGCTAAGATAATAAAATCATTTCGCTGCGGTAAAACAACGACCAAAATTTCAACTGTATAATCTCGTTACACTAAAATGTTAATTATAAAGAAACTAATTCTGTGTAGGTAATATATTTAATAAATATTTCTTGTATCCACATATACACAGATATCTTGTAGAAAGTAAACACGTGGAAGTGCTGCAGAAGTTGCTTCGCGACCCAATAATTCAGCAGTGCAGGCTACGGCGCGATGGAGACGATGACTTTTTGTCATCAGCCCTGCCAAACCAACATGCTACTTCTAAACCAGGTAATTACTCGAATGTTATCATAGTACATAATAATATATTACCAGTTTTTAAGTCTAATTAAGAGCTATCAAACAAAATAGTATGCCGTGTTGGGCCGGCTTTAGAATTGTTCCACCACTATTCACCCATGGGAGTCTTAAGAGCCGACTGAGGGAATACCGCGGGAGTAGGCAGCAGCACTCCTTCGAGTATTAACAACATCCACTGCGATCCACAACCCACCTGCCAAGCGTGGCGATTACGGCACTATCCCCCATATGAGCGAAACACCTGTTGTGGCGTTGTCTTGGGGAGGCCTATGTCCAGCAGTGGACGTCGAAAGGCTGATGGATGGACTAAGAGTTCACGTAATAGTGTATGTTTTCTGTCTTTTATGAAAGAAAATAAAATTTAAATCAATTAAAAATTTAAAATGTTTATTTAAAAAAACATAGCATCACGCCTGTATTCCCGAAGGGGTAGGCAGAGGTGTATTACACCCACGACTCGCCAGCTATGTTTAAGTCCCACGTAATAGGGGGCGAGACTTGACGTCTACTAGACTATGAATGTAATTTTATTATTGCTTGAGTCACTTACCTTCAATATCTTATAATGTCTTCAAATTATAAGTAGTCCAGTAGTGGACGTTAAAAGGCCGATGGATGGATGGATGGAAACAAAAAAGTTTCATCAAGATGCGTTCAGCACTTTTTGCGTTGATGCGCGAACTAACAAACAGCAACAGCAGAGGCATAGGCAAAAAAATAGGTGTTGGAAGGATAAGGAGATGATGAGGAGGGGGTTTAGGCCTCTGGCGCTCATACTCATACGAAACACAACATTTAGAAGTACCTACCATTGTTTCATACTGATCTTCTGGGAGAAGGTGGCACTTCGCTGGTTGAGGCCCATTCGTGCTGGGACAAACAAATCTCTATCAATTTATCCCAATAGATACATCATCAAAGCCAATTTTTAAAACGCTAAACAGGTGAAAGCATCGATAAGCCTGTGGCTAACGGCAGCGTACCAGACGATATAAGTCAGTTCTACCAACAACTAGACAAGGATGACGATGACGATGAAGCAACTGATATCACCGCTAACACTGCTGTCGCCTTCGAAGTAGATCCAGATAAAATTGAGGTATTTGTGCTATAAATGCAGTACTATGTCCACCTAACGATAATTAGAAATTTAAGTTTCTTACTTAAATAAATCAAAAGGTATTAATGCAATTAAAAATAAAACATGTTTTTCATTGAAACCAAGCAAAAAATTTCTTTTAAAATAATTAATGATACCGCGCATTTTTCTATTTGCTATAAAAGAGGAAAGAATATATTTTTGCTTCGATAACGATGTTTATATTTTTATGGAAAATTAAAAGCCGTACAAAAATGTAAGAAATAATTTTATAACGGAAATATTAGTTTTACCGAATAAAATCCCTACATCTAAAACATTTAAGACTGGTTAGGTAATAGTTTTTTTTTTCCAATAAATCAAAAATTATTCTTTTTGGAAAATCATCTTTAATTTCTTAGAAGAAGCTTTATTTATTAACGCCTAGCTGTATAAACTCTATGATCAAAAAGTTCTAATACGGTTTAGCGTTACAGGTGATACAAAAGCGTTGCATCGAATTGGAACACCCACTGCTGGCTGAGTACGACTTCCGTAACGACACCATCAACCCGGATATCAACATAGACTTGAAGCCTACAGCTGTTTTGCGCCCCTACCAAGAGAAGAGTCTCAGAAAGATGTTCGGGAATGGAAGAGCGCGGTAATATATAACCATTTGCCCTTTTAAAAGATCTTTCAAATATGTGCGAGATATTTGTAAGATAATCTATCCAAGGCCATTGTTATTATTTATATTCAATCGTTAAAATATCATAAACGTGTGCAGGTCCGGGGTGATAGTGCTGCCGTGCGGCGCGGGCAAGTCGCTGGTGGGTGTGACGGCCGTGTGCACGGTCCGCAAGCGGGCGCTCGTGCTGTGCAACTCGGGCGTGTCCGTGGAGCAGTGGAAGCAGCAGTTCAAGTGCTGGTCCACCGCCGACGACAGCATGATCTGTCGGTCAGTGCACTTTCCGCTAACTAAAAAAATCATTCTACTAGCTCAACTATTACATGGCTCCTAATTCATGGAAGTCTTGGGGTGCGCTCACCCCTAGCTGTCATTCTAACATATTTTCTATATAATTGCGGTTTTTTACTACGTTACGAGTACCTATCATATAATTGAATAAAAAAAACTAACTGCCTCGGTGGTGTAGCGGTATGCGACTGCTAATTATGAGGTCTCGGGTTCGATCCCCGGGTCGGGCAATGTTATTGAGCTTTTTCCTAAAAAGAAAAATTCTCAGTAGCAGCCCGGAGTTTGGAAATGTGCCCGGTAGACGTCAATAGGCTCGCTCCCTATTACGTGGGACTTAAACATAGCTGGCGAGTCGTGGGTGTGTAATACACCTCTGCCTAACCCTTCGGGGAATACAGGCGTGATGCTATGTTTATGTTCTATGTTGAATAAAAAAAATGAAAGAAACGAAATAAAAACTTATACATATTGCGATAAATACACCATAAAGAACAAATCTATTTAAAAGAATACGCGATGAATATAGATTACATAAAAAAAAACCTATACATTATTATAGGAAATAATTATATTGTAGTGGGTTTGTAAAATTTGAGGGTTGCCAAAACGATATTTAAAAATCTCTTTTTGCTTAGATTCACATCCGAAGCGAAGGACAAGCCGATGGGCGCGGGCATTCTTATCACTACGTATTCTATGATCACCCACGGTCAGCGACGCTCGTGGGAGGCGGAGCAGACGATGAAGTGGCTTCAAGCACAGGAGTGGGGGCTTGTGGTGTTGGACGAGGTGCACACCATCCCCGCCAAGATGTTCCGACGTGTGCTCACCATCGTACATTCTCACGCCAAACTCGGTGCGTGCCCCAGCTGTCTATAATACGATAATTATATCCTTATATGTCTCCATTAGATATTTTTATAACTGCTAAACTACCAAATTTTGACAAACCCCTCTATCAACCCTCACTGGGAACAGACTAGTGTTCAAGCCTAACAGTGAGACAGTGATGGGTTGTGAAAAAAACAATAATAGTGATCGGCTAAAGATTCGATGTTGACCTCAACCATAATCGAATGTTAGGCAAAAATTATTTGACACGCCGCAAGGATTGTGTACTGTGGACCGCAGAATTACATTCAGCCAGTTTCGACCAAAATATTTAGTTTGGGCTTTATTTTCGGTCGAAAATACAACAGTGTAGTACCATAGTGTAACGAATACTAATAGTGAGTCAACTCAGCGACTAGACAGAGCAACGATGAAGTGCGGTACGAAGGAGAGCGGAGTCCCACTCCTGCCCGCGACGTCTGCGGTATTACCGGTCGGCTTCGCTTGCATACCGGTATGCCCAATCAGGCGTGTCACTCATCACTGTAATTAGTTGCACGTTTATTTGGTGTTCACGCAGCAACAAAACAACGCACTAAAATTATTTTCTTTTACTATTATCTCGTTTTTAAAGAATCTTTTATTTCGTTCGTCGGTGAAAATATCGGAAAAAGGTTGTATGACACCTTAAGTGCTATTGAATTCTCACAACCATGTGATTGCTTTCCATCACGATTTTTAATTTAATTATATATAAGGATGAGAATTAATTATATAATTAAATTCAACAAAAGACAATTAAAAACACCTAATAATTTGTCGGTTACACATCTATAACAAGGAGGTGTTGAATAAACAGAACGAATTTATATTTTGATCCTGTTTTATTTATTTTGTTTAACTCCCATCCAATATTATCAGCGGAATACCTGAGATGCCGCTTTATAGTGAAATTAGTTAGATGACTGCATAAACACAAGCCTTTGTTTCAACCACGACAAATTAGGTGAAACTGTGGGACGCAATGGGTATATTTGTATAGAAATATAAACTAATATAATCAAAGAATAAATTATTACGAGGAATACATATAAAATAAAATGTAAAAATATTAGGTACTATCTAAAATAATGTTTTTGTGATAACCCTTGCATATTTGAGACAGCCGTGTAGGTATTTTGCGGCATAACAAAGGAGTTGAACCACTATTAGTATTCGTTACACTATGGTAGTACCCTCGAAAATCGAAGGGCTAATGCAGTGATTTATACACAGGTCTTACTGCGACTCTTCTTAGAGAAGACGACAAGATCGCGGACCTGAATTTCCTTATTGGCCCGAAATTGTACGAGGCCAACTGGCTGGAACTGCAGGCAGCAGGCTACATCGCGCGAGTGCAGTGCGCCGAGGTGTGGTGTCCCATGACGCCGGAGTTCTACAGGGAATATCTTATACAGAAGTAGGCATCTTCTTTGTAATTATATGCTCATTGATTATTTTTATACTTGTATTTTAGCACTTGACATGCTCAGCAACTTTAAAGAACAAATTATTTGTGAAAATGTGGAAAAAGAGAACTTTTAGTGCGAGCGGGAATCGAACCCGCGTCCCTTCCAATCTGGGGAAGGGCTCTAACCGCTAAGCCGCCGCAGTTCTCTTTCCACATTTTCACAAATAATTTGTGCTCATTGATTAGTTAAGGTTACTTTACAACAAAGTAGTAAGCAGTATGTATGCATTAATTAATCTCATTGTCCACTACTTAACTGCAACGGGACTGCGATTGAAAGCCAACCAAAAGAAATAATAAACACAAGTTTCTGTAACAGCCAACGGCTTCCTGTGAATTTTATTGTATTATTCAGTCTATACAGGGTAAAAATTACTTTATAAACAAAATACGAAACCTATGAAAATTCAATTTGAATTTAGAACATTAACATTAGAATTTGAAAACCTCATATTATTCACTATTAGATGACATTTGACATATATTCCTAAATATACACATTTTTCTGATAATCCTTACAAAACATAAACTTGCAAGGTGTTTCCATTTTTCTGATTAAGTTTATATACATCGCTTAAATATGACTAATTACCATCGATTCTCGTTGCAGGATCAATAAAAAAATGTTGCTGTACGTAATGAATCCATCCAAGTTTCGCGCGTGTCAGTTCCTCGTTCGTTACCACGAGCGGCGCGGGGACAAGACCATAGTGTTCTCAGACAACGTGTTCGCCCTAAGACATTACGCAGTGAAAATGAACAAGCCATATATCTACGGACCAACATCACAAGGCGAAAGAATTCAAATTCTGCAAAATTTCAAGTTCAATCCTAAAGTAAACACAATATTCGTGAGCAAAGTCGCTGACACCAGTTTTGATTTGCCTGAAGCTAATGTACTCATTCAGATTTCATCACACGGCGGTTCAAGGCGACAGGAAGCTCAACGTTTAGGTAAATACTGGCCCTAGCATAGTTCTCTAAGCATATAATTTACATAGTCTCACGCCTGTATCCCCAAAGGGGTAGGCAGAGGTGTATTACATATAATTATATGTATTGGGTTTTTTTAAACTCGGTAAATGAGCTATCTTCACAGATGAGTAGCTTCTTAACTGTGTTTCTGGTACTGTTGAGACCATGAGCGACGGCTGCTATTCACCGATTAGTTAGTCAGTGGCTCAAATGCCCGCCAATAGCAAAAAAAGAAAACAGAATTAGGCATCCTGTATGTTTTTAACTCATTGTGATATTGTCTCTATTGCTTCCTTATTATTATATAATAATAACCTAAAACATTTTAGGTCGTATTTTGCGAGCTAAAAAGGGCGCTCTTGCAGAAGAATACAATGCTTTCTTCTACACGCTGGTGTCTCAGGATACGTTGGAAATGGCTTACAGTCGGAAGAGGCAGCGGTTTCTCGTTAACCAAGGTTACAGTTATAAGGTAAATATATACGTTTACGTGACGTTGGTACAAAATTTAGAAGAATGGCTTCTTTTTTAGCAAAACAATTTATTACTCTATAATAGAAAACGGAGCTGTGTACATACATTGAAGATATTCGAGAAAAAATGCCTGCAAGCGTACTTATTTAGGTTTGTCTAAACTCAAAACATTTTTCAACTTATTATCTGCTTGTTTGCTATCGTATCAATATAATACTAATGAAATAATTTGAAGACATAACATTCTTTATTTATTTATTCAGGAAACAAACAGTCATTATACAGTTTTTGATACAATAAATAAACACATAAAGAGTTCCATAGTAGTTTTTACAAAGTACGATAATTACGAAATGAAACACTCAAACTAGTTATGAACACTAAAATTGAGTTACACATTCAAGGGAAATATAATACGGGTGTTACATAAGCATGGATTCAGGTGTTTAAGATGTTTTTACGTAATCTTATTATAGGCGTAAAACTTGGTAAATTTTCATATTCTCTATGACGTGAAATGGGCTTACTAAATCCACCTATCACGTACATAATGCAGCTTAAAGTATTTGTTTACTTACCCGAAAATTCTCAGTACTCGAGTTTTCTACGTGAGAATTTCACAAGAGAAATCCCCTATACGCCTTTTGGCCGACGCAGTTTGGGAACCGGGAAAAGGAGTCTGGATATAGGGATTAGATTGACGAGGCCATACATATTTATAACTGGAATAACGAGTACGTGGAATCATCGCCAACTTGTTTTACAATAATAGGAGTACATTTTTGTGTTACTGTTACAGGTTATTACAGAGCTGAAAGGAATGGATCAAGAGCCCGACTTATTTTATGGTTCAAGGGAAGAACAGGGGATGTTGCTCCAGCAGGTTACAATTTTATATTATTGCATATATTAAGGGTTTTACTAAAGGACAGAATATCATTGACTGTTATTGGTATTGCAGGTCACAGTTTATATTTCTAAAAACTAACCAATAATAATCTCTACACAAAATTAGCCATCCCACACGAACCCTCTCTTTTTCCAAACTATATGTAGCTATGCCAAATTTCCGTGATGATCGGTTAAGTACTTACGGCGTCAAGAGGTAACAAATAAACAAACTTACTTTCATCGTCGTCTCCCTAGCTTTACAAACTTTTTTTTTATTTGGCATCCAATCCGTTCAGTTTTAACTAATCCACTAGTATTTACACGGAGCGACTGCCACCACCCAACTAAGGGGACAATTGGCGACCTTAGACCGGATCAGATTTGTTTTACTCAGGACCACCAGTAAGACACTGTTATTTGACAGTCGGCACTCACTGCACATTAAGTGCCTTCTGAAGCACAGAGGTCAGGTATCCACAGATAGGTGTCACTTTTTGTCAGTCATATGATTGCCAGCCGAGTGAAAGTTGCTTAACCTTGCCTATCGTTCGAGCAAGTATGCAACTAGGCTACGACCTCTTCTCGAACTCACTTTATGTTTATAATATATAAGACTTAAGCTAATGGCTTTTAACCCAATCTTGATATAAGTAATACATAGCATCACGCCTGTATTCCCCGAAGGGGTAGGCAGAGGTGTATTACACACCCACGATTCGCCAGCTATGTTTAAGTCCCACGTAATAGGGGGTGAGCCTGTTGACGTCTACCGGGCACATTTCCAAACTCCGGGCTGCTACTGAGAATTTTTCTTTAAGAAAAATCTCAATAACCTTGCCCGACCCGGGGATCGGACACGACACCTCATGATTAGCAGTCGCATACACTACCGCTACACCACCGAGGCAGTCATTTCTCAAAAACAAAAACCTTATCTAAATTAATAAAATATCTGTCTAGTTTTAACAAAGGCGGTAACTACATTATATTCAACTCTATTCATGTTTCGCTCGACGATTTGAATACACATTATATTGATTGCTTCTAGCCACACCTAATAACTACTAAGTATTAAAAACGTTTAAACTACATCACAATCGAATACTCAATTAAAATAGGTAAACAATTCATATTTTACTTTTAAGGACGCTTTATATTATTATCTTGTCAAATAGCATAAGATCAGTGTTACTAATGTCTAGCCTCAGACCAAGACGGATCATTACGAACAATCCAGTGAAGCCATATAAAACTCATGCACACAAATACAAACAAAACGTTGCCAAAACGAAGTGATATAAACGAGTTTTAACCACGAGTTTTATCACGTACGTGCCTGTTCGTACGTACGTTACGTACATGAATACGTCGTCAGTGCCATAATATTCCCTATCTGATTTGCCGTAAACTTACTTTATACATTTACTATTCCTTTATGTTTTAATTATAAAACTTTTAAAAACCTTAAACTTTTACCCAAATTATAGGGAGGTTTTTTTCGGTGGCAACACTTTCACACACACGTCATTACAAAAGTGGCTTCACTTTTTAGTTGGCAAGCACATTTTTTTAGCTGGTGATCACGCATTTCATTATCTATGTTTCGCTTAAGCTGAATAGACACGATAAGCCAAGCTGACGCATACGTTTCTCAATGCAAAGCGAATTGAGGCTGAATAAGTGCAGTTACTGCCTTAAGATGCCTGAGTGACTGAGAATTGCATCATAAATGCGCCGCGCACAAAAATACTCCGTAAAATATTATCTTGCGCGGCGGATTCCGTACATGCGATGCCCATCACTCAGGACGCGCACTCAGCAGCCCGGAGTTTGGTAAAGAGCCCGGCAATAGGCTCGCCCTCTATTACGTGGGACTTAAACATAGCCGGTGAACCGTGAGTGTGTAATACACCGAGTCTTGATGGGTATAATGAATTATTATAAATTTTATGGCAGGTGCTGGCGGCGTCAGAGACGGAGTGCGAGGAGGAGCGCGAGGGCGCCGTGGGCGGCGCGGGCGTTTCGCGGCGCGGGGCGGCGCTGTCGTCGCTGGCGGGCGCGGACGACGCGCTGTACGTGGAGCGGCGCGCGCACGCCGCGCTCAACAAACATCCGCTCTTCAAGAAGTTCCGCTACTGACGCGCTGTACGTGGAGCGGCGCGCGCACGCCGCGCTCAACAAACATCCGCTCTTCAAGAAGTTCCGCTACTGACGCGCTGTACGTGGAGCGGCGCGCGCACGCCGCGCTCAACAAACATCCGCTCTTCAAGAAGTTCCGCTACTGACGCGCTGTACGTGGAGCGGCGCGCGCACGCCGCGCTCAACAAACATCCGCTCTTCAAGAAGTTCCGCTACTGACGCGCTGTACGTGGAGCGGCGCGCGCACGCCGCGCTCAACAAACATCCGCTCTTCAAGAAGTTCCGCTACTGACGCGCTGTACGTGGAGCGGCGCGCGCACGCCGCGCTCAACAAACATCCGCTCTTCAAGAAGTTCCGCTACTGACGCGCTGTACGTGGAGCGGCGCGCGCACGCCGCGCTCAACAAACATCCGCTCTTCAAGAAGTTCCGCTACTGACGCGCTGTACGTGGAGCGGCGCGCGCACGCCGCGCTCAACAAACATCCGCTCTTCAAGAAGTTCCGCTACTGACGCGCTGTACGTGGAGCGGCGCGCGCACGCCGCGCTCAACAAACATCCGCTCTTCAAGAAGTTCCGCTACTGACGCGCTGTACGTGGAGCGGCGCGCGCACGCCGCGCTCAACAAACATCCGCTCTTCAAGAAGTTCCGCTACTGACGCGCTGTACGTGGAGCGGCGCGCGCACGCCGCGCTCAACAAACATCCGCTCTTCAAGAAGTTCCGCTACTGACGCGCTGTACGTGGAGCGGCGCGCGCACGCCGCGCTCAACAAACATCCGCTCTTCAAGAAGTTCCGCTACTGACGCGCTGTACGTGGAGCGGCGCGCGCACGCCGCGCTCAACAAACATCCGCTCTTCAAGAAGTTCCGCTACTGACGCGCTGTACGTGGAGCGGCGCGCGCATGCCGCGCTCAACAAACATCCGCTCTTCAAGAAGTTCCGCTACTGACGCGCTGTACGTGGAGCGGCGCGCGCACGCCGCGCTCAACAAACATCCGCTCTTCAAGAAGTTCCGCTACTGACGCGCTGTACGTGGAGCGGCGCGCGCACGCCGCGCTCAACAAACATCCGCTCTTCAAGAAGTTCCGCTACTGACGCGCTGTACGTGGAGCGGCGCGCGCACGCCGCGCTCAACAAACATCCGCTCTTCAAGAAGTTCCGCTACTGACGCGCTGTACGTGGAGCGGCGCGCGCACGCCGCGCTCAACAAACATCCGCTCTTCAAGAAGTTCCGCTACTGACGCGCTGTACGTGGAGCGGCGCGCGCACGCCGCGCTCAACAAACATCCGCTCTTCAAGAAGTTCCGCTACTGACGCGCTGTACGTGGAGCGGCGCGCGCACGCCGCGCTCAACAAACATCCGCTCTTCAAGAAGTTCCGCTACTGACGCGCTGTACGTGGAGCGGCGCGCGCACGCCGCGCTCAACAAACATCCGCTCTTCAAGAAGTTCCGCTACTGACGCGCTGTACGTGGAGCGGCGCGCGCACGCCGCGCTCAACAAACATCCGCTCTTCAAGAAGTTCCGCTACTGACGCGCTGTACGTGGAGCGGCGCGCGCACGCCGCGCTCAACAAACATCCGCTCTTCAAGAAGTTCCGCTACTGACGCGCTGTACGTGGAGCGGCGCGCGCACGCCGCGCTCAACAAACATCCGCTCTTCAAGAAGTTCCGCTACTGACGCGCTGTACGTGGAGCGGCGCGCGCACGCCGCGCTCAACAAACATCCGCTCTTCAAGAAGTTCCGCTACTGACGCGCTGTACGTGGAGCGGCGCGCGCACGCCGCGCTCAACAAACATCCGCTCTTCAAGAAGTTCCGCTACTGACGCGCTGTACGTGGAGCGGCGCGCGCACGCCGCGCTCAACAAACATCCGCTCTTCAAGAAGTTCCGCTACTGACGTGCTGTACGTGGAGCGGCGCGCGCACGCCGCGCTCAACAAACATCCGCTCTTCAAGAAGTTCCGCTACTGACGCGCTGTACGTGGAGCGGCGCGCGCACGCCGCGCTCAACAAACATCCGCTCTTCAAGAAGTTCCGCTACTGACGCGCTGTACGTGGAGCGGCGCGCGCACGCCGCGCTCAACAAACATCCGCTCTTCAAGAAGTTCCGCTACTGACGCGCTGTACGTGGAGCGGCGCGCGCACGCCGCGCTCAACAAACATCCGCTCTTCAAGAAGTTCCGCTACTGACGCGCTGTACGTGGAGCGGCGCGCGCACGCCGCGCTCAACAAACATCCGCTCTTCAAGAAGTTCCGCTACTGACGCGCTGTACGTGGAGCGGCGCGCGCACGCCGCGCTCAACAAACATCCGCTCTTCAAGAAGTTCCGCTACTGACGCGCTGTACGTGGAGCGGCGTGCGCACGCCGCGCTCAACAAACATCCGCTCTTCAAGAAGTTCCGCTACTGACGCGCTGTACGTGGAGCGGCGCGCGCACGCCGCGCTCAACAAACATCCGCTCTTCAAGAAGTTCCGCTACTGACGCGCTGTACGTGGAGCGGCGCGCGCACGCCGCGCTCAACAAACATCCGCTCTTCAAGAAGTTCCGCTACTGACGCGCTGTACGTGGAGCGGCGCGCGCACGCCGCGCTCAACAAACATCCGCTCTTCAAGAAGTTCCACTACTGACGCGCTGTACGTGGAGCGGCGCGCGCACGCCGCGCTCAACAAACATCCGCTCTTCAAGAAGTTCCGCTACTGACGCGCTGTACGTGGAGCGGCGCGCTCACGCCGCGCTCAACAAACATCCGCTCTACAAGAAGTTCCGCTACTGACGCGCTGTACGTGGAGCGGCGCGCGCACGCCGCGCTCAACAAAAATCCGCTCTTCAAGAAGTTCCGCTACTGACGCGCTGTACGTGGAGCGGCGCGCGCACGCCGCGCTCAACAAACATCCGCTCTACAAGAAGTTCCGCTACTGACGCGCTGTACGTGGAGCGGCGCGCGCACGCCGCGCTCAACAAACATCCGCTCTTCAAGAAGTTCCGCTACTGACGCGCTGTACGTGGAGCGGCGCGCGCACGCCGCGCTCAACAAACATCCGCTCTTCAAGAAGTTCCGCTACTGACGCGCTGTACGTGGAGCGGCGCGCGCACGCCGCGCTCAACAAACATCCGCTCTTCAAGAAGTTCCGCTACTGACGCGCTGTACGTGGAGCGGCGCGCGCACGCCGCGCTCAACAAACATCCGCTCTTCAAGAAGTTCCGCTACTGACGCGCTGTACGTGGAGCGGCGCGCGCACGCCGCGCTCAACAAACATCCGCTCTTCAAGAAGTTCCGCTACTGACGCGCTGTACGTGGAGCGGCGCGCGCACGCCGCGCTCAACAAACATCCGCTCTTCAAGAAGTTCCGCTACTGACGCGCTGTACGTGGAGCGGCGCGCGCACGCCGCGCTCAACAAACATCCGCTCTTCAAGAAGTTCCGCTACTGACGCGCTGTACGTGGAGCGGCGCGCGCACGCCGCGCTCAACAAACATCCGCTCTTCAAGAAGTTCCGCTACTGACGCGCTGTACGTGGAGCGGCGCGCGCACGCCGCGCTCAACAAACATCCGCTCTTCAAGAAGTTCCGCTACTGACGCGCTGTACGTGGAGCGGCGCGCGCACGCCGCGCTCAACAAACATCCGCTCTTCAAGAAGTTCCGCTACAGACGCGCTGTACGTGGAGCGGCGCGCGCACGCCGCGCTCAACAAACATCCGCTCTTCAAGAAGTTCCGCTACTGACGCGCTGTACGTGGAGCGGCGCGCTCACGCCGCGCTCAACAAACATCCGCTCTACAAGAAGTTCCGCTACTGACGCGCTGTACGTGGAGCGGCGCGCGCACGCCGCGCTCAACAAAAATCCGCTCTTCAAGAAGTTCCGCTACTGACGCGCTGTACGTGGAGCGGCGCGCGCACGCCGCGCTCAACAAACATCCGCTCTTCAAGAAGTTCCGCTACTGACGCGCTGTACGTGGAGCGGCGACGCACGCCGCGCTCAACAAACATCCGCTCTTCAAGAAGTTCCGCTACTGACGCGCTGTACGTGGAGCGGCGCGCGCACGCCGCGCTCAACAAACATCCGCTCTTCAAGAAGTTCCGCTACTGACGCGCTGTACGTGGAGCGGCGCGCGCACGCCGCGCTCAACAAACATCCGCTCTTCAAGAAGTTCCGCTACTGACGCGCTGTACGTGGAGCGGCGACGCACGCCGCGCTCAACAAACATCCGCTCTTCAAGAAGTTCCGCTACTGACGCGCTGTACGTGGAGCGGCGCGCGCACGCCGCGCTCAACAAACATCCGCTCTTCAAGAAGTTCCGCTACTGACGCGCTGTACGTGGAGCGGCGCGCGCACGCCGCGCTCAACAAACATCCGCTCTTCAAGAAGTTCCGCTACTGACGCGCTGTACGTGGAGCGGCGCGCGCACGCCGCGCTCAACAAACATCCGCTCTTCAAGAAGTTCCGCTACTGATGCGCTCAGTGAATATCCGATCTTCGAGGCGATACATCTTGCGTATTACCCGTACGATTATGTATCTAAAAAACGACATGTCGCGCCATTGTTGTTAATAAAATGAATTTGTTAAAACAGCTTTTTTAATTGTTGAAAAAAAGGTGACGACGTTCTGCAAGCGCTTTGCCCTTTATTTCAAAAAACCCTGACCAGTCTGTAAAGTAGGTTTATGGATGATAATTTTACGTGATAACGTCATGTTTTCTGAGAGTTTCACAAACAACGCATCGGTCGCCATACATTTTTCGAAACGTGACACTTTTTCGTACATCGATTTATAACACGTTATCACGTCAAAAAAGAAAAGTAAATGTAATAACCGAAATATTTACCGCCAACGTGTAGCTATATGACCTTTATAATTTGCCCTCTCACAGACTTTCATACTCCCTAGAAACAGTTATGTTCCGTATGGTAGAACTAGGAACCGCAGGGTGTGTAGCTAACTAAAGTTAAAATAGCATACAGCTTCGATGGCTTTTAATTATGTAGGAACCAGTGAAGTGTCGTGTCGCTAATAAAATGTGTGTACAAACTCCAAGTGTTGTTTTTGTTCGTTTTATCTATCCAAGTCCATTTCAACTCGCCTGCTTATTTTTGATAAATAATATGATATATATATATAACCTTTACTTTTTCAGTGATAACGACAATGAAGATAACGGAATCCCTGAGTGGGCGATCGTGGAACTTCAGGGTCTTATCCAAACGAAGAAAGACGAAGTATCGAGTGCCACTGTCATCGGTGATTTGCACTATTACTCAAGAAATCGGCACCCAGTTCTTGTGCTCGGCCACCACATCCTCAATGGAAAAGAAACTAAACTAGAACAACCAATGGCTGTCATCGAAAAAGTTGTCACTGATGATAAAACAGCCTACAAAGTTAAAGCAGTTATTAAAAAGAAATTATTGTTTAAATCTAGACCTAAGCCTATTATTTCCAATATAGCAGAAAAAGTGTAAACATATAATAAAAATCAAGTACATACTTTTTTGTTTGTCGTTTCTTGGCTAATTGTTGACAATAAATAAAAAAGAAATATTGTTGCCGGTTCAGACCATAGACTAAGCTGGACGGAGCCATAGCGCTTTGCCGTTCTGTATTCATTTGTCAAACACAGTATTGTTATTTCTGTCTATTGTGCGAAGTCTCAATAGGAGTAAAAAAGATATATAACTGGCAATGACGTAATGTATGTGAAATTCGTGTCACACGCTCACAGGGAGTCAGCATTAAAACTAGCCAATGCCAGCTTTGGTCAAAATGAATTCAACAGAGACAACGCTCTACAAAAGAAAGGGACAGAATAGACATTCATGCTAATAATCGCATGCTTGTTTATTCTGAACATCCTTTAAACATGTCTACTGTTTTAGAAGATTTGTTTTTTTTAAGACTAGGGATGATTGACTTTTATCAGTTCCTTAAAAATATGGAAATTGTCTAAGATATTTATTCAGCTAATTTTCTCTCCTACACCTTAAATTCTAAGACTATAAAAGTTATTTATATAATTTTAAAAACAATATACATTCAAACGACGTTAGAATTTGCTGGTACGCAATGGCAACTCCTACTTAAATTGTCACTGTGTCAGGGATGCCATATATATAGTTTTATTGGCGTTTATACAGATTTTATACTACGTTACTTATGATATATTTCAATCTACTTTTATACAACAATTTCGATATTAATATTTTTAATAAGATCTAGAAAAAATTAACATCAAATATAATTAGATTATCACCCATTATGTTTCAAATAATATTATTTTTATCGTTTACACTAGACAAAATTCTTTAGATTACAGTTGCAACTGCTCGCACATTATTTTTTAATATCTAATCTGGGAAAATAAAGGATATGTATGTGCTAAAATAAACTTAGTTTGTTTTTTACAGAATTCACAGTCCATAATATGTTGCCTTAGCTGTGGCAACATTGTACTAAAAAAGGACGGTTCTTTTCGTATAACAAAAAAAAACTTAATATGGCGGATTTGCTCATTTTCTTTCGCAATACGATTTCCATTATCTAATTTTCTCATAATTAATAATCTAAATTATTTTGCTGACTGCTATTATAACAAGAGCAAATTTTTGAATTATTTTCTAAAGTTAATTTCGTGTTTTTTTTACGCGAAATAGACGCTTGTGGATTGTGTAACAAATTTACTATAAGTTGAATTAAAATTTGTGTTTTTTGTTGGAAACACCTGTTATTGACGCATTTCTACATCATAGAAAGAAAAATAATTTTAAAGTGCGCAAAATGCGGGGTAAACTCCAAAGAAGATTCTGCTATGCAATTCCACAGGTTTCCTCAGCCATCCTGTATCAAGTAAGTAAATTATTAGACTGCCGTTCGTAATTTGATTTAACAGTGGAGGCGACTAGGGGTAAGTAGCTATTATCACCCACCAGTAAGTGGTAGGGTTGGGGACTACTAGGATATCGACTTATTATCGGTCTCGACAATTCGAAAGGGCGAAGAATTGATGTTGGACCACTACAGTGAGCACGGTGTATCTACGGTATGTTTGTTCCGGGCCATAAGGGCGGCCAAGAAGTATCTACGGGGTCCACCACCCATCAACCAAAAAATAACATAAGAAGAAAGCTTATTTTGTTGGTCTTTGGATGATTCTAATTTTAATTTGAAATAATAACATGATGCTAACACTATAGTAGTCATTTCCGTTAGAAAACCATTATTTTCATCTGAAAAAAGACGGAGTTACTCTCAATTAGAGGCTAAAGAAGTTTTACTTATAAGATATATATGAAAACACTAATTTTTCAGGGCAAAAGTTTGGGCAAAATATTGTTTTCCTAACGATGATTGCACTTCTAATGAATTTTTGGATAAATTAAATAAGCAGCATATGATGCTTTGTGCTAGACATTTTGATGACTCATCATATACAAGTAGTGCCAGAAAAAGGTTAAATTTGTTTGCTTTACCTATTGGAACACGACATATACATATTAAACCAATTAAGAGATAACCAGTATAATCCATCCACTTCCAGTTAACCACATGATACTGATGTAAGTATACTAATATATGTGTTCTTAAGCTTTATTATATTAGTTTCAACAAAACTATATTCACTTATTATATAATTTCATTTCTTATTTTGAGAAAAAAAAATATATACATATATATAAAAAAATAAGAATTTCATATTTTTTTTTTTTCTCATAAAGGTCATTCATGTTATTCTTAGATAATATCAAGTGTGAAACCATACTGTGTAACAAATATGTAACTATTTAACCAACTTTGTTTTTGTTAATTTTATTGTATGTATGACTTGATTGGCACCCGTGTGTAAAGGTAAGGTTCTGGCAGAAAACCAGCGCCTGACACTTTAGCCTGGCATAAAGCTGAGCTGGAAACCTTTTTAGCACTGGCGTGAGACATACATTGTTTTTAGTTTGACTTACATTGTAAATGTTGTACATTTTGTTTGTCTCATACTTGTAAGCTAAATAAATTTGTTCTTTGTTTCTTTCTTTCTATTAAAGTAAATATATAAATGTTAATATATAGTATTTCTTCTTTCATATAAACCATTATTAGGCATTACCGCTTTTAATCCTACTTTACTATCTAAAAATCTGCCTGCTTAGGCTGTCAAAGCTGGTAGTAAAGTATGCCTGCTCTACATCTTATAGACAAAGAAAGCAAGAATATTTAGTGTATCCGGCTTTCATTCCTACCAGAAAATAAGGGATTTCATTTTAAGCCATATAAAAATTAAATTTAATACTTGTTTTTTACAGAAATTACCCAAAAAAAAAAGGAATACTACAAGATTTGTATGTATATACATAGGTGCTTTAACTTTTATGGCAATTGGAGTTCGTAAAAATTGGAAACAACCAATAGCTTTTTATTTTTTTGGACCTTTCGTCACTTGCGACTAGATTAGTTGTACTTGTCAAAGAGGTAAGTTTTTCTTATAATTTATGAATATTTATGTAGCTATTGCTTGTGCACAAATAATTATTAGGGATGATGACAATGCAAATGTTACGGAAGTTAGTTAACTGTCATTTTCATTACCTAACCTTATTATCTTTACTGTTGTGTGATTTGAATTGAGGGTATTTTTGGGAACGAAATGAAAATGACAACTCAAAACTTAACAATATTTTGCTACTCTTCCGACAAATCCAATTTTGAGATAGAGTTTACAATCAATTTTTATAGTTATAAGAATCTTAATATTTTTGTGATTGAGTGCGGTTTTTTAAATAATTAGAGATAAGTAATAAGGGCATTAAGCACACTTAGGTACTCAATATTTTGGATAATACTGATGGAAGAAATATATTAATTTTAAAATAATTGCAGGATATTTACAAAATATATTTCTTCACTTATGAATCGGAATTATTTTATTTATATAGTTTTAATGAAATGCTAAATCTATACATATAATAAAACTGAAGTGTCTGAGTTAATTAATGTCTAAATAACAGCTTTTTACTTCATGCATATGATACTATATATTATGTTACTTATAACAAAAGCAATGTCTGTCTGTCTGTCCGCCTGTTTGTTCCGGCTAATCTCCGGAATGGCTGGACCAATTTGGATGGGACTTTCACTGGCAGATAGCTTACATCATTCGATTTCAATGAATATCTTAAGAGATATCGTAGTTTTAAAATAACCTCGAAGCAAAATAATGATCAAGTACTGATGTTAGCGTTAACCCAAAGCAACTATTCAACGTAGACGAAGTCCCGGGCAGAAGCTAGTTTATTATATGATTATAACTATTAAATAGGTACAATGGTTGTTTGTTCCGTGAGTGCCTGTGATGTAAACTGGGGTTTCTGGTGAAATAAATAAAAACGAATTAACTATGTTTGTTTTAATCTATTACTTATGTCTGTTTTGTTTTATTAGATGAAGATTTTTTTTTTTGCATTTAGTGGCAGACGAGCCACGGTCCCTCTAATGGTAAATGGTAACCGCCGCCCATGGACTCGACTATACCGAGAGTATTGTCAAGCCACTGCTCACCAATTCATTTCACGGATGAAATGAAATATAAACGGCTATCTCCTCCTACAGCCAAAACGCAACGATGTGCTTCATGGCCGGTCATACGGGAGATGGTGGTACCAACCCGCTTGGGCCGGATACCAAGTGAGTACTCCCAGTTGGTACCCAGCCCTACCACCAGTCGTGCAATGGATGATAATTGCTTACTTCCCTTAGTCGCCTCATACGACACCCGTGGGAAAGAATGGGGTGATGACACTTGTATTCTTAATCCGTCACCACACGGAACCAATGACGAATGAACGGATGATTATTTGAAAGAAACTGATTTATTTTATCATTTTATCGATAGTCAGTCTATGTCTTAAAACTTACATCACTATCCAACGCACACATTGACAAATCAAAATTGGTAACGCGCTTAGACAAATTATCGAGCTGTCAGGTGATCTATACGTATCATAGATTTAGGAATACCAAACGGACGTCCAAGACAGAACCTTTTTAACAGTTTTTTAACTAATTTAAATAAGTAACAATAATGGCATCAAATATATCATGTGTGTTAAAAATAGTGTTTCTTCTTGATATGTGTGTGTATATTATTTTACAAGTGCAATATATGATAAATAGAGACATTTTAAGTTTGAAAAATCAGTTGTTCTGCGTGAAACGAGAGTAATACACACCTCAACGCTTCGATGATGAGGCGTGCAAAATAGAATGTTAAGCACCTAAAGCATGTTTTTTCAGTTTCTAAAACTATAATTAATGGTTTGGTTTTGTTGCAGGAGTTGCTAAATGGAGCCATAATGAAGAAATCCATAATTTACCTAGATAATAAAAACCAAAACTTTATTTTCGCTCCTGCATTGAGCAGCATCTTAAACCTAAAAACAAAAAATGAAAGTACGTTTAGCTGCTCTAGTCTTAAGCCATTCAGTTGCAGCAGGAATATTTTCCAAAGCAGCCCAAAGTGATTATTTAGATAAGTCCATATTTTATATTGATAGCTTTGTGGTTTCATTGGCCTATTAGACGTAAATGATAAACATGATGTGTTAGGGTAGATCTATTGGTCAGGCATAATGTTAGAACTTTGTTAGATTTTTTCAAGTGATATCGGATTGGACAACCACCCCCTCCTTCCCTCCTTATTATTTTAACTGACCACTTCCTCATCTCCTTCAATATCATCATTCCTCTTCATGTGCATAGCTTTTCTTGAGGTGGAGTACTCGCGAAGGTTGCCTTTGGTCTATAGGCTACCACGCCAACCACTCACGGGGTGACAAACTTACCGTTTTACTCACCATCAAGCCGTACAGCCTAGTATAATTATGTGTTATAAACATTGATGTATAAGCAAAAACGTAGCATCACGCCTGTATTCCTCGAAGGGGTAGGCAGAGGTGTAATACACACCCACGATTCGCCAGATATGTTTAGGTCCCACGTAATAGGGGGTGAGCCTATTGCTGTCTACCGGGCACATTTCGAATTCCGGGCAGCTACTGAGAATTTTTCTTTTTACGAAAAAGCTCAATAACACTGCCCTCTACACCCGGGAATCGAACCCGGGACCTCATGATCAGCAGTCGCTTATATTACCGCTGCAACACAGAGTCAGTTGATGTATAAAACAGAGAAGATCCACAATTAGGCACTAAAAGTGTTCACTATAAATGAGTGCAGATTACGCTTTCCTGCACTATTTAGTTTATTGTTGTTTTCCGCAACGTATCAATGTGTCTAATAATATTAAAATCTCTTGAAAAACTCATTGACTATCTCGTTTTCTCTCATTCTTTCCGAATAGTGTCAATAAGCTCATGCACGCAGTTAAAAGTTGTTATCTAGTATATATAAAATTCTCGCGACAGTGTTTGTCGCCATACTCCTCCGAAACGGCTTTACCGATTCTTATGAAATTTTGTATGTATATTTAATAGGTCTGAGAATAGGATGTAAACTATTTTTCATACCCCTAAGTGATATGGCTGGTTCACCGCAAATTTTTATTTTTATTTATTGGACAAAATTTTTTTATTTTTTTTTATTCACCATTAAAAAATACATAAAACCCAAAATTTTCATCCTTCTACTGCCAACCCCTATTTTTAATAGCGATTTTAATACTTTAATACTTTTCATTGCAAAATATTCATGAAAAAAAAATATGGCGATACGAATTTCGCCGGGTAGGTAAGAGTAAGAGTAGTTATTTTATAAAATCATACATACATATTGTCACGCCTTTTCCCCGTAGGGGTAGGCAGAGACCTCTTCTCTCCACTTGCTACGATCCTGACACACATCTTTCGCTTCATCTACTTTCATCAGCGCTTTCATGCATGCTCGTTGATTTCGAGTACTCTTAACCTGGCCTTCCTTAAGAACGGCTACGATCTGGTCAAAATACGTTGCATCAGATAGGTGGTCGTTAAGACAATTGTGACGTGGAGATTGAGTATGGCCGGTCAGTGCGATAGCTTAGCGACTTGGACACTTCCCCGGATTGAAAGGGCATTTCGAATCCCGCTCGCACAAAAGTTATCTTTTTATACATTCACAAATAACTTGTAATCTGTCGATTAAACTAATGCCAATTGAAATATTATAGAAATCGGAATATCTAAAATAACTCTAGAAACTATTAAACTAATGCCAAAAACTCTTTAACTCCTAAACATAATTAAAATTATTTTGTTAAAAACCAACTTTTTGCATGATGTTATTGTACTTAATTAGCTACATCAATGGTTACCATAGCAACGGTTGACATGACGTGAAGTTTGTGTTGTTGTGATAATGAGTGTCTAATTGGGTTGGACTACTACATCAAAATTATAATATTGTCCAGAAAATAATAATAAATGTCCTCCTGAAACTTCAGTTTTCCTTGGAGAATGTAGGGGGTATCATGGAAGCTATAAATTATATACTTTTATTTAAATTAAATAAGTCTGTAATCTTTTCTGATTCACTAAGTGCACTACAAACCTTAATAGGTAACCCATTTAAATCTTGCCCCAGAAATTGGCTGATCCTCAATTCCAAACAGTTATTACTGAAATATTTTCTTCTAAATTACACTGTCCACTTAGCTTGGGTTCCAGGTCATAGTGGAATACTTGGCAATGACAGGGTAGATAGAATTGCTAAAGACTCTGTAATCTGTGGTGACAAAGTTTCTTTTAAAAATTATAATATGCTCAAGATCTCCTTCTTCCTCCTAGTCGTGACTTACAAGCTAGATGGACAAAAAGATGGTGCATAACTAGTAAACGTTCAGGCACCAACTTCGCTAAGTACCAATCTGAGATTATACTTAAACCATGGTTTTCTAATATTTTAGATATTTTTATATATATTTTTAGCATTTGACATGCTTAGCACTATCCATTAAACACAAAGTGAAAAATGTGAAATCGAAAATAACAGTCAGGAGCAGGATTTGAACCTGCATCTTCTGGATACCGTCCAGATGCTTTACCAATTCAGCCATCCTGACAATTGCTCCTGACTGCTAATTTCGATATCACATCATACTTAACGTCTTTGGGTGACGCCTGCGCCATTTGTCGGAAGTATTTTCATACATTATACCGACCAGGTAAACTTAATTTTACAATTAAGATTTTACCTAATAATGACGCAAACCCTTTAAATATTTTAGATATTTTTATATATATTTTTAGCATTTGACATGCTTAGCACTATACATTAAACACATTAACGGTAAACTTAATTTTACAAAATTAAGTTTACCTGGTCGGTATAATGTATGAAAATACTTCCGACAAATGGCGCAGGCGTCACCCAAAGACGTTAAGTATGGTGTGATATCGAAATTAGCAGTCAGGAGCAATTGTCAGGATGGCTGAATTGGTAAAGCATCTGGACGGTATCCAGAAGATGCAGGTTCAAATCCTGCTCCTGACTGTTATTTTCGATTTCACATTTTTCACTTTGTGTTTAATGTATAGTGCTAAGCATGTCAAAAGCTAAAAATATATATAAAAATATCTAAAATATTTAAAGGGTTTGCGTCATTATTAGGTAAAATCTTAATTGTAAAATTAAGTTTACCTGGTCGGTATAATGTATGAAAATACTTCCGACAAATGGCGCAGGCGTCACCCAAAGACGTTAAGTATGATGTGATATCGAAATTAGCAGTCAGGAGCAATCGTCAGGATGGCTGAATTGGTAAAGCATCTGGACGGTATCCAGAAGATGCAGGTTCAAATCCTGCTCCTGACTGTTATTTTCGATTTCACATTTTTCACTTTGTGTTTAATGTATAGTGCTAAGCATGTCAAATGCTAAAAATATCTAAAATATTTAAAGGGTTTGCGTCATTATTAGGTAAAATCTTAATTGTAAAATTAAGTTTACCTGGTCGGTATAATGTATGAAAATACTTCCGACAAATGGCGCAGGCGTTACCCAAAGACGTTAAGTATGATGTGATATCGAAATTAGCAGTCAGGAGCAATTGTCAGGATGGCTGAATTGGTAAAGCATCTGGACGGTATCCAGAAGATGCAGGTTCAAATCCTGCTCCTGACTGTTATTTTCGATTTCACATTTTTCACTTTGTGTTTAATGTATAGTGCTAAGCATGTCAAATGCTAAAAATATATATAATAATATCTAAAATATTTAAAGGGTTTGCGTCATTATTAGGTAAAATCTTAATTGTAAAATTAAGTTTACCTGGTCGGTATAATGTATGAAAATACTTCCGACAAATGGCGCAGGCGTCACCCAAAGACGTTAAGTATGATGTGATATCGAAATTAGCAGTCAGGAGCAATTGTCAGGATGGCTGAATTGGTAAAACATCTGGACGGTATCCAGAAGATGCAGGTTCAAATCCTGCTCCTGACTGTTATTTTCGATTTCACATTTTTCACTTTGTGTTTAATGTATAGTGCTAAGCATGTCAAATGCTAAAAATATCTAAAATATTTAAAGGGTTTGCGTCATTATTAGGTAAAATCTTAATTGTAAAATTAAGTTTACCTGGTCGGTATAATGTATGAAAATACTTCCGACAAATGGCGCAGGCGTCACCCAAAGACGTTAAGTATGATGTGATATCGAAATTAGCAGTCAGGAGCAATTGTCAGGATGGCTGAATTGGTAAAGCATCTGGACGGTATCCAGAAGATGCAGGTTCAAATCCTGCTCCTGACTGTTATTTTCGATTTCACATTTTTCACTTTGTGTTTAATGTATAGTGCTAAGCATGTCAAATGCTAAAAATATCTAAAATATTTAAAGGATTTGCGTCATTATTAGGTAAAATCTTAATTGTAAAATTAAGTTTACCTGGTCGGTATAATGTATGAAAATACTTCCCACAAATGGCGCAGGCGTCACCCAAAGACGTTAAGTATGATGTGATATCGAAATTAGCAGTCAGGAGCAATTGTCAGGATGGCTGAATTGGTAAAGCATCTGGACGGTATCCAGAAGATGCAGGTTCAAATCCTGCTCCTGACTGTTATTTTCGATTTCACATTTTTCACTTTGTGTTTAATGGTTTTCTAAATTCAAATGTAACAGGAGAATAGCTTTGTCTATATTAAGCATGAGATTTGGACATTGCTGTTTTCCTGTCCACCTTAACAAGATCAGGGTAAGGGACTCTTGCCTTTGTGAATGTGGGGTTGACATAGGAGAGTTGAACCTTATTTCACAGTCATTGTTAAAATCTTGACATAAAGAAAAAAAAATGCTTTCAAGGTGCTCAAAATGTAAATTTGACAGTATTTTACATTAATAATGTCTAATATAGTAATCCTTTTGCCGTGTGGGGCCGGCTTTAGAATTTTCCCACCCCTCTCCACCCATGGGAGTCGTAAGAGCCGACTGAGGGAATACCGGAGGAGTGGGCAGCAGCACTCCTTCGAGTATTAACAACATCCACTGCGATCGCCAACCCGCCTGCCAAGCGTGGCGATTACGGCACTATCCCCCATTCTTGGGGAGGCCTATGTCCAGCAGTGGACGTTAAAAGGCCGACGTATGTATGTATGTATGTAATATAGTAATCTAATATAATTATACAAATATCCAGGAGTCAGATACAAAAAAAAGTATATTAAAATAAGTTACTTTGTTGAAATGGTGACCGAATGACTGAACAAAGAAGGAAAATTAAAAAAAATACAAATTTGTCTACTGTTTTCACACCAATGGCAATCCAACAATGAAAAGTCGATTTTCTTGTAGCTTGATATCAGGGCTATCTCCGATTAACGGGTTATCCATTATTTACGACAGACCCTGTATAGATAGATACAAATGATACATAAATTACTTATTTACCAGACGTTTGTTTACTTTCAGATGAACTACCACCAGATGCTGTGGCGACTGCTACAGTAGTATCTAATTTGAACAAGTTATTTGACGCGATGAAAACTTCTTTTTATTTAAACAAATGAAATACTTTTTTAACGAATTAAAGTTTTTAGGGGCTAGGAGTAAACCCCCATCACAAGATGGCTGGCTGAGAACTATAAATGCCATTGAGAAAACATTTTATAATTTAAGAAAATATAATGTAGATAATCTTTCTGTTCGCAGGGTTAATCAAGATCCTCATGAAAACTGCTTTGGATGCATTAGGAGCAATTGTGGGTGCAACACAAACCCCACTTGTGTACAATTTGTTGCAGCATTGAAAACCAGTATAATGACGAATCTCATCAATAATAATAAAAACAGGAACTGTCTTGATGGTAATAACAATTTACTTAATAATTTTAAGATATTTCTTCGTAAGGGTTGTGAAATAACAACCAGTACGGGATATCAGACAGTAACAAGCTCTTCTGCATCTTATCCCGTTGAGATTGCAACCAAAGATGTAGAAGAGTATGAAATGCTACAGTGTTCTGGAGAAATGCAAGCATGCGCATACGTTTGCGGCTGTATAGTAAAAAGTGTGCCATTAAATTGCAAACAGTGCCAAATGCTCATGCTTGCAGATCCAAACACTGAGTTATGTCATCTATTTACGTCTTTTAAGGAATATAATAATGTTAACAGCAGGTTAAAATACGTTCAGCCCAGTTTATGCAAACTAGTTGAAAACGCTGCAACATTAATTGATAATTATTTAGAAGGATATTCTCACATAGATAAAA
Organism: Leucoma salicis; assembly: GCA_948253155.1. NCBI lineage: Eukaryota > Metazoa > Arthropoda > Insecta > Lepidoptera > Erebidae > Leucoma > Leucoma salicis. The sequence goes on from OX411818.1 coordinate 17,272,348, forward strand.
TTAAATTCAGTTTGGTACAATGTAGTAAAATTTTAGATAGAGATTGGTTGAAAGGTTGTGAAGAACACGCTGAAATAAATTTTAATTATATTATTACTAGTACAATTACCATATTAGTTAAAAGGTTTCTTAGGGTAAAAAATCAAGGATTTGTTGAAGAAGCGTCCAACAAATCTTTAGCGCGGAAAATAAGACATTAAAAAACATTTAATATATTGTCTTTCTTAAATATATCTAAATTTTCAGGTTGCGAGTGCTTTTTTTGGGGCTGGTTTGGAGATGATTAGCAACAATGTGACTTGGATGATGACGAATTTTAAGAATCATGTTTAGTATGATTTTCTATAATCTAGGTCTGTATTTTATGTTTATTTTCTGCTTACGTATTAAGTTTGTCCAATGTAAGCAGTACATTCCATTACCATTTTTTTTGTTTAGTCGGGAAAGATTTTATCCAACCGCACACTCCATAGTTCGGGGCAACGAACAGGATAGTGTGAGGCCCTTACCAGTCTAACTAAATAAACCAGTCGTGTGCCGTCTCTCCACCTTTATTGGCGGGCCACTGGAACTATGTTACATTGCTTCAGTGGTAGTACATTCCATTACCTGGGTGTTCAGAGAAAGGACTCCGAAAGTACTGCGTGTAAAAGAAAACTCGAATATATGTTTTTGCCAATCCATCTGGCATCATCTATAAGTGGTGTAGCAGGCTAATCATCGTAATATAAATCATTTACTATAACTCTAACTCCACTATTTTAGGAATTTTATGAAATTTTACCCATGTTCTTACCTCAACCTTAAGGGAATATAAATGGTACGTCCATTACAATTTACATGTAACTTGTTTACTTTCAGCAGAACTACCACCAGACGCTGTGAGAATTGCTACAATAGTGTTGGATCATTACATTATAGAATCGTGGCAGTCTTCATTTCATACACTTCGCAAATAAAATGCGAGAGAGTCGCGTTGGTACAGCCACATTTTATAGAAATCGGCAAACTACGTAGGAAACTAGTTTCTAGCAATGCCGCTTTCGCCAGGCCCTGACTCCAAGAGGTAATGGCTTGACGTCGTGGTAGATAAAATGCATGTCAATGGTCTCTCACTAAGGATGCCGAAGGCAAAGAGAAGTAGTAAAAGTAATAAAGCGGACTACAACCGGGATTAATGCTAAGATGATGATGATTGTGATATTATAGAATAGATAATTTTTTGATGTAATGTAAAAAAATAAAATAAAATAAAGATTACGTCACGTATAAACACTTGTTTTATTTCCTTGCAATTTTGTTTTACTAGTCTCCTTGTAAGCCATAGAAATATAGAATTTTCGTTTGTTGTTTTAGCATAAACTAATTAATAGTTTATGTTAAAACAGCAAACGAGAATTCTATATTTCTAAGACTTAAAAAAAGTATCTAATCTAATGACCATTTAAATTTACCGCGCTAAGAAATAGTTCCTGGCGACAGAACTAGAGGCGCTGTGTTGGCAAATATAAAGTATGGAGTGGGCGTTCTTCTCTTGAGTAATATTGTTCTGTGCACACGCTGATCGACTAGTAGGTCAAAACATTGCGATTTGGTGCATCATAAAACTGAAATACTAGAAAGTCCTATTGAAGTTGCTAAATATCTTGTGCGCTAGTGAAAATATATCGTGTGTGGCTGTCTTTTGTTCATCCAGAAAGACGCAAGGAGGTGTAAAGAATCCAAATTTGTAATTTCACACGTAAGTCTGTATCAGCTATTTTCACCATAAATAACTACGAAACCCAATAAAAAATCGATAGATATTGGAAGATTTAGATGTTATCAATATGATTACATTATTATAAATTGATATAAAAACACGTTTATTAGTTAAAATTATTAAAATAATATCCATTGTTTTAGGCGCCCTTTGTAGTGATGTAGACAATAGTCATTTACACTTTATCGATAGTTCAACCAACTGAACTGAACATTTGCTTTTTTATGGTTTTATAAAGTTTGTTCTCTTTTATAGGTTTCCAAAATATCCTGAAGTTAGAAAAGCGTGGATCAAGTCCATAAGAAGAGAAAACTGGGAGTTAAATAAATATTCCCGCCTATGCTCTGAGCATTTTGAACAATCTTGTTTTATTTCTGGTTTAAAAATAATGAAAGTAAAATCTGGTGCAGTACCAAGTATCTTTAAAGGATACCCTAAATATTATATCTAACAGAGTGCACGTAACACCATCCATCCATCCATCAGCCTTTTAAAAGTCCACTGCTGGACATAGACCTCACCAAGAATGGGGGATAGCGCCGTAATCGCCACGCTTGGCAGGCGGTTTGCCGATCGCAATGGATGATGTTAATACTCGAAGGAGTGCTGCTGCCCACTCCTGGTATTTCCTCAGTCGACCTCTTACGACTCCTATTACAATTTTAAAACCGGCCCCACACGGCACGTTAGGATCCTATACTATATATATACTTTTATAAAGCTGTAGGCTATATAGGCGTCTGAACACAAAACAATCTTTTTTAGTTTTTTGTCTGTTTGTTCGTTCGCGCATCACGCAAAAATTACTGAACGGATTTTGATGCATTTTTTTTTATTTGATAGCTCTTGCTCTCCTCTCTCAACTTTTTTTAGTAGACAGAACTGGTATACATTTTAGTTGCGTTTTGGTCGTAGCAGGAGATTAGCCGTTTATTCTTTCATTTCATATCAGTGAAATGAAATGGTGAGCAGCGGCTTGACAATACTCTCAGTATAGTTGAGTCCATGAGCGACGGTTGACATTTACCATCATATGGGCTGTGGCTCGTCTGCCACTAAATGCAATAAAAAAAGTTCTTATTCAATTAATTAAATCAGCGCTGGAAGGAAGATAATTCTTTTCTTATTTAACCCAGAAAAGAAAGAAAAGATAATTTAATTATATTCTTGTGTATTATTATTTTATTAAATATAACTTATTATTATTTACCAGATGAGATATCGAACAGAACGGCAATTTATGGAGCAGCAATACTTACCTTGCATCAAAGCTCAAAGTCTTGGTATTTCCCTACGTGATCGAATTCTTATTACGGAGATCCGTAGAACGTGAATATCCGACATAGCCTGTCAGGTTTGCATGCTGAAGTGGCAATGGGCAGGCCATATCGCTCGACGGACTAACAACCGTTGGAGAAAAAGGTTTTCGAGTTGCGACCACGTATCGGACAGCGCAGCGTAGTATGGTCTCCCACCAGATGGACCTAAAATATGGTCAAAGCTGCAGGGAGCCGTTGGATGCAGTCAGCACAAGCCCACTAGTTCTGGTGCTCTCTTTGGGAGGCCAATGTCCAGTAGTGGACGTTTAAAGACTGATGGTTGGATAGTGGTAGATTTACTTTTAAATAATTATTTTGATAAACGTTGTGATTTTCAATTAAATATATGTTTATTTAGACATTTTTATATATATTTTTTAGCATTTGACATGCTTAGTAACATACATTAAACACAAAGTGAAAAATGTGAAATCTAAAATAACAGCCACGAGCAGGATTCGAACCTGCATCTCCTGGATACCGTCCAGATGCTTTGATTTTTGAATTGATTGCTGAATTGGCAAAGCATCTGGACGGTATCCAGGAGATGCAGGTTCGAATCCTGCTCATGGCTGTTATTTTCGATTTCACATTTTTCACTTTGTGTTTAATAAATATATGTTTGTTACGAAGAGTTTCTTATTTACGATCAAGTTACAGACCTCATTCTAACTATCGTTTATTTTGCCCAAATATGGTTAAATATTTGTCAACCTGGCAACGTTTAAAAAAAATATTGCTGTTTCAAGTGCGGCCAGTCTGAGGTTGCCGGGTACCCACGGCAAAAAATTTTAACATTCAGTTTAGAATTTCTGGTTATACGTCTTTGGTTTAGAACACATGGAAGAGCTGCTTTCTGAAGTGCATCAATCTCTCATGTGCAAAGGCAGTTTTCTGAATAAAAAACAATGCATTTCCATTTTAACGTTTATGTAAATGCTTAGGAAAAAAATATAGGGGAAAATAGTTCCCACTTCGTACGATCGGGATCGCCTGACCGCGAACTGAACATGAACTAGTAATCTCACCTTTATCGAGAGTATGTAATGTGGAGGAACTTATGCTGACTCGAATGATGAAATATACAGGCTAGGAATGCACAAGTTCGTAAGACTTCGTAGAAAACCAAAGCACAGTTATGTACAACGGTGAGAACTGAACGAATGGGTTCTATTGTAGTCTTTTATAAATAGCCATGGAGAATTGCGTTACTTTCAGTTACGAGATATAACCGGTTGTATTACAAGGCGTATGGTTTTTATGAGTAGGCAGCGGCTAATGCATTTGGTATTTTGAGTAAAAAACAATAACATAAGTGTGAGCGTGCGTGCATATGTGCGCCAGCGCTTGCTTGTGTGTTGTCTTTGGTGATGTATATAGTGACGAGACATACGCATCACGATATAGTGATATAGGTAGATATAGTACTTTTTAAACTTTCGCGTTTTATATTCATTATAACACATTTAACGGGTCAATACGCGCAGTTGCACCAGCCGTGACCACGGCTGGTGCAACTCAGCCGAAACGTCGAGGTTAGTCAAAATAATAGTATTTTGATAAGTTTAATGCGCGTATAGACCCGTTAAATGTGTTAGTAGGTAGATATAATTAAAAAATCTTAATACTTCATAATTATATTTTTATTATTATATTATAAATTCACATTCTGCGACGTGTAATAATTCTGTGCCTTAAAACTATTTAACCCCACATCAGAACCTTAACTATGAATGTATATATGTATATAGGTAGGTATTTCAATAATATATAAATTCAAATAAAAGCTAAGGTAGGTAATGTGTAAAGTAACACTGAAAACAACGTAAACAAAGTAGTTAATAAATACAGTATAATAATAAAGGTAGTTTGAAAGAAAAGGCGTCGGTGATAAATTATTAACTTTAGAACAGTATTACCAGTTGCCACAATTTAGGTTCTAACGTTAAATGAGGGACCGAGAAGTACCTGAGCTAATGTATTACCAATTTGCAACTAAATATTATGCATATAAATATATAACATAAATGATATATCAATATCTACCTTATATATTTTATTTACCTATTATTATTTCGTAAACTCACACGTTCTGTAGGATACCATATTTCAAAGGTGCTTCATATATATATAACATTCATAACATATAATATTCTTTATTTACTAACAAGTGATACAAAAATGACTATGTATTCATATACATAATATATATTGATGCCTGTTTCCGTCTTTGGAAGGCAGATACAACAAATTGCCACATAAAACGGCCTTCCGCTACCCAGATTTTGCCACCGTGGAAACGAGACATGAGGGATGGCGAATGATTGTTACTAAAAAACTTGTCCCCACGTTGTCAACTTCTTTGTAATTCCATGTACACAACTGTCTGACAGTGCTACAGACATACATGGAACGAGATACAACATAACACATGGTTACTTTCATGTGGGGAACAAAGAGTTGCATAAATTTTATAGATTTTTGATACTTTCAATCTTTAAACGAAAACTCGAGAAAATACAATACAATACGATGGCATTATTGGTTACGCAAATTGCTATTATAAATTCACAGGAAAAATTACATTTTGCGTTATGATTGACTAAGACTCAGTGGTTGGAATATTGCGACCAAACTGACATAAAAGCTAGAAATAAAAACGCGAAACAAAAAGTGGCAACAACGACAACACCATAATCCAAATTCCGCTTATAGTATGAACGCCCAACAAATATCATTTAATTAAACATCCTTATTAGTAGTAGTAGCACATGCGTTTATAAATAAAGGGATAAAAAGTTATCTCAAATACAATTTGAGGATCGTACCGCCATCAAAAACAGATCACACAATTGGTAGTGACTGGATCAAGTTTACCACCGAGCACCCACACGAGGTCTCATACCTTGTAAACGAATAACCAACTCGAACACAAATAATTGTGCCAAGCAATAAGTAATTCATTAAATTACCACTTTTTGAATAACTTTATTTTCGATAAATTTTTCAACATTACATAACTTGTTCAATCTTCAACACGTTTTTCAGATATCATCACTAAATCACCGTTACTGACATCATCTAAACGATCTTCAATTATGATATAGTTTGTATAAAACCCCTACTAGGTGCTCACAAAATAGTATTTTTGTATGTTCTTATAATCTGATCACTCTTAGTCTCTAATAAGTTATTATTTTGTATTTATACACATCTACCAAACAAAAATACATTACATTTGTACTAGATGGTGGATGCACTTACAATTTATTTAATTTTTAAATTGGGTATTAATTTAAAAGAGCGACCATACTGATATTTACACTAATTTTAACATTACAGAGAAATTAACTGACCATCTTGATATTAACCATAATTCATATTATCTTTTATAATATTTTAATTAATATTATAAGGGTATAATAATACGATATTTTACAAGGCACTTTGTTAACGAAAAATTACCAAATACCACAAAACTTACACCAAGGTAGATTTACAACAAACAAATTTGTAATTTTTAGTCTGTTTTTCAACGGAGAATGTGTAAAATAATTTGAGACAGCAAAATAATGAAATAAAACATATTTAGATTTTTTTAAAACAACAAGATTTATCTGCTTTACTTACAAACATTCCATTTTCATTTCAATGTGTGTAAAAACGATGTGAAATAGTGATGTTCTCAAGAATATTTCTAAATAAAGCTGCTAAAATACAGAAACTTTGGCAGAATTATGCTAGCACTTAAAATATAAACTCATAAAATCTTAAAGAATTCCATCTATAACATAACATAATTATCTATACCAATAATCTAATTTACAGTATCTAAAACTATTCTAAACTTCTCTACTTGATTCCTTTACATTAGCTTTAGATAAAGATGTCTTTACACAATACAGGTTTTGGTCAAACAGTTTTTTTATACATCTATGCCCCAGGGCACACATGCTAAAATCCTTACAATAATTTAGACGTCAGTCTGACACAATTGTCAATAATTTTATTTTTTATTGAAAATATTTCAATTTCTACCCTAACTGAATTTAACACAATCATACTATGTAAAATAAGATTTTCGCTAATTGACAAATCAGACAACGATAACGAAATCAACATTTAACAACCACTTGATATAGAACTGGTTACTGCCAGTCTTGGCTGATCGGTAAGCTGCAATCAATAGTGATGTGAATAGTCTGTCAAAAACGAACTACTTTTTTAAACGTTTAATCAAGTTAATTACAGTGGAATACGATTCTATTCATTCGAAATTCGATGATACACAATTATATCTAACCAAAAATACTAATTATTTTTAGAAATATGTGATTGAATGCTATGTTATGAGCTAGTCTATATTTATGGATTAGTCGGCATGGTGTGTATTGTACGAAGCAAATCCTGTCCTTCCTCAGAGGCCCAGTATTGTATAAAAAGATCTCTTTCTTTCTCCAAACACGTCAGGAATGTCGAGTCTCCACCTTTCTTCTTTAAAGTTAGCATCTCCTTCTTTAGCCATATATTCTGTAAAAAGGAAACAGTTTAAAGAATTTGTACACAACAATGTGGAAAGACTGTGAGATGATTGCTTATTCTTTTATCAAATTATGTACTTACACATAATTACTAACACAATTTTGGAATGGCTATCATTTCCATCTGGAATAACATACATTTCCATTATCTATACAAATGAATAAAACTATAGTATCTGTTTATAACATAGATTTAATATTAAACACAAAGTGAAAAATGTGAAATCGAAATTGTGTTTAATGTATAGTGCTAAGCATGTCAAATGCCAAAAATATATATAAAAATATCTAAATATAGATTTAATATATAGATAGATCGGCGATGCAAAAGAGTAAGAACATAGTATACGCGTATGTTAGAGCGAGATAGATAGACGAGACCACCATCATATACGCTATGGACCTGTATGAACCTGACATCAATCGTCAACGATACAAAGTCATTTTTTCCAGACATTCATGATAATTATTAGGATTTTTTTAAAATATAAATTGCATTTTTTTTTTGAAACGGACAGCTGCATGCCATAATGAAGAAAAAATGTATTTGAAGGGACTTGCACATCCGATGCGCCTGCCATGTTTACCTAAAGTTAATATTGATCAGTTTTGTTTTTTTAAAACATTGTTAGGTTATTTTTAAATCTGAATTATAGTTTTGGAATTGATTTAGAAATTGTGTGTCACAATGAAAAATCAAGATTGGTTCTAATATTATTAGTTACATTATAATAAATCTAGACAAAAGTCAGAAAGCTTTTTGATCTCGCAATTGGTACTTACAGTTAATAGATTTTGTTAATAGATGCCACTGCTTTTATTAAACTTAATTTTATTATCAATATTAGACAAACTTAAATTGTTATTCTCAATTAAAATAACAAATTAATCTAATCTTTATTGTATATATAAAATGAATAGTTATAATATTTCTTGAAACGCTAAAAAATTAATAGAGCACCATCTAGCGTTGGAAATACGCATCTCTAGGATTATAATCCAACTAAATTCAAAACTATGACAAGAGGTAGTGAAACACCAATCTACTGCTATGCGTAAACTGGTTCATTTATATTCCAGCTTCATTATTTTAAGTTTAAAACATCCTGCTCATAACCTCAAAGTCGGAGACATTATTTGTAATAGTATGATTCTCAAGCTAGTCCGCTATAAAATGTTGATTGTATGGCAATTCAGATTATGTTTTAATACAACACATAATTTTGCTTTGCGGTTGGTTTCAGGGCGAACTATGTATGGACGAAGAACAATGTCCTTTCGCATATTTTAGGAAGATTGCAGAAATTATCCTATAATTCTGTATTAATTGACGTGTCTAATCATGGTTACGTGAGCAGTGCCCGGATGTAACTCATCTAAGAAAACACACAGAATTGTACATTTCACATGAAAGTACCATGAAAATAATTTGTTTATATGCAAAGCTTATGAACTACCACAAACGCTGTGCTCATACACGGATGGGGAATTTTATTGCATTAAATTATATGCATGCCAAAAATATAACAAATACGTGAATTTTGTACTGTTTCGAATGTTTCTTTTATAGAGATTGACACTATTGGTATTTCGGTATCGATAAAATTACATCGATTATGTCTATTATTATTTCTTGCATACAGCCATTTGAGTGGTGCCGTGATATGATTAAAAATTTTGCAGCAGGCTCGTTTCTGCGCGTTTACGACATTGTAACAGGTGACGAATCCTGGCTTTATCAATACGATCCAGAAACAAAGTGTCAGTCGACAGTTTGGCTGTTTCAAAACGAACCAACGCCTACGAAAGTGATGCGATCGAGAAGCGCAGGGAAATATTTTATCGCTAGTTTCTTCACTTTGACGGGGTTTCTGGTTTTAATTCTATTACGAGACCAAAGCAACATCAACGCCGAATGGTATACCACAAAATGCCTGCCAGAAGTTTTGACTGCAATGAGCAACAAGCGAACGAACACCGGGCTCCGCGGGGTACTGCTTCACCATGACAACACGCGCGGGCACTCAGCGCTTAAAACGAGGGACTTCCTGGACACCAGTCAGTCAGTCAGGTCAGTCTTGGGTCACCCTCCTTACAGTCCTGATCTGGCACCGTGTGACTTCTTTTTATTCCCTAAAATAAAAAATCAGCTGAAAGGAATACAGTTTTCATCGCCGGAAGACGCGCTAGCAGCGTTCGAGAAGGCCGTTAAAGAGGTGTCTGCGGCGGCATGAAACTTTGTATAGAGGCTGGTGGAGAGTTCTTCGAAAAGATTTAATTGAAATATTTAATCCATAGAAGTTACGTTTTTAGTTTCTCAAAACTTTTTGTGTCCCCCGTATTAATAAAAGGGCCGTTCGTGCAATCTATAATCTGGGCCCGAGAGTTTCCCTTAGACAGAAATTTAAAGAAATAAATATTCTAACTGTCGTGTCTCAATTTATATATAAAAATCTGTTGTATGTCAAGAAAAACATCAGAAGCTTTGATAAGTATAGCGACGTTCATCACATTAATACAAGGAACAAAGGCAATCTTGTTGCTCACAGTACTCGTCTCCACAGAATCAGTAGATCTTTCATGGGGCAATGTATATGCTTCTACAATAAAATTCCTGAAAATGTCCGAAACATGCCACTAAATAAGTTTAAGAAAGCCATAAAAATTAGACTTTGTAATCAAGGTTATTACACTGTTTCGGATTATCTTGAGGATAAAACTAAATGGGCTTGAGCTGCTCCTCATTCATCAATTTTCAAAATTGTTTTATAAGATATAATGTAATTTTAGTTATAAAGATTATATTAAAATGGAAATTTAAAAAAGTGGCCCATGAGTTTCTTGCCGGGTTCTTCTCATGAAAGGCTTTACTACGGAATCCGGCCGCTTGTGGCGATTGCAATCGCCACTTAATTATTTTAATTATCTGTGTATTATTGACGATTTTAAGTGTACATGCACATCACATGCACATGGTACGTGTCAGTTTTGGTCTCGTCATAATCATAATTACTCTATAATAGCCGATCTATATATATATATATATATATATATATATATATATATATATATATATATATATATATATAGATCGGCTATTATAGAGTATATATATATATATATATATATATATATATATATATATATACTCTAATATATATATATATATATATATATATATATATATATATATATATATATATATATATATATATATATAGATCGGCTATTATAGAGTATATATATATATATATATATATACTAAATCTATGGTTTATAGTCCAAATAACAGCTTTTCTCCCAAGCACCCAATTTATAACCCGTGTATATTATATTAAACATTACAGATTTTATCTGTCCGTATTTTTTTAGCAGCTGTAATTTTTTTTATATTTCCACCATCAATTCAGTATAGGTACGCAAAATATACCACTGAAGGAATGTAAAAGTTCCAGTCGCACACGGCGGGTTTATTTAGTGGGTGAGGGCCCCATACTACCCTGTTCGTTGCCCCGAACGACGGGGTGTGCGGTTAGGAACATTTATTCCCGCCTTAAAAAAAAGGGACGTGAAATATAGTTGGGACGATCAATACTAGCCACCACGAATTTTAACTCTCAATTTTAACAAAATAATAGCGAGTATTAATAGCGATATACATGTATCAACAGAGTCAGGAGGTTATCTTATCGATACCGGTTGAGTCTTGCGACCTAATAAGATTCTTTTAGAGCTAAGCAATCGCATAGCTGTGCAACTAGTAATGTGGTCCAACCTACTAGTGTTTGTAGTTACACTATGTACATCCGTACACTGTAATAGCGACAATGATGAACCTGTTTTGTATTACTACGGCCTTGTAAGTAAATATCAGAGAATACACAATCGTTGTTTTTAAAACTTTAAACTTTACTTCGATTGGGGAAGTATCACTCTCTAACAGAAGATCATTGTAAAACGGTAGATGTTTTAACTGCTGTTTAGGGCGTTGGAGGGCCAAACCCGCTCATTATCCTGGTTGAGTTTAGTTGGCGATGTGTGAGTGATGCCTCTGGTGTTGGTATTATTTAATGTTTTTCAATAAAAAGAGGTATCCCCGTTGCACATTTTCATGGTTCCTACCATACAACACATCCAATAAAAATATTTTCACTTCTATTACTAACGCTTGATATTTTACACTACTGGGGGTTCCAGAAGCTAGCACTTAAATTGGTAAAATAATTTATGTTGGACTACCGTTTCATGAGACAAGATTAGTGTTGTTTTATGGGACCACTTTCTACATGGTGGTTGGTGTTCCAGGGTGGCTGGGTAACCACCGACGGAATGTAACATAGTTCTAGTGGCCCGCCAATAAAGGCGGAGAGACGGCACACGGCGGGTTTCTTTAGTGGTGAGTGAGAATGGTGGTGCAGGCCCCACACTACCCTGGTCGTTGCCCCGAACGATAGGGTGTGCGGTTAGGAACATTTTTTCCCGCCTTAACAAAAAAAAAGGGTGGCTGGGTAAGTTGGACACTGTTTGTTCATACCGAAGGACAATTTTTTAAATATACATATAGTAAATACATAACATCACGCCTGTATTCCCCGAAGGGGTAGGCAGAGGTGTATTACACACCCACGGTTCGCTAGCTATGTTTAAGTCCCACATAATAGGGGGCCGTGCCTATTGCCGTCTACTGGGCACATATCGAAACGCCGGACTGCTACTGAGAATTTTCCTTTTTACGAAAAAGCTTAATAACATTGCCCGCCCGGGGATCGAACCTCATGATCAGCAGTCGCTCACAGTACCGCTGCACCACAGAGGCAGTTACGATTATTAAGATATAGTAAAAAGCAATCATTATCATTTATTATAATACTACTTTCTACATTTTAGTTCAACTAGCTATTAAATTGACTTTTTTAGTTTTTTCTTTATCTTTATTCAAAATCAGTAGGTACTTGAGAACACTCCAAAGACTCGTTCTGTACGAAGCTCGCAGTGCGCGTTAATGGCATATCGTACTTTTAAAAAAAGAATGGTATTTAAAAAATTCTAATTTAGAAGCTTTAAGTGATGTATTTGAGTAGTTATAACTTATAAGTTAGCACATCTCACTTAAAATTCAAATTTAGAAGGCCCTCAACAGCATGGCTCGTTCTAGTAGCGTTTAGTTAGTGCATGACAAGAGGCGAGCTAAGTGAGCACGGTGGTCGTGCAGGAAGAGAGCGAGCGCAGCCTGCCGGCGTGCGGCGCGCGGCAGGCGTGCGCGGCGCTGACGCGGCGCTACTGGCGCGCGGCGGCGCTGCTGCGGCTGTGCGCCTGCGCGCGGCGCCAGCGCTGCGACACGCCGCTGCGCGCCGCGCACTCGCTCGACCTCAACAATCGCGCTTCCCTCCAGGTGTTACATATCATTTTATTTTTTTCAATACGAATTATCAAAATCGATATCTTTGGAATTAGTTGGAGTTCTAATACTATGTATTTATTTATATACTCGTATATGTGGAGTTTTTGGCGGGATGCCATGGCGAGCAGTTGAAATCCTATCACGTGCTCTAGTAAATTTATTAATTTACTGAAAATTAACTACAATACTGTAATACAGTAGAACCCGCTCAATACGATCACGTTTAATACGATTTCTCGTCTAATACGCCATTTTATGTCAGTCCCTGCAACTTGAGGCATGTTTTTATATATTTTTATCACGCTTAATACGATTCGTCATCCCGTTTAATACGCTATCTTTGAAGTAAAAAAGAAGAAGTTTTCCTAATTATTCTTCCATTGACGTCAAGAAGATGTGAATAAAATCATAAAGAGGTCCTAAGTGGTGACGATGAAGATGAAGTAAAGTCACTCCGATTTTTTCAAATACGCAGACATCAGCAGTAAATGATTTAATATCTTTTTAGGGGACAGTGATGACGCGGATACTGCAAAAGTTAAGTTACATTGAAAGCGTTGTCATTACTAATGTATCAAAATCTCTTTGTCATACCAAAATAAGAGATTACTTTAAGTAATGTCATTATAAACTATGATATAACGTAATAAATATGTACATACAACATATATGTATCTATAACATTATAACAAATTTATAAATACATATATTATATATAATTCCAGTGTCACGATGTTTGTCCGGGATGAACTCCGAAACTACTGAACAGATTTTAACTTTTTTTTTTAAATGTGTGTTTTGTTCCAACTTAAGAGATTAGGATACTTTATATCTCAATTTAAAATATTTATTCATGAAAAAATATATGGCGGTACGAAGTTCGCCGGGTCAGCTAGTATACCTATAATATAATACACAAAATTTGTAAACGATATCTTTAATTTTCCCGTTCGCGCATAATACGCTACGAAAGTAGGCCTGAAGTTGCCTGAGGAGCGGGTTGAAAGTAATACTTTTCAGTCCTGGGGAGAATTACTTTCAACAGACAGCTGAGTGATTATAAAAAAAAAACAGTTCTATTTTCTGTACAGCCAGTCAACTACAGCGCGATGTAAAATTGAAATAACATAAAGTTAAGTACCTATTTATTAAAGAATTTGTTTTTTATATGACTTTATTTTAATATAGTTGCAACTATATCTTTAAAATAAAGAAGATTAATATTTTTTCAATGATTAAAATGAAAAATAATGGCTGAATAGCTGACAGGCCGCAGAAAAAACACAAAATCGGCGGGAAAACGGCGATTCCAAATTCAATTTTTTAGTCTCCATTTTTTCTTTAGCTAATTCATGATTTTTATTTATAGTTTCCTCGTATTCGTAATGAAAAGCACAGTGTTTACCTCGGGATAAAGACTTATTGAGTCCCTCGATTTATTGCTTTCATCCCTAGGGTAACAATGTACTATTATTGTACAATAAGATTGAAAGGCGCTTTGAATTCAAACGATCAATTATAATGCACAATTATACGAAAAGCGCAATGTTTTCGTGTTCAGTCGGAGAATAGTAGACTGAAAAATATTGCGCAATACTGTTAAACTCGCTCAAACTTTCGTTCAATCATTGAGCAATCTTCAATATTAACCATATACCGTTAATAATATTGCACAATTCGTAATATTGCTCAATATAATTGATCGTCTAGGGGCCTTAGACGCGTTTCTGGCTAGGTCCCTTCAAAATCGTCTTAAGCGGGTTTTACTGTATGTACTAACCAGAACTCCAAACGTAAAACATAAGAAATAATACTTTTTACACAAAGCACAAGACCACAGCCACTTTTCCTCACTTAACTGATTCTGGAATTTCCCAATATAGTATTTCCGCTATAAATTTCGATTTCCAATAATAAAGTAGGCCACATACAATTATTTGAATTAGGTATGTTCCATAGTTAGGAACATTTAAAATTAAAAAATATATTTCATAGTTTTAAAAACACTATGCTCTAAAACTAAAACAACCCTATATTATAAGTATGTAAGTGGACCTAATTATATTTTGTGTTTCCAGTTCTGTCAGCCTGTAGTGAATTGGCCAGAATGTTCCCTGACAGAGGAGGCTCTTACTGTAATTACGTCTTCAGACCGTATGAACCCAGATGATCTTGAAGAAATGCACCACCAGAATTTGCATTTAATACCACCAAAATTAACATTTACATGTCGATGCCGGGAGCCTAATTACTGGAGACTAGCTTCTAGAGATGATGATAAAAATATAAGGGTGTACCGATGTTCGTCACTTCACTTGTGTAAGACAGGAGAGCACTGCGGCAATGTTAGCAACGACTTGAATGCTTTATACCAATCATGTCTTTGCCCTAGAAATCACATATGTGTGCATAATGGAGGCATACCGCACACACACATATCTGAACTGCTTTATGAAGGAAAAGGATGGAAAGCGTATTGTCAGAGAGTTGGGGACGAATATAGTTATGAAGAATATTGACTCACATGTGCCGGTTGAACAGCAATATCCTTAACAATATTGAGTACTTGCTCGTTAAATTTTTCGGGCCATAATACACGACTGACTAGGCCATTGTGCAGAGCCTCCGTCGCAGATAATCGCCGTCCAAAGACTATCAATTCACTCAACTGTAATTGTATAAAAAACATAAAATTTATTACACAAATTATTCTTTGTATCTCTTATATAAATCGTTGTTCCTACAATTTTATTTCATAGAAAGTATAGCATAATCATTCTTCTCTAAATTTGTTTTCGTTTTGTTTTAAGGACAATACCCTGCACTAAGAATTAATCTTTTTATCACAGGGGAATTTACAAACACACAATTTCACGGATACAATGTATACCCAGACCCGGATATTCTAATAGAACTATTAATTGTTTACACATAGATTTACATTAAATTATAACTAGTGTCAATATCTTCATTCCTATAGCTACCGCGGGGTTGTTTATAAACGTAAAATTGATGGACAGGCACCCTGACTCAGAACAACCATTTGTGGATAATACAAAGAATTGTCCTGTGTGGGAATCAAACCCACAACACTCATGGCACGGGATTGTGATAGGGTTAGTACGAAATTCCAATTTCACAGATTATAGTTTAAAAACTAAAACGTGCTTTAATAGCTTAAATAAATGTATTAATGACTATAAAAAAGCGAGGGGCGTTTGCCATCAAATGTTACAAATATGTAGGTAATTGATAGCTATTTGCAAAATTTTATGATAACTTTTTACAGTAATGTTTGTAGTTTATATGAGTAGCACAATAATGCTGATATTCTTCAACATGAAGATGCAATAAATTCCATTCTAGGCTTACCGTGGACTGATGTAAGTTGTGATATGAGGTGAGCACCGAAATCCCAGGTTCAACCAGCCCATGTGATTTCGGTGATATAGCAAAACTGGCACGCTCTGAAGCTAACGTGACATCACTTAAACCAACTAGCGCCAATCCAATGCCTGTACATCTATTGCTCACGCCTGTACATAACAACTTGCTGTGTTGCTCCACTGTATGTAACAAACTTCTGAAAATTAAAAACAAAATTCCTTTAATACATACATACAAAATCAATACAGAAACATGTCCCCACACACGAGTGGCAAGGGTGGTGAGAATCCCACCTGGTTTACCTGGCTTACCTAGATATCTGTAAGGACCAAATCATTAGACATACATCATATAATCCAGAGTAAAGAGCAAGACATAAGAGCAAGATAGGAGTCAAGGCTACTGATTATCCCAGAAAGATAGTGGGTTTCTGTGGGATGGCTACTTTTGTATAGAGACATCTTTGTGTCAGAAGGTGACATATTTACATTAGATGTGGTCAGCATTTGCCTGCAGCAGGTTGCTATCCTATGGGCTATGGCTCATAGCCTAATTCAATTCAGTATTTAAATAAAATAAGAAAAGATAAGCTTACATGTTACTAACCTGATAGCCTCTGCTATTCCATATGCACTTCTTGACCTCTTCTCTACATCTTCATCCAGTAATGATCTTAAATCTAAATCTGAAAACGTCACTCCACATTCGGGCATTAACAATGTTATGGACACCTCTTTTTTTGATTCTATTAACTTTAGAGCACATTCTAACTCCTTTATTATCTGTAAAAGATATTTTATATTGTTAGCATAACCATCACTTATAATTCCATTTATTTTTTTGATAATATTCATAAATATTACAATAGAAAATATGCACGAAATGGACACTGTCGTCTAGTGGCGCAAGTCTTAAACTTTGGTTATACTTATTAATATTAAAAGTTAAATGATAAAAATTTTACAAATGAAGAAAAACTTCAGAGTAGGAGTGCTCCAACACCAAATTAAACTACACACAAATGAAATCTATTAATATTCATCCAATGACTGAGTCCAAGAGTTTTTATTGGTGAAGGAAATCACTCATTTGACAACAGATTCTACAATAACTACTATATTTTTTAACTTTAATCTCACTAATTATTAAGTGTGAGTACATACATCAATATCTGTTATGAATAAACTAATCTATTATGATCTATCTTAATAATAAATTGGTTCAATGTATAAATTTATCCTCCAAAATACAGCTAAATACAGCAAGACGCTCACTGGTATGCTTACGTAACATTGTGATGTCAAAAGGTAAATAAAGGATGTATGTACCCACTATTATAATATCACAATTAACACTGACCTGCAATAACTAATCCTTGATTTTATTTAGCATCTTGTGTTATGATGATTAGATACTATTAAAAAATATGTACCAGAAATAGTTATAGCTTACCTCAACATTACTAACGGACCCTGGTTTTTGAACATATAATGCAGCCAATTTTCCATCAAATTTAATTGATAAATATTTAAAATCTTTACCACACATATTTTCCTGAACTTTAGTAACTTTCTTTAGTTTTGATGGTTTGTCAGTTTTTGTATTCTCATGTTTTCTTTTGTTTAAAGCAATATTTAATTTAGATTTTAATTTTTCTTTGATTGACAAACAATCGTCCTTGTTAATTGTATCAGTAGTAATAACTTCTGCACTATCTGACATAAATGTAACATTATCCATTACAGGACTGCTTTTCTTTTTGTCATTGGTTGCTGGATTCTGAGCCTCTGCTAGCTGTTGCGGATTACGTGAAGTTTGAGTAGTCATCTCTACATCACTCAACCTCCGAGGACTCATGCACGAGCTAGAGTATGAACTTGATGAGTGGCGTCTATAAATAATGGAATCATCAGCACTATGTGCCTCGAAATCTTCAGACACTGATGGAGACTTTACTGAACTATTCAACGAGGGCCTCTGCTTGCCTCCTAATCTTCTTGCTTCTCCTTCTTCAAACTTAGACTCCTTTTTCCTTTCTCGAAATTTCATTTCCTTTGTGTCAGGTGTTGATGAACTCTGAATTTTCTTTATAAATTCAGCTTTAGTCTTCATATTCTTTTTGCCTTTTGGGGCCTCAGGAGTGAGCTGATAAATCATATTAACAGCACCTTCATCCATTAGTAGCTTGTCAACCTCAGTCAATCTCTTATTTTGTTTAATATTTTTTGGAGATGGCTTTTTCCATTGTAATTTGGACAGAGGTGATTTAGATTTAGATCTTTGGTTTGGATCAACCTTAATTTTTTTGCTGGGAGTTTGTTCTTTTTCTTGGTCATGTTCTTTATTTTTAATGAGAACTTTGCTTTTTGTAAATGTGTCTGGATTATCAGGATCAAATATAACTTTCTTCTTTATAACTCGTCCAAGTCTTCTCTGGGGTTGACTGTCATCAGCATTTCTAGAAGACATTTTTCCATCAACTGGCTGTGAATCAGTTGACATTCTGTTTGAATGCTCTTCTGCTTTATTTTTAACTTGATTAACAATTCCATCACAAGATTTCATCAATTTCTCACTCTCTTCTAAAAGCTTAACCGATTTTTCATCATGATCTTCATCATCATCCCAATCTTTTACTAGGTCTTTTACAATACTTTCCTCAAGTTTAACTTCAGTTATATCAGAATTTGTTTCAGACGTCATATTTTGTTTGGCATCATGCTTTAAAATAACTTTTTCACTCCTTCTTCTACATACTCGGTCAATACTTTTAAGCTTTTTAGGTTTCTTTTTTAAACGTGTCAGCTGCTGCAATGCTAGTTGTGTTTCTAATATTTTACCCTCGCGCAAATTCGGATGTATACCCATTTGCCCATCATTATTACCTTCTAGAATATCAAGCAACTCTTCATTATTAAATATCTCTTGTCTTCCCGCACAGTTATTGTTTTCCACATTATCAGTTACATCTGAGGAGCGCAAGGCTTCACTAAACTCAATGCTTTCACCAAGTTCACTCAAAATATTATTTGTATCATGCTTTTCTATTTGAGTATTATCACGCATGGTTTCAATAGTTTCATTGTCATTTGATTCAATTAAAATTTCAGTCTGAAAGACTCGGTCAGCTATTGAATCATTTGCAGTTTCGACTTCAACCACTGATTCTTCTATAGTCAAATCTTTGGAATCACTTGAATTCTCAATGATTTCCTCATGATTTATGTTTTCTTCTACTACAACTGTAGGTTCTGGGATACTCAGTAAATTTTCTTCTTCTGCAGTGCTATCAACTAGTGGAACCGAAGTTGTATCTGGTTCTGAAGTAGAAGCTGCTGGCAACCCAGTGTTATCTTCCAACAATGCAGCATCCACAATTTTACTGTTTTCATTTTGTGTAATTTCACTTTCAACTTTAATATCCTTTTTTATTGTGGTCACAGTTTCTAACGCAGCAGCCTCTTTAGATTCAGGCTCCGCGACTCCGTTTGGTTTGTGACATACATCCGCTTCTTTCGAAGCTTCAGCGGTTTTATCACAAGTAACACTTATTTTTAAGCCATCCATGGCAGGATCTAATAGTGGAGGCTCTTTCACAGCTTCCATGTCTGCTATAAGCCACCACTAAAAAAATAAAACAAATTATTATAACTTTTTAAAGATTAACCTATATTATGTTGACGACTGCAAATATAAGCTTAACATTACGTCGTTTGTATTTTAAGCTAAGAAGCCACATTCCAAATAAAAATAGGAACACTGAATAATCACCTAAATTTATTTACAGACAAATTCAATAGAATTATTATTTATATGTTTGCTATGCGTTGCGTCTGATCGTCCATTAAAAATAAATTACATACTCTTTGATACATTTGTCGTTTGCTCGTTATTGAATACAAGTCTTTTTAGCCCATAAAAACTGTATTATTCAAAAGAATATGAAGTTTATGGGTAAATACGTTTTATATTATATTCTTTAACTAAGAATAGTATTTACGTTTATATATAATGATAATGTAATTAACAGAGACAGTTGAATTTTTATTGGAGGATCGATTTGTATCTTCTTCACAAAGTTCAGATGATTTGAAAGATGTATTGAAGTCAATAAGCTTTTCTCCAACTAAATTCTTATCTAAGTAGGAATTTTCAAAAATTATCCATATATTCTATCAGTTATCTGGTTCACTTTGCTGAGCTTAGGGCTAGATGATGCTACCACTGAAGGAATGTAATATGGTTCCGGTGGCCCGCCAATAAAGGCGGAGAGACGGCACACAGCGGGTTTCTATAGCGGGTGAGGGCCCACACTACCCTGTTCGTTGCCCCAAACGACGGGGTGTGCGGCTAGATTACTTTTTTCCCGCCTAAATACAAAAAAGGGCTAGAACATCTTGCCCTTTTTTTTAATATGTCCAAGAATATATTACTAGGTTTTGCCCGCGACTTGAAAATATTTGTAAGTCACTCTACGGTACATTCATTGTCTCTAAATTGTAAATAGCCATCCCACAGGAACGATACATTTTATTGGGAAGGTCAATGTCCTTTTATGTGCTTCAGAATAAATGTACGTTACGCATATAGTCTGAAGCACATAATACTTGCCTTGCATAAAGGCTCAAAGTCTTGGTGTTTCCCTACCCTACGTGATCGAATCCTTATTAGAGAGAGCCGTAGGAGAGCGGGAGTGAAATACATAGCCCGCCGGGTTTGCATGATGAAGTGGCAATGGGCAGGCCAAATCACTCGACGAACTGACAACCGTTGGGGAAACAGGTTCTCAAGAGGCGACTACGTATCCGGACAGCCCAGCGTACCCCCCTCCAGATGGATTAAATATATGGTCTAAGCTGCAGGGAGCCGTTGGATGCAGTCAGCACAAGAATGCTCGTTGTGGTCCTCTCTCGTGGAGGCCTATGTCTAGCAGTAGACGTTGAAAGGCTGATGGAGGCATGTATGGAAGGGGTGGTAGATTTAATTTTAAATAATTATTTTGATAAACGTTGTGATTTTCAATAAAATATTTTATTATGAAGAGTTTCTTAACTATTTGTGTATGTGCATAAGTGTTGGCAAGTGATGTAATGCGACATAACGTGTTTTTTCCTGTTGTTTCCAAAACTCCAGTTCCAGCTTCAGTAAGGTCGCCATCGTTTTACTGGAGCGGTACTTTGACTTGACTGACTTTAATATATACCTGTGATCCTCATAACGATGTTTATGCTTAGATAAATAACCTATAGATGTAGCCACTCGTGAGACAGCAATATTACACTTCAGTGTGGCTATTACGCTACGGCTACGGCTATTCGCCCTAAATGTGGCAGAGGTTAAATGAAGATGTCGATATAATTTTTACCACTATCTAAATAAATCACTAATTGAATAACATATTAATATCGATCACTTATTATCCTGATTGATATTGTGAATGCAAAATTAGGTGAGAGTTTCGAGATAATGAACTCTCACAAAATTTTAACGTAACTATTTAAAAAAGGTATATGTTCAACACTAATTCTGACACATCACGTAGTTATCAGTAAATGTATTGTAGTGATTTCACATCGGATATTGTGATAAATAAAATGTATAATTTTTTTAATTCTTTATTTAGTTTCGGGACTTTGATCTATCATGGATATGCCAGTCCCACTGTACTCTTCTTAACTAATAACAATCTTAACTTGATCTAATCTAAGCAGCAGGGAGGAGCTGCTGAGAAGCAACCACCATCTCATATACCCTTCTTGCAGCAACTGAGGCGGGGTCTGTCAGAATGGATTGCAAAATACCCACATTACTTATAATCAGCCCGAACTCTCTCAGCAACACTTCCCTATGACTCCGGTTCCTATCACACTCCACTAACAAATGATGCACGTCCTCCACCACATCACATATCTCACATTTGCGTGAGGCGCATTTTTTTAAACAGAATTTTGTCCGTGTGGTGAGGGACTAAGAATACAAGTGTCACCACCCCATTCTTTCTCACGGGTGTCATATGAGGCGACTAAGGGAAGTAAGCAATTATCATCCATAGCATGCCTGGTGGTAGGGCTGGGTATCAAGTGGGAGTACTCAATTGGTATCGGGCTCGAGCGGGTTGGTACCACCATCTCCCGTGTGACCGGCCATGAAGCACATCGTTGCGTTTTGGCTGTAGCAGGAGATAGCCGTTTATATTTAATTTCATATCTGTGAAATAACTTGGTGAGCAGCGGCTTGACAGTACTCTCGGTATAGTCGAGTCCATGGGCGACGGTTACCATTTACCATCAGATGGACCGTGGCTCGTCTGCCATTACATGCAATAAAAAAAATGCATACTTTTCCGATGGAAAGTGACCGGAACGGAGTCTGAAAGCAATTTTTAAATATTGCCCGTTAATTATGACATCTCCGGACCAGGGGCTACAAAAGATTGAGCACTGTATGGTTTTATACCAAATACCCTTTTCTCTTGATCTCAAATATTCCTGCCATATATCCCAGAATTTCCTTTTGTATCTAGGGATTACTTAGCTTTATTGAGGAAATATTTCATAGTATGTCCCACTCGAAGATGCTGATTTAGCAATTTGGTCTGCCTTTGCGTTAACCCTAATTCTGATATATCCTGGGATCCATTGCAGTCTCAAAGACCCTCCCCTCGATTGCAAGTCGTAGATCTTTTTCTTCATAGGCTATCAGTAAAACTTCCACTATTTTTAAGAAAAGGATTATAAAATAAATGGAGCTCCAAGACCATTGGTACTCTTTGACCCAACCATTATAACCAACCATTATATTTTCTTGCAACGTCCGTGTGGTAACGGACTAAGAATACAAGTGTCAGTGACACTTGTATTCTTATTAAATACCGGTAAAAAATAGTAACGTTATCTGCACCAGCGAGAGATAACGTTATGTTTGAGAGAAACGATATATCAAAACGTTATATTATGCAAAGCTTTGCATAATATAACATGGATATAAAATGGATGGTGTTTTTAAGTGAAAACTTCTTTTAGCGTGGTACGCATATTTTTAGATGAGATAAAATCTCTGGACTCGCGAGATTATTACGAAACGCAGCTATAGTGGATTTAAATTTGACACACTTCCCGGTTTCCGATTGAGTTGAAATTTTACACCCATATGTATATCGCGTGACAATGCAATATTATGATGACATGCAGCTGATCTGATGATGGAGCTGGAAGGTGGACCTAAGAACTCTATAATGAAACGGTGCAACCCCATCGAGTTGGCTTGGGCTTGTATGATTCGTCTTGACGAGTACTTTGTCTTTAGATGGTATCCAGGGTCTTACGATGAAGCTGGAAGGTGGCTACAGTAACTCTTATAATGAAACAACGCAACCCCATCGAGTTTGGACTCGTTTGATTCGTCTTGATGAGTACTTTGTCTTTAGATGGTATCCAGGGTCTGATGATGGCGCTGGAAGGTGGCCATGCGAAATTATAATTAAATCGCGCAACTCCATCGAAATAGGGCTCGTTTCAAATATCTTGACTAGTACTTCAGTCCTGGATGATATCCAGGGTCTGATGATGAAGCAGGAAGGTGGCCACAGTAACTCTGTAATGAAATAACGCAACCCCATCGAGTTTGGAATCGTTTGATTAGTCTTAACGAGTACTTTGTCTTTAGATGGTATCCAAGGTCTGATGATGGAGCTAGAAGATGGCCATAGGAACTCCGTTATAAAACGACATAACACCATCGAGTTTGGGCTCGTATGATTCGTCTTGACGAGTGATTTATAAGTCTATATTTTTTAGAAATTGACATGCTCCTCTACTTTTTAAAGTATAAATTATTTGTGAATAAGGAAAAAGAGATTTTTAGTAGGAGCGGGAATCGAACCCGCGTCTTTTCCAATCCAGGGAAGTGCTCTAAGCCACTGAGCTATCCTACTGATCTTTCGATCATCCCAATTTCCTCATCACATTTGTCTTACAACTAACGCCATCTATCGGCAAGCATTACATACATCAAATATAAAATATATATAAATAGTATGAATTTTAATTGCAAAATTAAAATTCATTTACTTTTGTCGATTCACAATAGAATGAATGCTCATTTGGATAAAATAAAATTAAAACTAAATTTTTAGTTTCATTATTAATCATTTATTCAAATGAATGAATTGATAAAAAAATTTATTCAAAGAAAAATAATATAGAACATTTTTGTATCAGTATATCGATTGGCCCTGGTAACGCACAACGTTCGGACACTTCGGACCGACGAGAGAATCACCTGGAAAATCAGCTGGAAGAGGAATTAAGCAAGGTCCACTGGGACATTATGGGGTTGCCAGAAGTCCGAAGAGAGGGTGAGGGCACGACAATCCTCCAGATCCTTTGGGCGGAGGGATCACAGGAGCCGGATGCTGGCTGATTTTCTGGAGAAGGAAGGCCTCTACATGATGAATTCCTTCTTCAGGAAGCAGCCCCAGCAGAAATGGTCCTGGATAAGCCCTGATGGTTCAGTAAAAAACGAGATTGACATCATCTTGTCGGACAAATGACACATATTCAATGATGTCTCAGTGATCAGCAGGAATAAAACTGGGAGTGAAACACTGACTAGTTAGGGGAATCTTGAATATTACTACGAAAGTAGAGAGGTTACGCTAGATGAAGTCTATACTCCGGCCAACATCTCCGCAATACCAGAACCCCGGGAGCTTTCAGCTCGAACTACAAAATCGCTTCCGATGTCTAGATGAGTGTGAACCAGCGAGTGATTTGAACAGCAGGTTCGTGCAAATTGTCCACGCGGTCGGGTCGACCTACTTCAAGGTCCGTCGCGTTAGTAGGACTCGTGAACTCTCGGACCATACTCTCTAGCTCATGGAAAGGAGAAAAGAAATGACAGTTCAGTCTTCAGCCGATTGCTCCTGCCTGAGGTGGTTAAACAGACAGATAACCATGGCTGTGCGACACGATATTCGCCAATTTAATACTATTCGCATTAAAGAGGCGATAGAGCGGAACCAAGGCTCAAAAGTGTTCGCAAAAGATCTGTCTGTTGGCCAAAGCCAGTTGATTAAGCTGAGGACCAACGACGGCACCGTCGTATCATCCTGAAATGAGATCTTGAGAGAGGTCCACCAGTTCTATGGACAATTGTAATGATCACAGAGTCCTGTCGTCATCTTGGTCCAAGATCCCAGATCCAAACTAACTCGACACTTTACCGAAGATATCCCGGACGTTAGCCTGTACGAGATCAGAATGGCTCTCAAACAACTAAAGAACGAAAAGGTACCGGGAAACGACAGAATCACCACAGAGCTTCTGAGAGCAGGCAGAAAGCCAGTCTTAAAAGCTCTTCAGAGGCTGTTCAATTCCGTCGTTCTCGGGGGTGACATTCTAGAGTCGTACACCAGAAGCGTGGTGGTGCTGTTCTTCGAGAAAGGTGACAGAACCCTCTTGAAGAACTATAGATCCATCTCGCTCTTGAGCCACGTCTATAAGTTGTTTTCGAGGGTCATTACGAACCGACTCACACGCAGGCTTGACGACTTCCAGCCTCCCGAACAAGCCGATTTCCGAAAAGGCAATAGACCACATCGATACGCTACGCCAGATTATACAGAAAACCGAGGAATATAATGTCCTCGGCCTCTGTGTCTGGCGTTTGTGGACTATGAGAAAGCCGATTCGATCGAAACTTGGGCGGTGCTGTAGTCCCTTCAGTGGTGCCAAATTGACTATCGGTACATCGAAGTGCTAAAGTGCTTGTATAGAAACGCCACCATGTCGATCCGTGTTCAAGACAGGAGTACGAAACCGATCCAACTACAGAGAGGTGTTAAACAGGGAAACGTTATGCCCCCGTAACTCTTCACCACTGCATTGGAAGATGTCTTCAAGCTCTTGAACTGGACCGGATTCGGTATCAACATCAATGGCGTATACAGCACTCACCTTCGATATGCCGACGACATCGTACTCATGGCAAAATCGCTAGAGGACCTTGGCACCATGCTCAATGATCTCAGTACGGTTTCCCGACTAGTGGGTCTCTAAATGAACATGGACAAGACGAAAGTCATGTCTAATGTCTATGTCATTTCAGCACCGGTCCTAGTCGGGAGTGTGCTTCTCGAAGTTGTCGACCACTATGTCTATCTGGGACAAACAATCCAGTTAGGTAGGCACAACCTCAAGAAAGAAGTCAAACGACGAATCTAACTTGGCTGGGCAGCATTCGGGAAGCTAAAGATTTTCTCATCCAATATTCGGCAGTGTCTGAAAACGAAGTCTACGACTAGTGTGTGTTACCAGTGATTACATATGGAAATGAGACGTGGTCTCTGAATGTTGGCCTCGTATCAAGGCTCAAAGTCACTCAGCGGGCCATGGAGCGGGCTATGCTTGGTATTTCCCTACGTTATCGAATCCGTAATACGGAGATCCGTAGGAGAACGAGAGTGACCAACATAGCCCGCCGGGTTGCCATGCTGAAGTGGCAATGGGCAGGCCACATCGCTCGACGTACCAACACCAGATGGACCGACGATCTGGTCAAAGCTGCGGGGAGCCGTTGGATGCGATCAGCAAAGGACCGCTCGTTGTGGCGTTCTCTTGGGGAGGCCTATGCAGTGCAGTATGAGGCAGTGGGCGTTGAAAGGCATGGATTTGAAAGAATGAATGGATGGATATCGATTGATATAATCAAATGATACACAAGTGAAATCCTCTTTCATCAAGATTAAATCAAATTATTTTTAAAGATTAATTTCATCAAGATTAATACTTTCATTAAGATTAAAATATCTATAAGCTTTATTAATTATTTTTATCTTCGTAACCATATTTAGAAAATAAGTAATTTCTAGCTTCTCGCTAAGAAAATTGAAAATTTTCAAAAGTTGGGAAGTTTAGGTGTTACCCCGTTTTTCTAAAATCGAGTTTTCAACGGATGTTGACGTTTTGAGGTCCTAGGAAGCTTGTGTGTGTGTGTGTGTGTGTGTGTGTGTGTGTGTGTGTGTGTGTGTGTGCGTGTGGGCGTGCGCGTGTACGTGTGCGTGTGTGTGTGTGTGTGGCCGTATGTAAACCTCTCATAACTTTTGAACGGCTTGACCGATCGATTCCAAAAACTAATCAGCTCTTCGTGAGATATCGTTGTCGAAAAAAATTGAAAAAAAATTTTTTTTTTCAAAATTCTGTGAAATTTTCAGTCTGACCAATTCGAGCTCTAACATTCTTCCAAGAGCTCTAAAAGCTGTGTTAATTGCTATGAGAAATCGGTTCATTCATTCAAAAGGTATCGCGGTTTGAAAATTCAACGAATTGTGTTTCCAAACAAATAGGTTTTGCAACGTCACGTATTTATCGTTATAATAACGATATCATGCTGTTATAATTTTCGTTCTGTTACTCGTAAAACGTTATACAAAATATTGAAAACGATATGTGTACCGAGGTATCGATATCATTATAACGTTATTATATCGTTACAAATTATGTTATAGATAACGTTTTAAGTAAGTAAAAAATTGGTGACACTGTGTCACCAATTTTTTCCGGGACGAATTTAGTGAAATTCAAATAAAGTTTGTTTATCTGACCTTCTTTTCCTTCTTTTTAATCACTGTAATTATAGGAACAATATGTAATTATTATTATTATAATTATTTAATATTATAATTAGGCGTGAAAGTTTGCTTTTAAATAAATTTGTTTGAGACTCGGCATTTTTCAAACACAAAACACGGCACCTAATTTTCCTTTTAATGGCATCCCTGGTAGTCATGGTGATTAAGTTGTATGGCGAACTATTTGAAAGTTCGCCAGCTAAAAAACCTGCACGTTATATGAGACAGGAAGATACGATACTTGTCTCAATTTTCATAGCGTATTTCGTATATGCCCGTCTCACTTCTACACTTCCTATGCCTCAGGATAACTAGACCTCAGACTAAGAACTTCTAGACGGAGCCACGGCGTGGCCGCACTTGAAACAGCAATATTTTTTTTAAATGCTGCCAGGTTGACAAATATTTAACCATATTTGGGAAAATTAAAGAATAGTTAGAATGAGGTCTGTAACTAGGTCGTAAATAAGAAACTCTTCGTAAACAAATATTTTATTGAAAATCGCAACGTTTATCAAAATGATTATTTAAAAGTAAATCTGCCACTGAATACCAGAACTAGCGGGCTTGTGCTGACTGCATCCAACGGCTCCCTGCCTGCTCGATGCGAGATCGAAATGGGTGGATGCTACGGGAAAACAAGGCAACCCACGAAATAACCAAAATATGCTTCACGATATTTTGTTGATGTTTCATTATACATAATAAGAAAATAGTAACGTTGGGAGCAAAATCATTGCCAGTGAATATGTTCATGTAAGTATAGCTTTTAAAGTCTTTGTACTTCAACTTCGTAAGTAAATCTCAATTCTAGATTATGACTACCGCTGTAGTCATAATCCAGTATTCAGAGAAACTAATTTGCTCTCTCTTGTGACACCTGTCTGGGATTTAAGGGTTTCAAAATAAAACCCAGGAGTAAAATAAAATTAAATAAGATATATTCACACACCAAATGGTAGGTGGCAACACAAATTTATAAGGTCGTGGTATTCGTCCTATAGCTAACTTCACCACTTATAGTACTCTCTCTCCCGTGGGACCGGCCATGAAGCACATTGTTGCGTTTGGTCGTAGCAGGAGATAGCCGTTTATTCTTTCATTATATATCGGTGAAATGAAATGGTGAGCAGCGGCTTGACAACACTCTCAGTATAGTTGAGTCCATGAGCGACAGTTAACATTTACCATCAGATGGACCGTGGCTCGTCTGCCACTATATGCAATAAAAAAAAGTTCTTATTCAATTAATTAAATCAGCGCTGGAAGGATGATAATTCTTTACTTATTTGACCCAGAAAAGAAAGAAAAAATAATTTAATTGTATTCTTGTGTACTATTATTTTATTAAATATTACTTATTATTATTTACCAGATGAGATATCGTACAGAACGGCAATGTATGGAGAAGCAATACTTATCTTGCATCAAGGCTCTAAGTCTTGGTATTGTCTACGTGATCGAATTCTGCCAGGTGGACCGACGATCTGGTCAAAGCCGCGGGGAGCCGTTGGATGCGGTCAACACAGGACTGCTTGTTGTGGCATTCTCTTGGGGAGGCCTATGTCCAGCAGTGGACGTTGAAAGGCTGATGGATGAATGGATGGATCGAATTCTTATTACGGAGGTAGAACGTGAATATCCGATATAGCCCGCCGAGTTTGCATGCCTAAGTGGCAATG
This sequence comes from Leucoma salicis, assembly GCA_948253155.1. Taxonomy (NCBI): domain Eukaryota; kingdom Metazoa; phylum Arthropoda; class Insecta; order Lepidoptera; family Erebidae; genus Leucoma; species Leucoma salicis. Next base: position 17,302,069 of record OX411818.1, read on the forward strand.
GGCAGGCCATATCTCTCGACGAACTGACAACCGTTGGGGAAAAAGGTTCTCGAGTGGCGACCACGTATCGCCACCCACCAGATGTCCCACCAGATGGACCAAATATATGGTCAAAGCGACAGGGAGCCGTTGGATGCAGTCAGCACAAGCCCGCTAGTTCTGGTATTCTCTTTGGGGAGGCCAATATCTAGCAGTGGACGTTTAAAGACTGATGGTTAGATGAATAGAAGGGGTGGCAGATTTACTTTTAAACAATCATTTTGATAAACGTTGCGATTTTCAATAAAATATTTGTTACGAAGAGTTTCTTATTTACGACCTAGTTACAGACCTCATTCTAACTATCGTTTAATGTGCCCAAATATGGTAAAATATTTGGCAACCCGGCAACATTTAAAAAAAAATTACTGTTTCAAGTGCGGCCACACCGTGGCTCCGTCTAGTAGTTCTTAGTCTGAGATCTAGACTGAGCGAAGAAAATTCTTTGACATGTATGAGTGAGAACACAAGATACAATTTACTAGTGCAAAAAACAGACAGTGCCATAGGTTTTTGTCTTTGTCGCCGTGGCCAGTTTTCGGTATTGTCACGATGTCAAAATGCTTTGTCTGTCACGATTCAACTGACATAATTGAACATTTGTATAAAAATTCGGGTATTACATTATATTTACGTGTTAAATCAGTGTTTTGAGAAAAAGACTACGTGATAATAGTGCTTGTGAAATAGTGTACAATGCTACAAAAGCTACAGCGAGCGAAAAAATACAGGTATAACATTTCATTCATATGTAGTCGAAAATGAAATAATTTAATTATTGAATGCTATAAAGTGTTATAAAATGGGCTTTTTTACTCGAAATTAATAATTGCTACTAATATACACTCGCAAAACACGTTCTCAAGCTAAATTTCTATTACTGAGAATTGTTTCGGTGCTGCCTTATTGCGAATTTAATTTGCCCAGTTTTGATTCAGTTCTGATTTGCTCTCTCTCTTGTGACACCTGCCTGGGGTTTAAGGGTTTCAAAATAAAACCCAGGAGTAAAACAAAATTAAATAAGATATATTCACACCCCAAATGGTAGGTGGCAACACAAATTTATAAGGTCGTGGTATTCGTCCTATAGCTAACTTCACCACTTGTAGTACTCTCTCTCCTGGCCATGAAGCACATCGTTGTGTTTTGGTCGTAGCAGGAGATAGCCGTTTATTCTTTCATTGCATATCAGTGAAATGAAATGGTGAGCAGCGGCTTGACAATACTCTCAGTATAGATGAGTCCATGAGCGACGGTTGACATTTACCATCAGATGGGCCGTGGCTCGTCTGCCACTAAATGCAATAAAAAAAATCTTATTCAATTAATTAAATCAGCGCTGGAAGGATGATAATTCTTTACTTATATGACAAAGAAAAGAAAAAAAAATAATTAAATTATATTCTTGTGTACTATTATTTTATTAAATATAACTTATTATTATTTACCACATGAGATATCGAAGAGAAAGGCAATTTATGGAGAAGCTATACTTATATTGCATGAAGGCTCATTCAAAGTCTTGGTATTTCTCTACGTGATCGAATTCTTATTACGGAGGTAGAACGTGAATATCCGACATAGCCCGCCGGGTTTGCATGCTGAAGTGGCAATGGGCAGGCCATATCGCTCGACAAACTGACAACCGTTGGGGAAACAGGTTCTCGAGTGGTGACCATGTATCGGATAGCGCAGCGTAATATGACCTCCCACCAAATGGACCAAATATTTGGTCAAAGCTGCAGGGAGCCGTTTCATGCAGTCAGCACAAGCCCGCTAGTTCTGATGCTCTCTTGGGGAGGCTAATGTCCAGCAGTGGACGTTTAAAGACTGACAGTTGGATGAATAGAAGGGGTGGTAGATTTACTTTTAAATGATTATTTTGATAAACATTGTAATTTTCATTAAAATATTTGTTACGAAGAGTTTCTTATTTACGACCAAGTTACAGACCTCATTCTAACTATCGTTTAATTTGCCCAAATATGGTTAAATATTTATCAACATGGCAACATTTTAAAAAAATATTGCTTTTTCAAGTGCGGCCACGCCGTGGCTCCGTCTATTAAGTTCTTAGTCTGAGAGCTCAGCAGATGATCAGCTCTATACCTTCATGATCAGCAGTTACCAAGTAGTCTGTGGCAGTTACAGGGGTGGATAATTTTAATCTGCGAAAAGAAAATATAAGGGTTGTTACAAAAGATAGAGAGGACGATAGTGAAAAAACAAGACAGCGATACCATTCCCGCTGTAATGGTGTTACCACTGGAAAAATAAACTAAAATTTAAAAAACGATTTAATTTTTCACTATAAAACCTATGTTGCGTAACTGTATATTTAACATTATGGATAATACGGGACTATGTTTACTTAATTCTGGATCACCCAATCATCGTACAAAACCAAACGAACGGATAAGTGCTGTTGACTTAACCTTGGCATCAGCGAAACTAGCTCGCGCTATACTCGACGTTAAAGTATCATGGGATACTTTAACGTCAACTTTCGGCAGTGATCATTTTTCTATTATCTATGACCTCCTCTTTTCTAAAATTTTATCCACCCCATATAAATCATTGTTACATTCGTAAACGCTATCATTCGTAGAGTTATGGATTATGGGTAATTTCTTTTCGAACCAGCAAATAGAAGAGCTCTTAACACTCTCGACCTCATTCAAACTAGAGCTCTGCGTATAATATTAGGCGCAATGAGGTCGACTTCTAAGAGTGCCATGCAAGTGGAGTGCGACGACCCCCCTTTGGATTTAAGGCAACAATATTTGTCCAATATGTTCTTATTTCGCACATTTCAGTACTCCTCACATCCTCTTCTTCCAAAATTGCAACTTTTTTATTCTTATATGACTTTACCCTATTGGAACCACAAAAAATATCCCTGTTTGGTTGCAAGTTACTCGCAAATACAAAACTTGAAATTCCCAACTCATAGAACTGATAAACTACCCCTGTTCGATTTTAGTTTTGAGTCTATTATATTTAAACCTATAATCCATTTTAACTTAAATTTAAAAATGATGGCCCCTTAAAGCCGTGTGGGTCGGCTTTAGAATTGTCCCACCCCTGTCAACCCACGATAGTCGTAGGAGCCGACTGCGGGAATACCGGGGGAGCGGGCAGCAGCACTCCCTCGAGTATTAACAACATCTACTGCGATCGATCGATCGATAAAATCAAGATGGATGTGTTGGGGTTGGTCTTTTTCACCAAAATTATAATATTGTACAAAAAATAAAATGTTCTCCTGAAACATCAGTTTTTACTGGCGAATGTAGAGGAATTTTGGAGGCTATCAACTATATTGTTCTATTTAAACTGGTTAAAGCTGTAATATCTTTGGATTAATTAAGTACACTCCAGTCACTAATGAGTAACCCTTTCAAAATTACTTCCAGAAACTAGTTGACTCTTAAATCGAAAGAATTATTATTAAAATGTTCTGTGCTAAATTATACCGTCAACTTAGCCTGGGTTCCAAGTCACAGCGGCATCTTGGGCAATGAAACAGTTGATAGAATTGCAAGAGAGTCGATAATTTGTGGTGATAAAGTCCCCTTTAAAAATTATCCTCAAGACTTCCTTCATCTGCCCATTCGTTACTTAAAAAATTGATGGTCAAAAAGATGGTCTATTATAAATAAAAGAACAGGCACTAATTTTGCTAAATATCAATCGAAAATTGAATTAAATAAATAAATAAAAATAAAAATGAAATTCATTTATTTCGGGTAACTAGACCCATAGAAAGGCAATCACAGAACATTCGGTTAAAATAATTACAGTAATTATAAATAAATTCATGGAAAATGTCAAATAATTCAAATTACTTAAAGATTACATTTAAATTATAAAATTACAATAAAATTAATATTATTAACACACCAGTCACAACGATTAATAGCGCCTTACAAACGGCACTGCCTGAACATGTCTGTTGCAGCAATGCATGATGTAGGGGCAGTCCAGCCTGTCAGCAATCATTGTCAAGATTGTATTGGTGCTGGCCCTTACTCTGCGCACCAACGAGATGCTCCGCCTGCGCATAGTCGTGTGAAAGCAGGCGGTACGCGCCTCTGCAAACATGCCCGAGGCGCTGCAGAACCGAGGCAGCCCCAGCACAATCCTAAACGCATTATTGTAGAGAACGCGGAGGTCGCTATAGCATTTCTTTGTATAATGAGCCCACAGGCTGCAGGTGTAGAGCGATGTGCAATAGGCTCTAAATAGTGTGACTTTTATTTCCTTTGAGCACCTAGCAAACCTGCGAGCTATCATGTTGGCTCGTATTGAAAGCGATCTCCGCTCTCTCTCAACATCCTCATTATCATTTAGGTCAGGCGTAAGAATATGTCCCAAATATTTAAATTTGTTCGCCCTCTCCAGAGGTGTTCCGTTGAGTCTAACCGATGGAACATTTTGGGGGCTTGCTGTACCAACTCCAAATACCATGAACTGGCTTTTTACAACATTATACCGCAAACCGTGATCACGAGCGTAGTCCTCACATACATTTAACAACCTTCTCAGACCACATACAGACGCACTCAGCAACACCATGTCGTCAGCATAACTGAGATTAAACCGTGGTTCTCCAAATTTAAGTGTAACAGGAAAATCGTCTCGATAATTTCGCGAATGAGATTTGGACATTGCTGTTCTGGTGTACTGGAAGATCAGAGTCAGAGACACTTCTCTCTGTGTGAATGCGGCGTGGACATAGGAGATTTAAATCACATCTTTTTCGCCTACACAAAATTTGATCATAAGTCACTATTTGAATCACTCATAAATAATGATTTCCCTCTCCCTATACATATAGACAAGATATTAGGTAACATAAATCTGACAACAATTAATATCTATCATCTTTTATGACTCAAATAATATTAAACTCTAACACCTGACATAAACCTACATAATTATTATTATCTAAGCCTAGTCAGGTGAATGGTAAAACATTCAACCAAAACAAAAACATTCACCTGTAGATATATCATTTTATTATAAGCTCGTAGTTTTTAATAATGCTTATTGTTACAAGACCGTACATATCTTATCTAAATTCAAATTACTTGTAGACTAAAGTGTTAAAATAAAACGTGAAGCTGGCATTAATGTTTATTAATTAACCATTGCCATAAAAAAAAATACCTATGAACCATTATTTAATTTACGACCAGACGACAGACCTTGTATATACCTATGTATGTATATACTTAAGCTTTCAATTCAATTCTTCATTCTGACCATAATTCTGGCGGTCCCGATGATTTCTCTAATGTTAGGTTTTTTTTTTGAATGAATTAAGATAAATATATTTTTCCGCACACGGGGTCCCCCCCTTACGGAGACGCTCCAGCCGAGTTTCCTCACCGAGGTGGTCGAGGGTCTTTTCCCACGGCGGACGACGCACACGTCCCCGGTCATGGCTCCGCCAGAGGACGACCGGGAGGCCGGCGAGGACAGTGTGCCACCCGTCTCTGAAAGGTAAATGGGGGCGGCGGTGTCCCGCACCGCCCCCGGGCCGGATAGGGTTCCCGCCCGAGTTCTGGCCCTGGTCCTCGACCATCTGGAGCCCCGCCTCAGGAGACTGTTCGACGCGAGCCTGGCGTCCGGATGGTTTCCTGACTGCTGGAAGGAGGGGAAGCTCGTGCTCCTGCCTGGCCTTTAGGCCCATCGTGCTGTTGGACGATGTGGGTAAGCTACTCGAGAGGATTATCGCTGCCCGTATCGTCCGGCACCTTGTGGAGGTGGGCCCCGACCTGTCGGACGCTCAGTTCGTCGGTTTTCGTTCGGGGCGTTCGACGGTCGACGCCATTCTGCGGCTGAAGGCCGCGGCCACGGAGGCCGTCGCTCAGCGAGGGGTGCTGTTGGCGGTGTCGTTTGACCTCGCCAACGCATTTAACCTCCTGAGTTCCAGCGTACATTTTTTCCAAATTTCCTTCTGATTTTTGGCTTAGTATTTCTAAGTATGATATACAATTGTATAATATATATATATATTGTATATATATTCCTCAATTGAGGAAAAATATTTAAAAAAATCTAATCATCGGAAATCAAGTTTTTCACGATGTTCTAAATATAGAACAGCGGTTCTCAACTACTGAATTACATTTGTTTTGATGTGCTAAGTTTAAGACATTTGTTCTCTATTGTAAATGAAAAACAAAATACAAATTATAGTTTTATTCCGGCTTTAGAATTGTCACACCCCGTCTCTACCCATGGAATCACGCTGTCGGTCCAACGCTTGGCGGAGCAGAAAAAGCGCCTCGAGGCGCAGAATGCTCGTCTTGAGGCGCAAAATCAGCGCCTCGACAAGGCTAACCGCTGCCTCAAGGCACGGATGGTGGAATTGGAGCAGGGTCAGGCCGGGTTACGGGTTGAGCTTGGGCTCCCCGTGGCTGCCCCGGTCCCGTCCTCCGCCCAGTCCAGCGTTGGGCAGGAGCTGGAGGACGAAACGGTCCGCGCGATTATTAACCGCATTGCTGCGGTCTTTGGTCCGCGGATAGACGCTCTGGCTGCGAGACTGCCGCCCTAACCGCGCCTGCGGCCGCCACTAGCGGCTGATAAGAGAAGGAGCGCAACGCCTGCAGCACCGGCACCCCTGCCATACCAGGAAGGACAAGTATCCTTTGCTGCGGCGGCGGCCAAGTCATCGGCGAAGAAAACTCCGGCTTCTGTGACTGAAACTAAGGCCCAGAAGAAGAAGTCAAAGAAACAGAGTAAGGCGGGGCAAGCCTCGAGGGGTCAGCCCCGAGAGGAGTTCCCGCCTCTGCCAAGCGCCGCCGCGCCTCTGCGTTCTGCTGCGCCACGGCAAACGGTCGCACCCTCACGGGCCACGGTGGTCACACCCTGGGCTCCTGCCCCTGCCCCTGCGACTGCTGCGTCCTCAGACGGGGACTGGCAGGTGGTTGGGCCCCGGCGATCACAGGCCAAAAGTCGCGGCGCTGCCGCGGAGCGCGAGGCGGCGCCAATTAATCAAACTCAAGGTGCCGAAGACAGCAGCGGTTGTCATCACGCTGCTGCCTGAGGTCAAGGAAAAGGGCCTGACGTACGAGGCCGTCTTGAAGCGTGCCCGGCGGGAGATAAACGTCTCCGATCTCGGGGACGTCTCCGCTCGCTCCCGCCAAGCCCGGACAGGTGCTCGGATTTTCGAGTACCTGGGGCCAGAGGGCGCCAAGACGGCCGACGCGATGGCCGCGAGGCTGCTGGGCCTGTTCCCAGCTGAGAGTGGTGTCCGGGTCGCCAGACCCGTGAAGTGCGCCGAACTGCACATTTCCGGGCTGGACGATTCCGTGACGGCGGAAGCATTCCGGGAGGCAATCGCCTCGAAAACCGGGTCTCCCAGCAGCGCCGTCCGGGTGGGCACCATTCGCCCAGGTCCAGGTGGTGTGGGTGCCGTCTGGGCATCGTGCCCTGTCGCGGCGGCCAAGGATTTGGTCGCCGCCGGTAGACTTCTGGTGGACTGGAGCGCCGCGCGGGTAACCGCGTTGGAGCCCCGGCCTTCCAGGTGTTACAAGTGCATGGCGGTCGGTCACACCCGGCCGCTGTGCACCAACTGCTTCAACTGCAGAGGGCTTTGCTTCCGCTGCGGTCAGGCAGGGCACCAGGCGGCGACCTGTACTGCCACCCCACACTGCCCCGCTTGTGCGGCGGGCAACCGTCCCGCCAACCACTACATGGGGCGGGTGGGGTGCAGGCCTCCGGCCAAGTAAGGCCCTAAGAGAGGGGTGGGCAGCCAATCGGCCCCGGTTGCCCAACCCAGCGCGGCTGGACCGCCGCAGCGCATGGAGGAGGATGTCGTGGTCTAGTTTATGGACCACGACTCTATCCTCCTCCAAGGGAATCTCGGCTGCTCCGCCAGGGCGCAGGACCAACTTCCTGCAATCCATGGCGGAGCGGTCGATCGCTGTTGCCGTAGCCGCAGCGCCCTATATAGTCCCCGATCGCCCCAATTGGGCAGGTAGCGGGGATGGCTCTGTGGCGGTCGTCGGGTTGGCGGCGCCGCATTCCCCGCCCTTGTCACTCAAAGACCAGGGCACGGGATACGTGGCGGCTGAATGGGGAGGGGTCACGCTGTATGGCGTGTACTTCTCCCCTAGTCGTAGTCTGGCGGCTTTCGAGGTCTTCTTGCACAGCCTGGAGACCTCGATACGGCGTATGGCACCGAGCCCTGTGCTGATGCTGGGAGACTTCAACGCCAAATCAACGGCGTGGGTGTCCCCCAGGACGGACGCCCGAGGTGCGGCGGTCCAAGAGTGTGCGGAAGCGGCGGACCTCGTGTTGCTAAACCAAGGGTCCGCCCTAACGTGCGTGCGACGCGGGGGCGGGTCGATAGTGGACCTTTCGTTCGCTAGCCCCGGTATCGCCGCACATGTAAGGAGCTGGCGAGTCCTGGAGGAGGTCGAGACCCTATCTGACCACAGATACATTCAGATAGAGGTCTCCCGGACCCTTCAGGGTGCCAGCAGGGGTCACGCGGCGGACAGAACTCCCGCTTTTCCGCGATGGGCTGTGGGTAGGCTCGACCGGGAGCTGCTGGTGGAGGCGGCCATTTTTCAATCTTGGCTGCCTCCCCCCCTGACGGAAGACGTGGGCGCCGAGGCTGGCCGCATTCGCGGCATCCTTACGCAGATCTGCGATGCGGCCATGCCCCGCGTGCGGCGCCCGCCTCGACGGAAGGGGGTCTACTGGTGGTCCCCGGAGCTGGCCGACCTCCGTGCGGCCTGTATTCGAGCCCGGAGGTCCTACACCCGCAGCCGACGTCGCCGAATCCGCGATGAAGAGCGAGAGGGCCGGCTGTATGCGGCGTACAGCAGTGCGCGCACCGCGTTTAACCTGGCTATCTGTCGCGCCAAATACGCGAAAAAGCAGGAGATGCTGGAGGGTCTCGAGCGTGACCCCTGGGGACGCCCGTACCACGCGGCGCTTAACAAGCTCCGCGCCCAGGGCCCCCCCCTTACGGAGACCCTCCAGCCGGGCTTCCTCTCGGAGGTGGTTGAGGGACTATTCCCTTCACGGGCGGTGCACAGGCCCCCGGTCATGGCTCCGCCAGATGACGACCGGGAGGCCGACGACGGGGAGGTACCGCCCGTGACGACGACGGAAATGGGGGTAGCGGCAGCGCGTATGCGGAGAAGCGCCGCCCCCGGGCCGGACGGGATACCCGCCCGAGTGCTGGCCATGGTCCTCGACCACCTAGAGCCCCGCCTCAGGGGACTGTTCGACGCTTGCCTGGTGTCCGGACAGTTCCCTGACTGCTGGAAGGAGGGGAAGCTCGTGCTCCTGCCGAAGCCGGGACGGTCTCTGAATACAGTCGCGGCCTTCAGGCCAATCGTATTGCTGGACGGGGCGGGCAAACTTCTCGAGCGGGTAGTCACTGCCCGCATCGTCCGGCACCTAGGTGCGGTCGGCCCCGACCTGTCCGATGCCCAGTTCGGATTTCGGGCGGGTCGGTCTACGGTCGACGCCATCCTGCGCTTGAAGGCCGCGGCTGCGGAGGCCGTCACCTCGAGGGAAGTGCCGTTGGCGGTGTCGCTTGACATCGCCAACGCCTTCAATAGTCTGCCATTCGGCTGCATCAAGGAGGAACTCCGGTACCATGGAGTCGGCCGCAGCGTCCTCTTCGTGGACCGGGAAGGGGGCGTTGTAAGGAGGGCTATGTCGTGCGGCGTCCCGCAGGGTTCGGTTCTAGGGCCGCTCCTGTGGGACATCGGCTACGACTGGGTCCTCCGTGGCCGGCTCCCCCCCGGGCTGGGCGTGATTTGCTACGCAGACGATACGCTCGTCATAGCTCGGGGCGGGACCCTCAAGGAGGCGGAAACGCTGGCCACCTCAGGAACCGCGGAGGTGGTCAGGCGGATCGAGGCGCTGGGGCTTAGGGTGGCCCTTGAAATGTCGGAGGCCCTACTCTTCCATGGGCCCCGACGTGGCCCGCCCGCCAGCGCCTCGATAACGGTCAACGGTGTGGGCTTTCCAATCCAGGCCCACATCAAATATCTGGGCCTGGTAATGGATGGACGGTTGCACTTTGACGAGCACTTCCGCCGTCTTGCGCCAAAGCTCGTCGGCACGGCGTCCGCCCTCAGGCGACTGATGCCGAATTTGGGTGGACCGAGTCTCGCGTGTCGACGACTCTACGCGGGGGTAGTACGGTCAATGGCACTGTACGGCGCGCCAGTGTGGGCGGAGTCCCTGGCCGCTCGCAATAGGGCCCTTCTGTGGCGTCCACAGAGGGTCGTAGCGGTCAGGGCAATATGCGGGTACCGCACGGTCTCGTGCGATGCAGCCTGCGCGTTGGCCGGAACCCCCCCGTGGGATCTGGAGGCCGAAGTGCTCACCGACGTTTATCGGCGGGCGTCGATGGCGCGGGTGGGGGGCAACCGCCCCTCGCCAAGCGCAATCACAGCGTGGCGGGAAGATGCCCGCCGCGCCACCGTCCTAAAGTGGAGGTCTCGGCTGGAGACGCCCCGGGCTGGTCTCTGGACCGTGGGGGCGCTCCAGCCGATCTTGGAAGAATGGGCAGGGCGGCATCACGGGGTCCTCACCTTCCGGTTGGTGCAGGTTTTGTCGGGGCACGGTTGCTTCGGCAAATACCTGCACACGATCGCTAGGAGGGAGATGACCCCCGGATGTCACCACTGCGACTGCGGCGAGGACTCCGCGCAGCACACGCTCGAGTCATACCCTGCCGTCCGCGGAAGCCTATCGCGAAGGTGTGACGCTCAAGTGCACCGTGCGTCGCACAAGAGAGGGTGCCCGAAGGGGCTGCCGCCTGAGGATCGCGGTGAAACGACGCGGTTCCCGTGATCCGCCGTAGCAAGGGCGGGTGAGGGCACACGGTGGGTTTTTAGTGGGTGAGAGCCCCACACTACCTCGTTGGCTCCCCGGGCAGCGGGGTGTGCGGTAGGACATTTTTGCACACATAAAATAAAAAAAAATAAAAAAGTATTGCCTAATTCCACATTGACCGGAAAAAGGTATTATCATTTCATCTATCGAAATGTGTTCTGATCTTTTTTGGCAATAACATCCTGTCAAGACACGATCAAACAAAGGCATCACCTTCCAAATTTTGTCAATTGCACGTTGATTATCTGGGATGTCATTATCAAAAACTACTTTTAATCTTGTTCTTAACATAAAATATCTAGTTCGAGTCATATTATCAGCTATTATTGGCAGTCGAAATGCTTTCTCCCAATAAATTTTAATTGTAGGATGACCAATACTAGCCATTATCATATTATCCATATAATCATCAAAAAAATCGAACATTTGAAAGGCAGTTAGATCTCTCTCGAAATAATTGGGAGATATCTTGGAATGTATAGTAGGACAAAATGTTCCCGTCCAAGTATTACCTGTACTTGATGTATCATTATTTACAGTGGCAGGTCTCCCCCTTCCGCTTATTCCACGAATTCTTGTGCCCTTGTGAGTCTACTAACTCCTCTAGTATTACGGCGACTTTGTGTAAATGATGACAAAGATAGTGCAGGTGATGACGCCGATACGCACACATCAGAATCTACAATGTCTTCAGATTCGGAGCTGTTCGAACGTTCAGACTCGGAGATTTGTCGTTGTGTCGGTGGTACATACACTTCATCATCATCTGAGGCACTGAAATCGCCCTCTGATTCATTCAGCGCTTCTAAGATATTATCTTCTAACCCTAAAACAAAAATAGAAGGCATAGTTAGGACCCTATGTATTAAATAAAGCACATCTAAAATATCATTTGCACTTAATTAAAAACAAACGTACTAAATTTAAGACATTGATAGAAACTACAGAATAAAATCGGCATCGTGTACAAAACATGAAAAATACTGCTAGATCGTGTTAGAATAATAACTAATTATGACGTATTGTAAGCAAAAATTTAGGTTTTCCTAAAATAAATTACGATAATTGAAGATTTACTTACCTTTTGTAAACAGCGCATGCGCTCGTTGTTGTTGTGACGCCATGTTCACCTTCGACTCGTACCTACTGACAAGTTGACGTCCTATTTGTTTTTTAAACCCTTATATAGGAACCTTTCGTTTCATGCAGAAAAAAAATGGATTGATCTCTTATTATCTGTCACAGATATTTTTTTGTTAGATGTTCTAAATTAAGGACATAAGTACTCAGGAGGTTAACAGTCTGCCATTCGGCTGCATCAGGGAGGCACTCCGATTCCAAGGGGTGCCCGCCTACCTGAGGCGGCTGGTGGCAGACTACCTCGAAGGTCGCAGCGTTCTCTTCGTAAGCCGGGAATGGGACGCTATAAGGAGGGCCATGTCGTGCGGTGTCCCACAGGGATCTGTCCTGGGGCCGCTCCTGTGGGACATCGGGTACGACTGGGTCCTACGTGGCCAGCTATCCCCCGTGCTGAGCGTAATTTGTTACGCCGATGATACCCTTGTCACGGCCCGGGGAGGGAACTTAGAGGAGGCGGCGCAGCTGGCCACCTTGGGTACCGCGGAGGTGGTCAGACGTATCGAGGCACTGGGGCTTAGGGTGGCCCTCAACAAGTCAGAGGCCGGGCCTCGGCGCGGACCACCCGCCGGCGCCTCGATTACGGTAAATGGTGTATGGGTCAGTATCCAGGCCAACATAAAATATCTGGGCCTGGTTCTCGACGGGCGGTGGCATTTCGACGAGCACTTCCGCCAGCTCGCACCGAGACTCGTCGGCACGGCGTCCGCCCTTGGGCGTCTTTTACCGAACCTGGGTGGACCCAGCATCGCGTGCTGACAGCTGTACGCAGGGGTGGTCCGTTCGATGTTACTTTACGGCGCACCCGTGTGGGCGGAGTCTCTGACCGCCCGCAATAGGGCTCTTCTGTAGAGACCACAGAGAGTCGTGGTGGTCAGAGCAATCCGCGGCTACCGCACGGTGTTGTGTGAGGCCGCATGCGCATTGGCCGGGACCCCCCCGTGGAACCTGGAAGTGGAGGTGCTCGTCGAAGTTTATCGGCGGGCGTCAGCAGCGCGTGGGGGAGGCGCTCGCCTCCCGCCTAGTCAAATCCGCGCATGGCGAAGCGACGCTCGCTGCGCCATCATCGCCAGGGTTCGGCTGGAAACGCCCCGGGCCGGTCTTCAGACCGTAGGGGTGCTCCAGCCAATTTTAGACGAATGGGTGGCTCGGCGGCATGGGGTCCTCACCTTCCGGCTGGTGTAGGTGCTGTCGGGGCATGGTTGCTTCGCCAAGTACCTGTACACAGTCGCTAGGAGGGAGGAGACTCCCTGCTGCCCCCACTTCGACTACAGCGAGGACTCGGCGCAGCACACTTTCTCACGCCCGGCCTGGGCTGAGCAGCGCCGGGATCTCGCTGCAGTCATCGGAGAGGACCTGTCACTGCCGGCTGTCGTTCGATCGATGGTCGGTGGTGACAGGTACTGGACCGCGGTCGCCAACTTCTGCGAGAATGTCATCTTGCGGAAGGAGGTGGCGGAGAGGGCCAGGGAGGCTGATTTCTCCTCTGGACCGACTCGCCGCCGGCGCGCGGTGTGGTGTGGGCGCGAATATCTGCGCCTAATGCCGCCCTAGCCGAGGCTGCGGGTGGTTGGACCGGGGATCGTCCTCCGCCCGCGTAGAGCCTACCGCGAAGGGCGTGGGGACGTCGCTCAGAGAGGATGCCCAACAGGGCTAGCCCGATGTCTTCCCGGGCAGCAGGGTGTGCGGTAGGTACATTTTTCAACCAATTCAGCCATCGTGACAATTGCTTCTGACTGCTAACACACGCACATTTTTCACTTTGTGTTTAATGTATAGCGCTAAGCATGTCAAATGCTAAAAATATAAATAAAAATATCTAAATATTTATAGGGTTTGCGTCATTATTAGGTAAAAATCTTAATTGTAAAATTAAGTTTACCTGGTCGGTACAATGTATGAAAATACTGCCGACAGATGGCGCAGGCGTCACCCAAAGACGTTAAGTATGAATGTGTTATCGAAATTAGCAGTCAGGAGCAATTGTCACGATGGCTGAATTGGCAAAGCATCTGGACGGTATCCAGGAGATGCAGGTTCAAATCCTGCTTGTGACTGTTATTTTCGATATCAAATTTTTCTCTTTGTGTTTAATGTATAGTGCTAAGCATATCAAATGCTAAAAATATATATAAAAATATCTAAATATTTATAGGGTTTGCGTCATTATTAGGTAAAAATCTTAATTGTAAAATTATGTTTACCTGGTCGGTACAATGTATAAAAATACTGCCGACAGATGGCGCAGGCGTCACCCAAAGATGTTAAGTATGAATGTGTTATCGAGATTAGCAGTCGGGAGCAAGGGTTACGATAGCTGAATTGGCAAAGCATCTGGACGGTATCCAGGAGATGCAGGTTCGAATCCTGCTCGTGACTGTTATTTTCGACTTCACATTTTTCACTTTGTGTTTAATGTATGTTGCTAAGCATGTCAAATGCTAAAAATATATATAAAAATATCTAAATATGGCTGAACTGCACTAGATTTATGGAATAAACTCAAAAATACCTATGCTAGCAGAGGACCGGCCAGAAAGGCCTCCTTGCTCAAACAGCTCATACTAACGAAACTAAAAGATCATGACGTTCGTAGGCACCTAAACACATTCACGGATATCGTTCACAAACTCGCAGATATGAACGTAATTATAAATGTAGACTTACTCACTATAATGATGCTATACAGTCTTTCTCCAGAGTATGACAATTTTAGAGTTGCAATTGAAACCAGAGACACTCTTCCAAAGCCAGACGAGCTAAAAACTAAAATTATTGAAGAGTGTGAAGCACGTCATAACATGGCCATCATCTCGAAACAAAAAGAGACTTGTTTACAAGAAGAAGCACTTTATACTTCTTGTATAATTTGTAAACGAACGGGTAATATATTTACACGTAGTGGTCATAAAATCTGTACAACTTGCTGGAAGAAAAATCACAAGAAAACCAACGGATATAAACAAGATTCTCATAAAAACCACATTGTTATGCAGTGCCTCCTCACTAACAACGAGAAGCGTGGCATTTGGGTTTTGGACAGTGGCTGTACATCTCATATAACTCATCAAAAGGAACTCTTCAGTACAATTGAATCTACAACAGGAAAACTAAAGTTTGCAACTGACGAGCTTAATGCAGAAATTGAAGGAAAAGGTACAGTATCCTTTACTTCAAAAACTCATAATAGCAAAGCACTTACTTAAAGAACACTCTTTATGTACCCAGCCTATGTACAAAATTGATGTCCGTCGGTAAGATGACAGACGCTGGCTGCTCTGTCTTATTTACTAAGAATAAAGCGACGGTCGATAATCCCAAATGCAAAATCACTCTAACCGCATTCAAGCATGATGATGGATTATATTATATGCAATGTAGTCATACTGAACTAATTTAGCAAGTAGTTTCAGATAATTCGTCAAATTTAAAAATTGGTGAATGGCATAGGAAACTTGGACATATGAACGCCAAAGATTTAAAACTTTGCACTCAAGAACAACTTACTACTTGGTTTAAACTTTGATAGTTCCGAGAATCTGGACGAGTGTGAAGCATGCATTCAAGCGAAAATACATAGAATTCCTGCTCCTCGTGAGAAAGTGACTCAACGTACGACTCAACTCTTAGAAATCGTTCATAGTGATGTTTGTGGGCCTGTAAGAACACCTACATTAAGTGGTAACAGATACTTCATCACATTCATCGATGACTTTAGCAGATACAGTAGAGTCTATTTTATAAAAAACAAGAACGAAATATTTGAAAAATTTAAAGAGTTCAAAGAGTTAGCGGAAACATACACAGGAAATAAAATTAAGTACCTATAATCATACACACAGTACTGAATACGTTAATAAAGAATTTAACTTTTACTTAAAATCTTGCGGCATACAGAGAAGGCTTACCGCACCATACACTCCAAACCAAAATGGCGTAGCTGAAAGAAAGAATCGCACACTACTTGAGAAAGCAAGAGCTATGTATCTATCAAGATGCAAGGGCACCTCTAAAATGCTGGGGTGAAGCAATATTCACTGCAAATTATCTTTGTAACAGATCAGTTAATAGCTCCATCCAGAACAGAACACCCTTTGAAATATGGGTTGGTAGGAAGCCATGTTTAAATCATCTGTACATATTTGGTTGTAAAACGTATGTTTTAATAAAAGCCGCTAATGGTCACAAGTTTGCTTTAAAAGCCATCCAAGGAATGTTTGTGGGATATTCTGAAACGTCTAAAGCATTTCGAATTTACATACCCTCGAAAAATAAAATTATCATTGCAAAAGATATCAGAGTAATGAAGAAAATGTATTACGATGAACAAAATAATAGCGAAACCATGATGACTTAGGGTTATCACATGAACAAATAACTTCAGGAACAATAAGTCGCCAGCAAGTTGATATTTCAAACGGCGATTATAGTGATGGTGGCGATGTTCAACAAAATGATATCGATAATGATATATTGGAAGTTAATGATGAAACGCTACAGGATAGCGGTATTGAAAATATATATCCAGAACCTGCGGGAATAGACAACGATCAAAATTACGAATCTCTTTCTGTTGCTGAGGCTGATGAAACCACTGTACAAATGAGATCGTTAAGAGACAGATCAACAATTTCTGCTCCAAAACGTTACGATGATTTTATTTTAGCTGCCGCAGAAGAAATCGAAAATTTGGAAAAGCCCGTATAACCTGCAATATATAAAGATGCTCTAAACTCATCTGCAAAAGAAAAATGGATTGATGCCATGGATAATAAGATTACTGCCTTAATCGATAATCAAACATGGGAACTTGTGGATTTGCCCAAGGGACGTAAAGCTTTGCCTTGTAAATGGGTGTACAAAATTAAATTGAATCCAGACGGTTCAGTTGAAAGATATAAAGCCAGAATGGTTATTAAAGGATATGCTCAAGAACCTGGACTTGATTACGACAAAACGTTCAGTCCAGTTGTTCGAATGAGTACCGTCCGTACATTACTTGCTGTGAGTGCTCGAGAAAACTTAAATTTACTGCAGTTCGATGTATCAACCGTATTTCTTAATGGCACTGTAAATGAGAAAATCTATATGAAACAGCCCATTGGATATCAGGACGGTACTAAACGGGTCTGTAAACTTAAACGTAGTTTATATGGGTTAAAGCAAGCGCCTCGATGTTGGAATACTTGTATAGCCGAATTCCTAACACTATCTGGCTTTCAACAGAGTGAATCTGATCCGTGCTTATACACTCGCGTTCGAGGACATTCGAAAGTTTTTATTGGAATTTACGTTGAAGACGTAAGAAGGTCTTGTAACGTTTAACTCCACTAGAGCCGGTGAAGAATTTATTAAAGAGCTTAAAACAAAGTTTAAAATTACTACCAAGCCTGCTTCATATTTCCTTGGTATGCAAATTAATGTACGAAAAGATGCGATTACACTATCTCAAAAGATGTATACACAGAAAGTGCTACAGAAGCTTAGAATGATTTCAAGCCAGCCCCAACACCAATCCTTCGAGAAAATGATCAGGCAGAGGAAGAAGATGATGTTATTGGGTCTTTTCCATACAGACAAGCTGTGGGAGCTTTGTCATATTTGGCAGTATGCACGAGGCCTGATATTACGTATGCTATAGGTGTTGCTTCTTGAAATTTGGGACCACCTACTAACTGATGTTTTTCTATTAAAGCGCATCTTCCGTTATTTAAAAGGCACTCAAAGGAATGGGATGACATATTTTAAAAAATCGCATTCACACAAATTGATCTGTAACAGTGACGCTGATCATGCAGGAGATCACACCACCGGTTGATCCACTTCAGGAATGGTGTGCCTATTCTCTGAAGCTGCTATTAGCTGGAGAAGTCAATTACAAACTATGGTGTCAATCTCTTCAACTGAGACGGAGATCATAGCAGCTAGTGAGACTGCTCAAGAGATTTTATGGTTGGATCGCCTTTTAAACAGTTTAATCTCAACTGAGAAACCAGCACTAAAATTGGATAACGAATCGGCTGTAAAACTAGCACACAACCCTAAGTATGAATATCACAAGCGAACCAAGCATATTAAACTAAAGCATTTCTTTGTCAGAGAATGTGTCAGTAATGGACAGTTCACTGTGGAGCAAGTTCCATCGGAGTTTCAACTAGCTGATATGCTGACAAAACCACTGTTCGGTCCTAGAATTCAAGATTTAAGTTCTAAAATAGGATTAAAGAATTTGTCTTTAAATTCTTAAACAAAAAAATAAATAAATGTGGATGTTAGGAATAGAGACTCCTTGTTCATATTGCTCTATTCCTATCTGTTGAGTAGTATATTCCTTGATTCCTATTATACTGCTCTAAAAAGAAATACATTTTTAAAAATAAAACTATAATATGTCATTATATATATTTAAAATATAATTAATCTTGTATTTAATACGATAAAAAAAAAAAAGTTTATTCCAACATAATATGTACACAGTTTTTATTAAAATGTTTTTCCATGCTTACAAAAATGCATAAGTTTATATATTAAATAAATTTTACATAACTGCGTAGGTAGGTAGGGGAGACTGAGGACACTTGATCCCTAGGCCATAATTACAAAAGTAAATTTTATTTTTAAATTCGTAACATGCCACACTGATCTTAACTGCCATCGTCAATGAACAACTATCATTTTGAAACCTTAATATCGACAACTTCAAAGCAGTGGTGCAATTTTGTTTACAGCGTGTCAACACCTTTTTTTCAAGTATTTTGATTGTTATTTTAAGATATTCATATAAATAAATTACGAATTACAATTAAAATTGCTTATACCCGATTTATTATTTTTTATTATATTTATTAGTGTGTGTAGAGATGTGTTTTCTTTAATTAACATTTTGTTTTGATTTCGAAAATATTTTTTTGTAAAATAACGTCCATCCAGGGTACACTTGATTATGGGATCAAGTATCCCCTACATTCTTGCAATATTATATGTTTTTGCTTTGTTACTTACTATAGATTTTAAAATGCCTAGAATATACAAAAGGAAGGGTTGACAAACTCCAAACAATAGACAAAATAAAAGCCAGTAGTCAAAGCTGCCCTAAAAGGTACCTAATAATAGCTTAAAAAGCATAGCCAAGTCCTTCAATGTGCCTCTAATGACGTTGAAAAGGTATGCAAGGAAACAAAAGTAGCAAGAATATGATTAAGAATTTAGAAGATTAAGGTTGATTTCATACCAAAACAACTATAATAATAATTAATTAATAAATTAGAAGATTTTTTTTTCATAAAGCGTCTGCAAAAAACGTAATATTAAGGATTAGGAAAACTATAGTACTTAGGTACCTATGAGGTAATAAATATGTTAATAAATATTAAGTTTCATAAATTACAAATTTCCTACTAAACAAACCTTCATTCATGCATATTATGCACTAAAATGCACTTTTTTACCTTATGATCAAATCTACCCCTTACAATGATCAAATGTCCCAGAACGTGGGACACTTGATCCTTTTGTAATCTTCAGGAAAAACGACAAAAAATCAGGTTAACACAGATAAATTTTATAATCGAATGATGCAAAAGGGTAGAAGGAGAAATTTTCTAGGCAATGATATAAAAATATTCTGTAAAACTTTAATAAACTTAGAGATATTAATGAAAAACCAAAATGGGGATCAAGTGTCCCCAGTCTCCCCTACTGCAAACCCTGAATGGAAAGAGAAATGAAAATAATATATTATGTCTTTGTATGTACATGTGTATATGCCGTGTGGGGCCGGCACCAAGAATAGCTCCACCCCGTCTGTTCCTATGGGAGTCGTATAAACCGACCAAGGGATTACGGGGGGACCGGGCAGCAGCGTTCCCCTGTGTACTAAAAACATCCTCTGCGATCGCCAACCCGCCTGCCAAGCGTGGCGATTATGGTAAAACCCCCATTTTGGGGAGGCCTATGTCCAGCAGTGGACGATGAAAGGCTGATGGATGGATGGATGGATGTACATAGGTATGTACCTCCATAATACTTGAACTGTCCAACATTTGGTATAGCAAGTAAGTGACTTCAAAGCAAGTAGGTATGAAAGAGGGTATTGGTGTAAATATGTGGAAGGGATACTCCAATGATTCAGACATGTGGCAAGATTGTCGGACAAGTGACTGGTGTAAGAAGAAATACAATACGAAAGTGGAAGGATGTAGGAACAGGGGGGACCGAGACTCACTTACCTAGACTAAATCGGTCATGTATTGAAGGAAGTTAATGTCAGAATTATTAATGTTAAAGAAGCGAGAGATGTATGCAAGAATAGAGTCTTTTAGCACTCTGTTCTCTCTACCTGGCCCACAACGGAGATGGCGAGATGATAAGTAAGTAAGTAAGTCATTTCATATTCGCACCCTGTCTTAAAGCAGCTTTCCTTCTGTTTTTTATATCTATTATGTCACATTTTGTTTTAGATTACTAAAGAGGATTATCTTTGTGAGGCTTGTTTTCATACAGCTATGCAAGCTGTAAATAGCTACATGAAGATCCAAACCAGTGCGCAGGCCCATCTCATTGCGGTCATATGGAAGTCTTTTTGTTGTGTGGACGATCATTGGCCAGCAAGTGAAATCTACCACTGCAGAGATAATTCAAATAGTTGAAAACATAACAGCACCACGTCAACCAAGAAACTTGGGATTAGATCATAAACCCAGGGAAGAATTACTTCAGCATAATTTAAACATTCCTAATGCGGACATATAATGCAGAGAACTTACACACTATACTATCATCATCTGTGATGGAACATACATTTACTTAAATAAAAGTAGTAACTACATGTTCCACGAGAATTCATTTTCTCTCCATAAATAAGGAAATCTACTTGAACCATTTATGCTTGTAGCATGTGATGGTTATATTTTATACTGTTTTGGCCCCTATAAGGCTCCCACGTCAGATGCAGAGATAATGAAGTCATTATTTAACAATTAATATTCCTCACTCAAACAATATTTTCAACGAAATGACATATTTATTGTAGAGAGGGTTCTCAGGGACAACACAATTACAAGATTTATGTTTATATATTTACAGAGACGCTTGGTGAAGGTGAACACTAAGCTTGGAACATTTCACAAGTAGCATGTGAAATTTCATATGAAATGAATTTCATACTTCGCATCTGCTACCACTCTTCATTTGGCCTGTGAAAAGTCACACTCAATGAAATCGCGGGAACGAGCAAGTAGCGACTTAGCGAGCGACGAATCGCGCCCACTAGGTAGGTATATAGTTTGTTCGTTCTATCACGCTCACTGTGGGCGTGATAGAAAGAACAAACTATATTTAGATGATTCGTCGCCGGAGCGTAGCACCACGCATGCGACGTTTTAGTACTATATGCCTCAGTTTTGACCTTGAGTATCCTAAAAGAGTATTTTAAAAAAGACTTAAATTAAGTGCCGTAAAGTATTAATTTCCTTGCAATCATTTGTCGCAGATCTCAAAATCACGTGTTTGTTTACATGAATGAAATGAAATGAAATTTCATTATTATCACAGACCACAGCTCAGTCAGTCGAGTGTGTCTTCGATGATTGTTTGCGATTTACTTACTTTCATTGTACATCAGTCAGTACATAGTTTATTGTAATTATATAGGTATAGATTATTATTTTTTATTTAGTAAGTCAGTATATGTATAGCGTTAATATACATATGTTAGATTAGTGTAAATGAGACCAATAGATAGATAAAATAAACCTTAGTTAGGAGTATTCATACAAAACTTCCTACTTCATTTTATGCTAGCATACGAAACGTGTGACGTGGGATGAAAAATCATTGTCAATGAAATTTCACATGTGAAATCATATGATATTTTTTTTTTTAATTTCATCCAATGAAAATGAAATAAAAGTAGCAATCATTTCCATAACTAGTGAACACCAATTAACTACTGCCCAGGTAAATAGAAGTAGATGTGTCACAATATGCAGATGGGTTGTAGAGGTGGTCAATGGCTACATTAAAAGAGATTATAGATTGTTACGATTTGAATTTAAGAACAAGTGGGGAAAATACATTGATTAGAGGCATTGATTTATTAAATCATAGATGCACAGTTTTTTGCAGACGCTTTATGAAAAAAAAAATCTTCGAATTTATTAATTAATTATTATTACAGTTGTTTTGGTATGAAATCAACCTTAATCTTCTATATTCTTAATAATATTCTTGCTACTTTTGTTTCCTTGCATACCCTTTCAACGTCTTTAGAGGCACATTGAAGGACTTGGCTATGCTTTTTAAGCTATTATTAGGTACCTTTTAGGGCAGCTTTGACTACTGGCTTTTATTTTGTCTATTGATTGGAGTTTATCAACCCTTCCTTTTGTATATTCTAGGCATTTTAAAATCTATAGTAAGTAACAAAGCAAAAACATATAATCTTGCAAGAATGTATACTTGATCCCATAATCAAGTCTACCCGAATTTGCCATGATCAAGTGTACTGGACCGTTATTTTACAAAAAAATATTTTTCGAAATCGAAACAAAATGTTAATTAAAGAAAACACATCTCTACAGACACTTTAATAAATCCGGTAGAAGCTATTTTAATTGTAATTTATTTATATGACTTAAAATAACAATCAAAATACTTGAAAAAAAGGAGTTGACACGCTGTAAACAAGATTGCACCACTGCTTTGAAGTTGTCGATATTAGCTTTCAAAATGATAGTTGTTCATTGACGATGGCAGTTAAGATCAGTGTTTCATGTTACGAATTTAAAAATAAATTTTACTTTTGTAGTTATGGCCTAGGGATCAAGTGTCCCAAGGGATCAAGTGTACTCAGTCTCCCCTACGATGTTCTCTCTGATGTAAAAGCATTGATAGATACTGTGGAGTGTAGAAGTAAGGAGGACTAACTCAGTATATTAAAAAGTGTCCGCTGAAAGGGAGCCTATTATTATATTTCTTACTTAATTATATTTGACTACGTAAATAGTTGAAATTAACTAATTGAACGACCGAACTGGCGACCGAGTCGCCGTGTTGGCAGCGATTCATCGGCTCGACTTAATCATACACAGAGATGAGCGTTGATAGGTTGATACGAATAGCATATAATTTAGTAGGTTATTTTATTTTAGCATTCAAACACGTTTTTAAATCTGTGGGATTATCAATGAAATGAAAATTACATGCCGTGTGGGGCCGGCTTTAGAATTGTCCCACGCCTCCCACCCATGGGAGTCGTAAGAGCCGACTGAGGGATAACCGGGGGAGTGGGCAGCAGCACTCCTTTGAGTATTAACAACATCCACTGCGATCGCCAACCCGCCTGCCAAGCGTGGCGATTACGGCACTATCCCCCATTCTTGGGGAGGCCTATGTCCAGCAGTGGACGTTAAAAGGCTGATGGATGGATGGATGGATGGATGGGATTATCAATATTATCTTTTAAATGTTAGAATATTTATGTATTGCTCAAACATTAAAATTAGCACTATCTACATAATTTAATGAGAAGAGTGATCGGCTCAACTCACGACTTGATTGCGACGCCGGTTACATGCAACCATATAACAATAATATTCAGGAGCATACAACTGTCGACGCGACTTGTAGATTACCGAGTTGACTCGGATTCGTGTAAAAGGAAGTCGAGCTGACTCGTTGGTTGAGTAGCTCGAGTTGACCGAGTTAAATAATTCGAGTTGCCCATCGCTACTGGGCACTGGGAAGTTACTCTCTAGTCTCTCTGAGTCTCTCGGCACTTGGGCAGTACCAGACTACCATACCAGTCTCTAGTTATATGCTCTTTGCATACCAGTACAGTTGGTCACAGACTAATTAGTGTGTCACAATGTGACACTGACACTACTGATAGTCACATAGTGTGTGAGTACCTAGCTACATATATTGTAATCTGTGGTGAGTACTGCTCTTTGGTGAGTACAGCAGAGTACAGTACTTTGATTTGATGAGCAAAATCTCTCGGTCTCTTGATTATTGAGTATTTGGTATTTATTATATTCCTTGCTCTCGGTAGTCGGTACTACATTTTTTGAGCAAAATAATAATTGATGCAGGAAAGTTTTTGTCTGAAAGTGCTACAAATTGCTGATCATCTAAAACGTAGTGATTATAGGTACTCTTTGTTGCTGATACCTGATAAGTAAAGCTCTGATAAAATGAATATATTACCGAAAAAGAGGTTTGTAACTTCATAACGAGTTATTTTTCTATCTTTATTTTGCTGCAAGACTTGCTTCGTTGATTACATAAAAGGTACAGGAATGATTAGTAGGTACTTACTTAATACGATCCAAAAAAGTAGTAGTATTCTGTCTACCTCTGCGAAGTAGGTACTACATTTAAGTAATAGACAATCATATGAGAATAATTTTGTCCGTATGGTGACGGACTAAGAATACAATTGCCACCACCCCAATCCTTCCCACGGGTGTCGTATAAGGCGACTAAGGGAAGTAAGCAATTATCATCCATTGCATGATTGGTGGTAGGGATGGGTTCCAAGTGGGAGTACCCACTTCGTATTGGGCCCGAGTGGGTTGGTACCACCATCTCCCGTGTGACTGGCCATGAAGCACATCGTTGTGTTTTGGCTGTAGCAGGAGATAGCCGTTTATTCTTTCATTTCATATCTGTGAAATGAAATAGTGAGCAGCAGCTTGACAATACTCTCAGTATAATTGAGTCCATGAGCGACTGTTACTATTTACCATCAGATGGGCCTTGGCTGGTCTGCTTTCCAACACCAATTTGTCATATCTATCATGCTTATTATATTTAGAATGCTTATTGATCTTAATTGTATAGATAATCAATTAAATTAGTCTTTAATTTTGTTTGACAATACAAGTCTTTATAATAATTGCTTACATAGTAGTATTTTTTTAGATGGCATGTAAGGACAAAGGAGAACATAGCACGAGTGAGAAAGGATGAGGCAGAAGCGGCAGAAAGAGAAAAACAGGAGAAACAAAGAACTGAACAGGCAGACCGTGAAGCACGCTTAACAGTGCTCAAAAATAAAAGCAAACAGAAATTATTTGACCTTGGCATAATAGAACCACAATGTGAAAATGTTTTGCCTACTGAACATATAAACTTGTTTGCTAATTATGAAGATGCTGTGAAAACTTCTAACAAAGAACATGATAAAGAAATAAAAGATAAAAAGGAGGAGTATGAGAAAAAAATTGGTTATTTAACTTATCTCGGGCAAGACACAAATGAAGCTCTAGGCAAAAAAAATTGGTACGAAGTGCTACCAGAAACGTCACGATTTTCTAGATCCAGTGACATAAAAGATACTTATGAAAAACTAGTATTAAAAGATGAAGATGGTAAACCAAAGAATAGAGATCTGGACGTAAAGGATGGCGAGGTGTCTTGGAAAAAAAAACAAGAACTTGATCCTATAAATGCATTTAAGCATTTATATAATAAAAAAAGTTCTAATCAAACCCTAAAAGCAAAGGTAGATATTTCAATTACTAAAAATAAACACAAACATAAATCAGAGAAAGAAGACAAAGAAAAGAAATTACATAAGCTTAGAGAGGCCCGTTTAAAGCGTGAACTGCAAGAGAAACAGAGAACAGAATTATTCCTGAGTGGAATTAATAAACCAGTGACCACTGAACCTGAAAAAGTTACAAAGATAAAAGCTAAATATAATTCACAATTCAATCCTGAACTGGCAAGACAAAACTATAGATAATCATTCTCCAAAAAATCCATTAACTATGTGATGTTTTTTTGTGATATGGAGGATGGGAAAAGTATGAATTGTAGGTACAGTCAAGAGCACATGAAGTTTTACACTCATTTACATCTTACCTCTACTGCGGTTGTAATAAGAACGGTACAAAGTCTAATCTGTAAAGCTCCATGAGCTCTTGACTGTACAATAAATAAAAATTGTAAGTAAACAAAGTTATTAGAAACGGTGACAACACAATAAAAAAAAAAAAAAAAATTATTACAAGAAGTATATTTTTGAAGTACCACTTTCTATAGTATTTTTTTAGACTAGAAACTAAAAAGAAGAAAATAAATTCTAGTTTAAAACAAAAAAAAAACACGCTTCAGTAGCTAGTAGAACTAAAATGTACAAAATAATATTATGATAAATAATTATTGTAGAAAAGCGTGGGGTGCTTTTTACTATATTTGATGTCGGGCACCCCACACTCACCCCACAAGAATCAAAGAAATTGGTATCTCATGGTAAAGACAATAATTCAAAAGAGAAGAACCATAATTTGTAAAATTAAGTAAATGCTGCTGAATAAATTTTATGTTTGATAAAGTTTTATTAGGAGAAATGTAAAGAGTAACAATTGTGTCAGTGGTTGATATTCTTCGTCGCACTTCACAACATCAATGGCACCTATTTGTGAAATCTCATCGGAAAGTTACATGAGGACAGTTGATGACATATTTTGCATTGTGAAGGGTGTCTGAAGATGAATGGTGTAGGTGACACCACCAGCTCTATGAGTTTGATTGCTTGTACTGAGTAACAATAAGTCTTGAATATTGATTCGCTCTTCATTTTTCATAACATAACATAGCATCACGCCTGTATCTCCGAAGGGGTAGGCAGAGGTGTATTACACACCCACGATTCGTTACGTTTTCATTTCGTTTTTATCCAAGTTTCCGAAAATAACAAAAATGTGGAAATCTTCAATACTTTATCATCAAGATCAGAAAAATGAATCACTTGGAACTCTGACAATTAAATAGAAGATTGCATAATTCACCCGGAACAGTTATTAGCCGAGTTTTCCAAGTCTTTCAAATTCGGTTTGTAAGTCTATTATTCCGACTGGTTGTTGCCTTCTATATTTTACTGTCAATGGTTTTAGAGACTTTAAATAGTCCATTAATAATAGTGAAACGCGTTAACGCTAATATAAGATTTTATTACATCACATAACCGAAACAGATTGTCCAGAGTTACCTACTTTCAAGTCGCGGCTAGATAAGTTTTACTTCAAAACTAATATTAGATAAAACCCTTTACCATAACTTTTAAGAGAATTCTTTTAAAGTTATTGTAAGAATAAAAGAAAATATTGTTATATAATTATATTATAATTATATCC
The DNA here is from genome assembly GCA_948253155.1 of Leucoma salicis. NCBI lineage: Eukaryota > Metazoa > Arthropoda > Insecta > Lepidoptera > Erebidae > Leucoma > Leucoma salicis. Next base: position 17,329,266 of record OX411818.1, read on the forward strand.
TTAAAATGTACAGTAGTTAAAATTTCTCTTCAGTCTTGGCTCTTAAAATTAATATGTCTTCAAAATAATTAGTATAGTCTTATTTATAAAGAGTATGAGTTAGTAAAATTAGTGGCAATTTATCTTCCAGTTTACTAAATGGGTAATTAAATGTTTCACAAAACATTTGCAGTATTCTCACTATACAAGCTACGTCATTTGGATAATCAGAGTACTTCAATCTGCAAGCAAAAAAGTAATTATACTTATTATCAAAGTATCACTATAGCCTCACAAATCTACACAAATAAATATAATCGAAGTTGTTCGTAATGTCTAAGTAACAGCTCTTTACTAAATGCATATGAAAGTATACAATTATGTTACCTATAACAAGATACCAATTTTAAAGTTTTTGTCTATCTGATCAGCCGGTTAATCTGCGTAAAGGCTGAAGAAATTTAGAAAGGACTTTTCTCCGTGTGGTGACGGACTAAGAATACAAGTGCCACCTACCCCATTCTTTCCCGCGGGTGTCTAACGGAAGTAAGCAATTATCACCCATTACATTACTGGTGGTAGGGCTGGGTACCGAGTGAGAGTACCCACTTGCTATCGGGCCCGAACGGGTCGGTACCACCGTCTCCTGTACGACCGGTCATGAAGCACGTCGATCTGTATTGGCTGTAGCAGAAGATAGCCGTTTATACTTCATATCTGAGAAATGAAATAATGCGCAGCAGCTTGACAATACTCTCAGTATAGTTGAGTCCATGAGCGACGGTTACCGCTTGCCATTGGGTGGGCCGTGGCTAGTCTGCCAACAGTAGCAATAAAAAAAACTCACTTGCAGATAGCTGATGTTATAAGGAGTAACTTAGGCTATTTTTATTTAGGTAAAATAAATAGGATTTCACGCAAAAAAAAGAAAATGCCTACCTAAATTCCATGTGAACGAAGTTGGGTATTTTTATATAAACTAGCTGACCCGGCGAACTTCTATATATTTTTTCATTAATAAATATTGCAACTATAAATTGAGATATAAAGTATCCTATCTCTTAAGTTGGAACAAAACACACATTTAAAAAAGATTAAAGTTAAAATCGGTTCAGTAGTTTCGGAGTTCATCCTGGACAAACATCGTGACACTGGAATTATATATAATAGGTATTAGCATCATAGGCTAAAACGAGTTCAAAAATAAGTTATTCTTTTTGTATGAAATTTTAAATAGCTGACGTGTACCAAATTTTTTTAGAACTTTTTTGATATTAACAATATAGACATACAATGAAATTGTTTTTATGTACATTGTAACTGTTAGATGAAAGACAGCTCATAAAATCTCTAAAGATGCACGTTTTATCCGACATAGTTGAAGAAAATAATCATAACTTTAGCTAGTTTGCATAATTATAAAATAATATAATTATATCCTATAACAATCTGTAATAATGTATGTGTTCGAATGGTGAAAGAACTTTTGAAATCAATACAGTTCAGAGATCACCGTTCACACACACTCATAAAATTTGTAAAAAAAAAAACAGCATCACGGCTGTATTCCCCGAAGGGGTAGGCAGAGGTGTATTACACACCCACGACTCGCCAGCTATGTTTAAGTCCCACTTAATAGGGGACGAGCCTATTGACGTCTACCGGGCACATTTCCAAACTCCGGGCTGCTACTGAGAATTTTTCTTTTTAGGAAAAAGCTCAATAACATTGCCCGACCCGGAGATCGAACCCGAGACCTCATGATTAGCAGTCGCATACACTACCGCTACACCACCGAGGCAGTTACAAAATTTGTACTCTCTTTATAATATTATTATAGATACTCTTATTCAAAGTAAATTATGCGTAACATTAAGTATTACTAAGTAAAATGTTCCTACCCGCACATCCCGTCGGCGTCGTTCGGGGCAATGAACAGGGTAATGTGGGGCCCTCACCCACTAAAGAAATCTGCCGTGTGCCGTCTCCGCCTTTATTGGCGGGCCACTGGAACTATTCCTTCTGTGGTACGTTACGTATTACCTACAAATGCTAAAGTTAATAGCATTTTGTTTTTGAAAAGCTTCATGGACAGGGATTATGTGATATATAAAACTGCATCAGTGTAAATATAAATATTCACCAACCTGTTAGTAGAACAATTTAATAATGTAAATACTAACCTGACGTATGAACATAAGAAATTGACAAAATTATCGACATGTTCGCTTTTACTTTGGCGTAATAATGTATATATTCCAACCAATAAAGGATAGCCATCAATGTTTTCGCCTTGTCTCCTTGTAATTAGGTCACCTGAAATCATTGAGAAGTTTTCACATAGCTCGTCGACGTCAGTAAAAGGAAACAAGTACGCTAACTCAGACCCCGTGCGGGCCAATAATGACCTACGCACGCAGGGCTGGTCACTTTTAGTTTATTTAATCGACGTAAATACAGAGCTAGTTTTTAATATACAAAATTAAAATAAATTATCTTGAAACTTAGGCAGAACATCAGGGATCCATAATACAAAGTTTCTTAATTGTATATTTTTATGCATAGAACGGGAGTGATATTATGTTTCTAGTGTTGTGATTTGAGAATATCCCGTCTCTATGTCATCCAAATATAATACAGTATTTTCTTCTCTCTCTCTTACCTTTGAGCTTGAATAAATAAACACCGAGCGGTAGCGGTGATCAACGAATCCTGGGCGCACGGCAATGCGTACGAAACGACGGCGCAGCCTTGCCGGGCGCATCTTTAAATTTTGTTATTGTGTGCGCGCGGCGACTCGTACTGGCACGCAAACATGCAAACCGCGCTCGGTTCGATTGTATGAAGATAACTTACTTCTTCCTTTTACTATGACGTCGTCGTCGGATGTCTTAAGTAAATAAAATATAATCTAATGTGTGGTGCTAAATACTAGCCAATAAAATAACATACTACTATGTATATTACTGTACCTGAAGTATAACATATTTGCAGTCTAGGTAACTGTGATATCAAAAGGACCACCAAAATTCGTCCCAGGTCGGCGTTCAATAATTCTGTTGCATTTTTTAAGTATATCTTTTCATATGGTTCATTTATACCACACCTAGTTAGATGTTCTTCTAGCTTTTGCATCAGCGACGGAGATAGTTTAGGCTTTGTTTCGGAATAAACTGAAGCTTTTAGCTCACTAATAACTGATCTGAAAAATCATAAGAATGTTTATACGTTGAAAATAGTTGCCTTAGTTTTCTATTTACTGACAGATAATGGCATAACATAATAATTAAGGATGATGTAGGTACAGGGGGAGAGCGAGACTCTCCTATCTATACCAAATCGGTCATATATTGAAAGAAGGTAAAGTCAGAAGTCTCCGAAACCGGCGAGCGTGTATTAAAATAATTATGAATGTTGAGGAAGCGAGAGATGTATGCAAGAATAGACTCTGTTCTCTGTGCCTACCTCGCAAGGGAGATGGCGTGATGATAAAGTAAGTATTACGTTGTACACCTCAAAAAATAAAATAAAAGTTGATGTTTGAGTTTGATTTTCGATTTCACATTTTCCACTTAGTATTTAAAATAAAAGTTGCTTATATTTCTGTAGTACCGGATACTATATTCTTAATTTTAAAAAGCACGCGCTTTGCATTAGATCCGTGCGTTAGCCGTGTGGGGCCGACACCAAGAATAGCTCCACCCCGTCTCTTCCTATGGGAGTCGTATAAGCCGGCTAAGGGATTACCAGGGGACCGGGCAGCAGCGTTCCCCTGTGTACTAAAAACATCCACTGCGATCGCCAATCCGCCTGCCAAGCGTGGCGATTATGGTAAAACCCCCATTTTGGGGAGGCCTATGTCCAGCAGTGGACGCTTAAAGGCTGATGGATGGATGGATGGATAGATTGCATCCCTACCCATACGAATATTTGTCGCTCGGTCGCATGATTGCGCTCCCAAAAAAGGAAAAATAGACCTTTCAGTACCATATATGGTAAGCAAACAAGACCGGACGCGTTTAGCGAACAGCTGGTATGCTAGAACCTTTCATGGCCCAGCCAATAGAAGCCGTTAAGAGTGTATGCGACAAAGATATACAAAAGGTTGCGTTAAACGTTTAAAGCTACCATGGAGGGGATATGAAAGCACTTAAACTCTTAACATCGACTTATAAGAAATTTCAAAATTTTACTAACACCATTTAGTGACATTAGACATAATTACTTTATCGAACAAGGTTATTAAAAATATAACTGTGACAAGTTTTGCAGTTACGAATTTAATAATTACTTTATTTATTAATGATGCCAAAGAAGTATAACTTCTCACGCGCGTACATAAGTAATACGCATTTTTTTATTTTCTCTCGATCGTCTCTAGCTTTAATAGCTTATAGGCTAATCCAGGGCTGCATGAATCTAATAATTAATAACAGTTTACTTACTCATTCATCGTTCTCAGTGAAGCTTCTAATTGAGCTGAATCAAATCTGCAACTAGTGTTCAACTGATAAGCCAGATGCCTCCTTATTATCTGCAAGGTTCCTATCAAAACCAGCACATCTGTTAATGTTTGGTATATTTTATGTCCCTTAGTAACTATATTTTCCAGCTCTTTAAAATCTGTACTCATATTTCCCAAAGATATTTTTTCTGAATTGTTTCTGAATATATCTTGAACATTTTGCATTTGGTTCTTCACCATAAAGCCGTATAAAGTGTCCAATCCATGTAGACCGACCACTCCGACAGCCTCATTCAATTTAGAGAATGTTTTATTATTCATAACTTCAGTTTGTGTTTTTACGTCATACCAAGCTCCGCATATGTTGATGTAGGTACAAATCCTGGAACACATTTCATAATAAAACTGTCTGTATCAAATTAACATAAAGTATATTATTACGTATATTTATTTCCGTACCTCGCGTCCAGTAATTGAGGTATTTGTCGAGCAAGACTACCCATAAAGCCGGCCGAAGGGCTATACAATGTAACTCCTTTACGATAACTAATTTCCTTGGCTACATTTTCAGTTATTATGGCTGATATCTAAAACAATGCTAAAATTTTTAATAAACGATATTTAGATACACGCATAAGGCGTAAATTTATGGAGCGGACAAATGGATATTACAAGTACTTATTTTTGAAACCGGCAACCTACTTCTATCTCTTTCTATAGCGTGTATTTACCCATCTATTATAGTAGTAGAGACTTGCTTATCCCGGCAAGAATGGACCGGCTCGATCGGGGAGGAAACACCCGCTCACAAAATATCAGCGTGAAACAACGGTAGGAACTCCTATCGTTGTTCCGTACGGTGAGTGAGAGCGCCGGAGGTCCAAACCAGGGGGTTTAGGGAGGGCCCTATAATCTCCCTATTATCCTTGCTATCCTCTTCTTAGTATCATACCCATCCTCTCCTTAATATCCTTTCTTTCAACCTCCTATCCCTTTCCTTGGGAGATAGCGACGCGCGAGTGATGCCTCTGGCGTTGCTAGCGTGAATAGGCTACGATAACCGCTTACCATCAGGTGGGCCATATGCTTGTTTGCCACCCACTTAGTATTAAAGAGCAATGTTTTTTGCTACACGTAAAAAAATCTATATATAGACTATGAGGCACGGAGTCTCCTCTCAGAGTGAAAAGGAATCAGGTCGTAGTCCACCACACTGGTCCAGTGCGAGTTGGCAGACTTCACAAGCCGTCGAGAAAATCTCTTGGGCATGTCGGTTTCCTCGCGGTGTTTTCTTCCACCGAGCAGTGATAATTTACAAACAAATATAGACATGTTCTCGAAAAGTCAGAGGTGCATGCCGTCACCTTTGCCTGCATCGACCGAACTCGATACTGTTGTCTTTGCAGATCTTGGCTTTTCCACTAGGCTATTACTGTTTTTTTTTTAAATTAACATAATAGGTCCTAGGTACCGTGTTTTCTTTACGGTAGCTTCCCCATATTCAAATATTTTTATAGGCCTAATTATATACACTTAAAATCGTCAAGAATACACTAATAATTAACACGAGCGCCTGAGGCGAGTTAATAGTATTTTCAGAGAGGTTGCAAAACCCTACATAGATATATATATATATATTATGTCAATGACATTCCATTATTAGTTTACATTTAATATTCCTTCCTTTAGTCACGAGTAAGGCAAAATAGAGCAGAACACACTTATGCATTTAAATACGTACCTGTTTTTGCCAAATTCTCAGACCATGAATATTTATATAATCCTGAATATATTCTAAAGATCTTCTGTAACCATCCATACTCTCAGCTAACTTCTGCAATCGCGATAACAAATTAGCTGCTGTTGGTTGGTATTTCTTTCCTTGAGGTTCCAAAAATTCTACAAATTTCTTACTAATGTGTCTGTCTAACTCCTTCAACAAACCTTCCTCTAGTAACTCTGCGGGATCAACTCTTATTACACCTACTAATGTTGACCTCATATCTAAAATGCCTGAAATAAGAAAATAAAAAACATAAGTACCGAAACGTTACATAGAGGGAGAGAGAAAGCACAAAAGAACGTGACAACACGTGGTGACAGATTCATTGTGATTGATCGCGTGAATATAGGAGTCTGTTTCTCGACCAAACATAACTTATACATTGGACTTTTGACCAATCACAATGAAGTGAAATCAACGAACTTCTGTTTGTTTTACATAATAAGGAGCCGAATAATACAATTTTTACTTCTAAAAATTTTAGTATTACTTTAATGATCCACTATTCTTAAAACAACCAGGGACTAGAGTAAAAATGTCGTAGTAATTTGCTTACAATATTTGATATAGAGTAGATTAAGACGAAAATGACGGTACCCTTTTTTAGTCGATATCTACGAACACGTACATATTATATTAAAAGTGCAACTGAACGCAAAATGCTTAGGTACTAACCAGTTGTGAATGTAGAAGCTGAATGTGTCAGCCTTGCAACTTCCATCCTATGTTCTAACTGCGCATAGTCTCTTAATTTCTCCTTTTCCAATCTAGTAGGTACTTCTTTAATAGTCCAAGTTTGCAAGTCAATTATTTTCTCAACTATACTAAAAACCATTTCTGGGATGATTTGCAATACTTTTTGTATGTACTTAATTAGTTCATTACTGTAATACTGGGACACTGATACTAAGTCATCACTGTGCGCTTGATTTATTCGGAGTAACGGTATTTCCATTGCACTAGCTAGTTTTAAGAAAAGCGCTCGGAGTCTACTTGTAACTGCAGGGTTCTCTTTAATGCTGTCCTGCATAAATTTGGTATAGGTGTCTATTATATACCAAGCGTAACTAACGTCTGCTATAGTCTCCAAGGTTACCAAGGAATCTTCTTTTAAGGATGCAGCTCTTAAAAGGTTTCTCAGGGCTTCTTTACTATCAGAAAGGAACTGAACAATGGTTGAGGTGCTTTTGATACCATGGAATTCTTCCACTTCTTCGAGTGCTTGTATCAGTTGCGTTACTTTCTTTATCGACTTTGTTGAATTAGGTTCTCCTAATGAAGCTATCTGTTTAGCAATATTATCGAACCAAAGTTTCAATTTTTCATTTTCTTGGATTTTGGTAACTGGTTTGGCACCGGAAAACAGTTCAGATAGACTATTGACTGCTTCTATGGCAAGCGATTTATTCGTATTCCATGAATCGGCTCTATTTTCCAGCAATTTATTGAGAATTTCTCTAACCTTTAATTCCAATTCTGCTGTACTTATTAAAAGTTCCAAAATTTTCAATGGATCATAATTAGTTTCCTTGAATACGAGATCTCTTAGTTGTTTGCTCTTTTTGTTATTATCGAAAAATGTTACATCAGTATTATGCAGAAGTAGCCACCGTATAACGAGATTGGAGTTAAGGAGGAGATTCAAAATTTTACTGATATTATCCAAAACAAACTCATCCGTAAGAGTTCCTTCCTTCAAGTATTGGTGAGTTTTGTGTGTTAACATAGGAATAGATCCACCTCTCTTAGTAAATATTTCTTTAACCATCTTACTATTACATGTATTACTCAAAGCTGTTTTAGCAGCTTTGAAGTGTTCCCAGTAATCAATGACATTTATAGTGACCCCCATATAAATTGGAATGACCCAGTTGCTTGGAAAGAATTTGTCGACTATTTCTCTCATTCTAGATGTATCCGTGTGAAGGTAATGAGGTGTAAAAAATAAACAAACAAAAAGCATACTGGCTTGCGTCGCTAATGCTGAAGCCTGATGCTCGGGAATTGTATACACTGCTAACTGGTTGTAAATATCTTCAGATCTTAGCTTACCAATAACTTTTTCAATAAAATCAGGACGAATACGAACCCGACTGAAATTTATAAAAATTAATATTTTACATGGTTAAGACGACTGACTGAACCTACGACGCGGCGATGTTAGAGGCCACCTTACGGAGACTCGTAATCTTGAGGTTTTAATTTTAAAGTTATACTTATAAATTGGTTCTATTATATCTGTATGACTGAATAGATGACGGAGTGGTTTAGATTTCGACCTTACATGCTAAATGTTCGAAGTTACAACCCCACACGGGACAATTCTTCGTGTGATCAAAACTGTACAAGTGATTGTTCCGAGTTTGTATGTACTTTGTGTCCGTTATTTGTATATTTGTAAATCCACCACGACACAGTGATTTCCTAAAGAAGGGTGTTATCTTAAAATAAAGAAAAGAATTGATAGAACTCAAGTATCGTGAAAATTTATCCGTCAGAATCTACAAATTACGAAATCTTCATAAACGGTGTTTTGAACATTCTGTAACACACGAAGTATTTTTATTTACGTTGACGGTCCTGTGATGGCGTTAGGTATATTAGATACACAGCGGTAAAAATAAATATAGGTTTTAAAAAATGGCCGACGTTTTACAATAATGCAAATAGATGGATCTGATCAATATAAGTTACCTGAAATACTCAATAGGATAATCTGCGGGCCTTTTTCCACTTAGCTGATCATATCCGCTATCTCTGAGAAGTTTACACACATCATCAATGTTAGACTGTGATTGGCTCGTACTGTAGCGGTAGAACGCCACTAACAATCTTTCCCTTAACGAGCCCGGTATATAGAGATCACACAGCATAAGCATAGCGCCATAAAGATATAAACTTTCACACTGGAAATGAACGTTATAAAACTATGACTTCATTTGTTTGCTGTTATTATATAAGTAGAAGAAAGCGTGGATGGACTACCCATGTATGTTATCTGTATAAAACGTGAATGGAGCATTGGGACTACTTCTCGGCAGTCACACGTGTCGCAATAGAAAACGCAGTACTGTTCAATGTTATTATATGGAAGGGAGAGTTGGGTATGCAAAAAGGACCATGAGAATCTGTGGAGTGAGGCTGATTGACCGCATTCGTAACAAGGACGTAAGAGAGCGAGTGTGTATGAAAGAGAGTATTGGTGTAAAGATGCGAAAGGGAATGCTCCGATGGTTTGGACATGTGGAAAGAATGCCGGACGTTCGACTGGTTAAGAAGATATACAGTACGAACGTGGAAGATGTAGGTACAGGGGGAAAACGAGACTCATCTAACTAGACCAAATCGGCCATGTGTTGAGGGAAGGTGGAGTCAAGAGTCTCCCAAACCGCCGAGCGTGTAAGAAGAGAGTTATGAATGTTGAGGAAGCGAGAGATGTATGGAAGAATAGAGCCTTTTGGCAATCTGTTCTCTCTGCCTACCCCGCAAGGGAAATGGCGTGATCATAAGTAAGTAAACAAATGAAGAATGCCTTTGTATAGTGTAGTCTATCTCCTTTTTCAACACTTCGGTAGAAAGTATAATTAATTAGATCTAAAACATCGGTAGAAAAACAGAACATGGATGTATTAATAATGTTTTATTTCTTGTGTAACGTCAAAGCTCTTGGGATTTTTTTTATGACCTGACATGAGGACAGGACAATAAGCACGATTGTCCCTCATCACTCACGAGCTATGCTGGGTAGTATTAGCACAGAATAGATACTAGTCCTATGGACAGAAACATCACTTCCATTAAAACTTGTCCAAAATCTCTCTATAATAGCCTACAAAATTTTAATAATAATACCAATTGTTCGTAGCGAGAAGCAATGTACCTTATGTACACAGAAATACAGTTGAGATTGTTTAATGCGCTAGGGTTGCACCTATGATGATTTTACTTACTTACTTATCATCACGTTATCTACCTTGCGGGGTAGGCAGAGAGAACAGAGTGACAAAAGGCTCTATTCTTGCATACGTCTCTCGCTTCCTCAACATTCATAATTCTCTTCATACATTCTCCGGTTTCCGCTCGCCGGTTTCGGAGACTCCTGACTCCACCGACAGCAACAAAGCTGTCGTTTATAAAAGTTAAAAAATTATTTTTCTAGTAGATTCTATTTGATTACTTTTTATATCATTTTAAATATTATTTTCGTCGGATTATTTTTTTATAAATTGTTTTTTTTTTGTTGATCATATACGTTTAGAGATTTAGCTCTGAATTTTCGGTTATTAAATTTTATTGTAGAAATACCCTAAATCGCGTAAATAATTTTATTTTAATCAATACTACAAGTATGACAGCCTTATGTCGGTTGTACCGGCGGTACGCGAAGCGGTAGGCATCTAACTCGGGGCCTTGAGCGAGTGATTTACGCCTGGTATTAGTAACTACGATACCACTAACGATCTATATTACTATGAACGTATGTATTACGCGTGGGGCTGGCCCTAGAATCCAGCGCATCTCAACGCGTGAGATGAATAAGAGCTGACTCAGTCAGGGAATGATACGGTAGTTAAAGTAACTACCAACACTACCCAAAACGGCAGAAATGTTGGTGCAATCTTCGTTAATTACCTTGTCCCATCAAATGTGACAAAACTGGCAGACAATGCGATACGACATTCGCCCATTTAAAACTCGTCGTATTAAAAAGGCAATAGAGCGAAACGAAGGCTCCGAAATATTTGTATCTATCTGTCAGAAAACTCAACAGACTAACTTGAGAACCAGTGACATCACTGACATTTCATTCACAGATGAGATCTTGGGAGATTGGCAGAGGCTTTTTAAGTACTACATATAGGCTAGGTATACATAATGGCAACATGTACCAAATTAAAAGGAAAGTTACCAGGAGGTGATTAATTCACTACAGAGCTTCTGAGGGCAGATGGAAAGAGTCATCAGAGGATGTTTAATTACATGCAACATTCCAGATTTGTGAACTAGGAGCATTGTGATACTGTTCTTCCCAAAAGGCTCCACCACTCAGCCCCTTAATTTCCTTTATACAGTGGAATCCGTTTATAATGACATCGCAGGTACATAACAAACACGTCATACTAAGCGGACGTTATACAAAGCATTTTGTAGAAAATAAACAATCTCCTATTTTTGTTAGTATGTATTTATTTTAATAGAAAGAAACAAAATCAATTACCCACCGAGACTCAAAACAAAAAAACCATGCACGCGCCGAACGTCGTCGGGTATCACGTGACTCTCCCGAACACTGCCGAAGGTGTTAGGAATCATGCCGGTCGCTATAACTGGACGCAATTTATTAAAAATGGGTCACAATAAGCGACATGTCACTATATGCGAAGTCATTATATCCGACTTAGTTATAAAGAATTTTATATAAAAACCAAACTTCGCTGTGTAATTACGTATCATAAGCGGTTGGTCAATATAGGCGGAGTCATAATAAACGGATTCTACTGTATATATTTTCCACTATACTATAGACATATTGCATATTTTTTTATATAGTTAGGGTGTCATACACAATATGGCTGACCATAAGTGATAGCCTATAGACACTATCAACACCGTGCCATCACTCATGCATTGCCAACCCTTAGGGAAGGGACAGGCGGAGAGGGAGGATGATAAGAATATATATAAGGAAGGGATGAGGAGAGGGTTTCCAACATTGTCAGTCACTATACGAAACATAACCACAGGAGTATCTACTGTTCATTTAAGACAATCTTCTGTGAAAGGGTGACACTTTCTTTGTCCAGCCTGCACATTCATGCTGGGAGAAGCAAGACTCTACTATCACAAATGTATCAGTACATGTTATAAATTGATGAATATAAAATTAATGTTACTTACCAGAAGTTGTTTACCTTCTCCATCTTTTAGTACTGTTTCTATGTTTTGTTGAATAAATGTGTTATCACTCAACTGTTCAACAAATGAGTTTAAGTCAACTATATACTGATATATATTTTCAAAGAGTAGATAAAATCTATTAATGATTTCTAAATATTTCTCCTTCAGCTCATCATCCAGATCTTGCAATTTCTGTTAATAATTATTAGTCTTATTAGTGACATTCATTAGGATGTATAATCAACACATTTGATATGATTAACCCTTTACCAGTCTCACTATGGGGCATGGGTCTCATCTCACAGTGAGAAGGATCTAGGCCGCCCACCACACTGGCCCTGAGCAGGTTGGCAACTTCACAATCCATTGAAATTTCTACACAATGTTCACATAATTTAAGAATTTCGGAGGTGTGTGCAATGCCAGGTTTGGACATCAGATTGGGAATCAAACTCGATACCAATGTATTTGCAGTCCTTAGTTTTACAGTGATATATACGCGATAATAACCATCATATTAGCACACCATGCTAGCCTCCCTTACAAAGAAAAAGAAAATTGCAATTGAAATGAAGACGTCGAGTTTCGTAAAACAAGGCCGTGTATCACTATAATAGGGCTTATAGAAAATATAACATACCGAATTCATATTTATTTTCTTATCATGGGTATCAGAAATCTTAAAATAACTAAAATCCATGATGACATCTTGGTATTTCTGTTGAAGTTCTTTTGTGTCTAATCTGTAATACAATATAGATAATAAATTACTAATAAACATTACCTGGTTTGTCTGATCTCGTACAAAAAAAGTATGAGTTCAAATTGGGTAATTGAAGCTGGTGGTTAGGGAGCTGAGTGCCATTTTGGTATATGATTTGTTCGTCTTTCATATCAATAGGGATGAAAGTTTATGCCAATACAAACTAATTTGGTCCTGTAAATGAAAGTCTTATGTGCCTGCGTTTTCAAGTTACAGCGCTTCAATAATGTAAAAAAAAAGTGATACTAAATCATTTGTTCGCGTCTGCCTCTTGGACTGATGGTCAAAATCATCCTTAAAACTATAAACATCGAAGAGGCAGATGTGCAGGGCTCTGTTTTATCACGGGACGTAGGTGCAAAAATGTAAAAAAAAAGCTATGCTAAATAATTTGTTCGTCGTTCTCGTTGCGTCCATTCGATTCATTAGGACTCCCAGAATAGGAAAAAAAAAGTTGGCAGACGTCTAGGTCGCTGATTTTTTTATGTACTGTTATAGATATGATATGCACCCTCTCAAGCTTACTATACACTTTCACCTTGCATGACCAGCATTTATCACTTAATAAATATCCAATCCACTCCTTCCACAAGTTAGTCTCATCCTATCATCCATGCTAGACGGCTGTCTTAAGTCTAATCTCGAATTTTATTTTTTAAAAACCCAATTTCCTTGAGGCTCGTAACAGTACGATTTTATTAAGTTTTTTTTCAGGAATTAAGGTAAAGCGGGTATTACGGTTTATTATTGTTATTACTAAGAGTTCACGTCATGGTATATTATTTTCTGTCTTTTAAGAAAGGAAATAAAATATTAATCAATTAAAAATTTAAAAAGATTTGTTTAAAAAAAAACAACATCACGCCTGTATTCCCGAAGTGGTAGGCAGAGGTGTATTACACACCCACGACTGCCGTCGTAGCTATGTTTAAGTCCCATGTAATAGGGGGCGAGCCTATTGACGTCTACTAGATTATGTAATGTAATTTTATTATTGCTTGAGTCACTTACCTTCAATATCTTATAAATGTCTTCAAATTATAAGTATCTAGTTGTGATGCGATGACAGACGTCAGGCGGTAGGTAACGGCTGACAGATAGCAGTTAGTCAATTTAAAAGCTACGAGGGATTCGATTGGCAAGAACGTGAACCCAGTCGGTCGTGGTCGCCATACAACTAACCTGCACCTATGTGATTATTTTGAGTTACATCCAAAAATATTGTGAGCATCACTTGTTATTTTGTTACTAAAACAACTATCCATAAAGATTAGTGTATTGAACAATAACGTCGTGTGATTTCAAGACTACCCTCATGTCTGACCATCATTCTGATGAACATAAAAATGAATAAGTACCTGAATGGAGAATCTCACCACCATCCTTCACAGTTAGCTACCGTGTCTAAATCCTTGTTTCAGAGAGCACAAGGAATCTGTGATGAAGAACACCTGGTTGGGGAGTTGCAACATGTAAAGAAAGTTTTACATGCTAATAAGCTGTAGGTTCCACGCCGCCGTCACCGAAACCGAGTGAAGCCACCCACAGTTGAGCGCCTCCCTGCAGTCCTGCCCTATTTTAAAGGAGACACTGACAAGATTGGCTACATTCTGAAGAAAGCTTCAATTAAAACCTACTATAAGCCACTCAAAAGAATTAGTAAATTTTTACCACCAGTCAAGTGCCATATACCCTTACAGGAAGCCGGAGTATACAAGCTGGATTGTGATTGTGGTCTCTCCTACATTGGGCAAACAAAGAGATCCATAAGAATTCGGATCAAAGAACACATAGCTGATGTGAAGCACCGTCGCTATACAAAGTCTGCAATTTATGAGCACACACAGGACCACACCCGCCATTACATCAGGTTTGACAAACCTCAAATCCTCGCAAAAGAACATCGATATCGTCCTAGAATGATACGTGAGGATATTGAAATTAAGAAACATCCCAATTTCAATAGAGAAGACGGCTGGGTCTTACCATCAAGCTGGAATCCTGTGATAGGCCTCACCAAACATAATACAAGAAGGCACACCATAAGATTGCAAGACACAGTTAGCGCTTATTGTGTAGATAAAACCCACAGTAGTGATTAGTTAGTATTTCCGCATAAATTTAATAATCCATAACAAGTTGTTGCCTACTGAGTTTTCTAACCGGATTTTTCTCAGTCAGGCCGCGTTCCGATCCGGTGGTAGCTTTTTAGTGTTAGCTTCTATTAAAATCAACATATTTAATAATAGAAACTAATAATCAATATTGTCTTCTTAATAATAGTGTTTTGATTACTTAAAAATTTTAATTGATAGTTTGTGGTAGTATTTTTAAGCACTAAATATAAACAAAAATTTTACAACTTAAAGTAGTATTATACTAATTTTATTACACTAGCTTAAAATCTCATACATTGTAAGCATAAATCTTAGAGTAGATATTTTTAATTGTGTTTCTAAACAAATATTTCATTAGAGAGAGAGCCGTTTATATTTCATTTCATATTATGTCACATGAATTGGTGAGCAGCGGCTTGACAATACTCTCGGTATAGTAGAGTCCATGGACGACGGTTACCATTTACCATCAGATGGACCGTTGCTCGTCTGCCACTACACGCAATAAAAAAAAAAAAGTGAGAATACAAAAAGAAAAAAATCCTAGTGAAACTTGATTTTTATTTCTTGGTTTTAGAGTGAAACAAAATCATTTTTCGTTAATTTATTAGCCTCGATGGCCTGAAATAAAACGAATGATTCAAAGAGAATAAAAAAATTAAAATTATAAAAAAAGATATTGTATTGTTTTGGTCCATTCATCCATCCATCCATCCATCAGCCTTTCAACGTCCACTGCTGGATATAGGCCTCCCCAAGAGAACGCCACAACGAGCGGTCCCGTCATGGGGTATAATGCCGTAATCGTCACGCTTGGCAGGCGGGTTGGCGATCGCAGTGGATGTTGTTAATACTCGAGGGAGTGATGCTGCCCACTCCCCCGGTATTGCCTCAGTCGGCTCTTACGACTCCCGTGGGTAGAGAGGGGTGGGACAATTCTAAAGCCGGCCCCACACGGACGTTTGGTCCATTATCGAACTATTATCTGTGGAAAAATTTCATTAATTTAAAAAAGGCTCCTCTTTATGTTGTTCCTCAATGTAATGTTTTTTTAGCACGCCCAATGACCGCGTGATTTGACGCTGAATGCCCCATAGGTAAACGCCAACTACCTGGGGAATTATACCGTTGTCACTTTCTTCTCTCTAAGAAAGAAAGACAAAACTTTCGAAAAAAAAAATTATATAAAAATGCTCTGCCCTTGGAAAATCAGAGGTCCGGGCGTCTGCCTCTTCAATGTTTATTGTCTTGAGGATGATTTTGACCATCAGTCCAAAAGGCAAATACGAACAAATGATTTAACAGACATTTTTTTTACACTTTTAAAGCGCTGTCGATTGAAAACGCAGCGGTGGCAGACTATTTTTCTGTGGTTCTTTATATCGTCATTAATCGAACAATTCGGGTCTGCCAAGCGAATAATTCATATACATTTTTTTAAATCATAAAAAATTGTTTAAAAATTAATTACTTAAAAAGTCATTTTTTTTTACATTTTTAAAGTGCTGTCAATTGATGACGCAGGCCTGTTATGGTGGCAGACGTGGTCCTTAATGCTTTTTATGGTACAATCATCGATATTAATCATGTCTGCCACACAAACAGGATCATATAGAAATTTTGGCATTCAGCTCCCTAACCATGGTTAAATGTTATCTATAGTCAACAACTACTTGAGTATTAAAAGTAAAATAAACAGTTGACTGATTATTGAATATGATGGATGCCATAGTGAATTACTAACATAAGGTTAAACTATATGCAAATAACTCACTCACAAAGCAATCAGTAGTTCACACATTATTACCTTATAGACATGCAATTTCACCAATTATGACAAAAACCCAGTTTATCCATTCTACACGTAGTCTACTTCTGTCACTATATATTTTAGATAATTTGTTGTTGTCAGCTATATACCTAGTTTTACTTTTTCTTGATAATTTTATTAACAATTTAATAAACTATATATATGGGTATTAAATTTAGAAGGTAAAGACGTAATTAATTACTATAGTAGAATAAAGGTAACTTACTGATATATTGCAGGCTTGTGATCTTTGAGCCTTAGAATTTCTGCCACTACAGCATTTCCATGCGACACCAGTTTCAATAAATTTTGGGCACACACATTATCTTCTGCCATAAATGCTTTCATTTTCTGGAATTAATTTATTTCACAATGAGTATCTGTTAGAATTACAGAAAATATTTCCAATTCAATCCAATTCTTGATTAATGGCGTTGTTAGACTTCTAACTACTGTGATGAGTAGACCAACACTGAAACAAACAATATGATATTAAGCATCTACAAAATATATACACAAATAGTACTTAAATTACTTTTACTCTAAATTGAGAACTAGGTGTTTTCAATTAAAAAAAAATTATAATAATTACTCTGAGCTATATAAAATATAATATTTACAATCGAACCTTATTTACTTTTATGAATTTGTAAATAGTATGAAGGAATGGAGTGAATACGGGTGAGTAACGGTTTACATGATACAGGACGAGGAATTTCGGGTGGTAAAACGTCATATAAAAAGAAGATTAGTTTGGGGCAGCAGAAAAATAAATGGTCCACATTACCTTCGGCCAGTCCACATTCGCAAATGGAACTATCCCTAATCCTGAGTTTGGCCAGAAATACAGGTGTACAAGAGTGGTTTAATCTCAGTCAATATAAAGTAGAAACGGCGGTTTTATCCATATTTTTGAATTTTGAAAACCAGGGTTTATGGGGAATCTCAGGTTGAATATCGCCGTAAAATTTACCTTTTAAGGTCTTAGAGACCATCCATACTTTATTCCAATCTTAAAATAAAACCAATTTCAAACTTGAGCGAATGTCTTGAGAGTAAATTTGAAAATGTTCAAGGGACCTCATATGAGTGGCAGATTTAGCGCATAAATCAGCAGATTCATTGCCTGTGATACCAGTGTGACCAGGTATCCAAGCCAACAAAATATTAATGCCAAGTCTATTACATTGATAAAGTTCATCTCTTATTCTAAATATAATAGGAGATCTGATTTTTGTTCGAAAGGGGTTAGACAAAATAGATTGAAGGCAACTTTTAGAGTCCGAAAATATGATTGAATTATTTAAATTGTGTGATTTTACAAATAAAATTGCTTCTAAGATGGCTACTGACTCTCCAGTGAATACTGAATAGCTAGAGGGACATTTGAACATTAAGGAGATTTTGGTACAGGGAATCCACACGGCCGCACCTACAGAACAATTAGACAGTTTGGAAGCATCTGTAAACAATGTATACCAGTTTTTATAATCACTATAAATTTTGTTCTTAAAAATATTATTGGCTTCAATAGTGCTCTTATCAATATCAAAGTCGAGCATTATCTTTGGTTGGAAAACTAACACATTGTACTCTGTATAATGGCAGTGTAGGTTTCTGAAATAAAGGGTTAGGGAGTTGGGTAAATAAACGATATGAATGGAGAATGCAAGGGAGATGATCAGACAGCTGGTGATAAAGGGAATTATAAAGTGAGAACAGCTGGCTTAATTTGGGGAGAAGAGGACAGTTACTATTCTGGGCTATTTAAAAAAAAAACTATTAGAAAGATATTGCCTACGCAATGAGAGAGGAGGTTCAACACACTCAACTTGCATTGCGTTTATTGGTGATGATTTCATAGCACCTAGTATAATACGTAAGCACTTGGATTGAATTTTGTCTAATTTTATAATTGCTGATTTGTTACACGGGTCTAAAAAATAAGAGCAATAATCCATATGACTGCGGATTATTGCTTGATATAAGATCTTTTGAGTAAACGGGTGAGCCCCCCACCAGACTCCAGAAAGAGAGCGAAGAATGTTGATATTTTTCTCACATTTCCGAACCAGATATTCAACGTGAGCTATACCGGATAATCTGGAATCTAACCATACACCTAAAAATTTTACTTTGCTGTCTTGGGGAATTAGCTCCTCATTAACACTAATTGAAACATTTAATTACATTTTTTTTTGTAAATATTACTAAATTGCTTTTTGAAGCTGAGAGTGATAACCCATGATCCTGGAGCCAATCAGTTAAGTAGTTAAGGGCTGAATTTAAGCGACTTGATGCTTCATCTAGGTGTTTAACAGATACATATAGAGCAATATCATCAGCATATTCTAGAATTTCACAAAAAGATTGAACTGTAAGCTCTAAATCACTATTGTATAAACTGTAAAAAGAGGGCTTAAAACAGACCCTTGTGGCAAACCCTTCCAGATAGTTCTAGGGGAGGAGAATGAATTTTGATGTTTTATGGATATTGTTCTTTCCATAAATAAATTGCATATAAAATGGATTAACTTTATAGGAATTTTAAGACGAATTAATTTATTTTTAAGTACTGCAAGTAATACATTGTCGTATGCGGATTGAATATCTAGAAAAGCTCCTACTAGATATTCCTTTTTTGCATAGGAAATGCGTATATCAGTAGTTATCCCGCCTGCCAAGCGTGGCGATTACGGTATTATCCCCCATGACGTACCGCTCGTTGCTCGTTCTCTTGGGGAGACCTATGTCCAGCAGTGGCCGTTGAAAAGCTGATGGATGGATGGATGCTTTTTTACTTGATTCTGTGGCATTTTTTTAAGAAAGAGTATGGAATTCCATCTGCACCAGGAGAGGAATCTATTAAGCCCTCAAGTGCGAGATTAAGCTCATTGAATGTGAAAGGAGAGTCAAATGAATCAGAGGAAGACAGAAAATTTGGATTAGAAGGGAACAAATCTTTATTAGGGACATATGAGGGAGACATTTTGTCAATAAATGCCTCAAGCCAGGAGGAAGTATCATTACTAGATTTGTTGTTTCTATTGTAGGATCCTCTAAATCGTTTTTATTGTTGCCAAACTCTTGCAGATGGGGTCCCCGGAGACATTTGCTCACAAAACTGAACCCAACCCAACCTCTTTTTCTTTTTCAAAAGTTTTGTGGTTTGAGCGGCTGTTTTTTTATAAATAATAAAATTATTGACTGTCATATTGGCATTGTATCTCTTTTCTGCCTCTTTTCTATCTTTAACTGCTTTTGAGCACTCTGCATCCCACCAGGGGTTAGAAATTTTGGATTTAGATGATTTTTTTAATGGGAAAACCTCATTAGCAACCGAGATAATACACTCTACAAATTTAGAATATAACACGGAAAAATTTTGTATATCCGAAAAAGGAAGGTTTCTTAATTTGTTTTCTAAAGATGTAGCATATAACTTCCAATTTGCATTGTTTAATCTGTATTTAAAAGGACAAAAGTTTACTGGTGGGATAATCCTATTAGAGATAGTCATATAATGTGTGATCCAAGAGACACCAGGACAAAATAGAAGTCAGTGAAAAACACATAAATTTGCTTCATCAAAAATTTCTAAAAGGGAGAGGCCAAAGGATTCATCACGACTCGAGCCCCATGAGGAGTGATGAGCATTAAAATCCCCCATTAATATAATAGGAGGCGGAACTGATGAAATGATGTACAAAATATCTTAAACTAAAGATGAATGTGGATGGGAAATGTAAATGATATCAAGGATATATTAAACATACTTACAGCGATGACATTAATGTCAGGAGAGAAAGGTGGAAGATGAATTTGTGTAAATGAAAATGAACGCCTCACAAGCAAGAAAATACTTCCGACAGATGATGCAGGCGTCACCCAAAGACGTTAAGTATGAATGTGCTATCGAAATTAGCAGTCAGGAGCAAGGGTCACGATAGCTGAATTGGCAAAGCATCTGGACGGTATCCAGGAGATGCAGGTTCGAATCCTGCTCGCGACTGTTATTTTCGATTTCACATTTTTCCCTTTGTGTTTAATGTATATTGCTAAGCATGTCAAATGCTAAAAATATATATAAAAATATCTAAATATTTATAGGGTTTTGGTTTTTTATTAGGTAAAATCTTAATTTTAAAATTAAGTTTACCTGGTCGGTATAATGTATGAAAATACTTCCGACAGATGATGCAGGCGTCACCCAAAGACGTTAAGTATGAATGTGCTATCGAAATTAGCAGTCAGGAGCAAGGGCCACGATAGCTGAATTGGCAAAGCATCTGGACGGTATCCAGGAGATGCAGGTTCGAATCATGCTCATGACTGTTATTTTCGATTTCACATTTTTCACTTTGTGTTTAATGTAATTTGTGTAAGTTTATGGGCAACGTGGGACGGTATGTTTGTGTTTGATTTAGCTAGTAAATTATATAACATGTTAAAAAGAATTTCCAGGATATTATCATCCTGGAGAACCGGTGAAGAATTGGAAGAGTTGGAAATAGATGAAAACGCCCAACCGTTTGGCATGGTTGAAGCTGGGTTACTGACAATAGCCTGATGAGAGGACTTATCAAAGGATTTACCCAGAGGTGCAGGAGTACGGGGAGCGGTGTACACAGTTTTCCTATAAGAGGAACTCAATGGTTGATTACTGGATAATTATTGTGAGTATGAAGGGTGATTATCAATAATTGCAGAGCTTTGTGTAACTTCTGAGAATGGTTTCACTGATTTTGGATATGATAGATAGATATACACTTTATTGTACATAATGAACACAAATGATTATACATATATAGTTTTTGATCTTAACATAGGTATGTACAAATGGCGGCCTTATCACAGTTAGTGATGAGTCAATAATGCACAATTTAGCTAATATAATGTAATATTATTAATTCTAACTTATACATTTACATGAATACACATATACAATTTATATATATATATATATATATAATACATAAACACAAAAATATTTAATCTAACAGCGGCAAAGTGTTCCACAAACGAACAGCCTCGACAGAGAATGATTTCTCCATAAATTTTGTTGAGTGTACCGGCGTTTTCAACGTGAGCTTTTCCGATGATCTCAGTAGCCTCGAATGTGTAGTGTGTAGGAAATGAAAACGTTCTTTGAGATAAGTAGGAGCACTAGGGATGAAAAGAATAGTATACAGCAGTGACAGAATATGAGTATTTCGGCGATAGGTATAGGTAACCACTAGAGCTTACCGCGAAATTTTGAAATGTGGTCATATTTGCGTAATCCAAATATGAACCTAATACAGATATTTTGAAGGAGCTCAAGTTTATTTAATTGGTCCTGGGTAAGATCGAGGTAGAGGCATCGGCATAGTCGAGAATCGGAAGGAGAAGAGATTCCGCAAGAGCAGTCTTGGTTTTAATGGGTAGAAAGTTACGTAACCTCCTCAAGGACCCCATGGAAAGAAATAATTTACGACTTACTTCTTTCAACTGGGAGCACCAAGACAAATCACTATCTATACAAATACCCAGGTTTTTTATTGTGCTACTAAATGGTATAACAACGCCGTCATAGTTAACTTGGGGTAAGTTAGACTAGCTAATCCTAGCAATAGTCCTGGAGCTGCCGGCAATCATAACCTGCGTTTTCTGTGGATTCACCTGCAAACCATGGTCTTTGCTCCATCTACTAATTTGTCCAAGGTCGGTATATGATCGTGATGCTTCCTGGTATGATATATTGTCTTTTGACATAAGAAGTTTAATGGAACTCTGCCTGCCTTGCTCAGGGCAATCCCTGCTATTTGCAAAGTGCTGACCCGAACAGTGCAAGCAAGAAGCTTCTGCCTCAATTATACTACAGGAGTCTCCCGCATGCGGTTGAGCACAGCGATAACACCTAGGCCCGGACCTGCATTAACCCTTCACATGTACAAATCTACAGCAGTTGTGACATTGAATAGTAGGAAACTGATAAAGCTCTACAGGAAGGGATGTATGAAAACTAAAAATTTTGTTGGGAAGCAACTGGCCTTGGAATGTCAGAACTACTGTCTGGGTAGGGATCCAAGTTACTTTACCGTCAGTGCTGATCTTTCTATTAAGTCTACGGGCCTTGAGAATAGGACCACAACCATTAGGGAGTACAACAGACTCAAATTCATCCATGGAAAGATCGACTGGAACATAACGAACTATACCCATCTTTGTAATATTGTATGTAGCAGCAACAAATTTAGCAAGCTCCAGAATTTTACTGTCGTAAAAAGTTATTGGCGTCAACCGCCGTTTTAAATTCGATAGAGATTTTATTTCTACAAACTTTCTTGATGCCATCTGTGCAGATGTTCTTAATTTTATTCCGAAAAAGGAACTGACCAAACTTAATTGGACGTATGGTAGTTCCAACGACAGGGTCTGGCTCAGCTTGAGTTACGTGGACGATAAATGGACCATTGTCAGAATTTGTGTATGATTTCACACCTACTACTAATCTAGGATGTACAAATAAATTTTGTATCGATGCTACAGCAAGCTCCTGATCTCTTATTATTTTTTTAGGGTTATCAAATTTTTCATTTGTCTGTCCTTCATTAAAACGGCGTTTAGTCCCTGGGATTTGACTGGGTGATGAAGCACCAGATCGTGGGTCAGGAGGATCTGGAGGATCAGGAGGTTCAGGGTCCTGCGGATCTAACCATATCTCCTTTTCCATCTTTTAGGCCACCACGAAAGTTTACAAGGAAAAATAAAAACAAATGAAAATTGAACAAAAGAATGTATTGTGAAATTAAATACAACTTACCTATTATTTATAACATCTACACTATATATAATGAATTCTACACAAATATGACGATGATTTCTGACCAATTTTAAACATTTTGCGCAAAAATTATTAAATAATAAACGAAATCTCACTAATACGTGTGACAGCTATCGAATCCTAATTTTATTCCAAAAATATTTCCAAGCAACCAACAGGGTTGCCAACTCGGTGTTACGGTTAGGTGCTACTGCTAAATGTCATTTGAAAAAGTGCTAGATTTCTATAGAAATTCAAAAATAGTGCTAAATTTCTAGGACCATCAATTAAATACTACAAAAAAGCTAGAACAGTGTAAGCATCGCATGATTGATTCGAGGCATCACTTGATATCGAAACAAAAGTATAGAGTACTTACTCCTATATAATAGTGTCAAAAACACTGAAATTGAATCAACAGATTGAATATGAAAGTGGCTTTTACACTGCGTTATTTTAAGATAAATGTTGGATCATTACTCCGTGTCATTCAAAAAAGTGACCAATAGAATAAGTCAAAGTAAGACTCATTTGTATTCTAGTCTCTTTCATTGGTCAGTATCAAACAGGGGAGGCAGCAACGCATTTTAACAAAGTGTAGCAGACTACGAAGTTGGTATTTGTAGTGTAGTTTGGCTACTGCTCGGATAAACGCATTTTGTTTTGCGGTAATCAAAATATAATCAGCTTTAAAGTATAAATTATTTGTGAATGTGGAAAAAGAGAACTTTAGTGCGAGCGGGAAAGGAAACTGCGTCCCTTCCAATCAGTTTATTAAAATAATCAGCTTTTTCTATTAAGTGCTAGATTTAGTGCTAGGTGCTAAATGTCAGGATTCAGTGCTATACTCACGAAAATAGTGCTAGATCAAGCACTGAAAGTGGTTGGCAACATTGGCAACCAACTATATTTGAAATTGGTATTTATTTCTCAATATTAAAAAGTACTCTGTGCTTTAATTATTTCATCGCATCGAACTAGCGACATCTATTGAGTCGAGTTGTCTAGGACTACTTTACACGTTGGAAGTCGAGTAACGCCATCTTTATTGGGTAAATATTATGTAGGTAATTAAATATAAGTAAGAACTCAAATATAAAATATTTCAGTATAGCTATATGATACTATTGCAATGTTAGCAATGTATATAGGTACATAGAGAGCGAATTGCGGGGCCGAAATCCAGATGGCGCTTCAAAATGAGCGTCAAATTTATCCGCAAGTGGGCTCTCTTAACCCTTAGTATTACTTTACTCTTTGTTTCTGATGTTTGGTTTCAATTTGAACACGAATTTCAATCAAAAAAGAACAAGAATGTCGAGAATCAAAATAAAAGTTATATTTTACCACAGACTACTATACTCACAGCTGAACATTTTTACTCTACGAGAAGAATGACGGCTTCATAAATTTTTTTTGAGGACATTTTTTCTTACTTACCTGCGCCATCTGGGTTGAAACCTCAGAACTAACTAGAACCGCAAGTGCGGTAAATACACGCTAGATTGTATAATTATTATACTATGTTAACTTTGATTAAATATTTCATATTTATATCCAAAAAAGATGGCATAACTCGAATCAATCGACGTTGCTAGTTTCCAAGTGCAAAATTGCAATAATGTGGCTGTATCTTATAAACAGCTAACTGCAAATAATGATAGCGACTTTTAAAATTGCCACTAGTGACATCTAGGGCCACATATTTATGGTAATGACTGTTGCCGCCTTCCGGTGCCGAAAGCGGATATATCTTTTGCTTAGATATCATTGTCCCTTTTTAATAGCATTGTCTCTTACTAATACCGAACCCTCCTAATACCGTACAGTTTGTAGAAACAAAGCTGACAGGGCCTGACTATAGTACTTTATTTAACTCAGGATGAAAATATAAAAACATAAACAGCCACAGGTAGGGATGAATCGTGATTGATACTACCGAGTACTCATATGGAATCGATACTCTTCATTCGAAATCTATACTACTAGTAGTACTCAATCATTTATTGCACACCATAATGTTAAGATGGAAGATGCTTACATAATAGTGACCATTATGGACCCTCTCGTGCGTAGTGCTCGAGAGGGTCCATAACACACACTAGGACAGAGGAGGAATTGTTAATTTTTTGAAGTTATACTTCTTTAGGCGCGTTATGAAAAAATGATGAGAGTGAAATTTTAAGATGCGCGCGCATCTGTGACACAAAATTAACAGTATGAAGTTGTCTACAGTATGAAGTTGTCTGCTTAACCGTTCATTAAGTCTCGAAAAAAAAGCTATTAGTATATGTACTGCCTAAGCAAGTACATTTGAAGTACAATTATATTTGTATATATACTTTATTTACAAAAAAAAATTATTGTGCGATTCAGGTTATAGTACATTTTGTATAGAATTGCACTGATATTTATTACAGCGCCATCTGTTATTCAATTTTATCATCTAAGTATTTTCTTCTAACAACATTCGAATCCCACTAATAATTATTAGTGTCTCTTCCGCCCACTAGAGAGCACGATTTTAAATAAAAACAAGCTCTTAGGGAGTGACATGGCCCTGGTAGGCACTTACAGAACTTTTTAAAATCACCCAAATAACTACAGTGATCTTTGATGTTACAAATATTATATTCTCACTACAACAACAACCACTAATAAATAATAACTATTGCTACTATAACAGATAACAGCTGACTAATTATTATCTACTTTATGTATAGGTTATAAGAATTAATAATCTTATCAACATGAAAACGATATCTACAGGAAATAATTAGTACTACGAATAATCGTGTAGCCACTATTGTGTGGTAGTTCTAAGCAATACGGTAAGATGGCGCTGTTATACATTTTTTATTAATTCTAAGTTATAATAATCTATATTCTACAAGATAATTGAGAAAAAATGACTGTAATAGGCTATATAGGCGTGTCTAAACACAAAACAATATTTTTTAGAATTTTTGTCTGTTTGTCTGTTTGTTTGTTCGCGCATCTAACAAAAACCACTGAACTAATTTTGATGCAACTTTTTGATAAAAATGAAAAGTGAATATTAAATTAAGAAATCAATAAAAATATTTAAAAAATAACCAACCTTAAATTCAATTTTTGAATTTATTATTAAATTTATTTTTAAAATATTAAATAATCAATAATAAACATTTAAAATTAAGAATCTTATAATATTTAGTACAAATTATGTCTTATATATTTTTTATTATCTAAATTTGGTTTTTAATAATTATATATATATATATATATATATATATTAATTATATATTATATAAATTTATATTAAATATATATATTTGAAATATGTATATTAAATATATTATTATATAAATATATTAATTTTCAATTTTTAATATTAATTATTTGATGATGCCAAAGAAGTATAACTTCTCACGCGCGTACATAAGTACACGCACCCATTTTTTTTTTAATATAATAGTACCTACCTACTAATATCGTAAATGTAAATATTTTTAAGCTAGTCACAGGCTGAAATTAATACCTGTTCAGTTTTTCATCTTATTTTTTATAGATTTATTCTAGGTATTCTAGGATTTATTGTAGGTCTTATTATGTTTTATTATTAGTTACTATTTCCTATATAAGTGTGATAACTCATTTAATTAATTGTATAGTACTTACTTATTTATCATCACGCCATTTCCCTTGCGGGGTAGGCAGAGAGAACGGAGTGCCAAGAGGCTCTATTCTTGCATACATTTCTCGCTTCCTCAACATTCATAACTCTCTTCATACATGCTCGCCGGTTTCGGAAACTCCTGACTCAACATCTTAATAAAAACTTAATAAACTACATCCTTCCACTTTCGCATTGTATATCTTCTTAACCAGTCGCTCGTCCGGCATTCTTTCCACATGTCCGAACCATCTGAGCATTCCCTTTCGCATCCGTACTACTCTCTTTCATACCTACTCGCTCTCTTACGTCGTTGTTACGAATGCAGTCAGTCAGCCTCACTCCACAGATTCTCCGCAGAGATCGCATTTCGACCGCATTGATTTTACTCTCATGCTCCTTTTTGCATACCCAACTCTCGCTTCCATATAATAAGGTTGGGACAAGCACTGCGTTGTGTATTGCGACACGTGCCTTCTGGCTGAGGTGGTGGCTGCCGAGAAGTTGTCCCAATGCTCCGTTCACTATATTTCCCGCATTCACTCTTCTCTCTACATCAGTGGTGTTCCTTTCATCCCGACTGAATCCACATCCAAGATATACAAATTCATCCACTTGTTCTAGCAATGCATTTCCTATTGCTACTCTAACATCTGTTCTAGCTTCTTCTCTTTCAAAAACCATTATTTTGATTTTGCTCACATTCACACGTAGGCCCCTTTTCTTACAATCTTCTGCCATTAGGCCGACTATGGTTTGCAGGTCAGTCGCAGACTGCGCTAATAGGACCGCATCGTCTGCATAAAGCAGAGAGCTAACCATTGAGTCGCCCATCTGAACTCCCACATTCATTTCATTCAACCTTTGTAGACATTTATCCAGATATATGGTAAACAGTCTGGCTGATAGAACGCAGCCCTGTTTAACGTCGATATTGACATCAAACCAGGGTGACATTCCATAATCCAGCCGCACACAAGCTCTGCAGTCCATGTAGTTGGACTGCACCGCTTTTAGCAGTCTACCGTTAATAACATACTCCGGCAAAATGTCCCAAAGTTCCTTTCGAACAACAGTGTCACATGCTTTCTCCAAATCCACAAAACTGCAGAAAACCCTCTGGCCTACAGCTAAATGCTTCTCCACAATGTCGCGCAGAGAAAACACTTGATCCATGCATCCTCTTCCACACCAGAAACCTCCTTGTGCCTCACACAAAAATTCATCAGACACCATCCTCATTCTCCTTTCAATAATCTTACCATACACTTTGGCTGCCAAACTGGTCAAGCTTATGGCTCTGTAGTTTGCACAGTCATAACGTGAACCCTTGTTTTTAAACAAGGGCACGATGACTGCGCTTCTCTAGTCCTTGGGAACCATTCCTGAGCTCCAACATAAATTGAGAAGCATCAGGAAGGATTCCCAGACACATGAGCCTCCAAGCTTGATCATCTCAGCAGACACCATATCAATACCCGCTGCCTTACCATTTTTCAAACTTCTAATCACCCATTCAACTTCATCCATACTAATGTCATGAGAGGATGCCGGTACCGAATGCTGATCTGTTAGACCACATGTGGCACCAGCATCACCCTGAACATCCGCATACATATCTCCATAATATTCACTCCATCGGCTTAACACATCTTGTGTTTGCGTAAGAATGTCTCCACCTTTAGACCTTATTTTATTCATTCTGAAAGCTGACCAACCACTCCGAGATTTCTTCGCCTCCCTCCAAAAGGTTGGTGTTGCTCTCGAAGTTTTTGGTCAGCCTTTCTTCTGCAATCATATTTGCTCTATCACGCTTCTCTTTCACTAAGGCTTTGGTGTCATTCTTACGTTGCCGGTATATTTCTTTCTTCTGTTCTTTCATGCTTGCACTCAGGTTCAAAGAAGATACATAGTCCAGCCACGCTTTCTTCTTTTGGTCTACGGAAGCTGCTACTTCCGTATCCCACCATGCATCACCTTTCACTTTCCTATGCTTCTTTGAGCTTACTACTTTGAGCTTTGAGCATACTTCTTTCGCTGTATCTACATTACTATCTTTTAATACTCTCCAGCATTCTTCTATGTCAGAGCCCGGCTGACTTGCCATTGTCAGCCGTTCACGGACAACCTCTGCATACTTTGCTCTTACACTCTCTTCTTGCAACTTTTCAATCTTTATTCTTTCAAGCCCTCCGAAGTGGACACGCTCTCGCCAGTGTCTCCACTTTCTGAACAGACCACTAAATCTCGCAATAATGAGATAGTGGTCCGTGTCGACAGTGGGACCCCTGTAGGCTCTTGTATACCTGCATCGTTCACTCTCTTATCACCAAATGAACCAAGCACGTCCTCGAAGTCTGGACGCTTGGTCCCAACCCATCCATTCAAGTCTCCGCATACGATCACGCGTTCACTAGCTTCTGCCAAATCCAGAACTTCCCTAACATTATCCCAGAACTTCTCTAGATCCGATGCAACCGAAGAGCCTACGGGAGCATAAGCTGCGACCATGAAGATCCTGGTGACACCTAGTTTTATTCGGACCCATAGAAGTCTGGGATTAAAGATTCCGTAGTCTTTCACACCTGAGCGGACAGCAACACCCCCACTCCCATGCTGGCCCGATCGCTCTGCGGTACACCAGACCACAGAGCTATGCCGCCACCAGGAAGATCACAGGCGTCGCTACCCTTTCGATTGGTCTCTGTTACACAGAGCACATCAG
The DNA here is from genome assembly GCA_948253155.1 of Leucoma salicis. Classification (NCBI taxonomy): domain Eukaryota; kingdom Metazoa; phylum Arthropoda; class Insecta; order Lepidoptera; family Erebidae; genus Leucoma; species Leucoma salicis. The sequence continues at coordinate 17,359,266 of OX411818.1, forward strand.
CTGTTTGTCCGACATGACGGTTACCAGCTCCTGTAACTTACCTTCCACACCACCTCTTACATTCCACGTGCCAACTCGACACTCTGCTCCCCTCGACTCGCCAAACTGGACAAGGCGTGATGCGTGGCGGCCCCCATCACCGCATCTGCCATTGTTCGTACCGACGGAGGCGGGTCAGTACGCGTCGCCTCTGTGGCACGTCCTAACCCGCACACACACATATTCGAGTCGGATTGCAGCCTGTGGATTACAGGCTGGCAGGGATCGCGACGAGCACGCTCCGGACTATGATGAATTATTATTTTAAATTATTATATTATTTATTTTATTGTAATGTGTATTTTTATTACTATTTATGTTTTACTGTTTATAATTATTTTTTATGTAATTGAATGTGTTTTAATATTATTATTGATGTATTATTAAATCTTTATTATAATTGTATTCTTTAATATTATTATTTAAGTATTATTATTTATTCAACTGTTTTGTGTAATATAATTATTTATGAATTATTATTTAGGCATGGAAATCATTCATTTAGGTATTCATTAAAACTATAATAAGATTTTTTTAAATTTATTTATAAACGTAATATACTTCACTTCATTTTGAACCGTTACTGGTAACTTATTATATAATTTTATGGACATAACTAGTGGACTTTTGGTATGCATGGTTAACCGGGAGCTTGGTAGATTTAGTCTGCTTTTAAGTCGGAGAAAATAGTTAGCTTGTTTGTCTTCACGTTTGCTATAAAACTCTTGGTATTTTCTAACGAATTTGCGCGATTCTAAAATATATATGCTGGGTAATGTCAATATTTTTAGTGTTTGGAAGTGTGGTTTACAGGTGTCAGTATTATTAATATTCACAAGAATACGGATTAACTTTTTCTGGACTGTAAAAAGTGTATGTACGTCGGTGCTGTTTCCCCACAAAATGACGCCATAGCTAAGCCACGCATAGGCGAATGCATAGTAAGCCACGAGTGCGGTCTGTAGATCGGTGGCTTTTTTGACTTCACTGAGGGCGTAGCAAAACTTCGATAGTTTGGCTCTAATGTTCTTTACATGGCATTTCCAGTTTAAATGTGTATAATATTACTCAAGAGGTTAAAGGAGTCACTGACAAGATTGGCTACATTCTTAAAAAAGCTTCAATTAAAACCTACTATAAGCCACTCAAAAGAATTAGTAAATTTTTACCACCATTCAAGTGCCATATACCCTTACAGGATGCAGGAGTTTACAAGCTGGATTGCGATTGTGGTCTCTCCTACATTGGGCAAACAAAGAGATCCATAACAACTCGGATCAAAGAACACATAGCTGATGTGAAGAACAGTCGCTATACAAAGGTAGCAATTAGTGAGCGCACTCAGGACCACACCCGCCATTACATTAGGTTTGACAAACCTCAAATCCTCGCAAAAGAACATCGATATCGCCCTAGAATGATACGGGAGGCTATTGAAATTAAGAAACATCCCAATTTCAATAGAGAAGACAGCTGGGTCTTACCATCAAGCTGGAATCCTGTGATAGGCCTCACCAAACAGAATACAAGAAGGCACACCACAAGATTGCAAGACACAGTTAGCGCTTAATGTGTAGATAAAACCCACAGTAGTGATTATTCTTTGCCTTTTTAAAAAAATTAAAAATTTTAACTTTATGAGCTCTCAGTAATTCTGTACAAAATTTAATAATCCAAAACAGTTGTTGCCTACTGAGTTTTCTGGCCAGATCTTTCTCAGTCAGGCCGCGTTCCAATCCAGTGGTAGCTTCTTAGTCTTAGCTTTTGGCAAAATCAATATATTTAATAATATAAACTAATAACCAAGATTGTCTTCTTACTGGTAGTAATTGGTAGTTTGTGGTAGAATTTTTGAGCACTAAATAAAAATAAAAATAAAAATTTTACAATTTAAAGAGGAGTATTATACTCATTTTAATATACTAACTTAAAGTCTCATACATTGTAAGCATAAAAATTTGAAGTAGATATTTTCACTGTGTTTCTAAACGAATATTAGGTAGGTTCAAATAAATAATCCAAAAATTTTGTAAAATCATATTCTGTGGGTAGATGAAACCGTTGAAATACCATATCAGCCTTGGACGTCTATCATCTAAGTCCACCCGTGATCATGAATGCTGTAAAGTATTCGAAACGTCGGGATAGTAGTAAAATCAAGTAAACGCGATAGATTCCGTAAACATAGTTTTATTTCAAAATGTGTAACATTCGCGTAAATATCAGAAAGTATTAAGATTACATTACGTTATTATTTTAATTCAGAATAACATTTTATGTTTGTATTCTATTAATAATAAAAATAAGTATTAAAAGCAGTGACATCTATTAACAAACTCTAATATTGATAATAAAAATAAGTCTTATAAAAGCAGAGACATCTATTAACAAAATCTATTTACAAAGCAAATTGTGAGATTCAAAAGCTTAATAAAACAAAACTTCTGAATTTTGTCTCGATTTATTAATTTTACACACAATTTCTAAATCAATTCCAAAAGTGTAAATCAGATTTAAAAATAACCTAACAATGCTTTAAAAAAATTAAAGAACGATAGTATTGATTAATGATTGTACTTCAGGTAAACAAGGCAGCGCATCGGATGTACCTACAAATAGTCCCTTCGAATACTTTTTTTCTTCATTATGACATGAAGCTAGTCCGTGTTAAATAGAAATATGCAATTTGTATTATAAAAAATACTAATAATTATACTTACTAATAATTATGCTACTATCGTACAGGGCGAAAAATGGCATTCTCCTTTAGTTTTAAATTGAGAACTACAGTCAGACCGTACCACTTCAGGTATTCCTTACCCAGAAAAATTTTGTTTACCTGCTTCTATCACCGTGTCCTCTGTTAAATCTTTTAGATCACCGGAGCAGTCCCTTTCGCATCTTTACACCAATACTCTCTTTCATACCTACTCGCTCTCTTACGTCGTCGTTCGAATGCGGTTAGTCAGCCTCACTCCACAGATTCTCCGCAGAGATCGCATTTTGTGAGGAGAGGATGGTGATTTGGGAAAAAGGTACAGAGTGCTTTATTATTAAAGCACCCCCAGCATAACCATTGGCATTGTCAACCCTAAGACACGAGAATCCTGGTATAATAAAACGTACACCAGGACTCAGCCATGTCTCAGAGACAACAATGACCGATGGCTGATAATAAATAAAAATAAAATATGCTGTGACTGTTCCATAGAATCACGACGACTGGATCCGTTTTTGGAGAAGATTGATGAGATTTGGGAAAATTTAGAGGCAACGTAGGACGGTATTTGGTAAGGATTTTGTAAGATGAAATCAATAAGAACCTTTAAAAGAAAGTCTATCATATCAGGTTGGAAGCCTGGGTGGCCACTGCCAAGAGCAGAGCCATTAGGCATTGATGGCCTAGGTTAGGTTAGTAGGAACGTGCTACTGGTGGGAACTGGGAACTGTTGAGGTTTAATAACAAATATATAGGTATATTATATTGAAACCTTATTAAGCCGTTTTTTATAACGAGAAGATTTTTATTGTTTGACATTGGTTCTTCTTTTTCTTTCGAATATGAGTTTTTGTTATTAATATGTCATGGTAAAAAAATGTTTTAAGCAAAATAAAGATTATAGGTATTTATACAAGTATGTTATTTAGATATGCCTACAATATAGCTATATCTAAATAACAAAATAAAGATTATAGGTATTTATACAAGTATGTTATTTAGATATGCCTACAATATAGCTATATCTAAATAACAAAATAAAGATTATAGGTATTTATACAAGTATGTTATTTAGATATGCCTACAATATAGCTATATCTAAATAACAAAATAAAGATTATAGGTTTTTATACAAGTATGTTATTTAGATATGCCTACAATATAGCTATATCTAAATAACAAAATAAAGATTATAGGTATTTATACAAGTATGTTATTTAGATATGCCTACAATATAGCTATATCTTCAAGAGGAACAGGCCTCCTCGTATGACACACATTCTTGAGCCATAGCCGATTTTATTGATTTTTGTCTGTGTTGTTCGGGGCAATCCTTGCTTGTTGCAAAGTGCCGCCCAGAGCAATACAGGCATATTACCTCGGTTTCTGGTGTTTCACAGGACTCACTAATGTGCTCTTTGGAGCAACGGAAGCACCTTGGTTTTGACCGGCACTGTGCCTTTGTATGTCCATATTTACAGCAGGAGTGGCATTGGATGGTGGGGTAGAGGTAGATTTCAACCGGTAGGGAAGTATAATACAGAAACATTCTAGAGGGGAGGGACTGACCTTGGAACGTGATGACAACAGATTGAGTGGGTACCTAAGTAACTTTACCATCCTCAAAGCATTTTCTGTTAAGACGGCGGGTTTTTAACACCTTACCACATCATAGGGAAATTACTACATCCTTCGCGAAATCATCCATAGACAGGTCAGTGGGAACCTGTCTCACTAAGCCCATTCTGGTGACATTAAAAATAGGAATTGATGCGTTAAACTGACAGAGGGGAAGAATAGGAGACGTGGAAAAAGCATTAGCATCATTTGCTGTAGAAAATTTAACCGAAACTTTATTGCGGCCGGCTTTTTTGACGCCACCGGGGACTACGTTCTTTATTTTATGAGAAGTTACAAACTGTCCAAACTTGATGGGGCGGATAGAAGTGCCAGCTGCAGGATCAGGGAAGCTGCATGCAACATGTACAATAAAAGGTACCTTGTCGTCATTAGAATAAGCGTTTGCGGCACCAATAGCATAGGAAGGCTGTATATAAACTGTCTGAATGGACGGTACAGTTAGGTCCGGAGAGGTAATCTGTTTTTAGTAGGAGTATCTTCGTCGCTTTGAATACGCCTCTTCGTTCCAGAAACTGGCGCATTTACATTAGTTATCATAGGATCAGGGGGACCCGGTGCAGGGGGAGGCGTCAACGGGTCGTCGCCAAGCATGTTTGAGGTTAACCTCAAACACGCTAGTAGCACTTACACAAACAAAAAGCACTTTCCAACACCTTACCGACTAATTTTACACTACACAGAAACCACTTAGGCCGAAAAACAAAACACTAAACAGTTAAATCGCACTACAATTCTGCAACAGTTTAGTCGCTAACACTTCCGGGGGCAGAATCTCAAGTCAACTTCTAAGTCTTCTAATATCTAGGCATTACAAGACAAATTAAGTGACATAAGTGACATTTTAGACAATATGCCTGAGAGTCCTTGGTCCTGAGACAAATAAGTTTGACGCATTAAAAAATAGGTTAATTTCTGTGTATGAAGAGACTGAAACTAAACAATTAAATCAACTCTTAAATGAAATTGAACTGGGAGATCAAAAACCATCTCAACTATTACGACGGATGCAAGATTTAGGTAAAAATAGAGTGCCAGATAATGCCTTAAAGTTACTATTGTCTGGTCGGCTACCACATTCTATTAGAGCTATAATAACCGCTTGGGATACAGGTGAATTAAAACTCGATAGTCTAGCTCAAATGACCGATAAAATAATAGAAAATACCAGACCATGGGCATTAGCCCCAGTTACCAAAGTTAGTCCGAGCGTAATCCAAGGATCTAGCTACAATATAATGAGTGATATCAATCAAATTAAATCCGAGATATCCGTACTAAATCACAAAATTCATTGCTCAAATAATTATCAAATCCACAAGCCGCAAGACCTACACCGTTATGGCCAAGGTACGTCTCGATTACGTTCAAAAAGCCGCGAAAATATAACACAAAATAGGATAAATTATCCTAAACAAAAACAAACCAGGTGACATAGGTTACAAGTGCTTTTACCACTTCACCTTTGGCTCCAGAGCACGAAAATGCGGTGATATAATTAATTGTAAACCGAACTCAGGAAAACTAGCCCAGACGCTGGTAAATGTAACCCGTGTCGAAAACTCCTATCGTTTATGTATAACGGACATTTCTTCCGGTGTGCAATTTTTAATCAACACTGGCGCTGACGTATCCATTCTAGCCGCTAAGAAGCAAAACGGATCCACGTCTGTTATCTGTTTTTTAGTAGGAGTATCTTCGTCGCTTTGAATACGCCTCTTCGTTCCAGAAACTGGCGCATTTACATTAGTTATCATAGGATCAGGGGGATCCGGTGCAGGGGGAGGCGTCAACGGGTTGTCGCAAAGCATGTTTGAGGTTAACCTCAAACACGCTAGTAGTAGACACTGGCGCTGACGTATTCATTCTAGCGCTAAGAAGCAAAACGGATCCACGTTTGATTATACTCGTATATTATATACATGGACTTACGTCCTCTCAACCCGGAAAAATACAAAATAGCCAAGGCAGAATTCGAAAGAATGATGCAGTTAGGTATTTGTAGACCTTCCAATAGCCCTTGGGCTAACCCACTCGTGTGTGTTAAAAAAAAAGATGGTGAGGTTAGATCTTGTGGTGATTATCGTCGGCTCAACGCACAAACAAATCCCCGACCGTTACCCATTACCAAGGCTACTTGATTTTACATTATATTAAAAGGAAAAATTATATTTTAAAAAATTCATGTCCGGTAAGCCTATCACAATATTACAATGGCTCCCGAGGATATTCCAAACACTACAGTATCATAACTTCGTTCGGTTTATTCGAATTCATATTTCATCATATTTTTATTATTCATAATGTACTTTGGGTTACGTAACGCAGCACAAAACTTTCAAAGATTTATAAATAACGCATTAAGAAATCTAGATTTCACATTTGCATATACTACGAGTATAGATGATATTATTTTAGCCTCAGAAACAAAAGAAATGTATATAAACTCTTAGAACGTTTAAATGATTACGGCTTAACAATCAATACAGATAAATGCGAATTCGGTAAATCAGAACTTTACTTCCTCGGTTCATCAGCTCAGAGGGAGTAGGTAAAACCAACTACCGAGAAAATACCTACAACTTATACATGACTATCCGCAACCAAACACAATCGAGAAACTACGACGATTTCTCGGCATGATTAATTTCTACAGACAAAGTATGCCAAAAGCTGCAGAAATTCAAGCTCCATTGAACGCTTACTTACATAACTCTAAAAAGTGCGAGAAAACTATAATTGCATGTACTGAAAGTGCAATAAAAGCATTCAGCGAATGTAAACAAGGTATTAGTAACACAGTCATGTTATCACACCCAGATTCATACACACCCTTAGTTTTAATGACGGATGCTTCGGTGCAGCGCAGACGACACACTTTTTGTGCGATCGAATCTGCGGCGCTCAAAAAGTCTGCATGGCGCGCTAAAAGTCCGCCGAGGATTTTTCGCAGACTTAACGCACACGACGCACATCTACGATCATTTTGTCGGCAGCTCGGCAGAACTGTAGGGACGTATACGCTGTGGAAATGCAGAGATCGCGATGCATTATTTTATACTTGAAGTTGTGGGCATAATAGTATTTTCCATTCAACCTCCTCACATAGATATATTTACTGTCGTGAATCGATCGATATATATTATTATTATTGATGTTCTATGATTCCTGGGGACCCCTCTGGTCTGGTACAAAAGTAATCTCTCTATCAGTTTGTGTTGTTGTGTTCAACAGTGTTTACATAGGGAGCCATTTTATAAAAGATATTGTTGTGAATTTATATAATAATCATGCGATCACTACAGCACACTTCAGCCCACATTTTTCTCTTTAAATGTCTATCATGATATTCTGACTTAGAAGTATTTATAATAAATAAATTGTTGGGCTGTTATGTACTTCTTGTATTAACATCGATACATCGATCTCTAGCGCCATACTTTACCTCCACCACTTAACGAGTGCATATTGCAGATTGAAGTGTGCGCCGCTGCGTTAACGTTCGTAGAAGCAAACGTTCTATTTTATTCGCGCACTTTTTGTACGGCGCGGCGCGGCGCGGTCTGCAAGAATCACGCGGATTTTTTATCTGCCGGACTTTTTGTGCGTCGTATGCGTTACTACATAGGTTCTATTTTTACAGACTAAATAGTGCGCCGCGGACAGTAAGTCGTCTGCAAAAAGTAAAGCTATAAACTGGAAGTCGTCTGGTCGTCTGCGCCGCACCGAACTGGTAACTGCGTAGGTGCAGCCTTATATCAACTAGTCAACAAAAATCTTCAACCACTAGGATTTTTTTCTAAAAAACTCACTGACACTCAATCAAGGTACAGCACTTACGATAGGGAACTAGGTACCTACTAGCGATTTATATGGCAATAAAACATTTTCGTAACATATGGTAGAAGGTAGACAACTCAGTACATGAGATTCCTACACAGAACACGCGTTTGATTTCTTTGCGTGTGTATAACCTTCTGATAAATCTCTCAATTATACTCACCAGCGGTCACCTACCATCACCACGGTGGTGACTTTTAGTATGATTACTTTACTCTACAACAAATTAACTATACACCAACACCAAAGCTGGTGTGAACAGCAAAAAACGTTAGACGAACTTTAGTTTGGAGTCATTGTGATTGATCAACAGCCTGACGCATGATTCCTGATTAGTCGAGATTTCAGTGCGTGATTCAGGCGACCAATCACAATGAAGCGAAACGAAAGTTCGTCTAACGTTTCATTTTTCATTCTAAGGGGGCTGGGTACTTTAGGATAGCAGGGTCACCCCTTTTTTTTTGTTAATGCGGGAAAAAATGTTCCTAACCGCACACGACCCTAACGAACAGGGTAGTGTGGGGCCTGCACCCACTAAAGAAACCCGCTGTATGCCGTCTTTCCGCCTTTATTGAAGGGCCACTGGAACTATGTTACATTCCTTCGGTCACACCTGCTATCCTAAAGTACTATTAACGAATATTTTACTAAGACAGGCGGGAGGCGAGGTAAAAATGTACCTATTCAATAATTTTATGTTGATTTAAATGTTGTTATTAGACTATAAATAATACTTTTAGTAATTATTGCTCGATTTTCGCAAAATAGATAATATTTGTCCGCCGTATTTGTATTGCTTATTTGATATATGAACTAGGGAGCACCAGTGATGTCAAAGCTCGTCGACTGCTCCCAAGTGCATACAGGAACGAGGGTCTTGGCTTAATCGTCCGGACCGCGAGGAAGACAACCTCTATAAAAAATTACCCCAAATCTCAAGTTCTGGCGCGCGGCGAGGAGATGCACGACTGAAGGGTAGTTCAGTCTCGAGCGCGCCCCCAGCCTGCGGACCCCCTGTGTTGGGTTACAAATGTACGCTTACCCGGGTATAGGGAGCTCTCCCTGGGTGGACCTCCTTTCTCCCACACTCGTGGGAACATCATGGAAATAAGTTCAGAAAACAATAAATCAGCCGAAAGGCGTCCGGCTTTATATACGGCCTCTGCATCAACTTCAGTCGCGTCGCAAGCGTTACTACGCGACGCGAAAGGGAAGTTTCGGTCCCGTAAGGGACGCGGGAAAAGAAAAGAAGGAGCGTCGGCGACAGACAGCTCGGCGGCCAATTCGGCTTCCGAGATGTCCGCCGCTGAAGAAGGTGATTGTGCCCTAAGGGCAAATACCAGAAAGGCGGGCAGTTCAATACCATTGGCTGCTGCAGACACGAGTGCGGGGCACGAGTGATGGATGCTGAACATCCATCGCGGAAGCGCACCATGTCCCAAGGAAGCGGGGCGCCCGAATCGGAGGACTGCCCTGTTGAGACGCCTCCCTCGAAAGCGCTGTACAGTGTTAGAGGTCGAGGCATGAGTCGTCCTGTGGCACCTGCACCACGTGCCACGTCTGCCAAAAGAGCAGAGACCCTAAGCCTGAAAAGGCTGGAGGCGGAGTAGAACGCCGAGGAGCACCTGGCGACTCTAACGGAAAAGCTCCGCCTCCCAGACGAGGGCCATATAGGGACGGCCCAGGTCGAAGAGAGGGCCCTGAACAGTGTGGCCATAGTGGAAACAGTGGTAGCTGGTTCGCGGAACTTGAAAGGAAACTTCGTGCGTGGCCTCAAAGACGCCGCGCACGAAATAGCGCTATCTGTTCGGCGCTTGGCGGAGCAGAACAAGTGCCTCGAGGCTCAGAACGCTCGTCTGGAGGCGCAGAATCAGCGCCTCGACGAAGCTAACCGCTGCCTCGAGGCACGGATGGCGGAGTTGGAGCAGGGACAGGCCGGGTGGGGTGTGGTGCCGGTTTACCTCCTAGTGGTGCACCCCAGGCAACGTCGGCAGTCACCGGCGGCTAAAATTTCGGACAGGACGGGTCTCCGCGTGTCCCTCTGACTCAGCAGAGGGCACGGCGGATAGACCAGGCGTCGGAGTCGGTGAGGCCAGAAAGGCTCACCGGGCTCTGGAGAGTGGGGACAGAGCTCAACATCTTTGGCTGCTGCGGACATAAGTGCAGGGCAGATGGATATGGATTATCCAACGCGGAAGCGCGCCATCTCCCAGGATGGTGGGGCGCCCGAATCTGGGGACTGCTCTGCTGAGACGCCTCCCCCGAAAGCGCAATACAGCGCTAGGGGTCGAGGTATGAGTCGTCCTGAGGCACCTGCGCTGCGTGCCCTATCTGCCAATAGAGCAGAAATCCTAAGCCTGAAAAGGCTGGAGGCGGAGCAGAACGCCGAGGAGCGCCTGGCGTTTTTAACGGAAAAGCTCCGCCTCCCAGATGAGGGCCATATAGGGACGGCCCAGGTCGAGGAAAGGGCACTCAACAGTGTGGCAATAGTGGAGACGGTGGCTGCAGGCTTGGGGAATCTTAAAGGAAACTTCGTGCGCGGCCTCAAAGACGCTGCACATGAACTCTCGCTGTCGGTCCGGCGTTTGGCGGAGCAGAACAAGCGCCTCGAGGCTCAGAACGCTCGTCTGGAGGCGCAGAATCAGCGCCTCGACGAAACTAACCGCTGCCTCGAGGCACGGATGGCGGAGTTGGAGCTGGGACAGGTCGGGTTGCGGATAGCCGCCGTCGCCGAATCCGCGACGAAGAGCGGGAGGGCCGGCTGTATGCGGCGTACAGCAGTGCGCGCGCCGCGTTAAAGCTGGCCATCTGTCGCGCCAAAGATGCGAAAAGGCAGGAGATGCTGGAGGGTCTCGAGCGTGACCCCTGGGGACGCCCGTACCGCGCGGCGCTTAACAAGCTCCGCGCCCATGGCCCCCCCTTACGGAGATCCTCCAGCCGGGCTTCCTCTCTGAGGTGGTTGAGGGACTATTCCCTTCACGGGCGGTGCACACGCCCCCGGTCATGGCTCCGCCAGATGACGACTTGGAGGCCGACGACGGGGAGGTACCGCCCGTGACGACGACGGAAATGGGGGCGCCGGCAGCGCGTATGCGGAGAAGCGCCGCCACCGGGCCTGACGGGGTTCCCGCCCGAGTGCTGGCCCTGGTCCTCGACCACCTAGAGCCCCGCCTCAGGGGACTGTTCGACGCTTGCCTGGTGTCCGGACGGTTCCCTGACTGCTGGAAGGAGGGGAAGCTCGTGCTCCTGCCGAAGCCGGGACGGTCTCCGAATACAGTCGCGGCCTTCAGGCCCATCGTGTTGCTGGACGAGGCGGGCAAACTGCTCGAACGGGTAGTCGCTGCCCGCATCGTCCGGCACCTAGGTGCGGTCGGCCCCGACCTGTCCGATGCCCAGTTCGGATTTCGGGCGGGTCGGTCTACGGTCGACGCCATCCTGCGCTTGAAGGCCGCGGCTGCGGAGGCCGTCACCTCGAGGGAAGTGCTGTTGGCGGTGTCGCTCGACATCGCCAACGCCTTCAATAGTCTGCCATTCGGCTGCATCAAGGAGGCACTCCGATACCATGGAGTGCCCCTCTACCTAAGGCGGCTGGTGGTGGACTACCTCGACGGCCGCAACGTCCTCTTCGTGGATCGGGAAGGGGACGTTGTAAGGAGGGCTATGTCGTGCAGCGTCCCGCAGGGTTCGGTTCTAGGGCCGCTCCTGTGGGACATCGGCTACGACTGGGTCCTCCGTGGCCGGCTCCCCTCCGGGGTGGGCGTAATTTACTACGCAGACGATACGCTTGTCACAGCCCGGGGCGGGACCCTCGAGGAGGCGGCAACGCTGGCCACCTCAGGAACCGCGGAGGTGGTCAGGCGGATCGAGGCGCTGGGGCAGCCAGGGCCAATCCAGGCCCACATCAAATACCTGGGCCTGGTATTGGATGGACGGTAGCACTTCGACGAGCACTTTCGCCGTCTTGCGCCAAGACTCGTCGGCACGGCGTCCGCCCTCGGGCGTTTGATGCTGAATCTGAGTGGACCGAGTCTCGCGTGTCGACGACTCTACGCGTACGGTCAATGGCACTGTACGGCGCGCCCGTGTGGGCGGAGTCCCTGGCCGTTCGCAATAGGGCCCTTCTGTGGCGTCCACAGAGGGTCGTAGCGGTCAGGGCAATACGCGGGTACCGCACGGTCTTGACCGATGCAGCCTGCGCGTTGGCCGGAACCCCCCCGTGGGACCTGGAGGCGGAAGTGCTCGCCAACGTTTATCGACGGGCGTTGACGGCGCGGGCGGGGTGCAGCCGCCCCTCGCCGAGCGCGATTTCCTCGTGGCGGGAAGATGCCCGCCGCGCCACCGTCCTAAAGTGGAGGTCTCGGCTGGAGACGCCCCGGGCTGGTCTCTGGACCGTGGGGGCGCTCCAGCCGATCTTGGAAGAATGGGCAGGGCGGCAGCACGGGGACCTCACCTTCCGGTTGGTGCAGGTTTTATCTGGGCACGGTTGCTGCGGCAAATACCTGCACATGATCGCTAGGAGGGAGACGACGACGAGGAAGCAGGGAATATTGGAAATCGTGTTATGTACAATATACGAGACGGATACTTGCTTCTGTAAAGATACCTAGTTATTTATATAATAACTTGCAGGGAACTTATGGAGCCGTTAACACACCAAAGTCACCGACCTTTCTTTTATTTTATTTTAGGTGGGCAAAAATGTCCTACCGCACACCCCGCTGCCCGGGGACAACTCTTTGTGTTATTCACAAATGCTTGTTCTGAGTCTGGGTGTTTTGTGTCCGTGAAATTATATGTTTGAAAGTCCCCCGCGATACAAGGATTATTTATCCACTAGTCTAGGGCGTTCTTTAAAAAAAAGTAGGTACTAATCTATACATGTATGCATAGATTATGCGATAGATAATAGGTACGGAACGCATGATACAGAAAGCTGCATATTAAATTCAGACAATCGTCTGAATTCGCCCGCAACAATTACCGAGCGCTAGTGCGATATCTATTTAGGTACTCTTTTTTGTACATAACATCATTGGTCGGGCATGTACGCATGTCGCGGAAGACAAGAAGTTGCCGCCGACAATGTTTTCCAACTAAGTCGTCAACTAAATAAACTAAGGCGCCTTGTTGTGTCGGCGACTTGGTGTGTACTCCTAGAAAATAAGTTTGTAGGGTAAAGAAAATCTTATAGGTTAAAAACTGGATTGAAAAAAAAAAACATTTTTCATTATTGGTAGGTCATAATTTAATGCAGTTTTCTTTTAATAATTAAACATTTGCTTCTGCTATTACTTATTAATATGACAAATGGAATATTGTTCGATATCTAGATTAAATATCTAATCTGTGATACTACTTTAAACAACTTTTATATTTCTATCCGCATTTTGTACAAGAATATTATACCTAATAGCATTTGACACAATTATGTATAGCATTAAGGCAATAAAAATGGCAGGTCATTTTGTAAGCTGATTTATGTATTACAAATACTCATGAATATTAACGTAAAACCGGATAGGTAAATACTTAGAATAGTCATATAAATTTCTGGATCTCAATTATTCCGAGACATTGATTTCTAATAATAACAATACATATTATATCTTTAACACTCAATATGAAATATTTATACTGTAAATTGAATATGAAATGTAATTTAACAAATTATGTTAATTGATATCGAAGTAATTGAAATATTTAGATTATTGGCAGAGATCTGTTTAATAATCTGATCTCAGGTTCACAGAGGATAGGCATTAATTTAGATGATCGCTTGATGCAGACGTGTTTAATAACTAGTACAAAATTGTTTTGCGTCAGAAATGGAAATATGAAATAATAAATATACAGCAACAATTGCATGGAATCATAACTTATATTTTGAATATTATAAATTATGTTTCAGTCCAGAAAAATATTTTGCCGCGACGATCTGTAATACTGACTTAAAAATTATCTATAAATTTGTGTTATCTAGAGACAAGGCAGACAAAATGTTTCAACTAAATCCTGTGAAGGTGAGATAACAATATTGCGATATCTCTAATGTACCAAGAACTATGATTAAGATTATACAACATAGGATTTAATCAATTTCCTTTGTCGATTTTGAAAGTTAAGATGAAAGGTGAATCTAAAGAAAGGAATATAAACAAAATGTATATTGTGTTTGTATTAATACTCATTGCTTATATAAATTACTAATACTTATTAACATGTGCAGATCCGCGGCAAGTTTTGTGGTGTGTTGTCATCAGAAACCTGCTATACTCGTATTGCTAAGCCAAAAGTTTTTTATAAAACTGACCAATAGCATCACTTGATTTTGTTAGCTTGACTTATACTACACCTCACCTTAAAAGCTAGACCAAGCTATAGAAATCAAACAATGCTATTTATGAGTTCGATAATAAACTATTATAGCACATCTCTGGTGGTAATAACCTTAGACACAAAGCCCGTAAATATTTATTGAAATGTTAGTTATATATTTACTGCGAATTGTTCATAGATTATAGAACAATTTTACAAGTCAGTAGGAGCAATAATTTCACATGAAAATATATTTTAATTGTAGCATTTTAGGTATTTGTTGTGCTTTTGGGTGTTACAACCTCTAGTGTTAGAAATATAAAAATAAAATAGAAATGGTTTGGCTAAATAAACTGCATCTCATGCAAAATACCAGGTGAATGTCTTAAAACAATTGTGCGTGAGTATATTATTTTAAGGATAATATGGAACAAAGCTAACATCAAATGTATTGTTCAAATAAATTCATCTACCCGTACTCAAAACCATATTATAGTTACACCTTATTAATAGTTTTTACTAAGAACATAATCTATAGAAGAATTTCATAAATAACCTCTGATCTGCATTATTCTGAATTGGTAGCCATTATACAATTACAGATTTAGATTCATACCAATTTCACTGACTTGCTTAATATACAAACATCTTTGGCGCAGGTCATCTTCATTTTCTAGTAAAACAGTTTAATTCGATAGTCGTATTGGTCTATATTGGCCACAGCAAGATGCCACCATTTAATTAGAGACAGAAAACGAAATAATGTTTAGGCAAAACACTGATGTTTTTCATTATAGATCAGTATAAGTAACCATTAAGCGACTCAGAGTATGGAAGTGTACTAAGCAGTTTTGGAGGAAAGTATTTACAACTGCAGATGTCATGACGGAAAATGTTAAACTAAGATGTATTTGAGTTCATGTGTAGTACAAATAAGTTAATGGCAATAGTGATATCATAAATTAGTCGGCTAAACATATTTTGCATTTATCTATTACACACCTTTACATAATTATGACTGCCGATAGAATGAATGCAAGATTTGTATTGCCGACATATATATAAATAATAAAAAGCTATTTAAAATTAATTATTTTATCATTTTCTGTGTTTTGTCTATTTTCTAATGAGATTACTATATATCTTCATTTTAAATATCAGTCACTATAACAGTAAAATTATATTATTGTCAGTAAAATGACATTATCGGTAGGATGTAGCGGCACAAGTTAGACGTACAAGGTACTGTGGGCGTCTACTCGCAGTCCTTTTACTTCTAAGTGCAGGAAGTACAGTACAAGTACAGTAAATTACGAGAATATTTCAACATAAATATGGAATGTAGCAAACACTCAATTGAAAAAACCCCGGGTGCTGGCATTCGGCCACAATTAATCTAACAATATTAAATTAGAGACAATATTTACAATAATATAGTAACAACGTAAACGAATATTCCTTGCGTTACTGTACCGACATGCATCCCTTACATACAATTATAAATAAATATAAAAGTTGTTTAAACACAGATTCGTAGCTGCTGGATAGAAATTGAACTTTAAAATAGGTCACTTAAACATGAAACTGTACACTGCAAGAGTTCAGCACGTCGTCGGGCCGGGCCGCGGTCGGCGCCGGCGGGGACGTCGGCCGCAAGATCATTAAATATCATAATATACTTTAATTGTTTCTATCTGAATCAATTTCACCTAAGACAACATACTCAACGTAGACTTCAATAACGTTATATCTTTTACTTTATCTCAGTCTTAGTTTTCGCGAAACTCAAAGAGGGCGCGAGGAGCTCGGAGCGCCACCGCCCGCGCCGGTGCGAATAAATAAATAGCGAGTCTATAAGAGTCCGGGAGGCGCGTGCCCGATAATGGAATGTAAGCGTGATATGGTGCGGGGCGCGAGCGGTCACGCGTCGGGCGGCGGGTGGCGGCGCGGCACCATGACGCAGGGCGGCGGCGGCGGCGCGGGGCGCGCGCCCATGCGCACCCACCAGCGCGTCGCCTTCTGCAGCAGCCCGTCCTTCTTGCGCCGCGCGCCCGGCGCCTCCTCCGCGCCCGCCCACTCCGGCACGTCGCTCACGCACTTGTTCGGCGGCGGCTGGAAGCTGCTTCTCGTCAGCTCGGCTTGCTGCAACACGACACACCGCGTCACTACGCACTCCCCGCCGAACTGACTACTCGACGTTCGGAAACGTTTCACTCGATCGTCACTGGGCCTCGAACAAACAAACTGATCTTGGGCCATCATTACACAGATCAACATTATAAATTTGCAACTTAAGATTACTAAATATTACAACGGTTACATTATACAGGTTGATGATTGTTCCATTCTGCGGATTCCATCTTCTTCCTCTTATACAAAAGAAGGAAAACGATCAGTCAAGTAAGGTGCTATAGTCCAATTTCATCCGAGGCGAAGGGTACGTCGAGAGTACATTGAAGGTGCACTGACTCATATATAAGTGTATGCACACCTGATACGGGACTCGTAACTGTAGATGCACGTCCGGTCCGTACTCGCCGTCCGGCAACTGTATGCTGGGCGGCAGGCCGAGGCGCTCGGCCGCCGCGGCGGACCTCGCTCGCGTCTCTTGCTCCACCATCTCTTGGAGCCTTCCCACCATTGCCTGCAACCTTTGCTGCTTCTCCCATTCCCTGTAAAATATAGACAAATCATAAGTTACACACTAATAACAACTTTTCTAGTGGTACAGCCTTACTTATCCTAGCATGAATAGGCCGGTTCCATCGGGGAAGTATCACCCACTCACAAAAAATCAGCGTGTAACAACGGTAGTTACTCCTACAGATTTTTCGTATGGTGAGTGAGAGCGCCGGAGACCCAAACCTCGACCCTATCCTCTCCTGATAATCCTACCTATCCTCTCCTTATATTATCCTTCCCTTTTCTTGTAGATGACCACGCAGGAGTAATGCCTCTAGCGTTGCTATCGTTTATAGGCTATGGTTACCGCTTGCCATCAGGCAGGCCGTATGCTTGATCGCTACCCACGTAGTGTAAAAAAAATATGATAACTAGTGGTACCTGAATAACCACAATACACATCAAACGTATATAAATAGACTGGTGTTAATCCTATAAATAAGATCGTATGAATTTATAGCGTAGATGAAAAAGCTAAACTAATAACCAACAGACCCGACCACGCTTTTCTGTGGCACACCAAATTAATTGGATAATTTTGCAATAAAAAAGGAAACAATCGAGATAAAAACTAGCCTATCTTTATGTTGAAACAAATCACAGGATTGGAAAAAAAAACTAAGATTAAAAATGTGGAACGCACTATTTCATAGGAATATTGGTCCACTCCATATCGAGAATATCCATAACGCCATAAAACAAAGTGAATGAGGGAAAGAATGTGGAACAACTAAAAAAGTATATCTGGTAATATTGTTCATGACAGATGGGAACTATAAAAGGGATGTTGAAACAAGAGTGAATGCAGGTAATCACGAGAATGGTTTACTAATGTAGTACCCCATTCAACTTTACGAGTGGCCGGCAAGTTTCGTTAACGGCTCGACTTGCAGTGCAGGGTGGAGTGAAATTTGCCAAAAAAGAATGAAAGTACAATAAAATGTATTCGGGATGAGAACTTTAACAAGTATATGCGTGGCGTAACATTGTAAGACAGTTTAAGAAAAAAACGTAGTGAGTTACGACGTGAAAAATGATGTAGTAATTAAGATCGAGAAAGAAACGTTAAGAACGTTTGGTCACGTAGAGGATGGATGAGAGAAAAATATATGGCGTGTGTGAATGGTAGGGGTGGAAATTGATTCCATGTCTAAAATTACTGATTTTACTGCCAGAACCCCTCTAAAATACTGCCCAAATCTCTGAAATACTGATCCTTGGTCGGTCAATTATATATCGAAATACAAATATTAGTTGCTGTTTCTTAAGAACCTCGTTAACAACCTTGTTAACAATATAAAGGAGTAAGAAAAATAATTTTGCGTTTGGCGTCCACCATCCCCACAATCAACCTTGTTTTTTTTGTTAAGGCGGAAAAAATGTTCCTAACCGCATACCCCGTCGTTCGGGGCAACGTGTGCCGTCTCTCCGCCTTTATTGGCGGGCCACTGAAATGTTACAATCCTTCAGTGGCCCCCACACAGTGGCGTGCACTCCATACATGCAAATAAGCACTGCATACCCTGTAATCCCATACATACATGCCCCTCTAATGATAATAGCATGAAAACTTTCACATTTATAATATTAGAAGGTTGTATATTTTACACGTGTATCTATATATAGAATGTGCCATTACTCCAAAGAAAATTACTCGTAAACGTAATATTGACGCGCACCTAAGCCATTTTCGGTTGTGTATTGGGTAGGACGCTCGAGTATGTAGAAATTAATATGATGTTATTATTTCTATATATATATATATATATTTTTATATTTGAACATGCCTACATAAGTGAACACTTAAGTGTGAAAATGTATGAGAGTATTATTAGTTTAGAACCCGCGGATTCATACCCTGCTTGTGGCTATCATTTTCGATTTCACATTTTCTTAACTTGTGTTTATCAATGTTGCTGTGCGTATTTTAGCAAAAAAATATATATCTAAATAAAAACAAACATCATTTTGAATTATAACGTTGCGTTAAGTAGGTAGGTTCATAATAAATATAATATATTATGTCACGTTCTTAAATTTTTTATCGTTGTTATCTTGGACACTGCTTGTGAGTTGTGACCACACAGACTCTATCTATCTCTGGCTATATCTGTAGTCTGTACCTATAGGTATGCTGTACTTAATCTCGAGTGTGTGTTAGATAGTGTGTGTAGTCTTTGGACTGGTACTGGCGGTCAGAATGAGATCGAAAATCAATTAATCGCAGACATCTGCGCGAGCTGCAACTTGTATTCTAGTCTCCTGTAGATTACAATAGTAGCGAGCTTAGGCTCTCGACGTTGTATAGGTACGTATCTACGAATATATCAAATAAGTTTGGTAGTTAAAAGTTTTTAGCACAGTTCTACCATACGGCTAACGGTAGCGTGTGTGGTCGGCATCGCATAACATAATTAAATGATATATGTAGTTAGGTATTTCAAAACGGTAACGAAAAAATACTTAAAAAATTTTACGCTAGGTAGTATAATTAGGTATCAATTCTTTTTTTTTGGTGTTTCCGTAATTGTATTTTATTTAAACACACTCACTAGGTCAGATAGTATTCGATTAGAACAACGATTGATTCGTGTAAACACGAGAAAATATTAGGTCTGTAAAATACTTACAATGTGGTATGGTGGTGTCTGTGATCGTGCCGCAGCCGCGGTCCCCCCGGCGCGCCCAGCCTCTCCATGCCCGCGCACCCCGGTACTTGTACCGAGAGCATCTGCAAATCACAACACACTACTCTCACTTATGTTGTTATCCTCAGTGTCAATATTATATTACTAAAAGTGGACCTGATCAATGTGGTATACCATACCTATATTATAGAACCTACCTAAGCAAGTTTAGGTACTTTCGTTTGAGTGAGGAGCAGTGAAATCTAGTATGTATTGGCAATAGATCAGGGGAATAATAGCCTTAGCCTAAAGTGGGACCCGCACGGCTTTAAGCAAGATGTAAGCAAGCGTTTAAGCAAGGTGCCAAGGGTCGGGACACCAGCGGATTGTGTTTCGGCTACACGGCTTACATCACGGCTTTAAACAAGATGTAAGCAAGCGTTTCAGCAAGGTGCCGGTCACAGCGCAACTGTCTTTGGTAAGATTGCTGCTGGCCAGACGGTTGTAAACATGAATCCGCTCGCTGTAAGCTCGGATGTAAGCACGTCCTTGGCGTTGAAGGTCAAACAAAATTTAGATTACATCTGCTGTCCACACGGCTGACAACAAGCAATGTCACCCCTGCTGGAACGCTTGCTTACAGCCGTCCGGGTCCTTGCTTAATTCAGATTATCAACAGTTAAGTAATTATCAACAGTTCCCAATGTGAGCAAGTTAGGGTGCGTTTCCACTGACGCGGAGCTGGGCGGAGTGGAGAGAAGAGTGGAATCGGCTAATCACAGTGCTCGACATTTCCACTCCGCTTCAGTGGAAATAAAGTACATGAACACAGGGCCCCGAGCCGGACAGAACGGAGTCGAGCAGGCTGTGGTGCCGAGCTGAGGGTAGCGGGATGGTGCGACGCGGCAGGTAGGGTAGACTTATCAGGACAGGACTAGTGCGCTGCATTTTAGCTTAGTTAGCGATATTAAGCCATACAAATTTACACGTCATCGACGTTGTATGTGACTCAAAACGGAAGTGAAGCAAATTCAAAGTTTCAAAAAATTTCCATGTTATGGGGTAAGTATGTATATATTTGTATCTTACAAATTAAACCAAAGATCTCCACTCCGCTACACTCCACTTCAATGGAAACACTTGCCATTTTTTACTGCTCTTCTGCGCTCCACTCTGCCCAGTTCCGCGTCAATGGAAACGTACCCTTATATACAGTTATTCACATTAAGTGCAAATAATTTACAACGTCGCCATTAATAATAGGAGAAAAAGGTGTTTTGCCAATACGTATACAAATAAATAGGTAAATATCAAGATCGTTTAAGTACAGTTTCATTTTTATGTGTCTATTTCAATTATATTTTTGTTATGCGGCCCACAGTAGGTAATGGGAAACGCCGTTAATTATAGCGATGATGATCGTTTAAAGTTGGTGTAGCCACGACTTGTCAAATTCTTGACAACGGCATTCACATTGCCGTTTGGCAATAACTCCAGTAGCGATACGTCAAAGAAATTAAACGTTCGAGTGTGGCCAACCAAATTATCGCGTTAATGTAATAATTATCGCGTTAATGTAATAATTATCGCGATGATGGGCATTAGCGTTGCCCATTAGTGTGGCCCGATATTTCTTCCTATAATTTTTCCGGGTTTAACACTGTTGAAGCTGTTATCCCTTTCAAAAGCAATGATCGATAAAGAACAGGACGCCAGTCTCACGTCAACCTTTCTCAAGGATGAAATCGTTGAACAGACTGAGACTACGTGGAGTTGGCCCAGTTTGGTATAGCATCTTATCGTATCGTCGGCGGAAAGGTGACGACGAACGATGGTGAGCGGATCGTCAGTTCCCTACTCGGACGTATGTATCGTCATTCGTCAACGCCTTGAATTGGCAATATTCATGATCGCTACCTTAAAAAAATCTCATGTTATAAATGTGAATAGATGTATCAATGCAATGCTGTTGCATAAATTGCCTACAGGGCACGAAAATTAATCTGGAGACTGATAGTAGGTATCACCGCAATGTTATTGCCGGCAAAAATTTAGAAACCTTGACAATTCATTATATTTAACGTTCGTGTTTCATATAAATGATGTACCTACTTAAATGTTGACGTAGCTAAACTTCCTACTAGAATGAGTACTAATACCATATCTAGACTAGATTGTCGATTTCTTTGATGTTGTCGTATTATGCATGCCATAAAGCAGGCTGTACACACTCGTCGAGACACAACGAAACAGGCCGAGGACGAGTGTGTACATGGCACCCTCGTCTCGTCTCGCGGCTCTCGTTCGCTCTCGGAAGCGTATCGGTTTTTTGTGCACGAGTCAAAGGGTATCGGGGAGTCTCGCGATGAAAACGAGAGCGAACACACTCGTTCGTTTAGTTGCTGGCCAACTGCGTTCGCGTAAAGACGTACTTACTGCGTGCGAAAACGATGTGGTCTAACGCTTTTTAGAAGCCTATCAAAGGCAAGCACTATTATGGAATCTAAGAATGTCAGACAAAAGGATAAGCAACTATTACACGGGCTTTTACAACTCCCATGGGTGGAGAGGGTTGGGACAATTCTAAAGCCGGCCCCACACGGCATACGGTTTTAGAGCTCGAAGAGCTCAAAAACGAAATACGTGCAATTTTGAGCGCTTAAGTATCAAATTAGCGGAAAGTTACAGGGATGGCCTTTAGGATCAACCGTTTTCCAGATTTTTTTTATGGTAAATGATTAAAAAATTACAATAACTAATAAAAAATCTGGAAAACGGTTGACCCTAAAGGCCATCCCTGCAACTTCAAGCTCAAGTCTGATAGAGGAATAGATCGGTAAAACCGTTTAAAAGTTATTCACCAAGTTAGACAGACACAGGGAACGGGCGTTCGTAGTTTCAGTCACCGAAACGCGTCCGTGCGTACTGGAAGATTTTACAGGAAGGGCATGTCAACGTGTGGGTGATCGCTCGGGGCCGCTCTTGCCGTGACTGTTAGTGCCCTCTCTGCTGCCGCATTGAGGACACCTGCTCCAGCGAGCAGGTTCATGTCGTTCACATCCGCACTCAGCAGCTGCATTCTGAAGCATGACTGCTTCGCGCGGCATCTCATTCCGCCTCACCCACCAACATGGCCTTGTCAAAGGCTGGCAGGGAGAGATTACGAGGCCAGTCGGACTCACATGAAGAGCACTTAGCGAGCTTGTTGGGTTGAGTCTAGCTAATGCAGCGGTGACATTGTGCAGTCACTACCGTCCGACGATTTAGATACTCACGGCAACAACCGTGTCCCGTGAGTGTTTAAGTCATCAACAATGTTTACCTATTTAAATCTTAAATGGGTGATGTTTATTTAATGTAACAAAATGGATTGCAGCAGTCGTCGGGTCGGTCACGGGACGACGACTGCTGCAACAAAAGTCGAGCTTGGTAGTTAAAATTGACCCATTTTTACTTTAAATATATGGACAATTCGCAAATGTTTATGTTACTATGGGTGATGTCTGACGAATTTGTTTGCCACAGTACAGTTCATCTCGTTATTATAGTAAAGTAGGTGAATTATGTAACGTCTTGAGAAAATACCTACGTTATTTTTGATTTTGGGTTTTACTACATTTTCTATTTTTCAATGAAAATTTGGTTTTGAAAATATTAAAATTTGATTTATTTTTGCAAAATATTGTCCAAACATTGGCTTTACGAAGGCCCCTTTTCTTCCTTAAATTCACTAATTCTTATATTAATTTGTCTTGTTTTTTTTTTATTGCATGTAGTGGCAGGCGAGCCACGATCCATCTGATGGTAAATGGTAACCGACGCACGTTCTCAACTATAGCGAAAGTATTGTCAAGCCACTGCTTACTTATTTATCATCACGCCATTTCCCTTGCGGGGTAGGCAGAGAGAACAGAGTGCCAAGAGGTTCTATTCTTGCATACGTCTCTCGCTTCCTCAACATTCATAACTCTCTTCATACACGCTCGCCGGTTTCGGAGACTCCTGACTCCACCTTCCTTCAATACATGACCGATTTGGTAGGTGAGTCTCGGTCTCCCCCTGTACCTACATCCTTCCACTTTCGCAATGTATATCTTCTTAACCAGTCGCTCGTCCAGCATTCTTTCCACATGCTGCTCACCATTTAATTTCACCGATATGAAATGAAAGAATAAACGGCTATCTTCTGCTACAGCCAAAACGCAACTATGTGCTTCATGGCCGGTCACACGGGAGATGGTGGTACCAACCCGCTCAGGCCCGAAACCAAGTGAGTACTCCCACTTGGTACCCAGCCCTACCACCAGTCACGCAATGGATGATAATTGCTTACTACCCTTAGTCGCCTCATATGACACCCGTGGGAAATAATGGGGTGGTGACACTTGTATTCTTAGCCCATCACCACACGGACTAAATTGTCTATTATAGATTAAGTTTACTTATTATTTAATAATTTTAAAAATATTATTATTATTGAAAAATGTACCAAAGCTTTAGTTGAATACTAGAACAGACACTTTTCCATCTGCTTTTTTGTCTAAGGCTAGTTTCAAAATAATAAATTGAAATACTAGCCCTAGTGTAAGCTAGTTTTAAATACATACAGAAATATATGTCTTATCCATATGGATAAACAGAATTACACTAGTCTACACCTGCCAATAATCTATTTTGTCTGTGATAACAGAATAAGAATACAGTGTCTGTGTCATATTATATTCCATGGTTATTATTATCAAAAGTAAACATAGTAAAAAATACTACACAAAACTTTAAGCTAATCTAGTTAATGTAGTAAAGTTGACCAATCTATCTATATTGAGCGATCTAAATATTTAATTACATTTGCAAGTTGCAACCCATTTATTGTCTCACTGTTGGACTCCGGTATACGATGAGAGGGATTTAGCTGACAGTGACAGTCTACCATGCTAGCCCAAAGCAAGTTGATATACTTCACAATCTTTAAGATGTTTTCTCAGGAATGCAATTATCCTCACAGTCTTGCTTCACCAGTGAAATTTCTGAATGAATATGTAATTTGACTGGGAATAAATCTTGACTGTTCTCTGCCTTACTACTCATCATTTTATGCATTTTATTACTATTTCAAATACATACTTAATTATATGTTTTTCTTTATAATAAGGCTCTTTTATTAACTGAACATGATCATCATGATGATGTGACACTCATTGTGAAATGTAAGTTAGTACCAATATAACAGGAGTGAGTCTGTTTCCAATCACAAAGCACAGGTCCTGGTTTAATCCTGTTTACTGAGAAATTTCCAAATGAAAAGCCTAACAATGTATTTGCACAGAACTAGAATACAAATACCAAATCTTGTGGTTAGAAGCTATTCACTTTAATGTACTCGAAAACTAAAGATTTATGGAAGAATAAGTTGCACCCATGCTAGAAAGAATATTTGTTTAAGAATGAACCCCCTATAGAACCGTATTGGTAATTAGGTTGCTTTTAATTGTAGCCAACATCACAAGAAATGTCCAGTGTGCCTAGCCCATAGACCCCATAGTCACATTCACTTAAACACAATGATGTAAAATTTGGATTATTAACATCAGTTGTATGTATTCTTCGGTCTACTAAGAAAGGCGTCATTGGTTCTGTAATAATTTTACAGTTCTGATTTTGATTCAAGAATGTAATATCTTCATTAAGTTATGAATCTATTTACAAATATCATAGAGTATTATTTTATAATATTGTGTCTATTCACACTATTTACCTTCGGTGAAAGAAAACATTTAAATTTATTTGTGCTACTTAGCTCTGTCTGAGTGTCACTCTGTTATCATTTCACACTTCATAATTTTGATTACTCCCAATGGTTACACTATAAAATAGGTAATTACAACTGATAACAGAATGATTTATTAAAAAGAGTGATAGCTTAAATTTAAGGAAAATATGCTTATTATTAAAATATATAATATATAAGTAATTTATTATTTGTAATGAGTGATAGCTTAAATTTAAGAAAAATATGCTTGTTATTAAAATATATAATATATTATCTATAATGTCTCAGCGAAAAAACAATCAAATTTGTGTCACTCATCTCACTCAGTTCACAATAATTACGGTAATGTATAATTTTTAACAGAAATTTTTATAGTCGATGTATCTCTGTTAGATCAAGTATTCGCGTGACAAGATTCAAGCCTATTCAGTGGGTAAACATTTATGTACATATTGATAGCAATGTGCAGTCTCAAGTTATGCACATATTATATAGCTGGCGTGTCACGACTGCGATACAGCCAAGAAGTGATTACGGAACTGTCTGTCATGAAAATTTATTTAAATTCACACAAACAACGTCTGGGTGTGACGTCGCTATCGGCGCGCCTCTCTTATCACTTGGCACGCTCCCGCCGTCTCGCGGCTATCCGAGTCGCCTCGGGCCTCACTCAACTCCAGTACAAACATTCCTCTATTCAACCCAAATGCAAGATTTATGTACGTACTATGTATGGTTTTAATAATGAAAATACATTGAATTTACTATTATGTTAGTGTTTATCATAGAAAAGCAGTGTTATAGAATATCATTGCACTCATAGAGACAGTGACGTTATCTTATACTCACTATTTGAAACAGTGTCGTCCAAAATTTCTTGCAGGTTTTTCACCTATAGTTGATAGCGATGTGCTTTGAAATCCAATTTTGATGGCACACTAACCGGTACACGGTTAATTAATACGGTCACAAAAATGTATTTGGTAATAATTACACTAATAGGTACACAGTCACTGACATTTGCATTTGTTTTTAAAGCTGTAAATATATAACACAAAACAATCACAGGGCACTGTAGAGAGATTAGCGTATTTACAATATTTAACTATCATTCACTAATAAATAAAATTATGTTATTCAAGGCATTAACACTATAAATATAAAATTATTTATTGATTAAGGATAACGTATAAATTCCACTAGCGCGTGTTTGTGATGGAGTTTCTCAACTCCTCTTTTCATATTGGCAGAAAGACGGCTGCCATCGAGCGAGTCTTGTTGTTCAATGACGCGGACGGACGCGGCGCGGTGTTCGCTGTCGCGTAGGGGGGAGGGCGGGCGGTGCACCGACTGCCCCGACGTCGTCGCACACTAACGCGATCTTTGTGTATATTATAACGCTCGTTCACACATAGAAGTAATCTGTCTAGTTTACTTTGTGTGCTCAATCGGTACTTCTTCTGCTGTAGATGTGTGGTGATACTGATGATACATTGTAGCTTGAGTGTGTTTATTTGATTATGTGAGCGTAACGTGTGTATGCATACAGCTGGCACACATGTAAGAAAAGCTCGATTGCTGCTACCAGCTACCACCGCGCTCGTTGTAGTTGATACTTATATATACCTATCTATATATATATATATATTTAAATGCGCAACACATATAACTGTAATAGTAAGCGATGACGCGTTTGTCGGCTCGCGACTCGCGAGACGAGACGGTTGGCATTGTTCAATGATAGAGTTTGTAGTTGTAATCATAGAATGTAGTTAGGTAGATATGTTACCAATAATCTTAAGGTGCGTGTAAACTTACATAGGTAGGTACGTACCTAAGCCCAGTTATAATAATACCTTTATATCCTATATAAAGGTCCTAACCTATATATAGGAATTATTTTCTGATCTATGAGCGATTACAGGTAATAAATAATACTTTTCATTACTCATACTCTGAAAGTAGGCCTGAAGTTGCCTGAGGAGCGGGTTGAAAGTAATACTTTTCAGCCCCAGGGAGAATTACTTTCAACTGACAGCTGAGTAATTATAAAAAATAAAACAGTTCTATTTTCTGTACAGCCAGTCAATTATAGCGCGATGTAAAATTGAAGTAACATAAAGTTAAGTATTTATTAAAGAATTTGTTTTTTATATGACTTTATTTTAATATAGTTGCAACTAAATATCTTTAAAATAACGAAGATTTATATTTTTTCAATGATTAAAATGAAAAATAATGGCTGAATAGCTGATAGGCCACAGAAAAAAAAACAAAATCGGCGGGAAAAGGACGATTCCGTGGGTGATAAAATTTTATGAGGAGATCTTGAATAAAAACAGACTGATGTGTGGTGGCGTGTAGTCGCAGAACCTACCTAATAATAGGTACTATGTACCGCTGTCTTCTAGGACAGCAGGGTGTGCGATAGGTATATTTATTCCCACCTTAAAGAACAAAATAAACGTATGAAACTTTCAGTAAATCATACAACCCTACTGA
The DNA here is from genome assembly GCA_948253155.1 of Leucoma salicis. Classification (NCBI taxonomy): domain Eukaryota; kingdom Metazoa; phylum Arthropoda; class Insecta; order Lepidoptera; family Erebidae; genus Leucoma; species Leucoma salicis. Next base: position 17,387,398 of record OX411818.1, read on the forward strand.
TTATTTATATATTGTTTTATGTACTCATTACATAATTAAACACTAACAAAAAATATAAATAAATCATATAAAGAAAAAAGGTTTTTATTAAATGGCAATAAGGCGAATAAATCTAAGTTTCCTGTTAGTTTGGTTGTCAGATTTAAAAAAGGTAACACGTAAAAGTTTTTGACTTGGCATGTCTCGACATAAATACATTAAGTGCAGATGGTGCCACTATTAGGTAACTGCGATAGCTTAGCGGTCCAGAGCACTTCCCTGGATTGGATGGGACGTAGTTTGCTGCTCACAATTTCACAAATAATTTGTTCTTTAAAGTAAAAAAATATTGTATATAGGTACTGAGTGGAATTATATTGTAGAGTACAATATAATTCCGTTATCAAAACAATCAACAATTACAATTTATCTCCCAACCGAACGATGATAAGACACGTCTGCGTTAGCGTGATAGTGGCGTTTTTTCAGTCACATTTGAGTCGGAGATACAAAATGTCATCTCGTAATAAGTATAGCCATGACAATGTAGAGCATTTAGAGCCAAATAAAGCAGCGAATCACTCACTAATGCTTTTTTGTTTGTAGTATGATCAAATATTACATTGATACCACATAAATACATAATTTAGATTCTAGTTTGTTGCTATGTTGAGTTAAATATTAAAAAAATAAATCAAAATAGTAAAGTATCAGTGCAGTGCTTTGCTTTGATCAATCTTAGGTATTCGAGTAGCATCTAAAAGGCAGGCCATGGTTAGGCGTGGGAATTTTACATTTTAGGCAACCTACGACTGAGACAACGAAGTTTCGTGAGATTAAACTAGGTACATGTTGGTCACACCAATATACATATTAGGATACATCCTCATTATCCTGTCAGGGATCCGAAACTACTTTAAAATCTACTATCTCTACCGTTAAATAAAATTCTTTATAGGTATTATGTATTACGTACAAGTCGGATTACGAAAATATTTGAACAAAAATAATATATTTTTCTTTACAAATTAAATAAACAGCATGACATGTGTATACCTGCATGAAAATTAAACGACATTAGACTAATTAGTATAGGCCCACCTTATGGTTAAGTGTTAACAGCCCTTCATGGACTCGACTATGCTAAGAGAACTACCGACTCACTCTACTCGGCAATAATGCTCACCTTTATATTTCGCTAATGGGAAATTAATGATTAGGTCAGTCTCACGAGTGATGGTGGTGCCGACACACTCGGGCCGATTACGAGGGAGTGCTAGTGTGTAGTGTAATGGTACCCAACCCTTCCACCAGAAAGCGGGTAATAATTTCTTACTTTTTTAGTTGTAAGCTCTAAGAACACAAGTGTCGGTCACCACATGTTCTTATCGTAGGAGATATTGACGTCAAATGAGGCAAATACCTTTTAGCCAGGCCATGAAACTTGACCAACTCTCGTTGTAACTAATAGTCTGCTCTGGTATTGGAAGTTCTGGCCCAGAAGAATGATGGTTTAAATGTGTGTGGTAGGAAACTCTTGATGTGAAGAACTCACGGGATTGTCGGCGGCGGCTGCGGTGGAGGCCTGACGGCGCCGCAGGTGCGGGCAGGCCAGCGCACCTGCGGCCGCGCATAACAACACTGCGGCTCCAATACATGCGCCCGCCAGCCACCACTCTGAAAAATTTTGTAAACATACAGTCACATACTTAGAAGAAACAGGGTAGTGGTGATATAAACTGGCGTATGTTAGATTCCTTATCCTCTCATCTTTAATCTTCCTCTCCACGGAGTTATCGAAGCGCAAGTGTTGCCTCTAGTATTGCTAACGTCTATAGGCTGCGGTGACCACTTACCATTAGGTGGCTTCTTTGCTGCCCACGTAGTATAAAAAGTATAACAGAATGGTCATGAATTAATTGGTAATGTATTGAAGGAAGGTGGAGTCAGGAGTCTCCGAAACCAGCGAGCAGGCATGAAGAGAATTATGTTATGAATGTTGAGGAAGCGAGAGATGTATGGGAATAGAGCCTTTTGACACTCTCTTCACTCTGCCTACCCCAAAAGGGAGTTAGTGTGATGATAAATAAAATAAGGAAGTAAAAAATAAGTTTTTAAAGGCTCTTCTTTCCGTGGTAGCACAAGCTAAATACTCGTATATCGAGACACATACCAAATACACACAACCATATGTTTATTTTATTTATTTATTTCCACTTTATTGTACACCATAATTATGTTAATATAATAATTAGGTACAAAGAGAAGAAAATATGTTAACCAATAACTGGTACAATGGGCGCGGCCTTATTAGTAAAAGTAAATTCTTCCAGGCAACCTTTGGCGGGTCACAACTTTTAATTGGACAACGGTAGTTGCAGGTGTTGATACCTATATATACAAGAAATTTAATACATAACAAATATAATACATATATGTACTTACAAATACATATACCAACAAAAATAAGTACATATATCTCTGTCACCAAATAAACTACAGCCTATATACACACGTATAATTATTACACAAACAATATATAAAAATGTATTTATAAAAAAGAAGAAAACGTAGAAGATGTTACAATAAATTATATTTTACTTTCAAATATAATTATAAAAAAATATAGTTTAAAAAACTAAATTAACACTCTTTAAATAGCTAGTTGAACTAAAAAGTAGTAAATAATATTACAATAAATAATGATTGTAAAAAAGCGTGGGGTGCTTTTTACTATATATTCATATTCAGGCCTGAATTGGTAAAGCATCTGGACGGTATCCAGAAGATGCAGGTTCAAATCCTGCTCCTGACTGTTATTTTCGATTTCACATTTTTCACTTTGTGTTTAATGTATAGTGCTAAGCATGTCAAATGCTAAAAATATATATAAAAATATCTAAATATTTAAAGGGTTTGCGTCATTATTAGGTAAAATCTTAATTGTAAAATTAAGTTTACCTGGTCGATATAATGTATGAAAATACTTCTGACAGATGGCGCAGGCGTCACCCAAAGACGTTAAGTATGATGTGTTATCGAAATTAGCAGTCAGGAGCAATTGTCAGGATGGCTGAATTGGTAAAGCATCTGGACGGTATCCAGAAGATGCAGGTTCAAATCCTGCTCCTGACTGTTATTTTCGATTTCACATTTTTCACTCTGTGTTTAATGTATAGTGCTAAGCATGTCAAATGCTAAAAATATATATAAAAATATCTAAATATTTAAAGGGTTTGCGTCATTATTAGGTAAAATCTTAATTGTAAAATTAAGTTTACCTGGTCGATATAATGTATGAAAATACTTCTGACAGATGGCGCAGGCGTCACCCAAAGACGTTAAGTATGATGTGTTATCGAAATTAGCAGTCAGGAGCAATTGTCAGGATGGCTGAATTGGTAAAGCATCTGGACGGTATCCAGAAGATGCAGGTTCAAATCCTGCTCCTGACTGTTATTTTCGATTTCACATTTTTCACTTTGTGTTTAATGTATAGTGCTAAGCATGTCAAATGCTAAAAATATATATAAAAATATCTAAATATTCTCCATTAAATAAACCTATAAGTAAGCCGTGATAACCTTTAAACTTCATCGGACGGACGGACATGGCTAAACTATAAGGGTTCTTTATTGGCTACGGAACCCTAAAAACCAAACTTTTAAATCAATCCGACGTTTTTAAGTGGTTGAAAATCACGTTCGAAGATTTCGTAGCGTGATTTTTAAAGTTATATAAATTAACAAATCTTATTTTGCAAATTTAAAAATGGAATAATTTTATCAAATACACTAAGTATTGTCATCGGTTCTCGATAAATCTACAAACTTTGAACGAAATCTGATCGTTTTCATCCATCCATCCATCAGCCTTTCAACGTCCACTGCTGGACATAGGCCTCCCCAAGAGATGGCGTTCTCTCAACGAGCGGTCCCGTCATGGGGGATAATGCCGTAATCGCCACGCTTGGCAGGCAGGTTGGCGATCGCAGTGGATGTTGTTAATACTCGAGGGAATGCTGCTGCCCACTCCACCGGTATTCCCTCAGTCGGCTCTTACAACTCCCGTGGGTAGAGAGGGGTAGGACAATTCTAAAGCCGGCCCCACACGGCCTGACCGTTTAAAGTGGGTCAAAATCGCGCCCAAAGGAGTCGGTTACAAACATACAAACAGACAGGTGAAGCTAATAAAAAGCGTGTAAAAACATATTATATTACACTTTATCTTATCTGGCTAACTATAGCTTTTATGATTTATACATCTTACTGATAATATTATAAGTTCGTGAAGGTTTGGACGTTTGTCCGTCAATCATGACTAAACGAACAGTAGTTTTTTCATACAGTCGAATATTTCTACAGATGGGATACTGGATATACCTAGATAATTTTCAGCCCGAAAAAATGAGTAGTTTCCTTAGGATAGCTAATGCAAATAAACATTTTTTTTGTTAAGGCGGGTTAAAATATACCTAACCGCACACCCCGCCGTTGGGTGCAATGCACAGGTTGTGTGGGGCCCTTACCCACAAAATATACCCGCCATGTGCCATTTCTCCACCTGTATTGGTGGGCCATTGGAACTATGTTGCATTACTTCGTTGGGTGGTTAGTGAACCTAACTATTTTAAACGGTACACATACATAGCATCACGCCTTTATTCCCCGAAGGGGTAGGCAGAGGTATATTACACACCCACGACTCGCCAGGTATGTTTAAGTCCCACGTAATAGGGGGCGAGCCTATTGACGTCTACCGGGCACATTTCCAAATGCCGGGCTGCTACTGAGAAATTTTCTTTTTAGGAAAAAGCTCAATAATTTTGCCCGACCCGGGGATCGAACCCGAGACCTCATGATTAGCAGTCGCATACACTACCGCTACACCACCGAGGCAGTTAAAACGTTAAACGGTTTTGAACGTTATTTGGTATTATGTCGTAGATAAACTGAAGCTGGCTTGCCTAAGCTAAAAAAACGTGACTGAATTTGATCTCCCATAAATTAAAGGTTCAGGCAAAACTCCTAACTTAGGGCATAACTTAGACTACGTCACTTGTCAGTTGTAGTTTTAGTTGTCAAAGATACTGGATTGCAAACCGTTACGCATACCCACTATTACGCATACCCACCGTTACGCATGCCCACCGTTACACATGCCCACCGTTACACATGCCCACCGTTACACATGCTCACCGTTACACATGCCCACCGTTACACATGCCCACTGTTACGCATACCCACCGTTACACATGCCCACCGTTACACATGCCCACCGTTACGCATATCCACCGTTACACATGCCCACCGTTACACATGCCCACCGTTACACATGCCCACCGTTATACATGCCTACCGTTACACTTGCCCACCGTTACACATGCCCACCGTTACACATGCCCACCGTTACACATGCCCACCGTTACACATGCCCACCGTTACACATGCCCAATATGCAAAATTTCATGATAATTGGTTCAGTAGTTGCAGCATGAAAGGCTAACAAACAAACGCTCTTTCGCATTTATAATATTATATGTATATATAGTAAGTATGAATGATGCACTTGCCTCAAGCGCTCGTATTAGTTCCTAGTAAACTTTGACCATTTGTGTTGTATAACAAGCCTGTGAAATAAAGATATTTTTCAATTTAAATAAAAGAACACCCTCTCATCCATCCATCAGCCTTTTAACGTCCACTGCTGGACATAGGCCTCCCCAAGAAAACGCCACAACGAGCGGTCCCGTCATGAGGGATAATGCCGTAATCGCCACGCTTGGCAGGCGGGTTGGCGATCGCAGTGGATGTTGTTAATACTCAAGGGAGTGCTGCTGCCCACTCCTCCGGTATTCCCTCAGTCGGCTCTTACGACTCCCGTGGGTAGAGAGGGGTAGGACAATTCTAAAGCCGGCCCCACACGGCCAAACAACACCCTCTCAACACTAAGGAATAATCCTTGTACAGCGGGGGACCATACAAACATACAATTTCACGTACACATAGTACACCGAGACTCAGAACAACCATTTATGGATCACACAAAGAGTTGTCCTGTTTGGGAATCGAACCTACAACACTCGGGCGGGAGGCCGGTATCTAAACCACTCCGCCATCTGCGCATTCAAATTTGAATAGTAAACATGTTGTTAATATTGAGTTGCAAATATACTCGCAAAGATTAAATGACAACTTATCAGACCATTTCCTGTACTGATAACAAATATTAACTTGGGATTTTTCCAGTTTCCCGTTAAAAATGTAATAATATGATAAAAAATCTTCAGAACTGAGAAAAATCATTTGACCGAATTATAAATGTCATTTCTACAGATATATTGTTGATTCCACAAAGGTTATTGTTTATTTTCAGACATTTGTTAAATTAGTGTCAGTGTTATGTGGTTCTAGAGTATTTATGGTGGTTAAAACGCTTTGTGTACTGTTGTGTAGAATACAATGGCTCATATTATGTTCATTTATATTATACTTATAAAAATAATGTTGGCAACTATACCAGCGGGAAATTTTAACACTTTATTCACATGATATCTGTTGAATAAAGTCTTAAAATATCAATATATAAATATAATGCTGTCGTGTGATAGACTAGAAATGTTTTCTTTTGCAAATGCTTTTTATATGTGTTCATATTGTTAAGCTTCAGCTCGTATCTGCCACTATAGGTCTATGAAATTGATTTGTACACTTTAAACCTAATATAGTGTCGAAAACTTAACTGTGAAACTGGACATACACTACGTGCTTTTGTGTCTACGAGTACATTAATAAAAATAGTGAGCTAGGAAGCAATTATTAAAAATTTTTGCGATTAAAAATCACTTTTTAGACACTCTTAATACATGTTTGAAAGTTATAAATAGACAGATATACGTTAAATTTAAATTAAGTGAATACTATTTTGTCGTAGCTTCTAAGTAGCATGTGCGTAGAAAGCTCGTAGCGCCGTAGATGACTATTATATTCAGCGCTAAACGCATGTTGATATGCTGCTTTCGTAAAGCTTATATATGAAGTATTTAATTTATCTATACTACTGTGAGTATGTTTCACTATACATCTGTGAGCTATGTCTGTAAAATATTTTTAATTTTTAACTTGTGATAAATAGTCATTTTAAGACTTACTAATTCTGTTCAATGTTACCTTTGTATATTGACAGCCGGATGACGCGTGTCCCAATTAAAATAATGATTTGGTTGTTGATGATCTTACACGCATAGGACACAAAGATTTTGTATGTTAGTGTGTATTAAGAAAAAGTGGTATTATAAGTCAACACATACTGTAAATAAATCAGATTTTATTTTTATATTCTTGTTTCCTTATCCCTGATCAGTCTCGTGAGTTGGCGGGACTGGCAGTGAGTGTAATCTTCGTAAACCTGGTAAATTTTAACTGTCTGTGACTGTCCTTTTATAAATCAAGAACAGCAGGACCAATTATAATGAGAACCGGTATGTAACAACACTTAATTTTTTCATAAAGTGCGTAATTATGTTTCACACAATGCGTTAAAAGTTTATTAAAAAAAAAATAACGTAATAGTTTAGATAACATTTTTTGTGACATATTGTAAAAAAAGTAACAAAAAAAGCAACAAAAACATGGTGAATGTTTCCATACTTTTTGTAACTACATACTCAGATCAATCATAGACGTCAAGCTTGGGCATATTTGGCTCCTACGATTGATCTGGCTCCTAACGCGTTTAAACTCAAAGAGGAATTTGATTTTGTTTGGGATATGTAATGATGTGCTTACGTTCAAAGTACATACTAAATCTACACTATATCTTTGTTACTCAGACTGGATGTTTGTTTGTAATCTACTTTTTCACGTATAAGCATCGATATATTTATAAAATTTTTCAATAGACATGGTTTCTGCGTAATTACATAGTAACTAAATATAAAAAAGAGCTAGACGTCGTGGGACGTCTAGCAGATGTGAAAACATCGAAATTATTTTGTAGAAATAAAACTTGACAAAGTACTCCTCAAGATGAACCAAACGAGTATAAACTCGATAGGGTTGCGTCGTTTGATTACAGAGTTACTGTGACCACCTTTCAGCTCCATTATCAGACCCTGGATATCATCTAGGATTGAAGTTCTAGTCAAGATATTTCAAACGAGCCCTAACTCGATGGAATTGCACCATTTAATTACAGGGTTTCGCATGGCCACCTTCCAGCTTCATCATCAGCCCCTGGATATCATCTAGACACAAAGTACTCGGCAAGACGAATCATACGAGCCCAAACTCAATGGGGTTGCGCCGTTTCATTATAGAATTCCTATATCCACCTTCCATCTCCATCATCAGATCAGCTCCATGTCATCATAATATTGCATTGTCACGCGATGTGTGTGTAAAATTTCAGCTCAATCGGAAACCAGAAAGTGTGATAAATGCAAGTTATGCAAGATTTGGACGGAACAAGTACAATAAAAGCGTCGCTACGCTAACAGCCGATTTTACCCTCCCTCCGCATTAGATGTTTCACATCAATAATAAGCGGAGAACTGGAAACTGAACGATATAATTGCGTGTAAGCCTTTAGAGATTGGAAAATGTAGATTATTCATTATAGAGTCTTAAATGAACATAAAGATCTCAATTTAATTTTATTTTTAACTTAGAATCACGTCTGTCAGTGATTTGCCTATTAGTACCTCAAGGAGGTAAAATATAACCATTGAAATAATTTAACACAGTTCCAGTGGTCAAGGGTAAGATAATAAGGAGAGTGGGGCAGCGTTTGTCCTCCGGGGCTTTCACTCACTATACGCAACACAACGGTGTAAGAGTACCTACCCTTGTTTCACACTGATCTTTTGTGAGAGGGTAGTACTTCCCCGATCAAACCGGCCCATACATGCTGGAATAAGCAAGGCTCTACTACTAGAAACTAATTTGAAAAGCATAGAGCTGATTGTTCACACTTAGTTTCTTTCCAATAAACCAATTTAACTGCGCAAAAACTTGAATGGAGCTAGTTCCAGTGGGTGTCCGGGTATCTCAATTAAAATTGAAGAAATAAATCTATGAAAACATAAGAAATATACAGGAGGAAATCATCTTTGAGTATATCTGAGAAGGATAAAATTTTAGTGATTTTAAACTATTGATACCAAATCTGAGCGACAATACTTTTTGTCTTACTTTCTTAATATATAGCAGATTGTATTCTTTTTGACTCTCATATAAGCCGCACTATTTTGTGGAAAATGCTGAAATAACATACGTATTTATTATACTTGCTACGCTGGTATGAACAGGATTACGTTTCTAGTGAAGCGGGTTTAATTTTTTACTTCCTTGATACTACGTAGAATTAGAAAGGGATGGTGATGTTATATGTTCTTTGTTTATCTTAGTTTATCTACCTACACATGAACGATTGTTATGTAACAAGACATCGTGTGAGGCGATGACGCATAATAACACCTGGTCTGAACTTGCTGCCCGATCTGCGGTTCTCACGCGATACCGGGAAGCCACCCAGCACCGTGGTCTCATCAATTGTGCAACAGAGATAGCGTCTTTGTTTCTTCAATATATAACAAGTCATCTGATTTGTTTTGGTTTCTTACATCGAAGTTTCACTTAGTTCTAAGAAATTAATTAGTAAGACTAAGGTAAGTAATCAGTTTATTGCAAGTAAGCGGTTATCATACTACACAACCAAGAGGGTCGGTTACACTGTGTATTATGTGACCGACAATGAATCACAACAATGCGTTTTGGTTGTAGCGGGAGATACCAATCCATTCATGTTCTCATCTTCGAAAAGAAATGATGAGCAGCGGCTTTGCAGTAGTTCTTGGCGACTGACGTTACCACTTACCATCAGGCGGGCAATGGCTCACCTGCCACTATGAGCAATAACAAAAGAAATGTAACTTGCAAATAATCACGCTATTGTCAATGTCATGAAGATCAAATATTTTATTTTATTGTAAATATTTTAAACATAAATAACGTAAGTGTGAATTGGATTCGGAACTTGGCAGTTCACGGTCTTTCCATAGGCTATCCCTGTCGGTTATAATACAAACTATAAATTACTTAGAAATCATGCAAATGTGCATTACGCGTCGTTCTATTTTAGTTTGAGAGTTTGTTTGCGTGCTTATTCTATATTTAGCAAATCTTAATCGGAATATCTTTCTTGACGGTCGGCTCAAGCAAGTGATCGCACGTTTTCATAATTTAGCGCACATGCGTATGGAGAAGTCAACTTAACATTATATTGTCATCATTAATCTTATCAATGTGAAAAGAATTTATAATTTGAGATTTATCTAGTAGTAGTATTTATTATTATATTAGGTTTTTGCGAAATAAATAATATAATAATTCTAAACATCCAGATTTCCTTATCCATACTTATTTATTTGTTACGTTTTCCCGTTGTAACTACTGAATCAATCAACATATAGACCAGAATAGAACACACGCTACTTTTTATCCCAGAAATATTAATGGTTCCCGTGGGATGGCGATGGATGGATACATATAGAAAATGAATGTATCGTGAAGTAACCTCCATGCGAACTTCTTACTTATTAAATTGCCGTTGTATTGAAATGGCCACTTTGGTTTTAAATATTTCGGGTTTGCTTAAGAATTTAAAATTCGAATTTGTTTAAAATTTGAGCTCGTGTACCTTTTTGTGTTTCTAATTGACTGATTCATTTATTCTCGGGTCATATGATTTTATTCGACATTGTTTTATTCATAACATGGATAACTTTAAATAGGTATTGCATTATTTACGAATGTGAGTTCTACCGTGACACCAGCGTTGCAGAAACAGCACGAAATATAATGATGTATGTGGGACAGCTACTTGGAAAATAAATTTTGTCTATCAGAACAATCCGCGTAGGCGACCGAACATCCAAGATAATATCGCAGAATAAAAGTCTTCGTAGCTAAGTGGATACATTGAAACCAATAGCGACAGGCTTCAATGTGGGTGATAAAACATCTTTCCATTCATCCATCAGCCTATCGAAGTCAACCACGGCCTTCCCAAGAGTGCCACCACCAAGTTGTAGGGAGCCCTTGGATGTGGATGGACCAAGAGTCCACTCGCATCTAATGGCTCAGTCCACGTGATGGGAGACTATCCCACGCTGCGCTGTACGATGGTTGTTGCCATTCGAGAACCTTTTTGCCTCTGCTGTTGTCGGTTCGCCAATACAGGTGGAGAGACGGCACACAGCGGGTTTATTTGGTGGGCGAGGGCCCCTAATTCCCAAGCTGATGTAGCCAAATGACTCGGTGGTGCAACGGTGGTGTGAGCGACTGCTGATCATGAAGTGTCTCGACTTAGATCCCCGGGTCGGGCGGAGCTATTGAGCATTTTCGCAAAAAGAAAAATTCTCAGTAGCAGCCCGGAGTTTGGAAACGTGCCCGGTAGACGGCAATAGGCTCGCCCCCTATTACGTTGGACTTAAACATATAATAGTTGGCGAGCCGTGGATGTATAATACACCTCTGCCGACCCCTTCGGGGATACAGGCGTGATGTGTATGTTTATGTTTTATGTAAGATCACCATGTATGTGTCGATTGATAATAACGTAATATTTATTCTTGCAGCCTATGTTTAATGTGTGTTTGAACTATATGTTTGAAATCTATTAAATTGACATCCTTACATAATAATAAAAAAAAAAACAAAGTCATTTTCCGTTTCTTTTCTGTGTCTGTTTCTGTGTCAGTCTGTATGTATATCCGCTAACTCCTCCTCAACCACGCAACGGATATTGATGCGATTTTCACCGCCAATTAGATAATTTCCAGAAGGTTTTTATGTATAATATATGCATCTTATTAGTATATTGCACCCCGTACGAAGCTAAACCGGGTCAAAAGTGTGTAATATGCTGTTAAATTAAATTTTGTTTCAATAACGGTATTTTTAAATAACCTATAAGGTAAATGTAAGAAAATTGTCGGCAAACAACAAGCAATGTTCATAAAGCAGGTACATATAATGTAAGCGTAACTTGCTTTATCAGGTGCGCTGTTGAATATCTACTTAGGTTTTCTTCATTTCTACACGTTATCTATGGAAATGTCTTCTCATATCAACACTTTCTGGGCAGACTCTTTGTATATATCACGTATAGCTATTATAAGTCTGCTATTTATTCTTAAGATGTTGATTCACAGCACAAATAAAAAAGACTGAAACATCCAATGAGCTACCATTTTAAAGAGACAATTAACCAGTCTTATAAATACATTTTAAAATACAATCGCATTAATGACTCGATGCGGGTGTGTAGCGTAGCTAGGATTTGAATAAATGTAAGCACGCTCTCGGCTACCGTGAGCGGAGGCCAAAACAAACGGCATGTGGTCGCGCGTACTCGACAAAAATTCGACATCGTTCGCCCAAGAATGCACAGTGCGGTTATTTATAGAGATGGAGAGGAGCGCGGGGGCGGTTGCGACGTCTGGTGTCGGTCTGCCGGGGCCTGCCGCGCAACACCGAAATAGCTTCTCCAGCTGGCGGTATCTGGCCACGTGGCGGGAGCTTGCCCGAGCACTGCTGGGTTACCTGCCTTCAGCCTTGGTGGTGACGCTGTCTTGAAGAATCATTAACTTATAACGAAGCATGAAGTAACCCTTAGTAATATATCAGACAGACCATCAGAATTTTTCTTTAAGACTTAAGGCAGATGAATTAGGACATCGTAGCGTTTATTACACTTCAAGTGATCCCAAGGAACTCCGTTGGGTTTTAGTAGGTATGTGTATTCTTATACTAGTGTATAATACTAACGTCACCACTCCGTTTCATACCAAAGAAGAAAAATTACGTACACAATATACAGAGACAGAACAAAAGCTAATGCCAACAGGTAACCATAGACCATTGGAGGCTATTTCTCTCCCATTATAAAGAAAGATTGTACCCAAAAGTGGGACATTAAATGAGATGTCAATAAAGAAAGAAATAGGTGGGTATGGAGAGTCCAGCGGCTTAAAGAATTCTCTTGAACAGGAATAAAGGTGGTTGGTAATACATTAGGTACACCGTGAACGCAATTAAACGAGATTATAAAACATAGCATCACGCCTGTATTCCCCGAAGGGGTAGGCAGAGGTGTATTACACATCCGCGGTTTGCCAGCTATGTTTAAGTCCCACGTAATAGGGGGCAAGCCTATTGGCGTCTATCGGGCACATTTCCAAACTCCGGGCTGCTACTGAGAATTTTTCGATCGAGCCCAAGACCATGCCACTCTTTGGCATGTAAAGATAGAGAGACTAAAGGGGCGTGCAGTTTTAGACTTATAAATTATTTTTAAATAAAAAAAAAACCGCCTTCAAAAGACACCCAGGAACTAAAAAGCAAAAAAAAAATTGGTATTTACATACGATTTCCGTGCTAGACACCAATTGATGTGATTGAAGTCGGTGCCAAAAATGACGTTAATATTATTATATAAGTATATATACCTATTGTTTTCGTTATTATATATGTATAAGTATTATTTTTGCTATTTTTGAACGAGGCACCTGGGTGTCTTTTCAATGCGGTTACTTTTTATTTAAAAAGAATTTATTTTGCTTTTTAGTGGTTCTTCATAAAATAGGTAGTAAAATAGGCGTAGGTTGGAGTAGGTGGTACATGATGGGGAGGCCTTCCTTGGGTGCATCTCGTACAAGAAAGCGTTGAGCACAGGAGTCTGAAAATCACAAAGATGAGCGCTAAAGCGCAGTATAGAAAGAAATAGAGCACAGCGTCTCGAAGAGTCTTTCGAAGACCCTGAAGAAAGGCTTTATATATAATATGGATACGCCAACTAAACGCACTGCTCCAATGAGACAGAGAGGTTTCGAAGTAAAAAATATCATCGATGCAATTAAAAAACATACAGTCGTACTGAGAACCTCTTCCTTTTTGAAGTCGGTTGATAAATAGACGAACAGTGATATTTTCTCACGGGAAGTGGTTGTTATCTAGTAGCCACAACAAGTGTTACGTATATACTAAACTATATATGGCTGGTACAAAGTGTGTTATATCAACATGACCTAAGTGACTCCGATTAGAACAACGTGCTCATATCAGTTGCTTTATACAGTTCTGTTGTATAATTATTATTTACTTTGTATAGTCTTAGTGAAGAAACAAATAAAAATGGAAGACTTCAAATTTTTGAGGTATATAATAAATTAGCTTTAGGGCTATGTCCGAACACCACTGAAGTAATGCAACATAGTACCAGTGGCCCGCCAGCACAGGCGGAGAGACGGGATACGGCGGGTTTCTTTAGTGGGCGAGGGCCCCACACTACCCTGTGCGTTGCCCCGAACGACGGGGTGTGCGATTAGGCACACTTTTCCCCGCTTTACATAGAAAAGAAAAAAAGGGCTATGTATGAACATCTGTAACAGTTAATGCATTAGTATTCTATATAATGTCTGCACTGAATTTATAATTTCTTTGTTTTTTGTGGTTGCAAACGTACCACTGAATTAATGTCACACATTTCCAGTGGTCTTGCCAGTACAGGCGGAGGATAGCACACGGCGGGTTTATTTAGTGGGTGAGAGCCCCATACTACCTTGTTCATTGCCACAGAGTGTGCGGTTAAGTACGTTTTTACCCGCCTTAACCTAAAAAGGTTGCGTCGTTGATTTTGGTGCCAGTTCGTGGAAATATTGGTAATTATAATATAACCTAACAAATTGAGTTAGATTAGAAAGCTGTTGCAACTACAATTTATTGTGAATAAATAAGTCGAGGAGGGTTGGTCTCCGTTTGAATAAATACTATCCTATTACTTAAGTTATATACAAGGAATTGATAGCGCTATTTAATTTGGTATCACATACATAAAAAAAATGAAGTACATATCCGTTTGTATTGTTTAAATAACAGCTTTTTACTAAGCGCATATGAAAGTACCTATACGGTACTAATAACAAAAAAATGTCTGTCTGCCTGTTTGTTTCGGCTAATCTCCGAAACGGCTAGACTGATTTGGAGGAGACTTTCACTGGTAGATAGCTGATATTATAGGGCGTAAGGCTACTTTTTGGAAAAAGAATTAGGTTTATGCACAGAAAACAAACTAAATTCTAAGCGGATGGAGTCGTGGCCTGCAGCAAGTATTAAATCACAGAAGTAAATGATTCCCTGAAATCTTTATAGGTGCTAATAATGCACACGTGAGACCAAGATGCCTACTGTGTGGACGATAAGTGTTGAAATATCGTTATCTCTATTCATTAATATGTCTGTAATTTTTTGTGATATCAAAAACGAGGAGTAGTAATGTATGTGAATAATTCTTCGATTATCAATAGATACTAACAAGATACAGTGTCACGAACAAAATCAAGGTAAAAACTGCCCGTGTGAATATATACTTATACAGCTACATCTATTTACTAACAAACTCAGACAAAGGTTTTAAAAAAGTTTTAAGTTTAACTTATTACAATCACACTTAGTAATACAGTCACAAATCTTTAAAATATTATCTTACATTTACGATCATTCGTCACAAAAAACGAGCAAAGTAATAATTTACTACTGCCACTTAAAAGAGAAAGTACTTTGAAATCAAGATTAAATAGCAACAAACAAAGTACTTTTTGCACTAAAAATAAGAGCTCACTTCTCAAGTGCGCTGTTATTTACGGAGACGTATTTTTTGGGCCGACGCGATATCTATTGCATTAATGATCGAAGTAATAATTATTGGATGGTAATAATAACAAAATGAACATTTATATTATGACTTTGTTTCACAGAGTTATAAAAATATAGATTCTTTGGTAAATTTAACATCAAAACAGGCTTTATCATTATTTAGAAAATTTTATATATATTTTTAGCATTTGATATGCTTAGCCACATTAAACACAAAGTGAAAAATGTAAAATCGAAAATAACTTTCAATTTCACGTTTTCCACTTTGTGTTTAAGGCTTTATCCTTAGTAATAAAAAGTAAATGGCTCACTACACTTATAACTAAAAAAACAGAACCTTACATACTTCCTCCATTTAGAGAGAATTAAATAAGTTGATGTATTTTAAGACAAAACATGGCATAGCACCACGCCTGTATTCCCCGAAGGGGTAGGCAGAGGTGTATTACACACCCACGACTCGCCGGCTATGTAATGTATGTATTTTAAGACAATTTATTAAAAGTTAGTAGTCCAAGTCATGTCAGTTTTATGGAGCGGCTTACTTATTTATAAATTACAAGTTGCATCAAAATCCGTTCAGTAGTTTTTGCGTGATGCGCGAACGAACAAATAGACAAACAGACAAAAATTCTAAAAAAAAATATTTTGTGTTTAGACACGTTTATATAGCCTATTACAGTCATTTTTTAAAATATCTTAAAAGTACAGACACAGATCTATTACAGCTTTATAATAGTTAGGAAGACTAGTCAATAGCGAGTAAGTCAACAATACTATGACTATAACACGATTTAATTGCACAAAATAGAAGAATGAATCTAATTTTATAAGCGTACATCAACGAACTCTATTTCCGACAAGACGCTAAGATAGAAAATATAAATATGTGCAAAATTGTAAGCCGTATTTGATAAAAGGGTGGCATGGGTTGTGGGTGGAGGTCGGCGGGACGTCTAGACGTAGTGTAATTAGGAAGGTGAGTGCGTAGGCAGCTCCGACAAACTGAGTGAAGCGAAGAGGTCCAGCCAGTATATCTTGCATCACATTTAATTAAATACGATCACCTTTAAACTCCTTTATTTCGTGAAACAATGGTTGATTAGAAAAATAGAAGTTTTACGTTTTATCTACATGATATTACTGGATCATACCTTCGCCTACGCTTCTTTGACTAAAAATAATTAATTGGGTATCTTTACTTATTTAGGTACTATAATAACATTATAAATGTAAAAGTGAGTTAGTTTGTTATGCTTCTATGCCATAACTATTGAACCAATCATCATGAAATTTTGCATATATATATATTGGAGCTCCTAAAAGCACACAGGCTTCTTTTTTTATCAAAACAATGGTGGTTTCGGGATGCTTATTATTACATAGAGATAATTAAAGTACCGTAGCTTGACGTCACGTGGTGGGATAAGGTGGGGTAAGGATAGAAATACGTATAATATTTTTTTGAGGATTTGATTAGTTTTGTTGGCTGATAATTACGTAGGTTAATGTTGTCATCCGAAACAATAATTTCTTCTTTCTTTGTATACTCTCATTGCTTGTACCTACTACATATTGCCACAATATATATATATATATATATATATATTGGAGCTCCGAAAAGCACACAGGCTTCTTTTTTTATCAAAACAATGGTGGTTTCGGGATAGTTATTATTACATAGAGATAATTAAAGTACCGTAGCGTGACGTCACGTGGTGGGATAAGGTGGGGTAAGGATAGAAGTATTATAATATTTTTTTGAGGATTTGATTAGTTTTGTTGGCTGATAATTACGTAGGTTAATGTTGTCATCCGAAACAATAATTTCTTCTTTCTTTGTATACTCTCATTGTTTGTACCTACTACATATTGCCACAAATAATGGCAGAGATAGGACACTAGTTTGTGCTACCATATCGTCTTAAAAACCATTATCATAATTTGTTAGAGACTTTACCCGGAATAAATACTTGTTCTATTTTGAGTCCGGTGCCTGTTGTTCCTTGTTTTGTTTTTTAAGGTTTCTAGATTTTAGGGTCCTTATCTATGTATAACAGCATATACAGAATATTATAGATATACTTCTGGTGTTTTCAATTACTTTAAATTAATAAGTAAAATGTGATAATGAAGAAAAATGGAACCCCATGGTACCCATTAGGGTACTATGGGGTTCCATGAGTTTCATCCTATCTATGTCTAGGTCTATGATTTTTTTTTGTTAAAGCGGGAAAAAATGTTCCTAACCGCAAACCCCGTCGTTCGGGACAACGAACAGGGTAGTGTGGGGCCCTCACCCACTAAATAAACCCGCCGTGTGCCGTCTCTCCGCCTTTGTTGGCGGGCCACTGGAACCATATTACATTCCTTCAGTGGTAGCGCAGTGGTAGCGCAGTGATAGCCTGGTGGTAAAACCAAGGATTGCGAAGACAGTGATATTGAGTTCGATCCCTATAGTGCTAGGTCCAGACCTTGTACGGCATACACCTCTGACATTTCGAAATTATGTGCGTATTTGTTTTGTAAAGGAAAATCATCGTGTGGAAACCTGCATGCCTGAGAGACTATCTCATCGGCCTGTGAATTCTGCCAATCCGCACTGGGCCAGCATGGTGGACTATGGCATAACCTTACCATTAGAAGTAAAGGAGATCCGTGCCCAATAGTGGGACAGAATAATAGTTAAATTAAAATACTATCCACATCCACCATCCATTAGCGATTAATAATTAAAATCTCCAAACATGTTAAAAGACAAAATGCAAGTACGAAAATGTGTTAGAACAATATTGAATAAATACAAGAGCATAGGCATCAAGACAATTTTATTGGTCCGTAACTCCGTATATATGTTTTTATATCGGTCTCTGTCCCCGAAATGGTTCAACGACGTGGTCGCGAAATTCATTTTGTGTATCTTACTCTCAGTAAGCAAAAGGAAAAAGAAGTTCTTAATTCTAAATGAGTAAATTTAATAGAGTCTTTATTGATAGAGTATTTAAAGCATTGGTCCATAAATAATGGATACACAATTGTGTATAGTAATCGTGGCAAAAAAAGTATAGTATTCATTTCGCATTTACTTTATAAGTTTTTTAACCAAAACCTTTTTTTTTTTAACTATAACATTCATTTCGCATTTATTTTATAAAATAGTAACAAAGTTTAACTGAATGTGTGAGTCTAATGACAATATTCAGCAAGAATAAGAGAAAAAGAGATAGTGAATGAGTTTTTGAAAAGAGATTTCAGTATTATTAGGCGTGTTGATATTACGTTGCGGGCGTGGCGGTGGCTCGCGCGTGAAACAACACTAAACAAAATGAGTGCAGGAAAGCGTAATCTGCACTCATTTATAGTGAACACTATTAACTATTAGTGCCTAATTGTGAATGTTTTCTTTTTTATACATCAATGATGTAGAATGAACTTATATTTTGTCATGAAGTTAATTTTCTTTTAATATTAGCGGATTGCAAAAACAAGCTTGAGAATTGAGCGTAAAATACTCGGCACGGGAGGTCATTACTTAAACCAGTATCTACACCATCTGCTCTGCCTCAGTTTGTATGCAAAAAAAAATATATTATAGTATTTAGTCCAGTCCAGATTGTCTAGTGTCATATCTTTTGTTATATAAAATCAATTGTTGTTCGTTAGTATCGCTCAAACTCAAAAATGGCTTAACAGAGTTGAATTTAGTTTGTTGTTCGCAAAAATCTAATAAATGCATTTGTATGGGAATCGTCTTTTTGGATTATGTGACTGACAACAGACGAAAAATTATTGTCATTTTTTCCAATTAATTTGAATTACAAGCAAGTTTTACTTAATATTCGGTCTAAATTCAAACCTTAGACGCAGATTGATTGAGATTGATATTGATAATCGCTGATAAAATAAGTTGTAGGTGATACGAAGTCTGTGAACTTCGGACCACCTACAACTTATTTGATCTAGTTTTAAATACAAATTACTAGTTATATACATATTATTCCAAATATGCCGTGTGAGACCGGCCTTAGAATTGTCCCACCCCTCTCTACCAACGGGAGTCGTAAGAGCCGACTGAGGGTATACCGGGGGAGTGGGCAGCAGCACTCTCTCGAGTATTAACAACATCCACTGCGATCGCCAACCCGCCTGCCAAGCGTGGCGATTACGGCATTATCCCCCATTTCTTGGGGAGGCCTATGTCCAGCAGTGGACGCTGAAAGGCTGATGGATGGATGGATGGATGGATGGATACCAAACATGTATTGATTTCTAGTCTTTTCTTTTTGTTTAGTCGGGAAAAAATGTACCTAACCGCACACCCCGTCGTTCGGGGCAACGAACAGGGCAGTGTGGGCCCGCACCCACTAAAGAAGCCCGCCGTGTTCCGTCTCTCCGCCTGTGTTGACGGACCACTGGAACTGTATTGGATTACTTCAGTGGCATTGATTTCTAGCCTAAGCAGATTTAGCAGAATATCAATGTTCCAGTAAATGCTTCCTCTTGATCTTTAAGGATGAATGATTATTTTTTTAAGGATAGATCAGATACTGTGATTTTTGAGGATTCCGACTTAACATGTCTTGTGCTGGCCATGAATATTTGTGACATTTGGGGTTGATTTAGACTGTAGCAGAAGATAGCCGTTTATTCTTTCATTTTTCATACCTGAGAAGTGAAATGGTGCACAGCGGCTTTACAATACTGTCGATATAGTTGAGTTCATGAGCGACGGTTACCACTTACCATCAGGTGGGCCGTGGCTCGTCTGCCATCATATGCAATACAAAAAAAAACTACTGAAACAATTATCATATAATTTTGCAAAACAACAACAGTCTGAAGTCCAGAACATTTTTCTGGACTCCAGAAAAGAAATAAATCTCGAAAAATGAATGGTTCACGTGGTTTAGCTATTTTTACAACGAGATAATGAATGTGCCTTAATGCATTTTAATGTAGAAGTCCATGTGGACGGAGTCACGGTCTGAATATAGTTAATAATAAGTTGTTCATATGATAAAAATTAAATCATCACCTAGCGAAAGGACCGTTTGCATAATAATGTCAAACGCGCGTGAGCGGGTATACAGATGATACACGCGCGCGAGTCATTGTCATTCACCGCGAATGACACTACCTTGAAGGTCATTATAACAGAGGTTGTCATCGTGTATAATAGTCGAGTTCCTCTGCGGTTACGACGCCTGGTGGTACTAATACGAGTTGTTTGTCAACGTCGAGTGGTGCCGATTGCTGGCGGTCGCTAGATATAAATAAGTAGCGTAAGCGGTGCACTCCGTCACGGACGTAAACACACGGGTAATATGCCGTGTAAGCAATCGCTATTGTTTAGGTGAATGCAACGCTAAAGCGAGATCGAGAAAGAAGATCTAAGTCAGAAATGTAAATGCATTTAAAATGAATGGTGTATACCATAACATCTATTACATTTACGGTAGACTTTTAAAACATGTTTTTATTACTTTAAAACATGTTGTTTTTACTATGATCTGATAAGTAGGTAATTTGAAGACAAGAAATTTGACCGTAATATAAAATTAACTATTTAAAATTGGGAAGCATCTTACCACAAAATATATAAAAAAACATAGGGTGCACTATTATACCACCACTTACATAAATCATAATTAAAAAGCAATTACAATATTTGAAAATGATTGTCACTTGTTTATACATTGTGGCATTATTTTAGAAATTGCGTGGTTAATTATCTACTAAATCACCAGGGATATTTAATAACTAAATATTTTCTTAGCATGATTTTCTACGATTTTAAGTATTATTTGACAACTCAGCAGAGCTTCGCTTGGCTTCAAGCTGCTTTTGGCGATGAAGCACCATCATGCAAGATGACTATTTATGGTTTGCAGAATTCAAACGCGCCCGTGTCAATGTCAGTGACTAATTTCGTTTTGGTAGCCCGTCCACCACTGTGATCAACAAAAAAAATTATGCTGTGCTTCGTATGATTGAAACAGACAGGTTGTGACCTACCATGAGGCTTAGCCTAAGATTCGAGCATCTTTAGGTTTAGGTTAATCCTACACAAACAATAGGGTGTGAAAAATTGTGTTCTCGGTGGATCCCACACAATTTGACTGAGACTCAAACGGACTGCGTTACTTGGTGCAATGCCATACTTACTAGATTCAAGGAACGGGTGTCAAATCTTGCACCACGTTAATGCCAGGTATCACATGGCTAGACAGTGAAAAACGTAGTCCTTATGAGCCATCCTGCATACAGTCGCGACCTGGCACCTTATGAATTTTTATTTTGCTAAAATTAAAAACCAGTTAGGTACGCGGTCAAATATTTTCATGACCAGAAGAGGCTGTCGAAGAGTATAAAAAAAACATGTTTCGGAGTAGTTTTCGAAATTAATGTATTCGTATAAAAATGGTAATGGAGAATATTTTGAGAAACAAACTCATTTTTGCCCATTCATATATCCTATATTTTTACTAATCCATTCCCGAGACACGTATAATAATAATAATATCAAAATTTATAGTACTTACCTGGAATACCGAATATTTAGAACCATTCGCATTTACACTACGAAACGTAGTGGATGATTTGCGAGCCACGACTCGGTCCTGGCGATAAATAGCCGGTTATTTCTGTCAATCCCGTATCCCTCCAATACTGTATCATTATAGTACGGCCACATTGTTGTAAAACAATACTTGCTTACTCATTAACAACGTCTTGAGTAATTATTGGTCTAAAAAATGTTACAAATCCTTAACTCAATCGGAATTGGTATGTTTGATTTGTTACACACTATCCTGTTCGTTGCCCCGAACGCCAGGGTGTGCGGTTAGGAACATTTATTCCCGCTTTAACAAAAAAAAAAGGTTTGATTTGTTACAAACCTACTAATTCCGATTGAGTTAAATGCTACACCACCGAAGGAATATAACATAGTTCCAGTGGCCCGCCAACAAAGGCGGAGAGACGGCACATGGCGGGTTTCTTTAGTGGGTGAAGGCCCCACACTACCCTGTTCGTTGCCCCGAACGATGGGGTATGCGGATAGGAACATTTTATCCCGCATTAACTAAAAAAAAAATGATTTGATTTGTTACCACTGAAGGAATGTAATATGGTTCCGGTGGCCCGCCAATAAAGGCGGAGAGACGGCACACCGCAGGTTTCTTTAGAGGGTGAGGGCCCCACACTGCCCTGTTCGTTGCCCCGAACGACGGGATGTGTGGTTAGGAATATTTTTTCCCGCCTTAAAAAAAATATGTTATAGCCATACTAC
Organism: Leucoma salicis; assembly: GCA_948253155.1. Taxonomy (NCBI): domain Eukaryota; kingdom Metazoa; phylum Arthropoda; class Insecta; order Lepidoptera; family Erebidae; genus Leucoma; species Leucoma salicis. Next base: position 17,410,384 of record OX411818.1, read on the forward strand.
TACTACCACGTATTACCTATTTAATTATTTCAGACGAGGGAACAAGAATACGGCCCACCTGATAGTAAGCGGTTACCGTAGCCTACAGACGCTAGCTACACAAGAGGCACCACTGCGTTGGATAGGAAGGATATTAAGCAAAGGATAGGTAGGATACTAAGAAGAGGATATAAACAATCCTCCTGTTCTCGTTCTTACCAAGTAGTAGTCATCACGAAGATGAAGAAGGAATAGAGAAGAGAAGATCGCTGAGGTGAAATCACGTTACATGTTTTATTTACTTTCGTCATGTGTACGACAGAAACTATCCTTTCGAGTTTTCTACGATATTAATTTCACTTTTCAATATTTTGTTTTGTATTTTAGCACTTGACATGCACAGCTACTAGGGTCATAAAGACAAATGTGATGTAGAGATTGGGTATGGCCGTCGGTTACTGCGATTGCTTAGCGGTCTGCACTTTTTCGGATTGGGAGGAACGCAGGTTCTCTTTTTCCACATTGACAAATAATTAGTTCTTTACTTTTCAACTTTTCCTTCGCGACTATTCAAGACTTCTGATATAATTATTTATTTAGTTACGTTAAAACGGGATACCAGGATAACAGGACCTATACAGTTTATATGTAATCCATTTTAATTTAAGGAGAATATGAGGGTAACTTATTACTATTTAATCTGTCATAAATAGACCATGCAATGTAAACAATGAACATGTAAGACTTCTGATATAATTATTTATTTAGTTACGTTAAAACGGGATACCAGGATAACAGAAACTATACAGTTTATATGTAATCCATTTTAATTTAAGGAGATTATGAGGGTAACTTATTACTATTTAATCTGTCATAAATAAACCATGCAATGTAAACAATGAACATGTAAGGTAGATAGATATACTTCTAATCGTATATGTATATGACCTAATACGTATTATTAATCGATCAATCATTGTCTGTTGTGCAAACACTATCAAGTTTAAGTGACATAAGGTTAGGTGTGGCTCGGCGATTTACTGGCGTAGCGCGACGTAGCGCCTTACTTTGCCGAAGTGAAGTCTGTTTGATATAGGTAGTGTTGTTAATATTGTTACGAAACTGAAAAAGATTATTCCGTGATCTATGTAGAGCCGCGTCTCTCTTTCAGTCTTATTACATTCTTTTATTAGGTATCCGATTCGTTGGCTTTAAGTTAATCACTGACTACGTGGTTACTTCATGATGCTGATTTTGTTGTGGACCAGATAGTTCCCGCGACTTTGTCTGCATGGACTCATTGGGGCCTATATAAATAGGTAACTCTATATCTCATACTTTAATCCGACCAGGTGAACTTAATTTTATAATTAAGATTTATGGCAAATAATGACGCAGCCCTATGCAAATATCTGCGACTGATATTAATAATGAATGTGTTATCGAAATCGTAGTCCCGAGCAATTGTCACGATGGCTGAATTGGCAAAGCATCTGGGACGGTATACAGGAGATGCCGGTTCAAATCCTGCTAGTGATTGTTATTTTCGATTTTACATTTTCGCTCTTTGTGTAAATTTATATGGCTAAGCATGTCAAATGCTCAAAAAATAAATCAAAATACCTAAGCATGTGTTAAATTACGTACTATGCTAAAAAGTAGTGACTTTAGGTAATAAGAAGCGAAACAAAAACCGAACCTGAATAGATATACAAGACTAAAACATCCCATCCATCCATTCATCAGCCTTTCGAAGTCCACTGCTGGACATAGGCCTCCCCAAGAGAACGCCACAACATGTGTTTCGTTCATATGGGGGATAGTGCCGTAATCGCCACGCTTGGCAGGCGGGTTGGCGATCGCAGTGGATGTTGTTAATACTCGAGGGAGTGCTGCTGCCCACTCCCCCGGTATTCCCTCAGTCGGCTCTTACGACTCCCATTACAATTCTAAAGCCGGCCCCACACAGCTACTAAAACATAAGTATAACATAATGCAAACCTTTATGCTTAGTGAAATAGACGAGACATATTTAACTGAAAGGCTTATGATCATCATCATCAATTGGTACAGTGTCTTTTTTGGAAAAAGTTCCTTCTAAAAAATAGTTAATTAAACACCCTAACTATTTCTGCTCAGTATTCTTCACAGCTAAGAGGACGTAGTATCACGACGTAATCCGCCACCGCTTAGACATATTTGAGTACATTTTAGTGTAATTTTTGATAGTGCGTGAGTCCGCAAGCACAGGCACAATTGTTTTCCTCGTGTTTCGCGGGTTATTTCGAGCGAGTGCGGCGGCACTGCAAGCCACTCGCACACGTCATACTGTCCGCAATCGCTACCACTGTACAGCACTAATATCAAGTGTCGAGCAATCGAGTCGCTCTCGAGGGAGGTAGTCGAGTCACTATATGTATTTTACTTAATTATCCTACCTAGTGCTTAAAAGTAAGGAAAACCTTACTTTTTTTTCTTAGCATGGGTTTTTTTTTGTTAATAATGGCAGACGAGCCACGACCCACATTATGGTAAATGGTAACCATCGCTCGTTGACTCAACTATACCAAGAGTATTGTCAAGCTGCTGCGCACTATTTCATTTCTGAGATATGAAATGAAAGCATAAACGGCTATCTTCTGCTACAGCCAAAACACACTGACGTGCTTCATGACTGGTCACCCAGGAGAAGATGGTACCGAACCGTTCGGGCCCGATAGCAAGTGAGTAATCTCACGTAGTAACTTTTTTTTTGTTAAGGCGGGAAACAATGTTCCTAACCGCACACCCCATCGTTCGGGGGCAACGACAAGGGTAGTGTGAGGCCTGCACCCACTAAAGAAACCCGCCGTGTGCCGTCTCTCCGCCTTTATTGGCGGGCCACTGGAACTATGTTACATTCCTTCGGTGGTCCGCCGGCGGCTTACCCTTTTGGGTACCCTCTACTGAGCGACGCATCCGCACACGGGGCGTCACACCTTCGCGGGAGGCATTGCGGGTGGCGGACGTTCCCCGGTCCACCCACCCGCAGCCTCAGCTAGGGCGGCATGAGGCGCAAGTACCTGCACCTACGCCGCCCCGGTCGCTGGCGGCGGTTTGGGTCAGCGGAAGAATCCACCTCCCTGGCCCTCTCCGCCGCTCCCTTCCGCGAGATGACCTCCTCGCAGAAGGCAGCGACCGCGGTCCAATTCCTGTCACTGCCAAGCATCGCTCTGACGACGCTCGGCAGCGAAAGGTCCCCCCCTATTGCCGCGACGAGTTCACGGCGCTGCTCGGCCCAAGCCGGGCATGACTCGAGCGTGTGCTGCGGCTGGAGCGCCCCTACGGTCCGAAGACCGAATTTCACTTAGTACCTAGCCCTATCACCAGTAAGCAAATATATTTTTATATTTTTAATATATGTGACCATATTCATATTCGGCATATTCATGTTGGGATAAGCAAGGCCACTAAGCTAGGAATATCTTTAAGGAGTTTATATTGGATACTCCAAAAGCGAATGAATGAGCTGCTAACTGCTTATTAGTGACTGGTTGAATGAATATATTCTAAGATATGGGGTTGTATTCTGGGGCAATTCAACGGACAGTGATAAGATCTTTAAAATTCAAAATAGGTATCTGAGATCAATATTCCGGTTATGATATATTGATGTATGTCAACCCTACTTTAAAAAAATATAAAATGACTGACTGACTCTGCCATGTTTATATATTTTGGAAGTATTATTATTTGTTAAAGTTAATCTTAATGTTATTCCCATGTGTGGCAAATGCGATTCACCGAAACAGACGTGATAGTAGTAGATTATGTTTAACCCCAGCTAAGACTGTACTTACCGACGGGAGGGATGCGTAAATGCACTTCCACAGAGATAACAAAAAAAAAATAGTTTTGTTTTACTGTACTTATGCGTAGGTGTCTTAAGCATAGCACCAGTGATTTATAATAAACTTCCTAAGAGTTGGAAAGACCTTACAAATTAAATATTTTCTAAATTATAAAGCATATTACAATATTATTGAGTTTTTAATTATATATGAAATGGGCTGTAATTTTTTTTGTTGTTTTACTTTATTATCTATGGTTTTTTTGTTCTGTATATTTAATATTTGCATGTTATTCAATATGACCAACATGCTTAAAACCAAATTCATGATATATTGTAACATCTTGCATGTGTAATTAATGCATACACGTGTTTTAAGCAACGGATCACGGGTGGACTTAGATAAGTTAGAAGTCCACCAGTGATCATAAATGCTGTAAAGTATTCGAAACGTATAGTAGAAAATCAAGTAAACGCGATAGATTCCGTAAACGTAGTTTTATTTCATAATGTGTAACATTCGCTTAAATATCAGGAAGTATTAAATAAATAATATCTTATCTTCTTATCTTATCTTATCTAAGTGTTATCTCGCTACTATATTGGGAATCCGATACATAATCATAATTGTAGTATTTAGTAATCCGAATTGAAGCTCCTAATACATAGTATTGAGGTCGGATTTCGAGATTTAGAAAAGTACCGTGTCTGTGTGGTGACGGACTAAGAATACAAGTGACACCACCCCATTCTTTCCCACGGGTGTCGTATGAGACGACTAAGGGAAGTAAGCAATTATCATCCATTGCATGACTGGTGGTAGGGCTGGGTACCAAGTGGGAGTACTCACTTGGTATCGGGCCCGAGCAGGTTGGTACCATCATCTCCCGTGTGACCGGCCATGAAGCACATCGTTGCGTTTTGGCTGTAGCAGGAGATAGCTGTTTATATTTCATTTCATATCTGTGAAATGAATTGGTGAGCAGCGGGTTGAAAGTACTCTTGGTATAGTCGAGTCCATGAGCGACGGTTACCATTTACCATCAGATGGACCGTGGCTCGTCTTCCACTACATGCAATAAAAAAAAAAAGAGTATCTATTTTGTTACGGTTTGGTTGCGTAAGACCAGAGATGGAGGAGATGACGATTTTCAAAGGTTAGATTAGGTCAGGACATTTAAAGGTGGTGACTTTTCGTATCGGCTGTGCTCCGTTAGGATTGAACTTGAGACCAATGCGTGGCAGTCTATTCTCCACACAAGACTTATTATCCAGAGGAATATATTAAACCAATGACTTAAGCTTAAATTTGGCTACATAAAATATGTAAATCTAATAACGCGTTTATGTAGACATAGTAAGAACGAACGTAGTACATATGGAGTTCAAAGGAATAGAAGCGATCGGCGTTAGGTTGTCAGCTGAGGCCAGAATCGGGCGACGGCCCCGCGACCCATTTCCTCTCTTAGCGCTGTCGTCTCTGAGAGCACACCCTTCGTTCTCCGACATTCTTTGATCAAACTGATAAACAGCAAGTCGGCATTGCACTAAACGTGCACCGAGCACGTGCACGTCTTCACGTCTTCACATCTTCGACATATACATAGTTATATACATGTTCTTCAATCTTTATATTCAAACATAATGCATGCTAGAAACACGCGCACACCTATTCTGCAAAGTGTATTGTAGACAATAGCGTCTATAATACACGTAAATAAGGTGTATTTTTGAAATGACCCAGAGTCGAAGCTGGGTCAACGGAATTTTATACTCGTGCCGAACATAAACTAAGATTTATCTAAGCTACTTCCAAATACCTGTCTCGGTTAATCGAATTCAAACGATATTCGAATGCATAATTCACTAGAGCGATGTAACAGTGCAACATGTGTGATATTTACGCAAATCAGTAGCCCCTTGTCGCGACGTAACTGGCATAATGTGCTCGTAAAGTGAGGGGGGTACAGGAATCAATAGATAAAAACAAAGGCGGCGAGTAAGTAGGTACCTATATGCGGGACGGAGTGGTGTAAATATTGAGTAAGTTGGCGAGAGAGGACGACGATGCGACAAAGGCTATGGTGTCGCGGTTGGCCAGAGGGCGACAGGCGGTTGTGTCTGCCGGCGGCGGCGCGTCGCGTTCGACGACCTATCGTCTCAAGGCCGCTCTTACACGTGCCAGTCGTGCCACCGGCCGCTTCCTGCCGCCGCCATAACAAATCTCTCCCCGCCCCACACCCTGTCGCCCATTCCATCCTAGACGCTTCGGCTTGGGCTACATCGTTGGCTCTGAGAAAAGCTCCTTATCCAAGTTACCGTGTTTGTAACTTTTATTTGTGGATTTTTTAATAGAATTACTTCGTGAAATATAATATAAATAGTACTTAAATATTATAATAAAATTTAATCTAACTAGGTATATGAGAAAAATGACTGTATTAGGCTGTTTAGGCATGTCTAAACAAAAACACATTTTTGTTTTTAGACTTTCTGTCACTTTGTTTATTTATTCACGCATCACTACTGAATGGGTTTAAGGAAAAGGATAAAATTTTTATTTGATAGCTCCAATCAGGACGTAAAAACTGTTCTACGTTTTATCCCGTTACTATGTAGGTACCTATATCGGGAACTTGAGATTTAACTCGAAACTAGCTTTTGCTTGCAAAGCCGTGGCCATAAGCTAGTGGCTAGTGTATATATATAAAATGAGGTATTTAGTAACTTATTCGACCCATTACAATGTAGGTAAACTTGCAAGGTGTTATTTTATTCTGTTAGGGGAAAACATGTTTATGGTGTGACCACCAATACGCAAGTGATGTGTTCACTGTGTGAATCTTGGCGAAACGTTAGGCAGACAGACAGACAGTCGCCGTGTATTTCACTATAAACCCAATATTCAAGTGTAATATTAAAACAATGAACACTCGACCGCAGGTAAAAGCTAGTTTTTACGTTACCTATATCTTGGATTCCCGGTATAGTAGCGAGAAAAAAAAACATCCGACAAATAGCTAAAATTCCTAAATAATGTTTTTAGTTTAGAGGCCACATAGCTCTGAATACGGTATTTTTCTCTCAAAATATCTTTAATGTACAGAGTACAGAGCTTTTTTACAACCTTATAATATTAAAACATTAATCTGTAGTTTTTAAAATATTAAAATGTTATTCCTAATCTGATGTACGGCATAATCGAACCGGTCATGACCTAGGACCTAATTATATTAATTTCAATCTAATGTAATAATGATGTAATGTTACACGCAAATAGGTATTAATTAAGAGTATTATATAATTAAAATAAATGAGTCACAAAAATCATTGCCAAACAATATTATCATTAATTTAAGATAATTTAATTGATCAATGGTCTTCCAAGTTTCAAATCGTAACGTGTTTTCAATTGAGTTCCTTTGCCACTCTGATTGCCAGAAATGATTTACATAACTATCTTCGCTGAAATCGACAAATCTAAAGTGATAAGCTTGCTTTACGCATAGGTAGACACACCACTGAAGTAATACAACTTCGTTCCAGTGGCCTGCCATCACAGGCGGAGAGACGGCACACGGCGGGTTTATTTAGTGGGTGAGGGCCAACACTACCCTGTTCATTGCCTCGAACGACGGGGTGTGCAGTTAGGTAATTTTTTTCCGTCTCAACAAAAAAAAAGTAGGTTGTATAGGCACTTAGAATTTTTATAGAGACATATTATATTACTAGCAAGTTGTTCAAATATATATTTAATACTTTCCGATGACGAATGTTACACATTACGAAACAGAACCATGTTCACGGAATCTATCCCGTTTACTTCATTTACTATCCCGACGTTTCGTGACCTTGAATGCTGTAAATTATTCGAAACGTCCTGAAAGTAAAAAATCAAGAAAACGCGATAGATTCCGTAAACGTAGTTTTATTTCATAACAAATACACATTTTGTTTTTAAGTAGTATTAAAAAAGGAATTGCAAAATTAGAATAATTCAAGTCCGAAATTGTAGAAGAGTTAGTGAAACAAAATTAAGTTGTACTTACTATAAGAATAAATAATATACTACATATACAGAAGCGAAACTCTCCCCGCAGACGCCTTCAAGGACACGGGTTAAAAATGGTGATGTATTGCAGTATATTTGGGTGTGCAAACAATGCCCAAGTTTCTTTGGATTCCCAAAAGATGAAGATAGGGTTTAGTCCATCCATCCATCAGCCTTTCATCATCCACTGCTGGACATAGGCCTCCCCAAAATGGGGGTTTTACCATAATCGCCACGCTTGGCAGGCGGGTTGGCGATCGCAGTGGATGTTTTTAGAACACAGGGGAACGCTGCTGCCCGGTCCCTCGGTAATCCCTTAGTCGGCTTTTACGACTCCCATAGGAAGAGACGGGGTGGAGCTATTCTTGGTGCCGGCCCCACACGGCAAAGGTTTTAGTATTTTATAGATGTTTTTAATTACTGATTATTTACCATTATTAAGTTATTTTTATGCTTGGAATGAAATTGAAACTAAACTATAAGTAGGTTCGGAACTTATTTCATTTATCACTTCTATTTAGATAAAAAATCTTATCATCGCTATCGCGTGTACCTATAATAACAGCCCTGAGGACTTCGGCAGGGCAATCGCGAGGCGTTGGAGGAGAAGGGAAGTACCTAGGTGTTTTACAATGGTGGCTTTTGCGCATGCATAAAAGTGACACTTGTATTATTAGTCCGTAACCGCAAGGACAGGTAAGAGATTAAGAATGAATGTGTTATCTGGGACGGTATTCCAGAAGATGCAGGTTCAAATCCTGCTCGTGACAGTTATTTTCAGTTTTTACATTTTCGCACTTTGTGTTAATTTATATGGCTAAGCTAAGCTAAATTGAGATTAATTGCTCAAAAATTACATAAAAATATCCAGATCCGTTTAGGTATTAAATAATGTAAGTAGCAAATATTTTAACTGGACCCGGAACTTTGTTAAGTTATTCTTGTTAAAGGTTAGACACATGAAAATTTGTTTATTTTTTTTCCAAGTACTTACTTACTTATCATTACGCCATCGCCCTTGCAGGGTAGGCAGAGAGAACAAAGTGCCAGAAGGCTCTATTCTTGAATACATCGCTCGCTTCCTCAACATTCATAATTCTATTCATACACGCTCGCCGGTTTCGGAGACGCCTAACTCCACCTTACTTCAATACATGACCGTTTTGGTCTAGGTAGGCGAGTCTCGATCTCCGCCTGTACCTACATCCTTCCATCCTTCTACTTTCGCATTCCAAGGACAAGCCCTTTTTTTTATTAAGGCGGTAAAAAATGTTGCTAACCGCACACCCCGTGGTTTGGGGAAACAAACAGAGTAGTATGGGGCCCTCACCCACTAAATAAGCCCGCCGTGTGCCGTCTGTCTCTCCCTCTGTGTTAGCGGGCCACTGGAACTATGTTACATTACTTCAGTGGTATACAACAACACCCTGCACTAAGGAATAATGCTTGTATCGAGGGGGACTTTACAAACATACAATTTCACGGACACAAAGTACACTTAGATTCAGAACAACCATTTGTAGATCACACAAAGAGTTGTCCTGTTTGGGAATTGAATCCACAACACTCGGGAGGCTGGTATCTAAACCACTCCGCCATCTGTGCAGTCATTAGTTACTGAGCATAAATAAACAATGACGCGTTTTGCGTTTTATATTTTTCCATATTTACATTTTATGTGTTATATGGGTGTATCTGGTTTTAAAGAAGGAAGTAGAAAATCAAAAAACGTGTCTAGGATAACGAGCTAAAGAGAACGGAAAAGCTATTAATGCGCGCGATGAGCGCTATATTTTTTTAAAGTACAAGTTATTATTTGTGAATAAGGAAAAAGAGAACTTTAGTACGAGCGGGAATCGAACCTGCGTCCCTTCCTTTCCGGGGAAGTGCTCTAATCCACTGAACTATCGTACTCCCTTGCGGTCGTATCCAGTTTCCTCATCACATTTGTCTTAACGACCAACGCTATCTATCGGAACGCATTTACATGCATTAATCCAATATTGAGCTGCATAAAACATGTAAATTATCAAATTTAATTCGTTTAATAGTAGGCATATTATCACATAATTTTACGTCCTTTTTACTGAAAGCATTGCTTTGAGGATAGAATGGAGATTATTTAGGCAGGAACTTGAAAATTGGAATTATCTATTTATCATAATCAATAATTACATGTTTTAGCAAAAAGTGTTGGGAAAATAGAATAGTTAAGAAGTATTATATCTAGATAGGATATTTATCAAAGTTTTTGAGTTAATATTTTTTTATTGAATAAAGCACAATTCAGAGGATACGAGCACCGAGATAGCTTAGATACAGTCATTGTTGTGTGTCATATACTCGGTATTACTAACGGTCAGTGCTATAGATTCAAAATTAAATCGGTCATACCTAATTTTGCATTATGACTCGCAGTGCAAGAGATAGGTAGTAGCAGACCGTTTTATTAATGATCCTCATAAACGCGGACGTGACAACCCCTTAGTGTGTAATGCCTATGCGATATTCTATTTGCGGATCTCTTTGTTTTGTAGTTACAATTTTATGTAATTATTGTTGTACTATTTTTTATATAATGATTAAAGCCACACTTACTGTCTAAGGCGTCGTTTATGGAAACACGGTAGTAGTCAGTAGATCGTTTATGTTTACGCGATGAGTAGTGCCTACTCGACATCGTGATAGAAACTAAAACATTATGGTCATATGACAGGCCTCGTGGCGTAGTCGGTAGTGTAACCGACTTCTGTGCACGAGGTCGTGGGTTCGATTCCCACTCAGGACAATTATTTGTGTGATGAACACAGATATTTGTACTGTGTCTGGGTGTTTTCTATCTATTATATGTATGTATTTACAAAAAAAAAGGTAGTATATCTATTATATCCGTAATCTGATACCCATAGCACAAGCGTTAAGCTTAGTTTGAGACTAGATGACGCTGTGTGAAAATGTATATTATTATTTATTATTATATGAGTGTTCCTGCAAAAATGTTTGTTTCATGTACCTTCCTCGTCACTGAGACGACGGTGGCACTACGTGGCGTACCGAACTACATGGAGAGCCAGCTCTTCATTAACGAGCTTTCATAAAGTCTCTAGTGTTAATAGAAGCCTTGCTTATCTCAGCAAGAATGAGCCGAATCGGGGAAGTACCACCCTCTCACAAAAGATCAGCGTGAAACAAGGGTAGGTTCTCCTACCGTTGTGTTGCATATGGTGACTGAGAGTGCCAGAGACCCAAACTCCCCCTATCTTCTTCTTATTATCCTTCCTATTCTCTTTAGTATCCTACCTATCCTTTCCTTATTATCCTGCCTATCCATCCACCTTCTATCCCTTTTCTTGGAAATGGCAACACGCGAGTGTTGCCTCTGGTGTCGCTATGTTCTATAGGCTACGGTATCCACTTACCATCAGGTGACCTGTTTGCATATTTGCCACCCACGCATAGTAAAAAAAATAAGAGTATTTTTTATCGATATCAAGAAGCGTTTGTAATCTTCTTAAGTGGCTAGTAGACATATCAATCAACTACAGGGCGTAAAGAAAAAAAATACACATTCTATTATCTTCAAAGGAAGTCTGCTAGTAGATACTAAAATGCGTATCGCCTTAAACACGGTAAATTCGTGTGATGCATCTGCAAATATGTGAATGTTGTAAACAAAAATCAAATGCTAGTTTTGATAAATACATAACTTGAGAATTACTTACGTTAAATTATAATATTAGATTCTGTCCCGCCACTACGTCCACGTGGACTTCCGAATATAAAATAAATACGTCACTCTACGGCACACTTATGATCTTAGTAACAACGACATAATGGCCCTTTTCACACGAAGATAGGGCCCTTTGTTGTCGTATTTTTTGTTCATTTTTATGTTGTATCCCTTGAGAGCCCTTTGTTGTCGTATTTGTTAATTTTTATATTGTTATATTGTATCTTTTTGAATTTGGAATACCTACCTACTTAGTGTTTGTTTGAAAATTTTGAAATTAATCTTGTAGTACTTGCTAGTCGCATGCAATTTATAACTATGAAAATAAAACAGTTCTGGGGCATAGTCAAACGTTAAATGGACGATTTATTAACAAAATAGCGAATTCTTATTGAATAAAATCATGCTATGAAATTTAAAGAGGCTAATCATCGTGATTTGACATATTTCGTTAAATCAAAATTTTTACCTTGCTAAGTTCTTTCGCTTGTGTAATATTGCTTGTAAAGTACGCATGTATGATACCTTTTTAGAATCTAAATAAACTAGGCATATTTTTAAAGTATTGGGTGCTATGGCATCGCACTTACTTTTTTTTTTAGAGTCAATGTTAAACTTTTGACATATAGAAAAAAAACTTACAAAATGCTTAAAATGTATATTTTACACTACTATTTTAGGCATGATTAAGTAAAATGCCTAAAATAAGCAATCTAATAAAATTAATACAAGTATACCAGGAGTCAGATATAAAAAGTATATAAAAATAAGTTACTTTGTTGAAATTGTGACCGAATGAACGATGAGCAAAGAATTAAAATTAAAAAAAATAGAAATATGTTTACTATTTTCACGCCGTTGGCAACCCTAATATAAAAAGTCTATTTTCTTGCAGCTTGACATCAGGGCTACCTTCAATAAGTTCCTAAGTTCGGACATATGGAAATAATGTCGGATGAGTGACTGGTTAAGAAGATATACAATGCGAAAGTGGAAGGATGTAGGTACAGGGGGAGACCGAGACGCGCCTATCTAGACCAAATCGGTCATGTATTGAAGGAAGGAGTCAGGAGTCTCCGGAACCGGCGAGCGTGTATGAAGAGATTTATGAATGTGGAGGAAGCGAGAGATCTATGCAAGAATAGAGCTCCTTGGCACCTTGCCTACCCCGCAAGGGAAATGGCGTGATGATAAGTAGTAGTAAGTAGTTTATACGAGTAGAAAGGATTATTAAATTAGGCAACCAGCTCTACATACTCTCGAATCGTAAGGAATAACGTACTTATTGACAATTTATGAAATTAAATCATTTATTGCGAGCTTTGTGTACAATATATTGATCTAATCCTTTTTCATACCATTACATATATAATTTATTGAATCTAATTTTTAAGGATAAGAATCTGTGTTAGTATTAATTTCTTAATGTATTTTTTAAACAGTTCTTGATATAGTTTTTATTATTAGTTAGTTTGTTAACTATATGAGTACCTACGTGTATATATTATTGTTTTATTATTTTTTGTGATTTCGGTATGATACGTTTGAGTTCGGTTCTTTGTATATTTTTGTATTTTTATTAATGTTTACGTTTAATTATTCTATAGAAGAACTTATCCTTTAGTGATCATTGAGACTAGTCTACTACCTAACTTTATAGGCAAATTTCCCAGATACATTTTATTATTACAATATCTTCAAGTTCCTGCAAGAAACTGAATTGCTAATACATGAAATCTAATTTATCGATCCCAAATTATTACCTATTACCATTCTCGCGTATCCATATAGACATTTCTCATTACCATAGGTTTAAAATCTGATCACCATTCCCACAATTAAAACATACACCGATATCACAACTAAAAATACGATTAGGATACTTTACACATTAATCTCTTTCTAAAAGACATGTAAAGTGCATGTTTAGGAACGAATGGTAAACATCTAAACATATGAAATATTCGCTCTAGTACTTTTGAAAGGATTCAGAGTAAGTCAAAATCCCAATGTGTTTAGACAAACCTAAGCTTTTCATGACTTTTTGAATTTCAATAAAACATATTATGCAAACGTATACACATACAAATTAGATGTTGAGTCAGAATTTATCACGAGCTAGATAACCCGGTGAACTTCGTATTACCTACAATTTATTTTATCAGCGATTATCAATCCTAATCAATCTGCAACGTCTAAGGTTACAATTAGATAGGGTATTTAATAAAACTTGCTAGTAATTAAAATTAATTACTTAAAAAGGATGACAGTAGCTGAAATTTTATCGTCTGTTAGCCAAAAGACAGTAGGTCCATCATTCAAAAAGGCGATTCCCACATAAAATAACTAAATTTGAATGTAGGTATAAAATAGTAACTGTTTCTATAGGCTTATCCTGTTTATTTTCTATCTTTGAAACCACCCCTGTATTAGAACGAACAAAACAAGAGAACAATTATTTAAATCGGTCAAGCCATTTTTAAGTTTTAGCGAGACTAACGAGCAGCAATTGATTTATCTACCTATACCGAACGATATATTATATATTAATTCATGATGAACTCCGAAACTATCTAACCGACTTTCACGTTTTTTTTAAATGTTTGTTTTGCTGGCGTTCTCAAGATAGGATAGTTTTTATCACGTATTGTTTTATTCATCCATCCATCCATCAGCCCTTTAACGTCCACTGCTGGACATAGGCCTCCCCAAGAATGGGGGATAGTACCGTAATCGCCACGCTTGGCATGCGGGTTGGCGATCGCAGTGGATGTTGTTAATACTCGAAGGAGTGCTGCTGCCCACTCCCCCGGTATTCCCTCAGTCATCTCTTACGACTCCCATGGATGGAGAGGGGTGGGACAATTCTAAAGCCGGCCCACACGGCTAGCCGGCCCCACACGGCTATTTTTTATTAATTTAGTAAATGCAAAATATCCACGAAAATAAATATGGCGGTACGAAGTTCGCCGGGTCAGCTACCAAATGCCATACCTATATTCTTTGTTCAAGACAGAATAGGTATGTAATTGTAAATGTATAAGTACACTCAGAAAAATGAGTCGAGTTAATTTATAATTTTAAAATTTAATTATTTGTGAATGAGGTAAAAGAGAACTTTAGTGCGAGCGGGAGTCAAACCTGAATTTGTTTTTACGACAAATGTAATGAGGAGATCGGGTATGGCCGTCAATGCGATAGCTCAGCGATTTAGAGCACTTCTCTCTGTTCACAAATAATTTGTACTTTAAAGTAGCTGAGCATGTCAAGTGCTAAAATACAGATCAAAATGTTAATTGATAATATTGTATTATCAATTAAACAAGACCTTAGACATAGTCTTATTACCGGTCTAATTAGCACGTTGAATCACGTCTCAGTATGTGTATTAACGTCATGTGTATGATGTTCAGTTATCACCACTTTGGCTTTCTGACCTGACTGAGCGGCATATCTACACAAAATAATCGTTATTCGGAGAAACGAGATACAATTGTTTTGTCTTTGTCAATTGTGCGATTTATTTTAGACTACTGATATGAATTCTTCTTCCACTATAGGTCTTATAATTTTTTTTAGGCGGGAAAATATGTAATTACCTAACTTCACACCCTGATGTTCGGGGCAACAAATAGAGTAGTTTACCTAAATAAAAGTGCCGTCTCACCACCTATACTGGCGGACTACTGAACATTACTTCAGTTGTCCACAGCTCATATAGCTACACCTCACTGTTGTTAAAATATCTCCGCAGCAATGGGTGTGAAATCGCCAATAATAATGGTATTGGTATCTCTCCGAGTGAGAGGGATAGGTCAATGTTCACCAAACAGCCTATTGCAGGTGGGAAGACTGCATGCTGTCAAGTAAATTAGTCAGGCATTTAGTTTTTTTTCCTTCAACGGACCGTGATATATTGTAAACAAATATATCGTCTCGAAAAGGCAGTTAGCTTCATTTTTAACAAGCTAATAATCAAATCTTCGAAGTAAATTTTAACGTACTTCTAATCGTCGTATGGAAATAAAACTTTGTATTTATATATTATGTTCAGTATTAATAAGAGGCGTGGGCCTCACGGACTTTACTATAGACTGGGAATCAAATTCGATATTTTTGAATATATTTTCTACTAGAGTCTGCGCGCAACTCAGACTGCGTGTACTGCAGTATAAAAATACGTCCATCTACGACACACTAAGTGTATACAAAAGTAGCTATCTCACAGGAACCATTCTCTTTTTTCAGGATAAAAAGTATAGCCTTTTTCCTTTTCTACGCTCCACGGACTATATGTGTACAAAATATCATATGATTGGATCAGTCGTTACAGCGTAAAAGCGTAACAAACAAACAAACGAACTCTCTTTCGCATTTATTATATGGATAAATTAAAGATATTTAAAAAATACTGTTTTGGGCACACATGCGTCAGAACTCAAAACAATTTTTTCCAAGTTTTTGTCTGGTTTTCAGGTTGTTTATTCGCACATCACGCAAAAACTACTGACCTGATATTAATGACACTTTTATGTTTGATAGCTTTCGATAAGACTTAAAAACTTGTATACGTTTTATCTCGCTACTATATCGGAAACTATAAATATAACCTAGCAGCTATAAAGCATTTCTATGTCATGATACATATATGTGCAGTCCCAGCGAATTTTTCGTATTTCGTTCGAGGCATACTAGCTGCGCAGTGCGTGAAGAAAATTTGTCGAGATCCGCCTGCGGGGTTTTGGGGGGAGACGGGGTGATTCGAGAGCAAGGGAAGCCTGCGGAACCTTTGCCCTGATAACCCACTTCCGCCCTAACGTTGACGGCATCGCGCCCTCTAGCGCAGTTTATATTTTGTTTAAACTGCGCTCAAAGAAGTCCTTATTACAGGCGGAGCATTGGTTGGTTCGTGTTATTTCGTATATACATCATTATATTATTATAGGTATTTATGAATTTAAATATATATATTTTTAATGTTTGCTTTTAATCATACAGGAATACATCGAAGAAAATAAGGGCTAATAACGTAACACCCCTTTTGATTTATATATTTATTATAATTTTGATGATTTATGAGGGGGTTAACTATCAGGTCTGTGTATGTGCATGTGTAGAGTGGTGCGACAGATCTGACCCTCAAAGTGTGTAACATGGATCCTTAGGGGTTTGTACAGCTTCTTTTTGTTTTTGGGCTCCGGCAAACCTATATTTTAAAAGCGGTAAGTGAAATACTAAAACAATATTTTTTCTAGATTATTGTCTAGATTACAGAAATAAGAAAATATTCCCTTTGAGTTTTTACTAATATAATTTCATTTAAAGAGTTTAATATTATTGAGTTCCGCTTTGTTTGTTGTCTTGAAACAATATTAACAGTTCACGGCATCCACTTATTGTCTTAAATTCCACGGCGAGATGCTCGCGTACCGGTGTACGTCGTTGTTAATTCAGAGAGTAGCTACAAAATATCGCGCTCTATTTTCCTTCATTGAAATTCGGCTCGAGTTCATTATTTTGAATATAAGTGGATCAAATTGCAGAATATTCTGATAGCAACTCAGTCCTCGTTCATAAATGAATAAGTTTAAGTTGACCGTAGAAATGTTTTGTTTTTGTTGTGACTCATTTTAATTAGGTGTAGGGTCATGTGGTACGTGTTATTTTATAAGACAGTACGAGTATTTTGTATAGTGGGGAAGCATTCGTCGTGTGTGATACGCTCGGCGACGGGGTCGACACGTGTACTGACCGGAGTGCGCGGGCTCGGGCGGTGGAGGCGCGGGCTCGGTAGAGTTGGGCGCGCTCGCGCAGGCGACCGCCTCGGGCGCATCGTCGGCGGCGCCGGGGGGAGGCGCGCACAGCGCGGCCAGCCGCAGCAGCGCCACGCACCACCACCAGGGCACGGCGGCCAGCGCGCGGGCAGCGCGCCACGCGGCCCGGGGGCTCGCTGCGACGGAAATACGCGCGGGGTCGGCGGCAGGCGAGGACGCGGGTGCGCGCGCGCGGCCACTCGGCGACTGCGGCGCCGAGCACGAGCGCGCACGACCGCGCCCGAACACTATTTCGGGAGCGACGCGCCGCGCCGCCCGCCCGCCGCCTGCTGCCAATTTTACGCGAAATTGCGGGCGGGCGGTGATGCGATATGCTCCGTGCGTTGGCCACCTGCATCTGTACCGGTGTTCTCCTCAATAACATTCTCCAGATTTGCTTTTTTTCATTGAGAAGGTTTTTTTGTGAGGTCGGTGGTGAGAGCCGGACCCGCAGCCGACGCTGCGCACGTGCGCCACCCGTCTACTCAAAATAGTCGGCGGCTGAAGCGCTGTCGGCTCGTGTCAGTAGATACAATGTCGCAGCTATTGGTAAGGAAACAGAGAGTCGCACTATCTCACTGTCTCGCGCTCTGTGTTGTGAATTCTTATGCATGGTTTATATTTAGACTTAAAATTATTTCTGATATAGATAGGTGTTTGACATTACGTTGAACTCTCATACGTCGGGGAGCTCCACCTGTACGTGTACATGTTCTGTGCCACATATACCTACTTGTTAATTTTGTTTTGTATCTATTGCATATAACATGAATAAAATAAAATTTCTACTTAGTAATGAGCAATGATTATAGGAAAACACATATGTGTATATGAAGTAATATATAAGTTTATTTAACCAACCCGCACGCGGGAGTTTCGAAAAACAAACTTCTATACATTTTAGCCATTGTCGTGGACTGTGGCCTGAATCCCTCTTAATCTGAGAGGTGTCTAATATTTGAACAAGCGGACAACAAAGTTAATATGTTTTTATGGGATTTATAAGTATAAAATAATATGTATAAAAGTTCTTAAAATTAATTGATGTTAGGACATACCATTAATACGAGGCATATTAAAATATAATGGATATCAAAATATCTTTTAATAAAGGAAGACATCATAATTGGATAGCGAAGGCACGTTTCAGACGTCATAATTTCTATCCGTATTATTGTATTTATGAGGTTTTATATATCCCTTAGGATTTTGTCAAGGAAAATATATTTCACCTAGTGTCTTCAGTTTTCCTGTTAGAGTACTTCCAAAATTGTATCTTATCCCAATCTGTAATCGCATTGTTACAAGATTCTCATGTAAATCTTCAATTGTGTCTTCGTAGCCTTCATTCAATACCTGATCAAGAACCAAGGCCACATATGTAAACGGCTCTAAATTTAAATTATAATAATTGTTTTGATCTGTATTTTAGCACTTGACATGCTCAGCTACTTTAAAGCGCAAATTATTTGTGAATGAGAAAAAAGAGAACTTCTTTTTTCCCTCTCCCACTAAAGTCGTCTGTCTCCTCATTCACATATAATTTGTACTTTATAATAATACTTTATAATGTTAAAATTATTTGTATCTTGTTGCTCTTATGTCATAAGTAGATATTAAATTTATAATAAGGAGAATTTAGTTAGTTTTTTTAGGTACAGGGAAAGACCGAGACTCACCTACCTAGACCAAATCGGTCATGTATTGAAGGAAGGTGGAGTCAGGAGTCTCCGAAACTGGCGAGCGTGTATGAAGAGAGTTATGAATGTTGAGGAAGCGAGAGATGTATGCAAGAATAGAGCCTCTTGGCACTCTTTTCTCTCTGCCTACCCCGCAAGGGAAATGGCGTGATGATAAGTAAGTAAGTAGAATTCAGTTTGGAATCCTGAGTCAAAGAATACATAGCATGCTGTTAGAATCGGCGGCATGCGGCTTGACAATACTCTCGGTATAGTCGAGTCCATGAGCGACGGTTACCATTCACCATCAGGTGGGCCGTGGCTCGTCTGCCACCATATGCAATAATAAAAATAAATTAGACCATTTTTGTGAAAGTAGAAATAGAGAAATTCTATGAGCATGATTCGAACTTGTGTCTTTCCCAATCCGTGGGAATATATTACATCGTACAGCTAACGTAGAAGTCGACTTGAAACTCCCCTTAAATTTTGTCTTATAAAACTATTCTATTTTATACTAACACTGACTCTGACGTCTCGGATAGGTACTATAACTACTAACTGAAAATGTGGAATCGAAAATAACAGTCACGAGCAGGATTTTCGATGACACATTTTCACACTTTATGTTTAATGTATATGGGGCTAAGCATGTCAAATGCTAAAAATAATAATAATAAATGCTAAAAATATTTTTTTTTATATGAACATATCATAGATAGAAAACACCCAGACGCAGTACAAGTCGCAGTTATCTGTGTTCATCACACAAATAATTGTCCTGAGTGGGAATCGAACCCACGACCTCGTGCACGGAAGTCGGTTACACTACCGACCACGCCACGAGGCCCGTCAAAATGATATTATTATGTTGGTGATTACTTATCCAGAATCAATATTTTTGATGTGAAACATCTAATGCGGAGGGAGGGTAAAACCGGCTGTTTGTGCGACGCTTATACTTAATAATAGGAATCCTATCCGAAATTGATTTTTCATCGACAATACTATGACGTGAGCGAAGCCGCGGGGAATATACTAGTATTATATTAGAATAACAATTTTTTTACTTCAATTACATTATTAGGTTTATTATAATGTTTCTTTTGTCGGTCGTCTCTGGTCTCGGTCGTATGCCTAGACGGGATGCCCTAAGCAATTGCTTAAATAGCTTATAGGCTAATCCAGAACTGTACACAGAGTCACAATATGTGAGTAGGTATCGAATGACACAAACTACATTTAAATAGGTACAACGTTTTTAGGGTAATGCCAGCCAACTGTTAATTATTGAATACGTATAAGTTTGATAAACACTCTAACATCCAAACATTATTGCAAGCTTTTACATTTATAATATTAATAGAATTTTTATATATTTTAAAACCCTTGACATGTTTGACTGTTTTCCAGAAGACAAAGTGTGATACTGGGGAATAGAAAAGAATGGTCACAAGCGGAGTTTGTACTAGCGCCCTCTGAATACCGTTCAGAAAAAAAGACATATCCCAACCCGCACCCCTACTACAGTTTACCCTTTTTTTTTTTTGTTAAGGCGGGAATAAATGTTCCTAACCGCACACCCCGTCGTTCGGGGCAACGAACAGGGTAGTGTGGGGCCTGCACCCACTAAAGAAACCCGCCGTGTGCCGTCTCTCCGCCTTTATTGGCGGGCCACTGGAACTGTGTTACATTCCTTCGGTGGTCCGCCGGCGGTTTACCCTTTCGGGTACCCTCTACTGAGCGACGCATCTGCAGAGGGGCGTCGCACCTTCGCGGGAGGCCTTGCGGGTGGCGGACGTTCCCCGGTCCATCCACCCGCAGCCTCAGCTAGGGCGGCATGAGGCGCAAGTACCTGCGCCTACGCCGCCCCGGTCGCTGGCGGCGGCTTGGGTCAGCGGAAGGATCCTCCTCCCTAGCCCTCACCGCCGCTTCCTTCCGCGAGATAACCTCCTCGCAGAAGGCAGCGACCGCGGCCCAATTCCTGTCGCTGCCAAGCATCGCTCTGACGACGCTCGGTAGCAAGAGGTCCCCCCCTATTTCCGCGACGAGTTCACGGCGCTGCTCGGCCCAAGCCGGGCACGACTCGAGCGTGTGGCGCACCGTATCCTCGTCACAGCCGCAGTGGTGACAGCCCGGAGTCGCTTCCCTCCTTGCGACTTTGTGCAGATATCTGCCGAAGCAACCGTGCCCCGACAGCACCTGCACCAGTCGGAAGGTAACGACTCCGTGCTGTCGCCCCACCCACTCCTCCAGCATCGGCTGGAGTGCCCCTACAGTCCAAAGACCGGCCCGGGGCGCCTCCAACCGTGCCCTCCATCTGACCATGGCAGCTCGCCGGGGGTCGCCCTGCCACCTGGCCCCCTCCCTGATTAGGGGGCGTCCGCTCCCTCTCGCTCTTGCGACGCCCGCCGATACACCTCAGCGAGCACCTCCGCCTCCAAGTCCCACGGAGGGATTCCGGCCAACGCGCAGGCTGCCTCCGTCGACACCGTGCGGTACCCTCGTATGACCCTGGACGCGACGACTCTCTGTGGCCTCCACAGAAGAGCTCTGTTCAGTGCGTCCAGGGACTCCGCCCACACGGGTGCACTGTAAAGCGCCATCGACCGGACCACCCCCGCGTAAAGCCGTCGGCACGCATTGTTGGGTCCGCCCATATTCGACATGAGCCGTGCAAGGGCGGACGCCGCACCAACGAGCCTCGGGGACAGTTGACGGAAATGCTCGCGAAAGCGCCACCGCCCGTCCAGCACCAGGCCCAGATACTTAATCTGGGCCTGCACCCCAATTTGGACCCCGTCCACAGTGATCGTGGCGCCAGCAGGTGGCCGACGTCGGGGCCCATGGAAAAGCAGGGCCTCCGACTTGTCCAGGGCCACCCTAAGCCCCAGCGCCCCGATCCTCCTGACCACCTCCGAGGTCCCTAACGTGGCCAGGAACGCCGCTTACTCGAAGTTTCCACCCTGGGCCACGACCAGCGTGTCATCCGCATAGCAGATGACCGCAAGCCCAGGGGGGAGCCGACAGCGTAGCACCCAGTCGTAACCGATGTCCCACAGGAGCGGCCCAAGAACCGAACCCTGCGGGACACCGCACGACATGGGTCTCCTCACAACGTCCCCTATGCGGCTCTCATAAAGAACGCTGCGGCCCTCAAGATAGTCTGCCACTAGCCGCCTCAGGTATGCAGGCACCCCGTCCTCCGGTATCGGAGCACCTCCCTGATGCAGCTGAATGGCAGACTGTTGAATGCGTTGGCTATGTCAATCGACACCGCCAACAGCACTCCACCGCCGGCGACGACTGCCGCGGCCGCGGCCCTCAGGCGCATAATCGCGCCGACCGTCGAACGACCAGCTCGAAAACAAAACTGGGCGTCCGACAAGTCGGGTCCAACGTCGCGCAGGTGCTGGGCGATGCGGGCAGCGAGGATTCTCTCTTCACCAAACAGACCCTGTAGCCTTTCGGCCACCGTGTCGGCCATCCTGGGGCCCTCCGCCCCAGGGAACTCTAGAATTCGAGCCCCTGTGCGGGCTAGGCGAGTCCGGGTGGCGACGACTCCAATGTCAGAGACGTCGATTTCCTCCCGAGCCTTCCTCAGGATGGCCTGATATGACAGGCCCACTTCCGCGTCCGGCAGCATGGTAATTACCACCGCTGCCGTTTTTGACGTCTGTAGCCTGCGCGGCTTCTTGGGGCCGGGCTTACTCCTCGACGCAGCGGACTCCGCAGCCTGGGCAGCAGCCTCGGACGCGGCCCCTTTCTTCCTCTTGCCCCGGGATTTCTTCCTCCCGCCGTCCACTGTCTGCCAACCCTCTTCAGAGGGCGCAGGGCCGGACAGCGCGGGAGGTGGGCCTTGAGTATTCCGGGGCACAGTTGCTGGGGCACGCGATGGCTGGCCAGCACGCGAGAGAGGAGAAAACTCCTCCCTGGGCCAGCCCTTGGGGCGCTACCCAGCCTTCTGCACCACTTTCGTCTTCGCAGCTTTGCCCGGCACCTTGGGCGGCGCAGCAGCAGCCGCGGCCGCGGAGTAACTGGCCACGCGGCCACCCTGGAAGGGCAGCGGCGTTGGGCCCGAAGACGGCGCGACCTTCCTGTTCGCGGGCAATGCTGGGCGGAGCCTAGGCTCCGGCGGCAGCCTAGCGCTTAAGGAGTCCATGCGCGTGTCATAGACCGCGTTGATGCGATCCATGACTTGGCGCAGCTGCTCCTCCGTCAGGAGACCAGGGGCCGGCGGCTCCGCGCCGGCCGCCGAAGCGGAGGCTCCCGGTCCGGCATTGGCGAGCTTGGCTCCCTGGCTGGCGAGCTCCCTCCGGAGCTCCGCCACCTCAGCCTCGAGGCGTTTGCAGCGGCAGTGCGCCTCCGGCTTCCCGGTCCCCTTCGGTGCCAGGTTACGCCGAAGTGACTCCGCTGAAGTATTTACTACTTCGGAGGCCTTCCTAAGGGCCTCCGCGAAGTTGCCCTGAAGGCTCCGCGAGCCATTAGCCACCGCAGAAACGATGGCTAGGGCATCGGAAACCTTCCGGCCAATCTGATCCGCTGTAGGCGGAACGTCCATCTCCAGGGACTCCTCTTGGAGCCTCGATGTGAGGAGGGTTACCCGCTCCTCCACCGAGAGCTCCGCTCTTAAATCTTCAATAGCGGCCTCGTCCGCCTTG
This sequence comes from Leucoma salicis, assembly GCA_948253155.1. Classification (NCBI taxonomy): domain Eukaryota; kingdom Metazoa; phylum Arthropoda; class Insecta; order Lepidoptera; family Erebidae; genus Leucoma; species Leucoma salicis. The sequence continues at coordinate 17,434,126 of OX411818.1, forward strand.
GACAAGGCGCGCGGCACTCTGCGCCTGTTGGCGCCTCTGCCCCTCTTCGCCGGTCTTCCCGGCTTTCCTGGCGGAGGCATCTCATTCGAGCGAGTCTCTGACGCATTCCCCTCCGGCGCAATTGAGCGTTTTCGAAGCCGTGAAGGCTGCTTCGCCGATCCAGCTTCGATTGGTTGGGATACCCTTGGTTTTGGAGATCGGGCCGCATCTACGTTCTCGCTGCCATCCATCTCCATCTCCGTCGCATCGGTGGCGGAGCCACTGCCTCCCGTCAAACTTGCTGCAGGTGTTGGTATCCTGCCGCGGATACTCCTCCTCGCTCCTTTCTTCTCCACCTTCCTCTCCACCCTCACTTCCTTCTTCTCCTCCTTTTTGTTTTTGGCGTTGGTTGCCCCCCTCAGATACACGGGGCTGACAGAGCCGGTCTTGTTACTCGGCTCTGTGAGGTATTCTCCAGGCTACTACAGTTTACCCTACTAATTTTTTTTGTAAATACATACTTATAATAGATAGAAAACACCCAGACGCAGTACAAATATCTGTGTTCATCACACAAATAAAACTTTATTATATTTTATATAGGCCTTTGATAAGGAACAAATAATAACATTTTAACGGAATTCGAAACTTAAAGTTAGAAATATTATAAAAATTAAAAATCTACTTTGCTCACTGGAGTTATCTGTCATCAGTAATATTTTATTTTATTTAATTTTATTATATTACTAGCCTTTGCCCTTTTTCCTCTATTCGTATTGGTTACAGCAAAAAGGGCAGACTAAAGCTGCAAAGGTTATTTTTTTTATCGCTAATGATAGCAAATGAGTCAAGACTGGTCAAGATCTGATGGTAAATAGCTGCTAATGGTATCGTGGCCATCGCTCATAGACTAAGCAATCTAGAGGGCCATAGACAAATTAGTACTCATCGTGAAGGACCACTATGCAATAGAGAAGTGGGAGTATGATCAGCTACTTTCCTGTTCAGCAACACACAGTTTAAAGCCAACTTATTATCAGCCAGATAAATCGTAGCCAAATATCCGCAAGTTTGGATTTATGATTGGTCTGGGTAGTTACGTAAATTATTTAAATACAGCAAAAATAGCAAAAACACAAATAAAAAATTTCATCTATACTTTAGTAGCTGATATAACGTTATTACTAAAAAAAAAATTAAGAATATTCTCGGAAACATAATTCAAATCATTATGTGACTAATGTTTTTACGTAACTTATTCACCTAATACCCGGAAATTGGCTATAGGCCTAGGTTGTGTAGTTGATACCACTGAAGGAATGTAACATGATTCCAGGGGCCCGCCAATAAAGGCGGAGAGACGGCACACGGCGGGTTTATTTAGTGGGTGAGGGCCCCACACTACCCTGTTCGTTGCCCTGAACGACGGGGTGTGCAGTTAGGTAAATTTTTTCTTGTCTTACCAAAAAAATGGTTGTGTAGTTGCTGAAAAAATGTTACTTAGCTGAAAAAGTAAGGTCTGGCAACCTGGGATCTTGGACTATTTGGAGATTTATATATAGCCTATCATTGTGCCCGATGACGTGTTCTTTCTAAACATTTTCATTACGATCGGTTTAGCCGTGGGTTATAAAAGGACATACAGACAGATACACAGACAGACAAAAATTTAGAAAATGGTAGAATTGGTATCAGTAAGTATTAAAATGACTACCTATTTTGAAATAAAACTACGTTTATGGAATCTATCGCGTTTACTTGATTTTTATGCTATCCCGACGTTTCGAATACTTTACAGCATTCATGATCACGGGTGGACTTAGATGGTAGACGTCCAAAGCTGATATGTTGTTTCAACGGTTTCATCTATCCACAGTAATATGATTTTACAAATTTTTGGTTTATTTATTTCAACCCACATAATATTCGTTTAGAAACACAATTAAAAATATCTACTCTAAGATTTATGCTTACAATGGTATGAGATTTTAAGCTAGTGTAATAAAATTAGTATAATACTCTTTAAGATTTAAAATTTTTGTTTATATTTAGTGCTTAAAAATTCTACCACATACTACCAATTAAAATTTTTAAGTAATCAAAAAACTACTATTAAGAAGACAATATTGATTATTAGTTTCTATTATTAAATATATTGATTTTAATATAAGTTAACACTAAAAAGCTACCACCGGATCGGAACGCGGCCTGACTGAGAAAAATCCGGCCAGACGCTGTAACTACTCAAATGATCATTATGGAAATTTCCGTAACTAAATATAGTTCAAAACTCAGTAAAGGACATAGCCTACTTTTTATCCCGGAAAAAAGTTCTACGTTATGTGGGAGAGTGCTATTTGTGTGTACCATAGAGTGAATTATTTTATTTGTACTACGTGGGTGGCAAACAAGCATACATCGTAAGCGGGTACCGTAGCCTATACACGCTAGCAACACCAGAGGCATTACTCGCGCGTCACCATCTCTAAGGAAAGATATAGGAGGTGGATTGGAAGGATACTAAGGACAGGATAGGAAGGATAATAAGGACGGACTTTGGTTGCTCTCAATCACAATAAATATATAAATAAATATTCACGAACATTTTCACACAACATCCTCTGGTCCCAAATTAAGCTTAACGCTTGTGATATGGGTACCAGATCACGGATATAATACATATACTACTTTTTTTTGTAAATACTTACATATAATAGATAGAAAACACCCAGACGCAGTACAAATATCTGTGTTCAGCACACAAATAATTGTCCTGAGTGGGAATCGAACCCACGACCTCGTGTACGGAAGTCGGTTACACTACCGACTACGCCACGAGGCCCGTCAAACATCTCTATACGAAACACATGGTAGGAGTACCTACCATTGTTTCATGCTGGTATTCTGTGAGAGGGTAGTACTTCCCTGGCTGAGCCGGCCCATTCATACTGGGATAAGCAAATCTCTACCAATAGTCAAAGCTTGCCTACTTAGTATAAAACAAAGTCACTTTCCACGTCTGTCTGTCTGTATATCCGCTAATACTTCCTAAATCACGCAACGGATTTTGATGTGGTTTCCACCATCTCTTAGGATAATTTCTTTCGGAAGGCTATTAATATGTGCATGTTATTAGTTCATTACACCCGTACGAAGCCGGGCCGTATCACTAATATATACTAAAGTCAAAGTTGACGGAGAAGCGGTAAAATCTAGTATTGAGCTGGTTAAGCATATGTAACATATTGATGCATTTGTCTCGCACACACTCGTAGCAAGACAACACGCACCAAACTGCAGGCTACGTGGGAAAGGAGATACACCTTATGAGCATAGTGTATTATTACTATTTACATGATTTTTATGGCTGTGTGGGACCGGCTTTAGAATTGTTCCACCCCTCTCTACCCACGGGAGTCGTAAGAGCCGACTAAAGAAATACTGGGGGAGTGGGCAGCTGCAGCACTCCCTCGAGTATTAACAACATCCACTGCGATCGCCAACCCGCCTGCCAAGCGTGGCGATTATGGCATTATCCCCCATGACGGGACCGCTCGTTGTGGCGTTCTCTTGGGGAGGCCTATGTCCAACAGTGGACCTTAAAAGGTTAATGGATGGATGGATGACATGAATTTTATCACAATAGAAGCCAGTGCTAGTCTACATTCTGCCTGTTAGTAAGTATCAATGTGGTCTTCTTGCAGACAATTACATGGTTCTGTGTTTAGAGTAGACAATGGCTTAAATCGTCCGAGGAACCTTAGCTAAATTGATGATAGTTGGTAACCGCCGTTCACGAATAGCAACATTAAAGACACAATTAAGCTGACGCAACTAACCAAACATGCCGTTGCTCTCCGTGAAGGTCTAAACTACCCTCACCCTTGAATGAGGATGGGATCAGGATAGTGGTAGAGTGGTACATCCATTACAACTAAAGTACATTAATATGGCTTACGTTTGTTTGAAAAGGAAAATAACATAGCATCACGCCTGTATTTCCGAAGGGGTAGGCAGAGGTGTATTATACAACCACGGTTCGCGTGCTATGTTTAAGTCCCACGTAATAGGTGGTAAGCATATTGCCGTCTACTGGGCACATTTCCAAACTACTACTACTGAGAATTTTTCTTCTTACAAAAAAGCTCAATAATTTTTGTTTGAAACGATGATGAATCCGTCTTACGGATTAAGTAAGACGGATAGGACGGTTACCTACGCACCTTTTTTTGTTCGTCACCGCACACTCCGTCGTTCGGGGCAGCAACCAGCCTCTCATCCACAACGAACAGGCTCTCGATTGGTCTGCCTATACAGGCCGTCTCTCCGTCTGTATTGTCAGACCATTCGAGCTGTGTGTTCTCCAGTCCATCCACCCGCAGCCTCAGCTAGGACGGCGCTGGACCTCGCGCCTGCGCCATCCCAGTCACTGGCGGCGGTTCGGGTCTGTGAAATCGTCCTGGATACCTACGCACCTGAGAAGTACTTACTACTTTCAAATACCAATGCGATAAATTAAGTATTCTTAGTCCATCAAAAACGAATCTTCATTATGATAAAAAGTTCTGACTCATTTTTTTAGGTATCAGCAATTGTCTGAATAATTAGGTTTATGTAGAGCAGTAATGTAATATTCTAATAGCTTTATACACGAGTTCGTTCTAATTAATGGTACTAATATTCCTACACAACGTACTAAAATAATAAAAAGCGTTTGTCTAGCAAATTAATCTACTCTTTCAAAAATGGCAAAGACATATTTGGTATGAGTGAAGGAAAATTCTGAAGAAAATTTACAAAGTTTATTTATGTGTAATCGCGATTAGTATTTATCTTACTCATTGTACGAAACACAAATGTACGAGTATCTACGGTTGTTTCACGCTAATCTTCCGCGAGAGGGTAAGAAAGTTAAGTCAAACCAATGTTTTAGGGCAACATTGTAGCGCAACTGTAGCGCTACGCTACAGTACTACTAGACTAACGCTGTTTTCCGATCCGATTACCATCTATCTAAACATTCATCAGCCTTTTGCCATCCATTGCTGGACCAACGTAAAGGCCTATTTCTGGTGTTACTGGCGTCTATGTGCTACATTAACCACTTACCATCAGGTGGGCCGTATGCTTGTTTGCCACCCACCACCCCACCATACCATATAATATAAAACGTTTTCTGGCATGAATTATGTGTCACAAGCAGTAAGTCATTTATTTCTAGTCCCACTACAAGAGAAAGCCAGACAGAATGAATAAGGCATTAAAAAGTAAGAATTGGATAAAAAAAAGAAATTAGTAACTAAGGAACATAGAAAGTAAGAGGAATTACTATGATACGTATTCTCTTTGTTTATGCCTGATAATTGTACCTAGCAGTGGTAGCCTATTATGAAATAAAAATACGTTTACAGAATCTATCGCGTTTACTTGATTTTCTACTGTCCCGATGCTAACTGCCTCTGTGGTGCAGCGGTAGTGTGAGTGGCTGCTGATCATGAGGTCTCGGGTCCGATCCCCGGGTCGGGCAGTGTTATTGAGCTTTTTCGTCAAAAGAAAATTTCTCAGTTTGGAAATGTGCCCGATAGACGGCAATAGGCTCGCCCTCTATTACGTGGGACTTAAAAATAGCTAGCGAACCGTGGACCGTGAAATACACTCTTCTCTCCCTTTGGGGAATACAGGCGTGAAGCTATATTTTTTTTATCTTACGGACGTTTCTAATGCTTTACAGCATTCACAGTGGACTGAGATGTTGGACTTCCAATAGTCCTAAGGTTAACGGTTAATTTGTAAACAGTTTTATTTCATAAAGTTTAACAGTCACGTAAATATCAGAAAGCATTATATTAACCAAAACCAGGGAATGCAAAAACAATGGTATCGATTTCAATCCCCAGTCACGGCACACACCTCGGAATTTTCGAGAATATATACAAATACTTTGGAAAATCCAAAACTGCACGCCTCATAATCTTCATTTTTCACAATAAAATTGATTATTTGATAAGTAACTAATAATGAATTGGTTAATTTCAAAAAGTACTAATGTGGGTTCATGTCTTATACGCCATCTAGCGCTAATTTTAAGAAGTACCTACTTCTATATTGGTCTACCTGCCCCTCAATTCCAGAAACATCATTACGTCAAGTTTGACATTTCAGTGTCGTAAAAATTGTGGAATGTAAAATATATTTTTTTCGTGTTTTATAACGTTGGTGTGTTATTATGTAGGTTTAGTGTTTTTAATTATTGTTATGGATAAAATAGTTATTGTACTTGACAAATATCATCAATTCGTCAAGCAAAGGTAAGTACTACTTTCTTTTAACAAAACACAATGTACCGGCCGTGTGAACGGCGTTCTGTTGACGATAGTAAAACCACCTGTGGCTATGCGTACATAAAAAGGTAGTTCTCATGAAAGGCGCTGGTTTTAGTGTCGCGTCGAGCGTAAATATTCAGTATTTTTTTGTTTATTTAATAACAATTAAACCACATCGAATCAGACCGTGAAAAATAATAGGGCTCTATTCCTAATCATAATAATTCGTAAATGAAAAAAAAGACTCGATTAGTAAAGTATTTTAGTCGTTATCGTGTTAACATACATTACCAACAACTCATGGACGTCCAAGCCAGATTTTTTTCAAACAGTTTTTAACTAGTTTAAATAACAAAAATGGCATCAAAAATATCATGAGTGTTAAAAATATTGTATGTTCTTTATATGTGTGTGTAGATATTATTTTACAAGTGCAATATATGATAAATAGAGACATTTTAAGTTTGAAAAATCAGTTGTTCCGTGAAAAACGGGAGTAGAAACCACCTCAACGCTTCGCTTATGAGGCGTGCAATACACAGTTGGTTTACAAATTATCACTGCACGGCGAAGGAAATCATCGCAAGGAAACATGCATGCACGGGCGATTCTCTCGACAGCGTGTGAAGTCCGCCAACTTTCACTGGGCCAGCGTGGTGGAATACGCCCTGAATCTCTCTCATTTTGAAAGCAAACCCGTGCCCAATACTAGCAAGTAATGGGTTTAAAATAACATAGGTATTTAATGCTTTCACAAATAAAAGGTAAAGGATTTAGATTGTTTTTGAATTGAACTTGATACCGTTGTCTTCGTAATATGAGTACCGGGCATTATACACACACATATTGCATCACGTCTGTATTCCCCGAAGGGGTAGGCAGAGGTGTACCCACGATTCACCAGCTATGTTTAAGTCTTAGATTAAATTACATATCTAGATGGACTGTCACTCTTATAAACGTCATAAAAATTGGGCGGGAATTATTATGCTAGTGTGCGTGATAGCTGTCATTACGCTTGTGCAATTTGTGTTTGTGTGCGTGCGTAATGATACCAGTTTCAGTAGTAGTAATAAATTATGGGAAAATTATATTATCATAGACTCAAGACATTCTTATACTACACAATATTTTGTAGGTATATAGTCAATTATCTCTTTCTATTTACTCTCATAATCTTAAAATATTATAAAAATAAATATACTATATTATAACCTCTTCTTTAATGAGAATACTACTATAACCCACGATAATTATAAATTTAAAAATGTAAACAATCTTCATCATTAAAATAAATAATAATATTACAAATAGTAATATTGTAGTTAATTCCGAAAATGACGACTGTGCAGCTTTGTGGATCCATTAAAAACGCTAATAATTATGTTAGGTGATGTTTCTATTACTCTCTATCGTTAAAATATTATCAACTTTGCAAGATTACGCAGGAAATTTAAGTTCATAAACTGGTATCACATAAAAAATACGAGCTAAAATTAATTTATTTTCGGAATATTTAAATGTCTTATTTAGCCAGTTATTGTATGAAATAATGTTACTACTAGATACTAGACTAGATATCTTTAGTGCTCATTTTCCGATTTTTGTAGTTTTGGCACACTTTAATTACACACGTTGACATTTTAAATGACACACTAATGCTTCTGGATACGACCTTGTCAAGTGACATCACGATTGACACTAACAGCCATAGAAAAGCATTGGGATGAAAAGTTAACCCCAATTTTTTTTGACGCGTTTACAACGCCGATGGTCCATCTAGAAATATAATTAATCTAAGGTTTAAGTCCCACGTAATAGGGGGTGAGCCTATTGACGTCTACTAGGCACATTTGCAAACTCCGGGCTGCTACTGAGAATTTTTCTTTTTAGGAAAAAGCTCAATAACTTTGCCCGACCCGGGGATCGAACCCCTCAAGATTGGCAGTCGCATACACTACCGCTACACCACCGAGGCAGTACCGAGCATTACTAGATATTAATTGTCGTTTATTAAATGTTGTAGGTAAGGAAGATTTAAGGTATTAAAAGTTCTGCCATGTGTACCATTGATGTATAAAAATGGGATCTCAATAGTTGAAGATTTTCATCGTAACCTCAGACATTTCCAATTGTATGTGTATTTATTGTTTTTTAAATGTTTATAGACAACACCCTGCACGAAGGAATAATCCTTGTATTGCGGGGGACTTTATAAAGATACAATTTCATGGACACAAATTACACCCAGGCTCAGAATAACCATTTGTAGATTACATAAAGAGTTGTGTGGGAATCGAACCCACAACACTCGGGCGTTAGACCGGTATCAAAACCACTTCGCCATCTATGAAATCATATTCACAAGCTATGTATGTGAGGGAACAAGCATTCCTGAGAAATTTTCTTGACGGTGGTTGAGGACCTACGATCTTCTACTAATACAACAGTAATGGATCGTCAAAAAATTATTTATTCCAGTGAGAGCAGCGGCCTGCGAGCTGTGAGCTATAAAGTATGATTTATAATGCAAACTACACAATTAAAATTCAATTATGAGCAGTAATAAAACAAATATGTAAGTTTTATTTCTTTATAAACATTCTTTAGCGGCTATTTGAACATGGAGTATGCGGAACGTGGCAGCAAGGCATGAAAGAAGCTGAAGAATTGCAATGGCTGTGTAGGTGCAAGGCATGTGACATGAGGCTGGGCTGGCGGGGCGCGGGCGGGGGCGGGTCAGTGCACTGAGGTCGCGATGCACCGGACCATGTGACCACTTCATCCCGCACCTCACCCTCTCAGCAAGCCTTTATTTTAAGGGACAAGCGGGTAGCGACCTATCATGTGTCAAAAATAAATGGCTGAATACTATAACACATTTTTTTTAAAGTGTTAGGCGAATTATGGAATGGTTAGTAGGAGTAGGATAGCAACACATCCAAGCCGTTGTCCATAATGAAGATCAATCACCACGTTTTTTGAGGGGAGTGAGACTCAGAAAGGTTATCTTCTGCAACGTCGCGATCGCGACGCTTCATGTCTGTTCAAAGATGGAAGGACCTATCTGCTCGGGTCTAACAACAAAAGGTTGCTTTTACTTGGTACCGAACTCCAACCAATAAGTACAATCGACCGGTCGTAGCTCCGCACGGGTGAAAGGTACTATTAAAGAGTCTTTAGAAATTTTGAAGAAATAAAGCTCTAATACATTATTGCCAGTATGTGTTGATAAATTAGGATGTATTGTACGTGCAAACTTCCTTGGAAAATATCTTAACGACACTAAGTTACAAAAGTAAGCGGAGAAGCCAACGCGCACAGTCGCGTACAGCAACTTTATTTTATACTAGCCTTTGTCCGCAGATCCGCTGCAACCAAAAGCTAGTTTTTAGGTTATATCTCAGCGTCTAGAAATAATAGCGAGATAAAATTTATACCAGCTATTAAGTCTAAGAGCTATCAAATAAAAATCGCATTGAGATCCGTTGCAACAAGATCCGTGCAGTAGTTTTTTCGTGATGCACGAACAAACAAACAGACAAACATACAAAAAAAATGTTTAGCCACGCCTATATATAGCCTAATATGTATTTTTTTCTCAAATATCTTAAATGTTATAACTAACACAGCTCTGTTACAGCTTATAAAGCTGGACAATTTATAGAGATAATCTATTTGCTTCTTTGTATTTTCAATGAAGTTTATGTATTTTTTCAAGAAAGGTTTGTATATATTGCCGTGTGGGGCCGGCTTTAGAATTGTCCCACCCCTCTCCACCCATGGGAGTCGTAAGAGTCGACTGAGGGAATACCGGGGGAGTGGGCAGCAGCACTCCATCGAGTATTAACAACATCCACTGCGATCGCCAACCCACCTGCCAAGCGTAGCGATTACGGCACTATCCCCCATTCTTGGGGAGGCCTATGTCCAGCAGTGGACGTTAAAAGGCTGATGGATGGATGGATGGATTGTATATAATATAATACGTCCTGATTGTACTTATTTAAACATTTTCTTTTTAAATAAATTGCACTCGTGCGGAGCAAGGACGCGTCGCTATTCGACCACCGAAGGAATGTAACGTAGTTCCAGTGGCCCGCCAATAAAGGCAGAGAGACGGCACACGACGGGTTTCTTTAGTGGCTGAAGGCCCCACACTACCCTGTTCGTTGCCCCGAACGACGGGGTGTGCCGTTAGGAAAAAAATTTCCCGCCTTAACAAAAATAAAAAAGGTCGCGTCGCAATTTATTCGATAAGCATGAGCGTCGCTTCAAATATAGTCACTATTGTTAATTTAGTAATCACCCTACCTGGGACGCTGGTGGATGGACTCGGGAAAGTCCGCCACCCGTAACACCTCTCGCAAGGGTGCGACGCTCCGGTGTGCGGAAGCATCGCATCTGGGTACCAGAAAGGGTAAGTGGCCGGTGGGCCATTGCAGTAATATTACACAGGTCCAGCGGTGCGCTAGTACAGATGGAGAGACGGCACACGGCGGGTTTATTTAGTGGGTGATGCCCTACACTACCCTGTCCGTTGCCCCGAATGTCGGGGTGTGCGATTGGGTACATTTTTTCCCCCCATAACAAAAATGTTTACTTGTACTTTTTTCGAATCGTAAAATACGATTATCAAAGAAATTACTATAGTATATAAAAAAACTAGGTATAAGAACGAGGCAAATACATTATTGTTACGGGATGTGAGGGAATAACCCTTAGACACCTCATACGAAAATCGTGGGTGAGAATGGGTTGGTAACACTTGAATTCTTAGTCCGTCACCACACGGACATTACTTATTAGCTGAAACGTACGAGAATATAAATTTCGTTAATTTTTTTTGGTGATATTTTCCATTGGTTATAGTTATGCTGCTAAATACGGGAGGAGACAAATCCAACAAATCAAAGATCATAAAAAGCCGTACTTGATTTAATATTTAGATGAATATAACAAACGGTCGTTCTACGTTAGTGGTTTATTCTTCTGCTTGTAACCTTAGTACATTTATTACCAAAGAAAAAAGCAAGAAGCGCGTGCCTTCGTCTCTTGTAAAATATCGTAATCTATATCAGTAATAAATATTGTGTAAATATAAGAAGACTAGCTGGTGCCAGAGGCTGCGCATGCTTGATTCACACAAAAAATGAATTTCTACAATAAATATCATAAATATTTACTACTAAAATAATATTTTTTTTATTTTCTTTTTGTTAAAAAAACAGTTTCTCTTCAGTCTCTCATTTTTCTCATTTTTTTATAAATCTAAAAACCTTACGAAACTCCCATACATCATTTAGCCATCCAAGTGCCTCACTTAAGATGTGAATATATATAAAAATTTAAGCACGTCGTTATATCTTGTATTTGTACCGAATAACTGCATTTCAACTTGTTTCTATCTACAAATTACCCCCTTTAAAGTCGGAACTTAAATTTCAACTAAGTAGTTTTGGCTGTGCGTTGATCATCAGTCAGGACCTCAGGACAAGCAATTTTATAGATATAGATAGATAACTGCATGTTTTCAAACCTCCATCCTTCCCATTTATCTCTTTTTCCGTATCCATATGATTTATTCTAAACAGTAGTTGAGCTTTATTTAATGTTGAAATACAAATCACAAAGTCTTTATCTGTAAGTTGTCACATAACTCGCACACGTCCCACTAAACTAATATGTATAAGCCATATCTTCTTAATCATTAAAACCATCTTTAATTACTCCGGGCTAATAAAATCTTCACAAAAATCTTACTCGTATATATATTGATATAGTTCGAATGACGACATATGATATTTTATATTGATTGCTATCGACGGGCCTCGTGACGTAGTTGGTAGTGTAACCGACTTCCGTCCATGAGGTCGTGGGTTCGATTCCCACTTAGGACAATTATTTGTGTGATGAACAGATATTTGTAATGCGTCTGGGTGTTTTCTATCTATTATATGCATCTATTTACAAAAAAAGAGTAATATAATTATGTATTATATCCGTAATCTGGTACCCATAGCACACGCATTAAGCTTAGTTTGGGACCAGAGGATGTTGTTTGAATATTTTTATTTATATGTTTCCTTTTATTATAACTATTATTACAATCGTATCTCTTAAGCTTTATAGAAGACGTACTCATAATACATAGGCATTTCTACCATATCATTTAGTTGATAACAAGCAGCCAGCCTTATTACTACAAACCAGAGATTAATGGGTACATCCAATATAATTTTTTGCAAGAACCAGGATTTCAACCGAAGACTAAAGACAGAGAGAAGATTCTAAGTGTAATCGTTATTTGAAATTACACACTTTTGTTACTAAAACAACGAGGTCAATCAATGAAATTTTTTATACTAAAAATAAATTGTCCAAGAGCTTTTACAACGATTACTACCGTAAAATATAGGACTACTAATGTCTAGGAGTTTCAACCACCATTTTATCCTAAGATTGGTAGTGTGATTGGCCGTGTGGGGCCGGCTTTAGAATTGTAATGGGAGTCGTAAGAGCCGACTGAGGGAATACCGGGGAGAGTGGGCAGCAGCACTCCCTCAAGTATTAACTACATCCACTGCGATCGCCATCCCGCCTGCCAAGCATGGCGATTACGGCACTATACCCCCAATTTAGGGAGGCCTATATCCAGCAGTGGACGTCGAAAGGCTGATGGATGGATAGATGGGTAGTGTGATGGTTAATACCCTCTGGCTTTTTTTCTAGATTTATTTTTCTTTATTCATGAATAAGGCTATAAAAATTATTTCTACTCCACTTAAATAAATGTATGTATATTGTCTGTTTTGTTTTATTATTTTTGCATTTAAAGTTCCTGCAGGACAAGTAAGGAGAACACTGAGCAAGTAAAATTGGTACACCTATACAAAATTGTTTATTATAATTTTGGGGCTATTTATTGCTTATTGCTTTAGTGTTTGTGCGTAATTTTATATTTTTTGAACTAGTTTATTTTGCTGAGATTTGTTTACGCGTTGATGTCTTTTGTTCTCTTGACTATTTTAATTGTTATATATTATGAGTAATATTTATATTTTCATGCAAATATGTTATATTACCAAGTAGGAAGGAAGATTTCCTGAGGAATTGCAGCTACTGATAATAATTTTAGTGCGCTAAGTTTGAATATTCCACTATTTGTGTGAATTACAATTAAACTTTTTTGAGTCTAGTTTATGCTCTCTGTTAGGTATCAAATATTTACTCACTACTTGTGAAGCAAAGAATTAATGCATTAATTGTCTAAAGTAATAGTTAATATTCTATATATTTTACTACATTTAATGTGTATTTCGAACCTGGTATATGATTGAAAATGACAACCATAAATTACATTTTACTTTGGTTTTAATATTTTGAATATGGCAAGCTTTTGAATCGTGACAAAAAAGTAATTTTCTTTTCATGTTTTGTGAAGTTAACATTTCGCAACTAAGGAAGAAAGGAAGAATAAAGGAATACAAGGAGATACTTTGTAACAAGATTTGCTTGCACAATAGCAGTGAAATATCTGTTACACATTAACACATTCGCGCGCTGTAATTTTGGACTTTTTTCATATAATACATTGTGTATATTAGTCTTATGCGTGAATCCTATAAAGCTGTAATACAGCTGTCTCTGGATATTTAATATATTTGATAAAAAAATCGATATTGTGTTAGGCATGCATGAACGCTTTTTTTTAAATATTTTAGCTCTTTGTTTTTTCGCACATCACGCAAAAACTACTCAACTGATTTTGATGCGACTTTTTTAATTTAATAGACTCTATTAGACTTAAAAACTGATATACATTTTATACCCCTACTATGTCAGGAACCTGAGATTATAAACTATAAAATTAGCTTTTGCCTGGAGAAAGCCGTAGGTCACCGCGGACAAAGGCAATTTTTGATACAACCTAAGATGACACACGTGAGGACACAGAGGATACTTCAATAATAAGGCTTTCAGTATATGGTCAACTAGGGCTTTGGGCTACTGGCAACGAATAATCGCGATGCAATTAATTAATCAATTCACATTGAACTTTATTACCTCGTAGCTGAGTTGCACTCTTGCTGCTCCAATATTTTTTTATAGTAGGTATGTGGGTGGCAAACAAGCATACCTTTTTTTTTTTTTTTGTTTAGGCGGGAAAAAATGTACCTAACCGCACACCCCGTCGTTCGGGGCAACGAACAGGGTAGTGTGGGGCCCTCACCCACTAAAGAAACCCGCCGTGTGCCGTCTCTCCGCCTTTATTGGCGGGCCACTGGAACTATGTTACATTCCTTCGGTGGTAAACAAGCATACCTGATGGTAAGCGGTTATCTTAGCCTATAAACGCTAGCAAAACCAGAGGCATCACTCGCCTCTCACCGTCTCCAAGGAAAGGAAAGATAGTAAGGAGAGGATAGGGAGGGGGTTTTGGCCTCTACATTTGGCAAGGTTAAGGATCTTTCGCTCGGATGATATCAGATGGGAGAACAAAAGGGCAGTATAATGCTCATTAGCAGCCCGGAGTTTGAAAATGTGTCCGGTAGACGTCAATAGGCTCGGTCCCTATTACGTGGGATTTAAACATAGTTGGCGAACGGTGGGGTTTGTAATACACCTCTGCCTACCCCTTCGGGGATACAGAATATGTATGCACGTATTCAATTACAGTTCCAGTACTAATGTGGGCAATCATAAAAAAATTGCAGTTTATCAAAAAATTAGTTTTTTGAAAAATGAAAAAATGTTTATTATCAGTATTACTTAAAATTATACAAATTTATTTGAGGTCCTCACACTAAGCAAGCCTGTATCGTGAGGATCCAATACTAAAATGTTATACCAGTGATAAAATTTTAATTCTACAGTAGTGTTACAAATTATTTAGGACTTACATATTTAATGAAATCCAAGAATAACAACAATAACAGAAATAAACACCTTGCAACATATAAACTAACTGTCTGTACTAAAATTCCTTTCACTGCATATTTACTCGTATAAGATAATAAAGCAATTTTTTCAGACTTCTAGGAGTGATATACTGGTTATTGGATATGTACATGACTTGACATCTAACAAATTAATGCGTGACTGTTATTTAAATAAAGGGGTGTTAGTTACTAACCGCTCTCCTTCCATCAACTTTGTAGTGAATGGAAGGAGAGTGGTAGGTCAAAGAAGAGATGGATGGATTGTATGAATGTAGACCTGAAAAAGAAAGGAGTGAAGGCCGACACAACAACTCTCAGAGGGGAGTCACATTGTGCCGACCCCGTATAAAATGGGAAACTGACAGGGGGAATGAAAAAGCGTGTCTCCGCTAAACTACAATTATTTGCTAGCCATACATCAGACTAGCAACCAGCTGCCCTCAACAAGCTCGCGAGTATTTCAGTCTTATATCTCGAAGGAATGGTGACAATCTAGAAAAGCTTGTTCATTACCGGCAAGATTAAAGAGAAGAGACCACAAGGCCTGTAGCCCTTTACGCTGGTCTGATCAAATCCAGACTGCAATAACAGACATAGATAGCGCAAGATAATCACATAAATGTTATTCTTGTGGGAGTCACGACCCTCAGCTAGAAGGAATTCGACCGCCCAAGGAGACCACACACATTTTTGAGACTTGCTACTTTGTACTGTATGATTAAAACAGATACACAGATGACGTTGTAGTCAGTGATCACTTTATCCACGCGTTACGTGTTGGTGTGTTAGGCAAACTGCAATTAAAATAATAGACAAAAACTAGCTGATCCGGCAAACGTTGTTTTGCCATATAAATAATTACTAGAGATTTTTAGGAGTTTCTAGCGTAGAAAGAAATAACTTATATGCCGAATCATACAAAAATTAAAATAAAAAATTAGGTCTAAAACATAAAAGAATAAAAATTTGGGGTGGTCCTTATCACTTAGGGGTATGAAAAATAGTTTATATCCTATTCTCAGACCTACTGAATATACACACAAAATTTCATAAGAATCGGTCAAGCCGTTTTGGAGTAGAATGGCGCAAACACTGTGACACGAGAATTTTACCTATTAGAAAATAGTTCAATCCATGTACCTACGTGTAAGTACTTTCGTAGTGTAGTTCGATTTTTAAATGAATATTTGTGGTATCAAAATTTAGTTTACTTCATCAACGTGCGCAAACATGATAGTACATCTAATAAATACAGAGGGCGTCTCCCAGTAACTAGAAATTAATAACTAAGATTGTTTGCTCGTTGGGGAATTTGGTAGGAATTTCTAACAAATCATGGGTTGAAATTGATTCCAAACTAAATTCAATTCTACTTTTAGCAGTTTTTGTAGTTTTTAATGTACCTTTTCATTCTTCTTCTCGGTTCTAGTCAAGGACCAGCCAAGCACTTGACATACTCGTAAGTGCTTACAAATATATAATTGTACTATTGGCTTATACTTAATATTTTATATTAGATTTTTTGAATTGAGTGCGAACAGATGTTATCACATTATCATAAATTTGCTTTTAGAAAGGTAAAAAAGTACTAAGATAAACACATTTTTAATACAACTGACACACACAGACACACAGCTATCTTCCGTATTGGTTACGATTCCGTCTAGACATTTATAACACGATTTCTAGACGACTGTTGTTTATTTCCGATGTGAAGGCACAATTATAGAGTAACAGAGACGCTCTAAATTAAGTTAGTATGGAAAATATATATTTCTTAAAAACAGATTGGTCAATTTCGAGATTTTGTAACTACGAGAACTTATTGCGCAGCTTCACTGACTTGATTCCAAAAAACTGGCGTTAAAATAAGCCATTTTTTTCTAATCAAGTAAAACTATTCTTTCTGTTTACAGTGCATTTTTGTGCTATGAAATAAATATATTTTTTAATTTGAATTTTGAATTTACTGGTTTGAACTACATCACGTCAAAAACATTAACTTGTTCATAGCAGCGCCTGTATTTTCCGAAGTGGTAGGCAGAGGTGTATTACACACCCACGATTCGCCAGCTATTTTATTTTATTGCGTATGGTCGGATACGAGCCACGGCCCACCTGATGGTAAATGGTAACCGTCGCTAATAGACTCAACTATACCGCGAAGCCACTGCTCACCATTTCATTTCACAGATATGAAATGAAAGAATAAACGGTTCTCTCCTGCTACAACCAAAACACACCGATGTGCTTCATGACCGGTCACACGGGAGATGGTGGTACCAACCCGCTCGGGCCCGACAGCAAGTAAGTACTCCCACTTGGTACCTAGCCCTACCACCAGTAATGCAATGTAGATAATTGCTTACTTCTCTTAGTCGCCATGTACGACACCCGATGGAAAAAATGGGGTTGTGACAATTGTATTCTTAGTCCGTCACGACACGGACAATGTATGGGATAATCCTGCAGAATAGTTGGTACAGTGAAGTCATATTTTTGTTTGACGACTCTTACGTACCACTCGGGATAAATGACGCCACCGTCAAGTAAATAACAATACAGATTGCTGTGAACATTTCTATCGTTTAAGTGATTAAAGCATTTATCTATATCTATACTAATATATAAAGCTGAAGAGTTTGTTTGTTTGCTTGAACGCGCTAATCTCAAGAACTACTTTTCCGATTTGAAAAAATCTTTCAGTGTTAGATAGCCCATTTATCGAGGAAGGCTATATATCATCACGCTAAGACCAATAGGAGCGGAGCAGCACTGAAGAATGTTTCAAAATCGGGTTTTTTTTTCCTTTTGAGAGCTTCCACTGCGTAAACGGTTGAAGTTTCGCAAAAATCATGTACGATAGAATTGTTCCGCTTTAAAAGTTCTAAAAAAAGTGTGCGATAGCATATGTCTATCTTATAAGGTTAGCCTTTTATAACCTTTTTTATGCTAACCAAATTTGTTCTAAATTAATGCATTATTTGCGAAGGTGTTTTTATAAACATGATATTAATCCTTATCCAAATAAATACGTTATTCATCACAAGTATTTCATTTAAAACAAAATTGCCTTTTACTTTTACATCATTCGATTTCAATGAATATCTTAGGAGATATCGCAGTTTTAAAATAACATTGCAGCAAAATAATGATCAAGGACTGCGCGCGCATTTAATTTACAGTCGTGGACTAACACATCAGTAAACACAAAGTGAAAAATGTGAAATCGAAAATAACAGTCACGAGCAGGAGGAGCAGGAGGAGTTATTTTCGATTTCACATTTTTCACTTTGTGTTTAATGTATAGTGCTAAGCATGTCAAATGCTAAAAATATATATAAAAATATCTAAATAACACATCAGTGTTGGTCCACGACTGTAACCCGTGTGAAGCCGAGGCGGGCCTAAATAGTATACCACGTCTTCCAGGAATTTAGAAAATATCCATGAAAAAACATATATGGTGGTATGAATCACCTAGTACTCTATAATGCTTGCATTCATAAAAAGAGTTTTTGTTAGATAGACTACCTACCTAAGCTCTTCTAGTCTCTTTCTCTATCTTTGGTAGTTTTTACTAATTTAAAATTCTTGCGTTTTTTATTTTTTAATAAAGAATTTTTTTGTAGTGGAATTGCCGTCCCAGTATGAATAGGCCTTCTCAATCGAGGAAGTATCACCCCCTCGCTTCTGCGATGATCTTCTGATCAGCTTGAAACAACGGTAGGTTTTTTAATTGCTAATGATGGCAAACGAGCCACGGCCCACCTGATGGTAAGTGGTCACCGTCGTTCATGGACTCAACTATACCGAGAGTATCGTCAAGCCGCTGCGCACCATTTCATTTCCTAGATATGAAATGAAAGAATAAACGGCTATCTTCTGCTACAGCCAAAACACACCGACGTATTTCATGACCGGTCTCACAGAAGACGGTGGTACCGACCCGCTCGGGCCCGATAGCAAGTGGGTTCTGTTATTTGTTACCCAGCCCTACCACCAGTAATGCAATGGGTGGTAATTGCTTTCCCTTAGTCGCCTTGTACGACACCCGCGGGAATGGATGGGGAGGTGAGGGTGACACTTGTATTCTTAGTCCGTTACCACACGGACGATATTGTCGGTATTCCTTAGTCTGCGTTGGCTTTATAATATGAATACGTCAACCTATGTATACTAACGACCTCTATGCAAAAATTGCAATCCCATAGGAACTATGCATGTCTCGGGGATAAGAATTAGCCTATGTCCTTTTCCGTGTTCCGAAAAAAATAGCAAACATGTAGTCCAGAACCAGGAAAAGCACATAGGCTGTGCCGTAGCGTAGCGTATTTATATTCTGAAGTCTATGCGGAAGAATAAAATATTTTGATTATTAAGTCACAGGGGATGGTTATTCAAAGACACCCGATGTGCTTCTAGAGACCGTAGCTTTTTTCAGAATTTCAGAAGATTTGGAAACTCTATGTGATTATATACTATGTGTAAATGGCCTGAAAACTTTTTGTATATTAGCTGTTCTTATGTCAGTGTTTGGTGCTTGGGAGATCTGTCGTATCAGCAATAGGCTTTAGTTAATTTAAAACTATATCAAGAGCTTAGTTAAACAGTAGAGTGTGTGGTGTAATCAATCGGAGTTATCTGTTCGCTTGTGGAGCGTCGACCTCGTGTACCTCTCCTGCCCCGCGTCGCTCGCTGCCCCAGCCCGCACCGCGGACCCATTGTTGCTTATCATTCACTTTGCACCCGGTATTTAGTTTGTTCTCAATTGTATGCTAACACTCCGACAATCTACTAGATAATTTAATTTTGAGACGGCTGGGGATTACCATTGACTTAACAATAGGTACATCTTTTAATTTGTTAGCAAAAAACTAAACAATAAAAATGTTACTAAGTACATAACTAAAGTATTTTATACAAAAAATCGATCTAATTGCTTAACATTACGTTTCTACCATAATTTATATGATCAATGTAAGCGCTCTAATATTCCAGATTCGAATCTACACAAAAATACCCTGGTACCTTTTTATATTACGTAGATGGCAAACAAGCATACGGCCTACCTGATGGTAAGTGATTGACAGTAGCCTATAGACGCTAGCAGCACCAGATAGGAGATTGAAATAATTGGGAGGATAATAAGGAGGCCTCCGCCAGTCTCACTCACCATACGAAACACAAGGGTAGGAGTGCCTACCGCTGTTTTACACTGATCGTCTGTGAGAAGGTACTTCCTCGATCAAGCCGATCCATTATTGCTGGGATGAGCAACGCTCTATACCTTCCATTTTTCTGGGATAAACATAGCCACTGCCCTTCTTACGCAGTGATAGCCGGTACAACCAAGGAATGCAAATACGGTGGTATCGAGTTCGATCCTCAGTCCAAGGTTCAAACCTCGTACGGCACATACGAGTACCGCTGATTTTCCAAGATTTATCGAAATTATTGTGTGTATTTTTTTTATTTCATATAAAACGGTGGCAGGCCAGCCACGGCCCATCTGATGGTAGATGGTAACCGTCGCTCATGGACTCAACTGTACCGAGAGTATTGTCAAGCCTCTGTGCACCATTTCAGTTCTTAGATGTGAAATGAAAGAATAAACGGCTATCTCCTGTTACAACCAAAACGCAACGATGTGCTTCATGGTCACATGGGAGATAAATAAATAAATATTCACGGACATTTCACACAACGTCCTCTGGTCCCAAACTAAGCTTAACGCTTGTGCTATGGATACCAGATTACGGATATAATACATATATTGCTTTTTTTTTGTAAATACATACATCCATCCATCCATCCATCAGCCTTTTAACGTCCACTGCTGGACATAGGCCTCCCCAAGAGAACGCCACAACGAGCGGTCCTGTGCCAACCGCATCCAACGGCTCCCCGCAGCTTTGACCAGATCATTGGTCCATCTGGTGGGGGGCCGTCCTACGCTGCGCCATCCGATACGTGGTCGCTACTCTAGAACCTTTCGTCCCCAACGGTTATCGGTTCGTTGAGCGATGTGGCCTGTCCATTGCCACTTCAGCATGGCAACCCGGCAGGCTATGTCGGTCACTCTCGTTCTCCTACGGATCTCCGTATTACGGATTCGATCACGTAGGAAAATACCAAGCATAGCCCGCTCCAGGGCCCGCTGAGCGACTTTGAGCCTTGATATGAAGCCAACATTCAGAGACCACGTCTCTGTTCCGTATGTCATCACTGGTAACACGCACTGGTCGTAGACCTTCGTTTTCAGACACTGCGGAATATTGGACGAGAAGATCTTCCTTAGCTTCCTGAACTGAACCTGAAAATACATACATACAATAGATAGAAAACACCCAGACGCAGTATAAATATCTGTGTTCATCACACAAATAATAGTCCTGAGTGGGAATCAAACCCACGACCTCGTGCATGGAAGTCGGTTACACTACCGTCTACGCCATGATGGTGGTACCAACTCGCTCGGGCCCGATAGCAAGTGAGTACTACCACTTGGTACCCAGCCCTGACACTAGTCATGCAATGGTGATAATTATTTACTTCCCTTAGCCGCCTCATACGACGCCTGTAGAAACGAATGGGGTGGTGACACTTGTATTCTTAGTCCGTCACCACACGAACAAAATTTGTCTACAATTTATCACTGCTTGATGAAGGAAAAGGAAAATATCCTGAAGAAACCTGCATGCTTTTTTTTGTTTAGGCGGGAAAAAAATGTATCTAACCGCATACCCCATCGTTCGCGGCAACGAACAGGGTAGTGTGGGGCCCTCACCCATTAAATAAACCCGCTGAGTCCCACCTCTCCGCCTTTATTGGCGGGCCATTGGAATAATTGGTTATATTGCAGTGGTCCGCCGGCAGTTTACCCTTTTGGGTACCCTCTACTGCGCAACGCATCCGCACGGAGCGTCACCCCTTCGCGGGAGGCCTTGCAGGTGGCGGACATTCCCCGGCCCATCCACCCGTAGCCTCAGCTAGGGCGGCATTAGGCGCAAATACTCACCCCTGCGCTGCCCCAGTCGCTGGCGGCAGTTTGGGTCTGCGGAACGATTAGCCTCCCTGGCCCTCTCCGCTACTTTCTTCCGCGAGATGACCTCTTCGCAGAAGGCATCGACCGCGGCCCAATTCGTGTCGCTGCCAAGCATCGCTCTAACGACGCTCGGCAGTGAGAGGTCCCCTCCTATTGCCGCGACGAGTTCACAGCGCTGCTCGGCCCAAGCCGGGCACGACCTGAGCATATGCGCACGCCGTGTCCTCGTCGCAGCCGAGGAAACCTGCATGCCTGAGAGATTTTCTCGACGGCTTGTGAAGTCTGCCGTCCCACATTTAGCCAGCGTGGTGGACTATGGCCTAATCTCTCTCACCATTAGAGAAGAATCGTGTGTTGTTGCAAGCATAGAGGCGATACTAAAAATACATTATTTTATTATCATATATTATTATTACACACCCTCAATTCGCCAGTTAGGTATGTTTAAGTCTCACGTAATAGGGGGCGAGTCTATTGCCGTCTACCGGGCACATTTCCAAACACCGGGCTGCTACTGCAAATTTTCTTTTTACGAAGTTTTTTTCAGTAGCACTGCCAGACTTGAGGATCGAACCCGAGACCTCATGATCAGCAGTCGCACATACTACCGCTGCACCACAGAGGCAACATTTTATTATCAGAAATACGCATTCTTTTTTATTGCTATGATGGCAGACGAGCCACGGCCCATCTGATGGTAAGTGGTAACCGTCGCTTATGGACTCTACTATACCAAGAGTATTGTCAAGCCGCTGCGCACCATTTCATTTCTCAGATATAAAATGAAAGAATAAACGGCTATCTTCTGGAACAGCCAAAACACACTGACATGCTTCAAGACCGGTCACACAGGAGACGGTGGTACCGACCCGTTCAGGCCCGAATGCAAGTGATTCTTACTCTCACTTGGTACCCAGCCCTACTACCAGTAGTGAGTGATAAATGCTTACTTTCCTTAGTCGCCTTGTACGACACCCGCGTGAAAGAATGGGGTGGTGACACTTGTATTCTTAGTCCGTCACCACACGGCATTTTGATTAGTTGAATTCTTTGACTAATGTAATAAATGATTTCCTACATATGTGATAAAAGTGATAAAATAACTGTTGGTTGGTTTAATCTTCGAACTCTAAAAGAAAAGTATTTTTATTTCTAGTTTTATTTTTAAAAGATCTTAGAGATTTTTCGTAATAAGTATATTGTACAAGTTCCTGTGAAAAGGTGGGCCGTCTGTTTATAGAGAGGGTCATATAAAGACTGTCTTGAAGATAATGTTATTACTGAATATGATAAAGTGACGGAGCAATGACCTTCGGGTTGTGTAGATGATATAATATATGTATATTCTTATTAATTATTTGTATAGTGTCTAATGCATCTATCTAGCGTTTTAAGAACACGTTATAGCATTCATGGCCGTACACCTTCCAATAACGTGAAAATCAATAAACCACAAAAGTAGATTTATTTCCTAAAGTGGTATGTGACACTTTAGGAAATAAATCTACTTTTTGTCTTTTGCCTATATAGCCTAGTTCCACATAAAAGAGGAAGAGCTTACAGTGGTCGGCTGGGCACAACATTTAAAAGAGAACAACTGTTGGGCACAGGTTTTCTCTCAGAGTGAGAGTGATTTAGGGTCATATTCCACCTCGCTGACTAAGTGCGTGCTAGCAGACTTCACAAGCATTTTACAATTTATTAACCTACTCGTTATTTACAAAAAAAAGGCCATTAGGACGCATTGTATTGGATAAGGCAAATTAGACGCTCTCATTCCACCTAAACATACTACATATTGAGAAAACTACACAGAAGCATGCCCATAGGTATACAGTAGCGAACCTTGCGGATCGCGTTACATTTAGCAATCCGATACCATTGCCATCCAACGACGACCGGGACCGACAAGAAAACGACTTAAAAAAGCTACACAACTTCCTGCTCAGACTTGAACGTTCATCCGACTTCGCAACTTAATACAATGACCATATAGATACTATACATACTTATATATAAATAATGCTCATTATGTACTGTGAAATTTTATTTTATAGGTACTAGCTCACCCGGCGAACTTCGTACTGACATACTTATTTTATTTCATAACAATCGGGCAAGCCATTTCGGAGGAGAATGGCGACAAACACTGTGACACGAGAATTTTATATATTAAGAAGATTAAAAGATTACCGCCGCCTGTCAAATCTAAACGATTTACAAAGTAAGTTTTTTTTATATATATTTTACTAGTAAGGGAGTAGTTTATCTTTCTATTTAGACGTAGAGCTAAGTACGTCTGACCTTTGAACTTGCGGGCATGTCTAGTCAGATTTGCTTTGACGTCAATAAATCTACAAATTACTTTTTGTAATAAATATTATGTTGTATTTCTTTAATTGTAAACAACTGAGTTTAAGATTAAAATTACTGGCCACAATTAAAAATAAACATTGGAAGTACGTAAGTAACGCAGCGTCCGTCTGAGAGCTAGAGGTCTGCACCAGACTGCAGCGGTGTGTATGTGTGTGTTAGTATAAACATAATCGTGCGATGCACTGTACGCTAGTGTGCGAGAGTGCCAGTCGCGGCGCAGCCTCCATGCGTCTGCGGCCTGTCTAGACACCCTACCCACTCCCCGTGCGTCGCACCCTACCCCTGTGGTTATTATTACTTGGTAACAGTTTCATTTGGTAATAACTTTAATTTATTCTTGAATTACACACACAATGTACAACACACACAATATTAAAATAATGATTTTAATATGAATTTAATCTTATTCGCGAAATTTATTAATGAAAAATATTATTCTTATTTATGAAACAAGACATAGGAAACCTGTATAACTGACATACTGGATTATGGCTAAGTCCTTTTCATTTTAAAGAAAGACCTCCGTTACCAGCAACCGGATTACTATCCGGCTGCTGGTAACGGTTGGTAGAAGGAGAGGTTGTAAGAAAACCTTATTCGTTGATTCCAGTCTATTGTGTTAAATTATTATCAAATACATTTG
The DNA here is from genome assembly GCA_948253155.1 of Leucoma salicis. Classification (NCBI taxonomy): domain Eukaryota; kingdom Metazoa; phylum Arthropoda; class Insecta; order Lepidoptera; family Erebidae; genus Leucoma; species Leucoma salicis. The sequence continues at coordinate 17,459,437 of OX411818.1, forward strand.
ATATACTTATATATTTATAAACGCATTACATCCATCACTCCATCCAACAGCATATCATTAAAAATCATTATTAATAATATCGTGAAATTAACAATATCCTTCTTTGCTTCTCGAGATCGTTCTGTAGTTCTATGACAATGAATAGTATTTACTAATATTTTTTTTATTTTTTTTATGGCTTATGATGGCAGACTATCCACGACCCACCTGATGGTAAGTGGTAACCGTCACTCATGGAATCAACTATACCGAGAGTATTGTTAAGCCGCTGTGCACCATTTAATTTCTGAGATATGAAAATAAAAAATAATCTGCTATCTTCTGCTGCAGCCAAAACACACTGACGTGCTTCATGAACGGTCACACAGAAGACGGTGGTACCGATCCGTTCGGGCCCGATAACAAGTGAGTGCTCTCACTTGGTACCCAGCCCTACAACCAGCAATGTAATGGGTAATAATTGCTTACTTCCCTTATTCGCCTTGTACGTCATCCGTGGGAAAGGGAGGGGTGGTGACACGTGTATTATTAGTCCGTCACCACACGGATAAATCATACTTCATACTAATATTATAAATGTGAATGTAAGTTTGTTTGTTACGCATTCACGCGAAAACTACTTAACCGATCATCATGAAACTTTGTACACATATTCTTGGAGGTATTAAAAGTAACATAGGATACTTTTTTTTTTTTTTTATGAAAGATAATAATATTGGTTGTTATTTCAAGGGTTACTTTATTTATTTTTTTGAAATTCCTCGCGGACTAAGTCGCGGGTAACAGCTAGTAATATAATAAAGGTATTTGTTTGTTTATTAGTTTGAATCACTTTCACTCCGTAGCTACTGAATCAATAATCATGAAATTTTATGTACATATAATCTAATGCCCAGAAAAGGACATAGGCTACTTTTCATCACGTAAAAATGGATAGTTCCTATGGCATAGCTATTTTTGTATAGAGATAATTAATGTAATGTAAAGTTACGTATTATATATTCTCAAGCCCAAGTGGACGCGAAGTCGCGGGCAGAATCTAGTTTGCTAACTAGAAATAGCAACCAATTATAACCTACAATGACCCCAACGCTTCAGCACATCGCACTTCTTTGCTAAACTATTTTTTTATCATTACTGCATGTGTGTGTCTCTATCTTACAAGAGCAATAAGAAAAGGACAATAAATTTCTAGCATCTGTCAAATAGTCCAGAAAAACTTGTTGCTTAGTCGATATAAAATTACTGTATGCATTGTGCATAAATGGTTAAGTAAACTCGTGGGGTCACGAACTAAAGGCTTATACTGAAAGGTTACTCCACTTTTGCGATCTTTGTCTTTTATAATATATAACACTCATTTCTTTTTACAATAATGTTTAATTTAAGAACTCAAAACATACCTATATAACTATTATAATAATAGCATGTCTCCTCTCTTGCCACTGCAAGAGTGCTGCCTGTCAGGACGGTAGTAACGAGTTTTTATTTATACTACGCAAGTGGCGAACAAGCATACGACCCACCTGATGGTTTGCGGTTACCGTAGCCTATAGACGCTAGCAACACCAGAGGCATCACTCGCACGTCGTCATCTCCAAGGAAACGGATAGGAGGTGGATAGGGTGGATAATAAGGAGAGGATAGGAAGGATAGGGAGGATAATAAGGAGAGGATAGGGAGGGGGTTTGGGCCTCCGGCGCTCTCACTCACCATACAAAACACAACGGTATGATTAACTACCGCTGTTACACGCTGGTCTTTTGTGAGAAGGTACCATTCGTGCTGGGATAAGCAAGGTTCTACCACTAAATCCGACGTAAAGACTATACAAGGAACATCCCTTTAAAAACATGTTTGTATTTGTCAATAAATATTATCATTGCTTGGTAAAGAAAAACGTTTTGAGGATAACTCACAACGTCATGAGATTGTTCTTAGACATGTTCGAGGGCTAAGTTTGCCAATCTGCATTGAGTCAGCTGCTACGCTTCATACTGACACCTGTACAGGCCTTTTTTATATGGTAACCGTCGCTCATGGACTCTGCCTCATAAGAACATTACCTAGGCACTGCTCACCATTTTATTTCACGTATGGGAAATAAATTAATGAATTGTTATCTCCTGTGAAAACACACCGATGTGTTAAAGATAGGAAGATACATATACGACACGATAAGATGAAGAAGTCGGTTAAACGGAAGATGGTGGTACTAGGTATTCTAGGTAGTATATAAAAACGAACATGGGCTGTCATATAACGCGGAAAATATATAGTTTCTAAAGGATAGCAATATTTGCATATCACTGGGGTGCATTAGAGTGACGTTTTTTTATTGCGTTTAGTGGCAGACGAGCCACGGCCCATCTGATGGTAAATGGTAACCGTCGCTCATGGACTCGACTATACTGCGAGTATTGTCAAGCCGCTGCTCACCATTTCATTTCACAGATATGAAATGATAGAATAAACGGCTATCTCCTGCTACAGCCAAAACGTAACAATGTGCTTCATAGCCGGTTACACGGGAGATGGTGGTACCAATCCGCTCGGGCCCGATACCAAGTGAGTACTTTCACTTTGTACCCAGCTCTACCACCAGTAATGCAATGGGTCTTTACTGCTTACTTCCCTTAGTCGCCTCATACGACTCCCGTGGGAAAGAATGGGGTGGTGAAACTTGTATTCTTAGTCTGTCACCACACGGACAAACGTATAGTGACGTATTTATATTTTGAAGTATATGCGGACGTAGTCACGGGCTGAATCTAGTTTATATTATTTTAGTGAGGATTTCAACTCATAGACCTTTTGGCAGCCTGACCATCAAGCATGTTATACCAAAGGAGCTTTTACACCTTATAGTATCGGCCTAAGAACACAAAATGTCACACCATTATTTTCACAAATGTCGTAGGAAGTGATTATGGGAAGTGGGAAGGAATGACTCACAGCAAAACCTTGCTGATCGTTGAGTTTACTAACATGTGAGTTAGCATTTTGATCTATATTTTAGCACTTGACATGCTCCGCTACTCTTAAAGTACAAATCATAATTTGTGAATAAGGAAAAAGAGTATTTTAGTACAGGCGGGAATCGTACCTGCGTCCCTTCCTATCCGGGGAAGTGCTCTAATCCACTGAGCTACAGTACTATCTTTTAGACTTACCCAATCTCCTTATCACATTTGTCTTAACAAACAACGCCCACTATCGGCGTTGGTCGTTAAAAAAAATCACGTCATCAAATAGTATGAATTTTAATTGCAAAATTAAACTTACTATATTGGATGCATAGAAATGCGTTCCGATAGAGGGCGTTAGTCGTTAAGACAAATGTGATAAGGAGATTGGGTATGTCTAAAAGATAGTACTGTAGCTCAGTGGATTAGAGCACTTCCCCGGATAGGAAGGGACGCAGGTTCGATTCCGGCCTGTACTAAAATACTCTTTTTCCTTATTCACAAATTATGATTTGTACTTTATGTGAGTTAGCATTTAGGACAGTCTGAGCTTAGTAGAGGTGGATTGTGATGGGATGATGGGGACGCGGTTGTCACGTACAATCTAAATAGCTGTGGTTCGTTTACCATCAATAAAAAAGCGATAAGTTTGACTATTGTAGCGATTACAAAATGCACAATAAAAAGCTATGAAGGCATTCGTTTCTTAAACCAGATTATTCCCATATTTGTGCTCATTATATATAATTTATTAATTAAAGATAGGATAGAGCAGACATGCAAAAAAATAGTAAACGTAGAACGAGATTAGTCTCGGGCTAGCTCAGCCACTTGCAATCAGCGAGCGTAGACGTGAAAAGTAATAAATAAGAGGTTTCGATACAATGTTGCCTTGTATACTGTATGTGGTGTAGTTATAAATAGCGTGAAGGTATGTGTGACCACCTGCTGGGGGCGGCTGGCCGCTTGCGAGCAGACCGGATTAACGCTCGAGACACTCTGTTCTATATGTGATTACATTCTGTTGTGCTGTCAATAATCAAATACCCGAAAACTTTTAAACTTTCTTCCTAACTATTATAAAACTGTAACAGAGCTGTGTCTGTACATTTAAGATATTTGAAAAAAACTGTATTAGCTTATATAGGCGTGTCTGAATACAAAACATTTTTTTTAGATTGTTTGTTCGCGCAACACACACAACTATTGAAAGGATTTTGATGTATTACCCATCACGTTTAGGCTTCTCAGGGTGACGGGATATGAGGTGGAGAGCAAAGCTGATAGAGATCACCCTTCGGAGAGAAGGTGGCGCGGAAGGATGTTGCAAAGATGATGAAGTAGATGGAAAAAGAAGCTGATAGAAATATAACTTTTTTTATTTGATAGCTCTTGATTAGACTTAAAAACTGGTATAATCGTGCTACTATAACGGGAACCTGAGATATAACCTAAAAACCAGCTTTTGGCTACAGCGGAGTCGCAGGCAAAGGCTAGTGTGTTATAACTTCAGTAAAATTAAAATCTGTCAGAATACTAACTTGAACTCAATGATAGTGAGGTGACAGTAGCGTTTAAACGGTGGCAAAAGTTTACAAGATGTAGGTATGCGATGATAAAATTTACAAAATTAGCGAGCAATGTAGCGGCATTAAGGTAACGGAAGCAGAGAAAAATGTACAATACGAAGCTTTTTTTTCGTGAATATTTTGCAATGTTCAAATTATTAAAGTACTAATATCGCTATTAAAGGAGTTGGCAGTAGAAAGGTGAAAGTTTAGGGTTGTATGTATTATTTAGATATTTTTATATATATTTTTAGCATTTTTCACTTTGTGTTTAATGTATAGTGCTAAGCATGTCAAATGCGTGTTTTTTATCTATTATTTACAAGAAAAAGTAATATAGGTATGTATTATATCCGTAATCTGGTACCCATAGCACAAGCGTTAAGCTTAGTTTGGGACCAGAGGACGTTGTGTGAAAATGTCCGTGTATATTTATTTATAGTTGAGTCCATGAGCGACGGTTACCATTTACCATCAGGTGGGCCGTGCGTGCAGCCGTGTGGGGCCGGCTTTAGAATTGTCCCACCCCTCTCCACTCATGGGAATCGTAAGAGCCGACTGAAGGATTACCGGGGGAGTGGGCAGCAGCACTTCCTCGAGTATTAACAACATCCACTGCGATCGCAAACCCGCCTGCCAAGCGTGGCGATTACGGCACTATGCCCCATACGAGCTAAACACATGTTGTGGCGTTCTTTTGGGGAGGCCTATGTCAGCAGTGGACTTCGAAAGGCTGATGGATGGATGGATGGATGGGCCGTGTGTGGCTCATCTGCCACCATAGGCAATTACAAAAAATATAAGTCAATCCAAACGTTTTACCTCAAAGTGTGAATCAATTTATGATTAATTACGTCTAGTGGTAGAAGTGTGGTTTGAAATCATGATTCGAACTGAAAGTGTTAAAGCATTTTATCTTCAGGCACTTCTCAGTAGAAGCATGTAATTACTGTGTCCAATAAACGGTAATACACTCATCGTTCATGCCATGTAGACAATAAGTGGGTGGGTGTGTGGCATCAACTATCGTATACAATTTATGGGTGACATACAAATCGTTGGACTGTACCTCATAATAAAAAAAGTCATTTAAGTGGCAATGAATTACGAAACTACCTCGGTGGTACAGCGGTAGTGTGTGCGACTGCTGATCATGAGGTCTCGGGTTCGCTCCCCGGGTCGGACAGTGTTATTGAGCTTTATCGTACCAACAAAAATTCTCAGTAGCAGCCCGGAGTTTGGAAATGTGCCCGGTAGAGGGCAATAGGCTCGCCCCTTATTACGCGGGACTTAAACGAACCGAACCGTGGGTTACACACCCACATTCATCTCTGCCTACCCTTTGTTTTTTTTAGGCGTGATGCCTATGTATGCAATTACGAATGACTCAATCAATAGCCTTGTTTTCACAATGGTTTCATCAGATGATACAGAATCAGGAATAGGTCTCTAATTTTATAAACGTTTAAAACAATATGTATGTGTATACGAGGTAATATCGTTAATTATTGAAATTCTGACTATTCTTGCTACATAAAATTACAGGAATTACGGTAGTGATTTATTAATTACGAGTAAGTATATTTATTTAATTTCTAGAACTAATAAAACCATTGAACTTGTTGATCTCAAGGAAAAATTAGCTATTTTTCCTTGACATCTTTAAGTTATACATTCTTACTGATATAATAAATGTGAAAGAGCGTTTGTTTGTTACGCTGTCCAAAACCTAGAAAAGCATTTAGGCAAATTTTTATCCTGTGAATATGAACGGTTCCCATGGGATACCAATTTTGCATAGAGATAATTAATATGCCGCGATGAATTTTTTTTTATTGCCAAGGCTGGCCGACTTTGTAGCGGCCCATCTGAAGGTAAGTGGTATCCGCCGTTCATGGACTTTGGCAACACCAGGGGCACAGTCAAGCCACGCCCTGCCTTCAGTATTCTTTAAAAACCTCGCTTAAAAAAGGACATGTGTTCGGGAAACACCGCAGCATGTAAGTCATTCCAGAGCTTACACGTAGATACATATATATGGTAGAAGAAAAACGCCGAAAACGAACCGTTCTATATATACTGAATTTATCTTACGATCATGTTCCTTAATTTTTTAACGTAAATATGTGTTTTTTTATAATTTGCATATCACGAGACATTTATAATCACAAAATATCGCCCAAAACCCTCACCTTAGCTAAAATTCATATGGGAAAAAGATCATAGCAGACAAGCCAACGTTTGGGCGAGACAACTTCTAGGGGGCCACTAGTATAGTTATGTATCCATATATATTCTACCAGTAGGTATATATAGCAAAATATTTATGACTCATCTCAATTCACAAAGCTGTAAAATATTACGACCTAGTTTCTGAATTAAAAATAAGATGTGGAATTACTTGGAAATTGGTACTCGAAAGTAGTAAAATCTCTATAGAAGTTTAATGAAATGTTTTTTTAAGAAAAGTTATAGGTAGTAATAGTTTACGTACTCGTGTGTCGTGTCTGCATGAGTTTACGTGCTTTCGGAGGCAAGGGGCTGGAACACCGCGAAATTCCTGACTTCGGGCTGCTATTGAGAATTCCTTAACGGAAATACCTAATAACTTTATGTTGGCGCGAACCGGGAATCGAACTCGAGACCTCGCGATCTGCAGTCGCATATATTACCGCTAGACGCAGAAAAACATTGAACAATTTTTTTCAAGTCGTTATCTGTACCACTATTGGGCACGGGTCTCCTTTAATGGTACCATAGTCCACCACGCTGGCCCAATGTGGGTTGGGACATCACACATACTTCATTCAAACATACTTTTCACATTTGCGACCAATACCCAATATTGGTTCGGCGGGCTGTTCTCCGCAACTCCACTTCTGAGCGCGTGTTTTGCGTAAAAAATACTTTTCACATTTGTAATAATAGTAAGATTTTATTATATCCTGGTTTATTACAAAATAACGAAATAAAATTTATTTATTACAAAATAGTGAACGAAAATTTATTTATTACAAAATAGCGAAATAAAATTTATTTATTACAAAATAGCGAAATAAAATTTATTTATTACAAAATAGTGAAATAAAATTTATTTATTACAAAATAGCGAAATAAAATTTATTTATTACAAAATAGCGAAATAAAATTTATTTATTACAAAATAGCGAAATAAAAACCAGTTTAAAGTTTAATCACGAGCAATAAAAGAAAGTGTTATCAAAATCAGTTCATTAGTTTTATGTGTATTTAATGCATGCAAGAAAACATAAAAAATACTTGGTTAAAAATAATGAAAAAGAAATGGTTTCGGTTCAGATACGCCTAACTAGCCTTATACAGTAGTAACTGGAGTAGCTGGATGACCGAGCTTCGCTCGGTATGTTTTTTTTGGTAAATCGTGTTTTTTGGAAATTATAATATTTAGATACGCCGTGTGGGGCCGGCTTTAGAATTGTCCCACTCCTCCACCCATGGGAGTCGTAAGAGCCGGCTGAGGGTATACCGGGGGAGTGGGCAGCAGCACTCCCTCGAGTATTAACAACATCCACTGCGATCGCTATCCCACCTACTAAGCTTGGCGATTACGGCACTATCCCCCATATGAGCGAATAGCACAGGACCGCTCGTTGTGGCGTTCTCTTGGGGAGGCCTATGTCCAGCAGTGGACGTCGAAAGGCTGATGGAAGGATTTAGATACGAATTACATACTGATGAAATATGAATAATATTTTTCGATCTTACCGACATAATAATAAAAATGGTTAGTGGTTATTTTTTAATTGCCTGAAAACACGGATAAAATGGCGTTTTCTAAAAATGAAACCTAGCTAGATCGATTTATCACCCCCGAAAACCCCTGCATACTAAATGTCATGAAAATCGTTGGAGCCGTTTTTGAGATTCAGATTATATATATATACAAAATTATATACAAGAATTGCTCGTTTAAAGATATTAGATTTTTTTCAAATATCTTTAATGTACAGACACATCTCTATAGCAATTTTATTCACATAATTTAACTTTAGCTACAGAAATGTTCAATTTTAACTTTCTAACAGTTATTGTTTCCTCGTAACGCTTTATTCTTAGTTATGTTTACAATACTTAATTTTACAGCAAAAAGTGGATCATCTAATTCTTAGGATTAAAACGTACATTTCTATTCTTTCCACGAAATGTCCCGACTTGACTAATTTATAGCGTTTAAAAAACAAGATGAGCCGTCTGGCATCAATTTCGAGGAAACATAAAATACACATCGAGTTGGACCTGGGCTAAACGTGAAAGACCTGAGAAACAGTAATTCAGTAAAAATAGTCACAGACGACCATTAATTCTAAATTACGTCACGTAATTGTCGATTGTGTTGGGTTCCGTTTCTGTCTCTGAATAAATATGTGAAAGTCATCGGTGAGCTCACGTCTCCTGGAACGACGTCTAGACATCCTCATCGTCTATATATGTATTTACTAAATGAGTGGGCTTTCCCCTCGCCACAAAAATGCCAAAATCAGTGGCGTGCGTCATTCCATTGCAACAACTAATAAAACCAACTAGTTGTTAGTTGTGACTAAATCTAATTGGACCGATTGCGTAATATGTCTGTGCACCACAATGAAATCCTGTCTAGACATAGAAAAAACTAGCTGAAATTATTGAACAGAACATCTGTGCCTGTGGCGGTTCGGTTATTACCACAATTAGAAACTAATCTGTTTTAGTATTAAAAATGTATCATGGTTAATGATGGAAGAATGGTATGGCGTATTGCCTGTTGAAATGTTTTCTGCCTTAATTAGTTGAAAATACTTTTCTCTCTTCTGGTTCGGACATGTGGAAAGAATGCTGGTCGAAGAAGATATACAATGCGAAAGCGGAAGCTCGTAGGTACAGCGGGAGACTGAGTTCACCTACCTAAACCAAATCGGTCATGTATTGAAGGAAGGTGGAGTCAGGAGTCCCCGAAACCGGCGAGCGTGTATGAAGAGAATTATGAATTTTGAGGAAGCGAGCGATGTATGCAAGAATAGAGCGTTTTGCCACTCTGTTCTCTCTGCCTACCCCGCAAGGAAGAGGGCGTAATGATAAAGTAAGTAGTATATTATTATTGCGTTCTAATGAGAAGGAGTAGTGAGTTTGAAAATATAGTTTATAACAGAAAATATAATACGAGCATGTAAAGCGGGCCTCGTGGCGTAGTTGGTAGTGTAACCGACTTCCGTGCACGAGGTTGTGGGTTCGATTCCCACTCAGGACAATTATTTGTGTGATGAACACAGATATTTGTACTGCGTCTGGGTGTTTTCTATCTATTATATGTATGTTTTACAAAAAAAAAAAGTAGTATATGTATTATATCTGTAATCTGGTACCCATAGCACAAGCGTTAAGCTAAGTTTGGGACCAGAGGACGTTGGGTGAAAAATGTCCGTGAATATTTATTATTATTATTATTATTAAAGCACAGCGACTAAAATAATATAATAAAAAAGATAAAAAGTATGAATGTATAATATAATAATAATGGCAATCAGGAGACCGATGAAAATTTCGATAGATTATCAAGGTGATACTTTTTCTTATATCTGTTGTGAATTGAGATGTATGGAAAAGAAGAATATGCTGCGCCAATATGCGTTGTCAGATCGAAGTTCAAATAGTGGATATGCAAAAATTGTCTTATTTTTTGAGTAATACTAAACTAAACTTTGGAATAATCCCCCACGAGGGACTTTACAAACATAAGTGACAGATACAGCAGCGTACACCCAGACTCAGAATAACTATTTGTGGACCACACAAAGAAATGCCCGACATTTTTTTTTTGTTTAGGCGGGAAAAAATGTTCCTAACCGCACACCCCGTCGTTCGGGGCAACGAACAGGGTAGTGTGGGGCCTGCACCCACTAAAGAAACCCGCCCTGTGCCGTGTCTCCGCCTTTATTGGCGGGCCACTGAAACTATGTTACATTCCTTCTGTGGTCCGCCAGCGGCTTACCCTTACGGGTACCCTCTACTGAGCGACGCATCCACGCACGGAGCGTCGCACCTTCTCGGGAGGCCTTGCGGGTGACGGATGTTCCCCGGTCCATCCGTCATGCGCCATGCGTCACCCCGGTCGCTGGCGGTGGTTTGGGTCAGCGGAAGAATCCTCCTCCCTGGCTCTCTCCGCCGCTTCCTTCCACGAATTAACCTCCTCGCAGAAGGCAGCGACCGCGGCCCAGTTCCTGTCGCTGCCAAGCATCGCTCTAGCGACGCTCGGCAGCGAGAGGTCCCACCCTATTTCCGCGACGAGTTCACGGCGCTGCTCGGCCCAAGCCAGGCACGACTCGCGCGTGTGCCGCGCCGTGTCCTCGTCACAGCCACAGTGGCTGCAGCCCGGAGTCGCTTCCCTCCTTGCGACTATGTGAAGGTATCTGCCGAAGCACCCGTGCCCCGACAGCACCTGCACCAGTCGGAAGGTAGGGACTCCATGCCGTCGCCCCGCCCACTCCTCCAGCACCGGCTGGAGCGCCTCTACGGGCCAAAGACCGGCCCGGGGCGCCTCCAACCGTGCCCTCCCCCTGGCCATGGCAGCTTGGCGGGCGTTGCTCTGCCACCTAGCCACCTCCCTGGGTAGGGGGCGTCCACCACCCTCCCGCTCTTTCGACGCCCGCCGATACACCTCGGCGAGCACCTCCGCCTCCAAGTCCCACGGGGGGATTCCGGCCAACACGCAGGCCGCCTCCGTCGACACCGTGCGGTATCCGCGTATGACCCTGGACGCAACGACTCTCTGTGGTCTCCACAGAAGAGCCCTGTTCAGTGCGTCCAGGGGGCCCACACGGGTGCGCCGTACAGCACCATTGACCGGACCACCCCCGCGTAAAGCCGTCGGCAAGCATTGTTGGGTCCGCCCATATTCGGCATGAGCCATGCAAGGGCGGACGCTGGGCCAACTAGCCTCGGGGACAGTTGGGGGAAGTGCTCGCGAAAGCGCCACCGCCCGTCCTGCATCAGGCCCAGATACTCAATCAGGGCCTGCACCCCAATCTGGACCCCGTCCACTGTGATCGAGGCGCCAGCAGGTGGCCGACGTCGGGGCCCATGGAAAAGTAGGGTCTCCGACTTGTCCAGGGCCACCCTAAGCCCCAGCGCCCCGATCCTCCTGACCACTTCCGAGGTCCCTAAGGTGGCCAGGAACGCCGCTTCCTCGAAGTTTCCACCCCGGGCCACGACCAGCGTGTTATCCGCATAGCAGATGACCGCCAGCCCGGGGGGGAGCCGACAGCGCAACACCCAGTCGTAACTGATGTCCCACAAGAGCGGCCCCAGGACCGAACCCTGCAGGACAGACATGGGTCTCCTCACAACGTCCCCTATGCGGCTCTCATAGACGACGCTGCGGCCCTCTAGATAGTCCACCACAAGCCGCCTCAGGTATACAGGTACCCTGTGATACCGGAGCGCCTCCCTGATGCAGCTGAATGGCAGACTGTTAAATGCGTTGGCGATGTCAAGTGACACCGCCAACAGCATTTCCCCGACAGTGACGACCGCCGCGGCCGCAGCCCTCAGACGCATGATCGCGCCGACTGTCGAACGACCAGCTCGAAAACCGAACAGGGCGTCCGACAAGTCGGGCCCGACGTCGCACAGGTGCTGGACAGTGCGGGCAGCGAGGATTCTCTTCAGCATCTTACCCGCCTCATCCAGCAGCACGATGGGCCTGAAGGCCCCGACCGAATCCGGCGTTCGCCCCGGCTTCAGCAGTAGTACCAGCCTCCCCTCCTTCCAGCAGTCAGGGAACGGTCCGGACGCCAGGCACGCGTCGACCAGTCCCCTGAGGCGGGGCTACAGGTGGTCCAGAGCCAGGACCAGCACCCGGGTGGGTATCCCGTCCGGGCCGGGAGCGGTGTTCTTGGAACGAACCCGTGAAAAAGCCGCCCCCATTTCCGACGCGGTGACGGGCGGTACACTAAGGTCGGCCCCGGTCGCTATCTGGCTGAGCGATGACCGGGGGCGTGTGCTCCGCCCGTCGCGGGAATAGGCCCCCAACCACCTCAGTGAGGAGGCTGGGATGGAGGGTCTCTGTGAGGAAGCCCTGTGTGCGGAGCTTGTTCAGCGCCGCACGATACGGGCGACCCCAGGGGTCACGGTTGAAACCGTCCAGCATCTCCTGCCTTTTCTCCGTTTTGGCGCGGCAGATGGCCAACTTGAATGCGGCCCGCGAAGTGCGGTACGCCTCGTACTGGCCCTCCCACTCCCCATCGCGGTTGCGCCGCCGACTGTGGGTGTAGGACCTCCGGGCACGAATGCATGCCGCACGGAGGCCCGCCAGCTCCTGGGACCACCAGTAGAGCCCCTTCCTTGGAGGAGGACGTCGGGGCATGGCCAGGACGCGCTAGGTGCCAAACGCCGCAACGAGGTCTCTAGGCTGTTAAGCCAGACCCCGAAATCAGCCAGACTCCGGTTGGGGGAGAAGTACACGCCGTACAGCGTAACTCCTCCCCAGTCGGCCGCGATGTATCCCGTACCGCTGTCTCTTATCGACAAGGGCGGGGTACGAAGCGCCGTGAAGCTGACGATTGCCACGGAGCCATCGCGGCTGCTTGCCCAATTAGGGCGGTCAGGAATGCAATAAGGCTCCGCAGCTACGGCTACACCAATCAACCGCTCCACCATGGTTTGCAGGAGAAGATCCTGCGCCCTGGCGGAGTGATTGAGATTCGCCTCGAGGAGGACAGCGTTACGGTTGAATGTTAGGCCGTAATCATATCCTCCTCCACCCGGGCCAGCGGCGAAGCCGCGCTAGGGGGGCAGCCTGGGCCGATTGGCTAGTCCCCCCCTTTTTTGGCTGGAGGTCTACACCCCTCCCGCCCCATGTAGTGCTTCGCAGGTCTATTGCCTGCACCACACGCGGGGCAGTGGGGGGGGGAGCGGTACAGGTTGCCGCCTTATGCCCTGCCTGACCGCAGCGGAAACAAAGGCCGCCGCAATCAAAGCAGTTAGTGCACGTCGGTCGGGTGTGTCCGACCGCCATGCACTTATAGCACCTCGCAGGTCGGGGCTCCAGCACGGTAACCCGCGCGGAACTCCAGCCCACGAGGAGCCTACCTGCGTCAGCCAAGATTTAAGCCGACGCGACAGGGCAACTCACCCAGGCGGTACCCACACCGCCTGGTCCGGTCCTAACGGAGCCCACTCTGACGGCATCCGAGCATCCGGTTTTCAAGGCAATGGCCTCCCAGACGTCGGCAACCAACACCGAAAAAAAAGAAGGGAAGAAGAAGAAGAAGAAGGGTAAGGCCCGTGGGAAGGTAAACCCACACCCGCGGGTAGTCCTTTTTTTTTTTTTTTTTTCTTTTTTGTTATGGCGGGAAAAAATGTTCCTAACCGCACACCCCGTCGTTCGGGGCAACGAACAGGGTAGTGTGGGGCCCTCACCCACTAAAGAAACCCGCCGTGTGCCGTCTCTCCGCCTTTGTTGGCGGGCCACTGGAACTATGTTACATTCCTTCGGTGGTCCGCCGGCGGCTTACCCTTTCGGGTACCCTCTACTGAGCGACGCATCCGCACATGGAGCGTCGCACCTTCGCGGGAGGCCTTGCGGGTGGCGGACGTTCCCCGGTCCATCCACCCGCAGCCTCAGCTAGGGCGGCATGAGGCGCAAGTATCTGCGCCTGCGCCGCCCCGGTCGCTGGCGGCGGTTTGGGTCAGCGGAAGAATCCTCCTCCCTAGCCCTCTCCGCCGCTTCCTTCCGCGAGATAACCTCCTCGCAGAAGGCAGCGACCGCGGCCCAATTCCTGTCACTGCCAAGCATCGCTCTGACGACGCTCGGCAGCGAGAGGTCCTCCCCTATTTCCGCGACGAGTTCACGGCGCTGCTCGGCCCAAGCCGGGCACGACTCGAGCGTGTGCCGCGCCGTGTCCTCGTCACAGCCGCAGTGGTGACAGCCCGGAGTCGCTTCCCTCCTTGCGACTATGTGCAGATATCTGCCGAAGCAACCATGCCCCGACAGCATCTGCACGAGTCGGAAGGTAAGGACTCCATGCCGTCGCCCCACCTACTCCTCCAGCACTGGCTGGAGCGCCCCTACAGTCCAAAGACCGGCCCGGGGCGCCTCCAACCGTGCCCTCCATCTCGCCATGGCAGCTCGGCGGGCGTCGCCCTGCCACCTGGCCACCTCTCTGGGTAGGGGGCGTCCGCCCCCCTCCCGCTCTTGTGACGCCCGCCGATACACTTCAGCGAGCACCTCCGCCTCCAAGTCCCACGGGGGGATTCCGCCCAACGCGCAGGCCGCCTCCGTCGACACCGTGCGGTATCCACGTATGACCCTGGACGCAACGACTCTCTGTGGTCTCCACAGAAGAGCCCTGTTCAGTGCGTCCAGGGACCCCGCCCACACGGGTGCGCCGTACAGCGCCATAGACCGGACCACCCCCTCGTAAAGCCGTCGGCACGCATTGTTGGGTCCGCCCATATTCGGCATGAGCCGTGCAAGGGCGGACGCTGCGCCGATTAGCCTCGGGGACAGTTGGCGGAAGTGCTCGCGAAAGCGCCACCGCCCGTCCAGCACCAGGCCCAGATACTTAATCTGGGCCTGCACCCCAATCTGGACCCCGTCCACTGTGATTGAGGCGCCAGCAGGTGGCCGACGTCGGGGCCCATGGAAAAGTAGGGCCTCCGACTTGTCCAGGGCCACCCTAAGCCCCAGCGCCCCGATCCTCCTGACCACCTCCGAGGTCCCTAAGGTGGCTAGGAACGCCGCTTCCTCGAAGTTTCCACCCCGGGCCACGACCAGCGTGTCATCCGCATAGCAGATGACCGCCAGCCCGGGGGGGAGCCGACAGCGCAACACCCAGTCGTAACCGATGTCCCACAGGAGCGGCCCCAGGACCGAACCCTGTGGGACACCGCACGACATGGGTCTCCTCACAACGTCCCCTATGCGGCTCTCATAGACGACGCTGCGGCCCTCTAGATAGTCCGCCACCAGCCGCCTCAGGTATACAGGCACCCCGTGATACCGGAGCGCTTCCCTGATGCAGCTGAATGGCAGACTATTAAATGCGTTGGCGATGTCAAGCGACACCGCCAACAGCATTTCTCCGCCGTTGACGACCGCCGCGGCCACGGCCCTCAGACGCATGATCGCGCTGACTGTCGAACGACCAGCTCGAAAACCGAACTGGGCGTCCGACAAGTCGGGCCCGACGTCGCGCAGGTGCTGGACAATGCGGGCAGCGAGGATTCTCTCCAGCATCTTACCCGCGTCATCCAGCAGCACGATGGGCCTGAAGGCCCCGACCGAATCCGGCGTTCGTCCCGGCTTCGGCAGGAGTACCAGCCTCCCCTCCTTCCAACAGTCAGGGAACCGTCCGGACACCAGGCACGCGTCGAACAGTCCCCTGAGGCGAGGCTCCAGGTGGTCCAGAGCCAGGGCCAGAGCCCGGGCAGGTATCCCGTCCGGGCCGGGGGCGGTGTTCTTGGAACGAATTCGCGCAACAGCCGCCCCCATTTCCGACGCAGTGACGGGTGGTACACTTAAGTCAGCCTCCCGGTCGCTATCTGGCGGTGCCATGACCGGGGGCGCGTGCTCCACCCGTCGTGGGAATAAGCCCTCGACCACCTCGGTGAGGAGGCCGTGCTGAAGAGTCTCTGTGAGGGGAGGGCCCTGGGTGCGGAGCTTGTTCAGCGCCGCACGGTACGGGCGACCCCAGGGGTCACGATTGAGACCGTCCAGCATCTCCTGCCTTTTCTCTGTTTTGGCGCGACAGATGGCCAGCTTGAACTCGGCCCGCGAAGTGCGGTATGCCTCATACAGCCGGTCCTCCCGCTCCCCATCGCGGTTGCGCCGCCGACTGCGGGTGTAGGACCTCCGGGCACGAATGCACGCTGCACGGAGGTCCGCCAGCTCCTGGGACCACCAGTAGAGCCCTTTCCTCGGAGGAGGACGTCGCACACGGGGCATGGCCGAGTCGCACACCTGCGTGACCGCAGCGCGAAATCGGTAAGCCTCAACGTCTACCTCCTCAGTCCGGGCCGGTGAGGACAGCCACGATTGAACGATGGCTGCCTCCGCCAGTAGGTCTCTATCCAGCCTACCCACAGGCCCCTCCAGAACATACCAGTTCCCCACACGTGCTGCGACGTCAGGGCTAGCGAACGAAAGGTCCACTATCGACCCGCCCCGTCGCCGCACGCACGTGTTGACGGAGCCTCTGTTTAATAAACAGAGGCCCGTCGACGCCGCCCACTCAACAACCGCCGCCCCACGAGCATTGGTCGCAGGGGACCCCCACGCCATGGATTTGGCGTTGAAGTCCCCCACAACCAGGACGCGGCTAGGTGCCAAGCGCCGCAACGAGGTCTCTAGGCTGTTAAGCCAGACCCCGAAATCAGCCAGACTCCGATTGGGGGAGAAGTACACGCCGTACAGCGTAACTCCCCCCCAGTCGACCGCGACGTATCCGGTACCCCTGTCTCTGATCGACAAGGGCGGGGAACGAAGCGCCGTGGAGCTGATGATTGCCACGGAGCCATCGCAGCTGCCCGCCCAGTTAGGGCGGTCAGGAACGCAATAAGGCTCCGCAGCTACGGCTACACCAATCAACCGCTCCACCATGGTTTGCAGGAGAAGATCCTGCGCCCTGGCGGAGTGGTTGAGATTCGCCTGGAGGAGGACAGCGTTACGGTTGAACGTTAAGCCGTAACCATATCCTCCTCCACCCGGGACGGCGGCGAAGCCGCGCTAGGGGGGACAGCCGGGGCCGATTGGCTGTTCCCCCCCTTTTTTGGCCCTGTGGTGGCTGGAGGTCTACACCCCTCCCGCCCCATGTAGTGCTTCGCAGGTCTATTGCCTGCAGCACACGCGGGGCAGTGAGGGGGGGCGGTGCAAGTTGCCGCCTTATGCCCTGCCTGACCGCAGCGGAAACAAAGACCGCCGCAATCAAAGCAGTTACGTCGGTCGGGTGTGTCCAACCGCCATGCACTTATAGCACCTCGCAGGTCGGGGCTCCAGCACGGCAACCCGCGCGGAACTCCAGCCCACGAGGAGCCTGCCTGCGTCAGCCAAGATTTTAGCCGACGCGACAGGGCAACTCACCCAGACGGTACCCACACCGCCGGGCCCGGTCCTAATGGAGCCCACTCTGACGGCATCCGAGCATCCGGTTTTCGAGGCAATAGCCTCCCGGACGTCCTCAGCCGTCACCGAGTCGTCCAGACCGGAAATGCGCAGTTCAGCGCACTTCACCGGTCTGGCAATGCGGACTCCACTGCCTTCACCGAACAGACCTCGCAGCCTCGTGGCTATCGTGTCGGCCATTTTGGGACCCTCCACGCCAGGGAACTCGAGGATTCGAGCCCCTGTCCGGGCTTGGCGGGTCCGAGCGGCAACGCCTCCGAGGTCGGAGACGTCGATTTCCGCCCGGGCCTTCCTCAAAATGGCCTGGTAGCTCAGGCCTGCTTCCGCCTCCGGCAGCATGGTGATCACCACCGCTGCCGTTTTCGGCGTCTGAAGCTTGCGCTTACGCGGCTTCTTTTTGGAGCCGGGCTTGTCCCCCGGCACGGCTATAGGCTCCTGGGCTTGGGCAGCAGCCCCAGCCGCAGATCCCCTCTTCTTTTTACCCCGGGACTTCTTCCTCCCGCCGTCCACAGTCTGCCAGCCCTCGTCAGAGGGTGCAGGGCCGGACGTGGCGGGTGGTGGGACTTGAGAATCCCGGGATATATTTGCTTGGGCCCGAGAGGGCTGGTCAGCACGCGGAAGGGGAGGGAACTGCTCCTTGGGCTGGCCTTTGGAGCGTTGCCCAGCCTTCTGCGCCGTCTTAGGCCTGCTTGCCTTGGCGGCTTTGCCCTGCCCCTTGGGCGGCGTAGCAGCCGCAGCCGCGGAATAAGTGCCCACGCGGCCACCCTGGCAGGGAAGCGGCGTTGGGGCCGAAGGCGGCGCGGCCTTCTTGTCCGCGGCCAGAGCTGGACGGAGTCTTGGCTCCGGCGGCACCCTAGTGCTCAAGGAGTCGATGCGCGGGTCATAGATGGCACTAATGCGATCGATGACTTGGCGCATCTGCTCCTCTGTAAGGAGACCAGGGGCGGGAGGCCCCATGCCCGCCGTTGAGGCAGAGGTTTCCGGCCCGGCCTTGGCGAGGCTTGGCTTGACTCGCCGGCCGGTGAGCTCCTTACGGGGCTCTGCCACCTCCGCTTCGAGGCACCTGCAGCGGCAGGGCGCCTCCAGCTTCCCAGTCTCCCCCGGCACCGAGTACCGCCGGAGAGACTCCATCGCTCCATAGGCTACTTTCGTAGCGCTATTGAGGGCCTCCGCGAGACTGCCCCGAAGGCTCCGCGACCCATTAGCCACCGTTAAAACGACGGCCAGGGCATCCGAAACCTTCTGGGCAATCTGGTCCACCGTGGGTGGACCATCCGTCTCCGGAGGATCTTCACGGAGCTTCGATGTGAGGAGGGTTACCTTCTCCTCCACCGAAAGCCCCACTCCCAAACCCTGCAGTATGGCCTCATCCGCTAGGGTTGAGGCTCGGGTTGCCATACGCCTGGTAGCGCCTCGGCCCCTCTTGGCCGACCTTCCCAGCCTTCCCGGCGGGGGCATCTCTGTAGAGCTGCCCTCCGACTCAGATGACGCGCTCCTCTTCTCCGAAATCGGGCGCTTCCGGAGACGCGCTGGCTGCTCGACCGATGCAGCTGGCTGCTTCGTCGACTCGGCTGGTTGATCTTTCGGTGTGGCCGGGCCCTGCTTAGGCTTCGAAGGCTTCGGCACGCAGGCGCTCGGCACTTTGGCAGACGTGTTGCCACCGTCGGACGAATCCATGTCGGCGGTAGAGCCGCCACCCATGGCAGCACTACCCGCAGGTGTGGGTTTCTTCCCACGGGTCTTCCCCTTCTTCTTCCTCCTCCCTTCCATCTCCTTATCTTCGGCGTTGGTTGCCCCCCTCCGATACGCGGGGCTGACAGGGCCGGTCTTGGTACTCGGCCCTGTGAGGGATTCTCCGGACGCGTTGCGCCCGGTACCCTCCGGAGGTATACTGGTGTTTTGAACGTCCGCCATATTTAAGTTTTGAGTCCTTCGACTATAGGGTGCCACCCTCGCGACTGGATACCCTCCAGCCATTCATCCCTCGCCGGGCGGCAGAGCTTAGATTGGGGTAATTTTTTATAGGGGTTTTCTTCCCCGCGGTCTGAAGACCCCCGGTCCTGTCCGTTCAGGATTACGGGTCGGGCCGAACGGTGGTCTGCATCAGACCGTGCCCACCGCTTGCAAAGCAAGCAGTGAGCCCGTCGCCCCTCAGGCTGAAAAGCCCCGTCTCCGTCTCCCAGGGCCGGGAGGGCCACTATGACCCCGCTAGCCCTCCACGGCAGACGTTCGGCCCACTGCAAGCAGTGAGCCCGTCGCCACTTGGGCTGAAAGCCCCGCCTCCGGGGACGGGGGGGGTCACTTTGACCCCGCTGTCCCCACCCCAGGGTCGGGGGGGCCACTGTGGTCCCGCCGACCCTCCACGGCGGACGTATGGCCTATCCACTGTGCCCTCTGCTAATCAGAGGGACACGCGGAGACCCGTCCCCTGCCGGGATTCAGCCGCCGGCACTTGAGTGCCGGCGTTGCCCGGGGTGCACCAACGCGGAGGTATCCCGACCCGCACCCCACCCGCGGGTAGTCCTGCCATGGGCAGCGGCTCTACCGCCGATATGGAGACCTCCGATGGCGGCAACAGTTCTGCCAAGGTGCCGAAACAGGGATCCAAGCAGAGCGCGGCCACGAAGGAGCAGCCAGCCGCAACGTCGGAGCAGCCAGCTGCATCGAAGGAGCAGCCAACCTCATCGGTCGAGCCAGCGCGTCTCCTGAAGCGCCCGATTTCGGGGAGAACGAGCGCGTCATCGGAGTCGGAGGGCAGCTCTATGGAGATGCCCCCGCCGGGAAGACCGGGAAGGTCGGCCAAGAGGGGCCGAGGCGCTAGCGGGCGTATGGCGACCCGAGCCTCGACCCAAGCGGATGAGGCCATACTTCAGGGTTTGGCAGTGGGGCTTTCGGTGGAGGAGAGGGTAACCCTCCTCACATCGAAGCTCCGTGAGGAGCCTCCGGACACGGACGATCCGCCTACGGTGGACCAGAATGCCCAGAAGGTTTCCGATGCCCTGGCCGTCGTTTCTACGGTGGCTAATGGGTCGTGGAGCCTTCGGGGCAACCTCGCGGAGGCCCTCAACAATGCTACTAAAGTAGCATACGGGGTAATGGAGTCTCTCCGGCGGTACTCGGTGTCAGGGGGGACCGGAAAGCTGGTGGTGCCCTGTCGCTGCAGGTGCCTCGAGGTGGAGGTGGCAGAGTCCCGTAAGGAGCTAGCCAGCCGGCGAGCCAATCCAGGACTCGCCAAGGCCGGGCCGGAAACCTCTGTATCAACGGCGGGTGCGGGGCCTCCGGCCCCTGGTTTCCTAACAGAGGAGCAGATGCGCCAAGTCATCGATCGCATTAGTGCCATCTATGACCCGTGCATCGACTCCTTGAGCACTAGGGTGCCGCCGGAGCCCTCCCTCATACGCGGGGCTGACAGGGCCGGTCTTGGTACTCGGCCCTATGAGGGATTCTCCGGACGCGTTGCGCCCGGTACCCTCCAGAGGTACACTTATGTTTTGCACGTCCGCCATGTTTGAGTTTTGAGTCCTTCGACTATGGGGTCGAAGGACCACCCTCGCGACTGGATACCCTCCAGCCATTCATCCCTCGCCGGGCGGCAAAGCTTAGATTGGGGTAATTTTTTATAGGGGTTTTCTTCCCCGCGGCCCGAAGACCCCCGGTCCTGTCCTCCAGGATTACGGGTTGGGCCGAACGGTGGTCTGTATCAGACCGTGCTCACAACTTGCAAGCAAGTAGTAAGCCCGTCGCCCCTCGGGCTGAAAAGCCCCGTCTCCGTCTCCCAGGGCCGGGAGGGCCACTATGGCCCCGCTGGCCCTCCACGGCAGACGTTCGGCCCACTGCTACCAGTGAGCCCGTCGCCACTCGAGCTAAAAGCCCCGTCTCCGGGGACGGGAAGGTCACTGTGACCCTACTGTCCCCCTCCCATAGTCGGGGGCCCCGCTGATCCTCCACGGCGGACGTCTGGCCTATCCGCTGTGCCCTCTGCTAGTCAGAGGGACACGCGGAGACCCGTCCCCTGCCGGGATTCAGCCGCCGGCACCGGAGTGCCGACGTTGTCCGGGGTGCACCAACGCGGAGGTATCCCGACCCGCACCCCAGATATGCCCGGCCTGGGAATCAAACTTAAAACACTTGGCATGAGAGATCTAAAATTAATCCACTTTGTCATGTGTAGAATTTCTACGGCTATCACTTAACATCCCTACTAGCTGCAGTGAAAGCCTTGTTCTTTTAACAGTAGTTTTAGCAATGAAAAAAAATTACCTAAAATCAAACCAGTTTATGCTTTATCAGCGTCATAAAATTTATTTTGTAAGTTACGTTTTTGTTGTTCCCGCGGGCGTCTTACGCCGCGGCTAAGGGAAAATATAACCAATCATCACCCATTGCATTGCTGGTGGTAGGGCTGGATACCTAAGAAGAGTACACATTTGTGTGACCGGCCATGAAGCATTTCGGTGACTTTTGATTGTAGCAGGAAAAAGCCGTTCAATATTTCATTTTTGATATCCACGTAATGAAATGGTTAGCAGCGCCTTAACATTGCTCTTAATATAGTTATGTCCATGAGCGACGGTTACCACTTACCATTAGATAGGCTGTGGCTGGTCTACCACCATAATGCAATGAAAACAAACAAACAAACATAGCATCGGTGTGATGCTAAGTTTGTTGTATTACCCAAAGGATTAGGCAAAGGTGTATTACACATCCACGGTTCGCCAGCTATGTTTAAGTCCCACGTAATAGGGGGCGAGCCTATTGCCGTCTACCGGGCGCATTTCCAAACTCCGGACTGCTACCGATATTTTTTTTTTACGATAAACCTCAATAGCACCGCCCGACCCGGGGATCGAACCCGAGACCTCATGATCAGCAGTCGCTCACACTACCGCTGCACCACAGAGACAGTTATGCAATAAAAAATACTAGATAAACAACTAAAACGTCCAACTACGATGTATTTATAACCTTAACATACGAACTTATTATTGAACATACACAGAAATGTAATATAATATATACAATATGCAAGTAATCACATATTTATACATTTGCAATGTATTGTTTTTAGTGTAGCGCTAAGTGGTAGAGCGGGTTTAATGATTGTCCTCCAGACATTGCGCAAGTAGCCGTGGTAATCACATCACGACCTTGGTCGACGCACTTGTCCACTATTACTAAATCGTCACTATCAACAGTATGTTGCTACTTGTATGTAAAATTATTGTTTTGATATAATGAACCATGTTTTTAAAACTGATATGAAGCTGACTGAAAAACTCGAAGCGCATGTAAAATATAATAATTTTATTACAACGCAATTCTTTTCTTATTTTGCACGCCTCATAAGCGAAGCGTTGAGGTGTGTACTATTCTCGTTTCACGTAGAAAAACTGATTTTTCTAACTTAAAATGTCTCTATTTATCATATATTGCACTTGTAAAATAATATCAACACATACATATAAAGACGAAATACTATTTTTAACACTCATAATATTTTTGATGGCATTTTTGATATTTAAACTAGTTAAATAACTGTCTGAAAAAGTTCTGTCTTGGACGTCCGTTTGTTGTAGGTAATGTATGTTAACACGATAACGACCAAAATACTTTACTAATCGAGTCTTTTTTTTTCGTTAACGAATTATTATGATTACGAATAGAGCCCTATCACTTTTCACGGTCTGATTCGATGTGGTTTAATTGTTATTAAATAAACAAAAAAATAGTGAATATTTACGCTCAACGCGACACTAAAATCAGTGCTGTCCTTATTTCGTGAGAACTATTTCTATAGACCAATCAGAAGTACTTCTTAAAATTAGCGCTAGATGGCGTATAAAACATGAGAAGGTACTTTTTGAAATTAGCGCTATTTATGTGATTTATTGAAAACTACTTAGTAAGACCAATACATTATTAGTTACTTATCAAATAATAAATTTTATTGTGAAAAATGAAGATTATGAGGCGTGCAGTTTGGATTTTCCAAAATATTTTATTATTATACAAGTAGTTTTTCCTATAAACTCACGTCCCACTTGCATTTTAAATCTTACTTATTATTTTTATTTTCTATTTTCTAGCCTAGTGTGTGTGAGTAATGAATAAGTTACTTATTCAAGACGAATAAGTATATTTTTTTCTGTACTCTTTCATTTTGATGAAAACATAACAAAAAATATATCAAAATACTTATACATTACTAGCATGCCCCGTGGTTACTCCTAACTTTTGGTTTTAAATATGATTTATACTTAAATAATTTGATTACACGGCTTGCGCTTAATTTTTTAGAAACCTACATTTTACATAATATCACAGTTCAATTTTACTTTTGTGATGTCAGATGGATTATTTTTCTTTTTTAAGGATCGTATTGATATTGTTAGGTAACTATATAGCCTAAAGAATTTCTAAAATAAATTGTACTATGAAATACAAAAAAGATTTTTTTGAATCCGACTAGCAGTTGCAGATTAGCGTGCATAAAGTGTAGATTATTAAAAGTAATCTATACTATAATAAAGCTATAAGAGAGCTGTCTGTACATTTAAGATATGCGAGAAAAAAGAACACAAAACATTTTTTTCGAATTCTAAGTACCTAATTGATTTGTTTGTTCGTAACATCACGCAAAAACACTGAACGGATTTTGATAAAACTTCTTTGTTTGATAGCTCTTGGTTAGACCTAAAAAGAGATATAACCTAAAAACTAGCGTAAGCCTGCAGCGGAGCTGCGAGCATAGGCTAGTTGTTATAAAATATAATGATTATATTATACATCTACTAAAGATTATTAATTAGGTATAGCACTAGGAAAATTATTTTTAGGAGAAAGGAGTAGTGTAGAGAATAGATAATAAATTGTATATACTTAATATAAATAGTCACAAGGTTACGCACACGCTATATTTTATTGAATAAATGCATAATAGGTATGTGTGCAGTATGCACCATGCCGGACCAAAGTAGGTAAAGAATTTGTTGTTATTACGCAGTATTTAATGTTTCACTCGATGCCTCGTGTCGTAGGTATTAAAAATTCGTCTGCGGTTTGTCTAGACGCGATCCGTTCACAATGGCAGGTCACTACCAACATTTACTTATGTATATTTGTCGATTTCCGTGGCAACTGTTCTAAAGTCATTAATAAGTTTATGGCGGCACAAGTTGCATATATTTTATTGCTTGAATTTTATTACATACTCGTATTAGGTAAATATTTTATGCTTTAACTAAGTAAGTACGTTATTTTTACTTAATATTTATCTATTATAGGTAGGTAGGTACCTACCTACTATTATAAAGCTGTAACAGATCTTTGACCGCACATTTTCTGCACTATTCATTTTGAGAAAAAAAATAGGTTAAATGTGTGTTTAATGTATAGTGCTAAGCATGCCAAATGCTATAAATATATATAAAAATATCTAAATAAAAAAATAGTTTATTTATTTTAGGCTTAGATTAGAAGGATAATAAGGAGAGGATAGGGAGGGGGTTTGGGCCTCCAGCGCTCTCACTCACCATACGAAACAACGTTAGGAAAAGCTACCGTTGTTACACGCTGATATTATGTGAGAGGGTGGTACTTCTCCGTTCGAGCCGGCGGCAAGTTTTCCCGTTGAAATAAAGTTCCACGCACGAATGCTTTTACCAGTTTTAATCAGCATATTATAGTTGTTAAGACTGCAACTGATTTCGAGAGCCTCACCTATTCTGATCTCACACTCAAGAGCTCGTTCGCTCACGGAATCGCATACCTGCTTCAGTGGCGTGAGCAATTTTTGGTAAAAAATAAATTATAGTTTAAAAAACTAAAATAACACTAAAATAAACTATAATTTATTTTCTTATTTTTTTAGTCTTAAAATAGTATCAAAAGTACCGTTATTTAAAAGAAATAAAACCTATTTATGCCGTGATAATTTGCATTTAAACTTCATCGGACTATAAGGGTTCTTTATTGGCTACGAAACCCTAAAAACCGATAAACTCGATAACTCAAATGATTGCATTGTTATCGGTCCTTGGTAAGTGCATTGTCATCGGTCCTTGCAAAGTTTGAATATAATCTGATCGTTTAAAGTGGGACAAAATTGCGCCCAAACGAGTCGATTACAAACATACAAACAAACATACAGGTGAAGCTAATAAAAAGCGTGTAAAAAGGGTAAAATCAAAGCACATTGAAAACCGTAAGAAAGGGTGCTGTGCTGTCTTTTCACTGAAACCTGAACATTTATTATGGCTGTCATAGCATCATAACTTGCAAATCAGCGTTTTCGTCTTTTTAAAATGTAATACTCGTAATAGTAGGTACTTAAATATGCAATGTAAATTGAAAACAAACCATAGAGCTGCAATAAAATAGGTACTGCCGGCGATTTCGCCTTTGTGGAGTTAAAAATTCAAATCCTATACCTATTTTGTTTGTTTTTATCCAAGCTACGATTAATCTGTATACCAGATTTCGTTCAACTGATGACTATTCATTATTCGGGATAAAAATCCTACTTTGATGTGTGTGTTTGATCTGCCTACCTAACAAATTTCATTAAATCCGTTAGTCCGTTACGCATAATTTACAGACATATCTACCTAAAGTTTTGCATTTATAATTTAGAAGGATTGCTAGCTGAACTGTATAGGTACAAACAATAGTAGCGCTGTTGTTCTCGCTTATTGCCTAACTCATAAGGATCGTAGCGTGACGTTATACAGTCGTGACGTAGTAATCTTCTAATATCCTTTTTTAATAAATCTATCTATACTTAGATATTTTTAGCATTTGACATGCTAGCAACATACATTAAACACAAAGTGAAAAATGTGAAATCGAAAAATAACAGTCACGAGCAGGATTCGAACCTGCGTCTCCTGGATACCGTCCAGATGCTTTGCCAATTCAGGCCATTTTTCACTTTGTGTTTAATCTATCTATACTATTATAAAGCTGTTACAGACCTGTGTCTGTACATTCAAGATATTTGAGAAAAAATGATTGTAATAGGCTATATAGGCGTGTCTAAACACAAAACAATTTTTTTTAGAAATTTTGTCTGTTTATCTGTTTGTTTGTTCGCGCATCACGCAAAAACTATTGAACGGATTTTGATGCAATGTTTTTTATTTGAAAAGCCTTCATTAGACTTATAAACTGGTATACATTTTATCCCGCTACTATATCGGGAACGGGAACCTTAGATATAGCCGAAAAACTAGCTTTTGGCTGCGGCAGAGCCGCGGGCAAAGGCTAGTACTATTATAAGGCTGTAACAGAGCTCTGTTACAGCTCAAATATCAAATATCTATCTAAGATATTTGAGAAAAATGACTGTAATAGGCTATATAGGCGTGTCTGAACACAAAAAGTTTCTTTTCGATTTTTTGAGAAAACGCTTGATCCATGCATCCCTTTCCACACCTGAAACCTCCTTGTGCCTCACACAAAAATTCATCAGACACCATACTCATTCTCCTTTCAATAATCTTACCATACACTTTGGCTGCCAAACTGATCAAGCTTGGCTCTGTAGTTTGCACAGTCATAACGTGAACCCTTGTTTTTAAACAAGGGCACGATGACTGCGCTTCTCCGGTCCTCGGGAACCATTCCTGAGCCCCTACATAAATTGAGAAGCACCAGGAAGTATTCCCAGACACATGAGCCTCCAAGCTTGATCATCTCAGCAGACACCATATCAATACCCGCTGCCTTACTATTTTTCAAACTTCTAATCGCCCATTCAACTTCATCCATACTAATGTCTTCAGAGGATGCCGGTACCGAATGCTGATCTGTTAGACCACATGTGGCACCGGCATCACCCTGAACATCCGCATACATATTTCCAAAATATTCACTCCATCGGCTTAACACATCTTGTGTTTGCGTAAGAATCCACCTTTAGACCTTATTTTATTCATTCTGAAAGCTGACCAACCACTCCGAGGTTTCTTCACCTCCCTCCAGAAAAGTAAAGCCTTTCATGAGAAGAACCCGGCAAGAAACTCATGGGCCACTTTTTTAAATTGCCAATTTATTACAATTTAATATAATCTTTATAACTAAAATTACATTATATCTTATAAAACAATTTTGAAAATTAATGAATGAGGAGCAGCTCAAGCCCATTTAGTTTTATCCTCAAGATAATCCGAAACAGTGTAATAACCTTGATTACAAAGTCTAATTTTTATGGCCGTCTTAAACTTATTTAGTGGCATGTTTCGGACATTTTTAGGAATTTTATTGTAGAAGCATATACATTGCCCCATGAAAGATCTATTGATTCTGTGGAGACGAGTAGTAGCGGCCCCCATCGCCACATCTGCCATTGTCCGTACCGACGGGGGCGGGTCGGTACGCGTCGCCTCTGGGGCACGCCCTAACCCGCACTGCAGTACGCATTCAAACCGGATTGCAGCCTGTGAATTGCAGGCTGGCAGGGATCGCGACGAGCACGCCTCCTGACTATGATAACTTCTAACTTTTTTTATTTGATAGCTCTCGATTAGACTTAAAAACTGGTATACATTTTATCCCGCTGCTATACCGGGTACCTAAAAACTCGCTTTTGGCTGCGGCGGAGCCGCAGGCAAAGCCTAGTAACCTATAAACGCTTCTGCAACCTGTAGATTTATTTTTCAAATATAATTAGTAGCTACTTATTACTTCCAAAGATTTTCAGGTTTAACCGAACAAAAAGAAATACTAACAAAGCTCTTCATAATTACTATATATTGTAATGTATAAGTTATAATTGCAGTTATAACTGTATCATGTATAATGTATAATTCGTAATACCGTACATCAATGCCAGTCTATTCGAAATCTCAGACAGTTCATAGACAGTTTTTATTAACTGACTGTTACGAAAATTATGAAGTGCTAATTAAACTAATTACGGTAAATTCGCAAAGCGAGGTTGAGATTATTTTACCAGTGAAGGAATGTAACATAGTTCCAGTGGCCCGCCAATAAAGGCGGAGAGATGGCACACGGCGGGTTTCTTTAGTGGGTGCAGGCCCCACACTACCCTGTTCGTTGCCCCGAACGACGGGGTGTGCGGTTAGGAACATTTTTTCCCGCCTAAACAAACAAAAAAGGTTGAGATTATTTTCCACAATTAAGTGTTCCTATTTAAATTAATTACGCATGGCAATTCTTTTTTTATTGTTGGGATATTTTCTTATTGAAATATGAAAGGAACCAGTAGGTATGGCCGATTCTGAATGAAAACACTATGGTTTTAATTAAATTATGTTAAGGCTTTAGAAGAATATGATTACAGTAAAATGCATTACTTGAATTTACGACAAAGATATTTAGGTGACAAACTAAACTTGCTGATAAAATATTATATGTATAGTTAGAGTTTTTAGTAACTATAGTTAGAATGAGTTTTATACTCTCTATCTTATGTCCAAATTCAAACAAGTAAGCCTTGAAGCTATATATTTCAGCGCGAATCTGTACTTCACAAACCAATAATAATATATAGAGCTTTTTCGAGTAATATAGTGGCAAGTTGGGAAGTCGTGCTGACTTACTTGATAACTTAAAATCTTTAGGCGCCTCATCTGTGTGTAGCCATCTCTTTTCTAGACTAGATTAAGACAGGTCACAATTCTCTTTGGTAACATTTTTTTTATTGCGTCTGGGTGAAATGAAATGAAAGAATTAACGGCTATCTCCTGCTACCCGGGCCATAGCAAGTGAGCACTACCACTTGGTACCCAGCCCTACCACCAGTAATGCAATACATGATAATTGCTTACTTCCCTTAGTCGCCTCGTACGACCCCCGTGGGAAAAAATGGGGTGGTGGCACTTGAATTCTTAGACCGTCACCGCACGTGAACATAGCTGAAATTTCAGAAATCATTTAAATGAATTCCGTAATATCCCGTGGAAACGTAAAATACGAGAGTTTTGAGATGAACAGTGCGCAGCTGAAGGTGAACTAACATTTCGTTGTCTCTGCCTACCTCCCTTTTTTTGTTAAGGAGGGAAAAAAATGTTCCTAACCACACACCCAGTCGTTCGGGGCAACGAGCAGGGTAGTGTGGGACCTTCACCCACTAAAGAAACCCGCCATGTGTCGTCTCTCCGCCTTTATTGGCGGGCCACTGGAACTATATTGCATTCCTTCGGTGGTCCGCCGACGGCTCTGCCTACCTCCCTGGGAAAAAGCCATGAGTTTATATACGTATTAAAATTAAATTATGTAATATACTTAATATTTTTTAGGCATTATTTGTTTAAATATATATTTTAAACTATCCCAGTTTGAAATTAATTTAAATAAAAAGTTTAGAAAATATAAAATTAGGCATCATAAAATTCCTCCGCATCACTGATTACTAGCAACATCAGATCAGACGGCTGGCACCATGAGAGAGAGAACGGAGTGCCATTTATAATTCTCTTCATACACGCTCGCCGGTTTCGGAGACTTCTGACTCCACCTTCCTTCAATACATGACCGATTTGCTCTAGGTAGGTTAGTCTCGGTGCCCTTATGATAAATAGGTAATGAGGTGGCATTTTTGGAATCCCAAGGTGGCAATTTTTTATGGGTGATGACATTCGTGGTGCCAGATGAAAATGTAATGCTAAATAGCTAAAGAGGTGGCAGTATCCAGTCGCGAGGGTGGCGCAACAACAGTCGAAGGACTTAAAACTAAACAAAAAATGGCGAAGACAACAAAAGACAACACGCCCTCAGGAGGGTCCCGGGTGCAGCGCACCTGGAGAATCCCTCACAGAGCCGAATCTCAAAACCGGCTCTGTCTGCTCCAAGTATATGGGGAGAGCACTCGACGCCAAAGAAGAAAAAAAGAAGGAGTTACAAAGGAAGAGGAGAACCCGTGGGAGGAAAAGCACTCCTGCGGGTAGTCCAACCGTGGACAGTGGCTCTACCACTGATGCCACGGAAATGACGGATGGCGGCAATGCAACGACTGCAGGCACGCTGGCACCGAACCCATCAGGGTCTCACCCGAGGCCAGCTGGCTCGTCGGAGTCGGAGGGCAGCTCTACTGAGATGCCTCCGCCGGAGAGGCCGGGAAGGCCAGTAAAGAGAGGCCAAGGCGCCAACAGGCGCACAGTGCCACGCGCCTTGTTCAAGGTGGACGAGGCGCTTATCAAGGATTTGGGAGCGGGGCTCTCGGTGGAGGAGCGGCTAACGTTCCTCACATCGAGGCTCCAAGAGGAGCCTCTGGAGAAGGACGATCTGCTGTCAGCAGATCAAATTGCCCAGAAGGTCTCCGATGCCCTGGCCATCGTCTTTACGGTTGCGGATGGGTCACGGGACCTTCGAGGCACCTTCTCCGAGGCCCTCAAGAAGTCTCCCGGCGCCACTCAGCATCTGAGGAGAACAGGAGGCTGGAAGCGCGCTGCAGGCGCCTCGAAAATGAGGTGGCAGAACTCCGCAAGGAGCGTAGCGGCCCGCAAGCCAAACCAGGGCTCGCCAAGGCCGTGCCGGAAGCCTCTGCCTCAGTGGCGGGCGCGGGGTCTACGCCCCCTAAACTCCTCAGCGAGGAGCAGATGCGCCAGGTCATCGATCGCATTGGTGCGATCTATGACACACGCATCGACTCCCTAAGCGCCAGAGTGGCGCCGGAGCCGCGACTCCGACCGCCGTTGGCCGCGGAGAAAAAGAAGGCCGCTCCGTCTTCAGGCCTAACGCAGCGGCTCTGTCAGGGCGGCCGCGTGGCCACTTACTCCACGACAGCGGCCGCGTCACCCAAGGGGCAGGGCAAAGCCCCCAAAGCGAAGGCGGCGCAGAAGGCTGGGTAGCGCCCTAAGGACCAGCCAAGAGAGGAGTTCCCTCCTCTTCCATGTGCTGGCCAGCCCTCGCGGGTCCAAGCGACAAATCCCAGGGATTCACGTGTCCCACTTCCTGCGCCTATCGGCCCTGCACCCTCTGATGAGCTGCTGCCCAAGCTGCGAATCCCGCTGCGCCAGGGAGCAAGCCCGGCCCTAAGAAGCCGCGCAAGCTTCAAGTGCCGAAAACGGCAGCGGTGGTCATCACCATGCTGCCGGAGGCGGAAGCGGGCCTGACGTATCAGACCATCTTGAGGAAGGCCCGGGCGGAAATCGATGTCTCCGACATCAGAGTCGTTGCCGCCCGGACCCGCCTAGCCCGCACAGGGGCTCGAATTCTCGAGTTCCCTGGGGTCGAGGGCCCCAGGATGGCCAACACGGTGGCCGAAAGGCTGACGGGTCTGTTTGGCGAGGGGAGTGGAGTCCGTGTCACCAGACCGGTAAAGTGCGCTGAAATGCGCATTTCCGGTCTGGATGACTCAGTGACGGCGGACGACGTCCGGGAGGCTATTGCCTCGAAAACCGGATGCTCAAATGCCGTCCGAGTGGGCTCCATTCGGATCGGTCCCGGCGGTGTAGGTGCCGTCTGGGCGAGTTGCCCTGTCGTGGCGGCCAAAACCTTGGCCGACGCAGGCATGCTCCTCGTGGGCTGGAGTTCCGCGCGGGTCACCGTGCTGGAGCCTCGGCCCGCGAGGTGGTTTAAGGTGCATGGCGGTCGGACACACCCGGCCGACGTGCACTAACTGCTTTGATTGTAGCGGTCATTGTTTTCGCTGCGGTTAGGCAGGGCACCGGGTGGCAACCTGCAGCGCCGCTCCTCACTGCCCCGCATGCGCGGCAGGCAGCAGGCCTGCCAAGCACTGCATGGGGCGGGAGGGATGCAGACCCCCGACGACAGGCCCAGAAAAAGGAGGGGACCAGCCAATCGGCCCAGGCTGCCCCCCCTAGCGTGGCTTCGCCACCGTCTCGGGTGGTGGGGGATATGGTTACGGCTTAAAATTCAACCGTGACACTGGCCTCCTTCAGGCGAATCTCAACCACTCCACCAGGGCGCAGGATTTACTCCTGTAAACCATGGTAGAGCGGTTTATTGGTGTAGCCGTAGCTGCGGAGTCTTATTGCGTTCCTGACCGGCCTCATTGGGCGGGTAGCCGCGATGGCTCCGTGGCAATCATTAGCTCTACGGCGCTTCGTTCCCCGCCTTCTCGATCAGAGACAGTGGCGCGGGATACGTCGCGGCCGACTGGGGGGGGGGAGTTACGCTGTATGGCGTATACTTCTCCCCCAACCGGAGACTGGCTGATTTCGGGGTCTTGCTTAACAGCCTAGAGACCTCGATACGGCGACTGGCACCTAGCTACGTTCTGGTCGTGGGGGACTTCAACGCCAAATCCACGGCGTGGGGGTCTCTTGCGACGAACGCCCGTGGCAGCGGTGGTATAGTGGGCGGCGTCAACGGGCCTCTAACTGCTGGCCATGCCCCGTGTGCGACGTCCTCCTCCAAGGAAGGGGCTCTACTGGTGGTCCCAGGAACTAGCGGACCTCCGTGCGGCATGCATTCGTGCCCGGAGGTCCAACACCCGCAGTCGGCGGCGCAACCGCGATGGGGAGTGGGAGGACCAGCTGTACGAGGCGTACCGCACCTCGCGGGCCGCGTTCAAGTTGGCCATCTGCCGCGCCAAAACGGAGAAAAGGCAGGAGATGCTGGACGGTCTCAACCGTGACCCCTGGGGTCGCCCGTATCGTGCGGCGCTGAACAAGCTCCGCACTCAGGGCTCCCTCACAGAGACCCTCCATCACTGAGGTGGTTGGGGGCCTATTCCCACGACGGGCGGAGCACACGCCCCCGGTCATCGCTCAGCCAGATAGCGACCGGGAGGCCGACCTTAGTGTACCGCCCGTCACCGCGTCGGAAATGGGGGCGGCTGTATCACGGATTCGTTCCAAGAACACCGCCCCCGGCCAGGACGGGATACCCGCCCGGGTGCTGGCCCTGGCTCTGGATCACCTGGAGCCCCGGTTCAGGGGACTGGTTGACGCGTGCCTGGCGTCCGGACGGTTCCCTGACTGCTGGAAGGAGGGGAGGCTGGTACTCCTGCTGAAGCCGGGGCGAACGCCGGATTCGGTCGGTGCTGTTGGACGAGGCGGGTAAGCTGCTGGAGAGAATCCTCGCTGCCCGCATCGTCCAGCACCTGCGCGACGTCGGACCCGACTTGTCGGACGCCCAGTTTGGTTTTCGAGCTGGTCGTTCGACGGTCGGCGCGATTATGCGCCTGAGGATCGCGGCCGCGGCGGTTGTCGCCGGTGGTGGAGTGCTGTTG
Organism: Leucoma salicis; assembly: GCA_948253155.1. NCBI lineage: Eukaryota > Metazoa > Arthropoda > Insecta > Lepidoptera > Erebidae > Leucoma > Leucoma salicis. The sequence goes on from OX411818.1 coordinate 17,493,268, forward strand.
GCGGTGTCGCTTGACATCGCCAACGCATTCAACAGTCTGCCATTCAGCTGCATCAGGGAGGCGCTCCGGTATCACGAGGTGCCTGCATACCTGAGGCGGCTAGTGGCAGACCATCATGAGGGCCGCAGCGTTCTCTATGAGAGCCGCATAGGGAGCGTTGTGAGGAGACCCATGTCGTGCAGTGTCCCACAGGGTTTGGTTCTAGGGCCGCTCCTGTGGGACATCGGCACCGACTGGGTGCTACGCTGTCGGCTCCCCCCCCCGGTTGCGGTTATCTGCTATGCGGATGACACGCTGGTCGTGGACCGGGGTGGAAACTTCGAGGAAGCGGCGTTCCTGGCGACGTTAGGGACCTCGGAGGTGGTTAGGAGGATCGGGGCGCTGGGGCTTAGGGTGGCCCTGGATAAGTTGGAGGCCCTGCTATTCCATGGGCCCCGACGTCGGCCACCTGCTGGCACCTCGATCACTGTGGACGGGGTCCAAATTGGGGCGCAGGCCCAGATTAAGTATCTGGGCCTGGTGCTGGACGGGCGGTGGCGCTTTCACGAGCACTTCCGTCAACTGTCCCCGAGGCTTGTCGGTGGGGCGTCCGCCCTTGTATGGCTCATGCCGAATATGGACGAACCCAACAATGCGTGCCGACGGCTATACGCGGGGTGGTCCGGTTGATGGCGCTGTACGGCGCACCCGTGTGGGCGGAGTCCCTGGATGCACTGAACAGGGCTCTTCTGTGGAGGCCACAGAGAGTTGTCGCGTCCAAGGTCATACGTGGATACCGCACGGTGTCAACGGAAGCGGCCTGCGCGTTGGCCGGAATCCCCCCGTGGGACTTGGAGGTGGAGGTGCTCGCTGAGGTGTATAGGCGGGCGTCGCAAGAGCGGGAGGGGGGTGGAAGCCCCCTACCCAGGGAGGTGGCAGGGCGATGCCCGCCGAGCTGCCATGGCCAGATGGAGAGCAAGGTTTGGATGCGCCCCGGGCCGGTCTTTGGACCGTAGGGGCGCTCCAGCCGGTGCTGGAGGAGTGGGCGGGGCGACGGCATGGAGTCCTTACCTTCCGACTGGTGCAGGTGCTTTCGGGGCACGGTTGCTTCGGCAGATATCTGCACATAGTCGCAAGGAGGGAGGCGACTCCGGGCTGTCACCACGGCGGCTGTGACAAGGACACGGCGCGGCACACGCTCGAGTCGTGCCCGGCTTGGGCCGAGCAGCACCGTGAACTTGTCGCGGAAATAGGGGGAGACCTCTCGCTGCCGAGCGTCGTCAGAGCGATGCTTGGCGGCGACAGGAATTGGGTTGTGGTCGCTGCCTTCTACGAGGAGGTTATCTCGCGGAAGGAAGCAGCGGAGAGGGCTAGGGAGGAGGATTCTTCCGCTAACCCAAACCGCCGGCAGCGACCGGAGTGGCGCAGGCACAGGTACTTGCGCCTCATGCCGCTCTAGCTGAGGCTCCGGGTGGATGGATCGGGGAACGTCCGCCACCCGCAAGACCTCCCGCGAAAGTGCGACGCTCCTCTGCGGATGCGTCGCTCAGTAGAGGGTACCCGAAAGGGTAAGCCGCCGGCGGACCACCGAAGGAATGTAACATAGTTCCAGTGGCCCGCCAATAACGGCGGAGAGATGGCACACGGCGGGTTTCTTTAGTGGGTGAGGGCCCCACACTACTCTGCTCGTTTCCCCGAACGATAGGGTGTGTGGATAGGAGCATTTTTTCCCGCCCAAACAAAAAAAAAACAAAAAAAAGAAGGGTGGCAATTAGGTATGTCCGGTCCTTGCTGTTATAGAAAGAAATATAAACGGTAATAGTACTGCAAATGATAACAATATTTTTTGCGACAAATGATTTCATTCTTTATTTCAAAGTAATTATTCCAAATTGATATCATGTGTTAGCAGCTACTCAAGTATAGGACATTGACATGAAAATGGCGCGCTAAAATTGTTAGACTTTAGCACATTTGAATATGTAGTCAAAATATAAAAAAAATCGTAGCTTTATAAAGGCATCGTATAGTAGCAGGCATTCACCTAAGCACCGAATCCTAGATGCGTTTGAAGCTACTTTATTTAAAATTCTATTTTACATTGAAACATTCAAATGATCACATAAATATGTGCTAATACTTCTTGTTTTACATTGTATATATGTATGTCTACGCTTAGCGACATGATGCATTCTAAACTATTAAATTCTAATTTGAAATCGTTATGGCTTGTGTCCGATACAATCTCCAGACATGATTATATTCATTTTTATTCATAGCGTCGTGCTCAGACAGTGATTGCAAAAACCAATGGCTTAGGTGCATAATATATGGAGTGTCTATCATTATTACATTTAGTAATTCAGTGCACATTTAGTTGTACAGTTATTGTAAGGTTTTACAAATACTTCTAATAGGAGCTTGTGTGTTGCTATTATATCTAATGTTCTCTGTATTTGTATGATATATTATCATGAATGATTTAGTATTGTGAATGATTTATTTAAAAAATACTGAGTTAAACCATTTAGGCGGATTTTTTTTTTAAACTACGCGGATAGCATACAAGCATATGGCCTTTTTTCCCGTACTCCGTGCATATGGCCCACCTGATAGCAAAGGTTAGCTCATAGAGGCCAGAAACGCCAGAGGCATCACTCGCGCGTCGCCAATTCTAAAGAATAGGTGGTGGAGGGCAAAGATAATATGGAGAGGATGGGGTATAAGGAGAGGACTGTATTCATCTCGCACTCTCATTCATCATTGAAACACAAGTTGAGTACCTACAGTTATTAGATCTTCTGTGCGAAGATGGTACTTCCCCGTTCAAGCTGGCACATTCATGCTGGGAAAAGCAAGGCTCTAGTACTGCTAGCAAGGCACTCTGAGTTCAAAACATTTTTTTTAAATTTTAGTTAAAGTACAAATTTTTTTTTATCCAGAAGATGCAGGTTCAAATCCTGCTCCTGACTGTTATTTACGATTTCACATTTTTCACTTTGTGTTTAATGTATAGTGCTAAGCATGTCAAATGCTAAAAATATCTAAATATTTATAGGGGCGTCATTATTAGGTAAAAATCTTAATTGTAAAATTAAGTTTACCTGGTCGATATAATGTATGAAAATACTTCCGACAGATGGCGCAGGCGTCACCCAAAGACGTTAAGTATGATGTGTTATCGAAATTAGCAGTCAGGAGCAATTGTCAGGATGGCTGAATTGGCAAAGCATCTGGACGGTATCCAGAAGATGCAGGTTCAAATCCTGCTCCTGACTGTTATTTTCGATTTCACATTTTTCACTTTGTGTTTAATGTATAGTGCTAAGCATTGTCAAATGCTAAAAATATCTAAATAAAGTACAAATTATTATTTGTGAATCAGGAAAACGAGTATTTTAGTGCAGGCGCGAAAATACTCTTTTTCCTTATTCACAAATTATAATTTGTACTTTAAGAGTAGCTGAGCATGTCAAGTGCTAAAATATAGATCATAATGTTTAATTTTAGTTTTTTTGTTTGTGTGTTTGTTCTGTAGAGTATGACCCTTTCACTTTGAGATGAGATCCGTGCCCAATAGTGGGACATTAATAAGTTGAGGAAAAAATGTCACGTCATTAGGGCACTTAATTAATTTTTTTATATATAGGTATGTGTTTGTTTCAATTAAATACTTAAGCAAAGTATTTATCTATACTATTATAAAGCTGTAACAGAGCTGTGTCTGTACATTTAAGTAATTGAGAAAAAAAATTACTGTCTTGTAGATCTTTTGTCTGTTTATCTGTTTGTTCATTCGCGCATCACGTAAAAACTACTATACGTATTTTGATGCAACTTTTTTATTTCATAGCTCTTGATAAGACTTCAAAACTGGTATACATTTTATTCTGCTACTATATGAGGAACCTAAGATATAACCTAAAAACTAACATTTGGCTGCGGCGGAGCCGCGGGCAAAGGCTAGTTTTCTATAAAACTGTTTGATATCCAAAAGGGTCGTAGGTGTTATAAATATATCATGATTGGATTGTCGTCAAAATGAAATCTTGGAAGCATCCTTGAAATCTATCAGATGATGTATTAGACGATAAGGTTTTTATTTATTTAGGACAACCAATAATTGTAACATCTAAACTAAAGTGAAAATAACATAATTGGGAAAATAAGACTAGATGAACAATTTTTGAAGGTGCCACAACATGCGTAATAAAAATTGGAGTGACATTGAATGACTGATGAAAATGATTTGACAATGCTATCGCTAAGAGTGTGGACAAGCCCTATGATTTTGATGTTAAATGAAAGTCCTTAAAGAAATTTTTCATTGGCAAACTGATGGACTATGGCCTAATTCCCCATAATTCGGAGAGGAAACCAAGTCCAACCCCAGAGCTCTTTCCCTCGGTGGCCTGCCAATAAAGGCGGAGAGTCGGCACACGGCAGGTTTCTTTAGTGGGTGAGGGCCCCACACTACCCTGTTCGTTGCCCCGAACGACGGGGTGTGCGGTTAGGAAATTTTTTTCCCGCCTTAACAAAAAATAAAAAATAAATAAGGGCTCTTTCCCTATATATAGGAAGTAAAGAAAGATGATAAGTAGGAGGTTAGAGTGTGAAGTAGAGAGTGTGATAGAAGTGACGAGCCCTCTCCCCCCTTTGTCCTTCCAGCGCTCTCATTCACCAAACGAACCGTTGCTTCAAGACGATCTTGTGTGAGAGGCTGTTACGTCCTCTGTCAAGCCAGCTCTTTTATGCTATTGACACGTCGTAAAACTTAGCCTAAACGTTAGTCGAAAAAATACCCCGATTAATTTGGGTACAATTGGAGAGACAAAATTTCATAAGCAGAATTGAGTACCATTGTTTTCCTGATTTGATCTGAACATGTTGATATAATTACCATTATATTGTACGTTTGAAATACCTGTGAAGAATCTGCAGCTGCTTAGTTTACAAACCTGGTTTCAAACTCATCATCAAAAAATTTTAGTCGAGCCGGGTCAACTCTAGCACAGCTATTAATAGGTTTCTATCATAATTATATAATTAGTAATCCCGGGGGAGTGGGCAGCAGCACTCCCTGGAGTATTAGCAACATTCACTGCGATCGCCAACCCGCCTGCCAAGCGTGGCGATTACGGCACTATCCCCCATATGAGCGAAACACACGTTGTGGTGTTATCTTGGGGAGGCCTATGTCCAGCAGTGGACGTCGAAAGGCTGGTGAATGGATGGATGGATGATATATATAGCTATTAATAGATTCCTATTACATATTCTTTTAGAACTTTCTCTGAGCATTTATTAAATGTGCCTATATAATCTAATCGCAAGACTAATTATTACTATTTATCGATATGAGAATTGAATTTGAAAGGCAATCACTCATCCGTATAAATAGACGAAATATTATATTCTTGAGAGTACATTAATTGGGATTTTATTACAATCCATGTTACTAATTGAATAGACTGATTTTATTATATAGCGTTTCAATAAATTTAAAAAAGTATGCATGCGAGTATTGCTTAGAGTGTAGTAGGTAGTAAGTAGGTACGTATATAGGGTTGGTCGGTTGGTTACGGCGGGCACTGCACCTTGTAGTGAAACTGGTCAGTGGGGATGGAGCGGGGTGAGAGGAGCTCGGGGCTCATCGACCTCACGGAACGACCGACTGCGCCGCAGTCGCACAAAAAGCGCCTAACCCAAATTTCGGTAGCCGTCCGGCCTGATCTCTCCTGTGTCGGTGCGGGTCGCGGCCAAAGCAATTTGGCTGTATGTAATCGGCACGCGTACACATAGCGCTTGCTCATCGACCACTTTTTATTTGAGTGGTTAGTCACGATCAAGACACGATATTCTTTATCAATCAGTATTCGTTTCCATATCATTGTGATGTTGACATTATCACATCATACTGTTTTAATAAATTACAAATGGCTATTGATTTACAAATACATATCTAATCTCTCTATTTTACACCGCTTTGTCTATATTTAATTAGGTAGGTATGTCTAACAAGTAAAACTATAAAAAATCATGTCGTCATACAACTTAAATATAACGTGATAACGTGGTGATTGTAGCATTTGTGATTAGTGATTGTCATTATCTAATCTTTAAGTATATAATTATTCTGTACCTATGTGTCTTAGCCACTGAATTCCTCCTAATCACTGAACTAATTTTGATCTGTTCTGTTCTCACTGAACTGAGTTTGTCTTTTTGAGTGAGCCCTTAAATGGTTTAAATCCAGTATGCCTGCAGTATTCGAGAATTTTTAATTTTTGTCAGATATAAGTTTATCTGATTCTTTTTTAATGACTTTTAGGATACCGTGCAGGACATTTGACCACAAAATATCACACCAACCCCCGTTAGCGCACTGACCAAAAATTGAAATATTGAACATAAATGTGAAAACGCTAATAGCAGGTAAGTCCACGTTCGGCTGAGACGTCTGGCGGGTTCACTAGTCTATATCCATAAAAATCAATTGTTCGTAAGTTTCGCTAAAACTCAAAAACGCCTTGGAATATTTTTTTTTTTGTTCGTTCTACTACAGGGGTGAACACCCAAACACAGTTCAAAAAATTGAAATAGAATAAACATGGACGTATTAAAATCCATGAGAATAAATTGGATATTATATGGGTATCGCCTTTTTAAATTATGGACCTATTATATTTTGTGTAACAGACATGTAACAGACAACATAATGACAGACCAGCTACTGTCATTTTTTCCACGCGGTTGTGTAAAATTTATTGTATAACAACGCCACTGAAGCAAGAATTTAATGGTAAAATTAGTTTTTCCTAAAAAGATTTGTATGCGAATTGCCTCCTTGGACTAATTTCAATATTGATATAATATAGTGGGGGACTTATTGTCTTTTGTCTAACAGAAACCAGAATTAAAGCTGTAATTATTTCTAATGCATTAGAACTACAAGCAAGTCTTATATATCACCTTATGAAATCAATGATTAGGATTGATAATCGCTGATAAATTGTAGGTGATACGAAGTTCAATTCATCTAGTTTTGAATAAAAATGAGTAAGAATTAAAAAAAAAAGTGAAGGACTACCGACATTACAATATTCCATTTTTTTTCTATAAATAATAGGTATACTGAATTTAGTTTTGGTGTAGTCGTTTTCCCAATTTACCACCAGCTAAAACACCAGCCCTCAGGATGGTTGTTTTCTCATCAATACTTTTGCTTAAGTGTCCATAATTGGTATGTTAACATAGAGTTAACACACCAATTATGGACACTTCGAGAATATATTTCCAGTATTTTTGAAATTTCGCATATACTTGTGAAAGTTACAAGCTTTGTTGTGTTATATATAATACGCAATTAGTTTTAACATAATTTCCAAATAAAACTCTATTTTTTAAGCGGGATTGTAATGAAAAGAGAGAAAAAACCTAGTTTCTACCACTATCCTTGTTCATCCCAGTAAGAATGGGCTGGCTCGATCGGGAAAGTATCGACCTCTTACAAAAGATCAGCATGCAATAACGATAGGTACTCCTAACCTTGAGTTATGTACGGTGAGTGAGAGTGCCGGAGGCCAAAACATCTCCCTATCCGCTCCTTAATATGCTCTCTTTATCTTTATAATCCTCTTCTTATTACACTTCCACTCTTTTCCTTAGTATCCTTACTATCTTTTCATAACTATCACCATTCCCAAAAAAAAAAAAACTATCAACGTCAGTGCACCAGTGATAAACATTAGCGAAATATCAACATACATGAGTGACTATGGAGTAACAAAACATTTTCATTTTATAACTAAATCAACGAAAAAAATACATTCTGCTTGATATAAAATACCTCTGTGGTGCAGCGGTAGTGTGAGCGACTGCTGGTCATGAGGTGTCGGGTCCGATTCCCGGGTAGGGCAGTGTTACTGAGCTTTTTCGTAATAAGGAAAATTCTCAGTAGCAGCCCGGAGTTTGGAATTGAGCCTGGTAGACGGCAATAGGCTCGCCCCCTATTACGTGGGACTCAAACATAGCTGGCGAACCGTGGGTGTGTAATACACCTCTGCCGAAGGCGTTTCGGGGAATACAGGCGTGATGCTACGTAAAGCAATGTTAAATTGACAGGCAAACTTTCTTATTACCTCGCTAATAATTTTCTCAGCTAAAGCGTAGAGTAGTAGGTAGAGCCTTACTCACAGAATGAATGTTCTGCCTCAACCGAGGAAGTACCACCCTCTCATAGAAAATCAGCGCAAAACAACGGTAGGTAATGTTGGTATACATACTGTGTGCGTATAACTCTGGTGTTGCCAGCGTCTAATATGCTACTGTAACCATTTACCATCTGGGGGGACGTATTCTTGTTTGCCACCTGTATAAATATAATATAATTTTTCAAACACTTTATATTTCACGCCATTTTGTATCAAATATTAAAACGACAAGTTTTGGTGGCTCGTTGACACTTGTTATATAGAAATTGATAGGTAAGTAAATGTCTTATTTACATAATCTTAGTAACTACTTATTTAAATACTAATTAATACTAATCCAGTTCTTGTGATATTTAAATATAACTATTACGTGAATAATTTCTGTAGGTACTAGTTTTGAATATTGAATAACTTAAAACATCTTAATGCCTTTACAGATTACACGGAAGTGGCAATGTGTTGTGCGTATTTCTTTTTATGGAATGAAAAGTAGCCTATGTCATTTTCTGGACTCCAGACTATTTATAAAGGAGAATTTTGTCCGTGTGGTGACGGCCTAAGAATACAAGTGTCACCACCCCAATCTTTCCCACGGGTGTCGTATGAGGCGACTAAGGGAAGTAAGCAATTGTCATCCATTGCATGACTGGTGGTAGGGCTGGGTACCAAGTGGGAGTACTCACTTGGTATCGAGCCCGAGCGGGTTGGTACCACCATCTCCCGTGTAACCGGCCATGAAGACATTGTTGCATTTTGGCTGTAGCAGCAGATAGCCGTTTATATTTCATTTCATATCTGTGAAATGAATTGGTGAGCAGCGGCTTGACAATACTTTCGGTATAGTCGAGTTTCCATGGGTGACGGTTACCATTTACCATCAGATGGGCCGTAGCTCGACAGCCACAATATGCAATAAAAAAAAAGTATATATATATATATGCAATATTATGATGATCAGTTAATTAATTAAAACGTGAAAGTCACTAAATAAACCCGCCGTGTGCCCTCTCTCCGCCTTTATTGGCGGGTCACTGGAACTATGTTACATTACTTTAATGGTCCGCCGGCGGCAGCAAGGATAACACCCTGCACTATGGAACGATGCCTGTGTCGGTTGACTCTAAAAGCATACATTTGAAGGACGCAAAGTACTCCTAGACTCAGAACAACCATTTGTGGATCATACGAAGAATTGATACGAGATACCGTAATGTCAAACACTCCATCGCCTGAGCAGTTAAAAGTTTTGGGGCTGCCGATATAGAAGCAAGAATTTCTTTTCAATGCGTATGTTGGCGACGAGCACGGCCCACCTGATGGTAAATGGTAATCGTGGCTCATGGACTCAACTATTACCGGAAGTATTGTCAAGCCGCTGCTCACTATTTCATTCGACAGATACAAAATGATAGAATAAACTGCTCCTGCTACAACAAAAACACACGGATGTGCTTCATAGCTGGTCACACGGGAGATGGTAGTACCAACCCGCTCGGGCCCGATACCAAGTGAGTACATACTTGCTACCACTAGTAATGAATGGGTGATAATTGCTTTCCCTTAGTCGCCTCGTACGACACCCATGGGAAAGAATGGGGTGGTGATACTTGTATTCTTAGTCCTTACCATTTTTTAAGTATAACTAAGAGTTATCAAGAAAAACTCCAATTTTTTTTTGGATTGGTTGGAAAATTATCTCACTACTACATCGGGAACTTGAGACTTAAGAACTAGCTGCAGTGGACCCGCGGAGAAAGCCTAGTATAGTATAATATAAATTGCCACGCTGTCCACGTCTGTCTCTATCTCCGCTTACTTTTTAGACCACACAATGGCTTTAGATACGGTTTTCTCTACAATTTATTTTAGGTTTTTTAAATTTATATGGTGACAGACGAGCAATTACCCATCTGATGTAAGTGGTAACTGCCGCTCATGGACTTAGCGATGCTAAACCACTACCACCACTTTCCTCCCTCTGCAACTACACTCCAAAATATTTCACGTCAGGTCACGCAGAAAATGGTGGCACAAGAAAACAAGCTAGTATTCCCATTTAGTACCCAACCCTATTGCCAGTAATGCAATGGCTGATAATTGCTTACTTACCTTAGCCGCCTCGTAAGACAAAGCAAAAAAAAAAAAATTCAATTCGTTTCTAAAAATCGCTTTTCATAGATTAGGAACGTTAGATAAATCTTAAGAGATAAATCAAAATAATATATAGTAAGCTGGTGATTTGCAGTTCTACGAACATCCTAAAGATTTTCTTAGTTATTAAAATTCACCTATTCGAGTACATGTAACATAACATACGATGTCTGTCATCTCTAGACATACTGATAACGATAGCGATATGTTATCAATGCGATACTGATATAAGTCACTGATGAACATCTTGTGTGACGAATATGTATACCTACTGTGCTATTATATTTGTAGAACCAGTGAATATTGCTAGAAACTACTATATTATAGTTTATGCATGCGACTCTCTCTAGCCTAGAATTTGGGAATTGGATCAAATAATATATATAGGTCACTCTACGGGATATTAATATCCGTATGTAAAATAGCTATCCTATATAATTTAAATCTCATATACCTATATTAAATTTATCCTAAACATATTGTATCTCACTGAGATATCGTTATTTATGTTAGTCAGGACTATTATGTTTGTTATTCTTGATACTGAAAACCGAATTTAAACTGCACCACACACAAACCTTATAAGTTTAAGTGGCACGTTATGTAAATTCTATTTGGTATTTTTATTTTGTTAAATAAAAATATATATCGTCCATTTTTTCGAGATAAAAAATATGATATGTGATGATAATATGTATATTTCTGATTTCCGGACTATAGGTAGGTATGTACCTCTGTTAAATATGATGATCGGTTGAGCAATTATAGTATAAAAGCGTAAAAACAAACGCACTTTCAGCTTTATAATATTTAAGGATTATCTTCGTCATGGTATATCGCTTCAGTAACAAAAGAAGTGATATTTTACGATTACAGCCGCACATATGAAATTAATAAATTAAATCTTTGTTCTCGAATTCAAAGTCCTAGACTTTCATTACACACTTGGTATTATTGTATTTTTAATTAATAATATATATATATATGTTCCTGGTACTCATTATATTACACGCTCGTCGTAAAAACTCTCTACGTCACCATTTCAACATTCCATATTCAAATATATTTTAATTATATGATATTGAAATTGAAACACTCACGATTTCCTCGTGATATTTTGTTTCATTGTCTAAAGGTCAACATAATTTTTATTTATTTTAAGCACTTGACCACTTTATCGGTTACTTCCTAGAGCAATTAATGTGAAATGGAAGTAAATAACTGCAAGCAAGACAATAACACGTCGAGAAAAAATGTGTGTATGGTATAGACTCACGTCTGATTACCAGAGAAGTAGCCAGAAAGAACAGAGGGTCACTTATCAGAAAACGGCCTTCCGCCCTCCATTTTTCGCGTAGTGTATCTTATTATTATAAAAATTTAAATTATTTCGGGTAAAAACTGCGGCAAATTAATACGGCATGAGTTGCGGTTTCCATTTTTTTATTTCACATAATTTATCCGATTATTAATAAATAAATACTTAAGCCTATCACAGACATAGCTCTAATATATATTAATATAAATCAAAGCAAGGGATATTGTTTTATATTTTCAAAACAAATGTGACGTGTGATGTGTGTGTGTGTGTGTGTGTGACCGCACATGCAGCTATATTTTATATTTCTATACCGTCACTAACTTATACCGTAATTTATTTTATAGTATGGTATATTAATATAGATTATAGTTACGTGTGTGACGGCCTTTAAGCAAGAAATGTCTGGTGTCGACCTAGATATCATCGAATACGATATCAATAGATAATATAATATTCTCTTTGTTCTCTAATATAAGACTAACGCATCACCCACGGCTTTGCTTGCGTCATAGCGATACATTCATTTTGCATAGGATTTGCGTAAAATCCTTTCTAAGTGCTCATCTACAGTATCAAAGAAACCCATAAATGTAGATTTTTATAGTCCTAGCCCCTCCTGGATTTGTGCGTAGATAGCAGTTTGTTGCTATTCTAAAAAATAGTTTAAGTTAAGTATTGAGTAAATAATCGATTACAAAAACAGTAAATTAAATAAAAAAGGTCTATGAACTACCTCAATACCTTATACCTACCTTTATAGCTTAGGATGTAAATAATAAAGGAACCAATCTGATTAAAGGTACAAAGTAGGTTGAATCATGTGACGAAAGTAAAATGGTTTCTATCGATGATTTGCAAGTATGCGATTTTTCATAATATAATCGCAATATTAGAAATTATTTCTCTCCACTCAGACATGTTTTCTAGAAATAGTACTGAAATAAATAGTTATGAGTAAAAATGTACTTTTCTTCGTATAAATTTTATTTCTGTAGGAGTTCAGGCCGAAAACCGTCAGTCTCCTATTCCTTTTTTGCTGCTGCCTCTGCTCCAACAGACAGACAGACAGTTATTCTTTTATATATATACACATTGGATAGACGGGAGTGGCGGGGATGGTACTTTAAAGCTGGCATTTGAACACAAAAAAATAGTGAATGAATAGTAACTTCCCACACTGAGTAAATATAGCTAGAGGAAATTCGGCTGGACTAATTTACGGTACTTACATAGATAGAGTTTAATTACAGAGCGGTCAATTATGTGCCAGACATTGCGATAACTCTGTCTAGGTCAGTTGTTCTTTGTACAATGAGATTGAAAACAATTTGCGTCCTATTTAAATGTGAATTATTGTTCTTAGTACTTAATCCACGTATCTGTAGGTACTAATTACGCCGTTTAATTTAGATGATAATGTTTTTTGTGTTCAACAACTTTATTTCTTAATATATCAAATTCTCGTGTCACAGTATTTGTCGCCATTCTCCTCCGAAACAGCTTGACCGATTCTTATGAAATTTAGTGTCTATTCAGTAGGTTTAAGAATAGGATGTAAGCTATTTTTCATACCCCTAAGTGACAAGACTGGTTGATTTTTATTTTTTTGACAAATGGTTTAATTTTATTTTTTTTATGATTCGGCATTAAAAATACATACAACATACATAAACGTATGGTGGTACGAAGTTCGCCGGGTGAGCTAGTAGTGATATATTATTCAACATATCTGCTAGGTCCTACCGTTTTGATCATAAAAAGAGCTAGTCTAACAGTATTTTAGTGTACTAGCTGGTGCCTATAACTTTGTGAGCGAAGACTTTAGTATCGTAGTTGCTAAATGAGGGTAAGTTTTTTCGTGACACCCAATTTAAATGAGACTCTACTCTGACCCAAGCTTTAACTACTCGTGAACACGAGTAAATCAGACAAATTAAGTCGTTCAGATAAATGTGATGAGGTCGTTAAGACAAATGTGATGAGGAAATTAGGTATGGCCAAAGACTGGTGCGGTAGCTCAGTGGATTAGAGCACTTCCCCGTATTGGAAGGGACGCAGGTTCGATTCCCGCTCGCACTAAAGTTCTCTTTCTCTTCTCTTTTCCCTTATTCACAAATAATAATTTGTAGTTTAAAGTAGCTGAGCATGTCAAGTGCTAAAAATACAGATAAAAATGTTTAAAAAATCACGCCATCAAATTTTATAGTATGAATTTTAATTGCAAAATTAAACTTACTATATTGGATTAATTTAAACCGTGTGGGGCCGGCTTTAGAATTGTCCCACCCCTCTCCACCCATGGGAATCGTAAGAGCCGGCTGAGGGAATACCGGGGGAGTGTGCAGCAGCACTCCCTCGAGTATTAACAACAGCCACTGCGATCGCCAACCCGCCTGCCAAGCGTGGTGATTACGGCACTATACCCCCATATGAGCGCACAGGACCGCTCGTTGTGGTGTTCTCTTGGGGAGGCCTATGTCCAGCAGTGGACGTCGAAAGGCTGATGGATGGATGGATGGATTGGATTAATGCATGGAAATGCGTTCCGATAGATGGCGTTGGTCGTTAAGACAAATTTGATGAGGAAATTGGGTATGGCCAAAGGCTGGTGCGGTAGCTAAGTGGATTAGAGTACTTCCCCGGATTGGAAGGGACGCAGGTTCGATTCCCGCTCGCACTAAAGCTCTCTTTTTCCTCATTCACAAATAATAATTTGTACTTTAAAGTAGCTGAGCATGTCAAGTGCTAAAAATACAGATAAAAATATAATAGTTCTTATTCAAATCGACGTGTTTTTTTATTAACTACATTGCTGCACCGTCAATACAATTAAACCTAAAATGAAATTAAAGTTATGCGGCATATTAAAGCATACAATTTAAGCTTAGACAGGTCGTTAAACTGAATTATAGTTTTAGTTTTTAAATACATTTTATATTTTAAATTGTAATTAGATTTTAGATTCATCACGCTCCAATAAGATCATATTTTAGTTATCATTTACATAAGTTTGCTAGACTATCCTCAGTAATGTCTAGCGAAGTCGTTCCTTTCATGTATTTACCAATGCGTGGTGACATTAATAGCGTGGTGATACTTTCTGTAATACTATAATAAATACCTTACTAGTCTTTCTGTTGTTGCCAACTAAGATTTATGTTTCATTAGAGTATAGTTTGTTCTTTCAGGTGCAAGTCTACATTACCTTTGTAACATAAAAAATTTAATTAATTATGAAACTTTGTTTTATACTACTAACTAAACGACTATCCTAACCATTATAAAGCTATAACATAGACGCGCGCCGCGCAGCCCGGCAAGCAGCTCGGGAAGCAGCTCGGCGCGCAGCCCGCCATTCACCACAATTGTCCGTTCACACGCTTGCATTCAAAGCGACATTCAACGGGCACGCGCACGAGCACAAGCGTGCGAACGGCTGCCCGTGGCTGCCCGGCTGCTTGTGCACGCGCTCGGCGTTGAACGGAGTGTCGGTTTTTTGGCAAAGTCCAAAAGATTTTTACACAAAGAGCGTCTACACGCGCGACGCTCAGCCCGGCAAGCAGCTCGGGATGCACCTTAGCGCGCAGTTTGTCGTGCGCTGCCAGGCCAAGCAAGCCGTTCACACGCTCGAGACACGTCAGTCAGTGCAAGCATGGCGAACAATGCAGACGTTAATATTGTGGCAGCTATTACCGCCGATCTCACTTATTTTTATTGTCAAGACATTTCAAATAAAAAAGTTGCATCAAAATCTGTTCAGTAGTTATTGTGTGATGCGCGAACAAACAAACAGATAAACAAACAAAAATTAAAAAAAATATGTTTTGTGTTTAGACACGCCTTTATTTTTTCTCAAATATCTAAAATGTACAGACACTACAGCTTTATAATAGTATAGATAAGATAAGATAAGATTAGCGGCCCGTCCCGACTTCACAGGGGTGAAAATTTATTTTTTAAACATTTTGGAATAAACGTTGAGTATGTATCTTTATGCGTCTAAGTAGGTTTTTTTTCAAATTACTATTTATATTTTTCTTAAAAAATTTTATATTTTTATCCATTAACCTGTTTTTATTCTTAGTTTATTTTTTGTTATTTTTACATTTTATTTATATTGTTTTTTAGTTTTATGTACCTATTTAAGTATTTTATTACTAAAGGTTTTAATTTTTTTGTACTTGATCTATTTTTTTACATTTCATTAATTACATTTTTACTTATTTACTTATCATCACGCCATTTCCCTTGCGGGGTAGGCAGAGAGAACAGAGTGCCAAGAGGTTCTATTCTTGAATACATCTCTCGCTTCCTCAACATTCATAACTCTCTTCATACACGCTCGCCGGTTTCGGAGACTCCTGACTCCACCTTCCTTCAATACATGACCGATTTGGTATAGGTAGGTGAGTCTCGGTCTCCCCCTGTTTCTACATCCTACCACTTTCACATTGTATATCTTCTTAACCAGTCGCTCGTCCGGCATTCTTTCCACATGTCCGAACCATCGGAGCATTCCCTTTCGCATCTTTACACCAATATTCTCTTTCATAATTACTCGCTCTCTTACGTCGACGTTACGAATGCGGTCAGTCAGCCTCACACCAAAGATTCTCCGCAGAGATCGCATTTTGACCGCATTGATTTTACTCTCATGCTCCTTTTTGCATACCCAACTCTCTCTTCCATACAATAACGTTGGGACAAGCACTGCATTGTGTATTGCGACACGTGCCTTCTGGCTGAGGTAATGACTGCCGAGAAGTTGTCCCAATGCTCCGTTCACTCTATTTCCCGCATTTACTCTTCTCTCTACATCATTGGTGTACCTTCCATCCCGACTGAATCCACATCCAAGATATACAAATTCATCCACTTGTTCTAGCAAACCATTTCCTATTGCTACTCTAACATCTGTTCTGGCTTCTTCTCTTTCAAAAACCATTATTTTGGTTTTGCTTACATTCACACGTAGGCCCCTTTTCTTACAATCTTCTGCCATTACGTCGACTAGGGTTTGCAGGTCAGCCGCGGACTGCGCTAATAAAACCGCATCGTCTGCATATAACAGAGACCTAACCACTGAGTCGCCCATCTGAACTCCCACATTCATTTCATTCAACCTTTGTAGACATTTATCTAGATATATGGTAAACAGTCTGGCTGATAGAACGCAGCCCTATTTAACGCCGATATTGACACCAAACCAGGGTGACATTCCATCATCCTGCCGCACACAAGCTCTGCAGTCCATTTAGTTGGACTGCACCGCTTGTAGCAGTCTACCGTTAATACCATATTCCAACAAAAAGTCCCAAAGTTCCTTTGGTACAACCGTGTCAAATGCTTTCTCCAAATCCACAAAACTGCAGAAAACCCTCTGGCCTACAGCTAGATGCTTCTCCACAATGTTGCGCAGAGAAAACACTTGATCCATGCATCCCCTTCCACATCTAAAACCTCCTTGTGCCTCACACAAAGTTCACCAGACACCATCCTCATTCTCCTTTCAAAATAATCTTATCATACACTTTGGCTGCCAAACTGCTCAAGCTTATGGCTCTGTAGTTTGCACAGTCATAACGTGAACCCTTGTTTTTAAACAAGGGCACGATGACTGCGCTTCTCCAGTCCTTGGGAACCATTCCTGAGCTCCAACATAAATTGAGAAGCATCAGGAAGAATTCCCAGACACATGAGCCTCCAAGCTTGATCATCTCAGCAGACACCATATCAATACCCGCTGCCTTACAATTTTTCACACACTTCTAATCGCCCATTCAACTTCATCCATACTAATGTCATCAGAGGATGCCGGTACCGAATGCTGATCTGTTAGACCACATGTGGCACCGGCATCACTCTGAACATCCGCATACATATCTCCAAAATATTCACTCCATCGGCTTAACATATCTTGTATTTGCGTAAGAATGTCTCCACCTTTAGACCTTATTTTATTCATGCTGAAAGCTGACCAACCACTCCAAGATTTTTTCACCGCCCTCCAGAAAAGATTCGTGTGTTGCTCTCGAAGTTTTTGGTCAGCTTTTCTTCTGCAATCATATTTGCTCTATCACGCTTCTCTTTCACTAAGGCTTTGGTGTAATTCTTACGTTGCCGGTATATTTCTTTCTTCTGTTCTTTCATACTTGCACTCAGGTTCAAAGAAGATACATAGTTCAGCCATTCTTTCTTCTTTTGGCCTACGGAAGCTGCTACTTTCGTATCCCGCCATGCATCACCTTTCACTTTCCTATGCTTCTTTGAGCATCCACATACTTCTTTCGCTGTATCTACAATACTTTCTTTCAATACTCTCCTGAATTCTTCCATGTCAGATTCCGACTGACTTGCCATTGTCAGCCGTTCACGGACACCCTCTGCATACTTTGCTCTTACACTATCTTCTTGCAACTTTTCAATCTTTATTCTTTCAAGCCCTCCGAAGTGGACACGCCCTCGCCAGTGTCTCCACTTTCTGAACAGACCGCTAAATCTCGCAATAATGAGATAGTGGTCCGTGTCGACAGTGGGACCCCTGTAGGCCCTTACCTTGTATCCAGAATTTTACTTCGGAGGTGACTGTCTACCAGAATTAGATCTATCATTCTCTGTTCATTCCTTCTCCATGTATACATATGGATGTTCTTATGTTGAAAAAATGTGTTTGACACAATAAGGTTTCTCTCCATACATACATCCGCAATGAGCCTACCTGCATCGTTCACTCTCTTATCATCAAATGAACCAAGCACGTCCTCGAAGTGTGGACGCTTGGTCCCAACCCATCCATTCAAGTCCCTGCATACTATCACGCGTTCACTAGCTTCTGCCAAATCCAGAACTTCCCTAACATTATCACAAAACTTTTCTCAGATCAGATGCCACCGAAGAGCCTACGGGAGCATAAGCTGCGACCATGAAGACCCTGGTGACACCTAGTTTTATTCGGACCCATAAAAGTCTGGGATCAAACTTTCCGTAGTCTTTCACACCTGAGGCCAAGCGAGCGGAGAGTAACACCCCCACTCCCATACTGGCCCGATCGCTCTGCGGTCGCCTCTGGGGCTCGCCCCCTTTTTTTTATTTGTTTTGTTTAGGCGGGAAAAAATGTACCTAACCGCACACCCCGTCGTTCGGGGCAACGAACAGGGTAGTGTGGGGCCCTCACCTACTAAAGAAACCCGCCGTGTGCCGTCTCTCCGCCTTTATTGGCGGGCCACTGGAACTATGTTACTTTCCTTCGGTGGTGGGGCACGCCCTAACCCGCACTGCGGTACGCATTCGAGCCGGATTGCAGCCTGTGGATTGCAGGCTGGCAGGGATCGCGACGAGCACGCTCCGGACTATGATCACCCAAATTAATTAATTTATATAGCCTATGTTACTCAGGGATAATGTAGCATTCTAATGGTGAAAAAACTTTTGAAATCGGTGCAGTATTTTTTTAGGTTATTCGTTACAAACAAACAAAAATACAAATATCCACTTTGTAATATTAGTGTAGATAAAGCATAATACCTATTAACCTAAAAACAACCTAAAATATACATAATAAAACATCAAATAAAAAAATGAACATATTTTGACTTATTTTATTAAGTCAAAATATGATGTTCATTTGTTCATATTTATATAATGTAAACATCACAAATGAGTGTAAACGAGTATAACAACCATTAACCACGATGTTTAACGTTATTATTTATTAGTTTGTTGTGTTATCTATTTAATAATATAGTGAACAATGTAAAGCAGTATTTAAGGTACAATGAAAATATTGTTTTGCTTTGAAATTCTCAGTTCATTCGCCATTTATTATATGAATAGTCAGAAACTAGAAATTTAACCGATGTAAGATATTATAATAATTAGATTGATCGTTCCAAGTAATGTGTGTACGTTTACTTGACTTTTAACAATGTTATTGTGCCACTCTATTATTAATTTTAGTGACCTTAGTTTGACTTTTGTAGGTCAAAATATATTTTATCAAATACATATGTTATGTACTATACATTAGTAGTTTGCCATGTGAGGCCGGCTTTAGAATTGTCCCACCCCTCTCCACCCATGAGAGTCGTAAGAGCCGACTGAGGGAATACCGAGGGAGTGGGCAGCAGCACTCCCCCGAGTATTAACAACATCCACTGCGATCGCCAACCCGCGCCAAGCGTGGCGATTACGGCACTATCCCCCATATGAGCGAAACACAGTCATGTTGTGACGTTCTCTTGGGGAGGCAGTGGACTTCGAAAGGCTGATGGATGGATGGATGGGATACATTAGTAGTTCTTCTATAGTATTATAAAGCTGTAACAGAGCTGTGTCTGTACATTTAAGATATTTGAGAAAAAAAAACTCAATATACGCCTATATATAGACTTTTTTCTCAAATATACGCCTATATATAGACGTGTCTAAACACAAAACGATTATTTTAAGTTTTTTTGTCTGTCTGTTTATCTGTTTGTATGTTTGTTTGTTCGCGCATCATGCAAAAACTACTGAACGGATTTTGATGCAACTTTTTTGTTTGATAGCTCTTGATTGAATCA
Organism: Leucoma salicis; assembly: GCA_948253155.1. Lineage (NCBI taxonomy): Eukaryota > Metazoa > Arthropoda > Insecta > Lepidoptera > Erebidae > Leucoma > Leucoma salicis. The sequence continues at coordinate 17,513,493 of OX411818.1, forward strand.
GACTTAACAACTGATATACATTTTATCCCGCTACTATATCGGGAACCTGAGATGTAACCAAAAAACTAGCTTTTGGCTGCGGCGGAGCCGCGGGCAAAGCCTAGTACTATTATAAAGCTGTAACAGAGCTGTGTCTGTATATTAGAGAAAAAAAATACTGAATTAGGTTATATAGGCGTGTCTAAACACAAAACAATTTATTTAGATATATTTTTAGCATTTGACATGCTTACCACTATACATTAAACACAAAATGAAAAATGTGAAATCGAAAATAACAGTCACTATCCTGCTCGTGACTGTTATTTCTGATTTCACATTTTTCACTTTATGTTTAACAAAACAATTTTTTTTAGAATTTCTGTATGTTTGTTTGTTCGTGCATCACGCAAAAACTACTAAACGGATGTTGATGCAACTTTTTTATTTGGTAGCTCTTGATTAGACTTAAAAACTGGTATACATTTTTATCCCGCTACTATATCGGGAACCTGAGATATAACTTAAAAACTAGCTTTTGACTGCGGCGAAGCCGCGGGCAAAGGCTAGTTAATAATAATACTAATATTCAAGGAAATTTCACATTTCAATTAACGCTTGTGCTATGGGTATCAGATTACGGATATAATACATATATTACTTTTTTTTTGTAAATCCATACATAGAAAACACCTAGACGCAGTGCAAATATCTGTGTTCATCACACAAATAATTGTCCTGAGTGGGAATCGAACCCACGAACTGGTGCACGGAAGTAGGTTACACTCTTAGACTACCGACTACGCCACGTGTAATAATATCCTTACTCAATATTATAAATGCGAAAGTGCGTTACGCTTTCACGCCTGCTGGTTCGTCTGCAACATGTTTTGCCAACAAGTGATCATAGCTCTGTGAAGAAAAATATTCTAAGGAAATCACCAAGTCTGATAGATTTTCTCGGTATAAGAATTCTGCCAACCTACACTGGGCCAGCGTGGTGAACCACGGCCTGGATCCATCCCATTACTAGATAACCTGTGCCAGAAAAAAATATTTTTTTTTTGTTTATTATGCTGTAGACACTTTATTATAACTGCTCATTTTTTTAATATTTATATTACGCGGGTGGCAAACAAACTTACAACCACCCTATAGCTTATAGAGGCTAACAATACCACAGGCATTATTCGCGCTTCGCCAACTCCTTAGAAAGGGACAGGAGGTGGAGATGACGAATAATGAGGTAAGGATAAGGATAGTGTTTGGGCCTCCGGTTCTCCCACTCACCATACAAAACACAGAAGTAGTAATTACCGTCATTTCACACTGAAATTCTGTGAGTGAGCGATCCTTCCCCGATCAAGTCAGCCCATTGATTTCATTCCTCTAGGAGACTTATTAATGCGGTAGTCTAGCCCGCTGTCTACCGTGAAGATCCATCACTATGTAGAATGAAACTATGAAGAATAGCAAAGTTTGATTCACCAGACTTACCTCAGTACAAGCTAACATTGGTGTCTCAGTCAAGACTGCTTCCATGGGTATTGTGTGAAGTGATCACAAGATATGAGAGCACATCAATTTTTAAGGTTCCGTCGTCATATAATCGTGAATGATACTAGATATTTATATATCCTTCATATGAACCTTCACATCAATCATAGTCTCATGGAAAGTTTATAGCAAGGGCACGTACTTATGTTATTCACAAAACAATTTGAGTGTCAACGTAAAATAGACATCATTATTATAAGCCTGCCTGTTGTTGTCGGCATTGAATGGTAGCTAGGTAACGGTTGTTGAGAGCAGGGTTGGCGAATAACGTAAAATAATCTTATAATTATTAGGCCTCTATTTCATAGCAAAAATCATTAATAAATTAGATTTTTAGATTTTATGGTTGGTAAATAAACATTCAAATTAGTCAAGAGCAGTATTTTTTATAAATAATACTAGCTGACCCGGCAGACGTTGTTTTGCCATATAATTTTTTTCTAGAGAATTTTAGGGAATTTCTAGCGTAAAAAATAACTTATATGCCGAATCATAAAAAAATTAAAAAAAAAAAAACAATGGTGGACCACCCTTATATGCAGAGTTTTGTCACCTGGTTGTCGTTAATATACCTACACATAATACGGTTAAGACAAAAATTGTCTTGTTGGTCCGTCTATATTCCTCAAAATAATCATCATATCGAAAAACTGGAAGGTTTTTTAAACGAAGCCAGGTCCAGCAACAAAGTTTTCAAATTTGATTTAGTAAGTGTGATATTTTCTGAGTTTTCTTTCTCTTGCGAGGAAATTCTGTGCTTGTTACCGAGATATAGAAATATAATTAAGCTTCTGATTATTGCAAGTCTACTTACTAGAATATTATGACTATCTCCTGTCCGTGACTTCGTTTGCGTCGACTAAAGAATTAGGTCAATAATTCTACGGCACATTAAAAATCTGCATGCAAATATAGCTATCTCATACAGATCGTCCATTATTCTTGAATGAAATTTCACTTTCTGGGTTTCGAACTATGTAGGTATGATTAGTTGAGTAGTTACGACGTAAAAGCTTAACAAGCAAACACATTTATCAGAATATTAGTAATGGAAATACGTACAAAATGACATAGACGGACAAAATGACACAGGCATGATATTTCAAATTCTACCGCTTCTAGCCCGGCACGGACAACTGCATCACGTGACCTTACCGACTTATACCAACCTGTCAAAACGTGATCTCGTTCTAGTCTTTCGTTTGGCTGTCATGGACGACGACAAATATTGGCAAATTATGAGTTTTTTTTTAATTGCAGGGATTTTTATGTTTTAACGTTATATTTTTCACGGTTTTACTTTGTGTGTATATTTATTGCACTCTTTAAGTATTTATTCTTAAATTTGAATATAATTTTCTTTAAATAATATTTATTTTGGATATATTGTTGAATTTTGATTTTTTATAATACTATATGGACAAAATGACATATATACGTAATGGACATAATGACATAGGTATGTCGTTTCGTCCATAAGAGCTCAATGAGCTAATTATGTAGATACCCACTACTTACTCGTCTTTAGCAGTTCCAGTTAATGTCATTTCTACAGTTCCCAGTGGTAAATTTGTAAGTGAACTGAACAGGGTAAACGAAAGCCAAAGAAACGAACGACAACATTTCTACTTACGTCATCACCAAATATGGCAGAATATATTATTTTCAAACAAGAGACTGAAGCTGAAAAAACAAACCGGTAAAAGAAGACAGGCAGTTACTAAATAATCTTTATATATTAATGATGACTGGGATGAAGATTGCCTTGATTAAGAAGACGATTGTGCCTATATTTACTGCAACGATCTCTACTCACGTTATAGCCCTTTTTTTCTGTTAAGGCGGGAAAAACGTCCCTAACCACACACCCCGTCGTTCGAGCTAACGAACAGGGTAGTGTGGGGCCTTCACTCACTAAATAAGCCCGCCGTGTGCCGTCTCTCCGCCTTTATTGGCGGGCCACTATGTTACATTACTTCAGTGGTCCGCCGGCGGCCTACCCTTTCAGGTACCCTCTACTGAGCGACGCATCTGCACACGGAGTGTCGCACCTTTGCGGGAGGCCTTGCGGGTGGCGGACGTTTCCCGATTCATCCACCCACAGCCTCAGCTAGGGCGGCATTAGGCGCAAATACTAACGCCTCTAAGTCCCATGGGGGAGTTCCAGCCAATGCGCAGGCCGCCTCGGTCGACACCGTGCGGTATCCGCATATTATTATGATCTTGGACGCGACGACTCTTTGTGATCTCCACAGAAGAGCCCTGTTCGGCGCGTCCAGGGACTCCACCCACACAGGTGCGCCGTACAGCGCCATCAACCGGACTACTCACGTTATAGCCTGGTGAGGGCTGGTTGAGGTGCATGCGGTGCAGTCGTTGGGATTACGCGGCCTGTGCTGATTTTCCAAAGCATACCAAAACAATTGTTTGCGAATTGTGCAATTAATTTTTGTTATTACTTATTTTATTCATGTTGATGGTGTGTATGTCATTTAGTCCATACGGCTCGTGTCGTTTTGTCCATACGGTATGGACAAAACGGATTTATCTTGATCTTCATTCAATACAAAATATTTTTGTAAGTGTTTATTTTTCTGAGAAAACTTTTATGATTTCTTATAACTAATTAATATAAGCAGAGTTGTAAGAAAAAAATAAGTTCCTATTATGAATAATTTAAAAGTTATTGATAATTAATAAAACACTATGTCATTTTGGACGTACTTCCCCTAATGTTACTCCATGACGTAATATGGAACATTCATTAAAAAATCTATCTGACCCCTAACAGCAACACGTTAAAGAAATATAATGGTCATCGATGGTCGTTATCGCCAACTGCATCAGTACATTGCAGTATTACCGTTGGAAAAAATAAGCTGTTGATCAAAACAGTCAGTGCATAGCTGTCGGGTGGCAGGCGTAAGGGGTACGGGGCGCGCGGGGAGGCCGCCCGTCTAGACGCTACGTCACGCGGCCTCGCGATACCGCGCCGGTAAACAACAATGTGCACTGACCGAATATGGCACCCGATATGCCGAGGTGGTCACTGGCCAGCCGCGGCCTACTGGCGACATCCCTGATGCACTCACAGACACACCCCAATTACGATCGGTGGCATATTATTATGTAGACACAGCTGTGACCTCTAATTTTAAAACATAACTCCTGCCAGAAATGTAATCTCTGTACACTTCAGTGTCTGTATAAACATAATTAACTTACGTAATCATGATAATTTTATCGAGCATTTCTTATTTAGATTACTTTTAACTGACAACAAGGTCTTGCATTGAGGTCACATACAAATTTATATGGGTGACCTAACAGTTCTAAATCTAGTCGTATTTTTGTCTGTTATTTGACGTATTGATATTGTCTCCGAAACAGCTATTATTCCTTAATTTGGGGTGTTGTTGTTAAAAGATCTATTCTGTTGTAGAGCTGCTTAAAAAAGGTCAAGTATGTTATTAAGTGACGCAATAATTTAAGGTCGTTAAAAATCAACATAGATTTACATAACTGGTTTAAATACAAATAGGGAATTTAGTGCAATATTTAATTGATTTACTGAACTTTAGTTATAATATCTAATATTATATTAACTAGCTGTTTCGTTTTTCTGGTTCATTATTAAATGAGTCAGTTTCTTCAATAAAAACGTTTTTACTGATTCTTCGTGAGGGACTGATGCCTGAAGTAAGTTTCTGAAAAGAAATTTGTGTCACAGGTCACCAGGAACCCCGCAATGGATTGATACAGACATTATTTACACGTCCTGATTGTGGATTGATTACAGCGGTGGATCTAGCAGCCCGTGTGTCATTAATAACCACCACATAGACCTCCTGTCGTTTGATCATAATAGCCATAGATATTGCTCAGGACAACAAATGTACCCATTGTCTATTCAAACCTTATCTTGACGTAATCATAACTATGTATATTAACAGCCAGAATAGAATACATAGATAGCTTGCCATATTAGTTTAAACATTTATTACTGTGTACGAAAATATTTATTGCTAACGGAGTTCCAGACTCGGAATTACTGTGATCAATATCCTGTAGCGATACGTGTTATCGTGTATGTGGTTATTGGCACTGACTTTTAGGATACTTCTACATTAATCTGACATATTATTTTACACAAATATATAAACTGACTACAAATTACCCCGATATGATACACCATAACATAGGTTCTGTTGGACTCTGCTATTCTTTCGCTTATACGAGTATAGGTGGAGATTTCGCTATCATCGTCGTCGTTTTCACCTCTGTTAAGCTGAATAAATATTAGGTGGATTAGAAAGTTTCACAATTTCTATTTTATTTTATTTTAAAGACCCTTTTTTTTGTTAACGCGGGAAAACGTGTAACTAAGTGCACACCCCGTCGTTCGAGGCCACGAACAAGGTAGTGTGGGGCTCTCTCACCCAGTAAATAATCTCGATAAACTCGCCGTGTGCCGCCTCTCCGCCACTGGAAGTATGTGACATTACTTCACGTGGTTACTGCACTAAGGAATATTCTGTTTAACGTGAGAGGATTTTAAAAACATGATTATAATTACAAGTATAGAAAGTACATCCAGAACAATCATTTTGTGCATCACACAAGAATCCTGTGTGAGAGTTGAACCCACAACACTCGGCACAAAAGGTCGGTATCAAAACCACTCTGCCATCTATGAAGTCCGTTCTTTGAAAGTCACGATGTAAGTGTAATCTTAATTATCATTACTTTTTTAATAACAAGCACACAAGTTGTATAAATGTAACCCAGTTTATGAGCATAATACGAATTATTTATAGAGCACCCTCTCCGTGGAGAAATCGCATCTTCATCATCATCCTTTACCGTTTCAACCCACCGTGAAATATAGTTTTTTTTGGTTATGGCGGGATAAAATGTATCTACCCGCACACCCTGTCCCAGGCCCCAGGGCAACGAACAGGTTAGTGTGGGGCCCTCACCCACTAAATAATCCCGCCGTGTGCCGCCTCTCCGCCTTTATTGGCGGGTCACTGGAACTGGTCCGTGTGGTGACGGACTAAGAATACAAGTGTCACCACCCTATTCTTTCCCACGGGTGTCGTATGAGGCGACTAAGGGAAGTAAGCAATTATCATCCATTGCATGACTGGTGGTAGGGCTGGGTACCAAGTGGGAGTACTCACTTGGTATCGGGCCCGAGCGGGTTGGTACCATCATCTCCCGTGTGACCGGCCATGAAGCACATCGTTGCGTTTTGGCTGTAGCAGGAGATAGCCGTTTATATTTCATTTCATATCTGTGAAATGAATTGGTGAGCAGCGGTTTGACAATGCTCTCGGTATAGTCGAGTCCATGGGCGACGGTGACCATTTACCATTAGATGGACCGTGGCTTGACTGCCACTACATGCAATAAAAAAAAAACTATGTTACATTGCTTCAGTGGTATCGTGAAATACAGCCTGCATGTCAGTCGTATTATGAGATAATAGATATAAACTCACCCTATCACAACCCGTTAAGCGTTGAAGCGATCACAACTGAATCAATGAACTTACATTACATTATCTGCTTAATGAAAATTTCCATTCATTGGGCATTGAATGAAATTACGTATTAATTCTGTCTCTCTTTGTTTTCCTTTTTTTATTACGTATGGTGGCTGATGAGCCTCGGCCCACCTGATGGTAAATGGTAACCGTCACTAATGGACTCAGCTATAGCGAGAGTATTGTCAAGCCGCTGCTCATTGCATTTAATAGATATGAAAAGAAAGAATAGAATCAACTGCGGTCTCCTGCTACAACCAAAACATACCGACGTAGTTCATGGCCGGTCACACAGGAGATGGTGGTACCAACCCGCTCGGGCCCGATAGCAAGTAAGTACTCCCACTTAGTACTCCATCCATCCATCCATCCATCAGCCTTTTAAAGTCCACTGCTGGACATAGGCCTCCCCAAGACTGGGGGATAGTGCTGTAATCGCCACGCTTAGCAGGCGGGTTGGCGATCGCAGTGGATGTTGTTAATACTCGAAGGAGTGCTGCTGCCCACTCCCTCGGTATTCCCTCAGTTGGCTCTTACGACTCCCATGGGTGGAGAGGGGTGGTACTATTCTAAAGCAGGCCCCACACGGCAGTACTCAGTCCTACCTATTACAATTAAAAAAGTACATATAGTAGTAGAAGGTCACTAGATAATCTTAGTCCTTCAAAGCCTGGGGTACATTTAAATGTGAGATATAAAAAAAAATAAAAAAATTCATACTATTTGATGACGCGATTTTTTTGAAGTAGCTGAGTATGTCCAGTGCTAAAATACAGATCAAAAATGTTCTCAATATATTATTACTGTCTCACTGTAGAGCAGGTGTCTTACGCTGTCCCCGTGCCCGTCTTATAGAAAATCTCTCAGGAAGAGCTTTCTTACGATCTTTCCTTCACCGTTTGTTTATTTTTTTCGTTTCGGCGTAAGTCGGCCTAAATTTAGAAATAAAAACAAAAATGACTGTTCACGCCCGCTGTTACACGTATGGTAATAAGATTATGCGAACCTTGACATGTTGAAGCCATGAATATATCAACCTTGACCTATCGTCGTGTTATCGGTAAACCAATACAAGACACGAAATAATATAAATATAACATTTCAACTGTATCCTACGTCATTATATTTTCTTTTACGAGAGTTTAAGTTTTATTTGCGATAAACGGCTATCTCCTGCTACAGCCAAAACGCAACGATGTGCTTCATGGCCAGACACGCCGGAGATGGTGTTACCAACCCGCTCGGGCCAGCAGTAGTCACCGATAAAGTCAATATAAAGATCTTCTTGTTTAATGGCTCTTGTTGTGGCCAAAGAGTATATAATGAAGAGTTGTGGCAGTGTGAGGACAATTTCGCCTCAATATAAAGATATAAAGCAATTCAATTCAATTCTTCATTCTGGCGGTCCCGATGATTTCGCCAAAGGCAGGTTTTTTTTTTTTTTTTTTAATTTTTATTGAAAAGAAACGAAAATCGCACTAGAGATGACGCACAGCATAGATAACTAGATCAGACATCAGTCAAAACGGAAAAAAATAGAATATGACACACGGAAGTACTAAGTACTTTGTTGTTAGTCTGAGTTTGTACGTAGTATTTACTTCCATGATCTGTCGCAATGTCACTATTTTCTGTGTTTAGGTTGTATTTTCGATACTATAACTTCTTTTTATTTTTCTCAATTTCTTAATAGTATGTTAAGTTGATATTTTCTATATTTTGAATAGAAAAAGGTAACAATTTTTTTGAGGCATATTTCGTCTATTTACATTTGTGACCCAGAAATAGCCGCCTCCTTTATGGAGTTAAGATTCAACTTGGAGTAGGACTTCTCACTGGTTATCAAAACCGAACGCAAGCTTATAATAACAAAACGGTTATAAGCGTCCGTTCAGCCAATTTTATTGATTTACGGCGGGAAAGTCAGCTCCTTTTATCCGGACTCTTCTACTGAATATAGTGTCGGGTGACTTCAATTGTTTCTTGTAACACCACGTTACAAGTTTTGAGGACTTCATGAGAGCCAATTACCGCTTACTTACCTATCAGAGGAAACGTGATTATTTTGCTATCGTTAATTAAATAATAATAACTTCTTTTGGGTGTGCTAGCTCTGATGCAAAGAAAAAAAGAAAAATGGCACCCCATGGTGTTCTTTTACATGTTAGTACCCCATGGCATATATTCCTTTACTAGTCTAAAAAAGTTTCCTCTTTTAGCCATGGATATTTCCTGAGCCAGCAGCTATGACTGCGGGTGGGTCTTGGCCGTCATTTCAGCGCGTTCCGTCTTTTTTGATCTTTTTCATCGAATTACAGTTACTGTAGCGGAACATCAACGCGTCCTCATGTCAGAAGTTCTTCTGATAGGATCACAAAACTTAGGTTCGTTGAAACTTCATATTATCAGATATACTCGTATATCACCTAGAATTCCATGGTTTAATTGCAAAATTAATTCGTCAATATTCATATATTGTACCGTATTGTTTACAACAATGTGTTTAAATTAAATATTTTTGTAGCATATATACGCTGGCTACACCTTAAGATATAGGTACTTTCATATAATATAATAGAGAGTTGTAGTTGTTCAAAAATCCTAAAGATATTAGTGAATCGTGTCCGTGGGAAGCGAGGGCGGGTAGAACTAGATACAATGAACTTAAACTTCACGGAATTGACCTGTGCGTAGTAAAAAACTCCTCAAGCATTTTTGATTACTACCGTAAATCCTGATTTACACAAGTCACGTTGTTGTTTGTTTGTAAGTATACCAAGATTGAAAGTCTGTAATTGCGAAATTAATCATGTATAATCCAATTAACAGTTTCATTAACATCGCTTATTTTTGCATTGAGTTTCACGTCATAAACTGAAACGATCTTTGGCAATTTCTTTAAACTTTCACATTGTCTAACAATCAGCTATTCTTGTCTGTCTGGTTCATGTCTGGCAGTACCTAAGTGGGGAGTAGTTTATTATAATCATCGTGATAGTGCGAAATTACGATGTGCCAAGCAATTTCGTGGCTATTTTTGAATGTTTACTGTGAACTACACGGCTGCGCGTGAGTAGACTAAATATAGACACAAGTTGTTTCTCCCGCTAGTAAAATTTAATGTTAAGATGTAGAGGCACAACGTAAATAAATGCCACTATGTTTTTCGTCTATAATTCCATGATTTTTTTTATGGATGTACATGTACATATTTTTGATGTGAAACATCTAATGTGGAGGGAGGGTAAATTCGGCTGTTAGCGTGGCGACGCTTTTCAAATCAAATCAACTTGTCCCGTTCAAATCATGAAGTTAAATTTGACACACCTATCGGTTTCCAATTGTGCTGAAATTTTACACGCATATGTATATCGCGTGACAATGCAATATTATGATGACATGGAGCTGATTTGATGATGGAGCTGGAAGCTGGACATAGGAACTCTATAATGAAACGGCGCATCCTCATCGAGTTTGGGCTCGTATGATTCGTCTTGACGATTACTTTGTCTCTAGGTGGTATCCAGGGTCTGATGATGAAGCTGGAAGGTGGCCACAGTAACTCTATAATGAAACGACGCACCCTTAAAGTCTGGGATGAGGCTTGCTTATTTTCTATTTCACATTTTCGCACTTTGTGTTCTGGGATTAACATAGTGCAAGGTGTTAAAGTTTTAATTATATATCTTATTGATTTTAACATTATAATTTTCTTTTGTCACAATATTGATCTGGGGCAGTAAAATGCGTACACTTATTTTAGATAGCTACCGTAAAATAATTAACTAATTACTGAGAGACTAGTAATATATGGTGTCTTAGGACCAGAGGGCCTAGTTAAGTTGCATTCTATGATCGCAAACGCTATAGACACCTATTAAAACATCTATAACGATATCTATAACGCTAAGTCACGTGACTTAACGTTAGAGATATCAAATTTCCATAAATTTTATAGTTTTTTATAGAGCTAGCGATCATAGAATGCAACTTGGCTAGACCCAAAGGTTTGTCCGTAGATATAGATGTAAGAGCACCTTTCTGTGACATATAATATAATACCTACAAGCGGGGATTGAACTCGTACCTCCTAGAACCGCGATCCAGGCGGTATGCGACTAAGCTATCGCAGTTTGCTCGGAGCTGGCACTTTCCATATCCCATTTTCTTACTGTTTCGGGTGACCCTTAGCTACACAATCTGTCTTGTATATTTGTACACAGTTCTGACAAAGTTTGCTTCCTAACTATTATAAAGTTGTAACAGAGCTATGTCTGTAAATCCTTACTAATATTTTATATGCGAGAGTAATTAAGTGTTTTCTTCGTTGTTACGCTTTCACGCTGTAACTACTGAAACAATAATCGTGAAATATTGCATAGGTATAGTCTGGATCCCCGAAAAGAACATAGACTACTTTTTATCCCAAAAAATAAATGGTTCCCGTGGGATAGTTATTTTATCATAGAGATACCCTATTAGTATGCTGTAAAGTGATGTAAAGCCTACGCGGACGGAATCGTTAGAAAAAAAATCTGTTAGGCTATTTAGGTGTGTCTGCATAGACATTTTTTTTAGAATTTCTGTTTGTTTGTTCGCACATCACGCAAATCCTTGATCTATATAAATAAAAATTAATCCGCGAAATGTATGTACGCGCATAACTTCCGAACAACTAGACCAAATTCGATAATTATTTTTATTTTATGTTCAATATTACCAGGACAAGATTTGTATAAGAGAATATTTAAAAAAAAAGTGACAGGAAAATTTGGAAAGTAATCTCATAATATCTTAGACAAAGAATATTGTAGACAAGCTATCAGCGTATGCAGTGACGAGATAGCAATAGTTTGACATTATGATACCGGAATAATTTTAAAAGATAACTATGATTATGACTTTGTTGACTAAAATGTACTACCTGTTTTAGCCGGATACAAGAATGACAGGGCAGAATAAATTGCAGTTATGCTTATATTTTGCTTAAAATGTATTAGAACATGTAACATTAGTGTATATAACGTGATTAATGAAGGTTTTTTTTTACGTCAATACAAAAACAAGCTTACATACTGAGGATGGGGACGGTTGGCCACCTTATTAATGGGGCCTAGTTGATTGGGTCCAAATTCAAATAACGTATACGCGAAAAGGATATTATTATTTACATTTACCCTTTAAATTAGTTCAACCCATAGCCAACAGTTGATAACTTCAAAGATAATGGCAGTATGCATAGATTGACATTAATTCAATATAAAATTAAGGAAAACCGAAAAATACTGTTAATTACAAGGCATTACATTATGTTCTAATTGTTTAATTGTAATGTTATTTATTACATGTTCGCATTGTAAACGCAAGGTTTTCTCTAATTTTTTTGTCATTAAGTATTTAACGTGTAATATTTTCGGTACTTTTTAATTTGATTAATTCCTTTCATCAAACGTGTCAATATATGGAATTAAATGATAATGCGACTGATTTGAATTTACCGGAATTGATACATTTCCTTAGTCCGTGACTGTATACCATCCATGTGAAGCCGAGGAGGGCATAAATAATAGTAAAATACGCCTTTCAGGAATTTAGAAAATATTCACGAAAAATATGGCGGTACGAGGTTCGCCGGGTCAGCTAACCTAATAAATGGCCGAGCATGTCAACTACTTAAAATATAAAAAAATATCAACATAATTTTATAGGTATATTGTGTGATTGTATAAGGGGGCAATCTTAATTAACGTGTGTTACAGTGAAATATTGGTAATGACCTTTGTAAAGATATCTCTGTAGTAGTTATAGATATGCTAATTGAGTTGTGATTTTAATCGCATGCATCTACTTGACGAAGATTTATATTTTTATGTAACAATAAATGCATTTTGTGAAGGCTAGACAGATTTTAATATAAAAACATAATTAATAATATAAAGACTTCCGTTTAACATTTAGACTGTCTGGTAAATAAGAACTCGAAATAAAAATATATTTTCTTTATAAAACTTAATGCCACTAGAGTTGTATCTTTTTGCACTTCCCTATTAATTAACACTACGCTATTAATTGGGTACAAGATGACAATAATAAAATTATTATGACTAATACTTTCACTGATCTTAACATTTTATATATATACAGAATGTAAATGGCATCGTACTGATAATTTGATACCATGGGTTCAGTACTCGATTCTGAACTACCAGGTTGTGGAAATTTGCATCGGTCTTTTCATGAAAATTGTAATTACTTATTCATTTTTTTAAATTGTTTTCCAAATAAAATCGTTATATTGTTCTATGTAAATTTGTTTTTCGTAATAAGCCGATATTAATCACCAATCTCGAATCCGAAAATTACAATGGATTGACACGTTCATCATGTTTTTAGTAGCATTGTTAATGATTCGATGGCGGCTAAAAAATTGCTAACTTTGTAACCCGTCGTTGTCGACGAAAATGCTATATACATTTATTTGGTGAAATCTTTGCCCGGAGTTATCGGATGTCATTTACACCCGGTATATGCTAACTCGCGAATTCAATTGATCGCACAAATATCTATAGTGGTATAATGGTTAGGGAGCTGAGTGCCATTTTGGTATATGATTTGTTCGTCTTTCATATTAATAGGGATGAAAGTTTACGCCAATACAAACCGATTTGGTCCTGTAAATGAAAGTTGTATGTCCCTGCGTTTTCAAGTTACTGTGCTTCAAAAATGTAAAAAAAAAATTGATACTAAATTATTTGTTCGCGTCTGCCTCTTGGACTGATGGTCAAAATCATCCTTAAAACTATAAACATCGAAGAGGCAGATTTGCAGGGCTCTGTTTTATCACGGGACGTAGATGCAAAAATGTAAAAAAAAAAGCTATACTAAATCATTTGTTCGTCGTTCTCATTGCGTCCATTCGATTCATTAGGACTCCCAGAATATGAAAAAAAGTTGGCAGACGTCTAGGTCGCTGATTTTTTTATGTACGATTTTTTAAAGTTTTTTTCAGGAATTAAGGTAAAGCGGGTATTACGGTTTATTATTGTTATTACTAAGAGTTCACGTCATAGTATATTATTTTCTGTCTTTTATGAAAGGAAATAAAATTTTAATCAATTAAAAATTTAAAAAGGTTTATTTGAAAAAAAGCAAAGTATCACGCCTATATTCCCGAAGGGGTAGGCAGAGGTGTATTATACACCCACGATTCGCAAGCTATGTTTAAGTCCCACGTAATAGGGGTCGAGCCTATTGACGTCTACTAGACTATGTAATGTAATTTTATTATTGCTTGAGACACGTACCTTCAATATCTTATAAATGTCTTCAAATTATAAGTATTTAGTTGTGATGCGATGACAGACGTCAGGCGGTAGGTGACGGCTGACAGATAGCAGTTAGTCAATTTAAAAGAGGACAGACGTCCTACGAGGGATTCGATTGGCAAGAACGTGAACACAGTCGGTCGTGGTCGCCATACAACTAACCTGCACTCTATGTGATTATTTTGAGAGTTACATCCTAAAATATTGTGAGAATCACTTGTTATTTTGTTACCAAAACTAAACTATCCATAAAGATTAGTGTATTGAATAATAACGTCGTGTGATTTCAAGACTACCCTCATGTCTGACCAGCATTCTGATGTACATGAAAATGAAGATAAGCCTTCGTTAAATATTTACATATATATTGTACACTATAGTATAGTATATATATAAGAGAGGATCACCACATAAATATGTGTCCGAGAGAGCAAGACAGCACTATTCGGAGCGAACGAAGGGAAATTTAATTATTGGCCTCGATGGCCTGAAATAAAACGGATTATTCAAAGAGAATAAAAAAATTAAAATAAAAAAAAAAATTGTATTGTTTTGGCTCATTCATTCATCCATCAATCCATCAGCCTTTCAACGTCTACTGCTGGGACATAGGCCTCCCCAAGAGAACTCCACAACGAGCGGTCCCGTCATGGGGAATAATGCCGTAATCGCCACGCTTGGCAGGCGGGTTGGCGATCGCAGTGGATGTTGTTAATACTCGAGGGAGTGCTGCTGCCCACTTCCCCGGTATTTAATGTTTTTTTAGCTCGGACAACCCCTAATAAAAATAAAATAAACATTTCTAAACATTTGAAATAATATTTGGAGCCAAACGAAACCCACGGTTCATTGGACATCAAAATACGAGGGGTCAGGCCAATGACCGCGTGATTTGACGCTGAATGCCCTATAGGTAAACGCCAACTTTCTGGGGAATTTTACCGTTGTCACTCTCTTCTCTCTAAGCAAGAAAGACAAAACTTTCGAAAAAAAATTATATAAAAATGCTCTGCCCTTGGAAAATCAGAGGTCTGGACGTCTGCCTCTTCGATGTTTATCGTCTTGAGGATGATTCTGACCATCAGTCCAAAAGGCAAATACGAACAACTGATTTAACAGACATTTTTTTTTTACACTTTTAAAGCGCTGTCGATTGAAAACGCAGCGCTATCATGGTGGCAGACTATTTTTCTGTGGTTCTTTATATCGTCATTAATCGAACAATTCAGGTCTGCCAAGTGAACGATTCATATACAATTTTTTTAAATCATAAAAAATTAAACACAAAGTGAAAAATGTGAAATCGAAAATAACAGTCAGGAGCAGGATTTGAACCTGCATCTTCTGGATACCGTCCAGATGCTTTACCAATTCAGCCATCCTGACAATTGCTCCTGACTGCTAATTTCAATAACACATACTTAACGTCTTTGGGTGACACCTGCGCCATCTGTCGGAAGTATTTTCATACATTATACCGACCAGGTAAACTTAATTTTACAATTAAGATTTTACCTAATAATGACGCAAACCCTTACATTAAACACAAAGTGAAAAATGTGAAATCGGAAATAACAGCCAGGAGCAGGATTTGAACCTGCATCTTCTGGATACCGTCCAGATGCTTTACCAATTCAGCCATCCTGACAATTGCTCCTGACTGCTAATTTCAATAACACATACTTAACGTCTTTGGGTGACGCCTGCGCCATCTGTCGGAAGTATTTTCATACATTATACCGACCAGGTAAACTTAATTTTACAATTAAGATTTTACCTAATAATGACGCAAACCCTTACATTAAACACAAAGTGAAAAATGTGAAATCGAAAATAACAGTCAGGAGCAGGATTTGAACCTGCATCTTCTGGATACCGTCCAGATGCTTTACCAATTCAGCCATCCTGACAATTGCTCCTGATTGCTAATTTCGATAACACATCATACTTAACGTCTTTGGGTGACGCCTGCGCCATCTGTCGGAAGTATTTTCATACATTATACCGACCAGGTAAACTTAATTTTACAATTAAGATTTTACCTAATAATGACGCAAACTAAATTATTTTCGATTTCACATTTTTCACTTTGCGTTTAATGTATAGTGCTAAGCATGTCAAATGCTAAAAATATATATAAAAATATCTAAATATTCATAAAAAAATATTTCAAAATTAATTACTTAAAAAGTCAGAGGGCTGGACGTCTGCCGCTTTGATGTGCTTCGTTTTGAAGGTTTTTCTGACCATTAGTTCAAGAGGCAGAGACGAACAAATGATTAAGCATACGGTTTTTCTTACATTTTTGAAGTGCTGTCAATTGATAATGCAGGCCTGTTATGGTGACAGACGCGGTCCTTAATGGTTTCTATGGTACAATCATCGATATTAATCATGTCTGCCACACGATCAGATCATATAGAACTTTCAGCATTCAGCTCCCTAACCATAATGATTCTGATATAAACTAATATACATATCATGAAACGGCCTTCCGCTGCCCGCTCATCGTTCGTGATAGACAGCCCTAGAAGCAACGGGTGGTGAACCACGTCGCCACCATTCTTATAATTGGTACCATAAATCTCCATTGCGTTCCCACAGGATACACCCCCATCCCACACATATGCACCAAAGAGGCTGCAATAGTAATTATTGATTATATTCTACTGCCACACAGATGGCGGAGGGGTTTATATACCGGCCTCGCGATCCAAGTATACTGAGATAAGTGATATGCCCATACAGGGCAATTCTAGGTGTGTACCACAATATCCCACTGAAGTAGTGCACATGGTACCAGTGGCCCGCCAACATAGACGGAGAGACGGCACACGGCGGGTTTATTTAGTGGGTGAGGGCCCCACACTACCCTGTTCGTTACCCCGAACGACGGGGTGTGCGGTTAGGTACATTATTTCCCGGCTAAACAAAACAAAAAAAGTGGTATGATCCACAATATACTTTCCGTGTCCATCCTTTAAATTGTATATTTGTGAAGTTCCCCGTGATGGATTATTCATTAGTGCAGGTGTTAAAAAAATAGTCTACCCAACATGATTCAGTCATAACGACAAGTGAAGCATTCGCAAAGTTGTGCGGTACGAGAGTTTTGATATCACTTCAAGTAAAGCTATTATATCAGAGAGACTTCAGACAATCTCAAGTAATTCAAATCATCAACATACACTGCAGATTGGTTCGGGAAGCGTTCACAAGATTATACACGAGCACCTTTGCGTGAGGAGGATAGTTTTGCGCTGGGTACCGCACAACCTCACCGAAGCTCAAAAGTCAGCTCAGTCAAGCTCAGTGGAGTGGTGCCGTGATATGATTTAAAAAATGTATGCAGGCTCGTCTCGGCGCATTTACGACATTGTGACAGGTGACGAATCATGACAACGCGCCCGCGCACTCAGCGCTCAAAACGAGGGACTTCCTGGACACCACACCGGTCAGAGTCTTGGGTTAACCTCCTTACAGTCCTGATCTGGCACCGCGTGACTTCTTTTTATTCCCTAAAATAAAAAATCAGCTGAAATGGATACAGTTTTCATTGCCGGAAGACGCGCTAGCAGCGTTCGGGACGGCCGTGGAAAAGATGTCTGCGGTGGACTGGAAAAAATGTTTCGAAAATTGGTTCAGACATGAAACTTTCTATAGAGGCTGGTGGAGAGTTTTTTGAAAAGATTTAATTAAAATCTTTTTTTATCCAACAAGTTAATTTTTTAGTTTCTCAAAACTTTCTGAGTGTCCCACGGTAACAGTGATAGCCAAGCGATAAAACCAAGGACTATAAAAACAGTGGTATTGAGTTCGATCATGTGTGTATTTGATTACAAATTATAATTGCTAAGTAAAGCATCGTAAGCAAACCTGATCATCGTGAGGAAACCTGATAATTTTTCTCAGTGGCTTGTGAAGTCTGCCAACCCACACTGGCCAGCGTGGTGGACTACAGCCTAAATCTCACTCCGAGACACGTGCTCAATAGTAGGAAAGTGAAAAGGTTAAATAAAATATCGTAATATATATGAAAGTAATCTCTAACCCGGAATACATCCACGGACGATATTTTGTGAGAAAGTGGTTCTTCTCAGGGCGAACCGCAGCCCATTCTTTATAAAATCAGCAAAGTTATGTCACCACTAAAACTAAAATTGTACAAAAATATCTGCTTTTATAAAATAACTAGCTATTGCCCGAGCCTTGGTCTGTGTGGACTAAAAAATCAAATCCACCAAGTCATTCGTATATAACAAGAACTCTTTATCTGAATAGAAATATTCTGTATTTATACAAGCCAAAACTTATCTTTAAACCTACCAGATTTCGTTCAAATCCTTTTAGTAATTAGGTCTGTATGTCAATAATAGTATATACCTAGGAGGACTATTAATTATTTCAGTATTAAAATACCCTATATGTAAATCTATCCGTTCAGTCGCTTAGACATGATTCACGGACAAACATCCAAACATCTTCACAAACTATCGCATTTATAATTAGTAGGACTAGGAAGTAGGATACCAGTAGTAAATAATTTAACACGTACGAAGAATTTAATAAGGTACTAGATATTGCACAAGTTACTTTCATATAGACATTAGTAGGCAGTTAAAATAAGCTATTGCACAATTAGAAACAAATGACGTTGTCCGCATAAACAATGCGTGACGGTCAATTGAACACTCACATTACCA
Organism: Leucoma salicis; assembly: GCA_948253155.1. Classification (NCBI taxonomy): domain Eukaryota; kingdom Metazoa; phylum Arthropoda; class Insecta; order Lepidoptera; family Erebidae; genus Leucoma; species Leucoma salicis. The sequence continues at coordinate 17,532,605 of OX411818.1, forward strand.
TTTACCTTGCATCGTTTGTCGCGACGCAGCTATGGCCGACCCGAAAACCGGTGCACCTGTCTAAATGTCTAGACTTATCGACTTAAAAGTCAGATTGTGAGTGATGCAAGGTTGAGCATTACAATGCGTACATTGAATGTCTCACGCAAAGGCGAATGGTGAAATTTTCGGTGCTTATTTTATTACATGTAATATTGGATAGAGGTATCATCTTCGGGCTCCATTAGTGTATCGGGTCTCTTGTTACTTGGTTTGAGTGGTGAAGTAATTCTTTGGGATTAAAGCTGTATTTTGATGGAACATGTGAAGCCTACCAACGATCGTATTACAGGGAAATGTTGGTCACGAGGGCGGCCAGTGAGGCTAGCCATCTGGACCAGTTGTTATATTACACCACATTGCTTGCATAATGCTTATATAAGTGTATTTAGTATACTTTTAGTCTTGTAATTTTTAATTAAAAGAGGCTCAGGCATAGGAATATTTGCCAACTAGATACTTGTTTGATTTCAGGAATAGCATCCTGAAATCAACATGTCGTCAGTAGAAGAAAGAAGAAGTCAGAAAACTACGGCATCACTTTTCTAATCCCGCGATGTTGCACTTGGAAAATGCATATCTATGCTCGTAACAAACGAGACATATTTACTACTAACTTATCAGGACATGGGAATGATACAAAATAAATGACTTGCAAGGGAAGAAAACATGGTAAGTTGATCATGTTACGCAGATTGCAGTGTAGATAAGATCGTGGGTCGTGATGATGCTTGTTCGAAAACTGGCACACCTGTCTAGACATTAACGTCATATAACACAAGGCTAAGCATTACTGTGCATTCTTGAAATACCTTTCATGCAATATCGTCTACATTACTCAAATTCAAATGCATGAAGTTTGGACGAGCTGACTTTGGTAATTCTGTTGATCTAGTTTATAAACTATGACAATAATTAATATGTCTGCGCCAAAGAGTGTCACTTCCTCCAATTTAAGACGATTTATTAATGTAGCTGAAGTTTATATTTACTTTGTATCTGTGAAATGCATCTCTTGATAAGTAATACCAGTGGGTAGTGATACCAAATTAAGAATATTCATTTATTTCGCAGATGGGGATCATTGATGGCACCTGCTATTTGGAAGGAAGTCCATCGAGTATGAGAGCTATATAAAATTAAGTCATAATACCAATGTAAGCATCGAAAAAGGCAAAGCAATAGAGAGTATTTTAGCTAGGTAACTACCTACAATGATCTTACTTGACGGGCCTCGTGGCGTAGTCGGTAGTGTAACCGACTTCCGTGCACGAGGTCGTGGCTTCGATTCCCAGTCAAGACAATTATTTGTGTGATGAACACAGATATTTGTAGGGCGTCTGGGTGTTTTCTATCTATTATCTGTATCTATTTACAAAAAAAAGTAATATATGTATTATATCCGTAATCTGGTACCCATAGCACAAGCGTTAAGCTTAATTTGGGACCAGAGGACGTTGCAAGTGTGAAATGTCCGTGAATATTTATTTATATTTATATCTCGTTATATGCATACATTACTGTCTACTACTCCCTGTTAAGAAAAAGTTTTCATTCAGCAGATGTTGTGATAAACACATAAGCAATTACTGTATTCATCACCATTAAACATGAAGCAGACTATTTTATATTAGTTACTGATAAATGCAGTCTTAAGTAAACCCGTAGGCTTTGAGAGAGATATATTGACTCATTGTGGCTTCTTGTAAGTAGCTGTGAAGAAACAGTTGGCCCTGCCCTAGATAACGCGCTCATTCATATTCACTAAATATGAGTAAACAGGCTCACGTTCGATTAACTTATTCAAAGGATAATATGTGCATTATGAGTAGGTATTTTCTAAATTTATCCATTTTGAAATGAAGAAATCTAACGAAAATAATGCGTAGGTATATAATATAACTTATATAATTATATTTTTATTAGTAAGGTCAGCCCATCATACCAGGAGCCACAGCCAAGCCTTTTTTTTGTTAGGCGTGAAAAAATGTGCCTAGCCGCACACCCCGCCGTTCAGGGTAACGAACAGGGCAGTGTGGGGCCCTCACCCACTAAATAAACCCGCCGTGTGCCGTCTCTCCGCCTTTATTGGCAGCCCACTGGACTGTGTTACATTACTTTAGTGGTCCGCCTATGGTTTACCCTCTCGAGTAACCTGGATACCGTTCAGATGCTTTGCCAATTCACCCATCGTGACGTTTTCGATTTCACATTTTCCACTTTGTGTGTAAGTTATATGGCTAAGCATGTCAAATGCTAAAAATATCTAAAATATATAAATTATTTCTAGAGTATTTTTAGGGAATTTCTCAGAAAATTATAACTAACTTATTGTAAGTGTTTGAGGATGTGGCATATGAGTGAAGAGACATGGAGCGTTGTGAACGATGACGGATTATAAAAATAACAATACTAATATCGCTATTAAAAAAATAGGTGTTAGCAGTAGAAAGGTGAAAATTTAGGGTTGTATGTATTTTTTAATGCATCCATCCATCCATCCATCAGCCTTTCAACGTCCACTGCTGGACATAGGCCTCCCCAAGAGAACGCCACAACGAGCGGTCCCGTCATGGGGGATAATGCCGTAATCGCCACGCTTGGCAGGCGGGTTGGCGATCGCAGTGGATGTTGTTAATACTCGCGAGAGTGCTGCTGCCCACTCCCGCGGACTGAGGAGTCGGCTCTTACGACTCCCGTGGGTAGAGAGGGGTGGGACAATTCTTAAGTCGGCCCACACGGCCATGTATTTTTTAATGTCAAATCATAAAAATATTTAAATAAAAATTTGTTCAAAAAATACAAAATATTTTTTGGGGTGTACCACCCTTATCACTGAGGGGTATTAAAAATAGTTTACATCCTATTCTCAGACCTATTGAATATAAAAACAAAATTTCATAAGAATCGGTCAAGCCATTTCGGAAGAGAATGGCGACAAACCCTGTGACACGAGAATTTTATATATTAAGAAAGATATCTGCCTTACCTATTATATTACACGAATAAAGATAGATTATATATACTTCATTCAGTTATGTGTAATGGTTGCGTTTTTTAAATATTATTAACACGTAGTGATTGCCTATCTGACCTACACGACCCAACTAAGGCGACAACAACTGGCGACCTTAGAACGAGACTAAAATCAGGTTTTTTATTCTGACCTCAGGAAACATAAACAAAAAATCATAGCATAACGCCTGTATTTCCCGAAGGGGTAGGCAGAGGTGTATTACACACCCATGGTTCGCCAGCTATGTTTAAGTCCCACGTAAAAGGGGACGAGCCTATTGCTTGCCATCTACCGGGCACATTTCAAAACTCCGGGCTGCTACTGAGATTTTTTTACGAAAAAGCTCAATAACACTGCCCGAACCGGGGCTCGAACCCAAGACCTCATGATCAGCAGTCGCTCACACTACCGCTGCACTACAGAGACAGTTTTGAGAGGAACCCCTTGCTTAACGAGCCTTCCGAAGCATGGAGTTACTAAGGTGACTTGCTATTAGTTTGAGTGAAACGGTTACTACTTAAATATCTATATCTGTCGTCGATTATACATTTTTAACGAAGGTGGTTGATGGTGATGGTTGTTGGTTGCTGGTTGGTTGAAACCTTTATTGATGTAAAATATCTAATGCGGAGGAAGGGTAAAATCGGCTGTTAGCATGGCGACGCTTTTCAAATCAAATCAAATCAACTTGTCCCGTTCAAATCATGCAAGTTAAATCTGACACACTTCCCGGATTCCAATTGAGCTGAAATTTTACATGCATATGAATATCGCGTGACAATGCAATATTATGATGTCATGGAGCTGATCTGATGATGGAGCTGGAAGCTGGACATAGGAACTCTATAATGAAACGGCGCAACCCCATCGAGTTTGGGTTCGTATGATTCGTCTTGACGAGTACTTTGTCTCTATGTGGTATCCAGGGTCTGGTGATGAAGCTGGAAGGTGGCCACAGTAACTCTATAATGAAATGACGCAATCCCATTGAGTTTGGACTCGTTTCATTCGTCTATATAGACTACTTACTTTGAGTACTTTGTCTTTAGATGGTATCCAGGTTCTAATGATGGAGATAGAAGGTGGCCATAGGAACTCCGTTATAAAACGACATAATTCCATAATGTTTGGGCTCATATGATTCGTCTTGACGAGTACTGCGTCTCTAGATGGTATCCAAGGTCTGATGATGGAGTTGGGAGATGGCCACAGTAACTCTGTAATGAAACGACGCTACCCCATCGAGATTATATTCGTTTGATTCGTCTTGAGGAGTACTTCGTCAAGTTATAATCATTTTATGTCTACAAAATAATTTCGTTGTTTTTACATCTGGTAGACGTCGGTTTTATGTCGGTAAACCACCAGAGAGCGCTGCAGCAGTCAGTACAAGACACTATTCAGCCGATTCCAATATGGTTTTTAATATCATATTTAGGCTGGGCTAGACCTAAAAGTGTGTGCTATATTAAAATAAAATGTATGTTAATGATGTATTTACGATAGGTGGCGTGTGTCTTTAAGACATCCTGCTCGCAGTAAAGCACTCTTTTTTCCACTTTCACAAATAATTTGTTCTTTAAAGTAGCTGAGCATGTCAAGTGCTAAAATACATATCAAAATACTTAAGAAATGGTGCCTTCTATTAGTATGAATTTTAATTGTAATATTAAACTTACTATATTGGAATAAAATGTATGTAAATGATGCATTTACGATAGGTGGCGTGTGTCTTTCAGACATCCTGCTCGCAGTAAAGCACTCTTTTTTCCACTTTCACAAATAATTTGTTCTTTAAAGTAGCTGAGCATGTTAAGTGCTATAATACATATCAAAATACTTAAGAAATGGTGCCTTCTATTAGTATGAATTTTAATTGTAATATTAAACTTACTATATTGGAATAAAATGTATGTAAATGATGCATTTACGATAGGTGGCGTGTGTCTTTAAGACATCCTGCTCGCAGTAAAGCACTCTTTTTTCCACTTTCACAAATAATTTGTTCTTTAAAGTAGCTGAGCATGTCAAGTGCTAAAATACATATCAAAATACATAAGAAATGGTGCCTTCCATTAGTATGAATTTTAATTGTAATATTAAACTTACTATATTGGAATAAAATGTATGTAAATACACCCGATAGGGGGCGTGTGCCTTAATGACATCTAAAATAAAATTGAAGTGGAGATTAGGAGTCACCATTTGGTGACTGCGATAGCTTAGCGGTCCAGGGGGGTTAGACAGAATCACACAATCGACTCGCTTGTGACTGATAGAGAAAACGACGCGTGATGTCGCAATAATCCGTTGGCCAATCACGGTGATCTCTCAACCAATCACAGTGATCACGATACGATTGTGACATGTGAGATATGCGATTCTGCCTAACCCCCAGAGCACTTCCCTGTATTAAATGGGACGCAGGTTCAAATCCTGCAAAAAAAAGTAAATCTCTCTTTTTCCAATTCACTAATAATTTGTTATATAAAGTAGCTGAGCATATCAAGTGCTAAAATACAGACCAAAATAAATATGCTGAAAATGTCCAAGCCAGATTTTAAAACGTAATCGAAAAAGGATTAAATAGCTTTTTGAAAGTCCCCTGACAATAGAAAAATAAGAAACATAACATTACGCCTGTATTCCCCGAAGGGGTAGGCAGAGGTATATTACACACCCACGACTCGCCACCTATGTTTAAGTCCCACGTAATAAGGGGCGAGCCTATTGATGTCTACCGGGCACATTTCCAAACTCCAGGCTGCTACTGAGATTGTTTATTTTTAGGAAAAAGCTCAATGACATTACCCGACCCGGGGATCGAACCCGGGACCTCATGATTAGCAGTCGCATACACTACCGCTACACCACCGAGGCAGTTAAAAATAAGAAACAACAGATAAAATCAGAAATAATCTTTAAATAAAAAGGCTTGATTAGTTGCGAGTTCTACAAACAACTAATATTATGTTAACAATTATATTACCTATATTGGTTTCTCGTAGAGATAAGCACAAGAATAATATCAACAAAAATATTTACTATATACATACTTATACTCACGTACGAGTACATATTATTAAAATTGCAAATCCAACAAAACACGTCAGAGGTTGCAATTCTCTGCTTTCAAATAAATTTAATATAGGCACGCAACTGAAATATACCCGTCTGAATCAAGGATGTGTCACTAGTATATTAATAAAAAAGTAAAGAGATACCGAGGTAGATATAGATATAATATACCTAATAGTGCACGTCAATAGATGACCTTATTTCTATCAGACATGTCTAATATACAATTTCTATATAATTTATGATCATTTACTATAATAGAGTCTAGCTAGAAGATTACGCTATTGTGTATAATAATAGGCTAATATTGGAATAGACTAATGCTCTCGTTAAGATATATTAAATAAATATGAAGACTTATTGATTCTCAAACTATGTATAAAAATATTATGTATTATTTCTCTAACTTAATCTTATATTTTTGATCTATATTTTTTAGCATTTGACATGCTCCGCCACTTTTAAAGTATAAATTATTTGAGAATAAGGAAAAAGAGATTTTTAAAATTCATACTATTTGATAGCGTGATTTTTTTTTTTCCCCGCTAGTACAAAAAATCTCTTTTTCCTTATTCTCAAATAATTTATACTTTAAAAGTGGCGGAGCATGTCAAATGCTAAAAAATATAGATCAAAAATGTTTAAAAAATCACGCTATCAAATAGTATGAATTTTAATTGCAAAATTAAACTTACTATATCGGTTTAATGCATGTAAATGCTTCCGATAGATGGCGCTGGTCGTAAAGACAAATGTAATAAGGAGATTGGGATGGTCGAAGTACCTGTACTATAGCTCAGTGGCTTAGAGCACTTCCCCGGATTGGAAAAGACGCGGGTTCGTTTCCCGCTAGTACAAAAAATCTCTTTTTCCTTATTCTCAAATAATTTATACTTTAATCTTATATATTTTTTCTAATCTTATATATTATTTTTCTGTCGGTCCAAGATATTTTCTTTATACCTTTATCAAATTCCATGATTTACCCCTCATTTTAAAGCCGGCTAATTACGAAAAGGAGACCCAGTGTCTAAAAATGTACGGTTCCGTTCAAATTGAGATTTAGTCTCTCAGCTTTATCAGCTAAGAAGAGGTCCTTTACTGGATGCCGAATTCCGCACTGGTCGACTATTATCAATATGTAATGGAATATTTATTTCATCCACCCATCCATGCGTGGACTATTGATCATTCATTGCTAAATATAGGTCTCCCAAAGAGGGAGTCACAATAAGGTAACGGTTCCCTATGGCCTTGACCAGGTCGTAGTTCCACTTCGGGGAACGGCGCCGTCAGATATATATTCACCGATCGAGAACCTTTCTTCCCCAATGATTCTCGGTCCGTCGAGCGATCTGGATTACTCATTGCCAACTCCTCAGTTGGCCTTTTGTCAAAATCCAGATCGCTCGACGTCGTTGTCATACGGATCTCCGTAGTTCGGAATTGCAGAGTGAATCCGAATATTGCTCCCTCCATGGCACGCCGTGCTTCAATTTAAACAGACCCATATTATTAAAAAGCGAGTTAATGAATTAATATAACAAGTTCTTTACATAGACTGATAATGAACGTTATTCTACTCTAATGTATGCAGCCATAATTGGTCTAAACAATGTTAGGTAAAAACAAACAAACATTTTAAAACAGGATTTCATCACAACAATTTATTTGATTATAACAGAAATTGTTTCTAATGGTATTCTATTCAAACCATTGTTTGTCAGCTGCATTTTTCACAAGCATCCAAGCGTAGCGTCTGGCTAGACTCACCATGCGAGGGCGAAAGCTGTCTGCCATGTTATGTGGCACAATCTACAGGATGTAAATCATTTAGACAAAGGTGGGACCAAATTACTGTATTATTGTGCTCGGTCTTTAACTTGATTGTATAACTTGAGTTTATAATAGTTATTATCATCACACACAAGCAAGAAAAATAGTAAAGAAAGCCTAATGGAAAGATCAATAGATTGAGACATGAAAGTCTACTACCCGAAGGTAGAGTGTTACGATATAACCGATCAAATAATAAAATAAATTGTAAAGTCGCATATTCAATTGATACCGGGTACTATATCCGTAAACTTAAAATGGGCGCGTTTGCCTAGACCCCCTACCCAGTTAGATTATCGCCAATGGGTCGCATGATTCCACTCCCACAAAGGCCAGAATCAAATATTATTGCCTTATATGGCCAGCATGCGATCCCGGATGCGAGCAAAGTGTGCCAGGATTCGAGAACGTTCTATGGCTACTCCAATCGCAAGCGTATAGATAGGAAAAGTGGTATCAATTGAATATGCGACTTTACAATTTATTTGATTGTTTGATCGATTACGTCGTAACAAGAGCCCACGGCGTGTGCCCCTTTAGCGGGTACCATGAATGAGGTAGTGAAGGAAAACGTTGCGATAAATCCACTGGTTGCGCATATATAGCATCACGCTTGTATTCTCCAAAGGGGTAGGTAGAGGTGTGTTACACACCTATGGTTCGCCAGCTATGTTTAAGTCCCACGTAATAGGGGGCGAGCCTATTGCCGTCTACCGGACACATTTCCAAACTCCGGGCCAGTACTGAGAATTTTTCTTTTTACGAAAAAGCTCAATAATATGCTCGACCCGGAGATCCAACCCGAGACCTCATGATCAGCAGTCGCTCACACAACCGCTGCACCACAGAGGCGCATATAAAAGAACAGATATACGGGTATAGAATTGTAAGTCAGATGTAAACTTCGTACCTATAGTTATTAAGTTGCAGACGCTGCCGTGTTAAGACGGCAATCATTAAATAAAAAAGTAGCTAATGTTTACCCATGTATACACAAGCGAAGTTATTATTGTCAAATCTAATTTCTACCAGAAAGACTCCTCTACACTGTGGGATACTAAAGACATAGATTATGGTAGGTAGAAGAAAAATAAATAATACTTACTAGACTAGTATTTAAAATACGGTTCAACGGGGCACAGAAAAGGATGCTAGAGAACAACCTCAAGTTAAATTGAGGAATCGGCTTTTCGCGCCTGAGGTGCTGCAACTTCAAAGAATAACGAGGACGTAGGCTAGTTGTTGTTGTGAGTAACGCTTACGCTTTTTTAGTGAGGTGGGACAAAATGTAGACGACGGGTGGTGTGGGGCTCTCACCCACTAAATAAACCGCACCCTCACTCAGTGGACCACTGGTACCACATACATTTACTTCAGTGGTCTGTGAGGCGGCTAGCCCCTTATTCATCACCCCTAGTACAACGCAAAGATTGCATAACTTCGGTGCCTACTGCGTCTATAGACCACTTATAAAAATGTATTATGTTCTATATTTAGTATTACAACACTTTATAATAAAATACAATGATACATATGTGCACAGGTACACAAGCTTATTTACTCCATCTTTGAGCCACCATCACTTCACTCAATAAACAATAAAGTAAATTAATAAATTTTCTAGATGTAAGTAAGTATAATGAAGTATGACGCATAATGCTAATATGTAATCTGCATCTTGGTAATTTGATTAAGTATTATACCTTCGGATCTAATTGCGTTCGTGTTAGGTTCTAGCTGACTGATGTTATCGTACAATTGACTCGGTGAACTCCTTTCTTAAGAAATCATAATAACGAAACGTGCTGATGTAGGTTTACTAAAAACAATTAGGAGCATAAGCGTAGTTCATAGTGAGAAAAAAATAAGCCTAATTTGTGTAGTCACAAGGGGGTGAGTGGGTCTTGTTGTAGATTCAAGTACTTACAGCGTAACAGCTTTATAATAGTATAGATACCTATTTACTGCGAGATTCTAATAAAAATGCAGTCCAATACATTGATGTATAAAAAAGAGAAGATTCACAATTAGGCACTAAAAATGTCCACTATAAATAAGTGCAGATTGCGCTTTCCTGCACTCATTTCGTTCAGTGCTGTTTCGACGCGCGAGCAGACGCAACGCCCGCACCGTGTCAACATGCCTATTAAATACTAAAATCTCTTTTGAAAAACTCATTCACTGTCTCTTTTCATCTCGTTCTTTCTGAATAGTGTCATTACACACCGTACGAAGTTAAAACTTAATATTTTTAAAATTAATGCGAAATAAATGCTATATATTTATGTAAGATTGTATATACAACGTTTGCCACGATTTCTATACACAATTGTGTGTCCTTAATTTATAGATCAATGGTCCAATATTGAATTACAGACGAAGGCATGAATGAATCGCCAGTGTTAATATTCCCTTCCAACCCACGTTGTACTTGGAAGGGAATATTGACACTGGCGATTCATTCATGCCTTTGTTATGTCTATGAGTCAATTCGTTTAGTTACAACTAATACGATGTCTTCGATATATGGATAGAAGTCCATCTGATAGTAATGGAGAAATTCTTAACAGCCATTCCCGTAAATTGGCCACCCAGAAGACAAACCTCTCTCGTGGCTATCATGTTCTAGTCCACATTTTCAAAAGTTCTACAGCAGATATTGTCAGTCAAGTCGTTTTAGTTAAATAGATAATTTAAAATTACAAGTTGGTTCATGTTTTTACTTGTAAAGAGATATTTTCTTACAACATCACTTTCAGTTTGAATATGAATTAATTTTTTTGTAAAAAAGTGAATAGCTGAGTGTATAGTTCCGTTATAAAATGCATAATATCGTTGACGTTTCTGGTGAAATAAATAAAAACGAATTTAATTATGTTTGTTATAATTTATTATGTCTGTTTTGTTTTATTAGTTGAAGATGACTATTCGAATGAGAGTGTTCGTTAAAGAAACTGATTTGTTTTATCATTTTAGTCTTAAAACTTACATCACTATCCAACGCACACATTGACTAATCAAAAATGGTCACGCGTTATCGTGCTGCCAGGTCTATACGTTAGTATATGCTATATCTATGGTTACAATATCATATACAATATTATAGGGGTGATCATAGTCCGGAGCGTGCTCGTAGCGATCCCTGCCAGCCTGTAACCCTCAGGCTGCAATCCGGCTCGAATGTGTACCGCAGTGCGGGTTAGGGCTTGCCCCAGAAACGACGCGTACCGACCCGCCCCCGTCGGTACGAACAACGGCAGATGCGGCGATGGGGTCCGCCACAGAGACCAAGCGAAAGGGTAGCGATGCCTGTGATCTTCCTGGTGGCGGTATAGCTCTGTGGTCTGGTGTACCGCAGAGCGATCGGGCCAGCTTGTGAGTGGGGTTGTTGCTGTCCGCTCGCTTGGCGCTTGGAAAGACTACGGAATGTTCGATCCCAGACTTCTATGGGTCCGAATAAAACTAGGTGTCACCAGGGTCTTCATGGTCGCATCTTATGCTCCCGTAAGCTCTTCGGTGGCATTGGATCTAGAGAAGTTCTGGGATAATGTTAGGGAAGTTCTAGATTTGGCAGTAGCTAGTGAACGCGTGATCGTATGCGGAGACTTGAATGGATGGGATGGGACCAAGCGTCCAGACTTCGAGGACGTGCTTGGTTCATTTGGTGATAAGAGGATCGATGCAGGTAGGATCATTGCGGATGTATGTATGGAGAGAAACCTTATTGTGTCGAACACATTTTTTCAACATAAGGACATCCATATGTATACATGGAGAAGGAATGAACAGAGAATTATGATAGATATTAATTCTGGTAGACAGTCGCCTCCGAAGTAAAATTCTGGATACAAAAGCCTACAGGGGTCCCACTGTCGACGCTGACCACTATCTCGTTATTGCGAGATTTAGTGGTCTGTTCAGAAAGTGGAGACACTGGCGAGAGCGTGTCCACTTCGGAGGGCTTGAAAGAATAAAAATTAAAAAGTTGCAAGAAGAGATTGTAAGAACAAAGTATGCAGAGGGTGTCCGTGAACGGCTGACAATGGCAAGTCAGCCGGGATCTGACATAGAAGAATGCTGGAGAGTATTGAAAGATAGTATGGTACATACAGCGAAAGAAATATGTGGATGCTCAAAGAAGCATAGGAAAGTGAAAGGTGATGCATGGTGGGATACGAAAGTAGCAACTTCCGTAGACCAAAAGAAGAAAGCGTGGCTTGACTATGTATCTTCTTTGAACCTGAGTGCAAGTATGAAAGAACAGAAGAAAGAAATAGACCGGATAAGAAATATAACGTAAGAATGACTCCAAAGCCTTAGTGAAAGAGAAGCGTGATAGAGCAAATATGATTGCAGAAGAAAGACTGACCAAAAACTTCGAGAGCAACACCAAACTTTTCTGGAGGGAGGTGAAGAAATCTCGGAGTGGTTAGTCAGCTTTCGAAATGAATAAAATAAGGTCTAAAGGTGGAGACATTCTTACGCAAACACAAGATGTGTTAAGCCGATGGAGTGAATATTTTGGAGATATGTCGCATACATATCTCTAAAATATTGTTGATTTTTTTTTTTGTTATTGTTGATTGATGTTTAGGGTGATGCTGGTACCACATGTGGTCTAACAGATCAGCATTCGGTACCGGCATCCTCTGATGACATTCGTTTGGACGAAGTTGAATGGGCGATTAGAAGTTTGAAAAATGGTAAGGCAGCGGGTATTGATATGGTGTCTGCTGAGATGATCAAGCTTGGAGGCTCATGTGTCTGGGAATCCTTCCTGATGCTTTTCTATATATGTTGGAGCTTAGGAATGGTTCCCAAGGACTGGAGAAGCGCAGGCATCGTGCCCTTGTTTAAAAACAAGGGTTTACGTTATGACTATGCAAACATAGCGGTAGTGTATGCGATTGCTAATCATGAGGTCTCGGGTTCGATCCCCGGGTCGGGCAATGTTATTGAGCTTTATCCTAAAAAGAAAAATTCTCAGTAGCAGCCTGGAGTTTGGAAATGTGCCCGGTAGATGTCAATAGGCTCGCCCCCGTGGGGTTACGTGGGACTCAAACATAGCTGGCGAGTCGTGGGTGTGTAATACACCTCTGCCTACCCCTTCGGGGAATACAGGCGTGATGCTATGTTTTTTTTTATACTGTCCAAACTACAGAGCCGTAAGCTTGACCAGTTTGGCAGCCAAAGTGTATGGTAAGATTATTGAAAGGAGAATGAGGATGGTGTCTGATGAATTTTTGTGTGAGGCACAAGGAGGTTTCAGGTGTGGAAGAGGATGCATGGATCAAGTGTTTTCTCTGCGCAACATTGTGGAGAAGCATCTGGCTGTAGGCCAGAGGGTTTTCTGCAGTTTTGTGGATTTGGAGAAAGCATTTGACACTGTTGTACGAAAGGAACTTTGGGACATTTTGCCGGAGTATGGTATTAAAGGTAGACTGCTACAAGCGGTGCAGTCCAACTACATGGACTGCAGAGCTTGTGTGCGGCTGGATGATGGAATGTCACCCTGGTTTTATGACAATATCGGCGTTAAACAGGGCTACGTTCTATCAGCCAGACTGTTTATCATATATCTGGATAAATGTTTACAAAGGTTGAATGGAATGAATGTGGTAGTTCAGAAGGGCGACTCAGTGGTTAACTCTCTGCTATATACAGACGATGCGGTCCTATTAGCGCAGACTGCGACTGATCTGCAAACCCTAGTCGACGTAATGGCAGAAGATTGTAAGAAAAGGGGCCTACGTGTGAATATGAGCAAAACCAAAATAATGGTTTTTGAAAGAGAAGCAATAGGAAATAGTGTGCTAGAACAAGTGGATGAATTTGTATATCTTGGATGTGGATTCAGTCGGGATGGAAGGTACACCACTGAAGTAGAGAGAAGAGTGAATGCAGGAAATAGAGTGAACGGAGCATTGGGACCACTTCTCGGCAGCCACCAGCTCAGCCAGAAGGCACGTGTCGCAATACACAACGCAGTGCTTATCCCAACGTTATTATATGGAAGCGAGAGTTGGGTATGCAAAAAGGAGCATGAGAGTAAAATCAATGCGGTCGAAATGCGATCTCTGCGGAGTGAGGCTGACTGACCGCATTCGTAACAGCGACGTAAGAGAGCGAGTAGGTATGAAAGAGAGTATTGGTGTAAATATGCGAAAGCGAATGCTCCGATGGTTCGGACATGTGGAAATAATGCCGGACAAGCGACTGGTTAAGCAGATATACAATGCGAAAGTGGAAGGATGTAGGTACAGGGGGAGACCGAGACTCACCTACCTAGACCAAATCGGTCATGTATTTAAGGAGGGTGGAGTCAGGAGTCTCCGAAACCGGCGAGCGTGTATGAAGAGAGTTATGAATGTTGAGGAAGCGAGAGATGTATGCAAGAATAGAGCCTCTTGGCACTCTGTTCTCTCTGCCTACCCCGCAAGGGAAATGGCGTGATGATAAATACAATATAGGACCGCGATTTGGTATGAATCCTAATTGTAATAATTAGGATAAAGTGTTCGTAATTATATATGTTTAATACATTATATATAGATCGCGTGGACGTTTAACCGTTGTTGTGAGGTAGAAATTGATTACTATGGTTACTATATACAGTAGCTTAATTGAGAAGAAGTTGTAGGTCGCGTCTCATCTGTAGTAATCTATTAAATCTATAACTGTATTTTTCAAGTGGCCTTGCTTGTCCCAGCATGAATGGACTGGCTCGATCGGGGAAGTACTACCCTCTCATAGAAGATCAGCGTGAAACACTCCTTATTTTAAAAGAGGCGATTGCAATCGCCACTTTGTTGTTGCGGATGTCCTCGCCTCAGGCGCTCGCGTTAATTATTAGTGTATTATTGACGATTTTAAGTGGTATTTAATAGGCCTATGAAATAAAGATATTTATGAATTTGAATTTTATTATCCTTCATATCCTTCATCTCTTTAGTATCCTTCTTATCTTTGCCTCCTATTCTTTCCCCGGATATAGGGATACGAGGTTTGTCTCTGGTATTGGTAGCGTCTACAGGCTATGATAATCGTTTACCATAATAATACAGATTATCCTAAAAGAACATAGTATTTAATTTAAAAAAT
The DNA here is from genome assembly GCA_948253155.1 of Leucoma salicis. Classification (NCBI taxonomy): domain Eukaryota; kingdom Metazoa; phylum Arthropoda; class Insecta; order Lepidoptera; family Erebidae; genus Leucoma; species Leucoma salicis. The sequence goes on from OX411818.1 coordinate 17,547,675, forward strand.
ATTTATATGGAAGGTATGTAGATACTGTCACGTGAAAATATGAAGCCAAATTTGCGACATGATAGGCGCCAGACGTCTAGACGAACCGTCGCGTCACCTGAAGGCTGTTCAGGAAGGCCACAAAATTCTTCTCCCTAACCACCCACCGATTCAGGATTACAGACAATGCATGTGTATTGTCTATGCTAAAATTAATTCACACAGTATATACATGGCCATGACTGTCATGCCGTAATTACTGTACCAATGATCATAATATTTTACATACATATAATATGGAGCCCAGAAAAGGCCATAAGCTTTGTATAACGAATAAATAAGATGGTTCCTGTGAAATAGCATTTTTTATAAAGTGTGTGTGTAGGTGTGTGTGCGTGTGTGTATGTGTGTGTGTGTGTGTCTTAATGTCTCGATTTCTCGATTCCCCGTTCGATTCCTCTCTATACGGCGGTGTTCTTGAAAGACTTCCGTAGCAAAAGAGCTTGTCACTTCCCAGGCTCCTTTCGACAAGATCATCGCTTTGGCTAAGGGTTCCGGATAGATTTAGTTAGTTTTAAGTTAGATTTCCTGTTTAAGAACATTTCTTAAAGTACTTCGTGATGAGTCAAAACAGGGACACCTAAAGAATACATGCTCAGAATCTTCAGTGACTCCAAAACAAGATGGGCTACTGGAAAAGTATCATGTTTATATTTGTAGAGATATTCTCGGAAGCACCCAAGTCCTGAGATCATCTGTGTCAGATAGTAATTGACCTCGCCATGACCACGGTTTAGCCAGACAGCTACTAGCGGAATAAGATGGTATGTCCACCTCCCTTTTACTGGTGTATCCCACCTAGTTGGCAAATCCTCATTCAACTTTGAGAGACATAGCCACCGAACTTTCTGTGTCTCACGAGTCGATCCGTACTATTTTAAATAACACTTGGGTATGAAACATGTTTCCGCTCGGCTAGTCCCAAAAGACCTGAATTTTCTCCAAAAACTCAATCGCATGAGTCGCTGAGGACATGCTAGAATGAGTCAATTCCGACCCAACATTCATGAAACGCATGGTGACGAGACGTGGGTTTACGAGTTTGACATGCAAACTAGTCAACAAGCTTTGGAGTGGTGACTTCCAACTGAACCGAAACCGAAAAAACCACGCCAAAGTCGATCCAAAGTCAAAGTCATGTTGACTGTTTTCTTTGACTATCGCGATGTTGTAAACTCGGAATTCTTGCCAGAAGGTCAAACGGTAAATAAAGAATATTGTTTGAGCGTTATGCGGCGTTTAAGAGAGCAAATTCGACGAAAAAGGCCAGATTTATGGAAAGAAAATTCTTGGATTTTGCACCACGATAATGCACCTTCGCACAGGGCCATCATTGTGAATGAATTTTTGTCCAAACACTCAACAAATACCATCGAGGAACCACCATATTCACCAGATATGGCTCCAGCCGACTTCTTTCTTTTTCCTAAACTCAAATTACTACTTCGTGGCACCCGTTTTCAATCGGTTGAAGACATAAAGGAGAATTCGCGGCGGGAACTGAACTCAATTCCGGAAACAGCGTTTAAAAAATGTTTTGATGATTGGATTATTTGTTGGCGTAAGTCTATCGTTTCTGAAGGAGCATACTTTGAAGGTGATAAAATAAATTTGGATAAATAACAAAGATTTTATGTATTATTGATCTTTTCCCGGTACTTTCTTGACAGAGTAGTATATGCTATTTCGTCGTTCTTCATTTTTTAAATCTTCGAGGCTCAGCGTGCTCAATTATTTCCGCCTGTAGAGAACTTTCCGTTCTTGTGTGTGTGTGTGTGTGTGTTTTAACGTCATAATATGTCATAGAGTGACAATAAGAATACATGAGTATTGTCTAATTGAATTTTAGTGAGAACATGGTTACTATTAACACTCAAGTGTTTGGGTGTTAGTCACCGGAATAGTTAACTGAAACAGTGGTTCTTAACCCATGTGGTCCTTAGTGCTCCTAAAAAGTATCTAAAGTGGTCTGTGAAGACATCATAAAAATATAAAACATGCGACAACGAAACGATGTAATCCATGCGCCGCGCCAATAATGAATGCATACGTAATCTGTGCTCCTTGAAACAACCAAGTATTACTGTTACCTGTATCGAAAATTTCCTTATAATTCATACTTGCTTATTATTGCTATATACATAGATAGAAACATATCTTATTGACAGGCCTCGTGGCGTGGTCGGTAGTGTAACCGACTTCCGTGCACGAGGTCGTGGGTTCGATTCCCATTCAGGACAATTATTTGTGTGATGAGCACAGATATTTGTACTGCATCTGGGTGTTTTCTATCTATTATATGTATGTATTTTCCGTAGTCTGGTACCCATAGCACAAGCGTTAAGCTTAGATTGGGACCAGAGGACGTTGTGTGAAAATGGCCGAGAATATTTATTGTATATTTATTTATTAATTTATTATTTACTGTAGGTACCTGCAAACAAAAGCTGGTAACCCATGGTAAAAGACAAATTTTGTCGAATGGTCATCACTAAAAGGTTAAGAACTACTAAACTAAAGAATCACACGCACTGTCACGCCCTAACTACTAAACAAATTATCATAAAATTTTGCATACGAGGCTTTTTATCCCGAGGTGGGGACCTCTAGCTGCCGAGCGTCGTCAGAGCGATATTTGGCAACGGTAGGAATTGCGCCGCGGTCGCTGCCTTCTATGAGAAAGTAACCTCTCAGAAGGAAGCAGGCCAGGGAGGTAAATCTCCTCGCTGACCCGAACCACCGCTGGTAACAAGGGCAGCGTAGGCGCGAGTACCTGTGCCTGATGCCGTCCCAGCTGAGGCTGCGAGTGGATGGCCCAGGTAATCCACCGGCAGATCACTGAAGACCATTTCCAATGGTCCGCTCTTACAGGCGGAGAAACAGCACACGGCAGGTTTCTTTAATGGGTGAGGTTTGCTGCCGAACGACGGGATGTGCGGTTAGGTTACGTTATAGGCTTTTATTCCGATTAATTATACCAGTTATAAATAGTATTTTTTACATAGTGTGTGTGTGTGTGTGTGTGGTGTGTGTGTGTGTGTGTGGTGTGTGTGTGTGTGGTGTGTGTGTGTGTGTGGTGTGTGTGTGTGTGTGTGTGTGTGTGGTGTGTGTGTGTGTATTTATATTTTTAATTCCACAAGGATGAACGGACAAAATCTAGTATGGATATAAATTCAAAAAGTCAATTTTGCATGGCCTCGCAGTGGAACTCGTGACTTTTGTCTTAGCATACCTAGGTATTTATTACACGTGCTATCATTGTTGATTGCATTAAAAGTACATAGTAGGTAGGTAGCAAATATTTTCCTCTAGCTATTAGTTGACGCTCACCTCATTACCGAGCAGACAGATTACAAAATTAAACATTTGGCCAGACAGGCTGAATTGGTGTGCAAACATAGCGTATCAATTACTATCAGTGATAACAGATAAGAGCTATACGTTGTAGAAGGTAACCACGTGTCCCTTGATAATTATTTCTACATAAAAATGTCATCAGTGACTACAAATGAATATATTTTCTGTGTCATTTGAATTTTCATACGAATTTTATAAGTCAAAATTAATTCTTATGCTCAAAAATAAAATATCGCTATCCTATGTTGAGTTTCAGAATCAGATGACAGCTGCTTCGTGTAAAAATTTTGGGTTCGACGTCGACCACCTACTGGCGGCTCGATCACGGTGGACAGAATCCAAATTGGGATGCAGATCCAAATTGAGATACTTAATTTAGCCTGGTGCTGAATGTGCGGCACTTTCGCGACCATTTCTGCTAACTGTCCCCGATGCTCGGCGTCGGCGGGGCGCCCGCCCTTGCATGGCTCATACTGAATATGGGCGGATCACAAGAGGGTGGTCCGGTCGATGGCGCTGCACGGTGCACCCGTGTGGGTGGTATCCCTGGCCTCATTGAACAGGGCTCTTCTGTGGAGACGACCACAGACGTGTCACCAGCGACTGGGGCAGCGCAGGCGCGATTACTTGTGCCTGATGCCGCCCTAGCGAGCTGAGGCTGCGGGTGGATGGACCGGGGAACGTTTGCCATCCGTAAGGCCTTCCGTAAAGGTGTGACGATCCGTGTGCGGAAGCGTTGCTCTGTAGAGGGTAATCGAAAGGGCGAGCCGCCGGCGGACCACTGAAGTAAAATAACACAGTTCCAGTGGCCCACCAGTACAGGCGGAGAGACGGTGCATGGCAGGTTTATTAAGTGGGTGAAGTCCCCACACTACCCTGTTCGTTGCCTCAAACAATGGAGTGTGCAGTTAGGTGCAATTTTTCCCGCCCTAACAAAAAAAGAGGGCGGTGAAAGAGACATTGTGATTTAATAGGTATTCAGAAATACCTGAACTCTACTAGATTTCCTACTTGGATTTTTAATGAGAGGATGCCTAATTACCTAAATGCGTTAACATCGATCACATGTGCATTCATAACGTCGACAAAATAAAGATACCATCTACTTTTAGATTGAGCGTGTTTTATTTATCTAATCAAGAATAGTCTTGTATTATTATATTACCTCACATTAATTTTACCGCAATGACTAAGAAACATTGGATTGAATTGATTGCATCTTTGAATTTGTGCAGGTGTTACTTTTTCAGCGAAATTTTAAAATTGAACGAATATTTAGATTGTTATCGCACTTAAATTTGTGATAACTAATTAATATGACCTTGAATTTCCAAGTCATAATAATTGTACTAAATGTAAGTATAATTGCTGAACTCAACTGAAGATAATATGAAGGGCAATGAAAGTGTTGTCACATAAGACTTATTACGCTTGTTGCTGCTGGCCACGGTCGCCTTACCGAGTTCCATTATAGAATGGCATTACATGAAGGTTTATGACATCACATTACTGTCTAGCATATATACAATTTGTTGATCTACTTAAGTTATATGAAGGCTAATGTTTCGCGCTCAAAATCGTAGTTAGTTCATTTTATTTATGGTTTTATACTTCGAGGGTGGTCAACAATCATACAGCCCGTTGATGGTAAGCGGCTATCATAGCTTATAGAAGCTGCCCTCATTCGCGCGTTGTCTACCACAGAGAAAGGGATAGGTTGCGGGGATGGAATATGATGGAGAAGAATTAGAAAAAGTAGTGAAAGAATGGTAGATAGGAAGGAGAATGAGCAAGGGGTTCGGGCTATCAATAAGTAGTCCCAAAGAAATCTAATATTTTTTAGAAACATAATTTTGTAGAAATCGAAAATGGTTGCCGTGGGAATTTGAGCCTGTGACTTAAGGATTACCGGTCCACTTGCTTTAACTTCTAAGCTACTGCTGACTATAATGATGTTTTATTCTTACTCAAATGTTCTCCTATAGGCCGATCTCGACCACATGAGTTGCAAACAGATGACTCATCCTGTATCTAATCCAATCCGTGTGGTGACGGCCTAAGAATACAAGTGTACCATCTCCCCTATAACCGGCCATGAAGCACATCGGTGGTGTGTGTTTTGATTGTAGCAGGAGATCAGTGAAATGAAATGGTGAGCAGCGGCTTGACAATACTCTCGGTATAGTTGAGTCCATGACCGATAGTTACCATTTACCATCAGATGGGTCGTGGCTCGTCTGCCATCCATCCATCCATCCATCAGCCTTTCAACGTCTACTGCTGGACATAGGCCTCCCCAAGACAACGCCACAACTAGCGGTCTCGTCATGGGGGAATGCCATAGTCGCCACGCTTGGCAGGGGGGTTGGCGATCGCAGTGGATGTTTTCAATACTCGAGGGAGTGCTGCTGCTCACTCCCCCGGAAAAAAAAAAGATTTAGACATATGCTTTTATAAGGTAGAACTTTGCTGATTCAAATATCGAAAGTCTAGCTCTACCGGGGAACTACCACCCGCTTAAAGGATATCGGCGTGAATTAACGGTAGGTATTTCTATTGCAGCATTTCACTCGAGTAATGAGAGTGCCGTAGTAGACCCAAACGACCTCCTGGTTTCCTAACAATCACCTTTCCTGTCGTGCTTATAAAATACTATAGTTTATATCCCGATTAATTGATTTATTTATTGCAAGACTAACGAACGAATTATGTGTACCATAGCAACGCGTGACCAGAAATGTGCAAAATCGTAATCGATGTGTAAATGATGCACATAACTAAACCAATAGAGCGCGTAAAATAATGAACATAACTATATATTGTAGGTATTATGTAGTTGCAATCAGGAATGGCGCACAAAACACTTGGCGCGTGACCACATAATCCTGTGCGCCATCCTCGTATGTCGTCAGGTATCGAGTATAGGCATAGTGCGGCGCAGACGGTGCGGTGGTAGCGACGTCAGACGCTGAGTCACGCGGCCGTCTGTTGTTTGGCGCTGCTGTCGCCGGCCTCGGTGAGAACTGGCCTCGCGCCCTCGCCCCGACCTTGTCTCGACACGGATCTATTGATGCGTCACTACGAGACGAGACGAGACGCGACGCACAGAGGCACGCTCCGCTGCAAAATCAAACGTGAGTTACGGGCCAGTTTACACAGTGGAACCGACTTGAGTAGTGGACGAACACATTGTACATAGCATTATATGTTCATGATTGTTTGAATTACGATGCGGTCGTTACAGTTGTTATAGCAACGTTGACAACAGAACGCAATTTGTGAGATAATTCATGTAAACGCTGTCATTACTGTCTGGCTCAAATTGGCTTGACCTATCCGGCTATGTTTTTGATTAAATCTATTTTTTATCTTTAGTACGAAATGTTTGTTTCTGCTTATGATGGCAGATGAGTCAAGACCCACCAAATAGTATGTGGTAACTGCTACTCATGAACTCAATATAATTAAGAGTCAAGCTGCTCACTATGTCATTTCGAGGATGGGAAATAAATTAATAGACGGAAATATCCCACCACATCCAAAGCCCACCAAGGTGCCTTACGGTCGGTCAGACGGAAGACAGTGGTATCAATATGCTTAAGCCCGCTGACAAGGGAGTAATCCCACTTGGCACCAACTTTACTCCTAGTAATGCAATAGGTGGTAGACTCCTTACTACTCACCTCTAACTGGGACTTAAACATGGCTGGCGAATCGTGGGTGTCTAATACACCTTTGCCTATCCCTTCGGGGATACAAGCGTGATGCTGTGTATGTATGTGTATCTCTTTCTCATGTAATCACCTCGCAGCCACGATAATGTTTTACCGTGTTGCAGCTACCGTAAAGAAGCTGCCTTAAAATTACTTGGTGCTCTCCATCACACTACCCTGTTCGTTGCCCCGAACGACGGGGTGTGCGGTTAGGTACATTTTTTTCCCGCCTAAACAAAAAACTAATAAAAAGCGTGTAAAAAGGTGTTCTCCATCACTAAACGGTACATATCACTAGAAATATCTGCTGGTGTTTTACGATGGACTTTCTTGTTTTAGCTGGTCCATTCATGCAGAGGGAGCTAGCTAGTCTTTACCAAAAACCACCAGCATAAAGACGTGAAACTATGATAAATAAATATATATTTATTGCTGAATCTCTGCATAACACAACTGGCGACATTTTTGAAGAAATTCTTCTTAAGCCACGACTTGAGCTTAGAGCATTTAATTATTCTAAAAAATGGGATTATACATGTAAGTCTTCCTTGGAAAAGTATTTAAACGACAGCGAAAACTATATCAAAATTAGTTCAGTGGTTTAAAAGATTAAGAAAGCACACAAATAGTCAGATGCGGACAACGACTATTTGACTAATTTTGGATAAATGTTGTTTGTGTACAGAAGCGTATATATTCTTTTATTTAATGGTGGATTCTTTTGTAAGTAAATAATTAATAGCTGAGTATAATTAGCAAACTCTAATAAATAAATGCACTACAACATAGACACCAAAGTAAAAAAAAATACATAAAATGTTCTTGTAACAAACGAAGGTATATTACATCATCGTCGACATAAATGTTTATATAAAATGTAGAAACTGATACTGAATTAAAGGAGAAATCAGGAGGTGAAAGTTGCTATGAAAGTTCAATTTTGTCTTTAGAAATTCAGGAAGCCGCCTTCTGTGAGATTATCTCTGTCTGCAAAGTGACTCAATTATGCATCAGCCTAGGGGCTTGGGCCCATCTAACTACGCCTACTGCCACCCAAAACCGAGGCAATGAGACAGACCACCACTGAAGTAACGTCCTGCAGCTCCAGTGGCCCGCCAGTACAGGCGGAGAGACGGCACACGTCGGGTTTATTTAGGACTATTTAGTGTTTTATTATATTATTTTTGTTTTTTTTTATTTTTTTAGAGCTCTAAGGTAGCCTTGTCCCTTACCCTAAACGACGGGACGTGCGGTAAACCGTACATTTGTTTTGCTCCTTAGCAAAAAAAAAAAAGGTTAGACAGACTGTCGTTTATTCACCACTCAAAATAGAGTTTATTGAGAAAGTATGACTTTCCATAAGAGATGTCCCTGCCGTTGCTCGAGAAAGAATGTCTGAGCGCGAAAACCGCCGCGTGGACAATATATGTGGATAACTCTAGTGCATTGTTATGTGGTCAGCCAAGTATACAAGTGCACGACAAGTTATTTACTGGTCTTGCAGACGTATGTTATCTCTCCTGGTAGAGTGAGGTGTCAGATCAATATTTATACAGTTAGCAAAATGTGGATCATATCAATCCGTGGGAAAATTTAAATTTTGGTGACACCCAAATTTTTTTATATATCATCTTAACTATTATAAAGCTGTAACAGAGCTGTATCTGCACATTTAAGATATTTGAGAAAAATACTGTATTAGGTTATATATGCGTGTCTAAACACAAAAAAAATCTTTTTAATTTTTTTCTGTTTGTTCGTTCGTACCTCACACAAAAACTACTGAACAAATTTTGATGCAATTTTTTTATTTGATAGCTCTTGATTAGACTTAAAAACTGGTATATCTACATTTTATCCCACTACTATATCGGGAACCTGAGATATAACCTAAAAACTAGCTTTTGGTTGTGGCGGAGCCGCGGGCAAATCTAGCATTTGATCATCACCAGATAAAAACGTCTTGTGGATTAAATATGCTAGTACACAGTAAACTATAATTATAACTTTACCAGCAACACAGGCTGGATGAGGTGATATCTAAAAGTATGTACTTCGATATTTTGATATTAAAATAGCAATATTATAAAAATCGCAAATGTCGAATATGGTTTCGACATTAAACACTGTATATGGAGTAAAAAAGTTGCATCGAAACCAGTCTTAATAATAATATTGCGACGAGCTGTACCAGACGTCTCGATGACTATCGTGTCTGACTGAAGGCTTTGAAAGAAGGTCGACAACGGTCACTGATTGTGATATGCACATTTTTGATGCACTCACTCATATATGATATGAGTATAAACTTTTGTGACTTTATATCATAAGACTAGATGCCCTGGAGAACTTTGGATCACCTACGATTTATTTTATCATTATCAACCTTAATCAATTTGCATAGTCTAAAGAGATAACTAGTATAAAACAAACAGTTTTTGTATGACAGCATTTTTTTTTTATTTGTACAGACATTGATACATTTTTGTTTTAGTTTTACAATTGTACAGATTGGGGCAGGCAGGATGGTGGTAGTTTCCACAGAAGTAATGTACTATAGTTCCAGTGGCCCGCCAATACAGGCGCAGAGACGGCACACGGTGAGTTTATTTCGTGGGTGAGGGCCTCACACTACCCTGTTCGTTGCCCCGGTGTGCGGTTAGGTATTTTTTTTCTTGTCTGAACAAAAAAAAGGATTGTGGTAATAAAAATTTGGTTGATGGTCAATACAAAGATTTCCAGAAGAACTAAGTTTAACTCCTAGAATGCTAGTCTAATTGTAAATAGTGACAGTCATGGATTTATTATTATATAGAAGCTATCTTGTCACCAAAACTAAAATACTGAAAGGCTACACGTGTGATCATAACAGATAATACAGCATCCCGTATTTTTTATATAGACGTTATTCTATAGACGATGGTCTATAATCCAGGCATTTGGATTCGTCAACATAACTTCATTCGGTACTAAATTTTAACACCATTGTGGTATTGTTCGAGCTTGGCCTGTCTTGGAGTTGCTTCTTAGGACAATAAAATTATACTAGCAGCTTGTAGGCGTCATCTCGCCCTTAAAATACTTTATAGGTATACTCGCCCTTAAAATACCTATAAAGATTTATTGGTTTGTTATACATGACAGTAACACTGACATATATATCGCCCTTATTGTCGGATACCCATTGGTCCCCACTGTCCTTATTATTCACTGATTCGCATAATTATTTTCTTATATTTAAAAAAATATAATTATCTAATATACATTAAACACAAAGTGAAAAATGTGAAGTCGAAAATAACAGTCACGAGCAGGAGGTTATTTTCGACTTCTCATTTTTCACTTTGTGTTTAATGTATAGTGCTAAGCATGTCAAATGCTAAAAATATATATAAAAATATCTAAATAATTATCTAATATATATAAATTTCTCGTATCACAGTGTTTGTCGACAATTTCCTCCGAAACGGCTTGACTGATACTTAAGAAATTTTGTGTGTATATTCAGTAGGTCTGAGAATAGGATGTAAACTATTTTTCATACCCCTAAGTGATTAGGGTGGTCGACCCCAAAAATGTATTTTTTGGACATATTTTTTTTATGATTTCGCATTAAAAAAATACATACAACCCTAAATTTTTACCCTTCTACTGCTAACTCCTATTTTTTAATAGCGATATTAGTACTTTAATAATTGTCATTGCAAAATATTCACGAAAAAAATATGGCGATAAGTAGGTAGTTCGCCGGGTGAGCTAGTGTTAATATATAAGTGTGTATTATCAGTAATAACATACGAAACAGAGACGTGGTCTATGAATATTGGCATTGTATCAAGGCTTAAAGCGTCCCATGAAGCGGTCTATGCTCGGTGTTGCTTTATGTTATCGAATTCGTAATGCGGAGATCCGTAGAACGGAAGTAACCGACATACACAGCGAGTTGCTATGCTGAAGTGACATTGGGCGGGCCACATCGCTCGACGAACCGACAACCGTTGATGAAAAAAGGTTAAGTGGCGACCACGTATCGGACGGCGACACGTAGGACGGCCTCCCGCCAGAGGGACCGATGATCTGGTCAAAGCCGTGGCAAAGTAGGGAGCCGTTGGATGCAGTCGGCACAAGGCCGCTCGTTGTGGTGCCCTCTTGAGGAGGCCTATGTCCAGCAGTGGACCCCAAAACACTGATAGATGGATGGATTATCCATATATCTATCAGCCCCATAAGATGATAAATATATATCATCAACTAATAAGTTATTACGCACACAAGATGATACATTAGTTATTATATGTAAAAATTCTATTTATGTATTTTAGAACCTAATACTCTCTCTGACACGCATTACGAAGCATATACAAACTTACAAATACATCCACTATTTTAATTAGTTACGCAAATTCGTTCAAAAGATATACATATTTTTATTTTTAACTCTGTTGTCTTGTTTGTTAAAAGCTCGTAAAAGTATCAATTGCAATCAACGACTTTTTTTTCACCTTCAATATTGCTAAAGTATTATATATTTCGTGGCCACATCTTAGAATTGGTCACTTCATGTTGGTCGGCCAGACCATTTCATGAAATGATTAGGTTTTGTTAGGTTAAGTTTCATGAAGTGTTTGGCCACTTCATCAAGTGGCAGTAATTCTTTGATCTGGAAAATTACAAATGCATCCTCTGTTTTAATTAGTTATGCAAATTCGTTCAAAAGGTATACAGTTTTTTTTATTTTTAACACACAGTTATGTCTTGTCTCTTAGAGCTCATAAAAGTTTCAATTGCGGTCAACGTTTTTTATTTCCCCTTCAATATTGCGAATGCATATAAATACAAAATGGGATTATAAATTCGACGTCAATGCTCGGATTATTCACGAACAGTGAATTAATGTACTGAGTAAAGAGCTGCCAGTGTCGATATTGAAAGTTACCCTGTTCGAGGAAAACAAAAACATGGATATAATTGATGGTAGGCTTCAGATTTTTGTATAATACCCTCGTTGCAATTTAGCAATCTATACGAGCGTGGCTAACCTAACCTCATCTAGGTATAGGTGCTACCTAAAGGTAACAGGGGAAAAAAGGTCGATAAAGAAGGGCTAAGGCGTCTACTTCCGTGGTTCTTATTCGTTCAGAGGAACGCTTTAGTAGTAATGTCGACCTTTATTATTTTACGCCGATATTTTGTGGGATAGTAAACTCGATTGTGCCGACCCATTCGCGCAGAAATCAGAAAGGCTACCTGAATCCTTACTAATAATTATAAATGCGATAGCCATTCTGTATTTTGCTTATTTATGACTTCCCTTAATCGCATTGTATGACACCCGCGGGAAAGGATGGGATGGTACTAACTAACTAACTAACTTATCATCACGCCATTTCCCTTGCGGGGTAGGCAGAGAGAACAGAGTGCCAAGAGGCTCTATTCTTGCATACATCTCTCGCTTCCTCAATATTCATAATTATCTCCATACACGCTCTCCGGTTTCGGAGACTCGTGACTCCACCTTCCTTCAATACATGACCCATTTGGTCTAGGTAGGTGAGTCTCGGATTCCCCCTGTACCTACATCCTTCCACTTTCGCATTGTATATCTTCTTAACCAGTCGCTCGTCCGGCATTCTTTCCACATGTCCGAACCATCAGAGCATCCCCTTTCGCATCTTTACACCAATACAGAGAGTATTGGTGTAAAATACTCTCTTTCATACCTACTCGCTCTCTTACGTCGTCATTACGAATGTGGTCAGTCAGGCTCACTCCACAGATTCTCCGCAGAGATCGCATTTCAACCGCATTGATGGATTGATGGGATGGTGACGCTTGTATTCTTAGTCCGTCACCACACGGATTGATCGCTATCACGCCGTAAATACCTACTGAACCAATCATTATGAAATTACATAATATTATAGTCTAGAGCGCAAAAAATTACAAAGGCTTTCTTTTATTTTGGAAAAATGGATGGTTTCTATGGGATAGTTATTTTTAGAGAGGGATAGCTAATGTGCCGTAGAGTGACTTATTTATATTGTGAAGTTCAGATGAATTCGGTCCTTTAATGGATGCCTGGATTTTTCGATAAATATCGAATCCAATTCGATAAATATCGAACGGCGGAATTCCGTACGGGTCGATTATGATATATTCATTTAAATTTTACTTTTCCAGCGACTATTACAAGACCCATGGAATGGGGTGAATGGTAATTACTTATTTTGTATTCTTCACCACACGCTTCAAAAGGTATTTATTCGCAATCTATTATTATCACACTGATGAATCTCCGTTCGGCACGAGAGGCGTTTGGGTTGTAATCCACCACAATAATTCAAAACGGATTGGTAGTTACTTGTGGTATTTGAAGAAAAAATCTCCTGGGCTTGCAGCATTATCTTACAATGTTTTTCTTCACCAAAGAACAACTACAATGTACAGCAGTAGTAAATTCTTTTCTCCATTAAGTAGAGTATTTTTCGCTATATTAGTGATATCATCCTAAAGCTGGCAATACTCGCGGCATGTAGGGTGAAAGGGGTAAAGGTGTGAGGTGCGGGGGATTGGTACGATGCACTCGGTGCACCACACTGTGCAATGCACCCGGGGCGTCGTCTGTTGCGGCACCTTGCTGGCCATTGCTACCAATATCACCAGCACTAACCAATTATTACGTTATACGATTGACGCTCAAAGAGAACTTAGGTATGTACGTATTTATACGAATAGAAGTAAGAATAATATATAAAATAGTATTTTTACAAGCAGCTGCAGACGAGCAATAGCTGCGGCGAAGCCGCGGGAATAAGCAAGTTTAAATCTAAACTACCTAAAACCTGCCCCCAAAAAGCATATTGCTCTGATATCTATAGCGACTCTCATAGATTATTTTGAGCACTTAATAGGAATATTTTTGAGCTAAGAATATATGTAGTATTTCTTCCATATACGTCTTGCCTCAATTTTATACGAAAACGCAACGATCCCCTAAAAGTAATAAAATATGATGTTTATGTTTGGTATTATGTACAAATAAATAAGACAGTATGAATAACAATTGTACTGTAGAATATGCTGCATTTTATATTATTTTTTTATGCACTACCTTGAAATTACGATGACAACTATCCATTTTCAAGGCCAAAATTTGTGATTATTTATTGTGTAGATATTTTAAACACAAAGTGAAAAATGTGAAATCGAAAATAACAGTCAGGAGCAGGATTTGAACCTGCATCTCCTGGATACCGTCCAGATGCTTTACCAATTCAGCCATCCTGACAAATCCTGCTCCTGACTGTTATTTTCGATTTCACATTTTTCACTTTGTGTTTAATGTATAGTGATAAGCATGTCAAATGCTAAAAATATATATAAAAATATCTAAATATGTGTAGATATTTGTTTATTATAATTGGTTTCATTATTAAACATTAAGATAAGTCTTTCACAAAAACCACAGTAACTACTTTTTTTTTCTCCTCACTGTCCACCTCCACTCCACTCTATCATCCGATTAAGAATGAATGTGTTATCGAAATTCGCAGTCCCGAGCAATTGTCAAGATGACTGAATTGGCAAAATATCTGGGATGGTATTTCAGGAGGTACAGGTTCAAATCCTGCTCGTGACTGTGATTTTGCATTTCACATTTTCACACTTTGTATTCGTTTATATGTCTAAGCATGTCAAATGCTAAAAATACATAAAAATATCAAAATATGAATGATTTGTCAAAAAATACACATACAATTTCGAAAAATCTTGAATAGTTGAGATGTGTGCCGTGGAAGAACCTCGGACTGGGAATTGAACTCGGTACTACAGTCTTTACAGTCGACGGTCTAAAGACCGTCTAACCGGTCTAAAAAACTTATCTTAACACTGATAAGGTTGTCTCTAAAATATTTTATTTTATCGTCAAAAATACACTAATAATTAACACGAGCGCCTGAGGTCAGTGCATCCGCAACAACAAAGTGGCGATTGCAATCGCCACAAGCAGCCGGATTCCGTAGTAAAAGAAACTCTTGGACTACTTTTTTAATTTACCAGCTTATTACAGTATAATATATATTCTTATAACTAAAATGATATGAAAAAACCAAGATGACATACTATATAGCACATAAACCAATTTTGAAAATTAATGAATGATAGCTCAAGCCCATTTTGTTTTATCCTCAAGATAACTCGAAAATGCGTTTACATCTTTATTATTAGGGGTTAAAGTATGAAATTGCCGATTTGTACTGAAAAATTGAAATTCGTTTTTTTTTTCATTTAACATATTTATTTAAACAAAATATCTACCATTATTATCTATACATTGCTGCCATCTAATAGGAAGGTCATTTATGCCTTTGCGATAGAACTCTGGTGATCTTGATTCTACAAACTGTGTGAAAGCATTTTGTACTGCCTCCCGGGAAGAAAACTTTTTATCACGTAGAAAATTGTCCATATCACGAAAAAAAGAAGAATCTAATAGGTATCATTTGAAAAAAGTTTCACTCAAAAATCTCAAATCATGAAGGTTCTATGTCAATTCGAAGTACCTATTACAATAAAACGGCAATTTCATATTTTAACCCCTATTACAAAGCCTACTTTTTATGGCTTTCTTAAAACTTATTCAATTGCATGTTTTGGATATTTGATGAACGATGAACGTCGCTTTACTTATCAAACCTAGCGTGACGGGCTATTGGTTAAATTTCTCTCATTCCCAGAGAAGAACCTTAACTAAAAGTGAGTTAGTAAAGGGGTTATAACAAAAGCTGAATTAGTGCTTTCACTATAAAATTAACCAAACTAATCTTCATGGAGGAGTCCTTTATTAATTTAACCCTTTCTACTCCATCGAATTTATTGGTATTATAGTAAATAGCCTAGAACCTTCGCTTTGCTAATTCCGCGGACTATACTGCTGAGTCACATAAAGCTATTGTAATACAATATATGCTGTAAGTTTTTCAGTGTAAAACAGATAATATTCACAACAAATATAACATTCTGTGATGTCATTGAAAGTTGAGGATGAATTGTGAAACTCGAGGTCAGCGCCCAGTGTATGCAGACACAATAATTGTTTAAGATGCTTTTATAAACATTTCTGTGCATATTTGATAAAGGTTGCGCTGCGCTTCGTGCATGATTATGTTGGGCAATAAAAAGGCTCGATATACCCAGCCACGTCCCTGTGGCAGACTAATAAAATATTTGATGGCAAATAAATTCCGAGGTTGTCTTTTATAAGTGTTGTATTGTAAACTGTGAAACCAAATTTATTGACAAATATATTTAGGTACCACTTTGTTTTCGAATATCTAAAGCAGTTAATGTTTATTAATTGATGCCCTACTTAGTGTGCTCTATTGCTATTCCTTGTTGATACAGAGTAGTCTGAGGTAAGTAGACTATTCTCTGGCGCCTATAAAATATAGTAGGACATTAGTGGCTAAAGCGACGTAGCACCGGCGCGTCCCGCATGAAACGAATGCCTATTTGTAATATGTGAGTAGGCCTCACATATTACAAATAGGCTTTGTTTCCAAGCAAAAAAAAATGTAGGGCCATTTGTTATTTAATCCGCCACTCTACTAAAAATACTCACCACATAATAAGTTAATAAGCGTTTGTAAGATTAATTAAGCCTCAAGTGGAACATACATAAAGGTACTTGTGAGGTATACCAACTAACTTATGTGTACTTTTGAGGGTCGTTAAGTTTATTCAAAGGTCGTTGGATTTCAAAACAAATTTGATGCTAAACGAGACAAAGCAGTCAGAGACTAACGAACTTTTCGAAAAAGGACCACAAATTTTGGGATTTAATTGAGGTATACATCCTTTGTCCGGTTTTTTATTAATCCGAAAGGTCGCCTATTATGCTTTAATAAATAAATTGCTTTATATCACTTCTGTACAATTTAGTACGTATTAGGTGGTAGGTAATAAAATTGTCTTGATTATAAAATAATTTGTTCGATATATTGAACATCACACAAAAACTATAAGTTTGTTTTCAAAACTTTTATTTTTTTTACTGTCACGCTTTTATTCCTTAAGCAGGTATGTATGTAGTACCTATAGCTAGGTATTACATAATGTATAAATATTTTGGTTATTATTAGATTTTGCCCGTGACTTCGTCTGTGTGAACGTCAAAATTGAGACGATATAAGTAATACTTTGTCACTACTGATTAATTACCTCTATACAAAAACTAGCCTTTGCCCGTGGCTCCGCCGCAGTTGAAAGCTAGATTTTAGGTTATATCTCAGGTTCCCGATATAGTAGCGGGATAAAACATTTTTTAGTCTAGTCAGTTTTTAAGTCTAATCAAGCGCTATCAAATAAAAGTTGCATCAAAATCCTTCCGGTAGTTTTTGCGAACTGCACAAACGAACAAACAGACAAACAAACAAACAACAAAAATTCTAAAAAAAATTGTTTTATGTTCTGAACTACTTCTCCTTTGAATAGATTTGAACCAGTCTCAGAATTTCCAGCACAGACTCAGCGGCAAAGCTTCTATGTCTCTCCAAATAAAATCCTCTTAGCACATCACACCCGGCAGGCGGGGCCTTGGCAGTGCCCCTGGTGTTGGCAAACTACACGAGAGTCATATTTTGATATTTTTATAGCATTTGACATGCTTAGTATAAATAAATAAATAAACCTGCATCTCCTGGGATACCGTCCCAGATGCTTTGCCAATTCAGCAGAGCATTCAGGCGTCACCCAAGACGTTAAGAATGAATGTGTACTCGAAATTCACAGCAATAAGCATGATGACTGTTTTTCAAAATCTATTCTATGATATTCAGAAGTATCTAATAACTTTTTAGATCTATTTCTTTTAGCAATTGACATGCTCCGCTACTTTTTAAAGTACAAATTATTTGTGAATAAAGAAAAAGAGATTTTTAGTAGAAGCGGGTATCGAACCCGCATCTTTTCCAATCCAAAGAAGTGCTCTAAGCCACTGCTATCCTACTAATCTTTCGATCATCCCAATTTCTTAATCACATTTGTCTTACGACCAACGCCATCTATTGGCAAGCATTACAAGCATCCAATAACTGAAAGATATATCATATTTCTGTAAAAATATTGGTATTTTATGCAATAAAATGAATTTAAATTTTAAATTTCAAACTAATGTCAAAACGCACGCCATTTGTCATGACGTCACGCCTCAGTACGGCAACAGTTTAAACATTAGAGTCAAAAAGAATGTAAGACACATTTGATGATTACAATAACGTTCAGAGCGATTGACGTCACGCCTTAGCACGTGACGTCATTCACTCTGATTGGTAAGGTATCAAAATTGGGAATTGTTATATTTTGTAGGTTTATTTTATCAAATATATTATTAATCTCACCATTAAAATAAGAATGAATATATTTTTCGAAATCCTTGAATCCTATTTCAATAGATCACTTCAATATTTTGGCGATACTTGATTACTGTCATCAAGCCTATTGTTACGATAGCTGAATTGGCATAGCATCTGGGACGTATTCCAGGGGATGCAGGTTCAAATCCTCTTGACTGTTATTTTCGATTTGAACATGAGAGTCGTTTGGAACTTACCATTACTATAGGCTGCCGGCTAAACTGCCATCGTTGGCAATAAATACAAATATATTTGCGGTTTATTTTCTTGCGTTCCTTGCATCACCTTTTCGCTATAGGACTAGCTACAAAATGTCATCTATTCTTTGGTCATATTCCATCTATACAAATAAATAAGTTGTATCACATTTAGTGAGACAAACTGCCATGACTTTAAAATATCACGTTACCAGTGTTGTTGTGCCCGTCCGATTTAAACGCTTAATGATGAAACTGCACGGGTTCTTATTAAATTAAAACGCTGCACCACCAAATACGTTCACCATTAAGTACTTTCTGGTGGGTTGGATAACTCGATGTGTTTTGGTTGTAGCGGAATGTCGTCTGTCTATTAATTTTCCATTAGCGAAATAAAATGTTGAGCAGTAACTTGGCAGTACTCTTGATATTGTTGAGTCCATGAGCGGTGGTTACCATTTGCCATGAGCAGGACTGTGGCTCGCCTTCCTCTACAAGCAGTTAAAAATCTTAGGTACCATTCGGTGTAATATCGTCAAGCTCTTGTACACAGGATCAAAATAATCGAATCCCGGTAATCGAATCTTAGCGGATTTTTTAAATATTTGTTGTATAAAGTGGTAAACTTTAATAAAAATAACGTAAACAACTAATCCATCCATCCATCCATCCATCCATCAGCCTTTCAACGTCCACTGCTGGACATAGGCCTCCCCAAGAGAACGCCAACAATAAAAAAAACAACGAATGCTTAGACTAAATAGTCGAGTTCTAGTTTTATCCCATGGCGTAACAGTAATGAATTCTGATCCAAACCCCTTTTGTTATTTTAAAAAGTCTCATTTAACTTATTATTGAAGATAAATATGGTGACGATGCCGGAAGGATTCGTGCCTGTATATTAGGTATGTCAACTTACACCAGGCAAGAATGGAAGACTATCACCTAATTCCCTTTCATTGTCAAGGAGCAAAGTGTATCATTTACAGAAAACCGCTACTCTGTAATTCCGTACTTACTTACTCCGTACTCCGCTTCAAACAAAAAACTACAGCTCCCAGTGATGTTTTTCTATCTTCAGAATAATTTATGTCAATAACCAAGCATGTCAATTACTTAAAGTATAAAAATAAACTGTCGTTTTACAAAGAATCAACTGAACGTCAGCTGGATGCAACTCATTTTGCTTATTGTACGGGAGAATAATTAGACGTGTCAGTGTATTATCAAAGTGTCAATGCAAGGACGTCGGTCGTCGTCTCGGTGTCGTGGTGCCACGTCATTATGAACCGACCGTCTGCACTAAATAACATTGACCAGTTTTTATAACAATACAACTGACATTCAGTTTTTAATTATATATATTTCAGATTCATTCAGTCTTATTGTTTGTGTTTAGTACATTGTAGTCGGATTTTGAAAATGATTATAACAGCCAAGGGAATTTTTAATGTATTGGTAGCCAAACGGAGAATTGGTACAGATATTAAATTTACTCCGAAAAACGATTACTAATTACACATACATTACGAACTCACTATTAAATTTTGTATTATATTTAGAAATTACTTCCTAACCTATCTATCAGCCTTTTATTTTATCTACTGCTAGACATAGACGTCACCAGCCTCTTATTAATTGATTATGAGTGATATAAAAAAAGTTTTACAAAACAAGCCAGCTTCTTCTTTAAATTTCGATCTATATTTTAGCACTTGACATGCTCAGCTACTCTTAAAGTACAAATTATAATTTTTGAATAAGGAAAAAGAGTATTTTAGTACTCTAATCCACTGAGCTACCGTACTATTTGTTAGAAATACCCGATCTGCGTACCACATTTCTTTTTTTTTTGTTCTTCTTTTCATTTAGAGGGTACAGGAGGCGTAGCCAAGTTGCATTCTATGATCGCTAACGCTATAGAAAACTATTAAAATGTATGAAAATTTTATGTCTCTAACGATAAGTCGTGACGTGACTTAGCGTTATAGATATTGTTAAAGATATCCAATTCCCATACATTTTAATAGTTTTCTATAGTGTTAGTGATCATAGAACGCAACTTGGCTAGGCCCACAGGCAATGTATGTAATGTAAATAAGTAAATGTAATATTTAAGTAAAGATGAGTTACGTTTATACTAAATGGCTTACCGATATTGTTGCATTATGACAAAGTAGGTAAGTACTAATTTATAGATGTGTGCATACATTACGCAATAGATAATACGGAACGCATGATACAGAAAGGCGGAAGATCACCGACTAAACAAATTCAGCCAATTGCCTGAATTCGTGCGCAACGGAATTACCGCGCGCTAGTGCAATATCTACTTTTTTGTATATAACATCATTGGGTACAGGCGTGATTTTATATTCTGTGATTGCATAACCAATTTAATATATCATGGATACCAGCAATCGCGGTTGACTGCTGGCATTTACTGAAGAATTTCGTGGTCTGTATCCGAAACTCATCATCAGATCTTTACGAAATTTAAACGGCACCTCTTTTTGTTACAAATTTCTTTAATTAAAAATAGAATTATGTGAATTCGTCTTTATATATGACGGAGTTATGTCCAAACATAATAAAAAAATAGGAACATCCGACAGGTTCTCATCCTCCTATTTTGAAGTCGGTTCAAAACATTACACAATAATTCCCATAGGCATTGCTATAATTCAATTCTTGTTTTTTACTTTGCCTATGTTTCATATAAGTACTATGTCTAAATGTCTAACCTTTACTTTTTTGTTATTAATGTGATATTGAGTTTGTTTGTTTGTTTGACGCCAAACTTACTTAGGTGATGATTATAAACATACCTACATATATAGTCCCTAGAAAAATATATACGTTACTTTTTACCGAACTGCCTCTATGGTGCAGTGGTAGTATAAGCGACTGCTGATCATGAGGCAGTGTTAATGAGTTTTTAAAAAAAAAATCACAATAGCAGTCAGTAGTCTGGAAATGTGCCAGGTTGTTACGTGGGGCTTAAACATAGCTGGCGAGCCGTGGGTGTGTAATACACCTCTGCCTACTCTTCCGGGAATACAGGTATGATGCTATGTTACTTGTTATCCCGGAAGAACGAATATTTCCTATGGGATGCTGTTTTTGCTTAAAGATAATTAATTTACGGTAGAGTGACGCATTCATATTCTGAAAAGCCAACTCAATGTAGTAAAATAGAAATATCTACATCAATATAATTATGACTATACAAAAACCGCAATCTCAGATAAATCAGTAAGATTTTAATACCTTATCAAAATTTATTCGGGACAAATGCATAATATCTAGATTAATATCTAATTGCGTTATGCCGTGATGTAGGTCGGGACAATGTCAAATTATTTTTATAGCAATTACTGTACAATATATTGCTACTTAGACTGCAATGAATCATTTTCGTGAATAATCAACTAATTATTTTAGTTTATCTTGTTTTTATTATCTAATTGATGTGTGCATGATTAATATAGGTACCTAACTACCTGCATATATAATTTGTAACTGCCATGTATGCACCTCTTTACAGAGCGGTAAATTATTGCATAGTTAATGACTAATTTGTAGCTACTTATCTTTTTATGCTTCGATCAACAATACAACAGATATCGCGTCCGCCCAAAAAATCTGTCTCAGTAAATAAAAGAGCGCTTGAGTAAACTCTTATTTTGTTTAGTTCAAAAAGTAGGTACTTTATTTCATGCTACTTAAGCTTAATTGCACATTAAACATTAAGTAAAAATGTGAAATCGAAAATAAGTCACGAGCAGGATTTGAACCTGCATCTCCTGGATAACGTCCAGATGCTTTGCCAATTCAGCGATCGTGACAATTGCTCCTGACTGCTATTTTCGATAACACATTCATACTTAACGTCTTTGTGTGACACCTGCGCCATCTGTCGGAAGTATTTTCATACATTATACCGACCAGGTATACATAATTTTACAATTAATCCTCAGTCGGCTCTTACGACTCCCGTGGGTAGAGAGGGGTGGGACAATTCTAAAGCCGAGCCCACATGGCCAATGGTTTTCACTTTTTAGTAGCAGTAATAAATTGTTGCTGTGCTCATTTTTTGTGACGAATGATCCTAAATATAAGATAATATTTTAAATATTTTTGACTTTATCACTATTGCCTGCGGTTTCGCCGTAGCCAAAAGCTAGTTTTTAGGTTATATCTCAGGTTCCCTTTATAGTAGCGGGATAAAATGTATACCAGTTTTTAAGAGTTATTGTGACCTATCAAATAAAAAAAGTTGCATGAAAATCGGTTCAGTAGTTTTTGCGTGATGCGCGAACAAACAAACAGACAAAGAGAGAAACAGAAAAAAAATGGTGTTGCGTTTAGACACGCCTATTTAGCCTATTACAGTCATTTTTTTCTCAAATATCTTAAATGTACAGACATAGCTATGTTACAGTTTTATAATAGTATAGATAAGTGCCATAATTGTTAAACATAAAACTGTTTTAAAACCTTTGTTTTAGTTCGTTAGTAAACAGATGTAGCTGCATAAGTAAGTATATATTCACACAGACAACTTTTTTGCTTGATTTTGTTCGTGACACTGTATCTTGTTGGTATTGATGATCGAAGTTTTTATGCTTCTTTATTTAAGAGAGAAAAAAAACGTAATGTATTATATTATTGATAGGTCCCCGCGCGTCGGAGCGCGCGTGGACCTATCAATAATCTAAGCGTAATGTGTTTATTGGCTTGCGTAAATTTAATTTACTGTACACACCATCACTGATGAATATGGACCAAACGTAGAACAAATGATACTATGACTGGACTGGATGAAAATGTGTAATAATTATTTTGGACGACTTTGTAGTGTGATTCACTTTGGGATATACAAGTGCATACCTACATCGATAACCCATTGCAGTGTGAATGACGAATTTGTGGTTTAGAATATAGCGTCACCTATCGAGTACGCGCTCACCACAAAGTACAATAGAATATTTTCACTTAATAATTATTTCTAAACATGAATTCTAAAATACAAGTATAATATTTTTTTAATACTATGTGGGTAACAAACAGCCCCCCCACCTGAATGATGGTAAGCGGTTACCGTAGCCTATAGACACTAGCAGCACTAGAGCCATCACTCGCGCGTCGTCATCTCTAAGGAAAGGGATAGGAGGTAGATAGCAAACTACCATTGTTTCACGCTGATCTTTTGTGAGATGGTGGTAGGTAGGTACCTACTTCTAGGATCAGGCCGAGCCATTCATGCGTGGGATAAGCAAAGCTTTACCTCTAGAAAATTTGTTAATCTTTACGCGAATAGAAACATACCTAATGAAATAAAACTAAGTTTGCGGAATCTATATTTAGACGGGCCTCGTGGCGTAGTCGGTAGTGTAACCGACTTCCGTGCACAAGGTCATGGGTTCGATTCCCAC
The DNA here is from genome assembly GCA_948253155.1 of Leucoma salicis. NCBI lineage: Eukaryota > Metazoa > Arthropoda > Insecta > Lepidoptera > Erebidae > Leucoma > Leucoma salicis. The sequence continues at coordinate 17,571,833 of OX411818.1, forward strand.
TCAGGACAATTATTTGTGTGATGAACACAGATACTTGTACTGCGTCTGGGTGTTTTCTATCTATTATGTGTATGTATTTACAAAAAAAAAGTAATATATGTATTATATCCGTAATCTGGTACCCACAGTACAAGCGTTAAGCTTAGTTTGGGACCAGAAGACGTTGTGTGAAAAATGACCGTGAATATTTATTATTATTTATTTATTATTATTATTATATTATAGTTTAGGTGATCTTGATTTTCTACCGTAACCATAAATACATTTTGTAAATTATGTATTAATTCATCATTGTGGTATAAATGTAGGTACTGTAAATAAAAAAAAAATGTTAGCTTTTAATAAGCTGACCTTAAATGAAGAACAAATTATTTGTGAAATGTGGAAAAAGAGAACTTTAGTGCGAGCGGGAATCGAACCTGCGTCCCTTCCAATCCGGTGGAGTGCTTAGAGGTTAAAGCACTAAAGTTCTCGTTTTCCACATTTCATAAATAATTTGTTCTTTTAAGTAGCTGAGCATGTCAAATGCTAAAATACAAATAAAAAATTACCTTAAATGAATTATGCGGTGTATGTCTGCGATTTATAGTTATTCTTATTTCTTATAGTTTACATCTATAATTTTAGGCTATAACAGCAGTGTTTTAATTGCGAGTCATGTCAAGTTATATCCCTCACTCGAGAACAAAATTGTCTAGGTCATGTATCGAAGACAATTTATCATTACCCGGAAAAGTACAGCATTTTGAAAAACCTACATTAATTAATTATTATTGTTACAAAAATTTAAAGGAGACAAGATACACCTAGACTCAGAACAACCATTTGTGGATAATACAAATAGTTGTCCTGTATGAGAATCAAACCCACAACCCCTGAGCGGTATTTAAACCATTCTGCCATATGTGCAGTCAAAACGAAACCCATATTCTAAAAAAATATTTACTATACTCCTATATTTTTATTTATCGTCTGTAAAATCTTCCAATTTGCATTAAGATGCTGCCTTAACTGGTGGACTATCGTCAGAATTCTCTCATACTGAAAGCAAACCGTACAGAACATCGAGGTTAATATTACACAATAATCGTTTTCGTTTCAGTTTAGCTTCTTATTTTAAGTATAAAAGTTACTAAAATAAATATTAAACAGGAATAGTTTATTGAAAATGGCACCTTGTTTGTCATTGGGCGGGTCGGGATAGAGCTGCGATGCGCGGAGGTCGAGTGGGTCGCTGCGGGCGGGAGGGTGCATCGGTTGCAGTGCCCTCTCTGCCCTTGACGACGTGCGGTGCATGCACCCTGTTACAGGTGTACAGACAGCTACAGAAATACAACTTTAACAAATAATGTTTTCTCTAAGGAAATCACAAGTATATAATGTTTTTATGATTTCAGTCAGTGTTTAGAAAAAAGTGCTATCTACCATGTTATTATATCATACACTGCCTTTGTCCAAAAATAAACTGGTTTTTAGGTTATATCTCAGCTTCCCAATCTAGTAGCGAGATAAGATGTAGGTATACAGGTTTTTAAGTCTAATCAAGAACTATCAAACAAAACATAGTATCAACAAAATCCGTTCAGTAGTTTTTGCGAGACGCCCAAACAAACAAGCAGACGACAATTATAAGAAAAGTTTTGTTCAAGACGCCTAAATATCCTAATACATTATTTTCTTCTCAAATATCTTAAATATACAGACATAGCTCTGTTACAGATTTATAAATCCCGGAAAAATTAATAGTTCCTGTGGGACAGCATTTTTTGCATAGAGATCACTGGTGTGCCGTAGAGTGATGTATTTATATATATACCACGCAATAGAAGTCGCGGGCTGAACCTAGTATGTGTACTATTATAAAGCTGTAACAGAGCTGATTGATATATAATTGAGATTTAATATATTTGAGAAAAAATGACTGTATTATGCTATAGAGGCGTGTGTGTCTAAACACTAAACAATTTTTTTTAGAGTTTTTATCTGTTTGTCTGTTTGTTCGTTCGCGCATCACGCAAAAACTACTGAACGGATTTTGATGCAATTTTTTTATTTGGTAGCTCTTGATTATACTTAAAAACTGGTATGTTGGTGATGGTAATAACTGGTATACTGGTACATTTTATGCCGCTACTATATCGGGAACCTGAGATTTAATCTAAAAAGTAGCTTTTAGCTGCAGCGAAGCCGCGTGCAAAGGCTAGTACTTATTAATATTGTAAGCGCAAAATAAATAGAGGTTTGGCTCTAAGATTTTTTTATATTAACCTGTCATATTATTTGACACGGCCACCTTCTAAATGAGATAGATTTAGGTCATAATCCCGCACTCTGGCTCAGTTGGGGTTGGCAAATTTCACATGCCGCTCAGAAAGTCTTAATATAACTACTCATAAACTTTTCATCAAGTATACCCCGAGAAGAGCTAGGCGGTTATGTTTCATAGGAGACTAGCCCGACTGTATCCCCCGGAGAAGATCAAACAGATTAGCATCTTTGGTAAACCTATTCCTTGGAGAAGGCGAGCTAAGTACTTAGGTGTAATTATAGATGACTCACATTCGCCCGTCACATTCAGGTGGTACGCTTGCGCGCAGCCTTTGTCATGGGACGTTTGTACTATCTGTTAAACTCTAGGTCAAAACTCTCGCTTAGGAATAAGGTCAGACTCTACACTGCCTGCATACGTCCTGTCATGACGTACGCCAGTGTAGTATTTTCACACGCCAAGGCACACAGGATCCATAGATTACAAACATTACAGAATAGATTCATGCGCAGAGCTACGGGTGCACCGTGGTTCATACGCAATGTCGACCTTCACATAGACTTGCGATTGCCTACCATCAAGCAATTTATGAAACGGTGTTCACGTAGTTTCTTTGACTCCGCCATTACTCACGCCAACTCTCTAGTGGTTGAGTCGGCTAGGCACAACCCCTCTAATATATCGCGCGTACGCAGACCGCGAAATAGCCTCGACGAAGTCGACGACGACATAACTCACGCTCAGATCAGAGCATACACAGCTCGTGCAGCTAATACAAGTAATTACCCATGGTTTCGTCCCCGCCGACTGGGGCGAGAGACGTGTCGCGGTCAAATCATAAACGTGGGAAATCCCACTTTGCCAGCAACAGCCCGAGCCGAGGTCCTTACCCCACAGGGGGTGCCCTCGGGTAGCGTTGCTTAAATGTCGGGTTGAGAGCCCTCTGCGCTCACCAATTGTCCGGGTAAGGTTGTCATAGCCATCTGAGGCTAACAACGAAAGTCACACAAAAAAAAAAAACATCAAGTATAGTGTAAATACGCGTATAACTTACAAATAAGTATAATAAGAATTATTAATTAATGTCTATTGCCTATAAGTATTGCATTCATTAAGAATGAATAAAAACTTATGAATTATAAACTCAATTTGTCTTACTAAGTTATCTTGCATTTGGCCCTGCATCTCCCCCTACCAACGATTGCAGATATCTCTGCAAGTCCTCCCCACTCGGCTCCGGCACGGTCGCTCCGTGATGCTGCATTTTAATAACCTTTTTGACTTACATGTCCAGCTGGCACTGGAAAATTCTTGCTTTTCTTATTACATAACATACATTATGTATGTTTTATTGAAACGAAACTCAATGTTATTTATTCCACTTTTCTATGATACTGTTCGTGGCATAACTTTCATGATCAACAGAAGTATATACCTATTGCTTTATGTATATAAATATATATATATGTTTGTTGAATAATTGTTAAAACTTATTCATTATTGACTTGAAAACAGTAATATATACAATTACTAGATGACCCGGCAAAAGTTGTTTTGCCATAAAAATTAAAACTAGAGAATTTTTAAAAAAAATAGGGGTTGGCAGTAGAAGGGTGAAAATTTATAGTTGTATGTATTTTTTAATGCCGAATCATAAAAATATTATAACAAAAAATGTTGTGCACAAAATAAAATAAAAATCACTTAGGGGTCTGAAAAATAGTTTACATGATAGGTATATATATCAGACCTATTGATTATACACAGAAGATTTCATAAGAATCGGTCAAGCCGTTTTGGAGGAGTATGGCGACAAATACTGTGACACGAGAATTTTTTATATTAAATAAATTATAAAAAATTACTAAACAGAGTTGTTTGTATGTTGATATTTGAGAAAAAAATAATGTATTAGGCTAGGCTATTTAGGCGTCTGTGAACACAAAAAGTTTTTTATATATACATAGTCTGTTGTGACGATGGCTTAATTGGCAAAACATCTGGGACGATTTTCTAGGAGAGGCAGGTTCAAATTCTGCTCATGACTGTAATTTTCAATTTCACATTTTTGCACTTTGTATTCGTTTATATTGCTAAACATATCAAACGCTTAAAAATATCAAAATACATATAATGGTCTCTTACTTACTTACTTATCATCACGCCATTTCCCTTGCAGGGTAGGCAGGGAGAACAAATAGATAGATAGTCTCTCTTATGCAAAATTTTATTTCATGAGGATTATCATGAAATAAAATTTTGTTAATGTCTGCCGACTGCCTCGGTGGTGCAGCGGTAGTGTGAGCGACTGCTGATCATGAGGTCTCGGTGCGATCTCCGGGTCGGACAGGGTTATTGAGCTTTTTCGTTAAAAAGAAAATTCTCAGTAGTAGCCCGGAGTTTCGAAATGTGTCCGGTAGACGGCAATAGGCTCGCCCCCTATTACGTGGGACTCAAACATAGCTGGCGAATCATGGATGTGTGATACACCTCTGCCTACACCTTCAGGGAATACAGGCGTCATGCTATATTATGTTTTTAATCCGTTAAATAGTTACGGCCATGGATGTATAAAGGAATTACGGCGTGACTTTTAGATTTAAAATGACAACTGTAATTTCGTACATTCATCCTTATGTTAAAAAATTTGCAAATTACTTAAACAGAACCATGGCCGGTCTAGCTGTAAAATATCGTTACCCATTTTGGCGGCGGAGATTACATGGCAGGCAGTCCTTGTAGAAATTGGTAATCTGCCAAACCAGGAAAGACCTGAAATACGACGCCTCAGGAATAATAAGAGTCACAAAGATTATGAATAGCTAAAACAACGCGCATCAACAATTCAAATAATAATAACGCTGTCGAAAGCGTTTTGAGAGTGAGTACCTACTTGGCGCGCGTGCGGTGAACGGTAGTCTTATATTAAACTTATCACGTTCTATATATTCACGTCAACGCCTTCTTGAACCCTCGCTTCACGAATTTAATTCACAATAAGCTACAGCCTTTTGTATGCACCCGTGCACAGCGCACAATACATATTCAGATTTATTAAGGAGCTGAATCAGTAATAGCCTGTCCGGTCGGTAACCTTTTATCATAATAAGGGTATTATAAAATATAAAGAAAAAATATATTACTAACTGCTTCAGTAATATCTTAACAATCGCTCGATAAATTGCTTGGTGGTAGAGAGAGAGAGAGAGAGATTATATAAGTATATTGTAGTCCGTTTGTTAGAGTCCGTTCGGCCAGAGACAGCACACTGTGGGTTGCTTAGTGGGTGAAACCCTTTTTGTTATGTTAAGGCGGGAAAAAACTTACAACAGTGTAGTTTGGGGCCCTCACCCACTAAAGAAAACCACCGTGTGCTGTCTCTCCGCCTGTGTTGGCGGGCTACTGGTACTATGTTGCATTACTTCAGTGGTAGTGGGTCGAACCCTAAGTACTCCGTTCTCTCTGGACAACGGAGTGTGTGGTAGGTAAACTTTATGCAACTCTAAAAATGGTATTCCTACACTTAAGTGAGTTTTTGAGTTCCAAACTTTTCTTAGATTCCCGCTACATATGGGAAACCTAAGATATAACCTAAAAACTAGCTTATGCTTATAAAATAATAATATACAATTATTTGATAAGACTATATAAAAAAATACTAATGCACATAAGTTGCATCTATATTCCAAAGCAAATATTTATAAGGCAACGTTATGTATGCAAATCAATAACAATTGCTTTAAATCAATTGACCTAAAGTACAAAGGTTTGTAAGTCAAATGAATGCAACGTACGTCACTCGTCCGATTTTATACGGTCAGGTGCCTGCATTCGACCTCGATGGTCGCCATGCCGTCTGCCGTCTAGAGGGCAGTAGGGGCAATCCATCAGTTAATTGATTTATACACATTACATTGCCATTAATAAATAATATAGGTAAGCTTTTCAAATAGAAAGAAATTATATGTATTATTTAAGCAAATTTAAAGGTTTCACTTCAATTTTATTAAACAAACTAGCTGCTGCTCGCGACTTCGTCTTCGTGGACCTCAGAATGGGGTCATTATAATATAAGTACTTCACTCTACTTATCTGTATGCAAAAATAGCTATTCGACAGGAACCGAACGTTTTTCCGGGATTAAACTATCTGTGTGCCAAATAACATCCAAATATGTTTCGCCGTTTTTGCGTCATTGAGTATTGTTACTTATTTAAACATCCAAACTTTCACATTAATAATATTATTTAGGATGTACCCGAATTCCTATTGAATATGCCAAATATGATAAAAATTCAACGCAGATGCTATGCTTAAAACAGTTATTCAAAAAACGTAGGTGTCGATAAAACGTTTTATTGTTGCGATTATGTTTGAAATAACACGGCGTTATATTGGTCAATTTTAATTAAGTAGTAGTTAAATACCGTTATGGATTTATTGAAGAGAAGAAATTAAGGATAATTGAAAGCCAATTAGAATAGAATTTAAAAAATGTTTGCTATTTTTTTCTCATTGAATTCGTAATACCGATATCCGTGGACGGATTTCTCGTTGCGGTGGTCTCCTGGACTGCTTTATGTCATTTCATAAAAAGACTGATGCATTACTAGATGATATTTATGAGTTTAGTTCCTTTTTTTCTTACTCTTTAAAAAGAAGCTTTATAAAAGAAGCTTTATAAATAAAGCTACTAACAGTTACCCGCGACTTCGAAAGCGATAGGTTTTTAACGTTTTAAATTTTAAGCCATTGAGGTACGATTTTGTAAATCATTGAAACATGTGATTCTAAGATAAATTAAAAAAAGATACTTAATTGTAAATCCTGAATCTGAACCTATCAAAAAGATTAGACAAAATTTCATCATTCAGTTTAACCTCTCCTGTTTTTTTAATTTCAATACTATGTATTTGTCCTTGGTCAGAAACCACCTCTACTGAAAAAAAATATTGCTCTCTTTTTAGTGAAAAGATAGGTAACATACAAACAGCTAGTCTTTGTAACAAAATCTATATGATATAGTGTAGCCTTAGTTATATATTTTGAACATAATGCATCATCCATCCATCAGCCTTTCAACGTCCACTGCTGGACATAGGCCTCCCCAAGAGAACGCCACAACGGTCCCGTCATGGGGGATAATGCCGTAATCGCCACGTTTGGCAGACGGGTTGACGATCGCAGTGGATGTTGTTAATACTCCAGGGAGTGCTGCTGCCCACTCCCCCGGTATTCCCTCAGTCGGCTCTTACGACTCCCATGGGTAGAGAGGGGTGGGACAATTCTAAAGCCTGCCCCACACATAATGCATACTTTCCCCCAAACAAACTAAACACAGTTTAAAAGCCGTATTAGCAGCCAGATAAATCGGAGTAAACAAATATCCACAAGTTTGGTCTTTGTGATTGAGCTAGGTAGTTGCGAAAACTATTGAAATAGTTTCATCATAAGCACATTCACAATAATTTAAAAACATCATTTCATCTTTAGTTAGGTTAATACCAAAAACTCTAACAATAGTCTGCAAAACATATAATCCAAATCAGTAAGCAATTTAAGAAAAGTGAGTAATATTTTTACGTAACTTTTAAACCTTATACTTGGAAATCGGCTATCGGCCTAGGTTAGCGAGTACCTACATTCGTATTCACACACTCAATGTCAAAAAACCAATCTAAAAAGGTTTGGTGACTTGGGATCCTGGACCATAAGATTTAGGTATTTAAATAAAACATAGCATCATGCCTGTATTCCCCGAAGGGTTAGGCAGAGGTGTATTACACATCCACGGTTCGTCAGCTACGTTTAAGTCCCACGTAATAGGGGGCGAGCCTATTGCCGTCTACCGGGCACATTTCCAAACTCCTGGCTGCTACTGAGAATTTTAAGTTTTACGAAAAAGCTCAATAGCACTACCCGACCCGGGGATCGAACCCGAGACCTCATGATCAGCAGTCGCTCACACTACCGCTGCACCATATAGGCAGTTAATATATAGGTATAACACACCATGTGACCGATAAGGTGGACAGCTTTTCCTACATACAAATTTTTACCCGTTTTTGAGTTATTAAAGGAAAGAGTTAAAAAGGTCTTAAAATTACTACGTATCACAAAACTTAAAAAAAAATGATATTACAGACAGAGCGCATATATTTATATAGTAGTATAAAGAAGAGATAAGCAGATGTGAAATGCTTTTGCAGTTCCTACGGAGAAGATGTTTAATTGCTAAATAAAAGAACACTTTATAACGCATGTTCACATTTTTTTTAACACGAATTGCATTGAATATATTGAATATATTATACATTAATCTGTGAAAGAGCAAAAAGGAAGAGTTTCTCCTACTTGTAGAAAGTTTATCTTTTTCTATTTTCACTTTGTTCTAGTAGCTGAGTATATCAAATGCTAAATATCACACAAAAGCGATATTACATAATTTACTCGTATATTAATCGAAGATTAAAATGAAAAATATGCAATAATCCTAATAATATATTCAGTTAGGTAAAAATAATCATTATATAACCAAACCATTTTTATTGTTGAAAATAATGTAGTATCTACCATATAAACATACTTAGTTACATAAACACATCACATAAACAAACGTACATTCGGATTTTGGATTGTATTGTAACATCTCATTCAGATATCTGTTTCAACTTTCAATGAACCATGGGAAGACGTTGTAGACTAAATAAACAGAAAGCGTGTAAACACATTTGTGCGTACCTACTTTCGATAGACAAAATAATAATATTATGGAGATTGGTACACACACAGTAACCACTTCGTGTGAGCTAATATTGTATGCAGCTTAAGTATTTCATAATTTAATACCTACTTCCTTGATCCGTTAAATAACAGGACAGTATTTTCGTTTTGATTTTTAAGTAGGTAAGTTTTGAAGATCCACAATAATTTAAAATCATATTCATTAAATTATATACATATATAATATACAAGCTATAATATGTATGATACAGTAGCCAATTTTTGGCTAACAGCGAGAATGTCTTTAGAATAATGGCGCATAGGAGGAGCTGGTCGGTCTATTTATGCAAAAAAAAAATAGAATCCTAACTATTACAAAGGTGTAACAGAGCTGTGTCTGTACATTTAAGATATTTGAGAAAAAATTACTGTATTATAAACATAGCATAGCATCACGCCTGTATTCCCCGATAGGGTAGGCAGAGGTGTATTACACACCCACGACTCGCCAGCTATGTTTAAGTCCCACGTAATAGGAGGCGAGCCTATTGATGTCTCCGGGCACATTTCTAAACTCCGGGCTGCTACGGAGAATTTTTCTTTTTAGGAAAAAGCTCAATAATATAGCCCGACCCGGAGATCGAACCCGAGACTTCATGATTAGCAGTCGCATACACTACCGCTACACAACCGAGGCAGTTTGTACTGTATTATAATAGGCTATAAAGGCATGTCTGAACACAAAACAATATTTTTTAAATGTTTTGTCTGTTTATCTGTTTGTTCGTTCGCGCATCACGCAAAAACTACTGGACAGATTTTGATGCAACTTCTTTTACTTGATAGGTTTTGAGTAAACTTAAAAACTGGTATACATTTTATCTTGCTACTATATCAGAAACCTGAGATATCACCCAGAGACTACGTTGCGGCGAAGCCGCGGGCAAAGGTTAGTTTAAAATAAAACTATAGGTATCGGGGGTAGCCTGGTAGGGTGCAGTGCTCTAATCCACTGAGCTACATTACTGTCTTTTAGACATACCCAATCTCCTTATCACATTTGTCTTAACGACCAACGCCCTCTATCGGAACGCATTTACATGCATTCATTCTTCCCCGGATAAGAAGGGACGCAGGTTCGATTCCCGCCTGTACTAAAATACTCTTTTTCCTTATTCACAAATTATAATTTGTACTTTAAGAGTAGCTGAGCAAGTGCTAAAATATAGATCAAAATGTTTAAAAAAATACGCCATCGAATAGTATGAATTTTAATTGCAAAATTAAACTTACTATATTGGATTAATTCATTTAAATGCGTTCCGATAGAGGGCGTTGGTCGTTAAAACAAATGTGATAAGGAGATTGGGTATGTCTAAAAGATAGTACTGTAGCTCAGTGGATTAGAGCACTTCCCCGGATAGAAAGGGACGCAGGTTCGATTCCCGCCTGTACTAAAATACTCTTTATCCTTATTCACAAATTATAATTTGTACTTTAACCATAGTGTAATTTACCTTGATTAATTACCTACTTTTCCAAACTCTAAATGAAGTTCGCTACAGTTCAGAATTAATCAATAAAGTATCACCTATACATAATAGCGCGTATTTAACACGACTTTCAGCTTCATTTATCGAGTGTCGAGACTTGAAAGGAAAGGGTCGTTAGGGTGGTCGTGAGGTGGTCTTCATGACGGTGAGGTGGGGTCAGACGGCGGCATTCAAGGTTAAGGGCGCCACCCGCCATATGGACCACGTAATGATACTTACTTATATACAGTATAGTGGTGCGAGCATTTTAAAATTTAACACCTTGTCTAGACTATTTTATAGTAATATTGAGCTGATTTATTTTTTAAATATTTTCATAAATTGAATTGTTTACTATTACATGCCAGCTTCGTTTTATTATACATTGACGGTTAGACTAAATGAAGGAATTTATAAAGCCACCAGAAGAGAGGTAAGATTTTTCTTTCAAAACTATAGGTACATACTTTCCATAATCGTAATTATTTAAAAATAACGTACAATATAGGCAATTATATATTTTCTTTAAAGCTTATGGTACTAGACAGTCCGCTTGATAATTAAAGTGATGACGGTCACTCATGGGACTCTTGTATTCTTCGTCATCACCACACAGATATAGCTTAAGCTTGTACAGATTCCGTAATTAATATTCACTGTGCTCGCGAACTCAACACCCTCTTGCGCAATGATACAAGAAGGGCGTTACTTTTAGAGTTATATAATTACGTCATGTTATAATACCTGCTCGTGGCCACATCGATTATGTATCTACCGTCAGCGCACTTTCATTCTACCAATATATATTTGGAAGTAAACAGTTTTGCTATTACTTTTTAGGCGAGACAATAGATAATATACCTACTGTACCTAACCTGTCTCACAATGGTGTTAAGCGGAAGTTCATCAAAATTTAACTATGTAGGTATGAATAAATTGATGTCATGACGAGCCGAATTCCTAAACCCTCATTCCCCTTCCTCTCCTCATTATCGTTCCTATCCACCGCCTATGCCTTTCTTTGGGATGGATGACACGCGGGTGAAGTCTCTGGTGTTGCTAGCTATAGGCTATGGTAACCGCTTAACATTAGGTGGGTCGTATGCGTTATTGCCACCCCCGTAGTACCCCCCGTAGTAGTTTTGTACGTTCATTAGTATGTATTAGTATATATACCTGTAAGTATATAGGTACCTAAGGTGGACTGGCCGTGTGGGGCTGGCTTTAGAATTGTCCCACCCCTCTCCACCCATGGGAGTCGTAAGAGCCGACTGAGGGAATACCGGGGGAGTGGGCAGCAGCACTCCTTCGATTATTAACAACATCCACTGCGATCGCCAACCCGCCTGCCAAGCGTGGCGATTACGGCACTATCCCCCATTCTTGGGGAGGTCAATGTCCAGCAGTGGACGTTAAAAGGCTGATGGACTCGTACGAGCATTTCGACTGGTAACTGGCGAATGACACGCGTGATGTTTTCCTCCAAGGCCTGAATCGAAGCGGGTTTGTCCGCATAAACTTTAGACTTTACATAACCCCACAGGAAAAAGTCTAACGGTGTGATATCACACGATCTTGGTGGCCAATCGACCGGCCCAAAACGTGAAATTATGTGCTCACCGAAATGTTCTCTCAATAAATCCATTGATTGATGCGATGTGTTGGAAGTGGCGCCGTCTTGCTGAAACCAAATGTCGCCGAGATCACGAGCTTCAATTACAGGCATCAAATAGTCGGTTATCATGGCACGATAACGGTCGCCATTGACGGATACGTTCGCACCGGCATCATTTTTAAATAAATATGGTTAGTATAGTTGAGTCCAGAAGCGACGGTTACCATAGATGGGACGTGGCTCGTCTGCCACTAAAAGCAATAAAAAAAAGCATAATTATATATACCTACATCATATGCTTTGTGTTTGAAATGTCATCATCATAATATCATTAGTTATTATTTTTTAGTTCCGGTATTTATGCGTTAAAAATACCTTTTATTTCGATAAATGACATAGCTTCCTGATAAACGACCTCTATCAAATTACGTTAAAAGTAGCCAACACCTACGCAAAAGCCAGCCTGTACTTGTAATGTAATATTTGCGCTCGGTACAGATAAAACAAAAGATAGGAAATATATTCATATATGTATACATATCCTATTTATCGCTTATACCAATTATGTAATGCGCTTACAAAATGCCATTAGCGGTAACGGCCAATACAATTACGTAAGCGCGCGGTTCATAACGCATTAATTAAATATCATAATTTTTAATTGATGCGTTATGAACTGAATGTAAAATACTAACTTTGCTTGTAAATACAGTAGGTAAACATTAAGATTATCTGAAATCTCAAAATAAAACCCAGTACCAGCGGCTGTGATAATGTAACATAGACTTTTTATTTGACAGATCTCGTGACCTAGTCGGTAGTAACTAACTGCCGTGCACGAGGTCATGGGTTCGATTCCCACCCTGGACAATTATTTGTGTGATGAAAATAGATATTTGTACTGCATCTGTCTCTGTTTTCTATCTATTATTACGTATGTATATACAAAAAAAGTAATATATGTGTTATATCCGTAATCTGGTACCCATAGCATTAAACTTAGTTTGGAACCAGAGGACGTTGTGTGAAATGTCCGTGAATATTTATTTATTTATCGTGGACTAGTGCCAAAAAACGGATATGGGAAAGAGAGAAAAAAAATACATACAAATATTATATAAAAATCACTAATCTCCTTTAGGATTGAGAAGGTGAACAATAAAGGGACAACTTACATAATTATATAGTGTAATTGAGAGTGCTCATTATAGTTTTTTTCAAAGATAATACACATCCTGCTCTAATGAATAATCCTTGTCAATCAATCTTGTTGACACAAAGTACACCCACACTCAGAACAACCATTTGTGGATCACACAAAGACACAAGTTGTCCTATGTGGGAATCGAACCCACAGCAGTCAGGCAGAAGGCCGGCATTTAAACTACTCCACCATCTGTGCAGTCAAACATGTAAAACCTTTGTAGAATAAACCCATATAAACTATTTCCATTGACTATAGAAATATTAAAAGTATACTTTTAGAGAAGTGTGAGTACATACCTACTAGGAAACGTAGGTACCAAAATTAATTAGTGATTAAACCGTAAAAAGAAAGTAGTTATCTATGTAAATGCATATTAAAACATTAGTCGGATGCTTGTGGACGAATGCAGACAAAATCTTTATATATCTGCTATCCATACTGATGTTAGTATAGTGGATCCCAGACGTTCAAGTAACATCAAATATTTTTGTTAATTTTCCAGACAAGTTTATCTTTCATTCAATATTCCCAACGATTCTATTAACAAGAAGATAATAGCTTTTATTCAATTATAACTTTTTAAACAAATTTTAAGAGTATGACTACGAAACATCTTGTTTAGAGAAACTTTAATGAATAGCAACTTTATTTTATATAATATTTTATTTATGTACTTATAAGTTTTTAAGCAGCATTTTTAAGTGCATAACAGAGCATATTTTATACAAAGCTTTGATAAGCAAATTCTGAACGTGCTGTACACATCTTCTCCTAATGTTTTATATATTATTTATGGTACCCTAAAAAGTCACTGCATAGTAATTTTATCTACTATTGTTTTATTAAAAAGCTATCCTTTATAAGCAGTGCCAGTATCCATCCATCTATCAGCCTTTTAAAGTCCACTGCTGGACATAGGCCTCCCCAAGAATGGGGGATAGTGCCGTAATCGCCACGCTTGGCAGGCGGGTTGGCGATCGCAGTGGATGTAGTTAATACTCGAAGGAGTGCTGCTGCCCACTCCCCCGGTATCCCTCAGTCGGCTCTTACGACTCCCATGGGTGGAGAGGGGTGGAACAATTCTAAAGCCGGCCCACACGGCATACACACACCCATGCACAGTGCCAGTATAAGCAATACTAAATTACTTTTAGGATTAATGTTGAATTTAATGGTATGCATTAAAATCGTATGTTATTGAAAGTAGTAAGTATTCCATAATAATTCAAAGTGAAATTTAAAACTACATATACTGACTCTATCGCCTATGCTCGATTTTCTACTATCCCGCGACGTTTTAAATAATAACAATAGTACTACTAATGAATACAAACTGCTAAAATGTGAAATCGAAAATGATAGCCACTAGCGGGATCTGGATCTACGTCTCCTGGACAAACGTTGCAGACGCTTTACCTACATCCCACAGATGACGCGGGCGTCACCCAAGACATTAAGAAGTAATGTGTTAAATCAATGGTTAAAACACAAAACGCGAACATGTGAAATTGAAAATATGTAATAGTCACGAACAGGATTTGTACCTGCATCTCCTGGAATACCGTTCCAGATGCTTTGCCAATTAAGTCGTTGTGACATCTGCTCAGGACTACGATATTTTTTCTCAAAAATCATAAATGTACAGAGAGATTTGTTAGAGCTTTATAATAGTACTTATACAGATAGTTTAAATAGCCTTCTCGTGCGCTTACAATTTCATTTATATTAACATGTAAGACTCTACCGTAGAAGATATGCTTTTTGGTAAGAAAACAAAACAAACTATTAATATATTTAGTTTTTTTGCTACAATAAATCCAAATACATTGTATTCTATAAGCTCTCTCTGTTGGTACAGCTCTTCTTATATTATTGATAAGTCGTGCATTTAATGTTTGTCATATTTAAAAGTTAGGAACTCAAAAGTAAAGCAAAAAGAAACATGCGGGGAAGTCTTTGGGGACTGCCGATAGAAGTGAAAACTAAGTAACTTGTGAATTGTATCGTCGACCAATGGTCATTAACACTTCTTTACAAACCAAAAATAATTCTAAAATAATAATCTAATAGCTCGACGATACAATTCAAAAGTTACTTAGTTTTCACTTCTATCAGAGCGTTCGGTGACGCGAGTTCCATGATTTTTGTTCACCCAAAAAGTGCTCAACGCGCCTAAAGAAGTTTTCACTTCAAAAAATAATATAAATAAATCGCTGACAGTTTTGGCGAGTCGTGAGTCAGATGTGAGCCGACGGATATGAGTCCTTCCTCTACGCTATCGGCGGGCACTTTTGTTAAATTAAAATGGATGAGGTTTAAAGTGGAGCACTCGTAACTAACGGTTGACGCGGCGACCGACGTCTGTACGATTGCGGCAATCTGCCGGTAGAAAATGGGACACACGGGCTCGAAGCGACAGGCGCGGCGTGACGCCATGCTGCATGGGGCCGCGCTCCCTCGCCTTATCACTCAACAACCTAACGAACAGGGATTTCACCAGATATCGCTGCACTTTCGTGTTTTTGTAAATTTGTCGATGAACTACTTGTAGTATAGTAAATAGCTAAATACTATTCGGTGCATTCCATTACATTGGTTTA
Organism: Leucoma salicis; assembly: GCA_948253155.1. NCBI lineage: Eukaryota > Metazoa > Arthropoda > Insecta > Lepidoptera > Erebidae > Leucoma > Leucoma salicis. The sequence goes on from OX411818.1 coordinate 17,587,779, forward strand.
TCTTAAATCAAGATTTTACGAGACAGATAGCGGTGTGATTCGATAACGACCCCGAACGAGTGTTGTTTTTTGAATCTGGGTTTACTTTGTGTCCGTAAAATTGTATGTTTAAATAAAATCCCCGCGGTAAAAATATTATTTCCTGTATTTTGTGTGGGGTTAAAAAATCTAGATACTGACCTCTCTTAAGCCTATGTAGGTAGTAGTTTTAAAAAAAGAACCACGTTAATGAGACTTATATACCAACCAAACTTAGTTAGTGCGCTGTCTAAACAGTATTGTTTAGACAGCGCAAAAAAGTAACTGGGAACCAGGTTAATGTACTTAAATAAAACATATTATCTAATAGAATACTGCGAATTAATTAAATATGCCTAAATAAAAAGGGGAAAATACATTTTTAGATTGTTAAACGCAATAAAATCCAATTATTCAGTTTTGAAATCAACTTAATAATTTAAGCAATTTTAAATATCCTGAGTTCTGTGATTAAGCTATATAATCGAATGCCTCACCGTTTTCAACAGCTAATTAATAAAAATCTATTGTCTTGCAGTTTTAATAGTTTATTGTTTAATATAGTCACGTCTAGGTAATACTAGGTACATAAATTAACATAATGCAATTCGTCTAGACAGGAGAGTGCGCTTACCAGCGCGTGCCGAAGGAGAGTCGTCTAGAGGTGAACGAAGACGCAATGTATTGCCTGCACTTATTGTAAACGCACTTGAACATTGAGACTTCTAAGTAATCGTATAATTTCAATCTAATAACTATTTTCGGACAACATGGCCAATCATGTGACCTTTTTTATGGCGGGAAAAATATATCTAGCCGTAACCAGGTCGTTCGCAACGAACAGGGTAGTGTAGGGCCCTCACCCACTAAATAAGCCTGCCGTGTGCCGGCTGTTCGCCTGTATTGGCAGACCACTGGAACTGTGCGACGTTACTTCAGTGGTCCGCCGGCGGCATCCAATCATTTGACCTGCTTCATCCAAATCTAGCCATTTATAAATTCGTTTCGAAAGTGTGATAAATATTTAGACACTCACGTTTTGGTTCTTCACTATTTTTTCTAAAGTTAGTAAATGTTTTATATTTATTTGATTTTATAGTTTTAATGGTTGCTTAAAAAGTGTTTACTAAATGAATTTTATTCACGGTGACTATTTAGCGAATATTTTGGTATAACTCCTAAAATTTATTTTAAAGAAACTTGAAAGTCTTAAAGCTCTGCTTTATCCCAGAATAAATAGGCTGGGTAGATCGAGGAAGTGCCTATCCCTCAGACGATCTGCGTAAATCAACGGTACCCCTACCGTTATGTTTCATACGGTGAGTGAGAGCGGCGAAGGCCCCGACCCCCTTCCTTTCCTCTCCTTATTATTATTCTGTCCTTATAATTCTTCTTACCCTCTCCTTTGTATCCTTCCTCACCCACTATGCCTTTCCTTGGAGAAGGCGACGCGCAAGTGCTACCTCTGGTGTTACTAGCGTCTATACAGTACGGTAACCGCTCACCAACAGGTGGGCCGTATACTTGTTTGGATACCTGTAGGAAGATAGATGGAAAACCAATGTGCATTCAAGGTTCTACTTAGTAAGACAGAGTTAATAACCATTGAAGCTTAACAGATAGTAATCTTGGGCATTGCCGATTAAATTCGGAAATGTAAACTGCTTAGCTTATTGTTAGTGAATTGTTTAGTAGCTACCTCTTGTTCTGTAGGTAAGTTAATCACACATAATTATACTAGAACTAGACGACCCGGTGAACTTTGTATCACTTACAATTTATTTTATCACTGATTATCAATTCTAATCAATCTGCATCGTCTAAATTTTGAATTTAGATAGATTATTCAATGAAACTCGCTTGTAATACAAAAAAACATTAAGTCAACTTAGTCAAGCCGTTTTTGAGTTTTAGCGAGCCAAACGAACAGCAATTGTTTTTTATATATATAGATTCTATTTGCCTCAGTGCAGTTAGAGACGCTCTTAAAGTGCACCTAAATGAATAAAGTATCTTCATTATATTTGATTGCTAACTCGCTTGCTTTTTCTGGAAAGTAGGTTACAGTATAATATATATTATACTTGGATACATTGAATGACAAAAAGAGCGCGACCTTTCTACGCAACAAGTTCATAAAACAAAATAAATTTATCGCTCTACTAAAAACTTTATGAATGTTATCTTAAGTATTTTAAGCAGAAATTTGAGCAGAACTTAGTAGATAGTTAATGTAGTATTTATCTATATTAATTAATCAGTAATTCAATACTATTAAGAGCTGGTTGATTAGATAAGCTTAGAGGTGAAACTCTTCCCTTATAAAATTGGTATACCTATTTATATTTTTAACAGCAATTATAATGTTAATCATTTTATTTTCGCGCGTATCTTCTTTGTATGTATGTATGTAATATTCTTTGTTACCTCATATCTTTCAAACCAAGACATCTCGATGGCTGAGGTGCCTGCCAAGGTGTCCGTCGCTGACCCGTCTGTGGATGTATGGGACCCTTCCTTCGCCTTCTTTCCCTTTCAGGACTTAAGAGTGCCGCGCGGTTTGCGGGCGGTGGCACTAGTAGGGGCCGCATTTACATCCGGACCCCAGCTACCCCTATCAGCTGTGTCATCAGGTGTTACACTTGACTCCTTTAAATATGTTTTTGACGTTTTTGAGGTAGAGCTCCCGATATCCGGGTAAAAATAAACTTGTATCCTAACACAGGGGGCCGGAGGTACCCTGGCTGGGGTTCCGCCGGCGGACCACCGAAGGAATGTAACATGGTTCCAGTGGCCCGTCAATAAGGGCGGAGAGAAGGCACACGGCGGGTTTCTTTAGGGGGTGAGGGCCCCACACTACCCTGTTCATTGCCCCGAACGACGGGGTGTGCGGTTAGGAACATAAAAAAAGGTTCCCTGGCTGGGGACCACACTCAAGGGGCTCTACTTGAGATTCAGGGTTTTTTTTATAGAGGTTGTTTTCCTCGCGGTTCGGGAGATTAAGCCAAGACCCTCGTGCCTGTAATGGGCCGAGAGACATGACCACGACACCCAATGAGACTTGTACTGTAGCCTCGCTGTTCCCTCTCCAGTGCCCGGGGCCTAATATGACGGCACCGACCCCGACTCATGGTCTAGCCGCTGTGTCCTCTGCTAAGTCAGAGACTCTCAGAGACCCATCTTGTCCGGAAAAATACCCACCGGTGAAAGCCAATGTTGTCACGAGGAGATAAACCGCCCCCGCACCCCTATTTCATAAAACCTAGCCTAGCAAAACCTAACCAATACAATGCAATATGTAACTTATATTATGCCATATGGAGTAATATTTATTATTGTTTTGTACCTATGGAGAGCAATAAACATTAACTATTATATATAATTCAGTGTCACGATGTTTGTCCGGGATGAACACCAAAATTACAGAACCGATTTTAACTTTTTTTTTTTTAAATGTGTGTTTTGTTCCAACTTAAGAGATAGGATACTTTATATCTCAATTTATAATTGCAATATTTATTCATGAAAAAATATATGGCGGTACGAACTTCGCCGGGTCAGCTAGTCTATTATATATAATTCCAGTGTCACGATGTTTGTTCGGGATAAACTCCGAAACTGCTGAACCGATTTTAACTTTTATTTTTTTTAAATGTGTGTTTTGTTCCAACTTAAGAGATAGGACTACGAGAAAGCCTTCGATTCGATCGAAACTTGGGCGGTGCTGCAGTCCCTTCAGCGGTGCCAAATTGACAATCGGTACATCGAAGTGCTGAAGTGCTTGTATAGAAACGCCACCATGTCAGTCCGTGTTCAGGACAAGAGTACGGGACTGATCCAACTGCAGAGAGGTGTTAGACAGGGAGACGTTATGTCCCCGAAACTCTTCACCGCTGCATTGGAAGATGTCTTCAAGCTCTTGGACTGGACCGGATTCGGCATCAACATCAATGGCGAATACATCACTCACCTTCGATATGCCGACGACATCGTAGTCATGGCAGAATCTCTGGAGGACCTTGGCACCATGCTCAATGATCTCAGCAGGGTTTCCCGACTAGTGGGTCTCAAAATGAACGTGGACAAGACGAAAGTCATGTCTAATGTCCATGTCATTTCAGCACCGGTCCTAGTCGGGAGTGCGCTTCTCGAAGTTGTCGACCATTATGTCTACCTGGGACAAACAGTCCAGTTAGGTAGGCACAACTTCGAGAAAGAGGTCAATCGACGAATCCAACTCGGCTGGGCAGCGTTCGGGAAGCTAAGGAAGATCTTCTCGTCCAATATTCCGCAGTGTCTGAAAACGAAGGTCTACGACCAGTGCGTGTTACCAGTGATGACATACGGAACAGAGACGTGGTCTCTGAATGTTGGCCTCATATCAAGGCTCAAAGTCGCTCAGCGGGCCATGGAGCGGGCTATGCTTGGTATTTCCCTACGTGATCGAATCCGTAATATGGAGATCCGTAGGATAACGAGAGTGACCGACATAGCCCGCCGGGTTGCCATGCTGAAGTGGCAATGGGCAGGCCACATCGCTCGACGAACCGATAACCGTTGGGGACGAAGGGTTCTCGAGTGGCGACCACGTGTCGGACGGCGCAGCGTGGGACGGCCCCCCACCAGATGGACCGATGATCTGGTCAAAGCTGCGAGGAGCCGTTGGATGCGGTCGGCACAGGACCGCTCGTTGTGGCGTTCTCTTGGGGAGGCCTATGTCCAGCAGTGGACGTTAAAAGGCTGATGGATGGATGGAAGAGATAGGATACTTTGTATCTCAATTTATAATTGCAATATTTATTCATGAAAAATATATGGCGGTACGAAGTTCGCCGGGTCAGCTAGTATATTATAATTATCTAGCTATACTATTATAAAGATGTAACAGATCTTTGTCTGTACATTTAAGAAATTTGAGAAAAAATTACTGTATTAGGCTACAGGAGGACTATATAGGCGCGTCTGAACACAAAACATTTTTTTTAAGATTTTTGTCTGTTTGTCTATTTGTTCATTTGAGCATCACGCAAAAACTGCTGAACGGATTTTGATGCAACTTTTTTTATTTGATAGCTCTTGATTAAACTTAAAACTGGTATACATTTTATCTCGCTTCTATATCGGGAACCTAAGATATAACCTAACGTCCAGCTTTTGGCTACGGCGGAGCCGCAAACAAGGGCTAGTTATTATATATATCTGCCATCGCCTTTAACAAATTATTATGTATAAAAATGGTAGAGTTTTACGTGCAAAAAACATATCTATCACAAATTACACAGATTTTTTGTGTCTTGTTTAAGCTTTAGTATCTTCTGTGTCTTCTTTTCAATCGCAATTAACATAGCTCATTCAATAATTTTGTACAAACAAAACATAAAACATTAAAAAAAAGATAGCATCACGCCTGTATCCTCGAAGGGGAAAGAGGCTCAAAGGGGGGGAAACTCCGAGCTGCTGCTGAAAATTATTCTTTTTACGAAAAAGCTCAATAACTATATCCGACCCGAGGATCGAACCGGCGACCTCATGATCAGCAGCCGCACATACTACCGCTACACCACGGAGACAGTTAGCATATACCTACATTCATCTATAAACATCTGAGCATGTGTTATCTTACTTTATAACATTTTTTAATAACCTTAATGTTTACACAACATCTACTGTGTTATAAGAATGTAACACCATTTCAAATATTCCGCAGGACCCATTGATAAAAAAAAAACGTTGTTTACTTTTATTGTTGTTGCTTTTTGTTTGTAGTGTTTTAAGTTAGGGTATTGCTGTTTGTCTAGTCTAGACAGTGCGCGCTGCTTCTGATGGAGGACAACAGACAGACGAGGCGTGCGGACCGTCTGGAGGTGAACCGAAGACCTCAATGCCTTTTAAAAGTAAATGCATTCGGTGCCGTCTAGCCAACTAGGTGTTAGATGATCGAGAACGTAACTTTATCTTTTATTCTTTTGACGATTTGTATTCACTTATTAACGTGTCTTGTGTTTTGAAGACGTATCTAAGTGAAGTGTTATCTATACTATTATAAAGCTGTAACAGAGCTGTGTCTGTACATTTAAGATGTTTGAGAAAAAAATACTACATTAGGCTATATAAGATTGTCTAAATCCAAAACGATTTTTTTATATTTTTGTCTGTTTATCTGTTGGTCTGTTTGTTCGTTTGCGCATCACACCAAAAACTACTGAACGGATTTTGATGCAACTTTTTTTATTTGTGAGCTCTTGATTAGACTTAAAAACTGGTATACATTTTATCTCGGTACTATATTGGGAACCTGAGATATTATCTAAAAACTAGCATTTGGCCGCGGGCATAGGCTAGTAAAATATATAGAAAAAAAAACAGCATCATGCCTGTATCCCCGAAGGGGTAGGCAGAGGTGTATAACACACCCACGGTTCGCCAGCTATGTTTAGGTCCAACGTAATAGGGGGCGAGCCTATTACCGTCTACCGGGCACGTTTCCAAATTCCGGGTTGCTGAGAATTTTTTTTTTTACAATGAAGCTCAAGAATGTCGCCCTACCCGGAGATCGAACCCGAGACCTCGTGATCAGCAGTCGCACACACTACCGCTGCACCACCGAGGCAGTCATGTATCAAGTACTGTCACGGAAATTATAAAGCACCGTCTCCCATCCACTGACACAGGTGCTCTCCGTGGAAATTAGTTGTAATTCGAATTATGTTACCGAAGGAGAGCAGGTGCCGTTATTGCTGTTTAACAGATGGTGTATGGCAGCAGATCACGAATGGAACCGATTACTATTTCGCTATGACCAAATAAGAGCCGAAGAGTGTAACGATCTATGGTCAACATGACACCTTTACATGGGGAGATGAGCGTGTTTAAATATAGGTACATATTTTTCGGCTTTATTATTTTACTAGCCAATCCTGCTACGCGTTGCTGTGGTTCAGTTATTATGTAGGCTATCCCATATCGATTTTGGATACGATTTGCATTAAATGTTTCTTAGTGCGTACGTACAGTATCAAATAAACCCATATTGTGTAAATCACGGTCTTAAACCCCGGGAGTTTAGGCTGCGCAGTGATATTTAACACAAAACACGTTAATTTACTTTTTGTTCTAAATATGTAATTGAGAATGGTTTGTGAAGTGTCATGCATAAACCTAAAAGGTTTATGTGGCACTATATAGTACTTTATTTTTCTGTTTCTATACTATGCTGTTAACTAAATAAAAAAAAAATGTCAGTCCGTTAATCTTTTACCTATAAATATATTCAATGACATGAGCCAATTAATATACGTACATATTCTAAACGTAAAACTTAGTATTTCTGTATTTTTATATCGTCTTGTTCAAGTGTACATTGCGCTGCTTGCATTTATTATAGTTGTCGTGGGAGCCAGTATAGCATAACATAAAGCAAAGAAGATTATGTTTCTCTTTTGAAAAGACAACACCTTGCGCTAAGGAGTAAGTCTTGTATCGCGGGGGACTTCACAAACATACAATTTCAGGGACAAAGTACACCCAGACTCAGAACAACCATTTGTGGATCACACAAAGAGTTGTCATGTGCGGGAATCGAATCCACAACACTCGGGCGGGACGCCGGTATCTAAACCACTCCACAGACTCCACCATCTGTGCTGTCACAAATAAAAAATAAAGCATACTTTGTAAATTACTGTTTTATGTATTTTTATAAAGATTCGGTGATGACTTAAAGACAATTAGCAGAGCATACTTTCAGGAGACAGTACCTAATATTAATTAGTGTGTTAGGTGTGCAGGGTGCGGCGCGAGGCGGCGGGCCAGTCGTCTAGACAGCCTATTGCCCCTGCCACCCACGTCTGTGCACTACAAACGCACCCCCTCCCACCTACATTCGTAGCATTTAGGTACTTAGGTATTACGAAAGTCTACTCTAGATTCTGGTAATAGCTAAAGTTTGTTAAAGTTGCATGTAGGAATTGGTATTTTTGCTAAGTACCTAATAGTGTATGGGGATGAAATAATTATGCTAACATTTTCAGAATGTTTATGATAAAGAAATGGTCTTCCATCAAAATTGACCATCAAGAACGACAAGCATAGAGTAGGATGTCCTCAGGCTGGACAAAGTAACAATTTTTAGAGCAGCTTGAAGGAATTGGAAAAGAATGTGTATCCACCAGGGATATGCTATGTCTTTCAGCTAAAGATGATAAATACGAGTACGTCACTCTACACAACACTAATAACCTATATGTTTTTTTGTCGTAACAAAAAGTAGCCTATGTCCTTTTCTGGATTTCGAACTGTATGTATGCCAATTTTCATGTCGATCAGTTCAGTAGTTATGGCGTGAAAGTGTAAAGAAAAACAATCACACTTTTTCATTTATAATATTAGTAAGTATACGATATGCTATGAAAATATGTTGCTCCTATTGATGAGTTTATAATGTAGTGTACCTTAAGAGAGACTGGGGATTATACTCTGAAAATCACACACGATCACCTTTTTTTTTGTTTAGGCGGGAAAAAAGTACCTAGCCGCACACCCCGTCATTCGGGGCAACGAACAGGGTAGTGTGGGGCCCTCATTCACTAAAGAAACCCGCCGTGTGCCGTCTCTCCGCCTTTATTAGCGGGCCACCGGAACCATATTACATTACTTCAGTGGTACACACGATCACCTACGTTTAGAAGATGCTGATAAAACAGTCTATAAACATTAACCGCAAAAAATACTCTAAGCTGACCCTCAAGTCCTCAGTGTGTCTAGTTTACTTTGTGTACCTACTTATAATTATTGTTTTCCTCAATAATAATATTTGTAGGTACTTGCAGGATTAAAAATTATAGAGGAGAGTTACATACAACTATTACTATTTTTATATGTGGCAATCCTATGCCACGAATTCGTTACGAATATTTATAGATATCTCATATCGATATCCATGACCGTGATTTATTAGTTTTGGTATCTCTAAAATTATCTCAACCATAGAACCCATAAACTATAGATATAGGTGATGTCTGCAGACCACAGACTGAATAATTTATTAGATGCTGTAAGAATTTATAGCAGACAGTAATAAAATACAAGTAAGGCTATCTAGCCCAGACACACCGACACAAAAATTTTACGGTCATAACCCCAATGTTCACGGGTTATTTGTTTGTTTTGACAAATAAGAATATATGACCGCTGTTTTAAGAATAACTCCTTTTCTTAAGAATTATTTCAGAGCTGCATTCAAGGATAGGTACCTATGTAAAAAAATGCTTGCGGAAATATATAATGGGTAATGCTTGTATATATGATAAAAAAAATTGCCTGCCACAAACACATGCACAGTGGGTAATAATGAAGAATAGCTGCAGTTTAACACTCGTAATGGGTACCTAATTTTCACAACAAAAAAATAAGTATTAATGATGGCCATCTTTACCTATCATTTACGGGGATAAAAAGTATCATGTGTTAATTCATATTATAATTATATAATTCAGCCCTAGATTAAGTAACAACTATATAGGTACCTAAAAATACAAATTTTCAAGTTTATAATATTATCATAATTAGAATTATAAATATTGATACGAGTAGCGCCATCTCTTGAGATATAATTGCAACAATAATTTTGGGGGTCATCGTGATAACACCATCCTGCAGCTGGCAGAGATAAACAAAAATAAATTAATACCTAAACTAAAGATATTCAAAGTAGTAGAAGTTCCTGCGACTTCATCTGCGTTGCTTATTATATTAACAGAAATGACATATAACTGAACACATATGGCTTATAATAATCGTTGTTTCTTACAACTTTATAATAAACTAGCCATTGCCCGCGGCTCCGCCGCAGTCCATATCTTGGGTTCCCGATATAGTACCTAGCGGGATAAGTTAAATGTAAACCAGCTTTTAAGTGTAATCAAGACCTATCAAATAAAAAAATTGCATTAAAATCCATTCAGTACTTAGTTTTAGCGTGATGCGCGAACAAACAAACATACAAAAAATAAAAATAAATTGTTTTGTGGTCAGACACGCCTACCTATATAGCCTAATAGGTACAGTATTTTTTTCTCAAATATCTTAAATGTACAGACATAGCTCTGTTATAGCTTTATAATAGTTAGGATGAAGATATCGCATTATTTTTTAGGTATCTAAGGGTCAATTAAATAAAACTTAGACAATTGACCCCTTAAAGTTAACTGAATTCTATCCAGTATTTTTCCCGTGATGTGAGACTATGTTAGACATGTATTATTTAATTTATATAGATAATAATATTTTTCTTAACTACAATGTTTGCTTTTTAATTGGAACTAAATGTATGGTAGCATGCGGTCACTCGATGGTAAGCGGTTTCCGTAGCCAATAGACGCTAGCGACACCAGAAGCATTACTCGCGCGTCGCCAACTCCAAGGAAAGGGACAGGAGGGATAAGAAGAAGAGGATAGATAGGATAATAAGGAGAGGATAGAGAGGGGGTTTAGGCCTCCAGCGCTCTCATTCACTATTCAAAATACAACGGTAGGAAAAACCACCATTGTTACACGCTGATCTTATGTGATAGGGTGGTACTTCCCCGATCGAGCCAGCACATTATTGGTGGGATAACCAAGGCTCTACCACTACAAATAGACAGTAACTAGCTAAAAGACATTAAACACAAAGTGAAAAATGTGAAATTGAAAATAACAGTCACGAGCAGGATTCGAACCTGCATCTCCTGGATACCGTCCAGATGCTTTGCCAATTCAGCCATCGTGACCCTTGCTCCTGACTGCTAATTTCGATAACACATTCATACTTAACGTCTTTGGGTGACGCCTGCACCACTGTCGGAAGTATTTTCATACATTATACCGACCAGGTAAACTTAATTTTACAATTAAAATTTTACCTAATAATGACGCAACCCCTATAAATATTTATAGAAAAAACAAAAAAATAGCTAAAATACATTTAAATTTTGGCCTTAAATTAAGTCCAAGTGGACTCATCAAAATAAACCATGTGACTCCAAACTCGAAGGTTTACTATGTACATAGTTACTGTAGAATTCCGCTGTCACACACATTCTGGCTCCAGCATCGGGCCTTTGTTACCAAGCCCAATCTATTGGACTCATTAAAGCGCCTTTTGAAGAACCGGCCTTGGTTCGATCCCCGCTCGGAGTTACCTATTATTTTCTATATAACGTTTTGACACTGTGTTCTAATTAGGAGTAGGTTAAAGTTTACTTCGTTTGTATTTTTATATATTTCAAAATTTTTATGCATTTTCAAGCAAATATATTTTGCTTGAAAATGCTTAAAAATTTGACGGGCCTTGTGGCGTAGTCGGTAGTGTAACCGACTTCCGTGCACGAGGTCGTGGGTTCGATTCTCACTCAGGACAAATATTTGCGTGATGAACACAGACATTTGTACTGCGTCTGGGTGTTTTCTATCTATTATATGTATGTATTTACAAAAAAAGTAGTATATGTATTATATCCGTAAACTAGTACCCATAGCACAAGCATTAAGCTTAGTTTGGGACCAGAGGACGTTGTGTGAAAGTGTCCGTGAATATTTTTTGGGATGAATCTTAATTGTAATAATTAACATTTTAATCAGTAGGTATTGTAGCACTTTTGTCAAGTGCTCAGCTTAAACAACAAATTATTTATGAAATTGGAATAAGAGAGCTTTTCTGTAAGCAGTATTGGGTCGTGAAGACGTCTAAAACAAATGTAATGTGGAGATTGGGTGTCACCGTTAGGTGTCTGCAATAGCTGAGCGGTTTAGAGCACTTCCCCAGATTGGAGAATTTGTTGTAAAAAATAAGTTTACCTGGTCGGTAACGGTAACGGTAACGGTACGCAAATACATCAGACAGATGATGCAGGCGTTACCCAACACATTAAGAAGAAATGTGTTATCGAAATTCGCAGTACCGAGTAATTGTCACCAACGCTGAATTAGCAAAGGATCTGGGAGGGTATTCCAAAAGATACTGGTTCAAATCCTGCTCGTGACTATTATTTTCGATTTCAGATTTTCGCACTTTGCATTAATACATTGTTTGTAATTGTTAAATTATCTAGTCAAGTTAATATAAGCGTGTCATAACGAAAAACTTTTATAACTACTGCCTCAAGATTGAATAAGCATGAGCGAAACCAACTGACTGCGCAGATGGCAAAGTGATTTAGATACCGACCTCCTGTGCCAAGGGTTGTGAGTTCAATTCCCATACATGATATTTCTTTGTGTAATCAACATAATGGCTGGTCTGAGTCTTGGTGTACTTTGTGTCCGTTAGTTAGTATTAGAAGGTAAGGTACAGGAGTAGTAGAATTGTTTGTTTGTAAATTCCTCCGCGATACAAGGATTATTCGTTAGTACAGGGTACTCTTTTTTAAGAAAAAAAAACCATACCAGGGCGAAAAGTATTTGAGCAAGATTAAAACCAAGACCAGATAAACAAGAGACTCAGTCTGTCCTGATTTGTTCATCACTACTCATGACGACATTTGCCGTGTGGGGCCGGCACCATGAATAGCTCCACCCCGTCTCTTCCTACGGGAGTCGTAAAAGCCGACTAAGGGATTACCGGGGGACCGGGCAGCAGCGTTTCCCTGTGTACTAAAAACATCCACTACGATCACCAACCCGCCTGCCAAGCGTGGCGATTATGGTAAAACCCCCATTTTGGGGAGGCCTATGTCCAGCAGTGGACGATGAAAGGCTGATGGATGGATGGATGGATGGATGACTCATGACGAAAACCAAATTAACGGACTAAATAATTCAAATAAGGGTTATATTTTCCAAATAACATAAAGATTGATTAACGTTTTTGCCATAGCATAGATGGACAGTAGATATTCATTATGTGTAAAACATTATACACTTAAAAAGATTGAATATATAACTATACTAATCATTTATAATATCAGAACATACAATGCAGCCTAATGTAGGTTGCAAGGTTGCGATGTTATCACTCATAGAGATTAAGAGTGTATAGACGTAGGCTTCATTACTAGTCCCTATTACAGACTGCAGGGAATCATAAACGTCATGGATGTATCCATTATGTACCCATTGTGGCGATTCAAAACTTATAAATATTAATGTATTCATGACGTACTAGTCACACTCTCAGTATCCCATTCCATTATTCAGATGTAAGAAAGTCAAATGAAGCATGACCTGTAAAAAGGAAAACATGACAAAAGCTACAATTATGTCAACCCCGAATTGCAAAAAATACCAAATTTTTCCTCCACTGAAAAGGAGTCCCATAACAGTTACTTATGAGCGGCAAAAACGAAAAAAATGCATGACTTAAAAACTAAAATATGAGCACATAGAACGCAATGTTGAGAGCTTTTTATTCTAACGATACATTTTACCCATCTCGGTCTCGTTTCATCAATATCGTAGTCAAGTCCGTTACGTAGTCAAGTCCGTTACGTAGTCGAGCCCGTTACGTAGGCGAAGAGTAACTCATACCAAAAAAAATCCATATTTAATCAATGAAATCGATAACGTCTAAAACCAATTTACTAAAGATGGTGCCTATTATTTATTTAAGCGACCTTTCTACCCTTTGTATCTATTGTCCAATCTCTAGGTTGACCTTTCTAACTTTGCTTGTGCATAAGTAGGTGGGCGTGTTAAGTTTGCCTTCGTATTTGTGAACAGTCTGCAATTTTAGACAAGGTTAAATTAAAGTTATATCAGTGTTACATTTTCATGCCGTGAAGCATTATGTTATACATTAAAAATATAGGCTTCCAATAGCTGCAAAACCATCACTCATTTGTTTTGCAACTGTGTATCGTAATTATCTATCAAATACATTCTTTTTTGCAATTATGAGTATTTATTTGAGTGAAATCGCGAGCGATTTAATCTATAATGACGCGTTAGCATTATACATATAGCTGAAGATCGCATATTGTTTTATCTATATAATAGGTAACCGCAATATTTTTTGATTTCCTAAGCTAAACGATTTTAAACAATAAGTATATCAAAGAACAAATTATTTTAAAGAACAAATTCTTTGTGAAATGTGGAAAAGAGAACTTTAGTGCCAGCGGGAATCGAAGAGAAGATTGGGAGGGACCCAATCCAGAGAAGTGCTCTACCGTCAAGCCATCGCACTGACCAACAGCCATTTCCAATTTCCACATCTCATTTGTCTTTACGACCCACGTCACCTATTGGATGCATTTACATTTAAAGTGGCTAAGCATGTCAAGTGCTAAAATGCAGATCAAAAAAAAATTATTTGTGAAAATGTGGAAAAAGAGAACTTTAGTACGAGCGGGAATCGAACCTGCATCCCTTCCAATCACTTCCATTCCAAGCACTTCCCCGGATTTTCTTTTTCCACATTCTCACAAATAATTTGTACTTTAAAGTAGCCGAGCATGTCAAGTCCTAAAATACAGATAAAAAATGATTAAGTACATATATCACTTAGATTTACTTTATTTCTTCGCAATAAAGTCTTGCACTATGTTCTAAAAAATATAAGTCTATTTTTAATAATTTACAAAAGAGACTACAAGTAATAGTGGTAATTTTACCTAAAACTAGACGAAAAACTGCTTCTGTGTTTTTTAAATAAAACAATTCACACTGAACAATCCTCGTTTACTTCACACAAGCATTCAGTATCTATACACTGTATAATCTGAAAATCAATAGTCTCTCATTACATTCGTGATTAATGTATTAGTAACTATGATACAAGCGAACCTTTAATTAAAATTAAACCAGCTATAAGTTGCGTGCGTGCTGTTGCACAATCTATGTATATAGGTATTGTGTCTAGACGCGGGGGCGTACGCAAAGGTTACAAAGGTACGTCACAGGCCTATTCTTTCAGTTTCCTTTGACGGATCGACATTACGTCTGTGGACGAATATGGGTCACAAACGGCGAAACAAACGACCTGCATGAAACTCTGCATTTATGACGTGTATTTCAAAATTTAAGGTTAATCTCATCTGAAATTATTGTACAGTTTGCCTTGTTCAAAATCAGTCTTGTTATATTTCATGTGTATAACTTACTATCTTGTTATATTTCCCGTGTATAACTTACTAGCTGCCACGTAATCAGAAGATAAAGAGCAGTAATAGTTAAGTCATCAAATATTGGCTGTTATTTTAGAAAAAAAAAACCTTCCTTATCCTAGCTTGAATGGGCTGACTCGATTGTAAAAGTACCATACTGTCACAGAAGATCAGCGTCAAACAACGGTGGATACTGCTACCGTTATGTTTTGTATGGTGAGTGAGAGTGCCGGAAGCCCCTCCCTATATTCACCTTATTATCTTTCCTGTCCTCTCTTTAGTATCCTACCCCTATCGTCTTATCCACCGCTTATTATTCTTCCCCTCCACCTCCTATCCCTTTCCTTGGAGATGATGTCTCTGGTGTTGCTAGCGTCTATACACTACGGTAACTGCTTACCACCAGGTGAGCCGTATGCTTAAGAAATCGTGAGAAAAGATTTTCTCGATAGCTTGTAAAGTCTACCAACCCGCACTGGGTCTGGACTATGATAATGGAGAGGAGGGAGAGGCACGGTAATGGGTGTAATTATGAGCGCTATGATATTGTGACATGATAGTTATCTCCATCCATCCATCCATCAGCCTTTTAACGTCCACTGCTGGACATAGGCCTCCCCAAGAATAGGGGATAGTGCCGTAATCGCCACGCTTGGCAGGCGGGTTGGCGATCGCAGTGGATGTTGTTAATACTCGAAGGAGTGCTGCTGCCCACTCCCCTGGTATTCCCTTCGTCGGCTCTTACGACTCCCATGGGTGGAGAGGGGTGGGACAATTCTAAAGCCGGTCCCACACGGCAACAGATAGTTATCTCGTGTTTATATAATATCTGTTCTATTCAACTACACATAATAGCTGTTAGGTTTGGTACGTGTGGTGACGGTCGAAGAATACCTTGAATCACCACCCTTTTCCGAGATGTTATAAGAATCAATCGAAGAGCTTAATTTTCCAGACAATACTACTTCGATAGACGGAAAACTACCCACAATCAATCTGTTCAGTGAGTTATGTGAACAGTGAATCAATTTCTCCCTATTGTCGAAGAGATTCACGTCGACAGGAAAAAATAGGTTATATAAATAATTAGATTTAATATTATTAGATAAAACATTTCGTAGGACATAATATGAACTGAACTCATGTCACACAGTTCCAGTGGTCTACCAAAGCAGGAGGAGAGATGGCACACGGCGGGCTTATCAATTGGGTAAGGGCCCCACACTACCCTGTTGGTTGCCCCGAACTGTTTTTATCTATTAACACAAAGTGTGTACAAAATGAGAGATCTAAAATAACAGTCAAGCAAGATTTGAACCTGCATCTCCTGGATACCGTCCCAGATGCTTTGCCAATTCAGCCATCGTGACAATTGCTCGGGACTGCGAGTTGCGACAACACATTCATTCATTCTACCTTTCGGTTTTTATATGGCTAAGCATGTCAAATGGTAAAACAATATATAAAAACATCAAAACCTTGTTTGTGTAATTATGTAGTTTAACTAAAACTGCGGTATTTGAATTACCTATTTCGAAAATACCTAGCATTTCGTCTTGTGTCTGTGTCACCTTATGTGTTAATATCCATAGTTGTGTTAAACGAAGTCTAGACACTACAAGTATCACATCATATATCTAAATGTTATAATATATGTTGGTCTAACATATATGTTACAGCGACATCATAAAACGTTCACAGACATTTTTCAGTATTGAGATCGACTGGCTTTGATTTTGTCGACGCTAAACCCAGATAACTTTTAGGAATGTTTTGAACACATAAATTTAATATCACGCATGTCAAAAGTAGTGTATAGAATTACAGTACCTACCTATTATTTAGTCATAGATTGTAATGCCGGATAACTTTTTACGTAATATTTCATTTAAACTCTTGTAATATTATTAAATAATATCCTTATTTTTTTGGTTAAGGCGGGCAAAAACGTTCCTACCCGCCACTATACTGGGCCACAAAGTAGTGTCCCCTTGGGAGCCCTTACCCACAAAATAAACAGTACTTCAGTAGTCCATCGCACAATCACCCTATCGCATTGCAAGCTTGAGAAATCTACTTTTAACTTATTGTAGTGAATACATACATCAAGTTCAGTTGCTACTGAACCTCTGATAAAAATATAGATATCGTTTAAAAATATTAAGCAATCTATCGTTAAAGCTTTTAAGCTTTTACATACTTTTATAATATGAGAACCGACGATGCTAATTGGGGATTTACTCGAGCGTCATGTAGACCTATTGGGTTGCAAAGCTGAGATGATAAGAAGAAAAAAATGTTATATAATGTACCCTTTTCATTAGTGGGGTAAGCAGCTATAGATTTTCAAATATGTAAAAAAAAAAAAGCCGTGTGGGGCCGGTTTTAGATTTGTCCCACCCCTCTTTACCCAGGGTAGTCGTAAGAGCCGACTGAGGGAATACCGGGGGAGTGGGCAGCAGCACTCCCTTGAGTATTAACAACATCCACTGCGATCGCCAACCCGCCTGCCAAGCGTGGCGATTACGGCATTATCCCCCATGACGGGACCGCTCGTTGTGGCGTTCTCTTGGGGAGGCCTATGTCCAGCAGTGGACGTTGAAAGGCTGATGGATGGATGGATGGAAAAAAAACTGTTGCATGGACATACTCGAGCGCGTCTGATATTCATATCATCAATGTCCTACGTATTTTTAATAATGTATGTATGTTAATCTGATCGTTTGCATGATGCGGGTGGCCGTACGTAAGGGTTTTTAATTGATTAATTAATCATGATCTTCATCCGTAGAAACATCTTCCTCTTCTGGCTCGATTTCATCCTCAGATTGCGTATCTGTAACAAGAAATCGTTAAAATATTTAACATTATTTTTTTGTTATGAATAACGTATTTTTTTAATTATTGGAGAAAAGATATACCTGATTCTGGAGTATCCTCAAGAATATCAGGTGTTATGACTATATCTTCATACGCTTTCGGCAATTGATCACCTGCAAACCAGATCATTTTGAACTTTCCATCGACAACGAATTTTTGTTACTTCGGCTTGTGGAAATCGTCAGATTATATATTTTTCGTTATCCTTGAATTATTTCCTTCAAAATAAAAATAAAATAGCCACGCTCGAGAATGTCAAGATATCGTTTTTTTTTGCAGCTTTGTAACCCTCCCACTCCCTTTCGTCACGCTCAAATCGTCAGATTTTCAAAATATATTCTTATTAGCTCATAATCACCCACCTTATCTTAATCTGACGCGCTTTAATATTTCTGACCATCGATTTTTTTTGCTAATCTGATGGGCTGCCCTAGACGCACGTCACTATATAGAGGGCTTATATATGGTACAGGTACTCAGCAGGATGCAAGGTATCCTCCCTTATGTTAATCTGCCGCGCTCGAGTAAATCCCAAACTTCCTTCTGCGGCTCCCCTACTATTAAGTATGTTACATTTTAACGAGTAATATTTGAAGACATCATGGATCAACCGATTTTTTCTCCAACAGTTGTCGGTTCCAAAGGCGAAGGTAAGTGTATCAAACAAACGTCATTAACCTATCTATACCTATCTATGATAAATCTGTAATAGAGCTACGTCTTAACATTTAGTATATTTGGTAACAGTTAGGCTATTTGGGCGTCTATGAATAGAAAATAATGTTTTGATCTTCCGATAGGTAGCGTTGGTCGTTAAGACAAATGTGGTAAGGAGATTGGGTATTTCTAACAATTAGTACGGTAGCTTAGTGGATTAGGCCCGTATTACACTGTAAAACATTTTATAAAATATACGTACGTAGTTTAAACTCTAGCCACACGTCTTTTATAAAAGAACCATTCTTCAAATATTTTATGACAGATGAAACCTATATTTTATAAAATATGTTGTATAAAATGTTTTACAGTGTAATACGGTCCTTAGAGCACTTCCCCGGATAGGAAGGGACGCAGGTTCGATTCCCGCTCGTACTAAAATACTCGTTTTCCTTATTCACAAAATTATAAGTTGTACTTTTAGAAAACAACGTTTTTTTAGATTTTTTACTTATCAAGAATCTGAGATATAATCTAAAAACTATCTTTTGGCTGCAGCGGAGCCGCATGCAAAGGCTAATAAGACCTAATACTAGAAAATATTCAAAAATATTGTTTAAATTTGTGTAACATTACGAACAAAATAAGTCATTCTCGGTGCAAACTGTCTGCCCTTCCGTCGCCCTTTGTCTGTCTTTGTATTGACCTTAAATGTATCTGGACGTGCTACTTTTACGGACTGAATAGAATAATAGTCTTCAAAATCGAAATGTAATGCAAGCGACATATTTAAGACGTATGTAGAAGTCCAGAACTATTTTTTTTATTGCTTACGGTAGCAGACAAACCACGACCTATATAATTCTAAGTGGTAACCGCTTCTTATGAACTCAACTATAAAGCCGTTGCTCACCATTTTATATCGCGGATGGGAAATGAAAGAATACACGGCTACGCTACAACCAGAACACACCGAGGTGCTTCAAAGACATGGTCATATGGGAGAGGGCAGAACGGTCGGCAAGGGAGATCTGAAACAAAAACAAAATATTGGGATCCTCAGCATCTACATCTCTACCAAAGTGGATTTAGTGGCAGACTAGCCACGGCCCATCTGATGCTAAATGATAACCGTCGCTCAAGGACTCAACTATACCTGTCGGTATTATTGTCAAGCCGCTGCTCACTATTTCATTTCACAGACATGAAATGAAAGAATAAACGGCTATCTCTTGCTACAGCCAAAACGCAACGATGTGCTTCATGGCCGGTCACACGGGAGATGGTGGTACCAACCCGCTCGGGGCCGATACCAAGTGAATACTCCCACTTGGTACCCAGCCCTACCACCAGTCATGCAATTGATGATAATTGCTTACTTCCCTTAGTCGCCTCATACGACACCCGTGGGAAAGAATGGGGTGGTGACACTTGTATTCTTAGTCTGTCACCACACGGACAAAACGCAAATATTCCAGTTCAGGAATATTTGTGTAAAACTGGGGAAGAAACTGGTCGTTTAGAACAGAAGTGGTACTTTACACCGAGACAACGCCTTATGTCACCCACTTGTCTTACCGCCACTCTTCGAATTGTCAATGATCCCATTCTCACCGAAGATCTGGAGTTGTTTGGAGTGGCGGAAAGATTTCGAGTGTCTCTGCATACTCTATAGACTAATCTGACTTACCTGCTTCTTTCCAGCATTAAAAAAGTGACTCTTTTTTTTAGATTATTCTACTCTTTGAAGTGACAATAATATAATATTCCACCTAGCGGCATTTTTCTGAAACTTTTCGACAGTTATTGAAATTTTTCGACAGTTATTGAAATTTTTTTTCTACCTTTTGACCAGATCTTTGCTAAAACCATGGACTGCAGTACTCCTCTTTTTATAATATTTATACACTCTTTGTTGTTTTTAAATAAACATCTCATTGTTACGATTATCGACATCGGCTTATTTTACAAAAACCCCTAGCTCGTAACATTATTTACAACATTGACGACTGCTATAGGTTAGCGCTCCAGAGCACTTCCCCGGATTGGATGGGACGCAGGTTCGAATCCTGCTTGCAGTAAAGTTCCATTTTACCACGTTCACAGATAAATTGTTCTTTTAGCTGAGCTATCAAGTGCTAAAATACAGATTAAAAATTAAATAAAAGTCTGCTTATGTATTTTTAAACTATGTCTCATGAATATAGATTGTACTTAATTTAAGAGACGTCTGCGTCCTTTGAGAACAATAGGTACTTATCGTATTTTAAGGGTCTAAGCTACAAAAAGTCTATGAGAATATAAATATTCTCAAAGGTTTTATGGATAAGTCACGAGGCGGTATTTTACTGACATAAGTAAAAGATTTGTAGTCGTTTGCGTAACTTAATTCAGTTTAATACCGTTTTAACTCAAAGCTATTTACATTTAGTTCATCATTAGCATCATTATTTCCCTAGATTTATCCCAAACTTTTGCTGGGGTCGGCTTCCAATCTGTTCGGTTTTTTACTGATCCAGCACTATTTACACGGAATGACCACCTGTCCTCCACGCCCCAACCAAAGGGACAACTAGCGAACTTAGAACAAGTCAGACTTTATTTTGAATGTCATGTAGTTGGTTTTGACTAGTCCAATAGATCTGACTTGTCAACGAGGAAGAGCGACACGATAGATAGAGAAAAGCTTTACCATTATAAAGCTGTAACTGAGCTGGCTGTCTGTGCTGTACTCAAACTTAAGATATTTAAAAAAATATATGATTATGATTTCGACTACCTACTGCACGGGTTTTAATGAAATTTTTTTAACTAGACTTAAAATTAGTATACGTTTTATCCATTTACTATATCGGGAATCTGAGATATAACCTGAAAACTAGGTATTTTCCGAGGGCAAATGCTAGTAATACCTACATTTAACTTCAACATAAGTCTATTCATGACGGGCCTCGTGGCGTAGTCGGTAGTGTAACCGACTTCCGTACGAGGTTGTGGATTCGATTCCCACTCAGGACAATTATTTGTCTGATGAATACAGATATTTGTACTACATCTGGGTGTTTTCTATCTAGTATTTACAAAAAAAAAGTAATATGTATTATATCCGTAATCTGGTACCCATAGCACAAGCGTTAAGCTTAGTTTGGGACCAGAGGACGTTGTGTGAAATGTCCGTGAATATTCTTTTTTATTATTATTATTTATTCTACACGTATAAACTTCGTAATAGGTGTTGTGCCCAAAACCAGTATAAAACCAAAGTACATAATGTAACGTTTTCCTGTTAGTTACTTTACAGTAAGCACAACCTTGAGTGCAAATGGCAAATGCCAAAAGGCGTCAGGGTTTGCAAAAAATAACTTCTTGTTTAATTTGTCTTTTTTCTATATTTTGTCTATTTTGAAGCTTTTTATTGTTGTTTTTTATAATATAAATTGACATTTTAATCAATGCAAACAACAATAAAGAAGATTCTCTTTTATGATATGAAATGAAATACTATAAAGCTGTAACAGAGCTGTGTCTGTACATTTAAGATATTTGAGAAAAAAATACTGTACTAGGCATATAGTAGGCGTGTCTGAACACAATAGTATTATTTTTAAATTTTTTGTCTGTTTGTTCGTTCGTGCATCACGCAAAAACTACTGAATGGATTTTGATGCAACTTTTTTTATTTGATAGCTCTTGATTAGGTTTTAAAACTGATAGGTACATTTTATGCCGCTACTAGGTATATCGGGAACCTGAGATATAACTTGAAAAGTAGCTTTTGGCTGCGGCGGAGCCGTGGGCAAAGGCTGGTAAAATAGAGAAAAATGTCGTAGTTTATATTATTTGTTCTTACTAGATACCAGTCTATATTGTAGGTACATACTTACTATTTAGGTAGGTACTATTAAAAAACTAAACTAAACCTAAGGGCTATAGATATCATCAGGCATGATTCTTGTATGTTTAGTATTTTTATATCTACAGATTGTTCTATCTGTAGATTGTTCTGCATCTGTTTGAATAGAATCTAATAAAAAAATGTGAAATATCTACCTAGATATAAGCTTTACTTTGTTCTCTTATCGTTATTATTAACCATTGTGTACACGTCTGACCAATGAAAGGGTTCCTTTAGGCTACAAATACCGAACTAAGCCGTAAATAATGCGGGTTGGCAATTTTCAGAAATCATTGAAAAAATATCAGTGATGTTGTCAACCCTGTATCACAAAAATCAAACGTGTCGTGTAATGAATGTTTAAAAATCGATGGCATGGTATCAAAATATAAGGAATCCTTAACCATGACTTTGATTGTAAATAATGTTCATTTTTATTGCTTGATCGATTACTTCTATCGTCAAAGCAACATTCGATGCAAGGAAGCGACGGGAATAGAAGTGAGCTCATGGCAACTTCACATTTGATTTAGAACAGATTTATTGTAGTTAGGTACAAAGAACAACTAATAATATAATGGAGAATACAGCACAAACACCTGGCAATATAGGAAGCCGACAGGAGCCTTCTATCGATCCTGTGAAAGCTCAAGGAATTTTGTAAGTTTTTTCGTATTTTATTCAACAATAAGTCCCTGTAATTTTCACTGTTTATAACTAGCCATTCCATTATCAAGACAGCTAGTAGGTGCAATACACTGCCATTTTATCAGCGTTAGTGTCGTAAAGAATTAGGACTAATTCTTTTAAAATTAGGACTAATTCTTTTAAAATTAGGACTAATTCTTTACGACACTAACGCTGATAAAATGGCAGTGTATTGCACCTACTAGCTGTGCCCGGGTTTAAGCCATCTTATAATTCAAGAAAGAATCTATCACCTTTTGGAAATACCTAAATACTTTAATGTAACAAAGTAGGTATGTACCTAATAAGGTTTAAAACGCCTGTAGATATAAACATACTTATGATTTACCTCTTACAAAAGTATCTTTTATTTGTTAAGGCGGAAAAAATGTACCTAAACACACATCCCGTGCGTTCAGGGCAACGAACAGGGTAGTGTGGGGCCCTCATGCACTAAATAAACCCGCCGTGTGCCGTCTCTACGACTGTATTGGCAGACCACTGGAACTGTGTCGCAACATAGCAGTCTTCTCCACTGCAGTAAATGAAATACTTATTATGTCAAGGATATTTACATTAAGATCATCATTATGATAATCGTCTCCCTAGCCTTATCTCAAATTGTGTTGTGGGCGGTTCCGATCTGCCCCCTTAGAATGAGAAACGAAACGTTAGACGAACTGTCGTTACGAGTCATTGTGATTGATCAACAGTCCGACGCGTGATTCCTGATTAATCGAGATTTTGACGAGTGATTCAAGCGGCCAATCACAATGAAGCGAAACGAAAGTTCGTCTAACGTTTCGTTTCTCATTCTAAGGGGGCTGTTCGGTTTGTGACTGTCAATACACCAGTATTTAAAGGGAGCGACTGCCTATAAGTACTCCATGACCTAATTAAAGGGTCAACTGGCGACTTCAGAACAAGACTGAAGTCAGATTTTTATTCAGGACTGACAATCTTATACGAATTCCAGGAAGTCATTTGACAGCCGGAACCCACTGCTTAACGTGCTCAAAGTGTCACCTCTGTGGTCACCCATCTCATTTCCAGCCGAGCGAAAGTTGCTTAACCTTGCCGATCGTTCGGACTGAAAATGCACAACTAGGCTACGACCTCTTCTATAATATTCATAGTTTTTGTTAGCCTAGAGACAATGACACCTTACCATTGAATCGTAGATTTACTTACCTATATCTATAAGTTCGTTTCAGAAATTCAGTACTTCGTAAGGGCAAAACTGCGGCCAAACTGTGGCCTCAAAGATGGCACTTTTACGGTAAAATGCGGGAAATTCAAGAAGAAGAAGCCCAAAAAATTGGTAAACAATAGTTTAATTATAGCACAAACGGGAAATAGACAGTTTTAACAGTTGTTAAGCTGATTTGTAAAACACCTCAGGTATGACGGCAGAAGAATATCGCGCCGCATTACAATCCCATAGCAGCGAATCTGAGCCGCAGCAGTACCCTGTGATCGTGGATCCATCTCCTACTCCTCTACCCCTTACATCTTCAGGTCAGTAGAGCGAAACAGCATGTCTCTATACACTGTGTAATAATATTCATGAATAGATCGTCTATTTGATCCTAAAACTATGCCAGCCCAATGAACATTCTAAGTTTATTCTTGCTCGCTAGAGAAATTTATAAGTACGAGCGGGGATTGAATCTGGGTCACCGTTCCAGAGCACAGACAAGTGTAAGATATAGATAAATTATGTCCTTGATAAACGCATAGAATATTTTTACTCTAATAAAGAGTTCCTGTGGGAGATGATTCTGATGATTAAATGCCTATGCTCTATACTGCAGTGATAGACT
Source organism: Leucoma salicis (assembly GCA_948253155.1). Taxonomy (NCBI): domain Eukaryota; kingdom Metazoa; phylum Arthropoda; class Insecta; order Lepidoptera; family Erebidae; genus Leucoma; species Leucoma salicis. The sequence goes on from OX411818.1 coordinate 17,612,819, forward strand.
AGCGGTAAAACCAAGGACTCCAAAAATAGTGGTATCTATTCGATCCACAGTCCGGGGTCCAGATCCTGCACGACATTTCGAGATTTTTCAACATTATGTGTGTATTTATATACAAATTATCACTTCTCGATGAAGGGAAACATTGTGAGGAAACCTGTAAGCCTGAGAGATTTTCTAGACGACTTGTAAAGTCTACCAACTCGCACTGGGCAGCTTTGTGGAGTACGGCCTAATCCTTCTGACTAGAGAGAAGACCCGTGCCCAATAGTGGGACAGAAAAAATCCTAAACGTCTCTAAGGACTAAATTCTGACGAAATTGCGGCTAGAAGTTAGTTAATAGCTAAATATTTAACAAAAAGTAATTGCTAAAATACTTTGGAAAATCCAAAAGTGCACGCCTCATAATCTTCATTTTTCACAATAAAATTGATTATTTTATAAGTAACTAATAATGTATAGGTCTTACTAAGTAGCTTTCAATAAATCACATAGATAGCGCTAATTTCAAAAATTACTGTGGTTTTCATGTCTTATACGCCATCTAGCGCTAATTTTAAGAAATACTTCTATATTGGCATATAGAAGTAGTTCTCACGAAATAAGGTTAGCGCTGGTTTTAGTGTCGAGTCGAGCGTAAATATTCACAATTTTTTTGTTTATTTAATAACAATTAAACCACATCGAATTAGACCGTGAAAAGTGATAGGGTGTATATAGTGTACTTTAAAAAGTAGCGGAGCATGACAATTGCTAAAAGAAATAGATCTAAAATGTTTGAAAAAATCGCGTCATCAAATAGTATGAATTTTAATTGCAAAATTAAACTTACTATATTGGATGCATGTAATGCTTGCCGATAGATGGCGTTAGTCGTAAGACAAATGTGACTAAGAATTTAGGATGATCGAAAGATCAGTAGGATAGCTTAGTGGTTTAGAGCACTTCCCCGGATTGGAAAAGATGCGTGGTTCGATTCCCGCTCCTACTAAAAATCTCTTTTTCTTTATTCACAAATAATTTGTACTTTATAAACTAACGCTTTTCATATTCGAGCAAAATACCCTTAATACTTAGACGAAGGATATTATAGACAAGCTATCAGCGTATGCAGTGTCGAGATAGCAATAGATAACCGGAATAATTTTAAAAGATAACTATGATTATAACTTTGTTGACTAAAAATGTACTACCTGTTTTAGCCGGTTAAAAGAATGACAGGACAAAAGAAATTGCAGTTATACTTATATTTTGCTTAAAATGTATTAGAATATGTAATATTAGCGTATATAACGTGATTAATAAAGGTTTTTTTTTACGTCAATACAAAAACAAGCTTACATACTGATGATGGGGACGGTTGGCTACCTTATTGTTTGGACCCAGTTCATTGGGTCCAAATACAACTGACGCATACGCGAAAAGGATAAATATACTTATACCTGTGTCTCTCTCACTCTTGGTAAAACCTAGTATGTGCATCCTTTTCTTCATCCTTAATGTCAAAATAGTAGCGAGTCTATATTATTCTTCGTCTAAGCCTTAATAGTACGGACTAGTCAATTAAGACGTTGATATATTTTTTATTTTAATCAAGCATTTACGCGATTCTTAAATCTTTGCAGCGATGATCGGCCGACGCGCACAATGTCCTCTAGAACGGTACGGTCGTCTGGTGAAAACCTCTCGAGATTACCCTCTCCGCCCACCATTAAGACACGGCCAAATTTACGACCCTTACAAGCAGACGATTGTGTTCTTAGGGTATGTAGTTATCCTTACTGCTATATGTTCAGAGTCAGCATTTGTATTTTATGTGTAGCGTTGATTCCATTATCTAAGTATGCCTACTTAGGTATAATTAACTCCGTAACAATTATAAGGATATCCCTTCCTTAATGCACAAGTAGAAAATAATGACACACTAAAAATTTATAATTTATATGAATATGCTGATTGGCCAGTCATCCAGACCATACTTACAGACAGAATTAGAATATACTAGCGTACAGAAGTACACATGGTCCAGATCATTACAAGTTTCGAGTTACTCGATTAATCGAGGTCAAGTTAATTTATCCATCCATCCATCAGCCTTTCAAGGTCCACTGCTGGACATAGGCCTCCCCAAGGGAACGCCACAACGAGCGGTCCTGTGCGCTCATATGGGGGGATAATGCCGTAATCGCCACTCTTGGCAGGCGGGTTGGCGATCGCAGTGGGTGTTGTTAATACTCGAGGGAGTGCTGCTGCCCACTCCCCCGGTATTCCCTCAGTCGGCTCTTACGACTCCCGTGGGTAGAGAGGGGTGGGGCAATTCTAAAGCCGGCCCCACACGGCGGTTAATTTATAGTTAAACTAAATTATTTTAAGTTTATATTCCATCAAACTATTGACTAATAGGTACACCTAAACGTAAAGCTATGGATTAGTTTGGATTGCTTGTACCTATGTACCCTTGAAACTTGTAGATCGTGTTACTGTCTACAATTGTCAAGCGATTAGCGTTAAAAAGTGCTATTGTCATTTATGGTATAAACTGTAAAAGGCATGCATGAAGCCTGTATCCAGAAATATTCCTAGAGAATGAAATGCCACAATCCAACAATCCAATGGCTACTCGGAGCAATATATATATATATATATTAAACACAAAGTGAAAAAAGTGAAATCGAAAATAACAGTCAGGAGCAGGATTTGAACCTGCATCTTCTGGATACCGTCCAGATGCTTTTACCAATTCAGCCATCCTGACAATTGCTCCTGACTGCTAATTTCGATAACACATTCATACTTAACGTCTTTGGGTGACGCTTGCGCCATCCTGCTCCTGACTGTTATTTTCGATTTCACATTTTTCACTTTGTGTTTAATGTATAGTGCTAAGCATGTCAAATGCTAAAAATATATATATATATATATCAAATAGATATAGATCAATCCTATATCATCGTAACTTGCTCAATTCTTCCAGCTCGGTGATCCTCTTGACGGTTCTCAGTGTCCTGACGTTGTGTGTCACCAAGACCAGTTTCTGTTGTTCTATGATTGCTAGATTGCGTACCGGGGATCTTAGCACTCCCTGCTACAACAGTTCCCGCTACCGTTATGCCACGGAATGACGCAGCTGCTATGACTGGAGACCGATATATAGTGTGCACTGATAATAGGGGTATTGGTATAATCTCCACGCTTGGGAGATGAATCGGCGATCGCCATAGATAGGTAGGCACTCAAGGGAACACTGCTGCCCGCTCCCTCGGTATTCTCCCAGTCGGCTTTTACGACTTCCATAGACAGATGTCAAATATATGATAGAGATAGAAAAGACAAAATGTGAGGACAAAATGGATGAATTCTAAATGCCCACCTCACACGGCAGAGACTGTCAAAATCGGACTCGGTATATAGGAATAACTATGTGATCTTATAATATTTAACCGGTATTCATACATTCTATAAAAATATTATGAGTTTTTTTATTTTTTTTTTATAGCTTGTAGTGGCAGGCGAGCTACGGCCCATCTGATGGTAAATGGTAACCGTCGCTCATGGACTCGAGTATGCCGCGATCTTCTGCTACAGCCAAAACACAACGATGTGCTTCATGGCCGGTCACACGGGAGATGGTGGTACCTACCAACCCGCTCGGGCCCGATACCAAGTGATTACTCCCACTTGGTACCTAGCCCTACCACCAATGCAATGGATGATAGTTGCTTACTTCTCATAGTCGCCTCATACGACACCCGTGGGAAAGAATGGGGTGGTGACACTTGTATTCTTAGTCCGTCACCACACGGACAAAAATATTACATTATGAGAATACTAGAACACAGAGATACACAGTAGATACTCGTCTCTACAGTATTAGTAAATCTTTCATAGGGCAATGTACCTACCTATATGCTTCTACAATAAAATTCCTCAAAATCTCCGAAGTAAACATGCCATTAAATAAGTTTAAAGAAATCCAGACTTTGTAATAAAGTTTATTACAGTTTCGGATTATCTTGAGGATAAAACAAAATGGACTTGAGATGCTCCCCATTCATTAATTTTCAAAATTATACTATGTGATATAGTAGATAATATATGTCATCTTGGTTTCAGCATTTTTTTTTCCATGTCATTTTTGTTATTAGAATTATATTAAACTGTAATAAATTAGCAATTTTAAAAAGTGGCCTAAGATTTTCTTGCCGGGTTCTTCTCATGAAAGGCTTACTACAGAATCCAGCCGCTTGTGGCGATTGCAATCGCCACTTTATTGTTGCGGATGCACTCGCCTCAGGCGCTCGTGTTAATTATTAGTGTTCTTGACGATTTTAAGTGTAATTTTAGGCCTATAAAATAAAGATATTTTAGAATTTGAATTTTGATAACCTGTTTGATTAAATCTCTTTACGATATGTCGTACCTCAAGACCATCGTTAAAATCTATAAATAAAATTGCAGGAGTGTCGACGGTGACCCGATATCGTACAAGCTGCCCGCAGCCAGGTGTGAGGTGACAGACGAAATGTGGGCGCGTCCGCACCAGTTGACCGTGTCACCGCTCGGGTGGGACAACTTGCAACGTGCGATGAAAAAGAGTGGACAGATTGACCTATAAAACATTTTTCTTTCATCTTTGCTTGAAACTTTGCCCAATAAAATTACAAGATCACTACTGTTCATAAATAGGTACTGTCTTCTATTCATCTATACATAAGTGTAATAAAATTGTGACAGGGTTTGCAGATACTGAATACGTGAGGAGGTCTTTATTAGAGCAACAGAAGCTAATACAACATTTTTTTGTTTTTTTTGTGCACTCATCACGCATTAACTACTAAACGGATTTTGCGGTTTATTTTGTTTGATATCCATCCATCCATCCATCAGCCTTTCAACGTCCACTACTGGACAGAGGCCTCCCTAAGAGAATGCCACAACGAGCGTTCCCATCGTGGGGGATAATGCCGTAATCGCCACGCTTGGCAGACGGGTTGGCAATCGCAGTGGATTTGTTAATACTCGAGGGAGTGCTGCTGCCCACTCCCCCGTATTCCCTCAGTCGGCTCTTACGACTCCCGTGGGTAGAGAGGGGTGGGACAATTCTAAAGCCGGCCCCACACGGCCGCGAGTTGCTTGATATACCTAGTTAAAAACTAGTCTACGTTTGATCCCACTACTATACCTATCGAGAAAGGCTAGTAAACAATAACATTATTCGTAACAAAGAGCCTTCTACCTACCGGTACAGACAGATACAGACTATTGGATACTAAAGCCAGAACGCACTTGAGTAACCTTTTTTGAAGAATTGAAAAGAAGAAAAAGCACAGATCAATACGCTTATTTTCCAGTAGGTTAGACGAAATCTCATATCTCACATGTCGATCCTATCGTGATCACTGTGATTGGTTGAAAGATCACCGTGATTGGCCAATGGATTATTGCGATATCACGCGTCGGTTTCTCTACCAATCACAAGCGAGTCGATACGATGTCGATTGTGACATATGAGAATCCATCCATCTAACTGGTTATGTAAATCTTATTTCTTAAGTTTTAGGTAAGTAAGTAGGTATGTGTATATTTTATAAATTTCAATTATGCATATGAACATTAATTTGATCCCGGGTCGGGCGGTGCTATTGAGCTTTTTCATAAAAAAAACATCTCAGTAGCAGGCCGGAGTTTGGAAATGTGCCCGGTAGACGGCGATAGGCTCGCCCCCTATTACGTGGGACTTAAACTTAGCTGGCGAATCGTCGGTGTGTAATAATTTTTTTTTAACCATTATTTTAGTATTTATGTCAACAACAGACATTCAAGTCCTAATGAAATATTCCTACTTTGAAGTGACGGACTAAGAATACAAGTGTCACCACCCCATTTTTTCCCACGGGTGTCGTATGAGGCGACTAAGGGAAGTAAATAAGTAATAAGTATCAATTATCATCCATTGCATGACTGGTGGTAGGGCTGGGTACCAAGTGGAAATATTCACTTGGTATGGGGCCCGAGCGGGTTGGTACCACCATCTCCCGTGTGACCGGCCATGAAGCACATGTCTCGAGATTTTCAAAAACCTAGTTAGTCGATCAGTAGTATTTCATGACAATTGGCAAATTGAAACCACAATAAATTTGGAATCTCGATAACTCCTTCCTCGTTAAGTCTTAATCCTCATTGAATCAAAAAAGTCTTTCCCTTCCGCTAAAGCCCCTAAATACGTCGCGATAGGTACATCGCAAATTATTTAGCTCGAATCAAATTTTATTTCCCTGCCTTTGATTAATAGATAATCAACAACAGATGAATCACCGATAGTGGGATGGTTTAGATACCGGCCTCACGCCCGAGTGTTGCGGGTTCGATTCCCACACAGGACAACTCTTTGTGTGATCCACAAATGGTTGTTCTGAGTCTGGGTGTACTTTGTGTCCGTAAAATTGTATGTTTGTAAAGAGCTCCGCGACACCCAAGACGAAAAGACATCTAAAAAGTAATTGTGAAGTGGAGATTGGGTGTCGACGTCGGTGACTGCGATGGCTTAGCGGTCTAGAACACTTCTTCGGATTGTAAGGGACGCAGGTTCAAAGCCCGCTCACATTAAAGCTTTCTTTTTCCACTTTCACAATAATTTGTTCTTTAAAGTAGGCATAAGAATAAATAGTGCTAGCAAAAGCGAAACTATTGCCTCAGACGTCTTCAAGGTCACAATAATAACGCATTTAGCGTAAAATTAATTGATGAATTGCACAGAGTACATATTTTCATAATGGCTTACGTTGTGTCACGGTCTCACATGGAAGTAATAACATAAGTATATCTATCACCAATAATTATTTAATAAAATGTATCACAAAATTTAAGTTGAACTTTTTAACTTTAACTTTGATTTTTTAAAATAAAACTACGTTTACAGAATCTATCGCGTTTACTTTCTACTATCCCATTAAAGTTGTATTATTTGCTAATGCTGTAAAGTATTCGAAACGTCGAAATAGTAGAAAATCAAGTAAACGCGATAGATTCCGTAATCCATCCATCAGCCCTTCAAAGTCCACTGCTGGACATAGGCCTCCCCAATGGGGGATAGTGCCGTAATCGCCACGCTCGGCAGGCGGGTTGGCGATCGCAGTGAATGTTGTTAATACTCGAAAGAGTGCTGCTGCCCACTCCCACGGTATTCCCTCAGTCGGCTCTTACGGCTCCCATGGGCGGAGAGGGGTGGGACAATTCTAAAGCCGGCCCCACACGGCATAACTCCGTAAACATAGTTTTATTTCAAAATGTTTACACATTTTTTTCGCGCAAATATCTGAAAGTATTATTTAACTTTGATTATATTATCAACTCAAATTATATACTTAGAAATAGTGTATTTCAAAGTCATAAATGTAGCAATCCTTTGTACTCGTATATTGAAATAATTGTTAAGTCGATAACTAATTCACTAACCCGAAATTTTCAGAATTTCTCTTGAAATTAGAGTTAACAATAATGTTAATGTAAATAATTGAACGACTTCTCATCAATTCGCGAATATATCGCGTATTGATTAGAATGATTTCTTCAAATTATTTTTTCGTAAACTGCGCTGCCTAAACCAGACATTAATCCATAGATAAATAAAAATAATGTCCATCTGTAGACTTTTAGTTCTTCGAAAATCCTCTAATACGTAGTATCTCTTAATAATCGGTGATCCTCTATAAACTGCTAAATTGCTTTGTTTCATTTCAAATAATGGATTCTATTATTGGACTGATCTGCTATTCACCCTTTTGGGAACACCAAAATAATTAAGTATAAATCTGTCATACATGAGAATCATATCGTACCAGCACCAAAACTTATTACTATGAATCGTATTCGGATCGACACATGGTACAGACATTCCCCTAAAATTAAATGTGTTATGTTGTCTTACTTGTCTTTGGATTCGAAAATTAAGCCATTAGAAGAATGGAAAAAGGTATACCTAAACTTTATTACTTTTAACTAAAGCTTAAAGCATAGTAAACTAAAGTTTGTAATATTTTAAAAACATAAGTAGATCCTATTCAAAACTATTTCAAGCTATGCATTTCTTTCTATGCTAAAAAATAAATTATAAATAAAAATCTGAGTTGTAAAATAACGTTTTATTTATTTTCAAATATGTCCGTGTCGTTTTATAGCAGCTATAGGCGGCAGTTGGGAGACAATATTTTCCGGCAACAGCTCTAAGGTTACTGCTTCATGCTGGTCTATCCAATGGAAGTCGGCTAAATACTGAAATAATATTAATAGTTGTTATTATTATATGCGATCTACTGAGTTTGATTATAATTATATGCTTATAATTATATAATATAACTTTAATGTTACATTCCATCATCCATCCATCAGCCTTTTAACGTCCACTGCTGGACATAGGCCTCCCCAAGAATGGGGGATAGTGCCGTAATCGCCACGCTTGGCAGGCGGGTTGGCGATCGCAGTGGATGTTGTTAATACTCGAAGGAGTGCTGCTGCCCACTCCCCCGGTATTCCCTCAGTCGGCTCTTACGACTCCCATGGGTGGAGAGAGGTGGGACAATTCTAAAGCCGGCCCCACACGGTCCAATGTCACATTAATACTATGAAATTAGTTCGCAAACTGGACTGTAGAAGTGCTATCAACTCTGTCCACTTTAAAGCTACAGGTATCGGTGAAAAACACCCTTATATAACTTTATGTAAGTTGCCGCACAAACTTAATTTTAAATGACTGGGCAAAAATAAAAAAGTGTGTGTGGCCCGTAGAATGTAACTCACGACATCATATCGTCTCGCTTGTGATTGGTAGAGAAACCGACGCGTGATGTCCATCGGCCAATCATGGTGATCTCTCAACCAATCACAATGACACGATGCAATGTCGACACGATTGAGTGAGATACATTCTAGCCCCCCTGATGAGTTATACCTAAAAGTTATGAATGACGTAACACATTCGGTTAACTGGCGACGAAGGTTTAGAATAGTCTAGTTTACCTACGATTGGTATTATTATTATGAAACTACCCTCAAAATTTAAGAGATTTACACTAAAAAGAGAAAATTTTGACATTACAATATATTTGACTGCACAGATGGTGGAGTTGTTGATACCGACATCTTGTGGCGAGTGTTGTGGATTCGATTAGACAATTCTTTGTGTGATCCACAAATGGTCTGGATATATCTACTTTGTGTCCGTTAATTGTGTCTGTTAAGTCCCCCGCGATTATTCTTTACTGCAAGGTGTTGAAGAGCTAATAAGTATATTCAGTATGACAAAACATTTCTCAATTTATAAGATTTGCGAAGATTCATAGCGCTAATATTGTTCCATACAGCTCATATAGGTACGCGTACGTCCCAGTTTTAACATAAATTAATAACAGTAGGTATATATTCCGCCAATGTGTTAACCACATTATAAACTATATGTCTACAAAAAATCATCTATATCCGTTAAGCCGTTTTTGCTACATTCACGTAAAAAGAAATTGTTATTATTCTTTATCAGTATATTTGCTTACCTTTATGGGAACAATTTTTAGGCCAACATTCTTGCTTTCTGACTTAGGTTTCCGTTTCGCTGTTGGCTCTGATGTATCCTGAAAGACATTTTTTTTAGGAACGGTGATCCTTCGTGGTTAACAGCAATTATGTATATTTATTTTATTACCTCTCCTGTGCGAGTTAGATCAATAGTTAATTGCCTCGATGGTTTATCGGTAGTGTATGCGACTGGGGATCACGAGGTCTCGGGTGCGAATTACCTTCAAGCTTTTTATTAATTACCGATACTTTAAATTGATGACAAACTAAGGTCTGTTCGCGACGTTTTGTATATCTCTCTGCGGCACATTGCGGCACATCTCTATTGAAAATAACTATTCCAAGACAACTAGGTATTCATTTTTCCAAGATGAATAGTAGCTAAGTATGTCTTTATCAGGGCTCTATACTATACCGGGTGTTAATGACATTATACCGATAACTCCGGTCAAAGATGACACCAAATAACTGTTGTTGGATTATATACTTTATTACATTCATAGACAGTCCACTTCTCTATACCTCGATATTTATTTAACTGTCGACCACCTAAGTACTTGCATACAATTATGTTCATTTCAGTAGCAAAATATAGTTAGTCAAAGACACGCTCGTTCATTAAGTATACCTTATTAGCTGTACAACTGTAATAATATACCTCATACTATTTTCGTCGACAACGACGGGTTAGAAAGTTTGCAATTTTTAGCCACCATCGAATTATTAACAACGCAAATAACAAACATGACGAAGGTTTCAATCCATTGCAGTTTGTAGTTAGTAGTGATTAATGGGTTTATTACCTAATATCTAGTATTCAATTTAAAAAAAAACTAAAATGAAATTGCAATTGCACCTGGGGGTTCAGAATTGAGTACTGAACCCATGGCATCAATTATCGATACAATGTCATTTACACCCAATTTTTTTTTGTTTAGGCGGTACAAAATGTACCAACCGTACACCCCGTCGTTCGGGGCAACGAAGAGGGTAGTGTGGGGCCCTCACCCACTAAAGAAACCCGCCGTGTGCCGTATCTCCGCCTTTATTAGCGGGCCACTGGAACTATGTTACATTCCTTCGGCGGTGTGTCATTTACACCCTATATGTGTGCAACATTTTATCATAATGGATTCACTAATTACAGGGCAAAATCGTAACTCACAAACAAACTCACTTTTGTAATTATAATAAAGAACAGTAAGATTTAATATTTTGATATTTTTTTAGCATTTGACGCCTAGCCATATAAACAACAAAAAAAAACAAAGTGTAAAAATGTGAAATCGAAAATAACAGTCACGAGCAGGATTTGAACCTGCATCTCCTAGAATACCGTTCAATAGGCAAAGCATCTGGGACTGGGGAGTAAGATTTGAAGTATGTTTTGTGGATTGCTGTAAAAAGTAGTCAAGGTGGTACCTGTAGAGTTTTCTCCATTATCCATAGCGAAGTGTCGTCTTGAAACACGACCGCGTCGCGCGTAGGATGTATAGATATAGACGTAACGCTGGACTTGCGCGATAACCATTCTGGAGGTAGCGCAGCGCCCGGCCATTTTGTAAACCTTTTCTCTTTTAAATCATATTCTACTATCTGTGAAATTATAGTTTTTGTATGTATCAATAAATCTGCCTTCTATTCAACACAATCGAACATACAAATCACGTAGCAATAATTATACTGCGCCGTTTACATCCAAAAGTTCCCTGCGCGTTTTAATATTGGCGCACAGATGCTGGAGTAGTTTAGAAACTGACCTTTTTTTTTGTCAAGGCAGAAAAAAATGATCCTAACCGCACACCCCGTCGTTCGGGGCAACGAACAGGGTAGTGTGGGGCCTTCGCCCACTAAAAAACCCGCCGTGTGCCATCTCTCCGCCTATATTGGCGGGCCACTGGAACTATGTTACATACCTTCGGTGGTGTTTAGATACCGACCTCCCGCCCGAGAATTGCGGGTTCGATTCCCACAAATGGTAGTTCTGAATCTAGGTGTCAAAGTACACCTATATTAATTGTATATTACTAAAGACGCCCGTGACGCAGGAATTATATTCTAATGCAAAGCGTACCTAATAGTTCATTAAAAAAGATAAATAATTACCTTCTGATCAACATAGACTATAATAAGATGTTCCCTTTCACTGTCGATAGTCAACGCAGACGGCAGACAATGGTATTTAGGTAAGGAGACATGGAACTCAAATTTCTTAGTGGCCAGTGCCCAGACGGCAATAGAACCTAATGTATCTGCCACCACTAAGTAAATTACACCTGATTGAGTTTTCTTGGATATGTGCATATGTAATATCGATTTGGCCTTGAAATCTGTAATATACAAGCTCAGTTAAACATAAATATCTCTTGAGGTAACGAATTATGTATTTTGATTACTAGAGGAAAAAGCCCATCTTAGGTACCTCCACTAGTCTCTTAGAACATGTATAGGATCTCACGGTAGACTCCAACTTGGCTGTGTCTCTGATATAGTTAGCTCCATGAGCAACGGTCTCCATTTACCAAAAAAAAAAAACAAGATGCACTTTTTAAAAATTAAGAGACGAAACAGACAATATTTCTATTAATAGTCTCCGACGAGGATGCTCGTTTATGCCCGAGACACAGGCGAGGGCTTTTAAAGCACCGGGAATCGTACTTTCTCCCGGGTTATACATACTTAGAAGTACTTTATATTTCAGGTATGAGGAAAATAAAGACATCTATTTGGATATTTGCTTAAGTAACAACTGCAGCAGCAAATTACCGCCATTTTTTTTATTTAGAATAAAACCTATGCCAAAAAACAAACGGCCAATATCATTTCATTAAATTTAAAAATAAATACTATTTGAATTTTTGCATTCAAATAAGAATTTAATTTATAAGCAGGATACTGTACCTGACCGATCCGACAGCCTGGGCAGCACCCACCCAACACCAGTAAATATTAACTATTCCCCCTCTCTCAGTAAATAACCCATCGTCACCAGAATCTCCACCCGTACTCTGTGTTCCAGCAGTACCCTCCCACTCTCGAGGGACGCACCGTCCCGTCTTCGCGGTAGACTATATTGCGAGTGGAGACCAAACCCTAGGCCAAGGAAGTGTCATAGGCCAATTTCCCTCCCGTATTGGAAATAGCCAACAGTTAAATTGATAATAAATCATAGCAAAAATGTTACTTACATTTATCTAATGATATGGTTTGTATAGGCGTTGCACCCGCCTCTGGATCTACTTGCAACACATGAAGAACTCCAGAACAGTGCGCCAACATCATACTAGAATCTTGTGTAAACGCGATGCGATCACAACCTCCCGTCAAACCATTTATAAGAACTTTTGACAAAGATATATTAGAATTGTCTTCATCCTGCAATAACATTTCAAACAATTATTATTCAAATAGAAACCATAATTTGCGATATTGGAAAAAGAGAAGTTTTCTATGAGCAGGATTCGAACTTGCGTCGGCCTCTATCCGGGAGGACGCGTTAGACCGCTAAGCTATCGTGGAAGCCTGCTCAAACCCCCAATTTCCACCTTCAAATTGTAGCTTAAAAATACTTTTTTTCTAGTAAAATAGCTGATCTTGTCAAATACTAAAAATCACACAATAAAATTAATTTTTAAAGTCGTGGGTCTCAAGAGTCTCAACATCATTGGATAAAATTATAGAGACCATCCTTTCTAGCAAAACAAAAACCCATCATGTCTCGTTTACACGGGGGCCAAAAAGGCAGGAAGTAATTTTATGACAATTGGCAATAAACCTTTAGCCCGACGTTTCAATCGCGTTGCAGCAGCCGTGGTCACAGGACCACTACCAAAGGTAAAAAGATTGTTAAAATAAGACCTAATTTTACGCGAGAAAAGACTCCTTTATGTTACTTTAAATATGTGTACAATTCGCGAATCTTTAAGTTACTACGGCAATATATCGTCTCTGCCTGTCTGTCTGTATTTTACCCCTCCCAGCATACTGAAAAAATCAATGAAGCACACTCACTGTTTCTAATTTGAGCATCCTGACGTCACTGGCAGTAACATACACAATTAGTTCTCCATTGGGTGATAGAACACAGCTCCGCAATATCTTCCTCCCTTTCGTATGTATTGAGGCCAACTTTATTGACTTCTGCGTCACTTTCAAGCTCTGTTTACGTATATTCTCTGCTTTCGCTTTTCTAATGATATCGCTGGTAGAATCCTGCTCTATGACGTTATCTGTCTGCTTCGCGTCCTCTATGGAGCTTACACTAGTAACTAATACATTGCCGTTATTGTTGGTGGCATATGAACCTAATTTCCATACTTCTATGTGATTGCTATACCTATAGAAAAATAGTAGTATTAAATTGATTGCACAATAAAATACACAAAGAATAATAGCGTTGTGTTAACCGTCTATACGATTATAATGCTAATAAAAGTAACAGAGCTAGGTCTATACATTTAAGATAACTGATAAAAATTTATGTACATATTAGACTATTTAGGCGTCTCTGAACACAAAAGATATTTTTTTTTTAGAATATTCGTCTGATTGTTTGTACGGGATTGGCGCAAAAACGACTAAACGGATTTTGATGGCACTTTTTTGATGAGACTTAAAAACTGGTATACATTTCATCTCGGTCAGAAACCTGAGATATAACCCAAAAACACAAGGCAAGACCGCTCGACAACAAATTAGAGATAGAGGCAAAACACATGTCGGATTTGTGCTCGGACTTTACTGAGAGTACTGCCGTATCGCATAGTTATGTCACGTTGGTGAGATTTTTTGTCATTATCGTGGATGCTAATCCGCTATTATCACATTCTCCTCTGTCTGTGAGAGTGCGGATTTGCAATCTTAGGTCATTTTGTGTTTGTCCAAAGATAACCTGGATTGACAATCCGTTGGTGAGTGGTGGGCTCTCCTAAAATATCCATTCTATAATAATACTAATTATTAAATACTTTGGAAAATCCAAAACTGCACGCCTCAATCTTCATTTTTCACAATAAAATTGATTATTTGATAAGTAACTACTTAATAATGTATTGGTCTTACTAAGTAGTTTTCAATAAATCACATAGATAGCGCTAATTTCAAAAAGTACTAATGTGGGTTTCATGTCTTATACGCCATCTAGCGCTAATTTTAAGAAGTACTTCTTAATTGGTCTTATGGTCCACCTCTCAGTTCCGGGCCGCGCGCACGCCAAGGCCACGCAAAAAAAAGGGTCCCGGCCCACCAAAAATATTCCCGCTTAAAATTTTGTTAGAGGTCAATGTCTTTTTAAATTTTATTAGTCTGTATTCTAGGTTATAGTTAAAATTACTCAAGCCAATATAAACTGTATCCTTGTAAAAACAAGTTGTAAAATCCCTTGCGCCCGGCTGTCAAAATGAACCGAAACGTCATTACGTCAAGGTTGACATTTCAGTATCGTAAAAATTGTGGAATGTAAAATATGTTTTTTTCGTGTTTTATAACGTTGGTGTGTTATTATTTACGTGTGTTTAGTGTTTTAAATATTGTTATAGATAAAATAGTTATTATACTTGACAAATATCATCACTTCGTCAAGCAAAGGTAAGAACATTTTTTTTAACAAAAAACAATGTATCGGCCGGGCGAACGGCGTTCTGTTGACGATATTAAAACCACCGGTGGGTATGCGTATGTAAAAAGGTAGTTCTCATGAAAGGCGCTGGTTTTAGCGTCGCGTCGAGCGTAAATACTCAGTATTTTTTGTTTATTTAATAACAATTAAACCACATCGAATCAGACCGTGAAAAGTAATAGGGCTCTATTCGAAGTAATACTCAAGATAAAAAGAAAAAAAAAAGACTCGATTAGTAAAGTATTTCGGTTGTTATCGTGTTAACATACATTACCTACAACAAACGGACGTCCAACACAAAAAATTATTAAACAGTTTTTTAACTAGTTTAAATAACAAAAAGACATAAAAAATATCATGAGTGTCAAAAACAGTGTTTTTTCTTGATATGTATGTGTATATATTGTTTCAAAAGTGCAATATATGATAAATAGAGACATTTTAAGTTTGAAAAATCAGTTGTTCCGTACAAAACGGGAGTAGTACCCACCTCAACGCTTCGCTTATGAGGCGTGCAATAAGAAGCTTTGATACGTTAAATAAATGCCATTATATACCTCAATAAAAAAAAACAGTAAGTCAATTACTTGCCTCACTAACAGTAGTTTTTTCCGAGCACATACAGATGACCGTGGATATGGTATCATAGGTGGTACTCTCATAACCCACTTCGGAGGGTAGCTAGAGAATGTAACATAACCATCTACACCAACCGATATTAATTTTTCGCCGTGTATGATTAGGCCCCTGAAAAACAAATCAAATATCATTAAGTGGTCTGTGGTATATTATTTTATTGCACTTAACTCCCTCATTGTATAAGTTATAAACGCGAGCTCCATGATTCATCCATCAAACAAAAAATGTTGCCATGTTGTTAATTTTATAAATATTTAAGCACACAAGTGTAAGCGTGTAAGTAACCCATCCAATCCAATCCAATCCATCAGCCTTTCATCGTCCACTGCTGGACATAGGCCTCCTCAAAATGGGGGTTTTACCATAATCGCCACGCTTGGCAGGCGGGTTGGCGATCGCAGTGGATGTTTTTAGTACACAGGGGAACGCTGCTGCCCGATCGCCCTGTAATCCCTTAGTCGGCTTTTACGACTCCCATAGAAAGAGACGGGGTGGAGCTATTCTTGGTGCCGGCCCCACACGGCAGCCCATGCTAATCTATTATTATAATTTTCCCATTGAGCTCTAAACAGGAGCTTAATGAATTTTCCTGTCACGTTGTTGCTCACGATTACAATGAACTTCGAAACTATCTAACCGATTTTCCCGTTCTTTTTTTAAATGTGCGTATTGCTGGCGTGCCTAAGACAGGATCGTTTTTATCAGGTATTTTTTTAATTTGAATTGCAAAATATTCACGGGAAAAAAAAATGGCGGTACGAAGTTCGCCGGGTCAGCTAATATACTACTTACTTTGCCATACATATAGGTGGTCCAGATTACAGAAAAGGATAAAGGCTACTGTTTATCGCGGAAAAATGGAGGGTTCATGTGGTGATGGCCATTTTTATATTTTTTTTCTTTTGGCTAACGCGGTTTGCGTATTAGCCACGAACATGGCTATTTTTGTGTAGAGATTATTTTGATGACAAAGGGTAATTAGCTTAGAGTAGCGATGGGCAACTGGAAATATTTCACTTTGTGTTTAATATTTAACTCAGTCAACTCGAGCTACTCTACCAACGAGTCAGCTCGACTTCCTTTTACACGAACCCGAGTCAATTCGGTAATCTATAAGTCGCGTCGACAGTTGTTTTTGAGTATTATTGTTCTATGGTTGCATGTAACCGGCGACGCAATCAAGTCGTGAGTCGAGCCAATCACTCTTCTCATTAAATTATGTAGATAGTGCTAATTTTAATATTTGATCAATACATCAATCCTAACATTTATAAGCTAATATTGATAATTCCACAGATTTACAAACGTGTTTGAATGCTAAAATAAAATAACCTACTAAATTATATGCTATTCGTATCACCGTATCAACGCTCATCTCTATGTATGATTAAGTCAAGCTGATGAATCGCTGCCAACTCGGTGACTCGGTCGCCAGTTCGGTCGTTCATTTAAGCATACTGCAATATAAGCATTTCCATAATATTCACGCTACGAGTTGTACTCGGAGTTACTGCTACTTGACACGTTGACATTGACACCGAGTCAGCTCGAGTTACAACTCGTGTTGACCATTATTTTGGTTCGAGTAGATCGAGTTCGAAAATGTACAACTCGTTTTTGGAACCTAGCTGGGGCTTTGCATACAGACCACAGAGACAGTCCGTCTGCAAAGCCTCGCCGGTCCCAAGCCCGGGTAAATAGGGAGGGTCTTTATATGTATCATACTAATGTAGTTTATTATCTTTCAGTATTATATCTCTGTATATATAGACCCTTCTTTTCTATTTCTTCCTTTATGTATATAGAAAGCCGCCTTTTCGTGGGTGCGAAGACGGTTTATTGTGGTATTTATTTCATAATCAATATAGTATATTTTTAGGTATATATCTAAGTGTTTAATGTGCTAAGGGCAGGCACCAACCACAAAAATTATACGCACACAGCGCCCACCTGCGTTCGTCCTGCGCAGTTGATCGCCGTACGCGAGGATGATGGAGTCCTGGAGGGTTGAGTCGAACGGGGTTGGGGTTGATACTTCCGGGAGACAACACACCCTCTTTGTTCCGGATTTCTGGCTAAACGGTACCCCTATAGCTAGCTACTACAGGGGAATGGACACGCGTCCCGTATGGTTGAGGAGGGTACGGACCGCAGGCGAGACACGGGGGGGGTCCTCCGGGAGGACATGGGGTTCGGCCATGCTGACGGGGCAAGGGCGTGCGCAACCACTGGGGGGTACTAGGCTCGGTGCCCCCAGCCATATGTCTCGGGGTAGGGTCATGACCGTACCCAGCCGTCGCCTAACACCGAGGGAGCCCTTAAGGAGGTCGCTCCGTCAATGGAGAAATCCGTAGAGCCGGAGCAGACGCCAGCGGTACCCCCAACGGACGCTATATCCAGGCAGTTTGACGCCGGTTGGACACTGCCAGACTTCAAATGGAAGACGCATAAGAACAAAAAGCAGCGTCGCATGTCCAGGGAGAGACGAGCTGCATCGGAACTAACAATAGCCCCAGCACCTCAACAACCAGGTGCGTCCAAGCAAGAGCCGGCGAAGGCAGCCGCTGGAACCCCAGTAGCGCGCCGCGGTGGCCGTGCAAGGAAAAGGGCTAGAAACAGGCCTACAACGAGTGCTAAACCGGAGGCTCGACCTGCGGCTAAAAGGAATCGACCCGATGAGACTATTTCTCCTCGGGGAGAGACCAAGAGGCTGAGGCTCGAGCCGACGGGGGATACTCAAAAGATGGCATACGCGGATGCTCTGAAGGCGGACCTGTTAGTTGCTGTTACCACAGTGACCTCAGAGCACCTCAGTCCGCAGCAGTCTGAAGAGGTCCAGCAGCTGCAGGCTATGCTTATGCAGGAAGCCATGCAGCAAGCAGCCAATCCTCTGGCCCACTATTCCGGGGAAAGCCGTCTCTATCTAACGGTGCCCTACGGTTGTGGTGCGAGGATGAGGCTACGTTGACATGACTCACCGTGCACCGCCATAGTCGTATGACCCTGTCTACAGGCGACAAGGTTGCCGTGAAACGCCAGAGCGAGCTGACAAAAAGAGTACGCTGTGGCATACTGTTCCAGGGGGTCTGGGAAGATTTCCGCGCGACAGCGCGGACACTTCGGTACCAGAACCCATGGGCACAGGTTGACCAGTGGTTGCTCCACAAGACAGAGCGGCAGGAAACGGACACGTTCGCTGTCGTGAGTGTACCGGAGAGGATCGTGGCGGTCCTGGTGGAACGTGAACGCCGGCATGGCTTCTTGCTGGGCTCGGTTTATGTGAAGATTCAGGGACCGCGAGGCAGGTACGGGGAACACCCGCCACCTAGTGACACCATCATCCAGACGGTACCTGCGGAATCCTTACCTATGGACACTTCCAAGGGGACCAGGGCAAGCACTGGAGAGGTCGGGGTGTTGGCCGGGTCCGAAACCTCGGCGCGGTCTGCCACTGCTTCCGAGGGGGATGAGGAGGAACTTCTTCGTGATCCTTCGGAGGCCAGGGGGACTGCGCCCGGGGTCTGGAGAAGCTGGCCATAGGCGAGGAAGAGGCGGAGGAAGAAGCGGAGGAAGAATCGGAGGAAGAGGAAGACCCCAATGGCGGTACCCCCCTCTCTGAAATGTAAAATTCTCCAAGCCAACCTCCACCACAGTGAAACCGCAACGGCTCAAGTCCGGAAGTGGGTGGAGGATAACGACACGGCCATAGTACTGATCCGGGAGCCGTGGGTCAGGAAAGGCACTGTTTGCGGACTCCGTAACATTGGAGGTAAGGTGACTGTGCACTCGGGACCAGATAACCCTCGAGCTTGTATATACATTACTGGGAACATACAAGCGCAACCTTTAAGTTTCTGTTCTAGAGACCTGTGCACCATTATAGTGCACGGGGCGCCAAGCTCCAACCTGCAAGAGGTGGTGATCGCATCCGTATATATGCCGAAAGAGGACGACCCACCACCTTATGATTTAATAAGGCTGATCAAATACTGCGACGATGCCGGGCTCGATATCGTCGTGGCCACGGACTCAAATGCACATCACCCTCTCTTGGCTATGAAGACAGCCAACGAAAGAGGTAAGAAACTCATTGAGTACCTTTTTACAACAAACTTTAATATACTTAATACAGGTTCAGAACCGACATTCATAAATAGACGAAGCAAGACAATCATTGACCTAACTATGGCAACCGAGGAGGCTTCAAAACACATCTTGGACTGGCATGTATCGAGAGATCTATCATGCTCAGACCATAGATGGATTCAATTTGACATTGAGGTAAAACCGCTCGCAATAACCCCGAGGAGGAACCCCCGCAGAACGGATCGCACATTATATGCGAAACAACTGGGCATAGCCTTGGCGCGAAGCGAGGTTCCCACTAAACTAAGCTATGATCCAATGGATAAGTAACATAAAGAGTATTTTAGTACGAGCGGGAATCGAAGCTGCATCCCTCCGTTTCCGGGGAAGTGCTCTAATCCATTGAGCTATCGTACCATTTCTAGAAATACCGAATTTCCTCATCACATTTGTCTTAACGACCAACGCCCTCTATCGGCAATGCATTTACATGCATTCATCCAAGGAAAGGAAGGGACGCAGGTTCGATTCCCGCTCGTACTAAAATACTCTTTTTCCTTATTCACAAATTATAATTTCTATTTTAAGAGTAGCTGAGCATGTCAAATGCTAAAATATAGATCAAAATGTTTGAAAAATCACGCCATCAAATAGTATGAATTTTAATTGCAAAAATAAACTTACTACATTACTCTATCTATCTATTATCTATCCACCGTCGAAGCCAAATTACAACGACTCCAGAGGTTGGCCTGTATGGCGGCCACGGGATGCATGAGGACAACCCAAACTGCAGCCCTGGAAGCTATTCTTGGCCTGCCGCCGCTGCCTATCTTTAATGAACAAGTGGTAGCAGCCTCAGCAGTACGTCTTAAAAGACTGAATCTCTGGAAGCTGACAAGGGCGGCTACGGGATGCATGAGGACAACCCAAACTGCAGCCCTGGAAGCTATTCTTGGCCTGCCGCCGCTGCCTATCTTTAATGAACAAGTGGTAGCAGCCTCAGCAGTACGTCTTAAAAGACTGAATCTCTGGAAGCTGACAAGGGCGGCTACGGGATGCATGAGGACAACCCAAACTGCAGCCCTGGAAGCTATTCTTGGCCTGCCGCCGCTGCCTATCTTTATAAAACAAGTGGCAGCAGCCTTAGCAGTACGTCTTAAAAGACTGAATCTCTGGAAGCTGGCAAGGGAAGCTGGCAAGGGTACCGCACACCGAAATCCTAATTGATACAGTAGGTAAGGAGCCGCTTATAGAGGCTGCGACTGACACGATACCCAAGCAATTCGTGTTTGACAAGAAGTACAAGATACAACTGCATGAACAACCTGGTGAGGGTCTTAACTCACGATAGTTGAGAATCTTCACATATGGATCTAAAACAAGGTCAGGCACTGGCTCGGGAGTATTCTCAGAGGACCTAAACATACAGATCTCTTCACCATTAGGAGCCCACAACACAGTCTTCCAGGCAGAATGTATGGGCATCACAGTGGCGGCGCACGCAATCGCCTCCAGAAAGGTAAAGGAATACCCTACCCGCATACTTTCTGACAGTCGATCAGTTCTACAAGCCCTCCAAAGCCACACTGTAAATTCAGGGCTTATATACGAATGTCATCGAGCCCTGTCACAGGTATGTATCGACAATGATATTACCATACAGTGGATCAAGGGACACAGCGAGTCACGCGGTAATGACGCGGCTGATGAATTGGCAAGGGGAGGCTCGGAGACGACAGCGATGGACCCTGAGCCCATTCTGCCCCTACCATTCGCCTTTCATCGGAAAATACTGCGACAAAACACCAAGGTAGAGCATCAACAATATTGGTCTAATCTAGGTACATGCAGGCAAGCTAGAGAGGCCCTCCCGACAATCAGCCCCGGATTATCACGTAAGCTACGGCTAATGAATAGGCCTCAGCTACGACTTATAGTTGCAGCCCTAACTGGACATGCCCTACTGAATAAACACTTATTTATACTGGGTATTACAGACAGCCCCCTCTGCAGAGCCTGCACAGAGGCAGAAGAAACAACCACCCATGTCATCATTGAATGCCCAGGGGTGGAGGAGTACCGGGCACGATACCTCGGGTCACCGAGGTCACTCCCAGAAGTCGTCGGCAACATGAAGGGTCTGCTAGGCTTCTTGGTAGAGTTGGGTTAGCTAGAGTAGTGCCACCAACCCGTCACGCAAAATAGGCGCATTGAAAGACGTCGAGTTGCGGAAAACAAGCCCGTGTATCACTATCACTATGTACAACTCGTCCCATCGCTAGCTTAGAGCATGGACGTATAAAGTAAGTCCATGGCTTTTAGGTGGTTAGTGACCATAGGTTTAGGGGGTGTTTATGGCTACCATAGGGTTGTGTCTCTTCAGAGCAATGTATTTATTTATTTAAATCATCCATCCATCCATCAGCCTTTCATCGTCACGCTTGGCAGGCAGGTTGGCGCTCGCAGTGGATGTTTTTAGTACACAGGGGAACGCTGCTGCCTGGTCCCCCGGTAATCCCTTAGTCGCCTTTTACGACTCCCATAAGAAGAGACGGACATTATTTAAATAATGTAGTAAATATGCATCCGCTAGATGGCGTGGGCGTCACCCATGACAGTAAGATATAATGTGATATAAAAAATTGGTAGCTTCAGGCAACTTACACGATAGCTCAAAGGGCAGAGCGTTTGGACCGATGTTCTAGAAGACGCGCCTTCAATCTCCGGTCTTAGTTATCATTAACTATTTCACATTTAATGTTTGTATAAAGCCTGACATTGGGATTGATATAGGTATCATTTATTACTCGGTTCTAAACTAAGCCGAGGATCGTCATAAGATATCGAATTTTCCCCAATTTAAGCCCAAGACTTCGCGTTATTTGCTAACAAATGATCAGTACAGAAAAACATTGTAAGGAAACTCATGCTTGATAGACTTTCTCTAGAGCTAAAGTCTATCAACATCTATCGAGAAAGGCGATGGTAAACGAATATGACCTATTACATAATTTTGGTGCGTTAGACATGCCTAACGCACTATAATAATTATAAGTTTCAATATGATTCAAATTAACGATATTGGTTGACAGCAAGTCTTGCCCTCTATGATTTGACAACATTTATTACTTGACGATTAAGCACGGGCAAAAATTTACCTAACCGCATACCCCGTCGTTCGGGGCAACGAACATATTAGTGTGGAGCCCTCACCCACTAAATAAACCCACCGTGTGACTCTCTCCGCCTGTATTGGCGGGCCACTGGAAATGTGGGTTCATCCTAACTATGTATTATAAAGCGGTAACAGAGATAAAAATACTGTATTAGGCTATATAGGCGTGTCTGAACATACAACAAGCTTTTTTAGATTTTGTCAGTCTGTTTAGCTGTTTGTTTGTTCACGCATCACGCGAAAACTACTGAACGGATTTTGATGCAACTTTTTTATTTGATAGCTCTTGAGTAGACCTAAAAAACTCGTATACAGTTTTATCCCGCTACTATATCGGGAACCCGATATTTAACCTAAAAAATATTATAGAATTTAGTCGTTTACGTTGTTACATACCTAACATCGTGTTCGTGGATGTTTCGCTGCACATTTTTAACCCAGTGTGCTTCAGAGTTTGTGCCTATATTTTTATTTACTTTAATAAAGTTCATGATAACTGGGTCCACTCCACTACAAAACAAACTGTTCTCATCATCCGAAACTGCTATTGACAGTATATCGGCTTTGTGTGTTGAATATGATTCTATCTGAAATCATAATTAATTTTATATTAGAACTCAACGCCATATTAAACCTGCTACTAAACGAGGAGGGATCAAAAAGTAGTGAGAACGACATACTCCTTGGTAAGAAAAAAAATAAATACTGGCTATAGCTCAGATACATATTTGTAATATTAAAAAAGAAAAAAATATTCGATTCTCTTATGTTTTTTTCTGAATGTAGTCATTTGTTTGCTTCGTGTCGGAACGTGTTCTCGAAAATGGAGAAAAACTAAGTGCGAGCCGTTATTAAATACCTCTGCTTAAAAAAGTTAACGACGCAAGAGATTCATTGCGATTTGGAGGCAACATTAGGAGAGTCTGCTCCGCCGTATTCCACTGTTGCAAAGTGGGCTTCTCAATTTCGAGTAGGGATAACGAGCACGGAAGACGAACATCGTTGCGGCCGTCCATCGACGTCAGTCACCCAAGAAAATGTTGCGAAAGTCAAGAAAATTGTATTGAGCGATCGAAGAGTTACCATCCGATACTTAATTCAAGAAACGGGCATTTCATATGGAAGTATTCAATCCATATTGAAACAATCTTTGAATATGAGAAAAGTCTCCGCAAGATGGGTGCCGAGAATGTTAACCGGCAGTCAGAAACAAAATCGACTTGACATTTTGAAGATACTGTTAGACAAGTTTCAAGAAGATTCTGAAAACTTTTTGTCTCGTTTCGTAACAATGGACGAAACATGGGTCCATCATTTTGATACCGAGACAAAACAGCAATCTTCGCAATGGAAACGGCCATCATGACCGACCCCGAAGAAGTTTCGTGCCGTGGCATCGGCTGGCAAGGTTATGGCCTTAATATTTTGGGACTCAGAAGGGATTTTTGATCGATATTTTTTAGCATTTGACATGCTCCGCCACATTTTAAAGTACAAATTATTTGAGAATAAGGAAAAAGAGATTTTTTGTACTAGCGGGAATCGAACCTGCGTCTTTTCCAATCCGGGGAAGTGCTGTAAGCCACTGAGCTATAGTACAGGTCTTTCGACCATCCCAATCTCCTTATTACATTTGTCTTTACGACCAGCGCCATCTATCGGAAGCATTTACATGCATTAAACCGATATAGTACGTTTAATTTTGCAATTAAAATTCATACTATTTGATGGCGCGATTTTTTAAACATTTTTGATCTATATTTTTTAGCATTTGACATGCTCCGCCACTTTTTAAAGTACAAATTATTTGAGAATAAGGAAAAAGAGATTTTTTGTACTAGCGGGAATCGAACCCGCGTCTTTTCCAATCCGGGGAAGTGCTCTAAGCCACTGAGCTATAGTACAGGTCTTTCGACCATCCCAATCTCCTTATTACATTTGTCTTTACGACCAGCGTCATCTATCGAAAGCACAAAAAATTCCCGCTAGTACAAAAAATCTCTTTTTCCTTATTCTCAAATAATTTGTACTTTAAAAAGTGGCGGAGCATGTCAAATGCTAAAAAATATAGATCAAAAATGTTTAAAAAATCGCGCCATCAAATAGTATGAATTTTAATTGCAAAATTAAACTTACTATATAGGTTTAATGCATGTAAATGCTTCCGATAGATGGCGCTGGTCGTAAAGACAAATGTAATAAGGAGATTGGGATGGTCGAAAGACCTGTACTATAGCTCAGTGGCTTACAGCACTTCCCCGGATTGGAAAAGACGCGGGTTCGATTCCCGCTAGTACAAAAAATCTCTTTTTCCTTATTCTCAAATAATTTGTACTTTAAAAAGTGGCGGAGCATGTCAAATGCTAAAAAATATAGATCAAAAATGTTTAAAAAATCGCGCCATCAAATAGTATGAATTTTAATTGCAAAATTAAACTTACTATATCGGTTTAATGCATGTAAATGCTTCCGATAGATGGCGCTGGTCGTAAAGACAAATGTAATAAGGAGATTGGGATGGTCGAAAGACCTGTACTATAGCTCAGTGGCTTAGAGCACTTCCCCGGATTGGAAAAGACGCGGGTTCGATTCCCGCTAGTACAAAAAATCTCTTTTTCCTTATTCTCAAATAATTTGTACTTTAAAAAGTGGCGGAGCATGTCAAATGCTAAAAAATATAGATCAAAAATGTTTAAAAAATCGCGCCATCAAATAGTATGAATTTTAATTGCAAAATTAAACTTACTATATCGGTTTAATGCATGTAAATGCTTCCGATAGATGGCGCTGGTCGTAAAGACAAATGTAATAAGGAGATTGGGATGGTCGAAAGACCTGTACTATAGCTCAGTGGCTTACAGCACTTCCCCGGATTGGAAAAGACGCGGGTTCGATTCCCGCTAGTACAAAAAATCTCTTTTTCCTTATTCTCAAATAATTTGTACTCAGAAGGAATATTGTTGATTGATTTCCTGGAGCGTGGAACCACTATTACAGGCCAATATTATGCAGCTTTAGTTCCCAAGTTGTGGAATTCCATCAAAGAGAAAAGCAGAGGGAAACTTCGAAGTGGCGTGCTGTTTCATCACGACAACGCACTCGCGCACAGGTCAGCAGTTGCGATGGCTGCCATTCAGCAAGCTGGCTTTGAATTGGTTGACCACCCCCCTTATTTACCAGATCTGGCGCCTAGCGATTTTTATCTGTTCCCCAAATTGAAAGAATACTTAAGGGGAAACAGGTACGAAGACGATAACGAGGTGATGGATGCCGTGGAGAGCTTTTTGCAGGACCAAGACAAAACTTTTTTTTTGAAAGGGATTAAAGCCTTAGAAAAGCGCTGGACTCGGTGTGCAGAGAGACTCGGAGACTATGTAGAAAAATAAATTATTAAGTATTCAACAGTCATTATATTCTATCTCATTCTCACTACTTTTTGATCCCTCCTCGTATATAGATCATAGACTTCTTTGGTGGTGCAGCGGTAGTGTAAGCGACTGCTAAACATGTGGTCTCGTGTTCGATCCCCGAGTCGGGCCTTGTTATTGAGCTTTTTCGTAAAAAGAAAAATTCTCAGTAGCAGCCCGGAGTTTGTAAATGTGCCCGGTAGACGGCAATAGGCTTGCCCCCTATTACGTGGGACATAAACATAGCTGGCGAATAGTGGGTGTGTAATATACCACGGGTGGATGGATCGGGGAACGTCCGCCACCCGCAAGGCCTCCCGAGAAGGTGCGACACTCCTCTATGGATGCGTCGCTCAGTAGAGGGTACCCGTAAGGGTAAGCCGCCGGCGGACCACCGAAGGAATGTAACATAGTTCCAGTGGCCCGCCAGTAACGGTGGAGAGATGGCACATGGCGGGTTTCTTTAGTGGGGTGAGGGCCCCACACTACCCTGTTCGTTGCCCCGAACGACGGGGTGTGCGGTTAGGAACATTGTTTCCCGCTTTAACAAAAAAAAAAAAAGGTGTGTAATATGCCTCTGCCTACCCCTTCGAGGATAACAGGCGTGATACTATATGATATATATGGTCATTATCAACCGCTTGCCTTTATCTCATTAATTTGACGGTGGAGTCTTCCAACCCGCACTGGGCCAGCGTGGTGGATTAGGGCCTAAATGCCTTTCACTCTGAGAGGAGATCCGTTCCCAATAGGGGATAGTGTGTAATTTACAAATGGGGATCCATGCGCAGATGGCGCTATTGGCGAGATGGCCACTATCAAATTGTAGTTGCTTTGATTGCCTGAGAATTCTTTGCTATTTTTTTGTTTTTAATTAGTTTATCAGCGATATTGTTAAAATGTATAGTACCTGCAAGATTTAAGGATTGAAAGAGCTATGCTGTGTAGCCAAAAATTTTTGCGATATGCCTACGATTGTTGCATCATTGGGAAATAAACGTACATCGGGATTATTAAATTTTGGTACAGCAGAGGCATTATTATGAGAAAATTAAAATTGACCAAATCATAGGTTACAAATTGTATGGAAATGGCAGTTTTCAATGGCCATGCCGATAATACGCCATCTGCCGGGCAATGATGGCAGTCAACATCCCCATTATCACTGCTTGTTGAAGGAAAATATTGCTTCTAACTTTGAGAGGAAACCATACCCAACTATGACACAGTAGTGAGTTTAGAATAATTAAATAATGTAATAATTAATGTCTTCCTCAATAAAGTTTCTATTGGCCATCATCTTGTGACTCACTTCTTTCTTTTCAACTGACTTCAAAAAGGAAGAAGTTCTCAATTCAACTGTATGTTTTTTTTTTCATATACTCCTTTTAATATTTATATCTAGCTTTATTTTAAGTATATTTATATTTTAAAAAGAAACTGGTGACAATGACAAATAAGCTTATGACGTACTAGCCTTTACCCGAAAAATACAGTAGGCTGGTAACACTGTGTTCTTAGTCAACAAGAATTTTCTAATTTACAACAATTTTAACACATCTAATTTTACCTGATCACCAAGACTACTGTCCCAGAATATAAGTCTCCCCAGACTATCTCCAGACACAATGGTGTTATCAGATAGCACAGCAAGACTCCACACTATAACCTCTTTGCCACGACGACTGACAGACATTCGGTTGATTGCTTGCCCTGTTTCTACATTCCATACTCTGATTGTATTTATAGAACCTGAAATGTTAAAATTTTTAACACACTTTTAATAGCTTGTATCTATCTATGTAGGGGAATCTTTGAATGTGATTTTCACCCACTTCGAAAACGATTAAATTGTAACATTACACACTTATCAAGGTCTGCTGACAGTACAAAACTTACTAGTTTTTTTTATTACAAACCGGTACTATCTTCACACCTATTATAAAAAAGAAATAGGGTTATTGAAATTGAAGTACTTTTGATGCTTTTTTATTGGCCATGATGGCAAATGAGCCACGGCCTACCTGATGGTAAGTGGTAACCGTCGCTCATGGACTCAACTATACTGAGACTATTGTCAAGCTGCTGCGCACATTTCATTTCTCAGCTATGAAATTAAAAAATTAACGGCTATCTTGAGCTACAACCAAAACACACTGACATGCTTCATGACTGGCACACAGGAGACGGTGGTACCTATTTGGGCCCGATAGTAAGTGAGTACTATTACTTGGTACCCAATCCTACCACCAGTAATGTAATGGGTGTTAATTGCTTACTTCCCATAGTCCGTTTTTACAACACCCGCGGGGAAAGTATGGGGTGGTAACACTTGTATTCTTAGATCATCACCACACGGACATGCTGTTTTAAGACAAAAAAGAACAAAGTAAATTATATTTTAAAAAAGCAAGCATGCTTTTTACTATTACAATAAATGATAAGGATTGTGAAAATGCATGGGGTGCTTTTTACTACATCTTATTAATCATAATAAATCTCGTGAACAGTTAGCAATGATTCATTTTTGAGCAATCACACCCACCATCTCAATAAATAGCTATCCCATGGGACCCATTAATTTTTCTGGGATGAAAAGTAGCCTATGTCCTTTTCTGGGCACCAGACTATATGTTTGCAGAATTTCATGATGATTTGTTCAGTACTAACAGCGTAAAAGTGTAACAAACAAACTTTTGCATAGTATTTTATATTATAGTTATTGTTTTCTTCTTTTTTAGTTCAACTAGCTATTATAGCGTTTTTTTAGATTTTTTAAACCATAATAGTTTGAATAATTATTTTTTCCAAGGAAAATGTTATAATAATGTAATAATGAATACAGTGTGAAAATATGAAATCGAAAATATTTGGCACAAGCAGGATTTGAAACCACATCCTAAGGAAACAAAACCTTCTTGTTATTTTCAATTTCACATTTGCCCAGTTTTTGCTCATATAATATATGGTTGGCATGTTAAACAGTAAAACATTGTACATAAAAAAAACATAGCATCACGCCTGTGTTCCCCGAAGGGGTAGGCAGAGGTGTATTACACACCCACGACTCGCCAGCTATGTTTAAGTTCCACGTAACAGGGGGCGAGCCTATTGACGTCTACCGGGCACATTTCCAAACTCCGGGCTATTACTGAGAATTTTTCTTTTTAGGAAAAAGCCCAATAACATTGTTCGACCCGGGGATCGAACCCGAGACCTCATGATTAGCAGTCGCGTACACTACCGCTACACCACAGAGGCAGTTATAATTCGACACCCCCATGCAAAAACATTGTAACTCATTTTTTATGACAAATTGAGTAACAATGTTATTGCTATGCAAAAAAAATTAGCTTTTTTTGTGTGTAATCGTCGTAACTCTAAGTCTATTCGTTTTGAGTTATACAAGTGATAAAAGCATTGTAACTTAGCGAAAAAATTACTATTGTCGAACGAAATCATTGTAACATAATTTACAAAAACAAAAATGTTAATAATATATAAATGATGAAATACAACAAAATTGTAATTTTCTTTACAATCTTTGTACAAGACTACTTTGGTGTTTATGAACACTAAATGTAGTGGTATCTTGAATTACAACGTTATTGCACGACTATTTATAATATTTTTAACGTGTCATGACCTGTATTATGTGTTAACCTTTTACTTACTTACTTAAGATCACGCCATTTCCCTTGCGGGGTAGGCAGAGAGAACAGAGTGCCAAGAGGCTATATTCTTGCATACATCTATCGCTTCCTCAACATTCATAACTTTCATCATACACGCTCGCCGGTTTCGGAGACTCCTGACTCCACCTTCCTTCAATACATGACCGATTTGGTCTACGTAGGTGAGTTTCGGTCTCCCCCTGTACCTACATCCTTCCACTTTCGCATTGTATGTCTTCTTAACCAGTCGCTCGTCCGGTATTCTTTCCACATGTCCGAACCATCGGAGCATTCCCTTTACGCATCTTTACACCAATACTCTCTTTCATACCTACTCGCTCTCTTACGTCGTCGTTACGAATGCGGTCAGTCAGCCTCACTACGCAGATTCTCCGCAGAGATCGCATTTCGACCGCATTGATTTTACTCTCATGCTCCTTTTCGCATACCCAACTCTCGCTTCCATATAATAATGTTGGGACAAGCACTGCGTTGTGTATTGCGACACGCGCCCTCTGGCTGAGGTGATGATCTCTACATCAGTGGTGTACCTTCCACCCCGACTGAATCCACATCCAAGATATACAAATTCACCCACTTGTTCTAGCACACCATTTCCTATTGCTACTCTAACATCTGTTCTGGCTTCTTCTCTTTCAAAAACCATTATTTTCGTTTTGCTCACATTCACACGAAGGCCCCTTTTCTTACAATCTTCTGCCATTACGTCGACTCGGGTTTGCAGGTCAGTCGCGGACTGCGCTAACAAAACCGCATCGTCTGCATATAACAGAGAGCTAACCACTGAGTCGCCCATCTGAACTCCCACATTAATTTCATTCTGCCTTTATAGACATTTATCCAGATACATGATAAACAGCCTGGCTGATAGAACGCAGCCCTGTTTAACGCCGATATTGACATCAAACCAGGGTGACATTCCATCATCCAGCCGCATACAAGCTCTGCAGTCCATGTAGTTGGACTGCACTGCTTGTAGCAGTCTACCGTTTATACCCGGCAAACTGTCTCAAAGTTCCTTTCGTACAACCGTATAAAATGCTTTGTACAAATCCACAAAACTGCAGAAAACTCTCTGGCCTACAGCCAGATGCTTCTCCACAATATTGCGCAGAGAAAACACTTGATCTATGCATCCCTTTCCACACCTGAAACCTCTATGCCCCTCACACAAAAATTCATCAGATACCATATTGATTCTCCTTTCAATAATCTTACCATACACTGGCTTCCAAGCTGCTCAAGCTTATGGCTCTGTAGTTTGCACAGTCATAACGTGAACCCTTGTTTTTAAACAAGGGCATGATGACTGCGCTTCTCCAGTCCTTGGGAACCATTCCTGAGCTCCACCATAAATTGAGAAGCATCAGGAATAATTCCCAGACACATGAGCCTACAAGCTTGATCATCTCAGCAGACACCATATCAATACCCGCTGCCTTACCATTTTTCAAACTTCTAATCGCCCATTCAACTTCATCCATACTAATGTCATCAGAGGATGCCGGTACCAAATGCTGATCTGTTAGACCACATGTGGCACTGGCATCACCCTGAACATCCGCATACATATTTCCAAAATATTCACTCCATCGGCTTAACACATCTTGCGTTTGCCTAACAATGTCTCCACCTTTACACCATATTTTATTCATTCTAAAAGCTGACCAACCACTCCGAGATTTCTTCACCTCCCTCCAGAAAAGTTAGCCTTTTTTTAACACAAATAGCCTACGTCAATAACAGTGATGATGAAAATTAATAGTTGCTAAAGTTTATTGTTATTTGTTTATTTTGATGCAAAAGTAAGTCGTCAATTACTATTCTATGATGTAAAAATTTTTAGCCATCTTGATGAGCCGTTAGTTATTGATGTTGGCGTCATAAAATTTTGCTGTACCTACTGTAGACTATGTTTTTAAACTAAAATACAGAAAAACACTTAAATTTTACAATGAAAAACTTTGTTAGACTATACAAAATTTCCATGCAGTATAATCGTAATTTGCAGTTACAATTGTCTGAAGCCAAAAAAAGAAAGCCTAATAAAAAAACTTGATTGTAACTCAGACATACAATGTTTGTCATTGTAACATGCTTTTATTAAGTATTGTTTTGACGTAAGTCCTGAAAAACAATGAAAATGAGTTTTCTTGTAGAATCTTAAAGTACATACAAATAGTGCACCTAAAATGCACTAGATAGCGACACTTTCAAAGATTGTAGGGATTAACCTTGAGAAGATAGAATTTTTTAAATCTTATTTTTGCTCTCACCGAAAAACAAGAAAAATGAATTACAATGTTACTGCATGGGGGTGTCGAATTATACAAAACAATATTCAAATATTGTTTTATATTTTAAATTATAAAGGTTGAAGTGAGTTTGTTTGTTTGTTACATTTTTACACTAACTACTTAACCAAGCATCATGAAATTGTGGATATATATTGTCTGGAACCCAGAAAATGACATAGGCCACTCATTCACTATTCTGCTATTATTGTGTAGAATATAATTTATGTGCCATGGAGTGATATATACACCTATATCAAATTCACCCAATTCTAAGGTCCATGCAAAGCCACAGGCAGAATTTAGAGGTAAATATTTAAAACCTAATTAAAAATAAACTTTAAAAGAATATAAATGTATAAACTAAGTATGTGAAGAGTAACTGTCTCGGTGGTGTAGCGGTAGTGACTGCTAATCATGAGGTCTCGTGTTTGATCCCCAGGTCAGGCAAAGTTATTGAGCTTTTCCTAAAAAGAAAATTTCTCAGTAGCAGCGTGGAGTTGGGAAATGTGCCCGGTAGACGTCAATAGGCTCGCCCCCTATTACGTGGGACATAGCTGGCGAGTTGTGGGCGTGTAATACACCTCTGCCTACCCCTTCGGGAATTACAGGCGTGATGCTATGATGCTATGTGAAGAGTATGAGTAAAGCAAAAGAAATCTGCTTACCACAGACAGCTTAAAATGTTACCTGTCACTAAAACACTGCCTGTATTATCAAATTTACAACATAATATCCGGCCTTCTTGCTTGTCGAATAGCTTTTTATATATTATATCATTGTTATCAACACTGTACAAATTTATATATCCTTGTTCAGTGCCAACTGCAACTAAATGACTATGTGCATTTACATCTAGGCACCAAGCCGCATACCCTGTGAGTAGCACTGTTGTCTTCAAGATTAATTTATCTAAATCCCATTCCACTAAGGCGCCTCCAAGGCCAGTTGCCAACAACCTTTCTTCCACCCAACCGAGAGCTTCCACAGATCCATTCTCCACACCCGGAATAAATTTTACAATATACGGCGCATGGTTTAAATCCCATATTTCTATTGAAGCATCACCTCTACAAATAAATATTTTTTATAAGTCACTGCATATGAGCAAAAACAAGTTGTAAACAGTGCCTAAAAACTAACCTCGCAAGAGCTATTTGTTTACTCTTTTTATTGAATGAAACACAATTAATCGGTTCAGGTTTTGGATTATAATAACGCACTCTGTGAACTCTGCTAGCCATTACAATTTTTTTTATTAAATATAATTCAAAACAGATTTCGCATGCCTGATTTTGCCGTGCTCGTGGTATTTCGATATTTCGATTTACGATTTTTACGAATTGACAGCCCACCATAGAGTAAAGTAATCATACTAAAATAGAGAGCCATCTTGCAGAATTTTTATGCTACCCTATTTGAACCAGCGCGACATCTGGAAGCGTTGTTCCGCAACTTTTGACAGACGTGTATATATATATATGTATATGCATGTATGTATATATAGGTTCATACGTATAGGTACTTACCTATATTTATTCTGTATATATCGTAGTTCAATAACATAATCGTAAGTATGTGCAATACTTTGCAATCAGACTGACTTTCATTTATATAAAGTTGAGCAGAATATTTACTTTCTCAAATTAACGAAATTAAGCCAGACTAATTGCAAAGTATTGCACAAGCTTACGTGTGCGAAAATAAGATGTAACAATGAAACACCAATTCATTTTCTACTTTTATTATGTTAATGTTTATTATAATATATTTTGGCTATAATTTTGGTCTAATAGTTTTAAAATTTGTTTTTCTTCCTCAGTCTAGGTATATATTTCGCTCCTCATTTGATGTCTCGTTGCAAACGGCTTGTATAACTGGCTAACCCCTGCGAGTATTCCTTTGTATCTAGAAATAATAAATAAGAAAAAATGCTTAAATATCATTAACATTTTAACTGTTTTTTAAATTTATATGAGGAAGTTAAAAATTAATTCATCTTAAATAAATTGTTAACTCCCCCATATACATTATCTGAAGACAAAGATACAATGTCACTTACAAATCATTGTAAGATAAAGGTAATTTCTAAGATAGAGCTAAATACTTCAGGTTAATTAGTGTGATAGTATGTTTTATATACAGCGGTCATTCTAACAGTTTGTCAGTGGTCATACAGTTCTTTCACCGTGTGAAGCCTTCAATTACCATTTCCTTATAAGACTTTTACTTAAAACTAGTTTATAAGTTAGTTTTTTTTTTAAGAAATAGGCCTATAGAATAAAATCTGTAGGTACACCATTTTTAACAAAGTAATTAGGTACAGTACCCACCTGCAAAGAAAACTGTGATGATGTCTCTAATGTACTGGATAGATCAGGTTGTTCAGATATGTCCTCAATTATTTTGGTGTCAATTAACATATTGTCTGAAAATCAAATCTAACTATATTTTTGGCTGCATGCTGGTTGAAATAAAAAACCAAATGTTATCTTTAAACAGATTTATAAAATCACTATTGTAAATACCTTACCCCCCTCATTTTTAGAAAGCATTTCTAAAGCATTGACCTAATTTTCAGATGGAAAGTATTATGATTAGCATTATGTTTTATTCAGTGGAATAACAAAAAAGCGTTTAATAAAGAAACCCATTTTTGCTGTATGCAATAATAAATTATACCTTTTTTTTTTTTGTTTAGGCGGGAAAAAATGTACCTAACCGTACACCCCGTCGTTCGGGGCAACGAACAGGGTAGTGCGGGGCCCTCACCCACTAAAGAAACCCGCCGTGTGCCGTCTCTCCGCCTTTATTGGCGGGCCACTGGAACTATGTTACATTCCTTCGGTGGTAATAATAAATTATACCTGGCAAGTGAAGTGTAGATGATGCTGATGTAGATAAAAAACTATATACTGAACGTATTTTGATGTTTTTTTTTTATTTAATAGCTCTTGATTAGATGTAAAAACTGGTATACATTTTATGCAGCTAACATATCGGGAACCTGAGATGTAAACAAAAACCTAGCTTTTGACTGAAACAGCGCCACGGGCAAAGGCTAGTACTATTAAAAAAAACACATTATTTGTGAAAGTGAAAAAAAAGAGCTTTACTGCGAGCAGAATTTGAACCTGCGTTCCATCCAATCCGGGGAAGTGCTCAGGGCCGCTAAGTTATCGCAGTCACCCAACGGTAACTTTAATCAGATGCATTTACATATATTATTCCAATATAGTAAGTTCAAACTTTTTTAGTACCTACCTATGCTAAAATAGAAAAAAATAATACATGCAGTATTATTTTTTTTATGTTTACTTCATTACACATAAACGTAAATAACCTGGAAATAGTAATATTGGCTTGTTTTATATCTAATTGGCTTGTCTTATGTCTTAATTTTGTTTATGATCTGCGCAGCCAAGAAAATTACTTACGATGAAGAAAAACCTCCTCCTGTCCTTGATTTAAGGTGAGGTTTCTGAATTAAGGTGGGACTCCAACATAATAAATTTAAAATGAATATGTTAAAAAGACCAGAACATGGATGAATGTCTAAGTTGAAAAACAAATAACTAATTGAAATTTCAAGTTAATCAGAAGTCTAGTTTAGATTTCGTTACTAATTTTAACTAGCAGTTTTTGGTAAAATATTTATTACTAATTTACCCATTCAATATAAAGATCTAATCTACTATAGCTACTTTATAATTGTAAGACTAGAAAGGACATAGCTAAACGCCCTAAGAAATTTACTGGTGATAGGGCTGGGCACTTGGTAAGTGGGAGTCGTACTCAGTTGCTATCGGGTAGGTTGGTTGGTGGTCCCGTGTGGCCAGCCATGACGCACACCGGTTTGTTTTGGTTGTAGCAGGAGATAGCAGTTATTTCTTTCGTTTCATATCTGAAATGAAATGGTGAGAAGCGGCTTGACAATACTCTCTGTATAGTTGGGTCCATGAGCGACGCTTACCATTTATCATAAGGTGGGCCGTGGCTCATCTGCCGCCATAATTTAAGACCAGGTTTTAAGTCTAATCAAGAGCAATCAATCAAATATAGTTTCATCAAAATCCGTACAGTAATTTTGTGTGATCTGCGAACAAACATACAGACAAATTATTTGTGAATAAGGAAAAAGAGATTTTTAGTACGAGCGGGAAATAAATATCTCTATTTCCTTATTCACAAATAATTTGTACTTTAAAAAGTAGCGGAGCATGTCAATTTCTAAAAAACAAACATATAGATCAAACACAGACAAACAATATTTCTTATAATTGTTGTTTTAGCTTCTGTTGCTCTAATAGAGACCCCATATTAATTTTTCTTCAATATTTGTAATGTTCAGACATCGGCTTGTTATAATTTTATTATAATTACTAGCATTTGCCAGCGGCTTCGCCGCAGTAATAGCTAATTTTTCGGTTATGACTCAGGTTCCCGATATAGTAGTGGAATAATATATCGCTACCCCAACCGAATAAAGCGGTATTCGCCAAATTCAGATTTTTGGGAAAAAAATAAAAACCGAAAAACGGCTCTAACGGCTATATCTTACGGGTGATATTAAAAAGTGTGGTATCAGCGAATGCGGAAAAAAATAACAAAGCTTATAATATTTATTGTAATATCGCAGCTTGTTTATACAGTGATTATTTACAAAAAAACCTATTACTTTTTTATTCGTTTCAACATTCTGTAAGTCTTCTAAACTTACTAGCTACTTGCGCCTTTTTTCACCTAAAGTGATAGCGCGTGTAATAGTAATACTAGATTACTGCTGTTTTTGGCCAAGTGACGTGATATGCATTGTATTACTACGTCTTTTATGCCTTATAAGTAGGAAAATATTTTTTTAGCTATTGTTTAATACAATTATTGTTTTTAAAAATTTTAGGGATATCCTTTTATTGCATAACATTAATAGAAGTAGTAGAAAAGTAATAAAACCAAAAATATTATTTTTTATGTATTTATTAATAAATTTAGGGCTTAACAAGTTTTAAAATGATATACTATACACATACTAAAGTACTTACTTTAATATTTGCAAAGATCTTTAAACATAATTTAAGTAAGTATTTTGAGACTTTCTAACATTTACGCGAATTTTACACATTTTGAAATAAAACTACGTTTACGGAATCTATCGCGTATACTTGATTTTTATACTATCCTGACGTTTTGAATACTTTACAGCATTCATGATCACGGGTGGACTTAGATGGTAGATGTCCAAAGCTGATAATAATATGTTGTTTCAACGGTTTCATCTACCCACAGTAATATGATTTTACAAATTTTGGTTTCGTTATTTCAACCC
Organism: Leucoma salicis; assembly: GCA_948253155.1. NCBI lineage: Eukaryota > Metazoa > Arthropoda > Insecta > Lepidoptera > Erebidae > Leucoma > Leucoma salicis. The sequence goes on from OX411818.1 coordinate 17,650,626, forward strand.
ACATAATATTAGTTTAGAAACACAATTAAAAATATCTACTTTAAATGTTATGCTTACAATGTATGAGATTTTAGGCTAGTATAATAAAATAAAATTAGTACAATAATCCTCTTTAAGTTTTAAAATTTTTGTTTATATTTAGTGCTTAAAAATTCTACCACTAACTACCAATTAAAATTTTTAAGTTTTGAAGTAATCAAGAAACTACAAGTAAGAAGACAATATTGATTATTGGTTTATATTATTAAATATATTGATTTTAATAGAAGCTAAGACTAAAAAGCTACCACCGGGTCGGAACGTGGCCTGACAGAAAGATCCGGCCAGAAAACTCAGTAGGCAACAACAGAATCACTACTGTGAGTCTTATCCACACAATAAGCGCTAACTTTGTCTTGCAATCTTGTGGTGTGCCTTCTTGTATTATGTTTGGTGAGGCCTATCACAGGATTCCAGCTTGATGGTAAAACCCAGTCGTCTTCTCTATTGAAATTGGGATGTTTCTTAATTTCAATAGCCTCACGTATCATTCTAGGACGATATCGACGTTCTTTTGCGATGATTTGAGGTTTGTCAAACCTTATGTAATGGCGGGTGTGGTCCTGTGTGTGCTCACAAATTGCAGACTTTGTATAGCGACGGTGGTTCACATCAGCTGTGTTCTTTGATCCAAGTTCTTATGGATCTCTTTGTTTGCCCAATGTAGGAGAGACCACCATCACAATCCAGCTTGTACACTCCTGCATCCTGTAAGGGTATATGGCACTTGACTGGTGGTAAAATTGACTAATTCTTTTGAGTGGCTTATAGTAGGTTTTAATTGAAGCTTTCATGAGAATGTAGCCAATCTTGTCAGTGACTCCTTTAACATAGGGCAGGACTGCAGGGAGGCGCTCAACTGCGGGTGACTTCACTCGGTTTCTGTGACGACGGCGTGGAACCTGCAGCTTATTAGCATGTAAAACTTTCTTTACATGCAGCAACTCCTCAGCCAGGTTCTTCATCACAGATTCCTTGTGCTCTCTGAAACAAAGATTCAGACACGGTAGCTAACTGTGAAGGATGGTGGTGAGACTCTCCATTCAGGTACTTACCAGTATAGGTTTTCTTTTGATACACTGTATGACTCAAGGTGTTGTTGGGGTTACGGATTACCATAACATCTAAGAAAGCTAAAGGGTTATTTGACTCCAGTTCCATAGTGAATAGAATTATAGGATTGATGGAGTTCAGATGGTTAAGAAATTTATTAGTTTATTAGATGGTAATATAGTAAGTGTCATCTACATACCGCTTGTAAAAACGTGGGACCACAGGTGAGGTTTTTAGGACAGTCTCCTCGAAGTCTTCCATGAAAATGTCAGCAACAACGGGAGAGACTGGCGAACCCATGGCCACTCCGTTCACTTGCTTGTAGAAGCCATCATTCCACATAATGTAGCCAGATGTGAGGCAGTACTTTAACAGTTCAGCGTATTCCATAGGTATGTTGTTCTTTGATAGTTTCTTAGATACAATTCTGATGCAGTTCCACAGGTAGGCAGGTAAAAAGTGACTGGACATCAAAACTCACCATAGTTTCATTGTTAGCAAGATGAAGGTGTTTAATCTCACTTACAAAATGGTATGAGTCTTTTATGAACGCATCTGTATGTCCTCGGAGCTGTGAGAGAACTTTGGCCAGTAACTGAGCGACTTTATAATTAGGTGAGTCGATCTGGCTTACAATAGGTCATAGTGGTGCGTTCGGTTTGTGTATCTTAGGCAACCCATACAATTTAGGTGGTTTTGCCCAAGGTGGTACCAGGGTTTTTACATCTAGATTCAATGCTTCGGAGTGCTGGTTGAGTAACATTTTCATGTTATTTAGTGTACAGTCGGGTCAGTTTTAACCTTTTCATAAGTAGACTCATCCGATAAAAGGTGTTTAATTTTAGCATTATAATCTCACGTGTCCATCAACACAGTAGCGTTACCCTTATCTGCGCGCAGGCATTTTATATTACCTTGATTAGCTTAATCGACCAAACGACGAGCGCGATGAGCCATTGTTTACATAAAACCAAGACGACTTGTTGCTCATAAACAATCAAGTTCGATACTGGCGAAAATTCCCGCGCTGAATTTTCGCCAGTATCGAGTGTAACGCGAGACGCAAACACGTGGCAATGTTGACAGTTAAATGTTTGCCATCGAATATTACCGTACTATCGAACTTAGTTTGATAAATGCTAAACATTGGTTATCTCTTTTTATTGTAATACAAGTTTACGTTCAGTGTTAATAATTTTTAGTTTAGAAGTATAATTTGGCGCATCCGTAGGTAGCAAATCTATTATCAATACCAAATAATTGTAACATGTTTTACTTGTAGAACTGTCAGTACATATCCGGCGAATAAAGCGGTAATGGGGTATTACGTGTCTTACAGTTTTAAATTGTTGGTGTTATAAATTGTGACGCTATTTTTCGTCACAATACTGGAACCAATTTTTGAAGTAATTATTACGACTTTTTTGAATATTTTTTTTTTCTATAAAAATATGTTCATTAAAAAAATCAGAGACGTGTATTGGATCTTTCTAAATATGAAAATGAAATAAAAACGATTTCAATGTAACTGCACTTTACGGCTTTATTCGGTTGGGGTAGCGATATCTACCAGTTTTTAAGTCAAATCAAGGCCTTTCAAATAAAAAAAGTTGCATCAAAATCCGTCCAGTAGTTTTTGCGTGATGCACGAACAAACAAACAGACAAAATTGTTTTGTGTTTAGACACGCCTATATAACCTATTACAGTTATTTTTTCTCAAATATCTTGAATGTACAGACACAGCTCTGTTACAGCTTTAGTATAGATGTATCGATTGTACTGAAATATTTTTAAAATAGATGATTTCTTTTATCGGATTTCTAGAAACATATAATATCTATTTATCAATTTTACTCCATAATAAAAGTCATAGTTGTTATTTTATTTCAATACCAGCTGTGCCCCATGGTTTTATCCACTTATAATTTAATAATACTATAATTTGTATATGTATTGACATAATTTTTACGATGTCCGTGTGGTGACGGACTAAGGATACAAGTGTCACCACCCCATCCTTTCCCGCGGGTGTCGTTGTACGACGCCTTGTAGGCGACTAAGGGACGAAAGCAATTATCACCCATTGCATTACTGGTGGTAGGGCTGGGTACCAAGCGAGAGTACTCGCTTGCTATCGGGCCCTAACTGGTCGGTACCACGGTGAGCAGCAGCTTGACAATACTCTCGGTATAGTCGAGTCCATGGGAGACGGTTACTATTTACCATCAGATGGGCCGTGGCTGGTCTACCACTAACTTTTAGAAAACCTGAATTAATGGTTTTGTGTTAGTTTAATACAAGTATAATAATGGTTTGTAATAGACGTAAACTAAATAATTACCCAGTGTTACTTTTTGTCTACTCACATTAAAGTATATGGACGGGAAATTAAAGCAATTTTCAGCGCATTTGTTAGTTTTCGTCCACAATATCATATATGTTTGCAGTACTGCTTAATTAGTGGACAAAATCTAAATATCGGACTATATAACCATCAAAGATCATTCCATAAAGATTTCAACAGAAGGACGAAAACAGGATCTGGACGGGAAACCGCCTAAATGACCCTACATTTATTTAGACCAGCTGCTGCTATGAGTTTGTAAATTGACCTGTCTTTGAACACGCTAATTACACTCTTTACATCATTATATGTTAGGGCTATCAGGTGTATCTGATCATGCATGCCATAATTTCAACAGCTAAGTGTGACCAGGCACAGTCGGTGCTATTATCGGGGAGGGAACCAGATATTGCTGACTTTAAGGCTGACTGATTTTATTTTATGGTAAAACTGTCTATTATATTAATTATTATACAAAGGTGATAGTGTAATGGTAAAACTGTCTATTATATTAATTATTATACAAAGGTGATAGTGTAATGCGGTAACAGATACTTACTAGAAAGATGCAGTGTTGGTACTGCTAGTTTATTTGATTGTTGTGATTTTTCACATCACCAGTAAGATGTCTATCACAAACATTCCTGTTTTTGTAAATCACTTCATGTATCATGCCTTTTAGTGATTCAGAATCTAGTTCAACCCATGTTCTGAACATCTCAGGATATTTCACAGGGTTTGGAAACTTGTGAAATATCCACCTGAAAAAAAAGCTGAATCTGAGTAAATAAATTCATGTTAGATACCTCATTAATGCTTATTGTAAGCATTCATAAGAGCAGTAATACACTATTTTAAACAATGCAAATGACAGGTTCTAACATTGTTGGGTACCACAATCTCTAATATCACTCCTAGTTAGGTACCTATATGATGCATCTGTGTTTAGGTTCTGGTCTCATACCTAATCATACTACAATATTTTTGTCATAATATACATTGTATTTGGTTCACAACAATGACAATATTAAATTTTAAAGGATGATCACCAACTCGTTAACACGTGGCTAAAGGCCTATCTGGCACAGCACACCATGTAAATAGTATGTGTAATGTTATCAAAACTTGTTGAATATACATGTATGCAGATGACACCTGCTTGATATACTCTGACCAAGATTTAAAGGTCATTGTGAAAAATGTTCAAGAGGATTTAAATAATATCATAAAATGAGCCCATGATGATAGTATACATTAAAAAGACGAAATGTATGCATATATATTCACCATATAACAAATCAATCACGGGCTTGCCGCACATACTGGAACAGGACTATGACTGTATACACAAAAATAATAGCATGTGTGCTTATGGGGAGCTTGAGGTGGTGGGAGAATGCAGGTACTTGGGCTTGACTATAGACACTTCTTTCTCATGGCGAAAGCATATGTATGCGACAAACTGAGATCAGTGCTGTTAAAATTCCATCACATAAAATTTTTTACAAAAAGGGCCATTCTGTATACTGTCTATTATGCATTGGCAGACTCAATTATCTCCTATGGATTGAGCTGTTATGGACGTATGTTTAAGTCATATCTAAAGATAAAATAAAAATGTTACAAATCAGATTATGAAAACCTTAGTAGACAAAAATACAAAGAATGCCTGTCGGCCCAACTATGATAAACTATTCTTAGAATGCAAACTGCTGCCCGTTCACAAGAAGGTACACTTGTCGATAACCATGGAATAGTATGATAGCGATCATTATATAAATTTAAAGCCAAATAGGCGCGAAAAAGAATATACTATTTACTGATCTAACAATTATTACTATGGGCAAAGGACCAGAAAACATTTAGTTCTATCTATCTACAATGAATTACCAGCCAATATTACAAATCTATACTAAGAAATCTATCTACCCTAAGAAGGTATTTAACCATAGGTGCAGAGAATTTTACATGAATAAATTTACTTCATCAATAGATGATAAATAATTTGTGTTGTACTGGTTTCTACAAAATAAATATATTGTACCCAATAGTATAGCTAATATATTGAATTATAAGTATTATACTACAATGCAATGTTGAAAGGGAGTTATCTTTCTGCCAACAAACTGCTGTGCAGTTTGGCGGAGAGTATTATAAACATAGATGATACACTATAACTAGTGAATTATTATAAATGTACACAGTATGTTATGAAACAAGTAAATAATTTAAAATTTAAATTACTTCGTTTTTTTTAATATTTCCATTAGAAAACTGAGGTACAGAATAAAAATGCTAGATAAGTGATATGAGACCACTCCAAATGACTACTATCACATTAGGTGAGTATGGTGGAACCACTAAGCACCTATTTCTTCCGGAAAAGTGATCCATCTTCCACCATGGAACAAACGGTGTTAATAACATTGTACAATGTTACTTGCTGTAATAAATAAGTATTGTATTAAATAGTGTACCAGTTGTCACAAATCCAAATACACACGGCGATTAGATGAAGGCATGGTGATAATGGTGAGAAAACTTTACAACCAACAATCACAATAACTTAACTAATGGTGTCTAATATCACAAAACTATTGCGAAAGCAAGTCGGCCGACGTGTTTAACTAAAGCGGAGGAAAATTCAACGAAGACGCTAGAAAGAAAAGCAGGCCCAGTAACTTGGTGTTTCGCAGATAATAGATATTGATATAAATACCGCGGAGCAGATAAACTCAAGGCATTTATAGTATAAACTTCTCGGTAGAGAGTAGGTACTATATTCTTTGGTATAAACTATAAATCACAAGGAAAATTTTGATTTACAAAATTGCTCACACGCAAAACAATGAGCGGCCATTTGCATTTTGCAATGACCTCCATTCATTAAAATATGTCAAAACATCGATAATATATCGAAAAATTTAATCGATTATTAAAAATATAATTTTATGTATTAAATTAATTTTTTACTACCAAAAAAATAAATATCTGACTAGCATGAGAAATTTATGTTTGTTTTTTAATTTAAACTACAAAATATTCAGTTCTAGGCGTTATTATATAAACTCGATTTAAATCGATTATCTAATTGGAATCGTACTTACTGTTAGAGCCATCTAGTATATACATTGGGAAACATTTTTTGAAATAAAGTGGAGCACGAAAAAGAGATGGCGCTCAAAAAAAAATTAAGTGACGTTTCTAGATGAGTTTCCCCCCCCCTGCAGCCCACCCTTTTTTAGATTATTCTACTCTTTGGTTTGGCCACCCCCACCACATCACCGGCCCGAAGATTTGACTTGACTTCATTCATCAAAAGAATGAATGAAGAATTATTTGCCAACTTAGCACTTTCGGTGCTAGATTCTATTTTCGTGAGTCTAGCACCGAACCCTGACATTTAGCACCTAGCACTAAATCTAGCACTTAATAGAAAAAGCTGATTATTTTAATAAACGGATTGGAAGGGACGCAGGTTCCTTTCCCGCTCGCACTAAAGTTCTCTTTTTCCACATTCACAAATAATTTGTACAGGTGATTATATTTCGATTACCGCAAAACCAAATGCGTTTACCCGAGCAATAGCCAAACTACACTACAAATATCAACTTCGTAGTCTGCAGTGTAAAAGCCACTTTCATATTCAATCTGTTGATTCAATTTCAGTGTAGGGATTTCCGACACTATTATATAGGAGTAAGTACTCTATACTTTTGTTTCGATATCAAGTGATACCTCGAATCAATCTTGCGATGCTTACACTGTTCTAGGAGCTTTATTGTATTATTTAGTTGATGGTCCTAGAAATTTAGCACTATTTTTCGATTTCTATAGAAATCTAGCACTTTTTCAAATGACATTTACCACCTAACTGTAACACCGACTTGGCAACCCTGATGGCGACCTGCCGTTCAATTCTTGATTAATGGCGTTGTTAGACTTATAGACACAACTTTGCCAATGTCTCGTGTAAAATACGAATAGACCGTCAAACGAAGGAGATTGTTCGGTAGATAAAGGTAAGAATTTTGAAACGAATTAATTTATTTTTAAGTACTGCAAGTAATACATTGTCGTATGCGGATTGAATATCTAGAAAAACTCCTACTAGATATTCCGTTTTTGCATAGGAAATGCGTATATCAGTAGTTAATATGCTAAGACTATCTGCTGTGCTCATACCTTTTCTAAATCCAAACTGAGAATTTGCTAGTAAATTTTTGTTTTCAACAAACCATTCAAGGTGGTGTTTCACCATATGTTCTGCAATTTTGGCTAAAACGGAAGAAAGGGCTATTGGTCTGTAGCTATTTGAGTCAGATGCAATTTTTCCAGGTATAAGAAGTGGAATAACTACTTGATGTTTCATGGCTTGGGGAATTGATCCAGATTCAAAAAAGTTGTTAATTAGATTGAGATATGCTTTTTTACTTGTTTCTGTGGCATTTTTTAAGAAAGAGTATGGAATTCCATCTGCACCAGGAGAGGAATCTATTAAGCCCTCAAGTGCGAGATTAAGCTCATTGAATGTGAAAGGAGAGTCAAATGAATCAGACAGAACAAATCTTTATGAGGGACATATGAGGAAGACATTTTGTCAATAAATGCCTCAAGCCAGGAGGAAGTATCATTACTAGATTTGTTGTTTCTATTGTAGGATCCTCTAAATCGTTTTAATTGTTGCCAAACTCTTGCAGATGGGGTCCCCGGACACATTTGCTCACAAAACTGAACCCAACCCAACCTCTTTTTCTTTTTCAAAAGTTTTGTGGTTTGAGCGGCTGTTTTTTTATAAATAATAAAATTATTGACTGTCATATTGGCATTGTATCGCTTTTCTGCCTCTTTTCTATCTTTAACTGCTTTTGAGCACTCTGCATCCCACCAGGGGTTAGAAATTTTGGATGTAGATGATTTTTTTAATGGGAAAACCTCATCAGCAACCGAGATAATACACTCTACAAATTTAGAATATAACACGGAAAAATTTTGTATATCCGAAAAAGGTAGGTTTCTTAATTTGTTTTCTAAAGATGTAGCATATAACTTCCAATTTGCATTGTTTAATCTGTATTTAAAAGAAGGACAAAAGTTTACTGGTGGGATAATCCTATTAGAGATAGTCATATAAATAGGGAAGTGGTCACTTAAATATGTGTGATCCAAGAGACACCAGGACAAAATAGAAGCCAGCAAGGAGAACAAATGGAAAGGTCAACAGCACTTCTAGAGTCCTGTGAAGGAAGGACCCTACGTGTTGGGGATCCGTTGTTAACAACACATAAATTTGCTTCATCAAAAATTTCTAAAAGGGAGAGGCCATAGGAGTCGTCACGACCCGAGCCCCATGAGGAGTGATGAGCATTAAAATCCCCCATTAATATAATAGGAGGCGGAACTGATGAAATGATGTACAAAATATCTGAAACTAAAGATGAATGTGATGACGTGGGAAATGTACAATGATATAAGGGATATATTAAACATACTTACAGCGATGACATTAATGTCAGGAGAGACAGGTGGAAGATGAATTTGTGAAAATGAAAATGAACGCCTCACAAGCAAGGCACATCCAGCATATCCATCTGCCCTATCATCCCTAAGACATGAGTAACCCGGTACGCAGAAACGAGAACCAGGCACTAGCCATGTCTCCGAGATGGCAATGACAGATGGATGGAATTGATTTATTAAATGTACAATCTCATGCTTTTTCTTTTCGCGTTCCACTGAAGGATAGGTACCTGATCCATGATTTTTTAAAGAAATAATTTGTCTAAGTTTTTAGGCAACGTGGGACTTTATGTTTGTGTTTGATTTAGCTAGTAAATTAAATAACATGTTAAAAAGAATTTCCAGGATATTATCATCCTGGAGAATCGGTGAAGAATTGGAAGAATCGGAAATGGATGATAACGCCCAACCATTTGGAATGGTTGAAGCTGGGTTACTGACAATAGCCTGATGAGAGGACTTATCAAAGGATTTACCCAGAGGTGCATGAGTACGGGGAGCGGTGTACACAGTTTTCCTATAAGAGGAACTTGATGGTTGATTACTGGATAATGATTGTGAGTATGAAGGGTGATTATTTATAATTGCAGAGCTTTGTGTAACTCTGCGAATGGTTTCACTGATTTTGGATATGATCGTGATGCTTCCTGGTATGATATATTGTCTTTTGACATAAGAAGTTTAATGCAACTCTGCCTGCCTTGCTCAGGGCAATCCCTGCTATTTGCAAAGTGCTGCCCGAACAGTGCAAGCAAGAAGCTTCCGCCTCAATTATACCACAGGAGTCTCCCGCATGTGGTTAAGCACAGCGATAACACCTAGGCCCAGACCTGCATTGACCCTTCACATGTCCAAATCTACAGCAGTTGTGACATTGAATAGTAGGAAACTGATAAAGCTCTACAGGAAGGAATGTATGAAAACTAAAAATTTTGTTGGGAAGCAACTGGCCTTGGAATGTCAGAACTACTGTCTGGGTAGGGATCCAAGTTACTTTACTATCAGTGCTGGTCTTTCTATTAAGTCTGCGGGCCTTGAGAATAGGACCACAACCATTAGGGAGTACAACAGACCCAACAAATTCATCCATGGAAAGATCGACTGGAACATAACGGACTATACCCATTTTTGTAATATTGTATGTAGGAACAACAGCAACAAATTTAGCAAGCTCCAGAATTTTACTGTCTAAAAAGTTATTGGCGTCAACCGCCGTTTTAAATTCGATAGAGATTTTATTTCTACCAACTTTCTAGATGCCATCTGTGCTGATGTTCTTAATTTTATTCCGAAAAAGGAACTGACCAAACTTAATTGGACGTATGGTAGTTCCAACGACAGGGTCTGGCTCAGCTCGAGTTACGTGGACGATAAATGGACCATTGTCAGAATTTGTGTATGATTTCACACCTACTACTAATCTAGGATGTACAAATAAATTTTGTATCGATGCTACAGCAAGCTCCTGATCTCTTATTATTTTTTTAGGGTTATCAAATTTTTCATTTGTCTTTCCTTCATTAAAACGGCGTTTAGTCCCTGGGATTTGACTGGGTGATGAAGCACCAGATCGTGGGTCAGGAGGATCTGGAGGATCAGGAGGTTCAGGGTCCTGCGGATCTAACCATATCTCCTTTTCCATCTTTTAGGCCACCATGAAAGTTTACAAGGAAAAATAAAAACAAATGAAAATTGAACAAAAGAATGAATTGTGAAATTAAATACAACTTACCTATTATTTATAACATCTACACTATATATAATGAATTCTACACAAATATGACGATGATTTCTGACCAATTTTAAACATTTTGAGCAAAAATTATTAAATAATAAACGAAATCTCACTAATACGTGTGACAGATATCAAATCCTTTTGACCAGTCCGACCTGCCTGCCGTTGCTTTTAGCTTCAGCAATTGACTGCCACTGCCAGTGTCGTGTGATCACAGACTACTATACTACTTCGTGTGATTGCTACTCATGGGCAGTACTAAGAGAGCAGTATAAAGTAGAAAAAAAAGACATAAAAAGAATTAATTGTGGCGATAGTAGATCAGCCTGGAACAAACACAAACACAGATTGTTGTTAGTAGGTAAAATTATAATATATACTATAGTTACATCATTTATATGGAAATTTATAATTTTATCTTGTTAGTAGTTATAAACATAATAAACGCTTTTAATATCAACGGGTTGGGAAACATTGAAAGTAAATGGCAGATATTTATAGTTCTGGGGATTTGTAATCTATTTATGATATGGTCTAGGGAGTATGAACTGTTTAAACGACAGTTGAGAAATATGTGGTCAATGGAGACATCTAGACCACATTCACATAATGAACTGTCTCGGATTCTTAACTTATGTAGGAAAACTGGGGAGCAGCAATGACCAAAGTGAACCCTACAAAGAGTTGTTGGTCGTTTTAGTGGCTTTTTTAACTTATAAAACCATGGTTTCGTTGGGATCTCGGGTTGTATAAAGAAGTATTGTTTTGCCTTTGTCTTGCAACTCTCTACCCATAACAACTGCTATGATTCAGCTAAGTGTTTTTTTAGACAGTTGCATAAGATCGTAAGTTTGGACAGCATAGTGCCTAAGGTCTGATAACGGGCTAGTGATTGCAGCTTTGGCCATAGCATCGGCACACTCGTTTCCTGCTATGCCTGAATGACCAGGGATCCATGCCAGTATCACCTCAGTTTGCTTCTTAGAGCATGAAAACAAAGATTTCCTAATTTCCGCTATAATAGGGCTACGGAGCTTATCCTTTAACGGATTCTTGACAATAGATTCCAGGGCACTTTTGGAATCAGAGAATATAATAGCTTTGTTAATAGCTTTATGCGAAAGTATAAATAGTACAGCCCCTAAAATACCAACACATTCCCCTGTGAACATAGATGACTCTGGAGGACATTGGAATTGGAGGAAGATTTGGGAATGCGGGTAATACACAGAAATGCCCGTTTTACTATTGGGAGTTAGCTTTGAAGCATCTACAAAGAATTTATGAAAGTTGCGCCAATTAGCCTCTACTATATCTGTAAATTTGGCATTGGCATGGGAAGTGTGTATTTATACCAATGCAGGGGATATAATTTGGCATAAATTTGAGAATTTCATATGGCGAGTCATACATGGAGAATTTATTACACTGGCAAAGAGGGGTGTGACGCTCCACCATACAAAGCTTTCTGAACGCATTCAGAATCAGAGGGGGAGATTTGTGTTTCCAGTAATCTTCTCCCTGGCATAACCTGTCAAGGAGTGAGAGCTTGAACAATACGGAGTGATTTGTATTGTATTGTATCTAACTTTGCAAGAGCTAATTTACTTCATGGCTCGAGGAGGAATGAGCCATAATACAGTAAACTTCTTATTGTGGCATTGTATAAAAGTTTTAGGGTGAATGGGTGGGTGCCCCACCAAACACCTGCAAGGGCCCTTAGCATATTCAGGTTTCTTTCGCATTTGCTGACAATGTAATTAAGATGGGGGGGGGGAGCCAGCTAACTTGGAGTCTAAGATTACACCTAGAAATTTCACACTATCCGCATTTTTCATATAAGATCCTTCAATCTCTAGGTGAAGATTGGGGATCGCCCTTTTCCGAGTAAAAACGACAACAGAGCTTTTAGAGGCTGATAGATGGAGACCGTGGGAAGAGAGCCAGTGATTTAGAGAGTTGAGGGACACTTGTAAGGATTCATAGGCAGAACTGATTGACCGATTTATAACATATGTGCAGAGGTCGTCTGCGTATTGTAGAATTTGGCAGTCAATGTTAAGGGAACTGTGGAGGTCCGATGTATAAATACTGAATAATAAAGGACTCAATTCCGAACCCTGGGGAAGTCCTCGCCAGACCTTTCTAGCTACCAGGTTACTACCGGATTGATCGCCTGGAACCCTTATATTTACTTTGCGGCCTGCTAAAAAGTTAATAATGCAATGCCTTATCTTAACCGGAATACTCAGCTGTCGTAGTTTACTCCTGAGTACGGTAAGAAGAACATTATAATAGGTCGAGGAGGTGTCTAGGAAACAGGCTACAGCTGAACGATTTTCGCTGAAAGCGATATGTGTGTCTGTCACAAATATCCCAATGTTGTCCATGCTACTGTAGCCCTTCCGGAAGCCAAATTGCGATCCAGCCAGAAGCCCTTTATTCTCTACATACCATTCCAACCTGTTTTTTATTAATTGTTCAAGTATATTGCCCATGACTGGATAAAGAGCAATAGGGCGGTAGTGACCTGGGTTATCAGGAGATTTCCCAGGTTTTAAAATGGGAATGATTAATTGCGCTTTCCAGTCCTCAGGAATATATCCTAAATCAAAGCAAAAGTTAATTATTTTTAGTAGGAATTGATGGCAGAAGTTTCAAGACATTTTAAAAAAACAGTAGGGCAAACCGTCCAATCCTGGGGCTGAATCTTGAACGTGTTTAAGTACCACATCTAGTTCATTTAAGGACAAAGGGGCATCTAAGGGGTCATGAGAGAGTGTGTTGTTAAGAGGAGAAGATGGACATTCATCCTTATGTGGGACATACGGGGGGGCTAGTTTGTCTAGGAACTGTAATGAGATGTCTGTGGAAATATTAGGAGAGCTTTGAGAGGAACGGCCTCGTTCGTATTTTTTAAGATTGACAACTGTAAATGGGGATGAAGGAGAAACGGATGAACAGAACTTCCACCCTTCATATTTTTTTTTCTTAAAGAGGCGTCGTGATTTAGCAACAATCCGGCGATATTCCAGGAGGTTTCCTACTGTCATGTTAGCGACATAGCGCCGCTCAGCACCTTCATAGACATCGAGGGGGCCTTTGACAAGACCAAATTTACTAGCATAACTGCAGCACTCGAAAGACATGGAGCAAATGCAGTTATGATCCAATGGATAAATAATATGTTAAGCAAAAGGATCGTTAAGCTTAGCATAGGCGGAACACACAAGGCACTGGTGGCCAAAGGATGCCCTCAAGGGGGTGTGCTCTCACCATCCATCCATCCATCCATCAGCCTTTTATCGTCCACTGCTGGTCATAGGCCTCCCCAAGAGAACGCCACAGCGAACGGTCCTGTGCCGCCTGCATCCAACGGCTGCCTGCGACTTTTACCAGGTCATCGGTCCACCTGGTGGGAGGCCGTCCTACACTTCACCGTCCGTTACGCGGTCGCAACTCGAGAACCTTTCTTCCCCAACGGTCTTTAATTCTTTATTGTACATACACACGAGTAAAGTAAATAGATACAATAAATATAAATGATGTACAAAGGCGAGCTTAATTCAGTACTGAATTTTCTACCAGCAAACCCTTTAAGTAGTAGAGGATTATCTAACACACAAAGAGTAAAGAAGTGTACAACACAAGAAAAGTAAATATTTGATTTATTCTAAAATACATAGGTAAATACAAATAAATAAATAAACATAAATTTAAATTATATACATAAATATATATATATATATATATATATATATATATATATATATATATATATATATATATATATATATATATATATATATATATATATATATATATATATATATATATACATATATAGATGTATAATGATGTAAATAAATATAATATCTATATACTAAAAAAATACTTATTGACTGTTAACAAGCGATAGAAAATGTTCTTTTAATTTCGTCTTGAAAACGCACAAAGACGTGCTTTCGCGTATATTTTGAGGAAGATTATTCCAGAGCCGAACCGCTTGGACAGTAAAAGAGCCATCGTACCGACTAGAATTGTGACTAGGAGTGCGTAATAAGAGAAGAAGAAGTGCGGCAAGGCTTACCCCGAGGGACAAGATACTCAAAGCGGTCACGCAAGTAGGAAGGGGAATGAGGATTGTGTAGAATAGAAAAAAGGAAAGAGAGAATGTGAGAATCCCGTCGCTGCCGAATAGGCAGCCACTTTAATTTCACACGATACTCAGTGACGTGATCGTATTTACGGAGACCGAAAATGAAGCGGATGCCTAAATTTTGCAGACGTTCCAGTTTATTAAGATGTTCCTCCTTAGCATCCAGGAAACAGATGTCTGCATAATCTAGCAGCGGTAGAAAGAGGGACTGTGCAAGAATAACTTTGGTTTGAAAAGGCAGGAATTTCTGGAGGCGCTTGAGCGACTGAAACGAGCAGAACATTCTTCTGCTAACCTCTGCAATATGATTATCTCAGGACAAGTATTGATCAAAAAGAACGCCTAAGTTTTTAGCTCTTTTTGAAGGAACGATAGATACCGAGTCGTAAATTATAGAAGGAAGAGCCTGAAAATCTAAATTGTTAATCGTGTATCTCCCACCAACAATGAGAGCTTGTGACTTAGCAGGGTTCACCAGCAATCCGAAGGATTTAGCCCACTTACTAATGTTTTCAAGATCATTGTTGATGGCAATGATAGAATCAGGCAGATCACCAATTGAAGAATGACGATACAGCTGCAAGTCGTCTGCGTAGAGATGGAAGTGAGAGGAAATAACTTTCGTGATAGCGTTTATAAAAACAGTGAAGAGAAGAGGAGAGAGGACACCACCTTGAGGAACACCCGCAGCTAGATCGCACCAATCCGAGGAGCTTTGATCACAGCGTACAGACTGAGAGCGACCATGAAGATATGAATGAAACCACCCAATTTCCAAAGAAGACACATTAAGACTAGAAAGTATACCAAGAAGAATGTCGAAGTCTACAGAGTTGAAAGCGCTGCTGAAGTCCAGAAGTATTAAGATTGTAACAAGTCTGTTTTCCATAGCCAGCCGGATATCATCGGTTATTTTGACCAAGGCAGTGACTGTACTATGACCCGGACGAAACCCAGACTGGAATGGACTTAACAGATTGTTAGACAGAAGAAAAAGGCTGTGTACAGCGCTTTCAAGAACTTTTGACAGTATGGGGAGGATAGATATGGGACAAAATTGGGAAAATGAAGAAGCATGCGAAACTTTCGGAAGAGGTATCACGTGAGCCCTTTTCCAAGAAGAAGGAAAAATGCCTAAGGAGAGGGAAAAGTTTATAAGATGGGTAATGACAGGAATAATATAGTGTAAGATAGGAATAAGCATTTGCAATTGGAGGCCGTCGTCACCAACTGCTTTAGTGGTAAGAGACAGGATGGATTTCTCAATGTCTGATTCCGCAACTGGGTGGAAAGATAAAGAAGTATTTAAAGGCAAAGGAAGAGACGAGAGGTAATTCAGTGTAGAAGATTTAGAGACACTATCAATAAACATTGGCGGCTTGGAGAAGTGAGCATTGAGTGCATTGAGATCAAGCTCGTTAGTGTTTTCTTCCAACCCTTTACCAATACCTAAAGATTTAAGAAATTGCCATACTTGTGCTGTATTCAGACTTTGAATAGAAGAGTGAATGTGGCGCCTTTTAGCATCTCTACACATGCGACTGCAGCGGTTTCGTAGTTTTTCGTAGAGTACCCAGTTATCTTCCGTAGGCGACTTTTTAAACCTGCGTTTCGCTTTATCCCGTTTTGCCATGCCGGATTTTATACCACTCGATAACCATGGTGCAGGCAGGTGTTTTACCTTCACCTTTATAAGAGGTGCATGAATATCATACAACTGTAATAATTTCGTGGTAAAAGCAGATACTTTATCATCCAAATCATCACAGTTATAGACACAAGACCACTCGATATTACTCGCATCCCTCCTCAAACGCTCCAGATCAATGTTCTTAAAACAACGAAGAAAGAGAAATTTATTCTTGCGCTTTGGAGGACGAACTTTGTAAGATAGAAAAATGAGGTCATGGTAGGAGAATGACGCAGACAGCTGTCCATGTGTCGCTACTTTGCTAGGGTCAGAAACAAGAATGAGATCTAAGAGAGAAGGAGAGCAGTGAGGAGGGCTCCTCATAGGGCTATGAATAGCGTCCTAGGCAAGAATATGCATATTGATAGAAGAGACAAGTGATAATAGTCTACGACTTCGTGCGTCACCCTTGAGTAGACAAGTGTTAAAATCGCCGAGGATTATAACATGATTGTATATGGGGTAAAATTGTTCTAATTTAGCTTCAAAAGATGAAAAGTAATCAATTTGACAAGAAGGGTAATAATATACTCCAAGGAGTAGTTTCGAGTGACAGAATTCAATTTCAATGAAAAGATGTTCAGCGAATCTATGGTATTCACTAGGAGATTGGTCTACTATCGTGTATGTGATATCACCGCCGAGATAAATAGCAACCCCTCCATAGCCCTTGCCTGTTCTGTCGTTACGTATAAGTTTATACCCAGGTAGAGAGTATTGTGTTGAGGGCATTACAGGCTTCAGAAACGTTTCAGAAATCAGAACAGCGTGAACCACATCAGCATCGAAAGTAGACAACAGATCAGAATAGTGAGCGTGAATACTTTGCGCAT
Source organism: Leucoma salicis (assembly GCA_948253155.1). NCBI lineage: Eukaryota > Metazoa > Arthropoda > Insecta > Lepidoptera > Erebidae > Leucoma > Leucoma salicis. Next base: position 17,668,001 of record OX411818.1, read on the forward strand.
TAATGTGGACAGTATTGAAAAATTTTGCAAACCTAGAAAAAGAAGATGTTAACTGATCATGTAGATGAATAGAATTATCTCCACTAAACGCACTGGCAAAGCTATCATCGGATGCACAAGACGAAGAACATGAAATAAAGCTATCGTTATTATTAGTCATTATAAATAAAATAAATAGGTATATATATAGGTAAAATAAATAAAATAATCTGAAAAAAATGTATAATTAATATTGAATGAATATAAAAAAAATATATATATAAAAAAACTCAAATCTACCAAACCTCTATATCTATCGCCGGTTGCTGCACAAAAAAAATATATAAATTATAGACATTTTTTTAAATGGCGACATTAAATTTCTAAATGATCACAGGGAGTCAGCATTAAAACTAGCCAATGCCAGCTTTGGTCAAAATGAATTCAATAGAGACAACGCTCTACAAAAGAAAGGGACAGAATAGACATTCATGCTAATAATCGCATGCTTGTTTATTCTGTACATCCTTTAAACATGTCTACTGGTTTAGAAGATTTGTTTTTTTTAAGACTAGGGATGATTGACTTTTTTCAATCGGTTAAAAATATGGAAATTGTCTAAGATATTTATTCAGCTAATTTTCTCTCCTACACCTTAAATTCTAAGACTGTAAAAGTTATTTATATAATTTTAAAACCAATATACATTCAAACGACGTTAGAATTTGCTGGTACGCAATGGCAACTCCTACTTAAATTGTCACTGTGTGAGGGATGCCATACATATAGTTTTATTGGCGTTTATACAGATTTTATACTACGTTACTTATGATATATTTCAATCTACTTTTATACAACAATTTCGATATTAATATTTTTAATAAGATCTAGAAAAAATTAACATCAAATATAATTAGATTATCGCCCATTAAGTTTCAAATAATATTATTTTTATCGTTTACACTAGACAAAATTCTTTAGATTAGTTGCAACTGCTCGCACATTATTTTTTAATAACTAATCTGGGAAAATAAAGGATATGTATGTGCTAAAATAAACTTAGTTTGTTTTTTACAGAATTCACAGTCCATAATAGGTTGCCTTAGCTGTGGCAACATTGTACTAAAAAAGGACGGTTCTTTTCGTATAACAAAAAAAAACTTAATATGGCGGATTTGCTCATTTTCTTTCGCAATGCGATTTCCATTATCTAATTTTCTCATTAATAATCTAAATTATTTTGCTGACTAACAAGAGCAAATTTTGAATTATTTTCTAAAGTTCATTTCGTGTTTTTTTTACACGAAATAGACGTTTTTGGATTGTGTAACAAATTTACTATAAGTTGAATTAAAATTTGTGTTTTTTGTTGGAAACACCTGTTATTGATGCATTTCTACATCATAGAAAGATAAATAATTTTAAAGTGCGCAAAATGCGGGGTAAACTCCAAAGAAGATTCTGCTATGCAATTCCACAGGTTTCCTCAGCCATCTTGTATCAAGTAAGTAAATTATTAGACTGCCGTTCGTAACTTGATTTAACAGTGGAGGCGACTAGGGGTAGGTAGCTATTATCACCCACCAGTAAGTGGTAGGGTTGGGGACTACTAGGATATCCACTTATTATCGGTCTCGACAATTCGAAAGGGCGAAGAATTAATGTTGGACGACTACAGTAGGCACGGTGTATCTACGGTATGTTTGTTCCGGGCCATAAGGGCGGTCAAGAAGTATCTACGGGGTCCACCACCCATCAACCAAAAAATAACATAAGAAGAAAGCTTATTTTGTAGGCCTTTGGATGATTCTAATTTTAATTTGAAATAATAACATGATGCTCACACTATAGTAGTCATTTCCGTTAGAAAACCATTATTTTCATCTGAAAAAAGACGGAGTTACTCTCAATTAGTGGCTAAAGAAGTTTTACTTATAAGATATATATGAAAATACTAATTTTTCAGGGCAAAAGTTTAGGCAAAATATTGTTTTCCTAACGATGATTGGACTTCTAATGAATTTTTGGATAAATTAAATAAGCAGCATATGATGCTTTGTGCTAAACATTTTGATGACTTATCATATACAAGTAGTGCCAGAAAAAGGTTAAATTTGTTTGCTTTACCTATTGGAACACAACATATACCTATTAAACCAATTAAGAGATAGCCAGTATAATCCATCCACTTCCAGTTAACCACATGATACTGATGTAAGTATACTAATATATGTGTTGTTAAGCTTTATTATATTAGTTTCAACAAAACTATATTCACCTATTATATAATATTCATTTCTTATTTTGAGAAAAAAAAAATACATATATATAAAAAAAATAAGAAATTCATATTTTTTTTTTTCTCATATAGGTCATTCATGTTATTCTTAGATAATATCAAGTGTGAAACCATACTGTATAACAGATATGTAACTATTTTAACCAACTTTGTTTTTGTTAATTTTATTGTATGTATGACTTGATTGGCATCCGTGTGTAAAGGTAAGATTCTGGCAGAAAACCAGCGCCTGGCACTTTAGCCTGGCATAAAGCTGAGCTGGAAACCTTTTTAGCATTGGCGTGAGACATACATTGTTTTTAGTTTGACTTACATTGTATATGTTGTACATTTTGTTTGTCTCATACTTGTAAGCTAAATAAATTAGTTCTTTCTTTCTTTCTTTCTATTAAAGTAAATATGTAAATGTTAATATATAGTATTTCTTCTTTCATATAAACCATTATTAGGCATTACCGCTTTTAATCCTACTTTACTATCTAAAAATCTGCCTGCTTAGGCTGTCAAAGCTGGTAGTAAAGTATGCCTGCTCTACTATCTTACAGACAAAGAAAGCAAGAATATTTAGTGTATCCGGCTTTCATTCCTACCAGGAAATAAGGGATTTCATTTTAAGCCATCTAAAAATTTAATTTAATACTTGTTTTTACAGAAATTACCTAAAAACAAAGGAATACTACAAGATTTGTATGTATATACAAAAGGTGCTTTAACTTTTATAGCAATTGGAGTTCGTAAAAATTGGAAACAACCAATAGCTTTTTATTTTTTTGGACCTTTCGTCACTTGCGACTAGATTAGCTGTACTTGTCAAAGAGGTAAGTTTTTCTTATAATTTATCAATATTTATTTAGCTATTGCTTGTGCACAAATAATTATTAGTGATGATGACAATGCAAATGTTACGGGAGTTAGTTAACTGTCATTTTCATTACCTAACCTTATTATCTTTACTGTTGTGTGATTTGAATTGAGGGTATTTTTGGGAACGAAATGAAAATGACAACTCAAAACTTAATAATATTTTGCTACTCTTCCGACAAATCCAATTTTGAGATAGAGTTTACAATAAATTTTTATAGTTATAAGAATCTTAATATTTTTGTGATTGAGTGCGGTTTTTTAAATAATTAGAGATAAGTAATAAGGGCATTAAGCACACTTAGGTACTCAATATTTTGGATAATACTGATGGAAGAAATATATTAATTTTAAAATAATTGCAGGATATGTACAAAATATATTTCTTCACTTATGAATCGGAATTATTTTATTTATATAGTTTTAATGAAATGCTAAATCTATCCATATAATAAAACTGAAGTGTCTGAGTTAATTAATGTCTAAATAACAGCTTTTTACTTCATGCATATGATACTATATATTATGTTACTTATAACAAAAGCAATGTCTGTCTGTCTGTCCGCCTGTTTGTTCCGGCTAATCTCCGGAATGGCTGGACCAATTTGGATGGGACTTTCACTGGCAGATAGCTTACATCATTCGATTTCAATGAATATCTTAATAGATATCGCAGTTTTAAAATAACCTTGAAGCAAAATAATGATCAAGTACTGATGTTAGCGTTAACCCAAAGCAAATATTCAACGTGGACGAAGTCCCGGGCAGAAGCTAGTTTATTATATGATTATAACTATTAAATAGGTACAATGGTTGTTTGTTCCGTGAGTGCCTGTGATGTAAACTGGGGTTGCTGGTGAAATAAATAAAACGAATGAACTATGTTTGTTTTAATCTATTACTTGTCTGTTTTGTTTTATTAGATGAAGATTTTTTTTTTTTGCATTTAGTGGCAGGCTAGCCACGGTCCCTCTGATGGTAAATGGTAACCGCCGCCCATGGACTCGACTATACCGAGAGTATTGTCAAGCCGCTGCTCACCAATTCCTTTCACAGATGAAATGAAATATAAACGGCTATCTCCTGCTACAGCCAAAACGCAACGATGTGCTTCATGGCCGGTCACACGGGAGATGGTGGTACCAACCCGCTTGGGCCGGATACCAAGTGAGTACTCCCACTTGGTACCCAGCCCTACCACCAGTCGTGCAATGGATGATAATTGCTTACTTCCCTTAGTCGCCTCATACGACACCCGTGGGAAAGAATGGGGTGATGACACTTGTATTCTTAATCCGTTACCACACGGAACCAATGACGAATGAACGGTTCTTTCAAACAAGAAACTGATTTATTTTATCATTTTACCGATAGTCAGTCTATGTCTTAAAACTTACATCACTATCCAACGCACACATTGACAAATCAAAATTGGTAACGCGCTTAGACCAATTATCGAGCTGTCAGGTGATCTATACGTATCATAGATTTAGGAATATCAAACGGACGTCCAAGATAGAACCTTTTTAAACAGTTTTTTAACTAATTTAAATAAGTAACAAAAATGGCATCAAATATATCATGAGTGTTAAAAATAGTGTTTCTTCTTGATATATGTGTATGTATATTATTTTACAAGTGCAATATATGATAAATAGAGACATTTTAAGTTTGAAAAATCAGTTGTTCTGCGTGAAACGAGAGTAATACACACCTCAACGCTTCGTTTATGAGGCGTGCAAAATAGAATGTTAAGCACCTAAAGCATGTTTTTTTAGTTTCTAAAACTATAGTTAATGGTTTGGTTTTGTTGCAGGAGTTGCTAAATGGAGCCATAATGAAGAATTCTATAATTTACCTAGATAATAAAAACCAAAACTTTGTTTTCGCTCCTGCATTGAGCAGCATCTTAAACCTAAAAACAAAAAATGAAAGTCCGTTTAGCTGCTCTAGTCTTAAGCCATTCAGTTGCAGCAGGAATATTTTCCAAAGCAGCCCAAAGTGAGTATTTAGATAAGTCCATATTTTATATTGATAGCTTTGTGGTTTCATTGGCCTATTAGACGTAAATGTAACTGATAAACATGATGTGTTAGGGTAGATCTATTGGTCAGGCATAGTGTTAGAACTTTGTTAGATTTTTTCAAGTGATATTGGATTGGACAACCATCCCCTCCTTCCCTCCTTATTATTTTAACTGACCACTTCCTCATCTCCTTCAATATCATCATTCCTCTTCATGTGCATAACTTTTCTTGTGATGGAGTACTCGCGAAGGTTGCCTTTGGTCTATAGGCTACCACGCCAACCACTCACGGGGTGACAAACTTACCGTCTCTACTCACCATCAAGCCGTACAGCCTAGTATAATTATGTGTTATAAACATTGATGTATAAACAAAACGTAGCATCACGCCTGTATTCCCCGAAGGGGTAGGCAGAGGTGCTCTGACGAATCGTGGGTGTGTATTACAATACACACCCACGATTCGCCAGCTATGTTTAGGTCCCACGTAATAGGGGGTGAGCCTATTGCCGTCTACCGGGCACATTTCGAATTCCGGGCAGCTACTGAGAATTTTTCTTTTTACGAAAAAGCTCAATAACACTGCCCTCTACACCCGGGAATCGAACCCGGGACCTCATGATCAGCAGTCGCTTATATTACCGCTGCACCACAGAGGCAGTTGACGTATAAAACAGAGAAGATCCACAATTAGGCACTAAAAGTGTTCACTATAAATGAGTGCAGATTACGCTTTCCTGCACTATTTCGTTTATTATTGTTTTCCGCAACGTATCAATGTGTCTAATAATACCAAAATCTCTTGAAAAACTCATTGACTATCTCTTTTTCTCTCGTTCTTTCTGAATAGTGTCATTAAGCTCATGCACGCAGTTAAAAGTTGTTATCTAGTATATATAAAATTCTCGCGTCACAGTATTTGTCGCCATACTCCTCCGAAACGGCTTTACCGATTCTTATGAAATTTTGTATGTATATTAAATAGGTCTGAGAATAGGATGTAAACTATTTTTCATACCCCTAAGTGATATGGGTGGTTCACCGCAAATTTTTATTTTTATTTATTGGACAAATTTTTTTATTTTTTTTTTATTCACCATTAAAAAATACATAAAACCCAAAATTTTCACCCTTCTACTGCCAACCCCTATTTTTAATAGCGATTTTAATACTTTAATAATTTTCATTGCAAAATATTCATGAAAAAAAATATGGCGATACGAATTTCGCCGGGTAGGTAAGAGTAAGAGTAGTTATTTTATAAAATCATACATACATATTGTCACGCCTTTTCCCCGTAGGGGTAGGCAGAGACCTCTTCTCTCCACTTGCTACAATCCTGACACACATCTTTCGCTTCATCTAGTTTCATCAGCGCTTTCATGCATGCTTGTTGATTTCGAGTACTCTTAACCTGGCCTTCCTTAAGAACGGCTCCGATCTGGTCAAAATACGTTGCATCAGATAGGTGGTCGTTAAGACAATTGTGACGTGGAGATTGGGTATGGCCGGTCAGTGCGACTTGGACACTTCCCCGGATTGAAAGGGACGCATTTCGAATCCCGCTCGCACAAAAGTTATCTTTTTATACATTCACAAATAACTTGTAATCTGTTATAAGTCTTTAAAAAACGATTAAACTAATGCCAATTGAAATATTATAGAAATCGGAATATCCAAAATAAGTCTAGAAACTATTAAAATAATGCCAAAAACTCTTTAACTCCTAAACATAATTAAAATTATTTTGTTAAAAACCAACTTTTTGCATGATGTTATTGTACTTAATTAGCTACATCAATGGTTACCATAGCAACGGTTGACATGACGTGAAGTTTGTGTTGTTGTGATAATGAGTGTCTAATTGGGTTGGACTACTACATCAAAATTATAATATTATCCAGAAAATAAAATGTCCCCCTGAAACTTCAGTTTTCCTCGGAGAATGTAGGGGGTATCATGGAAGCTATAAATTATATACTTTTATTTAAATTAAATAAGTCTGTAATCTTTTCTGATTCGCTAAGTGCACTACAAACCTTAGTAGGTAACCCTTTTAAATCTTGCCCCAGAAACTGGCTGATCCTCAATTCCAAACAGTTATTACTGAAATGTTTTCTTCTAAATTACACTGTCCACTTAGCTTGGGTTCCAGGTCATAGTGGAATACTTGGCAATGACAGGGTAGATAGAATTGCTAAAGACTCTGTAATCTGTGGTGACAGTTTTTTTAAAAATTATGCTCAAGATCTCCTTCTTCTTCCTAGTCGTGACTTACAAGCTAGATGGACAAAAAGATGGTGCATAACTAGTAAACGTTCAGGCACCAACTTCGCTAAGTACCAATCTGAGATTATACTTAAACCATGGTTTTCTAAATTAAAATGTAACAGGAGAATAGCTTTGTCTATATTAAGCATGAGATTTGGACATTGCTGTTTTCCTGTCCACCTTAACAAGATCAGGGTAAGGGACTCTTGCCTTTGTGAATGTGGGATTGACATAGAAGAGTTGAACCTTATTTCACAGTCAATGTTAAAATCTTGACATAAAGAAAAAAAAAATGCTTTCAAGGTGCTCATAATGTAAATTTGACAGTATTTTATATTAATAATGTCTAATATAGTAATCTAATATAATTATACAAGTATCCAGGAGTCAGATACAAAAAAAAAGTATATTAAAATAAGTTACTTTGTTGAAATGGTGACCGAATGACTGAACAAAGAAGGAAAATTTAAAAAAAAAATACAAAATTGTCTACTGTTTTCACACCAATAGCAATCCAACAATAAAAAGTCGATTTTCTTGTAGCTTGATATCAGGGCTATCTCCGATTAACGGGTTATCCATTATTTACGACAGACCATGTATAGATAGACACAAATGATACATAAATTACTTATTTACCAGACGTTTGCTTACTTTCAGATGAACTACCACCAGATGCTGTGGCGACTGCTACAGAGTAGTATCTAATTTGGACAAGTTATTTGACGCGATGAATGGAAACACGCCAGATAGAAAAAGAGGAAAACCGTTTCTGACTAATATGTCTTCAACTTCTTTTTATTTAAACAAATGAAATACTTTTTTTAACGAATTAAAGTTTTTAGGGGCTAGGAGTAAACCCCCATCAAAAGATGGCTGGCTGAGAACTATAAATGCCATTGAGAAAATATTTTATAATTTAAAAAAATATAATGTAGATAATTGAAAACTGCTTTGGATGCATTAGGAGCAATTGTGGGTGCAACACAAACCCCACTTGTGTACAATTTGTTGCAGCATTGGAAACCAGTATAATGACGAATCTCATCAATAATAATAAAAACAGGAACTGCCTTGATGGTAATAACAATTTACTTAATAATTTTAAGATATTTCTTCGTAAGGGTTGTGAAATAACAACCAGTACGGGATATCAGACAGTAACAAGCTCTTCTGCATCTTATCCCGTTGAGATTGCAACCAAAGATGTAGAAGAGTATGAAATGCTACAGTGTTCTGGAGAAATGCAAGCATGCGCATACGTTTGCGGCTGTATAGTAAAAAGTGTGCCATTAAATTGCAAACAGTGCCAAATGCTCATGCTTGCAGATCCAAACACTGAGTTATGTCATCTATTTACGTCTTTTAAGGAATATGATGATGTTAACAGCAGGTTAAAATACGTTCAGCCCGGTTTATGCAAACTAGTTGAAAACGCTGCAACATTAATTAATAATTATTTAGAAGGATATTCTCACATAGATAAAATTAAATTCAGTTTGGTACAATGTAGTGAAATTTTAGATAGAGATTGGTTGAAAGGTTGTGAAGAACACGCTGAAATAAATTTTAATTATATTATTACTAGTACAATTACCATATTAGTTAAAAGGTTTCTTAGGGTAAAAAATCAAGGATTTGTTGAAGAAGCGTCCAACAAATCTTTAGCGCGGAAAATAAAGACATTAAAAAACATTGAATATATTGTCTTTCTTAAATACATCTAAATTTTCAGGTTGCGAGTGCTTTTTTTGGGGCTGGTTTGGAGATGATTAGCAACAATGTGACTTGGATGATGACGAATTTTAAGAATCATGTTTTGTATGATTTTCTATAATCTAGGTCTGTATTTTATGTTTATTTTCTGCTTACGTATTAAGTTTGTCCAATGTAAGCAGTACATTCCATTACCATTTTTTTTGTTTAGTCGGGAAAGATTTTATCCAACCGCACACTCCATAGTTCGGGGCAACGAACAGGATAGTGTGAGGCCCTTACCAGTCTAAACTAAATAAACCAGTCGTGTGCCGTCTCTCCACCTTTATTGGCGGGCCATTATTGTTACATTGCTTCAGTGGTAGTACATTCCATTACCTGGGTGTTCAGAGAAAGGACTCTGAAAGTACTGCGTGTAAAAGAAAACTCGAATATATGTTTTTGCCAATCCATCTGGCATCATCTATAAGTGGTGTAGCAGGCTAATCATCGTAATATAAATCATTTACTATAACTAACTCCACTATTTTAGGAATTTTATGAAATTTTACCCATGTTCTTACCTCAACCTTAAGGGAATATAAATGGTATGTCCATTACAATTTACATGTAACTTGTTTACTTTCAGCAGAACTACCACCAGACGCTGTGAGAATTGCTACAATAGTGTTGGATCATTACATTATAGAATCGTGGCAGTCTTCATTTCATACACTTCGCAAATAAAATGCGAGAGAGTCGCGTTAGTACAGCCACATTTTATAGAAATCGGCAAACTACGTAGGAAACTAGTGTCTAGCAATGTCGCTTTCGCCAGGCCCTGACTCCAAGAGGTAATGGCTTGACGTCGTGGTAGATAAAATGCATGTCAATGGTCTCACACTAAGGATGCCGAAGGCAAAGAGAAGTAGTAAAAGTAAGAAAGCGGACTACAACCGGGATTAATGCTAAGATGATGATGATTGTGATATTATAGAATAGATAATTTTTTGATGCAGTGTAAAACAATAAAATAAAATAAAGATTACATCACGTATAAAAACTTGTTTTATTTCCTTGCAATTTTGTTTTACTAGTCTCCTTGTAAGCCATAGAAATATAGAATTTTCGTTTGTTGTTTTAGCATAAACTAATTAATAGTTTATGTTAAAACAGCAAACGAGAATTCTATATTTCTAAGGCTTAAAAAAAGTATCTTTAATGACCATTTAAATTTACCGCGCTAAGAAATAGTTCCTGGCGACGGAACTAGACGCGCTGTGTTGGCAAATATAAAGTATGGAGTGGGCGTTCTTCTCTTGAGTAATATTGTTCTGTGTAAATGATAGATTTAGGCATAAGGACTTGAATCCGCTGCCGTAACAAAAAAAAATTAAAAACGTCAAACTAAACCAAACAAGATTTTTTTATAATAATGTTGAAAGTTTGAAACTTATTAAATGACCGACAAATTGTAATATATATATATATATATAAACGTGAACAGTGTTATTCAAAATATCAAGTCACCCGTCATTTTGCTGCCCTACGATTAACTTTTTTATCCTGGCTTGATGATGTCTTCGAGTTCGCAGGAATGTTATGCGACAATTGCGCTGGCGGGAATTCATTTAAAAGCTTTTGCAACTCTGTAGCGGACTCGATTTTACGGCGTACCTTATCAGCAACCTGCATGACTATTTTGCCCTCCGATGTCCAACATTGCTTTATGCCGTAATGTTTTCGTGCGCACATAAAAACATCATGACGCGGCTTTGTAAGAAACTCTGAAATCGTAATGCCTGTACCTTTCAACGCAGATTTATGTCGCCACACCATACCCCGTATACGACGATCACGAAACCTTACTAGAACAGGACATGGCTTACTAGTTTTTGAACCCAAGTGATGACAGGTAGTGATATCTTGCTTAGAGAACTCGGGTAAATTCATCTTCTGGGACACAATGTTGACAACATATGTGAGCACATCAGCAACATCCTTCTTTGAGAGCCCATGAAATAAAAGAACTTTGGCACGGGAAGCCATCTCATGTCGGTCCAAGCCTACCGTCAGCAGTTCCAACTGAGTCTTGAGAGCACCAAATGCCTTCCAAATTAGTCCTCTGAACTCGGTAAACTCACGGGACAGGCTAGCAATGGTCTTGTGGGTTGCAGTTTCACCACTGGCCGTCTTTAAATCCTCTTCATACTGCGCCATACGTGAAGTAAAAGTAGCTGAGAGATCTTCCATGCAGTTGGTCAACTTCGTGTATAAGTCCATTTTGTGCAAGTTAAGTGAGATTTGTGAAGAAAATTTTATTGTAATGAGTGCAAAGGAGGCTATTAAAGACAATTAACAATAAATAGACATTTAAAACTGGTATGTACAAATTAAAATATTAAAAGATAGTAAGAGCTTTTATAATTGTTGTTGTCACTTCAACTACCCTCACACACACGTTTTGGTTCGTCGAGCGATATGGCCTGCCCATTGCCACTTCAGCATGCTGACCCGGCGGGCTATGTCGGTCACTCCCGTTCTCCTACGGATTTCCGTATTACGGATCTTATCACGTAGAGAGATCCCAAGCATAGCCCGCTCCATAGCACGCTGAGCGACTTTAAGCCTTGACATAAGGCCAACATTCAGAGACCACGCCTCTGTGCCGTAAGTCATCACTGGTAACACACACTGGTCGTAGACCTTCGTCTTCAGACACTGTGGAATATTGGTCAAGAAGATCTCCCTCAGCTTCCCGAACGCTGCCCAGCCGAGCTGGATTCGTCGATCGACCTCTTTCTCGAAGTTGTGTCTAGCTAACTGGACAGTTTGTCCCAGGTATACATAGTGGTCGACAACTTCGAGGTGCTCTCACCGCTACTGTGGAATTAGTAGTAAATGATCTGATTGCTACACTGAACAACAATCACTATTATACGGTCGGTTATGCCAACGATCTGGTGATACTGACATGCGGCAACAGTTCAAGTACAGTATGCGACGTTACACGCTCTGCGCTGGTCATCGTGGAACGGTCGTGTACTATAAACGAACTAACAGTCAATCCAAAAAAGACGGAAATGCAACCTGGGCAACTACCGACTGCCCAAATTATTCAAAACAGAACTCCAGTTATCAACACAGGTTAAGTACCTAGGCGTAATTCTTGACTGTAAGTTAAACTGGAGTAATCATTTAAATAGTAAAATAGATAAAGCTACGGTCGCATTCTGGCAATGCCGCAGAATGATAGGTAAAAGGTGGAAAGGTGGGGCCTAGACCCTTTTTTTTTTGTTAAGGCGGGAAAAAATGTTCCTAACCGCACACCCCGTCGTTCGGGGCAACGAACAGGGTAGTGTGAGGCCCTCACCCACTAAAGAAACCCGCCGTGTGCCGTCTCTCCGCCTTTGTTGGTGGGCCACTGGAACTATGTTATATTCCTTCGGTGGTGGGGCCTAGACCCTAAAATCATTCTATGGCCATATACCAGGTAGTAATCCGACCAATGATTAGCTACGATGCGGTGGTGTGATGGCCACGGACCGAATTGTCCACTGTCATAGCTAAACTACAACGACTCCAGAGATTGGCCTGTATGGCGACCACGGGATGCATGAGGACAACTCCAACTGCTGCTCTGGAAGCTATTCTTGGCCTGCCACCACTGCATCTGTTCATAAAACAAGAGGCAGCAGCTACAGTGGTACGGTTTAAAAATCTGAGTCTCTGGAGACTAGCAAGGGTATCGCACACCGAAATCCTCAGTGAGGTAACAGGTAAAGAGCCGCTCATGGCAGCGGTGACCGACAGGATACCCAAGCAATTCGTATTTGACAAAAAGTACAAGATACAATTGCAAGAACAACCGGGTGAAGGTCTTAACCCACGAGAGATGAGAATCTTCACATATGGATCTATAACAAGGTCAGGTACTGGTGCGGGTGTATTCTCCGAGGACCTGAACATACAGATATCTACACCATTAGGAGTTCATAACACGGTCTTCCAGGTAGAATGTGTGGGCTTCTTAATGGCAGCGTATGCAATCGACTCTAGAAAGGTAAAGAACCACCAAATCCGTATACTCTCTGACAGCCGATCAGTCGTACAGGCCCTTCAAAGGTACACTATAACCTCGGGTCTTATATACGAGTGTCATCGAGCCCTGTCACAGGTATGTATCGACAACGAGATAACCCTACAGTGGATCAAAGGACACAGCAACTCACGCGGTAATGACGCTGCCGATGAATTGGCAAGGGGGGGTTCGGAGATGATAGTGGAAGGACCAGAGCCCATTCTACACCTGCCGTTCGCTTGGCTCCAAAACACACTACGACGAAACACCAAGGTAGAACACCAAGAATACTGGTCTAACTTAGTTACATGCAGGCAAGCCAGAGAGGTCCTTCCGAAAATCTACCCCGGATTGTCACTAAAGCTACGGCGTTTGAAGAGGTCTCAGCTCCGGCTCCTAATGGGAGCCATAACTGGACATGCTTTATGGAATAAACACTTATTTCTCTCTAGGTGTTACAGACAGCCCTCTTTGCAGAGCTTGCATGGAGGCAGACGAAACGGCCGGCCACATCATCCTTGAATGTCCGGGGGTGGCAGAATACTGGGCACTATACCTCGGCTCTCCGAGGTCGCTCCCAGAAGTCGTCGGCAACGTCAAGGGTCTGCTAGGCTTTCTGGTGATGCTGGGTTGGCAAGAGTAGTGCCAGCAACCCGTCACGCAAAATAGGCGCACTTACGACGTCGAGTTGCGGAAAAAATAGCCCGCGTTTACAATACAATACAATAGATAATATAAAATCTGAAAGATGTAATTTGGAGATGAGAGGGTGGGAAGAGCATTGAAAAACTTTGAAAAGAAAGCGATCAGAGAGTCTTCTTAATTTTAGTGGAGGATCCACGCATTCCACTTGTAGGGCGTTGATAGGTGAAGACTTCATAGCGCCAATAATGATGCGAAGGCATTTAGATTGCAATTTGTCCAAAGTAACCAAAGCAGATTTGTTACATAGCTCCAGGAGGAATGACCCATAATCCAAGTGACTTCGGATAAGAGCATTATATAAAAGTTTCTGGGAGTATGGGTGCGAACCCCACCATGCCCCAGATAAAGCGCGAAGGATATAAATATTTATTTCACATTTCTTAATAATGTGGTTAACATGATGAGTACCAGTTAATTTAGAATCAAGGATTATGCTCAAAAATTTAACATAGTTTTTGGTTGGAAAAATTTGATTTTCATATTTGATTGTGATATTGGGAACCAACCTGTGCCGAGTGAAGATTACCATGTTACTTTTGGGGACAGATATAGATAATCCATGATCAGATAACCATCCTTGTAAATATGAAATAGCAGTGTTAAGGCGGAAGGAAGCCTCTGTTATATCAGCCGATGCAACATACAAAGCAAGGTCATCGGCATATTGGAGAATATTGCAAAAGCAGTTCACGGATAATTCTAAATCATAAATATATATGTTGTATAGAAGAGGACTAAGCACGGAGCCTTGTGGTAGACCTTTAAAAACTGTTCTTGGAGGAAGTGATGAATTTTAAAAATTAATTATTATAGACCTTGCCGAAAAATAATTTGATATAAAATTAACGATCTTCATAGGGATACTCAGCTGAAGCATTTTCTGTCTAAGAATAGGAAGGAGGACATTATCATAAGCTGATGCAATATCAAGGAACACTCCAACCAAATATTCATTTTTAGAAAAAGCTATACGGATATCTGTAGTAAGTGTGCCTAGGCTACCATGATACTTAGTCCCCTTCTAAAACCAAACTGGCTTCTTGGTAGTATATTCCTGTTTTCTAGGAACCATTCCAAACGATTCTTAATAAGATGTTCTAATATTTTTGCAAGGGTGCCAGATAAGGCTATAGGACGGTAACTGGTAGGATCAGAGCTTTGTTTGCCTGGTTTTAAAATTGGGATAACAATATATGTTTTCCAGCCTTCAGGGGCAATACCAGAATTAAAATAACTACAAATTTACCGAGCCAAGTCTTTGAAATCCAAAAATGGCGGAAATTGCTACAAGCATTCTATAAATTTTTGGGTGGACAAAGGCTTTTTTAATTGCGTAAATCTTTATCTACCTGTACCTATAATTATATATATGTGTGTCAAATTGCAACCCAATCCATTCAGTCATATGAGCTAGTGGTTGATAGATCAATCAAGCATGCCTTCTTTTTAAACTAACAGAAAATTAAGGGCATAACACTATTGAATAGATTTGGGTTGTAAAAAGCATAAAGAAATAAATAATAATTTAATCCTGGGTATAGACGTTCATTCTATGTCCAAACATACCTATATATGTTTGTGATGTGATGACATCAGGAGAAAAAGATTTGAAAGTGAGGTATTACAATAACTAAAAACAATTATACAATTAGAAACTTTATGCATATACTCATGGACTTAATAAAAAGAACGGACTGAGCCTTGCTAACAAAAGATTGTGTCACTCAGAGTCGGCCAGTTCGCTGTACGTACATGCCGACACGCACACATTCACACCTTAGTCGGCCATTGCGCGAGTAAACGTTAACACAGTCGGTACGTCTACGCTGCAAAAAATATCAAAATACAGCATATCTTGTGTGGTGAAATGGTAAATGAATAATTTAATCACTTAGTTCCCGATTTTATACATTAAAATTTATATTAATTCACCAGAACAAAATAATTCATTACAATGCCAGTATTGATCATATTCGCTAGTGGAAATTACCCGAAATATGGGAATTTTATAGTTTATATTTATGAGGTAATATTTGTTTAGGTTAAATTACTATACATTGATTTTTAATTTTGTAGACTAAAATGATATTTGATTGCCATGTATCATTAATAGTGTTGTTGTAGTCTGAGTTATCGAAAACTCATCATTAATATATATTTTTATTATAAAAAAAAAATTCTGATGGTTTATTAATTTGAATTTGCGTTGATCAGTAGTATAAATAGAATGAATTTATTATTGTAGCATTTACAAAATTTAAATTAAAGTAATCATACCTATTTTAATATGTTTTCTATACTATTATAAAGCTGTAACATAGCTGTCTGTACATTTAAGATATTTTAGAAAAAAATACTGTAATAGACTATA
The DNA here is from genome assembly GCA_948253155.1 of Leucoma salicis. Classification (NCBI taxonomy): domain Eukaryota; kingdom Metazoa; phylum Arthropoda; class Insecta; order Lepidoptera; family Erebidae; genus Leucoma; species Leucoma salicis. The sequence goes on from OX411818.1 coordinate 17,684,289, forward strand.
TAAGCATATCAAACACAAAACGTTTTTTTTAAATTTTTTGTCTGTTTATCTGTTTGTTTGTTCGCGCATCACGCAAAAACTGCTGAACAGATTTTGATGCAACTTTTTATTTGATAGCTCTTGATTACACTTAATAACTGGTATACATTTTATACGCTACTTTATCGAAGAGCTGAGATATAACCCAAAAACTAACTTTTGGCTGCAGCGGAGCTGCGAGGAATGGCTAGTAACGTAATAAAATTGCATTTGCGAGTGTTATTTATGTTCATAAGAAAATCGCATTTAACGAAAGCGACTTAAAATAAGGCGATAGATGCCCACCGTAGATGCCTATTTGTCTGCTTATTATAATTTTAGTCAAAATGGAAAAAATAAAAGCCGAACTTTCTTAATCACAATTTATTTCTGAAATATTACTTTCAGAATCTACATTAATAAGAATCTGTCTGTTACATTATCAATAAGGTGAACGAGTAGAATAATTTTATTTCGTTACTTTAAGTATAATAACAAACTCGACATATCTCAACTACCATTGCAGTGTCAACAACTTTAGCCCTCAGTAAATAATTCTTTAATTTCAGCCATTTTAAAACATTTGTTATTTCTTGCGACACGCCTCTTTACTTTACGTGCCCATACTAGTTATATGGGATTTGATTTACAGTGCTAAGGAAGTCTTTTGAGATGTTGACACCATACTCGACAGTGAACTCCTCAACTACATTTTTTGATAATAAGTCTTTTCTTTTGTAATGATTTACAGTAATTCTGCTTTAATCAGTGTGTTCATTTATTGTTTACATTCTTTGAGTTTAGCCACTTTTGAACTGGGCCTTACGCCACCCGTAGTGGCAGTTTTATTCTACCTTATGGGAGTGGTAAGAAGCGTTTTCTAATACCAAAACGAAATCATCAAAATTACCTTTAGCCACTCTTCAAAATATTCTATTTTAATAATAATATATCTACTTACAATAAGAAACTGTAGCGCCCCATATAGATAACATTCAACTGTTTAAAACAATAAGCTTTGTGTATTCCGCTCACCTCAAAAAAGAGTAATAGTTTCCTAGAATTCTGTGAACCCCATCTGCGCTAGAACAATAACTCTACCGATGACAACTACATCGGATTCCTCGGAAACACATTAATTGTCAAAGCAGTAAAGACACCTTGGCCACTGTAGTCCCGACAAACATGCAAGATAATCCCGTTTTATCGACATAATTATGTTATCCTTTATTACCCATTATCTGCCGATGATTTATTTTAAGTTTTAAATAAATACTGTAAAATTGTGTTTTTTGCACTATTAACCTTTTCAATATTTCATATACATTTCCAATAAATTTATCTGCCAACCTGTTTTTTTTAATATTTATAATAAAAAGGGTAAATATGGCTAACATGGCAACCCTAAATTCATTCACACATAGATAGCCGCCGCCATTACGTATCTTCAATTTTGTCTTAGCGAGGCGCTGTCCGTTCCTTTAAACCAGGCATTATTTAGGTCATCACTAATGACTATGTGAAGTCAGAAATTAATTTGCATTATATTTTAATACGATTTTTGATGTGCTAAGTTTTCGCAATAATTATGCGTCCCGCAACCCTAATCAGCTGTTTTTATGAACTTTCTATGACTTAATAAAGATCAATAACGTAGATGTGACATAGTATCAGATCATAGTAAAATGCCTAACTTTGATCCCATTTTGCCATGAAGACGAAGTTATTTTGTATGTGAATTTTCTTTAGCTGACATTGAAAATCATTCAAAATGTGTATTTAATTTGTATTTACTTTATTTCTTTTATTTACTTATGTTTACTTTTTTTATTTGTATTTAGTTTCGAACCTTATGTACCTACAATTATTGCGGTTAGTTCATATTGCCTCCATGGCATATTGGCTAGTGTATACGACGGCTGATCACGAGGTCTCAGGGTTGATCCCGGGCCAGGCAAAAAGTGTTATTTGGGATTTTCGTAAGAAGTTTCTCAGTAGCTACCCGGAGTTTAGAAATATGCCCGGTAGACGGCAACAGGCTCGCTTCCTATTACGTGGGACTTAAACATAGTTGGCCAATCGTAAGTGAAAAAAAAATACATCTTTGCCTAACGCTTTGGGGATACAGGCATGAAACTATGTTATGTTATGCATTTAGGTTAAAAAGATCGGCCTGTCTGCCTAATACTCTTTAGAATCCAACATTTATTAGTTGCGTGATTGGATATTATTTTGACACGCCTATTGGTTTGGCCTAACCTAATTGGCTAATCGAGCATCTTTATTAAAAGCCGACAGTGACACCGATTTCTTTTGAAAAAAGCCGCGCTTTACCTAAAACATTGCACAAAGGATGCCGACACCTAAAGCATAATGTACACTGCACCATTTTTAATTTAACATCTTTTTGTTATTTTGGCAATGAATTCAGTTCACATTTTTGATAAGTACTCTAATGTAGGATTATTTGAAATTTTCTTTAGCTGACATTGAAAGTAATTCTAAATTTGTATTTACTTTCGTAAAGTACCTAATTACCCAATAAAGATAATTCTAATAGGCTCCTATTAAGTTACTGTTCTTCACGGATAAATTTAATCAGAAATGGATATCTTTGACTGTCAGTAATAGCTAGGTCTCTATGCAGCTTTATTTTTACCCGACTACGCGAAGCAAAAAGGAGGGTTATTGTACTTTCGAATCTTAATTACCTACAATTATTACGGTTAGTTACTATTGCTTCCATGGCGTATTGGCTAGCGTATGCGACTGCTGATCACAAGGTCTCAGGTTCGATTCCCGGACCGGGCAAAAATAGTTATTAGGTTTTTTGGAAATGTTCCCGGCAGATGGCATTAGGCTGCCCCTTATTACGTGGGACGTAAACATAGTTGGCGAACCGTGAGTGGCAAAAAATACACCTCTGCCTAACCCTTCAGGAATACAGGCGTGAAACTATGTTATGTTATGTAGTTTCTTATTTTGTTTATTTGTCATACTGTTACTCAATAACGAGAAGTGTTATTGTAATTGTATGTGAAATACTTACATAAACACAAGCCACGTGCATGCCTTTCCATATTATTCGCTCTTGTTTGGTTCGGTCTAGTGTATATACACCTTAATTATGTCCCAATTTTTTTAGTAGTCTTCCTGCTGTCGTGCTTGTTAGTTCGCCGCGTTGGACTATTTTGGATTGCAGGGACTTCGTGTAATAATCATGGCAGATTATGGAAACAATGAATGTTACAACATGATATTGTGTGTCGTTGCGGTGAGGAATAACAATCTGCTTGCCGCCAGCAAATTGTACCACCGTCGGTACCGGAATAGGAGGCTTCCCTCATACTCCTGTTTCCATTGGAAGAATTGCCAGTAAGTCTGTACCGGGATATGGTGCTGCAACAGGACGGCGCGCCTTCACATTACGCCCATGGTGTCCGAGAATACCTGGATCGATGTGGATAGGCCGCGGTGGCACAGTGTCAAGTGTGAAACTGTCCAAGAAATGCGTGACAAAATTATTTCTGCTTCTAGCACGGTCGCCTCACAAATGCTCCGGAATTCGACGCGGTCCGTACCTCGCCGAGCCGAAATATGTTTTGAAAGGGAAGCACATTTAACCCTTCCTTTAGTGGTGTGGTTGCAAAACCTACCTACCTACTTCTATCTGTATCCTGTATCATGTTGTGATGTACCTGTGCTGCTTTGAAAGTACTAGTGATCAAATAATTACATACTTAAGTACCTAACAACTTACTAATTAGCTAAAGCAAAATCAAAATCTGATGTGGTGTATTCCGTGTATTTAATTTGTGAAATTTCTGAAGTGTGTAAAGCTGCGCAGGATACAAATAAGAGTATGGTATGTACCTACGCTTTGTTTATGTTTATGGTAGGCCTCACGTCCATAGGTAGGTTACTTTACTTTATTTTCAAAAAACGGCTCCGCCCAAAAATGGCGGTCTCTTCAAAAGTTAGGGTTGTCTAAGAAAAGAAATTGAAAAAATAATATTTTTATTTTGTAGGGTTTTTTTTTATTGACTTATTAAAATTTAAACGTCACAATACTATTGCATATGGCTCACATAACCTAGCATTGAAGGCATGTACTACCCTTTATGATTCACGTAGTATAATAATATTTTATTCCATCCATCAGTCATTCGACGTCCACTGTTGTACATAATAGGTCTCCCTAAGAGAACGCCGCAATAAGCAGTCCTTTTTTTTTGTTAACACGGTCCAAAATGCAAGTTTACGCACATCACTGAGATACCAATAGGGGAGTGTAGGGCTTGATGTGATACAGGGTCGATTCTTGTGTCGAATTCATGAGCCACAATATCGACTAAAACATGACTGCGACGCCTTCTTCCGTCCAGTCAGCACAAGCCCACTAGTTCTGGTATTCTCTTTGGGGAGGCCAATGTCCAACAGTGGACGTTTAAAGACTGATGGTTGGATGAATAGAAGAGGTGGCAGATTTACTTTTAAATAATAATTTTGATAAACGTTGCAATTTTCAATAAAATATTTGTTACGAAGAGTTTTTTATTTACGACCTAGTTACAGACCTCATTCTAACTATCGTTTAATTTGCCCAAATATTGCAACATTTAAAAAAAATATTGCGTTTTCAAGTGCGGCCACGCCGTGGCTCCGTCTAGTAGTTCTTAGTCTGAGCAACCGAGTCAATGTTTGACAAGTAGTTAAAGTGTTGTCAGTAAAAAGGGTTAATCGCAAAGTTACCTCAAAAATTAGGGAAAATGTATATAAAACCTTACACCACTTTATTTACACATTAATGAGGTTATTGCACACCAATGAATTTTTTTTTTTCAACCCTGAATTTCGCGTTCCAATTGAGCATCAGCATAATTCGGCATTGTGCGCCACTGAGTCGCATTATGCTCTGTAATTGGAAAACCACCATCTTTTGCTTTGATATCATTGTCCCTTTTTAATAGCATTGTCTCTTACTAATACCGAACCCTCCTTATCTTATCTTCTTGTTTAATGGCTCTTGTTGTGGCAGTGTGAGCACAATTTCGCCAATATCGAGTATTAATTTAAGGTAGACCGTCAAACGAAGGAAATTTGTTCGGTGAAAGAGAAATAAACGGTGAAAAATGAGTCCAACACGACGGATTACCATGAGATATACACTGAAACAAAAAATACAACTCTAACTACATGACATAAAACTACTTATAGGAATACAATATAAACAAAACCAAAACTATTTTTTTTTTTTAAACTAAATACCCTTTACCTCTATAATATGTACATACATTTACAATTTAATCTTATTAACTTTTATGAATTTACAAAGTGTTTTAATAAATGGAGTAAATACAAGAGACAAAAGAAGTTTAAAAGATGTAGGACGAGAGATTTCAGTTGGTAAAATATTATATAAAGAACAGTTTAATTTAGGGCAACAAAAGAATATATGGTTTATATTTCCTTGAGCCAGACCACATTCGCAAATGGAATTATCTCTAATCCTAAGTTTAGCAAGGAATACCGGAGTGCAAGAATGGTTTAAACGTAACCGACAGATGGTAGAGGTGGTAGCCTTATCAGCCTTTTTGAATTTAGAAAACCAAGGTTTGTGGGGAATCTCAGGTTGAATATCACCATAAAATTTCCCTTTAACGTTTTTAGAAATATGCCATTGTTCAGTCCAATCCTGAAATAGGACTGATTTCAGGGAGGCACAGATGTCATATGAATATACATGAAAATGATCAAGGGAACCTACAACTGCTGCAGACTTGGCACACCAATCAGCTGACTCATTACCTAGGATACCCATATGACCAGGAATCCAAGCCAAAATAATATTAATACCAAGTTTATGACATTGGATCAATTCATCTTTTATTTGAAAAACAATTGGAAATTTTGATTTAGACCTGAAAGGATTAGATAATATTGCTTGTAGACAACTTTTAGAATCTGAAAATATTAATGAATTATTTAAATTATGTGATTTCACAAATTTAATTGCTTCTAAAATTGCTATTGACTCTCCAGTAAATACTGATGAAGCAGATGGACATTTGTACTTTAGCATGATTCTTGTGAAAGGTATCCAAACTGCTACACCTACTGCATTATCTGAAGATTTAGATGCATCAGTGTACAAAGTGTACCAGTTCTCAAATTCACTTTGAATTTTTTGTTGGAAAACCTTATTGGCCTCAATTGTATCTTTATCAATGCCAAAATTCAAAAAAATGTTGGGCTGGAAAATCAATGTATCATAATCAAGAGAATATAATGGTAGACTGGGATTTTGATAAACTGGATTGGCAAGATTGTTAGATAAACAATAACTGCGGAGAATACAAGGGAAAAGGTGAGATGATTGTGTGTTATGAGAGTTATAAAGTTCAGACAACTGTCTCAATTTAGGGATAAGGGGATGATCAGACCATTGAGTTAATTTAAAAAAAAATCTGTTGGCAAGGTATTGCCTACGTAGTGAAAGAGGAGGTTCAACACACTCTACTTGCATCGCATTAATAGGTGAAGACTTCATAGCCCCTAATATTATACGTAAACATTTGGCTTGAATTTTGTCAAGTCTCTTAAGAACGGATTTATTACAAGGGTCTAAGATAAAAGAGGCATAATCCATATGGCTACGGATTATGGCATTATATAATAATTTCTGAGTAAAAGGATGAGCACCCCACCATACCCCAGAAAGAGAACGGAGGATATTAATGTTCTTTTCACATTTCTGTATAACATAATCAAAATGAGAAATACCAGATAATTTTGAATCAAGCCATAATCCTAAAAATTTTACTTTGGTCTCTTGAGGTATCACATTCTCATTAACTCTAACTGTGATATTAGGAATAATCCGTTTTTTAGTAAATATCACTACTTTACTTTTAGAAGCTGATATAGAGAGACCATGCTCTAGGAGCCAGTCAGATAAGTACCTTAGAGCAGAGTTTAATTGGATTTCTGCTTCTTCTATAGATTTAACTGAAGTATAAAGAGCTATATCGTCCGCATATTGCAAAATTTGACAAAAAGATAGTACTGTAGACTCTAAATCACTGGTGTAAATACTATATAATAAAGGACTTAATACAGAACCTTGCGGTAAACCTTTCCAAACATATCTGGGTGGAAGGAAAGAATTTTGATGTTTGATTGAAATGGATCTTTCCATAAAAAGATTACATATAAAACGTGTCAACTTTGTGGGAATATCTAAATGTAGGAGTTTATTTTTAAGCACAGGCAATAATACATTATCATATGCTGATGCAATGTCAAAAAAAACTCCAACTAAATACTGTTTTTTTAAAAATGATATATGAATATCAGTAGATAGTATACTAAGACTATCTACTGTACATGAACCTTTCCTAAATCCAAATTGTGATTTTGCTAATAATTTTTTGTTTTCTACCAACCATTCTAAACGATGTTTGACCATATGTTCAGAGATTTTGGATAATACAGAAGAAAGGGCTATGGGTCTGTAACTATTAAAATCTGATGCATTGCATCCAGGTTTGAGCAGGGGGATAACAATTTGATTTTTCATGTCCCGAGGAATTATACCATTTTCAAAACAGATGTTAATGAGGTCTAGATAATATTTCTGTGTATTTGGGGAAGCATTTTTTAAAAAAGAATAGAGAATTCCATCCATCCCGGGTGAGGAGTCTATTAAACCCTCTAAAGCGAGACTGAGCTCGGAAAAAGAAAAAGGTGATTCAAAATAATTAAAAGAGGGAAGGGAACATGGAAAAGAGGGAAATACATTTAAATTTGGAACAAAAGGAGGCGCCAACTTATCTGCAAATGCCTCGAGCCATACGGAGGGATCATTGGAAGAGATATTGTTATTTTTAAAGGATCCTCTAAATTTTTTAATATGATCCCATACTAAAGATGATGGAGTTTTCGGAGACAATTGTTCACAAAAATGTATCCAACCTTGTTTCTTTTTCTTTTTTAGAAGTCTAGAAGTTTGTGCAGCAATTTTTTTATATTCCAAAAAATTTTCTGTTGTCATATTCAAATTGTAACGTCTTTCAGCTGCTTTCCTATTCTTAACAACTTGCGAACATTCAGGATCCCACCATGGAGGGGAAATTTTGAATTTAGATTTTTTTTTCGACTGAAAAGTCTGATCAGCACTTGAAGTAATTGAATAAACAAATTTAGAATAAATATCAACAATATTACTGGAAGATACTGGAGGAAGGGATACTACTTTACTGTCAAGTGAAGATGCATAAGATGACCAGTCTGCATTTTTTAAACGGTATTTAAAAGAAGGATTAAAATCAAAAATTGGAGTAGATCTATTACAGATGTTGATAAGGATAGGAAAGTGGTCACTACCATAAGTGTGATCCAAGACGTTCCAAGACAGAGTGGAAGCAAGAGAAGGGCTACATGCGGTAAGATCCACTACACTTTGAGGGTTTTGAGATGGAAATACCCTCCGAGTAGGAGACCCGTTATTAATAATACATAAATCAGCTTCATCAAAAATTTCTAGTAACAGACGTGCAAAAGAATCGTCATGGCTAGAACCCCATGAGGTGTGATGATCGTTAAAATCACCCATCAAAATAACAGGAGGAGGAACAGATGATATTATGTACAAAATGTCTGAAATTAAGGATGAATGAGGGTGAGGGATGTATAATGATATAAATGAGATGTTAAAAATATTTACAGCGACAACATTAATGTCAGGAGAAACAGAAGGAAGATGAATTTGTGAGAAGGGAAGGTAACGCCTTACAAGTAAGGCGCTACCGGCATAGCCATCTGCCCTATCATCCCGAAGACAGGAGTAACCTGAAACCCCAAAATGAGAATTAGGAACTAACCATGTCTCCGAGATGGCAATGACAGATGGTTGAAATTTACTAATTAAAAAAAGAAGCTCATGCTTCTTATGTCTGATGCTTTTTATGTTCCATTGCAGGATGGGAACTTGATCCATTATTGGAAGTTAGGGAAATGATTTGGGAAAGTTTTTGGGCAACGTGGGACGGTATGTTTGAATTTGATTTTCCTAACAAGTCAAATATCATATTAATCAGAATTTCCAGGAGATTGACATCCTGGAGAACCGGTGGTGAATTGGAAGAGGGAACAGGAGATATAGCACAACCATTTGGCATAGCTGAAGGAGGGTTAGCAACAAGAGCCTGATGGGATGCTCTATCGTATGTTTTTCCCAGAGGCGTATGGGGGCGGGGAGTAGAGAACACAGTTTTCTTGTATGATGAAATGGGAGCGTGAGTGGATGGTTGTCTAAGTACTGATGGGTGATGAGGGCTATTAATGATAGCAGAAGTTTGTGCAACTTCTGCATATGATTTACTGGATTTAGGTATTGATCGGGATGCCTCTTGGTATGATATTTTTTCTTTTGCCATTAATAATTTAATGGACTTCTGCCTACTTTGCTCGGGACAGTCCCTGCTATTAGCATAGTGAAGTCCCGAACAATGCAGACAAGAAGCTTCCGCCTCAATAACACTGCAAGAATCTCCTGCATGCGGCTGAGCACAACGGTAGCAACGAGGCTGGGATCGGCAAAGGCCTTTAACATGACCAAATCTACAGCAGTTATAGCATTGGATTGTCGGGAATTGATATAAATCAACAGGAAGGCTGGTGTGAAAACAATAAATTTTGCTGGGGAGAACTTGACCTTGGAATGTTAGGACAACTGTTTGTGTAGGGGACCAAGTTACCTTACCATCTGCGTTAATCTTTCTGTTGAGTCTGCGGGCCTTGAGAACAGGACCACATCCATTCGGCAAAATGATAGATTCCACAAATTCATCCATGGACATATCAACAGGGACCTGACGTACTACACCCATCTTGGTGATATTGTATGTGGGGATTACGGGAACAAATTTAGAAATTTCTAAAATTTTATTATCTAAAAATTTATTTGCATCATCTGCTGTTTTAAATTCAACTGAGATTTTACCTCTACCAACTTTTTTAATACCATCTGTGCAGATATTATTTATTTTATTACGTGACAGAAATTGGCCAAACTTGATTGGGCGAATAGCTGTTCCAGCGATTGGGTCTGGTTCAGCCCGGGTAATATGAACAATATAAGGACCACTATCAAAATTCGTGTAACTATCAAAATTCGTTTAAGTCCGGGAACTAAAACTTGCTCAGGTGATGAAGTACCAGGACAGGGATCTGGAGGGTCCGGAGGATCAGGAGGTTCAGGCTCCTGAGTATCCGACCAAATTTCCTTCTCCATCATATAAAAGCTAAATTTACACCAAAGAAAAACGCAAAACAAATGAATGAAAGAACAATGAAACAAATAACTTACCAGTAGGTACAATATCTACATTTGAGCACAAATGATTACACTACAAATGAATATCTATCCACAAGTGATAATGCAATGAAAAATTTCGATAATTTAGAACAGAATTAAACAGAAATTATTAAAATTTGAACAAAATCTCTCTGACACGTGTGACAACCATCGATTTTTTCTCGAACCCTCCTTTAAACAGTTTGTAGAATAAAGCTGACAGGGCCTGGTTATTATCTATGCAATGCACTCTATGCAAAGAGAAGTAGTATAGTAGTCTGTGGCAAAGAGTAAAGTAATACTACAGGAACTCTATGGTACCTATACTCATTGGATTGGATTTGGATATCTTTTTAATTTGGATTTCATGATTTCATTTCGTGGATTGAATTAACTTTTTAATATCAATTTCCTTGTGTTATTTTTTCTCATTTTATAGTGCACTGAGTACAGTTTTAGTGTTACAAAATGGGGGATGGTCAAAGTGAAAATAAACCTTTGCTGAGAGATGGTGAGTGCTTTTGTGGCTATTGTATTGTTATGACAGCTGATGATTCAACTTGAAATCGCCACTAACCACTGATTTCGCTAGTTTTAATTAGATAAAGCATTACGATGGCTATATAAGGATTCCTGGTTGGCAATTTCTATGCACAAATTGTGTAACTATTTTTCCAGTTATTACATGATTGATTACGTATCTACATAATTTACCGACTTGGCGTTTAACACGCAAAATTATTATTCTTAACAGAGGAGGTAAATGTCAGCACAATATCTCCAATTGGACCCGACGAGCTTCCTCCACCGTATCAACAAGCGGGAATGCCCATGGTAACATGCCGCGTATGCCAGGCGATGATCGACATATCTGGAAAGAGGGAACAACATGTTGTCAAGTGTTCAGAATGTAATGAAGCCACGGTATGATACCTAAAGTAAACAAATGTACTTATTAATATTTACTAATTAGTTGCATTAAGGTTTGTTCACACTTGCTATTAAAGTTTGAGTGCTCTATGAAAGAAAAAAATTAGTTCAAAGGGTTGTCTATGTATACTGTTCTGTAAGTAAAACAAAGTTGTAAAAATTTTACCATCAATTAAATGTAAGAATTATGCAATTTGCAGGTAGTAGGGCTGGGTACCAAGTGGGAGGGATCACTTGCTATTGGGCCCGAGCCGATGGTACCACCATCTCGCATGTGACCGGCCGTGAAGCACATTGTTGCGTTTTGGTTGTAGCAGGAGATAGCCGTTTATTCTTTAATTTCATATATGTGAAATGAAATTTAATGGTGAGCAGCAGCTTTTTATTTTTCCATTTTATTTATCTGCAATCGGCTCTTTAGCAATGATCAGATCTGGGGTGGAATTGTTGGTTGCATCTCCATTGAAAGGCACCATCTAATTATATTAGTTCAAAGGTTTTTTTCGCTTCTACCCACAGATAACATATCAGTGTTGGAATTTGCTCCGTATTTTATCCCTCTTTTTTTAATTAAATATATAATAAAACAGTACATTGTTAATGTTAAAGGTCATATTTTATGATATAAATATGTATAACCTATAAACAACAACAACATTTAGTTTTTGTGAGTGCAAAGTGTTAACTCGTAACAATCGATTTGACTGTTGTATTATGAACATTTTTTGAAGTTCGCCTAATTATGAAGTGTTTCCAGTGTGAAAACGATAACAACGACGACAATTTATTGCAGTGTGACGGTTGTAAACGTAACGTCTGTCTAAAATGCAATGATTTAACGAGTAGTGAGGTGCGCGTAATGGGCTTAAAGGGCAAGCGTACACTTCTATATCTGTGTTTATCATGTCGAGAGGCTCTATTTCAGGTACCTAAACTTATCAAATCTTACGATGGGTTACGCGAATAATTAAATTAAATGGAAAAACAACTTTCGGAGGCAAGTAGCTTACAACAGACTGCCACACAGGTGGTACGACCACCAGCAAACTTTGATACCAATGACGTGCTGAAAGAATTGTCTGAGAGAGAATGGAGAGCCAATAATATGATTTTGGTTGGAATCCAGGAAAGCGATGCAAGCGAAGGCCAAGATAGAAAAGTACATGACGAATCAAATGTTGAGAACATCCTGTCGCACATAAACAATGGTAAAGATTACACTAGTAAAATAGCCTCTATTCACCGTCTTGGTCGTCGAGAATCAGGAAATCTGAAGCCAAGACCAATCAAAGTAGTTCTCAAATCTCGTCAAGATGCTCTTTTTGTACTGAACAAGTGTAAGGTCCCCAAAGAGATAAAAGTATACGATGATAAGACACCCCAGCAAAGAGAAGAGTTAAACAATCTTCGCATTACCCTAAGACCAGAGTCGATGCAGGTGAAACCAACCTTACCATAAAGTATGTAAGAGGATGTCCTAAAATTATACAGATGCCAAAAAACTAATTTATAATCATACAAATCCATATATCGACCTTACATTTATGTACACAAACCTATTCTCGCTCTCACCAAAGTTTGATCTTTTTCTACAACACTTAAATACTTATCAGCCATGTGTAATTATACTCATGGAAACATGGCTCACCTCAAAAGACTGAAATAGCACTTTTAAAATCACTGGGTACACTCTATTTAGAGCTGATCGAATACACAAAAAAAACAAAGCAGAAGGTAAAACTAGGGGTGGAGGCATAGCTATCTACATTGTGAAAGGTGTATCAAGACGACCAATTGTATCAAGACCCAATAAAAATTACATGTGTGATGAAGTTGAGGCACTCTATGTTGACATCCAAGTACAGACCCATCACTTTCTTGTAATAGGAGTATACAGACCAGCTGGTACAGATGAAGTTGTATGGAGACCCTGTGATACAAAACTACTAACTAACCTTCTCACAGCCTCAGAGAATAACACTGTTGTTATTGCCGGAGATTTTAACTACCCTGCATTAAGGTGGCCGATACAAACAGAACATCATCAAACTGGACCAGATGAACTTTTCACCTCTATGTACTCAAATAGTAACCTATTTCAATTAGTAGACAGACCTACGAGATTCCAACAAGGTAATGAACCATCTCTATTAGATTTGATCTTGGTTAATGAAGATACACTGATTAAAGAAATTAAATATGGGCCTCCTATAGGCAAGAGCGACCACTGTTTAATGGAGTTTAGCATTCAGTGCCTCACAGAGAAAACAAATACTTCAGGTAAATTTAAAAGATATTTATATATTTTTTTAGCATTTGACATGCTTAGCACTATACATTAAACACAAAGTGAAAAATGTGAAATCGAAAATAACAGTCAGGAGCAGGATTTGAACCTGCATCTCCTGGATACCGTCCAGATGCTTTACCAATTCAGCCATCCTGACAATTGCCCCTGACTGCTAATTTCGATAACACATTACACCTAACGTCTTTGGGTGACGCCTGCGCCATCCGTCGGAAGTATTTTCATACATTATACCGACCAGGTAAACTTAATTTTACAATTAAGATTTTTACCTAATAATGACGCAAACCCTATAAATATTTATATATTTTTTTTAGCATTTGACATGCTTAGCACTATACATTAAACACAAAGTGAAAAATGTGAAATCGAAAATAACAGTCAGGAGCAGGATTTGAACCTGCATCTCCTGGATACCGTCCAGATGCTTTACCAATTCAGCCATCCTGACAATTGCCCCTGACTGCTAATTTCGATAACACATTACACCTAACGTCTTTGGGTGACGCCTGCGCCATCCGTCGGAAGTATTTTCATACATTATACCGACCAGGTAAACTTAATTTTACAATTAAGATTTTTACCTAATAATGACGCAAACCCTATAAATATTTATATATTTTTTTAGCATTTGACATGCTTAGCACTATACATTAAACACAAAGTGAAAAATGTGAAATCGAAAATAACAGTCAGGAGCAGGATTTGAACCTGCATCTCCTGGATACCGTCCAGATGCTTTACCAATTCAGCCATCCTGACAATTGCCCCTGACTGCTAATTTCGATAACACATTACACCTAACGTCTTTGGGTGACGCCTGCGCCATCCGTCGGAAGTATTTTCATACATTATACCGACCAGGTAAACTTAATTTTACAATTAAGATTTTTACCTAATAATGACGCAAACCCTATAAATATTTATATATTTTTTTAGCATTTGACATGCTTAGCACTATACATTAAACACAAAGTGAAAAATGTGAAATCGAAAATAACAGTCAGGAGCAGGATTTGAACCTGCATCTCCTGGATACCGTCCAGATGCTTTACCAATTCAGCCATCCTGACAATTGCCCCTGACTGCTAATTTCGATAACACATTACACCTAACGTCTTTGGGTGACGCCTGCGCCATCCGTCGGAAGTATTTTCATACATTATACCGACCAGGTAAACTTAATTTTACAATTAAGATTTTTACCTAATAATGACGCAAACCCTATAAATATTTATATATTTTTTTAGCATTTGACATGCTTAGCACTATACATTAAACACAAAGTGAAAAATGTGAAATCGAAAATAACAGTCAGGAGCAGGATTTGAACCTGCATCTCCTGGATACCGTCCAGATGCTTTACCAATTCAGCCATCCTGACAATTGCCCCTGACTGCTAATTTCGATAACACATTACACCTAACGTCTTTGGGTGACGCCTGCGCCATCCGTCGGAAGTATTTTCATACATTATACCGACCAGGTAAACTTAATTTTACAATTAAGATTTTTACCTAATAATGACGCAAACCCTATAAATATTTATATATTTTTTTAGCATTTGACATGCTTAGCACTATACATTAAACACAAAGTGAAAAATGTGAAATCGAAAATAACAGTCAGGAGCAGGATTTGAACCTGCATCTCCTGGATACCGTCCAGATGCTTTACCAATTCAGCCATCCTGACAATTGCCCCTGACTGCTAATTTCGATAACACATTACACCTAACGTCTTTGGGTGACGCCTGCGCCATCCGTCGGAAGTATTTTCATACATTATACCGACCAGGTAAACTTAATTTTACAATTAAGATTTTTACCTAATAATGACGCAAACCCTATAAATATTTATATATTTTTTTAGCATTTGACATGCTTAGCACTATACATTAAACACAAAGTGAAAAATGTGAAATCGAAAATAACAGTCAGGAGCAGGATTTGAACCTGCATCTCCTGGATACCGTCCAGATGCTTTACCAATTCAGCCATCCTGACAATTGCCCCTGACTGCTAATTTCGATAACACATTACACCTAACGTCTTTGGGTGACGCCTATTTTCGATTTCACATTTTTCACTTTGTGTTTAATGTATAGTGCTAAGCATGTCAAATGCTAAAAAAATATATAAATATTTATAGGGTTTGCGTCATTATTAGGTAAAAATCTTAATTGTAAAATTAAGTTTACCTGGTCGGTATAATGTATGAAAATACTTCCGACGGATGGCGCAGGCGTCACCCAAAGACGTTAGGTGTAATGTGTTATCGAAATTAGCAGTCAGGGGCAATTGTCAGGATGGCTGAATTGGTAAAGCATCTGGACGGTATCCAGGAGATGCAGGTTCAAATCCTGCTCCTGACTGTTATTTTCGATTTCACATTTTTCACTTTGTGTTTAATGTATAGTGCTAAGCATGTCAAATGCTAAAAAAATATATAAATATTTATAGGGTTTGCGTCATTATTAGGTAAAAATCTTAATTGTAAAATTAAGTTTACCTGGTCGGTATAATGTATGAAAATACTTCCGACGGATGGCGCAGGCGTCACCCAAAGACGTTAGGTGTAATGTGTTATCGAAATTAGCAGTCAGGGGCAATTGTCAGGATGGCTGAATTGGTAAAGCATCTGGACGGTATCCAGGAGATGCAGGTTCAAATCCTGCTCCTGACTGTTATTTTCGATTTCACATTTTTCACTTTGTGTTTAATGTATAGTGCTAAGCATGTCAAATGCTAAAAAAATATATAAATATTTATAGGGTTTGCGTCATTATTAGGTAAAAATCTTAATTGTAAAATTAAGTTTACCTGGTCGGTATAATGTATGAAAATACTTCCGACGGATGGCGCAGGCGTCACCCAAAGACGTTAGGTGTAATGTGTTATCGAAATTAGCAGTCAGGGGCAATTGTCAGGATGGCTGAATTGGTAAAGCATCTGGACGGTATCCAGGAGATGCAGGTTCAAATCCTGCTCCTGACTGTTATTTTCGATTTCACATTTTTCACTTTGTGTTTAAAAGATATTATCAATACATTGACTACAATAGATTCAATTCGGATTTGGCAACAATATTTGAGAGCACCGACTTCACAAAAGACACGGAGCAGTTGTGGACAGATACACTAGAAGCAATTAATTCAACTACACACAAACATGCACCTCTAAAAAAAGTTAAAACCAAAATACGAAATAAGCCCTGGATCACTCAAGACAATCTGAAGCTTATTGCTAATAAAAAGTTACTCTGGGATAAATATAGGTCATCAGGAGACCTAGAGGACTATAAAAGCTTCCGTGAGGTGAATAACACGTGTCACCCTATGTAGAAAACAAAGAAGTCTTTTTGAATCTAAAATACCTGACTATGGCCATAAAGCCTTTCACTCATATATCCGCCAGCATATATCATCTAAAGTAAGCATCCCACCAGCAATTAGAAACCAAAATGGCGACTTAGTGACAAAACCCTGTGACATTGCCGATGCTTTTGCCATAGAATTTCAGAAAGCCTATACTAGTGAACCAACAATATACCAACCTGCACAAATAAATTCAATTGCATATGTAGAGAACAGCCTAACTGATATTACATTTTCAGTAAATAATGTACTGTCAGTAATCTCAGCATTACATCTTGAGACGTCTCCGGGACCTACCCATATACCAAACTGCATTTTAAAAAACTGTTGCCATACTGTTGCTCCTGTACTAACATTACTAATGAAAAAATCATTTCAAAATGGATATTTACCTCAAGATTGGAAACATGCAATTGTCACACCAATTTTTAAAAAAGGAGATAAAACTTTTCCACAAAATTGTCGCCCAATCAGCCTTACTAGTTCAGTAATAAAAATTATGGAGAAAGTAATAAGTTCACAACTTACAGAATTTCTTAGCAAAGAATCTGTCGTATCTGCCAAGCAGCATGGGTTTGTCCAGGGAAGATCCACCATAACAAATCTATTGTCATGCTTACACACCTGGACCAAAGAATAAGATGCAAATAGACCAGTTGATGTGATATATCTAGATTTTGAAAGAGCATTTGATAAAGTTCCACATAAACGCTTATTACACAAACTTGAACATTTTGGTGTACGAGGCACTCTTCTTCACTGGATAAAAAACTATCTGACTGGTAGAACCTTCCAGGTATGCATAGAAGACTCACTTTCACAATGTAGACCTGTGTTGAGCGGTGTCCCACAAGGTTCAGTCCTCTCAGCCCTCCTATTTGGAATCTACATAACAGACCTTGTGGAACTAATAGAATCACAGTGTGCATTCTTTGCAGATGATGGTAAGTTCTTTGCCAATCCCATAATAAACTCAGGCAAACTACAAGAAGATCTAAACAGAATACAGAGATGGACAAATGACTAGATGATTAAATTAAACACTTCCAAATGCAATGTCCTACCACTTTGGAAAAACTAACCCAAAAATTGAATATAACCTGTTTAATACCCCTTTAAACACAACCAGCCAACAAAATGATCTGGGAATAATTATGACTCATAAATTGAAATGGGAAGATCACATTATCTCTATAGTAAAAAAAGCCAACTATTTTCTTTATGTTATACGAAGATTATTCCAATCAATAACAATTGAACTCTTTATTAAAATATATAAAACATATATAAGGCCATTGTTGGAATATGTTTTTCAAATCTGGAGCCCATATCTAAAAAAGGATATCAATCTGCTGGAAAGTGTAAAACGAAAGGCGACAAAGATGCCAGCTGCCCTAAAAAGTAAGCCATATGAACAAAGACTACGCATCTTACACCTCACCACTCTAGAGGAGAGACGCTGCCGAGGCGATCTGATCGAAACATATAAAATCCTCACTGGAAACTATAACTTGCCTAACCTACACAATGCATTTGTAATGAAAGAAAAGCATAAGTCATCTCGAGGACATCAATCTAAATAAAAAAAGCATGGTCGCTATCAAAAACCAACACTGCACATCACTTCCTTACTAATCGAGTAGTTCACAACTGGAACCGTCTGCCCCATAAAGTTGTCTCTGCGACCTCAATCAATTCCTTTAAAAACAACCTAGACAATTGGATTAAAAACAAAAAAGTGTTGTTGAGTGATTAGTGAAATATGATACGAAACAACTTTCAAATCTGTGATATAGATACATCAGCAGATGCTGCTCATCTATAAATAAATAAATAAATAATCCTTTGTGCCCCGTCTGGCGTCAAATGCTTGTTTAATATCAATAAATACTGCAGAACAGTACTCTTTCTTTTCAAGGGACTGTCTGATTTTATGGACTACTCTATGTACTTGTTCTACTGTTGCGTGTTTCTCCCGAAATCCAAACTGATGGTCAGGTATGATTTTGTTCTCTTCCAGCAGCAGCTTGACAATACTCTCGGTATAGTTGAGTCTATGAGCGACGGTTACCATTTACCATCAGATGGGCCGTGGCTCGCAGACGAGACCATATATGAAATAAAAAAAAACTTAGAAACTACTACAAATTCATTAAAACATAAATTTGCAGCCAATAAGAAATGCTCCGCCTGGTAAGAAGTATGTGCGCTGTCCATGCAATTGCTTGTTAATTTGCAAGTCATCATCACAGCGCATTGCATGTCCTCGTGCAGACTGCAAGAGAATCATCAACTTAGCACCATCACCAGTGACTCCACCTGTGCCTACCTTACCGGGAATGTGCAGAGTCATCTGTGCTCATTGTCAAGACACGTTTCTGGTAAGCTAACTTGATAAATACTCAAGTTAAATTAAGGTAACCAAGTATTTCGTAATAACAACCAACCCAAAAAAGTTGTTGCTGCTAAAGACCATTAAAATTAATTATTCATAAAATTGTTTATTTTAGACAATTTAAAAGTAATAAGCTGCTATTACAGTGATCAGTGAAGTGTAATAGTAACTGACTTTCAAATATATGCGTTAAATAGATAATAATATATTGGCCAACAAACTAACACTACTGTTAAAGTACAAATTATAATTTGTGAATAAGGAAAAAGAGTATTTTAGTACAGGCAGGAATCGAACCTGCGTCCCTTCCTATCCGGGGAAGTGCTCTAATCCACTGAGCTACAGTACTATCTTTTAGACATACCCAATCTCCTTATCACATTTGTCTTAACGACCAACGCCCTCTATCGGAACGCATTTACATGCATTAATCCAATATAGTAAGTTTAATTTTGCAATTGCAAATTAATCAATTTTAATTTTGCAAATTTGCAAAAAATTTCATTTATAAAGAAAATAATGTTTTTTGTCTTGATTATGCTAGACATCATACATATAGTACAGCCCCATGGCTATCATTTAATCTCTAGTTATGCAAGTTTTGAACTTCAGTTAAGCATAAGTCTAAAAACTAAGTGATATTTTAATATTATTTTTAAAATCCCCGATTTTAAATTATGGTCTAAGCTGATCTTTATGGAATATCATACATACACTACTAAGTAGGACAATATTTAAAAATATATTACTTATAGATACAAGGTTTATTAAAGGGTATTTAGTTTTAGCGTATAAGGTGACTATTGCCCTCTATATTTCTTAGCTAAGTATTAGACATCTTTACTAGCCATTAATGTAGCAGTGCTTCTGCTATTACTGATGTAGCTACTTTCAGTTGTCATATTATGTAACATTTGGTGGAATAAATACACTTTTTCGTAAAAAGAAACATTCTCAGTAGCAGCCAGAGTTTTGAAATGTGCCCAGTAGACGGCAATAGGTTCACCCCCTATTACGTGCGACTTAACATAGCTAGCGAACCGTGGGTGTGTAATACACCTCCGCCTACCCTTTTGGGGAATACAGGCGTGATGTTATTTTTTTTTAATATTACTAACACTTAATATTAGTGAAAGTAGTCACAATGATCAGTATAAATAATAAGTGTTTATGTTAGCCAAAAAACATTTATTCAAGTGCAAAAAAATAAGATATAAGTATTATATACCCACCATTCTATAAAGCCAAATAAAAGTAAAAGTATGCAGAATCACAAAATGAATATTTAATGAAAATATATCTTCATATGAATTAATATTAACATTTATGACCTTGCCATTTGATTATTGTATTTGTTGTTTAATGTTGGTTATAGGTGACTAATAAAATAAAATATTACAAGTTCACACAAAACTTACTTACTTATCATCACGCCATTTCCCTTGCGGGGTAGGCAGAGGGAACAGAGTGCCAAGAGGCTCTATTCTTGCATACATCTCTCGCTTCCTCAACATTCATAACTCTCTTCATACACGCTCGCCGGTTTCGGAGACTCCTGACTCCACCTTCCTTCAATACTTGACCGATTTGGTCTACGTAGGTGAGTCTCGGTCTCCCCCTGTACCTACATCCTTCCACTTTCGCATTGTATATCTTCTTAACCAGTCGCTCGTCCGACATTCTTTCCACATGTCCGAACCATCGGAGCATTCCGTTTCGCATCTTTACACCAATACTCACTTTCATACCTACTCGCTCTCTTACGTCGTTGTTACGAATGCGGTCAGTCAGCCTCACTCCACAGATTCTCCGCAAAGATCGCATTTCGACTGCATTGATTTTACTCTCATGCTCCTTTTTGCATACCCAACTCGCTTCCATACAATAACGTTGGGACAAGCACTGCGTTGTGTATTGCGACACGTGCCCTCTGGCTGAGGTGATGACTGCCGAGAAGTTGTCCCAATGCTCCGTTCACTCTATTTCCCGCATTCACTCTTCTCTCTACATCAGTGCTGTACCTTCCATCCCGACTCAATCCACATCCAAGATATACAAATTCATCCACTTGTTCTAGCACAGCATTTCCTATTGCTACTCTTACATCTGTTCTGGCTTCTTCTCTTTCAAAAACCATTATTTTGGTTTTGCTCACAATCACACGTAGGCCCCTTTTCTTACAATATTCTGCCATTACATCGACTAGGGTTTGCAGGTCAGCCGCGGACTGCGCTAATAAAACCGCATCGTCTGCATATAGCAGAGACGTAACCACTGAGTTGCCCATCTGAACTCCTACATTCGTTTCATTCAACCTTTGTAGACATTTATCCAGATATATGATAAACACAATTATATTATAAATGTGCATTTTAATGTATAAACGAAAATTATTCATAAAAGTGCATGTGAAATAATTTACAGTTAGAAAGCACATAAATGTTATATTTTGAGTCGAAAGAGACTGCGGTGAGAGAGCAGTCCTGTGATTTCAATGAGAGAGCAGTCCTGTGATTTCATTGAGAGAGCATTCCTTCGATTTCAATGAGAGAGCAGTCCTGTGATTTCAATGACAGAGCAGTCCTGTGATTTCAATGAGAGAGCAGTCCTGTGATTTTCAATGAGAGCAGTCCTGTGATTTCAATGAGAGAGCAGTCCTGTGATTTCAATGAGAGAGCAGTCCTGTGATTTCAATGAGAGAGCATTCCTTCGATTTCAATGAGAGAGCAGTCCTGTGATTTCAATGAGAGAGCATTCCTTCGATTTCAATGAGAGAGCAGTCCTGTGATTTCAATGAGAGAGCAGTCCTGTGATTTCAATGAGAGAGCAGTCCTGTGATTTTCAATGAGAGCAGTCCTGTGATTTCAATGAGAGAGCAGTCCTGTGATTTCAATGAGAGAACAGTCCTGTGATTTCAATGAGAGAGCAGTCCTGTGATTTCAATGAGAGAGCAGTCCTGTGATTTCAATGAGAGAGCAGTCCTGTGATTTCAATGACAGAGCAGTCCTGTGATTTCAATGAGACTAGAATATATCCTTCAAAACATACCTAAACTCTCTTAAGTTTTTTCTCGGTCCTTAGTTTGCGCTGTTTTGGTGTTATCGCCTAGGTTTTTGGTTTTAATAAATAACAGCTTTTTCTTTGCCATTATTATTATTTTAAATGCTGTTGCTAAGATAGTGAAGGCGCACGACATGGAAACTATCAGTTTTAAGAAGCTACTAGCCTTTGCCCGCGGCTCCGATGCAGCCAAAAGCTAGTTGCCTACGTCATGTTTCGTATGATGAGTGAGAGCACTAGAGGCCCAAACCCCTTCCTCTTAATTATCCTTCCTCGCCACCTCCTATCCCTTGAAGTTAGCCGACTCTCGATACCTCTGGTGTTGCAAGGCTCCGATAACTGCTTATCATCAGGTAGACCGTGTGCTTCTCTGCAACGCGCGTAGTATAAAAAAACCATTAATCACTCTATCCTTTGATGAAAACCGCAATAAAAATCCGTTAGTTAGTTTTTGAGTTTATTTGTTGAGACGAACAGACAAGGCGGGGAGACTTTCTGATATTTATGCGAATGTTACACATTTTGAAATAAAACTACGTTTACGGAATCTATCGCGTTTACTTGATTTTATTACTATCCCGACGTTTCGAATACTTTACAGCATTCATGATCACGGGTGGACTTAGATGATAGACTTATCAACCTTGGACGTCTATCATCTAAGTCCACCCGTGATCATGAATGCTGTAAAGTATTCGAAACGTCGGGATAGTAGTAAAATCAAGTAAACGCGATAGATTCCGTAAACGTAGTTTTATTTCAAAATGCGGGGATAGTTCATTTTATCACATGTGTACAAATGCATCAGCAAATACACTCCTCATTAGAATAATTTGAGCACTTTGAGCAGACTACTAACATATATTGATATATAATACAATGTTAGTTTTATCTTTTCTTTGTTTATGTACAGTTCTTTACTTCATTCAAATCATTAACTAGTCACAGAAAAATTAATATAAGTAGATATTATGTATAGTCTAATCTCTGTCTGATCTACATTACACTACTTATATAGATTATATATGGATTCATATATTTAGATTAACAATCTGTAGAAAGTGATAAACATGATATGTCATAAGAATAATCTAGCTAGGACATACATTTTTTACTATGAATTTTTATTTTAGTAAAACTTCATAATGGATTTAAAACTTTATTAAAAAATAATTATTTTCTATTTGTATACGCCATTCTACGGTCAATTCCTAATAAATTAGGAGGAGTATTTGTCGATTAGTTTCAGCTAACATTGAACTTATTCAACATAATCTTAAAGGTAAAGTGGTTTTAAAATGTAAAGCGTAAAGCCGATTCGGAGGAGTACACCATATATAGTATCTATACTATATGCAGCCAATGCATTCTATTGTCGATGTCGTAACAGGTGACTAATCGGCTAGGTTCTTTAACTCCATCTATATAATATCAGATGGTCGCGGGTTGAACTCTGCAAAAAATAAATATCAGGTTATTGGTTCTCACTTAGTAGCAATAAGTCAGGAAAGTAGTGTAGTGAGGAGTTGGCTCTGTCAATGACTCTGTCGGATGATGTAAATTATAATATAGGCCACGGTGGCTATTACCGACTGACGCACGGCGATGCTAAGGTTCAACTGATTTGAGTATCGTATTTGGTAATAAATTGGTTGTACCGCTACGATTATCAACGTCACTAAAATAACGGACGAATAACACCTAGTTTTACATAGTATCGATGAAGGTATCAGGCCACATATCACACTAGTCAGGCGGCCATCTATGAGAACTGATTTGCTGTTTTATGCTCTCCGAAGGAAAGAAGATGACGTAGGTACCTAGGCCTATTGTTGCAACTCATAATACCTATCTACTATAATAGTCTGCAAAAGAATAAATGTTCAACGATAGCTCAGATTTTCATATTAAATTGAATGTTATTAACATTAAAACATCATCCATTAATTATAACACATTTAACGGGTCTATACGCGCATTAAACTTCTCAAAATACTGTTATTTTGACCGGTCATGAGTAGACTAGTCTACTCGTGACCACGTCATGAGTAGACTAGTCTATTCGTTACCACGGCTGGTGCAACAGCCGAAACGTAGAGGTTAGTCAAAATAATAGTATTTTCAGAAGTTTAATGCGCGTATATACCCGTTACATGTGTTAAAACGCATATAAAACGCGAAAGTTTAAAAAATAGGTACTATCATCCATTAACAAAATAATTTTAACAAACTAGAGATAATAATTATATTTACCTACTATCTTTACGGAAATTGTGTTAGGAATAGGGTCTATAAACTTTCAGAGTAGACTTAAGTAAAATAAGTTAATTAAGGGTCGTTCAAAAATTACGTCGTATTAAATTCTATAGAATAAATGAAAACGGGACTTGAATGTGTATATGTATTAAATACATATATCTATTGGTAGAAATACCTTTTAATTCCCGATCTTTCGACATGGTTGCACCATAGGTGGTCACAGGCAGGCTGCTTTTTAGAGTCCCTCCTGATCTAGGTATAGTTACACTACGTCACGAAAACTAGACTATTTACATTGTACATGATTAATTGGAATTTAAAAAAATTGGTCTAACAGCGAACTTAACGTTTTCCTCTCACATTTTATTACATCAAGCGAGACCACATATTAGCTTTCCCCTTGTTTACGAACGTATTACTTGAATGGCCCCTTATCTTTTTTATAAGACAAATAAACTTATTATATATTATACCTACATGATCCTTATCTTGCTACTGAGACAACTATTGTTTGCATTTATAAACTGGTCATTGAACTTCGGTAGATGTTGTGCTAATTTTGTTTACATTATTACAGTATCAGCTGTTGAAAAACGCTCCGGCGCGATGTCCGCATTGCCGCAAGGTATCATCGGTTGGACCTCGAATGGCGCGCGTCAAGGGCACGTGGTTTGCAGTACTGGCGCTGGTGTTCTTTGCTATTGCTCTCGGAGTCACTCTCGGAACACTCTCAGCTGCCAAGAGCCATGGAGGAGGCATTTACGTTGCATACGTAGGCGGGTTTTTACTCGCACTCATATTAGGCAGCCGTGCTGTGTACTATTTCGCAATGAAAGTAAGTACGATCGAGGGCCCAATGTAAATATAATGTATAATTTGGTCTTGTGATAACATTTGTACGACTAGAAAGTATTTAGAGAAATTCTCAATTCCATATAGCATTGTTATAACTTGGTATATACAAGCAAAAAATATAGAACAGAATTTGTTCAATTTTAAGTTTAGTTGGCTTCCGCATGGAGGGGGAGTACTATACTTATATTAATAAAATTGGTATCATATTGCCATTCAAAGGTTATTGTGTATTGTAGTAATAATTTGTAGTAAACGCTGGCACTTTATGAACCAAATCATTGATGTGTACCATATTTGATCAGGACAAATTATGTGAAATAAAAAAAAATATCAAATTTCATGGAACATCGGTCCATAGACCACTCTATAGGTCCATGCTTGCTTTTATATGGTTTTCTGTTTCACTAAATTGTGCCCTAGTTGAGCATGTAAAGTGCTTAAAATATATACATACAAATAACAACATTTATCTTTGACTACATCATTATGTAAATACGATCTGACATTTTAATTATGTGATATTTATTAAACACAGTTTCCTCTGGTTGGTAGTGTATATTAAATACTTTTCTTCCATGTATAGATTCTTTCTTTTTCTTTTTATGATTTGTGAAAAAGTTAATTAATCTATTTAGCCAGCCACATTTATTAATGAAAGTACCTATATCCAATTATTTAAAAAGTTTGTAAGCTAGGTCTTAACACATTTGGCAATATATAATATTATTTTAATGAGTGATAAATATATAATAAATAAATATTTTATGCGTGCGGTTAGTATATTATTTTTAAGTTGCTTAGACGACTTATATGAATTCTATATTAAGTAGTCAGTCAGGAAGAATCTCAATTTCAAATATGCAATTCGACCTTACAATTTCAGACATGCATGCAGTCTTATAATTTAGGTATATTAGTCTTGTTATCAATCATAATATGTATAGTAAAACGCCATGAGATTAATAATTATTGTATAATTCGGTTTTAGAATCGTTAGGTTTTTTTAAATTTACTAATATTTTATTTAAATGGCGAATATGTAAATTCTTTTCATAAACCTTCCGATATTATTTAAAAACACGCAATAGGACCCCCTATTGCGTGTTTTTAAATAATATCTAAAGTATTAATAAATTGTGTTTATATTTCCTAAAACTGACATTTTGTAATTTGAATATGATAGTTATATTTTATGATTTATATTCAAAATATATAAGGACTTCGGTAATATAAATCGTAATAATTAGAATTAAAAAATAATTAAAAATGTTTTCGTTCATTATCAACTGTATTTGTATTGATATTTTAATTGTTGAGTATTTAGACATAATAAGTACTGTACTGTATACAAACTACGTACATATAATGAAGAAGAAAAACTCAACTAACTGTTAGAATATACTGCATGGACCAAGTATTCTGTTACATAATATAAATACAAAATAAAATAATGTATACCTACATAATAAGGTAGAAGTCCGAGACGGGCCGCATAATGCCGCAGGCGGCATTGCGGCCTGCGGCTGCAATCGACCGCATTGTCGCCTGCGGCCGCGGCTTTTCTATTGCTGAGCGCTGCAGTCCGCGTCACCACTGGTACTGCGGTCAGGCGCAGCCACACGCTGCAGTGTCGCGCTGTTCGGAATAATTTTCATAGAAACTAGTAGTGTCGCTTGCAGTTTGCGGTTGCAGTCCGTCTTGGAATTGTGCCTTGTATGATTATTTCTTTGAATAGCTATCATCAGTTTACTTACCATGTCCATAAAGCTGCTAATACGACTGTTAAGAGGCCGTTAAAAAAAATCAGAGCAGACAATTAGGGGCAGAGCGGTTATCGCTTGATTTGACGAAACCTAACGGCTGAGGGGTGTTTAAAGAAAAAAAATTCAAAAAGGACGTTCGCAGCTTATTTGTTTTTTTTATGTATTATTTAAGAAATAAGGGTTCGAGATTTCGTGACGTACCTAATATTTATGTGGAATACAGTTAACATTATAAATGCGAAAATGAGTTTAAGAAATGTTTTCACGCCTTAATTACTGAACCAATCATCACGAAATTTTGCACACATGTGCCATTTTTCCATGAAGACTATATAGTCTGGAGCTCAGAAAAGGATATAGGCTATTCTTCATGGAAAAATGGATGGTTTCCATGGTATAGCTATCTCCACATAAAGATAATGAATACGCCGTAGAGATGTATTTATATTTTGAAGTTCACGCGGGGTCGCGGGTTAAATCCAGTTCAATATAAAGGCAGTACTCGACTGCTTCTATTTAAAATACTTATGTACACGCGTTAGAAGTTATACTTCTTATTATTCTTTATTTAAATACCAAACAAAAACTAAAATGCTTACTATAGCTAACTTCAGGGTGTCTAACTTCAGGGTGTCGGTTTTTCGTGACGGTGTGCGCGCGCATCGTAAAAATTTACTCTCATAATTTTTCCCTAACGCGCCAAAAGAAGTATAACTTCAAAAACAGACATTCACTGTATGTTCGAACTCCTATATTGTAGCCTTACTTTAAAACTAAGTTGAACTAAAAATCTTGAAATGCCAATCCAAGCTTACTACAAACAGGTTGGTCACCGTTCTTGTGAATCAAATTTCAGTCGGAGGTGCTAGGTCTTTTCGATACAGTTTACAATGATCTTCTATTTTAGGCAGCCAGCGGGATTTAACGCTAAATATCGCCCTTTCAGACTAATAATTTAACTAAACGATTTATCTGTAACATTTAGTGAGATTTTAGGGTTTCTTACCTCAGGCATGTTACGGTATAACCGCTGAACGTGAACTTATTTAGTTAACGAAAAAGTAAAATATACTATTCACAGTTGACTTGGCACCACGCTCGTCTTAAAGTGCAGAAATTAAAAGAATTTTAATCAAGTTGTAGCGTCTGGTTTGTTATTTTTTTAAAGGAGTTGTAGCAATAACGCAGCTTTATATTAAATATCTAAAATTACTGTTAGTGGCGATATATCGGTGTATTTCATAAGAACATATTATTAATAAATCCACCGTTAAAATATCGGTGTTTGATTTAAGAATATCGTTACGAACCTTAATGTATGACATAATACATAATAATCTACGTGATGTCCTCTACATATACATGAAAACCTTGGCAATAAATCAACTCGCCTGCTCATTGGCGAAGCTTGGAGTCTTCGTGTTGCTATTAGAATATATATTTCATTTTAAAATAATGCAAATCATCTTTTCATATTAACATAATAATTATTATTCAATATTCAATTAAAAATAACGAATATTTTGCCTGTGGCTTCGGCGCAAAGCTAGTATTAGTTATAAGTACATATATCTCGTTTCCGATATAGATCGAGATATACCAGTTTTTAAGTCTAACCAAGATCTGCCAAACAAAATGTTTCATCATATCAATACAGTACTTTTTGCTGGTATGTGTGAACAGACAAAAAATCTTGGATTGGGTTCAGTCATTAGGCAGCCTTAACAGGTACAGTTTTTTAAAATATTTTTAATGCGCAGACAATAGTAATATTTTATAATAATACAGATTATTGAGTTTTTCTTTCCTTGAAAACAATCTTACTAAAAATTAATGAAATTTTTAAATGGACACAATTACTTCTTTTATATCCAATGTGTCCGTATAACGAGCAGGGCCTTATAAAATCTTTAACAATCTTTGTTACAGTTGTTCGGTAATTTAATATAACTTTAGATTGGTAGTCATATTGTTTTTATAAATAAAAATAATATAATATCATCGAGATTTTCATCTATCACTTTATCAAACAAAATTAAATATTGTACAAAAACAAATACAACAGTAGATTTAATAACAAACCGCTATATCTTTTGAAAAACCCACAATATTGTGTCATATTGATCTCTACAGACCTTATCTCTCGTAGGTTTTAAATTATCCTGTATTATGTTATATACAATTAGACATTATATGAGTCATTATAAAATTGTTTTATGCATTCCTTACGTATCAGTATGCACTACTTTAATTCAATTTAATTGCTTAACGTAAGCTAGCTAGCTATTAAATTTAAAACTATTTTTACTCCGTTTCATTCGTATACTTGCAATCTTAGATTAATTATTTATCTAGATGGAGTGTCACTCTTATAAACGTCATAAAAATCGCGGGAATTATTATGCTAGTGTGCGTGACAGCTGTCATTACGCTTCTGCAGTTCGTGTGCGTGCGTAATGATACCAGTTTCAGTGCTTCAGTGCAGTGTGTATTAAATTATGGGAAAATTACATTATCATAGATTCAAGACATTCTTATACTACAAAATGTTTTGTAGGTATATAGTCAATTATCTCTTTCTATTTACTCTCATAATCTTAATATATTATAACAAAATATATACTAAATATAACCTCTTTTTTAATGAGAATATTACTATAACCCACGATAATTATAAATTTAAAAATGTAAACAATCTTCTTCATTAAAATAAATAACAATATTCATCATTAAAATAAATAACAATATTACAAATGGTAATATTGTTATTAATTCCGAAAATGACAACTGTGCTGCTTTGTGGATCCATTAAAAATGCTAATGATTATGTTAGATAATGTTTCTATTACTCTCTATCGTTAAAATATCATCAACTTTGCAAGATTACGCGGGAAATTTAAGTTCATAAACTGGCACTTAAAAAATACCAACTAATATTAATTTATTTTCGGAATATTAAAATGACTTATTTAGCCAGTTATTGTATGAAATAATGTTACTAACCGATGATAAGAGATATATATATACTCATTTTCCGATTTTTGTCGTTTCGGCACACTAATTACACACGTTGACATTTTAAATGACATACTATTGCTCCTGGATACGACGACTTGTCAAGTGACGTCACGATTGACACTAACAGAACAGAATTGGGGTGAACAGTTAACCTCAATTTTTTTTGACGCCTTTACAACGCCAAGGGTCCATCTAGATCTATCATTAATCTAAGCTTGCAATATAGTATAACTACAGCATGAATTGCGTGTATAATTGTTGTAATTTAATTATGAAAATAGTCCTTGAA
Source organism: Leucoma salicis (assembly GCA_948253155.1). Classification (NCBI taxonomy): domain Eukaryota; kingdom Metazoa; phylum Arthropoda; class Insecta; order Lepidoptera; family Erebidae; genus Leucoma; species Leucoma salicis. The sequence goes on from OX411818.1 coordinate 17,714,917, forward strand.
AATGTAGTGGAAAATATACTGTACATAATCAATTGGCTTTATTGTACTATAGGACCCAATTTTCTTTATGTAACAAAATTATGGCGAAGAAATGCCTATGATTATCACCTCTTTCTATGGCGATAACATGCATGCCAGGGAGATTGCGTTTATGGGGAAGAGACCCGTTCCTTCTCCATAAACAAAAAGTTAATGACTGTTCTAAATAATTAATAATTATATAGTTAATTGAAATATAAAACTTATTCATGCATTCTTGAAAATATTAACCATAAATCATTTGACTTTCTCTATTAAAGAACATCATACCGACGGGAACGTGCACAATAATGAGTACCTCTATGAGTTGTCAATAGTTTTATATGCTATTAAATATATATTGTTAGTGAAATATAAATTAGTAAGAGCGCTAGCAGTGAAGCGTAGTTATTGTAATTATATTATAAACTTTAAAACTATATATAATGGAACGAAAAAATATGGTTTAGTTTAGATGTTCTATGAAAAATGTAAAATTGGTTATTAATTATTGTTTTCAAAAATGTTAGTGCTTTATTACCTGTATTTATAGATATAAGTCAAATAAACTGTACCAATCGAAATTTTATTTAATAATTGTGCATTGTAACCAACCTTACCTTACTTTTGATAATATAACTGTGTTCCAGTTGAAATGCGTGTGGCGAACAGATACTACAATGTTAAAATAATTTATTAAGGTAAATCCAGGTAACAAGCTGATCTGTAATATGTTTGTCAGTTCAGGGTGACCTCATAATAGACTTGCTTAAGTCTGCTCGAATGTCATAGTACTATATGCCCTGGCCATGGCATGGATAATTTTGCAGCTACAGGCAATTTTTTTTTCAATTTTCGTACGATTCAAATATTTGACCTTTTTATACATGGTATTGTTATCATAGTATTATATTTTCTATTTTTGTGGGGAATGAAATAAGCCATGATGATAGGTTGATTTTATTAATAACAACATAAATTTAGGAGTGTTACACTGACTTAGGTATAACGTAGGCGTATAAACCTACATGCGTACATAGATGTATTATTGAGAACCATTAAAAATATAACTTAAAAATAAAGCGTGCGTGTACGTTATAAAATATATGACACAGTGTTTTAGTAAATTTTATGAATTTACGTTATCTTTAATTTTGTATACATGTAAATGTGAATACATTTTATAGTGTTTTGTACTTCAAAGTATTTAAATATTCATTAAAGGTAATAAAAATACATCAAGTGATCTGTTTATCATCGAAGATCGGATCGGAGATCGCCACATTATTTTAATTCTTAAAGAATCTAAATCTATACAAGACTAGACAAACAGATACACAAAAATATAGTGAAAATTTGTAGGAAAACCTCGAACCTTACTTTACTAGCTTTAATTTAATATAAAGAACATTTCGGAAGTTATAATATGTTTGGAGTCAAACTGAGAGGGCTTCCACAAAATACTAATTAAGGCCTTACTATGTACCGGTCCGGCTGCCAATTAACAGAATAGTAAACCGGTAGAAACTCATTCTTAGTCACAGTAAAGTGTCAAGTCAAACTTTAAGCTCAGTTCGAATGTATGGGCCCTTAGTTGTGCTTGCGCCTAGTTCACACTGTGCATAAAGTTCCCAAATACCAGTGTATGCACAGTAATAACAGGTGCATTCTTCCTTCCCTTAATCCAATTTTTGTTAATGGTATTGTTAGACGAATAGTCACTGCATATGTCCTGGTAATTTTATATCTTAACAAGCGTACCCGGCGAACTTCGTACCGCCTCAGGAATCGATAAATTTCGTTTTAACTTATTAGCTGAAGTATATGGAAAAAATAATTCTCTTCATAATTTATTTCGTAAATTTTTTCTTTGTTTTAATCGTTACTCTACTATTCCGGGTGGAGACAACAAATCCAAGATCATAAAAATCGGTACTGTCGTTCTTGACTTATAAATAAATGGTGTAACGTGTAACTAACCCGATTTTGTTTTCTTACAAATATTATATTATGTATTAAAAAAATATTGAGTTGTCTGCCATTTTGTCGGAAAAGGAAGGAATAGGGTCAGAAGTCCGACACGATTAAAAAAAATAAGTGCCAAACCTGTAGTCCTTCATTAGTTTGACATTTTCTCAGTTTATTTGGGTACCTTAGTACCTACAATCCAATATATCAAATATATCATATCACTGTATCTATAAGTCTAACAAAGCCATTAAATCTAGAATTAATTGGAATATTACTGCCATGATATTAAATATTTTTAATAAGAAATGTCTTACCGCATAACATACAATGCTTAAGATCGGTAAATGTATAAAATCTAGTAACATGTACATAAAATACCGTTAATGCAAAAATGGTTGCTATGTGCATTTTACGTCACAATAACCTAAACGAATATATAGTTTTGTGGTGGTGGTTTTGAGGTGTAGTAAGATTACCATATAGAAAAAAAACCATTTATCGGAAGATTTTTTTACAATATTGAATTTAACATAAGTAAAAACTAATGGGTAAAAACCCTTTAACAGATATAATTATGTTTATCTATAAGAAAAATATTGGCTCCTCATATAGAAATCATAATTATTTCCATACTTTTATTGGAAATTGGTATTTCTTTATAATTAATGGCCCTTATTGTAAGTGTCCTTGTGTTGGTATCCCGAGACATAACCAGATGCATCGACGAGGTCTTTTCTGCCAGCAATGCCCTTCCCTTTGCCAGTTTCATCAAACCTCTGCTTATGAGATCCTGTGTACTTGCTGGTATCAGTCAAACGGTCTACAGCTGCAGCCGCAGCAGGAGATTTAGTTACCTTTAAAAAAATTAATACTTATAGTTTTATACAGTATAATTGCATAATTTATACCATTATTTTAGGACTTTTTCCTACAAATAACCTAAAAATACAGTGTCATCGTCTCACCTCTTTTTTTTTCGGTGAGCTTATTTAGCCAATTTTTTTTTTATTACTACCTGCTACAGAAATGTCGCGGTAAAGTCCATTTCACGAAATAAGTCCTGCGGACCGCCTGTCCTGTGGAACTAAATTTGACAGATGGGGAGATCGGTCATGTTGTCGTTAGTCGATGTTATCAAGGTGCGTTTGTTGTGGTAGATATTTTGTGAGTTTATTATTGGATTAGTGCGTTGGCCAACGGATTATTGTGACATCACGCGTCAGTTTCTCAACCAATCACAGTGAACACGATACGACATGTGAGATATGAGATTCTGCCTAACCCCCCTGCTCCTACAACCAAGGACCCTGCAAAGATAGTGGAACTACCTTTGGATATTTTGTCCGCCTTAGGTGAACCCACCGATTACACGTCAAAGCATATCTAGCAAGTAGGTTCTACTTAGAAATGGCTTACCCAAAGAATATAAAAATACTCTTTTCAATAAATATTTAATGCTAGAAAATTGCCCTTTTTTATTGGGCCCAAAATTTAACCCAGGAATATCCGCCGCTATTAACATTGTTAGAGATCGATATAAAAAAACCGAATCATTTCAACAACAAATTGGCGCTGGAATGAATAAATCAAAAGAGGGTTGCCTCTTTTACTTCACGCTGCCGCATATTCGCGGATCTATACGATATGCAAACGCAGCTACGTACCAAAGCCATAACTCCTAGGCTCGAAAAATCATTCCTTAATATAATCAAGGACCAAGAACTAGTTGAAACTTTGTGCGGTAGCGAAATATCTGCTACGAAGGCAATTGATAGAAAAAAGTTCTCAAATAAAGAAATAAGTGCTTATGGCCTAGACCTTCTTCTAGTTCAACACTACCACCTCCCGCTCATAACCAGCTTCCAGGAAAACTGGCAGCCCTCTCTCCTCTGGGGTATGGTTCTGGGGCGAGGGGGATACAAGGCGTCATACTTGCCAGCTCAACAAGCGATATCTACCAGTTCGAGCTATCCAAAGACAGGGATTACACACCCGCAGTGATGGAAGATTGGTACCGGTTGGTCCGTGCATCACTTCGACTATTCAGGTACCTACATGCTTGTTGTTTACAATCGCATATTACATGTTGGCAGAACATAATAGATAATAAGGTATGCTAAGAATGGATACAAAATCGTTTCCCAATATTTCACAAAGGATCCTTATTTAGCCTACACATGTTTGGCAGTTCTTATCTATCGGAGTTAGGAGCAAAGGTAAAGAATTTGATGTCCAACTCGTATCGAAACGTTGACCCCTAAACAAAACCGTTGTAAAAGATTTCTTTTAAATCTAAAATCTTACAACTATATTCCAAAAATGGGTTTTAATATGTAAGACCACCGAAGTGCCCAAATTAATATCACTTCAATGTTTCATGGCTACGTCTTTATAAGAAACATTTCTTAGTGTATACCTATATAAGTACACACCTCATCATAAATATTTACGATTTTAGTTTCAAGATTATATCTCCCTTTGATACTTTACGCAGCATTTCTAATATTTACTCAAAATGTCTTATTAACGTACATAAAACAAAAAGTTTGGTCATCACGCAAAAACTACTGTACGAATTTTGATGAAACTTTTTTTTCCGATTGATTGTTTTTGTATTGAGGGAAACATATTTTTACAATAAACAACCCGATATGTACATAACATCACGCCTGTATCCCTGAAGGGCTAGGCAGACGTATATTACATGCCCACATAAGTACATAAAAAATTTTATCTTGAAATTTTCTCAGAAGCATCTCGTACCGGCTAGGGTGCGATCAGCTAAGGTTCTGAAGTAAAAAGAGTGAACTAAAATTTCACATTAAAAACATAAAACTGGTCGCTACTTTCCTGGCCCTAAAATGTTTTGTATTACGCTGTTGCTAACATAGCAGCAATCGGCTATGTAAACAGGATGAGACTTATACACTCACCTGAATAACTTGAGAAACATTTGGCAGTGGTGCGAGAGAAGAATCTATTTCTTTGCATATTACATCCGTACAAAAGAGAACAACGAAGCTGATGAGCAATCACTGAAAGTTAATACCAACACAGAATAGAAGTTTTCACTGGAAGCTTCCAATTCCATTACTAGGCAGATAGGATGACCCTCAATAGATCTCTCCGCCTCGCGAACCACTGCCAAATGCAAAGACTTAGGTTTCATGGAAACAAAATCTCTATGCTATTTGTCTAGATTCCTTTATTAATTTACAATTAATTGGCAAGACATGTTCTTTTACACTTTCTTGCATTTTCATTTATCGTAAATTGTTTAAAAAAAGTAGGAAATTACCGGGCAACATATATATTGGTTTCCCGTTTTCGGCCTTCACAACCTATTAAAGTCTTCTAAAGATCTTAAACCTAACAAAAACCTTCTCGGGTCTTTTTATAGGCCTTGTCGCCCTCTGCACCATAGTTTTACTCTGACGGCGGCCTGTACTCACCTGTACTCGCCGAGAAACTCCAGCTAAATCTCTGGAGTATATATCTTCGAATGAAGCGACTCATATAATATTGATCGAACTTCACTCGAGAAGTTCGTTTGATCATATATTAAACACGAAAATAATCATTCGAACTTGTTCATTTTATTGCAGGTGTGTCAGAGAAAACTGTAACGAGAGTTACAAAAGAAGGCGCAACAGCGGCGAGTACTTCTAAAAGTTATCGTCACCCCAGGGAAGAGTCGTCCGCATACCAAAAAGTTCGACTTGAATGGATTTGATTTGTGCGCTATACGGCAAAAAATTCAAGTTTTTATGTTGTGATGAAGGAATTACCAACATTGGCTAAATTACGTGCAGCTTTGAGAGAAGACATAAATTTTCAAGGAAGCATCACAACATTGCACCGTATATTGCAAAGTATCGGTTTCAAGTATAAGCGATGCCAATCGAAACGTACATTAGGTACTTATGGAACGTTATAATATTACCGCATGGCGTTCAAGATATTTGGAGAGAATCCGAAGAAGTCACAATGTGGAGAAAAAGTCTGTAGTATATTTAGACGAGACCTATATATAATATACACAACACTTATCATGCCAAAGGCTGCTGGCAAAGTGAGGAGGAGCCTGGGATGTTCGTGTCAGAGTCATCAGGGAGTCGTTGGATAATTGCTCATGCGGGAACTGAAAATGGTTTTGTTAATGGTGCATTGTTAATGTTCAAATCCCAATCCAAATCCTCAGATTACCACAATGACATGAACTCAACGAATTTTTTGAAATGGATGAGTGAAAAAGTCATTCCTAACCTACCTGAAAGATCACTTGTGGTAATGGACAACGTTCCGTATCACTGCACTCAAATAAATAAAGCGCCTACAATGTCAACTATTAAACGAGGAATGGCTGCGAGAAAAGGGAGTATATTTTGAAGATACTTGGACAAAAGCTGTATTATTTGAGTTAATTAAACAAAACAAAGGTCCACCTACATAAGCCGTGGATGCATTATTAAAATCTCATAATCATGAATTGATAAAATTGCCGCCTTACCACTGCGATCTCAATCCGATTGAAAAAATGTGGAGCCTTGTAGAGACAGGTAGCGGATAAAAACGTGGGCCAAGATCCAAAAGAAATTGTACGCCTAACAGAAGAGACTTTTGAGACTGTTACAGCGGGAGATTGGGCAGCTCAATGTAAACATGTACAGCATTTGGAGGAAGAATATTTAAAAAATGATGGTCTTATGGATGAAGAAATGAATCGATTTATTATATCCACGGCTAGTGATAGTGAAACAGAATCTGATTCTGTTTCTATTCACTCTTCTGATAGTGATCATAGTATGACTGATCGTAATTATTCAATAAAACTTTTAAATGTTATTTTATTTTTGTAATTTAAAGTTGGTCGAACATCTCGCATTTTATATTTAAGAAATTACAGGAAGATTTATTTTTCACTAATCTGACCTTAGCAGTATAGGTACCTACCTATATTAAAAATACATTATATTAAAACATTTTTTTCTTATCTAAATATTCGAGTCGTAGTAGTTAATAAAATGAAAGTAAATGAACGATAAATTATTTCGCCTGATTACCCCATATTTAACCCTGGCAATATTATGTCGCGCAAATACAGCGCTGCGTCTGCGGGACTTCTTTCGTGAAATGGACTTTATAATAAACTTGATGCCTTTGGTATAAATTGTTCTGTGACTTGATGCCAATATTGACACTTATACTGCGGGTGACGTTATATCAGACACTCTATGTAGGTACACGGTATACCTAGGTACCTACTAACTTAAAAATAAAAAATAACCCTTCCCGTGTTTCTTCAAACAAACTAGCCAGAATTAGTCGCCTCGTACGAATCGGGAATGAATGATAATGTATTGTTTGTCGTTACCAACGTCTAGAAAGTCAGGTAAGCAGATATCACTAATCTAGAAGAATTAACAGTAACGTAATCGTTAAAGTTTCATCAATTTTAAGAAGAGGTGAGTAGGTAGTGTACCTACTATCGCCGTTCAGTCATGAAACGTCTGGGCGTTTTTCGATTGTAAGAGAAGCTCTAACGGATAGGATTCCTGTTTTAAGTAGTGAAGTCGGTAATAGTGTAGTTGTGGATGTGATTACTACTTGTCATTAGCCGGATCGTTTTGGCTTATCTGTACCACAATTAGTAATAAACGAAGAGACTACCTACTTAAAATTGGTAGGGATCTCTCAAACAGGTAAAAATATTTGATATTGAATTAAAAACTCACGTGTGATGAAACTCCAGGCTGTCCACAAGTGGTGAGTTTATTTTTAATTTCGTCCAATTCCACCTTTTTGCTTTTAGCCAGATCTTCAAGGAATTTCTGGTAATCATCCATGGCGAGCTTAAGTATCTTCATTTTTTTGAAGTGAATTGCAGTATCTGTGGTTGTGATTTTCTTTCCATCGATGACCTTCGCTTGCTTCATCCATTTATCGCTTTGAGAAAGTGTAATAGTCTTGCCATCTGATTTTGGATCTCCGAACTTGGAAAACGCCTTAAATGCATCCTGTAATCACGTTTTTTTATATTTTAATCAGGTATTTTTTATGTTCATACTTAAGTTATCACAGAACTACCCATCCACTTTTCTACAACAATGACTTCAGAATTAATAATAAAGATCTACAAGAACATTATATAAGCCTTCAAGACTGAAATTACCTATATGACTGAACTAAATTTTTATGTCACAAAACTCACAAACACCATTCTACGGCTACGGCACGGAAGAGGATCGAGGTCGAACCCCGTCTGAGATTAAGTCTCGCAAGGAATACATCTTTGACTTTTAGAAATGGTATCCATCCATCAGCCTTTTAACGTCCACTGCTGGACATAGGCCTCCCCAAGAGAACGCCACAATGAGCGGTCCTGTGCTGACCGCATCCAACGGCTCCCCGCAGCTTTGACCAGATCATCGGTCCATCTGGTGGGGGGCCGTCGTACGCTGCGCCGTCCGATACGTGGTCGCCACTCGAGAACCTTTCGTCCCCAACGGTTATCGGTTCGTCGAGCGATGTGGCCTGCCCATTGCCACTTCAGCATGGCAACCCGGCGGGCTATGTCGGTCACTCTCGTTCTCCTACGGATCTCCGTATTACGGATTCGATCACGTAGAGAAATACGGTCTGTTAACCTACGATTGTTTCACGTTGATTTGTTGTGAGAAAGAGTGGTACTTACCTGATCGAGCCGGCCCATTCATGATGGAATAAGAAATGCTCTAGCACTAGAAAATAAAGCCTTATGGGGGGACAGAACACGATTGTGAAAAAAAAATGATACCTAGCTAGTTACATATTGTTACTTCCATTTCTTTAAAAAGGCGTCAGTCGAATGAAAACATGAATAACATAATAGTTAGACCATTGTAGTATTTAATGAGTCCATTTTCCCGCCAAATTAGTTTAAGCTTGTAACCTCCACGAAATCCACCATTGTAACGTAGATATTGTAGACTGCCAAAACCTTTTAACTGATTTTATGATGCAATAAATTTTGTTAGAAGTGTGTTTTTGTACTTTCAGAATATTCACCAGTGGACCTGCTATGCTAATTGAAATAATCGGTAGGTATTTGCCTGTCAAATATCTTATTCGACTTGGGACTTTAAACTGTAATAAATAAAATCACAGCAACTGGCATAGATCGCACGTAACTAGGTAATATGGGGTGAGCGTGTACTTTGTAGCACACGCTCACCCCAACGTTTGTGTTGCTAATACCTACTTTTAGCACGACCTAGGCTTCGAATCTGTGACCACTGAAGTAATTTCACATAGTTCCATTGGTCTGCCAATACAGGCGGAGAGACGGCACACGGCAGGTTTATTTAGTGCGTGAAGGCCCCAAACTACCCTGTTCGTTGTCGGAACAACGGGTTTTGGTAGATTTAAAAAAAATGGTTTTAGGTTCCTATCTGTGCAACTTATGCCTTATCAACAACCGTTCTGTTAATAGTTTAATGGATAGTTAAGTATCTACCTTGAATGGTATCGCGCCGTCTTCTTTGTTAGAGTTTCCATTGACTGATCCCGACGCACTCCCATTCTCCAACTTGACGTCCTTCACTTCTTGAGTCACTTGTTCTACAGCGTCAGACATTTTGTTGCAATTTTCTGGAACAATAAAATAATGTTATTCACAAGTTTATTTTCTCATGTTAATACGTAGATTTAATATATAGATACTAAATCTATGTGTTAATATACCTATTTTAAGCACGTGTTAGGTCTTCTATTCAATTAATTTAAATTCTTATTCTACAGTTCAAATTTAAAAATTCATACCTCAACACAAAATGTGAAAATGTTAAATCGAAAATAACATTCACGAGCAGGATTATTTTCGATTACACACTTTATGTTAATTTATATGGCTAAGCACGTCAAATGCTAAAAATATCTAAATAATAACTTTATTTCATAGGCTATGTAACAATTAAAAACGTCAAATTTACTAATAACTAACACGAGCGCATCCGCAATGTCGCAATTGCAATCGTCACAAGTGGATTCCGTATTAAGGCTTTTCCTGAGAAGAACCCGGCAAGAAACTCATGAGCCACTTTTTTAAATCGCCATATTCTTAGTGTTTAATTTTTTATACTTAACTAAAGGTGCTTACCAAGAACCCTTTTAATCCGCGTGGTGACGGATTAGGAATACAAGTGTCCCATCCATCCATCCATCAGCCTTTCGAAGTCCACTGCTGGACATAGGCCTCCCCAAGAGAACCACCCCATTTTTTCCCACGGGTGTCGTATGAGGCGACTAAGGGAAGTAAGCATTTATCATCTATTGCATGACTGGTGGTAGGGCTGGGCACTAAGTGGGAGTACTCACTTGGTATCGGGCCCGAGCGGGTTGGTACCATCATCTCCCGTGTAACCGGCCATGGTGCACATCGTTGCGTTTTGACTGTAGCAGGAGATAGCCGTTTATTCTTTCATTTTATATCAGTGAAATGAAATGAGCAGCGGCTTGACAATACTCGGTATAATTGAGTCCATGAGTGACAGTAACCATTTAACATAGCTCGTCTGCTACTACATGCAATAAAAAAAGACTGACATGCAATAAAAAAAAAGTGCTTATTTAAAACAGTACTATTAGGTATGTGGAGCAGTTCAAGCCCATTTCGCTTTATCTTCCAAATAATCCGAAGTTATAACCCTTACTAGATACTAAGTTTGATTTTATAGCTTTCTTAAATTTCTATAATGGCATGTTTTTAATATTTTCAGGAGTTTAATTGAAGAAGCGTATACATTCAGAATGGAGACATTTAGGAGATAGGTAGGTATATATCTTCTCATTTCTTCAAAGAATTATAGTAGTATACTTACCTACCGATATGCCTTTTATGAAATTTAACTAGGTAGGTAATGTCTCTTTGAGCAACCTTAGTGCTCGGCATATTATTGACCCCAAACAGCAAATACAAATACCACAAACGATAGTATTATCACGAACTAGTCAGCATACTGTCAGACAAATATTCGTCAGGTCTCAGGTATAAAATTAAGTTTTTCCGTTAATCCCGCCGTAACCGTAATCCCGTAATCTTGTTCTGAGGTCACCTTTTGCACCCCTCGTGGGGTCATGGAGGCCCGCACTCGCAGAAAGAGATCAAACTTTAGGAAAAAGGATATATTGTAATGAACGATAATCGTTCATTACGATATATTGTTTTGGTATTCTTTTTCCATCTGTGTTAATTTGTTGTGTGTGTGTGTGTGTGTCAATGTCGCTCACAGCAATTTTATACTTAAATAAGTAGGTAGTATTTATAGAAGAAAAATATTGTTTCGGTAAGAAATGATGTCATCGATCAGGCACAATTTGCCCTGTAACATAGAATATGCTTGACGTAAGGTAGGTATCTATCGCACCGCAATGTATCGTAGGATAACACGAATAGCAGTAGATCACGTTCTAGCGCTAAATACGGCTATTACATCACTGACCTTGCCAACTACAAGATTTGCTGTAAACACCAGCTGAGATTTTAAACTTGAATTTTAAGCCATGACTATGACTAGGTACTTAATAAATGAAGAGATGAATTATTTTCGTACTTTGACACGCTTATTACTTATATAGGCAATAGCGGTTAATGATAAAATGTCATCCCGAGCGCCTGAAAACCTTTCACAAAATCCAATAAATTCGTAAAAATAACAGTAAGTATGTAATAAACTTTTCAGCTAGCTAAGATTAAATTTTAGGTCAAGAAGAAATCTACTATAGATACCTATATAGGTATATAGGCCTTTTTTTTGTGTAGGCGGGGGGAAATGTACCTAACCGCACACCCCGTCGTTCGGGGCAACGAACAGGGTAGTGTGGGGCCATTACCCACTAAATAAATATAAATATAAAATATAACATATATAGGCCTACTACTTTAAAGAATAAAATTTATTACTCTTGTAGTAGGTACCTACTCCTACTTGATGCTTCAATTTTAGGTACCTATCTATAGCAAAATCAAACTAGTACATATTTACTAATCAACAGAAGAGAACAAGTCTGTATATGTGCACTACGTGACTAGTAGAGAATTTCTATGGAACCACACGACTTAAAAACACATACACACACATTCTTATCTACATTGTGAAAAATTTCAAGGCGTAGGTAGGTACCTGCTCACTGAGATGCTAAACTATTTTGTAGGTAAGTAGTATAATCTACGATGATCCATTTTACTTCCCAAAGAAATTTACTTAAATAAGTGTTTACCACCATACATGGTATAGGTATCCCACGCACTGTTGTACGTTCGATTATACAGGACAATTGTTTTTGTTATAACAGACTAGCTTCTTTCGCGACATCGTTTGCGTGGAATTTAATTATTTTGTATTGTTAGTGCGGAACTGTATTTATTTGTCCAAAATTAAAGTAGTCAAGTTAGGTACGTACTCCTTATAACATTAGCTATCTTTCAGTGAAATTCCCATCCAAAATGGTCTAGCCATTTCGGAGATTAGCCAGTACAAAATAAAAAACGGTATTTTGTTATAAGAAACGTACCTATACACTTTCAAACGCATTCAGTAAAAAGCTGTTATTATGAATTACAAACAGACACTTTTTTATTTGTTTGTATAGACAACAACTCTAGGGAATAATCCCTGTATAGCGGCCATAGAGAGAACTTTATATAAACATACCAAACACCATCCAGTCGCAGAACAACGATTTGTGGATCGCACAAAGAATTACCCTGTGTGAGAATCGAAGCCTCGACACGGGAGGTATGCATCTTAACCACTCCACCATCCGTGCGGTCAAAAGTCAAAGTTTGTGCTATCCATATAAAATTTTGCAGTGATACTCAACCTTTTCTATATGCTACAAAGAAGTTTAGTGTTTAAGTTAGTACTTTGAGTAGGTATGTTAATAAAATAAGGTCTAAAGGTGGAGATATTCTTACGCAAACACAAGATGTGTTAAGCCGATGGAGTGAATATTTTGGAGATATGTATGCACATCAAACATCCTTCAGGGTGATGCTGGTGCCACATGTGGGCTAACAGATCAGCATTCGGTACCGGCATCCTCTGATGACATTAGTATGGATGAAGTTGAATGGGTGATTAGAAGTTTGAAAAATGGTAAGGCAGCGGGTATTGATATGGTGTCTGCTTAGATGATCAAGCTTGGAGGCTCATGTGTCTGGGAATCCTTCCTGATGCTTTTCAATTTATGTTGGAGCTCAGGAAAGGTTCCCAAGGACTGGAGAAGCGCAGTCATCGTGCCCTTGTTTAAAAACAAGGGTTCACGTTATGACTGTGCGAACTACAGAGCCATAAGCTTGACCACTTTGGCAGCCAAAGTGTATGGTAAGATTATTGAAAGGAGAATGAGGATGGTGTCTGATGAATTTTTGTGTGAGGCACAAGGAGGTTTCAGGTGTGGACGAGGATGCATGGCTCAAGTATTTTCTCTGCGCAACATTGTGGAGAAGCAGCTGGCTGTAGGCCAGAGGGTTTTCTGCAGTTTTATGAATTTTGAGAAAGCATTTGACACTGTTTTACGAAAGGAACTTTGGCACATTTTACCGGAGTATGGTATTAACGGTAGACTGCTACAAGCGGTGCAGTCCAACTACATGGACTGCAGAGCTTGTGTGCGGCTGGATGATGGAATGTCACCCTGGTTTGATGTCAATATCGGCGTTAAACAGGGCTGCGTTCTATCAGCTAGACTGTTTATCATATATCTGGATAAATGTCTACAAATGTTGAATGAAATGAATGTGGGAGTTCAGATGGGTGACTCAGTGGTTAACTCGCTGCTATATGCAGACGATGCGGTCCTATTAGCGCAGTCTACGACTGACCTGCAAACCCTAGTCGACGTAATGGCAGAAGATTGTAAGAAAATGGGCCTACGTGTGAATGTGAGCAAAACCAAAGTAATGGTTTTTGAAAGAGAAGAAGCCAGAACAGATGTTAGAGTAGCAATAGGAAATGGTGTGCTAGAACAAGTGGATGAATTTGTATATCTTGGATGTGGATTCAGTTGGGATGGAAGGTACACCACTGATGTAGAGAGAAGAGTGAATGCGGGAAATAGAGTGAACGGAGCATTGGGACAACTTCTCGGCAGCCACCACCTCAGCCAGAAGGCACGTGTCGCAATACACAATGCAGTGCTTGTCCCAACGTTATTATATGGAAGCGAGAGTTGGGTATGTAAAAAGGAGCATGAGAGTAAAATCAATGCGGTCGAAATGCGATCTCTGCGGAGAATCTGTGTAGAGAGGTTGACTGACCGCATTCGTAACAATGACGTAAGAGAGCGAGTAGGTATGAAAGAGAGTATTGGTGTAAAGATGCGAAAGGGAATGCTCCGATGGTTCGGACATGTGGAAAGAATGCCGGACGAGCGACTGGGTAAGAAGACATACAATGCGAAAGTGGAAGGATATAGGTACAGGGGGAGACCGAGACTTACCTACCTAGACCAAATTGGTCATGTATTGAAGGAAGGTGGAGTCAGGAATCTCCGAAACCGGCGAGCGTGTATGAAGAGAGTTATGAATGTTGAGGAAGCGAGAGATATATGCAAGAATAGAGCCTCTTAGCACTCTGTTCTCTCGCAAGGGAAATGGCGTGATGATAAGTAAGTAAGTATGTTAATTATTTGACTGTACAGGTAACACAGAACATATTGTCTAACAGTGACTACTGGGCATCTTAAAAATAAAAAATATTTTTATATAATCGCAATATAGCTGTAGTAAATGTTAAGTGATATAGGGGCGGTTCATAAAAAAAGTTAGTCTTCTTTTTGAAACCATTTAGTCGTGGATATCTTATGGACCAGTTCTAGTACCTTAGTCAATAAAATGCTTAAACAAAATAGCTCCTACGATATGCTGTGTGTAGGCTACACCATTTAAAGTATATTACTCGGCTGCATTATTCAAATAAGGATATGACCAATCCCGATTTGGAAATACTAGCCTTGGTAGGTGGTATAATCCTGAAGACAATGTGGAAATAAAAACGAGCAATAACAAATTACAGTATCGCGGGGGCTACAATAACGGTGGGCGTAAAATATATCCACCTCTTTTCTAGTTGTCAGTGAGGTATTTACTAAAAGTAGAATAAATGATATGACCTACAGATCATGGATGACTACATGAGTTGATTGATAGAAGTCAGCTATACATTCTAATTCGGTCCAATCAGTGCTTAAAATTTATGGTTTCAGTACAAGCGACTGTTGTGTAAGGTGATATGGATTATTGTCCAAATCGAAATCAAAGTAGGTACTTTCATTACTGTTTTACCCAATTAAATAATATATATAACCAGGGTTTTTTTGTGGGGACACACGGGGCACTGCGTGCCCCCAAAGGATGTTTTGCAAAAAACGAAAAATTGCCATAAAAACTGAAAAAAATGAAACAATTTAAAAAACAAAAATAAACTATTTTGGTAATATTTACAAAATCTAATCTATCTTTCCTGAATGGTTACCGCGTCACCTCATACGAGGGAGAACCTCGTACAACAAACTTAGAGACTTTAACAGTTTCATCGCTATTGGTTATCAAGTTAAACGGTCCACCACTAAATATGTTTGACCCTTTGAAATAAGTACAAAAATTATGGGCTTACTTTTTAGAGAATCAATCCGACAATTAGGTCAATAGGTAGGCAATTAAGTCTTATATGCAAACATTGGCGTTCTGGTTGCCATGGAATATTGTTTCAAGTACAAGTGCGAGTGGAAAATTGGTTAGCGGTGCGGGGTGGTTCTTCTAAAGGGCCGCACTAACACTACACTGATTTTCGCACGGAAAACGGTGGGTGTTCAAAGTCCATTTTTCACGTGGTATGGTTTTGAGTTCTTTTATCTCGCAGTGATTCTACTAATATTATTATTGCATACAGAAGAAGATTAAATAACTAGAAGATCTAGTACCGCGGCGGTTAAAAGCTGTTATGAAGCTACACATGTAATATTGAGACAAATGAGATATCGAATGTTTTACAATATCTCGTGAATTAACTACGAGTACAAGGTTCATAAATAAAAATCAATCATTTATTTAGTTCATAGACGTGTTGCGGATTATTTGGCAGTTTTGTTGCCCTATATTCAGTGTAGGCTTATAGCGTGGTCCTTTGTTAGCCCTGTCTACAATTCTAAGTATTATTCAAATTGTAATATATATACAAACAGTTAATGTTTTGCTAGTGGACATAATAGGGTGTCCTTCATAGATATATTCATCGCAACGCCTTTGTTAAGTATCGGAATGCTAAAAAGTCGCAGTGCGTATTTATGAACAAGGGTAAGTAATATGTGTATGGGTCTATTCTTAAGTTAACATCAACGGCGTTTATTTTCGTCCAAAACATAAACCATAGGTAGTGATTGTTGTAAGTTTTATACACTGTGGGATAGTATGCAAATCCATTCCTAACATATTAATATCGTTGTCAGATCGATATACAACATAGGTAATTATATAATTATTAATAACTATAAAATAGCTTTTGTTAAGCTGGAATAAATTAAATTCCTTATATACTTTCAAATCATCAATCAACACGTGAGTTTGGTTACGTAACCTTATAAAAAGGTATACTTAATAATTGGTGTTCAATGAAACCATAATATATTACGTACAGATGGGGAATGAAATAATCTGTTATTGCCCGTGCTCCCATCCAAGTTCAATCTTATTTTATTTATTTATAGACTCACGCCTTTTCCTCAGAGGGGTTGGCAGAGACAACGGATTTCCACTTGCCACGTTCCTTGCTCACCTTTTTTGCCTCATTCACTGTCATTATATTCCTCATACATGCACGTCAGTTAAGGGTACTTCTGACCGGACCTTTCTCGAGAATCAGAGAACGTTCGACGAGGTCTACCCCTCCCAACTGTAGATACCATTCACACTCGCCATATGTATCTTTTTTGATAACCTGCTTTCATCCATCCTCTCTACGTGTCCAAACCACGTTAATATTCCATTCTCAATCTTTGTCACCATATCTTCCTTTACACCACATCGTTCTCTCACTACACTGTTTCTTACTCTATCTTTCAAAGTTATACCACACATACTTCTTAGAGCTCTCATCTCCACTGCATTTACTCTACTCTTGTTCTTCCTCTGCCATACCCAACTTTCACTTTCGTACATTAGAGTTGGTAATAACCACGGAGCCGTGGTACTAACACTCCATTGTGCACGGCGAGACGTGCCTTTTCAAACACTTTCCGACTACTTGTAAAGGAGTGTAGTGCCCCATTCACCTGATTACATGCATTCACTCTCCTTTCAATGTCCTTTTCATACTTCCCATCTCTCAAAACAAGTTCAATCTTGGAGTCTGCAAATACATTATACTTAAACATATAAATCTACATTGCATTCTCATTACCAATAGATGAAATATGATAAACCATTGCAAAGCTTAGTAAAAAAAAAAACATGACTGTACAGATGATGGAGCCGTTAAGATACCGAAGTCCGATGCCTGTGTTGTGGGTTAGATCCCCACGCGGGAAAATTCTTTGTATGATCCAGAAAAGTTTGTTCTGAGTCTGGGTGTACATTGTCTCCGTGAAATCGTATGTTTGTAAAGTCCACCGCGATGTGAAGGGTTGTCTTAAATAACCACTGAAGGAATGTATTATGGTTCCGATGGGCCGTTAATAAAGGCGGAGAGACGGCACACGGCGGGTTTCTTTAGTGGGTGAGGGCCCCACACTACCCTGTTCGTTGCCCCGAACGTCGGGGTGTGCGGTTAAGAATTTTTTTTCTTACCTTAACAAAAAAAAGGGTGTCTTAAATAAAAGTCTTCAATAAAATTAGCTATTTTGAATCATTATTTAGGTATTGTTAAGTACACAATAAAAGAGCTAATTCTTATCCTTATCACCTGAGTGCAAAGCTGTTGTAACATCATCAATGACAATGTTCAAGGCGAGAGTTACAATTAGCGGCGCAATTCAGTTTTTGGTGTTTTTCCAAAGATATCTGATACACCATTCAATTAGTAACTAATGATCTTATTATGTTAAAATGTTAAATATTTTAGTTGTTAAAAACAGACAAATTAAATTGTTGTCTTGAATGATATTTTAAATGTAACTAACAAGGTTATATACCTACCTACAGAGTATTTTGGATTTAATATCACCGCTTATAATATGCCCATGGAAGACCTCAATATTCCACCTAGTATATTGTGCGGAAAAGATTAATCTAGTTAGACAGAAGGGAAAAAATATATTTGCACGAGATTTTTTGTCACTATTCTATTTGAATGCAACATTGGGTAAAAAAATCTAGTCAATCCATTGAGTAGGATATAAAATATTCTAAAGTATGGCTTACAGAATAATGTAACCTATCTATCTCCTTCCTCATAATGGAAGTATCCAATAATTTTTCTTTTCGATCAAAAAGTAGTGTGATGACCGCGCCTGTGTAGTTTTTTTTCTATTAATTCCCACTCGTACATTTTAGGTGTGCACCTAATAACCACCGAAGGAATGTAACATGGTTCCAGTGGCCCGCCAATAAAGGCGGAGAGACGGCACACGGCGGGTTTCTTTAGTGGGTGCAGGCCCCACACTACCCTGGTCGTTGCCCCGAACGATAGGGTGTGCGGTTAGGAACATTTTTTCCTGCCATAACAAAACACACCTAATAAAGTTATTATTATTACCTACTTATAAAGTTTTGTGGACACAACTGTACGGAATTATTATATTATATTAATAAAGATTATAATTAAGAGATCATGGGTAGCAGGTCAGCCGTTGACCTGACGAGACCGACGACCTCGAATAGACTGTGCCTGACACTCTGACCTATTTCTTACTTTAACCCAAATACGTTACATACATACAATTCGAGTCAATGCACGTTTCCGCTTGTATTGTGTAAGTATATACACTGGCAGGTCTTTTAATTATTATCAAAGTTTCCAAACAAAGTAGTCACTGAATTTCTCAAACCTCATTTCCATCCATCCCTCCATCCATCAGCCTTTCAACGTCCACTGCTGGACACAGGCCTCCCCAAGAGAACGCCACAACGAGCGGTCCCGTCATGGGGGATAATGCCGTAATCGCCACGCTTGGCAGGCGGGTTGGCGATCGCAATGAATGTTGTTTATTAACAACATTCAACAACTCGAGGGTGTGTTGCTGCCCACTCCCTCGGTATTTCCTCAGTCGGCCCTTACGACTCCCGTGGGTAGAGAGGGGTGGGACAATTCTTAAGCCGGCCCCACACGGCTACCTCATTTAAAGAGGGCCAAACTACTCGAAAAATATATAAAAGTATGCTGAAAACGCATCAACGCAAGGTTGTAAACGAGACCGTTTCTAAGTTATATTCCCCACAGACTACCATTTTTTTTGTTTAGGCGGAAAATAAATTATCCAACCGCACACCCCGTCGTTCGGGGCAACGAACAGGGTGGTGTGGGGCCCTCACCTAAAGAAACCCGCCGTATGCCGTCTCTCAGCCTGTGTTGACGGACCACTGGAACTATGTTACATTACTTCAGTGGTCCCACAGACTACCCCTAGAAACTCACACAAGTTCATCAAATTGCAACTGCATATAACGTACCTACATACTTAGATTGATACCTATAAATACTGAGTTACTGATTAAGATAGCGCGACTGATATCTAGTTTTGATAAACAAAGAAATGTGCTTACTATCTAATCTTATCTAGCTAAATTTGGCGACTAAGGACATGCAAGGAAGAAAACAACTAATATTAACTTTCATTTCTTGGTGTAGGTAAAATCCTCACATAATTTAGATTTAATTAAAATCTAACTTAACATTGATATGAGTTGTAATTTCAATTTGCTTTTCGGCTGATTGTAAGTTTAAAAAGGACCAGATGTGTTTTTATTTTAAATAAAAACTTTAATTGTAAATCTACTAGATTTAAAATACTTGTAGAGCAGACGAGTTTGCAGTCTGTTGTAAATTATTAAATAAAACTACGTCAACTGAATCTATGCCGTGTGGGGCCGGCTTTAGAATTGTCCCACCCCTCTCCACCCATGGGAGTCGTAAGAGCCGACTGAGGACCGGGGACGACCGGGAGTGGGCACTCTCTCACGTCTACTAAGGTTTAAGAAGCTACAAAAATACTCGTTATAGTTTACTATATCAGTTGTCACGTACTATCGTTAATTAACGATTGTTCTCGGCAGGTACCAGACACAAGAAATCGTCGATGGCGGCTACTCGATGACGTCCGTGACTTGCTGAGGCAGAAGAACGCCGCTATCCGTGCCTATGATCGTCATCCCTGCGAGGATAACCACATCATAATGCTCATTACAAAGGGCTGTTAAGAAATCAATTGATTCTCTACGTCCATCAGAGTGGGAAACCAAGCTGAGAGACCTAGAACCGACCCATCAAGCCTTCTGGCAACTGTCCCGCACTTTCAAAAACGACAGTGTGTCTACCATGCCTCCGCTTAACAGACCCAACCTCCCACCCGCCTTCGAGGACGAGGAGAAGTCCGAGTGCCTAGCCGAAAGTCTGGAGCGACAATGTACGCCGAGCACATTACTCATAGATGTAACACACCACGCATTCATAGATAGGGAAGTGGAGTTGAGGGCCTCTCCCTCGGCCCCACCGATAGACACCTTAGGTAGGGACCTAGTGGAACAGCCACCTCCAGTTACCATCACCGAACTGGAGTCAGTTATCAAAAACCTCCATAGGAAGAAGCCCCCGGCTCGGACGGAATATCGAATAGGGTTATCAAACTCTTCCCCCATTCATTATTAGGCCTTCTAACATGTATATATAACGCAGCGCTCAACTTCTATCTTTCCCCTTAAGTGGAAAGAGGCCGTGGTAATTGGAATCCACAAACCCGGCAAAAAGCGATCCGAACCAACTAGTTATAGACCGATAAGTCTGCTTAAAGGTTTAGGTAAGGTTTACGAGCGATTAGTTTTGTGTATAGGCTGAAAGCATACGCCGATGCTAATAACCTCATCCCCCACCACCAATTCGGCTTTAGAGCCAAGCACTCAGTGTGCAACAAGTCGTAGAGTATTCATACTCGAAAATGCAACGATACAACCTAATCACCAGTGCACTTTTCTTTGATGTAGCGAAAGCCTTCGACAAAGTCTGGCACAATGGCCTAGTATTCAAGCTACTCCACTTAGGAGTACCGCGGTATCTCGTACTCATCATACAAGACTTTCTATCCAACCGCAGTTTCCGCTATAGAGTGGAAGGGACACTATCCTCCCCCCACCCCCTACTCGCCGGGGTCCCACAGGGCTCCGTCCTCTCACCGATCCTCTTCTCGCTGTACACCAGCGACATGCCTCAGCATCGGCAAGTGCAGACAGCACTTTTTGCAGACGATACAGCTATTTATTATGCAGGGATTAACCCTATCACAGTGCATAGGAAACTTCAACCCGCGGCCACTGCCCTCAGTAGGTACGTGGTTTAGCAAGTGGAGAATAGAAATCAATCCCGAGAAGAGCCAGGCGGTCATGTTTCATAGGAGACTACCCCGACTGTATCCCCGGAGGAGATGAAACAGATTAGCATCTTTGGTAAACCTATTCCTTGGAGTAGGCGAGCCAAGTACTTAGGTGTAATTCTTGATAACAGACTCACACCCACGCCCGTCACATTCAGGTAGTACGCTCGCGCGCAGCCTTTGTCATGGGACATTTGCACTATCTGTTAAACTCTAGATCTAAACTCTCATTTAGGAATAAGGTCAGACTCTACACAGCCTGCATACGTCCTGTCATGACGTACGCCAGTGTAGTATTTTCACACGCCAAGGCACACAGGATCCATAGATTACAAACATTACAGAATAGATTCATGCGCAGAGCTACGGGTGCACAGCAGTTTCTTTGACTCCGCCATTACTCACGCCAACCCTCTAGTGGTTGAGTCGGCTAGGTACAACCCCTCTAATTTATCGCGCATACGCAGACCGCGAAATAGCCTCGACGAAGTCGACGACGACATAACTCACGCTCAGATCAGAGCATACACAGCTCGCGCAGCTAATACAAGTAATTACCCACGGTTTCGTCCCCACCGACGGGGGCGAAAGACGTGTCGCGGTCAAATCATAAACGTGGGAAATCCCACTTTGCCAGGAACAGCCCGGGCCGAGGTCCTTACCCCACAGGGGGTGCCCTAGGGTGGCGTTGCTTAAATGTTGGGTGGAGAGCCCTCTGCACTCACCAATTGTCTGGGTAAGGTTGTCATAGCCATCTGAGGCTAACAACCAATGTCACACAAAAAAAAAGGGCTATAATGTTACAAACAATACCAGTGCCCCAGTGACCGAGGCTGACGTCACTCTCATCATCATTCAACACAATTCCCCTTTGCGAATGACTCATTCCTATAAAAATTCTGTCGTGCTAATATTAACTCACATTATCAAACTTTAGTGTTGATGATAAACATTTAAATTAGTAGCTCCAAATCAACCTTGCTTACTTTGACTACGTACCTATTTTCGCGTGACTGAAAACTATCAAGGTAAAATGTCTTTACACAATGGATGGTTTCTCCTTTTAAAAGTTAGTTTATTTATTTTAAAGCCCCTTTCTTCCGAAATTACTACAAAGTAGAAACTATGGCAATTTTTTAAAGTTAGTCACCTATTAGTTAGCTGTCTTCAAAAATATTCAAAGCCTGTTCAGATAAATAGAACCAAATTAAAATACTTTTAGTCGGAACACAAAGTGCGAAAATGTGAAATAGAAAATGATACAAAGTGAAAAATGTGAAATCGAAAATAACAGTCACGAGCAGGATTTGAACCTGCATCTCCTGGATACCGTCCAGATGCTTTGCCAATTCAGTCATCGTGACAATTGCTCCTGACTGCTAATTTCGATAACACATTCATACTTAACGTTTTTGGGTGACGCCTGCGCCATCTGACGGTTATGGATGTGTTATCGAAATTAGCAGTCAGGAGCAATTGTCACGATGGCTGAATTGGCAAAGCATCTGGACGGTATCCAGGAGATGCAGGTTCAAATCCTGCTCGTGGCTGTTATTCTCGATTTCACAATTTTTACTTTGTGTTTAATGTATAGTGCTAAGCATGTCAAATGCTAAAAATATCTATATAGAAAATGATAATAACGAGCGGAGATCGAACCCGTGTATTCTGCATAAAGTCCAGACGCTCTGGCAGCTTAACTGTGTGTGGCCAAGCCTATCAAGGGCTAAAAAAATAAAATGATAGCATAAATACTTTTAATCTTTGAATGTACTCACAACTGTCGATTTGTAGCGATGTGGCTTTAGCCCGAAAATCCATACAAATGAGTAACACGTTATAATTCTAAGGCATTATTTAATCTTCTATAGCCTTTTTTTTTTGTTAAGACAGGAAAAAATATACCTAACAGCCCGTCGTTTAAGGCAACAAACAGGGTAGTGGCCCTCACTCACTAAATGAACCCTCTGTGTACCATCACTCCGCTCCGCCTGTATTGGCGGACCAGTGGAACTGTGTGACATTACTTCAGTGGTAATCTTCTGTAGCCTGAGCCTATATTCATAGAAAATATCCGTAGCATCAAATATATATATATATATATATATATATATATATGTATATTTTTTCATACGTTTGATTTTTTAATGCATTACAATATGGTCTTATAAAAACTTGTTCTATATTTTTTAACTTGATGGGGAAGGGAATGACCCTTAGATACGACAATTTAACATTTTTTAAATATTTTAAAACAACAACAGTCGTCTTATAGTAATGTGTGCTTTATCCTGTTGCCAAAAATGGTACAATAGATGGCAAATCATTTCCTATCATCTTTAATGATGTGATGATCTGTGTTTACACAACTTGAATGCCAACTATTTTATTTGTTCTTTTCATCACATACATGGCAGGCAGTCTATTTTATCTAGGCATTGACGATAGATAGGTATAACTGCGTGCGAGGTCCTCTAGTTTAATAACTTATAGTCATATACTTTCCGTATCGTATCGCTTGTTGTACCATACCATACCTAGTCTATTACGCTGGCCTAACTACATGGCGTAGGCTTAAATATATCTATACAAATAAATAAGATTAGAGGTTCTGTTTGTAATATTTAAATAACAGCTTTTTACTAAATGCATTTGAAAGTAATAATTATGTTACCTTATAAAAAATACCAATTTTTAAAGTTTTTGTTTATCTGTTTGTTGCAGCTAATCTCCGAAACAGCTTTCACTGGCAGATAGACGTTTTATGGAGTAACAGACTACTGCCATTTTGAAAAAAAATATTTGGATTCCGTACAAAAAAAATAATATAACAAACTAAATTCCACGCGGACGTAGTCACGGGTAGTAGCTAGTCTAATATATTATATCATTACACATTAATCATATGGCTAAAAATGAATAAAATTAGAAATGTTTTTAGCATTTAGGAATCTGTGTAGTGCCTACCTAATTTAATGTGATTAATGCAAGTAAATAGGTCTTTAGCTTGGGGTCTGCCTTTATATAAAAAAGGCTTTAGCATTGAACATTGAACCACTTTATCTTACTTTATATCCAAGTTTTTTAAGGAAAAATACTACGAACATGTCTCAAAAACTGCCCTCTCCGTTTTGCTTAGGTATGTCATTTCTTACGAGTAACCGTGAACTCTTATTAGAGCGGTTGCTACGGCTGTAGATATAATTAGGCTGGATATAACTAACCTTAAATGCTTATTTTAGGTTAGTAGTTTATACCTAGTAGCTACTAGGTATATGTGGGCCTAGCCAAGCTGCATTCTATGATCGCTAGCGCTAATACGAGTAGAAAACCATTAAAATGTATGGAAATTTGACATCTCTAACGTTAAGTCACGTGAATTAGCGTTATAGATATAGTTAAATATGTCAAATGCCCATACATTTTAATAGTTTTCTATAGCGTTAGCGATCATAGAAAGCAACTTGGCTGGGCCCACTGTAAAGGTAATTAAGAATATTAAACTTATTTGTAGCAAGATGCTTATCAATAATCTATACTAATAAATGGAGAGCCAGTTTTTTTTTTACGGTTATACTGCGAAAACTACTGAACTGATGCAGCGGGTTTCGGAGAAGGTTTTAGTATATGATAATATGTTGGTGATTACTTATTCGGAACCTATATTTTTGATGTGAAATATCTAATGCAGGTGAGGGTAAAAAAATATATTTAATGAAGATATCGCATTATTTTAAGGCAAGAGACAATTAAATCTATAAGAAATAAAACGTAATACAAATATAATTGAAATCGCTAACGGCAGACCTCTATAATTTTATTTAGGTAGGTATATATACACGTAATGTATCACAATGTACGATTTAGACAACAAAAAAAGATAGCATCGTGCCTGTATTCCCCGAAGGGCTAGCAGAGGTGTATTACACACCCACGGTTCGTCAGCTATGTTTAAGTCCCACGTATATAGGGGTCACATACATTTGAAAAAATATTAAGAAGGAAAAATCTAATTTTTTTCGGAGTAGAAGAGAAGGAAAATAGTTACTTTAGTTTACAAAAAAAAAATCATAGACATAATAAATAACAATATAAAAGTGGATTGCCAAAAAGAAGATATAGAGTATGTAACACGCATGGGGAAAAAATCTGAAAGAATTAGACCTATAATTGTTACCTTAACGACTATGGGCAAAAAAATTGAATTACTTAAAAGCAAAAAAATATTACAGGAAACTAGCTCTTATTACATTAAAGAAGACTTCTCCCCTAAAGTTCTAGAAGAGGAGAAAGTTCTAGAAAGAAAAAGCTACTAACTCAGCTGCAACACGAAAAAGTAAAAGGAAAGAAAGCATTTATAAAATATAACAAACTAACAATTTTATCAGAAAATAAAGAAAATATACAACACCAAAATCAACTCAAACATCAAAAAAGAAACCTTTCAAAGTCATCGGAGCAACTGTTTTTATCAGCGAACAGCAAAATGCCTCTAAAAACCCTAATAAAAAAACATAGATCTATATCTAGTAAAAAATAAAAACATAAGCACAGAAACAAAATCTAACCTGTCTCAAAACATTAAAAGCTCAGTAATCACTTAGAAATGACATGGAAAAGCAGCCTCTCCACGTCCCCCACTACGTTCGGTCACCGCGGGGGTCTCGGACCAAAACCCTCCACTCCACCCAATGTAAAGTTACACATTACTAACATAAAACTTGAAGAAAATTATGAAAAAAAAGACATTTCAGTCCAAACGAAAAGAAGAAACGAATTGACAAATAAAAAATTTTTAACATTAGAAGAAAAATAAAAAGGATGTTATTTATATAAAAATATTAGAAACGAGTATCAAGCTCATAGAATAACAACAATTGAAAAATATTTAAGCAAGTCTGTAAGGATGAAAAAAGGTTTGAAAGAACTGAAATTATCAAAGAAATGAATTACTTGGTTAAAGATGGCTAGACAAAAATCAAAAAAATCAATCAATAGGACTGCAGGAATGAACTGAATAGAAAAGGTGATAGAAAGAACTACGTGGAGAACAAATGGAGGAGGCCTTCACTCTCACGAGAGGTCCTTAATTAATTGATATAAATTATAAATACGAAATATGTTATCTATACTAACTAAAAATATGATGTGCTAATCTAGTATTTTATCACTTTGTAACACTTTCTAGTATTAAGGAAATAAAAAAGGCTTTATTATTATTATAATTAAAAAAGGCTTTATTATATTAGGGGGCGAGCCTATTGCCGTCTACCGGGCACATTAGCAAACTCCTGGCTGCTACTGAAAATTTTTTTTTCTTACGAAAAAGCTCAATGGATGAAGATTTAAAATTTTAAACGTGCATGTAAAAACCAGTAGTCTAGTATTAAGACTTGAGGATTATACGAAAACTATTACTCTCAGTATTATGAATTTGTTTGAATTAATTTAGTATATCAACAAATATGTCTATCCAATAAGATATTTTTTATAAAAAAATACGTAGATTTTTTTTGATGAATTAAGCAGCTTGCAGTAAATGAGAATTATTTTAGATCCACGGATTATAAAAAGTTATCTCAGAATAACACTGATATATAATTAATTAGAACTTGAGTTACAAACGAGAAAGCTCTACGTGCACTTACTTTATTGATTGTAGGTGTATTGACATTTGAGTTAATATACATTGGATTATCTACAAATGGAGGGAAATCTGGAAAGTGTTAGCGTGCGAAAAACCAGATGTAATGTGAATGGCCTCGCGGGTTTTCTATATCAAAGTTAATAGCTAAATGTTCTGCATAAACTTTCTCTTATGGCTGTAATGTGAGACTTGTTTCTCGAACCTTTCTTAACGTTCCGACATTAAACTTAACTAGCTGTGGAAAAAACTCCAATTTCCTTTGTTTCATACCTTATGTAAGATAGGTATTAAACTGACAGCACCAGAGTACAAATTGATGCATGTATTTTTATTAATATAAGACTCACCCAAGACGGTTGAACCTCGGTCACGATTCACACCAGTGAGATTAAAAGTGCGCGGGTCACAAGTGCAATGTCTATTCTTGCACTCTTATAATCTGATAAGAATATCGCGACTACTCGTATCGAACGGAATACATCGACTTAACTTAGTGACAGGATGACAATAAGTCTTTTTAACGCTGAAATTAATGATTTTTGGTAGATAAATTTCTAGAATATGTATTTTTCAAAATAAAAAAACCGAAGCCCTCTTGATCTGTATTTTAGCACTTGACATCGTAAAGACAAATGTGATGTGGAAATTGGGTATGGCTGAAGCTCAGTGCGATAGCTCAGCGGCTTAGAGCACTTCACCGGATTGGAAGGGACGCAGGTTCGATTCCCGCTAGCACTAAAGTTTTTTCTGTATTCACAAATAATTATTTTGTACTGTAAAGCCCTCTTGAGAAGATCCTACTCCTATGTGAAATGGAGATTGGAAGTCACCAGCAGATTTGAATCCTGCTCGTAAGAAATCCCTTTCTTTTTCGCAAGAAATTTTTCCACTTTCACAAAAAATTTGATTTCTTTTTTTTATACAGCAAGAAAGCTCGTCACTTCTAAAAAATAACAAAAATAAAAATAGGGCTAACAAACAGAGAACAAAACGACAGAAATGTCTTCGCCTCTATATTATGGCTTTTTCTTCGTTGAGAAATGTGTTTACGTTTGGTTCACGTGTTCCGATGAAATCAAAACTTGACACACTTTATCTCAATATTGATCTTTGAACTCAGCACCTTAGCACATACCTACGCGACGGCATTGAACAAAGTTGACATCATCGATGTAAACTAGCTGGGAATAAAAAACACCTCTATCTAGTGATTTATTGAATATTTAAAATAATATATGCACTTGGCTATGGATTTTAACAACTTGTGTGTTTGCTTGCAGTAATCAAAATGAATATTTCGGTAAAATAGATAACCATACCTACACTACTAATAAATCATTGAGATCCGAATCTATTTATAAGTTTTTTTTACTGACGATGTACTGAGGATTAAGAGAATGGGATTTAGGCGCTGGACTGCTTTTAATTGTTAATGTCACGTTCACCATAATAATAAAATGTACGCTCTTGTACTCCAAGATTTTGAGAGGAGCACGTTGCTGCCACAGCTTTTTATGATCTTTGTTAATAACCCTTAATATCATCGTATCATCTTGGTTTGGTAGGTAATAAATTAAATTAGAGTGTCTGTTTGTCTTTTTACTTAATAAACATAAATGTTGACGCGGCATTTATATAAAACAGCACCATTTTATTTTGTCTCTGTTTGTTCCCTGGGTGGATACTTAATGCAGTTTCAAGACGCACTGCGACTGTAATAAACTACAAAAGCTGCAGTTATACGATCATAGAAATACTATAAAATATACAAGTGTTTGGTACTAGTAGTTAAAGGCATAAATACTTTAAAGCTTCTGGTTATCTAGACATATCGATCTAGTTTAGCAGCAGGCTGCTGATCTGCATCTAGGGAAATCACTTTCCATCAGCTCTGTAGTAGGTACAACAAAAGACAAAAAATATACATATTTAAAATATTTTAAATTTAGAGTCTAAACCACGGATCTAAACAAAAAATTGTAATTTTTTTATTGCATGTTGTGGCAGACTAGCCACGACCCATCTGATGGTAAATGATAACCGTCGCTCATGGACTCAACTATACCGAGACTATTGTCAAGCCGCTGCCCACCATTTCATTTCGCAGATATGAAATGAAAGAATAAACGGCTATCTCGTTTTTTTTTGTTAAGGCGGGAAAATTGTTCCTAACCGCACACCCCGTCGTTCGGGGCAACGAACAGGGTAGCGTGGGGCCCTCACCCACTAAAGAAACCCGCCGTGTGCCGTCTCTGCGTACATTCTTTCGGTGGTCCGCCGGCGGCTTACCCTTTCGGGTACCCTCTACTGAGCGACGCATCCGCACATGGAGCGTCGCACCTTCGCGGGAGGCCTTGCGGGTGGCGGACGTTCCCCGGTCCATCCACCTGCAGCTTCAGCTAGGGCGGCATGAGGCGCAAGTATCTGCGCCTGCGCCGCCCCGGTCGCTGGCGGCGGTTTGGGTCAGCGGAAGAAACCTCCTCCCTAGCCCTCTCCGCCGCTTCCTTCCGCGAGATAAACTCCTCGCAGAAGGCAGCGACCGCAGCCCAATTTCTGTCACTGCCAAGCATCGATCTGACGACTCTCGGCAGCGAGAGGTCCCTCCCTATTTCCGCGATGAGTTCACGGCGCTGCTCGGCTCAAGCCGGGCACGACTTGAGCGTGTGCCGCGCCGTGTCCTCGTCACAACCGCAGTGGTGACAGCCCGGAGTCGCTTCCCTCCTTGCGACTATGTGCAGATATCTGCCGAAGCAACCATGCCCCGACAGCATCTGCACGAGTCGGAAGGTAAGGACTCCATGCTGTCGCCCCGCCCACTCCTCCAGCACTGGCCGGAGCGCCCCTACAGTCTAAAGACCGGCCCGGGGCGCCTCCAACCGTGCCCTCCATCTGGCCATGGCAGCTCGGCGGGCGTCACCCTGCCACCTGGCCACCTCCCTGGGTAGCCGCCCGCCCCCCTCCCACTCTTGTGATGCCCGCCGATACAATTCAGCGAACACCTCCGCCTCCAAGTCCCACGAAACGGCTATCTCTTGCTACAGCCAAAACGCAACGATGTGCTTCAAGGCCGGTCACACGGGAGATGGTGGTACCTACCAACCCGTTCGGGCCCGATACCAAGTGAGTACCTACTCCCACTTGGTACCCAGACCTACCACCAGTCATGCAATGGATGATAATTTGCTTACTTCTCTTAGTCGCCTCATACGACACCCGTGGGAGAGATTGGGGTGGTGACAATTGTATTCTTAGTCCGTCACTACACGGAAAAATTTTATTACTTAGATAAGTTTTATTACAATCAAATAATTTATTTGAGAAATATATTGACATTAGGTTCGTAGTAACCCCAAAACCAGTTCGCCTGAAAAAGTTTTGCGAAGGTTGACAACCCACACTGGATCAGAATGGTGAAACATATTGCATTGCCCATAGGCTTACAGAGGGAGAGTGTTGGGCTGACCTTTCTTATGAGTTACTCCACAATATACATCCATCCATCCATCAGCCTATCAACGTCCACTGCTGGACATAGGCCTCCCCAAGAAATGGGGGATAGTGCCGTAATCGCCACGCTTGGCAGGCGGGTTGGCGATCGCAGTAGGTGTTGTTAATACTCGAGGGAGTGCTGCTGCCCACTCTCCCGGTATTCCCTCAGTCGGCTCTTACGACTCCCGTGGGTAGAAAGGGATAGGACAATTCTGAAGCCGGTCCCACACGGCAAATATACATATATAGATTCAACAAATAATAATGACTTTACAAATTACAACAATATTGTCTAATAATGTATACAAGCTAACCCGACAGAGTCGACAGACGTTGTCCTGTCTTAGCCATTAAATATTAGATTACTTGGGAACTATCAAACGCACGAAGTAAAATAGCGGTTAAGTTTTCAAAAAAATTCCAATTTTCTTATTTTTCTTTCCATAAGAACAGTCTACAAAGTATTAGAAAACTTAAAAAAAGAAATTAATGATGTCAATAAAGTCGTTCACAAGTTATGGCGCTACCAACGGAAAATAAGGATTCATTTTTATATAGATACATATATTAATATAGATATATAGATAAAGAGAGCATTGACTATTAAAATTATAACAAAACGTGCACTAAACCGCAAAAAATTTGGTTGAGTCTTATCATATAAGAGAGATCGCCTAATCAGTAGTAATAGTGCTTCGCCCAGCATGAATGAGCCGGCTCGATCCCGTCTCTTCCTATGGGAGTCGTAAAAGCCGACTAAGGGATTACCGGGGGACCGGGCAGCAGCGTTCCTCTGTGTACTAAAAACATCCACTGCAATCGCCAACCCGCCTGCCAAGTGTGGTGATTATGCTAAAACCCCCATTTTGGGGACGCCTATGTCCAGCAGTGGACGATAAAAGGCTGATGGATGGATGGATGGATGATGACCGCGGCAATACCGTCCTCTCACAGAAGAGAAATGTGAAACAATGGTAGATACTGTTGTGTTTTGGAGGGGAAGTGAGATCGTCGAAAGCTAAGCACCCTCTCCTGATACTGTCCTTATTACCCTTCCTCACTACCTCCGATTCCTTCCCTTGGAGAGGAGTTGACAACGCGCAAGTGATGCCTCTAGTGTTACTAGCAAGTCTATAGGCTACGATAGCCGCTTACCATCAGCCGTACCATGCCGTATCCTTGCTTGCTACCCCGTAGTGTACAAAAAAAAACTAGGAACATCTGTTTAATAAAACTCACTTAGTGTTATAGATAATTGAACAGGAAAATAGTATAGTCGTAAATGTACCTGGTACATATAAGGTACATAATGTTCCGACCATCCAAACTAAATTTATAATATATAACTTACCTGGAGTTTTTTAGAAGAGAAAAGAAACACCTGGGACAATTTTTCTATATGGTCAAAACGTTTGATGTATCATTTTCTAATTTAGCGTTCAAACAGGATTTATAAATAAACTCTTAAAGCCAATATCCATGGTAACGGAGAGAACTATGAGGCATAATAATAGAGCTAATTTCCTTGACAACTAAACATAAAAACTGTACCTAAACATTAAATATTTGCTTGTTTTTTTGAACATAAGTACATATAATAAATATCTATATAGAAACGGTCGGCCTCGTTGGTCTAGGTTAGGTTAGGTCTAGCAGCATAAGGCCGTAGGTTCAAATAAAAATGTTGGTGAGAATACAAGGTAAGTTTGGTCTTACGGAAAGTAAGATCTCTG
The DNA here is from genome assembly GCA_948253155.1 of Leucoma salicis. Classification (NCBI taxonomy): domain Eukaryota; kingdom Metazoa; phylum Arthropoda; class Insecta; order Lepidoptera; family Erebidae; genus Leucoma; species Leucoma salicis. Next base: position 17,747,332 of record OX411818.1, read on the forward strand.
GAACTGAGACCGATAAAAGGCAACAGAATCGATCCATATTGCGTGGAAGCTAAGTCGCATAGGACTTCATAGGAGACATATTGGGTGTGTAAAGCCCCCTGCTTACCTATGAAGATAAACGCGTGAGATTGTTTATAGCAAGGAGTATACTAAGCACTCAAGAGGTTTAAAGAAATTTATTGAAACGATGAACTAATTAAGTTTTTCTAAAAGTGCCTCTGGTAATGTATAGGTACTTAAAGGTTAAACACAATAGTCGCAGTCGCAAATAATTTGTACACTTATGGATCCTCAAAAACGTGTTCGTTTGGTTGTTATATTTACCTACCTAACATGTATTTACTAGAGATGGGACGAATGTGATTTTAACCGAATAGGAACTTCGTCCGAACATTCGGTAAATATACAAAATTCGGCCGAAGTTCCGCCGAACTTCGGTGTATGCTTTCTTAGGAGTAATAAGTCGTGTTCTGCGTGTATTTTTTATGAAAGACAACGTCGTAAAACAATAAAAAACAGCCAGTGTAAGGTGTCACAGTATTTCCAATTTTTTTTAGACGATGACACCTTTCTAATCTTATAAGGAATAATCCTTGTATCGTAGGGGAATTTACAAACATACAACTATACGGAAACAAAGTATACACAGACTTAGAACAACCATTTGTGGATCACGCAGAGTTGTCCTGTGTGGGAATCGAACTCACAACACTCCGCCATCTGTGCAGTCATTCACACATTAGTCTATTATTGGGTTTATTGATTCGTAGACTCCTGGATTGTGAAAAAACTAATTCATTTGTACATTTTAATTTATCTATATTTATATATTAAACACAAAGTGAAAAATGTGAAATCTAAAATAACAGTCACGAGCAGATTTGAACCTGCATCTCCTGGATACCGTCCAGATGCTTATCGAGGAGATGCAGGTTCAAATCCTGCTCGTGACTGTTATTTTCGATTTCACATTTTTCACTTTTTGTTTAATGTATATGCCTTAGCATGTCAAATGCTACAAAAGTATTTAAAAATATCTAGATATATTTATATAGTTTAACGTCCCTACAATTGACCATAATTAAATTACTTTATTCTATAGTATATAGTATGTGACTTATTTTACAGCTATGACAGATTTGATATCTCAAAATTTTTGTATGTAGCTTACCTTCTTTTAATACCGAATGTTCGGCATTTTAAACCGAACTTCGACCGTATGCCGAAGTTCGGTTCAAGCCACCGAAATTCGGTTAAACCGAATTTAAAACGAATTTCGGCCCATCCCTAGTATTTACACAGGAACTTGTTTTATGGTTATTATATAGGTATTAATTAATTACTTTTGAACTTGAACTAGCTAAATAAAAGTAGTAGTACTTGTTCTTATAAGAAAAAAAGTGGTATGTTATAGTAAAAGGGATATTTAAACCATTTTTTCTAATTATATTTGTATAATATTATTTTATTCCTGGCCACATTATTTTCGCTATAATATCTAGGTAGGACGGCCGCCCACCCGCCGGCGGACCACCGAAGGAATGTAACACAGTTCCAGTGGCCCGCCAATAAAGGCGGAGAGACGGCACACGGCGGGTTTCTTTAGTGGGTGCAGGCCCCACACTACCCTGTTCGTTGCCCCGAACGACGGGGTGTGCGGTTAGGAACATTTTTTCCCGCCTTAACAAAAAAAAAAAAAAATGACGGCCGCCCACCAGATGGACCGACGATTTGGTCAAAGCTGCGGGGAGCCGTTGGATGCGGTCGGCACAGGACCGCTCGTTGTGGCGTTCTCTTGGGGAGGCCTATGTCCAGCAGTGGACGTTGAAAGGCTGATGGATGGATGGATGGATGGATGGATGGACCTAGTGTTTACATTCTAATACCTTTGCATATGGACAATTTACAAGCCTATATGGATAGTTTGAATTCACAATTTTATTGGACTCGGTACTTAAATGGCGTTGTGGTCGTGTACTAAGATTATTATATTACATTCATAACGGCAGTTAGAGTTGTTTTTATTCTTTTGAGATATTTCGTATTTCCGAACCTTTACCACAACATTTAACCCCACCCGTCCGCAACCGCCTTTATCGACAATTCAAATATCCGACGCTGACGGCAACTGATAGCAGGCAAGGCGTTTGGCTAAGACACGTTTGCCAAGGTCAACTAGCTTAATAAAAATAAATTAAAATTATAGCAGTTGTTTCGCAAAACACTTTTTAAACGACTTCTTTGGTCTTTAACGTAAACGTAGGTATTGCTATAGAACCACTGAAGAAATGCAACGTAGTTTCAGTGGCCCGCCAATACAGGCGGAGAGAGGGTACACCGCGGGTTTATTTAGTGGGTGAGAGCCCCACACTATCCTGTTCGTTGCCCCGAACGACGGGGTGTGCGGTTAGGTAAATTTTTTCCCGCCGCGCCGTAACAAAAAAAAGGTATTGCTACTCATGGACTTACGTCCATGTTGCTACTATATGGAATGCACGTTGATGTCATTGATAGTTTTACTACGTGACTATAAATAAATTATAACTTATTTGGATTCAACGGATTAAATTTATCTATATTATTTTAATTGTTATTAATGTATTTCCAAACGCTAAAAAAAATATAATTGGCCGTGTGGGGCTGGCTTTAGAATTGTCCCACCCCTCTCCACCCATGGGAGTCGTAAGAGCTGACTGAGGGAATACCTCCCCAAGAGAACGCCACAACGAGCGGTCCCGGCATGGGGGATAATGCCCTAATCGCCACGCTTGGCAGGTACATTAGACATGTTTATTAATATATAGATATAATGCTAAATTATCTACTTTTTTACAGTTAAACATTTCGGTTTAGCTTAAATGTTCAAAGTAGAAGTTTACGTTACTAGATACTGTGGCAATGCGGACTGATGACATCATTATAAGACAATAAGTATCCAAGACAATAGGTAATGTTATAGTCAACCTTACGGGACGTAAGGTTTATGCATTTGTATTTTTAGCCTATGTGGTGACGGACTAAGAATACAAGTAGGTACCTATTCCGTATTAGTCGACTAACGAAAGTAAGCAGTTATCATGCGACGGTTGCCTACCACTTAACATTAGATGTACCGCTCATCCACCTCCATAAGAAATAAATAAATAGGATATTAGTTGCGGGATAAACAGAAACTATATAACATATAAAATATCCTTGTCTGTAGTACCAATCATATGCAAGCGAAATTTCACGATATTTGGCTAGGTAGTTACGTTGTTGCCGATGGTGGACCACTGAAAAATGTCACTTAGTTCCAGTGGTCTGCCAATACAGGCGGAGAGACGGCACATGACAGGTTTATTTTGTGGGTGAGGGGCCCTACACTTACCTTTGCCCCTAACGACAGGGTTGCGGTTAGGTAACTAATTTTTTTCCCGCCTTAAGAAAAAAAAAGTATAAGTTTAGAGATAACCACAAAACCTTTTCTATCAGTGGGAACTTGTCAATGGCCCTCGTGATGTGTCTTATTGAATTGAACTGTCTTATTGTACTGCTAGTTGTAAGTATCCCAAATATATGTAAAATTAAAATAAAATAAACAAATCAAACACACTTTTTATTCATCCACCCATCAGCCTTTCAACGTCCACTGCTGGACATTGGCTTCCCCAAGAAAATGGGGGATAGTGCCGTAATCGCCACGCTTGGCAGGCGGGTTGGCGATCGATAACACACAGCACACACACACTTTTTTTGATAACACACTTACATTTTTAATATTATTATTGCTGACACGACGGACGACCTACGAGTATTTAACTATATTCAAATATTCGTGAACTGTCAAACGTGCAAAGTTAAAATAGTCGTTAAGTTTTCTGCGTAATTTTCTTTCCTTAAGAACCTCGTACAAAGTATATTTATACCTATTTAACTTTAAAATAAATAAAACTGAGAGGGGTCAAGGGACACCCGGATGGAACGAAGTTCCTTTCGATTAATTAGTGAAGGAATTGTAATTTTTTTTTTTTTTAAAGTTATAATCATATTTTTTTTATTATTAACAAATATAATGTAATATAAACTTAATAAGTAGGCTCAATTTTCGTAAGAATTTTTTCCGTCTAGGGGGTTCACAACGTCATCATATTTTACTCCAAAAAATATACCTTAGAAAGATAAAAAAAAATCATACTTACACATCTGAATGATGATTTAAAGTGTTTAAAGCCTGAGATTTCTTTTTCCTATCGTAACATTCTTTATTTCTTTGTTTATCAGTTTTACGTATTTTTTTACTTTTTTGTTTTTGTGACACCACACTGTTCCATGCGAAATAGAAATGAAAATAATATAAACTTATATAAAAAAATATAACAAAAAAACAAATAAAAAAATTTAACAAAAAACCAAACAAAAAGCAAAAAGTGTCGTGTCAACTTTTCGTATGAATTTTTTCCGTCTAGCCCCCTTTCACAACGCGCGATAAGGAACTTCGTTCCAAAAATAGATGAATGAAATTGGTAAAGTCGTCCTCAAGTTCTGGCGTGACCAAGGGAAATAGGGTTTAATTTTTATGATTATAAATTAATATAGATAGATTAAGGATTGGTCTTCTCTCAGAGTGAGCTGGAGCCCTCAGTTCGCTACGCTGACCCAATAAAGGTTTGTTTATTTACAAAGTATTAAAAAAGGTAAAAAATACAACAAAACACCACATTTACAACAAACACGCAACTGTTTACGATAAAATTGTGTTGACGTTATAACAGATGATAAGAGAGTTATGGAATTAACATAAACCAAATTATTTTTTGTCGTAATTACACAGCTAAAGGTTGTAGTGGCTGCTGTTGCTGTTATCACCTTAATTGCACAATGGATTGGCGACAATACTTTGATAACGTATTATCAACGATTAGGAAACTTTTCATCGCTTATATTAGCCTTTAATCACTTTTCATAATATCATCGATATGTTGAAATGCTCATAAACTGTTTGACATGTAAGGTTATGGTATATGCTTGGCTAATATATTGTTAAAAGTAGGATGTTACAAAAGGAAAATCTGTAAACCTTTGCGCGATGAACCAAAAAATACATTTGCAAGTGAGGTATGAATGGCTAAATTAATGATAACTTCTAATTTCTATCGTATCTATTAAATAATAATAGCATTACATATGTTTTCGTAATAGTTTTGTACTTAGTTCTATTGATGTACGGATATAGGAGTATGATGTAGTAGGAGAGACGGATATTGCCTAATCCATCTATAAATAAATTTAATGGATAAACAAGCGTGGATTGTTAAAAATGTAATACATATATCTTCATCAGTTTTTTTTTATATTTATCATGTTAACGATACATTGTAGAGTTTGAAAGTATCATAAAAATGTTTCACCCTCGCTTTCTTTGTTTTCGGCAAATGGAAAGGGGATGTTAGTACGAGAAAACGCATGTGCCTAAATCACATTCTGTTCTGAATAATGATTTATTTTTACACATATGAATTTTATTTACAAAAACAAACATTGATACAATTATTATTGATGTACATAGTTGTTTCTAAATACAAATAATTTAAGTAAATATGTATTGAGAAAATAATCGCTTATTAAACCCGTTTCGTATTATTTATGTAAATAAATGGCAAGAATAAACTAAATACTCACATCAATATATTCAGGATATGCTTGTAATAAGTAAGATCACATAAAATAGCTCGTATCCAAGCGATATTTGTGGCAACGCGAGTCAATCGCGTCTGCACCGATACTGGCGCGCGCGAAATAACAGGGAAACGTATCTTGACAAGCCCACAGATGCGCACCGCGAAAAGCGATAGTAGACGCATGCGCTTCAAATCTATTTGCCTGGAACATGCTCTAGTAACTAGTTACCTCATCCTGATTACACTTGGCCAATGAATTTGAACGTTTGGAAATTTATTAGGTACATCTGGCAAATATTTTTTTCAGAGCTTGGGTCGCGCTTAATTTTGTAGTTGGTCATTGCTTAGCGACATATAAAGCTATCGAATTCAGCTGATATTATGTTTTCATAATACTAGAGACAGAATACAGTCTGATTAAAGTTATTATTGGTCACAATGGGGTTTAAATTACGCCTAAAACGTCTTTAGTTAGTTTTAATACATTACATGAAATTGTGGCATTGCGAATACGAAATAACAGCATATTCGTTTTATTACTTACTTACTAACTTATCATCACGCCATTTCCCTTGTAGGGTAGGCAGAGAGAACAGAGTGCCAAGAGGCTCTATTCGTGCATACATCTCTCGCTTCCTCAACATTCATAACTCTCTTCATACACGCTCGACGGTTTCGGAGACTCCTGACTCCACCTTCCTTCAATGCATGACCAATTTGGTCTATGTAGGTGAGTCTCGGTCTCCCCCTGTACCTACATCCTTCCACTTTCGCATTGTATATCTTATTAACCAGTCGCTCGTCCGGCATTCTTTCCACATGTCCGAACCATCGGAGCATTCCCTTTCGCATCTTTACACCAATACTCTCTTTCATACCTACTCGCTCTCTTACGTCGTCGTTACGAATGCGGTCAGTCAGCCTCACTCCACAGATTCTCCGCAGAGATCGCATTTCGACCGCATTGATTTTACTCTCATGCTCCTTTTTGCATACCCAACTCTCGCTTCCATACAATAACGTTGGGACAAGCACTGCATTGTGTATTGCGACACGTGCCTTCTGGCTGAGGTGATGGCTGCCGAGAAGTTGTCCCAATCCATTCACTCTATTTCCCGCATTCACTCTTATACTATATAAGAGACTCTTATACTTTATTCTTCACTTTAATTTGTAAAACACGATATTTTCTGTTAATAATAGCTAACTTGCTTATTTTCTATACAAATAAACAAAATTAAAATGTTTATTTGTCATGTACAAATAATAGATAGTAGCAATTTTGAGGGGCCTTGTGGCGTAGTTGGTAGTGTGACTGATTTCCGTGCATGAGGTCGTGGGTTCGATTCCCACTCAGGACAATTATTTGTGTGATGAACTACAGATATTTTATTTATTTATTTCTGGGTATTTTCTATCTATTATATGTATGTATTTGCAAAAAAAAAGTAGTATATTATGAATTATATCCGTAATCTGGTACCCATAGCACAAGCGCTAAGCTTAGTTTGGGACCAGAGAACGTTGTGTGAATAAATATCCGTGAATATTTATTTATTATTATTATGTATTAATAGCTATTTACCAAATGCACACGAAAGTAGGTATAATACTTACGAGCAGGTATATACGGAACTTATAACAAAACTAAGCTAGCTAGTAGTAGATACTTGCTTGTCCCAGCATGAACGGGCCGGTTCGTTCGGGGTCAGCATGGAACAACGGTAGGCACTTCTATTGTTGTATTCCGTGCGGTGAGTGAGAGGCCAGAGGCCCAAACCCCCTTCTTATCCTCTCGTTTCGTATTATGCTTGCTGTCTACCTGCTGTCTCTTTCTTGCAGTCGACGACGCGCGAGTACGATGCTCCTTATGCGGATGCGACGCTTAGTAGAGGGTACCCGAGAGGGTAAGCCGCCGGCAGACACTGAAGCATTGTAACACTGTTTCATTGGTCCATTAATACAGGCGGAGACAGTGGACTTATTTAGTGGGCCAGCGCCCCACACTAGCCTAACTTCTGCCCAACGGTGAATAAGGTACTTATGGTTCTGACTTGTTACACCAAATAGTATCCATCCATCCATCCATCAGCCTTTCAACGTCCACTGCTGGACATAGGCCTCCCCAAGAGAACGTCACAACGAGCGGTCTCGTCATGGAGGATAATGCCGTAATCGCCACGCTTGGCAGGTGGGTTGGCGATCGCAGTGGATGTTGTTAATACTCGAGGGAGTGCTGCTGCCTACTCCCCCGCTATTCCCTCAGTCGGATCTTACGACTCCCGTGGGAAGAGAGGGGTGGGACAATTCTAAAGCCGGCCCCACACGGCTAAATAGTATACAGTAAACTATAATAATAGGTACACCCAGTGTTACCAGATACACGGTAATTACCGTAAATGCACGGTATTTATGACCAAAACATGGTCTACGGTAATGATCTATTACTGTGTCGTTTACTACGGTATTTTTTAAATATAAATTACCATGTTATTGTCAAATTCGTATCCAAAATTATAAAAATGTGTAAAACGAAACGTATATTCCAATAGTAGATGCAATACTGATAAGCGTTTCATTGCTTGTTATGTAGGTAATTATTATATCCCTGCTAAATGAAAGATTTGCTGGTGGTGTTTTTTCTCCTTTATATCTCATATTAAAAAGCTTAGTATATTAATGAAGAATGAAATGACTTGATATTACATTCTTGAAAAAGATTTTTGTTATATACTGGTTTACTGCCCTCATTTATGTTGAACATTCTGTCTTTGCCCCATTCCTATACTGCATGAACATTCTGTCTTTGCCCCATTCCTATACTGTTTGTCAGGGACTGTTCACTCAAGTAAATGGCATTAAAACGAAGAAGACAGATAGACTGATTACGAAGACTTTTAAAGGAAACATTCTGACTCAATAATCTATTCACCGAAATAAAAATTGTGTTGATACACCATTGCAAGACATAATTAAAAAATGACTTCGTCAATTTATTAGCAAGCAGTAGCATTTTCGGAAGAATAATTTATTTCTAATAAAGAAAGCGTTGCATTTAGTTTAAATTGACACGGTAATATACACGATAATTTAAAAATAAATCTAAGGTAATTCTATTTAAAAAACTGCATATATAGTCTGCTGGCACGGTATATTTGCAATTTTCATCTGGTAACACTGGGTGCACCTTACCTACATACGAGTATATGTTTAACCAAAAGCTTGAAAATAAAAGTTATACACACATAGCCTCACGCCTGTTTCCCAGAGGCTGTCACTTTTAACAAAACAGTGTTCCGTTTCCCACTGGTCGGCCCCATGGGGACGAGATGTGAAGCGTAGCCGACCGCATCGTCACTATGTTACGTTATTTTATTTATATTACGTAGGTGGCAAGTAGCAAACAAGCGTATGGCGCACCTTATGGTAAGCGGTTACCATACCCTATAGACGCTAGCAACACCAGAGGCTTCACTCGCGCGTCGCCATTTCCATGGAAAGGGTTAGGAGGTGGATAGGAAGTATATTAAGGACAGGACAGGTACGATATTAAGGATAATAAGGAGAGGATAGGGAGGGAGTTTGGGCCTCCAGCGCTCTCACTCACCATATGAAACACAACGGTATGGGGTACCTATCGTTGTTTTACGCTGATCTTTTGTGAGAGGGAAGGTACTTTTCCGATCGTGCCGGCTCGTGCTGGGATAAACCAGGTTAGTAGAACCAAAATCATAAATTCTGCAATATCGCCAGTTTTTTTTTTTTTCATATCACGATGCGCCTATGCCTCTGGGCGCCACGACTCTGTGATTTCCACAAAAGAGCGCTGTTAGGTCTGTCCAGGGACTCCGCAACGCACGTGTACCTACTACGTTTGGATTCGCAAGTGTTGTGTTGTGACTTATAGAGATTGATTTGAACATGTTTGTTCTCTTTCCGTGACTTAGATGAATGAGAAAAAAAAGAAAGAAAAAATCACGTACCTATTAGGTATAGGTACGTCGTATTTTTTGTTCACAAGCCAGTGCTGTTAAGTACGGGTCTGCTCTCATTGCCAGGGATCACCACACTGGTACATTGAGTGTTGGCAGATTTCACAAACGGTCGAGGTGTGCAGATTTTCTTACGACATTTTCCTTTACAGTGCAGCGATAAAAGTGAAAAAATGCTCACATAATTTCGTCAGGACAAGGTGTTTTTAACCGACTTCAAAAAAGGAGGAAGTTCTCAATTCGGATGTTTATATTTATATATACATATATTCGGGCATAACTCCGTCATTTATAGACGGATTTGCGAAATTATTTTATTGTTGGAACGGGGTTTATTCCGAAATGGTGCAGTGGTTTTTTAAAATATCAACAAAAAATCTAAAAAATTGTATATATCGATGACACTTTTTCGTTTATTTTGAAACTTCGCCACAGAATAGATACTAGTCCTACATACAGAAACATCACTTCCATTAAAACTTGTCCAAAATCTCTCTATAATCTATCTATCTACCTATATACATATAATCGCTTGTATTAACGACTGACTTACGATCAACGCAGAGCCTAAACCGCTGCATCTGCAAACTTGAAATTTTGGTAGTCGATGCCTTTTTTGTTGTAGAGATCCACAACGAAAGGATTTTTGAAAATTTCACCCCTAAGAGGGTAAAATAAGGTATAAACGGTTGTATGGAACTGTCATATTCAAAGTAAAAAGCACGAAATTTCCAATACCTGTTTCTGGTTAGAAAAAAATGTACAAGTATAGTGGGATATTAACAAAAAAAAAGCGACTAAGATGGTATATGAGGGGTTGAAAGTTTATATGGGAGGTTCGTCACTTTTAGAGTAAGAAGCACGAAATTTCATATACCTGTTTCTGGTTAAAAATAAATGAATACGTGTATCAGCGATTTTATAGTTTTTACCCCTAAGAGGATGAATAAGCGGTCAAAAGTTTGCATAAAAAGTTTGTTATTTTTAAAAGAAGGAGCATGAAATTCAATATTGAAGCATCTTATATAAGTTTAAGTAACAAACATTATAAACTAGGTGCAACCCGTGACTTTAGCGCGTGGAATTTAGTTTGTAATTTATACGCGATACCCTGATATTTTTTCTAAAATAATAATATCCAAAGCTACTACTTGTAATATCTGCTATACGCCAGTGGAAGTCCCGTCCAAATTGTTCCAGTCGTTATGGATATTAGCCAAAACAAACAATCAGACAAAACTTTAAAAATTGTATTTTGTTACTCTGATATGCATTTAGTAAAAAGCTGTTATAATAAACATTACAAACAGACATTTTCATTTCATTTATTTATATAGATAAGTTGTGTGGTGTTGTTGCTTAAATTCATAGTTTGCATTATAAATAAGTTTACGTGCGATAGATGGTATTATGCACGTTTTCTGATTCGGGCTATTGTTTCGTTATGCCGCTTATAATTATTATATGACGAGATTACTTTAAACACCCCGTAGGTTGTACATAAGTGACCACTGAAGGCATGTCACACAGTTCTAGTGGTCTGCCAATACAAACGGGGAGACACCACACAGCGGGTTTATTTAGTGGATGAGGGCCCCACACTACCAGTTGTGTGTACAATAAAGAATTAAAGGACTAAATATAAAAAAGGAGTTCACAGAGCGACAGTAATTAATTATCAATAAAACCATCTACAGGTACACAGAATACCTACCCGTATTTAATTAACTGACTAACCACGCGGATGTTCACAAAGCAGGCGTTAGCCCAGGTACGAAGAGAATTATCCAGAACGACGATCGAAAAGGCTATTGCTTGCGTGGAAGCATATGCCGTCGGTGACTGCGATGGATTAGCGATCTAGAGCATCTTAGATTGGAAGGGACGCAGGTTCGAATCCCAGAAAAGTTCTCTTTTTCCACTTTTACTAATAATTTGTTATTTAAAGTACCTAGCTGAGCATATTAAATGCTAAAATACAGGTTAAAATACTTTAAGAATATGATAAATCCGTTTTGTAGAGCACAATGAGTTAGGAATACGTAAATTGTAACGTCCTTTAATTTAAAAAAAGAAGCGCCTGTTATATAAATAGTTAGTGACAGTGTTTTTCACTGGAAACTCACTCTTAAATTTGGATCACCAGTAATGTTATTCCATCCATCCATCAACATCAACGGTTTTCGGTTCGTCGAGCGATGTGGCATGCCTATTGCCACTTCAGCATGCTGACCAGGTAGGCTATGTCGATTACTCCCGTTCTCCTACGGATTTCCCTATTACGGATCTTATCCTGTAGAGAGATCCCAAGCATAGCCCACTCCATGGCACGCTGAGCGACTTTGAGCCTTGATATAAGGCCAACATTCAGAGACCACCTCTGTTCCATAATTCATCACCAGTAACACATACGCAGGCCTTCGTCTTCAGACACTGTGGAATTTTGGACATGAAGATCTTCCTCAGCTTACCGAATGCTGCCCAGCCGAGCTGGATTCGTCGATTGACCTCTTTCTCGAAGTTGTGTCTACCTAACTGGAATGTCTGTCCCAGGTAGACATAGTGGTCTACAACTTCGAGAAGCGCACTCCCGACTAGGACCGGTTCTGAAATGACATGGACATTAGACATGACTCGTCTTGTCCATGTTAATTTTGAGACCCACTAGTCGGGAAACTCTGCTGAGATCATCGAGCATGGTGACAAGGTCCTCCAGCGATTCTGCTATGACTACTAAGTATGTCGTCGGTCAACATGGAGGACAAAACTGAAAAAAGGTTTATTTCTGAGTTTATATATATATATATATATATATAGTTTTGTCCGTTTTTTCATAATATTAATTTTGGCGAAACAAGAGCACTGTATCGCACTGAAGACATCAAACGACTGTGGTCAATTTAAAGGGAATAGTTAAGATACCGATTGTTGTGGATTCGATTCTCACGCTCAGGAAAATCCTTTATGTGATCACCAAATGGTTGCTCTGAGGCTAGGTGTACTTTGTGTTCGTTTAATAGTGTTTGTAAAGTCCCCCGCGAAAGGTATACAAGGATTAGGTATCCTTCCTTAGTGCAGTCTAAATAAAAAATAAAAATAAATACTTAGGTATCGTAAACGCCATAATATTCCCTATATGATTTGCTGTAAACTTAATTTATACTTTTACATCCTTTATGTTTTAAAAATTAAAATTTAAAAAAAATACCTGAATTATAAAGATTATTTTTTTCCGGTGACAACACTTTCACGCACATATCTTTCAAAAAGTGGCTTCACTTTTTAGTTTACAATGCGGTGTCTTAATTTTTTAGTTACGTCTTCAGGTTGAGATGTAATATAAATACGCCTTTGGCATCAATTAATAATTACAGTGATTTACGTAAAATTGACGTAACGCTGTGAGACGTCTCGACACAATCCCCTGGTACACTGAGCCAGTGGCGGCGGTTATAGGAACCCCACTTCGATCAATAATAATAATTATTTATTTATTACTTTCACTCATTATATTAAGTAGGTATACCAACTTAATTCTAAATATAATAGGTAATAAACCGATGAAATCCGACCGAAATGAAGTAGGTACCCACCTACGTCAGATGATAGACATTCGATTTACTTTATTGAGGAGTTCCGTAATCTCCTGCCATGTTTAATTTAACAGTGGATCTTGGTAAATCGCTTTTTGGTCTCTTAGGAAAAGTGTTTTAAATAAGTCACGTCACCGTTTTTGGAACATTAAAAATTTGTAGTAATCTGTTTTGTATAACATAAGTACCTATCTAAAGGTAAAACGGTCCATTCCAGAGCACTGTATGGTGACTGGGTTCTTACCCAGTGTTGTGAGAGGTAGTCACAGGGCGCAGAGGTTGTTTAGTGCACAGTAACCACCACCAAGTAGTAGGTACCTACCTACGGCACCATCCGTTTTAAGCCAGTTTTTACACTGGGTTTTAATTTAATCCATCAGAAGAAATCGGTTGATTTGAGACCATAAATCGGAGTTTATTCACATATTTGCTCCCTCAAAGAGAGCAAAACCTAAAAAGCTAATTGGCAATAATGAATTGTGGACAGGTTACAATTAAAAAAATCCTCTAATAAGTGAATATATCGTCACATTTGTTACTGTGAAATTACGTCTAGTGGTCCAGGAGCCACCGCCTATTTTTTTGTGATTAATAACAGGCTGAATATTTGTGAGTAGGTTCCGTTCGATGAGACACGCAAATTATTGTCAGTGAAAAATCTTGTAAGAGGTAGCTATTAAGTGTCCGTGAATTCGACAACTTCCAAGAGTGGGAGAGAGAAAACGTACCACTAAATTTGTAGGACTATATGGCAATTTAATTATACAAATATTTACAAAGCTGCATTCAAAAAATCAGATCGTTAATAATTTGAATGACCTCTTTATTTATATTTGTCTATCTATATTTGTAGAAAAGCACGCTGCAGTCAAACTACCCATTTTGTAGGACAATTGAAACTCAAGAGTTTATTATCCAATTATCTTAACATTTAAACTTACTGTTAGTCAGACAATTTCGACACCCCACCAAATCGAAATGTTTTATACCTGCGCTCTTTATTAGCTACCTCTATCGAGATTTATCACAGAGAAAAACTTGGGCGTCTCGTCGCACGAACCTACTCACAAAGATTGAAGCTGTTATTAATCACTTAAAAAATAGACCGCTGCTCCTGTACTATAGAATCTAGATTAAAACCTTAGACCATTCGTTAGAATGCTTCAATAAATATAATAGGATGGAATTAATTTAATAGATTTTCTAACATTAGGGAACAATTTTGTTGCTGTTTAATCGTACCTATCGTGTGTTGCAACGCCAACTTTCCGTTATTAATAACGGAAAGTTGGCGTTGCAATTTTCACTTTATTATAATAGTCTGTTCTTATTTTGATCTGTATGTTTAGCACTTGACATGCTCAGCTACTTAGAAGAACAAATTATTGTGAAAGTGGAAAAAGAGCTTTACTGCGGGATTCGAACCTTCCAATCCGGGGAAGACCTAGACCGCTAAGCCATCGCAGTCGCCGAAGAGGTTATGCCGGAGTCCCAATTTTCACAATTGGTATACCTCCTAAAACCCCACGGTGTTCCTTCAGACTTCCTGTGGCCAGGGGCGAGGTATTATAGGTTGGGCCTTAAAAAAACTTTGGAATAGCGCAAATTAACGATCTATTTTATTTTATAATAATACCATGTCTGAATTATACAAATAAAAACAATTATGAGTAAATAACAACATTAAAATAAATAAATAGCGTACCAAAATTACAAATTTCCAAATATATGCGCCTGCGCACTTTTAAAATTCCTCTAAAGTTACATTGATATATATTTTAAGCACACAACATGCTCTAAAGTTACCAGCTCAAAAATATGTATACTAAGGCATGAGTTTCGTACATTATTTAAGATTATTATTAATCCTTCAGTTACTCAACCGTATGTACTCATTGACTCAGTGTTTAAGCGATACATTGAAATGTATGCATTTGAAAACAATATGCGCATCTACTAAATTTCCCTACAAGTAGTAGGAAGATTTTGTTCATTTAAAGTAAATACAGCGAGACTACATTTAATGCTAAACCTTAATCTTTCACAGTGACTAACAGTGAAAGTATTACATCTAGTTTCGTATGTCATGTGCGTGATTTCATCTAACAACTACGTAAAGCTGAAGACTATGTCTTCTAATATTTCTTTCATCTCGGTGGTTACTTATAGTTACCACATTAAAGCATAAGTTTTGCATATATTTATAGACATTGAAAATATCTTTTCAAAAGGGCTTCTTTCGTTAACAATGTTTTGTTGAATTGAACGGACAAAGACCTATAAGTCTCTTTGACGCAGAACAGAATGTTGTTTTTGTAGACAGTTTAAGAGGAAATAAACCAGAAAATGTGATATCGAAAATACCGCTCAAATGTTTTTTATTCCATTTTTTATTGCAGGAGATGCAGTTCCAAATTCTAATATTTTCGATTCCACACTTTCAAGATTTTTGTTAATTTATATGATTAAGTACCTATGTCAAATGTTTAGTAAAAATATAAACTAACATGTCATGAAACAAATTGCACTAATATTTTTTTTTTATTTCCAGGAAATAATCCCTTTTGAAGTGACTCCTCAATTTGTAATTATAATAAAATTTCATTGTTATTATAATAATATTTCATTCAGGTATTAAATATAATGCAAAACTAATGTGTCATATTTAATACTGCAGTATATTGTACTATGAAGATACAAGAGAGAGCAGGTCCCCTAGCTTCGGCAAGACTACATCTGGTACTGGTGGTGTCTTCTCACTGCGGATCTTTTCTACGTCTTTGGCAGAAGTCACACCAGTTAGGACTAGGAGGGTTTGAAAACCACAGCGCACGCCCAATTCTATATCAGTATTACACCTGAAAATATTTTAAAAATAATTATAAAATCCCTAATAACGTGAGGAGGTTATCGGTCTGTCTGCGCCAGCTTGGCAAGAATGATGTAAGACATAACTGAAATTGGGTGCGTATCGCTTCTATATGGTATTTATTCTAGGTTTCATATTCTAACTCTGTGTACAATTTGTTAAACTTGTTAAATGCACCTTTCATCTATTTTATTAATTCCCTTTTTATTTTTTTAACTTGGATAAATAAATATAATATATACATATAATATAATTATGTTAGTGTTTTCTGTTTATTTGATGCTGTAAATTATATATTTTGATTGTGTAAATTTAACCGTTTAGTGCTATACTAGTTAGTTATTTAAGGAAAACCTATTATTAGCCACATTACAGATTAATTTATACAATATTACATTACATTACAGATTTATATAATATTTTTGTAAATTACATTTGTAAAGCTATAGGTTTTCCAGATAAAATAAATAAAATATTGATATGTCAATCGATTGATAAATACATGTCATATAAACACGAATCATAATCTATTATTAAATTTGTAGGTGCTTGTGACCAGAAGTGAGATAACCAAGGTGACAAAGGAAATGACTAATCAATTAAAAAACGAGCGAAAGATAATTTTATCAATATGATTTAATCAACATGACTAATTAAATATTGACTGGTACTTTATAGCAGCAGTCATGAATGTTACACAAAAAAATCATAATTCTATAAAACTTAAGAAACACTAACTTGCCGGGTTAAGCTAATGTTATTAACATGAGTGCACATTTCTTGAAAAGTGTTAGCATTAGGCAGGCAATTTTAATCCGTTTGGTGACGGACTAAGAATACAAGTGTCACCACCCCATTGGTTTTCGCAGGTATCTTCCATGCTGTCTTGCCTGTTAAACACCTCACTCAGTGTGATTTGATTATTGCGCGAGATAGCCGTCCATTCGTTGAGTTTCCCATATGAGAAATGAAATGGTAAGAAACGGTTTGGCAGTGGTTACCACTTACCTTCTGGTGGGTGTCTGTGGTTTGTCTGCTACCAGAACCAATAAAATAAGACAATTTTTTTTAACTTACTGCAAAGAAACGAAAGAAGTATGCAAAATATGTTTTGGCACTCTGTTCTCTCTACCTACCCCGCAAGGTAGATGGCGTAATAATAATGTAATAGTTTTCCTAACTATCTTACCTATCTCCAATCATCAAGGTCCGAGCAGGATCCATACCGCAAGATTCCAGATACTTTCTTACATAATCATGTGGTTTCCCAACTATAAATGCTTTTCTTTCAGAACATGTTTCAACTGCTCTAACCAATGTTCCTGTACCTGGTACAACAATAGTACCACCTTTGGGAAACCTTTCATCTGTGTTAGTCCCTATAAATAAACATTCTTCAGATGATAAATAACAAGCAGCTTTCATGAATTTGGGATAACTAACGTGTTCATCAAATCCAACAACCACTGCCCCAACTTCAGGGTCCAATTCTGATGGCTTTAATGACTTAAAGTCTGGTTTCACAGGATCAGGCTGGAAAAATATTTCAAAATGCTTATTAGTGATACAAAAAAACAGCATCAAGCCTGTATTCCCCGAAGGGGTAGGCCGGGTACATTTCCAAACTACGGGCTGCTACGGAAAAAAAATCTATTTACGAAAAAACTCAATAACGCTGGCTGACCCGGGGATCGAACCCGAGACCTCATGGTCAGCAGTCGCTCTCACTACTGCTGCACCACCGAGGCAGATATTATTGATATCTGTTATTTAAGCAGTCATAGCCGAGTGTCAAGACTGAGGACAAATTGCATCATACATGCCACAGTGATATGATATGGGGTCAAGGTATTGATTAAGATAAGTACAATATGAGAATAGAGATTTTTAAAGCAATACTTCCGTGAGATACTTTACAACTACTACTTTACTACTAACTTTGCACTAAGTAACTGCTCAAGATTAATTAAAGTAATCCTTACTAACAATGATGCGAAAGTGAGTGTTTGTTTGTTACGCGTTCACGCTGTAACTATGGAACCAATCATCATGAAATTTTGTCCACATGTCAGGATTCACATTTGTCAGGAGCTAATGTTATGTTGATAATCTAATATAAAAAAATATAGTGTCACGGTGTTACCAAACTCCTCCGAAACCGCTAAATGATAAGTGACCCACCCCTAAAGATTTATCTTTTGATCAATTTTTTTTATTTTATTATGATTCGGCATTAAAAAATACATAAACCCTAAATTTCCACCTTCTACTGCCGATGTAGAAATAATTTTTATGGCAAAACAATGTTTGCTGGGTCAGCTAGTATATTATATATTATCATCATCATCTCCCTAGCCATATCCAAACCTTTTTTTGTTAGAGTTAGATTCCGAATTTATCAGTATTAGCTGATCCACCAATTTTTACACAGAGCAACTGCCTATCTGACCTTCGCGATCCAACTAAGGAGACAATTGGTGACCTAAGAACAAGAGCGGAGTGGGATCTTCTTTAGAACTGACAACCTGTTCATAGCCTGAACCACTGCTTAACGTGTTTTCCGAAGCACGGAGGAGGTCAGATTTCCAAAGGTCTCCCGAAAATTCAAATTAGAAAATAATTTACGGCGGGCTATTACTTATTATTGTTACATTCTATAATAAATTGTACAAACCCCTATTCCAATATGTCTAATGCCAACAGCTTTCAATTCTTCACCTATACCGCTGGACCCAACAACATAAACTTTCTTCGTAAAGCCAATACCTTTTAGGTAATGAGCTACTAAATATGAGGTCGAAAGAATTTCTTCCTGGAACATATCATAAGTATAAACAAGATATTAATATTATTTCATTATTACAAACTCCATCCATCCATCCATCAGTCGTAATCGCCACGCTTGGCAGGCAGGTTGGCGATCGCAGTGGATGTTGTTAATACGTTACTCGAGGAAGTGCTGCTGCCCACTCCCCCCGGTATTTCCTCAGTCGGCTCTTACGACTCCCATAACAATTCTAAAGCCGGCACCACACGGCCGTATTACAAACTAAAAAATACAATTTCTACATAATAATATTAAAAATTTTAAAGACAGCAGGATGATATACTTGTAAAGAGATGTCTTTGAAATTCTCTGCATTATATTTATATATCAGAGATTAGTGGTACTAAGAGCTAACTAACTACTAAGAGTTAGGGTTGCATCCTGGTTCATGCGAAATGTTAGTGTTAGAAATGTGATTGCGTCTGGTGTCTATATCTTGGCAATGTGTTAAGCCTCAATATAAGTCTATGAAATAAAAACTACCTGAGAAGCTATAAAGCCCAATTGTTGAGCTTTACTAGCAAAATCACTGCGAATTTTGGTTGAGTTGTTTGTAACATAGAATATTCTTTTTCCTAGCTTACGGAAATAGTTCATAACATCTGCTGAGCCAGGTATTGCATTATTATCGAGCCATAACACTCCTGCAAAATAAAAAAATAATTAACCTGTGATATATCAACCATTTTGACTGAAAAATTAACAGGATTTGATTGTGCATGTTATGATGTAATTATACAAACTTTAATTGTGAAACCACTGCTCACTCATACACGGCTCAATAGGTTAATATTATACATATGTTATAGGATTATGTATAAATACTATTTCCATTATTATATGCTAATATTTTACTATTACAACATATTAAAACAGATAATTGAAACATAATTCATGAATTCAATTAAAACAATTTTTTTTTTCAAGACTAATATGAAATATTTTGAAAATAATTATTATTATAATTAGGTAATGTGGCAAGTACTTACCCTACCACATAATATCACAGAAAATGAGTCATCCAATTTTTAGGTTAGGTTACCTTTGCAAAACTGTAGTACTTAATTTCAACAATGCAATTCAATTAAAAAAGGAAATTCTTACCATCGCAATCCGTTAAAACAGTGTCAAAGGAGTCGAGAAACTCTTGAACCTGATCTTTGGTTGCATCTTGAAGATTGAACACCGAAGACTTAAACATTACGCTATCGGTTTTGAAATATCTAAATGTATTGAACAATTTACTGTAATCACGTAGGTTAAATTTTTTTAAAGTACACAGGCTGTTACATCTAATAATATAGGAAGTCAATTTAAACATACCTTCCCTATTTGTTCAGAAGGTTTGCCTTAGGTTTATTACTCCTGTAGGTCAAATATGTCACTTATGACACTTATGTCAGATGTCAGTCTGTACAGTATGACTGGTAATGTCATTAACAGCTGTCTTTTGTGAAGGCTCAAGGCATGTAGATCGTAGAGAAAAAAATGTTCTGTGATGTAGATGGACAAAGTTGTTAGACACAGATTAAAGACATCTCTCGAATACTCAATAAAGCCCGACACTTGGCTGAAGTGAAGGTGCTCGGTGTCTCCAATGAAAAAGATTTAGGTACCTATACACATGGTCGAACAAAATAAGTCAGACGGAATTCTCGCTATGACTAAATTGAGTCATCGTAATTCGTAATTACGGCGCCTTTCTATGTGTGAACACATACACACACTCAATCACGGGTGCGCGCGCGCGCAAGCGCACGCACTCACACTCGCACAATCACACTCACTTTTTTTTACCCGATCGTATAATTAATCTTGTTGGTGAGACGAAAGGGATAATTTTATTTCAAGTCAACAATTTCAGATGTTGCTTCTAGCATCCTCCTACAATTTCCTGCTACCCTGGTACTTGAATGCGTAAGTCATAAGTATTTAAAAAGAAAAATGATTATTGATTAAACTACAAAGACTAAGCAAACCTCTGCTATCTTAGTACTATTTGCCCCTTGGCGTAGTTGGTAGTGTAACCGACTTCCGTGCACGAGGTCGTGGGTTCGATTCCCACTCAGGACAATTATTTGTGTGATGAACATAGATATTTGTACTGCGTCTGGGTGTTTTCTATCTATTTATGACTGTATTTACAAAAAAATGTATTATATCCGTAATCTGGTACCCATAGCACAAGCGTCAAGCTTGAGGGACCAGAGGACGTTGTGTGAAATGTCCGTGAGTATTTATTTATTTTATTTATTTAGATACTTTTATTGTAGGTAAGTAGATACATTAGATAAGCAGTAACTTGCAAGACCAGTAAGTATAAACACAGACATCGAAGGAAATTGCATAAGTTACATAAAGAAACAATATTTTCCCATTTGCCTCAGTAAAATGTTAATGAAATGGTTGGGAATTTAAATTTAATATATTCCTAAATTCTGAATCGTCTCACCAGTGGGACGAGCAATAATACACGAAACTGCCATTTATGGAAGAGGCCAGAAAATATAAAACACAGATTTAATAAAATGTTTATTAATCATATAAGTATATCAAATATCAAAATAAAAAAAATAGACATCGTGGGACGTCTACCAGATGTGAAAACATCCAAATTATTTTGTAGAAATAATGAGTAGATAAAATGATCATTACTTTTTCAAAGAGAACACATTTCTTGTATAAAATTATGACGTGTAAAATAACGGAAATGGACATAAATCATCATATCCAGGGCGGATATCATCTAGGACTCAAGTTCTTGTAAAAACGAATCAAACGATTTCAAAGTTGTTGGGATTGCGGCGTTTTATAGCATAGTGCCCAAGGCCACCGGACTCCATCATCAGACCCTGAATATCATCTAGGACTATGATACTATTCAGGATAACTCAAAAAACACTGGGGTTATATCATTTTTTAACGGACTTCCTATGGCCACCTTCTAGCTCCATCATCAGACCCTGGATACCATCTGAAGACAAAGTACTTGTCAAGACGAATCAAACGTTTCCAAACTCGATGGACTTGCGTCGTTTCATTATAGAGTTACTATGGCCACCTTCCAGCTCCACCATCAAATCAGCTGTATGCCTTCATAATATTGCATTGTCAATAATACTATGCGCGTGGTTGCGCATATTATTATTTTCTCTGAGATCTGAATTTGAAGGAAATCTGAAAATTATTTTATGTAGTTTAATCCGGTCAATTTAATTCACAGTACCCAACTATAAAATCCATCCATCCATCCATCAGCCCTTCATCGTCCACTGCTGGACATAGGCCTCCCCAAAATGGAGATTTTACCATAATCACCACGCTTGGCAGGCGGGTTGGCGATCGCAGTGGATGTTTTTAGTACACAGGGGAACGCTGCTACCCCGTCCCCTGGAAATCCCTAAGTCGGCTTTTACGACTCCCATAGAAAGAGACGGGGTGGAGCTATTCTTGGTGCCGGCCCCACATGTCACCAAGAATTGGCAACTATAAAATGTAGAACCAACATAATTGTATTATGTATGTTAAATAATAGTTATTATTGTTGTTATCTGACCATCAAAGTCGATATCAACAAATAAATTGAGGCCTTCGCATCACTAAAAATGAGGTCATAAATCTCCTCATATTTCCGTATTTGTAATTTCTCAAATATTACTGTTTCGTCGTGTACCCGAAATCATTTTAATAATATAATAAACAACTTTCTCATAATATTTTCTCCAAATCTGATACATTTGCGTAGGTAACCGTTATTTTGAATTGAAGATAATAAACAAATAGTAAACTTACTGGTGAAATGTGTAATCCTGTGGATTATCATTCTTTGAAGAGTTACAACCTGGTACTGCACAAGTAACCATCGTTATAGCGTTATTATAATACTGGTAAAGACTTTAAATTACAATAAATAATCGCCAAATCACACACGCGTAAACTTAACGAAGCCGCTACAGGCCGGTAACAAATAAATTTAGGTCTCGTTAATAGCATCACTCTCTCTCTCGTTCTAACACATCACAGTACCATTAGCTTCGGTGGGTCTCTTTTACTTTTATAGCCGATCTATGGAGTATATCCTAAATCTATGGTACGTACAGTGAGCTGGCAGCCTGAGTGACACAGTATTTGTTAGCACAATTCCGTCAACTATTTTTGCTCGTGCAACCTTTGCCTTGCGGGCGACGAACGTTCCCCGGTCCATCGACCCACAGCCACACCTAGGGTGGTATCATGCGCAAGTACTCACGCCTGCGCCAGCGAAAGGCCGGGCTCCCTGGTCCTTTCCACCGCTTCCTTCTGTGAAGAGGCTCCAGCAGCGACCGCGACTCAATTCCTGTCTCTGCCAAGCATTGCTCTGAAGACGCTTGGCAGCGAGAGGTCCCCTCCCATTGCCGCGACGAGTTTACGGCGCTGCTCGGCCCAAGCTGGGCACGACCCGAGTGTGTGCCGCGCCGTGTCCTCGTTTCAGCCGCATTGGTGACAACCCGGGACTGCTTCCCTCCGTGCGACTATGTGCAGATATCTTCCGAAGCAACCGTGCCCCGACAGTACCTCCACCAGTCGGAAGGTAAGGACTTCGTACCATCGCTCCGCCCACTCTTCCAGCACTGGTTGAAGCGCCCCTTTGGTCCAAAGACCGGCTCGGGGTGCCTCCACCCGTGCCGTCCAACGGGCCACGGCAGCTCGGCAGGCGTCGCTCTGCCACCTGACCACCTCCCTAGGCACGGAACGACCACCCCTCGCCCGCTCTTGCGACGCCCGCCATTACACCTCGGCGAGGACCTTCGCCTCCAGCCAACGCCCAGCCCACCTCGGTCGACACCGTGCGGTTTTCGCGTATGACCCTAGACGCGACGAATCTTTGTGGTATCCACAGAAGAGCCCTGTTCAGTGCGTCCAGGGACTCCGTCCCCACAGGTGCGCCGTACAGCACCATCGACCGGACACCGTCTGCCTTACCTACTGTTCTAGATCATACCATGTTTTATATTAGTTATTTGCAGACAAACAAATTGACTAAAACAGTAATAACAAAAATATCATTCCAATTCACCATAATACAATGGATTCCTATTCTAGACGTACCCACGTAGATTCACCACAAGAGAAAATTGACATTATATAATATCGTTTATTTTTTAAATGACAAACTGTTTTTCTTTGTTACTTGGTGCAACGAACAGAGTAGTGTGGGGGCCCTCACCTACTAAATTAACCCGCCATGCAGTCTCTCCGCATATATTGGCGGACCACTGGAACTGTGTTACATTACTTCCTATAAAGAATTATCCTTGCTTAACGGGGGACTTCACAAACTACAATGTCATGGAAGTTCCATGATGTGTGTGTTCCAAGTGACCAACCATTTGAGGATCGCACAAAAATTGTCTTGTGTGGGAATCGTACCCAAAATACTGGCTGGAGGTCGATATCTAAACCGCTCCGCTATATGTGCAGTCGATGTTCTAAAGACAGAGATGTGAGGTACCTATATTAATAGGTACATCTCTATCTTTAGAAATATGTTGTTATTATTAAAATTGGTAGTAACCAATTAATAGCTTTGAAAATAGAAGCTAAGCTATTGCGTACGCGAGCAACTGTGCGTGAGTTGAATGAGCTATTAATTAATTGAAGTCATGATAGGCGACATTTATCTATTTTCTACAATAGAATTTCGAAGTGCGTATATGTGGACAGCGGCTGGGCCAATTCTATTATGTGTATATTCTGGTCTCAAACACAATACGTGCTTGAAATTTATAGGTTAGTCGTAACCAAATCGGAATCATGTTTTTAACATCCCCTAAAAGCCATTACGCACTGTCAACTAGTCGCCAGCAACTCGGTCGCTGGTGACTGTGACTTACTATAGTTTAAATAGATGTTTACCCACTTGGTTGTTGGTCGCCCGACTCGCCGTGTAGTGGCAACGCACGAGCGACTGCCAGTCACCGGCAACCAATAAGAGCACGGCCTCAAATGGAAGCATTCGCACTGCGAGCAACTATCGTAAAGATCGTGTCACCAAAGTACTGATAGGTATACACAGCAATATACGCAGATTGATCGGCTTGGTCTCCTGGCCCTAGTTGCTTATGTTTTGGTCGCTGAAACACCGAGTCGCCGGTGACTAGTCGACAGTGCGTAATGGCTCTAAATCGAAAGAACAGCAATTTTGTTAAGCATCATATATAAACTTAATATTAATTAACTGGCGTAAGTCCATATTTTATTATAGAATGAATATTTTAGGAGGAGAATCACCACATATCCGAACACAAAATCCTTCTCCCTTTTCCTAAATTATCCATTCTATAGTAAATATTCAATATATTACTAAATATGTTTTTATTAGATAATGCTGTTATGCAACGATATGAATGTTACAAGTGTTTTCAATCACTACCAAAGTAAATATTTATAAAGCCGAAGTGTTGTTTATCTAGATACAAGAGCAAGCAAATCTCCTAATTTCGGTAAAACGACGTCTGGCACTGGTGGGTTCTTCTCACGACGGATCCTCTCCGCGCTTTTAGCAGAAGTGACACCAGTTAAAACAAGTAGCGTTTGGAAACCGCAACGTATACCAAACTCTATATCAGTGTCACAACTGAAAGGCAAATAATAATTTACTTATTTTCCATAATAGCCATAATAAAAAGGTTACATGATATTGTTATTGTAGAGGTGGAGTCTAAACTAGGGACACCCTGTATTTATAATATAATTTAATTTAAAAGAACATATCAACTTACAAAACAGTTTACATAAAAGTAAGTGAGTTTTTACAACAGCGAATTCGATCCCCAGTCCGAGCTCGAGACCTCTCAAGGCGCACACGCATCTGCCTTTCCGAAATTATTTATGTTTTTGGCAAATTTATCACTGCCCGGTAAAGCTAAACTTTATTGGAATGTGAAAAACGTTTTAGAAATCAATATCGCATCCTATAATCTTTATTGTAGAACTGGTGATTTAGAAAAAGCAAACATAGGTACATACTTGTCACCAATCATTAAAGTCCGTGCTGGATTTAGCCCATAAGATTCGATATGTTTTTGTAAATAAGAATTAGGCTTGCCGACGACGTGCGCCTTTCTTGTAGAGCAAATTTCTATTGCTCTAACCATCGTGCCACCTGCGGGCGTTACAGTTGAAGAATCTCTGTATACTTTAGCATCAGAATTTGTTCCGATGAACAAACATTCCTTAGACGATAAGTAAGATGCAGCTTTCACTAACTTAGGGTAACTGATATGTTCATCAAAACCCACAATCACTGCACCAACTTCTGGGTCTAGTTCGACTTTTAATGTGCGATAGTCTTCTTCTGTCATAGGGTCAGGCTGTAATTATTTATCATTTTATTTAACTACGTAAGTAATTGATAATACAGTATCAGACTCCTAATGTTGGATGAAAGTTGTTTGGTCGTAATAAGATTAACAAATATGTGTATCTAGATAGGGTGCACCAGTATATATTTCCGGAGCTGGCCACTTAACTGGTAACTTGTGCAACGCCTTGCTTACCAGTCTCAAGGAAGAGGAGTCAAGCCTAGGTTGGTGTGGGACATAGTAACAGGTGACGTCTCAATGCATTTGCTACAATCTCAAATTAAAGCAGCAATCAAGCTTATGAGGCTTTTAAGCTTCGATCATTGATGATCGATGAGGACTCAAACCAACCAAAGTGACGCACGTGCAAAGTGCCTCTAAGCGGATGACTTCATCTTTTTTCAATACCTGTATATATACATGTGGCTACTGTTGATTTGCAGAATCGTCGTACCGTAAATAGTTATTTGTACACGGCCATTTGTTTGCAGGAACACACAAACTAAAAATAATGGTAAACGCCGTATCATCTTATAAAACGATAATGCCAGTTCTCACACGGCCAGACAGGCAAATAAATTTAAGGTGAAAAACGTAGACAAGTGGTCTACCGTCCTGCATACAGCCCAGACCTGGCATCTTACGAGTTTACGACATTTTTAAGCCAAAAATTAAAAACCAGTTACCATGGAAGAGTGGCATAAATGGTTTCAAATTTGTTTACTGGTAGATAATTGCGTAAAAGATACATACAAAATAATAATAATCTGATACGCACTTACCCCTACACCAAAATGTCTGACACCGACAGCTTTTAATTCTTCTGCTATACCTTTAGTTCCAACTATGTAAGCCTTCTTTGTAAATTTAATACCTTTCAAATAATTAGCTGCTAAATATGAACTTGATAAAATTTCTTCCTATAACACGAAATACATACGAAAGTAGTGATATTTATAAAATCTACAAGAATCGTTAGACTCTATCAATAATACATTAGAGAAAGTATACCTGTGATGCTACGAAACCCAAGTCATTGGCTTTTGCAGAAATACTACTGCGAGTTCCAGTAGAGTTATTTGTCACATAATATATTTTCTTACCCAGCTTTCGGAAATAGTTCATTGTTTCGGCTGAACCGGGAATTGCGCTATTGGCCCACCACAGAACACCTATAAGTGGTTTTCACTTAAATTACGAGTGAATACAGTAAAAGAAGAAAAGGAAGTAGACTACAATTCCTACGTACCTGTAGTTCAGTACAGGGAATTTTATAATTACAATAAATTAGTTTTCAGCTCGTGACATCATCTGTGTGGGCTTTTATAATATAAATACTATGGGGCATATTAATTAACTCTACGCAAAAATAGCTATACCACAAGAGCCTTCTTAAATTTTTTCGGTACCTATAAATAGTAGCCAAATTTTTTTTTCTGGGTTCAGGTCGTGATGAATCGAATGAGAAGTTACGAGGTCCAAGAAGTATCAAACAACTATATTAACTCACTTTCACATTTATAATGTATTATCCTATAGGATAGACCATTATAGCTTATGCCCATACCCTCTGGCATTAAAATAATCTCTACATAAAAATAGGCATGGCACAAGAACGGAACACTCCATTCTTCTGGGATAAACTGTAGCCTATTTCCCTGTCTGTGTGCTTCCAGATTATATTATGTAGGTATGCCAAATTTCTTGGCGATTAGTAAAGGAACCATCCATAAATTACGTCACACGTAGGGGGTGGAAGGGGTCAATAAAGTGTGACTTTGTGTGACAAAGTGTGGGAAGGGGTCAATAAAGTGTGACTTTGTGTGACAAAGGGTGGGAAGGGACCTAGTAACCTCATCCATCCATCCATCCATCAGCCTTTCAACGTCCACTGTTGGACATAGGCCTCGTCATGGGGATAATGCCGTAATCGCCACGCTTGGCAGGCGGGTTGGCGATCGCAGTGGATGTTTTTAATACTCGAGGGAGTGCTGCTGCCCACTCCCCCGGTATTCCCTCAGTCGGCTCTTACGACTCCTATGGGTAGATAGGGGTGGGACAATTCTAAAGCCGGCCCCACACGGCCTTCCCGTCCTACACCTTCTCATACGATGCTATTATCTGCTTGCTTGAAAAGAATGCCGCTTTGATGTGATAATTATGCGAGATGTGCGAGGCACGGGACTGATTTCATAAACCGCATATTTTAGTAAAAAAATTGTATGTTTAAAAATTATAAGTTTGTTAGTCGATATTTAGATATTTTTATATATATTTTTAGCATTTGACATGCTTAGCAACATACATTGAACACAAAGTGAAAAATGTGAAATCTAAAATAACAGTCACGATCAGGATTCGAACCTGCATCTCCTGGATACCGTCCAGATGCTTTGCCAATTCAGCCATCGTGACCCTTGCTCCTGACTGCTAATTTCGATAACACATTCATACTTAACGTCTTTGGGTGACGCCTGCACCACCTGTCGGAAGTATTTTCATACATTATACCGACCAGGTAAACTTAATTTTACAATTAAGATTTTACCTAATAATGACGCAAACCCTATAAATATTTAGATATTTTTATATATTTTTAGCATTTGACATGCTTAGCAACATACATTAAACACTAAGAGAAAAATGTGAAATCGAAAATAACAGTCACTAAAACGACGCCCAAAGCGTTTAATATGAATGTGTTATCGAAATTAGCAGTCAGGAGCAAGGGTCACGATGGCTAAATTGGCAAAGCATCTGGACGGTATCCAGGAGATGCAGGTTCGAATCCTGCTCGTGACTGTTATTTTCGATTTCACATTTTTCACTTTGTGTTTAATGTTTGTTAGTCGAGATTATATACCTATATGGTGAGAACTCTTACAATGATAAAAATGGAATAATAAAAGCTTTCTCACCATCACAATCAGTTAAAACCGTATCAAATGAATTCAAATACTCTTGCACTTGAATTTTAGAAGCATCTTGAAGTTTGAACGCTGATGACTTAAACACATTATTGCTTCCTAAACGTTTTGGAACTTTACTGTTCCCACTTATATTGCAGCTCTTTATTGAAAGAAAAATTACATATTTTACAAATTGAAGTGGTGTTTGAAACATATATACAAGTATGTAGTGGTACGAAGTAAATAAGTATTGTAATTTTGTATTTGAATTAAACCTTTCTGGTTTTACGTACTACTCTATGATTAAACCTATGTTATATTTTATAATAGATAAAATGACTTTTTTTTAACAGGTGTAGATACACGAGTTCGATGGTAGATACCTATCATTAAAAGATGAAACTTCGTTGAATATTTCTTAATAAAAAGATAAGTACCTACTTATTTGAATTACCTTTTATTTTTCTATCCCCTGTAGTAGGTACCTATAATAAGGTACTCATTTTTCAACGGTTTTGTTAGCTTGTATTATGAAGTTTGATTTTGTATGATTTCCGAGATACAATAGTATAAAATAAGTTGGCTCTACTGGCAGCACTGTTCACCACTGACGTTGGCACATGAAAGTAACATGTTGGCGTTTTCGTGTTTCTCTCCTCTATGGTTCACAGTAATTTTACCTCCACCTCTGACAGCTGCAAGGAAGGATGTCTCCCCATCTACACTGACCATGGACCTACCATTAGTTCCATGACACTGACCCATTTAAGATGTCTCCAGATAACGCGGTTGGTGCGGCTGTTTGGATTCCATCCTCTAAAATCGTCCTCAACTTTAAATGTCCACCCTTCTCATCGATCTTCTCTGGGGAAGCTCTCGTTTTCCTGGAAGCTGTTCTATTTGCTATATCCCTCCCTACTTTAACCTAGCCAGGGTTTTCCGAGCAGACTACTAGAACAGTCCACCTGGAAAACTTTGCCAGTCTCAAGCCTGGGTAAACAGGGAGGGCCTTTTTATATGTATCATATTATATATTGATATACGAGTATTTATTTATACCATCATGTCTAATTGGATATTATTATATTCTATCTTAAAATAGTTCGTATAACGTAAGACGACGTTTTTATTAGGGTTATTTAGCGTGTAGGTGCACTTACCCCGTTTTGGCTGGCAAGTGCGTCTAAATTCCAAATTAAAAAGAAAGTAAAATATACTAAAATTTAACGGTTATTTATGAAAAATAACATGCAGTCCATATAGGCAAATAAATAATTGAAATGTTTTTATTTTTATACAACGCGTAATTCGACAAGCTAAAGAAATATTGATATTTAAAATTTTATTTGAAGAATTATATGACGCACATGCCCCGCCTGACCTTATAGAATAACCTGTGTCAAGGATAGTCAGCCATTTTATTATAAAATTGCTGAAATTCTAAGACACTGATGTCAGTAAAGGACAATGAAAGAAAATAATTAAATTAAAAAATAAAGGAATTGCAACTAATGTGTTATATAACCAACCACTGCAAACAGAATTTGCAATAAAGTTTATCAATTAACTACGTAAGAAGAGTTTCTGTTTCAGCAAGATTTTGAACTAGAGAAAAGTAACCAGTTTTTGTACACATTTGATGGGATATGTTAAAAATAGGCAATAATTTGTTGATTTTATTATAAATGAATGGTCCTACATAAAAGAAGAATCTATCTCTATCTTTATTTCATTTTTGCGACAATCTCATGACTGATTTGTTTGGCAAAAAATCAATTCAATTATTTTCATATGAAGTTCTTATACGATCTTCGATTAAATCGAATCGAGTTCGGAATCACTAAGTTACATAAGCTGGGGATTTTGTTACTGTTACTGTTTATAATAAGATACAGCCACATTATAGCTTTTTTGTTTTTTTTTTTATATAATGTGGCAGTAGCGAGTGTTGCGACGACGGTTTAGTCGAGTTACGCCATCTTTTAGTTTTATACCGACCAGGTAAATTTAATTTTACAATTAAGATTTTTACCTAATGATGACGCAAACCCTATTAATATTTATATATATTTTTAGCATTTGTTATGCTTAACACTATACATTAATCACAAAGTGTTATTTTCGATTTCGCATTTTTCACTTTGTAATTAATGTATCGTGCTAAGCATGTCAAATGCAAAAAATATATATAAATAATTAGAGCATTATTTTCATTACGAGCTATTAAATGTGTACCTAGTGTTTACCGTCTTTTACCAGTTGCGACTTGTAGAAGGTGGTGATGGTTTTTTTAGTTTTCTCTTCCCCTCCAAGGGTCAAGGCCCTCCTTATTTTTTTACACTTATTATTAATTTTAATCTGTAAAATGATAAAAAAATCTTTAGAAATAAAAATTTAAATATCTTGAAAGGGGAGGGGGTTCCACCACTTTTCCTTTTAGGGGGGTAGTACACCTCCCCCCACCCCCTTAATTCGACGGAAACCAATGAAATGGCTCAGTTTTCCGTTAACGTCCGTCGAGTTGGGGGTAATTAAATATTTAAAAATCTCAAAAAAGGGGGTTGCTTACTTCCCTTAGTCACCTCATATGACACCCGTGGGAAAGTATGGGGTGGTGACACTTGTATTATTAGTCCGTCACCACACGGAATACAATCGCTTGTCGTAATAGTTGCCTCGAGGATGCCTTGTGGAGCGGCAAAACACACGTAGAGAGAAGTAACGGTATTAATGTGTAATTGGTGTGTGTTGTTGCATCGCTTCTGCATATTTCATTAACTTACAGGGGAACGGGCGGTGCACTTGACCGTCTTGCAAAGCATACCATCATTTGTGTAAAACGACAGGGCAACAACCAGGTTTTTATTAATTTAGAGATAAACACGAATATGCTGGGCACGAACATAAAATTAATTTAATACGGTGCGTTACTTAGAAATACCTAAGCATTAGGTTCCACCATATTGCTAAGTTAGACACAATTTCCAAATCGATTGAAAGTAAGAGGCAATTTTACAAGAAATTAATTCAGCACAAAGGTTTTTAAATAAATAATAATGCACAAAATTAAATGCTCAGCAATTTTGTTTTTAAAATATTCTTCTTTCCATATCGTTTTCACTACCGCCACTACTTTTTTACATACACTTCGCGTCCGAATGGCTGATAGAACACTTGTTCTATCGTGTTTTAACATTTAACAATTAGTAACATTATTTTTATAATATTGGGTAATTTGAATTATGATTGCAACACCGGCCCACGCACTACATCTTTATAAAACCGGCCTCACTTCGTTGTTCGCAATGTTCCATCTTAACTTTTTTATTTGATCTGAGCCTATAAGGTAATAAATATGTTAATAAATATAAAGTTTCATAAATTACAAATTTCCTACTAAACAAACCTTCATTCATGCATATTATGCACTAAAAGGCACTTTTTTCCCATTATGATCAAATCTACCCCATACTATGATCAAGTGTCCCAGAACGTGGGACCTTTTGTAGTCTTCAGGAAAAACGACAAAAAATCAGGTTAACACAGATAAATTTCATAATTGAATGATCCAAAAGGATAGAAGGATAAATTTTCTAGGCAATGATATAAAAATATTCTGTAAAACTTTAATAACCTTAGATATATTAATGAAAAACCAAAATGGGGATCAAGTGTCCCCAATGTCCCCTACTGTAATTACTTGCACATAGAATATAATGTAGGTACTTGTAAAAAAATACAGTAGGTACGTCTTTTAATACATTTTATTTAGTATATTAAAGTATCTACTTCCTTACAGGAAGCATTTACTAAGGTAGTTTATTAATACCCATTATATAAATATATTTTCGATTTCACATTTTTCACTTTGTGTTTCATGGATAGCAGCTTTGATCGTAAAGGTACTACGTACCATTAACACAATATCATTATGCAAAACTATATTTACTTACTAAGAATATTATAAAATTAAGAATATGATTAAACACTTATCTTAGGTACTGCCACTAGCAGGACACAGTTTGACCACTAAACTTGCTGTTGCCGGAAAGTTTCTTACTCTCAGAGTCGCTCAAATTGGCGATGTAACGCCTTATATAGTGAAATGATTACCCCCTTCCTTTCAATAATCATAGTAGTCAACTCGGTGTCTTTAAAAAAAACTAGATGTCGCGGGACGTCTACCAGATGTGAATACATCGAAATTATTTGGTAGAAATAAAATGATCATAACTTGACGAAGTACTCCTCAAGACGAATCAAACGAGTATAAACTCGATAGGGTTACGTCGTTTCATTACAGAGTTACAGTGACCACCTTCCAGCTCCATCGTCAGACCCTGGATACACCCTGGACCCTGGATGGTGGTAAAGCCCGGCCTCCCACGGAGATTGCCTGAGTCTTCGTCACGTTGACCTTCAGTCTCCAGGCCTTCAGCCAACAGGGAAGTGCGTCCAGTGCTCGCTGCATCTTGATAGCCGCGTGAGCGGAGGTAAGTGAGGTGGATGGGGTGCTCTGCGGACCGGGCATCTTCAACCGCCTCTTGAAAGCGCCTGTCCTGCAGGAAGCCGGCCATAGTCTTGACTATTCGACGAGGAATAGTAGACATAGACAGCTTGCGCAACAGGCCAGCATGCCACACACGATCAACGGCTTTCTCCATGTCCAGGAACACTGCGACAACTGCGACTCTTGACCTTTGAACTGCGTTCCTTCTTGTTACGTGCTGCAGCCAGGTGGTGCAGCACTCTGGCAACTTGAAGTGTGGTGGAGGTTTCTGTCCCCGCGAAAGCCGAACTGTTCCTCGCGTGGCTGAAGGTGGGGCGGTGTCATGTGCAGCAGCAACAGCTTCTCGAAGACTTTCGAGGTGGTAAACACCACAGTAGCGTGATGGGCTGATAGCTGCCAGGCAGCAAGATGTTCTTGCCGGGCTTAGAAAGCATGATGATCCCACATCCGACCGATCTTCCAGTCCACGAGGCAGGGAAGTGCCCGGTGCGGAGGATTCCATTGAAAAGTTGCGTCAACATCGCGATTGTTCGCGGAGGTAGGTGACGCAAAGCTTTGTAAAAAAACTTCGAAAATGTGGCTGTATATTAACAACAGAAACTGAGTACAATGATATCGACATTTAAAATTGCCACTAGCGACATCTAGGGCCGCATTTGTCAATATCTCTTTTACTTTCATATGTTACAGAATATTGTTAAAACAGCCAACCATCTATCAATGAAAAATTACAACTTTGGCCAATATTATACGACTTATAATCTATATACACGGAGTAACTCTAAGGGTATTACCAGCGATTTCAGGCATATGGTCCATATAAGGAATCCATTACTAGTGTTGGAAAAAGAAAATACAACATAAGTAAAAAGTTATGAAACTATAAAATTATATTTTAAAAATCCATTTTATTAGCCAAATGTTTACGATCCCGATTACTACGTAATGTCTAGGCACTATAAATAAGTTACCATTCATTATAGAGAGAGCGTTGACCTGGTTGTCGAGTTTACAAAACATTTAGGTAGGTACCTACGGGCGTAAAATAGCAAGTCGGAACGTATCCGTTTCCGTGCCGCGTGCGCCACTGTGGCGTTCGTCGAGTCTATTGGTCTCCCGCCAATGAATTATTTCATCAATTATTTAATAAGTACACATAGCATCACGCCTTTATTCCCCGAAGGGGTAGGTAGAGGTGTATTACACACCCACGACCCGCCAGCTATGTTTAAGTCCCACGTATAAATAGCCTTTATTATCGAGTATAATACTAGGTAACTAAAAAAATGAATTGGTTACTTACCTACCTAGTTTTATTTAAATAAAATTAGTTAGTCACACGGGTATTTCAGATCAGTTCGGTTGTGATTTTTTGTATTCGTTAGTGAAATTTTTCGAAAATGTACTCTAATGAGGAATATTTCAAAATGCTTGTGTCTAGGCAGATCTATCTGTAACTACATTGAAGCTCGAAGGGATTACGAGGAAAATTTCACTTGGCCTCGTGGTTCCATTGCCTTCGTGGCAGGCATTCCAATGGTTAGGTACATATCCGTGTAATGTTTGCGATGACGCAACAGTTTAAGTCTCACGTCAGTCCGGGACATGTAGTTCAAGCACGACGGGGCTCCTCCACACTTTTCTCTCGCCTTGAGGGAACACCTTCATGCAGAGTATGGTGCACGTTGGATTGGACATGGAGGACCAGTTGCTTGGCCACCCGCTCACCTGACCTTATGCCTCTGTATTTTTTTGTTGGGTTACATAAAAGAGCGCGTATTGCGAACACAGTGCGAGTCAGAGAATGAGATGCTGGCCAGGATCCTTGCAGCCTTTAATTCCTTAAAAAATTATAGTGCAGTCCTAGGAGTTACAGTAAATTTTTTGAAAAAGTGTCGAAAATGCATCGATGTCGATGGTGAACAAGATTTAAGACGATCGATGACGTAATAATAGCATAGTTACCTACGCGCGGCCGTGTCTTCTATGTTAGTGGTGCGGGCGGTGCGGCTGTTTCGCGTAAATTACATCAATGAAATCGACATGGGTAGGAGGGCGTGGCGAATATACTTTCAGTGGTAAGTAACATTTTAGTTAACTTAAACATAATTTTTTTTTGTCATTATTATTTTCCATGCTCTCAGAAAAAAGACAAAAATAGATTTTCGTAATCCCTATTCGACACTGGTTACGATGGCTTCTGGTGTTATAGGGGTTGTGAAACATGCTGTATAATAAATCAATAAGTTCAACAAGACATCTCTAAACGACTTATCTTCCTAACTTGGTTGCCTAATAATATTTTATACTTTGTTTTAAGTAAAAACACCGTGGTTGCGGGGCATCGGCCAAACGGTGGTACTAGTTTCCATACAAAAGTTCTTTTACGTTTAGAACGGCAGTTTTTAGTAATGATTACTTTACTCTATGTACGGCAGTTTCATGGTCCTGGTCTAGGTCATTAAATTAAAAGAAAAAAAATGACAAATGACAACCTCCTTGTAAATTTGACATTTTTTGACTAACAAATTTACTTCGTTTGACGGTCTACCTTAAATTAATACTCGATATTGACGAAATTGTGCTCACACTGCCACAACAAGAGCCATAAACAAGAAGATAAGATAAGATAGATTTTGTCAGATTTTGTCTGTTTTGTACAGTGAGGTACACATAAAGTCAATGGTTTTGTATTGTATTATTTGCGATCTCTTTTTCATTTATTCTCTTTTTTTACCTATATTGTATTTGTTGTATTTAGTATTATTTTGTTTGTTTCAGTGTACCTACTCATCTTGGTAGTTAGTCTCATAATCACCGGCCCTTTTATCTGTTACTGAACAATCCGTCGTATGATGGTCTATTCGATATCTCTACGCGACATTGGCAAAGTTGTGTCTATAAGTCTAACAACGCCATTAAATCAAGAATTTAATTGAACAATCTCCTTCGATTGACGGTTTATCTCTGCCATGTGACATTGGCAAAGTTGTGGACATACTCCTGCAACAGCCATAAATCAAGAAGAAGAAGAAGAATTGAATTGATTTGCTATGTGATTTAATTGTTATTTGATAGATAATTATTATTATGCTATGTAAAGTTACAAATCAATCACGAATTAGATACCTAAGCATTCAAGACGATAAGATTACAACTTAGATTATAATATAATCTAAGTATTATAAGTACAAATCCTACATTGGCAGGTTTTTACAAAATTCTGTGAGACATCAATAACTTTAAATGATAATGGATGTAAAAGAAACTATTATTGAAACACATAGAGAGGGAATACAAATTGTACAATACAACAAGCCTTACAAGAAAAATGCTATAGATAGCGAAATGTATCTACGTGTGACAAGAATATTGAACAATGCAGCAACTGATGATAGCATCTCTGTGATTGTGTTAACAGGAACTGGAGATTTTTATAGTAGTGGTAATGATTTTACAGCAACAGTACAGGAATCTAGTACAAATATTCTGAAAGATTTTATAAACGCCTTTATAACATTTCCTAAGGTATTGGTAGCTATTGTTAATGGACCTGCTATTGGAGTAGCTGCTACAACATTAGCACTTTGTGACCTAGTTTTTGCTTCGGAAAATGTGAGTACCTAGTCTTTATTATACTATCTATTACTATGTACTATACTATCCTTAACTTCAAAAAGTGGGCAGCAGAAGCCCATTATATTACAAGCAGTAATCATTGCCTTTTATCTACCCCCTGGAAAACAAGCGTGAGTCTATTATCTTTGTTTTTTATTTTTTTTATTGTTAATGATAGCAGACGAGCCATGGCCCACCTGATGGTAAGTGATAACCGTTGCTCATGGACTCAATTATACCTAGAGCATTGTCAAGCCGCTGCGCAACATTTCATTTCTAAGATATACTTATATTTCATACTTAAATATGTATTATAAATGTCAAAATGTGTTTGTTATGCTTTCACACTACTTAACTAATAATGCATAAACATAGCATGAAACCCAGAAAATAACATTTTAAGATTTAACATCATAAGGATATATTATATTTTTTTTATATCCTGAAAAACTGGATGACTCCTGTGGGATTTTTCTATAGAGATGCCATAAAGTCACACACACATTCATAATATTTTACTCAATTCTGAGGTTACGGGCAGAACTGAGTAATGATAAAAATTTGATCGACCTATTTTTAATAACAAAACACAACTTCTATTGGTCATTAAGGAGAATGGCATTTTTCGTCCTGTACAATAGTAGCATCGGGGCTATGATAATTATTAGTATTTTTTATAATACAAATTGCATTTCCATTTAACATGGACTAGCTCCATGTCATAATGAAGAAAAAAAGTATTCAAAGGGACTATTTGTAGGTACATCCGATGCACTGCCATGTTTACCTGAAGTACAATCATCAATCAATACAACCATTCTTTAATTTTTTTAAAAGCATTGTTAGGATATTTTTATATCTGTAATTACGCTTTTGGAATTGATTTAGAAATAGTGTGTAAAATTAATAAATCTAGACAAAAATCAGGTTTTTGTTTTATTAAAAGCTTTTGGATCTCACAATTTGTTTTGTCAATAGATTTTGTTAATTAGATGTCACTGCTTTTAATAGACTTATTTTTATTATTTATATGACTAACTTAAAATGTCATACTGAATTAAAATAATAAAGTAATCTAATCTTTATTGTATATAGAAAATGAATAGTTAAAATATTTTTTGAAATATGTAAAAAAATTAATAGAGCTCTATCTAGTGTTGGAAATACACAACTCTAGGATTATAATCCAACTGAATTGAAAACTATTACAAGAGGTAGTGAAACACCAATCTACTGTCATACGTAAACTGGTCCATTTACATTCCAGCTTCATTGTTTAATCGGACAGTATTTGTAATAGAATGATTTTCCAGCTAGTCTACTATTAAATAAATAATTCTATGGGAATTCAGTAATATCTTTTAATACAACACATGATCTAGTTTTGAGGTTTTTTCAAGGCAAACTATGTATGGATGCAGAGCAATGTCTTTTTCATGACCATATTCCACCAGTATTAGCTTGTTGTTATGTTGAGATCTTTATCTCCTAGCCCAGGTCCACTAAATAAGCTAGCACAATATACTGTCTATTGTGACTTATAACAGCATTGTTTACAGTGGATGTCGAAGGTATGATGGATGGATGGATTGCATTGTTACATTTAGCAGAGAGTTATCTGCCATAGTACAGTTGCCTAATACTTCCTAAAAATAAAATAATTCTGTAAGATAATTTTATGTTTAAATTTGTTACAGTCTTACTTTTATACTCCATTCACAAAGTTGGGCATTGTGGCAGAAGGCTGCTCTACATTTACATTTCCTCGTTTAATTGGATACAGGAAGGTATGTATATAATGTATTGTATATATCGTCCCTTTATTGGTAAAACCGATTATCTACCGAAAAGTAAACTTGTCGCAATGATAATTTAAAAGTTTGACAAAAAAATTATGTATCTAAATTACATATATCTTACCTGCAATCATGTAATTATAATGAAAAAATTAATAAAGTATGTTTGTAAATCATAAAAATAGAAGTAGTTCATTGATAATGCTTGAAAAAATGCCAAACACTATCTTCGGGAGGTCATTTAGTTGGTTTTTCCTGAATAACAACATAAGCATGTATATCATTAATTAAATCACTTGGAGCTTATCTTATAGGTACACCGAAGTTTCGAAGAAAGTAATAAGGTACCAAAAACAACTGTAAATATAACTCTCTGAAACATTCTACAAATTGAAATTTAAAAAATTATAATTGATTTTACTTGAGTAAAATTAAGAATTGTGGTAGACTATCTGCTTAAAAGGTGCCTTCAAACATAGGTTAATAGTAATTAACATAAGTTGTGAAATAAACATTTATATTTTTTTGTCTGCAAAATGTTCATACAAGGAACTACAGCAGGCCTGGTCATTGTTATTTTTATAATTACAAAAATACCAAAAAATCATTATTTACATGAAAGTAAAAACTGAATAAAGTAGAAAAATAATAAGAATTATATATTAGGAAATAATCAACTTTATTGGTAACTTTTTATTTTTATCTAAGTATACAAAAGAATTTGTGAAACCATGAAATTAATTCATGTTTTCACAAATTGTTTAGTATACTTAGATAGATAATCTAAAAACAATAATAATGTATCTTTCATTCATCAGCTGACGAGTCCACAGATAACTCAGATTGAGACTCTTCAGAGGCGGCCACATCAGGAACGCGTTCGACGCGATCCCTATCTACAAGCAAACTTCTGTACCATCCATGGTACTCTTCTGGTATAACCCCCTTCTCACATAGATTAATGAGATCTTTTTTCTTAGCTTCCGTTATTGGAAGAGGTCTATCATACAATTGTTCTAGCGGTGGGAACTGGAGTTCCGAGGTAGTTGGTATTTCAATTACCTGTTCTGCTGCCAATCGCTTTGCTTTGTTTCTTGTTGCATAGCTGTGGTCTCCATGTGGTGAAGATGTCGATGCTGAATTTGTATTAATCTTATTTTGTGTGTCTGAAACAGTTACATCCATTGTCATAAATGAATTTGTCATGTCATAGTTATAGTATATTTTTTTGTCTCCTTTTCCTTCATCCGTTTTATTTTTAACCATTTCACTTGCTGTCCATCTGTGTTTTTGGTTCTATTTAAAATTATTGTATTCGCCAATTTTTTCAAGTCTTTATATTCATTGAATTTAAATTCCTTGACTTGATAACAATTTTTTGTTATAGTCTTTGTGTCTTTCCTGTATTTTTTTTTGATCTAGTACGCTTGAAAATGTTAATCCAGTCAGTCATACAAAAAAGATCAACATTTTTCTTGGCCGACTCAATCGCACTGTGCATTGAGTCAGCTTCCATATAACTGTGACCTGACTCTAAGAACTTGTGTTCTATGATTTTCAAATGGTTGCTGTTTTGAATTACCCACAATAGGATAGCAGCCACGAATTGATTTCTATTTTCTTCTTCTTCTTCTTCTTTATCTTTTGGCTTTGCGTCCGCAGGACCCAATTCCGCCAAAGTCCGTTGTGGTAGTGTCGTAAACGGAAGAGAATGCAGCGGTTGAAGCAGAATTTGGTCGGTTTAATGGACAGGTTTAAATATGACTGAGGTGGTTTACTGAAATAAATGACAGGACAACATATAAGACAGCACATTGTTAATGGTTAGTAGAACAAACAAATTGATGTTAGAAACATGTAAAGTTAGTGATGACATTTATATATTTACAGTTTTATATTGTTTCTATTTACAAATTTACACAGGGCATTATTCATTGGAGGGGAAAAGATGTCAGAAAGCAGACATTTCAAAGAGATAGGACGAGGAACAGATCGGGGGAGGAGATCAAAGAGAGAGAAACGAAATTTGGGACAAGCAAAAAAGATGTGGTTTGCGTCTCCTTCGTCCAGACCACACTCACACAGTGCGGTGCTCCTAATCCTGAGCTTGGCAAGGAACACAGGAGTACAGGAATGGCCTAGTCTTAGTCGACATATTGTGGAGATAGCCAACTTATTGGACTTCCGGAATTTATAAAACCATGAAGTGTTGGGAATATCTGGTTGTATGTTTGCATAATGTTTGCCCCTCTCTACCTTTGTAGAGTTCCACATATTAGTCCATGATTTCGACATAATTGATTTGGCAACAAGACATAGGTCATGGGAATATGTTTGAAAATGCTCTAGAGTGCCATGGTGAACAGCCAATTTGGCGCAGGCGTCTGCTGTTGTGTTGCCTGGGATACCTGTCTGACCAGGTATCCAAGCGAGGACAACATTGATGTTGAGATTATGACACTCTAAGAGGACCAGCCTAATTTTCAACATAATGGGATACAAGGGAGCGGATCTAAAAGGGTTGGATAGGATTGATTGGAGGCAGCTCTTAGAGTGTGAGAAAATGATGGAGTTATTAAGATTATGGGCTTTGACAAAGAGTATGGCTTCTAGGAGGGCTATGGCTTCCCCAGTGAAGACCGAGGTGGATGGAGGACACTTGAAGTTAAGGCAAATTTTGCTGGAGGGATACCACACAGCAGTGCCAACTGCACTTTCTGAGGATAATTTAGAAGCGTCAGTATAAATGTGATGCCACCCATGATAATGCTGGTTAAGGCGACTATTGAACGTGCTTCTAGCATCGGGACTCTCTTTGTCAATGCCGACGTACAGAAGGACGTTTGGACGAAAAAATAGAGCATCATATGGGATAAGATACAGTGGGTTTGTTGGGTACTGAATAACCGGGTTGGGGAGTTGAGAGAAGGTTTTATAGCTGAGAAGTAGGAGAGGGAGATTATCATGATTCTGATAAAGACTGAGAAGTTTTTGGAGTTTAGGGAGTAAGGGATGGTTTGAATTTTGAACAATCTTGAAAAGAAACCTATCGGCCAGGAATTGCCTGCGCACTGACAGAGGGGGATCACCACACTCCACCTGCATTGCGTTGATGGGGGACGATTTCATTGCTCCTAAGATAATGCGCAGGCACTTGGATTGGATTTTGTCAAACTTATCCAAATTTAGTTTGTTACAGGGGGATAGTAGGAATGAGCCATAGTCGAGGTGGCTTCGAATTATAGCATTATACAGAAGTTTCTGGGAATAAGGGTGGGAGCCCCACCAGACTCCGGAAAGGGAACGCAGGATATTAATGTTTTTTTCGCATTTATCAGATATCATTGATAAGTGATGGAAGCCGGTCATTCTAGTATCCAACATAAGGCCTAAAAATTTAACAAAGTTGCATTGGGAGATCTGAGAACCTTGGACTGAAATGTTTAGTGGTGGGAAAGCTCTTTTTTTTGTGAAAACAATGGACGAGCTTTTAGATGGAGAGAGGGATAGGCCATGATCATCCAACCAGTCGTTAAGGTATCCCAGGGCCATATTAATACGGGAGGAGGCTTCTTCTATACAAGATGAAGTGACATATAGCACAAGATCATCCGCATAGTGCAGGACTTCGCAAAAAGAGTCAACAGTTCGCTCAAGATCGTGCGTATATAGGCTGTAGAGAAGTGGACTAAGGACAAAGCCTTGGGGTAGGCCCCTCCAAATCTTCTTAGGAGGAAGAAAACCAGAACTAGACTTGACAAGGACCGATCTCTCCACTAACAGGCTAAGGACAAAACGAACTAACTTCTCAGGGAATCTCAGCTGTGAGAGTTTACTCCTGAGAACCGGAAGTAAGACGCTGTAATAAGCTGCCGTAATGTCCAGAAATACCGCCACTAGATATTTTTTTTTCTCTGAAAGCAATCCGGATATCCGAGGTTAAGATACTTAGACTGTCAATGGTACACATTCCCTTCCTGAACCCGAACTGAGACCCAGCAAGTAAGGAACCATTACCAGTCAACCACTCAAGGCGTTGTTTCACCAGATGCTCAGTGACTTTGCAGAGGGTTGGGGATAGAGCAATGGGTCTATAACTACTAGGATTAAGAGGGTCCTTACCAGGTTTAAGAATGGGGATAATGATTTGGGATTTCCACTGATCTGGGACTATTCCAAAGTCGAAAAAGGAGTTAACCAGGGAGAGGAATATGTTTTTGGATAACTCGGAGGATTTCGTCAGAAAGGAGTATGGGATGCCATCAATACCTGGAGCAGAATCTGAGAGGCCCTCAAGAGCAAGGGTTAATTCCATGGTAGTAAACGGGGAATCAAAGTGGTTTGTTGAGGGAAGGAAAAAGAGAGCGGAAGGGACGGAGGAAGAACAGGGAACAGAAGGGGGGGCAAGATTGTCCGAAAAGGCCTCTAGCCATGATGAAGGATCATTGGCTGAAGGATTATCACGGTTGCAGGAGCCTTTAAAGCGCCTAATTTGTTTCCAAATGAGGGATGGAGAAGTTCTGGGGGATAAATTCTCACAGAAACCTAACCATCCTTGACGTTTCTTTCTTTTCACTAGTCTTTTGAATTTTGCCGCTGAATGCTTATATGCTTGGAAATTTTCTACAGACATACACT
This sequence comes from Leucoma salicis, assembly GCA_948253155.1. NCBI lineage: Eukaryota > Metazoa > Arthropoda > Insecta > Lepidoptera > Erebidae > Leucoma > Leucoma salicis. Next base: position 17,791,087 of record OX411818.1, read on the forward strand.
GACCATACGCTCTCTCAGCTTCGCGACGTTTGATAACTGCTGCTGTACATTCAGAATCCCACCAAGGAGGGGAGACTCTGAAGGCTTTTGCAGGTTTCTTGCGAGGGATGTGAAGGTAAGCACAAGAAATAATACAGTCAATATATGTGTTGTAGGAAGAAAGAGGGGAGTTAGACACGATCTGGAGACTAGCCTCCAGCTTACGGTCTAGGATGTCTGAGTAAAGTGACCAGTCGGCTCCAGCGAGCCTATATTTAATGGTAGGAGAGGGGTTACAATATGGATAGACTCTATTCAAAGTAGAAATCGACATGGTGATAGAAAAATGGTCACTACCATAGGTATATTGGAGTATATTCCAAGATATGCTTGGAAGAAGAGAAGGAGAGCAGAGAGAGAGGTCAACAGCACTTTTCGGATTTTGGGAAGGTAGGACTCTTCGGGTGGGGGAACCATCATTGAGGAGGCATAAATTAGCCTCATCAAAGAGGTCCAGATGTGAATGGCCAAATAGGTCTGTATAGCCATGTCCCCAAGAGGTATTGTGTGCATTAAAATCCCCCATGAGAACCATGGGGGAAGGGATACCGGATAAGACATAAAGGATATCTGGGATTATAGAAGATTTAGGGTGAGGAATATAGACTGAAACAAAAGATATGTCTAAGGATCTGACCGCAACAATGTTGAAGTCAGGGGGATGGGAGGGGATGGTGATTTGGGAAAAAGGAACAGAGTGCTTTATTATTAAAGCACTCCCAGCATAACCATTGGCATTGTCATCCCTAAGACATGAGAATCCTGGTATACTAAAACGTGCACCAGGACTCAGCCATGTCTCAGAGACAGCAATGACCGATGGCTGATAAGAGTTGATTAGGTGGTACAGCTCATGCTTTTTTGTTTGTATGCTGCGACTGTTCCACTGAATCACGACGACTGGATCCGTTTTTGGAAAAGATGGATGAGATTTGGGAGAATTTAGAGGCAACGTGGGACGGTATTTGGTAAGGATTTTGTAAGATGAAATCAATAAGAACATTTAAAAGGAAGTCTATCATATCAGGTTGGAAGCCTGCGTGGCCACTGCCAAGAGCAGAGCCATTAGGCATTGATGGCCTAGGTTCGGACACTATTAAGTTATGGGTAGCCTTATCATATGATTTACCCGGGGAAAATCTAGGTTTAGGAGTGGAATATGTGGTTTTGACATAGGAATTAGTGGGCTGGGAACTATAGGGGTGGGATGGGGATGTATCAGATGAGGATTTGTGGGTCATAGGTTGGGAGAAGAGTTCTTTGGCTACTTCGGAGTAGGAACGTGCCACAGGTGGGAACTGGGAACAGGCCTCCTCGTATGACACACATTCTTGAGCCATAACCGATTTTATTGATTTTTGTCTGTGTTATTCGGGGCAATCCTTGCTTGTTGCAAAGTGCCGCCCAGAGCAATACAGGCATATTGCCTCGGATTCTGGTGTTTCACAGGACTCACCGATATGCTCTTTAGAGCAGCGGAAGCACCTTGGTTTTGACCGGCATTGTGCCTTTGTATGTCCATATTTACAACAGGAGTGGCACTGGATGGTGGGGTAGAGGTAGATTTCAACCGGAAGGGAAGTGTAATACAGGAAAATTCTAGAGGGGAGGGACTGACCCTGGAAAGTGATGACAACAGATTGAGTGGGTACCCAAGTAACCTTACCATCCTCAAAGCATTTTCTGTTAAGACGGCGGGCTTTTAACACCTTACCACATCCTAGGGGAATTACTACGTCCTTCGCGAAATCGTCCATAGACAGATCAGTGGGTACCTGTCTCACCAAGCCCATTCTGGTGACATTAAAAATAGGAATAGATGCGTTAAACTGACAGAGAGGAAGAATAGGAGACGTGGAAAAAGCATTAGCATCATTTGCTGTAGAAAATTCAACCGAAACTTTATTGCGGACGACTTTTTTGACGCCACCGGGGACTACGTTCTTTATTTTATGGGAAGTTAAAAACTGTCCAAACTTGATGGGGCGGATAGAAGTGCCAGCTGCAGGATCAGGGGAGCTGCGAGCAACATGTACAATAAAAGGTCCCTTGTCATCATTGGAATAAGCGTTTGCAGCACCAATAGCATAGGAAGGGTGAATGTAAACTGTTTGAATGGACGGTACAGTTAGGTCCGTAGATGTTATTTGTTTTTTAGTAGGAGTATCTTCGTCGCTTTGAATACGCCTCTTCGTTCCAGAAACTGGCGCGTTTACATTCGTTATCATAGGATCAGGAGGATCCGGGGGATCCGGCGCAGGGGGAGGCGTCAACGGATCGTCACAAAGCATGTTTGAGGTTAACCTCAAACACGCTAGAAGGACTTACACAAACAAAAAACACTTACCAACACCTTACCGACTAATTTTACACTACACAGAAACCACTTAGGCCGAAATACTCACGAAAAACAAAACTAAACAGATAAATCGCATTACAATTCTGCAACAGTTTAGTCGCTAACACTTCCGGCAATTGTTCAAATCAAAACCACTCCAGCCTCCAGCCAGCTAGTGAATAATTTACTTTGTAATATTTACAATAATATATATTCCTTGCTTTAGTTGATTGCCGTCGGTCCGATTTCTATTTTGTCCTCCACATGTGTCAGAGAACAAACTGACTTTCGTGACTTCCTCTGGTACACATTTCATTAAATAGTGACACAAAATAGTTCCGATTTCTGAACTTCCCTTTTCACCATTTATCTCGGACCATACAAAATAATAAGCTTCGTTAGGAGGCGCACTTTCGTAGAGCGTTAAATTGTATAAAGTTAATTTTCTTGTATAGTAAAGGAGACCAACATCAGTGCATGGCAATTGTAAAATTGCCTGCAAATCGAAAGTAGCAGACATAAAATTTGTTTCTTCTTCTCTCTTTTTATCTTTATCTTTTTCCTGGTTACAAATTTGCTTCCTATCAATGTGTTTCTGATATTCTCCTTGTATTTTATTTTGTTCTTCTGGATTAGCGCGATTGTACCTAGTGCACAAAAGACATTGATCTTTTTTCGGCATGAAAAATCCCAAATTATATTCTGTAGAAAAATTCTACGATATGTCATCTCCGACACAGGTTCCATATTTTCGTCTGCGCATTTTTTGACGTACAAAGAATACAATTTGCATAATGTAAGGTTTCTGGCTAAATACTTGCGTTTTGATTTCTTTCGAATGTAATGGCTTTCCGTAGTAGGGAAAGATGTTTTTTTATGTACTCAATTTTTTCAGGTGTAGTTTTATTCGGAGGCTCATGACGTCCGCGAGGGTCTTCTTGCTTGGCAAAAAGTCCTAAGTTACCACGGTGCTTTACAGCATCAGCTACGACACACGGAGCAATGCATAATGTTTGGCAGAAAAACTTTTGTCAAACATATATTTCGTTCTCTTCTATTGTGAAAAAGCATTGCTTAGCATAAGAGCGTCGTGTCGTTCTTTTCCTACTTACAAGAAGTCTCTTTACTAACTTAACCCTTACGTGAGCCAAAATAAATGATTTTTTTGAGGCATAGTCTAGATTCCAATATTTTCTGCATAATATTTGGCGCTCTTCATCTGTAACTTTATCATTGCACTGAAATTTGCATTTGGAACAATCAACAGGCTTAGGATTTTTTGAGCTTCTACATTTCTTTTTTGTAACATATGGCAAGCCTTCAGCACGCTGTCTTTTTACCACATTAACTTTCCAGGTTTCAGGATTTCTTTGGTGCCAACGAGCTCGTGGTTTTAAGACCTTCCAACAATGTTGAAAAAGCTCGACAGTTATTGATTGTGCTACTAATAAAGACTCATTATAATTATATAACTCTATTAAATATATAACTCTATTAAAAGCAAGTAGAACTACTTACTTTCTTTTTAATGTGTAAGATTCTAAGTACTTTCCAATAATTTAGCAGTACCAGAACCATTTAAAGTATTTTAATTTGTATTAGTAAGTACTTTCCAATAATTTAGCAGTACCAGAACCATTTTAAGTATTTTAATTTGTATTAGTATAATGCCAGTATGTTCAGAGTGTAAGTAAATTGCAACTAAAATAAGATATGAAACGGAATGTTTTTGATTGCAAGGCTTACAAAAAATCGTACAGGTTTATGACTTTAGCTGTTATTGAATGCATATGTTACTTAAAAGCTTATAATATAATTGTTTTTTTGCGTATCTATCTCGGAAACTATGCATCATATATATATATATAGAAAAATCGGTTTTACCTGTAGATAGAGCTCAAAAAGTTGAGTAGCTTGGTGTAAATAACTCATTTTTGAAAAAAGTGCAGATAATCGGTTTTGCCAATAAAGGGACGATGTTTTATAATAGCTTCATTTTGTTTTTATAATGTTATATGGTTAAAATGTTAACTAATTTCAGGCAATGGAAATGCTGTTATGCAATCACAGAATGTCTGCAAAGGAGGCATTGAAGTGTGGATTTGTTAATTATATTTACAAAACTGAGGATCTCCAAACTCAAGTATGGAATAAAATTGTGAAAGTTTCCCGACTACCAAAACAAAGCCTTTCTGCTACAAAAAGACTGCTAAGAGAGCCAGTGCAAGAAGAATTGTTAAAAACAAATGATAGAGAAATTGCAGAACTTAGTGCTATATGGGCAATGGGAGATTTTAATTATAAAAGTAAACTGTAAGCTGCAATCCAAAATAGTAAAGTGGTTAAACATTAATAAGTGTAAAAACTATGGAGAAATGTTCCTAATCATGTTCTGTGAAACACGTAAAAAAATTCATAGAGCTCCATCTAGTGTTGGAAATACCCAACTCTAGGATTATAATCTAACTGAATTGAAAACTATTACAAGAGGTAGTGAAACACCAATCTACTGTCATACGTAAACTGGTCCATTTACATTCCAGCTTCATTGTTTAATCAGACAGTATTTGTAATAGAATGATTTTCCAGCTAGTCCACTATTAAATTATAATTCTATGGGAATTTAGTAATATGTTTTAATACAACACATGATCTAGTTTTGTGGCTGGCTTTGTCAAGTAACTTCAAGCAAGTGTGCTTGCACCGCTCTTCCCGGACCTACTTCACTGCCTTGTTGCATAAGATGATTTCCTCACAGATGACAGACAGGTGGTGACTCTGGTCTGATTTTCGCTGTTATCAACTGATAGCTCGGAATGGACATGGAAGACACATGACATCTATCCATGGCCAGCAACACTCAGGTGTGGCACTGGCTGCATTCTACCGTCCAAGGAACTGACAATGCATTGGTTCTTCTCCAAATGATCAGTGGCATCTGCAAGCCACTCATTGAATGCCAGTTGCTGTTTAACATTCTCGAGAGGGGCAACATTTGTTTGCTTATTCAATCTTATACAAGCAACTACCCAAACTTCGCAACTCATTGTATGATATTTTACCTCATGAAATTCCCCGTCCTAACTCATTTAAATAACTTTTATCACTTGTATTTACTCTATTTGTTTTAATTCTCTGCAAATTTATAAAAGTAAATAATATTATTCATTTACTTTTATAAATTAATAATTTCTTTTTTTTCAACGTCCACTGCTGGACATAGGCCTCCCCAAGAATGGGGGATAGTGCCGTAATCGCCACGCTTGGCAGGCGGGTTGGCGATCGCAGTGGATGTTGTTAATACTCGAAGGAGTGCTGCTGCCCACTCCCCCGGTATCCCTCCGGCTCTTACGACTCCCATGGGGTGGAGAGGGGTGGGACAACTCTGAAGCCGGCCCCACACGGCCTTTCTATTATCACCGAACAATTTTTGACGTCTATCTCTGCCACGTGACATTGGCAAAGTTGTGGACATACTCCAAGCAACAGCCATAAAACAAGAAGACTACGGGTGCCATGGTGCGTTGTAGGTACTCGTGGTGTGTTTACTTAGTTTGAAAATAAAGTTAAAAGGTTTTACTTAGTTTGGAAATAAAGTTAAAAGGTTATGGAAAATACCAATATATTATGATCAATATAATTAGAAAGTAGAAGCATAAGATTAAAAAAAATATACAGGGGCAAACAGTGAACGAAAAAAAGCATAGAAGAGTAGAGTAGCTTCGGATAATATGGCACACCATAAGCCTTTTTGTAAATAAAATACGCAATTTTTGAGATCAAGCAGTCTTTATTGGTTAAATCAGTCCTTTGAACTTAATATTAATCAACAATTATAAATTTAAGGTAATTAACATCAAAACATAACTTAAGTAATCTTTTTTTTTTATCTTAAGTAATCTTAAAAATTCAACCTTAGTAGGCCAATATGGCCTAGGGCCATATTGGACACAAATTATATGAGCCATATTGGCCATCTTAACAAATGAAGTAAGAAATCAAAAGAAATCATTTTTGCATTATTTTGCAGAACAAAATTCGCAGATAAAAACGTCTGTTTCCACTCCTGAGCATTCTTCATGAGCCCACAATTTGCAACATGGGCATTGAACCCATATTTCACCTCTCTTTTTTTCCTTTATTCAGGGTCTTTTCGATTTGGTCTTGTTTCTTTTTTAAAGAGTTGCAATTCATTTTTGTACGGGGATGAAGTCAGCAATGTCGACTTAGCAGCCTTTCTGCCTCGGTTAGTAGTCTTCCTAGGTGCTATTTCTGGTATTGGAGATAATTGAAATGGCGTTATAAAGTTCTGATCGCTTAAAGTCGCTGGCTGTGGTGACCTCGTAATGGGAACTACAACTTGTTCAAGACATACAGACGGTGTTTTGTTCTCGTCACTTGCAGCAGAGACGTCATCACTAGCCATCATTACATCAGTAGCCATCGCATTGATCATAACAAGTTCATTCATGGGGGGTGTCATCACAGATTCATTTTCTATAGCAGGAGTAGAAGACGTAGTGGTTGGCTCTGGTGTAATGTTTTCTTGATTGGTTATTATATCTTCTTTCTCATTATCTAAGTGGACATGATTTTGTCTTGCAAGGTCTATCAATTCAAGATTTCTTGTATGGCTCGTATGGCCATCTAGAATAAGCAATACCGGAGATTCTTCAGTGGGTTTCACGTGTTGAATAAAATGTTCAAACCACTTTGTAAATAAGTTTGTTTGAATCCAGCCTGAAGGGTGACATTCATGTATGGCACCAGGAGGCGCACCTTTCATTAAGAGCGGGTGACTTCTTTTTCTGGGGAATATAATCATGGGTGGTATAAATGAACCTCCCGCACTCATACTTATCACGCAAGTTATCAAAGAGCCCCTTTCAGCAGATACCAATTTGCCGTTTCCCCTTTTGACTCAGAACCTGGGGCATTTGGGATGGAACAACACTTATGCCAGTCTCGTCCACATTGAAAATTTTGTCTGGAGGAAACTTGCATCAATTTCTCATAAAGATTGAAAAAATGGTCCACACTTTCTTTATTAAATCCCTTAGCCCTGGCAAATGAAGTTCCTGTTGGGCGGCGAAAAGATAGTTCCGAATACCTTTCTAAAAAGGATTTTAACCAATCTTTACCCGCACTTTCATTTTTCGCCGAAAAGTTATGGGTTATTTTGTTTCTTATTGCCAGCTGATAGGCTAAACTCATGACATCTTTTCGTGTTAAACCGAACAATTTAGCTTCCATTGCTAACACATACTGCACTAATTGTTTCTCGAGTTCTTCTGGTAATGTAGGTTTTCTTCCCAATTTGGCATGAGTTGCTACATCGGCTGGTAGATCTACTTTAGCTGCCAGACGTCTTAAAGTTGTTCTGGGTACTTTATACAGCTTAGAAGCTTTTAGTGAGCCCATTTTCTTGTTGCGTACATCCTCGATTGCCTTTTTCATAAACTCCTTGTTTGACGTTTTTTTTGTGGGATTGATTTTCGTGGGGCCATTACCTATAAAAAATAATAAATAGTAGAAACCTTAATGTTATGAGTGGCCAATATGGCCCGGTAGGCCGTATTGGCCAACTACTTAGTGAGCCATATTGGCTGTAGGTACGCCTTTGACGAAAAAAATTCTAACCAAAAAACTAGTTGACAATGTGCTTAAAACAATCACCATACAATTTATTAAGAGTTTATCTACAGGACTGTGCACTAGCAATATAAAAACAATGATTATTTAAAGAACAACAATGAGTGAGACTTAAAAAATTACATCAAATCGGACAATTTTCGATCGTCGCACCTACCGGGCACACGCGCACTCGCCGCAACGTTGGGATCGACTGAGGAGGTCAAGGGAAGGGGGGACAATATGGCGGATACATACACCGCTAGTGTTGGTTGGTTTCGGAAAAAATAGTATAGGCCATATTGGCCGAATAGGCCATAATACCCGAAACTACTCTAACTTCAAACAAAATTTCTTTGACGACGTTTGTTTTATTAATAAAACACCTATAGTCGGAATTTTAATTCGATTCCAGATTTGACAATTTCAGTGTTGCAACGTTATGACAAGTACCAAATAGTGACGTTGCGAAATTATTCGATACGGAAATGGAATATTTCCGGATCGATTCCTCTCGTTTATAGTAGTATATCTAAACAACTACTACTTTAATAGAAACTAAGTATATCAGGAAATTAAATATTTCTGAACAGATAATTTAGTTATGACAATTAATTTTATTAAGGATCTGAGAGTTTTCTTTAATAATTGTGTGTGAAATAAATAAAAAAATGTGATCATGAAGGAACATGAGAAATAAAACAAATAGATGTATTATGGTAATATTTTATTTTATAAATCATCGCCGTCATCGCTATCGCTATCGCTGTCACTTTCTGTAACATTTATTATAAATGTGTCTGTGATATTGTCAATTAACATATCTAGCCTACTCATTATTTCCTCTTCTTTGACAACATGAGATACGCATTTAGACCATTCGGTAGCCGTAATTTTTTGAATGCCTTCCTTAAATAAATTTCTCACGTCTGTCAATTTGAAGGTTTTATTACATGCCCCTTTACCTGCGCCCATATCAATTCGATAGGGTTCAGCTCGCAATGGTAAGGGGGCAGTCTTAAAACCGTGATCCCATGTTCTGCTGCCATTTCGTCTACAGCGTACTTATTAAAAGACTCGTTATGTGGAATCGGTTCTAAAAGCGTAGCTTTAACCATATCTGGTTCGTAATGAATATTTTTATTTAAAAGCCAGTCTCGAATTGCAGCTTTTTTCCAGCTCATTTTTGGTGCCGTTTCCAATTTTCGGGAGTGGTAAGGTGCATTATCCATCACTACAATTGAGTTTGGTCTTAATTTTGGTAAGACTCCAGCGAACCACTCCTCAAAACAAACTGCATTCATCTCATCATGGTAATCTTCACAATTTTTCTTTGCTTCAAAAATCATGAGCCCCTCTTTCAGGAAGCCTTCTTCACTACCTATATGGCTAATTATGAGACGTTTGCCTTTTCCAGATGGATTTTTTAATCCAGTGGTCAGTCCCTCCAAAAACGCTTGCCGAGATGATGTGACTTTCTTGTTCACCCAAGTTTTTTTTACAGTATGACCTAAAAATAAATATAGTACATGAACATTCAATATTACTATTAAATTTAATGTAAAATGTACATACATTTAAAATGTTAGCCTTACCTGTGTTAACCCATGTTTCATCTTGATAATATATATGTCTCCCTTCTCGTCGAAACTGACATAGATCGCAAGTAACGCTGGCGCCATGTTATTATATCATTTCGATCAATAAGTGTGCTCTTGAATGACCATGCAACAAAATTAAAATTAAGAAAAAAAAATTTTTTTCTGAGGGTGTCTTTGGAAACCTTGGGCATTTCTGGATCATCGTTCATCACTTGTAAAATCTAAAATTATAAATTTTCTAATAGTTTGGAATAATTAGTTATATATAAAAGATGTAGGTATAAAATAATACTGTCTGACTGATTGACTAACCTTTGCAATGGTTGGAGGTTCATTTCGGTAAAAGAGCTGATGAACAATTCTTCGTATTGCGGGGAATGTAAATTCATCAATTTTATCTTTAAAACTTCGCTTTGGTCCAGTTTTTTTAGGAGGAGTTGGCGGCGCACCTTTATTTACTTTCTTCAAAACGTTACAAACAGAGCGTGAGGTTATTCCCAATATGTCAGCAATTTTGCTCATACATTCATTTTCTTACACAACTTCAAAGGGCTCCAATTGCGCAGAAGTTTAAATTTTTCACGTACTTGTAGGCGTTGCGGATCATTACTTTTTCAGTAACAGTGAAAGCTTTTCGTAGACGTTTTTTTCTTGGGGACAAGAAAACATCCACGTCTTTTTGTGATGTACTTGGCTGAGGATCCATTTTGATGGAAAACCAAAACAAATAGATTCACTCAAAGTTCACAAAAAACTATAAACATAACAACAAACACAACGTAACAAAACTTTAACAAAAACCCAACAAAATAACAAAATATCGATTCACAATGAAACAAGATATTCGTGCAGTTAGACTTGGAGAATGAAGTCGAATGACAAGATAAACAAAATGGTGATAGCTGCACGAGCGCGCACGGGTTGCCAATACAGAAAACTATCTAGGCTCTTTTATTATAAGTTTTGTTTTTAATATAAAAAACAAAAATATTAACTTTTTATAAAATAAAGCAGCGGTTACTTATTAATAAATAATTATTATGAATAATTATGTATTTATTTAAATAAAAATAAATAATTTAGTCTTTAATTGGCACACCAATATTATGATTACATAAACATAAATCGCGATTGTTTATCGATTTTTGTGTACATCACTACACTATTAATATGTGGTATCATTATTTTACAAAATGACAGTAGCTAATGTCAAATGTGGAATCGAATCATAATTCCGACTTTAGTCTGTTCTCTATTACTATCACGAAGTAATGATTGGTTCTGTTGTCAATTCTCGTCACTAATTAGTTAAGCTACACATAATAACAAATGCATTGGCTCGTGAGATGAACATTTGACGGGCTGCACGAATTGTCAGTGTATGACTTATGTAAAAGGTAGCAACATTGATTTATTAATTCATAGATGCACAGTTTCGAACAAACGAAACGTCTAAAACTGTCGCTAGTTGTATCATAAGTAGTTATAGTTATGATATAAATGCATTCTTTCCAAATTCGACCTTACACGTATGGTTTAAAGTTGTATTCACAAAGCATTATGCAAAAAGCAATACAATTTTACGACCGAAATTTGCGGGCAGCCAAGGACTGCGTGGAGACGAATATTTTTTTATAATTTTCATGTATGAACATTTACTTAGTTTATTAAATTTGTTTAATTTATAATATGTGTTCCAAACTCATATTTATACTTTTATCTGATCGTATTAATATGCTTTTAGGTAGAATATTTATACGCCGTAATTGCCACGCTTAGCAGGCGGGTTGGCGATCGCAGTGGATGTTGTTTATACTCGAGGAAGTGCTGCTGCCCACTCCCCAGGTATTCCCACAGTCGGCTCTTACGACTCCCGTGGGTAGAGAGGGGTGGGACAATTCTAAAGCCGGCCCCACACGGCCATGAATAAATTCCCAACCAAATGTTTCTATAATAGCTTTTATAAGACTAATTTTATGATTAAAAAGAGCAGGTTGTTGAAGGGAATGTGTATCAATACCAGAAAATATATTTAAATTTAATGTAGGTACATTTTAAAACTAAGGAACACAAATAGGCCTTGGTTTTGTTTTTTGATCACATATGCGCTGTTCTCGTCATATTATCTCCTCGGTTTTATTACATACAGTATATTCATTTTCACTAGCGTAATATAGACCAACAAAAACTTTTAAATCTATTAGTATGTGAAACCATAATTTATACATAATACAACATTTCAACATTCATTATTGAAGCATAAAAGCCATAAATTCAACAATTTAAATGATCATCTTATAAAATACTAGTGGTGCCTATCGAATTCACTCGCCGTTTAATTAAAAAAAAGAATACATATTTATAAATAATTTAGAGCAAGCTTTATCATCTGATTGGGTCCCTAGGAAAACTAAAATAAAAATCATCATATAAATGACAATGTTATTGATATTTAAACTTTGTAAATAAAACAATGTCAACTAATTACTTAATATATATAAAAAAATACATTCAACAAGGTGACTCCATTCGTTTTTAGAACCGAGAACGTCGTATTATGCGATCAAAGTGAGCAAAATGCGTTGAAGTATGAGCATAGCTCGAGACTGCCTTTGTTTTAATACATCCTCTATTTGACTGGTTCATACAGGGGCATCGTCGATAATTTGAAACAAAATATATTGAAAAATTAAAAAATGCGACTCTTAAGCAACAAAATATGTATGAAATAGAAATACTGTCTAAAAAATACTTACCGAAAATAAGAAACATACTTTTAATGCACTATTTCGACATATATTCATCGAACAATTAGACATTTTGACACGCTTCGTCTACTCGCGCGTCGAAATAATACTAAACGAAAGGAGTGCAGGAAAGCGTAATCTGCACTCCTTTATAGTGGACACTTTTCATGCCTGATTGTGTATCTTCTCTTTTTAATATATCAATGGGTAGCAATGAAAGATTTGAATAATTTTTATTATGTATTTTTTTTTACATGATTGTCATGATTTTAGTAATTAATTTAAAAATAAAATTGCAACATTGTTACTTCCTGTTTTCTACCGGAAATATCATAATTTTAGTAATGAATTTAAAAATAAAATAGCTGTTAAGACCGACTGTTTCAAAAAGTTATTATTCGGCTGGGCCGCTCATTTGAGTTCAGACGTGTGTTAGTCTAGCTGTTGTAATGAATTAAGAAGACAGTTATTATATAGTACATAAAGTATAATTATACCTGGTAAGTTGAAGGAATGATGAAAATATACTAGCGTTATTGTAGAAGTGGTTTTATTTCTTCACATTTCAGAAGCGGGATAAAAAACCAAGAAGTATGTAAAAGTAATTTAAATATTTGATTTGCCAAGTAACTTGGTAAAATGAATGTTCTGTTGAATCGCATAAGTATATGCTTTAAACGCCCACGTAAAGATTATTATGCGTCTTTCACGATACTTACCGTAGAGCTGGCACATCACGTCAGGATAACTCTCTGACGATATGGTGTGTATGTTAAATCATTTTACCATAATCAAATGTAATTGGGTTAGAATCTATTTATATGATTGTATGAGTCCAGTTGTATTAATTGTAATGGTTTGCGTCGGGAGACAGCACGTGTTATCAGATGGCCGAGTGTCATGATTTCGTTTACGTTGTAAATGATGTTACTAACGACTTATAAGCTGATGGCATGATGCCATAATTAAATTTAATTAAGTTAGTAGTTTAATTAAGTTAGTAGGTAAGTTGAAGGAATGATGAAAATATACTAGCGTTACTGTAGGAGTGGTTTTATTTCTTCACATGATGTATTAATAAATAACGAAAAAAGTTCACTTTTATAATTACCAAACATCTCGTAGGCTTAGGATCACGGACCAATTAATCTCAGGACGTAGAATTGGCAATAGTTTGCTTCAGAGTCTTCAGACGCATTACGAAAAAATTAGCGGGGTGCGGTAGATGACAATGCATTGTGATTGGTTAATATGATGACGTGAAATAATATTGTTGCATAATTAGTGCAATAACTACTGTGTCAGTAATATCGTCAAATTTTATCGATATACTTATTGCTGTTACTATTAAAAGATATAATACTTAGGATGGGTTTTTGTATACCGAAATGCCAATAAATATAATAGTGCCTAATTTAATCCATCAGCCTGTATTTCATTTTTTCCTGTATCAAATGGTTCTATCGGCTAACGAAGTAGTTGCTACTTTAGCTAATCTGGCTGGCGAGGCATGTCGTAACAGTCATGAGCAGGATTTGAACCTGCAGCTCCTGGAATACAGTCCCAGATGTTTTGCCAATTGAGCTATCGTGACAATTGTTCGCGACTGTGAGTTTCGATAACACATTCTTAACATCTTGGGTGACGCCTGCGCCATCTGTCGGTAGTATTTGCATACATTATACCGACCAGGTAAACTTAATTTTTCTGACTTCTCATCAGAAAAATCGAAACACCTTGCAAGTTTGTTTTGTAAGGATTATCAGAAAAATGTGTATACTCGTATTTAGGAATATAGGTAGGTATGTCAAATGTCGTTTAATCTATATATATAAAAGAAAGTCGTTAGTTACACTATTTATAACTCAAGAACGGCTAAACCGATTTGGCTGAAAATTGGTAGGGAGGTAGCTTAGAACCAGGAGAAGGACATAGGATACTTCCCGTTCCCGTGGAACGTGACATAAAACGTGGTATAGCAAAACGCAACTGACATGTGCGTGGGCCAACGTCATTTGAGTCACTACGGACTGTTAATGGTACAATATTCCCAACATATCGTGCTGCATGTGAAAAACCCAATTTACTAGAAAACGATACCCACTGGGATACGACAATCGTTGAAGCAATTATCTCTGCATCGCCAAGTCAGATACGCACATTATTTTTTATCATCATTTCGACATGCTTTCCATCAAACCCATCTAACCTGTGGCACAAATACAAGGATAATATGTCAGAAGACATATTCAAATTCGTGTCAGTTCAAGAAATCCCGATCTTGAGATGAATGAGGAAATACATAATCGGGCTTTGCTCTTGATCGAAGACATGAGACATGTGTTACCTCATGTGAGGTAGCTTATTAGTCAGGTTAGAATTGCTAGCGCCAAATAGTGAAATGAATGACGCATTTAATCGGGAATTGGAACGGGAACGTGAATATGATCATCAGGAATTATATTTAGTAATTCAAACGAATGTACCCCTGTTGAGTCCCCAACAAAAGGAAGTTTAAGATACCTACATTAATGAAGGAAATTGATGATAGAAATGGTTGTTTATATTTTCTGGATGCCCCTGGTGGAACTGGTAAGATATCCCTCATGTCAGTAGTTTTAGCTACTGTTCGTGCGAGATCCAACATTGCGGTTGCAGTTGTTTCTTCTGGAATAGCAGCCACATTGTTAGAAGGATGCCGTACGGCTCATTCAGCATTAAAATTACCGTTAAATCTTCAAACTATTAAAGAACCAACATGTAATATTGCAAAACACTCCTCAATGGTCAAAGCTTTATCAGCATCGAAAATCATCATCTGGGACGAATGCACGTGGCGCATAAACGTGCATTGGAAGCACTTAACCGAACATTGAAAGATCTACGCAATGACTCGAGATGTTTTGGAGGCGCAATGATTTTACTGTTTGGCGATTTTCGTCAAACACTGCCAGTAATTCCAAGATCAACTGCTGCCGACGAAATAAACGTTTGCCTTAAATCATCGAATCTATGACGCTATGTGAAAAAACTTCAACTGACAACAAATATGAGAGTTGCATTGCTGAACGATACATCTGCTGAAGATTTCTCTGAGCAATAGCTGACTATCGGTAATGGTCAAGTACCTGTCGACGCATCGAGCGGATTGATTTTATTTCCTCCGAATGTCTGTAACTTTATCTCATCGAAAGACGAACTCATCAACAAAGTATTCCCAAACATCATTACTAAACACAAAAATAATGAATGGTTGAGTGAGCGAGCAATTTTGGCGGCTAAATATAAAGATGTAGATTACTTAAACTACATAATTCAGAATGAAATCATTGGTACACTGCATTCATTCAAATCTATTGACTGTGTAACAAAAAAAGATGAAGCTACCAATTAAATTAAACTCCTTGGATGGCCTTGGCTTACCACCGCACAATTTACGACTAAAGGTTGGCTCCGTAGATATGCTTCGAAACATAAACCAACCAAAACTGTGCAACGGAACGCGTTTGGTGGTAAGTAAATCGATGAACAGTGTGATTTACACCACGATACTCAAAAGAAAATTCGAAGGTGAGGAAGTTCTCATTCCGAGGATCCCGATGACTCCACCGATATGCCATTTGAGTTTAAACGACTTCAATTTCCAAACTGTCTTGCATTTGCCATGACCATTAACAAATCACAAGGCCAATCCTTGAAAATTTGTGGCCTGAATCTAGAAAATCCATGTTTTTCCCATGGTCAATTATATGTTCATGGGTCGGAAGACCACCTGCGTTATGTGTTCTTGCGCCTGATAATAAAACGAAAAATGTCGTCTATCACAAGGTGCTTCACTGAAGAGTGCAATCCATGCATTAAAATACATGGCGAATAAAGAATTTTTAAAATACTTTAATTTTTTTTATTTATATTTTTATTATCCTAATAAAAATAAAATCCAAAATCTGCTCATTTATTGCCCTTAAGGTGGAACAAAGTTTGCCGGGTCAGCAAGTAGTGAATAATATGAGGTTTTCAAATCCTAATGTTAATGTTCTAAATTCAAATTAAATTTTCATAGGTTTCGTATTTTGTTTCACAAGTCATTTTTACCCTGTATGGAGTATGAAGGAAATTGATAAAACAACACACGTAAATGGAAAAAAAGCTAAGAAAAAATATGTATAATGTGCATAGGGCATCACGTGAGGCTCAAGACACTGTTCGATGTACCGATGACTGTTTAATGCAGGCAGACGTGGCCGAGACACAAAGACAAGCTCTGTCTCACCGTCGGCACTGATTCCTCCCAAAACCGTCCACGAACCGCCACCATAGCTGACCTTTTCTTCAATGCAGTATTGTGCCAAGCGTTCTCCATCTCATCTGTAGACCTTGTTCCTTCCGTCGTTACCATACAGCATAATTTTACACTCATCAGAAAAGAGGATGGAGTGTTCATGGATCAAGTGTTTTCTCTGCGCAACATTATGGAGAAGCATCTGGCTGTAGGCCAGAGGGTTTTCTGCAGTTTTGTGGATTTGGAGAAAGCATTTGACACGGTTGTACGAAAGGAACTTTGGGACATTTTGCCGGAGTATGGTATTAACGGTAGACTGCTACAAGCGGTGCAGTCCAACTATAAGAACTGTAGAGCTTGTGTGCGGCTGGATGATGGAATGTCACCCTGGTTTGATGTCAATATCGGCGTTAAACAGGGCTGAGTTCAATCAGCCAGACTGTTTATCATATATCTGAATAAATGTCTACAAAGGTTGAATGAAATGAATATGGGAGTTCAGATGGGCGACTCAGTGGTTAACTCTCTGCTATATGCTGACGATGCGGTCCTATTAGCGCAGTCTGCAACTGACCTGCAAACCCTAGTCGACGTAATGGCAGAAGATTGTAAGAAAAGGGGCCTACGTGTGAATGTGAGCAAAACCAAAATAATGGTTTTGAAAGAGAAGAAGCCAGAACAGATGTTAGAGTAGCAATAGGAAATGGTGTGCTAGAACAAGTGGATGAATTTGTATAGGGTAACATGGTCAACAGTGGATCACTTTTTTTAAGCATTATAATATAAAAACTAATATTCAGAATTGTACGAAAAATTGTCGGAGGATCAAATGATTATTAAACTACGATGTAATTGGCCAATCTGACAACCAATGTACAATAATAAAGATGCACATATATAGTCATTATAGTGGGTTTGATCCACTGTGTACTCCTCCTGGTACTCAGTGGATTGCCTACTGGTTTACAATGGATCAAAGAAACAATTAAAGTCAATGCATATAATCAACAGGATGTTTATTTTTTAGCAATTTAATGAGCAACCACTACAAAAACATAATTTTCTCAGACACTTAAAGGAAATTTTTACTTTTTCAGTCTTCACTCAATGATAGAATAACATTTAACTATAATGTACTAAGTTATGTGGATTTGGAGAAAGCATTTGACACAGTTGTACGAAAGGAACTTTGGGGCATTTTGCCAGAGTATGGTATTAAAGGTACTAAATGGACTGCAGAGCTTGTGTGCGACTGGATGATGGAATGTCGCCTTGGTTTAATGTAGGTAAATATCGACGTTAAATAGGGCTGCGTTCTGTCAGCCAGACTGTTTACCATACATCTGGATAAAGGTCTCCAAGGGATGAATGAAATGAATGTGGCAGTTCCGATGGGCGACTTAGTGGTTAACTCACTGCTATATGCTGATGATGCAGTCTATTAGCAGCCTATTAGCGCAGTCTGCGACTGACCTGCAAACCCTAGTCGACCTAATGACAGAAGATTGTAAGAAGAGGGGCCTACGTGTGAATGTGAGCAAAACCAAAATTATGGTCTTTGATAGAGGTGAAGCCAGAACAGATGTCAGAGTATCGGTTGGCAATAGTGTGCTAGAACAAGTGGATGAATTTGTATATCTTGGATGTGAATTCAGTCGGGATGGAAGGTACACCACTGATATAGAGAGAAGAGTGAATGCGGGAAATAGAGTGAACGGAACATTGGGAAGGCACGTGTTGCAATACACAACGCAGTGCTTGTCCCAACATTATTATATTGAAGCGAGAGTTGGGCAGAAAGGAGCATGAAAGTAAAATTAATAAGGTCGAAATGCGATCTCTGCGGAAAATCTGTGGAGTTGACTGACCATGGGGGTTAGGCAGAATGTCATATGTCACGTGTCGACCGTATCGAGATCACTGTGATTGGTTGAGAGATCACCGTGATTGGCCAACGGATTATTGTGACATCACGCGTCGGTTTCTCAACCAATCACAGTGATCTCGATACGGTCGACACGTGAAATATGACATTCTGCCTCAGGGGGCATATTCGTAACGAAGACGTAAGAGAGCGAGTAGGTCAGAGAGTATTGGTGTAAAGATGCGAAAGGGAACGCTCCGATGGTTCGGATATGTGGAAAGAAAGTCGGATGAACGATTGGTTAAGAAGATATACAATGCGAAAGTGAAAGGATGTAGGTGAAGGGGGAGACCAAGACTAACCTACCTAGATCAGATTGGTCATGTATTGAAAGACGTGGAGAAGAAGGTGGAGT
The DNA here is from genome assembly GCA_948253155.1 of Leucoma salicis. Taxonomy (NCBI): domain Eukaryota; kingdom Metazoa; phylum Arthropoda; class Insecta; order Lepidoptera; family Erebidae; genus Leucoma; species Leucoma salicis. The sequence continues at coordinate 17,810,004 of OX411818.1, forward strand.
CAAGTCTCCGGAACCGACGAGTGTGTATGGGGTTTTTACACCTTTGAAGTTTGATACCTTTGAAGTGTTATAAAAGGAATATTGGGGCCGGCTTTAGAATTGTCCCATCCCTCTCTACCTACGGGAGTCGTAAGAGCCGACTTAGGGAATACCGGGGGAGTAGGCAGCAGCACTCCCTCGAGTATTAACAACATCCTGCCAAGCGTGGCGATTACGGCATTATCCCCCATGACGGGATCGCTCGTTGTGGCGTTCTCTTGGGGAGGCCTAAGTCCAGCAGTGGACGTTGAAAGGCTGATGGATGAATGGATGGAAAAGGAATATTATGGTGAGCAGCAGCAGCAGTCTAATAATATTTTTTCCTTCCCTTAAGGCCTGTAATGCGGCCACGAATTTGCTCATGTGTATGAGCACCTACTTTTTTTTCTTCTACTCTTTTCCTTGGCATTTCTGTACCTAAAGATAAACTATTTAGTTCCCAAGTTAAAAGTTGTCTAAGTGAGGGTATGCTCTGGATCACATATTCATAGTGTACACAGTGAATAAATCCACTGTTAACCATATCTCCACTACATAGTTCGAAATAAAATTTCTCAACAACCACAAATAATTGCGTAAATTTCTTAGCACTCAATCATACGACATACATCTGCACAAGCAATTAGAACAAAACATAAAGGAACACAGCTTTAGTATAAGATATATAAACAAAATTCAAATTACTTTGTCGGTGGTTTTTACTCCCGAAAACTAAAATGTCGTGCTCTCGAATCTATCGGTAAGTCCGTCCGCGCAGCGACAGCGGGATTGAGAGGGGGACGCAAACGAGACACGATTGCATATTATTTTACTCTTACATTAATAAACGGAGCAGACGTCTGTGTGATCATCTGTGTACCACTGATTCACTGTTGACCTATCTTGGATGTGGATTCAGTCGGGATGGAAGGTACACCACTGATGTAGAGAGAAGAGTGAATGCGGGAAATAGAGTGAGCGGAGCATTGGGACAACTTCTCGGCAGTCATCACCTCAGCCAGAGGGTACGTGTCACAATACACAACGCAATGCTTGTCCCAACGTTATTATATGGAAGCGAGAGTTGGGTATGCAAAAAGGAGCATGAGAGTAAAATCAATGCGGTCGAAATGCGATCTCTGCGGAGAATCTGTGGAGTGAGGCTGACTGACTGCATTCGTAACACGACGTAAGAGAGCGAGTAGGTTTGAAAGAGAGTATTGGTGTAAAGGTGCGAAAGGGAATGCTCCGATGGTTCGGACACGTGGAAAGAATGCCGGACGAGCGACTGGTTAAGAAGGTATACAATGCGAAAGTAGAAGGATTTAGGTACAGGGGGAGACCGAGTCTCACCTACCTAGACCAAATCGGTCATGTATTGAAGGAAGGTGGAGTCAGGAGTTTCCGAAACCGGCGAGCGTGTATGAAGAGAGTTATGAATGTTGAGGAAGCGAGAGATCTATGCAAGAATAGAGCCTCTTGGCACTCTGTTCTCTCTGCCTACCCCGCAATGGAAATGGCGTGATGATAAGTAAGTAGGTAAGTAAGTATCAGAAAAGAGAACTTTGTTCCACTGGAGGTATGAGTATGACCAATTTAGGTGTTCACGTGCAAAGTTAAGGCGCGCTCTTCGATGGTCTGCAGTTAATTTCGGCTTTCGGCCCATTTGCTGGCTTGTGCGGTACCAGTCCACGTTCCTTCGACCTTCTTCTAATTTTGTAGAGTCACTTACAGCCACCCTACGTACAACATGAAGCTGCTGCTGCAGTTGAAAAGCATTAAGGCGTCGATTTCGTAAAGAAGTTGTTAAAATAAATCGATCATCTCGCTCAGAAGTGACCTGATTCCTGCCAGATCCTAACCGGCGCGTGAACAAACCAGTTTCCCGATAGCATTTGTAGACTATGAACAGACGACAGGCTTAGATGCAATCTTTCAGCTACAACATGCTGACTAAGTCCAGAATCCAGCAATGCCACCAATAGGGTTGCGTCATTTATAAATCTGTTAATTTCTTTTGCGATTCTGTTTTTGTATATTTTGTGTATGTTATCAAGTTCGTAAATGTCAAATATGCTTTGATCAACCGCCGCTTATTCATAAAACTTGTGAAGCCTCTCCAGTGGCTTTAAAGCTTTTTTAGAATTGTCGCACCCCTCTCTACCCACGGGAGTCGTAAGAGCCGACTTAGGGAATACCGGGGGAGTGGGCAGCAGCACACCCTTGAGTATTAACAACATCCACTGCGATCGCCAACCCGCCTGCCAAGCGTGGCGATTACGGCATTATCCCCCATGACGGGACCGCTCGTTGTGGCGTTTTCTTGGGGAGGCCATGTCCAGCAGTGGACGTTTAAAGGCTGATGGATGGTTGGATGGATCCTCCACCTGGCCGTGTGGGGCCGACTTTACAATTGTCCCACCCCTCTCTACCCACGGGAGTCGTAAGAGCCGACTGAGGGAATACCGAGGGAGTGGGCAGCAGCACTCCCTCGAGTATTAACAACATCCACTGCGATCGCCAACCCGCCTGCCAAGCATGGCGATTACGGCATTATCTCCCATGACGGGACCGCTCGTTATGGCGTTCTCTTGGGGAGGCCTATGTCCAGCAGTGGACTTCGAAAGGCTGATCGATGGATGGATGATCCTCCACCTCTCTATCAAAAATGTGTGATCGGCGGTCTTCATCTTCACTTTAATTTCAGTCAGTACACGTACACTCGGTCATTCCAATACAACGTAAGTTCCTAGAACTTTAGAAAACAATAACAGACGCACATTTGGTCATTCGGATGAAATAGGAGTCCCTTGCATAGATAAATAACTATACTTGGAAGTCCCTTGAAATTTAAGAATGAGTCAAGTCATAAAATAGCAAAAGTAAACTGTCGCTCATAGAGGTATATGCAAGTAGCAATCTCACTTAAAGAGGTTCACGCATGAAAAATGACTGTCACTTATACAGGTCTTGTTTCTCACTTATAGAGGCTTTAGAAAGGGAAAATTATAGGACCTTGCAAATACTCTCACTCTCATTAATAGAGTTTTCTCGCTTACCTACCCAGTTCTCACTTACTCAGGTTTGACTGAAATAATTAATACCTTACAAGATATTGAGTGACCATAATATTTATTTTCATGTCTCAAACTAAGATAAACTAGTTATTTCTTGAATAACAATCTTATAATAAAGTATAAGATTCTGCCCGCGACTTCAGAATACAAATACGTCACTCTACGGCACACTAATGATTCCTATGCGAAAATTGTTATATCACAGGAACTATAAATTTTCCCGGGTACAAGGTAGCTTATATTCTTTTCTAGGTTCTGAACGTTGTGTATGCTAAGTTTCATGATAATCGGTAAAGTAGTTGTGATTTATAGTACCTAGTGATGTGTAATAAATATTAGTAAAAGATGTATATATAACATAACAACATAATAAAGGAATCGGAAGGCTTTTAATTAACTAATTTATGACCTAAATAACCAATATCGATAAATTCCATGTTGGCGTAGCGCTATACTAATTCTTGTTCTTTTACTTGGGGACCATTGGTTTTCCTGTCTTTCTTTCCTTGTTCTTTGACTAGGATCTTGTAGAAATCTATTAAATGATCAGAATGGTTTCTTAATGTTAACACATTTAATTTCAAACTGTAAACATTCAAAATTAATTTACTTAGCATCTCAGACACAAAACCATCCCCATAGCAAAAATTTATCCATGTTTTAAATTAATTAAAAAATAAAAATGCGGGACAGTCTTTGGGGACTGCCGATAGAAGTGAAATGAATGACCAAATTGGTCATTAACACTTCTTTACAAACCAAAAATAATAATCTAATAGCTCGACGATACAATTCACAAGTTACTTAGTTTTCACTTCTATCGGAGTGTTCGGTGACGATGACGATTCCATGATTTTTCACCCAATAAGTGCTCAACCAACGCGCTTAAAGAAGTTTTCACTTCAATAAATGTAGTACTTTACGACTTTTTTTTACAAGTGATAACTAATTCCAGCATTTTTATTATGCAGATGAGATCAATGCCAGCTAAGACAATTGAATGACTAATTCAATATATTTAATAATATAAACTAATAATCAAGATTGTGTCACTGGTAGTTATTTTGCTACTAAACATTTTAATTGGTATTTTGTGGTAGAGTTTTGGAGCACTAAATAAAAACAAAAAATTTACAATTTGAAGAGAAGTTTTATACTCATTTTAATATACTAACTTAGTCTCATACATTGTAAGCATACAATTTGAAGTAGATATATTTTTTTAATGTATTTCTAAACAAATACTAGGTGGGTTAAAATAAATAAACCAAAATTTTTTGTAAAATCATATACTGTGGGTAGATGAAGCCGTTGAAACCAAAGATTACAATACCCAAAGTTGAAACAACATTGATTGATATGTTGCCTTGGACGTCTATCATCTAAGTCCACCCGTGATCATGAATGCTGTAAAGTATTCGAAACGTCGGGATAGTAGAAAATCAAGTAAACGCGATAGATTCCGTAAACGTAGTATTTCAAAATAAATTATCTATCTAGTACCTAAGTAATAATTATAACCTATGTTATTTGTATACCTACAAAAATACAAATCTTTCCTTATTATAATATGAGTAGGTAGGTAATAAAAATATAGCCTATGTTACTTAGTGATAATGTAACATTCTAACGGTGAAAGAATTTTTGAAATCGGTCCAATAGGTTTTTGAGTTTATTCGTTACAAATATACAAAAATACTTTGGGAAATCCAAAAGTGCACGCCTCATAATCTTCATTTCTTACAATAAATTTGATTATGTGATTAGTATCTAATAATATAGGTATTGGTCTTACTAAGTAGTTTTCAATAAATCACACAGAAAGCGCTAATTTCAAAATGTACTGTGGTTTTTCATGTCTTATACGCCATCTAGCGCTAATTTTAAGAAGTAAGTACTTCTATATTGGTCTATAGAAATTGTTCTCATGAAATAAGGAGGCGCTGGTCGTAGTGTCGAACCGAGCGTAAATATTTACTAGTTTTTTTTTGTTTATTTAATAACAATTAAACCACATTGAATTAGACCGTAAAAAGTGATAGTGCTCTATTCGTAGTTATACTGAATTGTAAAAGAAAAAAAAAATTCGATTAGTAAAGTATTTCGGTCGTTATCGTGTTAAAATACATACCTACAACACACGGACGTCCAAGACAGATCTTTTTTAAACGGTTTTATAACTAGTTTAAATAACAAAAATGGCATCAACAATATAATGACCGACCGGTGATCGACCTCCAAAGGTTACAAATTATTTGCGCACTCCTAAGGATGTGATTCCTCTTCAGACACTAGGCGTTTACAAGGTAAATTGCAGTTGCGGTCGATCCTACATCGGACAGACTAAAAGGACAATCGCGGCAAGGGTCAGGGAGCATATTGCGGCTGTAAAAAACCGGCAAATAAATAAATCGGCTGTAGCTGTGCACGTACTGGAGTTAGGACCAAACCACTGGATAAAACTACATAAACCACAAGTCTTGTCCACCGACCGCCACTATTATTCCAGGTTAGTACGTAAAACTGTAGAAATAAAAAAACACCGTATTTCAATAGGGAAGATGGATACAGACTGTCTACATCTTGGAATCCTGTCATCAGTATGTGCAAACGTTATAAACGCAGCGATTCAATTCGCCAGTGTGAAGACACCGTTAGTGTTGTGTGTAAAAATACCGCCATTCGAACAAATAAAAATAGTGAAAATGTGAGGGTGGTTGAGGAGGCCCGCTCGTTACGAAGACGTCGCTGAGCTGACATCAGTCCCTTTGGTATAAATTGTTCTGTGCATCAGTCTACCCGTGACCACGATCGGTGTAACGCGGTCGAAACGTCGGGTTTTATACTAAGGTAATTATTAAAGTCTTATCGTGATTAGGGCCCGTTAGTCTTATATTATTGTATGAAGTATAGATGACGTTTACCTATGTAGGTTTATTTTGCTGTCCCTTATTTTCTAAACGATATTGTAGCTGTGACCAACTGGATTTGTTTAAAACATAAATACCTATATCCCAAGTGGTAGTCCGTATGGTCTCATATATCAATTAATATTATACTGAAAAGTTAAATGTCGTCAATAAATTTCAGTAATGAATCCATAACGGACTTTTTTCGTCCGAAAAAACCGAAAGGATTAACATCGAAAAATTTGAGCTTCACTAGGCTATCGCTATTAAGGAAAGAGATACAGACTGATTTGCACCTCATACCCTTGAGTAAGTATCATTACCAATTTCGACAGGTATCCTCACTAACTATTATAAACGTGAAAGTCCGTTTGTTAGCTTTCAAGCCTTCAGTACTGAACCGATCATCATGAAATTTTGCATACATATGAGCCCAGAAAAAGAAGCTACTTTGAATACCGGAAAAGTAGACGGTATGATATAGCTATTTTTGGAAATAAATAAATTAACGTGCCTTAGAATGGCGTAGTACTGAAGAAGACGCAGATGAAGTTGTGAGCTGAATCTAGTTATTTAGAAAATATCTTAGCAGGATAAAATTTATACCAGTTTTAAGTCTAATCAAGAAACTACCACTACTACACACTACTGAACGAATTTTGATGCAACTTCTTGTTTGATAGTCTTGATTAGACTTAAAAACGGACTTACGTTTTATCCCGCTACTATATCGGAAACCTGAGATAGATATATAGGTATAACCAAAAAAACGCCCTCTGCTCCGACGCAGGCTAGTGTATATAAATGCCCATTTGCTTATGTTATAGACGAATTGTACGAACAACTGCAGACTGATCCATTGAATGGACTATCAAAGGAGCGCGCTCAAGCTTTACTCGAACATTTTGGTCCTAATGCTCTCACTCCCTCCAGCCAATATGGATGGCCAATAGTGTTATTTCAATCATTATTTACAGGTAGGTACTTTCTACAAAAGTACAAATAAATACCTAGGTACTTTATAGGATAATTATATGTGCCTGTGATTATTGAATACGACCCATCTCTGCATCATCGTTAAGGCCATCGCCGCCGTGCTGCATTTTCTAATCGACATATCTAATGTAAAACAATGGACGATACCAGCTTTTAAATTAGGATACACCAGCTCACTCATACACTGGTTAAATACGTGAAACCATTAATTTCGTGAGGTGGAAACAAATAGAGAAATAAATTCTCTAGTGCCTATTATTAGATTCTCCGGTTGACTTTTGTTGAAAAACCAAAACTAACATTTAATTCCTTATACGTTTCGGTAAGACATCTCGCAGTTTTGAGCTCATATGACTGCACACGTTGCATAGGTAGGTAATGATGTAGCTCTGTGCCGAGCAGTAGGTAACTTTGTATTTTCTTTTATTTCATTATGGTTTACCTGTAAGTTTGCTTAATATATAGGTATAATAAGTTAGTACTTATACACAATTGTTATCTACCTTTTTTTTTCTATATACAATTTTACAATGTAAACTCTTCTGTGGTCCCTTTTTAATTTTTACAGGTTTTTCACTATTGATATGGCTCGGAGCGATGTTATGCATAATTTCCTACGTGATAGAATCATCAACTAAGCCAAACCCTAGCGCTGATAATCTATACCTAGGATGCGTCCTTGTAATGGTGGATATTATATGTGGACTTTTCAGTTTTTATCAGAACTATAAAAGTAGTAAAGTGAGCAGCATTACATTAATTTGTTGTCTTATTTGTTAAGTAAATTTGAGTAAATTTTATCAATTAAAGGGATAGAACCCGTAACCCGTACTCCGTGGATAAAACACTACCTACAAGTTCTTCAAAAATCTTGAAGATCTTAATTAGTGTGGTGACGCTCTAAGAATACAACACCACCACCTCGTTCTTTCCCACGGGTGTCGTATGTGGCGACTAAGGGAAGTAAGCAATTATCACCCATTGCATCACTGGTGGTTTTGGTTGTAGCAGGAGATAGCCGTTATTAATTCCTTCATTTCATATCTATGAAATGAAATGGTGTGCAGCGGTTTGACAATACTCTCAGTATAGTTGAGTCCATGAGCATCGGATTTTGTACGAGCACATCTACGCACATATGACACTCAGAAAAACTTGCTCAGAAAACTTCACTTCTCTTTGACTTGACCTCATCATCTTCGTAGCTTTATACTAAACTTTCAACTTTGGCTATCGACCAGTATTTACATGTAGCGTCTGTCTGTCTGAACTCCACAACCCGACTAAGAGGAACGTAAGAATCAATAAATACATCTAAAACAAATGTGAATTCTGGACGCTAATTACTATACTACGCGATACTTCCGCGGATTGGATAGAACGCAGGTTCGAATTCTGCTCGCAGTAAACCTCTCTTTTTCCACTTTCACAAATAATTTGTTCTGTAACCAAAGTCAGATTTTTTATTCAAAATTCAAATTTTTATTCAAATAGACACCCTGTAATGACTGGCAAGATCATATATTTGACAGCCGGTACCCCTTGCTTCGCGTGCCTTACAAAGCACGGAGAAGGTTAGGTCACATGAGTAAATAAACTCTTATTTACTCATGGGTACCCACAGATATGTGTCAGTTTTTGTTTACCCATCTAATGCCAGCTCAGCGAAAGTTGCTTAGTTGCTTTCAGATCATTTGAACTCCTACCCTCTCTAAAAAGTCTGCGCACGCCACTGTTGCAAGACGTTTAAGTATTTGTAGTAAAATATTCATAGTTTATAGTTAGTTTTAGCTTTAAATAAATATGACTGGCATTTAGGCGGATATTGCGGATAATTAAAATATCCTTTCAGATCATGAAAACATTTAACAGAATGATACCAACATACACGACTTGTATCCGAGAAGGAGTTGTTCAGTCGGAGACGCCAGTTCGTGACTTAGTGAAAGGCGATATTGTACGCGTTACTGCAGGCGATTTAATTCCTGCTGACATACGAATTATTGATAGCAAAGGATTCAAAGTACCTATTATGTATTATCGTTACTAGTATAGTATTATAAGTGAGAAAGTGAGCTGGGCTTCAATTTATTAAAGGAGTTGAGGAACCTACTCGTAATTCCAAAATTTTGCGGGAACGAATTCTGCCCGTGGTGATATATTTTTTATTACACAATTTAATCTCATAAATAGTTCAGGGTGGCATAGTTCTGTACCGGGAGGCCGACGACAGGGAGGTACCGCCCGTGACGATGACGGAAATGGGGGCGGCGGCAGCGCGTAAGCGGAGAGGCGCCGCCCCCGGGCCGGACGGGGTTCCCGCCCGAGTGCTGGCCCTGGTCCACGACCACCTTGAGCCCCGCCTCGGGGAGCTGTTCGGCGCTTGCCTGGTGTCCGGACGGTTCCCTGACTGCTGGAAGGAGGGGAAGCTCGTGCTCCTGCCGAAGCCGGGACGGCCTCCGAATACGGTCTTGGCCTTCAGGTCCATCGTGTTACTGGACGAGGCGGGCAAACTCCTCGAGCGGGTAGCCGCTGCCCGCATCGTCCGGCACCTAGGAGCGGTCGGCCCCGACCTGTCCGACGCCCAGTTTGGATATCGGGCGGGCGGTCTACGGTCGACGCCATTCTGCGCCTGAAGGCCGCGGCTGCGGAGGCCGTCACCTCGAGGGAAGTGCTGTTGGCGGTGTCGCTCGACGTCGCCAACGCCTTCAATAGTCTGCCATTCGGCTGCATCAAGGAGGCACTCCGGTACCAAGGAGTGCCCCTCTACCTAAGGCGGCTGGTGGCAGACTACCTCGACGGCCGCAGCGTCCTCATCGTGGACCGGGAAGGGGACGTTGTAAGGAGGGCTATGTCGTGCGGCGTCCCGCAGGGTTCGGTTCTTGGGCCGCTCCTGTGGGACATCGGCTACAACTGGGTCCTCCGTGGCCGGCTCCCCCTCGGGCTGGGCGTAATTTGCTACGCAGACGATACACTCGTCACAGCCCAGGGTGGGACCCTCGAGGAGGCGGCAACGCTGGCCACCTCAGGTACCGCGGAGGTGGTCAGGCGGATCGAGGCACTGGGGCTTAGGGTGGCCCTTGAAAAGTCGGAGGCCCTACTCTTCCATGGGCGCCGATGGGGCCCGCCCGCCAGCGCCTCGATAACGGTCAACGGTGTGGGCTTGCCAATCCAGGCCCACATCAAATGTCTGGGCCTGGTATTGGATGGACGGAGGCACTTTGACGAGCACTTCCGCCGTCTTGCGCCAAGGCTCGTCAACACGGCGTCCGCCCTCGGGCGACTGATGCCGAATTTGGGCGGACCGAGTCTTGCGTATCGACGACTCTACGCAGGGGTAGTACGGTCGATGGCACTGTACGGCGCGCCCGTGTGGGCGGAGTCCCTGGCCGCTCGCAATAGGGCCCTTCTGTGGCGTCCACAGAGGGTTGTAGCGGTCAGGGCAATACGTGGGTACCGCACGGTCTCGACCGATGCAGCCTGCGCGTTGGCCGGAACCCCCCCGTGGGATCTGGAGGCGGAGGTGCTCGCCGACGTCTATCGGCGGGTGTCGACGGCGAGGGCGGGGGGCAGTCGCCCCTCGCCGAGCGCAATGTCATCGTGGCGGGAAGATGCCCGCCGCGCCACCGTCCTAAAGTGGAAGTCTCGGCTAGAGACGCCCCGGGCCGATCTCTGGACCGTGGGGGCGCTCCTGCCGATCTTAGAAGAATGGGCAGGGCGGCAGCACGGGGTCCTCACCTTCCGGTTGGTGCAGGTTTTGTCGGAGCATGGTTGCTTCGGCAAATACCTGCACATGATCGCTAGGAGGGAGACGACCCCAGGCTCTCACCACTGCCGCTGCGATGAGGACTCGGCGCGGCACACGCTCGAGTCGTGCCCGGCCTGGGATGTGCAGCGCCGGGAACTCGTTGCAGTCATACGCGTTTACCTGTCGCTGCTAGCCGTTGCGCGAGCGATGGTTGGCGGTGGCAGGGCCTGGACCGCGGTCGCCGCCTTCTGCGAGGCTGTCATCTCGCGGAAGGAGGTGGCGGAAAGGGCCCGTGAGGAATCCTCCTTCGCGGACCCGATTCTCCGCAGGCGCGAGGGGTGGCGTGCGCGCGCTTACCTGCGCCTGATGCCGCCCTAGCCGAGGCTGCGGACGGTGGGGTCGGGGAGTACCCTGCCGTCCGCGTAAGCCTACCGCGAAGGTGCGACGCCCAAGTGCACGAGGCGTCACTCAAGAGAGGGTGCCCGAAGGGGCTGCCGCCTGCGGATCGCGGTCGTAACGACGCGGTACCCGTGATCCGCCGTAGCGAGGGCGGGTGGAGGCGCACGGTGGGTTTTTAGTGGGTGAGAGCCCCACACTACTCCGTGTTCTCCCCGGGCAGCGGGGTGTGCGGTAGGATATTTTTGCCCACCTAAAATAAAAAAAAATAAAAAAAGGGTGGCATAGTTCAAAAATATTTAATAAAAATAAATATTTTTTCCAAATTGTCCACGTTCATAATAAAATTGGACTGTGTTGTACAGAAATGATTCAACCCACAAACTGGACAAAATTAGGGTTTTTAATGCCAAGCAATCGAAAATAATCTAAAATTTTTTTATGATACGTTATACTAACCCAAGACTACGAATAACACTGAAAAAATAAAGCAGAAGTGGTTCAACTCAGCATAACATTTATTTGTTTTTGTGGATTAGCTCCTTTCTGCACAACATGGTCCAATTAACAAATAGGTAACCAGAACAAATATGGTAGGTAGGTAAATGGCCGTGTGGGGCCGGCTTTAAAATTTACCCACCCCTCTCCACCCATGGGAGTCGTAAGAGCCGACTGAGGGAATACCAGGGGAGTGGGCAGCAGCACTCTTTCAAGTATTAACAACATCCACTGCGATCGCCAGCCAAGCGTGGCAATTACGGCACTATCTCCCTTTCTTGGGGAGACCTATGTCCAGCAGTGGACTTTAAAAGGCTGATCGATGGATGGAGGTAAATGGCCACCACCAAAGGAATGTAACACTGTTCCAGTGGCCCGCCAATAAAGGCGGAGAGACGGCACACGGCGGGTTTCTTTAGTGGGTGCAGGTGTCCCACACTACCCTGTACGTTGCCCCGAACGACGGGGTGTGCGGTTAGGATTTTTTTTTCCCGCCTTAACAAAAAAAAAGAAAAGGTACATGGCCAAGCATACCTTAGTTAGATGCTTGGCTAGTGCTTAAAATACAAAAAATATAATTTTTTAATTATAGGTGGATAATTCATCGTTAACTGGTGAATCCGTAGCCGTAAGCCGATTTAACACAGATGGAACAAATAACATACTTGAATCACAAAATGTCGCTTTCTTTTCGACTCAATGTGTTGAAGGTTGGGCTTTAGGTAGGTTAAGTATGTTTTTGCTACAAGATATCTAATTAGTTCGTTAAAACAACTACACAAAACAACCAAACAAAATAAGGTTTAGTATAAACAACTCCCAGACTCCCAAAAGAGATGACCGGTCGGACCCGTCGAATTACAGGCCGATTGCGATGACATCTCTACTCTCTAAGGTCTTGGAGAAGGTTATTAACCGCCGCCTTCTGCAGTATCTAAAGGATCACCAGCTGATCAGTGACCGCCAATATGGCTTTCGTCACGGTCGGTCCACTGGTGATCTTCTTGTGTATCATACCCAGCATTGGGCTGAGACCTTGAAGAGTGGGGGTGAGGCGCTAGCATTTAGCCTGGACATCGCGAAGGCGTTCGATAGGGTCTGGCATAGGGCCCTTCTGTCGAAGCTACCATCTTATGGTATCCCTGAGGGACTCTGCAAATGGATCGTCAGCTTCCTGCGGGGTCGGAGCATCAAAGTCGTAGTAGACGGCTGCTGCTCCGATACCATGGAGGTTAATGCTGGCGTACCACAAGGCTCGGTGCTCTCCCCGACGCTGTACATCCTGCATATCAATGACACGCTCTCGATAGAGAATATGCGTTGCTATGCGGATGACAGTACGGGTGATGCGCGATATACCGGCCATCAGAAAGTTCCTCGGAACATGCTGGAGGAGAGACGGGCACAACTTGTGTCTGAAATCGAGAGCTCTCTAGGGCGGGCCTCGGCCATTCCGAGGCCCGCCCTAGAGAGAAAAGAACCTGGTTCAATTCAATCCTACGAAGACACAGGTTTGCGCGTTCACTACAAAGAAGAACGCATTTGTCGTGGCGCCAGAGTTCCAAGGAGTAACTCTCCCAATCTCCGATTGTATTGGAATCCTCGGCATCGATATTTCAAGCAAAGTCCAATTCGGGAGTCATTTGGAGGACAAAGCCAAATTGGCAAGCACAAAGCTGGGCGTCCTGAACAGAGCCAAGCGGTACTTCACACCGAGGCAGAGACTTGCACTTTATAAGGCACAAGTCCGGCCTCACGTGGAGTACTGCTCACATCTCTGGGCAGGCGCACCAAAATACCAACTCGACCCACTTGACTCCCTGCAAAGGCGTGCTGTTCGAATTGTCGACGATCCCAATCTCACGGATGAACTGGAGTCGCTGGGGCGGCGGAGAGACTTTGGGTCTCTTATGTGTGCTCTATCGACTCTTCAATGGAGAGTGCTCTGAGGAACTGTTTGAGGTGGTACCAACATCCCCTTTTTACCACCAGACCACGAGACGTCGTAGTAGGGTTCATCCACACCACCTGGAAACGATCTCGTCCAAGACGGTTCGTTTCCAGCGCTCTTTTTTACCACGTACGCGTAGGCTCTGGAATGGACTGCCAGCTGCAGTGTTCTCCCAGCGCTACGGCATGTCGTGGCTGTACGGTAGGAAAATGCAAGACTAGAATAGAATAGTAGATATTTGGTAATTAAAAAAACTATTTCCAATAGTTTAAAACCTAAAGACATGATGGACGGAACACAGCATAGCTTCACGCCTGTTTTCCCCAAAGGAATAGGCAGAGGTGTATTCCACACCCACGGTTCTCCCTGCCACCTGCCCAAGTAGCAAAAATGTTATATTAAATTAGATTATACAACTAACAGACATATAAGGGCCTTATAACAGTTTTGCAGCAACTAAACAGTTGTAAAATGGTATTCAATACGACACATTAGTTATATATAATTAAGTCATATTAATGTGTCTGATAAACGTTTTTCAATCATTTTTTATGACTATAACATGACATGTCTGCCATAATGTTTACATGACCGGGGTTTAAGCCGAGTTAACGTTTCAGTTAGATAATAGTCATAAACCGACATTTTTGTCTAAATTACAACCTTTTACACAACATCTACATAACAAACTGTCCTTTAATGATTTTCTAATAAACTTTTATAAAATAGTCGTATTAAGTCGTGTACTTCCACCTTTATGTAACTTTCAGGTTATAACGTTATTGTAATATAACTTTTATAAATCATTTGATTACTTTAACGTTAATTGGTGACTTTTGTATAACTCAATCGCCATTTTTGAATTAATATATAACAATGGATTCAGAAAAGTGGTAAATAATTAAGTTAAATGATGATTTAGAAGAAAATTAAGAACAAACCAATCGTTAAAAACAGCAACAAACATCGTCATGTAATCTCAAAAATAAAAAATTGTACTGCAACCGTCATGGTGGAGGCCATAAATTCTATAAATAACCTTTATAAAACGAATAGTTATATACTTGTCGTAATGCGATCGCCCTACTAATAGTAATATGGTGGTCACTTTGATGGCAATTAATAAATTTTATTTTAATGTGGAATATTGAAATACCAATATTATTAAGGCCCATTAAAATCTCAACAAGGATTACCATACATATTATCGAAAAAATTTAATTCCCAAGTATAAATCTATATTAATAGACTTTCTTTTTACGTAACTATTAAAACAAAAGTAATTATTAAACACTTTACAAAAATACAAAATATTGTCTATAGTTTGCACTGACATCTAGCTAAACAATTTAGATATACTTTTTTTTTTAAACGTATGTGTATACAAGGTTATAGGTATAGTCATATAAGAGATTTAAGTGACGATTAAAACTGTTAATATAACTTAGACGTTGCATATTTAATTAATATAACTATTATGTGATTTTTATGCAACTTAATTAACGCCGATACGACCACAAAGCGACCTTACACGACTAAATTGTTATATAAAGTGCGCTCAAACCCGCGTTATATATTCATATATAAAACTATTATAAAACCTTTTTATATAACTAAAAGTGAAATCAAAACGTTAGTCTACCCTTTATATGACATAAATTTGTTAGTTAGGTGGCCACCTCCCTGGGTAGGTGGCGTCCGCCCCCCTCCCGCTCTTGTGACGCCCGCCGATACACCTCGGCGAGCACCTCCGCCTCCAAGTCCCACGGAAGATTCCGCCCAACGCGCGGGCCGCCTCCGTCGACACCGTGCGGTATCCACGTATGACCCTGGATGCAACAACTCTCTGTGGTCTCCACAGAAGAGCCCTGTTCAGTGCGTCCAGGGACTCCGCCCACACGGGTGCGCCGTACAGCGCCATCGACCGGACCACCCCCGCGTAAAGCCGTCGGCACGCATTGTTGGGTCCGCCCATATTCTGCATGAGCCGTGCAAGGGCGGACGCTGCGCCGACTAGCCTCGGGGACAGTTGGCGGAAGTGCTCGCGAAAGCGCCACCGCCCGTCCAGCACCAGGCCCAGATTAAGTAGTACCCCAATCTGGACCCCGTCCACTGTGATCGAGGCGCCAGCAGGTGGCCGACGTCGGGGCCTATGGGAAAGTAGTGCCTCTGACTTGTCCAGGGCCACCCTAAGCCCCAGCGCCCCGATCCTCCTGACCACCTCCGAGGTCCCTAAGGTGGCCAGAAAGACGACACCCTGCACTAATGAATAATACTTGGATCGCGTACAACAACACAAACAACAACAAAGTACACTCAGACTCAAAACAACTATTTGTGGATTACACAAAGAGTAGATCTAGTTGCAGTTAATTATTACTTTTGTTCCAGGAGTAGTATTATGCTGTGGTGACGTAACTGCTCTGGGTCGAGTAGCAGGCCTGGCCGCTCGATTGAAGCCAAGACCGTCACCTCTGGCCCGCGAGCTCCAACGGTTTATGTATTACATGTCCGCCTGTGCATTAGGCCTCGGTATCTTCATTGCTGCCTCAGCTTTAATTCTTGGATACCCATTCATGCAAACAACTATATTCGTTATTGGAATAATAGTCGCTAATATTCCTGAAGGTATTCCAAGCCTGCAGATAATTATATTTATATCTATAATATTTAATACCTTTCAATTTCAAACAAATCAGGGGTGACAGAAACCTAAAGGTCGTAGCGTGATATTAGGTAAGTGACCTTCTTTAACTACAAACTAGTCCGTGTGATGACGGACTAAGAATACAAGTGTCACTGTCAACACGCGGGTACGCACACTTTCCCGCGGGTGTCGTGCATTGCTTTACTGGTGGTAGGGCTGGGTATCAAGTGAGAGTACTCACTTGCTATCGGGCCCGATCGGTCCATCGTCTCCTATGCGACCGGTCATGAACTACGTCAGTGTGTTTTGGCTGTAGCTAAAGATAGCTGTTTATTCTTTTATTTCATATTTGAGAAATGAAATAGTGCGTAGCGGCTTGACGCTATAGTTGAGTCCATGAGCGACGGTTTCCACTTACAATCAGGTGGTCGTGGCTCGTCTGCTATCATTAGCAATAAAAAAAAGTTAGTATGCAAAGAAGAAAAATTCCAGAGGGTAGTGATTTGTTTACTAAACAACAATACCTGCAGATTTAGGTCTTAGGTGTAACTAACTTTGCCGTGTGGGGCCGGCTTTAGAATTGTCCCACCCCTCTCCTGGATACCGCGGGAGTGGGCAGCAGCACTCCCTCGAGTATTAACAACATCCACTGCGATCGCCAACCCGCCTGCCAAGCGTGGCGATTACGGCACTATCCCCCATATGAGCGAAACACACGTTGTGGTGTTATCTTGGGGAGGCCTATGTCCAGCAGTGGACGTCGAAAGGCTGATGGATGGATGGATGGTAACTAACATAACTGCAACTACATAAATGTTATGAAATAAAACTAAGTTTACGGAATGGCACGGGTGTGATCACCGTAAACACAACTTGTTCTAAAACTATCCGTTAAACTGCAAATATTTACCTTAACATCGTCAAAATAAATCTCTGTAGGTCTGCAGCCAACAGTGACAGCAGCTTTAACGATAACAGCTAAACACATGGTGGAAAAGAAATGCCTCGTGAAGAATTTGGATGCAGTAGAGGCTCTAGGTGCTTGCACCATTATATGCTCAGACAAAACGGGCACTCTTACTGAAAATAAAATGAACGTCGAACATATATGGACGTGGAACGCAATATTATCTGTTGCGGAGTTACAGGAACCAGATTTTTCAAGTATGATAATTATTACATTCATGTCTACCGAACTTTACGTTGGCCAATATGAAATAATAACATAGCTGGGCATTAACTCGTTAATCCGTTAATCATTAATTAACGAAGTTAACATTTCGAGTAACGGATCAAGTTTTAAGTTAACTTAAAATATGTTAACGGACTCGTTAACTGCTGTAAAATTTCCCAAAGTCCGTTAATCGTTCATTATATTACTATCAAATTGTCTTAAAATTAGTGTTTCGTCCAGAACGCAACTAATCTATCTTAATAAAATAAACTCTAAACCTTAATCCAAATGAATGAAAAAACATTGTTTGTCAACATGCCTATATTAAACACTAATAATTATATCCGTCTTATTTTTGGTTTCTCACATATCAACTTCCAGAACCAACAGTTTTTATAAGAAGATGCAATTTTTATCACGTGTAGCGTTAAATTTTCTGAAATGTAACGCTTTAACTTTTAACGAAGTTAACTTGTTCAGTAACGGATTAGCGATTAACGAAGTTATCTATTTGATTAACGGTGCCCAGCTATGAATTATAATATGTTTACGGAATCTATCGCATTTACTTGATGTTCTACTATCCCGAGGTTTTGAATACTTATAAATATGGAAATTGTCTGTCAGCCCAAGCTAGCCGATATGCGTAGGTGCACCTTTCAAGTGAACACTTATCAATGCCAAACATTTTTTTTATTAGAAAATAAGTATGGTCTGGCACCTATATGATCAGGATTTATAAATATTTTTATTTACAGGTACTGTAAAAAATAATCAAGGTGAGTCAAATAATATCCTGCACAGCTTTTCATTCATACATTCACCACCATTTTATCATTCAGTGCTGAAAATAGACCTCCGTAAAAGAACAACGTCGCAGAGCCGATGGAGCCTCGCCTATTCAGTGGTTTCATTTGGGTGGCTTGATTAGTCCAACTGGCGTGAGACTGCCCTACGCCAGGGGTCGGCAACCTTTTGAGTCGGAAGAGTCAAAAATTACAAATTATAAAATTTCTAAGTTTTCAAAGTGCCACAAAAAATGTTCTTACCTACAATAAATAGTACTTGCATAAATAACGTTGTTTTGTTAAAGAAACGAATCTATTTATTTATAGGAAAAATATTTACTAATACAAGTAGCTGAGAGATAGAAATGGCTCCTAATCCTCGTTAATCGATTCAGAACAATTTTTAAATGTTTTTTTTTTATAAAATAAATAATATTTGCGTATCAAATTAAAGAGCCGCAGCTTCACATCCAAAGAGACACATGTGGCTCGCGAGCCGCAGGTTACGGACTCCTGCCCTATGCTGATACGTCTGTGATCACTACTCGAGAGCCTACTTTCTCATAGGTTTATCGTTCATAGCATAATGTGGCATACCCACCCTACTCATCGCATTTTAGCCTGCTATTTTTTCGGGACACACTCCCGTTGTGCTCAGAGTCTTGGTATTAAGAAACTCAAAGCTTACTGACGATGCCACAAATAAATACCATACCTGCTTGTAAATTACGTTGTCTTTTAGCGTTTTCAGGTTTGGTCTTATGCGGTGCATTATGCAGTAACGCAAATATGAAAAGCGGTGGTGAAGTTTACGGTGACGCTTCAGAAACCGCAATTTTGAATTTTATCTTTAAAGTTGATAACCCTATGGTTATTAGAGCAAAATATCCAAAAGTCTCTGAAATACCATTTAATTCTATAAACAAATACCAGGTAAAAGTTATCGATACTATATGTGCCTACTTAAATCACTTAATTTTGGACACAAAAATACGTAATTGATATGAACTTGGAATTAAAAAACTATATTGTCATAAGAACACAACATAGTTCACTTTCACTTAATGCAATGAGATAAGTAAATATATAGACACACAAAAGTTGAACATGAACGAAATAATCAGGCATGATTGGTTCAGTAATTACGTAGTGTAAGCCTAACAAACATAGGTACACTCCCTTTCGTATTTATAGGTTAATATTATTAAGGACTTAACATCGTCTGTATTCAGGTGAGTGTACACCTGGATACCGCGTCATCACAATACATAATGGTAATGAAGGGCGCTCCAGAACGTTTAATTGATCGTTGTGCTACAATAGCCACCGGCAGACGGAACATTCCTATGACGAAGGAAATAAGAATAGTTGTTGAAAAAGCTAGTGAAAACTTGGCGATGACTGGTATAACATGATACAAGATTCACGTATATTAAATAGCAACTCATCATTAACATCTTCCTAGCCGTATGTCCCCAAATCCTTCAAGTATAGCCATGAGCCAGATAGTGCGTTGGAACCTTGGAACTAACAAAAACAAACTGATTCTTCACCTTCATTATATTAGTACTGACTGCACAGATGGCGGAATGGTTTAGATAGCGGCTTCCCGCCTGAGTGTTGTGGGTTCGATTCCCAGACAGGTAAACTCTCTGTGTGATTCATAAATAGTTGTTCTGAGTCTGGGTCTAATTTGTGTCCGTGACATTGTATGTTTGTAAAATCCCCCGCGATACAAAGATTATTAATTAGTGCAGGGTGCTGTCTTTTAATAAAAAACAAAAATATACATATTAGTATGGAATACAAATAAACAAAGAATCTAAGCAATGACTTTGAATCTAATGAATCTAACCTAATATATAGTTATACGTTTCAAGTGTCCTCTCCACCCATGGGAGTCATAAGAGCCGACTGAGGGAATACCGGGGGAGTGGGCAGCAGCACTCCTTCGAGTATTAACAACATCCACTGCGATCGCCAACCCGCCTGCCAAGCGTGGCGATTACGGCACTAACCCCCATTCTTGGGGAGGCCTATGTCCAGCAGTGGACTTTAAAAGGCTGATGGATGGATGGATGGAAGTTTCAACTATTTGCAATAAAAATGCAGATTACCTAAGTAATAATTTTAATTCTAGGGGAAAGAGTACTAGCATTTGCTGACATGGTCTTGGACCCGAAAAAGTACCCTTTGGACTGTGAATTTGATTCAGATGACGTAAACTTACCGATGGAAGATTTACGTTTCCTCGGCATAATGGGACTTATGGATCCACCTCGAGCAGGGGTCAGTATTATTTGTTGGTTAAATCAATACATTACTAGATAGATACATATCTATATTTTCGAAGGGATAATATTTTGACTAGAATCAATATAGACAATGCAATAGGAATGTGCATTCAATGTCGGACTGGTCACACCCGTTCTTCTATACTATTATAAAGCTGTAACAGAGCTGTGTCTGTACATTTAAGATATTTGAGAATAAATGACTGTAATAGGCTATATAGGCATGGCTAAACATAAAACATTTATTTTAGAATTTTTGTCTGTTTGTCTGCTTATCTGTTTGTCTGTTTGTTTGTTCGCACATCACACAAAAACTACTGAACGGATTTTGATACAACTTTTAATTTTTATTTGAACGGCCTTGATTAGACTTAAAAACTGGTATAAATTTTATCCCGCTACTATATCGGGAACCTGAGATATAACCGAAAAACTAGAAAATTATTTAAACTAGATTTTTTTTGGGAATTTATTGAAAAGAACTAAGATGGATTTTGATGTAACATTTTTTAATTTTAAAGTCCTTGATTTGGCTTAAAAACAGGTAGACTATTATGGTAGATTTTATCCCGCTACTATATCGGGAACCTGAGATATAACCGAAAAACTAGCTTTTGGCTGCGGCGAAGCCGCTGGCAAAGGCTAGTGAGTTATAAAAGGAGAACGTAATGTCACCACACTAAAGGAAAAACTTATTTTCTTCTAGTAATATCACCACCCCTCTCCACCCATGGGAGTCGTAAGAGCTGACTGAGGGTATACCGGGGGAGTGGGCAGCAGCACTCCCTCGAGTATTAACAACATCCACTGCGATCGCCAACCAGCCTGCTCAGCGTGGCGATTACGGCACTATCTCCCCTTTGGGAAGGCCTATGTCCAGCAGTGGACGTCGAAAGGCTGATGGATAGAATATCACCACACCCCATAGTATGAACATGATTGATTTATTATATTTTACGGAATCAATATGAAAAATTTGAATAGAATAAAAAAGTATACATACCTATACATACTTTCAGTATTTTAAACAAATTATTTGTGTTCTGTGTGAAAGTAGTTGAGCATGTCGAGTGCTAAACTAAAATTCACAAAGATATTTAAAAATCGCGCCATCGTTTATTATGAATCTAACGGAATAAAAATATTATGCAAATGTGGGTCTTAAAGACAACTAAACACAAATGTGAAGTGGAGATTAGATGTCACCATTACTGTGTTAGCTTAACGTATTGGCAGTGACACAGGTTCGAATCCTGCTCGCAGTAGATCTTTATTTATTCACTTTTACAAACAATTTGTTCTTTAAAGTAGTTGAGCATATAAAGTGCCAAAGTACAAATTATTAGGATATGTGCGTTTTATTAACATTCTAATCAAAAAAATTAATTTGTGCGGTAGGTACGTGCAGCTATTCAGCGCGTACGTGCAGCAGGAGTACGCGTATTGATGATCACTGGTGACCATCCAGCCACCGCGCGTACTATAGCTCTTGAAGTCGGCATTGCTAGCGATCCGAAATGTTATGTAGTCACGGGCAACGAGCTAAGAAAATTAACACCTGATCTGTTACAATGGACACTTCAAAAGCATTATGAAATAGGTAAAGTACAGGCACTGTATTTTCTAAACATGCCGTTGTTTCATCCATCCGATTTATTTATCACTAGGTAGATATACCTATTGATTAATTTTATGTTTTCTTACTATTATAGATATTGGCCAAAGATAACCGGGATTGATAGTCCGTGGGTGAGTGGTGGGCTCTTCTCCTAAAATATCCATTCTATAATAGTAACAATGGATTTCCGCCAAGTGTCGCCTCATTCAACTAATTATCTTACGTATTCTTGTTTAATGTTCCTCGACTTGTGCTTGAACAGCAGCGCTTGTCATCGGATTTTACATATTTTGCCTATGTGTGTTTATATTTTAGAGTAGAGTAACTAATATAATAAGGAAAATATCTTAGGATATACCAACCACTGTACATATTATATAACCTCTTGTGGAATACATAACTGTCTCGTTACACAATTATTTTCCCGCCGGATAAATCCGAAATACTGTAATGTAAAAATTGTCGCCACGTGACTGCCAGTTTTACCCTCCCCTCCGCATTAGATGTTTCACATCTAAAATATACGTTCCGGATAAGTAATCACCAACATATATACTAAAACCTTCTACGAAACACGCTGCATCTTATGGTGTAGGTAAGTATTATTCCGATCGGTTCAGTAGTTTCGGCAGTATAACCGAACAAAAAAACCGGCTCTCCGTTTGTTAGTATAAGATAAATTCCTAGCTATCAAATTTTCTTGATAAAAACAGTGTGATTCTTACTTAGTGTTTGCAAGAACATCTCCGATGCAAAAGCTTCAGATAGTGGAAGCTTGTCAGCAACAAGATCAGGTGGTAGCAGTCACTGGGGATGGAGTTAACGATGCCCCTGCCCTTCGACAAGCTGACATTGGTATTTCAATGGGCATTACAGGATCACAGGTGCGTGTTTTCATGAGAATATGTTTTTTTTTCTTATACTACTTAC
The DNA here is from genome assembly GCA_948253155.1 of Leucoma salicis. Lineage (NCBI taxonomy): Eukaryota > Metazoa > Arthropoda > Insecta > Lepidoptera > Erebidae > Leucoma > Leucoma salicis. The sequence goes on from OX411818.1 coordinate 17,833,048, forward strand.
TCCTTGCGTTAAGGTTATCCATGTGCTGTGGAACTACGAATACAAAAGTTCACCACAACCACATGGGAAGAAAAACTCAAAACATACTTTTTGCCGCTAAATGATTTTTGTTGATCTTACCCAAGGCAGGTATCACCATATTTTAGTCTTTTCCTGAGTATAATGATGTATCTTCTTGGTAGGCACCGCCTCCAATTTAAGGATCATAATGAGAATGAGATGCTTCTATGATCGAAGAAAATAACATCCTTGTAATAGTGTAAATGTCATAAAATCTCACTCAATTTCTAGTTTCATCCACCCCACAGTCTTCAGACGCCCACTGTTCGATAATATATGCTTACCTAAGAGTACGCCATAACCAGCGGTCCTGTAGGTACAGACTGCATCCAACGATTCCCCGAGTCTCCGCGGCTTTGACTAGATCGTCGCTCCACCTGGTGGGGGACCATCCTATTATGCTGCGCTATCCTATGTATGGATTACGTAAATTTTTGCCTATTACCTAGATACACATAGGAGGATAGACATTGAGGTCCTTTTAACTTAGATAAATGTAAGGCTCCTGTGGGATTTTCTTTAATTTTTCTTTAAGGCCACGAGTCACGGCCCACTTTATGGTAAATGGTAATCGTCGCTCATGGACTCAACTATACCGAGAGTATTGTCAAGCTGCTGTTCACCATTTTACCATTATCTCTCAGCAGAGAGATAGCCGATAGCCGATAGTTGTAGCAACAATCAAAACACACCAATGTGCTTCTTGACCAGTCACACGGGAGATGGTGGTACCAACCCTCTCGGGCTCGATAGCAAATGAGTACTCCCACTTGGTACCCAGCCCTACCGCCTATTGCAATGGGTGATAATTGTTTACTTCTCTTAGTCGCCTCGTACGACACCCATGGGAAAGAATGGGGTGGTGACACTTGTATTCTTAGTCCGTCACCACACGGACAAAAATATGCGCTATCCTATGCATGGATCACGTGCATTTTTGCCTATTACTTGGATAGACATTTAAGGTCCTCTTAAGAGTTGGATCCTGTGGGATTATCAGAAAACGAACCAATATTGGCATAGACAAGCGGAGCTGCGGGCAGAAATTTATTATGGCTATATTTTTATCGTAGGTATCCAAACAGACAGCAGATATAATATTAATGGATGATAACTTTGCAACCATTGTGACTGGCATCGAAGAGGGAAGAAGAATATTTGATAATTTAAAGAAATCACTTTGTTATATACTAATATCAAACGTGCCGGAGATCTGTCCAGTCTTGATGTTTATACTGTTTGCAATACCATTGCCTCTAGGTTAGTTTAAAAAATGTTATGCCCACCTTGTTACGGTAGTCGCTGCTCTTGGACAAGATTAGGTACGTAGATGCTATTATAAAGTTGTAACAGCCTATGTATTTAAGATAATCGAGAAAAAATGAATGTTAAATATTTTTTTTAGTTTTTGTTCCATAGCCCTTGATTAGACCTAAAAAACTGGTGTACGTTATATTACGCTACTATATCGGGAACCAGATATATAAATATTCACGGACATTTTTTACACCACGTCCTCTGGTCCCAAACTAAGCTTAACGCTTGTGATATGGGTACCAGATTACGGATGTAATACATATACTACTTTTTTTTTGTAAATACATACATATAATAGATAGAAAACACCCAGACGCAGTACAAATATCTGTGTTCATTACACAAATAATTGCCTTAAGTAGGAATCGAACCCACGACCTCGTGCACAGAAGTCGGCTACACTACCGACTACGCCACGAGGCCCGTCAAAGGCCGTATAACCTAAAACATTAGCTTTTGCCTAAACTCGACTAGAGTCGCAAAAAATCGGGTTCAATAAAGAAAATCTCTATGGTTTTTGAAAAACAGCAACTCTCTTGCATATTATGTTGATATTTAGATATTATTATATATATTTTTAGCATTTGATATGCTTAGCATTATACATTAAACACAAAGTGAAAAATGTGAAATCAAAAATAACAGTCACGAGCAGGATTTGATTTGAATATTAAATATTTATAGGGTTTGCGTCATTATTAGGTAAAAATATTAATTGTAAAATTAAGTTTACCTGGTCGGTATAATGTATGAAAATACTTCCGACAGATGGCGCAGGCGTCAACCAAAGACGTTAAGTTATCGAAGTTAGCAGTCAGGAGCAATTGTCACGACAGCTGAATTGGCAAAGCATCTGGATGGTATCCAGGAGATGCAGGTTCAAATCCTGCTCGTGACTGTTATTTTCGATTTCACATTTTTCACTTTGTGTTTAATATATTATGTTGATATAGGTTTGCCTACTTAAGACTAAATTTTTCCACGCTCATCTACTCACACTGTCCCACTGATGGGCGCGGGTCTCGACTTGCAGTCCGAGGGATTTAGGCCATAGTCCACCACGCTGACCTAGTGCGAGTTAGTAGACTTCATAAGCTATCTTGATAAAATCTCTTTCATTTCATTGCAGGTTTCCCCGCAGTGTTTAAAATATAGTCAGCGGTAATTATTAAAATAGATAACTTGATCACAAGACAAACTTTTTTAATATTAGTATCTATGATAGAAAACTTCCTTAAAAATCTATTGAGTGGTTTAGAAAACAACGGGAAAAACAGTTTTAATTTATTAAATTAAATGAAGGTGTATACCTACCTATATCCTTAAACCTCAAAATTTTAATGCGCTTATCAATAATCTCAGACTGTTAATTCTGCATTCTGAGTCAATAATAATGTATGCAATGATCAACTTCAGTTTATAGATAGATTACCGCTTCATGCATTGATGAGCAAGCGAGCATATAATAAATAATATTATGTAGTAGTCTTCAGCTAGCGTTAGGTACTATAAGCCTTAATCTGGTTCGAATTACTTCCCGTCAAGGTAAACTCTCAAGACAAGTATACTTTACCCTATTGTATTACTGGGGTCGAAGGTCTAGTAGAGAAATTTTTATGTTTCAAGTTTGCATAATTTCTCATAACGTTAATTTTATATTTATTTATATAACCTATAAATAAAGCACAAATACTTTATTTACCTACTATTTAACTTGTGACCACGACTGGTGCAACTCATCCATAACGACGAGGTTAGTCTAAATAATAGTATTTTAATAAGTAGGTACTAGCTTTGCCCCCAACTTCCTACGCGTATATCAGATTTTAAATCTAATCAAGAGCAATCACCAAAAAAAGTTTCATCAAAATCCGTTTATACCTATATTATTTGTTTTTAGGTTACTTATATCTCAGGCTTCCGATATAGTAGCGGGATAAAACGTCTACTAGATTTTAAGTCTAATCAAGAACATTAATCAAAAAGTTTCATCAAAATCCGTACAGTAGTTTTTGCGCGTGATGCGCGATCAAACATGCAGATAGACAAAAATTCTAATAATTGTTGTTTTGGCTTCTGTTGCTCTAATACAGACCCCCATGTTAATTTCAATATCTGCAATATACAGACATCGGCTTGTTATAATTTTATTACCTAATGTGTACCTATAGCTAATAAGTATAATGCGCGAATAGATCTATTACATATTTATGTTATATGATGCACAAATACTATCGACTACACAGATGGCGTAGTGGTTTAGATACCGAGATCCCGTGCTAATTGTTGTGAGTTCCATTCCGACACAGGACAATTCTTTGTGTGACAAAATTATGCATGTTCTGAGCGTGGGTTTACTTTGTGTCTGTTAATATTATGTTTGTATAGTCGATTACCACTTACCATCTCGTGGGCACGTTTCCCACCATAAGCACTAAAAAAATTCTGGAAAACGGTTGATCCTAAAGGCCATCCCTGCAACTTCCCGCTAATTTGATACTTAAGCGCTCAAAATTGCACTTATTACGTTCGACGGGCTCAAAAGTTCAATGTTAAATGTGTTAATTTTCGTGTCATTTTGAGCTCTCCGAGCTCAAATAGATACGGTTCTATGCTTTTGAGCTCGAAGAGTCTGATAGAGATTTAATAAAACACTATTCGTTGAATTTTCAAATCGCAATAACTTTTGAATAAATGAACCGATTTTCTCGTAGTTTAGGTAATTCAACGCAGCTTTTTGAGCTCTTTAAAGAATCTTAAAGCTCGAACTGGTCAGAATGAAAATTTCATAGAAATTCTGAAAATGAAATTTTTTTCAATTTTTTTCGACAACAATATCTCACGAACGAATAACCCGATTTTGACCGGACTGACGGCGATCGACGTGGTTTTTTGATGTTAAGAGCTGATTAGTTTTTGGAATCGATCGATAAAACCTTTTAAAAGTTATTCCAAAAAACACATTTGAAAAATTTTTTTTTTTTGAGATTTCTCAAGATCCGACCGGTTCGAATCGGTCCTAATTGTATTCAAAATCTAAGTTTGGTCAAGTCCTTTCGAATGATGCGGAAACAGAGATTGTTAGCTATACCTCCTGCCCGTACAGTGTCACATGCCAACTCTCCTTTTATACGTGCACTGACTATGTTAAATGCACTCTTGGCTACAGCACCTGAGTGTGATCTGTTTGCTGCAAGATGGATTGATATAAGTCGGGCATGTCTGGGTTATTGTGAGGTGATGGATAGAAGGTAATTTAAATAATTTACTGTTTATATTGTCTTTTTGATTTTTGATTTTTTTTCAATTGTACTTATATCTATTACCTATGTATAACGAATTGGTTTACACTGTAATGTTATGCATTAATTTCCATAAATAAATAGATAAAAATAACTCGATTTTCGAAAAACGGGGTAAAACCAATAATTTCCCAACTTTTAAAAATTTTCAATTTTCTTAGCGGGAAGTTAAGAACTCAAAAGTGCGACTTCGGACTCGCGCTCAACAACTTTGTAGTTTTTTTATTTTACCACTAGCTTAGGCTATCACTGCACTGCAATAGTTAAATATGGCATTGTTAAATTTAATTGGGCATCTATCATAACTAAGTACGTCAACTTTTAAGTATCTAATTTTAAAATCTTCCTATAACACAATATCTAATGTAAAACTTGTAGGAGTCATGACAATTTTATGCGTGGACTTGGGTACTGATATGTGGCCTGCAGTAGCTTTAGCTTACGAGACGGCCGAATCTGATGTCATGTTACGGCCACCACGATCCCGCGACCTCGTCTCCTCACGCATGCTGTACCTCGTGTATGGACACTTAGGCCTCATTGAGTTTGCGGCTGGGATGTACGCATATTTTGTTGTTATGGCCGAACATGGGTTTTATCCAAGCGAATTATTTGGTAAGATTGTTTTATTATTCCGACAAGATCAGACGCTTAACAATCTCTAGAAGAATCTTTAATAATGTTATGAATCATAATCCTTATATTTACAAAGTCTATTATATCTACGTTTGTGTGTTATTTGTTGTGTGCATATTTATATGCCTGATCTGTGTCATAAGATAACTAATGGTATATGTAGTCATGAGATTGTAGATTACATGTATTATATTATGAGTTGTTAGGTAAATATAATAATTGAGAATACATTTCGTCAGACGAATGAAAACATGTCTCCTGTAAACCTAATGACATAGATACGAGTAGGTAGGTATGTAATGTAATGCATATAATGCTTGCCGGTAGATGGCGTTAGTCGTAATACAAATGTGATTAAGAATTTGGGATGATCGAAAGGTCAGTAGGGTAGCTCAGTGGCTTAGAGCACTTCCCCGGATTGGAAAAGATGCGTGGTTCGATTCCCGCCCCTACTAAAAATCTCTTTTTCTTTATTCACAAATAATTTGTACTTTAAAAAGTAGCGGAGCATGTCAATTGCTAAAAGAAATAGATCTAAAAGGTAGGTATTATTTATTTCTTAGGCAAGCATTAGAACCGCCAGCGGAACACTGAAGTATTCTAACATAGTTCCAGTGGCCCGCCAAATAAAGGCGGAGACGGCACACGGCGGGTTTATTTAGTGGGTGAGGGCCCCACACTACCCTGTTCGTTGCCCCGAACGACAGAGTGTGCGGTTAGGAACATTTTTTCCAGCCTTAACAAAAACAAGGCATTCATTACAAGTGAAATATATTCAATTGCTTTAAGGTATAAGACGTAAGTGGGACAACGAGGCTATAAGTGACTTAACCGATTCTTGGGGTCAGGAATGGACTTTTCAGGCCCGCAAGGAGTTACAACGAGCCTCTCAAGCAGCCTATTTTGTGGCTGTGGTGGTCACGCAAATTATGAACGGTGTTATATGTAAGACAAGATATAACTCATTGTTTCACGTGGGTGAGTAACTAACTAACTAACTTATCATCACGCCATTTCCCTTGCGGCGTAGGTAGAGTGGACAGAGTGCCAAGAGGCTCTATACTTGCATACATCTCTCGCTTCCACAACATTCTTAATATCCTCTTCCTAAACACTCGCCGGTCTCGGAGACTCCTGACTAGGGCTGCCACCTTTTTTTTTGTGAAAATAAAGTACACAGGTTATTAAAAGTAGGAAAAAAAAGTACATAGTGCCAAAATAAAGTACGATTTATTTTACTCTATCTTTTTGCTTTATTGCATTACTTTTAGCATTTTTTAACAGTTTTGATATACCTACCTAGTTATATATTTTAAAGCACCATATAAATTTTGGCAGTGTGAAAATGTGAAATCAAAATCGAATCACGTTTGCTCTTGACTGTTATTTTCAATTTTACATTTTCGCACTTTGTGTTAATTTATATGGCTAAGCATGTCAAATGCTTACAAACATCAGAATATCATCAGCCTTATTAAATTTACGCTGCCATTTTTCTGCAGTATCAATCAAGTCAATTATATAACTTTTTTTTTAAATAAAACTACCTTTATGAAATCTATCGCGTTTACTTGATTTTTATACTATCCCGAAGTTTCGAATACTTTACAGCATTCATGATCACGGGTGGACGTCACGGGGTGATTTTACAAATTTTTGGTTTATTTATTTCAACCCACATAATATTCGTTTAGAAACACAATTAAAATATATCTATCTACTTTAAGTTTTATGCTTACAATGTACGAGATTTTATGCTAGTATAATAAAATTAGTATAATACTCCTCTTTAAGTTTTAAAATTTTTAGTTTATATTTAGTGCTCAAAAATTCTACCACAAACAACCAATTAAAATTTTTAAGTAATCAAAAAAACTACCAGTACGAAGTCAATATTGATTATTAGTTTATATTATTAAATATATTGATTTTAATAGAAGCCCGAGACTGAAAAGCTAACACCGGAACGGAACGCGGCCTGACTGAGAAAGATCCAGCCAGAAAACTCAGTAGGCAACAACAGTTATGGATTATTAAATTTATGCGGAAATACTGAAAGCTAATTATTTTATTTTTTTAACAAACAAAGTAGCTAATAACTAATCACTACTGTGGGTTTTATCTACACAATAAGCGCTAACTGTGTCTTGCAATCTTGTGGTGTGCTTTTTTGTATTATGTTTGGTGAGGCCTATCACAGGATTCCAGTTTGATGGTAAGACCCAGCCGTCTACTCTATTGAAATTGGGATATTTCTTAATTTCAATAGCCTCACGTATCATTCTAGGACAATATCGATGTTTTTTTGCGAGGATTTGAGGTTTGTCAAACCTGAAGTAATGGCAGGTGTGGTCCTGTGAGTGCTCACAAATTGCAGACTTTGTATAGCGACGGTGCTTCACAAAAGCTATGTGTTCTTTGATCCGAGTTCTTATGGATCTCTTTGTTTGCCCAATGTAGAAGAGACCACAATCACAATCCAGTTTGTACACTACTGCATCCTGTAAGGGTATATGGCACTTGACTGGTGGTAAAAATTTACTAATTCTTTTGAGTGGCTTATAGTAGGTTTTAATTGAAGCTTTCTTGAGAATGTAGCCAATCTTGTCAGTGACTCCTTTAACATAGGGCAGGACTGCAGGGAGGCGCTCAACTGTTGGTGGCTTCACTCGGTTTCTGTGACAGCGGCGTGGAACCTGAAGCTTATTAGCATGTAAAACTTTCTTTACATGCTGCAACTCCCCAGCCAGGTGTTCTTCATCACAGATTTCTTGTGCTCTCTGAAACAAAGATTTAGACACGGTAGCTAACTGTGAAGGATGGTGGTGAGACTCTCCATTCAGGTACTTATCAGTATGGGTTTTCTTTCGATACACTGTATGACTCAAGGTGTTGTTGGGGTTACGGATTACCATAACATCTAAGAAAGTTAAAGAGTTATTTGACTCCAGTTCCATATTCCATACGGCTGGGTCTTTCCATCAAGCTGGAATCCTGTGATAGGCCTCACCAAACATAATACAAAATGGCACACCACAAGATGACAAGACACAGTTAGCGCTTATTGTGTAGATAAACCCAAAAAAAAAAAAAATTAGCTTTCAGTATTTCCGCATAAATTTAATAATCCATAACTGTTGTTGCCTGCTGAGTTTTCTGGCCGGATTTTTCTCAGTCAGGCCGCGTTCCGATCCGGTGGTAGCTTTTCAGTCTCAGCTTCTGTTTAATCAATATATTTAATAATATAAACTAATAATCAATATTGTCTTCTTATTGGTAGTTTTTTTGATTACTTAAAAAATTTAATTGGTAGTTTGTGGTAACATTTTTGAGCACTAAATATAAACCAAAAATTTTAAAACTTAAAGAGGAATATTATACTAATTTTATTATACTAGCATAAAATCTCATACATTGTAAGCATAAAACTTAAAGTAGATATATTTTAATTGTGTTTCTAAACGAATATTATGTGGGTTGAAATAAATAAACCAAAAATTTGTAAAATCATATTAGATAGATTTCGTAAACGTAGTTTTATTTCAAAATGTGTAAAATTCGCGTAAATGTTAGATAGTATTAAATAACTAGTTTAATGAAGCAATTTATCCATAAAGACAGTCCATATTATTAAGTTTTAGCAGATTTAAATTTTCGAATTAGGTACATAGTCAACAAAATTATCAAATTCGACATTACTTTAAAAAAATATTTTCTATTTGTAATTAAGTCATTATAAAGAATTTTGCTAGTCAGTTCAGGTGAAGACAAATGTTGAATTTAATTGTTACAAATCACAAAACAAACAAAAAGTTATGACAGTGACATTGACAAAATGACAATTTTTAATAAAGGTTAGGTTGCATAATGCGCGTTAACGAGGCGACCAGAGGAAATCTATTCGGCAACAATCGATACCGTCATCGACCCCAGTAACTCTATCGTTCTGTTTTGGGCAATCATGCGAAATAAAGTATTTTCGCGTACTTTATTGATCTCATAAAGTATAGAGTACAATTACCATAAATAACGTACAATACTTTATAAAAAAGTACGGGTGGCAACCCTACTCCTGACTCCACCTTCCTTGAGTGGGTGAGTACTTTGGTAATAATATTCTACTAATAAACGACTGGCAATATATCAAATCTGCAGAGCGCGTTTGGATGTGGGTTACAAAATGCTGCCTTTGAGGGTTTTCTTTTGGAGGAGTCTAACAGTGGCGAAGGAATCCAATAAACTGACACGCAGAGATTTCTGGTTTAAAATTAAATCGCGCATCTCTGAAATTTTAAATTGATAATATTTAAAATATTTATTATTGCTCGCTTTAGCAGTGAGTATCGTGTCTGACGTGGATAGCAGGCACCTGGTTACCCTCATTTATTTGTCCCCAGACATTTGATCTGTTTTTGTTAATAAGCGCTTTGTTAGGTAGGTACCTACTACTATAGATTTTTTGTTTATAAGAATAACTCCGTGTACTAACTAATAATACCTATATCGTGGGAGACTACAAACATACCTGGTGAAACGACTCATGTTTTTATCTAGGTACATTCTGAAGGAAGCACCTCTTTCTTTTTAATCTCGTAGATCTAGATATTTTTAAAATCATTAATTACACTTGATTGACCTATTAATTGTCCTTTCAAAATCACAAATCTACACCAGACTGAGCATGAATCGTGATCGACATTATACCTAGTGTTGAATAAGCCTTATGTGAATTTTATACTTTATGCTTAAATTAACATTCTAGGTTTTCTAATTTAGTATTAGAAATAGCTAATGTCACATTGAAATCGTTTTGGCTGATTCCAGGAATGAGGAATAAGGTTTTAAATATAGGAATGTTATTTGAACTATTACTTGCGGTTGCGGTTTGCTATACCCCCGGTGTTAATTGTTTCTTCCATACTTATCCGCTTCGATTGCACTGGTAAGTACCTATACATATATCAACAAGCTACTTCGATCCACAATACTAACTATTGGTATTGTTGATCGAAGACTAGCTTATGCTGACTTCATCTGCTTGGTATCCAAAATTGGGTTATTATAGGTAATACAAATAGGTATGTCACAAACTCAGCGGCATACGGCGCATAAATCATTTCTATGCAAAATTTGTTATACCACAGGAAATATGAATTCAGGGACTTTGTACTCTAGACACCGAACTGAACATAATGTTTTTTTTGAATGCGGGAAAAATGTACCTAACTGCACATCCCGTCGTTCGGGGCAACGAACAGGGTATAGTGTGGGGCCCTCACCCACTAAATAAAACCGCCGTGTGCCGTCTCTCCGCCTACCAATAAAAAATGCATAGTTAACTGTTCACATAATAATATCTGAGCTACCATACTCGTATAATGGTAGGTAGGTATCTGTTCTAATTACTGTTTACAGGTGGTTCCTGGCGCTGCCATTTAGTCTTCTGATGTTTGCATTTGACGAGTTTAGGAAATATTGCATTAGAAAAGAACTGTTTCACGGCTTTTACAACCAGTTAACTTATTATTAATTTTTATTATTACCTATAGAATAGACATTTTAGGAGGAGAGCTCACCACTCAACCACGGATTGTCAATACCGGTTATATATTTGGACACACAAAATATGAGCTCATTTTTTCCGAGCGGTCTTGAGGATGCCTCGCTTAGTTTACGTGTTGAATTTGTATTCGGATTTTTGCGGTGAATGGTGGGCTCTCCTCCTAAAATATCCATTCTATAATAATAACAATGGACTTCCGCCAAGTGTCGCCTCATTCTACCAATTATATTATTTTTAGTTAATATATCAAATGGTACATGTTACAGAGCTCAGATATTCAGAGTTCTATGGTATCCATGTATTAAGAAATAAAAAAAATAATTTCAAATTGTAAATGTTTTATTTCACTGCGTCTAACTAGATGGTTAAATCAGCGAACATCCTCACCATGAGATAAGGGTTTTTCTATATTACTGTAATGGAGTAATTTGTAAACGTTTGTGATGTGTAACTATCCATGATAATAGATTTGTTTCCTGTATACACCTATTGTTGCTGTAGGCTTCGCTTCGAGTACCTACGTAGGTACCTACCTACAAACGCGAGGTTCAAGTCAGAGCTGGTACAAAGACTATAATTGCAATTTTACAATCTAATAATACCCTCGTACTCTGCACAACTCGTGAAGCCGTCGATCTTGTTCTCATTCGGGGCATGTCAGATTCACTGCTTACTTAAATATTCACGGACATTTCACGCAACGTCCTCTGGTCCCAAACCAAGCTTAACGCTTGTGTTATGGATGGGTACGGATATAATACATACATTACTTTTTTTGTAAATACATACATATAATAGATAGAAAACACCCAGACGCAGTACAAATATCTGTGTTAATCACACAAATAATTGTCCTGAGTGGGAATCGAACCCACGACCTCGTGCACTGAAGTCGGTTACACTACCGACTACGCCACGAGGCCCGTCTGGATAAGTGTAAGGAAATAGAGAAGCGCACATTCAGTTCACGTATAATTTGTGCAATATCATAGCTCCGCGCAGATGATGATTTATATTAGTCTGGATAAGATAAGAACACAGGCTATTTTTTAGCTCAGAAAAATGATTGGTTCCTATGAGATAGCCATGTTCACAAAGAGATAATTAGTATGCCGTAGAATGATGTATTTATATTCATAAGTTAATGCGGACGGAGCCACGGGCAGAATCTAGTTAACCATAAGTATAACCCATCCTTTTTTTTTTGTTAAGGTGGGGAAAATGTACGTAAACGCACACCCCTCCATTCGGGGCAACAATCAGGGTAGTGTGAGGCCCTCACTCACTAAATAAACACAGAACTGACCTGACTGCACCGATGGCGGAGTGGTTTAGATACCGGCTTCCCACCCGAGTGTTGTGGGTTCGATCCCCACCAAGAACAACTCTTTGTGTGATCCACAAATGGTTGTTCTGAGCAGCGGCGTAACTATAGGGTGGCAGGGCTGGCAAAATGGCGCAACTCCATCGAGTTAGGGTTCGTTTGAAATGTCCTGACTAGAAATTCAGTCATAGATGATATCTAGGGTCTGATGATGGAGCTGGAAGGTGACCACAGTAACTCTGTAATGGAACGACGCAACCCCATCGAGTTTGGAATCATTTGATTCGTCTTGACGAGTACTTTGATTTTAGGTGGTATTCAGGGTCTGATGATGGAGCAAGAAGGTGGCCATAGGAACTCCATAAAACGACATAGCTCCATCGAGTTTGGGCTCGTATGATTTGTCTTGTTGAGTACTTTGTCTCTAGATGGTATCCAGGGTCTAACGATAGAGCTGGAAGGTGGCTACAGCAACTCTGTAATGAAACTAAGGGTTGCCTAGTTTCATTACAGAGTTGCTGTGGCGATACTGATAGAGTTTATACTGGTTTGATTCGTCTTGAGGAGTACTTTGTTTAATTATGATCATTTTATTTCTACAAAGAATTTTCAATGTTTTCACATCTGCTAGACGCCCCGCGGCGTAAATTTTTTTTTATTAAGGCGGGAAAAAATGTACCTTATCGCGCACCCCTTCGTTCAGAAAAACGAACAGAGTAGTGTGGGGCCCTCACCCACTAAATAAACCCGCCGTGTGCCGTCTCTCTGCTTGTATGGCGGGCCACTGGAACTATGTGATATTACTTCAGTGGTCCGCCGGCGACTTACCTTTTCGAGTACCCTCTACCGAGTAACGCATCCGCTCATGGAGCGTTACACCTTCGTGGTAGGCCTGGCGAGTGGCGGTCGTTCCCCGGTCCATCCACCCGCAGCCACTGGAACGGTGTTAAATTACTTCAGTGGTAAGTATAACTCATCGTGCACATGTGTAATTTTCATTTGAAGAGGATCAAGGTCAGTTACCTTGATAACTATTATTACGCCGTGTGCCGTCTCTCCGCCTGTATAGGCGGGTCACTGGAACGGTGTTAAATTACTTCAATGGTAAGTATAACTCATCCTGCACATGTGTAATTTTCATTTGAAGAGGATCAAGGTCAGTTACCTTGATAACTATTATTAATACATTTTTAAGTAAAAATTATTTGTGTAGAAGGAAAAATAGATTTTTAGTACGCGCGGGAAATGAACCCGCGTCTTTTCCAATCCAGGGAAAAAAAGAATCTCTTTTTCCTTCTTCACAAATAATTTGTACTTAAAAAGTAGCGGAGCATGTCAAATGCTAAAAAATTATAGATCCAAAAATATGATTAATACATGTTTATTAATAGGTACAGATTACGGACATATACCTACGCGTATATAGGACGAGTACCGACCTCCTACATCAATTTACAGGGTCATATATAATTATGTTAGATGGCGCATCCATCTGATAAAGGATACGTAAATAGCATAATGTTAAGTAATATAATGCTAATAATAGTTGAAATAAGATTATGGATTTCGTGCCTATTCTAATCCTTTCTAGGATATAAATGCGAAAGTGCGTTTGTTTGTTACGCTTTCACCGCGTAACTACTGAACCGATCATCATTAGGTATGTCATTTTGGATAAATATATTTTGGACCCAAGAAAAGTACATACATACTTAATAGCTATTTCTCAGGTTCTCTCTCCGGATAATTTTGCAACACAACGGAAATAATTGTGATAAAACTCTTGATCTTTTAAGTTGAAATAATCACACATTTTGAAAAAAAAATTGTGTCAGGAAATATTTTATTGTGCAAGAAATAATTTTATATGAAGTGTTTTTATTTATTAATTAATTATAAACTACTACGATACATTTTATAAATAAAGATTATTTTCTCCTTTTTGGTGCAACTAGCGCTTTTTTTTTAAATTATATCTGTTATTACTTCTTACTCTTAAGGTTACAGTAAAACTAGTTTTCAGTAGCAGACTTATTATGCCTTTGAGTGATTTATTTTAAGCTGTGATAGCTTAGTGGTTGGTCAGACTAAGGACCACAAAGACCCGTGTCTGTCAAGTTCGATCTCTTGTCTAAGGAAGCCGACCTGGCACTCAATTGATTTTTTAAAATTAAGTACAAACCTATATTTTTTTTTTCACAAATTGTGACTATCCGATGAAGGAAAACATCGTGAGGAAACCTGCTTGAAGGTTTTTTTCGACGGTTTGTGAGTCTATCAATCTGTATTGGGCCAGCATGAAGAACTATGGCCAATCTGTGACAAATCGGCAATTCTTGCATTATAACTTATAGAATCCGAAGTTTTGGACTTCATGCATATGCAAAAACTAAAGGTATTATAGTACCTATTAGTTATAATAACAATGTAAATCAGTAAGATAAAGGAAAATAAAACAAAATATCATTTTACATATTTTATTTGTTTGTTCCCACACATCTACGTAAATCTTTAAATAAACTATCAACTATTTATTAAGTAACTAATTTTGTGAGCAAAAACAAAACTACATGAATCAGGTCACTTCATTAACATCACAATAGTTTAAAGTCAGTTTCATTATACGGACCGTAGAGCTGAGCGAGTGGTGCCGTTTTTGTAACATTGAGATGATGAGAAAAAAATTTTAGTTGTCAACAATTTTTGTTTTTTAAATATTCTTTATTTCACGAGAAAATCTTACGGCGCTGTTACGTAACGTGTCCATCTCTTTACACTGATATGTAAAATAAGGTACGGTACCTACGTGGTCCCTTCTGCGGTAAATTTCACTTTATATGTTACTTAGTTGATCGCAGTGGAAATGGAATTAGAGGTTACCCCCCTTAAAATAAGCATTCTTAACAGCTAAATGTCATTAGTTACAGGCAGGACGCCGTAGGTACCGCGGGCACGTATAGATTACTATTGATAACAGCGGCGGGAATTCTCTCGATTGTCTGACTTTGTTTACTCTGGAATGGAAAGCGTAAAACATAGCATCACGCCTGTATTCCCCGAAGGGGTAGGCAGAGGTGTATTACACACCCACGACTCGCCAGCTATGCCCCACGTAATAGGGGGCGAGCCTATTGACGTCTACCGGGCACATTTCCAAACTCCGGGCTGCTACTGAGAATTTTTCTTTTTCGAAAAAGCTCGATAACATAGCCCGACCCGGGGATCGAACCCGAGACCTAATGATTAGCAGTCGCATACACTACCGCTACACCAACGAGGCAGTCAGCGGATAGCGTGCACGACCATTTTACATGTGACGCAATATTCATTTAGGCACATTGCGTTACATCTATGCTTATACTTTCAATTTAGTTGAAATACAGTATTATGAGAGAAATAAAAACTTATTTACAAAATCATCATTCTTTCCAGAAACTACAGCTTTATTATAAAACCGTAATAAGTGTTTACATTTCCTATTTAAGTATCAATTTCACCATCTGCGTTTAGAAGTCATACGGCAGGAATCGAGTAGGTAATTACAGTACAGTATTCAAATTGGTCTCAATTGAGATAGATATTACGAAGAAGCATAGATATAATTAATTGATTAAAGAGAGCGTCAAATTTAGAGTTCAATTTATGACACATCACAAGGATTTAGAGAAAGCATTTAGCGTAAAAGGGTCTTTCAAACGGAGAGTAGTATTTTTAATACAATAACGTAATTACGGTTTAAACATGCGATACACCACATGTATCATAGTTTATTAAATAAATATTGAGAGAAACAATACCCAGAGCCAGACATATCTTCGATGTTTTAATTTTGATGCTATAATCAGCACACTATATTTCAAATGAACAGTTGATGAAATTGAGCCTTAACATTGCAGACTTAAATACCTGCGGATATAGGAATGGTTTGACTATTATCATATTATGCACGTTCACGTAGTTACCCCATTTAAATAAGGCACAAGATAACTTTCAAATATTTTATATACCTACCACATTTCTAATGTAAAAATAAGTACTAAATTATAATTTAATAAAATAATGGACACTAGTTCAATATATTTACATTTCGAAATAAAATTTTAAAATATAGTAACATTTAATTTAATAACAATATTTTATATAGTATATAGAATAAGTGTCTATAAGATATTGATATGATATGTTTTGCCAAATACTCGTATCTAAATTGGTCTATGCTTTGGCAGTTAGATGATTAGATAACTTCAGACTCCGTTCCCACGGAAGATTGAGATATTTACTGGAATTGCAGAATAGCTTAGTAGCTATAGTAGATTGTAGTTAAAAAAAATCTATTATTTATATTATCATATTTATCACTAATAAATCAGAAATCAGAATAATATAAATAATAAATGAAAAAAATATATGCTAAAAAGATTATAGATAGATATCACACATACGTACCAATATTTAATTGCAGCTCTCGTTTGCATTCACCTTAAATGTCATAGGTGGAAACGACCCTCAACTACTCATAGCTAGATTGACCATTGATTAAGCCGTTTGTAACTTTGTCACCAGTCAAGTTACAAATCTTTTTGAACCAGAGACCGAGAAAACATTTAAAATGTGACATCGTAACTGAATATAACAAAGTAATACACAACTACAAAGTAATCTTCGATGTTAATAAAATATTTTATGATATGATTCAGTCAAATTACAAAACCCTACTTATTCTTGAGCATAAATAAAATTAAGACCTTTTATGATGTCACGTACAATATGACGAGATCTTTGTTGAAATAGGAACTCACAGCGTTAATATTTTATATGGAGTTTGAGCGAACATTTAATGACTTACAATTAAAATTCAAAATATTTCAAATAATAAAGCAAGATTTGGTCTCTGGTTTAAACGTTGTCTTTTTTTTCTTGAGAAAGTTTAAATGAACACCAATTATTTACAGAAAGATTTAACAGTTGGTTAAATCTTTCTGTAATATATGCTTAATTTAAATAAAATGCGTCCTTTTTTAATACAATTTTGAAAAATATGTAAATTCTTTACAGCTATTTATTAAGTAAGTTTGATATGATGTTAGCTTAGATACTAGAATATAAGTTTATTGAATTACATTCGTAAGTACAACATTAAAGTTAAGTACATACTTGGTGATGTCAAATCGAAAGGGCATTCACGAGTTAAATCGAAACATTCTAGAATAAAATATGATATTTAACCTTGTGGCATTCTTCGAAAATTAAGCTAAACAAAGCAATATATAATACAAATCACACACACTTATCATTTGATATGTATATATAGAAATGTACGTACGGAACACAAATAATAAAATTTTGAGATACAGTAAATTGTCAGAACCATCAACAGGAACAATTATTCGGAAAATTAAAACTTACTTGGATAATCAAATTGTATTTACCGATAAACCTCTATAGTTAGTTAAGTACTGACACTACGACTAGTAAACATATGTTTTACCTACAAAGGATTAATGCATAAAAACAAAAGTCCAATTTTGTTCTCTGTCTGACACAACCTGACAAGTAAGAAAACTCGGTTGACCGACCGCGACCCTCACTCAACTATGTAAATCGACGCTCCACTGTGTCTCAATTATTTTCTTAAAGTACACAAACTTCAACTCTAATAATAGACAATATTCACTATTTGTAAATTGCAAAGTTTTATGTCTAATTGATTGCACTTAACATTTTTAAATAATTAATATTAAAATATATAGTTTTGTAGTGATTATAAAGATATAATTTTATTATTGAACTATTAGTTTATACCTACGCTAATATAATAAGGCTGAAGATTTGTGTTTGTTTAGTTTGTAGTAGGTAGGTAAGTACCAGTATTTTGTTCTGAAAGGCTTTAAAGTTATCACACTACGACGAGTCTTATTAGGAGCTGAGCAATTACCGAGAGTTCGAGCGGACGAAGATACTGTTTATCTTGTTTACTGTTTGTAAGTGAATATTCCTAAAGTGAATGACGGTTGAAACCGTCGGTTACAGTTTGTTTTAGAATAACAATGCAAGAATCGACACTATAATCTATAACAAAAAAAAACAGAGCATAATAAAAATATTAAACTGTATTAATAAGCCTAACGTTTATCTAATTTGCGTCAAAATTGTACAACACGATAAGAATAATCAAAATAATTACGAGATATATTATTTAACAACACGACCACGCGATTTGAATAGTAATTTAAATGCGTTCGACTCGGCATTGGATATATCTGCGATAATTACATAGATTTTATGCAAATATGAGTCGTTAAACCTTGAACGAGATTTTACTATTAAGTTGTAATATAATAAATAAACAACACGCAAGTCCGTGTGAGACGAAATGTACCAATTCATTTCATTTCGGGTTAAGAAGATATCGCCCACCGGTTAAGGTAAACAACTCAAGTTGTCTTTGGGAAAACCCGAATATAAAATTCATGGCAACCCGTCTGAACAGCGCGGGAAATTCCGTATCTAATTTAATCTCGTTGCGCATAGCGCTTGTCATCTACTCTATGACATATTATGCTGTAAAGGGTAAATCATCAGTTAGTCTTAAAATTAATAACAGCCAAATTATTTGAGGCAATATTATGTTCCGATAATTCCCTAATGCTGCAGTCGTGACTCCTAGAAATGAAATATTACGGGCAAGATTAATTAAACAATACTATTTATTTAACATGTTTAAAACATTTACTTCCAAAAATCTCTATTTTAAAATCTCAGCGGGGATTATTTATCCCTCTCAGCATAAATATATATATTTATTTATAGTCTTTTTTTGTCTTCATACCATTAGCATTGCAAAATATTTCTTTATAAAAAATGTACACTATTGAGCGTAAAATTTTGAGCTAAGTAATACGAAAAAAAAAAATTATCTTCATTTATATCATTTAACAAAGCTTAATAATCACATTATTAATTATGCGAAAACATATTTACAATACTAGAATATAGGTTTTATCTTGCAATATTCCTCAAATATACACCCAAATTACCTATAATATATACCTTTTCAATTGAACCAATATTATGTTATTTATTATAAAATATTTTACTGAACGGTAAGCAAAAACTATACGTACGTATAAATAAACAAGATTTGAAAGCAGACTGTTAGAAACATTAGATTATTTTTTATTCTCAAACTTTGTATAAATTGATTTATTTATACGGCCAAAAATACTAAGATTGTTTTTACATACTGTTACTACATCAGAAATTACATTGTTTTAGTCATAATCTTTTATGCGATCTCAAGAATTCTTGTCTACTGAATATTAAATACAGGCAGTGCTAACACAAGTTGTCAATCGAGGCGAATTCGTGCAGCAAGTATAGCCTGAAGGTTAGGTTGAATTCGCATATCTCCTATGGAATGTCTAGCTCTAATCACTGCATCCTCACGACAGATTTCATCTTGAAATATACAGCCGATTATCTTAGCTACAATTGTCGATGGTGGAACATGAGGATTCCCTGAAATAGAACAGCTTCAGATACAATTATATTTTTAGAAGACATAATATTAAGGATCTTAAAACTTAATACCTAAAGAACAAATCTTTGTTAATCAAGTTTCTTCATTCTTAACGGAATAAAACCAAAAAGTTACCATTGTTTAATTGAAATGAACTTGCTAACAGGAATATTAAAGAAATAAGTGCCAATGTTCTCGTATTTCTTAATAATAAATTATTAGCCTGTTTCTAACACAGGTCAGATGCAGACGTTTCAGTTTGCTTTCAATCATTTGTTTTTTTTTAGATTCTCTATTAGTGTATTTTATATTTGAAATCGTGGTCTATTAAGATAATGGTCCTACATTTTAAGCAGATCAACAATGATAAAATTTAACATGAAATGAAGTTTACTAAATATACAATTTGGTCTGCTATACTTTTCGATCAAAACACAAACAACTTTTACCGGTGTTCAATGCCTTTGAGAGAGAGAGAGAGAGAGAGAGAGGGTTGTCTATTGAAATTGATTATTTACATCCATCCATCCATCCATCCATCCATCAGTCGAGCGATGTGGCCTGCCCATTGCCACTTCAGCATGCTGACCCGGCGGGTTATGTCGGCCACTCTCGTTCTCCTACGGATTTCCGTATTACAGATCTTATTACGTAGGGAGATCCCAAGCATAGCCCGCTCCATAGCACGCTGATCGACTTTAAGCCTTGATATAAGGCCAACATTCAGAGACCACGTCTCTGTGCCGTAAGTCATCACTGGTCTTAGACCTTCGTCTTCAGACACTGTGGAATATTGGACAAGAAGATCTCCCTCAGCTTCCCGAACGCTACCCAGCCGAGCTGGATTCGTCGATCGACCTCTTTCTCGATGTTGTGTCTACCTAACTGGACAGTTTGTCCCAGGTATACATAGTGGTCGACAACTTCGAGAAGCGCACTCCCGACTAGGACCGGTGCTGAAATGACATGGACATTAGACAAGACTTTCGTCTTATCCATGTTCATTTTTAGACCCATTCGGATTCGGATTCGGATTCGGTCGGGAGACACTGCTGAGGTCGTTGAGCATGGTACCAAGGTCCTCCAGCAATTCTGCCATGACCACGATATCATCTGCAAATCGAAGGTGAGTGATGTATTCGCCATTTATGTTGATGCCGAATCCGGTCCAGTCCAAGAGCTTGAAAATGCAGTGGTGAAGAGTTTCGGGGACATAACGTCTCCCTGTCTAACACTTTTCTGCAGTTGGATCGGTTTTGTGCTCTTGTCCTGAACTCGGACAGACATAGTGGCGTTTCTATACAAACACTTCAACACTGAATTCAATTTGGCACCGCTGAAGGGACTGCAGCACCGCCCAAGTTTCGATCGAATCGAAGGCTTTCTCGTAGTCCACAAACGCTAGACACAGGCTGATAGATTATTTACATTATGCCATAAATCCATACTAAAAAACGGCGACGAACTAAGAATACACAAACCCATTCCTTGCCACACGTGTCGTACGAGGCGACTAAGGGATAATAGTAATATTATAACCCATTGCATAACTGGTTGTTGGACTGGGTACCAAGAGGGAGTAGTCACTATTTTATAGACCCCGAACGGGTTGGTACGACCGTCTTTCGTGTGACTGTCATGAAACACCTTGGTGAGTTTTGGTTGTTGCGGGAGATAGCTGTTCATTCAGTCTTTTCATATTTAAGAAATGAAATGGTAAACAGGAGTTTGACTGTACCTAATCGTAGTATAGTAGAGTCCATGAGCGACGGTTACCGACGACCGTGGTTCGTGTGCCACCATCCATCCATCCACCTGCCTTTCGACGTCCACTGCTGGACATAGGCCTCCCCAAATTGGGGGTATACTGCCGTAATAGCCACGCTTGGCAGGCGGGTTGGCGATCGCAGTAGATGCTGTTAATCGTGTGCCACCATAAGCAATAAAAATAAGTCAAGTTTTAACCACACGAACACATCCATTGTCTCCATAACTAAGCGTTTGGATAAATCTTAAACTGGAATATTCCATAAAACAGTAGACCAAGTAATTAAAGGAAAATCCAAATTAAAAAACAACTTTAACGTTGCGTTATTAGAATGATATTTGGTAATATTTTGATGAAATCTTGGCAATATGTTCTGCCCCTTTTCCACTTGTTTATAAAGTACACGTGCATGGGTTACAATAACGATATCATACCATCGCAAATATCCCCATATAAGCAGGCGATTTATGAGTTTCAAGCCAAAATACCATGTTACCTGTGATGATATAAAGACATGCACTGACCCCTATTAAATTAGCCAAGGAGGATAATAGTTTATTGTAATAAATAAGAAAAAGTTTCAAACTATCATCTAAATAAGCCAGTGATGACGAACCAATAACAATCACGCAACATTCAGAACGCGACTTGTATATTATTTTAGTAATCCAATTAAAATCAATCAAGATTTCTTTTAAAAGACACCAGACACATTCCTCGTTCATTAATTATTGAACATTAAAGCACATAACAGGCATTAAAAAAATAATGCAATGACTGAAAAAGGTTCGCGATCCCTGGTGTAGACCTTATGATAGCATTGTTAGCGTTGTTAGTATACTCACTGTACTGCAATTTCAGGGACTTGATACGACCTACGGCAACACGATGTAACAGGTTTCATAAAGCGGCAGACAGGAGTGCAGTGTTCTGTTAGTCATTTATTATTAGTTGTTAGTACACCCACCACGCCATATAATACATAAAAAATATAAATATTAATAAAGGTACGTTTTAGTAAAATATTAATATTTTGTTTATTCAAAGCTTCATTACCTTGGTAATTTTATGGTTAATTAGCAGCTCAGCCCAAGAAAAAAAGAAAGACGGATAATTACAAACAATCTAGTATTGCTGCAAAAACCATATTAAACTATTATACTTAGTAAAAACACGCGCTCACGCGCACAAATACAAACGAAACGAGGACCTCAACGAATTGACATAAAGCACAAGTATTACCAGAACGCGATTTCAAATTACCCCAAACGACCCTGTTTTTTATTAAGGCGGGATAAAATGCATCTAACCGCCCCGTCGTTCGAGGCAACGTACACGGTAGAGTGGGGCCCTCCATCCATCATCCATCAGCCTTTTAAAATCCACTGCTGGACATAGGCCTCCCCAAGAATGGGGGATAGTGCCGTAATCGCCACGCTTGGCAGGCGGGTTGGCGATCACAGTGGATGTAGTTAATACTCGAGGGAGTGCTGCTGCCCATCCATCCATCCATCCATCAGCCTTTCAAAGTCCACTGTTGGACATAGGCCTCCCCAGAAGAACGCCACAACGAGCGGTCCCGTCATGGGGGATAATTCCGTAATCGCCGCGCTTGGCAGGCGGGTTGGCGATCGCAGTGGATGTTGTTAATACTCGAGGGAGTGCTGCTGCCCACTCCCTCGGTATTCCCTCAGTTAGCTCTTACGACTCCCGTGGGTAGAGAGGGGTGAGACAATTCTAAAGCCGGCCCCACACGGCATGTGGGGCCCTCACCCACTAAATAAACCCGACATGAGCCGTTTCTCCGTCCGCATCTATTAGTGGGCCTCTGTAATTGTGACCCCAAACGACCCAACGCTTACGTATGTATATTTGTACATTAATACGTCGTCAGCGCCTTCTACTCCCTATGTTTGGGCGGAATATGCAATGAAATAGTCCTTGGTTTTGGATAAGATTATAATGAAAAATCAGAAATACAATTATAACTCCTGCTACGTAAGACATAATCAGACGTAAGTATCGGACAAGCTGTACGAGAGAGCGGCGAAGCGACACGGGCCAGTCAACGAGGCGATTGACCACACTGCACCCGGGTGCGAGCTGTCTCATCGCGCGCGCACCCGCCGTTCCATCTCCCTAGCTGATCCGCTAGCTATATACTTCGACACCTTATGTGATTTGCTGCCTACCTACTTAATAGTTTTACTATTCCTTTTATGTTTTAAACAGAACTGTTAACAAATTACCCAAATTATACGGATTTTTTCCTTCAGTTGACAACATTTTTACGCATATACCTTTAAAAAAGATACTTCATTTTTTAGTTGACTATCTATGCGGTATCATTCTTTTTTTCTTGGTCTGAGATTAGCATAAAGTAGTAAAATCCAGTACACTAGCGACACGCTGTTGCATCACTTTTTATAAAGCAGAGAAATCACTTTTACGGAATCTACTGCGTTTACTTGATTTCTATTGTCCCGGCTTTTCGAATAGTTTACAGCATTCATGGTCATCGGTGACCATGGACATGATAGCTTCCATAAAAGTGGTTTTATTTCTTAATGTGTAATATTCGCGTAAATATCAGATAGTATTAAAATAAGCTCTGTTAATAGCCGTTTCCACATTGGACGATAAAGTTCACGACACGATATCGGCAAATAAATGGGCAGCTACAACCTTTTTTTTTGTTAAGGCGGGAAAAAATGTTCCTAGTCGCACACCCCGTCGTTCGGGACAACGACCAGGGTAGTGTGGGACCTTCACCCACTAAAGAAACCCGCCGTGTGCCGTCTCTCCGCCTTTATTGGCGGGCCACCGGCACCATATTACATTCCTTCAGTGATGGGCAGCGACACCCTAGTGAAGGGACCAATATACTGCTACGATAAGGTTTCGAGTTCTATCGCGAGCATGCACCTCTGAAGCGTACAAGTAATAGGAACTTAAAGTATTCCTACTTCCTCCAAACATCAACGGCAGTACAAAGAATTTGCTCAGAAGCAGATAAAATGTTGGTTCACCGAAATCTATGCTATTATAAAACTGTAAAGCTGTGTCTATACATTTAAGATATTTGAAAAAAAAATCCATCCATCAGCCTTTCAACGTCCACTGCTGGACATAGGCCTCCCCAAGACGTTCTCTTGAACGAGGGGCGGATCCGTCATGGGGGATAATGCTGTAATCGCCACGCTTGGCAGGCGGGTTGGCGATCGCAGTGGATGTTGTTAATACTAGAGGGAGTACTGCTGCCCACTCCCCCGGTATTCTCTCAGTCGGCTCTTACGACTCCCATGGTTAGAGAGGGGTGGGACAATTCTAAAGCCGGCCCCACACGGCCAGAATAAAAATACTGTATCTATATAGTATTATAAAGTTGTAACAGAGCTGTGTCTGTAAACTTAAGATATTTGAGAAAAAATAACTGTATTAGGCTATATAGACGTGTCTGAACAGAAACCAATTTTTTTTGGATTTTTTGTCTGTTTGTTCGCGCATCAAAGCAAAAGCTAATTAGGTTATATAGGCGTTAGGCGTGTATAAACACAACACATTTTTTTTAGATATTTTTATACATCTTTATTAGACTTAAAAACTGGTATAGGTACATTTTATCCCTCTACCATATCGGGAACTTGATATAACCAGAAAATAGCTTTTGGCTGCAGCAGGGCCGCAGGCAGAGGCTAGTTATTAATTTATACACACATAGCATCACGCCTGTATTCCCCGAAGGGGTAAGCAGAGGTGTATTACACACCCACGACTCGCCAGCTATGTTTAAGTCCCACGTAATAGGGGGCGTGCCTATTGACGTCTACCGGGCACATTTCCAAACTCCGGGCTGCTTAATTAATAAATATATACATCCATCCATCCATCCATCAGCCTTTCAACGTCCACTGCTGGACATAGGTCTCCCCAAGAGAACGCCACAACGAGCGGTCCCGTCATGGGGGATAATGCCGTAATCGCCACACTTGGCAGGCGGGTTGGCGATCGCAGTGGATATTGTTAATACTCGAGGGAGTGCTGCTGCCCACTCCCCCGGTATTCCCTCAGCCGGCTCTTACGACTCCCGTGGGTAGAGGGGTGGGACAATTCTAAAGCCGGCCCCACACGGCTAAATATATATATAATATATACAATTGACTAGATAATACTATCAAGACGGAAAATACTATCAAGGAGGCAACTGCCCAATGCCTGTCTATCAGTTTAGTAGATTATAAGTCAGGCGTCAACAAATGATATAGTTATATTTTGGTTGGTTGGTCGAGGCTATAATACTGAACCCGATATTTTTATTAAAAACAAACGCACTTTCGCAATAATATTATTATAGAAAGGTTTATAGATACAGCTCTGTTACACTCTTATAGTACAGATTGATGTAGAAACGAGATAATAAAAACATCTATTTTCTTATTGTACCTAGAAATATGCCTGCAATTTTTCTGTCTAGATTCCCGATTGATATAGGTATTTTCATATTATTGTTGAGGAGTCCATTTGCCTCGTAAATATATATATAGCAGTATTAATGCTTTCTGATGTTTATGGGAGAACGAAATATAAATGGGATGGACTATAGATTTCACCGCACTATATTCGAATTTTTATATAATTTGAATGGAAAATTTCTCTGCCGTGCACACAACGGCGCACCGTCGCGATGTCACATTTTGCAAGGCACGTAGGTACTCGTATATTTGTATAATCAACAAAATCAGTGAACCCTTGTAGCGAGGCCAAGGTCAGCAGTCAAAACAGAGATAAGTATATTATGATCATTATAAACAACTATAGTAGTCTACCACAAAACAGTAAAAACAGAACCAAAAGTGATAAAAATTGTAAGCTTAGTTATCAAAAATATTTGTTTTAATATTAGGATAGATATATTGAAACAAATATTTTATAGAAGACTTCGTTTATTCTAAAAAAAACATGGCATCACGGCTTTATTTCCTGAAGCGGTAGGCAGAGGTGTATTACAAATCCGCGGTTCGCCAGGTTTACGTCCCACATAAAAGTTGCAACTTTTAACAGAGATGGTCGATGGAAGCTCTCGTCAGCCTGGATACCAGTCCTTAATACTACCTCTCGAGTATTCACACATCCGTGGGTATGGAAGGCAACACGGTCAGTGTGGTATGCGAACCTACGCCTGCCGATCAAAGAACCGACGACGTGACAACACCACCATCCACTCCTGATCGAAATCGGGCCTTATCGGCTGACATCGGCAGCGACGAGCATGCACCATCTCCATGCAACGCCTCGCCGCCGCCCGCACATGTGTCAAGCCGAGCTGCGCGCTACGCTAGCCGCAGTGCCCGCCGGGAACTCGTTAACACTGCTGCGCGCTCGCCCTGATGATGAGCATCGAATATGCTCGAAACCCGGGTCGACTAAATCGATCCTCAACGTGAGTTATTGCCGGTGATATATTTCTAATATGTATCAATCTCACGACAGTTTCAATACGGAAACAGTAACTCTTATTAGTTACTTTTTCAACCCATATCTGTCACATTCGAGCACGGATCTTCTCCTAGAATGAGCATGTTTATTAAAGGGAGTAGCCCACCATGTCAACCAAGTTCGAGAAAACTCTGGCTAGCAGTTTTCTTCATGATGTTTTATTTCACTGAACAATGATATTTTGTAAATAAATACATTTTCTTTTTCTACTTGCGATTGGTCATCAGACCATAAGCGAGTATGCTGTAGGCATAAAAGTAAACGAAATAGGTACATACTTACATAATTTTTATACATAATTTCGAAAAGTCAGAGATGTCGTGCAAAGACCTCGGAGGGATTGAATTCGATACCACTGCCTTTGCAGTCCTTGGTTTTAACCGCTAGACTATTCCTAACTATTACGTGATTATAATGTGTTCTACTATAATTAGTATGTTTCCTTATTACTCACCCGTCAGTCCTCTGTATCCAAAAATTCCACAGTCATGCATGCGCATGGAATGATGTTCGTTTTTGATAAATTCTTCAGTACTTATGCCTTTAAGCTGAAAAAATAATTAAAATGTAATACAAAAAGACGTGTTAGTCCATTTATAACTCAAGAACGGCTGGAGCAATTTTTAAGATCTTTGGTTTGTTGGATTTGTCTCCACCCGAAATAACCATTAAAACAATAGAAAAAAAAATTATGAAGATAATTATTTTCTCATCAGCTAATAACTAAACTAAATACCTATTGATTCTAGGCGGAATAAGGTTCCCAGGGACAGCTAGTATTGCATAGGTAAATAATGCTAAAAATATAATAATTCTTGATTTTAGTACTAGCTACATGTAAATTTTCACGTAAATCTATCACATAGTTTCAGCATGATAAAATCTAAAAATACAGAACACAAAGTGCGAAAATGTTAAGTCAAAAATGCTAGCCACAAGCAGGATTTGCACCTGCATCTCCTGGATAACTGTTCCACACGCTTTGGCAAGTAAGCTATCATGACATTCGCTCGTAACTATCAATTTCGATGAGACATTCCTACTTAATGTCTTGGGTGGCCTGCAATATCAATCGGATTTATTGTTCTGACCAGGTAAGCGTCTGGAACGGTCACGCAGGTGAGGCAGGTTCAAATCCTGTTATCATTTTCAATTTCACATTTTCAAAATGTGTGTTCTGATAAATAAATGGCTGAGCATGTGAGGTGATCTAAAATATTATAATAAACTTGACAACATAAAAATACAGAATAAACAATATTATTTTGGCATTTGTAAGCAAAATCGTATCTATGCAAGCAGCTGAACAGGGGGGTTAGACGGAATTTCATATCTCACAATCGACATCGTATCGACTCGCTTGTGATTGGTAGAGAAACCGACGCGTGATGTCGCAATAATCCGTTGGCCAATCACAGTGATCTCTCAACTAATCACAGTGATCACGATACGATCGAAAATATGAGATTCTGCCTAACCCCCCTGAACAATAAACTACTATACTCACTTTAGATGGAACTAAAAATCGATCTGGTATTCTTTGCAATTGTTGCTGCTTTTCGCTTGGTCCAAATCCTAAAGCAAGCAGAACTGACTCAGCATCCACTTTGCGAGCTCCCAACACATTTAAAACTGAACTACCGCTAGAACCACTAGCATCTGACTGCAACAATCAAAGGTAGTTTTGTTATAGTACTTTGTTATACTTTATTAATTTGATTCATATCTTTTATACTAGAAGGGTAGCACAAGCATATGGCCCACCTGAAGGTAAGTGATTACTGTAGCCTAAAGACACTAGCAACACCAGAGGCATTACTCTCATTACCAATTTCAAGGAAAGGTATAGGAGGTGGAGTGGAAAGATAATAAGGATGAAGAGGGGCTGTAGGCGAGGGTGGTACTTCCCCAGTTGAGCCCATTCATGCTGGGAGAAGCAAGGCCATATTATTTTTATTTTTTTATTGCTTGTAGTGGCAGACGAGCTACGGCCCATCCAATGATAAATGGCAACTGTCGCTCATGGACTCAACAATACTGAGAGTATTGTCAAGCCGCTGCTCACCATCTCATTTCACTGATATGAAATGAAAGAATTAAGGGCTATTTTCTGCTACACCAAAACGCAATGATGTGCTTCATAGCCACACACGGGAGATTATATTTTAATAAACAGGACATTGTTTCTGAAAAAACGTTTCAACCCACAAGTCAAGTTACTACAAGTAACAATGTCCTACATAAGTTGGTATATTACACTTTACATTTTAAAATACTTAATACTTAGCAAATAGTTACTAATATCTAATCATATTACACATAAAAAAAGTTTCATACTTCAACTTAAGACTTTGTCTCTGGTATGTTAATTATTATAGAGTTTGGTTTACCTGGAGAGAGTGATCTCTAAACAATGAATTCCTCAATTTCGGGGAATAACCCTCTGATTGTATTGAATGGTCCCTTTGCAATCTTCTAACACTTCCTTTTTGAGGAGTACTAGTTAGTAGGCCACTGTCAAGTGATTTTCTCTTCCATGCATCATTTATAACAACTGGAACTTCTAGGTTTTGATCATCTGTATCCTTTTCTTTAATAGGTTCAATGATTGTATTATCTGTAACAGTTTCTTCAGCTTTACTTTCCTCAGATGTTGCCTTCACTAGTGTTTCTTCACTAGATGTGAGTTCTGTACTTCCAGATTTAGCAGTTTCTTCAGTGGGGAGAGAATCCAGCCACTGTTGTACTGGGCTACTGCGTCTCATGTCGCTTATCACACCTCCCAACCAGCCTCTAACCTTCCTCTCAATTATTGTTGATACAGACTCATTAAATGTATCTAGAAACATAATTACATAAATACTGAAATACTAAGAATAGAATAATATATGTATATTATGTTACTAACAAATAAATTACATGCTTTATAAACTTTAAAGATTAAAATTTATATACTTCTATTTAACTGCCTCAGTGGCTCAACAGTAGTGTATAATACCATGGATCACGAGATCTTGGGTTTGACGTCACTACAACAAAAAAGCTTATGTGGTTTTTCAGTCAAGAAAGTCACAATAGCAGCTTGTAAGTTGGAGATGTTTAACCCTCATGCTGCAGAAAGCACTCCAGCTTCAGCAAAACCATTAGGTTGTGCTCACACTCGTACAAATATCTGTTTTTATTTTATTTATTACATTAAAATAACATTGGGTAGGTTGCTAATTTATAGATATGTAAAAATAGTCTTGTAATCTGAGTTATCAAATATACATTGCGAGTTTAACTTTTTACCCTTGCAACATTTAAAAATGAAGGTTGAATGTAAAAGATGTCTGTTTACATGATCAAAATCTAGCCTTATTTATTTTTGCATGAACATAGTAAGATTTACTATAATTAAGATTTAAATAAACACTTGTTATCAGAGATAAACTCATAGACTTTTGTTTACTTTACTAAGCTGATAAACATGTTTCAGTGATAAATATTAATCTACATTTTACTTAAAAAAAATATAAAAAAATGAATGCAGGTAAACTAAATAAGATGCACATCAGGTCAAGCAGAATTGTGGTAGGATTTGAACTTTGTTAAAGCTAGCTTTATCATATCGTAAGTTTTTACATATATTTAGCTGAACAAACCTTGTTTAGGATCCATCTTCAATCAAGGTATCGCTGCATGCAATACGAGGAAGTTCATGAAATTGACGTGCAAAAAGCATTCGATGTTCACGTACACTTTGTCATAACTTATTTCAAAATAAAAAGTGCTACGGATAATAAACTTGACTTACCCACACAAAACAGGTTGTTATCGATATCTTCTTTCACAGCACAATTTTTATCAGGTACGTTACAAAATGAGGACACTTTAGCCCACCATTATTATTAATAAACACACGATAATGTTAGTATCCAAGCTAATTAGATTTATAGTGGGTATTTTTTAGATTTGCAATAGAGAAAAACACAGGTTGGACACAAGTAACTCCCAGCTTGAGACAGTGAGAGACAGAACAGTTTATACCAAAGGCTGAGAGATAGAGCAAGAGAATATATTATATTAGAATCAGATGTAAATGAATAGCTAACGGTTACTAGCAGGCTATAATATTTTCAATGCATAATAGAAAATAAAATAAATAGAAATATCACGAACAGCGAAATCGTAGAAAATAATAGATCTGTAATACACCCACAGTGTACTTTACTGTGTGAGTTGAGTGTGACAGATAAAGGTGACAGCCTGACAGCAGCAGTAGTGTTCAACGTTGCTATATGGCAATAACTTGCTTAATGTGATATGCTTTATTTTTTAAGCACGCTATTTTACGTGCTTTTTACAGCATGCTTTTTATTATGCTTAGTGTGTTTGTTACGGCAGGCGGACACGAATAAAGCAAGCTCGGTGACTGTTAACTCGCAGCTTCTACCTTATCGTTGGGACTCGTGCGTTGGATAGACAACATGCTTTATAAGAATATTACATCGAGTTTATTAATTTATTACGATAAAATGGAGCAGTAAAAAAATCAATGAACTTTCCTATATAATTTTCAGGATTAGGACTGTCTATAACCGACTGGCTGTGTTATTAAGAAATAAGTTAGTATGCAAAGCCATTATAGTCGTATTTAAACGTTCATTGATTGTATGTACAAATATCAACTATGTACATAATATTAACATTTTTCCTCTCAATCAATCTTCCAAACAAACAATAAATTTGTAGTCAATAATTCAATATAGCGTGTCCTATCACTGTTTATACTAAAAAAACATGAAGCGAATTAGCGTAGATATATTACGTGAGGCGCCCGAGATCGCAAATTACGCGCGCAACCGATAACAATGACTAGCATAGCATAGCATGCGATGACTGGCCGCCGGCGCCGCCGCTTGCTATTTGGGTTGTGTGCAATGCATTGTGATGCGTGATGTTCACAGTGCGATATAGCATATAGCAGCAAGATAGAGCCATGATATCATTTGCTATATGATATGTATATTAAGCAGGGTGTTTAATATTGCTATATGATAATATATTAACCACCACTAGACAGCAGTCATGACCACAGAACATTTTTACCATTACGAGAAGAATGACGGCTGCATACATTTTTTTGAGGACATTTTTTCTTAACGACCTGTGCCATCTGGATCGTACCTTAAGAATTAGGACGTTGAAGCGAGGCCGTAAATACGCACTACCAAGATTGAATAATTATTAAACCTTGTTTAAATATTACATAGGTACCTATTTATCTAAAAAAGATGGCGTAACTCGAATCAATCGACGTCGCTAGTTTCCAAGGATAAAATTGCAATAATGTAGCTGTATCTTATAAATAGCGACTGCGTACAATGATAGCGACATTAAAAATTGCCACTAGCGACATCTAGGGCCACATATGTTAGTGACCGTTGCCGCGTTTCGGTGCCAACAGCGGATATATCTTTTACTTTGATATCATTCTCTCCCCTATCATTCGTCCCATTTAATAGTATTGTCTCTTACTAATAACGCTACCCACCTATAAACAGTTTGCAGAACAAAGCTGACAGGGCTCAGACCTCGGACCAATAATACACTGGACGGAGCTCGGACCAATAATACACTGAACGGAGTCTTAGCTTCAAATGCGTGTCAATTTTTTATGTGTGCGTTTGACGTTTTGTCATTGTGTGCGTAGTCTAGTGTTGTGGAGAATGACGCCACGATGTCGATTATTGATAACCAGACTACCAGTACTATCTTTTATTGCACCTTTACTGCCTGGTTAAAGTTATATTAAATCAATAATTTTTTATTTTATTTCCATAGTGGTAAAGCTATATAATTCTATCTCAGGTTCGCGATATAGTAGCGGGATAAAATGTATACCAGTATTAAGTCTAATAAAAAAAGTTTAGAGGAGAGCAAGAGCTATCAAATAAAAAAAGTTGCATCAAAATCCGTTCAGTAATTTTTGTGTGATGCGCGAACGAACAAACAGACCAAAAACTAAAAAAAGATTGTTTTGTATTCAGACGCCTATATTGCCTACAGGTTTATAAAAGTATATATATAGTATAGGATCCTAGTGAAACGTGCCGTGTGGGGACGGCTTTAGAAATGTCCCACCCCTCTCCACCCATGGCAGTTGTAAAAGCCGACTGAGGGAATGCCAGGGGGAGTGGGCAGCAGCACTCCTTCGAGTATTAACATCATCCATTGCGATCGCCAAGCGTGGCGATTATGACGCTATCCCCCATTCTTGGGGAGGTCTATGCCCAGCAGTGGACTTTTAAAAGGCTGATGGATGGATGGATGGTGTAACGTGCACTCTGTTAAATATAATATTTAGGATATCCTTTAAATATACTTGGTGCTGCATCAGATTTTACTTTCATTATATTTAAAACCATAAATGAAACAAGATTGTTCAAAATGCTCAGAGCATAGGCGGGAATTTTTTTTTGGCTCCCAGTTTTCTCTTCTTATGGACTTGATCCACGCTTTTCTAGTTTCAGGATATTTTGGAAACCTATAAAAGAGAACAAACTTTATAAAACCATAAAAAAAGCAAATGTTTAGTTCAGTTGGTTGAACTATCGATAAAGTGTAAATGACTATTGTCTACATCACTACAAAGGGCGCCTAAAACAATGGATATTATTTTAATAATTTTAACTAATAAACGTGTTTTTATATCAATGTATAATAATGTAATCATATTGATAACATCTAAATCTTCCAATATCTATCGAATTTTTATTGGGTTTTGTAGTTATTTAAGGTGAAAATAGCTGATATAGACTTACGTGTGAAATTACAAATTTGGATTCTTTACACCTCCTAGCGTCGTTCTGGATGAACAACAGACACACATGATATATTTTCACTAGCGCACAAGATATTTAGCAACTTCAATAGGACTTTCTAGTATTTAACTTTTATGATACACCAAATCGCAATGTTTTGACCTACTAGTGGGTCAGCGTATGACACGAATTTCACATACAGTACGTCATTGCCAAAATTATTTAAGCTGTCTTTTTTACTCCTATTGAGACTTCGAACAATAGACAAAAATAACAATACTGTGTTTGACAAATGAATACAGAACGGCGACAGCGCTATGGCTCCGTCCAGTAGTATACTTAGTCTATGGGACGGAGTCTTAGCTTCAAATGCGAGTTTTGGCGGGAACACGAAGAAGATCATGTCATCGCTCTGCATTATTTTCCTAAACTTGTGTTATTTCCAGTATTAATGTGTAAAAGTGGTGGCCTTTTGCTTATTAACTATTTGTGTATGTGCATAAGTATTGGCAAGTGATGTAATGCGACGTAACGTGTTTTTTCCTGTTGTCTCCAAAACTCCATAGAAGCTTCAGTAAGATCGCCATCGTCTTACTGGAGTGGGACTTTGACTTGACTGACTTATTTTATATGACTGACTTCGACTATGACTTGTTTTATGAACTAAACTTACGTGTGATGAGAGAATAACGATGTTTATAAGTTACTGTTAGGCTGATGGTTCTTCCAATGCCTTAAACAAACAAAAAAAAAAAAAAAAAAAATTAGCTTCAAATGCGTGTAAATTTTCTATGTGTGCGTTTGACGTTTTGTCATTGTGTAATCAAGTGTTGTGAAGAATGACGCGACGATGTCGATTATCGATAACCAGACTACCAGTAGTATCTTTTATTGTACGTTTACTGCCTGGTTAAAGTTAGATTAAATAAATAATTTTTAATATTTTATATATTCTATTTCCATAGTGGTAAAGCAATATAATTATATCTCAGGTTCGCGATATAGTAGTGAGATAAAATGTATACCAGTTTTAAGTCTAATAAAAAAAGTTGAGAGGAGAGCAAGAGCTATCAAATAAAAAAAGTTGCATCAAAATCCGTTTACTAATTTTTGCGTGAAGCGCAAACGAACAAACTGACATAAAACGAAAAAAAGATTGTTTTGTATTCAGACGCCTATATTGCCTACAGCTTTATAAAAGTATATAATAGTATAGGATCCTAGTGTAACGTGCCGTGTGGGGCCAGCTTTAGAATTGTCCCACCCCTCTCCACCCATGGGAGTCGTAAGAGCCGACTGAGGGAATATCAGGGGGAGTGGGCAGCAGCACTTCTTCGAGTATTAACATCATCCATTGCGATCGCCAACCCGCCTGCCAAGCGTGGCGATTACGGCGCTATCCCCCATTCTTGGGGAGGTCTATGCCCAGCAGTGGACTTTTAAAAGGCTAATGGATGGATGGATGGTGTAACGTGCACTCTGTTAGATATAATATTTAGGATATCCTTTAAATATACTTGGTACTGCATCAGATTTTACTTTCATTATTTTTAAACCATAAATGAAACAAGATTGTTCAAAATGCTCAGAGCATAGGCGGGATTTTTTTTTGGCTCCCAGTTTTCTCTTCTACTTGATCCACGCTTGTCTAGCTTCAGGATATTTTGGAAACCTATAAAAGAGAAAAAACTTTATAAAACCATAAAAAAAGCAAATAGTTCAGTTGGTTGAACTATCGATAAAGTGTAAATGAAATGACTATTGTCTACATAACTACAAAGGGCGCCTAAAATAAATAAATAAATTTAATTAATTACGGATATAATTACGGATATAATACATATACTACTTTTTTTTTTGTAAATAAATACATATAATATATATATTAGATAGAAAACACCCAGACGCAGTACAAATATATATGTTCATCGCACAATTAATTGTCCTGAGTGGGGATCGAACCCACGACCTCGTGCACGGAAGTCGATTACACTACCGACCACGCCACGAGGCCCGTCAACAATGGATATTATTTTAATAATTTTAACTAATAAACGTGTTTTTATATCAATGTATAATAATGTAATCATATTGATAACATCTAAATTTTCCAATATCTATTGAATTTTTATTGGGTTTCGTAGTTATTTAAGGTGAAAATAGCTGATATAGACTTACGTGTGAAATTACAAATTTGGATTCTTTACACCTCCTTGCGTCGTTCTGAATGAACAAAAGACACACACGATATATTTTCACTAGCGCACAAGATATTTAGCAACTTCAATAGGACTTTCTAGTATTTCACTTTTATGATGCACCAAATCGCAATGTTTTGGTACTAGTCGGTCTGCGTGTGACACGAATTTCACATATAGTACGTCATTACCAAAGTTATATAAGCTATCTTTTTTACTCCTATTGAGACTTCGAACAATAGATAGAAATAACAATACTGTGTATTACCTTGTTTGACAAATTAATACAGAACGGCAACAGCGCTATGGCTCTGTTCAGTAGTATACTTACACCCATATTCCAAGACGGTTCCTCAACGTTTCCTCGATTCAAACTCAACTGAGGATACCTCAAGGAATATCTCAAGGAATCCTCGAAATTGGTATTCTTAGTTGAAAACTCGAGCAACCTCGAATGAGGTTGAGTCGAGGTAATACGTCATTAATTACGTCATTGTATTGTAGATAGAACATTGTTTTGGGCAAAAATGCTTTGATTTTACATCTGTGGTCACTCAAAAGTTGACAGATGTTTGTCATTTGACATGTAAATGTTTAGATAGGACGATAGGTATTATACAAGGATCGCCACAAGGAGTAAAACTCAGGTACCTACATAGCATAAAGTAATACTTACGTATATCGTATAACCAGAAAGTACCTACATAACGTCGTCGCGTCAACATTGTTTTTTTGCTGGGTGTGTTTTTATAGCTACATAGTATAAATTGTTTAGATATCATTTATTTTGTAATATGTCTGGAAGATATTCTTACTGAATATCGGTCGGTAAAGTTATGCCTACAGGAACTCATAATTAAATATAAAATAAATTCGACGGTTACTTTAGGTGCCGGTAATCCTGCTGGGAAAAAAATTGCTTACCTACGTCTTTGGAATTCTACGGTATCGTAAAAGTTGAGTTTGCAGCATCTCGCAAGTAACATCTTATGAGATAATCATACTTAATAATACTAATTCAAAAACCGCTGGCATTATAAACACTAGAAAACAATATTCACATGAAATAATAAACTTCAGTAAATTGTTTATAGAACAAAAACTTCCTTGAGTATTCCTTAAGGTTGGTCCCGACGTACCTTGAGATTGACAGTTGTTTCCTCACCTCGAGTGAGGAAAGGCGTCGGAGTGGAGGAGATTTTTTGCAACTAAGAATACAAAACTCCTTGAGTGCGCTTGAGTGGAGTCGAGAAATTTTCGAGGAACCGTCTTAGAATATGGGTGTTAGTCTATGGCTCAGACTAAATACATATAGATAGAGCGAGGAAAATTCTTTGACATGTATGAGCGAGAACACAAGATACAATTTACCGGTGCAAAAAACAGACAGTCAAAGATTTTTGTCTTTGTCGCAGTGGCCAGTTTTTGGTATTTGTCACGATGTCAAAATGCTTATGCTTTGTCTGTCACGATTCAACTGACATAATCGAAAATTTGTACAAAAATTCAGGTTTTACATAATTATATTTACGTGTTAATCAGTGTTTTGAGAAAAAGACTACGTGATAATAGTGCTTGTAAAATAGTGTACTATGCCACAAAAGCTACAGAGAGCGAAAAAATACCGGTATAACATTTCATTCATATGTATTCGAAAATTAAATAATTTAATAATTGAATGCTATAAAGTGATATAAAATGGGCTTTTTACTCGAAATTAATAATTGCTGCTAAGATACACTCGCAAAACACGTTTTCTAGCTAAAGAAGAATGCTCACGTTCCATACATTCGATGACCTGCACTCTGTTTTTTTGTTATTTATAAAAGCAAACTTTATAACGAAAAATCATATAATCATAACCCAATATTTTTAGAATATGTAAAAAAATATTCCAAAACGTTCAAACGAGCCTGTTACTGTGCTAAATCACTATATTTGAAAAATAAAATCAAAGAATCCGGCGATGTTATTAAAATGACATGGAAGGTGATAAACAGTGAAACCGGTCGAGAAACAGTGCGCAAGAGGGACTTTAACTTGAAAATAGATGACAAAAATGTAAGAGCGAATCGAGAAGTGGCAACGGCATTTGAAAATTATTTTACTAATATTCCTGTTTTAACAACAAAACATCTGACGTTGTCTCCTACTGCAGCCGAATCGCTCCTTAGGCAATATGTTCCGATATGTAATACTTCCTTTAAATTTTCGGATGTCAATGTAAACAGTGTTATAAATAACTTTAAAAGTCTCAATATTAAAAAAACTGCGGATTTATGGGGTATGTCTGTTAAGTTAGTTAACTCAATCATTCATATTATTGCTCCCCAATTGACATCTGTGTTTAACGGTTGTTTTGTTAATGGTGTATTCCCCGACCTTCTGAAGTTTAGTAGAGTAATTCCTTTGTTTAAATCTGGTAGTACCTCAGAACTTAATAATTTTCGTCCAATTTCTGTACTACCGACACTAAGTAAAGTATTTGAGAAGCTTATTCTCAAACAAATGATTAATCATTTTGACAATCATAAAATTTTCCATAAAAACCAGTTCGGCTTCACAAAGAATCGCTCTACTACTGATGCAGGTATAGAATTGTTAAAAACCATATTTAGAGCCTGAGAAGATTCGCATGATGCGTTAGGCGTATTTTGCGAATTGTCTAAGGCATTTGACTGTGTACATCATGAAACCCTCATTAAAAAGTTATACCATTACGGAATCAGGAACAGGGCTCTCGAGCTTTTGACTTCTTATTTGAGCAATAGAATTCAAAGGGTCGATGTTAATGGTACGTTATCGCTTGGGTCTGTCATGACAATGGGTGTGCCACAGGGGTCTATTTTGGGGCCATTTCTGTTTCTAGTCTATATTAATGACCTACCATACTACGTAGGAGATAATCGAAGTATTGTGTTGTTCGCAGATGATACATTTTTATTATTTAAACTAAGAAGGCAACTGCTTAATTATGACGATGTGAATAACGCACTATCTAAAGTTGTTCATTGGTTCAATACTAATAACCTAGTTTTAAGTGAAAATAAAACTAAATGTATAAGATTTACTACACCCAATGTAAGGCATGTAGAAACCAATGTACAATTGAATGGCGTTAAACTGGACCTTGTGGAGTCCACGGTTTTCCTAGGTATCACTATAGATAACAAACTCCAATGGGGCCCCCATATTAAAAAATTGTCAGGTAGGTTAAGCTCAGCGGCATATGCGGTAAAAAAAATTAGATTATTGACTGATGTTGAAACGGCTAGAATAGTTTATTTCAGTTATTTTCATAGTATTATGTCCTATGGCATACTGCTATGGGGATGTTCCGCTGATTTAAATTCTATATTTGTACTTCAGAAAAGGGCTGTTCGTGCAATCTATAATCTGGGCACGAGAGTTTCCCTTAGACAGAAATTCAAAGAAATGAATATTCTAACTGTTGTGTCTCAATTTATATACGAAAATCTGTTGTATGTCAAGAAAAACATCGGATGTTTTGATAAGTATAGCGATGTTCATCATATTAATACTAGGAACAAAGGCAATCTTATTGCACACAGTACTCGTCTCCACAGAATTAGTAGATTTTTTATGGGGCAATGTATATGCTTTTACAATAAGATTCCTGAAAATGTCCGAAACATGCCACTAAATAAGTTTAAGAAAGCCATAAAAATTAGACTTTGTAATCAAGGTTATTACACTGTTATGGATTATCTTGAGGACAAAACAAAATGGGCTTGAGCTGCTCCTCATTCATTAATTTTCAAAATTGTTTTGTATGATATAATGTCATTTTAGTTGTAAAGATTATACTAAATTGTAATAAATTGGCAATTTAAAAAAGTGGCCCATGAGTTTCTTGCCGGGTTCTTCTCATGAAAGGCTTTACTTCGGAATCCGGCCGCTTGTGGCGATTGCAATCGCCACTTTGTTATTGCGGATGCACTCGACTCAGGCGCTCGTGTTAATTATTAGTGTATTCTTGACGATTTTAAGTGTTATTTAATAGGCCTATGAAATAAATATATTTTTGAATTTGAATTTGAATTTGTTTCGTGCATTAAACAATAAGATGTTTACAGACTAAAGACTAATCATAAGAGATAATTAATAATTGCTACTAAGATACACTCGCAAAACACGTTTTCTAGCTAAAGAAGAATGCTCACGTTCCATACATTCGATGACCTGTCACTCTGTTTTTTTGTTAGGCGATGTACAATGATATCTCGTGCATTAAACAAGAAGAAGAAGATGTTTACAGACTAAAGACTAATCATAAGAGATATATGTCGCCAAATGCCATGATAGGAATGATAGGTTCACGCAAAGAGTAGAATAATCTTTGGGTTCACGTTCTACTATTTCGTAATTTTGTTGTTGTGTGGTGGCATTCGCGTAAAAAGTACACACACTCATTTAATTTTATTTAAATGATTGATAATATTATCCTACTGGTAATATAAGAGTTCAAAGTGTGAAATTAATCTTTTTAGTAATATCTACCTTAAAATTCAAAGTTTTACTTCATTTTATATATTACATGCACTCATTTATTTTTATAAAGTGTGTCTTTTTTCCGCACTATTAATAACGTTTGTAGTTTCAACAAACAGCGATGGATTAGAATTGGATAACGCCATAATAAAATTGTTTTTGAATTTTTTAGATTCTCGTTTTTTTCCCTACTTTACGATTTTCATGTTTTTACCCCGGTTACAGCTGTAATTAGTAAAAAAACACAATAGCAAAACATACATTTTACAATGTGTAATTGCTTCACCAAAAATAAAACATCTAGGTACCTACTTAAACAGAGTAATATAAATAGATTCATACATTGATACTTAAATATATTTCAGTCCGTTATTCATGCCATAGTCGGTCATAAAGGGATATAAATTTCTCATTTTGAGCGTAATGAAACCGATTTACTGGTAATATTTTACGCTGGCGTAGCAGCTGGGACACTGCTAACTGTGTTGCTTGTTCCAGTGGAAACTGTATCATCGGGTTCGATAATCTGAAGCCATGGCATACGCCTTTGAAGTTCTTGTCTGAAACAATATGTAAATTGTTTAGGTTACAATTTTACTTTAGGTACGACGTAGTAGATTTTATACTGCAGTACTCAGCCTACGCATGTTCTGCTTTTGACACTTGCACAACGA
Organism: Leucoma salicis; assembly: GCA_948253155.1. Lineage (NCBI taxonomy): Eukaryota > Metazoa > Arthropoda > Insecta > Lepidoptera > Erebidae > Leucoma > Leucoma salicis. The sequence goes on from OX411818.1 coordinate 17,874,223, forward strand.
TACGACTGAGCGCAGTATGTATACTCAATGTTTTTGGTGTAATTTTACAATAACTATAGGCCTTTTTTTTTGGTAAGGCGGGAAAAATTTACCTAAGCGCACACCCCGTCGTTCGGGGCAACGGACAAGGTAGTGTGGGGGCCCTCACCCACTAAATAAACCCACCGTATGCCGTCTCTCCGCCTGTGTTGGCGGACCACCGGAACTATGTTACATTCCTTCAGTGGTACAATAACTATAGGCCTGGGATTTATCTAGACACAGTACTGAGTACCTAACCTACCTTCTCTTAGTTCTCAAGTCATAATACGAAGAACTACGGTAATACTGTAGGATTGGCAGCAACTCATCATAACGATAAGTGATTCCCAAATGAAGTAGTATTCCTTGAATAGATGGTCATGTTTGTAAGAACCTGTCCAAATCGGTTGAGCAGTTCCGAGATTAGCCGGAACAAGACAAATAGACAGATAGACAAAAAATTTAGAAATTGGTAAGTATTTTGTTATAGGTAAAATGAAAACTGCGTGTATATTCCCATATGCATTTGGAAAAAACCTGATAGGTACCTATAGACATTACGAACAGACACTTCAATTTATTCATGTGTATAGATTGAAGCGTGATTATTAGAGACTGAAAAATGTTAAAAATTCTTGTTTATAAAGCAAAAGAAACGGTGAGCCCTGATAGGATCATGTGATGGAATGAAAATATTAAAAATTAAACGAAAATCCCATCAATATCATCATTGAGGAAAGGGCAGCGAAACAATAGTTATTTATATACCTGTATTTAGGATGACTGATTGCATAAACCCATGGATCTATGCACGCCACAGTCTTGCAAGCGACAGCTGGTATCATCGTAACCTGTAACAAACATAGTCATGCAACCTATATAGGTAACTAATAAAAAAAAAATGTCGCGTGGTTGAAGAAAAAAGCTAGATATTACGAAAAAGAAACATCATAAAATAAAGGAAATTTCGCACTTTAAACTCTTATACTACCAGTAGGATAGAATCACTTTAGTAGTTTGATGGAATCTCCACCAGGGTTATAAAATATATAGCTACAGATATCTTTCAACATATTAGTCATATTATAAATTTAAGCATAAAAATTGGTATTATTCCTGACAAATTAAAAACAGTTATCCTAAAACCGTTGTACAAAAAAAATGTAGACATAATATGGCTAATTATAGACCCATTGCTCTGGTATCTATTCTTTCTAAAATATTTGAGAAATATCTACATAAAAAAATAAATGAGTACGTCGAAGCAAATGGCATTTTAGTAAAAGAACAAAAAGGTTTTCGAAGTGATAAGACGATAAATATGGCTATATATGACTTCTTAGAATTAATTATGAATAATGTTGATAATAGAATAACTGTATGTTGTATATACATGGATGTGACGCAAGCTTTTGATTACGTTGACCATAGGATACTCCTACATAAGCTAAATGCATATGGTATACGTGGTAATGTATTAAAATTAATTGAATCATATTTAGAAAACCGGACTCAATATACTGAAATATTTTGAATAAATACTCAAATAAAAAAAGAGGAAGTATATCAATCAGAGGCACGTAAAATAACATATGGAGTTCCCCAAGCTAGTGTACTTGGACCACTTCTATTTTTACTGTACATAAATGACTTTCCCAATGCAACGGAAAATCCCATAAGCCTATTTGCGGACGACAGTACAGTTATCATAAAATGAAAAGACAGAAACACATATAAATCTGACATACGCTGAGATCAGTTGTTGACTGTTTATACCTAAATAATTTAAAGATAAATACGGAAAAAACTTTGTTAATGCATTTTAGTCCGCGTATTCGAGCAATGAATTACTTAAGGGTGAGTATAAATGATCAATCTATATCGGAAGTAGAATCTACAAAATTTCTGGGAATAATAATAGATAAGAAATTAACCTGGAAGCCGCACCTAGAGCAAGTATGCAAAAAAGTTAGTAAGTCCGTTTATGTACTCTATAAATTAACGGATATTGTAAATGCAAATGCTCTTTTAGCATATCACGGTTTAGTAGGGTCGGTGCTTAGATATGGAATCATTTTCTGGGGTAACTCAACAGACAAGTTAATTACATTTAAGGCTCAGAAACGATGCGTAAGAGCAATATATATGTCATCTGCATAGGAAAAGATCTGCCCGCCACTGCACCCTATACTATAAAGATCATTTATATATATCAGGAACAGTGTCGGGCCAAGAACACTTCCCTGAGGAACTTCATAAACTACATCTTCCTCCAGGCTCGTGAAATTATCAATTTTAACTTGCTGTTTCCGGTTTTGCAAATAACTTTGAAATAGTTTAAGTGGTATCCCTCTAATTCCAATTTTTTCTAGTTTTTTTAGAAGGATGCTGAAGGAAACAGTGTCAAAAGCTTTTTTTAGATCTAAAAATACTGTTAGACACTTATCTCCCTTATCAACCTTAGCGGTAATCTCAGTTGTCATCGCTTTAATAGCGTCTTGTGTAGAGAGACCCTTTCTGAACCCATATTGAGAGTCCAATAATAATTTGTATTTATTCAGATATTTTATGAGCCTATTGTTGATCAGTTTTTCTAAAATTTTAGAGATACAAGGTAGAACAGAGATTGGTCTGTAATTACTTATGTCATTCACGTCCCCAGACTTATGCACAGGAGTTACAATGGACCGCTTAAAAACAGAAGGAAACTTTCCCGTTTCAAAACATAGATTAGCTAGCTGGGTAATTAAAGGGACCACAGAATCCCTAGATATTTTCAGAAATCTAGTGGGTATACCGTCCCAGCAGGGTGCACTCCCAGGTCCAAGACCCATAAGTATACTGTCCACTTCCTGTGGGCCAGTTTCCAGTAAAACAAATGAAGACATATGAGATTTAGTAACAACGTTACTCCTTAATGGGTCACAACTACAGATAATGTCTTCAGCCAAGGTTTTACCCACTGTGGCAAAGAACTGATTCACACGATTTACTGAATCTAGTGGGTTAGGCGTGGTATGTAAAAGAGTTAAATTTGAAGATTTCGGTTTTTTAAATTGAGTAATTTCATTTATTTTTAACCAAAGTTGCTTAGGATCTTTTACAGAATTTTCTATTTGGATTCTTTGTTATTGCCTTTTTAATTTTTTAAGTAAATTCGAGCAAAAGTTACGGTAGCGTCTAAAGGTGATTTTGAGTATTATATTGTAAGGGTCCTGTTTTAGACGGAGTTGCATTTTATTTCGCATTTAAATGCAACGCAGAGCTCCTGCAGATATCCATGGCTTCAATGTTTTATTACTCGCAGAAACTAACCTAAGCTTTGTGTTACAAATTATTGACTTCTTAATCACGTCGATTAATTGTTGAGCTATGATATTAGGGTTACTATTTGTAGTGAAAAATGACATGTCTGTATTTTTAAAATGAATATAGGCTTTTTCAAAGTCTGTAATTGACTTGTATTTTCCACATGTATTTTTCCTGGTGTGAGCTTTAGTTTTATGGGTTATATTAAGTATTACCATAGAGTGATCTGTGATAGAAGTGTTCAAGATAGCCACGAAGGCCGTGTTGTAAATCGTGTCGAGCTTTAAAATAACGTGGTCAAGACAGTTTTGCTCTCTAGTCGGCAGATAATGCCCCGGTAGAAGGCCATGACATGCCAGCATATTAAGATAATTTAATCTATTACTGCGTTGCTGTGCTGTTTCAGATTCTTTATATATTAAGTTAATATTTATGTCACTTAATATTAAAATATTATTATGTTTTGCAATTGTCTCAAGGTGTAGATTTAGTGAGTTTATAAAGTTATCAGCTGAGATATTTGATGGGGAACGGTATACAATAAATATAATTATGTTTGAATTTGGAAAGACTATTGTTATTCATAAAATTTACCTTATTAGATACCAATTATTAAAGGTGTAGTAGTGTAGACTCCCTAAAATACGTTTGTTAGCTACGCCTATCCTATTGATCCGATAGCCTCGCCTATACTAAATCCAACGAAAATAAATGCGCATAATGATGTTCTTTACTCTGACCTTACCTGATTTGACGCAAAACACGCGCACAGACGTGGAGTTGCGGAGAACAGCCCGCCGAACCAATACCAATACCACCTTACCTAATTATGGTGTTTAAACAATAAGAAGCAAGTCTCTCTTGGAAGCTGAACAGAATGCTTTTTATGGACAATTTTCTAGAGAAAAGAAGTTATTATAAACCACCATTTTGTTGAAAATCATTGAGAATATGGAGTTGGTACTTACCTATCTACCAAAATGTTCCAAACAAATTGTTTGCCATATTTATAAATTAGCCCATTTGTAAAGACAAACCTTATGAAGTGATCTCAAATGGTTTCGAGCAATTCTCAGAGTTAGTTTGTTTTATACTTAAGTAAACTATTGGTGTGGTGAACTTCTAAAGACAAATGAGACATAAGTATGTACCTAATTCCTAAAACCTCTTAAAAGAAAATATTAGGTTCCTATTTATCTCGTCTTTTTTTTTTAATTATACTACCTATATCTATGTATTACCCCAGGTGTAAGAAGTTGTTGGTTTCCAAACGCTCCAATGAGCGCCATGACACCGTAAGGAGTCCATGATGCGACAAACAGAAAGCACACTGTCAATGCTGCTTTAGCTATTCTGATTTCAGCTGACTCTGACGTCGAATTTTGATTGGCTCGAAGTGATTCCACATTCATCTTTTTGGCTTGTTCTCTGAAAAGGTATCGGTATTATCTTAATTAACAGAAAATAGTTTTGGAAGATAGTTATTTTATTATAGGTACTAGCTGTTTCCGCGACTTCTTCTGCGTGGATTTTAGTTTTATTTTAATTGAACAGGAAATTAAATGACAGAGTAAAATAGAAACAATAACCTATGTAAAATAGAAACAGTACCCGGCCAGTGGGACAGTACCTAATAAAATTTCCTTCCAATTGTGAAGAAGGTTCATACCCAAAGCTATACAAAAAAGGCAAAACGATCAAGTTTAAAGACTACTTAGTAAATAAATACACATATTTTTCCATAAACAAAATTTATTCGTTGATGGCTAAGGTTAACAGCTAACTACAAATTCAAATTCAAAAATATCTTTATTTCATAGGCTTAAAATCACCATTCGCTTAAAATCGTCAAAGTTACTAACAACTAATACGAGCGAAATATTATAAGGATAGGCATGTATGGAAGCACGATATCTAAATCACCACAAGTACCTACCCCATACTTTTGTTTTTACCTTAGAGCAGCTTCGTGTGCAAATACTTGCTTCACAATACCACTGTAAAAGTAAATGATCATCGACATCGGGAACACGTAGCTACAAGTGAAAATGCACGCTACGAATAACTTTGTGTCAAATGTGTTCGTCAAGTAGTCGAAAGTGCAGGAAGTCAGGTATCCCTCTGAAAAATGGGCACGTGGGTAAAAAGCACATACTTATTAGTATCATTCTAATATTATCCTACAATCATTATACTTTTAGTTTTTTAATGTCTCTATTTTGATATTTTTATGTATTTTTGAGCATTTGACATGCTTAGTCATATAAATTAACACAAAGCGTGAAAATGTGAAATTGAATTCGCGTCACCCAAGACATAGAATGAATGTGTTATTGAAATTCGCAGTCCCGAGCAATTGTCATGATGGCTGAATTGGCAAAGCATCTGGGACGGTATACCAGGAGATGCAGGTTCAAATCCTACTCGTGACTGTTATTTTCGATTTCACACTTTTACTCGTATTTATACATCCATCCATCCATCCATCCATCAGCCTTTTAACGTCCACTGCTGGACATAGGCCTCCCCAAGAATGAGGGATAGTGCCGTAATCGCCACGCTTGGCAGGCGGGTTGGCGATCGCAGTGGATGTTGTTAATACTCGAAGGAGTGCTGCTGCCCACTCCTCCGGTATTCCCTCAGTCGGCTCTTACGACTCCCATGGGTGGAGAGGGGTGGGACAATTCTAAAGCCGGCCCACACGGCATATTTATACGACTTTGAAAAATGGCTAATGTCCTAAGGAGTTGTTCAAATATTACGAGAATCAAAAAGAGGGTGGGGAGTTTCATTTTGCTTATTAAATATTATATTAATGCTCGCGGCAGGGTAGCAGATTGGAGGTTAATCTAAATATGTCACACCATAGCCACAAAAAAAAACTCCACACAAAAATAGCCATCTTAGAGGTACATTCTAATTTTTCGGAACAACCAGTAGTAGACTGTGTCTTTCTCTATACTCCGGACTATATTTATGCCAAGTTGCCATGATAATAAGCAAACGCATTTTCGGATTTATTTTAGCAAGGATTATTCCATGATATTTGGTAGCAATTTATTTTTTCAGCGCATAAAAATCAAATAATAACTAATCTAAACGTGACAGTACTATGTCTGTCTAGTGCACAAATATAATGCGAATATTGTCTTTTGCGTAATACCAGGCACAAATCTGCCCCAAATTTTAAGCAGAGGCAGGAGCGCCCACGGGGTGCTGTAGATCCAGACAAACGCCATCATCAGCAGAACTTTTCCTCGGGATAGTCGTCCATCTAAAGGTCTAGTTATGGTCGAATGCCTGAAAAAATAAACAGTATTTTATATTAAACATAAATCACACAATGAGACGTAGTGTCACTGTTTGCGATTTAAAGTAGGCGCTTAATAGTTAACGTTTCGCTAATCGTTATTGTTAATATTCTCCCTATCCTTATCCTATATTTGAAATATTAAAATCTTCTTACATTAGTTATTACAGCCCCCTAGCCAAGTTGCATAAACTTTGTAGAATAGAAAGAAATAGGATAGAATAATTAATGGATGGGATTGACAGTCTGTTACGCTTACGCTGTCGTAGCTTTATGTCAATCTCACACATTTACTATTCTATTCTATTCTACTAGCGTTTATGGCACTTGGCTAGGGGGGCTGGTATACCAAAATATGTAACTCTACGGCACACAATTTATCTCTATGCAAAGATAGCTATCCCACAGAAAATATCCATTTTTTCGAGATAAAAAGTAACCATAAGTATGATGAGTGGTTCAGTATTTACAACGTGAAAGCGTAACAAACAAACAAACACACTTTCGCATTTATAATATTAGTAGATAAGGATGATCAGATACCTGTCATATGCAATACAGGCGTTAGTCATTCCTGCTCCAATACCGCTGTATGCACCCATCACAGAAAATATTTGACAGCCGATGGTTCCAGTAGCGAAGCCTCGCATAGCACTGTTGTAAATGAAAATGGGTGCTTTTGCCATCATGATAAAGTCCAAAATAGCTAGTTGGAGGATGAGAAGATTGCTTGAGGTTCGTAAACTTTTTGTCCTGAAAAACAAAGAAAATTATAAGTCAGGATTTGTAATTTGATTACAAGTACATTGAGGCCCTTTTTTTGTTAAGGCGGGAAAAATTGTACCTGACCACACACCCCGTCTTTCGGGGCAACGAACAGGGTAGTATAGGGCCCTCACCCGCTAAAGAAACCCGCCGTGTACTGTCTCTCCACCTGTACTGGCGGACCACTGCAACTGGTAGAGATTACTTCAGTGGTCCGCCGGCGGCTTACCCTTTTGGGTACCCTCTTTGAGCGACGCTTCTGGCTACCGGAGCGTCGCACCTTCGCGATTATATTGAAGCCCTGCATACAACCTGTAAGTCACAGTATATTTCTATGCTATCATAAAGCTGTAACAGAGCTATGTCTGTTCATTTAAGATATTTGAGAAAACATTAATATAGGTACTATTTAGGCGTTTTTGCGCTTAGAATTTTATCTGTTTGTTTATTCGAGCTTCACGCAAATCTATCGAACGGATTTAGATTAAACATTTTTGTTTGTAGCTCTTGATTAGACTTAGAAACTCGTATACATTTTACCCCGCTATTATATCGGGAACCCATGATATAATCTTAACAAAGGCAGGGCAAAGACTAGTTGCCTATAAAAACAGTCATTAAAAATAATTATAAATAAAAAGGAATACCTACTTTATTAATAACGGTCCCTAAATGCAGAGATGTGACTTATTTAAGATACAAGTATCTGAAATACAGATACAAGGTACAAAATACTTTAGAAAATCCAAAACTGCACGCCTCATAATCTTAATTTTTCACAATAAAATTTATTATTTGATAAATAAATAATAATGTATTGTTCTTACTAAGTAGTTTTCAATAAATCACATAGATAGCGCTAATTTAAAAAATGTTAATGTGGTTCTCATGTCTTATCCGCCATCTAGCGCTAATTTTAAGAAGTACTAATATATTGGCCTATAGAAGTAGTTCTACGAAATAAGGTATAGGCTATAGCGCTGGTTTTAGTGTATCACTGTGTCATCGAGTCGAGCGTAAATATTAACTATATTTTTTTTTTATTTAATAACAATTAAACCACATCGAATCAGACCGTGAAAAGTAATAGGGCTCTATTCGTAGTAGTACTGAAGTTAATAAGAAAAAAAAGACTCGATTAGTTAAGTATTTCGGTTGTTATCGTGTTAACATACATTACCTACAAACTGACGTCCAAGGCAGAACTTTTTTAAACAGTTTTTTAACTAGTTTAAATAACAAAAATGGCATAAAAAATATCATGAGTGTCAAAAATAGTGTTTTTATTGATATGTGACAATATATACACACGTAGGTATATTTTGTTTTACTAGTGCAATATATGATAAATAGAGACATTTTAAGTTTGAAAAATCAGTTGTTCTGCGAAAACGAGAATAGTACCCACCTCAACGCCGCTTATGAGGCGTGCAATACGTATTTTCATCTGTTATCTAAAATACTTTTTTAAAAGTCATTTTGTATCTTGTATTTAAATACCTTTTGTTTGGTATCTCAGTATTTTGTAAATACCTACTATGTATGCTAAAATACTTTTAAAGTTATTTTTGCATGTATTCACAAAATGTGACAAGATTCTATGGTGGCATTAATTTGTAAATTGTCACCATGATATAAAAAAGTCAAAAGATGAAACATTACATGTTCTTCAGTTCACAGTTGAATTACATGTTTTTAGAGGATTCTGATTTCTCTATTGCAAATTGGCGAAAACACAGGGTCTGCTGGCAGCACCGCTGATTTAGAAACACTGTATGTCTAAATATAATAAAGATAACAGCTTATGGAGCTTAATTGCTTTACTCACAATAAAAATAGTACATTGTTACTCTAGGGATGAAAGCAACTATTGAAACTATACTATTGGAGCTCTCGCTACGCTCGGGCGCCAAACCCCGTCTCGGGACTAAATAAGTCTTTATCCCGAGGTAAACACTGTGCTTTTCATTACGAATACAATGAAACTAAAAAAAATCTAGACATCGCGGGACGTCTAGCAGATGTGAAACATCAAAATTATTTTGTAGAAATAAAATGATAATAACTTGAAAAAGTACCCCTCAAGACGAATCAAACGAGTATAAGCTCGATAGGGTTGCGTAGTTTCATTACAGAGTTACTGTGGCCACCTTCCAGCTCCATCGTCAGACCCTAGATACCATCTAGAGACAAAGTACTCGTCAAGATAAATCATACGAGCCCAAACTCGATGGAGTTATGTCGTTTTATAATGGAGTTCCTATGGCCACCTTCTAGCTCCATCACCAGACCCTGGATACCATCTAAAGACAAAGTACTCGTTAGACGAATCAAATGATTCCAAACTCGATGGTGTTGCGTCGTTTCATTACAGAGTTACTGTGGTCACCTTCCAGCTCCATCATCAGACCCTGGATATCATCTATGACTGAAGTTCTAGTCAGGACATTTCAAACGAGCCCTAATTCGATGGAGTTGCGCCATTTAATTACAGAGTTTCGCATGGCCACCTTCCAGCTCCATCATCAGACCCTGGATACCATCTTAAGACAAAATACTCATCAAGACGAATCATCCATCCATCCATCCATCAGCCTTTCACCGTCCACTGCTGGACTTAGGCCTCCCCAAGAGGACGCCACAACGAGCGGTCCCGTCATGGGGGATAATGCCGTAATCGCCACGCTTGGCAGGCGGGTTGGCGATCGCAGTGGATGTTGTTAATACTCGAGGGAGTGCTGCTGCCCACTCCCTCGGTATCCCTCAGTCGGCTCTTACGACTCCCGTGGGTAGAGAGGGGTAGGACAATTCTAAAGCCGGCCCCACACGGCACAAGACGAATCAAACGTGTCCAAACTCGACGGGGTTGCGTCATTTCATTGTATAGTTACTATGGCCACCTTCCAGCTTCATCATCAGTCCCTGGATACCATCTAGACACAAAGTACCTACTCGGCAAGCCGAATCATACGAGTCCAAACTCGATGGGGTTGCACCGTTTTATTATAGAGTTCCTATGTCCACCTTCCAGCTCCGTCATCAGATCAGCTCCATGTCATCATAATATTGTATTATCACGTGATATACACATGCGTGTAAAATTTCAGCTCAATAGGAAACCGGGATGTGTGTCAAATTTAACTTGCAAGATTTGAACGGAACAAGTAGGTACAATAAAAGCGTCCCCACGCTAACAACCGATTTTACCCTCCCTCCGCAATAGATGTTTCACATCAATAAAAATCATGAATTAGGTAGCTAAAGAAAAAATGGGAGACTGAATTTTGAATCGCCGTTTTTCCGCCGATTTTGTTTTTTTTCTGTGGCCTGTCAGCTATTCAGCCATTATTTTTCATTTTAATCAGAAATCCAATTCGATACCTTTGGCTGAACAATTCTCGGTTTAAGGTACCACCAGGTTACCTGTCACTGCTACGTTTATAAATTAATAGTTGCAAATGATAATATACTACTGTAGCAACACCAGAGGTATTAATCACGCGTCGCCTACTCCAAATAAGGTGATAGGAGGCGGAGAGGAAGGAATACGGTGAGAATGGTGGATAAGGAGGAAGATCGGACTTCCGACGCTCTCACTCACCATATGAAACACAGCAGTGGAAGTGCCTATTATTGTTTAACGCTGATCTGTCAGAGATTCATGTTGGGACAAGCAAAGCTCTATCACTGTCAGTAGTGGTAAAAGTTAGTATAGAAGTGACAATATTTAAAAAAAATATGGAATCAAGCGAGGCCAAAGCTGCATTAACAGAAACAAACTAAAATACGTAATAGGCAGGCATAACCGCTCTCGATCCTGGAACGCGGCAACTGTATAAATGAAGTAAAAAAACTGAGTAAGTTAGCATGGGGCTTGAACAAGTGATATTCGGTCGATAAGCAGTCTTACCAAGAATCCTGTCTATGCGATCTTTTCTTCTATCCATCCATCCATCAGCCTTTTAAAGTCCACTGCAGGACATAGGCCTCCCCAAGAATGGGGGATAGTGCCGTAATCGCCACGCTTGGCAGGCGGGTTGGCGATTGCAGTGGTTGTTGTTAATACTCGAAGGAGTGCTGCTGCCCACTCCCTCGGTATTCCCTCATTCGGCTCTTACGACTCCCATGGGTGGAGAGGGGTAGGACAATTCTAAAACCGGCCCCACACGGCATTTCTTTTCTTCTATACTTACGTAGAAAATATGAAAATAACTAGTCCATTTCCGATAAGCGCAACAGCAGTGAAAAATGTGTAAAGCAACGCTAGCGCCGTGTGGGCGCTGGCCGGGGGCGCTGGGAATGACAGCCAATGCTCTGGTACCGCCGCCAGGTCCTCGCCCGAGAGCCCCGCACCCAGCATTTCCACTTCACCAGACTTACTTGACCTTTAAACAATACACATAAGGTAGTTAGTTTCAAAAGATACTTCATTTGTCAAGGTCTTAAAAACTTTCGTACTAACACTGATACGTCATAGCCTTTGCGCCTGGCTCCGCAGCAGCCAAAAGCTAGTTTTTAGACTGCACTGATGGCGGAGTGGTTTACATACTGACCTGAGCGTTGTGGGTTCGATCCCCACACAGGACAACTCTTTGTATTTTTTTTTATTGCGTGTAGTTGCAGACGAGCCACGGTCCATCTGATGGTAAATGGTAACCGTCGCCCATGGACTCGACTATACCAAGAGTATTGTCAAGCCGCTGCTCACCAATTCATTTCACAGATATGAAATGAAATATATCTCCTGCTACAGCCAAAACGCAACGTTGTGCTTCATTGCCGGTCACACGGGAGATGGTGGTTGTTCTGAGTTTAGATGTAGTATGTGTCGTAAAATTATATGTTTGTAAAGTCCCCCGTGATACAAGAATTATTTTTTAGTGCAGTGATGTTTAAAAAAATATTTCAGGTTCCTGATATAGTAGCAAGATAAATGTCAACCAGTTTTAAATTTAATCAAGAGCTTTTTTTTTATTGCATTTAGTGGCAGACGAGCCACGGCCCATCTGATGGTAAATGGTAACCGTCGCTCATGGACTCAACTATACCGAAGACATTGTCAAGCCGCTGCTCACCATTTCATTACACAGATATGAAATGAAAGCATAAACGGCTATCTCCTGCTACAGCCAAAACGCAACGATGTGCTTTATGGCCGGTCACACGGGAGATGGTGGTACCAACTCGCTCGGGCCCGATACCAAGTGAGTACTCCCAATTGGTACCCAGCCCTACCACCAGTCAGGCAATAGATGATAATTGCTTACTTCCCTTAATCGCCTTGTACGACACCCGTGGGAAAGGATAGGGTGGAGACACTAATATTCTTAGTCCGTCACCACACGGACGTATAGCTATCAAATATAAAAAGTTGCATCAAAATCCGTCCAGTAGATTTTGAGTGACGCGCGAACAAGAAACAGACAAACAAAAAACCTAAAAATAATTGCTTTGCGTTCAGACACGCCTCTATAACCTAATATAGTCATTTTTTCTCAAATACCATAAATGTACAGACACAGCTCTGTTACAACTTTATAATAGTTAGGATGCATCTTACTTGAACGCTTCAAAATGAACTCCATAATAAGAGTCGTCTGTATGATTGTCCATGCTGGTAACGTGTGAGCAGTCCTCGGTAGTTCGCGTGGCTGCCCACTCCACTGACTGACTGCTACCGTACAAAGTCTTGCCTTGATTTTATATCATTTGAAGTTAACCAGATTGCATGGATTATCCATTACTGACACCCTTGATAGGATTATCTGAAGTACGGATTGATGCTTACGAACTAATGTATTTATACAGATACCATTTCGTTATACTGATGTAGTTTATACTAATGGGAATGTACAATGAGAAACCTTATCAAAGCTTTTGTATGTTCTATGTGAAAGTTAGTGTGTGTTCTAATTACTAACATATCGGATTACTTAGATCTGGCTATAAAATGTTACGTTCAATATATAATACTAGTGCATTCACCGCGGCTTCGCTCGCGTCATAGTATTGTCGATGAAAAATCAATTTCAGATAGGATTCCTATTATTATAGTAGCCACGCTAACAGCCGGTTTACCCTCCCTGCGCATTAGATGTTTCACATCAAAAATATAGGTTCCGGATAAGTAATCACCAACATGTCATAGAGGTAGGTACTAAAACCTTCTCCGAAACACGCTGCATCTTATGGTATAAGTATTTTTCCGATCGGTTCAGTACTTTTCGCAGTATAACCGAACAAGAAAACTAGCACTCCATTTATTACTCATAGTACTCGTATATAGATACCTTCATCTCTTATCAAAATACGTGCATTCGTGTTAAATTTCTAACCAGTCTTAAGTACACACATCAAAAAAAGTTTGAGACCACTTTGAAAATACGAAATACTTTTGTAGGCAGTGTGGTGAAACTTTTTTTATTTTATGTCTATGATTCTTCATTTAAAAATGTGATATTTCATCACAAAAACAATATCAAAAACATGTCAAAAACAATTGTTTTTCCGTATAAAAAGAAATCAAATGTTTGGTTACGATTTTATTCAGAAATCTGATCGACAAGATTCAAGCATAAATTTTCAATTTTTCGTGTAAAAAGTTGATTTGGAAAGATGCCGAAAGGATTGCCTGAAGCTTTACGAGCAAGAATTATCACTTTGGGGGAAGAAGGATATTCTATGAGAGAAATAGCCCGCCGAGTTGCTGTATCCCAATCGTGTGTCGTGAACACGTTGCGGATGTATCGCGGCATGGATAACTTTGCTGATCAACCTCGCAGTGGTCGCCTAACTGTTCTTACTGCTGCCCAGAAACGTTACATCGGACTGCTGACTGCCCGCGACCCAACAATCAATGCCACTAAAATAAGAGTTGAGTTGCGGGCTGCCACTGGACTAGAAGTAAGCGCTCAGACCATCAGGAATTGCTTACACCAGGCTGGATTACGAGCAAGGAGATCCTGGCGAGCACCTCTGAACTCACAGCAACGACAGCAACGCAGGTTGCAGTGAGCTAGGCTTGGCCAAAATTAAGGTGATAACGAGAAAAACATTTGGCGAAATTGCTTCTTCGTTGACGAAACAAGAATAAGCACTCATCCAGACAACCGACGTGTCCTTGTCTGGAGAAGACGTGGGGATGCAGAGAGACAAAGAACTGCCACTGGTACTGTTCAACAAGGCGGGAAGTTGGTGTCCTTTTGGAGCGGAATAATGATTGGAGCTAGAGCGCCGTTAATCCCGTATCGGGGCTCGATGACTGCAGCTTTGTATTAAAATGTTGTTATCGAAGGGCGATTCCTTCGATAACAACATTTTAGAATCAATCATGGCCACCAATTCGTATTGGTTGATGATAATGCACCCGCACATCGAGCTCAATGAGTCAATGCTGCTCTCCGTAATCACCACATTGCCAGGCTAGACTTGCCTGCCGGTTCCCCTGACTGGAACCCGATCGAGCACGCTTGGGATGCTCTATAGCAAACTGTTTGGAACCATCAGCTACCTCCCCAGACAGTGCTAGAGATCAGAGAAGCTGTTATTGAAGAATGGGACAGGTTACCGCAAGAAATCCTGAATAACTTGATTCTCAGCATGCCCAGGAGGATTGCTGCAGGGCCCTAGGCTAATACTACTCAGGAGCCTACTAATTGTCATTTTGACAAGAAACTTTTTTACTGAAGATCACGGACGTCAGCCTGTACGTCCGTCGTTCTCGGCGGTGACGTTCCAGAGTCGTGGACTAGGAGCGTGGTGGTGCTATTCTTCAAGAAAGGTGACAGAACCCTCTTGAAGAATTATAGACCCATCTCGCTTTTGAGCCACGTCTATAAGTTGTTCTCTAGAGTCATTATAAATCGATTTACGCGCAGGCGCAACGACTTCCAGCCTCCCGAACAAGCCATTTTCCGGAAAGGCTATAGTACCATAGACCACACACATACGCTGCGCCAGATTATATAGAAGACCGAGGAGTATAATCGGCCTATGTATCTAGCGTTTGTGGACTATGAGAAAGCGTTCGATTCGATCGAAACTTGGGCGGTGCTGCAGCCCTTTAGCGGTGCCAAATTGACTATCGGTACATAGAAGTATTGAAGTGCTAGTATAGAAACGCCACTATGTCTCTGAGTTCAGGACAAGAGCACACAACCTATCCGACTGCAAAAAGACATCAGACACGTCATGTCTCTCAGTGTCAGTGGTGAGCCACTGCATTGGAAGATGATTTCAAGCTCTTGGACATGACCGGATTCAGCATCGACATAAACGGCAAATACATCAATCACCTTCGATTTTATCGTGGTTATGGCAAAATCGCTGTAGGACCTTGGTACCATGCTCAACGACCTCAACGGTGTCTCCCGACTAGTGGGTCTACAAATAAACATGGATAAGATGAAAGTCATGCACAATAACCATGTCATTGCAGCACCGGTCCTAGTCGCGAACGTGGTTTTCGAAGTTTTCGATCACTATGTATACCTGAGACAAACTGTCTAGTTAGGTAGACATAACTTCAAGAAAGAGGTCAATCGACGAATCCAGCTCGGCTGGGCAGCGTTCGGGAAGCTGAAGAAGATCTTCTTGTCCAATATTCTACAGTGTCTGAAGACGAAGGTCTACGACCAGTGTGTGGTGATGACTTACAGAACAGAGGCGTGGTCTCTTAATGTTGGCCTTATATCAAAGCTCAAAGTCGCTCAGCGTGCCATGGAGTGGGCTATGCTTGGGATCTCTCTACGTGATAATGGAAATCCATAGGAGAACGGGAGTAACCGACATAGCCCGCCGGGTCAGCATGCTGAAGTGATGCAAGTTTAATACTTTAATGGTTGTTATATTTTTGCCCTAGTCAAACAAACTTGAGAATTATTTCATTATACATATTTTATTCTGAATAGAATTAATGACTATTAATAGTTACTGTCCATTTCAGGCATTTTTTGGGCCATATCCCTTTACAATTTTTTTTATCTGTAAGCACTTTACATGCTCAGCTACTTTAAAGAACAATTTATTTGTGTGAGTGGAAAAGGGAACTTTACTGCAAGCAGGATTTGAAGCTGCGTCCCATCCAATCCGGGGAATCGCTCTGGACCGCTAAGCTATGAAGTTCCCTTTTTTCCACTTTTACAAACAATTTTTTTGTTCTTTACATATTTTTCTTTATTCAAGACAGGTATCGTCTATTTTTTTAATGGGGGCTAGGAGCCCTTTGTTGCCTCACGCGGCCCTGGGCTGCAGCCCAAAAAGCCCCTGGGTAGATCCGCCCCTGGCTGCTTGTGCTTGAGCTAGCTATCTTGTACTAAATAAAACCAATTCTATTTAAAATTCTTAATAATGTTTATTATTTCGTCGTTTTCTTTCATTTATTTCTTAGTCACAATTGCATTAAAATTTTCAAATCAAATTTATATTTGTAAAATAATTAAAAATAGTTAATATTTTAGTTTCAATAAAGATATTTTCTTTTTAAATATAAAAAGATATCACGTAAGCACTTTTCCTTTAAAGGATGAAATTTAATAAATACAGCATTTTTTGCTAGTGTTCTTAAACTTTTTTTATGTGTCTACAACTAATCGGGATTACTCCACATACATTTTTTGCATGTTATAACATGCAGTACAATAAGTAGAATATTTACTAGGGTCATAATTTTAAAATAAAACTACGTTTACGGAATCCATCGCGTTTACTTGATTTTACTACTATCCCGACGTTTCGAATACTTTACAGCATTCATGATCACGGGTGGACTTAGATGATAGACGTCCAAGGCTGATATGTTATGTCAACGGTTTCCGTAAAATCAAGTAAACGCGATAGATTCCGTAAACGTAGTTTTATTTCAAAATGTGTAACATTCACGTAAATATCAGAAAGTATTAGGGTCATAATCTTACGGTAATAAAATTACGCCAGCTACCACCTCAACCAGAGCCTTCTCGTGTCACAATACACAACGCAGTGCTTGTCCCAACGTTTTTATATGGAAGAGAGAGTTGGGTATGCAAAAAGGAGCTTGAGAGTAAAATCAATGAGGTCGAAATGCGATCTCTAGCGCGGAAAATCTGGGAGTTAGGCTGACTGACCGCATTCGTAACAACTATTAATGTAAAAATGCGAAAGGGAATGCTCCGATGATTCGGACATGTGAAAAGAATGCTGGACGAGCGACTGGTTAAGATATACAATGCAAAAGTGGAAGGATGTAGGTAGGTATAGGGGGGAGACCGCGACTGACCTACATTATATATTGACTGTGCCTACATAGACCAAATCGACCGATTGTGTTCAAGGAAGGTGGAGTCAGGATGCTTCGAAATCGGCGAGCGTATATGAAGAGAATTATAAATTAAGAAGCGAGAGATGTATGCAAGAATAGATCCTTTTGGCACTCTGTTCTATTGTCTATCCCGCAAGGGAGATGGCGTGATATAAGTACGTGAGTAAATTACAGTAGGTATACTAATATCCTTAAAAATGCTATAAATATGTGAGTATGTTTGTTGGTTTGCTTGTAACCTCTTGAGCCGTAAATACTTAAACTGATAATCACGAAATTTGGCATGCATATATTTCAGAGTACCTATATTAGAGAAGGACATAAGGTCCTGCGGGATATCTATTATATGTTCTAAATATTTTTGTGCCAGAGTGTGACATATTCAGATTAGAGTTAGCTAGCTTTAGCTAGTAAAAATATGTTATCTATTACTCATCTGTTACTGTGTCTAATCATTGTTTTGATTTAGTCACAATTTTACGTAAAATGTATATTATTAGAAGATTTTTAATTAATTTAGTGCAAGTAGTGGGGTAAAAAGACATCACCTATTTAAGGCGCTGTAGTTGTAATACGACTTCTTATATATCGCGCGTACGTAGACCGCGATATAGCCTCGACGAAATAACGCACACTCAGATCAGAGCATACACAGCTCGCGCAACTACTACAATCCACGGTTTCGTCCACGCCGCCGGGGCGAAAGTCGGGTCAAACCATAAACGTGGGAAATCCCACTGCCAGCAACGGCCCGAGCCGAGGTTCGTACCCCACAGGGTGTGCCCTCAGGTAGCGTTGCTTAAATGTTGGGTTGAGAGCCCTCTGCGCTCACCAATTATCCGGGTAAGGTTATCATAGACATCAGAGGCTAACAACCAAAGTCACACAAAAAAAATTACAACTTCATTTGCCAGTTGACGTTCGAACGGTAAGGTTGTTATTGATTGGTGTGTTCGGTGCTACTTGCAGTAAGTTATTATATTTCCATGTTTATGTATCTACTGGTGTTTTTTGATTAGAACTAACGGTTGTTTGTTATTTTTGGTGAATTCGTGATAATTTATTGAATTACTGTTATTTTATTGAACTACCTACGTATTTTAATTATAAAGAAATCAAGTGTTTGTACAGCAATTGTTCTTTTTTTAATTATATTTCGCTTCTAACGATAAAAATATTATATATATATATATATATATATATGCATATTATATGTCGCATATGAAACTAAGTAGGGACCTATATATAGATAAATAGGACCTTGCAGAAAGGGAGATCAGGGATGAAAGTTTGTATAAAGAACCATACTAAAGTTATAAAAATTCATTATATCTATGCTTTCGGTAAGTAATAAAGAATGTATCCGTGTGGTGACGGACTAAGTACAAGTATCACCACCCCATTCTTTCCCACGGGTGTCGTATGAGGCGACTAAGGGAATAAAGCAATTATCATCCATTGCATTACTGGTGGTACGGTTGGGTACCAAGTGGGAGTACTCACTTGTTATCGGGCCCGAGCGGGTTGGTACCAATATCTCCCGTGTGCCCGGTCAGGAAGCACATCGGTGTGTCTTGGTTGTAGCAGAAGATAGCCGTTAATTGTTTCAATTCATTTCTGTGAAATGTAATGGTGAACAGCGGCTTGACAATACTCCCGGTATAGTTGAGTCCATGAGCGACGGTTACCATTTACCATCAGGTGGGCCGTGGCTCGTCTGCTATATTATATACATACGCAATAAAAAAAAATCCAAATCCCATGCGCGGGAATCCGCAGTCTCAACTACTTACTCCATCCATCCATCCATCCATCCATCAGCCTTTTAACGTCCACTGCTGAACATACGCCTCCCCAAGAATGGGGGATATTGCCGTAATCGCCACACTTAGCAGGCGGGTTGGCGATCGCAGTGGATGTTGTTAATACTCGAGGGAGTGCTGCTGTCCACCCCCCCGGTATTCCCTCAGTCGGCTCTTACGACTCCCATGGGTGGAGAGACACTACTTACTCATACCTAAATGCCCATGGTTTGCTATAGTTACTCCGACCACATCATGTCGCATAGACTGTAAATAATCGTAAGTCACACATAGATGAATGGGTCACTTTGCTGCAATACAGATGGAACAAAATTAAATTATTTCTTAACCATGTTGTCACAGGATTGGGGACGAGTCTCCTCTCAAAGTGTCCTCTCAAGTGAGGTGGTTTTCTGATGGCTGGTTGGCAGACTCTACAAACTTTTCAAAAAAATCTCATGTACGGAGGTTTCCTCACGACGTTTTCTCTCAGTGGCCAAACACACACAATTTTAAAAAGTCTATGATGTGTATCTTATGAGAAATGGGGGGTTAGAATGTATCTCACTAAATAAGATACATTCTAACCCCCCCAGGACTGGGAATCGAACTCGATGCTGTTGTTGCAGTCCTTGTTCCCATTAGACTAAAAATAAGAATGTTTTCTCGGAAGCCATATTTTCTGAATGCTGTAACGTGTGTATGGGTTTCCTATCAAAATGAGACGGAAAATATTCTTATTTGGGATTCGGAAAATTAAATGAAAACATTATTCAACAATTTTAATAGACATCACAACAACCATTTGGATTGAGTACACACTTCTAATTTATAAAATAATTCCTATTAATCGTAAATATACCAGAAATCTATTATATATACAACTACGGGGCGTATAAAACTTCTTAAAACTATAACATCCTTATAAAAGTACAGTCAATATTCCCGCTGCTCAGTCAGAAATGACACGATCGTTATTAATATTTAGATGTTCACCGAGCCAATATTTCAAATAAAATACGAGTATTAAATAGACCTACAAGAACGAAATTAATTATACGATATTTATCGCATTTAATTAGATAATATTATTCATCCAAGAATTTCGGATTGCTTCATCATTACCACATCATGATCACAGGATAACCAGTACGAGTGCGTTTAAAAGTGTCGCGATTGTTAGGAGACACAAGTCATATCTAATATTCGTTTAAATTCCATAAACTATTATTAAATAGGTATTACATATACCTATTGCTTAGACAACATCTAATACTACTACATATATGAATTAATTATTACACATTTAAAACGCACCAAAATATTCCAAAAACTTTCATTTTTACTATTACATCATTTCATTCATAAAGTTTATAATATGTTTGTTAATATAATATTATATAGCTAATATTAGGCTTGTAATTAATTTCTGAGTATATATAACTTCATTTTTTAACTGCCTCTGTGGTGCAGCAGTAGTGTAAGCGACTGCTAATCATGAGGTCTCGGATTCAATCCCCGGGCCGGGCAGAGTTATTGAATTTTTCGTAAAAAAAAAAGAAAAATTCTCAGCAGCAGCCCGGAGTTTGGAAATGTGCCCGGTAGACGTCAATAGGCTCGCCCCCTATTACGTGGGACTTAAACTTAGCTGGCGAGTCGTGGGTGTGTAATATACATCTGCCTACCCCTTCGGGGAATATAGGCGTGATGCTATGTTTGTTTAACACCTATTCATAACCAAATTGGTTTAAAATCTACAAATTAATTTTATCATAATATTATAAAATAAATAAATAATTAAATATATTTAATATTCACGGACATTTCAAACAGCGTCCTCAACGCTTGTGCTATAGGTACCAGATTACGGATATAATACATATATTACTTCTTTTTTGTTGTAAATACATTGATATAATAGATAGAAAACACCCAGACACAGTACAAATATCTGTGTTCATCACACAAATAATTGTCGTGAGTGAGAATCGAATGCCACGAGGCCTGTCAAAAACATATTGATAGGATATTTTGCAACTTGAAGAAAATATAAACTATCTGCAGTACTAGAGTCGTCTTTGGGAGTTCTTTTGTCACTTAGGTATCACAAATTTTAGAAAGATACATGAAGAAAGGAAGATCCATAGCTCTTAACTGCATAATATGTAATGTGTGATTTCCCTCGGCTGATGCGGTTTTGAGGTACCTAACTGGCGCTGTCGGAAAAAAACGTAGAGCAGCTTCATACTCAGAAATACTCTACATACTTAACTTTTTAATGACACTGAACGCCGTTGCCTATATCTGGTATAAATTGTACTCATATAACGTAAGGTTTGGTGTAGAAACGGAAGTTTAATATATTGTAAATGGTTATAATATTTTGTATAGTAGATAGTCATATGTTTATTTTTAATGCTTTCACGTATTTTATTTAGGCCTTGTGCCAGTTATATAACAGTTCATCAATAATTAGGTACAGCATTTATTAATATAACCACAAATATATTAAGTATAATACCACTAAAGTCCACAAAAGAGATTTTTTTTTTTAGTAGTCATATACATAAATGGAATCTGTTTTACGTTTTCAGATTATTATTATATCCAATACTGTTATTGTTACCTACAAGACATACATATAAAATAAATTAGCTGTTGGATAGAATAAAAAATACGTACCTATTTTTAGCATGTTTTGTAGGATATTTTTAGATGGAACAAAGTATGTAATATTTTATTAATACTTTATAAAAAAATAGGTATGTGACTTAATCAGAACATTGATTAGGTATTTACATAAAACAATTGTAAGTACATATTTTAAAAAGTATAGAGTTGGACGTACACAAATATTTCTAGTCGTAATTCATCTGGCCTGTATATTTTATCAACTTTTTACAATCTTACGTTAATATTGTTAAATTATTTGATATTTAATCCTGAACACATATCAGTGCTAATTTAATAGAGTCAAACTAGTTTGACATCTAACAAAAAAATACGAAAAATAACATGCATAGACTAATTAATACTAAATCTAAATAATAAAACGTAAACTTTAAATTCTATTAATTTGCCGTTATTGTGGTTGTATCTAAAACGGATTTCTTATATCACCATGAAAACTATGTTCGTCGGTGGAATTCTTATACATTTATAAATTTACTAGACTTTGTAACAGGTTGTAAACCGCTCCCAATGACGTTCCGAAAAACGTCAAATGCCTTCTGAAATATGTACCTATCCTACTAATAGATGTTATTTATCTATGTAATAGATCAATATGTATAATAATTACACAGTTATGCGAAAAATATAAGTATTTAAAGTTTTTTATTAACTGTTATAAAATATTTATAGATATATAGATGATATAGCGTTTGGGTACAGATAAGCATCAGAAAAAGGTGGCGGTATACGTTAAAGCAAGATATGATATAGGTAAACATATATACTACTTTAATTATAAAATTATTCAAACATTATTTATCGTCACAGGCGTAAATTATAATTATAGTATGCGCTTATAAGAACAATATTTTACTATCGCGCAAATAAAATTATAACATCAACAATAATTTAATTTTAAAAAAGATATATTTTAAAGTAACGTAAAACTACATGCATAGTTTTCTACTTCTTTGTCTACTAGCTTCTTTGTGATAATTGTGCGATACATATGTGCTTCTGTTAAGTTCTAAGATTATAAGTAGATATTTAGTTAATGAATTACGAATCAAGTTAAGTGTGTTTTTCATAAAATTCGCTTTTAATCAGTCTTTTAATTTAATAACGGATGATTAGTTTATATATTTTGAGAGAAATGTTACAAAAAAAACATAAAACTTTAGAATTATTTAAAAATAATATTACCAATACCCCTTAAAATATCAAGGCATTGGGCACAACAATAGTAGGTATGTACCTACTAATAAAGTCCTTGAAAATTAGTAATATCAAGTTAGTTTTGGTTCGGGTCTATACATTGTTACGTGATATTTCCTATGCGTAGGCCCAATTGGCTATACGCAGATATTCTAAGAACGTGTTAATTTTGCCATTAATAGTTTATACAGCGTGATACATATCTATACGTTAACATTGCCAAAACGTCATAAGAATGATCATATAAATGTCACTATCAATCTTTAAATCGGTGACTGTGTACATCAGCCGAGCGTCGCCGTATTTCAGCAGCTATATAAAAGTAGGCTGTCCTACGCCTATGTGTCTTGTCACCGACCGGGCTATGAGAATTTAGTAATAGGTAGGGTAACTTAACGGACTATAAGCCATGAGTAGGCCATGTCTTAGACTATATATAGGATAGATGTGGCACTGTCACGATGGCAATCACGCTTGTTTTGACCATCGGTAGTCGTACAATACAATATTATTCATACATATCTAAAGGTAATAATTTAAAAAGTTGTATAATACATACGAAATATAATATAAAAATAATCGTATAAACTGCTACGTGTCACTGCAACGTTATTAGAATCGTATCACGATTGGTATTACGTAACTAATCAAGGACTCTTAGCTTTTACCTATACAATTTATTTTATTTTATAACCTTGTGATTTTTATTTTTTTAACTATCTTGAACAAATTTGAGAAAGTGGAAAAAGAGATCGCACTTTCCAACGGGGAATGGAAAAGTTACAGATTCGAATCCTGCTCGCATATCTAATTATATTTAGGTATATGCCTTTTTTCTACTTTCACAAATTTGCTCTAATTTATTTTAAGTTCTCTTTGAGCAATGGAATTCCTATAATTTAAAAATCAAGAAAAAGAACGGAGATCTTCTGTCACACATGGGTATTATAGACAAGCGTTTTGTAAGAAGAAAGACTGATATCTCCTATTAGGACTGTCATTTAACAAACCTTTTTGTTAACATTTTACGAACAGTTTAAACAATTTTTGCAGCAATGTTTGTGGGTCTAAAAATAAATAAAAAAATGTCGGCACACTTAATAACTTATCTAAAGATATTATTATAATTATGGTAATTAAAAAAAAATGTATATTTTGATCTGTATTTTTAGCACTTTACATACTCTCCTAGTTTAAATCACAAATTGTTTGTGAAATTGAAAAAAGGGAACTTTACTGCAAGCAAGTAAATGCATGCGATAGGTGGCGTGGGACGTAAAGACAAAAGTGAAGTGGAAATTTGGAATCGTCGTTTGGTGACGCAATAGCTTAGCGGTCTAGAGCACATCCCCGGATAGGATGGGATGCAGGTTCGAATCTTGCTTGCAGTAAAGTTCCCTTTTCCACTTTCACAAACAATTTGTTGTTTAAAGTTGTATATGTATAATTCATACAAAATATTAACAAGAATCTTCTTTGGGAGTTATATGGTTTTTGTGGTCTCAGTTTGAGACAACAATCGTTGTCTCAAACTGAGACAACGATTGTTGTCTCAAACTGAGACCACAAAGAGTTCTCATTTGTCAGTGTTAGTTTCAGGCGGTGTCTCCTTTTCTAACGGTTCAATACTAATGCAGGTGTCGGTGGTATCTGGCAACGAACATGGCGTCACCACTACTTGAGGCGACGGCGACGGAGACAGACAAGCATCCGGAGGTGCACTACATGCCCGTTCTTCTCTTTCCACGGTCAAATGGACTACTTCCATGTTGTTTGTACTTACCTCAGCGTTATCCACCCTAGTTAAAATAAGCTAGTTTTGTATTGAGCAATGATTTGTTGGATAATAAGATTACTAGTACATATCCCGCGGCTTCGCTCGCATCATAGTGTTGTCGATAAAAAATCAATTTACGATTCCTATTATATAATTCCTATAGTATAAGCATCGCCACGCTAACAGCCGGTTTTATCCTCCCTCCGCATTAGATGTTTCACATCAAAAATATAGGTTCCGGATAAGTAGTTACCAACATATTATATATTAAAACCTTCTCCGAAAAACGCTGCATCTTATGGTATAAGTATTATTCCGATCGGTTCAGTAGTTTTACCAGTATAACCGAACAAAAAAACCGGCTCTCCATTTATTAGTATAGCTATATGTTATACTAGTTTAGTTAGGTTTATGGTAGTCTAGTTTTTGGCTTATATCTCAGGTTCCCGATATAGTAGCAGGATAAAATGTATACCAGTTATAGTCAGTCTAATTAAGAGCTATCAAATAAAGTAAGTTGCATTAAACAAACAGGTAAACAGACAAATCAAACAAACAGATAAACAGACAAATAATCTAAAAAAAATCGTTTTATGTTTAGACACGCCTATATAGCCTACTATATATTACAGTAATTTATTCTCAAATATCTTAAATGTACAGACACATCTCTGTTACAGTTTTATAATAGTATAGATTTATATTGTTGAGTCTAACTTATCCCACTATCCTTCTAATACCTATTTTAAATGTATGTACAGCTAGTAGAGTTTGCACTCCTGTGGTCCTTTGGGATAGCGATTTTTGCATAGAGATTATCAATGTACTATTGTGTTAGAGTGAAATATATAGATATATTATTATCGTGCCCCACTTTTATGAGGTCCACGAAGACCTTGAAAGATTTTGTGCAGTCGAGCAACTAGTTATGCTAATATTATTTGTGGGAATATAGTGACAACGAATAAGATATGAGTGATCGGCTCTAACCTCCTTATTATTTTTCCTATCCTCTCCCTATTAACCTTCCTATCCTCTCCTTAGTATCTTTCCTAATAGCTCCTTATTATTCTCTCTTAATTTCGATTTCCTATCCCATTTCTTAGCAATGGTGACGCGCTTATAATGCCTCTGGTGTTGCAGGCGCTACGTCGACTTCGATTAGATGGGATGTATGCTTGTTTGCCACTCACGTAGTACATATGAGAAAAATATTACCAAGATACAACTACCTACCGTGTTTAATTCTAGTCTCAAATTGAGACTCCACATGGCACCTCTGACTTAGTGAAATTACATGCATATTTAAAAAAATATGAGATGTTGTTGCTGTAGGAAAAAGATAATGAAAACCACAAATAGAAGACTGCACACGCCTGAGAGATTTTCTTAATGGTTTCTTGAAATCAGTGCTGTGGACAATGTCCTGAATGCCTCTCATTGAGAGAAGACCATCATCGTGACCAAAAGTGATCAGTAATAAATTTGAAAGTATCACCGTGAATCCTAACCAGTGGGCCTAGCCAAGTTGCATTCTATGACCGCTAACGCTTAACTAACTTACTACTTACTTAAAGTCACGTGATTTAGCGTTAAAAATGTCAAATCCCTTTACATTTTAATAGTTTTCTATAGCGTTAGCGATTAAGAATGCAACTTGGCGTGGCCCACAGTTCAAATGTGATGTACGTTTACCTGTCGGTTAAGTCTTCTGCTTTATGTATGTTGTTGATACTCGCCACTGGCGTCGCTGAAAACAAGATCTAATTTATTATTTAATAGTGTAAACAAGAAATAAGTGGTTTCATCTTGTAAGGCAAGTTGATATATACTTTATTATAGTTTATATAGATGATCCGGTGATACCTCGTATCACCTACAATTTATTATATCAGCGATTATCGATCCTAATCAATCTGCATCGTTTAAGGTTTGAATTTAAACAGGTTATTAAATAAAACTTGTTTGTAATTCAAATGATTTAGAAAGAATGTGCTGTTATTTTGTCGTCTATTAGCCACAAGATAGTAGCTCCATAATTCAATGAGGCAATTATTGCCATACATAATCACCAATATTGTATTTTTACATTTTTCAACTAATTTAATGTATTTTCTTATTTCTTATTTTTTTTTTAAATCACCGCTGTATTACAGCGAATAGAACAAAAAACTATTATTCAAATCGGTCAAGCTATTTTAGAATTTAAGCGAGATTAACGAACAATAAATGATTTTTATATAAATACATAGGTATCATAAGGATATATAAATAAATAGGTACATTAAGGATACATATAATACAGGTACCTTGGCAAACTTAACAACCACAAAAATTCTAGCGTGGAAATCGAACCCACGTATTATAAAAAAAAAGTCAAATATGTCAATTGATAGGCACTAACGGTGTACAGTGTCATCTCGTAGACGTTGCTGTCTCGCCAGAGGTCGCCGCCGGGTGTTGTCACGCACACGTAGAGTGATACCAGCACAAGCACCACTCCCGTGAAGGTCCAAAGCCAAGGAGGACTGAGAGCCACATTCAGACTCTGCCGCACTAGCGCTGAAGTATTCAGTACATATAGTATTAGTTATACAAGATACCCACCTATTTTATATTTAATCAATAAATATCCATCGGGCAGTGTATTAGATCAATCAATTTGGAAATATAAAAAGATTACCATTATCTCCATCACATATATTTTGAGACAAATGTTTTAGATGCTTTTTTTTTTCAAATAACTATAGGACTTAGATTTCAACTACTTACTTTACACTAAGCTCTTTTCTAAAAAAAATATTGTGATATGTTCATTTAATATAAATTTATTACAGTTTTAATACTTAAACAACGATTTTTATAAGCACTACACGTTAATGTGTGTTTTCTTGCCGTAGAGAAGTGGGGGGGAAAGAGAAAGTCTTTTCTGCCTCTGCCTCATGACGTTACCTAATATAATAAGCAACGCAGACGCAGTCGTAGGTATCAGCTAATTCGTAATTAATATATGAGTTGTCCTATAATACACGATAGAATCTTCTAGAAGTAGTTCAACCTGTACTAGTGATAACACACATAATATTCACACATATAGGTACATAGATTTATGTCTGTTTCCCAGAGTGATAGGCAGAGACAAAGGGTTATAAAACGGTCTCCTGCTGCCCACTTTTCTACCCAATTTACTTATTTGTGCAGATAAACATGTATTATAAGTGTTGTGCGTATCTATTTGATAAGTGTATATAGAAAGGCAACGGGTTACAGCATTGCGGTAACAACTTTAGCATAGTAAATATAGCCATGCAAATAAATGTTTCACATCGAAGACGTAAGTAACTTTCTAAGCTCTTCACATGCTATCTATTTAATATTTATAATAGAAAATTGTCCCACTTTACTAAGGTTATGTTAGTAAAGTTTTGCAAATTTAATATTTGTCATTAGCGTCACTAGCAAAAAGGACCTGGGCAACCGAACTTTGCTCCATATTTTTGTGTTCTTTCGAAGAGGATACTAATTTAAATAAACTTGTAAAGCAAAACGTTTACTAAAATATTTTCTAACGCCATCTCGTAAAGTTTTAAGGAAACATCTAATAACAACATAGCAAGCCTTACATAGATCTTTAAGGCTTTTATGTATGTGTATTCCGAATACATTAAAAATCAATGTAGATATACTATTATGTCGAACTATCTATCAATTTAGTGTCGCGTTTTAATATAGAGCATCTAAATTTCCTTTCCATCTTTACGAATCTTACAATAAACATTGTAAGTCATGCTTATCTCTCGTCTTCCTTACAAACTAACCGGATTTTTTTTTTCAAAAATATAATCAACTAGTTTTGAAATAAAATAACACATTTTGAACTCGCACTTGAAATTCATTGCCATATAAAAACCAATGTTTTTTTTTTTGGTATAACTATAGTAAAACATCATTCCCCAGCTTATTTCAAACCTTCAAATAATAGACAAATGATGATTCAAACTACTAAATAGAAAAAGTAATGTCTACCTATATAAAAGCTAAACTAAACATACTCGTAATGTAAATGGAGAATTGCTTGGTAAATTCATAAGGGTGGCCACGATCATTACCTGACGGCGGATTGCGGCGGTTCGTCTACGGAGAGCGCGTAGCGTCGTAGTGGACGGCGTAGCGCGCCTATTGGCAACGTAGCACGGATGCCGGCGCTATGCAAATCCGGCGCTGAACCAAACCGGGCCCGTGCTTTTCCTCTTTCGCCGCCAATTCTGTATGATATATACTGAGTTCCCTATGCCGTTCACGTAGTTGGATGTGATTACATTTTTTACATTACAAAGACTTCAGAATCACTTAAAAACATAGGTATTTGTTTTTTTTTTGTTATACGGCATTTTGAATTCAATATTTTAAACATTGAATACCAACACATCAATGCTTATACTCGTATGTGGCAAAAGCGGTGATGTACGAATAACTATTTTACGTGAAGTGATCGGCGTTGTAACAAAGGGATAGCTTAACTACAGGGTTGGATAATTGTTTGGGCAAACAAATATAGAGGAGATTTTTTAATTTGTAGGATCTGTTTGAAAAAGTTTCTAGTTTTAACCTAGTTCTCATAGATAAAAGCATACCTGTTATGGTGACCTGGTCTATGTCTGTATATTGGTGCAAGTGGGAGGACATGTGGTAGCGGTAGGACGTGGGGTAGTCGGTACACTCCCAGCTGATCGAACCGTGCCGGTGCAGCACATACCGGTCCCCGGCGTGGGATAGGACGCGGCATAGCCTGCGGTCGTGCCGGTGTTACCTTGGCAGCGCTGTCACGAGCTTCAAATGTCATAACGCATGCTGCCACTACAATAAACCCTGTAAGAATAATATAAGTTCTTTTTTTTTGAATAAATACTCAAAACGAAAGCTAAGCAGTAACCAAACGATTACGGTGAAGATAGCTAAGTATATATGATACTGATTTCAAATTATACACTAACAAACAAAACAAATAACGAAAATCGGCTCAGAAGTCTCCGAGAAAACATACATGTGTGATGTGGCCGAGCCGACCATTTCATGTAAGTTAACCTAACAAAATCGAACCATTTCATGAAATAGGCCACAATATGATGTGACCAAATCTAAGAAATGGCTACGAGATACGAATATGTAAGTACAGGAGACACGCCCCGAATACTTTTTTTCATCATCATCATGGCTGGACACACGGGAGATGGTGGTAACACCCGCTCGGGCCCGATATCAAGTGAGTACTCCCACTTGATAGCCAGCCCTACCACCAGTCATGCAATGAATGATAATTGCTTACTTCCCTTAGTCGCCTCATACGACACCCATGGGAAAGAATGGGGTGGTGATACTTGTATTCTTAGTCCGTCACCACACGGACAAAAGTGCTTGCTTTACCACTAGGCTATCACTGCTCCTCCTTTTTGAAAACATAGCATAACATAGCATCACGCCTGTATTCCCCGAAGGGGTAGGCAGAGTTGTAATACACACCCACGACTCGTCAGCTATGTTTAAGTCCCACGTAATAGGGGGCGAGCCTATTGACGTCGACCTGGCACGTTTCCAAACTCCGGGCTGTTACTGAGGATTTTTCTTTTTAGGAAAAAGCTCAATAACATTGCCCGACCCGGGGATCGAACCTGAGACCTCATGATTTTCTCCTTTTTGAAGATTCTCTTTATTCACCTTAATTTTTCAAATTTTATGATAGTAATTTTATTTTCCTGCTTATAGATGTATTATTTTTATATTGAAAGTATATAAATTATTACAAACTCGTAGGTAATTAAAAACTGCAAGGCAACGGCGATGACGGAATCTCCACAGAGCTTCTTGAACCAAATGAGACACCGATCCTAGTATTCCGTCATTCACAGGTCAAAATACTACACGCATTTAGCAGGTGTGTGGTGATTCTCTTCATCTTACTTATAAGTAACAGACTCCTAAAATATACCAAAAACTTATTAATTACCTCCAAACCCCATGACAATTGGTCCAGCATACGACAGATTATTCAGATGAAATCCCCGCGCCTCATCCTTCACCGAGACGGTCGCGTTACCTCTAATCTCTTGCGCCACTGATAACGTGTCTGCGTAGTATCCTGTAATAGTTTACACATGCTTTAATTAAAAGAAATCTAATAGAAAACTCGACACAAGAACTACACACTAATAATAACATAAAATATATATAGTATCCATTTAAAATTTAGTATAGATATTTTGATCTTGGCCGTGTGGGACCGGCTTTAAAATTGTCTCATCCCTCTCCACCCATGGGAGTCGTAAGAACCGACTGAGGGAATACCAGGGGGAGTGGGCAGCAGCACTCCCTCGAGTATTAACAACATCCACTGCGATCGCCAACCCGCCTGCCAAGTGTGACGATTACGGCACTATACCCTATGTCCAGCAGTGGACTTCGAAAGGCTGATGGATGGATGGATGGATTTTGATCTATATTTTTTAGCATTTGACATGCTTAGCTACTTTTTTTTTAAAGTACAAATTATTTGTGAATGAGGAAATAGAGAATTTTAGTGCGAGCGGGAAACGAACCTGCGTCCCTTACAATCCGGGGAAGTGAAGCCACTGAGCTACCACACTGACCTTTCGGCCATACCCAATCTCCTCATCACATTTGTCTTTACGACCAACGCCATCTATCGGGTTTCCCACTCGCAATAAAGTTCTCTTTTTCCTCATTCACAAAGAATTTGTACTTTAAAAAAAAATAGTGTGGAGGTTAGTAATGTTATAAATTTTAAAGTGATTTTGTTTGTTAATTATCCAGTAAATAGATCGGCCACTTTTATAAGGGATAAATAGACGGTTACATATACATAGCGTACGCAGTACAGGTGTTCCAATCATATAATTGATCACACAACAATAGCCGTTGACGGTAAATATAAACGGGGAAACGGGGACATGTAGAGTCTAATGTTGACGGCGTGACAACACAAGCGCCCGGACACTTTGAGCCGGAACCAACAGCTGCGCTACATACGGGAAAAAGATATACATATCTACATATCTCGTAAGTATATTGTACTTCCATCCAACCATCCTTGGCTTTTCTGACTAGATTTCTCCAATAATTACATTCAAATTATGTTCATGACAGCCAAACACTGTAACAACCGCCTTCATAACAGCCGTGCTCTCGGAGGTAAGAGGCAAGGTACAATTTACAATTATATGAATAGGCACATAACAACTCAAAAGTCGGAGGTAGATACTTGCAGTGCGTACCGAACTCTGAATCTCTGTATGACAGCCTATTTAATGTCTCCACTAAGCCATGTCAGTGATCTAAATCTCTTTAAACTAATTCTCTTATTCTCTAACCCTTTTATCCTAATAAACGCAGGGATGACATAGGGCTGTTCTATATCTATTTATATCTATATAAGACTAGATAACTCTGTGAACTTTGTATCACCTACAATTAGTTTTACCAGCGATTGTCAATATCAACTCTAATCAATCTACATCGTCTAAGGTTTGAATCTAGATAGGTAGATTATGCAATTCTTTATGGCAGTCCCGTTGATTTCGTCAGTACCCAGTATTGATAGTCAGATTATTCAAATGAATTAGAAACAATGACCTTGCTAAACTTAGGATTAGAGATAATTCCATTTGCGAATGTGGTCTGGCTCAAGGAAATATAAACCATTTATATTTTTGTTGCCCTAAATTAAACTGTTCTTTATATAATATTTTACCAACTGAAATCTCTCGTCCTACATCTTTTAAACTTCTTTTGTCTCTTGTATTTACTCCATTTATTAAAACACTTTGTAAATTCATAAAAGTTAATAAGATTAAATTGTAAATGTATGTACATATTATAGAGGTAATAGGGTATTTAGTTTAAAAAAAATAGTTTTGGTTTTGTTTATATTGTATTCCTGTAAGTAGTTGTATGTCATGTAGTTAGAGTTGTATTTTTTGTTTCAGTGTATCTCATGGTAATCCGTCGTGTTGGACTCATTTTTCATCGTTTATTTCTCTTTCACCGAACAAATTTCCTTCGTTTGACGGTCTACCTTAAATTAATACTCGATATTGGCGAAATTGTGCTCACACTGCCACAACAAGAGCCATTAAACAAGAAAATAAGATAAGATAGAAACAATCACAGTAGGTGTCATTTTATCATGTTGTTAGTCCTATAATCCAAAAAAAATGCGTGTGCTTATGTACGCGCATGCGAAGTTATACTTCTTTGGCATTATTAATAAATAAAGTAATGATTAAATTCATAACTGCAAAACTTGTCACAGTTATGTTTTTAAATACCTTGTTCGATAAACTAATTATGTCTAATGTCACTAGATGACGTAAGTAAACTTTTGAAATTTCTTATAAGTCGATGTTAAGAGTTTAAGTGCTTTTATACCCCCTCCATGGTAGCGTTAAACGTTTAACGCAACCTTTTGCAAGTCACATTAGAAGTATAACTTCAAAAGACAGTTCCCATACAAAAGTTTAAATTTTTCAACAGTTTTTATGGAATTTCCCTATTTTTAAGTCTTTTATTCACTTTCACTCTAATACAGAGGATATTAGAGTGAATAAAACAAAAAATCAATTATTCAAATCGGTCAAACCAGTTTTCAGTTTTAGCGAGGCTAACGAACAGCAATTGATTTATATATATATATATATTTATGTCTTTATTATGATGGCTCTATATTAAGATAGAGACCATAGAGTAGAGTTTTTTTTCTGAAAATAGATTCATACATATATATTTCTTTATCGTAAATGCATTACAGAAAATATGTTACCTATGACTGCCATTGCGGCTCCAAGCAACATCAACAGTAAGCCGGCCGACAGCGCTCGACACGCGTGCCACAGACATGTTGAGCTCATCTTGCCCCGCACCACCTGGGGATGATACATGATGTGTTAATAAAACCATCGTTGACCACACAACTGCGTGGATCTTCCATCAGAATGAAAGTAAATATACAGTCCACTAAGCTTACCTAAAGCAGGTTGGTAGACTTCTAATACTGACAATAAAATTTCGAAAGTAAGCAGGTCCTATTCACCGTTTAGATATATTAATATAATATTATATAACTCAGGCCTGTTTCCCAGAGGGGTAGGCAAAAAAAGCAGGTTATACCGTGACAATTGCAATTAGGTAGTTGAATTGGCAAAGCATGTGGGACAGTATTCCAGGAGATGCAGGTTCAAATCCTGCTTGTGACTGTTATTTTCGATATTTAGATATTTTTATATATATTTTTAGCATTTGACATGCTTAGCACTATACATTAAACACAAAGTGAAAAATGTGAAATCGAAAATAACAGTCAGGAGCAGGATTTGAACCTGCATCTTCTGGATACCGTCCAGATGCTTTACCAATTCAGCCATCCTGACAATTGCTCCTGACTGCTAATTTCGATAACACATCATACTTAACGTCTTTGGGTGACGCCTGCGCCATCTGTCGGAAGTATTTTCATACATTATACCGACCAGGTAAACTTAATTTTACAATTAAGATTTTACCTAATAATGACGCAAACCCTTTAAATATTTAGATATTTTTATATATATTTTTAGCATTTGACATGCTTAGCACTATACATTAAACACAAAGTGAAAAATGTGAAATCGAAAATAACAGTCAGGAGCAGGATTTGAACCTGCATCTTCTGGATACCGTCCAGATGCTTTACCAATTCAGCCATCCTGACAATTGCTCCTGACTGCTAATTTCGATAACACATCATACTTAACGTCTTTGGGTGACGCCTGCGCCATCTGTCGGAAGTATTTTCATACATTATACCGACCAGGTAAACTTAATTTTACAATTAAGATTTTACCTAATAATGACGCAAACCCTTTAAATATTTAGATATTTTTATATATATTTTTAGCATTTGACATGCTTAGCACTATACATTAAACACAAAGTGAAAAATGTGAAATCGAAAATAACAGTCAGGAGCAGGATTTGAACCTGCATCTTCTGGATACCGTCCAGATGCTTTACCAATTCAGCCATCCTGACAATTGCTCCTGACTGCTCGGTATAATGTATGAAAATACTTCCGACAGATGGCGCAGGCGTCACCCAAAGACGTTAAGTATGATGTGTTATCGAAATTAGCAGTCAGGAGCAATTGTCAGGATGGCTGAATTGGTAAAGCATCTGGACGGTATCCAGAAGATGCAGGTTCAAATCCTGCTCCTGACTGTTATTTTCGATTTCACATTTTTCACTTTGTGTTTAATGTATAGTGCTAAGCATGTCAAATGCTAAAAATATATATAAAAATATCTAAATATTTAAAGGGTTTGCGTCATTATTAGGTAAAATCTTAATTGTAAAATTAAGTTTACCTGGTCGGTATAATGTATGAAAATACTTCCGACAGATGGCGCAGGCGTCACCCAAAGACGTTAAGTATGATGTGTTATCGAAATTAGCAGTCAGGAGCAATTATCAGGATGGCTGAATTGGTAAAGCATCTGGACGGTATCCAGAAGATGCAGGTTCAAATCCTGCTCCTGACTGTTATTTTCGATTTCACATTTTTCACTTTGTGTTTAATGTATAGTGCTAAGCATGTCAAATGCTAAAAATATATATAAAAATATCTAAATATTTAAAGGGTTTGCGTCATTATTAGGTAAAATCTTAATTGTAAAATTAAGTTTACCTGGTCGGTATAATGTATGAAAATACTTCCGACAGATGGCGCAGGCGTCACCCAAAGACGTTAAGTATGATGTGTTATCGAAATTAGCAGTCAGGAGCAATTATCAGGATGGCTGAATTGGTAAAGCATCTGGACGGTATCCAGAAGATGCAGGTTCAAATCCTGCTCCTGACTGTTATTTTCGATTTCACATTTTTCACTTTGTGTTTAATGTATAGTGCTAAGCATGTCAAATGCTAAAAATATATATAAAAATATCTAAATATTTAAAGGGTTTGCGTCATTATTAGGTAAAATCTTAATTGTAAAATTAAGTTTACCTGGTCGGTATAATGTATGAAAATACTTCCGACAGATGGTGCAGGCGTCACCCAAAGACGTTAAGTATGATGTGTTATCGAAATTAGCAGTCAGGAGCAATTGTCAGGATGGCTGAATTGGTAAAGCATCTGGACGGTATCCAGAAGATGCAGGTTCAAATCCTGCTCCTGACTGTTATTTTCGATTTCACATTTTTCACTTTGTGTTTAATGTATAGTGCTAAGCATGTCAAATGCTAAAAAAATATATATAAAAATATCTAAATATTTAAAGGGTTTGCGTCATTATTAGGTAAAATCTTAATTGTAAAATTAAGTTTACCTGGTCGGTATAATGTATGAAAATACTTCCGACAGATGGCGCAGGCGTCACCCAAAGACGTTAAGTATGATGTGTTATCGAAATTAGCAGTCAGGAGCAATTGTCAGGATGGCTGAATTGGTAAAGCATCTGGACGGTATCCAGAAGATGCAGGTTCAAATCCTGCTCCTGACTGTTATTTTCGATTTCACATTTTTCACTTTGTGTTTAATGTTATTTTCGATTTCACACTTTCACACATGACTAAGCATGTCAAATGCTAAAAAAATATATAAAAATATCAATTGGTTTACTTTTATTATATATTATAGTTTGTGGTAACTTTACTCGACGATCATAATTCAGAGGTACATTACATATGCCCAAGCTCGATACTTTAAACTCTTGTTGATCTAACATTTGAACTCAATATTAATATAATGTATTTCTTGATTTCGTTCATATTTTTATATACGGCGAGTTCAAGCAGACTATCCTCTACTCTTTTGCTACATCCTTACTAATATTATAAATGCGAAAGTTTGTTTGTTTATTTGTTTGTCAACGCTGTAACTACTGAACCGATCATCATGATATTTTGCATACGTATAGTCTGGAGCCCAGAAAGGAAATAGGCTACTTTCTCTAGGAAAAATGAAGGGTTTCCGTTCAGAATCTAGTCAAGTATAAAAAGTAAAGCAAGAATTAAGGAAGATTTCTTACATTGAAGTCTAATACATTAGTTTAAATAATACGTGATCAAAGCATGTTGAGCTGAACATGAAGCGGTCAAACAAGCCTATGTAATTGCGCTCACGCACTCAGTGTTCATAGTGAGAGTCTTTCTGGAGATCAGGTTATGATTAACCATCAAACTTAGCGATCAAAAAGATCCGTCTGTGTTAATTTGGTAATGTGTGAAATAGTTTTATATAAAGGAGTTTCACATTTTTTAAGGCAAAATAAACTGTTAGCGGCTCCTACTCCTACTTTGAAAGTATGATAATAAAACCTTAAGCCGTATTTTTTTTTCCTTTCCTTGTGTCTATTCTATTAATTAAAAACAACAAATATTAATATTTTGTTATTTTTATATATTTTTTTGCTTTTGACATTGTAGGGACCATGTAAGTCCGCACTAGTACCCTTACAACATAATATGCTTAGCCATATGAATTAACACAAAGTGTGAAAATGTGAAATCAAAAATAATCCTGCTCGTGACCGTTTTTTAGGGTTCCGTACCCGAAGGGTCAATACGGGACCCTATTACTAAGACTTCGCTGTCTGTCTGTCTGTCCGTCCGCCTGTCACCAGGCTGTATCTCAAGAACGGCGATAGCTAGACAGTTGAAATTTTCACAAATGATGTATTTCTGTTGCCGCTATAACAACAAATACTAAAAACAAAAAAATAATAATATATAAGGGGGGCTCCCATACAACGTCTGTCTGTCGGTCCGTCTGTCACCAGACTGTATCTCAAGAACGGCGATAGTTAGACAGTTGAAATTTTCACAAATTATGTATTTCTGTTGCCGCTATAACAACAAATACTAAAAATAAAAAAATAATAATATTTAAAGGGGGCTCCCATACAACGTCTGTCTGTCCGTCCGTCTGTCACCAGGCTGTATCTCAAGAACGGCGATAGTTAGACAGTTGAAATTTTCACAAATGATGTACTTCTGCTGCCGCTATAACAACAAATACTAAAAATAAAAAATAATAATATTTAAGGGGGGCTCCCATACAACGTCTGTCTGTCCGTCCGCCTGTCACCAGGCTGTATCTCAAGAACGGCGATAGATAGACAGTTAAAATTTTCACAAATGATGTATTTCTGTTACCGCTATAACAACAAATACTAAATACAAAAAATATTTCGAGGCGGATCCCATACAACGTCTGTCTGTCCGTCCGTCTGTCACCAGGCTGTTATCTCTTGAACGGCGATAGCTAGACAGTTGAAATTTTCACAAATGATGTATTTCTGTTGCCGCTATAGCAACAATTACTAAAAACGAAAAAAAACAATAGTTAAGGGGGGCTTCCATACAACAAATGTGATTTTTTTGCTCTTTTTTGCTCGCTATTGATAACGGCAACTGGTAGACGCTTGAAATATTCACTGGTAACATAATCCCTTACATTTAAAACTGTTTCGTTAAGCGCATCTAAGTCTAAGTTGAAAACCATTAAATGAGTCAAATTTTACTTGCAAAATTTGGTAACAGCCAAACACCATGGTTACTGAGAGTTACAATAGTATAATGTTGTTTACCTAGTCATTGGTACGGAAACCTTCGTGCGCGAGTCCGACTCGCACTTGGCCGGTTTTTTCGATTTCACATTCTAATTCCCTCCTTATCCTCTCCTTATTATCCTTCCTCCCCACCTCCTATCCCTATCCTTAGAGTGAACTACGCACCAGTGATGCCTATGGTGTTCCTAGCGCCTATATACTACCAAATATAAAATCACAGTAGTGTTGTTTCACAACCATAATAACAACACGTGGTCGGGTGCTAATTTGTATGAAAGTGAATAGTTTCAAACGGACCACATTGTGCCGTCAATTTTGACTGTGTGGGTGCTACCGACCACTTCGCAACCAAGCAAGCCGCCCAGCACATCACAAACACAATGTAGATGCAAGGACACTGTGCGCGCGAGTCCTGTCAATGCCCATAGAGTATCTTTTATATACTGCGACCTGTGCCCTCGTCATTCTCCGGTGTCCATGAATCCGCTTAGTCAAGGCGTGTTTCGTCTGCCAAAGTTCGAGTAGATACAAAGAATAGTTTAAAAATGCTACATATAGTCGATCAGTTTGTCTAGAAATACTAGCCACAACGTAACCACATTATAATTACTAGCGTCAATGCAACTACATCGACATTTTGTTGTTACCACAACGCAACAGCAAGAATTTGCAATTATACGTTTCACATATAACCACTGCTTCACCACTTTTTGACGCTGCGATGTGGTGTGGTTGTGGTACATGGGAATAGACCTTTAGGAAGTATACTCATATGGACGAACAGATGTGGAACGAGGTATCAATGTTTTCATCAATAACTGATAACTTTAGTAAAGCTTAACTTAAGTTACCTCAACGTTTTGTGGCTAGTAGGTATTAATTATAATATTGTACAAATTCATTTTTTATTTGCATATTATAAAATATGATGATTACACTATTTTATTAGACTTAACCTAAACAATGTTTCTTGAAAACAATATACTCGAAACAGAAAAAAAAAATAAGTTCATCTGACAAATTGCCAAAACCAATTGTTGGTAGCCAAATAACTCTAGGTACGAGTATATTGTAAATTTAATTAATGGATAGAACATCTTATCAATGAACAATACAAACTCAAAACTTTAGAGACACTATTATATTAGGTATGTTGTCTCTATTATTTATTCTTCTCATGACACGAGTGAGTACTTATTCGTAAGTTATTTCTTGTATTTTTGTGTCACTATGAAAATACAACATTATTAATGAATCGTTATGATTTTAATGTATTCACGAATTTTCTGTAGCAACAAGTCTGTGCCCAACTGTTGAGTTTCAGCTTTCAGTAATCATAAATATATACTCATAAGAGTCTAGGGTTACGAAGCGTTTAATTACATTAAGTAGACTGTTGCTAAAGCTAGCAAAATAATCGAAAAGAGAATTGACATGGCATTTTGAAAGAGTTTACACAGTAAGTAAGCGTTTGTATGTTTATTTGAAGTACCTGGACATTCCAGGTCGCCCCTGAGGCGGGGTGAGCGCGCCGCAACGGGCCCGTGACACTACGCGCGCGCCTCATGCCGACTGCCGACTATCCCGAAGCGCTTTCGTGACTCAGCTGCGCACGCATACAGCCTCTCTGCTCCAGGCAACCTGCGTCCTAATTTCGTTAATAAAAATTACGATGCTTGAGAATTGTATGGAGTTTGCGAGCTTTCAGAAACGGTGATTAATGATTATATGTCTATACAGACTGTAGTTATTGTATGTATAGACTTTCATTAATGTAATGTGGATACGTTATAACGTACACCTACAATTATGTGTTTTGTTTACGGGGTTTGGATCGAGATTTTGTAACAACTTTTAGAACTTGTTTGCTAAAGTTGTAGCCTTTTCTGCCATACGAGTAGGTATTTAGAATCCTAGGGTATGCTCACAACAAAAAATGTGTTTTAATTGATATTCCAACCAGTAGCCATGCCGTAACATACTGATATCACATAAAATATAAAATAAAATAAATATTCACGGACATTTTTCACACAACGTCCTCTGGTCCCAAACTAAGCTTAACGCTTGTGCTATGGGTACCAGATTACGGATACAATACATATACTACTTTTTTTTGTAAATACATACATATAATAAGATAGAAAACACCCAGACGCAGTACAAATATCTGTGTTCATCACACAAATAATTGTCCCGAGTGGGAATCGAACCCACGACCTCGTGCACGTAATTCGGTTACACTAATGACTACGCCACGAGGCCCGTCATATAGTACTAAGTATCTGATATTTACGCTAACACTCAACATATTATAAAACAAAACTGGATAGAAGGATAGAAAGCTTCATAGGTCTATCAGATAAAGAGTAGATAAGTATAAAATAAAAATTAATGACATACCATAAACAAAAAAAAATATAGCATCACGCGTATTCCCCGAAGGGGTAGGCAGAGGTG
Source organism: Leucoma salicis (assembly GCA_948253155.1). Lineage (NCBI taxonomy): Eukaryota > Metazoa > Arthropoda > Insecta > Lepidoptera > Erebidae > Leucoma > Leucoma salicis. Next base: position 17,915,470 of record OX411818.1, read on the forward strand.
TATTACACACCCACGATTCGCCAGCTATGTTTAAATCCCATGTAATAGGGTGCGAGCCTATTGCCGTCTACCGGGCACAATTCCAAACTTTGGGCTGGTACTGAGATTTTTTATTTTTAGGAATAATAAAAATTTATCGTAATTCAGTTTTACGCTGCAGCAGAGGCTTCAAGCACAGTAGAACTAGACTCTTTATACACCACTGTTGATTAAGCTGTACAACTGTCAGGGAAATAATAGGGAACAAAGAGTCATGGGTAACACAAAAATTTGATAACCCAAATCCAACGAAATTATTACTAGAAGAGATGGCTACGGAATCAACAATAGCAGAGGAGATTGACTCATAGGTTTTGTATATGAGAATAATTAGGCTATTGCAAACATTTTTTTTTTATAAAGAAAACCCAACAAGACGAACTTGGAGGTTTCGAGATGAAGCTAAGATAAACTGCCTCTGTAGTGCACCGGTACTGTGAGAGACTGCTGATCATGAGGTCTCAGGTTCGATTCCCGGGTTGGGCAGTGTTAATGAGCTTTTTCGTAAAAAGAAAAATTCTCAGTAGCAGCCCGGAGTTTGGAAATGTACCCGGTAGACGGCAATAGGCTCACCCTCTGCGTGTGTACGTTTACGTGGGACTTTAACATAGCATGGCGAACCGTGAGTATGTAATACACCTCTGCCTACCCCTTCGGGGAATATAGGCGTGACGCTATGTTTTATTTTATATGCTAAGAAAAATGAAATATTGAAATAGCTAACTGCCTATATAACATACAGGTTGTAAATATCCTATACCCAAGTGAAAAATATAGTTCAAGAATTAGGCAGCAGAAGGCCACATCATGATAAGTGGCAATCCGTTGTCTCTGCCTACCCTTTTTGGATCGTGATTATATATAATTAATGTTCATTTTATATTTTTGGAGAAATAAAGAGCTTTTTTATCTTACTAGCCTTTGCCGGCGGCCTAGTCGCAGGCTCAAGCTGGAGCTTTAGTTATATCTCAGGTCTCCGTAACATTAGCGTATCAAACGTACCAGTTCTGTCCAATAAACAGATATCAAACAATAAAATTGGCGGATTGGTTCACTAAAATTGCATCAAAATTGGTTCACTAGTCAAACAAACAGACATAAATTCCAAAAGAAAAATGTTTTATGTTGAGACTTGAGACCTCTAAATAGCCTAATAGAATATTTTGTCTCAAATAGATCATAAATGTACAGACAAGGCTCTGTTACAGCCTTATCGACAAAAAGCTGACCCGGCAAGAAAAGAAAAGGGGCCTACGTGTGAATGTGAGCAAAACCAAAATAATGGTTTTTGAAAGACAAGAAGCCAGAACAGATCTTAGAGTAGCAATAGGAAATGGTGTGCTAGAACAAGTGGATGAATTTGTATATCTTGGATGTGGATTCAGTCGGGATGGAAGGTAAACCACTTATGTAGAGAGAAGAGTGAATGCAGGAAATAGAGTGAACGGAGCATTGGGACAACTTCTCGGCAGCCACCACGTCAGCCAGAAGGCACGTATCGCAATACACAACGCAGTGCTTGTCCCAACGTTATTATATGGAAGCGAGAGTTGGGTATGCAAAATGTTAAGCATGAGAGTAAAATCAATGCGGTCGAAATGTGATCTCTGCGGAGAATCTGTGAAGTGAGTCTGACTGACCGCATTCGTAACAACGACGTAAGAGAGCTGCATGATGACAAATAAGTTCTGAATTAAAACTTTAACTGTGCTAAATGTCACACTTCCCGATGCGCGAAATGTGATAAAAAAGCGGTACAACGTTTTTCTTCACGTATTATAGATAAAAGACACATAGACATATTAATCTTGGTTATTAATCCTATGATCAATTCATACGCATGACAAAACAGAACCCGGTATGTCTGTATGTTCAAGATTTATATCAAAAATGAAGAGCACATGGTACGAAAAAGGTGTATATCCGATACCGAGTGTACATTTTCAAATTAGCGGACATTTATTTGTACTCTATTATAACGTATTTAGCCAGCCGTGTGGGGCCAGCTTTAGAATTATCCCACCCCTCTCTACCCACGAGAGTCGTAAAAGCCGACTGAGGGAATACCGCGGAAGTGGGCAGCAGCACTCCCTCGAGTATTGACAACATCCACTGCGATCGCCAACCCGCCTGCCAAGCGTGGCGATTACGGCATTATGGGACCGGTCGTTGTGGCGTTCTCTTGGGGAGGCCTATGTCCAGCAGTGGACGTTGAAAGGCTAATGGATGGATGGATGGATAACTTATTTGAAATTACCACGCATTTTAGGTACTTGATTAATTTAATTATAGTAGTCGACCCGTGCGGAATTCAATTTAATCTGAAATTTAAGAGAAGCGGGTCTATTTTTCGTCATTAGCCGGCACGATAAGCTTCAAAATGAAATCATGGAATTTGATAAAGGAATAAGGAAGGTCTTGCAGACCGACAGAAATCAGGCTAGAGAAATAATATGTAAGATTGAATTATATGTAGTTAAATAATTACTGGTCGGCCTAACAAGTCATATAGAGTAACACAAGTCGCACACAAGTCGGGATCTAATGATACCAAATCAAAAGGGGCTATTAATAAGAACACAAAGTGCGAGAATGTGAAATTGAAAATAACAGTCAGCCAGCGCAGGATTTAAACCCGCATCTCCTGGAATATCGTCCCAGATGCTTTGCCCATTCGGCCTTTGTGACAATTGCTCGGGACTACGAATTTCAATAACACATTCACTCTTAAAAAGGCAGACACTAATGTCTAAATCTAAAGGATTTTATGAAACTCCTACTCAAAATAATATTTTTATCTGCCATTATACATTATATTCTATATTCATCAACAAGACAACTCAAACGCTCTACCCAAAGACTACTGAGAATTTTCCTTTTTACGAAAAAGCTCATTAACACTGCCCGACCGGGGATCGACCCGACCTCTTGATCAGCAGTCTCACTACCGCTGCACATAGAGGCAGTTATTTATACGCCGCATAGTCTCTACGCTTAAATGGCTCTCTGAGCCCTTTGAAAATTATTTTGCAAGCACCTCCGCACGCTGAAATGCATTAGGATAATACTGATCCGTATAAACTTTTGTATACAAGTAATAAAGTTTGACGATTGGAAGAATGTCTGAGTTGTTTATAAATATAGTTAGTTAGTTAATTATTCTTAGTTTGGGACCAGAGAGCGTTGTGTGAAAAATGTCCGTGAATATTTATTATTATTCTCTTTATTTATTTTACTTCATATTTTAAAGTGCGGTTTCCCTACGAAGTTTTCTTTCACTGGTAAGTGACACTAAAATGACCATAATAGCTATAATACACATACTCTAAAAAAGTCGGAGGTGTTGCGAAGTTCAACTTCAGACTGGGGATGAAAACACTGTCTTTGCAGTCCCTCGCTATCGCTGCTCTATGGCGATTTATATTAATAATTATCTCTTTTTATTAATAACTTTTAATAATTCAAATTGACGATTAATTAATTTATTTTATTTATTTATTTATTTATGTACACACAGAGATCTTAACCACAATACAAGAACGGATATATATAGTAATAGTACAAAGGTACTGCTTATTTCTAATAGAAATCTCTTCCAGCAGACCAGCGAGAGGATAGCGTGAATATTATAAATATGATTGTGTGTAGGATAGATATACATACATATATTATATTAATACATACAGTAAATATACATACATACATATGTATCATATAACTACATAAATATCTGAATGATACGTAACTATACAATAAAATATACTTAAATATATAGTAATGATGAAAGATTTAGGTATAGATTATGGAATAGTTGACAGATAATGTTGACGTACCTTATGTTTGAATGAAGAGGTAGTGGTAGATTCTCTAATGCTGGATGGGAGTTCATTCCACAGTTTAACCGCATACACCGAAAAAGAATAAGAATAAAAATCACTTTTGTGTGTAGGGAATTTTAGCATAGTGCGAAGATTAGTCCTGCAGGTCGCATCATTAGACCGGGCAAAGGAAAACCGCTCACGCAGATAAGAAGGAGCATCAGGGTTGCGTAAGATATTAAATAAAATACATAGCAAACGAGTGTTCCTGCGAAGGCGGATTGGGAGCCACTTGAGTTCCTTGCGAAGGTGGGAGACATGATCGTACTTTTTAAGATTAAACACAAAGCGTATACACAGGTTTTGCAGCCTCTCAAGCTTATCTATGAGCTCCTCGGTGGCATCCAAATAGCAGGCATCTGCGTAGTCAATAATGGGTTGAATAAGTGATTGAGCAAGAGTAATTTTTGTTTTCAAGGGTAAGAAATACTGAAGGCTTTTCAATGAATGAAAGGTATAATATACTTTTTTACTGACCTCATTAACTTTTCGGTTCCATGACAAAGTGGTGTCCATAACAATTCCTAAATTTTTAACAGAATCCGACAATGGAATCAAAGTCCCAGACAGAGTAATAGGCACCAGTGAAGAAACTTGCAACCTACTACGGAAATGTCGGCTGCCTATTATTATGGCCTGGGATTTGTTAGGATTTAAGAGTAGACCGTAGTTTTTAGCCCACGTATCTATACGACTTAAATCACTATTAATTGCAGTGAGGGCTGATGGTGCGTCAGATTCTGTGAAGTGTGAATACAATTGCAGATCATCCGCATAAAGATGAAAATTTGAAGATATGAGCTTTGTGACAGAATTTATGAAAATAGAGAATAAGAGAGGAGAGAGAACCCCCCCTTGAGGTAGACCCACACTAAGACTATAACAATACATAAATTAAAATAAATAGTTTAACAAAAGAATACATTAATAAAACTGATTTCGATGTTTTTCGATTTAAACAAAATACTGCGGAAGCAGCTGCAAAGTTTTATAACGGAGTTCCTATCGCCACCTTCCAGCTCCGTTATCAGACCCTGGATACCATCTAAAGATAAAGTACTCATCAAGACGAATCAAATGAGCCCAAACGCGATGGGGTTGCGTCGTTTCATTATAGAGCTTCTATGACCACCTTCCATCCCCATCATCAGATCAGCTCCATATCATCACAGTATTGCATTGTCACGCAATATACATACTTAAGCATGTAAAATTTCAGCTCAACTGGAAACCGGGAAGCGTGTCAAATTGAACTTGTAAGACTTGAACAGGACAAGTAAAAAAAAAAGCGTCGCCACGCTAACAGCCGGTTTTACCCTCCATCCGTATTAGATGTTTCACATCAATAAATAGTTTTTTTTTCTTTTTTCTTTTTGTGAACTAGACAATACAAACGTTTATTTATTTAGTCCTTGTACTTTTCGATGTTCGATGTTCGCCGACGCCCTACATGCTGCAGCTCAACATACTTAAATGTCAATTACACAGTGTGTTATGCAACCACTTCAGAAGTTACAAAACCGCAACACAAGATTCACATTAAACTTTAAAGATTAACTCTTACTTTAAAGACATATTAATATAACCACTTATAATTGCTCTTTTTCTACTATACTTAAAACTTGGCTCGGTTGCCAGAGCTTCCCCTAGGAAATATCCTTTTATATTAAGCAGCTGCTGTTTGAATATACTTCATAACTATGTGTATTGATTACTTTTGAATATTAGCTTATAACTACAAGCTTTGAAAATCTGTTGATAAAATCTATGCTAATTGCGTAGACTTGTACCTTTGCCTGGAAGCCCTACATAGATTTTATTTAACCAGGTCACATGTAAACATGCATCGCTGACACATTTCCATAAAGACATTGTTAGCAAGGCAGGAAAATCTGCAAGATATGCGTAGTTCAATTACATAGTTAATAGAATGTCATTGCAAATAAATAAAATTAAATCTGTAACACCTGTATAAATATTATGAATTTCTTTTTGATTGTATTGATATTATCTGACCAGACTGCCCTGTCGTTAGGAATTATCTAGTTCTAGTCTAAGATTTTGTGTTAAGCTTCTCTGAAAGAATCGAGAAGACAGTACACAAAATGTTTTCGATTTCATAGATATTGTCGTAACAAATATTTATTTTATTCTTTTAAAATAATTACATCCGTCTACCACGCTTACCCAATGCGGGCAGACTTCAGAAACCCTTGCGAAAATGTTTGACATGTAGGTTTCCTCACGATGTTTTCCTTTATTCACCAACTTAATAAGCGAGAAATAAACAAACCCATTGTATACCTATGTAATTCTATCAACTGAGCCGTTTTTAAGGATGTTTACAGTAGGGATTGGTTATCTGAGCACCTAATCTGCCATTCCATTTCCGAGTAATGTACCAACGTCGCAGAGTTAATTGATGGTTGACGATTGTGCATCTGAAAGACGCGTCCGGTGAGAGTCGCAGCGGGTAACGAGAGGCAAGAGGAGGGCGTCACGTGGAGCTCGGGGCGCCGGCGCGGCCGGGTCGCCCGGGCTCGCGGTGGCCGAGCTCGCGCCGCGGCATTCCCCAGCCGGCAGGCGGCCGCACGTTATGCGCGGCGACTCGCGAGCGACATGCCCGGCCGTAGCGCCCGCGGCGCGCTGCGGGGCCCGCGCCGGCGGGGCCGAGGGGCGCTAGCCACGGGTGCATGGTGCCGGCGCCGCCCCGGGGCCGCCGGGCCGGGCGCCCGCCCCCCTCTGCACGCTCATGGAGCCACCGTGGGAGCTGGAGCTCGAGTTGCGGCGACATATCGAGAACTGTGCCTGCACCTGCGATCACATGGGCTACGGGAACTATATGGACTACCAGGTGGCGCCGGGTGCGCACGCCTGCATGTGCCGCGCGATCACATCGCCGCACGCCCACGTACGTGTCTCTTTACCCGCAACACTCGCTTACCGCCTCCGGCGCCCTGATCTGGCATCCCGCATGTACCCCTGACTGGCTACGCGCCTCGATCACGCTGTTTTGTTTGTGTTAAGTATATCAGTGCAACATTTACCCTATATTTCGTTATTAGTGTTATTTTGTGAATAGCGATCGGATTTTAAGTTAATATACTTTATTGAATGACTTTGTTTTATTTTGTAGCCTTTTTCTTGTTTAATTAATAGATACAATATTTTATGTTATTTAGATTATATTTAGAATTATATTATTTTTTATTCTCTATAGTTGCTCACAGTCGCATGAACTTATTGACGATTTCTAAACATCAAGTCCTGAAGTAACAACACTGCATTGTTTGTATCAATCAGTTCTGTAAAGTAAAACTACGAAAACAAACAAAAACTATGCAATTATATGCTGATACGTATAGTCTAGTGGCAAAGACTGTCGAAAAATAAGTACAGGGTTAAGCTAGTAAGAAGAAATAACTTTAAAACTGTTCTGTAACTTAACGACAACACATTCCATGGTTCAATTTTTTTTAAGTATTTAAAATTGCTTCCTAAATATATCTTACAACAGTAGAAAACTAAAGAGAGTAAAGAATAATACAGAAATATATTATAATGACATCTATACTACCAAAGCTGTAACAGAGTTATGTCTGTACATTTAAGATATTTGGTAAAAAATTACTAATTTTTTTTTCTATTTTTTTGTCTGTTTGTTTGTTCGCGCATCACGTAAAAACTACTGAACGGATTTTGATGCAACTTTTTTATTTGGTAGGTCTTGATTATACTTAAAAACTGGTATATATACATTTTACCTTGCTACTATATCGGGAACCTAAGATATAACCTAAAAACTAGGTTTTGGCTGCGGTGAAGCCGCGGGCAAAAGCTAGTAATAATAATAAAAATGTTAATTAAAATATCTATTTATTTACAATTTTGTGTTTAATACGTTTAAAATTGTTGTGAAATACCTATCGAGATTAAGTTTCGAACGACACTGGTCGCAGCTAGTCTAGCAATAGAAGCTTGTGCACCCAAGTTTGATACCAGTAATATAACTAATGACGCATCCGCGCTTCACACAGGTGCAATTTACTAGGTAATTAGTTAAGTCTAGGATTTTTGAAGAACTATAACTCTTAAAGAGTTTGTTTTCGAGTTCGTAGTATATTTTTTTGCAATTCTGTTCAAAAGCATAGATTTTTTTTTTATTTAATAAATTCTTTATTCGTTTAGCACTTAAAATCGTTAACAATTTGCTAATAAATAACACTTAAATGTACCTACACAAACTTTCCTTAAAAACTATCGCCAATTAATAGCGAAAATCTGTAGGTTAGATAGAAGTTTCAAGTTCTAATCAAATAGAATATCTAAAACTACGTATTATCTATTTTACTATTATGTGTACTCTCCTACGTTGATAGTATTAGAGTACACCAAGAAAGTGATGCTAACAGTATTCTTCTCACCTCGTTATAAAAACGAATTAATTGCAAAGCATGTTTTAGCAGAGGTGTTTATTCAATATTATGTTTTTTTGCTGAATAAATATTTGTGAATATCTTGTCTGATACTTTGGTTCGATCTTGCCAGCAAATGCTTTACATCTTGTGTTATTAGATTAATGTATAGTGTATATATGTATCATGTTAGTAATTATTTAAAACTGCTGTTCACATATCACAAAGAAAATTAGTAAGGCCTCTATGTGAATGTAGATTTAGATTATTTTTTATTATTCGCTTTAAAACTAGGAGTCTTGACCCTTACTGCACCTACACAATTCTTAGGTAGTACTTTACATAGGTAGTCCTGCAGGACTACATTATGAGACTTCTACCCAATTACTTGATAGATACAATCCAGGGTTATGTTTTATAGCATAGTATTTAAGTAACCATTTCTAAAACAACACAAAACCCAAGTGTTTATTTTTCACCCCAGCTATGTAGAAACCATCGAATAAAGTTTATACTTACTTACTTGTCATCACGCCATCTCCCTTGCGGGGTAGCAGAGAGAACAGAGTGTCATAAGGCTCTATTCTTGCATACATATCTCACTTGCTCAACATTAATAATTCTCTTCATAAAGCTTATAATGCATATTATCTATCCGTAAATTTAGGAAATGCTACATTCGAAATCAACGAAAACCTACACTGGAATTATATATATGTAAAAGTATAATATAAATAGTAAGTATGTACCGGATATAACTTATATTGGGCGAGAAATACGAGTAAATTACGATTTAAATACTTTCTGGACACATCAAATAAGTGGGTACCTACAATAAAGGTGTCAATAGACGATTGTTTTTTATAACATAAATAGGACCTGTGTGGTGACGGACTAAGAATACAAGTGTCACCGCCCCATTCTTTCCCACGGGTGTACTATGAGGCGACTAAGGGAAGTAAGCAATTATCATCCATTGCATGACTGGTGGTAGGGCTGACGGTTACCCTTTACCATCAGATGGGCCGTGGCTCGTCTGTCACTATATGCAATAAAAAAAGGATCGATTATTGATACAATATTAACATTGAATACCTAGGTAATAAGTTAATTATGAAATAAAACTACGTTTACGGAATCTAGCGTTTACTTGATTTTCTACTATCCCGACGTTTCGAATACTTTACAGCATTCATGATCACGGGTGGACTTAAATGGTCTAACATTTAAGGTTTTTTTTATTTGTTCATTTAATGAAATGAAAACAATTTTTGTCCATGGCTGATCATCATCGTCGGCATCGCGATCAATAGGAGAAAATAAAGTAAACGCGATAAATTCCATTGCGGATGTATACATGGAGAGAAACCTTATTGTGTCAAACACATTTTTTCAACATAAGGACATCCATATTTATACATGGAGAAGGAATGAACAGAGAAGTATAATAGATTTAATTCTGGTAGACAGTCGCCTCCGAAGTAAAATTCTGGATACTAGAGCCTACAGGGGTCCCACTGTCGACACGGACCACTATCTCGTTATTGCGAGATTTAGTGGTCTGTTCAGAAAGTGGAGACACTGGCGAGAGCGTGTCCACTTCGGAGAACTTGCAGGAATAAATATTGAAAAGTTGCAAGAAGAGAGTGTAAGGAGTATGCAGAGTGTGTTCGTGAACGGCTGACAATGGCAAGTCAACCGGGATCTGACATAGAAGAATGCTGGAGAATACTAAAAGATAGTATGTTAGATACCGCGGAAGAAGTATGTGGATTCTCAAAGAAGCATAGGAAAGTGAAAGGTTATGCATGGTAGGATACGGAAGTAGCAGCTTCCGTAGACCAAAAGAAGAAAGCGTGGCTGGACTATGTTTCTTCTTTGAACCTGAGTGCAAGTATGAAAGAACAGAAGAAAGAAATATACCGGCAATGCAAGAATGACACCAAAGCCTTAGAGAAAGAGAAGCATGATAGAGCAAATATGATTGCAGAAGAAAGGCTGACCAAAAACTTCGAGAGCAACACCAAACTTTTCTGGAGGGAGGTGAAGAAATCTCGGAGTGGTTGGTCAGCTTTCAGAATGAATAAAATAAGGTCTAAAGGTGGAGACATTTTTACGCAAATACAAGATGTGTTAAGCCGATGGAGTGAATATTTTGGAGATATGTATGCGGATGTTCAGGGTGATGCCAAAAACTTAAGTACCTAAGCTTAAGCATATTCCATCCATCCATCAGCCTTTTAACGTCCACTGCTGGACATAGGCCTCCCCAAGAATGGGAGATAGTGGCGTAATCGCCACGCTTGGCAGGCGGGTTGGCGATCGCAGTGGATGTTGTTAATACTCAAAGGAGTGCTGCTGCCCACTCCCCCGGTATACCCTCAGTCCGCTCTTACGACTCCCATGGGTGGGTTAATTCTAAAGCCGGCCCCACACGGCAACTTAATAACGAACAAATAATTGGAATTAATCCCACTAATCACAGTAAAACAAAAAACACTAATGAGATTTATGTAAATGTGTTTTGGCCCTTGGAACATTCTAAAAAAATCATTATGGCCCTAAGGCTTCAAAGTTTGGAGACTGAGAGACGGAGAGAGGTCTAGATCCCAAAAATAGCTATTTCACTAGAATTAAAAAGAAAAAATGTATATCATACATAATATATATTCGAAATAAAATATACCATTAAACACAAAATGGCAAATGAGAAATCGAAAATAACAGTCACGAGCAGGATTTGAACCTGCATCTCCTGGATAGCGTCCAGATGCTGCTGTATTTACGTCGTTTATTTTTGTCAGTATGTAAATACTTCTATGTATGTAAATACTTCCGACAGATGGCGCAGGCGTCACCCAGAACGTTAAGTATGAATGTGTTATCGAAATTAGCAGTCGAGAGCAGTTGTCACGATGGCTGAATTAGCAAAGCATCTGGACGGTATCCAGGAGATGCAGTTTCAAATCCTGCTCGTGTCTATTATTTTCGATTTCATATTTTCCACTTTGTATTTAGTGTATATGGGTAAGCATGTCAAATGCTAAAAATATATATAAAAAATTCTAAATGAAATACTAATACCATAATACGTTAGCCCAGTATTCATCTGCCTATAACATTTCATCCAAATTCGTTCAATCATTCAAGTGTTATTTACGAATAAACATCCAAACATATTTATATAACAGTGATAGCCATTTTTTATTTTTTTTTGTTTAGGTGGGAAAAAATGTACCTAATTAACAGTGATAGCCTAGCGGTATAACCAAGGACTGCAAAGACTATGGAATTGAGTTCGATTCAGTCCAGGTCCAAAACCTCATACGGCACATACCTCTGACCTTTCGAGATTTCCGATATTATGTATGTATTTGTTTACAATTTATCACTGCTCGGTGAAGGAAAACATTTTGAGGAAACCTGCATATCTAAGAGATTTTCTCGAAGTCTACCAACCCGCACAGAGCCAGTGTGGTAAACGTATGGCATAATCCCTCTCACCATATGAAAGAAGATCCTTGCCGAATACTAGGGACAGAAAAAGGGTCGGGAAAAAGAATTTAGACATCTTCACATTAAATTAAGAGTATCGTGAAAGGCATTTGTTATTTATTTAGCTCAAAACTACTTTATTCGAATAATTTGAGTAATATGGACATTATTAGTCTATCGTAGAGAATGGATGCAAGATAAATGTTAAAAATTATACTAGAAAAGAAACACAAAAGCGCGGTTGTAACAATATGTAGTACTGCAATGCCAAGCTCTGTCGCAATCTGTCTCCAGTCGTATTTTGTTTTCAGTTCGCGTTTCAACAAAGCTTAACTTTACTCGGTCCCATTACATCCATTATAAAAGCAACTCGGTGTAGTTATTTATTTATCTTGTTAGGCCAGTACTCTGCCTAATCTTCTCATTGCCTATTAATGTTATAAATGCGAGTTTGCAGGTTTTTATGTTGTGATGTTTATTACAAAATGACTACGATTAACTTTGGAGTATAGATACGAGTATATGATATAGGTACGTTATGCCTAAACAGGGCCAGTATTACCCGTAGTGCCACCCTTGGGCATTGTGAATAATGTTGCCCAATTAAGTAGATACCTAAACCATACTACTTATTTTTTACTCACGGCACGAATTTTGCTCGCCTTGGCCGCCCCGGGGCTAGTGCCCCTAGTGTAAATGCATCATTGTGTCTATAAAGGAAATAATGCGAGTAATGAATGTGATAGTTCCAAAATCTTTATTCTTTCTTGATAATGGTCCTTTCAACATTTATAACAATTCACTTAAAATTCAAACTTAACATTTCTGAAAAAGTAAGGACATTCAAGATTTGAAGAATAACCGCTTATTTTCGGCATATTTAAAGTAAGCGAATCAAAATAAAACCCACGCTCTAAGCTTCCTATATTACGAATATATAAATATCTGCTATCGCTGTACGTTAATTCCGCCATATTATATGTTACCTGTGATCGATTACAAATATAACATAAAAATAAATATTTGTTAAAAGAAATGAAACAAAAATCACCGCTTTCACATTGTCCGTACTATTTATTGAACAGTCCCACATTTTATTAGAGCGCATTAGGTCGAACGGCTATAAAGTTTTACACGTGTGAGGTCATTTCCATCCCCGCCAGGACACTTTCTTTTTTACATCTCCATTCAAGAGCTCTCAATTTTATTGTAAGTAGTAAAATGAATATCCCTTGTCCGTTACAATAACATGTAGGTTCCATAAGACTAGATTATTTTCTATTCATTGTAATAAGCTGAACATCTTATAATGTAGTATGTGTATTTACATTTCGTACTTTGTGAAATTGGCTACCAATAAATCAAGAATAAAGTAAAAAACTAACATTATGTCACATTCTATTATTTGAAAAAAGAAATCAGCTGATTCCCGCGGTTGTAAATAGGCATGTAAAGAGGAAGCCTAACTAGGTATAATATAATTGTAGAACAAGAAGGAAATCTGCAATGAAACCTCATTGGCGGTAAGGTTTTGTATCAAGTAAGAGTTCTAATTTAGGTACCTACGTACTACGGGAATGGTAGATTTCAGTTGCAGAAGAAAAGCCTCTAGTGGGTCATGGTTCGTGCTACTGCTAGTGAAAAATAAAACCGAACACAGGTACTGATGCCACAGGTTCTCTGGCTCTCGGTTTATTGGGTTCTTCGGTATAACTTAAGGAGCTGATAATAATTCAAGCTATGTTAAATCTGTGGAGAAACACACATGACAGTTACTAAAAGTGTGTCCTTAAATGTCCTGGCTAATAACGATATATGTGATTTCAGAATACGAGTAAAATGCGAAATTCCTCGCCTCAGAGTGCAAGCATTTATATCGACAACGACGCTTTAATTTTCAGGAATTTACAACCTATATAATTGACTTTCATAATTTAGAAAGGTTGATAATATTCTCATCACCTTATTTATTGGCAATACTTTGAGCGAGCTAGGATTCCAACCAAGGTTAACAGTATTACCGACCCGAAGGGGCGCATTTAAACGAATTACAACACAGCTGGGAGACTGTTACGGTGTATTCGCATCTGATAAATTTAAATTCGGCAGCTTTAATACATTTTATCGCTATCTCAATCTCATTTCCTGTCAGTGTGAGACTGTATCGAAATATCTGATTAAATTGCTCCTGGCTGTTTTATAATTTATGTATTATAAATGCAGCTTATTTTAACTGCAACTTAGAATTGTCATATTACTTATTTTATATTTGTATAACGTTAGAATTTGCTATAAGCAGTTTTGCTAAAATGAGTTTAAAAACCGGCCAAGTGCGAGTCGGACTCGCGCACGAAGGGTTCCGTACCATTGACTAGGTAAACAACACTATTATAACTCTCTGTAACCATGGTGTTTGGCTGTTACCAAATTTTGCAAGTAAAATTTGACTCATTTCGTGGTTTTCAACTTAGACTTGGAAGCGCAACAAGTAAAGAAACACTTTTGTGTATGGGTATATATCCCCTCTTAAATATTTGTTTTATTTTAATTTAATTATTTATTTTTAAAGTGAATATATAACTAAATATTCTGTGAATATTTCAAGCGTTTAACTGTTGCCATTATCAATATCGAGAAAAAACGAGTAAAAAAAAAAAATATCTTTGTTGTATGGGAGCCCCCCCATAAATATTAATTTTATTTTCATTTAATTATTTATTTTTAAAGTTAATATATAACTAAATATTCTGTAAACATTTCAAGCGTCTATCTGTTGCCGTTATCAATAGCGAGCAAAAAAGGGCAATAAAATCACGTTTGTTGTATGGGAGCCCCCCTTAAATATTTCTTTTATTTTATTTTTAGTATTTTTTGTTATAGCGGCAATAGAAGTATATTATTTGTGAAAATTTCAACTGTCTAACTAACGCCGTTCTTGAGATACAGCCTGGTGACAGACGGACGGACAGACAGACAGACAGCGAAGTCTTAGTAATAGGGTCCCGTTTTGACCCTTCGGGTACGGAACCCTAAAAAGGTATGCAATCTCTCTAACAACGCAAGTAAAGAGACGCAGAGAACGGTGTAGTTAAATACTATTAAAACAATAAATTTATACCAAAACATAAAATGTAAGTGCATTTTTTTTATGTCTATATAACAGCTTTTAACTAGATACATGTAAATGTATATTTTTTTAAAGTTACTACACACCCGCATAGTATAAAAAAACCAGTTAAACCAGTGGCGTAACTATAGGGTGGCAGGGCCCCACCGAAGGAATGTAACATAGTTCCAGTGGCCCGCCTATAAAGGCGGAGAGACGGCACACGGCGGGTTTCTTTAGTGGGTGCAGGCCCCACATTACTCCTGGTCGTTGCCCCGAACGACGGGGTGTGCGGTTAGGAACATTTTTTCCCGCCTTAACAAAAAAAAAGGTGCTAGGTAGGTGTCTCGGTCTCCCCCTGTACCTACATCCTTCTTCTTTCGCATTGTATATCTTCTTAACCAGTCGCTTGTCCGGCATTCTTT
This sequence comes from Leucoma salicis, assembly GCA_948253155.1. Classification (NCBI taxonomy): domain Eukaryota; kingdom Metazoa; phylum Arthropoda; class Insecta; order Lepidoptera; family Erebidae; genus Leucoma; species Leucoma salicis. The sequence continues at coordinate 17,930,828 of OX411818.1, forward strand.
CCACATGTCCGAACCATCAGAGCATCCCCTTTCGCATCTTTACACCAATACTCTCTTTCATACCTACTCTCTCTCTCACGTCGTCGTTACGAATGCGGTCAGTCAGCCTCACTCCACAGATTCTTCGCAGAGATCGCATTTCGACCGCATTGATATCTCTCATGCTCCTTTTTACATACCCAACTCTCGCTTCCATGTAGTAACGTTGGGAAAATCACTGCGTTGTGTATTACGACACGTACCTTCTGACTGAGGTAATAGATGCCGAGAAGTTGTCCCAATGCTCCGTTCACTCTATTTCCCGCATTTACTGTTCTCTGTATATCAGCGGTATATTACGTCGACTAGGGTTTGCAGGTCAGTCGCAGACAGCGCTAATAAGAGCACATCGTCTGCATATAGCAGAGAGTTAACCACTAAGTCGCCCATCGGAACTCCCACATTCATTTCATTCAACCTTTGCAGACATTTACTTGCTTACATGTGAATTTGAGCAAAACCAAAATATTGATCTTTGAACGAACAGAAGCCAGAACAGATGTTAGAGTAACAATAGGTAATGACGTGCTATAACATGGTGATGATCTTGGATGTGGATTCCGTCGGGATGGAAGGTACACCACGAATGTATAGAAAAAATGTGAAAGTGGAAAGATGTGGGTACCTACATGGGGAGATCAAGACTAACCTACCAAGACCAAAGTGGTCATGTATTAAAAGAAGGTGGAGTCAGGAAACCGGCAAGTTAGTAATTTATTAAAATTAAATTTCAAAGTGACGATATTTACTGGGAGGGCCCCATCCAATGAATTTGCCACGGGCCCCAGATGGTACAGTTACGCCACTGAGTTAAAAAATCATACGGCCCACCAGATTATTAATTGTTACCGTAGCCTAAAGACGCTGGCAACACCAGCGGCATCACTCGCACAGGAAGAATGACGAGGAGTGGATAAGGAGGTTAGGCCTCCGGCGCTTTCACTCACCGTACGAAACACTACAATAGGAGTACTTTATTTCACCCTGATTTATGAAGGGATGATACTTCCCCAATCGAGCCCGCCCATTTTATACCGGAACAAGGAAGGCGAAAACACTGCTCTGTTTTCTTAAATTAAATACTTAAGCGTATTGTCCATTTGAGATGGTGAGAACAAGATTAAGAAAGAAATAATTTATTACATGGAATTAAATAAAAAATGTTAAGCATATTCCTTATTCCAACAACCCCTGTGTTACCAATAAGTATTTTAAATTCCCGAATTTACCATCAGATTTTGATAGACCTATAACTACACACTTGATCTAAGATATTGGTCGCTATAATAGCCTGTTCACCGTAACATCTACTCGACTCGGTGTCTCTCAGGTTTGACAGTCCGAGATTACTGAGACGTTATCATATCAAATATAGCGTGCCGTGTGGGGCCGGCTTTAGAATTGTCCCACCCCTCTCCACCCATGGGAGTCGTAAGAGCCGACTGAGGGAATACCGAGGGAGTGGGCAGCAGCACTCCTTCGATTATTAACAACATCCACTGCGATCGCCAACCCGTCTGCCAAGCGTGGTGATTACGGCACTATCCCCCATATGAGCGAAACACATGTTGTGGCGTTCTCTTAGGGAGGCCTATGTCCAGCGGTGGGCTTCGAAAGGCTGATGGATGGATGGATATCATATCAACAGTAAATTATCTGTTAAGTTTTTCGTGGTCAATTTATAACAGAAATAACCGTGAATTAAATATATATTATGTCGCCACAGAATTACGCGCTTGCAACTTGCGTATCAAGGTTACAACTATACAAATAGTACCTAGTAGTAGCTTTCAGCACTTAATATGGTAAACATACATAGATCTTGTAAACTTATAAATCAAGTACATAAATATAAATTCACAGTGTTAGTTTCTACAGTTCTTACATGTTAATCTCCGGAATTATGGGTCATTACCACCGAAGGAATGTAACATAGTTCCAGTGGCCCGCCAATAAAGGCGGAGAGACGGCACACAGCGGGTTTCTTTAGTGGGTGAAGACCCCACACTACCCTGTTCGTTGCCCCGAGCAACGGGGTGTGGAACATTTTTTCCCGCTTAAACAAAAAAAAATAAAAAAGGGGTCATTGGTAATTATGGTATGGTTAAGGGGTCATCTGTATTATATACAGCCTATATAATTAAACAAAGGGTAGACTAATGTTGTGATATATCATCAACGCTTAGAAGCTATGAAATAAGGTAAGGTGGGCAGAGAAAAATTGAACTATGAATGCTGATAATTGCAATAAATATGTGTGTTATAGATTATCTTTAATATACAATAAATAAAGGGTAAATATATTATATGATGTAGGCAACTATGTATTTCAGTTAATTCAAATTTTCGTCTATGGGAAATTTAATTAAATTTAATTAATTTAATTTATTTTATTTAACTTAATTAAAACGGTACAACAAAGACCAATTACATTAATTAAGAACTTAGTAATAACTAATATAATAACAACAAAAAAAGCGTCGGTTTCCTTTTTACAACACTGAAAAAAAAATACATTAAATAAAATTGAAAAAACGTTGACGTTTACTGCTTTGCGCAATACTATATGAGCCAACTACCGGAATATTAATTTTTACTGGTCCGAAAACAGTAAAATATCTTACTGTTTAAAACAGTAAAAAAAAAATACTGTTCAAAATAGTATAAAAATTTGGTGTAAATATAAAAAAAGTTTAATGTTTAAAACATTAAAATAGTTTAATGTTTACAACATTAAAATAGTTTAATGTTTAAAATATTAAAGTAGTTTAATATTTAAAACATTAAAAAAGTTTAATGTTTATTAATGTGCAGACACAGTAGTTGGTACTGTAAGCGCACATTAAGAGGTACTGCGAATGATAGTATAGTTTAATGTGCCGACACAGGAGTTGGTACTGTAAACGCACATAAAGAGGTACTGTGAATTATAGTATAGTTTAATATGCAGATACAGTAGTTGGTACTGTAAACGCACAGTAAAAGGTAATGTGAATGACAGTATAGTTTAATGTGCAGACACAGTAGTCGGTACTGTAAGTGTTCAGTAAGAGGTACTGTGAATGATAGACTTAAAATCTCATATATTGTAAGCATACAATTTAAATTAGATATTTCAATTGTGTTTCTAAACGAATATTAGGTGGGTTAAAATAAATAAACCAAAAATTTTGTAAAATCACTATATAACTGTGGAAAGATGAAACCGTTGAAATAACATATCAACCTTGGACGTCTACCATCTAAGTCGTTATCATGAATGCTGTAAACATGTAAAGTATTCGAAACGTCGGGATAGTAGAAAATCAAGTAAATTAACGCGATAGATTCCGTAAACGTAGTTTTATTTCAAAATGTGTAACAATTGCGTAAATATCAGAAAGTGTTATGTATAAGTTACTTTATTGTGTTTTACTATTTTTTAAACCTTACTTGTTACTATTTATGACTAGTTAGTCTTACTGAAACCCGCTTTGCTTTTTAATGTTTTTCAGTTTAATGTTTGTAGTAAATTAAACTAATTGTTTCGTTCACTTGATAATAACGTTCGAACCATTAGAATTTCCTGCTTAAACACAATGATTTTTTGAAATATCGTGGTCAGTAAGTTCTATTACGCTACCATTAAAATTAACTGTTTCAATAATTTGGTTATACTGTTTCAAGCAGTAGTTTTCACTACTAAGTTAAATTTATTTTTTGATAATTAAATCGGTAAATCTTACTGTGTTAAATAGTTAATTTTCCTGTCTTGTTTATTTTGCGATACGATTCTAACCATTAAAACTAACTGTTAATAAAGTAATGGTTGCGATTGATTTTTATTATTGTGATTTTAGTAAAAAGTAATGTTCCATCGGTTAAAGTTATTGTTTTGTATTTTACTGTTTTTAAAACATGAGTAGTTACTATTTATGACTAATTATTCTTACTGAAGACCGCTTTGCTTTTAATGTTTGTCAGTTTAATGTTTGTAGTAAATTAAACTAATTGTTTCGTTCACTTGATAATAACGTTCAAACCATTAGAAGTTCCTGCTTTTACACAATGAATTTTTGAAATATCGTGGGTCAGTAAGTTCTAATTTCAATCATTTGGTTATACTGTTTCAAGCAGTAGTTGTCACTACTACGTTAAATTATTTTTTGATAAATATATCGGTAAATCTTACTGTGTTAAATAGTTAATTTTACTGTCTTGGTCATTTTCCGATACGATTCTAACCATTAAAACTAACTATTAATAAAGCAATGGTTGCGATTAGTTTATATTATTGTGATTGCAGTAAAAAGTAATGTTCTATCAGTTACAGTTATTGTTTTGTATTTTACTGTTTTTCAAACATTAGTTGTTACTCTTTATGACTAGTTAATCTTACTGAAGACCGCTTTGCTTTTAATGTTTTTCAATTTAATGTTTGTAGTAAGAAATTATTTTTTTCAGTGTAAAAAAACTATCTTGTCAATGAATTTAAAACGCTTGAAATTCATTAGTTCTTGTACGTAGATCACACTGAAAGTTTTTAGAATTAAATAGGCCAGTAAGTAAAGCAGCCGATGACAAATTTATTTAAATTTCGAATTAGGAACTCTTTAGGAATTTGTAAAATAATGTGTAAAGAAATCATATGTCAATTGTTTTTACAAATTGGCGGCAATTTAAAAAGTGTCTGTCGCATGGAAGTACGGCTCTTACGACTCCCATGGGTGGAGGGGGGGGGGGACAATTCTAAAACCGGCCCCACACGGCGGCAAAAAAAAAGTACAATGGGATAACAAATATAATAAGACACAATATTAAGTAGTACCTAAGACATATACAAACAACATAGACATAGAATGTGCAGTAATAATACACAATAGGTGTCTACATATCAACAGCTTCGTGCAGTTTTAGAAATTGGTATAAGTCAAGTACAAAAGGTCTTTCACGAACATTTAGGCGTCAGAAAGCTATGTGTAGATGGATACCTCATAATTTGACGGAAAATCCAAAACGCCGTCGTTTGGATTGATGCCGCTCAATACCTGAAAAGTACTTATGAGGGAGGTGACTGGAATGCTGTATATGACATCTTCACAGGTGATGAAAGCTGGATATATTGTTATGAAACCGAAACCAAAAGACAATCTGCGCAATAGATGTTTCCATTCAAAGATTTGCCGACAAAAGTAAAGAAGGGCAGAAGACAAGGGAAAAGGATAATTGCCGCATTCTTTGGACGGACAGGTCATTTCGCAACTAGAAGATATAAGGACTGTTACTGCAGATTGGTATGTCAGTCATTGTTTACCAGTTGTCTTAAAAAAGGTTAGACAGCAGCGTCCAAGAAACTAGATCCTCCTCCACCACGACAACGCTCTAGCTCACTCCGCTAGATGGGCTATCGAATATTTGTCTATCGAGAGTGTGGAGTTAGTGGGTTATGCACTTTATAGTCCAGACCTGGCACTTTGTGACTTTTATTTATTTCCAAAAATAAAAGATAAAATTAGACTCTTAGAGGAATTCGTTATAAGAACTCTGAAGATGCCTGGCTGCGTTTGATAAAGGCTTCAATCAATGGTTCCATCACATGCGACTGTGCTTAGAAAGGAAAGGAGACTATTTCGAAAAACAATGAAAATAGTAACAGGTGTCTAGATCAATCCGCTTTTTATTTTCTAAAAACTTTCAGTGTGTAGGTACTCTAAGTGCAGCTAAAAAGCCGATGATGAACTATGTAACTGTATAGAATTATACTTGTTTATTACCATTACTAGTCACGTAGGTCAAAGATTCTCTGAAAAGTTTTAGTAAGTAGCTTGACAAAACCCTCGTTATTATTTATTTAGTCGCTTACGTACGTCGAATAAGTTGAGTGTCACGCAACAAAGGGGCCTGAAATGTTAAAAAATTATTTGATCCCTCAAGTCGGATTCAAACCTTTTTCCCACGTGTAATACTTGTTAAATAGCAATAAAATTAAATATATGCTCGTACAGTTGAATAATACGCCTACCGTATTATTAAACAGTATGAAAATATCCTACAATAACCTAACATATGCGGAAATTACTTTTTAACGAATAGATTTAGGATTTATATATTATATTATATACTTAAGTCATATTTTAATTTCATTGACATAAAACCTAGGATTTTGGAGATACTCAAGGAAACTCCTTAAATTCAAATGAAAAATCCTCCTTAAAATAGAGATTTGTTTTTTTTTTGCTTTTAGTTTCAGAAATGACTTTTTGAAACTTTGTACTGATCCTAAAAATATATCACTATGGACATAGGCAAAATAAATTGGTGTGCAAAGATAGACTTTTTTTTTCACAACCTATTTCTGTCCTACTGATGGGCACGAGTCTCCTCTCAGAGTGAAAGTATCCGTAATTATCACCCATTCGAAAAAAGTTCTTTAGTTTACTTAGAATGTGATGATGTTATTTCGTGACCGTGGCACTGTCGCCGCAGGAAAAATCTAATTTTTAGGTTATATCTCAGGTTCCCAAAATACATATAGTAGAGGGATACCAGCTTTTAAGTCTAAGCAAAAGCTATCAAATAAAAAAAAATATCAAAATTCGTTAAATAATGTTTGTGTTAGCTAACCTAACTAGCCTATACAGTATTTTTTTCTTAAATATCCTAAATGTTTCAAATATAGCTCTGCTAAAACTATACCTATAATAGTACCTACATACAGTATTATATACCGACTAGCCTTTGCCCGCGGCTTCGCCACAGCCAAAAGCTAGTTTTTCGGTTATATCTCAGGTTCCCGATATAGTAGCGGGTTAAAATTTATACCAGTTGTTAAGTCTAAACAAGAGCTATCAAACAAAAAAGTTTCATCAAAATCCGTTTAGTAGTTTTTGCGTGATGCGCGAACAAACAAACAGACAAAAAATCTAAAAAAAAATCGTTTGGTATTTAGACACGCCTATATAGCCTAAAACAGTATTTTTTTCTCAAATATCTTAAATGTACAGACACAGGCTCTGCTACAGCTTTATAATAGTACAGATATACTAGACACAGATATACAGATATACTAGAACAGCCTCCCAAACGTAGCCGCGTGTGATAGCTAGTACTTACCTATTATATATTCGTATTCTTTCTCAAATGCTTAGAATGCGGATTGAACCATTGTGTTGAGAAGTATTTTCTTAGTTGTACGAATCAGGTTCAAAAGGAAGGAAAACATCAAAGATATATCTTGCTCACATTGTGTCTCAACGTTTTAAACATATATTTTTTGCTCTTTAAATAAATATACAAGAATCTTTTTGCGAGTAATTTGGCTTTGTAAATATGTTCTCGTTCACGCATCACTGATTGTTTACTCTTCAAAGTGTAATGGTTTTGATTCCAAGTTGTATATTACGTAGGCAGTTTGGACTGTTTAAAACAGACTACCCATATTGAGATATCGATCTAAAAGCTATCTTTGTAATAAGTTAGAGCAACCGTGCTTATGAAGGTTCACGTGGACCATCTAATTTTAAGGGATGACCTAGTTGAAAAATTCGGTCATCCAAAAGGGGATATACTTAACCATGGCAGTAACGAATATTCGTGTAAATTTGTAGTGCATCTACTATAGTGATGTGACACACAAAGAAATTGCATGTAGGTATCTATATACCTACTATTATAAAGCTGTAACAGAGCTGTGTCTGTCCATTTAAGATATTTGAGAAAAAAATGACTGAAATAGACTATATAGGTCGTGTCTAAACACAAAAGGATTTTTTTAAGATTTTTTGTCCGTTTGTCTGTTTATCTGTTTGTTTGTTCGCGCATCATGCAAAAACTACTGAACGGGTTTTGATGCAACTTTTTTATTTGATAGCTCTTGATTAGACTTAAAAACTGGTATACATTTTATCCCACTACTATATCGGGAACCTGAGATATAACCCAAAAACTAGCTTTTGGCTGCGGCGAAACCGCGGGCAAAGGCTAGTCTACTTATAAATACATAATCTGGATAAGAAGAATGTTATCAAATAAACACACCTAGTCTTCTATACATAAGACATTTTCTATATATAATGGCATACAGCATAATAACTATATAGAATATTCTATATTTTTGGATTATGGGACTGACAACAGACGACAAAATGCCACGTCTACTGTCGTTCGTACTAATTCATTTGAAGTACAAGCAGCGGAGGGCCGATCTAAGCCCCTACCAAAAGGATGTAGGTACTTGATATTGGATTTTAATACAAAGTAAGATTTTCTTTAATAAGATGTTAGCAGTGATGGATTGATGATGAATGATGATGCTTGTAAAAGCATGCAAGTTGATGCAAGTTTCCTTTTTTTTTTTTTAGGTGGGCAAGAATGTCCTACCGCACACCCCGCTGCCCGGGGAGACAAAGGGGTAGTGTGGGGCTCTCACCTTCGCAGTAGGCTTCCGCGGACGACAGGGTACTCCCCGACCCCACAGTCCGCAGCCTCGGCTAGGGCGGCATCAGGCGCAGGTAAGCGCGCGCACGCTGCCCCGCACGCCGGCGGCAAATCGGGTCCGCGAAGGAGGATTCCTCCCGGGCCCTCTCCGCCACCTCCTTCCGCGAGATGACAGCCTCGCAGAAGGCGGCGACCGCGGTCCAGGCCCAGTCACTGCCAACCATCGCTCGCGCAACGGCCGGCAGCGATAGGTCCACCGTCCATGCTGCCGCCCTGCCCATTCTTCCAAGATCGGCTGGAGCGCCCCCACGGTCCAGAGACCAGCCCGGGGCGTCTCCAGCCAAGACTTCCACTTTAGGACGGTGGCGCGGCGGGCATCTTCCCGCCACGATGAGATTGCGCTCGGCGGTCGAGACCGTGCGGTACCCGCGTATTGCCCTGACCGCTACGACCCTCTGTAGACGCCACAGAAGGGCCCTATTGCGAGCGGCCAGGGACTTCGCCCACACAGGCGCGCTCTACAGTGCTATCGACCGTACTACCCCTGCGTAGAGTCGTCGACACGCGAGACTCGGTCCGCCTAAATTCGGCATCAGTCGCCCGAGGGCGGACGCCGTGCCGACGAGCTTTGGCGCAAGACGGCGGAAGTGCTCGTCAAAGTGCCACCGTCCATCCAATACCAGGCCCAGATATTTGATGTGGGCCTGGATTGGGAAGCCCACACCGTTGAGCGGCCCAGAACCGAACCCTGTGGGACGCCACACGACATAGCCCTCCTTACAACGTCCCCTTCCCGGTCCACGAAGAGGACGCTGCGGCCGTCGAGGTAGTCTGCCACCAGCCACCTTAGGTAGAGGGGCACTCCATGGTACCGGAGTGCCTCCTTGATGCAGACGAATGGCAGACTATTGAAGGCGTTGGTGATGTCGAGCGACACCGCCAACAGCACTTCCCTCGAGGTGACGGCCTCCGCAGCCGCAGCCTTCAAGCGCAGAATGGCGTCGACCGTAGACCAACCGGCCCGAAATCCAAAATGAACTTGATGGTTTGCCCGCCTCGTCCAGCAACACGATGGGCCTGAAGGCTGCGACTGTATTCGGAGACCGTCCCGGCTTCGGCAGGAGCACGAGCTTCCCCTCCTTCCAGCAGTCAGGGAACTGTTCGGACACCCGGCAAGCGCCGAACAGTCCTCTGAGGCGGGGCTCAAGGTGGTCGAGGACCAGGGCCAGCACTCGGGTGGGAACCCCGTCCGGCCCAGGGGCGGCGCCTCTGCGCATACGCGCTGCCGCCGCCCCCATTTCCGTCGTCGTCACGGGCGGTACCTCCCGTCGTCGGCCTCCCGGTCATCATCTGGCGGAGCCATGACCGGGGGCGTGTGCACCGCCCGTGAAGGGAAAAGTCCCTCGACCACCTCAGAGAGGAGGCCCGGCTGGAGGGTCTCCGTAAGGGGGGGGGGGCCTGGGCGCGGAGCTTGTTAAATGCCGCGTGGTACGGGCGTCCCCAGGGGTCACGCTCGAGACCCTCCAGCATCTCCTGCCCTTTCGTTGCGGATTCGGCGACGTCGGCTGCGGGTGTAGGACCTCCGGGTACGAATACAGGCCGCACGGAGGTCCGCCAGCTCCGGGGACCACCAGTAGACCCCCTTCCGTCGAGGCGGGTGCCACACGCGGAGCATGGCCGCATCGCAGATCTGCGTAAGCATGCCGCGAATGCGGCCAGCCTCGGCGTCCACGTCTTCCGTCAGGGGCGGAGGCAGCCAAGATTGAAAAATGGCTACCTCCACTAGCAGGTCCCGGTCGAGCCTACCCACAGCCCATCGCCGAAAAGCGGGAGTTATGTCCGCCGCGTGACCCCTGCTAGCACCCTGAAGGGTCCGGGAGACCTCTATCTAAATATATCTGTGGTCTGATAGGGTCTCGACCTCCTCCAGGACTCGCCAGCTCCTTACGCGTGCGGCGACACCAGGGTTAGCGAACGAAAGGTCCACTATCGACCCGCCCCAGGGCCGCACGCAGGTCCGCCTAAACGGGCGGACTCTCGGTTGAGCAACATTAGGTCCGCCGCTGCCGCCCACTCTTGGACCGCCACACCTCGGGCGTCCGTCCTGGGGGACCCCCACGCCGTTGATTTGGCGTTGAAGTCCTCCAGCACGAGCACAGGGTTCGGTGCTATGCACCGTATCGTGGTCTCCAGGCTGTGCAGGAAGACCTCGAAAGCCGCCAAACTACGACTAGGGGAGAAGTACACGAAATACAGCGTGACCCCTCCCCATTCAGCTGCCACATATCCCGTGCCCTGGTCTTTGAGTGACAAGGGCGGGGAATGCGGCGCCGCCGAACCGACGACCGCCACAAAGCCATCCCCGCTACCCACCCAATTGGGGCGATCCGGGATTATGTAGGGCTCCGCGGCTACGGCAACTCCGATCGACCGCTCCGCCATGGATTGCAGGAAGAGGTCCTACGCCCTGGCGGAACGGCCGAGATTCCCTTGGAGGAGGATAGCGTCGTGATCCGTTATTGGACCACGATATCCTCCTCCATGCGATGCGGCGGTCCAGCCGCGCCGGGTTGGGCAGCCGGGGCCGATTGGCTGCCCACCCCCCTCTTAGGGCCTGACTTGGCCGGAGGCCTGCACCCTACCCGCCCCATACAGTGGTTGGCGGGGCGATTGCCCGCCGCGCACGCGGGGCAGTGTGGGGTGCCAGAACAGGCAGCCGCCTGGTGCCTTGCCTGACCGCAGCATAAACAAAGCCCGCTGCAGTCGAAGCAGTTTGTGCACAGCGGCCGGGTGTGACCAACCACCATGCACTTGTAGCACCTGGCAGGCCGGGGCTTTAACGTGATTACCCACGCGGCGTTCCAGCCCACCAGAAGTCTACCGGTGGCGACCAAATCCTTGGCCGCCGCGACAGGGCACGATACCCAGAAGGCACCCACACCACCTGGACCTGAGCGAATGGTGCCCACCCGGATGGCGCTGCTGGGAGATCCTGTTTTTAAAAATTGTGACCTTATATCCATTTGGTTCCCACGAGTATGGGAGAAAGGAGGTCCACCGGGCAGAGCTCCCTGTACCCGGGTAAGCGTACATTTGTAACCCAACACAGGGGGTCCGCAGGTACCCTGGCTGGGGCCGCGCTCGAGACTGAACTACCCATCAGCCATGCATCTCCTCGCCGCGCGCCAGAGCTTAAGATTCGGGGTATTTTTTTATAGAGGTTGTCTTCCTCGCGGTCCAGGCGATTAAGCCAAGACCCTCGTTCCTGTATGCCCGCGAGACGTAACCACAGACACGTGATCAGGTTTACAATTTGGGACGGGGGGGCCGCTGTGGCCCCACTTTCCCCCCTCTCCAGAGCCCGGGGAGGCAGTCTGGCCCCAACGACTCCGACGCCTCGTCTATCCGCCGTGCCCTCTGCTGAGTCAGAGGGACACGCGGAGACCCGTCCTGTCCGGAATTTTAGCCGCCGGCGACTGCTGACGTTGCCCGGGGTGCACCACTAGGAGGTAAACCGGCACCACATCCCTGTAAGCAAGTTTCCTTTAATAACCTTAAACGATGCAAAAATGATAATATAAACTATCGGGGGCCATCTATTATGTATATAAATATGTATAAAGGTAATATTACTAGCCTTTGCCAGGAAAACGGTTTCAGGTTTTCGATATAGCAGCGGAAGATAATATGAAAGAAAAAATACTGTATTTAAGGGGTATTATTTGAACAAAATATTTTTTTTAAATGTGCCTCTGTTTATGTGTTTGTTTATTGTTTTACATCACGTAAAAACTATTGAACGGATTTTGATAAAACTTATTTGTTTGAAAGCTCTTTTTTTATTATTTTACTCCCGATGCTCCGACTGGGTTGCACCAGCCGTGACTACGGCTTTTATAATAAGGTACACCACCTATATATGTACGCGTTAAGACCCGTTTCATTTGTTTTATGTAGTTATGAAACGCGATAATTTAAAATCTTAACTTATAAACTCTTGTATCTTTGTAACAGATACATTTATTTCGTCAATTTTATGAATATAAAGGCGAAATATGTAGCTTGTATTCAATCTAGCTAGATCCGCTCGGACCCCGATTGTAATACCCAACTTAGTGAAACAAGGCACAGCTTCCCTTGTTAAGACCATAAATCATAATCACGGGAAGACTGGGACTAGTTAACTAGCCTTAAACTTTAATGAAGTCATAAACGATCATAACCTGACGTTACAAAATGTAATTAGTACGTATACCGGGACCACTGAAACATAATAGAATACTAGCTTCTACACGCGACTTTGTCTGCGTGGTCTCAAAATTCAAACTTCGTCGTCGTCGTTGAACGTTTGTATATGCATATTTCGCAAGAACTTTAATATTTAACATTCACATTATGCATATTTCATAGAAACTTCGGGATAAAAAATATTAACATGAACTGTAGCTTTATTTGTATATCATTTCATTGTTAGATCTATATGAAAATAGCTATGCTATGCCAGCGGAATTATTCGTGTTTTCGTGATAAAAAATGTCCTACATTTTCATGCAATGTATTCAATTATTTTCTATTATAGCCACATTCAAATCCAATTTTGTTTTTATTGCGTTTTTGATTTATATTTTTTTAGCATTTGACATTCTCCGCTTCTTTTTAAATTACAAATTATTTGTGAATAAGGAACAACAGATTTTTGTACGAGCGGGAATCGAATCGCATCTTTTCCAATCCGTGGAAGTGCTTTAAGCCACTGAGCTATCGTACAGACCTATTTGGTCATCCCAATTTCCTCATCACATTTGTCTTTACGACCAACGCCATCTATCGGAATGCATTTACATGCATCAATCCAATATAGTAAGTTTAATTTTGCAATTAAAATTCATACTATTTGATGGCGCGATTTTTGAAACTTTTTGATCTATATTTTTTTTTAGCATTTCACATGCTCCGCTACTTTTTAAAGTACAAATTATTTGTGAATAAGGAAAAAGAGATTTTTTGTATGAGCGGGAATCGATCCCGCGTCTTTTCCAATCCGGGGAAGTGCTCTAAGCCACTGAGCTATCGTACAGACCTATTTATGTGATGAGGAAATTGGGATGACCAAATAGTATTGGGATGACCAAATAGTATTGGGATGACCAGTATAGTAGTTAGTTGTCCTGTGTGGGAATCGAAACCACAATACACGAGGACGCCGGTATCTAAACCACTCCGCATTCCGAAGCCGATGTTTAATGCATTTCTCATAAAGATCGTTTCAGTTATTCTGTCCGTTGTTATTCTTTCTCTCTCTTTTCATTTTCCTTCTTACATTTTCTGGTTACTTCCCATTGGCTAATTATAAAGCTTGTCCGTAGCCTAATCAGTAGTCTGAGCTCTATCATTCCATTTATTAAAACTATGCTTTGTGTAATAAACTGTTTGCCACACTGTGTAACACATTAGATAAGACTTCTCCCGCTTCTCTCTTTCTTAGTAGCATCGACCACTTTTACCAAACTCCATCTCGATTTACAGTGAAATTGACATAATTTTTTTGTTATGTCTGAAGGAGGAGGACCATTGCACTCATCTACTTTAAACTGCTACGACAAGGGGAAAAAGAGTTTTTTTAATGCATCCGACTCTTCTATATGCAAGCACACCCAGCTACGCGTTGCTGTGGCACATATAATTCGTTCGTTAATTTTGAAGTAAAAATAATCAGGATAAAAATCACACATTTTGAAAACAAAACACTATGCATATCATTACTTATGTGTACCTTTTGAAATTATAATTACCTTTTGAAATTAAACTATAGCCTTGCTTCTCTCAGCATAAATTGTCCGGTTCAACCGGCGAAGTATCACGCTCTCACAGAAACAATGGTAAGTAGGTATCATCCCATCCTACTTGATGTCCTATCGATCATTCCTTCTTCTGCGGAAGATGATGAAGGATGACATCGTGCAAGACCTTGTGTTGCTACCAGCAACGTCATAGTAACTTGCTAGCGTCAATAAGCTACAGTAACTGGTTACCTTCAGGCTTGTTTGCCATTCGCGTAGCATAAAAAAATAAGTATTACTTTTGCAGAATATTTGTCAAACCCATCTTTTTTTTTATTTTAGGTGGGCAAAAATGTCCTACCGCTCACCCCGCTGCTCGGGGAGACTACGGGGTAGTATGGGGCTCTCAGCCACTAAAAACCCACCATGCGCCCTCACCCGCCCTTGCTACAGCGGATCACGAGTACCGCGTCGTTACGACCGCGATCCGCAGGCTCCAGCCCCTTCGGGCACCCTCTCTTGAGCGACACCCCGCGCACTTGGGCGTCACACTTTCGCGGTAGGCTTCCGCGTACGGCAGGGTACTCCCCGACCCCACCGTCCGCAGCCTCGGCTAGGGCGGCATCAGGCGCAGATAAGCGCGCGCACGCCGCCCCGCGCGCCGGTGACGAATCGGGTCCGCGAAGGAGGATTCCTCCCGGGCCCTCTCCTCCACCTCCTTCCACGAGTTGACAGCCTTGCAGAAGGCAGCGACCGCGGTCGAGGCCCCGTCACTGCCAACCATCGCTCGCGCAACGGCCGGCAGCGACAGGTCCACGCCTATGACTGCAACGAGTTCCCGGCGCTGCACATCCCAGGCCGGGCACTACTCGAGTGTGTGCTGCGCCGAGTCCTCGCCGCAGCCGCAGTGGTGACAGCCTGGGGTCATCTCCCTCCTAGCGATCATGTGCAGGTATTTGCCGAAGCAACCATGCCCCGACAAAACCTGCACCAACCGGAATGGGTGAGGACCCCGTGCTGCCGCCCCGCCCATTGTTCCAAGATCGGCTGGAGCGCCCCCACGGTCCAGAGACTAGCCCGGGGCGTCTCCAGCCGAGACTTCCACTTGAGGATGGTGGCGCGGCGGGACATCTTCCCGCCACGATGAGATTGTGCTCGGCGAGGGGCAACTGCCCCCCGCTCGCGCCGTCGACGCCCGCCGGTAGACGTCGGTGAGCACCTCCGCCTCCAGATACCACGGGGAGGTTCCGGCCAACGCGCAGGCTGCATCGGTCGAGACCGTGCGGTACCCGCGTATTGCCCTGACCGCTACGACCCTCTGTGGACGCCACAGAAGAGCCCTATTGCGAGCGGTCAGGGACTCCGCCCACACGGACGCCGTACAGTGCCATTGACCGTACTACCCCCGCGTAGAGTCGTCGACACGCGAGACTCGGTCCTCCCAAATTCGGCATCAGTCGCCCGAGGGCGGATGCCGTGCCGACGAGATTTTGGCGCAAGACAGCGGAAGTGCTCGTCAAAATGCCACCGTCCATCCAATACCAGGCTCAGATATTTGATGTGGGCCTGGATTGGGAAGCCCACACCATTGACCGTTTTCGAGGCGCTGGCGTGCGGGCCACGTCGGCGCCCATGGAAGAGTAGGGCCTGAGACTTTTCAAGGGCCACCCTAAACCCCAGCGCCTCGATCCGCCTGACCACCTCCGCAGTACCTGAGGTGGCCAGCGTTGCCGCCTCCTCGAGGGTCCCGCCACGGGCTGTGACGAGCGTATCGTCTGCGTAGCAAATTACGCCCAGCCCGGGGGGGAGCCGGCCACGGAGGACCCAGTCGTACCCGATGTTCTGCAGGAGCGGCCCAATAACCGAACCCTGTGGGACGCCGCACGACATAGCCCTCCTTACAACGTCCCCTTCCCGGTCCACGATGAGGACGCTGCGGCCGTTGAGGTAGTCTGCCACCAGCCGCATTAAGTAGAGGGGCACTATATGGTACCGGAGTGCCTCCTTGATGCAATCGAATGGCAGACTATTGCAGGCGTTGGCGATGTCGAGTGACACCACCAACAGCACTTCCCTCGAGGTGACGGCCTCCGCAGCCGCGGCCTTCAAGCGCAGATTGGCGTCGAACGTAGACCGACCCGCCCGAAATCCAAACTAGGCGTCAGACAGGTTGGGGTCGACCGGTCCTAGGTACCGGACGATGCGGGCAGAGACTACCCTGGATCGCTTGAGGAGTTTGCCCGCCTCGTCCAGCAACACGATGGGCATGAAGGCCGCGACTGTATTCGGAGACCGTCCCGGCTTCGGCAGGAGCACGAGCTTCCCCTCCTTCCAGCAGTCAGGGAACCGTCCGGACACCAGGCAAGCACCAAACAGTCCCCTGAGGCGGGGCTCAAGGTGGTTTAGGACCAGGCCCAGCGTTCGGGCGGGAACCCCATCCGGCTCGGGGGCTGCGCCTCTCCGCATACGCGCTGCCGCCGCCCCCATTTCCGTCGTTGTCACGGGCTGTACCTCCCCGTCGTCGGCCTCCCGGTCATCATCTGGCGTTGTCAAACCCACCTCCCGTAACCATGTACGCTGTAAAGTGTCTGAATAGTCGAGATAGCGCAAAATCCATTAATCAAGGTTTATTCCAAAAGTAATAAACCGTTTTCATGATGTAAAATAAAATAATATAAGTAAAATATAGTTATGTAAGAGGGAGGGCATTTGGTCAATATCTATATACGTTAGTGGGCGTCAAGGTTTAATGAGAGCATATAACAGGGTGTTTAGCATATCATACGGTTAAATCTTTTACAAATATGTCGGTCGTTATAACAATACTCAATTTTAAGTAGTCAGGGCGGACCAGCGGGTTCTCGACACTGATCTCACGTCGCTCTCACCAGCATTTAATCACATGATTTTGCTATGATTCTCTATGATCAACCAGCTCTCTTCAGAAAAACTCAGAATACCACAATATCGTCAAGATCTTTAGAAAAATCAATGACGAAATGGCGCTTCGACCTCACTCGAGCCTTAGCCTGTGCTTTGATTGGACACAATTTACAACATAGACTTAATTATAAACATTAGTGTGTAGACGTTACACTAAGAGCAAAATAAATTAAATGGTAAAGTAGTAAGGTACCTTAGTGATAGAGCCTTACTTATCCCAGCATGAATGGGCCGGCTCGATCGGGGAAGTACCACCCTCACGTTGATCAGCGTGAAACAACGGTAAATACTCATACCGCTGTGTTTCTTATGGTGAGTGAGAGCGCCGGAGACCTAAGCACCATCCCTATCCTCTCCTTATTATACTTCATCTCAACCTCCTATCCCATTCCATGAAGATGGCGACGCGCGAGTGATGCTTCTGCACTGCAACTGCTTAGCATTAGGTGGCCGTATATTTGTTGGCCACCCACGTAGTATAGAAAAAAATAAATCAAATTCAATATTTAATAGAATTTAATAAACCATTACTAATGACAAACAATACCTCAGATCAAATCAACGCACCCCTGACTTTTACTAATTAAACTCTGCCCTCCGATATAAACAATAAAATATTAAAAAGCTTAACTTTATTTTAAAAGAGGTCCAGCTGTTTTCGTTTAATAAAAATAGGCACAGTACAAAGAGCAAAACACAAAATTAATAAAGCTTTAAAATATACAGCGAATTTTGTTGTAATGAACGACGATGGCTCAATGCCTGTACCTCCTGACGTATTTCCGGCACCCATAAAATCCAGACAATGATGAATGGATAGCTAGTAGGCATATTACCTACTTGTGTACACGGTAATCATAATACCGGTGCGTGGCGCCGTTCTCTGCAAAGCTTATAAAACATCAAATGTTTCTATTAAACACGTAACTATATAAAATTATTTAAATTTTATATATATATACCTATTTTTTTTATTGTATATGGTGGCAGACGAGCCTCGGCCCATCTGATGGTAAATGGTAACCGTCGCTCATAGACTCAACTATACGAGAATATTGTCAAGACGCAGTTCACCATTTCATTTTACATATATATACTCGTACTTATATGAAATGAGAAGAATAAACGGCTTTTTACTACTTTTTAGTTCAATTAGCTATTTAAAGCGTGTTATTTTAGTTTTTTAAACTACAATTTATTTTCTTCCTTTAAGTCTCAAATTAGTATCAAAAGTACTGTTATTTAAAAGAAATAAAACCTACTTATGCCGTGATAATTTGCCTTTAAACTTCATCGGACGGACGGACATGGCTAAACTATAAGGTTCTTTATTGGCTACGGAATAGGCATGGGTAACTCAGCAAAATGCCTTGCGTTAACTCAGTAACTCAGGCGCAGTTAATTGCGCCGGCTCATTGCGTTAACTCAAAATTGCGCCATGGCGCAACAAAATAAAACATTTTTTCCCGAAAAAAAAAAAGGTATAAGTAACTCCATTTACATTTCACGGAGTTGCAGTTTATAACAATGATATTTGAAATTGTCCTGGACTATGCGCCAACTCATTTTTAAGTAGTGAGTTAAAACACCCAGCGCAGTGAACTGAGTTAGCGCAACTGGGCGGCGCAGCGCAGTGTTACACATCTCTACTACGGAACCCTAAAAACCGATAAATATTTAATAAATAAATAATAAATAATTTTATCAAATTAGTGTATTGTCATCGGTCCTCGATAAATTTACAAAGTTTGAACAAAATCTGGCCGTTTAAAGTGGGTCAAAATCGCACCCAAAGGAGTCGGTTACAAACATATAAACATACAAATATACAGGTGAAGTTAATAAAAAGCGTGTAAAAAACTATACTGTCGTATTGTTTGCAAGGGTCTCCTTTTAGTCTAAAACCTGGTTTCCACAGACCCAGTAACTGCCGGATTGTGGAGGACAGTTACTGTTCGACAGGTACCTAATGGGTTCGTGAAAACAAAGTTGAGTCAGCTCCAACCGGTCAGTTACTGTCGGTCAGCTACTTAATACGCTGACATTCCCCCACTCCTGTGGGAGTGACAAAGACAAAGAAGAGGAAGACTAAGAAGCTACCACCGGATCGGAACGCGGCCTGACTGAGAAAGATCCGGCCAGAAAACTCAGTAGGCAACAACTGTTATGGATTATTAATCTTAGCTTTTGGCTAAATCAATATATTTAATAATATAAACTAATAACCAAGATTTTCTTCTTACAGGTAGTAATTGGTAGTTTGTGGTAGAATTTTTGAGCACTAAATAAAAACAAAAATTTTACAATTTAAAGAGGAGTATTATACTCATTTTAATATACTAACTTAAAGTCTCATACATTGTAAGCATAAACATTTGAAGTAGATATTTTCACTGAGGTTTATTTAAAAGAAATAAAACCTACTTATGCCGTGATAATTTGCCTTTAAACTTCATCGGACGGACGGACATGGCTAAACTATAAGGTTCTTTATTGGCTACGGAATAGGCATGGGTAACTCAGCAAAATGCCTTGCGTTAACTCAGTAACTCAGGCGCAGTTAATTGCGCCGGCTCATTGCGTTAACTCAAAATTGCGCCATGGCGCAACAAAATAAAACATTTTTTCCCGAAAAAAAAAAAGGTATAAGTAACTCCATTTACATTTCACGGAGTTGCAGTTTATAACAATGATATTTGAAATTGTCCTGGACTATGCGCCAACTCATTTTTAAGTAGTGAGTTAAAACACCCAGCGCAGTGAACTGAGTTAGCGCAACTGGGCGGCGCAGCGCAGTGTTACACATCTCTACTACGGAACCCTAAAAACCGATAAATATTTAATAAATAAATAATAAATAATTTTATCAAATTAGTGTATTGTCATCGGTCCTCGATAAATTTACAAAGTTTGAACAAAATCTGGCCGTTTAAAGTGGGTCAAAATCGCACCCAAAGGAGTCGGTTACAAACATATAAACATACAAATATACAGGTGAAGTTAATAAAAAGCGTGTAAAAAACTATACTGTCGTATTGTTTGCAAGGGTCTCCTTTTAGTCTAAAACCTGGTTTCCACAGACCCAGTAACTGCCGGATTGTGGAGGACAGTTACTGTTCGACAGGTACCTAATGGGTTCGTGAAAACAAAGTTGAGTCAGCTCCAACCGGTCAGTTACTGTCGGTCAGCTACTTAATACGCTGACATTCCCCCACTCCTGTGGGAGTGACAAAGACAAAGAAGAGGAAGACTAAGAAGCTACCACCGGATCGGAACGCGGCCTGACTGAGAAAGATCCGGCCAGAAAACTCAGTAGGCAACAACTGTTATGGATTATTAATCTTAGCTTTTGGCTAAATCAATATATTTAATAATATAAACTAATAACCAAGATTTTCTTCTTACAGGTAGTAATTGGTAGTTTGTGGTAGAATTTTTGAGCACTAAATAAAAACAAAAATTTTACAATTTAAAGAGGAGTATTATACTCATTTTAATATACTAACTTAAAGTCTCATACATTGTAAGCATAAACATTTGAAGTAGATATTTTCACTGTGTTTCTAAACGAATATTAGGTGGGTTAAAATAAATAAACCAAAAGAAATAACATATCAGCCTTGGACGTCTATCATCTAAGTCCACCCGTGATCATGAATGCTGTAAAGTATTCGAAACGTCGGGATAGTAGTAAAATCAAGTAAACGGGATAGATTCCGTAAACGTAGTTTTATTTCAAAATGTGTAACATTCGCGTAAATATCAGAAAGTATTACATAAAGCCATTATTTTTATCAATGAAGTCCAAAAAGTCCTTAGGTCTATCTGCCAAACTACTATCCATTAAAAGATAAGTTTATTTCATTAAATATCATTTTATACTTAACTAATCTATACTATTATAAAGCTGTAACAGAGCTATGTCTGTACATTTAAGATATATGAGAAAAAAAAATACTTTATTAGGCTATATAGGCGTGTCTAAACACAAAACATTTTTTTTTAGAATTTTCATCTGTTTGTTTGTTCGCGCATCACGTAAAAACTACTGAACGGATTTTGATGCAACTTTATTTATTTGAAAGGCCTATAATAAAAGTAAGCATAATAAATTTGAAGTAGATATTTTGACTATGTTTCTAAACGAATATCAGATGGGTTACAATAAATAAACCAAAAATTTTGTAAAATCATATACTGTGGGTAGATGAAACCGTTGAAATAACATATCAGCCTTGGACGTCCATCATCTAAGTCCACCCGTGATCATGAATGCTGTAAAGTATTCGAAACGTCGGGATAGGAGTAAAATCAAGTAAACGCGAGAGATTCCGTAAACGTAGTTTTATTTCAAAACATTTTATAAGTTGATACAATACCAATTTTCGAGAACCTAACTATACTCGTAATTAAACTGATATTCCCATACAAATTTTCGACCCACATAATATGTGGATATGTAAGTAAAGATGTTGAATCGCGTCGTTATCCATACAAGTATATAAAATTGAAGTGTCTATTTTTTAGCAAATGCCTCTGAAAATAGGTTACCTATAATAAAATTGCTATTTTGAAAGTTTTTGTTCTGTCTGTCTGTTTATGCTAGCTAGTCTCGAAAATGGCTGACTGGCCGCATTCGTAACGACGACTTAAGAGAGCGAATAGGTATGAAAGAGAGTATTGGTGTAAAGATGCGAAAGAGAATGCTCCGATAGTTCGGACATGTGGAAAGAATGTCGAACGAGCGACTGGTTAAGAAGATATACAATGCGAAAGTCGAAGGATGTAGGTACAGGGGGGGACCGAGACTCACCTACCTAGACCAAATCGGTCATGTATTGAAGGAAGGTGGAGTCAAGAGTCTCCGAAACCGGCGAGCGTGTATGAAGAGAGTTATGAATGTTGAGGAAGCGAGAGATGTATGCAAGAATAGAGCCTCTTGGCACTCTGTTCTCTCTGCCTACCCCGCAAGGAAAATGGCGTGATGATAAGTAAGTAAGTATCTCGAAAATGTTTAACAAAAAGTAATAGACTCAAGCAGGGTTTGAACCCGTGCCTTCTGAATAACTTTCTGCTAACTGAGCTATATCGTGCCACTCATTCAGGGCCATCATTTTCCATAATAGATTCCTTATCGAATATATTTACATACATTGTTCCAACCAGGTAAGCTTAATTAAAGAAAAGAAGTCGCCAGTTCAAACCCCACTCGTAGCTATCATTTTCTATTTTACATATTCGCATTTTGTGTTCAAATATAATGACACATGAACAACATAACAAAAATGTTCAACCGATCATTGTAACTTTCATTTGATAAAGCAATTTACAAATTAACAGTCACTAAGTACGAAGTGTCTTAGATTCAAGAAAGGTAAAATTATGCTTGACAATACTTGCAATGTGATTTTTTCTAAACTTAATGGACTTAAATTGAGTACATAGATTGAATGAAGCTACAGAATAAGGCACTGTATATGTATAGAATATGTAGCGAGTTTGTAGAGTCCCAAGTCACGCGTACATTTTACTAGCTCATTAGGGAACTGTTAAGTTCATCAAATATTTAAGTGACTCTTACCTCAAGAATTAATTTAATGAGACAAAAGTTGAATATGTATATTATGTAGACCCTGCGTAGCAACTAGATAAAAGCGCGGACTATAAGACATATTTAGGCGAAATTTACCAAGTCACTTGTATATTTAGCCAGCTCATTAAAAGGCTAAAGTCAACCAATTACATAAATATTTAATAAACTTAGTTCAAGAATAAAGTAAATAATTAAAGAAAATTCTTTGTAACTCATTGATTTTTAAATAAGTCGTATAATATTGTCCAAAGTTGCAATTTTCTATTGATATATGTCGCTGTTTTAAAGTAAAAGAGATATTGACAAATGCAGTCCTAGATGTCGCAAGTGGCAATTTTAGATGTATTCAGTTGCTGTTGTATATATAGAACCACAATATTGCTTTTTTTGTAAGGAAACTAGCGATGTTTTTTTGTTTTCTTAAATTGTTTTTGTTTACAGTTTAATTAATTATTCAATTTAACATGTTTATATATATTATATGCACTTATGCAGGTATATATGTAAACTCATGGATTGTTGTTCTTACTAATTGCCAGATGGCGCCTTGCAAAATGACAGAGGTAGACCAATATAGAAGTACTTCTTAAAATTAGTGCTAGATGGCGTATAAGAGATGAAACCCACATTAGTAATTTTTGAAATTAGCGCTATCTATGTGATTTATTGAAAACTACTTAATAAAACCAATACATTATTAGTTACTTATCAAATAATCAATTTTATTGTGAAAAATGAAGATTATGAGGCGTGCAGTTTTGGATTTTCCAAAGTATTTAGATATTTTATATAGTATATTTTAAGCGTAACTAACTTTAACTGCGTCGGTGGTGCAACGGTAGAGTGAGCGGCTGCTGATCATGAGGTCTCGGGTTCGATCCTTGGGTCGAGAAGTGTTATTGAGCTTTTTGTAAAAAGAAAAATTCTCAATAGCAGCCCGGAGTTTGCAAAATGTGCCAGGTAGACGGCAATAGGCTCGCCCCCTATTACGTGGCACGTAAACATAGTTGGCGAACCGTGCATGTGTAATACACCTCTGCCTACCCCTTCGGGGACACAGGCGTGATGCTATTTTTTATTGTATGTAGCACGCATGTCATTAGGGTGTAGCTAGTGGATCGTCTACCAGCATAAGCTACAAAAATATGCTGCATGAATGCTGTGTGGTTAAAGTACGAGTAATCACCTCTTCAATGCCGTTGGCTGTTGTGGAATTCCGACACGAACATGGACATTTTCTTTTTTTTTTTAATTGCCAATGGTGGCAGAAGAGCTAACGGCCCACCTGATGGTAAGTGGTAACCGTCGCTCATAGACTTTGGCAACACCAGGGGTACAGCCAAGCCGCCGCCTACCGTGAGTAAAGTGCTCTTCTCAAACCTCGTTTAAAGAGGAAATTTAAAGAACACAAATTATACACAGACTCAACACAACTGTTTATAAATCGCACAAATAATAATATTAGGTATTCTATGTAAGAATCGACCCCCAAACGTAGAATAAAAAAAAAACAAACAACAGTCGGCATCTAAATTGTTCATTCAAAATTTACTAACATTTTAAATTCATATAACTATGATTATTACACATGATGACACACATACGCTTGGTTCAAATGGCAACGCGGTCTGTCCACAAAGCCTTACGGACGAACGAGTAGTTATAGGTAACAACGGGGCGCAAATTTCACGCAACATTATGCCGGGGCAACGGTAGCGTATGGGCCGTAGCCTGTGGGCCGCGGGCTCGCAGGGCCCGCCGCCGGCCCGGTGTCTGACGTGCAGCGAATCGATGCAGCTCCGCCCCCGCGCTAACCTCGCCCGTCGAAGCTCTTGCCACGATTTTCCTCGCCTGTACCCAAACATCCCTACGAAGTTAATTATTTTTATTTACTGTGAAGTTGGATGACCTTTAGATAATTTTCCTTTACTCGCAATTAATTTAAATGCTACGTGTGATATTTTTATCTAATTATTAATAAATTGAAACACAATAAGTTATGGATTTTAATATCCCCAACATTTAATAATACTACAGATGACCCAGTGAACTTCGTATCATTTACAATTTATTTTATCAGTAATCAATCCTAATCAATATGCATCGTCTATGATTTGGATTTTGATAGGTTATTAAATCGAGGTAAAGGTTATTAAAATAAAAACTTGCTTATATAAATTAGAAAGAATGACAGTACCTGTCATTTTGTCGTCTGTTAGCCAAATAAAATACCCATACAAACTTGCCAATAATAAATATATATTTTTTCTACGTTTTTATAAAAGGCCTTTCAAATAAAAAAAGTTGCATCAAAATCCGTCCAGTAGTTTTTGCGTGATGCGCGAACAAACTAATAGACAAAAAACCCAAAGAAAATCGTGTTGTGTTTAGACACGCCTTTTTTTTGTTTTTCTTTTTTTGTTAAGGCGGGAAAAACTGTACCTAACCGCAAACCCCGTCGTTCGGGGCAACGAACAGGGTAGTGTGGGGCCCTCACCCACTAAATAAACCCGCCGCGTGCCGTCTCTCCGCCAATATTGGCAGGCCACCGGAACCATATTATATTCCTTCAACAAATTCAGCCAAATTCAGACATTTTTTCTTAAATATCTTAAATGTACAGACACAGCTCTGTTACAACTTTATAATAGAATAGATAGATAGATAACTACTGGTTGAACATAACTACGAAACTACTAACGCCGCGATACCGGCTTCCAATCACGGGTTGAACCAAGAAACATAATTAATAAGCTTTCGCTGTTCTCAGCAGCAGGCTGTATCTAATAGGGGCTTCTTAATATCCCCGTGAGGAAATCTCTGTCTGATCACTCTCCGGTAGTGTCAATTTCCGTCCCATCGGATATAACAGGATTAGAAAGTGCACTTGTGTCAGCACATTTAGCGTAGTTTTTTACTTAATATAAGTATCAATTTAATATGTGGGTTACACTTTATTACAGTAATTATTTATAATATGATTTTCTACTTTTTAGTTAATTTAGCTATTACAGCGAGATTTTTTTTTTGTTTTTAAACTATCAATGATTATTCAGATGACTAATAAGTACAGACAGAAATCAGGAACGCAAAGCTTTGGTAAGTAAGTGTTTAAGCAGGATACTTAAAGTCTTAGATAGTTTAACGCCCTTTTGAAAAATACCTATTTATTATAGAAGAATGGCTATCATCACAACGCTTTTTCACTTTTTTGCCATTTCACCAAATGATATAATGCAAAATATCAAAACTACGGTATATATTGAGTAGTTCCCTTAATTCCTCAAAAACGGAACCAATCTGAAAGTATGTCAAACCGGCTTATAAATAGTGATGGGGTAACAAACACTAAAAAAATAAAACCTAATTTAAACCCTCCTCCTTTCTTTTTGAGTTGGTTAACAAACCCTTGTAGGTCCAATTTACACTTGACTGATTTTGACAGAGATGTATATATAAAATAATAATAATGTTTTATTTCAGAAAAATGTATACAAAACACAGTACAAAAATAAAGTTACATAGCATAAGATTTATTACATGTTGTGCATATAATTAGTACCTTCGTTTCATAGACTATTTCATAATGCCTGCATGTATCTAGGCAAATAGGAAACAGGGTTCAACTATAAAAATAGTAGTTAAATGTTAGAATATCTATTAACTTTATCGTGGTGTTGATATAATTTACAAGTAGAGCGTGTTGTCACATGTTTTGCTTTTCGTATTTAAATATTGTATTTTATTAATTATATTATTTACGTCATAAAAGGCAAGTGTGTTTTTGAGTGTGTGCATGTCACCTTCTATTTTTTGTGAGTAAGGCTTACTTACTTACTTCAGACGCCAGTTAGTTATTATAATTTTTAGATGGTATTTAGGTAGGTACTTATTTAAATTAAGAATAATATTTTTCTTATGGATTTTTTGACATATTTGTTGATGATATTCTAACTAATAAAAAGCTGTAACAAAGCTGTGTCTGTACATTTAAGATATTTGAGAAAATATTACTGTAAGTACCTATTACGCTATAACTATAGACATTTTTTTTAGATATTTTGTCTGTTTTTACTTTTTGTCGGTTTGTCCGTTTATTTGTTCGCGCATCACGCAAAACTACTGGAATGGATTTTAATTCATTTTTTTTATTTGATACTTCTTCATCAGACTCATATCAGACTTAAAAAACTGGTATAGGTACATATTTTATCCCACTTAATTCCATGAGCAGGACAAATAAAATATGAATTTAGCATTAGGTATGCTAAGACTACATTTCAAGTTTCTACAATACGATTTTTCCACCACGTTTCGTGCCTTAGGGATTCCTTTCATGTAGTAAGTAGGTACAAACATGGTTGACGTGCGCACAACAACGAATCAAAATTTCATGTTGAATGGATGAATGGTATAGGAGTTAGGTACGAATAGAAACGCATTTTTTTGGAAATAAGTGTGCATGGTCCATCTCACTCTTGGGCAATATTTATACTTTCCTCACCTACACACATTAAATTCAAAGGCTTTCGGGTTTCTAAGTATCGGTGTGTCGATATATTTTTTTGTCAATTTTATCAAGGAATGCCCAACAGAATTCTGGATAAAGCTAGGGATATGATAAATTTTATGACTAGCTTTTGCTCCCGGCTCCACCGCAGACAAAAGCTAGTTTTTATATTATTTATTTATTTATTAAGGTACATCATCAATATACATATATAATTTTCACAGGATTTGTAGGAAACATATTTTTCTAATATGCATATCTGTTAAAGACGTACACAACATCAACATTCATTGTTTAACTACACAAATGGTTTTACAATTAAAGATTAGTAGTTAAAAAAGAAGAAACAGGTACAACAAAATGTTATATCTCAGGTTCACGATGTAGTAGCGGAATAAACATAGGTAAGTACTTAATACCAGTTTAAAGAACAAATTAAATAAATCTGGGGAAGTGCTCATCCTTCGTGCTATTGGAAGGGACGCAGGTTCGATTCCCGCTCGCGCTAAAGTTCGCTTTTTCCACATTTCACATACCATTTGTTCTTTAAAGTACCTGAGCATGTCAAGTGCTAAAATACAGATCAAAAATTTATAATACCAGTTTTAAGTCTAAACAAGATCTATCAAATAAAAAGTTTCATTGAAATCCGTTCAGTAGTTTTTGCGTGATGTGCAAACAAACAAATAGACAAACCGACAAACTGGCATAACGGAGAACACTGAATAATTTGATATTTTGAGTCTACTGTTTTATTTAGATAAGATAATATCCCACTGTCAGGTGATATATAAGTGTGTTGGTTCTGTGGTATTAGATATTACAAAAATAGTAATAAATACTATAATTTTATGGGTGAATGTTGCAGCTGTAGGGGGGAAATAGCATATCACCTCACTCCTCTCTTAAGCTTGGTGGATACTGCCAGCAGCTCTACTCCCTACTATGCTCCTAATATAGCAAAATCCATATATGACACTTACCACTTACCATCACATGGGCCCTGGGCCCGTAGAATGTAACTCACTAAATTGTATCGACATCATATCGTCTCGCTTGTGATTGGTAGAGAAACCGACGCGTGATGCGCAATAATCCCTCGGCCAATCACGGTAGTCGTCAACCAATCACAATGACACGATGCTATGTCGAAACGATTTAGTGAGATACATTCTAACCCCGTGTCGGTTTGTGTCGCACTATTACCGATATTAAAAATGGTATAAATAAAAAAAGTAGGTTGGCTGGTTATTTTTTTGATACCAATTAATTCATTATTGTTCTGTTTCCAGGCTGCAGTGCCAGAAGGGATGACATTCACTGGCCCATTGCCCGACGTTGCCGAACGATGTGGGCGCTGGGCGCCAGATTCTTTATCAGCTTCAGCGTCGGGCAGCTCGGACGAAAAGCCAACGCCGCGCCGGCCGCGGTGGAGGGTCGCTTTAGCTGCGCTTGTCGTGCTGGCCGCGCTCGGCGCTGCTCTAGCACTGCCTCTCGCGCTCGGCGGCGGTGGCCGAGCTACACCAGAACAACGACTGACCACAATTCGTCGCATGCTACGAGATTCACCACTTGTCGATGGTCACAATGATCTAGCGTGGAATGTCCGAAAATTTTTACACAATAAAATAGGAGGCTTTAATTTGAGTGCCGGTCTAGACGCTATTGAACCCTGGGCGCGGTCGCGCTGGTCGCACACAGATATCCCGCGCTTAAGACTTGGCCAGGTCGGTGCTCAATTTTGGTCAGCGTATGTGCCCTGCGGTGCGAGAGATCGTGATGCAGTTCAACTAGCTCTTGAGCAAATGGACGTTATAAAACGTATTGTAGATCTAAATACAGCACACTTATCTCTTGTTACCGACGCAGCGGAATTAATGGAAGCACATCGTGAGGGTCGAATAGCTTCTCTTATCGGAGTGGAGGGAGGACACGCTCTCGGTGACTCACTAGCTGTGCTCCGTGCGTTTTACCAACTCGGTGCTCGTTATCTTACGGTCACACACACGTGTGATACAAGGTGGGCTCGCGCAGCCGGCACATCAGGTGGACTTAGTGAATTTGGACGAGCTGTTGTCCGAGAGATGAACCGTCTCGGTATGATAGTAGATCTCTCCCATGCAGGTGAGGAAACAGCACGTGATGCCTTGGAAACGTCACAGGCACCTGTAGTATTTTCACATTCGGGAGCAGCAGCACTTTGCAATTCGACAAGAAACGTTCCCGATGACTTACTGCGGATGATTGCAGCAAACGGAGGAGTAGTTATGATCAACTTCTACGCAAAACTTGTAACGTGTGGAGAAAAGGCAACACTGGAAGATGTGGTGGCACACATAAACCATGTTCGCAGGATAGCTGGCGTCGAGCATGTCGGCCTCGGAGCCGGGTACGACGGCATCGACGCGCCTCCTGAAGGGCTAGAGGACGTGTCACGTTATCCGCACCTGCTGGCAGAGCTGCTGCGGGACCCGGACTGGAGCGAAGAGGACGTGCGTAAGGTGGCGGGCATGAACGTGGTGCGCGTGCTGCGCGGTGTGGAACGCGTGCGTGATGAGTGGCGGCGCGCGGCTGTGCTGCCGGGCGAGGAGTGGGCGGGTGCGCGTGGCGGCGCGTGCGCGTATGGTGCCGCGTGACGTCGGCTGCGCGCCGCGCGCTCCCGCGGCCTCCCTCGCACTGCTCAATATTGACACTTGTTGAACGTAGTTATACATGTATATTAGTGTCCAAATGTGATTTAGCGAATAAAGTAATCTCTACCTGACCTCGATGCACAAATTGTTTAGCTAAGGAACCGCGCGCTCTGGGCGATTCGTCTCGGCGCCACCCGCGGTGTACCCGCCGAAATTTTCTCCATCCATGCACTCGACTTCGTTGACGAAAGCCCAATGCGTTTTGCGACTTATAATAATGTGAGCCATTGATGATATAAAAGGAATAATGTGTTTATAGAGAAAATAAATATTCTTTATTTATAAAATTTAATGTTTTTTTACTTTTACAAACTGTTCCTTCAACTTGAAGTAGTTTTTGAGCCCCATAATATTTATTTAGTATCAAAAACAAGATATTTGTTGTAATTGGTTTCATTATAATTTATAATTAAACACTTGAATGTTTTAACCGGGTATGGTCACACAAAGAACCAGTTATCGACGCCCACTCTATATAGAACACAAACCTACTCGTGAAATTGAAAAGCCTATCATGAATTCTTAGCCGAGGACAGTTGAATTTGGAATAAAATAATTTATGATATTTTTATTTTCTATGTGAGCAAAGTAGACGCCATTACCTTCTCATTGATTTATACTACTGCCTTAAATACCTCGGTGGTGCAGCGGTAGTGTGTGCGACTGCTGGTCATGAGGTCTCGGGTTCGATCCCCGGGTTGGGCAACGTTATTGAGCATTTCGTAAAAAAAAATTCTCAGTAGCCGCCCGGACTTTGGATACGTGCCCGGTAGACGGCAATATGCTCGCCCCCTATTACGTGGAACTTAAACATAGCTGGCGAACCGTGGGTGTGTAATACACCTCTCCCTACCCCTTCAGGTATACAGGCGTGACGCTATGTTTTGATTTATACTACACCTACTCGGAAAGTGCCTTCTTTCTTATTTCCAAGTGATGCAGATAGTTCATCATAAGTGTAGGTAGTATATGAAAATTTAACACGCCGAGCAACAACAAAAGCTATAGGAAAATCCATTACTAGCGTGCATATTTAAAATTCTTTGACAACGTTAATAGGCCTTTCTTTGGTTAAGGCGGGAAGAAAATTGTATATAAGCGCACACCGTCGCCGTTGTTCGGGGCAATGAACAGGTTAGTGTGGGGCCCTCGCACACTAAATAAAGCCGCCGTGTGCCGTCTCTCCGCCTGTTTTGGCAGATCACTAGAACTATGTGACATGTGACTTTAGTGGTAAACTTAAAACGCCTGTCGCATACTGCCTAATTTAAAATTATGTTAGTGTTCCCGCATTTTTATGTGCATATTAAAAAAAAATCTAATTTGCTTTTTTTTTAATTTTCAGCGCGGTATTACGTACCACTCTAGAGAAATGTTGATGATGGTTCTCGATCTCGGGTGGTTTTACATAGCACTTTCGTGCGGTAATCTATCACTTTCTCTCCTCGGTAAACAATGTAGGTACTATTGGTTTTCTCTTATTTATTTATTTATAGACTCACGCCTTTTTCTCAGAGGGGTAGGCAGAGACAACGGATTTCCACTTGCCACGATCCTTGCTCACCTTTTTTGCCTCATTCACTGTCATTATATTCCGCATACATGCACGTCGGTTAAGGGTACTTCTGACCTGACCTTTCTCGAGAACTTCTCTGATTTGATCTGAGAACGTTCGACGAGGTCTACCCCTCCCAACTGCACCATTCACACTCGCCATATGTATCTTTTTTGTTATCCTGCTTTCATCCATCCTCTCTACGTGTCCAAACCATCTTAGCATTCCATTCTCAATCTTTGTCACTATATCTTCTTTTACACCACATCGTTCTCTCACTACACTGTTTCTTACTCTATCTTTCAAAGTTATACCACACATACTTCTTAGAGCTCTCATCTCCACTGCATTTATTCTACTCTCGTTCTTCTTCTGCCATACCCAACTTTCACTTCCGTACATTAGAGTTAGTACTAACACTCCATTGTGCACGGCGAGTCCTGCCTTTTCAGACACTTTCCGACTACTTGTAAAGCAGTGTAGAGCCCCATTCACCTGATTACCTGCATTCACTCTCCTTTCAATGTTCATTTCATACTTCCCATCAGTCGTAAGCTTCTTCTGTTCCCAGATACACAAATTCTTTTACTTCTTGAACCTTCACTCCTTCAATCACTATGTCACATGGGGTCATGCATTCATCTCTTTCTAGAACCATTACTTTCGTCTTCTCAACATTCACTTTCATTCCATTCTTTTTCAAAGATTCATTCATTAATATTACCATCTCCTGTAACTCAGTAGCCGATGACGCAAGTATAACTTGATCATCAGCGTAGAAAAATATTACCTCTCTGGAAGAAAAAGACAGTGTTCTTGTCTTAAGTTCATGGTTAGGGAACGTACCCATACTACGTGACCCGTTTAAGGGGGGGAGGGAGGTCTTCAACATACTACGCTCAGTCACAGGAGCGGGGGGGTGGCTTACTTTGAATATGGCGCGCAGTGTTTAGTGCTTCTTAAACTCACAGTTGGTGGTGCTGACGCACATATAAAAAAAACAAATTCTTTCTTCTTTCTTTACATCGACGTCGAGACGTCAGCTGATCGAAAACAGACAGTTTGTCAGGCATTTTGTAGTTCAGTGAAGTTGTCAAGCAAATTAAAAGTTGTTCGAAAAATTATACTTGTCAATACTACGGAAAACTTTAAGGGGAGGGGGGATCTTGGCATATACTACGAGTGGTCACCGAGGGGAGGGAGGGGTCGAAAAATCTTAAAAAATAGGTCACGTATTTACCCATACTACATTCCCTTACCTATTAGATCCAGACTAGTTTCAAATAAAGAAATAATAAATTTACACCTAATTGCTTATGATGGCAGACGACACACTACCTTTTGTTTTGTTAAGGCGTGGAAAAAATGCACCTAACTGCTCACACCCTGTCGTTCGGGGCAACGAACAGGATAGTGTGGGGCCTCACACACTAAATAAACCCGCTGACAGAAACCATTATTAAATATTAATGAAAATATCCATTAGAAAGGGAAACAGGATCAATTATACCACAGTCTCTGATTAGATGGATTAGCTTAGGTTTTAATGTCAAGTTTTCTTCACGGTGGGATATTAGATACCTATTTCAGAGCTGAGTCTTGCCGAATGGAATGGGGTGGCGACACTATGTAGGTATTCTTAATTCATTAAACACAAAGTGAAAAATGTGAAATCGATAATAACAGTCACAAGCAGGATTATTTTCGATTTCACATTTTTCACTTTGTGTTTAATGTATAGTACTAAGCATGTCAAATGCTAAAAATATATTTAAAAAAAATATCTAACTATTTATTCTTAATTCGTAACTACATTATACTTAGATAGAAAGCCGTAATGGCAAAACCAACCTATTGAATTAGGTACTCGAATATAAGTATAACCATACGCCTTTTACGAATACGCTGGCTTCTGAAGATTATTATAACATCAACTAACACAACACTTCTTTACTTTTAATAACACGAAAAGGACCTAATTATGAGTCTTTGCGCAGGAGTACAGGCCAGCTATCAATTACAGCCGTGAAAATGCAAGAGATAGGTAAGAAGCAACGCCCCAAGAAATTTGAAAGGCCCAACTCTGCTTATCGAGTACCTATTATCACTCTTTGTTGAAACTAAACGGAAGCAAATTGCTCTCTAACGACGTTGGGCGACATTGTCACAATTTTGAGTTAAACGCGTCACTGACAGCCTGCTACGCTACTTAGTGTTATCAGAACTACCTGATCCACGGTCATACCGGACCACAGCCCTTCTTGCAACGACGGGCTACGACACAGAGGGGGCTCGGCTACGCTGGTGTTACCTTAGACGTTTGAAGCCTTCATGGCTATACAGACTGGTAGAACTTGTAAGATTAACAAGAATCCAATGACTTCAACACTTCAAAGATTTCACATATTTCACAACTTCATAAATTCCCTCCTAGGGCAAGAACAAAGATATGAGACGATCGTCATTTCCGCTACCACCAAACCAATAAACAGAACGTACCTCTCAACCTCTCTCATCTAAGGACTGGTGGCTATACAATCACCGAAGGCCGAGGGGAGCAGTTACATGCAGTCAGCACAAGACCACTCGTTGTAGCGTTTTCTTGGAGAGGCCTATATCCAGCAGTACCGCCTTGTACATCAACTCCTTTTTTTTTTTTTTGTTGTCGCTGTGGAATTGCATTTACGCATCCCCCCTGCCAGGGACAGACAGGACGGTATGTGGGACTCGCCGGGCACTCAGACCTTAATCGCGCCCAGAATACCCACTAAAACCAAAATGGCCCCTTCCTCGCCTATTAGCGGGACACCGGAGGGTCGTCTAGTGACAGTCTAGTCCAACGTCCCAGGCGGATGGCTGGCTGGCCACGCCCTATTACAATCAAGGTGGAGGCAGGAGATTGGCATAGCGACGCCTCCTCCCGCCCGGCCGTCGCTGGCGGAGTGAGTCGGCGTGGGCCGATGCCTCACGCTCTCGCTTTGCGGTCTCCTTCAGCGAAATTACGGCCTTGCAGAAGAAGGCGATGGACGACCAGCACCTGCCGCTGCCCAGCATTTGCGAGATTACGGCTGGCAGTGACAGGTCTCCTCCAATAACCGCCGATAGCGTGCAGCGCTGGGGCCCCCAGGTGGGGCATTCCTCCAAAGTGTGGCGGACGTCGTCAACTTGCACGCCATACTCATGGCATCTGGGGGCCCCCTCTCTGCCAATTTGATACAGGTACTTACCAAAGCACCCGTGCCCAGTAAGCACCTGCATCATCCTAAAGCTAAGGCTGTCGTGCCTTCGATTTAGCCAGCGGTGGAAGTGCGGCCCAACCGCTTCTACAGTCCCCCGTCCTGCTCCGGGGCCCAGACTCCTTGTGGAAAGAAGTAGATAGAATACCACTATAGAGTCGGCGGCAGGATGACCTTGGATCTCCAATGTTCGGCAGAAGCCTACCTAAGGCTGCGGCGGAATTGACGAGCCTAGGGGCGAGCTGGTCAAAGTGCGGCTCGAAACTCCACTTACTATCGAGATGCAGGCCCAGATGAAATATTATGTTTTGTATTTCATCTGAACCTGCACAGGCACGGCAGCCCCCTGCACAACAAGGCGTGTTCCTCTGGGGGGACCTCAGCGAGGGCCATGGAAGAGGAGGGCCTCAGTTTTGGACATCGAGACCCAAAGACCCAGCATACCAATCCGGTCAACGACGAGCGCGACTCCAACCTCCGCCGATCGGGCGGCCTCCTCGAAGCCAGCCCTCCTCAACGTGACGAGGGTGTCATCTGCATCATCCCCATCCCGGGAAGGAGCCGGCCCCACGAGACCCAATCGAACCCGACGTTCCACAGGATCGAGCCACGGACAGATCCCTGTGGAACGCCGCGCTCTAGCCGATGGCGGTATAGGCGCCCGTCGTCCCCCTCCCACAGCACGTGCCTCTCCTCGAGGTACGCCTCCAATAGCCTCCGGAGATACGGAGGCACTCCATGGAACCGGAGCACCTCCTTCAACGTCTCGTGAGAGAGACTGTTGGAAAGCGTTTCCGGTGTCGAGCGAGACTGCTAGAACGACCTCCCTTCTGGCCACTGCCTCGGTGGCCAAGGTTTTCAGGGCGATCAGCGCATCTATTTTGGAGCGGCCCGCCTGAACCCGAAGGCGTGAGAGGGCCACTTCCAGTTCTGTGTCGGTGACGGGAGGGATGTGCATCAGACCCTTGACCCAACCATCCAACGCGATCCTCGTAAAGTGTTGATCAAGGTTCTTGGCTGTCAGTCCTTTCAGTGTAATGACTATCGGGGATATATCGGTCAATGGTCGCTGAATCAGTCACAACTCTGTTCGAGTATTATCATTTTCTGTGGGCATTTTATATGTTTGTTCTTCTCGGCCTGCACGAGATACTTGTTATGTGGTATGGTAATATCAACAATCGTTGCCCGACATAGATCAATCAACCATCCGATACTAGTCATACGTCTCCATCATCAGAGACTATCCTTGTCACGAAGAATAAATTTATTCCAACTTGCCATCATTGTCAACAAGGAAGGTCATATAAAACCAAAATGTCCTAAGTTAAAGAAGTCTAATAAAAAGGTACAAAATGTGAAAATGACACAAAAGAATACTTCATTTATGAAAAAGGGTAGTAATGTTAATTTTCATCTTAATTCTATTAAAGAGTTTGCATTAACTAATGTTGTTAATGATAAAGATTCTTGGATCTTAGATTCAGGTTGCTCTAGTCATATGACTAATAGGAAAGATTGGATGAGAAATTTTTCTTTGGATTTTAAATCTGAAATTACTACTGCCAATAATCATAAAATATTTAGTGAAGGCATAGGCAACATCTTTTTGTCATTATCAAATAATGTTAATAAAGTTATCAATGATGCTTTATATGTACCAAAATTAGCAGCCAACCTCTTGTCTGTAAGCAAAATTGCAGCTAAAGGTTATATTTTAGTATTTGATACTAATAAATGTTCTATTTACAGGAATGATAAAGTCAATGTGACTGGTTCGAGTGATTTGACGGCAACAAAATATGTGGATGGTATTACAAAATAGATAATTTAAGGGAATCTACTTTTAATTTAGAAACCCACCTGCGTAATACTAATTCTACAGCCACAGGTAATGCGTTTCATACCAATATCAAATCGGTGGAATTATGGCATCTTCGTCTTGGACATTTAATTTTACCAGGTATGTTAAAGCTTCGCGATTGTTTGAATGGAATTAAATTCACTAATGGTGATTTATCTCCATGTATACATTGTATAGAGGGTAAATAAAAGAATAAAATGTTTCCTCGCGGTCAGGCACATAGAAGCGTAACTAAACTAAATTTAATTCACACCGATATTTGCGGACCAATGTCAGTCAACAGTATTAGTGGCTGTCGTTATTTTATAATATTTACTGACGATTTTACACGCAAATCATACATTTATTTTTTGAAACGGAAGGATAAATCTACTTTTTTGGATATATTTATTAGTTTTAAAAATGAGGCTGAAAGTCAGACTAATCTAAAAATAAAACGAATTAGAAGCCATAACGGTACGGAATATAATAAAAAAAGTTTTTCGAATTACCTTAAACAATGCGGTATTATTCACGAACTACTGTACCTTATACACCTCAGCAAAATGGCATAGCAGAACGTTTAAATAGGACTTTGATGAAAAAAGCAAGAGCTATGTTACAAGATGCGAATTTGGATAAAGAATATTGGGCCGAAGTAGTCAATACTGCTTGTTATTTAAAAAATCGTAGCCCAACAGCAGCCTTAAAGAATGCTACTCCTGAAGAATTGTGGACCGGATCTAAAGTGGATCTCAGTCATCTTAGAGTATTTGGTTGCACTGCTTATGCACTTACTCCAAAACAACATCGTAAGAAACTTGATCCAAAATCAAAACCCTCCATTATGCTGGGATATTGTGATCATAACAAAGGCTACAGACTTGGTGATCCTAATGATAGCTCAAACTTTATCAAAGCACGTTCAGTTGAATTTATAGAATCTGTCAAAGGTATTACCTATAAGACAAAAGACATGGATAATTCTAAAAATGTAAACAATATTTTAGAAGTTTCCATACATGAACCTAATATGTTTCATGATAATCAAATTGAATCTGAAAATGGTGAATATGCAACACCAGACATTTCATCTACCGACGCTGATATTTTAAATAGCACTTTAGATTCAAACGATTCAAATAATATAGGTATAAATATATCAAATTTACAGGAAGGAACATCGTTGAATAATATTCAACAAGATTCACAGGAGCAACAGAGTATTAGAAATAATTCAGATGATGAAGTAGTTGAATACTCTAGACCGATACGTGAACGTCGTCCTCCTAATTGGCTCAAAGATTATGATGTTAATTATTATTTAACAGACTTATCATTAATGGGTCACAATGAGCCTTCAACATACGAGGGGTGATCCAAAAGTAATGATAATATTGGTTACTTCAGGTCCACATAAAAATCCAAAAAAACGCTAGCCTATACACTCACTACGTCAGCCTAAAAAAATCATATAAATAGGTCAGGATTTCCGGGAGATACATTCATTTGAATACGAACTGTCGAAGAGATAACATCAACATGGAGAAAAACGAAATAAGAGCTGTGATCAAGTACCTCTGTTTGAAAAAAATGTTTACAAAAGACATACACTGTGACTTGGTGGAAACATTGGGGGACTCTGCTCCTCCATATTCTACAGTTGCACGCTGGGCCAAGGAGTTTAAGCTGGGCAGAACATCCACTGAAGATGAACATCGCGAAGGACGCCCATCCACGTCCCTCACAGAAGACAACGTGAAAAAAGTCGAAGATGTTGTGTTGGCAGATCGAAGAGTGACCATCAGGCATGTAGCTGAGGTCACAGGGATCTCATATGGAAGCGTTCAAAGAACCATTTCGAACGAGTTGCATATGAAAAAGGTCTCTGCGCGTTGGGTTCCCAGAATGTTAACCGACGAGCAAAAGAAAAAACGAGTTGACATTTCGAGGGTCAATCTCGAAAAGTTCCAAGCAGATAAAGAAAATTTTTTGTTGCGTTTTGTGACTATGGACGTGACCTGGATCCACCATTTTGATCCTGAAACAAAAAAACAATCGATGACTTGGAAGCGAGCCTCCTCACCGACGCCAAAGAAATTCAAAGTCTCAAGTTCGGCGGGAAAGGTTATGGCGTCTGTTTTTTGGGACGCTAAAGGAATAATTTTGGTGGAATATTTGGAAAAGGGCGCCACTATTACGGGCTCTTACTACGCAGACCAAATAAGAAGATTACGGGAGGCCATTAAGGAAAAAAGACGCGGCAAACTGCGAGCTGGAGTGCTGTTTCACCAAGACAACGCACCGGCTCACAAAGCCGCAGTTGCGATGGCTGCCATTCAAGAAACGGGATTCGAACTGGTCGAACACCCTCCCTATTCGCCAGATCTGGCTCCTAGTGACTTTTACCTCTTTCCTCGGCTCAAGGAACACCTCCGAGGCAAGAAATTTGAAGACAATAGCGAAGTTATGGCCGCTGTTGAGGCGTTTTGGGAGGGTCAAGAAAAGGAATTTTTTTCAAAGGGAATCCTGGGCTTAGAAAAAAGATGGACTAAATGTATTGATTTGTTAGGAGACTATGTAGAAAAATAAATTATTATTTTAACTTTAATTACCGTGTTTTATTTTCATTATCATTACTTTTGGATCACCCCTCGTACAAGCAAGCAATTCAATGTGAGAATTCTAAACATTGGTTGGAAGCGATGCAAGAAGAATATAATTCGTTGATATCGCATGGTGTTTGGGAAGTTGTTGATAGACCAAAACATAAAAATATCATTAAATGTAAATGGGTTTTCAAAGAAAAAATTAATCAAAATGGAAATTTTAAGTTCAAAGCGCGTCTCGTTGCTAAGGGTTATACACCACGGTATGGCATCGATTATGAAGTCACATTTGCACCGGTTGTGAGATATAGCACACTAAGGTTATTATTTGCTATTGGAGTTGAGAATGATATGGACATAGAGCATGTCGACGTCAACACAGCATTCCTTAATGGAGACTTACATGAACAAATTTATATGGAACAACCAACTGGTTTTGAAATTGAGGGACAGAACAAAGTATGTTTACTCAAAAAGAGTTTATATGGACTCAAACAAGCTAGTAGAGCCTGGAATGAAAAAGTTAAAAAACTTTTGATTTATAATGGATTTAAACAACTCAAAACTGAGAAATGTGTATTTTTCAAAGATAAAGTAATTATTGCTTTATATGTAGATGATTTCTTTGTACTCAGTTCAAGTAATGAACAAAAGAAAACTCTTTATGAGTTACTAGGTAAAAACTTTAGTATAAAGCTACTTGTACCAGTAACACAAGCGCTAGGAATGAAAATTGAAAGAAATCGAGAGAATGGTACTATGAAATTAAGTCAGTCTAATTATATAAAAATATTTTGACTAAATTTGGAATGGAAGACTGTCATAGTGCTTCAACTCCTATGGAAGTCAACTTTAGTCCACCAAAGGCTGATGTTACTGACTTGAGATTTCCATATCAAGAACTCATTGGAAGTTTAATTTTTCTGGCTGTTTGTACTCGTCCAGACATAGCATATGCTTGTGTAAGCTCAGCCAATATAACACTTGTTATAATGAAGTACATTGGCTTCCTGCAAAACGTATTCTGCGGTACTTATCAGGTACAACTGACTACGGTCTCAATTTCAGACGGGGCAGTAATAGTATTGAAATTTCATCCGACGCAGATTGGGCGGGGGATACTAGCGATCGGAAATCTTATTCAGGTTTCGTGAGTAGGTTTGGTTATAATGTGATAAACTGGCATAGTCATAAACAAAATAATGTAGCTTGTTCTAGTGCAGAGGCTGAGTATTACGCTCTTGGTAATTCTGTAAAAAAGGCGAAATTTTTGATGAATTTTGTAAATGAACTGAATGGGTTCAACCTACCACATGGAACCATAACAATTTTTAATGACAATATGAGCACACTTCAGATGGTAGAAAATCAATGCTCCCGTCGAATCAAACACATAGATGTGCAACATCATTTTATAAATTAATGTATTAATAATAATTTAATTGCACTATGTTGTAAACCTTCTGCAGAATTGGAAGCTGACCTTTTAACAAAACCTTTGGCAAAGGTCAAACACACTGCATTTGTTAGGAGTTTAAATTTAATTTAGTTTATTTTTAGATATTTTTATATATATTTTTAGCATTTGACATGCTTAGCAACATACATTAAACACAAAGTGAAAAATGTGATATCGAAAATAACAGTCACGAGCAGGATTCGAACCTGCATCTCCTGGATACCGTCCAAATGCTTTGCCAATTCAGCCATCATGACCCTTGCTCCTGACTGCTAATTTCGATAACATATTCTACTTATACTTAACGTCTTTGGGTGACGCCTGCACCATCTGTCGGAAGTATTTTCATACATTATACTGACCAAGTAAACTTAATTTTACAATTAAGATTTTACCTAATAATGACGCAAACCCTATAAATATTTAGATATCTTTATATATATTTTTAGCATTTGACATGCTTAGCAACATACATTAAACACAAAGTGAAAAATGTGATAATCGTTTATTTTATTTGCTGTTGTACTCTTGCCATTATTTGTATTAATTAACTTGATTTATTTTTTGTGCTATTGGCTCGAGTAAGGGACAGTATTAGAAGATATGAAACTCCTTAGTGCAATATATTATTTTTTATAGAATGCAATGTAATTTGATTTGAATAATTTATTTATGTGTTCTATGTCATTGACAGACTTAGTAATAACAATGTCTATAATTTTCTATCGTATCATATTGTATATAAAATAATGTTATAATTTCTTTATTTTATTAATATATAGTTTTCAGTATTATTCTCCATTTTATTTCACTAGATAAAGTTCACGATTATTAATATTCCTAATAATTGTTTCCTTTATCAAGATTCACAAATAATTTGTTCTTTAAAGTAGCTGAGCATGTCAAGTGCTAAAATACAGATCAAAATATTTTGAAATAAAACTACGTTTACGGAATTAAATTGGTGGTTTGTGGTAGATTTTTCTTAATATATAGAGGAGTATTATGCTCATTTTAATATACTAGCTTAAAATCTAATACATTGTAAGCATAAAATTTAAAGAAGATAATATTTTAATTGTGTTTCTAAACAAATATTAGGTGGGTTAAAAAAATAAACCAAAATTTTGTAAAACAACATATCAGGCTTGGACGTCTACCATCTCAGTCTACCCGTGATCATGAATGCTGTAAAGTATTTGAAACGCCGGGATATAGAAAAATCAAATAAAATGCGATAGATTCCGTAAACGTAGTTTTATTTCAAAATGACATTCGCGTAAATATAAGAAAGTATTTATTTTATTTTTTTCTCGACATACCCTGCACAGTGCACTTGTGATTTAGTGACTTGTCGTGATAATTACTGATAAATATTATTAAACTTGCTTGTTTCAAACTGTTTATTGTGTCTTTGTGTAAATCTAGGACCATAACAACATTGAAAGTGTTGTTATCTCCCGATAATCTTAGACGTGCGTGAATTTATTAGTGAAAAAATTGTGACCCTGTATAACATTCAATTAAAATATAAAATGGCCGTGTGTTTGAAATGTGAAAAAACTGTACCATTGATGATGAAATTAAGTGTTATGGCTGTGAACGGCAAATATGTGTGAAATGTAGTGGATTGCTAGCAACAGAGTTAAGAGTGGTAGTGTTACAGTCTCCCACTTTGAAATATCTATGTCCAGACTGTGAATTAGGGGTACGCCAACTGCCAGCTTTGAGAAAGATGGTTACCCAACTTAAAATAGAAGTTGAAAGCCTCAAGATGGCCCAGAATCAAAATACTAGTATGGAAAGTATTCTTGCTGAGCTAACGGAGAGGAAGAAGCGCAATGCAAACATTATTATGTTCGGTGTAAGTGAATGTCAACTTAAGACTGGAGACGATACAAAAGATAAAGAGTTACGAGTTAACCACGATAAAAGTCAAGGTCAACAAGCGTTATCAAATATTTCGGAATGTGAACCACCTATCGCTGTCTTCCACCTGGGTAAGCCAAAACAAGGATCGCTTCGCCCTGTTAAGGTAATCTTTTCACATAAAAAAATTGCTGTGAATGTATTAAAAAACAACAAGAAATTGCCTACCAATATCACTGCCAAGAATGATTTAACTCCTTATCAACGAAAATATTTGAAAAACTTACGTGAGGAATTGAACCGTCGGATTGAAGGTGGGGAAACCGATTTAACCATTAAGTATATAAGTGGCAGACCTACCATTGTCACTACAAAAAAACAATAACAACCAATAATCCGATTATTGAGTTTACTTTTTTCTACACTAACTTGGCATCGTTAATGGCTAAACGAGATTTGCATTGCGGAGGTAAATAATATGAAACCCACATGTATTATTATAACGGAAACACACTTAAAACCATCTAATCCAAATAGTTTGGTGGATATTGATGGCTATTTGCTTTTTAGATACGATAGATTGAAGGGATGGGGAGGAGTTGCTATTTATGTATTACAGAAACATGGTGGCATATCTATAAAGGCAACTCTACACCCAATGCTTAATAGGCATGCAGAAGTTGAGGCCCTCTGGCTAAAATTAATGTATGGTCACTTTGAAATAATCGTGGCAGGTGTATACAGACCGACACATTACACGTTTGAGTTTTTCTTCTGGTGGTAACACTGCCTTGTTTATAATGGGGGATTTCAACCTCCCAGACTTTATATGGCCGTTATGTGATGTACACATTAATCATTATAACAAGCTTTACAGAGAATTTATAGATATGTATGTTAACAGTAATTTGCAACAATTGGTGTCAGATATTACAAGATAGCGCAACAATGAGGAATCCTTATTGGATTTGATTCTTTGTAATGAGAAAAATCTCTGCACAAAAATTGAGTACCATTCAAATATAGGAAAAAGTGATCACCTTGTACTCATTGCTACTTTACAAATACATAATCAACGATCCAGGGAACACCGCTGTCATTCACAAAGACGAAACTTTTTCAAGACCAATTTACATTGAAATGAATTATACACTAATTAAAAATAACATTATGGATCTAAATTTTGCTGATGTTGAGTTAGCCTGGAAAAACTTTACTAGAATAACTCAAGACGCCATTAATTTATATGTACCACCACTAACAACTACATGTTTGAATCGAAATACAAATAAACCATGGATTAACCGGCAGGTTTTAGACATGATCAAGAAAAAAAAACAATTGTGCGCTTATAGAAACGTTCCGACGACTCGTACAAAGAATATCGCAAAGTAAATAAAAAAATTGTTACCATAATTAAAAAATTAAGATTTGAATTCGCAAAAAGGAATTATTAATAGTGGAGTTTATTCCTACATACGTCAACAGCTTTCTTCGACGGTATCAGCACCTCCATCACTGAGGAATGAGGATAAAAGCATTACCAGTGATCAAAAGACAGTAGCCGATCTGTTTGCAAAACAATTTGGAAAAACATATACCTTAGAACCACTAACAGATTTGATACCATCCATAAAAGTACCTCGTGTTGCCAATGCTATTGAAACCATTACAATCACACCGGATATTGTTAGTAAGACTCTGAGAACATTTAGTGACACCACCGCTATGGGACCTGATTATTTACCCTCTATATTACTAAAACAATGCAGTAATGTACTTTGTCATCAACTGGCACACATAATGAATGTGTCTCTCAAAACAGGACAGTTACCACAGGAGTGGAAAGTAGCTCATGTGACCCCCATTTATAAAAAAGGTGATAAATTACTTGCAG
The DNA here is from genome assembly GCA_948253155.1 of Leucoma salicis. NCBI lineage: Eukaryota > Metazoa > Arthropoda > Insecta > Lepidoptera > Erebidae > Leucoma > Leucoma salicis. The sequence continues at coordinate 17,975,269 of OX411818.1, forward strand.
ATAACTATCGTCCAATTAGCCTTGCTAGTATAGTCTGCAAAACAATGGAAAAAATTGTAGCAGGCGAGCTGAGGAAGTTTATTAATTCAGAGAATATCATAATTGATGAGCAGCATGGATTTGTTCCTAAGCGATCAACCATCACAAACCTACTCACTTGTCTTGACAAATGGACCTCTAACTGGAATAACAATCAACCAACTCACACTATATACCTGGACTATGAAAAGGCGTTCGATCGAATTCCAATTAAAAGATTAGTAGCAAAACTTGAGCACTTTGGGATCCGTGGGTGGCTGCTCCAATGGATAACTGACTTCCTAACAAATAGAAAATTCAAGGTTAGGGTGGGAGAAACATTGTCTGAAGCTCACAACGTTTATAGCGGCGTCCCACAGGGATTTGTAATTGGCCCAATTTTGTTTGGAATTTTCATTACTGATTTAAAAAGTGTTATCAAATCAGACTTATCTATATTTGTCGATGATACTAAAATAATCGCCAACCCTATTATTAGTCATAATATCATACAATAAGACTTGAATCGTATTGTTCAATGGACATAGGACTGGCTTATTACCCTAAATGCAGCAAAGTGTACAGTCTTACATATGGGCCGTAACAATCCGAGGATGCTGTATAAAATTGGTTCAGTGCCAATAAAGCCTGTAAATACCCAAAGAGATCTGGGGGTAACAATATCAAATAACCTCAAGTGGGACGTCCATATTACAACTATTTATTCCTAAATATTTATAAGTCATATGTTCGTCCACTTTTAGAATATGGGTTCAAAATATGGAATCCGTACTTCAAAAAAGACATTGAAATATTTGAGAAAGTACAACGTAGAGCAACAAAAATGGTTATCTCACGAAGAAATAAGAAATATGAGGAACGTCTTATCGAACTTAATTTGACCACAACCGTAACAACGTAGGCAAAGAGGAGGTCTAATTGAAACATTCAAAGTGTTAACTGTACACTATAATGTTAAAGATATTGGCAACATCTATGAATTGAATCTGAATACCCATCTAAGAGGACACTCACTGAAACTTACTAGATCTGATTCTGCTAGCAATCCTAGAAAAAATTTCTTGGCAAATCGCGTAGTGACTATGTGGAATAAGTTACCAGAAGCAGTGATTAGTGCAAAATCAGTAAACAGTTTTAAAAACAAGCTAGATGAACATTTAAAAATAAAAGAAATGAAAAATTAAAATAAATTAAACAAGTGCAGTGATATGCACGCATCAGATCAATGATCTGCTAGTGCATTAATAAATAATAATAATAATATTATATTTGCCGTGTGGGGCCGGCTTTAGAATTGTATTGGGAGTCGTAAGAGCCGACCGAGGGAATACTGGGGGAGTGGGCAGCAGCACTCCTTCGAGTATTAACAACATCCACTGCGATCGCCAACCCGCCTGCCAAGCGTGGCGATTACGGCACTATCCCCCATTCTTGGGGAGGCCTATGTCCAGCAGTGGACGTTAAAAGGCTGGATGGAATAATATTACATAAACCAGATCAAAATAATTGTAGTTGTATCAGGACTATGTATGTAATCTAAAAGTAGATATCTCATTGGTGCGACTTAGTTGACTCGAAACTAAACAATTGACAGCTAATGAAATAAACATGTTAAAGCTCTATAAAAAATAGGATCGATATGAGTAAGAATCGATACTTTAATGGCATTTAAAGTAGTATTGAAAAAGTATTTGAGCTCTATTTGTATGAGTTATGTGAGTATATCTCGTAGGTATCGGAACATCCCTAGTCACTGACTGACACTGACGTTACGACGTGTAGTTTTGCACGCATTAGGGAGGCCTAGGAAAAGCCCACTGAGGTACACAGTTCCAGTGGTCCGCCAATACAGACAGAGAGACTGCACACGGCGGGTTTATTTAGTGGGTGAGGGCCTCACATTACCCTGTTCTAGGGATCAATCGATACTACCGAGTACTCATATGGTATCGATACTCTTCATTCAATACTACTACTAGTAAGTAGTACATAACACACTGAGTACTGGTATCGAATAAAAACAATGGTATCGTATTGGTAGTCATCGTAATGGTATGGTTGCATTTTTGTTTGCCATGTTTGCATAGGTATGTGTGTGGTGTGGGGTGGACGTGCTGGCATGGCAGATATACCAGATTTAACAGAATTCTGCGATTTTAGCAGAAATAAACCCCTAATTTAGGGCTTAGCAGATTATGTCGTGGACTATAAATAAGATGCAAAGAAGTTTTTATCAGAATCTTAAAAAACCTCAGCAGAAAATTGACAGGGCAAGTAATCAGTGTAACTTTGATAGTTGCGCTAGAAAAGTTTAGGCCACGTGACATTGACAAAGTTGTGGACATTCTCCTGCATCAGCCATAAAACAAGAAAGAAGAAGAAAAGTTTAGTTACTTGTATGGAAAAGTTTAGTTTTATACTAGGTATTATATTGTAATAATTACATCACTGTACTGACAACTTTCTAGTAGGTTTTTAGAGGAATTCCCGATAATTTAGGTATATTTTCTTTCGAGTTGTATGTTTTCTTTGCAGTGGCTAGTAATTAGGATTGTTGTACGAGCACACGCACTAAAAATGAAAATATACTCTAGCGTTGTGAGTTTCAAGCGAATAAAGCATTGATTAATTGAACTACTTTTTTAAGTTTTTATTCCGGATGATTTTATTAAAAATTAAATGAGCACTCAGAAGTATCAATACTTTAGTATAGTATCGATTGTGGTATCGATACCTAGATTCGATACTACTTTCAAGTACTAGTTACTAGTATCGAAGAAATAATGGTATTGTTTTATCCCTACCCTGTTCGTTACCCTTTTTTTTTTTTTTTTTTTTTTTTATTTTAGGTGGGCAAAAATGTCCTACCGCACACCCCGCTGCCCGGGGAGACAACGGGGTGAATGGGGCTCTCACCCACTAAAAACCCACCGTGCGCCTCCACCCGCCCTTGCTACGGCGGATCACGGGTACCGCGTCGTTACGACCGCGATCCGCAGGCGGCAGCCCCTACGGGCACCCTCTCTTGAGCGACGCCTCGCGCACTTGGGCGTCGCACCTTCGCGGTAGGCTTCCGCGGACGGCAGGGTACTCCCCGACCCCACCGTCCGCAGCCTCGGCTAGGGCGGCATCAGGCGCAAGTAAGCGCGCGCACGCCGCCCCTCGCGCCGGCGGCGAATCGGGTCCGCGAAGGAGGATTCCTCACGGGCCCTCTCCGCCACCTCCTTCCGCGAGATGACAGCCTCGCAGAAGGCGGCGACCGCGGTCCAGGCCCTGTCACTGCCAACCATCGCTCGCGCAACGGCCGGCAGCGACAGGTCCACGCCTATGACTGCAACGAGTTCCCGGCGCTGCACATCCCATGCCGGGCACGACTCGAGCGTATGCTGCGCCGAGTCCTCGTCGCAGTCGCAGTGGTGACAGCCTGGGGTCGTCTCCCTCCTTGCGATCGTGTGCAGGTATTTGCCGAAGCAACCATGCCCCGACAAAACCTGCACCAACCGGAAGGTGAGGATCCCGTGCTGCCGCCCTGCCCATTCTTCCAAGATCGGCCGGAGCGCCCCCACGGTCCAGAGACCGGCTCGGGGCGTCTCCAGCCGAGACTTCCACTTTAGGACGGTGGCGCGGCGGGCATCTTCCCGCCACGATGACATTACGCTCGGCGAGGGGCGGCTGCCCCCCGCCCGCGCCGTCGACGCCCGCCGATAGACGTCGGCGAGCACCTCCGCCTCCAGATCCCACGGGGGGGTTCCGGCCAAACCCTGTTCGTTACCCTGAACGATGGAGTGTGCGGTTAGGTAAATTTTTCACACCTTAACAAAGTAAAGTACTCGATACTCTGAAGTATCGATACTTTTGTTTCGATACCATTACGAGTACGATACTTTTTATTCGATACTACTCATGAGGAGTTTCGATACCTTCTATTCAATACCGTGTCCCTACTAGTACATCTCACTAGAGGTGGTCGTTGAATCAATAAACCGTTTTTTTAAACGGCTTTTCAGTCGTCAACGAATTAATTGTTAATCATCAATGAAAAAACAGGTTGAAAATATTAGCTGTTAATTTACGTCAACGCCCAAGATTATCATTATTTTATTCAGTTAAAAAAAAACAGTTGAAAATATAAACTGTGTGAGCTGTTGACGTAAATTAACGTCAACGGCTCAACGGAATAAATTGACGTTGAAAATTCAAAACCTGTTATTAATTTAACAGCTTTCTTAACCTGTTGACCATTTTTCAATGATTGAAATTGAAAACGTTGATATAAAATTGACACGGAACATTCAAAGAAAACCTGTTATTTATTTAACAGTTTTTTTAACCTGTTGACCATTGATGATTAACAGTTAAATTACATTTACGAAAAAACCGTCAACGACATAATAGAGGTGAGATGTACATGGTTTCGACGCCCCGGTGACGGCGACCGTCCCCGCCTTCCTATTTCTAGCCTCCTTTTGGAAGACGGGGCAGTTAATGTTGTTGGCGGGATGTTCCCCGCCGCAGTTCGCGCACGTCGCAGGTTCGACGAGCGGGCGCAGGCACTCCTTCGTGAAGTCGCCACCGCCGCACCGTACGCAGGCTAGCGGGAGGTGGCACTGGTGGCTGCTGTGCCTAAATTGTGGCAGCGGTGGCACTGGACAGGCTTGCGCTTCCCGCGCCACGCTTCGATTTTGACCCCGGGGATACCGAGCATTTCGCTCACTTCGTATATCCCCGGGGGTGATGTTCGGAGTTCTCTTCAGAATTTCCATGAGTATGCACCCCGGGCGGTCACCGCGGGACCGAATGTTGCGCACATATTCGGGCTTGAACCCGAGGTCGCGGAGCTCCTCTTGGACCTCCTCCGGCGTGGCGTTGCTAGGGAGCCCTCGGATGACCACCTTCAGGCTCCTCTCCGCCGGAGGAGTGTATAAAAACCAGGAAACGCCCTCTGATTTTTCTAGGTCCGTCAGCTAGCGCTGTACCTGACTGGAATTCTTCCTCGTCGCGGGGGCAGAAACGAATCCCCCTCCCGTACGGCCGGGCGTTGGCGGCGCAGCCGAGCTTCTCTTTGAGCTCGCGCATGTGGTGAGCCCAGTTTGGGAGCAGCTCCACTACCAGAGGCGGGTAGCGGGCGCTCCTCTGGGCCACATGCGCGGCTGAAGTCGAGGCCGCAGCTGTCGGTGTGGCGGTGGAGGCAGCAGAGGCAGAGACGGTGGTGGTAACCACTCTGGCTGTGGAGCCCAAAGGCGTGGGTGCGGCCGTAACTACGGCGGCGTACGACGTAGATGGGCCGGCAGGAGACCCGGCGGGGCGTCGCGTGAAGCGCGGGTCGCGATGCGAGAGAGGGGCCGCCTGGGGCGCGGTGCGCTGCCACTTGGCGGCGTCCTCCTCCGCATCGCCCTCAATTGGGCTGCGCGGGTGGCGGGCGCGGACGGGGGTGCGGGCGTCTTCGTTGAGGGAGGCGCCGCTGAGGGTCGGGGTGGATACCGCCCGCGTCAGCGGCGGCCTCCGGAAGCAGTAGTCCGCCGGATGGACGAACTCGGTGGTCCGGCGGGGGAGGGGCGTTTCCCCGGATTCGGCAGAGGCGAGGGAGGGGTCAGACCCCTCTCCCAAGGAGATGGCGTACCGCAGGGCCGGCGAGTCCATCGCGGCTTCCCGCGGCGGTGCGGCATGTTGCGCGGTACGGCGCGCTGGGGTGCGGGGAACCCTCGCTAGAAGCGAGGGACTCCCGGGCCGCTGGGGCAGTCCGGCGACGTCCGGTCTTGTCCGGAGCAGTCTGGGGTGCGGTCGCGCCTTCCAAGCGGTCCACCGCAGGGTGTGCGGTAGCGCCGGGGACCTCGTGATGGGCGGCTACAACCGGCGGCACGTAATACCCTGCGTGGGCCACGTGAAGCGCGGCTGCGCTTGGTGCCGCAGGGTGAGCGGTCTCTTTGAGGGCCGCGGGGTGTGCGGTGGCACCTACGGCCGCATAGTGGAATACGGCAACGCGAGCTGGCGAGCGGTGGGCCGAAGCCACTAGGGCCGCGGGGTGTGCAGTAACACCCGGGGCCGCATAGTGCACAGTGACACCGGAGGCCGCGGGGTGTGCGGTGGCACCTACGGCCGCATAGTGGAATACGGCAACGCGAGCTGGCGAGCGGTGGGCCGAAGCCACTGGGGCCGCGGGGTGTGCAGTAACACCCGGGGCCGCATAGTGCACAGTGACACCGGAGGCCGCATGGTGTGCGGTGGCGGACATGTCCGTGCTATGCGCGGAGGTGGGCAGTGCTGCGTGTTGTGCGGTAGCGGGAGGAGCCGCGTGGTGCGCGGTGGCTGGCGGGGCCGCGTGGGGCGCGGTGGCAGGCGGGGCCGCATGGTGTGTGGTGGCGGGCCGAGCCGCGTGGCGTGAGGCGGTGCCGGGGCTTGCGTGGGGTGCAGGCGCGGCAGGCGTACTCTCACGAGGGGTGCGGTGCGAGTGTACCGCATGGGGCTTGGTGTCGTCAGAGCTGGTGCGGGGTGAGGCGCTCGCGCGAGAGGCGCGGGGGATGAAGTGGCGCGGGGCGCACTTGTCCGCTCGAGACCCAGCGGGACGGCCGTGGATGCAGCTGGGCGGGCAGCGGTTGACGCTGCTGGGCGGGCGGCGGTGGACACAGCGGGGCGGGCGGTGGTCTGCCCTGCAGCGCTGGTCGGGGCGGGCGGCGCTCCCCCTCTAAAGAGGTTGCGCGCATGGCCACCCCTACCCTGTGGCGGGCTAGGGGTGCGGATGGAGGGCGGGACTGAAGGGGGGTGGTGCCCCTTCATGACGGGACCCGCGGCGGCACTCGAGGTCGAGTCTACCGCAACGCGAACACTGTGGTGGTGACTGGTGGCACTAATGTTACTTGCCCGATATTCGCGGCGGAGTACACCGCGGGTGCCGGGGTGAGCAACGGAAGGTGACAAGGCGTCCGAGCCGGGCGGTGGGAAAACACTTGAGGTACTGAACACTGCACTGCACTATCACTTGTTGCAGTTGATGCTTCCACGACTGTGGGGCGAATCCGTAAATTCGCAATAATGTGGCTGTATCTTATCAACAGCTTACTGCAAACAATGATAGCGGCATTTAAAAAAATTGCCACCAGCGACATCTCGGGCCACATATGTTAATGACTGTTGCCGCGTTCCGGTGCCGACAGCGGATGTATCTTTTACATTGATATTACTGTCCCTTTTTAATAGCATTGTCTCTTACTAATACGAAACCCACCTATAAACCATTTGTAGAACGAAGCTGACAGGACCTGACTTTTATTGATCTAAGAGTAAAGTAATCCTATACTTTATTGACTTTTCACTTTTATATATTTCCTACGTAGCATACGAATGACCTAAAGGTCTTAGTAACCCGGTCATAAAATTACACAAAAAAAAAACGTAGTGTACGTAATTCATAATTGTATATTTATAATGTCAAAGAGAATATGTATGTATAATGTATAATGTTATAATGTGATATTATATCAGGCCAGAAGAAAATAATTGAATTGATATTATATACACCCAATACAATATACACCCAATACAATATACACCGTATTTCGTTAATAGTCTGTGATTACATACGTTTTATTTAATCTAACAAAATAATTATGAAAAGTAATCACTAAAGCAAAACTACAAATAATTTATAATGGATAAGCTAACAGTGATATCCGGCACTTTATTCATGACAGCAGATGTGTTTGCTATAATAAGCCTCGCAATGCCAGACTGGATAATAACTGAAGTTGGAGGTAAAATGTTATGAATATAGTGGTAGACCTTGATAAGTGCCATTACACAAACTACTCAACATTTGCTTGCCCTATCCCGTTATTTGAGATCGGCGCAGTATGTTTTTTTCTTTTATACCTTCCTACCAGGCATAATTTCAACATAAACATTCTATTAATCCGTCCATATTTTCCTTGGTTATCCTCCTAGAATTGCCATCCACATTAAAATGTTCATGACATGTGTCCTTCTGCATAACATATCCATATTAAACAGGGGACGCTCTCATATCCTCCATCATTAACCAAATACTCAGGTTGTCTACTTTATATGATTTTCTATGTGTATATATTGTTTCCTATACATGAGTTTTTAAAGATTTTTCTGTATATTTGTATTTTAGGTGATACTCGTCTTGGCTTAATGTGGTCATGTATTACTCTGTACAACAGACCCCAAGTGTGCTACACTCCTGTTCTACAACCTGAATGGCTACTCGCTCTCATCTGCATAATTATTGGATGTCTATGTATCTCAATTACTGTGGTGCTGCTAGCCGCTAGTCACTTTGGTAGAAATGTAATACCATATGCACGTTGGGTTGGATTTGCAGCTAGTAAGTACATTTAAGTAATTTCTAGCAGGAATATCATTTGAATTAAATAATTACTGTGACAGCCAATAGTAAAGTGTCTATGAAGGGCACACAAATGAAAGGATAAATGGCAACTTCGACTTATAGTATATCCAGTTAATATAAGAAAAGACTTGCAACCCTAGCTTATAAGACTAGGCAATAAACAACAACAGTTCAGTCAATCATCAACAGATTGAAGAATATTTTGAAATGTAAGGTGTCACATAATTCATATACACAATCCAGTGTCTAATGCAGAATTATATAAGCCAGGTAGACAATAAGCTTAATGATACACACTCATAATAGTAGGGGAGCTCCAGAAGGGATTTTAGGATTTACTCAAGTGCGGCACATTAACATAAGGGAGGATACCTTGCATCCTGCTAAGTACCTCTACCGTATATAAGCCTGATATAGTGACGTGCGTCTAGGCTTCCCCATCAGATTAGTAAAAAAAATAGATAGTCAGAAATACTAAAGCGCGTCAGATTACGAGCTAATAAGAGTATATTTTTAAAATCTGACGATTTGAGCATGGGAGGTTTACAAAGCTGCAAAAAAACGGTATCTCGGCATTCAGAAGCGCAGTTGATTTTTTTTTATTTTGAAGGAAATAATGCTAATATACCATAAAAAAAAAACATAATCTGCCAATTTGCACAAGCTGAAATAGCTAAAATCAATAAAGTGTGGTGCATGCTGTGAGTCGCTGAGAACTATGTATTTCCCACTTCGTGCCACTCTGCCCTTCTCACTCTTGTAAACGCGAGCTATTTTTTTTTTCCGCAACTCTTAATTGCGCCTATTTTGCGTGACGGGTTGCTGGCACTACTCTTGCCAACCCAGCATCACCAGAAAGCCTAGCAGACCCTTGACGTTGCCGACGACTTCTGAGAGCGACCTTGCAGAGCCGAGGTATAGTGCCCGGTATTCTGCCAGCCCCGGACATTCAAGGATGACGTGGGCGGCCGTTACGTCTGCCTCCATGCAAGCTTTGCAAAGAGGGCTGTCTGTAACACCTAGAGTAAATAAGTGTTTATTCCATAAAGCATGTCCAGGAGCCGGAGCTGAGGCCTCTTCAAACGCCGTAGCTTTAGTGACAATCCGGGGTAGATTGTCGGAAGGGCCTCTCTGGCTTGCCTGCATGTACCTAAGTTAGACCAGTATTCTTGGTGTTCTACCTTGGTGTTTTGTCGTAGTGTGTTTCGGAGCCAAGCGAACGGCAGGGGTAAAATGGGCTCTGGTCCTTCCACTATCATCTCCGAACCCCCCCTTGCTAATTCATCGGCAGCGTCATTACCGCGTGAGTTGCTGTGTCTTTTGATCCACTGTAGGGTTATATCGTTGTCGATACATACCTGTGACAGGGCTCGATGACACTCGTATATTAGACCCGAGGTTACAGTGTACCTTTGAAGGGCCTGCAGGACTGATCGGCTGTCAGAGAGTATACGGATTTGGTGGTTCTTTACCTTTCTAGAGTCGATTGCATACGCTGCCATTAAGATGCCCACACATTCTGCCTGGAAGACCGTGTTATGAGCTCCTAATGGTGTAGATATCTGTATGTTCATGTCCTCGGAGAATATACCTGCACCAGTACCTGACCTTGTTTTAGATCCATCTGTGAAGATTCTCATCTCTCGTGGGTTAAGACCTTCACCCGGTTGTTCTTGCAGTTGTATCTTGTACTTTTTGTCAAATACGAATTGCTTGGGTATCCTGTCGGTCACCACTGCCATGAGCGGCTCCTTACCTGTTACCTCACTGAGGATTTCGGTGTGCGGTACCCTTGCTAGTCTCCAGAGACTCAGGTTTTTAAACCGTACCGCTGCAGCTGCTGCCTCTTGTTTTATGAACAGATGCAGTGGCGGCAGGCCAAGAATAGCTTCCAGGGCAGCAGTTGGAGTTGTCCTCATGCCGCCATACAGGCCAATCTCTGGAGTCGTTGTAGTTTAGCTACGACAGTGGATAATTCGGTCCGTGGCCACCACACCACCGCAGCGTGGCTAATCATTGGTCGGATTACTACCTGGTATAGCCATAGAACGATTTTAGGGTCTAGGCCCCACCTTTTACCTATCATTCTGCGGCATTGCCAGAAGGCGACTGTAGCTTTATCTATTTTACTATTTAAATGATTACTCCAGTTTAACTTACAGTCAAGAATTACGCCTAGATACTTAACCTGTGTTGATAACTGGAGTTCTTTTTTGAATAATTTGGGCAGTCGGTAGTTGCCCAGGTTGCGTTTGTTAGTGAACATCACCATTTCCGTCTTTTTTGGATTGACTGTTAGTTCGTTGATAGTATACCACCGTTCCACGATGACCAGCGCAGAGCGTGTAACGTCGCATACTGTACTTGTACTATTGCCGCATGTCAGTATCACCAGATCGTCGGCATAACCGACCATATAATAGTGATTGTTGTTCAGTGTAGCAATCAGATCATTTACTACTAAATTCCACAGTAGCGGTGAGAGCACACCCCCTTGAGGGCATCCTTTGGCCACCAGTGCCTTGTGTGTTCCGCCTGTGCTAAGCTTAACGATCCTTTTGCTTAACATGTTATTTATCTATTGGATCATAACTGCATTTGCTCCATGTCTTTCGAGTGCTGCAGTTATGCTAGTAAATTTGGTCTTGTCAAAGGCCCCCTCGATGTCTATGAAGGTGCCTAGACATATAGACATGCTTGAAATCGCTTCTTCAATTTTGCATACCACTGCATGAAGTGCCGATTCTGTAGATTTACCTTGAGAGTAGGCGTGTTGATGTGGGTGCAGGGGGGCGCCTCATATAACCCCCTCCCTCAGGTTCCTATCGCACAATGTCTCCAGTGCTTTCAACAGAAAAGAGATCAAGCTAATAGGTCTAGGATTTGGGGTCCGAGTAATCGCTCTTACCTGGCTTGGGTATGAAGATCACCTTGACTTCTCTCCAACTTTTCGGCACGTACCTATGAGCAAGACAGGTGGCCAGAATTGTGGTGAGTATTTGAATGAGTTCCTCCCCGCCCCACTTAAGCAAGGCAGGGAAAATCCCATCCAGGCCTGGTGATTTGTATGAATTAAAGCTGTTTATGGCCCACCGTATTTTTTGTGGGCTGACGACATCAAGTGTTTGGTGCCATTCTGCTTCAGATGGGATGACCTCCTCATCTGTCCAGCGGACTGACTGCAACATCTCGCAGTCGGGGAAGTGCGTCAGTACCAAGATTTTCGATTCCGCTTCCTCCCGTGACCTAGTGAGGGTGTCGTCTGGCTTGCGTAGGGATCCCTACGTAACCGTGGGCTGGTTACAAAGAACCTTACTTACCCTGTTAGTCTGTGCTCCATTCTCTATATCGGAACAGAAGTTGCGCCATGAGCACCTGCTTCTGTACCTGAGACGTTTCTTGTACCTAGACTTAGTTGACTTATAGTTATCCCAGTCCTGGTCAGTACCTGTGTTCATTGCTCTGTTGTGTTGCCGCCTCATCCTTTTCCTGAGTCTATCCAGCTCGGGTCCCCACCAGTCTGCTTATTTGCCTCGACTGGGCGGTGGAGAGGACAAGGGACACGCCTGGTGATAGCAATCCAGCATGGTATTTGTGAGGACGCTTACCTGCCTTTCTATTTCTGCAGCACCTTCCAGTTTTGTGGGAACCTCTGTCTGCACCAGGGCTAGGCCATTTGTTCCGCGTACCGGATACGATCCGTTCTGCGGGGGTTCACTTAACATCCCTTGTCAATGTCTGACGCACTCGAATAATTTTATTTTTTTCCTATTTTCAACCCCTTCGATAGCCGACTTAACCTAAATGGTGTATGGCTCTAATGGTAAACGCACACTTATCCGAGCCGAACGCGGCGAACGAGTCGAACGAAACTAATTTTAGAATTCTGTATATGAAATCTCATGAAACCTCGCACACTTCCCCGCGTCGAATCGTCCGAATCTGGAAGAGGTTTCATGAGATTTCATATATAGAATTTTAAAATTCTTTTCGTTCGACTCGTTCGGCTCGGATAAGTGTGCGTTCACCTTAATAAAGAATTTAAAAAAAAAACCTTCGTACGGTCACTCCCACCATGCAAACCGCCAAAATAATATTTTTCCGTTATCAGAGAGACACGTGGGGCGCATACACTATTAATATCTGAAGCGCTCGAGTATTTCATGGTGACTGTTTTTTTTTACATTTTTGAAAACCTGTACAGGCTCTCTCCACCAGTGAAAGGGTATAGGTACTCATATAAACTTATTTTTTTTCTTTTTAGCACCTAACCTTCACAATCCAATAGGTCCCCACGACGCTCGAGTAAATTCCCATTTAGCATCATGGCCTCCCCTTTTATAACAAGTTTGACTAGGTTTAAACTAGACAAAGCTGCTAAAGCTTTTTAAAACTTAAAGGCCTAACATAGATAATTCAAATATTGAGCATAGTCATGTTTGTGGTCTATTTGACCTGTGTGTTAAGATGTGCCACCCTGCTGCATGATGGAAAGATTTATAATTCATGTTCCTTCATTTCAGTGGTTGTGTTCTGTCTAGCTGCCGTCATATTCCCGATGGGTTTCCATGTGGATGACATTGGAGGACAACCTTATCAACTCCCCAACAGCCATCAAGTCGGCATATCATACATATTATTTGTGCTATCTCTATGGATCACTGTGATATCAGAGTTATTTGCAGGCAAAGTCTGTCTGCCTCACTTTTAATATATAATAGTACCTGATATATTATTTTTATGATTTATGTAATTTAGATATTATTTTTAGGTAAATTAAATAAATATAATATGTATATAATCATTCCTGATCCACACTCTTTGTTCTATCTAAACAATAATGTTCATTCAAAGCAATAATTGTACTACCTACCTACTGAACTTTTTTTTTTGTTTAGGCGGGAAAAAATGTTCCTAACCGCACACCCCGTCGTTCGGGGCAACGAACAGGGTAGTGTGGGGCCTGCACCCACTAAAGAAACCCGCCGTGTGCCGTCTCTCCGCCTCTATTGGCGGGCCACTGGAACTATGTTACATTCCTTCTGTGGGCCTACCTACTGACCTGGGGTTCAGAGCAGAACAAAACATAAGTGAATTAAAAGGATTAGGTATCTATGTGTATCCATCCATCAGCCTTTCAACGTCCATTGCTGGACATGGCCTCCCTAAGAGAACGCCACAACGAGCGGTCCCGTCATGGGGGATAATGCCGTAATCGCCACGCTTGGTAGGCGGGTTGGCGATCGCAGTGGATGTTGTTAATACTCGAGGGAGTGCTGCTACCCACTCCCCCGGTATCCCTCAGTCGGATCTTACAACACCCGTGGGTAGAGAGGGGTGGGAGACCCCTAAAGCTGGCCACGCGGCATATCTATGCGTATATAAAGTATGATATAGTAGGTAGTAATTATCTACACATTAGTGTATAATAATTTATAGTATATATACTTTATAGTACAAGCGTAGATAATTATTGTTGACCTATAGGTTAATAGGTGAAAAATAATTATTATAATGTCCTACTATTAATATAAGTAAATACAAAAGTTTGCGAAGATCTTTGACCATGAATCACAACTAAAGTGATTGAGATAAATGTGTTGAGGGGTAGTGGTTTATCATAATATACCATAGCAATAGGATTCCATACCTCAAAAGGAAAAACAGAACCCCTATATAGGGGTTCTGTGTTTGTCCATCCGTCCATCACAACTAATTTCCTCCAAAAATACTAGATTAATTTGAGTTGAAATTTATAATACATAGTAAGTCTGTGACCCAAACGTGGACATGTAACTTAAATACATTTTAAACATGGAACCTAGGCGGTAAATAAAAAAATGCCACCTATATTGTGTGATATATTCATTAAATATATGTATGCATTTGTTTTATAATTTTAAGATAAATAGTTTATTAATTAATAAGGGCTCCACACTACTACAAGCAGATGCCTCTAACGACAGGGTGTGTGAACAAGAATATTTTTCTCGCATAAACAAAAAAGCCGTTGAAAGCTTAGTTTATATGGAATCCAGATGCCATTTAATATATGCCAGGCAGGCTACCTACAAAATCTGGGGAGGCTGCAGGTTGAGCATGACTGTCCTATAAGGCTTTCACGGCGCCGAGGTTCTCCTCGAGGATGCCTAGTGTTGCCGTACTGGTGCAAGCCCAGATGAAAAATCTGGACCTGTACCTTCATAGCAAATGGAATTTCGCGCCGCACTGCCCAGTTCAGTCAATTTCGCCCAGGTTCGTCCTGTCGGCGGTAATTGGAAGAGAGCTGTCGCTGCCAGCAATAATCTCGCAAACGCTTGACAGCGACAGATGCTGGTCTTCCATGGCCTCCTATGAGGCCATGGTCAATTTTCTCTTATTTTATTAATTTTTAATTATTTGAGGGGTGTCGTGGCGTAGTCGGTAGTGTAACCGACTTCCGTGCATGAGGTCGTGGGTTCCATTCCCACTCAGGACAATTATTTGTGTGATGAACACAGATATTTGTAGGTACTGCGTCTGGGTGTTTTCTTACTACTATATGTATGTATTTACAAAAAAAAAGTAGTATATATTATGTATTATATCCGTAATCTGGTACCCATAGCACAAACGATAAGCTTAGTTTGGGACCAGAGGACGTTGTGTGAAAATTTCCATGAATATTTATTTATTATTGCATCATTTCAGAGCCTACACGTAGGTAGTAGAAAACTGCACTTCGAACGAACAGTCTTGGACGAGATCGTTAGAAAGTGTGGATGAGCCCTAACACGAATTAACGTGGCTTGGTGATAAAAAGGTGATGTTGGTACCACCTCAAGCAGCTCCTCAGAAAACTCCCCATTATGGAGTCTATAGATCACAGAGACCCGAAACCTCGCCCCCACTCACAACTCCAGACCGTCCATGAAATTCGGATCACAGACAATTCGAATAGCACGCCTATGCAGTCAAGTGGGTCGAGTTGGTATTTGAGTGCACAGAGATGTGAGCGGTAGATATGTAGGTACCCCATATGATGGCGAACAAACTTACGCTTTAAATAACACAAATCATTGGATTAGTTTAGTACCGCTTGGCTCTGTTCAAGACGCCCAGTTTTTTTCTCGCCCTCAGAGCTAATGGACTTTAAAGCACTTACTTACACTGAGGATCCCAATGCTCTCGGAGACCAAGAGAGTTTACCCTTGAAACTAAGGCGCCACGACAAACGGGTCATTATTTGCAGTGAATACGCGAATCTGAGTTTAACATTTCTATCACCGATTCCGAGCCCCGCACCAGTGAGCGCTCGATAATATTGAGCATGCTCGGAGAGACTTTCTGATGGCCGATATATCACGCACCACTAGTACAGTCATTAGCTTAGCAACACGATCATATTATTTATCAAGAGCATGTCATTGATATGCAGGATGAACAGCGTTATAAAATTAATTTTTGGTTCGATAGTCACTCGCGCCCGGCGAGCCACGAGTAAATCCGACGTCTTACCCGGTTTAGTAGATATATATTATTAATACCTTTTTTTTTTGTTTTACGTGGGGAAATGCATTACGCATACCCCTCCACAAAGGGCAAGCAACAATGAAAGCTCTCCCTTTTTTGACCATTATGGCAGGTTCTGCGTCGGAACAGACCACCTTTCTCCCGGGGTCGCTCTTGGTGAGACCGTCAGACCGCCCTCTCTGACTGCTGACGACCTCAAGGAGTCGTCAGGTTAGTGGCCACTGCCACCACCCTGACGACGCCTGCTCCGGCGAGCGGGATCAGCTTGTTCACGATCCCGCTCGGCAGCCTCCTTCCGAAGCATGACTGCATCGCAGAAAGAGACTGCAGCATCACACCTTGCCTCTCCAGCTAACATAGTCCTTACAAAGGTTGCTGGGTAGAGATCCGGCCCAAACCGGGACTCGGCGCTCGGACTCCCATGCAGGACACTCAGCGAACGTGTGCTGGGCAGTCTAGGTCGCTGCCGCAGTGGTGACACTGTGCGGTCACTTCCCGCCCAATTCGACTCAGATACTCACCGAAACATCCGTGTCCAGTAAGTATCTGAGTCAATCTGTAGGTGACGCAGCCGAATCTCTCGAACCAAGCCTCAAAGTTTGGCAGGATGGCAGCGACGATGCGCTGGAGTGCACACCGCGGCTCGTGGCCGCGCACGCCACGTTGCTAGAACTTCCCGGTGCGCAAGTCTCTTACAATTCTTCGAGCGTCTGAATTGTGTCCACGCTGTTCTCCCGGCGAAAGCGGGTCTCGTCGTAGACCCGCAGGTCCACCTCTGCCAGGAGGTCGAAAGGCGGAACCCCGAGCCAAAAGTGTGGCCGCCTCGAAGTATATTGTACGATATCCTCGTGCGATCCGTATGGCCACTACACGCTGCAGGCTGTTAAGGATCTGCAGCGGGAGGCACCCGTCAAGCGATGAGACCAGACAGGCCCCCCATAGAGGGCCATGGATCGCACAACACCACCATAGAGGTGGCGAACCTCCTCCCGCGGACCTCCCAAGTTCGGGAGCAATCTCTGCAGTGCTCCCGCTGCTCGACGAACCCTTGGACCCAGACGCCCAAAATGCTCCTTAAAGTTCCAGCGGCTATCTGGAGTGAGACCCAGATACTTCATTGACTTTCCCACTGGAACGTCCGCGTCACCCACCCTGATCGACATGCTGGTTGGCTCAGAATCTCGGCGTAAGTCGTGGAACCATAGCGCCTCTGTCTTGTGCGGCGCTACCCTAAGCCCCAGCCGGCCGATTGCTGTTACGACACAGTTCACCCCTAGCTCGGCAAGTCGGAGTGTGTCATCGAAGCCCTTCCCTCGGGTCAGCACTAGTGTGTCATCAGCGTAGCTGATAACACTAACACCTTGGGGGAGGCCGATCCGCAGACGCAGCATAAGCAAGGTTCCACAGAAAGGACCCCAGGACAGAACCCTGATATTATTAATACCTAGTTAAGTTACCTAACAAAGGATGATGAAGTATTTTTCCATTTCTATTTAAAGAAGTAAAAATATTGCTTGAAATCGCTAACGATGCATGTACGAATATTATTACGATATTTACCACCAAGCCTATGGGGTTGCAAAACTAAAACCTAACCTAGAGACGACATTGGTCATTTTAATAATATTGATTACAGTATGAACTCACAAAATTAAACACCTACTTAATAAAAACAATTTATTATTATTACTTTACTCTAAAATCTGTTCAATTGCTTGGTTTTACATACAATCATAATTATTTAAGATTATCAACTACATAAACAAGTAAAAAAAACTTCATAAAAGTCTATTAAGTTCATCACTTCCCACTAAAATTGTTCATTTAAAACTTTCTTCCTATTTCTTCCTTCGTAGTAGTTGCATTGTCGTTTTTGCCTCCTATTAAAAATGTAAGCATCTTCCAGGTACTTCCTCTTGTTCTATACATCAAGATGCAGCAATGCAGTCACGTCTCCTCATCCTAGTAATGCTGATTAAAATTAAGATGAACTATGGCGACAGACGATGAAAGACTCGCAAATTAAGAGAGCTGTGAATCTGTAATCTCACTGTAAAGCGGCAACACTGCAGCCATTACATAATCACGCACCAAGCTACTATGACGGGACATCTAATGGGACGTCCACGCAGAAAATGTTAGAGATTTGCAACAACCGGTTGACTGGCTTTACAATCAATGTGTGACTGATCGCCATTATAGGAAAGCGGGAATTGATTTAAAAATTCTAATGCTTTAGAACTTGACTCAAACGCCAACTCTCGAACGATGAAATCCACGGGAACAGTTTGTCTGTAGCTGGACATAAAAGAACATATTAATATTACACAACCAGCACAGCTGGCACAAAAACATCCCATTATTTAGAATGGTGTTAATTGTAATAAAATTTATCAATATATACGTAATTTATTTGTTCATGCTATATGTGTATCTATGATGTGGTTAATATGGAACTATATGGGTACGTTTGGATATACACTGCGAGCACTGTAGTGTTCTTTTTTTTTTATTGCCAACGGTGGCAGACGCGCAAGCGGCCCACCTGATGGTAAGTGGTAACCGCCGCGCATGGACTTTAGCAACACCAGGGGCACAGCCAAGCCGCCGCTTACCGCAAGTTAAGTGCTCCTTTCAAACCTCATTTAAAGAGGGACATGTCGTAGCGCTGGGGAAACACCGTAGCAGGTAGGTCATTCCAGAGCTTACACGTACGTGGTAGAAAAGAACGCTGAAAACGAACTGTCTTTGACGAAATCGTTTCCAGGTGGTGTGGATGAACCCTACCGCAACGTCTCGTGATTCGGTGGTAAAATGATGTCGGTACTACCTCAAACAGCTCCTCCGAGCACTCCCCATTGTAGAGCCGGTAGAGCACACAGAGAGACCCGAAGTCTCTCGTTCTTACTGGTGAGAAATTCGTTCCTTTACGGACTGACAATATACTGTCGCAGTATCCTAGAGAAATATATGACGTCATAAATCGTCTCCATTTTTGTACTGTGAGCACTCTGGCGTGACAACTTGCACTATTGATAATAATTTAAAGAAATTGTGTTTATTGCAGTGTGAAACAATACTTTGTACCTATGAAATGAAAGTAATGACAGATCAGTATACTGGAATGCGTTCTGTTTTAAACAGTAACCAGTATAGCTAACTATAAAGGAACGACTTCGCAGTATACTAAATTGACCTAACACCTTAGTGCTTGCAGTGCATATCGGAACACAGCCTATATTAGCTGGTTTTAATGAACAAGAAATTAGCATATAGGTATGGCAATAAATTCTGACAACACTGACATGATGCTTGCTACCAACAGGATTGCATTCACTTATTATCATCAACAAGGCCTTTTATTCTTTGTGGATCATAAGCAACTAATTCAACATTTCACAGCATTATGGCAATCTTGATATTGACGAAACCTTTTAAAGGTGTATTCTGCTAAGAAATATTTCAAATGTCCTCTTCAAAATATAATTTACTAAACAATTAATATGAACGTCATGCAATTGTGAGCTCCCAGAAAGCAAATAATATAATGGACCCAGTTTATATAGTATTCACCCAATTATATACTTCACTGATGTATCCTTTGCAATTCTAAATTCTCTAAGCACAACCATTTACTTAGTCTGGTCAGAAGTACTGCTACAATGTTTAAAGTTTGTAATGTGATACATAATTAACATAATTATTTTCTTTTGACGCCAACCGGAATATTTTATGCAATAAAAAGGATATTTTGTTATTCAACAGCTATGGAATGTGTTATTCAAAGGCACAGCCAGGATACTACTCATACTACCTACTATAAGATTCTTCACAGATCATTAAAATAGCGACACAAGGTAAACATAACCTCTAAACCTGTTTTTGTGTTGTGTTTTACCTCTTTGGCATTTAGTGTTGTGCTTACTGCACTCTTACGAAACCGTCGCGAAAGGGATTTCGTTTTTACATTCTGGCATGATTGCTACTGCGTCATCTTCATACCAAATACTCTAATAGCAGTAAAGTGACAATAAATAGGATTGCCATTGATAATGGTGTGATGTGGAATAGGGCATGCATGTTAGTAAGCTAAGCATTTGTATAAAGAAGCATAAAGTCAATTGGATAAATGATTAAAACACATAGAACCTACCATGCCTATGTGAAGCCATCATTGCTATAACTAAGTTTATCATTAGCAGTACTTAGAAAGCTGGTCTTAATTAGCACTGATGGTAATTGCATACCAAAAGGTAATGTCTATGTGTGTCTAATAATACCATGTGAGGATTATTATTTATAACTATATTATCAAGCATGTATTGTGGATTTAATATTTATAAATCGTATATTAGTTACATGGTATCAATACCTAGATAGAAGGATGATATCTAAAGTTAAATTATTGGTAATCTGGGTCTATGATAAGCTTATTATGGGAAAACTATAATTCATCTCAAACATGCAGTTGTATTGGTGCTGTCTACTGAGGGACATATGTGTCAATATCTCTAACAATCACAATGAGACCATCCACTGTTGATACGAATTTGTGCATCACATTCTACGGTGGCTGTTAATGTACAAGTATGCAATTGCCAACTCATAACTTCAATCAGTATTTCTATGCATATGTCTATTTTCGAGTTATTTCACCTAAAATACAACTTGCCAGGCTATAACCATAAGCATCTAGTTATTTGGTCGTTTGCATATAGGTACCATATATTATAAACTAATAAAGTTTCAGGTCTATTTCTTTTAGCAATTGACATGCTCCATTACTTTTTAAAGTACAAATTATTTGTGAATAAAGAAAAAGAGATTTTTAGTAGGGGCGGGAATCGAACCACGCATCTTTTCCAATCCGGGGAAGTGCTTTAAGCCACTGAGCTACCCTACTGACCTTTCGATCATCCCAAATTCTTAATCACATTTATCTTACGACTAACGCCACGCCACTACGAAAACTTACTATATTGGATGCATGTAATGCTTGCCGGTAGATGGCGTTAGTCGTAAGACAAATGTGATTAAGAATTTGGGATGATCGAAAGGTCAGTAGGGTAGCTCAGTGGCTTAGAGCACTTCCCCGGATTGGAAAAGATACGTGGTTCGATTCCCGCCCCTACTAAAAATCTCTTTTTCTTTATTCACAAATAATTTGTACTTTAAAAAGTAGCGGAGCATGTCAATTACTAAAAGAAATAGATCTAAAATGTTTGAAAAAATCGCGAAAATCGGAAAAAGCCCAAGAACATTCTTGTTATAAAAACCCAGCCCAGATAATAAACATCTCCAAGATGCATGATGTTAAATTAGCACATCTAAGTCCAAAATGATGCTTCCGACCAAAACAGGAGCATTTTTAAAAAGGTATTTTGCCTATGATGTGTATAATATTTTTTATAGATGTACAACTTTGAATCAAAGGTAAAGTCAGCAACCACATAAAATATAAATAAAGGACGTACGACTTAATGATGTATTTGAGGTACTTCTTTCTTTCCCTGTCCACAAACCAGTCCATGAGATATCCTCCCATTTTCGGAGCACTTTTATACAACCTGAAAAAACTTCGCATGTTGCCCAAGGCCCATGCATGTCTAGTTTTCATGGCATGTATCATGCATTCATCAGTCTCCTGATCTTTCTTTGGAAGTACTTTTATCATTGTGCCAATATCTGAAACAAAATCTGGGCATTAGACACTGCAATTGTAAATGTAGTATACTCTTATTAATACTGAGTTATTTTTAAACTGGTTGTCTGAAGGGGAAAAGAATTGTCTTGTTAAACAGCCCAATATAGGCCAGTACTGAATAACAATTGTTGTTGAGTTATGTTATTTTAGCCAACTGTTAGGCATTACAGTGAATTTTGCTATGTAAGTTAATATAACAAATCTAATTTCCACTCCTTCTCCAAGGTAAGTGATCAATATCCATGGAAACCAATTAAACATATGTTTTACTATTGTGAACCTAGTTTATACATAATTTTGCAGCAATTAAAAAATATATTTAGACCAACCTAAGGTGTTATTTGTAAATATGTAATACAATATTCTATATGCTGTAAACTCTGAAATATTTGTTGCACATTCAGGCAATTCACAATAAAGCATTTTAAGTTGTGTTTGGCACTGATTAAACTCTTCATGGTCACCCTTCTCAAGAGCTATCCGCGCATGTGTCTCATAAACTTCCACAGTAAAACCATCTCTAATTCCTTGTACCTAAAAATTAAATACAATTTTATAAATATTATTAATGTTTACTGTATTATATTCCTTACACAATAGGATATGATTATGATGTAGTAAATGTATAATAAAAAAAATAAACCCTATTTCTTTCATTTATTTTATAAATATGCAAAACACGAAAATGCATAAATTTTTATTTATATTCAGTAACAGTGTGAAATTTACATGTACCTACATATCTCCAAATAACAAAGACTTTCATACAAAGCTGCCCCCGTCCCATTTCTCTGCCTTGTGATAATTTCCAAAAATCCTTTCATAATGGATAAATTTGTTATAAAATAAACCTAATTTATTATCCCTCTCTACCCACGGTAGTCATAAGAGCTGACTGAGGGAATACCGGGGGAGTGGGCACCAGCACTCCCTAACACATCATTAACAACATCCACAGCGATCGCCAACCCGCCTGCCAAGCGTGGCGATTACGGCATTATCCCCCATGACGGGACCGCGTTGTGGCGTTCTCTTGGGGAAGCCTATGTCCAGCAGTGGACGTTGAAAGGATGATGGATGGATGGAAACCTAAATTCCAACTTTCAACTCTATAGTCTTAATAGTTTTGTCTGTGTGTTGATTCAGTCATGACAAACAATTTATATACATTATTTTGATTAGGGCAACATATATGCAGAAAGTATTGTATAAAAAATAAAGTGTGTATTAGTCAGCTTATAACATCCAAAATAGTTTTAAATGTTGCTAATTTGCATATTAAATTAATTTAAATTTTGAAGTAATTAATTCATATTTAACTATTTTTTTTACAAAATAATGCAATGTCAAAAATAAATAAATGACAATAACAAAGAATTAATAAGAACTCACTGTTAAATCTTGTCTAATAGACTTTAACTGATCACATGCATATCTATAATCTTGGTTATCAATCCATCGTTGTTTTACATTTTTTAAGGAGTTCATTAAAACAGACAAAGGTCGGACTTCACATGCTTCCGGTGCTCTAGTTAATCTCAGGAATGACTTCTCAATATCTACACATGTGCCTACTATGTGCACATTATTATCATCATAGTCTCCATCTGTGTCTTGGATAATAGGTCTTTTGCTAGATGGTTCCTGTTTCCTTGGTCCTCTCTGAATTGAGCTTGCTATGGAGGGGACACTTTGAGGTAAGTTGCCAAATCTTTCAGCTCTCTTCAGCAGCTTCTCAGCATTACCCTGAAAATCTTCTACTACAAATTCAAAAGGTTTCTTTTTATTAGGATTTTTTTGGTATTTATCAGATTTTTTCTGATCTAATGATAGTCTGTCTTTTACTTTCTGTCGTGCCTTGCCTTTTGTTTGCCTCTTTTCATCTACCTCGTCACCAGAAGCAGAAGAACCACTGTGAAAGCAAAAATAAATCAAATACCATGAAAATAAATTAAAATAACACATAGTATATAACACAATACATACCTCAACCGTTTTCTATTAGGGCTCCTTGAATGAGATCTACTCCTAGAATGTGGGCGTCGCCTCCTCTGTGGAGAATTTTTATGTCCAGCAAAGGACCTGTTATTTAAATGCGCACCCTTATGCTTAGAAGGTTCAACATTTTCAGATTTTTGATATAGATTTAATGTTCCCCGAACAGGTTTAACTGACAGGTTATTACGCTCGCTATGGACACTAGGAATAGGTTCTTCATCCCAGTTTCTAGTCCACATTTCATCTTTATTGGCAGCAGCAGTTATCCTTCCTTTTAGGCATATATCTATTTGATCACGATCAAATGCTGACTTACATTTCTCATAACACCTTTTTATATACCTCTCTAAACTCTCAGGCCAAGTGCCAGCCGTATTTGGAATTGTTGTGGATTTAAAGAAATTTGAGGAGTTATTATTTTCAGTTGTTCCTTCTTTTCGTTCATTAGTTGCTAATTCATTCATGTGGCATTGCCCTTCTGGTTCTGGTGGCTGAGGTATGTCTTCAGTGGTCATTGGGGGTGGCAGAGGAACATCAAGAGGTGGCGGCGGAGGTGGCTTAGGTATATCTGGAGGGGGCAGAGGTGGTAATGGCGGAGGATGATTCGGCAATGGTGGCAACACCTGATTCGGCGTATCTAAGTCTTCCTCCTCATTTCCTTTATTATTAGACTTCTTACGCTTCTTTTTAGGTCCATTATTGGACAGTAGTGGATTTTCATTCAATGGAAGAGGTGCTGGTTTTCTAATGTTATTGAGATTAAACCTGATGGGGGCTTGATTAAAAAAAGGCCGATTTACATCTAAGGGAGACATCCCAAGAATAGGTGTCGAAGGTGGAGGTTTAGTAAATTGAGGATTAACGAAATCAGATTTCTGATCTTTATTTTGATGAAACTGTTGATTATTATTAGGAAATCCTGCATTGTTACCCATATGATTAAAATACTGGTTATAATAGGGTGGATACATTCCACCATGATAACCATTGAATTGGGGATGGTAAAAATTATAAAACCATGGATTGTGGTTAGGAGGCATACCACTCATTGTTTGTAACGGTGGTTCTTTAGAACTATTTTCTGACATCTTACTACTGTATATTCCTGTTCAAAAGGACAAAATTCTATTTTATAGAACTTACGATGACCTTTACAAAATGGCGACGTACTGCTACATCCAAATCACCAATGACCTTCTTTCTTACGATATTGATTATATTCCTCTATTTTATATATATACTCCACGAATCACGTTTCGAATAATTTTACGCAGGAATCACAACGATAATTAAATTAAAATTTAACGATTTAAATCAAGCACAGCAAGGTGAACTGGTGAACTATTATTATTTGTTTGCACATTACTTTACTTTACTCTATGGTTTGCACCAAAGAGTAATACGTATAACCAGGAAAAGAGAGCCGGCTTGCGAAAATTTTTATTACCTTAAATTGAATGCTAGCGACATCTCTCAGCCATTCCGGAAACTACTTGCATGCACAGGCATGTATATGGCTATATGTCATGCACACACATGCACAGCTATATATATTATGCATACTAACGCGAAACCCGGTTTTGCTTATTACTTTTTTTTTATTCATAGGCTTTTTTGTAATAGCGGGTAAACATGTTTTGGGGCATGGTTTGCACTTTGCACGAATTTATTATTCTTCGTCTAAGCACGAATTGCACGTCGGTCTACGCAACAGAGACCACAGATGACAGAGAGAGACAGATCAGACCTCAGAGAATTTTTTTTTTCTTGGTAAACCACCATTTAGCTGTAAACAGGAGGAGAGGAAATAACTACAAATTTACCGAGCCATTTCTAAGTCTTTGAACTCTGAATAGAAGTGGGCGATGAGTCCATGACGATGACGGTTAATGTCGATTGTTTCGATTGTTCAAACCTCTTGATGACTTTCGATTGTTTTCATTCGCAGTCGATGGTTACCTTTCGATTGTTCAAACATCTCGCCATGATTCCCGATTGTCTTCTATGAGTTTTCACTCGGCTCGGCGCTCACTTATCAAGTCGCTACTGACTTCATTCGTGTTTGAAGGATCAACCCCTCGTAATCCACAATCGCATCGAGTCGTTTGGTTTGGTTTGGACTTCCTTGTTTGTACCATCATAAAAAATGAGCGAAATTAAAATCTAATTTTAGATCGCGAATTTAGGTTTGGTCTTTGGAGTGGTATTATGGTATTATAAAAAATTATATAAATTTAAGTAATAAAATAGCTAAGTATGTATTATAATGGAACAAATTTTATACGTTGAAGATTATATCATTGTTTTAATGTAAATCATTTCAATGTTATAAACCAATAAAAATAAATACTAAATCAATGTGTCAGTATTGATTATGTACCAATTCGATCGTCAATCAATAGGTTATATTTTGTACTAGAATACATTAGTGTAGGCAATAAACGATACCATCAAAGCAACGTACTTATTCTGCCAATGAAGTTGACTAGGAACAATCGAATAACTCGATTGTTTTCTGGCAGACCGAGACAATCGTTAGTTCGAATAAAAAATGTTGACGACTGCGATTCATTCGATTGTTCAAACATCTCGACATCGCCCATCGCTAACTCTGAAAATGCCGGAAATTGCTAGGGAAGTGCGTAAAAAATATCGATATCGATATGAAGTATTGTAGTCCTAAAAGCGATCAATAAACTTTTGGGTGGACAAAGGTTTTTTTAATTGCGTAAATCTTTATCTACCTGTATAAGTATATCTATGTGTGTCAAATTGTAACCCAATCAATTCAGTAACATGAGCTAGTGGTTGATAGATCAATTAGGCATGCCTTCTTTTTAAACAAACAGAAAATATAAGGGCATAACACTCTATTGAACAGATTTGGGTTGTAAAAAGCATAAAGAAATAAATAATAATTTAATCCTGGGTATAGACGTTCATTCTAAATCCAAACATACCTATATAAGTTTGTGATGTGATGACATCAGGAGAAAAAGATTTGAAACTGAGGTATTATGTTAAATAAAAACAAGTATTTAATAATATTTTATTCCATCCATCAGTCATTCGACGTCCACTGCTGTACATAATAGGTCTCTCTAAGAGAACGTCACAATAAGCGGTCTTTTTTTTTGTTAACATGGTTCAAAATGCAAGTTTACACACGTCACTGGGGTACCAACAGGATCCAGGGGGAGGTCGGGCTTGATGTAATACAGGCTCGACTCTTGTGTCAAGTTCATGAGCCACAATACCGACTAAAACCAGTTTTTGACCAGGTCGTCAGTCCTTCTGGCGGGAGGCTGTCCTATGCCACGCCTTCCTGTGAAACATCTAATGCGGAGGGAGGGTAAAACCACCAATTATTATATTAATCATCACCGAGAAATCATTAAACTAAAATAATAAATGTTATTCATTATGAAATAACGTCAATTAATTAAAGTAATTTCTGAAAGAAAGCTTATCTCCCACTTTTCGGCCATAGTAACTGAATCTGATGTCTGCAAATGTTTTTATAACACTCTCTATCAAAAATACTCTATGAGTAGTGTCGTGATCAGGGTCAACGCAAAACAATTTCTCAGTATCGTAATACTCCGTCTAAATTTGAAATATATATAGGTAGTATAGTTCTGGTTTCAGTTTCTTAGTAAGGCAATGTTTAATTAAAATTTCAACTTTCTTTATAATTTTTAAGACTCCAGTAGATGCGTAAACTAATCCGTCCCTCGATTTAAAATAAATCAAACTATTTTCATTTTCCGGCCCAGACAACAATGATAAACATATATGGCACACTATAGTTTTCGATAGCTTTTGGTTGACAAATCCTGCTATATACTCCAAAACACAACATTTTTTTTTTGTTCTTTCTTATCTTGTGTAACAAAAGTAAATGCTTTCATTGCTATTTTTTTTATTACATTTGGTGGCAGACGAGCCACGGCCCATCTGATAGTCAATGGTAACCGTCGCTCATGGACTCAACTTTACCGAAAATATTGTCAAGCCGCTGCTCACCATTTCATTTTACAGATATGAAATGAAAGAATAAACGGCTTTCTCATGCTACTACCAAAACACAACGATGTGCTTCATGGCCGGTCACACGGGAGATGGTGGTACCAACCCGCTCGGACCCGATAGCAAGTGAGTACTCCCACTTGATACCCAGCCCTACCACCAGTAATTCAATGGGTGATCATTGCTTACTTCCCTTAGTCGCCTTATACGATACCCATGGAAAAGAATAGGGTGGTAACACTTGTATTCTTAGTCCGTCATCACACGGACAAAGAATACAAGTGCTAATAATAATACAATTCAAATAATTAATCAATTCGATAAATTAATAAAAATTAATATTTAATACTATGCTGCTAAGCCACTGCTCACCACTTCATTCCGAACACACAAAATTAATAAATGGGCCGTCCATTTTCTTCCCATTATATGAAAATCTGTGACGAATAAAAATCACAAATTATTAGTGGTGAATGCTAGGAACCAAGAGCGCAAAAATATCTTTTATTTTAAAAATAAAGGATATTTAATATACCAATATTTTTTAAACATCGATACGATATATATCGATAGTTTTTGGTTCTTCCTGCATCTCTAATTGACAGCTGACTTACAACAGATAAAGGATTTCTTCAGATATAAACTTCAAGCACTGTGATATCACGTGATCAACAGCGTCCATAAATACAGCATGTTTCACAACCCCTATAACACCAGAAGTAAATCGTAACCAGTATCGAATAGGGATTACGAAAATCTATTTTTTCTTTTTTCTGAGCATGAAAAAAAATAATGACAAAAAAAATATTATGTTTAAGTTAACTAAAATGTTACTTACCACTGAAAGTATAATCGCCACGCCCTCCTAACTATGTCGATTTCATTGATGTAATTTACGCGAAACAGCCGCACCGCCCGCACCACTAACATAAAAGACACGGCCGCGGGTAGGTAACTATGCTATTATTACGTCTATACGTTCACCGATCGTCTTAAATCTTGTTCACCATCACCATCGATGCATTTTCGACACCGTTTCAAAAAATTTACTATAACTCCTAGGACTGCACTATATTTTTGTAAGGAATTAAAGGCTGCAAGGATCCTGGCCCACATCTCGTCCTCCGACTCGCACTGTGTTCCAGAGATGCGCAAACTAAATCACCAATGAGATCAGGGATTTATAAATCTTTTTCTTCGAAAGATTTAAATCACTCTTTTAAATCTTTAACTCTTTTAAATCTTTGGTTACGAATGACGTTATTCATTCAGTTGAAGATAAGTGATGCAAATATCTATTGATTCATGTAGTTATTCTCTCATTCCCTCAAGTCGCAACTGGTTTTGAGCTTTTTTTTTTTTACTAAAACGACAGAGAGTCTAAGTTTCTGTGTACCTATCGTCATTGTATTTCAAGAGTGCGTTTGTGCTTGCCTACAACTTATGTTATCTCTTTTCAATTCACAATATCCTTTATCTATTGTCTCATTCTAAATGTACGTCCATCATTCTATCCATTCCATCTATTCAATCCTAAAGTAGTGAGCTAGTGAGTTAAAGATGTATTTTCGAAACCAAAGATTTAAAGATTGATTACGCATTTTGAAAGATTATACATCTTTTGTATCAATCACTCCTGAGTTACACATCTCTACTGTGTTCGCAATACGCGCTCTTTTATGTGACCCAACAAAAAAAAATCCACAGGCATAAGGTCAGGTGAGCGGGTGGCCAAGCAACTGGTCCTCCACGTCCAATCCAACGTGCACCATACTCTGCATGAAGGTATTCCCTCACGGTGAGAGAAAAGTGTGGAGGAGCCTCGTCGTGCTGGAACTACATGTCCCGGACTAACGTGAGACAAACAGTCGCGTCATCGCAAACATTACATGGATATGTACCTAACTATTGGAATGCCTGCCGCGAAGGTAGTGGAACCACGAGGCCGAGCGAAATTTTCCTCGTAATCCCTTCGAGTTTCATTGTAGTTACAGTTAGATCTGCCTAGACACAAGCATTTCGAAATATTCCTCATTAGAGTACATTATCGAAAAATTTCACTAACGAACACAAAAAATCACAACCGAACTGATCTGAAATACCCGTGTAACTAACTAATTTTATTTAAATAAAACTAGGTAGGTAAGTAACCAATTATTTTTTTTAGTTACCTAGTATTATACTCAATAATAAAGGCTATGTTTACACGATAAAGACATTATATTATTATTGCTAACATTTTTTTTGTAGTACGAACTGATAAGATTTGCTGTAATTTTTAATTCATTAATCAGAGTTACAATTCTAATTAATCATTATCATTATTATTAAAATCTCAGCTTAAAATGAATTTGTTACATTATTATAGAAATTCAAATTATCTGTTTGTGCTATTAAATAATGTCGATCCAGGTAATGCTCTATTAATAAATATTCCGAAAATGGTTTAATTTAGAATTAAATTCTGATCAATTTCCAAGGCAAATCTTTTCATTTAAATTCTCTTTATTTTATTGTTCATGAAATCCTTAGTGTGAACTAAACTTTAGCAATAGGAACTTTAGGACTCGCCGACGTTCGAAAGTCGGCATTTGTCAATGAAAAGTAGTCTTTCAAATTAAAATAGTAATTTATCGACAATATTTAAAGTACGTTTTCCTATACCATCGCTACCGTGATACACGTGTTTCTATGTCCTTTGATACATGCCGCCTTCGCCACTATCGGTACCTATTTCATTTCAGTCAGTCACTGTAGAATACAACAACTGTACCTACAAAGTACAAATTATTTGTGAATGTGAAAAAGAGGAGTTTAGTGCGAGCGGGATTCGAACCTGCGTCCCTTCCAATCCGGGGAAGTGCTCTAAGCCGCTGAGATATCGCACTGACCTTCGGCCATACCACATTTCTACATCCATACGTCCATCCATCAGCCCTTCGACGTCCACTGCTGGACATAGGCCTCCCCAAATTGGGGGTATAGTGCCGTAATCGCCACGCTTGGCAGGCGAGTTGGCGATCACAGTGAATGTTGTTAATACTCGAGGAAGTGCTGCTGCCCACTCCCCCCGGTATTTCCTCAGTCGGCTCTTACGACCCCCATCACAATTCTAAAGCCGGCCCCACAACGGTTCAATTCCCGCTCGCACTAAAGTTCTCGATTTCCACATTCACAAATAATTTGTACTTTAAAGTAGCTGAGCATGTCAAGTGCTTAAATACAGTACCTGTACCTACAGTTTGTGCGAGTGAATTCGAACGCGAACCCACTAAGGGTTCGAATCTCACACAGGAAAACAAATTTGGTAAAGATTTGACGAACAGTAAAAGACTTCTCTCGTCACATCAGCATCATCAGCTCTAGTTATCACTGATCATAGGATTTATAGTTAAATTAAAGACGGCGAGAGAGATGATTATGTAATCTTAAGGTTTCTGTTTTTACCACCGATGGGTAAGTCATTAACAAAAATACTTATTAAATACGACTGCCTGGACTGACTGGTCTCGGGTTCGATCCCCGGGTCGGGCAATGTTATTGAGCTTTTTCCTAAAAAGAAAAATTCTCAGTAGCAGCCCGGAGTTTGGAAATGTGCCCGGTAGACGTCAATAGGCTCGCCCCCTATTACGTGGGACTTAAACATAGCTGGCGAGTCGTGGGTGTGTAATTTGAAGACAATAGCGAAGTTATGGCCGCTGTTGAGGCGTTTTGGGAGGGTCAAGAAAAGGATTTTTTTTCAAAGGGAATCCTGGGTTTAGAAAAAAGATGGACTAAATGTATTGATTTGTTAGGAGGCTATGTAGAAAAATAAATTATTATTTTAACTTTAATTACCGTGTTTTATTTTCATTATTATTTAGACATCTTTGAATCCAGAATGTTAAATTTTATTTTATATTTCATATAGGATACACATACATTTCAATAGTTTTATAAAATCGTGGGTAAAATAGGGGTTGAATTTAGAAATTAAATCTTTAACGCTGACGAAGTCGCAGGTATCAGCTAGTAAATATATATAGCCCTCTTAGCGATGGGTAATTCGAATCATTTGATTCGGATCATTCGAATAAGTCTATTGACTCATTCATTCGAATCGCTTTTGACCGAAACCGAATCAATTCGTTAATTCGTAGGCACTTTTTTTTAGGCGTTTACTCGCAGACACGCAGCGCGGGCGGCCGCGACGGCGCGGTGCTCAGTCGACTCGGCTTGATTCGACACTCGTTGATTCGCTCTCTCTTATGAATGAATTCTACGAGTGAGAAAATACGAAAATACACGAAATGTTTTAAGAATCACGAGTTGGTGGGATTCGTTTGACGTACCTTATTACATTTGCAATTCGTCCCTCGCGCGATTTATAAATATAAATAAATAAATAAATATTCACGGACACTTTCACACAACGTCCTCTGGTCCCAAACTAAGCTTAATGCTTGTGCTATGGGTACCAGATTACGGATATAATACATATACTACTTTTTTTTGTAAATACATACATATAATAGATAGAAAACACCCAGACGCAATACAAATATCTGTGTTCATCACACAAATAATTGTCCTGAGTGGGAATCGAACCCACGACCTCGTGCACGGAAGTCGGTTACACTACCGACTACGCCACGACGCCCGTCATTTGATGTTTTCTTGCTTTTGTTGACTGCTTGTTTACGTAATTATTAATAATAGCTATTAATTATGAGCTCTAGACATCGAGCTCGTAATAAGGGCTCTAGAGGAAATAAAAGTTTGATCTGGGAGTTTTTAAATAAAAGTGAAGGCTATAGTGCTGATTAAACCTGAGACGTATAAAAACGCATTTATTTGATTTATAGTTGATTTAACAGGTAATTACAAATTAGAAATAACTTCAGACTTTATTTAAAAAAATTGTATTTTTTTGTATTTGATTTTATTATTACTTTTTGTTATTAAGTATGCTGATTTTAATTATAATAATAAAAGAGTATTGTCATTACCTACGTGTTTAAAAGCCAATATACCTATAAGTCCCCCTTTCCGCTTTCCTTAACCAAATACCTACTACACTGTTTTTAACTCGGAATCTCGACTCATTCGAAAAAAAACGGAACCGCCAAAATAAACTCTTGCTTGATTATTAATGTAAACGAGTTATAACTCGCCAACTCGGCTTGACATGAGGATGACTCGAAATATGATTACGAATTTGACTATAATGCTTTCGCAAATTCATCGAATTGATTCGAACTACGATTCGGATCAAGAGTAATTTCAATTCGATTGATTCGAATTGAAAAAAATACAATTCGTTTCATCGCTAAGCCCTCTATATACATTGCCATAGCATAGAAGTCATATCATTTTAATTTAATTATTTCATATGTATCCAAAAAGGCGACAAAAAGTAAGGCAAAATCGATTCAATCGACATCGCTAGCTTCACATAGGAGGAAAATATAATCGTGATTATGTTGTGGCTGTATGTTATAAACAGCACCTGCGAATAATGATAGCGTCATTTAAAATTGCCACTAGGGACATCTAGGGCCGTATATGTCAATATCTCTTACTTTGATAAAGTAGTATAGTAGTCTGTGCTTTGATATCATTGTCTTTTTATAGATTATTCTACTCTTTGTATCATTGTAATGTAATAAATTTTGGAGCGGTGATAAAGGTGGCGCTTTTGTAAGGAACTTGCCTGTAATAAAGGGAACTGTACCCTCCGTAGTTTGTAGAACAAAGCTAATAGGGCCTGGCATGAGTACACTTAGACGAAGAATATTAAAGACTCGTCATCAGCCTTAGATAAAGGATAGATCTAAGTCATCAGCGTATGCAGTGTTGAGATAGCGATAGTTTGACATAACTAGATGTACCATAGGCCCATAGCTATGAGGTAATAATATACCATACTTTAACTTGTACCCTCTTTAACGGGTAAATTTTACTATTGCGTATTTAAATTTCCCTTAGTTTAGTTTTTAGCAATTACTTACACCACACGAGAAAATAAAAACAAAGCCGATTTCTGCAAAATTTATTTCGTTCATCATATAAAACTCATCGTTCATTTAGCCATCCATCAGCCTTTTGACATCCACTACTGGACATAGACCTCCACAAGAGCGCGCCACAACTAGCGGTTCTGTACTGACTGCATCCAACGGCTTCCTGTGGCTTTGACCAGATCGTCGGTCGATCTGCTCTAATCCGTCCTACGCTGCGCTGTCCGATACGTGGTCTACCTTTCAAGAACCTTTTTTCCATCCAACGATTGGCCTGCATATTGCCATCATAGCAGGCCAACCCGTCGGGCTATTTCAGTTACTCCCGTTCTTCTAGTCCGTATCCGGATCTCCGTATTACGAATTTTATTACGTGGAGAAATATCAAATGGAAGTGAATTATCCGCTTCATGGCACGCTGAATAACTTTGAGCCTTGATGCAAGGCCAACATTCAGAGACCATGTAGCTGATCTCTAATGCTTTTTTTCTTGGGAATACTGCAATAAAATATGTAACTTTAAAAATTAAGTGTGTTGAAAATCTGTCAGGTACAGACTGGCATCCCTAACATATCATAACCGGAATTATTTCAGAAGACAACATCATTAAAACTTTGTACACTATAAATGCACTTCCTATTTTAGCCGGATACTACAAAAGAAACTACAAAATAATGTTTAGATTTTGCTTAAAATGTATTAGAACGTGTTTAGATCTATAACGTAATTCTGCCGCGCTTACGATAAATACAGTAAGTCACATTTTTGTCGATATTGAGTTAAGTATATATTTCGAATGTAGAGATTGAAACCTACATTTCTGTGTATCTAAAATTTGAAAATGTGGTATAGTAAAACAAATAAGATTAAGCATAATTACAGTAAGATACATTTTGCGCCAAAGCATACTTATTATGATTGCAGTATGGGCACATACGGTTGAATTTTTCATAAAGTTAAAACCATTTCCTATGTATTAACTACAGTAAGTAATTTTGCTATTATTATTTTTAAGATATGAATATTTTTCATCAACTATCACTGAATCATATTAGCAGTAAGTGCCACATACTATTACTATATTAAGTGTTGGAAATAAAACATTAGTTTACTAAACCTTAACATATCTACAGTAAGAGTATATGCTATATTAATGTCTATGAGTTTGGGGTGTTGCTGGAGAAGGAGTGCTGCTACCCACTCCCCTGGCATACCCTCAATCGGCTCTTACGACTCCCGTGGGTAGAGAGGGGTGGGACAATTCTAAAGCCAGCCCCACACGGCCGACAATAATTAACTAATTTATAGAAAGCGGGTTTAAATTTGGCATTTCAGCACGGTCCCGCAAAATACGAAACGGTTGGCCACCTTATTGTTTGGACCCAGTTGAATTGGGTCTAAATAAAAATACCGCATACGCGATAAGGATGACAAACTTGTACATGACACATGTACAAGTTTTTCCCTCACTCTTGTTACAAATTAATATGTACATCCTCTTCTTTATCCTTAGTGTCAAAATAGTAGCGAGTCTATCATATCCTTTGTCTAAGTGAATACGTGACATATGACATCGTGAATACAAAAAAAACTGGTCTGTACACTCTGTCAAAGTGGAGTAGAGTAATCTAGGGATGCACGATTTTTCTCTTTGAATCGATTATTTGGAGCGTAATGGATCATAGGCCTCTGAATCGATTCTTGGATCGGATCGTATTCTGTTTAATCGATCTCCTAACAATCGATTCAAAAATCAAATCAAAATTTGGAATAATTTGAACAAATAAAACATTTCTTTTTATTAAATACAAACTAATTAAATTTACTAAAAAAAAGTAGGGAATAAAACATTGGCCTTGAATATTGACTTTTTAATAGGTGGAGCCATCGGTAAAATCACAATAGGCACAATTATTAAAACATGGTGATACGCACGGCACAAACGACCAAAGCAAAATAAAATCAACGAGGACTTTTTAGAACTACCTGCATCATGTTTCATTATTTTTGCCTATCGACTTGCTTCGCTTTGTACAGTCATAAACATTGCAAACTAATAATGTAAATAATTATAGTGTCGGCATTCGTTTGTAATCTATCTTTCTTCAACAATGTTTTTATAATACTTACGATCTAAAGGATTCGATTCACTTAACTTATGATCAATTTTTTTCGATTGAAGATTGTATTGAAGTGAATCGATTCAAAAAATCGCTTGATCGTATTCAATTGAATCGATCTTCATAAAAATCAAATCGTAACGTGCATCCCTAGAATAATCTGCACTCAGTGCACTCTGTACTGGTCCTTAATCCTTATTATATTAGAGCTGAATGGGTCAATAAAATATTATCAATTACCTACCTATCTTTAAAACAGTTTCATTTCACAACATAGATAGATCATAGATAGATAAGAATCACTACAAATTGTCTACTATACAAATAATATTTCCGAAAACATATTACGAATATGGCTAGTTGTTAACACTTTATAAGTGGTATATTCTATTTATGAGTACATAGTTCAATAATTTGAAACAAATGCCAAGAATTGGTATGTATGCAAGTTAGATACTTATTTATAACAAGCTTATAATTTTATAATATATTACTAAGTAAATGTTGAATTGATGACACAAATATGTAAATATTTCAGGAATCGTTAGTTTTAGGTGACATCAAATATCATAATTGTAACACTTATCAGTCAGAGGTATGGATTTGCTGAAAACGCCCTCCGTGCAATCATTATTGGATTCTGATTTGGAATCGGTTGAGAGTCTTCAATATTTGGATATTGAAGAGGTACCTCTTTGTTGGTCACTTTTAATTTAACCATCAGTCTACACTTGAAACCTTGTTGCAAATATCTGTTTATACAGTGAACAGGAAGAGATTGCTCATGGTAGTCTGGAAGATAAATAAATATTCACGGACATGTTCACATTCACTCTGGTCCCAAACTAAGCTTAACGCTTGTGCTATGGATACCAGATTACGGATATAATACATATATTACTTTTTTAAATACATACATATAATAGATAGAAAACACCCAGACGCAGTACGTATTTGTGTTCATCGCACAAATAATTTTCCAGAGTGGGAATCGAACCCACAACCTCGTGCATAGAAGTTGGTTACATTACCAACTACACCACAAGGCCCATCTGATATAAGATGCTGCTGTATGCTTGAAAACATCACCTGTTCTTGGTTCTTGGGCTTCCAAGAATTTGAAATTTCTTAGTAAGTTGGTTATAGATAGTCAACAATAGCTGAGCTCTTGTGTGACAGTTGGTTTGTATGAGATTAAGAAGCATTTACACTATGGCTTATAAGGCCTGCCTACCTCAATCAAATACTGAATTCTTTCATATTACTCCTGTGCCAATGGTTGAGATTAAAAAGGCAATCCTATCAATTAAATTGATGTGATTTTGTGCAATAACATCAGTCACCGCATGATTGTGACCACATTAGAACACCTCCCAGGCATCTCCAACATCAATCATTGCTTAGTCTCGGACACTTTCCATCTTAATGGTGTAAAACTTTCCCATTTATAATATTAGATTATTAGGATAAACAATTGAGTATAAATACAAATAAATATTTTTCATCCCACATACTTGTGTGGGTTTTAATCAAGTGACCCAGTCATCATTTGCTATCTATGTTGCAGGTGTAGCTGCACACATGTAACACAATAATATTATTTATTATCTGAATATTTCAGTTAGATGAAATTGAATATGCACTGCCTGCAAGTGAGGCTCCAACTTTAGATGAAGTTTTATCCACTGAAGAAGAATCTAGAAACAAAGGTATCAATGATGAACCAACTACATGTTCTGCACTTCAAGTGGACTTTATTCAGGGTGTATCACAACAACTGTTACAAGCACAAGTATGTAGTTTTGGAACTAATACATAAACATCTTTTAAAATATACTGTATAAGGTTTTTATGCACTATAACCAAAAAAGTGGTAAGTACTTCAAAAAGAAATTACCAACATTTTTTTTTTCAGTTTATTTCTTTAAACTCTTTAATCCTACATTTTACTAGCCTTTGCCTGCTGCCTCGCCACAGACAAAAGCTAGTTTGTAGGTCATATCTCAGGTTCCCAATATCGTAGTGAGATAAAACGTATGCCTATTTTTAAGTCTATATTTTTAAGGTATACAGAAAAAATCATCAAAATCGATTTAGTAGTTTTTGCGTAATGTGCAAACAAACATTTTTCGATTGTTCTTAAACACATCCAAAGCTATTGTGAACTGGAGATTGAGACTGCGATGGCTTAGGCGGTTTAGACTTAGAGCACTGCCCCAGATTAAAAGAGGCGCAGGTTCGAATCACGCTTGCAGTAAAGCTCTTTTTCCACTTTTACAAATAATTTGTTCTTTCTTTATAGTAGCTGAACATGTAAAGTGCTAAAATACAGATTTAAGTATTTAAAAAAATCGCACTATATTATAATGTGAATTTAAAAAAAAAAACGGAATGATATAATTATGTAAATGAATCCGATAGACGGCGTGAGTCGCAAAGACATCCAAAAGCAATTGTGAAGTGGAGATTGAGCGTAACCGTCGGTGACTGCGATGGTTTAGCGGTCTAGAGCACTTCCCCGGATTGGAAGGGACGCAGGTTCGAATCCCGCTCGTAGTAAAGCTGTCTTTTTTCACTCACAAATAAAATGTTTTTAAATAAGTAGCTCAACATTTCAAGTGTTCAAATACAGATCAAAATATTGAAAAAAATAAATGTTACCGTTATATCTGTTGTTTCTCAGTTGCAGTTTATCTAGTAGCGGGATAAAACTTATACAGCTTTTAAGTCTAATCAAGAGCTTTCGCGCGTGATGTGCAAACAAACAAACACATATCTAAAATAACTTGTGTGTTCAAAGATGCCTAATACAGTAATTTTTTCCTTGTATATCTTAAATGTGCAGACATAGCTCCGTTACAACTTTATAACAGTACAAGAATCATTATACCACTCGCTTTTCAGGAAAGATCATCAGCGGGTGCTGCAACAGCACTCAGTGTTGCAACAGATGGCAAACTAATAGTAGGAACTGCTCATGGACATCTACTGTCCTTTTGTGAACAAACATTGCGATGGGTCTGCGATTCTAATGCCGATCGAGGTGCCGTGTCATGTTTAGCTTATAACCAAGATGGCTCACGTCTTTTAGCAGGCTATGCAAGAGGTTTAATATGTCAGTATGAGAGTGTACGGGGAACGATTTTGAGACGCATCACTCTGGGTGGTGAAATGTGGGGCACTTTACGTGTGGCATGGGCTGCTGCTTCAGGACTCGCACTCGACACCGGCGGGTCGGTTTGGTTAATCAAGTTTGCACGACCGCTGGGGGTCCGTAGTGCGCGGACATCTTGTCTATTTTCGGGAGCTCGTGGAGAAGTTGTTGCTATGGCGCCCAAAGATGCCCGTATTTTAGCTTTAGCTACGCTTTCACGAATTATCATAGTAGCTGGAGGTAGAGCTGCAGGAATACGGCTCACAGGACCGCCCGACACCTTACCAGTCTTAGAGTGGAGTGAAACAGATGAACGTGTATTGATGTGCAGCCGTTCGATAATTCTGCAGTGGCTTTCTCTCTCTGTAACTGGAAGTAATATATCTCTTAGACCGATTAAGCGCGTGGAATTGTCGGTTAGTCCACTATGGCTCGGTTGGCTCGGCGGCAATTTGGCAATATTTGATGCTGACGAAAATCTACGATTGTGGGGTGATGACTACGAGAAACCCCTGGATCTTTCACATGTTGAACCAGTTTATGCATCAGCCTTTTTTAAGGTACCCATTTATTACATTTTATTCATAATTTTGAATTGATTACTCATATACACAATTTTTGCTAAAATATTATTATAATCATTGTTAAGCATGGCTATCCGTCATAGAGTGGATTCGACCAAACTCGAATATGTACAAGAATAACTATACCGAGAATAATCTATTCCACGATTTTATTATCTTAGATAATCAACAGTCGTTTTTCCACGCCTTCTGACGTATCGCTTATACTTAAAATAGCTATTCGCGAATAGCGAAGTGAATGTAATACCCAGCAAAAAGAAATTGTTCTACAAACGGGACAGTGTATAGCTTAACTCATCTCAACTATTTGTCGTATTATAGCGTGAGAAAAAATGACAGCACAAAAAAAATGACGCCATTTTTTTATTCTTGGTTTAACTCCTTTCGATGCTTATCGGTGGTATAGTGACTATTCAAAAATAGACTCGCTATTCTCCGAATTGTTGTTGTTAAAATGTAAACTCAAGTAAGTAGCGATTTATTCTAGGAATAAAATGTATTCTTGTTTGGTCGAATCCGCCCATAATGAAATAATAATGTGTAACTGCTATGAAGTCTGTATTTAAATTTTTTATCTCTTGTTAAAGCAAAAAATGTACCTTACATTATAACGCACACCCCATCGTTTGGGGCAACAAACGGTGTACACTGTTTTCGTGACACTGTTTTTTTTTGTGTGACTGACCATAAAACATCTCAGTGTGATTTGGTTGTAGCGAGATATAGCTCCTTATTCCTTTTCATTTCACATCCGCGAATGAAATGGTGAGACCTCCTAAAATACTGTTGTTGCTTCCACGACATTTTTACCAATGTTTTTAGGGACTGACTGCGATCGCACACTGACACTGCTGCCTGCTACAAAAGAAGTTACTTTCAAGTCACCGCTAAAGAAGTATTTACTCCAAAAATCTATTTTGCTTAGAACAAGAATGTGATACCAGCCGCGTCCAGACTAGCTGTAACGTAACATGCAATGTATTGTGAATGCTTTGGACAGCCTACGCGCTTCTTACGCGCAGTTCCTACGAAGATCTGTTCCCGCCAGTTCGCGCGCACTCCTTGGGAGTCGCCACAACTCGAAGGGTTCTTTTTTCTGGGTGTCTCAATTTTGTTGTTGCACCATTATATGAAGAAAAATAAAAGTCCCAGCCTTCATCATCTTTCATTTTATTAATTTCTATTAACAGTTCAAGAAATATGTATATTTGTTCACGGCGCGCACCTCTGCTGCGAATGCCCGTCCAATGCTCATTGCGCGCCTCCTTTGTGTTTGTACGAAAAGCCGACAATCGACGGATCGCTGCGTGCGCGTAAGACGAACGTAGTTATTCGCGAGCACACTAAATTCTATGGGAAATGTTACATTGCATGTTACATGTTACGTTACGTTTGTGTGATCACACGTAGTTGTTTAGTTTGAGTGTATGTTTGTACGTAAGTTACTTTCAATAATTTGTTACAGGGACATTGGACTGACGGGCGAGTCTCCCGTGCCATGTGCACGGCTGGAGTGAGTGCTCTGGGCGGTGCGTGTGTGTGCGAAGGAGCCCTTTCGTTGCTAGGCCGCCGCGGCATAGTGCGAGTACGGCCCCGTAATCTCCTTGCTAGAGCTCAAGCATTCCTATCTTCAGGCAAATACCTCAATGCTTTACGCTTGTTGTGTTCCACACATGGAGAAGAGGCAAGAGTACTCGCTGCTCAGTTCATAGTCGACATATCTGAAAGACCGCATGTTATGGGTAGTAAACACGTTGCCGATCAAACCGTGAAGTTGTGCTTAAAATATAATTTGACGTAAGTATTATTATGTACCTATGTTTTTTGAGTTAAATTAGAGTAAATAAAGTATTCGAGAATGTCAAGAACTTGAGACAGACGGAGGGGTATCTAGGACTCACTGGGCGCTCCAGATCTTAGTTACGCCGAGAATAACTACTAAGGTGGGCGTAGCGACGCCTCCCTTGTCGCCGCCTGCGGAGCAAGCCGGCGTGAACGGACGCCTGGTATTAATTCATTCCTTACTCCGCCCCCTCCTTTAGCGAAATTACGGCCTCGCAGAAGGAGGCCATGGAGGACCAGCACCTGCCACTGCCAAGCATCTGGGACGAGTGGCAGCGACAGGGCGCGGTGCTGGGGCCCCCAGGCGGGGCAATCCTCCAGATTGTGGCGCGCGTCATTAACTTGCGCGCCACACTCATGGCATCCAAAGGCCTCTTTTCTTTCAATACCATGCAGGTACTTACCGAAGCACCCGTGTCCGGTAAGCACCTGCGTTAACATGATGCTGAGGCTGCCGTGCCTTCGATTTAACCAGCGATAGAAGTGCGGCGAAACCGCCTTTACAGTCCCCCGTCCTGCTCCGGGGAACTGCAGTTCTTCCCTCCACCGCTGGATCATCGCCCTTCGGGCCGCTTCATGAGCTCTGCCCAGGTTCCTTACGGAGGCCGGCGGACCACTGAAGCAATGTAACATAGTTCCAGTGGCCCGCCAATAAAGGTGGAGAGACGGCACACGGCAGGTTTATTTAGTGCGTGAGGGCCCCAGGCTACCCTGTTCGTTACCCCAAACGACGGGGTGTGCGGTTAGGTACAATTTTTCCCGCCTAAACAAAAAAATCTTCCTTACGGACATCCTCGCCCTTGGCCCGCACCGCAGCACAGAACCAGTAAGCCTCTGCCAGCGCCTCGGCCTGCAGATGCCAAGGTGGTTCCCCCGCTAGCCGCCTCGCCATGGCCCTCTGCGGACGTCGCAACAGGGCCTTAGTGGAAGCGGTGAGGGCGTTCGCCTCGATCGGGGCACCATATAGCGCCATAGACCACAGCACACCGCTGTAGAGGCGGCGGCAAAACGACCCCGTACCTCCAATATTTGGCAGAAGCCTACCCAAGACTGCGGCAGATTTAATGAGCCTAGGTGCGAGCTGGGCGAAGTGCGGCCCGAATCCCCACTTACTATCGATGTGCAGGCCCAAATTATTCATATGGGCCTACACAGACACAGCGAGGGTTGTGTAAAAGGAGGGCCTCGGTTTCCCCTACCCTCAGGCCCAACATACCGATCCGGTTGATGTCGAGCGAAACTCCGACTTCCGGCGATCGGGCGGCTTTCCGGAAGCCTTCACGGTGACGAGGGTGTCGTTCGCATAACTATAATCACCCCCATACCAAATAATAAGATATCTAAACCAACCTTTAAATAAGATTATAAATTTAGCTTCTCATTACGACATGGAACAATTAAACGGACCTTAACACATATTTATGTGTTGGTGGAGTACTTTATCTATTCCCAACGTTTGGAACGGACGGTGACCAATCAAGTCGCCGTCCGTAAACTCCTTTATACCATAGTTCTTAGAAATGTTGCATTATTAGAATAAAAACCCTTAAACCGTGCAGTCCATAAGAATGTTAACCAGGATTTGAATCTGCATTTCCTGGATACCGTCCAGATGCTTTGCCAATTCAGCCATCGTGACAATTGCTCCTGACTGCTAATTTCGATAACACATTCATACTTAACGTCTTGGGTTTTGGTCTTATGTGTTATCGAAATTAGCAGTCAGGAGCAATTGTCACGATGGCTGAATTGGCAAAGCATCTGGACGGTATCCAGGAGATGCAGGTTCAAATCCTGCTTGTGACTGTTATTTTCGATTTCACATTTTCCACTTTGTGTTTAATGTATATGGCTAAGCATGTCAAATGCTAAAAATATCTAAAATATAAGCTTACTATATTAGAATATAATTATTTGCATACGTTTTCACACTATACACACACATCCGAAAGGTGATAACATAAATAGACCAGCTCCACCGGTAAAGTGCCAACTTCTCACAGGAGATAGCGTGAAACAACGATAGGTGCTCGCACTGCTGTGTTTCGTATGGTGAGTGAGAGCGCTTAAGGCCTAAATCCGCACCTCATCCTCTCCCCTTTTATACTTCCAATCCCCATCCTATCCCTTTCCGTGGAGTTGACGACACGCGAGTGATGCCTCTGGTGTTGCTAGCGTCATTATAGGCTACGGTGGCTTACCACCAGGTGAACAGTAACCTGGTACGCCAAAAAAAAAATTGTCGCGAAAAGTATAGATATCATATCTTGCATTCGTGTGATAGATTCTTTAGATGTTTTATAATTAGCTTTATTTCCTTTTACAGTGATGAAATTTGGAATCGTTTATGGGAGCAATGTTGCAATGAAAAAGCATTTGTAGAGGCAGTGGGTGATGCGGCTGTACGAGGTGAATTAACTGACGCGGCACCTTCACCAGACTCTACGCAGGTAACTATCATACCTCCCCAAACTATTCATGAAAAAAAATTAAAGGTATAATAATTAAAAACATAATACGCCCACGCCATCTGCATACATGGCTCCGAGATGCTTAATTAATTTTAAACTTCATAAAAAGGACTACTTGGCGCTATATATATTTACTATATATTTTTGTCTTCTGGATCACTGTTGCAACGCTCTGATTACAACCCTATCGCGTCACCGTAAAAAAAAAACGGAAATGGGTGGCCCCCTAACTTACGATAGCAGTTATCAGAGCACCGGTACAGTAATCCTGCAGATGTGGATACAAACTCCACTTTTCGGCCTCACTTTCTATTTCATATTTTCGACTTTGTTTTCTGGGAAATGGCCGAGCATATCAAGTATTATAAAGTTAATTCGTTACTATGTTAATATATATTTTTAAGCATTTGACAAGCTTAGCCAATGTATGCAAATACATCCGACAGATGGCGCGGCGGTCACCCGACCTGAACCTTTAAGAAGGAATATGTTATCGAAATTTACCGTCCGGAGTACTTGTCACGATGGCTTAGCTGGCAAAGCGTCTGGAACGGTTACCCAGGAGACGTAGGTTCAAATCCTGCTCGTGTCTATCATTTTCGATTCACATTTTCGCACTTTGTGTTCATATACAATGTATTCAATAGGCATGTTTATACGTTTATATGACAGAATCGTTGTTTTTAGGCACTTATCGAGAAACTTTCTGACTTTGAACCAAGTCTTGTAGAGCGGGTAATAGCATCTTTGCCCCTGACGTCACTGGATCCGCATCGAATAAGCGTTCTCACAAGAGAGAAGGGTCTATGGCGGGCCGTCGGTGCAATCGCAGCAGCACTTGGTAAATTATATATTTCTTTACAGCCTGTATATGTCTACGTATATGCGCTGTATATTAGCACGA
Organism: Leucoma salicis; assembly: GCA_948253155.1. Taxonomy (NCBI): domain Eukaryota; kingdom Metazoa; phylum Arthropoda; class Insecta; order Lepidoptera; family Erebidae; genus Leucoma; species Leucoma salicis. Next base: position 18,019,994 of record OX411818.1, read on the forward strand.
TCCTACTAGAAATTGGGCCAGTCATACCGCATTGAGTTGATTATTGGACTGGATTCCCTAGTTATATCGTTTGCATAATGTTCATAGAGAGTAGACATTGTATAGAGTAGGCAAGTCATAAGCGCACATGTAAGGCATGAAGGCCCATTGATAGAATGAGCAAGGACGTAAAATTTATATACGCGCCTCTCTTAAAGACGAAATTCTCTTAAACTATATTTTATATTTATTTATATAATAATGATAGGTCCTTACATATGAAATTGGCGTTAAGTATGCAATAAGCAAAACGATTTTATTAAACCCACTAAAGACTAGCGGTCCCAAACGGTGCCACTTTTTCGAATGTTGTGAATTTTCGCTACAAATTATCATATGACTAGATAGAACACGCTGATTGGTGCTAATCGCGCCCCACGGATATGGTCTATATTTGTAAGACACTAACTAGTAAATTACTGTTAGCAACTATATTTAATTGCTAAATGTAGTCGTAACGAACGAAGAATACAAACGTGTGACGTCACTCGACTAACGCAACGCCATATTGCCGGAGTAAGCATTTTGACAGTTTAAAAAAATCAGATTAATTTGCAATGTTTTTAAATTAAATAACATTATTTGTAGGGTTCTCAAACACCGATATATAATGTGATATAGTTTCCAGTGGTTAGGGAGCTGGATGCCAAAATTTCTATATGATCTGTTCGTGTGGCAGACATGATTAATATTGATGATTGTACCATAAAAAGCATTAAGGACCCCGTCTGCCACCATAACAGGCCTGCGTAAGCAATTGACAGCACTTTAAAAATGTAAAAAAAGAAACGGTATGCTAAATCATTTGTTCGTCTCTGCCACTTGAGCCAATGGTCAGAAACACCTTCAAAACGAGGACATCGTAGCGGCAGATGTCCAGTTTCTGACTTTAAGTAATTAATTTTTAAACAATTTTTTATGATTTAAAAATTTGTTTTTGAATTGTTCGCTTGGCAGACCCGAATTGTTCGATTAATGACGATATAAAGAACATTAAACACAAAGTGAAAAATGTGAAATCGAAAATAACAGTCACGAGCAGGATTTGAACCTGCATGTCGTGGATACCGTCTAGATGCTTTGCCAATTCAGCCATCGTGACAATTGCTCCTGACTGCTAATTTCGATAACACATTCATACTTAACGTCTTTGGGTGATGCCTGCGCCATCTGTCGGCAGTATTTTCATACATTATACCGACCAGGTAAACTTAATTTTACAATTAAGATTTTTACCTAATAATGACGCAAGCCCTATAAATATTTAAAGTAAAATATCACAATATTTTAGGATGTAACTCTCAAAATAATCACATAGAGTCCAGGTTAGTTGTATGGCGACCACGACCGACTGTGTTCACGCTCTTGCCAATCGAATCCCTCGTAGGACGTCTGCCCTCTTTTAAATTGACTAACTGCTATCTGTCAGCCGTCACCTACCGCCTGACGTCTGTCATCGCATCACAACTAAATACTTACAATTTGAAGACATTATAAGATATTGAAGGTAAGTGACTCAAGCAATATCAAAATTACATTACATAGTCTAGTAGACGTCAATAGTCTCGCCCCTTATTACGTGGGACTTAAACATAGCTGGCGAGTCGTGGGTGTGTAATACACCTCTCCCTACCCCTTCGGGAATACAGGCGTGATGCTGTTGTTTTTTTAAATAAACCTTTTTAAATTTTTAATTGATTTAAATTTTATTTCCTTTAATAAAAGACAGAAAATAATACACTTACGTGAACTCTTAGTCCATCCATCAGCCTTTCGACGTCCACTGCTGGACATAGGCCTCCCCAAGACAACGCCACAACATGTGTTTCGCTCATATGGGGGATAGTGCCGTAATCGCCACGCTTGGCAGGCGGGTTGGCGATCGCAGTGAATGTTGCTAATACTCGAGGGAGTGCTGCTGCCCACTCCTCCGGTATTCCCTCAGTCGGCTCTTACGACTCCCATGGGTGGAGAGGGCTGGGACAATTCTAAAGCCGGCCCCACACGGCACAAGTAAGAACTCTTAGTAATAACAATAATAAACTGTAATACCCGCTTTACCTTAATTCCTGAAAAAATCTAAAAAATCGTACATAAAAAAATCAGCGACCTAGACGTTTTTTCCTATTCTGGGAGTCCTAATGAATCGAATGGATGCAACGAGAACGACGAACAAATGATTTAGTATAGCTTTTTTTTTTACATTTTTGCACTTACGTCCCGTGATAAAACAGAGCCCTGCACATCTGCTACTTCGATGTTTATAGTTTTAAGGATGATTTTGACCATCAGTCCAAGAGGCAGACGCGAACAAATGATTTAGTATCAATTTTTTTTTTACATTTTTGAAGCGCTGTAGCTTGAAAACGCATGGACATACGACTTTCATTTACAGGACCAAATCGGTTTGTATTGGCATAAACTTTCATCCCTATTAATATGAAAGACGAACAAATCATATACCAAAATGGCACTCGGCTCCCTAACCACAGAAACTGTCAAATAGCCTAATGTTGCACCCGTTGGACCTTGTAAGGCTTTAAAGCCTCTGTAGAATTCGTCATGTGGTTGGTGGATAACCTCAATTGTTGAGAACGTCGAGGAATTGACAAAATCGGATCCTCTTCAACACTGTGGCTCACGGCTGTGATGTTTTCACTTGAACGACCCGGTCGAACATGCGTTGGTGTTGGCACGCTGTGTACCGAGCCTGTCGACTCAAATTTATTTAACAAATTCTTAATAGCGGTCTCGGAAGTACGATTATGTTGACCGAAAATATCCCGAATTTTAAGAAATGTAATTTTTACAGATCCGCCATTTTTATAGTGAATTTTTAATATTTCAAATGATTTTCAAGTGAAATTAAATTGAATTCATTGTAACAATTGCCCAAGAAAAAGTAAATGTCAAAACTGTCATCTAGTTCCGGTGTGACCATATTGAAAAACAAAGTTCTTGTTGAAAAACCTTTTATTTGTGGGTAATTAGAAGCAACAGTTGTTACTGTAGTTAAATGTGATTTTATGGGGGTGGATAATTTTTATACTATGTAGGTGGCAAACAAGTATACGCCCCCGCCTGATGGTAAGCGGTTACCGTAGCCTATAGACGGTAGATAAGCAGAGGCATCACTTGCGCCATCTCCAAGGAAAGGGATAGGAGGTGGAGCGGAGGGATACGAAGAGAAGAAATTCACGTTAAAGTTTTGTGAGAGGATGGTACTTCTCCGATCGAGCCGGTCTATTCATGCTAGAATAAGCAGGGTTCTACCACAAAGATAAGGGATATTTACTTAAAAATAAGCAGATTCGGAAATGTATATAAAACATTGGTGCTATGTTGACGGTCCACTGAGGTACATAGAGCGCGGTCGGTCAGCAGGCGGCGGCACGGGCGCCATGCGCGAGCTGGCGGCGCACGCGCAGGCAGGCGCGGGCGCGGCGCTGGTGGTGGCGGCGGCGGACGCGCTGGCGGGGCGCGGCGCGGCGGGGCGCGCGCTGCCCGCGCACGCGCAGCCCTCCGCGCGCCACGACGCTCTGCGCGCGCTGCTCGACGACGAGGTGCTCGCACAACCCGCGCTTATACTCTTCTCGCGAGATAACTCATAAGGCTGCGTCCTGAGTGACGACGCATTGTGGACGCGGATTACGGATCTTAGGAATAAGCGTTGCGCCCTCCATAGCGCACGCCTGTCTGCAATCGACATAGTACTGATAGGTTCAGTGCTTATCATATTTGTATTATCAAAAAATAAACGTTCAGTATCTAGAAAATAGCTTCTTTATTGATGTCATGTTTAGTGTTTAAAAGAGGCAGGCATGAAATTTTATCTATAACGATCACAGACGATGAATACGCTCGAGCTAGACTTCGAGATATACTTAATTAAATAAGACGTTACCAAGTAACTTACAAATATTTTACATAATTAAATCTCTCCGGACTGCGACTAGACCAGTCAACAATTTTTGTAGGCTATAGATTCTGTATTCGTAAATCGCGATATGCTGCCATTCAGGACGCTCACTGTGAAATTTGTTACAGAGAGAAGGCTGCGCTAAATCACCTTTAAGAGTAATAGTAGAATATGATGCCGCGGCCGCAGTGCGATTGCTAGAGCAGTGCGTCCGTGATCCGCCTTTTGTAGGCCCGTTGGGTAAACAGAATAGACTTCGAGTAGCACGAGCATTGTTAACTTTTGCGCGAGATTTACCGGTAACTATATGTAGTATTTATTATTTAATGCATCATTAATTTGTAACATTAGAAATTTATTTTAAATATACTTTACAGGACGAAGAAGACCGTGTTGAAATTCTCCAGTTCTTAACAACACAGTTAAATTTAGGTGTGCTACCGGCTGATCAGGAAGTCATAATCGGACTTCGTGAGTTGGCAGTGATAACAAATTGTGAGCGTTCAGATCGGGCGTGGCTCTCTCTAATAATGAAGGGTCGGATACAGCAGCAAGCTCTCGAGGAACAATACAGCGCTTTAGAACATCGGCCTCGAGTTCTGTGGCGCATTGACATTATGTTAGGACGACATGATGTAGCACTTCAAGATTTTTTTAAAATTATTTCGCCTTCGAATGCTGACGTCGACGAACTCTTTGATTATCTTCGACCTCTCGTAAGCACTAACGAAGAAGTGAAGAAACAGTTCGAGAAACATTTATCTGCCCTTATCAAACTTCGGCCGCAGGCTGCAGCTAGGATCGCAGCCGACCACTTGCCCGAATCGTGTATTTCAGTACTAAGGGCGGAATGCAACGATGAAATCATCGAGTTGGGAAAGAGTTTACTCGAAGTCGGCCGCCTCAGTGGCGACGCGGCGGCCGTGCATTTGCAGAATCTCTGTCGAACACGCTCGAAGGACGTGCGATCGTTTTTAAGAGAGAACCCGGGCCTCGTGCGCCCCGAGGAGGCATTGGCGATCGTACGGCGCGAGGGTCCGCCCGACGCCGAGCCGACGTGCCTCGAGGCGCTAGGCGATCCCGGCGCGGCGTTAGACGCGATCTTGCGCCTCGCGGCCGCCGCCGGGGACGAGCGCGTCGCCGCCGAGTGGGTCGCGGAGGGTGCGGAGGTGTGCTCGCGCTCGACGCCGTCGCTGCCGCGTGACACAGCGGCCGAGCTGTGGCGCCGCCTCGTGCGCGTGGCGCGTGCGCCCGGGGCCGCGCTCGTGCTGGAGGCGGCGGCCTACCTGCCCGTGGAGGAGGCGGCGGCGTGCGCGTGCGAGTCGGCGAGCGCGGCGCGGGCGCTGCTGAGCGGCGCGGCGGGCGCGTGCGCGCTGTGGCGGTGCGCGCGGGCAAGCGCGGCGCGTGAGGCGCACGAGGCGCTGGCGCGCGCGCTGGCGGCGGCGCGGCGCGCTGCGTGTGTGCGCGGCGCCTGCGTGCGCTGCGGGCGGCGCCTGGGCGAGCGCGCGCCGGTGCGCACGGGGCACTGCGCGCGCGCCACGCACGCGGCGTGCGCGCCCGACGCGTGCTGCGGCACGTGCGGGCGGCGCGCGGCGGCGGACGCGACGCCGCTGCCGCAGCGCGCGCCGCGGCGCCGCTCGCCGCCGCCGCCGCACTTCGACCTGCTGCTGCTGGCGCCGCCGCGCCCCGACCTCGACGGCGTTGTATAGTGCGCGGACTTCCGTGGATGTAAATGTACAGTAGATACTAAGTATATATTTATAATGTAGAGGTCGCTATTCTTTACCATTACATTGATTTATAAGTCCGAAAGTGGGTCTGTTATTTTATTTACAACTGTAACCACGTAACTGATCATGAGTGAGAGTACAGCGCGCCTACGATCGCGATACGATCGATGCCCGATACGATCTGCCATTGTGATGATAGAGTGATAGATTTGATGTCACACTTCGATCTTTCTACTGATCACAATGTAAATGATCGTTTCGCATTATTATTTATTTTCTTACTCCACTTACATTTCAACACACCAACAATCCAACACACAACAAAAGTGATACCAGTCCTACATAGTCTTCTCCTAATACTACAGACAAACCGCTGCCGAAAATCTATATTACACTACATTTACTGTGGAACTTTTAAATAATCAGACTCGATTCAACCTTTTTCAACCCCGTCGTCAACAGGTCTTAAAAAAATTCGGGCCATACTCAAGCTCATGACGAGGACTGAAACGATGGTGCAATTTTCGGCTATTGTTCAGACCAAAGGTCGATCTCTGCACGATGTGATGTTCGCTCCAAAATGTTCGGAAGAAATTTGTGTGTTCGAAAAAGCCAGCTGACCAAGCTGAAAACCAATGATGGTGCTATAATTTTTTGGAGAGAAGTTTGATAGGTTAGTAGATATTCAATATAAACAGACTCTAATTTCCGAGCTTTCTCACTCTTTAATGCTAAATTGTTGAATACTCGATGCCTTCTGTTGTTATCGCCTTCGATCTAAAATGCAAGATTTCGCATCGACCCGAAAAATACGTACTTATTTTGTTAATTCAAAAAGTATTTTATTTGTTGCTAATTAAGCTTGGATATCACAGTAAATGTTATTTGTCTTTTCACTTTTAAGTGGCAGTAATAAATTATTGCTTTGCTCGTTTTTATGACGAATGACCGTAAATTGAAGATAATATTTTAAAGATTTGTGACTTTATTACTATTATATGCCATGATTGTAATTAGGTGGAACTTAAACTGTTTTAAAACCTTTGTCTTAGTTCGTTAGTAAACAGATGTAGCTGTACAAGTATTATGTATATTTGCATGGACAGTTTTTATCTTGATTTTGTTCGGGACACTATCTTGTTAGTATTGATGATCGAAGATTATCGCGGTGCGTACGTCTGTTGTGCATTCTACTAGAGGGTCTGAGTTATTGCAGCGCCTAGCAGACACATGTGGGGAACATTCAGGATGGAGCGAGACAGAGCAACGCGGAGCCCCGGCGAACCGGATGGTTAGGGAGCTGAGTGCCATTTTGGTATATGATTTGTTCGTCTTTCATATTAATAGGGATGAAAGTTTATGCCAATACAAACCGATTTGGTCCTGTAAATGAAAGTCGTATGTCCCTGCGTTTTCTAGTTACAGCGCTTCAAAAATGTAAAAAATACTAAATAATCGTGTGAAACTAAATGTTCGTGTCTGCCTCTTGGACTGATGGTCAAAATCATCCTTAAAACTATAAACATCGAAGAGGCAGATGTGCAGGGCTCTGTTTTATCACAGGACGTAAGTGCAAAAATGTAAAAAAAAAGCTGTACTAAATCATTTGTTCGTCGTTCTCGTTGCACCCATTCGATTCATTAGGACTCCCAGAATAGGAAAAAAAGTTGGCAGACGTCTAGGTCGCTGATTTTTTTATGTACGATTTTTTAGTTTTGAAAAAAAGGAATTAAGGTAAAGCGAGTCACGGTTTATTATTGATATTACTAAGAGTTCTTACTTGTGCCGTGTGGCGCCGGCTTTAGAATTATCCCACCCCTCTCCACCCATGGGAGTCATAAGAGCCGACTGAGGGATACAGGAGGAGTGGGCAGCAGCATTCCCTCGAGTATTAACAACATCCACTGCGATCGCCAACCCGCCTGCCAAGCGTGGTGATTACGGCACTATTCCCCATATGAGCGAAACACCTGTTGTGGCGTTGTCTTGGGGAGGCCTATGTCCAGCAGTGGACGTCGAAAGGCTGATGGATGGACTAAGAGTTCACGTAATAGTGTATTATTCTGTCTTTTATGAAAGGAAATAAAATTTAAATCAATTAAAAATTTAAAAAGGTTTATTTAAAAAAACAACAGCGTCACGCCTGTATTCCCGAAGGGGTAGGCAGAGGTGTATTACACACCCACGACTCGCCAGCTATGATTAAGTGCCACGTAATAGGGGGCGAGACTATTGACGTCTACTAGACTATGTAATGTAATTTTGTTATTGCTTGAGTCACTTACCTTCAATATCTTATAATCTCTTCAAATTATAAGTATTTAGTTGTGATGCGATGACAGACGTCAGGCGGTAGGTGACGGCTGACAGATAGCAGTTAGTCAATTTAAAAGAGGACAGACATCCTACGAGGGATTCGATTGGCAAGAGTGTGAACACAGTCGGTCGTGGTCGCCATAAAATGAAGATAAGCCCCTGCATTCGTTAAATATTTAGTTATACATATATTGTACACCATACTACATTATATATATATATATAAAGAGAGGATCACCAACGTGTACGAGAGAGCAAGACAGAGCTACTCGGAGCGAACGAAGGGAAACGATCGACAGTTCTCACAAGGTTGACCGCGTAAAACAGCCGTCTATAGTGAGATTCCACGTCAAATCAGACGGTAAAAAAATTACTATAGATCAAAAATCTTTGTTTTTCATGAATTTAATGTTTTTTTAGCTCGGACAACCCTAATAAAAATAAAATAAATATTTCTAAACATTTGAAATAATATTTGGAGCCAAACGAAACCCACGATTCATTGGACATCAAAATCCGAGGGGTCAGGCCAATGACCGTGTGATTTGACGCGGAATACCCCATAGGTAAACGCCAACTACCCGGGGAATTATACCGTTGTCACTCTCTTCTCTCAAAGAAAGAAAGACAAAAATTTCGAAACAAAAATTATATAAAAATGCTCTGCCCTTGGAAAATCAGAGGTCTGGATCTCTGCCTCTTCGATGTTTATCGTCTTGAGGATGTTTATCGTCTTGAGGATGATTCTGACCATCGTTACAAAAGGCAAATACGAACAAATGACTTAGCAGACATTTTTTTTTACACTTTTAAAGCACTGTAGATTGAAAACGCAGCGCTAGCATGGTGGCAGACTATTTTTCTGTGGTTCTTTATATCGTCATTAATCGAACAATTCGGGTCAGCCAAGCGAACAATTCATATACAAATTTTTAAATCATAAAAAATTGTTTGAAAATTAATTACTTAAAAAGTCAGAAGCTGGACGTCTGCCGCTTCGATGTGCCTCGTTTTGAAGGTGTTTCTGACCATCGGTTCAAGAGGCAGAGACGAACAAATGATTTAGCATACCTTTTTTTTTACATTTTTAAAGTGCTGTCAATTGATAACGCAGGCATGTTATGGTGGCAGACGCGGTCCTTAATGCTTTTTGTGGTACAATCATCAATATTAATCATGTCTGTCACACGAACAGATCATATAGAAATTTTGGCATCCAGCTCCCTAACCAGAGGGGAGTAGCCATAACGTTTTACTCCGATACAAAATTGTCTGTCATTTTTTGCAGGAGGAAATTGCGTCACGCACACTTTCACACAAAAACAAACAGTCTATCACTACGAAACGCACACATAACATTTAAACAATACACTAGCATTTTCACACACACATAGATAAATTATGTATCACCACACTGTAAAATGAGTGACACAACTACATAGACAAGTTACTTTAACCATGGCTGAACAACTGTCGATAGGCATTATCGATAAAATCGAGAACTCTGTTAGGGTCGGGATGACGGTTTGAAAAGTTATACAAATGTAATAATATAACCATTATAATACAAATAAGAGTTTATTTAGAAATTAGCAAACAAACTTGTTAATATGATATTATCTTGAAATGGTCTGAACATATGACACTGTTCCTTGTAGGAAATCTAGGTAACTTTGTTATTACAAAATTTCTTCCATAAACTCGGATCTTTAGGATACCTGCAATAAATAAATAAAATAAAAAATCAATATGGTTGAAGTTCACATTTTGTAAGTAATTTTAATTGATTGTTGATGCAATTTAACATTAAACTATATTGTAATAAAGCTCACAATATATAATATATAAATTGGAAAACATCATTTCAAAAATGATTATATGTACGAGATACATTACTGTATAGACTCCTTTGACCTTGTCATTTTTATCGACAACTTTTTACAATGTGGTATCAACACTATTGCTCAGTGGCGGCGCGAAATCCGATGCAAACTCGGATCAGTCGCTCGACCGTATATTGTATAAGGCCAAGGGACTTGTAATCAAATCCGAAACAGTATGGCTATTATTATTGTATTTTTTAATTTTAAATAATTAATAGTAAAAAGGTGCTTAAAAATTACTTACATATGAAAGCTAACACCATCAGTTTGTAAATTTGACGTGGAAGATCTTATTTTGCAGCTAAAAACTGAACAATTGGGCATTTTTTATATTTTTGTAACACGTCGACTCGACCGTACATCTAGATTTAGTCTAGTGGGCAGTGCGGCGTGCGGCTGCAACTAGTTTTATTGTGCGCATAGGTCCGCGTGGACTTACACTTTGACAGAGGGGAACACCTGCGTATGGCTACTCCGCTCCGGGCCGCGTTGCTCTATGGAGCGAGAAGACGGATACACGTTCGATTGTCGGATCCCGCCATTTTTATTGGAGAGTAAACCTGACGAGAGTTCCCCAACTGCACCGACCGCTGCCGCGTAATCCATCCTCAATGAAATAACGCTCACGATCCCAAAACAGCACGAGCGCAAGGAAATGTATAACCATAATAAACGTCACTATGTTGCCTTACAATTATAGGGAACCGAGAACGTTGCCAACTATCGATTATTATGATGTGATTAATATATATTCGATTGTATTATTTGACGGGCCTCGTGCCGTAGTCGGTAGTGTAACCGACTTCCGTGCACGAAGTCGTGGGTTCGATTCCCACTCAGGACAATTAGGCGATTCACACACTGCTCCGCGCTCCGTCGCCTGGCGCGGAGTGGCAGATTTTAATATTGAATGCAAGTACATCGATTTGTATAGAAAACACGCTAGGTCCAACACCATAAAAACGCGTCCCGCTAGCAGATTCTGACGCCAGGCGCGGAGGCGCGGGGCGGACCGCAGCAGGAACACAAAGCGCTCCGCAGTATCGCGCCTGTTTTCGTGCTAAGGACTTGTTCACTATGGATCTGGACACGGATTTCTCAATAAATAGTCAAAAGATGCAGTTGACATTCGTGTAAAGTTATAAAACTTGTCCATGTTTTCTTATGTCCATATAATTCAGTACAAATGAACGATTTCTCGATCTATTTCGTAAAAAAGAATATATCCAATATCTTCTATTAGGTCTACTTATACAAAAACCATATTGCTAAAACAATTGCAGCGTCTTGAATGAGTTCAGTATTGCCCATTGTAACGTAACTAACACCACGACGACCAAATGTAAAGCGGGCCGCGTACAAAGCCGTCAGGCGCGGAGGCGCGGTAAAATCTGCTCCAAGAGGCAGATCTGCTCCTCCGTCGCCGCGCGCGGGATCTGCTGCCCCGCGCCTCCGCGCCTGGGCGCGTCGCCAATGTGTGAATCGCCTCATTTGTGTGATGAACACAGATATTTGTACTGCGTCTGAGTGTTTTCTATTATATGTATGTATTTACAAAAAAAAAGTAATATATGTGTTATATCCGTAATCTGGTACTCATAGCACAAGCGTTAAGCTTAGTTGGGACCAGAGGACGTTGTGTGAAAAATGTCTGTGAATATTTATTTATTTATTGTGATGTTCATGAAACCAGTCATATTTTATTATTAGCAATTATTGCTATAAGTAAACATTAATACTAATTTTTTGAGCTTTATTAAGTTGTGAATAGATAGCAACCATTATATTCATATTACATCTACGTATTTTAATAAAGAAATTCCTTAGTTGTTTTATAATTTCTAGATCTGTAATAAAATTGCAGTTATTAGTTGCATGTACGCCACAATTTCATTCATAAATTCAGATATTAGGAGAGGTCTATAATTCCTCTGGACAGTTATACATCAAGATCCCAGAACTAAACTTCTCATCAGAAAAATCGAAACACCTTTCAAGTTTATGTTTTGTAAGGATTATCAGAAAAAAGTTTATATTTAGGAATATACGTCAAATGTCGTTATAATGAATAATATGAGGTTTTCAAATCCTAATGTTAATGTTCTAAATTCAAATTAAATTTTCATAGGTTTCGTACTTTGTTTAACAAGTAATTTTTACCCTGTATGGAGTATGAAGAAAAGTAATAAAACAACACACTTAAATGAAAAAAAAAAGCTAAGGAACGTTTATTTATTAACTTGTATTCCCTCCCCGAGCTCTTATTACTGCTTCCATACGGTTCTTCATCGATCGGATGAGAGTCTCGATCAAATGTTGTGGCATTCCATTCCATTCCTCTTGGATTGCATGTTGCAGCTGGCTAAGTGTTTCTGGGGCAGGATCTCTTGCACGAATTTGTCTCTTAAATTCATCCCATAGATGTTCAATCGGATTCATGTCCGGGCTTCTTGCTGGCCATTCCATAATGGAGATACCGACTTCGGTAACATAATCTCGTACGACGCTCGCGGTGTGAGCCCTAGCATTGTCATGCATGAATATGAAACTGTTGCCAATAAAATGTGCATAGTCGACATGAGACGTGAGGCTCAAGACACTGTTCGATGTACCGATGACTGTTTAGTGCAGGCAGACGTAGCCCAGACAATAAGACAAGCTCTGTCTTACCGTTGGCGCTGATTCCTCCCCAAAACGTCCACGAACCGCCACCATAGCTGACCTTTTCTTCAATGCAGCATTGTGCAAAGCATTCTCCCCCTTCCACCGCAGATCTCATTTAGAGCAGACGTGTTTTAAGTTTACGTAAAACTTTAAAATAATATTTTTTTTGCATATATAAATTATTTAAATATCTGTGAAGTACCAGGCGCATATAAGTAGCAGCAGTTATTCTTGGAGAGGCCAAGCATCGATAGAGCGAGAGGTCAAGGTACGACGGGGACGCCCATATATCCGTGAGTCCTACACTACATCGAACGCACAATCATTGAGCGCCAAGGACACTCCTGCGCAAGGCTACTCCCTTCATAGCCCCCTCACAACCCAGTGCACACGCAAGCCCCTCCCAGCGGCGTAAACGCTTTCCGACGGATCATTTAGGCCTAGATTGATATCTGCATTACAAGTTAAGATGCCTAAGACCCAGCGCTCACCTGAGAAGGAAAAACAATTAAATGTAGTGTCTGCCTCTACCCACTACAGCTCGGACTTCTATTCACTCTAAAATTGATTCAGACACTGAGACAAACGCGCGCATGGCGAGATTACTTCTCCACTGTCTGGGTCATCCTCTATGGAAGTTAATGCTATGTTTGACGAGTTAAAAACACACATGATGAAAAGTTTGAACTGTTAAATAACACCCTAATGGCAATTATGGAACAGAATATGAATATACAAAAATCCGCAGCGAACTTGTCCTCCCAACATCTAACCCTGTTATCCAAAGTTGATAGCCTGGAAAAAGAAAACATTACTCAGAAAAATAGAATTTCTACATTGGAAAAACAGCTGGATATGCTCGAAAAACATTCGCATTCCACAACGGTCGAAATCCGGAGCCTACCAAAACAAATACATGAAAACAAGAATCTACTCACTAGCATCATAAAACATGTTGGTTCAAAGGTAGGACTAATAACTCCCATTGAGGAGTCGGAGGTACGAGATATTTACCGAACAAAATCAAATGCCATTACTGTTGAATTCACCACCACTATGAGGAAGGAATCCTTGATGTCGAAATTCATTTCTTTTAATAAATAATGCCGTCAAAACAAACAATCTCTACTTAACACCGAGCACCTGAATATACCTGGCGATAGAACTATAGGTACTGTTTATGTCTGATTACTTGAGCCCTAGAACAAAAAAAAAACTGTTTTATCTTGCTTGACGAGGAGATGACTACAGAACTTCTAGGGGTATGCGGAAAGCCGATCGTCCAAGCCATTCAGAAGTTGGTAAATTTCGCCGTTCTCAGGGCAACCTGCCAGTCAGTTTTTTATGAAAGATGACAGATCCATTTGAGATAGACTCACCTCGCTGTTGAGCAATTTCTATAAGTTGTTTGATGACTCGCATACAGGCTCGCCTTAGCGTTTTGGGACAATGAAAAAGCAGTGTGACGTAATTGAACAACTGCGTACATGGTTAATGTCTGTCGACACTGGCCGCCCGCCGTGACGGTCTGTTTATAATTAATTAAAGGCGATAATGATTTTTTTTTTCAAGAGTTATATTCCGCACAGGAATTCGTTTCCAGCGAAGAGATGAGTGTCATATGAAAATTCCTTCCATAGTAAAATTAGAAGAAAGAAAGGGGTTGCAATTTAGTACTTTTCAAACTTGTGTACAAAATATTCGCAATTGAGTGCAGCTTGCATTGTAGACTTGCGCCTCGCTGCTCCCTACAGCCGTTATGTCTGAGTCGTCCTGTACAGTGCAATAATTAAATTATTAGCCTTTGCCCGTGGCGCCATAGCTACCATTAACCTGATAAAAATGGACATCGGGTCTAGTGCAAAATTCACGAAGTGTCTAGTCAATAGACAGTCTATTTTAATACATACAAACTTCAATATTCTAATTTGAATTCTTGTACCGCTATTAATAGCAAGATCCACGTGCAACCGCGTCAACGAATGCGCTACGGTTGCACCTATGATCCCCGCCGGTGGACCACCGAAGGAATGTAACATAGTTTCAGTGGCCCACCAATAAAGGCGAAGAGACGGCACACGGCGGGTTTCTTTAGAGGGTGCAGGCCCCACACTACCCTGGTCGTTGCCCCGAATGACAGGGTGTGCGGTTAAGAACACCTTTTCCCGCCTTAACAAAGAAAAAAAGGGTTGCACCTATGATGATTTTACTTACTTATCATCACGCTTTCTCCCTTTCGGGGTAGGCAGAGAGAACATAGTGACAAAAGGCTCTATTCTTGCATACATCTCTAGCTTCCTCAACATTCATAATTCTCTTCATACACGTTCGCCGGTTTCGGAGACTCCTGACTCCACCGACAGCAACAAAGCTATCGTTTATAAAGCTTAAAAATTTATTTTTCTAGTAGCTTCTATTTGATTACTTTTTTTATCATTTTAAATGTTATTTTACAAGACTGATAATTTTTTTATAAATTGTTTTTTTTGTTGTTTAGCCCTGAATTTTCGGTTATTAAATTTTATCGTCGAAATACCCTAAATCGCGTAAACAATTTTATTCTAATCAATACTACAAGCGCGAGCGCTTAGGCGGGCGTGTGACGTGACAGCCTTCTGTCGGTTGTATCGTGGGCGATACGCGAAGCGGTAGGCATTTAGCTGGGGCCTTAAGCGAGTGATGTACGCCTGATAATTAGTGTTGTTTTCTTTGCAATAATTTATTAGCTTATGTAGCTTAGCAATAGGCCGCACCATGATCACCTTATGGCAGCTTATAGTGAATATTATGTGTTGATGATTTATTATTACATATATTCAAAATTTAAAACAAATTGTTTATTTTTATGCAAGATAATACTTGCAAATAATAACCCAATAGTCTACTTACTGAAAATATTCTTTTTTCAATTTATTTGAGTAGTTTTTACAATACAGTACGCCATATTGAACACAATAGTCAAGTCGGTCGACCAAACGAGACTGGCGCACGATTGTTACTCTTTTGACGTTTTATTTCTCTTTTGGTCCGGATACTTGTGAGCGTGGACACGAGGTTCAGGTTGGTCAATGATAGCAACCAATTATATATTTTTTACAATTTTCTTAATTTTTAGTTTTCGACTAAACGCACGCAGAGTAAATGCTGGTAGTCTTGTAAGCTTGATGGTAAGGTAGGAGGCCTTGTCTTCTACGTGGTTAATTAGTAAAACAAACTAACTTTACTAAATTAAGTTTTAATTCTTTATTATAGATCTAATAAAAATATAGTAAAAAGTAAAATACACACATTTAAATTTCAATAACTTTACATCTAAAGTATAGCGCGCGCAATACAAAAAATCCGTACCTATTTGAACAATAATGCAGCAATTTTAGGTAAGGAAAAATAATATTACACGGCAATTAACAACCTGGTACAGTTGAGACGTTGTACAACATTTAAACCTTAGAAATGTGCAGTTATTTACAAATAACACATTATGACCAGTCATACAGAAGCAGAGTTACAATGCCAGATCAGTTATCAATAATTACATAATTATGTCATAGCATGTAACTCGTTTCCTGAGCTCTTAAGGTTTCACTCGTAGAACAGAAATTGCGTCAAACCTTAAAGCAAGTGTTTTGTGGAAGAATGACAATAGTATGCGGGTTAAGGGCCTGCTCTCCTCGTCCTTTTTCTACCCATTAGATCTGCGTCTGGGGAAACTGTTAACTCACAAGCACAAAACAAATATGAATAAATTTCTGACTGCCGATGCTCCCAAGATGAAAAAGCGGTTTACGAGATAAACAATATTGCGTACCTTTGCGATAAAACAACGTCATACACGGGTTCCTATATAACTAAAATATATAAGCACTCACAGTTTAATGATGATAATTTGCAACCTAGATAGACGTCCTACCTACTTACTTAAAGTAAATATAGTAAATTTCAAGTTAGAACTACAAAAAAATGTACTAGTAACTGTTTCAACAAAAATGTAATGTTTTAATACACCCCTTGACAACTCTGGCAGTATTATACATTAGACTCGTGTAATATAAAAGCGTGTTATAACTTATCGCCGTTATTAGTAGTAAGTGTACTTAATAATCTTATCATTTTAGGTTACAAATTCACTAAAATCTAGGAATTTCAAAAATCATTCACCAACTTTAAAAGTATTTCTACAAACCAATAATTTGAGAGTTGATTTAAAGGCATACGATTCGATAAATAATATATTTTATGAAAAAATGCTAATTATGACTGAAAAAATAGATACAAATGTAGCATAAAAATATTTTTAGATGCATTACATAGAATACATAAAAAATACTTTCCTAACAATTAATTGAAATTTCAATACTTTACTGTATCGACGGTCGACATAGGTACAGCAAATTATAAAAATAATTGCACTCCTGAATGAAATAAATTTATAAGGCAATATGCGTGCAAAGCTGGTTTTACGAATTTTGTAAAAAAAATGACCACCTATCCTAATATGTTCTGTTTTTCAAGAAACATTTCAGTAATTAGCAATGTCAGTTCTTTGACATCGAATAAGTTCAAAATTATACAGTAATATATTATTCTGTATATGTGAATTTATTTTTTAAAATAACGTACGTAACGGTAAGCAGGAATAGTGGTCAAGTTTCCCTACTTGTGTTGACGAAAAGGGCAAATATTTGTTTTTTAAATCAGTCTAAAAACATTGAAAATTTGCATTGTAATACTTGAATGACCTCCTGTAATAACTTTTAACAGTAGTCCGATACGGTAATATTTTTATCTTCTTTTATTAACATTAATAAAAATGTAATATCCTAAACGCCTTAATTACTTATCTAATAACTACAATATGAAACTAAAATTGGCCGTCGAATATGAAGAAGATAATAATTAAAAGGACTGCCAGCATAGACCTTTTTATATTGTAACAGAAGAGATATTTGGAAGAAATGGGTACTGTATTAGGTTACTTTACAGTGTCTGAAGTTTAAGTTTCGCGCGATTCACTTAAAAACGAACCGATAAAATGAAGATTTTTTTGACTTAGAAACTGCTGTTAATTTATCTTGCTACCATATTGGTAACCAAGGAAAAAACGAAAAACTACCTATTGCCTGCGCCACGGGCAAATGCTAGCGTAACGCTATTCAGAGCTACATAGGTTACTAGAAGAATGATTATTTAATCTAACCCATGACACCGTTGAACATAATATATGCATACTATAGCCATATATCATAATTACTGAGCTTTCAAATGGTTTTACTTTTCCTAAAGTTAAATAACTTTCAAGTTTAGTCTTACATTCATGAAAACGTGACTTGTTATATTGTATGTATTCATCTGTACACTCAGTGAAATGATAAAACCAAACGGCAAGTATGTTCATACAAAATTTTAGTGCAGACTACAATATTTTCGTGCTTTCTTTTGTAAGTGATTATTACCCGTGCACGAGAGTATAGCACATTGCAACATGAACTTCAGATATATTTATTGTAATAGTTATACTGAATACATCAATAGAAGTTAAGACGAGATGACATTTTTTTTTGATATATCACACTAATATTGCACTCGTTATTCTCTATATGCAATATAACATTCTATAAACGATATTCTTAACTGCAATTTAAATGAATATTGTTGTCAGACTTAATTCGAAACATCATTAACCAGTTTTGCAGCACACTTATTGTTAACATGAAGACTTATTGTACCAGAAACATATTTTTATCCTTAGAGCCTCATACATACTATATAAAGATGATCCACTGACAACACGTTTATCACAACCAACTAATATTATGCTACAGGTTGGTGTAGTAAATTCATAAAATGAATCCTGTTATGTGATAAAAATTGTTTATACATGTATTTGAATGATTTCGTGTAAACGTAATGCCAGGGCTCACCCGAAACCTTAAAAATAAAACCCACGTCAGTAATATCTACATATTGCGAACAGAGCAATTAAAAAGTTCGCATGTGCAATGTAAGATACCACTGTCGCTGCACACAAGTAAAGATAAAAAAGATATATTAGGATACACAATAGTATGCGAAATTATTGAAGTTTAACACTTTCAAAACCATTCACGAAACATTATGTAATTACAGTACATATAATTATATACTATGATATTAGAGAAGTATCGGTTCAACATTATTCAGCGTCGTCGTAACGCACTCTGTAAAAATACGGAAATTATGGGATAAATCATTTTTATTTACCAACCAAGCACCTAAGTATAACATTTTCAAGGTTACAAAACATCCACCGCCAGCTAAAATAAGTTAGTTTAGTTTAGCTTGCATAGTTGAGGCAGTTTTTCATACATGTGCGTCCACCGCAAACTATACCAGCTAAGCTAACTAAAATATCCCAACTAGGTCAAACTAACTTAGTTGTTTAGGCCGATCCGAAGCTACGCGAACCAAGCTAAGCCCCTCTCACCCCCTTGCGCTACCCCTCTGGCGGCTTTCGCTAGTGATGTTTATTGTTTTGTAGTGTGGGATCGTGCGCAGGCAATGAAACACGTATTTACAGAATGGAGGTATTTAATTTAATTTTCATCGTCTACTTCGTTATACAGTGTTAAATTCTCCACTTGTTTTCCGTTGAATGTGCTTGCTTATCCAGTATCTATGTTTGCGTGTTTTCTTTGTGTAATAAGCAATAATCAATCTACTTTTCCTAAGGCGAATGTAATCCTACTCTGAACTCTCGTCATAACTCTTCTCTTGTTCATCCATCACGTCTGATTAACTCGACACTCCAGCACAAACTGATCATCACTAACGTAGTTATAGCTTATTTTTCGGTGGA
This sequence comes from Leucoma salicis, assembly GCA_948253155.1. Taxonomy (NCBI): domain Eukaryota; kingdom Metazoa; phylum Arthropoda; class Insecta; order Lepidoptera; family Erebidae; genus Leucoma; species Leucoma salicis. The sequence continues at coordinate 18,039,380 of OX411818.1, forward strand.
CGAACAACTATTTCCTAGTTTAGCTTAGCTTAGTTCCTAATTATTTTAACTGGCGCTGGACGTTCGGCTTATGAGGCGAAGGGAAGAAAGTTTCTTCGTTAAAATTAAATGGTTTTACAAATTATTTGTGAATAAAGAAAACAGCACTTCCCCGGATTGGAAAAGATGCGTGGTTCGATTCCCGCCCCTACTAAAAATCTCTTTTTCTTTATTCACAAATAATTTGTACTTTAAAAAGTAGCGGAGCATGTCAATTGCTAAAAGAAATAGATCTAAAATGTTTAAATGGTTTTGTTAAGAAAAATAGTATGCAGGCAAACTTATTTTCGGGAAGTTAAGTATTTTTATTAAACACAAAGTGAGTATTTTTGATTATTGTTACTTTTTAATCTTGCGTTACTTGGTCAATCTAACATACCACTTGTCAGATTCCATTACGTGAATTACATAACATAGCGTCAGGCCTGTATTCCCCGAAGGGGTAGTCAGAGGTGTATTACACACCCACGATTCGCGAGCTATGTTTAAGTCCCACGTAATAGAGGGCAAGCCTATTGCCGTCTACCAGGCACATTTCCAAACTCCGGGCTGTTACTGAGAATTTTCTTTTTCCGTAAATACTTAATAACACTGCCGGACCCGGGGATCGAACCCGAAACCTCATGAACAGCAGTCGCACACACTACCGAGGCAATTATCAAGTAATTTGGATACATGTAGTCAGGAACCTAGAAAAGGACGTAGGCTACTTTAAATCCCAGAAAAACGCTAGAAAAAAATGGCTTCTTTGCCTTATATAGCCATCTTTGTAAAGAAATCACTAGTGTGCCTTAGATATACTTATACTTCAAGTATTTATGATCTAAACGTTCACGCAGACGAAGTTGCGGGCAGTTTGTTTATAATATTAGTGAGTATTCAACAATCTTACCTCTGCCGTTGGCCACGCCTTTTGCTCAGACGACGTCCAGACGAAGGATCTTGTAATGTGTAGCGGTTTGTAGTGACAGGAGCCACTCTTAAATCGCGAGCTTCCACTGAACGAGCCTTACTCACCTGGTCAGCAGAATCACATAATATACTATATATTTAACATTCAAGAATTAGGCAAGTACTTAACTTTCAATATTCGCAAAGATGTAAAGATAAGATAAAAAATGGGATGAATCTCACAACATCTGTCTGAAAATGTTTAAACAAACCTTCTCCATAAACTTCTTGATCAGCTCAGGACAATTTAAATTGCTCTCTGGTTCCCACGAATCAAATTTATTAGACCACCCTTTCCAATGAATGAAAAATTCCCTCTTGTTGTTTTTCTTGATACGAACTTCTAAAATACGTTCAACCTAAAACAAAAATACAAAGTTCATATGAAATGGTAAATGATAGCCATGAGCAGGGTTAGAACACACGCCTCATGAATGCCGTTCAGACGCTTTTTGTCGTTCAGACATTGACAAGAAACGTATTGTGACTGGTCAGCTTACCCAAATTCCATATATTTATATATACATACTACCCAAATTCCTATATGACAGTGCCGCATCCATAGTAAGACATTAAATGAGGTGTAATAAAAAAATAATAGAAATAAAGATACAATATTTACGATAAGAACGCGACAAAAGCTGAATTTAAATTGACTAAACAGTTTTAATGAAACTGAAAAACTAAACTTACTAATCGATTGTGCCAAATAAAAAGCTCATGCCCGCATTCTTATCAAATGAAATAGCAAACTTAAGTATAACATTTTATTTATTTTTTTACCTCATACTCTGCATTTTCATCATCTTTATCATCCCAATCATTCTTTGGTCGTTTTGAGGGAGATATGGAATCCTTTTTGCTGGCTTTTCTTTTTTTACCCTTCTCTGACTTTCCATCTTTGCTTTTTGAATTCTCCTTCAAAAAAATGTTTAGTGTTTTTAGAATCCATAAATATTTAATAGGAGAGTGTGTCATTTTCAACTCAAATTCAGTCAGGGTTAAGTTAACAATTACCCGTCCCAGCACTTCTTTCTCTGCTAGCTACCACATAAAACAAACAGCGTGTGTAACTGCCTAGTTTATGTGGAGTTAATAAGAATTTAGAACTATAAAGGACCATGGCGAAAAATTAGTTGACGATTATGTGAGCGTCTTGATATATCCTGATATCATATGTTATTAGCACCGATTTTCGTTTTTTTATCAATCAATATATTTCTTAATAGAGGCCTACGAAAAAATATGAAATAAAGAGTACTCTTTGACTATTTCCGAATTATAATCTAGTCAACCATTTATTTTAATTTGGCAGCTTGAGTACCTTAGACAAAGAATATTATAGACTTGCTACTATTTTGACACTAAGGATGAAGAAAAGGATGCAAATATTAGGTTTTAGCAAAGGTGAGAGAGACACATGTACAAGTATTTTATCCTTTTCGCGTATGCGTTATTTTTATTTGGACCCAATCAACTGGGTCCAAAGAATAAGATGGCCAACCGTCCGCATCATAGGTACCTATGTAAGCTTGTTTTGTATTGACGTAAAAAAAACCTTCATTAATAACGTTATATACGCTAATGTTACATGTTCTAATACATTTTAAGCATAATATAATCATAACTGCAATTTCTTTTGTCCTGTCATTCTTGTATCCGGCTAAAACAGGTAGTACATTTTTAGTCAATAAAGTTATAATCATAGTTATCTTTTAAAATTATTCCGGTTCCATCCATACATCCATTAGCCTTTTGACGTCCACTGCTGGACATAGGCCTCCCCAAGAGAACGCCACAACGAGCGGTCCTGCGCCGACCGCATCCTTTTTTTTTGTGTGCTCATTATGGGGGATAATGCCGTAAGTGGCGATTTGGCTTGGTAAGCGGGTTGGCGAGGGAGTGCTGCTGCCCACGCCCCCGGTATTCCCTCAGTCGGCTTTTACGACTCCCGTGGGTAGAGAGGGGTGGGATAATTCTAAAGCCGGCCCCACACAGCTATTCTAGTTATCATATGTCAAACTATTGCTATCTTGACTTTGCATACGCTGATAGCTTGTCTATATTATTCTTTGTCTAAGTTGAGTATCATTAAATTTTTTTGCGTTGCCAGCCATCATTTTTTTCATTTGTTTAAGGCATTAGCAGAACCATCAGCCTAACAGTAACTTATAAACATCGTCATCACAGGTAACTTTAATTCATGAAACAAGTCGTAGTTGAAATCAGACATATAAAATCGGGCAACGTTTATGACACATCTACTATCATAAAATAGAAATATAACAGAAATCCGATATTGTAATATGTTAGAACTTAACCTACAAAATTAAATATTCTTATCGTAATACTAAAAACCTAGGCCTTCTTAGACAAACATTTTTACACCCCTAGGCTCAGAAAGTTACAGTTATTCAATACGCATATTTTTTGAACAAAGACGCAACAATTTTTTGTCAACTAATTTAATTTATGGGATAGGGTTTTGCAATTAGTAACCAGTAACCCTGTATATCAAAACATAAATATAGTCACATTATCTCTTTGCATTGTCTATCTAATATTTTACAAGTATCAGAAGTTGTTCACCCCTACACATTCGCTTTTGGACAGTGGTAAAGAACACAGATTCTTACTAATATTATAAAATGGCTGCTACGCGCGACTTGGTTCGTGCGATATTTAGTAATTTTCTTTTTATGTGTGAAATCCTAATTATAGTTAGTAGCCTAAGAAAGACATTTAGTGTGCCATAGTGATGTATTTATTTTGAATCCCACGCGGACGTCGCGGGCAGTATCCAGTAAATGTTATATTCACATTATTACAGAATTTTATTTTTTAACTATGTTTAATTACTTCTAAATAAGCTTTGGCTTCGGCAGAAACTAGTAAGTAGTAGTAGAATCTTTATGATCAGTTGTAGAATCTTTGTGAATTCTTAAACAGAAAAATCTCACCCCTTCATTAAATTTGCTTATCAATTCTGGACAGGACAAAGTGTTTTCTGGCTCCCAGGTGTCATTATCAGCAGAGTAACCCTTCCAGCGAATCAGGTAGTGCAGTTTGCCCTTGATCCTCTTTGAATCCACAATTTTCTCAACCTGGAAATACAGACATAATAAAATTTCATATAATAAAAAAGTGGTACAAATCAAAATTGCTCCTCACAACCATTATTGTCACACACCAAAATTATTGTTTTTTTTTTATTTTGAAAATGAATTTTAAACTTATGTATTAGTTGTGTGTTAGATAAAATAATCAGGGTTCCAAAAATGCCTCATTTAACACCGTCAGAAATTCATGATTTCATGGGCAGATATAATGTGAAGAAATGGTTATGCCAACAGACTTCCTCAATTAGTCTTGGTATAGGTTCATACCGTACATTACCTCTTAATAGATACAGCATGCTGGGCAGTGAACGCGCAAAACCGATAATTATGTGTTTTAGGTCGTGTTATGACTATGCCAGCATTCTTAACATCAGTATCGACCAAGTCTGTGATCTGTAGAGACGCGTGCGATATTTGAACAATAATTTAGACTAAGCGTATGCTGAGACACAAATCACTCAGCACAGGGCAGTTTGTAATGCTTTTGAGTCGTTGACGCTGCGTATGTTGCGGCGCAGTCACATGCAACGCAGACATGTCTCCGTCCTACTCTGCGTCCCGTTGTAGTGCCTCTGCTTGTTAATAGTATTACAAAAGCTGCTCTGCCCTGTGCTGCGTCACCTGCGTCTCAGCATACGCTTAGCCTTTTTTTTGTTAAGGCGGGAAAAAATGTTCCTAACCGCGCACCCCGCCGTTCGGGGCAACGAACAGGGTAACCCGCCGTGTGCTGTCTCTCCGCCTTTATTGGCGGGCCATTGGAACTATGTTACAGTGGTAGCATACGCTTAGCGTAAGAGTTGTTTGTAGCCCAAAATATAATTCACATAATATACGATGGCATCCTGTGCTGAGAAATGGTGTGAAAAGTCTGCTAAAACATCTAGTTACAAAGATTAATGCATGTCTGTTTCGTACCCCGCATGCCACCCAATTTGGTGAACTCAAACTCAAACACTGTTGATGCGGTATTTCTTTTGTTAGGAGGTAATCTCTTATTCAAAACTGCAAAGGGGAGAAGGAAAAAGAGCTTTATGATGGTGTTGGGAAGGATATATTTAGGGAGTCCCACTGAGATAGTGGCGATAGATGGAGGTAATATGACACATAGTGCCATTTTTCCTCTTCATTGGCAACGGCTTTACTACGAAAACTGTAAATTCCAGAATATCACCAACCAACAATCTGAGTGAATTGCAAAATGCATTATTTGAGAGAGTTAACTCAAGAAACGTCTACACATGGATAATGCCAATGCATAACAATGGCGTCCGCGGCACATCGAAAACTCCGCTAAAACTCAGCAACAGCTGACAACGTGCTCCTTAAAAAATGTAAAAACCACCATTCAAATCAGCTTCAAAATAGATGATGGGGTGACGTAGCACCGGTAAGTTAGTTAGTTTGAAATAGAATTTTTGCTAAAATACGTACTAGACTTATTAAGTACTTAAAATTTATAAATTTCTTCCATATAACAGCAGCCTTTACCTATCTCTTTCATAAACCCAACAAAAAAGGAAGATAAAGAATGAGACGTAATCGGAAAACATGAAGATGGAGTCGTTCATCATAATTATTTTTTTATAATTAAAGAAATGTTTTGACTACAATAGTGGGCAGGATTTCATCCCCGCTTTGGAGATCCTTAGTGCCCCTGTAATTTAAGTAAAATCTTTTGTTTGCTATTCATTTAAATTCCATCCATCAGCCTTTCAACGTCCACTGCTGGACATAGACCTCCCCTAGAGAACGCCACAAACTTTGTGTGTTTCGCTCATATGGGGGATAGTGCCGTAATCGCCACGCTTGGCAGGCGGGTTGGCGATCGCAGTGGATGTTGTTAATACTCGAGCCGCTTCGCTGCCCACTCCCCCGGTATTCGGCTCTTACGACTCCCATGGGTGGAGGGGTGGGACAATTCTAAAGCCGATCCCACACGGGTCACTTAAATTATTTAAAAATATTTAAAATTTTAGTTTTTTATTTTATTTTTATTTTAGAATTAATTAATAAATTTTGTATAATTTAAATAATAATTTAATTTTATATTGTTATTTTCAGCTTTCCACAAAATTAGGATTTAAGGAAAACAGGGCAAAAGTTAGTAGTAGCAATTGAACGAAACGATAAATTCTGTAAGGCGAACAAGTCCAAGTGTTATTGTTCATAAAAGGTTCAACTCACAAAATGTTAGTGCGTTTGGCTTATAAGAAGCTAAATTGATCCTGCTTTCGCTTACAAAAAAGCTAGCATACAAAAAAACTATTACAGTTGGTGCAAAAACATATTGTCTTTGAAATCAAAAAGTTCCACTGCACAAATCTGAGGCTAACACAAGTGTTTAGGGACTGATTACGTGCGTCGAAGGCGATAAGCGTTTATAAGCCACAGTTTTTGAAACCAAAATTTTTGCCTACTTAACAATGTACAAATTTAGCCAGAAACATTAGAGCTGTTTGAAAAAAATCGCAGACACTAACTACCAAGCAAACTATAAACATAAGAAAATAAACAATTGTGTATCGATTATAAAATGTTATTATTCATTTTCAATATAACTTTGTTAATGCTAATCCTGATTTTGTAGTTCCCACCTATTAATAACATGAAAAACTTTCTTTATAAACATGCGCGAGATAGCACCGGAGGCCTAGACACCCTCTCCTTATTACCCTGCCTCTCCTATCCTTTTCATGATGCCTCTGGTGTTCCTAGTGTTTAAAGGACAAGGTAACTGCTTACCACCAGGTAGGCTGTATGTATGTATGTGCCGGCGGACCACTGAAGGAATGTAACATAGTTCCAGTGGCCCGCCAATAAAGGCGGAGAGACGGCACACGGCGGGTTCCTTTAGTGGGTGAGGGCCCCACACTACCCTGTTCATTGCCCCGAACGACGGGGTGTGCGGTTAGGAAAATTTGTTCCCGCCTTGACAAAAAAAGGCTTGTATGTATGTTTGCCACTTATGTAGTATTAAACACAAAGTGAAAAATGTGAAATCGAAAATAACAGTCACAAGCAGGATTTGAACCTGCATCATGCTTTGCCAATTCAGCCATCGTGACAATTGCTCCTGGCTGCTAATCTCGATAACACATTCATACTTAACGTCTTTGGGCGACGCCTGCGCCATCTGTCGGAAGTATTTTCATACATTATACCGACCAGGTAAACTTAATTTTACAATTAAGATTTTTACCTAATAATGACGCAAACCCTATAAATATTTAGACATTTTTATACATAACTTAAGCATTTGACATGCCTAACACTATACATTAAAAACAAAGTGAAAAAAATTTATGGCTGAATTGGCAAAGCATCTGGACGGTATCCAGGAGATGCAGGTTCAAATCCTGCTTGTGACTGTTAGTTTCGATTTCACATTTTTCACTTTGTGTTTATAGTGTTTGTATGTATAAAAATGTCTAAATACCTATGTAGTATAAAAAAATTAAACGAAAAAGACCATTGCTAATCCATTGCTCTCTTTGTTCCTGGCTTCCCAAAATGCCTTCTGAAGCTTCGAATAATTGTTTGTTATTCATTACTGCTAATATCATTTTAGGGGACTGGAATGTAAGCAGCTATGTGCCAACCAACTTATGCCTAGTGCTTCAACAATATAGTAAAAATAGAAGTGCCAGATTAAATTTGGATTTGTTACTGTATCAAATCAAGAAACAATTTGACAGTCATATAAATGGAAACCATAGCCAGAGTATAGTGTGGAAGCACAAGCACCTATTATTTAAAACTTTATGTAATCTTACGACTGTTAAATTTTCAATGATTCTATATTATCACAAAAACAGTGAACAAATGCATTTTGTTTTGATTTATAACAAAGATTAATTTAAGCAGGTTCTCAATGTAGTAGCAAGATAAATCGTAAACCAGTTATTAAGTCTAATCATGAGCTATTAAATAAAAAAGTTGCATCAAAATCTGTTCAGTAGTTTTTGTGTGATGCATGAAATAACAAACAGAAAAACATTAAAAAAAACTGTTTTGTGTTTATACGCCTATATAGCCTAATACAGAGATTTTTTATTTATTTGGATATTCAAAAAATATCTATATTAGGCTATATATGTATTTCAGCACTTGATATGTTCAGCTACTTTAAAATGTGGAAAAAGAGATTGTTTGCAGTAAAATTCTCTTTTTCCAAATTTTCACAAAGAATTTGTTCTAAGAGATTTTTTTCTCAAATATCTTGACACAGCTGTGTTACAGCTTTATAATAGTTAGGATAAATCTTTTTGTTTTATACTCTTACATCTACACTATGGATCTATCTTATACATTCTAATGTTGAAAGACATATCACACGAGTGATAGTTGATAATCATAAGTAGGGCATTAGTAGTATAAGTATTGAGGCAATGTAAATAATATATTATTTGTAATCACACATTAAATAGAATTACTATAAAAGAAAACTACTTTTATACTAAGTAACCCAATGTTTCGTGTATATTTAGATATTTTTATATATATTTTTAGCATTTGACATGCTTAGCCATATTTTCACTAAGGGAAGTAAGCAGTAATCACCCATTGCATTACTTGTAGTAGGGCTGGGTAGCAAGTGGGAGTGCTTACTTGCAATCGGCCCTGAGTGGATTGGTACCACCATCTCCCGTTTGACTGGACCATGAAGCACATTGGTGTGTTATTATTGTAGCAGATAGCTGTTAATTCTTTCATTTCATATCTGTGAAACGAAATTGTGAGCAGTGGCTTGATAATACTCCTGATATAGATGAGTCCATGAGTGACAGTTACCATTTACCATCAGGTGGGCCGTAGCCGGTCTTCTACCAAATACAATAAAAAAAAATATTATTTTTAGAATGATGATGAGATCTAACATTATACGGTTCAGAAAGTAATGCCCCAGAGTTAGATACATGGAATTAGTGGTCAGAACACAAACAGTCCTGCATATAACAGCAAAGTATAATAACAAATGTATCCATGAGCCCTCTCCCAAAGCGTTGATGCCATGGCATTGAGAAAAATACAAAACAAGTCATATACAAACCTCATATTCCTCCTCGACGCTTTTATCTTTCACAATTTTTTTCTTTTTGGATTTGCCTTTGGCTTTACCCTTTTTAACAGAAGAATCTTTGCTGGTACTCGTAGATTCGTCTTCGTTTGTTTCATTATGCTCATTCGAGTCTGAATCGGGTTCCTTCTGATCTAGGTCACTTTTAATTTCTGCTTCTGGTTGCTCCTCATTAACAATAGAGCCATTAGTCGAAGACACGACATCATCATCTGTACGATTTTTTGATAACTTACGCATGATGAATTTCAACGTATACACAAAATTACAATGTTTGTATGCTCTAAATGCAAATGGAGGGAAAATCTTTAGCGTACCTACGTAGAATAGATCCCCAGCAAACGCTTGTTAATATAGGGTTGCCGTTATATAAAATAAAGGCTTTAATAGTAATAAATTAAGTTGTATTATTGCCATAAACTTGAAACGCTAGTCTGATTATTTATTAATAAAGGATTTTTAATTAATATCACTATTATTACAATCAGTGCTGCCCGGTGCACTGTAATGACATTAAGATTATGTAATTTTACTGTTTTAAAAACTCATACGATGTGAAAAATGTACGAATATAAAATCACGAAAACGAATTGGTGCACGCAACCGTACATTTATTAAGATGGTTATCCTGTGAGGTTGAAGGATTCCACTGAAGTATATAGTTTACATGGTGATGATAAAGTCTGCTCCAAATACATACAACAAAACTTAGACTAAGAATATTAAAGACTCGTCATCAGCGTATGCGGCTCAGACTAAGAACTTAATAGACGGAGTCACGGCGTGGCCGCACTGGAAACAGCAAGATTTTTTTTAAATGTTGCCAGGTTGACAAATATTTAACCATATTTGGGCAAATTAAACGATAGTTAGAATGAGGTCTGTAACTTGGTCGTAAATAAGAAACTCTTCGTAACAACTATTTTATTGAAAATCACAACGTTTACCAAAATAACTGCTCTCCAAGAGAGCACCAGAACTAGCGGGCTTGTGTTGACTGCATCCAAGGGCTCCCTGCAGCTTTGACCAAATATTTGATCCATCTGGTGGGAGGCCATATTACGCTGCGCTGTCCGTGCTCGCCACTTGAGAACCTTTTACGATGCGAGATCAAAATGTGTGTATGCTACGGGAAAACGAGGCAACCCACGAAATACCCAAAATATGTTCCACGACATTTTGTTGATGTTTCAGTATACATAATAAGAAAATAGTAACGTTGGGAGCAAAATCATTGCCAGTGAATATGTTCATGTAAGTATAGCTTTTAAAGTCTTTGTAACTTCAAAAAACATAGCATCACGCCTGTATTCCCCGAAGGGGTAGGCATAGGTGTATTACCTGCGCCTGATGCCGCCTTAGCCGAGGCTGCGGACGGTGGGGTCGGGGAGTACCCTGCCGTCCGCGGAAGCCTACCGCGAAGGTGTGACGCCCGAGTGCGCGGGGCGTCGCACAAGAGAGGGTGCCCGAAGGGGCTGCCGCCTGCGGATCGCGGAGAAACGACGCGGTTCCCGTGATCCGCCGTAGCAAGGGCGGATGAGGGCGCACGGTGGGTTTTTAGTGGGTGAGAGCCCCACACTACCCCGTTGTCTCCTCGGGCAGCGGGGTGTGCGGTAGGACATTTTTGCCCACCTAAAATAAAAATAAAAAAAAGGCATGGGTGTATTACACACCCACGACTCGCCAGCTATGTATAACTCTCATATAATAGGGGGCGAGCATATTGACGTCTACCGGGCACATTTACAAACTCCGGGCTGCTACTGAGAATTTTTTTTTTGTTTTGAAAAATCTCAATAACACTGCCCGACCCGGGGATCGAAGCCGAGACCTCATGACCAGCAGTCGCTTACACTACTACTGCACTACAGAGGCAGTTGTAACTTCATCTTTGTAAGTAAATCTTAATTCTAGATTATGACTACCGCTACAGTCATAGTCTAAAATTCAGAGAAACTGATTTAGTTTTTATTCAATTAGTTAAATCAGCGCTGGAAGGAAGGTAATTCTTTTCTTATTTGACCCAGAAAAGAAAGAAAAGATAATTTAATTGTATTATTGTGTACTATTATTTTATTTAATGTAACTTATTATTATTTACCAGATGAAATATCGAACAGAACGGCAATTTATGGAGCAGCAATACTTACCTTGCATCAAGGCTCTGTCTTGGTATTTCCCTACGTGATCGAATTCTTATTACGGAGATCAGTAGAACGTGAATATCCGACATAGCCTGCCAGGTTTGCATGCTGAAGTGGCAATGGGCAGGCCATATCGCTCGACGAACTGACAACCGTTGGGGAATAAGATTTTCGAGTTGCGACCACGTATCGGACAGCGCAGCGTAATATGGCTTCCCACCAGATGGACCCAATATTTGATCAAAGCTGCAGGGAGCCGTTGTATGCAGTCAGCACAAGCCCGCTAGTTCTGGTGCTCTCTTGGGGCGCCTCCCCAGCAGTGGACGCTTAAAGACTGATGGTTGGATGAATAGAAGGGTTGGTAGATTTACTTTTAAATAATTATTTTGATAAACGTTGTGATTTTCAATTAAATATTTGTTACGAAGAGTTTCTTATTTACGATCAAGTTACAGACCTTATTCTAACTATCGTTTATTTTGCCCAAATATGGTTAAATATTTGTCAACCTGGCAACATTTAAAAAAATATTGCTGTTTCAAGTGCGGCCACGCCGTGGCTTCGTCTAGATCTTAGTCTGAGGTTCTAATACATTTTAAGCAAAATATAAGCATAACTGCAATTTCTTTTGTCCTGTCATTCTTTTATCCGGCTAAAACAGGTACATTTTTTGTCAACAAAGTTATAATCATAGTTATCTTTTAAAATTATTCCGGTTATCTATTGCTATCTCGACACTACATACGCAGATAGCTTGTCTATAATACCCATCGTCTAAGTCCGACACAGAGTATGTCCGTCCGATGCAAAGAGTTGAAGATGTAATTAGTCTGAGGTTGAAAGAGTAGAGTAGAATAATCCAATAATCCACAGAGTACCTTTGGAATAATCTTTATGTCTGAAGACTGACGAGACGAGTTATTTTATTTTTTTACCACGCCATTTTCCAATATTCTTCAATATCTTTTGTATGTCGTTTTCAATTGTTAAACAGAATAGTAGGTGAAAACCCTAAAAGCTGTTCAGGTCTGTTTAATCACTTAAAATTTTGATAATGTGTTGCGAAAAATTTATGTAAGGATTACAGTGTATATAGATAGATGATAACACTTTAAATCATGACCAGCCGAGGAAATTTTAAAGGGTCCCGAATGAACTTTAAAATGCAAAATGAACCGCTTGACCCTAAGGGTACAAAGCCTACCCGTGAAGAATCATCTATTATGGAAATTTTAGTGTTGATGATTGTGCATGTTTGTAAAAAAATATTATTCTTTGACACAAATTTAAAAATAGCAGTCTATTTAGGAGCTCTCTTTTTACTCTCCCTAATAGCAGATGTAGTAACGTTCCCGAAATCGTACTTTTCAAGGAGTGATAATATATTTAATCTTTATTTTGTGAAATTAGGATGGTTTTGGACGTTGTTTATGACATTGCCTTATGTCTTTCTGACATCTTATACGACTTGTTGTGGAAAGAGAAGATTAATCGTAACAGCACATATCATTCGTTTAGCTATCGCCACTGCATTCTGGTACATTTGGACATCAGTTTTCAATATGGTAGAGACAAGCTATGGAAGATGCAATACTAAAATGTATGATAATAAAATATCATGTTTAAAAAATGGTCATTTTTGGAATGGTTTTGATATATCAGGGCATTGTTTTATCCTGATATATTCAAGTTTGGTAATGATAGAGGAGGCCAAAGCAATTAATGGTTGGGAACGGATAAGAGACTATATTAGAGATGAAAAATATGCTAGAACCATAGATGACAAATCAGCCAGCGTGAATCCTTTAAGATATATTACAACTGAAGATTTAAATATTTTAAAAATGTCTTATGAAAATTTCACACCATATGTAAGAGCATTTTTTATTGGCATTGCTTTATTGCAATTACTTTGGGATGTAATGCTTGTGTCTACAATATTGTATTACCACATTATGGTAGAAAAGTTTATTAGCGGTATTATAGCGATTCTCACATGGTTTGTGACATACAGGGTATGGTATACAATACCAAACATTTTGCCAAGACTACCTGGAGATGGCATATTTAAATATAATAATAAAGACAAACCAATGTCTTCTACACCACTAAACAGAAAAAGAAGTTCTTTAAATGGAAAACACTTCATGGGCATGCCTATCAATACAAGTCAGGAATCTGAGACCAGTAAAGAGGATGCAAGATGAATGAAATTTAGCTTGACATATATTTATTTTTGCTTATAATGTTATGGTTTTTGGGAATACTTTGTGGTGGAAAAAAATAAATGGCATTGTTGAAGTTGTTAGCAATAAAATGTTTGTGAATTAACATAAATTACATTTATATTTATTTATACATGTGCATTTTGGATTTAACACTAACAAAACTATATAATTAAGTTGTAGCTAGAGCTGTTTGGCAAAATATAAAATGTATAGTAAGGAGTGTTATGGAGTTTGTTTTTACCTTGGGACAATAATGTGATATGCTACAGATTTGTATACTTACCTACTTTTGTTTGTTTATGCAATGTCTTTAAATGTAAGGTCCCTTGTTTGTCAGTAAGAATAAATGAATCTTTTAGGGTTTGAAATAAGAATACCGTTATTGATGTTATCAATTTAATAAATACTTCACAAAATAATACTGTTTATTTTATTACTATTACAAGATATTTGAGAATTTACAGTTACACATTATATTTTGTATATTAAATATCCTTTTATACAAAAATAGTGGAGGTCCATCTAAATTAGATCACTACTACTCGAAAGTTGCATCCATTGTGCAAAATCTACTAACATGTTGTGTACAAGTTAATCAAGTGCAAATCAGTGTTTACTTTATGGTAAAGAAAGAAAGTTAAAATACCTACACTACATTAATTCGAGATCAAAAATAATACTTTCAAAATAAATATCTACTTTGAGGTGCTTTATAATACATCTCTGAAAGAAGTGAAATTTTATTGTGTTTTAAAAGAGCCGTCTCACATTCCTTCAACAAATGACAAATCAATTTTATTATCAGAGATGTTAATCGACTTTTATTATTAAATATATAACAATGCTCTCAAAGGTTTAAGCAACTTTCACTTCTGACACACGAACATAGAATGCTTATCTTATTTGACTTTGGGAATTGTTTTATACTGCAAAATTTAACTTTAAAATATAATTTTTTTGAAAATGTATAGTACAGCTAGTACTACACCAACGGTGGCGGCACTTGCAGCTCCTACGTAAGCTGGCGGTTGTGACATGACTATCATTTTTAGATGCACCGGTAAGTTCGGAATCGTACGTTTAAAGGAGTCTCGTTGTTTCACACGTTCATAATAACTTTCTATATAGGGACGTTTTCCATCTGCCCAAAATCTGCCTTCAAATCCTAGTTCCCACAGACGCTGAAGCAGAACAGCCAAACTGATATCTGCTATACTATAGTTTTCACAGCATAACCAATTGCCTGAAAATATATAAATTAATACTTTTAGCAGTATTTATAGATGTGTACTGCCATACAGTGGCGGATAAAACCAGACCTGAATGAACATCCACATGGTGCACGACAGATGGTCGCTAAATAGAGCTGCGATTGGAATGCATTTTGGCCCCCATGTCATCATGGCCGTGTGGGGCTGGCTTTAGAATTATCCCACCCCTCTCTACCCACGGGAGTCGTAAGAGCCGACCGAGGGAATACCGGGGGAGTGGGCAGCAGCACTTCCTCGAGTATTAATAATAACCACTGCGATCGCCAACCCGCCTGCCAAGCGTGGCGATTACGGCATTATCCCTCATGATGGGACCGCTCGTTGTGGCGTTGACGTTTATCATCTAAGTCCACCCGTGATGATGAATGCTGTAAAGTATTCGAAACGTCGGGATAGTAGTAAAATCAAGTAAACACGATAGATTCCGTAAACGTAGTTTTATTTCAAAATACATCTAAACAAACAACGCGCGGCATTCGCTCAAAAACTCAGGATAATCATACGTTATTCCAGCTTAAGCGAGTTATCCGTACTGATTGATTATATCATCGTTCAAAAATATAACGAAATAAAATCAAATAACCAAACGATGTTTTAGATACTTAGATTATTTTGCACATTATTTTTTATAATTGACAAAAATATAGTTCATAAGTGGTAAAGTTAGAGCATAATTTCGCATGTGACAATGATATGAACGGATCAGGGTCATTCCGTTCTGTCCCTTTCTTTCGCGGTATGACTGACTGAAGTGACTTACTGTTCAAGTGTGCATGTGACTGATGTTTTGTAAGTGTAGCAGAGATGCGCAAACTAAATCACCAATGAGATCAGGGATTTATAAATCTTTTTCTTCGAAAGATTTAAATCACTCTTTTAAATCTTTAACTCTTTTAAATCTTTGGTTACGTATGACGTTATTCATTCTGTTGATCATAAGTGATGCAAATATCTATTGATTCATGTAGTTATTCTCTCATTCCCTCAAGTCGCAACTGGTTTTGAGCTTTTTACTAAACGACAGAGAGTCTAAGTTTCTGTGTACCTATCGTCATTGTATTTCAAGAGTGCGTTTGCCTAAAACTTATGTTATCTCTTTTCAATTCACAATATCCTTTATCTATTATCTCATTCTAAATCTAGGTCCATCATTCCATGTATTCAATCCTAACGTAGTGAGCTAGTGAGTTAAAGATGTATTTTCGAAACCAAAGATTTAAAGATTGATTACGCATTTTGAAAGGATTATACATCTTTTGTATCAATCACTCCTGAGTTACACATCTCTAAAGTGTAGTGTGTCGTCGACGTCGTGGCATAGCGGTTGTGGTAGCGCTTATATAATAAAAATAATCGAAAACAACGCTTGCCTGGTGAAATAAATAACGGGGCTATGGATTATTTATAAATAGCAAGTGATTTTATTAGTTATTTAATATAACGAACACTCCTACTATAAACCCATTCAAAATATAAAGAACGCTGAGTGAGAACTCTAGACCTATATCAGCCCAGACTCTCTGACATATAGACGGATTATATCACATCGCCATTATACTCTTTGGCCATTTTGATTTGTCAATGTCATATCTATGACATCTACTGTCTCAGTTGTTGGTCGAGTTTGTAAATCGGTAATTATTTCCCAAAAAAGTGTTATAACTTTGAGATTCGTCAGTAAAAATTCTAATAGTTTCTTTTAACATACTATGTGTGTAAAAGTGAATGAATATAGGCAATATAATGTGTGAAAACTATGGCCGGGTTGGTCACAAAAACGCATTCTAATGGCTAAGCTTCCATTTGACGAAAATCGGTAAGCAAATATTTGATATTTATTTCAGTTACTAAGTAAATTGTAACTCAATTTCTAAACATTTTGGTGCTTTTTTACAATAAAATAATAAGTGTTGCATGTAAACAATAAATAGTGCGTAGCCATCAACTGGATTTATCGTTATCGATATTTTATGGACATCAACAATACTGTTAGTACTGACTACATATAATTCATATTATAAAATTTTATATGTTCACTGGTATATTTATTTTTTGCAGATTTCAAAATCGACCTTAGAAACATCTGTTGCACTTGTGAAAAAAAGTTATTGTCCAAGTAATCATTATTATGTATTTATTTATGTAGTTTTGACCAAATGGTCTCATTATAAGTAGTAATAGTTTTATAGAACTAAACGGATTTCGGCCGTCACGACCAAGGCTCTTCCAATATGCACATTTTATTTGAGTACAGCACAGTTTATGTGAACTTACGTGCTTTAATGCCTATTTTATCTTTGTTACCAGCAGTATCGTTATCAAGATTTCAACAAGACGGAAAAGCTATAACATCACCTCGCAAGCAAAAATTAATTACAAAACTCAATACAATTCGGAAACAAATAAATAACCTCCAACACAAAATTGATAATATTTCAACACCTACTTATACATTAATGTTATGCAATATAATAAACAAATTTTACCCTAATTTTTAATCTTTTATTTGTGTAAAAAAAAATATAAAATATTACTACGAAATCCAGGAATACAAGCATATCGGGTATCCATAACTTTTCGCTAGTGAGTACATCACTAATTACGATGATATGTCAATGAGGTTGGCAGTATGTTATACGTCATGAATTTGTTAAGTTGGTAAGTGGACTAGGTTGCAATTTTCATACATTGGGTATTTGTATGGGACTCCCGACTCTTAAACTTAGTGTTATATGCTCTTTGCTTAGAACCCGAGTAGGTCCAAACCTTAGACGAAGAATAATATAGACTCGCTACTATTGTGACATTAAGGATGAAGAAAAGGATGCACATACTAGGTTTTATCAAGAGTGAGAGAGACACATGTATAAATATTTTTATCCTTTTCGCGTATGCGTTAGTTGTATTTGGAACCAATGTGCTGGGTCCAAACGATAAGGTGGCCAGCCGTCCCCATCATCAGTATGTAAGCTTGTTTTTGTATTGACGTAAAAAAAACTTTATTAATCATGTTATATACGCTAATATTACATATTCTAATACATTTTAAGCAAAATATAAGCATAACTGCAATTTCTTTTGTCCTGTCATTCTTTTATCCGGCTAAAACAGGTAGTACATTTTTAGTCAACAAAGTTATAATCATAGTTATCTTTTAAAATTATTCCGGTTATCTATTGCTATCTCGACACTGCATACGCAGATAGCTTGTCTATAATATCCTTCGTCTAAGGTCCAAACGGAGTGAAGCACTTTCAAGATAGCCTTAAAAGGCTAACTGCTTTGTCCTTCTGTCAGTGTCCATGATAAAGTGTCATTGTAAACATCTCGCATAATTTTATTTAAAAATGACTTACTGCACCGTGAAAGGATGTCACAACGCGTCTCATAACCACAATAATGATAGGAAGATTACATTTCACTCGTAATTACTCTTTGATAATTAATAATTTTCAGTAAAACATTCATTTAAACAGGAAACTAAATTGTAATCATCGTAATTGGTAACCGTCGCTCATAAACTGAACTATACCGAGGGTATTGTCAAGCCGCTGCGCACTATTTCATTTCTCAGATATGAAATGAAAGAATAAATGGCTGAAATCTTCTGCTACAGCCAAAACTCTTCATTCACACTAGACGGTGGCACCGACCCGTTCGGGTTTAATAGCAAGTAAGTACTTTCACTTTGTACCCAGCCCTACCACCAGTAGTGCAATGGGTGATAATTGCTTACTTCCCTTAGTCGCCTTGTACGACACCCGCGGGAAAGGATAGGGTGGTGACACTTGTATTCTTAGTCCATCACCACACGGAAAAATGGTAATTTAAGTTCCATTAACTACAGTTGCATTATTAATAAATTACAAATTTTGTCTAAGTTCAGTGTTTCTACTTAAATATCCCGTCCTTTTTCTATACAAATCTACTATTTATTACAATTTTCTATCAGAAAACTATATAATATATTAGTATCGTGGTTTGGCAAAACTGGAATAGTGTGCCATTTTCCTCACTTTTTGGGGAAAATGTTTTTACTTGTATCATTGTTTGATCATATGTGTGGGTGCCATTGAATGTAATTACGTGACGTTTACGCACACATTAATCGTTAAGTTGCTTCAAATTTGAGTGGAATTATAAATGAAACTATCGTTCTGAGCGTTATTATTCTAAGCAATATTCTAAAAAAATATTTGTTCGGAGATGCTAAGTAGTCAGTCATACAGTTATTTTTTTAAATATCTTAAATTAGACATATCTGTTACAGCTTTATATAGTAGATACGTACAGATTGAGGTTTTTCTAGGTATGTACCTACTGCAATTAACAATATACAAGTACATAGTGAAGCAGTATATCGTATCGTAATTAAATAAGTATAGTGTCAAAAATGTCGATTGAAAAAATAGGAGCATTTGACCTTACAAAGGACAACTGGGAGACGTATGTCGGCCTGGAGCAGAATTTTGTGGCTAACCAAGTGAAGCCAGAAATACAAGTAGCTACATTGATAACCGTGATTGATAGTGAAGCCTACGATCTAATGGTGAATTTGTGTACGCCCGACAAACAGGCCAGCAAAAACTACGCTGACTTGTAGCGCTAATGAAAAGCTATCTGAACCCTAAACCAAGTCAGTTAGCAGAGATATTTAAATTTCGTCAACGTATACAAAAGAAAGAAGAAAATGTAGTTATGTATATGGTCGAGTTAAAGAGGTTGAGTAAAAACTGTGGCTTTCAAAATTTAACCGAAAACCTTCAAGATCAGTTTGTGTGCGGGTTAATAAACGACGACATAGGTACGGCGAACGTTGTTTACAGAAGATGATATCGTTCGACAGAGCATTAACAATAGCTATGTCCCCATGGACATTCTCTCATTGGCTTCCATAAGCAGCGGAGACAAATGCGGCATTGGTGGAAGGCTGTACCAGGGGGAGACCTACGGGCGACAGTATACCAAGTGCTGACATAGCAGTGCATTTCATGGGACAGAACAAGAAAGGAAAAAGTTACGGCCAGAGCTGAGAGCGGCATTACACACATTACGCGTGAGTCTGACCGGCGGTGGCGGTGGTACACGCGGCACAAGTAGAGCGCGCCGGTAACAGAGTGAATGCCAGTCGTACAAACACAACTAGCAAAAATCAAAAATGTATCGTCTGCGGGGGTGCCCACGAGGAACATAGTTGCAAGTGGGCAAGATGCACGTCTGTAGAATATGCAACCAAGAAGGGCTTTTAAAGAAGATGTGTCCAAAGTTGCGAAATAACACAAATTGTTATAATATACAGGAATTGAAAAATCCGGACGTAGATAATCAGGACACTGGCAGTGACGAGGTAAAGTGTAATAATTATTCTTTAACTACAAACAGTCCGCCCTCACAGCTATTTAGACCATTCACTGTAGATGTTTATGTTGACGGAATAATATTAAACATGGTAATAGACACCGGCAGTGCTATATCGTGTATAAGTTACGGACTGTTATAAGAAGTTCTTTGTTCATTGTAAAGTGAACCCAGTCATTTAGAAGTGCGTTATTATACCGGTGAAATAGCGAGTCCCGTCGGCAAAATAAAAGTCAAAGTAACGTTTAAGACTATAAAAAAATGTTTAGATTTATATATCATAAAATATGGACAAGCTAACTTGTTAGGTAGATTTTGGCTTAGTGAGTTGTGTATATCTATACCAACTTGTAATATAAATAAAATAAATTGTTCGGAAGAGTCGATGGATGTAAAGGAATTTAATTCCAGGTACTCTGAGGTGTTCAAGGAGGGATTGGGTCGGTTCACTGGTGGGAAGGTGCGATTCCGCCTACGGGACGAGGCGCGGCCCGTGTTTCTACGCGCGCGACCGCTTGCCTATGCGCTGCGCGAGCCTGTAGAGCGAGCGCTTGATCAATGGTACGAGACGGCATTCTTACACCAGTCTCTACTTCGGACTGCGGACTGGGCTACACCTATTGTACCGGTGATGAAAAAAGATCCGGAGAGAAAGCACCATACGGGTATGTGCGGACTTTAAAATGACATTAAATAAATGTTCAGAAGTGGACCACTATCCTTTGCCTAAAGTTGAAGATTTATTTACTAAATTATTTAATTATTATAATATTTATGGGAGAAAAATTTACAAAATCAGACTTATCTCAAGCGTATGCCCAATTTGAGTTAAACGATTCAAAAAAATACGCTGTTATAAACACATATAGGGGGTTATTTATGTACAACAAAAGTTTAGCATCCAGCCCAGGTATTCTTCAACGAAAATTGGAGCAACTTTTCGTTAATATGCCACGAGTAGGGGAGTTTTTGGATGATGTAATTATAACAGGGGTAGATACACCGTCACACTTAGCCACGCTACATGAAGTATTCGAAAGAATACGCAAATATAGTCTGAGACTAAAGAAATAAAAAAAAATAGACGTCGCGGGACGTCTACTAGATGTGAAAACATGGAAATTATTTTGTAGAAATAATGAGTAAAAATAAAATGATTATAACTTTTTCAATGTGGGCTTTTATAAAATTATGGCATGTGTAAAATAACGGAAATGGACCTAAATCATCATCATCAGGCCCTGGATATCATCTAGGACCGAAGTACTTGTCAAAACGAATCAAACTATTACAAAGTTTATGGGATTGCAGCGTATTATAGCATAGTGCCCATGGCCATCCGGCTCCATCATCAGACCCTGAATATCATCTAGGACTATGGTACTATTCAAGATAACTCAAACTAGCCCTGAATCGATGTGTTGCTTTTTTTAATTACCGAGTACTCATGGCCATCTTCCAGCTCCATTATCAGACCCTGAATACTATCTAGAGATAAATTACTCGTCAAGACGAATCAAACGAGTATAAATTCGATGAGGTTGCGTAGTTTCATTACAGAGCTACTGTAGCCAACTTCTAATTCCATCATGAGACCCTGGATACCATCTAGAGACAAAGTACTCGTCAAGCCGAATCAAACGAGTCCAAACTCGATAGGGTTGCGCCGTTTCATTATAGAATTCCTGTGTCCACCTTCCAGCTCCATCATCAGACCAGCTCCATGTCATCATAATATTGCATTGTCACCCGATATACATATGCGTGTAAAATTTCAGCTTAATCGGAAACCGGGAAATGTGTCAAATTTAATTTGAAAGATTTGAACGGGACAAGTAGGTATAATAAAAGCGTCGCCACGCTAACAGCCGATTTTACCCTCCCTCCGCATTAGATGTTTCACATCAAAAATATGCATTTTTCGCTGATACTGTGACGTATTTAGGTTTCGTTATTAGTAAAGAAGGTGTCGATACGTGCCCCCGGAAAATAAATGCAATTAAAAATGCGCCTGTGCCCACCAACCTCATGGAATTACGATCGTTTTTAGGACTTGTAATGTATTATGCTAAATTTGTACCAATTATAAGCACCATCCTAGAATCTTTATATAGATTATTAAAAAAAGATATTAAGTATGAATGGAGTGTGCGATGCATTTTTGAGAGAGTAAAATATCTATTGATATCTAGCAATTAGCTCACTATTCCTCTAACCTACCGCTGGTATTGGCGACAGACGCGAGTAGTGTGGGGGTGGGCGCTGTTATCTCACACCTCATCTCAGATTGAAACGAGCGACCAGTGGCATACGCATCACGAGTACTCAATACGGTTGAAAGGGCGTACTCACAAATTGAGCGCGATGCTTTAGCTATAATTTATGAGGTATGTAAATTCCATCAAAATTAATATGGGCGAAAATGTATATTAAGAACAGATCGTAAGCCGCTAGTCACGATTTTTGGGGATAAAACGGGAATACCGGTCATGGCCGCTAGTAGAATGCAACGTTGGGCGGTCATTCTAGCCGGGTACGATTACACCATAGAATATGTACGTAGTAATAAGAATGCCGCGGATGCTGAGAAGAAGAAGATGAGTGAAGAATATACATATTTGAATTTCATTCAACATCATTTACCAATTACGAGGCGTACTATTAAGTAATACTAGTAAGGATGACATATTCAATAGAGTAATACATTTTATAAAAACAGGATGGCCCAGCGAGTGTTAAGATATTGACTTAAAGGCATATTTTACGAGACGGAATGAACTGTATTTAGACAGGGAATGCATAGTATGGGGTTATCGTTTAGTTGTTCCGAGTAAACTAAGAGAACCAGTGCTAAAAGAATTGCACGTAGGGCATTTAGGTATAGTAAAAATGAAAAGCCTCGCGCGTGGTATTGTATGGTGGCCAGGTATTAATAGTGATATAGAAGCTACTTTTAAGCAGTGCATAACGTGTTGTCTAGAAAGTGCTGCACCGCCGAAAGTGCCACCACAGCCATGGCCCTATATCACAGAGCCGTGGTCACGCTTACATGTAGATTTTTTGGGACCGTTTCAAGGTAAAACATTCTTGGTACTCGTAGATTCTATAAGTAATTGGTAAGAAGTATTTTTAATGCCACGAACTACAGCTAGTGCAGTTATTAAGGTGCTTCGTACTACACTGTACTGTTGGGTATGTAAAAAGGAGCATGAGAGCAAAATCAATGCGGTCGAAATGCGATCTCTGCGGAGAATCTGTGGAGTGAGGCTGACTGACCGCATTTGTAACAATGACGTAAGAGAGCGAGTAGGTATGAAAGAGAGTATTGGTGTAAAAATACGAAAGGGAATGCTCCGATGGTTCGGACATGTGGAAAGAATGCCGGACGAGCGACTGGCTAAGAATATATACAATGCGAAAGTGGAAGGGTGTAGGTACAGGGGGAGACCGAGACTTACCTACCTAGACCAAATTGGTCATGTATTGAAGGAAGGTGGAGTCAGGAGTCTCCGAAACCGGCGAGCGTGTATGAAGAGAGTTATGAATGTTGAGGAAGCGAGAGATGTATGGAAGAATAGAGCCTCTTGGCACTCTGTTCTCTCTGCCTACCCCGCAAGGGAAATGGCGTGATGATAAGTTAGTTTCTTCGTAATACATTTGCACGTTTTGGGCTATCCAAAGAAGTTGTTACAGACAACGGTCCACCGTTTAATAGTAAGGATTATCAGAAATTCATGGATAATAACGGTATTAAAGTCACTTAGACACTAATCTATCATCCATCTTCTAATGGCGCCGCGGAAAACGCAGTCATACTTTGCAAGCGCGCTATTAAGACATCGTTAAGGGACGGGATTAAATTAGACGAAGCACTGCAATCATAACTTATGATTTATAGAAATGTAGAACATAGTTCTACTGGTGTATCTCCAGCTATATTATTACAGCGAAGAAACTTAAGGAACAGGTTAAATTTACTGAGATAACCAAGTGGAATCTAGTGTTTGCGAAGCACAAAGAAGGCAAATATATAATGCAGGAGGTACAGCTAGAAGTTTTGATGTGGGCGACTCTGTGTCGGCACGTAACTTTACGGGGGATAAATGGCTAGGTGGTAAGATTATTAAAAAAATTGGGTATCGTAATTATGTTGTAGGCAAGGAAGGTGGTCCATTTTTAAAAAGACATGTAGATCAGATTAAAGGTAGGAGTAGTTATGGGATGCCATCTGGAGATCATAGCGATTCATCACCCGATACCGGGTCAGACGGGAGGAATGCGGTATTGGAATCATTAAGTGATAGGTCAATCGTGGAGAATTCGACATCTGAAACCGTAAGTGATCTGAACATAGATAAGGAGTTCGCGGAATCCAAGGCGAGCGAGTAGCGTTCAGAACTACCGGAACGAGTTGACGAGTTAACAGAAAGCCCACAGGTGGACTTACCCGTGAACCGTCCTAAGACTTAAGAAACCCGTACGCAGGTACGGTTTTGAAGATATCGATTAAAATATTTTCGGCTTATTTGTCATTCGTTTATTGTTATAATTCAAAATTAGTATGTTACATGTAGGATATGTTAAAATGTGTGTTTTATTATTTTAATATTAAGTGATTTTATTGTAGTGGTTAAATAAGGGTGGAGGTGTAACCGGGAAGGGGACGTTGTAAGGAGGGCTATGTCGTGCGGCGTCCCACAGGGTTCGGTTCTAGGCCCGCTCCTGTGGGACACGACTGGGTCCTCCGTGGCCGGCTCCCCCTGGGCTGGGCGTAATTTGCTACGACTATACGCTCGTCACAGCCCGGGGCGGGACCCTCGAGGAGGCGGCAACGCTGGCCACCTCAGGTACCGCGGAGGTGGTCAGGCGGATCGAGGCACTGGGGCTTAGGGTGGCCCTTGAAAAGACGGAGGTCCTACTCTTCCATGGGCCCCGACGTGGCCCACCCACCAGCGCCTCGATAACAGTCAATGGTGTGGGCTTGCCAATCCAGGCCCACATTAAATATCTGGGCCTGGTATTGGATGGACGGTGGCACTTCGACGAGCACTTCCGCCGTCTTGCGCCAAAGCTCGTCAGCACGGCGTCCGCCCTCGGGCGACTGATGCCAAATTTGGGCGGACTGAGTCTCGCGTGTCAACGACTCTACGCGGGGGTAGTACGGTCAATGGCACTGTACGGCGCGCCCGTGTGGGCGGAGTCCCTGGCCGCTCGCACACTGGCCGACGCCACAGAAGGGCCCTACCCTTCTGTGGCGTCCACAGAGGGTCGTAGCGGTCAGGGCAATACGCGGGTACCGCACGGTCTCGTGCGATGCAGCCTGCGCGTTGGCCGGAACCCCCCGTGGGATCTGGAGGCGGAGGTGCTCGCCGACGTTTATCGGCGGGCGTCGACGGCGCGGGCGGGGGGCAGCTCCCCTCGCCGAGCGCGATTTCATCGTGGCGGGAAGATGCCCGCCGCGCCACCGTCCTAAAGTGGAAGTCTCGGCTGGAGATGCCCCGGACTGGTCTCTGGACCGTGTGGGCGCTCCAGCCGATCTTGGAAGAATGGGCAGGGCGGCAGCACGGAGTCCTCACCTTCCGGTTGGTGCAGGTTTTGTCAGGGCATGGCTGCTTCGGCAAATACCTGCACACGATCGCTAGGAGGGAGACGACCCCAGGCTGTCACCACTGCGACTGCGGCGAGAACTCGGCGCAGCATACGCTCAAGTCGTGCCCGGCTGTGCAGCGCCGGGAACTCGCTGCAGTCATAGGCGTGGACCTGTCTTTGCCGGCCGTTGCGCGAGCGATGGTTGGCAGTGACGGGGCCTGGACCGCGGTCGCCGCCTTCTGCGAGGCTGTCATCTCGCGGAAGGAGGTAGCGGAGAGGGCCCGGGAGGAATCGTCCTTCGCGGACCCGATTCGCCGCCGGCACGCGGGGCAGCGTGCGCGCGCTTATCTGCGCCTGATGCCGCCCTAGCCGAGGCTGCGGACGGTGGGGTCGGGGAGTACCCTGCCGTCCGCGGAAGCCTACCGCGAAGGTGTGACGCCCAAGTGCGCGGAGCGTTGCACAAGAGAGGGTGCCCGAAGGGGCTGCCGCCTGCGGATCGCGGTCGTAACGACGCGGTACCCGTGAGCCGCCGTAGCAAGGGCAGGTGAGGGCGCACGGTGGGTTTTTAGTGGGTGAGAGCCCCACACTACCTCGTTGTCTCCCCGGGCAGCGGGGTGTGCGGTAGGACATTTTTGCCCAAATAAAATAAAAAAATAAATAAAAAAGGGTGGAGGTGTAACGTATGTAAGCATAAGTACTGTATTGTATCGCCAGTTCTCAAATAAAGTGCATAAACAATAGACGTGTTTCTCACTGTGTTGAATCCTCTCTAACAAGTATTATGGTGGGTTCGATTCCCACTCAGGACAAATATCTGCGTGATGAACACAGATATTTGTACTGCGTCTGGGTGTGTTTTCTATCTATTATATGTATGTATTGACAAAAAAAGTAATATTTATGTATATCCGTAATCTGGTACCCACAGCACAAGCATTAAGCTTAGTTTGGGACCAGAGGACGTTGTGAAAATGTCCATGAATATTTATTATATTTTTAGTATTTAGATATTTTTATATATATTTTTAGCATTTGACATGCTTAGCACTATACATTATTATGCTCCTGACTGTTATTTTCGATTTCACATTTTTCACTTTGTGTTTAATGTATAGTGCTAAGCATGTCAAATGCTAAAAATATATATAAAAATATCTAAATATTTATTGCGTCATTATTAGGTAAAATCTTAATTGTAAAATTAAGTCTACCTGGTCGGTATAATGTATGAAAATACTTCCGACAGATGGCGCAGGCGTCACCCGAAGACGTTAAGTATGATGTGTTATCGAAATTAGCAGTCAGGAGTAATTGTCAGGATGGCTGAATTGGTAAAGCATCTGGACGGTATCCAGAAGATGCAGGTTCATATCCTGCTCCTGACTGTTATTTTCGATTTCACATTTTTCACTTTGTGTTTAATATTTTTAGTATATTATAGCTTTCACACTAAAAAGGGGTCGCCCACTAATCATGCGAGGCTCGAAAGCGGGGGGAGGAGGAGCTGTTCACAAAAATCACGAAATATCACACTTTAGTGAGACATCACGTGTAACTTTGTCGTTGAATTCATTGCGTTTCCACGAGAACTTTTATTAGGTACTTTAAAGAAAATAAAACTTTTAAAAAATACAGTGAAAATATTATTACAAGCGCTCTCTGAAAATTTTTATTGGCATCGGTTACAGACAAGCAAGCGGTTACCACCAGATGGTAAGTGGTAACCGCCTCTCATGGATTTTGGCAACACCAGAGGCACAGCAGCCGCCTACCGTGAGTAAATGTACGTGGTAGAAAATGGCGCTGAAAACGAACTGTTTTGCTCGAGAACGTTTCCAGATGGTAACGATGAACGCTACTGCTAAGCAGTTGGGTCAGTTTGGTGGTAAAAAGGCGACTTTGCCATCACTTCAATCAGCTCCTCAGAGCATTCCCTATTACAGAGTCGATAGATCACGCAGACAGACTAGGGCCCGTAGAATGTAACTCAGGTGATCTCTCAACCAATCACAATGACACAATGCGATGTCGATACGATTGAGTGAGATAAAGTCTCTCCGACGCTCGTCACAACGACTCCAGACCATCCATGATATTAGAATCATTGACAATTTTAAATAGGTCAAGCTAGGGCCACATCTACATAGGCGCAACTAACTAGAGACGGGCACAGTACTGCACGTATTATACGTTTATTAGTAAGCATTTACCTTCTGGTTGCTTTTTCAAGTGATCTTCAGCAAGGGCCAAGACTTGATCTATTACATTCAAAACTTTAGTATATTCTTCTTCGTTAGTTATTATTTCATGTTTGCGATCTTGTATCTCGGCTTTGTATAACAATACACTTTTAGCTTTTGGATTTTCTTCTGCCAGCTTTCTTAAATTCGACGAATTACTTAAATCTCCGCCTGTAACATGATATTAATGCAGCTTAAAAGGTTACTTCATCATTCTAGTAGGTACACAGAGATAAGCTACTATAATTACATAAAAGATAAATACAACCAAAATAAATAAGAAAAACAAAATTGCGGTAGATAGGTAAGTAATTCTATGGTGAGCGCCTAATCTGTTTTTAGTCAGAGCCGAGGTTCAAAAAATAACGTATAGTGTGCAGTGCATATAGTATAGTAGTAATACACATAGTCTGGCCATAAATACTGTTACAATTAAAAAAAACATTTAATTTGGAACCTGTCGTTCTTACTTGAATATTCATTGAGTTTTCTAATTCGCGCCAATCTGTTAAATCTTTTTGCGATATTAAAATGGCGTGAGATGACAAAGAGAATCGAATTCCTGTTACAGCTTAACACAAAGTACGAGTAGGTATGGCGCTAAATGCAATTTTTGGGACTTCATGTGCTTGGTATTAGTCGAATATCTGTGTGACGGGCTATTGATAGGTACCTAAAATGGAACGTCCTCTGTTTGTGATAGAAAAAGATATGGCCACCCCACAGATAAATGGAACATACGCCATACCTCCCGCGAAGGTGCGACGCTCCGGTGTCGGTAGCGTCTTTGAAAGGGTAAGCTATTGAGATAAATACTATCCGTCTTACTAATAAACTTTTACACACGGCGTATACACGATGTATAACATCAATGTTACTAATAAACAATATTTTGACAGTTCTGTTGTATACATCTTTTTTAACGCGTGTGTTACGCAAGTTGCCTACACCAGAACTGCTGATCCAGAGTCTCATGTATATCATCAACACCAACTTCCACCGATGTCGAAATCATTCAATCAGCAATACAGACGCCTCGTGCTGCCCTACATTGCCAACCACCGATGTCGAAACTCCACATCAGCCAAATCGTGACGCGTATCAGAACCGCTGACTCCATGGAAAGTTCTAATGCCCATTTTTCATTTAACATTATTGCATTATATAGATTATGGAATTACTTCGGTACTAGCATCGTCCAAGTATAGACTTAAGCCATAATTGTAACTATAATAATTTTAATAAATTTATTTTAATTAATTTCGTTTTTTTTTAATTCCTCCGGCTGTCGAATTCATAATTGGCGCAGTCGGTAGAATATTCGAGGCAGTGCGCGGCGCGGTATAGGTTTCCAAAAATCGTTACCTGCTGACTCCGATAGTTGCTGTCGGTATTATCAAGTACCTCGTCGAATATCCGAACTTGAAGAAGACGCAGCCGAGGGCGTATCCAGACATCGATACACGAGAAAAACCATGTATATGTAAGTCCTTGAAAATTTTTTAAGTGTTGCTTCCTTGTCCTTCCTTACATACGTATTAAGCTAGATTAGTCAAGATTTTTCATCCACGGGAAACCAATTTCCTATTCCTTCCAGACAGATAAATAGGCGTAGGAAATTAGATTCTAATAGATATATAGACTCGGATAATTCTGATTCAGACTCTTGTATTAATAATCTTACTACAATGGCAGTCACCCCTGATACTATTTACCAAGCCTTACGCGCAGTTCCTGACTTTGATGGGAATCCGAATGTTCTAACGTTTTATTAAATTATGTGACCAGATCGTTTTACAATATGTGAAACACGAGCCAGGGTATGAATTGAGTAACTTGTGTGTTATAAACGGCATTCTAAATAAAGTCACAGGTTCGGCAGCCCGAACAATTAACGCATATGGCATTCCGGAGAATTGGTTAGGGATTAGAACCGCACTTATTAACAACTTTTCCGACCAAAGGGACGAGACCGGCCTTTATAATGACATGTCGTTATTAATGCAAGGAAACAGCACTCCTCAGGAATTTTACGACAAATGCCAGACCCTTTTTAGTACCATAATGACATACGTTACGTTACACGAAGAAATAGCCACCACTATCGAAGTCAAACGAAACCTTTACAGTAAACTCACTTTACAATCTTTTGTTAGAGGTCTTAAAGAACCCCTAGGGTCCCGTATACGGTGTATGAGACACGAGACTATAGAAAAGCCTTTGGAATTTGTGCAACAGGAAATGAATGTCATGTATTTGCAGCAACGTAATGAAGGTAACCCCGAGCGTCGTAACCCGCCTATGCAACAAATGTATTCTAAGCATTAAACGCCACCAATGGTCCCTATGACCACGCATAAAGGTTTTAGTTTTCCGACTCCAGGCCCTAGCTGGCAAAGGCCCACACCTGTATTTCAGCAGCACCAATGGAGACCAGGTTTCCAACAAAACCACATGCCGTATCGTACACCTAATATGTTTAGTCGGCACCCAACGAATGCTTCGCGCACCCCCGCACAATTATAATCCCCAGAGTAATGTATTTAAATTGCCTAATAGGAATCCTCACACACAGTACACCGGCCCTAAGCCAATGAGCAGCGTCAGTCATTTTGTTCCTAAGCCATTAGGGTTGTCAGGACACGATTGGCGTAAGTCAGGAAACCCACCACCTACCAACTATCTTAAAGCACGCGAGATGAATTTTAACCAAATGAATAACTTTGACGACACATATAACCATGACTGTTACTATGAGCAACCCGACTACTATGACTACTCTGACTTCTGCGAGTATGACAACTATGCACCCGACCTTTATTCTTACGAGCCAAACAGTATGCAATATCAGGAACTAAATGAGAATAACTGCTTAGAAATGCCACAACCATCTACTTCCGCTAACCGAGATAGCCAGGATTTTTGCGAAAACCAGAGTCAAAAAGAATTAAAATAGAATTAAATTTGCAATCTAAAAGGGAATTACGCTATATTCAAATTTCAGATCCTCCTCTTAAATTATTAGTCGACACCGGTGCTAACCAGTCTTTCATTAGCCCGGACGCGGTCACACAATACTTTTCTAATATACCATTAAATTTTGACCCATTTGAGGTAACCAATGCACGCACCACCAGTGTGCATGAACACTCAATTACCATACCGAATTTTGCCGAATTTAATAATCAATCTATGGTTAAGTTTTTCATATATAAATTTCATAATTACTTTGACGGTTTAATAGGATTAGATTTACTAGACAGCGCACAGATTGATTTAAAAAATAACTATTTAACCACAGACCATGCAACTATACCCATTCGCTTTTATCAGTGTAAAAGGCCCAGTTACCAAGAAACTATCTCAGCTAACTCGTCAAAATTATTAAATATACCAATTTGCCATCCCGACGGCGATGTCCTAATGTCACAGCAATTCTACTGTAACTGTATTATTCACGAGTGTATTACTCGAGTTACAGACGGGATTGGTATTGTTGAAATTGAGAATCCAACCGATCGCGATATTCTTATTACTTTCGATTCGAACGCCCTGTACAAGCCAAGTTATTTAATATTCAGTGCACACGCACCGAACATAATACAAACCGTGCTAAACATGTTCTATCGCGATTACGTACTGAGCACCTAAACGTCGAAGAAAAAACTAATTTAGAAACTTTATGTGCACGTTATGCTGACGTTTTTTATTTTGAAGGCGAGCCCCTAACTTTTACCAATAAAATTAAGCACCGCATTAAGACAACCGATGAGCTTCCCGTATACACAAAAAGTTACCGCTATCCATTTATTCATCGTCAAGAAGTTAGAGACCAAATAACTAAGATGCTGGACCAAGGCATTATAAGACCATCCGAATCAGCTTGGAGCTCACCTATCTGGGTAGTTCCCAAAAAGGCAGACGCTTCTGGTCAACAAAAATGGCGAATAGTAGTAGACTTCCGAACACTGAATGACAAAACCATAGATGACAAATACCCCATTCCCAACATTACTGACATACTCGACAAACTTGGCAACTGCCAGTACTTCACGACACTTGATTTAGCCTCTGGATTTTACCAATGTGAAATGCACCCTGACGACATCCCCAAAACAGCTTTCAACGTTGAACATGGGCACTTTGAATTTTTACGCATGCCCATGGGATTAAAAAATTCTCCGTCAACTTTTCAAAGAGTTATGGACAATGTACTTAGAGGCTTACAGAACGAGATCTGTTTAGTATATCTTGATGACGTAATTATATTTAGTACGTCACTGCAAGAACACATGAATAATTTAGAAAAAGTTTTTAAAAGATTGCAAGAATCTAACTTTAAAATTCAGTTAGATAAGTCTGAATTTCTTAAGCTGGAAACAGCATTTTTAGGACATATTATCAGTGGGAAAGGTGTCAAACCAAACCCTGATAAGATAGCAGCAATAGAGAAATACCCCCTACCAAAAACCCCTAAAGAAATAAAACAATTCCTTGGACTTTTAGGATACTATAGGAAATTTATTCCCGACTTTGCCCGCATAACTAAGCCTATGACTAAATGCCTCAAGAAATCAAATGAAATCCCTTTCGACTCTGACTATACAGACTGTTTTAATAAATATAAGACATTATTAATGAATGACCCCATTTTACAATATCCCGACTATAACAAAGAATTTATTTTAACGACAGACGCTTCGAATGTAGCTATCGGCGCTGTTTTATCGCAAGGAAATAAAGGATCAGATAAACCCATTTGTTACGCCTCTAGAACCCTAAATGATAGTGAGTGTAACTACAGCACCAGAGAAAAAGAACTTATAGCCATAGTTTGGGCTACGAAATATTTTAAACCATATTTGTTTGGACGTAAATTCAAAATACTAACCGACCATAAGCCCCTACAATGGATAATGTATCTTAAAGAGCCTAACTCGAGACTGACTAGATGGCGACTTAAACTTAGTGAATACGACTACACTATTGTTTATAAAAAAGGGAAATACAATACTAACGCAGACGCACTATCACGAGTTGAAATTAATAATGAAGAGACTGAATCTATGATAGCCAATGTTTCCGAGAGACCACCCTCGCGTACAGGCTCCTCAACAGCCACTGCTCATACAAGTATAGAAAACCCTATTCTAGAAGTCCCGATAACTGACGAACCACTAAATAATTTCCACAGACAAATATGCATAACCTTAGTAGGTGATATTAAACGACGAACAACAGCCACTAAACCCTTCGACACGCACACTAGAACGTTTATTCAAGTTTCAGAATCAAACCTAGAACAAGACGTAGTAAATGCAGTAAAAGAATACGTTAACCCTTAAGTTAAAACCACACTAAAAATAACTCCTCTAGGCATGTACTCTATCATCCCTATTATTCAGAATCATTTCAAAAACTCAGCCATGAACCTAGTCTTAGTAAAAACCGAATTAGAAGACGTAAAAGAGTATTTGCGGCAACAGGAAGTGATAAAACATTACCACGAAGGTAAGAACAATCATAGAGGCATAAACGAGTGTTACCTTGCTCTTTCAAGAAAATACTATTGACCCAAAATGAAAGACGATATCTCTAAATACATCAATGGGTGTGCTATTTGCGGACAGACAAAATATGACAGACATCATATAGTACCTCCAGCTACAAAACCTTTTGAAATTGTACATATGGACTTATTCACAGCACAAAATGAAAAATACCTAACAATAGTAGACGTCTTTTCTAAATACGGACAAGCTTACTATATAAGAGACGGGACCGCATCAAGCATTCTACAAGCGGTATTAAAGTTTTGCACCCATCATGGGCTTCCATTAAGCATAGTTACAGACAATGGTACCGAGTTCACCAATCAGTTATTTTCAGAATTTATTAGACTACATAAAATTAATCATCATAGAATTTTAGCTCACTCCCCTAACGATAACGGAATAGTTGAACGTTTCCACTCCACACTACTAGAACACTTACGTATACTCCGATTACGTCAAAAGAACGAACCAGTAATTAACATTATGCCATACGCAATATTAGCTTATAATAGTTCTGTACACAGCTTTACTAAATGTAGGCCCCATGACATAATAAGAGGACATTTTGACCGCAGAGACCCCCTTGACGTGAATATGACTGAACATCTTTTGCAACAATACGTTTTAACTCATAGAGACCAAATGAAAACTGTATATGACCTTATTAATAGCTATACTTTGACTGATCGAACTAATATCATGCAGAACAGAAACAGAGATAGAGAACCGGAAGTTGAGTATCACCCCGACCAACAAGTCTTTATAAGTATCCCAGTGGCTAGCAGACAAAAACTAACACCCCGTTATACCCATGACACTGTTTTAGCCGATCTTCCTATTCACATATACACGTCTAAAAAGAAAGGCCCCGTAGCAAAACCCCGACTAAAACGTACTCATATCCTTCCTGATAAACAATCTGGCTACAGGAAAAACAGAAGCACAGCTACTGTTATTTTAGATGTGACAGATGATATTTTATCTGCCCGTGATTTGGGCCAGGGGACAATTTTGGTACTGCTGGATTTTTCCAGGGCGTTTGACTCTTTGGATAATTCACTTTTGTTGTCAAAGCTATCTTATTACGGATTTGATATAAGCACTTTAAAATGGTTTGACTCATATTTGCGTGATCGTTACCAGTTTGTAGAAATCCGTAAAAGCGATGGTTCTGTCTCACGATCTAAACTAAGACCAGTTACTAGAGGAGTTTCCTCAAGGGTCTGTGCTAGGGGCCTTGCTGTTTATTGTTTTCAGTGCAGATATAACAAGAGTTATAAAATATTACAAGTACCATATCTATGCTGATGACATTCAGATATATTTTTCTTTTAGGCCTGGCGAAACTCAATATGCTGTGGATAGGGTCAACGAGGATTTAAATAACATATGTAATTGGGCTAGGAATAATTCTTTAATACTTAATTCTAATAAAACTAAATATATGATCCTCGGTTCTAAAGATCAGGTTTCGAAGATATATAATGAAAATCCAATTATAAGTATCGATGGCTGTAGCATAGAAAGCGTTACTGAAGCACGCAATTTGGGGATAATATTGGATGAAGATTTAAGATTTGAGAGATATATCTCTGAATTAGTTGAAAATTGCTTCTATAGGCCTAAAATTTTATATAGAATGCGTAGCTATTTGAGTACTAAACTTCGTGTTCAACTTACTGACTCACTTGTTTTGTCTAAATTTAATTACCTTGACGTGGTGTATGGACCTAAACTATTAGCAAAGACCTCAGGCCTTATACAACGAGTTCAAAATGCGTGCGCTCGCTTTTGTTATAACATCCCAAGGCCGCTCGCTTTTGTTATAACATCCCAAGGCGTAGTCATGTTACTCCGTTCTTGAACTCGGGAAAGATATTGAAAATGAAATGGAGAAGGAATTTGCATTTGGCTACTCTTTTATTTGGAGTGATTACTAAAAGGATCCCTCTTTATTTGTATAGCAAGTTAGACTGGTCATTTTATAGTAGGCAGTGTCCCTAATTTCCTAAGGGATCTTCGCTAGCTAGGTTCTGACACTGCTCACCCGTGACTGGAACTCTTTTTTGCTATCGTTAAATAACACACCAGGATATCGCAGCACATATTTAATCAATATTCTATTAAACATTTATACCCGATTAAGTAATCGAAACCATAGTTCGCATTTAAACCGACGAGGGCCATCTATCGGCATAAAACAAAACACTAATTAACATAAACTGTCTTAACATTCCGGCCCACTAAGGACAACAGTCCTTAACAGTACTAAGTAAAATAATATTACTAAAACATAAGCAAAAAAAACCTAAGGTGAGGCAACATAAAACATAAAAAACAAATAATATTCCAAGAGTAAGTAGACTAAATTAAACATTACTATCCTTAATAGGGAGCACACAAACTTTGGATACTGGTCGCTTTATAAATGAGTTTTTGCAACGTAATGTTACTACTCTAGTTACATTATCGATGCCAGGGTGTTTTTTAACTATTTTACCCATTAACCATCTGGCGGGTGGTAAATCTGGCTCCTTAACTAAGACGATATCACCTATCACTGGTTCCGGTGTTAATTTATTCCACTTATACCTGTGCATCAAACCTGACACATATTCTTGGGACCAACGCTTCCAGAAATGTTGTACCATACGCTGACAAAGTTGCCATCTCCTCAATGAGCTGAGTGTAACTTGTTCATAGTTACGCTCAGGAGGCAAAATTAAAGGTTCTCCCACTAAAAAATGGCCTGGTGTCAGCGGTAGGGTTTCCTCCTGATCTTCTATATAGGTTATTGGTCTCGAATTAAGACAAGCCTCAATTTGAGCCAATACTGTAGAGATTTCCTCGAACGTAAGGGTTGAATTACCGATTATCCGTCTCAGGTGATGTTTCGTTGACTTTACCCCTGCTTCCCATAAACCTCCAAAATTAGGTGCGAGAGGTGGTATAAAATGCCACTGGGTTCCATTAGTAGCAAGCCAATCCGATATTTCATGTAAAAAACCAGATTTTTCTTGATCGAACAATTCCTTTAATTCACGTGCCGCTCCCACAAAATTGGTACCATTATCGCTGTACAAGTTGCTGCAGTGACCCCTTCTTGCCACGAATCTTTTAAAAGCTGACAAAAAACCTTGCGACGTTAAGTCACTTACTGCCTCCAAATGGATTGCCTTAGTTGACATACAAACAAAAAGACATATGTAACCCTTATAGGATTTATTTCCTCGACCCCTTGAAACCCTAATGTTAATGGGGCCAGCATAGTCCACTCCACTAAATAAAAAGGCTCTAGTTGCTGTAATTCTTTCCGCTGGCAATTGTCCCATTAATTGATTTTTATTCTGAACTCGATACCGAGCGCACGTAACACATTTTCTATAGTAAGCTTTCACTAAGTTTTTGGCTCCAAGTATCCAGAACCGAGAACGAACGTAATTAAGCATAAGTTGTGGGCCCTCATGCAGCGTTTTGTTATGCGCGTCGACTACAAGAAGTTTAGCTAGATGTGATTCATGAGCAATTATAATAGGATGCTTTCTATTTTCATTTATCTGAGCCTGTTGTAACCGCCCACCGACTCGAAGAATGCCTGACTCCAAATATGGATTCAAAGAGGTAAGTTTAGACTTTGGTTTTACATTTTTTCCATTACTAATATCCTGTATTTCCTGTTTGAAATATGTGTTTTGACATCTTTTTATCATTATATCTAATGCCTCATGAATTTCTTCCCTCAGAAGATTAATATGACTTGGTATTTTATTCCTTTCTTTTTTCAGGAATCTTCTACAATATGCCACTACACGCAGTAACCTTGTCAATGATGAAAATTTCGACCATATATCTACTTCCTCTTCAACAGCAACGTGAACTGATTTAATCTTTTCTTCTAGGTTGGTAACCAAGTTCTTCGGGTTCGTGTACAGAATATCTTCATCTTTTAGCCATTTCGGTCCGTTTAA
The DNA here is from genome assembly GCA_948253155.1 of Leucoma salicis. NCBI lineage: Eukaryota > Metazoa > Arthropoda > Insecta > Lepidoptera > Erebidae > Leucoma > Leucoma salicis. Next base: position 18,076,919 of record OX411818.1, read on the forward strand.
CCATAGTTGGTGATTACATATATCCGAGGGGTTGATACCACGTGAGGCTGCATCCGCCGGATTATGTTCCGACTTTACATAATACCACTGATTTCTATCCAAATGGGAAACAATCGTCGACACTCGGTTTCCAATGAATGTCTTCCACTTGCAAGGATGGCTACTTAACCAAGCTAATACCACCTCGGAGTCTGTCCACGCATGCCAATGTGTTTTAGGTATTTCCAAAACTGTACCAACCTCAACAAGAAGTTTTGTTAAAAGTACTGCACCACACAGCTCCAATCTTGGTATCGATATTTGTCTAATAGGAGCTACTTTCGTCTTGGCCGATAATAAACTAATCTCTACATTACATTCGTTATCCAATACTCGCAGGTATACTACGGCGCCATAAGCTACATTAGACGCATCACAGAATCCATGAAGTTCTACCAAACGGTCGTCACCTCTACACTTCGTCCATCGGTTTAGTTGAAAGTTAGTGAGTTGCGTCAAATCCGCGCGATAGCCCATCCATTCAGTAAGTAGATTTGGTGGCAATTCTTCATCCCAACCTATCCCAGATAACCATATGCTTTGAATAAATATTTTTGCTCTTATTATACCCGGAGCTAACCATCCTTTTTTTTTTTTTTTTTTTTTATTTTAGGTGGGCAAAAATGTCCTACCGCACACCCCGCTGCCCGGGGAGACAACGGGGTAGTGTGGGGCTCTCACCCACTAAAAACCCACCGTGCGCCCTCACCCGCCCTTGCTACGGCGGATCACGGGAACCGCGTCGTTTCTCCGCGATCCGCAGGCGGCAGCCCCTTCGGGCACCCTCTCTTGTGCGACGCCCCGCGCACTTGGGCGTCACACCTTCGCGGTAGGCTTCCGCGGACGGCAGGGTACTCCCCGACCCCACCGTCCGCAGCCTCGGCTAGGGCGGCATCAGGCGCAGGTAAGCGCGCGCACGCCGCCCAGCGCGCCGGCGGCGAATCGGGTCCGCGAAGGAGGATTCCTCCCGGGCCCTCTCCGCCGCCTCCTTCCGCGAGATGACAGCCTCGCAGAAGGCGGCAACCGCGGTCCAGGCCCTGTCACTGCCAACCATCGCTCGCGCAACGGCCGGCAGCGACAGGTCCACGCCTATGACTGCAGCGAGTTCCCGGCGCTGCACATCCCAGGCCGGGCACGACTCGAGCGTGTGCTGCGCCGAGTCCTCGCCGCAGTCGCAGTGGTGACAGCCTGGGGTCGTCTCCCTTCTAGCGATCGTGTGCAGGTATTTGCCGAAGCAACCGTGCCCCGACAAAACCTGCACCAACCGGAAGGTGAGGACCCCGTGCTGCCGCCCTGCCCATTCTTCCAAGATCGGCTGGAGCGCCCCCACGGTCCAGAGACCAGCCCGGGGCGTCTCCAGCCGAGACCTCCACTTTAGGACGGTGGCGCGGCGGGCATCTTCCCGCCACGCAGAGATTGCGCTTGGCGAGGGGCGGCTGCCCCCCGCCCGCGCCGTCGACGCCCGCCGATAAACGTCGGCGAGCACTTCCGCCTCCAGATCCCACGGGGGGGTTCCGGCCAACGCGCAGGCTGCATCGCACGAGACCGTGCGGTACCCGCGTATTGCCCTGACCGCTACGACCCTCTGTGGACGCCACAGAAGGGCCCTATTGCGAGCGGCCAGGGACTCCGCCCACACGGGCGCGCCGTACAGTGCCATTGACCGTACTACCCCCGCGTAGAGTCGTCGACACGCGAGACTCGGTCCGCCCAAATTCGGCATCAGTCGCCCGAGGGCGGACGCCGTGCCGACGAGCTTTGGCGCAAGACGGCGGAAGTGCTCGTCAAAGTGCCACCGTCCATCCAACACCAGGCCCAGGTATTTGATGTGGGCCTGGATTGGAAAGCCCACACCGTTGACCGTTATCGAGGCGCCGGCGGGTGGGCCACGTCGGGGCCCATGGAAGAGTAGGGCTTCCGACTTTTCAAGGGCCACCCTAAGCCCCAGCGCCTCGATCCGCCTGACCACCTCCGCGGTTCCTGAGGTGGCCAGCGTTGCCGCCTCCTCGAGGGTCCCGCCCCGGGCTGTGACGAGCGTATCGTCTGCGTAGCAAATTACGCCCAGCCCGGGGGGGAGCCGGCCACGGAGGACCCAGTCGTAGCCGATGTCCCACAGGAGCGGCCCTAGAACCGAACCCTGCGGGACGCCGCACGACATAGCCCTCCTTGCAACGTCCCCTTCCCGGTCCACGAAGAGGACGCTGCGGCCGTCGAGGTAGTCCGCCACCAGCCGCCTTAGGTAGAGGGGCACTCCATGGTACCGGAGTGCCTCCTTGATGCAGCCGAATGGCAGACTATTGAAGGCGTTGGCGATGTCGAGCGACACCGCCAACAGCACTTCCCTCGAGGTGACGGCCTCCGCAGCCGCGGCCTTCAAGCGCAGGATGGCGTCGACCGTAGACCGACCCGCCCGAAATCCGAACTGGGCATCGGACAGGTCGGGGCCGACCGCACCTAGGTGCCGGACGATGCGGGCAGCGACTACCCTAGACTAGCTCGAGCAGTTTGCCCGCCTCGTCCAGCAACACGATGGGCCTGAAGGCCGCGACTGTATTCGGAGACCGTCCCGGCTTCGGCAGGAGCACGAGCTTCCCCTCCTTCCAGCAGTCAGGGAACCGTCCGGACACCAGGCAAGCGTCGAACAGTCCCCTGAGGCGGGGCTCTAGGTGGTCGAGGACCAGGGCCAGCACTCGGGCGGGAACCCCGTCCGGCCCGGAGGCGGCGCTTCTCCGCATACGCGCTGCCGCCGCCCCCATTTCCGTCGTCGTCACGGGCGGTACCTCCCCGTCGTCGGCCTCCCGGTCGTCATCTGGTGTAGCCATGACCGGGGGCGTGTGCACCGCCCGTGAAGGGAATAGTCCCTCAACCACCTCAGAGAGGAAGCCCGGCTGGAGGGTCTCCGTAAGGGGGGGGCCCTGGGCGCGGAGCTTGTTGAGCGCCGCGCGGTACGGGCGTCCCCAGGGGTCACGCTCGAGACCCTCCAGCATCTCCTGCCTTTTCACGTCTTTGGCGCGACAGATGGCCAGCTTAAACGCGGCACGCGCACTGTTATACGCCGCATACAGCCGGCCCTCCCGCTCTTCGTCGCGGATTCGGCGACGTCGGCTGCGGGTGTAGGACCTCCGGGCACGAATACAGGCCGCACGGAGGTCCGCCAGCTCCGGGGACCACCAGTAGACCCCCTTCCGTCGGGGGGAGCTAACCATCCTAGTGGATCATATAAACGAGATATATCGGATATAACCTTGCGTTTTGTTACAGGTACAGACACGGCGGGTAATTCAATGGCGTATTCAAACCGGTCTTCTATTCGGTTCCAGGTAAGTCCAAGTATTTTATTTTTACCTTCAACCCTTTCTTCCAGCCCTTTAAGTTCTTCTCTCCCTTTAACCTTTTCATTTTTGCTATGTATCATATTCATTACTGTCTCATTGTTGCTTTTCCATTTTTGTAATTGAAATCCACCTTTATTTAATAATTCACTTAATTGATCATATATGTTAATAGCTTCATTTACCTCATCGCACCCAGACATAAAATCATCCATGTAAAAATCTCTTTTCACTCTTTCAGCAACCAGAGGATATTTGCTTCCTTCATCAGTAGCTAGTTGTAATAACGTTTTTACTGCTAAGTATGGAGCTGAAGACGTGCCAAATGTTACCCTTAATAATTTATATTCAGTAATTTCCTTTTCAGATGAATCACGCCACAGAATCCGTTGAAAATCAGCGTCTTCTTCATTAACACATATTTGCCGATACATTTTAACAATGTCAGCTGAAAGACAGATTTTGTATTTCCTCCAACGCATTATTATATGACGTAGTTCGGATTGTAATGTAGGCCCAACCATCAAATCATCATTTAACGATACTCCGTTTTTACCTTTACAGGATGCATCGAAGACTACCCGTACTTTAGTGGTAGTCTTGTCTTCTCTTATTACGGCGTGGTATGGTAAGTAAACTCCTTGTTTATTATCTTTGCTGCTAACTTGTCGCATGTGATTGAGTTCCAAATACTCCTCGAAGGTTCTCTTAAATTCTTTGCTTAATTGCTTGTTATTTACTAATTTCCGTTCCAGAGACATGAATCTTTTCAGTGCTATTTCTCGTGACTGACCCAGGCTAGCCGGCTTTTCGTCTCTAAAAGGTAATCTCACTATATAACGACCACTTTCGTCGCGGATTGTCGTTTCGACGTATATATCCTCACAGCGTTGCTCTTCTTCCGACAGGAGTTTTTCATGTATCTGTGATTCGTTTTCCATTTCCCAGAATGCCTTCAAAATATCATCCGCTTGGACATGCATGCTAACCAAATTTGTTGAATAATTTTGATCATTGTTTATTCCAGTTAAAATCCACCCGAATATTGTTTCCTGCGCCAGCAGTGATCCGGATGGGCATTTATGGAAACCTTTCTGCAATATGTTACCATAAACATCCGATCCCAATAACATATCAATTCTGCTGGGGGAATGGAACCCTGGATCTGCTAGTTTTATACTATTCAACACTGCCCAAGATTCTATAAAAATTTCCCTAGGCGGTAATAACCCAGTTAATTTGTCTAATACAAAAGCTGTAACGTTAACTTTGCAGTCTGGATAGTGCAATGAATGAAGACAAACGTCCGTTTTCGATTTAGAAACCACCTTAATTTCATTGCCTAATCCCGAAAAACTACCTGTGACTGCTGTGCCCTTTAATCCAAGTAACTGAACAGCTGCTCGTGTAATAAACGAAATGTGAGACCCTTGATCTATTAAAACGCGAAGAGGTATGATCCCTCTCCCTGAAAAAACATTAACGATTGCCGTTGGTAACAAAGAAATATGTTTCGTTCCCTTTGAAACATGTGATGTGCCCGTGGTAACCTCTTCGGATACTTGGTGTGATGCTACAGGTTCCAGTGGTAAGTTTGTCTGCACATTATTGGAATGCAGTAGTGAGTGATGTCGCCTTTTACAAATTTGACAAGAAGTTGTGTTACGACAATTCTTTACACTATGATTATTTGCTAAACAGTTATAACATAATCTATTTTTTAAAGTATAAATTATTTGAGAATAAGGAAAAAGAGATTTTTTGTACTAGCGGGAATCGAACCCGCGTCTTTTCCAATCCGGGGAAGTGCTCTAAGCCACTGAGCTATAGTACAGGTACTTCGACCATCCCAATCTCCTTATTACATTTGTCTTTACGACCAGCGCCATCTATCGGAAGCATTTACATGCATTAAACCGATATAGTGCTTCCGATAGATGGCGCTGGTCGTAAAGACAAATGTAATAAGGAGATTGGGATGGTCGAAGTACCTGTACTATAGCTCAGTGGCTTAGAGCACTTCCCCGGATTGGAAAAGACGCGGGTTCGATTCCCGCTAGTACAAAAAATCTCTTTTTCCTTATTCTCAAATAATTTATACTTTAAAAAGTGGCGGAGCATGTCAAATGCTAAAAAATATAGATCAAAAATAATCTATTTTCTTTTACAAATGTACGTTTTGTGTTGTTATCTAATTTAATAAATTCTTTACACGAACTTATTTTATGATCTCCCTTACAGTAGGAGCAAGTTATTTGAGCTAAATGAAAATTGTTATTGAAAGGTTTGGAATATGACTTATCTTTATAAATTTCTATACCCTTAGTATCTAAAAATTCTAACGAATGAAATCTATTCTGTAAGAAATTGTGAAACTTTAATATCCGGTAATAAATTACAACTAAATGTTATTTCACTAACTTTAGCTTCCCATTGTTTCCTTGTTTCATTATCAAATTTCTGTGACACAATATAAATAATGATAGCATCCCAAGAAGTTGTATCGATTCCCAAACCTTGTAATCCTTGTAACATGTCGGTAGTATTGTCTAATAATTGCTTAAGCTTAGTTGCAGATTCAACAGTTATATTTCGCTGTGCGAAGAATCGTGCGAATATATTATTAACCAAAAATTGTTTGTTATTAAACCTATTCTCCAATATACTCCAACACTGTTGATAATTATCATTAGATATAGGAATGTGTCGTAGCAACTGCTCCGCTTCTCCAATCAAATGCCTCTTCAAATAGTGCAACTTTTGAACGTTATCAATTTTCTCATTGTTATGTATTAGGGACAAAAACAAATCTCTAAAAGTAATCCATTCCGTATAACGGCCAGAAAACGTTGGTATCGTTATTTTTGGTAATTTAATAGCAGTATTGAATTCGTCCGTTTTTCCGCTAGAACTGTTACCCTTTTCTGTATCTCTTTTAATATTTTCTAGTAAATCAGTCAATTCCGATACAAAATCCAAATAAAATTCTTCCACTTCATTGTAAATATCTCTTTGAAAATAACTTGACCCTTCTGTTTCTTTACATTTTATAATTCCAGAATGATTGTGCGTGAATTCCTTCCATTTACTTTTAATATTATCAATCCTGTTTCCTATATAAGACTTAGTGATCCTCTCTTTAGGGCTCTTTTTGAAGTTAACCCTTGCCTTTTGTAGCTGTTGTCGTATGTCTTCCTGAATTCTTATAAGTTCCATTATAAGCCTATGCCCTTGCGCACGTTCTAAGTGTTTAACAAGTCTTTTAAGTACTGACGACTTGGTAATAATTTTTCTAAGTGTTTTACACTTTTGATCAATCTATATGAAATCGGGCATAGGTTCCCCGTAGTATCACTTTTATGAGATTTATACTAAGTCCCTATGCTAAGATTAAGCCCCACAACAATTTTACAAGTCTCATTAATTTTCTAAGTCCCTATTCTAATAAATGTTCAAAGTACTCACAGTTTTTTAGGATCCACACACTACACACAATACCAATTTGTCACTTGCCCCGCTTTGCTCGGTAGACGACGACAAATCTTCCAGACTGCCAGTGATGCTGATGCTGCTTGCCAATCTAGACTCCACCGTGATGTCGTCGCTGCCCGAACTTGCAATGTCACGCCAAATCTTGCAATCCGGCTCGAAGGACCATGTCCCTAATTTCCTAAGGGATCTTCGCTAGCTAGGTTCTGACACTGCTCACCCGTGACTGGAACTCTTTTTTGCTATCGTTAAATAACACACCAGGATATCCATCCATCCATCCATCCATCAGCCTTTTAACGTCCACTGCTGGACATAGGCCTCCCCAAGAGAACGCCACAACGAGCGGTCCTGTGCTGACCGCATCCAACGGCTCCCCGCAGCTTTGACCAGATCATCGGTCCATCTGGTGGGGGGCCGTCCTACGCTGCGCCGTCCGATACGTGGTCGCCACTCGAGAACCTTTCGTCCCCAACGGTTATCGGTTCGTCGAGCGATGTGGCCTGCCCATTGCCACTTCAGCATGGCAACCCGGCGGGCTATGTCGGTCACTCTCGTTCTCCTACGGATCTCCGTATTACGGATTCGATCACGTAGGGAAATACCAAGCATAGCCCGCTCCATGGCCCGCTGAGTGACTTTGAGCCTTGATATGAGGCCAACATTTAGAGACCACGTCTCTGTTCCGTATGTCATCACTGGTAACACACACTGGTCGTAGACCTTCGTTTTCAGACACTGCGGAATATTGGACGAGAAGATCTTCCTTAGCTTCCCGAACGCTGCCCAGCCGAGTTGGATTCGTCGATTGACCTCTTTCTCGAAGTTGTGCCTACCTAACTGGACTGTTTGTCCCAGGTAGACATAATGGTCGACAACTTCGAGAAGCGCACTCCCGACTAGGACCGGTGCTGAAATGACATGGACATTAGACATGACTTTCGTCTTGTCCATGTTCATTTTGAGACCCACTAGTCGGGAAACCCTGCTGAGATCATTGAGCATGGTGCCAAGGTCCTCCAGAGATTCTGCCATGACTACGATGTCGTCGGCATATCGAAGGTGAGTGATGTATTCGCCATTGATGTTGATGCCGAATCCGGTCCAGTCCAAGAGCTTGAAGACATCTTCCAATGCAGCGGTGAAGAGTTTCGGGGACATAACGTCTCCCTGTCTAACACCTCTCTGCAGTTGGATCGGTCCCGTACTCTTGTCCTGAACACGGACTGACATGGTGGCGTTTCTATACAAGCACTTCAGCACTTCGATGTACCGATTGTCAATTTGGCACCGCTGAAGGGACTGCAGCACCGCCCAAGTTTCGATCGAATCGAAGGCTTTCTCATAGTCCACAAACGCCAGACACAGAGGCCGATTGTATTCTTCGGTTTTCTGTATAATCTGGCGTAGCGTGTGAATGTGGTCTATGGTACTATAGCCTTTTCGGAAACCGGCTTGTTCGGGAGGCTGGAAGTCGTCAAGCCTGCGCGTGAGTCGATTTGTAATGACCCTCGAAAACAACTTATAGACGTGGCTCAAGAGCGAGATGGGTCTATAGTTCTTCAAGAGGGTTCTGTCACCTTTCTTGAAGAACAGCACCACCACGCTTCTGGTCCACGACTCAGGAACGTCGCCCCCGAGAACGACGGAATTGAACAGCCTCTGGAGAGCTTTTAAGACCGGCTTTCCGCCTGCTCTCAGAAGCTCTGTGGTGATTCCGTCGTCTCCCGGTGCCTTTCCGTTCTTTAGTTGTTTGAGAGCCATTCTGATCTCGTACAGGCTGACGTCCGGGATATCTTCGGTAAAGTGCCGAGTTAGCTTGGATCTGGGGTCTTGGACCAAGCCAACAGCAGGGCTCTGGGATCTGTACAACTGCCCATAGAACTGCTGGACCTCTCCCAAGATCTCATCTCGAGAAGAAATGATAGTGCCGTTGTTGGTCCTCAGTTTAGTCAACTGACTTTGGCCAACAGACAGATCTCTTGCGAACACTTTCGAGCCTTGGTTCCGCTCTATCGCCTCTTTAATACGGGTAGTATTAAATTGGCGAATATCGTGCCGCACAGCCTTGGAGATCTGTCTGTTTAACCGCCTTAGGCAGGACCAATCGGCTGAGGACTGGACTATCATTTCTTTTCTCCTCTCCATGAGTTTGAGAGTATGGTCCGAGAGTTTACGGTTCCTACTGACGCGACGGGTCTTGAAGTAAGTCGACCCGACCGCGTGGACAGTTTGCACGAACCTGCTGTTCATATCGCTAGCTGATTCACACTCGTCTAGACATTGGAAGCGATTTTGTAGTTCGAGCTGAAAGCTCTCGGGGTTCTGGTATTGGGCAGGTGTTGGTCGGAGCGTAGACTTCATCAAACGCGACCTCTCGACTTTTATTCTAATATTCAAGATGCCCCTGACTAGTCGGTGATCACTCCCAGTTTTAATCCTGCTGATCACTGAGACATCATTGAATATGTGTCGTTTGTCCGACAGGATGAAGTCAATCTCGTTTTTCACTGAACCATCAGGGCTAATCCAGGTCCATTTTCGCTGGGGCTGCTTCCTAAAGAAGGAATTCATCATGAAGAGGCCTTCCTTCTCCAGAAAATCAGCCAGCATCTGGCCCCTGTGGTTCCTCTGCCCAAATCCATAGTGCCCCACCTTCAGCTCATCGTCTGTCCTTTTGCCTAGTTTCGCGTTAAAGTCTCCCATAACCACCGTGAAATAGGTTTTAGACAAGTGGATGGCCTTCGAGATGTCCTCATATAGGGCCTCCACCTCGTCATCGGAGTGTGTCGAGGTCGGTGCGTAAACCTGTATGACCTTCAACGAATACCGTTTGGTTATTCTGAGTATAAGGTACGCTACCCTACTCGACACACTTTCAATCCTCTCCACGTTGCCTACGAGAGACCTGCGAACGATAAACCCGACACCCCCTTGGGACTGGTGGTCGCCCTCCCGGTGGAAGAGCAAGTTCCCGGACTGGAGGATTGTCGTGCCCTCACCCTCTCTTCGGACTTCTGACAACCCTATAATGTCCCAGTGGATCTTGCTCAATTCCTCTTCCAGCTCGGTGATTCTCTCGTCGGTCCGAAGTGTCCGAACGTTGTGCGTTACCAGGGCCAGAGGTCGTTGTTTATGGTAGCCTATCCGCGACCGGAGATTCTTCGCACCCCCTGCTCCGCCGTTACCGGGCCCGCTACCGTTAGGCCACGGAATAGCGGAGCTGCCGTGACTGAGGGCCGTTTTTTGTTGGGTGCTCATTTTTTGGGGGATATTGCCGTAATCGCCACGCTTGGCAGGCGGGTTGGCGATCGCAGTGGATGTTATTAATACTCGAGGAAGTGCTGCTGTCCACTCCCCCGGTATTCCCTCAGTCGGCTCTTACGACTCCCATGGGTGGAGAGGGGGTGGGACAATTCTAAAGCCGGCCCCACACGGCACAGCCGGCCCCACACGGCACCAGGATATCGCAGCACATATTTAATCAATATTCTATTAAACATTTATACCCGATTAACCGACGAGGGCCATCTATCGGCATAAAACAAAACACTAATTAACATAAACTGTCTTAACAGGCTAGAACTACGTCCCAGCCACTTAAATTTCCGAGGCATAGGACCACGGCATTCAGAGGAGGTTTCAAATATAACGCAACAAAATGTTGGAACAATTTACCTCCACCAATACGTACGCTGAAAAGCATAGCCACTTTTAGAATTAAATTGAAAGATATATATTTATGTTCACAAATATCCAGCACATGGTAAACTATTTTACTTTTATTTTAACTTATTTTATAGTTATTATTTTTCCCTATATGGAATGCAGTCACAATGTTTTTTTATATAATAATTTTAAGCGTGGTTATATTTGACGGGCCTCGTGGCGTAGTCGGTAGTGTAACCGACTTCCGTGCACGAGGTTGTGGGTTCGATTCCCACTCAGGACCATTATTTGTGTTATGAACACAGATATTTGTACTGCGTCTGGGTGTTTTCTATCTATTATATGTATGTATTTACAAAAAAAAAGTAGTATATGTATTATATCCGTAATCTGGTACCCATAGCACAAGCGTTAAGCTTAGTTTGGGGCCTGAGGACGTTGTGTGAAAAATGTCCGTGAATATTTATATTTATTTGTTTTAAAATTTATTTTACTTGAAATATTTATTAAGTATTTACACAGAACATTTTTTTAACTGTTGTTAAGTTGTTTTTATTATTATTAGTTTCTTTTATATACTTTTCTTTCATTTATTTTTTAATAAAATAAAATTTAATAATTCGTAACTTGAACATCCGTGAGTTACTCGAGGCTTCAACTGAAAATCAGCGCTGCGGTCACCCGCAGCTCATGCTGAGTTGTAGCCTTAACACACAAATAATTGTAAGCTTTGTTCTATATGTTCATATTGTTTGTATATGTGTTAATCACAAAGTGAAAGTATATGTGTGTTTAATAAACTGATTTTCTTTCTTTCTTTCTTTCTTTCTCGAACCCTGGCATACTCTGCTCGCATCTGGGACCGCATGCTGGCCATATATGGTAATATAATGAGATTCTGGCCTTTGTGGGAGTGGAATCATGCGACCCATTCGCGATAATCTTACTGGGTAGGGGGCGCGTGCATTTTGAGTTTGCGGATATCGTATCCGTAACTATCTATACGTATCTAATTCGTAACACTATCCATCCAAACTTTCCCATTTCATCCATCATCATCATCCATCAGCCTTTTAACGTCCACTGCTGGACATAGGCCTCCCCAAGAATGGGGGATAGTGCCGTAATCGCCACGCTTGGCAGGCGGGTTGGCGATCGCAGTGGATGTTGTTAATACTCGAAGGAGTGCTTTCTTTTCTTTTTTTTTTCTTTCCCATTTATTCATATCATAATAAACGCTTAACGAAAAATAAATGTTAATATTCTTCATAAAAAACTAATTTTTTTTTTGCACTCAGTACTTTAAACGTCATTAATTCGCCAGGTGCCATGTAAACGCGCACGGGTTGTATTAATGAGTTTTTCTTATTAAAGGTATAATTTTTTTAATTATTTATAATTTTTGATCACATTATTTTTGTACTTAGGTATTTACATTAGCAAAACAATCAATTATACTTTATTTCAGGTGTCTCTACTACTTACTCATCGTGCGTAGGTGTTACTTAGAGGTGTCACGCAAAAGCTGTCGTCTAAAGCAATTTCAGAACAAGATTTTGATGAAGATAATTCTAAACAAAAGAAGGACTAAGACAGTGAAAACACTTTTGACCAAAGTTTTGATTAACCAAATAACACATTTCTAATAGATTGTGGTATTGACTATCCACTACAAGAATCGGAATTGGTTGACCAAGTTGAGGCCAATAATAAGAAACCCATTCCTTTTTGAAGACCTTGCGATGAAAAATATCGCGTTGCAAACAGTAACCATCCAATCAAGTTGCTCCAAATTAAGTAACAAATACGAGCCAAGACTGGTTAGATCCTGATTATATCCCAGTAAAAGACAATAAGATACGGCCACAGCTAAAATCAGCAAGAGACTCCAGGGGATGTAAAAAGAAAAAAAATCAGATGAAAACGAGGAGCTAACCAAGATTACTTCTGTAATCTTCGTTTTTGTTACCTAGTGAAATTTTGTCTAAAGGAAAATTTGTCGATAGTACCTAGACCAATATCGGGAGATTATTAAGATAAAACACATACAAATAAAAAGTTATGATGCTGTTGGTTTTCAGAGATTTACAAAATGACTTCAATCTTAAACTTAAAATAGTTATTTTAGAAGTCGTGACTGTAAATTTAACAAATAAATCACGATCGATTCGTAATGGTAAAATCGTACGTATGGTAAATATCATTGTGCAATATTAATGTTTCAGTAAGTATATAAACGATTACGTAAAACACTACACGTTATTATTTTACAATTGAGTAATTAGCAACTCGGTTTGCTAAATTTCTAAATTATAACTTATCACAACACAGAATACTTTGGTAGATACTAATTATATATTCTGTACAATTGCTTCGTTGATGGCCAACAGCAGTGGCTAAACTACTTGCGAAAGATAGGTTACGTATAAAAAACCCAACCTTAATGGCACAATAAACGAAAATCGTCTTCATATAATGGCCGAAATGGGAGTTCTACCTACGGGGCAACCTTTAGTCGCATCGCTGATGTACTGCAGTTACCATAGAATATCTGGCAGTTACGTACGGTCTGCGAGCATTTATTACGTACTTTAATTTTTTAAGGCGGGAAAAAAGGTTCGTACCGCACACCATGTCGTCCAGGGCAACCAACGGGTAGTGTGGGATCATCACAAAATAAACCCTCAGTGTGTCGTCTTTCCGCTTGTACTGGTAGACTACTGGAACTTGAAGATATTACTTCAGTGGGATCAGGCTTACCCCTTCGTTTACCCCGCTCATTGAGCGACGCTTCCATGTACTAGAGCGTATAAATTTAGGGCGAGGTATAGAGGGTGGCCAAGGTTCCCCGGTCCATTAAGCCGCGGCCTCAGCTAGGGTGGCATCGAGCGTAGGTAATCGCGCCTTCACCGCCCCAGTCACTGGCGGCGAATCGGGTCAGTGGAAGGATCTTCCTCCCGGGCCCTCTCCACCACCTCGTTCAGCGAGATCACGTCTTCGCAGAAGGCATCGACAGCGGCTCAATTCCTGTCACTCCAAGGCATCGCTTTGACTACGCTGGGCAGCGAGAGGTCCCCACCTATTACCGCGACCAGTTCAGGACGTAGCTCGGCCCAAGGCCTTGAGCTTGAGCGTGTGCTGCGCCATGTCCTCAGCGCAGCCACAATGGTGACAGCGTGAAGTCGCTTAGACTATATGCACATACCTGCCGACATATCTACCGTAGCAACCGTTCCCCCTGTACAACCTTGTTCGTTGCCCCGAACGATGGGTTGTATGGTTAGGTACATTTCCCCCCCACACAGTACGTAAGGACAAAAAACTACTGCAAAAGGATGAAAACTTATCCTTTAGAGAAACAAATCCTGCAGACAAAAAAAACACACCGGAAAGTAAAAGCCCAGGTTAATTCTTGCCGTGGTTAAATACTTCTGCAATATGGTAGAATTAAATGTTACTAGATTGCCATCGTGTCAATCTAGACTACATAGAGTATTTCAGAGCCGGGCAGTCACCGAATGAGAAAAGTGTGAACTTTTCGAAGTAGTATTGGAGAGTGGAATACCTACTGGCCCCAGCACTCGACTAATACATCTCTGTACAACTGTGCTATCATCTACTACATTCCCATACACACGAGCAGATCGTTGATGAGCACTAGGAAGAGGCCTCTGCCTTCCACGACGGCTAAGGTAGTCAGGAAATTCTATAACCAGAGCATAGAACGTACGCGGGACAGTAACTCTCTTATATTTCTTACCTGAAGATAATAATTAGGTAGGTATATATGAAGAAATATCTACATCTTTCGAGTACTTGCGTCACATTACACGAAATTGGCCTTGACATGACATCATCCAAAAACCTACAATGAACGATTATATTTATCAATGCAAATAAGTTACATGACATCTCTTATCTCTGTTTTGCGGAGTCTCTATAAAACGAAAGCAATTAAAAATCCAATGTCCTATAATGGAATCAGAGATTAAACAAGCATTAGATGGTAACATATTCTATAGGATGGCGTTTGTCCATTACACCGGATTATATGATCATGCTAGGATCGTGTTAGGCATAAAAATATTCTTTGTATTGTAAAGTATGAGACTATGCCAACTAGACCGTTCCGTCACCGATCAACACCGTCACGTGCCACGCCCGAAGCGTCAACAATGTGGGCAAGAATATTTTGCCGGTCTACTGCACCATGTTACGTTTCTTTCCGTGCCTGACGTTCATAGGAAGGTCATGGTACGGTACGGTATAAAGGCTCCTTAACTTTATGCATCCAGTACAACACGAGAACTGAGAACTTTCATTCTATTTTATACCAGCCTTTGTCCGCCGCAGCCAAAAGCTAGTTTTTTGGTTATATTTGAGGTTCCCGGTATAGTAGTGGGATAAAATGTATACCAGTTGTTAAGTCTAATCAAGAACTATCGAACAAAAAAGGTGCATCAAAATCTGTTCAGTAGTTTTTGCGTGATGCTAATTCAATATTTTTTTGTGAAATATCTTAAATGTACAGACACAGCTCTGTTACAGCTTTATATTAGTAATAGATTTGTTCCCAACATGGTGTTAATTGCGCACGCATACGCGTCATAGACCAGATAGTTTAACTGGTACCATCTAGTAAACAGCCATTTCTGTAGTCTAATTACAAAAACAGAACCTTTGTAATCTCGTACTGTTTAAAGTGTGTGTCGGCCCTAAAACGATTCTTGTAAACAAGTAGAATTAGGTTTTACACGTCGATCGCACAGAAAGACTAGGTAAATGATAATACTAACATTTTGTGTTTGGAGCTTGAAGCTATACCTACTCAGTAAACTTAGTCATTCATAATCTTCACCGATTAAGAGTTTTATGGCTCTCCACACTAATTTTAATGTAGGTACTCATGATACAAAACATGCCTAATACTAACAAGCGTAATGCACACACAAAAGTATATAGATAAGCAAGTGTAATTTCATTTAAAGTATAGCAATTTTTGTGCCTTCGTATAAATTGTATAACCAGGGCCGGCCCGCCCATACAGCGAACGGAGCAGTCGCTCCAGGCGCCAAATCCTAGGGGGCGCCTAAATGTTTTTTTGAAAAATAAAAGAAATTTCTTTTTTTTTATTGTCTATATGTATTTTAACCGAAGAGATGAACGAGACGCGCGCGAATAGAGTGCGCGGGTCACACCAGAGTATGGTTGAGATCTTCGCGTTCCATACTTACTTTACACTCACAATTGGTATAGGTATATATTATGTGTGCGAGTGCTATTCAGTGAACGATATGAACTACAGGTGCGTGGAATCTGTCCAAGCGGTCGGGTCGACCTTTTTTAAGACCAGTCACTTCGATAGGACTCAAAAGCTTTCGGACCAAACTCTTAAGCTCATGGCGACACGGACAGAAATGACGGTGCAGTCTTCATTCTTCGTCTTCGCGTCGTTTACAGACCCATCTCGCTCTTGAGCCATGTCTATAAGTGGTTCTCGAGAGTCATTACAAATCGACTCACGCGCAAGCTCGACGACTTCCAGCCTCCCGAACAAGCCGGTTTACAAAAAGGCTATAGTACCGTAGACCACATACATACGCTGCGCCAGATTATACAGAAGACCGAGGAGTATAATCAGCCTCTGTGTCTAGCGTTTGTGGACTACGAGAAAGCCTTTGATTCGATCGAAACTTGGGCGGTGCTGCAGTCCCTTCAGCGGTGCCAAATTGACTATCGATACATCGAAGTGTTGGTGTTTGTATAGAAACGCCACTATGTCTGTCCGAGTTCAGGACAAGAGCACGAAACCGATCCAACTGCAGAAAGGTGTTAGACAGGGAGACGTCATGTCCCCGAAACTCTTCACCACTGCATTGGAAGATGTTTTCAAGCTCTTGGACTGGACCGGATTAGGCATCAACATAAATGGCGAATACATCACTCACCTTCGATTTGCAGATGATATCGTGGTCATGCCAGAATCGCTGGGAGGACCTTGGTACCATGCTCAACGACCTCAGTCGTGTCTCCCGACTAGTGGGTCTAAAAATGAACATGGACAAGACGATCGTCATGTCTAATGTCCATGTCATTTCAGCACCGGTCCACGGTTGGTCACCTGGTCTGGAGTGCGCTTCTCGAAGTTGTCGACCACTATGTATACCTGGGACAAACTGTCCAGTTAGGTAGACACACCTTTGAGAAAGAGGTCGATCGACGAATCCAGTTCGGCTGGGCAGCGTTCGGGAAGCTGAGGGAGATCTTCTTGTCCAATATTCCACAGTGTCTGAAGACGAAGGTCTACGACCAGTGTGTGTTACCAGTGAGGACTTACGGCCTTATATCAAGGCTTAAAGTCGCTCAACGTGCTATGGAGCGGCTTATGCTTGGGATTACTCTACGTTAAACACAAAGTGAAAAATGTGAAATCGAAAATAACAGTCAGGAGCAGGATTTGAACCTGCATCTCCTGGATACCGTCCAGATGCTTTACCAATTCAGCCATCCTGACAATTGCTCCTGACTGCTAATTTCGATAACACATTCATACTTAACGTCTTTGGGTGACGCCTGCACCATCTGTCGGAAGTATTTTCATACATTATACCGACGGTATCCAGGAGATGCAGGTTCAAATCCTGCTCCTGACTGTTATTTTCGATTTCACATTTTTCACTTTGTGTTTAATGTATAGTGCTAAGCATGTCAAATGCTAAAAATATATATAAATATTTATAGGGTTTGCGTCATTATTAGGTAAAATCTTAATTGTAAAATTAAGTTTACCTGGTCGGTATAATGTATGAAAATACTTCCGACAGATGGTGCAGGCGTCACCCAAAGACGTTAAGTATGAATGTGTTATCGAAATTAGCAGTCAGGAGCAATTGTCAGGATGGCTGAATTGGTAAAGCATCTGGACGGTATCCAGGAGATGCAGGTTCAAATCCTGCTCCTGACTGTTATTTTCGATTTCACATTTTTCACTTTGTGTTTAATGTATAGTGCTAAGCATGTCAAATGCTAAAAATATATATAAATATTTATAGGGTTTGCGTCATTATTAGGTAAAATCTTAATTGTAAAATTAAGTTTACCTGGTCGGTATAATGTATGAAAATACTTCCGACAGATGGTGCAGGCGTCACCCAAAGACGTTAAGTATGAATGTGTTATCGAAATTAGCAGTCAGGAGCAATTGTCAGGATGGCTGAATTGGTAAAGCATCTGGACGGTATCCAGGAGATGCAGGTTCAAATCCTGCTCCTGACTGTTATTTTCGATTTCACATTTTTCACTTTGTGTTTAATGTATAGTGCTAAGCATGTCAAATGCTAAAAATATATATAAATATTTATAGGGTTTGCGTCATTATTAGGTAAAATCTTAATTGTAAAATTAAGTTTACCTGGTCGGTATAATGTATGAAAATACTTCCGACAGATGGTGCAGGCGTCACCCAAAGACGTTAAGTATGAATGTGTTATCGAAATTAGCAGTCAGGAGCAATTGTCAGGATGGCTGAATTGGTAAAGCATCTGGACGGTATCCAGGAGATGCAGGTTCAAATCCTGCTCCTGACTGTTATTTTCGATTTCACATTTTTCACTTTGTGTTTAATGTATAGTGCTAAGCATGTCAAATGCTAAAAATATATATAAATATTACTCTACGTGATAAGATCCGTAATACGGAAATCCGTAGGAGAACGTGAGTGACCGACATAGCCTGCCGGGTCAGTATGCTAAAGTGGCAATGGGCAGGCCACATCGCTCGACGAACCGACAACCGTTGGAAGGCGCGTAACGGACGGCGGAGTGTAGGACGGCCTCCCACCAGGAGGACCGATGACCTGGTCAAAGTCGCAGGCAGTCGTTGGATGCAGGCAGCACAGGACCGTTCGCTGTGGCGTTCTCTTGGGGAGGCCTATGTCCAGCAGTGGACGATGAAAGGCTGATGGATTGATGGATATATATAGGAGCAAACGGGAGAGGCGCCATAGTTGGATCTCGCTCCATTCTAAAATTTACTTCGGGCCGGCGCTGTTTATCACATGTACCTACCTATAATAGGTGTTTGTTTACCTATGAAATTGCCGTTCCGCTGTACTGGCCATTTCAAATCAAAATATTTTTTGTTTGGCTAAGAATTCTAATTTCAAATTAATTTTATTTTAAAACATGGAATTCTTTTCCCAATAGTAGTTATTTGTTTATTGATTAGTGTTATGTTTTCATCGCATCTGAATATTTTTCTTCATCATGGATAGGTTAAAAATTCGAGTATTCATGGAATATGAGTAGGTATTGTCGAGGCAGCAACGCGGCACGCAACATCAACGACGTTTACGGAGCTAACACTACAAACCAACGCATGCGCCTGATATTGGTTTGTCCGCTTGCGTTCTAGAAATTTCGACCTGAAAAATGAATCTCGTGGTCGTCCGAAAACTTTGATCAGCAATGACGAATTACAGGTGAGTGTGGGAGCTGATGATTCTCAATCTACGGCTGAATTAGCAGTAGCTTTCGACGTTAGCATCAAAACAATATCAATTTACGTCAAATTGGCAAAGTTTGACAAATGGGTGCGTAACTCAACGATCGCCAACGCGACTTACGCGTCGAGACGTGCCTTGCACTGCTACAACAGGCACAAAAACGAAAGAATTTCAAACCACATCGCTACCTGCGACGAAAAATGGATTTTGTATGACAATCGCAAGCGCTCAGCAAGTTGGTTGGATCCTGGTTCAGCACATAAGCAATGCTCTAAACGAAAACTTATCCCTAGAAAAGTGATGTTCACTGTTTGGTGGTCTAGCGCCGCCCGGTGTGATTCATCACAGCTTTTTACCAAACGGGATGAGCATTACTGTAGATGTGCAGGTACCTACTGTGAAGAACTGAACACAATGATGGAGAAGCTCGCACATCTTCAACCAGCTTTGATCAATCGTTTGTCTACGCTGCTCCTGCACGACAACGTGCGACCTCATACTGCACAGCAGATGTTCTTCAAGTTACAAGAACTGGGGTTGGAAGCTCTCCGTCATCCACCTTACTCAGCAGACCTAGTTCCTACAGATTTCTACTTTTCCCAGAATTTGGATAACTTTTTGGCGGGACAAAATTCAATCCCCGAGAAGCAGTACAAAATGCTTTTGCAGAATTTGTTGCCTCCCGTCCAGCTGATTTCTTCAAGAAGGATATCAATAAACTGCCATTGCGTTGGCAAAGATGTATCGATTGCATGAATTATTATTTTGACTATTTGAAATAAAAAAATTTGAAAAAAAGTAGTTTGATTTTAAGTGGCAAGATAATAAGGAAGGAGATGGTTGGGGTCTCCAGCGCTCTTACTCACCAAACATAACATAACAATAGGAACCCGCCGCGTGGGGCCGGCACCAAGAATAGCTCCACCCCGTCTCTTCCTATGGGAGTCGTAAAAGCCGACTAGGGATTACCGGGGGACCGGGCAGCAGCGTTCCCCTGTGTACTAAAAACATCCACTGCGATCGCCAACCCGCCTACCAAGCGTGGCGATTATGGTAAAACCCCCATTTTGGGGAGGCCTATGTCCAGCAGTGGACGATGAAAGGCTGATGGATGGATGAGTACTATTTCCAGAAAACTTGTCTGAGTTGAGAAAAATAATTTTCAATATTATCATCAATACAAACCAATTTACTTTCATCACATATCATGATTAAGTCTATTTTGTGTCAGATTGGTTCCTTTATTATTTACATACCAAGGTATGCAGCAGTTTTAGGTCATATATATGACCTAAAACACATATTGTGTTGTGTTTTGTGCGCGTTGGCTACCCAGCATGCGGTATCTAGGTATTAGGAGGTAATCTGGGGCTCTACCACTAGCCTAACAGTCTTCAAAAATGCGCTTCTTCTGGCCCCGTCTATTCATTTTATTTTGGTTTAGGGTACATTAATTAGATTACATTGCAAATTAACATTTACGACATATTTTGTTTTACTATTTATAATTCTTTAAAACTCTTATATCCATAACCGAAAGTAACAGATAATCCCGAAATAATTTCATATCCGTGACCGTATCCGAAACCTGTATAATATTATTCCTATATCCGTACCCGTATCCAGATCCGAAATTTCATATTCATATCTATAACATCCCTGATATAGGTAAATACAGGTGATGTCTTTTTCTCACGCAGTTATTATTAAGGTTCCACTGAAATTGCTGGCAACTTCTGTATTCAACTGTTTGAAAATTCCAAAAAATCACCAGCTTTTTGTTTCCATTGTATCTCCGCCAAATTGAAACAAATTACCAACAGTTGTAAAAAATTTGAGTTCTTAATTAGCTGTCTACACTATTGTTGGCAAAATGGCGACAACAAATTGCGACGATGATATTATGCAGATAACCGCAGTATTTATTATTTTGCCATACCTACATTCTTTTTCATATTTTTATTTTTGTAATTTTCATCACTTGAATCTCATGGTCTCTTTGCGTGTGATATAAATAAATAAATATATCGGTTAATTCGTACGTCCACATGACAGACATTTTTCTTAAAATACAAATTATTTGTGAATAAGGAAAAAGAGATTTTTTGTACTAGCGGGAATCGAACCCGCGCCTATGCCAATCCGGGGAAGTGCTCTGAACCACTGAGCTATAGTACAGATCTTTCGATCATCCCAATCTACTTATCACATGTTGTCTTTACGACCAACGCCATCTATCGGAAGCATTTACATGCATTAAACCAATATAGTAAGTTTAATTTTGCAATTGAAATTAAAACTATTTCATGGCGCGATTTTCTCAACATTATTGATCTATTTTTTTTTTCCTTATTCACAAATAATTTGTACTTTAAAAAGTGGCGGAGCATGTCAAATGCTAAAAAATATAGAT
This sequence comes from Leucoma salicis, assembly GCA_948253155.1. Lineage (NCBI taxonomy): Eukaryota > Metazoa > Arthropoda > Insecta > Lepidoptera > Erebidae > Leucoma > Leucoma salicis. The sequence goes on from OX411818.1 coordinate 18,098,364, forward strand.
CAAAAAGACATTTTTCTGTTTTGAATTAGGTAATATTTCCAACTGTAACTACTAACTACTGTAATCGTGGTTGTACCTACTGAGTAAATGAATACCCAGCGGCAACAAGCGCGTTCTTTTGATGTTTATTGCCAAAAACACAAACACGATTTCCAACATTTGTTTAAAATTTTGATCAGGCAAAAACATTTTTGTTGTCAGGCGAAACCATCAGGATTTGACTTGAACTTGAGAGATTTTTCGTGCTAGGCCAATAAGCTGGACTACGGACACCCATGCTCAATAGTGGAACCATAACAACTTTCGAAAAAAGATATATAAAATGAATTACACACCTACTTACTTTTTAGTATTTCTCGCACTGGCAGGATGAATGGTAGCTTAGGTGTGCCCCTCAAATGAGGGTGGAAAAATGAGCCGACTGTTATCAAACCAGCTGGTAGGGCTTCTATCATTTCACGAAATCTATTGATGTTATCTAGCACTTTACTGTCTGTTGACACAGTTATCAGTGGTGGTAGCTCTAAAAATAGATGTTGTTTTACACACATTATATAGCACAAAATTATATTATAAAGATACTGAGTTATGGCAGTGTATGCAACTAAATTGCCCTCCTGTGGTTAGGGAGCTGGGTGCCAACATATCTATATGATCTGTTCGTGTGGCAGACATGATTAATATCGATGATTGTACCATAAAAAAACATTAAGGACCGCGTCTGCCACCATAATAAGCCTGCGTTATCAATTGACAGCACCTTAAAAATGTAAAAAATAAAACGGTATGTTAAATCATTTGTTCGTGTCTGCCTCTTGGACTGATGGTCAGAGACATCTTCAATTTCAAAACGAGGAACATCGAAGAGGCAGACGTCCAGCCCTCTGACTTTTTAAGTAATTAATATTTAAACATTTTTATGATTTAAAAATGTGTATATGAAATGTTCACTTAGCAGACCCGAATTGGTCGATTAATGACGATATAAAGAATCACAAAAAAATAGTCTGCCACCATGGTAGCGCTGGGTTTTCAATCAACAGCGCTTCAAATGTGTAAAAAAAAAATTCTGCTAAATCATTTCTTCGTGTCTGCCTTATGGACTGGTGGTCAGAATCATCCTCAAAACGATAAACATCGAAGAGGCAGACGTCCAGACCTGATTTTCCAAGGGGAGATAATTTTTATACAATTTTTTTTCTAAATTTTGTCTTTCTTGCTTTCTTTATTTCTTTCTTAGAAAGAAGAGAGTGTCAACAGTATAATTTCCCAGGTAATTGTGGTTTACCTATGGGGCATTCCACGTCAAATCACGCGGTCATTAGCCTGACCCCCTCGGATTTTAATGTCCAAAGGATCGTGGGTTTCGTTTGACTCCAAAAATTAATTTAAATTTTTAGAAACGTTTATTTTATTTTTGATTAGGGGTTGCTCGAGCAAAAACAATTAAATTAAGGAAAATCTAAGGAAAAACAGAGAGGAGCCTTTTTCAATTTTTTTTTTTTCACTGAAACTAGAAACCCAAAACATACTTTTTTATTGCTTATGATGGCAGACGAGCCACGGCCCACCTGATGGTAAGTGGTAACCGTCGCTCATGGACTCAACTATCCCGAAAGTATAGTCAAACCGCTGCGCACCATTTCATTTCTCACATGTGAAATGAAAGAATAAACGGCTATCTTCTGCTACAGCCAAAACACACTGGTGCTTCATGACCGGTCACACTGGAGACAGTGGTACCGACCAGTTCGGGCCCGAAAACAAGTCAGTACTCTCACTTAGTACCCAGTCCTACCACCAGTAATGCAATGGGTGATAATTGCTTACTTCCCTTAGTCGCCTTATACGACATCCGCGGCAAAGGATGGGGTGGTGACACTTGTATTCTTAGTCCGTCATCACACGGACGGATTTCCCTAATAGCTTAAATTTTTATGTTTCTAATGCTTTTTTTAATTTTATTTAATTTCGTTAAATACAAAACAATACACACTACTACGTGAATTGTTAGTAATCCATCCATCAGCCTTTTAACGTCCACTGCTGGCCATAGGCCTCCCCAAGAGAACGCCACAACAAGCGGTCCCGTCATGGGGGATAATGCCGTAATCGCCACGCTTGGCAGGCGGGTTGGCGATCGCAGTGGATGTTGTTAATACTCGAGGGAGTGCTGCTGCCCACTCCCCCGGTATTCCCTCAGTCGGCTCTTACGACTCCCGTGGGTAGAGGGGTGGGACAATTCTAAAACCGGACCCACACGGCCACACGGAATTGTTAGTAATACCTAACAATAATACACCATAATACCCGCTTTACCTTCCTTCTTGAAAAAAACTAAAGAATCGTACATAAAATCAGCGGTCTAGACGTCTGCCAACTTTTTTTCCTATTCTGGGAGTCCTAATGAATCAAATGGACGCAACTAGAACGACGAACAAATGATTTAGTTTAGCTTTTTTTTTTACATTTTTGCACGTAGTTACGTCCTGTGATAAAACAGAGCCCTTCACGTCTGCCTCTTCAATGTTTATCATTTTAAGGATGATTTTGAGCATCAGTCCAAGAGGTAGATGCGAACAAATGATAAATAATAAAAAAAAATTACATTTTTGAAGCACTGTAACTCGAAAACCCAGGGACATACAACCTTCATTTACAGGACCAAATCGATATGTATTGGCATAAACTTTCATCCCTGTTAATTTGAAAGACGAACAAATCATATACCAAAATGGTACACAGCTCCCTAATCACTGATTCACAGAGGTTACACTAAACATTACATTAATTTGAAACTTTGGGAAATCTTAAATGGCTGCCAAATATAATTGTGATAATATAACAATTTAAAATTGTCATTTTTGATAATAAATAACACTAGAATAATTTATTTTGAAGTAAAGAACATATTATTTGTGAAAGTGGAAAAAGAGAGCTTTACTGTCAGCAGTATTCGAACCTGCATCCCTAAGCCATTGGTGACAGATGGCATCACCAAATCGCAATTACTTTTCGATGTCTTTTTATAGCATCTCAAGCTATAGAATACAGATCAACAAAATTCTAAGTAACTATTAGTGTTTTTATATTCACAGTATGGTTGATGAATCTGTTAACGAAAAAGTGAACTGTACAAATTTATATAAACTAACCTGTATCTAAATAATATTCCAAGTAATCCAAAATTCTTGTTGAGTCTGGGATTACTTCCTGTTTAACTTTTAGTACTGGAATTTCACCACGAGGATTGACATCTAGAAACCAGGATGAATACTGCTCCCCTTTTGTAATATCAACAATAAGTGGTTCAAAATTTATATTTTTTTCATAAAGAGCCATTAACACCTGAAATTAAAATTTAATATAGAAGTGCAACTTGAATAGCTTAACTTGGTGTAACTTGAAGAAGTATTATAAATTTTTATACCAATGCTAGAAGTATTATATAGGATTTCGTGAACTGTATGAAATATGAGTATAAAGAATTCTTGAAAAATTATTTAAATAAGAATACCTACTTACCTTTTGAGAGTAAAAGCTGTAATAATTGCAGTACAGGTAGATGTTTGATTTATTACCAGTAACTCCATTATTATTAGTTTTAGGTAGAGGCAATTTATCCACATATTTTTGCACATAATGCATTTTAAATGGAAATATTTTAACTAGAGTCAACAGAACAGAAAGTGCTAAAAACTTAAGAAAAGTCCATTAAATAAAACAATACAAATCTTCAACTTGCGGTTTTGCCGCCTACCTTTAAACAGTCATACCAACATATGCGGCTTAAAATCAGCTGACTGATTTGACAGTAGCTAACTGGCAGTAGTGCTGTTGGGTCATAGACTATGTATTTGGGTTGGGTATTGCAATTTGTAATATTTGGTAATGCCGACAAAGTAACTAGAACTAGCGGATTTTATTAGTGTATTCTATTCTAGAATTAGCAGGTAAAAATAAATTAAACGTCTTTCATCAACTTAAGGGCGTAGTAAAATGACGTTGGGAGTCGCTAAAAATGTCTGTATATCGAAACTTAGTACATTTTTAATGTCTTCAGTCTCGAAACGAGGACCAATTATTTGTGGGTGCACCACTAGTTTAGATAGTTTCTTTAATCTAAGGGTAACATTGGACGCTTTTAGACTCAGACTAATTATATCTAGAAAGAGCGAAGAAAATTCTTTGACATGTATGAGCCAGAACAAGATACAATTTACTGGTGCAAAAAACAAACAAAGTCTTTGTCGCCGTGGCCAGTTTTCGGTATTGTCACGATGTCAAAATGCTTTGTCTGTCACGATTCAACTGACATAATCGAACATTGGTATAAAAAATCGGGTATTACATTATATTTACGTGTTAAATCAGTGTTTTGAGAAAAAGACTACGTGATAATAGTGCTTGTATAGTGTACAATGCTACAAAAGCTACAGCGAGCGAAAAAATACAGGTATAACATTTTATTCATATGTAGTTGAAAATGAAATAATTTAATGATCGAATGCTATAAAGTGATATAAAGTGGGCTTTTTTACTCGAAATTAATAATTGCTACTAAGAACTCGCAAAACACGTTTTCTATTACTGAGAATAGTTTCGGTGTTGCCTTATTGCGAATTTAATTTGCCCAGTTTTCACTTTACTAATAAATTTATATATTATGTCATTTATGAGATGATGGCAAAAAAAATACCATTTTAGGTTTTCCTCTAATCCAGATGCGAGATCGAAATGGGTGGATGCTACGGGAAAACAAGGCAACCCACGAAATACCCAAAATATGCTTCACGATATTTTGTTGATGTTTCATTATACATAATAAGAAAATAGTAACGTTGGGAGAAAAATAATTGCCAGTGAATATGTTCATGTAAGTATAGCTTTTAAAGTCTTTGTACTTCAACTTTGTAAGTAAATCTCAATTCTAGATTATGACTACCGCTGCAGTCATAATCTAGAATTCAGAGAAACTGATTTGCTTTCTCTTGTGACAGCTGCCTAGGGTTTAATGGTTTCAAAATAAAACCCAGGAGTAAAACAAAATTAAATAAGATATATTCACACCCTTAATGGTAGGTGGCAACACAAATATATAAGGTCAAAGTATTCGTCCTATAGCTAACTTCACCACTTATAGTACTCTCTCTCCCGTGGGGCTGGCCATGAAGCACATCGTTGCGTTTTGGTCGTAGCAGGAGATAACCGTTTATTCTTAAATTATATATCGGTGAAATGAAATAGTGAGCAACGGCTTGAAAATACTCTCAGTATAGTTGAGTCCATGAGCGACGGTTGACATTTACCATCAGATGGGCCGTGGCTCGTCTGCCAAAAATGCAATAAAACAAAGGTTCTTATTCAATTAATTAAATCAGCGCTGGAAGGATGATAATTCTTTACTTACTTGACCCAGAAAATAAAGAAAAGATAATTTAATTGAATTCTTGTGTACTATTATTTTATTAAATATAACTTATTATTATTTACCAGATGAGATATCGAACAGAACGGCAATTTATGGAGAAGCAATACTTATCTTACATCAAGGCTCAAAGTCTTGGTATTTCTCTACGTTATCGAATTCTTATTACGGAGGTAGAATGTGAATATCCGACATAGCCCGCCAAGTTTTCATGCTGAAGTGGCAATGGGCAGGCTATATCGCTCGAAGAACTGACAACCGTTGGGGAAAAAGGTTCTCGAGTGGCAACCACGTATCGGATAGGGCAGCGTAATATGGCCTCCCACCACATAGACCAAATATTTGGTCAAAGCTGCAGGGAGCCGTTGGATGCAGTCAGCACAAGCCCGCTAGTTCTGGCGCTCTCTTGGGGAGGCCAATGTCCAGCAGTGGACGTTTAAAGACTGACGGTTGGATGAAATTAGCAGTCAGGAGCAATTGTCACGATGGCTGAATTGGCAAAGCATCTGGACGGTATCTAGGAGATGCAGGTTCAAATCCTGCTCGTGACTGTTATTTTCGATTTCACATTTTTCACTTTGTGTTTAATGTATGGTGCTAACGAGACAACAACAACAACAAGCTAACTAGACGTCAAATGCTAAAATATATATATAAAAATATCGAAATATTTATAGGGTTTGCGTCATTATTAGGTAAAATCTTAATTTTAAAATTAAGTTTACGTGGTCGGTATAATGTATGAAAATACTTTCGACAGATGGTGCAGGTGTAACCCAAAGACGTTAAGTATGAATGTGTTATCGAAATTAGCAGTCAGGAGCAAGGGTCACGATGGCTGAATTGGCAAAGCATCTGGACGGTATCTAGGAGATGCAGGTTCAAATCCTGCTCGTGACTGTTATTTTCGATTTCACATTTTTCACTTTGTGTTTAATGTATGGTGCTAACGAGACAACAACAACAACAAGCTAACTAGACGTCAAATGCTAAAATATATATATAAAAATATCGAAATATTTATAGGGTTTGCGTCATTATTAGGTAAAATCTTAATTTTAAAATTAAGTTTACGTGGTCGGTATAATGTATGAAAATACTTTCGACAGATGGTGCAGGTGTAACCCAAAGACGTTAAGTATGAATGTGTTATCGAAATTAGCAGTCAGGAGCAAGGGTCACGATGGCTGAATTGGCAAAGCATCTCGACGGTATCCAGGAGATGCAGGTTCAAATTCTGCTCGTGACTGTTATTTTCGATTTCACATTTTTCACTTTGTGTTAAATATCTTCATATTTTAGGTACCTATACATATTTTTTTATATGTTGTGTGTTATATTGATTCTGTAATTTTGGATTTATACTTTGAATTATGCATTTTCGTTAGTAAAACACCAATCAAAAAAAAGTAATTATAGAAAAAAAAACTACTATTTTATTTTTTAAGGATAAAAAAGACGACTTTTTTCTAAATATTTCATTAGAATTTGTATTAAAATATGAGCTACTAGCTGAAAATACATAAATAATTCACTGGAAATAAGCAATCTCTACAATATTCCACAGTGTCTGAAGACGAAGGTCTACGACCAGTGTACCGTGCTACCGGCATAGCTGGGCATTAACTCGTTAATCCGTTAATCGTCAATTAACGAAGTTACAATTTCGAGTAACGGATTAACTTTTAAGTTAACTTAAAAATATGTTAACGGACTCGTTAACTTCCTTTAAATTTCCCAAAGTCCGTTAATCGTTAATCCAGCACAGATACCGCATGCACCGCGAAAACCACGTTCTGACATGTACGTTCGAGCCTGTTGACAAGTGCGGCGCGGTGCGTGCCGCTAGTGAAATGACACTATTAACCATAGGTGGATTATGGCTCTTTTATTGTAGACCCTTGTAATAAATCTGTTCTTAAGAGACAATTGTTTACGTATAATATTAGGGGCTATGAAGTCATCACCTATTAATGCGATGCAAGTTGAGGGTGTTGAACCTCCTCTTTCACTACGTAGGCAATACCTTGCCAACAGATTTTTTTTAAATTAACTCAAACGTCTTATCATCCCCTTATCCCTAAATTGAGACAGTTGTCTGAACTTTATAACTCCCATAACACACAACTATCTCATCTTTTCCCTTGTATTCTCTGCAGCTTTTTTTATTTAACAATCTTCCCAATCCAGTTTACCAAAAACCCAGTCTACAATTAGGTATATTCTCTTGATTATGATGCGCTGGTTTTCCAGCCCAACATTATTTTGAATTTTGGTATTGACAAAGATACAATTGAGGCCAACAATGTTTTCCAACAGAAAATTCAAAGTGAATTTGAGAACTGGTACACTTTGTACACTGATGCATCTAAATCTTCAGATATTACAGCAGTAGGTGTAGCAGTTTGGATACCTTTCACAAGAATCATGCTAAATTAGAAATGTCCATCTGCTTATTCAGTATTTACTGGAGAGTCAATAGCAATTTTAGAAGCAATTAAATTTGTGAAATCACATAATTTAAATAATTCATTAATATTTTCAGATTCTAAAAGTTACCTACAAGCAATATTATCTAATCCTTTCAGGTCTAAATCAAAATTTTCAATTATTTTTCAAATAAAAGATGAATTGTTCCAATGTTATAAACTTGGTATTAATATTATTTTGGCTTGGATTCCTGGTCATATGGGTATTCTAGGTAACGAATTAGCTGATTGCTGTACCAAGTCTGCAGCAGTTGTAGGTCCTTTGATCATTTTCATGTATATTCATATGACATTTGTGTCTCCCTGAAATCAGTCCTATTTCAGGATTGGACTAAACAATGGCATATTTCTAAAAACGTTAAAGGGAAATTTTATGGTAATATTCAAACTGAGATTCCCCTCAAACCTTAGTTTTCTAAATTCAAAAAGGCTGATAAGGCTACCACCTCTACCATCTGTCGATACGTTTAAACCATTCTTCTTTAGGATTAGAGATAATTCTATTTGCGAATGTGGTCTGGCTCAAGGAAATATAAAGCATATATTTTTTTGCTGCCCTAAATTAAACTGTTCTTTAATATTTTACTAACTGAAATCTATCTTCCTACATCTTTTAAAATTCTTTTGTCTCTTATATTTACTCCATTTATTAAAACACTGTAAATTCATAAAAGCTAATAAGACTAAATTGTAAATGTATGTATCTATATATTATAGAGGTAATAAGGTATTTAAAAAAAAATAGTTTTAGTTTTGTATATATTGTATTCCTGTAAGTAGTTGTATGTCATGCGGTGTATTTTTTTGTTTCAGTGTATCTCATGGTAATCCGTCGTGTTGGACTCATTTTTTGTTTATTTCTCTTTCACCGAACAAATTTCCTTCGTTTGACGGTCTACCTTAAATTAATACTCGATATTGGCGAAATTGTGCTCACACTGCCACAACAAGAGCCATTACACAAGAAGATAAGATACTATTAACCTCGGACCAATAATACACATTAACGTATATATTATTTTACTCTATGTGACACTATTTCTCTATATACTGGTGCTACTAGTTTACGACTGTTTCAACACAGAGCGGAATGTGCTACAGAACGACGGAGTCGTGATTTATATCAAGGATCACATTCGCACAATAATTGAGGAACCATTATTCACAGATGCTAACTGTCTTATAGCAAAAATTAATTCTGTTATCATAGTAATTGCTATTTATCGATCACCGTCATATAGAGATGTATCAAATTTTCAATCCTCACTTAATATCATTTTAACAAAATATTCAAACTATAAAACAGTCGTATTAACTGGCGATATTAATCTCAACATTAGAGAACAAAAATATTGGAGGAAAATGCTCTGTTATACTTAAATCTTACGGTGTTTCATGGCTTATTCCCAGCTCACACTCTACCGGCACGTAAAAGCAGCTGCCTGGACCATATACTTCTAAAAACTACGTTTCAAGCTTCTGTTTATGTAGCGCAAACAACTTTGACTGATCACGAAACAGTAAGCTGCTCTTCCTAAAAACGCAGATTGATTCTAGTCACCGCAAAGCTAATCACTCATTTGTAATTGATTATAAAAGACTTGCAGATACCTTTGGAAGCCTAGATCTAAAGTCCATTTTTGATTGCAATGACGAAAATATTGCAACCGATTTTTTAGTGTCGGCTATATATGAATCTATCAAGTCGAATTCTAAGCAGATTATTCGCACTAAAAATAAAGTAATTAAAAAGCCTTGGATCACCCCTGGTCTCTCGAGATGCATTCGTAATAGAGATAATTTACACAAAAAAGTAATAAGTACGTTAGGGTATCACTTAATTGCAACTACTTATAAACGTTATCATAATTATTGTAACGAGGTACTCAATGAACTCAAACGGAGTTATGATATGGAGATCCTGTAGTATTACTTTACTCTTTGTGGAGATCTATCAATGAAATTGCAAACAGGGAAAAGTCAAGGCTAATGCAGAAACATTACTTCATAGTTACTCTAACCCTAAGGTAGCAGTCAATAGCGTCAATGAATATTTTGTGGACGTTGGTAGGAATTTAGCAAAAGGCATTTTAAAACACAATCACCATAAATAAATAACTATCAGTAGTTCTGGAAACAGATGCACATCTCTTATGCTCTTACCTGCTGATCACAGACTAGTCAGACTACTATACTATTTCCTGCTGATGCTGATAAATGGGAAGTTGACAAACTGGTCACATCGCTTAAGAGTAGCTGTGGGGCTAGATTTCTATAGAAATCCAAAAACAGTGCTAAATTTCTAGGAGCATCAATTAAATAATACAAAAAAGCTTCTAGAACAGTTTGATTCGAGGCAGCACTTGATATCGAAAAAAAAGTATCGAGTACTTGCTCCTATTTTTATAGTGTCGGAAATCCCTAAACTGAAATTGAATCAACAGATTGAATATGAAAGTGGCTTTTACACTGCCTTATTTTAAGATCAGTGTTGGATCATTACTCCGCGTCATACAAAAAAGTGACCAATAGAATAAGTAATACGCATTTGTATTGGTCAGTATCAAACAGGGGAGACAAAAACGTATTTTAACAAAGTATAGCAGACTACGAAGTTGGTATTTGTTTAGTTTGGCTACTGCTCGGGTAAACTAATCGAAAGATAATCAGCTTTTAAAGAACAAATTATTAGTGAATGTGGAAAAAGAGAACTAGTGCGAGCGGGAATCGAACCTGCGTCCCGTCCGTTTATCCAAATAATCAGCTTTTTCTATTAAGTGCTAGATTTAATGCTAGGTGCTAAATGTCAGGGTTCAGTGCTAGACTAACGAAAATAGTGCTTGATCTAGCACCGAAAGTGCTAAGTTGGCAACATTGGGTGTGATGGCATAACAAGTTAACAAACGTATTCAAGAACAATACAAAAAAAAATAATTAGAACGGTTGTATTGTATGTATTGTAACATGTAATTTGTAATGTGGACAGCGGAACGTTATAGATCGGTTCTTTGGCAAATTTCTTGATTATTTTATTTAAGTACAACTTGATGCTTATTTACGGTTTTTTGACTAGTGGTTAGTAATTATTTCATGTAATTCTCATTAGAAACACTTCATTGATTTTCAGGTAAAGTGAAAAAAGAAAAGTAGGTATTTATCTTTTAATTTTTTTAAATTATTCTCTTTTCATCCTAATGGATGAAGATTCTGGGGGCGACGAGCCCCCAGATGATTACTATAAAGGATACACTGTTCCTTCTCCGTCGGAATTTGTGTCTCTGGGCTCGGATTCTTCCTCGGAGATATATATAGAAGAAAAACACCTTAAAAACGATGGGGTAGTAAAAACAATAAAAAGGAAAAAGCATTCCAAGAAACATGTTAGAAAAGATTAAATCCATCTCCCAAGATTCTGACATACCGTTAGGACAGACTAATATCCTTAATGTAGCATCTGACCTATCCCAAATTACAGACACTCTTGCTTCCCCTACTCCTACCATTTCCCAAACGCCAAACATCCCAGCCTATGTTCCATCAGGTAGACAACTATATAGTTTGTCAGATATAGGTCCTTTTATAGTCCATGTTCAAACATCTGATTCAAACGGCATTTTATATCCAATAAATTTTGGTAGATTTCTTAGTAAAAACAGATTTAGTAATATTATAGATGGCAGTATCCAACGTATAGGACGTAATAAAGTTACACTTTCATTTTTAGATTTTAATTCTGCAAATGAGTTTATTATCAATGATACAATCAAGGCTAACAATTATAAAGCCTTCATTCCATCATTCAGTACGCTTAGGTATAGTGAAAGGTATCCCTCTCGAATGGGCTGATAATGAAATTTTGGAGAGTATTCAAGTACCTATTGATAATATTTCCATATTAAAAGACAGAAGATTAAATTATAAAGTCACTGTAGATGGCTCGCCAGTCTACAAACCAACTCAAACCTTTGTTTTAACATTTGACGGCCAAACACTTCCTTCAAAGTTATTTATGTATTATAACTCTTTACCTGTGGAATGCTATTATTATCCTACAATACAGTGTTATAACTGTTGCCGCTTTGGTCACACAAGAAACCTGTGCAGATCTAGACCTCGCTGCTATAAGTGCAGTAAGGATCACACAGGTGAGTCTTGTAATATTGAAGAAGGAACCACTTCCTGCTTACTGTGTTCTGGATTCCACTTTGCCATAAGCAAGTGCTGTCCTGAATTTAATAGGCAAAAACTTATCAAAATCTCTATGGCTGATAAAAATATATCCTACGCTGAAGCTACAAAATTACATTCACCAATAAGAGGTAAAAGTTACAGTGATGCAACTAAAAACTCCTTTGCCAATACCGCCGTTCCTGTTTCATTTCCCTCACCATCAAATTCATCCTCATATAAGAAAACAGTATTTCTAAAACCTCGTCCTCCCCCACCAAAAAATCAAGGGTATGACCCCTCTGCTCATCAGGCCCTAATTAGTGAACCTATACTAAACAGTAATGGCGTTGCATATCCTATTACTAAACCTGCTTCAAATACATCTTTAGATAATATCATGGAACTTATTCGTTCACTCACTAAAGTCATTAACTCTCATTTACCGACCAACGTTGCTCATCCTACATGATCCTCATTACCCCGACCCATCCATAATGGCCTCCCTAGGGCTTCAATGGAACTGCCAAAGTCTAAAAAGTAAAAAGTCTGAACTATTACACCTCATAAATAAATATGACCCAATTGTAGTGCTGTCTCTGAGACATGGGTTAAGGCTGGTTCCCTCTTTAAGGTCCCACGTTACCTTTGTTTCAGAGATGACAAAACAGATGGGTATGGCGGCTCAGCCATACTTGTCAAAAACTCTATAAATACTCATCCTGTACATATACCTCTTTCGTCTTTATCTGAAAACTTCTCTTTTGTCGCTGTTCATTTAAAAAATATAACCTTTGTGTCCATATACATCCCTAGACCATCTATTGAAATACTTCAAAAAATCTCGGATCTCCTATCACATATTAAAGGCCCTCTTATTGTAATGGGTGATTTTAATATTCACCATCCAGTCTGGGGTCGTCAAACTTCAGATCGTTTGGCTAACTGTATATTTAACATTATGGATAATACGGGACTATGTTTACTTAATTCTGGATCGTCGTACAAAACCAAACGAACGGATAAGTGCTGTTGACTTAACTTTGACATCAGCGAACCTAGCTCCCGCTATGTCATGGGATACTTTAACGTCAACTTTCGGCAGTGATCATTTTCCTATTATCTATGACCTCCCCTTTTCTAAAATTTTATCCTCCCCATATAAATCATTGTTACATTATAAAGTTCCTAATATAATGGATAATAAGGCTTGGTCTAAATTCTCTTCCATTTTAGAACAATCTTCTACGCTTACTCCGGTTCTTCCACAAAATATAGAATCCTGCCTGCAGGCAATCATAAATCATATTCATTCTGCTGCTAAGCAGTCATTTCCTGTGAATACAATAAACACGAAACATAGATCACCACCATGGTGGGATAAAGAATGCTAAATTGCTGTTACAAGAAGGAAGATGGCTGAAACATTATACCGCAAGAACATGACAAATTAAAACTTCACTTATCTTTCCAAAATGATGTCTGATACAAAACGTATTTTACAATCCAAAAAGGTGGAGAGCTGGAAACAATTTTGCTCTTCTATTTCTCCTAATACCAATGCTATTTCTGTTTGAAAATCAATCCGTCGGTTTCGGGGATCTTTCAAGGATACCTCCCCTCCACTACCTAAATGCAAAAGATTCTATGATCTTTTTATGGATAGATTGGCTCCCCCTTTTGTCCCTGATGCTATTATTACATTATTAAATTTAAATAATTCATCCATCCAAGATGACCATTTTGCCCCCTTTTCTTTACAAGAACTTCTCCTTGTCCTCTCTTCTCTTAAAGACTCTTCCCCAGGCCTAGATGGCATCCCATATTCTTTCTTGTCTAATGCTAACAACATAAGTCTAAATTACTACCTTGAACTGATAAACTTGATGGTTAATTTAGGATATGTTCCAACCCCACTGAAAACTCAAGTTATCATTCCAATTTTAAAGCCTGGTAAAGACGCTGAAAACCCAGCTAATTACCACCGTATCGCTTTGTCCTCCACTCTGATAAAAGTTGTGGAACACCTTATTAAAAATCGACTAGAATGGTTCATTGAGAGTAGGCGTCTTCTTCCTAATTCGAAATATGGATTTAGAAAACGTAAAGGAACTCTGGATAGTTTTTCTGTCCTTATTACTGATATTCGGCTCTCCTTTTCCAGAAATGAATCCACTGTCGCGACATTCCTAGATCTATGTTCAGCATATGACAATGTAATCCTCTCCATACTTAAAGACAAGATGGAATTCATGTCCATTCCAAAGAAAATTATAAACTTTATTATTAATTTATTTAGTGATCGTACAGTACATCTCAGGGTTGATAATGAAATTGTTACCTCTAGATCTTTATACAAGGGTATTCCCCAAGGCTCAGTATTAAGCCCCATTCTTTTTAACATTTATACATATGATTTAAATCAATTTGTAACTCCATATTGCCTTATTTTACAATATGCCGATGACTTGTGTTTGTATACAGCAGATCATAATCCTATAGATTCTGCTCATAAAATATCACAAGCTCTTCAATCTCTAAATATTTGGATAAATAATAATGGTTTTGATATAGCTCCTCTAAAGAGTTCTGTGGTTTTATTTACAAGAAAACGCTTAAGATCCAGACTTAATATTTACTTAAATGAAACGAGATTACCTGTAGAAAATGAAAAAAAAATTTTAGGACTTATCCTGGACACTAAATTAAACTTCTCCTCTCATTTAAATTATATTGTTATTAGATGCAAAAAAAAAAACCTCAACATATTAAGATGTTTAGCTGGCATTTGGTGGAGAGCCCATCCCTTTTATTTAAAATTATTATATAACGCTATCATTCGTAGTGTTATGGATTATGGGTCGTTTCTTTTCGAACCAGCAAATAGAAGAGCTCTTAACACCCTCGAACTCATTCAAACTAGAGCTCTCCATATAATATTAGGCGCAATGAGGTCGACTCCTAAAAATGCCATGCAAGTGGAGTGCGCCGACCCCCCTTTGGATTTAAGGCGACAATATTTGTCCGATATGTTCTTATTTCGCACGTTTCAGTACTCCTCACATCCTCTTCTTCCTAAATTGCAACTTTTGTATTCTTATATGACTTTACCCTATTGGAACCACAAAAAATATCCCTGTTTGGTTGCAAGTTACTCGCAAATACAAAACTTGAAATTCCCAACTCATAGAACTGATAAACTACCCCTGTTCGATTTTAGTTTTGAGTCTATTATATTTAAACCTATAACCCATTTTAACTTAAATTTAAATAAAGATGGCCCCTTCAATAATAAAGAGTTTCTTGATTTATTAGATAAACATTGGCATGGGTGGCATCTGATCTTCACTGATGCATCCAAATTAAATCAAGATGGATGTGTTGGGGTTGGTCTTTTCCACCAAAATTATAATATTGTACAAAAAATAAAATGTCCTCCTGAAACATCAGTTTTTACTGGCGAATGTAGAGGAATTATGGAGGCTATTAACTATATTATCCTATTTAAACTGGTTAAAACTGTAATATTTTCGGATTCATTAAGTGCACTCCAGTCTCTATTGAGTAACCCTTTAAAAATTACTTCCAGAAATTGGTTGACCCTTAAATCGAAAGAATTATTATTAAAATGTTCTGTGTTAAATTATACTGTCCACTTAGCCTGGGTTCCAAGTCACAGCGGCATCTTGGGCAATGAAACGGTTGATAGAATTGCAAGAGAGTCGATAATTTGTGGTGATAAAGTCCCCTTTAAAAATTATCCTCAAGACCTCCTTCATCTGCCCATTCGTTACTTAAAGAATAGATGGTCAAAAAGATGGTCTATTATAAATAAAAGAACAGGCACTAATTTTGCTAAATATCAATCGGAAATTGTACTTAAACCGTGGTTCTCCAAATTTAAGTGTAACAGGAAAATCGTCTCGATAATTTCGCGAATGAGATTTGGACATTGCTGTTCTGGTGTACACCTGAGGAAGATCAGAGTCAGAGACACTTCTCTCTGTGAATGCGGCGTGGACATAGGAGATCTAAATCACATCTTTTTCGCCTGCACAAAATTTGATCATAAGTCACTATTTGAATCACTTATAAATCATGATTTCCCTCTCCCTATACATATAGACAACATTTTAGGGAACTTAAATCTGACAACAATTAATATCATATCATCTTTTATAGACTTAAATAATATTAAACTCTAACACCTGAGATAAACCTACATAATTATTATTAACTAAGCCTAGTCATTTTACCATTCACCTGTAGATATATCATAGTTACAAGACCGTATTATTGTTACAAGACCGTACATAATATGTTATCTAAATTCAAATTACTTGTAGACTAAAGTGTTAAAACGTGAAGCTGGCATTAATGTTTATTAACCATTGCCATATAAAAGAAAAAAAAAAAAAAGAACAATACTTTGAAGTCACAGTGCGCACTAACGCATAGGGCCCTCTTGAGTAATATTGTTCTGTGATAGGGCCTGTAAATCGGATTCATAAACAATACTTAAGCGGTGTGCAATGCTATGTGTTCATTTTGGAACGTTACTTACGTAAAGTAGCTAGGCAGCTATTTTAACCAACGCATAGTGTAGCTTTAGTCCCAAATAAGGTTATATTCAGTGGTAAATTTAGTCTTTGAAATTTTGTTATTAGTCATATCATAGTTTGCGATATTTTATGTTATTAATCATATAAATCAGACCAGATGAGGTTGCAGGACCACCGCCTCCACCTGTGCGTCTCATTATAACACATTTAACGGGTCTATACGCGCATAAAACTTATCAAAATACTATTATTTTGACTAACCTCGACGTTTCGGCTGAGTTGCACCAGCCGTGGTCACGAGTAGACTGGCGAGAGCAGGTGTTCGTCGGTTATATTGTGTGAGAGTATCTTTAACTACCCTCACTTTCTGACCGCAATGTATTAAGGTCCCTACACACAACACTAATGGTATCGACCGGTTTTCTGTGACACAAATCGCGACGCGGACACTTGGCCACTACGGGGTTCCACGATGATGACAACCTAAAACCATCTCCTCGATTGAAATTTCGGTACTTTTTGATTTCTATCGCCTCACGGACCAGCCTTGGGTAGAAATGGCGTTCCGTGGAGAGGATTTTAGGGTCGTGAAACGCTATCCAGTGATTTGTACCGGATTCCAGTAGATGCTCCGCAATCGCTGACTTGCCGGGCTGACTATTCTTTACGGCTGCGATATGCTCTTTCACTCTCTCGGTGATGGATCTCTTTGTTTGGCCGATATAAGAACTCCCGCAGCTACAGTCAATTTTGTAAACGCCTGGTGTTCGGAATGGGATAATATCCTTTGTGGTACGGACTTGCTGCGCCACTTTAGATAAGGGTGTATATATAGTTTTTATTGATAGCCTCCGCAGCACATCTCCAACTTTATCAGTTATCCCTTTCACATACGGTAAGAACACCGGCTGTCTGTCTACATCGTAATTAGCTGGCCGTTTGCATCTACGTCTGGGTCGTCTGCAATCCATTTTATAACCGTCTCATATAATTGGATACCTAGGAAAGCTCCTAATTTTCTTGGAACTTAATATTCTCCTTTATTTTCCTTCGGGACACGTCCGGTTGTGCATTGAAGGCCACAGTTGTTTTTTATACTAGATGGGGTTGGGGTGGTGAACAACCATATGGCTCACCTAATTGTAAGCGGTTATCGAAGCCTATACCTAGACGCTAGCAACACCATCACTCGCGCGTCGCGATCTCCAAGGAAAGGGATAGGAGGTGTATGGGAAGGATAATAAGGAGAGGATATGGAGATAGTTTAGGCCTCCGGCGATCTCACTCACCATAGGAAACAACGGTCAGAGTAACTACCATTGCTACACGCTGATCTTATGTGAGAGGGTGGTACTTCCCAGATCGAACCGGCCCATTGGTGCTGGAATGAGCAAGGCTGTACGAACTTAGCTATACTTGTTTTTAGGGAATCCGAAATCGTATGCACATCCATATTGTTCCGATAGTCATATCGATTAAGGGACGAATCACCAAGAGTCTCGAACAACACCTAAAGAGACTGTCGTTAGACAGCTGGATTAAGGGCTTAATGAAAAAGGCAGTACTCCTCGACATGGCACGTAGGTACCTATTGTATGGGGGTTCCTTTTTTGAAGCCCTAATCACCGGCAGCTGGGTCCCTGCACCCGATGTCGGGGGGGTCACTATTTGATAAATTTCGAAATTATTTATATTCTATTGTGTTTATTTTTGTTGGTGTTTTTATAGTACCTAGCTACCTAGTGATATTGTGTGAGCTTGTTTATTTTAAAAAGGTATGAAAATTAATAAAAAGAACAATAATATCAACAATAAAATAACACGTTTTAAAGATAGACATAAATCCTCTTTTTTATATACAATACAATTTTTTTTAATTATTTATGTCATCTGCATATCTGCCAAATACTATACAGAACTCCAGAACCATCTACCATGGACCTATCATACAACATGTTATTTGGGCAAATTAAACGATAGTTAGAATGAGGACTGTAACTAGGTCGTAAATAAGAAACTCTTCGTAACGAAAATTTTATTGAAAATCGCAACGTTTATCAAAATGATTATTTAAAAGTAAATCTACCACCCCTTCTATTCATCCAACCATCAGTCTTTAAACGTCCACTGTTGGACATTGGCTTCCCCAAAGAGAATACCAGCACTAGCGGGCTTGTGCTGACTGCATCCAACGGCTCCCTGCCACTTTGACCATATATTTGGTCCATCTGGTGGGAGGGCATGTTACACTGCGCTGTCCGATACGTGGTCGCCACTCGAGAACCTTTTTCCCCAACGGTTGTCAGCTCGTCGAGCGATATGGCCTACCCATTGCCACTTCAGCATCCAAACCTGGCAGGCTATGTCGGATATTCACGTCCTACGGATCTCCGTCATAAGAATTCGATCATGTAGGGAAATACCAAGACTTTGAGCCTTGCTGCAAGGTAAGTATTGCTGCTCCATAAATTGCCGTTCCGTTCGATATCTCATTTGTTAAATAATAATTAGTTATATTTAATAAAATAATAGTACACAAGAATATAATTAAATTATCTTTTTTTTCTTTTCTGGGTCAAATAAGAAAATAATTATCTTCCTTCCAGCGCTGATTTAACTAATTGAATAAGAACTTAGAGCAAATCAGTTTCTCTGAATTTTAGATTATGACTACAGCGGTAGTCATAATCTAGAATTGAGATTTACTTACAAAGATGAAATTACAACTGCCTCTGTGGTACAGCGGTAGTCATAATCTAGAATTGAGATTTACTTACAAAGATGAAATTACAACTGCCTCTGTGGTGCAGTGGTAGTATAAGCGACTGCTGATCACGAGGTCTCGGGTTCGATCCCCGGGTCGGACAGTGTTATTGAAATTTTTCAAAAAAAAAAACTCAATAGCAGCCCGGAGTTTGTAAATGTGCCCGGCATACATAGCTGGCGAGTCGTGGGTGTGTAATACACCTCTGCCTACCCCTTCGGGGAATACAGGCGTGATGCTATGTTTTTTGAAGTTACAAAGACTTTAAAAGCTATACTTACATGAACATATTCACTGGCAATGATTTTGCTCCCAACATTACTATTTTCTTATTATGTATAATGAAACATCAACAAAATGTCGTGGAACATATTTTGGGTATTTCGTGGGTTGCCTCGTTTTCCCGTAGCATACACCCATTTCGATCTCGCATCTGGATTAGAGGAAAACCTAAAATAGTAAATATTTATCATCATCTCATAAATTACATATAAATTTTAATAAAGTAAAAACTAGACAAATGAAATTCGCAACAAGGCAACACCGAAACAATTCTCAGTAATAGAAAGTTAAAGGTGTTTTGCGAGTGTATCTTAGTAGCAATTATTAATTTTGAGTAAAAAAGCCCATTTTATATCACTATAGCATTCAATCATTAATTTTTTTCATTTTCGACTACATTTGAATGAAATGTTATACCTGTATTTGTTCGCTCGCTGTAGCTTTTGTAACATAGTACACTATTTACCAACCACTATTATCACGTAGTATTTTTCTCAAAACACTCATTAACACAAATTAACATTAAATTTTAATTAAAACCCGAATTTTTATACAAATATTTGATTATGTCAGTTGAATCGTGACAGGCAAAGCATTTTAACATCGTGGCAATACCAAAAACTGGCCACGTCGACAAAGACAAAAATCTATGACTTTGTATGTTTTTTGCACCAGTCAATTGTACCCTACGTTCTCGCTCATACATGTCAAAGAATTTTCTACGCTCTGTATAGGTCGTATTTAGTCTGAGTATCTATTACTATCCGTTATCTAAGTAGATTATTCTACTCTTTGTAGTATAGTAGTAAACTAGTGTCTCGGACCAATAATACACTGGATGGAGTCTTAGTCTAAGTTAGATTAAATCAATAATTTTTAATTTTATTTTCATACTGGTAAAACTATATAATTATATCTCAGGTTCGCGATATAGTAGCGTGATAAAATGTATACCAGTTTTAAGTCTAATAAAAAAGTTGAGAGGAGAGCAAGAGCTATCAAATAAAAAAAGTTGCATCAAAATCCGTTCAGTAATTTTTGCGTTATGCGCGTACGAACAAACAGACTAAAAAGTAAAAAAGATTGTTTTGTATTCAGACGCCTATATTGCCCACAGCTTTATAAAAGTATATATATAGTATAGGATCCTAGTGTAACGTGCCGTGTGGGGCCGGCTTTAGAATTGTCTCACCCCTCTCCACTCATGGGAGTCGTAAGAGCCGACTGAGGGAATACCAGGGGGAGTGGGCAGCAGCACTCCTTCGAGTATTAACATCATCCATTGCGAACGCCAACCCGCCTGCCAAGTGTGGCGATTACGACGCTATCCCCCATTCTTGGGGAGGTCTATATCCAGCAGTGGACTTTTAAAAGGCTGATGGATAATAATAATATTAATGTTTATTGATGGATGGATGGTGTAACGTGCACTCTGTTAGGTATAATATTTAGGATATCCTTTAAATATACTTGGTACTGCATCAGATTTTACTTTCATTATATTTAAACCATAAATGAAACAAGATTGTTCAAAATGCTCAGAGCATAGGCGAGAATATTTATTTGGCACCCAGTTTTCTCTTCTTATGGACTTGATCCACGCTTTTCTAACTTCAGGATGTTTTGGAAACCTATAAAAGAGAACAAACTTTATGAAACCATAAGCAAATGTTTAATTCAGTTGGTTGAACTATCGATAAAGTGTAAATGACTATTGTCGACATCACTACAAAGGGCGCCTAAAACAATGGATATTATTTTAATAATTTTAACTAATAAACGTGTTTTTATATCAATGTATAATAATGTAATCATATTGATAACATCTAAATCTTCCAATATCTATCGATTTTTTATTGGGTTTCGTTGTTATTTAAGGTGAAAATAGCTGATATAGACTTACGTGTGAAATTACAAATTTGGATTCTTTACACCTACTAGCGTCGTTCTGGATGAACAACAGATAGCCACACACGATATATTTTCACTAGCGCACAAGATATTTAGTAACAATAAATTCAATAGGACTTTCTAGTATTTCACTTTAATGATGCACCAAATCGCAATGTTTTGACCTACTAGTCGGTCAGCGTGTGACATGAATTTTACATACAGTACGTCATTGCCAAAGTTATATAAGCTATCTTTTTTACTCCTATTGAGACTTCGAACAATAGACAGAAATAACAATACTGTGTTTGACAAATGAATACAGAACGGCAACAGCGCTATGGCTCCGTCCAGTAGTATACTTACTAAGTATTACTTATCTATGCGTAGTGTTATATGCACTGGTTATATGCTCTTTGCCAAAGAGTAATGATGTGGATTGGATTGGAACTCTTTGTATAGTAGTCTGTGCCGCACCCGCTGGGGTTGTTTTGTTTAATTTTATAATTTTTTAAATGTTTGCATCTAAGTATTGTGTTTGTTGATAATATATAACAACTTGGGCTCCTTAGGCTTTTGTAACTGAATTTATTATTCTAAAGTTACTCGGATTCATGCATATTGTACGTTAAAACTGATAATGGAAGTCTCCAACAACACCGACGCCGTCAACCTTGGCGTTGGTGAAGTGGAGGCAGAAATTGGCGAGGAACTCAAGCAGTTGGAAGAAATAAAAGATTTTGATACACGCAGTGAAGTATCGAGCACATCTTCAAGTGATTCGAGTACTCCAAGCATCAGTTCAGTTAGTTCCAAATCTAAAGAGAGACGCGCAAATCGTAAACGAATAAAATCAGCGAGCCATTCACCTGTACAAAACAAACGACGATGTGTTGCGACTAAAATAAAGACTTATGATTATATGACGAAGTTGAATTACTTATTCAGGGATACACGATTTTTCTTAATAAAATCTAATAATGCAGAAAATATAACATTGTCAAAGGCGAAAGGTGTGTGGTCAACTCTTCCTCAAAATGAAGCAAACTTAAATCAAGCATACAGAGAATCTAGAAATGTGTTATTGATATTTTCAGTTAAGGAGAGTGGCAAGTTTGCAGGATTTGCACGTTTGGGCAGTGAGTCCCGTAGAGATGTACCACCAATATCGTGGGTTTTACCCCCTGGTTTATCTGCTAAGGTACTAGATGGTGTATTTAAAGTTGATTGGATATGTCGGAAAGAATTGCCATTTAGTAGCACTCTGCATCTCTATAATCCATGGAATGATGGAAAACCTGTTAAAATAGGTAGAGATGGTCAAGAAATTGAACCCAAAGTAGCTGAAGAATTGTGCCGTCTTTTTCCTGAAGATGAGGGCATTGAAATGACCCCTATATTAAGGAAATCTAAAGAGTCTTCTAAGAGAGGTTACTTAAAAAGTGGAGGAAATTATAAGACATATAGAGCACCATTATCTTTCAGAGGTTCAAACTTCAGAAGCCGTTTGAGCACTATAAGTAGAAATAGGAGAAAGTCATTTATATCGCCTAGAAGTAGAATTTCATCGGGTTCCTACAAGAGACGATCACCATCCCCATACATGAGAGATCGGTTACCTGTATGGTTTGGACGTAATCGTGAAGGGTATAGCAGTAGTAGTTCTGCAGCGGCAGAAGCTTATGTGGCAGAATATATGAGATCAATGCATCATCAGCTGCCACCACTGCCATATGTACCCCCACCAGGTTTTAGTGGAGCATTGCCCCCTTATGAAGGTCTGCCTCCCCCTCCACCACCACCTCCACCACGCTACTATGATTTAGCTGATTATCATCGTTCAGTACTAGTGTACGACAAAAGGTCTTACGAACGTTCAGTGGATGAATTTTTGTGGCGTACTTCAGATCGTCCTCATGGTCGCAGTCGTGAGCGTGAAACACACAGATCATATCGTGATCGACGATGAGAGTGTAACTACCCTTGATGTAATGATTTTTCTGATAATTGCTAATAAAAAATTGTGTTCGAACTTTGAACTTTATTGAATCAAATAATCTTGGTGTTGTGGTGAACTGTAATAGTTGTAATAACTGAACTTTTTTTAAATATTATGCATTTGGACGATTCTATACATATTATTAGGAAATCTCAAAGGGATCAAATAGCTTTAGGTAATCTAAGTGAAGTTCCAAATTTATTGAAGAAATCTCATTTTACAGGGTATTTTGATAATATTGTGACCTATTGACTGAAATCTAAAACATTTGATTTAATTGGTGTTATAATGTTAGCTAAATAATTTGTTCATAAAGTAACACACTTGGTTAATATGACACATCAAGAGTTTTATGACTATTTTTGTTCAACAGAAAATGGTTGTGTAAATCTGTGATATATACCACTTATTTTACTTGTTATATACCTTTATGCCTGTTTTGGCTAATACAATCCACCAAAGAATAGATTCCAGGTATTTTTTATTATCTTAGAGGTCTGTTTCAGTATATCTCTATAATAATAATTTTAGACTATTGTAAATATTACTGCCACTTAGATTCGTGTTATTATAATATTCCTTAGATGGATTTACTAAGGAGAATTTATAAGTAGTCTTAAGTGGACTACAGACTGTTTACCTCTTGAACTGTTTTCAGTTAATATTTTATTGTTAAATATTGAACTTTTCGTTAATATTTTGTTATTTCGCATTGCTACATACAATATTGTTTATATTCTATGTTTATGATCTTTTTTGCAACTAATCATAATTTTAGATGGGTAGGTAGTTTTCCTTAATGTTGTGCTTACTATCTCTAATTATCAACTTATTATATTTGTAATTTTCAAATTATTATTTTTGAACCGGTGCATGTTGCACCCATTGCAGTAGTAATATTAAGAGTTTAGCAACAGTATAATGCTTATTCCAAAGTAGAATCATTATTTCAAAGTGTATGTGGCTTCAAACCTACAAAATGTATTAAATTGTCTTTGAAACTACATACTTAAATAACAGAAACAAATTCTTGCATATAAAGTTTTATAAAACTTATACAAACACTAGCTGCTACCACAACTTTGCCCACATGAAATTCAGTTTTCTTTTTTTATGTTCCCTAATATTATTTTTTCATAATAAAAGTACCCTAAGTTACTCCTTATAGTATCAGCTATCTGCTCAAAGACCCTTCCAAATCGGTCCAGCCCTTAGAGTATATACTGCGTTTTAGGTTATAGGAGGGACATACCTATTCATATGCATGGTAATTCATGTACCTATAAAAAAAATTAAACAATTAAAAAATAAGCTTAAAGCCCGAATAAAAAACTATATGGTTGTCTGTAAAGTCGGTTTACGGACAATAATTTTACGTGATAACGTATATATACTAGATGCGTCACAAGCCGAACGCTTAGGCCGATCGTGCCTCTCTATCGCTTGTTCCGCACTCTCGCTTGCACGCTCGTCTCAGGCGGAACGTGACACTTTCGTGAGTGCAGCCGGCGTTTATCGATTTATAAGACGTTGTCACGTCAAAAAATTGTGATAATCGCGCGCCGTGTGGACACCTTGCGCTAGGACATACCTATCCTACCTTATTTAACAAATTGAATGACTAGTTAATAAAGTTTTCAAAAATGTTATACGGTTCTGATACGACCGAAACTAGTTTATGAGATAGCTAAACATCATAATCTAAAGATGCCAGCATCTTGGGAAACAACAAATTGCAGGAAAAGATTGGTTATTATAATTGATACAGGATGACCGCTACTCCGCGTCGGAAATGGCTATTTCGCCGATTTGTTCCAAGAACACGGACGGGACGGTACCAGGTGCTGGCCCTGGCTCTGGACCACCTGGAGCCCCGCCTCAGGGGACTGTTCGACGCGTGCCTGGCGTCCGGGCGGTTACCTGACTTCTGGAAGGAGGGAAGGCTAAAATTGTGGCATTCCTCACAATCCATGTTCTCCGGCTGGTAACAACTACATTCTTTATTAGGGTTTATATGATTAATGCACGGAATATTATTTTAATTACCGCAGACCTTTTTTTTCACACCGCAGTTTTGTCATTTATAGCTTTTATAACGACATTTATCACTGCCATAATTTCGGTCCGCAAACCGAGCAACACGGCAAACAGCATCAGCACCACGTCGCTGGTTAGCTTGGCTTCGAAATTTCGATAGTTATATTGGTTCTACCACTGAAGGAATGTAATATGGTTCCAGTGACCCGCCAACAAAGGCGGAGAGATGGCACACGGCGGGTTTATTTAGTGGGTGGCCCCACACTAACCGGTTCGTTGAAATAACATTTTAATGAATGAACCGATTTTCTCGAAGTTTACGGCATTCAACGCAGCTTTTTGAGCTCTGAACATAGAACAAACACAGAATCACGCCTGTATTCCCCGAAGGGGTAGGCAGAGGTGTATTACACACCCACGATTCGCCAGCTATGTAAGTCCCACGTAATAGGGCGCGAGCCTATTGACGTCTACCGGGCACATTTCCAAACTCCGGGCTGCTACTTTTAGGAAAAAGTTCAATAACTTTGCCCGACCCGGGATCGAACCCGAGACCTCATGATTAGCAGTCGCATACACTACCGCTACACCACCGAGGCAGTTAAAGAATCTTAAAGCTCAAACTAGTCAGACTGAAAATTTCATAGAAATTCTAAAAAAAGCATTTTTTTTTTTTTCGACAACAATATCTCACGCATGAATCAACTGATTTTGACCGGATTGGCGGCGATCGACGTGTTTTTTTGATGTTAAGAGCTGATTAGTTCTTGGAATCGATCGGTAAAACCGTTTAAATGTTATTCTAGAAAACCACATTTGAAAAAAAAATTGTAGTTTTTTTGAGATTCAAGATCAACCGGTTCGAATCGGTCCTAATTGTATTCAAAATCTAAGTTTGGTCAAGTCCTTTCGAATGACGCCAACCGCGATGAAATCGGTCAAGCCTTTCAAAAGTTATGAGAGGTTGATTTTCAATTTTCTTAGCGGAAAGTTAAAAAGGTACTTAATATAAGTTCTACCACTAAGGCAAGGTTCTACCACTGAAGTAGTGTAACATAGTTCCAGACGGCGGGTTTATTTAGTGGGTGAGAGCCCCACACTACCCTGTTCGTTGCCCCGAATGATGGGGTGTGCGGTTAGGTGCATTGCTAACAAAAAACTTTGCCTTAACAAAAAATAATTCAAAGCAGTCTAAGGACTGCCGACAAAAGTAAAAACTTAAAACTATAAACAAACAGCTGTTATGTTTAGATATCCAAATTAATTGTTTGATCTTAAATTAAAACTTGTAAATCAAAATTATTCATACAGGCATTAAAAAAAAATCATAACTTGACAAAGTATTCCTTAAGACGAACTAAACGAACATAAACTTGATGGGTTCGTGTCGTTTCATTACATAGTTACTGTGGCCTCCTTCCAGCTCCATATCAGACCCTGGATACCCTCTAGAGACAAAGTACTCGTCAAGACGAATTATATGAGCCCAAACTCGATGGTGTTATGTCGTTTTATAACGGAGTTCCTATGGCCACCCTCTAGCTCCAACATCAGACCCTGGATACCATCTAAAAACAAAGTACTCGTCAAGATGAATCAAACGATTCCAAACTCGATGGGGTTGCGTCATTTCATTACAGAGTTATTGTGGCCACCTTCCTGCTCCATCATAAGACACTGGATATCATCTAGGACTGGAGTACTAGTCAAGACATTTCAAACGAGCCCTAACTCGATGGAGTTGCGCCTTTTAATTACAGTTTCGCATGGCCACCTTCCAGCTTCATCCTCAGACCCTGGATACCATCTAGAGACAAAGTACTCGTCAAGACGAATCATACAAGCCCAAACTCAATAGGGTTGCGCCGTTTCATTATAGAGTTCCTAGGTCCACCTTCTAGCTCCATGATCAGATCAGCTCCATGTCATCATAATATTGCATTGTCACGCGATATACATATGGGTGTAAAATTTCAGCTCAATCGGAAACCGGGAAGTGTGTCAAATTTAATTTCCAATGCACACACTATAGCTGCGTCTCGTAACGGTTTCGCGAGTCCAGAGATTTTATCTTATCTCAAAATATGCGTACCGCGCTAAAAGAAGTTTTCACTTCAAAGAAATTAAAGGAATATTGGTTCTTCCTATAGAAACTATTTCAGTAGTAGCCTATAGCCATAGCCTTCCTCTGCAATGCGTGTCGCCTGTTCCACCAATTAAATAGCTCGCGACAATGTGAGCGTCAACGGGTTCTGCTCAAATAACTTGTCACTTTCTGGGCTTGCAGTTAAGCCCAGAAAGACGAGTTGGCAACGCGTCGCCCGTTAGCCGTAAGCACATTTTCGACTAGTGACCAATTCATCGAAAACGAGGGGCAAACGGGTCGGTGACAGTCAATGGGTGAACAACGCGTTGACCACGCGTCGTATACCTTTAACTTACAAGTTGACAAATTCATTCTTAATTAACATAATATAGAGCTTACATTTCAATGCCATACTGTAAGTTAGAGTTGAGTCGGCGTTGAGACGGTGTAATGTGCGACGTGAGATACCTTTAAGATGCGAAAGGGAATACTCCGATGGTTCGGACATTCGTCAAGAATGCCGGACGTTTGTCTGGTTAAAAAATATACAATGTGAAAGTGGAAGGATGTAGGTACAGGGGGACACCGACACTCGTCTACCTAGACCAAATCGGTCATGTATTGAAGAATGGTGGAGTCTGAAACCGGCGAGCGTGTATGAAGAGTATTATGAATGTTGAGGAAGCGAGCGATGTATGCAAGAATAGAACTTTTTAGCACTCTTGCACTCTCTGCCTACCCGGCAAGGGAAATGGCGTGACGACAAGTAAGTAAGTACTACTATATCGTCGCCAATGAAATGTACGGGAGAAAAGAAACGAGCTTATTATTTAAAACGCTAGTTTATTACAAAGTTGTTGCGGGCCGGTGACGACCCACTGTATAAAATTTACATCACTGGAACTCGTGCCGAAGCCGGGATGAGCGCCGGTTTCGGTCGGGACCTTTAGTTCCATCGTTCTGCTGGACGAGGCGGGTAAGCTGCTGGAGAGTATTCTTGCTGCCCGCATCGGCCAGTACCTGCGCAATGTCGGACCCGACTACCCAGCCCTACCACCAGTAATGCAATGGGTGATATAACTGCGGGAAAGATGGGGTGTTGACACTTGTATTCTTAGTCTGTCACCACACGGACACTGACACTGCCACCAAACGCAAAAAAAAATATGCGTAAGTGAGTTTGTTTGTTACGTACACTTCCACACCATTACTACTGAACCAAACATCGAGTAATTTCGCATAGGTATCTATCTACCTATATATATAGTTTGGAGCCCAGAAAAGGACAGGCTACTTTTCATCCAGGAATAATGAATGTTTCCCATGGGATAGCCGTTTTTACATACCATACCGAGATAATCAGCACGCCGTAGAGTGATGTTATTATATTCTGAAGTCCCGCGGAAGGAGTCGCGGGTAGAATCTAGTTATATACAAATAACAAAATCTTTTTTATTTTTAAGCGGTTTGGACTGTTTATGTTTTTAATACTTACTGTTAAGGCAAACCCTATCTTGTTGCACTTTATAATGGCTGGTAATACGGTCTTATTAAGACTGTTGGTTTGATGGTAAACAAAAAGAAAACGATACAAACTTTACAGAGAGAGCCAGAAGTGTCGCACAAAGAGGGTAAGGCGCCGGAGGAAAATATATAAACTATAAGTTTTAAGTAAAATTCCAGTATTGGAGCGGATTTTTTTCCGGTGCCCATGAGCGGCATTAAGTTTAAATTCGGCCCTGACCAGTTGCAGACCACACAGGTGGATAGACGTTGTGTATTTGTGTGAGGGAAAAAATGGCAATTATAGCCAAAGGCTGTCCACAAGGGGGGGTCCTCTCACCGCTGCTGTGGAATTTAGTTATAAATGACCTGATCACCAAACTCGATGCTAAGCACAAATACACGATAGGTTATGCGGACGACCTTGCAATCTTGATCTCAGGTAAGGTAACCGACACCATGTGCAACTTAACAAGCGCTAAGGACAGTAGAAACTTTGTGTAGTGAATACGAAATAACGGTAAACCCCGCTAAGACCAGGCTAGTAATGTTCACGAGAAAAAGAAACCTAGGAAACTACAGCCTTCCTAAACTATTCGGTACGGAACTACAACTATCAAATGAGGTCAAATATTTAGGCCTTACACTTGATAGCAAATTAAATTGGAGTAGCCACTTAGACAATAAAATAAATAGGTAAGCATAACCTTCTCTTCTTCATTCTGGCAATGCCGGAGAATGATTGGGAAAAAATGGGGTCTGAACCCAAAGATCATTCTATGGTTATACACCACAATCATGCGCCCCATGCTCACTTATGGTGCTGAAGGTTGGTGGCCTAGGACCAGACTGAGCACAGCAGCAAATAAACTTGTAAGGAAAGAAATTCAATTGACTCGGCGGAAGGCGGTAGGCGAGGCGAGATGGTGTTTGGTGGGGAGGAGCGCTGGAGTGGTGAGGCGAGGAGTGGTGCTAAGGTTATATAAAGCGCAGTGATTGCACCACCACATATAATTAAGAGATTTAGTATTAAACGCATATTTTGTTCATTGTTCGTTATAAACTTAAAATAAACTACTTTTCAGTGTCAGCATTTTATTAGTCTATTTATCATTAAACACAAAGTGGAAAATGTGAAATCGAAAATAACAGTCACGAGCAGGATTATTAGAGGTTATTTTCGATTTCACATTTTTCACTTTGTGTTTAATGTATAGTGCTAAGCATCTCAAATGCTAAAAATATATATATAAATAGTCTATTTATCATATTAGTTTTCCTATTACATTCAGAAGTGGGTATAGTTAAACTAAAGAAGAAAAACAAATCAGTATGAAGAGATTTGGTAGTACTTCAGGACATCAGCCACACTCTAAGAGAACTAGAAAATCGTGTGATTCACAAAGTAGAGCTATTTGAAGACACGATTGGAGACAACTTGATAAGAGTATCAATCCAGGGAACAGGACCGGGGGACTACTGCACAAGACCCAGACGTTACAGCATGGGTGGCGTTGTGTATGCCGTGGCTAGCGCGGTGCTACGCAACGGCAATGGTTACCTGCGAGTCAGCAACATCGGCTCCGGCCCCATTGCATGGAAGAAAGGAATGGTGGTCACTCGAGCTGAGAAGTGTACTTCTAATATTGAGGTGAGTTCAAAATGTTTTACTGTAAGGAGAGATAATTCGGACAATTTCGATTCTGAGTTAGCAAAAGTGGATATGGGTGGTATTAAACCAAATTTAGGTGTTAAATTGATTGAACTATTGAAATCGTACAAAGATTGCTTTGCTAGCTCAATTAAAGAAATTGGTTGCACTAATTTAGGAGAAATGACTATAGAATTGACCACTAACAAACCAATCGTACGGAAACCATATAGATAAGCTCATTCAGAGAGACACGTCGTTGCTAAATTAGTAAATGATCTGGTAAGTGGTGGCATTGTAAGAGAGTCAAAGTCAGAATATGCATCTCCCATTATACTCGTACGTAAGAAAAATGGCGAGTTTAGGTTGTGCGTTGATTATCGGGATCTAAATACTGTAACTGTTAAGGATCGTTTTCCTATGCCCCACATTGATGACCAATTATCAAAACTGGCTGGTAAAAGCTACTTTACATGTTTAGATTTATTTTCTGATTACCATCATTTGAGAGTACATTCAGATTCTATAAATAAGACTGCATTTATTACACCTGATGGTTTGTTTGAATATCTGAGAGTACCTTTTGGGTTAGCCAATGCACCGTCTGTTTTTATGCGCGTTATTCATTAATTAACAAAACTTGTGGGTAGTGATGAAATAATTACGTTTATGGATGACATGTTGTTGTCTACGTCCACGGCTTGTGCGGGTTTAGAATTATTAGAAAAAGTGCTAGTTCAGTTGCGGTTTGCAGACTTAAAATTAAATATGAAAAAATGTACATTCCTCAAATCAACTATACTGTTTCTTGGCCACGAAATAAGTTCATGGTATTAGACCTGGTGACCAAAAAATAGCAGTGGTACACAATTTTCCTAGACCAAGTAATTTACATCAGTTACGCCAATTTTTAGGACTGTGCAGTTATTTTAGAAAGCACATAAATAAATTCGCTCTTATACTCGTAGCAAAGCCATTAACTGATTTGACAAAAAAATTACTTTACTTGCGATTCAAGAGTATGATATTAAATCGAATATAGACCACAGGCCAGGATGAAACATGTAGACGCTCTGAGTCGTAACCCATCAACTACGGGAGCGGTAGATGCTAATATGGATATGTTACAATCGTTTCTTATCGGCGTAGAACTAAATATGATATCTTGTGATGATTGGTACTTAACTATTCAATTACAGGACGATAAGCTATATGACATAATTAAACAATTAACGGAGGGTAATGCGTGCAACGATATAAAAAATAACTATAAAATTAAAAACTATCGATTATATAGAAAAACTTTAAACGGTGATCGGTTAGTTGTACCCACATTTGCTAGATGGAAATTTATGCAGAAGTTCCATGACCAAATAGGGCATGTAGGTATAAGGCGTTGCGAAGAATTGATTAAATCTGACTATAGGTTCCCGAAGATGACCCGCTTTATAAAAAAATATGTGACTAACTGTTTAGAGTGCGCTTATGCCAAAAGTAATCACGGGAAGCTTAACGGAGAACTGCACCCTATTCCTAAGCCATCCATACCAATGGAAGTTGTTCCTATCGATCACCTTGGTCCCTTTAGTAGTATAATGGTAATATTTTTTCATGTGCTGTACGAGACTTTTGTTTCCGTTTAGGGCCGATTTTAGTGAGATAGTTTTTAATATCTTTCAATGTATTTGAAATACATAATAATCTTTTAAAGGCATTACAAGACAATATTATATGTAGTGTAGTGACTTGTAGGTAACTGACTGAAATTGAACAAAGATATACATATAGTTAGTTTTGAATTTATTCAAAACTTACCTTACCAACCGTACCCAAAGCGTCATTATTAACAACACAGAAAGTAAGCCACTTGATATTGAGTTTGGAGTTCCACAGGGTAGTGTCTTAGGACCTACCTTGTTCTTAATATACATAAATGATTTATGTAAACTTTCTCTTCCCAATGTTGACATAATTACGTATGCTGATGATACTGCATTAATAGTTCACGGAGACAGCTGGAACCATGTTAGGACTTTATCACAAACTACAATCACATCCGTAAACACGTGGCTTTCAGAAAATCTTTTAACTTTAAATTTAAGAAAAACATGTTTCATAGCTTTCTCGCCAATACTGTCATCTCAGCCAGATTCCTCCTTCCAAATTATTACTCATAAGTGTGGAAAAGAAAACGTTGACAACTGTAACTGTCTCGCCATAACTCGATCAGATTACATCAAATACTTGGGTGTTTTCATTGATCCTACTCTTTCCTGGACATTCCACATAAAGTCACTTACCGACAAAATTAGAAAATTTATTTTTGTATTCAAAAAACTGCGTAATAGCGCTGACCAAAAGACATTAAGGACGGTGTACTTCGCATTAGCCCAATCCATTTTGTCGTATTGTGTGTCAGCCTGGGGTGGAGCTACTAAAACCCGTATGATTAGCCTTGAGAGAGCACAACGCGCTGTTCTAAAAGTGATGGCATTCAAACCCAGACTTTTTCCGACTGATGAACTTTATAGACAAATGGAGGTCCTAACAGTTAGGAAGTTATATGTATTAAATGTTGTACTTCGCAAACATTCGGAAACAAAATACGATCCTGAGCTTGTTACCAGAAAAAGACGCTCTGACATAGTCTGTAAAATACGTAGATTCAGCTTAGCTACACTAGAACGTTTCTATTATTTTCTTAGCCCTATATTATACAATAGAATTAATAAAATCTTAAATATATACCCATTGACACAGTCTCAATGTAAAAAAAGTCTAATAAGATGGCTCCAAATGTTAACATATGATGAAGTAGAATGCTTAGTAAAAGTATGATGCACAA
The DNA here is from genome assembly GCA_948253155.1 of Leucoma salicis. Taxonomy (NCBI): domain Eukaryota; kingdom Metazoa; phylum Arthropoda; class Insecta; order Lepidoptera; family Erebidae; genus Leucoma; species Leucoma salicis. The sequence continues at coordinate 18,132,067 of OX411818.1, forward strand.
ATAAGTAAATAAAAAAAGAAAAAAAAGAAAGAAATAAAATCCACTGGCATAAACACACACACACATACTCACGCACATAGCCAATACCATACACTCATTTTCATTCTCACCATACACACACACACATTTTCATTCACACTATACACACACACACTCACTCACTCACCACAAACACACATACTTACCTACAATTTTGTTTTTTCTATTATTTGTTAAGGACTCCATATTTTGTAACACGGAGGTTGGGCGTTAACAACTGCAACACAGTCTTTTAGATTAATGTAGATTGTTATCGAATTTTAAGATGTACATGTAGTTCTATACAAATAAATATTATTATTATTATTATTATATATTTTATTTCACCTGATAATTACGCTGTGTGAACCTGGACAAAGTGGCTGGCAACGATGTGGCTACGTAGGCTGAGGCTGGAGACTGCTACACTGCAGTGCTGCTATACAGGCTGCATTTCGGGCCGGGCTATTCCCTGGACTCCTTGGGCCGGGCTATTCCCTGGACTCCGTTGGCCGGGCTATTCCCTGGACTCTGCTCGTTCTAAACTAGTACTGCTTCTGGTCGTGAAACAACGCTAAAAGTGCTTGCGTTGCTCTTCTTAGTGCTCTAATTGCTTTTCTTTGGCATTTCTTGTAAATGAGATGTAAAACTCCAATAAGCAATATAACCAGAGAGAGATACTATTAGGAGTATTTCGGCGACATTGGAAGATCCAAAGGAGTGGTCGGTGGAGGCCTGAGCTTCGCCATTCGCGTTCTGGGCTATGATAACTTCTTCTTTTGAGTTACTTTTTCCCATATTTTCTTCTTTCTTCTATGAAAATCTTCTAAATTGCATCTTGAATTTTTGGTTACTTGTCCTTGAAAAATCTTGACTAGCTTGACTGGCTGACTTGACTTTCTTCTATGAAAATCTTCTAAATTGCATCTTGAATTTTTGTTTACTTGTCCTTGAGAATTCTTGACTGGCAAGGTCGATTTTGGTGGCAGGGTCGCCATATAATGGTGTATATAGGTTCTAGTTACATAGAGAGGAATGAGTGTACGTCAGTATCGTATGAAATGATATTTATTTCTGAGTTACAAATAACACTTAAGACTAGGTAATACAATGATGCTTACTTAGCACTACTTGACAACATATTCAGCAACGTTATATTAATATGGATCGACCAAGGTAGGTCCTTACAGTAGAACTAAAAAAGGTTATCAGTATATCCTAATGGTGGTAGATTCTTTTTCGAAATTTTTACTAGCACGTCCAACCAGAACAATTAATTCAGTCGAGACCGTTGCAGTTCTTAAGGATATGTTCGGTCTGTTCGGTTTTCCTAAAAGAGTTGTGTCAGACAGAAACTTAGCCTTTACGAGTAGGACTTTCAAGGAATTTGCAATCAGTTACAATTTCCATCACACTCTAAATGCCATCGCGTGTCCGCGTGCCAATGGACAAGTGGAGAGCTACAATCGTACATTGCTAGATGCAATGCGTACTCGTAATGTAGACCCTAATATGTGGACTGCATGCATACCAGATATAGTTTGGGGTATGAATAATACTGTGAGCAGCAGTCTAGGTTATCACCCTTATGAAATTATGTTTAGTCATAGAGGTAGGTTAATGCCTAACTTAGCTGGTAATGAGGTGTCTATACCGGTCGGCGAAAAGCGTACGAACGCTTCTAAGCAATTAGAACGGCAGGCCGAAATGATGAAGCAACGATATGATAAGCGCCGAAAACCTGAAAACGCTTTTAAAAAGGGGGACTTGGTTCTTTGGAAACAATCTCCTTCTGGTGGTGAAGTTAAAAGTGTAAATAATAAATTAAAAGTTATATATTCTGGGCCCTATATTGTACAAAAAGTGTTAAATAATGGTCGCTACGAAATTAGGAGTGTAAAAGGAATGCGTGGCTACAAAAAATTCACGGGTATTGTAGCAGCAGATTCTCTTCGTGTTTATCGGAGTGCTCCTGAGTGTAGTGAGACCAGTAGTGACGATGACGTAGTTGCTAGGGATGACTTGATTGATTTACTTGAGAGCTAACGAGGCGTGTGCACCAATTGCGCCGCACCACCTACCATCACACGGTGTGAAAGCTCACTGCCTGAAATCTACATCACGCAGCGTGCGGTCAGGCGGGAGCCGCGGCTGCTGGACGTCCATAAGTCTAGTGGGCCGGATGGCATCCCTGCGGTGGTTCTACGAACGTGCGCCCCTGAGTTGACCCCCGTCCTCACGCGCCTGTACCGTCTCTCATACAATACCGGCAGGGTTCCAGCTTCGTGGAAGGTAGCCCATGTTCACCCGATTCCCAAAAGAGGTGACCGGTCGGACCCGTCGAATTACAGGCCGATTGTGATGACATCTCTACTCTCTAAGGTCTTGGAGAAGGTTATTAACCGCCGGCTCCTGCAGTACCTAGAGGATCACCAGCTGATCAGTGACCGCCAATATGGCTTCCGTCACGGTCGGTCCGCTGGTGATCTTCTTGTATATCTTACCCAGGGTTGGGCTGAGGCCTTGGAGAGTGGGGCTGAGGTGCTAGCAGTTGGCCTGGACATCGCGAAGGCGTTCGATAGGGTCTGGCATAGGGCCCTTCTGTCGAAGCTACCATCTTATGGAATCCCCGAGGGACTCTGCAAATGGATCGCCAGCTTACTGCGGGGTCGGAGCTTCAAAGTCGTAGTAGACGGCTGCTGCTCCGATACCATGGAGGTTAATGCTGGCTTACCACAAGGCTCGGTGCTCTCCCCGACGCTGTTCATCCTGCACATCAATGACATGCTCTCGATAGAGAATATGCGTTGCTATGCGGATGTAGTACGGGTGATGCGCGATATGCCGGCCATCAGAAAGTTCCTCGGAACATGCTGGAGGAGAGACGGGCACAACTTGTGTCTGAAATCGAGAGCTCTCTAGGGCGGGCCTCGGAATGGGGAGAAAAGAACTTGGTTCAATTCAACCCTACGAAGACACAGGTTTGCGCGTTCACTGCAAAGAAGGACGCATTTGTCGTGGCGCCACAGTTCCAAGGAGTAACTCTCCCAATCTCGGATAGTATTGGGATCCTCGGCATCGATATTTCAAGCAAAGTCCAATTCGGGAGTCATTTGGAGGTCAAAGCCAAATTGGCAAGCAAAAAACTGGGCGTCCTGAACAGAGCCAAGCGGTACTTCACACCGAGGCAGAGACTTGCACTTTATAAGGCACAAGTCCGGCCGCACGTGGAGTACTGCTCACATCTCTGGGCAGGCGCACCAAAATACCAACTCGACCCACTTGACTCCCTGCAAAGTGCAAAGGCGTGCTGTTCGAATTGTCGACGATCCCAATCTCACGGATGAACTGGAGTCGCTGGGGCGGCGGAGAGACTTTGGGTCTCTTTGTGTGCTCTATCGACTCTTCAATGGAGAGTACTCTGAGGAACTGTTTGAGGTGGTACCAACACCCCCTTTTTACCACCGGACCAAGACTTAATAGGGTTCATCCACACCACCTGGAAACGATCTCATCCAAGACGGTTCGTTTCCAGGGCTCTTTTCTACCACGTGCGTGTAGGCTCTGGAATGATCTTCCTGCTGCGGTGTTCCCCCAGCGCTACGACATGTCCCTCTTTAAACGAGGTTTGAGAAGAGCACTTTACTCACGGTAGGCGGCGGCTACCACTTACCATCAGGTGGGCCGTTAGCTCGTCTGCCACCGTTGGCAATAAGAAAAAAAAAAATTGCGGTGCAATTGTTTCAGGATGGCTGACTGTAACGAAAGAAATTCAATTGACTCGGCGGAAGGCGGTAGGCGAGGCGAGATGGTGTTTGGTGGGGAAGAGCGCTGGAGTGGTGAGGCGAGGAGTGGTGCTAAGGTTATATAAAGCGCAGTGATTGCGAGTTCGAGCCACATATAATTAAGAGATTTAGTATTAAATGCATATTTTGTTCATTGTTCGTTAGACAGCCGAATCACTAAACAGTTACGAGTACTTCGGCTAACTAAGCAGCAACTGCGGATAATCGCGGCAGCTATCACTGGTCACGGATCCTTTAACAAACATTTATTTGTCTTGGGAATCACAGACAGCCCACTTTGCAGAGCGTGCCTGCAAGAGGAGGAGACGGCGGTCCATGTGTTGCAGCACTGTGCGGAGGTCGCCACATACAGGACCAAATACTTCAGGAGCTCAAGTTCTTTCCGGGAGATCACCAGTAACACCAAGGGGCTGTTGGCGTTCTTCCGGGAGCTGGGGTGGATCGAGTAAAGGTTTCACACCCACCCACACACAAAACACGCGCTCATGACGTGGAGTTGCGGAGAACAGCCCGCCGAACCAATACCAATACCAATAAAGGTAGTATTTAAATACTACGTAATTACGTATCATTCTAAAGTATGGCAGATGAGCAGACATTCTGTGTGACCTGTCATGAAGTAACTACGTCATGTGTTTTGGCTGTAGCAGAAGATAGCGGTTTATTCTTTCATTTCATATCTGAGAAATTCGAGCGGCTTGAATATATTCTCGGTATAGTTGAGTCCATGAACGACGGTTACCATTTACCATCTGGTGGGCCGTGGCTCGTCTGCCATCAATATCATTAAAAAAAAATCTGTATTTGACATGCAATACATTGGGCAAATTACATAAAACATAATGTAATTAGATCGATTTTGTCTACATAGGTAAAGACCCAATCTCTACTGCTGATCGATATCTCTATATAAATATGAAAGTTTGGTTGTTTGTTAAGCCTAGACTAATACCTATTCCTTATTAATGTGGAATTTAGGATGTTTGTTACTATTTTACTTTTACTTTCTGATATTTAATTTACACGAATGTTAAGTAGGTACACATTTTGAAATAAAACTACGTTTACGGAATCTATCGCATTCTCTATCACTTGATTTTCTACTATCCGACGTGTCGAATAATTTACAGCATTCATGATCACGGGTGGACTTAGATGGTAGACGTCTAATTACAGAACAATTTATACCAAAGGCGTCTAAGGCTGATGTCTTGTTTCAACGGTTTCATCTACCCACAGTTATACGATTTTACAATTTGGTTTATTTACTTTAACCCTCCTAATTAAAAAAAAAACTAGACGTCGTCGGACGTCTACCAGATGTGAAAGCATCGAAATTATTTTGTAGAAATAAAATGATCATAACTTGACAAAGCACCTACTCCTCAAGACGAATGAAACGAGTATAAATTCGATAGGGTTGCGTCATTTCATTACAGAGTTACTGTGGCCACCTTCCAGCTCCATCATCAGACTTTTAACTTTCCGCTAAGAAAATTGAAAATCAACCTCTCATAACTTTTGAACGGCTTGACCGATTTCATCGCGGTTGGCGTCATTCGAAAGGACTTGACCAAACTTAGATTTTGAATACAATTAGGACCGATTCGAACCGGTAGATCTTGAGAAATCTCAAAAAAACTAAAATTTTTGTTTTCAAATGTGGTTTTCTAGAATAAAATTTAAACGGTTTTACCGATCGATTCCAAGAACTAATCAGCTCTTAACATAAAAAAAACACGTCGATCGCCGCCAATCCGGTCAAAATCAGTTGATTCATTCGTGAGATATTGTTGTCGAAAAAAAAATTAAAAAAATGCTTTTTTCAGAATTTCTATGAAATTTTCAGTCTGACTAGTTTGAGCTTTAAGATTCTTCAACTGCCTCGGTGGTGAAGCGGTAGTGTATGCGACTGCTAATCATGAGGTCTCGGGTTCGATCGTCGGGCAAAGTTATTGAACTTTTTCCTAAAAGTAGCAGCCCGGAGTTTGGAAATGTGCCCGGTAGACGTCAATAGGCTCGCCTCCTATTACGTGGGACTTAAACATAGCTGGCGAATCGTGGGTGTGTAATACACCTCTGCCTACCCCTTCGGGGAATACAGGCGTGATTCTGTGTTTGTTCTATGTCGGCCCACCTGATGGTAAGTGGTAACCGTCGCTCATGGACTTTGGCAACACCATGGGTACAGCCAAGCCGCCGCCTACCGTGAGTAAATTGCTCTTCTCAAACCTCGTTTAAAGAGGGACAAGTCGTAACGCTGGGAAACACCCAGCTAACAGGAAGTTCATTCCAGATCTTACACGTACGTGGTAGAAAAGAACGCTGAAAATGAACCGTCTTGTACGAGATCGTTCCCAGGTGGTATGGATGAACCCTAGTACGGCGTCTCGTGGTCCGGTGGTAAAACGGCGATGTTGGTACCACCTCAAACAGTTCCTCAGAGCACTCCCCGTTGAAGAGTCGATAGAGCACACAGAGAGCCCCAAAGTCTCTCCGCCGCCCCAACGACTCCAGCTCATCAGTGAGATTGGGATCGTCGACAATCCGAACAGCACGCCTTTGCAGGGAGTAAAGTGGGTCGAGCTGGTATTTCGGTGCGCCTGCCCAGAGATGTGAGCAGTACTCCACGTGAAGGCGGACTTGTGCTTTATACAGCACAAGTCGCTGCCTCGGGGTGAAGTACCGCTTGGCTCTGTTCAGGGCGCCCAGTTTCTTGCTCGCCAATTTGGCTTTGTCCTCCAAATGACTCCCGAACTGGACTTTGCTGGATATGTCGATGCCGAGGATCCCAATACTTTCGGAGACCGGGAGAGTTACCCCTTGGAACTGGGGCGTCACGACAAATGCGTCCTTCTTTGCAGTGAACGCGCAAACCTGTGTCTTCGTAGGGTTGAATTGAAACAAGTTCTTTTCTCCATATCCCGAGGCCCGCCTTAGAGAGCGCTCTACTTCAAACACAATTTGGGACCGCCTCTCCTCCAGTTTGTTCCGAGGGACTTTCTGATAGCCGGTATATCGCGCATCACCCGTACTGGCATCCGCATAGCAATGCATACTCTCTATCGAGAGCAAGTCATCGATATGCAGGATGAACAGCGTTGGGGAGAGCACCGAGCCTTGAGGAACACCAGCATTAATCTCCATGTTACCAGAGCAGCATCCGATTACAACGACTTTGATGCTGCGACCATGGAGGAAGCCGGAGATCCATTTGCAGAGCCCCTCGGGGATTCCGTATGATGGTAACTTCGATAGAAGGGCCCTATGCCAGACCCTGTTGAATGCCTTCACGATGTCCAGGCTGAATGCCAAAGCCTCACCCCCACCCTCCAAGTCCTCTGCCCAGCGATAAGTGAGGTACACGAGAAGATCACCAGCAGACCGACCTTGAAGAAAGCCGTATTGACGCGGTTGATAACTCTCTCCAGTGAAAAGTCTTCAGAATCAAATCTTCAGTTTTTCGTCTTCCTTCGTAACGCTCATATTCACATCAACAGTTTCGGTTTCAGACGGTGTGTCCATCACGCCGTCATCAGATGGACGATAATCTGAATCGTTATTATCAGATATTTTTATATATATTTTTAGCATTTGACATGCTTAGCACTATACATTAAACACAAAGTGAAAAATGTGAAATCGAAAATAACAGTCAGGAGCAGGATTTTAACCTGCATCTTCTGGATACCGTCCAGATGCTTTACCAATTCAGCCATCCTGACAATTGCTCCTGACTGCTAATTTCGATAACACATCATACTTAACGTCTTTGGGCGCAGGCGTCACCCAAATTCAAATCCTGCTCCTGACTGTTATTTTCGATTTCACATTTTTCACTTTGTGTTTAACGTTATTATCAGGTCAGAAATCACCGTCTTCTGAGCTAGATGAAGTTATATTATCAATTTCCTTTTGAGCTACAGAGCTTATTAACGGATCCAGATTATTTGCGCACGAGGGGTTCGTTATACTTGTGACAGAAGCATCACAAAGGTATTGAGGTGAATTAATAAAATGAAAATAATCAAAGGTATTATTAGTCAAGTCTAAACAGTTCTTTGTTTGCTATGGAATTAGAAACCTAAATATCAACACGGATATTGTTAATACTTGTCTACCTGTATAACATTATATCATAGAGTAAAGTAATCATACTAAAATATTACATCTACAAACTGAGCTGTAACAGAGCTGTGTGTCTGTACTAGAAAAAATACTGTATAGGCATGTAGGCTATATAGGCGTGTCTAAACACAAAAAGTTTTTGATGTGAAACATCTAATGCGGAGGGAGGGTAAAATCGGCTGTTAGCGTGGTGACGCTTTTATTGTACCTACTTGGCCCGTTCAAATCTTGCAAGTCTTTTTGTCCGTGTGGTGACGGACTAAGAATACAAGTGCCACCACCCCATTCTTTCCCACGGGTGTCGTATGAGGCGACTAAGGGAAGTAAGCAATTATCATCCATTACATGACTGGTGGTAGGGCCGAGTACCAAGTGGGAGTACTCACTTGGTATCGGGCCCGAGCGGGTTGGTACCGCCATCTCCCGTGTGACCGGCCATGAAGCACATCGTTGCGATTTGGCTGTAGCAGGAGATAGCCGTTTATATTTTATTTCATATCTGTGAAATGAGTTGGTGAGCAGCGGCTTGACAATACTATCGGTATAGTCGAGTGCGACGGTTACCATTTACCATCAGATGGACCGTGGATCGTCTGCCACTACATGCAATAAAAAAAAAATAAGTTAAATTTGACACACTTCCCGGTTTCCGATTGAGCTGAAATTTTACACGCATGTGTATATCACGTGACAATGCAATATTATGATAAAATGGAGCTGGTCTGATGATGGAGCTGGAAGGTGGACATAGAAACTCTATAATAAAAAAGCGCAACCCCATCGAGTTTGGGCTCGTATGATTCGTCTTGACGACTACTTTGTCTCTAGATAATAATATAATAATATTTTTTATTGTTTCAAACATTACAAGCTTCTTAAGACTAAAATTCACTGGTCTCCACACTAGGATAACCTGTGTCGTGGAGACCAGTTACTTCCCCTTTAAAAAAGAATATAATACAAAAGAAAAAAAAATACATATTAACTAACAGAAAACGTGGCTGGTGTGTCTTAGTGTGTGTACGTGTGTGTGCATGTTTGTGTGTGCATGTGTGTGTGTGTGTGCATACTTGTGCCATTTCATACAAAAACATTGAGTAACTCCTCCGTTTCACTATAGATCTGAGGTTGTAGCCAGTTATCGATAGTTTTTCGACAGTTGTATTTATTCATAAGAATAATCTTATTATCAAATAAATAGATTTTTGAGTACAGGTACGGTCCAAAGAAACTAAAACATCTGCGTGCAAAAGATGTACGTACTCTTGGACAGTCCCATTTAAGTTTTCTATAGGATGCTTTGGTTACATTTTTTACTACTTTATGAAATCGCAAGATTGTTGATGCTATAAATAGTTGTCTTACACTTAAAAATTTGCACTGAGCATATAATAGATCAGTTGGGTAACGCCAACGCCAGCTCCCCACGCAACTACACAATATTTAAGAATTGACTGACATAAACTCAAGTAAACTATTCTAAGGATCTTGGTGTTAGCAATGGAGCTCAACTTCTTCAATATATGGGAAAGCTTCTTTAAGCGAATACAAATTGCATTAATTTGAGCAGTCCAATCCAAACGCTCATCTATTAAGATGCCTAGATATTTAGTGAAAGCAACTTGTTTCAGTTCTGAGCATTGGCGTTTTGTGTTGTTAGCACAAATGTGCAACTTGATATGGATAGGACTTTTTGGCGCAGATTTTTCAGTGATCCGAAAAGCAAGATAACTTGTTTTTGCTACATTTAAAGAGAGGAGATTGTTTTGTAACCAAGCGTTTATAGATTTAAGCCCAGATGGTATCCAGGGTCTGACGATGGAGCTGGAAGGTGGCCACAGTAACTCTGTAATGAAACTACGCAACCCTATCGAGTTTATACTCGTTTGATTCGTCTTGAGGGGTATTTTGTCAAGTTATGATCATCTGCTCGTGACTGTTATTTTGGATTTTAAATTTTTCACTTTGTGTTTAATGTATAGTTCTATGCATGTCAAATGCTAAAAATATACCTACATAAAAATATCTAAATATTTTATTTCTTCAAAATAATTTGGATGTTTTCACAACTGTTAGACGTCCCGCGATATCTAGTTTTTTTTAGATTTTTTGTCCGTTTATCTATTTGTTCGTTCGCGTATCACGCAAAAACTACTGAACGGATTTTGATGCAACTTCTTTTATGAGATAGCTCTCGATTTGACTTGAAGAACTGGTATACATTTTATCGCGCTACTATATTAGGAACCTGAGATAGAAGCTATAAACTAGCTTTTGGCTGCGGTACATTTTTTGTGTGAATTTATACAAAGAAGAATAATACACAAGTACCTATAGGTATATTGTTACGTTAGATATTATAAGTCTTCCAGTCGAAGCGTCAATCAATTATAAGTAATCTGTAATTATAGTCAGTTACTTATTTGGATCGTTCCCTGCTATCTGCTACCAATTCAAATTCAAATTCAAATTCAAAAATATCTTTATTTCGTAGGCCTCTTAAGTAGCACTTAAAATCGTCAATAATACACTAATAATTAAAATAATTAACACGAGCGCCTGAGGCGAGTGCAACCGCAATAACAAAGTGGCGATTGCAATCGCCACAAGCGGCCGGATTCCGTAGTAAAGCCTTTCATGAGAAGAACCCGGCAAGAAACTCATGGGCCACTTTTTTAAATTGCAAATTTATTACAATTTAATATAATTTTTATAACATTACATTATTTCTTATAAAACAACTTTGAAAATTAATGAATGAGGAGCAGCTCAAGCCCATTTAGTTTTATCCTCAAGATAATCCGAAACAGTGTAATAACCTTGATTACAAAGTCTAATTTTTATGGCTTTCTTAAACTTATTTAGTGGCATGTTTCGGACATTTTCAGGAATTTTATTGTAGAAGCATATACATTGCCCCATGAAAGATCTACTGATTCTGTGGAGACGAGTACTGTGAGCAACAAGATTGCCTTTGTTCCTTGTATTAATGTGATGAACGTCGCTATACTTATCAAAGCTTCTGATGTTTTTCTTGACATACAACAGATTTTCATATATAAATTGAGACACGACAGTTAGAATATTTATTTCTTGAAATTTCTGTCTAAGGGAAACTCTCGGGCCCAGATTATAGATTGCACGAACGGCCCTTTTCTGAAGTACAAATATAGAATTTAAATCGGCGGAGCATCCCCATAGCAGTATGCCATAGGACATAATACTATGAAAGTAACTGAAATAAACTATTCTAGCCGTTTCAACATCAGTCAATAATCTAATTTTTTTTACCGCATATGCCGCTGAGCTAAGCCTACCTGACAATTTTTTAATATGGGGGCCCCATTGGAGTTTGTTATCTATAGTGATACCTAGGAAAACCGTGGACTCCACAAGGTCCAGTTCGACGCCATTCAATTGTACATTGGTTTTACATGCCTTACATTGGGTGTAGTAAATTTTATACATTTAGTTTTATTTTCACTTAAAACTAGGTTATTAGTATTGAACCAATGAACAACTTTAGATAGTGTGTTGTTCACATCGTCATAATTAATTTGTTGCCTTCTTATTTTAAATAATAAAGATGTATCATCTGCGAACAACACAATATTTCGATTATCTCCTACGTAGTATGGTAGGTCGTTAATATAGACTAAGAACATAAATGGCCCCAACATGGACCCCTGCGGCACACCCATTGTCATGACAGACCCATGTGATAACGTGCCATTAACATCGACCCTTTGAATTCTATTGCTCAAATAAGAAGTCAAAAGCTCGAGAGCCCTGTTCCTGATTCCGTAATGGTATAACTTTTTAATGAGGGTTTCATGATGTACACAGTCAAATGCCTTAGACAAATCGCAAAATACGCCTAACGCATCGTGCGAATCTTTCCAAGCTTTAAATATGGTTTTTAACAATTCTAGACCTGCATCAGTAGTAGAGCGATTCTTTGTGAAGCCGAACTGGTTTTTATGAAAAAATGTATGATTGTCAAAATGATCAACCATTTGTTTGAGAATAAGCTTCTCAAATACTTTACTTAGTGTCGGTAGTACAGAAATTGGACGAAAACTGAGGTCTGAGGTACTGCCAGATTTAAACAAAGGAATTACTCTACTAAACTTCATAAGGTCGGGGAATACACCATTAACAAAACAACCGTTAAACACAGATGTCAATTGGGGAGCAATAATATGAATAATTGAGTTAACTAACTTAACAGACATACCCCATAAATCCGCAGTTTTTTTAATATTAAGACTTTTAAAAGAATTTATAACACTGTTGACATTGACATCCGAGAATTTAAAGGAAGTATTACATATCGGAACACATTGCCTAAGGAGCGATTCGGCTGCAGTAGGAGACAACGTCAGATGTTTTGTTGTTAAAACAGGAATATTAGTAAAATAATTTTCAAATGCCGTTGCCACTTCTCGATTCGCTCTTACATTTTTGTCATCTATTTTCAAGTTAAAGTCCCTCTTGCGCACTGTTTCTCTACCAGTTTCACTGTTTATCACCTTCCAAGTCATTTTAATAATATCGCCGGATTTTTTGATTTTATTTTTCAGATATAGTGATTTAGCACAGGAACAGGCTCGTTTAAATGTTTTGGAATAGTTTTTTACATATTCCAAAAATATTGGATTGTGATTATAGGTTTTTTCATTATAAAGTTCGTATAACCTTAGTCTACTTTTATAAACACCACAGGTAGCCCATTCACTAAAGCCCGCGCGAGCGCCAATATACAGTTTTAGGTTTAAAATTCTTGCTGAATTCATTACTTATCAACTGGAATAGAGCAGTATATAAATCGTTAGGGTTGTCATGAAAAGGCAACCGTGGTACTTTTTCAGATAGATACATTTAAAAAGCTCTAAGCGGCTAGAGTTCATTGGAACAAAGGTAACTTTATCTTTATGGACCTTACTAGTTCCAGGAAATACCACAAGTTGTCCACAGTGATCAGATTCCAGTTTCTTTATCATAGATTTATTAATTGGTTTTGCATTTGTAAATATATTATCTATACAAGTTGCGCTCAAAGAAGTAATCCTAGTAGGTTCCAGAAAAACATTGTACATGTTATAAGATTTCATTATAGTTATAAATTTTTGAGTAATAGTACTATTTTCAAGCAAATTTATATTAAAATCTCCACAGATCACAATTGTTTTATTTGAACAGGAGGTTTTAAATAAAATATCCTCTAAGTGTCTCTCAAAATCATCATATGGTGAACATGGGGGTCTATAAACACAAGCGACAATGAACTGCTCAGACTCAATACAAGCAATTTCAATAACCCGTTCAACAGAGAGGCAAATTCAAATTCAAATTCAAATTCAAAAATATCTTTATTTCATAGGCACTTAAAATCGTCAATAATACACTAATAATTAAAATAATTAACACGAGCGCCTGAGGCGAGTGCAACCGCAATAACAAAGTGGCGATTGCAATCGCCACAAGCGGCCGGATTCCGTAGTAAAGCCTTTCATGAGAAGAACCCGGCAAGAAACTCATGGGCCACTTTTTTAAATTCCCAATTTATTACAATTTAATATAATCTTTATAACTAAAATTACATTATATCTTATAAAACAATTTTGAAAATTAATGACTGAGGAGCAGCTCAAGCCCATTTAGTTTTATCCTCAAGATAATCCGAAACAGTGTAATAACCTTGATTACAAAGTCTAATTTTTACGGCTTTCTTAAACTTATTTAGTGGCATGTTTCGGACATTTTCAGGAATTTTATTGTAGAAGCATATACATTGCCCCATGAAAGATCTACTGATTCTGTGGAGACGAGTACTGTGAGCAACAAGATTGCCTTTGTTCCTTGTATTAATGTGATGAACGTCGCTATACTTATCAAAGCTTCTGATGTTTTTCTTGACATACAACAGATTTTCATATATAAATAGAGACACGACAGTTAGAATATTTATTTCTTTAAATTTCTGTCTAAGGGAAACTCTCGGGCCCAGATTATAGATTGCACGAACGGCCCTTTTCTGAAGTACAAATATAGAATTTAAATCGGCGGAGCATCCCCATAGCAGTATGCCATAGGACATAATACTATGAAAGTAACTGAAATAAACTATTCTAGCCGTTTCAACATCAGTCAATAATCTAATTTTTTTTACCGCATATGCCGCTGAGCTAAGCCTACCTGACAATTTTTTAATATGGGGGCCCCATTGGAGTTTGTTATCTATAGTGATACCTAGGAAAACCGTGGACTCCACAAGGTCCAGTTCGACGCCATTCAATTGTACATTGGTTTCTACATGCTTTACATTGGGTGTAGTAAATTTTATACATTTAGTTTTATTTTCACTTAAAACTAGGTTATTAGTATTGAACCAATGAACAACTTTAGATAGTGTGTTGTTCACATCGTCATAATTAAGTTGTTGCCTTCTTATTTTAAATAATAAAGATGTATCATCTGCGAACAACACAATATTTCGATTATCTCCTACGTAGTATGGTAGGTCATTAATATAGACTAAGAACATAAATGGCCCCAAGATGGACCCCTGCGGCACACCCATTGTCATGACAGACCCATGTGATAACGTGCCATTAACATCGACCCTTTGAATTCTATTGCTCAAATAAGAAGTCAAAAGTTCGAGAGCCCTGTTCCTGATTCCGTAATGGTATAACTTTTTAATGAGGGTTTCATGATGTACACAGTCAAATGCCTTAGACAAATCGCAAAATACGCCTAACGCATCGTGCGAATCTTCCCAAGCTTTAAATATGGTTTTTAACAAAATATCATTACGTACTTTATATTTAATTTTATTATCTATAATAATTAGGGCACCGCCCCGTATACTAATGTCTCTGTTGAATGAGCAAGCAACCTGGTGATTGGGAAAATTGAAAATGAATTGATTGTTTTTGAGCCAATGTTCTGTAATACAAAGAATATCTAATTCACAATCATTAATAAATAATTCAATTTCCAATTCTTTACCAAGCATACCTTGAATATTTTGATGTACCAGGTTGATAGGCTTTAATTTATTATTATTACACAATATACTATTACTAGAGCAAGAGGATGTCTCTTTTGTCTTTATTAGATTATAATTGGTTGATAAATTATTTTTAAAGCAAGAGGATATCTCTATTGTCTCATATTGTAATTTAAATTAGTACATGAAATGTCATTATTTTTATTACTATAAATGTCATCATTTAAATTACAAATGTCAACATCAGATTGCTCAATAAAAGCAAAGCTGTTAGCCAAGTTCTTGGCTGATGTATAAAAAAAATATGATAGCGAAGCTACCTGTTGTTTAAAATATTTACAAAGATAATATCTATCTTCTGTCCAATAATAATAATGCTTATTAACATAATTGTTAATGTCAATGACATGCATTTTGTCACTTATAACATAATTGCATTGAGTTTTTATATTATCCAATGTCATATTCAAACTGTAAGTATATTCATTTTCCAACTTCGTCAATTTTCTTTTATAGTGAAATGTGAACATAACTATTTTCTTTACATTTAGATTAGAAAGTTTCTTACTATATTGCAATAACTGTCTCTTGCTCACATTCTCCCTATTCCCTATAAATATTAAAAGTATATTATCAGGGACAAAATTATAATCAAATATTTTTAGCATAATATTGTGATATGATTGTCCTGGCATACAGTGATTGATAACTGAGTGTCCCTTATCTGATAGAATTATGTTATATTCGGTAATCTGAAGTTATAATTAAAATTATCGATTGGGGTAACAACAGCCGCACAGGGACACACTATTGTCTCAATTCTTAATCACATTTGTCTTACGACTAACGCCATCTACCGGCAAGCATCTATTGGAAAAGATGCGTGGTTCGATTCCCGCCCCTACTAAAAATCTCTTTTTCTTTATTCACAAATAATTTGTACTTTAACACATTCATACTTAACGTCCTGGGTGACGCCTGCGTCATCGGTCGGAAGTATTTTCATACATTATACCGACCAGGTATCTAAACTTAATTTTACAAATAAGATTTTTACCTAATAATGACGCAGCCCTATTTTATGGAAATTAGCAGTCGAGAGCAGTTGTCACGATGGCTAAATTGGTAAAGCATCTGGACGGTATCCAGGAGATGCAGGTTCAAATCCTGCTCGTGACTGTTATTTTCGATTTCACATTTGCCACTTTGTGTTAAATGTATACCAGTTTTTAAGTCTAATTAAGAGCTCTCAAATAACCGCTCAGTAGTTTTTGCGTAATGCGCGAACGGACAAACAGACAAAAATTCTAAAAATAAATTGTTTATATAATACTTTCTGATATTTACGCGAATGTTACACATTTTGAAATAAAACTACGTTTACGGAATCTATCGCGTTTACTTGATTTTACTCCTATCCCGACGTTTCGAATACTTTACAGCATTCATGATCACGGGTGGACTTAGATGATAGACGTCCAAGGTTGATATGTTATTTCAACGAAACCGTTGATGCTGATGAATGCTGTAAAGTATTCGAAACGTCGGGATAGGAGTAAAATCAAGTAAACGCGATAGATTCCGTAAACGTAGTTTTATTTCAAAATAAATTGTTTTGTGTATAAACACGCCTATAGGTATAGCCTATTACAGTATTTTTTTCTCAAATATCTTAAATGTACAGACACAGCTCTGTTATAGCTATATAAATACTATAATAGAAGAGTTGCTGCAAAATTATCACAAACTATGAAACACAGTCGCGTCTTTACAAGAGCCAGTTTTTGCTTTGCACCAGAACGCATACAATGTCCAGAAATTCATAATGTAGACCGGTGCCGTTTCTTTGGAGACTCCGTTGTGTGTGAGTATTGATGGCTCTAGGTACATTTTGGAGATTTTATGTGCCAGGAGAAATCTGTAGAATAAAACTTTTTGACTTCGATTGATTAAAATCAGGACTTTCTACGTTAAGTACCGAACTGAAGGTCACACTACCTTGATCTGTGTTTCCGATAACAGGGACTACTGATTGTTTAGTACTTTAGTAGATACCTATATGTTATGTAATAGTACAAACAAGGTATCTACTTACATGGAAGGCATAATATGGCGCGCAGGCGTGAATAAAGATGGTATGCGCGGGGCAGGGAGGGCGCGTTAGTCGGCGCTCGGCGTCTGGAGGTGCTTCGCGCTTTGCGCCGCGCCCCAAACAGCCGAAGCGTGGCTCGGGGCGTGGCGCTTACGTAAACACGCGTGGCAGAAAGCTCGTGCCACAGGCGGCGCGGAGCCGCGCCACTGTCCGTCCTAGATCGAACTCATGTTGGCCCGCGCCGCCTAACAAGTGTATGTGGATAGTTGCACGCGCATTGCCGTGTGGCCGCCACTGCCACTGTCACCATCGCCGTACAACGCGCTTATAGGTACCGATTACGGATTATTAACCATTTGTAGGTACCTACACAAATCACCTTAATTATAAATAAATATCTATTTCTTAATTGTTATTAGTAGTGAGAAAACATTACTCTTGTTATTATAGTTATACCATGTCTGTTGTAACGAGATATCTATTTCAGTATCTAGTATTCTAGTACCTATCTATTGGAGGATACCTATTACGTATAGCAACAAAATGGCTACTATATAAATTTAGGTACCTATTACCTACTTAGGTAGGTACTACAAATCCCTGTGCCGTTGTATTGAGTGTTTAATGTCTATTATTAAAAATAGTGTGACACTCCTAAATTCTTACATAACTTACAACGTTTTTGAGCCTTTGCCCAAATTTTAAGTGCAGCTGTTAGTAGCGGGCTCTTCGTATGGTAGGCGCATAATATGATTGTAACTACCTATTATTTTTTGCATATTTTATCCCTCGCTGATCAACAGATCAACACTACCCTGCACATTACGTAGGTATATTCAAAGAGAATGTAATACCTGGGTATATTTATAGCTACCTACGCTTTTTTTGGCGCGTCAAGGTTAAAAACGTCCCTTCCTTTTGATTTAACCTAGATATAATAATGTATTAATGTAGCTACTACATTGTCGTTCTAATTTACCTTGTTCAGAACAAAGCATACAGGCATGTCTGTTTATTTTATGGTGTAGGTAGGTACTTCTAGTTATTAACATGGTAGTTATTGGTAACATTCGTTAAATCTTAGTTGTACTTAGTACACAGCTGTATTCGCAATATATTTTAGAAATTAATCATTAATTAGGTAGGTAGGTATACCTACCTAATTACCGACCCTACTTTACCGTATTTATGTATACCTACCGGTATTATACTTATTAAGTTTACTTACAATAAAATCAAAATGTAAATCTTAAACTTCAGTGTTGTGTTGTTGTACTTACATACTTACTTATCATCACGCCATCTCCCTTGCGGGGTAGGCAGCGAGAACAGAGTGCCAAAAGACTATTCTTACTTGCATCATCATTATCTCTCGATTCACATGCTCACCGGTTTCGAAGACTCCTGACTCCACCTTCCTTCTATACATGCCCGATTTGGTCTCGGTCAGGAGGAGTCTGTACCTACATCCTTCCACTTTCGCATTGTATATCTTTTGTTGTTGTTTATGTGAGATCTACCAACTGTACTTACATTCGTATTTGATTGCAGTAAATGTTTGGATAAATGATAAACATAAGCACGCCTATATCTTTTAGTTGCGCATAATAATTAACATTGCGGGGCCGAATAATATTAGGTCCTCTCCACAGTTTTACAATAAAATTCACACAGTACAGTTGAGAAACGCATTTGATGTCGGACTACACCGCCGCTCGTGTAAGTAGTAATCAGTTGCAAATGTGCAAGGGTTTTCAAAAAAGGAAAATAAAACAAATGTGATTATTATGTAATTATTTATTTACAAGTACCTACGTACCTAATTACATTTACATTTGTTGCACTGCCAGTTATTTATGTGACACTTTATTTTTAGATGTTTTCAGTTTTCTGTTACTTATTGTCTATCCATAACTGGCATCTGGAAAGAAAACCATCCAATAAATAAACATAAACTATTAGCTGATAGGTACTAGACAATTTTTTTTATTGATTCTGAAAAATAAAGATCTAAGATGCGAATGTTTCAGAGACCACCTTTACACCTTTTTGCATAAATAGGTACCTATATACCTAAACTAACATTGCGCGATCAGTGTGCCTATAGCTCGTGCGAAAGGGTGGGTAGGTAATATTACGGAGGTTAATATAAACTAGACTGGGGAAAATAACACTTTTATTTTTCGATCACCGTGACTGTCGTTCCTGTGACAATAAAATCACAGTGACAAATCGTCGTGATTTTGTCACGCCAATTACTCATAGTGTGCCCTATAATGCCGACACATAAGAGAGTCCAAATAAAATATATCTTCAAGGATTTTAAAACCTTTTATTTCCACACTGTCGTTACAATATTTAAAGTTGAGAGTTGCTATCAATACAACGGTCGGCTGAGAAGTGGGGGTGTCCTTTACACTGACCCTTCTAAAAAACTAAAGCGCCTAACTAAATTATAATGGCAATTAGCTATTAACAACTATGTGACTACTTTTAATAGGCAATTGACGATACAACCAATATAGTGCCTACAGATATATCTAATTTAACAATTAGTATGTAGTAATTATAAATATAATAGTTAACAATTAAACCATGGCGCCAACATCTACCCCCCCGCTGAAAGGGCCACCTTTCAGGACGAATCATTGGATGGGTGCAGTGGGCAGAGTTTGACCATCGGTCTACGCACGCGACCTCTAGTTGTGTCAACGTCAGCGACCCTAGAAATACCGTCGGCACCCGGGAACAATCTATGCACTGGACCAAGACGCCAACATAGTGGCGGGACGTAGTCTTCGTGTATCAGCACGAGATCACCAATCTTGAGATCGCGTTTGGCCGCCGATCTCCACTTGTTTCGCTGCTGCAGCTCAGCGATGTACTCCTTCTGCCACCTTGACCAAAAGTGCTGGTGGATCTTCTCCAGGCGGGCGTAGCGCGAGAGTGAGCTCTCAGCGTGATTTTCAAGTACCGGCCCAGGCAGAGCCGTCAGTGGCCGCCCCACGAGAAAGTGCCCTGGGGAGAGGGAGACAAAGTCGTTAGGGGAGCTGGAAAGAGGACACAACGGACAAATTTAAATGTGCGTTACCCATGACGCGCTTAAGGTGATACTTAGCAGATTTTAACCCTGCTTCCCATATACTACCAAAGTGAGGAGCATAAGTAGGAATAAATTATAAATCTATACTCTCCTGAGCTGCAAAATCAGATACAGGCTCTTTATTAGATTTAATGAAAGCACTAAATTCTTTAGACGCTGCAACAAAATTACGACCATTGTCACAAAATATTTCCACTCGTTTACCACGTCGTGAAATAAATCGCCGAAGGGTGATAATAAACGCTTCCTTAGATAAATCAGAAACCGCCTCTAAGTGTATGCATTTAAAACGCAGGCACACAAACAAACACAAATAGCATTTAGTAAGCCGTGCACCGCGACCTTTCCTATTTAAAATTAGAAACGGGCCTGCAAAATCCAAGCCTACAGATGCGAAAGGAAAATCTAAGTTGACACGCTGTGATGGCAAGTCACCCATCTTAGGACAAATAGGTTTGGCATATAATCGTGCGCATCGCACACACTGACGGACGGTGCGCCGTGCGAGGTGTCTGCCGTTGATAGCCCACACATACTCGCGAACTGTTGTTAATAATAATTGTGGTCCAGCGTGCAAACTGTGATAATGTTCACGTTCAAAAATAGTGCACAGCCGCGCTGGTTTTCAATGGAGCCTCGTATACGAATAAACTTATCACGGGGAAATCAATGAAATCATAAATCCTTGTTGTATTTTGCTGTCGAGGCACATGTTTACACAACGCAAGTGTGCGCCTTTATAATTAATGTAACCAATGATTCTCGTAAAACTCGCTAGCGATTTACCTACATGACCGCGACAGCCCTTTTTTTCTTTTTTTTTTTGTAACGCTGTTTAAATGCATTTACGCATCCCCCCGATGACAATGGAGGGGTATGTGGGACTCGCCGGGCGCTCAGATCTTAGATGCGCCCGGAATACCCACTAAAACCACAGCGGCCCCTTCCACGCCTATTAGCGGGGCGCCGGAGGGTCGTCTTTCGACATTCTACTCCGACGCCCCAGGCGGATGGCCTACTGGCCACGCCCTGTCGTCATCAAGGCGGTGGGAGGAGGTGAGCGTAACGCCGCCTCCTCCGCACTGTCCGCCGTCGGCAGTGCGAGTCGGCGTGGGCAGACGCCTCACGTTCCCGCTCCACGGCCTCCTTTAGTGACATAACGGCTTTGCAGAAGGAGGCCATAGACGACCAGTACCCGTCGCCGCCAAGCATTCGTGAGATTACGGCTGGCAGCGACAGGTCTCCTCCAATTACCGCCGACAGAGCGTGCCGCTGGGGCCCCCAGGTGGGGTATTCCTCCAGGAGGCCCCTTCTCTACCAATACGATGCAGGTACTTACCGAAGCACCCGTGTCCGGTAAGCACCTGCATCAACCTAAATGTGAGGTTGCCGTGCCTTCGATTCAACCAGCGGTGGAGGTGTGGCGCAACCGCCTCTATAGTCCCCCGTCCTGCTCCAGGGGACTCCAGTTCCTCCGTCCACCGCTGGATCAACATTCCTCGAGCCGCTTTTCGTGCTCTGCCCAGACGCCCTTGGGAGTGCCTCGGCCTGGAGAGGCCAATGTGGGTCGCCCGCCAGCAGCGTGGCTGCGGCCCAGGACACCGTACGGTACCCTCTTATGGCCCTCACCGCTATGGCCCTCTGCGGACGTCGCAAGAGGGCCTTATTAGAAGCGGTGAGTGCGTCCTCCAAGATCGGGGCACCATACAGCGCCATGGACCGCAGAATCCCGCTGTAGAGTCGACGGCAGGACGACCCTGGACCTCCAGTGTTTGGCAGAAGCCTACCCAAGGCCGCGGCAGATTTGATAAGCCTAGGGGTGAGCTGGGCAAAGTGCGGCCCGAAACTCCATCTACTATCGAGGTGCAGGCTCAAATATTTCATCTGGGCCTGCACCGGCAGTGCAACCCCCTGCACATTCAGGCATGCTCCTCGGGGGGGACCTCGGCGAGGGCCGTGAAATAGTGGGGCCTCAGTTTTTTTCTCACTCAACGTTAGAGTTCGCAAAGTAAGCGAGACCGGGGCCGCCGTTGCTCTACGCAAGTACATTCCTTTTTTTATTTTTTTTTATTTTAGGTGGGCGAAAATGTCCTACCGCACACCCCGCTGCCCGGGGAGACAACGGGGTAGTGTGGGGCTCTCACCCACTAAAAACCCACCGTGCGCCCTCACCCGCCCTTGCTACGGCGGATCACGGGAACCGCGTCGTTTCTCCGCGATCCGCAGGCGGCAGCCCCTTCGGGCACCCTCTCTTGTGCGACGCGCCTAACTGTATGGATTGTAAAACTGTGATCCTTACATACGAAATTGGCGTTTTGTCAAACTGGCCACTTTGATCTCAAATATCTGGCGTTTGGTTAGGAATTCCAAGTTCAAATTTATTTCCTAAGATTTCCAATTTTGGCTTGTGTATTTGTGTTTCCAATTTAGCGATTCATTTGTTTATGCGCCATTTGACTTTTCTGACATCATTCTGTTCAGAGGCCCAAGCACGAAAACTATCGAATTCGTATCGTAAACGTATCAAGTCCACGATAATATGAAAATATTGTATGGTTTTCGAGCAACTATACATGATTTTGAAATAAAACTACGTTTACGGAATCTATCGCGTTTACTTGATTTTACTACTATCCCGACGTTTCGAATACTTTACAGCATTCATGATCACGGGTGGATTTAGATCATCTAAGTAGTTTTATTTCAAAATGTGTAACATTCGCGTAAATATCAGAAAGTATTATAACTATACATGACATTGTCGAAGGCAAGCTTGTTTGTTTATGTTTTCCGAGTGACAGTGACAGTAGGTATTCTTATGCCGTATTTTAATTTTAATGCATTTTATTGTATTATACTTAGATTAAATATTTATCCAGATGGAGTATCACTCTTATAAACGTCATAAAAATCAGGCGGGAATTATTATGCTAGTGTGCGTGACAGCTTTAATGCTGTTCTTTGATACTACTATAACCCACGATAATTATAAATTTAAAAATGTAAACAATCTTCATCATTAAATAAATAATAATATTACAGATAGTAATATTGTAACTAATTCCGAAAATGACGACTGTGCAGCTTTATGAATCCATTAAAAGCGCTAATCATTATGTTAGGTAATATTTCTATTACCTACTCTCTATTGTTAAAATATCATCAACTTTGCAAGATTACGCGGGAAATTTAAGTTCATAAACTGGTATCACATAAAAAAATACGAACTAAAATTAATATATTTAAATGACTTATTTGGGCAGTTATTGTATGAAATAATGTTACTAACCGATGATAAGAGATATCTTTAGTGCTCATTTTCCGATTTTTGTAGTTTCGGCACACTTTAATTACACACGTTGACATTTTAAGTGTCATAATATTGTTCCTCGATACGACCTTGTCAAGAGACGTCACGATTGACACTAACAGCCATAGAACAACAATGGGGTAAAAAGTTCACCACAATTTTTTTTGACGCGTTTACATCGCCGAGGCTCCATCTAGATATATCATTAATCTAAGATATTATAGTTAAAATGAGAACAAAATGTATATGCAGGCTCATTATAAATTTGTTTATATTGACTCACTATTTTTATTAGTTGACAAATCATCTATTTTAGTTATTTAGCTACACCTTTATGAACGCTAAAGTGTTTATTATTCGTAGGTAATTATAAAGTTCCCTTTATAATGCCATAGGGTAAAATATGTGAGACTAATAGAAATATGCAAAATACATATTTCTATACAAATTTATTTTATTATATCTATCATCTATATCTACTTTTTCATCGTCATATATTACTGTGGGATTAATTGGCTTTCGAGGTTTAGTAATTTTAAAAAACATTAAACATTACATACTCAAAAACCTAAGATTTAATATGTTTCGAATCTTTTCTCACCGACAATTTCTAAGTGAAAAAAGTTTCGACAGTGCTCGATAGTAACTTTTAAAGATTCGCGAATTGTACACATATTTAAAGTAACATAAACGGGTCTTTTTTCGCGTATAAAATAGGTGAAATTATGAATCAAAGTTCGCTATAAGAAATCATTCGTAGCCTCAGACTAACTAGACGGAGCCACGGCGTGGCTGCACTTGAAACAGCAATATTTTTTTTAAATGTTGCCAGGTTGACAAATATTTAGCCATATTTATGTAGTATTTATGTATAGTAGTATATTGAATCGAGGAAAACGCAGTGAGTCAGTACTGACTGTACTGACTCACTGCGTTTTCCTCGATTCAAATCCGGTTCGGGTCTTTTTGATGTAAACTAGGTACGCAAATGGCAAACCAGCATAGTAAAAAATCAAATAAACGCGATAGATTTCGTAAATGTAGTTTTATAACATATTTTTTGATGCGAAACATCTAATGCGGAGGGAGGGTAAAATCGGCTGTTAGCGTGGCGATGCTTTTATTTTACTCGTCCTGTTCAAATCTTGCAACTTAAATTTGACACACTTTTCTGTTTTCGATTGAGCTGAAATTTTATACAAATATGTATATCACGTGACAATGCAATATTATGATGACATGGTGACATGGAGCTGATCTGATGATGGAGTGGGAAGGTGGACATAGGAACTCTATAATAAAACCGCGCAACGCCATCGAGTTTGGGCTCGTATGATGCGTCTTGACGAGTACTTTGTCTCTAGATGGTATCCAAGGTCTGATGATGGAGCTGGAAGTGGCCATGCAAAACTCTGTAATTAAATGGCGCATCTCCATCGAGTTAGGGCTCGTTTGAAATGCCTTGACTAGTACTCCAGACCTATATGATATCCAGTGTCTGATGATGGAGCTAGAAGGTGGCCATAGGTACTCCGTTATAAAATGACACAGCTCCATCGATTTTGGGCTCATATGATTCGTCTTGACGAGTACTTTGTCTCTAGGTGGTATCCAGGGTCTGATGATGGAGCTGGAAGGTGGCCACAGTAACTCTGTAATGAAACGACCCAAACCCATCGAGTTTATACTCGTTTGATTCGTCTTAAGGAGTACTTTGTCAAGTTATGAATATTTTATTTCTACAAAATAATTTTGATGTTTTCTCATCTGGTAGTCGTCCCGCGAGGTCCAGATTTTTTTTATTATATTATTATTTTCTGCTTATTGGGGTTATATTCTTCTTCTTTATTCACACTTTCATGCATTGTCATCCACTTCTGGGCTATAGTCCAAATTTCAAGTATCTAGCTCATTGGGAAGTTAGTGTAAAATCAATTACAAAATTCCACCCGGACAGACACAAGAAGGCGAGTTAATAGAAACATAGTAAAATAGAAAATAGCCTGCTTTAGTTCTAGAGCCTTGCTTGTCCTATCATGAATGGGTCGGCTCAATCCGGAACATGCCACCCTCTCATAGTAGAAGAGCGAAACAACTGGTATGTCTCGTATGGAGAGTGAGACCGCCGCAGACCCAAACCTCCCCTCCATCCTCTCCTTATTATCCTTCCTTTCCACTTCCTATTCCTTTCCTTGAACGTTCCGTTGGCTACGCGAGTGATACCTCTGGTGTTGCTAGCGTCTACAGGCTAAGGTAACCGGTTACCATCAGGTCGACAGCTCATCTGCCAGCTAGAACAATAAAGAAAAACTATATAATGTATAGAAAACTCCAAAAAGCTCATAATCCTCGCACTGCATAGTAAAAATACACACTCACAGCAAAATTACTTACGTGTACAAAACACAAAGTGAAAAATGTGAAATCGAAAATAACAGCCACGAGCAGGTTCGTCGATTCACATTTTTCACTTTGTGTTTAATGTATAAGTAGTGCCAAGCATGTCAAATGCTAAAAATATATATAAAAATATCTAAATATTACGTGTGTTGTACACGAAAATATCCAACACTAGGCCACTATAACATTCAGCACTCCGTGTAGTGATCGACTACAAGTATCACCACCGCTTTCCCCGCATTACTGGTGGTTGGGTACCAAGTGGGAGTACATAATCATCTGTTATCTGGCCCAAGCAGGTCGGTACCATCGTCTTCGCGTGACCGACCGTGAAAAACCTTGGTGTGTTTTGGATGTAGCGGGAGATACATTACCGTCCATTCATTAATTTTCCAACCGTGAAATGAAACGGGGAGTGGTTTAGTAATATTCTAGTCTTGCTCAGTCTATGAGCGGCTGTTACCACTTACCATCAGGTGGCCCGTGGCTCCATCGTCTGCTATCACCATCAAGTAGGCCGTGGCCCGTCGGCTATTATTAGTAAGTCTACGAATTTAATTAATTATCGTTTTTAATTTTATCCAGCATCAAAGTGGAGATGCAGACGCGCACAGCGCTAGTGGCGCTGGCAGCGCTAGGAGCGTTGGCGGCGGCGGCGGTGACGGTGGCGGCGACGGCGGCGGAGCGTGGTGGCGGCATCAAGGTTGGCGGCAGCGCGGGGGGCGGCGGCGCGGGGGGTGGCGGTGCGAGGGACGCGGGACGCGGCGGGGGTGTGCGCATCGGTGTCGACCCAATGCGGCGCCCGCGCACTTCTCCTGCTCCACCACCCCCGCGGCAGCCCTCCTCCATCACCGCAGCGCTCGTCGTGCCACATAAAGCCTTCGGCACACGGGATTACACTAAGGCCGAAAAAGCAGCGTTATCCAAACTGCCGCGCAAACTAAAACTTTTTTCGCACGTGCGCCTAAATATTACGCTTTCTACGCAAGGCTTAACGCCTAGTCCAATGTGTAAGTTAACTACTTACTTATCTTATTGCGTGTTTATCTGCCTCATATTCTTTCTTAATCGTATTGTTACGAATACCGTCATTTGTCTACTAGTTACCGACTAATTTCTGAACGTTTTCAGCTATCCTGGATTCTCTATGTAAAGAATTTCTAGCAGTCAATGTGTCTGCTATCCTTTATCTTATGAATCATGAACAATACGGGAGATCTACTGCTTCCGCGCAGTATTTTCTACAACTCGCCGGCTATCTTGGCATACCGGTAATGATTGTTACCTTCACATAAAGTCGGGATTTTTTAAATAAAATTCAAAATGTTGTTAAAATTTTCAGTCTCCGAGTAATTTTTAAATCTGAAATATGTTTTTATAGGTTATCGCGTGGAACGCAGACAACAGTGGGCTCGAAAAGCGTGCATCATATGCATCCTTACGTCTCCAATTAGCTCCATCAATAGAGCATCAAACAGCTGCTATGCTTTCTATATTAGAACGTTACAAGTGGCATCAGTTCAGTGTAGTAACCTCAGCGATTGCAGGTCATGATGACTTTATACAAGCCGTGCGTGAAAGAGTCATTGCTCTCCAAGTATGTATTGAATCATACTATCATGTACGCCCAAATTGAGTATTATTGTTTAACAAAATATGATTTTTCATAATTTGGTTAATGATTGTTGTGTATCACGTTTGTATTAAATGCTTTATGTGTGTAGACAGTTGCGGTCGATCTTACGGGGCACATTCTTGTTCCTTGATTAGACCTTGTCAGGTCTCTGTGAATATCACACTTAGTGTATGTACCTCTAAATTTAATCTAGGTATAATAAATAATAATAAAGTTTAAGATATATGTTCAAGATCCGTCTTTTTTTTATTTTACGTCTCTTTGAACGAGTTCATAAAAGCAGGAAATATTTTTTTAAAGAATTAACGAAACAAAGCTACATTTATTTAATAAACACTGCTCGCACTTCGCATGTTTTTACTTTAGCTGAAATTTCTTTTTTCATCTTTCATTATAATATTTCTTGTTCTAGCCTATCTAGTTCATAATTATAGACCTATTTTATGTTTATTAAAAATTGCTAAATAGTAAGTATATTTAGGTAGGTACTTAGTTGTAGATTTAGCACTTGATGTTTGGATGCAGTTTTTCCATAACTTGTAATTTTCATAAGAAAATATGTACATTCATAATTAAATGAAATTTCACAGGACCGATTCAAATTCACAATTTTAAATGCCATTGTCGTAAAACGGTCATCTGATTTAAATGAACTGGTTACAAGTGAAGCACGCGTGATGTTACTATATGCAACGCGTGAGGAAGCGGCTGAAATTCTATCTGCAGCAGGCGACTTACATCTTACTGGAGAAAATTATGTTTGGATAGTCACCCAAAGCGTTCTCGGTTCGTTACAACAACCGAATAAATTTCCAGTTGGCATGCTTGGTAAGTGTCGTCAACCAACGTATTATTAGCTCCCGATCCATAACTAATGACGTGAACGTATTTCTCTCACAACTGCCAATGTCAAGCAATTCATTCAATCAAGATTCGCCACCTACTTGCGCATGTACCGGACTTACGGGCATATTATAGTGTAGGTATACCTACGATACAGATACCTACACTCCCTCACTCTCATATTATCTTAAACACACCAGCATCAAACAGCTTCACGCCTGTATTCCCCGAAGGGGTAGGCAGTGGTGTATTACACACCCACGATTCGCCAGCTATGTTTAGGTGCCACTTAATAGGGAGCGAGCCTATTGCCGTCTACCGGCCACATTTCCAAACTCCGGGCGGCTACTGAGAATTTTTCTTTTTACGCATCCTGCTCGATACAAACACTCATTAAAAAACCAGACTGTGCCTAGTTCACTTATCGTCACTATTACTGCTGAGGGTACGTATCACCAAGAGCATATATTTGTGAATGTTGTTCAAGTACAATAAATGTCTTTCACATACCTATACCTACATTATCTATACTATTCCATCCATCCATCCATCAGTCTTTTAAAGTCCACTGCTGGATATAGGCCTCCCCAAGAATGGGGGATAGAGCCATAATCGCCACGCTTGGCAGGCGGGTTGGCGATCGCAGTCGATGTTGTTAATACTCGAAGGAGTGCTGCTGCCCACTCCCTCGGTATTCCCTCAGTCGGCTCTTACGACTTCCATGGGTGGAGAGGGGTGGGACAATTCTAAAGCCGGCCCCACACGGCAAATCTCTATATATTATTATAAAGCTGTAACAGAGCTGTGTCTGCACATTTAAGATATTTGAGAAAAAAATACTGTAATAGGCTATATAGGCGTGTCTAAACGCAAAACAATTTTTTTTAGAATTTTTGTCTGTTTGTCTATTATCTGTTTGTTTGTTCGCGCATCACACAAAACTACTGAATGGATTTTGATGCAACTTTTTTTATTGGAAAGGCCTTGATTAGACTTAAAAACTGGTATACATTTTTCATCCCGCTACTATATCGGAAAACCTGAGATAGGTATAATCGAAAAACTAGAAAATTATTTAAACTAGTTTTTCCATAAAAATATAATTATTTAATGTTGATGTTGATCCATAACATAAAAAATGGTTTTTTTTGGCTATATTCCATAAAAAAATTGGGAAGTATGGTAGGAATAGAAATGTGGAAAATGAATTAGAGGAATATGGAATATACAAGGAAGGAATTCTATTACATACCTATATAATAATATAATTATGATTTAAATAATATGCATACGTCATTAGATAAAGATATCATTAGATAAAACAAAAGATGCTATACGTTGGTATATAAAAGGATTTATAGTATAAAGGAGGATATGAATATTAGTAGGTAGAGGAACTTTGAGAGAGATTAGTGTATTGAAGAGAGGACATAAACATGTTTATTACTGGTGTTTTCATATTTGTCTTTTATTATTTAATTATAGACGTAGTGGTTAAATTCTCTTTGATTAATTATTAAACCAACTGTTATATAATAATATTAGTCAGAGAAATGCAATATATACAAAAGACGTTTTTGTTCCCAGGTGTACACTTTGATACATCTAGTTCATCATTAATCGCTGAAATAGCAACTGCAGTGAAAGTATTTGCGTATGGCGTGGAATCTTACATATTACATCCAGATAATATTCGGTACCCGCTAGGAACTCGGATGTCTTGTAGTGGTGTAGCCACAGGAGAAGCGCGATGGTCAACAGGTGAAAGATTCTACAGACATTTGCGAAACGTAAGCGTCGAAGGAGAAACTGGCAGGCCAAGTATAGAGTTCACACCTGACGGTGAATTGAAAGCAGCTGAACTTAAAATTATGAATCTACGACCTGCAATTGGCGAACAAGTGGGTAAACTTCAGAATACTAATTGACTAGGTACATGCGCATCATCGATTTTTTCATTTGTTTAAGTAAGTATAATGCGCTAGTGTTTAAGCCTTTAAAGATGGACCAAAACTGAATTGAGATCACAAACTAGTCCTTTGAAGAATGAAGTCCTCTCTTCTAGATGCAAGATTAACTAATGATGGTAACATTTCATAGGACTGAGTTGGCAATTATATGTGCTATTATACAGGTTTATTTTAAAATAACTGACTATCTAAATTGTGTGTGCATGTACTTTGCAGTTGGTGTGGGAAGAAATTGGTACGTGGAATTCTTATCCACGCGAGAAACTTGTTATCAAAGACATAGTGTGGCCAGGCGGTCTTCATACACCACCACAAGGGGTACCAGAAAAATTTCATATGCGTATAACATTTTTGGAAGAGCCACCCTACATCAACTTAGCGCCTCCAGATCCAGTAAGCGGACGATGCTCCCTGGATCGAGGGGTCATATGTCGCGTGGCACCGGAGTTCGAAGTAGCTGGGTAAGTCTTAAAAACGTAACAGACTATCTAAGCTGCTCACTTTTTCGAGTTCAGATTTCATATTAATTTTGATTTTACCCTTTAATTTTAGATAACAATTGTAATTTATTTCTAGTTTGGAGGCTGGCGCGGCACATGGGAATAGCTCACTGTATCAGTGTTGTAGTGGATTCTGCATAGATCTTCTTCAACAGCTTGCAGAACAACTTGGATTCACATACGAGCTAGTACGCGTCGAAGACGGTCGCTGGGGTACCTTGCACAATGGCAAGTGGAATGGCCTAATAGCTGATTTAGTCAACAAGAAAACTGACATGGTAATTCATATTTAACTAGTCTGTCCAATTTGTTTGTTATACCTATTTTAAAGTAAAGTAAATCCTCTGATCTATCTTTAGGAACCTAAAGTCATGTAGTCCTGATAAAACCTTCTTTCCATCTATAACTAACTTTTTGCACTAAACCTTGCATTCGCTTCTGCTTTAACGCTTTTAATAACATTAACGGAGTTTAGGGAGTATCAAGTTGACAATTAGTGATTATTAGGTAACAATATTTCATTTTCAGGTATTAACGTCTCTTATTATAAATTCAGACAGAGAGGCTGTTGTGGATTTTAGTATACCATTTATGGAAACCGGTGTCGCTATAGTAGTAGCCAAACGCACTGGTATTATATCCCCTACAGCTTTCTTAGAACCTTTCGACCCTGCGTCTTGGATGCTAGTGGGAGCTGTTGCCATCCAAGCAGCTACATTCTCAATATTCTTCTTTGAGTGGTTGTCACCAAGTGGATTCGATTGTTCCACTGGAAATAATTCGAAGCGCGTTCCACAAAATCGCTTTTCCCTTTGCCGGACTTATTGGATTGTTTGGGCGGTCCTTTTTCAGGTCAGTATCTAATCCCAACGTGAGCAAATTACAAACTCATGAACGGCAATACTAAAATGTACATTTAAACTCTACAGGCTTCAGTACACGTGGATTCTCCTCGAGGATTTACAGCACGTTTTATGACAAATATGTGGGCGATGTTTGCAGTGGTTTTTCTTGCCATATACACTGCCAACCTGGCAGCCTTTATGATCACTAGGGAAGAGTACCATGAATTAAGTGGCATCGATGATCCACGAATAGCACGGCCACTAACTATGAGACCGCCCCTAAAATTTGGTACAGTGCCGTGGTCCCACACGGACGCTACACTTGCCAAATATTATCCGGAGCCTCACGCTTACATGACGCAGTAAGTAATAAGTAATAAATCTTTTTTTGATTTTAAATTTCTTGACTTTACAACTTATTTTTCACTTAGGATTTAGTCATTCGTCAGTCGTCATTTTCAATTAAATTACAATATCTAGTTATGGTAAAATATTAAAAAAATACTTTGGAAAATTCAAAGGTGCACGCCTCATAATCTTCCTTTTTCACAATAAAATAGATTATTTGATAAGTAACCAATAATGTATTGGTCTTACCAAGTAGTTTTCAATAAATCACATAGATAACGCTAATTTCAAAAACTACGAATGTGGTTCTCATGTCTTATACGCCATCTAGCGCTAATTTTAAGCTTCTATATTGGTCTATAGAAGTAGTCTCACGAAATAAGGTATAGCGCTGGTTTTAGTGTACTACCACATCGAGTCGAGCGTAAATATTCACTATTTTTTTGTTTATTTAATAACAATTAAACCACATCGAATCAGACCGTTAAAAGTGATAGGGCTCTATTTGTAATTATACTGAAGCGTAAAAGAAAAAGAAAGACTCGATTAGGTCGTTATCGTGTTAACATACATTACCTACAACACACGGACGTCCAGGACCCCGATTCTCGTGCATTAGACTTTTATCTCGAACTCGACATATGTCGAAAAAAATTGCGAATGTCGAGTAAAAACCAATTTTCGTATTCTCGGAATGTCACGTTAGAGATATGTCTACCACTCAGCGCACGACATGCAACGAGTAGTCTATAGCAATCGACATCATGTGTCGAATGCAAAGTCGAATGATAACTCGAACGTCACTTTGTTTTTGTTGTGAATAGTTGTGGACTTGTGGTTGTGAAACGTCTTGTAAACCTAAATTTTGTTCCAACCCAATCCTTGATATCAAGTGGAAGTCAAGAAAATGGGTGATGAGCTAATTGTCGCATTTATTAATAATCTGGTGGAGGCTACAGAAGATGCGGCACTGGGTATTCCACGTCGGCAAGGTCTGTGGCGTTATTACGCTATGGAGTTAAGTGATGCAGCGTTCCAAAAAAACTTTCGCCTATCGAAGGAACTGACGGATGAACTAATAGACATAGTGGAAACAGCCTTATGTCATAGGACAAGACCCTTTTTTTTTTTTGGCGGGAAAAAATGTTCCTAACTGCACACCCCGCCGTTCGGGGCAACGACCAGGGTTAGTGTGGGGCCTGCACCCACTAAAGAAACCCGCCGTGTGCCATCTCTCCGCCGTTACTAGCGGACCACTGGAACTATGTTACATTCCTTCGGTGGTATATGTATATATAAACACCTAAAACATATTTTAAAACATTTTTATCGCTTAATCGATATTTTTTCCAGCACAATCGATACTTTTATAAAATAATCGAGAAAACGGAACGTCATTTTTATATGTCTATAGAAAAGTCGAAGACAAGAATCTCTATTATGACCGAGAATACAATTTTCTTTGAATTTGAATGACATTTTGGCGACATTTTCCGTAGAGATTTTAAATTTTAATTATCTCTAATTAGACATTATCTCTACAAAACGAGAACGGGTCCAGGACAGAACTTTAAAAAAAAAGTTTTTTAACTAGTTTAAATAACAAAAATGGCATCAAAAATATCATGATTGTTAAAAATAGTTTTTTTCTTGATATGTGTGTGTATATATTATTTTACAAGTGCAATATATGATGAATAGAGACATTTTAAGTTTGAAAAATCTGTTGTTCTTTGTGAAGCTAGAGTAGTACCCACCTCAACGCTTCGCTTATGAGGCGTGCAATATTACTATAAATGGAATTCGAATCTGCGGGTCATTAAATTAAATTAACAGAGAGCCTCTTCAAGTGCTTAAACAAAAAAAAAAGATGAGTCCTGAATAATTTTATTGCTTTATATTTGTCTTTGATTTTTAATTTCAGATATAATCGAAGCACAGTAAGTGTGGGTGTCACAAGTATACTCACAGGTGACCTGGACGCCTTTATTTACGATGGAACTGTATTAGATTATTTAGTTTCACAAGTAAGTTCCTTCAGTTCATCTATACTATTATAAAGGTGTAACAGAGCTGTGTCTATAGCTGTACATTCAAGATATATGAGAAAAAAATACAGCTATATAGGCGTGTCTAAACACAACAGAATTTTTTTTTAGAATTTTTGTCTGTTTATCTGTTTGTTTGTTCGCGCATCACGCAAAAACTACTGGGCGGATTTTGATGCAACTTTTTTTATTTGAAAGGCCTTGATTAGGTTTATAAACTGGTATACATTTTATCCAGCTACTATATCTGGAACCTGAGATATAACCGAAAAACTAGAAAACTATTTAACTAGATTTTTTTTATAATTTATTTTAAAAAAGCTACTGGACGGATTTTGATGAAACTTCTTTTATTTGAAAGGCCTTGATTATACTTAAAAACTGGTATACACTTTATCTCGCTACTATATCGGGAACCTGAAATATAGCTGCTTTTTTTTTACGAAAATGCTCACTAACACTGCTCGACCAGGGATCGAACCCGAGACCTCATGATCAGCAGTCGCTCACACTACCACTGCGCCGCAGAGGCAGTTAAATGATAAATCATTTTAGCATCGCGTGCGGTTGAGACACATAATTATATAAAAGCATGGTGGTTAAGCTAGGTACTACTTACATGCCCCCGGATGTTAAGGCCTCGTCACAGGAGCCGCGGGAAAGCGATCGCGATCCGGGACGGGATTTTTTTGTAATATTCGAATTTGTATGCAACCTGTCACCTAGGAACGCGCTCGTTGTTTGGATCGCGATCGCTTTCGCGCGGCTCCCGCCGCTGTGTGACGAGTGCTTTTTGAATGTGGCGCGTCAATAGATAACGCGCCTGGGGCCCCAATGCCACGGCCTGTCGGCGGTGATTGGAAGTGACCTGTCGCTGCCGACCGTAATATCAAAAACGCTCGGCGGTGACAGGTTCTGGTCAGCCGTCGCCTCCTTTTGTGAAGCGGTAATGCGGCTGAAGGAGACAGCGGATCGAGATGGCGAGGCTTCTGCGCCTGCACACTCGCTTCGCAGACGGCGACCAGGGAGGGGGAGGAGACGGTATGCCAACCTCCTCCCACCGCCACGAATGACGACGGGTCGTGGCCAGTAAGGGCTATCCGCCAGGGGCACGAATGTCGTAAGATGAACCACCGGTGCCCTAATAAGTGGCGTGGAAGGGGCCGCTGTGGTTTTAGTCGGTATGACTGCTGTGCACGGGGGAAGGGAGGCACAGTAGCGAGTCTTCAGAGCGTACTTCGAGAAGAGGCACGTGCTCTGGGAGGGGGCGATGGGCGCCTATACCACCATCGAGTAGAGCGTGGCGTTCCACAGGGATATGTCCTTGGCTCAATCCTGTGGAACGTCGGGTTCGATTGGGTCCTGCGGGGCCGGCTCCTTCCCGGGAAGAGAGATTACGCAGATGACACCCCCGACACGGCGAGGAGGGCTGATTTCGAAGATGCCGCCCAATCGGCGGAAGTTAGAGTCACGCTCGTCGTTGACCGGATTGGTATGCTGGGTTTGAGGGTCTCGATGTCAAAAACCCTCATGGCCCTCGCCGAGGTCCCCCCCGAGGAGCACGCCTTGTTGTGCAGGGGGTTGCCGTGCCTGTGTAGGCCCAGATTAAATATCTGGGCCTGCACCTCGACAGCAAGTGAAGTTTCGGGCCGCACTTTGCCCAGCTCGTCCTTAGGCTCGTCAATTCTGCCCCGGCCTTGGGTACCCTGTGGCGCCCCGCTGATAGGCGAGTGGAAAAAAAAGAAAGGGAAACGTATTTTGACCAGATCATAGACGTTCTTAAGGGCCAGGTTAAGAATGCAATGCGTAGCCAATATGCGCATGCATGAAAGCGCTGATGAAAATTGATGAAGCGAAAGATGTGTGTCAGGATCGTAGCAAGTGTAGAGAAGTAGTCTTTGCCTCCTCCTACGGGAAAAAGGCGTGACAATATGTATGTATGTAATATAATTATTAGATTGATTAGTAGTTAAAATTCTGGTTCACCTAAGGTAGGGTATACCTACCCTAATATATCATCTAGATTTTTCTTTTATTTCGATACTTTTACTAGAAAGAGATTCCTCCCAGAGACTATAATATAACATTTAAGTAAGATAATAAACTTT
Organism: Leucoma salicis; assembly: GCA_948253155.1. NCBI lineage: Eukaryota > Metazoa > Arthropoda > Insecta > Lepidoptera > Erebidae > Leucoma > Leucoma salicis. The sequence continues at coordinate 18,168,237 of OX411818.1, forward strand.
ATTAATACTCTTTCAGGACGAAGACTGCAGACTTTTAACTGTCGGATCTTGGCATGCAATGTCTGGATATGGATTAGCATTTACACGTAATTCTAAATATGTCAGTATGTTTAATAAAAGATTACTTGATTTAAGAGCCAATGGTGATCTTGAAAGATTACGAAGGTACGTGTTATTTATGATTAACGCTTATTGTTATCGAATTATCAAAGCTTATAGTCACACATATCGCTTAAATAGCGTAATTATGAAATTCTCTGATTTGCTTTTCAAAAGCAAGTTCCACTCCAAAATTTAAACTTTTATTTGCCACACAATACTTATCTAAGAATTGGTATTTGTGAATAGAAGTTTGCTTAGGTTGAAATGAAGATGTCAGTACTTACCTATAGTATTATCTGATAACCTTCTGCCTATACTTATTAGCATTTCCCAGTTAGTTTAGTGTAAACAGCGATTCCAATTGGCCAAACAATGTTTTTTTTTATAATTGTAAAATTATAAAAATAAACATTGTTTCGCTAATTGGAATCGCGCCACTGAAAATCAATTGTACGTACCTAGTATTTGATATGAGGTCAATGAAGTGGTCTATATAACTATGTACATAGGAGACCTCGAGTTACATCCGTTTAGCTATGTCAAACAACTTTTTGTTAAGGACTATTCCTCAAACGATATTATGTCGATTGTTTTGATAACGTGGTACGTACTGATACGATTAGAGCCCAATTGACATTAAATATTTAAGTATACGGATAACGAAATTATAAAAATCGTTTCAATTATCTTCGAGACCATGTACAGATAAGTATATTTATACTGTCGCGGAAATTAATTAATCGATGTTTATTTCTCACCAAATACAACAAAATAAATAATTTGTTAGTTTTTGAAAAACTAGCGCCACTAGACTTGTAACGGATCAATAGAATATCGTCATAGATCACAAATGACTTTAATAATAGTGTACCTATTCAGTATTATCTTATCAGTTGCCCAAAATAGTTGTAAGAAATATTGCTTGTTTCAAGAACGTATGTCCTAAGTATGAAGACCTGTATAAAGAGTATTCTTGCTACATAAAAAACAAACTGCTACCCGCGACTCCGACCGCGTAGAATTTAGTTTATTTTCCCTGCGCGGTAACCTACTCGTTACTCTTTTTTCAAAATGAATGTAGCCTATGTTACTCATATGGCTTTAACAACTAAGCTACATAATTACGTCGTATGCTAAAATCCATCAATTTATCATCTATATAAATCTAGAATGTCTATAGCTACATGGTATGTAAATTTCTGTTATGTTTTGGCAGATACTGGATGACGGGTACATGTAAGCCTAATAAACAAGAACACAAGTCATCTGACCCCCTGGCCTTGGAGCAGTTCTTGTCAGCATTTCTATTACTGATGGCTGGGATCTTGCTCGCAGCTTTGTTACTGCTGCTAGAGCACGTCTACTTCCGATACCTTCGGTCACACCTCGCCGCCTCCAAAGCGGGGTCTTGTTGTGCCCTAGTGTCTCTATCTATGGGTATAAACTTATATTGATCTCTTTATTTCCGTAAAATTTGACTAATTAGGTAGATACAACGTTAGTTATAACGACTTAATTTGAAGATCCTCGATCGTGAGATTGTAATAAATCTACTTAATAATATTTTCTCTAATCAATCAAAGTTTCATCAATATAGATATTGCCGCAACTGCAAAATTACCGCGCAACAAGTTTTGACTACCTACAATTTCTTAAAAATGATATTAGATTGAAAAACTAATTGTAGATAAAAGGTACCTAACGATTTTTTCTAGGACAATCTCTAACATTTCACGGCGCCGTGGTGGAGGCAGCGGCGCGAGGATATGGAGGTCGGAGTCATTGTCGCTCGGCAGTTTGTGCAGCACAGGTACCAATCTAGCAAGTTAATGACAGCTATCCGTCGTTAGGTATTAGTAATAATTTATAAATAAATTTATGTACCCGGAATCTATAAAACATAACAAGTAACATTTTTGAATTTCTCATAAGATTTTCAATAAACAGTAGAAACTGAAGATAAGAGTCGGTGTGAAATCGTCTCTGCCCTAAAATACTCTGTTTTGGTAGGATCCAGTGAGTAGACACAAGGTGTTAGAAAATTCGTAACTAACTGACTGACTGAATGAACGCACAGCCCAAATTCCTAGCGTTGTAAAAACTTCGGTTTATGGGTTTTTTGATACTGTTAAGAAACAATTTTATGTTATATACATAGTATTAACTTGCGTCTCTTTGTGCGGTGGTTTGTAGTATTTACTTCATATTGTGGTTATCTACCATAGCCACTCATGTAAATACTAGGGATGAGTCAAAATTCGTTTTACATTCGGTTTAACCGAATTTCGGTGGCTTGAACCGAACTTCAGCATTCGGCCGAAGTTCTTTTTTAACTGCCGGGCATTCGGTATAAGAAAAAGGTAAGGTTTCTATTAAAATTTAGAGAAAGCAAATCTGATATAGCTGTAAAATAAGTCACATATACCAACACTCTAGTCTAGACTCTCTAGAGTAATTTAATCATGGTCAGTTGTAGGTACGATAAACTATAATTATTATAGATAAATTAAAATGTATAAATGAAATAGTTTTTCGCAATCCAGGAGTTTATGAATCAATAAACACAATAATTTGAAATATTAGTGACACCCTTACCCTGACTGTTTTTTTATTGTTTTACGACGTTGTCTGTCATAAAAAATAAACACAGAACACGACTTATCCCTCGACTCCCGAGAAAGCGAACGCCGCCGAATTTTGTATATTTACTGAATGTTCAGCCGAAGTTTGTATTCGGTTAAAATCACATTCTGCCCATCTCTAGTAAATACCTAATAAAATGGTAAAATAAGTTTGTAGATAGGTACCAACATTATAATAAATAAACCCTATAAGTATCCCACTTCTGATATTGCATTGGTCTCATTCTCTCGCAGTTTAGTTTTCACTCGTAACGTACTACAGACATGTAGCAGACCATGACATAGCGCATGTAGTTGTTATATAACATACAAGGCGGCGGAATAGTGGTCCGAGTGGGTCAATACTTGCTGTACTTGCGCAGGTGTGGCGCGCGCGACACGAGCGCGACATGGCAGTGGCACGCGCGCGGCAGCTGGCGGCGGCGCTGGCGGCGCACGGGCTGGCGCCGCCGCCGCGCCGCCTGGCCTCGGCCGGAGCGCTGCTGGCGGGCGGCCGACACGACGCGACGCGCGCGCGCCTGCTGCGCCCGCCCGCCGACCTGCTGCCCGACCTCGACCGCCCGCACTCCTGCAGCGACCTGCGCGCCAGGTGACTGCCACCCACGCTCACATTGACCTTACCACTTTCTTGACCATTTTAACTGCTATTAGCCTACGATTTTTTTTTAATTTCGATTATATTAGGGGTTAACGTATGAAATTGCCGATTTGTACCGATAAATTGAAATTTGTTTTTTTTTTCATTTAACATATTTTATTACTATTACGCCGTGTGGGGCCGGCACCAAGAATAGCTCCACACCGTCTCTTCCTATGGCAGTCGTAAAAGCCGACTAAGGGATTACCGGGGGACCGGGCAGCAGCGTTCCCCTGTGTACTAAAAACATCCACTGCGATCGCCAACCCGCCTACCAAGCGTGGCGATTATGGTAATACCCCCACATGAGTGCACAGACACACATCGGCCCCCAGTCACGTCAGCTACGCTATTCCGTGGCCTAACGGTAGCGGGCCCGGTAACGGCGGAGCAGGGGGTGCTTAGAATCTCCGGTCGCGATCCGGCTATCATAAACAACTTCTGACCCTGTTAACGCACAACGTCAGGACACTGAGGACTGACGAGAGGATCACCGCGCTGGTAGAGGAACTGAGCAAGATCCGATGGGACGTTATAGGATTATCAGAAGTGTGAAGACAGGGTGAGGGCACGATAATCCTCCAGTCCGGAAACTTGCTCTTCCACCGGGAGGTCGACCACCAGTCCCAGGGTGGTATCGGGTTTATCGTTCGCAAGTCTTTCATAGGTAACTTGGAGAAGATTGAGAGTGTGTCGAGTAGGGTAGCGGACCGTATACTCAGAATAACCAAAAGGTGTTCGCTGAAGGTCATACAGGTTTACGCACCGACCTCGACACATTCCGACGACGAAGTAGAGGCCCTTTACGAGGACATCTCGAAAGCCATTCACGCGTCTAAAACTCACTTCACGGTGGTTACGGGAGATTTCAACGCAAAACTAGGCATAAAGAGAGACGATGAGCTGAAAGTGGGGCAATATGGATTTGGGCAGAGGAACAACAGAGGCCAGATGCTGTCTGATTTTCTGGAGAAGGAAGGCCTCTTCATGATGAATTCCTTCTTCAGGTAACAGCCCCAGCGAAAATGGACCTGGATTAACCCTGATGGTTCAGTGAAAAATGAGATCGACTTTATCTTAACGGACAAACGACACATATTCAATGATGCCTCAGTGATCAGCAGGATTAAAACTGGGAGTGATCACCGCTTAGTTAGAGGCATATTGAATCTAAATATGAAAGTTGAGAGGTCACTCTTGATGAAGTCTACGCTCCGACCAACACCTGCTCAATACCAGAACCCCGAAAACTTTCAGCTCGAACTACAAAATCGCTTTCAATGCCTAGACGAGTGCGATTCAGTGAACGATATGAACAACAGGCTCATGGAAACTGTCCAAGCAGTCGGGTCGACCTTTTTTAAGACCAGTCGCGTCAATAGGACTCAAAAGCTTTCGGACCAAACTCTTAAGCTCATGGTGAGACGGACAGAAATGACGGCGTAGTCTTCGGCTGATTGGTCCAATCAGATGCGACTAAACAGGCAGATCTCCAAGTCTATGCGACGAGACATTCGCAGATTTAGTATCTTGCTTATTAAAGAGCCGATAGAGCGGAACCAAGGTTCCAAAGTGTTCGCAAGAGATCTGTCTGTTGGGAAAAGCCAGCTGACCAAGCTGAAGACCAATGATGGCACTGTTATTTCTTCCAAAGATGAGATATTAAGAGAGGTCAACGAGTTCTATGGACAGTTATACAGATCCCAGAACCCTGTTGTCAGCTTGGTCCATGAGCCGAGATCCAAGCTAGCTCGGCACTATACCGAAGATATTCCGGACGTCAGCCTGCCGCAGGCTCGACGACTTCCAGCCTCCCGAACAAGCCGGTTTCCGAAAAGGCTATAGTACCGTAGACCACATACATACGCTGCGCTAGATTATACAGAAGACCAAGGAGTATAATCGGCCTCTGTGTCTAGCGTTTGTGGACTACGAGAAAGCCTTTATTCGATGCCTTTTATTCGATCGAAACTTGGGCGGTGCTGCAGTCCCTTCAGCGGTGCCAAATTGACTATCGATACATCGAAGTGTTGATGTGTTTGTATAGAAACGCCACTATGTCTGCCCGAGTTCAGGACAAGAGCACAAAACCGATCCAACTGCAGAAAGGTGTTAGACAGGGAGACGTCATGTCCCCGAAACTCTTTACCACTGCATTGGAAGATATTTTCAAGCTCTTGGACTGAACCGGATTCGGCATCAACATAAATGGCGAATACATCACTCACCTTCGATTTGCAGATGGTATCGTGGTCATGGCAGAATCGCTGGAGGACCTTGGTACCATGCTCAACGACCTCAGCAGTGTCTCCCGACTAGTGGGTCTAAAAATGAACATGGACAAGACGATCGTCATGTCTAATGTCCATGTCATTTCAGCACCGGTCCTGGTCGAGAGTGCGCTTGTCGAAGTTGTCGACCACTATGTATACCTGGGACAAACTATCCAGTTAGGTAGACACAACTTCGAGAAAGAGGTCGATCGACGAATCCAGCTCGGCTGGGCAGCGTTCGGGAAGCTGAGGGAGATCTTCTTGTCCAATATTCCACAGTGTCTGAAGACGAAGGTCTACGACCAGTGTGTGTTACCAGTGATGACTTACGGCACAGAGGCGTTGTCTCTGAATGTTGGCCTTATATCAAGGCTTAAAGTCGCTCAGCGTGCTATGGAGAGGGCTATGCTTGGGATCTCTCTACGTGATAAGATCCGTAATACGGAAATCCGTAGGAGAACGGGAGTGACCGACATAGCCCGCTGGGTCAGCATACTGAAGTGGCAATAGGCAGGCCACATCGCTCGACGAACCGACAACCGTTGGGGAAGAAAGGTTCTCGAGTGGCGACCGCGTAACGGACGGCGCAGTGTAGGACGGCCTCCGATGACCTGGTCAAAGTCGCAGGCAGTCGTTGGATGCAGGTGGCACAGGACCGTTCGCTGTGGCGTTCTCTTGGGGAGGCCTATGCCCAGCAGTGGACGATGAAAGGCTGATGGATAACATATTTATTTAATCAAAATATCTATCATTATTATCCATACATTTCTGCCATCTAATAGGAAGGTAATTTATGCCTTTGCGATAAAACTCTGGTGATCTAGATTCTACAAACAGTGTGAAAGCATTTTGTACTGCCTCGTGGAAAGAAAATTTTTTATCACGTAGAAAATTGTCCAAATCACGAAAAAAATGGTAGTCCGTTGGAGCAAGGTCTGGCGAATACGGAGGGTGACGAATGGTTTCTAATTGCAGTTCCTGTAGAGTTAAAACGGTTTCTCATGCTGTTTGAGGTCTCGCGTTATCATGGAGCAATAATGGTCAAGATCAATTCATGAGTCGGGGCTGTTTCACTGCAAGTTTTGATATCATTGTTCGGAGTTCGGCACAGTAGACATCTGCCGTTATTGCTTGACCAGATCGGAGAAAGCTATAGTGAATAACACCATGCTGAGACCATCAAACACCTTTTTATTGGTAAGCTTTGCTTTAGGACACTGTTGTGGCGTTTGACCTAGGGTCAGCCATTGCATTTTTCGCTTACGGTTATCGTAAAGAATCCACTTTTCATCACATGTCACAATTCGATCCAATATTGCTTCATTTCTGTATCGATTCAACAATGCAACACAAGTTTCAACACGCGTTTCTTTCTGCAGATCAGTCAAATCATGAGGCACCCATTTTTCATACTTTTTTATTTTATTGATTTGACGCAAATGAGTCAATATTGTTGGTAAGGTAACTTTAAGCCATGCCGCTAATTCCTGGGTAGTCTGGCTCGGATCGGCTTCCACCATCTCTTCCAATTCATTGTTATTCACATGTGTGAGCGGTCTTCCACGTGGTTCGTTCTTCAAATCAAAATTTCTATCACGAAAGCGTTTAAACCAAAATCGCACGGTGCGTTCATTAGCAGTCCCCTCTCCAAACGCAACATTGATATTGCGAGCTGTTTCTGCAGCGTTAGTTCCGCGTTGGAACTCGTATTCAAACATCACTCGAATTTTCGAAGTATCCATCTTTCTTGTCTAAGCTGAATAAAAAAAACAACTGAAAATCGATAATCGAATGTTGCACAATTTTTAAAAGAAGAACCTCATAGGTACCATTTGATAAAAGTTTCATTAAAAATCTCAAATCATGAAGGTTCTATGTCAATTCGAAGTACCTATTACAATAAAACGGCAATTTTATACTTTAACCCCTATAATTTAACGCGGACGACAAATTGAACGATCTAGTAGTTGATCGCTCGCTGTCTTTAACCAAAAATTGTCACATAAAACATACAAACGCGCACACTAGCAAGTTTTGCGATTAGATTCTTAATATCATTTAAAATCGTCAAGAGTTAAGTAATAACTAGCTTGAGGCGAGGTGCACGCGCAACATTAATGTTGCTGTTGCAATCGCCACAAACGGCCGGATCCCACAATAAGGCAATTTAAAAGAAGAACCCGGCAAGAAATTATTGTGCCGGTTTTTTAAATATATTACAGATAAAATAAGTAACATGGTGCAAGCAAAGGTGCTGTTACTTAAAGCCATGCCGCTAATTCCTGGGTAGTCTGGCTCGGATCGGCTTCCACCATCTCTTCCAATTCATTGTTATTCACATGTGTGAGCGGACTTCCACGTGGTTCGTTCTTCAAATCAAAATTTCTATCACGAAAGCGTTTAAACCAATATCGCACGGTGCGTTCATTGGCAGTCCCCTCTCCAAACGCAACATTGATATTGCGAGCTGTTTCTGCAGCGTTAGTTCCGCGTCGGAACTCGTATTCAAACATCACTCGAATTTTCGAAGTATCCATCTTTCTTGTCTAAGCTGAATAAAAAAAACAACTGAAAATCGATAATCGAATGTTGCACAATTTTTAAAAGAAGAACCTTATAGGTACCATTTGATAAAAGTTTCATTAAAAATCTCAAATCATGAAGGTTCTATGTCAATTCGAAGTACCTATTACAATAAAACGGCAATTTTATACTTTAACCCCTATAATTTAACGCGGACGACAAATTGAACGATCTAGTAGTTGATCGCTCGCTGTCTTTAACCAAAAATTGTCACATAAAACATACAAACGCGCACACTAGCAAGTTTTGCGATTAGATTCTTAATATCATTTAAAATCGTCAAGAGTTAAGTAATAACTAGCTTGAGGCGAGGTGCACACGCAACATTAATGTTGCTGTTGCAATCGCCACAAACGGCCGGATCCCACAATAAGGCAATTTAAAAGAAGAACCCGGCAAGAAATTATTGTGCCGGTTTTTTAAATATATTACAGATAAAATAAGTAACATGGTGCAAGCAAAGGTGCTGTTACGAAGATAACATTCACAGTTATTAAAGTAAAATGTTAAAAAACACAAACATAGCATCATGCCTGTATTCCCGAAGAGGTAGGCAGAGGTGTATTATACACCCACGATTCGCCAGCTATGTTTAAGTCCTACGTAATAGGGGGCAAGCGTATTGCCATCTACCGGGCACATTTCCAATCTCCGGGCTGTTACTGAGAATGTTTCTTTATAATACGAAAAAGCTCAGTAACATTGCCCGACCGACCCGGGGATCGAGACCTCATGATCAGCAGTCGCACTCGCACACACTACCGCTACACCACCGAGGCAGTTTTTTAGTAAAATGTTACCTGTTCATTAGACTGCTCCAGTTAATTATAAGTACCTGTGCGACCGAGCTTCACTCGGCGTTTTTAATCTATGGAGAAGATACTTATTTATGTACTTAAAAATACATGAAAATGTCCGTATAAATAATTCCTATTCAGACCCCTTTTTTAGCAATTCTTGCGTTGGAAAAAGCGTATTTGTGGGAAAATAATGTATAACACGATAACATGTTCTTAGTATTATATCTCAATATGAATAAATTGTCTAATATTTGGTATACAACATTCCGACAAATTATAATCATGGAAAACTGAAAAATGTTATAGTGTCCTTATATAAACCGTGACCTATAAACCGTATCTTTTGGTAAGGTGAAAAAGTACCCTAAAAATGTACGAGAAAGCGCTGACATTTGTTACCGTTCTATCGATCCGTAATCTATACTATTATAAAACTGTAACATAGCTATGTCTGTACATTTAAGATATTTGAGAAAAAATGTCTGTAATAGGCTACATAGGCGTGTCTAAACACAAAACTATTTTTTTAGATTTTTTGTCTGTTTGTTTGTTCGCGCATCACACAAAAACTACTGAATGGATTTAGATGCAACTTTTTTTATTTGAAAGGCCTTGTTTAGACTTAAAAACTGGTAAACATTTTATACCGCTACTGTATCGGGAACCTGAGATATAACCGAAAAACTAGCTTTTGGCTGCGGCGAAGCCGCTGGCAAAGGCTAGTATATGTATAATATACATATAGGCATATATACATATTCTCCTTTGAGTACCTAAAATCGCGCCTTTCAGGAATGAAGCTCTAGGCTTGGCTATAGATATTTGAAAAAAAAACCTTATTAATAGATAATTACATACTTTTCAATCCAAATCGCTAGCATGGCATTAGCAACGATGCACCTACCTAATGCAAGATGTCATGAGAATGCAAAAAATTACAAGATTGCGCTATATTATCGTAATAGAAAATTTCTTATTCTTTTTAATGGAAAAACACGTTTTCTCAGGTAAAATGCCTATACTGTAAAATGTATAAACTTAGAAAGCAAATTCTTATCTAAGTACAAAATTTAATTCAATTCGTCAGAGCCGTCTCCGAGATACACGAAATAAAAATAGATACAAGGATACAGATATGCAATTATTGCTCTTTTAAATATATCAGATTCTATTGGAAGTTATTTAGCAGTACCTACCAATGCTAGCCTTTTACTATTTCCTTGATGTCACTATAAATGATTATGCGATTATGAAAAGTTAACGAGTTAAATACACACAATACAATAAGCTTTATTGTGAATATTTTAAGCTATTTATAAGTTAACTCTTAACTCTATAGTAAGTTTATTCTGCATTCTGTTTTCCAGAGAGCAGATGCGAGTAGAAATGGAAACAGTGCTGTGAGGCGTGTATTACGCCACCCTTATTCAATTCCTGAAGGCTGTTCTTACACCAAGTTATACACGACGAAGTTAGTTATACCTAATGTTAAAATACGGACACATAAAAAAAACGTTGTAATTATTAAATAAACTATTCCAATTATTAAAACAGAGAGCTGGGCGTAGATAGCGAAGCGTTGTTGTGGACGCGCGCGCGGTGCAGGCTGGGCTCCGGGCGCGCGCCCTCGTGTTGTCTACTACAATAAAATATATTTTTTGGACAATATCAAGTTTTTCATTTATAACATGAAAATAAAAAAATGCTTATATAATAATAAGGGTGATTCTTCGGAACATACTTTTAGTGGCTTTTCATTTCATGAATACTGTTACGTACAACGGTATAAGTATCATCGAACCACGCTAAAAAAACGGCGACAAAGCTAGTACGATAAAGCTAGTAAGTCGCCTCACTCTTTGCGACTATGTGCAGGTATCTGCAACTGTGCCCCGACCCCGACAGTACTTACAGTCTAGTCGGAAGGTAAGGACCGTAAAGCTACCGTCACGCACTTACTCTCATATGCATACATATATAGCATCACGCCTGTTCCCCGAAGGTGTAGGCAGAAGTGTATTACACATCCACGGTTCGCCAGCTATGTTTAAATTCCACGACGTACGTAGGTAATAGGGGGCGAGCCTATTGCCATCATACATGTCCATCCATCCATCAGCCTTTTAACGTCCACTGCTGGACATAGGCCTCCCCAAGAATGGGGGATAGTGCCGTAATCGCCACGCTGGGCAGGCGGGTTGGCGATCGCAGTGGATGTTGTTAATACTCGAAGGAGTGCTGCTGCCCACTCCCTGGGTATTCCCTCAGTCGGCTCTTACGACTCCCATGGGTGGAGAGGGGTGAGATAATTCTAAAGCCGGCGCCACACGGCAACATGTAGATACTCGTAGTAAAAATCTATTTTTTTTTTTTGGCTTTGTGAGTTCACATTTGCCATATTCAAAAAATTTGGGAAGTATAGTTATTCACGAGGACGGGTTTTGGAATTTGAATTAGAAAAAGGATCAGAGGAATATGGGACTTAAGGATTACTAGGATATATATATATATATATATATATAGAGCAAGCAACTTAAACATATATGTACAATATATTATATACAAATATTATTTATTAGGGTGAAGGAAACTAAACATTCATATATAGAAGGATTTAGAGAGTAAAGGAGGATATGAATATTTGTAGGTAAAGAAACTTTGAGCGAAATAAGAGTGTTAAAGAGAAGAGAGTGATCATATAAGTTACATGAGAAACATATATGATTTAGATCGCCAAAATCACCACAATCACAGTATGGATCGGAACGAATTTTAATTCTAGATAAATGAGCAGGCACACAGGTATGTCCCAACCGCATTCCAATGAGAACCGTAGTAGCTCTTTTACCAAGTCTCAACTTATTAAAAGAAGGACTACAAAACCAGGGCTTTAGCCGAATATAAGGTTGGATTGTTTTATATTGCGAGCCTTTTGTTTTACTAGAGAGCTCCCAGACTTCATCCCAAGAATTTTTAAGATAAGTCGCAGGAAGTGCAAGTAAATCTTGAGGAAAAATTTTAAAAGGAAAGACGTCACCACATTGCACCGCCTCGTTTGCTATCTTATCTACCAATTCATTGCCGTATATACCGCAATGACTAGGAATCCAAGCGAAATTGACATGCAATCCAGCTTTTATACATGAATATAATTTATTCCTAGCTTCAAATATTAGTGGATAGTAGGATTTAATTTTAAATGGAAATTTTAAAAGTGCTTGTATTGTACTCATAGAGTCACTAAAGATGACTCACCTTTTTAATTTCATTAAGAAGATGTATTCTAAAGCTTTTACTATACCAAAACACTCGCCTGTAAAGACAAACGTTTCACAAGGGAACTTAATTTTTTGTACGATATTAAATTGTTTATGGAATACACTTACACCAACTGCACCAGTCTGAGCTTGCTTAGAAGCATCCGTAAATATTTGATGCCATCCACACCATCGCTCTTCAGCTATAATGTTGAACTTCTGATTGACTTCTTTATCATTACGGTCGAGATTCAAATCAAGGAAAATTTTTGGGGTATATATAAGACTGTGAAAATTACAATTGAAAATGCCAAGGCTTTGAGAGGAAAAAACAGGAGCTGAAAGACTTTTATATTTACTGAAACTGTTAACTAAACAAGGTGGGTTTTTGTATTTCCAGTAAGAAGATGTGTGTATGAAGGCTGCTAGTTTTTGAATTTTAGGAATCAGTTGATGATTAGAAAATTGGCTAATGTGAAAGAAAAACCGGTCCGATAAATATTGCCGTCTTAAGTAAAGAGGTGCATCACCACATTCAGCCTGAAGAGCATTGATAGGGCTGGATTTCATTGCTCCCGTAATTATTCTTAAGGCTTTAGATTGTATTACATCTAACTTCTTCAAAGCCGCTAAATTACAAGATTCTAATATGAATGAACCATAATCTAGTATGCTCCTTATTAAGGCATTATACATTAATCTTAAGGAGGATGGGATCCCCACCAGACTCCCGTGACACAGCGTAATAAATTTAGATTTTTTTTCACATTTTGCAACCACATGTTCACAACGTGCGTGACCTGTTAACTTAGAGTCTACCAATACCCTTAAGAATTTTGCGTAACTCTTTTCAGGTATCATAACCGTGTCGTAAAAAGCATTTGCAGGTAGTGGCTGAAGTTGACGAGTATATGCTACAACAGTACTTTTTTCCGTCGATAGTTCTAAGCCCTGATCATCCAACCATGTTTTTAACAACTTTGTTTTGAGACTTCCAAGCCGATGGTACATCGCCAGTCAACATGACAGAATTGATAATATATAATAAATAATTTAACGCGTTATCACCTAAATTTGCAAAAAAGGAATAGGGTATACCATCATCACCAGGCGCAGTATCTGCGGTGGCAGATAAGACGCCCTTCAGTTCATCTAACTTAAACTGCTCATAACGTCCATAAGGGCAAACAGATAGATTAAGTAAAACAGGAGGTGTTGTGGAAGCTAAGTCCATAATAGGCACTGTTGATGGTGCTAGCCTATCTAGAAATTTGTTGTGTAAATAAGGTGGCATTTTCGTGAAGGTAGAATCGCTGACTCCAGCTCTAAAGCATTCAATTTTACGCCAGACAGCTGAAGAAGGAGTAGTCGGAGATATAGATGAACAAAAATTTTTCCAGCCACTGCGTTTTTTTTCTTTCAGTAATTTCTTACACTTACGCATATTACATAACAGTTCCTCAAAGTTTTCCTGAGACATATCTAAATTATATTTAATTTCAGCATTCAAAGCGGCAGGGAGCCGTTAGATGCAGTCTCAGCACAAGCCCGCTAGTTCTGGTATTCTCTTTGGGGAGGCCAATGTCCAACAGTGGACGTTTAAAGACTGATGGTTGGATGAATAAAAGGGGTGGCAGATTTACTTTTAAATAATCATTTTGATAAACGTTGAGATTATTTGAATCGTGACAGACAAAGCATTTTGACATCGTGACATATACCAAAAACTGGCCACGGTGACAAAGATAAAAATCTATGACTGTCTATTTTTTGCACCAGTAAATTGTATCTTATGGTCTCGCTCATACATGTCAAAGAATTTTCTTCGCTCTGTCTAGATGTAATTAGTCTGAGTTCTTCACTTTCTTCTTATTGTCTTTATTTTCAAGTTTCCTTTGAATCCCTTGTTTTGTTTGTTTTTTATTTAGGTATATATTGCTATTTATTTATTCGGATAGTAATACATATAGTTTTCAAAGCCAAAGTTTTCGTTGTGTCGTTAGCACAAATCAGTTTATTTATGTAGATATCTATCGTTCGTGCTTGTTAGTGATATTGGTGCTTTCGTGGAATATGTTCATGTCGGACCTAAGTGTTGCGTTCTGGGATGAACTATTTGGCTGTAAGGTGTATCATATTGCCTTTCCGAGACATGAATGAAGATTTCAGTAATGGTTAAAGCTGTAAGTAACCCGGCTTTGTAAAACTTGAACAACAACATATTGATTGATGATTGTACTACGACGGACATATATGATTGTTTTTGAATTCGCCAATAAGTGTAAAGGCAGAATGCATAATAAAAAGAATATTCTCTAATGTGTTTTTAATTTCAAACCTGACCTTTTCCACCCTTTTCAGTTACTTTTTTCATATTATATACAGATATTACATATACATATATTGCAATGTTTCCAGCTCCAAAAAACTAAAAACCAACAGCTTACCAATAAAACAACAGGAGAAAACAGTAGGTAAAGTAAAAAAGACAGATTTCATACTTTCCTCATATAATTAGAACAATCTCACATACATTGTTATATTATAATATTGATCACGACAGAATAAAAAACAAAAATCAAAGTAAAATTATTTTCCATTTTCGGATGAAAGTCAATTGCCTCATCTTCAGTATTTTCATCCCTTTTCCTTTATAAAATATGTGGCTTCAAATGAGTAGCAATCGATTATTTCGGATTTAGTGTGTAATGCTTCTATAATAGTTATAGACTGTAGCTGTCATTCTTACACCGGGATTTCCCTGTGCATAAAAATATGACTGTCAATCACAGACTGTGGCCGGCGATTCCCTCGAATCCCGACAAGATTAGATACTGCCATTTAATATCATTGCGTTTTATTGCATAGTGGTTATTAAAATTTTACATAGTGCAATAGGTGGTGATGAACGCTAATAGAAAAACAGTAAAAATTAGGAATGAAACAGAAAACAGGGGCATCAATGTGAAAACAGCAAATCTACTGTTAAAACAGTAGGGTTGGTAGCACTGACCGCTTGTAACCTATATATTAGTCTATGGTACCTACTAATATTTATGGAGGATGGAAGTAAGGAGGACCGTCTTGTATAGGGGAACAGTTAAAAAAGTGCCCACCTGTAAACAGCAGGTTAATATGGCGCTGTGCTTAAAATCTTTCCATGGCGCCACCTTAAATGGCTCCCTTTAAAAAATATGCAGTATTTAAAATCTCAACTATTTATGTAGTCAAACGTAATTTAGTAAATATAAAATGCGCGGCAGCAAAGAGGAAGTGTTTCTTTCCTTCTTAATTTAGTAGTATCTACTCTAATAGTTTATGGCGCTATTTTTAAAATCTTTTCACTTGCTATTGTGGTAGACACTTATTAATACTTCCTTACTTCTACCCTCCATACTAATATTTCATTTACCATTCATATCATTCCATAGATAAATCATTCTTTCATTCATTTTAGCAAGTCACTCAAATGTCAAATTGGATTTTTAGTAGATGACGTTTAAAAATTGTGTACTAAAAACTAAAACAACAAAATATTGCAAAATAATCATGTCAAAAGATATAATTGTGTTAACGCCTAATGGCAGAAGACAAAAAATTCATTGTACGCCTGATACAAGCTTTTTACAAGTACGTAGGTACCGCTCATTTAATTTAGTATCAATAATCATATCTAAAGGTATTTATTGTAAAATATACATTTATTATTCTGTTTGAATTTTTTTTTGCTTCAGGTATTAGAAGATGTATGTCAAAAGCAGGGTTTTCAGCCTTCTGATTATGATTTGAAACACCACAATCATATTTTGGATTTAACGATAACACTAAGATTTTCAAATCTACCTAACAAAGCTATGCTCGAAATGGTAGAAGCAGAAAAAAAAAGAAAAGAATCAAACGTTACCATTGGTTTACAGTTGGAAGATGGTATGTGTTTAACTCAGTTTATATAATATATATTTAGATCAGGCCAGCCAGAACAACTTTTAACCTCTCTCGAATGGTCCAGATAATAGTGCAATAGGGGTTTCCATCGGAAAAAATCTTAGCACAGATTGTGGGTCTGATCTTGATAGACATTAATAGGCTCATATTCAACTATAACTTGATTAATTTATAATTGAGTTCATTAATAAGAGTGTCATATACCTCTGGGATAAAGGCTAAAACTATAATGTTTAAAAGGTTAAAATATAATCATATTATCAAAACCAGCAGTTCAACAAAATTTTGAGGATATCACCACCACTTTATTTATAAGGTTATAAATACAACAAGTACCACATATTTTTTTATTTAAAAGGTGAAAGAAGGACAGCTGATTTCCCACCAACAACCACATTATATGACCTTGTCATAAGTTTGGCACCATCAGAAGTGGGTTCAATACAGCAACCAACTATATCATATATGCGTCAAGAAGTGGTTGGTGAAACTGCTCTAAGAGACAAAACATTGAGGCAGCTGGGTTTGATCAAAGGGAGAGCAATTTTAAGATTAATGAATAAGCAAGAAGAAGCCAGGTAGGTAACCCTTAATTGTGATACTAAGATTGTGATTCTGTAAAACTAAACAATAATACACTAATCAAGAGCATTAAAATTTTACTTTGTATTTTGTACTTCTATATTTGTATATTTTGTTGTACATTGGTCATTTAGATCTTTTTAAAAAAGAATGAAATGAATTTTCCAGAAAGAAGAATGATATAATAAATATTGGTACTTATTGTTTTTAAGTTGATCATTTTAATGTTTTGTGATAAAGCCTCGAAAAATACAGTTTATAGCACACACTGGTTAAACTTTAAGGGATTCATAACAATAATATACTAAAGTTATAGTTGCTCTAAAATTTCAAAGGTATTGTTTAATACTAAGTTGCACCATACAGACAGCTTAGACAGTTTGCTAGTTTAAATAATATTACATAACTTTGTGTCAAAAGTATAATGTAATATATGTTAGAAAATATATTCTTGAGTCTAAACTGTATTAAACCTTAAAAAATATTTTGTAGTCTAGCTGGTGATTGGATCTTCTCGTGATTGATTAGCAAATATTGAAATATACATAATAATTTCACATTTATTAGTAGGATATACTAGTATTATTAAGATGAGAACTAAGTCATAGTAAATAATGGCAATACTGGATTAATCTAAAGTTAAAATGAACTTATTAACAGGGTTTGAAAATCAGTTATGATAAGCAAAGCTGCTGCTGTATGATAAATGGAATTGAACTATTTAGGATATCTGAGTAACATTGGTGCTGTTCACTGGGAAATTTAAATACTGTAGTTGAAGGGGTGAAGTAATAATATTATGATCTTATTTTCAGACAAGCTAATGTGTCATCTGTTTATAGAAAGTCAGTCTCGGTAACTGAAATTAAGACTGTTACAAAAACTGATACTGTATTGGAAAATGATGATCCTGAACAACAACCACTTTCTACAGCCATAGACAATACTCAGGTCATGCTAGAAAAATATCAACAGCCTGATCTTATATCTAAACTCAAACAAAATGCTCTGCAGAATAAAAAAACAAATTTAGAAGAGGCTATGGACCAAAGTGAAAGTTCGACACAAGAAGTAGAAGAACCCATACCAGTCACCAAAAAAACTAAAGAGTCCATGGAAGTAGATAATACTAATAATTTATCCTCTGCACAAACTCAATTAGATTTCGAACGAAGACTTACAATTGAGGATGAAGTTACTTTTGTAAGTTGTGATGTTAAAATACTATTATAATAACAAATTAATTTTGACTATAATCAACACAGTGTCCCAAGCTTTGGAGTAAATTATAAGATGCAAATTTTGATGGAATTCAATTTTGACATTTATTTAAAGAAGTAGAGCATGTCAACTGCTAAAGAATATAGGTCAAAAATGTTTAAAAATCGCGCCATCAAATAGTATGAATTTTAATTGCAAAATTAAACTTACTATAATAGATTAATGCATGTAAATGCATTACGATAGATGGCGTTGGTTGTAAAGACAAATGTGATGAGGAAATTGGGATGACCAAATAGGTCAGTACGATAGCTCAGTGGCTTAGAGCACTTCCCCGGATAGTAAAAGACGCGAGTTCGATTCCCGCTCGTACTAAAAATCTCTTTTTCCTTATTCACAAAAAATTTGTACTTTAAAAAGTAGCTGAGCATGTCAAATGCTAAAAAATATAGACCAAAAATATTTTTTTGACTCTTCTAGAGATTGTCTTAGGTACCTCTCAATGGTGCCACTACTCCAAGACTGAAGTAGCACAATTTCACAGCTAAATTTCTACCACAATGGCCAATCTCTATTTAACTAGTCAACTAAGCAGTATGCAGCACATACATACACTTGCATGTACAAATACATGTCCTCTCTTCCAAAAATCTCATCCAATTTTCCTCAATCCATTTATGGGGTTAACTGACCTACAAAGGGTTGATGTGAACACAACCCACCCAATTTTCCTCAATCCATTTATCCATTTATGGGGTTAACTGACCTACAAAGGGTTGATGTGAACACAACCCACTGCTGTTAGTCCATCCATCCATTAGCCTTTTAAAGTCCACTGCTTGACATAGGCCTCCCGAAGAATGGGGGATAGTGCCGTAACCGCCACGCTTGGTAGGCGGGTTGGCGATCGCAGTGGATGTTGTTAATACTCGAAGGAGTGCTGCTGCCCACTCCCTCGGTATTCCTTCAGTTGGCTCTTACGACTCCCATGGGTGGAGAGGAGTGGGACAATTCTAAAGCCGGCCCCACACGGCAACTTAGTAGTTACTGTTAGTCCAGTCCAGTCCAGTCCAGTCCAGTCTATCAGCCTTTCAACGTCCACTGCTGGACATAGGCCTCCCCAAGAGAACGCCACAACGAGCGGTCCTGTCATGGGGGATAATGCCGTAATCGCCACGCTTGGCAGGCGGGTTGGCGATCGCAGTGGATGTTGTTAATACTCGAGGGAGTGCTGCTGCCCACTCCTCCGGCATCCCTCAGTCGGCTCTTATGACTCCCGTGGGTAGAGAAGGGTGGGACAATTCTAAAGCCGGCCACACACGGCCTAAAAAATTAATATACTTATATTACTGTTAGTAATATAAGTATATTAATTTTATTGTTCAAATTACTGACCATGGAACCCAAAACTAAAATTTCTTCGGCTCGCCATAGCAGAACTGTGATGGGCATACACAGGACTCCACCCGGGCGGTAAATGAAAGGAAAACTAAAGCAAAGGAGGTAAAATTTGAGCGTGTATTAGACTGTAATTCTGCAGAGATATCGGCTTCTGACTATCACACTAAATGATCACCTTCTCAATGGGTCCCGACAATGCGCGCCATGGGCCAACGTTGATTAATGTGTTTTAGGTCCAGTAGACTGACCGTGTGGTGATGGCCTAGGAATACAAGTTTCACCACCCTATTCTTTCCCATGGGTGTCGTACGAGGTTGATTAATGTGATTTTGGGAACCATGCAAAAATCTTGCCTCCCAAGATTAAGCAAGCGAGGGACTGTTCTACATCTGGTGATTGAAGCATTTCAGAAACATAATGTTTCTGAAATGAAGGTGGTCTTGACCTGTTATCTTCTAATTGAAATAACTATAACTCAGCAGCAATGGTAAAAACTCGCAGGAACTCGATCCATATTGCCGAGAATTTTCAGAAATTATATATGGTTGACGGTAGGTAGGTTTTCTCGCGCCGGACCCAGTCCCAGGCGAATATTACAGATATCTAAGGCGCTACTATGAAAATGCTGATAAACTGGATGCACGGTTTTCAGCCTTAAACTTGGAGTTGCTAGAGGCACTATATCCAAGGAGAAGCTTTCGACAAAAGTTGCATTTGTCGGCGCTAGTATTATAAAGGAGTTCGTGTGAAATCTGGATTGGTCCATGAGAAAATCAGATTCGCAATAGTCGCCGCCCAATACCCTCAATTAATTACGGTTGGGTGGATACCACTTTGGTCCTACACGTGATGGTGGAGGATGGCGGGAGGATCTGCAACTCCTCTCCATAAGGAAAAAGATAGTCTAAGGACTTCAGACAATAACCTTCAATTGTTAAATTTGAAGTTAGGTTCAGTAGACTGACCGTGTGGTGGACTAAGAATACAAGTTTCATCACCCTATTCTTTCCCACGGGTATCGTACAAAGTGACTAAGGGAAGTAAGCAATTATCACCCATTGCATAAGGCGCTGCCTCCACGAGCGAGAGAATCGCGACGAGTCCGCGCTTCTATCGTCGGGTAATCTCCACGAACGGGCGACGGTAGGGCTGGGTACCAAGTGGGAGTACTCACTTGCTCTCGGGCCCGAGCGGATTGGTACCACCATCTCCCGTGTGACCGCCCATGAAGCTCATCGGTGTATTTCGGTTCTATGTAGCAGGAGATAGCCGTTTTATTCTTTCATTTCATATCTGTGAAATGAAATTGTGAGCAGCGGTGTGACAATACTCTCGGTATAGTTGAGTCCATGAGCGACGGTCACCATTTATGATCAGGTGGGCCGTGGCTCATCTGCCACCATAAGCAATTAAAAAAAACACTGACGGAGCTGCATGCCCAAAAGACGATGTGACGAGGCGTGAAAGGCAAGGTTATTGGTGTTCTGGCGAAGTAGTATACTTGCGTCGGTTAATCCTATGTACCCTCCCGTCCGTCACTAGTCAGTTATGCATCATATGTCCCGCGTAAATAGAAAAAAGTTAGGGCATCTATCGAAACTATTATAGCATGGGGTCTGCAAGATAAAACAATTATATTTTGTTTTTATATTATTTAATTTATAGCATCCTAGACTACCAAAGAACTACAGAACAATCTTAATTACAATTTAAAATATTTTTGCATAGGATTAATAGATATTAAAAATATATCAAATACCTCGATAAGCCTCTGCCCGATAGATGCCATAGCTAAGAGGATAGATGACGTGTAGGACTGATGGCTCCACCTGCTCTCTGTATCACAGGGATGTTACATCACCAACTTTACTGATTCCAAGCTAAAGAGCAATTTACACGCGACTTTTAACCCAAGATTAACACAAATTAATTTGCTTAAGTTCCATACATACATACATATGGTCACGCCTTTCTCCCGTAGGTGTAGGCAGGGACCACTTCTCTCCACTTGCTACGATCCTGACACACATCTTTCGCTTCTGCGCTTTCATGCATGCTCGTGGATTACGAGTACTCTTGACCTGGCCTTCCTTAAGGACGTCTCCGATCTTTTTAAGTTCTACTCTCATGTTTTAATATTACGAAAAATTTTAAGGGTTGCTAATAAATGTGCAGACAGTTGTGAAGTTTTTCCTAGCATAGCACTATAGTGTATATAACCTACATATTATAACTAAATTAGGTAACTATCTGTCCTTTTTAGCTAGGAAGCCATAAAGCCATAGCATTTATGCAACCAGATTCCATACAAGAAGAGCTTCAAGATTTACCAGATGACTTCTATGAGCTGTCAATTGAAGAAGTACGCAGATTATATCAAGACTTACAACAAAATCGAATAACCTTAGAAAATACCCCATTATTATCGTCGGCACAACGAGAGCAGCACGTTAAACAGGTATAACTATTTCTAATTATATGCTTATCATACGTACGTATAAGCACATATATGGCGTTTAGTCTCACAAACTTACTAAAGTAGTATATGACAGAAATTTACTGCGGGTACTATCTGTGATAGCGGTAGCGTGTGGGTGCATAGAACACCCTACTCGAAACACGCTCAAAGCCCACTTTTCTTAGCTGTTATTAGGTACTTATTTCCGTCTGTGCTAAGTTATAAAGTAAAACAAACTCCTTGGTGAGTTTAAAATATAATATTTGTTGTGAAATCACAACCCGAACTACTTTACTAGTGAAAGAAAGAAAGAAAATGTATTTTATTTTTGATCACACACAACAAATTATGTAAAATTATATAAGCAGAACAAATCGATTGCTGATCTGTTTGTTGGAGGCGCCGAATTTATCACACGAACGGTGAAAAAGACTTTCTTATAGCACAATGCCAACATTGTTGCTGCTTTTTCTATGAGATGTAAAATATCATGGAAACGCGGGAATCTGGATATTATAGTTTATTGTCATTGCAATATATATTTTTTATAATACGCGGGTGGCAATCAAGCATACCGTGGGCTGTATGCTTGATCAGGTAAAGCTGACGGTAAGCTGTAACCATAACCTAGGCTAGCAGAATCAGAGCCATCACCCGCGCGTTGTCTCTTCCAAGAAAAGAGATAGAAGATGGAAAGAGAATAATAAGGAGACGATAAGCTCCGGCGCTCTCACTCACCATAAGAAACACCTACAGTAAGAGTATCTACGATTGCTTTCAGCTGATCATCTAGGTGGTACTTCCCCAGTGGTGCTGGCTCATTCATGCTGGGATAAGCTACCACTAGAGAATTACTACACTGACATCACCAATCATGTAAAATTTTAATGTGGCCGTGAATATGATTTTAAAGTTATAAATTCCATTGGTTTTTTAGGCAACAGAACTGACACTGAATCTGTATAAGAACGCTGTAGTGCGAATTCAGTTTCCGGATCATATGATCCTTCAAGGAATATTTTCACCAACAAATACTTTAGAGGATGTTACCAATTTTATAAAACAATTCTTACAGGATCCTAACAAAAAGTTCCATATATGTAAGTATTGCATAGCATTTTTTATTTCGAATATATAGATACTACTCTCGACTTCGTCTGCGTGGGATTTAGAATATAAATACGTCACTTTACGGCACACTAATGATCTCTATATAGAAAACTACTATCCCACAGGAAATTTGTTTTTCCGGAATAATATTTAAAAAATCGCGCCATCAAATAGTACATATGATTTTGTTGTTGGGACAATGTATGTAAATGCATCCGATAAGTGGCGTAAGTCGTAAAGACATGTAAAAACAAATGTGAAGTGGAGATTTGGAGTCGCCGTTAGGTGATTGCGATAGCTTAGTGGTCCAGAGCACTTTGTCGTATTGAATGGGACGCAGGTTCGAAACCTGCTCGCAGTAAAGCTCTCGTTTTCCACTTTCGCAAACAATTTGTTCTTTATAGTAGCTAAACATGTCAAGTGCTATACAGATCAAAATACAGGCTTTAAATATTACAGTCACAACTCCCTTCAAGGAGACTTTGGATCCTAAAACGACTTTATTGGAAGCAAGATACGTACCTTGTGTCCACATGCATTTCAAATGGTTAGAAGAAAATCTAACAAAACAACTATATCTGAAAGAAGAGATATATTCGAAGACGACAGCACCAGACGCGGCTGGTATTTTAGCCTCTAAATATAGGTAAGGTTTTTTTTAATGCTTATCACCGTAAGCAGACATTTTCTTTATAGACTATACTCCTTTCACTTTTGCTAGACACATTTCTCCTTAGACGAAGAATAATATAGACTCGCTACTATTTTGACATTAAGGATGAAGAAAAGGATGCACATACTAGGTTTTACCAAGAGTGAGAGAGACACAGGTATAAGTATATTTATCCATTTCGCGTATGCGTCAATTGTATTTGGACCAATTGACAATGAACTGGGTCCAAACAATAAGGTGGCCAACCGTCCCCATCATCAGTATGTAAGCTTGTTTTTGTATTGACGTAAATAAAACCTTTATTAATCACGTTATATACGCTAATATTACATGTTCTAATACATTTTAAGCAAAATATAAGCATAACTGCAATTTCTTTTGTCCTGTCATTCTTTTATCCGGCTAAAACAGTACATTTTTAGTCAACAAAGTTATAATCATAGTCTTTTAAAATTATTTCGGTTATCTATTGCTATCTCGACACTGCATACGCTGATAGCTTGTCTATAATATCCTTCGTCTAAGCATTTCTCAAAATTTTATTTTATTAGTTTTTTATGTGATGTCTGTAATTCACACTGAAAGTTTCTAGAATAAGGTAAGAAAAGTAGCCAATGACAAATTTATTTAAATTTCGAATTTAGAACTCTGGGAATCTGTAAAAGTGTAATTAATTCGTAATATGATGTAATTTGTTTTACAAATTTAATTGGCGGCAATTTAAAAAAAAATCTGTCGTGCGTCGTAATGGATTTGACATTTTCGCTCGATGATTTTATCAGAATAAGAATTAATATAACCGGTCAAATTTATAACTTAATTTATTTATTTATTTTGGGCAGAAATAGTTTACCTTACGTCCAATGTTATCTAATATCTTGAACAGATCCTCATCTTTTCTTAATGGCACACACCTCTAATTTCAACATTATTAAGACGAGATCGCTGATCGTGCTCACGATTGATGTATTCTAGCTTGAGACATCTGTTCTGTATAGCAATCATATCTTTATTAATGGTAGTAACTTCTCGTTCAATGTCCTCGATCTTAGTACTTAATGAAGTCATTTCGGCGCCCATGAGAGAATTGCTCGCTTTAAGGCTTTGCATCTCAGATTTTAGGGATTTTAAATCTTCTAGTTCCTCTCGAATGGCTTTGATGTCACTGGCCAGTTCGGTCATTTTACTTATCTGAGCAGATACAATTTGCAGTTCAGACATTATAGACTCCAGGTTTACCGGTTTACTTAGCCTAGGTGCATTCGCTTTCATCAGTGTAGCTGTCGGTAGCTCAGGGGATGCTGTAGCAAGTAACTGCGGCGCAAACGGAGTAGTGGATGTGTCAGGATGTGCTGGCAAGTCCGCAACGTTGTGTGGCACTGTTTCAGTGGTCGATACGATGCTCGGACTTGTTGCTAGTGGCTTACATTCAACACATTTCCAGTTTGACTGCTTACGATCTCCCATTCTCCGCCATCCTACTTCCGTGACTCCGGCACATGGGAAGTCAAACCGCCCTTTGCACATCGAGCATGTTGCACCGTCACGGTGCAAGGCGTTACAACTACGACATGTAAACATCTTGAATTTCGGTATGAACTTTGGGAATCACTGACTCGGTTAATTTCAAAAGCGAGGAGACGTGTATAGCGTGCGGTTTACACGACGTTTACCGCGAGACTCGTCTAATTTACTTGCTATATCCTCCTCTGATTTACGACACTAACATTATCACTGACACTGGCGGAATTGCGTCTGTCTCTGGGATGCTAAAGCCAAAAACCAGAGAAGTCAAGTTAAGACTTTCGTTGCGGTCTGACCACTGGTTGCGGTCTTACCACTGGTTGCGATCTTACCGCTGGTTGGAGTCTTACAACTTACAACTGGTTTAATGAGTTTAAACGTGGTCGAAGCAAACTCACTGATTCGCGAGAGGGACGTCCTTCTACGGCGACTACTTAAGAAACTGCAAATAATATAGGTAATATAATATTAAATGATAATAATTTTGGACTTTATTAATAATATTATTCATGAATCGATTTCACCGATCACATTATTTATTTTTACTTACAGAGCACCTAGTAGAAGAAGAGATGATTCAATCACATCACAGAAATCTAATAAACCGTCAACTTCTAAAGGCTGTAGTAGTAAAACTCCAAAATGGTTTAAGTAACCTTAGATATTTCGTGCTATCATTTGAGTGTCTGTATAAACTTACCATAGAATTTCTAAATACAGTTCTTTAATTACCAAAACTTTTATTTATTCAGTTTTTCACAATCATTGACCTAATTAAAATGGACGTCGATTCTAGTACAAATTTCATGAAAAAAGTGAGTCATTAGACAGTCTATATTATTACATACAAACTTCAACATTCTAATTTGAAATCTTGTACCATTATAATAGTGTTGAGTGTTTTCTTTGCAACTATTTATTAGTTAATGTAGATTCTACCAATAGGCCGCATTTTGATTCACCTTATGGTTAGGCAGCTGTGTGCCAAAATTTCTATATCTATTCGTGTGGCAGACATGATTAATATCGATGATTGTACCATAAAATAGCCGTGTGAGGCCGGCTTTAGAATTGTCCCACCCCTCTCCACCCATGGGAGTCGTAAGAGCCGACTGAGGGAATTCTGGGGGAGTGGGCAGCAGCACTCCTTCGAGTATTAACAACATCCACTGCGATCGCCAACCCGCCTGCCAAGCGTGGCGATTACGGCACTATCCCCCATTCTTGGGGAGGCCTATGTCCAGCAGTGGACTTTAAAAGGCTGATGGATGGATGGATGGTACCATAAAAAACATGTAAGGACCGCGTCTGCCACCTTAACAGGTCAGAAACATTTTCAAAACTAGGAACATCGAAGAGGCAGATGTGCAGGGCTCTGTTTTATCACGGGACGATGGGAAAATGTGAATAATTATTATTTTTACATTTTTAAAGCGCTCTAGCTCAAAAACGCAGGGACATAGGACTTTCATTTACTGGACCAAATCGATTTGTATTGGCATAAACTTTCATCCCTACTAATATGAAATACGAACAAATCATATGATATACGAAAATGGCACCCAGCTCCCTAACCATTAGGCAGCTTCTAGTGAATATTCTGTTGATGAATTTTTACACATAGGTATACAAAATTTAAATAAAATTCTTTGTTTTTTAAGCAAAATAATACTTGCAAATGATAAAATAATACTCTACTTACTGAAAATATGGTAAACCATCTTCTTTTTTCTCTATAATTGAGTAGTTTTTATACGTAGGTAAAACGTAGGTTTTCACAATACAGTACATTGAACGTATAGTCAAGTCGGTCGACCAAACAAAGACTGGCGATTGTTTCTCTTTTGGTCACAGAGAGGATGAGGGGAGGGGTCGAGCCTCCTCTCCCGTTAACGTCGGTGTTAGTTATTCAAACATAGTAGTAGTCGTAACATTTTTTTGGTCTTAACGCAACCATTTTCTCAAAGATGCAAGCAGTTACAGAAACGTAAACGCCGCAACTGTTTTGGAGACGAATAAGCGGCAACGACAGTTTGTTCAAATCAGTCGCAGCGACTGTAAGCCGACACTCATTCTAAACTATCCTACTGATCTTCCGATTATCCCAATTTCTTAATCACATTTGTCTTACGACAGTTGATCAGTAGGATAGCTTAGTGACTTAGAGCACTTCCCCGGATTGGAAAAGATGCGGGTTCGATTCCCGCTCCTACTAAAAATCTCTTTTTCTTTATTCACAAATAATTTGTACCTACTTTAAAAAGTAGCGGAGCATCTCAATTGCTAAAAGAAATAGTAGATCTAAAATGTTTAAAAAAATCGCGGCATCAAATAGTATGAATTTTAATTGCAAAATTAAACTTACTATATTGGATGCATGTAATGCTTGCCGATAAATGGCGTTGGTCGTAAGACAAATGTGATTAAGAAATTGGGATGATCGAAAGATCAGTAGGATAGGTTAGTGGCTTAGAGCACTTCCCCGGATTGGAAAAGATGCGTGTTCGATTCCCGCTCCTACTAAAAATCTCTTTTTCTTTATTCACAAATAATTTGTACCTACTTTAAAAAGTAGCGGAGCATGTCAATTTCTAAAAGAAATAGATCTAAAATGTTTAATAATTGTAAACTTTAGTCATTAATAACAAACCTAACAACAAAATTAGAAGTGCTATTCATTCGTACAAATATATTCATTATTAAATTATATTATACAAAATATTTACAATTGTATGAAAGCTGGAAGCGTTCCTAATTTACATCTCGTAGGCTTAATAACTTCAAAGTTTTCAGTAACATTGACATCGCCTTTACATTCTTCATAATATCTACAGTCAGAATTGCTTCCCTGTTTCTCTATGACTAAAGAATTTTTTACATTTTGTATCTTATCTGGAACATTCTGGTCAAGTCTGTTTTCTTTTATATTACTGACCTTTCTTTTGACAATTAAAGATGACCTTGTTAAACCAGTCTTGCGCTTATCTGTATGAGTATTAACATGTCGTTGTTCACATTGGTCTCCCTTTTCACAGTACCCCTTAATAAAATCAGGACAAATTTTCACCTTTTCATTTAACTTCACATGCAAATATGGACAGTCAGTTTTTGTACATGTGCCCTTCAAATAAAAGTAGCAAGTGGGCATCTTCTTTGTAGTAAGGTCGTGAGATAGCAAACAGCTATTATCATGGCACAATCCTTTTAAAAATTTTCTACAGATAGATACATGTTTCTTATCATGTAGGAATTCACAGCTTTTCCTTAAGCATTTGCCAAATTTTTTAAACATGGGACACGGTATGTTGTTTTTCTTTAGATTTCTTTTAATCCTCTTTGATTTTAATTTAATTAGTTGCATTTTTTTGTTTGTATCATAAAGTGCTTTCATTTTAATTTTATCAGTTAGAACGGGTTGACCAGGACTGCACTTCACAAGTTTAAAATTACTCCTAGATGCATTACAAGCTGACAAATTCACATATTTCCTACTTGCTGAGGTAGTACTATTTTTAGTACTGTCAAGATTTCTTTTTATATCATTCAGAGGTACAGATTTGTATTTGCTTACCTGAATAGTGGTCTTAGCACTATCCACTGGTGGCATTTCAGATGTTTTGGTTACTTTTTGTCTCACTAAACAATACCGCGACTTAGTTATTGGTAATGGTACAGTTAATCTGTCTTCCTTTACAAAGGCCTGCTCATATGTTTGGTTTTGTATATTTGTCTGCATATTCTCTGTAGTACTTATAGCTTTTACAAAGTTAGGATTTACGTAAATCTTTGGTTTACGTATGTTACATACATTAGGCTGAACATTTGGTAGAAGATGAGAAAATTTCGGATTTACATGCAAAGCTGAGCTGCTGGTATTACCTGGGAGTCTATTAAAATTTGGATTAAAATAGACTTTATTTTTAGTTTTGTCTATACAATCATTGTTGTAC
Source organism: Leucoma salicis (assembly GCA_948253155.1). Lineage (NCBI taxonomy): Eukaryota > Metazoa > Arthropoda > Insecta > Lepidoptera > Erebidae > Leucoma > Leucoma salicis. The sequence continues at coordinate 18,197,395 of OX411818.1, forward strand.
ATTGTGACAGTATTATTGTAAACAGCCATGTCAATTTAGTGTATACTGAAAAGTCTTGTTACCAATTTTACAATGAATACTGTCTACCAATACAGTTTTTAATGATTGATCTGTTTCTTGTAACAAAATATTATATAGAGATTCTAATATACTATTGAGCTCTGATGTCTTATCTCCATTCACCCACAATACACTCATATGAAATGATGGCTCCTGCAAAAAGAAATAAGATATAGAACTGCAAAAAAAAATGGTATCATATTTCACATAATAAGCAATACACATTTATAATTCTAGGGTTATTGATTTAAAGTTCTAGGGATCTTGAAGTAAGTTTATTAATGAACAGTATTAATCTCTATGCCAAAGTTTTTACCTCATAGAATGTTGGTAGCTGGAATTCATTCAAAATTTCATCAACTTTACTGGATGCTTCTAACAAATGCTTCTGTGCAAATGGGTCTACTTCTAAAGAAATAAATGTCCTTGATTTTTCTTCATTAGAGTAAACTTTCACATCAGTAAATCCAAGATCAAAACTGAAATTGAGTAACAGGCAGATTAGCATCTCACTTAATAAATTTTATTTTGGACTTTTTATGTTCTTAAATATAACCACACAAAATACTTAACCCTCCTTTCAGAAGCTCATTGCAAGTATTATAATAATACTGATAATAATAATACTAATAAGGGAGAGTATAAGATATGTAAATAAAGACAATACTAATAATGGTGGTAGGGTTGTGTAATAAGCTGGAGTACTCTCTTTTTATAACACTGGAACAGGTTGGTACCAGAATCTTCTGTGTAACTGGCTCTGAAACACCACATTGTACACACTTCTTTTAAACCTCCTGTTTTGATGAACCCATGAGTGCCACTTTGACATCACATGGGCTGTGGCTCGTCTGCCACCAAAAGCAATAAATAGAAAGTGCAACATTTTACGGTACACATGTAATCTTATTACTAAAACTAGCCTTTGCCCGCGGCTTCGCCGCCTATCAGGTTCCCGATATAGTAGCGGAATAAAATGTATAGCAGTTGTTGTCTAATCAAGAGCTGTGAAATAAAAAAGTTGCATCAAAATCCATTCAGCAGTTTTTGCGGGATGCGTGAACAAACAAACAGATAAACAGACAAAAAATCTAAAAAACATGTTTTGTGCTTAGACACGCCTATATAGCCTAATACAGTTTATTATTTTTTCTCAAATATCTTAAATGTACAGACAGCTCTGTTAGAGCATTATAAATAGTATAGATAAAAAAACATCTAGAAACCAACCTCTTAAGATCCTTAAGAACTTTTTGGAGTGATGAAGTAAATGAAGATATCAAATGATACTTTAGTATCACAGTTTTAGATAAACTTATATGGAAATCATTACATCTATGGCAAGAGTCAATTTTTTCTACAACTGTTTCTTCCAATTTACGTATTAGATCATTTAACACATCCAGATCTATATCTAAAAGAAAGTTAACTTTTAATTATTATTTATTAAGTTATCATCAAGATTTTGAGTTTTCATAAAGGGGTTGATGACATACATTGTACAAAAACATAGCTAGCCCAGTTTCCTCTTACATGCGGAAAAGAGCGTGTGCGACCACCATGTAGGTCTGGGTTATCTTCATGTTCAGCAATAGAAACGACGCGCACTTTGCTAAGATTAGGTGCAGGCAGCTTAGGTCTGTAAATATTATAATGCAAATATAGTATTGGAAGGTAGGTCATAACATATTTAGTTAGATGACAAAGTCAAATGGATTAGATTGGAGTCTTGGTAGATGGTAATGTTAGTAATTGTAACTTACCTATGGCAGATGTTGTTATCAAGTTCAGAATCACTTTCTTCAGAGTTGGAACCGTAATCACATAAATAAGACAGAGCTGACATTGAAACACTAATAAGCACCAAAATTCGATTTGTTTTGTGATAAATAAAAATGATAACTATCAGCAGAAAGGCAGAACAGAAAACTTAAGAAACCTTTTTTTTTTATTTTTGATATTATTCAATTCGTCAGTGTATCAAGTGGTATCGAATGTCAAGTGTGTCATACCACAGATTACAATATATGTAGGTCATACAGAGTCAGGGTTGCCAACTCTGTGCTACGGTTAGTAGGAGTGTTCGTTATATTAAATAACTAATAAAATCACTTGCTATTTATAAATAATCTATAGCCCCGTTATTTATTACACCAGGCAAGCGTTATTTTCGATTATTTTTATTATATAAACGCTACCACAACCGCTATGCCACGACGTCGACGACACACTACTACACTAAGTACACTAACAAAACATCACAGCAGTGTTGCCAGGTCAGATTTGTAATTTTACAGTGATTAGCATATAAAAATACAGTAGTTTGGTATAAAAATACAGTAAATCGCTAACTTAAATACAGTGCTTTTACAGTAGGTAAATTTAAATACATATTTAAAGAAAAAGTAAGTTAATTACTATCCGTGTCACTTGGAGAAGGATAAATTGTATTGCTCTTGACTGTATTTGTAATTAAGAGATTTCTTTTTTATTTATTACGATAATTTTCCCATCGCACTGTGTTTGAATTTGGTAGACTATCAAATTAGCTATACTGGCTAATAAACATGAAATAAATTTTCATATTGACGATTGAGTAAGATTTTGATTTGAAAAAAAAAACAGTACAGTGAGTACCTCCATTATTAAATTTATTTTTTTAAACTAATATATACATAAAAAAAATTATAATGCTAGGCACCCTGTACAAAAGTATTTTAATGCATCAAATCTGATCTCGTGCTGTTGATTAAGAGAATTGTTGATAACCACTAAAATCGGCCACTTTTTAATGAACGATTCCCTAATTTATTAAATGCAAATAATATAATGACAAGTGCTTCCAAAATTACTGCAGGTATTTTACAAGTCATGTTGAGTTTTAGATTCTATAAATTTGATCTGATTTAGGAGCAAAAGAAATAAAATGTCTTATAAACATCAACTGAAATATCTATGAGTCTATTTATTTAAAAGGATAAAGTCACGTTAACACCATTCAATGGAAATGAACGGCACTGTAGATTTTACGATTAACAGCTAATATTTACAAGTTAGCTGCTCTAGAGTATATTGCTTTACTTTTTACGCAGTTATATATATAAATATTTTGTTTTTAACATTAAAATTAATTACAGTGTTTTTCATACACTGTATATTTGTAATACAGTATACAGTAAAAGCTGGTAAAAGCAGTAAAATTACAGTGAATCTACTGTAATTACAATGCACCTGGCAACACTGGATCACAGTCACATGCACACTTGAACAGTCAGTCACTTCAGTCAGTCACAGTCATACCGCGAAAGAAAGGGACAGAACAGAATGAGCCTGACCCGTCCATATCATTGACACATGCGAAATTATGCTCTAACTTTACCACTTATGAACTATATTTCTGTCAATTATAAAAAATAACGTGCAAAATGATTTAAGTATCTAAAACATCGTTTAGTTATTTGATTTTATTTCATTATATTTTTGAACGATGATAAAATCAATCAGTACGGATAACTCGCTTAAGCTGGAATAACGTATGATTATCCTGAGTTTTTAAACGATCGCCGCGCGTTATTTGTTTGTTTCGCGTGGTGACGGATTAAGAATACAAGTGTCAACACCCTATTCTTTCCCACGGGTGTTGTATGAGGCGACTAAGGGATGTAAGCAATTATCATCCATTGCACGACTGGTGGTAGGGCTGGGTACCAAGTGGGAGTACTCACTTGGTATCCGGCCCGAGCGGGTTGGTACCACCATCTCCCGTGTGACCGGCCATGAAGCACATCGTTGCGTTTTGGCTGTAGCAGGAGATAACCGTTTATATTTCATTTTATCTGTGAAATGAATTGGTGAGCAGCGGCTTGACAATACTCTCGGTATAGTTGAGTCCATGGGCGGCGGTTACCATTTACCATCAGATAGACCGTGGCTCGTCTGCCACTAAATGCAATAAAAAAAAATGTGCTTATAGTTTTTGATTTTAAATTATTCGTGGTGTTGGTTTGTTGTGTCTGTTTGTTTAGTGTATTATAAAACTGTAAATTAAATTTTCTTGTAGTATAGTGTAAATAATTTTCGGTTAGATAATATCTTTAAAAGTCTACTTAAATTTAATCAAAAATGTTATTGAGTCAGTAGTTATGGACATTTTAGTGTATAAAGTGTATTAGTAAGGATTGACCCAATTCTGAAGTACACGCAGACGAAGCCGTGGGCAGAATCTAAATACATTATATCTTAGGTCATCATACGTTATTCCAGCTTAAGCGAGTTATCCGTACTGAATGAATCGTTCAAAAATATAACGAAATAGAAATGAAATAACCAAACGATGTTTTAGATACTTAGATTATTTTTCACGTTATTTTTTATAATTGACAGAAATATAGTTCATAAGAGGTAAAGTTAGAGCATAATTTCGTATGTGACAATGATATGAACGGGTCAGGGTCATTCCGTTCTGTCCCTTTCTTTCGCGGTATGACTGACTGAAGTTACTGACTGTTCAAGTGTGCATGTGACTGTGATGTTTTATTAGTTAGTGTGTCATCGACGTCGTTGCATAGCGGTTGTGGTAGCGCTTATGTAATAAAAATAATCGCTCAACAAAAATAACGTTTGCCTGGTGTAATAAATAACGGGGCTATAAATTATTTATAAATAGCAAGTGATTTGATTAGTTATTTAATATAACGAACACTCCTAGCTACGGTTAGGTGCTATATGTCATTTGAACAAGCGCTAGATTTCTATAGAAATCCAAAAATAGTGCTAAATTTTTAGGAACATCAATTAAATAATACAAAAAAGCTTCTAGAACAGTGTAAGCATCGCAAGATTGATTCGAGGCAGCACTTGATGTCATCGAAACAAAAGTATCGAGTACTTGCTCCTATTTACTAGTGTCGGAAATCGCTAAACTGAAATTGAATCAACAGATTGAATATGAAAGTGGCTTTTACACTGTCTTATTTTAAGATAAATGTTGGATTATTACACCGTGTCATTCAAAAAAGTGTCCAATAGAACAAGTAATACGCATTTATATTAGTCAGTATTAAACAGGGGAGGCAAAAACGCATTTTAACAAAGTGTATCAGACTACGAAGTTTGTATTTGTTTAGTTTGGCTAATGCTCAGGTAAACGCATTTTGTTTTGTGGTAATTAAAATATAATCAGCTTCAAAGTATACATTATTTGTGAATGTGGATAAAGAGAACTTAGTGCGAGCGGGAATCGAACCTGCGTCTCTTTCAATCCGTTTATCCAAATAATCAGCCTTTAAGTGCTAGGTGCTAAATGTCAGGGTTCAGTGCTAGACTCACGAAAATAGTGCTAGATCTGACACCGAAAGTGCTAAGTTGGCAACATTGTAGAGTCATACTTTCCCTATAATAAAAATTACTCCGTGGTCACACTGATACAAAGTCTAGTCTACACAGGGCAGTGTTACCAGATGAAAATTGTAAAAATACCGTGTTAGCAGACTATAATTGCAATTTTCTAATAGAATTACCTTCGATTTATTTTAAAATTACCGTGTATATTACCGTGACAATTTAAAACTAAATGCAACGCCTTCTTTATTAGAAATAGATTATTCTTCCGAAAATCCTACTTCTAATTAATTGATGAATTCTTTTTTTTATTATGTCTTGCGATGGTGTAATATCAACACAATTTTAATTTCAGTGAATAGATTTTTGAGCCAGAATGTTTATTTTTAAAGTCTTCATAATCAGTCTATCTGTCTTCTTCGTTTTAATGCCATTTCCTTGAGTGAACAGTCCCTCACATGCAGTATTGGAGTGGGGCAAGGACAGAATGTTCATCATAAATGTGGGAAGTAAACCAGTAAATAGCAAAAAGCTTTTTCAAGAATGTAATTTCATGCCATTCCATTAATTCATTAATATACTACGCACTCTAATATGAGATATACAGGAGAAAAAAAACACCACCACCAGGAAATCTTTCATTCAGCAGGTATATAATAATGACCTAACACGCAATGAAACGCTTACCAGTATTGCATCTACTATTGGAATATATATTTCGTTTTACACATTTTTATAATTTTGGATACGAATTTGATAATTACACGGTAATTTATATTTAAAAAAATACCGTAGTTAACGACACGGTAATAGATCATTACTGTAGACATTTACGGGGAAATCCCTTCCAATGAAATAAAAAAATATTCAAAATTCACAATTTAATTTAAAAAAAATTACAAAATAATTATTTAAAAATTTGACGATAAATTAAAACGAGAGAGAGAGAGCGATGAGAAAGCAGAGGGTGGTTCACAACTCAGGGAATTGTCCCCAAGACCGTCACCTACTGAGTACCCTCAACTGCGGGGGGAGGCTGTAACTGGGCCGAAGGGCAGGCCCTCGTCCTTCGGCGCGCGCAGATGTATGCCGGAGGGCGGGTGAAGCCGGCGCAATCGGCGCTGGAACCGGAACCCGTAGGGCAGCCGCAACCCGGTGGGTCGTAACCCGGATCTCGAGCGCAGCCATGAACCGTACTTGAAATTTGAACTTGAATCCCCAGGATTATTACGTCAATACTTGACAAATTTGAAACTGTTGAAACTATTCACTGTCATTTTCGTCGTGCATCGTGCATGTACTTGGCGGGACGTATAACAAAATGGAAGGCGCTTATGCTTGTTGTCCAGCAGATTGATTCAGGATTTAGAGCTTGCGACAAATATAGGATAGCAAAAAATAACTAGATTTATTGAAATATACAAGTGCTACAATTGTCTGTGAAATGTCTCCTGCGCGAACTACAACATAAACAAAAAAAAAATTATATAAAATCTCTTCTTAGTTTTTCCTCTCTTCTGGTGTTGTCAACAACAATTCCCATTAATTGTCGTTTTAATAAAACTGGTGGCATTTTAAACATGTAAATATGTACCTAAAACATGTGCGCTCAGTTTATTCATCGATTACATCTAGCACTAGGGTATTCACTAAATATTGATATATTATCGAACTTATTCGATGTTGACCATACTATATATCGAACTGATGATGATTGATTGATGTTTTGACAATTATTTATTTTAAACACAAAGTGAAAAAAATATCAATAAAAAAAAATGTGAAATAATTATTTATTTTATTCGATTAATCGATATATTTATTTATAGAAACATCATTCCTTTTTATGTTTTGCCAAAAATATATCGGACTAATAATTACAATAAAAACAAAACGTTAAGAAACATAATTAACAGGTAAGACATTTGTCAGTGAGCAGCTAAATTATTTATCCTGATCGTAGACAGAGGATATTATAGACACGTCCTCAGCGTATGCATTACCGAGATAGCAATAGTTTGATATATGACAACCGGCATAATTTTAAAAGATAACTATGATATTAAACACAAAGTGGAAAATATGAAATCGAAAATAACAGTCACGAGCAGGATTTGAACCTGCATCTCCTGGATACCGTTCAGATGTATTGCGAATTCAGCAATCGTGACAACTGCTTTCGACTGCTAATTTTGACAAAAAATTCATACTTAACGTCCTGGGTGACGCGTCGTTTTACTTACTAATATATAATATAACTCATCACAGTCATCTCACTACTATCTTAGTAGTACAGTTCTATTCAAGTTACATGCATATAAAACCTCTATCATTAGGTACACAACTCGTGTAGCTATGAAATTCTGATCTCTGATTCTACATTCACACATACGAAATCAAATACAGTAGCTAGCTTTTTGCGTTTGACTGGAGAAAGGTATCTAACGTTAAACTTTTATGGATAGTATTCGATATTGCAAAAAATACCGATGTTCTTCAATCGATATATCAACAAATATCTATACTGGGATTCGATTTTTAAATTGTATATAAATATCGGTATATTTTTTAAGTGGACAGCCCTCACGCTGGATGCTCGCACCCGCACGATGGTGCGTATGCTACGTCCAGCACCGCGGCCTTGAGCGGACGTATAGCGGGGATGGAAAGTGCGTAAGGCGCTTAAGGCAATTTACTATAGAACCATTAGGGTGACAATAAATTTCCTTTTCTGGTTCATTCAAATCTAAGTCTTAAGGTTTTTAAACTCAGAAAGGCTAATCAGTTAAAGAAAACAAACAAAAAAACAGTCAGTTACAATAAAGTAAACTTTCTCAAATGTAATATTATTTTTATTATTTTCTTACTTCTAACTATAGTTCAGTTGGTAGGTTTTTGTTTGTTTGCATAAGGGGTCATCCATAAATTACGTCACACGTTAAGGGGGAGGGAGGAGGTCGACGAAGTGTGATATTGAGTGACAAGGGGTGGGGAGGGGGCCCAAATTTTGTGCCATCACATTTTTTCAAAATTATAATATTTTATATCTAAGCATTACAACAACACTAAATTTAGAATAACATAAAAATAGTTGCAACTGTCTGCATGACTATAAGGTTTAAATTATTTTGTTGCCAAATTTGCACTCGCTGTACTATTGTCACGAGCCGACCGCCTTTGATAAATGCCACCACACTGCGCCTTGCCGTGATTTCTTTGTTTCTATTTATTCGATAATTGACATTTGCTGAGTGAACAACGTCGTTTTCTTAGTTCTGCTATTTTGTGATTTTTAACTGATGAAACACTTTTAAAATGAACAAAAAAAGTGATTTAGGTAATATTTACCGTAAATTACATGAAGAGTACAGTGCTGCTTATGCTGATAAAAAAAATGTACAAGAAAAAGTTAACACATTATGGAAAAGTTTGAGAATTAGTGACAATGTTGAAAGTGAAGTGAAATCTAAAATCAAAAATTGCAAATAAAACTGACAATAAAAAGCGAAACATGTATTTTGAAGTGAAATTTCTTTAGAATTGTTGTGATTAGAAACTCGATCAAACGAAAATGCTTTACGATAAAGAAATAAACACATAAATGTAAAAGATTAACAGTCAGTTGCAAAAGAGTCCATTAAAGTTACTTTAACTTTGAAATATTCTTTTTGTCACAAAAATATTCCTTGTTTGATGCGAAACCTCGGTCTCCGGCTTGAGTGATCAATACTTAAACTATATGACCACGGTGTAGATCATATTAAGTTTGAAAAAGTGAATATGCATTCAATAATAAACTAATATCTCTGTTTGCTATGTTCAATTGGTATTCCCATGCCAGTTATAACTAATTTAAATATTTTTTTTATCTATATTTTAATCGCGCCATCAAACAGTATGAATTTTAATTGCAGAATTAAACTTACTATATTGGATCAATGCATGTAAATGCATTCCGATAGATGGCGTTGGTCTTGAAGACAAATGTGATGAGTAGATTGGGATGGCCGAAAGGTCGGTACGGTAGCTCAGTGGCTTAGAGCACTTCCCCGTATTGGAAGGGACGTGAGTTCGATTCCCGCTCGCACTAAAGTTCTCTTTTTCCTCATTCACAAATAATTTGTAATTTAAATAAAATATTTTTTTTCGCCTAACCCCAAAGTGAATCATATACTTTAGTTATTTATGTTGCTATGGTGAGGTTCACAAGATCTTTTACCGAAGTTGTCCCATGAATTCCTACGGGATAGTTTTGTCTTGTGCACTTTTCAAGATCGTCACTGTGTGGTGATTGTTTTGAGGTGGACACAAGAAACACGTCTGTTCGCAACCAACGATCAGAAGAAGAGGAAGAAGGAGGGAAGTTTACGTCTGCAATAATCATATTATATTTTCGACACTATCCTTTTTAAAGTTGATAAGTATATTTTTCGAAGTCTCCGCGATTCCTGAAGTAAAACTTCGTTAGAATCGTTGTGATTTGAAACTCGATGAAACGAAAATGCGTCCCGATAAAGAAACAAACATGTAAATGTATAGGATTAACAGTCAGTTGCAGAAAAGTCCATTAAAATTTAAAGACAACATTAAACGTTAATCCACCATTATATCGTTCCAGAAAACATCATTTAAATTAATTATAATTCTCCATTGAATTTATTAAATGAGAGGTCATTTAAAAAAAAAACAATCTTTACATTTATCCTTGACTTCTGATACTCTATATCCAGCTCAATCTCTCGTAGGCTACTTTTCAGAAATTTTACTTCTGCCGTATGTGAATTGCACACATGGGTTTTTTCTGTTTTGTTAATTTTCATGTTTATGTTTGATTTTATTGAAAAAGAATTTAAATGGAAATAAAACTTATAATAAATTTGATTGAAAAAGAATTAAAACATTTCTGAATGTAAAATCGCAAAATAAGTGACATCACACTAGGTAGGGGTCTCACAAATGTGACCAGCTTTGACAAGGACAGGGGAGGGGTCTAAAAATCGTGAAATTCGTGTGACGTAATTTATGGATGGCCCCTAAGCTAAGAAATACGTCTTATCGACATCTTTGAATGTAGGGGTGGCCTATGTTCTAGTCATGCTTATATATTAGTATTTTTTTAAAGTTAAGCTTCCCTAAAAATTGATTAAAATTCATCAAAATCGGTTAACTACATGAAGCGTGAGAGCAAAACCAACAAAAATTAGTTTAACCGATAATAACAATAAAAAAAAATGAAAATTTCTATTTGTTTTCAAACACGGTGACCCGAATAGAGTGAGATAAATTGACCTCGTACCTACTATCTCACTAGGACCGCTTTTTGGTAATAGTGCGCATTCCAGCTGTATGGGTTCCGTACACAGCAGTATAGTATAGTAGTCTGTGGTACACAGGTTCCTTATCGGTATAAGAGCTAGTCTTCACGAAACAAGATTAGACTCTTGAGTAATATTGTTCTGTGAGACTCATAGAGATTACACTAATCTAACAAGTTGTGAACGGTCGCTATAAAATGTCCACTTCTAAGAGGAAACCAACATTAGAACCAGTAAATGAGGATACTATTCAGTGTATGTTTTACTCGTTAACGATCGGCTCTGATAAATCAATGTGGAAAGAATTGTGCTTCCAAATAAATGATACTATAGCAACAATGTCCAAAGATTACATCTGGCACAGAGATGAATTTCAAGTATATATGCCTATTGTGGAATTCAGCAATTCAGGTAATTCATAATATTATTCTATTGATAGTATTTGCTTAATTCTATTTCTAAATATAATGGGTATGTTTCACAAAGGTATTCAGTGTGACTTGTAGGATACATAAGTGTTCATTTTGATGTAACATAAACATTTGTTGCAGGAAATAGTCTATACAAAACACAACTAACCAATAACTTTTTTATTTAATAAATTCTGTTTTGTCTTTGTGGTTTTTAGAATATTATTATGGCACCCTATGATCTATATTCTATCTTCTTTTTTTTCTATTTTGTACTTCTATGTTCTACATACATGTATTTGTTTCAGATGTCCCTGAACACTTATGCAGTAATACTTGTTTTGGAGACAATATAGAGGATGAATGGTTCATTGTATATATTGTACTTGAGATTTCAAAAAAAAATCAAGATTTAATTATTCAAATAATAGACAATGATGGTGATTTGCTTCTAATAGAAGCAGCAGACTATTTACCAAAATGGGTAAATCCAGAAAACATGGAAAATAGGGTAGGTTTTCATCATAAATTATCACAAAGTGTGAAAATGCTGACTCCAAAATAATAGTCACAAGCAGGATTTGAACCTGTATCTAAGGAGACATTACGGATCTCCAGAGACATTATGCAAGCATGTGTTATCGAAATTCGTAGCCCTGAGCAGTTGTCATGATAGCTGAATTTGCTAATCATCTGGAGCAGTTTTCGAGGAGATGTGGGTTCAAATCCTGCTCAAAACTATTATTTTCGATTGACATATTGGCGCCCTTTCTGTTCATTTATATGGCTAAGCATATCAATTGCTTAAATATATATTTAAATAATCAAGATAGTTTAGCATTTCTAAATTTTCCTGACTAGTCATTCATGTCTACCTGATAAGATTCTATAATGCATTCACCAGTTTATGGGGCAAAACTTGGCAGTAACTTTGCTTATGACATTATTTCTATAAATTAATTGATAATATTAACTGCCTCTGTGGTGCAGCACTAGTGTGAGCAACTGCTGATCATAAGGTCTCGGGTTTGATCCCCAGGGCGGGTGGAGCTATTGAGCTTTTTTGTAAAAAGAAAATTTCTCAGGAGCAGCCCGGAGTTTGGAAATGTGCCTGGTAGACGACAATAGACTTGCCCCCTATGTTTGAGTTAAACATAGCTGGCAAACTGTGGGTGTGTAATACACCTCTGCCTGGGTAGGTTTTTGGGGAATACAGACATGATGCTATGTTTTATAATATTGAATTTTCTACTGAATGATCTACAGAAACCATTTGTGTTACTTGAAATAATTACTCTATTTAATCATAAATTTACATTTCCTTTCAGGTATTTATACATAAAGGCCACATATATATTATCCAACCAGAAATGGCTACTTTAGACACAAAACTGGAGTTGAAAACTTCTATTGAAATAATATCTCAATCAAATAACTCAACTCAAGCTTCTAAGGAGATAGAGCAGGCTATAATAAAACGAATTGGAAATTATCCTGAAAAACTGCAAACAAATATCCACAGAGCCGTAGTTAAATTACCATCTAATCTAGCAGCATTATTAGTATTAAAACCATCTCTTATCGCTGCAATAGTTAATGCATATTGTAATCATGACACAATTGATGCAAAATGTTGCAAAAATATTAATTTTAGTGAATATGTAAGGGTTGAAGTTAAATTTACAAAATATTTGTATGCAAGCCTCATACATTCTAAACTTATTAATATTATTAAACATCTTACATCAGACAATGATAAAGAACGCATATTAGGCCTTAAGTTGATGTGTGGATTCCATATGATTACAAGCAATATTTCAAGTGATATGTTTTCCTCAAAAGAGTACCAAAGATTTGTTAATAGTTTAAAGTTAAATGGATATTTTAAAAGTAATATTGAAGGTTCTAAAGAATATAAGCAGTTGTTAGAAAATGCAAATGAATATTTCTCAATAGTTGAGTGCCCCATAAGTTTGAGATCCCACTGTATATTACAAATGATGGAATCAAGTAGTTATAAGCAAATCAAAGAATCTATGAAAGATAAGTATGTGGTAGAACCAAGCTATACTGGGGATAATGAGGACTGGTTAAATATAAGTCCAGAACAACTGAATGAATTGCTTCTTGTCCGCTATGGCAAGACCACTTCTTTACAAAACACTGATGTTATATCACCTCAGACAGTGACTAAAGAATTATCATCCTTTCTAAAACAAACATCTGATTTTGAAGGTATTGAACCAAATTATGATATAAAATCTGAAGAGAATAAGAATATTGAATTTGATTCTGATCAGTTTGTTTCATGTATGGAGAAGATGTTGAATATACTAAGTAGAGGGGGTGATCTAGATAATGTAAGTGTTAGTGATAATGATGATGAGATGTTGGATGATAGTGAAGATGAAGAATGTGGCAAAGAGTTAAAAGCTAAACTTCAACACAACCAATCCGAAAATTTCTCTAATACAGAAACTATTCTTACAAATATTGTTAAAAGTATGAAAGAAGAAAAAGCTTCAACTGGTCCCGCAAGTAATATATTTAGGACAATGGGTATTAATAAATGCGAATTGTTAGATTCTGATGATGATGTTGATTAATTAAACTTAACTAAGAAATGGAAAACAAACATGTTGTATTTTTAATATATGAATCTCTTGTGACTGTTCCAATAACCAGGACCTTTTTTATCGCATTGGAGGTCCTGGGCACTCCAGGGTAGAGGCTCCCCTACAACACTTATCTGTTTAATAAGTGTTGTTAGGGCTCCTTTATCCTCACTTTAGCTATAGATACTTATCTGCAATTTTTATTTTTATTGGCACACAAATTGACAAGAATATCAGGTACAAGAACGACAGACGAAGTGGCGTTTTTATTAATTTAGTTATTGCCAAAAATAGCTATTCTACGGGAACTAGTTATTGTTTCAAAATAAATAGTATGTTAATCCTGCGTCTCCAGTCCACCTACAAAATAGGTTGTTTGGTAGAGCTCCATTTGATAGTTCAGTAATATTTCTTACCCCTTCCAAAATCACTAAAGGGGAAATGAAAGACCCTGCTGCATTGTGGCAGTTGGTTGTAGTGCCGTTTTCAGCATATTACCGTAGAACATGGCAACTTTGCCCTAAAAATTAACATATTTTTGCATTAGTTGGAATTATATTGTAAAATCTTAACGTTTTTGTAATCCGTATAGACTATAAACTTCCTTTATGTCATTTCTTGATAATTATTGTGAAATATATCCAGATACTTAATATAGTGTTTAAAAAATAATTATTATTGAGGGTGGGCCAAATATCGTAGACATTTGGCAACTTTTCCAACTTGTAATATCTCCTTTATTGCAAGATATAAAAATATTTTAGAAACGTTTTAATAAAGAAATAGGTAGTAAGGCATGAAATTATGAGAGGAATAAACATATTCGATGTCCTTCAAAATTGACCGGGCAAAGTCATAAAGCCGCGTAGAACATTTTTTCCACCGCAATAATCAATGTCCAAGGGCTGCCACCAATGAAGAAATGCTATGTTTAAATCTTTACTAAATAAAAAAAACTCTATACGGAATATTTTAATCGATACAATAAAATTACTATTTAGCTTTAAATGAGCACAGTGTGTGTTTTCTTCTAGGCGGCTAATTACCTATCTAACAAAAACTGCAATGACAATATTTCTAAATTGTACGCCAATCAATGATGTTTAGGGAGCAGGGTGCCCAAGAACTACGTCTGCCACCAAAACAGGCATGCGTTATCAATTTACAGCATCTTAAAAATGTAAAAAAAAACGTATATAACGTATGCTAAATAATTTGTTCATGTCTGCCTCTTGGACTGATGGTCAGGAACATCTTCAAAACGAGGAACATCGAAGTGGCTGACGTCCAGCCCTCTAGACTTTTTAAGTAATTAAATATTTTTTTATGATTTAAAAATGTGTATATGAAATGTTCACTTGGTAGACCCGAATTGTTTGATTAATGACGATATAAAAAACCATAGAAAAATAATCTGCCACCATGGTAGCGCTGCGTTTTCAATTGATAGCGCTTCATAAGTGTAAAGACAAAAATGTTTGCTAAATAATTTATTCACGTCTGCCTTTTGGACTGATGGTCAGAATCTAATAAGATAATAAAAGAGGCTCCTCTTTATGTTTTTTTTTTAATTTGAAATAATATTTGGAGTCAAACGAAACCCACGATTCATTGGACATCCAAATCCGAGGAGGTCAGGCCAATGACCACGTGCTTTGACGTGGAATGCCCCATAGAAAATCCCCAAATACCTGGGGAATTATACCGTTGTCACTCTCTTCTCTCTGAGATATAAAGAAAGACAAACTTTTGAAAAAAAAATATTATTAAAATGGTTTGGTCTTGTAAAATCTCTGACTGTCTGGACGTCTGCCTCTTTGATGTTTATCGTTTTAAGGATGATTTGACCATCAGTCCAAGAAGCAGACGCGAACAAATTGTGGTAGAGCCTTGCTTATCCCAGCATGAATGGGCCTGCTCGAAAGTGAAACCTCTCACAGAAGATCAGCGTTAAACAACGGCTGATACTAATACTGTTTTATTTCGTGTGTTGAATGAGATTACCAGAGGCCCAAATCCCCTCCTTATCCTTTGTCTCCACCTCTTATCCCTTTTCTTGGGAGTTACAATGTGTGAGTGATACCTCTGGTGTTAACGCTGTAATATAATGTAATACGCCTGCAATACACATTCTCTCCAAGAAATAAATAGTAACTAAGAGAAATTAAAAAAAATATTCTCAAACATAAACATATAATACTTACGCCAAACGAAATGTACTTACAACTTTATGTTCACGTATACTATGTGAACATAAAGTTGTACATTTCGTTAGTTAAAGAGAGAGAGAGAGTTAATCGTTGTAGATTAATTAAAATTATTAGTGCCCACCCTATACAAAAAAATAGGTTGGCAATGTCGTCAACAATAAACATACATGTGACTTTGCCCACCCACATATTTTAAAATACACTCGGTTTTTGGCGGCAAATACAAATTCAATATTATTCATTTCGTATGTAATAACAACGACAAAAAAATTAATTACCTGGTGTAACTCCAACTATTACTTTTAGGCAAAGTTTTTGTACTGGTTTTTGCCCGCGAAAAAACACTACCTGTTTGCACAAGCTCTGACAGGCAACTAAAGCACAGAACAATATTACTCAAGAGAACTAAAGTGACATTCGAGGCACAGAGCCCCGTAGTGTTGTCCAAAAAATAATGTATTATTCACCACAGATAAAACAATATTTACTTTTAAAGATTCGCGAATTGTACACATATTTAAAGTAGCATAAACGGGTCTTTTTTCGCGTATAAAATAGGTGAAATTATTAACTACCTTTTACCGCGGGACAACTCCCGTGACCACGGCTGCTGCAACGCAGTTGAAACGTCGGGTAAAAGGTAGTTAATAATTTCACCTATTTTATACGCGAAAAAAGACCCGTTTATGCTACTTTAAATATAAAACAATATTTCTTTATAAGGCCAAATTTGCTGTGTATCCATTTAACCAAAAAGTACACGACTGGGCAAAGTCAAACCTCAAAGGCAAAGTTGCCATGTTCTACGGTACTATTGTAAACATATTTTTTTCCTATTTTAGTGACAATCTTAGTAGGTTTATTTACATACATAGACCTATGTCGTCACGATTCCATATCCTGTCTGGACAATCCACCAAGTTATGGGCCACTAAAGTTGCTTCTAATTTTTCATAAAGATCAGCTATTATTGTAGGATTCTAACAAATTGCACGGCCAAACGAGAAGTTTTCGGGAGTTCTTAATCTCAACCCATAACGATCGTCAAAGAGTATATATGAAGACGATCGTTGAAGCCCACCCACCAATTTCAATCAGCACATTTTTTGCTCGCGTTTAAGGTAGGCTTAAAATTGGCTGTTCAGCTAGTGAAAAAGCCATTTGCCTAATATGGTTAAATACGTCCATGGGTTAACAGTAAGACCAAATCCAAGTTCTTGCATTTGTGTTATGTATGATAGTAAATTTGTTCTAAACTTGCTGACAAAGAAAATGGTCGACCCACATTAAACATTTTAATTTGTGTTACACCTTGCTTGCGTTCAACATAAGGTACTCCATGGTACGTTATATTCTTTTGTATTAACTCAATGTTTGATTGTAAAACACTTTCAATGGCTGATTTTAAGGTAGTTTCATTATAGTTTCTATTCGTTTTTAATTCGAACTGTAGTTTTCTTCCATGGCGTCTAAAATAAAAAAAAATAACTTATTACCTACGTGATAAAAAATATAACAATCTTTCAAAAATGGCGGTTTAAACTTAAAGAAGGTAAAAACCTAAATGAAAATTAATATTTTACTTAAATTACGTACCTACTTACTCGTAATAACATCAATTATTAACACAAGAACTAAAAACTTCACACTTGCCTTGATTAATTCGATGATACGGATTCGAGTTTAAATCTTGAAAATCGTTGACTTTTTGAACCCAGGAAATAACGTATTGTGAAAAAGCTAATCAAAATTAAAAAACTGTTAACGGAATCAACAAATATAGGGTAGTTTAGCCGGTTTTCGTCCATTTAGCCGAGTTGTTAACTTATGGGTATAAAAATTATATGTTCTACTTGCACAGCTCTAACAAACCAAATTTATATTAGTAGCTGATATAGTCTACTTTAGGTTTATATTAAGTAACAAAAAATTATAGTAAACATGATTTTTATATAAAATATTTTAGTGAAAAGTACCGATTTCGTTAGTTTTTGTTCAAAAATTTTAGTCTTCGACCTTGTATAGGCTAGTTTTCATCCACGGTGTTTAAAGAGGAATATAATGTACTTGCTAAAGTCAGTATTTCAATCATATTTTTTAATCTACTTCAAATGCTTCCCAACGCGTTTTAATAGAATAACATAAAAAGTAATATAAAATTTATATTATTTATATACAATCTGCAGATTTAAAGATAATAATTAGAACTATCTATTTTTAAAACCTCTTTAGAAAACCTGAATTAATGATTTTTATTTTATAATAGCAATATTTGAAGTCTTAGTTTAATACAAGTATAATATTTGGTTGTAATAGACGTACACTAAATACTTACCCAGTACCTATTACTTTTCGTCTACTCATATATATGGACGGAAACTTAAAGCAATTTTCAGCACTTTTTTAGTTTTTGTCTACAATATCATTTATATTTTATGCTTGCAATACGGCTAAATTAGCGGACAAAAACTAAATATCAGACTAAAAATAACCATCAAAGATCATTTCATAAAAATTTCAACAGAATTTCTTCGCATTCCTTATTTTAAACGACTAGTCAAACTTACTTGTATTTTTGTTTTTCGTCCAGGCGAACCAAAACTGAATGTATTGCGAAATAGGTAATTCAGTTATTGTTCGCCTATATTTTGTAAGTAATTCGTTAAATGATTACGAAACACATTTTAACGTGTTCTTTATGTCTTTACTTACTCATTAATGCCCTAAACATAGGAAATACATTCTAAAAACAATAAAAAAATACTGTGCAGTTAGCTTGCACCACTATTTTTCAAACTTTTACGTGACGTGTTCTAAGCTTAGAAGTAAACCGCCAGACTGAAGAGGCTTTTATTCAAGTTTTGACTTGTTCAAAGACGTGCAGATTTGATATTAAGGGCCGGGTTTTATGATGCTAATCTACGTAAATTATATACGAGGCGCACGCTAGTGGACTAAAACAGGACCTGGACGGGAAACCAGCTAAATTACCCTACATATATTTATAACAACTAATTGTCCAAGCTTCACTCATGTTTTCTATTTAAAATGCACGGTCGTACGCTGCCGGTAATGCGCCTTTAACACGGCTGTGAACCAATGTTCCAACAGAGGTGACCTTGGTTAGGGACCGATTATCTGTTTTAACTACATGGTTGCCAACTGTAGTTACTAACGGACTAATAGCATTCGGTTTAGGGTTACCAGCCTCGACGAGGACACGGCGCGCCACACGCTTGAGTCGTGCCCGGCTTGGGCCGAGCAGCGCGGCAATAGGGGGGACCTCTCGCTGCCGAGCGTCGTCAGAGCGATGCTTGGCAGCGACAGGAATTGGGCCGCGGTCGCTGCCTTCTGCGAGGAGGTCATCTGGCGGAAGGAAGCGGCGGAGAGGGCCAGGGAGGCTGATCCTTCCGCAGACTCGAACCTCCGCCAGTGACTGGGGCGGCGCAGGCGTGACTACTTGCGCCTAATGCTCAGTAGAGGGTACTCGAAAGGGTAGGCCGCCGGCGGACCACTGAAGTAATGTAACATAGTTCCAGTGGCCCGCCAATAAAGGCGTAGAGACGCCACACGGCGGGTTTATTTAGTGGGTGAGGGCCCCACACTACCCTGTTCGTTGCCCCGAACGACGGGGTGTGCGGTTAGCAACATTTTTCCCGCCTTAACAAAAAAAAGGTTTGCCACCCGTTCTTTATTTTAAAGTATTTTACGTTATTTATGGTAATTGTGAAAAGCTATGTTGAATTTGATAATTATGTTACATAGTCGAAAATTTCAATGTGCAAATACCTACTTAATAATATGGATAGTCTTTCTGGAGAAATTTCTTTATCAAACAAATTATATATTTCTTTTATTTTTTTTTATTGCCAACTGTGGCAGTCTAGCAAACGGCCCACCTGATGGTAAGTGTTAACCGTCGCTCATGGACTTTGGCAACACCAGGGGTACAGCCAAGCCGCCGCCTACCGTGAGTAAAGTGCTCTTCTCAAACCTCGTTTAAAGAGCGACATGTCGTAGCGCTGGGGGAACACCGCAGCAGGAAGATCATTCCAGAGCCTACACGCACGTGGTAGAAAAGAGCGCTGGAAACGAACCGTCTTGGATGAGATCGTTTGCAGGTGGTGTGGATGAACCCTACTACGATGTCTCGTGGTCCGGTGGTAAAAAGGGGATGTTGGTACCACCTCAAACAGTTCCTCAGAGCACTCTCCATTGAAGAGTCGATAGAGCACACATAAGAGACCCAAAGTCTCTCCGCCGCCCCAGCGACTCCAGTTCATCCGTGAGATTGGGATCGTCGACAATTCGAACAGCACGCCTTTGCAGGGAGTCAAGTGGGTCGAGTTGGTATTTTGGTGCGCCTGCCCAGAGATGTGAGCAGTACTCCACGTGCGTAGCAGTCAGACGATGGCTGAATTGACAAAGCATCTGGACGGTATCCAGGAGATGCAGGTTCAAATCCTGCTCGTGACTGTATTTTTGATTTCATCCATCCATCCATCAGCCTTTTAACGCCCACTGCTGGACATAGGCCTCCCCAAGAATGGGTAGTTACGTAATCGCCACGCTTGGCAGGCGGGTTGGCGATTGCAGTGGATGTTAATACTAGAGGGAGTGCTGCTGGCCACTCCCCCGGTGTCCCTCAGTCGGCTCTTACGACTCCCATGGGTAGAGAGGGGTGGGACAATTCTAAAGCCGGCGCCACACGGCTTAGCTTAGCTTGAATATATTAATACATAAGAGCGGCCTTCTTTGGCTACTTAAATTATTATGAGGTAACAAGTAAATAATATTTTTCATAGGTTGTAGAAAATTGTTTATTTAGTTTCACTTTAGCCACTCCTGTATTATATCACATGTAGCATATATACAGGCCATTACATTATCAGTGTATAATATAAGTCCCATCCCAATTGCCGCCACCACGCTATCACCATCACCTCTTTAAATTATTTTAATGTTTGGACATAAGGTATGCCGGTTAACCACATAAGTACATGAATGCTAACTAAAACCAATGCCGATATGGAACAATGGCAGAAATTATATTCTAAAGCGCCCTTCGTGGTTCGTTCCTATATAAAGATATATATTATCGTCGAATATACGCCGCAGCACATGAGTTCATATTTCCTTAATAACCCAGGCTGACTTTTTAAATACCTGATCCACCTGTAAACAAAGTAAATACAGTAATTACTCAATTGCTCATTGTTAGTTCACGTTGGATTAAATAAATAATTTTAGCAATCTTGAAACAAATACATGTCTTGTAATGTATACTTAATACAGATAAATAGATACCTAGGTACTATTATATAAAACGGTAACAAAGCTGTATCTGTACATTTACCTATTTGTGTAAAAAATGCTATAAAAGGCTATTTGGCCCTGTCTGAACTCAACACATTTTTTAGAGTTTTCGTGTATCTCTGTTTGTTTGTTCGCGCATCGCACAGAAACTATAAAATCGATTTTCATTCAACCTTCTGCGAGACTATAATTAGACCTTACTTTTCAAACACTGGAATATTGAAGGGGAGAAACATTGCTGAGGTTGTTGCTTAACTAGGATACATTTTGTCCCACTACTATATCTATCTTCAACTATATTAAACACAAAGTGTGAAATCGAAAATAACAGTCACGAGCAGGATTTGAACCTGCATTTCCTGGATACCGTCCAGATGCTTTGCCAATTCAGCCATCGTGACAATTGCTGCTGACTGCTAATTTCGATAAAACATTCATGCTTAACGTCTTGGGTGGCGCGTGCGCCATGTCGGAAGTATTTTCATACATTATACCGACCAGGTAAACTTAATTTTACAATTAAGATTTTTACCTAATAATGTCGTAGCCCTATAAATATTTAGATATTTTTATATATATTTTTAGCATTTGACATGCTTAGCCATACCTATATATTAGCCGTGTGGGGCCGGCTTTAGAATTGTCCCACCCCTCTTCACCCATGGGAGTCGTAAGAGCCGACTGAGGGATACCGGGGGAGTGACCAGCAGCACTCCCTCGAGTATTAACAACATCCACTGCGATCGCCAACCCGCCTGCCAAGCGTGGCGATTACGGAACTATCCCCCATTCTTGGGGAGGCCTATGTCCAGCAGTGGGCGTTAAAAGGCTGATGGATGGATGGATGAAATCAAAAATACAGTCACGAGCAGGATTTGAACCTGCATCTCCTGGATACCGTCCAGATGCTTTGTCAATTCAGCCATCGTCTGACTGCTAATTTCGATAACACATTCATACTTAACGTCTTGGGTGACGCGTGCGCCATCTGTCGGAAGTATTTTCATACTCGCAAGCAGCTCGGCAAGAATGCAGTGTCTTTTCTATAGCTTAAACGGTTACTAACTATAGGTACCTACTAATAGTACTGTCAAGCCGCTGCTTACCAGTGAAATAAAAGAATACACGGCTACCTTCCGCTACAACTGTAACACACTGAGATGCTTTACGATGAGTGCTAACACTCAGGGACGATAGTACTGACCCGCTCGGGACCGATAACAGGTGAGCAGATACTCCTACTTGTTATACAACCTTACAACCAATAATGCAATGAGTAATAATTGCTTACCTACTCCCCTTAGTCGCCTCGTACGACACCCGTGTTATAAAGGGAGAGGTGACATTTGCATTCTTAGTCCGTCACCACACGTGTCATGAAGTGCGAATTCCCGAATGTTAAATCATGATAGCTTGGCTGGAAAAGCGTCTGGAACGGTAATAGGAGACGCAGATTCAAATCCTACTCGTGACTTATCACTTTAGATTTCACATTTAGTATTCTTATCGTTTGATTTTCGAAATATAGGTACAAATATTGATAGGCAGCATCTGTTGTTTACATAGCACTTGGACTGTACCTACTTGCAGTTGCCTAGTGAAAAAAATGGACCTGCACCTATCTTCTGATTTGACTGGCTTTACTTTGAACTAGGCGAAACAGCTATATCCAGGGTGTACCTGTGTGAGCCAAGATAGAGGGCTTCAAGACTGCGCCAGCTATAAGACCCAAGTCACTTGACTTAGCGTTATAGATATCGTTAAAAATGTTAAATTCCCATACATTTAAATAATTTTCTATAGCGTTAGCGATCATAAAATGCAACTGGGCTAGGCCCACTGATTTTTTAAAATCTCGACTGCCTTTAGAAATTGCAGACTAACAGTAGAACCACGAAGCCGAAATAAAAAAAAACAGTAGTATAAAATGTTCACCTTTGACTATTAGGTATCCGGTATCCCGTGGTTTGTCGTATTTTTTCTTTAGTTTTTGCTACAGATGTGCATAAGCTCCACCTGCTACAACAATGGTCTCTCCAGTAATATAACTGGCATCATCTGAAGCCAAGAAAGCTACTGCAGCTGCAATCTCCTCAGGCTTTCCAAATCTTTTCATAGGTACTATGGATAAACTTCTTTCTTTACCGACTTCCGAGGTAGTTATCTAAAAGAAAAAATATAGTGTACCTAGGCGTGCTTTTATTTCTTCCCGACCAAAGCTTTTGTGGACAACTACCTAGCCTTTGATAGGGCGAAAAGATTATACCAAACTGCTAAAGGTACCTACAATTGTCGATAGGTTAGTAAAACAAAACTGCAAAGTTCTTTCAGATTATAGAGATGAGGGGTATACCTATGGCGGGTTTTTAAGCTAGGTGTTCGGTATAAGTCTAGTTCTATGTGTGTTATAAAGAAACTAGCTGCTGCTCGTGACTTCGGCTGCCTGGAGCTCTGAATCCGGCACTATAGTACAAGTAAGTATTTCACTCTGTAATACATTAATTATATCTCTATGGAAAAATAGTTATTCCACAAGAACCAACATTTTTCCGGAATAAAAAGAATCCAGATAGGTAATATACTTTTTTCGTTTTTGTTTTTATTCAGTAGGTATTCTACGCGGTCCCTCTCACAGAACATCGCCGTGAAACAAAGGTTGGTACAGTTGTGTTTCATATGGTGAGAGAGGGCACCTCTATCCTTTATTATTCTTCATCTCCATCTCCTATACCTTTCATTGAAGTTGGCAACGCGAGGGTGATTAGTCTGTTATTGCTCGCGTCTATTAGGCTACCTACGGTAACCTTACCAACAAGGGGGCCGTACGCTTGTTTGCCACCCACATAGTATAAAAAAAATCGGAATTTTAGTTAATAATAATTTTTTCAACTAGCAACTGGTCTTTCTTCAACTACCTACCTACAATTTCGTAAAGTATTAGTGAAGCCAATGAACTTAATACTTACAGCTGAAGCAAACTTCGTGGCTACTATCCCAGGTGCAACACAATTTACCCTGATATTGTCGTGTACTACTTCGTTGGCTATTGCTTTCGTTAGTCCCAGAAGAGAGGTTTTACTAACGCTGTAAAGACCTAAAGGCTAAAACATTTAATTCAGTGCCTATTAAAATTAAAGACTCAGTGCGCAATTTACGCTATTGTTTCAATAACATACTTCCATTGGCTGATATGCAGCAATAGATGAGATAAAAACAACGCTTCCTCCCCCTCTTTTAATAAGTTCTGGATATGCTTCCTTGGCTAATAGCCACGATGACTTTACGTTGGTGTCAAATATTTTATCCCAAACAGCTTCATCCGTCTGCAAAAAACATCTTTTAAGTATATCAATTAAAAAATATATACCTAGTTGCCACTAGCCGAGCCTTACGTAGAAATGTTTAAACGTCTTACCTCTAATATGGGCGATACTGCTGGATTAACTGCAGCATTGGAGATCAGTATATCAAAACCTCCAAATTTACTTTTGGCCTTAAATAAAAATTAAATATAGTACAATTAAATATATAATATGTTTACATGGTAGCGGCACGAGATGACATGTTCTGTATATGGACACGATTCTGTAACGCATTCAATTGTTATACCTGCCTGTAGAAGCGTGTACCTAATAGCGTTGTGTTCGAAATAAATGATATAATGATATACGTTTATAACTCACAAGCGATGTAGGCCTTGTTTACTTACATCTATTAAGATACTGAAGAAAAATACTAGAATTGTCTATAATTTATCCAAAATTTACGCTAGATAGCGTAGCGAATTTAAATGTAGTACATGTAACACCTGTATCTGCAACGAAAAGATTGCTTCTATCTACACATACCAAGCTCAAAAGAAAAATTCATTGAAATATGCGCTTGGCAAGCTTTCAATACCTACCGTAAATCCTATTTGCACTAAAAATTAAGGCCAATATTCAATGAGTTGGTGAACTAGTAATAGTTATGAGATTACCTACCTAGCTAAGTCGACAGAGTTTTAACAGATAACGTCATTGGGAGCCAATGTCCAGCAGTGGACGTACAAATGCTGGATGGAGGATGGATGGATGACCATTGGGAGAACTTTGGAGAGGGATCGGTCCATAAGTCCGTAACTGCACTAATCGGCGGAGCAATTACATTGATTGGTATAGGTAATGTAATGTCCTCATACTCTCATTAGGTAATGTAAACCCCCCTCCTCATACTCTCATTATTATCCTTCCGAGTGGAGTTAGCGACGTGCGACAGAAGCCTCTCTTGTCGCTAACATTTCTAGGTTACCACTACAGTAGATAACCGCTTACCATCAGGTGGGCAGTATGTTTGTTCGCCACCTTTGTAGTATTAAAAAAAGTCATCAGTCTAGAGAAATGTTCAATAAAATTAAAAAACCTTTACCAAATCGAACAACTTCTTCCTTTGTTCTGCATTACCGACATGACATGCAACACCTTCTACAGTAATACCCTCATTTCGTAAACTTTTTACTGCTTTTTCAACATTGTTTTCTTTCCTACTGCTCACAACCACTGATGCCCCTTCATTGCCCAGTCTCTGAGCTATAGCGTATCCAATTCTGAAATTTAAATAATAAATTCTATAACTTTCACATTATAGGTATGAACCTACCATTTTTTTTTTATTTTAGGTGGGCAAAAATGTCCTACCGCACACCCCGCTGCCCGGGGAGACAACGGGGTGAATGGGGCTCTCACCCACTAAAAACCCACCGTGCGCCTCCACCCGCCCTTGCTACGGCGGATCACGGGTACCGCGTCAGTTACGACCGCGATCCGCAGGCGGCAGCCCCTACGGGCACCCTCTCTTGAGCGACGCCTCGCGCACTTGGGCGTCGCACCTTCGCGGTAGGCTTCCGCGGACGGCAGGGTACTCCCCGACCCCACCGTCCGCAGCCTCGGCTAGGGCGGCATCAGGCGCAGATAAGCGCGCGCACGCCGCCCCTCGCGCCGGCGGCGAATCGGGTCCGCGAAGGAGGATTCCTCACGGGCCCTCACCGCCACCTCCTTCCGCGAGATGACAGCCTCGCAGAAGGTGGCGACCGCGGTCCAGGCCCTGTCACTGCCAACCATCGCTCGCGCAACGGCCGGCAGCGACAGGTCCACGCCTATGACTGCAACGAGTTCCCGGCGCTGCACATCCCAGGCCGGGCACGACTCGAGCGTGTGCTGCGCCGAGTCCTCGTCGCAGTCGCAGTGGTGACAGCCTGGGGTCGTCTCCCTCCTTGCGATCGTGTGCAGGTATTTGCCGAAGCAACCATGCCCCGACAAAACCTGCACCAACCGGAAGGTGAGGACCCCGTGCTGCCGCCCTGCCCATTCTTCCAAGATCGGCCGGAGCGCCCCCACGGTCCAGAGACCGGCCCGGGGCGTCTCCAGCCGAGACTTCCACTTTAGGACGGTGGCGCGGCGGGCATCTTCCCGCCACGATGACATTGCGCTCGGCAAGGGGCGGCTGCCCCCCGCCCGCGCCGTCGACGCCCGCCGATAGACGTCGGCGAGCACCTCCGCCTCCAGATCCCACGGGGGGGTTCCGGCCAACGCGCAGCCTGCATCGGTCGAGACCGTGCGGTACCCGCGTATTGCCCTGACCGCTACGACCCTCTGTGGACGCCACAGAAGGGCCCTATTGCGAGCGGCCAGGGACTCCGCCCACACGGGCGCGCCGTACAGTGCCATCGACCGTACTACCCCCGCGTAGAGTCGTCGACACGCAAGACTCGGTCCGCCCAAATTCGGCATAAGTCGCCCGAGGGCGGACGCCGTGTTGACGAGCCTTGGCGCAAGACGGCGGAAGTGCTCGTCAAAGTGCCATCGTCCATCCAATACCAGGCCCAGATATTTGATGTGGGCCTGGATTGGGAAGCCCACACCGTTGACCGTTATCGAGGCGCTGGCGGGCGGGCCCCGTCGGCGCCCATGGAAGAGTAGGGCCTCCGACTTTTCAAGGGCCACCCTAAGCCCCAGCGCCTCGATCCGCCTGACCACCTCCGCGGTACCTGAGGTGGCCAGCGTTGCCGCCTCCTCGAGGGTCTTGCCCCGGGCTGTGACGAGCGTATCGTCTGCGTAGCAAATTACGCCCAGCCCGGGGGGGAGCCGGCCACGGAGGACCCAGTCGTAGCCGATGTCCCACAGGAGCGGCCCAAGAACCGAACCCTGCGGGACGCCGCACGACATGGCCCTCCTTACAACGTCCCCTTCCCGATCCACGAAGAGGACGCTGCGGCCGTCCAGGTAGTCTGCCACCAGCCGCCTTAGGTAGAGGGGCACTCCATGGTACCGGAGTGCCTCCTTGATGCAGCCGAATGGCAGACTATTGAAGGCGTTGGCGACGTCGAGCGACACCGCCAACAGCACTTCCCTCGAGGTGACGGCCTCCGCAGCCGCGGCCTTCAGGCGCAGAATGGCGTCGACCGTAGACCGACCCGTCCGATACCCAAACTGGGCGTCGGACAGGTCGGGGCTAACCGCTCCTAGGTGCCGGACGAGGCGGGCAGCGACTACCCGCTCGAGGAGTTTGCCCGCCTCGTCCAGCAACACGATGGGCCTGAAGGCCGAGACCGTATTCGGAGGCCGTCCCGGCTTCGGCAGGAGCACGAGCTTCCCCTCCTTCCAGCAATCAGGGAACCGTCCGGACACCAGGCAAGCGCCGAACAGCTCCCCGAGGCGGGGCTCAAGGTGGTCGAGGACCAGGGCCAGCACTCGGGTGGGAACCCCGTCCGGCCCAGGGGCGGCGCCTCTCCGCATACGCGCAGCCGCCGCCCCCATTTCCGTCGTCGTCACGGGCGGTACCTCCCCGTCGTCAGCCTCCCGGTCACCATCTGGCGGAGCCATGACCGGGGGCGTGTGCACCGCCCGTGAGGGGAAAAGTCCCTCGACCACCTCAGAGAGGAATCCCGGCCGGAGGTCTCCGTAAGGGGGGGGCCCTGGGCGCGGAGCTTGTTAAGCGCCGCGCGGTACAGGCGTCCCCAGGGGTCACGCTCGAGACCCTCCAGCATCTCCTGCCTTTTCGCGTCTTAGGCGCGACAGATGGCCAGCTTTAACGCGGCGCGCGCACTGCTGTACGCCGCATACAGCTGGCCTTCCCGCTCTTCGTCGCGGATTCGGGGACGTCGGCTGCGGGTGTAGGACCTCCGGGCACGAATGCAGGCCGCACGGAGGTCCGCCAGCTCCGGGGACCACAAGTAGACCCCCTTCCGTGCAGGCGGGCGCCGCACGCGGGGCATGGCCGCATCGCAGATCTGCGTAAGCATGCCGCGAATGCGGCCAGCCTCGGCGCCCACGTCTACCGTCAGGGGGGGAGGCAGCCAAGATTGAAAAATGGCCGCCTCCACTAGCAGGTCCCGGTCGAGCCTACCCACAGCCCATCGCGGAAAAGCGGGAGTTCTGTCCACCGCGTGACCCCTGCTGGCGCTCTGAAGGGTCCGAGAGACCTCTATCTGAATATATGTGTGGTCAGATAGGGTCTCGACCTCCTCCAGGACTCGCCAGCTCCTTACGCGTGCGGCGACACCGGGGCTAGCGAACGAAAGGTCCACTATCGACCCGCCCCCGCGCCGCACGCACATTAGGGCGGACCCTCGGTTTAGCAACACGAGGTCCGCCGCTGCCGCCCACTCTTCGACCGCCGCACCTCGGGCGTCCGTCCCGGGGGACCCCCACGCCGTTGATTTGGAGTTGAAGTCCCCCAGCACGAGCACAGGGCTCGGTGCTATACGCCGTATCGAGGTCTCCAGATTGTGCAGGAGGACCTCGAAAGCCGCCAGACTACGACTAGGGGAGAAGTACACGCCATACAGCGTGACCCCTCCCCATTCAGCCGCCACATATCCCGTGCCCTGGTCTTTGAGTGACAAGGGCGGGGAATGCGGCGCCGTCGAACCGACGACCGCCACGGAGCCGGTATGAACCTACCAAGCTTTACCGCTAATACAATTTTGTGTCAAGATTTTATTTCTTTTGGAGTGATATTAGTTGTCTTTATATATAATATTTTGGCTGTGAAAAGTTGTGCTCTCGGTGGATCCCAAACAATTTAACTGGGGCTCAAAAAACCAACTTGGTGCAGTGCCATGTTTACCAAATTCAACGTCGTCGCGTTAAATTAGGTGTGGAAAATAGTAACAGTTGATGAAACATGGATTTATTACTACAACCCCAAACAAAGCAGCAGTCGAGCGCATGGGCTTTCAAGATGAGCCGAAACCAATCAGAAAGCAGCGCGCGTGCAAAGTCAAAGCCTCTAAGAGGTTGATTGCTTCTTTTTTAGTAAAATTGGACACATTGTTGCTAATTGCCCCACCGTGAATAGAAATTGGTACCATTTGCTAAAAGTTATTGACTAACTACGTAAAAATAACCGTAAAAGCTAAAAACTTTTCAATCCCGTATACAGTCCCGACCTGGCATCTTGAGTTTTTTTTTCCCCACAATTAAAAACCATCTATATACGCAGTCAACGATTTTTATCACCAGAAGAGACTGTCGAAAAGTATGAGAAACATGTTTCCGAGTTCACCACGGCGGAGTGGCATAAATGTAGATATTCAAAATTGGTTTACGCTAACGGAGAATATTTTGAGATACGATAAATTAATTTTTGACTATTATTTTGATCTGTACTTTACATGCTTATCTACTTTAAGGATCAAATAATTTGTTCCTTTTGACCATTATAGTAATTTTTTAACCCACGTGGCGAGATTGGTATCTAGAGCACTTTTTAAAAAAATGCTTACAGCCGTAGAAACAAGTAGTCAATTGTGGCAGGGTGTTCTGTTCGATATCTAGCTTATCTCCAACTGCACCAAGAATCGAGTAACAAAGATTACCTCTTGGAGCTGCTCATTGGTAAGGTTGCAAAGCTTCGATCAACAGTTGCAAGGTACTTAGATGTAACTCGCTAGTGATAACTAAAGCGAAATTAGAAACCAAGGTAATATTTGAATCTACCAAAGCCAAACTAAAACCTTTTTCTGTGGGAGACTTTGTTCTGTAGCAAAATGAAGAAAGAAATCAAACCAAGCGGGATTCTAAGTACCAAAGTCCTTTTAAAACTGTAGCCATGTACTAGAAGGTAACCGCACGTTCCTAAAGCTCTTACCTCCAATCATTTTTATAAACAACATCACCGATTACGCAAATAGTCCGTCATTGAACCCCGACAACAATGATTTGTCTTAGACTTAGGTGCAATTGACTTAACGAACCCTCATGCTAATGAACTATAAATTCTTATGTAAGTAGCTCAGATCGCTTGTACCTCTGTGCTATAGGCGTAGGCGTAACATCGGGCTTCATTTTCCATCGCAGAGCAGCTACAAGTGTATGGCGTCGGTTTGCCATTCAGGGTGGGAGCAATCGCTGAAGTTGACCGATGGAGGCAATGTTATGTTGAAGTTGGGCCGGATAGAGGTACCCCATGTGATAGCCGGATTCTTCGGAGTTAAGATGTAGAGTGTTGCACATCGTTTCTGACTTTGGGGAAATTAATTTTCTTTTCTTGTCCTACATTTTGTACCATGACTGATTGTTTATATTTTATTAAATGTGTAAGAAAATGACGAAAGATGAGACAGCAGACTATTTGTAAAGTTGTTTTATTGGAGATTGTGTAGCGCTGGTTACCTAAGTGCTACAGTTTAGCTGTTCTTGCTAAGCATAGTGGTAAAGTAGTATTGCAATATTTTGATTGGCTTTAGATTAATTAACACAAAATGTGAAGTCAAAAATAACAGTCATGAGCAGGATTTGAACCTGTATCTCCTGGATACCGTCCAGATGTTTCATTCAGGAGATGCCGGTTGAAATCCTGCTCGTAACTGTTATTTTCGATTTCACACTTTGTGTTAATTTATATGGCTAACTATGTCAAATGCTAAAAATATATAAAAATATCTAAATGGCTTTTGATTAATTAACTTTGATTATATAACTACTGGGCTGCCCTGATCCCTTTGTATTCTACTAGTTTTGTGTGGGTCACGATAGACAACTAGACTCGTTACTTTCGCGTTATATGTCAGCCTGTATGAGATCAGAATGCCTCTTATAACAACTAAAGAACGAAAAGGCACCGGGAGACAACAGAATTACTACAGAGCTTCTCAGGGCAGCGGGGAGAGCATTCCGTCGTTCTCAGTGGCGACGTTTTAGAGTCATGGACTAGTATGGTGATCCTTTCAAGAAGGGTAACACGTCTATAAGATGTTTTCGAGGTTCATTACAAATTGACTTGCGCACAGGCTCGACGAGTTCCAGCCTCCCGAACAAGCTAGTTTCCTTCAAGGCTCTAGACCACATACATACGCTGTAGTACTCTAGACCACACATATGTATGTGGTCTAGAGTTAAGCTGCGCCAGATTATACAGAAGACCGAGGAATTAAATCGGCCATTGTTTCTGGCGTTTGTAGAAAAAAAATGAGAAAGCCTTAGTTCGATCAAAACGTGCGCGGTGCTGTACAGTCCCTTTAGCGGTGCCAAATTGATTGTCTGTAGATCGAAGTGTTGAATTGTTTGTATAGAAACGCCAAAATGTTAGTCCAAGACAAGAGTACGAAACAGATCGAACTGTTGAGAGGTGTTAGACAGGGAGACGTTATAACCCCGAAACTCTTTACCGTTGTCCGTATGGTGACGGACTAAGAATACAAGTGTCACCACCCCATTCTTTCCCACGAGTGTCGTATGAGGCGACTAAGGGAAGTAAGCAATTATCATCCATTGTATGACTGATGATAGGGCTGGGTACCAAGTGGCAGTATTCACTTGGTATCGGGCCCGAGCGGGTGGTACCACCATCTCCCGATTGATCGGTCATGAAGCACATCGTTGCGTTTTGGCTGTAGCAGGAGATAGCCGTTTATTCTTTCATTTCATATGTGTGGATTGAAATAGTTAGCAACGGCTTGACAATACGAGAATACTCTCGGTATAGTTGAGTCCATAAGCGACGGTTACAATTTACCATCAGATGGGCCGTGGCTCGTCTGCCACTACAAGCAATTAAAAAAAAATGTCTTCAAGTTCTTGGACTGGACTGGATTTGGCATGAATATCTATCACTTACTTTCTATTTGCTAACGATATCGTTGTCATGGCAGAATCATTTCCTGGCTAGTGGGTCTAAAAAGGAACATGGACCAGACGAAAGTCATGTATAATGCCTATGTCATTTCAGCACCGGTCCTAATCGAGAATGCGCTTCTTGAAGTTGCCAACCACTATGTCTACCTAGGATAAACGGCCCAGTTGGGTAGACGAAGCTTGAGGAAACTGAGAAAGGTCGTGGCATCCAACATTTCGGAGTGCCTAAAAACGAAGTTCTACGATTAATGTGTGTTACCGGTTATAACATACGGAACAGAGGTGTGGCCCTTAAATGTCGGCCTCCTAAGCAATCGGCAGGCGTAATGTAGGACGGCCACCCACCAGGTGGACCAATGATCTGGTCAAAGTCGCAGGCGGCCATTGGATGCAGGCGGCATAAGAAGATTAGTTCGTTAAGGCACTCTTATGAGGAGGCCTAGGTCCAGCAGTGGACGATGGCAGGCTAAGAGACAAAAAAAACTTTAAAAACACGCTTTGATTGCCTGTTTTTTATTGGATGTACCTAATAGTTAATAAGTAGGCACATATTTATCTACTTATTAACTATTAGGTACTTGTACTATATTTGTTTTATACTTACCTACATAAAATGTAGGTAAGTAGGTAACGCATTATTTAATAGTCACTTTAATCTACACTACTTACTGCTACATAATATTTTGTTACAACTTGTATAATATAATAACATTTTTAACAAAAAAATTCAACCGACGATAATTCAGTGAAATCAGTGAGTGAATGACAGAACATTCACAGAACATTTTTACTCTATGAGGAGTGAATACGCAATCATCCCCTATTTTTCTACACTTAGGGTTAGAATTTTTGTTTAAAATTTTTATGGGACAATCTTTGGACTATACCCTATCAATTAAAAATAATTATCAAAGTTGGTCTATGTAAAAAGTTATGCTTGGTCTAACATAAAAAAATTTAAAGAACGTGTCTAATTGAACACCTCCTCCGTTTTTTTCCGTCGGTTAATAATGCCGCTATACGATTAGCGTTAATAGAACTAGAGAAAAGCGAGTATTATATATTAATTTATGTCTCAGACTAAGAACATTTAGTCTGAGATTTATGTAGAA
Organism: Leucoma salicis; assembly: GCA_948253155.1. Taxonomy (NCBI): domain Eukaryota; kingdom Metazoa; phylum Arthropoda; class Insecta; order Lepidoptera; family Erebidae; genus Leucoma; species Leucoma salicis. The sequence goes on from OX411818.1 coordinate 18,230,887, forward strand.
CATAAATCTGTGGTTTAAAGTGACAACCAGTAAAACACGGCGCGTCGTATGATAAGATAACACCTTACCGATAGTAATTGACCTTTGCTTGTGGACTCACTGGTCGAATCAAAAGCCTATAGCCAACCTATCTACTTTTACAGTGCCTACTTTGAATGTAGACATCTAATAGGTATGAAAGAGTATATACACTTGGAATGTGATCAATTATTATGTACCGCTACCGAGACTGTCATTACAATAATAATAGTCTTAGCATGCCGTCTGATCTATGCGTGTTATGCCTATAATTACCTACGTAGTAAATTTAATATCTTACCCATCAGTTGAAGCTGTAATTATCGCTACTTTTCCTTTTAATTTACACTGATTGCTAACATTTCGAGTATTTAGAACATAAGGGTTTATTTTTGACGTAATATTACTTTTAGATATCATTTTATAAATATTTGATTTAATCATAGCACAAACTATGTAGGTACCAAGGTAGGTATTCAATATCAACCACAGCACAGACTAATTAGTGTGTCCCAATATCAACTAACTTTTTGTGTATACGTGTTGTTGATGTTTGTGTGTTCAATGTCATAGATGGATGATACTCTACATACAATCAGTCTAGGAGTGTTCGCAACGGCTATTTATTAAAAACGTTAAATAACGATGTGCTATTTTTAAAACGCCTATTATTTTTTACGCTTTAATATATTAAACGATATCTTTTGATTATCGTCGTATAGCACATCGTGCGCTATTTGAGGTTACGTTATTGAATATAGCTATGTACGTGCGTTGAGCAGTTAACAATCTTAACAATAGATTACTGTCTACTAAGTGAATTGAAATTGTGATCTAAGATATATGTATTTAGATTCTGCCCATGGCTTCGTCTGCGTGGACTTCAGAATTGGGTCAATCCTTACTAATACACTTTATACACTAAAGTGTCCATAACTACTGATCCAATGACATTTTTGATTAAATTTAAGTAGACTATCTTTAAAAGTCTACTTAAAGTTGACTCAATCGACATCGCTAGTTTCACAAAGGAGGAAAATATAATTGTTAATGTTGTGGCTGTATCTTATAAACAGCAACTGCGAATAATGATAGCGGCATTTAAAATTGCCACAAGCGACATCTAGGGCCGTATATGTCAATATCTCTTACTTTGATATCATTGTAATGTAAAAAATTTTGGAGTGGTGATAAAGGTGGCGCTTTTGTAAGGAACTTGCCTGTAATAAATGGAACTGTCCTCCCCGTGGTGTCAGTCTTCTGCAGCTGGAAACGGAACGTTATTAAATATGCGTGTATAGGCTGCGTTCATTCTAGTCAAAATTACTGTAGCTTGGCGACATTTTTGAATAGTAATTATTTTTTTTCCAGATTACCGATTTTGATAAAATTTTGTGTATTATAAGAAAAAAATAAACTTTTTTTTGAGATATATATATCATCTCTGTACACCACTTTTGCTGACAAAAATTTTTCAGGTCAAATAAGAGCTTTTTTCTTGTGCAGGTCTGAGATTCCCAGTATAGTTCACAGACTAATTAATAGTTATTTATCTATGCTGAGTGAGAGTAGTCTGCAGCTACCTTTAGTTAAAATTGTTCTGTGCTGCAGCTGCAGAAAGGTAATCTGTGATCTGTGAAACTAACCTATAATTAGGGATGAACATCCTTCATAGAAAATCGATTATTAATCAATCGATTATTTTCCATAACGTGAAAAATCGACAAACATATCATCGCTTTTTCGTAAAAAAATTATCGATTTTTTTGAAAATCAAATATTTTTCTATGATGTACATTTTTCATATAAAATTTAAAATAAATACCTAGAACATCATTAATTACAGCTTTAATAATGCACTAGCCTTTGCCCGCGGCTCCGCCGCAACCAAAAGCTAGATTTGAGATATTTGTATATATATTTTTAGCATTTCACAATGAAATAAGGAGCATTTTTTTTGTTTTTGATGTGAAACATCTAATGCGGAGGGAGGGCAAAATTGGCTGTTAGCGTGGCGACGCTTTATTTTACTTGTCCCGTTCAAATCTTGCAAGTTAAATTTGACACACTTCCCGGTTTCCGATTTAGCTGAAATTTTACAAGCATATGTATATCGTGTGACAATGCAATATTATGATGACATGGAGCTGATCTGATGATGGAGGTGTAAGGTGGACACAGGAACTTCATAATGAAACGGCGCAACCCTATCGAATTTGGACTCGTTTGATTCGTCTTGACGAGTACTTTGTCTTTAGATGGTATCCAGGGTCTGATGATGGAGCTATAAGGTAGCCATAGGAACTCCATTATAAAACGACATAATCCCACCCAGTTTGGGCTCGTATGATTCGTCTTGACGAGTAATTTGTCTCTAGATGGTATCCAGGGTCTGATGATGGAGCTGGAAGGTCACAGTAACTCTGTAATGAAACGACGCAACCCTATCGAGTTTATACTCGTTTAATTCGTCTTGAGGAGTACTTTGTCAAGTTCTGGTAACTTTATTTCTACAAAATATTTTCGATGTTTTCACATCTGGTAGACGTCCCGCGACGTCTAGTTTTTTTATTGCATTAAGTGTTAGATGAGCCACGGTCCATCTGATGGTAAATGGTAACCGTCGCCAATGGACTCGACTATACCGAGAGTATTGTCAAGCCGCTGCTCACCAATTCATTTCATAGATATGAAATGAAATATAAACGGCTATCTCCTGCTACAGCCAAAACGCAACGATGTGCTTCATGGCTGGTCACCACACGGACATCCAAACCAAATGAGAACCATTGTCCCAAAAACTAAAATATAAAACAAATAAAAAAATTGCCATAAATGCCTAGTAGGTACTGTTTAACATTTGACTAGTTTTAAAATAAAATGCTTAAAATGATAATTAAAAACTAAACGACTACGTTGTAGTCTCAAAAATTAAAATATCAAACAAATCTTTCGATAATCTTTAAATAAAAATAATTATTGTCACAAATGTCCTGTCTTATTTTACATTTGACTAGTTTCTTTACACGCATACATACCTATAGATGGCGCCGTTTTTTACTTAATCAACTAAGTAATAATGAACTTCAGGTTTTTTCATCCACCGCATAGATAGCACAGTTTATAACATTGAAACTTACTTCCAAGGTTTTTTCATCCGTCTCATAGATGGTGCTGGTTATGAAAATCGATTTAAACGAGTAATTTATATAATCGATTTATTAAAAATCGATTAATATTACTATAAAATCGATTATAAGAAAATAATAATCGTTTTTTAAAAAAAATCGATTATTATTTAACATCCCTACCTATAATTCAATAAGGCAAATCAAATAAAAATATTTATTTGCATTTTATGTACCTATCATATATAATATAAAATTTTAAACTCAGAAAATGGTCCATTTTTGAAATGGCTAGAATTTTTTACAGATTATGTAATAAGTATACAAAGTGTTTGATAATATCTGTTTTGTTAGCATTTTTTATCCAAATTTTTATTGCTTTATGTTTCTTTCCTACTGTAAATGATAATTTACTGAAAAACAAGCCTCTTCTTGAGCGGCAAGTAGTTGGTGAAGTATCTGCTAGAAAAAATAATTTTGGGTTTAGTGATGATGAAGACTTACAATCAACATATAGTAATATAAACAAGGCTCGAGCGAATCTAAGGCTTGCAGAGTTGGATTTTAAACCTCTTTGTGAAATAAAAAGTAGAGAGGCAATATCTGCTATCCATCGTGCCAAAACACAAAATTGTAAGCAGCAAATTGTAAATATAACATGCCTCATTCAAAGTGGTGATTTTTATTCTGAAGCTTTACCAAATTATTGTCTTGATGGAGAGACTAAATTTGGTAGATCCTTGGGCTGTTATGAAGATGAGAAGAAAATGAGATTGTTGACAGGATTTTATGGCAATTATGCTAATACAAATTCGCCTGGTGCTTGTTTGGATATTTGTACACAAGCTGGTTTTATGTATGCAGGAGTTCAATATGCGTATGTTTACTAAAATATTTTATTTACATATTTTAATAGCGAAGTGCTTGGGGAGTTGGTGCAGGGAATTAATCTATACTATTATAAATCTGTGTCTGTACATTTAAGATATTTGAGAAAAGATGACTGTAATAGGCTACATAGGTGTGTTTAAACACAAAATATTTTTTTTTTAGAATTTTTGTCGGTCTGTTTATCTGTTTGTTTGTTCGCGCGTCACGCAAAAATTTCTGAACGGATTTTAATGCAACTTTTTTATTTGATAGCTCTTGAGTAGACTTAAAAACTGGTATAATTCTATCCCGCTACTATCTATCTTGGGAACCGGAGATATGACCCAAAAACTAGCTTTTGGCTGCAGCGGAGCAGTGGGCAAAGGGTAGTAAACACTAAACATAATTATGAGCAAAATCCTAAGATTTTTTTTATATAACACTAACATAAGATATATCATCATCTGTCTAGTCTTATCCCAAACTTTGTTGAGATGGGTTTCTGGTTGAGATGGGAGATGATCCACAAGTATTCACATTGAGCGACTACCTATCCTACCTCCATGACAACTAAGGGCCTAGTATAAGAGCAGAGTCAAATCCCATTTTTTGTTTGGACTGCCAACCTCTCAACAACTGCTAGGATGTTAAAAATACTGTCATATATAATAAGTAATAAGAACAACTTTTTGAGATATTTTGATCTGTATTTTAGCTATTGATAAGCTGATGCTACTTTAAAGAACAAATTATTTGTGTATGCGGCAAAAGAGAACTTTGCTGGAAGCAGGATTTTTTTTAAATTTCTCTTTAATATGATACTATTTTGTTTACAGACTAAGTAACAAATCTTCCATTTATTTTTTAAACAATCATCAATAATCCAAATATGGACAGAAAAATTTTCTGTGATGATGAAGTGAAAGCAGTTAATTATAAGTGTAAAACAAAAATAAAACATTTTATTTCACTCTTTCCTACTCTTGTGCTTTCTTAGTCAGGAAGACCGAAACAGAGTGCTGACAGCACTTGGTCAACAAGTCTTTATTGCCAAGCCCATGGATTAGGGTTTGATAATACTTTTCCTATAAGATCTTTATTCCATGTTCTCTATATAATTTACAGGTCTGAGTGTTTTTGTGGGGAAAGTATACCAGACCCATCAACAGCTATTGCTAAGGAGCTGTGTGACATGAAGTGTCCAGGTGACTCATCTCAGAATTGTGGAGGATACTTCACAATGAATGTTTATGAAACTGGATTAACTAGTAAGTGTGATGGTTGTCTGATTGTTTTTTTTTAAACATAGCATCACGCCTGTATTCCCCGAAGGGGTAGGCAGAGGTGTATTACACACCCACGACTCGCCAGCTATGTTTGAGTCCCACGTAATAGGGGGCGAGCCTATTGACGTCTACCGGCCACATTTCCAAACTCCAGGCTGCTACTGAGAATTTTTCTTTTTAGGAAAAAGTTCAATAGCTTTTTGCCCAACCCAGGGATCAAACCCGAGACCTCATGATTAGCAGTTGCATACACTACCGTTACACCACCGAGGCAATTAATTAAAATTTTTTTTTAATCTCCTAATAAAAGAATTTTGCTAGGAAGAAGCACATTGCACACCTGATGGTCTAGTATCATGTATGATACGAGGGGTGATCCAAAAGTAATGATAATGAAAATAAAACACGGTAATTAAAGTTAAAATAATAATTTATTTTTCTACATAGTCTCCTAACAAATCAATACATTTAGTCCATCTTTTTTCTAAACCCAGGATTCCCTTTGAAAAAAATTCCTTTTCTTGACCCTCCCAAAACGCCTCAACAGCGGCCATAACTTCGCTATTGTCTTCAAATTTCTTGCCTCGGAGGTGTCCCTTAAATTTTATGATGTTGTTTGCAGATTGTAAGAATAGCAATCTACTTCTTAACAGCTTGTTGCATACTAACCACCTCCACAATTGGAGGAAAATTGGCCTGCTATACCACTCTGGGCAGATGGGATGGCATAGGATTTTTGTCACAAGTGCTTTCCTTCTTGTACAGTGATTAAAAAATTGAGAACAACAATGAGTGACCCACATGGCTCGCTGGATAGCACAGAACAATGTATGCAAATACAGGCAGCAGATGATGCGGTAGTCAACCAAGACATTAAGAAAGAATGTGTTGTGGAAATTGATAGTCCTGAGCAAATGTCAGATTAGTTAATTTGGTAGTGTCTGAAACGCCAGGTTTCTTGTGGCTATCATTTTCTATTTAACATTTTCATACCTTGTGTCTTGGTAATGGCTGAGCATATTCAAGTATATAAGACAAATAAAAAAATAGCTTTCAAGCGGTTAATATGCATGCACAACTTTGATGTCATATTAATGAATAACTGGCTGAGAAAACAAATATTAAATTACAGAATTTACACCTCGAGTAGCAAAAACCTCAAGTACGAAGAATGAATCTATACGTATTGTGTTCCTGTTGACATTGAATGGGCGAGCATTGAGACAAGTGCATCGATTAATCAATGCTTTGTATAGAAGCAATCATTATTTTTATATACATGTTGATAAGGTAAAATAAAATAAAATCTATCAAGCAAAGGAGAATGCCCACAAATGTATGGGCTTAGGTTTCATATTGTATAATGATGAAACTTACCTTAATTTATAGTGTTTTAAGTGTACATACAATTGTAAATAAGACAATATCCCTACTTCGCGGGTTTTTCGAGGAAAAGACTAATGAAGTTCATCAAATTGTTATATTTACGTGTACCTACAATTATATAAATATTTTGCGGTTTTTATCAAGTTATTTAATGTGACAAAAATGAGCCGTCACTAGGGATTGCAATCCGGCGTCATTTTCAGTCCGGCCGGATCCGACCGGATTTCCATCCATCCGGCCGGATAGATCAAATCAGTATGATTTTCACTTTTCGGTTCAAAATGAACTGTTAGTAAGTTAATCGAGTGTCATTGTACTTAATATAGGTAGTTAATAAAAAATAAAACATAAGTATTCTAATATATAAAATTCTCGTGTCACAGTGTTTGTCGCCATTCTCCTCCCAAACAGCTTGGCCGATTCTTATAAAATTTTGTGTGTATATTCAGTAGGTCTGAGAATAGGATGTAAACAATTTTTCATACCCTAAGTAATAACAATGGTCCACCCCAAAAATATAGTTTTATTTTTTGGACGAAATTTTTTAATTTTTTGTTTATTATTTGACATTAAAAATCCCTAATTTTTTATCCTCCTATTACTAACCCCTATTTTAATAGCCATATTAGTAACTACTTTAATAATTTTCATTACAATTATTTTAGTAAGTAACTTTATAAAATCTAATATATTTATATATATTTTTAGCATTTGACATGCTTAGCACTATACATCGTTTACCTGGTCGGTATAATGTATGAAAATACTTCCGACAGATGGCGCAGGCGTCACCCAAAGACGTTAAGTATGAATGTGTTATCGAAATTAGCAGTCAGGAGCAATTGTCACGATGGCTGAATTGGCAAAGCATGTGGACGGTATCCAGGAGATGCAGGTTCAAATCCTGCTCGTGACTATTATTTTCGAATTCACATTTTTCATTTTGTGTTTAAAATCTAATATAATTAACCTTACGTAATTTACTGAGATGAGATTACAATAATTATTAAAGTATTGGAGAATGCTAACAAACAAGTCTTATTTTTATGACAGACACGATCATGATTTGATGAATCTGTCTAATGAATGGCACAATTATCACAATAATGAGTTTGTATTATAATTACAACTATAATACTTTCTGATATTTATGCGAATGTTACACATTTTGAAATATAACTACGTTTACGGATTCTATCGCGTTTACTTGATTTTCTACTATCCCAACGTTTCGAATACTTTACAGCAGGCTGATATCAGCCTTGGACGTCTATCATCTAAGTCCATCCATGATCATGAATGTTGTAAAGTATACGAAACGTCAAGATAGTAGAAAAATCAAGTAAACGCGATAGATTCTGTAAGCGTAGTTTTATTTCAAAATAATTACAACTCTTTAGTTTAATCTACTTACGATAAATAATTATTTTAAGTAATATTATAAGAAAATCAAATTATTTTGGCAAAAATTGCTAGCACCGGATCCGGTCGCCGGATCCGATATATTGGTACAGGTTCCGGTAAACGTTTAATGATGCCGGATCCGCCGGATTACCGGATCTGTTTTTTCGGATTGCAATCCCTAGCCGTCACGGGACGTCTCGCAGATGTGAAAATATCGATTTTCCACATCAATAATTCCACATCAAGTTATCACTGAAAAGAAAAACAATATAATTACAATGTGTTTGAATGTATTAAATGTTAATTATTGCTAGTTTTAGATGTGCCCGATAGATGGCAATAGGCTCGCCCATTATTATTTGGTAGTATTCGAACGATCAAAGTAGGTAAATTACTTTTTCATTAGCAGATTTTTATCCGTCGCAATTTTGACTTGATATTTGAGTAAGTGTAGATATTAAAAATTTAATTTTTGAGACCAATTTGAGTTCGATACAAAACGAAACCATGAAATAGTATTCTCCTTTGCAAGATTCTTAATTTTCCTTATAGATAGGAAATTTTCAATAATATTTTTAATTTTTACAGCGTCAAGACTATTTACACAGAAAACTATCAACTTTAGAAAAAATATTCCCTAATGTTAAGTTAGCAAGAAGTAGATATTCTACAATATGGGGTGGTGCTTCACTGTTGACAATGTTACTTGAATCTATGAGAGATTTCATGGCACTGGGCTGGCAATGGGACTTTGTTATTAATTTAAGTGAAAGTGATTTCCCTATTAAGTCATTAGATGAATTGGAAAAATTTCTCTCTGTAAATAAAGGACTTAATTTTGTAAAATCACACGGACGTGAAGTTCAGAGATTTATAAAGAAACAAGGTTTAGATAAAACATTTATTGAATGTGACACACATATGTGGCGTGTCGGTGAGAGAAAGCTGCCACGAGGAATTGTAATAGACGGTGGTAGTGACTGGATAGCTTTATCGCCGGAATTTGTTTCTTATGTTGTAGGAAAAAAAGATGAGCTATTGGCTGGTTTGGATGTTATATTTCGACATACCCTATTACCAGCAGAGTCTTTTTTTCACACAGCCTTGAGAAATTCACAATTTTGCAAGACATATGTAGACAACAACTTACATGTCACAAACTGGAAAAGGAAATTGGGATGTAAATGCCAGTATAAACACGTGGTTGATTGGTGTGGCTGTTCTCCCAATGACTTTAGAACTGAAGACTGGCCCAGAATACAAAACACACAAGACCGCCAATTGTTTTTTGCTAGGAAATTCGAACCTATAGTAAATCAAGAAATTATCAATAGAGTGGAGCAGTATATTGGATTTAAAAATCATCATTTGTTGTATAATTTAGAAGCGTATTGGCAGAGTTTATATGACATTGAAGATTTAACAGCTAGTTCTGATGATATACTACTAACACATGCAGGAAGTATTGTTCGCCATAATGGAAGGATTCTCTTAGAAGAAGGATGTTCAGTAGAACCTGACGATATTATTGAAATTAACTCTTACAACTATGCAGATATATACAAAGGAAACCTTATATTACATAAAGCAATTATACATAACAGTGTAGAAGTATTGATTGAGACTTGGTATAAACCAAAAAATATTATAGAACTAAATTTAGAAAACTCATATGCAGATAGTATAAAAATATTTAAAGTAAGCTCAGATTACGACCAGAAAGAAATGATGTTTAGAAACTTAGGTAATATACTAGGACCTTTATCTGAACCTGTGTTACTATATCAGTTTTCATCTCAAATAGACAAGAGTGAAAACTTAACAATAATATGGTTAGATCCAACTGGAAGAATAGCTGATGTAAATGGTATTCATGTAGACGAAAATAATCTGACAAATTTTATTAAACCAACTCTTAAAGTGCCTCTTTTACCAGGTGTATGGAAAATAGGCTTATTCGAACGAAATAGGTTAATAGTATCAACAAAGTTTTTAATATCACCTTTAGAATATTTTTCTGGAAAACAACTCTCTCATCAAGAGACTAATATATTTCATAGTGGATCTCAAAATTCATATAAGGACTTTACAAATATCACACCAAAGAATTTTTTACCTGATCATGAGGGAAGTATATTATTACAAAAAATATCCCAATCTAATATTCAAAGAATAAATCATGATTTAAGAGAATGGATAGATGCCCTCACCTCAGACTTTTATAGTATACTAGGTTCATGTATCAAATCTAATAATAAGATCAATGACAAACTAACCTGTGGTCACTATAAATTTGAGCATTGTGTAACAACTCAATGGAGTTCCTTATCTCCTGACCCTAAAGGTTCCATAGGTGAAATAAATAAAACCACAGGAAGACTAGAACGAGCGTGATGATCAATATATTATAATAGTTAAATATAATTTATATTTTGAGAAAGACTGAAGGCAGAATTACTAGTTAAAGAGAAATATATCCAATAACAGGACTCAGATGTGAATGTTTTATTTTGCGATATATGTGACCCTAAATTCTGAAGTTCTACACAAATAGTTCATAGCTTCAGGCAAACCAAATAATAATATATAGAAAATTAACCTAGTTATATTATAGCTAGCTGTTGTCCGAGACTTCGACTGCGAAGACCTTAGAAATAAGATTCTCTCTGCATACCCCGCAAGGGAGATGGCGTGATGGTAAGTATGTGCTATTCATGTAAGACATACGGATAATTAAGGTCTAGCTTGAAAAACAATTATGGCAGCTTGAAAAACTTTGTGTAAAGAAACACGGCGTTGCTGGTACCCGGCATGGTGGCGCATTGCCGTGCGCTCTGATTTGAGACGTTATTAAAAAAATAGGGCGCCCATGTTCTGATCCATTTGTTAGTCAATTTTACTAACAACAAAAGTAGATAAATAGATTAATTTGCTAAAATAGTAACGATTTACCTTAATATAAAGTACTTAATTTACAAACAACTGATCTATTATTGTTACGCGATATCACTACATATCGATTATCCGATAATAGGTACGGAGCCTATGATGCTAAATGGAGATTTACTCGAGTCGTGTGGAGATATTCAATTTTATAGATTATAGGCCAGTGCCAGTGATTAGAAGCCTTTGAAAATGGTAAAAAGTGAAAAAAAATAATAGTAGGATGAAACCCATTGGAAAAGTAAGAAAATATAACAAAAATAAAAGGAAAAATAGTTTACGGGCGATTTGAGGTCGCGAAGGGGATAATAAGATCTAACACTTTTGTATGAACACTTTTTTCACATAACCTCAAAATTTATGTAAAAATCTAAAAAACCGACCTTTGGTTTTTTACTTTTAACTTCTAGAAAAAATTATAATTTTTCGCGAAATTTGGTGAAAACTTACCTTTTTATATCTCAAACACATTGTAATTTTTTTTGATGCAAAATATTTATTTTTTTCTCTTATTTTTATTAAATATCGAAAAATCACCCTAATTTTCAATCAAAAATTCTCACGTTAAAATATCTGCTTTTTGAAAAAAAAATAGTATGCTTTTTATACGATGAAATCTCTACTTTTTATGGTACAAAAGAAAATACACATTACTATGGAAAATTTTCTCAGAAAATGCAAAAAAGCGAAATACCTTTTTGTTAATCCTTATGTAAAATATTGAGCTATTTATTAAAATTTACACTTTAATTACTAAAAAAATGTAAGTTTCCATGTTAAATTGATAAATTAAAAAATTCAAATACATGAAACATATATATTGCAAAAAACATGTGAAAATAGTTCATTTTCTAAGTAATTAAAAAATAAACTATTTTCAATCATTTCTAAAGATAGGATTGAATCATTTCTAAAGATAGGATTTGAAGGGAATTCTGTCAAAATATAATGTTTTTTTTTGGTACTATCAAAAAGTAGAGATTTCAGCGTATAAAAAGCACACCGATTTTTTTCAAAAAGCAGAAATTTTGACGTGAGAAATTTTGATTGAAAATTAGGGTGATTTTTCGATATTTAATCAAAATAAGAGGAAAAAATAAATATTTTGCATCAAAAAAAATTACAATGTCTGAGATATAAAAAGGTAAGTTTTCACCAAATTCCGCGATAAAATATTATTTTTTGTAGAAGTTAAAAGTAAAAAACCAGTCAGTTTTTTAGATTTTTCACATAAATTTTGAGGTTATGTGAAAAAAGTGTTAATACAAAAGTTGTACTTAGATCTTTTTATTGCCTACAATTTTGCCATTTAACTTTTTTCGATAGCACTTAGTTTTGCCGGAAATCGTGATAAATCGATTTTTACACTTAAAAGCTCACCCCCTTCTCGATGTCAAATCGCCCGTAAATTATTTTTCCTTTTATTTTTGTTATATTTTCTTAGTTTTGCAATGGGTTTCATCCTACAATTATTTTGGTTTCGAAAATTATTGACACTGGTCTATTAGTTGATAGGAAGAATAATAATTTTCCCCTTTTAGTGGTGCGGTAAGCGTCTACATATTAAAAAAAGAAGTAATTTAAGTAGATACCGTAATCTGGTACCCATAGCACAAACGTTAAGCTTAGTTTGGGACGAGCACGTTGTGTGAAATGTCCGTGTATATTATTATTATATTAGATATGACGTGTCTAATATATCTTCATCTGCCGAATTGAGTAGCGAGGGAAAGCAGTGTGGAGATGACTGTTTTTTTATTGCCTATGGTGGCAAACGAGCCACGGCCCACCTGATAGTAAATGGTAACCGTCGCTCGTGTACTCAACTATACCGAGAGTATTGTTAAGCCGCTGCTCACCATTACATTTCACAGATATGAAATGGAAGAATAAACGGCTATAATCTGTTACAACCAAAATACATCGATGTGCTTCATGGCCGGTCACACGGGAGATGGTGGCGCCAACTCGCTCGGGCCCGATAGCAAGAGAGTACCCACACTTGGTACCCAGCCCTACCACCAGTAATGCAATGGATGATAATTGCTTACTTCCCTTAGTCGCCTCGTACGACACCCGTGGGAAAGAATGTGGTGGTAACACTCGTATTGGTAGTCCGTCACCACACGGACGATTAGGGAAACTGTGAAAGGGAGAGAGGCGCGGAATGAGGAATACCTAACCTACATGCTTTACTCCAGCTGCACGCTCTTTATTCCATAGACTTATAGATTTTTATTACTTCGGCTTGTGGAAATAGGCACATTATATTATTTTCTTGTTATATTTGCTTCCTTCAAAATAAAAAAAAAATCAACCACGCTCGAGAATGTCAAGACTGAGAGAATGTCCCTTACGTTACACTCAAATCGTCAGATTTTCTAAATGCACTCTTTTTAGCTCGTAATTACCCCACCATACCTTAATCTGACGCACTTTAGTATTTCTGAACGTCGATTTATACTAATCTGATGGGCTATCATAGACGCAAGTCCCTTTAAAGAGGGTTTATATAATTGGTATATTTGCTCAGCAGGATGCAAGGCATCTTCTCTTATTTTCGTCTGCCGCGCTTGATGTTAAATAACTATATCTCTGCTCTGGTCGTGTTTCAATCGTTCATCTGACGGAATGACGTAGCTTCCCTTCAAAAATAAAAAAGTACTATCAAATAAATAGCAACGGTTACTTTTTAAACTACTAACAGACGTACAGACGCTGGCTGATGCCAGCCAAATTGGGATCGACGAGGCAATCATTCAGACATTGCTACAGACGTCCCGACGGTTGGCAGCCCAACCGTCAGTTGTGGTCAATTGCCTATTGCTACTGAAGTGTACGGATTCGTCATTGCGCCTGTTCTTGATAGCACGCGATAGCCAATATATTAGCCACAGCTGCAATCGTACCTCCAAAGAAAAGAAGAAGGAATCGAAAAGAATAGGCGAAATGGTTTTTTAAGTTTTGATTACCTACATTAAATTCGCTTACCTTTTTCGCTTTCTCTTATAAGACTAAGTCTTTGCCCGCGCTTCCGCTGCTGACAAGGTCTAATTTTTAGGTCATATCTCAGGTTCCCGATAGGATAGTGTAGCGTAATATAGTGGGATAAAATGTAGGTATACTTATAAGGTATGTTGGAGTAAGAACGGATCGGGGGAAGAGCGGATAGTTGTAATAACTCCAAAACAAGTTACTATTTTTGAATACCGATAACACAGGCAATAAGGCCATTTTGTAGTGCCTCAAAATGTAATCTGCAGTGTTTGTTTTACACACAAACACTTGTACTAAAGAGCAGAATGTGGAAGTGTGCAATTTTCGTCTGATTTTATAAAATACGCTCTTTCCCCATCATAATCTGTTGAGCTTTTTGTGGTTATTTCTCTCGGTTGAATTATTTTTTCTAGGTTAGAATAATGAATAACGTGTAGTTTAGGTTTTAGATTAGAATCCGCTCTTCACCCTTTGGGAGAAGAGTGGACTAAATTTCATCCGAACTTTCCCGGTTTCAAAAAGTACATAAGAAAACGGTGTTACTCAAACTTTTACCTTTTAAGTAAATTACAGAATACCTCTACTTACATAACTTATTTGAATTTTGTTAGCATTTCAAATAAAATGTACTTACTTACTTATCCCATATTGATGTACCTACCTATTGTTTATTTATATAATACTAATATTATATTTTTTGCCAACATAAAATGCGACTATTTGTAGGCATTGCATTGGCAATTTGAGTAAATATAAACTCAAATTATAATGTAAAGAGAATTCTATTTAATCCCATTATATTTTTTAGGTTTAAAATGTCACGTACCTTAGAAAAACCTAAAGAGCTACCTACTAGTTATTCCCAAAAATTTTTAGAGATTACAGTTTAATAGTAAAAAGTAAGCAGTTTACAAATTATGTTCCTGCAAAAAATGTTCAATATACTCACAAACCTTCTACACTGAACGACCGAGTCCTTGCCAAAAAGGTCTTAAAAAGTGATACTATGGGTAGATCACCTAAGTTACCGATAGAAGCACAAACAAGGCTGGCTTAATGCCTAAAGGCGTTAGGGAAATATCCAAAGAAGTTCGTGATATTGTTACTGAGTTCATAAAAAAAAACTAATTTAAGTCTAATCAATAAATAATCTAATTCAAGAATATCACACCAGTATATTGAAAATTAAGGCATAGTTTTTATGAGAATTAGCCTTGAATGTACAACATTCAAGACTTGAATTACTATTACCTACTGCTACCGTTGTTTGTTGCCTAAATATTTACCTGAAAAATTTCATTTGTTTTACTTATTTTTAAGTTTATGATTTTCATTCCTATAAAGTTTGAGAATCACATTTTTGTTTCATTGTCGAACGGGGCAAGAGCGGACGTATTACGCTTTTGAAAAAACAAAATTGTCAAGATAAGATATAAAACATTCAAGACTGTTTTAAAAAGTAAAATTTTACTTGGGTTAGACCGGAATAAAATTCTTTATGTACTTTATCAATACCATGAATAGAATTGATTTTAGGATATACTCCGCTCTTCCCCCGATATGGTCCGCACTTTCCCGGGTAAACAAAAACACTACCTTCTCAATTAGATCTAATTTTCACATATACATTAATTATAAAGGGTTCAATTATTTATATACACAAAATGTGCTTCTTCTTTTTTCATAAAAATATTTTAGAAGTCTAACGACTTCTAAAATATTTAAAAGCAAGCAAGCAGACTATTGAAATAAAAATATTCTTTTAGTCTTACAAGAACATCGAAAAACCGTCCGCTCTTACCCCAACATACCTTACCAGTTTTTAAGTCTAATATTAAGAGCTATTTAACAACAAGAAAAGTTTCATCAAAATCCTTTTAGTAGTTTATACGTGATGCCCGAACAAATAGACAAAAATTCTAAAAATTGGTTTGTGTTCAGAGACGCCTAAATAGCCTAATGTGACGAAGGCATCGTCGGCGTAACAAACTACACCCGGGGGGGAACCGGCCGCGCAGGATTCATTCGTACCCGATGCCCCACAGGAGCGGTTTCAGAACAGATCCCTGTGGGACACCGCACGACATAGGCCTCCTCACAGCGTTCCCTTCCCGGCACACGAAGAGGACGCTGCAGCCTTCGAGGTACTTATAAAGTTGGTTATTTCTATCGCGTGTATCAAGTTGTTGTAAATAATATGTACTTTTTTAAGCAGTTAGGGGTTTATATAGAAAAAAATCTCCCTTGTATAAGTATTTTTATTGAAAAATAAGTAGTAATTGAATAAAAAAGCTAAAAAACAAAAAATATCCTTCTAAAAATATAAGTAATCAGTTTGACACTTAAAATCTTAATTCTTTTTTGAAATCAACTATGAAAAAGATGAGATCAACTTTATTAATTAATAGAAAACAAAAATTCTTATCATTAATTCTACATCTTGTAGACAGCCATAAAATTTGTAGGCATTAAGAGTTAATGTATATAGATTTGAGGCATTAAGAATGAAATGAAGCAAAACAATTTCTATGTTTTGTTAGACATAAGGCCACTTCGCAAAAATTACAAAACATTGTGTTTCTATTATTACAACCAAGTCGACACCTTTGTTGCTTGGGTAATACGGAACGCAAATGTTTCCTCTTTATGTTAGAAGGAATGGCCACAGCCCCAGGATGACCGTTGAGTACATTTTTTTTGAGAAGAAGAATGGTGTACTTCCAAATTTAATACTAACCCATATCTGGGTTTGCCAAAACAAAAGCTTTCAGTCCTGTCGGATTTGGTTTGTTTGGGTAATACTGTTTTAGTCCACAGAGCCCTGTGAAAGGAATCCTCATTTAGTCTACTGAAACTTCTTGAGCTGGAACTTGTTGAAGACATCCCTTCTTAACACAATTAAGATTAAGAATCAGTTGAAACACAATTAAGAATCGGTTGAATCATAGTTTGTCATTGCTTTTTTGTTCAGCGCTGATATCGTCGTCATAAACTATTTTCATAGCATTCCTGATCAGAGTATACTTATCTCTAGACATCGCTTCTGCAATGACTGGTACGCGCCATATACTTTCCCAATAGATGCGCATAATCAGATAATTTATGCACGACATAACTATTGTAACGCCGAAAAATACTTTGCATTCTTTGACACTCAACAGTATACTCCTGCAAGTTTTAACTACAGCAGTTTGGTTGGTTTTTTTAGTGATGAGTCGATTCCTTCCGAAATGTATTGGTAAAAATATTCAAACTTATTTTCGAAAACGGAAGAAGGGCAATAGGATGTCTGCATTAATTGTATCGCGCCAGTGACGATTTGAGATTCTCGCTGTGACCATTCGGTGGAAGTAATGACAGGTCTCATTAGCGAGCTGCTACGTCCTCGATGTCTTCGTAAATGTCCTCGAGAACGTCCACGAACACCGCAGAATTGCGATGTACCAGGAACACGTGTTGCTGGTTGGACTTCTGGTTCAGATTCCGAAGATCTGCTTTCTTCGTGGCCGTCAACGTCTGGCTGATACGTAATATCATCGTCACTAATATCTATATCTGAATCATTTAGATGGTCGACGATTTCATCTTCAAGGAGCCCTAAAACAATAAAATACCTAACTTCAAATCTATTTATTTGTATATAAGCATCAATGAAATTGACGTCGAATGTACTAAAATAAGTACATAATTTTAATAACAAATTCTATAAGTTACACCGAACATACCAAAAAAAAGTACAAAATACTATGACAGGTTGTAAAATTTTCTAATACTGTTGAAATGTTAAAATACGACATATATTTATAAGGATACATAAAATATAACAAGTTTAGCTTACCTCTGAATCCAGCACGACGTCTTCGTTCCGCCATTTTGGTTGAAAGGTCGTAATCGTAAATGTCAAATGATATCTAGACAATGACGGTACCAACAACAAATCAGAGGGTAGTGGGTTAACATCTACACCATCAATCTTGCCAATTTAGAAAAAATATATGGCAATCTTAGTTTATTTATTTTGTACTAAATTTAGTTATTTAGGACTAATTTACGTGGTGTTTTTTAATTATCAGGTTTTGACATGATCATATGATTGTACTATTTTTAGTATGGTAGGGCTTACGAGATTATAGATCCGCCATTTATTTTAGCTTGAGACAAAATGTGAATAAAACAGCCATTGTTTATCAGACACTAGTCTAGGTACACTCGTGTTTTAAACCACGAAAACGTGAATAGGAGTAACAATAACAAAACAATTAGCAAATAATAAAATTCAACAAAACTAAGAAACTTAACAAAAGTAACATGGAAATAATGTGAAACCACCGAAAATATTTAGAAACCGCACAGCGCACGCGGGAACACTCGTATCAGCAAGTTTATCAATAGGTACCTAAGTATATGTAGTAATAATGGCGGATGTAACCCGATCGAAGATGAAACACTCACTACTCACTTTTCACAAGTCACTTTTCAATTTTCGACGTGGAAAAAACAATTGCGGCGTTTATTTTTTTTTATTAGTTATTGTAATTTTTAATCATTTATTTATGTTTTCTTTCTTTTCTGGGTCAAATAAGTAAAGAATTACACATTATTGACAGGCCTCGTGGCGTAGTCGGTATTGTTTAAAAAGTACTATTGTAACCGACTTCCGTACACGAGGTCCTGGGTTCGATTCCTACTCAGGACAATTATTTGTGTGATGAACACAGATATTTGTACTGTGTCTGGATGTGTTCTATCTATTATATATATGTATTTACAAAAAAAAAGTAGTATATGTATTATATCCGTAATCTGGTACCCATATCACAAGCGTTAAGCTTAGTTTGGGACCAGAGGACGTTGTATGAAAAATGTCCGTGAATATTTATTTATTTATTTATAGATAAAGAATTATCATCCTTCCAGCGCTGATTTAATTAATTGAATAAGAACTTTTTTTATTGCATTTAGTGGCAGATGAGCCACGGCCCATCTGATGGTAAATGTCAACCGTCGCTCATGGACTCAACTATACTGAGAGTATTGTCAAGCCGCTGCTCACCATTTCATTTCACCGATATATAATGAAAGAATAAACGGCTATCTCCTGCTACGACCAAAACGCAACGATGTGCTTCATGGCCGGTCCCACGGGAGAGAGAGTACTATAAGTTAAGTGGTGAAGTTAGCTATAGGACGAATACCAGGACCTTATAAATTTGTGTTGCCACCTACCATTTGGGGTATGAATATATCTTGTTTAATTTTGTTTTACTCCTGGGTTTTATTTTGAAACCCTTAAATCCCAGACAGGTGTCACAAGAAAGAGCAAATTAGTTTCTCTGAATTCTAGATTATGACTACAGCGGTAGTCATAATCTAGAATTGATATTTACTTACAAAGTTGAAGTACAAAGACTTTAAAAGCTATACATCCATCCATCAACCTTTTATCGTCCACTGCTGGACATGGGCCTCCCAAAAAAGGGGGCTTTACCATAATCGCCACGCTTGGCAGGCGGGTTGGCGATCGCAGTGGATGTTTTTAGTTCACAGGGGAGCGCTGCTGCCCGGTCCCCCGGTCCCCCTTAGTCGACTTTTACGACTCCCATAGGAAGAGACGGGGTGGAGCTATTCTTGGTGCCGGCCCCACACAGCACAAGCTATACTTACATGAACATATTCACTGGCAATGATTTTGCTCCCAACGTTACTATTTTCTTATTATGTATAATGAAACATCAACAAAATATCGTGAAGCATATTTTGGGTATTTCGTGGGTTGCCTCGTTTTCCCGTAGCATCCACTCATTTCGATCTCGCATCTGGATTAGAGGAAAACCTAAAATGGTATTTTTTTTATCATCATCTCATAAATGAGATATCAATTTATCAGTAAAGTGAAAACTGAGCAAATTAAATTCGCAATAAGGCAACACCGAAACAATTCAAAGTATTAAAAAATTTAGCTAGAAAACGTGTTTTGCGAGCGTATCTTAGTAGCAATTATTAATCTCGAGTAAAAAAGCCCATTTTATATCACTTTATAGCATTCAATCACAAAATTATTTCATTTTCGACTATATATGAATAAAATGTTATACCTGTATTTTTTCGCTCCCTGTAGCTTTTATAGCATAGTACACTATTTTACAAGCACTATTATCACGTAGTCTTTTTCTCAAAACACTGATATAATACGTAAATATAATGTAATACCCGTATTTTTATATAAATGTTCGATTATGTCAGTTGAATCGTGACAGACAAAGCATTTTGACATCGTGATAATACCGAAAACTGGCCACGGCGACAAAGACAAAAATCTATGGCTTTGTCTGTTTTTTGCATAAGTAAATTGTATCTTATGTTCTCGCTCATACATGTCAAAGAATTTTCTTCGCTCTGTCTAGATAGTCTGAGGTCTCACGGCTTCCTAAATACAGTAGGTCCATGCATGCACACTTCGTCAAATTGCGTGCGCTAGTCTCCTCTCAGAGCAAGTGGGCCACCGTAGTAGAGTACGGTCTTACGGGGATTAAGGCCGTACCCCACTACGCCGGCCCAGTGCTGGTTGGCAGACTTTACAAGCCTTTGAGAAAATCTTACATAATTTTTTAAGTCAGACCTTATAATAGTTTGCGTAATAAAAATAACTTACTCCATCCATCCATCCATCAGCCTTTCAACGTCCACTGCTGGACATAGGCCTCCCCAAGAGAACGCCACAACGAGCGGTCCTGTGCCGACCGCATCCAACGGCTCCCCGCGGCTTTGACCAGATCGTCGGTCCATCGGGGGGCCGTCCTACGCTGCGCCGTCCGATACGTGGTCGCCACTCGAGAACCTTTCTTCCCCAACGGTTGTCAGTTCGTCGAGCGATGTGGCCTGCCCATTGCCACTTCAGCATGGCAACCCGGCGGGCTATGTCGGTCACTCTCGTTCTCCTACGGATCTCCGTATTACGGATTCGATCACGTAGGGAAATACCAAGCATAGCCCGCTCCATGGCCCGCTGAGCGACTTTTAGCCTTAATACGAGGCCAACATTCAGAGACCACGTCTCTGTTCCGTATGACATCACTGGTAACACACACTGGTCGTAGACCTTCGTTTTCAGACACTGCGGAATATTGGACGAGAAGCTTAGCCTTAGCTTCCCGAACGTTGCCCAGCCGAGTTGGATTCGTCGATTGACCTCTTTCTCGAAGTTGTGCCTACCTAACTGGACTGTTTGTCCCAGGTAGACATAGTGGTCGACAACTTCGAGAAGCGCACTCCCGACTAGGACCGGTGCTGAAATGACATGGACATTAGACATGACTTTCGTCTTGTCCATGTTCATTTTGAGACCCACTCGTCGGGAAACCCTGCTGAGATCATTGAGCATGGTGCCAAGGTCCTCCAGCGATTCTGCCATGACTACGATGTCATCGGCATATCGAAGGTGAGTGATGAATTCACCATTGATGTTGATGCCAAATCCGGTCCAGTCCAAGAGCTTGAAGACATCTTCCAATGCAGCGGTGAAGAGTTTCGGGGACATAACGTCTCCCTGTCTAACACCTCTCTGCAGTTGGATCGGTTTCGTACTCCTGTCCTGAACACGGACTGACATGGTGGCGTTTCTATACAAGCACTTCAGCACTTCGATGTACCGATAGTCAATTTGGCACCGCTGAAGGGACTGCCCAAATTTCGATCAAATCGAATGATTTCTCATAGTCCGCAAACGCCAGACACAGAGGCCGATTATATTCCTCGGTTTTCTGTATAATCTGGCGTAGCGTATGGATGTGGTCTATGGTACTATAGCCTTTTCGGAAATCGGCTTATTCGGGAGGCTATAAGTCGTCAAGCCTGCGCGTGAGTCGATTTGTAATGACCCTCGAAAACAACTTATAGACGTGGCTCAAGAGCGAGATGGGTCTATAGTTTTTCAAGAGGGATCTGTCACTGTTCTTGAAGAACAGCACCACCACGCTTCTGGTCCACGACTCTGGAACGTCGCCCCGGAACGGACGGAATTGAACAGCCTCTGAAGAGCTTTTAAGACCGGCTTTCCGCCTGCTCTCAAAAGCTCTGTGGTGATTCCGTCGTCTTCCGGTGCCTTCCCGTTCTTTAGTTGTTTGAGAGCCATTCTGATCTCGTACAGGCTGACGTCCGGGATATCTTCGGTAAAGTGCCGAGTTAGCTTGGATCTGGGATCTTGGACCAAGCCGACAACAGGACTCTGGGATTTGTACAAATGTCCATAGAACTGGTGGACCTCTCTCAAGATCTCATCTCGGGATGAAATGACAGTGCCATCGTTGGTCCTCAGCTTAGTCAACTGGCTTTGGCCAAGAGACAGATCTCTTGCGAACACTTTCGAGCCTTGGTTCCGCTCTATCGTCTCTTTAATGCGGATAGCATTAAATTGGCGAACATCGTGTCGCACAGTCTTGGAGATGTCTGTTTAACCGCC
The DNA here is from genome assembly GCA_948253155.1 of Leucoma salicis. Taxonomy (NCBI): domain Eukaryota; kingdom Metazoa; phylum Arthropoda; class Insecta; order Lepidoptera; family Erebidae; genus Leucoma; species Leucoma salicis. Next base: position 18,253,377 of record OX411818.1, read on the forward strand.
TCAGGCAGGACCAATCGGCTGAAGACTGGACTGTCATTTCTTTTCTCATGAGCTTGAGAGTACGGTCCGAGAGTTCACAAGTCCTACTAACGCGACGGGCCTTGAAGTAGGTCGACCCGACCGCGTGGACAGTTTGCACGAACCTGCTGTTCAAATCGCTCGCTGATTCGCACTCATCTAGGCATTGGAAGCGATTTCGTAGTTCGAGCTGAAAGCTATCGGGGTTCTAATATTGGGCAGGTGTTGGTCGGAGCGTAGACTTCATCAAGCGTGACCTCTCGACTTTCGTGCTAATATTCAAGATGCCCCTGACTAGTCGGTGATCAATCCCAGTTTTAATCCTACTGATCTCTGAGACATTCAATGATGGAATGTGTGTCGTTTGTCCGACAAGATGAAGTCAATCTCGTTTTTTACTGAACTATCAGGGCTTATCCAGGTCCATTTCTGCTGGGGCTGCTTCCTGAATAAGGAATTCATCATGTAGGCTTTCCTTCTTCAGAAAATCAGCCAGCATCTGGCCCCTGTGGTTTTTCTGCCCGAAACTCGTGTGCTCGTCATGGGGGATAATGCCATAATCGCCACGCTTGGCAGGCGGGTTGGCGATTGCAGTGGATGTTGGCTCAAGGGAGTGCTGCTGCCCACTCCCCCGGTATTCCCTCAGTCGGCTCTTACGACTCCCGTGGGTAGAGAGGGGTGGGACAATTCTAAAGCCGGCGCCACACGGCTATGCTAACTTACTACTTAGTAAGTAATCATCATCCTTGCCATATCCCTTGTGCCAAAGGTTCTATTCTTGTATATATCTGTCGCTTCCTCAACATTCAAAATTCTCTTTATACAGGCACGCCGGTTTCGGAGACGCCTTGACTCCACCTCAATACATGACTGATATGGTCTAGATAGGTCAGTCTCGGTCTCCACCTGTACCTACATCTTTTCACTTTCGCATTGAGCTATATACACCGTGTAAGTAGACCACTTCCGAATACGAAGACAGATGATTCTACTAGTGACAGTTTAGACGATGGAATAGAAAAAAAAAAATCCGATGAGAAAAAAAAACATAATTTTTTATCGTTATATTTACATTATTTACACTCTATCATGTTAGTAGAGCTAAATAAAGCGATAATTACATAAAAATAATATCATTTTAATAAAAAAAGAAAAACAGTAATGTATTGCAAAATTTAGAATCAGCTGATAGGTACATACCGCGCAGTCGCTATCTATCTGTTTTGGCCGCTAGGCCACCATTTTCAAATTCTAACAAGGTTACAGTTATGATTTTTTATTTTTTTACATCGTTTAGATATGTTTAATAACATACTTTCACGCCTATCCCGCGTATCCCGAATGGGTAGGCAGAGGTGTATTTTTCTTGCCATCTCCTGTTCGCAATGTTTAAGCCCCGCATACCTAATACATTTGTTTACCTATCTACTGAGAAGTTTCTTTGGAAAAAACCCGAGACCTCGTGACTAGCAGTCTCATTACAAACCACTACGCCACTTCAGATGTAAGTATTCAGTTAGGTAGGTACCTATCTACCTATTAAAAACAATAGGGCTAAGCGTTTCAAAAAAATTTGTAGGTATGAAAAAGCTTACCGACCTAGATCCGAAATAAAATTAAAACTGTAGTTAGGTACATGTGTCGCAAAGTAGGTTTCGCTCTGTTCGCTGTCACGGACTTTATACGGAATTTACAAACACTACTTTCAAAATGCCTACCCCTACAACACTTTACATACATACACATGTGAGTTTTAATGCAATTGTTATTTCACTGTTAAACTTTAAAGCAGACAGAGACATTTTACGTACCTGTCTAAAGTCTGTGCTCGAATTGTGCTCCATCCATTTCGATACAAAGCGAGGCCCGTCGCTGTGTCGACCGGTGAATACGAGGCATTAGTGTAGGATCCTCAACACATTCTGCACGTAACCTATCAAACACGCTCACTATTCTGCTACGCATTTCATCAGCACAGTCACATTCCCGATCAAACACTCGTTCTTTCACATATCCCCACAAAAAGAAATCCAGTGGTGTTAAATCGGGTGAACGAGGCGGCCAGGCGCGCGGCCCCAGCCTTCCGATCCAGCGGTCATGAAAGAGCTCAGTAAGACGCTCGCGGACAGGGCGTGTAACATGCGGTGGAGCGCCATCGTGCTGGAACCATGCTCGACGATATTCAGCCAGCGATAAATTATCTAGAATATCGTCTAATTGTTCATTTATAAAATTAAGATACTCTGTTCCATTGAGGCGCTGCGGTCTCACGGTAAATTCTCAACGCAAGAGAAGCATTGCCACGGGCTTCTCCTAAACACATCAACATGTTTCCGTATTCACGAGCACTGTACACGTATGCCGCAGGCATTGTTAAATACAAAAAATACTCAAAAATAATAAAACAGCAAAACGTAACAAAAAATCTTAACACAAAATTTAAAACTAACAAAACAGTATAAATACTACCAAGTAGTAACAATCGAAGCTAATAATATGGAACCGTAACGCGCGTTTGCTCTCGAACTGAGTCGGAATGAAACTGAGTATAGGGACAGTGGGACACGAAAATAGTAGATGGATACCTACTAGTCTAGTAAAACATCAACAGACACCGCGTTTGTCGGTGACCGACAAAGTAACATCAAAAGACACCGCCTTTGTCGGTATCCGACAAAGTAAAGAATTTTAAAGTTTTTTTTAATCGGCGGTGTTTTTTTAATGTGCAAATATCAACGAATAATAGAGAAAGCAGGAGGTTATTGAATCAGAAGACAGAAACCAACTAATTTTGAAGGCAAGGAAAACGTACGGTACCACGTCACGTCACACCGCATGCGTGGCTTTTGTAGGCATTTATTTTGGCGTGGGTGCGGGGGGATTCCTTATTAATTTTAATAACGCAAATTTTTGAGAGTTCAGTTGACTCAGTTGTTCAGTTCCGTGTTCACGGTGTTCACTGACTTGCATGTGCGCGCGAGTGATACCTAGATACAATTGTACCTTTGATCGATTTATTAATTCTTGTAGTTATTATTTTATTTTTACGTTGTGTGTTTCTTAACAAGTTTTTTTTGTTTTTATTATTGTTTTGTATTAATAATGCTTGACGCGTACGTTTATAGTGCTCGTGAATACGGAAATACGTGAATGTGCTTTGGGGAAGCTCGTGACTTTCTTCGTCTTTCGAAGAGTCGAACCCGGTACTCGACTTTGTCAACGCTGAGGAAACCTACTTTGGTCTAGGTCGGTAAGCTTTTTCATACCTACTATTTTTTTTGAAACTTAGCATTATTGTTTTTAATAGGTAGATAGGTACCTACCTAACTGAATACTTACATTGGAACTTCCAATGTTTCCAATTTGGAAGTGGCGTAGTGGTTTGTAATGCGACTGCTAGTCACGAGATCTCGGGGTTTTTTCCAAAGAAATTTCTCAGTAGATCGGTACCTGCCTAGCAGCCTGTAGTTTGCTAATCAATGTGCCCGGGAGATGGCAAATGTATTAGGTATGCGGGGCTTAAACATAGCGAATAGTGGATGCCAAGAAAAATACACCTCTGCCTACCTCTTCGGGATACAGGCGTGAAAGTATGTTATGTTATTAACCATATCTAAACGATGTATGTATTAAAAAAATAAAAAATCATAACTGTAACCTTGTTAGAATTTTATCCAAGTAAGTAAATGTGTAGTGAGGAATCGAACCAAGTACGTAGGTACCTACCTACTTGATTTATTCAACTACTAAATGCAAATGAAAATTGAAAATGGCGAGGTACCTACCTAGAGCGCAAGTGTGTTGCCCGCTAGTACAAAACAGATAGGTAGCGACTGCGCGGTATACCTATCAGCTGATTCTAAATTTTGCAATACATTGCTGTTTTTTTTTTGTTATTAAAGTGATATTATTTTTATGAAATTATCGCTTCATTTAGCTCTACTAACATGATAGAGTGTAACTAATGTAAATATAACGATAAAAAAATATGTTTTTTTTTTCATCGTAAAAAAAAAAAAAAACTATCCCATCATCGAAAATATCACTAGTAGAATCATCTGTCTTCGTTTTCGGAAGCGGTCTCCTGATACCCGGTATTCTTAACCAATCGTCTTTCCGGCATTCTTTCCACATTTGCGAACCATTGGAGTCTCTTTACGTTCTTTTCACCAATACTCTTTCCAGACTTACTCGTTCTCTTACGTCGCTTCACGAATGCGGTCAGTTAGCCTAGCTCCACAGTTTTTCGATGATCAGAGAGCGCATTTCGACCGCATTCATTTTATTCTCATACCCAACTCTCGCTCTCAATGCTGGGACAACATTATTATATGGAAGCGAATGCCTTCTGGCTGACGAGTTGTCCCAATGCTCCGTTCACTCTATTTCCAATATTTACCATTCTCGCTATATCAGAGGTGTTCTATAGCACAACATTGCCTATTGTAACTAAACTGTTCATCTGAACAGTTCTTTCATTTCTACTGTACTGCTCTAAAGAATCTTCTTTCTTGAATCTTCTCTAAAGAATCTTCTTTAGAGCAGTACCAAAAAATAATGCGTAAGTATAACCAGAAAGGCAGAAAGCAGTACTGATGAGGTGGGAAGGTTTCGCAGTTGATTGCTCTAATGCAATTCTAGGGCAAAGTAGGTACCTATTGAAAGCGTTAGCAATATCGCCAAGAAAACTCACTGGGAAATTGCTTTCTCCGCCAAAGCTATATATTTATAATCAAGAGTTTGTACCACACTCAAATTATCTGTTATACTAGCTAACACCCTCGACTTCGTCAGCGTGGACGAAACACAACAGAACTTCTGTGGCTAGTGGTAGGTACGTCCCCGATGGAGTCGGCCCATTCGTGATGATATAGTCGTAGCTTTTTATGCCGTAGGCAAATAGTTGATGTCGATTGCAAGCGAAGGAAAAAGTGACAACATAGGTACTGGAATAGGTACCTACCTAAATAATTTGTGAGAGTGGAAAAAAAATACTAACTATGAGCAAAATTCGAACCTTGCGAGCAAAATATTTCTCTTTAAAACAGATATCAGCAAAAAAGTTATCGTCATCTCTCAGTCCACGCAGACGAAGTCACCGTCAATTTCTAGTTCTTTAAGAAGTTGCAGCAGTGAAGGGCGTCCCACGTTACATAAAAAAAAATATTTGACAATTTGGATACTTATATTAAAATTATTGGTTCATAAAATATTACAATTTAGGCGCTTATTCTTATTAACTTACTAGAAAAATTGTAAACTGAAAAAAAAAGTATTTTGAATATTATGTAATTCTAATAATTACTATTTCATTTGAATAATTTGTTGTGTAGCGATTTTTACTAATCCATTAAAATCTTCATGTATATGAGCTCTCCAAAACTTGCATCTACCCCATATTATGGCTGGATAATTAGGAGATGAAATACCTTGAAATATTCTTGCTATACTCCTTCCAGAAAAATTACAGTCTTTATAAGTACATATTAAAGCACGAACATCTGAGGTCACTTGCTCGACATTGATCTGTCTCTCTTCTAACGTAATGTGGTCAGGCTGACAATCTCTTTCAAAATACTCGGTAATTGCATTTTTTAATTGATTTGAAGTATTCAAAAGAATCTCTTTGGACATGATAATGGTTTCCAAAGCGTGATTACCTAATTTGCGAAAAGTATTGTAACATTCTTCTAACTGATATAATCTTGCTTTTTCTTGATAGTTAACTGAACTATGTAAGTCATCTAAAATACCATCAAGTTCATTGGAATTTAAATCTCCTCTAGCTCTAATTCTAAAGCCCAATGTATTAAACTCTACTTTCAGAAAGGACCTTTGAGAAATTCCTTTTTCTGATATCCACTCTAAATTTTTCAATGTATATTTTGTTATACCACTTTCCCACCCAATGGCAGCAGAAACTTCTATAACATTAAATTCTAAAACGCTGTTTGTCATTATGTCAGCATATTTTGCGTTTTCTAAAAGAATTGCCATTGCTAGAGGCCGACATGTTTTTGCAGCTTCATGTATCTTTTGTGGCCCACCGTAAGAGGAAATTTTACAATTGATGTAAGCGTTATTTAGTACTTTTACATACTGTTTTGGGTGAAGTTCCACATAACACAGTAAAGTAGCAATATTTTCTGATGGTAAGTCAAGTTCTTCAACTGTCGCATCTATAGGTATTCCCACTTCATGACCTTTACAAAAAGTACTAGATGTATCATTAGATTTTACACACTCACATGGTACAAACACCTTAGTGAGTAATTTCCTAATTATAGGTCGATCAATAGAATTCGCGTATATATGTTTCAACAGTTCATTTTTATCATTTTGATTATTGCTTAGTAATAAGTGGCAGTGTGCAGGTTTTCCATCACGTCCAGCTCTACCGACTTCCTGAACATAGGATTCAAAACTGCTTGGCATATTATAGTGAATAATACATCTGATGTTTGATTTGTTTATACCCATACCAAAAGCAACTGTAGCGACAATTATTCGTAATGTCCCATCCATAAAGTGCTTTTGTATTTTTTTTCTTTGTGCAGCTGACATGCCTGCATGGTATGTTTCTGCAATGTAAGACATTCTTTTTCTCTTGTTTTTTTTACTTTCCATAGTAATTTTATTAGGCTCTTGTAAACAAGACCTAAGGACAGCAGAGACTCTTTCACATTCATCTCTTCTGATACAATATACTATAATAGAATTAAATGCTGTAATTTCTTCTGACAGCAAATATGATACTAAGGCTTTGTCTTTATCTCTCTCTTTAGAAACTGATAATAAGAGATTATCAGGCAGTGCAGGATTTCTGATTACTCCCTTTACACCATCAGGAATATTAATATGACTAATCACACTTTGTATTGTAGATTGACTCGCTGTAGCTGTTAGCCCAAGTATACATTTCACATTCAATTTCTCCTTCAATACTCTGCAGATCATTAGGTAACTGGGTCGAAAATTGTGACTCCAATGTGACACACAATGAGCCTCATCAATACAAGCAAAAGCAATTGGAGGTAATGATTTAAACAAGCTTGATATTCCATTAGATGAATCACATGCCACCAAGGCTTCAGGCGATATAAGCAGAATATTCAACAAGCCATCTTTCAAACACTGCAAAATTTTCTGGCGCTGAGTTTGGGACTGATTATTATGGTAACAACCAGCTTTCAAAAATTCTGGAACATTCAATACTTGATCTTCCATCAGTGATACTAGTGGCGAAATAACTAATGTTATACATTTAAAGTGTTGACTGTAGATATAAGCAGGCAGTTGATAACAGAGGGATTTGCCACCTCCAGTTGATAATAATAAAAGTGTAGACATACCACATAGAATACGCTTTACAGCATTTTCTTGTCCAGACCTGAATGTCTCATGTCCAAACATTTTAAGGACATTTTTTAAGTCATCTGAAATATTTTGATCATAGGTATAAACTGGTTGTACATTTGCATCGCTAACTTCATTTGATGATTCAGCCAGCATTTTCAAAAATGAATCTGGAACTTGACTTGGTTGGTAGATGGAAATTTGCAATTGCTTAGCTACAGACTCACTACCACTAGCTGGATCTGCTGCATATTTTTGCATTTCTTCTAATGTAGGTATTTCATTTTCATTATAGCTCTCCAGTGGCAGAAGTATCTCGCCTTTATGTGCTTTACAGTATCTAGCCATGTGGCCAGTCTCACCACATTTGAAACATGAAATCTTTCCAGATTCAGGGAATTCCATGCCACCATGAAGACTCTTTTTATTCTTCCATTGTTGTTTCTTATATTTAGAATAATTTATACCTTTCTTGCCTCTAGCAAAAACTTTTTTCTCAATATTAATTTTTACAAAGTTGTCATTCAATGTACCATGTTTTATTTTATTTTCTAAACTTTTTGTTTCTGCACTATCATCAAGTTTACTATAGTTGTCTACTGCAGAAATATTTTTTAATGCATTTTTTAACTGTGTATGGCGGGGCTGAATATCTTTTTCTAAACCAAAGGGAAGATACTCCTTTATATCAGGTAGTTCTTGTTCTTCACTAACAACCTTATGTTTTATTTGTGTTTTAGTTATTGGTTTTTTGCTACGAGTTGATTTACCTCTAGTGCTATGCATTTTATTTGGTGGACTTGAACGTTTTTCACTGTCCTTATTATTACCTTCATCATAACTAATATTGTATTTATTATGCTTACTAATAATTTTAATATTGTCTAATTTTCTTTTCTTGAGTGCTGGTTTTATTTTATCAATGCTAGTGTCGTCATCTTCAGATGCACTATTTTCAACATAGTCACATTGTTTGTCAAAGGGGTCAATTGTAATATTTCCCAATCCAAATTTCTTAGTCTCCCTTACAGGTTCACTTTCTTCGGTTACCAAGCCAGTAGCTCTATTAAGCCAGGCATTATCCAGCTGTCTTGTTAAAGGTTTTGGACCAGGATCTTTATGAAGGTTTGTAAGGTATGTATCATTATTTGTTTTATGCTGCACTGGTTCAGTACCCAAACTACTAAACTGAATAGCAGATAGATTTGTAGATACAGGCAAAGTCATAGAATTGTCTGCAGCAAATATATTACTACTATTTGAATGACAGAAATTATCTGGATCCGGTCTGCGGCCAGCTTGATTCAAGTTAAAATCTTTGTGCGAGTTGCATTCATGTTTTAAGTCAAATTTACAAGGCTGGCTTGCAGAAATATCTTTATCAATGCTAGTGGATTTATTTTCTAATGATGATGGCTGTGATTTTGTTGCAGTTAACTTTCTAGGATTTCTTAATGAAAATTTTCTGTTTTGAAATAGTTTCTTAGAAAGATTATCTATAAATGGAGTCAGGGTTTTAACATTTTTAGTAATAGTTCCTTTATTAGATAGTAATTCTTGTAATTCTTGGCCACTTGGTAGACCAGGAATTTCTGGGTTAGGACTTAAGGCATCATAACTAATAGATTCAACTTTTGTATTTTGGAATAGTTTTTTGGAAAGATTTTTTGTGAAAGGAGTCAATATATCTTGATTGGCAGTCTCAGCATTTTCTAGTAATTTCTGTAGTTCTTGGCCGCTGGGTAATTCAGTGAATGCCAGCTGTGCACTAGAAGAGTCATTGTCAATTTTTTCCAGTTGTATAGACTCCGGTGAAACGATTGGAGCATCATCACTATCACAAAAAGATAAATGAAGAGAATTCTCAAGTGCAGTACTTTTTAACTGAAAATATTTCTTGTAAGCATACTTTATGTTTGAAGGAGCTTCTTTGATGTCAAATTTCGATGGTGTACGGCTATATTTAGCCTTAAAATCTTTTTCCCACGTTTTTACTAGGAGCTTGCACTTTAAATACGCTTTGTCTTTTTTTATACTTTCTATAACATCCATAACTTTTAATATCTAACAAAAAAATGGATGGTAAATTTTAAACAGTACGCTATAATCTCAATTTGCTGCAGGTAAACTATACAACACTGTAACATAGCTATAGAATAAATTTACGTAAACGTTTTTGTTTATTAGTAAATGACTGACAGACTGATATTTGATATTGACACTTAAAACCAGTGTTTCTAGCGGGGCCTTTTCAAATGTTACCTGAATTAGATAAAAAAAATTACCTAGTGAGAAAAGTAACCTTTTTTAATCTATATATACCACAGAACAATACTACTCCTAGCGGAGTAGTATTATTCTGTGGTATATACACATATACTAGCTGATACCCGCAACATCGTCAGCGTTAAATATTTAGTTTCTAAATTTGACCCCTATTTTACCCGCGATTTTATAAAACCATTTAAATGTATGTGTATCCCAAATATAAAATTAAATATAACATCGAAAAAAAACAGTCACGAGCAGGATTCGAACCTGCATCTCCTGGATACCGTCCAGATGCTTTGCCAATTCAGCCATCGTGACCCTTGCTCCTGACTGCTAATCTCGATAACACATTCATACTTAACGTCTTTGGGTGACGACTGCACCATCTGTGTGACTGTTATTTTCGATTTCACATTTTTCACTTTGTGTTTCATGTATGTTGCTAAGCATGTCAAATGCTAAAAATATATATAAAATATCTAAATATTTATAGGGTTTGCGTCATTATTAGGTAAAATCTTAATTGTAAAATTAAGTTTACCTGGTCGATATAATGTATGAAAATACTTCCGACAGATGGTGCAGGCGTCACCCAAAGACGTTAAGTATGAATGTGTTATCGAGATTAGCAGTCAGGAGCAAGGGTCACGAAGGCTGAATTGGCAAAGCATCTGGACGGTATCCAGGAGATGCAGGTTCGAATCCTGCTCGTGACTGTTATTTTTGATTTCACATTTTTCACTTTGTGTTTCACATTGATGTATAAACAAAAACATAGCATCACGCCTGTATTCCCCGAAGAGGTAGGCAGAGTTGTATTACACACCCACGATTCACCAGCTATTTTTGAGTCTCACGTAATAGGGGCGAGCCTGTTGCCGTATGCCGGGCACATTTCGAACTCCGGGCGGCTACTGAGAATTTTTCTTTTTAAAAAAAAGCTCTATAACACTACCCTACCCAGGGATCGAATCCCTCATGATCAGCAGTCGCTTATACTACCGCTGCACGACAGAGGCAGTTGATGTTTAAAGCAGAGAAGATCCACTATTAGACAGTAAAAGTGTCCACTATAAATTAGTGCAGATTACGCTTTCCTGCACTCATTTCGTTTAGTAGATACTATTATTTTCCGCAACGTATAAAGTGCCTAATAATACCAAAATCTCTTTTGAAAAACGTCACACCTTTTTCCTGTAGGGGTAGGTAGAGACCACTTCTCTCCACTTGCTACGATCCTCACACACATCTTTCGGTTCATCTACTTTCATCGGCGCTTTCATGCATGCTCGTTGGTTTTGAGTACCTACTCTTAACCTGGCCTTCCTTAAGAATGTCTCCGATCTGGTCAAAATACATTACATCCGATAGGTGGCGTGGGTCGTAAAGACAATTGTGATGTGGAGATTGGGTATGGCCGTTGGTCAATGCGATAGCTTAGCGACTTAGAGCACTTCCCCGGATTGGAAGGGATGCAGTTCGAAACCCGCTCGCACTAAAGTTCTCTTTTTCCATATTAACAAATAATTTGTAATCTGTAATAAGTCTTTAAAAAAAACTATTAAACTAATACCGATTGAAATATTATAGAAATCGGAATATCTAAAAAAAAACTTTAAAAAACTATTAAACTAATACCAAATACTCTTTAACTCATAAAAATAACTAACATTATTTTGTTAAAACTAAATTTTAGCATGATGTTATTAACCACATCAATGGTTACTATAGCAATGGTTGACATTTGTGTAGTTTGTGTTGGTGTGATTCTAGAAGTCCAAATATGATAACAGATAAAATTTTGGATAGGAGTTTCGTAAAATCCTTTCTTAGTTAGCGTCTACGTCGTGAAAGGATCATCTATGCAAAATTTCAAGTCAATCGGACGTATGGTTTCGGAGATATCGTGATGAGTCAGTGAGTGGTAAATCGCTTATATATATATATATATATATATATATATATATATATATATATATATATATATATATATACATATATATATATAAGTATAATTGCTTGTACCGACTGACTGACAATCAACGCAGAGCCTAAACCGCTAATCTTAAATAAAGAACCTATAGATTTAGCCATGATACATTAGGAAGTGAGAGGGGCATAATATGAAATACCTAAAAGAAAATTGAGACAAAGTATCGTATCTTGCTGTCTCATGAAAGGCTTTACTTCGGAATCCGGCTGCTTGTGGCGATTGCAATCGCCACTTTGTGTGTTATTGCGGATGCACTCGCCTCAGGCGCTCGTGTTAATTATTAGTGTATTCATGATGATTTTAAGTGTTATTTAGCCCAATGTTGTTGTAATTCCATAGAATTTTATTCCAAATTTGTCAATACTAATTATTTAAGATTGTATCATACAACTGCATTTAGAATTTTATTCGCTTCTAGTTCCAGTTGCGCCGGCTTCACCCGCCTGCCAGCAGATATCTGCGGAAATGCATTTACGCATCCCCCCGCCAGTGACAGACGGAGGGGTATGTAGGGCTCGCCGGGCGCCAAGATCTTGTTTGCGCCCGGAATACCCACTAAAACCACAGCGACCCCATCCACGCCTATTAATGGAACGCCGGAGGGTCTGTCATCTGAGAGATTACTCTTGGCAGCGACAGGTCTCTTCCAATTACCTCCGACAGAGCGTGGCGCTGAGGCCCCCAGGAGGGGTATTCCTCCAGAGTGTGACGCGCGTCATTAACTAGCGCGCCGCACTCGTAGCATCCAGGGGCCCCTTCTCTTCCAATACGATGCAGGTACTTACCGAAGCACCCATGTCCGGTAAGCACCTGCGTCAGCCTGAAACTCAGGTTGCCGCGCTTCGTGAGCTCCGCCCAGGTTCCTTACGGAGACTTCTTCGCCCCTGGCCCGCACAGCAGCACAAAACCAGTAGGCCTCCGCCAGCACCTCGGCCTGGAGATACCAAGGCGGGTCACCCGCCAGCAGCGTCGCCGCGGCCCATGACACGGTACGGTACCCCCTTATGACCCTCACTGCTATGGCCCTCTGGGGACGTCACAATAGGGCCTTATTGGAGGCGGTGAGGGCATCCGCCCAAATTGGGGCACCATATAGCGCCATAGACCGCAGTATACCACTGTAGAGGCGGCGGCAGGACGACCCCGGACCTCCAATATTTGGCAGAAGCCTACCCAGTACCGCTGCAGAATTGATGAGCCTAGGGGCGAGCTGGGCAAAGTGCGGCCCGAATCCCCACTTACTATCGATGTGTAGGCCCAGATATTTCATATGGGCCCGCACAGGCACGGCAACTTCCTGTATAACGAGGCGTGCTCCTCGGGGGGGGGCCTCGGCGAGGGCCGTGAAAAAGGAGGGCCTCAGTTTTAGTCAACGAGACCCTCAGGCCCAACATGCCAATCCGGTCGACGACGAGTGCGACTCCGACCTCCGCCGATCGGGCGGCTTCCTGGAAGCCGGCCCTCCTCACGGTGATGAGAGCGTCGTCCGCATAACAAATCACTCCCATCCCGGGAAGGAGCCGGCCCCGCAAGACCCAATCGAACCCGACGTTCCACAAGATCGGGCCAAGGACGGATCCCTGTGGAACGCCGCGCTCTACCCGATGGCGGTATAAGCGCCCGTCACCCCCTCCCAGAGCACGTGCCTCCCCTCGAGGTACGCCTCCAACAGCCTCCCGAGATATGGAGGCACTCCATGAAGGACGAGGGCCTGCCCTTCGGCCCAAGTACAGCCGGCCCGCAGTTGAGTACCCCTAGTTGACGGTCCGGGGAACCCCCTGAGTTGCGAACCACCCCATGATTTCTCATCGCTCCCTCTCTCTCTCTCGTTTTTAATTAATAAATTAATTATTTTATTATCACTGTAAGAAATTTCTTTTTTTATTAAATTAAATCGTTAAATTTAAAATCGTTTATTTTCATTTAAATTGTTAGGGATTTTCCCCGTAACAACCATTGCGGCTGCGACGAGGACACGGCGCAGCACACGCTCGAGTCGTGCCCGACTTGGGCCGAGCAGCGCCGTGAACTCGTCGCGGCAATAGGGGGGGACCTCTCGCTGCCAAGCGTCGTCAGAGCGATGCTTGGCAGCGACAGGAATTGGGCCGCGGTCGCTGCCTTCTATGAGGAGGTCATCTCGTGGAAGGAAGCGGCGGAGAGGGTTAGGGAGGAGGATTCTTCCGCTGACCCTAACCGCCGCCAGCGACCGGGGCAGCACAGGCGCAGGTACTTGCGCCTCATGCCGCCCTAGCTGAGGCTGCAGGTGGATGGACCGGGGAACGTCCGCCACCCGCAAGGCCTCCCGCGAAGGTGCGACGCTCCGTGTGCTGATGCGTCGCTCAGTAGAGGGTACCCGATAGGGTAAGCCGCCGGTGGACCACTGAAGGAATGTAACATAGTTCCAGTGGCCCGCCAATAAAGGGGGAGAGACGGCACACGGCGGGTTTCTTTAGTGGGCGCAGGCCTCATACTACCCTGGTCGTTGCCCCGAACGAAAGGGTGTGCGGTTAGGAACATTTTTTCCCGCCTAAACAAAAAAAAGGCTTATAATATTATTATGTGTGATGGATTTTCTTTTTTAATTTTCAAGCTGCAAGTATTTTTATAAATATGATTCGGATTGTAAAAAGCAGTGTGCCTTTGCACGCCTTTACGAGTATTTCATACATTTCATTTATCCCGATATCCAATGTGAAATCGCTACTATACATTTACTAATAACTATGTGATGTTGCAAGATTTTAGTGTTGAACATAGTGTTGTACACTTAGGCAGACAGTAAGTTGTGAGATCAACGAAAAGGACATATTACATTGCACACGAATTGCGAAATCCAATCCATCTGGTTCTCGTCGTCGAACCATTATTGTTCAACTTGTATCACCACGACTTCGCAACCAAATCTTAATTTAACAATTAAGTTTAACCAAAACAACCCACAAGAAAAATTAAACAGCACACATCTAGGTTATACTGGCACCAAATCTCCAGTGTATGTAGTTGAACATCTATCCCCATCTAATAAAGCTCTTCAGGTAGCAACAAGGAATAAGGCCAAAGAAATGAACTATAAATACGTATGGGTTAGAAATGGCAGAATATTTGCTAGAAGAACTGATGGTGCCAGAGTCACAGACTAGGAAGGAATATGCAGAGTACATATGTATGGATTAGAAATGCCAATAGTCAATAAGATTGTTTGAATATACAAATATTTTTTTTTATTGTTGCCAGGAATAGGTAGCTGATATAATTGCTAAAATTCAATCTAAATTTATATTATCAACATTGTAGAGGTTTACGTACTAAGACTAATGCATTTTACTGTAATTTGTGTACCATGAATTTTGATGTTATCGTATTGACAGAAACTTGGCTTAATGATAGGGTACTTAGTACTGAGCAAAGATTACTTTACTCTATGGTACTGAGCTTTTTGATAACAGATATTGTGTATATAGAAGGGATAGGGAATCAACAGGTATCCGGTGCAAAAGGGATGGAGGAGGAGTATTCATAGCAGTTTTAAATAAATATAAATCAAAACGTATTGACAATTGGCAAAGCAATTGTGAAGATCTATGGGTTATAATTGACGTTTCGGCTTCCCATCAACCTCAGACTAAATACATCCTAGACAAAGCGAAGAAAAAATTTGACATGTATGAGCGAGAACGTAAGATACAATTTACTGGTGCAAAAAACAGACAGTCATAGATTTTTGTCTTTGTCACCGTGGCCAGTTTTTGGTATTGTCACGATGTCAAAATGTTTTGTTTGTCACGATTCAACTGACATAATCATAAATTTGTATAAAAATACGGGTTTTAATTAAAATTTAATGTTAATTTGTGTTAATGAGCGTTTTGAGAAAAAGACTACGTGATAATAGTGCTTGTAATATAGTGTACTATGCTACTAAAGCTACAGCGAGCGAAGAAATACAGGTATAACATTTCATTCATATGTAGTCGAAAATGAAAAAAAATTATGATTGATAAAGTGATATAAAATGGGCTTTTTTACTCGAAATTAATAATTGCTACTAAGATACACTCGCAAAACACGTTTTCTAGTTAACTTTCTATTACTGAGAATTGTTTCGGTGTTGCCTTATTGCGAATTCAATTTGCCCAGTTTTCACTTTACTAAAATTTATAAGTAATTTATGAGATGATGATAAATATTTACTATTTTAGGTTTCCCTCTAATCCAGATGGGAGATCGAAATACGTGTATGCTACGGGAAAACGAGGCAACCCACGAAATACCCAAAATATGTTCCATGACATTTTGTTAATGTTTCTTTATACATAATAAGAAAATAGTAACGTTGGGAGCAAAATCATTGCCAGTGAATATGTTCCTGTAAGTAAAGCTTTTAAAGTCTTTGTAACTTGAAAAAACATAGCATCACGCCTGTATTCCCCGAAGGGGTAGGCAGAGGTGTATTACACACCCACGACTCGCCAGCTATGTTTAAGTGCCACGTAATAGGGGGCAAGCCTATTGACGTCTACCGAGCACATTTAAAAACTCCGAGCTGCTACTGAGATTTTTTTTTTGTATTTAGATATTTTTAGCATTTGACATGCTTAGCACTATACATTAAAGACAAAGTGAAAAATTAAACACAAAGTGAAAAATGTGAAATCGAAAATAACAGTCACGAGCAGGATTCGAACCTGCATCTCCTGGATGCTGTCCAGATGCTTTGCCAATTCAGCCATCGTGACCCTTGCTCCTGACTGCTAATTTCGATAACATTCATACTTAACCTATTTGGGTGACGCCTGCACCATCTGTCGGAAGTATTTTCATACATTATACCGACCAGGTAAACTTAATTTTACAATTAAGATTTTACCTAATAATGACGCAAACCCTATAAATATTTATATATTTTTATATATATTTTTAGCATTTGACATGCTTAGCAACATACATTAAACACTACACGATTTGTGGTGTATACTTACCTCCACCCTTATGCACTGCAACACTGGAACATTTTATCGAGCGTTGTAATAATATATTTGATAAAATTGATATCCCCATATCCATAGTAGGAGATTTTAATCTAGGTGCCATAAACTGGGATTTAAATGTATTGAATAACACACTTCCTATAGTATGTCAAACATTGTTGGACTTTATGGATGTCTCTGGATGGATGTTCTGGGCGCATTTTGGATTTGGTACTGTCCACGTTACCAACCTGTTCAGTAAGCGAGTCATTTAGTATATTAACATCAGTTGATAAACTGCATCCTCCATTAGATATACTTTTGTCATTGAAAAAGGAATGTATTCTTCCTTATAGCAATTTGAATATACGACCAAATTATTTTAAAGCAGATTATGATAACATTATTCGAATTTTAAATAAATAGAATTGGCAAGTACTGTTGGCAGATAAAGAAAATGTAGATGATATGGTAAAACAATTTTATGATATATTAGGTTCAGTTATAAAAAATATGTACCGAACTGCAAACCTTTAAATATACGCTATCCACCCTGGTTTAACAAACAAATAATTCAAATATTAAAAGAAAAACGTAAACTCAGACTCCGGTATAATAAATATAAAAATCCAAAGCGAACCTAATCGAAGTTAAATTAATCTCCACTCGTTGCCAATTCCTAATGAAAGATTTATATAAATCTTTCCTAAGCAAAATAGAAGCTGAAATCAAAATTAACCCTAGACTGTTTTGGACTCATGTCAAAGCCAAGCGCGGTGGATCAAGTGCATACCCCTTAACTATGACATGGTAAGAATACAACATCTAATGCTTGACTACTTTTCATCCGTATACACTTTTGATGACATTAATAAGACAAACTACTGTTCCACCAGTTATTTACAGTATCTTGCCACCGATAGCGAATGCCTCACTAGTCCCATATTAAACCAAAAAATTATACTCCAAAAGTTACAATCCTTAGACATCAGAAAGGGAGCAGGGCCTGATGGAATTCCACCAATTTTCATTGCAAAATGTGCATCGGCTTTAGTTTCTCTTCTTTTAATTATTTTTAATACTTCGCTCGTATCAGGGCATTTTCCAACAGAATGGAAAAACCCTAAGGCTGTCTCTATTTATAAATCAAATGAAAAAGACTATTCTTAATTATCGTCCAATTTCAATTTTGTCCACTTTCGCAAAAATATTTGAATCCTTGATATGCCCTCATCTCCAGCAGCATTTTAACCTATACCTCAGTGAGCATCAACATGGTTTTATGTCAGCAAGATCCACAAACACCAACTTAGTGGCTTTTACAGAGATTTTATCTCAGTCTATTGATTCAAATAAACAAGTTGATGTCATCTACACCGATTTCTGTAAGGATACGCAAACTAGCTGCCTATGGGATAACTGGATCCTTATTAAACTGGTTAAGTTCATACCTAACTTGTCGTAAGTTCTATGTTGTCTTGAACGGTTTTCGCTCAGAGAGTCGTGGTATAACCTCCGGTGCGCCACAAGGTTCTCATTTAGCTCCAATTTTATTAAATATATTTATTAATGACTTGCCATCTATATTTTATCATTAAAGATGTTTTTTGTTTGCCGACGATCTAAAGTTTTGCAGGACACTAGAAGATGCTAGTGATGTAGAACTGTTGCAAGATGATCTAAATAATCTTGTAGACTGGTGCAGGAACAATAAAATGGAACTAAATTATAGCAAATGTTACCATTTAAAATTTACTAGAAAGAAAAAAATATATCCTCTGCATACTACATTGATCATGAGAAAATTCAAGAGGTGGAAACTATCAGAGATCTAGGAGTTATTTTCGATAATAAAGTTACTTTCCTTCCACATTTAGACAGTATTGTCAAAAAGTCCTCCAAATTACTTGGATTTGTATTGCGTAACACCAAAGAATTCAAGGATAGTAAAACAAAAATCATGCTGTACAACAGTCTAGTGCGGGGCATCTTAGAATACTGCAGTACCGTATGGCGACCACACTATGCAGCACATATGCTACGGTTGGAGCGAATTCAGAAGCGCTTTCTATGGCCCTAGCATTTTGTGAAATGAAAACTAAACAACTGCCATCTTATGATGCTCGATTGCAGTATTATAAAATGCATCCCTTATCAGTGCGCAAAGAGATAGCTGATATGTTGTTTGGTTTCAAGCTCCTTCATAACAAAATAGATTGTCCTCATCTGCTTGCTTCATTGAGATTCCAAGCTCCTAGTAGGTATCCCAGGAATATTCTCACACTGTTATGCCCACCGTTACGTAGAACAGTTCTAGGTGCAAACTCCCCAATATTCAGATTGTGTAAAGCTTTACTTTTTGCCGTGTGGGGCCGGCTTTAGAATTGTCCCACCCCTCTCCACCCATGGGAGTCGTAAGAGCCGACTGAGGGAATACCGGAGGAGTGGGCAGCAGCACTCCTTCGAGTATTAACAACATCCACTGCGATCGCCAACCCGCCTGCCAAGCGTGGCGATTACGGCACTATCCCCCATTCTTGGGGAGGCCTATGTCCAGCAGTGGACGTTAAAAGGCTGATGGATAGATGGATGTAAAGCTTTAAATGGTTGCAGTGACGTCATAGATCTTCCCCATGACTCCTTAGTTAAGTTAAGAAAGATCGCTTTTGACATGAATAGTAAAACAAGGAAATTTAGACATCAATAAAATTTGTAATTTTCTATTTAAATTTATTTATACTTCAACTTAACTTTTTTTTCTCTCTCAATTGCTAAAGATATTTTTTAAATTATTTACTATTCTGAAATTTATCCAAGTTTCCTTTTATATTTAATTTGAATATTATGAATTTTTTCCCCTTTGATTAGTTAATTTATTAATCTCTAAATCATCATCATTATCAATACCTTTATTATTTTATAATAAGATTAACTGAAGAAGAATTGTATTATTTTATTATTAAACTATTTATATACCTGTAAGTCAGTAAATGTTAACCATACATAATAACATGGACGTATAAGAAACATAAAGAGATTGATGAATTATATAATTATCGATTACAATTGTTAAATTATAATCGATCATTTTTCGATTAATGCAAACTGTAGAAGACGCACATGCCTTGCGACACAAAAAAGCTACTACGCAGCGTCTTGCAGCCAACTTCAGAGACACAAAGATCCGTTGTGACTACTGTAGGTATATGGTAAAAGAAAAAGATGTTTGTTTTCTTTTTTTATTATAAGTACCTAATGTCTAACATCCCATAAGCTGAGTAGTTTTTTATAATGTTATCTTTTACTTTGAGAGGTTCTTGTAATTCCCTCTAACGTTTGAAATGTGGGGAAATCGAATTGTTAAATATTTTTCCACTATATTTTTAATTAGGCTTATTTTATGTTCTGTTCCGGCGAATGTGTATGGACACAGGTAAAGGGGCATGTCGCAAGAAATAACAAAAGTTTTAAATGGCCGAAATTAGATAATTATTTACTGACGGGTTAAAGTTGTTGACACTGCAATGGCAGTTGAGATATATTGAGTAGCATCATTTTATAAACTAACGAAATAAAATGATGCTACTCGTTCGCCTTATTGATAATGTAACAGAAAGATTCTTAGTAAATGTAACAGATTCTCAAATAATCATTCAGAAATAAATAGTGATTAAGAAAGTTCTCTTTTATTTTTTTCCATTTTGACTAAAATGTTAATAAGCAGACAAATAGACATATACGGTGGGCATCTACCACCTTATTTTATTTCGCTTTCGTTAAATGCGATTTTCTTATGAACATAAATAACACTCGCAAATGCAATTTTATTACGTTAAAACAACAATAACAATAGGTATGATTACTTTAATTTAGATTTTGTAAATGCCACTACAATAATAAATTCATGCTACTTATACTACTGACCAACGCAAATTCAACTAAATAAACCATCAGAAAATTTATTATAATAAAAAAATATGAATAATGTGTTTTCAATAACGCGGACTACAACAACACTATTAACGATACGTGGCAATCAAATATCATTTTACTCTACAAAATAAAAAATCAGAGTATACAAATGTAATAAATATAGAACTATAAAACTCCCATATTTCGGGTAATTTGCATTGGTTTAATGCATATAAATGCTTCCGATAGATGGCGTTGGTCGTGAAGACAAAATGTGATAAGTAAATTGGGATGATCGAAAGATCTGTACTATAGCTCAGTGGTTCAGAGCACTTCCCCGGATTGGAAAAGGCGCGGGTTCGATTCCCGCTAGTACAAAAAATCTCTTTTTTCCTTAGTCACAAATAATTTGTTCTTTAAAAAGTGGCGGAGCATGTCAAATGCTACAAAATATAGATCAAAAATGTTTAGAAAATCGCGCCATCAAATAGTATGAATTTTAATTGCAAAATTAAACTTACTATATTGGTTTAATGTATGTAAATGCTTCCGATAGATGGCGTTGCTCGTGAAGACAAAATGTGATAAGTAAATTAGGATGATCGAAAGATCTGTACTATAGCTCAGTGGTTCAGAGCACTTCCCCGGATTGGAAAAGGCGCGAGTTCGATTCCCGCTAGTACAAAAAATCTCTTTTTCCTTATTCACAAATAATTTGTTCTTTAAAAAGTGGCGGAGCATGTTAAATGCTAAAAGATAGATCAAAAAGGTCAATGTTCATATAAATATGCGTGTAAAATTTCAGCTCAATCGGAAACCGGGAAGTGTGTCAAATTTAACTTGCAAGATAAGAATAAAAGCGTCGCCACGCTACTTTCAGTCAAGAAAGTATTGGGAATGGATGATTTGTTTATGGTTCCAAATTCAAATTTTTGAATTTTTTTGTTGTTGTTAGATTGGCACAACTGTTATCCATTTTGTCGCGGAGTTTAGTTGCATCTGTTATTTATATTAAATACAGTTCTGTTTTTAGTTATATCATATCTAGTGTGTATTGTGAATTTCATAATGGACAAAAACATCGAACAAAGAGTTTAGTCTTATATTTTGCATCGCCAATGGAATTTCGTGTTCGGAGTCACTGAAAATGTTACAGAAGGCTTACGGTGAATCGACTTTATCAAAAACACGTGCTGGTACAAAGTGTTTAAAAGCGGTCGAGATATGATGGAAGATTTGCCTCGCTCTGGTAGGCCATCAACGTCTGCAACTGAAAGTTAACATTGCAAAAGTGAAGGAAATAGTGACTGAAAATCCTCATTCAACTTTGAGAGAGATAGCCGCCGCACTTTCTGTCTCACGAGTCGATCCGTACTATTTTAAATAATCACTTGGGTATGAAACATGTTTCCGCTCGGCTAGTCCCAAAAGACCTGAATTTTCTCCAAAAACTCATACGCATGAGAGTCGCTGAGGACATGCTAGAACGAGTCAATTCCGACCCAACATTCATGAAACGAATTGTAACTAGTGAAGAGACGTGGGTTTACGAGTTTGACATGCAAACTAGTCAACAAGCTTCGGAGTGGCGACTTCCAACTGAACCGAAACCGAAAAAACCACGCCAAGTCGATCAAAAGTCAAAGTCATGTTGACTGTTTTCTTTGACAATCGCGGTGTTGTGCACTCGGAATTCTTTCCAGAAGGTCATACGGTAAATAAAGAATATTATTTGAGCGTTATGCGGCGTTTAAGAGAGCAAATTCGAAGAAACAGGCCAGATTTGTGGAAAGAAAATTCTTGGATTTTGCACCACGATAATACGCCTTCGCACAAGGCCATCATTGTGAATGAATTTTTGTCCAAACACTCAACAAATACCATCGAGCAACCACCATATTCACCAGATATGGCTCCAGCCGACTTCTTTCTTTTTCCTAAACTCAAATTACCACTTTGTGGCACCCGTTTTCAATCGGTAGAAGACATAAAGGAGAATTCGCGGCGAGAACTGAACTCAATTCCGGAAACAGCGTTTAAAAAATGTTTTGATGATTGGATTATTCGTTGGCGTAAGTCTATCGTTTCTGAAGGAGCATACCTTGAAGGTGATAAAATAAATTTGGATGAATAACAAAAATCTTGTGTATTATTGATCTTATCCCGATACTTTCTTGACAGAGTAGTATTATTAACAGCCGATTTTACCCTCCCCTCGCATTAGATGTTTCACAGCAGAAATAGGCCAACAAAACATTGTTTATTTGATATGCTCGGGTCACACTATCGGAAAGGCCGTTAATTAAACATTGGTGTTACGACTTTTCACGAGAATTCGACAACGGCATTCAAATTGCCGTTTGACGTTAGGCGATAACTCCAGGGGGTTAACCAATCACTGTTCACGATACGATCGACATGTGAGATATGAGATTCTGCCTTGCTCTTGCCAGAGATATGAGAGGCGGTACGTCAAAACGATTGAACGTTTAAGCGTGACCACCCGATTTATCTCGTTATAACCTATCGCGATGATGCGCATTGATGTTGCCCGTTAGTATGGCATAAAAATTACACCGACCAAAAACGAGCGACAGGGAATTCCCTATTTCGTTTGATAGACACTCATACCGGTATTTCAGGATTGCCGAAAAATGTTCTAATTATCAAACTTGTAGAGCATGTTCGTACCTTTATTTTTTGTTTAGGCGGGAAAAAATGTACCTAACCGCACACCCCGTCGTTCGGGGCAACGAACAGGGTAGTGTGGGGCCTTCACCTACTAAAGAAACCCACCGTGTGCCGTCTCTCCGCCTGTGTTGACGGGCCACTGGTACTGTGTTGGATTACTTCAGTGGTCCGCCGGCGGCTTACCCGTTCGGGTACCCTCTCCTGAGCGACGTATCCGCACACGGAGCGCCGCACCTTCGCGGGTGGCCGACGTTACCCAGTCCATCCACCCGCAGCCTCAGCTAGGGCGGCATGAGGCGCAAGTACTCGCGCCTGCGCCGCCCCAGTCGGTGGCGACGGTTTGGGTCAGCGGAAGAGTCCTCCTCACTAGCCCTTTCCGCCGCTTCCTTCCGCGAGATGACCTCCTCGCAGAAGGCAGCGACCGCGGCCCAATTCAGGTCTCCCCCTATAGCCGCAAAATTTGCATTCTTATTTTCAAGATGGCGGAAAATACCATGGAGGGTTTAGCCCGAAAACTAGAAATTAAACCCCGCAACATCTTATAAAAAATTAACTTCCTCGGTACACTTTTCAATTCAAATGTATATAATGACTGGATTTTATGTAATGTACTAACATTAGTAGATAAACAACAGAAAGTACTATAAAATAGTATAAACTATCACAAAAACATCTATTATTGGAACGGAATCAATGTTTTAATTAGGTAATATCTAAAATAAATACAAATTTAAAGCAAAATATTAATAATGAACAAACTAATATTATATATTTAAATACAAACATATTTAAACAATATTTATGCATTAGTATTTAACATTTAAATTTATAACATAACATAATCTATAAAAATAATTTAAATTAAAACAACTAGGTATTACAATATTAATGAAAAATAACAACATTCCCGAGCGACGGACAAACATTTCGATAAAGTAACTTACAATATCTTGGGTAAAACCTAACGACATTACAAATGAATTTTTCAGAAAACAAATTATTTGCTACATTTTTATCATTCGTCATATTACTTAGCAAAATATAACTTTTCCATAAAACTGGACAGGACTTCAACAATTTCGTAACATGACAACCTTTTGGTAA
The DNA here is from genome assembly GCA_948253155.1 of Leucoma salicis. NCBI lineage: Eukaryota > Metazoa > Arthropoda > Insecta > Lepidoptera > Erebidae > Leucoma > Leucoma salicis. The sequence goes on from OX411818.1 coordinate 18,277,689, forward strand.
TAATTCTAACTTACATAATATATTACGAAATTCCACATCGGCCTATATTAAAAGTTATTAAAATTACATAGGTATTTACTTCCCACATGCCTTATACAATACCTATGAATATGATTACAATATTAGAATTTTAATACTTTTTTACCAACCTTTAAAATTTTACTTTACAGGACTCAAGTAAATTTTTATTTTCTACTAGCACACCCAGCCGCGCGTTGTTGTAATTCACTTATTCCAGGCTATCCTACGGGGACCATCCATTTTTTCGGGATTAAAATATCCTACGTCCTTTTCAGTAGACCAGATTATATGTATGTATAATTTCATGATTATAGGATCAAGTTATGGTAGCACGTAAGATACGAACAAACAAACACAGATTTTTATATATCAGATTAATTATTGATTTGGTCTTTCGACTATAGCTATACAATTAATTGGAGGACATAAGATATTTGTTAAACTCATAAATTCTTCATCACATTATTAAATCGTATATTTAACAATAATAACTAGGTGAATTTATATATACATAATATGAAAATTTACAATGGCAAGCAGACATCTTAAACTACTATAAATAATGGTAAGTTAGTAAGCAACAATAACATATTACTTTGTTGTAGAAAATGTTAGCTAAATCATAACTGATCGCCAACGCGCCTGCCAAGCGTGGCGATTACGGCATTATCCCCCATGACGGGACCGCTCGTTGTGGCGTTCTCTTGGGGAGGCCTATGTCCAGCAGTGGACGTTAAAAGGCTGATGGATGGATGGATGGATGGAAATCATAACTGGATAGATCCAGAAAAATATGAATATACATAATATAATAATGTAACGTTATATTATATTACAATAATTTAATATTATACGGGCCTCGTGGCGTAGTCGGTAGAGTAACCGACTTCCGTGCACGAGGTCGTGAGTTCGATTCCCACTCAGGACAGTTATTTGTGTGATGAACACAGATATTTGTACTGCGTCTGGGTGTTTTCTATTATTATATGTATGTATTTACAAAAAAAAAAGTAGTATATGTATTATATCCGTAATCTGGTACCCATGGCACAAGCGTTAAGCATAGTTTGGGACCAGAGGACATTGTGTGAAAAATGTCCGTGAATATTTATAATATAATATTACATTATTTTAAAGTATATTATAATATTATTAAATTAACGTGTGACGGACTAGGAATACAGTTGTCGCACGACAAGGGAAGTAAGCAATTCTAAGCCATTGCATTTCTGAGTGGGTTGGGTACCAAGTGGGAGTACCAACTCACTTGTTATAGGGTCCGAACGTGTCATACCACCCGCCTACCGTGTGAGCGACCGTGAAGCAACTCAGTGTATTTTGGTGGTAGCAAGAGATTGCCATCCTATGATTTATTACCCACCCGTGAAATAAAATGGTGAGCAGCGGCTTGGCAGTATTCTTTTTTATTGCTGAGTCCATGAGCGGTTACCACTTAACATCGGGTGAGTTACGGCTCTTCTGTCACCATAAGCAATAAAAAATATTATTTAATGACCTTTTTTGAAACAAAACAAAATTAAGTACCTACCTATTCTCTACATGAAGCTATGAAACAACATGATTGTAAACAAACCATAAAAGGGGACTTTTATATTTGAAAATATTAAACGAAAATAAGTAAGTAGTAAAACAAAGAATTTGTTTTAAATTTTGAATATTTGTAAAAATAAATCATCAATACATAATATTCACAAGAAGCGCTGCATAAGGTCATAATGCGGCCTATTGGTAGAAGCTACATAAGATAATAAATTATTGCAAAAAAAACTCAACACTATTATAATGGCACAAGGTTTCAAATTAGAATATTGAAGTTTGTATGTATTAATATAGACTGTCTATTGACTGGATACACTTTTTGTACTAGACCCGAAGCCCATTTTTATTAGGGCAATGGTTTTTAGTTTACATTTTGTCTCAAGCTGAAATGAATAGGGTATAGGCACAAGCAAAGATCAGCAAAGTTAGTACCTATGCAAGTCAATAAGAATTAATTTATCGACAGTGGCGGTCCTAGTAAAATATTTTACGTAGTGCGACTACTACTACTAGAAGTATCCAAATAAGTTCTCTTATTATAACTTTAGTTTATTAGTCAGAGAAATTTATACATTGTATTTCATTCAAGGTTTTGTACATCTTTAGATAAGACTTTTATTCATCTTCCAAGAAGCATATGGATCCAACATTTAAATAAAATGTCGTCTAAGGTGATCGAACAATCCACCCATTTTTTTTGTTTGTCTGCAATTAGTGAAGTGTTGTTGAACATCCTGCACTTTGTATCGCGGCGGACTATACAAATACACCCAGACTCAGAATAACAATTTGTGAATTACACTAAGAAATTGTCCTGTGGGAATAGAACCCACAAGATTCGACGGGATGGCCATCTGTGCAGGCATATAAAGAAATCAGAATATGGCGAGTACGGTAAATCTATCCATTACTTTATCTTGTTTTGACCTATTGTCTTTGAGCTTCAATTCTTGGCGAAGTAACTCTTTGGTAATGTTCCCCAGCGATAGCATCGTTAGTCTGGGGTAACTCCTAGTGTGGCCTGCCAACACAGGCGGAGAGACAGCGGAAGAGCGGAGTGACGGAACTCTTAGTAGAGCACTTCAAACTGATCCCATCAGATACACTGAATTGACTTCTTGGCATAAATATTTCGCATGGACATCGAGATAGGCCGGGCTTGCCTCACGATTTCCTACACTTTGTGTTATCGTAGTAGTTCCACATTTCGTCCCTCGTCACGATGGGATGCGAAGACCTCTTCAGAGTTTGCCCTTGGACTCGTCGTTCGCACGTGAATGTTTAACGTAACCTAGTTTGAGTTCTTACGGAACCCAATATATTTTTTGTGTACTTTTTGGCTTCAAGTCGATCGCTTACCAAGTGACTTCCAAGGTTCCAGCGAGTTCCTCTTGAAATGGTATTTATGTTGATAAAGTAACACCTCTAACTTAACATTGTCAAACTTACCTAACTTCACGTACTTTGTCACACTTATTTTAATTGAGCATGTTCCACTTATGCTTCACACAGCAGTCGATATGCATCACTTGCACTTGTTTTTAAACTAAAACAAATACCTAAGTTGCGCTTCTCGCAAACAGGGGTTTATCGGCATAAAAATTGACATGATCAAAGTACTGAAAAACAAAGTTCCTTACACTCCCAGAAATTACATATTATACAGATTTTCTACGAGAAATAAGGACGTTTGGACGGGAATATAATTTTGCAATTTAGTGATAGTTACGCCATCTTTTGTAAACCCCTCAAAATTTATTTGTTTCCATTTGAAAAACTTTTGTGTTCCTGAAATATTTAGTTGAGTAACCTGTTTGTGTATCCAAGCCATCGCTGGTCAATAATGATTATAGTAACGAATCTGTGTGTATTGTTGCGTTTCGGCTCCCGTCCCTATGACGATGCCGAGTGTGGTCGCACCGCTCGGACCGCTCTAGTGCCGCCACTGTTTATCGACCCTCTACTCTTATAGTTGATAGTAGTAAATCACCTTATATAATATTTATGTATTAGAACATGAGTAGCGGTTACCGTTTGCCATCAGATAAACTACTGAATTTTCACACACCGTTTTTTTAGTAAATTAATTTAGTTTTTCGCTATATACTTAATACGAATGGTTAGTATGAGTACATTAAGACAAGTATGTTCCTGCAATTCCATTAAATACTATATTATTCTTCGGCAGCATCAATTCGAGGGCGTTCATATTTACAATTACTTCATATGACTAAGTTATAGAAACAGTAACAAAGCTATCATTTAAATATGTTTTACAAAAGTACTTAAGTACATCACTTTTTACGCTAATAAAATAGTTCGATGGTGAATTCAATGTTAGACCGAAAGAGACACAAAACTGTTGTAATTTGCAATGTTTCTCTTCAAGATGTCAGCGCATAGACCCAGTACTCTCTCGAATCTGTAAACAGATATTTTTTCTACATAAAGCATAGCATGTGAAAAAAAAACCTATCAGACCATGAGACGCCGTAGTAGAGTTTATCCATACCACCTGGAGACGATCGCGTCCAAAACGGTTCGTTTTCAGCGTTCCTTTCTACCATGTACATGTAAGATCTGGAATGAACTTCCTGCTAAGGTGTTTCCTCAGCGTTACGTTGTCCCTCTTTAAATGGGGTTTAAGAAGAGCGCTGCACTAAGCATGTGGTGGCTTGGCTGTGCCCCTGGTGTTGCCAAAGTCCATAAGCGACTGCTACCACTTACCATCAGGTGGGCTGATTGCTCGTCTGCCACCTTTGGCGATAAAAAGAACATAATACCACTGCAGAGAACTTTAAGGAAGGAGATATTTATACCTTTAAATACCGAGTGTTAAAATATTTCAGTATAATTTGTGTCTGTAAATCCTGTTTGTAAAGTCCACCTCCGCTTCACCTTTGTCTGCGGTTTCATTTCACTCTGTTTAAAATATTAGATTATGCCCGCGACACAAGTTGATAGCACACATGAACTATCCACTTTTCCGGGATAAAAAGTTTTTTTCTGGGTTCTTTCTAGGCGATAATATGCTATATTTCACGGACATCGGTTTAGTGGTTATGGCATGTAACCAACAAATAAACACAAACGCTCTTTCGAAACTAGAAAAGTTTTCGAACAGTTAGCAGGCCCCATACTCAAAAAGTCACATACACCATAGGCACTATGAAACAGTAAAATCCTTGGAGTGTGGCAATTCACAAAGGCATTTCGTAAATAGAAAGACTTTCCATATTTGTCGATGATACACAAACACGCAATAATACAATATGATAATGTGTTACGACGGATGGAATATCTAGAGCCGCTTTTTTTTAGTTCAATCAATAATATATGATAGTAAAATCTATTAATATTGTCTTTTCGTTGCGTGAGCGATCAAAGTAAATCTTATTTATTTATCAGTCTTCATTATTTTTTAACTTATGTAGTAGTTTATAGCGCAGGCATGTAAGGCATATCTTCAGTGTTCAGCCTTATAGGAATGCAGTTAGTTTAAAAATTCTTTATTTGAAAAACAAATTATTTGAAATGTGGAAAAAGATAACTTTAGTGCGGGCGGGAATCGGACCTTTGTCCCTTCCGATCCGGGGAAGTACTCTAACCGCTAAGCATTAGTTTAAAGATTTTTTTAAAGTAGCTGTAGCTGAGCATGTCAAATGCTAAAATACAGATCAAAAATTCTTTATTTGGTTAAAAAGTTTTTAATAATTTTAAGGAGCTAAGGGCGCGGTCAAACCGCGAGCTATAAACTAGTGGATAGAGCGTGCTAGTAAAGTTATAGCGCATGGCGGTCATGCAAGCTGACCTTCTAGACAGTTGATACTAGCAGGATAGCAGGTGAACAGAGACGTAGGACATCACAAGTAAACAGATTTTAACTTATAGTTTAGTCTCAACAAAGCTAATATCGCTTTGCTGACTAGTAAAACAGGAAATCGCTAATTTATAAAATTAACTAGGCTTAAAGTACGAGCGAGTATCTGCTCGCCTATCTGTCATTTTAATAATATTGTAGGGACCATGTAAGTACGAATGAGGTTAGTCATATCAGCAGTTTAGCGTGCGAGCGAGAAGAATGTGAGACGCTCGGCCAGTTACTGCGCACTGGCCAGCCCGTAAACTTGTGTTAGATTTGGGGAATTTAGTTAATATTTTATTGAATAAATTAGTTGTTTTTTGGGATTTATTAGTTTTCTTTATTCGCGTAGGGCCAGGTGCAGCTCAACCACCGAAGGAATGTAACATAGTTCCAGTGGCCCGCCAACAAAGGCGGAGAGACGGCACACGGCGGGTTTCTTTAGTGGTTGAGGGCCCCACACTACCTTGTTCGTTGCCCCCAACGACGCGGTGTGCGGTTAGGAACATTTTTTCCCGCCTTGACAAAAAAAAAAGTTGTAGTAGCTCACAGTGCAATTAGGATCCCCACGCTCACTACAGTCAGGAGAACACGCACATAACATTCCACGTCACATACGTAGGTTATTAGGAACTAGGTTGTGACGTAAGGCACCTTACAGTATAATCATAGAGACTGCGGGGTATAGGCAGAGATAGTACACACCCCGCAGAGCACTCGTACATTATCTCCATAGCCTTATCTCATTTTGATTGTTGGGATCGGCTTCGAATCTCTTGCTGGCCCCACTCCGTAACGTTAATAGTTTACTATTGACGGTAAGCAGTGGGGCCAACAACAGATATTTTATTTATTCTTCGTGAGTTATTATATATAACTACTATCTAGCAGTTTGCAACTGTACTGATGGCAGAGCGGTTTAGATACCCACCTCCGGTTACTGTGTTGTGGGTTCGATTCGCATGCAGGACAATCCTTTGTGTGATTCACAAATGGTTCGGGTGTAGGTACTTTGTGTCCGTGAAATTGTATGTTTGTAAAGTTGCATTCCAGTTTCTCCGGCTTATATTTCTCCGGATTTTCTTGCACTTAAATGAGCTGGCGTAGGCATTTCACTCAACATTTTTTTGCAAGCTCTTTCGCCAAGCAATGTGAAGCTAGCGGTGCCGACGAAAATTCAACAAAATCCTTTGAGTTAAACTTATATATCATAGAATTTGAAAGTTTTTCGCAGTTTCAGTACAGCAATTACAAAGTATTTTTCATAATGTAAGTTGCCTGTGGAGCGGGTTGAAAGTAATACGTTTCAGCCCTAGGGAGAATTACTTTCAACTGACAGCTGAGTAATTATAAAAAAAACAGTTCTATTTGCTGTATAGCCAGTCAATTACAGCGCGATGTAAAATTAAAATAACATAAAGTTAAGTATTTATTAAGGAATTTGTTTTTTTATATGACTTTATTTTAATATAGTTGCAACTATATCTTTAAAATAACGAAGATTTATATTTTTTCAATGATTAAAATGAAAAATAATGGCTGAATAGCTGACAGGCCACAGAAAAAAAAAAACAAAATCGGTGGGAAAACGGCGATTCCAAATTCAATTTTTTTTAAAGTTTCCCATTTTTTCTTTAGCTAATTCATGATTTTTATTTTTAGTTTCCTCGTATTCGTAGTGAAAAGCACAGTGTTTACCTCGGGATAAAGACTGGTAGAAGGTTGCTTTCATCCCTAGGGTAACAATGTACTATTTTTTTACATGATAATTATATAAGTACTATGAATATTGTACCTGTTGGCATCCCGATATTTTTTTGTTTTTATAAATCTATAGGAATATTTAAGTTTCTCGAAGCACTCAACCAGCAATTAACCCATGTATTTTTATTATTAAAATTTTATTATGAGGTCTGCAAACTTTTAGTTATTTTTTAATATTTTGTTTGTCATTTGTGCACGACCTAATAAGGCCTGAATTTTGACCTAAATTATTCTTAGATTTGATAGGTTGGGCTCGCCATAATATAATAGGTGATATTTTAGAGAAATATTGCTTAATTTAGAATTCGTACTGAGAATGGAACTCGATAGTTTTAACTGAGTAGTCCTTGGTCTTCATAATAAACTATCATTTCTAACTACATTATGATAGGTTAATGGTTACTTCAAATTCTAATAATACCTGGCTCGATCCAACTTGACACACTTGAGAGGTCCCGCAGCACGCACCGTGGCGGCCCGCGGTCGGTCTAGCAGGAGCGCTATTTCACCAAAGTAGTCGGAAGGTCCCAGACGACCCACTTCTACTGCCAACCCTTCTGCCTCACCACTTCTTTGTTGGAGGACAACTGCTGTACCTGAAATGTAAAGTAACTCGTGCAAAACTATACTGCTATAAATTGTTGGTATGTACATTTCAACAGATTGGTCCTAATATCTGTCAGATTTTATAAAGATTTGTAATAATCAAAAGTGACGTAGCTTTAAGTATACAAGCGCTTGCCCGTGAGCTGGGTCTCCAGCCAGTCATTTTCAAACATTACAGCGTCGGGTTTTATTTTCAACAAATGGTAACATTTATTTCCCAAGGTTTGGTGAGTCCATAAGCGGCGGTGACCAGTTACTATTATGAAATAAAACCACGTTTACGGAATCTATCGCGTTTACTTGATTTTTCTACTATCCCGACGTTTCGAATACTTTACAGCATTCATGATCACGGGTGGACTTAGATGATAGACGTCCAAGGCTGATATATAGATTCCGTAAACGTAGTTTTATTTCAAAATGTGTAACATTCGCGTAAATATCAGGAAGTACAGTTACTATTAGGTGGGCCGTATCTAGACTGTGAACATAAGCAATAAAAATGAGGTACTGAAAAAATAATTATGGTCACGATGGCTGAATGTGCCTCGTGGCGTAGTCGGCAGTGTAACCGACTTCCGTGCACGAGGTCGTGGGTTCGTTTCCCACTCAGGACAAGTATTTGTGTGATGAACACAGATATTTGTACTGCGTCTGGGTGTTTTCTATCTATTCTATTATATTATGTATTTACAAAAAAAAAAGTAATATATGTATTATACCCGTAATCTGGTACCCATTGCACAAGCATTAAGCTTAGTTTGGGACCAGAGGACGTTGTGTGAAAATGTCCGTGAATATTTATTTATTTATAAAGCATCTGGGACGGTAGGGGAGATGGAGATCCTGCTCGTGACTGTTATTTACGATTTTACATTGTCACTTTGTGTTCATTGATATGGCTAAGCATGTCATCTACTAAAAAATATATAAAAATATCAATATAGAGTTTTATTTGTTAATATAAAATGCAAGAGCTAGGACGGTGAAAAATATTAATATGAGTTTATTCGATGGGTGAGCAAGAAAAGATTTTACGCAAATCATATCCAAAATTGGGTTTTCATTGAAATCATTAGGACGCGAGCGACGCCGCGGGTAATGCGCTAGTAGGTTCATAAAAACGTAGCTCGCACTACCTTATTCTGTTAAGATGGGGAAAAAATGTACCTAACCACACACCTCACTGTTCGGATAAACAAATAGGGTAATGTAGAGCTCTCACCCACAAAATAAACCCGCCATGTACCGTCTCTACGCCCGTATGGACTGTGTGACGTGTGACACTGGAACTGTGTGACATTATTTCAATGGCAACTCTTTTTCTTTGGGGATATATTTTAGTATAGGTATGCATGTGTGAAAGTAGTACGGTCGAACACTATGCAGCTAGAAATTTTAAATCAAATAACTTTCCATCATCTCATTTGAATCTTGGCTGATAGATAAAGTATCAACAGATGGCGCTGCTGAAGATGTCTAAGTCGCGGTATAAGGAATCTTCCACATGATAGGTCTATAGAATTCTTATCAAATGCGTATTGTTGAGCAGAGATGCCCAAACTAAATCACCAATGAGATCAGGGATTTATAAATCTTTTTCTTCGAAAGATTTAAATCACTCTTTTAAATCTTTAACTCTTTTAAATCTTTGGTTACGAATGACGTTATTCATTCAGTTGATCATAAGTGATGCAAATATCTATTGATTCATGTAGTTATTCTCTCATTCCCTCAAGTCGCAACTGGTTTTGAGCTTTTTACTAAAACGACAAAGAGTCTCTAAGTTTCTGTGTACCTATCGTCATTGTATTTCAAGAGTGCGTTTGTGCGTGCTTACAACTTATGTTATCTCTTTTCAATTCACAATATCCCTTATCTATTGTCTCATTCTAAATCTACGTCCATCATTCCATCTATTCAATCCTAACGTAGTGAGCTAGTGAGTTAAAGATGTATTTTCGAAACCAAAGATTTAAAGATTGATTACGCATTTTGAAAGGATTATACATCTTTTGTATCAATCACTCCTGAGTTACACATCTCTAGTCCATGGTATCCAAGTGGCGATCGGGTAATAATTTTATTTTAATATCGAATTTAATTTTGTATCAAAAAAACTTATACGTCGCGGGACGTCTAGCAGATGTGAAAACATCAAAATTATTTTGTAGAAATAAAATGATCATATCTTGACAAAGTACTTCTCAAGACGAATCAAACGAGTATAAACTCGATAGAGTATAGGGTTGCGTAGTTTCATTACAGTTACTGTGGCCACCTTCCAGCTCCATCGTCAGACCCTGGATACCATCTAGAGACAAAGTACTCGTCAAGACGAATCAAATGATTTCAAACTCGATGGAGTTGCGTCGTTTCATTACAGAGTTACTATATCCACCTTCCAGCTCCATCATCAGATCAGCTCCATATCATCATAATATTGCATTGTCACGTGATATACACATGCGTGTAAAATTTCAGCTCAATTGGAAACCGGGAAGTGTGTCAAATTTAATTTGCAAGATTTTTACGGGACATGTACAATAAAAGCGTCGCCACGCTAACGGCCGATTTTACCCTCCCTCCGCATTAGATGTTTCACATCAAAATTTAATCCGTGTGGTGACGGACTAAGAATACAAGTGTCACCACCCCATCCTTTCCCACGGGTGTCGTACAAGGCGACTAAGGGAAGTAAGCAATTATCACCCATTGCAATACTGGTAGTAGGGCTGGGTACCAAGTGAGAGTACTTACTTGCTATCGGGCCCGAACGGGTCGGTACCACCGTCTTCTGTGTGAGTGTGACCGGTCATGAAGCACGTCTGTGTGTTTTGGCTGTAGCAGAAGATAGCCGTTTAAATGAAATGGTGTGCAGCGGCTTGACAATACTCTTGGTATAGTTTAGTCCATGAGCGACGGTTACCACTTACCATCAGGATGCCGTGGCTCGTCTGCCATCATTGGCAATAAAAAAAAAATTAAAGTAGTAACTTGCGGAGAGTAGTACTTGTAAGGCATTTGTGAAATGAAAGTGCAGCTAGCGCCCGTAGCTATAAATGTTAAATAAGTTATTATTACTTATTTAAAATAATTCAATGTTATGTTTATTGAATGCGAAAAGTAAAATTGTATATTTTTTAATATTACGGTACTTTTTATTTTAAATACTAATCTAATAACAATTTAGAAACTTCCAAAATGCAAAAAATATTTTTGTAAGTACTTACAATAATGCTTCTGTTAAATTTTATTATTATAGCTTGTAATGCTCCAGCGCGAAGCTAAAAGTTTTAACAAAATAAACAATTCTACTAAATTAAGAAGTATTGTTATAGGGTTTGGTAGTAATATTGGCAAAATATTTTTAACTTATTTAAGTAATTTTTTCCGTGCGGTGACGGATTAAGAATACAAGTGTCACCACCCCATTCTTTCCCACGGGTGCCGTATGAGGCGACTAAGGGAAGTAAGCAATTATCATCCATTGCATGACTGGTGGTAGGGCTGGGTACCAAGTGACCGGCCATGAGGCACATCGTTGCGTTTTGGCTGTAGCAGGGGATGGGAGTCGTATTGAGCCGACTGAGGGAATATCGGGGGGAGTGGGCAGCAGCACTCCCTCGAGTATTAACAACGTCCACTGCGATCGCCAACCCGCCTGCCAAGCGTGGCGGGCACTATACCCCCAATTTGGGGAGGCCTATGTCCAGCAGTGGACGTAGAAAGGCTGATGGATGGATGAAGAATTCTTTAGCTTTTGTCCAAAGAGAATGTAACCACTACGTTTACTTATGTAAGTGATTTTAAGCTTTTGACAAAATTGCAAATTATGTCAAGTTTAAAAAAAAAGAAAAATTATTAAATACTAAACTGTAGAGCAAAAGTCGTCATTTTTTTAACGCAGGAAAAAGTCGACATCCTATTATAAAACTGTAACAGAGCTGTTTGAGAAAAATTACTGTATTAGGTAGGCTGTACATAAAGGCGAGTCTAAGCACAAAACAATTTTTTTTAGATTTATTCTCTGTCTATCTGTTTGCTCGTTCCCTCATCACGCAAAAACTACTGAACGGATTTTCATGCAACTTTTTTTATTTGATAGGTCTTGATTGGACTTAATAACTGGTATACATAATTTTTTCCCGCTACTATATCGGGAACCTGAGATATAACCTAAAAACTAGCGTTTGGCTGTGGCGGAGCCGCGGGTAAAGACTAGTTGAATAATATATGTTATGAATCAAGTAACCTCTATTTCTTGTTCATAGACACGAGCGTAGAAATTTGAAATCAAATATTTTTTTTTGGCTGATAGATAGTCTATTATTTCGATAGATGGCGTTGTTAAAGATGTCTAAATCGCGATATAAGGAATCTTACAAAAGGAAGGTGTACAGAATCTGTAATAAACGTGAATTGTTGAGTCCATGGTAAAGTGACGGTTACACTTACCATTACTATTTTTAGATGATCACGCTTAGTGTACCTGTTTACTAAGTAGCGGTCGGATAATAATAATTAATAATCGTGGGCTAAACTAGAGGTGAGACGTACTAGGTAAAATGCGTACTGAGTATTAGAAGTACGCGTCCGTTTAAAGACATATTCCAAGAACTAGGTCCACGAGTATTTAGGCGTCTCAACTAGTCTCAAGTTTTATGACGTTTCCGTAACTAGCGTGTCCTCGTAACATCGTGATCGAGTAATGAAGTACTTTCGGTTTATGGATTATTATCGTCTATTAGACTAGGTACCTACGTGTATTTTTTTATATTAATCGTATTGAAAACTTCCCTTCATACTTTAAATAACAGGCTTAGGACTGTCAGCTTATTTTATAACCGCATAAATATGATATTAATGGACACAGAAATAAAAAAAAAAATGTGCTACGTATTTGTTATAATATAAGTACGTACCACCAGAAAAGCTAGCGTATTTAGGTTTCAATTGGTTTTATGTACAAAATCAAATTTACTAGGCATAGGTACTGTTTTTTTTTGTATTTTCAAATCTTTTTTTCTTAATTATTTTTTTGTTTTCTTTTATATATAACAGCATTTTATGTACCTTTCTTTAGTTTTTTAGAAATTGTTTTGGTTAGTAAGTACTTATAACGAACGTAAACAAATAATAATGCACGCTCCTTAACAAAGTAATAATGATTCTAAATGTATGGACAGTAGGTTTAGAAACGCATAACAAATAAATCGACGCGCAATCATCGAGTGCCGGGCCGAACGTCTCCGAGTACGAGTACCGACGAACGTCACCGCTACTGACCAACCGAGCTTGCGAGTGTGTGACGCGTCGGCGCCGTACTCGTACGCCTATATACTCGGACGCGTTTATGTGGTGAGCACGGAACAAGTCTTTACGCGTCCAGCCAAAAACCTATTCCAGTATATTATACGTCTCACCTCTAGGCTAAACCCATAGATAAATAACTAGCTAAGCCGTAAATTTTTCAAACCGGTTAAACCGAATCAAAAGTTTCTGCAAACCGGGTCAAACATATTATGTGAACATTGTGAACGGTAATTCGTTCGTTTGTACTCGTATAACTCGTAGACTACTAGACTACGAGTTCAAACGCGATTACCCTTTCCCAAGTGACGAGTCTCACATTAAAACTAATCAATGAATTAGAAAATAATGAAAGTATAATTCATATTTAGATATTTTTATATATATTTTTAGCATTTGACAGTCAGGAGCAGGATGTTATTTTCGATTTCACATTTTTCACTTTGTGTTTAATGTATAGTGCTAAGCATGTCAAATGCTAAAAATATATATAAAAATATCTAAATATTTAAAGGGTTTGCGTCATTATTAGGTAAAATCTTAATTGTAAAATTAAGTTTACCTGGTCGGTATAATGTATGAAAATACTGCCGACAGATGGCGCAGGCGTCACCCAAAGACGTTAAGTATGATGTGTTATCGAAATTAGCAGTCAGGAGCAATTGTCAAGATGGCTGAATTGGTAAAGCATCTGGACGGTATCCAGAAGATGCAGATCCTGCTCCTGACTGTTATTTTCGATTTCACATTTTTCACTTTGTGTTTAAAGTATAATTCATATAAATTGGGACAGTAATATTAGGGATTGTATCCTTTATTATCATAGCTTGTAATTCTCTAGCGCGAAAATAAACGTTTTAACAAAATAAATAATTCTACTAAATTAAGAAGTATTGTTATAGCGTTTGGTAGTAATATTGGCAAAATATTTTTAACTTATTTAAGGCCGTGTGGGGCCGGCTTTAGAATTGTCCCACCCCTCTCTACCCACGGGAGTCGTAAGAGCCGACTGAGGGAATGCCGGGGGAGTGGGCAGCAGCACTCTCTCGAGTATTAACGGCATCCACTGGGATCGCCAACCCGCCTGCCAAGCGTGGCGATTATGGCATTATCCCCCATGACGGGACCGCTCGCTGTGGCGTTCTCTTGGGGAGGCCTTTGTCCAGCAGTGGACGTTGAAAGGCTGATGGATGGATGGATGGATGGAAGATATTGAATTCTGAAAATTATTCAGAAGCATTGCTCAAGTAACCAAATGGTGACAATTACTTATCTTAATTCTTTAACTTTTGTCCATAGAGAATATAACCCCTACCTACGTTTACTTTTGTCAGGAATTTTAAGCTATTGACAAAATTTCAAATTATATCAAGTTAAAAAAAAAAGAAAAATTATTAAATTCTAAACTGTAGAGCAAAAATCGTGATTTTTTTAATGCGGGAAAAAAATCCTAACTATTATAAAACTGTAACAGAGAGCTGTGTCTGTATATTTAAGATGTTTGAGAAAAATGACTGTATTAGGCTATACATATAGGCGAGTCTAAACACAAAACAATTTTTTTAGAGTTATTCTCTGTCTGTCTATCTGTTTGTTCGTTCGCGCATCTCGCAAAAACTACTGAACGGAATTTCATGCAACTTTTATTTGATAGGTCTTGATTAGACTTAATAACTGGTATACATATTTTATTTCCCGCTACTATATCGGGAACCTGAGACCTAAAAACTAGCTTTTGGCTGTGGCGGAGCCGCGGGTAAAGGCTAGTTGAATAATATATGTAATGAATCAAGTAACCGCTATTTCTTGTTTATAGACACGAGCGTAGAAATTTGAAATCAAATAATTTTACGGCTGAAAGATAGTCATATAGTAGATAGTTTATTTCGATAGATGGCGTTGTTAAAGATGTCTAAATCGCGGTATAAAGAATCTCACAAAAGGAAGGTGTACAGAATCTGTAATAAACGTGAATTGTATACATCAACAGATGGCGCTGCTGAAGATGTCTAAGTCGCGGTATAAGGAATCTTCCACATGATAGGTCTATAGAATTCTTATCAAATGCGTATTGTTGAGCAGAGATGCGCAAACTAAATCACCAATGAGATCAGGGATTTATAAATCTTTTTCTTCGAAAGATTTAAATCACTCTTTTAAATCTTTAACTCTTTTAAATCTTTGGTTACGAATGACGTTATTCATTCAGTTGATCATAAGTGATGCAAATATCTATTGATTCATGTAGTTATTCTCTCATTCCCTCAAGTCGCAACTGGTTTTGAGCTTTTTACTAAAACGACAAAGAGTCTCTAAGTTTCTGTGTACCTATCGTCATTGTATTTCAAGAGTGCGTTTGTGCGTGCTTACAACTTATGTTATCTCTTTTCAATTCACAATATCCCTTATCTATTGTCTCATTCTAAATCTACGTCCATCATTCCATCTATTCAATCCTAACGTAGTGAGCTAGTGAGTTAAAGATGTATTTTCGAAACCAAAGATTTAAAGATTGATTACGCATTTTGAAAGGATTATACATCTTTTGTATCAATCACTCCTGAGTTACACATCTCTAGTCCATGGTATCCAAGTGGCGATCGGGTAATAATTTTATTTTAATATCGAATTTAATTTTGTATCAAAAAAACTTATACGTCGCGGGACGTCTAGCAGATGTGAAAACATCAAAATTATTTTGTAGAAATAAAATGATCATATCTTGACAAAGTACTTCTCAAGACGAATCAAACGAGTATAAACTCGATAGAGTATAGGGTTGCGTAGTTTCATTACAGTTACTGTGGCCACCTTCCAGCTCCATCGTCAGACCCTGGATACCATCTAGAGACAAAGTACTCGTCAAGACGAATCAAATGATTTCAAACTCGATGGAGTTGCGTCGTTTCATTACAGAGTTACTATATCCACCTTCCAGCTCCATCATCAGATCAGCTCCATATCATCATAATATTGCATTGTCACGTGATATACACATGCGTGTAAAATTTCAGCTCAATTGGAAACCGGGAAGTGTGTCAAATTTAATTTGCAAGATTTTTACGGGACATGTACAATAAAAGCGTCGCCACGCTAACGGCCGATTTTACCCTCCCTCCGCATTAGATGTTTCACATCAAAATTTAATCCGTGTGGTGACGGACTAAGAATACAAGTGTCACCACCCCATCCTTTCCCACGGGTGTCGTACAAGGCGACTAAGGGAAGTAAGCAATTATCACCCATTGCAATACTGGTAGTAGGGCTGGGTACCAAGTGAGAGTACTTACTTGCTATCGGGCCCGAACGGGTCGGTACCACCGTCTTCTGTGTGAGTGTGACCGGTCATGAAGCACGTCTGTGTGTTTTGGCTGTAGCAGAAGATAGCCGTTTAAATGAAATGGTGTGCAGCGGCTTGACAATACTCTTGGTATAGTTTAGTCCATGAGCGACGGTTACCACTTACCATCAGGATGCCGTGGCTCGTCTGCCATCATTGGCAATAAAAAAAAAATTAAAGTAGTAACTTGCGGAGAGTAGTACTTGTAAGGCATTTGTGAAATGAAAGTGCAGATAGCGCCCGTAGCTATAAATGTTAAATAAGTTATTATTACTTATTTAAAATAATTCAATGTTATGTTTATTGAATGCGAAAAGTAAAATTGTATATTTTTTAATATTACGGTACTTTTTATTTTAAATACTAATCTAATAACAATTTAGAAACTTCCAAAATGCAAAAAATATTTTTGTAAGTACTTACAATAATGCTTCTGTTAAATTTTATTATTATAGCTTGTAATGCTCCAGCGCGAAGCTAAAAGTTTTAACAAAATAAACAATTCTACTAAATTAAGAAGTATTGTTATAGGGTTTGGTAGTAATATTGGCAAAATATTTTTAACTTATTTAAGTAATTTTTTCCGTGCGGTGACGGATTAAGAATACAAGTGTCACCACCCCATTCTTTCCCACGGGTGCCGTATGAGGCGACTAAGGGAAGTAAGCAATTATCATCCATTGCATGACTGGTGGTAGGGCTGGGTACCAAGTGACCGGCCATGAGGCACATCGTTGCGTTTTGGCTGTAGCAGGGGATGGGAGTCGTATTGAGCCGACTGAGGGAATATCGGGGGGAGTGGGCAGCAGCACTCCCTCGAGTATTAACAACGTCCACTGCGATCGCCAACCCGCCTGCCAAGCGTGGCGGGCACTATACCCCCAATTTGGGGAGGCCTATGTCCAGCAGGGGACGTAGAAAGGCTGATGGATGGATGAAGAATTCTTTAGCTTTTGTCCAAAGAGAATATAACCACTAAGTTTACTTATGTAAGTGATTTTAAGCTTTTGACAAAATTGCAAATTATGTCAAGTTTAAAAAAAAAGAAAAATTATTAAATACTAAACTGTAGAGCAAAAGTCGTAATTTTTTTAACGCAGGAAAAAGTCGACATCCTATTATAAAACTGTAACAGAGCTGTTTGAGAAAAATTACTGTATTAGGTAGGCTGTACATAAAGGCGAGTCTAAGCACAAAACAATTTTTTTTAGATTTATTCTCTGTCTATCTGTTTGCTCGTCCCTCATCACGCAAAAACTACTGAACGGATTTTCATGCAACTTTTTTTATTTGATAGGTCTTGATTGGACTTAATAACTGGTATACATAATTTTTTCCCGCTACTATATCGGGAACCTGAGATATAACCTAAAAACTAGCGTTTGGCTGTGGCGGAGCCGCGGGTAAAGACTAGTTGAATAATATATGTTATGAATCAAGTAACCTCTATTTCTTGTTCATAGACACGAGCGTAGAAATTTGAAATCAAATATTTTTTTTTGGCTGATAGATAGTCTATTATTTCGATAGATGGCGTTGTTAAAGATGTCTAAATCGCGATATAAGGAATCTTACAAAAGGAAGGTGTACAGAATCTGTATTAAACGTGAATTGTTGAGTCCATGGTAAAGTGACGGTTACACTTACCATTACTATTTTTAGATGATCACGCTTAGTGTACCTGTTTACTAAGTAGCGGTCGGATAATAATAATTAATAATCGTGGGCTAAACTAGAGGTGAGACGTACTAGGTAAAATGCGTACTGAGTATTAGAAGTACGCGTCCGTTTAAAGACATATTCCAAGAACTAGGTCCACGAGTATTTAGGCGTCTCAACTAGTCTCAAGTTTTATGACGTTTCCGTAACTAGCGTGTCCTCGTAACATCGTGATCGAGTAATGAAGTACTTTCGGTTTATGGATTATTATCGTCTATTAGACTAGGTACCTACGTGTATTTTTTTATATTAATCGTATTGAAAACTTCCCTTCATACTTTAAATAACAGGCTTAGGACTGTCAGCTTATTTTATAACCGCATAAATATGATATTAATGGACACAGAAATAAAAAAAAAAATGTGCTACGTATTTGTTATAATATAAGTACGTACCACCAGAAAAGCTAGCGTATTTAGGTTTCAATTGGTTTTATGTACAAAATCAAATTTACTAGGCATAGGTACTGTTTTTTTTTGTATTTTCAAATCTTTTTTTCTTAATTATTTTTTTGTTTTCTTTTATATATAACAGCATTTTATGTACCTTTCTTTAGTTTTTTAGAAATTGTTTTGGTTAGTAAGTACTTATAACGAACGTAAACAAATAATAATGCACGCTCCTTAACAAAGTAATAATGATTCTAAATGTATGGACAGTAGGTTTAGAAACGCATAACAAATAAATCGACGCGCAATCATCGAGTGCCGGGCCGAACGTCTCCGAGTACGAGTACCGACGAACGTCACCGCTACTGACCAACCGAGCTTGCGAGTGTGTGACGCGTCGGCGCCGTACTCGTACGCCTATATACTCGGACGCGTTTATGTGGTGAGCACGGAACAAGTCTTTACGCGTCCAGCCAAAAACCTATTCCAGTATATTATACGTCTCACCTCTAGGCTAAACCCATAGATAAATAACTAGCTAAGCCGTAAATTTTTCAAACCGGTTAAACCGAATCAAAAGTTTCTGCAAACCGGGTCAAACATATTATGTGAACATTGTGAACGGTAATTCGTTCGTTTGTACTCGTATAACTCGTAGACTACTAGACTACGAGTTCAAACGCGATTACCCTTTCCCAAGTGACGAGTCTCACATTAAAACTAATCAATGAATTAGAAAATAATGAAAGTATAATTCATATTTAGATATTTTTATATATATTTTTAGCATTTGACAGTCAGGAGCAGGATGTTATTTTCGATTTCACATTTTTCACTTTGTGTTTAATGTATAGTGCTAAGCATGTCAAATGCTAAAAATATATATAAAAATATCTAAATATTTAAAGGGTTTGCGTCATTATTAGGTAAAATCTTAATTGTAAAATTAAGTTTACCTGGTCGGTATAATGTATGAAAATACTGCCGACAGATGGCGCAGGCGTCACCCAAAGACGTTAAGTATGATGTGTTATCGAAATTAGCAGTCAGGAGCAATTGTCAAGATGGCTGAATTGGTAAAGCATCTGGACGGTATCCAGAAGATGCAGATCCTGCTCCTGACTGTTATTTTCGATTTCACATTTTTCACTTTGTGTTTAAAGTATAATTCATATAAATTGGGACAGTAATATTAGGGATTGTATCCTTTATTATCATAGCTTGTAATTCTCTAGCGCGAAAATAAACGTTTTAACAAAATAAATAATTCTACTAAATTAAGAAGTATTGTTATAGCGTTTGGTAGTAATATTGGCAAAATATTTTTAACTTATTTAAGGCCGTGTGGGGCCGGCTTTAGAATTGTCCCACCCCTCTCTACCCACGGGAGTCGTAAGAGCCGACTGAGGGAATGCCGGGGGAGTGGGCAGCAGCACTCTCTCGAGTATTAACGGCATCCACTGGGATCGCCAACCCGCCTGCCAAGCGTGGCGATTATGGCATTATCCCCCATGACGGGACCGCTCGCTGTGGCGTTCTCTTGGGGAGGCCTTTGTCCAGCAGTGGACGTTGAAAGGCTGATGGATGGATGGATGGATGGAAGATATTGAATTCTGAAAATTATTCAGAAGCATTGCTCAAGTAACCAAATGGTGACAATTACTTATCTTAATTCTTTAACTTTTGTCCATAGAGAATATAACCCCTACCTACGTTTACTTTTGTCAGGAATTTTAAGCTATTGACAAAATTTCAAATTATATCAAGTTAAAAAAAAAAGAAAAATTATTAAATTCTAAACTGTAGAGCAAAAATCGTGATTTTTTTAATGCGGGAAAAAAATCCTAACTATTATAAAACTGTAACAGAGAGCTGTGTCTGTATATTTAAGATGTTTGAGAAAAATGACTGTATTAGGCTATACATATAGGCGAGTCTAAACACAAAACAATTTTTTTAGAGTTATTCTCTGTCTGTCTATCTGTTTGTTCGTTCGCGCATCTCGCAAAAACTACTGAACGGAATTTCATGCAACTTTTATTTGATAGGTCTTGATTAGACTTAATAACTGGTATACATATTTTATTTCCCGCTACTATATCGGGAACCTGAGACCTAAAAACTAGCTTTTGGCTGTGGCGGAGCCGCGGGTAAAGGCTAGTTGAATAATATATGTAATGAATCAAGTAACCGCTATTTCTTGTTTATAGACACGAGCGTAGAAATTTGAAATCAAATAATTTTACGGCTGAAAGATAGTCATATAGTAGATAGTTTATTTCGATAGATGGCGTTGTTAAAGATGTCTAAATCGCGGTATAAAGAATCTCACAAAAGGAAGGTGTACAGAATCTGTAATAAACGTGAATTGTATACATCAACAGATGGCGCTGCTGAAGATGTCTAAGTCGCGGTATAAGGAATCTTCCACATGATAGGTCTATAGAATTCTTATCAAATGCGTATTGTTGAGCAGAGATGCGCAAACTAAATCACCAATGAGATCAGGGATTTATAAATCTTTTTCTTCGAAAGATTTAAATCACTCTTTTAAATCTTTAACTCTTTTAAATCTTTGGTTACGAATGACGTTATTCATTCAGTTGATCATAAGTGATGCAAATATCTATTGATTCATGTAGTTATTCTCTCATTCCCTCAAGTCGCAACTGGTTTTGAGCTTTTTACTAAAACGACAAAGAGTCTCTAAGTTTCTGTGTACCTATCGTCATTGTATTTCAAGAGTGCGTTTGTGCGTGCTTACAACTTATGTTATCTCTTTTCAATTCACAATATCCCTTATCTATTGTCTCATTCTAAATCTACGTCCATCATTCCATCTATTCAATCCTAACGTAGTGAGCTAGTGAGTTAAAGATGTATTTTCGAAACCAAAGATTTAAAGATTGATTACGCATTTTGAAAGGATTATACATCTTTTGTATCAATCACTCCTGAGTTACACATCTCTAGTCCATGGTATCCAAGTGGCGATCGGGTAATAATTTTATTTTAATATCGAATTTAATTTTGTATCAAAAAAACTTATACGTCGCGGGACGTCTAGCAGATGTGAAAACATCAAAATTATTTTGTAGAAATAAAATGATCATATCTTGACAAAGTACTTCTCAAGACGAATCAAACGAGTATAAACTCGATAGAGTATAGGGTTGCGTAGTTTCATTACAGTTACTGTGGCCACCTTCCAGCTCCATCGTCAGACCCTGGATACCATCTAGAGACAAAGTACTCGTCAAGACGAATCAAATGATTTCAAACTCGATGGAGTTGCGTCGTTTCATTACAGAGTTACTATATCCACCTTCCAGCTCCATCATCAGATCAGCTCCATATCATCATAATATTGCATTGTCACGTGATATACACATGCGTGTAAAATTTCAGCTCAATTGGAAACCGGGAAGTGTGTCAAATTTAATTTGCAAGATTTTTACGGGACATGTACAATAAAAGCGTCGCCACGCTAACGGCCGATTTTACCCTCCCTCCGCATTAGATGTTTCACATCAAAATTTAATCCGTGTGGTGACGGACTAAGAATACAAGTGTCACCACCCCATCCTTTCCCACGGGTGTCGTACAAGGCGACTAAGGGAAGTAAGCAATTATCACCCATTGCAATACTGGTAGTAGGGCTGGGTACCAAGTGAGAGTACTTACTTGCTATCGGGCCCGAACGGGTCGGTACCACCGTCTTCTGTGTGAGTGTGACCGGTCATGAAGCACGTCTGTGTGTTTTGGCTGTAGCAGAAGATAGCCGTTTAAATGAAATGGTGTGCAGCGGCTTGACAATACTCTTGGTATAGTTTAGTCCATGAGCGACGGTTACCACTTACCATCAGGATGCCGTGGCTCGTCTGCCATCATTGGCAATAAAAAAAAAATTAAAGTAGTAACTTGCGGAGAGTAGTACTTGTAAGGCATTTGTGAAATGAAAGTGCAGATAGCGCCCGTAGCTATAAATGTTAAATAAGTTATTATTACTTATTTAAAATAATTCAATGTTATGTTTATTGAATGCGAAAAGTAAAATTGTATATTTTTTAATATTACGGTACTTTTTATTTTAAATACTAATCTAATAACAATTTAGAAACTTCCAAAATGCAAAAAATATTTTTGTAAGTACTTACAATAATGCTTCTGTTAAATTTTATTATTATAGCTTGTAATGCTCCAGCGCGAAGCTAAAAGTTTTAACAAAATAAACAATTCTACTAAATTAAGAAGTATTGTTATAGGGTTTGGTAGTAATATTGGCAAAATATTTTTAACTTATTTAAGTAATTTTTTCCGTGCGGTGACGGATTAAGAATACAAGTGTCACCACCCCATTCTTTCCCACGGGTGCCGTATGAGGCGACTAAGGGAAGTAAGCAATTATCATCCATTGCATGACTGGTGGTAGGGCTGGGTACCAAGTGACCGGCCATGAGGCACATCGTTGCGTTTTGGCTGTAGCAGGGGATGGGAGTCGTATTGAGCCGACTGAGGGAATATCGGGGGGAGTGGGCAGCAGCACTCCCTCGAGTATTAACAACGTCCACTGCGATCGCCAACCCGCCTGCCAAGCGTGGCGGGCACTATACCCCCAATTTGGGGAGGCCTATGTCCAGCAGGGGACGTAGAAAGGCTGATGGATGGATGAAGAATTCTTTAGCTTTTGTCCAAAGAGAATATAACCACTAAGTTTACTTATGTAAGTGATTTTAAGCTTTTGACAAAATTGCAAATTATGTCAAGTTTAAAAAAAAAGAAAAATTATTAAATACTAAACTGTAGAGCAAAAGTCGTCATTTTTTTAACGCAGGAAAAAGTCGACATCCTATTATAAAACTGTAACAGAGCTGTTTGAGAAAAATTACTGTATTAGGTAGGCTGTACATAAAGGCGAGTCTAAGCACAAAACAATTTTTTTTAGATTTATTCTCTGTCTATCTGTTTGCTCGTCCCTCATCACGCAAAAACTACTGAACGGATTTTCATGCAACTTTTTTTATTTGATAGGTCTTGATTGGACTTAATAACTGGTATACATAATTTTTTCCCGCTACTATATCGGGAACCTGAGATATAACCTAAAAACTAGCGTTTGGCTGTGGCGGAGCCGCGGGTAAAGACTAGTTGAATAATATATGTTATGAATCAAGTAACCTCTATTTCTTGTTCATAGACACGAGCGTAGAAATTTGAAATCAAATATTTTTTTTTGGCTGATAGATAGTCTATTATTTCGATAGATGGCGTTGTTAAAGATGTCTAAATCGCGATATAAGGAATCTTACAAAAGGAAGGTGTACAGAATCTGTATTAAACGTGAATTGTTGAGTCCATGGTAAAGTGACGGTTACACTTACCATTACTATTTTTAGATGATCACGCTTAGTGTACCTGTTTACTAAGTAGCGGTCGGATAATAATAATTAATAATCGTGGGCTAAACTAGAGGTGAGACGTACTAGGTAAAATGCGTACTGAGTATTAGAAGTACGCGTCCGTTTAAAGACATATTCCAAGAACTAGGTCCACGAGTATTTAGGCGTCTCAACTAGTCTCAAGTTTTATGACGTTTCCGTAACTAGCGTGTCCTCGTAACATCGTGATCGAGTAATGAAGTACTTTCGGTTTATGGATTATTATCGTCTATTAGACTAGGTACCTACGTGTATTTTTTTATATTAATCGTATTGAAAACTTCCCTTCATACTTTAAATAACAGGCTTAGGACTGTCAGCTTATTTTATAACCGCATAAATATGATATTAATGGACACAGAAATAAAAAAAAAAATGTGCTACGTATTTGTTATAATATAAGTACGTACCACCAGAAAAGCTAGCGTATTTAGGTTTCAATTGGTTTTATGTACAAAATCAAATTTACTAGGCATAGGTACTGTTTTTTTTTGTATTTTCAAATCTTTTTTTCTTAATTATTTTTTTGTTTTCTTTTATATATAACAGCATTTTATGTACCTTTCTTTAGTTTTTTAGAAATTGTTTTGGTTAGTAAGTACTTATAACGAACGTAAACAAATAATAATGCACGCTCCTTAACAAAGTAATAATGATTCTAAATGTATGGACAGTAGGTTTAGAAACGCATAACAAATAAATCGACGCGCAATCATCGAGTGCCGGGCCGAACGTCTCCGAGTACGAGTACCGACGAACGTCACCGCTACTGACCAACCGAGCTTGCGAGTGTGTGACGCGTCGGCGCCGTACTCGTACGCCTATATACTCGGACGCGTTTATGTGGTGAGCACGGAACAAGTCTTTACGCGTCCAGCCAAAAACCTATTCCAGTATATTATACGTCTCACCTCTAGGCTAAACCCATAGATAAATAACTAGCTAAGCCGTAAATTTTTCAAACCGGTTAAACCGAATCAAAAGTTTCTGCAAACCGGGTCAAACATATTATGTGAACATTGTGAACGGTAATTCGTTCGTTTGTACTCGTATAACTCGTAGACTACTAGACTACGAGTTCAAACGCGATTACCCTTTCCCAAGTGACGAGTCTCACATTAAAACTAATCAATGAATTAGAAAATAATGAAAGTATAATTCATATTTAGATATTTTTATATATATTTTTAGCATTTGACAGTCAGGAGCAGGATGTTATTTTCGATTTCACATTTTTCACTTTGTGTTTAATGTATAGTGCTAAGCATGTCAAATGCTAAAAATATATATAAAAATATCTAAATATTTAAAGGGTTTGCGTCATTATTAGGTAAAATCTTAATTGTAAAATTAAGTTTACCTGGTCGGTATAATGTATGAAAATACTGCCGACAGATGGCGCAGGCGTCACCCAAAGACGTTAAGTATGATGTGTTATCGAAATTAGCAGTCAGGAGCAATTGTCAAGATGGCTGAATTGGTAAAGCATCTGGACGGTATCCAGAAGATGCAGATCCTGCTCCTGACTGTTATTTTCGATTTCACATTTTTCACTTTGTGTTTAAAGTATAATTCATATAAATTGGGACAGTAATATTAGGGATTGTATCCTTTATTATCATAGCTTGTAATTCTCTAGCGCGAAAATAAACGTTTTAACAAAATAAATAATTCTACTAAATTAAGAAGTATTGTTATAGCGTTTGGTAGTAATATTGGCAAAATATTTTTAACTTATTTAAGGCCGTGTGGGGCCGGCTTTAGAATTGTCCCACCCCTCTCTACCCACGGGAGTCGTAAGAGCCGACTGAGGGAATGCCGGGGGAGTGGGCAGCAGCACTCTCTCGAGTATTAACGGCATCCACTGGGATCGCCAACCCGCCTGCCAAGCGTGGCGATTATGGCATTATCCCCCATGACGGGACCGCTCGCTGTGGCGTTCTCTTGGGGAGGCCTTTGTCCAGCAGTGGACGTTGAAAGGCTGATGGATGGATGGATGGATGGAAGATATTGAATTCTGAAAATTATTCAGAAGCATTGCTCAAGTAACCAAATGGTGACAATTACTTATCTTAATTCTTTAACTTTTGTCCATAGAGAATATAACCCCTACCTACGTTTACTTTTGTCAGGAATTTTAAGCTATTGACAAAATTTCAAATTATATCAAGTTAAAAAAAAAAGAAAAATTATTAAATTCTAAACTGTAGAGCAAAAATCGTGATTTTTTTAATGCGGGAAAAAAATCCTAACTATTATAAAACTGTAACAGAGAGCTGTGTCTGTATATTTAAGATGTTTGAGAAAAATGACTGTATTAGGCTATACATATAGGCGAGTCTAAACACAAAACAATTTTTTTAGAGTTATTCTCTGTCTGTCTATCTGTTTGTTCGTTCGCGCATCTCGCAAAAACTACTGAACGGAATTTCATGCAACTTTTATTTGATAGGTCTTGATTAGACTTAATAACTGGTATACATATTTTATTTCCCGCTACTATATCGGGAACCTGAGACCTAAAAACTAGCTTTTGGCTGTGGCGGAGCCGCGGGTAAAGGCTAGTTGAATAATATATGTAATGAATCAAGTAACCGCTATTTCTTGTTTATAGACACGAGCGTAGAAATTTGAAATCAAATAATTTTACGGCTGAAAGATAGTCATATAGTAGATAGTTTATTTCGATAGATGGCGTTGTTAAAGATGTCTAAATCGCGGTATAAAGAATCTCACAAAAGGAAGGTGTACAGAATCTGTAATAAACGTGAATTGTATTGTTGAGTCCATGGTAAAGTGACGGTTACACTTACCATTACTATTTTTGAATGACCACGCTTGGTGTACCTGTATACGAAGTGGCGGTCGGATAATAATAAAACTTTAAATATCATAAATCTTAAACAAAGTACAGCCATCGGGCAGGACTACTATAAAATAAGTACATAAATATATTTCCTAGGGGAGCTCCTAGGAAATAGGCAATAGCGAGGGAGTGGGCAGCAGCACTCTCGAGTATTAACAACATCCACTGCGATCGCCAACCCGCCTGCCAAGCGTGGCGATTACGGCATTATCCCCCATGATGGGACCGCTCGTTGTGGCGTTCTTTTTTTGGGGAGCCCTATGTCCAGCAGTGGACGTTGAAAGGCTGGTGGTGGATGGAATTCTAAGGTTCCCGATCTTCGATCATTAATACCAATTATGTAGTTAGTATTGTTGATCGATGTGATGTAAATAGATTAATTTTAAAAAACGATTCGGTTTTTTAGTTTTTTTTTTCGTTTTAAAAATAACAAATATACAAGATCTAAAGGAATTAAGCACAAAAATCAAAGGCTGACGACGACGATTAGGTACATTAAAATATTCTGTTTAACACAGTGTGAAAATGTGTAATCGAAAATAACAGTCACGAACAGGATTTAAACTTGCATCTCCAGGAATACCGCCCCAGATGCTTTGCCAATTCAGCCATCGTGACTATTGCTCAGGATTGCGAATTTCGATAACACATTCATTCTTAACACATTTTCACACTGTTAATTTATTTGGATATGCATGTCAAATGCTAAAAAAATATATAAAAATATCAAAATATTTCTAAGGCTGCGTCATTATTTGGTAAAAATCTTAATTATAAAATTAAGTTTACCTATAGGCGGTATAATGTATGCAAATAATTCCGACAGATAGCGAAGGCGTCACCAAAGATTTTAAGAATGTATCGAAATTCGCAGCCCCAACCAATTGTCACGATGGCTGAATTGGCAAAGCATCTGGGACGGTACTCCAGAAGATGCAGGTAGAAATCCTGCTTGTGCGACTGATATTTTCGATTTCACACTTTTGTGTTAATTTATATGGCTTAGCCATTGATGTATAAAAAAGAGAGGATACACAATCAGGCACGAAAAGTGTCCACTATAAATGAGTGCTGATTACGCTTTCCTGCACTCCTTTAGTTTAGTATTATTTCGACGCGCGAGTAGACGAAGCGTGTCAAAATGTCTAATTGTTCGATGAATAAATGCCGAAATAGTGCATTAAAAGTACAAAAAAAGGATGGCGTTTCTTATTTTCGGTAAATATTAATAGACAATATTTCTATTTCATACATATTTTGTTGCATTAGTCGTATTTTTTAATTTTTCAATATATTTTGTTTCAAATTATCGACGATGGCCCTGTATGAACCAGTCAAATAGAGTATGTATTAAAACAAAGGCAGTCTCGAACTATGCTCATACTTCAACGCATTTTGCTCACTTTGATCGCATAATACGACGTTCTCGGTTCTAAAAACGAATGGAGTCACCTTGTTGAATGTTTTTTTTATATACACGGTTCAAGTAACGGTATGACAAATACTGAAATAGGAGATTCAGACCATTATTCTGAGTTGAAAATAAACGGAAATTTCCACCGGAAAATTCATTTTTTTTTAAATTTCCTTATTTTTCTGTATCAAATAACTAATTAATGCACAAATATTTAATATTACTCATTAATATCAATAAAAACCACATATTTCTAAAAAACAGCGATGTAATTCATTATTCAAAAATTTTCACACAGCTAGGTAGCTCGAACGGTCGTTGTCATCGTAATCGCAACATTCGCAACTCGCAGCTAGGTAGGTATAGGTATGAACTACAAAGCGGCCGCCGCACGGCGGCGGCGGCGTGTCAAGGCACCATACCGAGTTACCTACTCTTTGATGCCGACACCGACAAACCTTGTGATTTTTGATACCAAACACCTAGGGCGGTTCTAAGATTGATTAATTATCGATATCGAAAAGTGTGACGACTTAAGACAGACATTAACACTGATGTAATTATAAAAGCGTAGATACGTTTCATTAAAAGAATATTGGAGTTGTATTCCATCCGTCCATCCATCCATCAGCCTTTCAACGTCCACTGCTGGACATAGGCCTCCCCAAGAGAACGCCACAGCGAGCGGTCCCGTCATAGGAGATAATGCCGTAATCGCCACGCTTGGCAGGCGGGTTGGCGATCGCAGTGGATGTTGTTAATACTCGAGGGAGTGCTGCTGCCCACTCCCTCAGTATCCCTCAGTCGGCTCTTACGACTCCCGTGGGTAGAGAGGGATGGGACAACTTTAAAGCCGGCCCCACACGGCCTAAGTTGGAACTGGGAGTTGTATTACTATTAAAATTATGTTTGTAAAGTCGCCCGTAACGCGTTTTTCTAATCTAATCTAATCGATAGTTTTTTTTACTATTTCTCATTGACGTCACTATCGATACATACTCGTACAATTCGCAATGAAGATGTAGGTACTTAAATTTGGTCAGTTCGGCCGCATCTCTCTACAGAACTTGACATGATGTGCCTCGATCGTGACTTAATTACCTACGTGTTTTGTGGTTGTGAACTATTTTGAGCGATAACAGACCAGTGTTAGTGTTTTAATTTGTGGATTCTATTTGAATTTTTCATTAGCATGAGCCGGGCAGGGAATCAGCTGTTCACTACTCGTGAATACGGGCAAATGTTGATGGCTTACGGCGAAGCCAGAGGAAATGCTTCTCTGGCTTTACGTATTTACGTTCAGCGCTACCCAAATAACCGCCATCCAATGAACAGTCGGGTGATTACTTAAGCTTATCAACGGGTTTTGGATAATGTTCCCATTGTACCTCAACAAGAAGGTGCTGGCCGGCCGATTAGTATCCGCGTAGAACAGAGGATATTGGACACTGTTGCACGTAATCGACGTCTGGGCACGCGCACTACTGCCAAACTTTTGCAACGTCATGGAACACGGGTTTCGCACTGGACTGTACATAAAGTTCTGCGAAGGGACCGCCAACGACCATATCGCATTCACAAAGTACATGCGCTCGTGCCTGGTGATCATGGCCGCCGTGTTGCTTACTGCAGATGGCTGGCGAGTCAGCAGCGGCTAAACGCCAACTTTGTATCGTATGTGATTTGGACTGACGAATCCACATTTACTAGAAACGGTATGTGGAATCGCCGAAATACACACATTTAGGCACGAAACAATGCATGCATACCAACAAACCGGACATCAAACGCGTTGGTCTGTAAACGTATGGGCAGGGATTTATCGTAATAGAATTTTAGGTCCCTACTTTTTACCAGAGCACATGAATGAGCAAAGCTATTTACAATTTTTACAGCAAGACCTAGCTAGCAGTATACATGAATTGCGTGTTGATTTAGAACAAGAATGGGATCTTATTGACAACGATGTTTCACTTGCCCGATTTCCCAGAATTTGGTTCCAACACGACGGTGCGCCACCCCACGTCGTTCGCCCAGTGCGCGATTATTTAAATGTGTATTTCCTGAAAGGTGGATAGGCCGATTTGGCTCTCGTGCGTGGCCAGCACGTTCATCTTACTTAACACCACTGGACTTTTTTTTTATGGGGTCACATAAAAAACAAAGTTTTTGTGACAGAGTGCGATACCGCAGCTGAAATGCACCAACGCTTGAGGGACGCCTTTGTTAAACTAAATAGTGACATTGAAGCAGATCCCACCATGATGCCTCGCCTTCACGAGGAAACATTACGTCGTGCACAGATTTGTGAGCAAGTTGCGAGGTGCCCAAATCGAGCCGCATCTTATAAGAAGATCATCATAAGGCAACATTTTGTATTTAAGTTTTACTACTGTTTCAGATAAGTGTTTTTGTTATTACTTATTGTTTTTACTCGTATCTAACTATGTACCTAAGTATTCCGTGATTTTACAAAATCGGTTTGCTTGTCGCTGCACATGTGCACACGTACGTAGGTTAAAATTTAGGTAGGTAAGAAACAAATCAACAATTAGATCTAAATAGCTATTTAAATAACCAAACTAAATATTCGATAGGTAATTTTTAGCGGGTAGATCAGTTAGAAATGTGCTTGTTAATTAAAATGATTTTATTTGTACCTAATTTAGTGATCAGTAAAGTTAATAGTGTTAATACCCGAAGGTTCGTTCTACTCAGCTTGAGTTTACATAACTTAAGTTTCATGCCTGTATCCCCCAGGGGGTAGGCAGATGTGTTTTACTAACCCACGATTTGCCAATGTTTAAGTACCTACATCGTAATAGGGGCGAGCCTATTGGCGTCTACTAAGCACATTACCAAACACCGGGCTGCTAATGAGAAATTCTCTACCAAAACAACCAACAACACTTTGCCCGGCTCGGGAATCGAATAGCATACCTCGTCATCAGCAGTCGCATGCACAAACCGCTACCCGCTACGCCACAGAGGCACGAGTTTAGGTAGGTAGATACTTTAGCGGTGTATGTAGGTATAGCGCATGCGCTCGCCGTCGCGCGCGCGTTTAGTTTTCCTAGGGACCCAATGAGATGATAAAGCTTGCTCTAAATTATTTATAAATATGTATTCTTTTTTTAATTAAACGGCGAGCGAATTTGATGGGCGCAACTAGTATTTTATAAGATGATCATTTAAATTGTTGAATTTATGGCTTTTATGCTTCAATAATGAAGGTTGAAATGTTGTATTATGTATAAATTATGGTTTCACATACTAATAGATTTAAAAGTTTTAGTGGTCTATGTTACGCTTGAGAAAATGAATATACTGTATGTAATAAAACCGAGGAGATAATAAGACGAGAACAGCGCATATGTGGTCAAAAACACAACCACGGCCTATTTATGTTTCTTAGTTTTAAAATGTACAATAAATTTAAATATATTTTCTGGTATTGTAATTTTATACACATTCCCTTCTTTACAATTCAGCCATCGCATCTGGACGGTATCCAGGAGATGCAGGTTCGAATCCTGCTCGTGACTGTTATTTTCGATTTCACATTTTTCACTTTGTGTTTAATGTATGTTGCTAAGCATGTCAAATGCTAAAAATATATATAAAAATATCTAAATAAGCATATTAACACGATCAGATAAAAGTATGAATATGAGTTTGGAACACATTTATAAATTAAACAAATTTAATAAACTAAGTATATTAATATGTAATACATGAAAATTATAAAAAAATATTCGTCTCCAATCCGTCCTTGTCCTGCCCGCAAATTTCGGTCGTAAAATTTTATTGCTTTTTGCAAAATGCTTTGTAAATACAACTTTAAACCATACGTGTAAGGTTGAATTTTGCAGATAATGCATTTATATCATAACTATAACTACTTATGTACAACTGGCGACAGTTTTGGACGTTTCTTTTATTCGAAACTGTGTATCTATGGTTTTATATCAATGGGCTTAGCATGTCAAATGCTAAAAAAAATATTAAAATATTCTGTTTACCTATATTATACGGAAAAACACAATATTTATATATTATTTTTTCATTTTTAGAAGTTGTTTTGGTGTCAGGGATTTTAGATCTGTTTTTTTTAGCAATTGACATGCTCCGCTACTTTTTAAAGTACAAATTATTTGTGAATAAAGAAAAAGAGATTTATAGTAGGGGCGGGAATCGAACCACGCATCTTTTCCAATCCGGGGAAGTACTCTAAACCACTACAAACACACTAAACAAATAATTCGTCAGGGATTTCTTAATTTTTTTTTTTTTTTAAGCAAGGTTATTTGAAGACTGAGTCCCGTTTTGAGGCCTTTTTTGTGGCAGTCAGAGTTATTGTCTCCTTCACTACTTCTGCTATAACTACTTGGTGATGGATATACTGAATATCCTTCACCAGTTTCTTGTTGCTGTTGGGTTCTAGATTGACAAAGAAAGATGAGGTGGGCTTTTGTCTGGACAATAGCGGGAGTTGATTATTTCCCCTTGCAAAGCGCTAGGTGAAATAATTAACCTGCCAATTGCCAGTTTTTAGATTTGTTTATGGTAAAGGTTTCTTATGTCAATCCTATCGGATTGTCATAAGGTTTCGCTTCTTTTTGAGTAAATGTATGTCCAATTAATACTTTTTGTCTTTTGAGATAGATAGACGCGAAGATACTTATTTACTATTTTGATTAGATACTTATTTAATATTGTGCACTTAAAATTAGCGGGGCTAATGACAGATTCAAGTTTATTTAGATCCGCTGCGGGCCGATAGGCCTGGGAACGGCCCCAACCACAAGACCTCTCACAAAGTCAATTATATAAAATCAATTATAAATTACCTTCAACTATTATATAAAAGTCATTCCCTGGTTCACCTTGGCGCACAATAGTTTCACCGTCCGTAAAAGACACGGGTTCTAATGCATCCGCAACCGTCAGCCGTTCCCATTTTTCCAAACTTTCTGAAATAATTATAAAATAACTGATGAACTTTGGGTATCTATAAATTTAAATATTCTATTGTACCAAATGCAGGTATAAATACTTTGGAAAATCCAAAAAAGCACGCCTCAAAATCTTCATTTTTCACAATAAAATTGATTATTTGATAAGTAACTAATAATGTATTGGTCTTACTAAGTAGTTTTCAATAAATCACATTGATAGCGCTAATTTCAAAAAGTACTAATGTGGTTCTCATGTTTTATACGCCATCTAGCGCAAATTTTAAGAAGTACTACTATATTAGTCTATAGAAGTAGTTCTTACAAAATAAGGTATAGCGCTGGTTTTAGTGTACCACTGTGCCATCGAGTCGAGCGTAAATATTCACTATTTTTTTGTTTATTTAATAACAATTAAACCACATCTAATTAGACCGTGAAAAGTGAAAGAACTTATCGTAATTTATACTAAAGCGTAAGAGAAAACAAAAGACTCGATTAGTAAAGTATTTCGGTCGTTATCGTGTTAACATACATTTTCCGAACATACCTACAACACACGGACGTCCAAGACAGAACTTTTTTAAAGAGTTCTTTAACTAGTTTAAATAACAAAAGTGGCATCAAAAATATCATGAGTTTTAAAAATTGTGTTTTTTCTTGATATATGTGTGTATATATTATTTTACAAGTGCAATATATGATAAATAGAGACATTTTATGTTTGAAAAATCTGTTGTTCTATGTGAAGCTAAAGTAGTACCCACCTCAACGCTTCGCTTATGAGGCGTGCAAAAAGCCGTGACAGCCTAGTGGTAAAACCAAGGACTGCAAAGACAATAGTATCGAGTTCGATTCCCAGTCCAAGGTCACCGCACACACCTCTGACTTTTCCCGAGATTTTTCGAGAATATGTGTGTATTGGTTAATAAATTAGTTATCACTATTTAGTGAAGGAAAATATCGTGAGGAAACCTGCATGCCTGAGAGATTCTCTCGATGGCTTGTTAAGTCTGCCAACCACGGAGCACGTAGGTCAGCGTGGTGGACTACAGCCTAAATCTCACTTCATAATCAATCACCATGAGAGGAGACTCGTGCCCAATAGTGGAATTGCATTGGATTGGAAAAAAAATGTACCAAATTCTTATTTTATTACTTTTATAGCAAAATTCTCTTCTACTTACCTAATATTGATACACGTGATAAGAATTCATCATACATGCGTCGCTTTCTTATAGTTGAGCCCATCAAAATACGGCGGTACGAATCACGATCTAGTCCCCACAGCTTGAGCGGTGTACGTGCACGAACCGTGGCCGCCCGTGGTGTGCCATATATAAGGGCCAACTCGCCAAAACTACCCCCTTCGCCAATGGTCGTTACAGGTTCTCCATTCACTAAAACCTATAACGTGGATAGAATCTTATTTTTTGTTTGGTAACAAACCGCCTGGCTTGTAGATAAAGACATAGCAAAAGGGGCATTTCCAAATGTGTATGGAAATATTGGAAATGGATGCATAAAGAAAATATGGTAAGAATGATAGTACAGGAAGGGTTCATTCATGTTGACCACTGAAGTAATATAACACAGTTTCAGTAGCCAATACAGGCGGAGAGACGGCACACGGCGGGTTTATTTAGCGGTCGAGGCCCCCACACTACCCTGTTCGTTGCCCCGAACGACGGGGTGTGCTGTTACCTGTAGATATTATACTGCAATACTTACTACCTTATCAATTGCACTGTGAGAAACAAAATGCGAAGAACTGATGACACAGCCCGACAGTAAGATACTAGGTAATAGCTTGTAAAAACAAGCTATTACTGTCTCACTGTAGGACACGGGTCTCGTTTTAGAATGAGAGGGATTCAGGATACAGGCCTATTGCGGGTTGGCAGACTTCCTAAGCTATTGTGAAAATATTTCGGTATACAGGTTTCATCATGATATGGATATTTTTTTTTAAATGTTCGGTTCCTAAATGTCAGTTCACTTCACAATTATTTTTATAAGTCTTGACTAGACTGAGGATCCAATTTCATACCTTGACCATCACAGCCCATTTAACTTTAAATTAGTTCACAGTTGTAATTTATTTGAATCTAACTACAATTACTTACTTACTTATCATCATGCCATCTCCCTTGCGGGGTAGGCAGAGAGAACAGAGTACCAAAAGGCTCTATTCTTGCATACACCTCTCGCTTCCTTAACATTCATAATTCTCTTCCTACGCGCTTGCCGGTTTCGAAGACTCCTGATTCCACCTTCTTGCAATACATAACCGATTTGGTCTAGGTAGGCGAGTCTCGGTCTTCCCCTGTACCTACATCCTTCCACTTTCGCATTCTTCTTAACCAGTCACTCGTCCGGCATTCTTTCCACATGTCCGCACCATTGGAGCATTTCCTTTCACATCTTTACACCAATACTCTTTCATACCTACTCGCTCTCTAACGTCGTCGTTACGAATGCGGTCAGTCAGCCTCACTCCACAGATTCTCCGCAGAGATCGCAATTAAATCATTATAAAATAAGAGCCGATTATTATGGATTATTTGCCGTGTGGGGCCGGCTTTAGAATTGTCCCACCCTTCTCTACCCACGGGAGTCGTAAGAGCCGACTGAGAGAATACCGAGGGAGTGGGCAGCAGCACTCCCTCGAGTATTGACAACATCCACTGCGATCGCCACACCGCCTGCCAAGCGTGGCGATTATGGATGGATGGATTATGGCCTTTGAGATATGCCTACAGGCTACAAAACTTTCGTATAGTATCGTCAGCGGTGGATTTACACTAGGGGCAATTGGGGCGAGTGCCCAGGGCGGCAAATATTTTAGGGTGACAAAATTTAGATAGTGAAAAATATTGTTTTTTTAGTCTTATCAAGATTGCTCAATATAATTACTTAATTCTATTAACGCTTAATTGGGCGCGCCTTAGAAGCAGCATAAGTGGTCGCGTGGGACGTGTAGCACCCCACGACTAGTTTATTAAAATAAAATCAGAAATCAATGCAAAATTAGACTTCAATTAATTAAAATATTTGAATTGAATATTAATTAATATTTAAACCCCTTTTCAATATACTTTTAAATATTAAAGAATAACTTTTATAATTACTTGTTTAGATTCATTCTAGTTAACGTAAAACGTTACAATTTTGGCAGACTACGATCATATGATCATTACACACGTGTTTAGACACTTAGAGCATTCAATTTTAAGGACATCTAAAACAAATGTGAAGTGTAGATTGGGTGTCACCATTAAGTGACTGCAATAGCTTTGCGGTTCAGAGCACTTCCCCGAATCGGATGGAATGCAGGTTTGGATCCTGCTCGCAGTAAAGCTCTCTTTTTGCACTTTCACAAATAATTTGTCCATCCAGTCTTTGTTTTAGACCATAAATAACAAAGTTAACAATTATTCACCTACCGGGAAATTTAGTCTACACAAACAGTCACCTGGAGTGTCGTGCACCCCAAACATGCTCTCTAAGCCCAAACCGTTCACGATCTAACACCGTTCGCGGCTAAATTGTAAACGTCAAACGTGCTTAGGAAGCTACCTAGAAGACCAGCGCCCTAAATTAAGATTTTAAGAAGTTATTAGCCAAGAAACTTGCGTTGGGCGTGCGCGCGCTTACCTGCGCCTGATGCCGCCCTAGCGGAGGCTGCGAACGGTGGGGTGGGGGATTGCCCTGGCGTCGGCGGAAGCCTACCGCGAAGGTGTGACGCCCACGTGCGCGGGGAGGGCCGGGGGGAGAGAGGGCCCCGAAGGAGCTGCCGCCTGCGGATCGCGGTCGTTTCGACGCGGTACCCGTGAAGGCGCACGGTGGGTTTTTAGTGGGTGAGATCCCCACACTACCCCGTTGTCTCCCCGGGCAGCGGGGTGTGCGGTAGGACATATTTGCCCACCTAAAAAAAAAAGGGGTGTATGACACCCCACGCGCCCAATTAAGGGTTACCCCACGCGCCCAATTAAGGGTTAATTACTAATTTTCTGTTTAATTGATAATTCAAGGAATTAAATTCATCCATTATTAGTGAATTATAATTTTGGCATTTTTGGTAAAAAATAATAACCAAAATGATTTAATCAATTTATTTCCTCGGAGATTTAAAATAATAATTATTTTTTCTATTTTCTGGAATTAAAGAAATTTAATTACTTAGTTTTATTTTTTTTGGAAAATTGAAGAAAAATCGGATTTATTTTTTTTGCATTTTTCAAAACTAATCAAACAAAGAATTTTAAAAAAATATTTTGATCTATATTTTAGCACTTGACATGCTCAGCTACTCTTAAAGTACAAATTATAATTTGTGAATAAGGAAAAAGAGTATTTTAGTACAGGCGGGAATCGAACCTGCGTCCTTTCCTATCCGGGGACGTGCCCTAATCCACTGAGCTACAATACTATCTTTTAGAAATACCCAATCTCCTTATCACATTTGTCTTAACGACCAACGCCCTCTATCGGAACGCATTTACATGCATTAATCCAATATAGTAAGTTTAATTTTGCAATTAAAATTCATACTACCATAAGTGATAAGGAGATTGGGTATGTCTAAAAGATAGTACTGTAATTAAAAAATGGTACTTACTTCGACTTCCCCAGAATCAATAATATAAAAGTTATCTCCTTCATCTCCCTGTCTGATAACTGTTTCACCAGGCAGGCATTGCACGGAGAACATGGCGTCAAACATATCTCCGCGCTCAGACTCGTCCAAGTGCGTGAAGAGAACGTTTGATGCTATAGCACGCGATAATGCACCCATTGTTTTATAATCTTTTGGCACCACCTTAAAGAATAGGTTTATTTAGGTACATCTTTGTAACAGCTTCAAATTTTTCGCTCAATTGAACATTGAATATTGTTATTGCTTTTTGAAGTTTATTTATTTAGGAAGGTTATAGCTATCTAACAGCAAACAATTAGGAGAGAAGCTATATAGGTATATTACAATATTTTTACTATGAAATAGAAGATTGCTTCCACAAATATTCGCAGGTGAGCTAGTAGTCTTAAAATCAACCAACATTTTTTTTCATTATAATATTTATAACAAGATTTTTTTTCATTATACATCATTTTTTTTCATTATACAACATTTTTTTTCATTATAATATTTATAATTGAAGAAGAGTTAAAACTGACCTTCTTGACGTAACTTGTAGCATCTTCTTCAGTAACTGGCTCAGCACTAATCCCACCACGTCTTCGAGACGGTTGTCCGCCGGGCACTGGAAGTGGTGACAATTCTCCATCTGCTTCACCCTCAGAAGCTGCAGCTGCAGCTGCCGCTGCCTTCACTTGCTCCTTTAAAATATTTTTAATGGAAATAATTACGCTTCTCTCACACAAAATCTGCTACATTCCAACTTTATCATTTGTCACAAACCTATTACAGCATTTGAGTTATTATACAACTGGCCTGTCCAGGATGGTGGGCTCCGGATTTGGGTTAAGTAATATAATAAATAAATAAATAATATGCTGTAATAGGCTGTGATCCTGGGTTTCAGGCAGGAATGGCTGGTAGGTATTATATAATAAATTAAAATGTCCCTACCTATGTATAAATAACATAAGCGGAATATACTGTATAATTTAAATAAGTGAAAATGCAAACAGTATAAATATAATTTATAACTCAATAATATATATCCATAACTAAACGATAATTTAAATATTTGAAATTTAGTAATTCATATAAAATCTTATAATTACTTTAACACAAATAGTAATTTCTCAATATCTTCATAAAACATTTCTTGAAGTACATTTTTGAAAATAATAATTTTGCCTTGGTTATAACCATAAGGATAAATGGTAGAAATTACATTTATTCTATTAAATAGAAGTGGATCCAAGAACTAGAAGAATTTAGTTGTAAATGCATGTTTCAGTACTGTGCTCAATATAAATAATTGTCAGACTGTTAATACTTTACAAACTTGGTAAAGAAGCTGACTGGGAAATAGAAAAGGGGGACAAGTTGCCACATAGGCAATCGCTTGCTGAGCCCTTTATAATAATAATAATAATAAAGCTTTATTTAATTCCATACAAAAAATAGATAATGTAGTATTCGTTATTAAAATCAATTCAAAATTATATAGCAAATTAAAGTTGAGATTAAAATAATAAGCTGAGCCCTTTACACCGTCAATAATAGTGTTTTACCCACACCAACCCAGAAGCCCAGTTAGTAACAATTGGCAAAGTGCAAAATAAACTTGCCTGCTTGCTTTAAGAGTTACTAATAATAATAATAAAAGTTTGGAAAATCCAAACGTGCACGCCTCATAATTTCATTTTTCACAATAAAATTGATTACAGGATCTTTCAAGGTGTCGTCACTACTGTTGAATTGGGTGGTTATTTAAATTGAATAAATAACTAATAATGTATTGGTCTTACTAAGTAGTTTTCAATAAATCACATAGATAATGCTAATTTCAAAAAGTACTAATGTAGTTCTCATGTCTTATATCCATCCATCAGCCTTTCATCGTCTACTGCTGGACATAGGCCTCCCCAAGGGAACGCCACAGCAAACGGTCATGTGCCGCCTGCATCCAACGAATGCCTGCGACTTTGACCAGGTCATCGGTCCACCTGGTGGGAGGCCGTCCTACACTGCGCCGTCCGATACGCGGTCGCCACTCGAGAACTTTTCTTCTCCAACGGTTGTCGGTTCGTCGAGCGATGCGGCCTGCCCATTGCCACTTCAGCATGCTGACCCGGCGGGCTATGTCGGTTACTCCCGTTGTCCTACGGATTTCCGTATTACGGATCTTATCACGTAGAGAGATCCCAAGCATAGCCCGATCCATGGCACGCTGAGTGACTTTGAGCCTTGATATAAGGCCAACATTTAGAGACCACGCCTCTGTTCCGTAAGTCATCACAACAACAAGGTAACAACACTGGTTGTAGACCTTCGTCTTCAGACACTGTGGAATATTGGACAAAAAGATCTTCCTCAGCTTCCCGAACGCTGCCCAGCCGAGCTGGATTCGTCGATTGACCTCTTCCTCGAAGTTGTGCTTACCTAACTGGACTGTTTGTCCCAGGTAGACATAGTGATCGCCAACTTCGAGATCCACGTTCCCGACTAGGACCGGTGCTGAAATGATATGGTTATTGTGCAAGACTTTCATCTTGTCCATGTTCATGTTTAGACCCATCAGTCGGGAGACACTGTTGAGGTCATTGAGCATGGCACCAAGGTCCTCCAGCGATTCTGCCATGACTACGATATCATCTGCAAATCGAAGGTGAGTGATGTATTCGCCATTTTAGTGATTAGTGATACACGGGCTTATTTTCCGCAACTCGACGTCTTTCAATGCGCCTATTTTGCGTGACGGGTTGGTGGCACTACTCTAGCCAACCCAACTCTACCAAGAAGCCTAGCAGACCCTTAATGTTGCCGACGACTTCTGGGAGTGACCTCGGTGACCCGAGGTATCGTGCCCGGTACTCCTCCACCCCTGGGAATTCAATGATGACATGGGTGGTTATTTCTTCTGCCTCCGTGCAGGCTCTGCAGAGAGGGCTGTCTGTAACACCCAGTTTAAATAAGTGTTTATTCAGTAGGGCATGTCCAGTTAGGGCTGCGACTAAAAGTCGTAGCTGAGGCCTATTCATTAGCCGTAGCTTACGTGACAATCCGGGGCTGATTGTCGGGAGGGCCTCTCTAGCTTGCCTGCATGTACCTAGATTAGACCAATATTGTTGATGCTCCACCTTGGTGTTTTGTCGCAGTATTTTCCGATGAAAGGCGAATGGTAGGGGCAGAATGGGCTCAGGGCCCATCGCTGTCGTCTCCGAGCCTCCCCTCGCCAATTCATCAGCCGCGTCATTACCACGTGACTCCTCGCTATGTCCCTTGATCCACTGTATGGTAACATCATTGTCGATACATACCTGTGACAGGGCTCGATGACATTCGTATATGAGCCCTGAGGTTACAGTGTAGCTTTTGAGAGCTTGTAGAACTCGGCTGTCAGAAAGTATGCGGATAGGGTATTCCTTTACCTTTCTGGAGGCGATTGCGTGTGCCGCCATTATGATGCCCATACATTCCGCCTGGAAGACTGTGTTGTGGGCTCCTAATGGTGAAAAGATCTGTATGTTTAGGTCCTCTGAGAATACTCCCGAGCCAGTGCCTGACCTTGTTTTAGACCCATCTGTGAAGATTCTCAGCTCTCGTGAATTAAGACCTTCACCAGGTTGTTCATGCAGTTGGTATCTTGTACTTCTTGTCAAACACGAACTGCTTGGGTATCGTGTCAGTCGCCGCCTCTATAAGCGGCTCCTTACCTACTGTCTCACTTAGGATTTCAGTGTGCGGTACCCTTGCCAGCTTATTCGCCATTTATGTTGATGCCAAATCCAGTCCAGTCCAAGAGCTTGAAAACATCTTCCATTGCAGTGGTGAAGAGTTTCGGGGACGAGACGTCTCCCTGTCTTACACCTTTCTGCAGTTGGATAGGTGTAGTGCTCTTGTCCATAACTCGGACAGACATAATGGCTTGTTGAAGTACTTGTAGCAATAAGTACTTGTAGCAATTCAACACTGCGATGTACCGGTAGTCAATTTGGCACCGCTGAAGGGGCTGCAGCACCGCCCAAGTTTCAATCGAATCGAAGGCTTTCTCATAGTCCTCAAACGCTAGACACAGAGGCCGATTATACTCCTCGGTCTTCTGTATAATCTGGCGCAGCGTCTGTATGTGGTCTATGGTACTATAGCCTTTTCGGAAACCGGCTTGTTCGGGAGGCTGGAAGCCATCGAGCCTGCGCGTGAGTCGATTTATAATGACTCTCGAAAACAACTTATAGACGTGGCTCAAGAGCGAGATGGGTCTATAATTCTTCAAGAGGGTTCTGCCATCTTTCTTGAAGAACAGCACCACCACGCTCCTGGTCCACGACTCTGCAACGTCGCCCCGAGAACCGCCTGCCCTCAGAAGCTCTATAGTAATTCCGCCTTCTCCCGGTGCCTTTCCGTTCTTTAGTAGTTTGAGAGCCATTCTGATCTCGTACAGGCTGACGTCCGGGATATCTTCGGTAAAGTGCAGAGTTAACTTGGATCTGGGCTCATGGACCAAGCTGAAAATAGGGTTCTGGGATCTGTATAACTGTCCATAGAACTCATAGACCTCTCTTAATATCTCTTCTTTGGATGAAACAACAGTGCCATCATTGGTCTTCAGCTTGGTCAGCTGGCTTTTCCCAACAGACAGATCTCTCGCAAACACTTTGGAACCTTGGCTCCGCTCTATCGCCTCTTTAATAGGCAGGGTATTAAATCAGCGAATGTCTTGTCGCATAGACTTGGAGATCTGCCTGTTTAGTCGCCTCTGATTGGACCAATCAGCCGAAGACTGCACTGTCATTTCTGTCCGTCTTGCCATGAGCTTAATATATATATATATATATAACCAGCCATAACCACCATGAAGTGACATTTAGACGCGTGAATGGCTTCCGAGATGTCCTCTTAGAGGGCCTCCATTTCGTCGTCGGAATGTGTCGAGGTAGGTGCGTAAGCCTGTATGACCTTCAGCGAATACCGTTTGGTAATTCTGAGTATAAGGTACGCTACCCTACTCGACACACTCTCAATCCTCTCCACGTTACCTATG
Organism: Leucoma salicis; assembly: GCA_948253155.1. NCBI lineage: Eukaryota > Metazoa > Arthropoda > Insecta > Lepidoptera > Erebidae > Leucoma > Leucoma salicis. The sequence continues at coordinate 18,320,616 of OX411818.1, forward strand.
AGAGACTTACGAACGATAAACCCAACACCACCCTGGGACTGGTGATCGCCCTCCCGGTGGAAGAGCAAATTTCCGAACTGGAGGCTTATCGTGCCCTTACCCTGTCTTCGCACTTCTGATAATCCTACAATGTCCCATCGGATCTTGCTTCAACTCATCTTCCAGGGCGGTGATCTTCTCGGCAGTCCTCAGTGTCCTGAGGTTGTGTTACCAGGGCCAGAAGTCGTTTATGGTAGCCTGATCGCGACCGAGGATTCTTAGCACCCCCTGCTCCGCCGTTACCGGGCCCGCTACCGTTAGGCCACGGGATATCGGAGCTGCTGTGACTGGGGGCCGATATTTGTCTGTGTGCACTCCATTGGGGGTTTTTAACATAATCACCACGCTTAGCAGGCGGGTTGGCGATCGCAGTGGATGTTTTTAGTACACAGGGAACCGCTGCTGCCCGGTCCCCCCGTAATCCCTTGGTCGGCTTTTACGACTCCCGTGGGTGGAGATGGGGTGGGACAATTATAAAGCCGGGCTGTAAACAACGAGCGGGTCCTGTGCTGTTTCGCTATCGCTAATATCCCCCATATTGTTATAGTGCCGTAATCGCCACGCCTGGCAGGCGGGTTGGCGATCGCAGTGGATGTTGTTAATACTGGAGGGAGTGCTGCTGCCCACTCCCCCGGCATTCCCTCAGTCGGCTCTTACGACTCCCATGGGTGGAGAAAGGGTTGGACAATTCTAAAGCCGGCCACACATGGAAACATATTCAACATGTTCAAACTATTTTTGTTTATTTAATAACAATTAAAACACATTGAGTCAGACATGAAAAGTGATAGGGTTGTATTCCTAATTATACTGAAGCATAAGAGAAAAAAAAGACTCGATTAGTAAAGTATTTCGGTTGTTATCGTGATAACATACAGAATCCGCACATACAGACACATGGACGTCCAAGACAGAACTTCTTTAAACAGTTTTTAATAACAAAAATGGCATCAAAATATCATGAGTGTTAAAAATAGTGTTTGTTCTTGATATGTGTGTGTATATATTATTTTACAAGTGCAATATATGATGAATAGAGACATTTTAAGTTTGAAATATCAGTTGTTTTTTATTGAAGTGAGAGTAGTACCCACCTCAACGCTTCGCTTATGAGGCGTGTAATAATTAAAAATATAATAGTTAGCAATATGACGTATTTTTCTCAAAACATATAAATTTCAGATTCCTTTATTTAAAACTAGGATATGGTATCTAAAGGACAGGGTTTCGTCAAACATAACTCCAAATATATAGTTTTTTTTGTAATATGACAGCTGGGACAGTTGCATGTGTAATAAATGCTATCTTGACAGTGATGTGCAAAGAGTTTTGCATTAATCTGAATTACATTTTGTTTTCACATTGAGAACTTTATGTAGGTTGTTCCTTGGAACCACCTAAAGCGCAACTGTGTATGCAACAGAATTTTTAACACTAGATGGGGATTAGAAGACAGAAAAAATACTTACTGGATAGTTTTAAAAAAATTTAAGCCTAATAATATCATAATCACAATAAAACATTCTGCCATCTACTTACATTATGGGTATATGAAAATATTTATTTTGAAATGTATGTGTGTGAGTGTGTGTGTGTATAAATATAAGACTTTATACCTAGTTTCATTTTGACAATGTTTGATTTTTTAAAGAAGTTTTTGAATCTTTGTTTTACGGTGAAATTAGATTCTTTTTTGGTTACAAATCCCTTTGGCAAACTGTCAGTCCCCAATCTCAGTTTTATAAAGTGGGCAGGAAACCCTATAGATTTTTGAGCTTTTTACAGTATATCATAAAGCTTTGGCCTATTACTCATTTAAGACACATTTCTATAATCTCTAAAGAAAAATGTACAGGATGGAATTTTCAAAAGAAACACCCAGTTATTATTACATTTTTTAACTTACCCTCTCCAGTTTTTGAAAATACTGCCTCAAAAAAGATACAGGATTTTCAGGTTTGTTTACACACAACTGAACAATACAATCTTTCAATAATAATGAGATATTATGGCTTTGAACGTAGTTTTCGCATTCATGTAAACATTGTTCTTCTTCCATTTTCAATACAATAAACAATCTACAAATGGTAATCAATAACTATTATAAACATCAAGCGTTTTTTGGTATCACACACTTTTTGATTGATTTGTAAAGCAGAATTCAAAGAAACTATTTCATAAATTGCAGAGATAAAAAACTGATTCTGCAATTCAATTCTGTCATTTTGTCATATTGTCTGTCATTAATAGTCTGTGATTGTCATCGAGCATGTTATGTCATTTCTACTTTTCTAGTACTGCATAGATAAGATAATACATGGCCCAATAATACAGACCTGCTTAAATCGTATCGTTGACAGATTGCCGCAACTACGTCATAAATGAATGTTTAATTGTTTACAGTAATTATAATTTCAGAATTTCTAGTCTAAATTAGTTTATTTTTATAAAAAGGAATCTTAGTTATTAATATGAGCAGAATCGTAGTTATTAGTCTGGCACTCAGACTAAGAACTACGTCTAGCAGCATAGCGTGGTTGTTGTATATGACAGATAAATGACAACTATCGCTTTTAGCCGTTTCTCATTTCAAACCAACGAGAAAACTAGCTCGTACTATTTCTGTTAACATTGAATCTCAAAGATTTTCCAACCATGGTGATATGTTACATGAAAAATATACAAACTAATAAGAGAAACAATTGTAGGTACTCCTACTATTGTTTCGTATGGTGAGTGAGAGCGCTAAGGCCCTCCTTATCCTCTCCTTGTTATCCTTCCTTTTCACTGCCTATCACTTTCCTTAGAGCAAGAGTCACGCGAGTGATGCCTCTGGTCATCTGGCGTTGCTAGCGTCTATAGGCTACGGTAACCGCTTACCATAAGGTGGTGGGTATTATAAAATAATAATTGGGTGGGTATTATAATATTATAATATAATAATGCTGGTTAGAATGGAGAATAGAATGTTTAGATAGAAAATTTGAAAACAGGCTAGAGGCGATTTTATAAAGTGCATTTTGAGAGAGGTATTATAATATCCAACCAGCTCATGGCGATAAGTTGGAGTATAATCATCATATTTAAATATTTTTTTATAATTTTATACGCCAAATAAAAATTCCACCATTTTTCTAATCCAAGTCACATTTATAACTCGCGACTCATCTTCAAATTTTTAATCCTTACCACAATATAAATGTGAAAGTGACTTTATTTGTTAGTTTTGACGTGACAACGTCTTATAAATTGGTTTGCCGGGTGACACTTCAAGAAACTGCGTTACGCTCCGCTCACGTTATGCGCTCACAATGAGAGCGAGTGAGAGGCACGCGTCCCTTCCACTCGGGCATGGTTAGCCCGCCTAAGAGCGAGAGAGACGAAGAAATAAAATTTTGTTAATATGAAATTCAGTGCGAGATTCTTTGTATAAATTAATGTTTTAAATATAATTCTTTGTATAAATAAATGTTTTAAATTGTTACTATTATTTCATCCTTCTTCCTACTATACGAATGAATATTCACATTAAAATTATTTTACCACTCAAAGTCGTTGTCACGTAAAACTTTCGCCCGTATACCGACTTTACAGGCAACCAATTTTTTTTGTTACGCTTTCACGGCGTAACTACTGAACCCCAGAGTACTAGAGCTCAGAAAAGACACAGGCTACATTTCATCCCGGAAAAATGAATGATTTCTTCGGGTTAGCTATTTTTGCATAAAGCTAATTAAAGTGCAGTAGTGCGACATATTTATATTCTGAAACCACCTGGACGGAGTTGTGGGTAGTCTAGTTTAATATATTTTAGCTTTTACAGACAGTAATACTTTTTATTTTAGACTTCTAACCTTTAAAGGGGTTTGTGGGTAAATTGTGGGGAAAAAAAATTTAAGAGCAAATGCTGCCTTGTTGATGACGTATGCACGGCAAAATTTTGTACGTCATTTCACGATTTGAGCTGGCCTGTATTATTGGGCCATGAGATAATACATTCTAAACTCACTGAAACTGAACTGAAGCACTGAGGTAGAAAACATAAGGATAAGAAATAACTACCGTGTCATTTCTAAGTTAAATTGAAAATAGCGGACATTGCTAGGGAAGCGCGTAAAAATATCAATATCGACACTTGTCCTTCAAGCGATCAATAAATTTTTGGGTGGACAAAGGTTTTTTAATTACTTAAATCTTTATATGAGCTAGGGGTTGATAGATCAACCACCGAAGGAATGTAACATAGTTCCAGTGGCCCGCCAACAAAGGCGGAGAGACGGCACACGGCGGGTTTATTTAGTGGGTGAGGGCCCCACACTACCCTGTTCGTTGCCCCGAACGACGGGGTGTGCGGTTAGGAACATTTTTTCCCGCCTTAACAAAAAAAAAAGGGGGGGTTGATAGATCAATTAGGCTTGCCTTCTTTTTAAACAAACAGAAAAAATAAGGGCATAGCACTCTATTGAACAGATTTAAGTTGTAAATAGCGTAAAGAAACCGTTGTTGTGCCGTGTGGAGCCGGCGTTAGAATTGTCCCACCTCTCTCCACCCATGGGAGTCGTAAGAGCCGACAGAGGGAATACCGGTGGAGTGGGCAGCAGCATTACCTCGAGTATTAGCAACATCCACTGCGATCGCCAACCCGCCTGCCGAGCGTGGCGATTATGGCACTATCCCCCATTCTTGGGGAGGCCTATGTCCAGCAGTGGACGTTAAAAGGCTGATGGATGGATGGATGGATGGTATAGACGTTCATTCGAAGTCATATAAGTTTGTGATGTGATGACATCAGGAGAAAAAGATTTGAAAGTGAGGTATTACGATAAATAAAAATATGTTTCAAATAATATTTTATTTCATCCATCAGTCATTCGACGTCCACTGCTGTACATAATAGCTGGTCTCCCTAAGATAATGCCACAAAAAGTAGTCCTTTTTTTGTTAACACGTTCCAAAATGCAATGCAGGCGTTTGTGGTTAACTAAAAATCAGTGTTTTGCACTTAGCACAACAAAAACTAAGCTGGCTACCTTTGTTAAAAATAAAGGATATTTAATATGTATATCAATATTTTATAAAACATCAATACGAAATATATCGATAATTTTGGTTCTTCCTGCATCCTAATTGACAGCCGATATCATACAACAGATAAAGGCTGTGTTCCGATATACACTGCGAGCACTGTAATATCGCGTGATCAACAGCGTCCAGAAATATAACAACTTGCACTATGGAAAATTATTATTATTATTATTGATGTGAAATAGACGTGAGCGCTATATAACATAGATTCAATCCAATCCAATCCCTTGCGTACCGAGCTCGGCACGCTCAAGATGGCCGCCGCTATTTCACGCCATTCTCCTCGCTCCCAGCGTGCCGAGCTCGGCACGCAAAACCCATATTTTATTTTATTTTTCATATGTTTTTGGTGAAACTTACATGGTCAAGGTTTTTTCCTAAAAAAGTAAAACAATTGTTTATGGTATTGCAACTCTTACATTTCTATGGTTCCGATGTAAACACAGATAAAAAAATTGAACAAAGTGAGCTCTGCCTTTTAGTTTTGACGTCATTTTTTTGCGCATGCGTGAAGGTCAAGTGACTCAAGTGCCGTAAAAAGGTTTGTTTATCTTTCTAAAAGTTTTGTGATTGTATTGTAATAGTGTTTTGTTTAATATAAACGATACGATAAAGGTGTTTACATAAGTGGATTTGTGATTATAGTTTTAGTTGTTGTGTAGTGAAGTGTAATGGATTTGTCAAGGATTGGCGCCATTTTCGTCCAATGTACCAAACAATTCAACATTTCGGTAAGTAATGTATAATTATATTCTAATTAGAATCTGTTATAGTTATACCCACATAATGTATTACAAATATGATATATGGCTGTATGTGGCTATTTCTATACATTATATTAGTAATTTGACACTAAACATATACCCGCTTTCGTAAATAAAAAAAAAATATGCCAAATTCAAGTCATTATTTTATTTTTTCATTGTAATATACAAGATTAATATTGAAATATGGACACTAGACTCTGCTTATGCATTTGAACCAATTTTTGATATAATATCTATATAACATTTATAGAATATTGCTTTGACAATTCTTGTGGTCAAGGTCATTGCACGAGTATTTACGTCGTACGTTCGTACTTCGTATTGTTTATTTTTTTATAGGCGTAAAGTGCAGACACTTTACTTCTGTACATAAAGGAACAATTCATAAAGCCGATACCTTATACAGAACTAAGATAAGTGGTCTAGTTATTTTTTTATACCAGTTTACCTAGAAATAAAAAAAATCCGGCCCGCTTTTCCGGGCCCCTGGATTAAAAAAAAAAAAGATTTTTGAACAAATTTTTTTATATATGTATTCGTAGGTATAAGACTCCCGGGAGTCTAGGGGTTAATTTATCTATAAGCCTTCACAACGATCGCTGGTTTACTTCGGAAAAATAAACTATCTATTTTCACAACGGTAACATTTCAAGCAATGTATTGTATTCAGACGCTAGTGACTTAGCTGAATCGCAACTTATCGCAACGAATCAACAAACATCTATGTACTTACTTCACTTTGGCTATGTGCAAACGAATAACTTATAGCGATTATTGGCATTAACGTGACGCGACAGAGAAACTGCAGATGCGATGGCGCGAACGCCGCAACTCAACTCAAATCACACAATGAGCCTTATTTTTACTTGCATAAAGCTTATGGTATTATTAGAATGCAACAATTTTGTTAAAATTAGATTATTCTTTTGGACTTTTGATCTTGATATCTGCAGGTGCTCCATTTCTTTTGTGTGAAAATTTGTACATTATTTGTTTATAATATATTTACATAGCCAGTCCTAAGCCTGGTAAAGCATAAAGGTAATTTCGTTGAAAATGCGTTAAATGAATAACTAGTCTTTGCCCGCGGCATCTCAGCAGCCAAAATTTAGTTTTTCGGTTATATCTCAGGTTCCGATATAGTAGTGGGATAAAATGTATACCAGTTTTTAAGTCAAATCAAGGCCTTTCAAATAAAATAAAAAAATGTGTCAAAATTCGTTCAGTAGTTTTTGCGTGATGTGCGAACAAACAAACAGATATACAGACACAAATAAAAAAAAATGTTTTGTGCTTAGACACGCCTATACAGGCTATTACAGTATTTTTTTTTTCAAATATTTTAAATGTACAGACACATCTATATTAAAGCTTTTTATTAGTATAGATAAAAACTATAGCTAATGTCTGTTAGAAGACTTGTTGAAGTTTAATATTATATTATGTCTTACAAAGAGCAATTGCAAAAATAGATAGTGGTTAAAATAGATAGTTTTCATAACGTAATTTGAAAACGCTAAACGATTTTGTTACGTTATTTGAAAAAAAAAACAACGACACATATCTAATGTGAAACATCTAATGCAGAGCGAGGGAAAAATCGGCTGTTAGCGTGGCGACGTTTTTATTTTACTTGTCCCGTTCAAATCTTGCAAGTTAAATTTGACACACTTCCCGGTTTCCAATTGGACTGAAATTTTACACGCTTATGTATATCACAAGACAATGCAATATTATGATGACATGGAGCTGATCTGATAATGGAGCTGAAAGTTGGACATAGGAACTCTATAATGAAACGGCGCAACCCTATCGAATTTGAACTCGTTTGATTCGTTTTGCCGGGCACTTTGTCTTTAGATAGTATCCAGGGTCTGGTGATGGAGTTAGAAGTTGGCCATAGGAACTCCAATATAAAACGACATAACCCCATCGAGTTTGGGCTCGTATGATTCGGCTTGACGAGTACTTTCTCTTTAAATGGTATCCAGGGTCTGATGATGAAACTGGAAGCTGGCCACAGTAACTCTATAATGGAACGAGTTTGGATTCGTTTGATTTGTTTTGATGAGTACTTTGTCTTTAGATGGTCTCCAGGGTCTGATGATGGAGCTAGAAGGTGGCCATGAGAACTCTGTAATTGAATGGCGCAACTTCTTCGAGTTAGGGCTCGTTTCAATTGTCTTGACTAGTATTCCGACCTAGATGATATCCAGAGTCTGATGATGGAGCTGGAAGGTGGCCACAGTAACTCTGTAATGAAACGACGCAACCGCATCGAGTATGGAATCGTTTGATTCGTCTTGACGAGTACTTTGTCTTTAGATGGTATCCAGGGTCTGCTGATAGAGCTAGAAGTTGGCCATAGGAACTCCGTTATAAAACGATATAGGTAACTCCATTGAGTTTGGGCTTGTTTGATTTGTCTTGACGAGTATTTTGTCTCTAGATAGTATCCGGGGTTTGATGATGGAGCTGGAAGGTGGTAAAGGTTATTTGAGTTATCTTGAATAGTACCATAGTCCTAGATATTCAGGGTCTAATGATGGAGCTGGATGGCCATGGGCACTGCTATAAATCACCGCAATCTCATTAACTTTGGAATCGAATCGAAATTCGTTTTGACAAGTGCTTCGGTCCTAGATTATATCCAGGGCCTGATGATGATTATTTATATCCATTTCCGTTATTTTACACATGTCATAATTTTATACAAGCACAAATTGAAAAAGCTAATCATTTTAATTCTACTCATTATTTCTACAAAATAATTTTGGATGTTTTCACATCTGGTAGACGTCCCACGACGTCTATTAATTTGAATATTGTAAATCAAATCATTGAAAGTGTGTCGATTAGGGTAGCGTACCTTATACTCAGAATAACCAAACAGTATTCATTCAGGGTCATACAGGTTTACGCACCGACGAGGTGGAGGCCCTATATGAGGACTTCTCGAAGGTCATCCACTTGTCTGAAACCTATTTCACGGTGGTTAAGGGGGACATTAACGCGAAACTAGGCAAAAGGACAGACGATGAGCTGAAGGTGGTGCACTATGGATTTGGGCAGAGGAACCACAGGAGCCAGATGCTGCCTGATTTTCTAGAGAAGAAAGGCCTCTTCATGATGTATTCCTTCTTCAGGAAGCAGCCCCAACTAAAATGTATCTGGATTAGCCTTAATGGTTCAGTAAAAAGCGAGATTGACTCCATCTTGTCGGACAAATGACACATATTCAATGATGTCTCAGTGATCAGCAGGATTAAAACTGGGAGTGATCACCAACTAGTCAGGGGTACCTTGAATATTAGAACAAAGTCGAAGGGTCACGCTTGATGAAGTCTACGCTCCGACGAACACCTGCCCAATACCAGAACCCCAAGAGCTTTCAGTTCGAACTACAAAATCGCTTCCAATATCTAGATGAGTGTGAATCAGCGAGCGTTATGAATAGCAGGTACGTGCAAACTGTCCACGCGGTCAGGTCGACCTACTTCAAGGCCCGTCGCGTCAGTAGGACTCGTGAACTCTCGGATCATACTCTCAAACTCATGGAGAGGAGACAAGAAATGAAATCATATACATATACTGTGGGTAGATGAAACCGTTGAAATAACATATCAGCCTTGGACGACTATCATCTAAGTCCACCCGTGATCATGAATGCTGTAAAGTATTCGAAACGTCGGGATAGTAGTAAAATCAAGTAAACGCGATAGATTCCGTAAACGTAGTTTTATTTCAAAATGTGTAACATTCGCGTAAATATCAGAAAGTATTATAATTATAGACCCATCTCGCTCTTGAGCCACGTCTATAAGTTGTTCTCGAGGGTCATTACAAATCGACTCGCACGCAGGCTTGACGACTTATAGCCTTCCGGACAAGTAGGTTTCCGAAAAGGCTATAGTACCATAGACCACATCCACACGCTACGCCAGATTATACAGAAAACCGAGGAATACATTCGGCCTCTTTGTCTGGCGTTTGTGGACTATGAGAAAGCCTTTGATTCAATCGAAACTTGGGTGGTTCTGCAGTCCCTTCAGCAGTGCCAAATTGACTATCGGTATATCGAAGTGCTAAAGTGCTTGTATAGAAACACCACCATGTCAGGCCGTGTTGAGGACAGGAGTACGAAACTGATCCAACTGCAGAAAGGTGTTAGACAGGGAGACGTTATGTCCCCGAAACTCTTCACTACTGCAATGGAAGATGTCTTCAAGCTCTTGGACTGGACCGGATTCAGCATCAACATCAATGGCGAATACATCACTCACCTTCGCTATGCCGACGACATCGTAGTCATGGCAGAATCGCTGGAGGACCTTGGCACCATGCTCAATGATCTCAGCAGGGATTCCCGAGTAGTAGTACATGGACAAGATGAAAGTCATGTTTAATGTCCATGTCATTTCTCGAAGTTTGCGACCACTATGTCTACCTGGGACAAACAGTCCATTTAAGTAGGCCCAACTTCGAGAAAGAGGTCAATCGACGAATCCAACTCGGCTGGGCAGCGTTCGCGAAGCTAAGGAAGATCTTTTCATCCAATATTCCGCAGTGTCTGAAAACGAAGGTCTACGACCAGTGTGTGTTACCAGTGATGACATATGGAACAGAGAAGTGGTCTCTGAATGTTGGCCTCGTATCAAGGCTCAAAGTCGCTCAGCGGGCTATGCTTGGTATTTCCCTACGTGATCGAATCCGTAATACGGAGATCCATAAGAGAACGAGAGTGACCGACATAGCCCGCCGGATTGCCATGCTGAAGTGGCAATGGGCAGGCCACATCGCTCGACGAACCGACAACCGCTGGGAAGAAAAGGCTGATGGATGGATGGATGGATGGATTGTAAATCAAAGATAGTACCGAAACATGCAAAATGTAAAGAAGTTGTGTTTATTGATCAAAAAAGATTGTGTTCATTGCAGTGTAAAACCAATACTTTGTATGAAATAAAAGTAATGATAGATCAGTATACTGGACTGCATTCCGTTATAAACAGTAACCAGTATAAGCTAACTATAAAGGAACGACTTCGCAGTATACTAAAAATTGACATTACATCTTACAGTGTTCGTAGTGTATATCGGAACACACCCAAAGACGCTCTTATGCTGTATAAAAAAACATCGCAGAAATTCGCTTGCTATACATTTATTATGAAACTGCGTCCACTAAAAGCGCGCCGGACCGCGTCGAATCGAATCGGGCGGGCGAGACGAATTTCTTCGCCGACGTGTTTCAAAGACAATTCAGCGCCTAGTATCTGATCTTCTACTTGTTTTAAAAGAAAATTTTCAGTTCAGACAATAGCCTCAGAGAAAGAGCCACCGAAATAATACATCTAAACTAGTGATTTCATATAACTCAAAAGTAGTGATTACTTAGATAAAGAAATCTAAGAGTGATTATATCATACTCTTTGCAGCCAAGGGGTTAAAAGTGGCTTACTACGGCTGTCGTCCGCCATCTTAATAGTTACGATGACAGCGTAATTTGGATATGTTCCGATATACACTGCGAGCACTGTAAGGTGTGATGTCAATTTAGTATAATGTGAAGTCGTTCCATTATAGTTAGCTATACTGGTTACTGTTTATAACGGAATGCAGTCCAGTATACTGATCTGCCATTAATTTCATTTCATTCAAAGTATTGGTTTTACACTGCAATAAACACAATTTCTTTACTTTTGCCATGTTCGGGTATCTTTGATTTACAATATTCAATAATAATAATATATATAGTGCATTGTTATATTTATGGAAGCTGTTGATCACGTGATATCACAGTGCTCGCAGTGTATATCGGAACAAGGCCTTTATCTGTTGTATGTCAGCTGTCAATTAGGGATGCAGGAAGAACCAACAACTATCGATATATCGATGTTTTAAAAAATATTGATATATTAAATATTCTTTATTTCAAAATATTTAATTTGCGCTATTTAGGTTCCAACCTAGCATCCACCACTAATAATGTGTGATTTTTATTCGTCACAAATTTTCATATAGTGGGAAGAAGCCGACCATTTATTAATTTTGTGTGCTCGGAATGAAGTGGTGAGCAGTGGCTTAGCAGCATACCATTAAATAAATTAATTTTTATTACATTTTAGATCTATTTCTTTTAGCAATTGACATGCTCCGCTACTTTTTAAAGTACAAATTATTTGTGATTAAAGAAAAAGAGTTTTTAGTAGGAGCGGGAATCGAACCCGCATCTTTTCCAATCCGGGGAAGTGCTCTAAGCCACTAAGCTATCCTACTGATCTTTCGATCATCCCAATTTCTTACTCACATTTGTCTTACGTTAACATTTTAGATCTATTTATTTTAGCAATTGATACGCTACTTTTTAATGGCGATGGCGTTGGTCGTAAGGCAAATGTGATTAAGAAATTGGGATGATCGAAAGATCAGTAGGATAGCTTAGTGGCTTAGAGCACTCCCCCGGATTGGAAAAGATGCAGGTTCGATTCCCGCTCCTACTAAAAATCTCTTTTTCTTTATTCACAAATAATTTGTACTTTGGTTTTTATTAATTTATCGAATTTATTAATCATTTGAATTGTATTATTATTAGTATTCAAAGCAAGTAAATACTTTTGTTACACAAGATAAGAAAAATAAAAAGGAACAACTACAAAATATCAATAGTATAACAAAGGTAGTCAGCTCAGTTTTTGTAGTGCTAATTGCAAAATACTGATTTTCAGCTGGCCCTATAATGAACCTTCACCTTAACTTATTATTATCCTTTCAGACAATTTTACAGCGAGCATAATCCTGTAAAGTTCTTCAATCTAAATACGTCACTCTCTAGCATAAAAATAATCTAAACAAAAATAGGCATCCCAGCCAGGAGACCTCCACTTAAACAATCGTTAGTAGCCTTTGTCCTAATCTGTACTCCAGAGTTTTAAATAAGTGACAATTCGAGATGATTGCTAAAGTAGTTACGGTCTCAAGAAATAGCAAATAAACGAACTTACTTTAACATTTATAAAATAGTTAAACTGTCATCGCCGTCAGATTGCTGGAATTCAGTCATAAGAAAGGCCTTGAAATTGTATGTTTGTAAAGTGTAAAGTGAAAAAGAATTTCACCGATATATCGATATTTATTCTGCAAGCCAATTGCCAATATGTTCCGTGCTGTCAACAATATATTTATAATAACGATTTTTGCCTAAAATCTGCGGAAATACTGTGATTTTTACAGAAATAAAAGATAAAACAGATGACATTATGCCTTCATGTTCAGTACTTCAATGCAGCACGAAGAAAAGTAATACCCGATTATCCATCCATCGTACTCGTCAAGAGTAACCATACGAGCCCAAAATCGATGGGGCTATGTCTTTTTATAACGGAGTTCATATAGCCACTTTTTAGCTTCATCATCATGCCCTGAAAACCATCTAAAGAGAAATTACTCGTCAAGACGAATCAAACGAGTCTAAACTCGATAGGGTTGCACCGTTTCATTATAGAATTCCTATGTTCGTCCTGCTCCATCGTCAGACCAGCTCCATGTCATCATAATATTGTATTGTCATGTCAAAGCGTCGCCACGCTTACACCCGATTTTACCTCCCTCCGCATTAGATGTTTCACAGGAAGGCGCAGCATAGGACGACCTCCCGCCAGAAGGACTGACGACCTGGTCAAAACCGCAAGGCAACTTTGGATGTAGTCACTAGAGCGTCGGTGTGGAATATCTGTAGTCGATCACATGACTCTCCATTATGACGGAAAAAGGCACCGCGGTCATGTTTTAGTCGGTATTGTGGCTCATGAACTCAACACAAGAATCGAGCCTGTATGACATCAAGCTTATCACTCCCCCTGGATCCTGTTGGTACCCCAGTGACGTTCGTAAACTTTACATTTTGGACCATGTTAACAAAAAAAAGGCCCGCTTATTGTGGCGTTCTCTTAGGGAGACCTATTATGTACAGCAGTGGACGTCGAATGACTGATGGATCGAATAAAATATGATTATATACTTGTTTCTAGTTATCGTAATACCTCACTTTCAAATCTTTTTCTCCTGATGTCATCACATCACAACCTTATATAGGTATGTTTGGACTTAAAGTGAACGTCTATACCCAGGATTGAATTATTATTTATTTCTTTATGCTTTTTACTACCCAAATCTATTCAATAGGGTGTTTCGCCCTTAATTTTCTGTTTATTTAAAAAGAAGGCATACCTGATTGATCTATCAACCACTAGCTTATATGACTGAATGGATAGGGTTGCAATTTGACACACATAGATATAATTATAGGTATAGGTAGATAAAGATTTACGCAATTAAAAAAAACTGTCCACCCAAAAATTTATAGATCGCTTGAAGGACTGGAGTACTGATATCGATATTTTTTACGCGCTTCCCTAGCGGAAATTCCGGCATTTTTGGATTTCAAAGACTTGGCTCGGTAAATTTGTAGTCATTTCCTCTCCCCCTTTAATAGAGCTCGATGCTTTTACTAGGTAAATGAAGATTATAGCGCCTCCTTCTATTTACAGTTTTGTGACACTGGAGACAGTACTGAAATACCATAGACGTTGTTACGTTGTATGTTTATATCATAGACTAAGTAATGTATCATTGGTCCGAGGGTTATATTCTCTTTGGTAACTAATACTATAACTACGTTTAGTCTGTACATCGGTCGAAGATGGAGGCGATGGAATCAGAACCCGGTGCAAAGAGTCATCTAAATAATGTTTTATCTGAAGAAGAATTGGTTAACTTACCTAATGCAATTGCAGGCAAAATTAATACATATATTGATAAAAAGTTTGAAGAGTACCTCACAGCGAAAGCTTTGCATGAAACTAACAAGTCACACATAGGTAAGTAAACCGGCGTTTTGTGACGCTTTCACTCATAATATAAATTTGGTAATAGCTAATTTTAAAATACGTTAAGTTTTAGATAGCAAATCAATTGTAGATAACAATAAAAACTTGCCAGCAGTGTTCTTGTCACTAGTGAGCACGAGATATATACCCACTACATAAATTTTCTAAACTACACATTTCTCTAACCTTTGTTTTCATTAAAACTAGTCTGTGATTTTGAAATTGTTATGTATTTAAATTATTACTGTCTAAACTTGTATGTGCTAAACGTGCGTGGAGATAATCAATTAAATTTTAAGACATATAAATGTAAAATCGTTAAAGTTATAAACTAAAAAACTTTGGCAAAGAAAACATGTAATTTCAGTGAACAATAAAGTAACATATTTACTTAACTTTTCCTGAGGAAAACTGTTGCTCTTACTGAAATAAACAACATATTTGTTTATTCGTTCTTTTCTAAGGGATAAAGGAATGTCCGTTGTTAATTAAATTTTTAACAGAACAATAGTGTAATGTATAGTACAATATTAAGGATTTGTAGATCCATAAATTTTACAAATTATTTTGTAATGTCTGTTTTTTGAAAAACAATATATATAATAAACTAATTTGCAATGAATACAGCCACAGCAAAAAAATAGAGTAAAAACACAAAGTACTTAAATAACTACATATCTTCAAAAGACAATGAAGCGTGAAAAGTCATTTTAGTTGATATTGAGTTATTTATTTTACAACTTTTGCATTAAAGTAGTTTTAAGGCAGAATTAATCCTTTAGGAATTTTCTACTTTTCTGTCTGGGGTGGTGCAGAGATATAATGTAGATTCATTTCATTATATACAAATATTTCAGTATAAGAACCTACATCTGTTTTTTGCACACTTAAACTGTAATATACTAACATATAAAGCTATAACAGATATACAACTAGCTTTGGCTCTGCCGCAAGCAAAAGTTGATTTTTAGGTTATAACTAAGTTTCGCTGTATAATGATTTGAGGTCTCCAGAGTTGCCTCTGACAAATAGTGTGCTGGAAAAGTAGAATAGATTGGATATTAAGGGAATAGTGCACAAAACTAGTAGAGTGAGACAGGCAGTGTGTGTGAGCAGGTCATGAGTGGTGTAAAGATATCGAGAAAGAGGCTTTACAAGAGATTAGTGATAGTGATGACCAAGCGCTTATTATGAAGTAATTACACAGCAAAGTTTGGTTTTCATATAAATTTTTTTTTAACTAAGTCGGATATAATGCGCGTGCATGGCTTTTTTTGTTTTGAGTCTCAGTGGGTAATTGATTTTGTTTATCTCTATTAAAATAAATACATACTAACAAAAATATGATATTGTTTATTTTCTACAAAATGCTTTGTATGACGTCCGCTTAGTATGACGTGTTTATTATGTCCCTGCAATGTCATTATAAACGGATTCCACTGTAGATTATTAGATATATTATTCAAGTCTATATGTCTAGGCACCTTCATAGACATCGAGGGGGCCTTTGACAAGACCAAATTTACTAGCATAACTGCAGCACTCGAAAGACATGGAGAAAATGCAGTTATGATCCAATGGATAAATAATATGTTAAGCAAAAGGATCGTTAAGCTTAGCACAGGCGGAACACACAAGGCACTGTGGCCAAAGGATGCCGTCAAGGGGGTGTGCTCTCACCGCTACTGTGGAATTTAGTAGTAAATGATCTGATTGCTACACTGAACAACAATCACTATTATACGGTTGTTTATGCCGACGATCTGGTGATACTGACATGCGGCAACAGTACAAGTACAGTATGCGACGTTACACGCTCTGCGCTGGTCATCGTGGAACGGTGGTGTACTATCAACAAACTAACAGTCAATCCAAAAAAGATGGAAATGGTGATGTTCACTAACAAACGCAACCTGGGCAACCACCGACTGCCCAAATTATTCAAAACAGAACTCCAGTTATCAACACAGGTTAAGTTCCCGCAAAGAATGGGATGTGTCCATGTGAACCTGACGTAATCTGGCCACACGACGTATCCGCCCACCTTCCTCGCTATTTCTGTCGCCCCTCGTCGAGTGTGTGACCGCGGAGTAAGGACAATATTTAGTGCCCCATAGTTTGCAAAAAACACTGAAATACATGAAGGCTCAACATACCGATCGGGTCAACGACGAATGCGGCCATCAAGCGGCCTCTTGGTAGCCGGCCCTCCTCACCGTGACAAGGGTGGTGTCGAACCTGACGTTGCTGCGGAACGCTTAGCTCTACCCGATGGTGGTATAAGCGGTCGTCTCCCCCCTCCACTCAGAGCATGTGCCTCCCCTCCAGATACGCCTCCAATTGATTCCGGGGGCACTATGAATCCGGAGCGCGTCCTTCAACGTCTCATATGGGAGATTGTTAAAGGGTTCAATATGTCGAGCAAGCGTGCCAGAACGATTTCTTTTCCTGGCCACCGAGGCGGTGGTTTTTAGGGCGGCTAACGATCACAGATCAACAGTGGAGCGGCCTGCCCTGAACCCGAACTACCTTATGTTGCTGGACGAGACGGTCCGCCAGTACCTTCTCAAACAATTTGGCTGTTTCGTCCAGCAGCACCAATGACCTATATGCGGAAAGAGGGTCAGGTGGCTGACTCTTCTTCCGCTGCCGATACAGCTGTCCGCTCATCCATTGATCCGGGAGTTATTCAATGACCTATGTCGCAAGCGCATCCCTGCCTACCAGGGACTAACAGGACATTGACATTTTTGATCTATATTTTTTAGCAATTTACATGCTCCGCTACTTTTTAAGGTACAAATTATTTGTGATTATGAAATTATATAGGGTCACTAGATGATTTAAATAGTAGGGTATCACATGTACTAATGTGGGTTTCATGTCTTATACGCCATCTAGCGCTAATTTTAAGAATTACTTCTATATTGGTCTACCTCTGTCATTTTGCAAGGCGCCATCTGGCAATTAGTAAGAACAACAATCCATGAGTTTACATATATACCTGCATAAGTGCATATAATATATATAAACATGTAAAATTTAATAATTTATTAAACTGTAAACAAAAACAATTTAAGAAAACAAAAAGACATCGCTAGTTTCCTTACAAAAAAAGCAATATTGTGGTTCTATATATACAACAGCAACTGAATACATCTAAAATTGCCACTTGCGACATCTAGGGCTGCATTTGTCAATATCTCTTTTACTTTAAAACAGCGACATCTATCAAAATTGCAACTGGACAATATTATACGACTTATTTAAAAATCAATGAGTTCAACAAGAAATCTCTAAATCATTTATCTTCCTAACTTGGTTGCCTTATAATTTTATACTTTGGGTCTAAGTGAAAACAACGTGACGCCAAGGCCACGCAAAAAAATTGTGGAATTTAAAATATGTTTTTTTCGTGTTTTATAACGTTGGTGTGTTATTATTTACGTGTGTTTAGTGTTTTTACTTATTGTTATGGATAAAATAGTTATTATACTTGACAAATATCATCAGTTCGTCAAGCAAAGGTAAAAACTTTCTTTTAACAAAAAACAACCTACCGGCCGGGCGAACGGCGTTCTGTTCTGTTGACGATAGTAAAACCACCGGTGGCTATGCGTACGTAAAAAGGTAGTTAGTTCTCATGAAAGGCGCTGGCTTTAGTTTCGCGTCGAGCGTAAATGCCGTAAATATTCAGTATTTTTTGTTTATTTAATAACAATTAAACCACATCGAATCAGAACGTGAAAAGTAATAGGGCTCTATTCCTAGTCATATTAATTCGTAAACGAAAAAAAAAAGACTCGATTAATTAAGTATTTTGGTCGTTATCGTGTTAACATACATTACCTACAACTCACGGACGTCCAAGCCAGATTTTTTTCAAACAGTTTTTTAACTAGTTTAAATAACAAAAATGGCATCAAAAATATCATGAGTGTTAAAAATAGTGTTTGTTCTTTATATGTGTGTGTAGATATTATTTTACAAGTGCAATATATGATAAATAGAGACATTTTAAGTTTGAAAAATCAGCTGTGCCTTGTCAACCGGGAGTAGAACACACCTCAACGCTTCGCTTATGAGGCGTGCAATAATCTTGATGCTCATTTTTAGTAAAGTTGAATTAGCTGTAGTAATGAGATTTTTTTATACAGTATCCATACTACACTGACTAAATGAGTTATGCTTTGGTTTAAAATTTTCTTCTCTAACTGTTAATTGTAGGTATATTTAGTGATTTTACTTCCCGAGTTGTCTTACAATTTCCGTTATGTAGAATGGGAATGGGAATGGTAAAACTGTGTCTTTAGTTGGCCAACACTTACAAGTTGACTGAAAAAATCTAGTCTAATTTATTATATAATAATAATAATAGTTTATTTCAATATCTGCTTAGGTCTAATTACAGTTTTAATGGAGCACTCCTTTTAAGTTTAGCAAAAACTTGTGTCAGGAGGCTCCTGTCTTATTAACATTGAATATCTTTTTTTATTATAGATGAGAAAGTAAGCAAATTAGAAGCTCAAATTTTAGAAGTAACTGCTAAATATGAAAATGCAGCACAAAGACTATCTACATCTGATGATACTATTGCTGAACTGAATCAACAAGTAGAGACCTTAAACACAGAATTAGAGAAAGCTCGTGAAAAAATAGGTCGTTTGGAAAATGAAATTATTTCTATTAAAAGTTCAAGAGATGCTGCTGTTGATGAAAGAAATGACTTAACCAGAATATTGCAAAGGCGTGATGCTGAATTTGAAAGAATCACTGCTAATGAAACTGCCCTGTCTCAACAATTGCGTGCTGCGATCGACGCTAAATGTGAGGCTCTAGCTCTGAATGATGAAGTACAAAGTAAAGAACTTTCCCTGCAGTATCGTGAAAAACGTATTGAACAAGAAAGAACTTTACTTAACTCACAAATTGCTGGTTTAACAGAAGAGGTTAATCGCCTTACGTCAGAACTGCAAACTGTGAGACTTAATAATACTAGTCGTTTAGTAAGCCTGGAAACCCAATTAGCCGAGAAAGTTGAAGAATTGAATGCGGCAAATGAAACAATAGCTCAGTTGAATGATGTTAAAAAGAATTTAAACAATCGTTGTGAGAATCTCACGCAACGCTTAATGGAACAAAGAGAAATAGAAAATAAAATTACTGAAAATTATAAAAAAGAATTAGATGCTAAAACTAAACTAGCAGACTTGTTTAAAACTATGAATGATGATGCTGAATCTAAAACGTTAGAGTTAACCGAAGGCATATCTGAGTTACAAAAATTGCTGAATGAAGCTACTGAGAAATATGGAGACCTAGAAACGAAATATAAACAAGCTGAATTAGACCATGAAGAACTTGTTGAAAAGAAAAATGAAGTCATTGCTTCATTGAAAAGTGAGCTAGAACATGCAAATGATCTATTAAAGGCTGCAAATGCTCAAAATCTTGATATGGCTTTGAGTGACTTGGCTCCATCGGCAGCCACTGCCAGTAAACTTTTAAAATCTGGTATGTCCCTAACACAAATATATTCTCAGTTAGTAAAAGTTACTGATGAACTTGCTCAGGAAAAAGAGGAAAACCGACGTCTGAATATAACTATCAATACAATTGTTCAAGAATTAGAAGAGAAAGCGCCGGTACTTCAAAAACAAAAAGCAGAATTTGATGAAGCTTTAGAAAGCAATGCCGCCTTTTCTCAGCAAATTGAGTCTCTTGTTATAGAATGTAACAGACTTCGTGATGACTACAGTGAATCATCTAAAATCGCTAATCACTACAGTCGTGAAAATACGAAACTTAAAGGTGAATTGGCTGATCTAGGCAGACAAGTTTGTTTCTTACTAAAAGAAATCGAACATAGTCGTGGTGGATCATTACCAAATGGTGATCATGATTCTTCCCAACCGGCTTCTAATACTACGAATTCTTCCGATTTGAGCTCATCCCGTATAATTTCTAAGACTTTAGTAACATTTAGCGATATTCAGGAGTTGCAATCCAATAATCAAAAACTTCTCCGAATGATTAGAGACATGACTGATAAACAGGAAGAATTTGAACGAAATAAGGATCAACTTGAAAGCGGTGAATTACAGAATAAAATTGAATCATTAAAAAATAGAGTAGGTGAACTAACTGAGGCTCAAGATCGTCAAACTAAAATGGTTAATGGTCTAATCAGGCAAAGGGATATGTTCAAAAAGTTATATCATGATCACATGAAAGGTAAAAGACATGAATTATCTGTTTCGGAAATTGCTGAATTGGAGAAGAGTGGAATATATTCCATGGACATACCATCGCCAGACAGTTTAAGCAAGCCTGTCGCTTCTGAAATATCTTCGTTTGAAATAAAATATAAAGAAACTGAAAAACATTTAGAACTACTTAAGGAGGAATACAAAACTTACAAGGAAGAAAAAATAACCAATGAAAGGATGTTATTTGAACAAATAGATAATATGCGTCAAGAAATAGGTAAACTTACAGCTGCTAACAGTAAATGTGCATCTACATCCGAATATAATAATGAAAGACTTAAAATCTTGCAAACAAATATAACAACTTACAAGAAACAGATTACTTCTTTAGAAGAAAAAAATAAAGCCTACAATGCTACAATAGCTAAACATGAAGTTTCCTTGCAACATTTGAGAGATGAAGCTTTGAATGCTCAAAGCAAATTGGCTGCAGCTGAAATCCAGTTAGAAAATGTAAAATTAGAATTAAAACTGCTAAAAGATGCAGAGACTCGTCTACAAACAGAAAAAGAGATATTTAATAGAGAAAGGCAAGGCCAGTCCTTATTGTTAAAAAATCTAGAATTGATCAAAGCAAGTCTGGAGCGTGTAGAAGCAGAAAATCGAATGAAATTGGAGTCGAGATTGGATGAAGCTACTAGAGA
This sequence comes from Leucoma salicis, assembly GCA_948253155.1. NCBI lineage: Eukaryota > Metazoa > Arthropoda > Insecta > Lepidoptera > Erebidae > Leucoma > Leucoma salicis. The sequence continues at coordinate 18,342,308 of OX411818.1, forward strand.
ATGTTCTGCCTTGAGAAGGAGACTCCAAGAGGAGCAGGATCGCTTCAGAGAATTAGCAGCTCACCTTGAGCGACAAACAAATACTGCTAAAGAACGAATGCAAGAAGAAAAAAATGCTGCTGATGCTCTAAGAAAGGAAATCGTAGAAATGAGACAAAACCTTGCAGATAAAGGCAAAGCACATGAGGAATTAGCTAAGAAACTTAAACTAGCCCTTTCACCTAGTACAGATGGGTCTTTTGACACTGTTAAGAAAATAAGAGAGCTTGAGAATAAATTATCTGATAAACAAGAAGAAGTTAAATCTCTTCAAGAACAACTGAATGTAGCTAAAGAACACATAAAACAGTATTGTAATATATCAGAAAGTGCAGAAAAAGAATTAAAATCTCTTCACAGTGAATATGAGTCATATAAAGCAGAAACTGAATCTAAATTAACGGATTACACTACTAAACTTCAGAATTTAGAAGATAAGTGTTCTGAATTAGAAGCGGAGTTGTCCCTGCATACGAATGGAGAACATTCAAATAGTAATACAGCATTGAAAAATGAATTAGCCAGTTTGAAAGAAGAATTGAAGGATGCTTTATCCAATATGGATGGCTATCGATCTGAACTTGAAAGTACTCGATCTGAAATGTCTAAACTCTCGGAAGCTGTGCAAAATGCCGAAGAAAAGTATACACACGAAATGATATTGCACTCCACTGATATACAAGCTTTGTCGCAAGTAAAAGAAGACATGCAAAAAGCACAAAATCAAATAAATGAATTAATTGCGCATAGGAATCGCGCTGTAGACGAACTTGAAACTGAGAAGAATTCTTGGCTTGAAAGAGAGAAAATATTGAGAAGTGAAAATGAGCAGTTAAGTCATCGCTTGAAAGATTTAAATGACCAGAATTCTCTTTTGCATGATCAAATACAGGCTTTAGGCACACAATTATCAGTGACTCATGCTTCTAGGTCGAGATCGGAAAGTATGAACGAATCTGCAAATGATTCTAATATAAATATATCTTTTAGTGAAGACGATGGAAAGTCCTCTGAACAGTTATTCCAAATTGTGAAATTCCTAAGAAAAGAAAAAGATATTGCTATGGCTAAATTTGACATACTTCAAGCCGAAACTATGCGACTGAAATCTCAGTTAGAGATCGCTGAGAAACAACTCGACGATACCAAGCTATCACTAGCAACGGAAAGAGAGAAGTCGGAAGTTAGTATGGTAACAGTCAATAAACAATCTGATATATTAAGAAAAGTCGAAACCTTGAATGCCTTGACAGATAGCAATAGAATTCTTAGAGAGGAAAGAGATAGCTTGTCTGCTCGTGTGGAAGAACTTGCCGCTGCAGCCAAGGCTACTGAGTCATTATTAATACCATTGCAAGAAAAAATTGCAGATTTGTCATCCAAAAATGAAACTCTGCAATCTGAAAATAATGCTTTGAAAGCAGATTGTGCTAGATGGAGAACTAGAGTAAATGCTTTGGTCGAACGTGCCAACAAAACAAGTCCTGAGGATTGGAAACGGCTTCAAAATGAAAGAGAAACTCTAGCAAAAATGTTAACAAATGAAAAAGAAAATGTAAAGAAACTGAATGAAGAACTCAATGCTCTTAAATTAGAAAAAACTAAACTAGAAGAACAATACACATTAGTATCTCGACAGCAAAATGTTTTGGCAGAAGCCAACAAAAAACTTAATGAGGAGTTACAAACTATTAAAGACGATATGGCTCGTGTTACTGAGGAGGTATCTAAGCTTAAGACTGATCACTCTTCAATGGTTACCTCCAATACTAAACTAACTGAAGAACTTTCTGCTAAAGATGCCTCACTGACTGATATCAGAAATAAAGAAAACCAAATAAGAAAGATCGCTAAGAAATACAAAGCCCAATATGAAGAGTTAGTGAAAACTGTGGAAGAAGATAAAAAGAAGGCTGAAGGAGACATTGCCGCAGCTGATGCTGCCGTATCCGAAACTAATAAAAAGTTCGAAGAACAGATAGCTGAGCTCCAAGCAAAATTAGAAGCTGAGAGACTAAATACTGAAAAATTAAAACAAGAACTCGAAACGCTCAGAACATTAAACATGGAAAAGGAAGAAAAATCGAAACAAGTCCTGAAGCAAGCTAAAAATAAAATTGTTCAACTGACTGAATTGAAAAATACACTAAGCCGTGAACTGGACGAGTCTCGTAACAAAATAGGCGTACTTGAGCAAAGCACTCGTGATGAACAAGATACGAGAGTAGCACTTATAAAATCGCAGTATGAAGGTCGTCTATCCCGGTTAGAAAAAGAACGCTCTGAAGCACAAGCGGAAAAGACTAGAGAAGTAGAAGCCTTACACCAAAAAGTCACTATGCTTCAACGACAACTTGCTAGTCAGTCATCTTCAGCGAAGCAGCAAACTACAACCGAAAAGACGACTACTGATCCACCTACAGCTAATATAAAACCAATGGCAGGTAAGGCATTATACTATTATCAGAGACCGGAATAGGTAGAGTATATATTTTTAACTGCCTCTGTGGTGCAGCGCTAGTGTAAGCGACTGCTGATCATGAGGTTTTGGGTTCGATCCCCGATCAAATAGTGGTACCTACTCTACATTACTATATACTTATATTATAGATTCACATTTATAATGCCATCGAGAAAATAAACCAGACCATACAATAAGGGTTCATGTAGAAAGATGTCATAATTGTTTGATTAAAAAAGGTCAAAGTACAGCGGTCGTTGCTGTGTTACTAGCGACAGCGAGTTGTACCAGAAACATGGTACTTATTGCACCCACTAAGACTGAGCGAGAGAGAAAGAGATGGCATACTACCCGATTAATGCCTTGTTTTTCCGGTGCCGTTTTCGAGCAACGATCGTGTATCTACTCTATATTTGATTGCAGGTCTGAATAGAAGGGCAAAATAGGTATCCATGAATGCAATAATTGATGTGATCACAATAATTTAGCTCTAGCATAACATAAATATAAATCCAGTAATAAGTATTATTACTGGATTTATATTTATTATTTACTTAGTTGGAGCGTAGTATTTGTAGTGAGTGCGACATGAACAATGTTGTTTTCGTAAGGAGTAGCGCAACAGAGCGTATCGGCGAGTCGTCGCGGCGGCGAGACCCCGCTGGCGTCCATCCGGCCCATGGCCCAAGTGGGCCCCACTGCGCCGCACGACGCCCACACCACCGAGTACATGCCCGCCTCCTCCTCGCGCCCCCTTCCCCGCGCCGCGCACGCCGCTTCTACCGCGCCCCCAGAGTCGACACAGGTTAGTGTACTTTCCCGACGCGATACTTGGGATCCAGAAATAAAATACTATTTTATGTATAAAGATATATTCATCACTCCAGATTGCTACTCATAAAAGCAGGATTTATAGCATTCTTACGTCAATAACTTGTGTTCGTTTACCTTTTGTCTTACGGATTCCTGAATACAACATATTAATCATTTTAACTACCTGCCCTACATTTAATTTCTATGCTATTTTACAGGATATGGACACCAGTGAGGCAGGCTCGGGTAGTGCTGGCTCAAGTGACAGTACTGCACAACCTTCATCACACTCTCAAGCACCACAACAGGTCGGAAAACAAACAACTTAATTTTTTTACTTTTTCCAACATTATTTAATGGTAACGCTAAAAATAATCCAAAATTAAAGAAAATCGGTTGACAAATAAAACTAGACGTCGCGGGACGATGTTTTCACATCGAAATTATTTTGTAGAAATAAAATGATCATAACTTGACAAAGTACTCCTCAAGACGAATCAAACGAGCTCAAGCTCGATGGGGTTGCGCCGTTTCATTATAGAGTTCCTATTCCACCTTCCACCTCCATCATCAGATCAGCTCCACATCATCATAATATTGCATTATCACGTGATATACACATGCGTGTAAAATTTCAGCTCAATCGGAAACCGGGAAGTGTGTCAAATTTAACTTGCAAGATTTGAACGGGACAAGTACAATAAAAGCGTCGCCACCCTAACAGCCGATTTTACCCTCCCTACGTATTAGATGTTTCACATCAAAAGTTACTATAGAGGTCCAGAAACTCGCGAGAACATTCCAAGCGCTGCTGTTTTTGAGGCGGCTTCAACGTTCTCGGCACCCATATTGCACTGACCAGCCATTCTAAAGTGATCGGAGAAAAATTATAAAAATGATTGTGTCTTCCAATATCCTTTTTTACTTTTTGAATGATTTCCGGGATAGTCACCACAATCGGTCGCCCTGGCCGTGGATCGTCTTCAAGTGAGCCCCTGCTTTGCTCAAAGACACAGGTCTTTCTCAGTCTCATAACTTTGTTTCAAATTTTCGTTCTTCAATACAGGTTATTTTCCTTCATTATCATATCGCATAATATAATAGGACACTTGGATACTGATTAAGGTTTTATGCACACACCGGCAGAATTAGTGGAATATAAAAAAGCCAAGAAATCTTTTAAAATACAATTTTAAAATGAAATAACGAAACTTTATTTTTTGCTTAATGTTATATCTTTGAAGATCAGAACGTGACCACTTGTAATAAATATATCGTGCGTAAAAGTTTTTTTGTGATAAATGTATATTATTTCATTTAATTTATCAAGTTCCTTTAATTTATAAAGGAACTTGATAAATTAAATGAAAAACCATGTCAAATTAATACCGCGCTTTTCCTCCTCGTGCCCTAACTAAAGTTTCTAATTGTCTAGGCGTGCTGAGAATGATCGCGTAGCGTAGCGTCTCATGTGGTAAACTCTGCCATTCTTCAACTAAGCGGCGGTTCTCAGTTCAAGCTCATTGACAGGAGTTTTATTTTTGTTAAGGCGGGAAAAATCATTGACTGGAGTTGGGATTCTTGATTTGACTTCTGCGATTTAACAAGACAGACATGCTTTATAGGATTCATATCCAGGGATCTTGCTGGCCACTCCATCACTGTGATGTTCATTTCAGGTACACTTGAGTTGAACGAGCGGTATGTGGCTGATTATCTTGCATCAATATGAAGCCATCACCGTTAAAGGGGGCAAACGGTACATCGTTTTCTGCCCATAGTACTGCCGTCTATTTTTTTTGTTAAGGTGGCAAAAATGTTCCTAACCGCATACCCCGTCGTTAGGGGCAACAAACAGGGTAGTGTGGGGCTCTCACCCACTAAAGAAACCCGCCGTGTGCCGTCTCTCCGCCTTTAATGGCGGGCCACTGGAACTATGTTACATTCCTTCAGTTGTCCTGCCCCCTTAGAATAAAAAACGAAACGTTAGTGTCACAGTCCGCCACGTGATTCCTGATTAGTCGAAATTTCGACGCGTGATTCAGGCGACCAATCACAATTAAGCGAAACGAAAGTTCGTCTAACGATTCTTTTTTCATTCTAAGGGCTGGTCTTCTCACAAAAGAATTTGTTGGATGCAATGATGGCAATGTCAGTTGGGGCCAAATCAGGCACAATGAAGTCCTTAATTTCCAAAATTGTTTAAAAATATGGGAAAACTATTCAAATTTAAAATGTCACCTTTTCAAATTAAAACTATGAAATAACTTGAAAGGTAAGTTTTCGTTCAGTATTGTGAAACTAAACAAAACAGAAAAGAATATAATAAATACATCCATCCATCCATCAGCCTTTCAACGTCCACTGCTGGACATAGGCCTCCCCAAGAAATGGGGGATAGTGCCGTAATCGCCACGCTTAGCAGGCGGGTTGGCGATCGCAGTGGATGTTTTTAATACTCGAGGGAGTGCTGCTGCCCAATCCCTCGGTATTCCCTCAGTCGGCTCTTACAACTCCCGTGGGTGAGAGAGGGGTGAGACAATTCTAAAGCCGGCCCCACACAGCGAACATACCACATATAATAAAATAGTGACGTTCAATTGTTTTTCCTATTTAGAACATTTTGTTTTAGAACTAAATAAGAAAAACCAGCCAGTAGCACAAGAAATTTTTTTAATTTATTTTCAACCTTATATTCCGCAAAGTTTACTGGTGTGTGTACTTTACTCATACACATTTTGAAACTGTTTTTAACAGGCAGTTGCAATGGTGATGCCACGTATTGAGCAGCCCAGCACTGTGGCGTCCGGGAGCGCGTCGGGAGTGTCTGCCGCCAGCTCTGCGGCCGCGCCCAGCGTGCCTACGCCTGCGGTGTCAGCATCCCCATTGACTAGTATGTGCTATGTATTTACTTGGTGACGGGCCTCGTGGCGTAGTCGGTAGTGTAACCGACTTCCGTGCACGAGGTCGTGGGTTCGATTCCCACTCAGGACAATTATTTGTGTGATGAACATAGATATTTGTACTGCGTCTGGGTGTTTTCTATCTATTATATGTATGTATTTACAAAAAAAATAGTAATATATGTATTATATCCGTAATCCCAACCCATAGCACAAGCGTTAAGCTTAGTTTGGGACCAGAGGACGTTCTGTGAAATGTCCGTGAATATTTATTATTATTACGTCTCCACATACTTCCTTTTTTCTTATTTAGGAATTATCCCCATGTGAGGACTACAAACATACAATAAAAGGGCATAAATTACACCTAGTCTCTTAGAATATCTATTTGTCTATGGCACAAACAATAATTGCCCTCATGAAGATGGAGCCCACAACACCCCTCCACAACCCCACCAGAAGACAGATATCTAAATCAAAGAAGCAAAGGCAGCTAAGTTGACAAAGCAGTGAGAGAATAAAGCGTCGGCTTGTTTGGGTTAATAATAATCGACTATTACCAAGTCATAAACTCTTTATACAAACTGAAGATGTGAGAGGTTGGGCTTCAGTAATACTAGCAAAAACAGTTGTGGAATACTAGCGCCACTCCATATGACAGATACTGGGTCCACACCAGTCTTTCACTCCAGTACAATGTAAACATAACGTTAGTCCTTGGCGTTCAATTTACCAACGTTCGGATCGACGAACAGGGCAGTATGGGGCCCTCACCTACTAAATAAACCCGCCGTACGCCGTATCTCCGCCTGTACTGTCTGGCGTACCACTGGAACTGACTTTCATAGCACCGGGTAGATCTTTGCTGTATATTAGTTTTGATGTTTTTATGGAAATAAAATCTATTTGCTTATCAAAAGGTACTCCAGGCACAGGAGCAGTTGTTGCTGGGTCACAGGCTTCGGGTAACGTGAGCACATCACACGCACTGCCAGGGGTCAGCACTTCCCAGTCGGCAGCAGGTGTTAGTACGTCACACGTGCCCCCCGGTGTGAGCACTTCCCACGTGCCTCCTGGCGTGAGCACGTCCCACGTGCCTCCTGGCGTGAGCACGTCCCACGTGCCTCCTGGCGTGAGCACGTCCCACGTGCCCCCAGGTGTAAGCACCTCTGCAATCGCGCCTCCAGAGTCACGCCCCACGAAACGTCGACTGCAACAACGCCCTGTCGCTGCTAAAAGAACAAGAGTGCAGGTATGTTGCACAGTATTAAAGTTGTAATTAATCTTAAGGGGTCCAATGTACAACACTACAGTATTATCTGCAATATGATACAAATAAATCAGGCAGGCATGCATTATGCAACAGATGTATATACTTTTGTACACAAAGCGTAAAGTTCACGCTTATAATTTCAAATCTGTAGTTGGAAGTTCTAGATAACACATTTATGTTGAGAGCTTTAATAAAAACTGCTTTTAGAATATGAAAACAATTCAAAGATCCTTATCTCTTTATGTACATGTTGTCTTAGTATAATCAATATTATTTTGGTTTTAATATGTATAATAAATGGCAATCAGTTTACGGGTTGTATGTAAAGTTTTAAACCTTTAATTGTGCCCTTTAGTGAGGGCAACTGATATAGCCAAATTATACAGCTTACACCAGTGACACATTTAAAGACAGAGAGATTTGAAGAAAGAGAGAGGATACTATAAAACAATTAATAAGTAAATAATTGTATAGGGATTCGAGCGTTCGGTAGAAGTGGAGTACCAGGTGCCGACGTCGTCGCGTTGCGATCAAGACGATGAGGGCGTCATTGTTGTGGACTCTGAGGAAGACGATGAACGATGCACTGGCACCATGTATAGGGTATTTACATGACTTTTAATCATGGCCGTAATGTCACAATACCGCATGTTTACTGCACTGGTCGCGACAGCTACTATATTTTATAGAAACGCAAATTAATTGTAAAGTAATTGCGTATAATTTCTAAGTATGTTTTGAAATAAAACTACGTTTACGGAATCTATCGCGTTTACTTGATTTTTATGCTATCCCGACGTTTCGAATACTTTACAGCATTCATGATCACGGGTGGACTTAGATGGTAGATGTCCAAAGCTGATATGTTGTTTCAACGGCTTCATATACCCACAGTAATATGATTTTACAAATTTTTGGTTTATTTATTTCAACCCACATAATATTCGTATAGAAACGCGATTAAAAATATCTACTCTAATACTATATTATACTCTAAGCTAGTATAATAAAATAAGTATAATACTCCTTTAAGTTTTAAAAATTTTGTTTATATTTAGTGCTTAAAAATTCTACCACAAACTACCAATTAAAATTTTTAAGTAATCAAAAACTACCATTAAGAAAGACAATATTGATTATTAGTTTCTATTATTAAATATATTGATTTTAATAGAAGCTAAGACTAAAAAGCTACCACCGGATCGGAACGCAGCCTGACTGAGAAAGATCCGGCCAGAAAACTCAGTAGGCGACAACTTGTTATGGATTATTAAATTTATGCGGAAAATACTAACTAATCACTACTGTGGGTTTTATCTACACATACAACAACAGCAACATATCAGCTTTGGACATCTACCATCTAAGTCCACCCGTGATCATGAATGCTGTAAAGTATTCGAAACGTCGGGATAGCATAAAAATCAAGTAAACGCGATAGATTCCGTAAACGTAGTTTTATTTCAAAATGTGTGAAATTCGCGTAAATGTTAGGAAGTATTATTCTAAGTATGTGGTAAAAAATTTGCTAATCAATGATTCAATTTCATACAGCAATTCCAAAATGTCTATTTATTCTACTTACAACCAAGCCGAACTTGATTGCAGCCTGCTGGTATGTAGATAGTGAAGTGAATTGTTTTTTTTACTCTTAAGAAAACAGTATAAGTAATAAAAAAATAAGTTTATTCAATAAATAATAAATATGTTTTTTGTAGGAAGGTGAGGATGATGAAGACATTGATGAGGAACAGGAAGTGGAAGGCGGTGAGGAAGAAGAGGAAGTAGAAGGAGATGATGTCGATAATGCTGCACGTCAGGTATTAAATATAAACTCTGTTGCAGCACAATGTTCTGTGCGCTAACTGACTAAGATTATATACAAATTGTCACCACCTCTTTATATTATGGGTTCAAAAATAACAGGGGTATTCCCCTCTACCAAGTGGCCCGTTTATAAGAGAAAACACATTACTATACACACAGAGCAATGATCGGTATTGTATTAGTTATTACTAGACCAATTATTACTAAACAACGTCGCCCATCCTAATTTCATATAAGAGAAGATTCGTAACAAGTTAGGCACTATTACGAATCTTCTCTGATATCAAATTATTGTTAAAGTATTGCTCAAAAACTAGCATTTCGAGACATATCAAACTCTGTCTAAACAGGCATATACATATATAGAAGAGGCATCAATTTTAAATGTTGTCAAAATTTTTGTAGTGTGCTATTTTTTTAATTGAAGTTTGAGTCGAGTAGCGAATATGGTTAAAGTACTTTTATCTTTCTGTTTAGGTACATCCCATAGTAATAATTAGACAGGCCACAAAGTGCCAAAATAAATTGAATTTTATTTTAATTAATTTACAATCTCCACTAATTCTGTTTCTAATAGTTATCCTAGTAGGGTGGAATTAAATCTAAATAATTTTGTGCTGCATTTTTATTTATTTCTTATAAATATAATATGTATATTCAAAAATTTTAAACTGATTAATATTGCTCTTTCAAATCAAAATAAAAAATATGTTCATATGTGTTATAAGAAAACACACAAATCAGTTCATAACAATAATGGTGTAAATTATATTTATGTACTTTCATGGGGCACTAAACTGGCATGCACAATAATAATAAATGATGTTTTAAATAGGAATCTCCTGTGCAATCGCCTGAAGCGGGTGAGGAAGGTGAGGAGGGTGAGGAGAGCGAGGCGCGCGGCAGCGGGAGCGGTTCTGCGGCGGACGCGGAGGCGGAAGCGGAGGCGGACAGCGAGCCCGCACCCCCCATACAACAAATAGAATCCATTAGCAGTGGCACTGAACGTATGTATACACTAACTCGCATGTCTGTGCCATTTTAGACATATTGAAAAAAATAATCAGTTGAGTTCAAAATTATATAAATATATATTATGTTAACAATATTGTCAGTTTGATGCATCTTTAGCTATAGCGTTTATAATAATATTATATGGAATTGTTTACAGTAAGTGGAGGTCCTATCACACAATATCTTTCCTGTAACTACGGTTTCATTTTTTTATGCATAGATTAATTCCATAATTTAGAGAAATTAATTTGAAACAAAATACAGAATTAATTAAAAATGAATTTTTAAAATGTATTTAATTGTAGCGAGTGGTACGTTATCTCTCGGTGGCAGTGGAGCTGATGATGGAGATGACAGCATAGTGCCATCTACGCCTACGCTCTATGTGCCCAGACGCAATGACGGGTAAGTTTTGTTATTTATTTCCAAAATTTAAAATAAGATATTGATAGTGTAAACAAAAAGTTTTATAAAGTTATGAGGGAACTATCCTTTTTTATTGTTAGTTCTGGAAATGTTAACCTTCTAAACCTGCTCTGTGGGTGACTAGTCAAGTTAGGAACGAAAAATTAGAAGTGATAGTGGAAGCGGATTCATATATAAAGCACTAGTCCGTCCTCATGTTTCTCATATCTTTGAAAAAGCGCATCAAAATACCAGCCCGACCCACTAGACCCGTGCAGGGACAGGCGTGACCACTCGAATACAATCTCGTCCAAGACGGTTTGTTTTTAGCGCTCCTTTCTATCACGTATGTGTGTAGGCCTTAGAGTATATAAAACTATAGAGCGCGCCTTACTGAGTATGAACCGTAAGCACAAGTATGAACAGTATCGCGCGTCGTTGAAACGCTCAATCAGTAGCAAAACAATACGGTTCATATTAAGTCGGAGAGCAATCTTTTATTTATTTTTTGATAAAAATGGTGAAATGTACAGTGCCAGGTTGTAAAAACGATTCCCGGCAGCAAAATAAAAGGAATAGTAACATTTATTTTCATCAATAAGTAGAATTTAGTTACTAAATCACTTGTTTTAGCAAAATTCAGAAGGGTCTTAGAGGGGTACGCGGGACAAGCGGGGCGGGTCGTCCCGGCACGCTATCAACCGTCATTTTTTCTTCACGATGAGATAGTGTTGTACCCCAATTAATTTTATACGATATTTTTTTAATAGTGTAATTTTATATAAAAATATTTTGTCTGTCTAATAAATAATCTGGTGATTAAATAATATAAAATAGCTAATTATATTATTAATTTGATACGTGCAATAGTGGAAAAATATATAGACGTAACAATAAAATACTTGTAAATATAATATAATAATTAACCGCCAAAATACTTATATAAATATAATATAATAATTTGCCGTGTGGGGCCGGCTTTAGAATTGTGTGTGTGTTAGTTCACCATGCTGGCCCAGTGCGGGTAAGCAGACTTCACAAGCACGTAGCCGTGGAGTAAATCTCAGGCGTGCAGGTCTCCTCATCCTCATCCCTTACCGAGCAGTAATAACTTTTAAATAAATACACACATAACTAATAATAATAATAAATAAATATTCCTGGACATTTTTACACAACGCCTCTGGTCCCAAACTAAGCTTAACGCTTGTGCTATGGGTACCAGATTACGGATATAATACATATACTACTTTTTTTTTTTGTAAATACTTACATTTAATAGATAGAAAACACCCGGACGCAGTACAAATATCTGTGTTCATCACACAAATAATTGTCCTGGGTGGGAATCGAACCCACGACCTCGTACACGGAAGTCGGTTACACTACCGACTACGCCACGTGGCCCGTCAACAGACTAACTTCGGAAAGTCAGAGGAATATGCCGTACAAAACCTCGGGCTGGAGATTGAACTCGATAAAACTGTCTTTGCAGTCCTTGGTTTTACCGCTTCACTATTTATTAGAATATTGAACATATAATTAATTAGTTCCTAACTTAAGTATATTCCCGGCAAACAATCGATATATTTGCAGCAATTACGTCACGCATAGAACGTCACTATAAAACCGCTATACCATAGTTAAGTACCTATAACACATTTGCCTCAATTGGCACAACTGGAACGAAGCGATGTGAAGGTGAAGGCTCTCAAATAAATTTCCTGCTTCCACTTCTTCTTTAAATGGGGTTTGATAACAGTACTTTACTGATGGTAGGCGGCAGCTTAGCTGTGCCCTTGGTGTGTCTGACGGTCAGCAGCGGCAGTTACCACTTACTATCAGGTGGGCCGTTTGTTCGTCTGCCACCATTGGCAATAAACAAATAACAATAGAAATGTTTATATATATTTTTTAGCATTTGACATGCTTAGCCATATACATTAAACACAAAGTGGAAAATGTGAAATCAAAAATAACAGTTACGAGCAGAATTTGAACCTGCATCTCCTGGATACCGTCCAGATGCTTTGCCAATTCAGCCATCGTGACAACTGCTCTCGACTACTAATTTCGATAACATATTCATACTTAATGTCCTGGGTGACGCCTGCGCCATCTGTCGGAAGCATTTTTATACATCATACCGACTAGGTAAACTTAATTTTACAATTAATATTTTTACCTAATAATGACGCAGCCCAACAAATATTTAGATTTTTTTATATATATTGTTAGCATTTGACATGCTTAGCCATATACATTAAACACAAAGTGGAAAATGTGAAATCAAAAATAACAGTCACGAGCAGAATTTGAACTTGCATCTCCTGGATACCGTCCAGATGCTTTGCCAATTCAGCCATCGTGACAACTGCTCTCGACTACTAATTTCGATAACATATTCATACTTAATATCCTGGGTGACGCCTGTGCCATCTGTCGGAAGCATTTTTATACATCATACCGACCAGATAAACTTAATTTTACAATTAATATTTTTACCTAATAATGACGCAGCCCTATAAATATTTAGATTTTTTTATATATATTGTTAGCATTTGACATGCTTAGCCATATACATTAAACACAAAGTGGAAAATGTGAAATCGAAAATAATAGTAACGAGCAGGATTTGAACCTGCATCTCCTGGATACCGTACAGATGCCTTGCCAATTCAGCCATCGTGACAACTGCTCTCGACTGCAAATTTTGATAATACATTCAACGTCCTGGGTGACGCCTGCGCCATCTGTCGGAAGCATTTACATACACTATACCTACCAGGTACTTAATTTTATAATTAACCACCCAGCCCCCTTAGAATGAAAAACGATATGTTAGACAAACTCGTTTAGCTTTAATGTGATTGGTCGCCTGAATCACGCGTCGAAATCTCGACTAATCAGGAACTAACGTCTTGTTTTTCATTCTATGGGGGCAGGACGTTAAGTATGAATGTGTTATCGAAATTAGCAGTTGCAAGCAGTTGTCACGATGGCTGAATTGGCGTAGCATCTGGACGGTATCCAGGAGATGCAGGTTCAAATCCTGCTCGTGACTGTTATTTTCGATTTCACATTTTCCACTTTGTGTTTAAAATAACAATAGATTTCGCTACAGGGTGCGGTGTGATTTGAATTCGATTTTAAGCTCAACAGAATTATATTTTGTATTCCTTGTAACATTTTATTGATTGTCGCTCACACAGATTCTTCATCAAATGAATTGATGACGTACCTATGAATTGACAAAAGTGCATAGATAGAAAGGGTATAAATACTTTGATTATTAAATACATAATTTCAGTTGATATGTAAGGAACAACTACGTAAAGAAATATGGATTGAATGTGTTCAGGTTCGGCGAGGCGGTGGTGTCGCCGGTGGGCGCGGGTGGGGCGCGCTTCACGTTCGCGGAGGCGGGCGCGGGCGCGGGCGCGGCGTTGGCCGCGCACCACGACACGCACGCCGACCTCGCCGCCGCCCTGCCGCCCGCCGCGCCTGCGCCGCACGCCGCGCGTGAGTATACCTCTCTTGTCGTACGCTCGCGGAGGCAGCGCGGCGGCGCACCACGACACGCACGCCGACCTCGCCGCCGCCCTGCCGCCCGCCGCGCCTGCGCCGCACGCCGCGCGTGAGTATACCTCTCTTGTCGTACGCTCGCGGAGGCAGCGCGGCGGCGCACCACGACACGCACGCCGACCTCGCCGCCGCCCTGCCGCCCGCCGCGCCTGCGCCGCACGCCGCGCGTGAGTATACCTCTCTTGTCGTACGCTCGCGGAGGCAGCGCGGCGGCGCACCACGACACGCACGCCGACCTCGCCGCCGCCCTGCCGCCCGCCGCGCCTGCGCCGCACGCCGCGCGTGAGTATACCTCTCTTGTCGTACGCTCGCGGAGGCAGCGCGGCGGCGCACCACGACACGCACGCCGACCTCGCCGCCGCCCTGCCGCCCGCCGCGCCTGCGCCGCACGCCGCGCGTGAGTATACCTCTCTTGTCGTACGCTCGCGGAGGCAGCGCGGCGGCGCACCACGACACGCACGCCGACCTCGCCGCCGCCCTGCCGCCCGCCGCGCCTGCGCCGCACGCCGCGCGTGAGTATACCTCTCTTGTCGTACGCTCGCGGAGGCAGCGCGGCGGCGCACCACGACACGCACGCCGACCTCGCCGCCGCCCTGCCGCCCGCCGCGCCTGCGCCGCACGCCGCGCGTGAGTATACCTATCTTGTCCGGGTGAGAACTTGCCGGAGTTCATAACTAACAATTACTATGACAAATTAATTTATTGTTTCTTGTAATTTTCGCCGTTAGCGTTAAATGCACTTTTTGATACGAATAAATCAATTCTCAAAACATTTATCACTCCTCTATGGTGAAAGGTAACTCTATGGTGATAGGAAATATGTTTTTCAAACTCTTCCACGGCCTCTTCTGATGATGAAAATTGTTGACCGCACAGCAAAGTATGCATAAAAACGGCGTTATAACACACATACCACTTTGAATAAAAATTAATTCTGCACTGTGTTAGATTTAACAGTGGCATTTTGTTTATCCAAAATCTATACTTACTTATCGTCACGCCATCTCCCTTGTGGGGAAGGCATAGCGAACAAGTGTGCCAAAAGGCACTATTCTTGCATACATTTCTCGCTTCCTCAACATTCATAATTCTCTTCACACGCTCGCCGATTTCGGAGGCTCCTAAGTCCACCTTCCTTAAATAAATGCCCGATTTGGTCTAGATAGGAGAGTCTCGGTCTCCCCCTGTACCTACATCCTTCCACTTTTGGATTCTATACCTTAACCAGTCGCTCGTCCGGTATTCTTTCCACATGTCCGAAACATCGGAGCATTCCCTTTCGCATCTTTACACCAATACTCTCTTAATTCTCTTTCATATCTACTCGCTCTTTTATGTCGCTGTTACGAACACGGTCAGTCAACCTCATTCCACAGATTCTCCGCAGAGATCGCATTTTTACCGCATGATGATCTTACTCTCATACTCCGAAATCTATGACCTTCTAAATATACAGCATACGAACGCACCATGCATTATATTGGTTTGATCGCTTTTATAGTGGAAACTTCGGCTTGAAAAATGAACCGCGAGGAATCCGTGTTTTGTCCGTGTGGTGATGGACTAAGAATACAAGTGTCACCACCCCATCCTTTCCCGCGGGTGTCGTACAAGACGACTAAGGGAAGTAAGCAATTATCACCCATTGCATTACTGGTGGTACGGCTGAGTACCAAGTGAGAATACTCAATTGCTATTGAGCTCGAACGGGTTGGTAGGTCGATACTATCGCGTCCTGTGTGATTGGTCATGAAGCATGTCAGTGTGTTTTGGCTGTAGCAGAAGATAGCCGTTTAATCTTTCATTTCATATCTGAGAAATGAAACAGTGCGTAGCGGCTTGACAATACTCTCGGTATAGTTGAGTCCATGAGCGACTGTTACCACTAACCATCATGTGGGCCGTGGCTCCTCTGCCACTAAGAGAAATAACCATTAAATTAATATAAAAAATATCAAAGGTGTGTGTATTCAAAATTATTAAAGTAATTAGTAAAGCCGATCCGTGTCAAACTACCAAAGAATTAGCGACATGGTTTGACAGTAAAATTAAAAATCTTGAAAAATGTCTGCCTCGTGATGTAAGAAAACAGCGTGTGGTAAAGTTTGCCTTATCTAATAACTACTATTCGATTTAAATATTACGCTGATTTTCGTTGTCCATCTTCATGAAAGCTGAGTGTAAAAACATTTGAAAGGCGAACATGAAATAAATGTCGTCTTTTTTTAAATTTAGAATATCATAGTAATCTTGCGAAAAAAGTTTTATTTAAAAATCTGAAACTGTAGGTTTCATTTTTATTCCAAGGGGTCAGTGCGTTAAAATGGCAACTTCATATTAATCCTATTGTTTTGGTTTTTTTCTTTACATCTCTACCATCATGCCCTAACCCTATTTTTGTATTCACAATTACTGCGGAAAGTAATTTAATTTCAAATATGCTTCATTATACATTAACCATGAAAAATAAGTTAGTAAACTTGCACCCACTGTCTTTTATAAATCCGTTCCCAAAAAATAAACGATCTATTTTCCCCGTCCCTAAATGAGCGTCAACAAACACACCATAGCAATTCCTTAGCATTAATAATTTCTACATCATTGGCATGGTATTATTATTCTCTTTATTTATTTTATATCACATTATATACATTTTTAAATTATATTGTGAAAAGAAACAAACACTCACACAAACATACTTATAAAAATACAAACAAAAACACAAACAAGTAAACATAACAAATCTGAAAATGTATAAAATAATAGACCACCGTCTTCGGGTGCAGGGACCAAGCTGCAATCAAAGTGCTCACAATACGTGCCGTGTCGAGGAGTACTGCCTTTTGCATCAAGCCCTTAATCCAGCTGTCCAATGAGAGTCTCATTAGATGTTGCTCGAGACTCTTGGCAATCAGTCCATTAACCGATATGACTATCGGAACAATAATTGTTGAATCAACATCCCACATGTCGGTAATCTCGTGAGCTAAATCTAAATATTTCATTTGCTTTTCTTTTTCAGCTTTCACGAGATTCTCATCATGCAGAATAGTGACATCCCCAATTATTGCACGGCGCCTCTGATCGGTCTATCACCACTATATCAGGCTTGTTAGCAACAATAGTCCTGTCAGTAATGACAGACCGATCCCAGTATAACGTGGCACGGTCATTTTCGAGAACTGGGTCGGGCACATATTTATAGTATGGCACTTCAATTTCCACCAGATTGTACTTAAGAGCAAGTTGCTGGTGAACAATCTTGGCTATCCGGTTATATCTGTGCAAATAATCGCCGTTGGCAAGACGAGTACAACCGGAAACAATATGTCTGAGTGATTCTCCAGGTCGGTGGCATGCCCGACAGATGTTAACCGTACCATCTTTCACGATATGTTTCCGGTAGTTATTCGTCATCACAACTTTATCCATTATTGCAAAGACAAAACCTTCAGTTTCTCTGAAGAGATCACTGAATTGCAGCCAGGAAACAGATGCTGTAAAGTCAATATCAGGCCCATGTAAGGCCCGATAAAAACGTCAATGCAGCTCCTTGCTCCTCCATACCTCCCGGCGGTCCTCAATGCCAAGTACTATAGACTTGTGCCAGTTCTCTTTAGCCAAAGCAATATTATTATTATTTCCATTAATGCAATCAGACTTTATAGACAGCTTGATTTCCCAATCGGAATGTTTCTAAACAATTCCATCCTGAATTATTATTTATTTCAGTACTTTTATGTATCCATCGTCTTCGTTGTATGTTTCAATCTTTATGCAAGGTCTAATATAGTGCAATACACAATAACGGCACCCTGCGTTAAAGAAAAAATCTTATATTGCGGGGGACGTTACAAACATACAATTTAACAAGCACAAAGTTAACCTAGGCTCAGAAATAACATGCTGATCACGAATTGTCCAACGTTTCATATCGGTTCTTTCATTTCATATCGGTGAAATGAAGTGGTGAGCAGCGGCTTTACAATACTTTCGGTATAGTTGAGTCCATGAGCGACGGTTACCATTTACCATCAGATGGGCCGTGGCTCGTCTGCCACTACATGCAATAAAAATAATAAAAAAGTGGGATTGAACCCACAATACTCGGGTAGGAAGTTTATACCTAAACCACTCTGCCATTAATGCATTGATAAATTCCATTAATTTAAATAAAATTTGTGCCTTACGCATAGCATAATGTTTACATTAAAACCATTTTTAGTAGCAGCATCCAAAATTGCATTTATTTACTTAATTTGTAAAGTCCTGTGACACAAGCTTATATTATTTACCTTTATGTAGTATTGTCAATTGTATTATCTGCAATAATCTAAATGTGTTCTTAAAGCGGTTGATATGTGGAATTGTAAAGTTTTTTTATACAGGAGCGGAGAGCGCAGAGACGCGTGATTGGGAGGAGTCTCGAGCTGAAGAGGAGGCGGCAGCAGTCAGCTCACAGGGCAGCGAACCCTCCTCCCCACATCAAGTATGTATTTATCAGTGTACTTCTCAGTAAGTATATTGTATATATATTAAAGTGTCCGAATCAAAAGCGCGCGCCAGTCTTCGTTTGGTCGACCGACTTGACTATACGTTCAATATAATAATATGTAGGTATATATACTGTAAACGAGTGCGAAAACGTGTAACAACTTCTCGAAAGTGAAAAAAGAACATGGTGTATTATATTTTCCGTAAGTAGAGTAATGTTTTACCATTTGCAAGTATTATTTTGCTTAAAAACAAAGAATTTTATATAAATAGTGAATATGTATTTGTAAAAATAAATCATCAATATATGATATTCACTAGAAGCTGCATAAGGTGAATCATGGAGCGGCCTATTGGTAGAAGCTAATAAGCTATTAAATTATTGCAAAGAAATTCAACACTATTATAATAGTACAAGGTTTCAAATTAGAATGTAGACGGTTGGTTGTATTAATATAGACTGTCTATTAATTAGACACTTTTTTCGTGAATTTTGTACTAGACCCGACGTCCATTTTTATTAGGCCAATGCCTTGCAACTCCATAAAGCAATAAGCGGTCCTTTCCATAAAGTAAAGTAAAATTTTTAAAAAGCATATGTTGATCGATTGGTTCTAGTGGTAGAGCCTTGTTTATCCCAGCATGAATGGGCCGGCTCGACCGGGGATGTATCATCCTCTCACAAAAGATCAGCGTATAACAACAGTAGGTACTCCTACAGTTGAGAAGAGTAGTACCGGTCAGTCTTGGCGTTAGTGCGGTGTTGCGCGCTTGCGGCACCACTATCGCGCTTGCCCTGGACATACAGACGATTTAAAGATGTTTTTCATAGTGATAACTCTATATCTGAGTGCTACAATTTGTTTATATTATATCTTTCTTCTCTCTCTTGTAACGATATGTGTTTAAACCTTACACGTCTTTCAAATGTCACTCTCTATATCGTTCAATTGACGAAGTGCTGCCTAAGAACCTTCTTTTTTGGAAATGGTAAGTTGTTAGGTCCATAGACAATAGGGTGTCCCAAAAAAATTTAAGTATTTTTTTTTTCAACGCATACCCTCTAATTATATTTGAATGGTGTTAAAACAATTGTAAACAAAATTTTATGCACTTAGAACCAAAACAACCCGTGCCGACTTGCATCGATATATTATTATGTCTGTACTCACTTACTGTGGCGCGCACAAGCTAACATATCGAAGTGATTATTATTACATGTTTGTTTTATTAATAAACGCATAATTTTCATTCAATCAACATGTCATTGGAATTACACAGTTCTAAAAAAGGTTTTTTTAATAGGGAATGTAAAACATCAAATTATCATCAAAACTTCCCTTTGGACAATAATGTTCTATAACATTCGTGAATTTAAGTGTCAATGAAACCGTGAATCTTTCTATTCGCGAGTGTATTATCTATTGAGAAAAGGCACGTATACCGACCCGACCTAACTGGTGTTAAGAAACTAGTCACCTTTAGGGATTTACATAAAAATTCAAACAAAACACAAGATGTGTTCGAGCAGCGAAGAGTTTGTTACAAAATTGAACAATTTGTTTGACATTGCACATACCGATTCTGTTCAATTAATTAGTATAAATGAAGATAGGATCTTCTTGCAGCGCCAGAGAGAACCAGGTCGACCAGGTTACTTAGCTGGAGTGAATAAAAAATTGAGCGAAAAAGAGGAATAGGCGCGCCTTAGAAAACATTGAGGAAGAAAACCGGCGTGCTGACTATTACAGTTCATCCTTGCTTGCTCAAACTATTTCGACATCATCTTATCAAGAATATTCGTCTTCTGATTCTGAAGTATTGGATTTACAAGAAAATTTATCCGTCTCAACTGAGAACACACAGTTCGGACACTAATAAAACTTGTGTGAGGAAAAATGTTATTACTCCAAAGTTAGTGGCCGCTTTAGATAGGTTATTATTGAAACACTTAGATACAACACGGACGAATTTTACATAAGCAAGTCCTCTATTCGAAGAATTCGTACGGAAAAATTTTTCATTTTAGCGCGTAGAAGCTATAAAGATCGATTTTCAAAACGAGGTATCTCACACTGTAACTGCCCATTGAGATGGTAAACTGTTGCCGGCTTTAGATGTGCGCAAATGTAAAAGAAGAACGTCTTCGCTGATAATTATTTCGTATGAGGGTAAAGAACAACTTACCCCGGAGCCAAAATTGGATAACTCTACAGAAAGTTTGGGCACAGGCAGTTTGGAATGCGATTACAGAGTGGAATATCGAAGCAAATTCTGTGTTGTGATCTACTGCTTTAATAAAAAATTTATAGAGAAATGCTAATGTTTGCTTGCCACCGTCAAATCTACGAGTTAGTATTGAAAATCGTGTTTGAAACTAAAATTAGCCAACAATCCTGACATTTCATTGTTGAAAAATTTCCCAGGAAACCTGGATAAATATCGATCCTGAGAAAATAAAGTTATTATACAGCTAAACGAGTGTATATTTACTGACTATACACTAATTTCTAAAATATCCTCTATCGTCTTCATACAAACTTTTTGTTAAAAGTTTGGCATCAAGTCGGCACGGGTTATCGTTATCCGATCTCAATAATATTTATTATTGTTGTTATTAGGGTCAAATAGAAAAAAACTAAAGGGTATGCGTAGTTTAAATCGTAAAAAAAATTTTTGTCCTGTTAGCCTGGGACATCCTAATAGACAATGTACCTATCGTGTGCACCCCAGCAGATAGCGGAGGAGGGCCGCGAGGCGGAGGCCAGCGCGCCGGCGGCGGCCCCGCGGCGGCCGGCGCACGCGCCGCCCCCGCACGCGCAGCGCTGGATGCGCGCCGCCGGTAAGCCCAAGTCTTCATAGTCAATGCATTACCTCCCTCGACCTACATGATGTTACAAACATTCTATAATTGCACTACAACACCACCAATTGTAACTGAGAAATTGCACATACTCTTCTTTACGTAAGTGCGCTAAGCTAGTGGACCTAAAAGTCCTTTGATGCAATTAAGACAAACCGTTTTTAAAGATCAATTCTCAGAATAATTCAATCTCGCCTATATATATTTACTACAGTAAAAATTAAGTTATGATATTCATTATACTCGTATTAAGCAATATTCAACTGTTTCGCAGTTCACTGAAGGATTTTGTTTACAATTATACAACTTTGCTTCTATCACACGAGTTCAGCGTCATCTGAATGCGAAAGTGCCCCAACAGATGCTATCATCACTGAAACACTTCTTTCTATCAACCTCGTGCAACCCTGAACACATCATTTCATTTGAAGTTTGACATAATGATAAATATGAAGAACAATAACCAAAAAGCGAGCTCATTTGCAAGCAAAGTACGGTGTATTATTATACATTTGATTGCTACATTAATCATATCTTTATTTCTTGCAATTAAAATTTTAACTGCGTTACACGAAAATGCAGCAACATAACTATATTCTCGTGTACATTTAACCATATTGATTTCACAAGCCAAAACAAAATCTCAGATATAAATATTTCAGTAAGATATTTCCTTCATTCAGTGATGATAATTTGTGAATCAGCTTGGTGGCGAACTAAAAATACAGTTATTATCACACCATTTTTCCCCGGATATCGTATGAATGGACTAAGAAAATTAAGCTATTACTGGCATTACTGGTGGTAGCGCTTGGTACCAAGTGGCACTGGAAATTTATTGTGCCTAAGCGGGTCGGTACCACCGTCTGGGTGAACCACCTTAGTATGTTTTGATTGTAGCAAGTGATAGCCCATTAATTTTTCATTACCGTAATAAAATTGTGAGGGGTGGCTTGACAGCAGTCTTAGTATTGTTAAATATATTAGCTATAGTTACCATTTACCATCAGGTGGCCACCAAAGCAATAAAAAAATGAAACAAATTATTTGCAAAAGTCAATGGTGTCATGCGAAATCTAGACCTCTGACTGAGGATTGAACTCATTACCTGCTTAGGCAATCGTCGGTCTCACCACTAGGCACTCACTACCATTTTTGCTTCTGCGCAAGTTGACTTAATCCGAAAAACTAAACGGATCTTCGGACGCGTACGCCTTTTCATCTAAAAGTGGCGGTTTATAATCAGTATTGTTCTATCAAAAACTAAATGTTTTATCAGTTAATATTGACGTTAATATCTTGTTTTTGATGTGAAACATCTAATGCGGAGGGAGGGTAAAATCGGCTGTTAGCGTGGTGACGCTTTTATTGTACTTGTCCTGTTCAAATCTTGCAAGTTAAATTTGAAACAATTCCCGGTTTCTCATTTTGCTGAAATTTTACACGCATATGTATATCACGTGACAATGCAATATTATGATGACATGCTGCTCTGATGAGCTGATCTGATGATGAAGCTGGAAAGTGGACATAGGGACTCTATAATAAAACGGCGTAACTCCATCGAGTTTGGGCTCGTATGATTCGTCTTGACCAGTACTTTGTCTCTAGATGGTATCCAGGGTCGGATGATGGAGCTGGAAGGTGGCCATGCGAAACTCTGTAATTAAATGATGCAACTCCATCGAGTTAGGGCTTTGAAATGTCTTGACTAGTACTTCAGACCTAGATGATATCCAGGGTCTGATGATGGAGCTGGAAGGTGGCCACAGTAACTCTGTAATGAAATGACGCAAACCCATCGAGTTTGGAATCGTTTGATTCGTCTTGATGAGTACTTTGTCCTTAGATGGTATCCAGTCTGATGATGGACCTAGAAGGTGGCCATAGGAACTCCATTATAAAACGACTAGCTCCATCGAGTTTGGGCTCGTATGATTCGTCTTGACGAGTACTTTGTCTCTAGATGGTATCCAGGGTCTGATGATGGAGCTGGAAGGTGGCCACAGTAACTCTGTAATGAAACGACCCAAACCCATCGAGTTTATACTCGTTTAATTCGTCTTAAGGAGTACTTTGTCAAGTTATGATCATTTTGTTTCTACAATATTTTGTAGTTAGTTAGTATTTCGATGTTTTTACATCTGGTAGACGTCCCGCGACGTCTAGTTTTTTTTTAATTACATACTATTTTACCTAAAATGTCCTTGCAAAATGTTACCATCTAAAGTTTTTAAAGAGGCTTCATTAAAAATGGTTTTAGTAGAGAAATAAAGAATTTGTCTGTTCAATTTACATAAAATGTTCAGCTGGTTAAATATTGATTCAAATTTACAGACAGCGAGAGTGGACCACGAGGACGGGGCATGCGACGCGGGCGTCCCTCAAGACGATCTCATAATTACATGAGGTTTTAACTTAGGGTAGTCACACAAGTTCCCTATTACCTAGTTTAAATTGTAATTAATAAGCTGCTGATGTTTTTTTATATTTGTGGAGTATCGTTGCAAAAGGGCTTATTTCTTGAAGAAAATTTTAAGTGGATTGGACACATTGTCATAGTGGTCTCTTTTACGTAAAACATATTGTTGTTTTTTGTAGAGAATTTTCTAGAGGAAATAAGTTGTTACAAACAAACGTAATATTATTTAAAATCATTGAGAACGTGAAGTTAAGACAGAGTTGAGCTACAACAATAAGTATTTTTTTCCAAAATAAGATATAAGCCCTTTTGTACAGACCAATCCTCAATTAAGGTTATCCAAGATTTACTACACTTCTTAATGTCATGTTTCTTATTTGTGAATTTAATATTAAGTGCTAATATAAACAGATGTTCCAAACGAATGCTCATTCTTTTCACTAAATGTATATTATGTTTATAGAATAAGAAAAGCCAGCATTACCTTTACTGTTCTAAAACTCTTGTTTGCCTTTTTATATGATTCCATTATTAAAGTAAACAAACACATACAGAATATTTCATACAGTTTAGGTAGCTGCTGTACGCATTTGAAAGTATGTAAGAAAAGTTTGTTTAGAGAACAAGTTATTAGCATCCTTATGTAGATTATTATTAATGGTCTAGCTACTTCTGTTATTTTAGCAGGGTATGCTATTTGACATGCCAAGTGGACATTGTCAATGATTTAATGCTGAAATACGGTTTTATTATCTCTAGTTGTATGGATAGGAAATTACGTGTAAGGTGCCGTTCAAAATATACGCCAATGAGGTGGAGGGAAGCTTA
Organism: Leucoma salicis; assembly: GCA_948253155.1. Taxonomy (NCBI): domain Eukaryota; kingdom Metazoa; phylum Arthropoda; class Insecta; order Lepidoptera; family Erebidae; genus Leucoma; species Leucoma salicis. Next base: position 18,367,235 of record OX411818.1, read on the forward strand.
GGGGGGATATAATGTTGTAGTTTAATTGTGGCTAAGTTTGAGGTTGGGAGGGAGCTGACCCAAAAAAATCAGAATTTAGCTTTAAAGAACAAATTATTTGTGAGTGTGGAAAAAAATATTTTACTGCGAGCGGGATTCTCTTTTTCCACATTTTCACAAATAATTTGTTCTTTAAAGCAGCTGAGCATGTCGAGTGCTGAAATACTGATCAAAAAATAATTTATCTTGATGTGAATTATGAATAGCCACACAGGTAGCAGTAACCCTGTTTTACAATTACATATGGATGACGACAGTATCGGTCAAAGAAAAAAAATAGTAAAAATAATATAGTACTTAGTTTCCTTTAATTTAAATATTATCTTCCCCCATATCCTAATGCAGTTTGCTATCCAATATAATGAACGAAATTTGCGCTGGATCTTGGAGATATTAAAGGACAATATTGTTGGTTAACTGGGCTCAACCCAAATGTAACAATATTCTTTAGCAAGACTAGCCACATTATATTTGGAGGTAAAGATCCATCACATCTACTGCCATAACTGTTCGTGGCAGTCAGTCCTAACGGAGAACGTGTTTTCAAGGTAAGCGAAACTTCTACATCTTGAACTAATTAATATCATTAGACACAGTTAATGAGCGAAATATGTGAGAATCACAAATCTCGAGAAATCGTGTTTGCTGTGTCTACTAGGCCTTCATAAGGATTTAGTTTAAACATCGTATTACTCTAGATATTCAGGCGGATGTAGATCTATTCATTCCAATTTGCAAACACTGATACAGTCGTAAACAAATTGTGTAGAAAAAATCCGACTACAACATAAACACATAAAATCCAATGGAAATGAATTGTAGTTAAAATATTTTTTATTACATGATACGTTTTAATTCCGCTATGAAAAACGATCAAAAAGAATAATTTTCTAAATTGAGAATAATATTCTGATGTGTAGTGAAACCTTAGGTGCTACTCTTGTCATCGAATATAAGTAAAACAGGTATGATCGTTTTTAACACGGTTTTTCTTAGCTTCGCCTGTACCTATCTAACGGAATCTTTGAACGTGTAATTTCACCCACTTCAAAACGCCGGATTAAATTGAATCCAAAGAGTATATACCGGAAAATTAAAACAGCACACTTCGAGGACTGATTAAATTCAATACAATACAATAATTTAGACAGTTTGTTTTCTTGTTTTGTTTTGTTTAACCGGTCCTATCGTCACACGACAAAAAAAGATAGGGTATTTTATATAAAAATGCTTTTGATGCTGTGTTGAGACTAAAAGACAAAAAAATAAATTATAGTTTGTAAAAACTAAAAAACACGCTAGCTAGTTGAACTAAAATGTCTTCCATCCATCCTTCCATCAGTCTTTTAACGTCCACTGCTGCACATAGGCCTCCCCAAAGGGGGCATAATGCCGTAATCGCCACGCTTGGCAGGCGGGTTGGCGATCGCAGTGAATGTTGTTAATACTCGCGGGAGTGCTGCTGCCCACTCCGCCGGTATTGCCTCAGTCGGCTCTTACGACTCCCGTGGGTAGAGAGGGGTGGGACAATTCTAAAGCCGGCCCCACACGGCCAACTAAAATGTAGAAAATAATATTATAACAGATGATTTGTAAAGAAGCGTGGGGTACTTTTTACTATTATCTTATAACAGCTAACAATGATCACTTTGTAACATTTGATGTCGAGCACCACACACTTTTCTTACAGTCATTATTATTTACTCAAATAGTGTTTTCTACTTTTTATTATACTAGCTATTAAAACGTGTTTTTTTTTTAGTTTTATAAACTATCATTTTTAAGAGGATAACACATACCGTAAATTGTGAAAAATTAAAAATAAACAAGTAATTACTGATATTGCGATGTTAGTCCTGAAGGAAATACTTGTTCCATGTTTATTTTGCTATAAGTTTTCGCTGGCTAAATCGTCAAAGTTGCTAACTCTATTTTAAATTGACTATTTGGTATCACCAGAAAGAAAAAAAATAATACGCATTAGTTATATTGGTGCAATATTTTATGCCAACTCTGCTGGTGACAAAGTATTTAGAAATATATATTTCTAGTTTGAGTATTTCATCTTCTTAAAAATAAATACATGACTGTTATTTTTTCTCTCTTTGACCAATGTCAATAACAGTACGAATGGGTGTTGGCAATTTAGCTTGAGACTAAGAGTGCCAACATTTACTGCCGACATTTATGGTTGTTATAAGACAAGAAAATAGAGGAAGGTATGAACACGTGGTCAACTTGAAAATTAATAATTATCGTATTTTTAATTATAATGAAAACTAAAAGAAAACAGATTGAATGAATAAAATTCTCAAATTAAGATAATTATTGACATTTAACATTAAATATTGACGACTGTATATTATAATATTAAATTAATACCTAGTCCTATTCTGAATATAAAGTAAAATATGGCAATAATTTAGACTAGACTATTGTTTTGGGAACATTATAATAAACATATCATGTAATAGAAAATGATTACTAAATAAAAGTTATTATATAGCTTTTTTATTGATTATTAAGGTTTCATGAAGCCACATTGCATGATTTCAATGCACAGTGGTCCTGAAAGTGAAAATAATTTAGTAATTTACCTTAGTATATTTAACAAGGTGGTAACTGCATATCTTGCTAAAATAATATAGTGTATTACTTAGATATAATATAGTTCCAAAAGTATAAATCCAATTCTGAAAATGTATAATTTAATTCTTCAAATAATACAATTAAATAATAGTACTAGTTTATGCAAATAATTAGTTTATAGTTCTTCTAAAATTCTTAACAACATATTTTTTTTGTGTATATGTATTATGTAAGTTTAAGTAAATTTAATTTTTCTTACAGTAATTTTTTTTATAATAATTAGTTTATTGTTCAGTTATTTACACTGTGAAGCAAAATTATTGTCATTTTAGCTTTACAGTAATAAACCGTACATGTGACGTTTTTGTGACTAATTATAAATTACCATTTTAAACAATAGAGGATTTGTGTAAACATTGTTTTCTAAAATGTGCTGCGCGTTAAAAAGAACATCTTTTTCTGGCAATCTGACTCAGTGCTTGTCATTAGTTATTTATCAATTAGTATTAGTGCTAATATAGGTTGTGCTTTATGATGATCCTATATTGCGCCAAATAATGCTTGTAGGTTGATAAACAATGTGTATTTAAATTTTACTGTAATTGTTAAACAAACTATATTAGTCATGTGATAAGCAATAATAACCCTAACAGACAGTATAAAATTAATTAATTAAATTGGTGTAATCGTACAATTTGCTGAAAACTAGAAAAAAAAACCAGTAAAGTTAGACCAGTTATAACTCGACGCATCTAGAACAGTGGTAATGTTTTCTTATTGGCATTTATTAAATCAAATTACATTTATGATGGCATTTGAAAAGGTTTCTTATTTACCCTTCCATCTTTTGCACAGATATCATACATGCGGTATTGTTGCAGTGTATCACTTCGATCTACCAATACGTGATATATTTCTGTCTCAAAATATAAATATAGAGTTACAGACCTACAATTTATAAATGTCTATGTGCAGTGTAGTGCAGTATTTAGGTTAAAAATTATATTAACAAATACCAACACTATTACTACAAAAGTAAAGGTGCGTTGGTGGTATCATGTCAAGGAAATTCTTATAAGGTCATAATGCTGCCTATCCACCAATGTGGAGAGGAGAGGAGCGGAACGGAGCAGAGCCGACATTAACCAATAGAATTATATAAATCCGCTCTGCTTCAATAGATTTGCGCAAAATATTAGCACCGCTACTATCCTCTCCATCCATCCATCCATCAGCCTTTCGACGTCCACTGCTGGACATAGGCCTCCCCAAGAGCGCCACAACGAGCAGTCCTCTGCTGTTTCGCTCATATGGGGGATAGTGCCGTAATCGCCACGCTTGGCAGGCGGGTTGGCGATCGCAGTGGATGTTGATAATACTCGAAGGAGTGCTGCTGCCCACTCCCCCGGTATTCCCTCAGTCGGCTCTTACGACTCCCATGGGTGGAGAAGGGGTGGGACAATTCTAAAGCCGGCGCCACACGGCCAACAAGCTACTACCCTCTGCATTGGTCAAATCATTAAGTATTGAATTAGAAAATATTTATGTGATGCTGCATATTCTCAGTGAGCTCCAGGAGAACTCTTAATTATCGCGATGATGGACGTTTAAAGTTGGTGTAGCCACGACTCATCGCGAGAATTCAACAACAGCATTCGCATTGGATTGATGATAGGCGATATCTCCAGTGGCGGTACAATTGAAGCTATTGAAAGTTCCAAGTATGGCCACCCAATTTATCGCGTTAACGCAATAATTATCGCGATGATGGGTGTTGACGTTGCCCATTTGTGTGACCAGAGCATATTATGACGTTTATAGGGATATCAAAAGTATTGGCCGTATCCGATAAAAAATACTATGAAGAAACTTCAGGGAAAAAATTTAACCAAAAAAACCTTTTTTTTTGTTAAGGCGGGAAAAAATGTTCCTAAACTAACTCCCCGTTGTTCGGGGCAACGAACAAGGTAGTGTGGGGCCCTCACCCACTAAAGAAACCCGCCGTGTGCAGTCTCCGCCTTTATTGGCAAGCCACTGGAACTATGTTACATTCCTTCGGTGGTCCGCTGGTAAATTTCACACCTCCCAATAAAACCTTACCTATCTAAAATTATAATTTCGAGGCCCGTCGGGAAGTGACATGACGCACCAAAAATGCTAATGAAATTGCATTGTCCTTGATTTATAGAATTTAAACATACCATTACGCCTGTATTCCCCAAAAGGGGTAGGTAGAGTTGTATTACACACCCACGATTCGCCAGCTATGTTTATGTCCCACGTAATAGGGGGCGAGCCTATTGACGTTTACAGGGCACATTTCCAAACGCCGGGCTGCTACTGAGAATTTTTCTTTTTAGGAATTTAACATTTTTTGAATTCCATATGAGTGGCAAACAAGTATACGGCCTATCTAATGAAAAGCAGTTATCGCATTGTAATAGACTCGCGCGTCACCATCTATAAAGGGATAGGTTGAGAAGTAAGGGAGTGTAGGATGGATGATAGAGAGGAAAGGACAGATAATAAAAAGAGGAGTGAGGGGGTAGGTCGCTGTCACCCATCATATGAAACATAACACAAGGAGCATTTACCCTATTTCATGCTAATCTTCTTTGAGAGGTGGGTACTTTTTGATCTGTTATTAATTATAAGAATCTATATCATTATATGAAGAGAATTATGAATGTTGAGGAAGCGAGCGATATATGCAAGAATAGTCTTTTAGCACTCTGTTTCGTCTGCCTACCCCGCAAGGGAAACGGCGTGATGATAAGTATATAATTATTTCTTATAATGCCAAATGAGCTACGGGCAATCTGATAGTAAGCAATAGCTCTCCTAATATAAAAGTTACTCTATGGCAATAGCTACTATGATTCGCATACAAATTCAAATTCAAATTCAAACCACTATGAAGATTAATCTCTATACTTGAGAGGAGTGGGATTTAGAGTGGCTATCTTCTTCAGCAACCGGAACACATGGTGGAATCTACCTATTCAAGTTTAGCAATGTGATAGCTTTCACTTGCCGACATACCCTATTACCACCAGTAAGAAAACAAATATTAAAATTTATGGAGATAAAACTGAAAATAAGCAAGTCAATGAAGAAAACTTTTGCAGTCTTACTAAACAAAAAATATTTATTTTAGAATCAAAAATAAAGAGTAGAATCCCCATCAATCTTGAAATTGTTGAATAAGAAGCTCTTTATCTTTATATTTACAAACTTATATACTTTTTAGAACATACACAAAAATAGAAACAAAAATCTACTAGCACATAAACACAAATGTTGAGTTTTTATGTAGTTTATTGTTTTTGATACATGAATAATTACTTGCCTAAACCAAACAAAGAATTAGAAACAATGCAATATTTGCTCCAAATTTAAGTGATTGCACTAATCATAAAACAATGTGAATGTGCCACTAAAAGATTAAAATTACCATAAAACATAATACATTATTATTTATAAGCTAAACCTTAAAATTAAGTTTCACCATATGGTCAGGTATTTTAACACAGTAATAATGCAATTAACATAGGTAATGAAATTATTTTATGATACAAAGATATCAATATCCATAAACATTTTCATCGGAAAATGCTATGTAAAGAAAGAAGTCTTCGTCGTGATGCTCTTGGTACAGAGAACCCATTGTGGCCGAAGTAGGAGGAATTACGTTGTTAACAAAAAAGAAGAGCGCGTCTTCTGGTCGTAGATGAATCCGTTTCCTGATCAAGAAATAGAACTGCCCCACGGTTAGATCAGACGGTACCAAATATTTCTTTTTGTCGAGGTCTCCAAGTCTAGCCTTCGGAGCTTTCTCAACAATCACTGGAACGCGATCCGGATACTTCCTGCGAATTTTCTCGCCCTCGGTCTTTCTTCTCTCAAAAGTATGCTCTTCTTTATATTGGAATTTCATATTGAGATATTGCGCACTTCACAATTTGAAAAACTATCGACAGTAATGTCGGGACTGATATCTACTGCGACTTGTTTTTTGTTTTTGCGATAAATGACTTTAGAGCAAGCAATGACGCAATCAGCTGTAATGACAAGCACAACACAAAGCATTAGGTATTCTATTTTTTATATTGGCAAGCAAAGGCCGATTAACTACTTTTTGAAGGATTTCCGTGTTTTTTCTTTGATATGACTTTTGGTCTTTGGGTAATAAGTAATAGGAGAGGGCATAGCATTATAATAATTATTATTTATTAGAGTGAAGAAGTAAGCCCGCGAAGCTCATCATTATGTGATGAGTGTTTTGTAGATCAAACATTTCATCATGGTATGCCTTTGTGACTAACTAACTACTAGGTAAATGCAATTGGCTGCGTCATTATTTGGTATGAATCTTAATTGTAAATATTAAACTTATATGGCTAGAACAATATATGCAAACAAACCCGAAAAGGTGACGTCGGTATAATGTATGAAAATACTGCCGACAGATGGCGCAGGCGTTACCCAAAGACGTTGTATGAATGTTTTATCGAAATTAGCAGTCAGGAGCAATTGTCACGATGGCTGAATTGGCAAAGCATCTGGACGGTATCCAGGAGATGCAGGTTCAAATCCTGCTCGTGACTGTTATTTTCGATTTCACATTGTGTTTAATGTATAGTGCTAAGCATGTCAAATGCTAAAAATATATATAAAAATATCTAAACAATAAATATATTCTAGTGTGATTGCAGTAGTTATAAATATTTAAAAATGTCTCGGATTAATTCAAGTATCCTCTGAGAATATTTTCAAAAGGACATTGTAAATAAAAAGAAAAGTAGATACAGTGTTTGTAGCATAATGATTAGCTATAAAACTACAACTCGTAATCCAAAAACTCTTATCTAAAATCGCCATATTGAGCTTTTTTAGGTATACGTCATACCTATTATAGACACCTACCAAAAAATATTATTAGGTACCTACTCCACCGGTAGTAGACTGTGGACAAAACATCGTCTGAGTTTAGCAGTAGGTAGGTACCTAGCATCAGGTTCCTAAGTTTATCCCACGAAAAATTTCTAGGAACCGGAAGGCTGTGGGTGGATGGACCCGGGAACGTCTACCACCCGCAAGGCCTCCCGCGAAGGTGTGACGCTCTGTGTGCGGATGCGTCGCTCAGTAGAGGATACCCTAAAGGTTAAGTCGCCGGCAGACCTCTGAAGCAATGTAATACAGTTCCAGTGGCCCGCCGAGAAACAATTTTCCTAACCGCACACCCCGTCGTTCGGGGCAACGAACAGAGTAGTGTGGGGCCCTCACCCACTAAATAAACCAGCCGTGTGCCGTCTCTCCGCCTTTATTGGCGGGCCACTGGAACGATGTTACATTCCTTCGGTGGTGTGACATTCCACCCTACGCATGATTGATAGCTTCATTGAATCAGAATCTGCTATCAAATCTACAATAGCAGTTATTGATAAAGATTCTCCATAATCCATATCCATAATAATTACGAGGTGTCTCCGTGTCTCCTAAACACTTGTCGTAAAATACTAGCAAAAAGCTGTGCTGTATGAGAGTTCGCGATTCCAAGTGAATCACATATCATCAGTTATAGGGGAGAGTGGGGGAATTGGAGCCATGTAAGGAAACGTAAAAAAAAATACCAGTTATAGTTACAATATTTTTTTTATATTAATCAGTCATTTAGTTATCTTTCTTTCAGTAATTACTCACAAAATTTTTAAAAATATAGCTTTAGCTAGTTAAAATCACCTTTTTTATAGAGTTTACGTTCACTCCCATTACCCCATATATTGGGTAATGAGAGCCAAAAAACCTTCATATGTGTAATGAGAGCCATTACATAATATTAAACAAAATTAAACTTTTTTTTTCACATAACAGAAACTTAAACAATTCAAAACTATAAAGTAATCAACAAAACGTAATAATAAACAAAAATAAAGCATTTTTGAAGAAAATTTTCCTCTGAGGGTTCAGAACCATTGTCACACACTTTACTTTCGTTGATAGACGATTTCTCAGTGATGCTGTCTTGGAATAAATTGTTGGTTGTTGCTTTTTATGTTTGTTTTTTTGAGATGATTTATTCTTAATCTTTAATTTAGTGTTCTTAGATTACATTTAAGAATTTTCTTTGGTCTATTCTCTTTTTTATTCTTCTCCTCTGCTTGTCAAGACTTGTGAATGCTGTTTATATCTCTTACTATTTGTTGATTTTGTTAATGTTTGTGGACGAGGACTTAAAACATTTAATATATCAGCAAAACTTGTAGAAGCTTGTAATATTATTACTATTTGTTAACCTGCACTGTTTCTTCAGCGTGCTATAGGGTATTTGATATTGCTGTGCCACTTTGTTAACTGATATTCCTTTAAGTTGTATATTGTATACCTATATTTCTATTGCAGACTCAAACATTGCCGAAGTCCAACTAGACTTTGATATCGCTCGCTTTCTAGTTCATGGCATCTAAAAATAAAATATACATTAGATTCGAATTTTGCTTCTCGAAAGGGGTAATAGCCATGGCGGGGTAATGGGAGCGTGAGTGGCTCCTATTACCCGAATAGTAACCATCTCAAAATAACGAAACTAACCTAAAAAGAACATTGCTAAATTATCTATTATCTACTATTATCTTGAAGTTTACGAAATAATGCATATAATAGATACAAAATACAACTGAATAATAAAAGTTTAGATACTTACTTTGGTTGCGAGATTTGGCACTTTTTAATAACAAAGTGTAACAAAACCGACGTGGACTTGTCACCGCCATGCGTGCGCTATAGAGATGTGTAACTCAGGAGTGATTGATACAAAAGATGTATAATCCTTTCAAAATGCGTAATCAATCTTTAAATCTTTGGTTTCGAAAATACATCTTTAACTCATTAGCTCACTACGTTAGGATTGAATAGATGGAATGATGGACGTAGATTTAGAATGAGACAATAGATAAAGGATATTGTGAATTGAAAACAGATAACATAAGTTGTAGGCACGCACAAACGCACTCTTGAAATACAATGACGATAGGTACACAGAAACTTAGACTCTGTCGTTTTAGTAAAAAGCTCAAAACCAGTTGCGACTTGAGGGAATGAAAGAATAACTACATGAATCAATAGATATTTGCATCACTTATGATCAACTGAATGAATAACGTCATTCGTAACCAAAGATTTAAAAGAGTTAAAGATTTAAGAGTGATTTAAATCTTTCGAAGAAAAAGATTTATAAATCCCTGATCTCATTGGTGATTTAGTTTGCGCATCTCTGGTGCGCTACTAACCCAGCCAGCGGAGATCGAGTGATATAACCGAATGTTTCCGAAGCTATTTGCGTCATATTGGCGCGAATTGTACGATCCTGTCTGGGTATATTGTATTGGCTCCTATTACCCGCTAGCTCTACATTATTGGCTCCTATTACCCGCTAGCTTTCACTCTCCCCTAACTGCCGAACCTAGTTAAACAGCGTTATAAAAAGGTGTATCTCCTTGGAGTATTCTGTCAGTTAACATAAATCTTTTCAGTTATGTTATCTATCTCTCTATGTTGTTAATATTTGGAACAGGACTGGCCAGCAAATTTCAGATACCACAGGTACCACAGTTAGTTTATTAATCGCATAAGTTACGTTCTCGAATTGGTAACACAAAGCTAAGCGTAAGATTTACCGGTACCTACCTACTTAGTAAGCTAGACTAAACTCTTTCAAAAACAATTCTAAAAGCTTTTATTGAATGACAATACTCAGTAAATAAAATCCCCTTGAATTGAGATAATTCAAGGGGAAATTAGTTCTTGTATGCAGAAATCAATCAATCGAATCAATTATTCTTTAGTAGTTCAATTAATCCATCAGCCTATATTTCGTCCGTGAACTTCTAACATCTCCTAACTAACATTTTTAGCAAAACTGTTTTTTAACGTCATCTTTTGATAATGCCTGGAACTAATAAGATACACTAAAATCCTAAATTATATAACCAATAGTTAAGATGATAATCATTCGAAGAAATATCTTTTAAATTTCTTCGTCCTAGGCGGGATTTTCTCCGTTCGTTCGTGCCGTGTGGGGCCGGCTGTGCCGTGTGGGGCCGGCTTTAGAATTATCCCACCTCTCCTCCGGTATTCCCTTAGTCGTAAGAGCCGACTAAGGGAATACCGGAGGAGTGGGCAGCAGCACTCCCTCGAGTATTAACAACATCCACTGCGATCGCCAACCCGCCTGCCAAGCGTGGCGATTACGGCACTATCCCCCATATGAGCGAAATACATGTTGTGGCGTTGTCTTGGGGAGGCCAGCAGTGGACGTCGAAAGGCTGATAAATGATGGATGGATGGAGGCGGGAATTTCTCCGAACTGACAGTTTTCTCTAAGACTGCAGAGCCAATAACGTGTTGTTCAGGCGTTTCGTGATAAAAGGTAATTTTTAGAGTTTTATTTTGCAACATTTGTTATTTAAACTAGTGCCATTGCATTGCAACCTAAAATGGTTTTATTACTTTTGTTTCCTAAACTGCCAAATAATAGCTAAAGCTAAGGTACATTTAACCTCGTTTTAATAATTAAATGGATGTTTAACAGATAGAAGTAATTTCTTTGAACATTATTTGCGTAAATATTGTACCTTTAGTATTACATTGTACGCTGATAAAATAAATTTCCATTCAAGCTGACTTGTTTTTGTCCGAATTCCTTAGTCATTGAAATCGATATGTTGAAGGTATATATATAAGGTGTCATATATAGTATAATCAGTATAAATTGCAATCGGAATATTTTTTTCTTGCAATTTTTCAATGTACTTGTTGTTCTAGATTAAGCAATAATGGCGTCAAGGAATAGGGCTCATGCACTAGTCAACATAACTTGTAACCCAACTTAAGCACAGTATCTTGAACCTTTTACTTCTACTTCTATTTTAGAGCAGATACATCTAAACACTTTTACAGAATCATATTCGAATGAACGGCGGAAACTGTTGAGGAAGTAAATTTCCTCATCACATTGGGATGCAGAGGACGCAGGTTCGTTTTCAGCTCGTACTAAAATACTCTTTTTCCTTATTCACAAATTATAATTTGTACCTACTTTTTAGAGTAGCTGAGCATGTCAAGTGCTAAAATATAGATCAAATAGATGCCGCCTCCGACTTCGTCCACGTGAACTTTAGATACGTCGCTCTACTGCACACTGCACATTGGTAATAGTTTAAGTCCCTATGCGAAAATGGCTATCCATTTTTTTTTGTTGTAAAAAATAGTCTACATGCTCTCCTAGATTCTGAACTATATGTACCTTTTTTTTAGGCGGGAAAAGATGTACCTACCTAACCGCACACTCCGTCGTTCGGGGCAACGAACAGGGTAGACCTATGCTAAATCTCATGACGATCGCTTGTATAGTTTTCGTGAAAAAGTTTATAATGTTAGTAAGCATGAATATATAAAATGTCGCAGTAAGATAGTTAAAGCCGTGATATAAATTATATCCCTAGGGATATAGCCTTATGGCCCGCCAATAAAGGCGGAGAGACGGCACACGGCGGGTTTCTTTAGTGGGTGAGGGCCCCACACTACCACCCATAGTATCACGTCGTAGTGGTGTGCAAAGTGGTGGTCGCTGCCTCCAGCGAGGTGCTCATTTCGTAGGAAGCGGCGGTGAGTCAGGGAGATAAATCCCGTCGTTGACGTGAACCGCCGCCAGCGATTTTTATACACTAATTGTATACATACAATTAATGTATAAAAACCGTTAGCAGAAAACTATGAATTAACAAATTTATAACTACCTCGGTGGTGTAGCGGTAGTATGCGACTGCTAATCATGAGGTCTCGGGTTCGATCCCCTGGTCGGGCAATGTTATTGAGCTTTTTCCTAAAAAGAAAAATTCTCAGTAGCAGCCCGGAGTTTGGAAATGTGCCCGGTAGACGTCAATAGGCTCGCCCCCTATTACGTGGGACTCAAACATAGCTGGCGAGTCGTGGGTGTGTAAAATACACCTCTTCCTACCGCTTCGGGGAATAAAGGCGTGATGCTGTTTTTTTTTTTATGACAAAAAATATATCAAGTTCCGTGTCGGCTACTAAGTTCTTACGCATAATGCTTCTGCTTGAACGCTGAGCGAGATAGTACGTTGACAATATACATAGAGCGAACGAGGTCGCATGTTCGACGTCATCGTGAGCAGCCAGTAGGTATTTATTGAACTCTGAATCTTGAAATAATAATAAATATTTTATTTTTTGTGTTACCGATGAAACGATTTTTTTCCTTGTTATTTGAAGAACTACTATTTATTCACACCAGTTAGTTAGCAATTATAAAAGGAATTACTTTTTTCACGCAAATTTCAAGTTACATTACATTTAACTGCACAGATGGCTGAGTGGTTTAGGTTTTAGTTTTTACCGGCCTCCCGCCTGAGTGTTGTGGGTTCGATTCCCACACAGGAAATCTTTGTGTTTTTTTTTGTCTTTGTGTGATCCACAAATAGTTGTTCTGAGTCTGGGTGTACTTTGTGTCCGTGAAATGGTATGTTTGTAAAGTTCCCCGCGAAACAAGGATTATTAGTTAGTGCTAAACTACCCCGTTGTCTCCCCGGGTAACGGCGTGTGCGGTAGGACATTTTTACCCCCCTAAAAAAAAGGGTCTTCAAAAATACCTCTCTAAGCTCTTTGCCCTAACATTAGGTTTCCAGTGATTAGTTGACCCATGTTGTAACCGGTTACCGTAGCCAGACAAGTCATGCAGTCCATGTAATTGGATTGCACTGCTCACAACAGTCTATGGTTAATACCATTATCTGGCAATACATCCCAAAGTTCCTTTCGCACAACTGTGTCAAACGCCTCTACAAATCCAGATTCATAGGTTCTTTTTTTGCACGCCTCATAAGCGAAGCGTTGAGGTGTGTACTACTCTCGCTTCACGCAGAACCAAATGATTTCTCAAACTTAAAATGTCTCTATTTATCATTATATTGCACATGTACAATAATATAAACACACACACACACACACATATCAAGAAAAGACACTATTTTTAACACTCATGATATTTTGGATGCCATTTTTGTTATTTAAACTGTCTAAAAAAGTTCTGTCTTGGACGTCCGTGTGTTGTAGGTATGTTCGGAAAATGTATGTTAGGTACAAAGATAACGACTGAAATACTTTACTAATCGACCCTTGTTTTCTCTTACGCTTTAGTATAATTACGAATAGAGCCTTATCACTTTTCACGGTCTGATTCGATGTGGTTTAATTTTTATTAAATAAACAAAAAAATTGTGAATATTTACGCTCGACTCGATGGCACAGTGGTACACTAAAACCAGCGCTATACCTTATTTCGTGAGAACTACTTCTATACACCAATATAGTAATACTTCTTAAAATTAGCGCTAGATGACGTATAAGACATGAGAACCACATTAAAGGTACTTTTTTAAATTAGCGCTATCTATGTGATTTATTGAAAATTACTTAGTACATACATTATTAGTGACTTATCAAATAATCAATTTTATTGTGAAAAATTAAGATTATGAGGCGTGCGCTTTTGGAATTTCCAAAGTATTTCACTTTCTTCTTCACACACTGTGTAAACGAATTCATACTATGGGCGCTCAAAAACATTATCCCAAGAGCCTATGACGGCCAGACCTTCCTATTCCTTCCATAAAATAACGAAGGTCTGGCCGTCGTTGGCTCTTACTCTACAATGTACATATATATGCTAAAGAACTCATAATTACTTGTGAACAATAATTTCTTGGTGGCTTAAACCATGGAGTATGGCTGGTATCCTAACTATTATAAAGCTGTAACAGAGCTGTTTGTACATTTAAGATATTTGAGAAAATGATACTCTACTGCACGCCTCATAAGCTAAGCGTTGAGGTGGGTATTACTATCGCTTCACACAGAACAACTGATTTTTCAAACTTAAAATGTCTCTATTTATCATATATTACACTTTTGAAATAATATATACACACAATTCAAGAAAAAATACTATTTTTAACACTTATGATATTTTTGATGCCATTTTTGATGTGAAACATATAATGCGGAGGGAGGGTAAAATCGGTTGTTAGCGTGGCGACGCTTTTATTTTACTTGTCCCTTTCAAATCTTGCAAATTAGATGTGACACACTTCCCGGTTTCCGATCGAGCTGAAATTTTACACGCGTATGTATATCGCGTGACAATGCAATATTATGATGACATGGAGCTGATCTGATGATGGAGCTGAAAGGTGGACATAGAAACTTTATAACGAAACGGCGCAACCCTATCGAGTTTGGACACGTTTGATTCGTCTTGACGAGTACCTACTTTGTCTTTAGATGGTATCCAGGGTCTGATAATAAATCTGGAAGGTAGCCATGAGAACTTTGTAACTAAATGCCGCAACTCCATAGAGTTAGGGCTCGTTTGAATTGTCTTGGCTAGTACTCCAGTCCTAGATGATATCCAGGGTCAGATGGTGGAGCTGGAAGGTGGCCACAGTAACTCTGTAATGAAACGACGCAATCTCATCGAGTTTGGAATCGTTTGATTCATCTTGACGAGTACTTTGTTTTTAGATGGTATCTAGGGGCTGATGATGGAGCTATAAGGTGGCCATAGGAACTCCGTTATAGAACGACATAACTTCATCGTGTTTGGACTCGTATTATTCGTTTTGACAAGTACATCGGTCCTAGATGGTATCCAGGGCCTGGTGTTGATGATTTATGTCCATTTCCGTAATTTTACACATGTCATAGTTTTATCCAAGCACACATTGAAAAAGTTATGATCATTTACTTTCTGCTCATTATTTCTACAAAATAATTACGATGTTTTCACATTTGGTAGACGTCCCGCGACATCTATTTTTTTGTCATATAGACTAGTTAAAATCTGTTTAAAAAAGTTCTGTCTTGGACGTCCGTGTGTTGTAGGTAATTAATGTATGTTAACACGATAACGATCGAAATACTTTACTAACCGAGTCATCACTTTTCACGGTCTGATTCGATGTGGTTTAATTGTTATTAAATAAACAAAAAAATAGTGAATATTTACGTTCGACTCGACACTAAAACCAGCGCTATACCCTTATTTCGTGAGAACTACTTCTATAGACCAATATAGAAGTACTTTTTAAAGTTAGCGCTAGATGGCGTATAAGACATGAAAACCACATTAGTACTTTTTGAAATTAGCGCTATCTATGCGATTTATTGAAAACTACTTAGCAAGACCAATACATTATTAGTTACTTATCAAATAATCGATTTTATTGTGAAAAAAAAATGAAGATTATGAGGCGTGCACTTTTGGATTTTCCAAAGTATTAGGCTATATAGGCATGAACATGAAATTAAACTTTTGTTTGTTTGTTCACGCATCACACAAAAACCACTGAATGGATTTTAATTATACTTATAAACTGGTATTCATTTTATCCTGCTGCTATATTGGGAGCCTGAGATATAACCTAAAAACTAGCTGTTGTCTGAGGCGGAGCCGTGGGTAAAGGCTAGTGGTATAAAATGAAACCAACGGTAACTATTGTAGAATCAAATGTTTAATCCCCAGCTTATATAAAATATTACACAAAGTAAAACTGGAATGAAATGAGTTAAACATGTTAATCATGAATCACTGAAATATTTGTAAATTTACTTTCACTTATCTAATTGAATTAAGTAAAATTCAGCTTTACTTGTCCCTAACTTTAATAAGATCATTGAGATCTAAAGCAACACATATTTCTTTAGAGTCAGTGCGAGGATTACGGTCCAGTATCTCAGTGATAGGATAATAATTGTCTCTGTTGTCCACATTCCATCCAGAATACTGAAATAATATACAAAATATAATTACAATAAGACACTTAACATGTTTATAAATAACATACTCCTAACATATTACAAATAATTTCAATACGAAAATATTACTCATATGTTGGAAGTTTGTATAGATAGATAATGATAGATAATTAGTAGCAAATTTTCACATTATAGTGACACCACTATTATTTTGGCCTTATCATTAGATACTACTTTGTTCATAAATATAATTTAAAAACCAAACACACTTACCACACATGTGCATTTGTGCAAGACTTTTCCATTTGATTCCATTGGTATAAACTTCTGCAGTAATGCTTTACCATCTATTTTCCAAAGATTCAGCTCATCCAGTTTTGAAATTACTGTGTCACCATCCCATTTGACATCAGATTTTAACAAAATAAAGTTCCCAGACTGCAAAGAAAATACATTTTTTTAGTCATCATCTTAGTATCAAATGGATTTCCAGTTAGGTGAATGGAGTACTACTGTATCCAGAACTTAAAAAAATAATTTGCAATGCAGTTAATTACTAAAAATTCTGGAAGAACATACTATACACTTACATGAAAATGCTTTGGTACATCTTTAGATTGACTTGAGTCAGATTTATTCCCATCAGACCCATTCTTCTCGTCATCAGAACCTTCTTCATCATCTAGGTCTCCTTCTTCATCTTCAGCTTCTTCGTCTTCTTCACCCTCACCTTCACTCTCTTCTGACGACGAGTTTTTACGTTTCTTTTTTGAGTTATTCAAAGATGGTTTAGATGTACGCTTACGGGTACCACGACCGGGTTGTTCAGTCTATAAAAAATAAACATGTGACATAAGATAATGCACTGCAAACAAAACTGTTTATTTCAATCAACTACAATTGTTTTTTCTGTATCTGAAGTTCGTAATCCTCAACATCTTAGTTTACATACACTTCGTGTGGTGCATTTGCGAATTGTATGGTTACTACTAACCTAACATTGTGCTAAATTATTGATAATCTAAAAGAGTAATAGGAAAACTTTAGCTTGTTTACTTAGATATCAATTACGGTAACAATATGAAAAAAACGCGACTAGTTTCAAAAATCGGTTAGAAAAGTAAAGTACTGAGAAAAGGGTGACTAAATTCAACACTACCGGATCGGCGTCCGGCGTCCAATCTTCGCCTGAATCCTGAAACTCTTCTGGTTCACCACCTGGTTCAGATCCATCAGAATCTTCGTCATTCTTCTTTAGCGACTTTCGTTTACGCATATTACTAGAAATGATTACAATTTACCAAAACTTAGAAATACCACAACCCACGCCAATGGCTCTAAAAACGCAAGCAACAAGCAAACGAAAATGAAATGAAAGGCGTTAGGGCGCTAGTGTCGCAAACTCGCAATAAGTACTTGTACTTGCCTTGTCTGTTGTTGTAAAGTAAACGAAAGAAATCACGAGTCGAATAAATAATATCTAATGAAATTTGTATTAAATTTCAAAAGTGGTACCTATATTAATCTTAATATTACTAGGAAACTATGTAGAGAAGTTTTGGTAGCAACTAAGGATGGAACCGATATATTCATAATATGCATTAAGATATTAGTGATATTGGATGTATTCATGTATCAGTAATCCGACTAAATCTGATATGCTAATACGGGCGTATTTCTAATATGCCATATTCATTATATCGTGAACATGAACAGTGACTACTGAACATGGGTGGGTTGTATGTTGCTATATCCATAGACTAGCTAGAATCGCATATCGGTGAGAACATCGTACGTATGGAAAGAAGCGCGGGAAACATCTATGTGGTTGAACTTGGTTTTTGGCATAAAATTATAAATTTAAACTAATTTAATGATTTGATCAGTAGGAAGTTATAAATATTTGTTAATACTGTTCTTTATTTATGTAAATTTGATTATTTAAGTAGTTAATTTTTCTAAGTAGTGTACTAGGACTACCCGAGCCTGGGGTAAGTTTTATTTTATTTATTTAACCAGTAAGGATCCCCCGGAGACCCTGGGGGGTCCATTCCTGATGCTGGGCACGTCTTAAGCATCTACGACTGTTCCAGTATGGACAACGATGCCTCTATTACTCAGGAAGGCAATAGATGTAAACGCACCGCAGTACGAACATGCAAACACTGCAAAAAAAAAGATCAAAAAGATGTTACGGTGAGGACAAAAAATTAAGGGATAAGGACTGCCATTGCCCATCTGATAGTAATTTGAATGTCTGTAATTCCTCAATTCCAATAATTCTACCTGTGCCTCAGTTGCATGCTAGTGCTGCTGCTAACTCTACTTATACGGTAACTTAGTCGGTTGCAAGACTTACATATATCTACGTTCTGACTCATCTCCATATATTATACACATACAGCGTTTTCACTTTGTGTTTAATGTATAGTGCTAAGCATGTCAAATGCTAAAAATATATATAAAAATATCTAAAATATTTAAAGGGTTTGCGTCATTATTAGGTAAAATCTTAATTGTAAAATTAAGTTTACCTGGTCGGTATAATGTATGAAAATACTTCCGACAGATGACGCAGGCGTCACCCAAAGACGTTAAGTATGATGTGTTATCGAAATTAGCAGTCAGGAGCAATTGTCAGGATGGCTGAATTGGTAAAGCATCTGGACGGTATCCAGGAGATGCAGGTTCAAATCCTGCTCCTGACTGTTATTTTCGATTTCACATTTTTCACTTTGTGTTTAACATTACATCCCTTAACTATGGGTAAATTTTTAAACACTCCATTCCTAGTGTTATTAATGGTAGCTTAAAACGAATTGGCAGAAATAGACTACCTTTTGCTTTTTCTGCCCATAATGCTGCTAATAATTTTATTGATAACCCAGCCTTATTATCTGATAATTACAAAGCATTCATACCATCATTTACTGTTACTCAATTAGGAGGGTGAGATGGGTACCAGCTGAATGGACTGAGGAAGAAATAAAACAAAACATTTCTGTGTACATAGGGTGTGGTCCCATTTTAAAAGTAAGACGACTGAAGAGAAAGTTACTTAAAAATGAAGTTACCAGTTTAAAATGTACAGTCTGTAGTATTAGCTTTTGATGGCCAGGTATTGCCTAAAAGAGTATTTATGTTTTACAGCACTTCCTGATAACCTTTAAATTTTTTCCAACAATACAATGTTACAATTGCTGCCAATTTGGTCATGCCGTCCCAATGCCGTTCCACACCCAGATGTTATAGATGTGGTGAAGGACACTTAGGAGAGAAATGTAGTGTTGATGAAGATGACATTATCTGTTGTCTTTGCAAAGGGAGTCATATTGCTACCAGCAAAAAATGCTTAGAGTTCAATAGACAAAAAGCTATTAAATAAACTATAGCTAATAGTAGTGTTTCTTATTTTGAAGCATCTAAATCATATGCTCCTATTTCTAAAGTTTCTTATGCAGAAGCTCTTTTAACTAATAATCTTAAGCACTCAGAATATTTGGAATATAACCATGATGTATCCCCCATACAAAAAGGAAGGCCTGTAGGCCTGTTCAGTATCCAACTCAGTCCTTTAAAAAAACAGTAACAATGTCAACACAGTCCAATAACTTGTTGGGCAATAACCAATTTGGCTTTAGACGTGGCAGAAGTACCATAGATAATCTAAGTATTCTAATCACTGACATCAGACTTGCCCTTACAGAAAATAATGTTTTGGTTGCTGCCTGCATACGATAATGTTATTATTTCTATCCTATATAAAAAACTTAATTCTCTAAATGTACCCGATTTTCTATCAAATTTTATAGTAAATATGCTGTCAGGTAAATGTTTAAGCCTTACTGTAAGCAAATGTACTGAATCTCGAGTTGTTAATAGAGGATTACCGCAAGGTTCAGTACTTAGTCCTATATTATACAACATATATTACTATAACAGCCATGATTTAAAGTTGTTTTTGGGTCCTGACGTTAGCGTCCTCGGGTATGCTAACGATTTATTAATATATTATTCACATGAAAATGTTGGATTGGCATCAATTACTTTATCCCGTTCTCTCTCTTTGCTTCAAACATGGTTAGATAGGAATGGACTTGAAATTTCTCCCTCTAAGAGTGCTGTCATTCCCTTTTCCCATAAAACATTAACTCCTATGGTTTCCGTCCTTATTAATAATTTACAAATTCCTCGAAAAGATCGTACTAAATTCCTTGGCGTAATTCTAGATTTCAAACTTTCAGGTATTCCCCATTGCGAATATGTCGCTAATAAGTCTGAACATTTACCAAATATCTTTAAATGCCTTTCGGGAGTCTGGTGGGGTGCTCACCCGTCGTCTCTTAAAATAGTTTATAACGCCTTGATTTGGAGTGTAATAGATTGTGGTACTATTTTGCTTGCGCCAAGTAGTAAGGCTGGCCTGAAAAAGCTAGATGCAATCCAATCTAAGGCTTTACGTTTGATTTGTGGGGCAATGATATCTAGTCCTATTAATTGCTAACAGGTAGAATGTGTTGAGTCTCCCCTAGATTTGAGAAGCCAGTATCTATCTGACAAATATCTATTCCGCGTTTTTCAGTTTTCTAAGCATCCTTTACGTACTAAGCTACAACATCTTTATAATTCAATAAACACCGCAAGCTACTGGACGCACAAAGTTTTACCTTGTCTTATTCAAAGTTATCAGAGATTATTGAGTTTACAGGCTCCTGTTTTTAATTGTAACACGCATCCTCTCTTTGATGCTAGCATTTTGTCTTTAACAACTTTGCCCGACATTTATTTAGACTTAGGCATTTGTAAAAATGATTTAGACGCTAGTAATAATTTCAATATTATAAAAGATCGTCATGATTATCACCATGACATGATAGCTTTTACTAAAGTTTTTGTTAGAGAGTCGTGGCAAAAGCTCTGGATTGAGAGCTGTAAAAATAAAGGTACTACTATTCTATTCAAAACACTATTCCATTTAAGCCTTGGTTTAACAGGATGTTCTTTAGCAATAGAGTTACTCGTAGTGTTATTCGTATGTGACTGGGACATGTTTGTACACCTGCCCAACTTGCCAGATTTCAGATAATTAGCTGTGATAGTTGTGAATGTGGCCTTAATAGTGCTGATTTAAATCACATTTTCCTCGCCTGTCCTCATCGTGA
This sequence comes from Leucoma salicis, assembly GCA_948253155.1. Taxonomy (NCBI): domain Eukaryota; kingdom Metazoa; phylum Arthropoda; class Insecta; order Lepidoptera; family Erebidae; genus Leucoma; species Leucoma salicis. The sequence continues at coordinate 18,388,858 of OX411818.1, forward strand.
TAACAATATAATTAATGACTTTAAAAAATTTTAAAGTTTCGTTGTCATCCTCTATTCCTATCTTATTAGCATCTAATAGTCACGAAATATATAATGCATTAAGTATATTTATTACTAGTAATGACATCAAAGTATAATAAGTAAGTATAAAAAATATTCCGTTATAATGTATTTTTGTATATGTTTTTGTTTAATATATAATGTTCTGTAATATATAATAAGTACATAGAACTCATTCCAATTGATCTCTTCCCAAAATGAAATCCTCGATCCCAAAATCCTTTTACTGTCCCATTGTTTCCTTACCTTTTGTTCGTAGCTAATACGCAAGGCCAGAAGAAAAAAAATCTTACGTCTTTGGCTGACATAGATAACAACGCTCTTACAGAGTACATTTTATAACTGAGATAGAGGTTTCACTCGCATTTTGCAAGGCGCCATCCGGCAATTAGTAAGAACAACAATCCATGAGTATACATATGCCTGCATAAGTGTATATATAAAGATATGTAAAATTGAATAATTAAATAATAAGTACATAATTGTAAAACAACAATAAATTTACCAAAAAAAAGACATCGCTAGTTTCCCAGTAAAAAAACCGAACATGTGGCTCTAATATATACTACAACAACTGAGTACAATGATATCGACATTTTACATTCCACTAGCGACATCTAGGGCCGTATTTATCAATATCTCTTTTACTTTTAAACAGCCACATCCATCAATAGAAAATAACAACTTTGGGCGATATTATACGACTTATTTAAAAATCAATGAGTTCAACAAGAAATCTCTACCTATACCATTTATCTTCCCAACTTTGTTGCCTTTTAATATTATGCTTTGTTCTAAGTGAAAACCGTGAACGCTCTATATCACAATTAAAGAAGTTGAATTGTAATTAACAAATTTCTAAAATAAATAATGAATTAACTATCATTCTATTCACATTAATATCTGTTTAATAATGTTATTTGTTTTAATAATGCTATAAAATACCATTATTAAAACATATAACAATATTAAACAGGTATTAATGTGAATATAATGATAGATATTATTCTAAAACGAATAGCACATACATTGATATGCAGCTTATCTCGATATCCACCCTATTAAATATTAGTGATATTCATATATTAGATAAAATATTATGATTTTACTTGAAGAATATATTCATATTAGCTGATATTGACAAATATCAGTATTAACCCATCTTTAGTGGTAACACAAAAACAATCATGTCGCTCTACATTATTTTCCAAAATTTGGGTTATTTCAAGTATGTGTGAATTTGTATTCGATTTCAAAAGTGGTATTATATTAATCTTAATATTATTAGGTAACTATGTAGAGAAGTGTGGGTGGCAACACAAAAACAATCATGTCACTCTACATTATTTTCCAAAATTTGTGTTAATTTTCAAGTAGGTATGTATAAAATTGTTGGCATTTAACTAATTCTCGAAAGTTGAGAGTAATAGAGTATATTATTAAGAAAAACAACAATATCATTATATTTCATGAAAAGAAAGCACAAACCAATGTCAACAATAATATCGATATGCCAAAGACACTCGAAAACTCATCGACGAATGAAGTCATAAAAAATAAAAAGCGTGTGTGTACTTATGTACTTACACGCGTTAGAAATTATACTTCTTAACATTTTATCTTTCGCCTTATTCTATGTTTGTAGAAAAAACGACACTAACAATAGAAAAAAGGTATTTAATACATTGAAAGTTTTATTATAACGCATTATCTAGTTAAATAAAGTTTATTTAAATATCATAAAAAACTAAAATGTTGACTATAGCTAACTAGACACCCTGACTGCCTAACTTCAGGGTTGTCAGTTTTTCGTGACGGTGTGCATGAGCATCGTGAAAATTTATTCTTATCATTTTTCCCCTTAGACCCTATGTTTATTCCTAACGCGCCAAAAGAAGTATAACTTCAAAAAAAACAGTATAGTGATTCAACGAGACTAAATATATCTAGACAGAGTGAAGAAAATTATTTGACATGTATGAGCGAGAACACAAGATACAATTTACTGGTACAAAAAACAGACAGTCATAGATTTTTGTCTTTATCGCAGTGGCCAGTTTTTGGTATTGTCACGATGTCAAAATGCTTTCTGTCACGATTCAACTGACATAATCGAACATTTCTATAAAAATTCGGGTTTCACATTATATTTACGTGTTAAATCAGTGTTTTGAGAAAAAGACTACGTGATAATAGTGCTTGTAAAATAGTGTACTACAAAAGCTACAACGAGCGAAAAATTACAGGTATAACATTTCATTCATATGTAGTCGAAAATGGAATAATTTAATGATTGAATTCTCTAAAGTGAAATAAAATGGGCTTTTTTACTCGAAATTAATAATTTTTACTAAGATACACTCCCAAAATACATTTTCTAGCTAAATTTCTATTACTGAGAATTGTTTCGGTGTTGCCTTATTGCGAATTTAATTTGCCCAGTTTTAACTTAACTAATAAATTTATATGAAATTTATGAGATGATGATAAAAAATTACCATTTCAGGTTTTCCTCTAATCCAGATGCGAGATCGAAATGGGTGGATACTACGAGAAAACGAGGCAACCTACAAAATACCCAAAATATGCTTCACGATATTTTGTTGATGTTTCAAAGTCTGAGTTCAACGACCATCTCGAGGAAAAACACAGACTATACTGGATTTGTTTAACTATAGATCATGGACCTAACTATACATGTTACTTCCATGCCTTAGACGAAGAATAATATAGACTCGCTACAATTTTGACATTAAGGATGAAGAAAAGGATGCACGCACTAGGTTTTACCAAGAGTGAGAGAGACACAGGTATAATATATTTATCCTTTTCGCGTATGCGTTAGTTGTATTTGGATCCAATGAACTGGGTCCAAACAATAAGGTGGCCAACCGTCCCCATCATCAGTATGTAAGCTTGTTTTTGTATTGACGTAAAAAAAAACTTTATTAATCACACACACACACATCTAAGGATAGATCTTTTAGTAATTATTACTTTCTTAGAGTATAAATAACTATAGAGTGCGCCTTACTGAGTATGAACCGTAAGCACAAGTATGAACAGTATCATGCGTCGTTGGAACGCTCAATCAGTAGCAAAACAATACAGTTCATAGTAAGTCGGAGAACAATATTTTATTTATTTTTTGATAAAAATGGTGAAATGTACAGTGCCAGGTAGTAAAACCGATTCCCGTCAGCAAAATAAAAGGAATAGTAACATTTCTTTTCATCAATAAGTAGAATTTAGTTACTAAATCACTTGTTTTAGCAAAATTTTGACGGGTCTTAGAGGCGTACGCGGGACTCGCGGGGTGGGTCGTCCCTGCACGCTATCAACGGTGTTTTTTTCTTCACGATGACATAGTGTTGTATCGCAATTATTTTTATACGATATTTTTTAAATACAAATATTATTTTTGTCTAGTAAATAATCTGTTGATTAAATAATATAAATATGGGCACATGTATGCTATTATATTATTCATTTGATACGTGCAGTAGTGCAAAAATATGTAGACGTAACAACAAAATACATAAATAAATATAATATAATAATTAACTCTGTTTAAGGGGAAATAATGAATAATGAATAACCTATGATCTGAATTTGATAAATACAGAAAAACGTAAAGGTTTATATTTTAAAATTTAATAAATGATACCTACCTTATTTAAGTTATTTGTAAGTATCAATTATACCTATTATAGCAAACCGAAAACTTTATTCTTCCAACTCTATTTACTCAGATTGAAAGGTATTTAGGCCGTAGTTCACCATGCTGGCCTAGTGCGGGTCAGCAGACTTTACAAGTTTTCACAAGCACGTAGCCGTTGAGTAAATCTCTCAGGCATGCAGGTGTTTCACGGTGTTATCCCTCACCGAGCAGTGATAACTTGTAAACAAATACACACATAACTTTGGTAAGTCAGAGGTGTCTGCCGTACAAAACCTCGGGCTGGTGATTGAACTCGATAAAACTGTCTTTGCAGTCCTTGGTTTTACCGCTAGGCTATTTATTAGAATATTGAACATACAATTCATTAATACCTAAGTTAAATCTTTTCCCGGCAAACAATCGATATTTTTGCAGAAATTACGTCACGCATGGAACGTCACTATAAAAGCGCTATACCATAGTTAAGTACCTATAATATATTTGACTACAATTGGCACAACTGACCGAAGCGATACGCGCACACTAGTTTATTTATACTCTAAGGATTACTTTACTCTATGGATAGATAGTGAATCGTGAGTGGACGTGGAGTTTTGGCGGGAACACGAAGATCATGTCATCGCTCTGCATTATTTTCCTAAACTTGTGTTATTTCAAGTATTAATGTGTAAAAGTGGTGGCCTTTTGCTCAATAACTATTTGTGTATGTGCATAAGTGCTGGCAAGTGATGTATAGCGACATAACGTATTTTTCCTATTGTTTCCAAAACTCCATAAAAGCTTCAGTAAGGTCGCCATCGTTTTACTGTAGCGTGACTTTAACTTGACTAACATTATATGACTAACTTCAACTACGTCTTGTTTGATGAATTAATCTGTGTTTAGAGAATAATGACGTTTATAAGTTACTGTTAGGCTGATAGTTCTGCCAGTGCCTTAAGAAAAATGAATCGTGAGTCTTGACTTAGATCCAGACATGGCCCAATAATACAAGCCTGCTCAAATCGCAAAGTGACATACAAAATTTTGCCGTGCATGAGTCATCAACAAGGCAGCATTGGCTCTCAAATTTTTTTTCCCATAATTTACCCACAAACCCCTTTAAAGGTTAGAAGTCTGAAATAAAAAAGTATTACTGTCTATAAAAGCTAAAATATATTAAACTAGACTCTACCCACAACTCCGTCCGGGTGGTTTCAGAATATAAATATGTCTCACTACTGCACTTTAATTAGCTTTATGCAAAAATAGCTAACCCGAAGAAAAGTTCATTTTTTCGGGATGAAATGTAGCCTGTGACCTTTTTTTAGGTCTAGTACTCTGGGTTCAGTAGTTACGCCGTGAAAGCGTAACAAAAAAACTAACAAACAAAGTAACTTTCACATTTATATTATAGTAAGGATTAAAAATTTGAAGATGAGTCGCGAGTTATAAACGTGACTTGGATTGCAAATGGTGGAATATTTATTTGGGGTATAAAATTATATATATTTTTTTAAATATGATGATTATACTCCAATTTATCGCCATGAGCTGGTTGGATATTATAATACCTCTCTGAAAAGGCACTTTATAAATTAGCCTCTAGCCTGTTTTCAAATTTTCTATTTAAACGTTCTATTCTCCATTCTAACCAGCATTATTATACACCTCTGCCTACCCCTTCGGGGAATACAGGCGTGATGCTATGTTTTGTTATTATTATATTATATTATAATAAAATACCCACCCAATTATTATTTTATAATACCCACCACCTTATGGTAAGCGGTTATCGTAGCCTATAGACGCTAGCAACACCAGATGACCAGAGGCATCACTCGCGCGACTCCTGCTCTAAGGAAAGTGATAGGCAGTGAAAAGGAAGGATAACAAGGAGATGATAAGGAGGGCTTCAGCGCGCTCACTCACCATACGAAACAATAGTAGGAGTACATACAATTGTTTCTGATAGGTATGCGAAAAGGAAACAACCGCGTAGTTAATAAGCTCGTTTATTACTGACTTGTAATACAGCGCGCGACGGTGCATAGCCGCCCGCGTATATCTACATATGCCTGCATATCATCCCTCCAACACTAATTATCGGACCTGTTAACTAAACATATTTCTTACATACTTAATTTAAAATAATACTAATATCTATACCCACTACTATATCTTATAGTTTATTTTATTTTTCCTTGGACGTAACTCGGGTCCCACTGATATCTGGTCGGGTTCCGTCGGCTCTGCCCCGCCCGCAGGCCGTTCGGTTGCGTGCGGCGACTGAGCCGGCGGCTGCCTGGGCGGCAGTGGCTCGGGCTCTGCCGTCCCTCGCTCACTCCGTTCACCCTCCCAGTCCGTCCACAGTTCGTCCTAGACCTGCTGTGCCTCACTTTCCCCTTCCTCTATGTAGCATTCGAAACTGCACATTCTGCTGTATTGGGTCAACGCTAACAGTCGGGATAAGTGCTGGCAGACAGGAAGAAGAAGGCATGTGGTTTGTGGCTGTGAGGTTTATTCCTTTATCATTAATTAGTGTGTTATTGCCCTTATACCTAAGTAATTGATCTGTGTGCCTTATACAGAAAGATTCAAATTGTAAAATAAATACCCTAAACATTTTATTCCCTACTTTCTCCTTAATAATACCCTTCTCCCAGCGTTCTTTCCTTCCAATGTACCACCGAGCCCAGACCATTTCCTCTAATTCGAATTGTCTTCTATGTTCACAATTTGATTCATCGACATTAGCGATATCATTAGTGGGTAAAATTAAATCAAGACGAGATCTTAAATTTCTACCGAACATTAGTTTGGCCGGTGTTTCTCCAGTAGTACAGTGCACGGAATTTCTATATTCAAATATTAGTCTTTTAAAATACATTTTAACATTTTTTTACATATTCTTACCGAATTTTCGGCTTGCCGTTACTATTTGGATGATAAATAGGAGAGGTCATATACTTAATACCGTTGTTGGAACAAAATGAATTAAATTCAGAGCAATTGATTTTTACATCGTTGTCCGACACTAATACTTTCGGTATACCAAATATGGAGAAAAGATACCTCAATTTGCATATCAGAGCTCGCGTAGCGGTACCGTTGTTCATGTATAAACAATCTAGCCATTTACTGTACGAGTCGATCACAACAAGATATACCCTTTGCCCTATGGTCATGTAGTCGATGTGAAGGCGGTGCCAGGGCGTGGGGGCCGCGGCCAGGGTGCGGGGGGCTCCCGCGGCGGCGCCGCGCTCGCATCCACACACGTCTCGCACGCGCCGCACCAGCGCTCGATGTCGCCGTCGATCCCCGGCCACCACATTCTACTACGCACATTACTTTTAATTTTTATTATACCTAGGTGTGTATCATGAAGTTCGCCTAGCATACGCTTCTTTAGTGCCGTTGGAATTACTACCCTATGGCCCCGCAATATGATTCCATTTTCGACCTGCAAGTCTGTTCTACATTGGAAATAAGGTTTTATGTATTTGCAATTTATTTTACGCGGCCAACCTCTTGTCATATATTTACTCACCGTTCTAAGTATTTTATCGTTTTCAGTGGCCTGCATAATATCTTTTGACGTGATCGCGGGCGAATATATGTCGAAAAATTTCAAAGCACCGAGTGTGTCGAATTCCTTGTCACTGTCACAAGACGTCTTCTCTAAGGGAGCTCGGGAAAAATAGTCCGCTACTATATTATTTGCACTCGACGTATACTGTATTGTATAGTTGTAGGCTGATAATATAATAGCGTACCTCTGCAGGCGCAATGCTGTAGTGGCGGATATCCCGTTTTTACTATTAAAAATGGAGACTAGGGGTCGATGATCGGTCCTTAGAATAAATGGATCACTGCGTCCGTAAAGATATTGGTGGAACCGTTTTACACCAAAAATGATCGCTGTCGCTTCTTTTTGAATTTGACTATAATTACGTTCACTAGCCGACAGCGATCTTGACGCATAAGCTAACGGGCGCTCGCGACCCTCATCGTCGCGTTGCACGAGGAGCGCGCCGAGGCAAGCGGGCCCTGCGTCCACGGACAGCACGAGCTGCGCGCGCGGCTCGAAGTGCGCCAGCACCCGCTCGGACGCTAACTCCCGCTTCACCGCCTGTGTGGCGCGTCGCTGGCGTGAACCCCACTCTCATTGCGCGCCGTTACGCAGCAACTCGTGCAATGGGCCCATAACGCCTGACGCATGTGGAATAAAATTCCTGTAATAATTAACTACACCGATGAAACGTTTAACCTCTCTTACGTTCGTCAGTTCGGGCGCTTCTAAAATGGCCTTAACATTAGCGGGGGACGTCTGTAACCCGTCCCTATTGATAACATATCCTAGATACGTAACACTGTGTTTTAAAAAAACACATTTATCCTGCTGTAGACGTAGCCCCGCTCCATTTAATCTCCTTAATACTTCTCGCAGTCTATTTAAATGAATGGTCGTAGAGGGTACAGTGATACAAATATCGTCGAGCCAACAACTTACTCCATCTATACCGGAAAGGAGCGATTCCATAGATTTTTGAAATATCGCAAGAGCGTTAGCCAAGCCGTACACTAGACGTGTATATTTAAAAAGTCCTTTGGATGTGTTTATTGTTGTGAGCTCCTGGGACGATTCACTTAATACAAATTGATTATATGCATTTTTTAAATCAATTTTACTATAATGATGACCACCACCTAACTTAGCGAATACTTCCTCAATTCGAGGCAGTGGGTACTTGTCTACAACAAGATCCTTATTTAGTGTGACTGAAAAATCACCAGCTATTTTGACCTTACCGTTTTCTTTAAGTACTGGCACTATAGGCGTAGCGTACTGGGAATGATTAACAGGTACTAATATACCTATTTTGACTAACCGGTCTAACTCTTCTTCAACTTTGTCCTCTAAGGCTAAGGGTACAGTGCGTGCTTTAAAAAACTTTGGCCTCGAATTTTCCTTCAATATTAAGTTGACCTTGAACTTATTAAAAGCACCGAGTTCATCGCGCCATAAATCAGGATATTATTCCAACACGGTATGTATGCCACTGTCAGTGTATAATACTATTTATTTTAGTTGTAATTATCAAATTAAAAATTGACATAAATTCTCGACCCAACAAGGGAGGTCCACCGTTATTAACAACAAAAATATTAATCAGACTAGTTTGATCATTGTATGTAGCAATTATACTAAAATAACCAAGTGGTGAGATTTTATGGCCGTCATAAAGGCACATCTTTAATTTACAATTTTGTAACTTATAGTCCGAGAACATTTCGTTATACATTTTTTTTGAAATGACACAATACCCTGAACCGGAATCTAATTCCATTGATATATTTTTATCGCCTAAGGTTAAATTGAGTATAATCGGTTTGCTATTTACGTACCTCAGGTTAAAATTTTGGCACTCTAAACAACAGGTTGCGTCAGCTGTGTCCTCATTGGAAACATTAATATTGTTTACTCATGAAGACTTATTCTTACAAACTTTTTTTAGATGTCCTACAACACCGCACTTTTGACACCGATAGCTTTTGAAACGACACTTTTCACTATTATGATTTTTTAAGCCGCAGGTGGAGCATCGAAGGTCATCCTGTCGATGATCGTGACGGTCCACCGCCACGGGCGGGACCTTTCGCCGCACTGCACCCAAGCCACCTCGGCTGAATCCGCTCCCGCTCGCCACGTGAAATAGTGGTTCCTCCTTAACGGAAACAGGACCGTCCGTTACCGCCAATAGCTTCCCTTGCTACCTCTGCTTTCTCCGCTATTTCCAATGCCTCTGCCAGCGACAGCGATGCCTTTTTTTCAAATAGCTTGTCCCGGTCAGGGCCCTGTCCCAAGCCTAGGACGAAGCGGTCTGCAAGATTCGCATCCAAAGCGGCCCCGAAGTCGCAATAACTCGCTAGACCTCTTAGTCGTGCTGCCCATTCTGTCAATTTTTCGCCAGATCTTCTTGTGGCACCATAAAATCGTGCCTTATCCGCGTACGAACACTCCCTTAACTTAAAATGGGTATCGAGTAATATTACCAGCTGATCGAACGTAAGCGAATCCACTTCTTTAGGATACGCTAGGTTCCGTACTAGGCGGTATGTTTCATCCCCTTATCTTCATCTGCTATCTTGTTCACCTTGAGGAACTGGTTTAATTTTCCTTTAAATATCATCCACTCACTTGATTTGTGGTCGAAACTGGACAGAGTTCCTAAATAATTAGGCATTTTTTTTTTATTATTGTTGCGTGGGTAACTTTAAAGTCCTCGTCGCCACTGATAGGTATGCAAAAAGGAAACAACCGCGTAGTTAATAAGCTCGTTTATTATTTATATATTTTTATATATATATATATTTAGCATTTGACATACATTAAACACAAAGTGAAAAATGTGAAACCGAAAATAACAGTCACGAGCAGGATTCGAACCTGCATCTCCTGGATACCGTCCAGATGCTTTGCCAATTCAGGGTCATGATTGTATTAGAACATGTAATATAAGCGTATATAACGTGATTAATAAAGGTTTTTTTTACGTCAATACAAAAACAAGCTTACATACTGATGATGGGGACGGTTGGCCACCTTATTGTTTGGACCCAGTTCATTGGGTCCAAATACAACTGACGCATACGCGAAAAGGAGAAATATACTTATACCTGTGTCTCTCTCACTCTTGGTAAAACTTAGTATGTGCATCCTTTTCTTCATCCTTAATGTCAAAATAGTAGCGAGTCTATATTATTCTTCGTCTAAGATCCAGATCTTGGTCTATCTAGACAGAGCGAAGAAAATTCTTTGGCATGTATGAGCGAGAACACAAGATACAATTTACTGGTGCAAAAAATAGACAAAGCCATAGATTTTTGTCTTTGTCGCCGTGGCCAGTTTTTGGTATTGTCACGATGTCAAAATGATTTGTCTGTCACGATCCAATTGACATAATCGAACATTTTGTATAAAAATTTGGGTTTTAATTAAAATTTAATGTTAATTTGTGTTAATGGGTGTTTTGAGAAAAAGACTACGTGATAATAGTGCTTGTGAAATAGTGTACTATGCTACAAAGGCTACAGCGAGCGAAAAAATACAGGAATAACATTTCATTCATATGTAGTCGAAAACGAAATAATTTAATGATTGAATGCTATAAAGTGATATAAAACGGGCTTTTTTACTCGAAATTAATAATTGCTACTAAGATACACTCGCAAAACACGTTTTCCAGCTAAATTTCTATTACTTTGAATTGTTTCGGTGTTGCCTTATTGCGAATTTAATTTGCCCAGTTTTCACTTTACTAATAAATTTATATGTCATTTATGAGATGATGATAAAAAATTACCATTTTAGGTTTTCCTCTAATCCAGATGTGAGATCGAAATGGGTGGATGCTACGGGAAAACGAGGCAACCCACGAAATACCCAAAATACGCTTCACGATATTTTGTTGATGTTTCATTATTCATAATAAGAAAATAGTAACGTTGGGAGCGAAATCATTGCCAGTGAATATGTTCATGTAAGTATAGCTTTTAAAGTCTTTGTACTTCAACTTTGTAAGTAAATCTCAATTCTAGATTATGACTTCCGCTGTAGTCATAATCTAGAATTCAGAGAAACTAATTTGCTCTCTCTTGTGACACCTGTCTGGGATTTAAGGGTTTCAAAATAAAACCCAGAAGTAAAACAAAATTAAATAAGATATATTCACACCCCAAATGGTATTGTAGCAACACACATTTATAAGGTCGTGGTATTCGTCCTATAGCTAACATTACCACTTATAGTACTCTCTCTCCCGTGGGACCGGCCATGAAGCACATCGTTTCGTTTTGGTCGTAGCAGGAGATAGCCGTTTATTCTTTCATTATATATCGGTGAAATGAAATGGTGAGCAGCGGCTTGACAATACTCTCAGTATAGTTGAGTCCATGAGCGACGGTTGACATTTACCATCAGATAGGCCGTGGCTCGTCTGCCACTAAATGCAATAAAAAAAAGTTCTTATTCAATTAATTAAATCAGCGCTGGAAGGATGATATTTCTTTACTTATTTGACCCAGAAAAGAAAGAAAAGATAATTTAATTCTATTCTTGTGTACTATTATTTTATTAAATATAACTTATTATTATTTACCAGATGAGATATCGAACAGAACGGCAATACACGGTGTAAGACACGGATCTACGCAGACTGATGGGGTGACTTCAGTATATAATACTAAGATGACCGGTACATGAAATTAGTTCAGAAACCTTATGGAAATCCAATAAACTTGATTTGTTTTATTAGCTAACACGCAATGTATCGTTAACGCTGCAAAACTCACGTAGCAGACGGCCGTCCTTCCCGCCACAGCGTCAATGCTTAGCGTTAAACGCGCTCATACCACGTGATTTATTACGTCAGATTTGAGAAGCCGGTGTGACGTATCTATAAATAAACAACAAAAATCAACACCAAAAAAATCATAAAAATGCCCTGTAAACGACAGTACTTAAGCTCGATTTAAACAATAATAATAATAAGACTTAAACCACAGAATAGGTAATAGTACTACCACAGTATAGGTAATGTACCTAAACGCAGTCACGGGCTCAAGGCGGCGCGGCGCGCGCCCGTGTCGCTCCTGGACCCCCGCAATTTGCAGGTTGCCGTTCGGTGGCAAATGTAGTACCTCCTACAGGAGCGGCTACACATTTGGCACAGAACTGCAAAGTCGCGGTGTCCTACGTTTAATTAAACTATTGATTTACCTACTTACATCATTTCTTTTTTTAGGCGAGTTTTTTGTAGTTCTAGGCCCACTTCTCAAAGGTTTTACCCGCACACCGTGCGGTTTACAAGAGAAAATGCTAAAAGCGTGTAAACTGTAATCTTATTTTATGTTAATTATTCATGTAGGTACCTACATGGACATTGTGACAATAAGCCAACCGCCGCGGGCGACTTGCCTTGCCTCCAAAAAGTCTCCTATTTACTACATCAGTGTAGTCATTTATAAGATAGGTACCTAATAACCGTATCTAGTCGGCCAGTCGCATAGGTACTTAAATAAATGTATCATACAAAAATTATACATTTTAACTGCCTCATTGGTGTAGCGGTAGTGAATGTGACTGCTAAGCATGAGGTCTCGGGTTCGATCCCCTGGTCGGGCAATGTTATTGAGCTTTTTCCTAAAAAGAAAAATTCTCAGTAGCAGCCCGGAGTTTGGAAATGTGCCCGGTAGACGTCAATAGGCTTGCCCCCTATTACGTGGGACTCAAACATAGCTGGCGAGTCGTGGGTGTGTAATACACCTCTGCCTACCCCTTCGGGGAATACAGGCGTGATGCTATGTTATGTTGTGTTGTTTACAAAAATTCATAAAACTATTGTTTTAAGTAAGATTATATCTTTCGTTACTTAAATAAAATACCTACATCTTGACTCAAGCCTGATGGTTTATTTATGACAACTACATTTCGTTTTGTGCACACTGAAGTCCATTGAAATGATACATTTTTTGGGCTTTATAGCTTGTAAAAGTTTTTGAATATCAAGATGGGTTATCAAGATTTTTCTACTTTTAAGCATTTCACATGCTAGGCAATCTAAATTAAAATTAGTGGGGTGGCCGACCGGATAGGCAATCGGACCGGATTTCTGAGGATGCGGGTTCGGTTCCCGCCCCCAACTGTTATTTTTCTATTTTCACCAATTTAATATCAAGATGGGGTTACTCAATAGTTAAATCCATCTTTATGGTCACAACCATTGTCCCGTGGTCGCCGTGGTATAAAAAGGGGTGCGAAGGGTTTTTCCGCTATATTGGCAAACTCTTAGAAAATTTTCTAAGGGGCAAACTACCTACCTATTCGTAGCATAAACTAGGTAATAGATTTTTTTTTTACAATTTTAGTACCTACCTACTGTAACTTTTAGTCGTAGAACCAAAACAAAAAGTTTACTAGTAGGTACCTACCTAGTTTATTATTTTTTTTCGAAACTTGATTTTTAGACTTAGCTACGTCACGGTAATAATACCTACGTCGCTTTTTGACGAACATACAGACTGCAAAGTAGGTACATAACTTTAGGTAAACGCCGCGCCGACTAGACTATCCGATCGGAAGCGCAAGGTACCTACCGTACCTTGCGAGGGGTAGGTATGCGGCGAGTACAATGAACTCTGTAGCTAGGTAGAAATTTAACAGCTGATTTAAAGCGGCCTTCGTAAGAGGAGTTCAACATCCATTGCTGTTTCTTTTATTTTAGCTGTTTTATTTAAATTAATGGACTGCTGCGTGCTGAGAATGTAATTGTACATTAAAATAAAGAAACAGTAAATGAAAAAGACGATGAAAAAATAAAAATAATCCGGAGAAAATTTCCAGTGGAATATGACTCAGAATGAGGTCCTGAATGCATCCTTTCAGTTTATGGAGAACCATCTCTTCCACCCGGTATATGGAGAAGCAATACTTATCTTGCACCCAGGCTCAGTATTGGTGTTTCTCTACGTGATCGAATTCTTATTACGGATACGGAGGTAGAACGTGAATATCCGACATAGCCCGCCGAGTTTGCATGCTGAAGTGTTAATGGGCAGGCCATATCGCTCGACGAACTGACAACCGCTGGGGAAAAAGGTTCTCGAGTGGCGACCACTTATCGGACAGCGCAGCGTAACTAACCCTCCCACCAGATGGACCAAATATATGGTAAAAGCTGCAGGGAGCCGTTGGATGCAGTCAGCACAAGCCCGCTAGTTCTGGTATTCTCTTTGGGGAGGCCAATGTCTAACAGTAGTCGTTTAAAGACTGATGGTTGGATGAATAGAAGGGGTGGCAGATTTACTTTTAAAAATTCAGTTTGATAAACGTTGCGATTTTCAATAAAATATTTGTTACGACTCTTCGTAACAAATATTTTATTGAAAATCGTTTCTTATTTACGACCTAGTTACAGACCTCATTCTAACTATCGTTTGCCCAAACATGGTTAAATATTTATCAACCTGGCAACATTTAAAAAAAATATTGCTGTTTCAAGTGTGGCCACGCCGTGGCTCCGTCTATAATAAGTCTATAATTATAGTAGTTCTTAGTCTGAGATCCAGATATATAAATATACTCCATGTTTTGGCGGGAACACGAAGAAGATCATGTCGTCGCTCTGCATTATTTTCCTAAACTAGTGTTATTTCAAGTATTAATGGGTAAAAGTGGTGGCCTTTTGCTTATTAACTATTTGTTTATGTGCATAAATGTTGGCAAGTGATGTAGTGCGACATACCGTGTTTTTTCCTGTTGTCTCCCAAAACTCCATAGAAGCTTCAGTAAGGTCGCTATCGTCTTACTGGAGCGGGACTTTGACTTGACTGACTAATTTTATATGACTGACTTCGACTATGACTTGTTTTAACAACTAAACTTACGTGTGATGAGAGAATAACGAAAAAAATATAAATGTACTCTGTGCTTAGATCATTCTCTAATGACACTAACTGACTAACTCATTCTGATATGTGATTTATTCATTCGTTGATTCATTCAAACTTATAAATATTATATTGTGTTTTGTGTTATATTGTATAATGTTTACAGTATATTTGTAACACACATTAAATTGAAAAACAAAAAATAAAACATTGTTTGCGACTTGTGATTGTGAAAGAGAAGCTAATGAAAGTATACTCTTGAGATGTTGCATACGTGATACGTGACACCACAATTTATTAATGAAATATAGAATATCAGATCTATTCTTTATTATTTTAGACAACAAATGAACACAATATGAAGAATAACGAAGAACCTGTGATGCTAGGTATTAGAATAATATTAATTTTGTTTGATTGGTCCTTCGCGTTCGTTTGACCTATAAATTTGTGATTATAATATAAGATCATTATTATACAAAATATTTAACATACTATTATGGGCTTTATTTTGTTCAGAGTCCATGGCGAAGTTACTCTAGTTTTAAAACAAGTACCTATCACATTGAATACTGTATTGCACTTTCTTACCACATAACATTTTATATTCTCTGACGCGTTAGATACCTATTTCAATGTGATACTGAAAATGCTGATCCTTTCAACCTCCTATACTTACATACATGGAATTAAACACAAAGTGAAAAATGTGAAATCGAAAATAACAGTCAGGAGCAGGATTTGAACCTGCATCTCCTGGATACCGTCCAGATGCTTTACCAATTCAGCCATCCTGACAATTGCTCCTGACTGCTAATTTCGATAACACATCACACCTAACGTCTTTGGGTGACGCCTGCGCCATCCGTCGGAAGTATTTTCATACATTATACCGACCAGGTAAACTTAATTTTACAATTAAGATTTTTACCTAATAATGACGCAAACCCTATTGTGTTTAATGTATAGTGCTAAGCATGTCAAATGCTAAAAATATACATGGAATTTTCAAAAAAAAAAATGTAACCAAGTTGTGTTCAATGTTTCTATTTGAATGCATTTCCATCGTATCCATGATAGATATATAACATGTGGCATCACTACACAAAATTGAAGACAATAATACTTAAGCCATGGTGGCTCATAGACTTGCAATAGAATTTAATAAACTTACTGATCTTTTAAATACTATACACTTATTATAATTATTAGCCGTGTGGGGCCGGCTTTAGAATTGTCCCACCCCTCTCTACCCACGGGAGTCGTAAGAGCCGACTGAGGGAATACCGGGGGAGTGGGCAGCAGCACTCCCTCGAGTATTAACAACTTCCACTGCGATCGCCAACCCGTCTGCCAAGCGTGGCGATTACGGCATTATCCCCCTTTGGGGAGGCCTATGTCCAGCAGTGGACTAGAAGGCTGATGGATGGATGGATTATAATTATTAATCATACAGATAAAACACAAATTTTAATTCTATAATTTGCTTATACATAGTGAAAATAAAAAATAATATAGGTGTTAGAAAAAAAAATTATACAGATCAGGCTAGCATACTGCATCACTTTCTGCTGCCAATATGCCTTAAAAAATGCCATATTGTATGGCAATCTGGGAAGGCCTTTGTGCTAAACGGTTGTTCATAAATTACACCATTATAAATCCAGTTTCTTGGTCGTCTTCCCCCTTAATATGATGACACTGTTACAAATTTGGTCACCCCTCTGTAAATATGTTGTTATGTTCACGTAATTTGAGCACTTGAAATACATGGCCAGAAGACAATTTCAAACCCCACTCATAATTATCTTTTCTTATGTCATATTTTTAAGTGCAACATCACACTTCTTTAGAGAACCCAATCTTTCCCACATTTTGTTGCCAAAGAATAAAAACAAACAAACAAACATTATTTTAATGGTCCTTATGTGTAGAGTGTGAGAGGGTAGATGATAGAAAGTTGATGTAATTGTAAAGAAAATATGTGCCTCCAGCCAGTGTACCCATAAGTTACTTGTCTAACTGTTTGTATGGTAAATCACTTTAATTTGAAAGATTTACTTAAAAAAGACCAAGGTTGGGACCAAGCATCCAGACTTCGAGGTCTAACTGTTTGTATGGTAAATCACTTTAATTTGAAAGATTTACTTAAAAAAGACCAAGCATCCAGACTTCGAGGATGTGCTTGGTTCATTTGGTGATAAGAGAGTGTAGGCTCATTGCAGATGTATGTATGGAGAGAAACCTTATTGTGTCAAACACATTTTTTCAACATAAGGACATCCATATGTATACATGGAGAAGGAATGAACAGAGAAGTATGATAGATTTAATTCTGGTAGACAGTCGCCTCCGAAGTAAAATTCTGGATACAAGAGCCTACAGGGGTCCCACTGTCGACACGGACCACTATCACGTTATTGCGAGATTTAGTGGTCTGTTCAGAAAGTGGAGACACTGGCGAGAGTGTGTCCACTTCGGAGGGCTTGAAAGAATAAAGTTTGAAAAGTTGCAAGAAGAGAGTGTAAGAGCAAAGTATGTAGAGGGTGTCCGTGAACGGCTGACAATGGCAAGTCAGCCGGGATCTGACATAGAAGAATGCTGGAGAGTATTGAAAGATAGTATGGTAAATACAGCGAAAGAAGTATGTAGATGCTCAAAGAAGCATAGGAAAGTGAAAGGTGATGCATGGTGGGATACGGAAGCAGCAGCTTCCGTAGACCAAAAGAATAAAGCGTGGCTGGACTATGTATCTTCTTTGAACCTAAGTGCAAGTATGAAAGAACAGAAGAAAGAAATATACCGGCAACGTAAGAATGACACCAAAGCTTTAGTGAAAGAGAAGCGTGATAGAGCAAATATGATTGCAGAAGAAAGGCTGACCAAAAACTTCGAGAACAACACCAAACTTTTCTGGAGGGAAGTGAAGAAATCTCGGAGTGGTTGGTCAGCTTTCAGAATGAATAAAATAAGGTCTAAAGGTGGAGACATTCTTACGCAAACACAAGATATGTTAAGCCGATGGAGTGAATATTTTGGAGATATGTATGCGGATGTTCAGGGTGATGCTGGTGCCACATGTGGTCTAACAGATCAGCATTCGGTACCGGCATCCTCTGATGACATTAGTATGGATTTGAATGGGCGATTAGAAGTTTGAAAAATGGTAAGGCAGCGGGTATTGATATGGTGTCTGCTGAGATGATCAAGCTTGGAGGCTCATGTGTCTGGGAATTCTTCCTGATGCTTCTCAATTTATGTTGGAGCTCAGGAATGGTTCCCAAGGACTGGAGAAGCGCAGTCATCGTGCCCTTGTTTAAAAACAAGGGTTCACGTTATGACTGTGCAAACTACAGGGCCATAAGCTTGACCAGTTTGGCAGCCAAAGTGTATGGTAAAATTATTCAAAGGAGAATGAGGATGGTGTCTGATGAATTTTTGTGTGACGTACAAGGAGGTTTTAGGTGTGGACGAGGATGCATGGATGAAGTGTTTTCTCTGCGCAACATTGTGGAGAAGCATCTGGCTTTAGGCCAAAGGGTTTTCTGCAGTTTTGTGGATTTGGAGAAAGCATTTGACACTGTTGTACGAAAGGAACTTTGGGACATTTTGTCGGAGTATGGTATTAACGGTAGACTGCTACAAGCGGTGCAGTCCAACTACATGGACTGCAGAGCTTGTGTGCGGCTGGAATGTCACCCTGGTTTGATGTCAATATCGGCGTTAAACAGGGCTGCGTTCTATCAGCCAGACTGTTTATCATATATCTGGATAAATGTCTACAAAGGTTGAATTAAATGAATGTGGGAGTTCAGATGGGCGACTCAGTGGTTAACTCTCTGCTATATGCAGACGATGCGGTCCTATTAGCGCAGTCTGCGGCTGACCTGCAAACCCTAGTCGACGTAATGGCAGAAGATTGTAAGAAAAGGGGCCTACGTGTGAATGTGAGCAAAACCAAAGTAATGGTTTTTGAAAGAGAAGCCAGAATAGATGTTAGAGTAGCAATAGGAAATGGTGTGCTAGAACAAGTGGATGAATTTGTATATCTTGGATGTGGATTCAGTCGGGATGGAAGGTACACCACTGATGTAGAAAGAAGGTGGTACTGTGATTGTGGGAAATAGAGTTAACGGAGCATTGGGACAACTTCTCGGCAGCCACCACCTCAGCCAGAAGGCACGTGTCGCAATACACAACGCAGTGCTTGTCCCAACGTTATTATATGGAAGCGAGATTTGGGTATGTAAAAAGGAGCATGAGAGTAAAATCAATGCGGTCGAAATGCGATCTCTGCGGAGAATCTGTGGAGTGAGGCTGACTGACCGCATTCGTAACAATGACGTAAGAGAGCGAGTAGGTATGAAAGAGAGTATTGGTGTAAAGATGCGAAAAGGAATGCTCCGATGGGTCGGACATGTGGAAAGAATGCCGGACGAGCGACTGGCTAAGAAGATATACAATGCGAAAGTGGAAGGATGTAGGTACAGGGGGAGACAGAGACTTGCCTACCTAGACCAAATTGGTCATGTATTGAAGGAAGGTGGAGTCAGGAGTCTCCGAAACCGGCGAGCGTGTATGAAGAGAGTTATGAATGTTGAGGAAGCAAGAGATGTATGCAAGAATAGAGCCTCTTGGCACTCTGTTCTCTCTGCCTACCCCGCAAGGGAAATGGCGTGATGATAAGTAAGTTAGTTAGTTAGTTACTTAAAAAATAAATTTATACTTGCATATAAAAGTTAGTAATGGTCATTTCTTATGTTTTCAGAAGCAGATTGTGCAGTTTGTCTACAAAAATGCAATCATCCTACCCAATTACCCTGTGGCCATATTTTTTGTTTTCTCTGTGTGAAGGTAACATTAAAGGACCATGAACATTGCCTTGGCCTAATACCAGAAACTGCTGTGACAAAAATGTTAAAAAAAAAAATATTTTAAATCTCACTAGACCTAGATCTTGAATTTATTGGCATTTATTTTCCAAGAAGTAAAGTAGCCTATGTGAGTCTCTAGGTCCTCAACTATATTCATGCAAGGTCCTCAGCTCCGTTACTTACCTACGTCGTAATAGACTGTCAAATTAATAAAACAAACACATTTTCACATTTAAGTATGTGTATTTAGTGTTAATATCAATGAATTGAAAAAAACTATATGGTTGTCTGTAAAGTCGGTTTACGGACGATAATTTTACGTGATAACGTTATATAATATGTTTTCTGAGAGTTTCACAAACAATGCATCGGTCGCCATATATTTTTCAGAACGTGAGACTCGTGCGTGCAGCCGGCGTTCATCGATTTACTTATAGGACGTTATCACATCAGAAAATGTTGTACTTACTTACATCACGCCATCTCCCATGCGGGGTAGGCAGAGAAAACAGAGTGCCAAAAGACTGCTCGCGTTGCAGCTCTTTAGATACCGGCGTTTGAGGCATTTAACAGTGGGTTTGTTGGTTGGTAATTGTCAGGCTAGACAGATGCCTGATGTGACCTAGCTCACGCAACCTGTGTCACATCTCACTTTATTTCATTCTAATAATTTAAGTGTATTGAGGTATCTCCTGTTTTAATTTATGGATCATTGGATTTTCTTCATCGAAGACATTAGCCAAGTTTAAAAAGTTTTTAATTCTACAATTGTAAACTTGACAAATAGCAGCAGTATATTTTATAACCAAAACCTTTTAATTTTCTTGTATACAAGTACCAAACAAATGGAAAAGATTTTTTAATGTTTATGAATGGTATTGATTAATTTAGAACTACAGGCTGTTACTACCACTATATCATTCATCTTAAGGCCTATTAAGTGAGAATTTTATTTGACGTATAATTTTATAGGGCTTCAATTATATTTGTGTTGTGAACTTTCAGGGCATTGCATTTCAAAGTAGGAAATGTGCTATGTGTCGAGCTGTAATTCCTCCAAATTACTTAGATAATCCAAAAGTACTGGAATCATCTAATGATGAAGCTGGCTCAAGTAGTAATCAAAATAACACTTACCAGTGGTTTTATGAAGGAAGAAATGGTAAGAACTAGATATTTAACAAAATAAGGTGCATACTATGCCTAGTCTAGTTTTGTTTTACATAATTATACATACATACATATAGACTCACGCCTGTGTCTCGGAGAGGTAGGCAGGGATCATAAAACGGTCTTCCGCTGTCCATCCATCCATCAGCCTTTCAACGTCCACTGCTGGACATTAGCCTCCCCAAGAGAACGCCACAACGAGCGGTCCTGTGCCGACCGCATCCAACGGCTCCCCGCGCTGCCCATTGTCACTTCAGCATGGCAACCTGGTGGGCTATGTCGGTTACTCTCGTTCTCCTACGGATCTCCGTATTACGGATTCGATCACGTAGAAAAACCAAGCATAGCCCGCTCCATGGCCCGCTGTGGGACTTTGAGCCTTGATACGAGGCCAACATTCAGAGACCATGTCTCTGTTCCATGTGTCATCACTGGTAACACACGCTGGTCCTTCGTTTTCAGACACCGCTGTCCACTTTTTGGCAAATTCATGACATAATTTTTATGATGCGTTATGCATGCATACCATATGAAATCTACATATTAGTTAACTTAAAAAAATCATATTATGTACCTATTTTTAATTATTCAATTGGATAGCTTAGGCCTTAGACTTTCAACTCATGAAGCAATTTTCACCTGCGTCCGCTGCGGTGGCTGGATCGCAACACTCGTAAGAACACCTAATACACTGAAATGTAGATAGTATACGCGGTTTACGACCGCCGCGTGCGGGTTGTTTGCGGTTCCAGCTGAACGGGCGGGAAACTAGTAAAATCACGCACCCGCACGCTCTGCGATCTGTTGATAACCGCGGCGCGATGCGCCGGTGGTCAACAGATCGTTTCTGGTGTGTCCTCTCGTCGGTCTGGGACTTAACTAAACTTGCGATTGTCGTCCGCAAACTTGCCGGACTGCGTAACCGCACAAACAACCGGTGTCGTGAGCTTAGAAATAAAACAGCTTCACCGCCACCGCGGTGGACTTAAATCTCTCCGTGAGTTCTTAGCCTTAGTATTATACTCATCACCAGGCTATTTTCCTCGATGATTAATGATCATTTTAAGTGAAACAAAACAAAATTTAAAAGTAATGGCTTGACAAAGAGAAAACAAATAAGTTTATTTAGTTGATCTATTTTCCCGGGTAAAGCTACTGGTCCTGCACCAGATCTTTCTACAGTTATGTCGTAATGCTATCCCATCAGAATATACGATTGGCATCAGAGAGGGCACTTGTGTTTGCACACACTCGTGCGCTTGGTCTGGAGTTCATTATAAGAATGTGATAGAAGCTAGGACGGCGGAACATCTCTAGTACCTACATAGGTACTTAGGGATGTTCTGCACAGGACTAATTTTCGTTCTTAATGTTGTTATACTGCTACTGTTCTTTGTCTGTTGTCATGGAATATAATGTACCTACTGTAAGTGATAATGGTTAATTCTTAGGCTGGTGGAAATATGACGAACGAAGTAACACCGAACTGGAAACTGCTTTTAATGCTGGCGAATCTGTTTGTACTCTATTGCTTGCTGGAACACTATATAATATAGATTTCGAAACCATGACACAAGTAAGACGCAGCGATCAAACTAGGCGTCGACATGTACGACGTGATTCACCCATGTTCCCATCAAAAGGTATTGATTATACTGCATTTATTATAGTACCTCGATTCTGCCTGCGATTATTTTAATTTGAAAGTGTACCTATTTGTTTGTTTGTTACGTTTTCACGTTGTAACTACTCAACCGATCTTCATGAAACAAGGATAGGATGAATACTAAGGAGCGGATAGGGAGGGAATTTGGGTCTCTGGTGCTCTCACTCATCATACGAAACTACCACCTTGGGGGAGAGTGGAGACAATAGACTTATGATAACTAAAATATGAAACATAAACTTGTGATTATCAATGTATTTAAAACCGGCTGACAGTCCCAACCTCTCAGAAAATGGTTTGGTACCATCTGACGGCCAACTCTAGTAACGAGCACGCTCATTGATCAAATTAAACAGCGCGCGTGGTCGTTAATTAAATAAAATGGAGCGCGATTCCTATTACGCACTTTCGTCCCTTTCCGCAGATTGCAGAAAACCGACAGGAAAGATGTAATACATCAAAAATTTGAATCTGTTCTTTTTAAATTATAACTAGCCTTTTCCCGCGGCTCCGCCGCAGCCAATAGCTAGTTTTTGGGTTATATCCCAGGTTCCCATAGTAGCAGGATAAAATGTATACCATTTGTTAAGTCTAATCGAGAGCTACTAAATAAAAAAAGTTGCATCAAAATCCGTTCAGTAGTTTTTGCGTGATGCGCGAACAAACAAACAGAAAAACAGACAAAAAATATAAAAAAACATCGTTTTGTGTTTAGACACGCCTATATAGCCTATTACAGTCATTTTTTCTCAAATAACTTAAATGTACAGACATAGCTATGTTACAGTTTTATAACAATACTTATAGATATCAATAATAAGTCAATTTATTTTTTTAGGAATAGCTGGAATAAAGACTGATAATACAAACACAATACAAATAAAAAGTGATGATGATGAATCGGATGATGTGGCAATAATAGAAACTGTCAATGAAGTTATTGAAATCAGTGATAGTGAAGACAACATAGTCATTGAACTGGGGTCAGCTGAGGATGATGATGTTAGTCATATAAGTCATAGAATTAGGTAGGTAATGGATTTAATGTTGGTATAATGGTTTGTGTACCTATGGTTTTCCATTTAATCATTATTTATTTCATCTATTAAATAATATAAAGGTATGAAAATCCTTATATTTAGCTATATTGAACCTTGCGAAAGTATGGTTTTTTTTTTAGTAAGGGTAGATATTTTCTATAATTGTGCATTTAATGAGCAAGTGATAGGTTTACATTTTGAGATGGCTCACACAGTCACAGATTGCCTCCTAATAGATACCGGCCTATGGTGGGCAATCGACGCGCATAAGGTTTTTAGGTCATGCAAAAATATGCCAACATTTACAACATCAGTATCAACCAAGTCTGTAATGTGTAGATGCGTGCGATATTTGAAATAATAATTCACATAAAATACAATGGCATCCTGTGCTGTGAAATGGTGTGGGAAGTCAGCTAAAATATCTAGTTATCACAAAGATGGTATACATTTTACATGAATATCCAGTTGGTCCAGTTCAAGTTATGCCTACTAGACATTAAGGAATGGGTAGCCATAAAAATAGTCTTTCACTCATGTAGGTAATTATTTACTATATTTGTATGTGTTTAACAATACATGTGTATTGCTAGTGATGTAGTGATTACGTTAGATTATTTTGGTAAAAATTGAAAGTAAAAGATTAATGCCACCACTCCATTCTAGGTTGAGGGCAACAGAATAATGTACTTAATCGCCCCATTGCTTACAGAGAGTAACAGAATAATGTCACCACCCCATCCATTAGAGGATAATACACTAATGCCTCCACACCATTGCCTTGTGTCTGGTGTATTAAAGGTTATCCTCGAATTAGCCAATCACAGTGTGTCTGTTTCGTACCCTGCATGCCACCAAGTATGGTCAACTCAAACTAGAACAAATATCTCTCTTTTTTTTAAATACGTCTTCTGGTCCCAAACTAAGCTTAACGCTTGTGCTATGGGTACCAGTGGGCCTAGCCAAGTTACGTTGTATGATCGCAAACGCTATAGAAAACTATTAAAATGTATGGAAATTTGACATGTCTTGCGTTAATTCACGTGACTTAGCGTTATAGATATCCCATACATACATACATACATTTTAACAGTTTTCTATAGCGTTAGCGATCATAGAATGCAACTTGGCCCACAGATTACGGATATAATACATACCTACCTATACTACTTTTTTTTTGTAAATACATACATATAATAGACATAAAACACCCAGACGCAGTGCAAATATCTGTGTTCATCACACAAATGATTGTCCTGAGTGGGAATCGAACCCACAACCTCGTGCACGGAAGTCGGTTACACTACCGACTATGCCACAAGGCCCCGATTTTGATGCATTATCTCTATTTAGAGATGATCTGTGTAGTTTCACACCTGTATCCCCGAAGGGGTAGGCGGAGGTGTATTACACACCCACGGCACAGTAAATATATAAACCAGTACGGAAACTAGGAACAAATCGTTAGAAACGGCACACTCACACAGACGCGCGCTTCTACGAGAATCTAAACACAGTTGTGCGTAATTTGAGTTGTTCTATGAATCTTAATAAATTAATTACTAATATTATAAAGAGGAATGATTTGTTATTTTGTAAGTATACAAATAACACAGTCTATATTATTACTATAATTATAAATTTGAAAAAAAAAATCCGGCATAATGATACATTTACTTTATTTTTATCCCAAAATGTTTAAAAAAATAAATGTGTACAATGTGTTATAAACATTAAAAGCTTTTGTTTGCAGCTTCGGCTCAGACAAAAGCTAGTTTATTATGTTATATCTCAATATAGTAGTAGCATGATGAAACGAAGAAAGAAGAAAAAGAAGACACGCATAAATAGCCTAATATAGTCACATTTACTATCTTTGATGTACATAGCTCTGTTACAGATTTAGTTATTAGGATAATCATAAACATTGTTTTGCACCAACCACAACAACATGTGGTCGGGTGCTAATTTGTATGAATTTACGGGGACAACCCTTTTTTTTAAGGCGGGAAAAAATGTTCCTAACCGCACACCCCGTCGTTCGGGGCAACGAACAGGGTAGTGTGGGGCCTTCACCCACTAAAGAAACCCGCCGTGTGCCGTCTCTCCGCCTTTCTTGGCGGGCCACTGGAACTATGTCACATTCCTTCGGTGGTTTACGGGGACAACCCTAACGCTCCAACGAAGCGTAGGTAATTATTTCAACGAATAGGTCTAGTTTCACTACTGCTTTAGCTTATATATTATTTACTGTGCCCACGGTTTGCCAACCATGTTTGTTTTTTTTTTAATTACGTGTAGTGGCAGACGAGCCACGGCCCATCTGATGGTAAATGGTAACCTACGCTCATGTACTCAACTATACCGAGAGTATTGTCAAGCCGCTGCTCAACCATTTCATTTCACAGATATGAAATAAAAGAATAAACGGCTATCTCCTGCTACAGCCAAAACGCAACGATGTGCTTCATGGCCGGTCACACGGGAAATGGTGGTACCAACCCGCTCGGGCCCGGTACCAAGTGAGTACTCCCACTTGGTACCCAGCCCAACCACCAGTGTCATGCATGGATGTTAATTGCTTACTTCCCTTAGTCGCCATATACGACACCCGTGGGAAAGAATGGGGTGGCGGTACTTGTATTTTTGTTGCTGTTACTGTTGCCATTGCCTGTATTGTACATCCATCCATCCATCCATTAGCCTTTCGACGTCCACTGCTGGATATAGGACTCCCCAAGAGAACGCCACAAACAGTTTCACACACAATCCGTCTAGAAAATTGTATCTATGTTATGATACACTGATTATTCTTTAGTGCAGGGTGTTATCTTTTAAAAGAAGATACTCAACATAATAAAATACAACTCTTACAATAATCCTTTTAAGATTTCTGTGTGTGGTACATCAGTATGCCAAATTTACTATACTCCAAAACCGCAGCAATTTGCATACATGAAATATTAATTATAATATTGTGTTTTTCAGTGCTATTAATGTAGACGAAGCAATCAATTCTGAAGGTCATGGAGACACCTGATTATTTTTTGTGAACTGTAAATGTTATAAAATATATAGAATCGTTGACCAACATATTTTTTTTATTAAAATGTCCACTATAAATAATTGCAGATTTCGCTTTCCCGCACTCATTTTGTTTAAGTGTTGTTCCAATGCATGCAGTTGCAAGGTATGAACATGCCTAATAATACTAGTCTCTTGAAAAATTTATCGCCTATCTCTTGCTCTTTCACACTCTATGCATGCATTCAAAAGAAATTATTTTATAAAATTATTGCAAAATGAATGCTATACATTAAGTAAGAGTTCACAACAACGTTTGCCACAGTTACTAAACACAATTGTGTATTCTTAATTTATAGGTAGATCAATGCATTTAGTGAATAGATTTTATATTTACCATGTTGGTCCGAGTCCTATATAAAATGAACACAACATATGATTTTAACAACCATTTGCCATATATTAGATGTTTTCTATATCTGTGTCAATATTACAGACAAAGACTATGTTGTCACTACCACATCTGATTCCATTAGTGTTATAAGGTAACACTAACTGGAAATGGAACAAATCAAAAGTGAAACTGAAATCTAAATATTATATGGGCAATATTGGTTAGTAGACAGATTTATTTACTACTTAATGCTGAGGAGGACCATGCTGCGCATACAATGTAAAGTTTATAAATTAATTTAAAAAAAACTGTAGGTTAACATACTTTAATCAAAAAACTACTTACAATTTGTTCTAATTACAAGTAAATTAACAATAATTACCAAGGTCTTATAGGGCTTTGAGAAGCATGTGTTAGAATATATGTGTTCAACGGCTTTGCTTTCATTGCCATTTGTTTGTGTCGTGGGAATTTTGGACAGATAATATACATTCTCTCATCGCGAACAACAAAGTAACAAGATTTACAACGTCGTCTAACTTTGCCCTTTACTTTAAAACCGCAGGTAGGACTAATAAGAGGAAGTGATGGTTGTAGCAACTGAGATTTAGCAATTGGCTGAAACGATCTTAGGATCGATAAATGCATATTCTTTACAGACACTTGAGTTACACTTGGGATCGCTGATAAAACTTTCATAACGGAGAAAATTCTCTGCATATTGTCTGAAATTGAAAATATTTTTAAATATGACGACA
This sequence comes from Leucoma salicis, assembly GCA_948253155.1. Lineage (NCBI taxonomy): Eukaryota > Metazoa > Arthropoda > Insecta > Lepidoptera > Erebidae > Leucoma > Leucoma salicis. The sequence continues at coordinate 18,416,956 of OX411818.1, forward strand.
ATAATTAGGTTGATTTCTTCGTATTTTTTTTTTATTACCGGCTGAACAGTAGCACTTTTTAGAAAGAGAGTATTTATTCTGCAATATTAAATTTTATGGAATTCCACTAGAAACAATTTGAAATAAGAAATAACCTAGAAATCCAATAATTATTTTTTTATAATTTGTTTAAGGCATTGGCAGAACCATAAGCCTAACAGTAACTTCTGAACATCGTTATTCTCTCATCACACGTAAGTTTAATTCATAAAACAAGTCGTAGTCGAAGTCAGTCATATAAAATTAGTCAGTCAAGTCAAAGTCCCGCTCCAGTAAGACGATAGCGACCTTACTGAAGCTTCTATGGAGTTTTGGGAGACAACAGGAAAAAACACGTTATGACGCACTACATCACTTGCCAACATTTATGCACATACACAAATAGTTAATAAGCAAAAGATCACCACTTCTACACATTAATACTTGAAATAACACAAGTTTAGGAAAATAATGCATAGCGACATGATCTTCGTGTTCCCGCCAAAACTCTTTAAAATCCAAATCCCAGTGCATCTTAGATAAATAACCTATAGATGTAGCCATGATACATTAGGAAGTGTAGAAGTGAGACGGGCATATACGAAATACGCTAAGAAAATTGAGACAAGTATCGTATCTTCCTGTCTCATATGACGTGCAGGTTTTTCAGCTGGCAAACTTTACTTAATCACCATGACTACCAGGGATGCCATTAAACGCCGTCACCACATGGACGTTGCAAGAAAAATAAAATGGTTGGCACTTAATAAATATTGATGGGTCAAAGAGTCCCAATGGTCTAGGAGCTGCATTTATAATCCTTTTCTTAAAAATAGTGCAAGTTTTACCGATAGCCTATGAAGTATTGAAAAAGATCTACGACTTGCAATCGAGGGGAGTGTCTTTGAGACTGCAATGTATCCCAGGATATATCGGAATTAGGGGTAACGCAAAGGCAGACCAACTTGCTAAAATCAGCATCTTCGAGTTGAATAAAATACTATGAAATATTTCCTCATTACAACGAAGTAAGTAAAGTCCCTAGATACAAAAGGAAATTCTGGGATTTTGAGTTAAGATCAAGAGAAAAGGGTATTTGGTATAAAATCATACACAGTGCTCGATCTTTCGTAGCCCCTGGTCCGGAGATGTCATAATTAACAGGCAATAATTAAAAATTGCTTTCAGACTCCGTTCCGGTCACTATCCATCGGCAAAGTATGCATTTCTATTAAAAAAATACACCTCACCCAAATGTGAGATATGTGATGTGGTGGAGGACGTGCATCATTTATTAGTGGAGGATAACTGGAGTCATAGGGAAGCGTAACTGCGAGAGTTTGGGCTGATTAGAAGTAATGTGGGTATTTTCCAATTCATTCTGGCAGAACCCGCCTCAGTTGTTGCATGAAGGGTATATGAGATGGTGGTTGCTTATCAGCAGCGAGGAGCTGCCTGCCTGCAGCTTGGATTAGATAAGGTTGAGATTGTTATTAGTTAAGAAGAGTACAATGGGATTGGCATATCCATGTTCGATAAAAGTCCCGAAACTAAATAAAGAATAAAACCAAATTATACATTTTATTTATTATAATATCCGATGTGAAATCGCTACAATACATTTACTAACAACTACGTAATGTTGCAGAATTAGTGTTGAACATATAAAATAAAACCTTTTTTAATTAGTTACGTTAAAATTTAGTGAGAGTCCATTATCTCTAAACTCTCACCTAATTTTGCATTCACAATATTAATCAGAATAATAAGTGATCGATATTAATGTATTAATCAATTAGTGATTTATTTAGATAGTGGTAAAAATTATATCGCGATCTTCATTTAATTTTTGCCACATTTAGGGCGAATTGCCGTAGCCGTAGCGTAATAGCCATACTGAAGTGTAATATTGTTGTCTCATGAGTGGCCACGTGATGGCTACATCTACATTGAGCTCTAATAAAGGGGGAGGCGCCCTAATCTTCATATACCTATTCTTCTTGTATTGACTTGTGGCGATCCTGATAATTCCGCCAATGACAATGTTCTCTTGATTATTTTGCTAAATTTATGTGATGGTCAGAACTCAGTAGGTATTTTCTAATATAACGATTGGAAAGCTTTGTGAAGGGAAATAAAATAAATTTAGAGATAAGGCTGAAATCTGTTGTTACCTAAAGCAAGAAGAAAAAAAAAAATCATAAGTATATGTTGATTAGATAAGTAATTATTATTATCATAGTTTAATATTGAAAAAAAAGCGCGGGAATCATTGAATTTGGCGGACGTGATTTTTGTGATTTTTTTAAATTTTAATGATATTTCTGGTGGTTTTGTAAATATTTAATTGTATATATAGTAATTTAGTTGTATATATCATTTATAATAGTGTACAAATTAGAAGATACGTAGGTAAGTTAATTTAATCTTATTAACAATGGATCCCCCGGATGATCCGGGTGGAACAGCTCCAGATGTCGCCTATAATATCACTTTGCAAGTCTCGCATACGGACAGTATGGACACCGACTGTTCCAGTATCGGTGGTATAAAAAGGAAACGGCCATCCCGCCAACTGATTTGCAAGCACTGCAATAAACGTCGTCGTAAGCACGGCAATAAATACTCTAAAGATATTACTTGTGATTGTTTAACTGAAGTACAGTGCTCACAAGTGGTTGGTGATAGTAACCGTATTGCTCAACTTGAGAATAACAGCTCAACCAAGACTTCTCTACCACAGTCAGTCGTTAGATTGTCATATGAGTCAACAGATGTTTCCCCGTATATAGTACATATACAGAAAATAATGCCATCTCCAAGTGATAGTGCTAGCTACTTTCCACCCGGTTACATTTGGACGATTTTTACAGAATAATTCCTTTCAAAACATTATTAATGGTAGCCTAAAACATATTGGTAGAAATAGACTTTCCATATCATTTCAACAATATCAAGATGCAAACAATTTTTTAACATCAACACTACTGGCTAGCAGTAACTATAAAGCATTTATTCCATCATTTTCTGTAACTCGCATGGGCATAGTAAGAGGTATTCCTATTGACTGTTCAGATGAAGATATCATTAATAACATCAATCTTCCTTATGGCTGTGGCAAAATTCTTAAAGTAAGAAGGTTAAAAAGAAAAATTACAGTTAATAATGCCACTGAACTCAAATCTACAGAATCAGTTGTCATAAAATTCGATGGGCAGATTTTACCCAAACACATATATGTGTTATAATGCTCTCCCCGTGGAATTGTATATTTACCCAACAGTACAATGTTACAATTGTTGCCGTTTTGGACATGTAAAACTTCAATGCAGATCAAAACCTAGATGTTTTAAATGTAGCCAAGATCACACTGGTGACAGTTGTGATATGCAGGAGGAAGATATTCGCTGTATTAATTGTAAGGGTTATCATATGGCTACTAACAATAAGTGCCTTGAATACCAACGCCAAAAATTGATAAAAGAAACTATGGCCAAAAGCTGCATTTCATATTCTGAAGCTTCTAAACAACATGCTCCCATTTCAAAGGTATCATATGCCGATGCTCTATTAAATTACTCTCCTCATCAATCTATCACACAAATTTCTCATTCGCCTTCCAAACCTGTGACTTCCTATAAGAAAACAGTTTTTACTAAACCTAAGCCTAAAGCTTCAGTAGGGTATGATATTGAAGCACACAAAGCCTTAACTAAAGAATATAACATGCAGTCTTCTACAACTGGTTGCGCATTTATAACACCAGACAACGAAGATTAGACAAATTCTTCTTAAAGGAGTTAATTGTAGCATTAATGAAAATTCTGTCACATTCGAAATACATCCAACCGTCCAACGCTGCTCTCATAAATAATGATATTTCTAAATTTCTATCCCCATTGCATGGCAACGGCCAACAAAATAATTCAGTGGAACTGTCGCAGCGTCATTTCTAAGAAATCTGATTTAATTTACTTGATTAACAATCATAATCCATCTATTCTAGCTCTTCAGGAGACTTGGCTTAAACCATGGACTTAATAAAAAGAACGGACAGCGCCTCGCTAAGACAAAATTGAAGATACGAAATGGCGGTGGCTATCTATGTGTGAATGAATTTAGGGTTGCCATGTTAGCCAAATTTACTCTTTTTATTATACATATTAAAAAAAAACAGGATGGCAGATAAATTTATTGGAAATGTATATAAAATATACCGTACTATTTGAAAAGGTTAATAGTGCAAAAAAACACTATTTTACTGTATTTATTTAAAACTTAAAATAAATCATCGCCAGATAATGGGTAATAAAGGATAATATAATTATGTCAATAAAACGGGATTAACTTGCATGTTTGTCGGGACTACAGTGGCCAAGGTGTCTTTACTGCTTTGACAGTTAATGTGTTTCCGAGGAATCCGATGCAGTTGTAATCGGTAGAGTTATTGTTCTAGCGCAGATGGGGTTCACATAGTTCTAGGAAACTATTGCTCTTTTTTGAGGTGAGCGGAATACACAAAGCTTATTGTTTTAAACAGTTTTATGTTATCTATATGGGCCGCTACAGTTTCTAATTGTATTATTATTAAAATAGAATATTTTGAAGAGTGGCTAAAGGTAATTTTGATGATTTAGTTTTGGTATTAGATAACGCTTCTTACCACTCCCATAAGGTAGAATAAAACTGCCACTACAGGGTGCCATTTCCCTTGCGGGGTAGGCAGAGAGAACAGAGTGCCAAGAGGCTCTATTCTTGCATACATCTCTCGCTTCCTCAACATTCATAACTCTCTTCATACACGCTCGCTGGTTTCTGAGACTCCTGACCCCACCTTCTTTCAATACATGACCGATTTGGTCTAGGTAGGTGAGTCTCGGTCTCCGCCTGTACCTACATCCTTCCACTTTCGCATTGTATATCTTCTTAACCAGTCGCTCGTCTGGCATTCTTTCCACATGTCCGAACCATCGGAGCATTCCCTTTCGCATCTTTACACCAATACTCTCTTTCATACCTACTCGCTCTCTTACGTCGTCGTTACGAATGCAGTCAGTCAGCCTCACTCCACAGATTCTCCGCAGAGATCGCATTTCGACCGCATTGATTTTACTCTCATGCTCCTTTTTACATACCCAACTCTCGCTTCCATATAATAACGTTGGGACAAGCACTGCGTCGTGTATTGCGACACGTGCCCTCTGGCTGAGCTGTTGACTGCCGAGAAGTTGTCCCAACGCTCCGTTCACTCTATTTCCCGCATTCACTCTTCTCTCTACATCAGTGGTGTACCTTCCATCCCGACTGAATCCACATCCAAGATATACAAATTCATCCACTTGTTCTAGCACACCATTTCCTATTGCTACTCTAACATCTGTTCTGGCTTCTTCTCTTTCAAAAACCATTATTTTGGTTTTGCTCACATTCACACGTAGGCCTCTTTTCTTACAATCTTCTGCCATTACGTCGACTAAGGTTTGCCGGTCAGTCGCGGACTGCGCTAATAAAACCGCATCGTCTGCATATAGCAGACAGTTAACCACTGTGTCGCCCATCCGAACTCTCACATTCATTTCTTTCAACCTTTGTAGACATTTATCCAGATATATTATAAACAGTCTGGCTGATAGAACGCAGCCCTGTTTAACGCCGATATTGACATCAAACCAGGGTGACATGCCATCATCCAGCCGCACGCAAGCTCTGCAGTCCATGTAGTTGGACTGAACCGCTTGTAGCAGTCTACCGTTAATACCATACTCCAGCAAAATGTCCTAAAGTTCCTTTCGTATAACCGTGTCAAATGCTTTCTCCAAATCCACAAAACTGCAGAAAACCCTCTGGCCTACAGCCAGATGCTTCTCCACAATGTTGCGCAGAGAAAACACTTGATCTATGCATACCCTTCCACACCTGAAACCTCCTTGTGCCTCACACAAAAAATCATCAGACACCATCCTCATTCTCCTTTCAATAATCTTACCATACACTTTGGCTGCCAAACTGGTCAAGCTTATGGCTCTGTAGTTTGCACAGTCATAACGTGAACCCTTGTTTTTAAACAAGGGCATGATGACTGCGCTTCTCCAGTCCTTGGGAAAAATTCCTGATCTCCAACGTAAATTAAGAAGCATCAGGAAGGATTCCCAGAGACATGAGCCTCCAAGCTTGATCATCTCAGCAGACACCATATCAATACCCGCTTTTGGGGGGTAAGAGGAACAGGGTGTAAAGTTCCTCATCCCCCATTGAAAAGGGAGAATCCTCCGACCAGACGGGTGTTATGTCTGGTGGGCTAGCTGCCCCACTGTTGTGGTCGGGTTCTTGTATATATGTACATCGCTCGGATAACTTTTCATATCGCGATGTAGGATACGTCAGTTATTAGTTCGTATGTGGCGAGGTAGATGCCGCTACATCACTCCCCTCCGAGACCGGAGGTCGATAGCATGTTGAGTCGTCCATACATCTTGCGATGCTTGCCGGGCCAGTGGAATGTTCCAGTGAGTCGGAACCAGATCCCGCATAGTTCTCGGTGAGTCGGAACTGTCTGCGGTGATGCCCCAGTGAGTCGGGGTGATGCTGCGAATGCTCCAGTGAGTCGAAATGGTGCAGTGCTGCTTAGTGGCTGGCTGCTGTGTCGACCAGGAGAGAAGCGCGTCTCTGCTTGCTGACCGGCTGAAGTGCAGTGTGCTGTGCCAAGGTTGCTGAGAAGGCTATGGGTGATGACCAGGAATGCGCGTCCGCTGCATGCTGGTGGTTAGGATACGACCACTATATTGGCTTAATGCATGTAAATGCTTCCGATAGATGGCGTTGGTCGTAAAGACAAAATATGATAAGTAAATTGGGATGATCGAAAGATCTGTACTATAGCTCAGTGGTTCAGAGCACTTCCCCGGATTGGAAAAGCCGCGGGTTCGATTCCCGCTAGTACAAAAATCTCTTTTTCCTTATTCACAAATAGTTTGTACTTTAAAAAGTGGCGGAGCATGTCAAATGCTAAAATATAGATCAAAAATGTTTAGAAAATCGCGCCATCAAATAGTATGAATTTTAATTGCAAAATTAAACTTATTATATTGGCTTAATGCATGTAAATGCTTCCGATAGATGGCGTTGGTCGTAAAGACATAATGTGATAAGTAAATTGGGATGATCGAAAGATCTGTACTATAGCTCAGTGGTTCAGAGCACTTCCCCGGATTGGAAAAGGTGCGGGTTCGATTCCCGCTAGTACAAAAAATCTCTTTTTCCTTATTCACAAATAGTTTGTACTTTAAAAAGTGGCGGAGCATGTCAAATGCTAAAATATAGATCAAAAATAGTATGAATTTTAATTGCAAAATTAAACTTATTATATTGGCTTAATGCATGTAAATGCTTCCGATAGATGGCGTTGGTCGTAAAGGCATAATGTGATAAGTAAATTGGGATGATCGAAAGATCTGTACTATAGCTCAGTGGTTCAGAGCACTTCCCCGGATTGGAAAAGCCGCGGGTTCGATTCCCGCTAGTACAAAAAATCTCTTTTTCCTTATTCACAAATAGTTTGTACTTTAAAAAGTGGCGGAGCATGTCAAATGCTAAAATATAGATCAAAAATGTTTAGAAAATCGCGCCATCAAATAGTATGAATTTTAATTGCAAAATTAAACTTACTATATTGACTTAATGCATGTAAATGCTTCCGATAGATGGCGTTGGTCGAAAAGACAAAATGTGATAAGTAAATTGGGATGATCGAAAGATCTGTACTATAGCTCAGTGGTTCAGAGCACTTCCCCGGATTGGAAAAGCCGCGGGTTCGATTCCCGCTAGTACAAAAAATCTCTTTTTCCTTATTCACAAATAGTTTGTACTTTAAAAAGTCGCGGAGCATGTCTAATGCTAAAATATAGATCAAAAATCATCAGAAGATGCCGGTACTGAATGCTGATATGTTAGACCACATGTGGCACCGGCATCACCCTGAACATCCGCATACATGTCTCCAAAATATTCATTCCATCGGCTTAACACATCTTGTGTTTGCGTAAGAATGTCTCCACCTTTAGACCTTATTTTATTCATTCTGAAAGCTGACCAACCACTCCGAGATTTCTTCACTTCCCTCCAAAAAAGTTTGGTGTTACTCTCGAAGTTTTTGGTCAGCCTTTCTTCTGCAATCATATTTGCTCTATCACGCTTCTCTTTCACTAAGGCCTTGGTGTCATTTTTACGTTGCCGGTATATTTCTTTCTTCTGTTCTTTCATACTTGCACTCAGGTTCAAAGAAGATGCATAGTCCAGCCACGCTTTCTTCTTTTGGTCTACGGAAGCAGCTACTTCCGTATCCCACTATACATCACCTTTCATTTTCCTATGCTTCTTTGAGCATCCACATACTTCTTTCGCTGTATCTACCATACTATCTTTCAATACTCTCCAGCATTCTTCAATGTCAGATTCCGGCTGACTTGCCATTGTCAGCCGTTCACGGACACCCTCTGCATACTTTGCTCTTACACTCTCTTCTTGCAACTTTTCAAACTTTATTCTTTCAAGCCCTCCGAAGTGGACACGCTCTCGCCAGTGTCTCCACTTTCTGAACAGACCACTAAATCTCGCAATAACGAGATAGTGGTCCGTGTCGACAGTAGGACCCCTGTAGGCTCTTGTATCAAGAATTTTACTTCGGAGGCGACTGTCTACCAGAATTAAATCTATCATACTTCTCTGTTCATTCCTTCTCCATGTATACATATGGATGTCCTTATGTTGAAAAAATGTGTTTGACACAATAAGGTTTCTCTCCATACATACATCCGCAATGAGCCTACCTGCATCATTCACTCTCTTATCACCAAATGAACCAAGCACGTCCTCAAAGTCTGGACGCTTGGTCCCAACCCATCCATTCAAGTCTCCGCATTCGATCACTAGCTTCTGCCAAATCCAGAACTTCCCTAACATTATCCCAGAACTTCTCTAGATCAGATGCCACCAAAGAGCCTACAGGAGCATAAGCTGCGACCATGAAGACCCTGGTGACACCTAGTTTTATTCGGACCCATAGAAGTCTGGGATCAAACATTCCGTAGTCTTTCACACCTGAGGTCATGCGAGCGGACAGCAAAACCCCTACTCCCATGCTGGCCTGATCACTCTGCGGTACACCAGACCACAGAGCTATCCCGCCACCAGGAAGATCACAGGCGTCGCTGCCCTTTCGCTTGGTCTCTGTTACACAGAGCACATCAAGCTGTCTGTCCGACATGACGGTTACCAGCTCGTGTAACTTACCTTCCCCACCACCTCTTACATTCCACGTGCCTACTCGACACTCTGCTCCCCTCGACTCGCCAAACTGGGCAAGGCGTGATGGGTGGCCCCCATCACCGCATCCGCCATTATTTGTACCGACGGGGGCGGGTCGGTACGTGTCGTCTCTGGGGCACGCCCTAACTCGCACTGCGGTACGCATTCGAGCCGGATTGCAGCCTGTGGATTGCAGGCTGGCAGGGATCGCGACGATTACGCTCTGGACTATGATCACCCTTGTTAAAGTTATAATCATAGTTATCTTTTAAAATTATTCCGGTTATCATACAACAATCAACAACATATCAGCTTTGGACATCTGCCATCTAAGTCCACCCGTGATCATGAATGCTGTAAAGTATTCGAAACGTCGGGATAGTATTAAAATCAAGTAAACGCGATAGATTCCGTAAACGTAGTTTTATTTCAAAATGTGTAAAATTCGCGTAAATTTTAGAAAGTATTACGGTTATCATATGTCAAACTATTGCTATCTCGACACTGCATACGCTGATAGCTTGTCTATATTATCCTTTGTCTAAGTAACATATTAATTACACTTAGTCAAAGAGTATTATAGACTCGCTACTATTATGACACTAAGGATGAAGAAAAGGATGCATATTTTAAGTTTTAGCAAGAGTGAGAGAGACACATGTATAAGTATTTTATCCTTTTCGCGTATGCGTTATTTATATTTGGACCCAATCAACTGGGTCCCAATAATAAGGTGGCTAACCGTCCCCATCATCGGTATGTAAGCTTGTTTTTGTATTGACGTAAAAAAATACCTTCATTACTCACGTATACGCTAATGTTATATATGTTCTAATACATTTTAAACTAAATATAAGCATAACTACAATTTCGTTTGTCCTGTCATTCTTGTATCTGGCTAAAACAGGTAGTATATTTTTAGTCAACAAAGATATTATCATAGTTATCTTTTAAAATTATTCCGGTTATCATATGTCAAGCTATTGCTATCTCGACACTGCATACGCTGATAGCTTGTTCTTAGTCTGAGCCTGTCTATAATATTCTTTGTCTAAGGGTCCGAGGCATACGCTGATAGCTTTAGACAAGCTTCAAGCTTTTCTTTGTTTAAGTTTGTCAAATACCGGCACTACACTGCTCGCGAAGTAGCCGAAGGTTAAGCGAATACGAGAACGTAGAGGGGTAGGGTGGATGTACCAGTTTCAAACCATTTAAGAAAAAGAAATTGCTATAAAATGTTGTTATATAACCTACTTGAGATAGTTATTACTAATTTATTGTTTAATCAGTAGGTTATCTAGTTTTAGGTTATAATATAAAACGAAAACACTTAATTCCTATTTTTAAATAATATTTAACATAATCGGTGTATAACTGGGATGTACCCTACTTTGACCAGCAGGCCCCAGTTGTTGACAGGATTTGTACCAAAGGTTGACCATTTATAAACTAAGTGAAAGAAATACTACATTCCACAAAAGGAGATGTTTTTATAATCAACTTTATTAACGTTTGTTCTTAGGTCTAATACAGACCAACAAATAATACTATTTTCAGTCTAAGCAATCATCAGTTATTCATTTTGCTGTAGGTGCAATTTTGTTCACCACCGAAGGAATGTAACATAGTTCCAGTGGCCCGCCAATAAAGACGGAGAGATGGCACACGGCGGGTTTCTTTAGTGGGTGCAGGCCCCACACTACCCTGGTCGTTGCCCCGAACGATAGGGTGTGCGGCCAGGAACATTTTTTCCCGCCTAAACAAAAAAAAACCAAATCATGTACCTATTGATAACCAGTTAAATATTATTTAATAATACTCATGAAATATTTATTGTTTGCACCTCAAATTCATTAAAATATTCAAAAGAAATATTCAGTCATTACAAAAATCAATAATCAGAGAAAAGTTCATTCAAAAGCACTATAAAATAAATATAAAATATCCTTACCTGACAAAATACAAATTGCAATGGCGGCCGAATGGAAACTGTCAGCGACTAGTGAAAAGAAAACGAAACTTTTTTATTTGATAGCAGTTATTTTATATATATATATATATATATAACGCAATTAGGCCCAGCTAATAAACCCTTTCAAATAATGTCACTGGACACAATAGGAGGATTTGGGGGTCAAAGATCAACAAAAAGATATTTACAACTACTAGTAGACCACTTCACCAGGTACGCATATATCCTATGTTCTAAGAATCAAAATGCTCGAGACTTCATTAAACTTATAGAAAAAAAATCCTAAAGAAGAAACAATAGACATCTTACTCTCTGATCAATATCCAGCTTTTAATTCGATTGAATTCAAAAATTACCTTAAGAACCGAAATATTCAATTAATACTTACAGCGGTAGAAGCACCGTTCTCAAACAGTTTAAACGAAAGGCTAAGCCAGACTATTGTGAACAAAATAAGATGCAAAATGAATGAATCAAAAGGAAAAACAAATTGGTCAAAAATAGCAGAAGAATGTAGAAATAGATACAATGAAACAAACCATTCTGTAACAGGATTTTCTCCTAAATATTTGCTATCTGGTGATTCTACAGACTTGTTACCACATGAATTAAAAGAAAAACAGTTATTAACAAAAAGTTTGGAAGAAGATAGGAAAATAGCACTCCAAAGGTCAATAAAATCGCACGAATATAATAAAACTTGATTTGCCAAGAATAGATTACAACATGAATTTAAAAAAGGAGATAAGGTATATGTTGACTATGGAAACAAATTAAACAGAAAAAAGATGGATGAAATTAGAATTGGTCCCTTTGAAATTGAAGAAAAAATATCGGATTCAGTTTTTAAAATAAATACCGGTCGTGGTACAAGATCTATTGGATTATATCATGTCACAAAGCTCATTCCTATGCTTGCTGAATTTTAGATTTTGCAGCTAAACTTTACTCAACTTAAGTTGAAAATTTTGAATTTGCATTTCGAAGGGGGGTGATGTAAGCTTTATGTTGACATTGACACTGACATTTGAGTATGTATCAGTTCATCCAAAAGAGGGAGCCACCAGTGAGGAGAATGTAAAAGAATAAAACATGTTTTTTCTATCGAATAATAACATATAGTTAAATTACAATTGTTGTTTAATAATTTCTTTGTTATGTTTGTGAATTTGCTTTAATTTAAAAGTGCAAAAGACGATTCAAGTTTTTATAATAAGAATAGTAAAGCATGAACATTTAATTGTCGATTCTCTGTTTTAGGTTAGCAAGTTTTTTAAAATCTTATTTTATATATATATATATATATATTATATAAAATAACTAAATATATAGAGTAACCATATAAACTGGTACTTTACTCATTGGCGGGCGCCGAGCGACTGAAGTAGCGCGAGTGTGTGGTCAGGCCGTCAGGGTCACGTACTGCGACCAACTTCGGCGAGCACTTCGCTGAAGTCACTTCGCGAGCAGTGTAGTGCCGGTATAAGATCTAAGAAAGATATAAGTAGATAGAGTATAGATTTATAACTTTAATATTTGTTTAAGGCATTGGCAGATCCATCAGCCTAACAGAAACTTATAAACATCGTTATTAAAGTACAAATTATTTGTGAGTAAAGAAAAAGAGATTTTTAGTAGGAGCGGGAAACGAACCCGCATCTTTTCAAATCCGGGGAAGTGCTCTAAACCACTAAGCTATCCTACTGATCTTTCGATCATCCCAAATTCTTAATTAAGTAAATTTGTCTTACGAAAAAATCTCTTTTTCTTTATTCACAAATAATTTGTACTTTAAAAAGTAGCGGAGCATGTCAATTGCTAAAAGAAATAGATCTAAAACATCGTTATTCTCTAATCACAGGTAAGTTTAATTCATTAAACAAGTCGTAGTTGAAGTCAGTCATATAAAATTAGTCAGTCAAGTCAAAGTCCCGCTCCAGTAAAACGATGGCGACCGTATTGAAGCTTCTATGGAGTTATGGAAACAACAGGAAAAAACACGTTATTTCGCATTACATCGCTTGCCAACACAAATAGTTAATAAGTAAAAGACCATCTCTTTTACACATTCATCCATCCATCCATCAGCCTTTCAACGTCCACTGCTGGACATAGACCTCCCCAAGAGAACGCCACAACGAGCGGGCCTGTGCCGACCGCATCCAACGGCTCCCCGGGGCTTTGACCAGATCGTCGGTCCATGTGGTGGGGGGCCGTCCTACGCTGCGCCTTCCGATACGTGGTCGCCAGGTCGCCACTCGAGAACCTTCCTTCCCCAACGGTTGTCGGTTCGTCGAGCGATGTGGCCTGCCCATTGCCACTTCAGCATGGCAACCCGGCGGGCTATGTCGGTCACTCTCCTACGGATCTCCGTATTACGGATTCGATTACACATTAAATAGGTACTTGAAATAACACAAGTTTAGGAAAATAATGCAGAGCGACGACATGATCTTCTTTGTGTTCCCGCCAAAACTCAAAACTTTAATAAAAGATCTTACAAAGAGTACCTAGGTATCTATATACTAAGAATATCTTGCGAAATATGTTTCTGGTTATACGTATTACGTTACGTTATTAAACGTAGTTGTAGTAAAATAAAAAAAAGAATATTCTCTTTGGAAACAATTTTAGTTTGTCTGTATATCATTGTATAAAAAATATAAACTTGTGTTTAATATAGGTGGATTACGCGATGGATTTATTCCTAGGGCATTAAGATTACAGAGCGATTTTACTTACCTATAAACTGAAAATGAGTGTAGTAAATCTCGTACCCGAAAACATAATTACGAAGACCATAATTACATCCCCACACATATACAAACCTGTTGGCACATACAGGTGAATCTCGTATTATCTATACCTTCTCATTAATAATAATAATCACCAAACCGTAATTTAGTTAGATACAAAAGATACCTAATACTCGTGTACGCAGGGCACTACTATAGTGCACAAGTGTGTTCGCAATGGTGCGCAATCACAAGTGCGAATGTTCCCTCACTCTCACTTTCACAGTCCGATGCACAGATTGCACAGACTAATAATAGTTGTCCAATGGGATAGGATGCCATTGCGACATGACCGGAGAGAGATTAGGCATAGGACGAATGGGAAGACTTGCTTTGTGAGGAGCGAAATACCGTTAACTTCCTAACTCCGAGCTACTATTGAGTAGGTATATATATAGGTTACTGGTAATATGACGAGAATCCGTTACGGGGTGTAGGAGCGATTATTTCTGATCATTTTCTGCTTGCTTATACCTACATAGTAATCAATCATAAAATGACAATTCAATAGTTTTTAAATCAGAGCTACAAATTGTTAAGATTTTTATAAGTTTGAGCAGATTTTAAGCCTAAAATAATCGTTTTCTGAAAAAAAACAGAAGTACTTTTTTGTCAGAACATTCCAAAAACATGTACAACTTTTCACTCTATAAGATACCAGGAGATTAGAAATTGGTTGTACTAATGTAAATAATGATTTTAGTACTAGTAGGTAAGTACCTAAAAAATACCTTCACGTCAAATTTTACAAGAATATTTTCATTTCAAGCTTAGGCTGAGTTAGGCATTGAGTTAGAATTAATCTGTACAATTAATTTCCGGAATATTTATTTATTTATTTATGGAAAACCAACAGCTTAAGTAAGGTAACATAAATTTAGCATAAGTGACAGAAAGCCAATTACAGGTTTTCACCAATAGAAGCTGATTATAACATCAAGAACTATGGAATACTCGATATTAAATGAACATATAAAAGGAGAGAAAGAATTTAGATATCTGATACAAAAATAAAATGATGATCTAATATAATAACCATTAGTCGGTGGGACTGCATCGTTCGTGAAGGATTCTAGACATTTTGTGGATATCATGAAGTGGAAACATTTGCTAAGGATTTGAACTCCGTACATCCCAACATCAGGTTTACTTTTGAAATGGAGATGGACAGATCGTTAGCATTTCTTGATGTAAAACTAAGGGTCAAAGCAAACGTTACATTATCACATACTGTGTACAAAAAACCCACGCACACTGACAGATCCTTGCATGCTGACTCGCACCACCATCCACGACACCTGCAATCCGTAGTAGCATCTTTGACCAATAGAGCATACGACATTTGTGACCCTGAACAATTGAATAGTGAGCTCACACATGTTCAGGAGGTATTTAAATGAAACGCATTTAGGGGTAGCACACGACGACTGCGGAAGAAGGAGGCACGAACTGGGGTAGACAGGGTACCAGCCTTTTTACCGTATATTAAAGGGGTAACGGATAAAGTTGGAACAGTACTACAGAAATACTCCATTAAGACTGTATATAGTCCGCATTCCAAAGTATCACATCACCTACGTACTCCAAAAGATATAATCCCTCTGCAGACACCTGGCGTTTACAAAGTGGATTGCAGCTGTGCTAGTTCTTACATCGGACAAACCAAACGTACAATTGCGGAAAGGGTTAAAGAACATATCGCGGCTGTAAAACACCGATATACACAAAAGTCAGCTATAGCGGAACACTTGCTGGAGGCGGGATCCAACCACTGGATTGAACTGCATAAACCACAGGTCCTCTCCACCGACCGTCACTGTTACTCCAGGATGGCGCGGGAAGCGGTTGAAATCAAAAAACATGCTAATTTCAACCGAGAAGATGGATACCGTTTGTCAACATCATGGAATCCTGTCATCAGTAAGTGTACATATTGCCGAACAAACATTACGCGCCAGTGTGAGGATGTCGTTAGTGTGGTGTGTCGAAGTACCGACAGTTTCGGAGATCAAAATATAAACGAGGCGAGGGTAGTTACAGACACTCGCGCTTCACGGAGGCATCGCTGAACTACACCAGTCAACCCGTGACCACGGCCGATGCAATACGGTTGAAACGTCGGGAAATTAAGGTATTCAACCTCAACATTATATACCTACGCGATTAAGACCCAATACATTAATATTTGTGTATAATGTGTACAAATCGCGAAAGTTTAAAAGTCTTAAAATAACGTTCAGCAAAATAATAAGTTGCATGTTTCATGGGAGTTCCAGCAATTGTGCAATGTCACTTTTATTTTAAAACGTGCGTCGATCAGTCTACTTGGGCGATAAGAAAAGAAGAGCAGTAGAACATTATTTAGCCTTTTCTGGTTTATTACTATACTCTTTGTTTAGCCTTTATTAATCCCGTCCAGTTGGACGAATAAATAGCCCGATTTACCTGACATTTCCCGGAGATAAGAGTGTCGGCGAGTACTATAAAATTCGATAAAAGGGTGGTATCGTCTTACATTATTTAATTGTATTGAGAATACCTACTTGTATCAAAAGATTTATAATATGTATTGTATTAACAATTCACTATCATAATTTGCGATAATTCTGCTCGTGTCACTAGTACCTACTGTGCGAATTTGGAAGTGATGCACATATTGCACACATGGCTTTATCTTTTGGACTATTTCTGGCATACTGTATAACTTGGTTTGTGACTTGACTCTGTGATTGATTACTCTTTTGACAACTTGGCGCGTTTTAAAAGGACTACCTAATGGCTGCAGAACAACTCCCGTCCTCCAGTGAGGAATATGCCGATATCCTATACTGTTATTCGTATCACCTTAATTAATTTTATCAGCGATTATTAATCATAATAAATCTGCATCGTCTACGATTTTGATTTTGATAACTTAAATTAAACTTGCTTGTTGTAATGCAAATGAATTAGAAAGAATGACAGTAGCTCTCATTTTGTCGTCTGTTGGTAGTTCCCCGATCGAGTCGACCTATTTCATGCTGGTATAAGCGAGGCTCTTTTCCTAAGATAAGCCAGGTTATTTGTCCTTGCAGTTTTATGACGTGTAGAATAAGTATATGCCTGACACACCACACAATAAATTGTTCATAAATTATTCGGTAGTTAAATTAGGTTCTTACATAATTGACTCTCCTTCGGCATATAGGCCGCTGGTGCTGCTGGACGAGACGGCCAAACTGCTTGAGAAGGTGCTCGCGGACCGTCTCATCCGGCACCTCGAGGATGTTGGGCCGGGGCTGTCAGAATCTCAGTTCGTATTCAGGGCAGGCCGCTCTACGATAGACGTACTGGCCGCCCTGAAAACCCTGGCCACCGAAGCATTGGTCAGAAAGGAGGTCGTTCTGGCAGTCTCGCTCGACATCGAGAACGCCTACAACAGTCTCCCTCACGAGACGTTGTAGGAGGCGCTCCGGTTCCATGGAGTGCCTCCGTATCTCCGGGGCTTGTTGGAGGCGTACCTCGAGGGGAGTCATGTGCTCAGGGAGGGGGGCGACGGACGCCTGTACCGCCATCGGATGGAGCGCGGCGTTCCACTGGGATCCGTCCTTGGCCCGATCCTGTGGAACGTCGGATTCGACTGGGTCATGCGGGGCCGGCTCCTTCCCGGGATGGGGGTCGTCTGCTATGCAGATGACACCTTCGTCACCATGAGGAGGGCCGGCGCCCTCGCCGAGGTCCCCCCGAGGAGCATACTTGCATGTGCAGGGGGTTGCCGTGCCGGTGCGGACCCAGATGAAATATCTGAATCTGCACCTCGATAGTAAGTGGAATTTTGGGTCGCACTTTGCCCAGCTCGCCCCTAGGCTCGTTAATTCTGCCGCGGCCTTGGGTAGGCTTCTGCCAAACACTGGAGGTCCAGGGTCGTCCTGCCGCCGACTTTATAGCGGTATACTGCGATCTATGGCGCTGTATGGTGCTCCGATACGGGCGGACGCCCTCACCGCTCCTAATAGGGCCCTCTTGTGATGCCCGCTGAGGGTCATAACGGTGAGGGCCATTAGGGGGTACCGTACGGTGTCCTGGGCCGCAGCCACGCTGCTGGCGGGCGACCCGCTTTGGCCTTTCCAGACCGAGGCACTGGCGGAGGTCTACTGGCTTCGTGCTGCGGCGCGGGCCAGGGGCGAGGAATTCTCTGATAGGAGTCTGGGCAGAGCACGAGAGGCGGCCCGAAGGATTTTGATCCGGCGGTGGAGGGAAGAGCTGGAGTCTCCCGGAGCAGGACGGGAGACTTTAGAGGCGGTTGCGCTACACCTCTACCGCTAGTTAAATCGAAGGCACGGCAACCTCAGTTTTCGGTTGACGCAGGTACTTACCGGACACGGGTGTTTCGGTAAGTACCTGCATCGTATTTGTAGGGAAAAGCCCCCGGATGCCACGAGTGTGGCGCACAAGTTGATGACGTGCGCCACACTTTGGAGGAATGCCCCTCCTGGGGGCTCCAGCGCCACGCCCTGTCGGAGGCAATTGGAGGAGACCTGTCGCTACCGGCCGTAGTAAGCCAAATGCTCGGCAGCGGCGGGTTCTGGTCAGCCGTTGCCTCCTTTTGTGAGGCAGTGATTGCACGGAAGGAGGCCGCGGAGCGGGAACGCGAGGCGTCGGCCCACGCTGACTCGCTCCGCCGGCGGCGACCAGGGGGAAGGAGGCGTCGCTATGCTCACCTCCTCCCACCGCCTTGATGACGACAGGGCGTGGCCAGTAGGCCATCCGCCTGGGGCGTCAGAGTAGAATGTTGAAAGACGACCCTCTGGCGCCCCGCTAATAGGCGTAGAAGGGGCCACTGTGGTTTTAGTGGGTATTCCGGGTGCAAATAAGATCCAAGTGCCCGGCAAGCCCTACATACCCCCTGTTTCTTACCAGGGGGATGCGTAAAGGCATTTCCACAGCGATAACAAAAAAAAAAATATCTGGCGTAGGCTTGTGTATTTGTTTCCAATTTAGCGATTCATTTGCTTTCGCGCCATTTGATTTTTCTTTGACATTGTGCTAAGCGGATCCATCGCAAACTACATCAGAGTTAAGCTTCGGTGTGAGTGATAAAACAAGTTTAATCCACTTGAAACAAATGTTAAACATGATTAAATCAATTTTAATTTACTTGATAAATTTTATATACATAAAAAAAATTAACTAACTGGAAATAAATTGGAAAAGTGAAAAGGATCGAATAATGGGTACAGCATGAATTGAGTGAAGCACCAACAAACTCGAGTTGAGTGCTGCGTTACAGTACTCAACCGTCACAATAAGAAGAATCGTATCGTGACTTGTGTTGAAAAACGGATCCTGTACGATAATCGGAAGTGCTCGTCACAATGGTTGAACCCAGGAAAACCGGCCAAATCCTGCCCCAAGTGAAAGTTGACTCAGAAATTGATACTGGGAAGTGTCTGGTGGACCAGTGCTGGTGTCATCCACTACAGCTTCCTGAGATCTGACGAGACGATTACGGCCATTGCAAACCATGATGGGAAAGCTAGCCGTTAAACAATCGAGACTGGTCAATTGCTCTAGGCCGCTGATCCTTCAGGACAACGCTAGACTACACACTGCACAACAGACGGTCACTAAATTAGCGGAGCTGCGATTGGAATGTCTCCGACACCCACCGTACTCCCCGGATCTTGCTCCAACAGATTACCACTTATTCCGAATTTTGGCCAATGTCTGCAAGGAAAAAAAATCAATTCCGATGAGGCCGTCAAAATCGATTTCAAGATTCTCGCTCCCACAATTTTTTCAACAAAGGAATCAATAAACTACCGATAAAATCGCGAAAGTGCATAGATAACAATGGTACATACTTTAATTGAATAATTAAAATAATGTCACCTATAAAAAGATCGTTTTTTTGCTTTTTCGACACATAACGCCAATTTAATTTGTAATGGTGCGTTTCCATGCTTGCCAAGGCTCGACAAGCATCCACAAGCTCCAAGCGCCCACAAATCTCGCTTGGCATTTGGAAGTCGTTTACACGCTTGTGAATGCGTCAGTGTGCTACGTATATCCAAGCGTGGCGGACACCGAACTTGTATCGGCTATTAAGTTTGCTTGTATTTGAAATAAAAGTAGGTTAAACCAAACTTAATAGCCGATACAAGTTCGGTGTCCGCCACGCTTGGATATACGTAGCACAGTAAAACAAAAGCAAGGAAAGCCCGACGACCACGAAGATGGTAGATGATAAAGATTCATAGAAATCGTACCAACTAATAAGTTTTTCAGTTTAATGGTATTTCGGTTACCATTATCTGTGTCAGTTATGTTATCCCACAATATATAATTATCCACTATTAAATTTTGAATACCGAAAAAAATTTAGGAGGTGAACCTAAAACCTTCTAAAAATTTTTCGGTTGTTCAAACGTTTCGGTCTGGTAATATTCTAGGCCGTGTGGGGCCGGCTTTAGAATTGTCCCACCCCTCTCTACCCACGGGAGTCGTAAGAGCCGACTCCCTCAGTCGGCTATACCAGAGGAGTGGGCAGCAGCACTCCCTCGAGTATTAACAACATCCACTGTGATCGCCAACCCGCCTGCCAAGCGTGGCGATTACGGCATTATCCCCCATGACGGGACCGCTCGTTGTGGCGTTCTCTTGGGGAGGCCTATGTCCAGCAGTGGACGTTGAAAGGCTGATGGATGGATGGATGGAATATTCTAAAAACGATAAACTCTCTTCGTTCGACCAGCCACTCATTTTGACAGAACTAGAAGTGCGTTCGTCGCGAGATCACAGCGGCTACTAAGCGCGCGCCAACGTGTGAACGCGTCGCAAGCGCTTGCCAAAAGCGCCCTTTGATCTGTGTCCAAAAACCGACACTAGACCGGATCGAATACAAGCGTCCACAAGCTCACGCAAGCCAAGCCAAACGCCCTCTTTACACGCTTGTGCTTGTGGACACTTGCCGAGCCTTGGCAAGCATGGAAACGCACCTTAAGGACCTGTACAGACCTACCGGCAGTGCAAGAATGTTAATAACACGAAATATGGGGAACAAATTGTTTGTGAAATGTGGAAAAAGAGAACTTTAGTGCGAGCGGAAATTGAACCTGCGTCACTTCCAATCCGGGGAAGCGGTCTAATCACTAAGCCATCGCACTGACCAACGGTCATTCCTAATCTCCACATCACATTTGTCTTTACGACTCACGTCACCTATCGAATGCATTCATGCATTAATCCAATATAGTAAGTTTAATTTTGCAATTAAAATTCATACTACTTAATGGGGCGATTTTTTTAATTTTTGATCTGTATTTTAGCATATGACATGCTTAGCTACTTTAAAGTACAAATTTCACAAACAATTTGTTCTTTATACTCGTAGTAGCTAAGCATGTCAAATGTTAAAATACAGATCATAAACGAACTATAGGATTATGGCCGGTGAACACAAATAGCTGAATATCTATTAAACCTCTGTTTCGTCTTTAGGATAAAAGCGCGATACTACACGTGTCTAAAAAACATTTTTCAGTCAAGCTATTCTATCTGACGGCAAAACTCTATACATATCAGGAGTGCTGGGAATGGACTCTCAAGGACAATTACTATGCGGTGGTGCTGAAGCGCAAACGAGACAAGCTCTTGAAAATTTAAAACATGTCCTCGAAGCAGGTGGCGCCTCTCTACAGTCAGTTATAAAAACGACCATCTTTTTGGCGCGTATGGACGATTTTCACATTGTCAATCAGATTTATGCTGAATGTTAGTATAGTGATGGCATTTAGAAATATATAGCAAGTTTTTTTTATACAATATTATTGGCAAACAGGCATAAGACCCACCTGTTGGTAAGCGGTTACCGTAACCTATAGACGCCAGCAATTCCAGAGGCATCACTCGCGCGTCGCCAACTTTAAGGAAAGGTATGGGAAGTGGAGAGGCAGAATAATAAAAAGATAATAGGAAGAATAATAAGGAGAGAATAGGAAGCAAGGCTCTATAACTGGTAAAAGCAATATTTTTCTAAAATGTAAGGGCAGACTTTATAAAGTTTTAGCATTTAATGTATGTTGTCTTTGACTATGGTCTTTACCTATGAAATTGCCGTTTTATTAAACGCAAAGTGTGAAAATGTGAAATCGAAAATAACAGTCAAGAGCAGGATTTGAACCTGCATCTCCTGGATACCGTCCAGATGCTTTGCCTGCATATTTCGATAACACATTCATACTTAACGTCTTGGGTGACGTCTGCGCCATCTTACGTTAAGTATGAATGTATTATCGAAATTAGCAGTCAGTCTTTTTAATTTTTATCATGCTCATATCAAACACTTTGCTTATTTACTTATTTATGTACACACAGAGATCTTAACCACAATATTATAAGAACGGATAAAAATAGTAATAGTACAAAGGTTGTTTTACAGATTTCTCTAAATATGTTCCTGCTCACACTATCTTTCAAGTAGCTAATCTACCCCGAGATGCATCTGTGGAAATCGAAGCAATTGCATTGAGTGGCGATCTTGTTGTAGGAGAATGTGGACCCTGCCCTTGTACTCGCACGTAGTCCTTGATGTAATTCTGTTTTAAAATGAACCTACTTGATAAATGTTGGCTGAATTCGTTATGTTTATTCATTTGTATTAAAGTCCGTAAGATGAATCATTTTGATTTGAGATCTTTTAGTTAGGACAGAAATTCTTGCTGTATTTTTAAATACTTACCTACATTAAAGGTTATTATTAAAAAGTTTACAACAACTCTTTCTAAGATTAATGCGAATTCTACATAGGTATAATAATATCTCTACAATGACAGGGCCACCCTCACCGTGAATGCTGAAGAGTATTACTGATGGTAGTAGAACAACAAGTACTTAAATAAATAAATAGGTATTCACGGACATTTCACACAACGTCCTCTGGTCCCAAACTAAGTTTAACGTTTGTACTATGGGTACCAGATTACGGATATAATCCATTTAGGTACTTTTTTTTTATAAATACATACATAAATAGATAGAAAACACCCAGACGCAGTACAAATAAAATCTGTGTTCATCACACAAATAATTGTCCTGAGTGGGCATCGAACATGGGTTCGATGCCCACTACACGGTTACACTACCGACTACGCCACGAGGCCCCGTCCTCAAGACAAGTAGATACGGTAGATTCCCTAAAAGTAATTCAATTTCGTTATTTGATAGGTTGTTATTATCAAGCGAAACGTACGTAAATGGTCTATTATTCATAGAAACTACATGACCCAAGAAACTGCCACTGCTCTATAGCACATATTTAACTAAATACTGATTTGTCCCTTTTCAACAAAGTACATCGACACCTTGACAGAAAGTGATAAAACTTTTGACAGCTTAAACTTCAAAAACAAGTGAATGTTATTATGAATAAGGGTTCCTCATATAAAGAATAAGGGGGTAAGAGTTTAACGCACTCGTGATTAAATGAAAATGTATTCAGGTATTCAACATAATTATTAATCTATGTACCTACCTATTTCTGCCTATTTCAAAATAATGTGTGACAGACTATTGAAGTAGGTATTGAACCTTGTCATGGACTTCCGCGATGCTATCAGAGGGATCCACGATATAAAATATACAACAATATACCAGTTTTTGCCTTAATTCAGTAAAAAGGCATATCACTAAACTCTTGTTAAATACTAGCTGCTACCCGCGACTCTACCCGCGTGGAATTTAGTATTTTTTTACTACTGTTATTTTGGAAAAGCAGGGTTCCAACTGTTTTTCCAAAATAACAATAGCCTTTTACGTGTTATAACATCATAGATAATGATAAATTCCTTACCACTGCCTTTTTTTTTTTTTTATTTTAGGTGGGCAATAATGTCCTACCGCACACCCCGCTGCCCGGGGAGACAACGGGGTGAATGGGGCTCTCACCCACTAAAAACCCACCGTGCGCCTCCACCCGCCCTTGCTACGGCGGATCACGGGTACCGCGTCGTTACGACCGCGATCCGCAGGCGGCAGCCCCTACGGGCACCCTCTCTTGAGCGACGCCTCGCGCACTTGGGCGTCGCACCTTCGCGGTAGGCTTCCGCGGACGGCAGGGTACTCCCCGACCCCACCGTCCGCAGCCTCGGCTAGGGCGGCATCAGGCGCAAGTAAGCGCGCGCACGCCGCCCCTCGCGCCGGCGGCGAATCGGGTCCGCGAAGGAGGATTCCTCACGGGCCCTCTCCGCCACCTCCTTCCGCGAGATGACAGCCTCGCAGAAGGTGGCGACCGCGGTCCAGGCCCTGTCACTGCCAACCATTGCTCGCGCAACGGCCGGCAGCGACAGGTCCACGCCTATGACTGCAACGAGTTCCCGGCGCTGCACATCCCAGGCCGGGCACGACTCGAGCGTGTGCTGCGCCGAGTCCTCGTCGCAGTCGCAGTGGTGACAGCCTGGGGTCGTCTCCCTCCTTGCGATCGTGTGCAGGTATTTGCCGAAGCAACCATGCCCCGACAAAACCTGCACCAACCGGAAAGTGAGGACCCCGTGCTGCCGCCCTGCCCATTCTTCCAAGATCGGCCCCAGCGCCCCCACGGTCCAGAGACCGGCCCGGGGCGTCTCCAGCCGAGACTTCCACTTTAGGACGGTGGCGCGGCGGGCATCTTCCCGCCACGATGACACTGCGCTCAGCGAGGGGCGGCAGCCCCCCGCCCGCGCCGTCGTCGCCCGCCGATAGACGTCGGCGAGCACCTCCGCCTCCAGATCCCACGGGGGGGTTCCGGCCAACGCGCAGGCTGCATCGGTCGAGACCGTGCGGTACCCGCGTATTGCCCTGACCGCTACGATCCTCTGTGGACGCCACAGAAGGGCCCTATTGCGAGTGGCCAGGGACTCCGCCCACACGGGCGCGCCGTACAGTGCCATCGACCGTACTACCCCCGCGTAGAGTCGTCGACACGCAAGACTCGGTCCGCCCAAATTCGGCATCAGTCGCCCGAGGGCGGACGCCGTGTTGACGAGCCTTGGCGCAAGACGGCGGAAGTGCTCGTCAAAGTGCCACCGTCCATCCAATACCAGGCCCAGATATTTGATGTGGGCCTGGATTGGGAAGCCCACACCGTTGACCGTTATCGAGGCGCTGGCGGGCGGGCCCCGTCGGCGCCCATGGAAGAGTAGGGCCTCCGACTTTTCAAGGGCCACCCTAAGCCCCAGCGCCTCGATCCGCCTGACCACCTCCGCGGTACCTGAGGTGGCCAGCGTTGCCGCCTCCTCGAGGGTCCAGCCCCGGGCTGTGACGAGCGTGTCGTCTGCGTAGCAAATTACGCCCAGCCCGGGGGGGAGCCGGCCACGGAGGACCCAGTCGTAGCCGATGTCCCACAGGAGCGGCCCAAGAACCGAACCCTGCGGGACGCCGCACGACATAGCCCTCCTTACAACGTCCCCTTCCCGGTCCACGAAGAGGACGCTGCGGCCGTCGAGGTAGTCCGCCACCAGCCGCCTTAGGTAGAGGGGCACTCCATGGTACCGGAGTGCCTCCTTGATGCAGCCGAATGGCAGACTATTGAAGGCGTTGGCGATGTCAAGCGACACCGCCAACAGCACATCCCTCGAGGCGACGGCCTCCGCAGCCGCGGCCTTCAGGCGCAGAATAGCGTCGACCGTAGACCGACCCGCCCGAAATCCAAACTGGGCGTCAGACAGGTCGGGGCCGATCGCTCCTAGGTGCCGGACGATGCGGGCAGCGACTACCCGCTCGAGGAGTTTGCCCACCTCGTCCAGCAACACGATGGGCCTGAAGGCCGAGACTGTGTTCGGAGGCCGTCCCGGCTTCGGCAGGAGCACGAGCTTCCCCTCCTTCCAGCACTCAGGGAACCGTCCGGACACCAGGCAAGCGCCGAACAGTCCCCCGAGGCGGGGCTCAAGGTGGTCGAGGACCAGGGCCAGCACTCGGGCGGGAACCCCGTCCAGTCCGGGGGCGGCGCCTCTTCGCATACGCGCTGCCGCCGCCCCCATTTCCGTCGTCGTCACGGGCGGCACCTCTACGTCATCGGCCTCCCGGTCATCATCTGGCGGAGCCATAACCGGGCGCGTGTGCACCGCCCGTGAAGGGAAAAGTCCCTCGACCACCTCAGAGAGGAAGCCCGGCTGGAGGGTCTCCGTAAGGGGGGGGCCCTGAGCGCGGAGCTTGTTAAGCGCCGCGCGGTACGGGCGTCCCCAGGGGTCACGTTCGAGACCCTCCAGCATCTCCTGCCTTTTCGCATCTTTGGCGCGACAGATGGCCAGCTTTAACGCGGCGCGCGCACTGCTGTACGCCGCATACAGCCGGCCCTCCCGCTCTTCGTCGCGGATTCGGCGACGGCGGCTGCGGGTGTAGGACCTCCGGGCACGAATACAGGCCGCACGGAGGTCCGCCAGCTCCGGGGACCACCAGTAGACCCCCTTCCGTCGAGGCGGGCGCCGCACACGGGGCATGGCCGCATCGCAAATCTGCGTAAGCATGCCGCGAATGCGGCCAGCCTCGGCGTCCACGTCTTCCGTCAGGGGGGGAGGCAGCCAAGATTGAAAAATGGCCGCCTCCACTAGCAGGTCCCGGTCGAGCCTACCCACAGCCCATCGCGGAAAAGCGGGAGTTCTGTCCGCCGCGTGACCCCTGCTGGCGCCCTGAAGGTTCCGGGAGACCTCTATCTGAATATATCTGTGGTCAGGTAGGGTCTCGACCTCCTCCAGGACTCGCCAGCTCCTTACGCGTGCGGCGACACCAGGGCTAGCGAACGAAAGGTCCACTATCGACCCGCCCCAGGGCCGCACGCACGTTTGGGCGGACCCTCGGTTGAGTAACACGAGGTCCGCCGCTGCCGCCCACTCTTGGACCGCCGCACCTCGGGGGTCCTTCCTGGGGGACCCCCACGCCGTTGATTTGGCGTTGAAGTCCCCCAGCACGAGCACAGGGCTCGGTGCTATACGCCGTATCGAGGTCTCCAGGTTGTGCAGGAAGACCTCGAAAGCCGCCAGACTACGACTAGGGGAGAAGTACACGCCATACAGCGTGACCCCTCCCCATTCGGCCGCCACATATCCCGTGCCCTGGTCTTTGAGTGACAAGGGCGGGGAATGCGGCGCCGCCGAGCCGATGACCGCCACGGAGCCATCCCCGCTACCCGCCCAATTGGGGCGATCCGGGACTATGTAGGGCTCCGCGGCTACGGCAACACCGATCGACCGCTCCGCCATGGATTGCAGGAAGAGGTCCTGCGCCCTGGCGGAATGGCCGAGATTCCCCTGGAGGACGATAGCGTCGTGATCCGTTATTGGACCACGATATCCTCCTCCATGCGCTGCGGCGGTCCAGCCGCGCCGGGTTGGGCAGCCGGGGCCGATTGGCTGCCCACCCCCCTCTTAGGGCCTGACTTGCCCGGAGGCCTGCACCCCACCCGCCCCATACAGTGGTTGGCGGGGCGATTGCCCGCCGCGCACGCGGGGCAGTGTGGGGTGGCAGAACAGGCAGCCGCCTGGTGCCCTGCCTGACCGCAGCGGAAACAAAGCCCGCTGCAGTCAAAGCAGTTTGTGCACAGCGGCCGGGTGTGACCGACCGCCATGCACTTGTAACACCTGGCAGGCCGGGGCTCCAGCGCGATTACCCGCGCGGCACTCCAGCCCACCAGAAGTCTACCGGCAGCGACCAAATCCTTGGCCGCCGCGACAGGGCACGAGACCCAGACGGCACCCACACCACCTGGACCTGGGCGAATGGTGCCCACCCGGACGGCGCTGCTGGGAGACCCGGTTTTCGAGACGATTGCCTCCCGGATCTCTTCCGCCGTCACGAAATCGTCCAGCCCGGAAATGCGCAGTTCGGCGCACTTCACGGGTCTGGCGACCCGGACACCACTCTCCTCTGGGAACAGGCCCAGCAGCCTCGCGGCCATTGCGTCGGCCGTCTTGGCGCCCTCTGGCCCCAGGTACTCGAAAATCCGAGCACCTGTCCGGGCTTGGCGGGAGCGAGCGGAAACATCCCCGAGATCGGAGACGTTTATCTCCCGCCGGGCACGCTTCAAGACGGCCTCGTAGGTCAGGCCCTTTTCTTTTCCCTCAGGCAGCACGGTGATCACCACCGCAGCTGCCTTCGGGACCTTCAGTTTCCGCGGCTTCCTCTTCCGCGGCTTCGGGGCTTCTCCTCTCGGATTAGTTGGCGCCGCTTCGCGCCCCGAGGCAGCGCCGCGATCCCTGGCCCGGGATCGCCGGGGCCCAACCACCTGCCAGTCCCCGTCTGAGGACGTAGCAGTGGCGGGGGTGGGGGCAGGAGCCCGGGGCGCGACAGCCGTATCCCGCGAGGGTGCGACCGTTCGTCGCGGCGCAGCAGAACGCGGAGGCACAGCGGCGCTTGGCAGAGGCGGGAACTCCTCTCGGGGCTGACCCCTCGGGGCTGACCCCTCGGGGCTTGTCCCGCCTTTTTCTTTTTTTTGGGCTTTTTTTGGCCCTTTCCCTGCACAGGGGCCGGCGAAGGTTTTGCCGCTGGTGGTTTGGCCGCCGGTGGCTTAGCCGCCGTCGCGGCAAAAGACACATGCCCTCCCTGGCACGGCAGAGGTGTCGATGCGGAGGACGCTGCAGCCCTTCTTTTATCAGCCGCAAGCGGCGGCCGAAGTCGGGGTTCCGGCGGCAATCTTGCGGCTAGGGCCTCAATTCTCGGGCCAAAGACCGCATCCATGCGGTCGATGACCGCACGGAGCATTTCGTCGTCGAGCCCAGTGACAGGGCCCGACTGAGCGGCAGACGGAGCCGAGGCAGACGGAGCCGAGGCGGTCGCCGAGGTGGGGCGGGGGCACGGCGGCTGCGGCGAGGCGGTCGCGGGGAGACCAGGCTCGACCCGCATCACAGAATCCGAGGCACTCGGGATGGCCTCAGGGAGCCCAAGTTCGGCTCTCATATTGGCCATCCCTCGGTGCAGCTCCTCGACCGTTGTCTCCAGGCGCTCATTGCGCGCCTCAAGGTCGGCTACCTCCGCCACAAGCCGCTCCACCACGTTGGACAGTTCCGTGGCGGCGATTTTAAGACCCCGGACGAAACTGCTTTTTAGGTTTCTCGAGCCCATGGCCACCGTCGAGATTATGGCCACGCTGTCCGCGGCTCTTTCAGCGAATTTGGCCGCAGTAGGCGGCCCATTGTCGTCTATGGGAAGACGGAGCTTCTCAGAGAGGAGCGCCAAGCGCTCCTCTGCGTGCTGCACCGTCTCCGCCCGCTTGAGACATCGCGTCTCGGCCTCTTTCGCTGAGGCGGCACGCGGTATCGGCGTCCCGGGTCGGCTGATACCTCGACCCCTAGCCGCTGCGGGTATTTTTGGGGGAGGCATCTCTGCCGAGCTCAAATCGGACTCCGAGGCAGCGCCCCCCTGAGACAGGGTGCGCTTGCGCCAGAAACGCGACTCCGACACCACCTCTGCCGGCCGCGCTTGCTGACTCTCGGCAGCCTCAGTCAGGCCACCCTCCTCAGCAGACATCTCGGCAGCTGATGTGCAGGCCGAGCTGCCCGTCATCGAGCCGTCCCTTGAAGACTGGGGGGACGCTCCCTTGGACGTCTTTCCTTACCACTGCCTAATTTTTACACTTTGTGTAGGGCGGCACTAAATATTGTCTTTTCTTTATAATTTTTTTAAAGCCAATATCCTGCACATTCCTGTATCGCGGGTTTTACAAATATAGAAATTAATCCGGGGAAGTGCTCTAAGCCACTGGATAAATGCATGTAAATGCATCCGATAGGTGGCGTGGGTCGTAAAAACAAATGTGATGAGGAGAAAGGTCAGTGCGGTTACCATTTTCACACTGTTAACGTAAAAACATAGTTTCACGCCTGTATTCCCCGAAGGGGTAGGCAGAGGTGTATTACACACCCCACGACTCGCCAGCTGTTTAAGTCCCACATAATAGGGGGCGAGCCTATTGACGTCTACCAGTCACATTTCTAAATTTCGGGCTGCTACTGAGAATTTTTCTTTTTAGGAAAAAGCTCAATAACATTGCGCGACGCGGGGATCGAACCCGAGACCTCATGATTAGCAGTCGCATACACTACCGCTACACCACCGAGGCAGTTGGACACTGTTAAACAACCCTAAAATAAAAAATCGATTTTCTTGCAGCTTGACATCAGGGCTGCTTCCAATTAACAGGTTATCAATAGATAATAATTTACGACACACCCTGTATATTACCTACTTAAGCTGAGCGTCTACTGGTCCGCACCGGCCGCAACGCACACATGACACGTAACGATTTGAACGGCAAAAACGGAATCGCGTGCGTTACGGATAGTGGACGCAGTGCGATACAAATTGATACAAAGCAAACAAAAATCCGTTGCGTATCGTGCGTCGTGCGGTGCGGCCGGTGCGGACCAGTGCCCGCTCAGATTAACTCTAACCTATGATGATACTAATATCACCTCTTTGTAAACTACAATGTAATATATCATTTTGTGCAATAAACCTTCTTCAATTCTTGATTAATGGCGTTGTTAGACTTATAGACGCAACTTTACCAATGTCTCGTGTAAAATACGAATAGACCGTCAAACGAATAAACCTTCTTATTCGTGGTCGTGGTCGTTACCAATATCCTTACTATTCTTTGTCTAAGTTATATATTGATATTCTGACTGCACTAGATTCTGCCCGCGATGTCAATCGTGTGAACTTCAGAATATATACGTCACTCTATGGCACACTAATGATACAAGAACTATACATTTTTTCGGTATAAAAAGTAGTATATCCTTTTCTGCGCTCCAGACTAGTTATGTATATGTACGCAAAATTTCATAATTTGTTTAGTAGTTACAGCGTGAAAGCTTAACAAAGTTAAAGTGGCATGTCTAAGAAAAACACTATGTATAAGTTACACCGTACTTACCTTTGTATTTTTAATACCTACCTATTACGTGGGTGGCATACAGCCCACCTGATAAGCGATTACAGTTGCCTCTAGAGTACTCTAGACGAAGGGAAAGGTTAGCAGGTAGAAAGGAAGGATAACAATCACAATCACATCGATAGCGCTAATTTCAAAAAATGCTAATGTGTTTCTCATGTCTTATACGCCATCTAGCGCTAATTTTAAGAAGTACTTCTATATTAGTCTATAGAAATAGTTCTCACGAAATAATGAGGCCCAGCGCCTTTTTAGTGTCGAATCGAGCGTAAATATTCAGTATTTTTTTGTTTATTTAATAACAATTAAACCACATCGAATTAGACCGTGAAAATTGATAGGGCTCTATTCGTAGTTATACTGAATTGTAAAAGAAAAAAAAATAGAGACATTTTAAGTTTGAAAAATCAGTTGTTCTGCATGAAACGAGAGTAATACACACCTCAACGCTTCGCTTATGAGGCGTGCAATAGGTACCTACTTATTCTCTAAAGAGTATCTATTTACTTTATTATACTCGGGATAACATTAATAAATATGATAGACTTCTTATGTCACAATAACATATTTGACATAATTGGTAATTTTATTTTATTATTTGATAGTGTATCAGCTTATTTTATCTGTTACGTACAAATAAACACTTTATATAAACGCTTATCACTTATACTTTAAATTATAAAGTGAACCTGTGACCCTAGCGGTTTGATCAGTACGAGCAAAGAGTAAAATAATATAGAGTATAGTTTGCCTACGTAACCACAAACTTTAGTGGCTGAGAACCGGGACGACGTTTAAAATGAGCACGGAAAAGCCAGACGTGAAATGCAAAGTGACTAAGACAATAGTTTCCTCTCCACATGTCTACAAGCCCGTGGGACCTTACAGGTTTGTAAGAGTGAAATATATAAGCACCTATTTCTCTAGTATAGATTTTTGGCACTTAAATTTTAGCATTAGAACAAATTTTTTGTTAGTGGAAAAAAGAGGCCCTGTTTGTAGATATTTCTTTACACTTTTCACAGTTCGTAAGTGGATAATTATTCTTAGTTTCTCGCATTCGTATGTAGTCATCGTAAATTACAAAGTTGTGACTACACTGCGATAAGTACGGTAGCGGCAAATAGATAGATCTGCACCAGTAAGAATATAGTACGATACGTGATCGCCACTCGAGAACCTTTCTTCCCCAACGGTTGTCGGTTCGTCGAGCGATGTGGCCTGCCCATTCAGCATGCTGACCCAGTAGGCTATGTCGGTTACTCCCGTTCTCCTACGGATTTCCGTATTACGGATCTTATCCCGTAGAGAGATCCCAAGCATAGCCTGCTCCATGGCACGCTGAGGGACTTTGAGCCTTGATACAAGGCCAACATTCAGAGACAACGTCATGATTTATTATTAATAAATAATAAAGTTTGTGATTTAAACTTTCAGCATTTGATATGCTTAATTTCGTGAATACTTTTATATTATCTTATCAACAGTTCAATGTTTGTTTGCCTGTAATGTCGACTGATTCCCATGAAGTCTCAGGTCTTCTCTCAGAACTACTCACTCAAATGTTACACGACTAAAATTACTTAAGTATGTATATCTAAGATGCTACTAAAATATTGCATAAGTACTGCATACACATCTTAACTAACATTAATTTCTCAACAATTTCAGTCAAGCTATTTTAGCTGGCCAAACTCTTTACGTATCGGGTGTGCTGGGGATGGATTCTCAATCGCAGTTGGTTAGCGGTGGAGCTGAAGGTCAAACGAAGCAAATTATCGAAAACTTAAAGCATGTCCTTGAGGCCGGTGGTGCGTCCCTGGAGTCCGTGATTAAAACCACCATCTTGCTGGCGCGTATGGAAGACTTTCAAGTCGTTAATGAGATTTATGCGCAGTGTTAGTATAAAATAATTTATCTATACTAAAGCTGTAAGTAACAGAGCTGTGTCTGAACATTCAAGATATTTGAGAAAAAATGACTACATTAGGCTATATAGGCGTGTCTAAACACAAAACAATTTTTTTGTCTGTCTATCTGTTAGTTCGTTCGCGCATCACGCAGAAACTACTGAACGGATTTTGATGCAACCATTGAGTTATATGTTAACTACATATATATCAATGGATGCAACTATTTGATAGGTCTTGATTAGACTTAAAAACTGGTATACATTTTATGGGGGGAGTGGGCAGCAGCACTTTCTCGAGTAACGTATTAACAACATCCACTGCGATCGCCAACCCGCCTGCCAAGCGTGGCGATTACGGCACTATACCCCCAATTTGGGGAGGCCTATGTCCAGCAGTGGACGTCGAAAGGCTGATGGATGGATGGATGAATACATTTTATCCCGGTACTATAATATATACAGTGCATGTGGTGCCTGTTTTTAATTGTTACACAACTAGACTTAATTCTATTTATTACTCGTTAAATAACCATTTTATGTGTAAACAATTGTTGGTAAGCCAATAAAATAAAATAAATACATCGGGAACCTGAAATATAAACTAAAAACTACTATAAATAAGTAATATAACAACTATAAACTAAAAACTACTATAAATAAGTAATATAACAACTATAAACAAAAAACTACTATAAATAAGTAATATAACAATTATAAACTAAAAACTACTAGTCTATTATATTTTAGTTCCTAATTTTGTTGAAGTATGGCAAATCATGGTAATGGATTAAGAATATTTGTAGTGTCACCACGCCATTCAATTCAACAAGAATATTCAAACTCAATGCTTTAAACCAGCGGTCGGCAACCCGCGAGCTAATTCATTTATATACATACCTACCTAAATAAATAATAATGATAAGTAATTATAACGTAAATAATTATGGTACTTAATTGTAATGGCAAACCGTTTAATATACCAAAAAACCCTTGCTATACAAAAAGAGTATAACGTGAAACGCCATTATGATACCGAGCATAAAGTTAAATTTGCAATTTTTTTTTTGTTTAAGTTTATTTTTTATTTAGATATTTTTATATATATTTTTAGCATTTGGCATGCTTAGCACTATACATTTTTCACTTTGTGTTTATTTTTTATGTTTCGTCATTTCTCTTAATAAAATGTCTTGAAATTTAAAAAAGAAAAGTAAAAATAAAATGCGGCCCGCTTTCCTTTATATAACCCCCCTGTGGCCCCTGGCAGCCAAAAGGTTGCCGACCCATGCTTTAAACATTCTCTCTTTATAGCTAAGCTTAGTATCTGCCTGTATTTTAATAAATACGTCACCATCTGACACATTAATAATATCTGTACAAAAAGAGTTCCCCACAGCAACCTTTCATTTTTCGGGATAAGAAGCCTATGTCGTCTGTGCTCTGGACTAATCGGAATTGATTTTTATGTGAAACATCTAATGCGGAGGGAGGGTGAAATCGGCTGTTAGCGTGGCCACGCTTTCATTATACTTGTCCCGTTCAAATCATGAAAGTTAAATTTGACACACTTCCCGGTTTCCGATCGAGCTGAAATTTTACACGCATATCGCGTGACAATGCAATATTATGATGACATGGAGCTGATCTGATGATGGAGCTGAAAGGTGGATATAGGAACTCTATAATGAAACGGCACAACCCCATCGAGTTTGGGCTCGTATAATTCATCTTGATATTATACTTTGTCTCTAGTTGGTATCCAGGGTCTGATGATGAAGCTAGAAGGTGGCCACAATAACTCTATAATGAAACGACGTAACCCCATCGAGTTTGGACTCGTTTGATTCATCTTGATGAGTACTTTGTCTTTAGATGGTATCCATCCATTAAGTTTGGGCTCGTATTATTCGTCTTGACGAGTACTTTATCTCTAGATGGTTTCCAAGGTCTGATAATGGACCTGGAAGGTGGCCACAGTAATTCTGTAATGAAACAACGCATTCCTATCGAGTTTATACTCGTTTCATTCGTCTTGAGGAGTACTTTGTCAAGTTATGATCATTTTATTTCTACAAAATAATTTCGATGTTTCACATCTGGTAGACGTCCCACGATGTCTAGTTTTTATTCCTTGCAAGAAGTTGTCCAAATTTTGGCAACAGTGGTAATCTGTTGGAGCAAGGCCCTGGGAGTACTGTGGGCGTCGGAGACATTCCAATTGCAACTACTCTAATTTAGCGAACGACTGTTGGGCATGGTCTAACGTTGTCCTGAAGCAGCAGTGGACTAGAGTATTGACCAGCCTCGGTTGTTTAACGTTTAGCTTTTCCATTATGGTTTGCAATTATTGACAATACAGATCTGCCGTAATCATCTGGCCATATCTTTAGAAAGCTGTAGTGGATTACACAGCACTGGTTCACGAAACACTTACAAGTACCTTTTTCTGAGTCGCTTGGGGCAGGATTTGGCCGGTTCTCCTGGGTGTGGGGCCGGCTTTAGAATTGTCCCACCCCTCTCCACCCATGGGAGTAGTAAGAGCCGACTAAAGGAATACCAAATTTGAATTTGGAATAACCTAATCAAACGCCAGGTACCTATTTGAGATCAAAGTGTCCAGTTTGACAAAACGCTAATTTCATTATATTATATATAAGGACCTAGTATTAAGTAGGTATAACATGTTGTGCGCACTCTCAATTTATTGTACCTATGTATAATAAATGTATATAATATAACTACATATTATATTTTGCTTCAGATTTCACCAAGGA
Source organism: Leucoma salicis (assembly GCA_948253155.1). Taxonomy (NCBI): domain Eukaryota; kingdom Metazoa; phylum Arthropoda; class Insecta; order Lepidoptera; family Erebidae; genus Leucoma; species Leucoma salicis. Next base: position 18,452,633 of record OX411818.1, read on the forward strand.
TCACCCCGCTCGCGCTACCTATCAAGTGGCCAAATTGCCGCTGGATGCAGCAGTGGAAATTGAAGCTATTGCCTTGAGCGGTAATCTAGTCGTAGCCGAATCAGGACCTTGTCCATGTTCACAATAATTGGCTGTAGTAATATAATTATTAATTTTCATTATTTAATAAAATATTTTTGTTATTAGGGTACTGTGTTCACAAAAATGATTTTAATTTTGAGCATCAGAAAATTAATTTCCTTGTTGTGCCTTGGTTTTTGTTTTTAAAATAATAATTGCAGATTTAAATATATAATAAAAAGTTATTTTTTTGTGCCTATTTCGAACCACCATGCATTTCTACCAGTCACTAGATTCGTCTTGTAAAACTCATATGAATAAATTGTATCATATTATTCAAATAAAGTATGTAGGTATATATATTTAGTTCTGTGCTGTGTGAGATTACCTATGTACAAGTTCGCTTTTTTCCTTTCCTTTTCGTACCTTTTGCGACTATCTGACTAGTTTCAAAATATGAAGAACTCCATTCCCGCTGTGAATGGTGCTCTAAGAGGCCGTGGATCCGAATCTCACTCGTGCCTCTATTCTCTCTTCTAATTTCTATTTTAAAATTAAGGTTAATATTAAACGTTGTATATTTTAATGAGGCATGGAATGACTTCTCGAGATTAAGTGTGTATTTGTTGATAAATTACCACACCTCGGTGAAAGATAACATCACCCAACCACTTATTATATATATTATAGTTATTTCACGTACGCGTCTACGCAGCTTATTACAATGAAGAGACCAAGCCGCAATTACCGTTAATTTATGTTTATTGCTAAACTGTTTATTGCCCAACATCCCATGGTAGGTCGAGTTACGAGTTACCTGTTTAAGAAAATAAAGAAATAGTGCTATATTTTTCTTATAGCAAGTGAGTGAACAAACAAAAATATATACGCGCTATCGTAAACACGCACTTTACCTTAAACTTGAGGACAAATTTAGGCGGTAAATCAACATATTTTTTGGTGTTGTACTTACAGGTCGAGGACCTTGCACGCAAATTTCAAATAATTATTTATTATTACACTTAAGTAGTAGGTACATTGAAATGCGTAACTACCTATTTTAACAAAAGGTCACCATAACTAATAATTTTGATAGTAAAACAGTTGTAGTAATGGATATTGGACATTATTTTTTATTTCTTTCTGAATTTGATTATTTGTATTTAAAAGTACACATCAAAGAGATATTAAAGAGAGAGATATTAAATTAGAACGTCTTTAGACTAATCATAATGTTTGGATTTCTACTGGACGTAGACGTGGACTGTATAATTAAACACCTTATTTATAGGACTGGTTTACTTGACAATAATAATATATAAGAAGAAATGAAATAATATTGTATATGAGGCGACCGTTACGGTTTCGTCCAACGCAAGTGATCTGCGCCCCGCCGCTGCCGCGCTGCTTGCGTGGTGGTGGGGACCTCCTACACCCCGCACCTCACTCGTGCATATTGTAGTTCTTAACAATAATGTAATTAATTGAATGAGGCGACACTTGGCGGAAGTCCATTGTTACTATTATAGAATGGATTTTAGGAGGAGAACCCACCACTCACCCACGGATTGTCAATCCCGGTTATCTTTGGACAGAATAACCTAAGATTACCAATCCGCACTCTCACATATAGAGGAGAATGTGATTATAGCAAAGTAGCATGCACGATAATGACAAAAAACTCACCAACGCGACACAACCATGCGATACGGTAGAACTCTCAGAACCACAATATTGCAATATTCCGCAAAAATCCGAACATAAATTCGACACGTGTTTCACCTCTTAAACGAGGCATTCTCAAGAACGCTCGGCAACAAATGAGCGAAGCTTATTTTTTTTTTTTGTGTTTGTTTTGGTTGTTTGCCTCAGATGGCTATGACAACCTTACCCGGACAATTGGTGAGCGCAGAGGGCTCTCAACCCGACATTTAAGCAACGCTACCCGGGAGCACCCCCTCTGGGGTAAGGACCTCGGCTCTGGCTGTTGCTGGCAAAGTGGGATTTCCCACGTTTAAGATTTGAACGCGACACGTCTTTCGCCCCCGTCGGCGGGGACGAAACCGTGGGTAATTAGTTGTATTAGCTGCGCGAGCTGTGTATGCTCTGATCTGAGCGTGAGAGATGAGCGAAGCTTACTCGTGCAACTTGCTTTTATACCCCTTCCACTATACAACAGTTATGACGTATCGCTCGAACGATATGAAAAAGAAAGTTTAGTAGTGGGGAACTACAGCTAGTTTGTTCATTCAACAACATGACGTTACTATTGACTTTAATTATTTCTAATTGTTCTAAAACGGACAGTCTAATATTTTGATATCTAATGAATGGTTACAATCTAATAAATGTTTCGCAAAATGTGACTTTTCAGGGTAATTATGCCTATACGCAGCTATATGTTCTTTATAACGAGTCTAATGAGTCTTATGTTTTTAATCATAATGTAGGTATCTAATGTTTTACCAAATATATGTAGTCTGATCTACTTTCAGAAAAAAAATACAATAATTTAAAGAGGTTTATTATCACCAGTTCCTGAGAGCAATTCCCATGACAGATTCACAAGCAGAGGGACCCGATGTCTCTCGGGTGTTGTTGTGTGATAATCTATGATCAATGTAATGAAACATTCAGATAATTATGTTATTATTGGTATATTTTTTAAGCATTTGTCATGCGTGGCCATAAAAAATACGTTAATAATGTAAGATAGAAAAAGTTAGGTGCGGAATTTGAACTCGAGCCTTCTGAATACCGTTCAGATGTTCTGCTAACTGACCTATTGTAACATTCACTTGAGGCAATCAATAAAATTCCTATAAAATGTTCCTTCTCAATGAGTGACTTTCGCACCATCTGTCGGATGTATTGACATACTTACTTACTTATTCATGATCACGCCATCTCCCTTACGGGGTAGGCAGAGAGAACAGAGTGCCAAAAGGCTCATTGCTTGCATACATCTCTCGCTTCCTCAACATTCATAATTCTCTTCATACACACTCCCCGGTTTTGGAGACTGATGACTCCACCTTCCTTCATTACAATGACCGATTTGGTCTAGGTAGGTGAGTCTTGGTCTCCCCCTGTACCTACATCCTTCCACTTTAGCATTGTATATCTTCGTCCGGCATTCTTTCCACATGTCCGAACCATCAGAGCATTCCCTTTCGCATCTTTACACCGATACTCTCTTTCATATTTACATTACATTAGGAATACACATTATCAACATACATCCATAAATAAATAAATAAAATAGTAATAATGCAAGCAAAATTAGTTTTTCATTTCAACCCATAGCTATAATTGAGCATGGGTTTCCTCGCAGATTAAGAGTGACTATCTGTCACCAGCACGCTGGATCAGTGCAGGCTGGCAGACTTTATAAGCCATCGAGAAAATCTTTTAGGCATGCAGGTTTCCTCGCGACGTATACCTTCACCGAACATTTGATAATATGTCGACAAATATAAGAAGAGGAGAGTAACTAAATGTGGGCTAGGGCTCTAATATGGGCTAATAACAATTCTCGAAAACCAACAATCTAAAGACGCTACAAACGACAATCCTCTATCGTATTCATTCGCTTTCACATCGCACTCGCTCTGTCTCGTCAGTCGGGTGCGAGCTGTCGCCAGCACAGAACAATATTACTCAAGAGGTCGCCAGTGTTGGCCATACTTGTGTTGTCCAAGTAGTCTGTGGTGTTGTCGCTGTCGAAAAAGTTTTTGAGGTACGTATCAATGTGTTATTTAATTAATGAAAATCAGGTCTAAATACTGTAACTATGTGTTTTATTGCAGAAAATAAGTTTAATTTTATGATTTTCGGTCGATTTATTGCTTGCTATATATGACTTGTAAAGTACACGATCAAGTTGATTTTGGTGAAGAATTTCGAATATGGGCCATAGTCATAACTAGGGTCCTAAATATGGGCTAGCCCATGAGGCCCGCTGAGACCTGATACTCAAATAGAAGAATCTTCTTCTGGAACTGGACGTGAATTAACATATGACAGCAAAGAAACGCAGCAGGAGAACGCAGCAGGAGAACTGTGGGTCAGATGTTTAATGTGTAATCACTGGGCACATAATTACTGTGCTGGGCCAGAGTTTGACACTCGGATATGATTTTTATAAGTAAATTAAGTAATTTCTTCCAGCTACCAAAGATATGTGAGCTTTTATAAGATAAATATTTATAATAGCTATTTTTGTATAAGATATTATAAGTTTCTATGTGTAGCCCATATTTAAGTACCTGTTCCATATTAAAAAGTCTATTTTGCAATTTTGTTTATTGCTCAATTTAATAATATATTATAATATTAAGAACATAAGACTGTTACTTAGCTCTTTAAAAATATATGTGTGATTAGTTTTACGTCAATAAATGGTTAATTTTTAAATAGTTTTTTATTTTTGAGACAAAAACAAAATGGTAGCCCATATTTGGTTACATACTTTCCTCTAGTAGTATTTCAATAAGTTGAAAAATCAAAAAAATGTATTGCGAACGTGAAGTTCCCATTATGAATAAGCGGTATCTACAACAAAAAACATTTTTTGCAGCAGGTTCGTTTCCCGCTCGTATTAAAGTTCTCTTTTTCCTCATTCACAAATAATAATTTGCACTTTAAAAGTATCTGAGCATGTCAAGTGCTAAAAATATAGATCAAAACTGTTTAAAAAATCACGCCATCAATTAGTATGAATTTTAATTGCAAAATTAAACTTACTATATTGGATTAATGCATGTAAATGCGTTCTGATAGATGGCGCTGGTCGTTAAGACAAATGTGATGAGGAATTTGGGTATGACCGCAAGGGAGTACGATAGCTCAGTGGATTAGAGCACTTCCCCGGAAAGGAAGGGACGCAGGTTCGTTTCCTGCCCGTACTAAAGTTCTCTTTTTCCTCATTCACAAATAATAATTTGTACTTTAAAAGTAGCTGAGCATGTCAAGTGCTAAAAATATAGATCAAAAAAGTTTAAATAAAAGTTTTTTTGAGATACTAGCACAATACAAGTAAAAACCTTTGACATTAGTTTGATCTCAGATTATAGAGTAATCAACTGAAAAAACGAATCTTGGCTTATATATAATACCATAGTACAGACAACAATACCCTCCTCAATACAGGAGAGACATACTGCAGATTTATTTAATGCGTGAGTGCCCTACTACCCTATTAATTGCCAAAAACGACAGGGTGTGTGGTTAGGTACAATTTTCTCGCCTTAACAAAAACAGGACTCCAAAGACATTGTATCGAGTTCGATCCCCAGATACACACTCCTGACATTTCCAGATTTTTCGGGAATATGTGTGTAATTCTTTACAAATTATCACTGCTCGGTGAAGGAAAACCTCGTGACGAAACCTGCATGCCCTAGAGATTTTCTCGACGGCTTTTGAAGTCTACCAACCCGCACTGGGCCAGTGTGGTGTATCAAGACCTGAATCCCCCTTACTCTGAGAGGAGACCCAGGCCCAATAGTGGGAACGTAATGGCTCGAAAAAAAACAGTGGCTGCGATTGTTTAAATAAATAAGAGACTATTTTTAACTGACCTAGAGTCGGTGGTCATGAAAAGTAAGCGCGGCAAACTATATATAAAGCTAGACACGAACAAGGCGATTTATCTGATATTAGCTGTCGCCTGCGATTTCGTCTGCGTCAAATATATTATTGTTTTTCGCTGACATCTGTGGGCCTAGCAATGCGATTTAAATAGTTTTCTTGATAGAAAACTACTAACGCTGATGCGTTAGCGATCATAGAATGCAACTTGGCTAGACCCACTGCTTCGCATGTAATAAAGTCTATATTTTACTCCGTAAATGTTGCATTTCCTAATATCTTTGTAGTGCTAGAGCCTTACTTATCCCAGCAAGAAGGGGCTGGCTCGATCGGAGAAGTAACACCCGTTGTTCGTTAAAGACAAATGTGATAAGGAAATTGGGTATGACCACCAGGTAGTACGGTAACTCAGTGGGCACTTCCCTGGATAGAAAGGGACGCAGGTTCGATTCCCGCTCGTACTAAAGTTATCTTTTTCCTCATTCACAAATAATAATTTGTACTGTAAAAGTAGCTGAGCAAGTCAAGTGCTAAAAATATAGATCAAAATGAAGTACATAAGAACTGCGTGAAACAACGGTAGGTACAGGAGTACCAGCCATTGCTTTACGCCGGTAGGATCCCTTGTATTACGTATGGTGAGTGAGAGCGTTGCAGGCCCAAATCCCCTCCCTATCCTCTCCTTATTATCCTTCCTTTCCTCCTATCCCTTTCCTTGGCGATGCTGACGTGCGACTCGCACGGTGCGAGTGATACCTCTGGCATTGCTGGCGTCTATAGGCCATGCCATAGCAACCGTATCAGGTGGGCCGTACAGTCACAAGAGTGACTGCGCCGCCAGTTATGCAGTGAAGTAATAATGTTATCACATGGATTTGTTTAAGCCGATTATGAAAAGTAAAATGTGCGACTACAATAGTAGTTCCATGAATGGCTATTATGAAAACATGAGTGAGGTGTAGACGGCTTAATTTATACATGTATGTTGAGCAGCCGCCGTAAGTTAAGGATTGCGTGTGTTTATAAGAACAAAGAGCTTTTGCCGTTAACCAGCGGGTAAACTCCACTTAACCTCACATACATGTATTTATAGCTGGCTAATCATTACAGAGGCTTTTTAAGTGTTATGTATGTTATATTATTTCACAATATTGTGTCATACCTACTAATTTTCCTTACTGTTACTTAAAATATTATTATATTGGCCGTGTGGGGCCGGCTTTAGAATTGTCCCACTCCTCTCTACCCACGGGAGTCGTAAGAGCCGACTGAGGGAATACCGGGGGAGTGGGCAGCAGCACTCCCTCGAGTATTAACAACATCCACTGCGATCGCCAACCCGCCTGCCAAGCGTGGCGATTACGGCATTATCCCTCATAACGGGACCGCTCGTTGTGGCGTTCTCTTGGGGAGGCCTATGTCCAGCAGTGGACGTTGAAAGGCTGATGGATGGATGGATGGATGGACTTAAAATAACACGAGGAAACGGGAAGTAAGCCTGTGAGAATGAAAAAAGCTATCCAAAAATATTTTATTACTAGCCATTGCCTCAGATCAAATAAAAAAGTTAAGATGGAACTCTGCGAACAAAGAAGTGAGGCCGGTTAAAACTACGCCTTGCTGTGTACATATACAATTACACGCACACACGTATAACGAAACTACGCCTTGAATTGTCAGTCGAGCTATCGTGGCGCTTCGATTAAAACGTCATCAAAAATATCATAATTTACAAAGTAAAAATGCCGAATTGTGTCATGAAAGGGTGTAAAAACCAAACTAGAAGAGATAAAAAACAGGATGGAATCACATTTCACACTTAAGTAAACTTGGAAACTAATATTTTCAATAAATCAAAATAAAATTGGAGTTTATTGCTTGAAACATACAAGTGTTGTCATTATAAACTGTTATAGTTTACCCTATTTTTGGACAATGTGACTAGTTTTTTTTTACCCCCCACACAAAAATATAACACCCCCCGTGTTATGTTATAAGTTTGACCTGTCCGTTTGGTGTCTGTGTGCGTGAGTGTCTGTTTGTGGCATCTTGACTCCTAAACGAATGGACCGATTTTGATGCAGTTCTTTTTTGTTTAAAAGCTGACGTGATCGATTTGAACGATTGGTCTTCATATAGAAAAAATATCGGTGGTGACTCAAAGTTTTGATTTGTGTTATTACTTCAATCAATGTATTTTTTTATTGCGTATGGTAAATGGTAACCCTCGCTCATGGACTACTATACAGTATTGTGAAACCGCTGCTCACCATTTCATGTCACAGATATTTATTTATTTGTTACACCAACAAAGTTACACTCATAAAAGCAATAAATAAAAAAATTAAGGTTACATGGTAAGTGTCACCTCAATTATAGGTGAAAACAGCAAGCAATGGAGACAACAACTAAAATTAAATTTGACATAAATTATATATACATAATATATAAATTGTAATTTTAATTATAATATAATTCTATACTTAGAATGGATTGCAATATAAGATAGGATAACATAAATAATTGTATTCTAATTCATAATAATAACAAATACAAGAACAAAAAAATAACCAAGGATATGAAATGAAAGAATAAACGGCTTCTTCTGCTACAACCAAAACACACTGATGTGCTTTTTACCTACTCGTTCGCGCGGGCCCGATAGCAATTAAGGGTACTCCCAATTGGTACCCAGCCCTACCACCAGTCACGCAATGGATGATAATTGCTTACTTCCCTTAGTCGCCTCATACCACACCCATGGGAAAGAATGGGGTGACACTTGTATTCTTAGTCCGTCACAGTAAAAGTTGCCCCGTCGGTGCCCTGTGGAGCGGCAAAACACGTGTAGAGAGAAGTAACGGTATAAATGTGTAATTGGTGTGTGTTGTTGCACCGCTTCTGCATATTGCATTAAATTACAGGGGAACGGCGGTGCACTTGACTATCTTGTAAAGCATACCATCATTTGTGTGAAACAACAGGGCAACAGCCAGGTTTTTATTAATTTGGAGATAAACACGAATATGCTGGGCACGAACATAAAATTAATTTAATACGGTGCGTTACTGAGAAATACCTAAGCATTAGGTTCCACCATATTGATAAGTTAGAAACAATTTCCAAATCGATTGAAAGTAAGAGGCAATCTTACACGAAATTAATTCAGCACAAAGGTTTTTAAATAAATAATAATGCACAAAATTAAATACTCAGTAATTTTAATATTTTTCTTCCCATATCCTTTTCACTACCGCCACTACTTTTTACATGCACTTCGCGTTCGAATGGCTGATAGAACACTTGTTCTATCGTGTTTTAACATTTAACAATTAGTAACATTATTTTTGTAATATTGGGGTAATTTGAATTATGATTGCAACACCGGCCCACGCACTACATCTTTATAAAACCGGCCTCACTTCGTTGTTCGCAAAGTTCCATATTAACTTTTTTATTTGATCTGAGGCCATTGCCCGCGGCTCCGCCGCAGTCAAAACCTAGTTTTTTTTTTTTGGTGTTATCTCGGATTTCCGGTATAGTAGCGGGATAAAATGTATACCAGTTTTGAATTCTACTTAAGAGCTACCAAATAAAAAAAGTTGCATCAAAATCTGTTCAGTAGTTTTTGCGTGATGCGCGAACGAAAACAAAACAGCAGACAAAAATAAAAAATATATTGTTTCCCACCCCTCTACCCACGGGAGTCGTAAGAGCCGACTGAGAGAATACCGTGGAAGTGGGCAACAGCACTCCCTCGAGTATTAACAACATCCACTGCGATCGCTAACCCGCCTGCCAAGCGTGGCGATTACGGCATTATCCCCCATAATGAGCACACAAAAAAAAGGATGCAGTCGGCACAGGACCGCTCGTTGTGGCGTACTCTTGGGGAGGCCTATGTCCAGCAGTGGACGTCGAAAGGTTGATAGATGGATGGATCGAAACGGGAAACCCTGCTGGGATCACTAAGCACGGTACCAAGGTCCTATTGTATAATAAAATATTATTTTAATTATTTTTTTTATCAGGTCTTTAGAACACAGTTCATGTCAGATCCAACCTAAAGTTACGTTATTTACCTAGCACAGATTTTAACAAAATCGTAAATAAGCGATGCCTCACGATACGTAGGCCGGCTCAAAAAAGCTGGTGAACTATCCTATATTTTTTTTGTTAAGGCTGGAAAAAATGTTCCTAACCGCACACTCCGTCGTTTGGGGCAACGAACAGGGTAGTGTGGGGCCTGCACCCACTAAAGAAACCCGCCGTGTGCCGTCTCTCTGCCTTATTGGCGAGCCACTGGGACTATGTTACATTCCTTCGGTGGTGTCCGGATCGAACCCTATGGTCACTATAATACTAACGACTAAGTAGTAGCACTACTTTGGGACCTTGGGATACGAGGAGGCTCATCCTAACTATTATAAAGCTGTAACAGAGCTGTGTCTGTACATTTAAGAACCATCCATCCATCCATCAGCCTTTCGAAGTCCACTGCTGGACATAGGCCTCCCCAAGAGAACGCCACAACATATGTTTCGGTCATATGGGGGATAGTGCCGTAATCGCCATGCTTGGCAGACCGGTTGGCGATCGCAGTGGACGTTGTTAATACTCGAGGGAGTGCTGCTGCCCACTCCCCCGGTATTCGACAGTCGGCTCTTACGACTCCCAAGGGTGGAGAGGGGTGGGACAATTCTAAAGCCGGCCCCACACGGCAAGGGTTTTCCCTAAAATGAACATGGACAAAAGTAATGAATAATGCCTATGTCATCCCAGTGCCTTAGTCTCCTCGTCCCAGGGTCCTAGTTGGAAATGCGCTTCTCAAAATTGTTGACCACTAGGTATGCTACCTGGGATAAAAAATCCAGATAGGTAGGCAAAACTTCGAGAAAGAGATCAATCGATGAATTCAGCTCGGTTAGGCAGCGTTCGGGAAGGTCGTCCAATATTCCGCAGTGTCTAAAACGAAGGTCTACGATCAGTGCTAACATATACATAGAATAGAGATGACATCTCTGAATGTTTGTATCTGTATGTTAGCTGTGTTTCAAGGCTCAAAGTTGCTCAGCGTGCTATTGAGGGGGCTACGCTCAGTATTTCTCTAAGTGATCGAATCCGTAATACGGAGATCCGTACCACGTATCGGACGGCGCAGACTAGGATGGCCTCCCTCCAGATGGATCAACAATAGCGACAATCTGGTAAAAACTGCAGGAAGCCGTTGGATGCAGTCAGTATAGGACTACTCATTGTGGCGCTCTCTTGGAGAGGCCTATGTCCATTAGTGGACGTCGAAAGGCTGATGGATAGATGGAGGTGAGTGCGTAAAAAAATATTTGTTATGTGTCGCAGTAGTAGTTCAGATACCTTGCATGCCGTTGTAGGTTCGATTGCTACTCAAGATAATTCTTTGTGTGATCCACAAATTAATTGTCATATATTTGTTCGCGGCAAGCGCTGCTTTTTGACGGGTATGAGACAAAGCTTATTGCCTAATACAAAATAATCTGAAGTATGCCGTTCTCAAGTAGGTATTAAGAAAGGCAGTTTACTAATGCTACCACTTGGTACCCAGTGGGAGTACTCACTTGCTATCGGGACTGAGCGGGTTGGTAGGCACCATCATCTCCCGTGTGACCGACCAAGAAGCTTATCGGTATGTTCTGGTTGTAGCAGGAGATAGCCGATTCTTTCATTTTATATCTGTAAAATAAAATGGTGAGCAGCGGCTTGACAATACTCTCATTATAGTTGAGTTCATGAGCGACGGTTACCATTTACCATCAGGTCACCGTGGCTTGTCTGCCACCAAACGCAATAAAAAGATATACTCAATAAAAAGCATAATAATACTCATTGTAAAAGATTTCTCACCTCAAAAGGTGAAAACTAACTACGGGTAGTAGGTACCTACGTATAACCTCAATTAAACTTATATTTATCTCGATCAAACCGAAAGGTGAAGCAATTTTATTGCTTATGAATAAATTTGTTAGTCAACGCATTATGATTGAGTAGGCTGATCAATCTTTGAGGTGGCTGGTGGCGGACTATCTAGAGGGCCGCAGCGTCGTCTATGAGAACCGCACGACATGGGTCTCCTCACAACAGACCCATGTCGTGCGGTGTCCCGCAGGGTTCGGTTCTGGGACCGCTCCTGTGGGATATCAGTTACAACCGGGTGTTGCGCTGTTGGCTCCCCCCCGGGCTGGCGGTCATCTGCTATATGCGGATGACACGCTGGTCGTGGCCCGGGGTGGAAACTTCGAGGAAGCGGCGTTCCTGGCCACCTTAGTCAGGAGGATCGGGGCGCTGGGGCTTAGGGTGGCCCTGGACAAGTCGGAGGCCCTAATTTTCCATGGGCCCCGACGTCGGCCACCTGCTGGCACCTCGATCACAGTGGACGAGGTCCAGATTGGGGTGCAGGCCCAGATTAAGTATCTGGGCCTGGTGCTGGACGGGCGGTGACGCTTTCGCGAGCACTTCCGCCAACTGTCGTCGAGGCTAGTTGGCACAGCGTCCGCCCTTGCACGGCTCATGCCGAATATGGGCGGACCCAACAATGCTTGCCGACGGCTTTACGCGGGGGCCTGGACGCACTGAACAGGGCTCTTCTGTGGAGACCACAGAGAGTTCCCAGGGTCATACACGGATACCGCACGGTGTCGACGGAGGCGGCCTGCGTGTTGGCCGGAATCCCCCCGTGGGACTTGGAGGCGGAGGTGCTCGCCGAGGTGTATCGGCGGGCGTTGCAAGAGCGGGAGGGGGGCGGACGCCCCCTACCCAGGGAGGTGGCCAGGTGGCAGGGCAACGCCCGCCGAGCTGCCATGGCCAGGTGGAGGGCACGGTTGGAGGCGCCCGTGCCAGTCTTTGGACCGTAGAGGCGCTCCAGCCGGTGCTGGAGGAGTGGGCGGGGCGACGGAATGGAGTCCTTACCTTCCGACTGGTCCTTACCTCCCGACTGGTGCAGGTGCTGTCGGGGCACGGGTGCTTCGGCAGATACCTGCACATAGTCGCAAGGAGGGAAGCGACGTCGGGCTGCCACCACTGCGGCTGTGACGAGGACACGGCGCGACACACGCTCGAGTCGTGCCTGGCTTGGGCCGAGCAGCGCCGTGAACTCGTCGCGGAAATAGGGCGGGACCTCTCGCTGCCGAGCGTCGTTAGAGCGATGCTTGGCAGCGACAGGAACTGGGCCGCGGTCGCTGCCTTCTGCAAGGAGGTTATCTCGCGGAAGGAAGCGGCGGAGAGAGTCAGGGAGGAGGATTCTTCCGATGACCCAAACCGCCGCCAGCGACCGGGGCGGCGCAGGCGCAGGTACTTGCGCCTCATGCCGCCCTAGCTGAGGCTGCGGGTGGATGGACCGGGGAACGTCCGTCAACCGCAAGGCCTCCCGAGAAGGTGCGACGCTCCGTGCGTGGATGCATCGCTCAGTAGAGGGTACCCGTAAGGGTAAGCCGCCGGCGGACCACAGAAGGAATGTAACATAGTTCCAGTGGCCCGCCAATAAAGGCGGAGAGACGGCACACGACGGGTTTCTTTAGTGGGTGCAGGCCCCACACTACCCTGTTCGTTGCCCCGAACGACGAGGTGTGCGGTTAGGAACATTTTTTCCCGCCTAAACAAAAAAAAAGGCTGATCAATCTTAGTATATACCTACTGAAAGTAAGGTAAGTTGGCACTGTGCTGAGCAAACCGAGGTTGTAATCTTGGCATACCTACTACTTTTGGTCTTGGACTTGATAGTCTGTATCTGTAGGTACCTACCTATCGACGCTTGAAAGGCAATAATTACCAAGCGACATTCTGTGCGATATTGAGTTATATACATCATTGAATTCAGAAAAAAATTCTGCGTCGATTAGTCCTACACTCATGCCGCTAGGACGAATTTTAATGTCGCTTGGTAACTTAAAAAATATCACATTTTCATAGTTTTCGGCGAGCAAGCGACTAAAATTTTACCGATTTTTGATTAAATTTCACTTAGTAAATATTTGATTTTAACTTTTTACACTTGGTAATTTTTGCCTTGACTCGAATTAATGCGTTTAAACATAAAGTATTTTCTTCCTTACGGTTTCTGGGCTAAGAATTTTGCTTAAGAATATTTACTCGATTGAAAATTGTTATTATTCGTCATTTAAGACTTTTTAATACACCTTAAATATGTATTCATTTTCATTTAGTATTTTTTTCCTAAATGCAATGTACTTAAAAACGTAATATAGTAATGTTTTTCCTACCTAAAAAGTAGATTATTCTGTCGCTTGGTAATATTTTCCCTGCCGTTTTTTTACTGTTTTTATTACTTAGATAACTGTTACTGATATCAAATTAGTATAAAAATTAGCTTTTTCCTGTTGCACTTATTCTGTTTTGTCGCTTATACGCGCTGTAAAGCAGAATTTGAGTGGCTGTTGGTAACAAAAATTACGATTAGCCTTCACCAAACTGTCGCTTAGGTAACCCGTGCTCACGCGAATCGCACTTCGTATCATCGCGTAGCTTGATAAAAAGTACTCGGTAAGCGTTTTCATGAATTATAAAAAAATATAAGTGTGTTATTTAACACGCATATTATATTGATTTAAATTTATTATTTTAGGTAGGTACTCAATGAATAGCAATAAGTGAGAAGATAGATGTACAAATTCTACCTTTGTGGGTTGCTCTCAATTTGACGAATCAAAAATTATAAAACATCAGAAAGGTCTTAAACCTTAGTGCTAAGCTGATAAAATGTACATTGATTATTTAGATGAAGATTACTTAACCATTATCGATTGTGATGAAGCTGTAATTTAAGATGAATGGTTAGCATCTACTTCTTCTTTTAGTGGCGATGAAGTAATTTAAGATTTAGCAAAAACAAAAAGTTAAAAAAGAAATAATCTAAAAGAAAAATATAAATAACATTAATGAAAATATAATTGGGGAAATAAAAAAGGCTTGATAAATAAACTTATTCAAGGAACGGCCACAAAAAAGAATTGCTGGACAAGAATATGTGCAAAGTGATCATCGAATCTAAATTTGTTCCACTGGAATATCATCGAATCTAAACCACCACCTAACCCGTTCATTAGTAAAAAAAAATGTGGAAATAATTGGGAATGTATTGATACTGAAAAAAGACCGAAGATATTTAAAAATTTCTGGGGACTATTTGGAAGTCTTCAAAGAGATTGATTCAAATTCAAATTCAAAAATATCTTTATTTCATAGGCCTATTAAATAGCACTGAAAATCGTCAATAATAAACTAATAATTAACACGAGCGCCTGAGGCGTGTGCATCCGCAATAACAAAGTGGCAATTGCAATCACCACAAAATTCCGTAGTAAAGCCTTTCATGAGAAGAACCCGGCAAGAAACTCATGGGTCACTTTTTTAAATTGCCAATTTATTCCAATTTAATATAATCTTTATTGATTAGCAAGTATAACATAAAAAGAAGAGGTAAAATGGAAGCAGCTTGATTCGGGAAATCGCTTGGCTAGTTCTAAGTATCATATTAATGAAGGGGAGGCCTGCCCAGTATGTTAATAATTTTCCATCCATCCATCCATCAGCCTTTTAAAGTCCACTGCTGGACATAGGCCTCCCCAAGAATGGGGGATAGTACAGTAATCGCCACGCTTAGCAGGCGGGTTGGCGAGCGCAGTGGATGTTGTTAATACTCGAAGGAGTGCTGCTGCCCACTCCCTCAGTACACCCTCAGTCGGCTCTTACAACTCCCATAGGTTGAGGGGGGTGGGACAATTCTAAAGCCGGCCCCACACGTTGTGAGAGACTGACTACAATATTCCTATAATAGAGGTCTAGAGACGTCCTTAACATAGGGTTAGTCACTGGTCTAAAACTCCCACCAACCCACAGCATAGTCGAGTATGCTAAATTACTACAAGGGCATTAATAATGCTGATGATGACGGTAACCATCGAAAACCTTTATCCGAAAGTCTTCGATTTTTGTACCAAACAAAGATTATTGCTACTTGTTCAAAACAATCATACATTGATCTTATTTAATTTGAGCTATGTTAAAAATTGGCTGGTAGAAAAGTTTTTTTGTTTTATATTTAGATAATTTTACACGTGTGTGAAAAATGCGCTCCTTCCGGAAGCGTCATTTTTCTTCATACAAAATTATAAAATAATGAGGTTTAGTTAATATTACATGTTTTATAATTAAATTTTGTTGTCGGTAAGGAACTTCTACCTGTTTGTGTTTTTAATTAAATGATTACTAACCGACACTATTTCATAAGATATAAAAAAAACTCAATTTTTAAATGCCATGTTATTAGCCCTTAAAATTGCATTTAAAATTCTTTGGAATCAAGTAGTTATGACAATTAATAGACTTTTTACAATATTTTTTCCGAAAAATGAAACTTTAAAATGCTCTAGTGTAAGTGCACTATATGTCGCTTGGTAATTATTGCCTTTCAAGCGTTGCTATAACTAAACGATGTTCGTACATCTAGTATAGATGTAAATTATAAAGCTTTAACAGAGCTGTATCTGCACTTAAGATATTTGACAAAAAATGTCTGTAATGTTTTGAATTTTTGTCTATTTAGCTGTTTGTTCATTCGCGCATGAAGCAAAAACTACTGAACGGATTATGATTGAACTTTTTTATTTGTTTTTATTGTAAAAAAAGACTAGACGTCGCGGGACGTCTAGCAGATGTGAAAATATCAATTATTTTGTAGAAATAAAATTATCATAACTTGACAAAGTACTCCTCAAGACGATTCAAACGAGTATAAACTCGATAGGGTTGCGTAATTTCATTACAGAGTTACTGTGGCCACCTTCCAGCTCCATCGTCAGACCCTGGATACCATCTAGAGACAAAGTACTCGTCAAGACGAATCAAACGTGTCCAAACTCGACGGGGTTGCGTTATTTCATTATAGAGTTACTGTGGCCGGGGGCTGATGATGAAGCTGGAAGGTTCCAGCTTCATCATCAGCCCCTGGATACCATCTAGACACAAAGTACTCAGCAAGACGAATCATACGAGCCCAAACTCGATAGGGTTGCGCTGTTTCATTATAGACTTCCTATGTCCACCTTCCAGTTCCATCATCAGATCAGCTCCATGTCATCATAATATTGCATCGTTACGTGATATACACATGCGTGTAAAATTTCAGCTCAATCAGAAACCGGGAAGTGTGTCAAATTTAACTTGCAAGATCTGAACGGGACAAGTATAATAAAAGCGTCGCCACGCTAACAGCCGATTTTACCCTCCCTCCGCATTAGATGTTTCACATCAAAATTAAAATTAAACATACAAAATACTTTGGTACAGCCTTGCTCACTGGTGGTAGAGCTTTGCTTATCCTAGCATAAATGGACCGCCTCGATCGGGTAAGTGCCACCCTCTTACAGGAGACAACGGCAGGTAACTTCTACTATTGTTTCGTACCTCTTTTTGTTATTTTTTTTTATTTAGGCGGGAAAAAATGTTCCTAACCGCACATCCCGTCATTCGGGGAAACGAACAGGGTAGTGTGGAGATGACCTCCTCGCAGAAGACAGCGACCGCGGGCCATTGTGTTTCGTACCTACCCCTCCTCCTCCTTATTATCCTTCCTCTCCACCTCCTATACCTTTCCTTGGAGTTGGAGACACGCGATTGATGCCTCTGGTGTTGCTAGCGTCTATAGGGTACGGTAACTGCTTACCATCAGGTGCGCCGTATATTTATTTGCCACCCACGCGTAGCATCTATAAAAAAAAACTATGACTGCTTGAGGTTAGTTAGTACCTAATTGATAATTATGATATACTCACTCACATAATGCACGGTTTTTGTAAGTTTCCAAAGAAAAGCTCTGATTTGCATACACCAGTATTCATTATACCAACACACTCGTATTTAATGTTACCTACTCTAGTTTAGTACTGGCGGCTAACGGCTAATTGTTATGCGACTGTTTAAAGCAATAAAGATATTTTCACTTAGGTACGTACCTGTGGTAACAAGTTGTCCCTGAAAATTATAATTAAACCAAGGATATAGACTGAATGTTAACGTTACAAAGTTTACTTAATTTCTTTATTCTTAATAGCTCTGGTCACACGCCACAGGCGAATGCGAAAAAAATACTTTAAAAATAAAAAATAAAACGGCTGTAAATGTAAGATAGATAACCCTAAAATGAAACAAAACTAGAAACAATTTATATCCTCACTTACTTTATTTATTTAAATACGGATTTTAGATGTCCTTACATCTAAAATTCTCAGACAACTGCGGTATTCTGTTCAAGTGAAACTCTACTGTCGCATGTATATTCATTTAGATCTACCTTCGCTACAGATGCAATCTTTGTTGTACTATGTGGGTGGCAAACAAGCATACGGCCTACCTGATGGCAAGCGGTTACCGTAGCCAATAGATGCTAGCAACACCAGAGGCATTACTGGTGCGTTGTTATCTTCAAGGAAAGGGATAGGAGATGGATAGGAAGGATAATAAGGAGAGGACAGGGAAGGGGTTTAGGTCTCCAGCGCTCTCACTCACCATACGAAACACAACGGTAGAAGTAACTGTCGTTGTTTCACGCAGATCTTTTGTAAGAGGGTGGTAAGTACTTCCCCGATTGAGCCGGCACATTCATGCTAGGACAAGTTAGATAAAATATGATTTTATTATCTTTAGGATTTTTGAAGAATTATAACTAAATTATTCTATTGTAGGTATAATATCTTAAAGGGTAGCCAGCGTATGCACTTTT
Source organism: Leucoma salicis (assembly GCA_948253155.1). Classification (NCBI taxonomy): domain Eukaryota; kingdom Metazoa; phylum Arthropoda; class Insecta; order Lepidoptera; family Erebidae; genus Leucoma; species Leucoma salicis. The sequence goes on from OX411818.1 coordinate 18,471,054, forward strand.
AACTTGATTAAAAATTATATTATCTACTTAAAAAAGGATATAGGTCCCAACCTATCTATTATGTGCCTAAGTAAACATTAGATACTTGGAAAATTGTCCAAATGATAGTGGAGACCGTTCGAAATTGGAAAAAGTGGACAATCTGACAGGCGCAGATACTGATTTCACACTATGTATGTATGTAAATACCTGTAGATATACCTAGGTAGGTACCTAAAAATATCTAGATTTAAAATATAGAACTACCTTAAACTAACTTAAACCTGACATGTCAGAATGTAATAACCATGTCTTGCATACGTTTCATGTTTTACTATGTTTAGATTTTGCACGTAAGTAGAATTAGACTAAGTACCTATTACGAATTATTTTTACTAGCTTTTGCTCGCGATATCATTGACTTAGACTCGTTTTACGGCACATACTCTAGGCAGCTAGCTATCTCACAGAAAATATAATTTTATCTGGGCTCCACACTATAGGCATGTATGCAAAATTTAACGATGATCGGTTAATTAAGTACGGTGTAAAGACATAAACAAATACACTCACTTTCACATTATTAATATTAATAAGGATAATGAGTGTATATTAAATAGTATTTTGTTTACACAATTATTTAATTTGTGTGTGAATTACAAATAAATCTCATTTTTTTATTTACTTTATTATTACGTAGTATAAAACAAAGTCGCTATCAGCGTTTGTCTGTATGTCCGCTAACTCCTCATAAGCCACGTAATGGATTTTGATGCAGTTTTCACCGTCAGTTAGATAATTTCATTAGTGTCACTAGTGATAACTAAATCTTCAACCATGGACAGGTAGATCCAATATTTGTAAAATAACATATTTGATGTTAAGGCGGGAAAAAATGTACCTAACCTCACATCCCGACAACGAACAGGGTAGTGTGGGGCGGGGCCCTCACCCACTAAACAGACCCGCCGTGTGTCGTGTCTTCGCTTGCACTGGCGGACCACTGAAACTGTGTGTGCAGTGATATCCTAGTGGTAAACTAAAGGAATGCAAAGAAGAAGGTATCAAATTCGATTTCCATTCTGAGACCCAGACCTCGCACGGCAATTAAATGTCCATTTGTTAATTAATTATCACAGCTCGGTAAAGGAAATTTAATCACATCGTGAGGAAACCTGCATGACTGAGAGATTTTCGGCGGATTGTGTATTCGCACTGTGCCAGCGTGCTTAACTATGGTCTAAATCCTTCTTACTCTGCAACTCTAAGGAAAGACCCGTGCCCAAGTAGAAAAGTAATGATTTGAGAAAAAAAATACTGCATATAAACTAACTGCCTCGGTGGTGTAGCGGTAGTGTGTGCGACTGCTGATCATGAGGTCTCGGGTTCGATCCCCGGGTCGGACAATGTTATTGAGCGTTTTCTTATAAAAAAAAATCCGGAGTTCGAAAATCCACTGCTGCTGAGAATTTATGTGTGCCCGGTAGACGGCAATAGGCTCGCCCCCTATTACGTGGGATTTAAACATAGCTGACGAATCGTGGGTGTGTAATTCACCACTGCCTATCCCAATACATATACAGGCGTTAAGCTATGTTGTTCTTTTTTTGTGTAAACGAGCTTTAAAGTAATTAAAAAGAAAAAACGTGTAAATGTGAGCAAAACCAAAGTAATGGTTTTTGAAAGAGAAGAAGCCAGAACAGATGTTAGAGTAGCAATAGGAAATGGTGTGTTAGAATAAGTGGATGAATTTGTATATCTTGGATGTGGATTCAGTCGGGATGGAAGGTACACCACTGATGTATAAAGAAGAGTGAATGCCGTAAATAGAGTGAACGGAGCATTGGGACAACTTCTCGGCAGCCTTCACCTCAGCCAGAAGGCACGTGTCGCAATACACAACGCAGTGCTTGTCCCAACGTTATTATATGGAAGCGAGAGTTGGGTATGTAAAAAGGAGCATGAGAGCAAAATCAATGCGGTCGAAATGCGATCTCTGTAGAAGAGAATCTGTGCAGGAGTGAGGCTGACTGACCGCATTCGTAACAATGACGTAAGAGAGCGAGAAGGTATGAAAGAGAGTATTGGTGTAAAGATGCGAAAGAGAATGCTCCGATGGTTCAGACATGTGGAAAGTATGCCGGACGAGCGACTGGCTAAGAAGATATACAATGCTAAAGTGGAAGGATGTAGGTACAGGGGGAGACCGAGACTTACCTACCTAGACCAAATTGGTCATGTATTGAAGGAAGGTGGAGTCAGGAGTCTCCGAAACCGGCGAGCGTGTATGAAGAGAGTTATGAATGTTGAGGAAGCGAGAGATGTATGCAAGAATAGAGCCTCTTGGCACTCTGTTCTCTCTGTCTACCCCGCAAGGGAAATGGCGTGATGATAAGTAATTAAAAAGAAAATTCCTGCCTGAAGAAATCTTACATGAATCTGACAAATTTAACTTGTTTTGTTGTGTTATACATATTAGAGAGAAGGCTTTTTATTACTGAACTCAAAAAAATGCCTAGTAATGATGATTGGAAAGTTTAACCCGTTAATTAATTACGGAAGAAAGGTCTTTCACAAAACCATTTGCGAGTCAAAGAATGTATGTACTACGTTCGTTTAATAGAGAAAACGCGATGGGGGTGCGAGGTCAGTTTAGCGGGCTGCCTCCTCCTATAATAGGTAGCTACGACGATACGATCTCAACCAGTCAAGTAGCGGGCAGTCGACCGGAGTAGTTGAGGGCAGCTGGTCAAACGTCCTTCAACCACGCGCCCCTGTACATCACGAAATTGCTTTACAAACTTTGAAAATTCTATCACGACTGAACTTCACACATGGCCAATGTCTGAATTTCCATCCCTAAGATCATGGGTTGCACCAGCAGCGCACCGAATATGGCTAACACGAGTACGGCAGGTATGATAATGTGACATTTAGACAATAACCCTTACGTGTAATTTGTGAACTTGTTTATTGTAGTTAGCTAAACTGCCTTCGGTTTCCAGAAAAAAATATTGTGGGTTAAATTAGGAAATGTACGTAATTTACTGTATATTTATCTATCTATACTATTATGAAGCTGTAACAGAGCTGTGTCTGTACATTTAAGATATTTGAGAAAAAACTAACTGTAATAGGCTATATTAGCCGTGTCTAAATACATAACAATTTTTTTTTTAATTTTTATCTGTTTGTTCGTTCGCGCATCACGCAAATACTACTGAACGGATTTTAATGAACCTTTTTTTATTTGATAGCCCTTGATTCGACTTAAAAGCTGGTATTCATTTTATCCCGCTACTATATCGGAAACCTGAGATATAACCTAAAAACTAGCTTTTGCTGCGGCGAAGCTGCAGCCAACGGCTAGTACTATTATACTCGTATAGCTCTCTTCGATCTTCTTGTCCAATACTCCATATATAGTGTCTGAAGACGAAGGTCTACAACCAGTGTTGTTACCTTGTTGTTGTGATGACTTACGGAACAGAGGCGTGGTCTCTGAATGTTGGCCTTATATCAAGGCTCAGCGTGCTATGGAGCGGGCTATGCTTGGGATCTCTCTACGTGATAAGATCCGTAATACGGAAATCCGTAGGAGAACGGGAGTGACCGACATAGCCCGCTGGGTCAGCATGCTGAAGTGGCAATGGGCAGCCCACATCGCTCGACGGACCTACAACCGTTGGGGAAGAAAGGTTCTCGAGTGGCGACTGCGTAACGGACGGCGCAGTGTAGGACGGCCTCCCACCAGGTGGACCGATGACCTGGTAAAAGTCGCAGGCAGTCGTTGGATGCAGGCGGCACAGGACCGTTCGCTGTGGCGTTCTCTTGGGGAGGCCTATGTCCAGCAGTGGACGATGAAAGGCTGATGGATGGATGGATGGATGGATTATATAGCTGTAATAGAGCTTGTCTGTAACTTTGTACATTTAGGATATTTCAGAAAAAAAAGAAATGGTTAGTTAGGCGGCTCTGAACACAAAACATGTAATTTATAGAAATTTCGTCTATTTGTCAATTTGTTTGTACGGCCTTCACGCAATAACTACTGAATGGTTTTTTTATATGAAAGCTATTGGTAAGACTTAAAACTGGTAAACATTTTATTCCGCTATTTTAAAGGGGACTTGAAATAATAACCTAAAATAATAAGCTTCTGGGCGGAGCTACGAGCCAAAAGTTAATTCGAAAGTATATAGATATTTTGATATTTTTTAAGCATTTGACATGTCATATAAATGAACACAAAGTGCGAAAAAGGGGAAATCAAAATTAACAGTAACAAGCGGGATTTGAACCTGCATCTCTAGGAACACCGTCCCAGATGCTTTGCTATTTCAGCCATTGTGACAATTGCTCAGAAATTTTGATAACATTCTTGGTGTAATGTAGATAAGTTTTGTGACAAATACTTAGTATGAGAAAGAATACTTCTAATATATAAAATTTCCATGTCACAATGTTAGTTATCGTACTCCTCCGAAACGGCTGGACCGATTTGTATGAAATTTTGTGTGCGTATTGGATAGGTCTGAGAATCGGCCAACATCTATTTTTCATACCCCTAAATGATAAGGGTGACCCACCCCTAAATATTTTATTTTATTTTTTGGACAACATTTTCTAGTTTTATTTTAGTATGATTCAGCATTAAAAAATACATACAACCCTAAATTTTCACCCTACTACTGCCGATGTAGAAATAATTTATATGGCAAAACAACATTTGCTGGGTCAGCTAGTATGTGTATAAAATGCAGTTAGTAGTAAAACATAAAACTCTCATGTTTAAAAATCAAATGTTGTTAAACGAAAAAATTGCTTTAATTCATATTGTTTCAGAGAAGAGTATAAAATTTGAAGATGAAAATAGTCGTAACCCATCAAATTACGAAGAAGAAATTATTTATAGAGCAGCCGATGGTATAAACGTGCTTCCATCGTGTGATACTTTACCAGAAGCTGTACATTTAGATAGAAATAAATCTACTTCTAGTTTTAAAAATGTTAAAGGTAAGTTAAAATATCTAGAATCAGTACTATCATATTCAGTAACGATTTATTAAACATAAAAAGCGCCCGGGATCTGATTTTGTACCGCGCTACGAGGCCCCTGTGAAGCTCGAGAGGTAGGTAGTTAAAAAATACCCAAAGACGTAAACTAAACTCCAACCTGCAGCGTATAAAACACAGCTGTATATCCAACCCCCTTTTTTTTGTTAAGGAGGGTAAAAACGTACGTACCTAACCATAACGCACAGCCCGTCCTTCGGGGTAACGAACAGGGTAGTGTGGGGCCCTCACCCACTAAATATACCCGACGTGTGCCGTCTCTCCGGCTGTATTGGCAGACCACTGGAACTGTGTTACATTACTTCAGTGGGATATATCCAAGCCCTGATCGCAGGGAATTAGAAGCTAGCGTGTAGCTAAAACATTTATTTAATCTCAAAACACTTGTTATCGTTGGGTATTTTTACACAGTAAATGTCTCAACAACAACCAAAATTAGATTTGGGATCAACAAACCATTTTTGAATTTTATAAACTTTTCTTTGATCGTTTGGATTAGTTACTCGTATATACTTTTTAGGACAACATACTGCACTAGGGATGGTTAAAAAAAAAAAACTAAAAACTTAAACTGCCTCGGTGGTGTAGCGGTAGTGTATGCGACTGCTAATCATGAGGTTCGATCCCCGGGTCGGGCAATGCTATTGAGCTTTTTCCTAAAAAGTCAGTTCTCAGTAGCAGCCCGGAGTTTGGAAATGTACCCGGTAGACGTCGATAGGCTCGCCCCCTATTACGTGGGACTTAAACATAGCTGGCGAGTCGTGGGTGTGTAATACACCCCTGCCTACCCCTTCGGGAAATACAGGCGTGATGCTATGTTGTTGTTGTTGTTGTTACTAGGGATGGTTAATAAATGGTAAAGTGGGAGACTTTATAAACATTCAAATTAACGGACACAAAGTACACCCACATTCAGAGGAAATAATTGTCCTGCGTAGGAATCGAATCCACAGCACTAAGCATGGGAGATTTTTTATTAACTACTCCAACAACTATGCAGTGCCATTCAGTCATACTCGTACATCATTCCCTAATGATATGCTCCAGACTCACTACCATCAGTCTGTCCGAGCTACTTCGTTGCGAGGATGTAATTATGGTACTCGTAGGTTATCATTTTTCAAATTCAAATATTTTCCGTTCTTCTCTGGTCTAAAATACATACAATGGCCATATGCTGATGGCAACCCTTTCAAATACTGTTTTACATGAACTAATTTTTCAAAAATAACGCACGGTAAGGGTTTAGGTAGGTTATTTTAAGGCATTTAAGCATAGAACAAAGTGATGGTGTTCTTCCGTCTAATAAAATATGTAGTGTTATTCAACTGCAAGAAATATTTAAATGCGATTAAGTAAGTAGGTAGTAGGCACCTAAAGCAATTCCAAAGTAAACTCACAAATTACGAGGGGTGATCCAAAAGTAATGATAATTGGTTACTTCAGGTCCACATAAAAATCCAAAAAAAAATTTTTTCGCTAGCCTATACACTCACTACGTCAGCCTAAAAAAATCATATAAATAGGTAATTTCCGGGAGATACATTCATTTGAATACGAACTGCCGAAGAGATAACATCAACATGGAGAAAAACGAAATTAGAGCTGTGATCAAGTGCCTCTGTTTGAAAAAAATGTCTACAAAAGACATACACTGTGACTTGGTGGAAACATTGGGGGACTCTGCTCCTCCATATTCTACAGTTGCACGCTGGGCCAAGGAGTTTAAGCTGGGCAGAACATCCACTGAAGATTAACATCGCGAAGGACGCCCATCCACGTCCCTCACAGAAGACAACGTGAAAAAAGTCGAAGATGTTGTGTTGGCAGATCGAAGAGTGACCATCAGGCATGTCGCTGAGGTCACAGGGATCTCATATGGAAGCGTTCAAAGAATCATTTCGAACGAGTTGCATATGAAAAAGGTCTCTGCGCGTTGAGTTCCCAGAATGTTAACCGACGAGCAAAAGAAAAAACGAGTTGACATTTCGAGGGTCAATCTCGAAAAGTTCCAAGCAGATAAAGAAAATTTTTTGTTGCGTTTTGTGACTATGGACGAGACCTGGATCCACCATTTTGATCCTGAAACAAAAAAACAATCGATGACTTGGAAGCGAGCCTCCTCACCGACGCCAAAGAAATTCAAAGTCTCAAGTTCGGCGGGAAAGGTTATGGCGTCTGTTTTTTGGGACGCTAAAGGAATAATTTTGGTGGAATATTTGGAAAAGGGAGCCACTATTACGGGCTCTTACTACGCAGACCAAATAAGAAGATTACGGGAGGCCATTAAGGAAAAAAGACGCGGCAAACTGCGAGCTGGAGTGCTGTTTCACCAAGACAACGCACCGGCTCACAAAGCCGCAGTTGCGATGGCTGCCATTCAAGAAACGGGATTCGAACTGGTCGAACACCCTCCCTATTCGCCAGATCTGGCTCCTAGTGACTTTTACCTCTTTCCTCGGCTTAAGGAACACCTCCGAGGCAAGAAATTTGAAGACAATAGCGAAGTTATGGCCGCTGTTGAGGCGTTTTGGGAGGGTCAAGAAAAGGAATTTTTTTCAAAGGGAATCCTGGGTTTAGAAAAAAGATGGACTAAATGTATTGATTTGTTAGGAGACTATGTAGAAAAATAAATTATTATTTTAACTTTAATTACCGTGTTTTATTTTCATTATCATTACTTTTGGATCACCCCTCGTATTTAAATTATTTTAAAGTAAAAGTTGAAACCTGGCATATGGATTCCTCCCCAATTTCTGGGCAGATTTGCTTTGTTGGATCGGTAGTACGAACGTGGTCTCATAGAAATATGTTGAGGATCTGATGATAAGTTCTAACGCTAATCCAAGGCGGTATTTTTATCGAAATGTGAGATTAGTATTCAAACCATTCCACTATATATTTTTTTAAATAATTTACAAGTTAGCTTATCCAACATTTGTTGAGAATCTTTTTAGTCTCTTCCCAGCTCCCCTACATTGTATAAAATTTCAAATAACCTACTTGGATTTAATCTCGCGATTTATTATTGAATAGCGTTTATTGTGTGAAATGAAAAAAGTGTTTAACTTTAAATATTACGGTTTGACGTCGTTAAGGTCATGTCTACGCTTACACGAACTTTAACGATATTTTTACCTTATGTAAAACGTGTTCAATTTAAACCCAAAGCACCTACAAAATTAGAACGGGTCCTTAATTAAGTTCAATAGAAGAAATATTACCGTTAATTAGGTTTTGACACGTGGCTTAATTGTAGAATATACGCACATTATGTTAAAAACTGGATAAGGTTATATGCACGCCACGCATAAGTTTTACCTAGTAGGTACTAAATCTATGGTATCAACTTGCTCGTAAGATCAGCCGTGTAGATAGAGTCACCAGAGTGACAGTCGGACTGTCAGGACAGTTCCGCTGAGAGGTAGGTATTCACCAAGGTTATTTTAGACCTACATGAAATGCCACCAAGGTCAAGGGTTGTCTGTGGACATTGCATATCATATGCACATCTTTATATGTATATAAAAAAATCCTGTCACGGCGTTTGTCCGCGATGAACTAATGAAACGAACCTGACAAAACTTTGCACTCTGTGTGCAGTTTGAAGAGATAGGATAGTTTTTGTTTCATTTATTTTTCTTTTTAGTGCAAAATTAACAAACGGATTATGTGTGTCACAGCTGTGCCTGGCCGGGTCTTCTAGTCTATATATACCTATATAAAAAAAAAACCTGTCAGTGTTTGTCCGCGATGAACTCCGAAACTACTTATCCGATCTTAACGTGTTTGTTTCCAAAATGTGTAATTTTTTCCTTTTTAAAAGATAGCATAGTTTTTATCCGTATTATTTCCTTTTTTATTGCAAAAATAACGAGTGAATCATGTGTGCCACAGCAACACATGGCCGGATCTGCTAGTCGCATCAATAGGGACAACAGGCGTAGATAGGTAATGTGTAGTGCTTAAAGTATAAAGATACACCTTCACTCAGTACAACCTAAAAAATCTTCATTCCACTAAATATCTATGATTTTTTAAGAACTACAGCTTCCTATTTTGGTATAGGTAGGTACATATCTCAAGTTTATATCAGAGTAAGCTATGAGTCGATTTTTGCGTAAATCCTTACTAATATTAAGATATTTTTATATATATTTTTAGCATTTGACATGCTTAGCACTATACATTAAACACAAAGTGAAAAATGTGAAATCGAAAATAACAGTCAGGAGCAGGATTTGAACCTGCATCTCCTGGATTCCGTCCAGATGCTTTACCAATTCAGCCATCCTGACAAGTACTCCTGACTGCTAATTTCGATAACACATTCACTTTGTGTTTAATGTATAGTGCTAAGCATGTCAAATGCTAAAAATATATATAAAAATATCTTAATATTTATAGGGTTTGCGTCATTATTAGGTAAAATCTTAATTGTAAAATTAAGTTTACCTGGTCGGTATAATGTATGAAAATACTTCCGACGGATGGTGCAGGCGTCACCCAAAGACGTTAAGTATGAATGTGTTATCGAAATTAGCAGTCAGGAGTACTTGTCAGGATGGCTGAATTGGTAAAGCATCTGGACGGAATCCAGGAGATGCAGGTTCAAATCCTGCTCCTGACTGTTATTTTCGATTTCACATTTTTCACTTTGTGTTTAATCCTTACTAATATTACAAATATGATGTTTCACTTTCAAGCTGTAACTACTGAACCAATCACCACGAAATTTTGCACAAATATAGTCTGGAGTGTAGAAAAGGATATAGGTACTACTACTATACTATAGGCTACTTATTATCCCGGAAAATTTATATTCCACAGAGAGATAACTATTTTTGCATAAGAGATAATTATTGTGTCATAGTGAGTAATTAAATATAGGTGGCTCGTTGGAGAGCGCGGCTGGAGGCGCTCGGGCCAGTCTTTGGACCGTAGTGGCACTCCAGCCGGTGCTGGAGGAGTGGGCAGGGCGACGGCAGGAAGTCCTCACCTTCCGACTGATGCAGGTGCTGTCGGGGCACGGTTGCTTCGGCAGATACCTGCACGTAGTCGCGAGTAGGGAGGCGACTCCGTAGCTCCGTACTGTCACCATTGTGGCTGTGACGAGGACGCAGCGCGGTCGTGTCCGGCATAGGACGGGCAGCGCCGAGAACTCATCGCGGCAATAGGGGAGGCCTCTCGCTGCCGAGAGTCGTGCTTGGCAGCGACGGTAATTGGGCCGCAGCTTCTGCGAAGAGGTCATCTCGCAGAAGAAAGCGGCGGAGAAGGCCAGGGAGAACAATGTTTACTCTGACCCGAACCACCGCCAGCGACTGCGTGGAGGACTGGTGGGGAGTACCTGCGCCTGATGCCGCCCTAGCTGGCTGCGGGTGGATGGACCGGGGAACGTCCACCACCCGCAAGACCTCCCGCAAAGGTGCGACGCTCCCTATGCGGATGCGTCGCTCAGCTGAGGGTACCCGAAAGGGTAAGCCGCCAGTGGACCACTGATGCAATGTAATATAGTTCCAGTCGTCCACCAATACAGGCGGAGAGACTGCACACGGAGGGTTTATTCAGTGGGTAAGGGCCTGTTCGTTGCCCCGAACAACGGGGTTTGTGGTTAGACACATTTTTTCCCACCTAAACAAAAAAAAACTGGTCAAGTGGGAGTCGGACTCGCGCACCGAGGGTTCCGTAAAAACCTGCAGGTAAATCCCGGTTTTTACGGAACCCTGTCAGAAATATTTTCTTACATTATACCGACCAGGTAAACTCAATTTTCAGACGTAACCCAAGACGTTGGGAATTAATGTGTTATCGAAATTAGCAGTCAGGAGCAATTGTCACGATGGCTGAATTGGCAAAGCATCTGGACGGTATCCAGGAGATGCAGGTTCAAATCCTGCTCGTGACTGTTATTTTCGATTTCACATTTTTCACTTTGTGTTTAATGTATATGCCCAAGCATGTCAAATGCTAAAATAGTATATAAAAATATCTAGATAGTAAATGTTTTTGCAGAAAATTCCGGAACCGAGCATAAACATGAAAGTATTAATAAGGTAGATTCTAAGATTTCATTAGACCAAGAGGAGAAAGCACTCAAGTTAGAGAAAGTGGTAGAAAAAGTTGTTGAATTACACCACACCACTGAGCCAGAGAATGAGCCACAACCTGTCGATAGAGTTGCTCAAGAATCCCCAAAAGCCGAAGACAATACAGATAAACATATTGTAGTAGGAAGCACTGAAGCGGAGGTAGAAAACAAAGACGTAGCAAAAGAAGATGACAAAGAAAAGTTAGTAATGCACAAGTCAAGACTACCTATTTTATTAACACACTTAATATTAGCTTCGCTTGTATCTATGACTCTATGAATCTATGTAATGCAATCTTTGAACGTGATTTTGACCCAAATCGAAATGTAGTCTTAAATTAAAATTTTGCACATTTATCAAGGACCAATGGCAATACAATAATTTGAGAAATAGTCTCGCCATATCTGTCCGTCCGATGCTTGCAGCTTAGTTTAGAAACTCAGTAAGAAAGCTGTAAGTTGGTATGAATATACGAGCGTATTAGTCACGCCGACAAAAGGTTAAAACAGAATCTTGAAAAAACAATTGGCTACACGTAAAGTGGGGACGTTTTTTTCTAGTCTATCCCATAGTGTGGGGTGTCGTTGAACAGGTCTTTCAATAGGTATTATTGTGGGTTTGTAAAAACAATTTTTGAATAAGGATCCATTTGTGACATTAAGCTTAAAGACGATAATTTTTATTTCTGTTGTTAGCGTCAAGTGAGCCAGCCAAATGCTTGTTTTTATATATATGAAAACATTCATGGCAGTATATATGACGTAGATTACTTTAAAGTAAAATTACCACAGCTAGTAGGCTTTATTTCTTAATAAACGTAGGTACTTTTGATATTATTTTAAGACTAGCTTAGTGGTTTAGAGCACTTCCCCGGATTGGAAAATGCGGGTTCGATTCCCGCTCCTACTAAAAATCTCTTTTTCTTTATTCACAAATAATTTGTACTTTAAAAAGTAGCGGAGAATGTCAATTGCTAAAAGAAATCGATCTACAATGTTTAAAAAAATCGCGCCATCAAATAGTATGAATTTTAATTGCAAAATTAAACTTACTATATTGGATGCATGTAATGCTTGCGGATAGATGGCGTTGGTCGTAAGACAAATGTGATTAAGAAATTGGGATGATCGAAAGATCAGTAGGATAGCTTACTGGTTTAGAGCACTTCCCCGAATTGAAAAATATGCGGTTTCGATTCCCGCTCCTACTAAAAATCTCTATAGCACAAGCTTAGTATAGTTTGGAACCGGCGGACGTTGTGTGGAAAGTTCGTGAATATTTATTTATCTGTCGCATGTTTAATTTACCTACATTACATATCTAGCAAAATTGCTAGTATTTAGCATATAAATAGGTTTATATTTTATTTTATAAAATTTATTCACAGAGAAGAAGTACCTGAGGAGCTTTTAAGTCCAAGCCAATCAGAAAGTAGCCGCGCGACCAGATGGGAAGCGCTTGCAGATATCGCAGCTGAATTGCCTGCATCTCTGGCAATTGATCCTATCACAGGACAGATATTTTCTCTTTATAAATAAAATTAATTAACATAATAATACAAATTTATATCTAGTATATTTTTTTTTCATTCAGTCGGTATGAAAAGTACACCAGTGACAGTGAAAAGAGTAAATGCGGGAAATAGCGTGAACGAAGCCTTGGAACAACTTCTCGGCAGCCACCACCTTAGCCAGAAGGCACTTGTGACAATACACAACACAGTGCTTACTATTGTAAGCGAGAGTTGGATATGCAAAAAGGAGCATGAGAGTGAAATCTGCGGAGTTAGGCAGACTGACCGCCATTGCAACGACGATATAAAAGAGCGAGGAGAGGTATGAAAGAGTCTTGGTATAGTGAAAGGGAATATTCCGATGATTGACGAACATGTGGAAAGAATGCCGAACGAGCGATTAGTTAAGAAGATATACAATGCGAAAGTGGAAGGATGTAGATACAAGGGGAGACCGAGACTCACCTACGTAGACAGTATAGAAGGCGTGTATAAATAGAGAACAATGAATGTTGAGGAAACGAAAGATGAACCTATGTATTGTATATGCAAGAAAAGAGCCTTTTGGCATTCTTTTCTCTGTGCCTACCCTGCAAGGGAGATGGCGTGATGAGAAGTAGTAGGTAGTATATAATTCATTGATATACCTACCTCACAATTCAAATGATCATTTAGTATGATTCACAACATGAAACACAACAGTAGGAGTAACTACTATACAAATTATAATTTGTGAATAAGGAAAGAGAGTATTTTAGTACGAGCGGTAATCTAATTCACTGAGCTAAAATATAGATCAAAAATGTTTAAAAAATCACGCCATCAAATAGTATGAATTTTAATTGCAAAATTAAACTTACTATATTGGATTAATGCATGTAAATGCTTCCGATGGGTGGCGTTGGTCGTTAAGACAAATGTGGCAAGGAGATTATTAGGTATTTCTAACAAATAGTACGGTAGCTCAGTGGATTAGAGCACTTCCCCGGATGGGAAGGGACGCAGGTTCGATTCCTGTTCATACTAAAATACTCTTTTTCCTTATTCACAAATTATAATTTGTACTTTAAGAGTAGCCGAGCATGTTGTGCTAAAATATAGATCAAGAATGTAACACAGTTCCAGTGGCCCGCCAATAAAGGCTGAGAGATGGCACACGGCGGGTTTCTTTAGTGGGTGAAGGCCCCACACTACCCTGTTCGTTGCCTCGAACGACGGGGTGTGCGGTTAGGAACATTTTTCCCGCCTTAACAAACAAAAAAAATGGAGTAACTACTGTTACATGTTGATCTTTTATGATAGGGTGATACTTCCCTGATCGAGCCGGCCCATTCATGCTGGAATAAGCAAGTCTCAACCACCAGTAAAAGAAGAGAAATCATTAATAGTTATAAAAATAAAATTTTAAAACAAAAGAAGCTCCTTCATTTTTAAAATTATAATTACATAATTTACAAATACATATATACTACACATTCTTCACTTTGACCATCGCCAAGCCATTATCCTCAGTTGTACCACCAAACACTATAACACACAAAGTCGATGGCACTAGACTGTCCCATATAGTTTTAATCCAAGAATCAATCATTTTTATTTCTTCAATCTCTTTTTCTTTAAAGATGTTCAGTTTTAAATGAGCCATAGCGAAATTGAAATTTCCTATAGAGTCTTTGAAAGAAGAAATAACTTCATCCACTCCATCTACTGTTACGAGTTTTATTCTCTTAGGTTTGCCTTTCTTTAGTTGAAGAGACATGCTTTGTTTAGCTTGTGTTAAGTATGTGTGATAATCACCAGTTATATCATCACAGCCTACAATAAATGAAGATTTCTTCTTTTCTAACATATGGTTAAATATGGATAAAGTAACTTGTGGTGCTTGTAACATTTTAGACACATTCTCTTTAAATTTTTGTCTATTGGTGTGCACAGCATCACCATACTCTAAACTTTTACTTAATTTTAATTGTACTAGCTTCAAAGCTGCTAAAGAGTCCTCTGTTGAGCAATGACCATTATTTCCCATTTGAATCTTTTCATTCAAAAACTCTCTAGCCAACGCCTGTAGTTTTGGCTTACGAGTTCTTTGCCCAGTGAAGTTATAAACTAAACTTGTATCAATAATATACGGATGCATCATTTTTAAGGCATGCAAATCAGTATTTAATGATTGTCCAACCAATATAGCATCTGGGGGTAACAATTCTCTCAAATCCTTTTGTACATCATCAAGTCTTTTAGTAACATTGGTTAATAATGATTTAGTTATACCCGAAAATCTAGTTAAATAGTCTGTTATATGATTATGTGGTTTCACTAAAGATTCATAAACCACTTCATGTTTTTCATTGACTACAGATATTCTAGTCAATTCCGAACCTACATCAGTTAGACACATCTCACAATCCACACCAAATAAAGGTGATTTAGGTGTAACAGGTGCATATTCATCTTTAGTTAGAACATAATCAGAGTACACATGACTCAGCTTGCCTTTCAAAGGTACTGGATAATTTTCTTCAACCAATTGCCAAGCAGACAATATCAGTTGAGTTCTTGGAAACTTGTCTTCAGATTGGTAATTAATTTCAGTGGCACTTTCATTCCCTATAGGAAACACAGCTCTCATCATAACCATCAAGTCTTTTCTTGCTTCTAAAGCTAGATTCATACTACCATATTTCTGTATAAGGCTCTCCTTCTCAATTTCTGATAGAGGCACAAGTGCTAGCTCTTGAACTAGTGAACCATTGTAAACAGATGGAGTAACTATCTCAACAAAATCACTGAATGTATTCTTAGTGTATTCAAATTCATCCACATACTTAACCCACTCGTTGACAGATAAGCCTTCAAGAATAAAACAGCATGTTTGTTGGATTTTTTCACCTTTATCTAGAACATACCAGCGTGGAGATTCTGTTAAGTTGAGGTTACCCAAAAGGGAATGCAGCAGTAAGTATTGAATGTCTGTCAATGTCAACGGGACCCTTTCATTTACTGGTACAGAAAGAGATGCATTTTGGCCGTTACTTTTTAATCGGAATTGCGGTTCTGACTTTTTTACTTTCTTCAAAGTTTTAGAGTCACATACAATTTCTACGGGTTCATCTGTAATTGGTATGAAAAAAATATTTAAAATACACTAGTATTTACAAATCATTTCAAAAAAAATCCTATACCTATAAAAGCGGGAAGATTTCTCTAATTTGGCAGAATCATATAGCTTCCAACCCAATTTATATTCGACTGAACTTTTGGGGTTCTCTATACTTTTAGGTTAAATACCCAAAAACACAATAAGATATTATTATTAAAAATAAGGGAATAGAATATAATGAAATATTTCAAATATTACAAAAATAATAAATTCAGATACTCACTCTTAGAAACATCATTATCATTACACATACGACGTTTTCTAGAATTTAATTTGGTGGATTTTGTGTGAATAGTACTCATCGTAAAAACGGTTCTACATTTATTATGCTAAAACATACACTATGAAAACCTACGCAATGTGATACCCTAAATTACGAATTTCGAGACATAATATTTAGATTAAAAATCTTTTTAAAAATACACTAATTCAAACAACACAACTACACAACTATAACCATATAATAAAAAGTACTCTGTGCTGCAAAGAGCATATATCGAGCTCTAATAAGGGGGAAAGGAAATGACTACAAATTTACAGAGCCAATTCTTTGAAATCCGAAAATGGCGGAATTTCCGCTAAGGAAGCGCGTAAAAAATATCGATATCGACACTTCAGTCCTTCAAGCAATCTATAAATTTTTGGGTGGACAAAAGTTTTTTAAATTGCATAAATCTTTATCTACCTTTACCTATAATTATATCTATGTGTGTCAAATTGCAACCCAAACCATTCAGTCATATGAAATAGTGGCTGATAGATCAATAAGGCATGCCTTCTTTTTAAACAAACAGAAAATTAAGGGCATAGCACTCTATTAAATAGATTTGGGTTGTAAAAAGCATAAAGAAATAAATAATAATTTAATCCTGGGTATAGTCGTTCATTCTAAGTCCAAACATACCTATATAAGTTTGTGATGTGATGACATTAGAAGAAAAAGATTTGAAAGTGAGGTATTACGATAACTAAAAACAAGTATATAATAATATTTTATTCCATCCATCAGTCATTCGACGTCCACTGCTATACATAATAGGACTCCCTAAGAGAACGCCACAATAAGCGGTCCTTTTTTTTGTTAACACGGTCAAAACGCAAGTTTACGCACGTCACTGGGATACCAACAGGATAAAGGGGGAGTGTCGGGCTTGATGTCATACAGGCTCGATATTCATATAGTACAATGATAGCCTTAAATGATATTCATGATCTGGTAATGGAACCACAATCCCATCAACTTTGGAATCCGTGGTGTCCATGTGGTGACGGACTAAGAATACGAGTGTCACCACCCCATTCTGTCCCGCGGGTGTCGTATGAGGCGACTTAGGGAAGTAAGCAATTGTCATCTATTGCATGACTGGTGGTAGGGCTGGGTACCAAGTGGGAGTACTCACTTGGTATCGGGCCCGAGCGGGTTGGTAGAACCATCTTCCGTGTGACCGGCCATGAAGCACATCGTTGCGTTTTGGCTGTAGCAGGAGATAGCCGTTTGTATTTAATTTCATATCTGTGAAATGAATTGGTGAGCAGCGGCTTGACAATACTCTCGGTATAGTCGAGTCCATGGGCGACGGTTACCATTTACCATCAGATGGACCGTGGCTCGTCTGCCACTACATGCAATAAAAAAAAATCGTTTGATTCGTTTTGACAAGTATTTCGGTCCTAGATGATGTCTAGGGCCTGATGATGATGATTTATGTCCATTTCCGTTATTGTACGCATGTCATAATTATACAAGCACGCATTAAAAAAGATATAATCATTTTATTCCTACACACAATTTTTTTTTTTTAAGTATTTGCTTTGAAAGCTAATAATACAATTCAAATGATTAATCAATTCGATAAATTAACAAAAATTATTTTATTTAATGGTATGCCGCTAAGCTACTGCTCATCACTTCATTCCGAGCACACAAAATTAATAAATGGACGGCTTCTTCCCACTATATGAAAATTTGTGACGAATAAAAATCACAAATTATTAGTGGTGGATGCTAGGTTGGAACCTAAATAGCGCAAATTAAATATTTTTAAAATAAAGGATATATATATCAATATTTTTTTTAAAAAATCGATATATCGATAGTTGTTGGTTCTTCCTGCATCCCTAATTGACAGCTGACATACAACAGATAAAGGCTTTGTTCCGATACACACTGCAAGCACTGTGATATCACGTGATCAACAGCTTTCATAAATATAACAATTTGCACTATGGAAAATTATTATTATTGAATATTGTAAATCAAAGATACCCAAACATGGCAAATTTAAAGAAATTGTGTTTATTGCAGTGTAAAACCAATACTTTGTATGAAATGAAAGTAATGACAGATCAGTAAACTGGACTGCATTCCGTTATAATCAGTAACCAGTATAGCTAACTATAAAGGAACGACTTCACAGTATACTAAATTGACATCACACGTAAGGTGTGCTCGCAGTGTATATCGGAGAACATCCAAATTACGCTGCCATCGTAATTATTAAGATGGCGGATGACAGCCGAAGTAAGTCACTTTTACTAGGTATATCTCAGACTAAATACGTCCTAGACAGAGCGAAGAAAATTATTTGACATGTATGAGCGAGAATACAAGATACAATTTACTGGTGCAAAAAACAGACAAGATTTTTGTCTTTGTCGCCGTGGCCAGTTTAAGGTATTGTCACGATGTCAAAATGCTTTGTCTGTCACGATTCAACTGACATAATCGAACATTTGTATACAAATTTGGGTTTTAATTAAAACTTAATGTTAATTTGTGATAATGAGTGTTTTGAGAAAAAGACTACGTGATAATAGTGGTTGTAAAATAGTGTACTATGCTACAAAAGCTACAGCGAGCGAAAAAATACAGGTATAACATTTCATTCATATGTAGTTGAAAATGAAAAAAAAATATGATTGAAGGCTATAAAGTGATATAAAATGGGCTTTTTTAACACAAAATTAATAATTGCTACTAAGATACACTCTAAAACACGTTTTCTAGCTAACTTTCTATTACTGAGAATTGTTTCGGTGTTGCCTTATTGCGAATTTAATTTGCCCAGTTTTCACTTTTCTAAAATTTATATGTAATTTATGAGATTTATTAGGTTTCCCTCTAATCCAGATGCGAGATCGAAATGGGTGTATGCTACGGAAAAACGAGGCAACCCACGAAATACCCAAACTATGTTCCACGACATTTTGTTGATGTTTCATTTTACGGGCCTCGTGGCGTAGTCGGTAGTATAACCGACTTCCGTGCACGAGGTCGTGGGTTCGATTCCCACTCGGGACAATGATTTGTGTGATGAACACAGATATTTGTACTGCGTCTGGGTGTTTTCTATCTATTATATGTGTATTTACAAAAAAAAAGTAGTAGGTATATATGTATTATATCCGTAATCTGGTACCCATAGCACAAGCGTTAAGCTTAGTTTGGGACCAGAGGACGTTGTGTGAAAAATGTCCGTGAATATTTATTTATTTATATTCACATTTCTCACTTTGTGATTTCACATTTTTCACTTTGTGTTTAATGTATGGTGCTAAACATGTCAAATGCTAAAGATATATATAAAAATATCTAAATATTTATAGGGTTTGCGTCATTATTAGATAAAATCTTAATTGTGAAATTAAGTTTACCTGGTCGGTATAATGTATGAAAAATACTTCCGACAGATGGTGCAGGCGTCACCCAAAGACGTTAAGTATGAATGTGTTATCGAAATTAGCAGTCAGGAGCAATTGTCAGGATGGCTGAATTGGTAAAAGCATCTGGACGGTATCCAGGAGATGCAGGTTCAAATCCTGCTACTGACTGTTATTTTCGATTTCACATTTTTCACTTTGTGTCAAATATGGTTAAATATTTGTCAACCGAAAAATATTGCTGTTTCAAGTGCGGCCACGCCGAGGCTCCTAGTTAGTCTGAGAGGTATATGAAGATTAGGGCGCCTCCTCCTTATTAGAGCTCAATGACATTATATCCCGACCCAACACAGAGCAGAAGTTTAAAGTTAAAGGCATTGGCAGAACCATCAGCCTAACAGTAACATAAACATTCGTATCGTTATTTTCTCATCTCACGTAAGTTTAATTCATGAAACAAGTCGTAGTCGAAGTCAGTCATATAAAATTAGTCAGTCAAGTCAATGTCCCACTCCAGTAAGACGATGGCGACCTTACTGAACTACTGCTTCTATGGATTTGAGACAACAGGAAAAAACACGTTATGTCGCAGTACATCACTTGCCAGCTTTTGTGCAAATACACAAATAGTTAATAAGCAAAAGGCCACCACTTTTACACATTAATACTTGAAATAACACGATTTTAGTAAAATAATGCAGAGCGACGACATGATCTTCTTCATGTTCCCGCCAAAACTCTCTTACACAGAGCATAGAATCTATGCGATAGATGAGAAATAGATGAGATTTTTTTTTTAATTGTTTAAGGCTTTGATAGAACCATCAAGAGAGACATATACATCGTTATTCTCTGATCAAAGGCAAGTTTATACTTGAATTATTACAAGTTTAGAAAAAACTTGAAATCCAACATTTAAAAAATCATCCATCCATCCATCCATCAGCCTTATAACGTCCACTGCTGGACATAGGCCTCCCCAAGAGAACACCACAACGAGCGGTCCCGTCATGGGGGTTATTGCCATAATCGCCACGCTTGGCAGGCGGGTTGGCGATCGCAGTGGATGTTGTTAAATACTCAAAGGGAGTGCTGCTGCCCACTCCCCCGGTATGGCCTCAGTCGGCTCTTACGACTCCTGTGGGTAGAGGGGTGGGACAATTCTTAAGCCGGCCCCAAACGGCGGGATTTAAAAAATACTATGCTGTGTACTTACAAAAATTTTGCGATGTATTCAACGTTTTTAAATGTTGGATCCTTGGGAAATAAATGTACGTCGGGGTTATTACATTTTGATGCAGCACACAGAGGCATATTAGGAGAAAATCAAAAACTAAGTTAAAGATTATAAATTGTACAGAAATTACGTTTTCAATGGCCATGCCTATAATACGCCATCCGTGAAAACATGGCAGTCAATATCACCATTGCGCATTACTTCTTCCGTATTTTATATTTTCAGCATATAGTGGCAAATGCTACCTGCTAGATTGAGTGCCCAGGGGTTTTAGACGGAATCTCATATCTCACAATCGACTTCATATCGATTCGCTTGTGATTGGTAGAGAAACCGACGTATGATGTCGGAATAATACGTTGGCCAATAACTGTGATCTCTCAACCAATCACAGTGATCGCTATGTCGATTGTGAGATATGAAATTCTGTCTAACCCAAGGCTCCCAGACATACTTTATTTTCTGAAAGATAAAATGTATATTATAAATACATAGTCATTCTGCGACACACCAATTAAATAGAGATCAAAAAGCTATCCCAAGGGAACCATTATTTTTTTTCAGAGTAGAACTTTTTTTAAAGAAGTAGATACTACTTTTTTACTAGTCTTGTCTAGACTTCAGACTCAGATCAAATAAAAAAGTTAAGATGGAACTTTGGAAACAACGAAGTGAGGCCGGTTTTATAATATGATTACTTTACTCTATGATAAAGATGTAGTGCGTGGGCCGGTGTTGCAATCATAATTCAAATTACCCCAATATTACAAAAATAATGTTACTAATTGTTAAATGTTAAAACACTATAGAACAAGTGTTCTATCAGCCATTCGGACGCGAAGTGTATATAAAAAATAGTGGCGGTAGTGGATAAGGGAAGAATAATATTTTTAATATAACATTTCTGAGTATTTGATTTTATGCATTATTATTTATTTAAAAACCTTTGTGCTGAATTAATTTCTTGAATGATTGCCTCTTATTACTTTCAATCGATTTGGATTTTTTTTTAACTTAGCAATATGGTGGTTACCGGCGGTGGATTTACACTGGGGGCAGTCAACAAATTCAGCAAATTTTTAGGGCAGCAAAATTTTGAGTGAAAAAACTTTTTTTAGTCGTGTCAAGATTGCTCAATATAATTAATTAATTCTATTAACCCTTAACTGGGCGCGCCTTAAAAGTAGCATAAGTGGTCGCGTGGGATGTGGAGCACCCCACAACTATTTTATTAAAATAAAATCAGAAACCAATGCAAAATTAGACTTCAATTAACGAAAATATTTGAATTGTATATTAATTAACATTAAAGCCCCTTTTTAATATAACTAACTTATCATCACGCCATTTCCCTTGCGGGGTAGGCAGAGAGAACAGAGTGCCAAGAGGCTCTATTCTTGAATACATCTTTCGCTTCCTCAACATTCATAACTCTCTTCATACACGCTCGCCGGTTCCGGAGACTCCTGACTACACCTTCCTTTAATACATGACCGATTTGGTCTAGGTAGGTGAGTCTCGGTCTCCCCCTGTACCTAGATCCTTCCACTTTCACATTTTATATCTTCTTAACAAGTCACTCGTCCGGCATTCTTTCTACATGTCCGAACCACCGGAGCATTCCCTTTCGCATCTTTACACCAGTACTCTCTTTCATACCTACTCGCTATCTTACGTCGTTGTTACGAATGCAGTCAGTCAGCCTCACTCCGCAGATTCTCCGCAGAAATCGCATTTCGACCGCATTGATTTTACTCTCATGCATACCCAACTCTCGCTTCCATATAATAACGTTGGGACAGTTACTGCGTTGTGTATTGCGACACGTGCCTTCTGGCTGAGGTGGTGGCTGCCGAGAAGTTGTCCCAATGCTCCGTTCACTCTATTTCCCGCATTCACTCTTCTCCTTACATCAGTGGTGTATATTCCAACCATAATTAATATCCATAATTAGTGTCCGTGAATATTAAATTTTTAATTTTAATTTAATTTATTTATTTTTAAATAATAAAGAATATTTTTTATAAATACTTGTTTAGATTCATTCTAGTTAACGTAAAACGTTACAATTTTGGCAGACTACAATCATATGATCTTTACACACGTTTATATAATACTTTCTAACATTTACGCGAATTTTACACATTTTGAAATAAAACTACGTTTACGGAATCTATCGCGTTTACTTGATTTTTATGCTATCCCGACGTTTCAAATACTTTACAGCATTCATGATCACGGGTGGACTTAGATGGTAGATGTCCAAAGCTGATATGTTATTTCAACGGTTTCATCTACCCACAGTAATATGATTTTACAAATTTTTGGTTTATTTATTTCAACCCACATAATAAGTATTCGTTTAGAAACACAATTAAAAATATCTACTCTAAGTTTTATGCTTACAATGTATGAGATTTTAAGCTAGTATAATAAAATTAGTATAAAACTCCTTTAAGTTTTAAATTTTTTTGTTTATATTTAGTGCTTAAAAATTCTACCACAAACTACCAATTAAATTTTTTTAAGTAATCTAAAAACTACCACTAAGAAGACAATATTGATTATTAGTTTCTATTATTAAATATATTGATTTTAATAGAAGCTAAGACTAAAAAGCTACCACCGGATCGGAACGCGGCCTGACTGAGAAAGATCCGGCCAGAAAACTCAGTAGGCAACAACTTGTTATGGATTATGAAATTTATGCGGAAAATACTAACTAATCACTACTGTGGGTTTTATCTACACAATAAGCGCTAACTGTGTCTTGCAATCTTGTGGTGTGCCTTCTTGTATTATGTTTGGTGAGGCCTATCACAGGATTCCAGCTTAATGGTAAGACCCAGCCGTCTTCTCTATTGAAATTGGGATGTTTCTTAATTTCAATAGCCCCACGT
The DNA here is from genome assembly GCA_948253155.1 of Leucoma salicis. Classification (NCBI taxonomy): domain Eukaryota; kingdom Metazoa; phylum Arthropoda; class Insecta; order Lepidoptera; family Erebidae; genus Leucoma; species Leucoma salicis. The sequence continues at coordinate 18,494,671 of OX411818.1, forward strand.
ATCATTCTAGGACGATATCGATGTTCTTTTGCGAGGATTTGTCAAACCTGATGTAATGGCGGGTGTGGTCCTGTGTGCGCTCACAAATTGCAGACTTTGTATAGCGACGGTGCTTCACATCAGCTATGTGTTCTTTGATCCGAGTTCTTATGGATCTCTTTGTTTGCCCAATGTAGGAGAGACCACAATCACAATCCAGCTTGTACACTCCTGCATCCTGTAAGGGTATATGGCACTTGACTGGTGGTAAAAATTGACCAATTCTTTTGAGTGGCTTATAGTAGGTTTTAATTGATGCTTTCTTGAGAATGTAGCCAATCTTGTCAGTGACTCCTTTAACATAGGGCAGGACTGCAGGGAGGCGCTCAACTGTGGGTGGCTTCACTCAGTTACTGTGACGGCGGCGTGGAACCTGCAGCTTATTAGCATATAAAACTTTCTTTACATGCTGCAACTCCCCAGCCAGGTGTTCTTCATCACAGATTCCTTGTACTCTCTGAAACAAAGATTTAGACACGGTCGCTAACTGTGAAGGATGGTGGTGAGACTCTCCATTCAGGTACTTATCAGTATGGGTTTTCTTTCGATACACTGTATGACTCAAGGTGTTGTTGGGGTTACGGATTACCATAAAAGAAAGCTAAAGAGTTATTTGACTCCAGTTCCATAGTGAATTGAATTTTAGGATTGATGGAGTTCAGATGGTTAAGAAATACGGTTACTTTATCAGATGGTAATATAGTGAGTGTCATCTACATACCGCTTGTAAAAACGTGGGACCACAGGTGAGGTTTTTAGGGCAGTCTCCTCGAAGTCCTTGCATGAAAATGTCAGCAACAACGGGAGAGACTGGCGAACCCATGGCCACTCCGTCCACTTGTTTGTAGAAGCCATCATTCCACATAATGTAGCCAGATGTGAGCCAGTACTTTAACAGTACAGCGTATTCCATAGGTATGTTGTTCTCTGATAGTTTCTTAGATACAATTCTGATGCAGTCTTCCACAGGTAGGCACTTTTTTTTTACTTGCTTCAATTAAAACCTACTATAAGCCACTCAAAAGAATTGGTCAATTTTTACCACCAGTCAAGTGCCATATACCCTTACAGGATGCAGGAGTGTACAAGCTGGATTGTGATTGTGGTCTCTCCTACATTGGGCAAACAAAGAGATCCATAAGAACTCGGATCAAAGAACACATAGCTGATGTGAACCACCGTCGCTATACAAAGTCTGCAATTTGTGAGCACACACAGGACCACACCCGCCATTACATCAGGTTTGACAAACCTCAAATCCTCGCAAAAGAACATCGATATCGTCCTAGAATGATACGTGAGGCTGTTGAAATTAAGAAACATCCCAATTTCAATAGAGAATACGGCTGGGTCTTACCATCAAGCTGGAATCCTGTGATAGGCCTCACCAAACATAATACAAGAAGGCACACTACAAGATTTCAAGACACAGTTAGCGCTTATTGTGTAAATAAAACCCATAGTAGTGATTAGTTAGTATTATCCGCATAAATTTCATAATCCATAACAAGTTGTTGCCTACTGAGTTTTCTGGTCGGATCTTTCTCAGTCCGGCTGCGTTCCGATCCGGTGGTAGCTTTTTAGTCTTAGCTTCTATTAAAATCAATATATTTAATAATATAAACTAATAATCAATATTGTCTTCTTAATGGTAGTTTTATAGAATACTTAAAAAAATTTAATTGGTAGTTTGTGGTAGAATTTTTAAGCACTAAATATAAACAAAACATTTTAAATCTTAAAGGAGTATTATACTAATTTTATTATACTAGCTTAAAATCTCATACATTGTAAGCATAAAACTTCGAGTAGATATATTTAATTGTGTTTCTAAACGAATATTAGGTGGGTTGAAATAAATAAACCAAAAATTTGTAAAATCATATTACTATGGGTAGATGAAACAATTGAAACAACATATTATTATCAGCTTTCGACATCTACCATCGGACTTAGATGGTAGATGTCCAAAGCTGAATGAGGAATCCGTGATCATGAATGCTGTAAAGTATTCGAAACGTCGGGATAGCATAAAAATCAAGTAAACGCGATAGATTCCGTAAACGTAGTTTTATTTCAAAACATTACACACGTGTTTAGACACTTAGAGCATTCAATTTTAAAGACATCTAAAACAAATGTGGAGACTGGGTGTCACTATTAGGTGACTGCGATAGCTTAGCGGTTCAGAGCACTTCCCAGGATTGGATGGAATGCAGGTTTGGATCCTGCTCGCAGTAAAGCTCTCTTTTTCCACTTTCACAAATAATTTGTCCATGCAGTCTTTGTTTTAGACCATAAATAACAAAGTTAACAATTATTCACCTACCGAGAAATTTAGTCTACACAAACAGTCACCTGGGGTGTCGTGCACCCCAAACATGCTCTCTAAGCCCAAACGTTCACGATCTAACACCGTTCGCGGCTAAATTATAAACGTCAAACGTGCTTAAGAAGCTACCTAGAAGACCAGCGCCCTAAATTAAGATTTTAAGAAGTTATTGGCCTAGAAACTTGCGTTGGGGTGTATGTCACCTCTCGCGGAAGGAGGCGGCGGAGTGGGCCCGGGAGGAATCCTCCTTCGCGGACTCGATTCGCCGCCGGCGCGCGGGGCGGCGTGCGCGCGCATACCTGCACCTGATGCCGCCCTAGCCGAGGCTGCGGACGGTGGGTAGGGGATTGCCCTGCCGTCCGCGGAAGCCTACCGCGAAGAGGTGACGCCCACGTGCGCGGGACGTCGCACAAGAGAGGGTGCCCGAAGGGGCCGCCGCCTGCGGATCGCGGTCGTTACGACGCGGTACCCGTGATCCGCCGCAGTAAGGGCGGGTGAGGGCGCACGGTGGGTTTTTAGTGGGTGAGACAGGACATTTTTGCCCACATAAAAAGAAGAAGGAGTGTATGACACCTCGAGCGCCCAATTAAGCGTTAATAATTTTCTGTTTAATTGATAATTCAAGAAACAATTCATCCATTATTTGTGAATTATAATTTTGGCATTTTTGGTAAAAATTAATAATCAAAATGATTTAATCAATTTATTTCCTTGGAGAATTAATATAATAATTAATTTTTCTATTTTCTGGAATTAAAGAAATTTAATTACTTAGTATTTTATTTTTGAATCATTGAAAAAAGTCGGAATTATTTTTTTCAAAACTTGATAATTGATAATGCTTGGGTATAAATAAATAAATATTCACAGACATTTTCACACAACGTCTTCTGGTCCCAAACTAAGCTTAACGCTTGTGCTATGGGTACCAGATTACGGATATAATACATATATTACTTTTATTTTGTAAATACATACATATAATACATAGAAAACACCCAGACGCAGTACAAATATCTGTGTTCATCACACAAATACTTGTCTTGAGTGGGAATCGAACCCACGACTTCGTGCACGGAAGTCGGTTACAACTACCAACTACGCCACGAGGACCGTCAAAGGTATTTCTCAGTAACGCACCGTATTAAATTAATTTTATGTTCGTGCCCAGCATATTCGTGTTTAATCTCTAAATTGATAAAAACCTAGTTGTTGCCCTGTTGTTTCACACAAATGATGGTATGCTTTGCAAGACAGTCAAGTGCACCGCCCGTTCCCCTGTAATTTAATGCAATATGCAGAAGCAATGCAACAACAAAAACCAATTACACATTTATACCGTTACTTCTCTCTACACGTGTTTCGCCGCTCCACAGGGCATACTCGGGGCAACTATTACGACAAGCGATTGTATTCCGTTTGGTGACGGACTAAGAATACAATTTTCACCACCCCATTCTTTCCCACGTGTGTCGTATGATGCGACTAAGGGAAGTAAGCAATTATCATCCACTGCATGACTGGTGGTAGGACTGGGTACCAATTACCACTGAAGGAATGTAATATGGTTCCTGTGGCCTGCCAATAAAGGCGGACAGACAGTACACGACGGGTTTCTTTAGTGGGTGGGGGCCCCACACTACCCTGTTCGTTGCCCTGAATGACGGGGTGTGCGGTTAGGAACATTTTTTCATGCCTTAACAGAAAAAAAGGGCTGGGTACCAATTAAGAGTACCCGTAATTGCTATCGGACCCGCGAACGGGTTGGTAAAAAACACATCAGTGTGTTTTGGTTGTAGCAGAAGATGCCGTTTATTCTTTCATTTCATATCTGTGACATGAAATGGTGAGCAGCGGCTTCACCATACTCCAGGTATAGTAGTCCATGAGCGACGGTTACCATTTACCATACGCAATAAAAAAAATACATTAGTTGAAGTAATAACACAAATAAAAAAAATTCTACACAAATAGACCGATCGTTCGAATCGATCACGTCTGCCTTTAAACAAAAAAGAACTTTGTGTGATTCGTTTAGGCGTCAAGATGCCGCAAACAGACACTCACGCACACAGACAGGTCAAACTTATAACATAACACCCCCCTTTTGTGAGGGGTTAAGAAAACGGGTCACATTGCCCAACAATATGGTAAAATATAAGTTTATAATGGCAACACTTGTATGTTTCAAGCAATAGACTCAAATTTTATTTTGATTTATTGAAAATATTGGTTTCCAAGTTTACTTAAGTGTGAAATGTGATTCTATCTTGCTTTTTATCTCTGTAGTTTGGTTTTTACACCCTTTCACAACACAATTCGGCATTTTTACTTTGTAAATTATGATATTTTTGATGACGTTACAATCGACGCGCCGCGATAGCGCCGATAGCTGGACTGAGAATTCAAGGCGTAGCTTCGTTATACGTTAAGAACGCGTCAAAATTCATTTAAAATGTCCTTGCCGAAACTACAAAAATTGTAAAATGAGCACTAAAGATATCTCTTATTATCGGTTAGTAACGTTATTTTATACCATAACTGGCTAAATAAGTAATTTAAATATTCCGAAAATAAATTAATTGCAGTTCGTAATTTTTTGGTTGATACCAGTTTATGAACATAAATTTCCCACGTAATCTTGCAATGTTGATGATATTTTAACGATAGAAGGTAATAGAAACATTACCTAACATAATTATTAGCGTTTTTAACGGATCCATAAAGCTGCACAGTCGTCATTTTCGAAATTAATTACAATATTACTATTTGTAATATTATTATTTATTTTAATAATGAAGATTGTTTACATTTTTAGATTTATAATAAACATGGCTTATAGTATTATTCTCATTAAAGAAGAGGTTATACAACTATTATATATTTTTTTATATATATTAAGATTATGAGAGTAAATAGAAAGAGATAATTGACTATATCATACTATATACCTACGAAACATTTTGTAGTTTAAGAATGTCTTGAATCTATGTTAATATAATTTTACCATCATTTAATGGAACTACCACTGAAACTGGTATCATTACGCACGCACATAAACACAAATTGCATAAGCGTAATGACAGCTGTAACGCACACTAGCATAATAATTCCCGCCCGATTTTTATTAAGTTTATAAGAGTGACACTCTCGTAGAGTAAAAATGTTCTGTGGTGACACATGACAGCATGACACTCCATCTACTAACTTATCATCACGCCATTTCCCTTGCAGGGTAGGCAGAGAGGACCGTGCCAAGAGGCTCTATTCTTACATACATCTCTCGCTTCCTCAACATTAATAATTCTCTTCATACACGCTTGCCGGTTTCGGAGACTCCTGACTCCACCTTCCTTCAATACATGACCGATTTGGTCTAGGTAGGTGAGTATTGGTCTCCCCCTGTACCTACATCCTTCCACTTTCGCATTGTATATCCTCCATCTAGATATATTATTAATCGAAGTTTGGACTAAAATTTTTATCTACTTCGCGATGAAATAAATTTAATTCTCGGCGTAAAAAAGGCGTTCTGATATAAAGGATCATGTTACCACATTAATATAATATAAGTTTTATAATGTCGCGTTTCCATTAGTTTCTTGACAAGCTATTATGATATAGTTTTACTTAATGTAAACAATGGCAATCCACTATATTATTTAGTAATATAAAACAACTTAAGTTGGTACTTAGATGTTTACTATTTCAAACACTTGTTTTTTTCAGGTGTCTGTCCTTTCCTAATAGTAGAACTATCTTAAGGTGTTTTTTTTGGAGTCCTAACGTTGTTGTAAAGTCAGCTACCAGGTTTAAATGACAACAAATTTAGTATCTTAGAATGACTTTATAGTTAGCCAAATATAATATGAATAAATAAGAAAATAATGTGTGTTGAACAAACAGTACTAAATAGTAGCCATTATGAATGATTTAACACAAGAGGCCTAATATAAAATACCGTGGTATTGACTAAACAGTAGGTGGTCTATTATCTAACAGAATGTTTAGGTTTATTTAAATTATATGCAGACTTTTATCACAATGAGGTTATAGGGCCCTTAGAATATAATTATAAATCACTAAATCGTATCGACATCGCATCATGTCATGGTCATTGGGTAAGTAATTATTGTGACACGCTTCAATGTCTCTGCCAATCACAAATAATACGATACGATGTCGATACGATTTTGAAAATCACGTTCTAAGGGGGCACGATCGAAATCAAAACTATATACTGTCATTACATGCTTGTATTGAGTGAAAATATGAAAATAAACCTAAACATTAATTATTATTTACATAAATAGAGACAGAGACTATCTAGATAGAGCACTAAGTTTATACTAGCCTACGTACAAGGTACGGTAGTGCAAGGTAAGTATTGAAAGGGTGATATTTTTACAAAGAACAATAACTATGCCGCAACAAGTAGTTAATTTTAACAATATATTTCATGATCTGTACTTTTATGGATGAACGCGTCTGCCATAGGCTCCTACATCTATTACTTATTATTACTTAGCAGACAGAGTTCTTTCTATGAACGCCCTCATGTCCTTGAGTTCTGCTTCTGACGAACTATGTGTGAGACCTTGATACGTCACAAATTCACAATTTTTCATGAACGTTTTTAAGAAGGATGCAGTCATTTGACCCCACTTGAAAGGCACCACAGGATCACAATCGCCATGAGCTTGGAATACCTAAAACAAATAATGATAAACTTGAGCGACTCTAAAATTTTTGTAAGTATAAGATTTATATTTGGTTTGTGTAAATATGATCATGTCTCAGAATTTCGAAAAAAGCTCAAATGGTTACCAATACGTCTTCGCCGGAATGCTCATACACTTTTCTTATTATACAGTATTTTCTTTAACCCGTCATACCCTTCCTATCTCAAAGGAAATTTTGAATTCCTTCATGACACGCATGGGAGGTCCTTGAGGCCATCGCAAAATCTAAGACTTAAAATACCAGTCCATTCCACAAAATACCAAGGAAAATCTTTTAAAGTGGTGGACGTTTGTTTGTGGAATGAGTTACCTTTGCAAGTCAGGCGTGCGCAACTTTAGACAAATTTAAGAAAATGGTTACAGATCACTACCTGTCACTACTATAGCCTTATTATAGCCTAACAATTTATTAAGTACAAATTATAATTTGTGAATAAGAAAAAAGAGTATTTTAGTACGAGCGGGAATCGAACCTGCGTCCTTTCCGGGGAAGTGCTCTAATCCACTGAGCTATCGTACTACTTCTAGAAATACTGAATTTCCTCATCACATATGTCTTAACGACCAACGCCATCTATCGGCAATGCATTTACATGCATTCATCCAATGCAGTAAGTTTAATTTTGCAATTAAAATTCATACTATTTGATGGCGTGACTTTTTAAACATTTCGATCTATATTTTAGCACTTGTCATGCTCAGCTACTCTTAAATTACAACTTATAATTTGTGAATAAGGAAAAAGAGTATTATAGTACGAGCGGGAACCGAACCTGCGTCCCTTCCTCTCCGGGGAAGTGCTCTAATCCACTGAGCTATCGTACTATTTCTAGAAATACCGAATTTCCTCACCACATTTGTCTTAACGACCAACGCCATCTATCGGCAATGCATTTACATGCATTCATCCGATGTAATAAGATTAATTTTGCAATTAAATTAAAAATTAAATTCATACTATTTGATGGCGTGACTTTTTAAACATTTCGATCTATATTATCTAAATGTGATGAGGAAATTCGGTATTTCTAGAAATAGTACGATAGCTCAGTGGATTAGAGCACTTCTCCGGAAAGGTAGGGACGCAGGTTCAAATCCCGCTCGTACTAAAATACTCTTTTTCCTTATTCACAAATTATAATTTGTACTTTAAGAGTAGCTGAGCATGTCAAGCGCTAAAATATAGATCAAAATATTTAAAAAGTCAGGCCATTAAATAGTATGTATTTTAATTGCAAAATTAAACTTACTACATTGGATGAATGCATGTAAATGCATTGCTGAGTATGTCAAGTGCTAAAATATAGATCGAAACATTCATTAAGTATTAAGTTTATGTAAGTATGGTATAAATATGTATGTATATGTACATATTTATGATAAAATTATTATTTATATGTGTAGATATATGTTTATGTAGTCTATTCAAGTACGCCTACAACCAGCGGTGGATTTACACTAGGGGCAGTCGGGTCAAGTGCCCAGGGCGGCAAACTTTTTAGGGCGGCGAAATATTGGGTGAAAAAATTTTTTTTAGTCTTATCTAGATTGCTCAATATAATTATTTCTATTAATTAATAATTTCCTGTTTAATTGATAATTCAAGAAATTCAATTCATCAATTATTTGTGAATTATAATTTTGGCACTTGGCAAAAATTAATAATCAAAATGATTTAATCATTTTTTTTCCTTAGAGATTAAAAACAACAATCGATTTTTCTATTTTCTGGAATTAAAGAAATTTTATTAAGAATTTTTTTTTTAAATTGAAAATAGCTCTGAATTATTTTTTGCATTTTTCAAAACTTGAGCTACGGTAACCACTCCGGGATATGCCGTGTGGGGCCAGCTTTAGAATTGTACCACACCTCTCTACCCACGGGAGTCGTAAGAACCGACTGAGGGAATATCGGGGGAGTGGGCAGCAGCACTCCCTCGAGTATTAACAACATCCGCTATGAGCGAGTAGGTATGAAAGAGAGTATTGGTGTAAAGATGCGAAAGGGAATGCTCCGATGGTTTGGACATGTGGAAATAATGCCGGACGTGCGATTGGTTAAGAATACAATGCGAAAGTGGAAGGATGTAGGTACAGGAGAGAGCGAGACTCACCTACCTAGACCAAATCGGTCATGTATTGAAGGAAGGTGTGGAGTCAGGAGTCTCCGAAACCGGCGGGCGTGTATGAGGAGAATTATGAATGCTATGAAGCGAGCGATGTTTGCAAGAATAGAGCCTTTTGGCACTGTTCTCTCTGCCTACCCCGCATGGGACATGGCGTGATAAGAAAGTAATTGCTGTTAGTTTGTCTCGCTAAAACTCGAAACTGCCTTGACCGATTTGAATAATTGCTTTTTTTTAATTTTGTTCGCTTTAATACAGGGATAGTTTAAAATTAAAAAAAGGGGAACCCTATAAAAAGAGTATAAAATACAATATTGGTAACTTTGTATCAGAATTTGGCTAACAGACGAGAAAATAACAGCTGACATTCTGACTAATTCATTTGAATTACAAGCAAGTTTCATTTACTAACCTATCAAAATAAAAATTGAAAAGGTGCAGATTGATTAGGGTTGATAAATCGTTGATAAAATAAATTGTCGGTGATACGAAGTTCACCGGGTCATCTAGTTAAATATATAAATGTGACAACGAAAAAGAGTAATGTAAAGCGAACCACTGTCTTAGTAGCTGCAACTAAATCGTTATCTGAAACTTTAATAACCAGATATTTCAATTATAGTTACTAAGTGTGCTCAATGATAGACATTGAGCTAGAGAAACTAAAAAAGTTAATTCTTATGAACTTATATTATGTTATTCATTACAACTACATTTTTAATTTTTGTCGAAGTGGAAATTTTTGTGGGAAAAATAACAAGTTTAATTTAGTTCCTTTAATCTCACTAGATGGTGTTATTTACAATCGTTCTAAGTCGATATTAAGATCTTTAAGGTTTACCATAAATACCAACATTGTGTGGCTTAAACGCTCACATAGTGTTGGGCAGGACAGGACACGACATAAAAAAGAATTTGTAAGAGTAGCCTTTAAACTCTCAATAAATTGAAAAAAAATGTTGATGAATAATAAAATATATAAACTATAAGTTTAAGTAAAATTCCAGTATTGGGGCGGATTTTTTTCCAGTGCCCAGGTTGTCTGGCAGAAATTGCTATTAGCAATAAGACCGCCCATTGTGCATTTACTTGTAAGTTTCATTATTGTCTAATAGAGATGCGCAAACTAAATCACCAATGAGATCAGGGATTTATAAATCTTTTTCTTCGAAAGATTTAAATCACTCTTTTAAATCTTTTAAATCTTTAACTCTTTTAAATCTTTGGTTACGAATGACGTTATTCATTCAGTTGATCATAAGTGATGCAAATATCTATTGATTCATGTAGTTATTCTCTCATTCCTTCAAGTCGCAACTGGTTTTGAGCTTTTTACTAAAACGACAGAGAGTCTAAGTTTCTGTGTACATATCGTCATTGTATTTCAAGAGTGCGTTTGTGCGTGCCTACAACTTATGTTATCTCTTTTCAATTCACAATATCCTTTATCTATTGTCTCATTCTAAATCTACGTCCATCATTCCATCTATTCAATCCTAAAGTAGTGAGCTAGTGAGTTAAAGATGTATTTTCGAAACCAAAGATTTAAAAATTGATTACGCATTTTGAAAGGATTATACATCAGTCACTCCTGAGTTACACATCTCTATTGTCTAATTATCTTATCTTGTATTTTGGTGTACAATAAAGTACTTATACATTCATTCATAATAATAATATTTATTCCATTTTTGGCTCTGGACGACTGAAAGTTTGACTTCGGGCAGTTTCGGCGAAGTTTCGGCTACAACAGCAGTCGAAACTTCGACCGTGCTAACCTGTTAATTTTCGCGCGACGTCTTTAAAGCACTTAATAATGTCTGCTGTGTGACCTTTATCGAGAAAACCGCTTAATCCACGAGGTGCTTAAATTCCTGGATTGTATCTAGATGAATGAGCCAACTAATATTATAAATGTGTAAAGGCTAGGGATATGATGAAGATACAATTATAAGGCCCACGCAGAAGAATCGTAGGGAGCAGCTAATTTTGATAAGTTTTTGAATTAGTAGGTATTTCTAGTTTGGAATTAATGTTTTTTAGTTTTGTACTGAGAAAACCGGTCTCAAATTATCGTAGCAAAACTATACCTAATTAAAGTACAAATTATTTGTGAATAAAGAAAAAGATTTTTAGTAGGAGCAGGAATCGAACCACGCATCTTTTCCAATCCGGGGAAGTGCTCTAAACCACTAAGCTATTTTACTGATCTTTCGATCATCCCAAATTCTTAATCACATTTGTCTTACGACTAACGCCATCTTAGTGGTTTAGAGCACTTCCTCGGATTGGAAAAGATGCGTGGTTCGATTCCCGCTCCTACTAAAAATCTCCTTTTCTTTATTCACAAATAATTTGTACTTTAAAAAGTAGCAGAGCATGTCAATTGCTAAAAATAAATAGATCTAAAATATACCTAATTACTTACTTAAACCATCAATTTTTTGTTACACAAGATTTAAAAATAACAAAGACGAATAAACAAAAATATGAAATGTGTAACAAAGGTAACCAGCTAAGTTTTTGTAGTGCTATATGTGTATAACTTAAAAATAAATTAATAAAAAAAAGAGTTAGTGGTAGTAGTGAGGCCGCAGTCAACTATGCTGCGTTGGCCCAGTGCGGGTTGGCAGACTTTACAAGCCGTCGGGAAAAGCTCTCAGGCATGGAGGTTTCCTCACGATGTTTTCCTTCACGGAGCAGTAATAATTAATAAACAAATACACAAATTCCCGTAAAATTACGAATAGTCATAGGTGTGTTTACGGCACACATTGGGGATCCTTGGTATCACTAGATTATCACTGCTTTTTGTAAAAACTTAGAACTAAATTTAAAACCAGTAGTTTTTCTATGATGCGCGCCCAACGGCATACCTCTATCATATACCTATAGCTATACAAATCTATACTATTATAAAGCTGTAACGGAGCTGTGTCTGTACATTTAAGATATTTGAGAAAAAATTACTGTAATAGGCTATATAGGCATGTCTAAACACAAAACAATGTTTTTTTTAGAATTTTTGTCTGTTTGTTTGTTCGCGCATCACACAAAAACTACTCGGATTTTGATGCAACTTTTTGTATTTGAAAGGCCTTGATTAGACTTAAGAACTGGTATACATTTTATCCCGCTACTATATCCTGAACCTGATATAACCGAAAAACTAGAAAATTATTTAAACTAGATTTTTTTTAGAATTTATTTAAAAGAACTACAAGATAGATTTTGATGCAACTTTTTTTATTTGAAAGGCCTTGATTTGACTTAAAAACTGGTAGACATTCAGGAACTACTGGACCGATTTGAAAAATTCTTTTAGTGTTAGTTAGCCCATTCATCGAGAAAGGCTATAGGCTATATATCATCACGCTAAACCAATAGGAGCGGAGCACCATTGAAGAATGTTTTAAAATCGGGGTGTTTTTGTTCCTTTTGAAAGCTTCCGCTGCGTGCGCTGCGTAAACGGTTAAAGTTTTGCAAAAATCATGTATAACAGAATTGTTCCCCTATAAAAGTTTAAAAAAAAATCTGTTAAGGTTTACCTTTACCCTACCTTTTTTATGCGAACCAAATTTGTTCTAAAATAATGCATTATTTGCGAAGGAGTTTTATAAACATGATGTTAATCCTTATCCAAATAAATACGTTATTCATCACATGTGTAAATTTAAAACAAAATTGCCCTTTAATCATTCGATTTCAATGAATATCTTAGGAGATATCGCAGTTTTAAAATAACATCGCAGCAAAATAATGATCAAGTACTGAAGTTAGCGTTAGCCCAAAATAACTATTCTACGCGGACGAAGTCGCGGGCAGAAGCTTGTTTTATTTATGTGTGGTCGGGCAATGTTATTGAGCTTTTTCGTAAAAAGAAAAATTCTCAGTAGCAGCACGGAGTTTGGAAATGTGCTCAGTAGACGGCAATAGGCTCGCCCCCTATTACGTGAGACTTACACATAGCTGGCGAATCGCGGGTGTGTAATCGAATAGATTATGTTTGTACCTACCTGTCAAAATTACAACTGTAAATATTAGGTAGGTACCTCGTCGCATACCGTATAAATCCATGCTACACTCAAAAATACGAAAAAAACGTATTTTTGCTATAATTGGCTTTTTTGTTGATTAAGTTCTCTACGCAAATATCTTTTTAAAGGCATTAGGGACATAGGGACATAATGTTTTCGTAGGTAATTCGCTCTAAGTATATCTTACTCAGAATACTCAAATCCACCTTTGTATTTAGCTGTTTTTTGTGCTGGTTTATCACGAAATGTCATTTGGTTTGTTTCTTTTCTGAGATTATTCCTCATTTGCACATTAAAGATGTGATACAACCCGGAGTGCATCAACACAACAGCGGACACATTCATACAGGCTTTGTATAGCCTTTTTAGTCTTTTATGGAAATGTTGTCCCGTGACCACGGCTGCTGCAACGCAGTTGAAACGTCGGGTAAAAGGTAGTTAATAATTTCACCTATTTTATACGCGAAAAAAGACCCGTTTATGCTACTTTAAATATATGATATTAATTTAATAAATCTATCTTAAAAATATTGTATCAAAGATATCCTGGACGTCAGCCTGTACGAGATCAGAATGGTTTTAGAAACTGTTTAATTCCAGTTTCAGAGTTATTTGGCGTTCGGGTCATGACATTTCCTGACTTTATTTCACACCAGGTATGCAGACTGCTTCTTCCAGACTTCTATACTAAGCATAAAATATTACTACTGTCTAAAACAGTCCACTTGAAGAATATTCTCAATATAGCTAGTAAATAAAATAAAATGAATTAGTATTTATAAAATTAATGTTAAGTATATGGCGATTCTTACAATAGCACCTATTGTTTTGAATAAAAATGAAGACTGATATCCGTATGTAAATTAAACATCAAAAAGGTTAAGAATGCTGTCATTACATTAAAATATATGTAGATCTAAACAGAAATAAATATTCAACTGGTTCATTAATATTAATCTCTTGACTGTTTCGGATAAGCAATACTTTTACGTCAATAAAATAGAGACCATTAATAACCATTCAGTTCACTCATGTATGTTCGTCTTATCATGTTAAACAATCCTCATAACTTTTATAAAGCTGTAGTGCCTGTACATTTAAGATATTTGAGATAAATGACTGTATTAGGCTATCTAAGCGTGTCACAAAATATATTTTTTTTAGATTTTTTATTAGTTTGTCATTTTGTCTGCATGTTCTTTTGTACTTCATGCAAAAACTTTTAACTGGATTTTGATGCAACTTCCATATTTGATAGCTTATTATTGTACTAGACTTAAAAAGTGGTATACATTTTATCCCGCTACTATATCGGGAACCTAAAAACTACTTAGGCTGCCGCGGTAACAATTCAAATCATGTTCCTTGCGAATCAATCTCGGACGTGTCGAAACAATACACTATTATACGTGGGACACTAAGAAAGTTTTGAGAAACTAAAAAACTAACTTCTATGGATAAAATATTTTAATTAAATCTTTTTAAAGGAACTCTCCACCAGCCTCTTTACAAAGTTTCATGCGTCTGAACCAATTTTCGAAAAAAATTTTTCCAGTCCTCCGCAAACACCTCTTCCACAGTCTTCTTGAACGCTGGGTGCCCCACACTACCCTGTTGCGGGTAGGATTTTTTTTCCCGCCTAAACAAACAAAAAAAAAAGGGAATAAAAGGAAGCCGCACGGTGTCAGATCAGAACTGTAAGGAGGCAAGAGTCTGACCGGTGTGGTGTTCATGAAGTCCCTCGTTTGAGCGCTGAGTACGCGGGCGCGTTGTCACGGTGAAGCGGTATGGCCTCGCGGAGCCATTGCAGAAAAAACTTCTGGCAGGCATTTTGTGGTATACCATTCGGCGTTGATGCTGATTTGGTCTTGTAATGGAATTGAAGCCAAATACCCCGTCAAAGTGATGAAACTAACGGTCAAAATTTTCCCTGCGCTTCTCGATCGCTTCACTTTCGTAGGCGTTGGTTCATTTTGAAACAGCCAAACTGTTGACTGACGCTTCGTTTCAGGATCGTATTGATAATTCCAGGATTCGTCACCTGTCACAATTTCGTAACCGCGCCGAGACGAGCCTGCTTCAAATTTTTGAATCATATCACGGGACCACTCCACACGGGCCTGCTTTTGAGCTTCGGTTGTGCGGCACCCAGCGCGTAGGTGCTCGTGTAGAACCTTGTGAAGGTTTCCCGAACCAATCTGCAGTGTATGCTGAAACTCTTCATATGCATTTCGCCCGTTTTCTTTAATTAAATTTTTGACTGCCAGCACACTTTCTTCCGTGACAGCCGTCGTAGGACGACCACTCGTTTGTTCATCGTCCAAAGTAAAACGACTGCGTTTGAACTCTCTATGCCAACGGTAGATGCTTTTGAAGGTCCTTCATACATAAAAGCTATTTGAAGTAGATCAAATGACTCATCAGGTTTTAGGCCACATTTAAAATCGTAGCACGAAAATGTTCTCGATGCAGGGGGGTTAGACAGAATCTCATATCTCACATGTCGATCGTATCGTGATCACTGTGATTGGCCAACGGATTATTGTGACATCACGCGTCGATTTCTCTACCAATAACAAGCGAGTCGATACGATGTCGATTGTGAGATATGAGATTCTGCCTAACCCCCCTGGGGGGTTAGGCCGTGATGTCACAATAATCCGTTGAACCGACGCGTGATGTCACAATAATCCGTTGGCCAATCACGGTGATCTCTCAACCAATCACAGTGATCTCGATACGGTCGACACGTGACATATGACATTCTGCCTAACACCCCAGATCCATTTTTAAATGAGACACGATATTACATTTACATTTTTTCAAGAGCCAAATTAAATAATTGTCTATTTAATTTGGCTCTTGAAAAAATGTAGAGAGAAATTCGAAATTCGAATTTCCCTCTACATTTTCAATCAATAGTATTTTTACTTTTAAATAAACAAATTTTTCAAAATAATTACGAATGGCCAGTGCCTTATACAAAAAAAACTTTTTTTCGCAAAACTTTTTGCGTGGCCTGGTACATGTTACGATAACTTAAAAATAAGCAAAGTATAACTGATACAGCTATTGCAAGGGACAACGTGTCATCACTCCCATTCGTTCCCGCGGGTGTCGTACAAGGCGACTAATGCCCGGTTTCTGAGGTTCCCAGTTAGCTTGTCGATAGCTATTGATTCGATAAAGTATCTGTAGTTTAAACTTAGGATAACTATTACCGAGTTTCTAAATACATAATTGACGTTTCAATAACTATGAAATAGATAAGCAGTTTCCCTATTGGCCAATAGATGGTGTTCGAAGAAAGTCGTACGTAAAATTAAATATATCGTAAGTATTCATTGACTATAATGATTTTATTTGAAGTGTAATTATTTTCTAATTTTAAATATTAATCTTAATATTTAATTTATAATTAAAGATAATGTTAATGCATTGTTTTTAGGTATGTGGCTGTATGAACGACACCGTCATATAGTAAATGTCAAACTTATGTCAACAATTTATATTGACGGCCCTCGTTGCGTAGTCGGTAGTTTAACCGACTTCTGTGTACGAGGTCAGGGGTTCGATTCCCACTCAGGACAATTATTTTTGTGATGAACACAGATATTTGTACTGCGTCAGGGTGTTTTCTATGTATTTTAGGTGTGTATTTACAAAAAAAAATAATATACAGGGTGGCGCAATAGAACGTGCATATTGCGTCATCTTTTTTCGCGGAGTAAACAGTGCGCGGGCGGGGGGAGCCTAGCGTGGTTGGATAGTGGCACTCGTGGAGTTTTAGTAACCATGAGTCGAAATGCTTAGTCGATTTACCACCTTTGACAACATCCTTTTTTCTGACGAGGCTCATTTTCATTTAAATGGGTTCATAAACCGACAAAATAGCGACCTATCGGAACGACGAGAATCCAAAAATGAAAACATCAAAAACCACTGCATAGTCCGAAAGTAACGGTATGGGCAGCAATCTCAAGCAATATTGGCCCTTTCTTCTTTGAAGATTCACGAGGACGAAACATCACCGTTAACACCGACCGCTATGTTGCAATGTTAGAGGGATATTTGACTCCAGAACTTGCGAGATCGAGAATAGAGAATACGAGGACTTGGTTCCAACAAGACGGAGCGACCTGTCGCACATCAAATGACTCTATGGCGGTTGTGAGACAGATGTTTCCTGCAAGACTAATTTCCAAAAGAGGTGATATCCCTTGGCCCCCACGTAGCACTGACTTGACGCCTCTTGACTTTTTTTTGTGGGGATACCTCAAACATAAAGTCTACATGAACAATCCGAGGAACATCAGTCAGCTAAAGGAAAATATCCGTGGGGAAATAGCAGCTATCACCCCAGATTTATTGACAAGAGTTTTCACAAATCACGCAGATTTATGAAAACTCGCGTTTAGAGGAGAGCCGTCTTCGATTATGTTATTTTTAAAAAATAAACTACTTTTAATTACCAATCATCCTATATTTTATTTCAACTATACCTTTTGTATTTATTTTTTTAGCCTATACTTAATAAATGCACGTTCTATTGCGCCACCCTGTATGTATTATTGGTACTCATAGCTCAAGCGTTAAGCTTAGTTTGGGACCAGAGGACGTTGTGTGAAATGTCCGTGAATATTTATTTATTATATTATGACTAGCTGATAGAGACTTCGTCTGCGTTGATTATATTAACAGAAAACACAAATCACTAAAGACGTAGTAGGTACCTACTTATAAAACTTTAATAACTTTATATTAAAATGAATAATATCGCAATATAAAAATATTTATTTTAGATAAGGGTCAAAGCGATATTCTAATTTTCTTTCTTCATCCCTATAAATTTCGAAAATACTTCTTCAACATATTAAGTTTCTGGGCACAGATATATTAGAAATAAACTGCTATACTTTCAAATGAGACTCGGAGGAGCTGCTTGTATGCACAATTCTATTTGAATACATTGATTTCATCTTATGCCTACGTCTGGTCACGTCGTACTTGGTTTTTTACTTTTGACTAGAATATTATTCGAAAAATAATACGCAATATCCTAAAACTATGGTCAAAATACCATTCAAGAGCGAGACTACAAATAGTTATAGAATCAATAAACGGCACATGTTTGTCAGTCAAGTTAACGCTAGTTTAAAGTAAGTTTATCTCAAGACGCGCTACTCAGAAACGCATTTTCATGAGTTATCGAACCGATAGCGCTATCGGACAGATAAACTACAGTTAAATGTACCTCAGAAACCGGCCATAAGGAGAGCAAGAAATTATCACCTATTGCATTACTAGTTGGTTACGGATTGGGAGGTACTCACTTATTACATAGCCTGAACGAGTATTATATTTACTTAATTTTGTTAATATTTTGTAGATAATAACAATTTTGACAAGTGAACCTAACCTGTGCTGTTTAATTATTGTACAAGTAATTTTGAGACAACATTATAAACACGAATTTGCGATAAAATGGCCGTTATTAAATTTAATGATTTTCAGTATGCAGAGGGCGTCCGTGAACGGCTCACGATGGCAAGTCGGCCTGAATCGGACATTGAATAATGCTGTATAGTATTGAAAGATAGTATGGTAGATACAGGGAAAGAAATATGTGGAAGCTCAGAGAAGCATAGCAAAGCGAAAAGTAATGCATGGTGAGATAAGGGAGTAGCAGCATCCGTAGAGCACGAGATGTCTTGTGTTAAGCCGATGGAGTGAATATTTTGGAGATATGTATGCGAGAGAGAGAATATCCGGGGTGATGCCTGCCAGTGTCATAATTATGTGGTCTAACAGATCAGCATTCGGTACATACGAGTAAGTATGCACGAAGTTGAATGGACGATTAGATACTTTGGAAAATCCAAAAGTGCATGCCTCATAATCTTCATTTTTCACAATAAAATTGATTATTTGATAAGTAACTAATAATGTATTGGTCTTACTAAGTAGTTTTCAATAAATCACATAGATAGTGCTAATTTCAAAAAGTAGGTACTAATGTGGTTCTCATGTCTTATACGCCATCTAGCGCTAATTTTAAGAAGTACTACTATATTTGTTTTATGACAGAGACTGACCTCCAGATCCTAGTCAATAGGCAATGATGTGCTAGAACAAGTGGATGAATACGTATATCTTGAATGTGGCTTCAGTCGGTATGGAAGGTACACCACTGATATAGGGATGCAGGGAATAGTACTTCTCGGCAGCCACCATCTCAGCCAGAAGGCACGTGTCACTATACACAACGCAGTGCTTGTCCCAACATTTTTTTATGGAAGCGAGAGTTGGATATGCAAAAGGAGCATGATAGTAAAATAAATGTTGAGAAAGCTAGAGATGTATGCAAGAATAGAGCTTTCTGGCACTCTGTTCTCTCTGCCTACCCCGCAAGGGAGGTGGCGTGATAATAAGTAACTATTCCCTGACAAGCATAACAACATCAACATAGCATTGTGTGAAATTTCACAAAAGTTCACAAAACAAACTAAGAAATTCCTACCGGTAAATCCAATGGAGCTTTTACTGCATCAGGAAACTGGGCATGCCTTGGCAACCAGCAAGATAAAGACATTACTCCTGCAAGTCTTTCTTGATATGTCAACCCAGCATGAAGCGCTAAGGCACCTCCCTGAGAAAATCCTCCCAAAAGTATTCTACTTGAAGGTATGCCAGCCTGTAAAATAAAAATTCACATAAGTATTGTAAAGAAAATTTTCAAAGCCACAATATTGTGTAACTATGGGCCTGTGACAAATTTAATGAATGTGGCTATCAAATTCCTCAATGTCTTGAAGACCAACTCACTTTAGATTATTTTTTTAATACTATACTGTTATTAATGCTGAATTGGCAAAGCATCTAGGACGATATTCCAGGAGATGCAGGTTCAAATCCTGATCGTGACTGTTATTTTCGATTTCACATTTTCACACTTTGTGTTAATAATTAATAGATTACATTCATTTTAGAAAAATAATTAGGGTTCCACACAAAAAATAAAATAACTAAATATTGTGGAGACAAAGTTGCAAATTGCAGCTAGTATAATATACAATTAAATAATAACATATTTAAAAGCATACATAGTAGTTCTAATAACTGATTAGTTTCACCCATGAGTCAAGAGTGATTATGTTCACCCATGAGCCCTTACTCAAAATGGTAAGCTAGACCAACAATGCTTAAAAATTTTTAATAGGAACAATAACATGTAGAACATGTCCTCTTTTATGATGCTGAGGGGCCATACCAAATTTATTTACATGATAAGAAAGTTTAGTTTTAAGATTTAAAAATAAAGTTGGGCCAAATATTCACACATTCATCAGGGCAACAATGTATTGGGAAGTTTTAACAGACTTTTAATTATTTTACTGTGATTTTAAGTATTTTACTTAATCAGCTATTTTGATAAGACCTCTTGCTAGACGCAAGTTCGAATCCTGCTCATAGAAAATTTTTCTTCCACTATCACGAATTTTTTTTCTAGTTTTTTAATTAAAAATTATACATGTACTCACTTTGATTTCAGCAGCAATAAGCTGGTGAACTTGAGTAGTAGCTCTCAAAATGCCTTCTTCATCTTCAGGAGCTGTTGCATCTAAGGTTCTTAAGTCAAACCATGATGGCATACGAAAGCCCGCATTAAGTGTAACCGGCATCGTAGATGCAGTTGGGCAGATCACCTTAACATGAGGCCCACGAATAGCAGCGATAGTGCTCGCCCAACCATGACTGAAAAATTAATAACCATATGTACAAGGGCGTGATTTATAAATTGCAAAAACTTATTTAAAATATTATAGAACTTACCCAGTGTCCCCAAGTCCGTGAAGGAAAATAAGCTAAAAAAGAAATGTCATTTAGTTTTTATAATAATAATGTGGGTATAGTGATAAGAATAGGTAAAAAAACTTACAGATGCTGTATGTTTAGCTGTAGCAGCAATTATTACAGGGTTAGGTTCCATAATCCAAACAAGTAATGAAAATCAATACTTGAACTCTGCAAATTAGCACAATTCCTGAGGAAGATTTGTCTTTTTTCAGATTTTCACTTGCGATTCACAGATTATTAATTTATTTTCAATAGTTAACAATCAGAGGTAATTAGCAATAATATAGATATATTATAATTATATCATCACCAAAGAGCTACGCAACCGACCGACGGCAGGTCACATCGACAGCGACACGAAATAGATGTGTCAACTCGATTTCTTAAACCGAGTTAACTCGAGTTAAGCTTAACTCGAACTATTTCAAGTTGTTTTCTGTCTGACTCGAACTGATTTGGCTTTCAACAATATTCAAAGCATTGAACGCTTATTATGAACTTCCCAGTAGAAACAAATTACGTGTACGTGTATTTTTATCTAATAATAAGTTTCTGTTATTATTAGATAAAAATACATTATAATATATAAATGGTCCGTCCTTTTACTTGTTGATTAGTTAAAAATTCTAATTAAAGTATAAAGTAAAAAGACAACATAATACAATAATAAAGTAATAAATGATAAAAATCAATAATACCTAAGTGGATGAATTTGTATATCTTGGATGTGGATTCAGTCGGGATGGAAGGTACACCACTGATGTAGAGAGAAGAGTGAATGCGGGAAATAGAGTGAACGGAGCATTGGGACAACTTCTCGGCAGCCACCACCTCAGCCAGAAGGCACGTGTTGCAATACACAACGCAGTGCTTGTCCCAACGTTATTATATGGAAGCGAAAGTTGGATATGCAAAAAGGAGCATGAGAGTAAAATCAATGCAGTCGGCAGGAATGTTGAGGAAGCGAGAGATGTATGCAAGAATAGAGCCTCTTGGCACTCTGTTCTCTCTGCCTACCCCACAAGGGAAATGGCGTGATTATAAGTTAGTTTAATTAGCTAAGTTTTATAAGAACATTTTGATTGTGATAATTAAACAATTATAAGCATAAGTAAGTACCTATGATGCTAGGTACATATCAAAGTGAGACTGTTAATATTATGTGAAGGCTGTTATAAAACTAGTTTTGATGGTAATAAATAGAAATACTTAAGGTTACAAAGATTTAAACCAAAATACATATTATATGATACATAAAACAAACACCTTTTTTCTTAATTCAATTATACCTACTTTAGTTTTATTTGTCCCTATACAAATCTACTTCTATACCATTATAAAGCTGTCACAGAGCTATGTTTGTACATTTAAGATATTTGAGAAAAAATTACTGTAATAGGCTATATAGGCGTGTCTGAGCACAGAACAATATTTTTTTTTAATTTTTGTCTGTTTATCTGTTTGTTTGTTCGCACATCACGTAAAAACTACTGAACGTATTATGATGCAACTTTTTTCGTTTGATAGCTCTTGATTAGACTTTAACAACTGGTAAAAATTTTATCTCGCTGCTATATCGGGAACCTGAGATATAAGCTAAAAACTAGCTTTTGGCCGCGGCGAAGCCGCCGACAAAGGCCAGTACGTATTATTTCTGTAGACTGTTTTTCTGTCGGTCCGTGAAATCTTCCTTTTTCCTTTAAAAAATTCCATGATTTACCCCCTCTCTTTTTAAGTTCGATTTTTCGATAGATTTCGAATCTGATTCGATAGAATATATCAAACTGCGGAATTCCGCACAAGTGATCTAGTTTACTACGAATTTGTTTAAATTATTTTACTACAGTTTGGAAGCTACACATTAAAAAAAAACATAATTCACTTAGTTTCATCCATTTAACTCGAGTCACGTAACTCGAGTTCAATTCGAGTTACGAGAATTTCAATTCGAGTTAAATCGAGTTGTGTTTATTACGAGTTGGCACATCTCTAACACGAAAGACCACAGATACAGAACAATTTATACCAAAGGAAGAACGGCAACTCCATAGATTAATTGGGGTTTCAAAGTAAGACTTACAGCGCCACTGGTGTGCCCTTGTGATAACTTTTAAGTGGCGCGAAAATTTAAATGTGTAGTTAATAATAGTGGCGCGAAAAATCAAATGTATATAAGTAGTATAGTTTGTACCCAGATAAAACAAATGCTCGTTCCAAAATAGATAACTAATTTATATTATTATGGCAAATGCAATAATAAATAAATTAGTAATCTATTTTGAAGCGAACACGTGTTACATTAGAATTAGGAATATAATTAAATAAAACCAGTTTATTAATATCAAATTTTATTTATGAAGACATAGTTTTTACAACTTGAACCTGTGATAAAAGTAACAAAAATATTGTAGACTATTCAGTACCTTTCTGATTATAGTAGTGCTGGTCGGAGGATAAGTAGACATATCTGATAAATGGCGTGCTACATTAATAAAATGTTACACAATATAGCAGGAAAATGGAGTACTACAAACAAGTACAACGAATCCACGATAGCTTAGTTGGCAGATCGCTCAGCATGGAATATCGATGGTCATGATGGCCTTATTGTGGTACTCATTTTTTCTGCTTTAATTTAATGCTTATTTTAATACTTAAAAGTAACAAAAATAATGTAGACCATTATTGGTTCATAAAATAAACTAAGGTACATCATAACTATAGGGAAATAGGTTCCAAGTTGTACCTATTATCACAAACTGTATGGCTGGATATGGCTACATTGTGTTGCATTTTCTAATTGTTACTCTCAGTTTTAGTAAGATATATGTGAGGATAAGGGTCATTAAAAGCACAAACTTTTTTCACAATGATAAAACAATACGAAACATAGGACATGCAAACGGCTGCCATAAGCATAAAGAAATTTCTCACTAGGTTGTCAAATTCAAATATTCACCAATTGATTATTACGGTTTTATTATTCTCCTAGAACTTTTTTGAACTAATCAAATAATCAAAAGTTGTTTTCGTATTTTTTGTTTAAGAAGGAGAACAACATAGCGTTCATCCACGAATATAGACATACATATTGTCACGCCTTTTTCCTGTAGGGATGGGCAGAGACCACTTCTCTCCACTTGCTACGATCCTGATACACATATTTTGCTTCATCTACTTTCATCAGCACTTTCATGAGTGCTCGTTGGTTACGAGTACTGCTAACTTGGCCTTTCTTAAGAACGTCTCCGATTAGGTCAAAATACGTTCACCTAGGTTGATCTCTACCAACTTGCCCACTCATAGTCGCCTTGTATATCTGTTTCGTTACTCTTCTTTTATCCATCATCTCTATGTGTCCATGAAGATGTGAACAATAAACCTTTTAAAAGATACTTCCGTAATCTGAAATCGTCCGTATATTTATAATTGTATTGAAATACGTTTATTTGCCATGTGGAGCCGGCATAAGAATTGTCCCATCCCTCTCCACCCATGGGAGTCGTAAGAGCCGACTGAAGGAATACCGGGGGGTGGACAGCAGCACTCCTTCGAATATTAACAACATCCACTGCGATCCCCAACCCACCTGCCAAGCGTGGTGATAACGGCACTATCCCCCATCCTTGGGAAGGCCTATGTCCAGCAGTGGACTTTAAAAGGCTGATGGATTGATGGATTGAAATACGTCTTATATCGGTTTTTTAGAAATCATTGGTAAAATCTGGAAAGAAACGGCACTTGAATAGTGCCCCGCAATTATATAATAATAAGAACTATTTATCACTTTTGCTTCATAATATATGAATGTACTTAACAAATGAATAAATGTCATTGTTATTTTATTTAAACACAAGCGTGGCCCGTGGTTTCATCCACATATGATTTACGTATGATGGCAGATGAGCCATGGTATATCGGGAGTATTGTCAAGCCGCTGCTCACAATTTTATTGAAGTGCTATGAAATGAAAGAATTAACGGCTATCTCCTGCTGTAACCAAAACACACCAATGTGCTTCATGGCTTGTCACTGAAATATATAATGGTCAACGTCGCTAAAAATATATAAGTCGGTTAAAAATTAAAAAGATAACAGCACAATTCAAAAAATCATGCGTATTTTAAAATATTAATTTTCTTTTGTAGGTTTGCTTGTACAGCGTTTTCTATATGCATATCGTCGATGAAGTGCCAATAACTCCTAACTGACGTTTTTACGAAAACTAACTTTTTAATTTCAATAGACTGAAAGTTCGATTTAGCTTTGATGGAAATGTCTTCTAACTTGCTATCATCATAAGTAAGCCTCCTAGTAATTCATGGAAATAGCTACCAAAATGGCAACAAAAATTTTACGTATTATTTTATGGAAACATCTCCTAACTACGGGTCACGCGACTAGTTTTCGATGCGTATAGAGAGCGAGTGACGGTACTGACGGTTGTTGCTTGCTTGAAAGTTGCTTTGTATATCGTAACGTGCCTTAGAGCTATGGTTCACGCGCGCGAAAGAGCTAAGCGTATTTGATAGAATGCAACAATTATAATTAAATAAATCATGTTCATATAAGGCCCCGCCTCGCAGCTCCGCGTTGAAAAAAAAGGATGTGTGATATTTGTGTTAATCATACAGTTGGTAATATGAGTACCTACTGAAGATTACGTAGATCATTAATATGTTGAAAGACCCTTTAGTAAGAACGTCAACAACGCAATGTTCTGGCTTTATCTTCCTCTTTTTCTCGTCTAGCTTTATTTTTTCTAATAAAACAAGCTGTATGTGGGATATTAAAGGATTTTATTTGAAAGGCCCATTTATGCCATTATTTACGAAAGATGACATCGTTTAAATCAAGGACCGTAGAACCCCAGTTAAGAGTTAAGCCATTCGAATGGGTAAGCCGTTTATGTAGTTACCTTTATCGTGATGTAACTCTTTGAAAGGGTTCTATGCTCAAACCCAATGAAAGGGTTACACCATCATATTGATAACCTATTCAATAGGGTTTACGCTTGAAACCCATTAAAAGTGTTACCCTTTCAATATGGATAACACATTGAATGGGTTCTATGCTTGAAACCCAGTGAAAGGG
Source organism: Leucoma salicis (assembly GCA_948253155.1). Taxonomy (NCBI): domain Eukaryota; kingdom Metazoa; phylum Arthropoda; class Insecta; order Lepidoptera; family Erebidae; genus Leucoma; species Leucoma salicis. The sequence goes on from OX411818.1 coordinate 18,520,898, forward strand.
TTACACTATCAATATGATAGCCCATTGAAAAGGGTATATGCTTGAAACCAATTGAAAGGATTATCACTTCAATATAGATAGCACATTGAATGGGTTACCCATTCAATATAATTGGGTTACCATATGGTTATTCAATGTGCTAAGTAGACGGTGAAGTACGACATCGCTGGCGGCATCGGGCGACTTGTAGACGAAAGTAAACGAATCACGTGCTACCTACCTACTTATTAAACTATTATAATATTTAGATGCGTACATACTAAGGTGTAGGTACATGTTCTGAGTTTCTGACAATTATCTTGTATGTAATCATTATGTACCCTTATCGTGTTATAATTGAATGAGCAATGTGTAAGTCAGAATTTGGTCTGCCTTTTATTATACCTACCTATAGTAATATATCTTTTAAATAAATATTACGTAGGTAATCAATCAAGCATCTAATTTTCCTTCACATAATTTCATGATGTATTTAAAACTAGTTTCTGGCCGCGACATCATCCGCGTGGAATAGTTACTTTGGTCTAACGCTAATTGGGGCCACACATCATAAGTGCGCGCGCAGTAGGTACTTTATCATTATTATGCTGCGATGTTATTGATGTGAAACATCTATTGGGGAGGGAGGGTAAAATCGGTTGTTAGCGTGGAGACGCTTTTATTGTACCTAGTAGTTCCGTTCAAATCGTGAAAGTGAAATTTGGGTCACTTCACGGTTTCCAATTGAGCTGAAATTTTACACGCATGTGTATATCACGTGATAATATAATATTATGATGACATGGAGCTGATCTGATGACGGAGCTGGAAGGTGGACATAGGAACTCTATAATAAAACGGTGCAACCCCATCGAGTTTGGGCTCGTATGATTCGTCTTGCCGAGTACTTTTGTGTCTAGATGGTATCCAGGGACTGATGATGAAGCTGGAAGGTGGCCATAGGAACTATACAATGAAATGACGCAACCCCGTCGAGTTTGGACACGTTTATTTAGTCTTGATGAGTACTTTGTCTTTAGATGGTCTTGGGTCTGACGATGGAGCTGGAAGGTGGCCACAGTAACTCTGTAATGAAACTTCGCAACCCTATCGAGTTTATACTCGTTTGATTCGTTTTGAGGAGTACTTTGTCAAGTTATTATCATTTTATTTCTAAAAAATAATTTTGATGGTTCACATCTGCTAGACGTCCCTCGACGTCTAGATTTTTTTAAAACTGCGATACCTCCTAAGAAATTTATTGAAATCGAATGATGTAAAGGTTCTATTTTGTTTTAAATTAAATACTTGTGATGAATATCGTACCTATTTATTTGGATAAAGATTAAATCATTAGATCACTTTCCCGGATAGGAACGGAAGCAGGTTCGATGCCCGCTCGTACTAAAATACTATTTTTCCTTATTCAAAAATTATAATTTGTACTTTAAGAGTAGCTGAGCATGTCAAGTGCTAAAATATAGATCAAAATGTTTAGAAAAATCGCGCCATCAAATACTATGAATTTTGATTGCAAAATTAAACTTACTATATTGGATTAATGCATGTAAATGCTTCCGATAGGTGGCGTTGGTCGTTAAGACAAATTATGGTAAGGAGATTGGGTATTTTTAACTAATAGTACGGTAGCTCAGTAGATTAGAGCACTTCCCCGGATAGGAAGGGACGCAGGTTCGATTCCCGCTCGTACTAAAATACTCTTTTTCCTTATTCGCAAATTATAATTTGTACTTATAAATCTGTCAACTCTATCTGCTCTTTTTTTTCTCTCTCTCAATATTTGAGATAAGGGGGCGTCTGTTAATTATGCGAGGCGTTCAGTTAGTTTAGCTAGCCGTATCTCATCTATATAAGCTTACTTTTTCTTGGCAAATATTACACCCTTAATATTTTTTTTCAAAGTGAGTGAAGTCACGATGCCTGAATTGGCAAAGCATCTGGACGGTATCTAGGAGATGCAGGTTCAAATCTTGCTCATGACTGTTATTTTCAATTTCACATTTTTCACTTTGTGTTTAATGTATAGTGCTAAGCATGTCAAATGCTAAAAATGTATATAAAAAATATCTAAATATTTATAGGGTTCGCGTCATTATTAGGTAAAATCTTAATTGTAAAATTAAGTTTACCTGGTCGGTATAATGTCTCAAAATACTTCCGATAGATGGTGCAGGCGTCACCCAAAGACGTTAAGTATGAATGTGTTATCGAAATTAGCAGTCAGGAGCAATTGTCACGATGGCTGAATTGGTAAAGCATCTGGACGGTATCCAGAAGATGCAGGTTCAAATCCTGCTCCTGACTGTTATTTTCGATTTCACATTTTTCACTTTGTGTTTAATGTATAGTGCTAAGCATGTCAAATGCTAAAAATATATATAAATATTTATAGGGTTTGCGTCATTATTAGGTAAAAATCTTAATTGTAAAATTAAGTTTACCTGGTCGGTATAATGTATGAAAATACGTCCGACAGATGGCGCAGGCGTCACCCAAAGACGTTAAGTATGATGTGTTATCGAAATTAGCAGTCAGGAGCAATTGTCAGGATGGCTGAATTGGTAAAGCATCTGGACGGTATCCAGAAGATGCAGGTTCAAATCCTGCTCCTGACTGTTATTTTCAATTTCACATTTTTCACTTTGTGTTTAAGGCATAGGTACTTTACATTTTTATTCCACTAATTTCTGCAGGCGAGTCCTTATCTACACTTCTACACTAATATTATAAAGAGGAAGGAATTGTGTTTTTGTATGTTTGTAACGAATAAACAAACTCAAAAACGATTGAACCGAATTAAAACTATTGGACCGATTTATGAAAATTCTTACATCATTGGAATGCTACATGATATCCCTGAGACAGAGAGATTTGTATTTTTGTATGTATACAAAAAACTATAATCTATTACCATAATCTATAATCTATTACTTAATAGATAAGATTTATTACTTATTGAAAATAGTAATTACAAAAAAGAACTACTTACCTATGTCCTGTATAAAGAATAAAGATATATTTACTCTACGTTTATTCCAAAACGTTAAAAAAATAAATGTCCATCCGGGCGAAGCCGCGATGGGCCGCTAGTTTTTAATAAAATTTTGAGCCACCATCAAGCTAACCACTCTTGCCGATTGGCCTAACTTTACGAAATCCTTTCATGATGTATAGGTACCTAACTTATAGGTACCTAACTTATAGGTAGGTAAAGATTTTTTTTTACAACAGTAATAAACCCGTACCTACTATAGCAACAGAATTGAATTTCCTTTAATGCCTTCTTAAAGTTGAATTAGTTTTTAGGTACCTACTAAATTGGATAATTGTAACTTTCTTTAACTACCTATTTAAATAAAAAAAATTATTAGCGCCCGGTGACTTTATTCGTATAAGTACCTATACTACGTACCTATTGTCCGTGTGGTGACGGACTAAGAATACAAGTGTCACCACCCCATTCTTTCCCACGGGTGTCGTATGAGGCAGCTAAGGAAAGTAAGCAATTATCTTCCATTGCGTGACTGGTGATAGGGCTGGGTACCAAGTGGGAGCACTCACTTGGCTGGGTATCGGACCCGAGCGGGTTAGTAGGTACCACCATCTCCTGTGTGACGGTTACCGTTTACCATCAGATGGGCCGTGGCTCGTCTGCCACTACATTACACATTACATGCAATAAAAAAAATACTCATCTAGAATGATTATTTTACGTACCTATAATAATATATAGCAATTCACAATATAAGTACAGCTATCTCTTTCTTTAGCATGCATTCCGCATTCATCTATAAATTAGTACTTTGCCATGATGCAACAATATCGGTACGCCATTTATTATGATCATAAATTCATAACTCATCTTTGCTTATAATATCAATGCGCCGAACTCTGTTTTTTCTGCCTATCAAACAAGTACAAACATGAAAATTACAAGCCGCTAGGTAAGTACCTAGGTAAAGTCCATTCGCTTTGCGTACTGCACCATTTTGCAACCTATGCCTATAATCAAGGGATATATATTACACTGCTCCGAAAGCTCTGTTTTAAAGAGAGAGAGTTGAAAGTGTAAGACTTTTTTTCAAAAGGGTTACCCACATAATGGTTTTTATATGCTTAGAAAAAACAAACAACAAAGTCGAAAAATGTTTTAATGGGTAACCAAAATAATCTGTTTTGCTTTTGAACGGTTTTAATTAACACCCCTCTCCACCCATGGGAGTCGTAAGAGCCGACTGAGGGAATACCGAGGGAGTGGGCAGCAGCACTCCCTCGAGTATTAAAAACATCCACTGCGATCGCCAACCCACCTGCCTAGCGTGGCGATTACGGCACTAGTCATAATCTTGAATTGAGATTTACTTACAAAAATGAAATTACAACTGCCTCTGTGGTGCAGTGGTAGTGTAAGCGACTGCTGATCATGAGGTTTCGGGTTCAATCAGTAGTGTTATTGAGATTTTTCAAAACAAAAAAAAATTCGCCGTAGCAGCCTGAAGTTTGTAAATGTGTCCGGTATACATAGCTGGCGAGTCGTGGGTGTATAATACACCTCCGCCTACCCCTTCGGGGAATACAGGCGTGACGCTATGTTTTTTGAAGTTACAAAGACTTTTAAAGCTATACTTACATGAACATATTCACTGGCAATGATTTTGCTCCCAACGTTACTATTTTCTTATTATGTATAATGAAACATCAACAAAATGTCGTATAACATATTTTGGGTATTTCGTGGGTTGCCTCGTTTTCTCGTAGCATACACCCATTTCGATCTCGCATCTGGATTAGAGGGAAACCTAAAATAGTAAATATCTATCATCATCTCATAAATTACATATGAATTTTAGTAAACTCTTTTTTCCATCCCACGATTGGCCTGCATATTGCCACTATAGCATGCCAACCCGGTCACTCCTGTTCTTCTACTTCGTATCTGGATCACCGTATTACGAATTTAATTACGTGGAGAAATATCGAGTAGGTGTTGACTATACGCTTCACGGCACGCTGAGTAGCTTTGAGCCTTGATGCAAGGCCAACATCAGAGACCATGTAGCTGTAGCACATATCATCACTGGTAATACACACTGGTTAACCCTTTATTTTCAGATACTGAGGAATATTCGACGAAAACATATTGCTTAGCTTCCCGAACTATTTTGTAATTCACTAAAAACCACTCTGCTAGTAATAGGTTGCTCAATCGTGATAGAGTCATTTTCTTCTGGTGGCTAAAAAGGAAAATTATGAGAAGCACATTTTAATCAAAATGAGAAGAATAATATCAATCAGCTCTCAAGCAGTCATAATTTAAAAACAGCGTAAAGAATAAAAATGATCCTGGTCCAGTTAAACGAGTTGTTATCAGTCCCAATAAAACGGCATTACGAAAAGATAGTTATGGTAATACTAAAGAATAATTAAAAAATCTACTTACCTCGATTTGTTAGTTATTCCCATATCCAGATACCATCCCAGGTACCTCCATAGTGACGGAGTTATCTGCTCCTGGCGGCTAAAAAGTTACGTTGAAAATATAACTTATTTGTAATTTCATATATTAAATTTAAGAAAAGGTTAAATGTTCCCGCAGAGAATTGGAAATTCATCACCCTTGCAAACATAGCAATAGGTAAAAATTATTTGTGAATAAGGAAAAAGAGATGTTTTTTACTAGCGGGAATCGAACCCGCGTCTTTTCCAATCTGGGGAAGTGCTCTAAGCCATTGAGCTATAGTACAGATCTTTCGATCATCCGAATCTCCTTATCACATTTGTCTTAACGACCAACGCCATCTATCGGAAACGCATTTACATGCAATTATCCAATATAGTAAATTTAATTTTGCAATTAAAATTCATACTATATGATGGCGCGATTTTTAAACATTTTTGATCTATATTTCTTAGCATTTGACATGCTCCGCCATTTTTTAGAGGGCAAACGATTGGTGAATAAGGAAAAAGAGATTTTTTGTACTAGCGGGAAAAGACGCGGTTTCGATTCGGCGGCGAGGGAAAAATAGATCAAAAATGTTTAAAAAATCGCCCCATCAAATAGTATGAATTTTAATTGCAAAATTAAATATAAGCATTAAACACAAAGTGAAAAATGTGAAATCGAAAATAACAGTCAGGAGCAGGATTTGAACCTGCATCTTCTGGATACCGTCCAGATGCTTTACCAATTCAGCAATCCTGACAATTGCTCCTGACTGCTAATTTCGATAACACATCATACTTAACGTCTTTGGGTGACGCCTGCGCCATTTGTCGGAAGTATTTTCATACATTATACCAACCAGGTAAACTTAATTTTACAATTAAGATTTTACCTAATAATGACGCAAACCCTTTAAATATTTTAGATATTTTTATATATATTTTTAGCATTTGACATGCTTAGCACTATACATTAAACACAAAGTAAAAAAAATATTTAAAGGGTTTGCGTCATTATTAGGTAAAATCTTAATTGTAAAATTAAGTTTACCTGGTTGGTATAATGTATGAAAATACTTCCGACAAATGGCGCAGGCGTCACCCAAAGACGTTAAGTATGATGTGTTATCGAAATTAGCAGTCAGGAGCAATTGTCAGGATTGCTGAATTGGTAAAGCATCTGGACGGTATCCAGAAGATGCAGGTTCAAATCCTGCTCCTGACTGTTATTTTCGATTTCACATTTTTCACTTTGTGTTTAATGTATAGTGCTAAGCATGTCAAATGCTAAAAATATATATAAAAATATCTAAAATAAATATAAGCAGTTAAATATAAGCAGAAGTGGGAATCTGGATTCAAATACGTGAATTTTTTGACCATTACTCCTGACTACTAATTTCGATATCACAAAAGTAAATGCTTTGAATGCTAACAATAATACAATTCAAATGATTAATCAATTCGATAAATTAGTAAAAAAATATTTATTTAATGGTAAGCTGCTAAGCCACTGCTCACCACTTCATTCCGAGCACACAAAATTAATAAATGGAGTGCTTCTTCCCACTATATGAAAACTTGTGACGAATAAAAAATCACAAATTATAAGTGGTGGATGCTAGGTTGATTAGGAACCTAAATAGCGCAAATTAAATATTTTTAAAATAAAGATATTTAAATATTTTTTAAAACATCGATATATCGATAGTTGTTGGTTCTTCCTGCATCCCTAATTGACAGCTGACATACAACAGATAAAGGCTTTGTTCCGATATACACTGCGAGCACTTTGATATCACGTGATCAACAGCTTCCATAAATATAACAACTTGCACTATGGAATATTATTATTATTATTGAATATTGTAAATCAAAGATACCCAAATATGGCAAATGTAAAGAAATTGTGTTTGTTGCAGTGTAAAACTAATACTTTGTATGAAATGAAAGTAATGACATATCAGTATACTGGACTGCATTCCATTTTAAACAGTAACCAGTATAGCTAACTATAAAGGAACGACTTCACAGTATACTAAATTGACATCACACCTTACAGTACTCGCAGTGTATATCGGAACACACCCAAATTACGCTATCATCGTAACTATTAAGATGGCGGACGACAGCCGAAGTAAGTCACTTTTACTAGGTATATGAAGATTAGGGCGCCTCATCCTTATTAGAGCTCATTGCAGACGAGCCACGGCCTACCTGATAGTAAATGATAACCGTAGCTCATGGACTGGGCTATACTGAAAGTATTTATTGTCAAGCCGCTGCTCACCATTTTATTTTACAGATTTATATAAAATGAAAGAGTTAACGGCTATCTCCTACTACAACCAAAACACTGATGTGCTTCATAGCCGGTCAAACGGGAGATGGTATGGATCAGCAGGCTTACCACGAACTCTTATTGCGACCCTGTTTAGGACCCAAACTGAACTGAATCGCAATTTCTTACCATGACGTGTCAAAAACGCAATCTTTTGTTTTTTGCCGAATCACCAAATAATCTGAATCGCAAACATGACATATTGTATTGAAATTTGTACCATGAAATTACTTGACAACCTAAACAACATCGTTCAATTAGACATCATGGTACGAAATACAACAACACACCTATTTTGAATTGCATCGGAATTAAATCGCTAGCTGAGAGTTCATGGTAGGCCTGCAGGTATCAAGTGGGAGTACTCACTTTTTATCAGGCCATATAAATCGTTATTTGCCAAATAAAATGGCGAGCAACAACTTGACAGCATCTTAGTATTGCTGATTGCATGAGCAGCGATCACTGCTCACCATCAGGTTGGCCGTGCTGTGGTTCATCTGCCACCATTAGCAATAAAAATTGAAATATTATAACAACAAAAAAAAATAGGCCGTGGGGCCGGCTTTAGTATTAACAACATCCACTGCGATTTCCAACCCGCCTGCCAAGCGTGGTGATTACGGCATTATCCCCCATGACGGGACCCACAGACTACTGACAGGACCGCTCGTTGTGGCGTTCTCTTGGGGAGGCCTTTGTCCAGCAGTGGACGTTGAAAGGCTGATGGATGTATGATGGATGGAACAACAAAACTAATGTTTTGACGGGGCTCGTGGCATAGTCGATAGTGTAACCGACTTCCGTGCACGAGGTCGTCGGTTCGATTCCCACTCAGGACAATTATTTGTGTGATGAACACAGGTATTTTTACTGCGTCTGGGTGTTTTCTTTTTATTTTATGTATGTATTTGACGGCACGTGTTTGTGTGAAATTATGTTCACTCTGACGTAATACAGAACACTGGTGCTATATGGGTGGTTGTCATTCGATTATTCGTTCATTATCTCAGATGTGAGAAACGTCACTTCCATTTTGACGTGTGGTTGATATAAATACTGAGCGCAGGGTGGCCGTCATCACTAGGTTTGTGCTTAATCAGACCCGTTACGGTACGTACCGTAACAGCACAGTCCAAATAAGGTACACCTTAATAGTACTATTAGTACCGCTGTGTGATTCTAACCAATAGCACGATGCTGCGATTACATTTACGAATAGGAATGTATACTGATTCTACTATAGCATTCGGAAATATTTCCAGTACAGTGCTCAGTAACGTCTCCTAATCGTACCTCGTACATAAGTATTACATACTCTTTGGTTACAAATATTGATAGGACAATTTTTGTGATAATTAAATAGTTATTTTTTTCTATTTCACAAGATTTGTTCTATTATAGTATTAGCTGCTGTGCGCAAATTCGTCTGTGTGGACCTCGGAATTGGGTCACTATATTACTTCACTCATGGTACATTATCTGTATGCAAAAATAGCTTTCCCACAGGTACCTCACATATTTCCGGAATAAAAAGTATCCTATGTATAAACTATCGTTTTGCCATAAATCTCATAAATCTGTTTAGCCATTTTGGCGTGATTAAGTAACGAACATTCAAACATCCAAACATACAAACGTATTATGTACACATTTATAATATTAGCAATATAATAGGAGTTTTTTTATTGCATTTACTAGGTACGTACGCGTTGCACGTACTACGTACTTGTATGTATGTAGATTGATAGATTCTAGTCTACAATCTACTTAATTGATCATCTATTATATTATGTGTAATATATATTTTTATTATTAGGTATTTAATTTTATGAAATTAAACTTTGGACGCTAAAGTTATATCTATAAACAGTACCTACATTTATCAGAAGTAACACACATCGAGGTCTTCCACGCAGACCCGTTGGGGCCTCGGGGTAACTGTAGTCTGGGCGTTGGCCCATTTCAGTAGTAGCAACGCCGCCTGCTATGACAGGCAGGTCACTGTGTGGGAACTAGGTTCCTTGGTGTCATAGTTCAGTCGCGGCGCGATCGAGCCAGCAGGAAGATCCCGCGAGCGATCAGCGACCGACATCGACCTTGTCCAGTCCGTGGGCTACAACCCACCGCCCAGCGAGGTCGAGCTCACCGGAGCGAACCCCGGGAAGTGCCCATCAGCCAGCGGTGAGGAACGGATTCGTCAGGGAATTGTGACGTCCCCGGAAACGAGGTCTCGTGGCAGGCCTCTTCTGTCCGGCGGTCGCCGATGGTATGGCGCGATGCCCCGCAGGCTGCGGGTTCGCGCTCCGTCGGCTCACTCGAACATCGAGGTATTCAGGCGTCTGATGTGGTCATCGAGGCTCTCCATGTGCAGATCTCTGGCGATCACCTTGTTCCGCACAAGGTGTGGGGCGTTCGTAATCGTACGCAGTACGTAGCGACCTCTGGTGGGATTCGCTGACCAGCGCATTCCAGGCCGTCTGCTGTGTGCTGCACTTCCTCGGCAGGATTCGGTAGAAACTGCGTCTCTAAGTAATCGGCGAAGATCTCCGCTCGGTCCTCGGCGTGGTAACGTGGGGTTCCGTCATCGGCCAGGACCTAATCGGAGATGGATTCCCTCAAAGGCGGCGGCAGAAGCGGTGGATGCCCGTCCATTCCTTGCCAGCTCGCTCGATGGCACGTTACCAGAACTTGGTCGCGACTGTTTCCAGCGCAGCCGAGATCTTTGCAGCCAGAGCGTTAAGCCAGGTCTTCATATTCGGGCACCGGTCGCGTTGCCTGCCCAGTTTCCTCTTCTCCTCGATCATCCCAAGAATGTAGGCTGGGAGCAGGGGTGGTCTGCGGATGGTGATAGTGTCGAGCTTGGACACTTGAAGCGCGGCCGACATGGCTGCACTGAGGTCCGTGGAGAGTCTGTCAACGTCTGCAGGGTTGTCCACGCGGTTGGTAGGCGTGTGGGCGGCCATGTGCTCGGCGAATACACGCCAATCTTGGCGGGATAGAGGAAAAGGCGGTGTCAGCGTCTTCGGCTGCGTCTTCAGAGTCATGAGTATCGGCTGGTGGTTGGAGATGAGATGATCATCCAGGACGTCCATCGATGTCACAGCAGTGATGCCGCGGGTAACGGCGATGTCGATGACATCCGGTGTGTGGGCTTCGCAGTATGGGTAGTGCGTCGGTACTTCTGGTCCTCGCACCTCGTACCCGGAGCGGTCTGCGTCGTCCAGTAGTCGTCTGCCATCTGGGCAAGTCGCGTTTGAATTCCACGCTGTGTGCCGTCGTGTGCTTCACGTTAAAGTCGCCAGCAATAATCGTGGGCAGCGTCGAGTCCAGCAGTGTGTGGTAGAAGTGGGCGATACAAATCATATAAAGATACGAAATCTGATATTGGTACAATATCTAAAATCGCTTACTGGCTCTTTCGAAATATAAGTATTACAATATCAGATTTGCGATGTACTGTATACTCGCTCACTCCTCTGTACCTACGCGATATGATACGCATCGGCCGCATACGTGCGACAAAGTGCGTAAGATACAAATATTACACTAGTTAGAGCGGTACAGCAATATTACAATATCAGATTTGCGATGTACTGAATACTCGCTCACTCGTCTGTACCTACGCGATACGATACGCATCGGCCACATGCGTGCGACAAAGCGCGTGAGATACAAATATTACACTAGTTAGAGCGGTATAGTAATATCACAATATCAGATTTTTGAACAGATTTTATAGAAATATTATAAATAAGTAATTTTAAATCTTAATACTATGCAAATAAAGCTTACTTTCTGTTAAGTACTAATCACGATATCAATGATGTCTAAAATTTTAATTATTTAGCCTTGAACTTGAGCGAATTTTGGTACTTATAGACCATTATGTACGTAATAGTTTTATTAGGTACTTATTGTTTAATTGTATCCGAATATGTAGTTGCGGAAGAAAGTTTCATATCTTTTAATTTCCTTCGCGTTCTAAAATTTTGAAAGATTTGTGTATTATGGACGTTGGGGATTGTTTTAATGGATTTTTTAATTAATATGTAGGTAGGTTCACATCCTCACACACTTACAATTAGTTATTTTTTTCTACGCTAGAAATTCCCTAAAAATACTCTATATGACAAAACAACTTTTGCCGGGTCAACTAGTGATAAATAAATACCGAATTATACATGTATTATATAAGTACGAGTATATCTACAATACCGAATTGTATTGAAATCTATGATATTGTCGTATCCTATTTAAAGATGCGCATCGGATTTGATTTCTGAAATCTGAATCTACTCGTATGATGGATACGCGAACGTAAAATATCTAGAAATTAAAATATAAGATTTTGAAATCTGATATTGAAAATCGAAATCTGATTCAGATACGATTCTCAGAAAAAGCGATATGACCCACGCCTAGTGTGTGGACGTCAGGTCAGCCACTTCGAGCTTGTAGTTCAAGGCGAACACTAGAGGTGAGACGTATATACTGGAATAGGTTTTTGGAATAGGTTTTTGGCTGGACGCGTAAAGACTTGCTCCGTGCTCACCACATAAACGCGTCCGAGTATATAGGCATACGCGTACGGCGCCGACGCGTCAGCGTGTCACACACTCGCAAGCTCGGTTGGTCAGTTCCGGTGACGTTCGTCGGTACTCGTACTCGGAGACGTTTTGCCCGGCACTCGATGTTTACGCGTCGATTTATTTGTTATGCGTTTGTAAACCTACTGTCCATACATTTAGAATCATTATTACTTTGTTAAGGAGCGTGCATTATTATTTGTTTACGTTCGTTATAAGTACTTACTAACCAAAACAATTTCTAAAATACTAAAGAAAGACACACATACATAAAATGCTGTTTATAAAAGAAAACAAAAATATAATTAAGAAAAAAAGATTTGTAAATACAAAAAAAAAAAAACAGTATGCCTAGTAAATTTGATTTTGTACATAAAACCAATTGAAACCTAAATACGCTAGCTTTTCTGGTGGTACGTACTTATATTATAACAAATAGGTACCACATTTTTTTTTATTTCTGTGTCCATTAATATCTTATTTATGCGGTTATAAAATAAGCTGACAGTCCTAAGCCTGTTATTTAAAGTATGAAGGGAAGTTTTCAATACGATTAATATAAAAAATACACGTAGGTACCTAGTCTAATAGACGATAATAATCCATATTATAAACCGAAAATACTTCATTACTCGATCACGATGTTACGAGGACACGCTAGTTACGGAAACGTCATAAAACTTGAGACTAGTTGAGACGCCTAAATACTCGTGGACCTAGTTTTTGGAATAAGTTTTTAAACGGACGCGTACTTCTAATACTCAGTACGCATTTTACCTAGTACGTCTCACCTCTAGCGAACACACGGGTGGGTAGGCGGTCTATGCAGATCTCCACTCCTAGGGCTATGCCCTAGGGCGAGCGACGACTGCAGTTGTGGTACTGGCAGCACTATCAGAAGTAAAAATATGTGCATTGGATTTTAACAAATCTTATGTAACTACTTGGTATCAAACCATAGAAAGTTTAAGAACCGAACAGCGCCATCTATCAGTTCTACAAGGAACTATATATTTAAACACCGCCGTCTCTCTTACTCGCACACAATGTATAGCGTTTTTTCACTCTCGCTCGGACAGCGAATGACTTGGGTGCAGTGTACTGATAGTCCGAATAGTCCGAATAAAAGATAACGTACGGAAACGTTTCTTTTAGTACAGTGCTAAGTAACGTACCTATTCGTACCTCGTACACGTACTACACAAGTCTAGTGTACTGATAGTCCGAATAAGAGATAACGTACGGAGACTTTTCTTTTAGTACAGTGCTAAGTAACTTTACCTATTCGTACCTCGTACACGTACTATACAAATCTATTTTACACACACTCAACACTTCTGTCTTTATTTTCATTTTATTGCCTGTGCCTTCCCCCCTCCTCCTACGATACTTGTTATTTCTTTCTTGCACAGTTTGGTATCTTTTCACATTTTGTTGAATTTTATTACAATGGATTCAACTTTACGTGAACAAGTAATGATAAATCAGTTTGTGTTAGCGGCAGGATGTGCTCAAGAACAAGCTAAACAATTATTGCAAGCTGCTCATTGGCAATTTGAGGTAATTTTTTTATTTTATATAAACAAACAGTATGTAATCATGAAATGGCTGCTACATGTTTTGATATGTTATAGCCTTCCATAATTTATGGCATTGATATCAATTGAGCTTTAATTGTTGTCGCATAATTTTGCTTTGGTTTTACAGGATAAATAAGTGGTCTATAACGTAACACTGACAATGCGCATGTATGGTGTGTTTACTGAAATGTAACTATTGACAATTGTGATTTGCACTATTATTGTTTAAAAATAATACGCATTATGCTTAGTATAGCCTTGGTAGGGTTTTACAGTTGTTTATTATTATCGTTGCGCCCCTTACACTAAATATTTTACGTATTAATGTTATTTACCATAACTTATTTGGTGCAAGGATATAATAAGTACTATGGCATATTATTTTTATTTTCTTATTCAATCATTGACTCACTCCAAACTCATTAAACAATATTTTATGCAAATTTTAAACCATCCATCATTAGACTGAAATTATTCTAGAATTATTATTTAATATCCCTATTCTCTGATAATTATAATATCTAAGCACAGACTAGAAAGCTCAGAATAACAAATTTAATTAAAATTAAATTATTGACCATGGAGATTATTAGAGAAATTTAAAAAAAAGCAAATACTATGTATTTCTATGGAAGATTATTTGAAATTACATAAGTTTTAAGGTTATGTTGGTGAAGTGAAGCGAGTTAAGGTACATAAGTTTTAATCAAAAATTAAGACACATATAACAATGAAATTAACCTTCAAGTACCAACATGTTATTTGAGTTACACAAGTACAGACATTAGGTCTAGGGGACCACCATAGCTCAACATAGAGAGAATACTATTATGTCTTTTTCTGTACAAAAGCTGCTTATTGTATAGATTTATACATTATGGATGTGTAATACACCTCTGCCTACCCCTTCGGGGATACAGGCGTGATGCTGTGTTATGTTGTTTATATACATTATTTCCCTAGCCTGTTTTTCTGTCGGCACGTGAGATCTGCCTTCCTTTATGAAATTTTAATATTTACCCCTCATTTAGCTTATCATGCCAGCTAATGATGAAAAATAGTATATATAATCTAATAAACAAAAATGTACCCAGGAACTAAAAAGTAATAAATAATTGGTATTTAGATACGATTTCCGTGCTAGACACCTACTAACGTGTTTGAAGCCTTAGAATTCTTTAGTTCCTGGGTACAATGGAAGGCGGTTTTCTTTATTTTTAAAAATTGTTTATTTTTTGCTGTTTAGTGATTTTTTATAAAATAGGTGCCTAGGTTAGGGTAGGTCGTACAAGATGGGAGGCCTCTAAATGAAAAAAAAAACAGACTAATCGAAAAAATATCATCGATGTATACATTTTTTTAGATTATTGTTTATATTTTAAAAACAACTGCACTGATTTCGGTAAAATTTAAATGAGACCATTTCGGAATAAACCCCTTTCAAACAAAAAAGAATTTTGCAAATCCGTCATTATAGGACAGAGTTATGCCCGAACATACAAAAAAAAATATATAAACATCCAAATTGAGTATTGTTTATATTTTAAAAACAACTGCACTGATTTCGGTAAAATTTAAATGAGACCATTTCGGAATAAACCCCTTTCAAACAAAAAAGAATTTTGCAAATCCGTCATTATAGGACAGAGTTATGCCCGAAAAAAAATATATAAACATCCAAATTGAGAACCCCTCCTCCTTTTTTTGAAGTCGGTTAAAAATATACTGCTTCTCTTAAAGTTGAGATTTAATATCATCTAAGAAGATCTTTAATGGATGTGGAATTTTGCACAGGTCGACTAGTATATACACATATTTTTTATTGTAATATGTTCACATATGATACAGCACTTCTTGCATGTAGTTCAAATTGGCAACAGGTACAAGCACAAGCTAAATCAGCATTAAATGTCATTATGGCTTGATTAATTATGCCTTTGGCTTTAATATTATTGATTGACATCTTCTGCAATAGACAGATATGTCCACATGAAGGCTTCTTCAGATGAAGTATACTTGTGTCATTGTGTGTGACTTAATGATTTCATGAATACAAGTGTAGATCTGGTCTATGTGGCAATTGCTGTAGCTTTATTACTATTTTATATTCACTATAAGTAAAAAAATATAATAGTAGCATTGTTTCCAACCACAAAGTATTTATTTAGAAATGACTTTTCTTTGAGATTTGGTTTTATTTCTTAACACAAGAAGCCTATGTAATGTGTATGATTCGTGGCTGCATTCAGAACTTTCACAGTTCCATTTTTCCCACAAAAATTGTTATATAATGTGGCAACCAGATCATAGAGTTGATTACTTAATGATGTGGCTGACCATTTCATGAAACCTAACTAACAACTAACTTAACCATTTCATGAAATGGCTGGCCACAACATGATGTGATCAAATTAAGATGTCGCCATGCTTAGAATATATAAACAATAGAGCGCGCGTATCGCTTCGGTTCAGTTGTGCCAATCGTAAGCAAATGTGTTATAGGTACTTAACTATGGTATAGCGTTTTTATAGTGACGTTCCATGCGTGACGTAATTTCTGCAAATATATCGTTTGCTTGCCGGGAATATACTTAAGTTAGGAATTAATTAATTATATGTCCAATATTCTAATAAATGGCGAAGCGGTAACACCAAGGACTGCAAAGACAGTTTTATCGAGTTCAATTTTCAGCCCGAGGTTTTGTAAGGCATACTCCTCTGACTTTCCGAAGTTATGTGTGTATTTGTTTACAAGTAATTACTGCTCGGTGAGAGAAAACATCGTGAGGACCTGCACGCCTAAGAATTACTCCACGGCTACGTGCTTGTGAAGTCTGCTAACCCGCACTGGGCCAGCATGGTGAACTACGGCCTAAATTGCTCTCAATCTGAGCAAATAGAGTTGGAAGAATAAATTTGTCGGTTTGCTATGATAGGTATAATTAATACTTACAAATAATTTCAAAAAGGTAGGTATCATTTATTAAATTTTAAAATTATAAACCTTGACTTTTTTCTGAATTAACAAACTCAGATCATAGGTTACCATTATTGCCCCTTAAACAGCATTAATTATTATATTATATTTACATAAGTATTTTGTTGTTACGTCTATATATTTTTCCACTACTGCACGTATCAAATTAATAATATAATTAGCATACATGTAGGTAGGTACCTATATTTATATTATTTAATAACCAGATTATTTATTAGACAGAAATAATATTTTTATATTAAATTACACTATTAAAAAAATATCGTATAAAAATAAATGCGGTACAACACTATCTCATCGTGAAGAAAAAATGACGGTTAATAGCGTGCCGGGACGACCCGCCCCACGTGTCCCGCGGACCCCTCGAAGACCCTTCTGAATTTTGCTAAAACAAGTGATTTAGTAACTAAATTCTACTTATTGATGAAAAGAAATGTTACTGTTCCTTTTATTTTGCTGCCGGGAATTATTTTTACCTGGCACTGTACATTTCACTATTTTTATCAAAAACTAAATAAAATATTGCTTTCCGACTTAATATGAACCGTATTGTTTTGCTACTGATTGAGCGTTTCAACGACGCGCGATACTGTTCATACTTGTGCTTACGGTTCATACTCAGTAAGGCGCGCTCTATAGTATTTATACTCTAAGTCGCCATGACATATACATACAACTGCACACAGTACATATTCAACTGCACAACTCCTTTTTAGGTGCAGAGCAACACAAGTTCATAATTATACTTATCATCACATCATAGAGTGCCAAAAGGCTCTATTCTTCCATACATCTCTCGCTTCTTCAACATTCAGTATTCTCTAACATACACGCTTGCCGGTTTTGGAGACTTGATTCCAGCTTCCTTCAATACATGACCGATTTGGTTTAGGTAGAGTCTCGGTCTCACCCTGTACCTAGATCCTTCGACTTTCGCATTGTATATCTTAACCAGTCACATGTCCGAACCATCGGAGCATTCCCTTTCGCATCTTTACACCAATACTCTCTTTCATGCCTACTCGCTCTCTTATGTCGTCGTTGCGAATTGCGGTTCCTCGCAGTGATTTCATTTCGACCGCATTGATTTTACTCTCATACTCCTTTTGGGACAAGCACTGCATTGTGTATTGCGACACGTGGCTTTTAGCTTAGGTGATGGCTGCCGAGAAGTTGTCACAATGCTCCTTTCGCTCGTATTTCTCGCATTAACTCTTATGTCTATATCAGTGGTGTACCTTCCATCCCGACTGAATCCACATCGAAGATGTACAAACTCATCCACTAACATCAGTTTTAAACTATTACATTGATTATTGCATTTTTTTTTACAGACAGCACTATCAATATTTTTTCAAGAAGTGGCATTACCAGCTGGGGCGAATGGAATTGCAGCACCACACTACCGTCAGGTATTTTATAGATATAGTTAAAATATAAATTTATTATATACATCCTGAATGCTAAAGAATATTTTTTATTATTATTTAGAAAAAGAAGTGTAAGATTTTAAAATTGCCAGTACCTAACATGACATTGTTATATTAAAGAAAGACAAATTTTCCTATTTGTAAGGGAGCATCAAATAGATTAAATACCACTCCTTCCCAGTAGGCAGTAATACCAAAGGGTTTTAAAAATGCTGTTTTTACAATGTAAATATGTGTAAATAGAATTGTACTAAAAAGGTTGGCATAGGTGGAATAGTGCTCCTATCCCATGTCTGAGCCGTCGCGCTGAAGTACCATCTCAACCCACTTGAACCCCTGCAAAGGCCTGTTTTTCGAATAGTCGATGATCCCAATCTCATGCACAGACTGCCCCTTTAGAATTTGAGCAAAATCCGATGAGATATTGTAGCATTATCAGAAAAGCGAAGACAGGGTGACGGCATGATAATCCTCCGGAAACTTGCTCATCCATCAGAAGATCAGAATTGCTCTAAAAGAACTAAAGAACGGTAAGGCACCGGGAGACAACGAAATTACCATTTATCTTCTGAAGGCAGGCGGAAAGCCCGTTCACTCTTCCAGATTTCCAAATGCGCTGTTCAAGTCCGTCGTTCTAGAGTCGTGGACCAAGAGCGTGGTGGTGCTGTGGGTGTAACACTTCTTGAATGACCCTTCTGAAAAATTTTAGATCCACCTCTCCACCACTCTTGAGCCACCTCTACAAGTTGTTTTCGACTGTCACAAACCAAATCGCGCGCAGGCTCACGACTACCGGCCTCCCAAATAAGCTGGTTTTCGACAAAGCTATAGTAATATAGACTACATATATACGTTGCGCCAGATTATACAGAAGACTGAAGGGTATAATCGGCCTCTGTATCTAGCGTTTGTAGACTATGAAAACGTCTATTCACTCAAAACTTGAGGCGGTGCTGCAGTCCTTACAGGTGCTAAATTGACTATCGGTACATCGAAGTTTTGAAGTGCTTTTATAGAAAAACTGCGAACTGTGACTGCCCGAGTTCAGGACAAAAGTCCAACACCGAACCAACTACTGAAAGGTGTTAGAGAGGGAGACGTCTCTCTGAAACTCTTCATCACTGTCACCACGCTGGGTCAGCAGATCAGCACGCTGAAGTGGCAATGGACAGGCCACATCGCTAGACGACCCAATAACCACGAAAAACTGTGTAAAAAGGTTCTTGAATGGCGACCATGTATCGAACGGCGCAGTGCAGAACGACCTTCCACCATGTGGTCGAATGTCCTGGCCAAAGTCGCAGGCAGCCTTTGGACGCACAGGACCGTTCGTTGTGGCGCTCCCTTTTAGAGGCTTATATCCAGTGGTGGATGACGAAAGGCTGATGTAGACCACTTAGCATCAGACGTCAGGTGGGACCCTTGCTCGTCTGACACCCTGAGCAATAAATAAATAAATGAAATTCTTGTTTTAGCAACTGATGACTCCATGCAATACTCCAGCTACACCGCCAAACTTTCCTGATGCGTTAGCGGCGTTCTCGCGGTTAAATACAGGGAGCCCCGGGAACAGTGCAGGATGTAATACGACAGTCCCGCCCGTGTCCCCTCTCGCGACACATCCACCACCTCCACCGCCGCCGCCGCATGTGCCGATGAACGTGTTTCCTACTACTTCGAATTCTCAAACAAATTATTCATCAATCTCGTGCTCAACTGCGGTAAGTATAGGTATTATATAATATTTGTTGTCCAATCGATAATCGTTCGATTTCAAACCATAAACATTGTTGCAAGGAAAAGATTTCTTTTTCTTCTACTGCATAAAACATTTGTAATTGTAATGTGCAATAATATAATAGCATTAAAATTAAAAAAATGTGTAGCTCATTCAAAATTATCTCTATTGGTATTAAAACTATCCTATAAATGTAGACCTTGTAATCTGCTGACATAGAAGCTTCTATGGAGTTTTAAGCGGCCCCACGGTTTTATTGTGTTTGTTAAAATGTTGTTCGATAGAAATAGTTATTTGTGCAACAAGAGAGCAAAGTCCTTTTTTGCTGCGAGTGCTGATTTTGAATCCTGAGTGTGGCGAGGGATTCAAAGGCACGAGATGCAAAAAAACTTTGCTCTCGTGTAACACACATAACTTTTCACTTCAGCAGCGAGAACACTTTAGGAGATAAAATAATAAACAGGAATAGATTGAAATACTTTGGAAAATCCAAAACTGCACGCCTCATAATCTTCATTTTTCACAATAAAATTGATTATTTGATAAGTAAATGTTGTTCGATAGAAATAGTTATTTGTGCAACAAGAGAGCAAAGTCCTTTTTTGCTGCGAGTGCTGATTTTGAATCCTGAGTGTGGCGAGGGATTCAAAGGCACGAGATGCAAAAAAACTTTGCTCTCGTGTAACACACATAACTTTTCACTTCAGCAGCGAGAACACTTTAGGAGATAAAATTATAAACAGGAATAGATTGAATTACTTCGGAAAATCCAAAACTGCACGCCTCATAATCTTCATTTTTCACAATAAAATTGATTATTTGATAAGTAAATGTTGTTCGATAGAAATAGTTATTTGTGCAACAAGAGAGCAAAGTCCTTTTTTGCTGCGAGTGCTGATTTTGAATCCTGAGTGTGGCGAGGGATTCAAAGGCACGAGATGCAAAAAAACTTTGCTCTCGTGTAACACACATAACTTTTCACTTCAGCAGCGAGAACACTTTAGGAGATAAAATTATAAACAGGAATAGATTGAATTACTTCGGAAAATCCAAAACTGCACGCCTCATAATCTTCATTTTTCACAATAAAATTGATTATTTGATAAGTAACTAATAATGTATTGGTCTTACTAAGTAGTTTTCAATAAATCACATAGATAGCGCTAATTTAAAGAAGTACTTCTATATTGGTCTACCTCTCAGTTCCGGGCCGCGCGCACGCCAAGGCCACGCAAAATAAAGGGCTCCCGCGCTGCTTTAAATATTCCGTTGGTGTGTTATTATTTACGTGTGTTTAGTGTTTTTAATTATTGTTATGGATAAAATAGTTATTATACTTGACAAATATCATCAGTTCGTCAAGCAAAGGTAAGAACTTTCTTTTAACAAAAAACAATGTACCGGCCGGGCGAACGGCGTTTTGTTGACGATAGTAAAACCACCGGTGGCTAATGTGGCTATGCGTACGTAAAAAGGTAGTTCTCATGAAAGGCGCTGGCTTTAGTGTCGCGTCGAGCGTAAATATTCAGTATTTTTTTGTTTATTTAATAACAATTAAACCACATCGAATCAGACCGTGAAAAGTAATAGGGCTCTATTCCTAATCATAATAATTCGTAAACAAAAAAAAGAGACTCGATTAGTAAAGTATTTTGGTCGTTATCGTGTTAACATACATTACCTACAAATCACGGACGGATTTTTTTCAAACAGTTTTTTAACTAGTTTAAATAACAAAAATGGCATCAAAAATATCATGAGTGTTAAAAATAGTGTTTGTTCTATATATGAGTGTGTAGATATTAATTTACAAGTGTAATATATGATAAATAGAGACATTTTAAGTTTGAAAAATCAGTTGTTCTGCGTAAAGCGGGAGTAGAACCCACCTCAACGCTTCGCTTATGAGGCGTGCAATAACTATTTATTGTGAATCAAAATAATTAACATTGTAGCTATCTACCAATTCAATAAAATTGAACATTTTAAAAGTTAAAAGTAAAATTACTGCAATTCTGCATTAAGAACTTGTTGTTTTAACTCTTCCGGTGTTAAAATAATGTTCTCGTCGCTAGTTTCACTCATATCTTACGATTATTTTAATATTTTTTGACTTATTCTTTAGGCCAGCCACGAAATTTCATTCCCGCTCTTTTATTTAAATTAAGGCGTGTTCGGAAATAGCACCCATGATATTTTATAAAATATAATACGTAACATTTTTGAAACTAGAATTAAATATTTACAGGTTAAATATTAGTTTTATTTGCAGTAAAATACTTATTTTCGTTTAAATACAACAATAAGTTAAAAATTCAATAAATTACATTAGAAGACATAATTATCTTTTTTGCTAAATTTCTTTAGTTAATACGAAATTCCGAACGAGTTTGTCTTTGAGATCGAATTCAAAATCGGAACTTCAAAAGGGCTGGTCTTTGTCTCTCTCTCTTTCTAATGGCGGAAAAGAGATAGAGTGTGAATGTTTCGAATTATATGATTAACCCAAGGCTGAATAAGATTTTCGCGGCTATCTCAAAAAAAATATTAATAAGTTACTTTGTCTCACTCAGTGAGTAAAATTGCATTTTGCTCTCTGATTTCAGGCAGCAAAACCTACATGTTTGAGCTACTGAAGTGAAAATATTTTTTCTTCAGTAAATATTTTGTGACCTCCCTTTGCGTACCGCTTCAGAAGTAGTTTTGAGTTTACCACCCTAATATTTTTTTAATTATCGGTTAATACTGATCAGTGAGTCTGTGATAAATTGAAAGTCCTAAGTCATTATTAGCGTTCGGGAAGCTAAGGAAGATCTTCTCGTCCAATATTCCGCAGTGTCTGAAAACGAAGGTCTACGACCAGTGATGACATACGGAACAGAGACGTGGTCTCTGAATATTGGCCTCGTTTCAAGGCTCAAAGTCGCTCAGCTGGCCATGGAGGGGGCTATGCTTGGTATTTCCCTACGTGATCGAATCCGTAATACGGAGATCTGTAGGAGAACGAGAGTGACCGACATAGCCTGCCGGGTTGCCATGCTGAAGTGGCAATGGGCAGGCCACATCGCTCGACGAACCGACAACCGTTGGGGAAGAAAGGTTCTTGAGTGGCGACCACGTATCGGACGGCGCAGCGTAGGATGGCCCCACCAGATGGACCGACGATCTGGTCAAAGCCGAGGGGAGCAGTTGGATGCGGTCGGCATTGAACCGCTCGTTGTGGCGTTCTCTTGGGGAGGCCTATATCCAGCAGTGGACGTTGAAAGGCTGATGGATGGATGGATGGATGAAGTCATCTTCTAATACGCGACATATTAAAAGGTGACGCAGGACTTTCAGTTTTCTTGACTTAGGACATTCTAGGAGTTATATTCATTTCCCGAGATAATTTTTTCTACTTTCGGTGAGAATTTCTTCGAATTATTTCCTTAACTGTTTCGATTTGATGATTGCCTATTTAGAACGAATACTACGTGAACGGCCAAATCTTTTTTTCTCTCATAAACAGAGGACGTTTCATTATACCTATCAAATAGCTTTCCTCCTCATTTTATTGCGTTTACGTGCAGTTGGCGATGTGCGTCATGTTAGCGTCTATACACTACCGTAACTGCTTAAGGTCGGCCGAGCGCATATTTTCCACACTCATAGCTTACCAAAAAAATATGAAAACTACACTAAAATAATATTAGTTTTCGTTTCTAGATGTGCAGAGAAAACATGCCAAGATAAATTTGAAGTTATTAAGTTTAGGAGCATCTATAATTTATTTTTCTAATGGTGCGCAATGTGAGCTGTGGAATTGTGTATGAAAATGTATCTACTTTAGTACCCACGGCAGGCAGCGTGGGTTTGCTGGACAATATGTGGGGGTGCTGTAGCCAATCATGTTAAAATTGTTATAAATGTCTTATGTGTTTATTTCTTTACAATATTTCCAGAATATGCACAGCATGCCCTTTTTGTTATTAAAAGTTTATAGGTGATGTGACACTAAAATGAACCTTAAGTCATTTCTCAATAATACAGAGAATACATCCTTTAATTCTTTAAAGTGTTGTCAATGCGTTGATAAATATTTGTATATATTTATGACAGTATCGCTAATTGTAGTTTGACTCCACATGTGACGTGGCATATTATTAGAAGATATTTTCTTAACATGCTAAATGACTGCTGGAAGCCATGGTATCTTGTGATCACTTCAGAATTCTATAAAACAATTACACAGTAAATCCTTTGCAATATTCTAAAATTAATCAATTTTATCAGTAATGTAAATTTTCAAATCTGTTATAAAATAATATTAAGATTGTAATTATAATTATAAAGACTTATTTGCAGAATGTTTTGTGTTATAATAATGGACCGTGTATTGCAAGATGACATTTCAAATGTTAACTCCGGACATGATATGAATATTAATAAAAGCTATTTTTAAAAGTGGTAAGTAAAGCATTGAGTCACCTAATAGAAGCCTGGCGTGGTGGTACCACCATTCTTTCCATCGTTCTTTTGTGAGCAGAGCGGTTAATATTTTCCTTGGGCCTTATCCCTGGACGCCACTTTCTGAGATTTGTGCCACTCGGGATTACTGCGCCACTAAAGCTATAAAAGATATTAATATATACAAGAGGTGCTTGGTATTCTTCAGCTGCTAAATTTATCTAATATAACTGTTCTTGTACACATGGAGTCTACAATTGTGTCTGGTAGATCGTTATAAATACGCCACCTATATACGTACAACTTGCCTCTTGCTTTCGTCTTTCAGATAAAATTATAAAAATATAGATACAACCCGCGGTTTTATCAGTCCTTTAATTTAAAAGAAATCTGATTATAACAATAATTTGTTAACGCGGCTTGCAGTATATGTATTTTTTTAAAAAAGCGCTTAGCGAAAGTATAGAATTTAATATATCGCAGTCCAGTTTTAATTGTGTGATGGCAGATTGCTCTTAATTGATTATTGACTATTTGCTATATTGGCTCAACGATTGTGCAAAAATTGTTTTGGAAATCCAACTGGTAGTTGCAGATTCCGCATAAAAACACTTCAGCTTTATTATTACTAGTGTAGATAAATAAGAAGCGCCGAATTACCAAGTGCCTATTGTTTATACATATTCATATCACATCAGGGTCATTGTTAGTCGATGTAATTCACATAATTTATTGCAATTGCAATGCAGAAATTATTAGCTAAATATGGAAATTAATATTATTATTCTGTTCTTGTAATTTCTTGTATCTATTATAATATAATATATGAAGTCTTAGTAACTTTAAATGTAGGCTAAGTACGCGATCGAGACAGCGACGAGCAACGCGAGTCAAACTGGCATGCAGTATGCCTGATAGTTGTCGCGTGCTCGAAGTGTTTTTCGTGCAATCGCATACTAACGCGCGTCGCGTACGCCCATTTCGACAACGTACCTTAAGGTCTACCTTTAATGTTACCCAAGTAATTCATTGATTGTTAGTAATGTAATTTAACTAGTCTGGTATTTTTCTATATTAGGTAAAAGAAAACTTAAATGAATTATTATTGGATTATAAAATGTACCTTTATATGATTGTGAAAAATATAAGTACATAATATACGTATAATATCTTATCATTTATATTTGTATTATCGTTTATATGTATATTATATGATTTTACTCTATAAAGGAATATAAATATTATATATCTTTAATAGCCATATCGAGGGACGTAAGGTAAAACGGTTTAAGTGACATTTTAGCCTATATTGAGTTATATAATTTATTCAGGATCAATTAATCTTTCTCCATCGATTTAGCTGGGTCTTATTGAAATCTAGGGCGAAATAAGAAATATTTGAAGCGCCAGGAAAGATTTTTGACTCTACGTTGATAGACAGTGTTATGATACGAAAGCAAATTTACTATTTTTAAGAGTTTTAAGCTATGCACAAAAAAATAAGAACATAAGCTATTATTCTCTTCCCAAAATATTCACACGGTATTTTTTACCGTTCTATTATCATTTTATTAATGAGTATCAACGGATATGTTATTTTGCTTTCTATTGAATAGGCACTGCGCCTTAGTGTACTTTTCATTAGAGACATTTATGCTTGACATATCTTTCTCATCAAGCTCTGTTTTATTTATTAATATTTATACTAAAGTATCAATGGATATTTTGGTTAAAGATATATTATCCCTGTTAAAGTGTGAGCAGTAGATTTCTATAACAATTATTTTTAGATTTGAAAATTTAAATGGCTCCTGTAAATTTCATGAAATGTCGCTTAGACCGTTTTACCTTTCATTCCTCGATATCACGCACTCACTATGTTTTCTCTGTGTTGATATTATATATTTTTTATTTTATAGTGTTATTTAATATTGTCTTATGATTATAAGACACTAATTTTGCTTTTTTTCGGCTGTCACGAATAAAAATGTTTGTAATATATGTGCATGTGTTTCAAATGTTTACTCAAATAAAATCAGTCAATCGATAATATAATCATTGTTCTCAAAGTGCCTAATCCATATATTTTATTACTGGGCCTTTACTGTTTATGTTTGACAGAACCAACAATTTATATTTTTATTAGAGTTAAAATAGGCAGGTTCTTAGATTAGATCAGCGCTCAAGTGAATTACCATTTTCTCAGTTTTAAGAATATTGTACTTTTAACACGACTAAATAACGTGTACTTATTGTACGCGCGTGAGAAGTTATACTTCTTTGGCATCATTAATAAGTAATTATT
This sequence comes from Leucoma salicis, assembly GCA_948253155.1. Classification (NCBI taxonomy): domain Eukaryota; kingdom Metazoa; phylum Arthropoda; class Insecta; order Lepidoptera; family Erebidae; genus Leucoma; species Leucoma salicis. The sequence goes on from OX411818.1 coordinate 18,547,770, forward strand.
AAATTCGTAACTGCAAAACTTGTCACAGTTATGTTTTTAAATACCTTGCTCGATAAAGTAATTATGTCTAATGTCACTAGATGGCGTTAGTAAAATTTTGAAATTTCTTATAAGTCGATGTTAAGAGTGTCTAATTAAGACCCCTCCATGGTACCGTTAAACGTTTAACGCAACCTTGTTGGAAGTCGCACTGGAAGTAGAAGCATAACTTCAAATATACAATAATAATTAAAATGTATTCGATCATGTCTTTCTTTTAAACGTTTTAATGACCAAGCTACCGCAGCGCAGATTCTTCTAATCAATTTCTATCTCACATTCTTATAGTCAAACATCTGTATATTTTTTACTATCATTTATCGTAGAAATAGCCCAGAATATCAAATACATAAAATATAATTTAGTCTAGGTATTTTGAGAACAAGATTGTGTATATATTAGTTAAAATACCTAACAATTTTTTATAATCGTATAGACGATTAATATTAAAATTTGTTCTACCCCCATAAGTGTGACTTGACCGGTGTTGGAACAATATAGTAAATAAGAGAAGTAAAAATTATCTGTTGTTTAATTATTATTATCCAACCAAATATAGGTACTAACATTATTTCAGTTCACATACATTGTTTTAAACAACTATTGTTTTCCCAGAGGCAGCTGTAACCACCCATTAGTTGTTTTTTTTTAAACCTGCTCTGGCCATAGTGTATTATTCCTTTATTATGCAGAGACAGCATTGAGTGTAATCGGCAAATCTTTCTGCAATATATTCATGTTCAGAAATATGCACGCTTGTAAAAACGACTCCTGGAGCAGGTATCTATCTACACTAAGTATAAGTACAGCGATCTTGCGCAGACCGTAACGTCTGATGGGCCTGTTTGCGTTGACGAGCCCTATGGTTACTTGCGTAAGCTGCCGACCGACTTGTGTTCTCTGTAAATACAAAACTACAGGCAGATGACGTTTTGAGCACAACAACCATGGGGTAGTCTTTTGTCGTACTCAATCGACGCCATATTGAATTTGAGTCCTCACGTTTAAACTTTTTAAGCTAATTTACTTAAGGTTCATTTTTCAATGTACGTTCCTCGTAAATTTTCAAGAAACATAATTTTGGCCCAAAAATAGTTTTGGTCTTGCATTTCCAGTATACTAATTTTAGTTTTGTTCTTGAAATTGCAAGAACAAAACCGATTTTGCTCATCACTAGGCAAGGTGAAATTCCAGCCCATCGGTGCCAAGATAATATAGGACCTTTGGTATAACCCTGTAGAGCTTTATTCAATATTTTTCATAATTTTTGGTAATCTCATATATAAGGTAAGTAATACAATGGAGATGTTCAAAGATGATCACATATTATGTGGTTTCCTGCGCTGAATAAAACATGCTCGGATTTCAGTATATTTTCGAATTCTTGTTCAACGTTTTCTTCAAGTGTATCAGATTTTTCATGGTGCAAAATCTTACTGTTACTTGAGTCAAGCACTTCGTTACTTTCTACTGGAGTTGCAATGTTTGAATGTTTGCTTCTTTTGAATATTAACTGAAACCAAATTTATTCTAAGTTTAAGCTTTGGATTGATAAGATAAGAAGGGATAACTTTGTATTGATCGTATCAAGATTGTGCTATTATTGCAGCTAACTAGTAAGTAGGTATAAACTGCAATATAGGTAGGTACATAGGTAATATCAGTAATACTAATACCCTACTAATAATAAATAAGGGCGCTTGTGCACTCATTCGTATTCGGTTCGTATTTGTGATGCGTAAAAATACGATTCGGAATTGGCTGTTGCCATCACAATAAATGTAGGTACTGTGTATACTGATTCGTTTTCATGTTTTTTTTTTGTGTATCTTTCACATTGGGATCGCCGTATCTGATAATATGGATTGCCGTTAAATCGCAGAAAACTTACAAATTGCCGTACCTATAATTAGTAAAATACTACTAATTTTATCATAAAAGAATTTTTTTGCTCCTCATTTTTTAACGAATAAGTGTACAAGCGGTCATACGTGAATTTTCGATTCGTTTTTATGACGTTCATAGAAAATGCGAATTAGTGCAGAAACGCCCGAAGTCATACTAATATCAGTGATTTGAAATAATTTATCCTTCTTTTTTATGTAAATGTGTGCGATGCAGGCACGCGTATTCCGGTGGCTTCAGTACCTACCTACGCCACGAGCTTTGAAATCACGATAACGCCACTAAACGTACGATTAAAAAAAAATCTACGTTACTTACCTTATAAAAGCGAGGTTTTTCATATATCCAAACCGACAATATTGACATGATTATTAAAGTTATTGTAAAAAGTAAGTATCTTGTGGAATATGTGTAAGCGTCTAAGAATATATAATACCAGGAACTGGTCATAACTAATAATGTAATGCTGCTGAAGGTTTATTTGGAAGAATTACACAGCAACTAACTGTTACATTACCTCGTAGACAGAGGACAGACAGAGGGTATAAGTAAACTTAGTCTATGCATTAAGTACCTGCTTAAATGTTTTCCTTTTTTCAAGCTTTTTTCGTAGACAGAGGAATATTACCTTTTTTAATTGAGTACCTATCTACTCTACTCTTTGATATCACATCATGCAAAGAGAATTTAAACCCCTACGTTTGATACATATAATGTGCGGAATGTGCCTTTTTTTTTGCGTGGAAGTATTTTATGGACACCTGTCCGCCGGGCAGACGGAGGGGTTATTCCGGACTCCAAGTGGAACTGGTCTACCTGCTAAATCTCCGCGGTGTTCCTTCAGACTTCCTTTCGCCAGGGGTGAGGTATACTTACGCTCTACGCATGAATTCCTCCACCCCTAGCAGGTCTGGGCCTCCATTCCTGGTGGCCCCGTCTGTATTGGAGGGCCCTTGTCGAGAGGCGTTCGTGGAACACGTGCCCCGCCGTTTCGGGCCTGCTTCTGCTAGGGTGACAGATTGCCCTGGGCACATCACCCTTAGGCCTGCGCTCATGGGGGCCGTAGATCGACTAGCACCCTTTAACGCCCAGTGCGTCTTGTGCGGGACGAGAGACGGCTGGTCATCTCCCGCTTAAGCTCTGCCGCCTCCTTTGCATGCATCACCTGCTCGCAAAAGGGCGTCCCATCCGCTCTCACTCCGGGCCATGGCCTTTACCACGGCCGGAAGCGAGAGGCTTTCCACCCTAACTGCCGCGGTGAGTTCACGTCGCTGCTCTGCCCAAGCTGGGCATTCCACCAGCGTATGCAGCGCCGTGTCCTCAGGGCAGTCCCCGCAGTGATGGCACCGGGCTGTCTCTTCTCGGCCTATTGCGATACAGATACTTCCCGAAGCTACCATGCTCTGAAAGCATCTACGTCAACCGGAAAGAGAGGGCACCATGTCGTCTCTCCAGCCACTCATCCATGATGGGACTCACCGCCTCTACAGAGGTGTGCCCATGCGGAATGTGCCTGCGCCAAACCGTAGACAGAAGATATAATATGAGTCAATCACGTAAATTTTAGTATGACCCAAGCTTATATTTAATCATATAAGCTTCTTGGTATGACCAAACGCCATCAGGAAGAGCGTAAAAACTTTATGGTACGGTGCCTAGGTAGGTACTTTATTTTTTTTGTTATCGCTCTGGAAATGCATTTACGCATCCCTCCCGTCGGTACAAACTGTTGTGAGGGTATGTGGGACTTGCCGGGCGCCCAAATTACGCCCGGAATACACACTAAAACCACAGCGGCCCCTTCCATGACTATTAGTGGGGCGCCGGAAGATCATCTTACGACATTCTACTCTGACGGCCTGCTGACCAAGCCCACTGCCATCAAGGCGGTGGGAGGAGATGGGTGTAACGCCGTCTTCCACTCCCTGTTCGCCGCCGGTGGATTGAGTTGACGTGGGCTAATGCCTCGCGTACCCGCTCCCCGGCCTCCTTCAACGAAATTACTGCCTCGCAGAAGGAGGCCATAGACGTCCAGCACCTGCCACTGCTTAGCATTTGTGTGATTATGGTTGGCAGTGACAGGTCTCCCCCAATTACAGCTAAGAGGGCGTGGCGCTGGGGCTCCCAGGCAGGGCATTCTTCTATTGTGTGGCACGCATTGTCCAATGGCCCGCCACACTCATGACAACAGGGGGTCTCTTCTCTTCCTATTCGATGCAGGTACCCAACGAAGACCCCATGTCCGGTGAGCCTAGGTATACCTACCTACTTACATAATGTAGCAAAGAATAGGTAGGTACCTATACCTATTATAATTGCATCTGTCATGAAAAGACTGCAAATTTCTACCACCTGGGGGTTTAGAATCGTGTGCCTACTGAATCCATGATATTAATTATTATTGGTAGGTACCATGTAGGTACTCCGTGTATATGGTCACAAACACTGGCGGCTCCTTCAGGCTTGAAGGGACGGTTAAACGACCTAAGTCTGACGGAACCGCCGACTTCGGGCGAATGCGGTCCATCCTAGGAAGTGTAACACGGTAGCGTAGGCAATGTACTTATTGCCTCCTCGCAAAAGCAGACGACCTCTAGGGTCTATAGGTGCTCCATCCCTCGCTACTTCGACTTCCTTTTTTTTGTTAAGGTGGGAAAAGATTACCTAACCGCACTCCTCGTCGTTCGGGCATCGAACAGGGTAGTGTGGGGCCCTCACCAACTAAATAAATCCGCCGTGTGCCGTCTCTCCGCCTGTATTGGCGGACACTCGAAGTGTGTTACATTACTTCCGTAGCTACTCCTCATGTCTTTGATATAAGTAGGTACCTACCTTGTGATGCGAGTCTTCAAATCTTATGGCTGATTTTAAAACTAAGTATTAACGAATGGAGATAAAATTCCACGGCTCATCTGCTATCGAGAGCAAGCGCGGGATATTTAATATTATACTATACTAGACCTATATATATATATATATATATATATATATATATATATATATATATATATATTATATTATATTATATTATATTATACTAGACCTGTTGGTGATCTATTCTGAAGCCCAGAGGGCCTCGGGGGGTTAGGCAGAATCTCATATCTCACATGTCGATCGTATCGTGTTCACTGTGATTGGTTGAGAAACTGACGCGTGATGTCACAATAATCCGTTGGCCAATCATGGTGATCTCTCAACCAATCACAGTGATCTCGATACGATCGACATGTGATATATGAGATTCTGCCTAACCCCCCTGGTTTGACAATGACGGCACCAGCATGTGCGCCACCCTGCCATCGAATAGGTACCCTATTCGCCCACGATCCTCTCGAGCGTTTCTACTGGTCTCTACCAGCGGGACTGCGTCAACGTCGTCGGTCTTTGGATGCAGTTGCGCCCCTTAACAAATGACATGCAAGCTTCTATTCTCATGAAAATCTTAAGTTAGAATGGTCACTATTCTATGAAAAAAAAAATACAAAAGCATTTAAATATTATTATTTTAAACCCTTCGTCAATTATGCTTCTAATAATAAGCAAACCAATCTTTTTTTTTTGTTTAGGCGGGCAAAAATGTACCTAACCGCATACCCCGTCGTTCGGGGCAACGAACAGGGTAGTGTGGGGCCTTCACCAAGCAAACCAATCCTTAAGACGCATACTTATAATGCAAAACTGCTGAACTGCTACCTACAGAAGGAACGTCATACTCTTTCGTATTATAAGGTAATAATGATAAAACAACTCCAAGTAATTATTTTATTTTGTATTTACAAATTACATTAATCATAAAAATAATTTGTAGGTAATTCATATCACTTAGACATTATTTTACAAGACATGGTAAGATAATTTTAAAAATAGAACATTCTTTGATTAACATAATAATGGACACTTTATGATTAATGGTAGGTACATATTGTTGTAATCATACAGTATAAATGTATACTGACTTGTAAAACTCAACATTGATGTCACACTGATTATGAAAAAAAGTAAAGTCTATCTATAATCACAACCAGTGTGATTCAGTTAACATTTGAAATATCAAGAATGGTTGGATACCAACATTATCTATCACATTACCACGCACATAATTAGTTATACACACACAATAGGTATAGTACTTTATGCTCATGCCACACTAATGGAAAACGTCGTGATTATCGCGATGATGGACGTTTAACGTTGGTGTAGCCACGAATTATCGCGATAATTCGACAACAGCATTCACATTGTCATTTGACGTTAGGCGATAACTCCAGTGGCGCTACATCAAGGAGATTTAACGTTCAAGTGTGGCCACAAAATTTATCGCTATAACACAATTATCGCGATTATGGGCATTGACATTGCCCATTAGTGTGGCCCGAGCATAATGCTTAACGCAGAAGTCAAGATTTATTTAATTAGCTTTTATTGCCAGTTGTACAAATAAATAAAATTGTTTGTTTGTAATATCGTCTACATAGAAATCTGTTGTTTTCTTGTTTTGTGCGGAACATTAATCTATTTTTAAAAACAAAAGTATTTTCCTTTATTCGTTATAACATCAGCTATCTACCAGTGAAAGTCCTGTCCAAATTGGTCCAGCCATTCTGAAGGTTAGCCGGAACAGACAGACAAATATTTTAAAAATTGCTATTTGGTTATAGGCAATGTATATACTTTCATATGCATTTAGTAAAAAAGCTGTTATTAGACAGTCTAATTTTATTTATTTGCATAGATATACATTATTATTGTCCATCTGTTGTTATGGCTAATCTCCAAAACGGCATGAATTTTTAAAAAAAATAATTAGGATCCTGCACAAAAAATAAAATAACAAACCTCCACACAAGACAAAGTTGCGAGTAGCTAATTATAAAACACAACTCTAGGTATAGTAGAATATAGTTTTATGTATGTGTGGTTGTGAAATACTGGCCTTCAAATATTTGTAATACTAATGCTTATAAATTATTTGTTCAAAAATGGGCACTTCACAAACATATTTTTTTAGTAAACTAGTAGTATATATGCCCAAAAACTAAAAAACTAAATGAACACTAAATAGTATTGGTAGAATCATTAACCTTTTCACTTTCCATGTTAGCTAAATGGTGGGTAAATGAAATGTGTTACCAACTATTATATGTTTAGATGCAGAAGCAGCCTCAACATAAATCAATCAATTGACCATACCAACATCAGTTGATTTTAAAATAGTCTTGTTATGTTTATATATACATCATTTCAGCCATAGAAGACATTTTCTTTGGTATGTGGACTAATGTTTCAAAATAACTTGCTAGCTCATCTATAGTGACATCACAGGGAGGGTTGAGAGCTTGCTGCGAGCAACTTCCAGAGTGACTACTCTGTGATTTATGTTCTTTAGGCTCTTGTGTATTTGTAACTTCTTTTCGCCACCATTTGTTGTCATCATTAACTTCTCTTTCTCCCAAATTTTGTTGATTCAAGTTTGTTGAAATGGATAACTGATTACAGTTGTGTACAAGGGTGCATAAATTTAATGGATCACGTCCAACTATACCAGATAAATTTTTGTTTGAACCATCACACTCCTCAGTGTCAGAAATAATACTATTATTATCATCACAATTCTTTAAAATGTGCAATATTGGTTCTTTAAGGGTTTTATTGTATTTCTTTTTGTAGACCTTAGATTTTTTCACCTTTTTTTGTATACTACAAGTGCATTTAGATTCTTTTACAGATAAAGTATGTTTTTTAAATAAGTCCTTTTTTTGTGATAAACTAAAAGGATTGTTATTACTTTTATTTATGATGACCTTAATTGGCTCTATTTCAAGTCGACCCATTTCTTCTCCTAGCAATATTTCTTCTTTTTCCATGGCCTTCAGCTCTGTAAAACAATTTCTTTTATGAGTAGGTATATACTCACATATTATAAAACACACATTTATATTCACTTTAGAATATGATTATTTGGATCATTAAAACAACCCTATAAAGCAAAGCAACCATACACAACTAATAATATTGATATTTAAAATGTATATGAGTATCAATTTTAATTCCAAATTATAGGGTGGATGTTACTTTTGCTAGGGGGTTTTAAAAATTAATCAAACATAAATGATTAGAATAGCAACAAAACAACTAGACTAAAATGATTAGAATAACAACAAAATAAATCGCATTTTGAAAAGATTGTTTACAGTCCACCTTTTACCTACCATTAGATGCTTGAAGATGATAAATATAGAAACAATGTAGACAAAAACAGTCACAAGTGAACAATTACGATATGTAGTTATTAAATAAATCTGTTAAATAATAAGTTTTTGATCATTTTTATTTTGTTTACGTCATGGACTCATGACATGTTGTCATTGTCAAAAGTCAGTTTTTTTTTTTTTGTGAAACATCTAATACGAAGGGATGGTAAAATCGGCTGTTAGCGTGGCGACGCTTTTATTTTCCTTGTCCCGTTAAAATCTTGCAAGTTCAATTTGACACACTTCCTGGTTTCCGATTGAACTGAAATTTTACACGCATGTGTATATCGCGTGACAATGCAATATTATGATAACATGGAGCTGATCTGATGATGGAGATGGACATAGGAACTCTATAATGAAACGGTGCAACACCATCGAGTTTGGGCTCGTATGATTCGTCTTGCGCAGTACTTTGTGTCTAGATAATATCCAGGGTCTGATGATGAAGCTGGAAGGTGACCACAGTAACTCTATAGTGAAACGACGCAACCCCCTCGAGTTTGGACGCGTTTGATGAGTATTTTATGTTTAGATGGTATCTATGGTCTGATGATGGAGCTGGAAGGTGGCCATGCGAAACTCTGTAATTAAATGGGTCAATTTCATCGAGTAAGGGCTCGTTTGAAATGTCCTGACTAGAATTTCAGTCCTAGATGATATCCAGGGTCTGATGATGGAACTGGAAGGTAATCACAGTAACTCTATAATGAAACGTCGCAACTCTATCGAGTTTATACTCATTTGATTCGTCTTGTGGAGTACTTTGTTAAGGTATGATCATTTAATTTTACAAAATAATTTCGATGTTTTCACATCTGGTAGACGTCCCGCGTCTAGTTTTTTTGTTTAAATAATGGCTACTAGACACTGTTTGGTTTAGTGTGTTTATGATTCGTTTAGGCTGATGGCACTGCCGAAGCCTGTAATATATAAATTAAAAAAAAAATCTACGCCATAGGTCTGATGTATATTATAGATCTATGGTCTACGCCATGGCCATAGACTAAGTCTGTCTACGGCCATGGCCCAATAATATAGGCTGTGTTCCGATATACACTGTGAGCACTGTGCAGTGCTCATATTGAAGAAAAATCGTTCCGTTATAGACTGACAGTATACTGCCAGTGTTCTAGGGAAGTATATGACGTCATAAATCGTTGCTATTTTTGTACTGTGAGCACTGGCGTTTTATAGGTAAGGTGCTATTAGGGGTTTGATCACGTGATCAACAGTGTCCAGAAATATAACAACTTGCACTATTGTGAATTATTATTATTGAATATTGTTATTCAAAGATATCCAAACTTAGAAAATTTAAAGAAATTTTATTTATTATAGTTTGAAACCAAAACTGTATGAAATTAAAGTAATGACAGATCAGTATACTGGACTCCGTTCCATTATAAACAGTAGCCAGTATAACTAACTATAGAGGAACGCCTTAACAGTATAGCAAATTGATGTCACACCTTACAGTGCTCGCAGTGTATATCGGAACACACCCACTATTAGTGCTGTCACTGTCAGATGTCAGCACAGCCGAGCATAGATGTCTCATCTCTCACGTCGACTCATGTCAGTTTGTGACTTTGTGCCTTTGCCTTTATTTGATGGGTGTATTTACGGTTCCACATCGGCGAAGTATTTCTTTATATGTTCATATAATTTAACTTAAGTCTAGAAAGTGCCCTCGATCGATAGTAAATATCATAAAATGGCTTGTATTAGAAAAGATGTGTTTTGGATTGGCATAATATGCTTTATTAGTTTTTGTTATGGACAACATCTGAACTCTTCGTCGACATCCCTGGAAATAAGCGACCAGAAAACGAAAGAAAATGCTGAAATATTTCAAGATACTGTGATTAGCAATCACCATAGTAAACACAATGTTGAAGTAAGGCATAAAAGAGCTAGTATCCAGGATTCATCTAACTCTACTGCTTCTACTATAAAAAGTCAATTTAGCTCCACTCCAAGCTCTTCTACCGAATCTTCAAACAGCAGTACAGAAAAAACTGAGTCGTTACTATCGTCTGTTCTCGTAAACGTTTCAGCATCTGCATCTGCAGCACCTAATTCTTCAATTGTAAGTCCTTCAGATGCAGCTCCATTGCCTGAAAAAAGTTCAGCAGAAGATGAGCACAATAGTTCAATGGCTATATTTTTCGTGCTGTGTGTACTAGCACTTGGAATTTTATTAATCCATCTTATGTTACAAACTGGATTTTCTTATCTCCCTGAGAGTGTAGTCATTGTTTTTCTCGGTGCCTTAATTGGTATGTTGATTAACTTAATGTCTATTAGAAATATAGCTAACTGGAGAAAGGAAGAAGCTTTCTCGCCTACTGCTTTCTTTTTAGTACTATTGCCACCTATTATATTTGAATCTGGCTATAATCTCCATAAAGGTAATTTCTTTCAAAATATTGGATCAATATTGTTATTTGCTATAGTGGGTACAGCTATATCGGCATTTGTTATTGGAGCTGGTATATACCTCCTAGGTTTGGCGCAAGTGGTTTATAAGTTGAGTTTTGTAGAATCATTTGCCTTTGGATCCTTAATATCGGCTGTAGATCCTGTAGCCACGGTGGCAATATTCCATGCCTTGGATGTAGACCCAGTACTTAACATGTTGGTATTTGGTGAAAGTATATTGAATGATGCTGTTGCTATTGTCCTGACAACAGCCGTTTTGGATTCTAATGATCCTCTTATGTCTACTGGAGAAGCAATTCTTTCAGCCATCAATAGATTTTGGTTGATGTTCTTTGCCTCAGCAGGTATTGGTGTGTTGTTTGCACTTGTGAGTGCTCTGTTGCTTAAACATGTTGATCTTCGAAAAAATCCTTCTCTTGAGTTTGGTATGATGTTAGTATTTACGTATGCACCCTATGTGTTAGCTGAAGGGATTCATTTGTCAGGTAAATATAAATGTATTATTACTTGTATATTTATTACTTCTTATTTACTGTCACAGTTTTCTCTTAATGAGCTATATTCATAACATTTTCTATCTTTTTCAATTATTTTTTATTTTATCATATCTTAATGCTACCTTATGCATGCAAATATGTACGATTTCTACATTTAAATGAGGTTTGTTATGTATGGATCTCTAACATAAAGTATTATTAGAATATTTTGTGCCAAAACAACATGTTTAAATTTGCTTTATAAGTACATTTAAACAAAAGATTTGTCACAATTAATATTACTCCTTATCAATAGTGTCAACAGATCCTACATCTGAGAGTTAGAATATTGGTTAACACCATCACCAAGCAGTGAAATACAAATAAGTTGCGACCTTTTCTAGAAACTACTGGCTAGTCCTTTTATTACATCTGTGTGTCTGTGGGTAACGTCTCCCTGTCTAACACCTCTCTGCAGTTGGATTGGTTTCGTACTCCTTTCCTGAACATGGACTGACATGATGGCGTTTCTATGCAAGCACTTCAGCACTTTGATGTACCAATAGTCAATTTGGCACCGCTGAAGGGACTGCAGCACCGCCCAAGCTTCACACACGCCAGACACTGAGGTCGATTATATTCCTCGGTTTTCTGTATAATCTGGCGTAGCGTATGGATGTGATCTATGGTACTATAGCCTTTTCGGAAACCGGCTTGGTCGGGAGGCTGGAAGTCTTCAAGCCTGCGCGTGAGTCGATTTGTAATGACCCCCGAAAACAACTTATAGACGTGGCTTAAGAGTGAGATGGGTCTATAATTCTTCAAACGCTTCTGGTCCACGATTCTTGAACGTCCGGCTTTCCGTTTTTTGCCTGCTCTCAGAAGCTCCGTGGTGATTCCGTCGTCTCCTGTTGCCTTCCGGTCTTTAGTTGTTTGAGAGCCATTCTGATCTCGTACACGCTGACGTCCGGGATATCTTCGGTAAAGTGCCGAGTTAGCTTGGATCTGGGGTCTTGGACCAAGCCAACAGCAGGACTCTGGGATCTGTATAACTGTCCATAGAACTGCTGGACCTCTCTCAAGATCTCATCTCGGGATGAAATGACAGTGCCGTCGTTGGTCCTCAGTTTATTCAACTGGCTTTGGCCGAAAGACAGATCTCTTGCGAACGCTTTCAAGCCTTGGTTCCGCTCTATCGCCTCTTAAATACGGGTAGTATTAAATTGGTGAATATCGTGTCGCACAGCCGTGGAGATCTGTCTGTTTAACCGCCTTAGGCAGGACCAATCGGCTGAGGACTGGACTGTCATTTCTTTTCTCCTTTCATGAGTTTGAGAGTATGTTTCACGAGTTCTACTGACGCGACGAGCCTTGAAGTAGGTCCGACCCATCGGCGTGGACAGTTTGCACGAATTTGCTGTTCATATCGCTCGCTGATTCGCACTCATCTAGATATTGGAAGCGATTTTGTAGTTCGAGCTGAAAGCTCAGGGTTCTGGTATTGGGCAGGTGTTGGTCGGAGCGTAGACTTCATCAAGCGCGATCTCTCGACTTTCGTGCTAATATTCAAGATGCCCCTGACTAGTCGGTGATCACTCCCAATTTTAATCCTGCTGATCACTGAGACATCATTGCATATATGTCGTTTGTCGGACAAGATGAAGTCAACCTCATTTTTTACTGAACTATCAGGGATAATCCAGGTCCATTTCCGCTGGGGCTGCTTCCTGAAGTAGGAATTCATCATGTAGACGCCTTCCTTCTCCAGGAAACCAGCCAGCATCTGACCCCTGTGGTTCCTCTGCCCAAATCCATAGTGCCTTGACTTTCAGCTTATCGTCTGTCCTTTTGCGTAGTTTTGCGTTAAAGTCACCTATAACCACCGTGAAGGTCAGTGCGTAAACCTGTATGACCTTCAACGAATACCGTTTGGTTATTCTGAGTATAAGGTACGCTACCATACTCGACACACTTCTTACTCACTCACTCTCACTCTTCACGTTGCCTACGAGAGACCTGCGAACGATAAACCCGACACCCCCTTGGGACTGGTGGTTGCCCTCCCGGTGGAAGAGGAAGTTCCCGGACTGGAGGTTTGTCGTGCCCTCACCCTCTCTTCGGACTTCTGACAACCCTATAATGTCCCAGCGGATCTTGTTCAATTCCTCCTCCAGCTCGGTGATTCTCGTGTCGGTCCGAATTGTTTGTGGTAGCCTGGCCGCGACCGGAAATTCTTCGCACCCCCTGCTCCGCCGTTACCGGGCACGCTACCGTTAGGCAACAGAATAGTGGAGCTGCCGTGACTGGGGGCCATTTTATGTGTTTCGCTCATATGGGGGGATAGATCCTTATAATAAGTGAACTGTTTTTAATATAACTTTTTCTTGTCTTAGGTATAATGGCTATATTGTTCTGTGGTATAGTAATGTCACACTACACTCACTTCAACCTTTCGACAGTGACTCAGGTCACAATGCAGCAGACTATGAGAACACTAGCCTTCATTGCAGAAACATGTGTCTTTGCTTACTTGGGTCTTGCCATATTCAGGTAAGTACTTGATTTACTAAAACATAATATATTAAAACAAATATTTTTCAGGCTTTGATAATCACCGTCGGTGGCTGCTATGGCTTAGCGGTCTAGAGCACTTCTCCGGATTGGAAGAGACGTAGGTTCGAATCCGCTCGCAGCAAACCTCTCTTTTACTACTTTCAAAAATATTTTGTTCTATAAAGTAGTTGAGCATGTCAAGTGCTAAAATGCAGATCAAAAAATTTTAAAGATCACCTCTCTAAATAGTATGAATTTTAATTGCAAAATTAAATTTACTATATTGGAATAATGCGTGTAAATACATCCGATAGGTGGCGTGAGCCGTAAAGATATTTAAAAGCAATTGTGAAGTGTAAATTGGGAATCCCGTCGGTGACTGCGATGGCTTAGCGGTCTAGAGCACTTGCTTGGAAGGGACGCATGTTCAAATCCCGCTCGCGGTAAAGCACTCTTTATCCACTTTCACAAATAACTTGTTCTTTATCACCAACTTAACTAATTAGCCAAATATTGTTTTTGTCTTTTAGAAAGATGTGGATAATTATAGAAGTCTTGTGATCCTGTGAAATATGTAATAATAGAGATTGAAGAATTACATTGCTGTTTCAAAATGTAATATATTTATCTAATCAAAGTATCTATAGTCGTTGTTCTTTAAAAGAAGATCATAGCTTTCCGACGAATATCTGTGTACTTGAACTTCAGAAATTGAATGCATTTTGTACTGCTTCCTTGGAAGAAATTTGTTTTAACTTCAAAAAGTGGTAGTACCTAAATTGAGGCAAGGCCCGGCGAATGTGGAGGGAACGGATTGTTGCTTGTTAAAAATGCTAAACCACGGTAAAACAAAGTGATGCAGGGTGCGTTCGTTAGCCGTATCTTCTTCAAACGCAGCATTGACATTACGAGCATTTTCTGCTGCGTTAAGTCCTACTTCGGAACTAGTATTCGAATATTAGGTACTCTGATTTTAGCTGCATCCATCTTCGATTTCATGTCAGAAGCTGAATGCAGCTGAATGTAAAAATTATTTATAACATTCGAACATCAAATTTCATGTCTTTTTTTAAATTTTGACGTCCATAGTTTTTGTGGGAATATAGTTTATTTTTTCTCTGAAACCTGACACTATGTAGGTTTAATTTTTATTCAGTGGTCAGTGCGAAAGTGGTCAGAGCGCAGCAACGGCAACTAGATATTTAATCCCCTATAGGCAGGTATTGTTGCATTAGACTCCGCCCTTTGCCTCTCATTTATACAATAGCATACTTGATCTCGGTTGGGTCTTTCAAATCGCGGTCTGAATCAACATTTCAATGATTTAAAGTCGATGTTATAAGTATAACCCATAATATTAACTCTCGACGAGTCGCTACAATAAATTGAAAGTGCTCTAGTTTCATGTTTTGTAAAATTACCGTTCAAGGTTTGTTCAAACTCGTTATTGGACAATTGCGACACATGGGTACCAGATTACGTGAAAGGTTGGGTTAACGCAGTAAATAAGGTTTACAAATAATACTTAATCACTCTATCTGCATTTATATTTATTTTTTATCAATTTAACAAGTGATACTATATATACTTAATTCGCGATTAATTAGCAAGTCTTCAGTGTTGCCAGCGGGCTCTTACCGAAAGTTACCTGAATTAGATAAAAAATAACCTTTTAGTGGGAAAAGTAACCTTTTATGTTTTTTTCCAATATTAGATAGTAATTTGCAAGTGAGCTACAAGCAGAAACGTCGACAATTATACCTACAAACGTAACTTTACCTAAATCTAAAAAAAAAAACAAGTATAATACAAATTTTGAAAATGTGATATTTAGAGTTACGGGCAGGATTAGAACCTTCATCTCCTGCAAAACTGTTCCTGAATTTGGCAAATTTTCTGAATGACAAAACTACGTAACAAAAATATGTACATTCGCCTTCACCATCCTCATTGTATTTTATTTCACTGTTCTGACTATTGACCGCACATGGCGGAATGATTTAGAAACTGATCTCCCACTCGAGGGTTCGATTCCCATACACAAAGTATACCTACAAAGTTGTCCTTTCTCTTTGTGTGATCCACAAAAATTGCATGTAGGTCTTACGTGCATACAAGTTGAGAATTTCACATTTGAGTAGGTTGATAGTACATTATTTTATTTTTTGCCTCTCATGGTCAGTGCAATACCATTACGATTCATTGTTTCTAATATAGTGTTATGTGCAGCGTCGCGAGCATCCCGATTTTTATAAAGAGGACTTTTTAATTCTCAAAGGCACTCGTTTCTGTGATACTCGCCAATAAAGATGATTTTGTGTAATGTACAAATAATTGTTATAACACTGGGTACCTTTACTTTGTGTCCGTTACTTGTATGTTTGTAAAGTACACGGCGAAATAGGGATTATTTGCTGGCCTGTACTCTATAATATAATGCATTAAAGAAAATCGGTTTTTAATAACCAGTGCGTCTCTTATAAGCTGAAAGTCCTAAGTCACCTTTTAAATTACCCGACTTAGTTCTGTATTCATTTCTAGAGATAAAATCTTTTGCTTTCGGACAAAATTTCTTCAACTTCTTACCATAACTTCTTTGATCGCATTTTTTTGTACGTATACTACGGGGAATGCTATATATTTTTCTATCACAAACAGAGGACGTTTCATTGTACTATAAATACACAAACATTCGACTAATACCAAGGGGATGAAGAGCATTCAGCTCCATACCTAGTTTGTGTAAAAACCGAAATGCTGTAATACAATTCGGTTCTCTTTATCACCCCACTCATTGATATATACATCAATGACCCCACTCTATTTTAATATCAAAAGAATGTATTTGTATTTAGATATTTTTATATATATTTTTACCATTTGACACGCTTAGCCATATACTTACATTAAACACAAAGTGGAAAATGTGAAATCGAGAGCAGTTGTCACGATGACTGAATTGGCAAAGCGTCTGGACGGTATCCAGGAGATGCAGGTTCAAATCCTGTTCGTGACTGTTATTTTCGATTTCACATTTTCCACTTTTTTGTTTAATGAATGTATTTGTGATTTGTATTTTAGCACTTATGTCAAGTGCTTACTTTAAACAACAAATTATTTGTGAAAGTGGAATAATAAAGAGCGAGAAAAAATGTTATCTATGCCGAAGTAATTTAAATTATTAGAAATAATCATATTTATCTTTTAATTAAACCGGCGAGTCAAGATGATGGGAACTCTTTTATAAATACGAAATACATGACTCGATCACTAAATACAGTTGTTTATGTTCAATCAATTGAACTAAAACCTTGCACGAACGGCCTCGGTATCTCTAGTTACTACTGGATAAATTGTCTTGGTACGTACGTTTCGTTTACATGCTTGGTATCAAACTATTGCAGACCCTTATGAAATGACCGATCCGTAGTTAAGGTATTTATGAAAATTCAGTATGTATCAGAAAAAAGTGGTGTGGTGTTAGGAGCCATCCTCAAAAAGCGAGCGTCATAGCGACGCTTGATTTATCAGACAACGGAAATTACGTACACATTAGTAATGTACTTTTTTAGTACCTATCTGGCAAAACAAAATAATAAGTTTCTTTTTAAATTGTTTCTTAAAAAAAAAACAAAAACAAATTATTTTTTATGCAGCTTTAGGCATCGTGTGGAGCCAGCACTCGTAGTATGGAGTATAGTCATGTGTCTACTTGGAAGAGCCGCCAATATATTTCCACTCGCTCTACTCTGCAACAAATTCCGTGAACACAAGATAACTAAGAAAATGATGTTCATTATGTGGTTTAGTGGTAAAGTATTTTTTTAAATTATTTACATTGTATCCATAAATTAGTATTTTCCCTAAAGTTTTCCTACTTATTAATATTATGAATTTAAAAGCTTATATGTTTCAATGTTTGTTACTCAATCACACAAAACAACTAAATAGATTTGGATAAAACTTGGCACACGTATCCCCTTACTAATAAACTTTGTATAAGCTCCGAATACTCGTAGTTATTCAGTGTTTTTTTCCGTTCTTTCAACGTCAAACTGTCATATTAATTAATTAGTGACAAAGACAAAACACTGAATAACTATTCGGCGGCGGTTATACAACGTTTATTACTTAGGGCAGAAATAGTTTATTTGCCTTTTTATCTCGAAAAAAATAGCGTTTCTTGTGGGAATATGAAAAATTTAACTAAAGGTGTATTCACTGCAAAGGAAGGTATAGAAGTATCTGAAATCCTCGGGAAATAGCTACTCGTAGTTGTTAAATAAATCCTAACTATACCTAACAAAGCTGTAACAGAGCTGTGTCTGTACATTTAAGGTATTTGAGAAAAAAATACTGTAATAAGCTATACATACATAGGCGTGTATGAATATTTTGTGTGTTTGTTTGTCTGTTTGTTCGTTCGTGCATCACGCAAAAACTACTGAACGGATTTTGACGCATGTTTTTTTATTTGATAGCTGTTGATTAGACTTAAAAACTAGTAGTATATATGTATTACGCTGTGTGGGGCCGGCTTTAGAATTGTCCCACCCCTCTCTACCCACGGGAGTCGTAAGAGCCGACTGAGGGAATACCGAGGGAGTGGGCAGCAGCACTCCCTTGAGTATTAACAACATCCATTGCGATCGCCAACCCGCCTGCCAAGCGTTGCGATTACGGCACTATCCCCCATTTCTTGGGGAGGCCTATGTCCAGCAGTGGACGTTGAAAGGCCGATGGATAGATGGATGGATATATGTATTTTATCCCGCTGCTTTATCAGGAATCTGATATTGAATTTAAAAACCAGCTTTTGGCTGCGGCGGAGCCGTGGGCAAAGGCTAGATCATAAACCGAAAATCATGATTTGATGACGCATGCCTATAATAGTTACTAACTTTTACATAATAATATCATATATTGAGTTGATTGTAATTTATAAATATACGCACACGAATGTTTACAAGGCCACATACATATTTTAACTGCTGTGTAGATATTTAATTTCACCGTTCAGTTATACACTCCCTTCTCTTATACGATCATAGATGAATAGGTACATAGTTTCAACCCATTTTATAATTTAACAAATTAGGCGTGATATGCTGTTCTACGCTCCAAAATAAATCCATCGATCTAAAACATAAAAGTTGTTACTAGTGTGTTTGTGTATACGACACGGAAGTATTGGATGAACGTTACTTGCTTTAACGTCAGTTAAAAAACAAATTAATTAGGTACCAACAGAGAATTACTATAGTATATTAGGTATTAATTACGCTTTAACTGTCTCGGTGGCCTAGTCGGTAGTGTATACGACTGTGGATCATGAGGTCTCGGGTTTTGATTCCCGAGTTGCGCCAACAAAAAATTATTGGGTTTTATTCTTGTTTCTCAATTGCAGCCCAAAGTTAGCGGTGTTCAAATCAAGGACTGCAAAGAGATTGGTATCAAGTTCGATCCGCAGTCCAGGGTCCTCGCATGTCACACATCTCTGATTTTTCTAGATTTTTCTAAACTATGTGCATTTGTTTAAAAATGTTAACTGCTCGATAAAGGAAAAAATCGTGAGGAAACCCGACTTATCTCCACGGCTTGTGAAGTCTTCAAACCCACAAAGGGCCAACGTAGAAGACGGCCTGAATCCCTTTCTCTGACCCGTGCCCACTAGTGAGGCAGTAATGGCTTGTTAAAAAAATAGATATTATAGCTAAAACTTTGTTTTATCCATGTTGTATTACTTTTGGAATCTTGTTGTTAGATATGGAATAACGGAAAGGCATACGTTTTCAAAATTAATAATACAATACTTCCTGATATTTACGCGAATGTTACACATTATGAAATAAAACTACGTATACGGAATCTATCGCGGTTATTAAGGCTGATATATTGTTTCTTTTGAACAATATATCAGCCTTGGACGTCGAACATCTAAGTCCACCCGTGATCATGAATGCTGTAAAGTATTCGAAACGTCGGGATAGTAGAAAATCAAGTAAACGCGATAGATTCCGTAAACGTAGTTTTATTTCATAAATAATAATACACTTGTATAGTTACTATATATACTATATACTATACCTTTTTTATTTTATTTTTTTGTTTAGGCGGGAAAAAATGTTCCTAACCGCACATCCCGTCGTTCGGGGCAACGAACAGGGTAGTGTGGCCTGCACCCACTAAAGAACCCCGCCGTGTGCCGTCTCTCCGCCTTTATTGGCGGGCCACTGGAACTATGTTACATTCCTTCTGTGGTCCGCCGGCGGCTTACCCTTTCGGGTACCCTCTACTGAGCGACGCATCCACGCACGGAGCGTCGCACCTTCTCGGGAGGCCTTGCGGGTGACGGACGTTCCCTGGTCCATCCACCCGCAGCCTCAGCTAGGGCGGCATGAGGCGCAAGTACTTGCGCCTGCGCCGCCCCGGTCGCTGGCGGCGGTTCGGGTCAGCGGAAGAATCCTCCTCCCTGGCTCTCTCCGCCGCTTCCTTCCGCGAGATAACCTCCTCGCAGAAGGCAGCGACCGCGGCCCAGTTCCTGTCGCTGCGAAGCATCGCTCTAACGACGCTTGGCAGCGAGAGGTCTCGTCCTATTTCCGCAATGGGTTCACGGCGCTGCTCGGCCCAAGCCGGGTACGACTCGAGCGTGTGCCGCGCCGTGTCCTCGTCACAACCGCAGTGGTGGCAGCCCGGAGTCGCTTCTCTCCTTGCGACTATGTGCAGGTATCTGCCGAAGCAACCGTGCCCCGACAGCACCTGCACCAGTCGGAAGGTAAGGACTCCATGCGGTCGCCCTGCCCACTCCTCCAGCACCGGCTGGAGCGCCCCTACGGTCCAAAGACCGGCCCGGGGCGCCTCCGACCGTGCCCTCCACCTGGCCATGGCAGCTCGGCGGGCGTTGCCCTGCCACCTGGTCACCTCCCTGGGTAGGGGGCGTCCGCCCCCCTCCCGCTCTTGCGACGCCCGCCGATACACCTCGGCGAGCACCTCCGCCTCAAGTCCCACGGGGGGATTCCGGCCAACACGCAGGCCGCCTCCGTCGACACCGTGCGGTATCCGCGTATGACCCTGGACGCAACGACTCTCTGTGGTCTCCACAGAAGAGCCCTGTTCAGTGCGTCCAGGGACCCCGCCCACACGGGTGCGCCGTACAGCGCCATCGACCGGACCGGGGGTCCGCGTAAAGCGCGTTTCTGGGTGCGGAGCTTATTCAGCGCCGCACGGTACGGGCGACCCCAGGGGTCACAATTGAGGCCGTCCAGCATCTCCTGCCTTTTCTCAGTTTCGAGGACGTCGCACACGGGGCATAGCCGAGTCGCACACCTGCGTGATCGCAGCGCGAAATCGGCCAGCCTCAAAGTCCATCTACTCAGTCAGGGCTGGTGAGGACAGCCACGATTGAACGATGTCTGCCTCCGCCAGTAGGTCCCTATCCAGCCTACCCACACCCCACCGGGGGAACGCGGAAGTTCTGCGCGCCGCGTGAGCCCTGCTGGGGCCCTGGAGGGATCGGGAGGCCTCAATCGGGATATACCGATGGCCGGACAAGGTCTCAACCTCCTCCAGGACACACCAGTTCCTCACTCGTGCTGCGACGTTGGGGCTAGCGAACGAAAGATCCACTATAGACCCGCCCCGTTGCCGCACGCACGTGTTGACGGAGCCTCTGTTTAATAAACAGAGGCCCGTCGACGCCGCCCACTCAACAACCGCCGCCCCGCGAGCATTGGTCGCAGGGGACCCCCACGCCGTGGATTTGGCGTTGAAGTCCCCCACAACCAGGACGCGGCTAGGTGCCAAGCGCCGCAACGAGGTCTCTAGGCTGTTAAGCCGGACCCCGAAATCAGCCAAACTCCGGTTGGGGGAGAAGTACACGCCGTACAGCGTAACTCCCCCCC
This sequence comes from Leucoma salicis, assembly GCA_948253155.1. Classification (NCBI taxonomy): domain Eukaryota; kingdom Metazoa; phylum Arthropoda; class Insecta; order Lepidoptera; family Erebidae; genus Leucoma; species Leucoma salicis. The sequence continues at coordinate 18,569,340 of OX411818.1, forward strand.
AGTCGGCCGCGACGTATCCCGTACCGCTGTCTCTGATCGACAAGGGCGGGGTACGAAGCGCCGTGGAGCTGACGATTGCCACGGAGCCATCGCGGCTGCTCGCCCAATTAGGGCGGTCAGGAACGCAATAAGGCTCCGCAGCTACGGCTAAACCAATCACCTACTCGCTCCACCATGGTTTGCAGGAGAAGATCCTGCGCCCTGGCGGAGTGGTTGAGATTCGCCTGGAGGTGGACAGCGTTACGGTTGAATGTTAGGCCGTAATCATATCCTCCTCCACCCGGGCCGGCGGCGAAGCCGCGCTATGGGGGGCAGCCTGGGCCGATTGGCTGGTCCCCCCCTTTTTTGGGCCTGTAGTGGCTGGAGGTCTACACCCCTCCCGCCCCATGTAGTGCAGGTTGCCGCCTTATGCCCTGCCTGACCGCAGCGGAAACAAAATTAGTGCACGTCGGTCGGGTGTGTCCGACCGCCATGCACTTATAGCACCTTGCAGGTCGGGGCTCCAGCACGGTAACCCGCGCGCCAGGAGGCCACGAGGAGCCTGCCTGCGTCAGCCAAGATTTTAGCCGACGCGGCAGGGCAACACCCAGACGGTACCCACACCGCCTGGTCCGGTCCTAATGGAGCCCACTCTGACGGCATCCGAGCATCCGGTTTTCAAGGCAATGGCCTCCCGGACGTCGTTAGCCGTCACCGAGTCGTCCAGGCCGGAAACGCGCAGTTCAGCGCATTTCACCGGTCTGGCGATGCAGACTACACTGCCTTCACCGAACAGACCTCGTAGCCTCGTGGCTATCGTATCAGCCATTTTGGGACCTTCCGCCCCAGGGAACACGAGGATTCGAGCCCCTGTCCGGGCTTAGTGAGTCCGGGCGGTGACGCCTCCGATGTCGGAGACGTCGATCTCCGCACGGGCCTTCCTCAAAATGGCCTGATAGGTCAGGCCCGCTGCCGCCTCCGGCAGCATGGTGATCACCACCGCTGCCGTTTTCGGCGTCTGAAGCTTGCGCTTGCGCGAATTCTTTTTGGAGCTGGGCTTGCCCCCCGGCGCTACAGGGTCCACGGCTTGGGCAGCAGCCCCAGCCGCAGATCCCCTCTTCTTTTTACCCTGGGACTTCTTCCTCCCGCCGTCCACTATCTGCCAGCCCTCGTCAGAGGGCGCAGGGCCGGAAGTGGCGGGTGGTGCGACTTGACTTGAGTATTGAGGTATGTTTGCTAGGGGCCCGCGAGGGCTGGCCAGCACGCGGAAGGGGAGGGAATCGCTCCTTGGGCTGGCCCTTGGAGCGCTGCCCAGCCTTCTGCGCCGTCTTTGGCTTACTAGCCTTGGGGGCAGCTTTGCCCTGCCCCTTGGGCGGCGTAGCAGCCGCAGCCGTGGAATATGTGCCCACGCGGCCACCCTGGCAGGGCAGCACCCGCTCCGCGACCATGCGCGGCATGGTTGGATACAACGAGTTGAGAGTTAAGCGTGAGTTCGCACTTGCCTCTTATTTATTTCAATTAATTAGAGGCAACATACTTAACGACAATATATTAAAGCTAGTGAGTTTGAGTGTGCTGGATAGATATATGTGGCGGCGACGTCGGCCGCGGCTGTTCGCTGTACCTCGTGGTCGCTCTAATCTGGTAAATGAGGCGCCCCTGACGCGAGCACTTCGCACTCTTAACCTTGTATCAGAGGACATAGACATTTCATTGTACACTGAGTGAATTCACAACAATAGCTTTATATATTTTATGTTATAGAGTATAATATATGCTGCACTGTCGAGTTAGGCCTTGCCTGTAATGATAGTTGTAAGGTTTGGTATAAATAAATAAATTTATAAGCGTTGCATAATGTAATACTATGAAATTATATTTTAACTTATCTGGATTTATTTGTCATGCATATTATACGAGCCCCGATGCAAAATAGTTCGTCTAGTGTGAAATTTTCTCTGTGAGATTTTTTCTAACTTTATTATTTTTGTATATCTATATAAAATATTAAGCTGTTCTACTATCACATGTCGCGTTACTTATGACATTTTTTAATTATGAACCAATAAACTATTTTAGCTTTTTAAATTTATACATATCCTGTTTTAAATTCGTAGAAGCTATAAGCAAAATAGTTCGTCTAATTGTTAATCGATGCAAAAGAGTTCGTCTATCGGTGAGTTAAATAAGATTATTCCTTCTTTGTACAATAATGTTGCATAATTTAAATTTGTATAAGTAAGTCTGTGTCATTTGTTAAGGGAGACAGTATAAATTCTGAAAATTTCAGTTTTTTTCATTAGTTTTCAAATAACAACGGGTCATGGCAAACCCGTGTGTGAAGAGCTTCGAAAGCGAATAGTTTGTGGGGTCGATGCTGGCAAATCAAGCTACCAAACATCTAAAGACTTGATACTAACCAGCTCTACAGTCCAATCTATCATTCAGCACTATAAAAAGAATAGAAAGTTCTACTTCTTGTTTGAAGAAAACTGGTCGATCACGCATCACAAGTGCAGTAGAAAACAGAATCCTGAAGAAAATTATCAAAAATAATCGTCGTGCTCGAGCTGGAGAACTCACGGTACAATGGATGGACATGATTCACAAAGACGTCTCAGTTGATACTTGCAAAAGAGTCCTAAAAAGAATGGGTTACGGATATTACACCGCTAAGGAGAAACCACTGTTGACTGCTGTACAAAAGAAAAAGAGGTTGAAGTTTGCTCGTGATCATTTAAATTGGACTTCCGATCAGTGGCGTAGTATCATTTGGTGTGACGAGTCCGAATTTGAAGTGACAGTCGGCGATGAATGGAAAAAAGTGATTCGGAACAAAAATGAGGCATTTCATACTGATTGTCTCAGACGCAAAGTGAAGTTTCCGGCGTCTCTTATGATATGGGGCTGCATGTCTGCACAAGGTGTTGGTGGTATGCAGTTTGTGGATGGTTCTATCTTAGCTGCAAGGTATCAAAACCTTTTGGAAGAGAATTTACTGCCCTCTATTCTGTCACTTTAGCATCAAGATTCCTTCATTTTTCAACAGGATAGTGCTTCCTGCCATACTGCAAGGACAACAAAGACGTGGCTACTGGCGAAAAGCATCCCTACAATCGAATGGCCATCTAACAGCACGGACTTGTCGCCGATCGAAACCCTATGGTGGAAAATGAAAAAAGTTTTCCGTAAAAATCCTTCAAGATCGAAGAGCGACTTAAAGGCTAAACTCTTGGCTGTCTGAGAGTCAATTACGCCTGAAGAGTGTGCAGCGTTGGTTGCAACCATGCCTCTTCGTATTAAAGCTGTCATTGTGAGCAAAGGCGACACAACTAAGTGGTAGACGAACTATTTTGCGTGAGTGACAAGGGTAGACGAATACTTTTGCTTTGTTTTTTAGAATATTTTTTTAAATTTTTTATGTTACGTAAAGTCATGAAAGAATTTCAGTTATCTTAAAATAAACTTTAAAATGTTCCTCAAATTCTGACTTACTTTACTTTTTATTCAACGTTCTTAATTATTTTACCAATATTTACTTTCTATATTTTACGCTTTGCACTATTTTCCATACTAGACGAACTATTTTGCATCGGGGCTCGTATTAGCACAATATCACAATTAAAAATGTTTGACGGAGTTTGCTGATAAAGGTCTTCGTGATACTAAAGAGGTTTATTAACTTACGTCAAACATAATAATTTAGGTTTAAACATACATAGTATAAAGTCGTTATCCGCGTTTGTCCGTTATCGTCCGTACCAAATATTTTCTAAGGAAAGTTCATATTATGTACTGCACAGATGGCGGAGTGGTTTTGATATCGGCCTCCCGCCCGAGTGTTGTGGGTTCGATTCCCACACAGGACAGCTCTTTGTGTGATAAACAAATAGTTGTACTGAGTCTGGGTGTACTTTGTGTCCGTTAAATTGTATGTTTGTAAAGTCCCCCGCGATAAAAGGATTATTCCTTGGTCTTAAAAAGAATAAAAACATCCTAATAACTTTTTTTAAGACATGATATACTTTAAAATACTGTAAAAGAGTTGTTTGTTGTTCTTCAAAATAAAAATGTTAAAGATATCAGCGTTAGTAAACGGATACACTGTGCGAAGCGAGGGTGGGTCCAGTTGAGTATAAAAGTACATAATTATTTTCATTTTTCAGGACTAAGGGGCGCTATCTCTTATGCCTTATCACTGCATCTTGGGTTTTCTGATGAAACACGTCACGTCATTATCACGACTACTCTTATTATCGTGCTGTTCACCACTTTGTTCTTCGGTGGGTCGACAATGCCCTTATTGAAGTTTTTAAGGGTAAGTTAGAAAATATTTTGGATGTGTGACGTTGGCCGCTAAAATACATATCTAGTCCTTCCATTAATATTGTTACAAGTAAAAGATAGTTTTTTTTTTCTGTTGTAGAAAACATTTATTATTGTAGTGTGTGCTAGCTTTATACATTAATATAATAGTATTAAAAAATATGCAGCTCTATTTAGATATTTTATATATATTTTTAGCATTTGACATGCTTAGCCATATACATTAAATACAAAGTGAAAAATGTGAATCGAAAATAACAGCCACGAGCAGGATTTGAACCTGCATCTCCTGGATAACGTCCAGATGCTTTGCCAATTCAGCCATCGTGACAATTGCTCTTGACTGCTAATTTCGATAACACATGCATACTTAACGTCCTGGTTTCACTTTGTGTTTAAAATATGCAGCTCATTCAAATGATCTCTATTGGCCATAATGAAATCCTTTAAACGTTGAGGCTAATTTATCAATTGAAACGCGCATTTTCTTTATGGGAAAATTCTTCACTGCCAATGTTACGGATCGCTTTAAGGCCTCCAAATTATCATAGCGCTTAGACACTGTCATACTTTCTAAAACTTCCACAAATGATAATCCAGTGAATTAAGATCGGGACTATGGCCAGTCTCCAGCTCTGATGCTCTTTTTATGACCCGGTGCTGAGTCTTGCTGAAAGTACCATTCTTAATTTTGGAACAGGGTGTTGTTAAGCACCTTGTTAAGAATCGTGTCTTTATACACCGATCTTTTCAGATCTTTTTGACAAAAATATGGCTTAGTCACACGATTTTCTTAGCAAGCAAACTTACTATCGTAAGATTGGCTGTTAACACTTCAAATTTTATTGACATTTTGATTTTGCAGGCAAACAAGAAGACTAAGCGTTCGAGGTCTCAGCGCAAACAAAAAGAAGTCAGCTTGTCCAAAACAAAAGAGTGGGGGCAAGCAATAGATTCTGAACATTTATCAGAAATAACAGAAGAGGAACTAGAGGTCAGTATATATATTATTAAGTGTTAAAGCCTAGTGAGGAGATAAATAGACTACTACGCAGACGTTTTGAGCTGTCTTGGAACAATCGAGGGCAAGCTACATGCCCTCGATTGTTCCTGTATCCATCCATATTTGTCGAGGAGTCCTATCAACTGCAGAGAAACTCAAATGGCGGGTAAGGGTAATTTTATTAGATTGCACAGATGGCAGAATGATTTAGATACCTACCTCCCTTTCCCACATAAGACAATTCTTTGTGTACTCCAAAAAAAGTTGTTCTGTGTCAGGGTGTACTTTGTATCCGTTCCTGTAAGTCCCCGCGATACAGGGCTTATTCCCTAGTACAGGGTCTTTAAATTATATGTAAAAACAGTTATATAGGCACTTATTGTGTATTTTCTTTTATATTTCAGGTAAACTATTCACATGCAACGAGATTGCGAGGCTTTGTGCGATTAGATTTGAAATATCTCATACCTTTCTTCACGAGAAGATTCACGCACCAGGTTTGTGGACACTTTAGTGCCTTGTTTATTAAAATTACAAAGTTTATAGTTTTTAGAAATGGAAAACATCACACCGCAACCTTCATGCGTTTGGGATTTAGTCACAGTAAATATATATAAACCAGTACGGAAACTAGGAACAAATCTTTAGAAACGGCACACTCACACAGACGCGCGCATCTACGAGAATCTAAGCACCCCTGGCAGTGCTGTCAGTAGCGGGTGTCGCGTCTTGATGAGTGGTTGTGCCATGCGTTATTTGTTTTCTATGAATCGTAATAAATTTATTACTAATATAATAAAGAGGAATGATTTGTAATTTTGTAAGTATACAAATAATGGGCATGTGGAATATTTTTGAAGTAAATACTAGAGATGTCACGAATAGTGATTTGGTCGAATACCGAATATTCGGCGAGGTTCTTGGCCAAAGCGCCGAATATTCGGCAAAACTTAGTACCTTTCGCGGGTGACAGATTTTAACCTGCATCACTTCAAGTAGTATGATGACGACGCGCCGTAGACGCTTTTGTTTCATTCGTGATTGAGTCGTGTTATAACACGCTTTATTTGTTGATCGTTGGTATGTTTGATATTAGCGTTGCAGTGTAATTTAAGGACCCCACAGATTAAGAGTTCGCCCGCAGTCTCTGATCCCATCAGATGGCCTGTAGTCCAAGGTCTGCATAGCCTTAAAAATAGCATTAAAACTATTACATCGATTATTAGATTATTTCTTTGTGAGTATTATTATGCAAAAGACGGGCTTCGTGGCGTAGTCGGTAGTAGTAGTCGGTGTAACCGACTTCCGTGCACGAGGTTGTGGGTTCGATTCCCACTCAGGACAATTATTTGTGTGATGACACAGATATTTGTACTGCGTCTGGGTGTTTTCTGTTTATTATATGTATGTATTTACAAAAAAAGTAGTATATGTATTATATCCGTAATCTGGTACCCATAGCACAATCTTTAAGCTCAGTTTGGGACCAGAGGACGTTGTGTGAAAATGTCAGTAAATATTTATTATTATTTATTTATTATTATTATAATTTCTTTTCGTGATTACTATTCGGTATTCGCCCGAATAGTTAGCAATATTCGACCGAATACCAACTAGTGAAAAAATACAGCCGAATAGCCTAATACCGAATAGTTGCCGAATATTCGTGGCATCTCTAGTAAATACTTCTCGCGACTTGAAAGTAACTCGCATCTTTTTTCGGATACCGCGCGTAAAGGTTACACGCACTTATTATTATTTTTTATACTACCTGGGTGGCAAACAAGGATACGGCCCACCTGATGATAAGCGGTAATTGCAGCCTATAGGCGCTAGCAACCCCGCAGATATCACATTACAGTGACTTAGAGTGCCGGAGCCCAAATCCCCTCCCAATCCTCTTCTAATTATCCCTGCTATGTTTTCTTTATAATCCTTCCTATAGTCTCCTTATTATCCTTAGTATACTTCCTAGCCTCTCCTTATTGCCTTTCCTCTCCAGCTCCCATCCCTTTCCATGGAGTTGGTGTTGCTAGCGTCTATAGGCTACGGTAACGGCTTACCATCTGGTGGGAACGTATGCCTACTTGCCACCTTCGTAGTAACTAAAAAAATAGTTACCCCACCATTAGTTTTAGTATTAATTTGTGACATTTTATTAAGTGACGTAAAATTTACAATAATATAAGTAGTCACAATCGATCTTTGTGTCTCTGAAGTTAGCCACAGGGCAATAAGTGGGCATTGTGACAGAACCATACGATCAGTGCTGACCAATTCAAATGTTATTACTTGATTAACAAAACAATCGAATGAGATCATAATGTTTTCATATCTAATTATTTAGGTTCTATTGCACGCCTCATAAGCGAAGCGTTGAGGTGTGCACTACACCCGTTTTTCACGGAACAACTGATTTTTCAAACTTAAATTGTCTCTATTTATCATATATTGCACTTGTAAAACAATATAAACACACACTATTTGAGTATCAAACTCATGATATTTTTTATGCCATATTTGTTATTTAAACTAGTTAAAAAACTATTTAATTTTTTTTTGTGGTGAACGTCCGTTTTTGTATGTAATGTATGTTAACACACAAACGAAATACTTTACTTTTCTTTAGTCTTTTTTTTTCTTTTTATCTTTAGTATTACTTCAAATAGAGCCCTATTACTTTTCACGGTCTGATTCGATGTGGTTTAATTGTTATTAAATAAACAAAAAAATAATGAATATTTACGCTCGACGCGACACTAAAACCAGCGCCTTTCATGAGAACTACCTTTTTACGTACGTATAGCCACCGGTGGTTTTACTATCGTCAACAGAACGCCGTTCGCCCTGCAGATACATTGTTTTTTGTTAAAAAAACGTTCTTACCTTTGCTTGACGAACTGATGATATTTGTCAAGTATAATAATTATTTTATCCATAACAATAATTAAAAACACTAAACACACGTAAATAATAACACACCAACTTTATAAAACACGAAAAAAACATATTTTACATTCCACAATTTTTACGACACTGAAATGTCAACCTTGACGTAATGACGTTTCAGTTCATTTTGACGGCCGGGCGCAAGGGATTTTACAACTTGTTTTTACAAGAATACAGTTTATATTGCCTTGAGTAATTTTAACTATAACCTAGAATACAGACTAATGAAATTTAAAAAGACATTGACCTCTAACAAAATTTTAAGCGGGAATATTTTTAGCGGCGCCCCCTTTTATTTGCGTGGCCTTAGCGTGCGCGTGGCCCGGAACTGAGAGGTAGACCAATATAGAAGTACTTCTTAAAATTAGCGCTAGATGGCGTATAAGGCATGAAACCCACATTAGTACTTTTTGAAGTTAGCGCTATCTATGTGATTTATTGAAAACTACTCAGTAAGACCAATACATTATTAGTTACTTATCAAATAATCAATTTTATTGTGAAAAATGAAGATTATGAGGCGTGCAGTTTTGGATTTTCCAAAGTATTTATTATTTTTATATTCAATATAAAGCATACGAGCGATTTTAGTGAATAAGCTTTTATCTAGATATAGAAGAGTCCACATCTTTTAGTACGATCGATAAATAATATGATGATCGATTACAATAGTTAAATTACAATCAAAAATTTATCGATTAATGTATAGTGTAGAAGACGCACATCCCTTGCGACACAAAAATAGCTACTGCGCAGCGACTTGCAGGCAACTTCAGAGACACAAAGATCCGTTGTGACTACTGTACTCTGTCGTCTACTCGTCTTTTGACAGCTAAAGTTCTAATTCGGCTTACATATACTTGAACCGTTATTTTACTACCTTAACCATTATTTTACTTCCATATTCTATGCCGCGATTCTGATAACTAATATTAGTTTTCTTTTTAGGAGCTAAAAGATTGTAAAAGTCAAATGACAGACCTCACAAACCAGTGGTACCAGGCGATACGGATATCAAACGATCGAGAAACAGACGAGGAAGACATATTGCCACAGAGTTCTCATTCTAATTCGAACAACAGCCTACAAAGAGGTGTATAAATATAATTTAGCACATAAGTCATTATAATTGAGTCTGTATTATATATTAGTAGCAATGCGTCCTTGCACAGGGATTTTGCTAATAAATCTTTAGGATGACTTGTTTATAAACCATTGTACTTAAAATATTGTATTAATATTGTATATTGTTATACAAACATTGAAATTCTCTACTTAAAAAAAATATGTCTGTAAAGTCGGTTTACGGACGATAATTTTACGTGATAACGTCATATATGTCGATAGATGCGTCACAGGCCGAACGCTTAGGCCGATCGTGCCTCTCTATCGCTTGTTCCGCGCTCTCGCTTGCACGCTCCACGCTCTGCTCAGGCGTAACGTGACAATGAGTCATGCCTTTTCGTGCGTGCAGCCGGCGTTCATCGAGTTATAAGACGTTATCACGTTAAAAGTTTGATATATGTATATACAAACATTTCTTGAAGAAATACCTAAACTACAGTGAATATCATGCTTAGTTTAGAAGTTAGTGGAGAAGCAGACGCGGAGTTGCCACTAGTTTATTCTATTTATAGATAAATGTGATTGTTTTGGTTTGTATAGAATATTTATTCTTAATGTATCCGACGTAATGTTTGTATCCAAACATTTATTTTGAAACTTGTTTTGTATTAATTTACTAGCACATTAAACATAATTTTACATTTGAATTTTGAATTCAGATTTAATTTTCTAAGATAGTTCTCAAAGTGCCTATATTCAACAAGAACCGAGACATTGCTTTACTTGAAATGCTAATATTGTACATATTAATTTAGTGTTCCTTATTGTTGTGAGATTGTAACTGTAATTAGTTAAATAATATTTTATTATTTGTAATAAGCATGCACAATGTTTTTTTATATGTTTGCATTGATTGAGACACAAATTACATTATTGATGGTGTTTTTAAAGGCTATATGAAGAATTTGTGTATAATGATTTGAAAATGTACAAATATAAATTCTCTTTTCAAAAGGGCTTGATTCGCCAAAAATACTTCAGTAGGTTGAACAGACAAAAGTAAGTATCTTTGACGCGGAACAGAATACTGTTCTTGTAGGTAATATTCTAGTAAACATAAGCTCTTATAAACCAACATAATATAATTGAAAATCTATGAGAATGTGTAGTTGGGACTGAATCACATTAAACAAACGATTACCAAAATGAGAAATAAGCCCTTTTGGAATGAGATCCATCATCAGTGCCTCTTTTTGTTAAGGCAGGAAAATGTAACGCACACCCCGTCGTTCGAAGCAGCGAACAGGGTGGTATGGGGGCCCTCACACACTTAAATAAACCCGCAGTCTTCGCTTGTACTGGCGGACCACTGGGGCTGTGTGACATGCAGTGGCGGCTTATCCTTTCGGGTACTCTTCTCTGAGCGGCGCTTCCGCATTAGCGTCGCACCTAATGTGGGAGGAATTGCTGGTGGCGGACATTCCCCGGTCCATCCACCCGTGCCATCAGCTAGGGTGGCATCAGGCTAAACGACTGGAGCCGCCCTATGGTCCAAAGACCTGCGCCCGGGTATCTACAGCCGTGCTCATCAACGGGCCATGGCAGCTCGGCGGGCGTCGCTTTCGTCATCCAAAAGCACAACCCGCAACGCACAGGCCGCCTCCGCCGACACCGTGCGGTATCCACGTATGACCTTGGACGTCACAACTCTGTGGTCTCTACAGAAGAGCCCCGTTTAGGGCGTCCAGGGACCCCACCCACAAGAGTGTGCCTCGGAGACAGCTGGCGGAAGTGGCCACGAAAGCGCCTTCGCCCGATCAGTACCAGGCCCAGATATTTGATTTTGTAACCATTGTCCCAAAGCTCTAGGACGGAACCCTGTGGGACAGTGCCTGGCATGGATCTCTTTACAATGTCCCCTATATGATATCCCTCTCATGGCCCTCGATGTACATTGCCTACTGCTTTAGGAAATTTTATAACACAAATAATAATATGAAATATAATAGCTAATGTGAAATTATTTGCGTTATAGCTAGCTTAATTATAAATAACATTGTAATGATAACTGTTTTTGATTCCTATTAAAAAAACGCCCGTGTTCACAGACAATTTCTAAAATAGACGAGACAATTGTTTGGGTTTTTGTTTTGGAGTTGTAGATGAAAACGGGCATTATTATTTAGTCGGGCAATGTGATAATATGTGAATATTGTAATTAGATTATACATAAATAAAAGATACGCCAAAGATGTGCGAAATGATTATACTACACATAGAATGGTGCTTCTAATCATCTTAGCTTCATTCCAATAAATAAAAGCATAACAGCTCCCTAGAATACAAATGGTATGTTAATAAAGCATATTGTTTTAGTTGTAGTATACCATGTTTTAGTAAAGCTTGTGTAAATTCTGCACAGAAAATTCGAGTAAAGCTTGAAGCTTTTTTGTGGTACGATATAATGCAATTTGGATACCAAATTGGTACCTAGTGTATGACAGATTTTTGTTGTGTTTGGTTGTGTAATAGTACATTGTTACCCTAGGGATGAAAGCAACTTAGCCCTCGAACTATTGGAGCCCTCGCTACGCTCGGTCGCCAAACCCCGTCTCGGGACTAAATAAGTCTTTATCCCGAGGTAAACACAATAGCGTACATTGAATATGTGATGTCAAATACATACAAGGACTTAATAAAACCATACTTTGGGTATTGTCAGTAGCTTTAATTTTATAAAAACATATTAATACATCAAAATTTGAACATCATTTTTATTGGGGCTATTTCATAAGTTGTGAAATAAAACTATTCTGTGCAATATAGTTGTAATGTTAGTAGTTCAAGCTTTTAGCCATATTTAATTGATTTAGACAAAATATTTGCAATTAATTTTATAAGTGTGATTATAAACAGTATTTTTACAGTTTTAGGCAAGTATTGTGAGTTTATATAATAAACACATTGTATTAATTTAAACCTGGGCTAAGACTATTTTTTAGGAAAACTATTTCACCTAATAAATTAACTTTATATTTATTTAATATATTATGTATATCAATTTAAAGATTTGTTTTTATTCTTGAATAGATATTGCCAGCAACCTATCCACGTAGCTTCAGTCAGAATACAAATACATCACTCTAAATACATTAATTGTCGCTAGGTAAAAATACCTATCCCATGGGAACCATTAATTCTCTGGTATAAAAATTAGCCTATGTACTTTTCTGAGGAGAGTACCTATGCATAATTCCACGATTGGTTAGTTTTGGCGTGAAAGCGTAACAGACTTTCGCTTTTATAATATTGGTATGGATGTAACAATTAACACAAAATACCTATAAGCATAGGTAGGTATTGTGCAAAGAGAATAAATATGTTTTTAATTTTACAGCCTGCATACCTAATATCATGCCAAAGCCTGAAAACTTAGCTGAACTCCTCACTGTTTTGTTTCTGCTATTTTTTATTTAGCATCTTAATGTAAACGTAGTGTTATATGCTCTTTGCCTTATTGAGGAACTTAGGTATATTGCATAAACTCCATAATATATCCTTCGTCTAAGATATAAAGGTAATAAAATAATATTAGGCCGGTGCCGAAGCCTTCGAAAATGGTAAAAAGTGAAAAAAAATAATAGTAGGATGAAACCCATTGGAAATTATTTTTTGAGTAATTAACTAACTAACTTATCATCACGCCATTTTCCTTGCGGGGTAGGCAGAGAGAACTCTATTCTTGCATAGGTACATCTCTCGCTTCCTCAACATTCATAACTCTTTTCATACACGCTCGCCGGTTTCGGAGACTCCTGACTCCGCCTTCCTTCAATACATGACCAATTTCGTCTTTGGTTTGAGTAATTAAAGTGTAAATTTTAATAAATAGCTCAATATTTTACATAAGGATTAACAAAAAGTTATTTCGCTTTTTTGCATTTTCTGAGAAAATATCCATAGTAATGTATATTTTTTTGTACTATCAAAAAGTAGAGATTTCAACGTATAAAAAGCACACCGATTTTTTTCAAAAAGCATATATTTTGACTTGAGAATTTGATGAAAATCAGGGTGATTTTACAATATTTAATCAAAATAAGAGGAAAATAAAAATTTTGCATCAAAAAAATTACAATGTGTTTGAGATATAAAAAGGTAAGTTTTCACCAAATTTCGCGAATAAATATTATTTTTTGTGGAAGTTAAAAATAAAAAACCAAAAAGTCGCTGTTTTAGATTTTTCACATAAATTTTGAGGTTATGTGGAAAAAGTGTTAATACAAAAGTTGTAGATCTTTTATTTCCTACAATTTTGCCGTTTAACTTTTTTCGATAGGACTCTTAGTTTTGCCAGAAATCGTGATAAACCGATTTTTACCCGTAAAATGTCACCCCCATCCCCTTCCCGATGTCAAATCGCCCGTAAATTATTTTTCCTTTTATTTTTGTTATATTTGCTTAGTTTTCCAATGGGTTTCATCCTACTATTATTTTTTTTGGTTTCGAAAATTATCGGCACTGGTCTATATATTGGGATAAGGATGACAGAATTATTTTTTAATTTAGCTTCAATTTAGACATAATATTCTGGTTAGTATTAAATCAAAAATGAACAATACTCTTACATAAAAGCCAATGTGTAATCAGTTTGCCAGCAATTTTAACTCTCCATGTCGTCGCTTTACTTTCTCAACCTCGTATCTGCATAAATCTATGTTTTGGTAAATAACAAATAACAAATTTTATTTGTTAAAGTGACCTTTCTGCCTGCCTTTGGAAGTATACATTATGTGTTTACTATAAATACGTATACTGTCAATAACTATGGCCTAAATATGAATAATGAAGCCTACTTTTGATGATTTTTGCAAATACGAGGTTACTACATAGTGTAATTTCAATAAAAATGTTACCCCGAGCTTTAACTTACGAGGTTATTGAATTAAAATTCTGTTTGAGAGAAAAAAACATTTAATCATAAAAATGCTTCAAAGATGACATACTTACTTACTTATCATCACACTATTTCCCTTGCGGGGTAGGCAGAGAGAACAGAGTGCCAAGAAGGTCTATTCTTGTATACATCTCTCGCTTCCTCAACATTCATAACTCTGACTGAGACTCCTGACTCCACCTTCCTTCAATACATGGCCGATTTGGTCTAGATAGGTGAGTCGCGGTCTCCCCCTGTACCTAGCTACATCCTTTCACTTTCGCATTGTATATCTTCTTAACCAGTCGCTCGTCCGGCATTCTTTCCACATGTCCGAACCATCGGAGCATTCCCTTTCGCATCTTTACACCAATACTCTCTTTCATACCTCTCTTACGTCGTCGTTACGAATACGGTCAGTCAGCCTCAATCCACAGATTCTCCGCAGAGATCGCATTTCGACCGCATTGATTTTACTCTCATGCTACTTTTTGAATACCCAACTATCGCTTCCATATAATAAAGTTGGGACAAGCACTGCGTTGTGTATTGCGACACGTGCGCTTTGACTGAGGTGATGACTGCCGAGAAGTTGTCCCAATGCTTCGTTCACTTTATTGCCCGCATTCACTCTTCTCTCTACATCAGTGGTGTACCTTCCATCACGACTGAATCCACATCCAAGATATACAAATTCATCCACTTGTTCTAGCACACTGACATAATGTATCATAAAAACCATGGTAATCCTTTGGGAATCAAATCTTTAAGGGATTGTAGATCATTATGCATTCTTGTAGATATCGGCAGAGCCTCATTGTACATTTTTGTTATTAAAGTAGGGATATTGCGGTTCATATGTTGTGTTAATACTGTCCACTCGTTGTCGAATTTTAGTTATAGCTTAAACCTAAGGTCGAAGTTTACCAGAATTTTCATCTAAAATAAGTTTAACCTGTTTGAAAATTTAATTTTTTTTAGTATCTGAAAGATTTGGTGGCTGTTCCATCAACAAGTAACGCAATGTTACTTGTTGATGAAACAGCAATCTGAGTATTTTGTGGTAATGCTGTCAGGATCCGTCTTTCTAGTCGCGACTAAATTCACTAATTTAGGAGCTCTGTTGCGTTGGGAAATCATTTTGATACCTTAAACCAAAATGTCACTTTTAAAAATAAGATTATAATAAATTCAATAAGAATTACAATAGGTACCCATCTACAGGACTGAATTTACGAATCCGCATTTGTAGTTACGTTATTATAATAAAAAATAATAACACCATAACATGTCAACAGGAACGTATCTACATAATGATACCTAATTATGCTCAAAATGGCTTAATATTTATAAAAATTAATAATAACAAGTAGTTACTTTCGTATGTAAACATTCGACGATAACTAATATAACGATATTTCCCGCGCTTACGAAATATTCTCTTAAAAGTATCTATCTACTTATGTTTTAGATAAAGTTATAATTATATGTCAAATTCAAAAATATATTTATTTCATAAGCGTATTAAGTAGCACTTAAAATCGTCAATAATATACTAATAATTAAAATAATAAATGCGAGCGCCTGAGGCGAGTGCATCCGCAATATCAAAGTGGCGATCGCAAAGCAAAAGGAAAATAACTTACACTAATTAATTATGAATTAGGTACTAAAACTGTACTGATTTCTATGTTCAAAAGATATCATGTATTAGAATCTCCAATTCGCAATAACTTCGCTTCTTACGATTTTGTTAGTCAAAAACGTTATGTGCAGCAACCTCGTATTTCACAAAACAGAAACACGAAATGGGAGTTCAGCTGAGTAAGTTTAAGGTTGAAAACTCGTATATGAAGTTGCGAGTTCGTGCAGGTTACATTAACCGTGTCGATATGATGCGAGGATATTGTACTATCAAATTGCGGCTATCTTCATTATCATATTGAAATAAGAGTTTGTTGCAGTTATACAGCAAACCTTGCAGTTCAAATTTAAGAATTAATAAAAAAAACGTGATCTTTTCGTGATACGAGGTTGAGAAAGTAAAGCGACAATATGTATGTATATATATATATAGATGAATACAGTGTTTATTACTATCAGAGATTAATAATTCTTTCATGGTTTTATATTATTTTCTTTATTTAGAAGGCTGTAAAACTAAGACCAAACACTAATGATAAAATTTTTTTGTACAGTTATTATTATGTAAATTGAAATCAGGAAAATTGTTATCTATACATATAAAATTGTTTGTTTGTTTATTAAGAAAAAGTAGTTTCAACTTGGGTTGCATGCCAGTATTTGGTCTTTAGTAAAAAGTAATACACAGGAGAATAATATATTCTAATGAAATCAGTCTTCTTCATTCTCCAGATTGATGTGACTGCCAAACTTGCCATATAAGTGTGCTTTTAAGTCAGACATTTGGGATTTTATGTCCAAACATTTAGATTCAAGATCATTAATCTCTGCTTGCTTCTTAAATTTAGCACCTTCCAATGATTTCTGTAAGAATACATTTATTTAAATAACATCACCAAAGATATAATATGTGAAACAACCGTAGATGCACCTAGAATTGTGTTTTGTATGATGAGTGAGAGATTCAGAGGCCTACACCCTACTCTTTATTATCTTTCCTCTTCATCTTGTATCCCTTTCCTTAGAGTTTGTAATGCAATTTGGTGTTGCTAGAGCCGTAGTTGCATCAAGAGTATAAGCCAGTATCCACTTACCATGAGGTGGATCGTATGCTTATTTGCCAGAACAAAAAATAATAATGATATTAGAGATTTATAATTATTCTAATTCATAGATAAAAAAGTAAGAAATTGGGATTTAGAAGTAGCTATGAGGTTGATGAGCCAGGATCATAAAGGAGTTATAATATTAACTCACCAAAGTATCTTCTAAGTTTTGGCAAATAAATACTTCGCCGATGAGGTATGGAATTTTATCATCATCGTCTGCAAGACTAAGTTCTTCAACTGCTTCTTCGAGATTCTTCATATCATTTTGTTTAACTTTGAGTTCATCCTTGAAATCATCAACTTTAGCATTCAGGCGCGCGAATTTATTGATTTTCTGCTGATCTTCAAATGAAATGTGAACATCTGAGTCCTGTAAACGACATTATTAGAAATAGAACATAACCCTATCGCATTAACATAATAATGTAACTCACAGGTTGGAAAGTGCCCTTCGAATTAGCCATGTTATTGTATCCTAGAATTTAAATAGCGACAGTGCAAAGTTTGTCAATAATCAGATATGTGAGAAATACAAAATGCACACTGCCTGCCACTTTAACTAAGATACCCAATTTGACAACTTTGACAAATTTTATTTTGAAGTTTGACAATATATATGACAGTGGGTGTGTTCCGATATACACTGCTGGGGCACTGTGATGTGTGACGTCAATTTAGTATACTGCGAAGTTGTTTCTTTAGAGTTAGCTATACTGGTTACTGTTTATAACGGAACGCAGTCAAGTATACTGATCTGTCATTACTTTCATTTCATACAAAGTATTGATTTCACACTGCAATAAACACAATTTCTTTACATTTTTCATGTTTAAATAACAATATAATTTGAACATAGTTTGAATAACAATATTCAATAATAATAATTATGTTCAATAGTGCATGTTGTTATATTTCTGGACGCTGTTGATCACGTGATCAAACCACTCAGAGCACCTTACCTCGAAAACGCCAGTGCTCACAGTACAAAAATGGCGATGATTCATGACTATATACTGTCAGTCTATAACGGAACGATTTTTCTCCAGTAAGAGCACTGGACAGTGCTCTCAGTGTATTTCGGAACACAGCCACAATCAGTAACAAATGTGACAAATGACAACATAACAGTCAGTTCTAAAATCCGTTAGTAAAAAAATTTTCAAACCTCTTTAGTTCAGAAAAATATTTGCTTGTTATTCTTTACTATATTTTCGATCTTTACATAATTTGCTCTGAGTATGGTACTCCAGAGTAATATTTGGTAATAATAATATTTGTTCGTCACATTTGACCGTGGGTGGGTATCAAACGCACGACCGCACGACCCCCGGCGTCGAAGGCAAGGTCACTACCAACCACGCCAACGGGCTCCCCAGAATATGTATATACATAAATATACAGGGTCTGTCGTAAATAATGGATAACCGCATATTCGGAGATAGCCCCGCTGCATGAAAATACGACTTTTTATTTTAGTGTTACCAACGTTGTAAAAAATGTAAACATATTTGTATTTTTTTTTAATATTGCTTCTTTACTCATTCATTCGGTCACCATTTCAACAAAGAAACATATTTTTATGTATTTTTTTGTATCTGGTTCCTGGATACTTGTATTATTTTATTAGATTACTATATTAGACATTATTAATGTAAAATGGTTAACATAATGAAGCTTTGAAAGTAAAAGGGATGCCGGTGTATGTGAGCAAGATGAAAGTTTTTGAAAGGGAAGATAGTATAACAAATTGCGAGATTCTGATTGCAGGAGAAAGAGTGGAACATGTGTAAGAATTTGTATACCTGGGTTCAAAGTTTGCGAGAGATGGAAAGTATGACTGTGATATTGAGCGGAGAGCAGTTGCTGGAAATAAAGTGAATAGGGCACTGCATGGCTTTATGAACAGTCAGAAAGTGTCAAAAAAGACACGACTGGCTGTACATAGGGGGGAGCTGGTCCCTACACTTATGTATGATAGTGAATGTTGGGCATGACAGAAGAAGCATGAGAGTATGATATATTCTGTGGAGATGAGAAGTCTGAGAAGGAGTGACTCTGATGGACAAAGTGAGAAATAGTGTGATACGAGAATGCTGTGGTGTGAAAGAAGATGTAGTGACAAAAATAGAGTAAGGAATGCTTAGGTGGTTCGGACATGTAGAGAGGATAGATGAAAGAAGATTAACGAAACAGATATACAAGGCGACTGTAAATGCCCAAGTTGGTAGAGATTGACCTAGGTGAACGTATTTTGACCAGATCGGAGACGTTCTTAAGGAAGGCCAGGTTAAGAGTACTCGAAACCAACGAGCTTGCATAAAAGCGCTGATGAAAGTAGATGAAGTGAAAGATGTGTGTAAGGATCGTAGCAAGTGGAGAGAAGTGGCCTCTGCCTACCCCTACGGGAAAAAGCGTGACAATATGTATGTATGTATTAATGTAAAATATTGTCGTGTTCGTTCATTTTTATGTTGTATCCTTTGATGGTCCTTTGTTGTTGTTTTTGTCCATCTTTTATATTGTAATGATGTTCCCTTTTGAATTTGGAATACCTAGTTTTGATTGAAAATTTTGAAATAATCTTGTAGTACTTGCTAATCGCATGCAGATTATGAAAATAAAACAGTTCTGTGGCACAGTTAAACGTTAAATTGATTTAGTGATAAAATAGCAAATTATTATTGAATTAAATCATGCTATGAGGTTTAGAAGCCTAAATTATTGTGATTTGACACATTTATTTAAATCAAAATTTTAGACCTTGCAAGTTCTTTGCCGTGTGGGACCGGCTTTAGAATTGTTCCATCCCTTTCTACCCACGGGAATCGTAAGAGCCGACTGAGGGAATACCAAGAGAGTGGGCAGCAGCACTCCCTCGAGTATTAACAACATCAACTGCGATCGCCAACCCGCCTGTCAAGCGTGGCGATTACGGCACTATCCCCCATTTCTTGGGGAGGCCTATGTCCAGCAGTGGACGTTGATAGGCTGATGGATGGATGGATGGATGGAAGTTCTTTCACTTGTGTAATTAATATTGCTAGTAAAGTATTCATGTGTGATACCTTTTTAGAATCTACATAAAATAGGTATGTTTTAAGATAATGGGCAGCTATAGCAAAGTACCTTTTTTTCACAGTTAATGTTAAAATTTTGACATAAAGAAAAAAAAATACTTACAAAAAAATGTAAAATTAGACAATATTTTACATTGTACATAAAATATGTTACTTTGTTGAGATTGTGACCGAATGAATGAGCAAGGAAGCAACATTTAAAAAATACAGATACGTATGTATGTTCATACCGTTGGCAATCCTAAAATAAAAAGTCGATTTTCTTGCAGCTTGACATCCTCCAATTAACGGGTTATCCATTATTTACGACCTTATACGACCGAACCAAACGTCAACGAATATTTACGTTAATTTACGCGCGGATTTTGGAATTGCTTTAACTTTCGTGTGCTTGTTTTTTTTCCTGGTTGTCCCTAGACGGGATGCCCTAAGCAATTGCTTATATAGCTTATTGGCTAATCCAGGACTGGGTAGGTAACTGCCTATGAAATTGCCGTTTTATATGAAAACAATCAAACGATATTTTTTATTTCTATTAATCAAAATAACCCATGATAATCACTCATTCAATCGATGCATCTTTGCCAACGCATTGGCAGTTTATTGATGCCCTTTTTGAAGAAATCAGATAGACGGGAGGCAACAAATTCTTTAAAGGGTACTTCCATTTTGTGCTTCTCGGGTATTGAATTTTTTCCCCGCCAAGATGTTATCCAAATTCTAGAAAAGTAGAAGTTAGTAGGCGCAAAGGTTCTCACCTACGGTGGATGACGGAGAGCTTCCAATCCCAGCTCTTGTGACTTGGAGACCGTCTGCTGAGCAGTATGAGGTCGCGCGTTGTCGTGAAGGAGCGGCGGAGACGAACGATTGACCAAAGCTAATTGGAGATGTACGAGCTTCTCCATCTTTGTTTTTCACATACATCTGCAGTAATGCTCTGTAACGGGTGTACACAGCTAGTGTAAGTTTTACTGGTTTAAAAATAACGTGGGTTAAGTGAAAGAAAAATGACTATTCTACCTAAACTGATATTGCATAGGACAGGATGATACAGCTGTAAATTAAATACCTTTTAAGACAATTGAAAATACATAACTTTAATAAACACTGATAATTTTATGACATAATAATATTCGGCGAGTACCAATAGCTTACTTAAAAAATATAACTAGGTCTTAACCAGATAATACACTAAATTAAGTACAATAAATACAAGCCAGAAGGGCGGTAGCACAAAGGAAACACATGAGACATTTATTAAGCACATATGGTAATCCACATTGAATATAGGTACAACGGGCTATTCCGTTGGTGGTAGAATTTTGGAATGGTAGTTATATAGCAAATAGCATTTACTGTTTAATCTCAAGGTCGCATCCCACTAGGTTCCGACCAGTAATGGTATACAGTGGTTTAGAAGGCCGCACGTGCTGTGTTCATATCCCGCGTAGCATCACAGTGGGATGACTTTATGTTATCACGCCGGGATCAGCTCCGCACAGATCGTATAGAAGTAAATTAAGAAGTACCCCACCAAGTCCGCCTGCTACGAAGGTACACGCGGTAACATCAAAATAGCGTCTCACGATCACGTATATATACCTCCAAATGTGTATTCGAGGAGCGGGCAATGACGATAAGGCAACACGTAGGAAGAAGACGTAAGAGCAAGTTGAAGATTTCTTCTTCGACCCAAAGCTCACAGGAGCCGAACCTGCATTACTTCGACCCTAGGGTTGACAGGCAGGCATACCAGGCATCCTCACATATTCGAATAAATACAGACAGGAGTTAGTATTCACCCTTTCAAGGTATCAGGGCTGACCTCAGGTACAAATACCAATGTCAATGGATGGATGGATGGACAAGCCATACCGGCGCTAAACTACCAAACAGTGACCATCATTTTCCTAGGGGTACCTAAGTTTTCGTTTAGGACATTGTTTAGGTGCTGAACCAGGATCATTTCTCGTCGCAGGTAACAATGCAGTTCAAAATTCCTTCGTTTGTTTGCCTGTTGAGCAGTGCAAGGCACGTCTCGACGCATACCTCGCGCTGGCGATCATTGAGTTCGTGGGGCACCGATTTGTCTAGGCTTTTTACCTTTTTTTTTTGTTTTTTTGTTTAGGCGGGAAAAAATGTACCTAACCGCACACCCCGTCGTTCGTGGGCAACGAACAGGGTAGTGTGGGGCCCTCACCCACTAAAGAAACCCGCCGTGTGCCGTCTTTCCGCCTTTATTGGTGGGCCACTGGAACTATGTTACATTCCTTCGGTGGTTAGGTTATTTACCTAGCCAATTTAAGGCAAATGGAGCAATATTGTTTTGATGCTATCGTCAAAAGCTGCTGCTATTCAGCCGTAGACAGAGTATCATTAGCTTCCACAATCGCCTTTTATTCGTCATTGTCGACCAAAGTTTTCGGATGATCACGAGGTTAATTTTTCAGGACGAAATTTCCATAACGAAAGCGGGCAAACCAATAACAGGCGATTCGTTGGTTTGTAGTGTTAGCTCCGTAAACGTCGTTGATGTTGCGTGCCGCTTGTGCCCCGTTGCTGCCTCGACGGTACTTATATTCCATAATTACTGGAATTTTTAACGTATACAAGATGACGAAAAAGATTTAAATGCGATGAAAACATAACACTAATCAACAAATGACTACTTGTGGAAAAAGAATTCCATGTTTTTATAATAATATTAAATCGAAATTAGAATTCTTAGCCAAACAAAAATATATTTTGATTTGAAATGGCCAGTACTGGCAATTTCATAGGTACTTTACCTTTTTTTTTTTTACCTACAAAAAAAAAAAGCAAAACGAATTTTCGCTCTTTTAAACCTCTTATTATGAAAATAATTTTCATTTCTTATTCACATTCTTGGGAGTTATATTCATGTTAATTTAACAGTTAAATGCCACAAAATTAAAGATTTTCAAATATTTTTAATAATAGTAAGTATTTTCCCATAGATAAGCATAATCAGTGTTTATTAAAGCATAAACTGCTTTATGCTTTATTAAAAACTGATCTCTCTGGTCTGGGTAAGTAAAGCCACAGTAAAGTAAAAGTATATAAGCTAAAGCAGTAGTGAAACTAGGCCTATTCGTTGAAATAATTACCTACGCGTCGTTGGAGCGTTAGGGTTGTCCCCGTAAGTTCATACAAATTAGCACCCGATCACATGTTGTTGTGGTTCGTGTGAAACAATGTTTACGATTATCCTAATAACTAAATCTGTAACAGAGCTATGTCTGTACATCGAAGATAGTAAATGTGAATATATTAGGCTATTTATGCGTGTCTTTTTTTTCTTCTTTCTTCGTTTCGTCCTCCATCCATCCATCCATCAGCCTTTCAGCGTCCACTGCTGGACATAGGCCTCCCCAAAAGAACGCCACAACGAGCGGTCCCATCATGGGGGATAATGCCGTAATCGCCACGCTTGGCAGGCGGATTGGCAATCGCAGTGGATGTTGTTAATACTCGAGGGAGTGCTGCTGCCCACTCCCCCGGTATTCCCTCAGTCGGCTCTTACGACTCCCGTGGGTAGAGAGGGGTGGGACAATTCTAAAGCCGGCCCTACACGGCCTTTCATCCTGCTACTACTATATTGAGATATAATTTAATAAACTAGCTTTTGTCTGAGCCGAAGCCGCAAACAAAAGATTTTAATGTTTATAAAATTGGAAAGTGTTTTATTATATACTAGCGGCCCGCCCTGGCTTCGCAAAGGCATTTATTTTTTTTACATTTTGGGATAAAAATAAAGTAAATATATAACTATGCCGGATTTTTTTTTTCAAATAAATATTTATAGTAATAATATAGCCTGTTATTTGTATACTTACAAAATTACAAATCATTTTCTTTATAAAATTAGTAATAAATTTATTACGATTCATAGAACAACTCAAATAACGCATGACGCAACCACTCATTCTGACGCGACACCCGATACTTTCCGCACTCCCAGGGGTGCTTAGATTCTCGTAGATGCGCGCGTCTTTGTGAGTGTGCCGTTTCTAACGATTTGTTCCTAGTTTCCGTACTGGTTTATATATTTACTGTGGTATAGCTAATATAAGCTAAATTCGAAATTTGATTCGTGTGTGTTCGCTGTGTTTGCAGTGGTTTGCAGTCCTTGGTTTTATCGCTAGGTAGCATAGAGATAATTAATGTACTATAGAGTAAAACAATGATACTTATTATAGACGCCGAGGAAGTCACGAATAACGACTAGTCTATGAATATATGTTACAGTGAACTTAGAGCATTAAAAGTACGCTGCTTGGTTAAAAAGAGGGGTTATTGCCAGGAAACATACTCTGAGAATTAGTGAGCAATTGGAACGCTCTCCGACGTTGAGTCACGCTTTTGGTCGCTCGCCAAAGCATCATGCAATTTCTGCAAGTCCAACCTCCCTCCACTGTTCAAACAACATGGATGTAACGCTCAGAATGTTAAGGAGAAAGTTGATCTTCTGAGTCTACTCTTTCCTTCCTCTCGGCTTTGGACACAATAGCAACTACGTCTACCCACTGTGGTCTATCAACGTCAAATCTTCATATCGCAGTGTGTAGTCAGGCGGGAACTGTCATTCTTAGACGTCCATAAGTCAAGTCGGCTGGATGCATACTCGTGGTTCTTAGAACGTACGCAGAGTATACCTACCATCTTTACGCGTCGCGGACAGGGTTCCATTATCGTAGAAGGTAGATCATGCTGTGAAGAACTTTCTGAACAGTTTGCCAGATTTTTGGACGGTGAAACCATTATTAGACTATTAGTAGATGGCTGTTGCTTCCAAGCTATGAGTGACTATTAATACTGACGAGCCACAAGGCTCAGTACCTCACAGGGCGTCAGTTTCAAGGAGTGATTTTACAAATCACGCAACATGGACATATAAAAATATTCGGACATAGTCTCGCTAACACAACTTTGTGTCGCTCAGAGTCGGCCAGTTCGCTGTACGTACATGCCCACACGCATACATTCACACGTTAGTTAGCCATTGCCTGAGTAAACGTTATCACAGTCGGTACTTCTACGCTGCAAAAAAAATATTAAAATACAGCATGTCTTGTATGGTGAAATGGAGTAAAAACCGTAGTGACCGAATGAAAAAAAATCCAGGAGTCACATTTCATAGGTAAACGAATAATTTAATCACTTAGTTCCCTATTTTATACATTAAAATTAATATTAATTCACTAGAACATAATAATTCAGTATTGCTAATATTCACTAGTGCAAATTACCCGAAATATGGGAGTTTTATAGTTTTATATTTATTACTTTTTTATACTCTGATTTTTTATTTTGTAGAGTAAAATGATATTTGATTGCTACGTATCGTTAATAGTGTTGTTGTAGTCTGCGTTATCGAAAACACATTATTCATATTTTTTTATTATAATAAATTTTCTGATGGTTTATTAAATTAAATTTGCGATGGTCAGTAGTATAAGTAGCGTGAATTTATTATTGTAGTGGTATTTACAATATCTAAATTAAAGTAATCATACCTTTTGTGATATTTTTTGACGTAATAAAATTGCATTTGCGAGTGTTATTTATGTTCATAAGTTAATCGCATTTAACGAAAGCGACATAAAATAAGGTGGTAGATGCCCACCGTATATGTCTATTTGTCTGCTTATTAACATTTTAGTCAAAATGGAAAAAAATAAAAGAGAACTTTCTTAATCACTATTTAGTTCTGAATTATTATTTGAGAATCTGAGTCTGTTACATTTACTAAGAATTTTTTTGTTACAATCAATAAGGTGAACCAGTAGCATCATTTTATTTCGTTAGTTTATAACATACTCGATATAATTCTCAACTACCATTGCAGTGTCAACAACTTTAGCCTTTTTAAAACTTTTGTTATTTCTTGCAACGTGCCCCTTTACCTGTGTCCATACACATTCGCCGAAACAGAACATAAAATAAGCCTAATTAAAAATATAGTGGAAAAATATTTAACAATTCGATTTCACCACATTTTAAAAATTAGAGGGAATTACGAGAACCTCTTAAAGTAAAAGACAACATTATAAAAAACTACTCAGCTTATGGGATGTTAGACATTAGGTACTTATAATAAAAAAGTAAACAAACATCTTTTTCTTTTAACATATACCTACAGTAGTCACAACGGATCTTTGTGTCTCTGAAGTTGGCTGCAAGACGCTACGTAGTAGTCATTTTTGTGTCACAAGGCATGTGTGTGTCTTCTACAGTTTGCATTAATCGAAAAATGTTCGATTATAGTTTAACAATTGTAATCGATAATTATATAATTCATCGATCGTAAGATGTGGACTCTTCTAAATCTAGATTAAAGCTTATTCACTGAAATTGCTCGTATACCTACTTTTTATTGAATATAAAAAATAGTACCTAAATACTTAGATATGAAAACATTATGATCTCATTCGATTGTTTTGTTAATCAAGTAATAACATTTGAATTGGTCAGCACTTATCGTATGATTCTGTCAAAATTCCCACTTCGCGCTCTGTGCCTAACTTCAGAGACGCAAAGATTTGTTGTGACTACTTGTGACTACTACGAGTATACTCTTTCTTCATACAGATTTGTGCAGTAAGTTTTTAATAAATAAATACAGTAAAACAGTGTTTTTTTGGCTTCTATTAACTTTTTCAAATAGTACGGTATATTTTATATACAATTCCAATAAATTTGTCTGTCAATCTGTATTTGTTAAAGGGTAAATTTGGCTAACATGGTATCCCTAAATTCACTCACTCATAGATAGCCGCCGCCATTACCTTGCCTCAATTCTGTCTTAGCGAGACACTGTCCGTTTCTTATACGTCCATGTCACGCAATAACGGCACAGCAATTGATGACATTTGGCATACAGATAGTTTATGATGTACTTTTATCCTATTTTTGAAGCCTACTCATATAGTTAAGGCCTTCTGTTAAGTATTGAATTTGGAATACAAAAGCAGGAACTCTTATTTTTATTTAGGATTGATACGACGACGTCTGATACAAGGTACAGTATAACATAATACAAGTTTTTTTTTGTTTGTACGCTGCGTGTCTATTATCCGATTTCGAGGATTATTTTTTTTAAATGCATCGCAGCGCCTTGTATCGCGGGAGACTTTACAAACATACAATTTTACGGATACAAAGTAGGTACACCCAGACTCAGAACAACCATTTGTGGATCACGCAAAGAGTTGACACAGGAGTGTGGGAATCGAACCCATAGCACTCAGACGGGAGGCCGGTATCTAAAACACTCCACCATCTATGCAGCCAGTGTTATTTTTCAGCCTTTGCTGGTTTATTACCGGTGGCTTTTGCTATAATATCTTCTAATATTTATTATAAATGTAAAAGTGAGTTCTTTTTTGTTTGCTTCTTATGCTTTAACGCCATAACTACTACACCAATCATCATGAAATTGCATTCGTACCTACAGTCAAGAGAACAGAACAGGACAAAGGCTAGGCTTCTCCAAGTTTTATAGTCCTAGAAAAGTGGATAGTTCCTGTTAGAAGTTATTTTGACATATCTTTTCATTACATTCAGCAGACATTAAGGGATGATGCTATACCCTGTTCTACGGTCGCTTACTGGGTGCCAAAATGCTATAAAACGTTTAGATCAGATCCTAAAAATATGGTTTGGAAGCATTAAATCCATTTTAACGGATTTAGGTACGGGGCTGGGGTGCAGAAAGGTGTCGGTAAGATCGGTGGCAAAAATTTTAACCGAGGAAAAAATCGGATAAATTTTGCCGTCGTGTTGTCAACATGGATGAAACATGAGCTCACCATCTTAATCCAGAATCGTACCTATGTCTTGGACACGACCGCCCAAAAAGGTATTTCGGGTGGCTTCTAGCCCTGGCAACGTTATGGTCTCAGTGTTCTTAAGGAATACGTTTTATTGAACGATTACTAGACCCTATTATGCAAATCCAATTCCAAAAGCACGTAATAAAACGTCGCAGAAAACTGTAATTGGGCGCGTTATTGCTTCTAACGCTTTTGCTTATATCGGAAGTTGCGCTCAACGCAATCTGCATATTTTCCAAACTTAGCCCCTAGTGATTTTAACTTATTCCCAAAATTAAAAAAGCATATTCTTGAACAAAATTTCACGATGATGCTGCAGTAATAGCTACTGTAGAGGAGTTTTTTAAGAGTCAAGAAAAATATTTTTGGTTAGAAAGAATAAAAAAATCAGAAACGCGTTATTCTAAATCTATTATCTTAGACAAAACACATCAAATTACAAAAATAAAATATTTTCTTCGCATATTTGTCAACTTTTTGATTCGCCCGGGCCTTTCCAAAGTAAAACACGGTGAGTATAACTCAGTTATGTAAAGGATTCTATTCGAACTCTATTTCTATTCGAACGATAAAAGTAGAATATGAATTGAAAAATGCAACAATCTTCATTATTTTACCCAAACATAAGATATTATATTTATGTTTGTAAACAATATAAGTTATGCTGACCATTCATAAGACAATAAAAACTAACAAAAACAATAATATAAATATATGACAGGTTTAACCGAGGATTGTTAATTGATAGTTTCACTAGAATCTATAAGTATGACAGTAGACTCTTGATGTAGTGTCGCGTCATGCTAGATGGGCCGCTAGGTATTGTTACTTCTGCCTTTCGGTCGATGAGTGAATGCTGGAGAGCCAAAACCCCCTTCGTTCCACCCCTGTTTCTTCTCTAATTGTACCCATTTTCCTAGCGGTGCCAATGGTGTTACTAGCATCTATCAGCTAAACACACAGTTAGGTACTAAAAAGGATCTTTGAAGAGGAATGTATCTACAAGTACAAGTTTATGAGTCTAATCAATACGTATGTTTTGTTAGAAAGATAAGTTTCACAGCTTTATAATAGCATAGATGACACAATGGTTGAACCCAGGAGAACCGGCTAAATCCTGCTCCAAGCAAAAGTTAACTCAGAAAAAGGTACGGGTAAGTGTCTGGTGGACCACTGCTGGTGTCATCCACTACAGCTTCCTAAGATCTGGCCAGACGATTACGGCAGATCTCTATTGTCAACAATTGAACACCATGATGGAAATGCTAGCCGTTAAACAACTGAGACTGGTCAATTGCTCTAGCTCTCTGCTGCTTCAGGACAACGCTAGATCACAGATTGCACAACAGACGGTCGCTAAATTAAAGGAGCTGCGATTTGAACGTCTCCGACACCCACCGTACTCCCTGGACCTTGCTCCAACAGATTACCACTTTTTCCAGAATTTAGACAACTTCTTGCAAGAAAGAAAATTCAATTCCGATGAAGCTGTCAAAAGCGCCATCAAAGATTTTATTGATTCTCGCTCCCACATTTATTTCAGCAAAGAAATTAACGAAATACCGATAAAATGACGAAGTTTATAGATAACAATGGTACATACTTCAACTGATTAATTAAAATGATTTCATTTTAAAACGAATCGTTTTGCTTTTTCCATACATAATGCCAATTTGATATGTAAGGACCTTAGATTAAGTAAGGATCTATTTTTTTTTTATTTCTTTTTATTGCATGTAGTAGCAGACAAGCCACGGTCCATCTGATGGTAAATGGTAACCGTCGCCCATGGGCTCGACTATACCGAGAGTATTGTCAAGCCGCTGCTCACCAATTCATTTTACAGATATGAAATGAAATATAAACGGCTATCTCCTGCTACAGCCAAAACGCAACGATGTGCTTCATGGCCGGTCACACGGGAGATGGTGGTAACAACCCACTCGGGCCCGATACCGAGTGAGTACTCCCACTTGGTACCCAGCCCTACCACCAGTCATGCAATGGGTGATAATTGCTTACTTCACTTAGTCGCCTCATACGACAGCTGTGGGAAAGAATGGGGTGGTGACACTTGTATTCTTAGTCCGTCACCACACGGGTTAAATATTTTTAAGAGAATCAAGCTTTCTTCAATTGAAAACAAAACTATTGATTTGATTTTTATTTTTTAAAGTCATACTTAGTTTGAGATTCTTATTAGGAATTGAAATATCTCACAGTAGACTCTGTGCTAAGGGCACTTACTTCATCAAATATTTTATTTATATAAAATACTGAAATATGAGTAAGATAAGATTGATTTTAGATTAAAAGACAACGTTGGTTTGCGTAGAGCGGCCAGTACAGCCTTCATTACGATTTGCATGTATAGTTTAATATAATTAACCTATATATTTTTATTTTTGTGATCTATCTCAACTGCGAGTTTTAAGTCGGCAATAGTAGGGCCGCAGGCAAGAAGTTGTTTACCGAGAAAATACACCACTTCTTCTTGCTATTAGATCTATACCTTCCCTTACGAGAAGAACCGAGGTAACAACAGCTAAAAAGCTAAAAATGGACAAGATGTACCTACGTATTTCTTTACATTCTGCAAGAATATAACGCTACAACCTACCACATCCAGTTTAAAACATATTATGAGTACTTATAAAAATAAATATTTTCAATTTCATAGTGTTATGAGTAGGTAAGTGAAAGTGCAGAGATCGTCTTGCCTTACACCACTAAATTGAGAATTTATAGCGAATATTTTGTTAGAATTGTTGTATTTTATTTGTAATGAAATAATCGTTATGACGCAATCTTTTATAACAAAATAATTACCTGTAATACCAATCTTTCAAGAAAAAAGACTAACTAAAAAGAAAAAGGATAGAAAAAGAATTACCTGTTATAACCTATCTCTAAAGAAAAAGGCTATCTATAATTTATACAGACAATTAATTAACTGTTTAAAGTAAGCGTCTTTCCCTACAGCAATACGTTTTTAAATATCTATCTACAGAGGTTAAAAGTAACGCAAGACTCCCCATACCATACAAAACAAATAAACAAAAAAATTGCCTGTTTTTAATGTCCAAATAATATTATATTACTAAATGCATAATGAAAGTAGGTATATACCTACATTTAAAAATACAATTTTTAAAAATGTTTACTTGTTAGCTGTCCGTTTATTCCAAATATCTAGAATGGCTGGAACTATTTGGACGGGTCTTGGAGTTTGCAGGTAGCTGATGTTATTAGGAGTAACTTAGGCTACTTTTATTTTAGAAAAATAAGTTCAGTATCGCGCAGAAAAAACAATTTAAATTTCACGCAGATGAAGTGGCTGGGTAGCAGCTAGTATTACCTAAAAAGTCAAAAATCACATAGACAAACTTACGCATTTTAAATATTTATGTGATAATACTATAACCAGTTCTTATGGAATAAATTTAGCTTGAAACTTCCGTAGATGTGCCTACGTAACTGGCTTATACAATACTTAGGTAATACGTTCATAGATAAGAGTACGCATATAAATATTAGTTGGACTGCAGAGTGCACGAGGTGTCGTGTAACTTAATGCATATTTGTTTTTGTTAAGGCAGGAAAAATGTACTTAACCACACACCCCAGCTTAACAGGGCAACAAACAGGGTAGTGTGGGGCTCTCACCCATTAAATAAACACTGTTTTTATTACTATATCATGTCATTTTATAGCGATAAAAAAGCCTATGTGCTTTTCTGAGTTCCGGAATAGACCCCCGGTGGACTAATTACGGCGTGAAACAACTAATACACTTTTGCATTTATAATTTATGTAAGGATATTCATGACAGTCAAGAGCAACGGCTTTACATACTTTTCAATTGCGGCCCCTGAGTTGTCCGAAGTTTTTAGTGGATGATGATATTTCTAATACATTTTGAAATAAAACTACGTTTACGGAATCTATCGCGTTTACTTGATTTTACTACTATCCCGACGTTTCGAATACTTTACAGCATTCATGATCACGGGTGGACTTAGATGATAGACGTCCAAGGTTGATAACATATCAACCTTGGACGTCTATCATCTATTTCAAAATGTGTAACATTCGCGTAAATATCAGAAAGTATTTCTAATACATTTATGTTCAGTTTGAAAATAAACTTCTCATCAGAAAAATCGAAACACCTTGCAAGGTTATGTTTTGTATTTTGGATTATCAGAAAAATGTGTATATTTAGGAATATTATGTCAAATGTCGTTTAATAGTTATGAATAATATGAGGTTTTCCTAATGTTAATGTTCTAAATTCAAATTAAATTTTCATAGGTTTCGTATTTTGTTTAACAAGTCATTTTTACCCTGTATGGAGTATGAAGAAAATTGATAAAACAACACGCGTAAATGAAAAAAAGCTAAGAAACGTTTGTTTAATAACTTGTATTCCTTCCCCGAGCTCTTATTACTGCTTCCATACGGTTCTTCATCGATCGGATAAGAGTCACGATCAAATGTTGTGGCATTCCATTCCATTCCTCTTGGATTGCATTTTGCAGCTGGCTAAGTGTTTCTGGGGCAAGATCTCTTTAATTCATTACATAGATGTTCGATCGGATTCATGTCCGGGCTTCTTGCGGGCCATTCCATAATGGAGATACCGACTTCGGTAACATAATCTCGTACGACGCTCGCGGTGTGAGCCCTAGCATTGTAGTGCATGAATATGAAACCGTTGCCAATAAAATGTGCATAGGGCATCACGTGAGGGTCAAGACACTGTTCGATGTACCGATGACCTGGCCCAGACACAAAGACAAGCTCTTGTCTTACCGTCGGCGCTGATTCTTCCCCAATCCGACGAGTCGACCCGTGACCACGGCTGCTGAAACCCAGTCGAAACGTCGGGAGTAAAAAGATATTTGATACGCGTTAAGTCCCGTAATAACATTTTAAATACATATCATAAACTAAAACCTTCTCCGAAAAACGCTGCATCTTATGGTATCTATAAGTATTATTCCGATCGGTTCAGTGGTTTTCGCAGTATAACTGAAAAAAACCGGTTCTCCATTTATTAGTATAGATTAGTAGCTCCAACCCTTATTTATTTTCTTCTCGTGATTCAGACGAAACCCTATTCCTTTCCGCGAGTGTACTAAGGGAATTAAGCAATTATCACCCATTTCATGACTGGTGGTAGGGCTGGGTGTACTCTTGTTGTTATCGGGTCCGAGCGGGTCGGTAGTACCCTCTTCCTTGTGCAATGAAGCACTTCAGCGTGTTATGATTAATGATTTAACTGCCTCGGTGGTGCGTCGGTAGCGTAAGTGACTGCTGATCATGAGGTTTCGGGTGCAATCCCCGTGTTGTGCTATTGAGCTTTTTTGTAAAAAGATAAGTTCTCAGTAGCAGCCCGGAGTTTGGAAATGTGCCCGGTAGACAGCAATAGGCTCGCCCCCTATTACGTGGGACTTAAACATAGCTGGCGAACCGTGTGTAATACACCTCTGCCTACCCCTTCGGGAAATACAGGCGTGATGCTATGTTATGATTGACACAAAAATCATAGATATGAAATCTGTGAAATTAAATAGTTGTTGATTCCATGAGTAACGGTTACCACTGGCACCATAAGCTACTATATATATAATGTACTAATACTACCTATATAAATCTGATCAGTCTACTTATTCTGCGGATAACATGGGTTTTTTCATATGATCATATTCATCAGTCTGTTATTTGCTTTATAGCTGTGATGTTTCTCTGTTTGCATTTATGATTATGACTATGAGCATTTCCTACTGACGTCGTTTTTTTGTGCTGGTTGAGGTGACATGTAATTCTAAGTATTGAAGTGCAAAGATTGACTACATAGATGGCGTAGCGATTTAAACTGCACAGATGGCGGAGTGGTTTAGATACCGGCCTACCGCCCGAGTGTTATGGGTTCGATTCCCACACAGGATAAAGAACTCTTTGTGTGATTCACAAAATTGATTGTTCTGAGTCTGGATGTAGATACTTTTGTGTCCCTGAAATTCTGTTTGTAAAAGTCCCTCACTATCTAAGGATTATTCACCAGGGAAGGGAAAATCAACAAAAACCTTTTTAATTGTCTTTAAAAAAACAGGAATAAACAAAAATACTAACCACCCATGCCGAGCGCTGTGGATTTGAATCCCACGCAGGACATTTATTTGTGTAGTCTATTTTATGTACCTAGTTGTTCTGATCGTGGATATAATTTGTCCGTTTGTGTTTGTTGTTGTGTTTTTCAGTAGTTGTGTTTGTAGTCTCCATCAATTTATTATCTTTTGACGTCCATTAGCAGACGAAGGCTTCCCTGAAATAAGGCCACAACGAGCAGACCTATGCCACCTGCAACCAACAGCTCGGGATAATCCCAATGCGATTTTCTTTTTATAAAACAGCCAATGAATTTGAACGTTGATTCTGTGTGCAAAATATGAATGTCGAATACTACGAATGTTGTCCATATTACGTAAAATAATGACAATCATGACTGATGGGTTCAATAGTCATTGTCTTTTGTCATCCACAATTAATATCGCCATTAGATGTTATGGAAGGACAATACGAAGAATAGTTTATCGTTATTGTCTCCACAATCACCTCTACAATAGCGGTGTCAGTGAAGTGAATGTAGCCCCACCACGGCGCCTGTACTTTGTAGCTGCGGTTTGTGCGCCTACACCGGTGACAGGCTGACGGACTTCGCCGTTCACTCGTACGCATTGCTACTTCGAACGTCAAACGAACCACGCGCATCACCAACAAGACATATTTTTTTTTGTGAAGATTTAATACGTGATGGAAAAGGAGCATCAGCCAGACTCCATGGCCACCATCACCATGAAACCGGAGTACCCCCCCTCTGAGGTGTACAGCACGTCGGAGCCGCCGCCGGTATGATAATATCCTTTATTCTCTTTGATTTAATGTTGAACACGTAACATGTAGGTTTTCTGGTCGCGAACCGGCGTCGTGACTTGGGATTATAAATAAGCTTTGTTTTAATATTCTGAGTCTTTATTGAGCTTTATTACTTAGAAATTGATTCTGAATACGATTGATTTTGTTAAAGTTATATTTGAGTTATTTATGAAAAACTTTCTTGATAGTACCTATCCAAGCTGTTTACTTATCAAGTGGTATTAAATGAGAACTGAGAATCTATAAGGTCTATTAGGGATTTAAGTGCGGGAAAGCACCTTTCTCTTAGCCTTCGTGGCGGATCTAACGCTGGCTCATAGCGGTTGTTTGTAAACATAGTTTAATAACACCACCCATTGCTTGATTTGAATACTCCAACACATTGATTATAAACAGCGCCATAGTAGCAAAACATAAGTATATTGATGTTGTAGCAGTATTTGAAGAAAAGTTTCTCTTCAAAACGGATTACTTTTGCTCAATCCGGAATTACCGGAATAGTCAGTGCCAAATTCGTCAAAAAATAATAAACTTATATATAAAGTTAACGAACCAATTAAATATTTAAGTTTTAGGTCAAATTCTGAATGATTGTATATACATACAGATAAAATATTTACGATATTACCGCCTGTTTTTATACGAGTATGTAATGATTTTGTTAATTTATAGAAAACCCCGTTATGATTTATCAATACTCAATTTAGAAGGTAGCTTACGAAAAATATGCAAGGATTTCCTTGAAAATATCAAGTTCGTTCTTTTCTTCATGTGATGTCTTTTGTTCACGCAGTAGCGTGTAGTAGATATTTTTGTAATAGCAACTTCTATAACAATTATTTATGATATATGTGATATATCTACACTTTTTCACTAGCATGCCGAAAGTTTGTGGGCATGTATGCCAACTTAAAATAGACTAGAAATACCTAGTAGACTAACTCATATCGTTTTTATAGAAAACGACCTTAGCAGTGTAATGGTTTCAAGATTAGGATTGGATTAAAAAATAATCAAGCTTACTACTCGTAGTAGTTTTTAAATAGGTACATACTGTTTGCCCCTTCAAGAAAATTAAAGTTTGTATTAAGAATATAATAAAATGATGGAGCAATACCTATATTACAATGGATTCTGAGTTTAGTTTATAATTTTTATTTTTTTATTGCATGTAGTGGCAGACCAGCCACGGCCCATCTGATGGTAAATAGTAACCGTCGCCCATGGACTCGACTATACCGAGAGTATTGTCAAGCCGCTGCTCACCAATTCATTTCACAGATGAAATGAAATATAAACTACTATCTCCTGCTACAGCCAAAACGCAACAATGTGCTTCATGGCCGGTCACACGGGAGATGGTGGTACCAACCCGCTCGGGCTGGATACCAAGTGAGTACTCCCACTTGGTACCCAGCCCTACCACCAGTCGTGCAATGGATGATAATTGCTTACTTCCCTCAGTCGCCTCATACGACACCCGTGGGAAAGAATGGGGTGGTGACACTTGTATTCTTAATCCGTCACCATACGGATGAAAGAGTTTTGGTTAATTTTTAATAAAAATATATTAGGTCAAACTGTTAAAATTAAATTAGTGCTGCTTAAATATGCATATATTATTTATTTTAATAAAATGTAGGTGTATCTAAAGCGACAAGTATTACAAACGTCAAACGATACAGGAGCTAATCAATGCGTTTCAAATATCAGAAGTCAAATAACGGTTTCCAATAACTGTGCCTAATATCGTAATTATAACACTTAAGATTATGTATCTATATTATGAATAAATTTTAATGGCTCAGACAAAACGAATAAATAACTAACATTATGAAGATTTTTAGTAACAGACATTTACCTTGACGTTTGTATGTTTGCACAAATTGGTTAAGTTCCTATAGGTAAGGCTGTTTTTGGTGTTAATTCATGAACTATTTCACACAGACTTAAATAAATTCATTAAATATGTGTATTAAGAGATACGTAGACTAATATTACACACTTATAGTATAATACTAGCCTTTGGCAGCTTTTTCATTGGTAAGACACAGCTTTATAATAGTATATAGATAGAAATACATGATCGGAGGACCCGATGAACTGTGGACTTTGATACCTGCATTTTTACTTTATTTCAAATTATGTAACTTTGTTGTTGTGGTTCTTTTACAGATTTTTGTGGCATATATTTTATAAAGAAGCTAATCCAAACGTAGGTATAAAATAATAGGTATGATATACATTTATGTACACGTAGAAAATACAAAATAAATTTAGGTAAACTAGAAATGTGATATGGGCAATAGAACGTGGATGTTCTTGTGAAGACAATACTGTTTTCACGTAACAAAAACTTTCTTTTGTCGTAAATGGTCGACGTTTCGACATCGCGATGATCACGCGGCTTCTGGGGTTATGTTGTTCGGGTAAATGTTATTTTGACCCGAGATCTGAGTTGTTTAGGGAATACTTTAAATATAAAACTCTATCACAGAGGATTACAAACCTTGGCGGTTGTATTATTATCTGCATATACCACCAATGTAGCAGGTATTATAGAGTTCTAGATTCCTAATGTCAGAAGTTTTAGAACAAACTAGCCTTTGCGCGCGGCTCAGCCGCTACTTTTTAGGTTGTGTCTCAGGTTCCTAATATAGTAGCGGAATAAATATATACCAGTTTCTAAGTCTAATCAAGACGTATCAAATAAAAGAAGTTGCATTAAAATCCGTTCAGTAGTTTTTGCGTGATGAGCGAAGACACGCCTATATAGTAATTTTTTCTCAAAATATCTTAAGTGTATAGACACAGCTCTATTACAGTTTTATAATAGTTAGAATTATTCTGTCAAATATCTGAAAAAGATAAATCTTTTGTTTGCCTTAATTCAAAGGGTAAGGAGTAATCTAGCTC
Organism: Leucoma salicis; assembly: GCA_948253155.1. Lineage (NCBI taxonomy): Eukaryota > Metazoa > Arthropoda > Insecta > Lepidoptera > Erebidae > Leucoma > Leucoma salicis. The sequence continues at coordinate 18,607,142 of OX411818.1, forward strand.
TAGTCCTTGGAATCTATCAAGATTCATTATTAGGAACGGGACGAGTTACACGTACCTTACCGAAATTTTAATAGTCGTAGTGTTTATGGATATTTTGAAGAGGTATCGTTTTTTGGTGATAATTAGATTTATTAGCAAGATGATCGTTGATGTTATACACATACACACTATTTATATTATGTATGTGGGTCATGAATATTTTGTCTGTACGTACTCAGATCAAGCAGAGCTCTCTGGCTGATGAAACGCACAAGGTGAACAACTCACTGTTCCGTCACCATTTGTAATCTAGGTTCATTAAAAAGTTGTTAGTAGCATCATTATTTGTTTTTATCTGAGTACACGAATACAACTTTCGTTATGAATGAATAATAAAATATAAACTTAATGAATAATACATTTCAGAATAAAATCTGAGTTAATAGTGTGCTGAAATATTTTATTAAGAATGCGCCTATAACGCTACACGCCTTTCCAAGAATATGATTGTGATACGTATAACATAAAATGTGGGAAAATACATTGTTCTATTGTCTCTGGCCATCCATTTATACAGCCTTCGCTAGTTATCATAGTTATCACGCAACTTCATATTCTTTATCCCCTTTTAAAAGATTTCCAATTAGGTTATATTAATAACCTGAAGATAGAATTCTGTTCAGTTAGTCGAAAAGAATGGTTCTTCTTTATTAAGTCTTTTTATATGCTTGCATAAGGCACAAGCCGCCGTAGGGGAGAGGGGATCAATTGGTTTTTACTACTCCACATTGGCTAGACGGGTTAGTATAGTGATACCTTTCGAGTTTTCCTACATTCGCAGTAATTTTATCTGCTATTTTCGCTTCCCTAGTAACTTTTTACGAAAACCATATAGTAGAATGTGTTATAACATATTGCTTAGGTAATTATTCGGTCACCGCATCGACTGTAACATATATTTTATATCTATACTATTATGAAGCTGTAACAGAGCTGTGTCTGTACATTTAAGATATTTGAGGACAAACGTCTGTAATAGGCTATATAGGAGTGTCCAAACACACAACAGTTTAATTTAGAATTTTTGTTTGTTTATCTGTTTGTTCGTTCGCGCATCACGCAAAAACTATTGACCGGATTTTGATGCAACTTTTTTTATTTGAGAGCACTTGATTAGACTTAAGAAACTGGTATACATTTTATGCCGCTACTATATCGGGAACCCGAGATATAAGCTAAAAGCTAGCTTTTGACTGAGGCGGAGCCGCGGGTGAAGGCTAGTTGTAGTTAATATTTATAGATAAATTTAGTCCAGGTATAATAATGGTTAAGATACTCACAGTTGATCTAAAAATGTGACCTTTATATTAACCGTCTCTGAGGTCTAACATGAACTAGAATGAAATAAAGTTGTAACATATAGGTACTGCTATCTATGGAGCTTCTGCCAGCGAATTCATTTCCGTGGACTTCAAAATATGATCTAGAGAATAGGTATATACCACTGGAACAGGGAGAAAAGTACAAAGGGGTAAAAATATTCTGTGTTTTTATGGGAGATCATTTATCCGAATACCTAATTTCGTAAGTCATTTGCGAAAAATAGTTAACGTATGGGAACTATCAATGCAGTGTCTCAAATATCTACTAAATTTAATTCTAATCCGCTCAGTCGTTTAGGCGTGTTTGCCGGTGAAATGTCCAAACATAATATATATTTATATAATATAAATCAATGTAATTTCGGGATCTTGAAACCTTTGTCTTTACCAATAATAGAAAACCTGAAAATATAGTTATGCCTTTATTTTATATTGACAAAAAAAAGCACTAACCTCTAGAAAACCTGAACAAATATAAGTAGTACAAAGAAAACTATATAGTAATTTGATTTTGAAGTTAAAATACTATAGTGTATTTTACCTTAAGTTTATTTTACAAATCAAATTAAACGTTAACTATTTTTTGCTTTAAACAATTTGTCTGCTCTTGCTTACAAAACACATGAGGTTAAATGTAGATAATATATGTTGTGTGCTTAAAACCAATTACTTTTATGTGTACCATTACATTGTGTAGTACAATGATTTCCAAATTAAGATCGATGGCTTCTTCTAAATTAACGAGCGAGGCAATTGTTCAGCACTGCTTTTATACTGTTTTTGTAGCTATTTGTCTAAAATAGTTAAAAACGTTTTTACGTCACATAAATATTATGGTATACTTGCACCCCATATCTGTCACATACACTATATTATGTTAGCTATATTTCAACGCCCTTTAGAATTTCGAATCAATAACTTAGCCGCTTTAACAGTAGACGAGTCTATTTAAGTACCTTTTTTTTTTTGTTAAGGCGGGAAAAAATGTTCCTAACCGCACACCCCGTCGTTCGGGGCAACGAACAGGGTAGTGTGGGGCAGTCTATTTAAGTTCCTGACCTTCCAGACTTTCACTCTCATTGATAGATCGTTTAGTTTGCCCCACATAAGATTTCCCGAAGCTGAAATCGGTTATGTTAACGCTTGATATATCCCTAACACCATGCTCACGAAGGTGTATAAGATTTAACAAGTTCTGTCATCAACTTAGGTTACCGTTAATTCAAATTCAGCCTTCAGTTTTCACAGCCCTTTCATGTTTTGCGAGTTAACTACTTTAGACATTAGTTGGGGATTAATTATATTGTAATAATATGTTACTACAGAAAAAGAATCAGTTCATATGTTGCTTTTTCTATATATTTTTCGCGATTTATATTCGGAAGCATTTCATGTTTGCGAGCTCTTTAATAGATTGTAAAAGTCTAAACAACTTTCTGTAATGTCATAAAATTGTATTAATGTTGAATGAAGTAATGCCATTATTATTGTTTTGGTCGTATGTGTGCATGGCTTATTAAAATATTCTATAATTAAATTACTGGGCTCTAGATTGTCTATCTTAGCTTCGTTCTTATTCAATATCAAGATAAATAATTACTCGACAAATCAACTGGATATCTCATTTTAGTTATTACATGAGTGCCTAATTGAATTTGCAGAGCTGTGTTTTACAGTAGATTATACTTGAGTGGTAGTACTTAAACAGTGTTCTTAAATATGCGCGATTTTATCACAATTCTGAAGTTTAACTCATAACTTAGGTAATATTCAAGTCAACTCTGTAAAAACACAAGTACTATCTCAGTGAAATCGTCATTGGTTAGTGAACGAATTGGACACAATAGCGCTTGCGTCACATCCGAGCCGGACAATGCTTGCAAATAGACGTTTTCTCGAAATATCTATGTAAATACTTAGAGTGACATCTATAAAAACTTATCATACAGAAGTTTTTTTGTAAAGCTACTAAATTGGTTATAGGTGTTTACTCATGCTTAGTAAACTTAGTAAAATTCCTCACAAGATTTTTTTTAATGACAGTTCATGTTTTCCTATTTTTACAGCCATTAATGATACATAGGTACTTGTTATTTCCATATGAACTACTAACTAATGACCGCAATTTTATCTAAGTGGACTTAGAAATTGGGTCATTCAATCGTTTAGGCGACAGGATTGACTCACAGACAAACTAGTAGAGTTTGGGCCAAGTCTATCGCTTACCGAATCTGTTTAGAAGTAGTCATGGTGGCTAGAATCCTACTGTTGAAATTCATATTACTGTGCACTATGAGGGGTCGTAATAGTAAATACTCTACCGTGTAACCGGCCATGAAGCACATTGTTGCGTTTTGGCTGTAGCAGGAGATAGCCGTTTATATTTCATTTCATATCTGTGAAATGAATTGGTGAGCAGCGGCTTGACAATACTCTTGGTATAGCCGAGTCCATGGGCGACGGTTACCATTTACCATCAGATGGACCGTAGCTCGTACGCCACTACATGCAATAAAAAAAAAAAGCGTTTCATTTCAGAAATTCTAAATAGCAGCCCGCTGTTAGCGGTGTTTCGCCCCCATGCCTCGAAAATCACGTAAATCCGTTATTATAGCTCCAAGCTAGTGTCTGTTGACACGCCGCTTGACCAATATTACCCCGTTGTCTTAGGTGAATGACAAACGCGTCAATACGTAGCATCGCGTCGCGTCGCTCACCTACGACAACGGGTTAGCTGTAAAACGTCACGTCGCGTCGCGTCGCTCACCTAGGACAACGGGTTACTGTCTGGAATTCATTATTACTCTACAAAGACGCTATCAGTCAATTAAAGACAAAGGTTTAAACAATTTAGGTTGTAATGTAATGAACTATACAAAAACCTTCTTTCTGTAACACAAAATTAATGGCATGTATCGAACGGACTATAAGTAGATATTCAATCGGCATTATTTTGCAGTCTGTTTAAGGTGACAGACTTCTCAAAAGCAACAATACAAGCACTTTCACTTTAGTTTATCTCACTCTCATTGCATCTAAGGTTGATGGGTACGGCGCCTAGGATTCGCTTAGGTGACTCTCCTGGAGATGTCAATTTTGGTATCCTATTATAGTGTGTTTTATTAATTTTACAAGATCAAAAGCAAAATAAAAGTATCTGAACATTTATTTATTATATTACCACGTTTTGTATAAATGCCATCACAGTATAGCTATGTTATTAAAATTGGTTTGCAACAACAGATTGGGTCTATACGGCTCCTAGTTGTAAATATCTCAAACATCTTTATTGTAAGATAAGTTCATAACATTTCGTCCCAGATTTCCTATTGCTGTTTTCTGATGATGATGGTAGAGTTTTAGATTTAAAGAAATGCATAATAATTACATGTAAAAGAAATGATGTGAACTGGTACTGAATCTATACAATAAGATTTTGAATATATCGCTGACGTCGCGTACGTTATAGAAATGAATATCATGCACAAAAAAGTTATTTTATATATTTCACAAAACATTTCTTTGAAGTTGTTTCCTTGGGTATTCTAATCGATATTTCCGTCTTTGTTGTAAAGGAAAAGTACAGGGAAAATGTTGCCACGAGTCGATAGGTAACCGTGGCAATTAATAAATTTTCCGTTTCCAATATTTAAAAATGTTTTGTACTTATATAAGCAAAGTACTTAGAGACTCAAGCAAAATGATTATATAACAATAATTGTTCAGTAATTAACATATCCATGGATATATTTTAACACACCACTTGTCTGAAAAATATAATTAAAATTTACTAAAGTGATGAAAGTAAGACACACACCTTAATAATTATAGCTTCTAGCCTGGAGAGATCTTGCTCTGTTAACAATTTGATAATTAAATAAGTATGTTCCAAGTAGTTACAGTAAATTATTATCAAATTAAATAATAAAATCGGATAGTAATTATAATGGATTCTGGAAAATAGTGTGTGATTTTCCTCACTATAATTTCTTAACATGATTGATTTTATTACAGTAGATTATGCACTTAGTGGTTTCTTAATTATATTTCATATTTGATTTTTTATTGCTGTAGTTAGTTTTACTGTTTTTATATTCAAGTAGATATAACATTATAGTGTTTTAGCAAAACTTATTTATTGATTGTCATTAAAACGTTTAAGGTAATAAAAAGCACAACTTTCCACGGCTGCTGACAAGAAGAGATTGTTTTAATAGCTTTTGATAGATTCTTAAAGCAAAGTGAGACACAAATTCACTGAGCCTAAGAGAGAAGTTGGCTGATTTCTACTATTCTAAAGCTCGAATTATTCCAGTCAACACCAAACCAAAATTACGCATCAATTCTATATTATTTTAATTGACGTTGTATTTTGTATAATTTTATTGTGTATATCTAATTTAGTACAAAACTCGTGTTTTAAAATAAAACCACTTTTAAGGAACCCCGTGACCATGAATGCACAGTAACATAGATTACCTTTTAATAGCATCTATAAATATTTGTTCAAATTTAAGTTTCTATTTTTTTATTGCTATTGATGGCAGACGAGCCACGGCCCACCTGATGGTAAGTGGTAACCGTCGCTTATAGACTCAACTATACCGAGAGATTGTCAAGCCGCTGCAATCTTCTGCTACAGCCAAAACACACTGACGTGGTTCATGACCGGTCACACAGGAGACGGTGGTACCGACCCGTTCGGGCCTGATAGCAAGTGAGTAGGTACTCTCACTTGGTATCCAGCCCTACCACCAGTAATGCAATGGGTGATAATTGCTTACTTCCCTTAGTCGTCTTGTACGACACCCGCGGGAAAGGATGGGGTGGTGACACTTGTAGTCTTAGTCCGTCACCACACGGACAGAGTTTTTCGTGGCTTATCCCGTATAACTTGAACTATGTTACATTGGTTTCAATATTTTTTATATAAATAACCTGTGATAATAAACATTTTATTATCTTTGCGGTAACTAGATTTTCTAGCCGATTTTCCAGACCATTAATAGTTTTGGCACAAAATAACTCTCTAAAGTTGTTCAAAAATGGCACGCGTCTACCTACAGATCGCGGAGGTCGACACTGATATCGTCAAAGATGGCTGGTAGTTTTATATGCGAGCTAAAACAACTGTGATGTGCGCGTCGACTGCCATCATGCGGCAGGTATCTATTAAGAAGCCGCCGGCGGACCACTGAAGTAATGTAACACGGTTCCAGTGGCCTGTTCGTTACTCCGAACGACGGGGTGTGCGATTAGGTACATTCTTTTCTGCCATAACAAAAAAAAAGACATCTAGTAGGAGGTATTCTGTGGGTGTAAATTATTCGAAACGTAGTCATAGTAGAAAATCATGTGAACTCGATATATGCCGTAAAAGTGGTTTAATTTCTTTATAATATTCGCGTACCTATTAGAAAGAGAGAACCGTATTAAACTAAATTTATTTTTTTACATCACAGGCGTACCGGCAAAGGGTATCATCGTCAGTACAAATAGCAAGAATTGCGGCCTTGACGGTGGTGGCAGCCTCGTTTATACTGGGCTCTTTCATCCTGGCGTCCAGCTGGATAGCCGCTCGCTCCTCTTGCCACCAACTTGAACAGCTAGATGCTATGCTCGACAAGGAACTCGCACTAGAAGGAAGAGCATACGGAAACGATGCATTAACAGCGGTAAGTACCTTATTGAATAATGTATTAGAATCTAATAATTAGATTCATATTATATTCGTAAATCGTAATTATGTTAATCGATTAGTTATAAGTACTAACACGGTTAAATATTCATGAACAATAAAAAAATTGTATAAACCAGGAGTCAGATCATCATATTATTTATCTTTGAATCAACATTGAGTAATGGTAATGGTTACAAGTACCATGAACTTGGCCTTTGTTAATTTATTGCTATTTAATATAAGTTTGATACTTATATTAGATTTTTGAATGAATAGGAAATTAACCGTTAATTATTAATAATATTTCTTACGCAATTTTGTCTATCAACACATAAAATTCAGGTTTAATTCAAAAGTATAAAAATCATTTTCCCACATATAATTAACCTCCAAACGTGGTCCGTTATCTTTAGTATTGAAACAAAAATGTTATAATCATATAAAGTTAGGTGGATATCCCGTTTAATACAGCGCACTGGTTTTTTAAAACAAATTTCACTTTCGATTCTGCGTATCATTTATTTTCAAGAGACGTTAAGATAACAATTTTTATATTATTAGTAATTTATCAATATTACAATATCCACAAAAACATGTCGCGTAATACTTGCAATAAATGATATCAGGTATTACGTGGCAGACATTAAAAACTGTAATAAAGAGTTACAGTTATTTAAAAATTCTAAAAATATTACTCCATTCCATCCGTGAAAAGTGGGGACTGGTTATCTATAAAAATATTTAAAAAAACGAAGATAAAAGCAAGTGAAAGTTAAAGTTGTGTTACGTACTGCGGTATTGCGGTACAAAGAAATGATCATGTACTACCTATACCTAAATAATAAATATCGATAACGTGACAATTGGCAAAAACGGGATAAGACACGTTCCACAAGGCAATTCTGACAAGATGAAATGTATAGTATCTTTGTACTCTGTTGCTTTGGTAAGTTTGTGCGCAACTGAGCACCCGTTTTGGGTAGAAATTTGAATTATTTAGTTGTTAAACATTTTGATCTATATTTTAGCACTTGACATGCTCAACTACTCTTAAAGTACAAATTATAATTTGTGAATAAGAAAAAAGAGTATTTTAGTACAGGCGGGAATCGAAAAATTAAACTTACTATATTGGATTAATGCATGTAAATGCGTTCCGATAGAGGGCGTTGGTCGTTAAGACAAATGTGATAAGGAGATTGGGTATGTCTAAAAGATAGTACTGTAGCTCAGTGGATTAGAGCACTTCCCCGGATAGGAAGGGACGCAGGTTCGATTCCCGCCTGTACTAAAATACTTTTCACAAATTATAATTTGTACTTTATTTAGTTGTCTTATATATTTAAAAAAACAATACATTTTTAAAAGGTATATTAAGACGACTTATACTTTCATAGGTATTGTTGAGCGGATTGCTGCATAGCATCCGTAGTAGATATTTACACGTAGGTGAAACTCAACGTCAACAAATATGTCATCCCGAAATCCATAATAAAACATCGTAGGGTCGACTTCTAAGAGTTGTTCTGAAGTAGGTATGTGTATTTCGAGTAGATGGATGAAACCGACAAAAGGATTTGATAGAGACGGGCAGCATTTAGTAAACTATCTATAAGTATTTGAGTAACAAATGCTAATGTCTGAAGGGTAGAAATTTTTGTTATCAAACCTGCTGAAGAATAATAAATTAATGCGAACTGAAATATAGAAGCCGGAACATTTTATTTTAACATTGAAATATTAGATTTATATAACCTAATTAATTTCAGTAAACGTACCTGTTCTGAGAATTGTAATATTATTTGGATTGATTAAATTTTTTACGACCTTGCGGAGCTATAAGATACATTATGAAATTGATGCACTTATAATTTTTATACTTATAAATATTATTGTTAGAAACTTTATTTAATAGTGAATCTAGGATCTAGCTAGGGCTTCAAAATAAATATATACACAGGTACAAACAACACCCATTTGCTTAAAAAATATATAATATTATTATCTAATATTAAGCTTTGAATATAAGTAACGTAAATACCTAAGTGATTATGTCATTATGAAGTAATTAAAAATGATGTATCATAAAAATATAATTGCTACAAAACACACTGAGATTCAAAATAAGTAGGTTTTTATGAATATTAAAAATAATTGCCCCGTATATTAATAATAATAAAAGTATGTAACGATATGAAGGACCTACTGTGCCATGACAATCTGCCGTAAAGTTTGTTAAAGACTACATACAATATTATCTAAATATTATTGCCCAAACTCTCAGTCTATGCGGAATAAACTTTTTTTACGAGGAGGTATTTCAATGACTAAGAATTCTTATGAAAGGAATAGAATAATCTAAAGAGGCAGAATAACCCAAGAATACTTTTTAATTCATAGCCAACACCCCGCAGTTAAAAGTCCTATAATTAGCTGTAAGAACAGCCAGGCTGCTCCATTTAAAAATATAATAAAGAAACGTGATAAGTAGACTACTGGAACAGGACCTCCATCATCCCAACTAAGGGCATTTATACTTTATAACGATAATCTAGAATGCACGGTCCATTGCTGCAGAAACACACACACATACTGTTTATTGTGTTTAAAATAATATTACCAGGGAAGGAATGTCGCCTGAGACACAGGTTCGCCTAATTCAGGAGGCAAAGAGTATGTTAAACCAATGTTTTGTTTATTTTTCTCAATAAAGATTATTATTATAAAAAAAAAAAAAAAAAAAAAAAATGCAAACAATTAGCATCATATATTGTTCATATTTAGATTTATTCATAGTGACGATGCTAAGAACAATCTTAGGTTATGTTCAAAATAATCTGTAAATAGTTTGTCTTTAAGTGAACGCCATAGTGGATATGATCAGGCTGCATCGAGTAAATGTTTTGTAAAGATATATTAAGAAAAATTTTTTAGAAAGTAAGTAAATTATAATCCGTGGTCGTTAAAAAAAAATCTTTTTTTTAATACATACTTAACTTTGTTATTTCAATTAAACATCGCGCTGTGATTGAGTGGCTGTAGTAAGTTAGAATAAGGTTCAATAGAAATGTGAAAATAGAACTAATTTTTTTTTAATAATTTGACAGCTGTCAGTTGAATACGATTCTCCCTAGGGCTGAAAAGTATTACTTTCAACCCGCTCCTCAGGCAACTTCAAACCTACTTTCCGAGTAGGAGTAATAAAAAATATTGAAATATTTTCGTATTTTTACATTGAACTTTCTTTTTGTCAGTTATAGATTCAAAAAATAACATAGCTATAGTCTACTCCCACTCTATGAATATTATACTGCGGTTATTATTATTTTATAAATTAAATTTGATTGGCCTGTAATAGATATCGCAATTAAAAAAGATAAATTTGAAAACGAAGCAAATTCTAAAACAAAACAGTTTTTTGCATACACATACCATGTAGGGGAAATAAGGGTAAGATTTTGTAATGATAAATGTTTAAAATTTGAGAAATAAAGTCTTTAACCATAATGATAAATGGATGGAAAACGTTTGTATGGGAGCGCGGGGCTCAAAGATTTTAGATTTTCCTATTTTAAGAGGAGATAATGAGTGGTAAATATTTGTATAGGACTGCCGGTTGATTTAAAAAGAACTTTAAATATATTAGGTAGATATTATTTAGTTATATTTATGATATTTTTAAATAGTTTTTTTAGCCTGAAACAAGCGTACAAAGCTGCTAGCACCAGCTAGTAGTTTAATATATTGACTGCGAAAGGCGTATACTAAAAACTTTTTACGGAATAGGTGTGTGAATGATAATAACTTCTAGTATTTTCTGAAAACCTTGAAAACATCATAAATGTTAGAAACACACTTTAATCTGACAGCTTATATAATTTGTTGCCGAGAAAAAACATCACAAACAATAAAATTATGTGAATAAGTTCACGAGGTCCGTCATGCACGACGAGTACCTCGTCAGTTAATATTATTCGTACATCCGTATGCAAATAACGTTATGTAATATAATAGAGATGTGATGATTCCGTGCGGCGTGATTAGCGTTGTAATTACCGCGCGGAATATTTATAACAATGTGAAAATAGGAGACACATCATTGTATCAGCTTGTTCCGTTACTTTGAAACCTTTTTACTTCATCCATCAGCGTTTCAACGTCCTCTGCTGGACATAGGCCTGCCCAAGAGAACGCCACAACGAGCGGTCCGTCATGGGGGATAATGCCGTAATCGCTACGCTTGGTAGGCGGGTTGGCGATCGCAGTGGATGTTGTTAATACTCGAGGGAGTGCTGCTGCCCACTCCCCCAGTATTCCCTCAGTCGGCTCTTACGACTCCCGTAGGTAGTGAGGGGTGGGACAATTCTAAAGCCGGCCCCACACGGCCCACCTCCACGGACCTTTTTACCTACAACGTCACATATTGATAAATCAGTATCAATTCATATGCATCATGATTTTATCAGTCATATGTAATGTTCTCTCGAGCATGATATGTGGGAAGATGTGCTCATACCGTGGTACAAAATGGAATGCGAGACGCTCTAAGGTTTTTGTTTCTTACAGATTTCTTTGGGATATGATTTTTTTCGCCTACGTCCAATTGATCTCCGCCATTTTGTCTGACTCAACTAGGTTGCAAGATTATATTTTTTTTTAACTATTATATTATTTTACTTACTTATCATCACGCCATTTCTCTTGTGGGTAGGCAGAGAGAACAGAGTGCCAAGAGGCTCTAATCTTGTATACATCTCTTGCTTCCTCAACATTCATAATTCTCCTCATACGCGCTCGCCGGTTTCGGAGACTCGTGACTCCAACTTCCTTCAATACGCTACCGATTTGGTCTAGGTAGGTGATCTTGGTCTGCCCCTGTACCTACATCCTTCCATTTTCGCATTGTATATCTTTTTAACCAGTCGCTCGTCCAGCATGCTTTCCATATGTCCGAACTATCGGAGCATTCCCTTTCGCATCTTTACACCAATACTCTGTTACGTCGTCGTTACGAATGCGGTCGGTCAGCCTCACTCCACAGATTCTCCGCAGAGATCCCATTTCGACTCCATTGATTTTACTCTCATACTCCTTTTTCATTCCCAACTCTTGATTCCTTATTATAACGTTGGGTCAAGTATTACGTTGTGTATTTTAGCACCCAAAGGAAAGTAGTACACGAACATGTTTTCCCTGGAATTACGGCTATGAATGCAAGCGTCATCTATGTGTGTGTAACAACTCGAATCCGTAAAGTTTAAAGGCTAAACTCGTTCTAAATTGTAGCTGTTACATTTAGGTATGTGTTTTAAACAAGCAAACATACAGTCGACTTCAAATTTAATTGATAAACTACGTAATATATTTACACTAATTTATTACGGGATTTCCCAAAGATCAAATTAAATTTACACTACCTTGCTACAATCGCATATCGCAACTTTGTAAATAATCCTTAATCTATACTATTATAAAGCTGTAACAGAGCTACTCGTATGTCTGTACATTTAAAATATTTGATAAATATATACTATAGGTACCTATTAGGCACCACCGAAGGAATGTAACATAGTTCCAGTGGCTCGCCAGTAAAGGTGGAGAGACGGCACACGGCGGGTTTCTTTAGTGGGTGAGGACCCCACACTACCCTGTTCATTGCCCCGAATGACGGGGTATGCGGTTAGAAACATTTTTCCCCTTAACAAAAAAAAAGGTACTAGTCTAAACACAACGATTTTTTTAGATTTTTGTCTGTTTATCTGATTGTCCGTTTGTCTGTTTGTTCGTTCACGCATCACGCAAAAATTACTGAACGGATTTTGATGCAACTTTTTTTATTAGATAGTTCTTGATTAGACTTAAAAACGGGTATACATTTTATCCCGCTACTATATCGAGAACATGAGATATAACTACTAAAAACCGGCCAAGTGCGAGTTGGACTCGCGCACGAGGAACCCTTCGTACCATTGAAAAAGGGCAAAAAAATTACGTTTGTTGTATGGGAGCCCCCCTTAAATATTGTTTTTTTTTTGTTTTTAGTATGTGTTGTTATAGCGGCAACAGAAATACATCATTTGTGAAAATTTTAACTGTCTAGCTATCGCCGTTCTTGAGATACAGCCTGGTGACAGACGGACGGACAGACAGACAAACAGACAGACAGCGAAGTCTTAGTAATAGGGTCCCGTTTTGACCCTTCGGGTACGGAACCCTAAAAAACTAGCTTTTTGGCTGTGGCAGGGCCGCGGGCAAAGGATAGTAATGTTATAAATGCGAAAGTTTCGAAAAATTTTGCCTTGAGCCCAGAAAAGGACACACAGGCTTTTTATTTTATCATTATATTACATAATTTACAAACTAATATTGGGCTGCTATATCAATGACAGAGCTTTGTTTAAAATACATTGGTAAAAATACATTGGTATTCAAGCATAAGAGCAAGCAAGCAAGACAGCAATGTTTTTGGTCTATGATTTTTTTGTGTCTTTCTTGTTTTGTTCAAATATATTTTAAGCAATTTACAAGTCTTTGTCTACGAATTACAGAATTAAGTCATTACTATAAAAAAAATCAAAGTATTCTATAAAAAACAGATTTACAGCTAAAATACCTACAGATGCCTCATATACAATTTTTATTTTGGATAATTATATTTGATTGTATTAATTTTCCCTCACAACTGAATCTTGGATTATTTTCTCGCAGGTACTTATTTTGAGACCCGATCTTTACGCATGTAGGTATAGTCACCAAGTCAATAATCGAAACACAAAAACAGTACGGACATGTTTTACATAGCTATGTATGTATACATAATCCTCTACAGGTATTGTTGTTGAGTCAATATTTTGCTCAGACTTGACATAGTCGTATATGTACCTAGATGTACTTATGTGTTTAATAGTAGTTAATGCTCTATCTTACGACCTCAATCTAGTACAAATATTGACAAATCCATTAAATTGAATCATTGCAGAATCCATAACATATTGAAAAATAACTAACTCCACAGATGACCTTTGCAATGGGACTATTAATTACGTGCGCAATAAAAGTTTCCAGGATTAATAAGAAAAAATACTATGAATGGTCAAAAATGAGTTTATTATTGCTCTAAATAGACTTTGCTAGCGTAAATGCAATTTCTCCATGCGAATAAACCAATATTGAACACATTTATGCCTCTCCTCCCTGGTGAGCTCGGAAACATATTTTTTATAATCTCGACAACCTCTTCAAAATAGTTGACCGCGTAACTGATATTTAATTTTAGGGAAAAAAACGCGTCGCAAGTCCGGATTGGGACTGTATGTAGGATGAAGCATTAGATCTACGTTTGTAACCTTTAAAAAATTTATTTGTCTCTCTGGCCATGGAGAACTGGTATTATCGTGGCAAGAGATATGGCATTTATGGTTAATTTTAAGGAGTTCGTCAATAACTTCCGACAAATAATAAATGGTCATATACCAATCACTATTCACAATACGATGATTCTCCAAAGCAGCATTAGACACGTGTCCAGTTCTATTAAAAAAGAAGCAATCATCCACTTAGAGGCACTTTGCAAACGCGCCACTTGAGTTGGTTTCGGCTTATCTTGAAATACCTACCCATACGCTCGATTACCACTTCGCTTTGAGATCGTAGTGAAAAATCCCTGTTTCATCACCTATTAATACGTCTCACAGCATATTTTCACGCCCCTTCGTTGAAACTGATAAGCATGGCGTTATACCAAGTGACATCCGTTTTTAGGGCCTCATTCATATTGCACAAGTTTTTCATACCCATATGTTTGTGCAGTGCAGGATTGATTGTATTTGACCTAGGCCAAAAGATGATCGCGTTTAAATTCCGAAAACCAGCTGCAAATAGTCGTCTAGCATGATGTTTCATCGCCAAACGCAGTTTGAAGAATTTCTGCTAAGCTTACAAATTACACTTCAAATCGTAGAAAATCATACTGCGAATAATTTCATGAGTGAAATGCATGGTATGTTGAAACATAATTTTTAAATAACGCAACAATGTAAAAAAAAATGACAGTCAGATGAAACAAACACTCGTATTCTATCTAAAGCCAAACCGAGTTCCAATTTGAAATGTTGTAATTACTTTTTATGTGTCGTTATTATGTAAGTTGCCCTTTCCGGAAACATATTTTATAGTGCGCCCTATGTAGTCCAAGACGTTAGCACGACACGTTTACGTAGCGAAGTAATTGAAACTATATAACTCATTTTTATTCCTATTATATATATATAACTCATTTTTATTCTTAATCTGAAATACTCGCAAATTTTAGTATAAATTATAAACCATCTAACACAAATTTAACAAGCAACAATGTATTTCGTTCGTCAGAAATTTTGAACTGAATGTGGAATTTTGCGACCTGACAATAATACAATGCGCTGATGTATCATAATATTCTACTGTGTTTGTTAGGGGTGTCATTTATTTTAAACATTAGGTACGAGTATTTATTTGTGGAGAATATCTTTGGAGAAAAATCCTTTCATTTCAATAGTTATTGAAGTCTGGTGCACAAATATGAAAATAGAATATTCTGCCAAGACTCTCACAATTAGTGTTATTGATCATTAGACGATCTATAAGCTGGTCTCCTATAATGAAATTACTGCTGAATTGCTTAATTTTCTCAAATATTCCATCCATCCATCAGCCCTTCATCGTCCACTGCTGAACATAGGCCTCCCCAAAATGGGGGTTTTACCATAACGCCACGCTTGGCAGGCGGGTTGGTGATCGCAGTGGATGTTTTAGTACACAGGGGAAAGCTGCTGCCCGGTCCCCTGGTAATCCCTTAGTCGGCTTTTACGACTCCCATAGGAAGAGACGGGGTAGCAAATATTAGTAAGGAATATATATGTTTTGAGTAATTGCTATGGACGATGCAACACATTTGTTCAATCATGTGTTAACTACTGAAAACGGTACTGTGATACGTTGTCATTGAACTAGGGAACTATTGATTTTGGCAGGTTGTGTGACACCATGCACCGTACCCATTCCATGAATAAAATAGATTTTTGGTTAGACGTTCATTTGCAGCTGTTAGAGTTTTATTATAATGTAAAATGTTAATGTTGCAATCGCAGCGAGCGTCAACCTTAATACAAATACACAAATGTTTAGACGCTTGATGTTTTGTTAAAGCAATAAGAACATCGCGAGTTGTGTCGCCACTTGATTGCCTTGAATTCTGCTTAGATGATGGTACCGACGTGTACCTTGTAGTCCCAACGTTTTCTGTAACGTGCGATGACAAATGTAGATACCTGTAAGTACCCACTCTCCGGATTTTTCGAGTATATTCTAGAACGTTCCGTTTGAGGTTTATTGGATTTTATGTGTTTCCTGTTTCATAGTAGTAGATGTATACAACTAATGTAATGCTTGCGCCATCTGTGGGATGCATTTGCATACATTATTATCACCAGGTAAGCCAAATAATGACACAGCCCTATAAATATTTTGATATATATTTTTAAAACATTTGACATGCTAAGCCAAATAAATAAATACAAAGTGCGAAAATATAAAGTTGAAAGTAACAGCAGTCCCGAGCAATTGTCATGATGGCTGAATTAGCAAAGCATCTAAAACGGTATCCAGGAGATGCGGGTTCAAATCCTGCTCGTGATTGTTATTTTGGATTTAACGTTTTTTTACTCTGTGTTTATTTGCTTTCTGAGTACTTCATTGCGCTAATACAATGAACACGAAAGGTTATGTGGATTGCCTTCTCCTTCACGTATGTAAATTAACTTATTTAAGTTATATTTGACAATCTCATTTATATTTTGGATTAAAATATACTACTTTATTTCTTTGTAGTATTTATATAGGAAAGACTAAGCAGATATGTAAGTAGAGTAATACCGAAATTTCATCCACCCAACGAAGTCTTATATGAGCCTATTGGTTACCAAGCACTATGTATTATTTGTGGAAAATATTGTTATCATACGATGATTAACATCATTAAAAAGAGAGAATATTAGCATATATAAAATAAAACTTATGAAGGTTCGCAAATTGATTACAATTGCAGTTCAAAATTAAAGTCAAAAGCATAAGGTAAAAATTTAAGGACAGATAAGGATAGTATTGCCGTGTGGGGCCGGCTTTAGAATTGTCCACCCCTCTCCACCCATGGGACTCGTAAGAGCCGACTGAGGGAATACCGAGGGAGTGGGCAGCAGCACTCCTTCGAGTATT
Organism: Leucoma salicis; assembly: GCA_948253155.1. Taxonomy (NCBI): domain Eukaryota; kingdom Metazoa; phylum Arthropoda; class Insecta; order Lepidoptera; family Erebidae; genus Leucoma; species Leucoma salicis. The sequence continues at coordinate 18,624,434 of OX411818.1, forward strand.
AACAACATCCACTGCGATCGCCAACCCGCCTGCCAAGCGTGGCGGTTACGGCACTATCTCCCATTCTTGGGGAGGCCTATATCCAGCAGTGGACTTTAATAGGCTGATGGATGGATGAAGGATAGTTAAGGACACCTTTACTTTTTTGGCCAAATTATAAAATTTAACTGCACCTTCAAATATTTGTTCAAATCAATATATTTATATGAAAACAAGGTATGAGTACAGGGGTCCTTATTTGATTAGATGTGGTCTAACCTTTTTAAGTATTATATAATTTATTGAATAACCTTTTTAAATATTATATACTTAGATTAATAATATTTCTAATTAATCTAAGTTTATATATTTGTAAATTGGTAACATTCGAAATGCTCCCATAGCTGCAGTGTACTTTTAGGAACATGTAGATAACCATGTAAAACTTTATGTAATTATTCACAACACCATTGAGGTATCAGCAACATACATTATTGAATAAAAATAAATATATTTTGAGCTGAAGAATATTCAGATCTCGTTTTTGTTACCAATAGTATCGAACGGGAATTTGTAGAAACATGAAAATACTAAGTTTCGGAACGCGTGTGTTATGTATATGTAAACGCACTGACTTCTGTCATCTAGAATGTCTTGACATTATGTAATGAATATGTCAAAGAGACAACGTGCGTAAATGTAAAATCGAAAATAACAGTCACGAGCAGAACTTGAACCTGCCTCTCCTGGAATACCACTCCCAGATGCTTTGTCAATTCAGCCATAGTGAAAACTTCTTGGGACTGCGAATCTCGATAACAGATTCCTTCTTAATACCTTGGGTGACGCCTCGAATCAAAATAGTTATGAAAGAGGTTAATACTGCCATTTTCTTGCCATTGTACCTATATTTTTAAATTCATTTCCTACTTTGTAAATAGACCTTTTTCAAAAGAAATGAGCAATGAATCATAATTATATCATGGCTCCGAACATTTTTAGCAACTGTACAAATACCTGGCCAAGGCTTCATACATTTCAGAAACAACAACTTTGTTTGTTTTAAAATTGTAATTGGTACGATTTGCAGTCAGTGAATATTAAATCTACACATATATTTAAGTCTATGAAATAAAAATATAAAAAAACGTCTTATTTTAGAAACAATTTGCCGTACCGCAATCATTGTAACATATTGCAGTAACGTATATCTTAGATGGTCTGCTTCATAAAGTCAAAGGTCAGCGTTCATCTATGGAGTTGATGCGTATTGCGCAAACACCTGGTGATTACCTCTATACAAATATATATAATATTTTGTACATATGTACATGGAGCGAAAGCGGTCGGCTGCCGGTCGTTGAACTCCACACACGGATGCATCACATCGTGACACATGTAAATGTCAAATAGAATCACATTCTCTTGTTGAACTAACATTTAGAGTGTGTAATAGGTAACTAAGAATTAGGCAGGCAGGGTAGGCAGGAAAATTATAAAATCTGTTTAATAATTTATGGTTGAGATTGACTAAATAACCTTTGTTGCCTAATCCTGGTTGTGTCATACTTACTGACCTTTTTTTTTTAGGGCAAAAAAATATACCTAACCGCACACGCCACAACCACACAGTTGTCGTTTGGGGCAATGGACAGGTAGTGTGGGGTCCTCACCTACTAAATAAACCTGCCGTGTGGTGACGGACTAAGAATACAAGTGTCACCATCCCATTCTTTCCCACGGGTATCGTATGAGGCGACTAAGGGAAGTAAGCAATTATCATCCAATGCATGACTGGTGGTAGGGCTGGGTACCAAGTGAGTACTCTCACTTGGTAGCGGGCCCGGGTGGGTTGGTACCACCATCTCCCGTATGAACGGCCATGAAGCACATCGTTGCGTTTTAGTCGTAGCAGGAGATAGCCGTTTATTCTTTCATTTCATATCGGTGAAATGAAATGGTGAGCAGCGGCTTGACAATGCTCTCGGTATAGTTGAGTCCATGAGCTACGGTTACCATTTATTATCAGATGGGCCGTGGCTCGTCCGCCACAATATGCAATAAAAAAAAACTTTTCATGTGGCGTCTTTCCACCCGTATGGACCACTAAAATTGCATGTCATTACTTCAGTGATTCGCTTAGCGGCTTATCGTTTCCTCTCTGAGCGACACTTCCACTCCCAACTCTACCGTAGCGACAAGTTGGGCTCGTTCGCGCAGGCTCTGGACTATGTGGGCAGCGAGGATTCTCGGCAGTAGCTTACCCGTCCTGCCCAGCAGCACGATGAGCCTGAAAGCCCCGACCAAATCCTTCAAGCAATAAGGGAACCGTTCTGAGACCCGGTTCTCGTCGAACTTCTCCCTGACGTAGGGCTGCAGGAAGTCCAGAGCTAGGGCCAGCGCCCGGGTTTGGTCATACTTGGTTACATGGGCAATAAAAATGTGAAGTATAAAATGATAGCTACGATCTGGTTCTGCACCCGCAGTTTGTCTAACAACTCTGTGTGATCCACACATGGTTGTTCTGAGTTTGGCTGTACGTTGTGTCTGTGACATGGTATTTTTGTAGTTCCCGTGACACAAGGATTCTTCATTAGTACAGGGTGTTGCCTTAAAAAATAAGTTACTCAGATTAAATGGGTAACCATCAGATTACCGATATATCAAGTAGATATTGTCATGCTCTCTGTCGACGATATACGGAGATCACATCTCCAAATACTTTAATTTTGGTCGCTTTTCGACACTTGTCTGACTATTAGATATAGTGAACTAAAAGAGGTTATTACCTAATCTTAATTATTATTGTGATGATTATTAAACTTACCGTGTACAGTGTAATGTATGCAAATACATCAAGCAGATGTCGCGGGAGTCAACCAAGACGTTAAATAGGTACGTTTCATGGTAATTGAGTCTCGAGGCAATGCGTTTAGAACGGTTATCCAGGGTAACCAGGTTCAAATCCTGCTAGTGGCTATTATTGTCGATTTCACATTTTTGCACTTTCTATTCTGGTATCTGTATATTTCAAGCCGAAATGATAATTGGTATGTTACATAAACATAACATAAACATTATTAATAGGAAAGAAAATACATAAGTCTATTATCTGATCCGACAAAAACGTTTGTTACTCCTGAAAGCTCCTGCCAGTTAGGTACTTTTTTATCAAATAAAATTCATAAGATGATATTTTATAATGTAGGTAGGCATAATAACTTTAATATGAATATTTCGCATATTAAACAGGAAATATTCTTACCATAATTCTTGATATATTAAATATAAGTAGGTAAGTATCTACCTACCTATTTTAAGAAACCTCTTCACATTTTGTAATCATTTTGCGTTACGAGCGAACTGACAGAATACTTACCTACGTGTGCCTTGGATTAGGTACGTTGAATGACGTCAATAAGGTTTTATGTAGGCGTTTTCCATTGTGAGTCTAAAATTAGAATCGTTTATTTGTTTATATACGTTCGAACAACAAGAATAATTTATTCTACTTCTGACTTCTGTGCACTCAAAATGTGTTCACATATTTATTCGTGTCATGTTTACTATTATTTAAATTCGTACAAGTATATATTATAAATGAAAAAAAACCCCGACCTTTGACCCCCCTGTTTACTCCATCATCAGAACCTATTCAACGTTTATCGTGAATCTGTGCATTAAGACCATTCCAACGAGTCCAAACACTATAATACTGTTGTAATTTGGTGAAAAAATTGTATTATGCAAACGGCTGTTGTTGCCTTTCGAAACAAACTAAATTAATATTCGTTCAGCTGTTTGGAAGCTACGAGTATAATGTCAAAGACAGACCCATACATACGCTAAACTTATAAAAACTCTCCGTTTACGACAGTGGGTTAAACATGCTCCCCTACCTAGACCAAATAATTTATGTATTGAAGAAAGGTGGAGTCAGGAGTCTCCAAAACAGGCGAGCGTGTATGAAGACAATTATGAACGTTGAGGAAGCGAGACATGTATGCAAGCCTCTTGGCACTCTGTTCTCTCTGCCTACCCCGCAAGGGAAATGGCGTGATGATAAGTAGTAGTAGTTGTTGTTATTTCTACTTCCCTTCACAAACGTTTCCAATAGCTAATGAATGATTATAAATAGAAAATACCTACTGAGCTCTAACCACCACATAGTTTTGAGCAAGATAATCAAGAAAATATTGTCATTGTCGCAATTATCTAGGAGCAAAATTTATATCAATATTGTGATACTGCTAGATTACGTAAAATATATACGAAAGTGACATTATAAGTAGAGTGTCTTCGCAGCGGTGATACAAATTCCAAAGAGCATCGCAAACTAGTTTCTTAACATATCTTTAATTACAAGGTCTTTTGAACCACCTGTTCATATAGAACTTTCAACTCATCATTTGTATAGTTACCTTATTTTGGTTGCTTTAACGTTTATTTATCATATTACGAATAATATTATGTAACGTTATTTTATTTATGCTTCATCCATATATGATATTATAAAACTGTAACAGAGCTATTTTTTTTAAGATATTTGAGAAAAAAATTATGTATTACAACTTAAGCGTCTCTAAACACAAAATACTTTTTTTTAGAATTTTTGTCTATTTGTTTATTCAGACATCACGCAAAAAATACTAAAAGGATTACGATGAAACTTTTTGGCTTGATAGCTCTGATAAAGCTGTTATACCGCTATATCGGGAACCTGAGATGTAACCTGAAACTAGCTTTTGGCTAGGTGGAGTCAAATGGCAATATATACTTACCTATTATTTATTGTCTGTTCTTTGAAACAAATTCCTTTTTTTTTGTTTACGGCCTCTGTCCTCTTGTGATCACGTTATTATTGCTATTGTAAGAATAATTAATTGACATATTCTAGTTAGCCAAATATTTTAACTGTAAATTGACGTGCGAAACTGTAGCAAAGCCTTGAAAAAAGATGCGGTGGTTGTTATTAAAAATAAAATTAATGAGGAGGCACTTTTTTACACCCTTGGACATATTACATATTATAAATTTATAGAAATCCATATATGCGCATCCATATATGCGCAATTTTTTTTATACAGTAACAACTGTATGGTAAACAAGCATTGAGTCATATGCTTGTTTGCCATTCAGTATCCTGATGGTACGCGGTTACCGTAGCCTTTAGACGCTAGTGACACCAGAGACATCACTCGCACGTCGCGACTTCCAAGGAAAGGGATAGTTGGAAAGGAAGGATAATAAGGGGATTATACGAAGGATAATAAGGAGAGGATAGAGAAAGAGGTTTGAGCTTCCAGCGCTCCCACTAACAAAACGGAACACAACGGTTGGGTACCGTTATTACACGCTGATCTTCTGTGAGAGGGTGGTACTTACTTCTTCGAACCTCGAAATTCTTGCTGGGATAAGCAAGGCTAGGCTAGGAAAGCATTTTTTTTTTGTTTAATAAAAAACAAATAAATATTCACGGACATTTTTCACACAACGTCCTCTGGTCCCAAACTAAGCTTAACGCTTGTGCTATGGGTACTAGATTACGGATATAATACATATACTACTTTTTTTTTTGTAAATACATACATATAATAGATAGAAAATATCTGTGTTCATCACACAAATAATTGAACCCACTACCGACTACGCCACGAGGCCCGTCATTATTTGTAATGATAGTAAATATGATACATCAAAGAAGATTAAAATACTTTTTGGATGGATTGACATTCATATTGGTCTCCATCACCCAAAAAAAAGGAAATAATACAAAAATAAGGAAAAACTATGATTTTGCTCGATGCGAGTTTTGTAGCCATTTTATATACGTACAAAGGCCACGTTAGTTTCTAAATAACAGAATTTTATTGTAACTATTGCGTATTAACTTGGCAATAAAGTTTTAATTGATGAGCCGTGAACACGATTACTTCAGCGAGTAATATAACTATTTATCACTACTTTTTCATTTTCTACTTTAGGTACAAATATAATTTAAATTATATAATAATTCAATTTGTTACGATTTCAACAATACGGAAACTTGTTATCCGTATCATTTGTCAATGATTGAATAAGACTTTCCTTACTTTCTCCGTCTGATAAGATATTACAAATTCATGATTATTTAGCTTTTTATATGAAAGATATTTAAATCGAGTGGACAATAAAAAAAGTTTCAACTTATTCAGCCTCAAATAACAACGTTTATACAAATCGAAAAAAAAAATTCGCATTTGTACATTTATATAAATTTTAGAAAAAATCGTAAAGAGGAATACCACTTGTGTTCTTTTCTTTATCTTTTTTTATTTATTTGATTACGAAAATATTAAAATATGTAATTTAGGTAAGGTAACATTGGTGTCAGTGTAGTTAATAACCTTTTGAAAACACATTTTAAATGTAGCAAAGAGAGTTTATTGTTCGAAACCAAAAACTGCATGATCTAGCTACCCTGTTGACCTGTTGTGTAAAATAAAAATGTTTATACCACGAAATTAACGTACCTACATTGAGGCAGGGCATATAATTAATTTATCAATTCATTAAGAAATATTTGATATATTTGCAAGTAAACATGCAGTTTGTCAAATAATACTGCAAATATCCTCAAGATTGAGGATATTTGCAGTATAATTTTTTTTTTTATTGAAGATGATCATTGATATATTGACACTGAGTTTGAAGTTAATATGTAAAAATATTTATATGACGTCACGTTAGTTAAAAATTTAGGGCATTGGCTAAGGTCAAATCGACTATTATTTTATTGTATGAATAAATCGATTCTAGAGAGCTAAGCTTAGATCGAAAACTAATATCAGAATTTGCATGATAAGCAAATTATTATTCTCATCAGTTTTTAATGCCACCCTGGAATTAAATAGTTTGTTATATTTTCTATTGATAGAGATAAGCATAATTTGTATCTAACAATTAGAAAACAGACACACACACACACACACACACACACACACACACACACACACACACATATATATCAACGCTTCTTAGTTTCTGATATTATTATATAAAATTCTAGAATTTGTCCATAGGGGAAAGGAACTGTTACTCCTTCACACAGAATTCCACAGGAAACCTAGTTACGAGTACAGACTCGCAATCATTATTGTAATATGCTATTGTAATAATAATAAAAAATAAATAAAAAAAGATCTAAGTAGTATTCAGTTTTCTTTTGAAATTAATCCGCAAGACATTGAAAATCTACACATATATACTATAAAGCTGTCACAGAGCTGTGTCTGTACATTTAAGATATTTGAGAAGATAATACTGTAATAGGCTATATAGGCATGTCTAAACAATTTTTTTTAGAATTTTTGTCTGTTTGTCTGTTTATCTGTTTGTCTGTTAGTTTGTTCACGCATCACACAAAAACTACTGAACGGATTTTGATGTAACTTTTTTGATTTGAAAGGCCTTGATTATATTTAAAAACATTTTATCTCGCTACTATATCGGGAACCTGAGATATAACCGAAAAGCTAGAAAATTATTTAAACTAGATTTTTTTTAGAATTTATTTAAAAAAACTACTGGATGGATTTTGATTCAACTTTTTTTATTTGAAAGGCCTTGATTTGACTTAAAAACTGATAGACATTTTATCCCGCTACTATATCGAGAACCTGAGATATAACCGAAAAACTAGCTTTTGGCTGCGTTGAAGCCGCTGGCAAAGGCTAGTATTATCTAAGTTAGTATAAAAAATATTAATTTATACTCGAAGTGCATTATTTAGTATTTACAATAGTCATAACTTTGAAAGATAGAGTAAGAAACAGTGTAGTGAGAGAACGATGTGGTGTAAAAGAAGATATAGTGACAAAGATTGCGAAAGGGAGGCTAAGGTGGTTTGGGCACGTAGAGAGACTGTGTGGAAGGAGGCTAACAAAAAATATATACATGGCAAGCGTGGATGGTGCAGTTGAGAAGGGAGACCGCGTTTAACGTTCTCTGATCAAATCAGAGAGGTTCTCGAGAAAGGTCAGGTCAGGAGTACCCATAACAGACGTGCATGTATGAGGAAAATAATGAGAAGGAACGAGGCAAAAGAGCAAGGATCGCGGCAAGTGCAAATCCGTTGTATCTGCCTATCCCTCTGGGAAACAGGCGTGAATCTATCCTATATATGTAATACTCAGAAGCTCTTGTTTCTAATTGTGAGATATAATTATATATATGTTTATATTTCTGGTTTAAGAACTTTGTTATTTGTCATAAGAATTAACAATATTTACTTACTGAGAAACTAAATAGACTAAGATTAAAATTTATTTCTGTAAACAATTGAGTTTGCGGCGAACAAAATCGCGAGATCATTTTATGCACAGGAGTACCAGTAGTGTCCTACCGTTTAATTTTAATGGGCTTAGCGCAATGTTAAAATATATATATATATATATATATATATATATATATATATAATGATCTATAGCTAGTCAGGTATTAGACAATTAGATACCAAAAAAGATTTTTACAAATCTGAAAACGTTAGTGTCGGTAGTCGGTACCTAATAGTTACCCGACATTACCGTGAAAACAGTCACATATTTATGATGATATAGCTGCGGTATATTTTTATTATTATTAATTAACTTATACATTTTTTTTTTAATTTCGGTACTGTAAGACATATTACAAAGATATATTCTACACAGCCATCATAATCCATCTTACATTAAAAGAAAACATCTCTCAGATAATAATTTAAATGTGGTTTTTGAAAGAATATGTACGCTAAAATATCACACTGTGCGTCCATTCGCTTAAAATGGAGAGTAATTTTATGGTATTATTATTTCTAAAAATGGCTATGTATATGTGCAAGCGTTTAGAATGTTGTTTTCTTTTATTTAACATTATACAACGATGTCTTTGTTATTTGATACGACGATACATGAATTGCTCAAACTGGTTTTTAGAATGAATTTCACGTATTTTGCATAGCTATCGCTACCATTATTTAGTTCTTCAAAGTTAGGTACTGACGCAATTAAATTTGTACAAAGTGCTTCATTACTGTCATCAATGCCTGAGGAATTCAGTAAAAGATTTCATAACATTGGTAGGGGTTTTTCTTCACAAAGATTTTTTAAAGTACCTACATATTGATGAATCAACACGAAGTGTGAAAATGTGAAATCGAAAATAAAAAATCAGCAATCGTGACAATTGCTCAGGACTGCTAATCTCGATAACTTAACGTCTTGGGTGAATTGGCAAAGCATCTGGACGGTATCCAGGAGATGCAGGTTCAAATCCTGCTTGTGACTGTTATTTTCGATTTTACATTTTCACACTTTGTGTTGATTTATATGGGTAAGCATGTCAAATGCTAAAAATATATTTAAAAAATTACTAAATACATATTGATGAAGGTAAACTTACAATATTTTTAATAGTTTCGAAAATTTGGTAAAATTTTAAATGTTGACAATTCCGTGTTGGATTTTAATTTGTGACCAGTAGGTCTATGGAATCTTGACATCACAATGTATTTATGCACAGGTATCATCTTACTAATATGAACCTGAAAGTTAGAACCAAATGTTTTTTAATCAATACGCATGAGGGCTCACCAGATTTGGTTTAAATTTGGCAACAACAAGTTGTAACAAGATATTACACAGAAAATGACACTAGGGACTTACTAGCTATTATTAATTTATATTAAAACTTGATTCTGCCCGCAGCTCCGTCCGCATGGACCTCTATATAAACATCAATATACAGCACATTAATTTACTCTATGTAAAAATAAACTTTAGATTATAAATGTGAAAGCGAGCTTGTTTGTTTGTTTTTAACGCTTTCACGCTTTAACTACTGAACCAATACATATACACATATAGTCTGGTACCTAGAAAATAACATAGGCTACATTTTATCCCGAAGAAAGGAATGGTTCCTGTGGGATAGCTATTTTTAGACAGAGACAATTACGACTCCGGCGCAGCCAAAATCTAGTTTTTAGGTAATATCTCAGGTTCTTGATATAGTAGCGGGATAAAAGGTACCTACGCCAGTTCTTAAGTCTAACCAAGAGCTACCAAATAAAAAAAGTTGCATCAAAATCCGTTCAGTAGTTTTTGCGTGATGCGCGAACAAAAACAGACAAAAAAATCTAAAAAAAATTGCTTTGTGTTTAGACACGCCTATATAGCTTAATGCAGTATTTTTTTCTCAAATATCTTAAATATACAGGCACAGCTCTGTTACAGCTTTATATTAGTATAGATTACTTAAGGATTTTTCATCGCACGATCACTCGAAATCTTGGTTTAGCAATAATATAGAAGGTATAACATACAAGTGAATGTTTTTAGTAATACCGGTGAGTCGGAACGTAAACATTAAAAGCCGTGAAGTCCTTGAATGCATTCGCCATGACCGATTGTATTGAAAATTAACACGTACTTGGCCCGCTGTTTACAATAACTTTACAATGAGAACTTTTCGAAGAGCTGGCTCATAACTTCATAAGGATTCGATTGTTCAGTGGAACAGTAGTTTGTATATTACTTGTCTGTGAGTGTTACTACTGGATCATATTGATTTAGAAAGAAGACAAATTTAGCTTAGTTGTGATTAGATATTTTTTATATATATTTTTAGTATTTGACATGCTTCCATATATGTACATTAAACACAAAGTGGAAAATGTGAAATCCTGCTCGTGACTGTTACTTTCGATTTCACATTTTCCACTTTGTGTTTAATGTAGCTTAGTTGTGATTTCGGGAAACAATCTCCAGAGTTTTTTCAGCGGCCACTGTAGTAATGCAAGATAATGCCAGTGGCCCGTCAATAAAGGCGCAGAGACGGCACACGGCGGGTTTCTTTAGTGGGTAAAGGCCCCACACTGCCCTGAACGAACAGGGGTTCGTTGCCCCGAACGACGGGGTGTGCGGTTAGGAACGTTTTTTCCCGCCTTAAAAAGGGTGGCATCAGGCGCAAAATTACTAACTCATCCTATACATATTAATGAAATTCATACAATGCTGAGAATAATGCTAAAATAATATATTTTAGTATCAAAATAATCATTACAATACTACAGTTTCTTGTGCATAAAATAGCTTGTAAGTGTTGAGTTCTCACAAAATTTAAACTATATCGATCAAGGCAAAGCTGTGAATTGTGCAATATTTTTACCTTGTCGGTTACAAATAGGGCTTTGTAACATTTCTTCATTACTACTACTAGACGTGTGTGTGTGTTTTATACTAGTCTATTTCTATCCTAAATAGATTGTTAGTATTAACGAGGCTTATTCTGATATTAATTGAATACTTCAGCAAACATTAAGGTGAATGTCATCCTAATATTTGCTTGCATAAGAGGTTTGATTCTGTGAAAAGGCTGATAATTTCAATAAATACGAGTGTGCTAGTCGTATGTGCGCATAGGTATTCATTAAACAAAATCCATCCATCCATGCATCCATCAGCCTTTCAACGTCCACTACTGGACATAGGCTTCCCCAAGAGAACGCCACAACGAGCGGTCTCGTCCTGAGGGATAATGCCGTAATCGCCACGCTTGGCAGACGGGTTGGCGATCGCAGTGGATGTTGGTAATACTCAAGGGAGTGCTGCTGCCCACTCCCTCGGTATTCCCTCAGTCGGCTCTTACGACTCCCGTGCGTAGAGAGAGGTGGGACAATTCTAAAGCCGGCCCCACACGGCAAACAAAATATTTACATTGAAATGCTTCAGTCACTTTTGCTGTTCCTGAGCTGTATAGCTAGGTAGTTGCTCAAGGTAAAACAGCTCCTGTATTTAAGCTTATAGAGTGGGATCGTAATAGGTTAATGTTGATGAGAGTTGAAGACATAATGAGACTGAAGCATCCGCACAAATTACATGCAATTTTGAGTAACAAAATAGGTAGGTACTTACGTTTAATTCACGTGTGCGATTGCCGCACGTTACTTTGACGGAAGCGGACAATTTTCCGCGGTCGAACATCACATCACAGTGACGATGCATCTGTACCAGCCGGTCACCTAGTGCAATGTCATTCTATAAATTAACAGTCTTGGAACTTTAATTGATATTTTGTACGCTCTGTTGCTTTTAGATGTAGTTCCTGATGATAAACTTCACGGCCGCAAGAATATACCACTCATAAAGACATCTAAAATCAATGTGAATTGGGGATTTTTGTAGTGGTTGTTGGGTGACTGCGATAGCTTAACGGTCCAGAGCAATTTCCTGGATTGGATCGAATCCCGCTCACAGTAAAGCTCTCTTGTCCACTTTCATAAATAGGTAATTTATACAGTATTTTAACTAATTTTACATAATGTCACCTTCAACTTCACAGCAAGTACGGTGACTCAGGTACGCTCTATGATTACGGAACTGATATTATGTGTGAAATGTATGAAAGTGGTTAAAAAGAAATTTATACGGTATAAAATAAAACTCCTCTAAAAAGTCAATGCTATCATACTAATAATATTTACTATTTCATAACAAATCATTATAATAATGACAAGTGCTCGATGTCGAAGCTTAAAGCGCCATTTCGGTATTGGACCTCACATTGGCTCTGACGGGACTAAAATAATGTAACTCTCAAGTTGTGGATGTCAAGTGAATAATTCCCCCAACGTTGATATCGGCGTTGGCCCCAACGTGTGGAGCGGAGGTAATACTCCCGAAACAAAACAAGACAACAAGAACACAGAACTAACAAAAACTTTGGTAACAAATTAGTTTGTGTCTGTTTGTCACATCACCAAAGGAGACGGTAGGTACTTACATTTATATAAGTAAAGTTCTTTTCTAATAACTTGAAATGAGGTCAACTTGTATTAGGACAGTGTGACCTGAATCTAAGGGAGACGTGTGCCCAGATGTGAAACAAGAATAGGTTAAAAAACAGCGGTGCCTAATAAACCTCAAACCTAAACCTCAAATCAAAACCTCACTTGTTGGAACAATACAGTAGCAAGTATTTAGTCTGATCTAATGTGTTTTTCAGATAAACATATAATTTTAAGAACAAATTAGTTGTGTATTTTCAAAAAGAGAACTTTACTGAGGCCGGGATTCGAACCTGCATCCCTTCCAATCCAGGGAAGTGTTCTGGCCCGCTAAGCCATTGCAGTGACCGACAGCCTTTCCCAATCTCAATTAAAAACTATTCACAAACAATTTGTTCTTTACACATATACTTCGAACCTACTATAACTTGCCCAATTAAATAAAAAAAAAACCACATTATTGACCTTGATAGCGATACCTATTAGTATGTTACAAATTTCAATTAAAAATATCGAATGGAAGTGATGGAAGATTACTTTTTTATGAGTATTCAAACTAAGAAATCTCAATATATAAGTACGAGTAGCCTATGATGCATGGCCATCTACCATATTCTATGGTCTAAAGTTATAAGCCAAATTCGTGGCGTACTGATATCGTTATTAACGTTAATACTACCGTCGCTGATTTCAAAACTATACGCAACCACGAAACCGCAAAAGTACTTTCAATTAAAAACCATATCATTGAGCAACATAACTGTTCCAAGTTAGGAACATTAAATATAATACCTTTTCTTTTTTCAACATTTTTATGTCCCACTATTGGGCACGAGTCTCTCGATGGTGAGAGTCATTAAGCCATAGTACCCCATGCTGGCCAGAAGCGGGTTGGCGGACTTCACAAGCTGTTGAGAAAATCTCTCAGGCATGCGGGTTTTCTCAAGATGTTTTTCTTCACCGAGCAGTGATAAGTTGTAAACAAATACACACATAATTTCGTTAAATCTCGAAAAGTCAGAGATACATAATATATATGTAGTACCTATTACTGTGTCATCAGTGCCATAATTGTCCAATATTAAAAAAAACAGTTTATGGTAAATCACGTGTACACACACGTATTTTAAATATTTGAATATCAGCTTGTTTATCGAGACAAAAATGGTGCTTATTAATTCTAATGACTGTTATTAGATACATGTATCAAATATTGATTAAAATAATGCGTCTGTTATCATGATGGCGATTCCTTCCGGTTCAACGTGTAGTGGTCACGCGTATTGAATTCAATATTACACGTTTTATATACTTAATATAAAAGGATTTTTATTTAGATCTACGGGTTCTATTTCAGTCGAGTGAATTGGTGAAATACTTCGATATTTTTTCATAATTTTTGAGCATTTGACATGCTTAGCATATAAATTAACACAAAGTGTGAAAATGTGAAATCGAAAAGAATTAATGTGTTATCGAAATTCGTAGTCACAAACAATTATCACGATGGCTGAATTGGACAAGCGTCTGGGACGGCATTCCAGGAAATACAGGTTCAAATAATCCTTGTGACTGTTATTTTCAATATTAAGTACATTTTCACACTTTTGGTTAATTGGTAAAATACTTACGTAAAACTTTATAGTGTAGGTGACTTCAACATTGCCATTAAAGACTAATTACTTAACTACTAATTATTTGTGATAGGCGAAACTGATGGAATTAATGTGGCATTTAGACGTCTAACATTTTAGTCCTCACGTTAAGTAAGTTTGTAAACTCGATAAGATCTCTAAAATAGTATCGTTTTATAATTACAACTTACGTTTGGTTGAAAGTAGAAAAACACTAAAGTTACGTAGGTATTTCGAAAAATAAAGGACTTAACTAAATTAAGTTATTAGTCAGTACAGGGAATTGACTTAATTAAAAACTATTTAATTGTGTAAAATGTGTAAACTATATAAGACAAAGTAAATTATTCACACAACTCACGATTACTTCAATAAAGGTTTTTCAAGAACGATCTATTCTTTATCTTAATGTTTTCCTTGTTATATTTTACTCGGCCATTGAAATCAATGCGGTTTATATTCATAACGTAAGGGCCGTGGTTACAGTTCTTATACATATTTATAGTAAGTAGGTGGTACCTATAGATACGATGTCTGGGGCAAGATGAACGACTTGTATGTGCATTTAAAATTTTAATGATAAATCTGCCGGTGAATGAATTTATGTTTGCATAAAGATTTCATCAAAGTCAAACCAATTTTCATTTACAGTTTACAAAATCTCTTACGTTAAAGGTTTGCCTAGAAGTAGGCAGTCTTCGAAAACGTTATAGTACTATAGACCACATCTATATGCTGCGCTATATTATACAAAAGACCGATGAGTATAATCAGCCTTTGTGTGTGTAGCGTTTGTAGACTATGAGAAAGTCTTCTATTCGATTGAAACTAGGGCGGTGCTGTAGCTCCTTCAGCGGTGCCACATCGACTAACGGTACATCTAAGTGTTGAAGTGTTTGTATAGAAACTCCACCATGTCAGTCCTAGTTCAGGACAAGAGTACGAAATCGATCCAACTGCAGAGAGGTGCTAGACAGGGACACGTTATGCCTCCGACATACTTCGAGGATGATATTGGAGTGGCCATTGGAGGATGTTTTCAAGTTCTTGGACTGGACGTCATTTGGCATCAGCGTCAATGAGCAATACATCACTCACCTTCGATTTGTTGACGATACCGTAGGCGTTGCAGAATCACTTAGAACTTTGATACCATCCTCAAAACCTGCCTCAGCAGGGTTTCCCAACTAGTGGGTCTAAAAATGAACATGGACAAGACGAAAGCCATTTTATTACCCATTTCATTTCAGACCCGGTCCTAGTCTGGTATGCGCTTCTTGAAGTTGTCGATCGATACATCTACCTTTTTTTTATAGGCGGGATAAAATGCCTACTACCTAATCACACACGCCGTTGTTCGGGGCAACGAATAGGGTAGTGTGGGGCCCTCACCCACTAAATAAACCCGCCGTGTGCCGTCTCTCCGCCTGTACTGGCAGACCACTGGAACTATGTGACATTACTTCAGTGGTTCTATACATCTACCTGGGATAAATGATCTAGTTAGGCAGAGATTGTAGTTTTTAAGTGTTTGTTTAAGATATGAATGTCGTGGTCGTATCTACGAACAATATAAAATTAATTTACCATATCTTACGTATTCTACGATTGAAATGGACATTTTATAATAGTTTTAGCTATAAAATAAATTATGTGAATATGGTAGACGTACTAAATGTACAGATTAACGGTATAAGGAAGCCGACATAGACATTAGTCTATCTTTGTGTTCAGATTACTGAACTATCGATTAATTCTGATAGGATTTAAATCGATTACAATTTATTTTACTTGATCAGGAGCTTTTAACACCTCGCTAACCTTTACCTATAATAAAGCTCTGACAAACTTTATATCGTTCATTTATATTGTGTATTGTCGTCTTGGAGCGAAGTATTTTTTTAGTTATCACGCAACCTAATATTCAACTCGAGTACAGTAACTATTTAACAGTTAAATTGTTTCGTAAAACCAGTAAAAGTGTTGTAGGCGTTGTGCACAATACGACAATAGACTACGTAATCGTCGTTTTCCATCAATTGCGGTCGCAAACATTTTGCGCTCTGTTGCTCTCTGGTACTTAGACAGATAAATTCTACATTCACAGTTCGGTCCTCCTCTGTTTATCTCTGTACTTACTCGCCTTTTTTTTTGTTAAGGTGGGAAAAAATGTTCCTACCCGCACACCCCGTCGTTCGGGGCAACGAACAGGGTAGTGTGGGGCCTTCACCCACTAAAGAAACCCACCGTGTCTCTCCACCTTTATTGGCGGGCCACTGGAACTATGTTACATTTCTTAGGTGGTACTTACTCGCCTGCCACTGCCGCTCACCTTTGAACACTAGTCTAAAAAAAAAAAGTGTATCTAACATACACTATAAACTTTATGAAAAATAAGCTAGAAAATACAACATTATTTTTAAGAGTTTTTGAAGAGATTGAATTCAAAAAACGTTCTAGCATATTGTTAGACATTTATTAGCATATTATAATATGAATATTATTATAATATATGCACGCCTTCATACAGGGCTATTACGTCATCCATCAAACAAAGTATACACGTTATTTTCTCTACGTGCTTAGTATATAAGCTTATTATCATAGCAATTCTTCACAGATGACTAACCTCGGCTCCATCATTGCAATACATTACCTATTAATTGTAGCATTTTGCGTGATTTCAAGAAATACCTACCTAGCGTGGGCGAATACAATCTCTCGTGGCGTATATAATTTTTGTATTCAATTATACTTAGGTATACCAGACGCAAGCGCATATTAGACTAGCGGACCTGGCAGACGTCTGTTATAATATTAGCGACTTTATATATTTTTTTGTTTCTATATTCGAAATTTCAATAAGGGCAGAGGATTGGGCGTGGTTACATGTTTTGATATTCGAAAAATCATATGATATTCAATAAAATTTATTAATTGGCCGTGTGGGGCTTTAGAATTGTCCCACCCCTCTCTACCCACGGGAGTCGTAAGAGCCGACTGAGGGAATACCGGGGGAGTGGACAGCAGCACTTCCTCGAGTAATAACAACGTCCACTGCGATCGCCAACCCGCCTGCCAAGCGTGGCGATTATCCCCCACGACGGGACCGCTCGTTGTGGCGTTCTCTTGGGGAGGCCTATGTCCAGCAGTGGACGTTGAAAGGCTGATGGATGGATGGATGGATTCAATAAAAAATCCGTTAAAAATAAAATTCTGGAACACGATTATAGCGCTACCTACCAAGCCCAAAATGTGAATCTAGACCGTCCAAGGATGCACTCAAACACACATAATTTCATAGCAATCGGTTCAGCTATTTAGGAGTTTAGTGGCTAGCACACAGAAGAATCAGGAAAAATTATATTATTTTTTGCTGATTCAGCATGTAGGGACTGACTGGGCCGAAGAAGTAGGTACCTAGTTGTGAGCCTTGGTTGTACCACCATGAATGGGCCGTCTAGATCAGGAAAGTGCCACCTTACCACAGAAGAATAGCGTAAAACAACAATGTGTGTATTGTTGTGTTTCGTACGGTGAGTGAAAACGCCGGATGTCAAAACCCTCTTCTTATCCTCTACTTATTATTCCTCCTCTCCACATGCTATTCCTTTCCTTGGAGTTGACGAAGTGTGAGTGATGTCTCTAGTGTTGCTACGGTTACCACCAGAAGGACCGTGTGCTTGTTTGCAACCCACGTAGTATAAAAAGAAACCCTTTCGTAAAATAGTGGAATAGCTATTTTTACTTTTGCGGTTCGTACAGTGAGTGAGAATGCCTCATTAGCTCTATATCATCCCTTCTTTTCACCGATAGTTTAACAAGAAATAGATAAAAAATCTTATGTGATTTGCAAATGATTAAATATCAATTAACTCATACATATAAAGAATGAATAATATATGTTTACTCATTAATCATTAATAATTTATCACTTCTATCATGCTATATAAATAAGCGGATTAAAATTGCAAACATCTTGAATCGTCACTCAAAATTCATTCAGATTGTTTAATTACAACAATTTAAATCTCCGGAATAATCAACCACGTACGATCTAGAACGACCTACTTATTACTCGTTTTTAACAACAACTAACAAAACCTCTGATGTCATCACTAAAACAACCTTCCATTGATGTACTACCTCCTTCACAACTCTTCAACAATTCAAGTACCTAGTTTCTATGAGGATGTGTGATTTTGTTGCTGTTGTTAGAGAGCACATAAAGGCCCCGTCATCAACCGCTTTTTCGCCGATCTCGTACGAGGCAAGAAATTAAGCAAATATATATTATAAAAATAGTAGAGGCTTGCTTATCCCATTTATGCATTAAAAAATGGTAGGTACCTACTCCTACCGTTGTTTCTACTTAACCGTGCACAATGTCGTTCGGGGTAATGTGGAGTGTGGGTCCCTCACTCAATAACCCCACTATGTGCTGTCTTTCGGTCTGTATTAGCGGACCACTGGAAGTGTAACATTATAGTATAATAGAATATTATTATTTAAATAATTATATATTTTTAATATTTGACATACTTAACCATATAAATTAACACAAAGTGTGAAAATGTGAAATCGAAAATAACAGCTACGAGCAGGATTTGAACCTGCATCTTCTGGATACCGTCCAAATTACTTCCGACAGATGGTGCAGGTGTCACCCAAGACTTTAACTATGAATGTGTTATTGAAATTAGCAGTCCTGAGCAAATGTTACGATGGCTGAATTGGCAAGGCATTCTGGACGGTATCCAGAAGATGCAGGTTCAAATCTTGCTCGTGATTGTTACTTTCGATTTCATATTTTCACACTTTGTGTTAAAGAATATTATTAGTATTTAAATGTCATATTAAGCCACTAGTTTCTATTAAGTGCAAAAGCTGGTTTTTTAAACCTCGATGCTAATTTATTACGGTTTACAAAACACTAGTATCAGTTACAATACGATCAGATGGATAACTTTAATGAATATTACGAGTAATCTGTTGGTGACTCTGAAGCCTATTCAACTCCTGCCTAGTGGAATAAAAAATATTTAAAATCAAGAAAAATTCTCAGTAGCAGCCCGGAGTTTGGAAATGTGCCCGGTAGACGTCAATAGGCTCGCCCCCTATTAGGTGGGACTTAAACATACCTGGCAAGTCGCGGGTGTGTAATACACCTCTGCCTACCCCTTCGGGGAATACAGGCGTGATGCTATGTTGTTTAAAATCAATTAATTTAGTAGATAGTCTACAATAATTTGGTACTTTTTTGACAACACCCTTCACTAAACTATTCCTTAACACAAATTACACCCAGACTCAGAATAATTTGTTGATCACACAATCTGTGCAGTCAACTTCTATTCTATCAATAAATTAAACACTGCGTAACCTGCAGATATCCGCTGTATTGCTATGAATAAAAATGTTATTGGACTAAAAATGAGCGGCAATATTGACTCTAGAAACACGAGTTCTAGAAGCTACTGCATTACAAAGTTACTTCAAATGTAATGAACAAAAAATATCTACGTGGGAAAAACATTATTTCAATAAACGTTTTTGTTCTAAAGTTCTTTTAAAATACATCAGCAAGATCTTAGTGGTAAATCGATCGTTTAGTATTGAAACGACTGAATAGTATTACTAATGTTTCATATTTTAAAATGGTTTAAGGGAAAAGTTTATGGTAACCATGGTAACACACTGAAGATTATCACACAATCTTTAAAATTAGTTAAAATTACAACTCCCTGCTTAAGGAATGATCCTTGCATTGCGGAGAACCTTTACAAACATACAATTTCACGGACACAAAGTACATGGAGACGCAGAACAACCATTTGTAGATCACACAAAGACTTGTCCTGTATGGGAATCGAACCCATAACATTGGGGTGGGAGGCCGGTATATAAGACACTCCGCCATCTGTGCAGTGTATAAGATAAAATCAAAAATATTGAATATTTTATAGATTAGTTTACGAATGATCACCTATTTATGTGAAAGTACATGCAATATACGTTAACATCGATATGCACTTTTACAAAAAACTTTTAGACAATTTTCAATAGCAAGTGAGCATTTGCTTAATATTATTATAAATATTTAGCTTTAGTCATTATTTGTTGTTGCAGGATGAGCCTCTGCCAATACACAACGCACACGCCCTCCACGGCGTACCACCTTTATCTGTAGCCGAAGAAACCACGTCTGCACGGCCCCACCTGTCGACACCGGCTGCTGCCAGCCATGCCAAAGACGACGCACTCAACCATGCCGAGTCAAAAATAAACGAAGATAAGCTACAGGTAATTTATGCAAACCTCAAATACTTATGCAATTTTAAAATAATATTTACACCCAAACAAAGATTGATGTTGGGTGATGAAGAAAGGATAGATAGTGTTGGTTTAATGAACTTGCATACAGCGATGGCTTATCGAGAAAGGCATTGTTTGTAGTAACGTGGTTAATCACCATAACTGTGGTTTGTCACCGATTGTCTTTTGTTTAAAAGATTTGAGAACATACAACACTTAAATTCTTAAGCAGTTATCTTTTAAAACTTAACTAATAGTAAAAGTGTCGCAAAAGGCGTAAACGATTGGCTAAGGCCGTTGGTTTCACTTGGCTAGTTTCACGCGTGAAAGGTCTTAGAAAATTGAAATTGCTTTATGCACAGATCACCTGGTTTTAAATGTTAGGGCATTGACCTCACAGATGAAACAATATTTTGAGTGATTACCTCTCCACTTCTAGTGTTCGATTTTATGATAGGGCAAACGTCATCGTCAACATCGTATAAGATGTTGTTATGTTAGTTTTTGTTGCTGTAATATCAAGTCGTTGTTTAAAAACTTACGTAGGTGTACCGTACGTATAACTACCTATAACTTTCATTTGCAATTTGTTTTTTTTTTCTATATATGTACCTAATATTAGAAATGTAAAAG
Source organism: Leucoma salicis (assembly GCA_948253155.1). Taxonomy (NCBI): domain Eukaryota; kingdom Metazoa; phylum Arthropoda; class Insecta; order Lepidoptera; family Erebidae; genus Leucoma; species Leucoma salicis. The sequence goes on from OX411818.1 coordinate 18,645,800, forward strand.
TGATTTTGTTTTTTGGTACTTCTTGACGCGGTAACTAATTAATCGATCGTGGTGAAATTTGGTATTCATACGCTATTGCTTGTCTCGAAAAATTGTGTAGAGATTATTAATTTGTGTGCTCGAGGATGATATATTTAGATTAGAGGTTACATTAGTTCACTAAGTTAGTTCTATATAGATGACATGTGTACGAGATGCCAGTACCTAGTATATTAGTAATTAGGATTCAAAATTATACTAGTCATAACTTAGGTAGGTATTTTGATATCATTTCTCTTATTTTAAAGTTTGCAAGTGCAATATGTAACAGTAATAGCCGCGGGTCATAAGATTTTCACATTTGTACATATATACGTTGCATGATTCTTTGTGTTTGAAATTCTATTACTAAATAGGACAATTTCCGTTAAATATTCTATGTATTTATTCGATTTGAATATTAAAAACGTTGAATATGAGGAAATATCACGATTGTGTATTAAAATATGCGTTTAGTTACATTTGACATGCAATCGTCATTCGGAGCAGGTGACGTCACAGCACATAGCTTTCACTCGGCTGAGTGGGGCTGCACGATGCTTAAGTATCACTGTTACTCCATGTGAAAGCGGCCATTATTTGTATTGCCCAGATAACACATATAGTCATAAAATCGCATGTAAATACATATATACCTACTTCACAAATGAAACATCGTTGAATAAACAATTTCATTTTGCGAAAACTATTATTATTTTTGTGTTAAGTTTATTTTCGGAAACTACTGGAACTTACTGAAGAGAGGATTTATAGAAGAGAAGGCTATATAGATCTATATCATTACTTTACAGCATCCATATAGAAACGTGGAGATACTAAGTAAAATTATTCATACAACTGCGATAGTTCTCGTAAAAGTAGTTTTTTTTAATTGTATATGGTTGCAGGCGAGCCATGGATGCAACTATACCAGGAGTATTGTCACCATTTCATTTCACATCTATGAAATGAAAGAATTAACGGCTATCTCCTGCTACAACCAAAACACACCTACCTGTTTCATGGCCGGTCACACGGGTGATGGTGGCTGATAGCAAGTTAGCGCTCCCACTTGGGACCCAGCCCTACCACCAGTAATGCAATGGGTGATAATTGTTTACTACGCCGAGTTGCCTCGTACGACACCTGTGGGAAAGAATGGGGTGGTGACACTTGTAGTATTCTTAGTCCGTCCACTTTCACTACTAGATTCTACCCGGCGAATCCGTCCGCGTAGACTTCGGGATAATTCATCGCTGGCACGGCACTTAAATTATCTCTATGTAAAAATAGCTATCCATCCATCCATCCATCAGCCTTTTAACGTCCACTGCTGGACATAGGCCTCCCCAAGAATGGGGGATAGTGCCGTAATCGCCACCCTTGGCAGGCGGGTTGGCGATCGCAGTGGATGTTGTTAATGCTCGAAGGAGTGCTGCTGCCCACTTCCCCGGTATCCCCTCAGTCGGCTCTTACGACTCCCATGGGTGGAGAGGGGTGGGACAATTCTAAAGCTGGCCCCACACGGCTCAGAAATAGCTATGCCACAGGAATTATTCATTTTTCCGTGATAAAAACTAGCCTGTGTCATTTTCATCTAGACAATTTCATGACGATTGGTTCATTAGTTGCAGTGTGAAAGTAAGGATGTCTAGTATTCGCGAGAAAGTGTTAGGTTAGGTTAATTATGGTTTATATGTACAACTTTTTATCTGCTTCTAAGGTTTAAAGAAACCAGTGAAATTTGTGGAGCTCATAATACTCCAACAAAGTAGACACCTCGCAGCTTTCTACTGAATCTGTTTCTTAAATAGTAATAGGTTGATGATAATGAATTATACTTCAACTGTATTCCACTATCTACTAGAGTAGCAAGTCTGCCTATAGTTATATGAGCATAATGAATACCTATCTATTAAGCAATTTAGATATAGCGGATTACGCGTGGTATGTGTATGAATCATTTGGCTCCTGTCGCATAGGTCCCAGTTCCTGGCTGGTACGTACTAATTGCATCTCTGAGTAAAACGTCCCTGCTAGCAAGAACAACAAGCAACATGGCTTTATCCCAAATATTACTGAGGAACTTATAACTTACTGGGTTATTTCACCCACAAGTAATAGGGAGCATTAGCAACCCTAGTCAGACTATAATTGTAACTGTTAGAACGATGAGACATAAATAATTGAGTGCACCAGTAATGCTTGTGCAATATAATTAGTTCCACATATAGCGTTAGTCTCTGGAGCAGACAGTCTCTGGAGAGTGCAGCCAATGGGCTGCCATGATTAGGTTGGGATATACTGATTAAGATGAGCTCGACCACCAAAAGCAGTAAATCATTTAACACTTTAATGGCGAAGTAATGTGTGAAACAAGAGCATTTAAAATCACGTTCTGTGCTGTTTGGCCGTTACAATAGGTTCGGACATCCTGCATGAGACAATGCGCCCACGTACCATTGTTCCACCGCCCTCTGTTTGTAAATATTACCAACATTCGAATAGATCATCATTGAATCTACGTCTATGCAAATCTTATTATTGCATTGAATGATTAAGATTATAGTCATAGCGACCTTATTATACAAACGCAAAAATTGAGGTGGTCCTATGCCGTGAAGAAATCTCACAGGCGTGCAGGTTTCCTCATGATGCTTTTCTTCATAGGGCAGTGATTATTTGAATAAATACATATAAAAAAGGTGTGTGCGATGTGAGGTGGAGACCACTGGTAATGAACTCCTTACCCCTGTTCTTAGTCTTTGGTGTTACTACAAACAGACTCTGGGGAGCCTTTTACCATCGTCCCGTCCTCTTACCGGACGATGGTATAATGCCTGACGGGATGACAGTTATTCTCTGTAAGATGGGATGACCTTATTATGCGATGCCACCTGTGTGGATACTTTGGCCTCGTCTCATCTTCCAGTCTTCTCGGAGTGCTGGTGGCGGTGCTATAACGGCTGAATCACACAAACGGCGCAAGTATTCTAACCAGACAGAGGTTACTTATTTGTGCCGTTTAGGTAGAGACAATGGGCCCCTGGGGCCCTGGCGCTTTTGAAATCTATAAAGTGTTAGCGGCGAAGCTTGTAAAGTCTACACGTGACCAAAATGCTGGTATTTACCTCAGCTAAAGGATTAGCCTCGCTATCCAGCGAGGTAATGCTGCCAGTATTTTGGGCACGTTGCCAACAGTAGAATGTCACTTGAATGAGTTTTAGCCCTTTTGGTTTAAGGTTCGTTTAAGCGATCATAGAGTCAGTGGAGGTAGGCTATATTTACACAAACGGGCAGACGCCTAGTTAATATATTTTGTTGTTTCTGTTATGAATGATTATGTTGTATATGCTTACAGAAAATAGATGATGAAAAGAATGACTCACCGAACTCAGCGAGCGACGACAGCTCGGAGTCTGACAGTTCGGCTGAGGAGGAGGAGGACCTTGACGCAATCAGGCCCATGTTCAAGCTGCCGGGACAGTTGGATCTTGATGAACTAGCAGGAGCAATTCTGGCTAACAGTCAAAAGTGAGTAATTATACATAATTAATTGACTATTTGAGACATTAGTTTATATTAGATACGTTTTGATTTAATTATTTTGGAGTGGGTATCGTCTTTAATGATAATTTAAAAACAGTCAATATACTTTTGTTTTGTGAAGGCGGGAAAATGTTCCTAACCGCACTCCCCGTCGTTCGGGGCAACGAACAGGGTAGTGTGGGGCCTTCACCCACTAAAGAAACCCGCCGCAATTGTGCCGTCTCTCCGCCTTTATTGGCGGACCACTGGAACTATGTTACATTCCTTCGGTGGTACTACTTTATGTATACCTACTATAAATGGTAAATCTAAAATTTATTAAGTAATTCTGTAACAGATTTTATTACAAGAATTATTAATTTATAGATCTTATTATACTACGTGGGTGACAAACAAGCATACGGCCCACCTGATGGTAAGCGGTTACCGTAGATTAAAAGGTATAGAAGGAGGAGAGTAAGGATAATAAGAAGAGGATAGGGAGGGGGTTCGGGTCTCCTGCACTCTCACTCACCATACGAAACGCAACAGCAGGAGTACCTACCGTTGTTTCACGTCGATTTTCTGCGAGAGGGTGGTACTTTCTCATTGTACTACAGAGTGGTATTTGGTACTTTCTCATTGTACTACAGAGTGGTATATGGTACTTTCTCATTGTACTACAGAGTGGTAGTTGGTACTTTCTCATTGTACTACAGTGGTATTTGGTACTTTCTCATTGTACTACAGAGTGGTATTTGGTACTTTCTCATTGTACTACAGAGTGGTATTTGGTACTTTCTCATTGTACTACAGAGTGGTATTTGGTATTTTCTCATTGTACTACAGAGTGGTATTTGGTACTTTCTCATTGTACTACAGAGTGGTATTTGGTACTTTCTCATTCATGCTAGGATAAGCAAGGTTTTACCCCTAAAAGTTAATACTGATAGTAAGTTTTAAGCTCCATGGTGTCCAGGATTGCCTTGTAGAGTTAAAATACACCTTAATGTGTTTCATGAAGGAACTCTTTCTATATGACAAACCGTTGTAATGCTGATTAAGTGATATTTTTTTTTTCAATTGCGGAAACACATGATATCTAAAAACATTAAAAATTTGGTGATGTAACAATTAAAGAATTGACAGAATCAGGTCTATGTTATTGTTTAAGTCGGCAGACGAGCCACAGCCCACCTGATGGTAAGTGCGGCTCATGGACTCAGCAGTATTTAAAATAGTGTTAAGCCCCTGCTCACAATTTAATTTAACGTATGTGAAATGAATTAATGGGTTTGAGGATTACCACCTACATACAAACTAATTTATAAACGTTCATTACTTTACCATAAATGATTACGTATGACGACAGCATCTTTTGGTCTGAAGAGTAGTAATAGCTTGAATGACTAATTTACAATTCAAATTTGAGCACTTATTACATTTGACGACTCTGATATATTATATTTTTATGTAATATGACTCATAAACGTTCAACCTGACGGGCCTCGTGGCGTAGTCGGTAGTGTAACTGACTTTCGTGGGTTCGATTCCCACTCAAGACAATTATATGTGTGATGAACACAGATATTTTTACTGCGTCTGGGTGTTTTCTATCTATTATACGTATGTATTTAAAAAAAATAATAATATATGTATTATATCCGAAATCTGGTATCCATAAGCTTAGTTCAGGACCAGAGGACGTTGTGTGAAAAGTCCGTGAATATTTATTTATTTATTATAACCACAACGTATTACAAGGAGAACGATATCTTTTTTTAATTAACCAGAGTTCTTTATCTAGGCAAGTATTTTCATTCACATTTTTGTGCAAATATATGTTAGGAAAGTATTCATAATAGCTATTCAACCCGGGAAAGGGGTAGGTAAATTTGTTAAAGTATTTAAAATTTTGGGTTACATTGTCTGTGACACAGATTATGTGATTAATTTGATATTCACAATCTGTTCTTTTGGTGGAACATATTTGAAAATTCGTAATTTAGTTCCAGACGACCGTTACTTATTTAATTAACAAAATTTGAATGCGAATGAGAACTGGACCACATTACAATGAGAATTCATATTGGCGAAAGCACCGTAATAACGGACATTTGTCTGATATTGTCAGCTATTAACTATTCGACAAGTCTGGAAATATTTGAAGTGTTATAATTACATTGTAAATTGCTATTACATGGATAATTTTACAAAAAATAATGTAAATATGTTGATGCAACAGTTTTTGTTGATTTCAATCATTAGTTTCTTCATAATGTCATTACGATTGCACAGATGGCGGAGTGTTTTAGATACCGCCCTCCCGCCCGAGTGTTATGGGTTCGATTCCCACAGAGGACAACTCCTTGTGTGATCCACAAATTGTTGTTTTGAGTCTGGGTGTACTTTGTGTCTGTGAAATTGTATGTTTGTAAAGTCCCTCGCGATACAAGAATTATTCCTTACAGCAGGGTGTTGTCCTTAAAAAAAATTGTCATGTTAATGTAGTTTTTGTCCATTTGGTGTCGGACTAAGAATACAAGTGTCACCACCCCATTATTTCCCACGGGTGTCGTATAAGGCAACTAAGGGAGGTAAGCAAAAGTGGGAGTACTCACTACTATTGGGCCGGACGGGTTGGTACTCCATCACCCGTGTGACCGGCCATGAAGCACATCGTTGTGTTTTGGTTGTAGCAGGAGATAGCCGTTTATTCTTTTATTTCATATCTGTGAAATGAAATGATGAGCAGCGGCTTGATAATGCTCACGATATAGTTGAGTCCATGAGCGACGGTTACAATTTACCATCAGGTAGGGCGTGGCCGTGTGGGGCCTACTTTAGAATTGTCCCACCCCTCTCTACCCACGGGAGTCGTAAGAGTCGACTGAGGGAATACCAGGGGAGTGGGCAGCAGCACTCCCTCGAGTATTAACAACATCCACTGCGATCGCCAACCCGCCTGCCAAGCGTGGTGATTACGGCATTATCCCCCATGATGGGATCGCTCGTCGTGGCGTTCTCTTGGGGAGGCCTATGTCCAGCAGTGGACGTTGAAAGGCTGATGGTAGGAGGGCGTGGCTATTCTGTCACCACACGCAATAAATAATAAAATAGTATGTGTATTTAAGACATACTTAGATTTTATCAAGCTAGTGTTTTATTTACCAATCCAACTACCACTTACCTACTGAGATGTGATATTAAAAGCATTGCTTATTGAACATTTAAATTTTTTTTTTTTTAGCTCAGCTAAAGGAAGGACCATATTATGATTTGGATGCTATCGGACTATGTATCTAAAGTATTATTAAATTAGATATTACTAAATATTCTAAACATAAAAAACATAGCATCACACCTGTATTCCCCGAAGGGGTAGGCAGAGGTGTACTACACACCCACGATTAGCCAGCTATGTTTAAGTCCCACGTAACGACGTTGTCGTCTACCGGGCACATTTCCAAACTCCGTGCTACTGAGAATTTTTCTTTTTACGAAAAAGCTCAATAACATTGCCTGATCCGGGGATCGAAACCGACCTCATGATTAGCAGTCGCATACACTACCGCTGTACCACCGAGGCAGTTACGCTTAAATATTTTATATTTAAGCGTTACTATCAAATGCTTAAAAATATATGAATATATCAAAAAACTTTAAGAATAGGTATTGAAAAAGATACACAAAAGTAAAAGCCTAATCAAATAAAAAAATCGAGTTCTAATTCTGAACAATAAATGGTACCATCAGCCGTTAAGACTATTGTTGTTTGTTCCGCCATCTCGGGGCTGATTGCTTTTTATTGAAATTTTCCTTTTTCCTTATTTTTTGCTTAACGTTTACTTTTAGTAAGCGAAATAAGGGTGCTACAATCTTTATTTTTCTTAGATTGTCCTATTTCGGTTGAATATGAATGGAGAGCCTTTTCAGGTCACTCATCACTGACAATAATCCAATTCTATGTACACTCCCTAAACATCACACTACTAAAGATAGTTTGAATGATACATAGAGGGGCCCTGAAACGCAATATAGTATGTTCTTGTGCATACTGAAATAATCTAAAAGCTCAGTTTATCTCAGTGCGAGTATATACGAAAATATTTATTAACTAGCCTTTGCCCGCGGCTCCACAGCCAAAAGCTAGTGTTTTAGGTTATATCTCAGGTTCCCGATATAGTAGCGGGATAAAATGTATACCAGTTTCGAAGTATAATCAAGAGCTATGTAATAAGAAAGCATCAAAATCCGTTCAGTAGTTTTTGCGTGATACGCGAACAAACAAACAGACAAACAGACAAAAATCTACACTGTTCTGTTACAGCTTTATAATGAGACGCTAGATATCTTAATTTTTAGTATTATAAGTCTGTATATTTAAGATAGTTGAGAAAAAATGTCTGTATTAGGCTATATAGGCGTGTCTGAATACAAAACAGTTTTTTAGATCTGTTTGTCTCGCGCATCACGCAAAAACTACTGGACGGATTTTGATGCAATTTTTTTTATTTGATAGCGCTTGATTAGACTTAAAAACTGGTTATTATTCCTCTACTATAACCTAAAAACAAAAGCTAGTTAATAATAAAATGGTTTCATTGTAAAAGGTGTTATAAATAGGTATGGGGGCAGAGTCTAATTATAATAATTTTTTTTTCAGAGGACGCATGAACTGCGTAGTTGAGAGACGCCGCGAAGATCCCATGGAGAGACAGTTCCCTTTCAACATACTAGGAGCATTCGCACCACGCTCCTCGCAAGCTGAACGCATCGCTATCATTTGCCACGGAGGTGACGAACAAAGGTATTTTTCATGTTTGTTTAACATATGTTTTACAAATAACAATTAGTCGTTAGTTTAGCAATGGTATAAGGCCACCCATTACCACGATTATTCCGCAGGTGGTATGAGTTTATTAAGAGAGAAAAATAAATTAGAAAAAAGTTAGCTATTATTTTCCTATCTAACTAATGTAGACCAGTTTCATTAACCCACCGTGGAGCGGACTAGTATTCAACAGTCATTATTCTCAATCTGTCATTATTGGGCATACCTATATCATATTTATACTCCATAAAACAGAATATACGATATAATGAATCCATTCCAATTTAAGTACCACTTATTTTTCAATATACAATGCGCAAGTGGAAGGATGTAAGTACAGAGGGAAACCGAGACTCACCTACTTAGACCAAATCGGTCATGTATTGAAGGAAGGTAGAGTGAGGAGTCTCCGAAACCAGCGAGCGTGTATGAAGAGAATTATGAATGTTGAGGAAGCGAGCGATGTATGTAAAATATTGCCTTTGGTCACTCTGTTCTCTCTGCCTCTCCGCAAGGGCGTGGTGATAAGTAAGTATTTTTTCGAAGATATTCACTGCGTAATAGCTTCAATTATTTTCTTCTTTACTTTTAATTACATCACCTTAAACAAGTTTTGCCGTGTGGGGCCGGCACCAAGAATAGCTCCACCTCGTCTCTACCTATGGGAGTAGTAAAAGCCGACTAAGGGATTACCGGAGGACCAAGCAGCAGCGTTCCGTGTACAAAAAACATCCACTGCAATCGCCAACCCGCCTGCCAAGCGTGGCGATTATGGTAAAACCTCCCATTTTGGAGAGGCCTATGTCCAGCAGTGGACGATGAAAGGTTGATGGATGGAAACAAGTTTATTACTGCACTTAGATCTCTTAAGAGTAGTTATTAGTTAATTTTACGTAATAATCAGTTGCTGATCAAAATATTGACGTAGGTAGGACTCGAGAGCTAAAACCACTGTCCAATAACTTAACCTACACGTAATATCGTGCATGTACTTCTACGAAAACGAAAGAAAAGAGTTTTACGAAACAAAAATATGAACCAAATTCATTTGTTGAGTATTTTGCTGGCCTCGCATTGAAATGCGGTGGAGTGGACGGATTATGTCTATTTCTTAGAACCTTAGTAGCTGGGATTTCATTCTTTTCGTACAAGAATATGTGAATTTTATCTACTACTGTGCCTTTCTTACTCAGTTTAACATGTTCAATTATGTAATCTAATAAAGAAAATATAGTGAGTAGGTATGAAAGAGAGTACGAGTATTGGTGTAAAGATGCGAAAGGGAATGCTCCGATGGTTCGGACATGTGGAAAGATTGGCGGACGAGCGACTGGTTAAGAAGATATACAATGCCAAAGTGGAAGGATGTAGGTACAGGGGGAGACCGAGACTCACCTACCTAGACCAAATCGGTCGTGTATTGAAGGAAGGTGGAGTCAGGAGTCTCCGAAACCGGCGAGCGTGTATGAAGAGAGTTATGAATGTTGAGGAAGCGAGACATGTATGCAAGAATGGAGCCTCTTGGCACTTGGCACTGTTCTCTCTGCCTATCCCGCAAGGGAAATGGCGTGATGATAAGTAAGTAAGTAAGTAAAATATAGTGAAAAAGATTGAGAAAGGAATGTTAAGACGCTTCGGGCACTTAGAGAGGATGGATGAAAGATATATATGGCGAGCGTAAATGGCGAAGTTGGGACGCCCTCGCCGAACGTTCTCTGACCAAATCGAAGACGTTCTCAAGAAAGGTCAGGAGTACCCTTAATCGACGTGCTTGTATGAAGAATATAATGTGAGTGAAAGTGGTGAAAGAGGTGAGCAAGGATCGTCTCAAGTGGAAATCTGTTGTCCCCGCCTACCCTCTTGGAAAACAGGCGTGAGTCTTATGTTTGTATGCAGCAAGCATTCTAAGTATGAAACGGGTATTTCGCAGAATATATTCGTAAACACAAATATTCTTTGTTATTCTGGGCTCAATATTGATGCGAGTTGTTTTGGCATACAAAAGACTTAGGTTTAATAACTGTAGAAATAACAAGAATATTCCTTTAGCATAATATCCGAACCATGAAATCGAGTTTCACTAAATACACACATATTTAAGGTCATGTGCGCGTCATTGTGCTACCGTGGCAAGTTAATTATGTGCGTCAAACCGTTCTTATTAAATTACTAGGTGATACACGTGACTTGTTTGTGTTGCTTATTATATTAAAAGGAAGCACATCGCTGAACACTGCTTTTATAAATCATTGTTTGTTAAAACTTTAATAGCTCTCTAATTTAAATTGTTACTATGATGATGTTTTTAGTAATGATTAGCTTTTTCCCGCGGCTCCGCCGCAGTCATAAGCGAGCGAACAAACCGACAAACAGATAAACTGACAAATGGACAAAAATTCTAAAAAAAATTGTTTTATTTAGACACGCCTATATAGCCTAATACAGTCATTTTTTCTCAAATATCTTAAATGCACAGGCACAGCTCTGTTACAGCTTTATAATAGTACATATTGATTATTGATGAGCTTTAGTGTCATCCAAAAAATATTCAAGTCTGCCACCCACCTGATGGTAAGTGGTAAGTAACCGCGCTTGGACTCAACTATATCATAAGTAATGTGAAGCCGCACCATTACATTTCGCGGATGTGAAATTAAATTATGAATGGCTATCTCCCGCTACAACCAAAACGTATTGAGGTACACCTAATGCTTAAAAACTACTCTTAGTCATAAAATGTTAAACAAAAAAAAACGCTTTACTAGCTGGTTGAACTAAAGCTAAAAGAGGTAAGTAGTAAGGGAGGTAAGTAGAAAAATAATATTATAATACCTAAATAATTATATTCAAAAAGCATGGCGTGCTTAAACTATATTAATTAACTATGTCTCAATTAATAACCCAGAATTGCACATTTGATGTCAAAAACATATGAACTCAGATTATTGTGTTGTTATCGGTCCTTAATAAGTGCAAAGTTTCGATTTATTCCGACTATCGAAGTGAATCAAAATCACGTTTAAATATTTCTTTACATACAAACATTCATACAAAGCTAATAAAAACGTGTTAAAATATATATTCATACGTATATTTTAATCAAATTTTAAATAAAAGATTATGTTCATACTTCACATAGATTATTTAGTAAGTACTGGAAATATTTAAATAATTTAATGGCCATTTCTAAACGCTCAGTGAGTGCATTACGTAAGACATTTTTTTTTGTGTTGTCCAGCGAAGCATGCATAAGACCTATCATTATGCAAATCTTAACGTAAGATATTGCCTTCCATGTTTATAACTAAGTGAAAGTCTACCGGTGTATACGATTGACTTGAGAAATATAGACAGTTAGTATTTATACGAACGTAGGCTAGAACGAAATCAAGTCATCTCGATCTTGAGTCAAATTCTTCATTGTTATTATTCATAGTGAAACTCACTATGAATAACATTTCCTCTGTTAGTCTGTCTTGAGCCTAAGGTCTGTTCTGGTGGTTTGTACACTAGTTTTGTTTCAAGTGTGGTACTGATTCAATCAGAACAGCGTACTGGTCACGGCATCGTGGTCTCTTCCCTTCGATCTTACGGATAATGACTAGTTTCGATTCAAGTAACTTCTGAATAAGGAGGTCCGGAGGCCCAAACCCCCTCCCTGTCCTGTCCTTATTATCCTGCCTATCCTCTCTTTGTTATCATTCCTATCCTCTCCCTATTATCCTTCCTAGCTACCTCCAATCCTTTTCCTTGGAGCTGGTGACACGCGAGTTATGTCTCTGGTGTTGCTAACGTCTATAGGCTATGGTCCCCGCTTACTAGCATGTGGGCCCATGCTTGTTTGCTACCCATGTAGACTAAAAAGAGAAAAAGACTGATTTAGATTAAGGTTAGTGTCCAGGCTCATATTTTCATAAAATATCTCAGCAACGAGTCTCTTTGCTTAGGCTTTCTAATGGTATAAAAATATTGTCCCTGTTTCAATAGATTTAAAATAACATTGATGCTTATTGCTAATAGGTTTCTTAGATATTGAATTTTTTTATTGTATATAATAGTGGCAGACGAGTTACGGCCCATCTGATGGTAAATGGTAACCGTCGCTCACGGACTCAACTATACCGAGAGTATTGTCAAACCGCTGCTTACAATTTCATTTTCCCGATATGAAATGAAAGAATAAACGGCTATCTCCTGCTACAGCCAAAATGCAACGATGTGCTTCATGGCTGGTCACACGGGAGATGTGCTACCAACCAGCCCGATACCAAGTGAGTACTCCCACTTGGTACCCAGCCCTACCACTAGTCATGCATTGGATGTTATTTGCTTAATTCTCTTAGTCACCTCATACGACACCCGTGGCAAAAATGGGGTGTTGACACTTGTATTCTTAGTCCGTCACCACACGGAAAGAAAAAAAAAATTCAATCCTTACGCGATATATACCTATCGTGTTTAAAGGAAGACGATGGCGGGGAAAACATTTTTGTTACAAAGCTAGGTGTAACGTTTGACCCAGTTCCACACTACCCTGTGCTTTGCCCCAGACGAATACTAAAAAATATATTAAAAAGAAGATAGTAGCAAAGGCGTTCAAAACGTGGCACTGTTTGGGAATACTAATTACCTACACGTAACGATTCATGTATAAGTATATGCCCATTAAATATGAATTTGAAAATGATAAGCTATCTCGTCTTACAAATATATAGGTCTGAGTTAACTTTATAGTTATATGATAGTAGGTTTGTAGATGTATGTACGAATTATTGTTTTGAATTTATCATGACAAATAATTAATTCAAAGTAATTATATGAATGAGGCGACAGTAGGCGGAAGTCCATTGTTATTATAGAATGGAAGTTTTAGGAGGAGAACGCACCGCACACCCACTCATTGTCAAACTCGGCTATCTTAACATACACACAATAGCCAAAGACTGCCAATCCGCTTTCCTCGCAGATAAAGGGGAATATGACAATAGGAAGGTGGCATATACAATAATGCAGAAATTGATTTTATCATTTAAAATATTAGCACTAAACCAATATTTTAAATGATAAAATTGCTTGTGAGCGTCTGCTCATCATGAGGTCTCGGGTTCGATCCCCGGGTCGGGCAGTGCTATTGAGTTTTTTCGTAAAAAGAAAAAATCTCAGTAGCAGCTCGGAGTTTGGGAATGTGCCCGCTAGACAGCAATTGGCTCGCTCCCTATTACGTGGGACTTAAACATAGCTGGCGAACCGTAGGTGTGTACACCTCTACCTACCCCTTCGGGGAATACGGGCTGTGAAGCTATGTTTTACGTTGAGTGTTAAAAAATTTACCTTCTCACTTTTACATATTACAAATGATTCTATATATATAAATATAAAAGTCTGATGGATTGTTGAGATTTTTTAAATTATATTTGTTAAGCATATGTTTCGGTGGTCGCTTAATTAAAATAACGATGAAATGTCTGTCCGCATTACCCTCTGTGCTAATTTATCGGTTAAATTAGCACAGAGGGTAGCAGGATTATCCAATTAATTGAAACGCACTTTGTTGTTGATTGAATTTATAGGAATTCGAAATCAAACGAAGCAAAGATTTTAAGTGAACACTACGTAGGTAGATTTCTTATATAAATTTAATGTATTACATAATTGTTTTTCAGAAATATTTTAACTTTTTTTCATATAATTATTCCATCCATCCATCAGCCTATCAACGTTCACTGCTGGACATAGGCCTCCCCAAGAAATGGGGGATAGTGCCGTAATCGCCACGCTTGGCAGGCGGGTTGGCGATCGCAGTGGATGTTGTTAATACTCGAGGGAGTGCTGCTGCCCACCTCCCCCGGTATTCCCTCAGTCGGCTCTTACGACTCCCATGCGTAGAGAGGGGTGGGACAATTCTAAAGCCGGCTCCACACGGCACATATAATAATTATTAGGTACAATTTAAAAGTAGGTAAACTGAGCGTTTAATAAAATTACCATACAGTTGGAATGCTTAGACGCAATACAAAGTAAGATAAGTTTTGACTGCGCAGATGGCGGAGTGGTTTAAATACCGGCCTCCCTCCCGAGTCTTATGGGTTCGATTCCCACACAGGACAACACTTTGTGTGATTCACAAATGGTTGTTCCGATTCTGGGTGTACTTTGTGTCTGTGGAATTGTATGTTTGTAAAGTCCCCCGCGACACAAGGAAGCATTATTCCAACTGCTTAAAAAAATTAAATTTAAATAGCAGCTATGTACTTCTAGGTACATTATTATATTAATATACAAAATTTTATAATGATCGGTTAATTAGTTACGGCGTAAAAACATAAAAAAACAAAGAAGCAAACGCACAAATTTATAATGATACTGAAAAATGCAACAAAGATAAAAATAAATATTGATTAAATCTGATTGTTTCAGGCCCATGAACTTCCCGGAGCCCCAGTCGCAAGTGTTCGCATTCCCGCTGACAGGACCAGTGAGTCTGCCCCTGAGACCACAGCCTGAACGCATGGGACCACCCCCACCCCCACCAGCACCAGCCGCGCCCCGCATGCCACCCTTCGCGCCACTCGCCCACCGCCAAGTGCCTTTCCCCCTACCTGTAAGTACATTTATCATATCATATTTACGTTTTTTTGTTTTTTTTTGTTTCGAACAGACAGTTTCTTAATTCTTGAAGATGTGCAGATATTGATAAGAATATGTATTCCTCCGCCATGTATCGTTTGTTGAAATAAATTGTTAAAATAAAAACATTTAAACATATAGCATTTTAGACGGTGAGTTTCTTGCCGGTTCTTCTCATAGTTAGTGATTTCAGAACCGGGATTTTTTTTTCAGCTTAGAAACTAGTAACCCGCAGCACAAGCTTACATCGTACCAAGCGCCCCATTCACTTTATTTTTTAAGCATTTACGTCGGGGATGTTTCATCGGTTATAATGTAGAGTATAATAAATATAGTATTTTAAATATCACACGTAGTATTTATTCATTAATTTTTTATACTTGAACATGTAGGTCACTGTTAAACGAGTAACATTTTATATTTCAGTTGAGACCTCACTCACATACATTTGTGTGACTTAAGATGTCACGCACGAAATATTTTAATATTAAAAGAATTTGCGTCACCTTATACCAAAATGTTGTATCGTACATTTCAATACCTGTGTAAATTATTATGACTTTTGTGTTTGTTTTGTTGAATATATTAGGTACATTATAAAACTCATAACGGTATTTCTTTAAATAGCCCACATTAATAACAGCTGTGTCACGAGCATTTACAAACTAAACTAAGTACTCGTATGCCTATATAAAATTTATAAATGTGGTATATCAGTCTGTAAAATATTATATTAAACATCATTGTTCACTATAAATATACATATCTCGATATAATATATAAAATAGAGGTCATTCACTATTGATATCACTGGGCCATTTGTGATTAATATTCCTATAGAAGCCTTTGCCCGCGGCTCCGCCTCAGCAAAAGCTTGTTTTTGGTTATATCTCAGGTTCCCGATGTAGTAGCGGGATAAAAGTTTTTAAGTCTAATCAAGAGTATTCAAATAAAAAATCTAAATTGAGTATTTGCGTGATGCGCGAACAAACGAACAGAAAAAAAATATTGTGTTCAGTCACGCCTATATAGTCTAAAACAGACATTTTTTCTCAAATAACTTAAATGTACAGACACAGCTCTGTTACAGCTATAATAGTTAGGATTAAGTAGATATTTTTTCTTTATCCTAAAGTATAAATATAAAGGTACAATTTTATTATGAGATGTATAGAATCGAACTCACATGTATACAAAGACAACTATTTAAACTGTACGTAATATTTAAATATGTACGGACACCTATCTACCTATCTTTTGTGCTTATAATATAATTAAAATTGCGTGCTGATAGAACGAGTAAGGAATCTTAATGTACATATTAGAACTTTTAATTGACCATCACAGAACTCGGGGTTGTACTGTAGACTTCGTTCGTGTAATAAAGAAGACCATTACTAGTAATTGGTTAAATGCTTGGATACATCGAAGTTTCTCAGTATATGTGGTATCTCTTACCTTCTAAGTAGGAGGTGGGAAATATCAGGTAGGCGAAGTCTTAGTCTTTCTTCTTAGTTCTTTTAATGTTTATATGAGCAGCGATTAATGATAGTTAGTCATTAATTTGACTAGTACGCTCCACAAATCTCTCTCTCTCTTTCTAACTCGACTTTGACTTGCTTAATAGAAGACTTTTATGGCGTTCTTTCTTAGTTTTATTTCGTTTGTCGATGGCAGTAACCATTATTCACCTAATAACTTAACAGCTTTTGCCTTAAGAAGAACTGACAGTAATTTTCGCCAAGTCTTGGGGGATGCACAGTGAAGTGACATAATTTATGTTTATATTTTATCGTAAGGAAATGGGTCGCTTTAAATTACAATGCCAGTCGCACACTTAAGCCATCAAGTCGTCTGCCACGTTCTTTTAATACAAACTTAGAAAACAAGTGCAATCGTCCATGATTGTGTAAAGTAATAAAAAAAGTTTATCACTGAAACTGAAGCAAAAGCGAAATTGTCTTGTGATATATCAAAATTACTTTTGATCAATTACAATTTATGTATTACCCGCGACCTTAAAATATATTAATTCCATTTATATGATACTTCAAAGGACTGTAATATTCAAACGTTATTTTTTCTGTTCTTATTCCAATTTAGTAGATTTTGGGTAGGCTTTTCTTTTTAGGTATATAAACTCAAATTCTTAGCCCTAGTTCAATAGGCTTATGTTTAAAAGTGGGACATACAGGCTACATAGAAAATACTTTGTAGAGATATTTATGCGCATCTTACATTTAAAAAAATAAATAATCTATTCCATACGAATTTTGGTAAAGTACCTAGGCTACATGTTATAGTTTATAGTTTTTTTCACAGAGTATTTTAATTAGTACTATGTTTTATTTGCATAATACAATTATCATTTTAACCCATTTTACGATTAATACAGGCAAGTTGTACATAATATCATTTGGTAATTAGGTCAAGTGACATCGTGAAATGAGGATAATCCCCCTTATCCTCATTTCGTGATTTTATCTATCTACTCCAGTTACTTATCGTAAATATTTAAGATGACGATTTGTCACTCAATATACAATGAGATAATGCGAGGTATCTAGTTGCTTTTATTTTTCTTTGTAAATATAATATCTGCTTACAGGCTGAAGAAAATAATATAATTTACAGAGACAAACTAAATTGAATTTGTAATTAATATGAAAACAGTTGAGTGGAGAGTGAAGTTAGAACAATTATTTTTAATAAATTATAATGCACAGCGGGACTGCTCCACTGTTATTGTGAAGTTTGGCTTAAAAGTAGAGAGGCAAATATATGTTTAACAATATTTAGGAAATCTTAGTTGATCTAGGGTGATTTGTATTCAATAAAAAATAATACTCATGCCTTAACCCCCAAAGTGATAAGGGCGATGTTTGCACTCCCATATTTTAGAGGGAAACTCTACTTTCATCTACCACAAATAACCACGCATTTCGTATTAATAACTTTTTTTTCATGATATCACTTAAATTTATTCCACTCTACTTACAGAAGGTAAGGTGTGGTAAATACATCCACATATTACCGTTGTTTTTTTATACTGTCCTGCTCTGAGGCCCACCATTCTACAAAATGGGACCTTATAGGCTTATTTATGTACTATAGATACCATAATTTTCAACTCTCTGGTTGATAATTTTTATTTCTTTCAACAAAATAATATATGTACTTGATTTAAATTAGGCACTTAAATTGAGCACTTAATCTTAACGTATGGTAAAGGGCACATCCTCTTGTATTTGCCATATAATTAATAGAGGCGTCGTGTGAGTAGAATACGGTACTCAGATAAATTTAAGAACAGAAAAATAACTTACTGGAAAAAGAAAACAAAATAGGTTCACACGACGACACCAGGGGGGTTAGACGGAATCTCATATCTCACAATCGAAGTCGTATCGTCTCGCTATCGCAATAATCCATTGGCCAATCACGGTGATCTCTCAACCAATCACAGTGATCACGAAACGATGTCGTTTCTTTAGTGGGTGAGGGCCCCACACTACCCTGGTCGTTGCCCCGAACGATAGGGTGTGTGGATAGGAACAAATTTTCCCGCCTAAACAGAAAAAAAAATAGGAGGTTAGACGGAATCTCATATCTCACAATCAAAGGTACGGACTCTGGACTGGAAATAGAACCCGGTACCACTGGGTTGTGTTTCCTGGGTTTTACCATTAAGCTATCACTACCGCAGTGATCATAAAATGTAGCACATAATATGTCATAATAAAACAAATATGGCTGTAGAAAATGAAACGCTATATATTTACTCTTCGTTTGTTAATATGATGAGTGTATTGCTTGTGAATATGACATTGCAAGTGACTCAAAGGTTATTAATTTAATTCATATTTCGCCATTGTGTATGTGGCAGCAAGCAATATTAACCCTTCATCAAAGGAGGTTAAAATATCAAAGCGTACCCAGAATTACTTATCTCGCTAGAAATAGATGCTATAAAGGTCAACATGGTTTTATAATAAATTGTGTTGAAATTTTAGGCTTTGTAGGTCGGCCAAGACCTATGCTGGCTATAAAGAAAAGATTACAAAAGTGATAGCAACAGATACGGAATTCAACGTTAATGATTGTTTGGCACGCACAAACTTGTTAATTTTCACTTGTGTTGTGTGGTAGTTGTGTTAGCTTTGTTTATTATTTAAATATAGTCGGGTATCATGACAGACAAAGAGCTGCATAAATTTTGTTTATTTCATAAACCATAATTGTCCCATCCTGTAAATTGTCTAGAAAATCTGTTTAGGCGCAAGTAAATATTATGAAAAGGCTTTTCTATTTGTATACTGGTCGTATCGGTAACCAATAAAACGTCCAATGGGGGTTCACTGGCAAATCTGAACGCAGATGGCGCTTTTGGCGAGATGGCCACTGTCAAATTGTAGTTGCTTTGTTTGCCTAAAAATTGTTTGCTATTTTTTGTGTTTAATCCGGCTAATCAGTGATATTATTAAAATGTACAGTACCAGGAAGATTAAGGAAAGAATACGCTATTCTGTGCAGCCAGTGAATTTTCCCGCTTTTTTAATGTTGGATCTTTGGGAAATAAATTTGGTACAACACACTGAGGCATATTACGAAAAAATAAACTTTACTGTGAAACTGCTTCATCATGAGGTCTCGGGTTCGAACCTCGAGTTGAACGGAGCAGTCGAGCTTTTTCATAAAAAAAATCTCAGTAGCAACCCGGAGTTTGCAAATGTGCCCGGTAGGCGGCAATAGGCTTATACGCCCTATTACGTGGGACTTAAACATAGCTGGCGGATCGTGGGTGTGTAAATACACCTCTGCTTACCCCTTCGGGGAATATAGGCGTGATGCTATGTTTTTTATAAACTTTAACAAATTATAGTATATAAATTACAGTTTTCTATGGCCATGTTGATATTACGCTATCTGCCGTGAAATGATGGCAGTAAATAATCCTCATTTATTGTAAAATGGCTGACCGTAACGGGCTTTGTTAATATTTCAGATTTACTATTAATATTCGGATAGTAACAACAGGAAACGTTAAAACGTTTGTTTAATTTCATCAGACTCTTGAACAATCAGTCCTTACGAATTGGACTTTTAACCAGTCACAATTAAGTGAAACGAAAGCCCGTCTGACGTTTTATTTTACATTCTATGAGTGTTTCCAGCCAATAACCAAGATCCTATATCCGAAACCATGTGGTATCTTCACTTTTTAGTAATATCGTTCCGATGTCTTGTTCTTTATCTTCTTTCTATACTTCCCGTCAATTATGGCCTCAAAGTACCTATTGTATTTTTATACCTACTCCTTGTGAGTTTTATGCCACAAGCAAGGTCTAGAATCCCCCAGTTCAATAAATGTTTACAAGCAAACTTGAGCAAGGCAAAACAAGCGCAAAATGGCCACCAGTTTTTTTATTGCATTTAGTGGCAGACGAGTAAATGGTAACCGTCGCTCATGGACTCAACTATACCTCTCGGTATTATTGTCAAGCCGCTGCTCACCATTTCGTTTCACAAATATAAAATGAGAAAATAAACGGCTATCTCCTGCTACAGCCAAAACGCAACGATTTGCTTCATGGCCGGTCACACGGGAGATGGTGGTACCAACCAGCTCGGGCCCGATAGCAAGTGAGTACTTCCACTTGGTACCCAGCCCTACCACCAGTAATGCAATGTATGATAATTGCTTACTTCCCTTAGTCGCCTCATACAACACCCATGGAAAAGAATGGGTTGGTGACACTTGTATTCTTAGTCTGTCACCACACGCTTTCATTCACATACTGAAAATGAAGATACACGCTTAAGTATACATGAAAACATTTTGAAATAAAACTTCGTTTACGGAGTCTATCGCGTTTACTTAATTTTACTACCATCCCGACGTTTCGAATACTTTACAGCCGTGATCATGAATGCTGTAAAGTATTCGAAACGTCGGGATAGTAGTAAAAGTAAGTAAACGCGATAGATTCCGTAAACGAAGTTTTATTTCAAAATGTGTAACATTCGCGTAAATATCAGAAAGTATTATATACATGAAAACTTCAACATCCAACAGCCCACAGGTGTCCGATGGTGCCTCCACATATCGGTATCAGATCCGATGTTCGATATCATATCGGATAATCTGGAAACGCTCTAAGAGGGCAGATGTATTCGGTTTAATATCAAAAAGCTGAAACAAGTTTGTTATTATCAATTGAAATCCGAGGGACGAATAATCTTCTGGTCACTTAACATAATGTGTAATAAACAAGGGAAGTGTGCCTGAACATTAACTGTTTACAGTGTAACGAATTTATGACGTGTGTCAGCTAAAGTTCTCTGTTATAGCTGTCGTAATAATATAATTGCATGTTATAATACGCGTGACGCCTTCAATTTGCTACATAACTACATCTAGTATTAGAGTTTATTACAAGGGTAGTGTAGTGGCTTAAGTTGTTATATTTTGTTGAGTTGGTTCGTTTCTGAGAGTCGCATTTTGTGAGGTTGTTTGACAATATAGTTTTACTGACCGTTGTTGATTTTTCGTTGAAAACTTATTAGCTGAATTCAACCTTTTTAAATTTAGAGACCACGCCTCTGTTTCGTAAGTCATCACCGGTAATACACACTGGTCGAAGACCTTCGTTTACAGACACTGGATTATCGGACAATTAGGTTTTCGAATGTCAATTTCATCAATTGACCTTTTTCTCGAAGTTGTGCCTACCTAACTGGACTGTTTGTCCCAGGGAGACATAGCGGTCGACAACTTCGAGAATCGCGTTCCCAACTAGGACCGGTGCTGAAATGACATGGTTATTATACATAACTTTCGTGTTGTCCATGTTCATTTCTAGACCCACTAGTTAGGAAACCCAGCTGTAGTCTTTCAACATAGTGCTAATGTCCTTCAGAAATTCTACTATAACCAAGATATCATCTGCGAATCGGAGGTGAGTGATGTATACGTCAGTGTTGATGCCGAATCCGGTCTAGTCGAAGAGTTTGAAAACATCTTCCAATGCAGTGGTGAACAGTTTTGGAGACATGACCTCTCCCTGTCTAACACCTTTCTACAGTTTTATCCGTTTCGTTTTTTTGCCCCTGAATTCTGACACATAGTGGCCTTTCTATACAAACACTTTGACACTTCAATGTAGGTACCGATAATCAATTTGGTACCGCTAAAGGGCTGCCTAAGTTTCAATCGAATCGAAGGATTTCTTTAGTCCACAAACGCCGATCAGAGGCTGATTATACTCTTCGGTCTCCTGTATAATCTGGCGCAGCATATAGATGTGGTCCATGGTAATAGTACCATAACAGGCTATAGAGCCTTTTTGGAAACCGGCTTGTTTGGGAGTCATCGGCCTGCGCGCGAGAAAAATTTACCATAAAGGTTTCTCTTTGTATAATAAAATATCTATCAAAAAAGTTATAATAGAATTCGGTTAGCTTTAAATTCAAATTGGCTAGATTGTAGTTTACTATAAAAGTTTTATATGTAAATTAACCCCCCAATTGTTTTGTGATAAATTCGTAAAAAGGTTCAAAATTATTTAATTACTATACCTCAGGCTTATTAGTAATGTCTACTTCATTTCTGAAACTAATACTAGTTTAACTTGCTTAATGTAAATTTCTTACGAATTTACGAAAATATTTTTTCGAATTTTATCTATGATAGAACAAAAATTATTTTGATACTGATTAAAAAAATATTTCATACTAAATTCTGCTCACGACTTCACCCGCGTGGGTTTCTTAATTAGGACGATATAATACAATATGTTGTCCACAGCACCATTATTATTTCTACGCAAATAAGCTATTCCATAAAAAACCGTTAAAATTTCCGATATAAATAGTACCTTTTTTGGGTTCCAAATACGGCATGAAAGCGTAACAAAAAAATAAACAAACACTTTCGCATTTATAATATTTCTTAATAAGGAAGTAAGGATTTTCTTTGCAAAAATCCTTGAGCTTAGTTGAGAATCGTCTGATTAATTTCCAAACAGGTTGGAAGCTGGGTCATAAATTACATTCATCATTTATTAACCACCGATAATTAAATATAATACGGAAATAACCTGTCATTATATACTCGTAATAGGTATTTATTTATTACAACTGCTAGGTACAACGCAATACCCGCGAAGTAAAGGTAGTAATTAGATCATTTTTCTCATTGAGTAAAGATATTCATAATTATACACTTTAATTGGAAACTTTTGCCTGTACCTATCTACTCCGATATTTTCATGTCAACTTTCCATGTCCGTAGTCATATGGTTACGACCACTGAAAGTGTGTCGGACGAGGCGTCTAAGGAAAGTAAGCAATTAACACCCATTGATTTACTGGTGGTAGGGCTGGGTACCAAGCGGGAGTGCTCAGTTGCTATCGGGCCCGAGCGGATTGGTACCACCATCTTCCGTGTAACCAACCATGAAGCACATCGATGTGTTTTGGTTGTCGCAGGAGATAGCCGTTTATTTTTTCATTTCATATATGTGAAATGAAACGGTGAGCAGCGGCTTGACAATACTCTCGGTATAGTTGAATCCATGAGCGACGGTTACCATTTACCATCAAGTGGGCCGTAGCTAGTCTGCCACCATACGGAATAAAAAAAACCTCATTTATACTGAAACTAAATGATCACGATACGTAACCGTCCCTGTACTCAGAAGTACATACAAGGGACACAGCTAATCCGTTGCCTATTGAAGCTTGAAGAGTGGAAGTAGATCAAATATCTTCTCCTGTAAGCGAAGCACATCCAGGTACCTATTTCGCGGCCGATTCAAACGGAGAGTAGGTAGGTACTTGCCCGCTCGGGCTTATTAACAAGTTAGGGCTCTCAGTTAGTGTCCAACCCTATCACCTGTGTAAATAAGTATTTTAAATTTGGATTTGAATAGTTTTCAATGTCATGGGACTTGAAATATTTATAGTCTTGATTTATAAAACCGATTATAAAAACTAAACAGGTTCAATTATAATACAATTTTGCTTTAATTATTCGTAAGCCGATTGCCGCTGCTCTAGTTTATGATACTGATTAAGTTTCTTCTAAAATAATATTTATCCAATAAAATTTTAGATATTCTTATATAATATTCTTTGGAAATTGAATTTTGTAGAAGAACGAGGCTTATTTAATAAACTTTCTGTTTTTTTTAAATATTTACTAATACTCACGGAAAAATCTTAATAAACTTGATTTGATATTTTCACAATATTTTTTATTATTATTTTTTTAAGTAATAAGTAAGTAGGTAATATCTATAAAAAAAATAAAACGTAATCTTTCTTCTTTGTGAAAACTTTTTGTCTTACGCGAGCAAACGCCTCCGCGGCTCATACATGACGGTATATTCGATTAGCACGAATTAAACTTCGCGGAATTCTTTTATAGTAACCTACTGGAATAGGGATAGTGGAATACACTCACAATGACCTCGTTAAATGCCGCGAAAACTTACACAGCTACCTCTACAGACAACATGTTCTACGGTAAGTAACTGTCACCAATTCTTAGCGGTTTTGTAAATTTACAATTGTTCTGTATTCTGAGATTTACAAAAATAAAAAGCCATTATATAATAGAGAACGAAATACCCTTAATGGATTCTGTTAAATTGAATACACACCTATCTACTGTTTTTATAAGTTAATATTCGATACCATGTTATTATGAAAGTATATGACCAGAAGAAGCTGCCACACAATTTACTCGCGTAGTAATTTCCGTCGCCTACACAATAGGAGAAAACACTTTTTAGAACGACATTTTATCTATAATAGTATTGGTATAAATATCATACTGTATCTTTTGTTACATTTTTCATTACACGTGAAAGACGACTTGTTCGGTATGTCAAAAAATATTGGTAATATACGAGTACCTAATAGAATAGAAATATTGAATGACGATTATCACACTATCAGAAGATGTGCTTGCTGCTCGGCTCGGCTTCAGTTAAGTTTTATTTTTTTGATTTTATTTATGATTGAAACGGTTTTTGAACGTTTTAGTTAAAAGAATTAAGGGTTCTCCATTTAAAATGTTTGATCATTTCTATACGTAGGTATACAAGGATGGGCACATATACAAACCAAAACTGGACTATCCAGTCTCAATAGGATTTATTAGAAGACCAATTACAATTTACCATTATACCACGCGGGAAATAATTTATAAGAGATACCTCTTGATATGTTTGGAACCGGTTCGCCTTTTGGCTACATTTGGGGACCGCAAAATGCTAAGACATAAGATACTCAAGGTCCGTATTAAAGACAAGTAGACAAGAATGATAATGATGAGAGATGCTTCCATTATTCTATAAGTGTAATTTTCTTCTATACAAAAGATAAAACCGCTATCCGCGTCTGTCCGTTAGTCCGCTTTCTTCTTCTAAACCACGTAAAGGATTTTAAAATCATTTTAACGTTTAATTCACTGTCATTTAGATATGTAATTTTCCATTTTTTTAAGAGATAGGCATGTCAAAATAATGTAGTAACTAGAGACTTGTCGTCCTTCAAAACTCTTAGAGACAATAGTAACTTGCACTCATGCAAAATGTGACCTGGTTACTAGTTTAAAAGAAAAACATAAACTAACAAAAAACCATGCAGTTTAAAACTTTTACAAAAACTCCTTGCGTGTTTCGGCCCCCTTACAACTTCTTTATACATATACTATCAAAAAAGTACACTCAACAACATTATCTACTTATCAGATAACATTCAACCAAAATGATCTACCGTAAATTTTCGACTAGAAGAAATTTTTACGTTATTTTAAATCCGAATCTATAAGGTATAATTATTTAATATATTTACGAATGATTATATATTTAAAGTATATAAGATATAATAAAGTTCGGGAAGCTAAGGAAGATCTTCTCGTCCAATATTCCGCAGTGTCTGAAAACGAAGGTCTACGACCAGTGTGTGTTGCCAGTGATGACATACGGAACAGAGACGTGGTCTTTGAATGTTGGCCTCGTTTCAAGGCTCAAAGTCGCTCAGCGGGCCATGGAGCGGGCTATGCTTGGTATTTCCCTACGTGATCGAATCCGTAATACGGAGATCCGTAGGAGAACGAGAGTGACCGACATAGCCCGCCGGGCTGCCATGCTGAAGTGGCAATGGGCAGGCCAGCAGTGGACGTTGAAAGGCTGATGGATGGATGGATGGATATAAGATATAATATATTTAATATATAATTCGCCCAAATCATGTATATCATTAATGTTGACTTGACGAAATGAACCGGTGTGCAGCGGCTTGACAATACTCTCGGTATAGTTAAATCCATGAGCGACGGTTACCATTTACCATCAGATGGGCCAGAGCCAGTCTGCCACCACATGAAATAAAAAGAAAAAAAACGATATGGTTGTCTGTTAAGTCGGTTTACGGACGATAATTATTTTACGTGATAACGTCATGTATGTTTTCTGAGAGTTTCACAGACAATGCATCGGGCGCCATACATTTTTCGGAACGTGAGAATTTTTCGTGCGTGCAGCCGGCGTTCATCGATTTATAAGACGTTATCACGGAAAAAAACCTGTTTACTAATGTTAGGAATTCATACAAAGGGTCAGAATTCGCAACCGTGTCATTGCACTCGGACAAAATAAAAGAATTATATCCTCATTCGATTTAAAGTACATACTCGTAAAACAAAAACCTTTACATAAGTGTCAATTTAAACAACATTATTGCGGCCTTGAATAAAAGGTTTTTATTTAAATATCTTTTAAATAAAAAAATAAATAAAAGAAAAGCACTATTTTATTATTATTATTATTTATTTATTATACAATTGGTACAACATCTGACATTAAATATTGTCCCACAAAGTAATGTAAGTATATTTTGATATTTTATATATTTTTTTAGCATTTGACATGCTTAGTCATAATAATCTATACTATTATAAAGCTGTAACAGAGCTGTCTGTAAATTTAAGATATTTGAGAAAAAAATACTGTATTAGGATATTTAGGCGTGTGTGTGTGCACACAAAACAATATTTTTTGTCTGTTTGTCTGTTTGTTCGTTCACATATCACGCCAAAACTACAGAACGGCTTTTGATGCAACTTTTATATTAGATAGCTCTTGAGTAGCCTAAAAAATTGGTATATATCTTATCCCGCTACTATATCGGGAACCTGAGATATAACCTAAAAATTTCAAAGGTGAATATATTGCTAACTGCAATATATTCACGCTTTGTGTTGATACGTAAGTATATTTTATAAAATAAACAAAATGAATAAAACGTATTTATACATATTATTATAAGGATCAAATTCACAACAGTGTGTAGGTACCTATTTTAAAACCATTCGTCAGAATTCACCCGCGCCCTTTATATGTGGAGTGTGGACGTACCCTGTAATTATGTATTGTAATTAGAGTACATTATAGAGTACCATTAGAGGCTTACTATTATATCATGTATGTTAAGTTTGAATAATTTACATGTTGATGCGAAAATTAGTAGGCGTCATTGTCAGTTAAGCTAGATAACTGACATTTCCGGACGGTTTCCTGACTGCTGGAAGGAGGGGAAGCTCGTGCTCCTGCCGAAACCGGGACGGCCCCCGGATTCGGTCGCGGCCTTTAGGCCCATCGTGTTGTTGGACGATGCGGTTAAGCTACTCGAGAGGATTATCGCTGCCCGTATCGTCCGGCACCTTGTGGAGGTGGGCCCCGACCTGTCGGACGCTCAGTTCGGTTTTCGTTCGGGGCGTTCGACGGTCGACGCCATTCTGCGGCTGAAGGCCGCGGCCACGGAGGCCGTCGCTCAGCGAGGGGTGCTGTTGGCGGTGTCGTTGAACATCGCCAACGCATTTAACAGTCTGCCATTCGGCTGCATCAGGGAGGCACTCCGATTCCACGGGGTGCCCGCCTACCTGAGGCGGCTGGTGGCATACTACCTCGAAGGCCGCAGCGTCCTCTTCGTAAGCCGGGAAGGGGACGCTGTGAGGAGGGCCTTGTCGTGCGGTATCCCACAGGGATCTGCCCTGGGGCCGCTCCTGTGGGACATCGGGTACGACTGGGTCCTACGTGGCCGGCTTCCACCCGGGCTGGGCGTAATTTGTTACGCCGATGATACCCTTCTCACGGCCCGGGGAGGGAACTTCGAGGAGGCGACGCAGCTGGCCACCTCGGGTACCGTGGAGGTGGTCAGGCGTATCGAGGCGCTGGGGCTTAGGGTGGCCCTCAACAAGTCAGAGGCCCTGCTATTTCACGGGCCACGGCGCGGGCCGCCCTGGCGCCTCGATTACGGTAAATGGTGTATGGGTCAGTATCCAGGCCCACATAAAATATCGGGGTCTGGTCCTCGACAGGCGATGGCATTTCGACGAGCACTTCCACCAGCTCGCACCGAGACTCGTCGGCACGGCGTCCGCCCTTGGGCGTCTTTTACCGAACCTGGGCGGACCCAGCATCGTGTGCCGATAGCTGTACGCGGGGGTTGTCCGGTCGACGGCACGGCACGGTGTCGTGCGAGGCCACATGCGCATTGGCCGGGACCCCCCCGTGGGGCCTGGAGGCGGAGGTGCTCGCCGAAGTTTATTGGCGGGCGTCAGCAGCGCGTGCGGGAGGCGCTTGCCTCCCGCCTAATCACATCCGCGCATGGCGAAGCGACGCTCGCTGCGCCATCATCGCCCGTTGGAGGATTCGGCTGGAAACGCCTCGGGCTGGTCTTCGGACCGTAGGGTCGCTCGAGCCGATTTTAGAGGAATGGGTGGCTCGGCGGCATGGGGTCCTCACCTTCCAGCTGGTGCTGGTGCTGTCGGGGTATGGTTACTTTGGCAAGTACCTGTACACAGTCGCTAGGAGGGAGGAGACTCCCTGCTGCCACCACTGCGACTGCAGTGAGGACTCGGCGCAGCACACGCTCGAGTCGTGCCCGGCTGGGCTAAGCAGCGCCGGGATCTCGCTGCAGTCATCGGAGAGGACCTGTCGTTGCCGGCAGTCGTTCGATCGATGGTCGGCGGTGATAGGTACTGGACCGCGGTCGCCAACTTCTACGAGAATGTCATCTTGCGGAAGGAGGTGGTGGAGAGGGCCAAGGAGGCTGATATCTCCTCTGGCCTGACTCGCCGCCTGCGCGCGGGGCGGCGTGGGCGCGAATATCTGCGCCTAATGCCGCCCTAGCCGAGGCTGCGGGTGGTTGGACCGGGGACTGTCCTCCGCCCGCGTAGAGCCTACCGCGAAGGTGCGACGCCCCAGGTGCGTGGGGACGTCGCTCAGAGAGGAAGCCCAATAGGACTAGCTACCGCGCGGACCACTGAAGTGAATATACGCGGTACCAGTGGTCCACCGAGTATGGGCGGGTGGCGGTGCACGGTGGGTTTTTAGTGGGTGCGAGCCCCACAATACCCCGCTGTCTCCCCGGGCAGCGGGGTGAGCGGTAGGTACATTTTTGCCCACCTAAAAAAAAAAAAAAAATAACTGACATTAATCTAGGTGCTGAGTAAACATTTTACGCGGCTACAAAATTAAATTAGTGAGTATTATATTACTATGTAGGTATAATTTCTATTTTAATATAAAAAACAATAATAACTCGTGTATTGAGTTTACAACCGGGTTATCAGATGACAAAAATACTGAGCAAGCAATTTAAAAAACGAGTAGAGTAAATAAACTTTAAAGTTGAAAACTGTCAATAATTTTTTAGCTATAAACTCAAGGATCATACATTTTCCTTTTATCTTTTATATCTGCTAGAAATAATTATATACGACGAGCCTCGTGGCGTAGTCGGTAGTGTAACCGACTTCCGTGCACGAGGTCGTGGGTTCGATTCCCACTCAGGACAATTATTTGTGTGATGAACATAGATATTTGTACTGCGTCTGGGTGTTTTCTATTTAGTATATGTATGAATTTACAAAAAAAAAGTAATATATGTATTATATTCTTAATCTAGTACCCATAGCACAAGCGTTAAGCTTAGTTTGGGACCAGAGGACGTTGTCTAGCTCTGTAAGCCTAAGCCTTTTTTTTTTAAGGCGGGAAAAAATGTTCCTAACCGCACACCCCGTCGTTCGAGGCAACGAACAGGATAGTGTGGGGCCCTCACCCACTAAAGAAACCCGCCGTGTGCCGTCTCTCCGCCTTTATTGGCGGGCCACCGGAACTACATTACATTCCCCTGGTTCTTATTTTCATTTTTATTTGTTTACATGAACAGTGTCACGTAAACAAAAGAGACAGTCACACAGTACAGTATAGTAAGAAGACATTCTTCTAATAATATTTGCAACAGGCACTTTATCAACAAAATTACGACCACATGTAAATTTGGCTCTTTTGAATATTGAAGTTGTTGTGACGGCGAAGTTCTTAATCTTTTCTCAACTGTTGTTATTCAGGTTTTAAATTAATGTCACAGAAACAAACACATAAAATATGTACTGTTATGAGGATGCATGTACATAATGACAAAAACAATGTTCTATTGTATAGTGCTTTAGTTAATAGCATTGGCAGTTATAAGTGAGGTGAAGGAACTTGAGGCGGGTTCAAGATATTGAAGGAACGAATCGCCAACAAACTGGCATTAAGTTTATTAAATGTGATTTTTTGTGAAAAAAAGATCATCATGGGTGGGACGTTGGGTGATATTATCCGTTTCACAATTAAATCTTTATATAAAAGTCAAGTACTTGAAAAGTAATTTATAGTGTTATACGCACTCATAATATTAAATTTTAGCTGTGACAGAAGCACAATGGTTGGCACACTTTAGTTTAACATAGGATATTCTAAGAAGTAAAACAAAATGTTATAATATAACGTCCCTATATTTATAATATGAATAGGTACCATTAAGGTTTTGTTTAAAAGAATATAAAGAAATTTAATGAACTATTTAAGCGTATTATCCTTACTGATATTATAAATGCAAAACTGCGTTTGTTTGTTACATTCTCACGCTGTAACTACGGACTGTGTGATAGATATTTTTGTATAGAGATGTTCTGAAGTTCACGAGGCAGAATCTAATCATAGTATAAAGTTGCGTTATCGAAATGTCGGTTTCATAAACCAGACACATGTAACCTTGACTGCTCTTATAAGTTTGAAGTTTAAATTAATTTTGACATTGAAACAATTAATTAGAACGAAACGAAGAATAATTAAAAGTATTGTACGCATCTGTTAGTTTAATTCGAAAGTCTTCTTGTTGCTATTCCAAAACTTAGTTGTTAGTCTGTAAATTATGCAACCTCCTTGAAGTATTATTTAGAAACGGTAAAATTAAAAAAAATTACAGAAAAATAACAAATCGGTGTCTACCAGTCAATGACCCCGAGTTATTTTGCACCAGTACATTATGCAATCACGATTATTCCGGTTTTTGGCCGTACTTTTTTACCTTTTTTGGTACGTCTACATGTTTGTTTGTGTATCATTGAGTGCAAGAAAACAAAGAGCTTACCATAAGATGCGATATTATACATACAGTTGCTTGTGAGATTTTTTACGAAACAGGATATTTATTTTATTACAGTTTGTGTTGGTATCATCATAATTATTGCATCAAAAAAGTTTAGTACCTTATAAAAAGTTAAAACCTCCTTTTTGCACCTTCTTTACATTAATAAGTCGCCATTAAGGACGAATATTTGCTGGGCATAATTGGCTGGTCTTTTTTCACAAGGGTGGACTAAACAAGAAACATTTTAAATATTTTATAAGAAACATAATGAAAGTAAAAAAGAGATATCTGCGAGCAGAATTCAAACCCGTGTCAGTCTCATTGCCAGTGGGAACGCTATAAACCATCGCAGCAATTATCAAATACCCCTCTTTACACCTTCATTTTCTAAGTTTTGTCTTATTAAGATATTCAATATATACTCGTAATTTAGATCTAAAGTTTACGTAACGTTGGCAAACTTGCAGGTATTAAACTAATACAAAAAATTTCAAATGGATTAAAGAAGAATTTTCCGTATCAGAAATATTTATAATATCATAAAATGATACCCCATTAGATACCTTATTCAAGAAATTCTTTAATAAAGTGCTGGCATCGTATTACTACGCAATTACGATATTACACTTATTTGCATTACGCCTCGGACATGACAATTTGTCTAAAAATAAATTTAATTTATTTTCTTTTGTTGCTTCTACACGTTACATTATTATTTTGTGAGGCATAGCGAGACGTGACTGTAAGAGTCAGGTACTTGTCAACAATAGCATTGACCGATCTCATCTATCTGTTGAACGGCGGTCGTCACTTCGTCAATAGTCTCTCATTACACAAATGCTGCTAATAATTACTATGATAGCGGTACAGATTCCGTTACTTGCGGCTTCAATTAGTTTTAGTATTGTAATGTACTATGTAAGCTGAAATAGATGAATGTAAAGAGGACTAATTCTTTCATAATTTCTTATCTTTACTTAGTCTATACTAATAAAAAGCTGCAACAGAGCTGAACAACCACTAACTAAGCAGATATTTGAGAAAAAATTGCGCGCATCACGCAAAAACTACTGAACGGATTTTGATGCAACTTTTTTATTTGGTAGCTCTTGATTATACTTAAAAACAGGTATACATTTTATTCCGCTACTATACCTACCGGGAACCTGAGATATAACCTAAAAACTAGCTTTTGGCTTTGGACAAAGGCTTGTATTAATATGAATGCGAACGTGAGTTAGTTTTTTACCTATTGAAGCCGTAACTACTGAACCAATTAGACGAAATTTTATATACATATAGTCTGGACTATAGAGAAGGTCGTAGACTGATTATATCCCAGAAAAATTAAGGGGTTCCTGTGGGACAGCTATATTTGTGAAGAAATTATTTATGTGCCAAAGAGTAGGTAAGCTAGCTAGGTTAAAGGTGGCAGGCGTAAGCTCGTGTGAAATATTAGATTAAATTTTCATCTAATATCAGTAATAAATTTTCATCTAATATGTTAATATCTGTAGCTTTGCGCAATGTGTAGGTACCACAGCTTACGGTTTGATAGTGATTAGTAGTCTCTATGTTGACATGATTAATTCTTATGGGTTTATGTTGTCGTCATGTGTCATGTCATGACCACGATCAATAACACGTTTAAATTAAAATATTTTGTTATTTTTTTAATTATTGTGTCCGTGTGGTGACGGACTAAGAATACAAGTGTCACCACCCCATTCCTTCCCGCGGGTGTCGTATGAGGCGACTAAGGGAATAAGTAATTATGATCCATTGCATGACTGGTGGTAGGGCTGGGTTCCAAGTGGGAGTACTCACTTGGTATCGGGCCCGAGCGGGTTGGTACCACCATCTCCAGAGCAGTGGCTTGACAATAGTCTCGGTATTGTCAAGTCCATGGTCAACAGTTACCATTTACCATCAGATGGACCGTGGCTCATCTGCAATAAAACTAAAATATGCTCCGTTCCTTTGGAATTGTTAGAGTTATTATATTGTCTTGCAAATTTATTTAAGACAGACTATCAAAATACGAAATGACACACTGATTGTGGAAAATAATGAGTCTCGATTTTGGGACGTTCTTTTTGTATAAAAGAACAAAAAACCAAGTGAAAGTTGTTTCTATTTACGAATATAAGTTCATAATCTTATTTTTATAACTCAAGATGTACAATTTGAAAGGTTTTTCAGCATACATGTAGAAGGAGAGTGTTTGTGGTAGCGCACAAACGAATCTACTTAACCCCCTGTTTACAATAGTTTTTCCTATTTACTTACTTTTAAATGTTATTAGAAACAAACAGAAACTGCTCCCACAAAAACAACAACAAAGTTGTTTACTCTGAATTTGTAATGATCAATAAATCTTTACCTAATAAGTTTTCAAATACGTGTTTATCTAAAGTAAAAATATTAAAATATTCAAAAGAAATGATAGAAAGCAATCAATGAATAACATTTATATACTCACAAGTAACAACTTTCTAAAAGGCCGAAGGTTGAATAGCGAATTCGCTTTGAATATTAATAGATATAGCTAAAAATAACGCAAGGCTCTTTATTCCTGTTTTCAGTTCCACTGAAGGGCTCTCTTCAAAGGAAGACTAATTAGCCTACTAAGGCCCTGTCTAAATCGGCTGAAATAAGGTTCAAATAATTTTTATTTTCCTTTGACGGCTAGCTACTCGGCAATCTATACGTGGGTAATGTAGAATTGGTTCATTTAGCCTAGATTTTCTGGTTATATTTCAGGATTCAATATAGTAGCTGGATAAAATATACCAGTTTTTAATTTTTATCAAGAGCTATCAAAGCATATAAGTTATGTAAAGATCAGTTTTCCGTGTAGCGAATTTAAAAAAGTCAATAAAATGCTTTGACATTAGAGCCGAATATAATAATTTTTTGTTCCATATATTTAAAGTATATATTATAAACTACCACGACTGTGGGTAGTAATTACCTATTTTCGTTTTTGTGTGTAACCCTAATATTTTTTCCAAAATAATGTCAGTCTAGGTTACTCATTATAACTACAGCTATCTGCCAGTTAAAATATCGTCCGAACCGGTCCAGTCGTTTCGGAAATTAGCCAGAACAAAGAAACAGAAAGCAGACACGCAGACAAAATCTTTAAAACTTAGTATTTAGTTATAGGTAATATACATACTTTCTATGCATCTCGTAAAAGCTTTCATTTAGACATTACAAATATACACTTCAATTTTATTTATTTGTATAGATAGATTGAACGAAATCTGGAGTACACGCAGAGGTGGTCGTGGGCAAAAGCTAGCACAATGATGGTAATAAAGTATCTACACCCTGACTCCATGATTTTTTTTCGTGAATCACCTATACTGTTATAGGTGTGCTGTATGATATCCTCAAATACCATGCTATTTGCCCAATCTATGAAAAACATTGTGAAAGTTTGTAAAGGATGTGACTCCTAAATGAATGAATGGATTCTAGTCCCATAAGAGTGATTCTAGTGACGTATGGCGGCTAAAATGTTAGTTACTTTATTCGGTAACGTTGTACGGTAGCGTTCTGGGGGTGGTGTGGCTTCAGGGACATGGAAGAGGAGGCTAGAAATTAAACAAATTTCGATGTTGCCGATTACAGCGAACAGTTAAGCTTTAGAGTCAGCGATGTCGATGGCTTACAAATAACTCAAATCGGTAAAGGTACAAATCCATGAACCTAATTCAAAAGTGTAATTTTAATCTTACAAAATATTAGGTTGCTGCCCGTGACTTCGTCCCTGTCGACTTCAGAATATAAATATGACACTACAAAAATAAGTATCCCACAAAAATCATCTATTTTCCCCATTTCCCAGAATAAAAGGTAGCTCATGTCAATTTTTGGGCTCCAGATTATATTATCTGTATGTGAAATCACTTGGTGATTGGTTCAGTTGTTACGGCGTAAAAGCGTAACAAACAAACTCACTTTCGTATATATAATATTAGTAAGAATATCTCAAGAAATCTTACAATGTTTTGCTATTAATTGTACATCATAATTCCATTACTGGCCTATTGTTGGGTATAAATCTTAATGTTATTTGTTTAAATTTACCGTAACTTTTAAGTTCAAGGAATACTACAATACACTACTTATATTAGACATTGTTAGATGAAAAGCCAACTTCCATCTTGGCATGCCAAAAAAGTTCTTAGACGAATAGTCATGACTTTCCCAATGTTCCGTAAATTATACCTAGTAGTAGTCTAGTACTCAATTAATTTGTTGATCCAACCGAAACTACAATTTATTTTGTTATATAGGTAAATTTAATAGATTGTCAAAATGAAATGACAGGTGTCAAACGTTACATTAAAGGTTAGGTTTAAAAATAGACTTAGAGTAAACTCTGGGTTAAAAAATATGTATTAGTAGGGTACAATAGGAGCACCAACATTATTTCTAGATTAATAATAATTCTAAACGGCTGTTGACGTCAATAGCATTCAATATTTTTTTTAATCGCATTGTCGATTCAGCTCAGCTTTCCTTGAGGTTTTTCAGGCGTCATGCTCAGCGTTTTTCAAGGTCACGAGGGTTCAAAGGACTTCCCAGCTTACAAGAGTCGGTATTAAAGGAAAATAGGATCTTCTCTTATATTACTATTGCTGCTAGTGTTAGCTATAATTAATATACAGAAACATAACGATGTCATTGCATTTCTAGCTGTTATTAGTTTAAATTGTAGGTTAATAATTGAATTATCTAATTAACTATATTATTAAAAGATATGAAATATTTTACGAACCCGTCCGGGCGTAAGTACTATCAACTCACCGAGTTGCTATTTTCTTTAAATGAAAGGCGTCGTCTCACACATTTGTCATCAATCATTTGAAATTAAGTACCTAACTTTTACTCTTCTGAAGTTATACTTAACGGCGACTTCCTTTAGTTTTCTTTCTCTAGGTAGGTATATATCAGTTTCATATTGTGGTACCTACCTACACCGTTCGTTTTGAGACGCATCTAAGAACACTCACTAGAACGAGTGATTTCATTTGCTTACTTAAATTCGTTGAGTTGTAGGGAAGATAAATGTAAACATTTAATTTCACTTTGAATATACTTTTCAAATTAGAAGAATTTCACTTACAAGTTCAGCAAGTTCAACCTATGCTTCGCATAGGCGGGTCGCTCATATTACATTAACTAAATGTTTAATTTCAACACCATTCCTAAGGAGGTTCGGTAGCTCAACAATTTCATCCATCATTATGAGAATCACCTGACCAGAACAATAATTTCCGTACTCAAGTTCACGCAAATACAGAAAATACATGCGCACCACACAGAAGTGCTGTTTAAATGTTTCACAGGTTATATAAACGTTCTAATTGTAGATTATTTATATACAGGTAAAACATCCTTGAAATACAACCGAGCTAAACTGTTAAGGTACATGAACTCAGGTATCATATACAGTGGAATCATCTTGAAATGATAAAACAAATTATAATTAAATGCTTTTTTATCAAGCGATGTTATCCTCACTTGGATAATATCTGCCGTCACTAGTGTATAGGAAATCAAATTAACCTTTATTTAATACCTTGTTACGTTCTATACTCGTTATGTTCTGCTCCCCATTATCTCCAGAAAGTATTTTTTTTTATATTTGATTATTTTAAATATTTCTGCAGATAAGATTTGTCCGTGTTGACGGACTAAGAATACAAGTGTCACCACCTTATTCTTTCCCACGGGTGTCGTATAAGGCAACTAAGGGAAGTAAGCAATTATCATACATTGCATGACTGGTGGTGGGGCTGGGTACCAAATGGGAGTACTCCCACTTGGTACCCGCGCGAGCGGCGAGTAGCCCGAGCGGGTTGGTACCACCATCTCCCGTGTGACCGGCCATGAAGCACATCGTTGGGTTTTGGCTGTAGCAGGAGATAGCCGTTTATTTTTTCATTTTGTATCGGTGAAATGAAATGGTGAGCAGCGGCTTGACAATACTTTCGGTATAGATGTGTCCATGAGCGACGGTAACCATTTACCATCAGATGGGCCGTGGCTCGTCCCTGACTGTTATTTTCGATTTCACATTTTTCACTTTGTGTTTAATGTATAGTGCTAAGCATGTCAAATGCTACAAATATATATAAATATTTATAGGGTTTGCGTCATTATTAGGTAAAAATCTTAATTGTAAAATTAAGTTTACCTGGTCGGTATAATGTATGAAAATACGTCCGACAGATGGCGCAGGCGTCACCCAAAGACGTTAAGTATGATGAGTTATCGAAATTAGCAGTCAGGAGCAATTGTCAGGATTGCTGAATTGGTAAAGCATCTGGACGGTATCCAGAAGATGCAGGTTCAAATCCTGCTCCTGACTGTTATTTTCGATTTCACATTTTTCACTTTGTGTTTAATGTATAGTGCTAAGCATGTCAAATGCTACAAATATATATAAATACTTATTTTCCTTTAAAAATAAAAATTATGGAACACTACCCCAGTGCTATCTATATGGTCAACATTAATCTAAACCACCCAGGCACCCAAGTAGAACACATGCAAAAAATTCATCAAATTCGGTCCAGTCCTTTAGAACTTTAGTGACAAATACGCCTATAGAAAAATGACATAGGTATATAAAGATTGTAAAGCAATCCCTTATTATTATTATTTATTATTTCTAAAAATCTAGATATTATAGTATTTTATGTTATTTTTAGTGAATCTGATATTTCACCTCGGAGACCACACATCTCTACTGGGAAAGAATTTTTAAACAAAAATGTTCTACTAACTGCCACCTATATTAATACACGAGGTTTTACTAAAATAAAACAAAATACGATTATTGTTTGTCAGTGATGAGATGGGACATAAACTGGGTGTGATAATAGTCGCGACACGACGCGCCGTTACATTACTAACGTGACATTTACAATAACAGCGCGGTGGTCGTCTCCATATGACGTCTACAAGTCCATTAAAACACAACAAATGATACCATTTATTTATTTTGTTATGAAATATGAACATTTATGAGCTAAGGTAAATACGTATTAAATATAAATTCTTCGTAATAAGGTTACATACATAAAAGTAAAACTGTTTACCATACTAATTATATAATTTTGTATATCTTGGTACTTTAAGTATTCGGATGTTTGCTATTCAAACATGCAAAAGGGTCTGAACGAATTTGGACAAAATTTGGCACACAGTTGATACATAAATACTCTTTGTCTCATGAAATAACATGGCTTACCGACTTTTATTCGTTTTGGAACGGAGTTCCTTATCGCATGTTATCGCTAGCTAGACCGAAAAACGTGAACCAGTAAAAAACGACACCAAAAACCGACATCATTATAACAGGCAATTCCCGATCGCCAGGAAACTAAAAGTTGTTTCAATCGATTCACTTTGCTGTCAATTTTAAGAATATGCAAAAATATTTATAATTTTAACGTTTTTTATATCCATCCATCCATCCATCAGCCTTTCGACGTCCACTGCTGGACATGGGCCTCCCCAAGAGAACAGTGTGCTCATTATGGGGGATAATGCCGTAATCGCCACGCTTGGTAGGCGGATTGGCGATCGCAGTGGATGTTGTTAATACTCGAGGGAGTGCTACTGCCCACTCCCCCGATATCCCTTCAGCCAGCTCATACGACTCCCATAGGTAGACAAGGGTGGGACAATTCTAAAGCCGGCCCCACACGGCACGTTTTTTATACATTTATTATAAACTAGCTGACCCGGCGAACTTTGTACCGCCATATATTTTTGCATGAATAAATATTGCAATTATGAATTGAGATATAAAGTATCCTATCTCTTAAGTTAGAACATAAGCCATATTTAAAAAAAAAAAATGTTAGAATCGGTTCAGTAGTTTCGGAGTTCATCCCGGACAAACATCGTGACACTGTAATTATATAAATAGATAATAAAATAGCGATATATTTTTTCACTGATATTCCAGAAATTAATCTGCAATACCAACTTTATTCCCATTAACTAACATTGTATGATAATTATTTAATACCAACTCTTTATTTTTGATTTAATCATTACTTAATACAAACACAAAAAAGTTATAGCGAAAGGAACCCCGTACCAACCCGGTGTCTATAAACACCTCTCTCCTTTTTGTTAAAATTACCGATTTAGTACTGAACTTTATTACTATATGGCAATACAATTGTTGTCTGCCAACCAGCACTAGGCCAGCCTGGTGGACTATGGCCTAATCCCTCTCGCCATTAGAGGAGACCCGTGCTCAATATTTAGTGGGACAGAAACAGGGTTGGAAAAAACAATTGATTGCCATGTAATAAGTTGTTGTTGTTAAGTAAATATAAACAAAGTCACTTGGTGAAGCTAGTTTTAATTATGATGTTGAAATATCACATTTGCGAAACAATCTGATTCCTTCTGACTAAAGCTTAAGAAATAACTCTAAATAAAATAATAACAACTGTTGTACATATATATATATATATATAATTAGTTATTTAAAAATCCTACAAATTTTCTCTGTGAAACAGTCTTAGTGAATTGCACCTGTGCGAAGTTAAGGGGGGACTATTATCAAGATTGAAAGATTTCCTAGTTTAAAGTAAATACTGCGACTTAATATTTTCCGCAAATAAATAATTATTAACGTAAGATATGATTTGAATAATAATACATATTACGTTATTTATGTAAAATGAACAGGTTGGGCCTTGAACAGTTCAGACTCGATACATTTATGATTCATGTTGTTATAATTTTTTTATCGATTAATTTTATATACGAACCTATTTATAATACACTAGAAAAAAGTTTGGTGTATAACACAACTTTTTTTGGAGCTAAAGAATGGTCTTTATGAGTCTATAGGATTATGGAAGATGTTCAATACTTCATAATATTTTTTCCATTATTCTTAAAATATAATCATAAAATGCTAATTGTAGTAAATATAAATATCGTCACATTAAAAAACTCCTTTAAAAAAAAACACAATACCCTGCACTAAGGAATAATCCTTTTATCGTGGGGGACTTTACAAACATACAATTTCACGGACACAAAGTACATCCAGATTTAGAACAACTATTTGTGGATCACACAAAGAGATGTCCTGTGTGGGAATCGAACCTACAACACTCGGGCGGCAAGGCGGTATATACGTAAGTGTCGGTTTTCGTAATGGAATAACAACTTTATTTCGAACTAAATAATCATATTATCTACTTGCAAAACAATTGTTACAGGTAATCCACATGTTGTATATCGATAGATTGTAGAGCTACATACCTAAGTAAATATTGTAAAGTTGGTAGTCGGTAGTGAGCATAGGTGTGCACTACGTTTTAGTGTGAACCGCTAGAACCAGTAAGCTTCAGTTTGCTTTACAGAACTTCACAAGAAACTCATCTACAAACATAAACTGAGAGACTTCCTGAGAACGTACTAAAACTATTACTAACTTACTAAAGC
Organism: Leucoma salicis; assembly: GCA_948253155.1. NCBI lineage: Eukaryota > Metazoa > Arthropoda > Insecta > Lepidoptera > Erebidae > Leucoma > Leucoma salicis. The sequence goes on from OX411818.1 coordinate 18,686,805, forward strand.
TTGCTTGCTACAAATAACCTCGAAAATACTGCGAATTGAATGTATAAAACCTTAAGGTGTATTATGTTTCTTCCCCGGGGCAATGAAAACAAATTTATTTTATACGGCGCGTGGGAGCTGTCGGCTAGTCTAATTTAAAAAGAACACAAATTGAAGATAGTTAAAAAAATAAGTACGTATTTATATAACATTTTAGCTTGATGGTTAACTAATTTAAATCACACTGTATAGTCACGAATTTTAATTTGTACTTTATAATGATTAATGATTTGTAGTTTTCTTGTACCCATGTTAAATCTATTTTTGGTGTAGAATAGAGGAAAATAGTATAAAACTGATTACTCTCCCCTAACTGTTTACAATATTTGTTAGTGAGTTTTTTTAAACATACTTCCTTATCGTCACGTTATCTCCCTTGCGGGGTAAGTGGAGTGAACAGAGTGCCAAAAGACTATAATCTTGCATATATCTCTCGCTTCCTCAACATTCATAATTCTCTTCATACACGCTCGCCGGTTTCGGAGACTCCTGACTCTACCTTCCTTCAATACATGATCGATCTCATCTAGGTAGGTTAATCTCGGTCTCCCTCTGTATCTGCATCCTTCTACTTTCTTATTGTATATCTTCTTAACCAGTCGCTCATACGGCATTATTTTCATATGTACGAACCATCGGAGCATTCCCTGTCTCACGTTTACACCAATATTCTCTTTCAGACCTACTCGCTTTCTTACGTCATCGTTACGAATGTGGCCAGTGAGCCTAACTCCAAAGATTTTCCTCAGAGATTGCCTTTTGACCGCATTAATTTTCTCTCATACTCCTTTCTGCATACCCAACTCTCGCTTCTAAATAATTTTGACAAGTGCCTTCTGGCTGAAGTGGCGGCTGCAGAGAAATTGCTTTAGGCTCCGTTAACTCTATTTCTCGCATTCACTTTTCTCTCTATATCAGTAGGGTACCTTCCATCTCTCGCATTCACTTTTCTCTCTATATCAGTGGAGTACCTTCCATCCCGACTGAATCCACATCCAATATATACAAATTCATCCATTTGTTCTAGCACACTATTGCTTATTGTCACTCTTACAACTGTTCTGGTAGCCGTGTTTAACGCCGATATATACATTAAACAAGGGCGACATTTCTTCAACCACTCGCACATAAGTTCTGCAGTTCAAGTAATTAAAGTGCACCGCTCGCAGCAATTTACCGTTAATACTGTACTCTGGCAAAAGGCTCCAAAGTTCCTTTTATACAACTGTATAAAATGCTCTCTCCAAATTCACAAAACTGCAGACAATATTCTGTCCTAGAGCCGGACGTTTCTCCACATTGTTGCTCAGAGAGAACACATGATCCGTCCTTTCATACCTGAAACTCCCTTGTGCTTCACATAGTAATCCATCAGACACCATCCTCATTCTCCTCTCTATAATCTTACCATACACTTTGAATGCCAAACTAGTCAAGCTTATGGCTTTGTTGTTTGCACAGACATTACGTGAAACCTTGTAAACATAGATAACATACCATACTGTAAAACTTTTTTAAAATAGAAAAAACGTTTATATTTGCATTGCAGCGAAGAACCACAAAGTGCCTGCGGCTTCCTTCGCCTTTTCTGCATTGCTTATTTAATTTAATTTATTATATATTAGTTATTATTATAAATTAATATATCATTATAGGTATATTTTTATAAAAAAATATATGATTTAAGCAAGTTGTTATTAAGTAATTTGCTCTTATATTGGGCACAGACACTACTTTCAATTTTGAAAAGTATGAAAGTCCACCCGTGACTATTTATTTTTGTTGCCTAATAGCACACCCCGTCGTTCGGGTCAACGAAGAAGGGGGGGCCCTCGCCCACTAAGTGTCCGGAACTTTGTGACATTACTATGGTGGTTTCCACCAGTGACCAAAGTGAAAAAAGTATTCGAAACGTCAGGATAGTAGAAAATAGATTCCGTAAAAGTAGTTTATTAATAGCATAAATATAAAGAAAGTATTATAAATTTTGTTTAATTGATTAATGTGTTTGTTTAGTTGGTTGTCTAGACATAGTCATGAATACAAATGTAGCAAAGCAAATATAATATTTACTTTACTAAAACGTAAGTAAAAGGCGGACATCTTTGGACTCAGTGTTTAGTTTTTGAATAGCGGTACAAGATGATGAATACTTCTCACAATTACATGTCAGTCGGTCAATTCAGAAACGGAGCATTCATCTCCAACTGTAGCTGACATTGATGGCCGACACGTTTGACAGTTCAACAATGCCTAAGTGAAATGTATGCCTTTTAGCTTTTTACTTTCAAATCTACGGTTGAAAGACCTGCGATGTCAATGTAAATATAGCTATAGAAGAGGTTTTGCTAAAGTAAATTTTAAGTCATCTACTGCAAAGCACTTGAATAAAAATGTGTTACATTTGATTAAGTGTCTACAATACATATGGTAATGAGTTTTAGAAGATTATACCTAAGGTTTTAAACAAAGAGTGAACTAATTTTGTTTAAAAAACTAGATGATATTGCACGCCTCATAATCGAAGCGTTGAGGTGTGTACTACTCTCGTTTCACGCAGAACAATAGATTTTTCAAACTTAAAATGTCTCTATTTATCATATATTGCAGTTATAAAATAATATATACACACACACATATCAAGAAAACACACTATTTTTAACATTTATGATGTTTATGATGCCATTTTTGTTATTTAAACTAGTTAAAAAACTGTTTAAAAAAGTTCTGTCTTGGACGACCGTGTGTTGTAGGTAATGTATGTTAACACGATAACGATCGAAATACTTTACTAATCGATTCTTTTTTTTCTTTTACGATTCAGTATAATTACTAATAGAGCCCTATCACTTTTCACGGTCTGATTCGATGTGGTTTAATTGTTATTAAATAAACAAAAAAATAGTGAATATTTACGCTCAAATCTACACTAAAACCAGCATAGCGCTGGTTGGCTTATTACCTTATTTCGTGAGAACTTCTTCTATAGACCAATATAGTAATACTTCTTAAAATTAGCACTAGATGGCGTATAAGACATGAGAACCACATTAATAGGTACTTTTTGAAATTAGCGCTATCTATGTGATTTATTGAAAACTACTTAGTAAGATCAATACATTATTAGTTACTTATCAAACAATCAATTTTATTGTGAAAAATGAAGATTATGAGGCATGCACTTTTGGATTTTCCAAAGTATTTTATAAAATGAAAATATTTGGTTAGGTAAAAAAACAGGTCTCCACTTTCACAAATAATTAGTTCTGAAGTTATGAAATAATTAAGAATTATATAGATGCCGTAGCAGATCATAGAATTAGCCACTTTAATAATGTGGCTGACCATTTCATGAACAGTCAAGTGAAAAATTTTATATGTGACTACGACATAAATACACTTCTATTTTTTGAGCTGAACTTTAATATAGGTATTTCAATGTAAAATTACATCTACCATATATATATTATATTTCTGAGTGAAATCGAATGTTGTAGCTTTTGGTTACGCGTGTGAGTTGACATACGTAGCGTCCAAGTTGATCAAAGAAAGTGATCGCAAGTCTTAAAAGCAACTTTCTTTTCTGAATTTGAAAGTAAAAAGCAACTTTTCCCGCATTTATACTCATGTATTCATCTTTATATTGCATGCAACTACCTGTACTTTCTAACGGTATTACTACTTCGTCTACTCGGCTGATACTCTTTTATCTATGGAATGGAGTTATATTATGAAATTTCTTTGTAAATGTTTTTTTTATAAGACAATTTTTGTGGCACAACACAAAGAGACTACACTTGTATTAGGTCTCGTGCGGATTTATGGTTTTCAGCACATGGTCAATTGTAAACACGTGTTTGTTTTAACGAAATTTAATAAAGGTATATCTTCTCATTTGCTTGTAACGATTATTTGATTGATATAACACGCATTGTCTATATAAATTGGACATTAAATTAGTAAACGACCAGTTTGTGACTTGCATATAAATACATTTATAATTTTTGCGATATTGACATCAGTAAATAATTTTATCATAAAACCAAATAAAGCTTGATCGAAAATAAAATAATGTATCTAAAATGTAGCCAAATAATATTACAGTCAAAATTCACTAAGTAAACAACAGTTCAGACTCAACTGAACGTAAATGTTAACCTTTTTAATATGCCAGAATCTTTTATGATAAAATATTAAGATGTTTTTATTGGAGTATTTGAGAGAAAGCATCTGACAGTAATTGTGTGGGAGTTGAAGGGCGAAGGGTAGGTCGGTTGATACCCGTAGGGTGGATGAGCCCGCATCGGGGCTAAAGCTTGACAGCTTGTCAACACCCTGTCAAAACTAGCTTTAATATAATGCACGTTTATTGTGGACATTTGCCCTTACAACGATAAGTGACGGTTTAGAATGCTTAAAAAATAAACCAATAGCTGTTTAAAGTCAGTTTTGTAACTAAATCTTTGATAAATTTTTATATAACCAGGAGATTACTTCCAAGGTTTTAACAAATATTCGGAAGTAACTACGGTTTCAGTATTTTTTTTTTCCAAATACATTGCCTTGATATTTCTACGTAACGGTGAACTACGAATCTATTTATTTTTATTATATAAAATTATCAAACATAAAACTTAAGGCTGTTTTCAAGTTTTATAGATGTTATTAGGCATTAAAAACAAATAAATAATTTGAGTGATCATTTTAATACAATCTGTGAGAAAATCTAGCACTATTGTTGATCAAAATGTTTTCAGATTATTAAGTAATTGTTTGACCTTAGTAGGTACTAACATGAGTAATAACCGTTACTCTTTTTTATATTAAGTACAAACTGTACGAGGACGTGTAAGTCTTCTTTTGTGCGTAGTAGAATAAGCCTTTGCCAAAAGCTAGTTTTTAGGCTATATCTCAGGTTCCCGATATAGTAGCGGGATAAAATGTTTACCAGTTTATAAGTCTAATCAAGAGCTATCAAATAAAAAATGTTACATCAAAATCCGTTCAGTAGTTTTTGCGTGATAGGCGAACAAGCAAACAGACAAACAGACAAAAAATCTAAAAAAATCGTTTTGTGTTTAGACACGCCTAGCAAACAATTTTATAAGTGTGATGTAGTGATCGTTGTATAGTTACTGGTCTGGTACTTCAACCTTGTTTTGAAATGAACCAATTAACTATTAGTTCAACGGCACTAAATATAATAACTCCAGATCGGTGTTATTTTTTAAATATTATAATATAATACTGAAACGTTATTTTTTGTTTGTAATCGATCAACTTTAAAACTATTGGACCGATTTTATTATTTTTTACATGTTTCATAGCATTACGTACGTAGATTTAAAATATGTGTAATATCACCACTCTATCATCTATGGGAACAGGACACGAGTGATATATTCAGTTTATTAATATTTGTGTACTTGAGTACAATACTGACCTTCTATAGACCGCCTTCAACATCTTCTTGTGGTCATTTTTGTGGTCATTATTGTCGTATAAATGCAATGGGGTCACAGGAACAGGGTTAATTATTGCGATATATTACTCGAATATATGAAAATCTGGAAAACACCACGATACCCCTCCCGATTGATTGCATGAAAAAGATGTTGCGAGCTTGCACTTCAAAACTTGGACTTTAAAATTAAGTCACTTTAGTTCTGAGTCTTGTAGAAATACCTATACTTACTCGTATTCTGAAGTAATTACCTTTTTTAAAGATTCTATAAAAATAATATTTTCAAAGAATAAACAGTTTTTTTTTGTTATAAAAGTCCCCTGCCATCCTGCTCTAGGGAATAATCCTTGTATCACGGGGGACTTTATATACATACAATTCCACGTAGACAAAGTACACCCAGACTCAGACCAACTATTTGTGGATCACACTAAGATTTGACCTGTGTGGGAATCGAACCGACAACACTCTTGGAAGGCCGGATCTAAACCACTCCGCCATCTGTGGAGTTGCGCGTGTGTGCTGCATATCAGTTTAAGTTTTGGATAAATCGAAATTAAAGTACTTTTAAACAACGAATGATAAATGTAGTTATTACAGGCAGCTTTTATTCGACAGCAAACCATTAAGCAAAAAATATATTTATTAGATATTAAAGTGAATAGATTGCTATAGTTGCTAAAACCAAATACTGTGCGATGTGTTGTTATGTTTTTCATATTATCAAAAGTTATAGAAGCCACTCCTGTGTTACATAATTATGATACCGCAAGTTTACAGTCAATATTGGTTTTTATTGGAATGTCTATTATGTGTAGGAACATATCACTCAACAAACAATGTTTCGAAGTTGAGAAATAAATATTAATGTGCTTTTTGTTCCTTTTCAAGTATAAGTATTACTCAGCATTTTGATGAGATTAATAAATTCAAGTCGCAAAATACATATTTTATAGAAGTAGGTATAATGTATCGCTAGCAATCTTCAGTTTTTTGTCTCTTGTAAGCGTATTTTTTTATGAATTATATATTTATAAAAGCAAGAAAGAAATAACATATTTTTTTATAATAGTAATAACTATTTTATTTAAACTAAAGTAAGCAATAATACTGCATAGATGGCGAAATAGCTTAGGTAGATGTCGTCAGATGATGTGCCGAGTCGCTATTTTGAGAAATCGAGTTGACTCGAGTCAGTTTATATGGTGCTCGAACCATGACTAGAGTCTCTCAGTATTCTAACATAGGACAATTCTTTGCGTGATCCACAAATAATTGCTCTGAGTCATGATGTACATTGCACTCTGCAATTGTATGTTTCCAAAGTGCTCCACAATACAGAGATGGTTCTCTAGTGCCAGGGATGTCCTAACAGTGAAGTTATGTCTTCCAGTTCCAGAGATGAGACGGCACAGGGCGGGTACCCTCTTCGTTACCTCGAATCGATGTCCGATTAGGTATAATACAATTGGAGACGAGTAGTAACGCCACGAGTGTGGTTTGGTTTCAAGATTTCTTTGTTACTTATTTGATATTACCTGCTCACTTGTTTGTGGTGTTGTGTGCTTAGCCTGTTTGGCCGCACAAACCAAGAAAAATATACCGGGTCCCGCATGTACAGTTTCTAAAATATCTTTGTCTACATCGTTAGAGTTGCTAAATTATTTTGTGTAGTGTAATATGATGGTTTATTTTATGTAGTGTAATGTGATGTTAAGAATTAATTGCCTCAATAGCTTATGCCTAATAGCCTGTGATATTAATACGTCACTATCACATAAAATAATCTCTACACAAAAAGAGACATCCCATTAGGATTTTTAATTTTCTCGAAAAAGCAAATCCAAATGATAATTTGTTTATTTCCTGACGGTTCCTATACGATAGCTACTTTTGCACAAATATAATTAATATACTATAAAGTGATGTAATTATATATCCCAGTTTGACTATAAAACTGATTATGTTTATTATTTAGTAACTTAAAGCAAGACCATGAATTTATCGGAATATTTATATGTATAATGGCATTTATATAAATTTAAATTGAGCTTATCGGCATTTGGCAAGATTAGATATTTGGTTCAAATTATTGGCGTAATTGTTAAAGGCGCAACTTCAAAGTGATGAATGGAATAAAGTGGGTAGGATTTTACATTATAATTTATTAGAAAATTAAAGATACGCCAGTGAGAATTCTCTTCCAAATAAGTACTTGAAGGTAACCACATTATAGCTAATCATATCTACGTTTTGTTGAGTAACAATTGTTGAAACAATTACAGAAGTATTTCAACCATGACTATAGCTATTCTTTGTTCGTAGACCTAAGAACAACTTCGCTGACACCAATAGCTAATGTATTCCAACTTCGCACAAATTATATTTCATTGTCCTCATTACTGAAGTGATTGGGTCTAATTATTGTAAGGTGCGCGAGGCAACTCATAACTACACGCGATGCCTTTACATTATTGACAGTATTGTAAATTAGATACCAATTGGTACAACAAACCTGGTATAGAAACATTTGAGGTAAACGCAAACTTTATTTGTTTTAATGCTTAGAAAAAAATGAAGGTAGTGATTACTCGCATTATTTTTCCTGAAAAACACGGCCCTGTATTTATTTGTTAATTAATATAAAATAAAAACACTCCTATAAATTGTGGTGAACCGTCAAAAATCACATAAAAATCTTTGTATCATCATTTAAACTGCGTACATTGTTTGTTAAACATTTCACCTTCTGAGTACGGTATAGTAAGAAAAGAACTATGTATAAATATAATCCTGTATATTAATAAAACTAATAATCTACAATTCGTAATAACACTTATAATTTTAAATCTAATACTCTGTCAATCGTTGCCTCCTTAACCGTTTAGGTAACGGAATAACTTGAGCGTTCGAACACAGCCAGTTCATAAATAGCGTTAAACTTAAGTACAGTCTATAAGGCTTTTATGCGCATATGTGAAGGATGCGCTTGCACCGGCTGGCTACAATGGCGTCGTGCGTCCTATTGTGGCATCAGTGCAGCCTTGACATTTGGTGAAGGCGTCACACTCACGGAGACCCGGCCACTAGCCCCAACGGCGAATTCTGTTATAGTTCGGTACTGCTAGGTACGGGTATCGCGCCGGCACTCTTACGTTCTCCAAATTATATCCACGACGTTGACGCACCAGCTCTGGGCTCACTCTTCTGTACGAAGGTTGTACGATTTTCAACACATTGGATTCTAACAACACATTATCGGACACCACAGTATCATCTGGCCGCGGTTTTGTTATAAGTTTAGCTGTATTTTTCTGTGAAGCCATTTGAATCTCGTCGATTACAAAATTGATTTTCTGCACTTGGTTGCTACTTGTGGAGTCAATTTCTCTATCATAGCCGAGGCGATCGCGGGGCGAAGCGATGGCCGGCGCGACGAGCGCGAAAACAAGCGCGAGATACGCGTGCATGATGCGGTATGTTTCGTGTGTATGAGCCGCGCTCGATCAACACATTTTTATATATACCTACCGATCGATATTTGTTCCCAATTTGTACAGGTACTTATTTTATTTTTTTGTGATCGTGAGACGTTCTTGAACTTGGTAGTGTATTGTGGAGATGCGGTCCATTGGCGGGTCTGTGATCCTGAGGTCCGCGCGGCTATCTGCCTCTCGCGATGCAATTATTCCTATAATTTGATACACCGACCAGTGGCGACGAACTATCATAAACCTTGTTCCACTTACGTATACTAACATAACGTGCGGTGACACTACACGACCGTTACTTTGTTTTGATTGTTATCGATTGAATCAATAGTATGTTCAATCAACAATGTTATCTTTATTCGAAATATCGAACGTAAGATTGCTCTTTGGTATACATTTTTTAAAATAATGTTTTTGAAATATTGAAATATTGTGACCAGTTATAACAACTTAAAATTATACATTAAGGAACATAAGTACGATTAGTTCAAGGTTAAAATATACACGGTTAAATATTTAAGCCACAGTATATTTTGTCTTGTAAATGCATACTCATACACTAATGGAGTAAAACTGATGTATTATGACTGCAGTTGATTCATTATTTTTGTATACGTTGGTATACGTTGTTTTTAAATAGGTAGTTCTATAAAAATACCAAGGGTGATTGCAGAGCCACTTGCTAAAGTTAAAAAACAAATACCTAATATAATTTCAGTATAACATTATTTTAATTATTTTCGTCTATTAAATATTTATAATAACGTTTAATGTACTTAAAAAAATATAAAGGCGTTTTACGGCCATTATTTCTTTATGATTTAAATGCGTTTCCGTTACACTGTGCTTGTAATATATAGTTATATTATCACTTCATACAGTTTAATGTAAATGGGATTAAAAATAAAGTATTTTTCTTTTTATTGTCCATTAATTTAGTATCAAACACATATCACTGCTGAAACATGACACCTTTCAATTTAAAAATATTTTTGTAACGGTTAAATAGTGCGAACCACTTATTTATGCTATGTACTGATATTTATCGGCGCTTAACTCTACAAAATATGCGTATTTGTCAAGCTGTGATATGCAGATATATAAATCTTTTTATATTGTTTCCGTAACGTTTGCAAGTAAATACGTACAGTACCGTATATTATATGATATAGGTGTATTTATTTTTCATTTACTAATAAATATTTTATGCATCGCAATCAGTATCAGAATAAATATGGAATTTTCTAATTCTTTAGTCAAAATAACGTTTCGCAATAACTTTAAAGGTATTTATTTAAATAATTTAGAATCATAAAGTAAAATATGTGGTTTATATTGAAAAAGATTAACATATTTTTTTAATTAAAATGTACCTAAGGTTATGTTTTTTATATTCGCACAATTAAATACAAATCTTTGATCCAGGGATTTAAGAGATGTTGTTAGTTATGTATATCGATTTATCAAAGTAAAAAGCATCCGGAATTAAATCTCCGAGGTCACATCCAAACTTCTGAACGTATAAGTTGTTTAACGCGCAGGAAGCACAAAGCCAGCTGTCGACCTTCCAAGATTAGTCTTGCAACGACGATTACATAACACAGAATCAAGATTATAATATACACATCATAAACATAAAATATACTTAGGGTAAACAGAATTTATATCATACGGTTTTTGAGAAATCTTAAGACATTAGTCGCTCTTAATGAGATTTTTATGCTTGAATGAAAGTGGTCTATCCGCATTGTATATTTGTTTTATGGTCGTTCTGATATTTATGAGTCGCAAGCATCAGCTTATTTACATTATATTCAAGATACAAATAAAATAATGTAATAAAATAAAAACTGACACTTTTATAATGCTAATAAGTACAGAAAAAAAAATATATAATATACCTAAGCTTTGTATTGCTTATCTGTTTACAAAATTGCTTGCCCTGACTGATGATCCACGCAAAGCCAAAATTTAAATAAATTACTAAGACTAGAGAGAAATTTGGAATATAGGTTTATGCCATAGAATCTGCTAAGAAAGAATTTTGCAATTTTGACAAGGGGAAATTTAAGGGGGAACTTGAAAGTCTGTGCTTTGGAGATAGAAACGTGTAAATTTGATATCCATTTATGGAGATAAATGACGAGGTGCTTTATTTTGTATATTCACATGTTATGTGTGTTCTCTCTGCCTACCCCGCAAGGTAAGTAAGTATGTGTTTGTACAATATTGTATGGGAGTGTAATTTTTTTAAGAGATAGAAACTTGAAAATTGGAATTATGTCTCATCCATCCATCAGCCTTTCGACGTCCACTGCTGGACATAGGCCTCCCCAAGAGAATGCCACAACGAGTGGTCCTGTGCTGACCGCATCTTTATTTTTTGTGTGCTCATTATGGGGGCAGTACCGTAATCGCCACGCTTGGCAGGCGATCGCAGTGGGTGTTGTTAATACTCGAGGGAGTCTGCTGCCCACTCCCCCGGTATACCCTCAGTCGGTTCTTACGACTCCCGCGGGTTGAGAGGGGTGGGACAATTCTAAAGCCGGCCACACACGGCGGAATAATGTCTACTTTTCGCAAATAAAATATAACGTGTTTTAGGGTTTATGGATTTTTGCAATAATTTTAATGTATATTTTAAAAAATTAATAATTTATCCTAGCCTTCGGGGCCAAAAACAAAAAAGTTTAGAACTCAAATACTTTAGTTAACTTCGATCGTAACGGATTTATAATCGGGTTTAAAATAATGAGTCAATTAATACTCTATAATTTATCATTGAAAGATCAATCGAAACAATAGTGTTAAATCTAGATTATCTGGATTATATTCAAGTGCTACGATTATCTATGACAATCTGTACGGGGATAATATCCTGAAATATCCTGACATTTGATCTCACAATTACAATACAATATACCATTACTCCTTTGGGTTAGTTACTTCATTGAAAAAGGTCTATGGAACGTTTTCACACTAAAACCGACTTTAATGCTATAAGACAGTAGACAGCTTGTTAGTCATCTTTTGATGTTGGTGATAAGAAAACTGTATTAATTGTTACTTCTATTTTAAATTAATTTCCGAATTAAGTTATCACTCGGATAACTCGTAGGAAGTTATTACGCGTTTTTAACATGTAAAAAATTTATTCTATTAATATTGAATAGTAATGAGCAACTGGTTTCGGATGTAGTTAGTACGGAAATATTTTTATTGAAACGGAAATACAATTTATATTGAATAGGTGGACTTATACATACTCATATCAGCATGGAAAGGAGCTGTGGAAGCCGTCAAGGCGAAGAAATATTAATTGATGCACTTTGAATTGTTATCAGTGTAGATTGCGACATAATTAAGTCTTTAAACTAATTTACGTAGTTAGCTATTAGCCAATTAACGTGTTTGGTTTAACGCGCTAGTACCTGTGGAATTTTTAAAATTGTTTTAGAATTTAATAGTGTTGTAAAGGTTATGATGGGCTACATAACATTACGTCACAAACTTTTAGAGTGGGAAAATTTGCGATACCTGCAGGCGGGTTGATGACAGAAAAAAATAAATTCTTAAGTTTTCATTTAGTAGCTATTTGATTTTTTTATTATATGTATATTATATGGTAATAAGTACCATATGAAACTGTGTAAAGTAAGGAGCTAGAGTGTATGACACACGCAAAGTCGTGTACAACTCAAAATTACTGAAGTTTGTGCATGCATCATGAAGCCTTCGTACATAGTCTCCTTTTGCTCTTTTAAGTATGAAATCCACAGCATTTCCCATTGCTGGCATTTTTTACAGCATTTGCAGCACTACAATATTTTTTTCAGTGTTGCTTTCTCACATCAAATAATAACTATAGTTGATGGCATGCTTTTCAAATTCATTGATTTGCGTATTGATAAGATCCGTATGTGTGACATATTCAACTCGATGAATTTATACATGAAGAAAATTGTTAATGTAGGTAGTAACTATATAAGTATTTTAACTTAAATAGCTTTTCGCCGTGTGGGCGTGTATAGCCGTGTGGGGCCGGCTAGCCGTGTGGGGACGGCTTTAGAATTGTCCCACTCCTCTCCACCCATGGGAGTCGTAAGAGCCGACTGAGGGAATACCGCGGAAGTGGGCAGCAGCGCTCCTTCGTGTACTAACAACAGCCACTGCGATCGCCAACCCGCCTGCCAAGCGTGGTGATTACGGCACTATCCCCCATTCTTGGGGAGGCCTATGTCCAGTAGTGGACTTTAAAAGGCTGATGGATGGATGGATGGAGCTTTTCGACTTCTAATAACCGAATAAATTGCCAACTCTAGTTAATGTTATCGATCAGAATCTCAATATACAAGATGCAATATTTTTTATAACAATGGACACGAAGAACATTATCTTAACGAGCATGATTCCCTACCGGGTAAAAAAGTAGGAAGAAACATTTAGAACTTGTATTTCTTAACAAGAATACATTGATAAAAACTTGAAGCAATCGTAGACGTGAGGGTACATCATTGATCTAATGATTAGATAGAGCTCATTTAAAATAAATTCGTCAGCAAAATTCGTAACGTTAGTTAGTAAATTATTTACGAGTAATACAAAAAGTATTCGCTTTGTTGGTTCGATACGTCCCGTATCTACGGTCTGGGGATTATTATGTAATCCCAATAAGATAATGTGTCACTTTATTTTCTCCAAAATGGACCGCTATGGTAATAACATAACTTTTTTATTTGAAGATCTGTTATAGAGTTAAGGGGTTGTAGCGCTCTTACACATTCCGTGATAAAAAAGAAATATTTGGGCGAGATGTTAAATGAATATTTTGATCTGTATTTTTGCACTTGACATGCTCAGCTACTTACTTTAAAGAATAAATTATTTGTTAAAGTGGAAAAGATCCAAAATCACGCCATCAAATAGGTATATTTCTTTCCTAGTATGAATTTTAATTACAAAATTAAACTTACTTACTATATTGAAATAATACATGTAAATGCAATGCGATAGATGGCGTCGTAAAGATATTTAAAAGCAATTGTGGAGTGGAGATTGGGAATCATGGTCAGCGACTGCGATGGCTTAGCGTTCTGGAGCGTTTTCCCGGATTGGTAGGGACGCAGGTTCGAATCCCGCTCGCAATAAATTTCTCTTTTTCCATTTTCACAAATAATATTAAATGAAATAAAAATATTTTATGGTTGTGATGTAGGGACTTCAAGTGACCATGTAGGCTGTCTTGTAAAATCCATAGCTTAAATGCTCTGCTTTCTATCGTTAATTAGGTTAACAGAAATGGTGATCATGAGCATCACTGTCGATTTGAATCAGTTGCGAGTGATGAGCAAGCGTCCAAGGATGATTGGACAATAACGGTTCCGTGTTTTTGTGCTGTTCCGCATCAGCCGCATCATTGTTAGAATATTAATATTCGTTAACTGAATTCATGACATGTTTAAGTTCTTTGTTCGATTTACGTTTGTTTATTCTTATATTAGTTCAATGTTTTGTATGTGTCTTATGATAAAACATCATTGTAAGTGGAGGGACAATTCTTTAACAACTCGAGTAGCCTTCGCGGTAGATATCGTACGCCATTTAGCCACTGTTTACAGCGGCTAAATGGAGGAGGTTAACCCACAGTTTGCAGAGGAGCATATCTTTGAAACGAAATGTTTTCTTAATTACTATTTTGCATACTGCTGTTGATCTGCAGAACCTATTTAGTTTTAGATAAAACGTTTTACTGTCAATTTACAAAACTATAATCATCTCTCTAGATTAGTATTGGTAATGGTGGACTCACATTTTTGTCACATATTATTTTGTGTGTATTGTGATAAGTCACTATTGTCTGTATTCGTTTTGTTTATAACATGCTATAATCACTTTTCCGTATACGTTATACGTATATTAATAGTTAATGTTGTTAGTTTTACAAACAATTATTTGTGATTCGTTTGTTACAAGACATTAATATAATATAATCCATTAAGACTCGTTAGTGAAATAAAAAAGAACTGCATGTTCATAATTCCATTCAATAACAATATGAAAATGGCTATCAATTATACTACTGATTGTTGATATCTTTAGTTCAGTTATCTACTAAAAATCTGCTTTGTCCTTGGAAGTCTTTCAAGGACAATGCAAAGCCAAGGGTATCAAGTTCGATTCCTAGTCTGAGTTCAAGGACTTGGGATACACACCTCTATAAGAAACCATTAGTGTCATATAAACATTATGAAATACAATCGATAATGATAACTGTTTGGTAAAACAAAACATTCTCTTCCGTCATGCCTTAGGATTTTCCCGATGGTCTTTGAAGTCTGACACCCGCGCTGGGCTGTGGCTCTTTCACTCAGAAAGGAGATGACATTGAGCACATTTTATATTTGGTCTGAAAACCGTTACGATCGGCGTCATCATTGGACGTATTACGTTGGCTACCTAAGTATCATTTGTACCTGATGGAGGAGCATGTGTTCAACTTGTGGCTATTATTCAACCCAAGTCTTATCCACCACGTATGGGTGGACGTTCTGGGAGCCCCGTGGCTCTTAATTACAGCTCTGCTTCTTTCTGCATATTGGAAAGGCACTACAACAGCCAAACCAGTAAAAGTACCGAGTCCACATATACAAATTGGCTTCGATATGCACCAGAGAGTATTCGCGCAACACTTGGATCTTTATAAGTATGTTATACATGTGTATAATGTTAATATATGCAAGTTGTTGACTATGACCATGAATGGTTATGTCCAAATAACATACAGGAAATGCTTTTTATTTATTTACATTCAAAATTTAAACATATTCTGAACTGACAATTCAGGTCACTTGCTACAATTGAAGCCTTTGTTCAAGCTAAACTACTGTTACGATCATAGATTGCGTTGTTATTAGCGCAAAATAAGACATGATGATTATAAAAGTTGTTAGGTCTTAGATTAGGTCATGTAATTTTGAAGAGAAAAAAGCTCTTTATTTCCTTTATTTTATTTGGGACAAGAAACATTACGTTATATAGTTATACATATCTACAAAATAGTGGGTATAATAACAATAGTAATTAGGTATGCAATCAGCACCCTTATCCACAAAATAAGATTTTTTTAACACAGTGTGAAAATGTGAAAAAAGAAATTACAGCCACGAGCAGGATTCGAAACTGCATCTCCTGGAATACCGTCCCAGGTGCTTAAGCTATCGTGACTGCTGTGCTTTGTCATCGTGAATTAGCAATAGAATATAATAATAGATGATTGAAGCTCAGTGTAAGGTTTCTCTCTGGCTTTTATTATACGAGGTACTAGTTAACGTATTAAAACTACGGTACATAAAATGTAAATAAAAAATATACATTACTTGCTTAATCAATATTTCTTGATTTTTCAATACCATAAGTAAGTGCATAAACATGTATTTTCGATCACTTTCATTTTAAAAAGTGTAGTTAATATTTATGTATGTCTTTCTTATCTGTATTTTAGCACTTGACATGCTCAGCTACTTTAAAGAACAAATTATTTATTTGTGAATGTGGAAAAAGAGAACTTTAGAGAACTTGAATTTCTCGCTCGCACTAAAGTTCTCTTTTTGCACATTCACAAATTTTTTTTTTTTAATTTTTATGTTTTGACTAGCGTTTATGTAAAGTTTGTCGGCTTATTTCGCACGAGGTTTGTTTGCGCGTCCTCGAATCGTGTCGGTCATTGCTTCCTGATCAACCGCGCCCACGTTCATCTCGCCACATGTGACGATCCCGCTGAGTTTGCGTAACTGCTCACATGAATAATTCAAAATGACCGACACGTACTTCCATTATCCTTTGTCCAATAGTAATTTCATATTACAATGCTAATTCATTTAATGGATTATTATTGAATCATAAAAATACTATAGGTTTCTCGGTTTCTTATGTTTGATATTTTAATTTTGTCAAACATTAGCGATTTTTATTACTATTGTAAATCTGTAACAGAGCTGTGTCTGTACATTTAAGATATTTGAGAAAAAAATACTGTATTAGGCTATATAGGGGTGTCACACAACACAAAACAATATTTTTTGTCTTTTTGTTTGTTTATCTGTTTGTTCGTTCGCGCATCACGCCAAAACTACTGAAGGGGTTTTGATGCAGACTTAAAAACTAGTATACATTCTATCCCAGTACTACATAGGGAATCTGAGATATAACCTAACAACTAGCTTTTGACTTTTTAGCCGCAGGTAAAGGCGTACCTATATTGTCAGATAATATGGAATATGCGCCTCAAAATTTATGATAGGGTTTGACAAATTATGACACATACATAGTTTATGGCCAACAAATATTAATGTGAATTAATGCATTACGAACATGCGACTACGTATCATCAATACTGGATACTTTGTGACAGCGTCACGAACGTTATTAATTAATTTGGTTAAAATTTAGGCTGTATTCAATTATGTTAAAGGTTTTGAACCTGGTACCTGATATATTGTGATCTGTATTTAGCATGCTACTTTAAAGAAAACAAATTATTAGTGACTGTAGAAAAGGAGAGCTTTACTGCAAATAGGATCGGCAACTGCGATAGCTTAGCAATCAAATAGGATCGGCAACTGCGATAGCTTAGCAATCAAATAGGATCGGCAACTGCGATAGCTTAGCAATCAAATAGGATCGGCAACTGCGATAGCTTAGCAATCCAAAGCACTTTCCCGTCTTGGATGGGACGCAAGTTCGAATACTGCTTGCAGTAAACCTACCTTTTTCCAATTTTATAAATAAATAATAATAATATGTTCTTTATTGTACCTGATATATTAAGGTCTTCTTAGAATTTCTTCGAACAATTCAATCACGTATATTAACCTATATTTTCTTTGTTATAGTTGCCATGGGATTCTTCTGAGGAACAGATGGGAGGACCCCGAGAGATGCGTATCCACGTACAGCGTGTAATTGCTGTCCCAGCTCCTCACAACATGCCGCCACCACCAGAAAATATGAGCCCGTTCCAACCTCCCCCACCTCCACCGCAAAATGACCAGAACGAAGTAAGTTATTTTTTTGATAACAGTTGGCTATATTTATTTTAATCTTTATTATAGAAAAGTTATTAATTTTTATTATTGGCAATTGTATTTTCTCGATTGAGAATAATAAGGGCTTTATTATTACTAGGAGTGAACTAGTCTTATAGTGACTCTGACACGTTAATTTTTAGCGTTTGGTTTTGACTCACAATTTTATTAATGGTATTTTAACTTAAAAAATAAACTAATTACACACAGCTTTATTAGAAAAACAAAGTATATTTAGATATTTTTAGCATTTGACATGCTTAGCACTATATATTAAACACAAAGTTTCGATTTCACATTTTTCACTTTGTGTTTAATAAAACAAAGTATGTTAATATAATTTGGATAATACAATCAATAAAAATGAAATTAATTTATTGAAATTCAAGGAAATAATAATACAGTTATGGAAATCATAGGATAAATGTAGTCAAAACTACACCCGTCAGGGTATTTTCAATGAACCACCGAAGGAATGTAACATAGTTCCAGTGGCCCACCAATAAAGGCGGAGAGATGGCACACGGCGGGTTTCTTTAGTAGGTGAAGGCCCCACACTACCCTGTTCGTTGCCCCGAACGACGGAGTGTGCGGTTAAGAATTTTTTTTTCCCGCCTTAACCAAAAATAAAAAAAAGGATATTTCCAATGAAACTGATTGTAATCCCCATACGCTAGTGACTTATTCTACTCACAGCCGTTTTTATATGTATTTATAAAAGAAACAATACCTTTATGTTCCTTAAAAGGATTTCCCGTTGAAGGCTGGCTTTGTTTTCTTGTGAATACGTGTTATCACCTTTTACGGATGTCTTGTAACAATTGTTAGATTCGGATATAGGATTTCATTTTGCATTTCATTGAAGAATTCGATATCTTCATTTAGGAGAAAGCATTTATTTTCGTTTTATTCCACATGTTTCCGCTCAAATCACCAATTAACGTAAGTATATGAACGTTACAATTGGTCCCAACAATCTCACCTCATTAACTGTAAATTACAACATCAGTTTTGTAAATAATAAAAGTTTTGCAATACCAATGATTTAGTCGAGGTAAAAAAAATGTTGGAGATCAAACAGCATTCCACCGTTAGGGAGCAATTTACGCATACAATAACGAGCTCAAATTACAGAACATCTATTATTATATAGGTATATTATATTATTATACGGAAGTTTGTATATAACATTATGTTTGGTTGAACGTGCGTAGATAATTGCGCTAATAATAATATCACTCGAGAATCATTAAATCAAGATGTTCATGTTATATTTGGTAAACTAGGGACTAATCCTGAGCTGATTGTAATACTAATGAATATCTAATACCTATAGGTACTATAATAGATAGTATGATAAGCAGAGCACGAGTCCTTCTCATTGAGTCAGATGAGTCCATCACGCAGACTGCACTGATGGTGGAGTGGTTTAGATACCAACCTACCGTCCGAGTGTTGTGGATTCGATTCCCACACAGAATAACTCTTTGTTTGATCCACAAATGGTTGTTCTGAGTCTGGGTGTAATTTATGTCTGTGAAATTGTATGTTTGTAAAGTCGCGATACCAGGATAATTCTTGAGTGTAGGGTGTTGTCCAATAAAAAAATGTTAGCAAATTCACTCAGATTCCAGAGATACCCTTACTATATTTTATTTAAATATAATTCTCAAAAATATATGGTGGACATAGGAAGGATACGATACTGATACCTACACTCCGATATCGCTGGATAAATTATGATGCAAATAATACCTAATTATTTTGTCATTGTTGTTTTTATACCGAATATTTTGTAAATTATCATCAGAGACATCACTTTTTTATCTTATGGTATAATTCGCTATCAGTTGATAATGCATGCAGACACAATAGTGGTTTAGGCTCGGAATGGAGAAAGGTAAGGAATATAATAAACTGATCTCCGTTGATGAATTAGTTAATCGGTCGTCAAAGACTTGAACAAAGGTGAAACGCGCCCATTAGCTTATTTTTTTAACTCAATAGTTTATTAAATAACTACTAGTAGCAGTTTATTAAATTCAGTAGTCTTTTTATATACTACAAGCTTACCAAATAATCTTACGCCGTGGAATAAGTGGAGTTATTATTGTATGCTCCAGAAGCTTGGTGTAGCTTGGGTATAATTCGCTACCACCGAAGGAATGTAATACAGTTCCAGTGGCCCACTAATAAAGGCGGAGAGGCACACGGCGGGTTTCTTTAGTGGGTGAAGGCCCCACACTACCCCGTTCATTGCCCCGAACGACAGGGTGTGCGTTTAGGAACATTTTTTCTCGCCTTAATAAAAAAAAAAACTAGACGTCACGGGACGTCTACCAGATGTGAAAACATCGAAATTATTTTGTAGAAATAAAATGATCATAACTTGACAAAGTACTCCTCAAGACGAATCAAACGAGCATAAACTCGATAGGGTTGCGTCGTTTCATTAAAGAGTTACTGTGACCACCTTCCAGCTCCATCTTCAGACCCTGGATACCATCTAGAGACAAAGTACTCGTCAAGACAAATCATACGAGCCCAAACTCGATGGAGTTATGTCGTTTTATAATGGAGATCCTATGGCCACCTTCTAGCTCCATCATCAGACCCTGGATACCATCTAAAGACAAAGTACTCATCAAGATTAATCATACGAGCCCAAATTCGATGGGGTTGTGTCGTTTCATTATAGAGTTCCTATGTCCACCTTCCAGCTCCATCATCAGATCAGCTCCATGTCATCATAATATTGCATTGTCACGCGATATACAGATGCATGTAAAATTTCAGCTCAATCGGAAACCGGGAAGTGTGTCAAATTTAACTTGCAATATTTGAACGGGACAAGTAAAATAAAAGCGTCGCCACGCTAACAGCCGATTTTACTCTCCCTCCGCATTAGGTGTTTCACATCAAAAAGGGGTATAATTCGCCTCAGATTTACAGTTGAATTTGAGTAGTGACTTTGAATTATTTAGTATCATACTGTGCTAAGTAGATTATACCACAAATAATGATGTTGATTTTATTAAGAGATGTTAGAAGATTTTGTCATTAAAAGTTAATTAATTAAGATATCTACTTATTTTTCTTCTTGTAATTTTACTAAACAAACAATATAATAAAAACTAATTAATGTACTTAATAAATGTCTCTAGCTCTACACTTACAAATGAACACTTGAAAAGTAATTTATTAAATTCAAGACTCTTTAGATCTTATAAATTAAATACCTAACCAATGTAACATTGAATGAACTCTAGTTCAATTTGAAACAACCTACGATTTGTCCTTTGAATTGTAGATAGAAAATTTTAATGAACAAGTAAATAGGGTATATTTGAGTAAAAGGCACTAATGGCAAATCCTTTGTAAGAAGCATTATAAAGGCTGTTATAAAGTACGGGTAGTTTATGTAATTTTAGTAGTAGATATTTAAATAGGTCGGTAATACTGAAATCATCTCTGTGATTTTTTAGTAAAGAAATTAAGCACTTGTATAATCTAGTTGCAGTAATAACAGATTTGTTATAGGTAAGCGAAACGAGCTGAAAATGTCAAATGAAGTAGAAAAGTCGCACCAAAGGAAAAACTAAATATAATGTTGAAGATTTATACTTTTTATTTCAAAGAGGAGACTCGAGTACTTTTGTTTGGTAGAACACAATATTCCTAGCTAAGGCTTGTATAAGGCACCCCACACTACCTTGTTCGTTGCCCCGAACAACGGGGTGAAAGGCTTGTATAAGGCAATAAGTTAGTGTATATATATTTTTTTAAACGTTACACCTACGTACATTACTACATATTTCTTAAAGCTGCATATTGGAGCTTTATAAACTTCCATTAAACACAAAGTGAAAAATGTGAAATCGAAAATAACAGTCAGGAGCAGGATTTGAACCTGCATCTTCTGGATACCGTCCAGATTCAGAATTGTCAGAATTGGTAAAGCATCTGGACGGTATCCAGAAGATGCAGGTTCAAATCCTGCTCCTGACTGTTATTTTCGATTTCACATTTTTCACTTTGTGTTTAATGTATAGTGCTAAGCATGTCAAATGCTAAAAATATATATAAAAATATCTAAATATTTGAAGGGTTTGCGTCATTATTAGGTAAAATCTTAATTGTAAAATTAAGCTTACCTGGTCGGTATAATGTATGAAAATACTCCCGACAGATGGCGCAGGCGTCACCCAAAGACGTTAAGTATGATGTGTTATCGAAATTAGCAGTCAGGAGCAATTGTCAGGATTGCTGAATTGGTAAAGCATCTGGACGGTATCCAGAAGATGCAGGTTCAAATCCTGCTCCTGACTGTTATTTTCGATTTCACATTTTTCACTTTGTGTTTAATGTATAGTGCTAAGCATGTCAAATGCTAAAAATATATATAAAAATATCTAAATATTTGAAGGGTTTGCGTCATTATTAGGTAAAATCTTAATTGTAAAATTAAGTTTACCTGGTCGGTATAATGTATGAAAATACTCCCGACAGATGGCGCAGGCGTCACCCAAAGACGTTAAGTATGATGTGTTATCGAAATTAGCAGTCAGGAGCAATTGTCAGGATTGCTGAATTGGTAAAGCATCTGGACGGTATCCAGAAGATGCAGGTTCAAATCCTGCTCCTGACTGTTATTTTCGATTTCACATTTTTCACTTTGTGTTTAATGTATAGTGCTAAGCATGTCAAATGCTAAAAATATATATAAAAATATCTAAATATTTGAAGGGTTTGCGTCATTATTAGGTAAAATCTTAATTGTAAAATTAAGTTTACCTGGTCGGTATAATGTATGAAAATACTCCCGACAGATGGCGCAGGCGTCACCCAAAGACGTTAAGTATGATGTGTTATCGAAATTAGCAGTCAGGAGCAATTGTCAGGATTGCTGAATTGGTAAAGCATCTGGACGGTATCCAGAAGATGCAGGTTCAAATCCTGCTCCTGACTGTTATTTTCGATTTCACATTTTTCACTTTGTGTTTAATGTATAGTGCTAAGCATGTCAAATGCTAAAAATATATATAAAAATATCTAAATATTTGAAGGGTTTGCGTCATTATTAGGTAAAATCTTAATTGTAAAATTAAGTTTACCTGGTCGGTATAATGTATGAAAATACTCCCGACAGATGGCGCAGGCGTCACCCAAAGACGTTAAGTATGATGTGTTATCGAAATTAGCAGTCAGGAGCAATTGTCAGGATTGCTGAATTGGTAAAGCATCTGGACGGTATCCAGAAGATGCAGGTTCAAATCCTGCTCCTGACTGTTATTTTCGATTTCACATTTTTCACTTTGTGTTTAATGTATAGTGCTAAGCATGTCAAATGCTAAAAATATATATAAAAATATCTAAATATTTATAAACTTCCGTTAAATATGTGCTTACACAACATGCATAAATTAGGATTTCGTTAAAATTATAATTGGATCGAGCGATGGCGATCGATGATATCTATATTTTTTTTATTAAGAAATATTTTTACATCATTTTTTTTATTTGCTTCCAAAGAATACGGAGGATCAAATTTTGTATTCCAAAAATACCCATCCACGCAATATTTTTTATAAATGTTTTTGGTACCTACTTTGAAAGATATAATTTATTTCCTAGGGAAAAACAATAAGTATGTTACGATAATGAGATTGTGCGAAAATATATTGTGCGACTATGTGTAATCCATCTTCATTTGCAGCCTTAATTTTAAAATTTACTGCACAGATGGCGAAGTGGTTTAGATACCAGGCCGCCCGAGTGTTTTGGGTTCGATTCCCACACAGGACAACTCTTTGTGTGATCAACAAATAGTTGTTCTGAGTCTGGGTGTACTTTGTGTCCGTGAAAATGTATGGTTGTAAAGTCCCCCGCGATACGCATAATCATTTATGCCCAAGTGCAGGGTGGCGTCTTAAAAAAATATATTGTGTTATTTAAATATTGTAACCAAATATAAAGCTGTGACAGAGCTGTGTGTGTGGATTTGGGATATTTGAGAAACAAGTACTGTGTTGGGCTTTGCGGGCGTGTCTGAACACAGAACAATTTTTAAAACACAATGCAAGAGATTCAAACCTTTTTATAGGTTCTGCATATTCAAACTGGGTGTCTCATTATTGTAACGTCGCAAACCGGTTAATTTGTTAGCTCTCTTGGCATTATCATCAAGAATTACATGCACATATTTTACCGACAATTTCCAACTTCAATGTTTAAGTTTTTATGTTTTTTTTTATTACAGCAGCAAACCATCCTTCACCAGTTTGTTCCACAGTCTGCGCCCACACAGGAACTTGAACAACCTGAGGTAATTATTATCAGTTATTATGGTAATTTTGTCCGCTTGTGAATATTATATTAAGATACAAAAAAAAAAGGCATAAAAAAAAATTAACACAAAGAGTGAAAATGTGAAAACGAAAATAACAGTCACGAGCAGGATATTTATATGGCTAAGCATGTCAAATGCTAAAAAAAATATATAAAAATATCAAAATATGCATAAAAGAAAGTTGACTATTGTAAAGGAATATAAAATAATACTAATATCTAAGCAATTACGTTAATATTTAGCTAAAAGATTTAATTTTTCACAATTCTTTATAGTACCTACATAGTTAATGCAATTCTCGTGACATAATCTAAGTCTAAGACACTTCGTGAAGTCCACCGCCCTACCAATGATTAGCGTGGTGGACTATGACACAAATTCCTATCGCTCTTAGTCCCGTACCCTACAGAGTAATGAGTTATAAAAAATATCTTTTTCTCTGTACAATGACAAAAAAATCAGTTTACTACAACTCGATAAACAGTCTGATTAGTATAGAGGTTCATTTCGAGTGATTGCCACATAGAGACGAGAGTGTGAGAATCAATTTCCCAATTTTTGGTCTTTTGCTTACTACTTCGACACCCGTGAAATGGAATGGAATGGGATTTTTATATAGTTTGGTGATCATTATTTTAGCACTTGACATACTTAACTATTTTATAAGCAACAAATTTATGATAGTGGAAAATCCCCGGTCTCAGATATCTCTTTACCCATTTCAACAAATTAGTTTTTTGTAGAATCGTAACTTATATAAAGCTGTGTCTATACATTTAAGATATTTGAGTAAAAAAAATACTGTATTAGGGTATATCGGTGTGTCTGAACACAAAAACATTTTTTTTTAGATTTCTTAGTCTTTTTGTTCGTTCGCGCATCACGCAAAAATTACTGAATGGATTTTGATGCAACTTTTTTTATTTGGTAGTTCTTGATTAGACATAAAACTGGTATACATATTATCCCGCTACTATATAGTAACGGTATAAAATGAAAAACGGGTCCCTGATATATAACCTAAAAACTAGTTTTTGGCTGCGGCGGAGGCGCGGGCAAAGGCTAGTATTTTATATGATTACATATTTTATCTCATTTACAATTTATATCATAAATAATGTATTATAATTTTGTAGCAGAGCATTCAAATTCAAAAAATCCCTATGGACGGCAATACAATGCCGATGAACATGCGTTGGGGTCTGAGCCCTGAAGAGCTGCACGCTATCCACCGCACAGCCGAGAACGTTGCCGCCAACCACCACCGTGAGCAGCAGATAGATAATGATATGCAAGAGGTAAATAGTATTATTTACCTTAATAAAAAAGTCGAATATTTACTCAATCACCCCTTTATCGTGATTTTCAATTTCAATTGTAGGTAAACAACTAGATTTATTATACCAACATATTAAACTGCCTCGGTGGTGTAGCGGTAGTGTATGCGACTGCTAATCATGAGGTCTCGGGTTCGATCCCCGGGTCGGGCAATGTTATTGAGATTTTCCTAAAAAGAAAAATTCTCAGTAGCAGCCCGAAGTTTGGAAATGTGCCCGGTAGACGTCAATAGGCTCGCCCCCTATTACGTGGGACTCAAACATAGCTGGCGAGTCGTGGGGTGTGTAATACACCTCTGCCTACCCCTTCGGGGAATACAGGCGTGATGCCATGTTTTTTTTTTAACATATTAAATGGTTACTAACTAGTAGTAATGGTAGTAAGTAGGTACCAACATAAGCTCACTTCAGCTGTAGATTATGTTGTATTTATTTTAATAAATTTGAGCGAAATTGTTTTTAATGAAACGTTAATAAACGTAAAGGTTGATATTAAATATTCAAATAATAAGAGCCTAAGAAGGAATTATCCTAAGTTCATATTACGGAGAACCTTGTTTTATGAAATATTTTCATAACTATTTTAAAGCATTTCCATTAACATTATAGACTTATACATACATTAATGAAAAAGGGTGAGCTTAAGACTTCGATCATCAATACCAACAAGATACTGCGTCACGAACAAAATCAAGCTAAAAACTGTCCGTGTGAATATATACTTATACAGCTACATCTAACGAAATGAGACTAAGGTTTTATAACAGTTTTAAGTTCAACCAATTCAACATTACTATCATGACACTTAGTAATAAAATCACAAATCTTTAAAATATTACCTTACATTTACGATCATTTGTCACAAAAAAAAACGAGCAAAGTAATAATTTACTACTGCTACTTAGAATTGAAAAGACAAACGACATTTACTGTGAAAGCAAGCTTAAATAGAAACAAATAAAGTACTTTTTGAACTAAACAAAATAAGAGCTCACTTTTCAAGTGCGCTGTTATTTATCGAGACGGATTTTTTGGGCTGACGCGATATCTATTGCTTTTTTGATCGAATGCTTAAGACCTAAAAGCCCTTGCGTTCTTATAAAATAGGATCGTATAAAAATAAAAACTCGTGCTTCATCAACTCTAAGGAAATGGTTAGGAGGTGCAGAGGAACGATAGTAAGGAGAGGATACGAATGAGTTACATTATTTATGGTATAAATTGGCCGTGTGGGGCCGGCTTTAGAATTGTCCCACCTCTCTCTACCCACGGGAGTCATAAGAGCCGACTGAGAGAATACCGAGGGAGTGGGCAGCAGCACTCCCTCGAGTATTAACAACATCCACTGCGATTGCCAATCCGCCTGCCAAGCATGGCAATTACGGCATTATCCCCCATGAAGGGACCGCTGGTTATGGCGTTCTCTTGGGGAGGTCTAAGTCCAGCAGTGGACGTTGAAAGGCTGATGAATGGATGGATTTATGGTATACACTGATTTTATCAGTTCTTCCTATTGTTTTTGTGCTATCTAGAGGTTTTAGAAAACCTCCGCCGACGTAGTCTCAAATTTTAAATTACAAATTGTCCGGCCACCATGTTGTGTTCTTTCAGATAATGAATTAATAATAGCTGTGGTCACTGCAATTCATGCGGTTGTATTCAATTTGGCCGCAACAAACCAATATTATTACTATTCATTATTAATTAACCACTTTTTGTTCTGTGCTTTCTTTATTTTATTTCACAGCATAAGTTTGTGATATATTTAGCTCATAAGCGTTGAAAGTCTCATTCCACTGGTGAAAGCGCACATTAGATTTTGGATAATTAGATTTATAAATCTCATCAAATATATTGTTAAATCTATATCTAACAATTTTCTAAAGGTTTTAACTGTCATCGACAATATCTAGTCAAATTCAAATTCAAATTCAAAAATATCTTTATTTCATAGGCCTATTAATTAGCACTTAAAATCGTCAAGAATACACTAATAATCAACACGAGCGCCTGAGGCGAGTGCATCCGCAATAACAAAGTGGCGATTGCAATCGCCACAAGCGGCCGGATTCCGAAGTAAAGCCTTTCATGAGAAGAACCCGGCAAGAAACTCATGGGCCACTTTTTTAAATTGCCAATTTATTACAATTTAATATAATCTTTATAACTAAAATGACATTATATCATACAAAACAATTTTGAAAAATAATGAATGAGGAGCAGCTCAAGCCCATTTTGTTTTGTCCTCAAGATAATCCGAAACAGTGTAATAACCTTGATTACAAAGTCTAATTTTTATGGCTTTCTTAAACTTATTTAGTGGCATGTTTCGGACATTTTCAGGAATCTTATTGTAAAAGCATATACATTGCCCCATAAAAGATCTACTAATTCTGTGGAGACGAGTACTGTGTGCAATAAGATTGCCTTTGTTCCTAGTATTAATGTGATGAACATCGCTATACTTATCAAAACATCCGATGTTTTTCTTGACATACAACAGATTTTCGTATATAAATTGAGACACAACAGTTAGAATATTCATTTCTTTGAATTTCTGTCTAAGGGAAACTCTCGGGCCCAGATTATAGATTGCACGAACAGCCCTTTTCTGAAGTACAAATATGGAATTTAAATCGGCGGAACATCCCCATAGCAGTATGCCATAGGACATAATACTATGAAAATAACTGAAATAAACTATTCTAGCCGTTTCAACATCAGTCAATAATCTAATTTTTTTTACCGCATATGCCGCTGAGCTTAACCTACCTGACAATTTTTTAATATGGGGGCCCCATTGGAGTTTGTTATCTATAGTGATACCTAGGAAAACCGTGGACTCCACAAGGTCCAGTTTAACGCCATTCAATTGTACATTGGTTTCTACATGCCTTACATTGGGTGTAGTAAATTTT
Source organism: Leucoma salicis (assembly GCA_948253155.1). NCBI lineage: Eukaryota > Metazoa > Arthropoda > Insecta > Lepidoptera > Erebidae > Leucoma > Leucoma salicis. The sequence continues at coordinate 18,715,486 of OX411818.1, forward strand.
ATACATTTAGTTTTATCTTCACTTAAAACTAGGTTATTAGTATTGAACCAATGAACAACTTTAGATAGTGCGTTGTTCACATCGTCATAATTAAGCAGTTGCCTTCTTAGTTTAAATAATAAAGATGTATCATCTGCGAACAACACAATACTTCGATTATCTCCTACGTAGTATGGTAGGTCATTAATATAGACTAGAAACAGAAATGGCCCTAAAATAGACCCCTGTGGCACACCCATTGTCATGACAGACCCAAGCGATAACGTACCATTAACATCGACCCTTTGAATTCTATTGCTCAAATAAGAAGTCAAAAGCTCGAGAGCCCTGTTCCTGATTCCGTAATGGTATAACTTTTTAATGAGGGTTTCATGATGTACACAGTCAAATGCCTTAGACAAATCGCAAAATACGCCTAACGCATCATGCGAATCTTCCCAGGCTCTAAATATGGTTTTTAACAATTCTATACCTGCATCAGTAGTAGAGCGATTCTTTGTGAAGCCGAACTGGTTTTTATGGAAAATTTTATGATTGTCAAAATGATTAATCATTTGTTTGAGAATAAGCTTCTCAAATACTTTACTTAGTGTCGGTAGTACAGAAATTGGACGAAAATTATTAAGTTCTGAGGTACTACCAGATTTAAACAAAGGAATTACTCTACTAAACTTCAGAAGGTCGGGGAATACACCATTAACAAAACAACCGTTAAATACAGATGTCAATTGGGGAGCAATAATATGAATGATTGAGTTAACTAACTTAACAGACATACCCCATAAATCCGCCGTTTTTTTAATATTGAGACTTTTAAAGTTATTTATAACACTGTTTACATTGACATCCGAAAATTTAAAGGAAGTATTACATATCGGAACACATTGCCTAAGGAGCGATTCGGCTGCAGTAGGAGACAACGTCAGATGTTTTGTTGTTAAAACAGGAATATTAGTAAAATAATTTTCAAATGCCGTTGCCACTTCTCGATTCACTCTTACATTTTTGTCATCTATTTTCAAGTTAAAGTCCCTCTTGCGCACTGTTTCTCGACCGGTTTCACTGTTTATCACCTTCCAAGTCATTTTAATAATATCGCCAGATTCTTTGATTTTATTTTTCAAATATAGTGATTTAGCACAGTAACAGGCTCGTTTGAACGTTTTGGAATATTTTTTTACATATTCTAAAAATATTGGGTTATGATTATATGATTTTTCGTTATAAAGTTCATACAACCTCAGTCTGCTTTTATAAATACCACAGGTTGCCCATTGACTAAAGCCCGCGCGAGCGCCAATAGTTACAGTTTTAGGTTTAAACTTCTTGTTGAATTCATTATTGATCAACTGAAATAAAGCAGTATACAAATCGTTAGGGTTGTCATGAAAAGGCAACCGCGGTACTTTCTCAGATAGATTACATTTAAAAAGCTCTAAGCGGCTAGAATTCATTGGAACAAAGGTAACCTTTTCTTTATGGACCCTACTAGTTCCAGGAAATACCACCAGTTGTCCACAATGATCAGATTCTAGTTTATTTATGATAGATTTATTGATTGGTTTTGCATTAGTAAATATATTATCTATACAAGTTGCGCTCAAAGAAGTAATCCTAGTAGGTTCCAAAAAAACATTGTACATGTTATAAGATTTCATAATAGTTATAAATTTTTGAGTGATAGTACTATTTTCAAGTAAATTTATATTAAAATCTCCACAGATCACAATTGTTTTATTTGAACTAGAGGTTTTAAATAAAATGTCCTCTAAGTGTCTTTCAAAATCATCATATGGTGAACATGGGGGTCTATAAACACATGCGACAATGAACTGCTCAGACTCAATACAAGCAATTTCAATAACCCGTTCAACAGAGAGGCTGACTATATCATTACGTACTTTATATTTCATTTTATTATCTATAATAATTAGGGCACCACCCCGTATACTAATGCCTCTGTTGAATGAGCAAGCAACCTGGTGATTGGGAAAATTGAACATGTATTGATTATTTTTCAGCCAATGTTCTGTAATACAAAGAATATCTACAATACAATCATTAATAAATAATTCTATTTCCAATTCTTTACCAAGGATACCTTGAATATTCTGATGTACCAGGTTGATTGGCTTTAATTTCTTATTATTACTAGAGCAAGAGGGTGTCTCTTTTGTCTTTATTAAATTATAATTACTTGATAAACTATTTTTTAAGCAAGAGGATATCTCTATTGTCTCGTATTGTAATTTAAATTAGTATATGAAATGTCATTATTTTTATTACTATAAATGTCATCATTTAAATTACAAATGTCAACATTAGATTGCTCAATAGAAGCAAAGTTGTTAGCCAAGTTCTTGGCTGATGTATAAAAAAAAATATGATAGCGAAGCAGCTACCTGTTGTTTAAAATATTTACAAAGATAATATCTATCTTCTGTCAAATAATGATAACGCTTATTAACATAATTGTTAATGTCAATGACATGCATTTTGTCACTAATAACATAATTGCATTGAGTTTTTATATTATCTAATGTCATATTCAAAGTGTAAGTATATTCATTTTCCAACTTCGTCAATTTTCTTTTATAGGGAAATGTGAACATAACTATTTTCTTTACATTTAGATTAGAAAGTTTCTTACTATATTGCAATAACTGTCTCTTGCTCACATTCTCCCTATTTCCTATAAATATTAAAAGTATATTATCCGGGACAAAATTATAATCAAATATTTTTAACATAATATTGTGATATGATTGTCCTGGCATACAGTGATTGATAACTGAGTGTCCCTTATCTGATAGAAGAGCACCCAAATTTTTGCCACTGTCATCACTAAATATCACAATATTATTGTCTTGAGTTTTACATAGAGAGCTAGGGAAATCGACAGAAGGCACCAGGGAACTGTTAGTGGAACTAGTTGTGCTTACTATATTTAAATGTGGTTGCTGAGACTCCCTAGAAGTACACACTGGCTCTGAACAACCCAGAGACAGCCGATTACTTAAACTAATTAAACAATCTTTGTCATATTGACTATCTTTATCCATTACTAGTTCATTCATTGCCAATATATACTCCTTTATAAGTTTTTCTGAGCTAGAATATTTATTTGTCATAACTTCTAACTTTTCTTGAAGACAATTTATTTTTGTCTGGAATTCATGAATGTCTTCATTGTACTTTAAAGTTTTATTTTTTAGTTTGGACACATAAAAATCAAGCTTGTCAATTAAATGCAATCTTTCTCTGTTCAATTTAACATTTTTAATAAAGAATCTATGCTTTTTCACAAGTTTTTGGGTTTTTTTTATATAGTTATTAATTTTTATGAATCTTTTAAATCTATGAACTTTATTCTTTTTACAGCTAATTGCCTCCTCATTACAAGATTGAATTAATTTGTCAAGGGGAATAGATGAGGCATTTGGAACAACTGACACCATGCCCGGGGCAGTGCCAACCAATTCATCGAATAAGCTTTGGTTCATTGAAGCAGTTGCGTTATATTTATCCATTTCCATTTGTGATATAAGGGAGTGTGCTTCCTGTAATTCATGTTCCAATGTACTTATCCGACGAAGAGCACTTTCATACTCAATGCTACATTCTTGAAATCCGTCTACAACCAGTTGGAGTTTGTCCCGGGCATGAATGACTTCATTGCAGTCTGCATGAAGTTTTGCCATTTCAGATTTTAGATTTTTATTTACATTCAATAATTCTAACAGCTCCCTTTCGCTGATATCACGTTCTTTATTCAATTCACTACATAACTCCTTTGCTGCCTTTAATTCGCTCAAAGCCAATTGGAGTTTAGTCTCCTCTTGGCGAGCCAAAGCTCTACGGGTCATCATTTTACAATATTAAACAGCAAAAGAGTGATAAAATTACAAAAATATCAGTGCAATTACTTATATCAAATTTATTTATGTGTTTACACTTTTTAAGCAAGGTTGTGGTTAGGGTTGTTATAAGTTTTTAGTAAGTATTTAATGTCAATTACCCTACCAATCTATATACATTAATTATAAACAAAATTAGAGTAAAAATTAGGTACCTTGTGATGAGAGAACAACGGGAACAGCAATGAATTTTCAAAGGCACAAATGCACAAAACACCGGTAAAAACTTCTGACACTTATTTTCGGACTAAAAATAAATCTAAGTTTCGTAAAAGTGGTGTTAAAACTAGTATTCTAATGGTTAATTATTACTTTAGGTTACATAATAAAGTGTAATAACACAATAATATCAAATATTTATATAAAATAATTATTAAAAACTATTGGAGCAACTTACAAAACAGCTGTTAGCCCGGTGTTGCCACACCAAAAACAGTGTAGTGGTAGAGGGAGTTCAGTGGTAGATGTTCCTTACCAAGGAACCCATATCCCAGCTAGATCGGGGAAGTGCCACCCTCTCACAAATGATCAGCGTGTAAAAACGGTAGTTTGTATGGTGAGTTTCGTATGGTGAGTGAGAGCACCAAAGGCCCAAACCCCTATCCTCTGCTTATCCTTTCTATTCTCTCCTTATTCTTTCTATCGTCTCCTTAGTATCCTACTTATCCTCTCTTTATTGATGTGAAACATCTAATGCGGAGGGAGGGTAAACCCGGCGGTTAGCATGGCGGCGCTTTTATTTTACTTGTCCCGTTCAAATCTTGTAAATTAAATTTGACACACTTCCCGATTTCCGATTTAGCTGAAATTTTGCACGCATATGTATGTATATCGCGTGACAATGCAATATTCTGATGACATGGAACTGATCTAGCCGTGTGGGGCCGGCTTTAGAATTGTCCCACCCCTCTCCACCCATGGGAGTCGTAAGAGCCGACTGAGGGAATATCGGAGGAGTGGGCAGCAGCACTCCCTCGAGTATTAACAATATCCACTGCGATCGCCAACCCGCCTGCCAAGCGTGGCGATTACAGCACTATACCTCCAATTTGGGGAGGCCTATGTCCAGCAGTGGGCGTCAAAAGGCTGATGGATGGATGGATGGATGGGCAGCAGCACTCCCTCGAGTATTAACAACATCCACTGCGATCGCCAACCCGCCTGCCAAGCGTGGCGATTACGGCACTATCCCCAATATGAGCGAAACACATGTTGTGGCGTTCTCTTGGGGAGGCCTATGTCCAGCAGTGGACTTCGAATGGCTGATGGATGAATGGATGGATGGATGGAACTGATCTGATGATGGACCGGGAAGGTGGACATAGGAACTTTGTAATGAAACGGCGCAACCCCATCGAGTTTGGGCTCGTATGATTCATCTTGACGAGTACTTTGTCTCTAGGTGGTATCCAGGGTCTGATGATAAAGCTGGAAGGTAGCCACAGTAACCCTATAATGAAACGACGCAACCCCATCGAGTTTGGACTCGTTTGATTCATCTTGATGAGTACTTTGTCTTTAGATGGTATCCAGAGTCTGATGATTTAGCTGGAAGGTGGCCATGCGAAACTCTGTAATTATATGGCGCAACTCCATCGAGTTATCGCTCGTGTGAAATGTCTTGACTAGTAATCCAGTCCTAGATGATATGAAGTTAGCCGCGTGGGGCCGGCTTTAGAATTGACCCACCCCTCTCCACCCATGGGAGTCGTAAGAGCCGACTAAGGGTATAACGAGGGAGTGGGCAGGAGCACTCCTTCGAGTATTAACAACATCCACTGCGATTGCCAACCCGGCTGCCAAGCGTGGCGATTACGGCACTATCCCCCATTCTTGGGGAGGCCTATGTACAGCAGTGGACGTTAAAAGGCTGATGGATGGATGGATGGAGATGATATCCAGGGTCTGATGACGGAGCTGGAAGGTGGCCACAGTAACTCTGTAATGAAACGACGCAACCCCATCGAGTTTGGAATCGTTTGATACGTCTTGACGAGTACTTAGTTTTTAGATGGTATCCAGGGTCTGGTTATGGATCTAGAAGGTGACCATAGGAACTTCATTATAAAACGACATAGCTCCATTGAGTTTGGGCTCGTATGATTCGTCTTGACGAGTACTTTGTCTCTGGATGGTATCCAAGGTCTGATGAAGGAGCTGGAAGGTGGCCACAGTAACTCTGTAATGAAACAACGCAACCCAATCGAGTTTATACTCGATTGATTCGTCTTGAGGAGTCTGTCAAGTTATGATTATTTTATTTCTACAAAATAAATTCGATGTTTCACATCTGGTAGACGTCCTACGACGGCTAGTTTTTATCCTTCCTATACACCTCCTATTCCAATTCCTTGGAGAGGTGACGCAGGAGTGATAGCATAGTTTTGTTAGCGTCTATAGGCTACGGTAACCATTTACCATCAGGTGGGCCGTAAGCTAGTTCGCACCCAAGCAGTACAAAAAAAATCCAAAAGTGCACGCCTCATAATCTTCATTTCTCACAATAAAATTGATTATTTTATAAGTAACTAATAATGTATTGGTCTTACTAAGTAGTTTTCAATAAATAACATAGATAGCGCTAATTTCCAAAAATACTAATATGGTTCTCATGTCTTATACGCCATCTAGCGCTAATTTTAAGAAGTACTAATAAATTGTTCTATAGAAGTAGTTCTCACGAAATAAGGTATAGCGCTGGTTTTAGTGTACCACTGTGTCATCAAGTCGAGCGAAATATTCACAATTTTTTTGTTTATTTAATAACAATTAAACCACATCGAATCAGACCGTGAAAAATAATAGGGCTCTATTCGTAATTATACTGAAGTTTAAAAGAAAAAAAACTCGATTAGTAAAGTATTTCGGTCGTTATCGTGTTAACATACATTACCTACAACAAACAGACGTCCAAGGCAGAACTTTTTAAATCAGTTTTTAACTAGTTTAAATAACAAAAATGGCGTCAAAAATATCATGAGTGTTAAAAATAGTGTTTTTTCTTGATATGTGTGTGTGTATATATTTTTACAAGTGCATGTATTTCGGTCGTTATCGTGTTAACATACATTACCTACAACAAACAGACGTCCAAGGCAGAACTTTTTAAATCAGTTTTTAACTAGTTTAAATAACAAAAATGGCATCAAAAATATCATGAGTGTTAAAAATAGTGTTTTTTCTTGATATGTGTATGTATATATTTTTACAAGTGCAATATATGATAAATAGAGACATTTTAAGTTTGACAAATCAGTTGTTCAGCGTAAAACGAGAGTAGTACCCACGTCAATGCTTCGCTTATGAGGCGTGCAAAATTATCATATAGGTACGTCACAACATTTCTGTCTCAATTACAAATGATATTAAATCACAATACTGAATTAAATAGACAGCGTTGTAGATAAATTAACTCTTAGTTATAATATTAATATATCGAATAATATGACACTGGATTTACTACACAAGTTAATCAAAATGTCTGTATTAAATTAATGAGGTTCATCAAGGGCGATATTCACCGATATTACGTTATCAGGAGGCTGTGTACTCTCGTGGGATAACAACCAATATGCTTTTAATATATTTGGTATTCATTAGTTATTTCTATGCTATTAATGAAACCTGCTTAATGATATTGGTATTAAATATCATTACAAGGGTAAAATCTATCTATTCTATACAAATAAATAAAATGTAAGTGTCTGTTTGTAATGTCTAACTATAACGAATTACCAATTTTTTGTCGATCTGTTTGTTCCGGATAGACTCCGGAACGACTGGATCGATTTGGACGGCACTTTAAGTAGCAGATAGATGTTGTTACAAGAAGTAACTTAGGTTCCTTTTATTTTGAAAAAATAATTGGGGTTCCGCGTAAAAAATAAAACGAACGAACGAATTGAATCGGTATTCATTCGCAATTTCATAATTGCGAATGAATACCGATTCAAATAGATATATACATCGAATATACATCCACGGCTAATCTCCTGAACGGCTGCACTCATTTGGACGGGACTCACGGGACGGGGATCACTTCTTTTATTTTGGAAAAATAATTGTTATTCTGCACTAAAAAAGAAAATGAATAAATTCCACCGTTCGTTGAAACTTGTAACCAGATGCAAAACAAAAAGTGTGAAAATGTAGGTAAAATAGAAAATGATATCCATGAGCAGGGCTTAAACTAGACTTGCTGCGAATTGGGATCATTAATTTCCATAATATACTACATTCTGACTGCGACTTGTCCGCGTGGACCTCAGAATATAATAAATACGTCATTCTATGGCATATCTCTATGAAAAACACATGACAGCTATATGTGAATCACAAATGGTTTTTTCGAGTCCGGGTGTTCTTTGTGCCCTTTATAATAGTATAGGTAGATTAAGATCTATACTATTATAAAGCTTTAACAGACCTGTGTCTGTACCTTTAAGATATTTGAGAAAAAATGCCTGTAATAGGCTATATAGGCGTGTCTAAACCCAAAACAATTTTTTTTAGAATTTTTGTCTGTTTGTCTGTTTATCTGTTTGTCTGGCTGTTTGTTCGCGCATCGCGCAGAAACTACTGGACGGATTTTAATACAACTTTTTTTATTTGAAAGGCCCTGATTAGACTTAAGAACTGGTATACATTTTATCCCGCTATTGTATCGGGAACCTGAGATATAACCGAAAAACTAGAAAATTATTTAAACTAGCTTTTTTTTAGAATATATTTAAAAAAAAACTACTAGACGGATTTTGATGAATCTTTTTTTATTTAAAAGACCTCGATAAGACTTAAAAACTGGTATACATTTTATCTCGCTACTATATCGGAAACTTGAGATATAACCGAAAAAATTTCTTTTGGCTGCGGCGAAGCCGCGGCGCAAACGCTAGTACTATTATAAAGCTGTAACAGAGCTATGCCTGTACATTTTAGATATTTGAGAAAAAAATGACTAAATTAGGCTATGTATCATAGGCGTGTCTAAACACAAAACGTTTTTTTTTTGTTTTTTGTCTGTTTATCTGTTTGTTTGTTCGCGCATCACGCAAAAACTACTAAACAGACTTTGATGCAACTTTTTTTATTTGGGGCTCTTGATTAGACTTAAAGACTGGTATACATTTTGTCCCGCTACTATAACGGGAACCCGAGATATAAGCTAAAAACTAGCTTTTGGCTGCAGCAGAGCCGCGAGGCAAAAGCTAGTTATAATATATTTTTGTAAGTAAATTATATATGCAGCATAATACATTGCCTGTCATAGGCGCGAGACCGTAAACAAATAGATTATCTTATGATTATCTAATGAAATCGTACAGTATTTAATTAGTTTGGATTTTGCTTTGGTTAGTTAACTTCACTTAAAAAGCATATCAAGCGTAGTCCATATTATTACAGGTGAAGACGATAGTGAACACACTGGCGGCGGCAGCGGAAGCAGAGGCGGAAGCGGAGGCACGCGCGGCTGAGGAGCAGCAACAGCCTGAGGAAGCTCGCCCGGAGATGGCACGTGCCCAGCGTGGCCCTCGCACATTGTTATTACCTCAAGAAATGCCTGTTGATGAGAGGCCGCATTGTAAGTAATTTTTTTTAAAAATAATTTACCTTACTGTGCAGTTCTCGTTTGTGATGGTGAGACAACGATAATTATACTATGCACCCCGAATTCTTTTAGTAATTTTTCTATAAAGTATCGCAGTAAGAAAAAATACTTAATTAAGAAATCTTTAAATGAAGATTTTAATATATTACCAACCTGTATCTAAATATGAAAAATTAACGAAAATGGGAAAATTATTTATTAGTTTGTCTAAATGTATTAAAGACTAGGTTCTGCTCGCAGGTTCATCGTATATTAATGATCTCTATGCAAACATTGCTATCACAATGAATCATCCATTTCCCGGGATAAATAGTAGCAAATATCCTTTTCCGGACTACATCTATGTAGATTTCACGATGATCGGTGTAATAGTTATGGCATAAAAAAGTAACAAACAAATGCACTTTCGCATCTATAGTATTTGTAAGCATTAAACACAAATTATGTAGAATAGTAATAAAGACTTCTATCATCAAAAGAATAATAATGAAAAATATAAAACAAAATGAATTCATAGTTCTTTAATTAACCGCACTTTAAATAAAGCTCTTCTTTGTGAATAGCTGTTGTTCTCCAACTTCTAGTTAGTAATACAATTTTCAGTTTCAATATTAAATAGCTTATTAAAAATGCAGCAGTAATTTTCTATTATACTTACTTAAAGATTCTAATAGGAATTCATTTATTTCAATTAAAACTGAGATTGAAAAATATAGGTCGTGTCACGGATTGGCCAAATTACAGGTTATATTTGAATAAATGCCATAACTCTGTTTTATATTCATCATAAGTTCTAAGTGGACTTGAATAAAGACTAGCTTTAAGCATTTTATTCAAATAACAACACAACAGTCTTTGTCTGTTTCTGTACTCTGAAATATAAGTATGCCAAATTCCGTGATCATCGTTTAAGTAGTATCGGCGTCAAGTGGTAACAAAAAAACAACCGCAATCATTTTCACTTACATACCTTAATATTAATAATCAATTTCATATTATAAAAAATAACATCTATTATCTAATACTTAATTATGACTGTGAATAAAAGTTGGAACTGAAATTGTAACCGTGTCAAGCATTTAAATTGAGAACATGTTAACATGCGCATGAAACCTTTTTTGAGAATTGAAGTCGCATTACTTTATAAGCCTTCGCGATAGATCTTTCTTGAAGTACAGATACAACCCTTGATGAGATTACGGCTTTTTAACTGACTCTTAAACCGCGGCGATTATACAATTGTAGGAATTCACCAATCATTCTGAATCGTATCAAGCAATTACAGTAATTCCTTTTATTGAACTGCCTATGTAATAATACCGTCAAGAACTTGGAATGGAACACATTAGAAAATCTTGTCTATTTAATCTTGTATTTATAGACATTGAGAGAATTCAGATAATGATTTTTGTAATAATACATTTGATTTCAATGATTCTTTTTTGTTAGAAAGAGTGTGTTATTTATATAGAATTTTTTTATATATATTTTTAGCATTTGACATGCTTAGCCATATACATTAAACACAAAGTGGAAAATGTGAAAACGAAAATAATCCTGCTCGTGACTGTTATCTTCGATTTTACATTTTTCACTTTGTGTTCTTTGATATAGTTTGGTTGACGTCTAAATGTAGAATCTATGAAAATAAAAATGTTGTACTTTTCAAAATAACGTATTTCATAAAGTACCACGTTACACGTTATATCTGACTGTGTAAGTAAATAGATATGAAATTCATTGCCGTTAATGTCTTGTCTTTAACGATAATAACTTTCTGCACTAATTATGATTAATAGAATCATTGGCAGCTTATATTAATTGTTTCCTTGAAATAGGGAATGAGTAAACAAAATGTCTACCGTAGAACGAGTTCAACGCTTTGTCAGGATTCTAATAAATGTGCGTGCTCACTGTGTAATGTGATGTGGTCTAATGGTCATCTAAAAGTATATCTGATTCTGGCACAGAATAACCTATGATTTTAATTGCATATCTAATGTTACACGCAGTCCATAATCTAGCTAAGGCAAGAAAAAAAAGTTCCGATGAAAGATGTCTGTTTACGACTGAAGTATTGAAATATGATTCGCAGTTAACAAATAGTCGGGCTGCGGTCTTCCACCTGGTTTTACCGAAAGACTGTATAGGAGGCAAATAATTAGTAGGCAGGCATTTCTTCGTATACATTTAGGTACATATGAATCAGCCGTTTGATTAGCCTTGTGTGGATTTTCTAAAACATGTCAACATAACTGTAAAAGTGAGTATTTAGATATTTTTATATATATTTTTAGCATTTGACATGCTTAGCACTATAAGTACATTTTTCACTTTGTGTTTAATGTAAAAGTGAGTTTGTTTATTTATTACTTCTTGACGCTTGACCGATCACCATGAAATTTGGCATACACACAGATAGTCCAGAGTACAGACAAGGGCATAAATATGCCATTTTTATCTTGATAAATGGTGGAATCCTGTGGGATGGTTATTTTTGTACGCCAAAGATAAGAAGTAGTTAGGTACTAGCGTCCATAAGTTTTTTTATTACCTACAATAATCGGATACCAGCGCGTGACCAAAACCACGAATTACCGTGGTGAATTACATTATTAGTCATAAGGGCAATAGAAAGAGATGTATTTCTTTGAATAAAAAAAGGTAAAAAAATTCAATAATATTGGAGGCAAATAGAAACCTAATTTGACAGCTACAAAAATTTTTTTTTTTTTTATTGTTCTCGTCATACAGATATTTGTTTTGAATAGCTACTCGGTTTCAACATGTATTTGGCAATTAATTATTAGGGACACCTCTATCTATATTTCTTCACAGTCACTACAGTCGAAGTCAATGTCATATAAAATTAGTCATAGTCAAGTCATGCCTCAGTAAAGTGGGGGTGACCTTTCAGGAAGCTTCTATGGAGTTTTGGAGGTATCACGAAAAAACATGTTATGTTGCATCACTTAAGTACCGTAGTAGTTGGTTTTACACTTTAATACTTGAAATAACACAAGTTTTAGAAAATAATGTAAAGCGACGACATGTTTTTTCATGTTCCTACCAAAACTCGTCATAAAGAGATGGAAAAAATACATTACTTAGTTTCCTTTAAAAAAATGATTCTATAGCTATGTCAAATTAAAAAAAATCTTATAAGATCAGAATAAATTAAACTACATGTTTTTTAATGAAAAATAAACTAGAATAGCTTAACACAAACATTTAAATTTACAATATTTTAAAATTTAACTCAACTTGATAAAAAAAACATACTTATTTACTCCCAAATACGTTTTCTTTTTTAAACTTACAAAGCTTATTTTACAACGAAGTAGGTACAAATGCGCTTACAACTTATCCAATATCAACATTCAATCTATACACAGAGGATACACGTGCGGTCGTTATGTAGTATATTCTACACTGTATCTGTGACATTTAAGTTTATATCATGGCGACAGACGAGCCTTTTTTTTTGTTAAGGCGGGAAAAAATGTTCCTAACCGCACACCCCGTCGTTCGGGGCAACGCACAGGGTAGTGTGGGGCCCTCACCCACTAAAGAAACCCGCCGTGTGCAGTCTCCCCACCTCTATTGGCGGACCACCGGAACCATATTACATTCCTTCAGTGATCCGCCGGCGGCTTACACTTTCGGGCGACAGATAAGCCTGGGCATACTTTATAGTAAGCGGTTATAAATAAATCACGCTATCTCTGCGTGTTTTATTTATAAGGAAATAAATTTGATGTTTTTTTTAATGAAGAAGACTATTATAAGAACTTATTAATATTTTTGTTACAGATCTGCAGCCGCGTTCAGTCCGCAGTGCGGATGAATTGCGCGTGTAATGTGGGCAACATTTACAGGCGCGCATTGGTAGCGCTAAGGCTGTGGTCGACGCATATGCCGTCCACACACTCTCCGTCCAGTTTACATTTTATCATTCGCTAACATTAGTAACTTGTTAATTAACATAACTACAGCTTATTTCTAACATTTCTGTAAATAAAGTTGTTAACCCATGAGCTCCCGATATGGTGTTTGATTACCCGGTCGTTCGTACAAGTTGTTTATGGGAAATTTCTATTTTGTTATGACATTATTAATTTTATGTGGTATACATAGGTCCTATTTGTAATCGAATGTTTAAGTTTTAATGCAATTTGTAAACTATGATAATATTTGAATTTGTATGTATCTAATAAGAGGGGTCGGATAACAGTGATTTAATATCCAAGTGAACGGTTAAAATTAATATCGTACACATTCCACTTATTATGCTGTTTTTATTGAAAGTAACATTTCTTTGTAAGAATAACATAATTCAAAATTGCATGGGTTTAATATTATGCATTTATTTAAACAAAGCCTTGATACCTATGCGTGTTTTGTTCCAAAATATAATAAACTGAGGTGATACTGTAAAATTTGGAACTTGTATTCTATTATTGTGATCCTAAATTAAATTTTATTAGTTTTATTTTGATCTTAGTTTCATTTTATTAGCCACAGTAGCTCAGTAATGATACTTGTTATACTATGACGGTGGCAAATTAGCATACACCCTGCCTTTCTTTTTGTTTGTGTTAAGGCGGGAAAAAATGTTCCTAATCGCACACCCTGTCGTTCAGGGCAACGAACAGGGTAGTGTGGGGCCTTCACCCACTAAAGAAACCCGCCGTGTGCCGTCTCTCCGCCTTTATTGGCGGTCCACCGGAACCATGTTACATTCCTTCGGTGGTCGCATACACCCTGCCTAATGGTAAACGGTTACTCATACCCTCAGACGGAGAGGTTAGAGAGGAGATGATAAAGTGTAAGGAGATTAATCCCCCACCCACCGCCGCGCCAGCGAAAGGACGTGTTTGTGTGCACTCCGTGTTAAATGTTTCTTAAAACAAACAAATCACGATTTTTTTAAGTTCTTTAGTAATATGAACGCTGCAGTTAAACCATAACCCCTTAAAACAGTGAACAATTAAACATTAAAGTGAGTGAGTTTATAAACTGTGAACAATTGAAGTGCTACAAACTCGTTATAAATGCTAATCATTGTGCATATGTGACATGTCCTTGAACATAGACAAAGGTTATTAACCTTGCACAGCATTTTTTGCAATAACTGAACGTCTATTTGAACACAAAAGTAACAAGTTAAGATAGCCGAGTGGTTAGCGGCGTTATCTTAAGTGCGATATATCATACGGTGGTCGAGGTATCGGTCGCTTTTCTTAATATAATAATATATCGGTCTACTCAAAGAACGCCACCAAATCAATTTACCCCTTCTCGCTCCGAGTCGGACATTCAGAAATTATGTAGTAAGGAGGAACATTCGTCGCAAACTAACTACGAACAAAACGACGATGTCCGAGTGATAATAACGTGAATGACTCCTTAAGCGACTTTAAAAATGAAATTAGAGAAATGATTGTATCTATGGCATCGTCACAAAATTCACGTATGGAACGTATTATCGACTTAATTGCTGTGAACAATAAAATTGACAATACAAATACGGAAATTGAAAAATCCGTGTCATTTATGGCCGAGCAATTAACATCCCTTGAATCCAAAATTTTGAGCTTAGAAACGGAACGCAATACAGTGGCATTGAAACTGTCTACTATTGAAGAAAAACTTGAGAAGTTTGACCGCTCCATGTTAAAAACTAGTATAGAAATTCGTAATGTTCCTAAACAACCCAATGAATCAAAAAATGCTATGTATGATGCATTAATTGAGCTATCAAAGCACTTCAAACTTAGCCTACAACTGTCTGACATCCGAGTGTCGCAGTGACAGCCATCTAAGAGAGAATCCCGATGCTCATCTATTGAGGTAGAATTCAACAACACCTTAATGAAAGATAAATTTCTTGCAGCTTTTAAAGAATACAAGAAGTGTTACCCAAATGACAAACTGACTAGTAATCTCATGGGTATTAATAGAAGTGTTACCCAAATGACAAACTAACTAGTAATCTCATGGGTATTAATGCTCCAATTACACCAATATTTATAGCTGAACAGCTCACAACTTACACCAAACGTCTTTTCTATCTTGCAAGAATTTATGCGAAAGAAAACAAATACCTCTACTGCTGGACCTCTAATGGGCGTGTGTTACTTAAGAAAGATGTCGACAGTCAACCTATCATCATTAGAAGCGAACAACGCCTAAATCAGCTTACTGCTCATAACAAAGCATGACTAAATTTTGTGTTTTTTCCTAATATTTTTTATTCTTTAGTTCATTTAAATTATTCCTCAATCTATAACTCATATATACAACATAACAAATACACAAACACAATCTATCCACACTATAAACACACAAACATTTATTTCTGTCTTAATAATTATAAAACTGTTTCTAACCATACAATGTTATATATATTCCTACGTACTGACTATGTACTGAACTCATTTCTTGCGATGAATATAATTTTGTTGCCTTCAATAGTCTAAGCGAACTTCTTAATGAAGTCGATCAATATCGCCTTTCGCAACCTTTCAATTGTAATCCTGAGGAGTGTAGTCAGTACTTAGAAAAACCGGGAGCTTATCTAAAGATTTTGTAGCAGAACATTCGTAGCATAAATTGCAATTTTGGCAGCTTTTCAGTTTTGCTAACTAGGTTTGGCATTGACTGCGACATTATTGTCTTGTCTGAATGCTGGCTTTTACAAATATCCAATTTCCCTTTGTTAAAAAACTATAATTCTTACAAAACTTCAAATAGCTTCAACCAGAGCGATGGTGTAGTGGTTATGGTTAGAAATAACCTTAAATGTAATATAGAAGAACCAGATTTTATAGAAGCGTAAAATTGGGAAGTCACACAGCTGTCATTGCTATTTACAGATCACCGTCGTTTAAGGTATTGAATAATTTTTTGCTATCTCTTAACAACCTACTTGACAAACTTTCAAATTTCCGTAACATTATTATAGTAGGAAACATAAATATAAATATTCTCAAAAATTATAGCAATTCTTCATCTTATTTGGATACTGTATCTTTTCACGGTCTTCTACCAGCAATATACACCTCAACTAGAGGTAATGCATGTCTCGATCATGTCATTGTTAAAACGAAACAAAAAGCTTTCACCTTTAACTTGCAAACTACAGTAACCGATCATGAAGCCATACTTTTCTGCATATATGGAAAAATTCCAAAAACTCCTTTACAAAATAAAGTATTAAAAAAAAATAGCTGGGACGCTATTTTTCTTGATTGCTCAAACCTGGACTTTACTGCTGTATATGCAGAAAGCGACTGTAATATAGCAACTGATTTGCTCATAACCATATTGACAGAACTAATACAGTGACATACTGTTGAAATAAAAACACCACGACGGAAAACTATTATAAAGTCTTGGATAACGCCCGGCCTTATAAAATGTATTAGAAACAGAGACGTACTGTACCTAAAAAGCAAACAAGATCCGAATAATTCAGTTTTGTTTGCAACATACAAGCGATACAGAAAAAAAACATAGCATCACGCCTGTATTCCCCAAAGGAGTAGGCAGAGGTGTATTACACACCCACGACTCACCAGCTATGTTTAAGTCCCACGTAATAGGGGGCGAGCCAATTGACGTCTACAGAATGTTTGCGATAATCTGTTAAAGAAAGTTAAACGGCAATATGACCGCGATTTACTGAACAATTCTAAACACAACACAAAAAAATATGGCATTCCATAAAAAACGTTATAAATTATAATGAATCACCTGTACACACACATGACCTGTTGTCTATAGCCCCTACACCGCAGGCGTCAGTAGATGTAGTTAATTATATTTTTGCTAGCGTTGGCAGTCGTTTTGCAGGAAATATACCTCACACTTCATCCTCTGTAAGTTATAACTCTAGTCAACCTAATGCATCTGAGTGTGATTCTTTTGTTCTTCTTAATACTGATGATGCAAAGATAGAGCAAGTCATACTTAATCTAAAAAACGATTGCCGTCCTGGCTGGGACAACATCCCAGCTAGACTTCTGAAAGTAGTGGCACAGCACGTCGTTCCTGTACTCACCAATCTTATTAATCTATGTTTGGAGTGTGGAGTGTTTCCCAGTGCTCTAAAAAAGTCAATTGTTGTGCCCATACACAAGGCAGGGGATACTGACTGTGTTAATAACTATAGACCTATCTCAATTTTAACATCCTTATCTAAAGTTTTTGAGCGTGTTATAAATTCTAGGCTTGTAAAATACTTAGAGACTAAAAAACTGCTTGCATCTACACAATTAGGATTTCGTGCTGGTAAATCAACGGATGATGCTATACCATGCCTTTACCACATTAGCAAAAATGATGGATAAAAATAAAAAATGCCTAAGTATCTTCTTGGACCTATCAAAGGCATTCAATATAGTCTGTATACCTACACTTGTAAAAAAAATTGAATGGTATGGGTATGCGCGGTAAACAACTCGAACTACTTGCGGATTATCTTTCCGGTAGAACTCAATGTGTGATGATTGGTGGATGCAGGAGTGGTGAGCTGGGGATTACCTACGGGGTACCGTAAGGGAGCATTCTTGGACCTACTCTGTTTTTGTGCTACATAAATGATCTATGCCGTCTCGATGTCCAAGATTGCAAAATTATTTCGTATGCAGATGACACTCTGCTCAAAAGGGTTGTAACACGGTTTGCCGCTGGCTCGCTGATAATTCTTTGACACTCAATGCTGACAAAACTAAATACATAAAATTTACTATATACAACAAAATATCAACAGAACCTCGTAAATTGTATGTTCATTATTGTTCCTTGCCTCGTACGTCGCACTATTGTAACTGTCCAAATTTAAAATCTACTAAAAGTATACGTTACTTAGGTATCATAATCGACCATAGACTATCTTTTCAAGAACTCATCCACAACATAGCAGTAAAAGTGCGTAGACTAACAAACATATTTAGACAGCTAAGGTACATCACTGATAAAAAGACTTTGGCCATGGTCTACTGTGCCCTAGTACAAATAATACTGACTTATTATATTTCTTCTTGGGGTGGCTCGGATAAAACTAAGTTACTAGAACTGGAAAGAGCGCAGAGGCTAGTGTTAAAGGTTGCCTTTTTTAAACCTAAGATTTACCCAACTTATCAATTATACCAAGATACTAAGGTACTAACTGTGAGACAGCTATATATTCTCGCTAGCACTCTCCGGCAACATGGAGAAGTATCGTTATTGGACTGTGATATCGTAAACACAAGAAGATATTACACTGTATGCAAAACTTATAAGGCTAGAGCAAAATTTGCACAAAAATTTTACATCTTCTTAGGTCTTTTTTTTTAAATATTTTTATATATATTTTTAGCATTTTACATGCTTAGCACTATACATTAAACACAAAGTGAAAAATGTGAAATCGAAAATAACAGTCAGGAGCAGGATTTGAACCTGCATCTTCTGGATACCGTCCAGATGCTTTACCAATTCACCCAAAGACGTTAAGTATGATGTGTTATCGAAATTAGCAGTCAGGAGCAATTGTCAGGATTGCTGAATTGGTAAAGCATCTGGACGGTATCCAGAAGATGCAGGTTCAAATCCTGCTCCTGACTGTTATTTTCGATTTCACATTTTTCACTTTGTGTTTAATGTATAGTGCTAAGCATGTAAAATGCTAAAAATATATATAAAAATATTTAAAATATTTAAAGGGTTTGCGTCATTATTAGGTAAAATCTTAATTGTAAAATTAAGTTTACCTGGTCGGTATAATGTATGAAAATACTTTCCGACAAATGGCGCAGGCGTCACCCAAAGACGTTAAGTATGATGTGTTATCGAAATTAGCAGTCAGGAGCAATTGTCAGGATGGCTGAATTGGTAAAGCATCTGGACGGTATCCAGAAGATGCAGGTTCAAATCCTGCTCCTGACTGTTATTTTCGATTTCACATTTTTCACTTTGTGTTTAATCTTCTTAGGTCCTAAATTATACAACAGAATTAATAAAGAAATCCATCTATCCATCCGGGTGGATGGCTGATGGATATCAGCCTTTCAACGTCCACTGCTGGACATAGGCCTCCCCAAGAGAACGCCACAACGACTGGCCCTGTGCCAACCGCATCCAACAGGTCCCCGCAGTTTTGACCAGATCGTCGGTCCATCTAGTGGGGGGCCGTGCTACGCTGTGCCGTCCGATACGTGGTCGCCACTCGAGAACCTTTCTTCCCCAATGGTTGTCGGTTCGTCGAGCGATGTGACTGCCCATTGCCACTTCAGCATGGCAACCCGGCGGGCTATGTCGGTCACTCACGTTATCCTACGGATCTCCGTATTACGGATTCGATCACGTAGGGAAATACCAAGCATAGCCCACTCCATGGCCCGCTGAGCGACTTTGAGCCTTGAAACGAGGCCAACATTCAGAGACCACGTCTCTGTTCCGTATGCCATCACTGGTAACACACACTGGTCAAAGACCTTCGTTTTCAGACACTACGGAATATTGGACGAGAAGATCTTCCTTAGCTTCCCGAACGCTGCCCAGCCGAGTTGGATTCGTCGATTGACCTCTTTCTCAAAGTTTGTAGGTAGAAATAGTGGTCGACAACTTCGAGAAGCGCACTCCCGATTAGAACCGGTGCTGAAATGACATGGACATTATTCATGACTTTCGTCTTGTCTATGTTCATTTTGAGACCCACTAGTCGGGAAAACCTGCTGAGATCATTGAGCATGGTGCCAAGGTCCTCCAGCGATTCTGCCATGACTACGATGTCGTCGGCATATCGAAGGTGAGTGATGTATTCGCCATTGATGTTGATGCCAAATCCGGTCCAGTCCAAGAGCTTGAAGACATCTTCCAATGCAGCGGTGAAGAGTTTCGGGAACATAACGTCTCCCTGTCCAACACTTCTCTGCAGTTGGATCAATTTACTCCTGTCCTGAACACAGTATGATATGGTGGCGTTTCTATACAAGCACTTCAGCACTACGATGTACCGATAGTCAGTTTGGCACCGCTGAAGGGACTGCAGCACCGCCCAAGTTTCGATCGAATCGAAGGCTTTCTCATAGTCCACAAACGCCAGACACAGAGGCCGATTATATTCCTCGGTTTTCTTTATAATCTGGCGTAGCGTATGGATATGGTCTATAGTACTATAGCCTTTTCGGAAACCGGCTTGTTCGGGAAGCTGGAAGTCATCAAGCCTGCGCGTGAGCGATTTGTAATGACCCTCGAAAACAACTTATAGACGTGGCTCAAGAGCGAGATGGGTCTATAGTTCTTCAAGAGGGTTCTGTCACCTTTCTTGATGAACAGCACCACCACGCTTCTGGTCCACGACTCTGGAACGTCTCCCCCGAGAACTCTTTAGTTGTTTGAGAGCCTTTCTGATCTCGTACAGGCTGACGTCCGGGATATCTGGGATCTGGGATCTTGGACCAAGCCGACAACAGGACTCTGGGATCTGTACAACTGTCCATAGAACTGGTGGACCTCTCACAAGATCTCATCTCGGGATGAAATGACAGTGCCGTCGACAGACAGATCTCTTGCGAACACTTTCGAGCATTGGTTCCGCTCTATCGCCTTTTTAATGCGGATAGCATTAAATTGGCGAATATCGTGTCGCACAGTCTTGGAGATCTGTCTGTTTAACCGCCTCAGGCAGGACCAATCGGCTGAAGACTGGACTGTCATTTCTTTTCTCCTTTTCATGAGCTTGAGAGTACGGTCCGAGAGTTCACGAGTCCTACTAACGCGAGGGGCCTTAAAGTAGGTCGAACCGACCGCGTGGACATTTTGCACGAACCTGCTGTTCAAACCGCTCGCTGATTCGCACTCATCTAAGCATTGGAAGCGATTTTGTAGTTCGAGCTGAAAGTTCTCGGGGTTCTGATATTGGGCAGGTGTTGGTCGGAGCGTAGACTTCATCAAGCGTTACCTCTCGACTTTCGTGCTAATATTCAAGATGCCCCTGACTAGTCGGTGATCACTCCCAATTTTAATACTGCTGATCACTGAGACATCATTGAATATGTGTCGTTTGTCCGACAAGATGAAGTCAATCTCGTTTTTTACTGAACTATCAGGGCTTATCCAGGTCCATTTCCGCTAGGGCTGCTTCCTGAAGAAGGAATTCATCATGTAGAGGCCTTCCTTCTCCAGAAAATCAGCCAGCATCTGGCCCCTGTGGTTCCGCTGCCCGAAACCATAGTTCCCCACTTTCAGCTCATCGTCTGTCCTTTTGCCTAGTTTCGCGTTAAAGTCTCCCATAACCACCTTGAAGTAGGTTTTAGACGAGTGGATGGCCTTCGAGATATCCTCATATAAGGCCTCCACCTCGTCGTCGGAGTGTGTCGAGGTCGGTGCGTAAACCTGTATGACCTTCAACGAATACCGTTTGGTTATTCTGAGTGTAAGGTACGCCACCCTGCTCGACACACTCTCAATCCTCTCCACGTTGCCTACGAGAGACCTGCAAACGATAAACCCGACATCTCCTTGGGACTGGTGGTCGCCCTTCCGGTGGAAGAGAAAGTTCCCGGACTGGAGAATTGTCGTGCCCTCACCCTCTCTTCGGACTTCTGACAACCCTATAATATCCCAGTGGATCTTGCTCAATTCCTCTTCTAGCTCGGTGATTCTCTCATCGGTCCGAAGTGTCCGAACGTTGTGCGTTACCAGGGCCAGAGGTCGTTGTTTATGGTAGCCTATCCGCGACCGGAGATTCTTCGCACCCCCTGCTCCACCGTTACCGGGCCCGCTACCGTTAGGCCACGGAATAGCGGAGCTGCCGTGACTGGGGGCCATTTTGTATCGTGTGCTCGTTATGGGGGACAGTGCCGTAATCGCCACGCTTGGCAGGCGGGTTGGCGATCGCAGTGGATGTTGTTAATACTCGAGGGAGTGCTGCTGCCCACTCTCCCGGTATTCCCTCAGTCGGCTCTTACGACTCCCGTGGGTAGAGAGGGGTGGGACAATTCTAAAGCCGGGCCCACACGGCCAAATAAAGAAATAAGCATATTTAATATACAAAAAATAAATGTACACAAATGATAAAACAATGGTTATTAAAATTAAATTATCAAGAAACAGAACAACTTTTTGAGATAAATATATAGACGTAATACACATAAAACAAAACAAACACACACACACACACACACACACATACCTACACACACACACACACACACACACACACACACACACGCACATACCTACACACACACACGCACACACACACATAGACACCAACACACACGCGCGCATGTGCGCACACAATAGAAATGTGTACTGCCAATTTTTTCTGTGGGGTCCTGGTGTCCTGAAATACAGGCCTCGGCTTAGTTTAGGCACCAGTCTCCCACAAATTAAACAACAAATGTTTTTATGTTTCAAATTTGTATCTTTGTATCTTAACCTGTTCTACAATAGAATTACCTGCCGTTTACGACAATCTTCTGTCAGAGGCCGGCACTTCCTCAGTCGAGCCGACCTATTCATGCTGGGAGAAGCAATACATTACCACCCGAGAATGTCAAAATAAATGCGCTTAACTAACTATAACTAGATTAATTGGTAGACTTAATTAGTGGTAGATTACTCATTACCATCAGCCCTTCATCGTCCACTGCCGGACATAGGCCTCCCCAAAATGTGGAGGTTATACCATAATCGCCACGCTTGGCAGGCGGGTTGGCGATCGCAGTGGAAGTCTCTAGTACACAGGGGAACGCTGCTGCCCGGGCCCCCGGTAATCCCTCAGTCGGCTTTTACGACTCCCATGGGAAGAGACGGGGTGGAGTTATTCTTGGTACCGGCCCCACATGGTGAACGGTAGATTACTCATTAATATCAACTAATTAATGAATTATGAAGATATTATTATTGCTTATAGTGGTTGACGAGCCATGGCCCACCTGATAACGATTTGTAACCTCTGCTCCTCAGATTATAAAACAAAAGGTCTGCTCATTGATTCACCTACACTAAGAGTACTGTCTAGCCGCTCACCATTTCATTTCGATTTTGAGGAGGTAAAATGGGTATAATACAAGTTTTTTAGCTGTCTGACAACTTAGAGTAGATTGTTGGTGAACGTCAGGCCTGGTGTTTTGTGATGTCTCCTCCTTCTCCTTTGTATGATGTACAACTCAATAATGAATACTTCGGAATTTTCAATGCGTTTATTACGTCGTAACAAGGAAAATTACAGACAGTTAAATCTTAGCTTTAGTCGTCACCACAGTAGTTGACAGAATTTGAATTTTTATATAAAGAAAAACAGTTGCCGATGGGAGGTAAAAGCTAAAGTGAGAACGAATGAATGAAAGCTCCCTCTCGCTCGAAGTTTGGTTTTGCTTCGCTCCTCTTGTACTAGATGGCGTGAATCGATGCCGTTAACATGCCTCCGGCCTTGGAAGTACCAGGTTCCAAGGTTGCCTTAATTTTCAGCTAAGGGGAGTGGACATATTCGCGGAAATGCTCGCCGAATTATCCCGGTCGCCGTTTTAATGCTAGCAACCCTTGAGATGCCATCTTTGCCAGGAAAGGTTTCTTCCACTCGTCCCAGGTGCCACTTGAGGGGAGGCAAATTGTCTTCCTTGATCACGACCAGAGTATTAGGAGTGATGTTGTCTCGATCCATCTGCCACTTAGTCCTCTTCTGTAGCTCGGATATGTATTCTTTGGACCAGCGCTGCCAAAAGTGTTGCCTCATTTGCTCCACTCGGTCATAACGGAGAAGACGTTGCGTAGGTATAGCTGTAAGATCAGGTCCAGCAGGTACAGTGAGTGGACGGCCAATGAGGAAGTGAGCTGGGCATAGAGGTTGCAAGTCATTGGGATCTGTGGATAGAGGAGCCATAGGTCGAGAGTTTAGGACGGCTTCAATTTGTGATAACACCGTACTTAGCTCTTCGTAGGTTAGACGTGCGTTACCTAATATGCGAGAGAGATGAAATTTGCACGACTTGACGCTCGCTTCCTACAAACCTCCCATGTGTGGAGAATAGGGAGGTATAAATTCGAATTTAATTGAATTATTTGTAGTGAAATCGAAAATATCAGTTCTAGCGGTATCTAAAAATTTAGCAAACTTTTAAAGCACCTACAAATGTTTTACCGTTATCAGAAAAGATATGCGAGGGTTTACCACGTCTAGACATAAATCGTTTCAGTGCCAGTAAATATGCCTGCGTTGTGAGGCTAGAGACCAGCTCTAAATGTACAGCGCGTGTTATGAAACAAACAAAAACACAAATGTAACATTTCACTAACTTTGCCCCCCTACCTGTGCGGTTTAACATGAACAATGGTCCAGCATAGTCAACACCACAACGTATAAAGGGATGTCCTGCTTCTAACCGTTCAGGGGGTAAATTACCCATTTGTAATTGAAATGGTTTAGCTCGCATACGTGCATATCTCATACAGGCATGCACCACTTGTTTGGCTAAATTACGCCCTCTTAGAGGCCACCAAGAGTCTCTTATCGTGGCTAACAGTAATTGTGGTCCCGCGTGTAATAAAACCTTATGTTGATGGCAAAACAGTAGCCGCGTAAACGTATGTTTCGAACAAAATAACAAAGGATGTTTTTTATCATAGGCAAATGATGACTCATTTAATCTGCCTCCTACTCTGATTAAATCGTGATTATCTAAAAATATATTCAAGGAAGAAATATTACGTGGGAATTTTTTATTTAATGAATTGTATTTTAATTTATCATACATTTCTGAAAAGGATTGATATTGTGATGTTCGTGTTAGAAATGTTGTGGAATTATTTAACTCGTCTAATGAAAGACAGTCTGTGATGCGATTGCCCTGTATTTTGTTACGGCCATTACTAATGAACCGTAAAATATACGCAGTTACGCGTATCATACGAGTATAGGAGGAAAAACGCTCAAACGGAAAAACATACTGAATTTTATGACTCACCAACGATGTCGTGATCAACTTTCGTTCAGGTAAACTATCATAGTCAACATCCTGAACGTTAACTATATAGTCACAATTATAAGAGTGCAAAAACTGAGGTCCCTCCCACCACAATTTACATGTCCTAAGTATATCTAACTGCACTCCTCGCGATAATAAATCAGCTGGATTTTGATTGCCAGCGATGTGATACCACTGTTTATCTCCCGTGAGTTCATTTATTTCGACTACACGATTTTGCACGAAAGTTTTCAATAAATTTGGTGACATTCTTATCCAACCCAACACTATTGTTGAGTCTGACCAAAAATAAACTTTATTGAACTTTAATCTTAACGAATGTGAGATTTTAGCATATAATTTTGCACCTAACAATGCGGCGCACAGTTCTAAACGAGGTATACTAATTGGTTTGACGGGAGCGACCTTACTCTTCGCACATAATAAACGCACCAATATTGATGTATCTGTGTATGTACGTATACGATATGCTGATATATATATATATATATATACAAAAAATATGCAACTCTATTGTATTTTCATTCGTATTATCTCCTAAAACATAACGTGGAATGCGCAAGTTATTCAAATACCTTAGGTTACTAATAAAATTTTGCCAGTTTAATAATATAGATGTGGGAACTGGATCATCCCAGTCTATCTTTGCTAACCACAACTTTTGCACTATTATCTTCGCGATTATAATAGTTGGTGTAAGCAAACCTAACGGATCATATATTTGTGCAATGATGGAAAGAATAATACGTTTTGTAGCTTTATTTACGCTGTAGTCGCATTTTGTATTAAAGTGAAGTTCATCTGTGGTGTAATACCATCCTAGGCCTAATGTTTTAGTTTGATAATTGTTACCAAAGGATAAATCGTTCGAATTTTGTGACTCATAATTTAACGAATTAAATGTCTACTTCCTTAGGGGGAAACAACCTGATTCCAGAACCTGAGATACGCTTGTACATATTTCGAGTAACCGATCGCGATCCTGATGTCCCGTAATTAAGTCATCGACATAAAAATCCTCATTAATCACCCTAGCGATAATGTCATCACTGCATTCCATCGCGAGTTGTTTTAAACATCGAATACTTAAATATGGTGCGGATGCCGTGCCGTATGTAACTGTATTCAGTCGATAAACGCCTATATGCCGCAGATGCTTTCTCCTGCCAAAGAATCAATTGCAAATTTCTTTGATCAGGCTGTATTAAGATCTGTCGATACATTTTCTTAATATCCGCACATGCAACGTATTTATATTGGCGGAAACGAAGTAATATAGAAAATATATCATTTTGCAATGATGGCCCAATGTGTTGTATGTCATTTAACGACTTGCCCGATGAAGATTTAGCACTAGCATCGAATACAACTCTGAGTGTGGTTGTTGAACTATGCTCCTTATATATACCATGATGCGGTAAAAAATAATATGGTGAAGAATATGATTCTGATATGCGACTCATGTGACCTAATTTTAAATATTCTGCCATAAAATCCGTATACATTTGCCTATAAACGTGTGAACTTCGTTGTAGCTTACGCTCAAGCGCTAAAAATCTATTCTGTGCCATTGCTAATGATTCGGATAAAACATCAGCTGATTGACTTAAAGGAATTCGCACAGAAAAACGACCTTTATTGTCGCGTAAAGTAGTTTGTGTGAATAAATTTTCGCTTGCAATTTCATCCTTCGTAAGTTTAGTATGGGTTGAAGATATTTCTTCTAGTTCCCAGAATCGTTCGAGTTTTGTGTCTAGTGTTTGTGCGTGATTACACTGAATTCGATTTATTTGTGAAATCCTTTTATTAACCGAACCAGATATGACCCAACCAAGTTGTGTGTTTTGTAAATAAGGTCCATTAGGTAGACGAATTAAGCCTTCACTTAATAACTCCCAGAATTTATCTGCGCCGATCAATAGTTCTATTTCATTAGACGAATAAAAGTCCGGGTCGGCAAGCTTTAAATTATCGGGTAAGTGAATATAATTTGAGTCATATATCGTGGGTAATTTTGCGGTGATACGAGGTAAAACTAAGCAATTAATGTGTGTGTTGTATGAGCTTGTTTTAGATCGCATTTGAATATTGCATAGTTGTGTAGACTGCGTAACGGAATTACCAACACCTATGACTTGTACAGTGGACTGTATTAATGGAATGTTGAGACGACTGCATAAACCTTCCGATATAAAACAATGTTGGCTGCCATTATCGAGAAGCGCTCGTGTTGTGTGATATATGTTGTGTTTGTCCGCGATCTCGACTAATGCGGTCGATAATAACACCTGATTAGAAAAATAACGTGTATGTGTATCATCGTCCTTGTAAAGAGTGTGAGATTTGTGAGATGCGATATGAGATAACGGCAAGTTTGCGTGTGTGATAGTACTAGGCTCAGGCTGAGTTATTATATTCTGTGTGTGTGAGATGTTTGCTATAGGTAGTGAAGTATGCGCGTTACTACTAGTAAACTCATTATGAATTAGTGTGTTGTACTTTTTGTTACAAAGCTTGCATGATCCGAACCAACATTCTTTTACGGCGTGACCGAAACGTAAACAATTACAACAAAGTGACTTTTTCCGAATTACATTTAATTTATCTGTGCTGGTTAATGCAAGAAAATCTTCGCAGGAGTATAAGGGATGGTTCGAATTGCACATAGGGCATATATAACGTCGCGAATTAGCTTTTTTAGTAGTTTTGTATGTAGTGACGTGACTGTGATTTTAAAGACGACGACTTTTTAATGTAGCTATTATTTCGAGTGTCAACTGTGCTATTGTGGTTTGAGGGTTTAACGGTTTCTAAGAAATCTGCTCGGTCATATGTTCCGTCAAAGTTGGGCAAAGATATAGTGGGCAATTTTATACCGATTGGTTTAGAATTTTGACACTGAGACGTTTGATTTAAAATGCACTTACATTTAGCGATAATGCTGTAATAAATATTTTCGAAAATTTCTCTTTCTTGTAATTCTTGTTCTACCTGGCTTTCTGAAATGACTAGGTCTAGTTCGTCCTGAATAGTAGAAAAGGTATCAAATAATATTTTTGCTTTTTGAAAACGTTCTGATAACTCTGCTTTTTGAATTTCTGTAACGTTACTTGGGTCCTCTATAGATTGTACATATTTTGTGAATAAAGTGAATTTACCTTTAACAATACCACGTTTTTTAACTAAATCTCGAATAATTGTATCACTACTCTCAGTTTCTAGAACATATTGCGCCTTTATCGACATTTTGTATGCGTTTAAATTTGTGAGAAGCGATGATCAAGTACTTACGGTTTGGATAATGTGACGTACTTAGGATGTTAATGCACCCGTTGCCACTGAACACTGGAATTTATATAAAAACCGTTGTTAGCACAAATGAGCACAGAATTAGGGAAGGAAATTAGATGGATGGCCTGACCGTTTGCTGCAGGTGATGCTGCTCCTGAATGATCCGGCTCGAAGGACCAAATTTTGTTGGTGAACGTCAGGCCTGGTGTTTTGTGATGTCTCCTCCTTCTCCTTTGTATGATGTACAACTCAATAATGAATACTTCGGAATTTTCAATGCGTTTATTACGTCGTAACAAGGAAAATTACAGACAGTTAAATCTTAGCTTTAGTCGTCACCACAGTAGTTGACAGAATTTGAATTTTTATATAAAGAAAAACAGTTGCCGATGGGAGGTAAAAGCTAAAGTGAGAACGAATGAATGAAAGCTCCCTCTCGCTCGAAGTTTGGTTTTGCTTCGCTCCTCTTGTGCTAGATGGCGTGAATCGTGGGGTCCTGGTGTCCTGAAATACAGGCCTCGGCTTAGTTTAGGCACCAGTCTCCCACAAATTAAGCAACAAATGTTTTTATGTTTCAAATTTGTATCTTTGTATCTTAACCTGTTCTACAATAGAATTACCTGCCGTTTACGACAATCTTCTGCCAGAGGCCGGCACTTCCTCAGTCGAGCCGACCTATTCATGCTGGGAGAAGCAATACATTACCACCCGAGAATGTCAAAATAAACGCGCTTAACTAACTATAACTAGATTAATTGGTAGACTTAATTAGTGGTAGATTACTCATTAATATCAACTAATTAATGAATTATGAAGATATTATTATTGCTTATAGTGGTTGACGAGCCATGGCCCACCTGATAACGATTTGTAACCTCTGCTCCTCAGATTATAAAACAAAAGGTCTGCTCATTGATTCACCTACACTAAGAGTACTGTCTAGCCGCTCACCATTTCATTTCGATTTTGAGGAGGTAAAATGGGTATACAAGTTTTTTAGCTGTCTGACAACTTAGAGTAGATATCTAAATATTTATTCAAGAATAGACTAACATTAAATCAAGCCAAGTTCAAGCTAAAGAATTGGTGACAGTACCGTGTGTTACTCGAACCATTTGGAGCCACTTTTGACCCCCTCATAACTCACAAACTATTACACTTAAACATGTCCTATGGGCCATGTGGGGCCGGCTTTAAAATTGTAACACCCCTCCACCCATGGGAGTCGTAAGAGACGACTGAGGAAATACCGAGGGAGTGGGCAGCAGCACTCCCTCGAGCATTAACAACATCCACTGCGAGCGCCAACCCACCTGCCAAGCGTGGCGATTACGGCACTATCCCGCTATATATTAGCGAAACACATGTTGTGGCGTTCTCTTGGGGAGGCCTATGTCCAGCAGTGGAATTTGAAAGGCTCAAATAGTTATTTAGATATTAACGTCCAAAAATTGTCGTTTTTATCACTGACTGACCTATAGATCAAAACCCTAACCCAGTTCCAGATAACCTAGAAAGTTTAAATTTGGCATCCAGATAGGTAGCGGGTAAAGGTGGGTGATAAATAACGTCACGACGAAAAAGTCACTGCGATTAGTCGTTAAAACATGTCGCTGTTACTTAGCGCGAAGTAACAACGTTCCAAAATCACGTATATTGTTCCTACGTTCCCCAAGAACTTCAGTAGTATAATTACCATAGATTTAGGATATACTCCATAGATGGGCAATGTAAACTACCGAATGAGACCAAAAACCAATTATTTATGTGTGTGTGAGTTGTCAATGTGTGCATTGAAAGTGCTGCGCATGAAGTTATGATTGTTATCGATATCGATAACAGTGTACGATACTAAAAAATACTTTTGAAAAGGTTTTGAGAGTAACATAGAAAGCAAATAATATTCCATGTATATTTCCGTCAGTCTCACTGGTGAGACGATCGGGAATTGTTATTCTTTTTACCCGATCGTTTAATTAATCTTGTTGGCGAGACGAAAGGGATAATTTTATTTAAAGTCAACAATTTCAGATTTTGCTTTTAGCAACCTCCTACAATTTCCTGCTACCCTGGTACTTGAATGCGTAATTCATAAGTATTTAAAAAGAAAGATGATTATTGATTAAACTACAAAGACTCCTGCTATCTTAGTACTATTTGCCCCTTGGCGTAGCGTGTAGTGTAACCGACCTCCTTGCACCAGGTCGTGGGTTTGATTCCCACTCAGGACAATTATTTGTATGATGAACATAGACATTTGTACTGCGTCTGGGTGTTTTCTATCTATTTATGAATGTATTTAATATATATATATATATATATGTATTATATCCGTAATCTGGTAAGTTTGGGACCAGAGGACGTTGTGTGAAATGTCCGTGAATATTTATTTATTTTATTTATTTAGATACATTTATTGTAGGTAAGTAGGTACATTAGATAAGCAGTAACTTGCAAGACCAGTAGTAAAACACAGACATCGAAGGAAATTGCATAAGGTACATAAAGTTACAATATTTTCCCATTTGTCTCACTAAAATGTTAGTGAAACGATTGGAAATTTAATATATTCCTAAATTCTGAATCGTCTCACCAGTGGGACGAGCGATAATACACGAAACTGCTACTGTAACCAGAAATTTATGGAAGAGGCCAGAAAATATAAAACACAGATTTAATTAAATGTTTATTAATTATATAAGTATATCAAATATCAAAATAAAAGTCGCGGGACGTCTACCAGATGTGAAAACATCCAAATTATTTTGTAGAAATAATAATTAGATAAAATGATCATAACTTTTGCAATGTGTTTTTGTATAAAATTATGACATTTAAAATAACGGAAATGGACATAAATCATCATATCCATGGCGGATATCATCTAGGACTGAAGTACTTGTCAAAACGAATCAAACGATTTCAAAGTTGTTGGGATTGCGGCGTTTTATAGCATAGTGCTCAAGGCCACCGGGCTCCATCATCAGACCCTGAATATCATGTAGGACTATGATACTATTCAGGATAAAAAATACTAGGGTTATATCGTTTTATAACGGACTACCTATGGCCACCTTCTAGCCCCATCATCAGACCCTGGATCTGAAGACAAAGTACTCGTTCGAAATGTTTCCAAAGTCGATGGAGTTGTGTCGTTTCATTACAGAGTTACTGTGGCCACCTTCCAGCTCCATCATCAAATCAGCTCCATGTCTTCATAATATTGCATTGTCACGCAATATACATATGCATGTAAAATTTCAGATCAATCAGAAACCGGGAAGTGTGTCAAATTTAACTTGAGAATTTGAACGGGACAAGTAAAATAAAAGCGTCGCCACTCTGACAGCCAATTTTACCCTCCCTCCGCATTAGATGTTTCACATCAATAATAGGTACTAAATTAGATACCAATACATTTTGTTATAAAATTGTCGAATGCTAACTTTATTAACCTTTAGCAATTTGTGCTCAATTTCTCCTTTCACCAAAATCGATTCAGCAATTTAGTTATGAAACCGTAATCATACTTGTAATTGTATTATGTATGTTAATAATAGTTAATATTGTTGTTATCCGACCATTAAAGTCGATATCAACAAATAAATCAAGGCCATCGCATCACTAAGAATTAGGTCATTAATCTCCTCATATTTCCGTATTTGTAATTTCTCAAATATTACTGTTTCGTGTACCCCAAATCATTTTAATAATATAATAAACAATTTTCTCATAATATTTTCTCCAAATCTGATAAATTTGCGTAACCGTTATTTTGAATTGAAGATAATAAATAAATAGTAAACTTACTGGTGAAATGAGTAATCCTGTGGATTATCATTCTTTGAAGAACTTGGTACTGCACAAGTAACCATCGTTATAGCGTTATTATAACACTGGTAAAGACTTTAATTACCTTAAATAATCACCAAATCATACACGCGTAAACTTGACAAGGCCGCTACAGGCCGGTAACAAATAAATTTAGGTCTCGTTGACAGCATCACTCTCTCTCTCGTTCTAACACATCACAGTACCATTAGCTTCGGTGGTTCTCTTTCACTCTTATAGCCTATCTATGGAGTATATCCTAAATCTATGATAAATACCAATAGTTGTCTTTGTCACTCACATCACGACAATACGTAACATGGAACGACTGAACGACCCATGGAACGACCTTGTAACGAACACGAACGAAACTGCCCGAAGGGCCAATGCAAAAGTATAGGTGCCAGGAGTAGTACGTATAACCAGAAAGTGACAGGTGTGACCGAGTAATCGACGTAACAAAATCACGTTGATTTGTCACTGTGACTTTATTGTCACAGGAACGCCAGTCACGACGATCGAAAAATAACGCTTTTCCCCAAGTCTAGTAGTGGGGTGAATACAAAGGAATAAATCAGAAACTAGTAATTTTTTATCAGTTTTTTTTTTAATTAATTGATTCTGTTAGGAACACTTACTTATAGTGCCTGTAATAATGTATGTAAGAATAAGCAAGAACTTATAGTGAATGTAAGAATCAGCAATAAAAATTGATGACAAGATGGCCGGTCTTTGTGGAGCTTAAGGTCTTCACATTTTCAAAGGTACAAGAAAATGTAAAAAGTAGGAAAATATAAAGTAAATTAACAAAAACCCTTAGGTATTAATTTTATTATGAATAAGTACCTACTAATAATTTCTGTATATGTTGCACATGGCAACAGATATAGAAATTATTATGGGGCCAACCAAGAATAGCTGCACCCCTATGGGAGTCATAATATTTTGATTACAATTTAGTTTTCTGTTTAGATGAATGTTTTATTCAAAATTATTAATTATCAAAGAATACTTACGAGTGAAATGTATTCTTCCTATCATTATTGTGGTTTTGAGACGCGTTGTGACATCCTTTCACGGTGCAGTAAGTCATTTTTAAATAAAATTATGCAACATGTTTACAATGACACTTTATCATTGACACTGACAGAAGGAGCAACGCAGTTAGCCTTTTAAGGCTAACTTGAAAGTGCTTCATTCCGTTTTAACCTACTCGGGTTCTAAGCGTTATTATTTTAAAGGCCCAAGAATACAGGCCTGCTCAAATCGTTGACAGATTGCCGCAACTACGTCATAATGACGTCAGATTTTCCTTGCCGTTTTTCAAATAAAATTATTTAGGGTAATAACAGATGATAGCATTTTAAAAATAATAATACCAATCATTTACTCATCAAAAATGAATGTTTAATTGTTTACAGTAATTATAATTTCAGAATTTATAGTCTAAATTGGTTTATTTATATAAAAAGGAATCTAAGTTATTAATATGAGCAGAATCGTAGTTATTAGTCTGGCAGCATAGCGTGGTTGTTGTATATGACAGATACATGACAACTATCGCTTTTAGCCGTTTCTCTTTCAAACCAACGAGAAAACTAGCTCGTACTCTTTCTGTTAACATTGAATCTCAAAGTTTTTCCAACCATAGTGATATGTTACATGAAAAATATACAAACTAATAAGTGAAACAGTTGTAGGTACTTTTACTATTGTTTCGTATGGTGAGTGAGAGCGCTGAGGCCCTCCTTATCCTCTCCTTGTTATTCTTCCTTTTAACTGCCTATCACTTTCCTTAGAGCAGGAGTCGCGCGAGTGATGCCTCTGGTCATCTGTGTGTTGCTAGCGTCTATAGACTACGGTAACCGCTTATCATAAGTGGTGGTGGGTATTATAAAAAAAAATAAAGCTGGTTAGAATGGAGAATAGAACGTTTAAATAGAAAATTTCAAAACAGGCTAGAGGCTAATTTATAAAGTGCCTTTATAGAGTAGTATTAATATATCCAACCAGCTCATGGCGATAAATTGGAGTATATTTAAATATTTTTTTATAATTTTGTACGCCAAATAAAAATTCCACCATTTTTCTAATCCAAGTCACGCTTATAACTCGCGACTCATCTTAAAATTTTTAATCCTTACTATAATATAAATGTGAAAGTGACTTTATTTGTTAGTTTTTCTGTTACGCTTTCACGGCGTAACTACTGAACCCCAGCGTACTAGAGCTCAGAAAAGGACACAGGCTATATTTCATCCCGAAAAAATGAATGATTTCTTCGGGTTAGGTTAGGCTATTTTTGTATAAAGCTAATTAAATTGCAGTAGTGCGACATATTTATATTCTGAAACCACCCGGACGGAGTTGTGGGTATAGTCTAGTTTAATATATTTTAGCTTTTATAGACAGTAGCTAATACTTTTTTATTTCAGACTTCTAACCTTTAAGGGGTTTGTGGGTAAATTGTGGGGAAAAAAAATTTGAGAGCCAATGCTGCCTTGTTGATGACGTATGCACGGCAAAATTTTTTATGTCACTTCGCGATTTCGCGAGCAGGCCTGTATTTCTGGGCCATGATGAGAACTATTTCTATCCTTTTTACGTACGCATAGCCACCGGTGGTTTTACTATCGTCAACAGAACGCCATTCGCCCGGACGGTACATTGCTTTTTGTTAAAAAGAAAGTTGTTACCCTTGCTTGACAAACTGGTGATATATTATTTGTCAAGTATAATAACTATTTTATCCATAATAATAATTAAAAACACTTAACACACGTAAATAATAACATACTGACGTTATAAAACACGAAAAAAACATTACATTCCACAATTTTTACATCCTTGACGAGATGTCAACCTTGACGTAAGTAATGACGTTTCGGTTCATTTTGAGTGCCGGGCGCAAGCGATTTTACAACTTGTTTTTACAAGAATACAGTTTATATTGGCTTGAGTAATTTTAACTTTAACATAGAATACAGACTAATAAAAGTGTTGCAACTTTAAAAAGACATTGACCTCTAACAAAATTTGAAGTGGGAATATTTTTAGCGGAGCGGGGTCCCTTTTTTTTTACTTCTTAAAATTAGCGCTAGATGGCATATAAGACATGAAACCCACATTACTACTTTTTGAAATTAGCGCTATCTTTGTGATTTATTGAAAACGACTTAGTAAGACCAATAGATTATTAGTTACTTATCAAATAATAAATTTTATTGCGAAGAATGAAGATTAGGATGCGTGCAGTTTTGGATTTTCCAAAGTATTTGTATAAGTATTTCATTACTTTCCGATAGTACCCATCTTATCCAGTCTCGGGCCCTGGAAATACTTACTAGATAGAGCCGGCCGATTCTGGCTATCACCAGATAAAACACACGTACTCGTAGGTAGTCTCGATTAGGTCAGCGCCGAATAGGAAGTAACCAGAGTAATTTTTAATTGATTATCATTCACGTAATTACAGTTTAAAATAAATATAATCGTTTGAATAACACAAACAGAAAACAACTGAATACACGGCACCGGCAGTAACCGCAAGATATTGATTAAACTAAATGAGAACACGCAGTTTCATTAATTAAGAGGAAACCGTTCATGAAAACAATCATTATATACCTGCATAGGTAGTAGATATATTATTATGTAATGTGTGTCTCTTTGAGTGGAGCAGACATTCTATAGATTTCATACTTTTGTGTCTGCCATTCCTATTATTTGTCTAAACCATATTAATGTACTTCTTAATTATTTGGTAATATAAACAGCCACGGGAATAAGAAAACTAGAAAGAATAGGAAGATGACCGGTAGATTGAGCTAGATAAATTAATTCAATAAACATTGATTTTATGGGATTGCTTGTATGTACGGTACGGTCTGTAAGGTCGAATTTTGACCACTGGATGACAACTAGTGTATTATTATGACGCATAAAATAAATAAATAGCATACAAAAATAACCTCTCAGTAAAGAATGATAAATAAGTGGCTAAATGGTTAATTAAGTAGTCACGGATTTAGTACATAACTAGGTACTTTGTAAGCACGACGGCGACTTTCTTAACTTGCAGTTTTCATATTTTTGCGAGCTCGTTGAAAATTCACAGACACTCATAGCATATTTGATGAGTTTACTATGAAGTACCAACATAAAAAATATATGAAGAGGGGATCTTTCTACGTAATATAAACAGCGCATAGAGCTTAACATATGACCGATACGTGAAGCTGACAGAGCCGGTTGAGTATTCAGCCCTGAGGGGGATTCTCCAGACGCATCTCGCCCGGTACCCTCCGGAGGTAAAC
Organism: Leucoma salicis; assembly: GCA_948253155.1. Classification (NCBI taxonomy): domain Eukaryota; kingdom Metazoa; phylum Arthropoda; class Insecta; order Lepidoptera; family Erebidae; genus Leucoma; species Leucoma salicis. The sequence continues at coordinate 18,752,432 of OX411818.1, forward strand.
ATACATTTTTCAGTTCTGCCATGTAGATTAGTTCAAAGTCCTTCGACTATAGTGCCCCCTTCGTGACTAGATAGCCTCCAGCCATTAATTCCTCGCCGGGTGGCAGAGCTTAGAGTGGCAGAGAGATTGAGATTTCCTTCCCTGCCGTTGAAAATACCCTCGGTCCTATCTTTCAGGACTCCGCGTCAGGCTGAACGGTGGTCTGTATCAGATCATACCCAACGCTTGCAAAGCAAGCAAAGAGCCTGTTGCCACTCGGGCTAAAAGTCCCGTCTGAACCTCAACGGCAGACCTCCGGCCTATCCACTGTACCCTCTGCTAATCAGGGGATACGTGGATACCCGGTATACTAAAATATAGATCAAAATGTTTGAAAAATCACGCCATCAAATAGTATGAATTTTAATTGCAAAATTAAACTTACTACATTGGATGAATGCATGTAAATGCTTTGCCGATAGATGGCGTTGGTCCTTAAGACAAATGTGATGAGGAAATTCGGTATTTTTAGAAATGGTACGATAGCTCAATGAATCAGAGCACTTCCCCGGAAATGAAGGGATGCAGGTTCGATTCCTGCTCGTACTAAAATACTCTTTTTCCTTATTCACAAATTATAATTTGTACTTTAAGAGTAGCTGAGCATGTCAAGTGCTAAAATATAGATCAAAATGCAGACATGCTATTTTTGTGGAGAAGATTACATTGAAATCAATGGGCAGCCAGTTAATGATTGGATTCAGTGCAATTCCTGTAAGCAATGGAGTCACAAGATGATGCACGGCTTACTAAGGAGAAGGCATATTTCTTTATGACAACTGCACTGATACCTGATTATGATTACGTAGTTATATTTTATCAATTGTTACTTAACTGACCGTGTATTCACTTTGCCCTATGGCCCTATCCACTTTACCCGTGAGGGTAGGGCAAAGAGGATAGCTGTACCAATTGCAATTTTCTAAATATTTTAAATAAAAGACTGATGTTACATAATTTTTGTTAACTATATCAATAACTTTGATAATGTTTGATTAATACTCAGTCATTATTTTATTTCTGTGTCTATTGGTTTTTTTTACCACAGACCGGCAAAATTTAAGGTGTCCGCTTTGCCCGGACTTCCCCTATAAGTCATGATCGGCTTAATGTTGATAGCAAATGGGGAATTTTGACGAACTGTTATATACTATACGGCTTTCGTTAAGCAGCGATCGTAGTAATCCGATACACAAGGAGCCAAATAAAGGAGTTTGCACTAATTAGGTTGGTAAACGAATCCCGGCCACCTTTTTTTTTTTTTTTTTTTTTTTTTTGTTGTCGCTGTGGAAATGCATTTACGCATCCCCTCCGTCAGTGACAAACGAAGGGGTATGTAGGACTCGCCGGGTGCTCAGATCTTAGTTGCGCCCGGAATACCGACTAAAACCACAGCGGCCCCTTCCACGCCTGTTAGCGGGGCGCCAGAGGGTCGTCTTTCGACATTCTACTCTGACGCCCCAGGCAGTTGGCCAACCGGCCACGTCCTGTCGTAATCAAGGCGGTGGGAGAAGGTGAGCGTAGCGACGCCTCCTGCCCCCTGGTCGCCGCCGGCGGAGCGAGTTGGCGTGGGCCAACGCCTCACGTTCCCGCTCCGCGGCCTCCTTCCGTGCAATTACAGCCTCACAGAAGGAGGCAACGGCCGACCAGAACCCGTCACCGTCAAGCATTCGGCTTACTACGGCCGACAGCGACAGGTCTCTTCCAATTGCCATCGACAGGGCGTGGCGCTGGGGCCCCCAGGCGGGGCATTCCTCCAGAGTGTGGCGCACGTCATCAACTTGGGCGCCACACTCGTGGCATCCGGGGGCTCCTTCCCTACCAATACGATGCAGGTACTTACCGAAACACCCGTGTCCGGTAAGTACCTGCGTCAACCGAAAACTGAGGTTGCCGTACCTTCGATTTAACCAGCGGTGGAGGTGCGGTGCAACCGCCTCTAAAGTCTCCCGTCCTGCTCCGGGAGACTCCAGCTCCCCCCTCCACCGCCGGATCAACGTCCTTCGAGCCGCTTCACGCGCTCTGCCCAGACTCCTTTCGGAGATTTCCTCACCCCTGGCCCGCGCTGCAGCACGAAGCCAGTAGACCTCTGCCAGTGCCTCGGCCTGGAGAGGCCAAGGCGGGTCACCTGCCAGCAGTGTGGCTGCGGCCCAGGACACCGTTCGGTACCCCCTAATTGTCCTCACCGCTATGGCCCTCTGCGGACGTCGCAAGAGGGCCCTATTAGAAGCGTTAAGGGAGTCCGCCCAGATTGGTGCACCGTACAGTGCCATAGACCGCAGAATACCACTATAAAGTCGGCGGCAGGACGACCCTGGGCCTCCAGTGTTTGGCAGAAGCCTACCCAAGGCCGCGGCAGAATTAACGAGCCTAGGGGCGAGCTGGGCAAAGTGCAGCCCGAAATTCCACTTACTATCTAGGTGCAGACCCAGATATTTCATCTGGGTCTGCACCGGCACGGCAACCCCCTGCACCTGTAGGCATGCTCCTCGGGGGGGACCTCGGCGAGGGCCATGGAACAGGAGAATCCCGGCCACCTAGCTTAACCTTAAAGCTGAATTGTGTAATAAAGCTCTCCATTGAATTATGCATTCAAGTGGCCTTAGCTGCTGAAACACTGCTGCACATTTACGTAATCTTTCGCATAATTACGCAAAAAAATACGTCTACATAATATTAGCAAGAATATAAAGAATTAACATGTAGGTATTGCACGCCTCATAAGCGAAGCGTTGAGTTGGGTACTACTCTAGTTTCATTCAGAACAACTAATTTTTCAAACTTAAAATCTCTCTATTTATCATATATTGCGCTTTAAAATAAAATATACCCACACGTATCAAGAAAAAACATTATTTTTAACAATCATGATATTTTTGATGCCATTTTTGTTATTTAAACTAGTTAAAAAACTGTTTAAAAACGTTCTGTATTGGACGTCTGTGTTGTAGGTAATGTTTGGTAATACGATAACGACCGAAATACTTTACTAATCGAGTATTTTTTTTCTTTTACGATTCAGTATAACTACGAATAGAGCCCTATCACTTTTCACGATCTGATTCGATGTGGTTTAATTGTTATTAAATAAACAAAAAAATAGTGAATATTTACGCTCGATTCGACACTAAAACCAGCGCTATCCTTATTTCGTGAGAACTATTTCTATAGACCAATATAGAAGTACTTCTTAAAATTAGCGCTAGATGGCGAATAAGACATGAAAACCACAGTACTTTTTGAAATTAGCGCTATCTATGTGATTTATTGAAAACTACTTAGTAAGACCAATACATTATTAGTTACTTATCAAATAATCAATATTATTGTGAAAAATTAAGATTATGAGGCGTGCACTTTTGGATTTGCCAAAGTATTTTTTTATTGCTTATGTGGTAGACCAACCACGGTCCACCTGATGGTGATAACCGTCGCTTATGGACCCTATATCTACCAAGCGAGAGTATTGTCTAGCCACTGCTGACCATTTCATTTCACATATATAAATTAAATAATTAATAGCTATCTCCTGCTACAACGAAAATATCTAACTGAACCATCCATCAGCTTTTCACCGTCCACTGCTGGACATAGGGCTCCCCAAAATGAGGGTTTTACCATAATCGCCACGCTTGGCAGGCGGGTTGGCGATCGCAGTGGATGTTTTTAGTACACAGGGGAACGTTGCTGCCCAGTCCCCCGGTATTCCCTTAGTCGGCTTTTACGACTCCGAGAGACGGAGTGGAGCTATTCTTGGTGCCGGCCCCACACAGAAAAAAAACTGAATGTAATAAATGATGTTAAACTTATAAATTAACTGCATTCGTCAGTTTCGCTGACGCTGACGAATGAGTCATTTAGACATGTTAAATTATGTATATACAATTATACTAGCCTGAATGTACGGCGTTGACCGAACAGCATGTATAGGTATTTTACAGTTTGTCGTGGCTCTCCGTGATCTCACTTTTAATCTGAAAACAGTATCACTCTGGTGCAACTCACGCTGAGATGGAATCTCATCTTTTGGTCTCTATAATTGTTGTAATTATGTTTTTTTTTAATTTTATTGTTTCCTTATATGGGACTAAATAAATCATATTTCTTTCTTTCTTTATCTTTATCGAAAATATAAAATGATAACTACGAGCGAGGTGTGAACCCACAGCTTCTGGATCATAAAAACAAGTACCTACTACGTAAAATCGAAACTAATAGTCACGAGCTGAATTTTAAGAGTTTCGTAAGCTGAATTAACGAAATAAAGGCGTTAGTTAGCCAGAGTGGTGTTGCTTACCACTGCACTGGAAGACTTCTAGAAATTCTTGGACTGGCCCGGACGCAGTATTAACATAAATATCAATTATACATCTATGTGGTCTGACGATTTACGCAAAGCCTTAGGGAGATGAATAGCGACATGCTTATTGTGGAGCTCTCTTGGTTGGTGGAAGTTGTAAGATTACTGGATAATATACCTATACACGGCTAATATTCTCGGCGGAGTTTGGTTTATAGGGTAAGTCATACTGTTGGTTATGAGGTAATACTTGTAAAGTACAAAGTTCAAAGTAAGTCTAACTGCGCAGGGCAGACTGTTTGAAACCGAATGAATAGCGTCGAATCCCAATGACGCACACTCAACGCATACTTAACGGATTATATTATAATGCTGGTCATGTCGGAATTCCCGTGTGAAATTCATTCAAGTCATTAGGGCTAAAGTTAACAGAATGTTTGTACACGATAACAGTCACAAGCATCGGCTAATCTTTGATAAACACATATTTGTTATAATGATGTATTGGTTTAAATTGATTTGCCGTGCCAACTGTTGTGGTGTCCCACTCTCGACAATTTCTTGCGGTCCTCAAATGATTGTTTTGGGTCTGGAACAGTCTGGGTGAACTTTGCCTACGTTGATTGCATGTTTGATAAGTCCCCTACGATACAGGGGTTATAGCTAGTGTAGTGTTGCCTATTAAAAAAAATGCATAGTGTTATTTTATATAACAGGAAACTCACATGTCAAGTGCTAAAATACATATAACAATATTTAAAAAATCGCGCCATCGATTAATATAAATTCTAAAGCCGGCCCCACACGGCGTAGTAACTTGATATACCCGAATAAAAATCAGAGCAAAAGGTGTGATTTGAGAATGCCCTTTTCTCAGGTCTTCATTTGTGCTATTAGAGTTGTAACAGAGCTGTCTGTACATTTAAAGTATATGAGAATGACTGTATTAGGCAGAATTTTTGTATATTTGTTTGTTCGCACATCACTCAAAAACTACAAAACAGATTTTTATTTATTTTTCGTTCCTTAGGATGGCTCCAGAAGGAATGTAACATATTTTCAGTGGCCCGCCAATAAAGGCGGAGAGACGGCACACGGCGGGTTTCTTTAGTGTGTGCAGGCCACACACTGCCCTATTCGTTGCCTCGAACGATGGGGTGTGCGGTTAGGAACATTTTTCCTGCCTAAACAAGAAAAAAACAAAAAAAAAGGGTGGCAGAGCCACGAGTACATGCGCCTGATGCCGCCTTAGCTGAGGCTGCGGGTGGATGTACCGCGGAACTTTCGCCACTCGCAAGGCCTACCGTGAAGGTGTGAATCACTCAAGTAATGTCATACAGTTGCAGTGGTCTGCCAGCAGGCGGAGAGACGGCACACGGCGGGTTAAGCGAGTGAGGGCCCCACACTACCCTGTTCGTTGCCCCGATCGATGGGGTGTCCGTGTGGTGACGGACTAAGAATACGAGTGTCACCAACCCATTCTTTCTCACGGGTGTCGTATGAGGCGACTAAGGGAAGCAAGCAATTATCATCCATTGCATGACTGGTGGTAGGGCTGGGTACCAAGTGGGAGTACTCATTTGGTATCGGGCCCGAGCGGGTTGGTACCACCATCTCCCGTGTGACCGGCCATGAAGCACATCGTTGCGTTTTGGCTGTAGCAGGAGATAGCCGTTTATATTTCATTTCATATCTGTGAAATAAAATGGTGAGTAGTGGCTTGACAATACTATCGGTATATTCGAGTCCATGGGCGACGGTTACCATTTACCATCAGATGGACCGTGGCTCGTTAGCCACTACATGCAATTAAAAAAAAATAAAAAAAATAGAATTTTTTTCCCTGCTTAACAAACAAAAAAGCTATAATTATGTATCCCCAATTTTCTTTAGGCAACTACTAAACTAGCAAACTTATCTCTATGTACTTTCTACGTATTTTTTATGCTCTATGGTCGTATATTATCACTGCTACCATTTATCAGATAACAGGTTATTTATATAGTGTCTGTATCCGTCCATTATAAATATGAGTTTGTCTAGATAAGTGTTAACATACGACACATTAATCTCGCTAAAGGAATATATGAATGCGGAGGGATAATGTAGGAAAGTGCAGTGCCATAAATGGTTTGTTTACATATGAACAGTAGTTGAAGAAATTCAATCTGATTTAATATTGTAGGAGTAAGTAGTTCCTAAAACTTAATAGTATCGTTAAACACAAAGTGAAAAATGTGAAATCGAAAACGTGTTTAGTGTATGTTGCTAAGCATGTCAAATGCTAAAAATATATATAAAAATATCTAAATATTAATAGTATCGTCTGTGGGTGTCACTTGTTTTTTGTTAAGGCGGGAAAAAAATTACCTAAGCGCACATTCCGTTGTTCAGGGCAACAAACAGGGCAGTATGGGGCATCACGCATTAAATAAACCCACCGTTTCGTTCTAAGGCTAAGAACTCACGGAGCGATTTTCACTCGTGCTTGCCGCGGCGGCGGAACTACAGTTTTATTTTAAAACTTATGAAATCGCTTGTTTGTGCGGTTTCCTTGCGACACCCCCCGTTGTTTAGTTAAGTTTAAGACCGCCATGGACACACATTCGAAACGAGCTGTTGCGTTATAGATACTTACTTCACAGAAGAATTAAAAAGAAGGCCTAAAAGGTTCTGGGTGCATACACTGATTCAGGAAAGAGAGCATTCAATGCAATTGCATGAATTTTTATTCTTATTAGTAATATAAAGAGGCATGAAGAAAAGTTCTTTAATTGTTTTCGAATCACCAAGCCTTTTCTTTTGTTAAGGCTCGAAAAAATGTACTCACACAACCCGTCGTTCGGGGCAACGAACAGGGTAGTGTGGGGCCCTCACCCACTAAATAAACCCGCCGTGTGCCGTATCTCCGCCTGTATTGGCGAACCACTGTAACTATGTTACATTACTTCAGTGGAAGATCGCCAAGCCTGCGCAATTTTACTAGTTTCCCGCCGATGCAGCGGCGGGCATTCAATCGCGCAGGCCACGGGCGTTAGTCGCGTCGCGAACTGTGCTTTTAGTACATAGTTTTAAGTTTTTACATATTAATCTGCATTCTACATTAGCATATGATTAGACGTGTTACGCCTACAAGACCTTTCTACCCTACTTATTTATGTTCTATAAAACACATTTAACGGCCTAACGGGTCTATACGCGCATTAAACTTCTCAAAATAGACTATTATTTTGACTAACCTGACTCTACTTGTCGGAGTCTACTCGTGACCACGGCTGGCGCAACTCAGCCGAACCATCGAGATTAGGCGAAATAATAGTATTTTAAGAAGTTTAATGCGCGTATAGATTCGTTAAATGTGTTATAATGAATATAAAACGCGAAAGTTTTAAAAGTATTATTTATGTTCTATTGATAACACTGCTCGAGTTTGATATTAACGCACATATCAAACATATTATGCATAGGTACTTACTAATATTGCACTTATCTATACAAATAAATAGAATTGAAGTGTTTGTGTGTGAATAACAGCTTTTTACTGGATACATATGAAAGTATATACGTTACATATAAAAATATATTTTTTAAAGTTTTTTGCCTGTCTGACTTTCCGTTTGTTCAGACTAATCTCGGAAACGGCTAGACCAATTTGGACGGGACTTTCAATAGCAGATAGCTGATGTTATAATGAGTAACTTAATTAAATAAAGCCTTATTTAGAGAAAATAGCTTTTTTTATTGCATGTATTGGCAGGCAAGCCACGGCCCATCTGATTGTAAATGGTAACCGTCGCCCATGGACTCAACTATACTAAGAGTATTGTCAAGCCGATGCTCACCATTTCATTTCACAAATATGAAATGAAATGAAGAATAAACGGCTATCTCCTGCTACAGCCAAAACGCAACTATGTGCTACATGGCCGGTCACACGGGAGATGGTTGTACCAACCCACTCGAGCCCGATACCAAGTGAGTACTCCCACTTGGTACCCAGCCCTACCACCAGTCATGCAATGGATGATAATTGCTTACTTCCCTTAGTCGCCTCATACGACACCTGTGGAAAAGAATGGGGTGGTGACACTTGTATTCTTTGTAGTCCCAAGGTAACGATTAATTTGATACTCTTGCGGTAGTAGTCTCCGTCTATATTAATGATTAAGTGGTTAAAATAATCTAGAAGGATATTTATACAGCGTTGGATAAAAAAAATCATGTTAAGGATAAAGTCTCAAGTCTTGTAATAAGAATATCCAAGACTAGCATTTGCCCGCGGCTCCACCGCAGCCAAAAGCTAGTTTTTAAGTTATATCTCAGGTTCCCGATACAGTAGCGAGAAAACGTATACCAATTTTTAAGTCTAATCTAGAGGTATCGCATAAAAAAAGTTGCATCAAAATCTGTTCCGTAGCTATTGCGTGATACGCGAATGAACAAGCAGACAAACCGACAAACAGACAGAAAAAAATCCAAAAATAATTGCTTAGTGTTCCTAGACACCCTATATTATTATAGCCTAATACAGTAATTTTTTTCTCAAATATCTTAAATGTACTAGACACAGCTCTGCTACAGCTTTATAATAGTTAGGATACGTAGAGAATATTTCCACATGTTATGGCCTGACACTGATTTTATCTCATACCGCACCGCATCTAATGAAACCCATCACATATTTTAATATAAAAACTCTTCAGGAGCGTTCACGGATGAATGTCAGTATTACGACATAATAGAATTTTGTATGCAATAATTGCATTTTTGTTTTGTTTTTCGAATGATAATTTAATGAGTGTTTATCAATAACAATTATCACTATGAGACGGATTAATTCCGTGCCCACTTCGCTGGGCAAAATTTTTCCTTGTGTTGGAATAATTTTGTGTTTCTTAGTCACGGAGTATGGAAAAAGAGTCTCTTTTTACCGTATATGTACCACGGAGTACGTGGTACATATACCTTTTTTTTGTTTGTTTAGGTGGGAAAAAATGTTCCTAACCGCACACCCTGTCGCTCGGGGCAACGAACAGGGTAGTGTGGGGCCTTACCCACTAAAGAAACCCGCCGTGTGCCGTCTCTCCGCCTTTATTGGCGGGCCACTGGAACTATGTTACATTCCTTCGGTGGTACGTGGTACATATACCTACCGAGTGCTTAGGATTTATTTTATTTATTCTTGGCAGCTAGTGTATTGTGCGAGTATGTGTCTGGTAGCAAAATATATTATTAGTTTTCTGAAGTTCCAACTCGAGATAAGCTAACCATGATAAGCTAAACACGTCTTTCTCGCCTCAACACCAGAGAGAATATTTGACCTTTTTTGTTTGTAATCGGGAAAAAATGCACCCAACTGTACACCCCGTCATCAGGGCTACAAACAGGGTAGTATGGAGCTCTCACCCAGAAAATAAACTCGCTATGTGCCGTCTCTCCGCCTGTACTGGTAGACCACTGGAACTATGTGACATTACTTCAATAGTCCGCCGGCGGTTCACCCTTTTCGGGTATACCTATGAGCGAAGCCTCTGCACATCGGGGGCCTTGCGGGTGGTGAATGTTTCCCGGTCCATCCACCAGCAGCCTCAGCTAGGGTGGCATCAGGCGCAGGTACTCGCACCTGCGCTGCCCCATTTGCTGGCGGTGGTTCGGGTTAGCGTCCTCCCTGGCTCTTCCTTCAGCGAGCTGACTTCCTCGCAGAAGGCATCGACCGCTACAGAATGTTTGGCCCTGAGACTTATATATCGTGAGGGCAAATGAAACTTTGACTGAAAACTGCAGCCTTTTGAAGATATTAGCAAATACGTCGGAATTAGGCCCGTATTCGCGAAATATATGCCAGTTGGCCCACTGCTGGCCCCGTGAGTATTACACTGGAGGATGACAATATGTCAACTGTTTCTTTTTCCTAGCGGTAGAGCCTTGTGTATCTCATCATGAATGAGCCAGCGCGATCGGGGAAGTACCACCTTCTCATAAAAGATCAACTTGTAACAACGGTTGTCACTTTTTTTTGTTAAGGCGAGAAAATATCCAATTCCAAACCGCACACCCTATCGTTCGGGGCAACGAATAGGGTAGTGTGGGATCCTCACCCACTAAAGAAACCCGCCGTGTGCCATCTCTCCGCCTTTATTGGCGGGCCACTGGAACTATGTTACATTCCTTCGGTGGTCCGCCGGTGGGCGGTCGTCACTCCTAACGTTGAGTTTCGTATGGTGAGAGCCGGAGGCCCATATCCCCTCCCTATCCTCTCTTGAGTATCCTACCTATCCTTCCTATCCACTTCCTATCCCTTAGAGATGGCGATGTGCGAGTGTTGCCTCTGGTGTTGCTAGCGTCTAAAGGCAAGTAATATAATGAAATAGTAAAAGTACGGTAAGTGATAAGTGATACATGGGCTTGTTTTCCGCAACTCGACGTCTTCCAATGCGCCTATTTTGCGTGACGGGTTGGCGGCACTGCTCTAGCCAACCCACCTCTACCAAGAAGCCTAGCAGACCCTTGAAGTTGCTGACGAGGCTTTAGGCTACGGTAATCGCTTACCATCACGTGGGGCCGTATGCTTGTTCGCCACTCACGTAGTACAAAAAAAAGAGACGCCTATACGACGAGAAAAAAATACTGTAATAGGCTATCTATTACAGTATTTTTTTCTCAAATATCAAATGTAGAGACATAGCTCAGTTTTTTTTTATTGCTTGTAGTGGCAGACGAGCCACGTCCCTCTGATGGTAAATGATAGCCGTCGCTCATGGACTCAACTATACTGAGAGTATTGTCAACCCGCCGCTCACCAATTCATTTCATCAATATGAAATGAAAGAATAAACGGCTGTCTCCTGCTACAGCCAAAACGCAACCATGTGCTTTATGGCAGGTCACACTGGAGATGTCGCCTCATACGACACCCGTGGGAAAGAATGGGGTGGTGACACTTGTATTCTTAGTCCGTCACCACACGGAAGAATCAGTTAGGTGTATACGAGTATTAGTCTTATAATAAATAGTACAGATTGGCACATTCAGTTGGTTACTCGAAGGAAGATCAGCTAGCTTAGGTTTTTTTTTAATCTTATTTAAATTATTACAGTTTTTATGCGATTATGGTATTACCCAAATACCATAATGTCTTACTAAAGATAAAATACTAAAAGTTTCATACAATCTATACAAATAAATAAAATTGATGTGTCGTAAGACAAATGTGATTAAGAATTTGGGATGATCGAAAGGTCAGTAGGGTAGCTCAGAGGCTTAGAGCACTTCCCCGGATTGGAAAAGATGCGTGGTTCGATTCCCGCCCCTACCAAAAATCTCTTTTTCTTTATTCACAAATAATTTGTACTTTAAAAAGTAGCGGAGCATGTCAATTGCTAAAAGAAATAGATCTAAAATGTTTGATGTGTCTGTTTGTAATGACTAAATAACAACTTTTGACTTAATATATACGAGAGTATATACGTTCAATCAATCAATCAGCCTATTACAGTCCACTGCTGGACATAGGCCTCTCCTAACACGCGCCATTGTACAAGGTCCACCGCCTTCCGCATCCAGTCTGTCCCAGCGACCTTTTTGAGGTCGTCGGTCCACCTAGCTGGGGGCCGTCCTACCTTACGCTTACCAAGTCGCGGTCTCCACTCTAGGACACGCTTGCTCTATCGTCCGTCGGTCCTTCTGCAGTTGTGACCAGCCCATTGCCACTTCAGCTTACCTGAGCCTGCGAGCTATGTCAGTAACTTTGGTTCTTTGTCGGATTACCTCATTACGAATTTTATCTCTTCAAAGAGACGCCGAGCATAGCCCGCTCCATAGCCCGCTGCGCAACTTTCAATTTGTGGACTAGTCCCACTGTGAGTGTCCACGTCTCGGCACCGTAAGTCATGGCAGGTAGGACGCATTGGTTGTAGACTTTAGTCTTCAGGCATTGCGGTAAAGGCGAAGAGAAGACGTGGCGTAGTTTGCCAAATGCTGCCCAACCCAATTGGATCCTGCGGTTGATTTCTTTCTCGAAGTTGTTTCTACCAAATTGGACAACTTGTCCAAGGTAGACATACTCCTGAACAACTTCGAGCATCGAACCATCAACGTAGATCGGTCCCGGCGCGACATGTTCATTAAACATGATCTTGGTTTTATCCAAGTTCATGCCGAGGCCAACGTCTCTAGAGGCTCCATTTAGGCTATGCAGCATTCCGCTTAACTGTTCCATGTTGTTGACGATATCATCGGCAAACCGAAGGTGTGAGATGTATTCGCCGTTGATGTTTATGCCTCGCCCAGTCCAGTCCAGTCTCTTGAAGACGTCTTCGAGTGCATTGGTGAAGAGCTTGGGGGATATTACATCCCCCTGTCACACCCCTCGACGCAGCTCGATCGGGTTGGTCTTTTGGTCTTGGAGCTGAACGGTCATTGTGGCGGTATCATATAGACATCGCAGCACCTCGATATAGCGCCAATCAATGTGGCACCGCTGCAGAGCATCCAAAACCGCCCAGGTTTCGATGGAGTCGAAGGCTTTCTCGTAGTCCAAGAAAGCCATACACAGCGGCTGATTATACTCTTCGATCTTCTGTACAATCTGCCGAACAGTATGGATATGGTCTACTGTGCTGTAGCCTTTTCGAAACCCGGCTTGTTCCGGAGGCTGGATATATACGTTACCCATAACAAATTATCAATTTTTAAAGGTTTTGTCTGTCTGTCTGGCTGTTTGTTCCGGCTAATCTCAGGAACAGCTGGACCGATTTAGCCGGACTTGCACGAGCAGATAACTGTTGTTACAGGGTGTAACTTAAGATCGTCGGCACGGCGTCCGCCCTCGGGCGACTGATGCCGAATTTGGGCGGACCGAGTCTCGCGTGTCGACGACTCTACGCGGGGGTAGTACGGTCAATGGCACTGTACGGCGCGCCCGTGTGGGCGGAGTCCCTGGCCGCTCGCAATAGGGCCCTTCTGTGGCGTCCACAGAGGGTCGTAGCGGTCAGGGCAATACGCGGGTACCGCACGGTCTCGTGCGATGCAGCCTGCGCGTTGGCCGGAACCCCCCCGTGGGATCTGGAGGCGGAAGTGCTCGCCGACGTTTATCGGCGGGCGTCGACGGCGCGGGCGGGGGGCAGCCGCCCCTCGCCAAGCGCAATCTCAGCGTGGCGGGAAGATGCCCGCCGCGCCACCGTCCTAAAGTGGAGGTCTCGGCTGGAGGCACCCCGGGCTGGTCTCTGGACCGTGGGGGCGCTCCAGCCGATCTTGGAAGAATGGGCAGGGCGGTAGCACGGGGTCCTCACCTTCCGGTTGGTGCAGGTTTTGTCGGGGCACGGTTGCTTCGGCAAATACCTGCACGCGATCGCTAGGAGGGAGACGACCCCAGGCTGTCACCACTGCGACTGCAGCGAGGACTCGGCGCAGCACACGCTCGAGTCGTGCCCGGCCTGGGATGTGCAGCGCCGGGAACTCGCTGCAGTCATAGGCGTGGACCTGTCGCTGCCGGCCGTTGCGCGAGCGATGGTTGGCAGTGACAGGACCTGGACCGCGGTCGCCGCCTTCTGCGAGGCTGTCATCTCGCGGAAGGAGGCGGCGAAGAGGGCCCGGGAGGAATCCTCCTTCGCGGACCCGATTCGCCGCCGGCGCGCGGGGCGGCGTGCGCGCGCTTACCTGCGCCTGATGCCGCCCTAGCCGAGGCTGCGGACGGTGGGGTCGGGGAGTACCCTGCCGTCCGCGGAAGCCTACCGCGAAGGTGTGACGCCCAAGTGCGCGGGGCGTCGCACAAGAGAGGGTGCCCGAAGGGGCTGCCGCCTGCGGATCGCGGAGAAACGACGCGGTTCCCGTGATCCGCCGTAGCAAGGGCGGGTGAGGGCGCACGGTGGGTTTTTAGTGGGTGAGAGCCCCACACTACCCCGTTGTCTCCCCGGGCAGCGGGGTGTGCGGTAGGACATTTTTGCCCACCTAAAATAAAAAAAAAAAAAGGGCGTAACTTAAGATACTTTTATTTTGGAAAAATAGTTAGGGATCTGCGTAAAAAAATAAAACTCATAAAATTGTGAATAAATACCACTTCTGAACGGCTGGACCGATTTGCACGAGACTCACAGGACGGGGATCACTACTTTTATTTTGGAAAAATAATTAGGATTCTGCACTAAAAAATAAAATAACCAAATTCCACGCAGACGAAATTGCGGGTAGCAGCTAGTATGTTAATAAAATGTAAATCGAGTAATGAAGGACATCTGTTTAAGTCGTACGCACACCGCTATGACGTCCGAAAACCGCAAATTCCAATAAACTATAGTGTATCATTTACTGAAGAATAATGAGTAGGTTAGTAATTATCCGGTTTCTTGTTACATATACTAGTTTCATACCATTCTGTTTTCTGTCATCGAGGCATACGGACTGCTGTTAATCAAGTTTTTAAAAGTGTGAATATCTATGTGGCGGAAATGTCAACGGATTTACCATTATCGGATGTTAGTGTCAGTGATATTGCTGTAACAACGGCAGCAATGGATACCACGGAGATGTATTTTAATGAAAGTGATTTAATGCCAGGATCTAATAATGACGGACTACTGTTTGCAGCCAACAAGACTATTTTAAATATGACTGATACTGAAAAAGCTTTAGAAAGGGAATATCTCTTGTTTGAAAAATTCGTCATAATCGAAATTGTTATGACGACGGTGGAGCTTATTATATCAGTTTTGGCAGTTACTAAAATGCCATGGTGGAGAAAAAACTATAGAAATCAAATGTTGATGCAGTTAACATTAGCAAGATTTTTGAAAAGAGTTATATTTGTTTTTGAGTTTCTTCAAAAGTATAATAAGATCACATCAGCGGATTGTGTTAAGTATGTGCTAATTTGCTGTCAGTTCTACATAGATTTTGTAATCGTGATACTAGTATTATTTTTTATAAAACATATGTATAACAGCTTAATAATTGTCATAGTAAAAATAAGTCAAACTAAATTTTATAAAGTGTTAATTTGTTCTTGGTTGATTCCGGTGCCCATAACCGTTGCATGCACTGCTATGATCGTTTTCAACTTATTGGATAAGTGGTATGTATATTTACTTATCTGCAGTATATTCAGATGGCCGCTAATTCTCTTAGGTACTGGCTTATATGCTGCAATTGTTTACAAAGTCTTAACTGAAAAAATAAGGCAATTCGCCAGTAGTTTAGCCGTAGTTACATTTTTACTTTGTTTAATTTTAAATGTTAATTTATTTACCAAGGATGTTATTGAATTGTGGTGTTTCAAGTCTTTGTCAACGGAGCTAGTAAGTTATATATCTGGCTTTCTTATGAATTTATTTATCCTTGCTCTGTATGTAGTTTTAATTGTATTAAATTTTAATAAGAAGGTACAGACGTCAAAAGCGGCTTTACCTGATTACAGTCTCGCAGAAGCAAAATTATAAAACAATTATTTATGTAAATAAAATACTATGTGACCTGAATAAAATTAAATAGGGTAAGTTTTACGTCTGTTATGTGTTAATTAAATGAATGTTAAATTATATTAAATTATGCTGTAAATAAAAATCCCTGTAATTTTATTTTAAAATAGCATAGTCATGAATTAGGTAATTAAATAATAGTATAATTAATTAGGTAAAATTTAAGTGTAATTACTCATTCGCGAAATAAAATAATAATACCACATACAATGAGGTGGGCCTTGGTGTATCTGTCATGTGCCACAGTAAGTAATAAAAAATAATATACGAGTACATTACAGAAATTATATCAAATCAAAAAACAAGATAAAGCTAATATTCTTAAGGAATGTCGAATGTAGCAGATATTCGTCGGTATGAAGCCTGAATGCTTTTACCAAGCTAAGAATTTTGTTATGACGAGATAATAGGTACTTTAGGATATTTATGTCTGAAAGCACAAAAAATAATGTCATAAATGGAA
The DNA here is from genome assembly GCA_948253155.1 of Leucoma salicis. Lineage (NCBI taxonomy): Eukaryota > Metazoa > Arthropoda > Insecta > Lepidoptera > Erebidae > Leucoma > Leucoma salicis. The sequence goes on from OX411818.1 coordinate 18,768,705, forward strand.
TTGCTGTCTTCTGAAAATTCCATCTAAGAAAAAAAGATCTTTTTATGCGATCTTTAATAAAAGATAATTTAAATCAATGTCGCTTAAAAGTGGTTTTGTCAAAAAATACAACCTTTACAGCAGTAACGTGAAAATAAAATATTTTTTAAACATTATGTAGTCAGTGTCAATGATGACATCATTGCATTGACGATAAATGGAAAATATAATAAAATACACGTGCTTCTGTAGATTAAGAATTAAAAGTCGCCTTATATAACAAGAGGGTAGTGAATATTTGTAATAATATTCTTAAAGTCACAACAGACAATAATCGCAATAAAAATGTAAACTATTCTTCCACAACTCATTGCTATTGGTCCAAAGTTGGGTGCAGGTCTCCTCTCAGAGTGATACGGATTTAGGCTGTAGTCTACGTACTTCCTTCAGAAGCCTTCCCAAGCCGTCGAGAAAATCTCTTTTAGGCATGCAGGTAGTCAGGCACTACTGAACAGTTTATTACTCAAGTTTAGTAATATACGTTTCAAGAATAACTTTCCATCCATCCATCCATCAGTCTTTCAACGTCCACTGCTGGACATAGGCCTCCCCAAGAGAACGTCACAACGAGTGGTCCCGTCATGGGGGATAATGCCGTAATCGCCACGCTTGGCAGGCGGGTTGGCAATCGCAGTGGATGTTGTTAATACTCGAGACAGTGCTGCTGCCCACTCCCCCGGTATTCCCTCAGTCGGCTCTTACGAGTTCCGTGGGTAGAGAGGGGTGGGACAATTCTAAAGCCGACCCCACACGGCAAGAATAACTATCATTTTCAAAATTCTATTTAGAAAGCACAAACGAGTATACCGTTTGTGTTTTCTAAATTTTTTGAAAATCAAGGGCAAATGATAACAAAATAAACGATAGGGTCGCCAAATCTTACTTCTGTTTTTGAGTAACACGCATTAAGATATTGAGTTGTGTGAGTATGTATCGTAGCAAACTTACATCCACTAGCTTGTGCTTATAGCTCCTTTCCATGTCTCAGTTGCTAAAGTTACGTAAAATATCACTGACTTTTTTTCAAAATAATATGTATTGATTTTATATATATTTGATAGAACTGCCTCTGCTGTGCAGTGGTAGTGTGAGCGACTGCTGATCATGATGTCTCGGGTTCAATCCCCAGGTCAGGCAGTGTGATTGCGCTTTTTCGTAAAAGTAAAATTCTCAGTTGCAGCCCAGAGTTTGGAATGCGGTGTGTTCGAATTCTTAATTTAAAAAACTTAATGAGAATGCTCCTATCTCTACCAAAGCTTCCAAATATTTCATCCCATGCAGTTACCTTGAGACACATTAATATGTACTTTCCCAGAAACAATCTATATTAACTTTTTTATCCTATCTATTCAGCGTGTAAGCCACACGTGAAAAGTTACATACAAACAAAGAGTCCGAGAACAACATGTATGTTATACAGTATTAGTATGTTCTACAAAAAAAAAAATCATAGCATTACGCCTGTATTCCCCGAAAGGGTAGACAGAGGTGTGTTTATATTATTGATTATTACACACCCACGGTTCGTCAGCTATGTTTAAGTCCCACGTAATAGGGAGAGAGGCGTATTGCCGTCTACCGACCACATTTCCAAACTCCGGGCTGCTACTAACAGTTTTTCTTTTTACGAAAAAGCTCAATAACACTGCTTGACCTTTTTTGTTAAGGCGGGAAAAAATGTTCCCAACCGTACACCCCGTCGTTCGGGGCAACGAACAGGGTAGTGTGGGGCCCTCACCCACTAAAGAAACCCGCCGTGTGCCATCTCTCCGCCTTTATTGGCGGGCCACCGGAACCATATTACATTACTTCAGTGGTCCGCCGGCAACACTGCCTGACCTGGGGATCGAGCCCGAGATATCCATCATAATCAGCAGTCGCTCACACTACCGCTGCACCACAGAAGCAGTTTTTTTTACTTGTTACAATAATGTGTTTTAGTGATTTTGCAAAATCGTGCCTCATAGGAAGGTCGAGATTTTAACGCTGACAGTCACAGGTTACAGCTCTCATAAATATTTGGTTAATGATTCTGATGGGAATTAATGATCAAGCTCCTAATATTTCATTATCACGTAAATAATTGCAATGATTTTAGAGTAATTTTCTAGTGTTTCTGTTATACTGTCATTGAAAATGGCGTTTATATTTAGAAGTGATATTTAATGTTCCTATACAAGAATATGAATTTTCTGCCGGGTGCAATTTAATATCCTTCGAGTTACCTTTGATATTTGTATCGTGATATTATATTCTTATGTTATATTTACTTACCTCTATCATTATAACGCAAGTTATATTGCAGTATACGCTTTATTTATATTTGAATTGATAAATAAAAGCAGGCATACTGGTGTTTCGTATCTTTTAATAATAGATTGCAAATAATTTTAACTTTTGATTGAAATGTGATCTAAGGTTCCAGTTATGGTATCGTTGTTCAAGATATAAAGTGAAAAACCATTAAATGAGTACTTTATTTATTAATTCTGACTTTTCCGGATATTAATTTCTGTAAACAAGTAACATGTATTTCTGACTTCTGTATAATTAATATACAAGTATCTAGGTATTTTTTTTGTTTTCTTTACGTTGCTGCTAATGCCGCGGTTTTATACACATTTTAATTTAAAAAAATCAAATACTTTACAGCTTCAGCTAATATAAACAAGAATTTTCATTACTCATACTCTGAAAGTAGGCCTGAAGGCCCTGAAGTTGCGTGAGGAGCGGGTTGAAAGTAATACTTTTCAGCCCTAGCCCTTTCAATCCCTTGCGTACCGAGCTCGGCACGCTCAAGATGGCCGCCGCTATTTCACGCCATTCTCCTCGCTCCCAGCGTGCCGAGCTCGGCACGCAAAACCCATATTTTATTTTATTTTTCATAGTTTTTTGTCGAAACTTACATGGTCAAGGTTTTTTCCTAAAAAAGTAAAACAATTGTTTATGGTATTGCACTTACATCTCTATGGTTCCGATGTAAACACAGATAAAAAATTGTACAAAGTGAGCTCTGCCTCTTAGTTTTGACGTAATTTTTTGCGCATGCGTGTGGGTCAAGTGCCGTAAAAAGGTTTGTTTATCTTTCTAAAAGTTTTGTGATTGTATTGTAATAGTGTTTTGTTTAATATAAACGATACGATAAAGGTGTTTACATAAGTGGATTTGTGATTATAGTTTTAGGTGTTGTGAAGTGAAGTGTAATGGATTTGTCAAGGATTGGCGCCATTTTCGTCCAATGTACCAAACAATTCAACATTTCGGTAAGTTATCAATAATTATATTCTAATTAGAATCTGTTATAGTTATACCCACATAATGTATTACAAATATGATATATGGCTGTATGTGGGTATTTCTATACATTATATTAGTAATTTGTCACTAAACATATACCCGCTTTCGTAAATAAAAAAAAATATGCCAAATTCAAGTAATTATTTTATTTTTTTATTGTAATATATAATGTATATATATTTATATTTTTTCAATGAATAAAATGAAAAATAATGGCTGAATAGCTGACAGGCCACAGAAAAAAAACAAAATCGCCGGGAAAACGGCGAAACCAAATTCAATTTTTTTGAAGTCTCCCATTTTTTCTTTAGCTAATTCAGGATTTTTATTTTTAGTTTCTTCGTATTCGTAATGAAAAGCACAGTGTTTACCTCGGGATAAAGACTTATTTAGTCCCTCGAACTATTGGAGCCCTCGCTACGCTCGGGCGCCAAACCCCGTCTCGGGCCTTAAATAAGCTGCTTTCATCCCTCGGGTAACAATGTACTATTGTTGCCTTCATTTTTTATTGCTTATGGTGGCAGACGAGCCCCGGCCCACCTGATGGTAAATGGACAACCGTTGGTCATGGATTCAACTATACCGGGAGTATTGTTAAGCCGCTGCTCACCATTTAATTTCACAGATATGCAATGAAATAAACTGCTATCTCCTGCTACAGCCAAAACACACTGATATGCTTCAGAGCTGGTCACACGGGAGATGGTGGTACCAACCCGTTCGGACCCGACAGCAAGTGAGTACACCCATTTGGTACCCAGTTCTACCACCAGTAATGCAATGGGTGATAATTGCTTACTTCCCTTAGTAGCCTTGTGCGACACCCATGGGGAAGAATGGGGTGGTGACACTTATATTCTTAGTCCGTCACCACACGGACAATTAATCTACACAGTAATCACCAATCAATACATAAAATGTATGTTTTGATTACTTACTGTCTAGATTATTTTTAATTTTTAATAACTAGTACCTATTACGTTAAACACAAAGTGGAAAATGTGAAATTGAAAATAACTGTCACGAGCAGGATCTAAACCTGCATCTCCTGGATACCGTCCAGATGCTTTGCCAATTCAGCCATCGTGACAACTGCTCTCAACTGCTAATTTCGATAACACATTCATACTTAACGTCCTGGGTGTTAGGCTGGCTTATTGAGGACTGTGACAACCTGTAACGATCGCCAGTATGTTATTAGAACCGGGACACACTGCTTAATATTTCAAATCTGCATTCCAAAGCACGGGTGAGGTCAGGTGGAACAAATAGATGTCACTTTTTGGCCACCCATCTGATACCATCCAAGCGAGAGCTGTTAATTGTTCTAACTGCGTGCTAGCCTACAACCTTAATTCTAAAAAGATAAGAAATATTAAACTTTAATAAACGCATTAAAAACATATAGCGTATTCTACAGCCTTTATGGTTAAATGTTGAAAATGTTCACAATTGCAATAAGTCTTAATAAAATTCTAAGAATTTTCTTTTTATAGACCTACAACTGCGCCGGATAAACACGACGGGAAATTGCTTACTGTGTCAGGACCTCTGTGAGAGTTCCACGATCAATAGGCTTAAAATATGGGTCAAGCTCAGTTACTGTGACTTAAAGGTATCATTCGTATGTGCACCTATCTTTGTGAACACCCACTGTGATTTATATTTAAATGCTTTAAATAATGCTCGTAATCTACTTCTAATATAAGTAAGAATTCATTTCTGTGAAAATGAAATAAACCTTATTAATGTTTCGTATATAAAGTTACTTTAATATAATTATAGTTGTCTAAATAAGGAGACGTAACGCAATTTTAAGGGTTCCTTATCTATATCGAGAGCTTTCAAACAAAAAAATAAAAAACAAAAAAAAAACTGTTACAACTTTATATTAGGACTAGCCTTTGCCCGCGGCTTCACCGCAGCCATAAGCTAGTTTTTGGGTTATATCTCAGATTGCCGGTATAGTAGTGGGATAAAATGTACACCAGTTTTTAAGTCTATTCGAGAGCAATCGAATAAAAAAGTTGCATCAAAATCTGTTCAGTCGTTTTTATGTGATGCGCGAACAAACAAACAGACAAACAGATAAACAGGCAAAACATCTAAAAAAAAAACGTTTTGTGTTTAGACACGCCTATATAGCCCATAGAGCAACGCGGACCCCCGGCGAACCGGAGCCGCGTTGCTCTATGATATAGCCTATTACAGTCATTTTTTCTCAAATATCTTAAATGTAAAGACACAGCTCTGTTATAGCTTTATAATAGTACTAGCATTGCCCGCGGACTCCGTTCCGCGTTCGAAATATTTTTGCCCCGGCCCGTTTGTCCCGCGTAATACTTCAGGTTAAAAGTTCGGAATAAATAAAAATTATGATGATGAAGTTTTTTTTGTTATTTTGTTTTTTTATTGTATTTTGTTTTTTTTCTTATTGGTTTTTGTATTTTTTGTTTTTTATGTTACTGTTTTTTGTTGTTATTTTTATTACTTGATGTTAATATACACTATTTACATTATTTACATCATGTTTACTTAATTTTAATTGTTCAAAACTTCTCGATATACTACTATATTAGTAGTAATGTTATCATTTGGTACTAAAATATATTGTCTCTCAGGAGTTCCAACCCGAGATGAGCCAACATATAACTGCCCATGGGAAAAACAGTGATTTCTCAGGTCAATGCCTACCAGAGAAAATGTTTGACCCTGGGACTTATTAATAGTGAGGGCAAAAGAGACCTTGACGGGATACTGTAACCTTTTAAACGGTATAGGTAAATCAGTCGAAATTATGGGTATCCCCGGAATATAAGCAAGTTGTCCCACTGCTGGCCCTGTGAGAATGGTCGCCCCTATTATATTCTCCCGCAACTCTTTCATGAGCAGTCTTGTGCCATTACACATGTTGGGGGGTCTCAAGTTCTTTAAAAGCATGATAGGAATGCCAACTTTTAGCATAAGGTCGTGGGGAGGTAAGTCAGAAGGAATCAAAGAATTTAAAAATTCTTGAGGATAGTGCACTGTAAGTCCTCCATATTACACACCGTGTCAATGGATTTATAGTGTATGACTTGACCGGGGATTTTTCCTAAAATTATTTTATTTATCTCATTCACTGAATCGTTTCTGGGTGAGACTATTGCCCTAGAACAAAGCCAATGATAATCTCTTTCCATTAAACTTTCAAGACCGGGATATATTGCATCTATCAGATCTTCTAACCTGTGTAATATGCGATTGTCAAGTTTAATGTCATCCCTACTGTTGGTGTTAGGACAGAAAATTTTTCCTTCTCCAAGATTCAGTAGTTGATGCAGAAAGTCGTTATAGTAGTTGTCGCTCAAGTGGGCTCTCATATTTGTTCGTAAATTGAGAGTTTCAGCGGAACTCCATAAGCATGATGATTTTAAGCATGCCCTGATGACATCGGCGCGTCTTCCTTTTATTATTACTGGCAGCGTTTGCCGAAAATCACCCGCAAAAACAAAAGTAGTAGATGTATACTGATGACTGATGTATGATACTGCCTATATCGCCACGCAACGGCCGGGGCGGCGCGCTTCGCACGTTTTTATTTTGCTTATATCTTTGAAGTTATTTGTTTAAGCTGTATAGAGTAAAGGGCACAAACATTCTACATTGAATTTACGTTCAAAAAACATATTTATAAAGATATACATGAATACCATATGGGCTAAATAAGCTTCACAAAAATTATTTTTAATCCACAATTTTAACAGTAAAAGCAGTTATTGTGAGTTATCCGTAAGAGATAGGCATATGCTATCGCGGACTTTTTTTTACAGATTTTGATACGTTATTTACTATTGTAGTACATTGTTTTGTTCTATCCTCAATAGTTTCCGTAGCGCACGCGATGAAAGCAATTTTTTTACAACTTGGATTACATCATTCAACTTTAAGTAAAGATGCGTAATTTATTTTGGAAATTATTATAGCCTATGACACTCCACAATAACGTAGCTTTCTATTGGTGAAATAATTTTGAAATTCGGTTCAGTAGATCCAGAGATTATCCCTTACAACGTCACAAACTCACAAACGTTACCTCTTTATAATAATAGTATAGAAGTATAGATAGACAGGAGAGGATTACCACTGAAGGAATGATATGGTTCAAGTGGCCCGCCAATATAGGTGGAGAGACGGCACACGGCGGGGTTATTTAGTGGGTGAGGGCCCCACACTACCCTGTTCGTTGCCCCAAACGACGGGGTGTGCGGTTACGTACATTATTTCCCACCTAAACAAAAAAAAGGATAGAAGAAGATTAGTTTTGAAAATAGCATAGAATTACCACAGAAAATCTTCTGTAATTAAAATTAAGCGATGCTTTAAATTGCGTTGAAATTGTTGCAGTAACTGGCTGTAAGTTAATGGAAGTAGGCAGTGTTTTGAGGATTTTTTACTTGTTGATGGAAACGAAAGGGTACGTAGCGAGGTATTGCTAAATTCACCAGCGGCATTACTCACATACCAGACATAACAGAAGTGTCGTGATTTATAAGCAATATAAAAAATATTTAAAGCCATGTAGAAAAAGGGTAAATCATTTGGAAACTGAAATAAATTTGTCTGAAATGGCAAGATACGATGAAACGATTTGAGATTTATTAATTAAGTATATAATATAACTAACTTAAATCGCTGTATCTTAAAACTTGCTAACCGGTAAACTGACCCGGTTTAGTGCGGCATTAGATGCGCATGTATGCAGCTATGGTGTTTGAGAGATTAAAGACTAATTTTGTGGAGAAGAGGATATCTGTAACTGGCCTTCTACCGGATGAAATAGTTGATATTGTATTCGAACAAAGATACTAGCAATTGAGTATTTTAAAGAACAAATTATTTGTGAAAATGTGGAAAAAGAGAATTATACTGCGAGCAGGAAAATTCTCTTTTTCCACATTTTCAAAAATATTTTTTTCTTTAAAGTAGCTGAGCATGTCAAGTGCTAAAATACAGATCAAAATAGAGTATTGTTTTATTCTTTTAACTTACATTTTTTTTTATTGCCAGTGGTGGCAGACCAGCCACGGCCCATCTGATGGTAAATGGTAACCATCGCTCATGGATTTACTATACCAAGAGTATTGTCTAGCCACTGCTCACCATTTCATTTCACAGATATGAAATGAAAGAACAACATTTAGTAAACATTTTTTTACACACATTAAAATGGTTTAAAATGTATATAGTTAATTTTATTGCGAACAGTAAAGTTCTCTTGTTCCACTTTTATAAATAATTTATTTAAAAACAATAAAAAATCAATATTTTTATATTAACAATTTTACTATAAGTACTAAACACGTAAATTAATATATAATCTGAATTTTATATAAACATTTTATAAGTAATCGTAAAAATGAACCCTAAATTTATGTCAATTCCAATTTCCGTACATTTCAGGTCCGCAGTGAAGCTGTGAAGTGCTGAAGTGGCCATCACTCGCCACGCTCATTTACTCCCGGCAATCGATGTAATCAGTTTCATTGATGTGCACTTCGCTTAGATTGGATTTGCGACCTACAGATTGCGTACCCCTGAATGAACGATTTAATTTACTAAATCTAGTGCAGGTCTAGTGGATCGTTAACAAATATCGTACATCTGTTATTTGTGTAGCAAAACTAATCTTACCTTATGCAATATTCGTTTAACACTCTAGCCTCTAATCAAATACACTACCCTTTTTTTTTATTGCGGATGTTTGCAGACGAGCCACGGTCCATCTGATGGTAAGTGATAACCGTCGCTCATGGACTCAACTATACCGAGAATATTGTCAAGCCGCTGTTCACCATTTCATTTCACAGATATGAAATCTAAGAATAAACGGCTATCTCCTGCTACATCCAAAACACACCGATGTGCTTCATGGCCGGTCACACGGGAGATAGTGGTACCAACCCGCTCGGATCCGATAGCAAGTGAATACTCCCACTTGGTACCCAGCCCTACCACCAGTCATGCAATGGGTGGGTGATAATTGCTTACTTCCCTCAGTCGCCTCGTACGACACCCGTGGGAAAGAAAGGGTGGAGGTATTCTTTCGTCACTATACGGAAAACACCTCACCTCTGGCACAAAAATAATTGCTACACAAATATGTTCACACAGTAATCAACAAAATGTCGCCATAGGAACCCCTTCACGTTTCCGAGACATAAAAACCTATGTCCTCTATACTCTGGACCATATGTGTCCCAAAATCGTGATGATCCGTTAAGTAAGTATTTATAGCGCCAAGGGGCAATAAACACAATGTTACTTTCACATTTATAATACTGGTAAGGAAAGGACGGTATTAAATCTATCTTCACTATTATAAAGCTATAACAGAGTATAAAAATGTAATTATTAAGGCTATAAGGGCGTCTCTGAACACAAACAACTCTTCTCTCTTTTTCCTTATTCACAAATTATAATTTGTACTTTAAGAGTAGCTGAGCATGTCAACTGCTAAAATATAGATCATAATGTTTAAAAAATCACGCCGTCAGATAGTATGAATTTTAATTGCAAAATTAAACTTACTATATTGGATTAATGCATGTAAATGCATTCCGATAGAGGGCGTTGGTCATTAAGACAAATCTGATAAGGAGATTGGGTATGTCTAAAAGATAGTACTGTAGCTCAGTGGATTAGAGCACTTCCCCGGATAGGAAGGGACGCAGGTTCGATTCCCGCCTGTACTAAAATAATCTTTTTCCTTATTCACAAATTATAATTTGTACTTTAAGAGTAGCTGAGCAAGTCAAGTGCTAAAATATAGATCAAAATGTATAAATATTTCTATAATTATGTTATAAATAAGCGAAATACTCACTCGCTCACCCAGTCATCACAATATCTCTGAAACTACAGGTCCGATTGACTTCAAAAGTAACTATAGTTTAGCTTTTTTTTCGCGACGTACACGCTCACAAATTCTACGAAAGTCCTATCTAAAATATATCTTTTATCTGCCTTCATATTTACTGATTTCAAAACACATCAACAACACAATCTCTATCCTCTAACTATTATAAAGCTGTAACAGAGCTGTGTCTGTACATTTAAGATAATTGAAAAATACTTTGGAAAATCCAAAACTGCATGCCTCATAATCTTCATTTTTCACAATAAAATTGATTATTTGATAAGTAACTAATAATGTATTGGTCTTACTAAGTAGTTTTCAATAAATCACATAGATAGCGCTAATTTCAAAAAGTACTAATGTGGGTTTCATGTCTTATACGCCATCTAGCGCTAATTTTAAGAAGTACTTCTGTATTGGTCTACCTCCCTCTCAGTTACGGGCCGCGCGCACGACAAGGCCACGCAAAAATTGTAGAATGTAAAATATGTTTTTTTCGCGTTTTATAACGTTGGTGTGTTATTATTTACGTGTGTTTAGTGTTTTTAATTATTGTTATGGATAAAATAGTTATTATACTTGACAAATATCATCAGTTCGTCAAGCAAAGGTAAGAACTTTCTTTTAACGAAAAACAATGTACCGGCCGGGCGAACGGCGTTCTGTTGACGATAGTAAAGCCACCGGTAGCTATGCGTACGTAAAAAGGTAGTTCTCATGAAAGGCGAATCGAGCGTAAATATTCAGTATTTTTTTGTTTATTTAATAACAATTAAACCACATCGAATCAGACCGTGAAAAGTAATAGGGCTCTATTCCTAATCATAATAGTTCGTAAACGAAAAAAAAGACTCGATTAGTAAAGTATTTTGGTCGTTATCGTGTTAACATACATTACCTACAACTCACGGACGTCCAAGCCAGGTTTTTTCAAACAGTTTTTTAACTAGTTTAAATAACAAAAATGGCATCAAAGATATCATGAGTGTTAAAAATAGTGTTTGTTCTTTATATGTGTGTGTGTAGATATTATTTTACAAGTGCAATATATGATAAATAGAGACATTTTAAGTTTGAAAAATCAGTTGTTCCGTGAAAAACGGGAGTAGAACCCACCTCAACGCTTCGCTTATGAGGCGTGCAATAAATGACTGTATTAGGCTATATAGGCGTGTCTAAACACAAACAATTTTTTTTTCTGTTTCTGTTTGTTCGTTCGTGCATTGCGTAAAAACTTCTGAACGGATTTTGATGCAACTTTTTTTATTTGATAGCTCTTGATTAGAGTTAAAAACTGCTACACTTACATTTTATCCTGCTACTATATCAGGAACCTGAGATATAACCTAAGAACTAGCTTTTGGCTGCGGCGGGCAAAGGCTGGTATGGTATATAAGTTATATAAAAGTAACTTATTAAGATAAATATTTTTATTTATGAAATAATTAATCGTGTATATTACAGAAAATACACATACATTCATTTTATCTTAGTTTTTCAGGTAGTGCAAGTTTGAAATTGGATAATTTCATTGTTATAACAAGAGGGTTCTCCTGTCGTAGTACGCTTCCTATTACTATGTCAACGAGACTCTTGATCTAATGGAGAGGTGTATATTACCCAACTCACCATAATTGTTCCCACGTTCGTCTAGGTAAAACTGGCTCATAAATTCGCTATGAATTGTTATTAGTATTGTCGTAAAACACTTATCGTTAAGAGTAATTGTTATAGTGAACAATAATAACAGTTTGATTGCACACAGATGGCGCTCTAGTTTTTATACCCATATTATGATGATTCACGGACCGAATGTATTCGACCCAGTCGCTGTGGATAAAATTACCGTGTGTTCTGTGTGCATACCGATATCCAGTATAGAGCTGATTATTTTTCGCAAATAAACGGGCCCTCCTGCAGGTTTGTAGTGTGTAAGATTACAGTATACCACTATGGCGCAATGCGGGTTGACAGACCTGACAAGCCGTAGAGATAATCTCTCAAATATGTAGTTTCCCTTACGATGTTTTTTCTATAAAATAAAACAACTTTTACGAAATTAATCGCGTTTACTTGATTTGATATTTGCAACAATTGATTGACCATTGGACATCCAACATCTCTATCCACTCGTGACCATGAATGCTGTAAAGTATTCGAAATGTTGGGATAGTAGAAAATCAAGTAAAGGCGACAGATTCCATAACAGAAGTTTTGTTTCATAATGTGTAGTCTTCGCGTAAGTTTTGTTATATTATGTGGATGGCAAACTAGTATACGGCCCATCTTATGGTAAGCGGTCACTGTTGCCTATTGACGCTAGCAACACCAAAGGCATCACTCGCGCGTCGCCATCTTCAAGGAAAGGGATAGGAGGTGGATAGGCAGCTACCTCTGTTTCACGCTGATCTTTTGTCAGAGGATGGTACTTTCCCGATCGAGCTTACCCATTAATGCCGGTATAAGCAAGGCTACCACTAGAAACTTCTTCTGATACTTACGTAGGTATATGAAGTAGTATGATGTTTTCATGTCAAAAAAATCAAAAGGACGTTTGCATAGTTTAGGCATGGCAATTAATAATTATTACAGTAAGTATAGAGTAAAAGTTTCGCTGTCGACATTTTAGTAACACACTAATAAATCTACAAGTTAAATACCAACATATTATTACAACTAATTGTTTCGAACGACTACATAAAAGTGTTGTAAAACATAAACCAGTCCCATCTATGACTATCACATTGAGCTTGATTGCTATTCTGCGATAAAACACTTATGTTTTTATCGCTTGCTAAACAAGACTCAGTATTAATATAAGTTGATAGCGAGCTGCGCAAACTGTTGGGACTTGATATTATATCTAACCTATTGTGAGATAGAACCAATCTCCTAAAACAAGAGACACTATATAACTACAATATTCCAAAATTTCCTAAAAGGAAAATGTTTTGATGGTTTAATGGAAAAATGACATCCAGCGGTTGATATTTGTTTAATACTTTATGCTTCTGTTTTAATTAAGATTGGTTACGATCTTTTATGGCTTTAATTGCAAACGCTTAATTATTTAGCCGACCTTTATGGCTCTGTAGAATGGGTTAGTAGCATTCAGTTTCTCAGTTTACATGGAAAGTAAGTAAATAGCTAGAGTTTACGAACCCAAAAGGTAATACTGTGATAAAACTAAATAGATGAGTTTGTATCGAGGATGGACTGATTACGTGATTAATTGGATCTTCAATTAACCCGCCGCCGTACTCTGATAGGGCGTCACCCGGATTCCGGACACAGCTAAATGAAAAACGATGGCTGAATTGGCCGATGACAAATTACGTTGTTAATTGCTTGTTTCTCTCGACATCTTGAATAAATACGTTTATTAAAAGTCAAGCCATTTAATGAATGTATTTATTATGACGTCATTTGTTCTTGTATAAAATTATGAGATGTGTAACATAACGGAATTGGACGTAAAGGCAATGAATTTATAAGTAAATGTGAATATAACCTATTATTATAATATATAATAAATGAGAATATTGTTTCAGTCTTATATATTCTAGCCGTGTGGGGCCGGCTTTAGAATTGTCCCACCTCTCTCCACCCATGGGAGTCGTAAGAGCCGACTAAGGGAATACCAGGGGAGTGGGCAGCAGCACTCCTTCGAGTATTAACAATATCCAATGCGATCGCCAACCCGCCTACCAAGCGTGGCGATTACGGCACTATCCCCCATTCTTGGGGAGGCCTATGTCCATCAGTGGACGTTAAAAGGCTGATGGATGGATGGATGGATGGATTATATAATTCTTGGTAAGCGCCGTCTCGCTATCCATAGACGAATAAAATTAAAACTGTTATTGGTTACTTTATTGATTGACGTTATGTTTCCTAGTTACATTGTTTTGTCCACAGATGACGTTAAAAGCAATTAATTAATAAACAAATTGGCGTGGCGACACGTCGCTACGCTAACAGGCAGTCTTACCCTCCCTCCGCATTAGATGTTTCACATCAAAACATTGAAATTTTAGAAAAGCTGGATGAAAGGAGCCCAGCATACATACAATTATGAATAATATGTATTAAATTTGTTATCGCTCTCACTGCACAACAATAGAAGCTACATTAATTAGGCATTGATTATATTTTAATTAAACAGCGCACGCTTATATGTATATTATTAAGAGTATCTGTTGTAAAAGTATACACGTGAGGATGGGGGATGTGGTTTATAATATGGATATCAACCTTTGCGTCAGACTTACCGAGTTGACAAATTGCCGTCACTCGACACCTGTCACGTTTGCTCCATGCTCTCTGTATAAATACAGATGTTATAAGTATAACTTTATCATGTTATGATAAATAACTTTTATGATTTACTGTCGATTATATCAAATGACAAATAGTCTAAGATGAGGTACATGATCTTTAAAAAGGTTTAAGGGGATTTTCTTTATTATGATTAATTGTTGCTAACGTTAGCAGACGCGACAGGGCCCATCTGATAATGAACTGCTGCTCACATTATTTACTATTAAATTTCTCAGATGTGAAACTATTACTAATCCAGCCTTTGTATTTCTATGATTGAATGCACAAACACCTGCTAACCAAAAGTATAAGTACCTATCAGATAATATTGATTAAATTAATAAATTCTAAACAATGATGTATAAATAAGAGAAGATCCATAATTAGGCACTAAAGTGTCAACTATAAATGAGTGCAGATTACGCTTTCCTGCACTCATTTCGGTTACCCGTTGTCCTAGGTGAGGTTCGCGACGCGACGCGACGCGATGTGACCTATTGCGTCTAATACTTTAATCGCTTTGCCTCGCATTCAAATTAGGCGACAACGTAGGCCATAAAGTACATACAACCTGTATACCTATTTGATATTTTAGTGTCGCGTCGCGTCGCGTAGTATTGACGCGTGAGCTGCCGCAACGTATTCACATGCCTAATAATATTAAAATCTCTTTTGATAATAACTCATTGACTGTTTCTTTTTCTCTCGTTCTTTCTAAATAGTGTCATTACACTCACGCGCTCAGTTAAGTTGTTACCTTTTTTTTTAAATTAATGCTATACATATAAGTAGGATTCTATATGTATTTATACGTCGATTTCTAAACATAATTGTGTATCCTTAATTTATGGATCAAAGGTTCTAAATAATGTAGCCTGTGGGGCCGGCTTTAGAATTGTCCCACCCCTCTCCACCCATGGGAGTCGTAAGAGCCGACTGAGCGAATACCGGGGGAGTGGGCAGCCGCACTCCTTAGAGTATAACAACATCTACTGCGATCGCCAACCCGCCTGCCAAGCGTGGCGATTACGGCACTATCCCCCATTCTTGGGGAGGCCTATGTCCAGCAGTGGACTTTTAAAGGCTGATGGATGGATGGATGGATGGTTCTAAATAATTGTAATTTATCGAAAACCTAATACCTAATATTGTGTATTAAATTTGTTGTATAAAGTAGACGCCAAAATTTTATAGCAAATACACAACTTCCTGATGTATCCAATAATACGATCGCAATATTATTCGTTTCATCGATGAGATCCAAAGTTTAGTAATCATCTTTCGAACAGCCACTCGTTTAAGAATAAATTACCTTGGAAACTTTTTCCGAAAGCAATTAGTTTAACAACTCGTGTTAGCACTTACAAAATATCTACGAAGTTGCTAGACATCGAGTAACTTTGACAACAACTACAATAAGTGGTTAAAGCACTGCTCTCTGATCTTGTAGAGCAGCGCATATCTTGCCATGAAGGTTGTTTCTAGAATGAAAAGAAGTTGAATATGCATTTAAAGAATGCACTTTAAGCTTATTGTAGAAGAAGAAAATTAAATGAGTGCGTGTAGCCTTTACGCGCAGTTAAAGTAAAACTTTTTTTAATTTTATGGTAGATATTACTAAATAATGGCTGGTCCCTACACTTATGTATGGTAGTGAATGCTGGGCATGGCAGAAGAAGCATGAGAGTATGATAAATGTTGTGGAGATAAGAAGTTTGAGAAGCATAGCCGGAGTGACTCTGATGGACAAAGTGAGAAATAGTGTGACCCGAGAATGCTGTGGTGTGAAAGAAGATGTGACAAAAATAGATAAAGGAATGCTTAGGTGGTTCAGACACGTAGAGAAGATGGACGAAAGTGAAAGTGTAACAAATAAAAAAAAACACATTTGCATTTATAATAAGAATACCTACATTAACATTATTGTTATTATTATTTTAAAATTTTAAAGGGGCAATTTTTCAATAACTAGCGAAAAGCTTTTTATTACTATCCTCGACTTGTAGGCGTTGAATTTAGTTTTATTTTTAAAAAATATTTAATTTTGAAACTTATTAGTTTCGCACAAAAAATATTCAATAATAATTTAACTTATTTTAATAAAATACGACAAACATGCTCCAATACGCAAAATTAAAGTGAAGCATCTTCCTGCACCATGGTTAATAACAGATATAAAAGAATTACTATCCAAAAAAGCTAAGGCAAAATCGAGATTTAAACGTCACCCTACTGACTTTTACAAAATCAAATATATAGCTATTCGTAATCACTGCAACAAGGTGTGTAGGAATGCTCAACGCCAGCATATTCAGAGCTCTGTTGAAAATGGAGATCCAGCAAAAATATGGAAGTTTCTTAGATCATTGGGAGTCGGTAAAACTAACCCTAAAACTTGCTTAAACTTAGATATTAACTTACTTAATTAACATGTCTCTAAATCTTCAAACTTTGATATTTCAAGAAAAATCAATACACTTCAAAAATTGTCTTCAATCTTGACTGCACATCACACTCCTTTCTATTTTAGTCAATTTGCTGTTTGTGATGTTAGGAAGAGCATTATGTCGACTACGTCAAATTCTACAGGAAGCGACTCTGTTAGCCGTAACATGATTCTTCCCACTATTGATGAAATCCTTCCAGTGATTAGTCATATATTAAATTACTCTGTGTCTAGTGGACTCTCTTGGTATCCAGCCTTACTACTAGCAATGGTGATAATTACTCAGTAGTTTCCTAATTCCCTCATTTTTCATCCGCGGATTATAATGGTATGCAATGGCTTGTAACTTCAGGAGATTGTTGGCTACAACTGAAGTAATGTTACATAGTTCCAGTGGTCCGCTAATACACGCGGAGAGATGGCACACGGTGTATTTGTACGAGTATTCCCCGGAGGGGTAGGCAGAGGTGTATTACACACCCACTTTTCGCCAGCTATATTTAAGTCCCACATAATAGGGGGCGAGCCTATTGTCGTCTACCGGGCACATTTCCAAACTCCGGGCTGCTACTGGGAACTTTTAAAACTGAATAACATTGCCTGGGGATCGAACCCAAGACCTCATAATCAGCAGTCGCTCATGTTCATTTATTATCTAATCTAATATATAAAATTCCTGTGTCACAGTTTTAGTGTTTATACCTACTCCTTCGAAACGGTTTGACCGATTTTGATTAAATTTTATATGTAGGTATATATATTCAGTAGGTATGAGAATAGGTTTATAACTAATTTTTATACCCCTTTAAAGTTTGTCCTTTGTTAAGGGTAGCTGTTGTATCCGTGTGGTGACGGATTAAGAATACAAGTGTCACCACCCCATTCTTTCCCACGGGTGTCGTATGAGGCGACTAAGGGAAGTAAGCAATTATCATCCATTGCACGACTGGTGGTAGGGCTGGGTACCAAGTGGAAGTACTCACTTGGTATCCGGCCCGAGCGGGTTGGTACCACCATCTCCCGTGTGACCGGCCATGAAGCACATTATAGCGTTTTGGATGTAGCAGGAGATAACCGTTTATATTTCATTTCATCTGTGAAATGAATTGGTGAGCAGCGGCTTGACAATACTCTCGGTATAGTCGAGTCCATGGGCGACGGTTACCATTTACCATCAGATGGACCGTGGCTCGTCTGCCACTACATGCAATAAAAAAAAAACCCACAGCTTTTTTTTCATTTTTAGGCATTAAAAAATACATTTATTCCTAAATTTTCACCCTCCTACTACTAATCCCTACTTTTTAATAACATTTTGTATTTTTTAACCCCGGTCGATAGCTGCTAAATGGGGTTCCGCTTTGCCAAACTCCTCCGGTTGGGAGCAACATAATAGCAAGTTTTGTCGAGTGCAATTTTTTAAATACATTTTATAAGTAAATATTAAAAAGATATAATAATATTGTCATACTCTAGAAATAATTCATATGGCAAAACAACGTTTGCCGGTTCAGCTAGTCTAATATATAAAATTCTCGTGTCACAGTGTTTGTCGCCATACCCCTCCGAAACGACTTGACCGATTCTTATGAAATTTTGTGTGTATATTCAGTAAGTCTGAGAATAAGTTGTAAACTATTTTTCATACCCCTACGTGATAAGGGTGGTCCACCCCAACAATTTATGTTCTATTTTTGAACCATATTGTTATTTTTTTTATTCTGCATTAAAAATACATACAACCCTAAATTATCACCCTTCTATTGCCAACCCCTATTTTATAATAGCGATATTAGTATTTTAATGATTTTCATTGCAAAATATTCACGAAAAAAAAATTGGCGGTACGAAGTTCGCCGGGTGAGCTAGTCTTTATGTAAAAATAGCTATCATACGAGTATATGATTCATGGGACAGGGAAACTGTTAATAGATGATTTCATGAAACGCAGTTTTTGTTTCTTTACAATAAAGCTGAATTTAAACCTTATCACAGTTTTTTTACATTTTATTATCTTCGAAGTTTACATAAACATACTTACATATAAGCAAACCAATGATATTGGCTTTGTGGATGGGCTTAATTTCATATAATTGTTACGCTCCAAAGTTTGGGTTGAACCTTGTGTCAAATTTGTAGCGCCTCAACGACTTTTAATTAAAATTCAATGCTTTGTAAAATCATAACATAGAGCCGGTTCGGCTATAAGGAATCTCCGGTAACTCAAAGAAGGTTAATTACGGTTGAAACTGCGTCACGCAATTAATCATTTCACGCATTTTTCACCTGGAAAATATGACAGCATAATATTTTGAATCACAGCTAAAACAGATTATGAAAATACTTTATTATGTATTTTGAAAATATGCCACAGCAAATAAAAAATATCAGTTCAGTAATGCTATTTAAGAGTTATCTAAACATCATATTAAATAAGTAATACAAGTTGTATGTCTAATTTTCATTTGAAATTCGTTATTATTCTAAATCCTTGTGTTGTTGTCATTATAAATCAATAACGTAACAGGTTTGTAAACAGAAGTTAGTTATTAAAAGACATTTGAGATCACCTGTCACGCACACGATCAACAGGAAGGGGACCCGGGCGAGGCTTGGAGGAGAATCGTGCACGGAGAGGACGCCAGTCGCCGCCCAGCCGCCCTTAGCGACCGTCGCCGCCCTAGCGAGCGACCGTTTGCTCTGCGCCCGCCGTACCATCCGATCACTTGTATTACTTACGCCTGATCACGTACCGAACTCATTTTTTGCATAATTGATCGTCACAAAAATAACGGAACATTTTTGAAATCGAATCCTTTTAAACGTTAACAAATAAATGCGAATATCGAAAATAAAGCTCTTTCGAAGTTTGCTGAGTGCCAACGGATAGCGAATGATTCTTCGTGTCCTTTTAATGTATTTGCCTGAGGCTAGGTAAGTTTTCTACCGAAGCATTTATAAATTTCAGATAGACATTATCATTGTTACATATTATTATTTAACTTATTTCTGTTATAATCCAAGTGAGCGAGTAGGTATACTCGTATAATGCTCAAAATTATTTGATCGAGGTATATTTTTCTTGATGTTTTTTTGTTTGTTTTCCGTAGCCATGAACACGAGTGAAGGATATAATTATTGGGAATCTGTCTTAGATTTTGATTTAAGAACTTAGCAGTTACAACACTGGCTATTCTGAAACTCGACCGCGTGCGTATCCGAATAGAGTAGAGTCAAGATTGACTTTTATTAACCTACCGAGATGTTTCATGGTTGATTAAACAAACAAGAGGGTTGTACCACCGTTAGAATTTAGTAACAAATTCAGTTAGCACTAAACGCTACGACCAGTTGTAAAAAGATCATAGTATACATGGGAAAATTCCAAATTAGTACCCGTGTGACGCAATTAAGATTTTAGTGACAATCAACCGTATGGCGATATGGTTCTCCTACCGTCATGACTGTGTCACTTTCACGAAGGCTACAAGTGGGCCACGGAAAGTTGTTTCTATAATAAGTAGCAATCTGTCATCTCTGCCTAATCTTATGGGAAACAAGCGTGTGTGTATAATAATAATAATAATTTTATTTTATTAAATCATTTTGTTACAATAATATTTATGTACTTAAATTAGTACAGAATTAGAGTTGTACCTGAACTAGGTGACATGTGTTTCAGGCAAGAATAGCTGGTATTATACTATATTGAATTAAAATATTTAATACCTAGATATAACTACTTAGGGGCCATCCATAAATTACCTCACACGTTAAGGGGGAGGGAGGGGGTCGACGAAGTGTGACATTGAGTGACAAGGGGCGGGGAGGGGCTCCAAATTTTGTGACATCACATAAAATATAATATTTTATATATAAGTATTACAACAACACTAAATTTAAACTACATACCTACTAAAGAATAACATAAAAATAGTTGCAACTGTCTGCATGACTATAAGGTTTAAATTGTTTTGTTGCCAAATTAGCACTCGCTGTACTATTGTCACGAGCCGAGCGCCTTTGATAAATGCCACCACATTGTGCCTTGCCGTGATTTCTTCGTTTCTATTTATTCGATAATTGACTTTCGCCGAGTGAATAACGTCATTTTCTTAGTTCTGCTATTTTGTGATTTTTAACTGATGAAAGACTTTTAAAATGTACAAAAAAAGTGATTTAGGTAATAATTACCGTAAATTATATGAAGCATACAGTGCAGCTTATGTAGATAAAAAAAAACAAAATGTACAAGAAGAAGTTAACATATTATGGGAAAGTTTGAGAAGTAGTGACAATGTTGAAAGTGAAGTGAAATTTAAATTAAAAAATTGCAGATAAAACTGACAAAAAAAAGCGAAACATGAATTTTTGAAGAGAAATTTCTTTAGAATCGTTGTGATTTGAAACTTGAAAAAGAAAATGCTTTATGATAAAGAAATAAACACATAAATGTAAAAGATTAACAGTCGGTTGCAAAAAAGTCCATTAAAGTTATTTTAACTATGAAATATTTTTTTTTGTCACAAAAATATTCCTTGGTAGTTGGTTTGAAACCTCGGTCCACCTACTATGATGATGTGGTATAATGACCACGGTGTAGATAATATTAAGTTTGAAAAAGTGATCATTTTGCTATGTTCACATGGTATTCGCATGCCAGTTATAACTAATTTAGATATGTTTTTTATATATATTTTGATCGCGCCATCAAATAGTATAATAATATTTTAATTGCAAAATTAAACTTAATTTATATTAGGTTAATGCATGTAAATGTATTCCGATAGATGGCGTTGGTCCTTTAGACAAATTTGATGAGGAGATTGGGATGGCTGAAAAGTCGATACGGTAGCTTAGAGCACTTCCCTGGATCGGAAGGGACGGGGGTTCGATTCCCGCTCGCACTAAAGTTCTCTTTTTCCTCATTCACAAATAATTTGTAATTTAAATATAGTATTTTTCTCACCTAACCTCGAAGTGAAAACCTTCGTTAGAATCGTTGTGATTTGAAAATCGATGTAACGAAAATGCGTCACGATAAAGAAACAAACATATAAATGTATAGGATTAACAGTCAGTTGCAGAAAAGTCCATTAAAATTTAAAGACAACATTAAACGTTATTCTACCATTATATTGTTCCAGAAAACAAAATTTAAATGAATTATGATTCTCCATTGAATTTAATGAATTAGAGGTAATTTAAAAAAAATAAACTACATTTATCCTAATACTTCTGATACTCTATATCCAGCTCAATCTCTCATAGGCTACTTTTCAGAAGTTTTACTTCTGTCGTGTGTGAATTGCACACGTGTTTTTTTCTGTTTTGTTAATTTTCATGCCTATGTTTGATTTGATGTTGATTTTAATAAAAAAGAATTTAAATGGACATAAAACTAATACTAAATTTTATTGAAAAAGAATTAAAATTTCTAAATGTAAAATCGCAAAATCCGTGACATCACACTAGGTAGGGGGACCTAGTGTGATGTCACGGATTTTGCGATTTTACATTTAGAAATTTAAATTCTTTTTCAAGACCCACCCCCTGGATCTCACAAATGTGACCAGCTGTGACAAGGACGGGGGAAGGGTCAAAAATCATGAAATTCGTGTGACGTAATTTATGGTTGGCCCCTTAGCATAAGTTCTATGTACAGTATTTAATGTAAATAAATGAAAATGAAAACAGTGTGAATGTAAATTAAGATTAAATAATGATAAATCCTTAGCTATAACGGTAATTTGGATATTGGAAAGTTAGTAATTCATTATAATTACTTTAACACAAATAATAGTTTCTCAGTATCTTCGTACTTCGTTTCTTGAAGTGCATTTTTGACAATAATTGTGATGTATAAAACATAACGTAAATTGCAATTTTTGATGCAGATACGAACTCAGACACTATACAGACAATATTTTTTTATTTTTTGACTGCTTTAAGCTATAATTCCTGTATTGCAAGGGATATTTTTATATACGCGGGTGGCAAACAAGCATACAGCCCACTGATGGGAAGCGGTTACTGTAGCCTAGAGACGCTAGCAACACTAGAGGTATAACTCGTGCGTCGCTTATTCCAAAGAAAGGTATAGGAGGTGAGGAGAATAGATAATAAATATAATAAGGAGGGGTTTAAGCTTCCGGCTCTCTCACTCGCCATACAAAACACAACAGTAGCTACCGATGTTTCACGCTGATATTCTGTGAGAGAGTGTACTTACTTCCGCAGTCGAACCGACGCGCTCGTTCTGGGTCATGAAAAAAAAAATAACCGCATCACACCTGTATTCCCCGAAGGGGTAGGCAGAGATGTATTAGGTATATACCCACGATTCGGCAGCTATATTTAAGTCCGTAATAGGGAGCGAGCCTTATGCCGTCTACCGTGCACATTTCCAAACTCCGAGATGCAACTGAGAATTTTTCTTTTTACGAAAAATCTCAATAATACTGCCCGACCCGGGGATCAAACCCGAGACCTCATGATCAAAAGTTGCTTACACTACGGCTGCATCACAGAGACAGTTCTGGGACAAGCAAGGCCTTACCACTAGATCTTTTACAACCAGGCACAGAACAATTATTGTCCAGTGTTGGAACCAAGAACACTCGGCAGAAAAGGTCGATATCCAAACAATAGATACAAATCCACCATTTGAGCATTCTAAAAAAACCTATTCATAAACACAAATTGCAAAAATGTGAAATCGAAAATAATAGCCATGACCAGATTTGAACTTGCACCACCTGGATAACAGTTACAAACGCTTGTGAACTAAGCCATCGTGACATTTACTCGGAACTATCAATTTCGACAACACGTCCTTCTTAATGTCATGGGTGACGCCTGCCACATCTATCGTATGTCTTTGCATATATTGCTCCGACTAGGTAAGCTTAATTATTACAACGCATTTTCTATCTAATAAATGTATGTATTTACAAAAAAAAAGTTATATACGAGTACCTATTATATCCGTAATCTGGTACCCATAGCACAAGCATTAAGCTTAGTTTCGGACCAGAGGACGTTGTGTCAAAATATCCGTGAATATTTATTTATTATTTATTTACATAGCTGAACATATCAAAATGCTTTGAAAATATATATATGTATACAGAAATAATATTCATAACTAAACCAATCAATCGGACTATTTGCGGTCTACTATTGGGTATTATATGCCTCTTCTAACTTACACCACTACATTGGGTCGGCTTCTTCTGCAGCCGGTCTACTCAATACCGGCAGGTTTCTTTTTGGTTCTTCAGTCCATAGGGCCGAGGCGCGTAGTTTTTTGCGATTGCCGATCCGTATCCATTTCGAAAAGCTTTCAACAATTCGTCAGTCCTCCGACAGACATGATTATGCTATCGCTACTTCAGCCGGCTAAATCTAGCTAACTATTTTTTATTGCGTATGGTGGCAGACGAGCCACGGCCCAACTATATCGAGAGTATTGTCAAGCCGCTGCTCATCATTTCATTTCATAGATATGAAATAAAAGATTAAACGGCTATCTCCTGCTACAACCAAAACGCAACAATGGCCGGTCACACGGGAGACGGTGGTACGAACCCACTCGGGCCCGATAACAAGTGAGTACTCCCACTTGGTACACAGCCCTACCACCAGTCATGCAATGGATGATAATTGCTTACTTCCCTTAGTCCCCTAGTACGATACCCGTGGGAAAGAATGGGGTGGTGACACTTGTATTCTTAATCCGTCACCATTCGGACTAAAGCTGTATTAGTTACTTCAGTTCTTTGTCGGATATACTCATTTTGAAGTTTGTCCTTCAGAGAAACTGGATGCATAGCTCGCTCTATTACATGCTGAGCTGCCTTCGTATTATCGTGAGTGTCAAGGTTTTGTGGTCTTAATAGGTAACACGCACTGGTTGTAACGTTTATTAGTATATTTACCTAATTAGTAGGCATATACTCAACTCAAACGACGCAGTTTGTTCAATGCTGCCCAACTCAACGAACCCTTCTTTTAGATTTTTCTCGAAGTTGTTTGCCCCGGTGGATAATTTGTCTAAGATAAATATACACTTCTAATCAAATATTAAAATACCTCGCCAGTTTATGTTTTGTAAAGATTACCAGAAAAATGTGTATATTTAGGATAATAATAATAATAAAATAATAACAATAAATGTTAAATGTCGTTTCACAGTGTGCTAATGTTGCAAATTCAAATTAAAGTTTCACATACATAAATAAGTTACACAAAGTGTGAAATTGTGAAATCGAAAATAACGGCCAATCCGTGTGGTGACGGACTAAGAATACAAGTGTTACCACCCCATTCTTTCCCACAGGTGCCTACTGAGGCGACCAAGGGAAGTAAGCATTAATTGTGGAAGGGCTGGCTAGCAAGTGGGAGTGCTCACTTACTATCGGGCCCGAGTGGGTTGGAACCACCATCTTCCGTGTGATCGGCCATGAAGCACATCGGAGTGTTTTGATTGTAGCAGGAGATAGCCGTTAATTCTTTTATTTCATATCTAAATTCAAATGGTGAGCAGCGGTTTAGGTGCTCACGTTCAAAGTTAAGGCGCAATCTTCTTTTGCTTATTAGTTAACTTATTTAAAAAGACACCCTGAACAAAGAATAATCCTTGTATCGCGGCGGAATTTACAAACAAACAATTTCACGGACAAAAAGTACACCCAGATTCAGAACAACCGTTTGTGGATCACACAAAGAGTTGTACTGTATGGGAATCGAACCCACAACACTCGGGCGGCGGGCCAGTATTTAAACCACTCCGCCATCTGTGCAGGATTCGATGATCTAATGTTAGTTTTGGCCCGATTGCTGGCTTGTGCGATACCAGTCTATGTTCCTTCAACCTTCTTCTAATTATAGAGTCACATACAACCACCCTTTGTACAACACAGAACTGTTGCTGCAGTTAAAAGCGTTAAGGCGTCGATTTTGTAAAGACACTGTTACAATATTTCGATCATCTCGTTCAGAAGTGACCCAATTTCTACCAGATCCTGAACGACGCATGAATGAACTAGACTCCGATAGCGTTTGATGAACCGACAAGCTTAGATGCAATCTTGCAGCCACAATAGGCTGACTAAGCCCAGAATCCAGCAAGCTTACTACTGGAGCGGCTTCTGCGGACGAAGTGGGTTTTAGAGAAGTTTACAAGTATTAATTTTTAGTTTTTGCACTATAAGACAGTGTACTCTAACTCTTAACACACATTTTGTCTGAAAAAAATGTTTCAGTTCATTTAAATTATAAACCAAATGTAATTTTCAATTTGGAATTTTCGTACAGCACTACAAAGGTCGAACTGCCAGCTGTACAATTATGTTATTTTTTTCATGGAATTATTTCTCGTTTGTGTTAAATTTTCATAAGAAAATAAAAAAGTGGTTCGATTTTTGATGAGAAGTTTATTATTTGACAACGTTGAGCATAATTTAATTTATAAAAGTACTTAGATCCAAAACGCTCTGAATACGTCAATTTATCTTTTTAGCCGTAGATATGTTATTGAAGACAAGACGCGAAAAATTACGCTATATGTTACCACGACGGGGTATTTTTATTGACATCACACGTCTCCTTTACGAACATTTCTCAGCAAGCAACGGTTATACCTTTCAACCAAGCGTCTCTAGCATCTGTGGCATCATTAAACTGTCGTCACGACAAAATGACAGATCACATTGAAGCTCCTTTGAAAGACAGTTAGACTAATTTCTAAATTCTCCTATATCAAATTTAGTCCATCCATCCATCCATCAGCCTTTCAACGTCCACTGCTGGACATAGGCCTCCCCAAGAGAACGCCACTACGAGCGGTCCCGTCATGGCGGATAATGCCGTAATCGCCACGCTTGGCAGGCGGGTTGGCGATCGCAGTGGATGTTGATAATACTCGAGGGAGTGCTGCTGCCCACTCCCCCGGTATTCCCTCAGTCAGCTCTTACGAGTCCCGTGAGTAGAGAGGGGTGGGACAATTCTAAAGCCGGCCTCACACGGCAATCATATTTAGTAATAATCCTAAAACATGTTTAATTCTAAATTGTTGTATCTTTGGTAAGATAAGACGAGGGCTACGAACACACATTTTTTTATATTTCAACATCCATATTAGGTATTACTTTAAATGCAAAAGTATCTCGAAAACGAAATAACAGACAGTTAGTGAGGTAAGAATAGTGTGATGGAAGGTCTATTCCAAAGTATAAGCTATTTTGTGTAACAAATTAAATTCCACATGATCTACGGGCTCAGTTATTTAAATAAAATATTTAATATTTTATATAGAGATAATTAATGTGCCGTAGATATTGATCTATAAATTAAGGATACACAATTGTTTTTTTTTCTCTATTTTAGCACTTGACATGCTCAGCTACTTTAAAGAACAAATTTTTTAGCATTTGACATGCTTAGCCATATAAATCAACACAAAGTGTGAAAATGTGAAATCGACATAACAGTTACGAGCAGGATTTGTACCTGCATCTCCTGGATACCGTCCAGATGCTTTCATTATTTGGTAAAAATTTTAATTGTAAAATTAAATTTATCTGGTCGGTATAATGTATGAAAATACTTCCGACAGATGGCGCAGGCGTTACCCAAGACGTTAAAAATGAATGTGTTATCGAAATTAGCAGTCAGGAGCAATTGTCACGATTGCTGAATTGACAAAGCATCTGGACGGTATCCAGGAGATGCAGGTTCACATCCTGCTGGTGACTGTTATTTTCGATTTCACATTTTCACACTTTGTGTTGAACAAATTATTTGTGAAATGTGGAAAAAGAGAACTTTAGTGCGATTGGGATTAGATCGTAAAGACAAATGTGATGTGGAGATTGGGAATGGCCGTTGGTCAGTGGGATGGTTTAGCGGTTAGAGCACTTCCCCAGATTGGAAGGGACGCAGGTTCGAATCCCGCTCACACTAAAGCTCACTTTTTCACAAATAATTTGTTCCTTATACACAATTATGTCTATAAAAAGTTTTATAATGTTACTTAAATGTATAACATTAATTTCGCATTAATTTTATAAGATAGTAACAGCTTTTAATGCGTGCGTGGGTTTAATAACACATTCAGACGAGAGAAAAAGGGACAGTAATGAGGTGTTTAAAAGAGATTTTAGTATTATTAGACAAGTTGATAGGTTGTGTCTGCACGCACGTCAAAACGACACTAAACGAAATTAGTGAAGGAAAGCGTAATCTGCACTCATTTATAGTGAACACTTTTAGTGCCTAATTGAAGATCTTCTCTTTCTCCGTAAAGTACCTATTTATATACTGAAGTCCATACAGACGGAGTCACGGGCCGAAACTAGTAAACGGTAGTGTAACAGTTGTCTGTAGTGTAGTTATAACATAATAATATTAGCAGGTACTAGTCAAAACCTCTATTTTATTGACTGAACTGTTACATTAATTCAAGTTTTGTCCGAAAAATCAGTGGCCACTGAAAACTTGTGTCAATAATCGTCTCTCTGTGTGTATACACAATTAATCGTTTGATTAACTAATTGCTCTATATATGCCAGTTTAATCCGTGTAGTGACGAAGTAAGAATACAAGTGTCACCACCCCATTCTTTCCCACGGGTGTCGTATGAGGCGACTAAGGGAAATGATCACCCATTGCATTACTGGTGGTAGGGCTGGGTACCAAGTGGGAGTACTCACTTGTTATCGGGCTTGAGCGGGTTGGTACCACCATCTCCCGTGTGACCGGCCATGAAGCACATCGTTGCGTTTTGGTTGTAGCAGGAGATAGCCGTTTAATCTTTCATTTCATATCTGTGAAATGAAATGGTGAGCAACGGCTTGACAATACTCTCAGTACAGTTGAGCCCATGAGCGTGAGATAGTAAATTTATTGATTTTGGTATGAACTATGAAACATTTTAAGGTTATAATATTAGGTTTGTTTGAATGAGTGTGAAATAAAAACTGCAACTGCAAGTAAACGCTATTATATGTAATTCCCGCCCGAAGGTTGTGGGTTCGATTCCCATACAGGACACCTCTTTGTGTGATCCACAAATGGTTGTTCTGAGTCTGGGTTTACTTTGTGTCCATGAAATTGTATGTTTGTAAAGTTCCACGCGATACAAGGATTATTCCTTACCGCAGGATGTCGTCTTTAAAAAAAAATACAATAGCATTTTCTTACAGTGTTCTTACTACTCTTTCTACTTTCTTAAACTCACCTCCCTACACCAAATCGGTCATGTATTGAAGGAAGGTGGATTCTGGAGTCTCCGAAACCGGCGAGCGTGTATGAAGAGAGTTATGAATGTTGAGGAAGCGAGAGATAGATAGCAAGAATAGAGCCTCTTGGCACTGTGTTCTCTCTGCCTACCCCGCAAGGGAAATGGCGTGATGATAAGTTAGTTAGTTACAGTGTTCTTAATACCCTTTCACATGATTTTACTGGTGGTAGTTTCTCGATCGAGTTAGCCCATTCATCCTGGGACAAGCAAACGCTCTGCCACTGTTAAATAAATTACTTGTTTGTATATGTTTTGTGTGTTGGTTCAGTAGAAGAATTTCCTATGGTTCCCTTGACTTTTTTCTTGGGGTCCCCTCTAGAAGCTTGCTTTCACATATGCGCAAACCCGCAAATTTAAATGTTGAAGAATTATTTGCAGTAATTCGTTATAAAAATGTCACGGTCACCCGCACCTTTGATTTCCGTATATCATATCCATATATTTAAATATTTATAGCTTGTGTAAATGTTAAAGAAATATTTTTTCTAAAAAGATTTTGGCAACGAAGTTTGATTTACGCTCGGTGGTCGGCATTAAGGGTTGATGAATAACCATTAATTTAATTCTTCCATAACGCTGATATGTTAATTAATACCATTGACGGAACTTCTATATTATTATATAAACTAGAGACTTTTTAATTATTCCGTTTTATCCATGGTTTACTGCTTCCTGTTATGAAACATGGCGCAGATATTACTGTTCGTCGGATTCGTAAATTAAACATTAAACGGGATATTGATGCCAGTTAATTACGAATGGAAATTTAATCACCAATTTTGACCCCGTCGTGTTTGTTTTGGATCATTGTTTTTCTTCTTACTTACTTGCTTATCATCACGCCACCTTCCTTGCGGGGTATGCAGACATAGTGCCAAAAGGCTTTAGTCTTGCATACTTACATCTCCCGCTTCCTCAACATTCATAATTCACTTTATACACGCTCGCCGGTTTCAGAAACTCATGACTCCACCTGCCTTCAATACATGACCGATTTGGTCTAGGTAGGTGAGTCTCGGTCTCCCTATGTACCTACATCCTTCCACTTTCGCATTGCATATCTTCTTAACCAGTCGCTAGTCCAGAATTCTTTCCATATGTCCGAATCATTGGAGCATTCCCTTTCGCATTTTTACATCAATATACTCTCTTTCATGAATATTCGCTCTCCTACTTCGTCGTTACGAATACGATCAGTGAGCCTAACTCCACAGATTTTTTGCAGAGATCGCATTTCGACGGCATTGATTTTACTCTCATGTTCCTTTTGCATACCTAAATCTCGCTTCCATATGTGATAATGTTAGGACAAGCACTGCATTGTGTATTGCGACACGTGCCTTTTGGCTGAGATGGTGGCTGCCGAGAAGTTGTCCTAATGCTCGGTTCTCTCTATTTTCCGCATTTACTCTTCTGTCTATATCAGTGGTACCTTCCATCCCTACTGAATCCATATCCAATATATACGTATTCATCCACTTGTTCTAGCACACCAATGCCTATTCTATACTCTAGCATTTGTTCTGGTTTCATCTCTTTCAAATATTATTTTTGTTTTGCTCACATTCACACGTAGGCAACTTTTCTAAAAATATCCTTTTCTTACAATCTGCTGTCATTACGTTTTTTTTTTATTGCGTATGGTGGCAGACGAGCCCCCCTGACGGTAAATGGTAACCGTCGCTCTTGGTGTCATCTATACCAAGAGTATTGTCAAGCCGCTGCTCACTATTTCATCTCACATGTATGAAATGAAAGGATATAGAGATATTTTATAAAGAAGCCCATTTTACATATTTGGAAACAATGAGTACAATATATTTTTTGTAACATGTGCCAAGAACTGAGTGAGCAGTATTACACAAAACTATATAAAAATTACAAAGTGTGAGTATTTTCCTTTGTCATAAAAAGTCTTCCGTCGTTATAGCATACCAAAGACTTTTAATATACTTTACGTGAAGTTTTAAGGTCTCGTTCACAATAGCAAATTCTAGTAACTCTCATGTTTAATGTAGTTTTGTGTTAAACTTTGAACATGCGGGTACTGAATAAGATTGTGTAAGCACTTATTGGAATATTACGTGATTCATTACCATTATATTCGAAAAGGTTTATTTTTCCTTAGGTAACAGACGAGTTGCGGGCCCGCTTGATGGTAAATGGTAGCCCCCACTCAAGGATAAACAAAAAGTATAGAAAAGAACTGTGTAATCATTATATTTAACATGACGAGGACCTTTGCTTGCTTTAGAATCTCTGGCTCTGCTACGTTAAATGTTTTCCACTAGCAATTACGAGTAGTAAAGCCGTACATTAAAGAATAATAAGTACTTATTATTCTAATTTATTAAATAGATTTAAGACGCATAATATAGCTAGCCATACACGCACAGATCTGCCCGCCGGATCTGTCCGACAGGCAGATCCGTGATTCGCCACACACGAGTACGGGCAGCAGTTCAGATCGTATTTCCAACAAATACGGTCGTCTGCAAAAATGTCTATTTCAAAGCATAAATTAGCAATATATATATGTGGTGGTTTTATTTGTCTCGAAGAAAGAAAACGAAGAAGATTTTGGGTAAAACAATGGCTAGAAAAACGGCCGCGATATAGCCATATGAATCTACCCAGAGATTTGTCAATCCATGAGCCTGCCGATTTGTTCCATTTTTTAAGAATGGATATATCAGCTTTTGAATACCTACTAAGTAAAGTGAACCGCTTAGTTGAGAAAGAAAATACAGTAGTGAGATATGCAGTTAGTCCAAGAGAACGCCTTACAATAACATTACGTTATCTGGCAAGTGGAAACTTGCTTATCTTTGATTTTCCACAAACAAGGCAAAGACTTGTAAAGTTCTATAAAACTTGTCCATCCATCAGCCTTTTAACGTCCACTGCTGACCTCCTCAAGAATGGGGGATAGTGCCGCAATCGCCACGCTTGGCAGACGGTTTGTCGATCGCAGTGGATGTTGTTAATACTCGAAGGAGTGCTGCTGCTCACTTCTCCGGTATTCCCTCAGTCGGCTCTTACGACTCCCATGGGGGGAGAGGGGTGGGATAATTCTAAAGCCGGCCCCTCACGGCTAAAAGCCTTGTCTTTACTGTCACTAAACGCCATTTCTGTGATCAAACTCATGTATATTACTTCGAGTGTTAGTGTGCGACTGACGTCAAATCTGGCGGGTACATCCGTCGCTACGCACACACGCACAGTTGGGAGCTTGGATCTAAGGGCCCCGTGCCCGATCCGCTCGATTTGACCACGGGCAGCGGGCAGACACCCGACGTGCAAATCCGTGTCCGTTCTCACCATAAACGCACGGATCTGTCCGCCAGGCACATCTGTCGGACAGATTCGGCGGGCAGATCTGTGCGTGTATGGCTAGCTTTTGATAACAACTACCTCTTTGGTGCAGCAGTAGTGTCAGCGACTGCTGATCATGAGGTCTCAGGTTCAATCCCCGGGTCGGGTGATGCTATTCAGCTTTTTCGTAAAAAGGAAAATTCTCAGTAGCCCGGAGTTTGGAAATGTGCCCGTTGGAAGGCAATAGGCTCGCTCCCTATAATGTGGGACTTAAACATAGCTGGCGAACCGTGGGTGTGTAATACACCTCTGCCTACCCCTTCGGGGAATACAGGCGTGATGGTATGTTTTCTGTGTTCTTTTTTTTTGATGACAATCTACAGAGGTTTACGATATGAGTTTGAGAATTTAATGAACAAGAATTACAAGTTAAACAATTAGGGAACTTTGTTGATTTGTTTACAACCTTTTCGTTCTATGATCAGAAACAGAATCAGCCCAAGGAGCGCATGTAACGCGTAAGGAGCGTATTTACGCTAGCGAGATGCTATTGACCATTTTATCTCGCAAAAACGTTACATCCGCTTCTAATTGGATTTGTTTAACAAACAATAAACATTGCCTAATGTTTTGATTAAATTAATAATAAATTCTAAAAGTAATTATAAATCTAATGCGTAATTATGGGAGAAATACTACAATGAACATACTCATCGATCAGTTGATTGTTATAAATTATTTGTGAATGTGGAATAAGAGAACTTTACTGTGAGCGGGATTCAAACGTGCGTCCTTTCTAATCAGGGCAAGTGCGGGAAAGTCGTAAAGACAAAAGTGATGTGGAGATTGGTGATGGCCATCGGTCACAATTATGAATATGGTATTATGGTTCGCAATTATGAAGCACTGTGTGTTAGCTCCTGACGCACGACTGGAATTTACTCTTAGTCCTTAAATACAATTTTCTTTGAATGTGCAAATAGGCGAAGAGGATAAATATAAACGCCTTTTATAATACTGAACGTACAGGTGTACGTTTTATTCTATTCACATTATTTATATTAACATAGCAGCACGCCTGTATTCCCCGAAGGGGTAGGCAGAGGTGTATTACACACCCACGATTCTCCTGCTATGTTTAAGTCCCACGTAATAGGGGGCGAGCCTATTGACATCTACCGGGCACATTTCCAAACACCGGGCTGCTACTGAGAATTTTTATTTTTAGGAATAAGCTCAATAACATTGCCCGACCCGGGGATCGAACCCGAAAATATTATACATCAATTGTGTTATACAATGAGGTGATGCCGTTATTCTAATGTACTCATCTCTCAGTAGATAGCCGTTTATTCTTTCATTTCATAGCTGTGAAATGAAATGGTGAGCATCGGCTTGACAATACTCTAGGTATAGTTGAGTCCATGAGCGACGGTTACCAGTTACCATCAGATGGGCCTTGGCTCGTGGAAGTTTAATAATTTGCTGATATAAATTATTTTGAGACGAGAAACATAACACTACCAAGTTATCTCGAGCACTCAGATAGTTACTAGTTACACAATACTCTAGAGCATTGTATAACTTTGAAATCTCGACAACAAAGCTTAAATCTTTCGGCTGTAATTTAACTTGACATGACTTAAATACGCCTACTTGGAAACGTAATTCAAATAGATAATTGCTATAACAATATTCGTTAACTAAAAGACAAAATTTGTGTAGGCTTCTCACGACACACATTTGTTTTTTCATTTCACTACACTGTGCAGTGGCTAAGGTAATGAGATCTTGTGCCAAGTCATCGAGTATTATGGGTACAATTCCCGTATAGAAGTCTGCTTTAAAACATTCTTTTTTTGTTAATATGTAGTACGCTTTCCATTGCTAAGACGAAACAGTTATATTGCCCCTCTACTAAAGAGTAACTTTCAAGGATAATCCTTACTAATATTATAAATGCGTAAGTGAGCAGGTCAAATGTTAAAAAATATAAATCAAAAATGTTTAAAAAAAATCGCGCCCTCAAATAGTATTATTAACTTGAATTGCAAAATTGAACTTACTATATTAGATTAATGCATGTAAATGCGTTCGAATAGATGGCGTTGGTCGTAAAGACAAATGTGATAAGGAAATTTGCCAACCACCCAAATTTGACCCAATAGGCCAGTACGATAGCTCAGTGGCTTAGAGCACTTCCCCGGATTGGAAAAGATGCGTGGTTCGATTCCCGCCCCTACTAAAAATCTCTTTTTCTTTATTCTCAAATAATTTGTACCTTAAAAAGTAGCGGAGCATGTCAATTGCTAAAAGAAATAGATCTAAAATGTTTGAAAAAATCGCGTCATCAAATAGTATGAATTTTAATTGCAAAATTAAACTTAATATATTGGATGCATGTAATGCTTGCCGGTAGATGACGTTAGTCGTAAGACAAATATGATTAAGAATTTGGGATGATCGAAAGGTCAGTAGGGCAGCTCAGTGGCTTAGAGCACTTCCCCGGATTGGAAAAGATGCGTGGTTCGATTCCCGCCCCTACTAAAAATCTCTTTTTCTTTATTCACAAATAATTTTGTACCTTAATAAATAATGATAATAAAAAAGCGTGGGGTGCTTGGCTTCAAATGTTACAAATAGGTACATAGTTCATTGATATAGTCAAAAGCACCCACTAATTTGCTATTAATTTTTTTTTTTAAGTTTTTTATACTATAATTTATTAATGACGTATAATTGGCAATTTCTACGTCTACTATTAAATTGAGGGCCTTTTTGCACGCCTCATAAGCGAAGCGTTGAAGTGGGTAATATTCTCGTTTTACACAGAACAACTGATTTTTCAAACTTAAAATGTCTCTAGTTATCATATATTGCACTTGTAAAACAATATATACACACACATATCAAGAAAAACACTATTTTTGACACTCATGATATTTTTTTTTATTGCATGTAGTGGCAGACGAGCCACGGTCCATCTGATGATAAATGGTAACCGACGCCCATAGACTCGACTATAAAGAGAGTATTGTCAAGCCGCTGCTCACCAATTCATTTCACAGATATGAAATGAAATATAAACAGCTATCTCCTGCTACAGCCAAAACGCAACGATGTGCTTCATGGCCGGTCACACGGGAGATGGTGGTACCAACCCACTCGGGCCAGATACCAAGTGAGTACTCCCACTTGGTACCCAGCCCTACCACCAGTCGTGCAATGGATGATAATTGCTTACTTCTCTTAGTCGCCTCATACGACACCCGTGGGAAAGAATGGGGTGGTGACACTTGTATTCTAAGTTCGTCACCACACGGACAATTAATTTTATGCCATTTTTGTTATTTAAACTAGTTAAAAAACCGTTTAAAAAAGTTATGTCTTGGACGTCCGTTTGTTAAGGTAATGTATGTTAACACGATAACAACTGAAATACTTTACTAATGTAGTCTTTTTTTTCTTTTTAACTTGAATACAACTATGAATAGAGCCCTATTACTTTTTACAGATTGATTCGATTGGGTTTAATTGTTATTAAATAAACAAAAAATAGTGAATATTTCCGCTCGACCCGATGGCACAGTGCTACACTAAAACCAGCGCTATAGCCTATACCTTATTTCGTAGAACTACTTCTATAGACCAAAATATTAGTACTTCTTAAAATTAGCGCTAGATGGCGTATAAGACATGAGAAACACATAAGCATTTTTTGAAATTAGCGCTATCTATGTGACTACTTAGTAAGACCAATAAATTATTAGTTACTTATCAAATAATCAATTTTATTGTGAATAATGAAGATTATGAGGCGTGCAGTTTTGGATTTTCCAAAGTATTTTTTTTGTTAAGGCGGGATAAATTTTTCCTAACCGCACACCCCCTCGATCGGGGCAATGAACAGGATAGTGTGGGGCCTTCAACCACTAAAGAAACCCGCCGTGTGCCGTCTCTCCGCCTTTATTGGCGGGCCACCGGAACCATACATTCCTTCAGTGGTATAGCTTAGGACCGCTATTACTCCCTCTGGAACCGCCCTTTGTTCTGCGTTTGATATTGAGGCAGCGTATTCTCTGATGGTACCTAAGACTATATAATCACACTATGCGGTTTGAAAAATATTAACCAAACTAGATCCTGCGCGTGACTTCGTCCACGTGGAGTTCACAATATAAATGAGTTACTCTAGGCCACATTAAGTAACCCCATGCTAAAATATAGCTATCCCATGAGAACTTTCTATTTCAATGGGATAAAAAATAGCCAATATCTTTTTCCGAATTAACACACGAGATTAAAACCAATTGTGAAAATATGAAATCGAAAATAACAGTTACGGAATCGGCAGGTATCTCCTGGAATACCGTCCCAGATTCATTGCCGATTCAGACATCGTGACAATTGCACGGGACTGCGACACATGAAACATAGATTAACTGTAAGCTTAATTATTACAATTAAGATTCATACCAAATAATGACGCAGCCTTAGGGACATTAAGAAGGAATGTGTTATCGGAATTCGCAATTCTCAGTCCCTCACAATTATCACAATGGCTAAATTGGCAAAGCATCTGGGACATTATTCCAGACGATGTTAAGATCCTGCTTGTGACTGTTATTTTTGAATCCACATTTTCGCACTTTTTATTAATTTATATGGCTAAGCATGTCAATTGCTTAAAAAATATATAAAAGTATCAAATTCCTTTTCTACGTTCCAGGCTAGGTATATACATAATATTATGTATATAATATTATGGCTAGGTATATAATGGTATGCTAAATTTTATGATGATCGGAGCAGTAGTTACGGCGATCAATATGACTGGAACCGTTAACGTAATTTTTCCAAAATAAAAAGTGCGAGTAGCCTATGTGCTATTCCAAACTATGATCTATCTCTGTGCCAAGTTTCATCCGGATCCATTTAGCCATTCTGACGTGATTGAGTAACAAACATCCATCCAAACTTTTGTAATAATTAGTAAATAGTAATTTTTTAATACAAGTAATATATTTATTCTACAAAACAAAACATACATTCCTTGGAGCATGGTTAAAGGGTACCAAACACTGATCTCGTGCAGATAAAAGAAGGATTTTGGTAGGCAGTCTGATTATATCCGTTTAAGATGAATTTGTACAACGAGGAGCAATAAATAATACCAGTTGTAAATAAAACAAAGCATTTATCAGAAAGCCAGAGCCTACTTAAGGAAACCCTTTAAACTTAGCTGGGTACAAAACATTTTATACAAAGCTAGCTCCGGCGGGAATCGGAAACTCGTTGTGAGGTAACTCGCAACCGCTCTATTTTAGCCGAGATGAAACCCCAATAATCATCTATACTTTCCTGTTTCTATTACTTATAATAACTTAGTAATTTTTATTGCGTAATTTTTATAGGTATATATGTGTTAGAATGTATGTTTGAAATGGGAGATTATATCTTATTTGAGAGATATAAAGATATTATTTTCATAAAAATTCATTAATAAAATACTGACGAACATCTTTGTAATTGTAAAATTTTTGTGTCTCTTGTGTTTCCGCGATGAAATCCGAAACTACTTTTCTGATTTTCCAAACATGTGATTTGTTTCAACTTATAATGTCGATTATTTACTTTTTTATTGTTAATATATTATATACTTTTTTGTTACTCATATATAAACATTAACTAATGAATTATGGGTGCCAAAGCGACGTATAATATAAAACATACCTGCTAATAATATAAAACACTGACGATGATGAGAGAACTATCGTTAATAATATTTGTTATTTCAGCTTGTTTTACGTATAGTGAATGTGAAGATGTATTTAAATAATTTAGCTCGCTCTTTGAAATTAAAGATCTAAAGAATATTTTCTGTATCCTCGATTTTGTAATAATTACGATGTTATAGACACGTATAACATTTTTTCGTTCTTTCGTAATAAAGTTATATAGAAAAAGGAATCAAAAGTAACAAGCTTAAATATTGTTTTCTTTGTCAGCTAAATATTTTGAATGAAATGTTTCATGTAAAGAAATCCTATTCAAATGTACATAATTGCGGAGATGTATTTATCTCAAATATATATTTTTATTCTTTTTGTCTTTATTTAAAGGCTGCTTTAACAATTTCATAAGGGAAATGAGGCCTTATAGGTTATCATATAGGCTTCCAAAATGTATTTCTTTGCGCTTATATTGTTGGCTTAACATAATTTTTTTTTTTATACCCCGTGGGTGGCAAACAAGCGTACGGCCTATAAGATGGTAAGTGGTTACCGTAGCCTATAGACGCTAGCAACACCAGAGTAGGATAATAAGGAGAGGGTAGGAAAGATAATAAGGAGAGGATAAGAAGGTTAATAAACAGAGGTTTGGGCGTCCGGCACTTGTCTAATACTTGGGAGAATTGTAATGAAACATCCATCATGTGATTTTAAATTATATTTAGAACAATTAATCAACATTCATAGAAAAATTTCAAATTGTGAGACTACGACGTGTGTGTGGTTTTATTGTTAGTAAAAGAAAAAAATGGAAGAACGCGTGGTTGCCAGTTCCTAAGTTGCAAACTTCTACGCACCCTGAGTGTTGTCAGCATAAGGCACGTTCACTCATTATACGAAAAACAACAGCAGGAATACCTACCCGTGTTACACGCCGATCTTCTATGAGAGGGTGGTACTTACCCGATCGAGCCAGCCTATTCATGCTAGGACAAGCAAGGCTCTACCACTAGGTCTTACAGATATAACACCCGTGGAATGGAATGGGATGCTGCCATATTGCATTCTTAGTTCGTCTCCTCAAGGAATACTATATATACAGTAGTGGTCAACTAATTAGGGACAATCTCTAGTTGAGCCAAATTGTGAATATTTTTTTTTATTTTCCAACGAGTCTTAACAATATTCCATATCTTTTATATGTAAGTATAATAATAGTCATTGATGTGCCCGATTATACAAACAATAACAACTTCTTAAACATTAAACCTCTTTACAGTATAGCTAATAGATTATCATAGTGCTATTTGTTCAAAGAATGCTGGCTGGCCATTTAATTAGCGACACTGATGTATTGCGTTCTAATTTCAGAATTTGAATCTTAATACTTTTTTATTTCTTCCCTTATTGTTTTGTGGTAGTTTTGGCGGCAATCCAGATTTTTTATTTTAAGTTTTGAGAATTATTTTGAAGAAAAATGGGCAAAAATAAAAGTTGCGATCCAACACTACGAAAAATTATCATGAAGTTTGTCGAGCGTGGTTGGTCATACCGAAGGATAGCACAACATTTAAATTGTTCAAAAACTATAGTATGCAATGCAGTGCAACATTACAGGCGCTATAACACAGCTTTAAATGTGTCCAGAACAAAAAGATCGAGAAATACAACTCCGCAAGAAGATAGAATGATAACCAGGTTAGCTAAGAAAGATCCGTTTCTAGGCTCTATTTTAATAAAACACGACGTGTTTGGGGCAGATGAAAGAGCCGGTATCAGCGAGGACCGTTCGACGACGTCTGGTAGAAGCAGGGTTGTTCGCAATAGTGGCTCGCAAAGAACCGTTGATGAAGAAAGAACATAGAAATGCTCGTTTGGCGTTTGCACGTAAATATGGACATTGGACCTACGCCCAATGGCAACATGTATTATTCTCTGACGAGACCAAGGTTAATTTGATTTCTTCAGATGGAAGGCAATATGTACGGCGTCCTGTAAAAGCGGAAATGAATTCAAGATTCACAGAAAACCAGGTGAAACATGACGGTGGAACATTAAAACGTAGGGTTCATTTTCTGGATGTGGAGTGGGACCTGTGAGGAAAGTTCAGGGTAACTTAGACCAACATCAATACAAGGTAATCTGGATGAAATTTGGCTCAGATATGGAATAGTACATACCCTTTATCCCAAATAAGTGGATAGTTCATGTGGTATAGCGATATTTGCAAAGGGATTAAAAGTGTGGTGAAAGTGATTAATTTATTTTCTGAAGTCCACGAACGCGAAGTTTCGGGCAGACATAGTGGTGAAATATTCTAGATTGCTGAAAAATGGTTAATCGTAAGTCTCACAACTAGATGGAATCAATGAACTAGAGCCATTATTTTGTATGGTGATTAGTCGGAAGTGCTAGGAATGTGTTTCCAGAAAGTTGTATCTAAGTGTCACAATGTTCAATGAAAATCTCACCCGAAATTAGGTAATATTCTAAAGAACAAATTATTTGTAAAAGTGACAAAAGATTGATCAGGATTCGTACCTGTATCTCATCCAATCCGGGGAAGTACTCTGAAGCTATCGCAGTCACCGAAGGTGACTCCAAATGTCCACTTCACATTTGTTTTAGATATCTTTACGACCCACGCCACTTATCGGATCCATTTACATACATTATTCCATTACAGC
Source organism: Leucoma salicis (assembly GCA_948253155.1). NCBI lineage: Eukaryota > Metazoa > Arthropoda > Insecta > Lepidoptera > Erebidae > Leucoma > Leucoma salicis. Next base: position 18,809,743 of record OX411818.1, read on the forward strand.
AAGTTTAATTCATACTATTTGACGTCACGATTTTTTGAATATTTCGCAAATAATTTGTTCTATAGCAGTAGCTACTGTAACCGGAGCATGTCAAGTGCTAAAATACAGATCTAAATTCTATTTAATATTTTCTCTGTTTTACCTTTTAGTCCAACTATCAGGAAAAAAACAAGTTATTCATAAAACGCTATGAAGACGGCTGAGAAGTAAAGTGTAGCTTTTGAAATGTTACTGTCAACTAAATATAACATAATTAGGCGCGGGTTTACCGCGAGCGCCTCAGAGCGGAGCGCGCAGCCATCTGGGGAATCTGGCCATAATTTGTTCATTAACTTGACAGCAGATGACCTATTTACAAAATTTATTATTTTTCGTTACAAAAACATCCATATTTTATATTTTTATTAAAGTAATGCTGGCCATGTATACCCACATTGCCTTTGTTGGCAATAAAAAAAAAAACCGATGTCTTGGTCATCTCCAGGCGGTATATAGATGAAATCTACTACGACGTCTCGTGGTCCGGTGGTATAAAGGTGATTTTGGTACTACGTCAAACAGTTCCTCAGAACATTCCCCATAAAAGAGTCGATAGAGCACATAGAGAGACTCAAAGTCTCTCTGCCGCCCCAACGACTCCAGTTTTTCCGTGAGACTGGGGTCATCAACAACTCGAACAGCACGCCTTTGCAAGTAGTCAAGTACCTGCCCAGAGATTTGAGCATTACTCCATATGAGGAAGTTTAGGGTTTCTGTCTGTGATAGTGCCATGTCGGATTTTATTACAAACATTGTTCCGATCAGGTAAATTTAATTAATTATTACAATTAAAAATCATACCAAAATGATGACTCGACCCTATATTAATATGTTATTATTTTTATTAATAACTGAAGCACTTAACATGCTTGGTAATTTACCCGAACATAAAGTGTGAAAATGTGAAATAGAAATAATAGCCACGAGGGAGGCTGTGTACTGCGCTCTTTGTATACTTATGTTAAGAGAGCTTGCTTCTATTAATTTAAAAGTATTATTCTATTTTGATATTGGAGATGGTATTGATATAAATGTTAATTAAACAAGATTCATGGAATACACCCAATATTATATAGCCACTTACCGTTAAGTAGTATACCTGAAGTTACCTACTATCTCAAAATAATTGCAAGCTGTGGTTAAGAGAAAATCTCTCTGAGGGATCGAGTCGCTCTGGATAAGAAGCGCGTAACGACTCATTGAAAGTCAAATAGACACGTTGCGCATTATAATTATAATACCTATATAATTCTGTAAATTACTTATTCAAACATATAATTTTTGTGATTCAACAATATAATTAAGTACTTAAATATACTGAACATTTTTTTTAAATATAATTTTTTTAACCATTTTTTAGTTAAATATAATTTTTTTAACCATTTTATAATAAAAAAACCATCTTACCCTCTTTTGAAACCTTCGATCAAAATTGTTGAAGTAACTTCATAGCGGGATAAAAACAACGTATAGTAAATGAATCAAAGTTACATAATAAAATAAAGGCATATTTTTTAATATAACAATATTTATCTATTTACTTACTGGCTCGTATAATAATATCATTTTTGCTATTATGATTTTCTATAGAGTTAAAGAGGTACGCGTGAAAATGGCAAACACTTGCTACCAACTTAATCAAAAATGGACCTTGGAGGCAGAAATATATTTATTAAGGCAGCCGTCGTATGATCTATTACAACGGACTCGATTTTTCGCTTGACATTTATTTATGATTCTTTTGACCTTGTTCAAATCAAGAAATATCACATTCGGTTACGTTGTATCTTATACAAGACCTAGTTAGACGTCTGTGCTTTAGTCATCACTCACAGAGTAACGGCAAAATCTGTATTTATTAAATAGGTACGGCTAAGCTTGTCAAATACTTAAAAATCTATAAAAAATATCAAAATATTTATTTTTACTTCAGAGAGCGAGTAGGTATGAATGAGAGTATTGGTGTAAAGATCAAAAAGGCAGTGCTCCGATGGTTTGAACATGTCGAAAGAATGCCGCATGATCGTATAGTTAAGAAGATATACCTACAATGCGAACCCGGAAAGATGTAGGTACAGGGGGAGAGCGAGACTCGCCTATCTAGACCAAATCGGTCAGGCAGGTATTAAAGGAAAGTGGAGTCAGGGGTCTCCAAAACTTGCGAGCGTGTATGAAGAGAATTATGTATGTTGAGGAAGCGAGAGATGTATGCAAGAATAGAGCCTTTTGACACTCTGTTCTCTCTGTCTACCCTGCAAGGGAGATGGCGTGATAATAAGTAATTAAGTAAGTCATGTCCGCAAAACACGCGCTCAGACGTGGAGTTGCGGAGGACAGCCCGCCGAACCGATACTAACCAATACCAAGTAAAAGAGTACATCTCTTTTTAACCCCCGACGCAAAAAGAGGGGTGTTGTAAGTTACACGTGTCTGTGTGTCTGTCTGTGGCATCGTAGCTGCTAAATGAACGGACCGAATTTTATGCAGTTTTTTCATTTGAAAGCTCATGTGACCGAGATGGTACAATTTATAAAGATCTGTTCAGACGTTTTAAGTTCATCGATCCTTTTTGTTAGCTGCCGTAAGGATCTTAGACACATAATGGGCATTTACTTTACTTTCAAACATATTTGTGACCCATTATTGAAACAACCATGTATGCCAGTACCACTGAGATACTCTGATGATGGAGCTCGAAGGCAGGAGACGAAATCCTGGATTGCCTATTAGGAAACCCATCAAGTTTGAGCTCATTAGATTCGTCTTAACTAGGTCTGTTCATTTCTTGTTACTTTTTAGAGTTTTTTTTGTGGGTTCCATCCATCAGCCTTTTAACGTCCACTGCTGGACATAGCCCTCCCCAAGAATGAGGGATAGTGCCGTAATCGCCACGCTTGGCAGGCGGGTTGGCGATCGCAGTGGATGTTGTTAATACTCGAAGGAGTGCTGTTGCCCACTCCTCCGGTATTCCCTCAGTCGGCTCTTACGACTCCCATGGGTGGAGAGGGGTGGGACAATTCTAAAGCCGGCCCCACACGGCACGGTTTTGTGGGTTACTTAAAATATTTAATTACATTTTATACTATTATATTTTATACTTTTGCCTTTGCAGGCGAGCTTCGCAGCAGTTATAAGCCAGTTTTTAGTTTATATGTCAAGTTCTCGATATAGTAGCGAGATAAAATTTATACCAGTTTTTAAATATAATTAAGAGCTTTCAAACAAAATAAAAACATGCAAATCCATTTTGTTGTTTTTGCGTAAAGCCTGAACAAACAAATAGACAAAAAAAATTAATAAGTTTTGTTCAGACACGCCTTATTTATCTCAAATATCTTAAATGTATAGACATTTATAATAGTATAATTCACTGAGTAAGCGGCCATAATATCAAAAGTCAAACATAATAACAATAATGGTTAGAGTATTACAATAAGGTTGTAGGACCTTTACATGTGTACATCGTAGGTACGTGGTACAACAAAGCCTGATCTATTTAAGCCCCTATAGGCTTTGTTACCACCCGCTGCCCGGCGGCCGATCCTCAGTTTTGTAACTACAGAATTAGTCAGATGGGATTATAATGAAACATCAGTATTTGGATACATTTATAGATGTACATTTGTGACTAGTCTGTGTATACATGTGTTGCTGTATACCGTAGACAGAGAAATATTATAGACAAGCTCTCAGCGTATGCAGTGTCGAGACAGCAATAGTTTGACAATAACTGGAATAATTTTAGAAGATAACTATGATTATAACTTTGTAGTCTAGAAATACACTATCTATTTTAGCCGGACAACTACAAAATACATTTCAATTATGCTTATATTTTGCTTAAAATGAATTAGAACGTGTAACATTAAACACAAAGTGAAAAATGTGAAATCGAAAATAACAGTCACGAGCAGGATTTGAACCTGCATCTCCTGGATACCGTCCAGATGCTTTGCCAATTCAGCCATCGCGACAATTGCTCCTGACTGCTAATTTCGATAACACATTCATTCTTAACGTATTGGGTGACGCCTGCGACATCTGTCGGAAGTATTTTCATAGATATTACCGACTAGGTAAAATTAATTTTACAATTAAGATTTTTACCAAATAATGACGCAGCTCTAGAAATATCTAGATATAGACGTTAAGAATGAATGTGTTATCGAAATTAGCAGTCAGGAGCAATTGTCACGATGGCTAAATTGGCAAAGCATCTGGACGGTATCCAGGAGATGCAGGTTCAAATCCTGCTAGTGACTGTTATTTTCGATTTCACATTTTTCACTTTGTGTTTAATACTACATACTAGGTAATATAAATAATTGTTAACCTTTTACTCAATTTACAGTAAAGCCTCACAGCGTTATACATTTTATTTTGTTGTGAGTATAAGTTTATAAACCAGCCCCGCCAGCCTACAGAAAATTATATTACTGGTGAAATATTTCACGTTGAAAGGTGTGCTGTTAAAAATTAAAGGTAGGACTTAATATGCCTTGATGTTTCTTGGAAATAATAAATGTAGGCTATAAACTTTTGATGTTCACAGCGGTTTTATCAATAGCACTTCTTTTTTAATATATACTTACGTTTTTTTAGATAAGGAATTCCTGTTAACAACTTTTTTATCTTCCCCATTTCCTATAACATTTCAATTAGAAATCATTTTGCGTGTAATCCTTACAGGTCCTTACTAATATTATAAATGCGTAAGTGAGTTTGTTTGTTTGTTCGTAATGCTTTCATGCTGTAACTACTAAACCAATCATCACGAAATTTCGCATACATATGGTCTGCTGGAGCCCAGAAAAGGACATAGGGTTTATCATCGCGGGAAAATGAATGGTTGCCGTGGAATAGTTATTTTACAAAGAGAATTAGTTTGCCGGAGAGTGATGTATATTCTGAAGCCGCTGGCAGAATTTAGTACAAAAATATATTTCTTTTACAGTCTCAGTTCCTGTAATGGTAATTTAATTTAGCTATGGTCACAAGGTATGCTTTAATTCATTTCAGAATATACAAAAGGTTAAATAAACGAATCCCACACAATGTATATTTTATTATAGCACTTAGCTAATAAATTATATCTATACTTTCATTATAAATACAAGATAAACGTACAGAGACCAAGCTTCCAAAGAGCATGCGAAATTTATATCAACTTAGTTAGCGTTGACACAAAAATAATGGTGCAAGTGCTGTTAGGGCACGGTTGCTTCGACAGATACCTGCACATAGTCGCAAGGAGTTTGGGAGTCGTCTTCACAACTCTCTCTTCCTTGTTGAAATAGCAGAGACAATTTTTTTATCATCGTGTATAAGAATGCAAGAACCGGTGACATTTCTTTAAAAAAATATTTCAGTGTATTCCCTTTTTCACAAGGAATTTAATCACATTGAAGTTTTAATGAACCAATTAAAAAGGGGTGTTATTTATATTACCAATTGGTCAGACAATTAGTGTTATCAGTGAAGAGAAGATGAGTAATCGCTAAATGCCATAGGCCGCGAATTTATTAGCCGCTCCTCGTATATTGCATGCTCTACATCGTTGAAATACTCTTATATTTATATATTAACCAACGCAATTAACATATTTTTTCTCTTTTTCAGGTAAAACGTTACTAATATGAACTACTTCAAATACCAAATTATGTAATGTGCTTAATACGATGCTACTCTCTTTAATCAAGTACAATCACATGGGTCAGTGAACAAATGAGTTTGTGTTAAGTGCCGCGAGTTGTAGTAGTCATGAGTTTTCTAAGTTCGATAGGCCAGTACGTGGCAGGGGTAGCGGATAGTGTGGCCGGGTTGGCGTTATCACCACGCCGCGCACCGCCTTCTCGTCATCGCTCTGCCGAGGATTCGCAGTCACAACAGCCACAGTCCTCGAAAGCCACCATGAGAGGTAAGAACTTATAAAATCATCTATATATTACATAGATCTATAAATAAGGATACACAATTGTATTTAGAAATCGAGACAAAACTTGTACATATATAATCTGCTATATACATACAATTGCTTGTACCGACTGACTGATGATCAACGCAGAGCCTAAGCCGCTGGGGCTGCAAACTTGAAATTTTGGTAGTTGATGCCTTTTTTGTTGTAAAGATCCACTAAAAAAAAAGGGTGGCATGATCACTCAGTGATCAAACCAAAAGGGTGGCATGATCACTCAGTGATGAAACCCTTTTTTTTAGTAAATAAAGAATTAAATAAATAATCCACTAGGAAAGGAATTTTGAAAATTTCACCTCTAAGATGGTAAAATAAGGTACGTTTGTATGGAACTCGGTCATATACAAAGTAAGAAGCACCAAATTTCAAAAAAAAATTCTGGTTAGAAATAAATGTACATGTATAGTGGGATATTAAAAAAAATACGACTAAGAAGGTAAATAAGGGTATGAACATTTATATGACTGTTATTCATTTTGGCGCGGAGTTTGAGTTGCATCTGTTATTTATATTAAATACAGTGCTGTTTTGAGTTATATCATATCTAGTGTGTATTGCGAATTTCATAATGGACAAAAACATCGAACAAAGAGTTTGTCTTAAATTTGGCATCGCCAATGGAATTTCGTGTTCGGAGTCACTGAAAATGTTACAGAAGGCTTACGGTGAATCGACTTTATCAAAAACACGTGCTTATGAGTGGTACAAAGCGTTTAAAAGTGGTCGAGATGTGGAATGGAAGATTTGACTCGCTCTGGTAGGCCATCAACGTCTGTAACTGAAGTTAACATTGCAAAAGTGAAGGAAATAGTGACTGAAAATCCTCATTCAACTTTGAGAGAGATAGCCGCCGAACTTTCTGTGTCTCACGAGTCGATCCGTACCATTTTAAATAATCACTTGGGTATGAAACATGTTTCCGCTCGGCTAGTCCCAAAAGACCTGAATTTTCTCCAAACACTCAATCGACTTCCAACTGAACCGAAACCAAAAAATCCACGTCAAATTCGATCAAAAGTCAATGTCATGTTGACTGTTTTCTTTGACAATCGCGGAGTTGTGCACTCGGAATTCTTGCCAGAAGGTCAAACGGTAAATAAATAATATTATTTAAATAAATAAATAAATATTCGCGGACATTTTTCATACTACGTCCTCTGGTCCAAACTAAGCTTAACGCTTGTGCTATGGATACCTGATTACGGATATAATACATATTTTTTGTAAATACATACATATAATAGATAGAAAACACCCAGACGCAGTACAAATATCTGTGTTCATCACACAAATAATTCCCTGAGTGGGAATCGAACCCACGACCTCGTGCACGGAAGTCGGTTTACACTACCGACTATGCCACGAGGCCCGTCAAATTTGAGTGTTATGCGGCGTTTAAGAGAGCAAATTCGACAAAAAAGGCTAGATTTGTGGAAAGAAAATTTTTGGATTTTGCACCACGATAAAGCGCCTTCGTACAAGGCCATCATTGTGGATGAATTTTTGTCCAAACAAATACCCCATATTCACCAGATATGGCACCAGCCTACTTCTTTCTTTTTCCTAAACTCAAATTACCACTTCGTAGCACCCGTTTTCGATCGGTAGAAGACATAAAGGAGGATTCGCGGCGAGAACTGAACTCAATTCCGGAAACAGCGTTTAAAAAATGTTTTGATGATTGGGTTATTCGTTGGCGTAAGTGTTGGCGTCTATCGTTTCTGAAGGAGCATACTTTGAAGGTGATAAAATAAATTTGGATGAATAACAAAAATGTTGTGTATTATTAATCTTTTCCCGGTACTTTCTTGACAGAGTAGTACTTTTTTCTGGTTAAAATAATAGGGGAGCCGACGATGCTCATTGGGGATTTACTCGAGCGTCATGGAGACCTATTGGATTACAAAGCTTAGATGATAAGAAGACAAAAATGTTATATGATGTATCCTTTTCATTAGTGGGGTAAGGAGCTATAGATTTTCAAATATCTAAAAAGACTGTTGCATGGACATACTCGAGCGCGTCAGATATTGATATTATCAATGTCCTACGTATTTTTAATAATGTATGTATGTTAATCTGATCGTTTGCATGATGCGGATGGACGTACGTAAGTATTGAAAATGAAAAAAAAATTAATCGAGCGCGTCAGATTTTCTAAGGGGATGTTAAGTGAACCTAAAAAAAAGCTCTCATTCAATAATCTGACGATTTCAATGTGGCGCGAACTCGCGGTCATTAATATAATGTGCAAAAATAAATCGCCATTTTGAAATACTCAAGCGCGTCAGATTAAGATATATATGGTTCATCTTTATGTCCTAGACAGCACGTCTCATAATCTGATGATTACCTAGAGAGATTCGCCTAATCTGACAACTTAAAATTTTTTTTTTATTAATTGTTCTTAATTGAACTGCTCAGGAAATAGTATGCAAATAAAAAAGTGTATGTTTTTTAAGTAGAATACTTGTATTTATCAGAAAATAACTAAAAAAAATCGAAAAAATATACTATTTTTATATTTAATTAATTCATTAATCATGGTTTTCATCCGTAGAAACATCTTCCTCTTCTGGCTCGATTTTATCCTCAGATGGCGTATCTGTAACAAGAAATCGTTAAAATATTTAACAATATTTTTTTGTTATGAATAACGTGTTTTTTAGGGTTCCGTACCCGAAGGGTCAAAACGGGACCCTATTACTAAGACTTCGCTGTCTGTCTGCCCGTCCGTCTGTCGCCAGGCTGTTTTAAGGGGGGCTCCCATACAACGTCTGTCTGACCGTACATCAGTCGCCAGGCTGTACCTCAAGAACGGCGATAGCTAGACAGTTGAAATTTTCACAAATGATGTATTTCTGTTGCCGCTATAACAGCAAATACTGAAAACAAAAAAATTATAATATTTACGGGGGGCTCCCATACAACGTCTGTCTGTCCGTCCGTCTGTCTCCAGGCTGTATCTCAAGAACGGCGATAGCTAGATAGTTGAAATTTTCACAAATGATGTATTTCTGTTGCCGCTATAACAACAAATACTAAAAACAAAAAAATAATAATATTTAAGGGGGGCTCCCATACAACGTCTGTCTGACCGTCCATCAGTCGCCAGGCTGTATCTCAAGAACGGCGATAGCTAGACAGTTGAAATTTTCACAAATGATGTATTTCTGTTGCCACTATAACAACAAATACTAAAAACAAAAAAATAAAACAATATTTAAGGGGGGCTCCCATACAACAAACGTGATTTTTTTTGCCCTTTTTTGCTCGCTATTGATAACGGTAACAGGTAGACGCTTGAATCTTTGAAATTGAATCACAAAAAGAGAACATTTGTTATTGCAGAACACTGTATTTATAGTTACAGTGATATGTCAACACAAATATGATTCGAAACTAAACTAAACGTAAGAAATGTAACCTAAGCTTACTATAGATAAAACTGTATCTATAGACAAATATTTTCCAGAAATACAAAGTAGCCTATCATCGTCACCATCATCATCACACTGAAGACTTGATGTCTTATCTTCAGTGTGATGATGATGGTCTCTCTCTCTATTAAATCATAAAAACTTAATTTCCGTAAAATCATAGTCATCATCAAATCTTCAATGGAAGTGGAGGAATCGTTTACGAGTTGGACTAAAGCTGAGAACAAAAAAAATTTTGGGCGTTGCAAGTTGCAATTGATAAGCTTATTTGAGATCTCTGCAAAACTTCAGCAAAAAGTTCATATAAGCACTAGCAATATTAAAGGCTTTTTGTCCACTTTCTGCTTTGTGCCATAAAACACCAACAGCTAGTTTATTTTTGCTGGGCTGAGCAAAAGTTTCTTCAAATAAAATAAGATTTCTAGAAAAATAATATGCCTTCGTCATTAGGTAAAGGCATACAAATTTCTTTTTGCATAACAGCAGTAAATAATACTTTATCAGGAATACTAATTACTGTATAAATTTTTTATAACTTTGAAGCGAAAATTATTTTTTCTATCGTCTTTAATTTTTTCAAATGATTTTAGTTTGCTGCAATTGCATGATTGCAATACAGAATGCTTCTGCCGTTGCTTATCAAAAGTTTCAAAGTTTCTTGAGATTCAGAGAGAGAACGGGATGATGGAGATACAATATTAGTATAATAAATGACATTTGACTTCCACCCAACCGATTGTTATGACAAAACACTGTATCTTATAGATAGCAGGCAACTATACCGTTAGCTGTGTTTTACAAAACACTGTAATTGATGTTGCAGTGTTTTATCAAATTTGATCCTTATAATTTTTGAAATACAGTGTTTATTCTTTTCGGTTTTCTCAGTATTTTTGAGACATAACAAATAAAATCTAAATGCTAATGTAAACATGTGCGAAAATACGATTTATTCATGTTAGCACAAAACACTGTATCTGAAGTTACAGTGTTTTGTCATGGCACGGCAGGCCAGTGGAAGTCCCGTCTAAATTATTCCAGCTGTTACGGATATTAGTCGAAACAAACAGTCAGACAAAAACTTTAAAAATTGTATTTATTTTGTTATTCCGATATGCATTTAGTAAAAAGCTGTTATTTAAACATTACAAACAGACATTTTAATTATTTGTATAGATAAGTTTTTATTGTTTTTTTTTTATTGTCTTTAGTGGCAGACGAGCCACGGCCCATTTGATGGTAAATGGTAACCGTCGCTCATGAACTCAACTATACCTCTCGGTATTATTGTCAAGCTGCTGCTCACCGTTCCATTTCACAAATATGAAATGAAAAAATAAACGGCTATCTCCTGCTACAGCCAAAACGCAACGATTTGCTTCATGGCCGGTGACACCGGAGATGGTGGTGCCAACCCGCTCGGGCCCGATACCAAGTGAGTACTTCCACTTGGTACCCAGCCCTACCACCAGTCATGCAATGGATGATAATTGGTTACTTCCCTTAGTCGCCTCATACGACACCCATGGAAAAGAATGGGGTGGTGACACTTGTATTCATAGTCCGTCAACCCATGGACAAAATATGCTTAAATTCATAGTTTGCATTAAAAGTAAGTTTACGTCCGATAGATGGCATTATACACGTTTTCTTATTCGGGCTGTTGTTTCGTTATGCCGCTTATAATTATTATATGACAAGATAACGTTAAACACACCGTAGGTTGTACGTAAGTGACCACTAAAGGAATGTCACACAGTTCCAGTGGCCTGCCAAAACAGACGGAGAGACGGCACACGGCGGGTTTATTTAATGGATGAGGGCCCTACACTGCCCTGTTCCTTGCCCCGAACGACGAGGTGTGCGGTTAGATACCCGCCTTTACAAAAAAGTTATTGTACGTAATTGTGTAGCACCTTCGGCCTCCGATTGAAATTTTAAATATAAATCTTGTTCTTCATTGGTGAGCCATAGTAAATACGAAACATGGTGAAGGAAATGTTTTCATTCCACGAATACCGTTAATTCCACCAGAGTATCCTGAACAAATTAAAATAATATAAAATAATACAGATTCCTCTTAATGTGTGCTTTGCCATAACAATTAACAAGTAGGCCGGTCACAGAAAATGACTGGCAATGATTTAAGTAAGGACTGCATTTCACATGGAGATTTATGTTTCATTCTCTAGAGTGAGTTTTAGACGCAAAAGGAAACACTGCAAACGTCGTTTACAAAGAAGTACTTACTAAAGTAATTAAACCTAAAATTTTGATGAATACTAATAGTTTAATTTCATTTAGAGATATTTTTTTTTTAAATCGTTCCTATATCAATATCCATTTATTTGCGGGAGCGAAGCCGCGGGAAACAGCTAGTCTTAGATAAATGTATAGCATTCATTTTGCATTTATTTTATAAAATTGTAACAACTTTTAACTGCGTGCGTAAGTGTAATGACACTATTTAGAAAAGACAAGAGAAAAAGAGACATTGAGTTTTTCAAAAGAGATTTTAGTATTAATAGTTATTAGGCATGTTGATACGTGCCGGCGGACCACCGAAGAAATGTAATATGGTTCCAGTGGCCCGCCAATAAAGGCGGAGAGATGGCACTCAGTGGGTTTCTTTAGTGAGTGAGGGCCCCATACTACCCTGTTCGTTGCCCCGAACGACGGGGTGTGCGGTTAGGAACATTTTTTCCCGCCTTGACAGAAAAAAAAAGCATGTTGATACGTTACGGGCGTTGCGGTTGCTCGCGCGTCGATACAACACTAAACGAAATGAGTGCCGGAAAGTATAATTTGCACTTGTTTAGGTATAGTGGACACTTTTAGTGCCTAATTGTGGATCTTCTCTTTTTTATTCTTCAATTATATATTACTATACTTATGTTCGTAGGGCCATTACTCTACTCAACAGAGTATCTATGGGTTAGGGCTAGGAAGATTATCAGTATGGTATAATAATGACTTGCATTAATATAAAAACTAACAAAAGAAAAAGGATGAAGGAAAGAGGATGAATTAAACTATAGTCAGCCACGCTTCTGTGAATTTAATTTCAAGGAAAACGTATTTGTTCTTTATTACTCATGGTAGCAGACAAGTCATGGCCTACTTGATGGTAAGTGGTAACTACCATTTATTAATTCACCAATACTATGAATACGGCCAAGCCGCTGCTCACCGTTTCATTTCTCAGAATTTGGTATTTAGACATAAGGCATGGATAAATTAAACACCATAAAGAGGTCCTGTCGAATAAATGGGCCCAATTTTAAAGTTCACGCATATGAACTCTAAATCACACGAATGCAATGGATTTCCTTTGTAGGCCCGTAGAATGTATCACTAAATCGTACTGACATCGCATCGTGTCATTGTCATTGGTTGAGAGATTATTGTGATTGGGTGAGCGATTATTGCGACATCACAGTGTGTATGACAACAAAGTATGTTCCAGTAATGCCATTTACTACCTGTCAATAGAATTCCAAGGCGAGCATATTTTTTTCGATATTTTTGATTAAATACTCGCATAATTTCGAAAATTCAGTATACTCTATGTCTTAGCAATCAACGTTATACTTATAATAAATTAGCTTCTGCCCACGAACTCCTCCGCCTGAATGGGGATCCATGGGCAAAGCTGAACGCAGATGGCGCTATTGGCAAGATGGCCACTGTAAAATTGTAGTTGCTTTGTTTGCCTGAGAATTTTTTGCTATTTTTGTGTTATCCGGTTGATCAGCGATATTGTTAAAATGTACCTGGAAGATTAAAGAATTGTAAGATGCTATGCTGTGTAGCCACAAACTTTTTGCGACTATTTCCTCTTTTTAGATATTTTGGAGCTTTGGGAAATAAATGTTAATCGGGGCTATTACATTTTGATCCACCACATAGAGGCATATTACAAGAAAAATTAAAATTGCTAAATTACATTTTAGAAAAGTATGGAATGACATTTTTCAATGGCCATATCGATAATACGCCATCTGTTGTGAAATGATGGTAGCAAACATCCCCATTCAAAATTTGATCCGTAGAGTCATAATTATTTCACATCCACAAGAACTTCTAAAAAATATTCTACTCGTATGTTTATTTGTGGGCCGTGTGGGGCCGGCTTTAGAATTGTCCCACCCACCCATGGGAGTCGTAAGAGCCGACTGAGGGAATACCGGGGGGAGTGGGCAGCAGCACTTCCTCGAGTAACGTATTAACAACATCCACTGCGATCGCCAACCCGCCTGCCAAGCGTGGCGATTACGGCACTGTACCCCCAATTTGGGGAGGCCTATGTCAAGCAGTGGACGTCGAAAGGCTGATGGATGGATGGATGATGTTTATCTCGTAATTTTCTGTATACCTTATAGACGTAGAATGTACCGTAGCGAAAAATCCTACGCCTACCTACCTACAAAATTTTGTGATAAATTGTTTAATTATTAATTAGGTTAATAGGGAGGAGATCGTAGCCTAATAGTGCACTTTCAGTTCGAAGGAACGGCAAGGTTAAGCAACTTTCGCTTACCTGGCAATCTGATAGGTGACCAAAAAGTGACACTTATTTGTACCCACCTCACCTCTTCTGTGTCTTGGAAGGCACATCAAGCAATGCTCCCGGCTATCAAATAATGTCCCGGCTGCCTATTCGTATTTATAAATAAATATATAATAAGGTATATCATATTAAACTCTTGATATATTTAGATATTTTTATATATATTTTTAGCATTTGACATGCTTAGCACTATACATTAAACACAAAGTGAAAAATGTGAAATCGAAAATAACAGTCAGGAGCAGGATTTGAACCTGCATCTTCTGGATACCGTCCAGATGCTTTACCAATTCAGCCATCCTGACAATTGCTCCTGACTGCTAATTTCGATAACACATCATACTTAACGTCTTTGGGTGACGCCTGCGCCATCTGTCGGAAGTATTTTCATACATTATACCGACCAGGTAAACTTAATTTTACAATTAAGATTTTACCTAATAATGACGCAAACCCTTTAAATATTTAGATATTTAGATATTTTTATATATATTTTTAGCATTTGACATGCTTAGCACTATACATTAAACACAAAGTGAAAAATGTGAACTCGAAAATAATTAAAGTATAAATTATTTGAGAATAAGGAAAAAGAGATTTTTTGTACTAGCGGGAAAAAAAAAAAAAATCTCTTTTTCCTTATTCTCAAATAATTTATACTTTAAAAAGTGGCGGAGCATGTCAAATGCTAAAAAATATAGATCAAAAAAAGATCGAAAATAATTGTCAGGATGGCTGAATTGGTAAAGCATCTGGACGGTATCCAGAAGATGCAGGTTCAAATCCTGCTCCTGACTGTTATTTTCGATTTCACATTTTTCACTTTGTGTTTAATCTTGATATATTATTATGTTATCAGAGTTTTTAAAAAACGCATAAATAAATTGTATAAAACCTAAATTGAATTTGTGTTAATCAAATATTAATTTATTGTTGAAGGATTTCCTCGAGTGGTGCCAACAGAAGGTGCCTCGGCGCTGAGTGCTCGTCGACGTACTCTTGACTGTCTCGCGCCAGCTCCACCGCCGCGCCGCGGAGGCTCCTTACGCGTGTCCCGTCACCAACAACCCGCTGAGAAACCCACAATGGCGTTTTGCAAAAGACGCCTGTCATGGCCTGAAGTTGATAATTCTGTCAATTCCGGGTGAGAAACTTTGCCATTACTTAACAAGCATTTCTTAACTCGCTGTTTGTTAAATATGTATTCTCAATTTAGGGCAATAATACTCATAGCTCTCGTAAATTCAACATTAAAAAGAAAAATAGAAGAGGGGCTCTCTGTATGAAACCCTTTGTTCTTTGAGAAACATTAAATTTGAATTACAGCTACTGAATATAAATAATTAATGACGAGAGTCAGGTTTTTTGAATATGCATCTTAGGGATAGGAAACAGATTCAATATTCTTTGAATGTATTTTTTTTTAAGTAGGAATTCCACAATAGAAAATACTTCTACTTATCATAAATAAATAATAACAAAATAGTAACTAACTTCAAAATTGGAGTTATGTCCTTATGAACAAATATAAGTGTAATGACACAATTCAGGGTCTTGGACATTCATCTAAATATCAATTTAGCTCATTTGACTCCCTGAAAATATGCGTACTATGGACATTGTTGACTATCTAGTCTAACAGACAGATTGTAGTCGATACAGCGGCGGGGAGACTGCCTCCACTATCCCCAAAGTGGTAGTGTTGCCTTGCTTATCCTAGCCTGAATATTTCGGCTCTATCAGGTAAGTACCACCCTTTCATAGAAGATCTTCGTGAAACAACGATAGTTACTCCTACCGTTGTGTTTCGAATGGTGAGGGAGAGCGCCGGGGGCCCAAATCCCCTCCCTATCTTCTTCTTACTATCCCATCTATCATCTCCCTAAGAAGATAAAATAAAGAGATGGATACTAATATCCATTCTATCCTAGAAGAGAACCTTCCTCCCTACCTCCGGTAGTACCCCTACTGTTGTATTTCACATGGTGATTGAGAGCGCCGGAGACCCAAGCTCCCTCCATATTTTCTTCTTATCGCCTGTCCTCTCCACCTCCCATCCCTTTGCGATGGCGACACGATAGTGATGCCTCTGGTGTTGCTAGCCTCTATAGGCTACGGTGACCGCTTATCATCACTCGGGCCGTATACTTGTTTGCTACCTAAGTAGCATGAAAAAAAAAGTCATTCGATAATGATAAACACACAATGTTTGTGCCCCATTCTTTCCCGCGGGTGTCATACGAAGCGACAAAGAGAATTAAGCAATTAACATACATTACATTACTGGTGGCGGGGTGGGGTATCAAGTGGGTGTACTCACTTGTTATCAGGCCTGAGTGGGTTCGTACTTCTGTCTGCCGTGTGATCTACTTTGAATTATTTCGTTGTGACCATGAAACAACATAACCTCGTTGTCCTTTGGTCGTAGCGGCAGATAGCCGTCCATTCCTGCCCTTCCCATTAGTGATGAGCAGTGATTCAACAGTACTCTTATTATTTTTGCGGCCATTAGCAGCGATTACCACTTACCATCAAGTGGGACGTGGGTCGTCTGCTGCCAGCGGCAATATGAAATAATAATTAATAACAGTTGTGATCGTTATCACGTCAAGAAATTAAACATTCTAACTTAACATCAAATAAATAATAAATATTCAAGGACATTACACACAACGTCCTCTGGTCCCAAACTAAGCTTAACGCTTGTGCTATGGGTACCAGATTACGGATACAATACATATAAAAAAAAACATAGCATCACGCCTGTAATCCCCGAAGGGGTAGGCAGAGGTGTATTACACACCCACGACTCCCCAGCTATGTTTAGGTCCCACGTAATAGGGGGCGAGCCTATTGACGTCTACCGGGCACATTTCCAAATTCCGGGCTGCTACTGAGAATTTTTCTTTTTAGGAAAAAGCTCAACAACATTGCCCGACCCGGGGATCGAACCCGAGACCTCATGATTATACCGCTACACCACCGAGGCAGTTAATACAATACATATACTACTTTTTTTTTGTAAATAAATACATATAATAGATAGAAAACACCCAGACGCAGTACAAATATCTGTGGTCATCGCACAAATAATTGTCCTGAGTGGGAATTGAATCCACGACCTCGTGCACGGAAGTCGGTTACACTACCGACTACGCCACGAGGCCCGTCGAAAATAGACGAAGTAAACATTTTATTATAAGTACCCACGTTCTTCGTTATTATAAATATACTTACTATAACACAAACCTTTTCTTTATTTCAACAATCTGTTTTATGTTAAGGCGGGAAAAAATGTACCTAACCGCACACCTCGTCGTTCGGGACAATGAACAAGGAAGTGGGCCCTCTCCCACCAAATAAACCCGCCGTGTGCCGTCTCTCCGCCTGTATCGGCGGATCACTGGAACTGTGTGACAATACTTCAGTGGTATATTTTGACAACGTAGTGATATAATTTTACGTTGACCCCATAATTTTACTACAGATATTTTTTTAAACATGCATCAATATAAATAATTGAAGTCCGTAAACAGAGTCATGGACAAGTGTACCTTGTCGTTAAATAAATCGATTTAACAGCAGGAGGCCTATTATATACTCTATAAAAGTTGATTGAAACAGCGGGTGACTGCCACAGATGTGTTCTTTTACTTTTGTAGTGAAGTTTCAGTTCGCGATATCGAAATTGCTCTAATATATTTATGATATTAAATTATTCTAGTAAATGAACACTGTTTTCAACTAAAATGAAAATATACCTAATTTCCTTTTTTATATTTAGATATTTTTATATATATTTTTAGCATTTGACATGCTAAGCAACATACATTAAACACAAAGTGAAAAATGTGAAATCGAAAATAACAGTCACGAGCAGGATTTGAACCTGCATCTCCTGGATACCGTCCAGATGCTTTGCCAATTCAGCAATCGTGACCCTTGCTCCTGACTGCTAATTTCGATAACACATTCATACTTAACGTCTTTGGGTGACGCCTGCACCATCTGTCGGAAGTATTTTCATACATTATACCGACCAGGTAAACTTAATTTTACAATTAAGATTTTACCTAATAATGACGCAAACCCTATAAATATTTAGATATTTTTATATATATTTTTAGCATTTGACATGCTTAGCAACATACATTAAACACAAAGTGAAAAATGTGAAATCGAAATGATGAATGCTGAATTGGAAAAGCATCTGGACGGTATCCAGGAGATGCAGGTTCAAATCCTGCTCGTGACTGTTATTTTCGATTTCAAATTTTTCACTTTCTGTTTGATTCCTTTTTTATCCTTTATGACGGATACCTGAGCTAAAATATACCTACTCATATGCAAATTAAGAAAATGTGACATAGAAATTGTGTTTTGGCAGCCAAACATGTGAAATGCTTAAAATACGAGAAGTATACGAAAATGATAGCATTCCAGAATATACACGTATGTTTAGGGAAATAAATTATTGAGAGTCTGAAGACGAATTAGGGAAGTTAGCGAAAAAGCCCCACATTGAATTATATACACATAATAAAACAGTGTATATTGAAGGTATGTGTCGAAAATGGAGAGACGATAAGAGAATAGTAAGAACAAAACACAAAGATTTTTAATTTGTAAAGTTATACAAAGAAGTATAACTTCCAAAATTAAGAATCTTCCAGCGCGTATAATAAAAGGTATATTATTATTTTTTAACGTGTAAAGTTTCGCGTGTCGTTGTTGGGAATAATTAACTATTTTATAATAAGCACTTCGCAAATTGAAAATTCGTATGAGAATGGGTAGGTACTAAAAGTTGGTATCTAGAGGAGGAGGATAAATTAAAAAAAACATAAAGGATGTCACGTTAAAGTCAACTGCCTCTGTGGTGCCACGGTAATGTGAGCGACTGCTGATCATGAGGTCTTGGGTTCCATCTCCGGGTCCTGGTCCTACCACCCCGATTCCGGATGCTATTGAGCTTTTTCGTAAACAGAAAAATTCTCAGTAGCAGCCCGGAGTTTGTAAATGTATCCGGTAGATAGCGATAGACTCGCCCCCTATTACGTAGGACTTAAAAATAGTTGGTCAACCGTGGGTGTGTAAAATACACCTCTGCCTATCCCTTAGGGGATAGACAAAAGGGCGTGAGACTATGTTTTTGATGTGAAACATCTAATGTGGAGGGAGGGTAAAATCGGCTGTTAACGTGGCGACGCTTTTATTTTATCTGTCCCGTTCAAATCTGTAAAAAAGTCCGCGATAGCATATGCCTATCTCTTACGGATAACTAACAATAACTGCATTTACTGTTAAAATTTTGGATTAAAAATAATTTTTGTGAAGCTTATTTAGCCCATATGGTATTAATTTTTATCTTTATAAATATGTTTTTTAGAACGCAAATTCAATGTAGAATATTTGTGCCCTTTACTCTATACAGTTTAAATAAATAACTTCAAAAATATTAGCAAAATAAAAACGTGCGGTGCGCGCCGCCCCGGCCGTTGCGTGGCGATATAAGCAGTATCATACATCAGTCATCAGTATACATCTACTACTTTTGTTTTTGCGGGTGTTTTTCGGCAAACGCTGCCAGTAATAATAAAAGGAACACGCGCCGATGTCATCTGGGGGGTAAGGCAGAATGTCATATTTCACGTGTCGATCGTATCGTCTCGCTTGTACGATCACCGTGATTGGCTAACGGATTATTGTGACATCACGCGTCGGTTTCTCAACCAATCACAGTGATCTCGATACGGTCGACACGTGAAATATGACATTCTGCCTCAGGGGGCAGGGCATGCTTAAAATCATCATGCTTATGGAGTTCTGTTGAAACTCTTAATTTACGAACAAACATGAGAGCCCACTTGAGCGACAACTACGATAACGACTTTCCGCATCAACTACTGAATCTTGGAGAAGGAAAAATTTTCTGTCCTAACACCAACAGTAGGGATAACATTAAACTTGACAATCGCATATTACACAGGTTAGAAGATCTGATAGACGCAATGTATCCCGGTCTTGAAAGTTTAATGGAAAGAGATTATCATTGGCTTTGTTCTAGGGCAATAGTCTCACCCAGAAACGATTCAGTGAATGAGATAAATAAAATAATTTTAGGAAAAATCCCCGGTCAAGTCAAACACTATAAGTCCATTGACACGGTGTGTAATATGGAGGACTTACTGTGCACTATCCTCAAGAATTTTTAAATTCTTTGATTCCTTCTGGCTTACCTCCCCACGACCTTATGCTAAAAGTTGGCATTCCTATCATGCTTTTAAAGACCGTGAGACCCCCCAACATGTGTAATGGCACAAGGCTGCTCATAAAAGAGTTGCGGGAGAATATAATAGTGGCGACCATTCTCACAGGGCCAGCAGTGGGACAACTTGCTTATATTCCGCGGATACCCATAATTCCGACTGTTTTACCTATACCGTTTAAAAGGTTACAGTATCCCGTCAAGGTGGCTTTTGCCCTCACTATTAATAAGTCCCAGGGTCAAACATTTTCTCTGGTGGGCATTGACCTGAGAAATCACTGTTTTTCCCATGGGCAGTTATATGTTGGCTTATCTCGGGTTGGAACTCCTGAGAGACAATATATTTTAGTACTAAATGATAACATTACTACTAATATAGTATATCGAGAAGTTTTGAACAATTAAAATTAAGTAAACATGATGTAAATAATGTAAATAGTGTATATTAACATCAAGTAATAAAAATAACAACAAAAAACAGTAACATGAAAAACAAAACATACAAAAACCAATAAGAAAAAAAACAAAACACAATAAAAAAAACAAAAAACCAAAATAACAAAAAAAATCTTCATCATCATAATTTTTATTTATCCCTAACTTTTAACCTGAAGTATTACGCGGGACAAACGGGCCGGGGCAAAAATATTTCTAACGCGGCACGGAGTCCTCGGGCACTGCTAGTATTAAGATAAAACTAAAGGCTAGCAAACAAGAAAAAATATGTGAAATAGAAAATGAAAGCTACGAGCGTAGTTTTATCCCCTTTTGAACACTATTGACGATCGAGACGCTCTGCTATCGTGGCATTCACTTGGAATCATCGATGTGCATAACATACCTATTCTTTTTTAATGGTGACGCCCTTGTCTTTTGTAAATAGCTATACAGCCGTATAAATCACAATATAAAGCAATTTTAGTTTTCATCATGTTACAAAATATTTATTGAGTCTCGTACCCAAGTGAGACAAAGTATTTAATGATCAATAATGCCGTAAGAGCTAGTCAGTCGAATAAAGACATGAGCACGATTATTGCCGTGAGGTGAAATGAGGGCAGATGCGTAAATAAAAGAGGGGTCAGGGGGTGGAAATACACACGGGAGTACGTGCAAGGACGCGCAACAGGTCGCCTAGTGACCTGTATACAATAATAATGATTAATTAGTAATAACTACTGAATTACGGGCTCTCGTTTAAAGATGAAACCTGACGTTAAATTAATTTCTCTGAGTTTGTTGGGATAAATAGCCGAAAAAATAATTACAAAAGCAAAACAATAATTGTGTTTAATAAATGCACAGTTCTTGACACATTTCAATATTCTAGTAGATGTTCTAGGCAAAAATGTGTAAAATAATTTAAATACACTAATAAAGTAAGTACCTATCCTTTTTTTTTAAAGCGGGAAAAATGTTCCTAACCACACACCCCGTCGTTTGGGGCAACGAACAGGGTAGTGTGGGGCCCTCACCCATTAAAGAAACCTGCCACGTGCCGTCTCTCCGCCTTTATTGGCGGGCCATCGGAACCATATTACATTCCTTCAGTGGTACTAAGTATCTATCCTGCGAGACCAAACATTTTTCAGGATAGAACCTATGTTTTATGCCCCCTATGTTTTTTCTATAGACTGGAACACTCGATATATTTTATTGACAAAATTAATTTTAAATATTGACAGTTTTTTTTTTTTTTTTTTATTTAGTTTTGGGACTTTTATCGAATATGGATATGCCAGTCCCATTGTACTCTTAACTAATAACAATCTTAACCTAATCTAATCTAAGTAGCAGGGAGGAGCTGCTGAGAAGCAACTACCATCTCATATACCCTTTTTGCAGCAACTGAAGCGGGTTCTGCCAGAATGGATTGAAAAATACCCACATTGCTTCTAATCAGCCCAAACTCTCCCAGCAACGCTTCCCTATGGCTCCGGTTCCTATCACACTCCACTAACAAATGATGCACGTCCTCCACCACATCACATATCTCACATTTGGGTGAGGCGCATTTTTTTAGCAGAAATGCATACTTTGCCGATGGATAGTGACCGGAACGGAGTCTGAAAGCAATTTTTATAAATATTGCCTTTTATTTAAGACATCTCTGAACCAGGGGCTACGAAATATTGAGCATTGTATGGTTTTATACCAAATATCCTTTTCTCTTGATCTTAAATCAAAATATTCCTGCCATATATCCCAGCATTTCCTTTTGTATCTAGGGAAAATATTGATAGTTAATAATAGTAAATCAATTCTTTATTTGTCATATGTCTATTCTGTTGTTAATTTTTTTATTTATTATTTTGATTGTCCTATGTAGTATTCCTATTATAATTTTAATTTATTGCTATTAATTTTGATATTATTTACTCTATATCGATTTTTATCTGAAATAAATGTTTATAATAATAATAAATATATATTTAAAATTTTATGATAGGATGAATGGTTTGCAGCACGTAAGATACGAACAAACAAACATAGATGATTTAATAAGAGGTGATCCATTTCAAGGTTCCCTACTTTTTTAAAGAAAAAAACAGAAAATTCAAATTTAATTGAGAATGTTTATTATCATTTGAAAGAACATTCTTTGGCATTTATTTTGTCTGTGTTTTTTTATATAAAAAAGTAGGGAACCTCGAAATGGATCACCTCTTATTACTGACAGACCCGGCCACGTGTTTCTGTGACACACACACAAATCCTTCTCCGGATATAAAAAAACCTTAATTTTGTAATAAATAGAGGATATGATCCGGATAAAAACTATTATATCTTTGTAGTTGGAAGAAATAAATTATAAAGTTGGAAGATCATATATATTTAAAAAAAACTAGTCTATCAATTCAAAAAAATATCGTTATAAAAATAAACCTACCTATTTGCAAATTGCATGTGCTATCCTGGCGTAGCATTGATGGCGAATAGAAATTAGCTTGACCACTACAGTAAACACGAACGACGAAGAATCTTATCCTTTGTCTAAGAGTAAAGACAAAATCTTGCTACTAGTAAAAACTAAGAGCATTGAGAAAAAGAGGTGAATATAATGGCAATGTGCCCTTTCAACGCGTTTTTATAGAACTTAGCCAGCCAGGTTAACAGCTCTCTTACAAGAAGGTCGTAAAACTTTATGACTGTCACAGCTGTCATTGTTGTTATAAATTTCACATATTATTTTGATTTTTATCCTCGCCAATAAAGGGTTTACATTGATTTAAGTACCAATACTACATGCACACTTCAGCTCCTCTCAGTAATGCCCGATTCTCTTACTTCGTTTGCGCTTTATGTCGTCTCTCACTTTCAGCCTTTTTGCTCAGTTTCTTATAGTACAAACGTGATATTTAATAGTCTATAACCATCGATTTAAATATACAACCTTTTTCAAGAATTCCGACTGCTGCTTCAAAAGTATTGCTCGGTAGGGCCTTGCTTTTCCCAGCATGAATGGGCCCAGCCTAAACCGGGGAAGTACTGAGAGGGTATTTCCCCGGTTTAAGACTGCTGCTGAAGACGTAAACAAGGGTAGTTTACCACTACTGTTGTATTTCATACGGTGAGTGAGTGCTGGAAGCCCAAAACTATTCATCCCGTCTCTATTATTCTTGATATCCTTATCTCCTTTTCATTATTTTTTCTTTCCACTTCCTATCCCTTTTCCTGGGGTAGAGTTTTCTAGATCCATAGAATTCATTTTCGAATTCCTGTTATGAAATAAGCAAATACATATCGCGTTGATAACGTACGGCTGTTATATGTTTGAATAAATATTCGTGAAAAGGAAAATTCCGTAAAATGTAATACATTTTACTGCGAGTAAAATAAAGTTGATATGAAATAAAGGGAATGGATACCCGCGTAGGGTGAAGATATCTATGTAATATTTATTCATAACTTCATTTGTTGGCTGCGCCGTGTGACATAAGCCTTGTGGGATAGACAGCAGCACAGGTGACAGGGATAAGGGTCTGCAAGGTTACACAATACGTAAACATCATAGAGGTGTCCAGTCATATCAAAATAGATAACATTGCTTGTCTGGTTATATGAAAATATGGAAATATTAATGGAAATTAGTAGAAATATTATACAAGTTGCGTTCCCGTTGGGGAAAAATCTTGGGGAGGCCTGTGTTGTGTAGACGTTGAAAGGCTGATGGATAAATTATACAAAGTTATCTAAGATATCTAAGTTGCCTTGTTAAATAATCGTTTAATATGTATGATTCCACGTATTATTTATTATAATAATTTACCGATTAATTTAATTGAAATGCAAAAAGCAATGATCGCCTAGCGGTCAGTTGACCAAAGTCTGTTGCTAGGTATTGTATAGGATACAACCATAGATATATTTAATATTAAATCTGTGATGTGGTCGCTGTAGATTCCGGACTCACTCCACTCTCCTTGGCTAAGCAGAATTGGCGCTGACCTGTGGTACTTGGTACTGATGATCGCAGGGGTGTATGGCAGAGCAAGGAACTCCACGGAAGGTTTTACCGGACCTTACATGGGCCGGACGTAAATTTAATGGCTTCCGTGGTAACCTATTTGGGGAAACCTAAGGTTTTGTCTGTGCAATCGCTGACGAAGTTATCATGACGAACAACTACCGGAGACATATCCTGAGGGATGGTACGGTTGACATATGCCGTGCCTGCCACCATCCTGGTGAGTCCCTTAGGCATATTGTCTCTGGTTGTTCTCGTCTTGCTAACGGTGAGTACTTGCACATGCATAACCAAGTGGCCAGGATCACCCACCAACAACTTGCTCTGAAATACAGGCTTGTGGACGTAGAGGTGCCTTACTACAGGTATGTAGCTGAGCCAGTTCTCGAAAATGATCGTATCACACTGTATTGGGATCGATCAATCATCACGGACTGGACTGTTGTGGCCAACAAACCTGATATTGTGTTGGTTGATCGATCTGAGCGCCGGGCAATGATAGTTGATATCACCATCCTACATGACGAGAATCTTGTAAAGGCTGAGAAAGATAAACAGATTAACTGGACTTGGCTCACGAGATTGTTGACATGTGGGATGTAGATTCGGCAATCATTGTGCCGATTGTGGTTTCAGTTAAGGGATTCATAGCCAAGAGCCTCGACCATCATCTTAAGAGGCTCACGTTGGGTATTTGGATCAAGGGTTTGATACAGAAAGCGGTACTTCTGGACACGGCACGCATCGTGAGGAAGTTCCTGTCTCTGGGGCCCTAACCACTGGCAGTTTGGCCCTTGTGTCCGCTGCCGGTGAGTCTACACACTTTTTATATTTTTAAATATTTTATTATTCATAATACATATATTTAAAAATGTATTTAGTTGTAAGATATATGTAAATAAAGAGATAATAATAATAATCTTTTTTATTCAGACAGCGTCCATATTTTACATTACTAAGGTAGGTAGGTAGTACTAAGTACACACAATTAGTAAAAAGTAAATAAAAAAAAAAGTCTTAACTCTATAGAAAATCAAAAGGGGGTACTATTAAGGGTATTAGATTAATGGCTTTGACGTAACTAAATTACGAACCTTTATTCCTATGGAAAAATTCTTAATTATTATCACATTAAAAACATTTCTTATAAGTGTGACATTTCTTATAAAAGTAAACTAGCTATACACATTCACAAAATTTCAATAAAATCAGTTGGTTATCAGAGATTAGCATGAACAAAAATCGTACGCAATTTTTATAATTATTAAGATCAAAATCATGACAAAGACATGACGCACGTATTTAAGATACCGATTCCATTCTGAACCTTATCATTTACTTTATAAAACTCAAGTTAGAAGACGTGGCTAGTGCCCGAGAAATTCACTAATTGCGGAATTTCTATCGGAATGTGAGCTTCTGTGATATTATTTGAAGTCTAGTTTATTATTTTATCATAATAAACTTATACATTCCTCACTTTACACTTTACAATTTAAACTTTCATGATGATAAACTTGACTTACTGACTTATATTTCTGTGTCCCCTAGATGGGGCAGAGGGCGTCCACCGTGCATCTTCATCGCGTTCGGTAATTTTCGCTCCAGGTCTTTCCAATGGCATTCGCTTCCAGATCTGTTTAAGACCAAGGCCACGTTTGCGTAACCTTGGGGATTCCAGTCTGCGACTTGCCTAGGTTAGGATCCCTTCAGAAAGTGCCTATTCAGCTCCATTTGCGGCGTTTGATCTACTTGTCAACTGGGACTTCAATGCAGTATTCCCACAGTTGTATTAACTTAGACATATGTTAAAGCGTAAAATATCGCGTGGAGACGGACTAAGAATACAAGTATCACCACCCCATTCTTTCCCACGGGTGTACGAGGCTACTTAGTAGGTCCCTTAGGGAAGTAAGCAATTATCATCCATTGCATGACTGACATGACAATTATCATCCAGTCCTACCACAGGACTGGGTACCAAGTAGGAGTACTCACTTGCTATCGGACCTGAGCGTGTTGGTACCACCATCTCCCGTGTGACCGGCCATGAAGCACATCGGTGTGTTTTGTTTGTAGCAGGAGATAGCGGTTTATTCTTTCATTTCATATCTGTGAACTGAAATGGTGTGCAGTGGCTTGACAATAGTTTTTTTTTAATTTTTTTTATTGCCTATAGTGGCAAACGAGCCACGGCCCATCTGATGGTAAATAGTAACCGTCGGTTATGGACTCAACTATACCGAGAGTATTGTCAAGCCGCTGCACACCATTTCATTTCACCGATAGGAAATGAAAGTATAAACGGCTATCTCCTTCTACGGCCAAAACGCAACGATGTGCTTCATGGCCACATGGGAGACGGTGATACTAACCCGCTCAAGCCCGCTACTAAGTGAGTTCTGCCACTTGGTACCCAGCCCTACCACCAATCATGCAATGGATGATAATTGCTTACTCCCCTTAGTCGCCTTATACGACACCCGTGGGAAAGAATGGAGTGGTGAAATTTATATTCTTAGTCCGTCACCACACGGAAAAAAGTCTCAGTATAATTGAGTCTATGAGTGACGGTTACCATTTATCAGGCCGCGGCTCGTTTGCTACCATAAGCAATAAAAACAAATCATTAAAGGGTTTTATTTCGTGGGATCCTGTGTGCACTTACGATTAAATGCTCATTTTCAATTTTGTGTTTGAGTGCGTTGGTGTCCAGTGCTGTGCCAGTGCAGGGCTATATAATATTTACTATCTTAAAACTACGAGATGATGGTAAAAAGTATTTTAGTTAACCAATTTGCTTGTTAAGTTCGTCTAAAATAGTATCTTCTTCGAATAAACACAAAAACAAGAGTCGCCAAGGTACTTTATTTGTAAACATCTCACGTGATGTATGTTGAGTAAGAAATATTATAAAGAAATATAATGTAAATTGAATCATGTGTAAGCCTGAGTGTACTTTATATCCATTTTGATTTTATCTTCAAAGATATTTTTTTAGTGAAATTTGACAGTGCAAAACAAAGATTATTTGCTAGAGAGAGGTGTTTTCACTTTGTTCTTAATAAACTACTACTTACTACTTCTTCTTCTTCATCACACCATTTCCCTTGTGGGGTAGGCATAGAGAACAGAGTGCCAAAAGGCTCATTCTTGCATACATCTCTCGCTTCCTCAACATTCATAATTCTCTTCATACACGGTCTCTGGTTTCAGACACTCCTGACTCCACCTTCCTTCAAGACATGACCGATTTGCGCTAGGTAGGTTAGTCTCGGTCTCCCCCTGTAACTACATCCTTCCACTTTCGCATTGTATATCTGCATAACCAGTCGACGGCATTCTTTTCATATGTCTGAACCATCGGAGCATTACTCGGCCTCTTACGTCGTCGTTATTAATGTGGTCAGTCAGTCTTAACTCCACAGATTTTCCGCTGAGATCGCTTATTAAAAATCATCAATAATCGCATATTAATAAACGTCTCAGTAAACAAAATATGTAAGTAAGTACTAAAAGTTTTTTCTTATACACGGCAGGAGACGAAGTCACTTAATTTTTGGTAAGTGGTAATCGCCTTGAATGTAGCAATACGAGAGACTGCTGTTAAAACGTCACCCATTATAAGTTCACGACTACGCTCAAGAGAGTGTACAAATAAAATTAATAAACAAAATATCTTTAAAGATATTTTTTTTTAGTGGTAGAATCTCAAACAAACATACGGTCCACCACGGTAAGTAGTTACCGTCGCCAGCGACACCAGAGGATTACTCGCACGTTGCCATCTCCAAGGAAAGGGATAGGAGGTGGAGAGGGAGGATAATAATGAGAGCATAGGGTGAGGAATTTGCCTCTGGCACTCTCACTCCCCATTAAACACAACGGCAGGAGCACCTACCGTTATTTCACGCCGATCTTTTGTGAGCGGTTGGTACTTCCCAATCGAGCCGGCCCATTTGTGAGCGGTTGGTACTTCCCGATCGAGCCGGCCCAGTTGTGAGCGGTTGGTACTTCCCGATCGATCCGGCCCATTTGTGAGCGGTTGGTACTTCCCGATCGAGCCGGCCCATTTGTGAGCGGTTGGTAATTCCCGATCGAGCCGGCCCATTTCGGGATGAGTAAAAATATCTATATCTCGTATTTACATACCACTACACACACTTTGTCGAGAAATCCATGCCGTGAATGTCCACTTGTCGGAAACTTAGGTCATCAGGTAGATCGTACTTGTTGAAAACCTTGGTGTTTGTGAGTTTGCGATTTGAAGAGTAAACGTAGTTTGTCAAGCGCTGCTCAACCCAATCGAAACTTGCTTCAGCTTCTTTGTCGAAATTTTTGATATGAAAAATATTTGGTTTTATTTTATTTATCTCTAGATTTTGAACTATAATTTTTTCCGGGATTTGTATCTCATAGTCTTGGTCTGTGTCTCCTTGTCCAGACTAAATGTGTGAAAATTTTATGTTGATTGGTTCATTAGTTACAGAGCGAAAGCGAAACAAACGAACTTTCGCATGTATAATATTAGTAAGGAAGAAAGGAAGTTGACGGGAACCACAAGTGATGAGAGTGAGGATTTGTAAAGTATTTCTGTTTGATGGGTATTTGCTTACAGTTACATAAATAATATTTTAAATATAATTTATTTGGAAAGCCAACGAAATCTTATGTTTTATTATTAACGATTATCTTAACAATTAAATAGCTTTCTTTTAGCATTATATTAAAACAAAATGTATATTAAAAAAAAAATATTCCAAGTTCCTACATGTGATCGTATGTGTGAAACGAGTAACACTAATAAGACAACAAAAAAACTATCTGAAAATGTAAAATCGAAAATTTGTGTTCTGTAAAATAGCCGTTCCTCAAAAGCTTGATACATTGTCATAAAGATTTTCATCATAAAAACAAAAAAAAAACTAAAAATGACCTAAAACGACAGATTCAAATAGAAAATAATGTGGTATTTATCCGTTCTAGTCCCGCAATTAATCAATGCTATTGCACTGAATAATGAACTGGTTGCACTGTTACTCATTTTCCAATAGTTTACTCTTTGACTAGCGGACGGGCTCTCGTTAGCCGATCGCAATTCACCTGTCATGAACATTCGTCAGAGCGAGATCAGTAGCAGTAACGTACCCGGTGCAATCATAGATATGCCAATCATCCGCCACAAATATAGACACGTAGCTTTGAGTGACAATGAATATTTCGTGAAGCGTGTTTAAAATACGTAAGCTTTTCATAATAAAACATTATTTTTAACGTGGAACGTCTTATAAATCGATGACAGCCGGCTGCACGCACGAAAAAGTGTCACGTTCCGAAAAATGTATGGCGACCGATGCATTGTTAGTGAAACTCTCAGAAAACATTATATGACGTTATCACGTAAAATTATCGTCCGTAAGCCGACTTTATAGACAACCATATAGTTTTTAACTTCCTGCTAAGAAAATTGTAAATTTTCAAAAGTTGGGAAGTTATTGGTTGTACCCCGTTTTTCGAAAATCGAGTTCTCAACGGATGTTGACGTTTTGAGGTCCTAGGAAGCTTCCTCGAATGTTTCCGCGATGATGTCTGTATGTGTGTGTGTGTGTGTGTGTTTGTGTGTATTTGTGTGTGTGTGTGTGTGTGTGTATTTGTGTGTGCGCGCGCGTGTGTGTGTGTGTATTTGTGTGTGTGTGTGTGTGTGTGTGTTTGTGTGTGCGCGCGCGCGTGTGTGTGTGTGTGTGTGTTTGTGTGCGCGCGTGTGTGTGTGTGTGTGTTTGTGTGTGTGTTTGTGTGTGTGTGTGTGTGTGTTGGTGTGTGTAATCAGCTCTTAAATAAAAAAACCACGTCGATCGCCGCCAGTCCGCTCAAAATCGGTTGATTCGTTCGTGAGATATCATTGTCGAAAAAAATTGAAATGTGTTTTTTTTCAGAATTTCTATGAAATTTTTAGTCTGACCAGGTCCAGCTATAAGATTCTTCAAAGAGCTCAAAAAGTTGCTTTGAATGCCGTAAACTACGAGAAAATCGTGTAATTTATTTAAAAGTTATTCATCCATCATCCATCATCCATCAGCCTTTCAACGTCCACTGCTGGACATAGGCCTCCCCGAGAGAGCGCCACAACGAGCGGTCCTGTGCCGACCGCATCCAACGGCTCCCCGCAGCTTTGACCAGATCGTCGGTCCATCTGCTGGGAGGCCGTCCTACGCTACGCCGTCCGATACGTGGTCGCCACTCGAGAACCTTTCTTCCCCAACGGTTATCGGTTCGTCGAGCGATGTGGCCTGCCCATTGCCAAAAGTTATTGCGATTTGAAAATTCAACGAATAGTGTTTTATTAAATCTCCGTCAGACTTTTGAGCTCGACGAGCTCAAAAGCATAGAACAGTCATCTCTTTAAGCTCGGAGAGCTCAAAATGACACGAAAATTACACTTTAGAGCTCAAGAGCTCAAAAACGTAATAAGTGCAATTTTGAGCGATTAATTATCAAATTAGCGGGAAGTTGCAGGGATGGCCTTTAGGGTCAACCGTTTTCCACCACCGAAGGAATATAACATAGTTCCAGTGGCCCGCCAATAAAGGCGGAGAGACGGCACCCGGCGGGTTTCTTTAGTGGGTGAGAGCCCCACAATACCCTGTTCGTTGCCCCGAACGACGGGGTGTGCGGTTAGGTACATTTTTTCCCGCCTAAACAGCAAGTGGAAGTTCTCACTTGCTATCAAGTCCAAGCGGGTTGGTACCACTATCTCCCGTGTGGACGGCCATGAAGCACATCGGTGTTTTTTGGTTGTAGCAGGAGACAACCGTTAATTTTTTCATTTCATATTCCTTGAAATGAAATATTGAACAGTAGTTTGACAATACTCCCGGTATAGTTGAGTCCATGAGCAACGGTTACTATTCACCATCAGGTGGGCCGTGGCTGGTTTGCCACCAAACGCAATAAAAAACAAACTAGACGACGCGGGACGTCTAGCAGATGTGAAAACTTCGAAATTACTTTGTAGAAATAAAATGATCATAACTTAACAAAGTACTCTTAAAGTACAAATTATAATTTGTGAATAAGGAAAAAGAGTATTTTAGTCGTTCGGGGCAACGAACAGGGTAGTGTGGGGACCGCACCCACTAAAGAAACCCGCCGTGTGCCGTCTCTCCGCCTGTGTTGACGGGCCACTGGTACTGTGTTGGATTACTTCAGTGGTCCGCCGGCGGTTGCTACCTAGCCCTACCACCAGTAATGCAAAGAGTGATTATTGCTTACTTCCCTTAGTCGCCTCGTACGATACCCGCAGGAAAGAAGTCAGAAGATCAGTTCAGCAGTTTTGCATTATAAGTATGCGTCTTAAGGATTGGTTTGCTTGGTGAAGGCCCCACACTACCCTGTTCGTTGCCCCAAACGACGGGGTATACGGTTAGGAACTTTTTTCTCGCCTAAACGCAACAAAAAAGGTAAGAATGGGGTGGTGACACTTTTATTCTTAGTCCGTCACCACACGCACAAATATATATCTTTTTATACTACGAAGGTGGCATCAAGCCGCTTGATGGTAAGCGGTTACCGTAGCCTGTAGAATCTAGCTACACCAGAGGCGTCACTCGCGCCTCGTCAACTCCAAAGAAAGGGAAAGGAAGAGTAAAGGGACAGGATGAGAATAAGGAAGAGTTTTAGTCCTCCAGCGCTGTCATTCGCTATACGATACAAAACATTCGTTTCAATCGTTGCTTTGCTCTGATATTCTGTGAGAAGATGGTATTTTTCTGGTCGAGCCATTCATGCTGGGAGAATCTCTATCTACTATTATTCTTCTATCTCTCCATCCATCAGCCTTTCAAAGTCCACTGCTGGACATAGGCCTCCCCAAGAGAACGCCCCAACATGTGTTTCGCTCATATGGGGGATAGTGCCGTAATCGCCACGCTTGGCAGGCGGGTTGGCGATTGCAGTGGATGTTGTTAATACTCTAGGGAATGCTGCTGCCCACTCCCCCGGTATTCCCTCAGTCGGCTCTTACGATTCCCATGGGTGGAGAGGGGTAGGACAATTCTAAAGCCGGCCCCACACGGCACAGCCGGCCCCACACGGCATTTCTATCTCTATCTATTATTATTTTTACAATTACAAATAAGCATTCCATTATATTAGTTGACATAATGTAAACCGCAGCTACAAAATATTTTATTGTTAATTCGAGAGGCAATTGCTCTCAGGCATAGAGTGCTGCCCACTATTACTGATTTAAATAAAAGCCTTTGAATATGAGTGAGAGCTTTTTGCATAGAATGAATGGCATGCCGAGATCACACACATTAACCGGATGCCTGTTCGTGGCAAAAGGCGATTGCATACCCATATCTTCGGATTAAGGCATTAAATTAATTATGCATATATTTTGATAAAATCCCGATAATTCGATTAACAATATTAGCCGTTTTATGTGACGTTACCTAATTTAAATCCACAAAAGAAAAATGTTTATAGTCTTTCGTGACCCATTTAGAGTAGCATCATAAACTAGAGAAACATTTTGATGGAATCTTTTATGGTAGGTTGGCGAGTAATTTGTAAGTATAGCTGGCAATGACCGTCACGCACATTTTGACTGTTACCTTTAGGAGGAGTCGCAGTCGGTAGTGAACGCGTATAATATAAAAGTTCATAGTTTTAGATACTAAGAATGAATATTTTATAGAAATTCGCAGTCCCGAGCAATTTGTCACGATGACAGAATTTACAAAGCATATGGAATAGTATTCCACTCTTTTCTGTACTCCATGGTATTCCAAGAGATGCAGGTTCAAATTCTGCTCGTGACAGTTATTTTAGATTTCACATTTTCGCACTTCGTATTATAAATAAATATATAAAACCAAGTCAGGTTTGTTACATTATTTATATCTCAAGAATGGCTAGACCGATTTTTTAAAACCTTTGATTATTTAGATATTTTTATATATATTTTTAGCATTTGACATGCTTAGCACTATAAGTTAAACCTTTGATTAGTTGAATTTGTCTCCACTCGAAATGGCAGAATAACCACCGATAGCTCCTTCAAGCATTTTCGGTTCACCAAGCGATTGCCTTGCTCTGCCTATCTTCGAAGGAGCCTATTTGGTCAAGGTAGACATATTCTGGGACGTATGAAAGTTCTCCGTCCACCAACATACTGGTCTCATCGCTGTTGATCATGAGTTTTTCTCTGTATATCTAAGTCTAATCTCCAAGCCTGTTCTGCTAAGTTGTTGCAGGCATCTTCGAGGTTAAAGAGAGATGGAGAAAATAAAACAATGTCGTCGGCGGAATGAAGGTGGGTCATCCTTTTTCCGCCGATGTTAAGGAAGGCCTCGTTTTCGTAGCAGTTATCGGTCTCTTGCCTCGTTGCAATCTTTGCATTAAAATCTCCTATCACCATATTCTCTAGGTACCTCAGTGATAGTTGCATGCTATGTTTAGCTGTTCATAAAAAAATTCCACGTCTTTGTCGGAATGTGATGATGTGGGCGCATAAGATTGGATTTCAAAAGCATTTCCTCTGATATTTTAAATTTTAAAGTTAGACTCAGTCTAAATAAGCTAATTTCTTTGCCACTTAAAATCCAACCCCGTACATGCTTTTTGATCCATAATATCGTTATCGGGTCGCCAGTGTTGGAGTAATACCTAGAATTCCCTGAGTAGTGGAATTTGTAGTATTCGGGTAAGTTATGTGGAATGAAATTAAACGAAGTCTTCAACTACAATGAAGTATAAGGAGTTAATATGTTAATCCCATGTCCAGCAGTGGACGTTTATGGCCTGATGAATGGATGATGTTAATCTTACAAGATACTTAAGACGACTGTCTGGCGAGGGGGTGCGTTGGCAGAGAATTTACAAAATAATTTATTAGCTTGTTACATGGGGAATCGACTAGTGATTTTTAGCACCCCTAGCTCCGGGGTATTCCTGCTTTCCATCATCAGTAATACCAGAGTCACCAGGAACTTGGGGTCGTATGTCGTATGTATAATGTAAGGTAAGGGTCCGGTGCGGTTTGGAAAGCAGTGCGCCAGAGTCGGTGGTCTGTTGATCGGCAGGGTGCACCACGGGCTGGTGACGTTGGCTTGGATTTTGAAAGATATTGCTTCACTCCCTTGTACCCGCACGAATATACTTAATTTCAATTTTTAATTGCTTATTATGAACATAATTTACATAGTAAATAGCGTTCTAAACAAACAAATACACGTAATAATCAAAACAAACTCGCAATAAATATAAAATGGAAGGTCGAAAATTGTTTATGTTTTTCGACAAAGATTGTCATTACAGTTTCTAATCTCGTTTGACAAGCGCAAATTAACTAAGAACCTTTACCAATTCTTATTTTCCTATGATTTAAGTATACTCCAGATTTATAATTGAAATATGTGAATTTGTAAGTATAAGAGTATTTTATTTTAGACAGAATTTTTTTCATTACGAACTGCTTTGTCGTGTAAACCCGATAGCGCGTAGCCAATTATAGATTTTCACAAATAGACACAAACAAGTTTTTTGTTATTTATTAGCTTAGTTTCTAGTGCTGTAGACAAACTTAGTTTTGCTTATGTTGATTTTACTCTAAGTACATAGGTATTTTTTATAAGCGCGTCCTCTGATACGAATGGAGCAATATTTTTCTTTCTTTCTAAGTTTACAAATAACTACGGGACATTCGGTAGCAAAAGACATAGGATATTTTGTGTTAGGCGGAAAAACAATACCTAATCACATACCCTGTCGTTAGGGCCAACGAACAGGGTACCTACTATATAAATCCGCCTTGTGTAGACTGACGTCTTTCTACCTGTATTAGGCAAAAGGTATACCTGCCGATACTTCGCTCATTATTTGTTTAAAGAAATTAAAATTGAACGTTGTTTTTGTGATGTGGAAATGGCTTGAAATGAAGTTATTCATAATTATGTTCTGTCTGATCTCGTCTGTGTGGACCTCAGAACTCTATGGCACATATTACCTCAGTGCAAAAATATCCCACTACTGAAATCTAATATTTTTTCGGGATAAATAGTATTGTATTGCAAACGCGGGCTTACTCGTATTTTACCGCAACTCGACGTCGTAAGTGCGTTTTTGCGTGATATAATCGTAAACTATGTATTGTGTTAATCCAGATAATAAACTATCTGTATCTGTTCAGCCGTTTTTGCATAATTGAGTAAATACATACTTTTTTTTTTTAAAGGCTACAACCCTACCGTTTGGGGCCGGCTTTAGAATTGTCCCACCCCTCTCCACCCATGGGCCGACTGAGGGAATACCGGGGCAGTGGGCAGCAGCACTCCCTCGAGTATTAACAACATCCACTGCGATCGCCAACCCGCTTGCCAAGCGTGGCGATTACGGCAAAATGAGGGATTCATTTTAGGGAGGCCTGTGTCCAGCAGTGGACGTCGAAAGGCTGATGGATGGATGGATGGATGGACAACCCTGCACTGCGGAATAATCCTTGTATCGTGGGGGACTTAACAAACATACATTTTCACGGACACAAAGTACACTCAGACTCAGAACAACCATTTGTGGATCACACAAAGAGTTGCCCTATGTGGGAATCGAACCTACAACACTCGGACGGTGTCTAAACCCCTCCGCCATCTGTGCAGTCTTCTTCAACATCCTTCAACTTTAACATCTTAATAAGCTGTAACAGAGCTGTGTCTGTACATTTAAGATATTTGAGAAAAAAAATATTGTATTAGGCTAGGGCACGGAGTACGGAAAAAGAGCGGAGGTGTTTCAAGGCAAAATCTCTTTAGAACGAAGCGTCGCTAAATGCGGGTGTTCGGGGGACGAGGTACAACTATAGCTCCACCCTTAGATCAAAATCCATCTAGCGGTAAAAAGTATTTTACAGCGTAATAGAGCAAATTTTTCTTTAATTTAGTTTGTCTTTTTACCGCGACGGCGTTACAATCAAAACAGTTTGTTCCAGAACATTCCATATGCGTTAGGATGGCTGGACCACATCTATACTAATATTATAAATAGGAAAGATTTGATTGATTGAATAGGCTCCGAAACTACTGGACCGATTTCAAAAATTCTAGTCTAAAAAAAACTACAAATTCGCGCACTGTCCGCAGAGGGCGAGAAATTACGCGGCCTCTTACACCGGGGCCAATTGTGTCGGAGGGTGCCGCTCGTAGAGCGATGCGCGCCAAAGGTGAGCTGTAAACCGAAGAGGAAGTCAAGCAGCTCTCTCTGAAGATCCGCGAGTCCAAGGAGGACGTTAAGTCCCTGTGAGTTACGGATCTGAAAAAGAGAGCCTAGGACCACGCGGCCATCCCTAACAGGGTGGCCACAAAGTACACAAACATCAAGGGAACCTTCGTGCGCACCGCAAAGGAGGTGGTCGCCGACAACAAGAAGGTGGGGCTGGCCAGGTGCTGCACCAATGAGGAGTCACAGCGTCTACAGGCGGCTAACGACCAACTCGCGGCAGAAGTGGCAGAAATGCGGGCAAAAAATTGCCGCCTCAATTCTCAGGTGACGGAGTTGAAGGCCAAGCTCATGCAGCTTGAGGTGGCTATGCTGCTGGCGGGGATCGGACTAACTGAACCAGCCCGTTGAAGGCAGCTGCACGGTCCACTGTGGCTGCCCCGGTTGTTGAACAGACCTCTGCTGGCCTGCCGGAGGAGACAGCGTGCGTCGCTACGCTCGCCTCCTCCCACCGCCTTGATGACACCAGGGTGTGACCAGTAGGCTATCCGCCTGGGGCGTCGGAGTAGAATGTCGAAAGATGACCCTCCAGCGCCCCGCTAATAGGTGTGGAAAGGGCCGCTGTGGTTTTAGTGGGTATTCCGGGCGCAACTAAAATCCGAGCGCTTGGCGAGCTCTACATACCCCCAGGTTCTCACCGGGGGGGGTGGGTGCGTAAATGCATATCCACAGCGAAAACTAAAAAAGAAAAAAAAGGGACGACTACCACCGCTGACGGGCATTTTGGGATAAATTAATCCATCCCTGTTAGCACAATTTCCGTCATGCAGTCCTAACGTATTCATGCGTTTCTAATTTCTGTATAAACCGGGAATCTAAAGTGATAACAAATAACAAGAAAAAAAAGAAATTTAACAAATAATATGACTTTGATATATTCGATGATGGGTTCGCTGGTACGACGTAAACTCTTTTGTTATCAATTATTTTCGAATACTCACCGACAGATGACACATCATTTTCTCATTTTTATTTTTTCAAGTAGTAGTAACTAAGCAATAAACCTTTGAAATAATTAATATTTTAAAGAAATTAAACTAAATTCACTTATTTGTGCCAAATTCTTATAATATGCTTTTATAATATTAAAATGACGATATCATCGGTGAGTTGTGGTCAGAACGCAACTTTCCGACGACAGATGTCTCTTTGTAATGAAACAAGAAAATGTTTTAAAATGCATATATTTACAAATTTAAATTACTGACACATAAAATGGTATGCCATTTTGTTTTAAATTTGATCCTGAGTCATTTCTACACCCATCAAGAGCGCACTTCATGGTTAAAAGAATTTAATACTTATTTAAAGGTAAGATACGTCCGAACCGAACGCAATGACGGTTCACTCGAAACTGCGATTTGAGGCCCCGCCAACCGTGACGTCACTGACCTACTTGAATGCGACATGACCTAGTCGGCTTGCGGCATCTCCGCTATTTTTCCGTACTCCGTGGGCTAGGGCTATATGGGCGTGTCCGAACAAAACAAAACATTTTTTTTAGAATTT
Source organism: Leucoma salicis (assembly GCA_948253155.1). Lineage (NCBI taxonomy): Eukaryota > Metazoa > Arthropoda > Insecta > Lepidoptera > Erebidae > Leucoma > Leucoma salicis. Next base: position 18,848,284 of record OX411818.1, read on the forward strand.
TGTCTGTTTGTTTGTTCGCGCGTCACGCAAAAATTTTTGATGCATTTTTTTATTTGAACTATTGATTAGACATAAATACTGATAAACATTTTATTCCGCTACTATATCGGGAACCTGAGATATAACCTAAAAAAAAAGGCTAAAAAAGGGGCAAAAGCTAGTTTATATTATTAGTAGGAAATAGTAAATAGGATTAGATCCATCCATCCATCCATCAGCCCATAAACGTCCACTGCTGGACATGGGCCTCCCCACGAAGAGGGGGAAATGCCATAATCGCCACGCTTAGCAGGCGAGTTGGCGATCGCAGAATGGTGTTAAACGTTTCCCAGGAGTATGCTGCTGCCCATTCCCCTGGTGCTCCCTTAGTCGGTTTTTACGACACCCGCGGGCAAGTAAGGGGTGTTGACATATCGTATTCTTAATCCGTCACGAAGGGGGGGAAATGCCATAATCGCCAGGCTTAGCGGGCGGGTTGGCGATCGCAGAATGGTGTTAAACGTTTCCTAGGAGTATGCTGCTGCCCATTCCCCTGGTGCTCCCTTAGTCGGTTTTTACGACACCCGCGGGCAAGTAAGGGGTGTTGACATATCGTATTCTTAATCCGTCACCACACGGAAAAGATATACTTACCTATATTTTCATGTCCTGCAATCGAATTAACATATTGGTATTGTTTATATGATTTTTCGTTAATGTTTTGTGCATTTTAATCAGCGTACAAGAAACAGACGGATCGTACTTCGAGAGCTTCACCGCATTGGCTTGGCGTCAAGAGAATAGACGACTCGCAGCTTTGAGACTTGCTGAAGCAAGGGCCGAAAGGCCACCGCCGGCACCACAAGACCTTGGCTTACCCAGCGTGTCAGCGCAGCTGTCGCACAAAGAACACGAACATCTTTACACAGAAGTAAGTCTGATAATAATCATAGTAAAAAACCCCCCCCCCATAGTAAAAAAAATAGGGTTGACAGAATCAAAGACTAAAAGTGCTGCTCTATTCAGGTCAATCTGCTATTAGGTACAGATAGAAAAACATGCATGTTCCATTCTAAAATATGATAAGGTAGGTACTTCAAATTCAAAGTTAAAAAAGTATAATAGAGTCAAGCGTATCTAGTGAAATTTGGAAATATCATATAAATTACAATTTATCTCATTTTTTAGGTAATGTCTTTCAAATATTAGCGAATTTCATCGACTTGTCTGTGGTGAAGTAATTAAATAAGTTGTGGCAAAAATGTTATGCCTACATAAATCACTCTAATCCTATCAGTGACAGATATTTCCGCAGATTGTCGATACTTGTTTATTCAACGCTGCTTGGGAATGAAATTTAATAATGTTACAAAATAATATTAGATTTTCACCAAATATCACCAAATTCAATAAAGATGTTCCATGTCACTTGAAACACAATTGGCAACTTGATAGAACCTAAAGTAGTGCGTTGAATATCAATTTCTACTGATAGTAGGTACAACAAATATTTTTTTATTTGCGTTATAGCGTAAATAAAGCCATGTTTTGTAACTATTTTCTTTCGTGCCCGCTCTTGAGTATAAACATTAACGGGAAGGAAATTGGAGTGATCGATCTAGAGATCGATAATGGACTAGAGTTCGAGGTCATGACCTGGCAAGGCACACACCTCTGACTTTTCAAAATTATGAGATTTGAAAAGCATGAAAATCTGCTACCTAAGAGATTTTTTCCATGGCTTATGAAGTCAACCTCCTACGACCGCTATGGATGTAAATACCATAATTTAATGAGGTCTTTTTTCAAATTTTCTGTGTCAAAATATCGTACAAACAACTTTTTTTTTTATTTATTAAATGTGAGGAAAATCTTGTACCTATAACAAAGAACTTTTATATTAATTCTAGGTACAAGTATTCCGAATAAAGTTGAACGGTTGTTATATTAAAAATGTTTTGTATGTAGGTCCGTAACGTGCCTACAACAACGAAGTGTTCACTATAGTTGAATACTCTGTTTCTCTTGTCATTACGTTACGGCATGTAAAGGCACACGTCTTCCCGTAGAACGCATATCTTCACGTAAAACGTTTTTCGTTATTGAAAAGTTAGGTCGCTAAGTAGGCGTATTCTAGGCCGTACGTGTCATCGTTAATTCTCGTACAATACTTTTTACGATGGCTTGCATAATAAAAAAAAAAGCTTTTATTCGAACATGTATATGGATTGTCGTTGGTAATATTTCTACAAATAGTTTGGTATCATTTTACTGTATAATTATACTAAATGACTTTACGAACATAAATATGTTCAGACACTATGTAATGTTTTGAATTACAATATTTCCACAATATTATGTAGTTATTAAAAGTGCTAAACCAGAAAGAATCTTGTACTGAAACTTTCTAGAGTTTGTAACTTTGATAAAGTGTAAATTGCCTATCTAAAACAACCCAAGACTTTGACAGTTATGTAAGGGTCGAATCACATTGGGCAAGGTGTGCCGCATGTAATTTATCGTTATTTCCTAAGGCAAGCCTCGTGTTTTTCTCAGGTCACGTGTAACTTTAGCTACTTGCAAGTAGGATAATTTGAGTAGGTACTTGAATGTTTTTAAGTCATTTCCTAGTGGTAAAACCAAGGACTGTATAAATGATATCGAACTCGATGAGGTCCTCAAAACGCCCACAATTCTAACTTCGAAATTTTCCGAAATTATTTGATGGTAAACAATATAATCATTGCTCGATGAAGGAAAACATCCTAAGGAGACCTGCTCCTTTCACTTGAGCCACCATGGTTGCACATTAATGGAAAATAATGGTACACTTGACATGCTATACTATCAAACTATAGGTGTATATGAGTATTTTTAAATTAAATAAATAAATATTCACGGACATTTCACACAACGTCCTCTGGTCCTAAACTAAGCTTAACGCCATAGGGGTTTGTAAATAAGTACATATAATAAATAGAAAACATCCAGACGCAGTACAAATATCTGTGTACATCACACAAATAATTATCCTGAGTTGTAATCGAACCCACGACTTCGTGCACGAAAGTCCTTACACTACCGACTACGCCACGAGGCCCATCAATTTAGTTGTTAGTTAACTTGTACATTACAGCTTGTTTAATTGATCCTTAGGTACTTTACTGCATTGAAAATGCAGTAGGAGCTCCATCTCCCGATGGCCAATTCGCCGCTTATAAAGACGAAGTGATTGAGCATGCTCGTCGAGCGTTTAGGGTTTCTGCCGATGTGCATGCCCGTGCGGTGCACTCCGCTGGCAGTGAACGTCCACCAACCGTCGTGCTCGGCTGTACCGTGCTTGAAGCTGATGGACTTGAAGCCAAGGATGCTAATGGTAACACTATTGATAAAACAACTAGTGGTAGAGTCTTGATCATCCCAGCATGAATAGGCCGATCGTGGAAGTATCATCCTCTCAAAAAAGACTAATGTGAAACAACGGTAGGTATCCCTATTGTGTATTGTATAGTGAGTGAGAGCGCTGGAGGCTCAAAAAGAAGAGAGAGAGAGGGAGGAGGCTTTCCCTACCTATCCTCTCCTTACCATCCTTCTTATCTACCTCCTATACCTTTCCTTGGAGATAACGACGAGCGAGTAATGCCTCTGGTGTTGCTAGCGTCTAAAGGCTACAGTAACTGCTTACCATCAGTTGGGCCCTGTGCTTCTTTGCTACCCACGAACATCAATAAAACATAAAATGAAAAATGTTAATATATAAAATGGTAGGTTATCAGTGTATTTGAGGGTACCCGAAGGGGTAAACCGCCGGCCGACCACCAGAGGAATGTAACATAGTCCCAGTGGCCCGCCAATAAAGGCGGAGAGACGGCACACGGCGGGTTTCTTTAGCATACTACCCTGCTCGTTGCCCCGAATGACGGGGTGTGCGTTAAGGAACATTTTTTCCCGCCTTAACAAAAAAAAAGGTTATCAGTTTATTCTCAGTATTATTTTTTAGACTCTTGGACTTGTTCTACGAAAAATATTTGTCATTAGGTACTGATTACTTATTCCGCCATTCTATAAAATCACGTATAATCTAATATTAGGTATAGATTATGTCAATTGGAGCGCAAAAACATGTAAAACTCACTCGTATATAACTTTCACAAATAATTTTAACAATGTTCAATTTTCTAACTTCTTTTATTTGGGACTAAATCTGAATACGATATGATGTCACAAAGTGAGGAAAGTATAGATGTAAACATAAGCTAAATAAAACTCGCGTGTTGATCACACGCCCTCCATTACCGTTCCCCTAAATTATATTCATAAATTATGAGAGTGTTACCTTCAAGATATTTCCCCGTTTTCCCTGGGGGTTACTTATCACAGTTGACATTTTGAACATTAATCCTAATAAAAGACCTCTAATATTGTATCATAGACTGTTTTATTTTTTACTTAAATTTTTCGCACAGGTTTTTATATAAACAATTATTCACACTGACATAAAAGATCGATTAGAGACTTTCTTATTGAGTTTTCTTGGTCGTTGGTCGTTAAGACAAATGTGATAAGGAATTTGCGATGTTCGAAGGATCTGTACTATAGCGCAGTGGCTTGGAGCACTTCCCCGGATTGGAAAAGACGCGGGTTCAATTCCCGCTAGTACAAAAAATCTCTTTTTCCTTATTCACAAATGATTTTTACTTTAAAGTGGCGGACCATGTCAAATGCTAAAAAAAAATATAGATCAAAATGTTTAAAAAATCGCGCCATCAAATAGTATGAATTTTAATTGTAAAATTAAACTTACTATAGTGGATAATTGCATGTAAATGTGTTTCCGATAGATGGCGTTAGTCGTTAAGACAAATGTGATAAGGAATTTGGGATGATCGAAGGATCTGTACTATAGCTCAGTGGCTTAGAGCACTTCCCCGGATGGGAAAAGACGCGGGTTCGATTTCCGCTAGTGCAAAAAATCTCTTTTTCCTTATTCACAAATAATTTGTACTTTAGAAAATATAATTGTTCGTATAAAACCCATGATTTGCATATAATTTGTAGTCCTTAGCGTACGGCGATAATGAAGCTTTTTATTCGGGCTTTTTTTTAGCGTTAGATCAGTTATTAATCCACAATTAGTACCTTACGAACAATATTTACCTATTCATAATAATTATGAAGTGCGGATTACACTGTAAAGTTTTCAATCTCTGCATATTGAACATCTGTTTTCCTGCCGAAATTATTATAAATGATGAATGGGTATGGAACTAATGCTGTACGTGTGCTGTGCTGTTCTACGACAATTCCCCGATATTTGAGATGACATCTAAAATTTTCGTCTGCCCCTTGTTGTCATCCATCCATCCATCCATCCATCAGCCTTTCATCGTCCACTGCTGGACATAGGCCTCCCCAAGAAAACGCCACAGCTAACGGTCCTGTGCCGCCTGCATCCAACGACTGCCCGCGACATTAACCAGGTCATCGGTCTACCTGGTGGGAGGCCGTCCTACACTTCGCCGTCCGTTACGCGGTCGCCACTCGAGAATCTTTCTTCCCCAACGGTTGTCGGTTCGTCGAGCGATGTGGCCTGTCCATTGCCACTTCAGCATGCTGACCCGGCGGGCTATGTCGGTCACTCCCGTTCTCCTAAGAATTACGGATCTTATCACGTAGAGAGATCCCAAGCATAGCCCGCTCCATAGCACGCTGAGCGACTTTGAGCCTTGATATAAGGCCAACATTCAGAGACCACGCCCCTGGGCCATAAGGGATCACTGGTAACACACACTGGTCGTAGACCTTCGTCTTCAGACACTGTGGAACATTGGATAAGAAGATCTCCCTCAGCTTCCCGAACGCTGCCCAGCCGAGCTGGATTCGTCGATCGACCTCTTTGTCGAAGTTGTCATCATCACAGACATATTACCATAATACTACATCATTTAAAATTTAGGAATCGTTGGTACATATTTGACATAATCATTTATCTCACACAACCGGGTCACAACTTCAAAACTTATTTAATCCACGAGGATACTTAGCGTTCCTCTCGATGATGACGTGTGTGTTAGGTATAATAATGATGTGTTAATAAAATTCAGGGTTCAGTGACCCGTACTGCATGTTGGGCATCCAGCCAGCTTCGCTACCAGCTTCACCGCGAGCATCTGAGGACGAAGGACGTAAGCATGGCTTTCGACTGAGCTTCAAGCGACGTGATGGCCGACAGCAGCGAGATTCCCTTGGCCGTCTACCTGCACGCTACATACGCGCAACCAGTGTCAGGCCACACACACTTTCACCAAAATGGAATGAGACTTTTAAATTGTGAGTAATAATTTAATTATTTCTCAAAATCCCGAAACAAAACATTGAAATTTTATGGGCTCGAATAACTTGCATTTTTTTATTTGCATTGTTTGAAAAATTTGTTCTTTTATTGTATTCTCTCTCATTTTAGGTAACAATGACTTTATTTTTATGTGTACAAAAAAGCACAATTTGTTCAATGTCATGGGATAACTTGTGCAACTTCTTATAGCGATGCTCAAATTCGAATTACTTATAGATCAGGCAAAAATTTTGGTTTTTCCCATCAGGAAATATTTAATGGCAAAACGAAATCTGACTGGTTGATTAGAATAGACTCACTATTATATTAAACTAAAGGTTATACAGGACAAAAACTTGTGTCACATCTTCGCTTAATTTAGGGCTGTAGAATAGAGCAAAATTGTTGTTTTATCACATCAAAAGTTAATGCGATATGTCTTCAATTTTTGTTTCTTGACAACACCCTGCTCTAAGGAATACACAAAATATACCCACTCTCTCTCAGAACGACCATTTGTGCTTCTGTGTGGGAATAGAACCTACGATATTCGGGCAGGAGGCCGGTATCTAAACTACTCTCGCTACCACTATTACCGCTATCTGTGCATTAGTTATTGCTTACGGTTTCTTGCTTGAACAGATCCGAAAATATCAGGCTAATGTATTCCACAGTGACATAGATGACATATCTTCGGATGTCCTGCATCTTGACATTTGGGACCACGATGATGAGAGCTCGGTACTAGATGCTGTATCTCGACTTAATGAGGTCCGAGGCGTACGCGGTCTTGGCCGCTTCTTCAAGCAAGTATGTCAAAGCGCCAGACAAGGAAGCCAGGATGACTTCCTAGGTGAGTAAATTGAATTATAGTTGAGTCCTTTAGTGACAGTTATCACTTGCCATCAGGTGGCGGTTCGTCTGCAATCATAAGCAATGAGAGATATTTTATTGTTCAGGCTGTGTCAACATACCATTACGTGAGATACCATCGACGGGTGTAGAAGCGTGGTACAAGTTAGAAGCTCGTTCCCAACGTTCGTCTGTTCAAGGCCGCATTCGTCTTAGGCTTTGGCTTTCTGCTAGAGAAGCAGGTCGACATGATGATGACAACTGGCAGCAGGTAACATAGTCCACTATTTTTGTTTTACTCACTGTTGGGCACAAAACTCCTCTTAGCGTGAGAGAGACTTAGACTGTAGACGATCTCGCTAGCCTAGTGCTGGTTGGCGGACTTTACTAGGCGTTGAAAAATTCTCACTGGCATGCAGGTTTCCTCACGATATTTCCTTAGATCGAGTAATAATGATTTGTAAATGAATAAACATATTCGTAACATTTCAAAAAATTAAAGTATGTGCGTGGGGATCGAACTCGTAGGTATTATTCATATCGAATCTTATTTAACCTGTTTCTTGAGAGGATTTTTTGGGCACTGAAACCATAACTTATACTTAAATACTATAAAACCATAACTTATACTTAAACTAGTCGACACGTGCTGAATATCGCATGCATTAAAGGGCCTCTTCTTAGATAATTTTAATTCTACCCGCCGGCACTCGCGTCACCTTTTAGGTGATGAACAGGGTCGAAAAGACCCAGATTTTGAATGTATTGTTTTGAATAACTAAATTAAATTTCTGGAGTGTTTGTAAGTTAAATAGAAAGATGATAGTAAAATAAACTTAAAAATAACAAATCTTTTCACTTTAACTTTTTTATATAATCTAGAAACATAATAAACTGTCAGGAAACCTAAGGCACCAACAGTCAAAAGGCGTCAGTGCATCTTTTGCTTCATTGATTAGCCCTGGTGCTTGGCTTATGATATTGCGCCTACGGGTGCGAACATTTCTCGGAGGCTCTTTAACACTCCAATGGGCACCATTCCTACCTACGTAGTAACCTTGACGGATGTAACTCAAAGCCACATCATTCAAATGGGGTCTTCTTTGCAGTAAACTGGCAGATACATTGCTAGAAGGAAATTCAGGAATTTCATTTTCCTCAGGAAGTTCATCTTCGCCACTCTGACAGGAATCTGAGCCATAGTTGTCAATCTCCAAATGGTCTTCAATTTCTGAAGAAATTTCACCTTCAATGTCTTCCTCGTGTAAAAGGTTTAATATTCCTTGGTCATTCAAATGATTTCGTGACATATCTACGAATAAATAAAACCAAATAATATTTTTGAAATGAAAAAATACACTTACACATTACGTCGCAGAAGGGTCGAAACGACCCGTACTCACCTTGACACGTCCGTACTGTCCAAACCCCATGTGGGAACTGGTTGAGGCGGGGTGTGCGGATAGTCTATAATGCAACTTGTAGGTACTTAGCGCGACGGCACGAATGAACTAATATAAAAACAGTTATGGCGCGAAAACTAGAGTACTGGGTCTTTTCGACCCAGGCGCGACGACTATCCGCGGGTTAAATTTAGAGAAGCGATACTGTTTTAGATCTTAGGTCTATTTTTCGTCATTAGGCTGCAATAAGCTTTAAAATACTGAAATGGGATAAATCATGGAATTTGATGAAGGAATAAGGAAGATTTCGCGGATCGACAGAAAACAGGCTAGAGAAATAATATATGATAGTTGTTGATGAAATAAGTGTGTCAAATGATATTTGCTGCAAAATGTTAGGTATTTTGGAACTAACCGCTATTAATTTTATGAATAACTAGCCTTTGCCCGCGGCTTCACCGCAGCTAAAAGCTAGTTTTTAGGCTATATTTCAGGTTCCCGATATAGTAGCGGGATAAAATGTATATGAGTTGTTAAGTCTAATCAAGAGCTATCAAACAAAAAAAGTTGCGTCAAAATCCGTTCAGTAGTTTTTGCGTGATGCGCGAACAAACAAACAGATAGACAAAAAATCTAAAAAAATCGTTTGGTGTTCAGACACGCGTATATAGCCTATATTAGTATTTTTTCTCAAATATCTTAAATGTGCAGAAATCGCTCTGTTACAGCTTTATAATAGTATAGATAAATAACGTATGTCACTGTCTCACTCATCACGACGATCTGTTACTTCTTCCATGCTGCAAGAAAAATCCAACATATTAACAAATATATTGTTTTATTTTTTAATGTTGTTAACTGCAGTTTATATATTGGGAGGCTAAGTTTAAAGTACCATTGAGGTAATGTAACATAGTTCCAGTGGTCCGCCAATACAGGCGGGGAGACGGCACACGGCGGGTTTATTTAGTGGGTGAAGGCCCCACACTACCCTGTTAGTACCGCACACCTCGTCGTTCGGGGCACGAACGACGAGGTGTGCGTTTAGGTATATTTTCCCGCCTTAACAAAAAAATGCCTAAGTTTAAAGAATGCTACTTCTAGACAAATAAACATTCTCGGAAATATTACATAATCTACTAAGAGTTGCAGCAACTTGAGACCTATTCACCTATTCCCGACTGGTCTAAAACTATATTCCTGTAAAAAAACACGCGGGTCACTCTTTTGGGACTGTCGATTGAAGTGAAAACTAAGTAACTTGTGAATTGTATAGTCAAGCTATTAGATTATTATGTTTGAATTATTTTTGGTTTGTAAGTAAGAAATGTTAATGACCAATTATTTCGTTCGGTGACGATAACGCGAGTTCCATGATTTTTGTTCACCCAAAAAGTGCTCAACGTGCCTAAATAAGTTTTCACTTCAATAATATATTGGCAGGTTTATAAAATTTATAGAAAGCTTTAATACGAGTAGTTAATCTTGTTCTGGTTTACTTGTGTATATGTGTAGAGTAAATGACATGCTAGCAAGCCTGTTTTTTTGTTAAGGCAGGATGCTATCGCGCCTAGGTTGACATCATAATTATTACCTTAAAGACAACACCCTGTTCTAAGGAATACTTGATACCTAGAATTAGATAGTAATATTATAGAAAAATGAATAAACAGACTCCATTTTTTATTTATCACTACACAACATTTAGTTTGCTTTTTTTCTTCGTAGATTTCTTTGTTAAGCTTTTACGCCGTAACTAGTTCATGGATCTTCATCAAATTGTACATAGAGTCTCGGCGTCGAGTAAAGGACTAATTAAATAAATTATGCTTATTTTTGTACCGAAGAAATCTAGATTCCTTTGAGATAGCTATTTTTGCATACCTATAGATAATTAATGTACCATAGAGTGATGAGCTTATTGACCCAAATCCACGCAGAGGTAATCGCACACAGAAGCTAGTAATTGGTGTAATTATATAACTTCAAAACCAGTATAGATATTACAGTAACGTAACGATTGATTGCTAAAAACAAAAAAGAGAAACGTTATTAATTTTTTTGCACGCCTCTTAAGCGAAGCGTTGAGGTGGGTAGGTACTACTCTCGTTTCATACAGAACAACAGATTTTTCAAACTTAAAATGTCTCTATTTATCATACTCGTATATGTATTGCACTTGTAAAATAATATATACCCACACATATCAAGAAAAAACACAATTTTTAACACTCATGATATTGCTGATGCCATTTTTGTTATTTAAACGAATTAAAAAACTATTTAAAAAAGTTCTGTCTTGGACGTGCGTGTGTTGTAGGTAATGTATGTTAACAAGATAACGATCGACATACTTTACTAATCTAGTATTTTTTTCTTTTACGATTCAGTATCACTACGAATAGAGCCCTATCACTTTTCACGGTCTAATTCGATGTGGTTTAATTGTTATTAAACAAACAAAAAATAGTGAATATTTACGCTCGATTCGACACTAAAACCCTTATTTCGTGAGAACTATTTCTATATACCAATATAGAAGTACTTCTTAAAATTAGCGCTAGATGGCGTATAAGATATGAAAACCACAGTACTTTTTGAAATTAGCGCTATCTATGTGATTTATTGAAAACTACTTAGTAAGACCAATACATTATTAGTTACTTATCAAATAATCAATTTTCTTGTGAAAAATGAAGATTATGAGTCGTGCACTTTTAGATTTTCTAAAGTATTTTTATTTTTTTTTACGTTTAGACAGCACCCTGCACTAAGGAATAATCCTTGTACGGGGGACTTCACAAACATACAATTTGACGGCACAGACTCAGAACACCTATTTGTGAATCACACAAAGAGTTGTCCTGTTTGGGAATCGAACCGACAACACTTGGGTAGGAGGCCGGTAGGTATCTACACCACTCCACCATCTGTGCAGTGTCTTGAAAGCTTATATTGCACTGTAGTTATTTTATTATTAACGGAATATATTGCACATTGTTTAGCAAATAATATTAAGGTAATTGTTATGATCTTTGTAAATATACCAGCGTTACGGAATATTTGAGCATTCTTAGCAAATGATGATCTGCATAACTAGCTTCGTGTTAATTTATCTAATGGTTTGATGCATGATCGAGATGCTAAGAAATATAGGGAACGAAAAATGGAGTTAATTTATCATCTACATTTAGCACTTATCTACGATTGGTCTGGTTGCTATCATGCTAATATGATTTTAATGTTACCTATTGCACGCCTCATAAGCGAATCGTTGAGGTGGGTTCTACTCCCGCTTTACACGGAATAACTGATATTTCAAACTTAAAATGTCTCTATTTATCATATATTGCACTTGTAAAATAATATCTACACACATATATAAAGAACAAACACTATTTTTAACACTCATGATATTTTTGATGGCATTTTTGTTATTTAAACTAGTTAAAAAACTGTTTGAAAAAAATCTGGCTTGGACGTCCGTGAGTTGTAGGTAATGTATGTTAACACGATAACGACCAAAATACTTTACTAATCGAGTTCTTTTTTTTCGTTTACGAATTATTATGATTAGGAATAGAGCCCTATTACTTTTCACGGTCTGTTTCGATGTGGTTTAATTGTTATTAAATAAACAAAAAAAATACTAAATATTTACGCTCGACGGTGGTGCACTAAAACCAACGCATTTCATGAGAACTACCTTTTTACGTACGCATAGCCACCGGTGGTTTTATTATCGTCAACAGAACGCCGTTCGCCCGGCCGGTACATTGTTTTTTGTTAAAAGAAAGTTCTTACCTTTGCTTGACGAACTGATGATATTTGTAAAGTATAATAACTATTTGATCCATAACAATAATTAAAAACACTAAACACACGTAAATAATAACACACCAACCTTGTTTTTTGCGTGGCCTTGGCGTGCGCGCGGCCCGGAACTGAGAGGTAGACCAATATAGAAGTACTTCTTAAAATTTGCGCTAGATGGCGTATAACACATGAAACCCACATTAGTACTTTTTGAAATTAGCGCTATCTATGTGATTAATTGAAAACTACTTAGTAAGTTCAATACATTATTATTTACTTATCAAATAATCAATTTTATTGTGAAAAATGAAGATTATGAGGCGTGCAGTTTTGGATTTTCCAAAGTATTTTTGTTATTTCGCCGAATATTGTTAAATTAATAATCAATACTGTCAAACACTTTCATGTTTTATGTTTTATACGCCATCTAGCGCAAATTTTAAGAAGCACTAATATATCACTAAGGAGCACTAATATATCACAAAATAAGGTATAGCGCTGGTTTTAGTGTACCACTGTGCCATCGAGTCGAGCGTAAATATTCACTATTTTTTTGTTTATTTAATAACAATTAAACCACATCGAATCAGACCGTGAAAAGTAATAGGGCTCTATTCGTAATTATACTCAAGTTAATCTTTTTCAAACAGTTTTTTAACTAGTTTAAATAACAAAATGGCACAAAAAATATCATGAGTGTTAAGAATAGTGTTTTTTCTTGATGTGTGTGTATATATTATTTTACAAGTGCAATATATGATAGAGACATTTTAAGTTTGAAAAATCGATGACGAGAACGAGAGTAGTACCCACCTCAACACTTCGCTTATGAGGCGTGCAATAACTACGTAGACTTACGACGTAAGGCTAGTGTCGTCTCTAATTAGCACTTGATGATTAGAAATCGGCTGAAGATCTAAGCTAGCAGAAAGCTAGCTACATTTCCAACATTTCCACTACTATTTCCCTTTAATTATCTTAAAACCATTTTTATACTGATTAAAGATACGCGTATTATATTCGTAGCAACACATAACTTTCCATTATAAAAATAATGATATCATTTTAACTGACCCCAATCCGCCTGAGTAACATAGCTGTGGTCACAAAAGCTATATTCACAATTCTCTTGATAAACACGACTCGCGTATAGACCCGTTACATTTGTTATCATAACTATTATTATTCCCAACAGCATATCCAATTACCATGGGATTACAAGTCAATATTGATATACCAAATCCTATAGCTATCCTGTATAAATATATTATTGGTTTTTTGCATCGGATCGTGTGCGATACGTATAATATATATACGTGTATATGTAATAGCTTTGTGTGGAGCGAATAAGCGCTATCGTCAGGAACGTTGCGTGTGTCGATCACGCTCCATCGCCCTTGTTGTTATTTTGGATCACGTTGCCTATTTTACTTGCTTAGCAGTCCATAATTAATACAGATTTATTACTTACACACTGTTATTTTGCGATTATTATAGGTACGCTACCGATCAGCGACTGCTGATCATGAGGTCTAGGGTTCCCCGGGTTGGGCGGTGCTATTGAGCTTTTTCGTAAAAAGAAAATTTTTCTGCTTACTGACCGCATTCGTAACAACGATTTAAGAGAGCGAGTAGAGTATTGGTGTAAAGATGCGAAAGGGAATGCTCCGATGGTTCGGACATGTGGAAAGAATATCGGACGTCCGACTGGTTAAGAAGATATACAATGTGAAAGTGGAAGGATGTAGGTACAGGGGGAGACCTTTTGTCCGTGTGGTGACGGACTAAGAATACAAGTGTCACCACCCCATTCTTTCCCATAGGTGTCGTATGAGGCGACTAAGGGAAGTAAGCGATTATCATCCACTGCATGACTGGTGGTAGGGCTGGGTACCAAGTGGGAGTACTCACTTGATATCGGGCCCGAGCGGGTTGGTAGCACCATCTCTCGTGTGACCAGCCATGAAGCACATCGTTCCGTTTTGGCTGTAGCAGGAGATAGCCGTTTATTCTTTCATTTCATATCTTTGAATTGAAATGGTGAGCAGTGGCTTGACAATACTCTCGGTATAGTCGAGTCCATGAGCGACGGTTACCATTTACCATCAGATGAGCCGTGGCTCATCTGCCACTAAATGTATTAAAAAATAAATTAAAAAAAAAGACCGAGACTCACCTACCTAGACCAAATCGGTCATGTATTGAAGAAAAGTGGAGTCAAGAGTCTCCGAAACCGGCGAGCGTGTATGTAGAGAATTATGAATGTTGAGGAAGCGAGAGATGTATACAAGAATAGAGCCTTTTGGCGCTGTTCTGTTCTCTCTGCCTACCCTTCAAGGGAGATGGCGTGATGATAAGTAAGTAAGTAAGAAAAATTCTCAGTAGCAACCTGGAGTTTGGAAATGTGCCCGGTAGACGACAATATGCGCGCCCCCTATTACGTGGGTCTTAAACATAGTTTGCGAACCGTGGGTGTGTAATATACCTCTGCTTACACTTTCGGGGATACAGGCGTGATGCTATGTTTATGTTTGTAGGTAAGAATCTTTCTTTCTCTACCATTTACTGCCTCTATTTCGTGCACCGAAACTATGATCGAAATGAATCGTGTGACCCATGTCTCTACTGGGAGAGAGAGAATAAAGAAAGTATCTCTCGACAGCTTCTGAAGTCTGACAACACGAACTAAGTGGACTAGGCTATAGCCTAAAGCCCTCTTACTATGAGATGAGCAATGAAAGATAGTGGGACAGTATGGGATTAGAAATCCCTTCCAACTAATCTCCCGTTTTGAGCTACCGTACCTATCTTTCGTAGTGTTAATTTCTGCTTTCCTGTTGTAGACGACAGAAAATCAGCATTTGGACAGGACTGAACTTTCCTTGATCCAGTCATTTCTCTCAATAAGTTGATATTTATTCTATAATAAATAAGCTGTCTACTTTCCGTATAAAACTTACCGTTACAATAAATAATTAATAAATAAATATTCACGGACATTTCACACAACGTCCTCTGGTCCCAAACTAAGTTTAACGCTTGGGGTTGCTCCTATGGGCACCAGATTACGAATTAAATTAAATTATTTTTAGTAAGAGAAAATGGCTATCTAGATTTTGCGTGATGTACAAACATTATCTTAGGTTTAAAGAGGCTGGGGTGCTAATTTGTCCGGTTTACCTCCTAGTGGTGCACCCCGGGCAACGTCGGCAGTCGCCGGCGGCTAAAATTCCGGACAGGACGGGTCTCCGCGTGTCCCTCTGACTCAGCAGAGGGCACAGCGGATAGACCAGGCGTCGGAGTCGGTGGGGCCAGACTGGCTCACCGGGCTCTGGAGAGGGGGGACAGTGGGGCCACAGCGGCCCCCCCCGTCCCAAATCGTAAACCTGAGCGCGTGCCTGTGGTTACGTCTCGCGGGCATACAGGAACGAGGGTCTTGGCTTAATCGCCCGGACCGCGAGGAAGACAACCTCTATAAAAAATTACCCCGAATCTCAAGCTCTGGCGCGCGGCGAGGAGATGCATGGCTGATGGGTAGTTCAGTCTCGAGCGCGGCCCCAGCCAGGGTACCTGCGGACCCCCTGTGTTGGGTTACAAATGTACGCTTACCCGGGTATTGGGAGCTCTGCCCGGGTGGACCTCCTTTCTCCCACACTCGTGGGAATACTATGGAATTAGATAATTTGAACAAAAACACTTCGACGGAGTCGGGTAATACACCTGACGCCTCAGCCGTAAGGGGTCCGGCTGTAAATGCGGCCCCTACTAGTGCAGCTGCGCGTAAAACGCGCGGCGGCAAAAAGTCCCGCAAGGGCAAGAAGAAGATGACCAAGGGAGCGTCCCAGTCTTCAAGGGACGGCTCGATGACGGGCAGCTCGGCCTGCACATCAGCTGCCGAGGCGTCTGCCGCTGAGGAAGGTGGCCTGTCTGAGGCTGCCGAAGGTCAGCTATCGCGGCCGGCGGTGGTGTTGGAGTCGCGTTTCTGGCGCAAGCGCACCCTGTCTCAGGGGGGCGCTGCCTCAGAATCCGACCTGAGCTCGACAGAGATGCCTCCCCCAAAAATACCCGCGGCGGCTAGGGGTCGAGGTATCAGCCGACCCGGGACGCCGATACCGCGTGCCGCCTCAGCGCAAGAGGCCGAGACGCGGTGCCTAAAACGAGCGGAGGCGGTGCAACACGCAGAGGAGCGCTTGGCGCTCCTGTCTGAGAAGCTCCGTCTTCCTATTGACAACAATGGGCCGCCTACTGCGGCCAAATTTGCCGAGAGAGCCGCGGACAGCGTGGCCATAATTTCGACGGTGGCCATGGGCTCGAGAAACCTCAAAAGTAGTTTCGTCCGGGGTCTTAAGATCGCCGCCACGGAACTGTCCAACGTGGTGGAGCGGCTTGTGGCGGAGGTAGCCGACCTTGGGGCGCGTAACGAGCGCCTAGAGACAACGGTCGAGGAGCTGCACCGAGGGATGGCCAATATGAGAGCCGAACTTGGGCTCCCTGAGGCCATCCCGAGTGTCTCGGATATCGCAATGCGGGTCGAGCCTGGTCTCCCCGCGACCGCCTCGCCGCCACCGCCGCGACCCCGCCCTGCCTCGGTGACCGCCTCGGCTCCATCGGCCGCTCAGTCGGGCCCTGTAACTGCGCTGGAGGACGAAATGCTCCGCGCGGTTATCGACCGCATGGATGCGGTCTTTGGCCCGAGATTCGAGGCCCTAGCCGCAAGATTGCCGCCAGAGCCCCGACTTCGGCCGCCGCTTGCGGCTGATAAAAGAAGGGCTGCAGCGTCCTCGGCATCGACACCTCTGCCGTGCCAAGGAGGGCATGTGTCTTTTGCCGTGACGGCGGCTAAACCACCGGCGGCCAAACCACCAGCGGCAAAACCTTCGCCGGCCCCTGTGCAGGGAAAGGGCCAAAAAAAAGGCCAAAAAAAGGAAAAGGCGGGACAAGCCCCGAGGGGTCAGCCCCGAGAGGAGTTCCCGCCTCTACCAAGCGCCGCTGCGCCTCCGCGTCCTACTATGCCGAGACGAATGGTCGCACCCTCACGGGCTGCGGCGGTCGCGCCCCGTGCTCCTGCCCCCGCCCCTGCCACTGCTACGTCCTCAGACGGGGACTGGCAGGTGGTTGGGCCCCGGCGATCCCGGGCCAAGGGTCGCGGCGCTGCCTCGGAGCGTGAGGCGGCGCCAATAAATCAGAGAGGGGAAGCCCCGAAGCCGCGGAAGAGGAAGTTGCGGAAATTGAAGGTCCCGAAGGCAGCTGCGGTGGTGATCACCGTGCTGCCTGAGGGAAAAGAAAAGGGCCTGACCTACGAGGCCGTCTTGAAGCGTGCCCGGCGGGAGATAAACGTCTCCGATCTCGGGGACGTTTCCGCTCGCTCCCGCCAAGCCCGGACAGGTGCTCGGATCTTCGAGTACCTGGGGCCAGAGGGCGCCAAGACGGCCGACGCAATGGCCGAGAGGCTGCTGGGCCTGTTCCCAGAGGAGAGTGGTGTCCGGGTCGCCAGACCCGTGAAGTGCGCCGAACTGCGCATTTCCGGGCTGGACGATTCCGTGACGGCGGAAGAGATCCGGGAGGCGATCGTCTCGAAAACCGGATCTCCCAGCAGCGCTGTCCGGGTGGGCACCATTCGCCCAGGTCCAGGTGGTGTGGGTGCCGTCTGGGTCTCGTGCCCTGTCGCGGCGGCCAAGGATCTGGTCGCCGCCGGTAGACTTCTGGTGGGCTGGAGCGCCGCGCGGGTAATCGCGCTGGAGCCCCGGCCTGCCAGGTGCTACAAGTGCATGGCGGTCGGTCACACCCGGCCGCTGTGCACAAACTGCTTCGACTGCAGCGGGCTTTGTTTCCGCTGCGGTCAGGCAGGGCACCAGGCGGCTGCCTGTTCTGCCACCCCACACTGCCCCGCGTGCGCGGCGGGCAATCGCCCTGCCAACCACTGTATGGGGCGAGTGGGGTGCAGGCCTCCGGCCAAGTCAGGCCCTAAGAGGGGGGTGGGCAGCCAATCGGCCCCGGCTGCCCAATCCGGCGCGGCTGGACCGCCGCAGCGCATGGAGGAGGATATCGTGGTCCAATAACGGATCACGACGCTATCCTCCTCCAGGGGAATCTCGGCCATTCCGCCAGGGCGCAGGACCTCTTCCTGCAATCCATGGCGGAGCGGTCGATCGGTGTTGCCGTAGCCGCGGAGCCCTACATAGTCCCGGACCGCCCCAATTGGGCGGGTAGCGGGGATGGCTCCGTGGCGGTCGTCGGCTCGGCGGCGCCGCATTCCCCGCCCTTGTCACTCAAAGACCAGGGCACGGGATATGTGGCGGCCGAATGGGGAGGGGTCACGCTGTATGGCGTGTACTTCTCCCCTAGTCGAAGTCTGGCGGCTTTCGAGGTCTTCCTGCACAACCTGGAGACCTCGATACGGCGTATAGCACCGAGCCCTGTGCTCGTGCTGGGGGACTTCAACGCCAAATCAACGGCGTGGGGGTCCCCCAGGACGGACCCCCGAGGTGCGGCGGTCCAAGAGTGGGCGGCAGCGGCGGACCTCGTGTTACTCAACCGAGGGTCCGCCCAAACGTGCGTGCGGCCCTGGGGCGGGTCGATAGTGGACCTTTCGTTCGCTAGCCCTGGTGTCGCCGCACGCGTAAGGAGCTGGCGAGTCCTGGAGGAGGTCGAGACCCTATCTGACCACAGATATATTCAGATAGAGGTCTCCCGGAACCTTCAGGGCGCCAGCAGGGGTCACGCGGCGGACAGAACTCCCGCTTTTCCGCGATGGGCTGTGGGTAGGCTCGACCGGGACCTGCTAGTGGAGGCGGCCATTTTTCAATCTTGGCTGCCGCCCCCCCTGACGGAAGACGTGGACGCCGAGGCTGGCCGCATTCGCGGCATGCTTACGCAGATATGCGATGCGGCCATGCCCCGTGTGCGGCGCCCGCCTCGACGGAAGGGGGTCTACTGGTGGTCCCCGGAGCTGGCGGACCTCCGTGCGGCCTGTATTCGTGCCCGGAGGTCCTACACCCGCAGCCGCCGTCGCCGAATCCGCGACGAAGAGCGGGAGGGCCGGCTGTATGCGGAGTACAGCAGTGCGCGCGCCGCGTTAAAGCTGGCCATCTGTCGCGCCAAAGATGCGAAAAGGCAGGAGATGCTGGAGGGTCTCGAGCGTGACCCCTGGGGACGCCCGTACCGCGCGGCGCTTAACAAGCTCCGCGCCCAGGGCCCCCCCCTTACGGAGACCCTCCAGCCGGGCTTCCTCTCTGAGGTGGTCGAGGGGCTTTTCCCTTCACGGGCGGTGCACACGCCCCCGGTCATGGCTCCGCCAGATGATGACCGGGAGGCCGACGACGTGGAGGTACCGCCCGTGACGACGACGGAAATGGGGGCGGCGGTAGCGCGTATGCGGAGAGGTGCTGCCCCCGGGCCGGACGGGGTTCCCGCCCGAGTGCTGGCCCTGGTCCTCGACCACCTTGAGCCCCGCCTCGGGGGACTGTTCGGCGCTTGCCTGGTGTCCGGACGGTTCCCTGACTGCTGGAAGGAGGGGAGGCTCGTGCTCCTGCCGAAGCCGGGACGGCCTCCGAACACAGTCTCGGCCTTCAGGCCCATCGTGTTGCTGGACGAGGTGGGCAAACTCCTCGAGCGGGTGGTCGCTGCCCGCATCGTCCGGCACCTAGGAGCGGTCGGCCCCGACCTGTCCGACGCCCAGTATGGATTTCGGGCGGGTCGGTCTACGGTCGACGCCATTCTGCGCCTGAAGGCCGCGGCTGCGGAGGCCGTCACCTCGAGGGATGTGCTGTTGGCGGTGTCGCTTGACATCGCCAACGCCTTCAATAGTCTGCCATTCGGCTGCATCAAGGAGGCACTCCGGTACCATGGAGTGCCCCTCTACCTAAGGCGGCTGGTGGCAGACTACCTCGACGGCCGCAGCGTCCTCTTCGTGGACCGGGAAGGGGACGTTGTAAGGAGGGCTATGTCGTGCGGCGTCCCGCAGGGTTCGGTTCTTGGGCCGCTCCTGTGGGACATCGGCTACGACTGGGTCCTCCGTGGCCGGCTCCCCCCCGGGCTGGGCGTAATTTGCTACGCAGACGACACGCTCGTCACAGCCCGGGGCTGGACCCTCGAGGAGGCGGCAACGCTGGCCACCTCAGGTACCGCGGAGGTGGTCAGGCGGATTGAGGCGCTGGGGCTTAGGGTGGCCCTTGAAAAGTCGGAGGCCCTACTGTTCCATGGGCGCCGACGGGGCCCGCCCTCCAGCGCCTCGATAACGGTCAATGGGGTGGGCTTGCCAATCCAGGCCCACATCAAATATCTGGGCCTGGTATTGGATGGACGGTGGCACTTTGACGAGCACTTCCGCCGTCTTGCGCCAAGGCTCGTCAACACGGCGTCCGCCCTCGGGCGACTTATGCCGAATTTGGGCGGACCGAGTCTTGCGTGTCGACGACTCTACGCGGGGGTAGTGCGGTCAATGGCACTGTACGGCGCGCCCGTGTGGGCGGAGTCCCTGGCCGCTCGCAATAGGGCCCTTCTGTGGCGTCCACAGAGGGTCGTAGCGGTCAGGGCAATACGCGGGTACCGCACGGTCTCGACCGATGCAGCCTGCGCGTTGGCCGGAACCCCCCCGTGGGATCTGGAGGCGGAGGTGCTCGCCGACGTCTATCGGCGGGCGTCGACGGCGCGGGCGGGGGGCAGCCGCCCCTCGCCGAGCGTAATGTCATCGTGGCGGGAAGATGCCCGCCGCGCCACCGTTCTAAAGTGGAAGTCTCGGCTGGAGACGCCCCGAGCCGGTCTCTGGACCGTGGGGGCGCTCCGGCCGATCTTGGAAGAATGGGCAGGGCGGCAGCACGGGATCCTCACCTTCCGGTTGGTGCAGGTTTTGTCGGGGCATGGTTGCTTCGGCAAATACCTGCACACGATCGCAAGGAGGGAGACGACCCCAGGCTGTCACCACTGCGACTGCGACGAGGACTCGGCGCAGCACACGCTCGAGTCGTGCCCGGCATGGGATGTGCAGCGCCGGGAACTCGTTGCAGTCATAGGCGTGGACCTGTCGCTGCCGGCCGTTGCGCGAGCGATGGTTGGCAGTGACAGGGCCTGGACCGCGGTCGCCGCCTTCTGCGAGGCTGTCATCTCGCGGAAGGAGGTGGCGGAGAGGGCCCGTGAGGAATCCTCCTTCGCGGACCCGATTCGCCGCCGGCGCGAGGGGCGGCGTGCGCGCGCTTACTTGCGCCTTATGCCGCCCTAGCCGAGGCTGCGGACGGTGGGGTCGGGGAGTACCCTGCCGTCCGCGGAAGCCTACCGCGAAGGTGCGACGCCCAAGTGCGCGAGGCGTCGCTCAAGAGAGGGTGCCCGTAGGGGCTGCCGCCTGCGGATCGCGGTCGTAACGACGCGGTACCCGTGATCCGCCGTAGCAAGGGCGGGTGGAAGCGCACGGTGGGTTTTTAGTGGGTGAGAGCCCCATTCACCCCGTTGTCTCCCCGGGCAGCGGGGTGTGCGGTAGGACATTTTTGCCCACCTAAAATAAAAAAAAAAAAAAAAAAAAAAGGTTTAAAGAGGCTTAAACTTTAATATAGTATATTTTTATCAAATATATTTATAACATAGTATCTATGTTATAAATATGTTTGATAAAACAAAAGCTGTTACAATTTTTAATGTTCTAAAAACAAAATTATTTAATTTTGTGAATGTGGAAAAAGAGAATTCTATTGCGAGTGGGATTCGAACCTGCATCCCTTCCTTTTCCTTTAATTCATATAAATGCATTCGATAGGCGGCGTGGGTTGTAAAGACAAAATGTTATGTGGAGATTGGGAGTAGCCATCGGTCACTGCGATGGCGGTCTAGAGTACTTCCCCGGATTGAAAAGTACGCAGGTTACAATAAACACAAAGTGAAAAATAATAAATGTATAGTGCTAAGCATGTCAAATGCTAAAATATATATAAAAATATCTAAATAGTACGCAGGTTCGAATCCCGCTCGCAGTAAAGTTCTCTTTTTCCACTTTCGCAAATAATTTGTTCTTTATAGTAGCTGAGCATGTCAAGTGCTAAAATACAGATCAAATGATTTAAAAACAGTTCATATTTTTTGACGTGGAATAGTACCTATAGTTAGTGATATAACCAGTCTGCCACCAATAGTCTACGACGGTATTGTCATACCATACAGCGATTCTGTTAAGGACCTTGGCCTATTTGTGGACAGTACGCTTGAGTGGAAAACGCAAGTTTCTCATATTAGTCGGAAAGTTACAGGATTACTTCGCTCACTCTATCGTTTTAAGAACTTTCTTCCAATCGCGACCAAAGCAACGTTGATGCGGGCCTTAATTTTCCCTATCATCGATTATGCTGATGTGTGTTATCTCGATCTGAATGCAGATCTGCTCAATAAACTTGACCGACTTCTCAACAATTGCATTCGATTCGTTTTTAATCTTCGCAAATTTGATCATGTTTCAAAATTTCGCACAGAACTAAACTGGTTACCCATTCGGCAAAGGCGCAGTTTACACGCTGTGTCATTGTTATATTCTCTCTTAAATTTTCCTAATGCTCCCATTTACTTAAAGTCCCATTTCCAATTTCCCTTTGCTACTCATGACCGACTCCTTCGCTCTTCTAGCAATCTTCTTCTTCACTGTCCCTCTCACACCTCTAGCCTTGTTCATTCTTCCTTCAATGTACAGGCTATTCCACTCTGGAATGCGTTGCCATTAGAGCTCAGAATGGCTACAACTCGTGTAGCATTCAAATCTAGGGTGCGGGAGTTATATTCCCGTATTTTGGCTGAGTCTTCTCTAATTTAATAACTCACATCTATTCGATTTGTTATAAAATATTTATGTAAGTATATTGTATTTATATATGTTTACATCAGCATATATATATATATATATATATATGCATATATATATATATATATATATATATATATATATATGCATGTATATATATATGGTTATTTTATTTTATGTGTATAGTATTTGTTTATATATCTTGTTTTCTCGTCTTTCTTCACAAGCACATCTCTGTTCTGCCCCAGGTTGCCTGGTAGAGAATGCCTACGGCATTAAGTCTGCCTTGTACCAATTTTTTGTGCTAAAGTTATAAATAAATAAATAAATAAATATGGTACTGTTTATTAGCTATGCATATAATATTGTCTATATTATGTAGGTACGTCAAAGTAAGGTTATATTACCTATTTATAAAAACTAAAGCGCCATTAAACAAAAAATTTGGATTAAAAGTGAGTTCCACTCAGCACTTTACTTCATATAAGAGTTATCCCTAACGAATTTAAGTTATGATTGAATCTCCCTTTGGCCTAGCGTAATCAAGTCAACGAGCGACTGAAGCGCAAAGAGCATTACACGATAAATCCATTTTATTCTTCATATGTGTTTTTATAACTCAGTGAGGCTTTATTTTTTACGCTTGCCTAGTTTTGTCATGTCCATTTGACTATAAGATTTGTAATTTATGTATTTGTATTATAACAACTACATATTTTATTCAGTAGATTTGTTTTAGAAAAATCAGCCTGCAGGCTGCCAGGTAATTCTACAAATAAAAAATATTGCAATATTTTTGAAAATTTTTATTTTTTTTAGAATCATGTTTTTCGCTGAAAATACTTATTTGAAAATTATACTGCTCTAACCGCTAAGCATGCTTTTAAAGTTCACCACTTTAAAAGCATGCCTAGCGGTTAGAGCACTTCCCCGAATTGGATGGGACGCAAGTTCGATTCCCGTTCGCAGTAAAGTTCTCTTTTCACAAAAAAAAATGTTCTTTAAAGTAGCTGAGTATGTCAAGTGCTAAAATACAGATCAAACAGCATAATATTAATTACTGACCTTTGCCCGAGCCTCAGCGCAGAGAAAAACTATTTTTTTTATAAATCTCAGGTTCCAATATAGTAGCGGGATAAAATGTACACCAGTTTCAAAGTCTAATCAAGAGCTAACAAACAAAAAAGTTTCATCAAAATGTTTTGTATGTGCAAACAAATAAACAGACAGAAATTAAAAAAAAAACTTTTTGTATACAGACTCGCCTAAATCTTATCCTAATACAATTTTTTTTTCTTAAATGTCTTAAAATCTCTATTACAGTTTTTAATAACAAGAATAAACAAATTTTCATTAAAATTCGTAAAAAGAGTTTTTAGTTGAATTAAATGTCCGTTACCACAAAATAACAGTGTTCATGCTCCTGGTGTTATTGAAGAATGATGTTTTGTTAAGGTACGTCAACACGAGCGTTTGTTCGGCGTGTTACTTGCCTACGAGGTTGAAATCGCAACAGGCGCAACAAGTGCTGAAGGAAACAGCAGTTCCACGTTCGAAGGCGAGCTCTGCGGTGCAGCGCAGACTTTACTTCACCAGCATGCTATACAGGGTGACCTAAGCGCCCTGCAAGCAGCTATCGCGCGATTCGCAGCTGCATGCAGGCTGAATAGTGATGCACCTCTCGATCCCAAGTAATTTTCACATATTAATTGTTTATTACATGGTCAATTGAAAGTTTTAAATGTTATTTTGTTATTAACATAAATAGAGCTAAGGGGAGACCGAAACTCACCCGCCTAGACCAAATCGGTGATGTGTTGAAGAAAGGTGGAGTAAGGAGTCTCCGAAACGCGAGCGTGCATGAAGAGAATTATGAATGCTGAGGAAGCGAGATATGTATGCAAGAATAGACCCTCTTGGTACTCTGTTCTCTCTGCCTACCCCGCAAGGGAGATGGCGTGATGATAAGTAAGTAAGTAATAAAGCTTAAACATGGTTTACTAATCTACAAAATCAAAAAACACTTCTTCACTCTTAAATTTTCCTGTGAAGGTATATGCATAAGTTACTGACGGAGCTGGAGCGTGCGTGGTGTGCGTGTGAAGCAATATCTGGTGGTGGCAGTGGCGATTCCGGGTCCGGTGCTTCACGTGACGAAGAACGCTGGCTGGCTGACTGCTTCTGCGAATTCGTGGAAAGAGCGTTACATCAGTTGCGCTTGCACAGAGATTTATACCCTGTTTTGCATCAGAATAGCCTCAATAAGTAAGTTATTAGAATTAGTAACTTTGTCAAGATTTTATTTTTTCTTGGTTGCCTCAGTCACACAGTATGTCTATCTTTCTCTTTATTTCTTGTTTCAATATATCAGTATACTAAGTCTACTCTACAATGAGAGTGACTGCCACTACAGTAAGACGGACCAACGAGTTTGTTTATTATTTATAATGACAGACAAGCCACAGGCCCCCTGATCACTGACTCAGAAAAATCAGGAGCACTGCCAACCCACTGTCATCGATCACTACGCTTGATAGGAATGGGAATGCTATATTTAAACACATTAAGATGACCTACTACGACACCTTTCGATGGTCTAATGATCTAAAAACGGTAATAATAAAAGGTTAGATGTGGCATGCTGATAAATCGGATATTGTGGTGTAAATATAGTCTCATGTCCAGCAATGGACATATATCTTATTGATTGATATATAAATAATAATGTTTGCTTCAAAATTTATACGGAATAATCTTATCATTTTGTTTCCCGGAAACTAGTAGAAATCACAAGCCACGATAGAATTTGTATTGAAATGAAATTGTTTCAGTTATTGATTTGGAACGATTTCCATGCGGAGATTGAAACTATGGGGACGATTTAATCACTCGAGCTCTGAGTGCACTGCTGACACGTTGATCTATTCATTTAGTTTCGTTTATATTGTTTTTATTCACATGATGTGCTTGGCTACTCACCAGATCAAATTTTGGTGACAATCGATAAAGATATCTTTGATCGTGATCTTATTAATTTATAGTTTGTCAACTTAATTGTGAGTTTTTTTACCAGATTGGAGTACCTGTTGCGATGTCTCAATCATCTATCGCAAATGAAGGCTTTCTGGCGATGCTGCCCCTTCAATAAAGAAATAAGGTAGGTAATCCTCGTTTTATCTTGCCTATGTTCTTCATTTTATTGTCAGAGATTTTGATCCAAAGTAAACGTGCTTATGCATATTATATCAGTAGTTAGAATTAGTACTCGTAAATAAGTTTGTTTAATCTCTAATTGCACAAATATTAGATAAAGTTGAATAAGAAACAAGTAACATTGTTTTACATAATACAATAGTAGACGGCAATATGCTCGCTTCCTATTACGTGGGACTTAAACATAATTGGCGAACCGTGAATGTATAATACACCTCTTCCTACACCTTTGGGGATACAGGCGTGATGCTATGGTTTTTTTATAATACAATAATATATGTATATGTTGTGGCCAAACTTAAAATTGGTTACTTCATTTTGCCGCCGACCAATTCATGACACCTTTTTTTTATTGTCAGGAAACCTTTTATAGGTATCCCCCCGCCGGCAGACGGGGAGATCATGTCGGACTTCGGACGCGGCAATTGGCAAGTGTAAATGCCTAGTGCAACGCCACGCCATATACCGACTAAAACCTGACTGTGTTCCTTTCAGACTACATGACCAATTCATGAAACCTAACTTAACAAAACCTAACCATTTCATTAAATAGCCAATTATATGATCTGGCTACGACATATTATTATATATTCCGAGATCCGGCTGCAGAATTAGTGTGCTCATCGAGTATATGCTAAAAACCAAATTTTTACACATACTTATATATGATTAGGAGAATGTATATCTACCAGGTTGCCTATCAAAATGTGCCCGCTAGTATTTTTTATTCAATTATTGCTAATTGATTTTTCGGAAAAAAAATTAATTCACTTGTTTTTTAAATAAAACATCGTCCACTTCACGGCAATATATATAAAGACCCTGAATAATCACAGTTGCCGTCGCGCACTCAGCCGCACCTCTTCGCAGCCAGGTGGAAACAGGTATGATTCTGACACATTTATACGTTCATAACATACATTTATTATTTATATATAAAATAAAAACTATTCTTTTTCTGTTTATTATGATATACGGCTGCTTAATTAAATTTGGCTGCAAGTAAGGGTTGCTGGCTATTAAAGATGGTAAATATTTAAGGTAGAGTGAAAGAGAGTTAGCGCGTAACATCACTAGTCAGACAAGGATAGCGATTGCTAGCTGTTCGACACTTTATATCCATTGTGTTCGAAACTGAAATCTAAAAATTATCAAATTAATTAGCATAAAATCAAATTGATAAAGATGAATGCGTGTTTTCTGTGTGACAAAAAATACAATGTACGTGACTTTGATAATACATCATTCAAAAAGTGTTCGCTAATGTTGTTGTTTCGCCGGAAAAACAAAATATATATATCATGACACTTTATTAAAATTGGTTTATTACTTTGGTTTCGAGTCAACGCACATTCCACTATGCTGGAAATCTTTGAAACAAAAATTGTTGCGGACTATCTTTGTTAATTCGATGTGGTTAAATGTCACTGAGCCGGATTGTATCAAGTTCAGCGCGGAAAATAATGGCTGGCTGCTATTAGATGGTTTTCTAAAACCTTTGTTTGGTTGTAACTGCCTCTGTGGTGCAGCGGTAGTGTAAGCGACTGCTGATCATGAGGTCTCGGGTTCGATCCCCGGGTCGGGCAGCGTTATTGAGATTTTTCCTTATTCTCAGTAGCAGCTCGGAGTTTGGAAATGTGCCCGGTAGACGTCAATAGGCTCGCCCCCTATTACGTGGCACTTAAACATAGCTGGCGAGTCGTGGGTATGTAACACACCTTTGCCTACCCCTTCGGGGAATACAGGCGTGATGCTATGTATAACATGGTTGCTGGGAAACTCAACTCCAACGCAAGTTCACAGTGTTCTCTGTGATTCTATGAACAAATCTTCCGATAATGACGAGGATTCTGATATTTGTAGCGATGATTGTGATAGCTGCGATGATAGTCTTAAGTGAAAGCTCCGATGATTCAGATTTTTAAATAAGAGTCACAAAAATATGAGATACATTTAAAAAAAAAATAATTTGCTTAAATGTTTAATTAATATCTTCAAACAGTACTTGCACAATAAAATTTTCATTTACATAAGTAAGCTTTTTATTTTTCATTAATATTTATTCCTTGTTGTAATTTTTAAATTAAATAAATAATAAATAAATATTCACGGACATTTTTACACAACGTACTCTAGGCCCAAACTAAGATTAACGCTTGTGCTATGGGTACCAGATTACGGATATAATATATATACTACTTTTTTTTTTGTAAATACATATAATAGATAGAAAACACCCATACGCAGTACAAATATCTGTGTTCATCACACATAATTTTCCTGAGTGGGAATCGAACCCACGACCTCGTTCACGGAAGTCACTCTATGGTCGCTTACACTACCGCTGCACCACAGAGGCAGTTACAACCATGTTGGTTTTAGAAAACCATCTAATAGCAGCCAGCCATTATTTTCCGCGCTGAACGTGATACAATCCGGCTCAGTGGCATTTAACCACATCGAATTAACAAAGATAGTCCGCAACAATTTTTGTTTCAAAGATTTCCAGCACGGTGGAATGTGCGTTGACTCTAAACCAAAGTAATAAACCAATTTTAATAAAGTGTCATGATATATATATTTTGTTTTTCCGGCGAAACAACAACATTAGCGAACACTTTTTGAATGATGTATTATCAAAGTCACGTACATTGTATTTTTTGTCACACAGAAAACACGC
Source organism: Leucoma salicis (assembly GCA_948253155.1). Taxonomy (NCBI): domain Eukaryota; kingdom Metazoa; phylum Arthropoda; class Insecta; order Lepidoptera; family Erebidae; genus Leucoma; species Leucoma salicis. The sequence goes on from OX411818.1 coordinate 18,877,335, forward strand.
ATTCATCTTTATCAACTTTATTTTAAGCTAATTAATTTGATAATTTTTAGATTTCAGTTTCGAACACAATGGCTATAAAGTGTCGAACAGCTAGCAATCGCTATCCTTGTCTGACTAGTGATGTTACGCTCTAACTCTCTTTCACTCTACCTTAAATATTTACCGTCTTAATAGCCAGCAACCCCTATTTGCGGCCAAATTTAATTATAAATAAATAAATATTCACGGAAATTTTTCACACAACGTCCTCTGGTCCCAAATTAAGCTTAACGTTTGTGCTATGGGTACCAGATTACGGATATAATACATATACTACTTTTTTTTTGTAAATACATACAATAGATAGAAAACACCCAGACGCAGTACAAATATCTGTGTTCATCACACAAATAATTGTCCTGAGTGGGAATCGAACCCACGACCTCGTGCACGGAAGTCGGTTACACTACCGACAATGCCACGAGGCCCGTCATTAAGCAGCCGTATATCATAATAAACAGAAAAAAAATAGCTTTAATTTGATATATAAATAATAAATGTACGTTATGAACGTATAAATGTGTCAGAATCATACCTGTGTCCACCTAGCTGCGAAGAGGTGCGGCTGAGTGCGCGACGGCAACTGTGATTTTTCAGGGTCTTTATATATATTGCCGTGAAGTGGACGATGTTTTATTTAAAAACAAGTGAATTAATTTTTTTCCGAATAATCAATTAACAATAAATGAATAAAAAATACTAGCGGGCACATTTTGATAGGCAACCTGGTAGATATACATTCTCCTAATCATATATAAGTATGTGTAAAAATTTGGTTTTTAGCAAATACTCGATGAGCGCACTAATTCTGCAGCCGGATCTTAGACTAATAATAGGTATAGGTATAAAACAAAGCCGGGTTAGTTCTATTTCCGCCGGGAATAGCAGAATGACCATTTAAAAAACGGAAAAAAGCTTTTTTTTAAGCTTTGAAAGCTGTTGTGCACATCGATTTATCAATTTTTTTCAGATATCTACGGTTATTATATTTGATTCAATCAATTCTCTTCAAATGATATTTTCTGAAATTTATCAGGAAAAATTATACTTACATTAAAGCAGGTGCGGCGCTGCCACTTCAATCACAACCATTTTAATGTACCTAATTGAAACCTTAATAATTTTATTTTATGTACTTACTGCAATAATTGAACTTAATTCTTTTTGAGTATTTATTTTACCTTAATAAAAAACATAATTTTATTCAGCTATTATAAAATGGATATTATAGGAGGCCACCCACGGATTGTCAATCCCGTCTAGCACACGCAATAACCAAAGATTGCACTCCGCACTTCTCACTCCTACTGTTATATATAGTGTTTTGTATAGTGAGTGAGAGTGCCGAGAACGCTCTCCTCATCACCTCCTCATTATTTTCTTTACTCTTCACTTCATCATCTCCTCTCTATCATCCTTTCTCTTAGCATCCTGCCCTATCTCTTGTGGTTAGGAGGATGCCTCTGGTGTTGCCAGCGTCTATAGCCTACGGTAACCGCTTACCCTCTAGCAGGCCGTATTTTTGCCACCCTAGTAGTATCAAAAAGCATTGACTCATTAAACACAAAGCTGAATTGGTAAAGCATCTGGACGGTATCCAGAAGATGCAGGTTCAAATCCTGCTCCTGACTGTTATTTTCGATTTCACATTTTTCACTTTGTGTTTAATGTATAGTGCTAAGCATGTCAAATGCTAAAAATATATATAAATATTTATAGGGTTTGCGTCATTATTAGGTAAAATCTTAATTGTAAAATTAAGTTTACCTGGTCGGTATAATGTATGAAAATACTTCCGACAGATGGTGCAGGCGTCACCCAAAGACGTTAGGTATGAATGTGTTATCGAAATTAGCAGTCAGGAGCAATTGTCAGGATTGCTGAATTGGTAAAGCATCTGGACGGTATCCAGAAGATGCAGGTTCAAATCCTGCTCCTGACTGTTATTTTCGATTTCACATTTTTCACTTTGTGTTTAATGTATAGTGCTAAGCATGTCAAATGCTAAAAATATATATAAATAGCATTGACTCACATTCCTCCAAAACTTATGATTGTATATATTTTAACAGAAGCGACATTGTAAGTTCTCTGCGCAAGGGCACGTCTGAATGGTATGAAGCACTATGTGCACAGGATACAGAATCGGAACGGGGCGAGGACCTGGTAAACCTCATCACGCTCGTCCAAATAGACTTACAGCAAGGTCTTACTTACTATCACCCATTATTTGAGACGTAAGTTATTTTTATTTTATACTAGACCCCCTAGATAACTATAAAAAGTTCAAGATGCGTTACAGGACACTGTTTTATTTACCTGCAGTTGATGATGGTAGGTAGGAAGGTAGGAAGTATTCATAAAGTCGAGATAGTAGCAAATCGCAAAAGATTTATTTTATATAAAAGATTATCATTTTATAATTAGACTACCTTTTGCCCGCGGCTACTCCGCAGCCAAAAGCTAGTTTTTAGGTTATATCTCAGGTTCCCATACACCAGTTTTAAGTCTAATTAAAAGCGATCGAATACAAAACGTTGCATCAAAATCCGTTCAGTAGATTTTACGTGATGCGTGAACGAACAAACAGATAAACAGTCAAATTGACAAAAAAAAATGTAATATACAGACACAGCTTTATAATAGTATATAGATTATTCCCACGCCTTGGTACGGGTACAGCTATTCCACAAGAACCGTCCATTTTGTGGGACAAAACGTAAGGTATAGGATATTATTTCCTGGGCTATGGACTGTACATAGGTAACCTATATGACCTGATGATCACTTAAGTAGTTACTTACGACGTGAAAACGTAACAATAAAACATGATACTTACGCGAATATTACTCATCTTTAAAAAATGAAATGATATGAGGTCTGCCGCTGTCGGCGGTTCACACAAAACTACTGGATGGAATTCAAAATATCATTAAAAACATTGCGATCACTTATTAAAGTTTAAAGAAACAATGATTTTTGCACGCACTACGTGTTCAGCGATGTGTACTTTCTTGCCGCAGAGAAATGGGGGAGAAGGGTCATCTCTTCTACACCTGCCCCATAATTTTAATATAATAAGCAATGCATTAAGTCGCGGGTATCAGCTACTTATAAAATAAAACTACGTTTACGGAATCTATGACATTGCCTTGATTTTCTATTAACCCGATGTTTGGAATACTTTAGCAAGACAATGCTTAATGTCATTAACAAATACGTGTGAGTTGCTCAAATATTTGTTTTATGTGGAAACGTGAAAGCCAAATGTACCCTCGTCATGGATATTCCAACCTTTTTTTTTGTTAAGGCGGGAAAAATGGATATTCCAACCTAATAGTATTTTTATCTTGCAGGACCAATAACGTTCACTACTTCAGCGTAGTTTTTACACAAATAGATAAAATGGTGAGTGGAAAATGTTGTGGTGTATTGATTTTATGTTAATTGTGTCCATACGGTTGTACCAGCATTTCTTTATAAGAACTATGTCATTGTGTTCATCTCTATGCACTAGCAAAAAATTGGACTTACTATTACATATAATAAGTGAATATAAACTTATTAGAAGTTGTACCTACTTTAAAAATCTCTCTTTTTCTCAAAAACAAAACCGCTATAAGAGATTTTGTATAATTATATATAGGTACTATAGTAGCTGTGGCCCGTTGTGTTACCCGACGTAATTTAAAATGAATCTATTTATTTATAAATAACTAAAGCTAATTATTTGTAAATGTGAAAAAATAGAGATTTACTGCGAGCAGGATGCGAACCTGAGTCACGGGGAGTGCTCTAGATCGCTTAGCTATCGCAGTCATCAAATGTACACATTCATAGGGTCACTACAAAGTAGATACCAGTAAAGTAGCTGAGTTTTAAGAGGTGGAGGTGGATGTTTTCCCTGCAGCAACTGTGTCTTTAATTTATTAATTAACTTAATGCCTTAGTTCAAGGCATTTATATAGAATCATCAAAGCAAAAACCATTGCTGCGCTGTTTCAGATTGTTCTAAAGCTTTTGTGGAATTGTTCATTTTAGTGAAAAGAAGATCTTTAGTATTGAAATGGATACAACTCAATAAAAAAATATATTAATTTGTTTTACCAATAGGCCGTCACTGAACTATACTTTAATAAAGGTAAAAACAATAAATTACTTTTTTTACATATTATGTCACTTTCTCCGGAACAATAGGTATCAGAAGATGTAAAGCAATGCATGCAACACTGGCTCATGGAGGGTTGGTGCGGGGTTGTCGAAGAAAATGTTTTTGACGAAGATGGCAACCATGGTAATTAACACAGTATTTTACACATAAAATAATAAATTGGTATGAATATGACTCTTGTAGTAGTTCATTCCGTTTAATTAAAATTTCATTGAATTAAAGTACAAACTATAATTTGTGAGTAAGGAAAAAGAGTATTTTAGTAAAGGCGGGAAATGAACCTGCGTCCCTTCCTATCCGGGGAAGTGCTCTAATCCACTGAGCTACAGTACTATCTTGTAGACATACCCAATCTCCTTATCACATTTGTCTTCCCGCCTGTACTAAAATACTCTTTTTCCTTATTCACAAATTATAATTTGTACTTTAAGAGTAGCTGAGCATGTCATGTGCTAAAATATAGATCAAAATGTTCATTGAATTACATATACTTACCTAATTCAGTTAATAGTCCACAACTTTCATTAAATCTATAACAATTTTATCAATAAAACCACCTTAAATGTTGCATTTAACGGGGAAAAGTCATATTTACATTTTGATAATATATGACATCGATTTATAAGCAACCTATGGTGTAGGTATACGATTATATTATCTGCGCTATTAAAAAAAATATTACGAGGAAGAATTTTGGATCAATATCTAATATTTTACTAGTGTGCGTGGTAACAACAGCGAAGACTCTTCCGTTTGAAGTACTTTCTGCTGTACGCGAACTTTGCGCCGCGGCAACCCTAGCGCCGCAACCACATCCTTATTCACATGGACAGCATACACAACACGACCCACCACCACAGCTTCTGGAAGCTTACCAGTAAGTAATATCCGATAATCACCCCAATAGTAAAGATATTCCAAGATCAAAACACATATTATTTATCAAATCTTGGACATATTTTTATAAAAGTGTATGCATGGATAATAACCGATACGGGCAAATATTATTGTCAAATATTCAAACATCTGGGCTTAAACATGGCTATACTTTTAAATTGTATACTCTGAAATCAAAATGAAAGGCGATTATTTAATATTTTATATGTAATAAGCATTGATTAATCATCGACTAGATAAAGTCTGCCTTTATGTAAATATTGTTGTGGTCGCAGGTGGTTCGAGCCGTTGATCGATCGATGGCTCGCTGTAACTAAAACGATGGCGCTACAGAGAGTACGAGCTGCTGTTGAACTCGGTAAGTCTTGTTTTTTTTATTCTATTAAGCTATATTTGAACATACTTCCATCAGTCTGACGAATACTTATATTTTCCCAGATATAGTTTAAAATGTCTATCCTATAATAGATTGATGGAACAGTAACATGTTAACATATATTTCAATCGAGCCTTTCGATTTTAGAAAAAAAATAGTGAGCCTGTCTTAAAATGTATATAACACAATACAAATGTTAAAGAAATAAATAACTATTCTAATAGAGTCCAGTTTAGAGATTATATTGATTTAAAATACGAAAAAAAGCCATATTTATGTTGTTCCACACATTGCGCGTGTTCCCTGGAAGATGGGATGGCCATTAGTCTGGGATGCTACCTGTGTAGATACATTGGCATCATCATATCTTCTAGAATTTTTACTCAACGACTTTTTTTATATCCAGAATCTAAGACTAATGCTCACTAACAACCTAAAATGCAAAAAGCTAAGACCATAAAGTACAAATTATAATTTGTGAATAAGGAAAAAGAGTATTTTAGTACGAGCGGGAATCGAACCTGCGTCCCTTCCTTTACGGGGAAGTGCTCTAATCCACTGAGCTATCGAACATTTTAAATTTGGGCTCTTTCAGCCTCTCTGATACTCTACGAAAAAGTGAGCTAATTCAAGCAAATCAGGTTTTACACACCTTCTGCCACCAAAACCAACCAAGTTGCCTAAACGTAGAATAGAATAATCAATGTATGGGATTATCAGTCTGTTACTTATTTATTTATATAATTTAAGGAAAACTAACAGCTAGGCACCACAATTGATTAATTAATTTATTAATTACGCTTACGTTGTCGTTCCCAGTTTCATACATTGATTATTATATTATATTATTCTAAACGTTTTTACGGGATTTATACCATGTAAATTTTTACTTACGAGTTTCCGATATTTCGGCACTGTTGCAAGCGCCATGATCACACCATGATCCGTGATCATGGCGCTTGCAACAGTGCCGAAATATCGGAAACTCGTAAGTAAAAATTTACATGGTATAAATCCCGTAAAAACGTTTAGAATTATAAGTGACCATGAAAGTTTGAAATTCTATATATTATATTAGTTTGAAAAATTTGTTTCTCTCGAGTGCTTGACTCGGTTCAATTCCTAGCTCCTGCTCTGAAACCTTCAGGGACGAGGAGGTTCGGATTCCCTTGATTTTACGAATACTGTATCTCCTAAAACTTTACTTACTATTGTGCATGTGTGTATAGCTGCTTGTTTTTGTAGTATGTGTATATTTATGTTTGCTTCTAATTTGTCTATGTATCTGTGTATGCTTGTATGTATCTACTACGCCTGTTGTGCCTATTACTATGGGGATGGTTTCGGTGTGTGTATGCCAGAGTCGTGTTAGTTCTACTTTTAAGGGGTGATATTTACTAATATTTTCTATTTCTTTTGGTCCTATATTGTAGTCGGATGGTACGGTTATGTCTATCAGGTAGGTTTTATTTTCTGTCTTATTTATGTATATTATGTCTGGTCTATTGTGTGTTATTGTAACGTCTGTCTGTACAGGTATCTCCCACATAAGCTTCGCGGAGTTGTTCTCCTTTATCTGAGGTTGAGTCAAATTCAATTTCCACCATAACTGGTCTATTTCAAAATTGTGTTTTCTTGCTAGTGCCCACCAAATGTACTATACTATGTTGTTGTGTCTGTTCACATAGTACGTGCCGGCCAGCTTTTCACATCCCGAGATTATGTGCTGTATGGTCTCGTCTTTTGCTAGGCATAGCCGACACCTACCATCGACAGATTTCTTTTAAATATCCCTTTCTATTTGTCTGGTAATTACTGCCTGATCTTGTATAGCGAACACCGAAGATTCTAATGTGGGGGACACGATTTGTTTTTTAAGCCAGCGGAACGAATACTCTGGATCTATATTAGCCTACTCTATAACTGACCTAAGAAATTGTCTGGCTTTTGCCCATTGGCAATAATGAGTGTCTTTGCTGTTGCATAAATGATGTAATTTAGTTCTCGTAAGGTGTTATGTGTTTCTAATAAATTTGGAATGTATGTGTTGATTTTACCTAAATTAGTGATGAAAATTTTATTGAATTTGGGTTTTTGAAGACAAGGTCGGTCTGCTATAACTGTCTCCTTTGTTCCTGATAGTACTTATAAGAACTGTAAAATAATTGGCTCGGATTCATCTAAACTTTGTGTGTTTTGTGTAACTGTATCCTGGGTATGTGTGTCTGTAGTAAAAGTCTCTATTATATCTAAATTGTATTGATTTGTATGTATTTCTGTAATCTCATCATCTGGTATCTGGTTAGTCTGTGTGTGAGGAGAAACATTTAAGTTTTCTGTGGGTGTATGTTCCGGTATGACGGTTAGTGTAGGTTGTGTGTTGCTTACCTGCACATGATCGCTAGGAGGGAGACGACCCCAGGCTGTCACCACTGCGACTGCGACGAGGACTCGGCGCAGCACACGCTCGAGTCGTGCCCGGCCTGGGATGTGCAGCGCCGGGAACTCGTTGCAGTCATAGGCGTGGACCTGTCGCTGCCGGCCGTTGCGCGAGCGATGGTTGGCAGTGACAGGGCCTGGACCGCGGTCGCCGCCTTCTGCGAGGCTGTCATCTCGCGGAAGGAGGTGGCGGAGAGGGCCCGGGAGGAATCCTCCTTCGCGGACCCGATTCGCCGCCGGCGCGCGGGGCGGCGTGCGCGCGCTTACCTGCGCCTGATGCCGCCCTAGCCGAGGCCGCGGACGGTGGGGTCGGGGAGTACCCTGCCGTCCGCGGAAGCCTACCGCGAAGGTGCGACGCCCAAGTGCGCGAGGCGTCGCTCAAGAGAGGGTGCCCGAAGTGGCTGCCGCCTACGGATCGCGGTCGAAACGACGCGGTACCCGTGATCCGCCGTAGTAAGGGCGGGTGGAGGCGCACGGTGGGTTTTTAGTGGGTGAGAGCCCCACACTACCCCGTTGTCTCCCCGGGCAGCGGGGTGTGCGGTAGGACATTTTTGCCCACCTAAAATAAAAAAAAATAAAAAAAAGATTGTGTGTTGCTAACAAAAGGTGGTGGTGTTACTGAAGTTATATTGCTGTCAAATAAATTACTGTTTGTTTCACTATTAGATTGTTCTGCTTTTATTTGAATTTCCTGTAATAACTGTGTTGAAATCCATTTTAGGTTTATTATACCTCGAGCTTGGCTAGATAGTGTGTTGCCTGTGAATTTGTGTACCTTAGGGTTATTTGCATTTCTTTCTTTAAAATATCTTTCTAAACGCTTAATAAAACCTACTCCTTCTATTTAGATTTTTTATATATATTTTTAGCATTTGACATGCTTAGCAACATACATTAAACACAAAGGGAAAAATGTGAAATCGAAAATAACAGTCACGAGCAGGATTCGAACCTGCATCTCCTGGATACCGTCCAGATGCTCAGTATAATGTATGAAAATACTTCCGACAGATGGTGCAGGCGTCACCCAAAGACGTTAAGTATGAATGTGTTATCGAAATTAGCAGTCAGGAGCAAGGGTCACGATTGCTGAATTGGCAAAGCATCTGGACGGTATCCAGGAGATGCAGGTTCGAATCCTGCTCGTGACTGTTATTTTCGATTTCACATCTTTCACTTTGTATTTAATGTATGTTGCTAAGCATGTCAAATGCTAAAAATATATATAAATATATCTAAATATTTATAGGGTTTGCGTCATTATTAGGTAAAATCTTAATTGTAAAATTAAGTTTACCTGGTCGGTATAATGTATGAAAATACTTCCGACAGATGGTGCAGGCGTCACCCAAAGACGTTAAGTATGATGTGTTATCGAAATTAGCAGTCAGGAGCAATTGTCAGGATGGCTGAATTGGCAAAGCATCTGGACGGTATCCAGGAGATGCAGGTTCGAATCCTGCTCATGACTGTTATTTCCGATTTCACATTTTTCACTTTGTGTTTAACCTTTTTTTTTTTGTTAAGGCGGGAAAAAATGTTCCTAACCGCACACCCCGTCGTTCGGGGCAACGAACAGGGTAGTGTGGGGCCCTCACCCACTAAAGAAACCCGCCGTGTGCCATCTCTCCGCCTTTATTGGCGGGCCACCGGAACTATATTACATTCCTTCAGTGGTTGTTTAACCTACTCCTTCTGCCTTAGCCTTGTAGTAGCAAAACATTAAATTCGTGTATCTCTTCTGTTGACCACTTTCTTCTAGAATCATTTATATCTACTGAAATTGTCATGGTCTCTACCAATGGACCGGCAGAGCTAGTGGGAAGTTCCCCGCTCTGCAAAGTTTCATCGGCGTCTCGGATAAGGTCGGCTGTGGTCCTTTCGGGTTCCCCGGCTCTCGCCCGCCTGTTCAACGAAGACCCACTGACGGTTCGTATACTGTCACATCCAGCGTCAGTTCCAGATGTGCCCCGACGATCACCCTCGGGCAGCGACATTAAACGTTTACTTTTATTTCTTTTCTCCATTTCTTTGGGTGGATGCCATGGCCCTTTTGGCCAACTGATGAGTAACTTCATTTCAGATGTCCGCCTCTCACGTGGCTTAGATGTTTTGCACGGACGTGGGGTTGGGCTTTGAGAGGCTTATATTATATTATATTAGTTTGAGAAATTTTATTTCTCTCGAGTTCTTGACTCGGTTCAATTTCTAGCTCCCGCCCTGAAACCTTCAGGGAAGAGGAGTATTGTATTATATTCTAGTCTATTCTACTAGCGTTTATACCACTTGGCTGGTTACCATTGAAGGAATGTAATATGGTTCCGGTGGCCCGCCAATAAAGGCGGAGAGACGGCACACGGCGGGTTGCTTTAGTGGGTGTGGGCCCCACACTACCCTGTTCGTTGCCCCGAACGACGGGGTGTGCGGTAAAGAAGATTTTTTCCCGCCTTAACAAAAAAAAGGGGGAGAGGCTGGTTTTCAATTAAGATAAATCAAAATAAGCGAGCAAGTAAATTTTTAAATTACATTACATAGCGCCCTAAACTTCGTTTAATTCATTAACAAATTAATATAATAAGTTATTATAATAAAACCTAAGGAAACCTTTTACGAATATAATCGATTTATCGATGTCAATTTCATATTATAGTTGCATGATGGTAAATATTCTGTCCCCAGGCTCTTTATTCCGAATCCGATAGACGCCGGCTTTCGATTATATTTTGTAACATAAATATTTGGTATTCAGACAGATGATATCATCTCAAACAATTCGATTACATGAATAAAAGAAAACAGAACTGAAATATTATCATATATTTGAAGAATAAATATAGTATTGTGTAATAAAAATAACAACATCGCATTGTGTTTACAAATGTGTTATAGTATTGTTCATATTATTGTTACATTAAACATATACCTAAATGTACATTAACCTGGATTTTATATTCAGATGTCATTAGGATGAATGTTTCGACATCAATTATGTATCTAATTATATAAAATTGCTTATCCTGACTGACGCTCAACTCACAGCCAAAACTACGAAGACTAAAGAGCTGAAATTTAGAACGTGGCTTTATTTCATAACATAAGCATACGCTAAAAAAAGGCCATTTTGGAAATTCCAACTTTAAAGAGGGATAATGAAAAGAGGACTTTGTATGTCATTCTTTGTTGTTTGTAAATAGAAACATGTACATTTGACATACACAATACAGTTATTGAGTATAAATAAATAACGACGTGAGTTAAGCAATCAGCCGATATACGTCAACCCAGTAATTGCTGACTACGCCTTGGAGACCTGCGTGTGTCATCGATATTGTAGTTTAGCAATAGGTTTCTTATTAAATTAAAATTGTTAATTAAAGCAGTCTTGTAGAATTATTGTAACAGTAAACTTGTAATTTTGAATAATAAATATTTTTTTTATAAAACTCTGTCCACCGATACTTAACTGGCGCAGTCGGTAGGATCGCGACACTCAAATATCGAATACAACTCTCCGGTTAGAGTGAACGGTACCTATCGTTATTTTCGCGATCCGAATAGAAGAACCTACGTCGGTGGCAGCCTGCGGGAGTTCCGGAGAATTGGGAGTCCTGCTGTTCTACAAGGCCCGGCTGGAGATGCAGAGTTTCCTGGGGTAAGTTCGAATCGTTTTCCCAGTATCCTGTGCTATATTTCCTGTCGTATATTATTAACATTAATTTAATATCATATCATATGTGCGTTGTCTGTATGCTATAATCGCGATAGACATAAGTTTTATTTTCAAATATTATAAATGTACTATATGACCTAAATAACAATAAACTTGCAGACCGAGCGATCAATTCACGCGTATTAAATTACCAGCCATTGAGTATTATAGGTATCATAATTATATTAATTAAATTCTTTATATCACAACGCTATTCTTTAAAGGGTAGGCAGTAGTCATTTTTATAGTATTTTTATATAGGTATTATTGCAACAATGGCAATGGGTAGTGCAGATATGGCTAATCTGAAGTTTATTGGGGACCTAATGCCCAAGTACGATGGCAACCCTAAACACTTAACTTTTTCAGTAGGGAATATTATGTTGTTGTTAGAGGCACCCGCCCAAGCGAATCCAGCATTAATTTGTCTTATTAAGAGTAGACTGAGCGGAACCGCGATTGACGCGATAGCATACGAAGAGTCTCTGGATACCTGGCAGGCCATTAAAACCGCGTGTTGGGGTCACTACCCAACGCTGACTAAAGGCACTATATGCAGGGCACCTGTCTTAGGATTCAGATTAAATGAAACCACCAAGATGTGCGTATACAAATTTAATTTTGAAAGTCTTAACTATACATATTATGGGCGAGAAATCTTGCCAGCGCGATTTAATATTAAATTCAACGCCATCTAGTTATTAAAAGATAATTACAAAATGAAATGATCGATATCAAACACCGCGTTAATACGTAGGTTAGGTGAACCACGCAATGAAATACAAGTGATGCAGGAGCTTGCCCGCATCCGACGTAATAAAAGCGAAGACTCTGAAACTTTTGGCAAACGTCTAAGAGATATCTTAGATATACTACAATCTGTGGGCAAGCATAGCGACAAATCATATTACGAAAAAATGGTAATAGACCAGTATGTTAATAATTTAGAATTTCATGTGTCGATAGGGGTACGCATATCGAATCCAGCTACCCTGGAAATAGCAATAGTAAATGCTAGACAAGAAGAGGCACGTTTGTCACATAATAAATTTAATAATAATTTTAATACATCCTTGACACAAGCCAAACCAAAAGAAATACAAAAACCTATCTGGCATACACCACATCCACAGTTCAATCAACCATCTCATTCCAATACTATACCGTTTCAACAAAGGTTTCATAACCAACATTTTGTACCGCAACGTAATAATATGAATGCAGAACAGAGACAACAGTGGGTACAATCCATGCTCCCTCTCGGGAGAATAGGCAACAGGGTAATTTTAGACCCTCTGGTTCGAATAACTTCAGAAATTCATCAAATTTTAGACAACAACCAAATATACCACACCAGCAAATACATCCACCACAGAAGGATTCGGACGTCACCATGAGGTCCATCAACAAACCGCCTAAGCTTCAATTTGAAGAACTATTTTACACCTCGAATGAACCAAATCAACACCAGGCGGAATACGATACGCATCATGAACAAAATGAAGCACAGTACTACGACCCAAGTGAGATGTACCCGGAGGCGTATACCAACGAATCGTACTCTCAAAATTTTACCCAGGCCGAGGAAGAGGAAGAACAAAGCTGATAAACACTATACAATTAAACAGTCACGGCAAAGACCATCTGCCCTATATTGAAATACCAGAACTCAACGGCAAATTCTTACTAGACACTGGGGCGACTAACTGTATGGTGTCACCTAGTGTAATCAGAAATACGATCTTTGAACAGTGTATAGAAAATGAACCTTTTCAAGTTCGAACTGCGCATGGTATCACCAAACACCAACACGTAGCATACCTACCTCTACCTCCGCAATTCAACACGGAGAAATTCCACAAGTTTTTAATCTTCGATTTTGACCCAAAATACAAAGGACTTATTGGCATGGATCTACTAGAACAATTAGGATGCAGCATAGATTTAAAAAATAAAACGTTGAAATCTTCCACCTGCGAAATTCCAATTTATTTAAATTACCCGGTTAAGAAAATCACTATTGAACCTAAGTGCGAGAAACTCATCATGATCAAAACAAATTACACTGACGGGCAATATATTTGCGAAGACTACTGTTGGTCCAAGGGACTTACGTCACCAGCTGCTGCAGTCACGGTGAAAAATGGAAGTTTTAGAACGTCCATAATCAATTCCACAGACGAAAAAAAAATAGTTACTAATAACCGGCCTTTGATACTAGAACCAATACCTAAAAATTTAAAATTTAACATGGAAACCGTAAAAGTTAATAATATAAATACACAATACAGCATTGACATAGATAATGAGCTTCGCCATAACCTAAAAAAAATAAGAACGAACCATATGAACGAGGAAGAAAGAAGAGAAATATCGAAGCTGTGCTTTAATTACAGAGACATTTTTCATTCCGAAAATATCCCATTATCATTCACCCACACCGTAAAGCACGAGCTCCGGTTGACCGACGAAACTCCAATCTTCGTTAGAAGCTATAGACAAGCTCCCCAACAGCGCAAGGAGATACAAAACCAAGTCGACAGCCTATTAAAACAAGGGATCATCAGAGAAAGTATATCACCATGGTCATGTCCCGTACACATTGTCCCAAAGAAACCAGATGCATCAGGGAAAGTTAAATGGAGACTAGTTATTGACTACAGAAGGTTGAACGATAGAATCATAGAAGACAAATATCCTTTACCTAACATCCATGACATACTAGATAGACTTGGACGTGCGCAATATTTCAGCACACTAGATCTGGCTAGCGGTTACCATCAGCTGGAAATGCACCCTAAGGATATAGAAAAAACCGCATTCACTACAGAGAGAGGCCATTATGAATTTTTAAGAATGCCGTTTGGTTTGAAAAATGCTCCCAGTACTTTCCAACGTCTAATGGACTATATCTTAAGAGGATTGGATAACGTTTTCACATATCAAGATGACGTCATAATCATGTCTACGTCATTGCAAGAGCATGTGGAGAAACTTAAACAAGTATTTGACAGATTCAAAATACATAATCTCAAAATCATTTCTGGGCTTAGTAGGCTATTATCGTAAATTCATTAAAGACTTTGCAAAATTGACTAAGCCATTAACATCTTGCCTTAAGAAGAACGCTAAGGTGATTCATACAGATGAATTTATAGAAGCAGTTAACAAATGCAAACAAATTTTAACAAACGCACCTATTCTACAATACCCTGATTTTGACCAAACCTTCATTTTGACAACCGACGCATCCGATGTTGCCCTAGGCGCCGTCTTATCACAAGGTAACGTAGGCTCCGACCAGCCAATCGCCTACGCATCAAGAACTCTATCAGACACGGAAACGCGATATTCTACCACAGAAAAGGAATTGTTGGCAATAGTATGGGCTATTAAATATTTCCGCCCTTACTTATATGGTCGCAAGTTTATTATATACACAGACCATAGACAATTGATGTGGTTAATGTCTTTAAAAGATCCTAATTCTAAATTGACTCGATGGCGGTTAAAACTAGCCGAGTATGATTACAAAGTTGTATATAAAAAGGGCAAGCAAAACACCAATGCAGATGCATTATCTAGAGTTAAGATTTTTCACAATAGTATCGATTCACTAGCAGTTAATTTGGATGACAACGACGATGATGAAATAATAAATAGAATTTTTGAAAATGCACGGGTACAAGCAGATGGAGAGAATAGGGCTCAGAACAACAACAACGTTCAACCAAGTAATGAAACCAACACCGATGAAATGAGCGAAATAACTACGGATCCCGATCAGCTAATCTCTACGAATCATACACAACCTGACAATGACAATAATGGTATTCCAATCTTAACAGACGCAATAGACAGACAACTCAAACAATTTCACATCAGATCAACTCCAGGTTCAACATACAGAGTAGATAATAGATCAACTAACTCTCGGACTGTTATCAAAGATGTTTTTATTCCGGTTAACAACACAGAGGCTGAAATCATTAAATTCCTGAAAGAACACACCATAGCAGATCGCATATTTCACTGCTATTTTTATGATGAACATCTGTACCTAGCATTCTCTAGGGTTTATACATATATCTTCAATAATAGAGGTCCGAAATTGATACGATGCAGCTCTCGAGTTACTTTAGTAGAAAATAAAACAGAACAACAGAAATTAATCAAAAAATATCACGAAGGCAAAACAATGCACCGAGGAATCCAGGAAACCTATAAACACCTCCACAGAAATTACCATTGGCCTAATATGCTCCTTTCAGTTCAAAGATACATCAATCAGTGTGACGTTTGTTTAAAAGCTAAATACGAGAGAAACCCACTTAAACCTTCTTTGTCTTTAACTCCAACTCCCACCAAACCTCTTGAACATTTATTCATGGATCTTTATTCTACAGGTGGAGCTACATTCCTAACTATCATAGATAACTTTTCTAAATTTGCACAAGCAGTTCCTTTAAACGCATCAAGTAGTATACATATAGCAGAGGCATTATTGCAAGTATTTTCAGTAGTAGGGCTACCTTTAAAGATAACAACAGATTCAGACAGCAAGTTTGATAATGACGTCATAAAAGACATATGTGCGTCACATGATATCAATATACACTTTACTACACCATATAACCCTAACTCTAACTCTCCCATAGAACGTTTTCACTCAACCATAGGCGAAATAGTAAGAATACAAAGAATGACGAATAAGGAAGACCCCATACAATTAATAATGAAGTATGCAATCATTGCCTACAACAACTCCATACACTCTGTAACAGGTTACACACCTAGAGAACTCTTATTTGGCCATACAGCTTCTAGAAACCCTTTAGAATTATTTTATCCTAAGGAATTTTACCAGGACTATGTTCTTAAGCACCGTATGAACGCTGAGGCAGTGCAAGAGTGCTTGACAGCGCTCATGTCAAAGAACAAAGAACAAGTTATAGAAAAACGAAATCAAGCAGCTAAAGAAATAACGTTCAAGGTAGGTGAGATGGTTTAAAACAGGTAGCTAAAACTGCGCGCAACGATAAAACGAAACCGGTTTCAAAGGCCCTTACAAAATTATACATCTTCATCCCAATAATACAGCTGAAATTATAGGAAGCCATCCGAACGCTAAGTCTATTAGAGTTCATTACAAACTTCTACGACGACCACACCTTGTTTCAGGACCCTCATCGCAGGAGCCCTCGTGCTCTACGCAACCGCCGACATGACCCTAACCTCGATCAATAATGAAAACGGAATACTTTTGCTGAAACAGGGACAAGTTATTAAGCAGGTTGACACTTTTAGCTTGGCTTGCGTCCGTAATGTTTCCTATTTACATGAAGTCACTCTAAAACTTATGGCATTATATGCTAGCACTAAAATAACAGAGT
The DNA here is from genome assembly GCA_948253155.1 of Leucoma salicis. Classification (NCBI taxonomy): domain Eukaryota; kingdom Metazoa; phylum Arthropoda; class Insecta; order Lepidoptera; family Erebidae; genus Leucoma; species Leucoma salicis. The sequence continues at coordinate 18,894,359 of OX411818.1, forward strand.
CTAGTATTTTAGGTAATGAAGATACATATAGAACTTATAAGGATCAGATAGAACTTAGTGTTAATTTAATAAATAAGAAAATTATGTTTATTGCACTCCATATTAGAATTAAGCGTGGTATAATAAACGGACTAGGAACAGTTATTAAAGCAATTACGGGAAATTTAGATTATGATGATGCCGTTAGATTAGAAAAGGAAATATCAATAATTCGTAATTCCGTTGGTAAAATGCAAAGTTCAGAAAAACAATCACTTTTCTTAGCTAAAAACACGATAGATGAATTTAGTAAACAAGTAACTATTTTAAATGATAATCAGAAAAACTTAGCTAGTTTGTTAAAAAATGCTACTATTAGAAATAATCTAACTATAAATCGTATGCACTTCTTAGACTTACATATTCAAATAGATTTTAGTTTACAGATACTTTTAGATAAGCTTATATTATTAGAAGACGCGATGACTTTTGCGCAACTAGGAGTAATGCATCCTAGTATAATAGCACCTCATAATTTATTGAATGAATTATTAAATATTCAGAAGCTAAAGCAATTTACACCAGTGGAAGAAATTAATATTAAAAATATACATATTATAGAAAAATCTATTAGCGTTAAAGCGTACAGTACAGAACACACATTAACATTTGTTTTAGACATCCCTTCCATCCATATAAACCCATTTGACCTTCTCCATATATACTCAATCCCCGATAAACAAAACCTAACTATAATTCCCAAGTCCAAATACCTAGCACTGGGAAGCGACGAGTACTCTTACCTCGAAGGAAGTTGCAAGCCTATTATGCAAGATACACATCTCTGCGAATATCTTAGCACTCAACCCATAGACTCATCCGAAGACTGCGTAATATCACTTATAAAGCATCAGACACCCAACTGTACTCGAGCAAGAATGACCTACAAACAAGGGAAGATACAAAAGCTTCAGGATAACAAATGGCTGATAATACTTAACCAAGAACATATCCTGAGATCTCGCTGTGGAACGAAAACGGAATACGAGAGAATAACTGGTATTCATATAGTCAGTATGACAAGTAACTGTCAGGTGGACATCCTGAATAGAACTTTGAAAACAAACACGAACACCATTACTATAGATGAAGTAATCCCACTACCAAATACAAGATTCACTCCGATGACAACATCGACTACAATCTGCAGCTTGAAGACATCGCTCTAGACAATATCCACGAATTGATGGTCCGCGCACAAGAAGACATCCATGAGGACAGCTACGTGGACTGGAAACTCTTAATGGCGACTCCAAGTTGGACTACGATCGGACTGTACTGCATCCTCGTGGGAATAGTCGTTTGGAAAGTCTACCAATGGAGGCAATCAAAGAGCACACCAGAAGCCAATCATAGCGAGGACGCTAAAGGAAGCTGCGGGACGCGCTTCTATCTTAGGGAGGGAGGAGTTAAGCAATCAGCCGATATACGTCAACCCAGTAATTGCTGACTACGCCTTGGAGACCTGCGTGTGTCATCGATATTGTAGTTTAGCAATAGGTTTCTTATTAAATTAATATTGTTAATTAAAGCAGTCTTGTAGAATTATTGTAACAGTAAACTTGTAATTTTGAATAATAAATATTTTTTTTTATAAAACTCTGTCCACCGATACTTAACTCGTGATTTAACTTTTTTTTGCATATTCACATATTTCATACATCCATCATCCTTATGACGTCCTCTGCTGAACATAGGCCACCGGAAAAAATGTACCTAACCGCACACCCCGTCTCTCCGCCTTTATTGGCGGGCCACTGGAACTATGTTACATTCCTTCGGTGGTAACATAGGCCACCCTAAGAGAGCACCACAACGAGCAGTCCTTTGCTGACCGCATCCAACGGCTCCCTGCGGCTTTGACGATCGTCCGTCCCTTGGTTCGCCGTCAAATACGTAGTTATCACTGAGAGAACTTTTTTATTGCATCGGTTGTCGGTTCATCAAGCAATGTGGCCTGCCCATTGCCATTTCAGCATGCCGCACCTGGTGGGCTATGTGGGTCACTCCCGTTCTCCTACGAATCTCAGTATTACGTATTTGATCAAGTAAAGAAATCACGAGTATATAGTTCCTATTATTATTTATGTAAATACCTATTATATTTATTGCAAACTTAAATCTTGTTTTTTTCTGAAGCACGCCTCTAAAGTTGCTTGCACCAGGTATTTGCTAAACAATATGATCCTAAACTATAAAGAATTTTCTGTTGACTATTTGCAAAAACCGACTAGTAAAAATGCTTATGTGTTTGATATCGTAGCTATATTAGGTACGTAGTTAATTATTTATTTAAAGCTAATGATGGCAGACGAGCCACGGCCCACCTGATGGTAAGGGGTAACCGTCAATCATGGACTCGACTATACTGAGAGTTTTATCAAGCCGCTACACACCATTTCATTTCTCAGATATGAAATGAAAGAATAAACGACTATCTGCTGCTACAGTCAAAACACACTGATGTGCTTCATGACTGGTCACACAGGAGACGGTGGTATCGATCCGTTCAGGCCCGATAGCAAGTGAGTACTTGCACTTGGTACCCAGCCCTACCATCAGTAATGCAATGGGTGATAATTGTTTACTTCTCTTAGTCGCCTTGTACGACCCCACGGGAATGGGGAGGGAAAGTTGGACTGATTCAATTATATTAGGGTTCTTAAGGACAGGAGAATGACGATAAACTGGTTCTTTCGTAACAGATCGGCCGGTTGAAGGAGAGCGCCTCGTCAAACATAGCACTTCATCTGTCGATACTGCTGCTTGGTAAGTTAATCTATAGATTTTTTCTTTTACAAGACATAATTGTATTTAAATAATTTTGTTTTTTAACGTGATAACGTCTTACAAATCTATGAACGCCTGCAGCACGCACGAAAACGTCTCACATTCCGAAAAATGTACGGTGATGCATTGCTTGATGTTTGCCCACAAGAGAGTCGCGGGCTGAAGAGCGGCTGCGGGAGGGAGGCGGCCGCCGCGCTCACCGACCGAACTGACATCACATTTTCACATTCGCGCGATCGTACCTTTTTATATCCATCCATCAGCCTTTCATCGTCCACTGATGGACATAGGCCTCCCCAAAATGGGGGTTTTACCATAATCGCCACGCTTGGCAGGCGGGTTGGCGATCGCAGTGGATGTTTTTAGTACACACTGCTGCCCGGTCCCCCGTAATCCCTTAGTCGGCTTTTACGACTGCCATAGGAAGAGAGTGGGTGGAGCTATTCCTGGTGCCGGCCCCACACAGCAAATCTAACCTACCTTTTTATATGTACCATTCGATTTCTGTATATGACGATGAAAACATAATATATGACGTTATCACGTAGAATTATCGTCCGTAAAACGACTTTACAGACGACCATATAGTTTTTTTTCTACTTATTTTAACGTATCCTATATTCTAAGTGGCTGTTAGTTCGCTGGCTATATCAAAATATGGTTGGAAATGGATAACCGTGTCACTACTTGAAAAAAAGAATATTAAGTAATTTGAAATATTTTCCGCAGCGCTAGTGTAATGGAATGTTAAACCAGATGTTACTTTCAGTATCGGAAATAAAATCTTCTATTAAAAATTACATTTACTGTGGCTCAGCCTTTACCATATGCGATTGGTGTGGCGAGCCATCGGCGGTGCTGAAGAAGGAACAGTGGGGGGTGGTCTGCGCTTACTTGAAGCTGCCTGTGCCACTGCATTGCATTATGCAGATCTAGTACATGGTGCGCTCGCCGATCAAGGGTATTATGATAATCACGGTATGTTCGCACAATTTATTTATAATTCCTTTTTAGGGTTCCGTACCCAAAGGGTCAAAACGGGACCCTATTACTAAGACTTCGCTGTCTGTCTGTCCGTCCGTCTGTCACCAGGCTGTATCTCAAGAACAGCGATAGCTAGACAATTGAAATTTTCACAAATGATGCATTTTTGTTGCCGCTATAACAACAAACACTAAAAACAAAAAAAATATAATATTTAAGGGCATCCCATACAACATCTGTCTATCCGTCCGCCTGTCACCAGGCTGTATCTCAAGAACGGAGATAGCTAGACGGTTGAAATTTTCACAAATGATGTTGTTGCCGTTATAACAACAAATACTAAAAACAAAACAAAAAAACAATATTTAAGGGGGGCTCCCATACAACAAGCATGATTTTTTTTTTGCCCTTTTTTGCACGCTTTTGATAACGGCAACAGGTAGACGCTTGAAATATTCACAGAATATTTAGTTATATATTCACTTCAAAAATAAATAATTAAATTAAAATAAAACAAATATTTAAGGGAGACCCCTTACCAAAACGTGTTTCTTTACTCGTTTTAGCTCTGTCTGTCCGTCCGTCTGCCACCTGGCTGTATCTCAAGAACGGCGATAGCTAGACAGTTGAAATTGTCACAAATGATGTATTTCTGTTGCCGCTATAACAACAAATACTAAAAATAAAATAAAAAAATATTTAAGGGGGGCTCCCATAAACGTGATTTTATTGCCCTTTTTTGCTCGCTATTGCTAACGGCAACATGTAGACGCTTGAAATGTTTACAAAATATTTAGTTATATATTAACTTTAAAAATAAATAATTAAATGAAAATAAAATTAATATTTAAGGGGGGGCTCCCATACAACAAAATAGTGTAATGTTGTTTACCTATTCAATGGTACGGAACCGTTCGTGCGGGATTCCGACTCGCACTTGGCCGGTTTTTTATTTACGTAAACTCATTTTTATATATTTTTAATTAAATATAAGATTTTTTGATCTATTTTTTAGCACTTGACATGCTCAGCTACTCTTAAAGTACAAATTATAATTTGTGAATAAGGAAAAAGAGTATTTTAGTACCGGCGGGAATCGAACCTGCGTCCCTTCCTATCCGGGGAAGTGCTCTAATCCACTGAGCTACAGTACTATCTTTTAGACATACCCAATCTCCTTATCACATTCGTCTTAACGACCCAATACTCTCTTTCATACCTACTCGCTCTCTTACGTCATCGTTACGAATGCGGTCAGTCAGCCTCACTCCACAGATTCTCCGCAGAGATCGCATTTCGACCGCATTGATTTTACTCTCATGCTCCTTTTTGCATACCCAACTCTCGTTACCATACAATAACGTTGGGACAAGCACTGCGTTGTGTATTGCGACACGTGCCTTCTGGCTGAGGTGATGACTGCCGAGAAGTTGTCCCAATGCTCCATTCACTCTATTTCCCGCATTGACTCTTCTCTCTACATCAGTGGTACCTTCCATCCCAGTCGGGACCTTCCATCGTAGTTGGACTGCACCGCTTGTAGCAGTCTACCGTTAATACCATATTCCGACAAAATGTCCCAAAGTTCCTTTCGTACAAACGTGTCAAATGCTTTCTCCAAATCCACAAAACTGCCGAAAACCCTCTGGCCTACAGCCAGATGCTTCTCCACAATGTTGCGCAGAGAAAACACTTGATCCATGCATCCCCTTCCACACCTGAAACCTCCTTGTGCCTCACACAAAAATTCATCAGACACCATCCTCATTCTCCTTTCAATAATCTTACAATACACTTTGGCTGCCAAACTGGTCAAGCTTATGGCTCTGTAGTTTGCACAGTCATAACGTGAACCCTTATTTTTAAACAAGGGAACGATGACTGCGCTTCTCCAGTCCTTGGGAACCATTCCTGAGCAACATAAATTGAGAAGCATCAGGAAGAATTCCCAGACACATGAGCCTCCAAGCTTGATCATCTCAGCAGACACCATATCAATACCCGCTGCCTTAGCATTTATTAATACTATAAAAAAAATACTTTATATACACTTAGAAATAGCTTAAAAATATTGCAAATATAATGAAGACCCTAAAAATAATATTTTTATATATTAAAAAATATGTATTTATTTAAAAATATGTATTTATATTTATTTACTTAGTGAAGAATTAAAATGTTTCCAGTTTCTTGACTTTTATTTTTATAATTTTAGTAGTTAATTTATTAACCTCTTCTAGGATTAGAGATATGAATTTTAATGATCATCGTCTAGTTTATTAGGGTCCAAGTTAAATATAAAGTCATGGACATACATTTTTGAGTGCTTTCTACCGACTTCCGTTGAGAAGTTGCAACATAACCACAATTACAGCATCCCAAATTTTCGCACTTATAATAATTATATAGAGTTACAATATTATTTTTTTCTTCTTAGGGCAAAATAAAACAACTGAAGAAATCTGCACCATTGTGAATAACTTAGAATATGTTCGGCGATCCTTGGCAGAATATGATGATGATCACATGTGAGTGCATTCCTCGTATTTGATAATATTTTCATTTTAGTTAGTATATTTGTACCTAAAATGGCGTTGTAGTATTGAGAACATAATTATTATATAACGTGAGAAATTGGATATTTCATCTTTGAAGAGACTACGTGTTTACTTCTATTAAATTAGTGTCAAAATTAAACTACTTTTATAAATTGTATACTTTTCCTAATATTTCATATGTCTTTCAGCAACCATGATCGCAGAGAGACTATGCCATAAGAGCACAAAGCTTGATAGTGTAACTGAAGTAATATGAAACAATATTATGTAAGTGCAAGTACATCACGAGTAGACTCATAAATACAATATGTAAATATAGATCACCACAGAATTTCTAAAAGTAGTTTGATTTTAATTTAATTGCACTCGAAACTCATTTCGCGCATCATCAATTTGTTTAGATAATAAGCCTTATAATGTAATTTGTAATGATCAAAAGAATTGCTTTTATTAAGGTATAGGATATCATTATATATCATTTTAATTTTCAATTACTTAAATAAGTTATTACGTAAATAGAATAACGTAAGTGCGATTGAAGTTTGAAATCGTGACTAATCCCGTGGTAGGAGTTACGCTTCGGGTAGTACCCGCATGACGAGATTTTAATGACAATTTCTATTATTGTATTATTTTTACTATATTATGGGAGACAACTTTCAAGCACTTCATAGCGAAATTTTCATTAACCTCATGAAGACTGATATTGAAGGCCTTGTACCTATGTAACTCCCAAGAGGTGTGCGTACTTTTTTTTTTGCTTATGGTGGCAGGCGAGCCACGGCCCACCTTATGGTAAGTGGTAACCGTCGCTCATGGACTCAACTATACCAAGAGTATAGTCAAGCCGCTGCGCACCATTTCTCACATGTGAAATGAAAGAATAGAGAGCTGTCTTCTGCTACAGCCAAAACACACTGACGTGCTTCATGACCGGTCACACAGGAGACGGTGGTACCGACCCGTTCAGGCCCGATAGCAAGTGAGTACCCTCACTTAGTACCCATCCCTACCACCAGTAATGCAATGGGTGATAATTGCTTACTTCCCTTAGTCACCTTAAGCGACACCCGCGGGAAAGGATGGGGTGGTGACACTTGTATTCATAGTCCGTCACCACACGGACAGAAGTAGGTACTTCCTAAAACCTGAGCATGAGTTCAATGAGTTTAACTTGTCTTAAAAATACTAGTCATGTTACATAATATTTTATGTATATCATAGTAGATGTATTGCAAGACATATTACCACCCTCGCACGAAATATCGTCGTTGATGTATGTATACTGTAATATTTTGCCTGGTAATTGAAAGCGCTGGAGACGTAAGCCTTCACCCCTTCATAATCCTTCCTCGTTGCCTCCTGGTGTTGCTAGCTTTCATAGGCTACGGTATAAATGACGAGATTTTAAGGTTGGACGATCAGGACGCGCTCACACGCGAGTGATGCATCTAGAATTGCTACCAACTACGGGCTATAGTAGCCACTTTCTATCAGGCGGACTATAAGATTGTTTGTCCCCTTACAGAATATAAAAAACATGCTTTCGGAGGTATGAGTTTTTTTTAACCTGACGATAAGCGGTTACCGCAGCCTACAGAGGCTAGCAACACCAGAGACATCTCTCGAGTATCACCATCTCCAAGGAAAGGGATAAGATTGTGGATAGGAAGGATAATAAGGATGAAAAAGGAGATGATAATAAAAAGAGGATAGTAAGGATGCTAAGGATATAGAGGGGGTTTGGGTCGCCGGTGCTCTCACTCACCGTATGAAACAAAACTGTAGAAGAACCTAACGTTATTTTATGCTAATCTGTGAGAGGGCGGCTACCCGATCGGCCCATTCCTGCTGGGATAAACAAAGCTCTGCCACTTGTAGATTAATTAACAAATAAGTTGATTACTGGCATTCAATCGAATATGGGACCTCTGTGGTAGCCTACTTAAATATTTTTGCTATCAGTATTTAACCTGTCAATAGATAGAACACAGGCACGTATTTATGACTCACTTTAGCTTTTCAATCCCATTTCACATCTCTTATATAATATTAATAATAGTTAAAAACAGTCTTATAATGGTGTATTTTTCAACTTTTGCTTCTTTAACACAGGAATTCACTTATGGACAACAATACGCGCGAACATAATATATTAGCTGTCAACCTTCATCATATATTAAAATTAAAATAAGTATATTAAAGAGAAATCGACGTAAATACAAAATAAAAGAGGGTTTGTAAATTTAAATTGAATACTAGGTATATAGTTATTAACTACAATAATCTAGATTATAAGAATATAAATAAATTGATTTCGAAAATTTGCTGTCTCGAATTTAAGGGCCGATGACTGAATGGCTCAGCGTGTCGAACAGATGAAGACAACAAAAGTTGAAATTGAAACAATTATAAATACTTTTTAAACTTAATATTTCAGTAAAACTAAAATGAAAATAGTAAATTTTTGCAAGGGCTATGTAATGTTGTATGTAAGTAAAATGAGTTTAAAAAAAAAACAAGTAGTCCAAAAACGAAGGTGAAATGGGAATTAAAAATAGTTTTAATGCCAGTATTTTCTTACGCGGTATTTGCCTGGCAAGGTGTCGACACCAAACTGGGGATCGAATTTGACATCCCTATATTTTTTGTAGTCCTTGGTCTTACCACTAGACGAGAATAGACGTGACTAATAAATAAACTTTGTTACGCGTAACAAAGTTTATTTAGCTTCAAAGTAAACCACGACATAAAAATGTTGTTAGTTGTCGCAAGATTGTTATTATTTTATGTATTTTTTTTTAATAATTGACACGCTCGGAAACATTTTTTACTAACCCCGACTCTACACGTTGGGGCCAACGCCGATAGCAACGTTGGGGGCATTATAGGCATCCACACATCGGGAATTACATTAGTTTAGTCCCCTCAGAGCCAGTGTAAGGATGTCCGATACCGAAATGGCTCTATATGCTTCTACGTCGAGTACATGCCATTTTAATGATTATTTGTTAAAAATGAATTAGCCAGACCAAAGAGGTGATTAATGGTGATACATCATAGATCACAAAACAAGTAGGTACATTATATACATTTTTACATAATTTTGAAAACAGTATGCCGACAACATTATTATGTAACTAGCTTACCCAACAGACCTTGTCCTGACTTAACTATGAATATTCAATTCGAATTATATAATTAATAAAAAAATATTATTCAAAAATTAATATTATCATTAAGTTTTCTAAATTTTATAATGTTCCGCTCAAGTTTCTTATTATTTCTTTCATAAGAAACTTCTCCTGACAATAATAAACACACTCCGACAGATGGCGCAGGCGTCACCCAAAGGCGTTAGGTATGATGTGTTATCGAAATTAGCAGTCAGGAGCAATTGTCAGGATTGCTGAATTGGTAAAGCATCTGGACGGTATCCAGAAGATGCAGGTTCAAATCCTGCTCCTGACTGTTATTTTCGATTTCACATTTTTCACTTTGTGTTTAATTAGCGAAATTGTTCCATCCGTTCACGCGTGATGCGATAACCGAGGATAATAGAGATTAATTTTTATATAAATAAGATATAGATAGTACGGGAGGTAGCGTTTCATGTAATAATCCATGCAGATGATGAAGTGGGCGAGGACATTGTTTTCTATACGTAAAAACGTACACAATTGATGCGTTTTCCAGCTCTAGATGCTTCGTGCCTAAATTAATTTCGGCCAGATCAGTTGGTAGATAAAATAGCCAAATATACCTATACAAAAAAATATCTATAAAATTCACTGGGTTGTTAATGTTTAACAGGATTTTAAGAATTTTCTTATAAGACGGTAAACTATTTTTACAGCTATGTCAGGTCTATGAATTTTTTTTACTTGTTGTTGTTTCAGGAACCGTACACACTCTTACGTAAGGTTACAATATTTTTTTAAATATTTACTAACAATACGCTTATTCAATACAGAACAACTGTTTCATGTACCATTTTCAACTCCATACTCTCAGGAGAAATGTCCTATTTGTTAAGGAATATATACACAAAAATTTCAAAAAATAAATGAGGTAGTTTTCTTATGGTAAATATTTAGGAAATAGATAGAAAATAGTTTAACTTTTTTTAAAGTCTTCTGAAATGATCTTGATTGATGATGAATCTCTGATGCAGTTGGTATTTGATATTAAAATAAAAATTCCTTATTTTTCAACTTACACTACTGTATGGTTTCATATTTTCCATAGCGCAAACGATGATAGTGCAAGACAACTGGTTAGAGGAGCTCTGGGCACATTGGATGCGCGCTCCAGCCGGGCAGCAACACCTCTCGCGGCTCGAGCACGAGCTCCACTCAGGAAAGCTGTATTCCATTTAGCATGGTCACCTGATACGTTGCCTACATCACAGGTTAGTCTTAGCAAATATACTTCATGAGTTTCATGAAGGGGATTTTCCCAACACATTTACCATTATCACACGTTTGATGCTCTACAATTAAGATTGCCATTCCTAAAATACATTTCTGCGAGCTTTCTTCAATAAATTCATAATCGTAATTAATCCTATACCTTCTCAATTTCTTTTATCATATCTTTAAAGCTAAGACGTTGCTGAGAGGCATAAATCTCTAAATGAAATAAAGCTTATATTAGCTAAAAGAACGCTTTTCCGTATTGACTTAAAACTTGCCCGTTTACGTTTTCATTTAAAGAGGAACTTGTAAACGTTTAGAAGTATTTTTTAGAATTGTTAGCAATGCTAATTCAAAGATTCTTTAGAAATATTTGTTAAAATATTGTGGTAATTTAATATAAATAAAATGATTTGAACAATTTTAGAAGTTTGAAGTTGACAATACCATGAATTTTACAATTAGAATCACTGCAACTACTCGTAAATATAGATTACCAACGGAAAGTTATGGAACATGTGTTTTCTCTAGGCTATAACTCCACTCCTGGAGTTCTTAGACCAGCATTTGTCTTCACTCAACACATGGCTACTACCACGCGCTTTCTCACGCGCCCTCGCCGGTTGTTGGAGCGGCGTGCTAAAGGAAATTTCAACCCAAGCTGACGCTGGAGGCGCTGAGCGGCCTCGAGTATACCATCACAGACTCAGGGAGGCGCTGGATTTACTCGCCGATTTCTTTCACGCTGAAGGAAAAGGTTTATATTTCCTAGTTTTTACATATGACATATTTTTTTATATATCTAGATCAAATTTGTTTCAATATCCAACGTATTTCCTTTTATATAACTTACCCTTTGGAAAGTAAATAACTAATTGACTGAAAGACTAATTAAGACATGCATTTCACATGCTATAGTAAAAGATTTTCTCATAATTTGTTACTCGTTTGGTACTGGTTTGTCGTAGTTTGCAATTTTGCACCAATATAACATTAACCTACTGAACAAACACTTTGCATAAAAATACTTAAAGCTGTATTTGTTGAAATCAATTGTGTGCATAGAATTAGTTTTTCGAATAATCGATATATATTATCGTGTTATTTGAAGTGTTACTTACAATAATTATGATTATCTTCCTCAAAACATTTTGGAAGTTCAATAATAATATTTAGTAAAATAAAAATATTTAATTATAGCTTTATTCATAAGTACCCTCATTAGTAGATTCGTTGCAAACGTTTAATGGAACAATAGTTAATCAGAGTTTATTTAGGTCTCCCGATGGCAGAGGTACACAATGCGGAATGGACTCGGGTAGAACAAAGGCTGGAATATCATCAGGCGCCTACAGAGAAACTACTAGAGCTGTGGTTAGCTGATAGACTTGCTGAACAAGCTCGCACCGCGCTTCCTTCACCTTATGGATCTATACTTGTGCGGTAGGAATGTCTTACTTCATAGTACATAGGTATATACATTCAGCAAAATAAATTTAAAATGAATCTTAACCCTTGCCAATTTTCCAGGTTACAATTCAATTAGTTTTATACAGATATCGTAACGATACAGCTTTTGTGTGCAATGAGGATATTCTTATTTTGATCTGTATTCTAGCACTTGACATGCACAGCTAATTTAAAAAAACTAATCGGGGATTGTAACTAAAATGAGAGTAAAGAGATTCTATAAATTTACTTTTCATTAAGTACAGGTTTTGTATCTTATTAGTATTTAATTATATACAACTACTACTTGTGGAAGGACACACACATACATTTCTTTTGATGTGAATATTTTTTAGATATCGTTCATTGGAAACATTCTATTTTTCATTTCAGTAATTCCGCTGCCCAATACTATTTTTCCACATACCTTTGTCATACTCTTTATGCCCATTCCTTTGAAGTATATTGTTTATAAAACTCATAAAACCCTTTAGATATTCTATTTTCTTCTGAATATCTAATAAAATGAAGGAATATTCTATTTGATAAAACATTTTAAGCTTTGTGTTCGTATCAGTGTGTACTTCAATCATGACTCGCTGTGTGTGGAAGTGTTGTCGGCACGTGACGTCATTCCGCTGGACCCTAACGGCTTAAGCGACCCGTTCGTTGTACTGGAACTTTTGCCCAAGCGATTATTCCCCAAAGCTCACGAGCAGAGTACTAATGTACAGAAGGTAAGTTATTAGATAAGATATTAATATTTTTTATACATACATAGCATCACGCCTGTATTCCCCGAAGGGGTAGGCAGAGGTGTATTATACACCCACGACTCGCCAGCTATGTTTGAGTACCACGTAATAGGGGGCGAGCCTATTGACGTCTACCGGGCACATTTCCAAACTCCGGGCTGCTACTGAGAAATTTTCTTTTTAGGAAAGAGCTCAATAACTTTGCCCGACCCGGGGATCGAACCCGAGACCTCATGATTAGCGGTCGCATACACTACCGCTACACCACCGAGGCAGTTAGGCTATTTTTTGTAAGATTAGATTAGTTGACTTTGGTAATTGGGAGAACCAGTGGGCCTAGCCAAGTTGCATTCTATAATCACTAACGCAATAGAAAACTATTAAAATGTATGGGAATTTAATATCTTTAACGATATCTATAACGCTAAGTCACGTGACTTAACGTTAGAAATGTCAAATTCCCATACATTTAAATAGCTTTCTATAGCGTTAGTAGCGTAGTACTATAAAGCTGAAGTTCTAACATAATTATAAATTTGAAAAGTAACTTAGATACTTATTATAGCTATACAAAATATTTTTGATTTTATAATTACCTACATTTATGAGTACTTGTTGTATTAACGGAGGATTTAAGTTAAGATTACAGCTTAATCTATATACTATTATAAAGCTCTGTCAGAGCTATGTCTCTACACTTAAGATATTTGAGAAAAAATTACTGTAATTATAAATATTATAAAGCTGTAACAGAGCTGTGTCTGTAAATTTAAGATATTTGACAAAAAATTACTGTATTAAGCTATATAGGCGTGTCTGAAAACAAAACATTTTTTTTTAATTTTTTTCTGTTTGTCGGTATGTCTATTTGTCTGTTTGTTCGTTCACGCATCACGCAAAAACTACTGAACGTATTATGATGTAACTTTTTATAATTGATAGCTCTTGATTAGACTTAAAACTAGTATAAATACATTTTATCCCGCTACTATATCGGGAACCTGAGATATAGCCTAAAAACTAGCTTTTGGCTGCGGAAAAGCCGCGGGCAAAGGCTAGTTTAAGATATTTGAGAAAAAATTACTGTAATTTTAAATATTATAAAGCTGTAACAGAGCTGTGTTAATTTAAGATATTTGAGAAAAAATGACTGTATTAAGCTATGTAGGCGTGTCTGAAAACAAATAATTTTTTTTAAATTTTTTGTCTGTTTGTCGGTTTGTTTATTTGTCTGTTTGTTCGTTCACGCATCACGCAAAAACTACTGAACGTATTATGATGCAACTTTTTTTATTTGATAGTTCTTGATTAGACTTAAAACTGTTATACATTTTAACCCGCTACTGTATCGGAAACCTTGTTATAATTAACCACATTCGATCAATGAAGTAGCTGTCGGTAATAACTGCTGTAATTTATAAATTACTAGCTGACCCGACAGACGTTGTCCTGTCTTAATTATGAATATTAAATTCGAATTGGTAATAAAAAAAATATTTAAAAAAGTGTCCATTATTCTAATGCTTCATGATATACAACATTTTTAGTTTTTTTTTTTCTTGCGCGTATATTAATAGTTTTGTTGGTATTCCGACACGGGAACTGGCGCCATATAACTGACCATGTAAAAAACATGGATATCATGTGGCAATCCGCGTTTTTGCCGCTCGACTGAGTACATCCAACAGCGCGTTTCACCGAATACGCGATGCTTAACAATGAAGTCCATGAGTGATTTTAACTTTCTTTTAAACACCCTTGCGGTAATGTCGTGGCGATCAATGGGTGATTGACCAAGAAATTCTTGTCAAATTTCTGTCCACTGTGGATTGCATGTGAACGTTATAAATAATTCTGGTGTGCCATAATGACGTACATACGACATAGCATCTTGAGCGTATTCATGCATATGTCGCGGACTTCCGGCGTATGTTGTTGGGTTCTTCCTACATTCTGTGCATTTCCATCAGCATTGATGGCATCCCGTAGATAAATGTAAATCGCTCAGTTTCAACTTTCACGTACATATCCACAGCATATTGGTGGAAGAGACGCCAACATTTTATGATATGATTGTCCTCATTTTGCCGAACCATCAGTCTGTATGTATAATAATTCATTGAACTAACTTTTTTGTTAGTTTCGGAACCTGTAACTGGATTTATCATCTTTATTGAAAAATGATATCCATCTTCACCTTGCCAAAAATATTATTTTGGGATATTGTAACGCATCATATGATCGATGTGTTTCGGACACACGCTGAAGTTGATTGCTACGCCGATGTAAAACAATATCTCGGTTTTCTAAATTTTCACCCACGACGACAATAGCGACTTCATCAATTGTTGGCGCGTTAAAACGTCTCGCGTGTTGTCCTGCAGGCGTCTTATCAGCTTTGATGACAATTTTGTGATTATCAGACTGCATGCAGTCCAAAGCGGTCGTGAATTATGCAACCAATTCGTTATGTTGATGAAAAAACGTTTGGAGTTGTTCCACTATTGGTCTTTTCACCGAATTGTTGTTTGCACAACGCCGATCGACTTTTCTTGCTGAATCGCCCATAAAATAAATTTGCAAAAATTTGTAGTCACTATTCGGCGTTGGCAATAAAGAACCTGTTAGATGATATATTTGACCCTGAATCTTGAAAGTTGGCATAAAATTTTCTTGAATAACTTTTGTTGCACCAAATGACGTCATTTAAAAACAATTATTGTATTGCTGGATATGAGTTAAAAAATGTTTAGAATCTGGCCCATTTCCGGAAGCTAATGAATGTAGTGGCTCTGGTGGCGGTACCAATGGCGTCAATTTGACTTGACAGCTCGCGCAACACAATCCAGGAGTTTCATTTTTAAACTTAAATGCCTTGCAATATTGGCACACAACGTTCATTGGTCCAATAGCAACGATTTGTTGTGAACTGTAATCGATTTCCACGTTATAATTGAATGCAGCTCGATAGGGGTTAAAAGCAACATTTCTATGTTGTTGATTTCGATTCCATCGATTCCGTTCAACTGCGTTCTGCGCTTCGCGGTGGTTGTCAGTTTGACTTGCTCTTGTATATCTTTGACTCGCAACATTGCGAGTTCTGCGAATTAAGTTCGTACGTCTAATTGCTGGCATTTTCAAAAACGAAAATTCAACTGTAAATTAAAGAAAACTATTGTATTCTTCTTTATAACCAAGTATATCACTTGTTATGTTAGTAACGTGTATGCTAGTCTATCCGAACTTACCAAAACTCCATATAAAATTAAACTTTTAATATAAGGAGTAATGGCTCTGAACTAACCGTGATGTGCACTAAGAAATTCAGTGTTCTTACATACTTTTTGTAAGAAATAATACATTGATTATTTTATATGTATTTTATCATTAAAATGACTCCAACCGAAACATCTGTTTTAAACGATATTAAGTTTTTTTACATCTCTATGACGATATTTGCAGCAATGCGTGCTGTCAATTCTATTTGTCAAACGTCATAAGGTTACATTAAAAAAGTTTCCAGCCAAAGCGCTAAGGTTAGATTAGAAATAATTTTATATGGTGGTTAAATATCCTTCAATTTTCTATTTTTCTGCACAATCTTTTATTTTTTTCTTTTATAAGAACCTTCTCCTGACAATAACAAACACAACAAAAAAAGGAATTAGCGAAATTGGTCCAGTCGTTCAAGCGTGATGGCGTGACCAAGGGAAATAGGGATTCATTTTTATATATATAGATTTTATCCAACTTGTTTTATACTTGGTATCTAAATATTCATACTTCAATGCAGTAATGGTTTTTGAAATTCAGATTATGATTGTTTTACAAAACAGAAAACATTAAACCCAGTATGGGACGAGTGCTTCGAATTCACCGTTTCATTGGACGCTTGTCGCTGTGGGGGTGCGGCCCTGGCCTTGTCCGTTTGGGACCGTGATGTACTGACGGCGGATGACTTCGCTGGCGAAGCGTTTGTGTCATTGGCGCGAGTGCCAGGTGTTAACAGCCACGCACCGCCCGACCCGCTCCGACCACTGGAACTACCTCTCATGCAATTACATGATCGCAGTGAGTACTACATTCGTATCATCAAACAAGTTTATTTTTATAATATTTATTTCTTAGGAATATTTATATTGCATTGTCATAAAACTTCTAAAAGTGAAGTATTGAATGCGATATTCACGTAACGAAGGTTTTTTTTTAATTTTTTTATTGCATTTAGTAGCAGACGAGCCACGGTCCATCTGATGGTAAATGGTAACCGTCGCCCATGGACTCGACTATACTGAGAGTATTGTCAAGCCGCTGCACCAATTCATTTCACAGATATGAAATGAAATATAGTGTTTGTTAATATTTCCGTAAAAAATTCGGATCCTAAGTCTGAAATAATTTTGTAATAATTTAAAATATTCTGACATTCCGCCTTGACCTTAGAGATGCTGTAAAGTACCAGAGCATTCGAATAGTACAAAATCGATTAAATTCCGTAAATGTAACTATTTTAGATGTCATAAAACTAGTTTTATTTCATAATCGCATAAATATCTGAAATTATAATAGAAAATTTTGTTTGCCCGATAGACGGTATTAACATTATATTATTTAGCCTCTTTGAAAATAAAAATCAAAGGCCAACACACCCGTAACACTGAATCATTAGGTACTCTTAATCGTGGTTGCTTTGACAAACTTAGATACACATTATTAAAACAAGCAATGCAGACAGGCAACAAATCCATAAACACTGGCGATTATTAAAAACGCAAGTAACTATTCGTTTTAACTTCTATAAAAAAAACAAACATTCGAATGAATAGAGCGTTGCATATTGCATATAGTTTTTCGGGCAGTCAGCATTTGCTGGCCGCACTCGATTCGAATGATTTCAACTCTATATTACTGCTACCATCGCTTTTATTTGGTTTTCTATTCCAATTTCAATTTACCATCCAGTATAACTTTAAGGAAGTTCGAACGATCTTGTATGATTATACCAGCTTGCGAAATCCACCATAATTGTATTTCTGCTTCAATTCCTTTGTTCTTAAATTTGCTGGGAAATTACAGTATATAAAAGAAAGGCGATTAATATTTTTTTTAAACCAATACTATAATTGCTTAGAAATTATTATGAAGGTATAGAAAAACAGTAATTACAACATTTTTTATCTACGAATTATGAACGCACGCGTAGTTATTTGAAAGTTATAACCTTAGAGAAGGGTCGCCTGCCGTGAGCCTGTTAGTATAATGTAAGTATAGGTATGTAGCAATGGCTGTGTAGATTGTATTATCAATTTCTATTTCGACATTTAAACTTTAGGGACTAATCTCTACAAATAGTTATTCTAATGTAGAGTGCTTCTATATGATACAGGGATTTCAAAGTGCTGGAATAGTGTTTAAAACATAATACCTGCTGGTTTTTGTTCCCATTATTAAATTCTAGTGAGTTTCAGACAAAAGTTAATGCTTTTAATCTTGTTTAAAGTCGCAAGATTTTGAGCATAGATGCAATGTAACATCCATATTTCGCTTGTGTGACTAAGTTATTAGTGTACTCATAACATAACTAACATAGTATCATGCCTGTACTCCCCGAAGGGGTAGGCAGAGGTGTATTACACACCCACGGTTCGCCAGCTACGTTTAAGTCCCACGTAATAGGGAGCGAGCCTATTGCCGTCTACCGGATACATTTCCAAACTCCGGGCTGCTACTGAGAATTTTTCTTTTTACGAAAAAGCTCAATAGCTTCGCCCGACCCGGGGATCGAAGCCCAGACCTCATGATCAGCTGTCGCTCCCATTATCGCTACACCACAGAGGCAGTCTAAGTATCTCTTGATGAAATAATCCCGATAATACTTAATGAACTCATGGAGGGTAAAAGTTGCATATTTATGCCATTAAGTATACTTACAATAACGAAATTGCAATAATTATGTAAGTTTTTATGAGTTGTGCTCATGATAAAATTTGTGTTTAGATCATCCTATTCTGCAAATATTGGAATCACGGACCACCGACAAACTGGCCATTGACTTCGTTAAGAAACAAAAGTTAAGGTTCGCTGAGCAGTAAAACTGTCTTCAAACAAGTTTCTACACCTGTGTCAATATTTATTTCTATTTACACAAAGTCCATCTGAATATTGATAATATACACGAATATTTTTTAAACATAAATCGATATTTTTATTGTAAAATTTATTTATAATTATTATACCTATTTATTATTATTTCCGATTACATTATTTTAGAATATAATTCTTGTCAACAGTATTAACTTATAAATACAAAGACTGTTCATCACTTCTACTCAAGAGAGAATTATCTTATGTGTGTATATAGAAATGTGTGTATGTACTTTCAAGGCATTTAAATGTATTAGAACTAGTACGCACCCTTGGAGCTTAAGTCCCTTGTTATTAGTATCTATTAGAAGTTCCCGACCAAGTACTATAAGGCTCGTTGTTAACGAATTTCGATTTTCATATGTTTGCTACTTACCCAATTTATTTGCTGTGGAGCATATCGCCCGTGAGCCGGCGGTAACAGGCCGGTTTAATATCAAAATCCTGTCGTTGTGCTCTTTGTCGAGTGTCGAGGTGGGCCAACAATTTTAGTTTGAACAAATTAGAGTGCTCAAATCGGGCTCGCAACTCCTCTCTTCTTTATCATTACACATTTATCTGTTAAACCTGTTATCATCTCTAATAAAATAGTAATAGTCGTCAGCAATCAATCTATAAGACTGGTCATTTTCATGTACAAGGCTGAAATTAATTATAAATTTATCCTAAATCTAATTTTCATCAGGGATATCTTTAAGTTAGTTGAAAACAATATTATTGTAATTCGTTAACAATATTTAAAAAAAATTATAAACATTGTATTATTATTATACATGTTTCGCAGATAAAGTTTACTGTGTATTTTTGATTAAAATGGATTAATATTATTAATTTCAGCCATTGTTGTAATTAAACTTTCATAAATAGTATTTGTCAGATTTCATATACTGCTCACTTACGTTTAAATACCCGGTGACCAGAGTATAAAACAACAAATTCTTATTCAATATTTTCCTCGAGCACAATTTTGCCTCCTATTCTTAGTATGAAACGAGGCTTGTTATACATTTGATTGTGCTTACTTTTTTGCTATAAAACTGGATCTTCTATATGTAATACTACTGTTTTATTTTATAATGTAAACATCCTCTACGAAAGGATTTTTGGAAATTCTAATTTGAAGAAGGTTATATATGTTCGCTAATAGTGATTTCATAATTATGTTGATGCAGTGATAGTGTATTTTTGTTATGTTTATAACAAAATTATCTGAAATAAAAAATATTTAATTTTCCTTAGTTTTTTTTATAAAACGTATATCTATTTTGCTCAATTGTTTTGCTATAAAACTGAATCATTGATTTAATTTTACTTACTTTTTTCGTATAAAACGGGACCTTTTATTACTTTAGGTTAGCTTGCAATTGTAATTATTATACCAACCCCGTATGGTGATAGATTGTGAATAGGTACGTATATAAATATTTACCGAAATTTATTATACGTGTTATGACACACGTAGGCGTACCTCCCACCTGTATGAGGGGGTAAAATTAAGCAGAATTTATCACTGCTAGTTTACCTTAAAATCAAAACGTAATACCAACTCGTCTGGCATTACAGGTCAATGACGGAGATTCGTCCCTAACACAGAGATATTTAGTCACCTGTAAAGAATAAAGTAAAAATATTTTACATAATATATTTGATAATCTATAAATATTTTCCTACGCATTGATACAATTTTCGTTTTAAAATTTTTGTGAAATACTTACATGATGAAAAATATATATAAAAATGTAAAACTTTGATAAAACTTTACGCAAATTAAACGAGCTTTTATCTAACAACCGTCACATTTTTAATTAACATTCATATTGATTTACAATAAGCTTATTTAATCACTTGCTTTAACGAGAGATAATAGATAAATATAAATATGTAACTACATAAGATTTTCAATGATCACATTCATAATTACATAAAAAACGGTTCTTAACGCGTACCTTATGTTTAGGTGGAGAACCTTATTTATTCACGACGTTTCGACTGGTTTGCACCAGCCGTGGCGACTGCTCTTCTACACATTTGATTGTTTTATGTTAATATGTACCTATATATTACGTAGTACTACAGAAACACTCCTGATGCTAACAGCTACGGAGGAATGTACGGAGGAGGAGTAGATAGATTTAAATTAAAACATTGACTACGTTATTTTATTTATTATTTTATTAATTTTGAATATTATTAACGTAAATTGGAGTCATTGACGGGAGCAGGTGGTTGACTAATAAAATAAATACACCTAACATATATAATATATAATTCATTGTCTTTGATGACTGATTTTCACCCCTAGAATATCGTATGAAAACATATTTTGTAACTGAGCATGAAGTATTATTAATATTACCTATGTACGGGTGTATACAAGTATATTATTGTAATAGTTCTGGTTTTGATGTTTTAGCGAATTAATATTATATCTACTTTATACATGTGTAACAATTAGTGTAATGTTGAAATGTATTGTACGCATTTGTATATGGGAAGCATTATTTGTGTAAAATTTACGGAACCGCTAATGAAAATCAGCCAGACTTCAAACATAGAGCATTGCTAGGTTTGTCTTATTTAGGCAATTATGTGTCTGCCTAATTTACTTAATTTTAGTAGACATGCATTTTCATATATTTTAATCTTTCTGACAGTGGAAATAGAGAGACTTACTACCGCTAAGCTGTCGCGGACACCTCTGGAGACTCCCAATCTCTACGTCACATCTGTTTGTTTTAGGTTTATGACGGAAAAATCACAAAGGTAATATTCTTTTTAAAAGGCTTGAATTATCATAATGTACTCGTTAAATTTAATTCGTTATGCGGTTGAAATGCGATCTCTGCGGAGAATCTGTGGAGTAAGGCTGACTGACCGCATTCGTAACGACGACGAAAGAAAGCGAATAGGTATGAAAGAGAGTATTGGTGTAAAGATGCGAAACGTAATGCTCCGATGGTTCGGACATGTGGAAAGAATGCCGGACGTGCGACTGGTTAAGAAAATATACAATGCGAAAGTGGAAGGATGGTACAGGGGGAGACTGAGACTCACCTACCTAGACCAACTCAGTCATGTATTGAAGGAAGGTGGAGTCAGGAGTCTCCGAAACCGGCGAGCGTGTATGAAGATAATTGTGAATACCGAGGAAGCGAGCGATTTATGCAAGAATAGAGCCTTTTGGCACTCTGTTCTCCCTGCCTACTCCGCAAGGGAAATGGCGTGTTAATAAGTAAGTGAGTACTCGTTAAATAAATGATGATAGTATATTATATGCAATATATTAAATATTTAGATATGTTTATATATATTTTTAGCATTTGACATGCTTAGCACTATACATTAAACACAAAGTGAAAGTGCTTTACCAATTCAGCATCTGGACGGTATCCAGAAGATGCAGGTTCAAATCCTGCTCCTGACTGTTATTTTCGATTTCACATTTTTCACTTTGTGTTTAAATATATTAAACTTAAATTTATGTTTTCAATTTTATTATTTTGGGATTGAATTTAGGTATCACAGTAATTGTATTACTTAAATGTTTACTTATTGTATAAGTTATACAGTAAGTCAGCTGCTTTTCATTAGCTGTGGTCGTAATTCTTCTCACTAAAGTGTCAGAATAGAATAATTACTTGTATTATTTACTATTTGTATCCACGTTAGATTTACGGTGTTTATTTTGATAAGATATATCTGTAAAATTGTATAATGGTGATGTTGTAAATCTGTTTTTCCGCAAACTTATTAATCTATTTACTTATATATTATTTGTAAATTAACGAAATAAATGAGAAAAATCTTATAAAATCATATCCAGGCCTCCCTACCCATATCACTGAGCTTTTTAGAGTCAATGTAAGATGTTTTAAACTTTATACCTATAAATCTATGTATTTGACGGTTAGATTAATTATGTTAACCGATATTGTCTGCAACTTAAACTATGTATTGATAGACATCACAAGGCATACCAAAGCGTCAAAATTTACGTTTAATAACTTGGCCATTTCGAGAGTCAATTATGCAAAACTAATATAAGCAAAATTTATCTAAAATCGATGATCATATTTTGAAATATATTGTTCACGGAGTCTCAATGTATTATTTTTGTAACTGTTCTATTCAGCGTTATTATAAAAATCACATAATACCAGAATAATAAATATGTGTCTGTTCAATGCAAAATTAGTCGAAAGTATTTTCTAGTGAATAATGTTTAATGTCTTTTCTTATGGCTTCGACTTCAATTTATCTGTCTCATATATCTTTCTAACCGAATTCTCTATTGTATGTGTACGGCAGATATAAATAATGTAATTAAGTGTTTATATTGATGTTATTTAAAATATATCTAATTGTGCACGTTATGTTAAAAAATATAACAATCTATGTTGATGTCTGAATATTAAAAAAAAGATGTTCGTAATACAGTTGTCTTGTGTTCCTGGCTTTAATAAACTCTAAATTTAAATGAATATTTAGTTTAATTTTTGTCCTTCTTGCAACTCTGAAGATAATTTAACTATATACATAATCTGAATTTGACCACTAATACCATACTTATTAAGGTATTTTACTAAACAGACGACCGTTTTTAATTGCGTTAATAGTACCTAATTCATTGATAAGAGATTTGCAAGAGTTTGCTAACATATTACTTAACTTTTAATTATTATTATAATTAATTGTATTTTTCCTTTTTATTATTCCAAAATGTGTGCACCAACTGTGCCCCGTGCATTTGCAACTGCTCTGATGGAGACGTTACGCACATCTCCACAAGAAACATGCATGCTCCACAGTTTTCTTCCGAACATTGAACGAATATTTCGTCAACTTTGGTAGCTAATACGCTGAGCTACCCTTTGTTTTCGCACAAAAACCGTCACTGATTGGAGCACAATGCGCGGAGCGTGCACCATTGCAAGCTCCAAGATCGTGAACATATCCACTACTGGAGCGGTTACAGATGCGCGGAGCACAGTTGGTGCGCGAACATAGTGGATACCCAGCTTTAGATTCCTAAAATCGAGGAGGTCTTCTATAGTCTTCGAGAACAAAATTAAGAAAAATATATGCAGCACTAGCTACCAAAGGTGACGATATGTTCACTCAATGTTCGCAAGAAAACTGTGGAGTATGCGTATTTCTTGTGGAGATGCACATACCCTCTCCATCAGAGCAGTTGCAGATGCGGGCAGCACGGTTGGCGCGTGAACATAGTGGATACCCAGCTTCAGATACATCGCTGAAAGAATAAAAACAGCAACGTATTTTGATCGTTCCACTTGACACCATTTTGCCGCGAACGTTGACCTAAACGTCCTTTTGCTAGAAGAATCCGATAGATCATTCTCTCTGTGTTCAGCCTGTTTAGTTTTTGTTCCTTCCGAGTGAAATGACAGATGCCGAATACCAATATTCAACATCGTTGGATCGGTACATTAATGAGTTCATGCCGCAACTCTTATTTCATGTTGTGTTCAATTGTTTCATTCCGAGTTAAAGACACCGAATGAAATACGAAAATGAACTCTCTGATTCCACCTTAATATGTATTAGGCTATGAATTTACCACTCTGCAGCACCTACTGGCCATTTCAATAACAATAGATTTTTGTTTATGGCTGTGAATTCTTTTTACAAATTCTTTTTTAATTGAATTATATTGAAAATCAGTCTTTTGTTTATTATTATGTGTTATGTTGTCATCAGTAACTATGGAATATGAGTACCGTCGTGGCGGATAGGTGGCACGAGCGGCACGCAACATCAACGACATTTACGCAGTGCATACTACAAATGAATCCATTATTGGTTAGCCCGCTTCCATTCTGGGAATTTCGATATGAGAAATGAACACCGTAGTCGTCCAAAAACTTTGGGATTGTGGAAGCTAATAATAGGTACTCAATCAATGGCGGAATTAGAAGCAGCTTTCGACATTAGCATCAACACAATACTGATCCATTTGCGTCAAATTCGCAAGGTAAAAATCTTGACAAATGAATGCCCCACGAACTTTACGATCATCGTGGCCTGTCAACGGGCACATAATTAAAGGAATTTTGAACCGCGTTGTTACCTGCGACGCAAAATGGATTTGTTTGACAATCTCAAGTACTAGCAAGTTAGTTATATTCTAGTTCAGCACTCAAACAATAGTCACTGTTTGGTGATATAGTTCTTATACTTAGTTTCACAGCTTTTTACCAAATGGGGCGAACATTATTGCAGATGTATACCGTAAAGAACTGAACACAATGATGTCGAAGTTTAATCGCTCGTTCCCACTGATCTTGCGTGACTACGCGCGACCCCATAGATCTCCAAGCTACACAAGCAGGGGTTGGCAAGTCTGTCATTTGTCGTACTCACCAGACATTTCGCCGAGAGTCTTCTACTTTTCCCAAAATTTGGATACCGCTTTAGCGGGAAAAAAAATCAATCCCCGAGAGGCAGTCTTCGATAAATTGCCACTGCGTTGGCAAAGATGTATCGATTGCATGTGTGATTTCATTAATAGAAAAATAAATTAAAAAAAAATACATTAATATAAGTATTTCATACAAAACGGCAACTTAATGGGTAAAGACCTATTATTACCGAACCAATTGATAAGGTAACTAAATACCAAATTGATTCAAAACCTGCTGCCTTTATCAATAAATTCAAAACCTGCAGCCCTTGTCATGGCGTTAGATTTTAAACTTATCTTTTGTTCTACTCCTTTCAAAGGCATCAGATATCAAATCAATAATTAATCCACGGCTAAGTCTAAATTGAAAATCTTGAGTAATTAATTCTAGGGCCTTTGGAGTTTAATTACGCACTCAGACGAGTCGTTTTACTGAACTTTCAATGCTTGTTAAATATTAAGCTTTTTACCTTAATTATATAATAATGTTGGGTAATAAGAAAAATTACGCAGTTTTTAACTGCCTCTGTGGTGCAGCAGTAATATGAGTGACGGCTGATCATGAGGTCTCGGGTTCGATCACCGGGCAGTGTTATTGAGCTTTTACGTATAAAGAAAAATTCTCAGTAGCAGCCCGAAGTTTGGAAATGTGTCCGGTAGACGGCAATGGGGTCGCCCCCTAATACGTGGAACTTAAACATAGCTGGCGAACCGTGAGTGTGTAATACACACACATTCTGCCTATCTCTTCGGGAAATACAGACGTAATGCTATGTTATGTTTATCCAAAAGATTACTGAACCGACAGCGTAGTGATAACAAAATCCAGGACTAAAAAGACAATAAAATTGTATCAAGTTTGGTTTCCAGACCCAGGTCGCACGGTGATTTTACATAAATAATGTGCATATTTTTTGATAAATTTTTACTACGGTAAAGGAAAGCATCTTGAAGAAACCTGCATGCTTGTGAAGTTGGCCAACCCGCACCGGGCTAGCGTAGTGGAACCCTGCTCGTATCCCTACTCTGTGAGTTGAGTTGAAGAAAGATTTTTGAACGACGGCTGCCACATGGCTGAAGTGACAGTATTCAACTTCTAACAACGAGAACGCGTTTATAACATATTTAATGAAAAATAGTATCGAATCATTTCTCCAAGAAATGTTCACTATAGCGCGAAGTCAGGTATGTCCGTAAGTAGCAATAAACTCGCCTTACTTTAAGACTAGGTTTAATAAGCGAAATCTGAATATACATTACATATATTACAAGTTCAAATCACATACCATTGAAATAAAATCACGTGATAATGTGCTTATCCGTATTGAGTATTGACTACACAGGTAGATAAAACAAATTGAGTTTTGTCATGAGAGGCGATTGGGACTTCTTTTTCTTCACTCTCAGACAAACGTTCATTGTTGTTGGAGACATTTAAGCAAAACTCACTGTTTAAAAAAAAACAGTGCATTCGAATGGAACACCTTTAGTCATGGCCCATTTGTACTCTAATTCCGATTTTGCGTACAACGTAGCAGAAGGAATCGACAGTCCCGTTCGCGCTCCAGACTTCAGTAAACCACAAACGGGAGCGAGAATTCAACCCCGATGTTAATATAAATCTGTGCCTGACTAGCAATATTGTATTCAATTATGTCTAAGTTAAATACTACCACGAATGTTGGAAATTAACAGTACAGTTTTATTATAAAAGCTCCGCCGCAGACAAAAGCTAGGTATACCTATTTGGTTATGACATTTAACCAGGTACCTAAAACCGACAAAATGTTTTGTACTCAAAGACGCCTAAATAACCAAATACAGTATTTAGATATTTTTATATATATTTTTAGCATTTGACATGCTTAGTATAACAGTCAGGAGCAGTTTTTATTTTCGATTTCACATTTTTCACTTTGTGTTTAACCAAATACAGTATTTTATTAATATCTTTAATATATAAATACAGCTCTGTTACAGCTTCATAATAGAACGAACCAATTTATTTATTTATTTTAAAATGTATTATCAATATTTATTTATTTATTTCGTAATTCACAAGGTAGATTCTCTACCAGTCTACATAGGGCGGAGCAGTAACATGCATTTAATCTTCTATCTATATATAAAAGAAAAACTGATTGAGTGACTGGCTGATAAATAATTTAAATACTTAATACTTATTAATATGATTTAAAAAAATATATCTTATGTAATTAAATTATAATACAATATATAATAAACATAATTAAAATATATAAGTATCATTTACTTACATAAATAATATATATAATGATAATAATATTTAAAATTAATAATAAATTTAATATTAACAAAAAATAATATAATAGCAATAAACAATACGAATAATTACCAAAAATACCTTTTACGTCATCCTCTTTTCTACTTTTCGCTGTGCCCAACAGGGTCCATAATTGTTACTCTTTTATCATTATGTTACCACCTACTATATACATTGTGGCATGCGAAAATAAATGAATATGAATATGATATATTAACGCACAGCCCTATCTCCTGGGGCCTATGGGTTTCTTTGATACTGTAGGAGAGCACTAAGAGAGGATTTTACGCAAATGCTAGCCAAAATATATGTGGGATAGATTATAATAACTGAACAGCAGCGACATAAAGTTCACATATACTAACATAAAGTTTCACAACTTAAATGAAAATATAAAAATTATAAGTGACAGTCTATACATATCATCAGAGATCAAGTCAGAATTGC
This sequence comes from Leucoma salicis, assembly GCA_948253155.1. Lineage (NCBI taxonomy): Eukaryota > Metazoa > Arthropoda > Insecta > Lepidoptera > Erebidae > Leucoma > Leucoma salicis. Next base: position 18,922,666 of record OX411818.1, read on the forward strand.
GTTTAAAATATATATATAATTACTCGTATATTACTCGTAGGTACATGAATCTCCCAGCGTTCGTATAAACAGTACGTAATATGTATGTAAATCCAAGGGACTGATACGATGAATTATATTAATTCGAGCCTCCGTGATAGTCACATAGTGAGCTTGTTTGCGGTTACGAGCTGGCTGCACAACTTTATTGCGTTAACTTGCGTCTCGAACCGACTACATAATTGAATCTAGCTCGGCAGAATGTTCAATATGCATGAAGGTACATAGATACAACCATTCTACTAACCATTATTATTTCTGATTATTACACACTTGGATTTCTAGTTCTGGTCTATCGACCAAGACCCACTGTGGCGGATGAGACTCCTCTCAGAGTGACAAAGTCATACATAGTCGGCCGCGCTGGATCCACATTGCCAGGCGTTACAAGATGTTGAAAAAATCTGCGAGAAACAACGGTAGCTACTCCTACCACTTTATATGGCGTAAACCCCTTCCCTATAATCTCCTTATTCTTCTTATCCTGTCTTTATTATCCGTCCTATCTTCTCCTTAGGATCCTTCCTCGCCACTTCTTATGCCTTTCCTTGGTGATGGCGACGCGTGAATAATGCCTCTGGTGTTGCTAGCAACTATAGGCTACGGTACTTACGCTTACGATCAGGTGGGTCGTTTGCTTGTTTTCCACTCACGTAGTATAAACTTTCACGGGCTTGCAGTAGTCTTTGTTAAACGGGGCGCCTCCTATCAGACGTTCGCAAACCTGCTAGCCGTCAATTTCGGCTTAGCATACTCTTTGAGGCACGAATTTCGTCACGGCAATTTTCATCGCCGCTAAAACACGTGATATAATGAATTGCTTAATAACATGTTTGTAATTGTAGGCGATGTGGGGCCGGCTTTAGAATTATCCCACCCCTCTCCACCCATGGGAGTCGTAAAAGCCGACTGAGGGAATATCGGGAATATCCCTCGAGTATTGACAACATCCACTGCGATCGCCAACCTGCCTGCCAAGCGTGGCGATTACGGCACTATACCCCCAATTTCGGGAGGCCTATGTCCAGCAGTGGACGTAGAAAGGCTGGTGGATGGATGGAATTGTATGCGAGCGCTTTGATTTTACGGCGTGACATTTTTTCTGATAAAGCCAGTAAGTTATCAGTTTTATTACTCCTTATAGACAAGTAATAAAACAGTGGGCCTAGCCAAGTTGAATTCTATGATCGCTAACGCTATAAAAAACTATTAAAATGTATGGAAATTTGACATACCTAATGCTAAGTCAAGTGACTTACATACAGAAATCGTTAAAGGCTTAGTAGGTTAATGATATGTCTAGATGGACACTCAGCGTTGTGAACGAGTCAAAAAAAAATTGGGGTGAACTTTTCATTCCAATGCTGTTTAGTGTCAATCGTGACGTCACTTGACAAGTTCGTATCCAGGAGCAATAATGTGTCATTTAAAATGTCAACCTGTATAATTAAAGTGTGCTGAAACTACAAAAATTGGAAAATGAGCACTAAAGTTATCTCTGATCATCGGTTAGTAACATTATTTCATACAATAACTGGTTAATAAGTGATTTAAATATTCCGAAAATAAATTAATTTTAGTTCGTATTTTTATGTGCCCAGTTTATACTTAAATTTCCCGCGTAATCTTGCAAAGTTGATGATATTTTAACGATAGAGATTAATAGAAACATTACTCTCTATCGTTAAAGTATGTCATTATTTACATTAGCGTTTTTAATGGATACATAAAGCTGCACAATCGTCATTTTCGGAATTAATTATACTATTTGTAATATTATTATTTATTTCAGTGGTGAAGATTGTTTACATTTTTAAATTTATAATTATCGTAGGTTATTGTAGTATTCTCAGTAAAGAAGAGGTTATATGTAGTATATATTTTTTATATATATTAAGATTATGAGAGTAAATAGGAAGAGATAATTGACTATATACCTACGAAACATTTTGTAGTATAAGAATGTCTTGAATCTATGATAATATAATTTTGCCATAATTTAATGGAACTACCACTGAAACTGGTATCATTACGCACGCACACAAACACAAATTGCACAAACGTAATGACAGCTGTCACGCCCACTAGCATAATAATTCACGCCCGATTTTTATGACGTTTATAAGAGTGAAACTTCATCTAGATATACAATTAATAAGATATCGAATTCCAACAAACTTGGCTAGGCCTACTATATAACTAGAAAGAAACCTTTAAATTTATTGTCACCTAGTTTCTATTGTCACATGCCTGTATGTTACCATTTAAGTAATTACATTATAATTATCCTATTCCATCCATCCATCCATCAGCCTTTTAACGTCCACTGCTGGACATAGGCCTCCCCAAGAATGGGGGATAGTGCCGTAATCGCCACGCTTGGCAGGCGGGTTGGCGATCGCAGTGGATGTTGTTAATACTCGAAGAAATGCTGCTGCCCACTCCTCCGGTATTCCCTCAGTCGGCTCTTACGACTCCCATGGGTGAAGGGGTGGGACAATTCTAAAGCCGGCCCCACACGGCAAAATTATCCTATTATAAAGCTGTAACAGAGCTGTCTGTACATTTAAGGTATTTGAGAAAAAAATACTGTATTAGGCTATAAAGGCGTGTCTGAACACAAATATTTTTTAAAGTAAATACTTCTTTAGAATCGTTGTGATTTGAAATTCGATGAAACGAAAATGCATCACGATAAAGAAACAAACGCATATTACAAATAAATAAACTAATATTTCTATTTTGCTATGTTTACTTGGTATTCCCATGCCAGTTATAAAGTATTTTTCTCACCTACCCCTGAAGTGAATCATATACTTTTGTTATTTATGTTGTTATGGTGAGGTTCACAAGATCTTTTACCAGTGTTGTCATGAATTCTTACGGGATCCATTATATAGTTGCAGAAAACATTTTTTTTTTAATTTTAGTGCTCCATTAATTATAATGAATGAGAGGTCATTTTAAGCTTGGTAATTAAGAATAAACCTTACATTTAACCTAATACTCCTGATACTCTATATCATAGATATAGTAAACTATATCTGTGCTCTATATCGATCGCAATCTCTTGTGAACTACTTTTAAGAAATTTCAATTCTGCCGTGTGTAAATTGCACAAAATTATGGGTTTTTTTAGTTTTTTTGTCGGTTTATCTATTTGTTCGTTCGCGCATTATGGAAAAAACTACTGAAAGGATTTTGATACAACTTCTTTTTAGCTTTTGATAGTTCTCAATTAGGTTTAAAAACTGATATACATTTTATGATATATAATATTACATTATTTTAGTAAATTAATTACATTAATAGACTACTAATTATATACATTCAGTAAAGATTTAATTTAATATATTATAAGTATTAATAATTTCATAGAAAAATTATGTAATATTAAATGAAAATAATGATCTTTGTCATTTCCGTCATGGCAACCAGTGTTAATAGACACTAGCCATGTACGTGGGACACTCAGAAAGTTTAGAGAAAATAAAAAACTAACTTCTATGGATAAAATATTTTAATTAAGGTCAGGGGGGATAAGGGGTCTACGGGGGAAGGGAAAAATGTTTATTTATCAAAAACTATAGACTGTTAATTCTATGATTACTCAGTCAGTAAAGCAGTATAAGCATTTAATTCCAAAGACTAAACACAGAAGGCGCTAGGCCTTATCAATGTGTGATTTTAACATAAACAAAAATTATGTTGGCAAACCGCGAAAACACGAGTTGGGAGCACATTAATTTTGTGAGTGTTGATTTTGAGGACAAACTAGTGTTGTGTCAAAGCTGTCAACGTCTATGCGTATTGTTTTAAACTTAAACTTTGTTTATTTGTTTAAGGAATTATATAAACTATCTATCCATCCATCCATCAGTCTTTCATCGTCCACTGTTGGGCATAGGCCTCCCCCAGGGGGGTATTGCCATAATCACCACGCTTGGCAGGCGGGTTGGCGATCGCAGTGGATGTTTTTAGTACACAGGGGAACGCTGCTGCCCGGTCCCCCGGTAATCCCTTAGTCGGCTTTTACGACTCCTATAGGAAGAGATGGGGTGGAGCTATTCTCGATGCCGGCCCCACATGGCCCGAAATGGAAAATAAACTATATTAATATCAAAATTTTGTATGATTTAAAACATTACCTACAAATTCTTAAGTAGGGTAAGAGGAACTGTCTTGACCGGAGTAAGGGGAACATAATATATGTTCCTCCCAGTTTGTGGCAGAGTCAGCTGTACGGCTAATTTATTTGGATGATTTTGTAGCCTTCTTTTGTAGTTTTTACTAACCATTGAAATTTCTTCCCTCACTGTACTGTTGACTTGAAGGTATAGGTGAAGTTCTGAGTTTCGTTTGAACCAAGGAGAGTCTGAGATTTGCTTCAATATGTAGTTTTGTGCTCTTTAAATTTTATTTTTTTGCTGTCGCTTGCTGATCCCCATAGTTGGAGGCCATAGGTCCGTGTGGGTTTGACGATCGCATTGTACAATAGTAGTTTATTGTCCAGAGACAAATTGGAGTTTCTTCCAAGCAGCCAGTGCATACTTCGGTATTTATACTTTTAGCTTAAAAAGATTCGTTAAAAGTTGGATGGCCATCTTATGTTAAATTATGGCTGAGTAAATTCATCATAACGTGGAGATACGCTATGCATAGCTCGACATTGCCCACTGAGTAACTGATCTTTTTATAAAGCCTCACCCACCAGTACGTGACTAGCACGGAAATCGTATGTAAATACCATTTTATTTTGCTTTTTAGTTTCTGGGAGTATTTTGAAGGCGGTTTCCTTTTTATAAAAAAATATTTATTTATTTTTTGTTCTATTGAAAATTACATGATTACAATGTAACTGTAAAGAACTTTCCAATTTATTTTAATTAATATTGTTAATTCTAGTAATGTGATCTGATGTGATCTATCTATTATATAACATTTGAGACTGATTCATTGTTATAAAGAAATATAAAAAACTTACCACGGAGTTTTTGGTTGTTTACCTCTGGCCCGAACTCAATATGTTTCCCTTACCCCAAATTTCATGTTTGTTCATTATTTATATTATAAACTGTATTTGAATGGAATTGTGTTCATATTTGACTGAAGTAATTTTATCTATTGAATTGGTATCAAACTAAAATACATAGACTATCTATAGATAAATACATTGACTGTTCCTCTTACCCCAACAACCGGGGTAAGAGGAAAACTTTGACTTATTAAAGTACAAATTATTTGTGAATAAAGAAAAAGAGATTTTTAGTAGGAGCGGGAATCGAACCACGCATCTTTTCCAATCCGGGGAAGTGCTCTAAGCCACTGAGCTACCCTACTGACCTTTCGATCATCCCAAATTCTTAATCACATTTGTCTTACGACTAACGCCATCTACCGGCAAGCATTACATGCATCGAATATAGTAAGTTTAATTTTGCAATTAAAATTCATACTATTTGATGGCGCGATTTTTTCAAACATTTTAGATCTATTTCTTTTAGCAATTGACATGCTCCGCTACTTTTTAAAGCACAAATTATTTGTGAATAAAGAAAAAGAGATTTTTAGTAGGGGCGGGAATCGAACCACGCATCTTTTCCAATCTGGGGAAGTGCTCTAAGCCACTGAGCTACCCTACTGACCTTTCGATCATCCCAAATTCTTAATCACATTTGTCTTACGACTAACGCCATCTACTGGCAAGCATTACATGCATCCAATATAGTAAGTTTAATTTTGCAATTGGCACACGGGCCTGCTACTGAGGTTGTGCGGCACCTAGCGTGAAACTATCCTCCTCACGCGAAGGTGCTCATGTAGAATGTTATGAATGCTTCCCGAACAAATCTGCAGTGTATGCTGAATCTATTAGTATGTAATTCGCCTGTTTTCTTAAATTATTTTTTTTACTGCCAGCACACTTTCTTTAGTTATGGGTCAGCATGCTGAAGTGGCAATGGGCAGGCCACATCGCTCGACGAACCGACAACCGTTGGGGAAGAAAGGTTCTCGAGTAGCAACCGCGTATCGGACGGCGCAGTGTAGGATAGCCTCCCACCAGGTGGACCGATAACCTGGTCAAAGTCGCAGGCATTCGTTGGATGCAGGCGGCGCAGGACCATTCGCTGTAGCGTTCCCTTGGGGAGGCCTATGTCCAGCAGTGGATGATGAAAGGCTGATGGATGGATGGATGGAGACTTTTTTCTGTGACAGTCGTCGTGGGACGACTACTCCTTTGTTCATCGCCCAAAGTAAGGCGACCGCACTTGAACTCGCTATGTTAACAGTACATGGTTGCTTTTGAAGGTCCTTCATCCATAAAAGCCATATGAAGTCGATCAAATGACTCATTAGGTTTTAGGCCACCATTCAAATCGTAAAAAATCATCGCACGAAAATGTTCTCGATGCAGGGGGTTTAGGCAGAATCTCATATCTCACATGTCGATCGTATCGTGATCACTGTGATTGGTTGAGAGATCACCGTGATTGGCCAACGGATTAATGCGACATCACGCGTCGCTTTCTCAACCAATATCACAGTAATCACGATACGATCGACATGTGAGATATGAGATTCTGCCTAACCCCCCTGATCCATTTTTAAATGAGACACGATAATTTAATTTAGCTCTTGAAAAAATATGGAGGGAAATTCGAAATTCGAACAATGGTATTTTTACTTTTAAATGACCAAATTTTTCAAAATAATTACAAGTGGCCAGTGCCTTACACAAAAAACTTTTTTTCGCAAAACTTTCTGCGTGGCCTGGTACTAGAGATTATTATAGCGCACACGTGTGTGCGCAAGTACAAGCAAGGCAATCCGACTTGACCGGCTAAAGATCAGACGCAAAATCAACGGCTTTTGGTGCTTTCCGCGGCATGGGGACGAAATACCGCCAATTTCCTAACTCCGGAGGGAAAAACCAAATAACTTTTTTGTTGGCCTGACCCAGGAATCTAACCAGTGACTTCGTAATGCATAGTAGCATACACTACAGCTGGACCACCGAGGCATTTTAAATATCAATATTGAAAATGTATAGAAGCTTATATCAACGTAAAGTATTTCATAAAACATAAGGGGCACTCCGCTGCTACCGTCAAGCCATATAAATTGAATTACTTGCCTTTTACTCAGTACAAAACAAGCAGGAGGCTGTTCATATTTTCTATTAAAACTCGGCTCCAACATAAATTCTAGAGTTCAGTTCCTAATTTTAGAGTTTTCTAGAGTTCAGTTCTTAGTTGTATTTATCTCGCGGATAAATAATATGTCTCGTTAAATCTAGACACACGGTAGCGTGTCAAGCCAAGTTCAAACGAAAAGATCGGCGAACAGTACCGTGTGTAATATTACACGAACCATTTGGAGTCACTTTTCACCACCTCATAACTCAAAAACTATTTCATTTAAACATGTCAAATTTGGCTCATATATTGAGACTTGCGAGAAACATATGTGCTCCAATTTCTACGCCTCAAACGGTTATTTAGATATTAAGGTCCAAAAATCGTCAATTTTATCACTGACTGACCAAATATAGGGCCGTGTGGGGCCGGCTTTAGAATTGTCCCACCCCTATCCACCCATGGGAGTCGTAAGAGCCGACTGAGGGAATACCGGAGGAGCGGGCAGCAGCACTCACTCGAGTATTAACAACTTATTAATTATGTTTTAGCACTTGACATGCTCAGCTACTCTTAAAGTACAAATTATAATTTGTAAATAAGGAAAAAGAGAATTTTAGTACGAGCGGGAAACGAACCTGCGTCCCTTCCTATCCGGGGAAGTGCTCTAATCCACTGAGCTACCGAACTATTTTTAGAAATATCCAATCTCCTCATCACATTTGTCTAAACTTATTATTATTATTTGTCTTAAGTTATTTGACCTAGAAAGTTCAAATTTGGCATCCAGATAGGTAGTTGGGTGAATACAAAGAAATAAATCAGAAACTAGCAAATTTGTATCATTTTATTATAATTATTCAATTAATTGATTCTATTAGGAACACTTACTTATATTAATGTATGTAAGAATCAGAAAGAACTTATAGTGCCTGAATGTAAGAATCAGCAATCAAAATTGATGAGAACTGATCTTTATGTATATTTTAAGGTCTTCGCGTTTTCAAAGGTACAAAAAATATAGAAAATAACACAAAAAAGACAATTATACCGTAAACGTAGGAAAATACAGTACATAGATTAACAAAAACCATTTAGTATTAATTTCATTATGAATAATTACCTCCTAAAAATATCTGTACAAAAAGTAATGATTGATATCCCATCAAAAACATAAATGTGAAATGAGAGCCAAGTTCAATCAAAAACCAAGGCATATATCATAATATTTAACTTTGCTCTCATTTCACATTTATGTTTTTGATGGGATAACTATTTAATTATATAGAGATTTTACAATAAATAATCGTTTTAACCTTATAATATAATATATAAAATAATATTGCTACTTATTCTAGGCATCGAAGTATTCCTCCGCATCATCGTCATTGGGTAACGTGCCCAGAAGGCTGGTAGTATTGCCACGTTGTATGGCAGGTACAACCAGTGTGTTAGCTAAGATTTCTCTGGTTAATTTCTCCATACTATGTACCGATTATAAGAAAGCTGGTAAACTGCCATCAGAAATTTTGCGAATGGCGAGCCCACCTAAGCGAATTGGTAAAGAAGTTTGTGTCCAGGCTCGGTCATTCAGGGCCACATTTAAAATTTTGTACATTGTATTTCATATAATTCTTCGATTTTAGCCAAGATTGAAACATTTTTCCAAAATGGGGAAGAATACAAGAAATTTCACAAAAATGTTGTATTTTCTCATCTATGAAATATTCGAAATCTTCTTCTAAAATTAGGGACCCAAGGAGATGCAGATAGATCTTCTCTATAATTTTGATATTTAGTGCCAAAGTGTTAAATTTTGATAAAGCCAAATCCAATCCCTTTTTTTTGTTAAGGCGGGAAATAATGTTCCTAACCGCACACCCCGTCGTTCGGGGCAACGAACAGGGTAGTGTGGAGCCCTCACCCACCAAAGAAACCCGCCGTGTGCCGTCTCTCCGCCTTTATTGGCGGGCCACTGGAACCATGTTACATTCCTTCGGTGGTCCGCCGGCGGCTTACACTTTCGGGTACCTTTTACTGAGCGACGCATCCGCACATGGAGCGTCGCACCTTCGTGGGAGGCCTTGCGGGTGGCGGACGTTCCCCGGTCCATCCCCCCGCAGCCTCCGCTAGGGCAGCATGAGGCGAAAGTATAAGTATCCTCGGTGATATTTCTATATATATTTTTAGCATTTGACATGCTTAGCACTATACATTAAACACAAAGTGAAAAATGTGAAATCGAATCGAACTTTGTGTTTAATATCCTCGGTGATACAATATGCAAGGAAAAAAATATAGAAAAAAAGCTCCAAGGATAACTTACATTACACAATATAAGTGAAATCTTATCCATAAATCTGAAAGAAAATAATACATCCATCATATTAAAATTAAAAAACACAATTCAAACAGAAATAAATAAACCTATCTTAAAATTAAAGGAAGACATAAAACAGGAAATAAATGTTTTGAATATGAAAAATGAGCAGCGGATCAATGATATAGAACAAATCAATACACAAATAGAACAATTGAAAAAAGAAATCGAAACGCTGAAAAACGAAAAAAGTATAAATATAATGCAAACACCTTACCCCCACAGTATCAGACCCAAAGGAAAAAAATATCAAAAAAAAATAGTGCTGTACGGTTTTGAGGACATATTATTATATGGAGAATCTGAACAAAATTTACACGGTAGAATTAGATCTATATTCTGGGATTTTATGGGTTTGGATGTACTGGGCTATATTGAAGATACTTAAAGGATTGGACGATATAAAAATAGAAATAAACCTTTAGTGATTGAATTGCTGAGCAAAAGAATAACAAAATACTTAAAAGAAAACACTCGTTACTTCCAGGGATCTGGATTATTTATTTCCGAATTTCTAAATGAAGAGGCACGAAATGAGAGAAAAATACTACGAGAAAAATTGCTCCTGGCATGAAGGCAAGGGCACGAAGCCACTATTAGAAATAACCGATTGTATATTGACGGCGAAATTATAAGTTACGACAACGAGCAGAAAAATTAAATAGAAAAAGCGAATTATATAAATAAATAAATATTCACGGACTTTTTTCACACAACGTCCCCTGATCCCAAACTAAGCTTAACGCTTGTGCTATGGGTACCAGATTACGGATATAATACATAAACTACTTTTTTTTTGTAAATACATACATATAATAGATAGAAAACACCCAGACGCAGTACAAATATCTGTGTTCATCACACAAATAATTGTCCCGAGTGGGAATCGAACCCACGACCTCGTGCACGGAAGTCGGTTACACTACCGACTACGCCACGAGGCCCGTCCATATAACAAATCTACTTTTCGGGAAAACAAAGAAACCCATACATTTCGAAAAGAAAGATCAACGTTTTATAATCCTGTTTCAAAATATCCAAACAAACAAGCAACATTTAATGGAAGCATTCGTCCACCAAAACCAGTTCAAAGCTATACCTATGTATTTTTGAAACCTGGCTCACAAATGATAAATTGAGCATGATTAATTTAGGAGCTTGCGGCATCTTATTGTAGAAAAACCTGCGTGGGTGGTGGCGTCTGCATCTTTCTAGAGGAGTACACGGATCACATAGAGCGGTCAGAGATAAGCGACATATCAATCGAATATATTTTAGAAGTTTGTGCGGTCGAAATACCTAATGAGAACATATTATCAATAACAATGTATTGGAATAGAAATGAAGAATATATTTTTTTAGCCAACTTAAAAAATAATATTAATATTTTGAATAATAACCCTAAAACTAACATTCTATTGGAACTTATGTCTGAATATAAATTCTCACAACATATTAAACAACCCACACACATAATGCAAACTACGTCCACATGCCTCGACCTAATATTCACTAACTTTGCTAACAAAACTCTACATACATCTGTGGAGGAACTGGGATTTTCGGACCATTGTGGTTCAATAATAAGTATTAGAGCCCCACAACAATCTAAACTAACTATGTGATATTCTAATAAAATAATCTTTAATAAAAAGAACATAAATACCTTCGAATCTGCATTAAATTTAGTGAACTGGAATGATACTAAATTACATAGTAACATTGTAAACGAGAATTATAACGCTTTTAATGAAATTTTAACTAATTTACTGAACCATAATATACCAAAAATCAAAATTAAAACTAAAAAATATTGGCTTACAAAAGGCATAAAACTCGCGTGCAAAAATAAAAGACTACTAAAAATTTTAAGCATTAAATTAGGCAACCCGATTATTGTTAAATACTCCAAAAAATATGAAAAAATATTAAGTAAAACAATCAAAAAAAAAAGTTATCTTGGCAAAAAAATTGCAATATAAAAAAGTTATCAAAACATCCCAAAATAAAGTTAAAGCTATGTGGAATATAGTAAATGAACGCACAAACAAGATACAACAAATAGAAAAATGTAACATTCAACTAAAAATAAATAATAGCTTAGTTTCCGACCCAAAACAAGTAGTAAACAATTTCAACAGCTTTTTTGTATCCCTCGGGGAGGAGAGTACACTTTCAGTTGGCAGTAAAGCACATGGCTTGCCAGTACTCCACCCCACGGTGAATACTTTCTTTTTAAGGCCATTAGATTTTCGAGAAACTCACAAAATCATAAAAATCTTAAAAAATAAAATAAGTCATAGAATATATGAACTACTACCCTCACTGATTAGACAATGTGCGGACGAACTCACTGTGCCATTATGTGTGTTAATTAATCAGTCTTTCGAAAATGGTCAACGGCCCAAGCCGGGCACGACTCGAGCGTGTGCTGCGCCGTGTCCTCGTCGCTAGCGCAATGGTGACAGCCCGGAGTCACTTCCCTCCTTGCGACTATGTGCAGATATTTGCCGAAGCAACCATGCCCCGACAGCACCTGCACCAGTTGGAAGGAAAGGACTCCGTGCCGTCGCCCTGCCCACTCTTCCAGCACCGGCTGGAGTGCCCCTACGGTCCGAAGACCGGTCCGGGGCGCCTCCAGCCGCGCCCTCCAGCTGGCCATGGCAACCCGGCGGGCGTCGCCCTGCCATCTGGCCACCACGCTGGGTGAGGGACGACCACCCCCCTCCCGTTCTTGCGACGCCCGCCTATACACCTCGGCGAGCACCTCCGCCTCCAGGTCCCACGGAGGGGTTCCGGCCAACGCGCAGGCCGCCTCCGTCGACACCGTGCGGTATCCACGTATGACCCTGGACGCGACGACTCTCTGTGGCCTGTAATATTATCTAAATCCTCTTTTACCTAGCTCCGAATTGTCTTAAAGTTTCTTGAGAAGTTGTCAAGGCTCTTCTGAAGATTGTCTTGAAGTTTTGGTTCTTCACTGGAGGCCGTTGCAAACATTTCAGGTGTGATGTGTTGGACTTCAGGGTCTGGTTCTGAGACCGGGTCTGACCTTCTAGACCGGAAGGGATTGTACGGAACGCTAAAGGGAGTGAACCTTTGTACATGTACGGAATGCTAAAGGGGGTGGATCCTTGTACAAGAACATCTTTTGAGGTATCCCAAGTGTTGCGGTGAATAAATTTCTAGGTAAACACAGTAATAACTCTAGTAGTAATTAGTGCATACAAAACTTGTTCCTAATTAACGTGTTTTCTTATTTATTTAAATTTGTTTCGATCTGTTTCCTACTTAATTTCTTTTAAGACCCCTAGGTAGGTCCTAAATAATTGTGGCGTGACGGCTTCACCGTTACGCTACAGGCCTCCACAGAAAAGCCCTGTTCAGTGCGTCCAGGGACTCCGCCCACACGGTTGCGCCGTACAGCGCCATTGACCGGACCACCCCCGCGTAAAGCCGTCGGCATGCATTGTTGGGTCCGCACATATTCGGCATGAGCCGTGCAAGGGCGGACGCCGCACCGACGAGCTTCGGGGACAGTTGACGGAAGTGCTCGCGAAAGCGCCACCACCCATCCAACACCAGGCCCAGATACTTAATCCAGACCTGCACCCCAATTTGGACCCCGTCCACCGTGATCGAGGCGCCAGCAGGTGGCCGACGTCGGGGCCCATGGAAAAGCAGGGCCTCCGACTTGTCCAGGGCCACCCTAAGCCCTAGCGCCCCGATTCTCCTGACCACCTCCGAGGTCCCTAAGGTGGCCAGGAACGCCGCTTCCTCGAAGTTTCCACCCCAGGCCACAACCAGCATGTCATCCGCATAGCAGATGACCGCTTGCCCGGGGGGGAGCCGACAGTGTACCACCCAGTCGTAACCGATGTCCCACAGGAGCGGCCCTAGAACCGAACCCTGTGGGACACCGCACGACATGGGTCTCCTCACAACGTCCCCTATGCGGCTCTCATAGAGAACGCTGCGGCCCTCAAGATAGTCTGCCACTAGCCGCTTCAGGTATGCAGGCACCCTGTGATACCGGAACGCCTCCCCGATGCAGCTGAATGGCAGACTATTGAATGCGTTGGCGATATCAAGTGACACCGCCAACAGCACTCCACCACCAGCGACGACCGCCGTGGCAGCGGCCCTCAGGCGCATAATCGCGCCGACCGTCGAACGACCAGCTCGAAAACCAAACTGGGCGTCCGACAAGTCGGGTCCGATAAGTCGGGTCTGAAGTCGCGCAGGTGCTGGACGATGCGGGCAGCGAGGATTCTCACCAGCAGCTTACCCGCCTCGTCCAGCAGCACGATGGGCCTGAAGGACCCGACCGAATCCGGCGTTCGCCCCGGCTTCGGCAGGAGTACCAGCCTCCCCTCCTTCCAGAAGTTAGGGAACCGTCCGGACGCCAGGCACGCGTCGAACAGTCCCCTGAGGCGAGGCTCCAGGTGGTCCAGAACCCCCATTTCCGACGCGGTGACGGGCGGTACACTGAGGTATTAATATCATCCCTAAGGAAAATTTCACATTTACTAAAATTTAGTTCCCTATGGATTTAAATGCACCTATTAAAAATTGCAAATCTTTGAGTGGTCGGTATAATGTATGAAAATACTGCCGACAGATGACGCAGGTGTCACCCAAGACGTTAAGTATGAATGTGTTATCGAAATTAGCAGTCATGAGCCATTGTCACGATGGCTGAATTGGCAAAGCATCTGGACGGTATCCAGGAGATGCAGGTTCAAATCCTGCTCATGACGGTTGTTTTCGATTTCACATTTTCACACTTTGATAAATAACCTTTTGGAAGAAACCTTTTAAGGCTGGGAAAAATGTAACTAATCGCACACCCCATCGTTCCCGCTCCAGTCACTAGCGGCGGTTCGGGTCAGCCGAAGGATCGGCCTCCCTGGCCCTCTCCGCCGCTTCCTTCTGCGAGATGACCTTCTTGCAGAAGGCAGCGACCACGGCCCGTTCCTGTCGCTGCCAAGCATCGCTGTGACGACGCTCGGCAGCGAAAGGTCTCCCTCCTATTGCCGCGACGAGTTCCTTCCTCCTATAGAAGCATAAACTCGGGTCATTCTGCTTGTAATGTTGCTCGATAGTAAAAATTTTCTCGTCAATAAATGAAATTTTTCTGTGACCTGTGATTTTACCACCATATTCATTTTAAATTATCGGTTAAATAATAACATGTGATATTATAAGCTGAAAGTCCTAAGCCATCTTTTAAAATACGCAACATGGTTCTAGGTGCTAACTTCATTTTCTGAGATAATAATCTTTTGCTTCTGTACAGAGATTTGTTCGAATTCTTTCCTTACTGGATGGGTGGCTAGATCTTTTATTACAAACAGAGGACGTTTCATTCATATTAATAGCCCGGAACATAAACATTAGACTACCAAGCGAATGGAGTTTCAAAAATACATTTGGTTCTATACCTACTTGATAAAGCTATAACAGCAATTCGGTTCTCTTTATCACCCTACTCCATTTTAATATCACAAGAATATTTAACACAGATTGGCACGAAAATGAGAAAACACATTGAATATTAATTTAAGAATGATAGGTTCCAAATTCAAATATGTAATGTTATCGTGAAGACATGAGGAGGCCGTTAAATGTTAGGTTTTTAAATCTTACTACTTCTAGCGAGGGAGAAAAAGGGATGTAAAAAAGGGGTAAAGCTGCTAGGGCAATTTACCTTCGCCTAGGAACCAGTCAGGCATTTTCTTCCCTTCGTAATCAATTTCGATCTTTTGCGGCCTCCAGCGGTATTTAAATATTGTGGACGAAGCTGTACTGTCGTAGCCCTTGCTCTAAAAAGCGGTGGTGTGTTAAACTCCTGGTTATCACAAACAGTTAGATAGAGACAGTATATATCCTTAATTAGATGCATCCGACAGCGATACAGATGCGATTGTCGCGACCGTAGGCAATCCAATCCTGAGGGCCTCAGGGCTCGACTACTTTCTATATATAAAGAAAAATTAAGAATAGGACTTACTTTTATACAAAACAGAATAGATTAAGAACCGAATACATGCGGCACAAACAGTAACGGTAAATTAGTAAAAAAAAATACAAGGAGTTTCTTTGTAAGCATAATATATTCGAAAGGACCGAGTTATATATCACATTAGGTTTGATGTAATCACGAGGTCGCAAGGACGTTATCGCCCGACTAACAAGACGCTGCCACTGAGAGTTCCAATTCTCGCCTCGACCGTGCCTGTCCTGAATAACAACAAGCCTGACCCTTATGCCACTAAATTTTTAATAATACTGGGATGAAGAAAAACAGATTGCGGACTTTATAATGCTTTTGTAAAATATAAGTATACGAATTACATTTACTAATTTCATAAATATTCAATTTGCATTTATTTTGTAAATTACGCTTTCATGCCGCAATTACTCAGCCGGTCATCGTGAAATATCGCGTCCAAAAACTGGATGGTTCCCGTGGAATAGCTATTTTTGCTTCATTCATCAGGCTTTTGACGTCCACTGCTGGACATAGGCCTCCCCAAATTGGGGGTATAATGCCCACTGCGCTGCACCACGCCTGGCAGGCGGGTTGGCGCTCGCAGTGGATGTTGTTAATACTCGAGGGAGTGCTGCTACCCACTCCCCCCGATATTTCCTCAGTCGGCTCTTACGACTCCCATGGGTGCAGAGGGATGGAACAATTCTAAAGCCGGCCCCACATGGCAAATTTTTGCTTAAGTACCTTATACATAATTAATATGCAGTAAAGTCACACATATTTGGTCAATGTTGAAGTCCATGCAATAAAGTCACCTGCAGAATTTATTGTAATATAGTTCATAACCTATGTAGGTAGATTTTTTTTTTAATACTACGCCGGTGGCAGACGAGCTTACGGTCCATCTGATGGTAAGCGTTACCGTAGCCTATAGACGCTAGTAACACCAAAGGCATCACTCACGCATCATCATCTTCAAGGAAAGGGGTAGGAGTTAGGAAGGAAGGATAATAAAATAGCATACGCCTGTATTCCCTGAAGGGGTAGGCAGAGGTGTATTACACACCCATGATTCGCCAGCTATGTTTAAGTTCCACGTAATAGGGGGCGAGCCTATTGACGTCTACCGGGCACATTTGCAAACTCCGGGCTGCTACTGAGAATTTTTTCTTTTCTATTCGAAAAATCTCAATAACACTGCCCGACCCCAAGACCCCAGGAATAAGGAGAGGATAGTATGGATACCAAGCAGAGGATAGGAAAATGGTTCGGGCCTACGGTGCTCTAACTCACCGTACGAAATACAACGGCAAGAGAACCTAATTTTTCTTCTTTTATCTTTTTTTTTTAATAATGGGTATTTTGGCTGCCATCACGTTTCACGGCAGATGGCGTGTTAAAAAGGAAAAAGTGATTTTTAGTGCGAGCGGGAATCGAACCCACATCTTTTCCAATCCAGGGAAGTGCTTTAAGCCACTGAGCTATCGTACTGACCTATTCGGTCATCCCAATCTCCTCATCACATTTGTCTTTACGACTGAAATCTCTTTTTCCTTATTCACTAATAATTTGTACTTTAAAAGTAGCAGAGCATGTCAAATGCTAAAAAATATAGATCAAATATAAAAAAAATGGTGAATGTTGCAAAAATTTTGTGACTACACAGCATAGCGTCTTTAAATTATTTAATCATCCAGGTACATTTACACAATATAATTTTAATAATATCGCTGATTAACCGGATTACACACAAAAACAGAAAAAAAGCAACTACAATTTGATAGTAGCAATTTCGCTGATATGTGCTCAGCTTAGCCTGTGGATCCACATTGAATGTTATTTATGTATACATTAAATTTCAAGTAAATATTTCTAATGAAATAAGTAATAACAGCGTGATACAAAACGAACTATCCATCTAACCATTAAATCATCTGTTGCTAATGGGAACATCGATCAACGGTCCATGACAATACGAGCACACGGAGAGTTACTAGTTAACTAAGACCTCGAGTTCATATTGAGCTCTGCGACAAATATCTTTTTGATGTTCTTTGAGACTTCCGTAATGTAAGCTCATAATAGGTCCCTTAAAATGTTATTTAACATTTACAATAACACTAATTAAGTTCTGACTCAGGCGAATTCTCTCGAAATCTATATAGGAAAAAGACTTGAAATAAAAATATAAAATGAAAATACTTCAAGCCTAATAGCTAATTTCGAAATCTCCGACTTATTTGACGTTTTAATTTTTATTTATTAGCAAAACTTTCTACATCTTAAAATATATAATACAATAGTAAAAATATTTCATTTACTTATATCCAAGGCTCCGTATAAAATGTTTCTGAGCTCATTTCAATCGCATCATAATTATGTGCGCCATAGTGTAGTCGCCATTACGGCGCTGCAGTGCCTGCAGTACTCCAAGATATCTCGTATGTACTACTCTGTCAAGAATGTACCGGGAAAAGATCAATAATACACAAAAATTTTGTTATTCATCCAAATTTATTTGATCACTTTCAAAGTATGCTTCTTCAGAAACGATAGACTTTACGCCAACGAATAATCCAATCATCAAAACATTTTTTAAACGCTGTTTCCGGAATTGAGGTTAGTTCTCGCCGCGAATTCTCCTTTATGTCTTCTACCGATTGAAAACGGGTGCCACAAAGTGGTAATTTGAGTTTAGGAAAAAGAAAGAAGTCGGCTGGAGCCATATCTGGTGAATATGGTGGTTGCTTGATGGTATTTTTTGAGTGTTTGGACAAAAATTCATTCACAATGATGGCCTTGTGTGAAGGCGCATTATCGTGGTGCAAAATTCAAGAATTTTCATTCCACAAATCTGGCCTTTTTCGTCGAATTTGCTCTCTTACTTACTTACTTATCATCACGCCATTTCCCTTGCGGTGTAGGCAGAGAGAACAGAGTACCAAGAGGCTCTATTCTTGCATACATCTCTTGCTTCCTCAACATTCATAACGCTCTTCATACACGTTCGCCGGTTTCGGAGACTCCTGACTGAGTTGTTGCTCTCTTAAACCCCGCATAACGTTCAAACAAAATTCTTTATTTACCGTTTGACCTTCTGGCAAGAATTCTGAGTGCACAACTCCGCGATAGTCAAAGAAAACAGTCAACATGACTTTGACTTTTGATCGACTTTGGCGTGGTTTTTTCGGTTTCGGTTCAGTTGGAAGTCGCCACTCCGAAGCTTGTTGTCTAGTTTGCATGTCAAACACGTAAACCCACGTCTCGTCACGAGTAACAATGCGTTTTATGAATGTTGGGTCGGAATTGACTCGTTCTAGCATGTCCTCAGCAACTCTCATGCAATTGAGTTTTTGGAAAAAATTCAGGTCTTTTGGGACTAGCCGAGCGGAAACAAATTTCATACCCAAGTGATTATTTAAAATGGTACGGATCGACTCGTGAGACACAGAAAGTTCGGCGGCTATCTCTCTAAAAGTTGAAAGAGGATTTTCCACGGAATACGGAAAAATAGCGGAGATGCCGCAAGCCGTCTAGGTCATGTCGCCTTCAAGTAGGTCAGTGACGTCACAGTGGGCGGGGCCTCAAACCGCAGTTTCAAGTGAACCGTCATTGCGTTTGGTTCGGACGCATCTTACGTGTAAATAAGTATTAAATTCTTTTAACCGTGAAGTGCGCTCTTGATGGGTGTAGAAATGGCTCAGGATCAAACTTAAAACAAAATGGCATAACATTTTATGTGTCAGCAGTTTAAATTTGTAAATATATACATTTTAAAACACATTTTCTTGTTTCATTACAAAGAGACATCTGTTGTCGGAAAGTTGCGTTCTGACCATAACTCACCGATATCGTAATTTTAATATTAAAAAAGCATATTATAAGAATTCGGCACAATGTAAATTTAGTTTAATTTCTTTATTAAAATATTTCAAAGATTTATTGCAGTTACTAGAAATTTGAAAAAATAAAAATGGGAAAATGATGTGTCATCTCTTGGTGAGTATTAGAAAATAATTGATAACAAAAGAGTTTACGTCGTACCAGCGAACCCATCATCTATATATATAAAAATGAATTTTTATTTTCCTTGGTCATCGCATCATGCGTGAACGGATGGACAATTTCGCTAATTATTTTTTGTTGTGTTTATTATTGTCAAGAGAAGGTTCTTATGAAAGAAAAAATTAAGAAAATTGCGCATATAATTGGAAAATTTCAGAAAACTTAGCACGTTTGACGACTATTTTAACTTAGCACGTTTGACCGTTTGCAAGTAATTGAATGCTCATAGCTAAGACAGGACAACGTCTGTCGGGTCAGGTTCTTTTTTTTTTCTTGTTATTTGTTATCATTTTAGATTCCCGGTTTATATAGAAATTAGAAACGCATGATACGTTAGGACTGCATGACGGAAATAAATTGTGCTAATAGGGATGGATTAATTTATCCCAAGATTTTTAATTTTAATTTTTTAATTTTCCCCTTCAGCGTAGTGGTAGCCGTCCCTTTTTTTTTAGTTTTCGCTGTGGATATGCATTTACGCATCTCCGGTGAGAACGTGGGGGTATGTAGAGCTCGCCGAGCTCTCGGATCTTAGTTGCGCCCGGAACACCCACTAAAACTACAGCGGCCCTTTCCGCGCCTATTAGCGGGGCGCCGGAGGGTCATCTTTCGACATTCTACTCCAAACGCCCTAGGCGGATGGCCTACTGGTCACACCCTGGTGTCATCAAGGCGAGCGTAGCGACGCGCGCTGTCTCCTCCGGCAGGCCAGCAGAGGTCTGTTCAACGACCGGGGCAGCCACAGTGGACCGTGCAGCTGACTTCATACGGGCTGGTTCAGTTGGTCTGATCCCCGCCAGCAGCATAGTCACCTCAAGCCGTGTGAGCTTGGCCTCCAACTCCGTCACCTGAGAATTCCGTCGTCTGTAGACGCTGTGTCTCCTCATTGGTGGAGCACCTGGCCAGCGCCTCACCTTCTTGTTGTCGGTGACCACCTCCTTTGCGGTGCACGAAGGTTCCCTTGATGTTTGTGGAATTTGTGGCCACCCTGTTAGGGATGGTCGCATGGTCCTAGGCTCTCTTTTTCGGATCCGTAACTCACAGGGACTTAACGTCCTCTTTGGACTCGCGGATCTTCAGAGAGAGCTGCTTGACTTCCTCTTCGGCTTGCAGCAGATTTCACCTTCGGCGGGCTTCGCTCTACAAGCGGCAGCCTCCGACACAATTGGCCCCGGTGTAAGAGGCTGCGTAATTCCTCGCCCTCTGCGGACAGTGCGCGCCTGCGGCGTCGGTTTTATATATAGAATTTGTAGTTTTTTTTAGACTAGAATTTTTGAAATCTGTCCAGTAGTTTCGGAGCCTATTCAATACATACCAACAATCAAATCTTTCCTGTTTATAATATTAGTATAGGTGCACTTCCCCGGATTGGAAAAGACGCGGGTTCGATTCCCGCTCGTACTAAAAATCTCTTGTTCATTATTCACAAATAGTTTGTACTTTAAAAAGTAGCGAAGCATGTCAAATACTAAAAAATATAGATCAAAAATGTTTGGTTCTCTGTACTTTGAATTCTCTGGTATTCCGTAGTACGGATTCGAGTGTTTTCGACAACTTTTTAACAATACTATCTACTTGTAGAATAAAGGTCACTTTTGTATTGAAAATAATTATCACGTTGCTGATCGTTTGAACTTTTTTGGTCAACCTTCAGACGCACCGGCTGCCACTTGAATCGTCTAGGATCCTTCGCTCCGCTCTGGGTTCAAGTAAACACTTTCGCTTTTAAAATAGTTGTGTGCTGCCTCGGTAAATAATCTTATAGTCTGCACCTGCGGGAAAGAATGATTTTTAGTCTACTATTACTTTAATCTATAAACACTTGTCTGTTGTAATTGTTTCCTAATATTTTAATTTCCTGTCACTTCGAATAGATAATAATACAGAATATGAATATTATGCTTAACTTATTGAATATTCATGAAACAATAAGGCTTGGTTGTGTTTGACAAAGGTCAACATAATATAATTGATACTGTAACAACTTTCATACTAACTACAAAATACTAAACATTGCCCTTAATTGACGTTTTAAATTATACACAAAATATACATCCCATCTATCCATCCATCAGCCTTTTAACGTCCACTGCTGGACATAGGCCTCCCCACGAATGGGGGATAGTGCTGTAATCGCCACGCTTGGCAGGCGGGTTGGCGATCGCAGTGGATGTTGTTAATACTCGAAGGAGTGCTGCTGCCCACTCCTCTGGTATTCCCTTATTCGGCACTTTGTTGTAATAGGGGGTGGTCTATGGACAGAGTAAGCATAGGAGGAAAGGGTACTCTGTGGGTGGAGCTTAATGGCGCGTGATGTAAGAATCTAAACATAGCATTACGCCTGTATTCCCCGAAGGCGTAGGCAGAGGTGTATTACACACCCACGACTCGCCAGCATGTTTAAGTCCCACGTAATAGGGGGCGTCGTGTGGGGCCAGCTTTAGAATTGTCCCCTTGTCTTGTCCTTCTCCACCCATAGGAGTCGTAAGAGCCGACTGAGGGAATTCTGGGGGAGTGGGCAGCAGCACTCCCTCGAGTATTAACAACATCCACTGCGATCACCAACCCGCCTGCCAAGCGTGGCGATTACGGCACTATCCCCCATTCTTGGGGAGGCCTATGTCCAGCAGTGGACGTTAAAAGGCTGATGGATGGATGGATGGGATGTATATTTTGTGACTGTTACTGAGAATTGTTCTTTTTAAGAAAAAGCTCAATAACATTGCCCGACCCGGGGATCGAACCCGAGACTTCATGATTAGCAGTCGCATACACTACCGCTACACCACCGAGGCAGTTATATTTTCTACATATATGAGATATCTTTTACAGGGGCACACTTAAATGAAAACAAACGTAACATCGTGTAATGTTTACTCAGGTTTGTTATTTAAACATTTATGTAGATTGTTTACGTGCCCTCAAGGCAGAAATACCTGCGTAAAATGTTTTATATAGTCATTACATAATGGCACCACCCATTGAGTAGGTGAGTTCACTTTATGTTTGATTTCAATCTGTCACTAGTCTATAAAAGTCTACTAAAGATCTGTTTGCCAATTTAAGTTTAAAGTAAATTCAATTACGGTTTCTATTTCTAATCAATATATATATATATATATATATATATAAGCGATTTACCACTCACAGACTCATCACGATATCTCCGAAACCGTACGTCCGATTGACTCGAAATTTTGCATAGATGCTTCTTTCATGACTTAGACGCTCACTAATAAAGGATTTTACGAAACTCCTATTCAAAATATATAATATATTTTTATCTAATATCTTATTCAGACTTCTACACTCATTATCACAACAACACAAAAACAAGTCACATGTCAACCGTTGCTATGGTAACCATTGATGTGGTTATTAAAGTACAAAAACATCATGCTAAAAATTGAATTTAACAAAATAATTTTAGTTATGTTTATGAGAAGAGTATTTGGCATTAGTTTAATAGTTTTTTTAGACTTATTTTAGATATTCCGATTTCTATAATATTTCAATAAGCATTAGTGTAATAGTTTTTTTAAAGACTTACTAAAGATTACAAATTATTTGTAAATGTGGAAAAAGAGAACTTTAGTGGGGATTCGAACTGCGTCCCTTCCAATCCGGGAAAGTGCTCTAATTCACTCAGCTATCGCACTGACCAACAGCCATACCCAATCTCCACATCACAATTGTCTTTACGACCCACGCCACGTATTTTGAATAGATCGGAGACGTTCTTAAGGCCAGGTTAAGAGTACTCGAAACCAACTAGCATGCATGAAAACGCTAATGAAAGTAGATGAAGCGAAAAGTGTGTGTCAGGATCGTAGCAAGTGGAGAGAAGTATCTGCCTACCCCTACGGGAAAAAGGCGTGATAATATGTATGTATCATTTTATAAAATAACTACTCCTATTCTTGCTCACCCGGCGAACTTCGTATCGCCATTTTTTTTTTCGTGAATATTTTTAAAGTACTAATATCGCTATTAAAAAATAGGGGTCGGCAGTAGAAGGGTAAAAATTTAAGGTTTTGTGTATTTTATATATTAGACTAGCTGACCCAGCAAACGTTGTTTTGCCATATAAATTATTTCTACATCGGCAGTAGAAGGGTGAAAATTTAGGGTTATATGTATTTTTTAATGCCAAATAATAATAAAATAAAAATAAAATATTTTGTCTAAAAATAAAAATAAATATTTATTGGTGGGTCACCCTTATCATTTAGGGGTATGAAAAATAAATGCTGCCCGATTCTCAGACCTACACGATATGCACACAAAATTTCATACAAATCGGTCTAGCCGTTTCGGAGGAGTTTGGTAACAAACACCGCGATACGAGAATTTTATACATTAGATAACAACTTTTAACTGCGTGTGTGAGCTTTATGACACTATTCAGAAAGAACGAGAGAAAAAGAGACAGTCAATGAGTTTTTCAAAAGAGATTTTGGTATTATTAGGCACATTCATATACACAATACTAAACGAAATGAGTGCAGGAAAGCGTAATCTACTCTCATACCCACTTTTAGTGCCTAATTGTGCATCTGTGGTGCAGCGGTAGTGTAAGCGACTGCTGATCATGAGGTCTCGGGTTCGATTATCGGGTAGGACAGTGTTATAGAGCTTTTTCGTAAAAAGAAAAATGCTCAGTAGCCGCCCGGAGTTCGAAATGTGCCCGGTAGACGGCAATAGGCTCGCCCCCTATCCCGTGGGGACTTAAACATAGCTGGTAAATCGTGGATGTGTAATACATCTCTGCCGACCTCTTCGGGGAATACAGGCGTGATGCTATGTTTTTGTTTATACATCAATGTTTATAACACATAAATTATACTAGGCTGTACGGCTTTATGGTGAGTAAGACGGTAAGTTTGCCACGCCCTGAGTGGTTGGCGTGGTAGCCTATAAACCAAAGGCAACCTTCGCGAGTAATCCACCCCAAGAAAAGCTACCTCGTATGGCTTTCAAGAATGAAGAATGATGAAAAGGAATGATGATATAGAGGAGATGAGGAAGTGGTTGTTAAAATAATATGAAACAGTACTGACGCAACTTCACTTTTCATACTACAAAAAAAATTAATCTGCATTCTGACAAATATAGAGCAAACCGACAGCTGTAAACCCTTATTCCAAAAATATAAAATTCTCACCCTTCCATGCATCTACATACTAGAGATATGTAAATTTGTCAGGAGATATATAACCTTTTTCACAAGACGCGAAGACAAACACAAAAACCGAACACCAAGACATAAGAATATGTTAATGTTTCCAACTTCCCGCATATCTCTACACTCCAATAGCCCCTACGTAATGTGTATCAAAATATACAACAAATTACCAAACTCGATTAAAGATGTGATCAGCGACACAAGGTTTGTAGACAAACTGAAAAAAATGCTCATCAATAGGGCTTACTACACGATTAATGATTCTTTGATTGATAAACACATGATTTAATAAATAGATAGATACCATATGCATTACGAATTATTCTAATATAATTAAGTAAGTAGTACATTTATTTTCAATCACGGTTTTATATAATAAATTAATTTGTTAAAATAAATAACAATAATATATAATACTTTTTTATTATAATAAATTTTCTGATGGTTTATTAATTTGAATTTGCGTTGGTCAGTAGTATAAGTAGCATGAATTTATTATTGTAGTGGCATTTACAAAATCTAAATTAGAGTAATCATACCTATTGAAATATGTTTTAACGTAATAAAATTGCATTTGCGAGTGTTATTTATGTTCATAAGAAAATCGCATTTAACGAAAGCGACATAAAATAAGGTGGTAGATGCCCACCGTATATGTCTATTTGTCTGCTTATTAACATTTTAGTCAAAATGGAAAAAAATAAAAGAGAACTTTCTTAACCCCTATTTATTTCTGAATTATTATTTGAGAATCTGAGTCTGATACATTTACTAAGAAACTTTTTGTTACAATCAATAAGGTGAAGCAGTAGCATCATTTTATTTCGTTAGTTTATAACATACTTGATATAATTCTCAACTAACATTGCAGTGTCAACAAATTTAGCCCGTCAGTAAATAATTATTTAATTTCGGCCATTTAAAAGCTTTTGTTCTTGCAATACCCCCTTTACCTGTGTCCATACACATTCGCCGGAACAGAACATAAAATAAGCCTAATTAAAAATATAGTGGAAAAATATTTAACAATTCGATTTCACCACATTTCAAAATTAGAGGGAATTACAAGAACCCCTCAAAGTAAAAGACAACATTATAAAAAAACTACTCAGCTTATGGAATGTTAGACATTAGGTACTTATAATAAAAAAGTAAACAAACATCTTTTTCTTTTACTATATACCTACAGTAGTCACAACGGATCTTTGTGTCTCTGAAGTTGGCTGCAAGACGCTGCGTAGTAGCCATTTTTGTGTCGCAAGGCATGTGCGTCTTTTACAGTTTGCATTAATCGAAAGATATTCGATTATAATTTAACAATAGTAATCGATAATTATATAATTCATCGATCGTAAGATGTGGATTCTTCTAAATCTAGATTAAAGCTTATTCACTGAAATCGCACGTATACCTACTTTTTATTGAATATAAAAAAAATAGAACCTAAATACTTAGATTTAAATATGAAAACATTATGATCTCATTCGATTGTTTTGTTAAATCAAGTAATAACATTTGAATTGGTCAGCACTTATCGTATGATTCTGTTAAAATTCCCACTTCGCGCTCTGTGCCTAACTTCAGAGACGCAAAGATTTGTTGTGACTACTTGTGACTACTATACTCTTTCTTCATACAGATTTGTGCAGTAAGTTTTAAATAAATAAATACAGTAAAACAGCATTTTTCTGGCTACTATTTACCTTTTCAAATAGTACGGTATATTTTATATACATTTCCAATAAATTTGTCTGCCAATCTGTATTTGTTAAATGATAAATTTGGCTAACATGGTATCCCTAAATTCACTCACACATAGATAGCCGCCACCATTACCTTGCCTCAATTCTGTCTTAGCGAGGCGCAGTCCGTTTCTTATACGTCCATGGTTACCACCTACTATATACATTGTGAAATGCGAAAATAAATGAATATGAATATGAATAGGAAGGGAAAGAGGGGGTGGTTTGGTAGGTTTCTAATTTAGAGATAGAAACATACATATTTAGACATTTTTGAATTCAGTATGTAAAATTTTATTTTATATTTGATAAAATAGAGGCTGAATTTAGAAATTAAATCTTTAACGCTGACGAAGTCGTGGGTATCAGCTAGTACTATATATGGGTAATAAGTATTTTATGAAACGTATTTTAAAAGTACTAAGTCATTAAATTTTAAAGTTTCCTTTTATTCGAAAAACCCTTTCATGTCGCCAGTAAGTAGTGTCCAGTAAACCAATTTTTTATTACATTTTATTGCTACAATGGCATACAAAGTTAAAAAGCTTAATTTTAGGCTGCGCTCTTGCTGCCTATCAGTGCTACTAAATCCAGTTATTTACGTATGAGTTTCATACACGTTTAGGTGGGTTTGTAGTGGTTAGATAGTTTCTGGGATATCGTACAAAAACACAACACACAGTCTACACTATATTATTCAAAGTACTTACAGTTTACGATAGAAGGCACAGCGGAGCGTATAAAAAACAGTTATAAGCACAGGTATAGACAGACAAGCGAAAGCATAGGAACACTAAATTTAACTAGTTATAAGATACTAGCGTTCAATCGCGGCGAGCGTATATGGATAACAGCAACAAGGGCTTCGCGTCACAGAAAAGTCTCAACTGGCTACGTGACCACTGCGCGAGCGCCGGGCCGGCACTTCAAAACCTATTATGCGGTGCGCGCGGTCTAGAGATAGCCGGGATTGAGAATATCGATGTCGATATAAATATTATATCGATTATCGATGTTTATATAATTGTGTAATGTAATATAATAATATATATGTAGTTGTATAGGTATATAATTATGTATGTATGTAATATTGTATGTATATAAATGTATGTAATGTTGTATGTATATAAATGTATGTATGAGCAGGTAGGCCACACCACCCCCCTCCAGAGACCGTCAAGGGCGATAAAAATCAGGAAACTTAACGTGTCGGCCTGAGCGAGTCACATAGTTTTTCAGTACGTCTTGTGAGGGCTGACCATTATCAGGGGATAGTATGAACGCGGGTTTTAATCGGTCGATCGATACGGTGATTTCTTTATTTTTTTTAAGTATTTTAAATACTTTATCCCCTCTACTGACTACCTTGTGTGGCCCAAAATACGCAGGTTGGAGTGAGCCGCGCATTGCGTCTTCACGAAGGAAAACGTGATCGCAGGTCTCGAGTTCCTTATATACAAATACTGCAGGTCTGCAATGACGAGAAGTTGGTGTCGGTCGCAATTTGTCGGCAAAATTCTTGAGTCTAGCGCAAAATTCTGTAATGTCAGTCGTACTGCTAATAGTTGGCTCAAAGAATTCGCCGGTAAGTCGCAGAGTCTCTCCGTACACCAACTTGGCTGAAGAAGCCTGTAAATCTTTAATAAGCGGTTCTTATGCCGAAGAGAACCCATGGCAATGACTCTGTCCACTTATTGTTTGCATGGCATACTATTGCCGCCTTTAATTGACGGTGGAAGCGTTCCACCAATCCGTTACAGGCAGGACGGTAAGCCGTTGTACGTTTATGTTCGAAACCAGCCAGTTCCGACAGACTTTGAAACAAAGCTGGGGGGTTAGACCGAATCTCATATCTCACGATTGATATCGTATCGTCTCGCTTGTGATTGCTAGAGAAACCGACGCGTGACGTCGCAATAATCCGTTGGCCAATAACAGTGATCTCTCAACCAATCACAGTGATCACGATACGATCGACATGTGAGATATGAGATTCTGCCTAACCCCCCCTGATTCGAACTGGCGGCCCCGGTCAGTCGTTATGACTGTAGGACAACCAAACCGCGCTATCCATGTCGATAGCAAGGTTTTAGTGACGGTTTCGGCGGTCATATTCTCGATGGGGGTTGCTTCTGGCCATCGAGTGTAGCGATCCACGACCGCTAGACAATAACAATAGCCTTCTGAAAGAGGAAGTGGACCTACCAGGTCGATGAGTATTTGTTGGAAGCGGGCGCGAGGTAAGATGTACGTACTAAGCGGTGCAGTCACATGACGATGGACTTTTGTCCGCTGGCAAGAAATACAAGCTCTCGACCACTCCCTGCAGTCCTTTCTCACGCCTGGCCAAACGAATCGCTCGGCTACCAATTTAGCCGAAGTGTTTGCACCAGGGTGACTTAGGGAATGCAAGCTATCAAATACCTGCTTACGCAGACATTTTGGCACGAATGGTCTGGAAGTTGAAGTACTGGTATCAGCTTTTGAAGGCTTAGTGCTGAACCTTCGCTCAAAATCCTTTCAAGCTCAGCGTCGGTTGTTTGGCCATGCGCTAGTGTTTTAAGGCTTACTGGTGCTCCTAGTTCTTCGATTCATGACAAAGTGTCCGCCACAACATTATCTTTGCCAGATATGTGTCGTATGTCGGTGGTGAACTGGGCAATGAAGTCCAAATGCCTGTACTGCCTTGGCGAGCAGTTGTTCTTTCTTTCGTGGAAAGCAAAACTGATCGGATTTTTGTCAGTATACACGATAAAATGCCTTGCTTCCAGCATGTGCCTGAAATATTTGATAGCCTCGTATATAGCCAATAGCTCCCTGTCATAGGGTGAATATTTAACCTGCGACGGGCTCAGCTTTTGCGATAAGAAAGCTAACGGCTCCCATGCGTCTCCTTTATATTGCTGCAGTACTGCGTCTATGGCCTTATCAGACGCATTGGTTACTTCAGCAAGCTGGGCAGTGCAGTCGGGATGAGCCAATAAAGTGGCATTTGCTAGACTCTCCTAGCAGGCTTGAAATGCGGCTAAGGTGTCTCCGGTGAGCTGAATTGGCTGCGACCCTTTTACGACACCTGTTAGGAGGGCATGTAGAGGAGCCTGTATCTGGGCAGCTTGGGGAAGAAATCTCCTATAAAAGTTCAACATGCCTAGAAAGCCTCTGAGTTGACGCACTTTGGTGGGGGCAGGGAAGTCTCGTACTGCTTGCACTTTTGACTTGAGATCTTGTGCCCTTTTGATCTATATTTTAGCACTTGACAAGCTCAGCTACTCTTTAGATCAAAATGTTTGAAAAAGTTTTAATTGCAAAATTAAACTTACTATATTGGATTATTGTATGTAAATGCGTTCCGATAGAGGGCATTGGTCGTTAAGACAAATGTGATAAGGAGATTGGGTATGTCTAAAAGATAGTACTGTAGCTCAGTGGATTAGAGCACTTCCCCGGATAGGAAGGGACGCAGGTTCGATTCCCGCCTGTACTAAAATACTCTTTTTCCTTATTCACAAATTATAATTTGGTCTTGTGCCCTTTTCGGAGATCAAGTAACCTAAAAATACTACCTCGCTAGAACCAAAAACACACTTAGACGTGTTCAACAACATGCCGTACTCCTTCAATCGTTTGAAGACTTGGCGTAGGTGCTCCTGGTGCTCAGATTCATTCCTAGAGTAGACAAGAAAATCATCTAAATAGTAGTATACAAAGTCTAGTCCTCTGGTAATTTCATCCACAAACCGCTGGAATATCTGTCCCGCGTTTCTAAGATCGAAAGTCATAAAAGGAAACTCGAACATTCCGAACGGTGTGGTGATGCTGGTTTTAGGAATATCGTCAGGGTTGATAGGTATCTGATTATAGGCTTTTTCGAGATCTAGTGTACTAAATACTTTACAACCTGAGATACTATGGGTAAAATCTTGAATGTGTCTAATAGGATACCTGTCCGGGATGGTACGAGTGTTTAATTTCCGGTAATCGCCACTAGGACGCCACCCGTTGTCTTTTTTGGGCGCTAAATGCAAGGGCGATGACCACGGGCTCTCTGACGGTCTGGCTGTTGGCCAGCATAGACTGAAACTCTCTTTTGGCTGTATGCAGTTTATCCAGAGCTAAACGACGGGGAGGCGATGACACTGGAGGGCCAGGAGTGGTGCGTATGTAGTGTACTGTGTTATGTGGTGTAGTGTGATGTCTTCCGGCTGGTCGTGTTATCTCGCGGAACTCGGCAAGAATTTTGTGATACCGTGTCTCTCCGGTGACAACCTTTACTGAGGACACATTAATACAGTTACGATAGCGTCGCTATTGCTGTAACAGAAGTAACGTTATCTATTAAACGCTTATTTCGACAATCTACGACCAGGTTATAGTAATTTAAAAAATCTACACCTATTATCGGTTTCGTCACGTCCGCTACAACAAAACGCCATACAAAAGTTCTACGTAAGCCTAGGTCTAAATCTAAATCAATATAACCATATGTAGCTATACTAGAACCGTTAGCAGCGCACAAGCTATATTCAGTCTGAGTACGATGATCACGCAACGCTGACCTTGGATAGACACAAAGATCGCTGCCCGTGTCGATTAAAAATTGTGCCTTTGAAGATCGGTCGGTGACAAAGAGGCGACCTGTAGCTGTAGACGGGCAATCAGTTGTCGCCATTACCGACCGCCTTTGGTATTTTCCGCTTTCAAGTCACAGGGGCGCACGGATTTTTTGGCTTTATCACCGAATTTGCTGTGGTACCAACAGACCGGGAACTTCCTGTAGCTGGATTGTGACCGGAGCCTCGAAGAATCACGGTCGCACTACCTTGTGCGCGAACGTGGCCTGCTATTTCTCGCTGATGCCATCTGCTGAACCTGTCTCCGTAGGTCAGCTACTTCCTTGGTGAGGTCGCTAAGGAGTGAGCTCGGGATTGCGTCACTAACAGAGGCAACCTTCGGCGTAGACGATGTGAGGTCGTTTACTCGATCCGCCAGGTCAGCTAAGTCCTCGAGTGAAGATATGGCTGGTTGGCCAGCCAGCACTGTCTGGATGCCATGCGGGGTGACTGATCCAAATTGCTTTCAGAAAGTCATCAGCTACATCTACGCCTGCAAGACCTTTGAGGTGGCGAAGAAATTGCAAGGGCTTACGGTCGCCAAGCTCCTCGTGCATCAACAATTGTTTGATCTTCTTTTCGTTCGAAGCAGTCAGACGCCTGGTTAGCTCGCTCTTCAACTTATCATATTTATTAGCAGCCGGTGGGTTCACTGTAATATCTTTAACCTCTTTGGAGTATTGGTTATCGAGGTGGCAAATTACGTAATTAAATTTCGTAGCGTCGTTGGTAAATTATCAGAAATAGTGAATTAGCCTTCGATTTGTGCAAACCAAATTTCTGGCTCTTCAGGCCAGAACGGTGGTACACGTACACCGACTTTAAAAACATCTGTTTGATTTATCGACATATACCCATCATTATGATAATTTTGCGCCATCTTGAGGTACTTTATTTTTACTCCCTTCCATGTTCAAATAAGGGTCACCAGTTTAGGTGGGTTTGTAGTGGTTAGATAGTTTCTGGGATATCGTATAAAAACACAACACACAGTCCACACTATATTATTAAAAGTGCTTACAGTTTACGATAGAAGGCACAGCGGAGCGTTTTATACACAGTTACAAGCACAGGTACAGCGTTAGGAAAATAGAAACAGAATAGACAGACAAACAAAAGCATATAAACACTAAATCTAACTAGATATAAAATACTAGCGTTTAATCGCGGCGAGTGTATATGGATAACAGCAACAAGGGCTGTTATGCGGTGCGCGCGGTCTAGAGATAGCCGGGATTGAAAATATCGATGTTCATATAAATAATTGTGTAATGTAATATAATCATATATATGTAGTTGTATAGGTATATAATTATGTATGTATGTAATATTGTATGTATATAAATGTATGTAATGTTGTATGTACTCGTATATAAATGTATGTATGAGCAGGTAGGCCAAACACGAGATAAAGTAATAAATTGCCGAGATTCGGTGATTTATAATACTTTCTGATATTTACGCGAATGTTACACATTTTGAAATAAAACTACGTTTACGGAATCTATCGCGTTTACTTGATTTTACTACTATCCCGACGTTTCGAATACTTTACAGCATTCATGATCACGGGTGGACTTAGATGATAGACGTCCAAGGCTGATATGTTATTTCAACGGTTTCATCTACTCACAGTATATGATTATACAAAATTTTTGGTTTATTTATTTTAACCCACCTAATATTCGTTTAGAAACACAGTGAAAATAACTACTTCAAATTTTTATGCTTACAATGTATGAGACCTTAAGTTAGTATATTAAAATGAGTATAATACTCCTCTTTAAATTGTAAAATTTTTGTTTTTATTTAGTGCTCAAAAATTCTACCACAAACTACCAATTACTACCATTAAGAAGACAATCTTGATTATTAGTTTATATTATCAAATATATTGATTTTGCCAAAAGCTAAGACTAAGAAGCTACCACCGGATCGGAACGCGACCTGACTGGGAAAGATCCGGCCAGAAAACTCAGTAGGCAACAACTTAACAGTTAACAGTTGTGATGTGATAATAGTAAAATCAAGTAAATTCGGTGATTTATCTCAATCTCAGTTTATCATCTAAGCCGACCGATATGCAACTGTCAAGGTCGCCAAATCGTATTAATACACTTATAGGTAGGTACTATTAGCCTTTTCCCGCGGCTCCGCCGCAATCAAAAGCTAGTTTTTAATTTATATCTCAGGTTCTCGATAAAATAGAGGAATAAAATGTATACATTTTTACCAATTAATTTATTTTATGTTTTATTATTCTTATTGCTTTTATGAACTTATCTTGTGTTTTTGCATGCTCTCTTTCATCATCACTTTGTTTTATTGTTGTTAAATTATTAATACTCGGTCATTCCTTTTTTACATGTCGTCTTCATCAGTAATTTCAATGGCACTTGACCTTATATATTTCTTGTTTTGTATTTAAATTCTGTAATAGTGTACATTGTGTTGGTGATCTTATAAATAAATAAATACCAGTTTTTAAGTCTAATCAAGAGCTACTAAATAAAAATGTTGCATCAAAATCTGTTCAGTAGTTTTTGCGTGATGCGCGGCCGAACAAACAGATAAACAGACAAAAAAATCTAAAAAAATAGTTCGTGTTCAGACACGCCTATATAGCCTAATACAGCATTTTTCTCTCATATATCTTAAATTACAGACACATCTCTGTTACAGCTTTATAATAGTATATAGATTAAGCTATATTATAATCTTAACTTAAATCCTCTGTTAACAGAACAAGTACTCATAAATGTAATTATATAATCAAAAATATCTTGTATAGCTATAAGAAAGTTACTTGTCAAATTTATAATTATGTTAGAACTTCAGCTTATTACATAAAATATATTTAACTTTTAATTGGACACATTTAAAAAAAGTTTAATGAGCCTCATATTTTATATTGATTTATCCTATTTTAGTCGATTCTTTTTACAATAAGTATCTCTTTGATGAACAAATTGTTTGTGAAACTGGAATACGAGAGCTTCTCCTCTAGCTACTCTCAGTAAAGTAGCTGAGCGTTTAACTAAGCTTTAAAGTAGTGACGTGCTAAAATACAGGATCACAATATCTTTATGATTTTTTTCATAGATCATAATTTTAAAGATTATAGTAATGAAACGCTCTAATTATTAATTAGTAGGTACCTTTGATTATATCAGCTTAGCTGTATTCGATTATAAGCTTAGCTACATTCAGTCAAGAAAGTATTGGGAATGGATGATTTGTTTATGGTTCCAAGTTCAAATTTTTGATTTTTTTGTTGTTGTTAGATTGGCTCAACTGTTATCCATTTTGGCGCGGAGTTTGAGTTGCATCTGTTATTTATATTAAACACAGTGCTGGTTTTAGTTATATCATATCTAGTGTGTATTGCGAATTTCATAATGGACGAAAACATCGAACAAAGAGTTTGTCTTAAATTTTGCATCGTCAATGGAATTTCGTGTTCGGAGTCACTGAAAATGTTACATGTGTTTGAAGGCTTACGGTGAATCGACTTTATCAAAAACACGTGCTTATGAGTGGTACAAAGCGTTTAAAAGCGGTCGAGATGTGATGGAAGATTTGCCTCGCTCTGGTAGGCCATCAACGGCTGCAACTGAAGTTAACATTGCAAAAGTAAAGGAAATAGTGACTGAAAATCCTCATTCAACTTTGAGAGAGATAGCCGCCGAACTTTCTGTATCTCACGAGTCGATCCATACCATTTTAAATAATCACTTAGGTATGAAACATGTTTCCTATCGGCTAGTCCTAAAAGACCTGAATTTTCTCCAAAACCACAATCGCATGAGAGTCGCTGAGGACATGCTAGAACGAGTTAATTCCAACCCAACATTTATGAAACGCGTTGTTACCGGTGACGAGACGTGGGTTTACGAGTTTAACATGCAAACTAGTCAACAAGCTTCGGAGTGGCGACTTCCAACTGAACCGAAACCGAAAAAACCACGCCAAAGTCGATCAAAAGTCAAAGTCATGTCGACTGTTTTCTTTGACTATTGCGGTGTTGTGCACTCGGAATTCTTGCCAGAAGGTCAAACGGTGAATTAAGAATATTATTTGAGTGTTATGCGGCGTTTAAGAGAGCAAATTCGACGAAAAAGGCCAGATTTGTGGAAAGAAAATTCTTGGAATTCGCACCACGATAATGCGCCTTCGCACAAGGCCATCATTGTAAATGAATTGTTGTCGAAACACTCAACAAACACCATCAAGCAACCACCATATTCACCAGATATGGCTCCAGCCGATTTATTTCTTTTTCCTAAACTCAAATTACCACTTCGTGGCACCCGTTTTCAATCGGTAGAAGACATAAAGGAGGATTCGCGGCGAGAACTGAACTTAATTCCGGAAACAGCGCTTAAAAAATGCTTTGATGATTAGATCACTCGTGGGGTCTATCGTTTCTGAAGGAGCATATTTTGAAGGTGATAAAATAAATTTGGATGAATAACAAAAAAATTGTGTATTATTGATCTTTTCCCGGTACTTTCTTGACAGAGTAGTATATTAGTTATATTCGAAGATAGAGCAACGATAGCCTGGTGGTAAAACCAAAGACTGCAAAGACAGTAGTATCAAGTTCGATCCCCAGTGCAAGTTTTAGACCTCATACAGCACACACCTCTGACTTACCAAGATTTTTCGAAATTATGTGTGTATATATGTTTACAATTTGTCACTGCTCGGTGAAGGATAACATTTTGACGAAACCTACTAACCTGAGAAACCTTTGCTGAAGGACTGCCAACCCATATTGGGCCAGCGTGGTGGACTATGGCCTAATTCCTCTCACTAGAAGAGGAGACCTGTGCCGAAGAGTGAGACAGAAAAAGGGTTGAAAAAAAAAATAGCTTACCAAAGATTGTGTATCTGTTTTATCATAAAGTAACTACTATTTGCCCTTTACAAATCCACATATCATATGCATCATCCTCATCAGTAATGAATATGTACATCCCACGAAAGCTTTCGAAAGATGTACCACAGGAACAACAGTAGAATAAGGAGCTCCACGGAATATTCTACCGAGCCTTTCATGGCCCCGACGTAGATTTTTTAGCGATATATTTATTCAAAAGTTAAATCTTTTTATTATAAACTTTAGCCATATTATTTATACTAATTATTAAACGCCTCGTAAGCTAAGCGTTGAGACGGGTACTATTCTCGTTTTACACAGAACAACTGAATTTTCAAATTTAAAATGTCTCTATTTATCATATATTGCACTTGTAAAACAATATATACACACACATATCAAGAAAAAACACTATCTTTGACACTCATGATATTTTTTATACCATTTTTGTTATTTAAACTAGTTAAAATGCTGTTTTAAAAAGTTCTGTCTTGGACGTCCGTTTGTTGTAGGTAATGTATGTTAACACGATAACAACCGAAATACATTACTAATCGAGTCTTTTTTTTTTCTTTTTA
The DNA here is from genome assembly GCA_948253155.1 of Leucoma salicis. Lineage (NCBI taxonomy): Eukaryota > Metazoa > Arthropoda > Insecta > Lepidoptera > Erebidae > Leucoma > Leucoma salicis. Next base: position 18,959,278 of record OX411818.1, read on the forward strand.
ACTTGAGTATTACTACGAATATAGCTCTATTACTTTTCACGGTCTGATTCGATGTGGTTTAATTGTTATCAAATAAACAAAAAAATACTGAATTTTTATGCTCGACGCGACACTAAAACCAGTACTATACCTTTCATGAGAACTATTTCTATAGACCAATACAGAAGTACTTCTTAAAATTAGCGCTATATGGCGTATAAGACATGAAACCCACATTAGTACTTTTTGAAATTAGCGCTATCTATGTGATTTATTGAAAACCACTGAGTAAGACCAATACATTATTAGTTACTTATCAAATAATCAATTTTATTGTGAAAAATGAAGATTATGAGGCGTGCAGTTTTGGATTTTCCAAAGTATTTTAAAATATTCTCATGCCTACTATATTATATAGATATAGGTGCGCTGTAACAATGTTTTGGCAGCGAACTCGATAGATTCATTTCAGGTAATTGAACTGCCTCTGTGGTGCAGCGGTAGTGTAAGCGACTGCTGTTCATGAGGTCTCGGGTTCGATCCCCGGGTCGGGCAGTGTTAATGAGATTTTTCTTAAAAAAAACCATTCTCAGTAGCAGCCCGGAGTTTGGAAATGTGCCCGGTAGACGTCAATAGGCTCGCCCCCTATTACGTAGGACTTAAACATAGCTGGCGAGTCGTGGGTGTATGATACACCTCTGCCTACCCCTTCAAGGAATACAGGCGTGATGCTATGTTTGTGTTTTAATTGAATTGAAAACCTGATGGCACAACAATCTATGTACCTATAATATTTCTCAGAGGTGTTTGTTGTTTTCACTGTATACTGTATGAACATTTCATTATTATTATTACATCATTTCGAAGATTGTTTTCTCTTGATTTCAGAATAATAGACAAAGGTAATTTTATCGTGTACCTATATCAAATTTTGAGAAACACTTAAAGCTTTAACTATTTGCGAATTGTGCACATATTTAAATTACACAACGGGTCTATTTGGCGTATAGTGTACATAACAAGAGATGTATGCAAGAATAGAGCCTCTTGGCACTCTGTTCTCTCTGCCTACCCCGCAAGGGAAATGGCGTGATGATAAGTTATAAGTGTACGTAACGTACAAAGATTAGTACGTATAACCAGAAAGTAACGTACGTAATGAACTTTTGTGTTACGTTTCCATTGCGTTATAGAAGCCATAGGACAAGGGATAACTGTTATGTAAAAAACTCCTATAACATTTAACCATAGATTTTCTATATATTAATTCTATGCATTAAACAACATTCACAGAATTGTGATAAAAAAGTCAGAAGAAAATCAGTTAGCTATAGTCAATTTGCGTGTGGCAAAAATATAATTCAAAAATATTATAAACGGCGGCTTAGTCGCAGGTAGCAGCTATATACTGCTAACAGCGACAAAGCCCGCGTGGATTTATTAGTTTGGTTTTCTTTCCACAATAAAAGTAGCCTAAGCTATTCCTTATAACATTAGCTATCTGCCAATGGAATAATAAATGGGCCGTAAACTGACGTATTGATATTGTAAAGAACGCGGCGCGGGCAGCGTGGCAGGTAGAATCTAGTATGTAAAAATTTGATAAACGTTATTTATTTTACGATTACACACACAAGAAATATCCAGATGTACCTAAATATCAAAAATGTATCGTCGATACCTTTATATTTTAAAATTAAGCGGCTCTCATATTAAGTTTTGGTTTGTCCATGTGATGACAGACTAAGAATAACAAGTGTCACCACCTCATTCATTCCTTTTTTTTTTTTTTTGCGGGAAAAAATGTTTCTAACCGCACACCCCGTCGTTCGGGGCAACGAACAGGGTAGTGTGGGGCCCTCACCCACTAAAGAAACCCGCCGTGTGCCATCTCTCCGCCTTTATTGGCGGGCCACCGGAACTATATTACATTCCTTCAGTGGTACCTCATTTATTCCTGCGGGTGTCGTACAAGGTGACTAAGGAAAGTAAGCATTTTTACCCATTGCGTTACTGGTGGTAGGGCTGGGTACCAAGTAAGAGTACTCACTTGCTATCCGAGGCCCAAACGGTGTGACCGGTCATGAAGCACATCAGGGTGTTTGGCTGTAACAGAAGAAAGCTGTTTATTCATTCATTTCATATCTGAGAAACGAAATGGTGCGCGGTTAGTATTATAAGAACGCTAGCCTTACAGCTTTATTATAGTAGTTACCTATAGATTAGACAAAATATAAAGGTCTTGCATTTAAAACTTTAATATTATAAAAGACCTACTTAACAGCCACCCACCTCATTCTCAGCACCCTTATAGTTTGATCTCCTGAGTTCAATAGACTAAGACCGGTGTAAACTTTAACTCCTCCCCTTCCAGTTTCATAATAATATAAGTTTTTAAGACTGAAATATAATTGTGTACGATTACGGCTCATCGTTCAAAATTAAATTAAAAGTAAAAAAATCTCAAATGTTGTTAAAATTCAACAAGATCTATTTTATAAGGAAGACATCATCTGTATCCTAACTATTATAAAACTGCAACAGATCTGTGTCTGTACATTTAAGATATTTGAGTAAAAATGACTGTAGGCATGTCTAGGCACGACCCATTTATTTTTAGATTTTTTGTCTGTTTATCTGTTTGTTCGTTCGCTCATCACGCAAAAACTACTAAATGGATTATGATGCAACATTTTTTATTTAATATCTTAAAATCTAGTATATATTTTATCCTGCTACTATATCGGAAACCTGAGATATCACCTAAAAACTAACTTTTGGCTACGGCGAAGCCGCGGGTAAAGCTATAATATTATAAAACTCTAACAGACCTTTTTTATACTATGTGGGTCGCAAATAAGCATACAGCCCAACTGTTTGTAAGCAGTTACCGTGACTATAGACGCTAGCAACACCAGAGGCATCACTCCGGCGTCGCCATCTCCAAGGAAAGAGATAGGCGGTGGATAGGAAGTATAATAAGGAGTGTATAGGTAGGACACCAAGGAGAGGATAGGAAGAGTAATAATAATAGGGAAGGGGATTGGGCTTCTGGCGCTCACACTCACCATACGAAACGAAGTAGGAGTTTTCCAGGAGATGCAGGTGCAAATCCTGCGTGTGCGTGTTATTTTCGATATCTCACGGTTTGCGTTTATTTATATGGCTAAGAATGTCAAGTGCTTCAAAATTATATAAAAATATCAAAATGTTTTCTTAAACATAAAGGGAAAAATGTGAAATCAAAAATAACAGTCACGAGCAGGATTTGAACCTGCATCTCCTGGATACCGTCCAGATGCTTTGCCAATTCAGCCATCGTGACAATTGCTCCTGACTGCTAATTTCGATAACACATTCATACTTAACGTCTTTGGGTGACGCCTGCGCCATCTGTCGGCAGTATTTTCATGCATTGTACCGACCAGGTAAACTTAATTTTACAATTAAGATTTTTACCTAATAATACCTACGCAAACCCTATAAATATTTTTTCATGATGGCTGAATTGGCAAAGCATCTGGACGGTATTCAGGAGATGCAGGTTCAAATCCTGCTCGTGACTGTTATTTTCGATTTCACATTTTTCACTTTGTGTTTAATATATATAAAAATGTTTTCTAATGTATTCAAATTGAAATTTTGGTTATTACCTATTGTTCTTACAAGATGTAAGCAAAAAAAGTCTAAAATATCTGTTCGCGGCTCTCTATTTCGCCCCTTATTTTTTTCTAAACTTCTCACCTGATTTTGAAACGGTTTTGACTGTCATTAAGGTATTTTTTCAGTAGGTCTGACGGCAGTACATGTAACATTAGAAGACCTTTTTTATATGAACTGTTTTTTGCGTATATAGGAATACGCATTTTATTTATCATTTGTGACGACTCACATATTTTATATTCGTAGCTGACGGGGATCACTGAAAAGAATTAAAAACACTATCACTAAAAGTAACATAGTGGCTAATAATATATTGAATATAATAATACTCAATAAGCTGAGCTTTCTAGAAACGCGACTTAGATGCGCTCACTTGTCCAAAGATGTTAAAATATAACAGAATTATCAATAACAGAAGAGCTCAAGTATGAAATAAGAGCGAACGGTGCAAAAAGAAAATCACAATGCTAAATTGTAACAATTTCACTGGGACGGAAAAGTACTTTTGTGTTTCGATTTCACGTCTGTTTGCACATAGATATCTAGTATCTGATGGTGCTGCGGTCTATGTAGTTTTTTACACTTTTTATTCCAAAAATAAACGTATATTTTATTATATTTATAATGAAGAACATATTATACGTGAGATCCATGTTAAAATCGCTGCTTAACACTTTTTTTTCACAACCCATCACTGTCTCAATATTGAGCCCAGGTCTCTTCTCAAAGTGAGAGGGACTGAGGCCATAGTTCCCCACGGTGACCAAGTGCCGGTTGGCAAACTTCAGTTGTCGAGAAAACCTCTCAGGCGTACTGGTTTCTCACGATGATTTCTTTCACCGAGCAGCGATAATTAGTTAATAAATGCACACATAATAGTGCGTGAGAAAAATATTGAATAGGGTATACAGATGTATGGATACTTGTCTGCTCATACATTCCATTGTAAATATCGGTCACAGTGTCCAGTAGCGTATTCGGAATACCTTTTATAATTTACAGCATGTTGCTTGCTATAATAGCTCCAGTGTTAAAGTCATTAAGAACGCTTTTAGTTTGCACCGTATTTTTCAACTTGCTCATCGCGGAGTTTAGTGTGTTCATGTGGCGATTAACTATTTTGAGTTGTAGGTTCATATCTGTTTCAGCTCGTTTTAGAAAATTGTTTTCAACTTCAATAAGTGACGTCTGGTTTCCCCCACAACGAAGTTAGATGTTTCTGATTATTTCGTATCAGTGTAATGTCCTTGCGATATTGCTCTGCGAAACGTTCATCGAGTACTCCAAACAAGGAGTTTGCAACGTATCCCAGGCCGTTGATAAGACCTCGGCGCCGACGCAGTCTAGCAGGTCGTGTGCTCGAATGCTGACTTAGGAGAGCTTCGTTGTAGTACTCCAGTTCTGAGAACGCGTGCCGTAGCTGGAGTACAATTACCTCACAGTGAACTTGATCTTGAATGGTGTCACATGTTTGTTTGAGACATTTAATGTATTTATCAAATGTGTTTATTGATTGCCAATAGGTATTTGTGTCATAATAAACTACAATCTTCCAGTCATCTTCAATAAATCGCATGTTTGCTATCTTATCAAAATACAGGCTTTGATTTTGTTTAAATGGTGTAATATTCAGATTGCACTCAGAGCTTGTTATCAAAGTAAAGAAAAACATAAGGGCAGCGACCACGGATACAAGGCTGTATTTGCTACTTTTTCCATTATCATACTTTGCTTCCTTTGACCTCCTTGTTGGCTTTATCATCTTGCTGCTCTAATTCCTTTGGTTGCGGTACAACGTCTTGTCGCGCCAATGGTTCCTTACGTTCTAGCAGGACTGAAAGTTTTATTACGGGACGTTTCAAAGTGCCGTTTTACGTTTTTAAAGTCACAACTCGCACGCGACTGTCGTTGCCAGGATGTAGTTCCACTACTCTTCCCATTGGCCACTTGCCTGGTGGTAGGTTATCGTCGTGGATGAGTACTATATCATCGAGCTTGATGTTAGTTTGAGGTTGTTTCCACTTGCTTCTCACAGTTAATTCTGTCAAATATTCGCTACGCCACCTTTTCCAAAAATCTTGCACTTCACCGAATAAAATCCACCCGAGGCGCGTTTCTTGCGCGATCGGGCTGCTCACTGTATTACGAATTGTATTTTTCTGTAGATATCAACACCCAATAGCAGATCCACGGGTTTGCTGATGTAGAACTGCGGGTCGGCCAAATGTATGTTATCTAAGTATGCTCATGATGGCCTGGAAAATGTGGTATTTGGAATGTTTCTCGTCAAACTATTCATTATCAGCACGTTTGTTGTAAACGTGTAGTCGTCACTCCGTGAGGTACAAGTGATGCTCAACATTCCCTTGCAATTGGTGTAGTTCTTGCCAACGCCTGTTGTCACGCCCTGACACTTGTGCCGATGTAATTGTAGTTGCTGCGCTGCATTTTCGGTGATAAGTGAAATTTGTGATCCTTGAACGATTAAGGCGCGCATTTTTCTCTGCAATCCATTGGCTCCTGTTAGCAGGACAATTGCGGTCGCTAAAAGTACAGTTGATGCTGTCCTTTTCTGCACCACGTGAGTTGCTTCATTTTGTTCTTGCGTAAGTCCGGAAACGTTCGTTGACGTCACATTGTCATATGAGAACGCGCCATGGAGAATTGCGTTATGCTGCCCATTACATTTTTTGCAACGTTTATTTGACATATACTTCTTGCCATCATGATTGTATAAACAATTTATACAATAATTGTGGAGTGAAATTGTTTTTCTTTTTAGAGCTGGGTCCATTTCTTGGAACTGTTTACAGTAAAATATGCCATGACGATCCTTGCATACTGGACAGGACACAGAAGGAGCCTTTCCTGACGTAGCCTTGTTGCTAGCGTAGTACTGCTTGTCCTGGTGTGCTTTCGACTGGCCTGAGCCGTTTATTGACTTCGGCAAGCTATCTTGTTTACGACGAGCTGACTCCATCGAGGCGAACTTGTTTTCAAGAAATTCCAAGAATTCCTTTAACGATAGTTCTTTAGGTTCTTTTAGCGAGGTACAGTATTCACACAGAACTTCAGAATCCAATTTTTGGCTTATCAGGTAGACGAGTATCGAATCCCAGGTGGTAATATCTATACCTATGTTCTTGATTCCATTTAGACACTCGGATGCTATGTCATGAACCCGCTTGATATTGTTTGACGTCACTTGTTGCATGACAGGAATATTTGTCAAGGTGTTCATATATTTTGAGAAAATCATTTTCTTGTTATTGTAACGGTTATTTAGTATTTCCCAACACGTATCGTAATTTTCTGTGCTAATTGGTAGGTGCTAAATGAGACGTTCTGGTTCCCCTTTGACTTAGCGTTTTAAAAACTGCATCTTCTGTGCTGCAGATAAGCACGGGTTACCGTGTATAGCCTCTGTAAAAAGGTCTTTATAAGAGACCCAATTTTGATAATTCCCGTTGATTATAGGGATATCAAGTTGTGGTGTCGCCTTTTCTCTATGAACGACGGACCATACCTTGCGATTTATCTCTTTCTTGATTTGGAAATAGTTTTGCTCATGCTGTGTATATGAGTGCTCGTAACTTTCATCTATGTCATCGAATTCACTATCGATTTTCCAATGGAGAGAATCGATTGCCTTCCAAAGTGCTTCTATAGTTTTTAGAAAGTGATTGAACTCACACTTTTCTTCTACGACGGTTAAATCAATGTTGACCAGTGCTCTAGAAAAAGCCTTGAAGTTACTGGCTTGCTTCCGCAGCTTCTCAGCCAATTTGCTATTTGTTCCTCTTGAAACAAACTCTGGGCCCAGCGTTGGACTTGAACGTTCCGCCTTACTTTCAGAGACCGCAGCACCTGTTTGACTGCCAAGTTAATACGGTTTTATTATGCTTGCTTTCTGAATCGATTCACGCACTTCATGATAGTACTTCTTGGTTACCTCGTAGTGATTGCCTACGAAATAATCATAAGTACGGTCGTCATACATACACAACTTTTTGATCTATATATTTTTTAGCATTTGACATGCTCCGCCACTTTTTAAAGCACAAATTACTTGAGAATAAGGAAAAAGAGATTTTTTGTACTAGCGGGAATCGAACCCGCGTCTTTTCCAATCCGGGGAAGTGCTCTAAGCCACTGAGCTATAGTACAGGTCCTTAGACCATCCCAATCTCCTTATTACATTTGTCTTTACGACCAGCGCCATCTATCGGAAGCATTTACATGCATTAAACCGATATAGTAAGTTTAATTTTGCAATTAAAATTCATACTATTTGATGGCGCGATTTTTTAAACAAACAACAAATAGTATGAATTTTAATTGCAAAATTAAACTTACTATATCGGTTTAATGCATGTAAATGCTTCCGATAGATGGCGCTGGTCGTAAAGACAAATGTAATAAGGAGATTGGGATGGTCTAAGGACCTGTACTATAGCTCAGTGGCTTAGAGCACTTCCCCGGATTGGAAAAGACGCGGGTTCGATTCCCGCTAGTACAAAAAATCTCTTTTTCCTTATTCTCAAGTAATTTGTGCTTTAAAAAGTGGCGGAGCATGTCAAATGCTAAAAAATATATATATCAAAAATGTTTAAAAAATCGCGCCATCAAATAGTATGAATTTTAATTGCAAAATTAAACTTACTATATCGGTTTAATGCATGTAAATGCTTCCGATAGATGGCGCTGGTCGTAAAGACAAATGTAATAAGGAGATTGGGATGGTCTAAGGACCTGTACTATAGCTCAGTGGCTTAGAGCACTTCCCCGGATTGGAAAAGACGCGGGTTCGATTCCCGCTAGTACAAAAAATCTCTTTTTCCTTATTCTCATACACAACTTGTCATGATTTTTCTGAAACTCGTACCAATGACTGTCCAGAACTTCAGTTCGTTTCTTGATATAGTCAGCAGGTTTTCGTTCTGAGCTATCATTTTTGAAATTAGTCCTAACTTGTTGAATGCCGTTGATAAGAACCTGCTGTCTTTGTAGCAATTCTTCCACTTGGTAGTGAAAAAATATTTGAAAACTCAAATAAGACTTACTTATTGATTTTTCTTAATGCTTGTTAACGCCTTGTTGCGTTTGTAATTGATGATTGATTGATAAGTACTTCTTGCTTTGATTCTTGATAGTAGCCTTGATGCTACAAAAAAACCTTTCAGAGGATTGCTTGCTTTGATTCTTGGTAGGAGACTTGATGCTACAAAAATCCTTTCAGAGGACAGCTTGCTTTGATTCTTGGTAGTAGACTTGATGCTACAAAAATCCTTTCAGAGGACAGCTTGCTTTGATTCTTGATAGTAGTATAATGTTGTATATAGGTTCTAGTTACATAGAGAGGAATGAGTGTACGTCAGTATCGTATGAAATGATATTTATTTCTGAGTTACAAATAATCCTTAAGACTAGGTAATACAATGATGCTTACTTAGCACTACTTGACAACATATTTAGCAACGTTATATTAGCCTTGATGCTACAAAAATCCTTGGAGAGGACTGCTTGCTTAAGTCGCTTGATCTGTGTATGTAAATGTTCTTGCACTCTCGTGAGGTGTGTGCGCTCTTGTCTCAACTCACGTTGGTGAGACCCGCTTGTGGGAGGCCAACGGAGCCGATTCGCTACCACCCGAAATACTTAAAAACACAAACATTATAACACTCGAAGGACCACGATGTATGGGCACTTGTCTGCTCATACACTGATTTCTGAGGTATAATGATATGCTACTCAGAATATATACTATTATGACGTTTATTGTTACATGATTACAATGATACTGCGACGTATTAACTACTTTAATATACACAATACATGAAGTTATATTGGGTTTATTTGCTAACATTGCTAATTAATTATTGGTAACTGTGCGATCTAATCGTACAACAGACAATAACTCAATATATCAAAGCGTTATAAACAGCATTATCAAAATTAAGTAGGTAGGTATTTTTGTTTACGAAGTTCTCAAGTCACGATTCGATTTAAAAGTTGTACGAGTAGGTTCCAGAGGATTACGAATAGACATAGCAAAACATGCCGTTTTATATCTGTTAACAACAAATGATAGGTAATGAAATGGCAAAGTTTGTTTTGGAGAACAACAGGTTTTACGCAGAGTAAAAGCTAAGTAATTAAAAACAGAAATAAAATGAAAATCAAAATCGAAGGAATATAATTATGAGCATTATTCTTCTAATCTTTACAGAGTTTCTTTCGTTTATTCAATACTAGCTGTATCCTGCGGCTTCGCTCGCGCAAATAAATAAATATTGAAATATTAACGATTTTGTTAAAAAATACTGTCTGTAAATGAAATTAAACTAATAAAAAATACTATAATAAGTACCTCTTTGTAAACAGCATTTGCAGTGTTTCCTTTTACGTCTAAAACTCACTCTGGTGTATGCAACATAAATATCTCCGTGTGAAAAGCAGTCCTTACTTGAATCTATGCCAGTCATTTTCAGTGACTGGCCTAGGGACTTGTTAATTGTCACGGCAAATCACACATTAAGAGGGATCTGTATTCTTTTATATTATTTTAATTTGCTTTGGATACTCTGGAATTAAGGTATTCGTGGATTGAAAACATTTCCTTCACCACGTTCGGTAATTACTGTGGCTCCTACGACGTTTTTATAAAGAGCTTTGATTTGGAACTTTGTTCCATTGCACAATTTAGGTGATTTAAAATTTCTTAATAACATTACTGGTGATCCAAATTTAAGAGTGACTTTCCATTGAGAAACACAGTCACTAACTATATACCAGGCGCTTCTTCTTTTAAATTAAAGGGTGTTACAATTTACGTATTCCTAACTCATTGTGCTCTACAAAACGGATTTATCTTTTCGTAACGTATTTTTATCTGTATTTTAGCATTTGACATGCTCAGCTAGGTACTTTAAATAACAAACTATTAGTGAAAGTGGAAAAAGAGAACTGTACTGCGAGCAGGATTTGAACCTGCATTCCTTCTAATCAAGGGAAGTGCTCTAGAGCGCTAAGCCATCGCAGTCACCGACGGCAACTACTAATCTCCACCACCCAATTCCTTTTAGATGTCTATACGTTTCGTAAATTATCCTAGAATCATACTTCATACCAGAAAATTCTGTCTCGCCTTATCGATCGTATCTCTGGAAATTTCTTTTTTTTTTTTGCATGTAGTGGCAGACAGGCCACGTTCCATCTGATGGTGAATGGTAACCGTCGCTCATGGACTCGACTATACCAAGAGTATTGTCAAGCCGCTGCTCACCAATTCATTTCACAGATGAAATGAAATATAAACGGCTATCTCCTGCTACAGCCAAAATGCAACGATGTGCTTCATAGCCGGTCGCACAGGAGATGGTGGTACCAACCCGCTCGGGCCGGATACCAAGTGAGTAATCCCACTTGGTACCCAGCCCTACCACCAGTCGTGCAATGGATGATAATTGCTTACTTCCCTTAGTCGCCTCATACGACACCCATGGGAGAGAATGGGGTGGTGACACTTGCATTCTTAATCCGTCACCACACGGGAAAAATTCTCTTCGTACCTATAAACGGCTGCTTGTAAATATTCAGGTAATTAATTACAGCTATTCTGTGTGCCTGTAGATGGTTTTATTGATAATTAATTACTGCAGCTCTGTGAACTCCTTTATATTTAGTACCTATTAGTTTTTTTCAGCTATATCTTTCCAGTAGCATTTGTAAATCTTATGCAAAGTTTTGTAGGATTCTCCTTAAAAATGTGTACTATATCAGAGATGTCTGATTGAAGATAGGATGTAACAGATCCATACAAGGCTATTCTAAATGTCATTGGGAGTGGTTTTGTATTTAACTAAACCGAAGACTTTTTACGGGGTTCCCTTCTATGCAAAATTTCTCATAATTACTATATACTTACAATATCGGATTTATTAATCCGGCTGCTACTAGCTCACATACACCTCTATATATATGAAATACTGCCATATCAACAAAGTATTCATCGGAGCTATTATGGTTAACACCATCAGCATCATGGGACATGATAGAAAAATCATCTCAGTGAGTGGCTACATGAGCAACTATCTCTTCCCGCACCTGTCTAGCCAAGACTTGAGCGTTACATAAAAGATAGTAGGTACTGCCCTCTACTGGCAAGCTCCGTCACCAAAGAAGGAAAAGATTTATATTTAGCATTTCAATCGGAGGCCGAAGGAGCAACACACTTACGTACAACACTTTTCTTGTAAAGGCGGGTACGAAAACAAACACGGCAACAAAAGGCCCTCCCCGCATGTCAAAAGGACGTTCGTTGTTACTTTAGAAGAAGTGCACTGCATACACACAAAATCATCGTGATTTGTCACATTTCATGAAACCAAAATGTTGACCTTGCTAAGTTATTTCGCTTGTGTAACTAATATTGCTTATAAAGTACGCATGTATAATACCTTTTTAGAATTTACATAAACTAGGCATGTTTTTAAGATAATGGACAGCTATAGCATAGTACTTTTTTTCACAATGTTAAAATTTTGACATAAAGAAAAAAATTACTTACAAAGTTCTTAAAATGTAATATTTGACAGTATTTTACATTAATACATAGTATCACGCCTGTATTCCCTGAAGGGGTAGGCAGAGGTGTATTACACACCCACGTTTCGCCAGCTATGTTTAGGTCGCACGTAATAGGGGGCGAGCCTATTGCCGTTAAAGTTATATAGAAAAAGGAATCAAAAGTAACAAGCATAAATCATTTTTTCTTTGTCAGCTAAATATTTTGAATGAAATGTTTCATGTAAAGAAATCCTATTCACTTCTACCGAGCACATTTCCAAACTCCGGGCTGCTACTAAGAATTTTTCTTTTTACGAAAACGCCCAAAAACACTGCTCGACCTGGGAATCGAACCCGAGACCTCATGATCAGCAGTCGTTTACACTACCGCTGCACCACAGAAGCAGTCAAATTACATTAATAATATTATCTAATATATAATAATCTAATATAATAATACAAGTATCCAGGAGTCAGATACAAAAAAAAGTACATTAAAATAAGTTACTTTGTTGAAATGATGAACGAATGAATGAACAAAGAACAAAAATTAAAAAAAATACAAAATTGTTTACCGTTTTCACACCGATGGCGATCCTAAAATAAAAAGTCGATTTTCTTGTAGCTTGACACACGTGGGTGGGAGGCCGGTATCTAAACCACTCCGCCACCTGTGCAGTCATTGACATGAAAGTTTCATATAACCTTAGATACCTATTCACTTATATATATTGAAATTTATATAACAATATCCTTGAGTGGATTACTATCTTTCGGATGTAATCGGAGTGTCCTGGATCGATCGTACCGAAGCAATCACGAAGGTGACAAGCAAATTCCAAAGTATCCATACTTTGGAGTGTAAATTGAAAGATGTATATGTCGTAGCGAGATCATAGACTGGGCATTTAATGATGTGAACCCTGACCTAAAAAACCCAACCGTTTCATGACATGCCACAACAAGAAGTGACCAATTCTAAGATATGGCCAAGACATATACCGGGTGTAAACGCCATCACACCGATAACTTTGGTCAAAGATGTCACCAAATAACTGTAATAATATACCCCATAGAATTTTCATCGACAGCGACGGGTTACAAAGTAAGCAATTTTTAGCCGCCATCGAATCATTAACAACGCTACTAAAAACACGACGAAGGTTTCAATCCTTTGTAGTTTTTAGAGCAAATTGGTGATTAAAGGGTTTATTATCTAAAATCGATTTTATATATAACAAAATAACGATGTCATTCAATTTAAAAAATAAAAAAGGAAATTAGTATTTTCATGAAGAGAAGAAAGATACAAAGGACATTGCTCTGCGTCCATTAATAGTTCGCTCTGAAAAAACCTTAAAACAAAATCATGTGTTGTATTAAAACACATTACTGAATTCCCATACAGTTATCATTTAATAGCGGACTAGCTGGAAAATCGTACTATTACAAAAACTGTCTCTGATTTTGTCTCTGTCTCCGTTTTAAACTTATAACAATGAAGCTGGAATGTAAATGGATCAGTTTACGTATGACAGTAGATTGGTGTTTCACTACCTCTTGTTGTAGTTTTCAATTCAGTTGGATTATAATCCTAGAGTTGCGTATTTCCGACGACCTAGCGGATCTTTTTTAAATCTTCACAGGAAAAAGGCTAATTGCAAAAGTGTAATTCAGATTTAAAAATAACCTAGCAATGCATAAAAAAACAACAGACCGATTGTATTGACTTCAGGTAAACATGGCAGGCGCATCGGATGTACCTTCAAATACTGTTATTCTTCATTATGACATGGAGCTAGTCCATGTTAAACGGAAATATGCAATTTGTAATATAATAAATACTAATAATTATCATAGCCCCGATGCTACTATCGTATAGGCCGAAAAATGGCAATGTCCTTTCCACCACTTAGGGGTTCAGAATCGAGAACTGAACTATCAATTATTGGTACGATATCCTTTACACCGCAACATTCGATTGTCCCAAAACTAAAGTAGGTAGGTAGGTATGATAATATTAAAATATGGTATTTATAAAAAAAATGCTTTTTTTTAATTTTGTCTGTCTGCTCTCCAAAACATCTGGACTGATTTAGACGGGACTTTCACTGGCAGATAGTTGATGTTATTACAACAACTAAAAATAATGAATAGGTACAAATGAAAAATGTGCCTCAAACAATGATTGAAACAAAAACAATGCCATGCCATACAAAACTACAAATATACTCCGTGCTGCAAATAATTAAAACGTTCAGGACTTGTCCATTGTCGGAGCTACATAAACTCGAGTGTGATCTTAGTGCTTAGATTGCTTGTCTGGTCTGCGCCACCCGCGGCCATAATTACTACAGTAGCTCAACTACGTCAGGAAAATATTGGCTTTCTTTTTCACAAAATACTTGTAATCTGTGTGTACTTTTCGTACTAATTATTAGATGTACACGCAATTAAGAGTATTTCTTTGACTATATAGCAACAGGATCCCTGTCCCATGAATCATATATGATAAATAACAATTAAATTTCTATTGTGTCTACAAACGGACAGGGAATTGGTTAATAAATTATTTTTAACACGCTTTTATTAGCTTCGCCTGTATCTGTGTATGTACCTATATATCTATGTAACGGAATCTTTGAACATGATTTTGAGCCACTTCAAAATGTCTAAACTGATCAGGGACAATGTCAAATGATAAAATAAAATCTTGAAAAAAATATAGGGTACTCTCTACACGTAAAGTTAGGTCTTTTAAAAATATGAAATCAATCTTTCTAATTAGGGATCCGTTTGTGAAATACTAAGCCGCTAATTTTGGTGAAGTGTTGGGCCATCTGGATGGTTATTTTTTAGGATATGTGAAAAAAATTGTATTAGTATAATTATGAAGAAGTTAAAAGGAAAATTATAACAGCTAAGTAGCTATATTTATTTTAAATTGAAGTATTTTGATGCTGTTTTGAGACTAAAAAGAAGAAAATAAATTGTAGTTTAAAAAACAAAACAAAAAAAACGGGTGTAAAGTAAGTACCTATTCGAAACGTCGCGATCAAGAGAAAGTCCTGTAAACGAGATAGATTCCATAGCGTTATTTTATTTCATAATATGTAACATTCACGTAAATATCTGAAAGTAAATACTTATACTAGTAAATACCTCTAATTTTTCATCTTCACATAACCTCCTTTATATAATCCTTGTTTACCACCTCCTCATCCCTTCCTTATCATTTATTCTCTGCACCTTTAGATCAACTGCACCTTTCTCGCAACCTCACAAGCAGACGTTGATAGTGACTTTACTTAATACTATGTATAGATATATATACCTATTTGTCCAATTATGAAGTCCATACAGGCAAAATCGCGGGTAATTCCTAATACCTACTTGATATACACATGGTATAATGTTAATCTGAAGTTCCATTATGTATTTTACCACATCTTGCAATCTGTACATGATTTGCCTCAACCTCAACGCCGTAATTAAATAACTTCGGACTCTTGCAAACCCTTAGTAAACCTGTCGAAACAGATATTTGCTTGAATAGGGTTTCATTTAAACTTTTATGCGTGAATATATCGTAGGAATGAGTTCTAAACCAGAGACTACATATGTCATACATTTCTACCCCAATCTGAAATTGTATTAAAATTATTTTGGGTACAATCGCAAACTACCTAAAAAATAAAGAAACCGTATTGTCAACTAAAAAGTGGAGCCACTTTTTAAAAGATGTGTGAGTGAAAGTGTTGTCACCTGAAATATAATTTAGGTAAATTTTTAAAAGTTTTATGTTTAAAATATAAAGGAAGTAAAAGTTATAAAGTAGGTACGTTTACAGCAAATCATATAGGGAATATTATGGCGCTGGCGACGTATTCATGTACGTAACGTACGTACGAAACCGTCGAGTCATTTGGGGTAATTTTAAATCATACCTACTCTGGTAACACTCGTGGTTTATAACACTTCGTTTTGGCATGGTTTTATTTGTATTTGTGTGCGTGAGCACGTGTAATTACAAGTTTGGCATAGTTTTATATGGCTTCACTGGATTGTTCGTAATGCTCCGTCTATATTTTTTGCTCAGTCTGAGGTTACAATATAATCAAATAGTCTAAAGTGCTCGTTTGAGTCTGCCTCTAAGTTTTATCTTAAGATACATACATTTTCAGCAAGTACTTCAGTATACATACGTTTTCACTCTCAAAAGTAAATAATTTAAATATATTTTATCATTCATAGGGGAGCAGACGTTATAATGGTTTCTAAATATACAAGCAGTATATAATGCAACTAAAATATTCGCAAGCAAGATGCGACTTGCATATCTCAACACATATACACAGGAGCGACATCTTACCCTTTCTTCGTTTAGTAATGGTACGATAGTTTTGGAATAACAATTTTAACGTTCTATTTGAAATAAGTTCTTTTAACGTTCTATTTCTAAGAACTATAAAATACAAATCCAATGGGACTTATTATTTCGAAACATACAAAATAAAAAAATCAACACACATGTATCGGACTGCTTTTATAGAGATGCCTCTATATTCATATTTTTGATTTTTTTCATTTTACTACTCCACCATTGGGAACGGGTCTCCTCCCACAGTGAGAAGGGATTTAGGCTGGCCCAGTGTGGGGTTGGCAGATCTCAAAAGCCTTCGAGAAAATCTCTTAGGCAAGCAGGTTTCCTCGTGATGTTTTTCTTCAGCGATTAGTGATAATCTGTAAACAAATAAACACAACATTTCGAAAAACTTTCTGGACAACAGACTAGGGATTGAACTCGATATCACATTTTTTGTGTTTTTACCGCTAAGCTATCACTGATTTTTATATTAATTTATTAATAACAAATAATTATATTATAAATTTATACATTATAAGATCTTGCAGCTTTCTTTTAATAACAAAAATATTATAACAAATAATTATATTATAAATTTATAAAACATAAGATATTGCAGCTTTCTTTTAATAACAATAATAAATATACCTCAGTGATTAAAGTTAATAACTAATTACCGTAGTGAAGTTGAATAGAATCATAACCAAAAAAGCAACAAAAAGATTCCAATCTCAGTAAATAGTCCTGAAAAAGATCAGAAAAATATTGCAACAGTAAAACTGTGAAGTCAAAAAATGAGCACTTGACACAAGTTTAATAAGGCAAGGGACATAAAAGTAAGGTAAATATGTACTAAGAAATTTATTGCGCAAAGCCAGCAGTTTTCGCGCAACGAACTGCTAGCCTTATCATTCAGTCGTCGTATTTCCGTTCGCAAACATTTTTATAAAAAATTAACTTCTGCCTACGGTTCCACCGCCTGCAAGTTTTTTGGTTATATCTCAGGTTTCTGATATATACCTATATCAAGATAAAATGCTTTTAGCTCTAATTAAGAACTATCCAAAAAATATTATTTCCATTCCGTTTAGAAGATTTTTGTGATGCGCAAACAAAAAAGGTAATATTATTCATAATAATGGGTAGCACAAAATAAATTAACTCTATTCTCACAGCTAAACCGGACATTAAAATCTTGGGGGTTAGTATTGAGAGAGTAGATACTGTTCGTAGGCCTTATTGTGGACCCCGGACTACGATTCGAGTCTCTCATTAATATTGTAGTAAAGGATTGCTTTTATAGACTTAAAGTGTTGTACAGGATAAGACAGTTCTTACCTGTCACGAAAAGTAAATTGTTGACGGAAAGTCTTATTTTGTCGAAGTTTAACTACTGTGACACTGTATACGGCCCATGTCTATTGTCGCGCACAAAGCGTCTAATACAGCGTGTGCAAAATGCGTGTGCTCGATATTGCTTTGACATTCCTCGTCGAAGTCATAAAATATTACGCCCTTTTTTTTTTAATTTTAGGTTGGCAAAAATGTCCTACCGCACACCCCGCTGCCCGGGGAGACTACGGGGTAGTGTGGGGCTCTCACCCACTAAAAACCCACCTTGCGCCCTCACCCGCCCTTACTACGGCGGATCACGGGTACCGCGCTATTTCACCGCGATCCGCAGGCGGCAGCCCCTTCGGGCTTCTCTTGTGCGACGCCCCGCGCACTTGGGCATCACACCTTCGCGGTAGGCTTCCGCGGACGGCAGGGTACACCCCTACCCACCGTCCGCAGTGCGTCCGGGTGTTTACCGAATCCCATGCGATTGTGGCAAGAGTTATGTAGGAGAGACTCGACGCAATATCGCCACAAGACTAACTGAGCTTGTCAGGAGCATAAAGAATATGGATACCAACCAATCAGCTGTAGCAGAACACGCACATCTCTGTGACATAAAGCATTATATAAGGTTTGACAAAGCTTCCGTATTAGTTCGAGAAAAGTTTTACGTTCCTCGCAAAGTACGTGAGGCTATAGAGATCAACCGTCATCAAACATTTAACAGAGATGGTGGGTGGAGGCTCTCGTCAGCTTGGTTACCGGCCCTTAGTGCTACCTCGAAACAAAAAGTGAACATGGACTTGGAGGACGACACAGTCAGTGTGGTATGTAAACATACGAGGGACAATAATATAG
The DNA here is from genome assembly GCA_948253155.1 of Leucoma salicis. Classification (NCBI taxonomy): domain Eukaryota; kingdom Metazoa; phylum Arthropoda; class Insecta; order Lepidoptera; family Erebidae; genus Leucoma; species Leucoma salicis. The sequence goes on from OX411818.1 coordinate 18,978,050, forward strand.
TGAGGGACGAAGCAAAAACACATCCATCCACTCCCGGACACCACTGTCGCGTCGAGCCGCGCGCCATGTGCTCCGCAGTGCACGCCGGGAGCTCGCAGACGCCGCTGCGCACTCGTCCTGATGATGAGCATCGGATATGCTCGAAACCCGGGTCGACTTAATCGATCCTAAACGTGAGTTACTGTCGGTATTATAATAAATCTAATATGTATCAATCTCACGATAATTTCAATACATTGTAAGATGCTTCTATTTAAATAAGTTTAAGGCATTGTCCATGGTGATTGGTCCAATAAGTCTTATAATATAATGTGATATGACGGAGCTCATTATTTTTGAAAAAGGTATATCACTGATTCTTTTGTTTCACAAAAAATATCAACTATAATGTTTGCTATCCAAATTTCGTATTACGTAAGCTATGTTAACAAAACTTATTATATTACCTCATATAACTTCGCAACGATAACCTGTTATTTCAATAGTATTTAGAATCAGAAGTTGAATAGTGAACGGGGTATATTTCTAAAAACTCCCACCTGATACCCATTGATAAAATATATTGTCAGCCTACAACTCTTTTTATTGCGAAGCATTTTTGTGCACACAACCATACGACGTCATAAAATATGAAGTTTTTTAAAAAAACGAACAGTAGTTATTGTTCAAATATGGCTATTAAAATGTTAACCCCCGTAGCAATGAATAACTCTATATCAAAAATATATAATAATCTTTTTGAGACGTGAGTGAGTTTCAATAATATCACAACCTCATTTGTTCACAAAGGTGACGTAAAAGGTTACTAGGGGAGTTAATCAAGCAGATACCATCACTAAAAGAAAAGGAAAAATCGATCGACGAAATCTACATCAAACAATCTGGCGAGCGTTTATAGTACGGCGTTGGTCAAACATTCGTGTGCGTAAATATAAATCACAGGCCCAATAATGAGGTACTTACATTATTAAATATATATTATCTATATACCTAGTTTTGCCATTTATTATTACAATATTTATATTAGGTTCCAATCGTTATGCGTTAGTTTATAAATTAATATAATAACATTGTAACATTTAAAGTCCAAATTATTTGTGAATGAGGAAAAACAGAACTGTAGTGTGAGCGGTAGTCGAACCTGCGTCCCTTCCAATCCGGGGAAGTGCTCTAAGCCGCTGAGCATGTCAAGTGCTAAAATACAGATCAAAACGTTGTATTTAATGCTATTCTATTAATCTAATATATAAAATTGTCGCGGTGTTTGTGGTTGAACTCCTTCCTCCGAAACGGCTTAACCGATTCTCATGAAATTTTGTGTGCATATTGGGTAGGTCTGAGAATCGGACAACATCTATTTTTCATCCCTCTAAATGTTGAGGGTAGTCCACCCCTAATTTTTTTTTTTAATTTTTAGATATTTTTTTTTTTTATGATACAGCATTAAAAAATACATACAACCCTAAATTTTCAACCCTCTACGATCAACCCCTATTTTTTATTTGTTAATTATCAACTTTAATTTTTTTTGCTTAGAATAAAAAAAATATATTACTCTCGATTTTCCACCCCTCTACGATCAACCCCTATTTTTACATCGAGATTTTTATTTTTGTTTCTTTTTAATAATTTCCTTTAATTATGATTTTTTTCTCAATTCAATTTGATCTTCCGCCTTCACCGGTCGATAACTGATCAACTATCAATCGATTAGTTATCCCCGCTAGATGTCTACCGTTGTCACCTCTCATCCAGCAAACATCACGAAGTAAGGATGAGAACGAAGCCGATCTCCTGTCTTACTCACTATACAGTTTTCGACCATTTTTTTTGGTTTTATTTGTATATCGATCGTAGCAGTGACTGTTATACGTATTATTTTAATTTTTCTGTGCAACTGTCATGTTAATTTTACTCTCATCGTAAATTTATTATTAATTTCCAGTGCAATAATTATTTATTCGCAATTTATTAACTGATAAACAGTTTTAACTATTAGTTAATTAAGTGATCTAATGTAAATAAACACGTGTTGTGAGCTCCCGCCAAGAACGGCCATTACCGTACCTGTTAATATTTTACTTAACATTTTTTGGAAATAGATTTCAATCAAAACGAGAACGTGTACGTGTTTAATAAATATACCTGTTTTATAAATGTGAAAATTAAGTCAAATAATAAGCAAATGAATACAATATCAATTCACTGTTTTTGACCAATACACTGATAGAAGGATTTATTAATTATTAATAAATTAATTTATTTGAAGAAAATTTTAATAAATATTTTTTTACATTCAATAAAAATTTATTTGGGAATAAGGTACATTCTAAATAAAACATACTTTCATTGTCCACAACGCTTTCGATTATAAGTAAATCCCCGCACACTTATAGTAGATAGTTATTTTTATTGAACTAAAAAAATGTTTCCTAGAAATAATATACATGGCAAAACAACGTTTGCCGGGTCAGCTAGTTAATAATATACCTACAGCTCATTCAAAATGATCACCATTGGACTTAATACGACCCTTTAAACATTAAAGCTAATTATCAATTGAAACACGCACTTTCTCCGTGGAAAAAATCTTCACTGCCAATCTTATAAATTGCTTTAGGGACTCCAAATTATCATGACGATTACAGCGTGCCATACTCTACACAACAAACCATATTTTTTACTATGATGCGACAGAAGCCGCGGGTAATGCGCTAGTCTTTATATAAGCTCAAAACTTTTTGAAACGTGAACTTTCTACGAAATCTCAAAGATTTGGTTCATTCCCATTTTGTGCGGCGAGAAAGTTGTTGTTTGTACAAAAAGCATTCAATAAGTCACGGCTGTCAGCGCAGATGTTAAAACTTTTTTAAGTTTTATGTAATAGATTTTTTTCATATTAACCTTTCATATTCTTTAGCAAATATTTATTTCTAATTGTATTCTTTGCAAAATGGAACAACACACGCAGCAGACTGACAGAGGTACGTTCTGAAAGAACACAAAATAACCATAACTTAGTTATTACTTATTTAAAATATTACTATTTGTAGCTATTTGTATATGTGAATACATTGATGTAATAAACACTAGATACTTAGTATAACGCGCCGACGCGGGGCTACTTATTAAATGCCTGCAGGCATATCTGGCTTGGCTTCAGTTGCCAACTTGCCATTAGTAAGCGCAAACGTATCTGCAACGTACAACTAACATTTCCAAAATGGTGATTTGTGCAGTTAAAATATCTATGTCGCAGATCGAAAAGGACGATAAAGCTACTTTTCACAAGTAAGTTTGCTTAATTTTGTTCAGGAATCCAAAATGGCATTTAAAACGAAATAAACTTATCATACATTGTTTTAGCCATCAGTGCTGCCATAAAACGAATCTAAATTTTCCCTCACTGTTGGGAGTTTAGTGAATGACAAACACATGCCAGTTAGAGTTAGTCAAAATATTATTAGTAATTTATGTTATTTTCATCATAATGTGTAATAATCATCGTACAGAAGTCAGAAGTAGGGCCAGTAGTATGTATAATGATTTCCTATTTATTTTCCAGAGTACCAAAAGATCAAAAGCCAAGGAGGAGTGGATAAAAAGGTGGATATAAGGCTTTTAAGCAAAAAAATGGCTGGCTACCGTCTACAACAGCAGCAGTTTTTTATTTTTAGTGGATAAGCTACATATCAAGTGATTAATAAATCAACAGATATCTTTAAGATACTTGTAATATTGTTTTAATAAGCGTAACATTTAAAAATATCAAGATAAATCAAAAACACGAAGATCAAGATAAACGGGCGAATGTGAGCAAAACCAAAATAATGGCTTTTGAAAGAGAAGAAGCCAGAACAGATGTTAGAGTATCAATAACCAATGGTGTTCTAGAACAAGTGAAGAGTGATGATATAGAGAGAAGAGTAAATGCGGGAAATAGAGTGAACGGAGCATTGGGACAAATTCTCGGCAGCCATCTTCAGCTTCAGCCAGAAGGCATGTGTCGCAAAACACAACGCAGTGCTTGTTCCAAAGTTATTATATGGAAGTGAGAGTTGATTATGTAAAAAAGAAGTATGAGAGTAAAATTAGTGCGGTCGAAATGCGATCTCTGCGGAAAATCTGTGGAGTGAGGCTGACTAACCGCATTCGTAACGACGACGTAAGAGAGCAAGTAGGTATGAAAGAGAGTATTGGTGTAAAGATGCAAAAGAGAATGCTCCGATGGTTCGAACATGTGGAAAGAATGGAAAAGAAAGCCGAACAAGCGACTGGTTAAGAAGATATAAAATGCAAAAGTGGCAAGATGTAGGTACAGGGGGATACCGATACTCACCAACCTGGACCAAATTGGTCATATATCGAAGGAAGGTGGAGTCAGGAGTCTCCGAAAGCGGCGAGCGTGTATGAAGAGAATTATAAATGTTGAGGAAGCAAGCGATGAGTGCAAGAATAGAGCCTTTTGATACTCTGTTCTCTCTATCTACCCCGCAAGGCGATGGCTGCTACTGTACCAATATTGATGAAAATTAAATGGGATCTAATAAAAAGTTGTCAAACATAAAAAATATATAAGGAGTACCTCCTACTACGTGTCAAATTGAGAACCTACTTTATTCGTCGATTAAAAACTGATTGACATACGCTTCAATTACATAATAATATTCCATTGTAAACGATTTTTATTTATTTTTTTATACTTTTAAATGTTATCTTTATATTCTCAAAATAATCACATTGAGTGCAGGTTAGTTGTATGGCGACCACGACCGACTGTGTTCACGCTCTTGCCAATCGAATCCCTCGTAGGACGTCTATCCTCTTTTAAATTGACTAACTGCTATCTCTCAGCCGTCACCTACCGCCTGACGTCTGTCATCGCATCACAACTAAATACTTATAATTTAAAGACATTATAAGATATTGAAGGTAAGTGACTCAAGCAATAATAAAATTACATTAAATAGTCTAGTAGACGTTAATAGCCTCGCTCCCTATTACGTTGGACTTAAACATAGCTGGCGAGTTGTGGGTGTGTAATACACCTCTGCCTACCCCTTCGGGAGTACAGGCGTGATGCTATGTTTTTTTTAAATAAACCTTTTTAAATTTTTAATTAATTTAAATTTTATTTCCTTTCATAAAAGACAGAAAATAATACACTGTTAACTCTTAGTCCATCCATCAGCCTTTCGACGTCCACTGCTGGACATAGGTCTCCCCAAGACAACGCCATAACAGGTGTTTCGCTCATATGGGGGATAGTGCCGTAATCGCCACGCTTGGCAGGCGGGTTGGCGATCGCAGTGGATGTTGTTAATACTCGAGGGAATGCTGCTGCCCACTCCTCCGGTATTCCCTCAGTCGGCTCTTATGACTCCCATGGATGGAGAGAGGTGGGATAATTCTAAAGCCGGCCCCACACGGCACAAGTAAGAACTCTTAGTAATATCAATAATAAACCGTGATACCCGCTTTACCTTAATTCTTGAAAAAAACTTTAAAAAATCGTACATAAACAAATCAGCGACCTAGACGTCTGGCAACTTTTTTTTTGCTATTCTGGGAGTCCTAATGAATCGAATGGACGCAACGAGAACGACGAACACATGATTTAGTACAGCTAATTTTTTTTTACATTTTTGCACTTACGTCCCGTGATAAAACAGAGCCCTGCACATCTGCCTCTTCGATGTTTATAGTTTTAAGGATGATTTTGACCATCAGTCCAAGAGGCAGACACGAACAAATGATTTAGTATCACATTTTTTTTACATTTTTGTAGCGCTGTAACTTGAAAACGCAGGGCCATACGACTTTCATTTACAGGACCAAATCGGTTTGTATTGGCATAAACTTTCATCCCTATTAATATGAAAGACGAACAAATCATATACCAAAATGGCACTCAGCTCCCTAACCAATAGATTAAATTATAAAAGCTCTCTCTAGTTCATAAAAAATACTAACAAATAGTTCCATGAGCGAAGAGGTCCCACGGGAAATTTTATTTATGGCGTCGTTCAATAATAAAGGTTGATTCGGTAGAGAATAGCGTGCGCAATATGATAAGCGTTAGTGTGATTAAATCAATGTCCTAAAACATCAACTATCAGAAGTTCATAAATAGAGCAGGCCGACATACATCGTGACTTTAGCTCATCTCACATTTAGAGAACTTAAAAAAATATTCACTTTGGGGCTTTACTTAACTTTACCATTACAATGTTATTTACGTATGCTAGCACTAGTCTATATAGTATACACCTTAGACAAAGAATATTATAGACAAGCTATCAGCGTATGCAGTGTCGAGATAGCAATAGTTTGACATAATTATGATAACCGGAAAAATTTTAAAAGATAACTATGATTATAACTGTGTTGACTAAAAATGTACTACCTATTTTAGCCGGATACAAGAATGATAGGATAAAATAAATTGCAGTTATATGCTTATATTTTGCTTAAAATGTTAGCGTATATAACGTGATTAATGAAGGTTTTTTTTTACGTCAATACAAAAATAAGCTTACATACCGATGATGGGGACGGTTGGCCACCTTATTGTTAGGACCCAGTAGATTGGGTCCAAATACAAATAACGTATACGCGATGAGGATAAAATACTTATACGTGTGTTTCTCTCACTCTTGCTAAAACCTAATATGTGCATCCTCTTCTTCATCCTTAGTGTCAAAATAGTAGCGAGTATATATTATTCTTTGTCTTAGGTATACCCTGTTTACAGCTCAATGGGTATACACCAAATTTCTAAAAAGATCTATCATTATGTGTCAAATATATTTCGTAACATTCGTCTGGCAACATCAACGTTCACAATCTTGTGGCTCTTATATAAGTAAATAACCTAATGTGGCTACTCAGACTAAATAGTGGCTATGTTATATATTTGAAAAATTTCAGTTCTTTTTTTAGATTATTCTACTCTTTGATTTCAGTGGCTTAAATAGTCTACATTAACATCAGGTTTAATCTATTTATACTATTAAACAAATTAACAGCGGTGTCTGTAGAGGTATCTACATTAAAATATATTTGCGAAAAAATGTCTGTGTTAGGCTATTGCATGTATTGTGTATTGAACTCAAAACATTTTTTTTATGTTTTGTTAGTTTGTGTGGTCATGCATCACGCTAAATCTACTTAACCGATTTATATGAAACATTATATTCTAGCTATTGAATGGGATTTAAAAACTAGTATCCCTGGTACCTAATTTTAACCTTACTTACTTCTATGTCGGAAACCTCTGTAACCGAGAAACTAGCTCACAGCCGCAGTTACAACCTAGTATTATACATATATGATACATAGATTAGGTCTATTTTCCAGTGGAAAACGGAGGAAATGAGACGTAACAGGTGGTGAACTACGTCAACGCCATCGGATGGTTCTTATTAGAAATCTCAAATACGTTCCCAGGAGGTGGTAATATATACTTCCGTGCTTAATTAACTCAACTTAACTTGCCATCACGACATTCCCCTTGCGGGGTAGGCAGAGAGAACAGAGTGCCAAGAGGCTCTATTCTTGCATACATCTCTCGCTTCCTCGACATTCATAACTCTCTTCATACACGCTCGCCGGTTTCGGAGACTCCTGACTCCACCTTCCTTCAATACATGACCGATTTGGTCTATTTAGCTGAGTCTCGGTCTCCCCCTGTACCTACATCCTCCCACTTTCGCATTGTATACCTTCTTAACCAGTCGCTCGTCCGGCATTCTTTCCACATGTCTGAACCATCGGAGCATTCCCTTTCGCATCTTTACACTAATACACTCTTTCATACCTACTCGTTCTCTTATGTCGTCTTTACGAATGCGGTCAGTCAGCCTCACCCCACAGATTCTCCGCAGAGATCGCATTTCGACCGCATTGATTTTACTCTCATGCTCCTTTTTGCTTAAGGACGACAAAAGAAGAAGTTATCATAGCCCAGAACGCGAATGGCGAAGCTCAGGCATCCACCAACCACTCCTTTGGATCTTCCAATGTCGCCGAAATACTCCTAATAGTAATGCTGGTTATATTGCTTATTGGAGTTTTACATCTCATTTACAAGAAATGCCAAAGAAAAGCAATTAGGGCACTAAGAAGAGAGCTCAACGCAAGCACTTTTAGCGTTTTCTCACGACCAGAAGCAGTACCAGTTTAGAATGAGTAGTGTCCAGGGAATAGCCCGGCCAACGGAGTCCAGGGAATAGCCCAGCCCAAAATGTAGCCAGTATAGCAGCATTGCAGTGTAGCAGTCTCCAGCCTCAGCCTACGTAGCCACATCGCCTGACGCCTCATCGTTGCCAGCCACTTTGTCCAGGTTTATATAGCGTAATTACCAGGTGAAACAAAATATATTTATATGTATATATCTTTATTCTATTTCAGTTATCAATAATATTTGTAATGAAATGTAGTTACCTACAAGTTACTACACTAGTTATACATATAATGTTGTCTTGTAATGCCTTTAAAAGATTTATTATGTATTTCAAATACATTGAAAGATATTAAAAACTATCTCACTAAAATCGGCCCTGAACGGAGACAAAAGTCTCGTACAGCACATGAAAAAATTTTGTAAGCTCAAACCACATATTGTAAGTTGGAGTATATTTTGGGTGAAGTTCATAGAAATATTGAAAATTCTGAGATAGCTCCCGAAAGTTTAAAAAGTATTAATTTAATAATTAATGACATGCATACTTATTATAGTAAAATTATAGCTATAAGTCAACTTATTTCCCCGTTATCGGATTCGTCGTCAAAAATGGCAGCATTTAATTTAAAAACAGCCATAGCGCTTTTACTCATTATGACCGGTAAGGAACAAGACACCCTGCGGTTGATCGATGGTATACAATTATATAGTTCTATGATTACTGACGACACCAAAAATCAGTTAATAGAGTTTGTTTTAAAGACACGTTTATCTAAAAAAAAAAAAAAACCCACCTACACATCTATAGACACTTTGGTTAGCGATATGCGTAAGTTTTTAATGCAGAAAAAATCTTCTGCTGCAATTCACTCTCAATTAATAGGTAGCAAACTAGGGCGTAGATCTACTGAGCAGTTTGGTAATGAGCTGGAAAAACTTTTTGTTAATTTAACGATTGCACAGGCAGACGGAGATGATTCAAAGTTTTCTACGTTACGTCCGATAAATGAAAAATGGGCGATTAAGCGTTTTTCTGACAGATTAAGTAATACTCGCCTCAGCACAATTGTAGCATCCCGACAATTGGATTCCTTACCAGAAGCTATTAGAGTAGCGATTGACGAGCATACCTTATCTCCAAATGAAGACCACGAAGTCATGAACTATAGGAAACCACAAAATCGATTTTATTATAATCGTGGTAATCATAAATAACAGTCAAGTAGAGGTAATAAAACTTTCCCACAGAATTATTATAATCGTAAGCAAAACGTACAGGTGTATAGTTCCCACAACAGATATATACGTGGAAACTCACGGAGACGAAGTTTCGTGTTTCCCCGCGCATCGCGTAATAGTGATGCCGCGCAAAACATAGTTCCGCGAAACAATCGTTCAAGTGTTAGGTATATTTCGCAACAGTTGCAGGAACGGAATAAAGATAATACACAAGGAACTAGCAATGAGTTTTTTCGTGCCTTTAATGAGTGATATCGTTTTTAATTATAGTAAGAATTATAGTAGTATAATAAATCTTAACATAGGTTCGTGTAGCCACACAATTTTTTTAATTGATAGCGGTGCAACTTTATGCACTCTAAATTATGAATGTTTGAATGAATATTTATTAAATAAGCTTTGTTACGATAGAATTACTATAAAAGGCATAGGAGGACAGTTAGTGTCCGAAGGTTACATTTACTTAGATTTAGTATATAATGGAGAAGTTTTTAATCAACAGTTTTATGTTTTTAAGAATTTGCGTTACGTAACCGATGGAATTATAGGACACAATTTTTTGAAACGATATGGAGCCGTCATTGACTACAATAAGATGATCTTAACTTTATCTTCTACGGATAGCATAGTGTTGTGAAGTAGTTAGGTACATTCCTTGTAGTTTTAACGAAGATATTGTAATGATAAGTACTGAAATTCATTCAGGTGTTTTTATAGCCGGCTTAATAGTAAGGCCAATTAATAATTATATACCCGTGAGGATTTTAATCACAAGAGAGGAAGACATATCAATCGACTTATCTAATCTATATATTAATTCGTTAAATGCGTTTGACATATGTAAATTTAACGAGGAATACAATTCGGTAGATCGGATTAAGACTTTCTCTTGACTTACTTGATTTAAACTGTATGAATAAGAAAGATTAAATAAGTATTGAAAATATATACACCATTATATGGCAACAATAAACTATTTCAGACCATATTTATACGGTAGAAAATTCAAATTTTACACCGATCACAGACCACTAGTTCATTTATTTAACTTGAACCTGGTTAACGAACCTGGTTAACGAAATTTTAATTATACCTAGAGGAATATAACTTTGAAATAAAATATGTTCCAGGTGGAACCAATGTAGCTGCAGATGCATTGAGTCGAATTTCTGTAACATGTAAAGACTTGAAGAGTATGCACGAAAATGTTGTTAATATTCTAACAAGAAAACAATACAAAAACCTATCGTTGTCACGAAAAAATAAAAATCTAAACAATGAGTTTTCGTCAGCTGACAGGTCTGATCAACCAGTCGCTGTAGAGAGCCTTAGAAAACCTAATGGTTTAGTAGAACTTGTTTTTTGTGAGGACTTCCAAAAAGTTTTACAAATCAAAAGTTATATTATTTCAGATGTAAAGCTTTGTATATTCGTTCCATCGCATTCCGCGATATATCTAGACTCCCGATCGTTATCAACTATAACAGTGTTAGCGAGGGATTTAGATGAATTTTGCAAAAGATTAGCTATGAAGGAATTGCTAATTATTAAAAATAAAAACACTAATGATAGCACCATAAATATTTTACTAAGTGAAAGTAAACAGTTGCAACTGATCTTACCTCGTTTCCTAGTAGTAAAAGACATAACGAAAATTTATGATGACGATGACAAAAGAGTGATCCTTAACGATTTTTACTTATTACCTAGCAGTGGCCACGCAGGGGTAAATCGTATGGTTAATAACATAAAGAAATACTACTTTTGGCCAGGTATGACTGCGGATGTATCAAAGTACGTAAAAAGGTGTAAGGATTAAAATATATAATAAAAATATTAAGGACCCAATGGTTATTACGCCTACAGCTAGCTCGGCATTTGATAGAATTAGTTTAGATTTAGTGGGCCCCTTAGAATTAGATAATTATAATAATAAATACATTTTAACTATACAATGTGATCTATCAAAATTTATAGAAGCATACCCAATACAGCGGAAGGATACAGTTACAGTTTCAAGCACATTTGTAAATAAATTTGTTCTACGGTATGGTATACCGCGTGAAATATTAACTGATAACGGCACAGAATTTATGTCATCTGTTTTAAAACATACATGTGATTTATTAGGTATAAAGAAATTAAACTCCACACCTTATCATCACCAAACTTTAGGTTCTATAGAAAATTCACACAAACATTTGGGTGCTTATCTCAGAATACAGTGTAATAATCATAAAAACGATTGTAGCGATTGGGTACCATTATGGTGCTTTTCCTATAACACGACAGCACACACAGAAACAAAATATACTCCATACGAATTAGTATTCGGAAAACCATGTAATCTTCCTAGCAAATTACAAACGCATATTGATCCGTTGTATAGTTTTGAAAGTTATCCACTTGAGTTAAAATATAGACTACAAAAAGCGCAAACTGAAGCTAAAGAAAGTTTGTTAAATAGCAAAATTTTACGAAAAAGTATATATGATCAAAAAATGTTTACAACTAGTTGCAAAAAAGGTGATTTAGTTTTGATAAGAAACCAAACTGGCACAAAGCTTGATAATATTTATAATGGTCCATACAAGGTTATTGTTGATATTCCACCTAATGTTAAAGTAATCAAAGATGGTAAAGAATATGCTATTCACAAAAATCTTACGAAATTATTTCATATTTGATTCCTTTAAGATTTTTATCTATATTTTTTTTAACTATGTTTTTATTTCAATGGTTTTATGTTTAAGAATAAGCAAACTTTTCGTAGAAAAAATAAAATTTTGTCGTAATGTATTATTTTTTTAAATTTTATATTTTATTTTTTCTCTTTTATGGGAAGGGGTGTGTTGGTCGAACTTTCAGGGGAGGTGTAAGGACCTACCTTGGTCGATCCATATTAATATAACGTTGCTAAATATGTTGCTACGTAGTGCTAAGTAAGCATCATTGTATTACCTAGTCTTGAGTATTATTTGTAACTCAGAAATAAATATCATTTCATACGATACTGACGTACGTCATTCCTCTCTATGTAACCAGAACCTATATACACCATTATACCCAAGTGCTTAATTAAGAGTTAATGATTACCTTGTAGAGAGTTATTTCCCTGGTAATCGGCAACCGCAGCTTATAAAATAGACTAACTACTACTGCAGAGCAGACACTTCCGAACTCTGAAGGTAAACACGGGGTTATAGAATTTTAAACCGACGAATAAATAGAAAATCTTTAATATCTTCCGACCCTTCGTATTTACGTATGTATCTATGCTAAGGTTCAAGTGACGTTAGCAATTTAGAACGCAATCCCTGTAACGGATATTTACTGACCCATCAAATCCGTATTCCGGTCACCTTTGTAAACGTCGCTCACACACAATACAAACTGTATCCTCATTGTGTGGTGATCAAAGAACGTTATGAACAAAAATATCTTAAATATGTAGCTACTCAAAATGTAAATATTTTTTGTCAGATCTCAACAGAAAATTTACTTCCTAACAACCCTCTAACGTCACATAACTGGAACTATAATAATTAATTATTGTAGTCTTTATTTTATATATTTTGTTTGCAGTATTTATAAATACATAATATAAGTTTTAAGTAGTTACCAAAATATATTCGACCTGAAAAACTCCCTTTAAATATATATCAATAATTTTACTGATGATTAAAACTGAACTAGTGAGTGCCCCAGTTGCTGATGATTACAGTATCGTTTTCTGAAAGGTTTGTATGGTAAGCAATAAAACTCAGTCAGCCGATGAAAATAAAATAACGCGCAAGTACATGATATATAATTTATATTATACATATTATATAACAACATACAATTAGGACATATATATAAATAAAAGCTAGTTTTTAAAGTATAAATCATAATTTGTGAATAAGGAAAAAGAGCATTTTAGTACAGGCGGGAATCGAACCTGCGTCCCTTCCTATCCGGGAAAGTGCTCTAATCCATGAGCTACAGTACTATCTTTTAGACATACCCAAACTCCTTATCATATTTGTCTTAACGACCAACGCCCTCTATCGGAACGCATTTACATGCATCCAATGCTAGTTCTTAGGTTGTATCTCTGGTTCCCGATATAGTAGCGGGATAAAATATATACCAGTTTTTAAGTCTAATTAAGATCTATCAAATAGAAAAAGTTGCATCAAAATCCGTTCAGTAGTTTTAGGTGATGCTCGAACAAACAAACAGACAAAAAAAATAAAAAATAAAGTTGTTTGGTGTTCAGACACGTCTATATGGCCTAATACAGTAATTTTTTCTCAAATATCTTAAATGTACAGACACAGCTATGTTACAGCTTTATAATAGTATAGATACAAGTAGTATATTACCTATATCAACTACTTTGGCGATGGTCATAGAACAGAATAATTTTGCGCCAACCCGAATTACAAACTACATTTTGCCAACCCTAGTAATCCAAGGCGAAGGATATAAAAAAACAACGAAAGTCCGTTTCTCTTACAAAAAAAATACAAAACAGTCAGCGAGACGCGACAGTCAAGCGCTGATTCCATTTTAATCGCAAGGAGCGGGACGAGCTTATTCTACCGTGCTTGCGACCGCTAAGTGCCGGAAACGATTTTTATTAAAAAGCAAGATTCTTGTAATAAATAGTCGGAAGGTACAGAACGAACGATAGTTATGCCAATAATATTTTAATTCACATCTCACAAGGAATACATTTTTACAAACAGTTAATGATATTCTCAGCATGATTTGAATGACTTTATACAAGTGGAAGTTTGGAGTTTGTAGTAGTGACCTACTTTAGAGTTACAGAACTTCCAGCTTTAAAATGACCCAGCAAAATTAAGGGCTTTTAGTAATAAATTACTATCTAAATTTACAAGGTTTTTAAATTCTTTTTACCCTTTTTCTGTCCCACAATTGGGTACGGGGCGCCTTTCATGGTGCGAGGAATTAGGCCATAATCCACCACGCTGATACAGTGCGGGTTGTCAGACTAACTTTACTTGTTTTTAATGCATCTGTAAATAGCTGATAATAGAATAGGGACCTATTTATATGTTTATATTTCTATAGTCATTTTTAAATAGTTACGATATTTTTTAAGTTACATTAAATAAAAGTTTAAATTATTATGATAATATGTTTATTTAAGTTTTTTTTTTTCGTCAGATGGCGCAGACGTCACCCAAGACTAATAAGGAATGTGTTGCAAATATTTACAGTCCTGAGCAGATGTCACGATGGCTTTATTGGCAAAGAATCTGGAACAGTTCTGCAGGAGATGCAGGTTCTAATTCTGCTCGCGACTATAATTTTTGTACTTCCAACCCTAATAATAGAGATATGAGATGCAGAGGAAGAAGTTGAAAAAGGGAATTGTGCCCGCGGCACTCACACTCCCGGAATGAAGTGCAACTGTAGGAATGCCTATAGTTACTTTATTCCAATATTATTTCAGAGGGTGGTACGTTCCCGGTCGTGCCAAATCGTTTATGCTGAAATCGGAGCTTAGCTTGGTCATGGTCATCATTTTCTGTAGTAAGTGGATGGCCACAAGTTCATGGGGACTTTTCGCTAGCAACTGTTTGAACTTAGACTTACTTACTTACTTATCATCACGCCATCTCCCTTGCGGAGTAAGCAGAGAGAACAAAGTTCCAAAAGGCTCTTTTTTATTCAAAGGTTGTCAGGCAGAAATTGCTATTAGCAATAAGACCGCCCATCGTGCATTTACTTGTAATTTCCATAGTCTAAGTTTCTTTTCATGTATTTTGGTGTACAATAAACTATACATTCATTCATTCTATTCTTGCATACATCTCTCGCTTCCCAATATTCATAATTCTCTTCTAACACGCTCGCCGGTTTCAGACACTCCTGACTCCACCTTCCTTCTATACATGACCGATTTGGTCTAGGTAGGTGAGTCTCGGTCTCCCCCTGTACCTACATCCTTCCATTTTCGCATTGTATATCTTCTTAACCCGTCGCTCGTTCAGCATTCTTTCCAGATGTCCGAACCATCGGAGCATTCCCTGTCGCATCTTTACATCAATACTATTATATTAGATTTATTATTTTTATAATAAGGTTTATAGTACCAATAGAGCCGACCTGGCTTTAGAATTGTCCCACCTCTCTCTACCCACGGGAGTCGTAAGAACCTGAGGGAATACCGGGGCAGTGGACAGCAGCACTCCCTCGAGTATTAACAACATCCAATGCAATCGCCAACGCGCCTGCCAAGCGTGACAATTACGGCACTATCACCCATTTCTTGGGGAGGCCTATTTCCAGCAGTGGATAATAGGTACATCCGAATTAAGAACCTCGTTATTTCTTTTTGAAATCGTTTAGAATTAGATATGTACAGCTCGTACTAATAAATTTTAGTGAAAATGGAAAAATGAAACCGAGGATCTGTATCTTACCCGACGTTGTGGAAAAAGACAATGGAGTGGAGGTCTCAATGTTTTTTGCCAAAATCGCAAGAGTCGCCAGGTTTGAATCGTGTGTTTTTCATTTACACAAAAAAAAATGTTTGTAGCTAGGCCTGAAATTCGCTATAACGTGATCACTTGAATGAACTTTAGACCACGTGGACTAAAAATAATTCCAGTGACATTCCACTGCAACGGACCCATAATACTGGCAGCATTACTTCGCTGGATACCTTTGACCACGGTATAAACTAGCATTTTGGTCATTCGTAGACTCTACTACTACAAGCCTCTCCGGTAAAGCTTTTGCAGGTCCCCAGGGCCCCACTGTCCCTATCACAAATGGCACGTTAATTATTAAAATGGACTTGCGCCAATAATGTTTACGCATTCGATATACATTATTATAGGCAGTGAAGTCAAATAATAGATTGCCTGGATTATTTACGTCATCGATAATACGTATTGTAAAGGTCGCAGTGGAAGCGTGTTGCACGTTGCACTTGCCTACCTGCCCCCACACTCCTCATCCGTCCCTTGCTCCTTTTACATTAAACGCCGTCCATACTATTTTACATCACAAAGACCTTTATTTTTATTAAATTCCCTGTTTATGCAACTTACCACGCCACTGAACTAGATGGGATTATTTTATTCGTATGGTGGCAGACGATCCATGACCCACTATTATTTTTGTTAATGCGGGAAAAAATTTACCTAACCGTCCGTCCGTCATTCGGGGCAGCAACAAACAGGGTAGTGTGGGGCCCTCACCCACTAAATAAACCCGCCGTGTGCCATCTCTCCGCCTCCATTGGTGGGCCACCGAAACTATATTACATTCCTTCAGTGGTTTGATACCGAACCCTACCTATGTAATAATTGATAATTGCTTAATTTGCTTACTCGCCTCTTACGACACCCGCAGAAAAAATGGGGAGAACTTGTGTTCTTAGTTCGTCACCACACGGACATAATAAATGTCAGCAGTGCTGTAACTAGACTTTTATGCGCCCGGTGCGAGCTTCTATAACTGCGCCCTTAAGAAATGTTTTAATCTTACCCTGACAATAAAATCGAATGTTTACAAAAAATAAATCTCTCATTTAAAAACTACGTTTTTTGTATAAGTTCTTAACTATGAGTATTTGCACACAGCAGTGTGATACAGGTGTACCGTATTACGCTTTATATAATAGGTATTGTTTGTGGTTCTGGTCTGGTCATAAACCACTCCCTATCCTCTCCTCATTATCCTCCCTATCTACCTCCTATCCCTTTCCTTGGAGATGGTGACGTGCGATTGATGCCTCTAGTGTTGTTAGCGTCTATAAGCTAAGGTAACCGCTTACCAATAGGTGGGCCGTATGCTTGTTTGACACTCATGTACCTAGTATAAAAAGACATAATTTCGAAAAGTCAAAAGCCTGTTTCTTATGCAGCGACCTATGACTGAGAATCGAATGGGATACCCTATCTCCGTAGAAAGTACATTACCCTGTACATAAAATCATAGAAAGTACATAAGAAAGTACATTAATTATTATGTCCAAAGTCAATCTACCTACCAATCTGTTTGTAAATGAAATCAAGCGATATTCAACAGCGAAATTTCGTTACATTTCTAGTGGCAGCATAAATAAGTCACCTGCCGTTTTAATCAAGTTTGTACTGAATAAAATTGGACTCCTACAGTTAAATCGATTCATCTAATGACGAAGCTACTTCATGCCTACGCAACGAAATTACTGTTTAAAAAAAATATTTGTTTTAATTTTAAATTCAAATGCAGTGCGCAAAAAAGACTAGACTATGACTTTAAGCATTTTTAAGTATAGAGAGCCCGTTTATAGGCGCGTAACACGTGGTGGTGATATAAGAATCTTTAAATCATGGCCCGTCACACGGGATACGGTTGTACCGAATTAAAAAATGTAATTTATTTACACATAAAGTCTATATATATCATGAGGTCGATGTATATTTAAATAAATTAAATGTACTTGATACCTATAATTATTAAAGTACAAATTATTTGCGAATAAGGAAAAAGAGATGTTTTGCACTAGCGGGAATCGAACCCGCGTCTTTTCCGATCCGGGGAAGTGCTCTAAGCCACTGAGCTATAGTACAGGTCTTTCGACCATCCCAACCTCCTTATCACATTTGTCTTTATGACCAACGCCAATGGCGTAGTTGGTTATATAATTGTTACGAAGCCGATGAATTTCAAAGATTCTCCGTGTCATTCTACCGTACATTATATAGAAACTACAGGCCCGGTTGTGTACGTCCGACCAAGACCATTGCCACCGGATAAGTACAAAAAGGTCAAGGCGGAATTCCAACGCATGCAGGAATTAGGTATATGTAGACCTCCAGAAGTAATTGGGCGAATCCTTTACACGTGGTTAAGAAAAAGAACGGGGAGATTCGACCATGCGGCGATTATAAGCAGCTCAACGCGATCATGAAGCCGGATCGTTACCCTATACCACGTATACAAGACTGTACTTATTAGTTACATGGACAAACAGTATTCTCGAAAATTGACATGCAACGTTCATACCACAACATTAAAATTTATGAGAAGGATATTCCAAAGACTGCTATAGCCTGCCCTCTTGGTTTATTTGAATTTTTGAGATTAGGATTTGGTTTCAAAAACGCTGCAGCCACGTTTCAACGATTTCTCTTTGAAGAAGTATTATGTAACCTAGATTATATATTTATACATATAGATGACGTCATTATAGCCTCATCATCCGAGTCTTACCATAAGCATGTTCGAGAAGTTTTAAAACGCCTTAATGCATATGGCATTACGATAAACATGGCCAAATGTGAACTCGGGAAATCAGAGTTGAATTTTCTCGGATATCATATATCGCAGAATGGTTTCAAACCATTAAAAAAGCAAGTTAAAGTCATATTTGAGTTCCCAAGACCAAAAACTGAAGAGGAGAATTTTTTATAGGCGCCATATACCTAAAGCAGCTGAAACTCTCGCTAAACTGAATATATTTTTGCACAGTGCCAAGAAGAAAGACAAGCGCCTGGTTCCTTGGACTGATGAAGTTGTCAACGCTTTCGAACAATGCAAACAACAACTTAAAAACGCCATTACCCTGTCATTTCCTTCAGCGAATGCGCCAATAGCTCTAATGACCGACTGATCTAACACCTGTGCAGGCGCGGTACTCCAACAAAGAGACGGTGACAGTTGGAAGCCCTTAGGTTTTTTAACAAATCTAAGTGATACTCAGCAACGATACTCTACGTACGACCGATAATTATTAGCAATTTATATGGCTATAAAGCATTTTCGACCACTCATCGAAGGTCGAGTTTTCACGGTGTACACAGACCATAAACCGATTGTTTACTCGCTACAGAAAAATTCCATAAGCAAAAATGATACACCGCGGCGTATACGACATTTGGATTTTATTATGCAGTTTTGTACCGAAATAAAGCACATTTCTGGCGAGGAAAACGTTGTTGCCGATTGTTTTTCACGAATATCGGCAATAGACCAATTATCTCATATAGATTATGAAAAGTTGGCAGAAGCGCAAAGTAAAGATACAGAGCTAAAAAATCTCATGAAATCTAATACATTGACATTTAAGAAGCTGTTTATACCTAATTGTACCTATCTATTATGACGACCAACAGAAAACGGCCATATTTGCCGAAAGAATTTCGTGTATAGGCTTTCAGCGCAGTACATGACGTAAGTCATCCTGGTATTCGTACAACTCGTAAGATGATGCAAGATCGCTATATATGGCAGGGAATTAACAAAGACATTACACAATGGGCTAGAACTTGTGGAAATTGTCAAAAATCTAAAATTCATAGACATACAATATCACCTCATGGAGATTTTGTTTACAGCGACCGATATGAGCATCTGCATATGGACGTAGTTGGTCCATTGACATACTGCAGCGGTTACCGGTATATAGTAACTATGGTGGACCGAGGTACTGGTTGGCCTGGGGCCTATCCTGTAAAAGATATAACCGCGGAGTCTATTGCGGATATCATATACACCGGATGGATTGCGAGATTTGGAACACCACTGTACTTAACAACCGACCAAGGGTCAAATTTTTTATCAAATTTGTTTACACAATTATCCAAAAGAATGGGTATCAAGAAATTTAGAACCACTGCCTATCATCCACAGTCAAATGGGCTCGTGGAGACGTGGCATCGTTCTCTTAAAAGCGCTCTTATGTGTCGCGGAAGAACAGAGCAATGGATATCAGAGTTACCATCCGTTTTACTCGGATTAAGAGCAAGTATGAGAGATGATACACAAATTAGTGCGGCAGAGATGGTGTATGGAGGGACTATTAGACTGCCAGGAGATTTCTTTGAGCCTTTACAGTAAGAAACCTCCGATAATGTCATGTTTTTACAAGAATTGCGCAGGAAAATAGCAAATTTAGCTTCAGTGCCGAAAAAAGAAAGTTGTCAACAAAAACTGTTTATACACCCAGAGCTGAAGGACATATCTACGTTACTATGCAAAATTTTAATAGTTTTGGATATATTGTGATAAATTCGCTTATTGTGTTATATTATCTAATATCTTTAAACGAGCAATTCTTGTATATATATAATCTGTATCTCGGAAAGGGCTCCAACGATTTTCATGAAATTAAGTATGCAGGGGGTTTCGGGGGCAATAAATCGATCTAGCTAGGTTTCATTTTTAGAAAACGTCTTTTTATTCGTGTTTTCAGGCAATAAAAAAATAACCACCAACCATTTTTATTACCTATTATGTCGGTAAGATCTAAAAATATTATTCATATTTTATCAGTATGTAATTCGTATCTAAATATAATTTCCAAAAAACACGATTTACCAAAAAAAAAAGAAACACGGAGCTAAGCTCGGTCATCCAAGTACTTACTACTAAATGTAAAGTAGCAACATGTAAAATGTTTTCAATCTAAGTTGTAAATTAAAGCAAATCCAATACTGTCCTTGCCCCAGCTCAATATCCCGAGCTCCCGGCTAATCTAACCGCAGTAGGGCTTATTTAACATATACTGTTCAAGGACGGGTTTCCGATGCTATAACTAGTTACGAGATAGGATTTTACTGAACCATCAGAATAGCTGATGGATTCACTTATAACTTGGTGATTTATATTTTTGGCATTACATACTTTTTTTTATACTACGTAGATAGCAAACAAGCTTCCACTGAAGGAATGTAATATGGTTCCGGTGGTCTGCCAATAAAGGCGGAGACACGGCACACAGCGGGTTTTTTAGTGGCTCAGGTCCCCATACTACCCTCTTCATTGCCCCGAACGACGTGCGGGTAGGAACATTATTTCCCACCTTAAAAAAAAAGTTGCAAAAGGCTTGGCCCGCCTTATAGTAAGCGGTTACCGTAGCCTATAGATGCTACCAACACCAGACGCATTACTCGTGCGTTACGCTCTCTGGGGAAAGGCATAAGAGGTAGAAAGGAAAGATATTAAAAAGAGGATAGGAAGGAAAATACTCCTTATTATAGGATAATTTATCCTAAGGGTTTAAGCTTCCGGCGCTCTCACTCCCCATACGAAACACAAAGGTTACCCAAAGTTGTTTCACGTGGTTCTTCTGTGAGATGGTGTACTTCCCCAATCGAGCCGGACCATTCATGCTGATATAAGCATGGCTCTATCACAAATAGAAATTAAATATACAAATTGATAATAAAACATTTTTCACAAAATTTGTGTCTCTTTTATTTGTGTCGTTGATATTTCGAGACAGTTGAGAAGAAAGAGACTGCCCGCAGTAGACTGCCTCTGTAGTGCAGCGGTAGTGTAAGCGACTGCTGATCATGAGGTCTCGGGTTCGATCCCCGGGCGGGAATCTTGAGATTTGTCTAAAAAAAAAGTTCTCGGTAGCCGAATTTTTTTTGGAAATGTGCCCGGTAGACGTCAATAGGCCCCCTATTACGTGGGACTTAAACATAGCTGGCGAATCGTGGGTGTGTAACACACCTCTGCCTACCCCTTCGGGGAATACAGGCGTGACGCTATATTTTTTTTTGTTTTGTTTAGTACCATCAAATGTACTTCACACATTTTAATTACTCTTCCTTCTTTCCTTCCTTATCCTTGCATTTCATTTTACTTTCAGGTAGCTACTAACCTCAGCAAACGAACTTAGCTTGATTTTTAATTTGTATTTTTTCGGAGAAGGGACTTATTTAGACCAACTAAAACGCTCAATATTTATAACGCTACCTCGTATAATGTTAAGGTACCCCAGTATACTGCTAACATGACCATCATCTATCATCTAAGGACAATATTGCAAGCCTTCAAGATTAACGAAAAGGCGTTATATTTTATTTTGTTTTTATAAAATATTGTGGTTTTTTTTTCAGGATATACATATTTAGATATTTTTATGTATATTTTTAGCATTTGACATGCTTAGCCATATGAATCACCACAAAGTGTGAAAATATGAAATCGAAAATAACTTAACTGCCTCGGTGGTGTAGCGGTAGTGTATGCGACTGCTAATGATGAGGTCTCGGGTTCGATCCCCGGGTCGGGCAATGTTGTTGAGCTTTTTCCTAAAAATAAAAATTCTCAGTAGCAGCCCGGAGTTTGGAAATGTGCCCGGTAGACGTCAATAGGCTCGCCCCCTATTTCGTCGGACTCAAATATAGCTGGCGAGTCGTGGGTGTCAATACACCTCTGCCTACCCCTTCGGGGAATACAGGCGTGATGCTATGTTTCTTTGAAAATAACATTCACGAGCAGGATTTGAACCTGCATCTCATGGATACCGTCCAGGATGCTTTGCCAATTCAGCCATCGTGACAATTGCTCATGACTGCTAATTTCGATAACATATTCATGCTTATCGTCTTGGGTGACGCCTGCGCCATCTGTCAGAAGTATTAAGATTTGTATATTTCAACCTGCATCTCCTGGAATACCGTCCCAGATTCTGTTCAAATCCTACTAGTGACTGTTATTTTTTGATTACACATTTTCGCACTTCGTGTTAATTTATATGGCTCAGCATGTCAAATGCTTAAATATTTACCTACAAATATATCAAAACATATTCACACTCTTGTATTAAAAACACCCACATTATACTTGGAGAAATATTATGAACGTCGACATATTATTAGGCACATCCCATACATGGCATACATGTTCCTACCTACCTATAATGACGGAAAAATTTTATTCTAAGAAAAGGCGATATTACGTGACCCAAATACAGCAATAAAGTCCATGACGTCACACAACATCCCACGCGTAAAACAAATTAAATCAACTTAGAGCAAATGAATTGGTTCCCAAAATGGGAGTTCACATATTATTTATAATTAACTGTGGCTCCGCTGCAGATAAAAGTTAGTTTTTAGGTAAAAACTAGCTTTTAACTGCGGTGAAGCTTAAACTGTCTCTGTGGTGCAGCGGTAGTGTGAGCGACTGCTGATCATGAGGTCTGGGGTTCGACCTCCGGGTCGGGCAGCGTGATTAAGCTGCGGTCAGCAGGCCTACCATGAACTCTTAGCTAGCGATTCAATTTCGACGCAATTCAAAATAGGTGTGTTGTTGTATTTCGTACCATGATGTCTATTGAGCGATCTTGTTTAGGTTGTCAAGTAAGTTCATGGTACGAATTTCAATACAAAGATGTCATGTTTGCGATTCAGATTATGTGCTGATTTGGCAAAAAACAAAAGATTGCGTCTTTGACACGTCATGGTACGAAATTGCGATTCAGTTCAGTTTGGGCCCTATACTGGATTGCAATAAGAGTTCGTGGCAAGCCTGCAGCTTCCGATCAGTTCAGTTGTAGCTGATCCAGCGGTATTTATACGGAGCGACTGTTTATCTGACCTCCACGATCTAACTTACAGGACACCTGGTGACTTCAGATCAAGACTGGAGTCACATTTCAGACGATGACTACCTGTGACTGCCAGGATGTTATTTGACAAACGGGACCCACTGTTTACCGTGCCTTCCGAAGCACGAAGGAGGTCAGGTGTCCATAAATAGGTCTCACTTTCCGGACCCATACGATTACCAGCCTATTGAATGTTGCTTAACCGATTGCTTGCCGATCATTCGAACTACAAGTATAATTGAACTACGACCTCCTTAAGCAATTAAAACTATGGATTATATTTATGTACAAAATGTCTCCCGCGACATCGTTTGTTCGGGGTTCAAAATTGAAATCCATTAACAGCGTTTATTCCGACCGAGCCGTTTACGCGTGTTTAAGTGTGTCCGACTGAAAATCCTTATCTCTCATCTATTAAACTACCAAGTTTCAATCGTATCCTTTTAAGCGTGATTAATGGAAGATAAATCAAACATGTTGACAAACTTACACATAGTAGAATTGATTACGACCAATCCTATGGATTTTAATATGATCATATTATAGGCTATTTAGACGCTACCACTGAAGGAATGTAACATAGTTCCAGTGGTCCCCCAATAAAGGTGGAGAAACGGCACACGGTGGGTTTATTTAGTAGGTGAGGGCCCCACACTACTCTGTTCGTTGTCCCGACCGACGGGGTGTGCGGTTAGGAACTTTAAAAGGCTATTTAGACACAACACAATATTTTTTTTAATTTTTGTCTGTTTATCTATTCGTACATCATGCAAAAACTACGCAACGCTTTTTGATGAAACATTTTTGTTTGATAGCTCTTGATTAGACTTAAATCTGGTATACATTTTATCCCACTACTGTACAGGGAACCTGAGATATGAGCTACAATCCAACTTTTAACTGCAGCGAAGCCACTGGTAAAGGCTAGTTTAATACATACCTATACATACTAATGAGATGTCACAATAAACAGTAAAAGCACAAATATTGTCCCATGCTAAAAATGTATTAAATATTTGAAAACGTTCCAGCTTTGCGTTCCTTATATTAATTAAAGTGATGTTTCTGGTAATCCAATTAATTGGTATAATTTGTTAACTAAAAACAAAAGTTGTTAATGGAAGGAAATGAAAGGAATGTTACTTTTATCCTTTGTTAAATATGAAAGGATATAATATGCATATAATTTATTTAAAATGTGCTCGTAAAAGATAATGTTATCGCTGAGTGTGATTGATGTTAATATCATCTATAAGGTGAGCTTAGTCATATCGCCTTGATTTCTACACTAAGCAATGAGCTGGCTATGTCTGCTAAAAGACCAGGGGTCGCTGGAACATCCATCCATCCATCCATCAGCCTTTCATCGTCCACTGCTGGACATAGGCCTCCCCACAATGGGGGTTTTACGATAATCGCCACACTTGGCAGGCGGGTTCGCGATCGCAGTGGATGTTTTTAGTACATAGGGGAACTCTGCTGCCCGTTCCCCCGGTAATCCCTTAGTCGGCTTTTACGACTCCGTAGGAAGAGACGGGGTGGAGCTATTCTTGGTACCGGCCCAACACGGCAAACGCACGGCGCTGGAGCATAAAGTTCTTTAAATGAAAACCTCCAAATACCCGACGTATAGTAGAACAAACTATGACCCAATAGACCGGTGACCTGACAAAATCGGCTGGAATAGACTGGATGTTAAAAACCTCCAAGATGACTGCACAGATAGCGAAGTGGTTTAGATACTGGAGGGTTAGGCAGAATCTCATATCTGACATGTCGATCGTATCGTGATCACTGTTTGGTTGAGAGATCACCGTGATTGGCCAACGGATTATTGCGACATCACGCATCGGTTTCTCAACCAATCACAGTGATCACGATACGATCGACATGTGAGATATGAGATTCTGCCTAACCCCCCTGGCCTCCCTACCGAGTGTTGTGGATTCGATTCCCACACAGGACAACTCTTTGTGTGATACACAAATGGTTGTTCTAAGTATGGTTGTACTTAGTGTGTGTGAAATTGTATGTCTGTAAAGTCCCCCGCAATACAAGGATTATTCCTTAGTACACGGTGTTGTCTTTAAAATAAATAATAATAATTGACAGAGGCCTATGTCCAGCAGTGGCCTACAATAAGCTGATTTGTTAATTGATTGTTCCTTTGCTAACCTGTTCAAATGTACGATTTTTTACAAAGTTTTTTTATAAAGTAAACCTGTTTCTATCTTCATCAACAGTTCCTAAAAAAACATGTTGCTAGCATACCATTAAAGCTATTACTGAGACACCAAATATTTCTCTTGCAGTAATTGAAGCGATAGCAATCGATAACGTCGCATAAAGATATAAGATGATGCCTTCAAAAAAATAGTAGGACTTCAAAGGCTCCGCCATCGCTGTTTATTGTATTTATTAAAATAATAATGGGATTTAAACTCACGTCTTTTACATCAAAGAAGATATATCGACGATGAAGTGACATGAACTCCTAACTGACATTTTGGTGATTCTGAGCTTTATACGTATATAGAATTTAAATAAACTTTTTGGTCAGCTGGCAAGAGCAGGTAACTTAATTTTATAATTTTAGCGAGTTATTGATAAATGAAAATAAATTCTAAGTATTTGCGTATAAAATTTGCTGGGAACACCTCCTATAAACAACTAACAATAACAACTATTAACGTAAGCGTATTATTATTTCTGCCAATACCTCCTATCTTCACTTTAATATGTGTTTACGCCTGCACTGCTGCCAATTGTCTAATAAAAATATAAAATAAAATTATGATTAGTAATGACTAATGATCACAGAACATTTTTACTCTATGAGAAGAATGACGGATTCATACATTTTTTTTGAGGACATTTTTTCTACCGACCCGCGCCATCTGGGTCGAAACCTCAGAACTAATTAGAACCGCGAGGGCACACGCTATTAAGATTGTATAACTAATATACTTTGTATAAATATTTCATATTTATCCAAAATAGATGGCGTAACTCGAAACAATCGACATCGCTAGTTTCCAAGTGTAAAATCGCATTAATATGGCTTTATCTTATAAACACCTAACTGCGAACAACCGTAGTGGCTTTTAAAATTGCCATTAGCGACATCTAGGGCCACATGTAATAATTATTGTTGCCGCGTCCCGGTGCCGACAGCGGATTTATCTTTTACATTGATATTATTGTCCCTTTTTAATAGCATTGTCTCTTACTAAAACAAAACCCACCTATAAACAGTTTGTAGAAGTTTGTAGTTGAGCTGACAGGGCCTGCTAATGATGCGTAAAATTCGTGAGTGGATTCTTATTACATCACGTAATTATTTTGTGCTAATTATATCTTACTAAAGTGATACGTGTGTCGATTACTAATATTGTTTTGGATTTAGTTTTCGGAGGGGTATACTTAGTTTTAATCAAAAATTCCTACAACATCACTTATTTCCAATGAAACTGTTTATTTTAATCGCGCTGTATAAGGCCAATGTTTTTTTTTTTGTTATACAATATAATTTCATCAGATAATTATGTAGGTACCTTACCTGCCATCGTTCACAATTTTTGTTTGTATGTTTGAAGTATATAAGAGTTGATTGTTTTACTAAAGTTATTGTTTAGCCATAACTTTTATTTAACACAGACAAATTATCCTACTGTATTTCATCAATAGGTTCTATTTTTATAGAGAAATGGCTCGATTCCTTCTAAGCGTAAGAGGAAAAAAAATTCTTAGTGAACTTCAAAATGATAATTTTGTAACATTACTAAGACAGCAAAAAAGCTAGAAGCTGGATGTTAGTACAAGTTAAGCACAAAGTTTTTCTTTTAGCTTGAAGATAACAAGAGCGCTTGCTCTTAGAACTGTAGTAGTCCTGATCAAAGTCATTTCACTATTTATGCACTGTCCCTATTAATGCTGATCCGAAGACGCCCAATTATAATATTTCAAGTCCTTAAGACAATCTTAGCCTCATGTCAACAGAAAATCCTGACAATTGTGAATTTGATAGAATGCCTTTAGATCCTGCCATCGGCGCAAATTACTTAGGTCTTGGTCATTATCTGATTTAACACCAGATGCTAAAAAAATATGACTACTTTATTAAAAAAAATACCATTGGTCCCTGTACTGTCGGATATTTTAATAAATAGTCCCGATTTATTTCTATTTTTTAATAAACAGACAACGGATATCAATATTAACCAAAGTGATGATGATAGGTTTACCACGGGTAAATCAGATAGTGAGAATTAACAGGATTATGGTGTTATGAGTGAAGGTCGTAAATGCCGTCTTATTGCTGACCCTACATCATGGAAAAGAAATAAGGCTCAATTAAAGCGAATGCGAGGTGAAGAATATTTATAGGTTAGTCTAAACCAAAACATAGCAAAATTCCAGCAAGATACAATAAGACATCCAAAAGAGATGGGACCAACATGCCTATCGCTTTTTGCAAGAAGAGTAAGGTAAGGTAAGAGGCTATCATAGATTTGCTGAGGAGTGTCGAAAGAATATACATAGCAGTTTTTGGAAGAAGATGACCTGGGATCAAGGGAGAGTTTATGTAACTGAATTAGTGACGCTCCAGTACATCTTGTGAAATAAAAACTGTTGGTGAAATATACAGGCGGGAAGGAATGTAGTCCTATTTTTCCGCAAAGTTGGCGATCCACAGGTCGTGGATATTAGAGCATTGAAATACAGTGAAACTTGGTTAAGTGGGACCTGGATAAGTGAGAAACCTCCATAACTGGAACTCATGCTGAGGTCCCAACACTTTGGCACTGAATTACCTCTGTTAATGGGACGAGGTAAGCCTCTATATCTGGGATTTGTTCTTTCGATTTATCATCATAGTTACCTCTATAACTGAGACAGCGAGTAAATTTTATATGCATAAACCTCTGTAACTGAGATAACATTGTTTGTTTACTCATTCTTATTCTACCCACAAATTCCACACGTAATTCCAAGTACGTAAGTAATTTTGAGCTTCAATTACCTTCAGTTTTAGTTTCGCTTTACTATCATACAGATGTTTATTTGAAAAATGCCAAAACGAAAGCTACAATCGTTATCATTACGTTAAAAACTGAAGTTAATATCCGTTTATGAAAGTGGGAAGACAACCTGTATTCTCACCTCTATTAATGGAACCCTCTGTAAATGAGACAGATATTTATTTATACCTGTATATCTGAGACACTGGGTAAGTGGAATACCTCTATAAGTGAAACGACATTGCAGGTCCCTTGATGTCTCACTTAACCAGGTTTCACTGTATAATACAATGACTATTGAAGTAAAATTAGGTTTTGATGAGGATTGGATTCCTCTACCAAAGAGACCTAAGATATTAACTTCGGAAGTGACCTATTCTAAACTTCGTCTCAACAAGATCCCAATTAAATATATAATCGAAGTACGACCATCCTCAACAACTAAAATCAATATTACCTTAACTGCCTTGGTGGTGTAGCGGTAGTGTATGCGACTGCTAATCATGAGGTCTCGGGTTCGATCCCGGAGCTTTTTCCTAAAAAGAAAAATTCTCATTAGCAGCCTGGAGTTTGGAAATGTGCCCGGTAGACGTCAATAGGCTCCCCCCTTATTACGTGAGACTCAAACATTTTTTTTTTTAGTATTACCTTAAGCTTGTCATAATTTTTAGGATACTTTACCATTTCTATAAAATCTTTATAAGTCATGAGTAGAATAGGTTACTTACAAAGTTAATAACTTAGGTCTCTTTGGTAGAGGAATCCAATCCTCATAATCAAAACCTAATTTCATTCAATCATTCTAGAAAGTCACAGTAAAAAATGACAATAATTAATTCATTTAACTGTTTTATAAACCATTAAAGCTAATTTGTTTAAAAAGTACGTGTGTTCCTATATTTCCTTATAAGAAGCATCTTCTATCTTCACTAGTATAATCTGTATTGAAAATAAATAAGTAACAATGTCGCCTATCTACGCCTAATTCAAAGAGTTGCTTATTTATCTGCCAGTCTAACACATCCTCTAACATCTGCATCTTATACTCGTATAATACCAATAGTTACTTTTTTCATACCTTATGTATAAAAGAAATAAAATGTTTTTTTTATTTCCTGTAAAGTTTAGTTTTAGCAGATACCAGTTCTTGTCACTTCATCGTCGATATTCCAATTGTAATTTTAAAAGAGAACTGGTTTAAAATTTTTTTACAGTCTTACACTGTTTCCTCTTAGATTGAGAAAGGTTAGGCCTCGCCAAGCTGGTCCAGTGCGGGTAGGCAGAGTTCACAAGCCATAGAAAAAATCTCAGATACAGATAGGCTTGCAGCTTTCCTCACGATATTTTCCTTCACCGAGGAGTTATAATTTGTCAACAAATACATATATAAATTCAAAAAGTTCGAATAATCAGAGGAGTGTGCCTTTTGTCCAACCCATGATTCCAACTCGGGCTACTCGAATCAGAAGTTGCTTAGCTAGGCCACTAGACTGTGACTGAGGAAAAATATTATTGGTTCACAGTAATTTTAAGTTATTTTTAGATTCGTTTTATATAAAGAAGAATAGACGTCTCGATATTTATTTATTTTTCTCTTTTTATGTTCTAGTATTTTATTTAACTGACAAATAATGACAATGTTGTCATTATATAATATAATTTCGGCAAGTCTCATTGTTTTTACACAACTTGAGTGGCAAGCAATAATATGGCCCACCTGATGGTAAGCGGTTACCGTAGCCTATAGACGTAAGCAACACCAGACGCATCACTCGCGCGTCGCCATCTCCAAGGAAAGGGATAAGAGGTGAAGAGGAAGGATAATAAGGAGAGGATATGGAGGATAGTGAGGGGGTTATGGCCTGTGGCGCTCTCACTCACCATACGGAATAAGGGTGGGAGAGTACCTACCGTTGTTTTACGCCGATCTTCTGTGAGAGGGTGGTACTCCCCCGATCGAGCCGGACCATTCATGTTGGGATAAGCAAGGCCCTACCACCAGAATCATTTGAAGAATATAACGACATATCTAAACACCTACATATTATAATTCAGAAATATCGTCATACTTTTCAAATAATACTCCAAAAAATTATGTAACTTACAATATTTTAAATATATTAATTATTTAAAATATAATTTCCATGTAAACATCACAAAAAAAAATTACTTTAAGTTAAGACCTATATGGTTTTCTCATGGATGTCATTGTCAGAACAGCAGGCCTACCATGAACTCTTAGCTAGCGATTCAATTCCGACGCAATTCAAAATACTTTGAAAAATCCAAAAATGCACGCCTCATAATCTTCATTTTTCACAGTAAAATTGATTATTTGATAAGTAACTAATAATGGATTGGTCTTACTAAGTAGTTTTCAATAAATCACATAGATAGCGCTAATTTCAAGAAATGCTAATGTGTTTCTCATGTCTTATACGCCATCTAGCACTAATTTTAAGAAGTACCTACTAATATATTGGTCTATAGAAGTAGTTCTATGAAATAAGGTATAGGCTATAGCGCTGGTTTTAGTGTAACACTGTACTGTGCCATCGACTCAAGCGTAAATATTCGCTATTTTTTGTTTATTTAATAACAATTAAACCACATCGAATCAGACCGTGAAAAGTAATAGGGCTCTATTCGTGATTTTACTCAAGTTCACAAGAAAAAAAAAGACTCGATTAGTAAAGTAGTTCGGTTGTTATCGTGTTAACATACATTACCTACAACACACGGACGTCCAAGACAGAACTTTTTTAAACAGTTTTTTAACTAGTTTAAATAACAAAAATGGCATAAAAAATATCATGAGTCTCAAAAATAGTCGTTTTTTCTTGATATGTATGTGTATATATTGTTTTACAAGTGCAATATATGGTAAATAGAGACATTTTATGTTTGAAAAATCAGTTGTTCTGTGTAAAACGAGAATAGTAGCCACCTCAACGCTTCGCTTATGAGGCGTGCAATAGGTGTGTTGTTGTATTTCGTACCATGATGTCTAATTGAGCGATCTTGTTTAGGTTGTCAAGTAAGTTCATGGTACCAATTTCAATACAAAGATGTAATGTTTGCGATTCAGATTATGTGCTGAGTTGGCAAAAAAAAAAAGATTGCGTCTTTGACACGTCATGGTACGACATTGCGATTGGGTTCAGTTTGGTACCTAAACTGGATCGCAATGAGAGTTCGTGGTAAGCCTGCTGAACCACACGGGAAGCACCAGCTTTCAAATAAAAAAAAAGAATCATTAAAATCGGGTCACCCAGTCGAAAGTTCTGAGGTAACAAAAAAAACAGTCGAATTGACAACTTCCGCCTTTTTTGAAGGTTGATAATAAATGGTTTTTCAGTTATTATGAGACGCGTTCTCCAATGACAAATTAGATACTTTCTCAACAAGTAAGTACCTCACAGAATTTGTTGTAATATTAAACAAACAGATTATAATTTATTATGTAGGTATTGTGTGGGAGCAACTAACTGCACATTCATTAAGGAGAGGGCCTGGCAGTTAAGTAATTCCTACCTCTAATGAGTTACAATATTGCGAATAGACCCTCATACAACAGAATATGACAGTGCTCTACTGGACTTAATATTCAGCTGAGATAAAATTTTAATGTTATCAAGTATACAAGGAACAACAAAGACTAAGATTATACTTAGTTATATAGTACTCATCATACTAATATTATAATATTAACTGGCCTATGCCCGCGGCTCCGCCGCAGCCAAAAGCTAGTTTTTAGTCCATATCTCAGGTATAGTCCATATCCCGATATAGTAGCGGAATAAAATGTCTGCTAGTTTTTAAGTACTAATCAAGAGCTATCAAACAAAAAAGTTGCATCAAAATCCGTTCGGTAGTTTTTGCGTGATGTGTGAACAAACAAACAGATTAACAGACAAACAGACAAAAATTCAAAAAGAAATCATTTTGTGTTTAGAAACACCTATATAGCCTAATTCAGTAATTTTTTCTCAAATATCTTAAATGTAACTTTTTTTTTTTTAATGTAACATAGCTCTGTTACAGCTTTATAATTTTTTAATGTAACATAGCTCTGTTACAGCTTTATAATAGTACTAGCTGACCCGGCGAACTTCGTACCGCCATATATTTTTTCATGAATAAATATTGCAATTATAAATTTAGATATGAAGTATCCTATCTCTTAAGTTGAAATAAAACACACATTTAAAAAAAAGAAAAGTTAAAATCGGTTCGGTAGTTTCGGAGTTCATCCCAGACAAACATCGTGACACTGGAACTATATAGACTATATAGCTGACCCAGCGAACTTCGTACCGCCATATATTTTTTCATGAATAAATATTGCAATTATAAATTGAGATATAAAGTATCCTATCTCCTAAGTTGGAACAAAACACACATTTTAAAAAAAGAAAAGTTAAAATCGGTCCAGTAGGTTCGGAGTTCATCCCGGACAAACATCGTGACACTGGAATTATATATAATAGATAGACAAAAAATTGTGAAGACGTTTGGACGTTTGTAAAACAATGACGCACAACGGTTTGGACGGATAGTAGCTTAATTATTTATGTAATCGTAAAATCGTAATCGTTAATAAAGTAAATTGGATTTCCCTAATAAAGTTCTGGACGAGTTGTTAAATGACTTTGTCGTTAGATAAATCGATTTAACAGCAGAAGTCCCATTTGGTATAACATAATTTAAATTAAAACGGCGTATAAATTATTATTGCTCTCTGCCACTGAAATTGTAATGAATTTTACGTTTGGTATAAGTGTATAGTTAATTCGCTAATCTAAGTTAGAAGTGGTCTTCAATGATGAGATATAAAGAACTTTATCGTAGGCACGAATCTCACTCAAAAATCCTACAGATTACAATAATCTGTAGGATTTTTTAGGACACAAGAATTCTGAAAATTATTGGTTTGGCTTCTACAGCTGTTATAAAGACCCCTTATATTACAATTTCCTAAATATCAATAATAATATGTAATACACCTGTGCCTACCCCCCTTCGAGGAATACAGACGTGATGCTGTTTTTTTTTCCTAAATATCTATATTTGAAGGCAGCGGCCGGTTACAATTTAATTATAGTTTACGTTACAATGATGTGCATATACCTATATGATGACTGTTGTTTTCAGTTTATTTAGGTAAAATTTTTAAATGATAACAACTTCGGCAATAAGGTACGATTGGTATGACAAAGCAAACAAGCTTGTAGCGAACTATAATAAGCGCTAAGGCATCAAAGTTCAAGATATGAGAAAGATGAAAAAAGAGCGAGAAAAGAGAGCCAATTAGTCTTGCTTGTCCCAGCATGCCATGAACGTGTCGGCTCAATCGGGGAAGTAACACCCTCTTATAAAAGATCAGCGCAATACAACGATAAGAATCCTAGTGTTGTATTTCATAAGGTGAGAGAGAGCACCGGCCGCCAAAACACATTCATCCTTATTATCCTTCCTCTCCAGCTTTTAGTGTAGTGTGTTACCGCGTTAGAGATGCCTCTGGTGTTGCTAAAGTCTATCGGCTACAGTAACCGTTTACCATTAGGTGGGACGTGTGCTTTTTTGGCACCCACATATTAAAAAAACTTTACATGGTGTCGCCACCACTATATAATATCGTATAGTATCAGTACCTACATAATACCTTTAAATATACTGTAATTCAAATGTACTTTTTAAAGTGAATACTTCTTTAAAATACTTGTGATTTGAAACTCGATGAAACGAAAATTTATCACGATAAAGAAACAAACACATAAATGTATATGATTAACAGTCAGTTGCAGAAAAGTCCATTAAAGTTATTAACTTTGAAATATTTTTTTTGTCACAAAAATTATTCCTTGGTAGTTGATTTGAAATCGCGGTCTCCGGCTTGCGTGATCAATACTTAAACCATATAACTACGGTAGACATAATATTATATTTGAAAAAGCGATATGCATTCAATAATAAACTAATATCTCTGTTTTGCTATGTTCACTTGGAATTCCCATGCCAGTTATAAAGTATTTTCTCACCTACCCCCGAAGTGAGTGATATACTTTTATTATTTATGTTGCTAAGGTGAGATTCACGAGATCTTTTATCAAAGTTGCCCCATGAATTCCTACGGGATCCATTATATCGTTGCAGAAAACAAAATTTAAATAAATTTTAATGCTCCATTAAATTTAATTAATGAGAGGTCATTTTAAGCTTGGTAAAAAATAATAAACCTTACCTTACTCTATATCCATCTCAATCTCTCGTAGGCTACTTTTCAGAAATTTCACTTCTGCCTTGTGTGAATTGCACACATAATATAGTTTTTTTTTTATTGCATACGGTGGAAGACGAGCCACGGCCTACCTGATACCTATACCTATACCGGGAGTATTGTCAAGCTACTCACCATTTCATTTCACAAATATATTTTCATATATATAATCAACGAATTAATGGCTATCTCCAACCAATGATTAGAGGAGACTGTGGGCGGTAGATAGTGGTACCAACTCTCTCGGGCCTGATAGCAAATGAGTACTGCCACTTGGTACCCAGCCCTACCACTAGTAATACAAGGGTGATAATTTCTTACTTCCCTTAGTCGCCTCGTACGACACCCATGGGAAAGAATGGGGTGGTGACTCTTGTATTATTAGTCCATCACCACACGGACAATATGTAATGTAATTGAAATAAAATATATTAATTTAAACTTGTAATTAATCCTTTGATCGCAAAGGAATTAAAAAGAGCCGCTATTTTATATAGACTACGATTTCCTTTTAATTTAATTTACTTTTAGGCACTTCAAGTAAACATTCTAATCTACTTTAATGTTTTGTGTAAGACTGTTGACTGTTCTATTTCTAAAGGAATTACTGAAAATATTTACCGGGATACCTTACAAAGACCTAAGATACCGCGTAAAGGACTAATCTTTTTCAAAAAGAACAAAAATAATATTTATAAGGAAAGGTACTCACAGTGTTTTTGGCTTGTGAGGTCGCCGGTTCTAATTTATAGTCAATTAAACAATCCTTAAACCACACACAAGGCAATTTGCGTTTTTATATTTAGGCACACAAGAGCGCGTTATAACTTTTATATGTTTTAGAGATTTTCGGAAAAATTTGATAGCGGTATGGCGATAGTTGAGGTGCGACGTACGATTAATGCGTTTTTCAATTTTGCGAGCGGAGAGGGGTAGGAGGGAACAGGATCGCTGCCTTCTGCGAGGAGGTTATCTCGCGGAAGGAAGCGGCGGAGAGAGCCAGGGAGGAGGTTTCTTCCGCTGACCCGAACCGCCGCCAGCGACCGGGGCGGTGCAGGCGCAGGTACTTGCGCCTCATGCCGCCCTAGCTGAGGCTGCGGGTGGATGTAACGGGGAACGTCCACCACCCGCAAGGCCTCCCGAGAAGGTGCGACGCTCCGTGCGTGGATGCGTCGCTCAGTAGAGGGTACCCGAAAGGGTAAGCCGCCGGCGGACCACAGAGGGAATGTAACATGGTTCCAGTGGCCCGCCAATAAAGGCGGAGAGAAGGCACACGGCGGGTTTCTTTAGTGGGTGCAGGCCCCACACTACCCTGTTCGTTGCCCCGAACGACGGGGTGTGCGGTTAGGAACATTTTTTCCCGCCTAAACAAAAAAAAAGAAAAAAAAAGGAGGGAACAGGATGAATAGTGTAGTGAGGCGTGCGTGTGACATATGACTGTTTAAAATGTTTACGTTATAACAATTAAAGAGTTACGTTATGGTGCATACAATTACAATAAAAAATTTGTTGCCGCAAGTATTCGAAGCGTCGGGTAAATTTATTTCATAATGTGTAATATTCGTTTAAATATCAGATAGATACTTACATTATTTTATGTTTTCAGATATATTAGAAAAACTCCAAGATTTTGTTTTTTAGCCATACAATATGCATTGTAAAGACGCTAAAAGTAAAGAAAAATATACAGATATTATTTTTTAGATTATATTTCAAGTCTCCGATATAGTCGCGGAATAAAATGTATACCAATTTTTAAGTCTTATCAAAAACTATCCAATAAAAATTAAAATCCATTTAGTAGTTTTTGCGTGATGTCCGAATAAACAAAAAGACAAACAACAAAATTCTAAAAAAAATATTTTGTGTTCAGAGACACATTACTTTCTTTTACGTTTTCTTTGTTTTTCTTCCATCACCTTTAATTTGCGAGGAGGTGATGATGATAATGAGGTGATACGCAATGGAGTACTACTTTCTTGAATAGGGTTCAGCAGGTATACCAAGTCAGAGTACATCGGGAGTCAGGCATAACCTCTCCGCCCGGCCGGCAGGGCACCCATAAAGGATTTCCCCGCGTAAGAAATAAGAAATAGTGATAATATATAATGTTGCTAGGAATACTTTTCGTAATTCGGTGTAGTTCAAAATTACAATCTCGGTATAATAGGTCACCTCTATATATTAAATCTATGTAAGACACTTAACAGAACGGTTAAGGTAATATCATTATGGTCACGTGTGACATGGCATGTGCCGTTAATTATTCTATAACAATATTTCTGTAAAATTCGGAAACGTCCCGTCTGGCGGTTACTCATAGAAAGTTAATTTTCCCACATTATATTCAGATATTAAGAGGTTTTGTGACGAAGGTTAATTTCGGACATTTTAATTGAATTTGATGTTGGTAAAGTTTGTTATAACAAATGTTGCGATATTATTTATATTTATGATAAGATTGAAAAGGGGAAAAGTTTATGATATTATGTAGTTAATCAAACTTCATTCTTCAATTAAACTAATATAATTGACTATTTCAATCACGCTATGTAAGGGTTGTTCAATTAGCGAACAAGTTTGAGGAATTCAGAAGATATTTTACTATTTCAGTAAACAATAATATTAACCATTATAACTAATTGACTATTTATATATAGTATGTCATAGTGATGGCCTCTAACAAAACCATGTTCTGAAAAGACAGTGATATTGAGTTCGATTCCCAGTCCAAGATCCAAACCTCCAAACCCAGGCACACAACTCTGACTTTTCCAAATTATGTATGTATGTGTGTACTACAAATTATCACTGCTCGTTGAAGAAAAATATCATGAGGGAATCTACATGCGTGAGAGATTTTCTTTACGGTTTGTGAATTCAGGTAACCCGCACTGGGCCAGCGTGATGGGCTGCAGCATAAATCCCCCTATTAGAGAAGCTCCGTGCCCAATACTGGGATAATTATGTAATAAATTGCGGCCATGAGTTACATAAACTATAAAAC
Source organism: Leucoma salicis (assembly GCA_948253155.1). Lineage (NCBI taxonomy): Eukaryota > Metazoa > Arthropoda > Insecta > Lepidoptera > Erebidae > Leucoma > Leucoma salicis. The sequence continues at coordinate 19,016,138 of OX411818.1, forward strand.
TATTTCCTTTTAGACTGATTCCATCTAGAGTTAATATTCATACATAAATTGCATGAAATGTGAGCCAGAAATGTAGCTTGTAACTATTCTAATTAAATCGGTAAATAAAATAATTTGGGTGCAACATTCTCGCTGCTGCTTATTTATTCGTCGCTTCGTGCCCGAGCACAATTAAGAAGCACTTTGATGTTTATCTAAGTGGCCCGTTTCCGTACAGAAGGTGTAAGCCTTCGTGCAGACTTAGAGTAATTAAGTTCACTGTCAAAACAACTTCTCGTCATGTCTGTTATAACCATTGACTCCCATTTATTTAACCTTATATTTTATCTGTGAAATGAAATGGTGCGCACCGGCTTGACAATACTCGCGGTATAGTTTGAGTCCATGTGAAGTGCAGCGGGATCTACAATAAAATGATATACGACTGTTTCAAGATAATGATGATTTAATACTAATGTCTAAAATCTAAGATACAAAGAAGGTTACCACATACACGTAAGTAACTAGTATAGGTACATAGAGTACACACACACTTCACCTCCGGGGGTGAAAGAAGAGAAAAAAAAAAGGATTATAAGTTTTTTTTTTCTTACTTGATATACACCTAATATTAATCTATTCTACAATATATTTCTTAGTCCTATTTTTATGAATAATGTCAATTTTATTTTTTTTAATTATTTTTACATTAGCTCCCATATCTTGTACAACGATATATGGGCCTTCATACAACATATCTAACTTACGACCTACTTCCCTTTTTACTAAAACTAAATAATTTTTGTCATATAAAACAGGATTAATAGATTTATCATAGTTTTCTTTTCTTTTTACCTTACTTAAAATTAAATTTTGTCTAGCATCTTTTAATGCTACTTGAAGTCTATACTTAAGTTCCATAGAGTAATTATCAGGGTTCAACCAATGGTTCTACACTCTTACTTATTCTATTAGGGACATTACATGACCTACCAAATACTAACTCGAATGGCGCGTATTTTGTTTCCGTATGGACAGTGTTATTAAAGCTATAGCACCAAAACGGTAGCCAATAAGGCCAATGGTCAGGATGATCACCACATTGAGTTCTCAAAAATGCACCCAGATGTTTGTGAGCATTTTCCAAAGCTCCTATGGACTGATGATGGTACGCTGTAGAAGATAATTTTTCTATTTCTAAAAGTTTACAGACATCTTCCATTGTATTGGATATAAATTCTGAACCTCTATCACTGGCGATAATATTTGGTATACCAAAACGTAAAATAAAATGTTGCACAAAAGCTCTAGCAACAGTTTCCGTTTCTTTATTTGGTAAAGGATACGCTTCAATGAATTTAGTTAACTCGCACTGGATGGTAAGAATGTAACAGTTATCATTATGATCTCTGTCTAAGGGACCAACCAAATCTAAATAATCTTTTTCGAATGCGTTAGTGGCAGTCGTTGTAATTGTCATAGGCTCCTTTGTATACTGGGAGTGTTTCATCTTTTGGCACTTAGCACATTTTTTAACGAATGTACGAACATCCATTTCGTGACCTGGCCAGTAGAATTGTCTCTTAATGTTGTTCGTCATTCTGCGGACACCAGCATGTCCACTCGTCGGTAATAAGTGAAAATCTTGCAAGATAAACTTCTTACTTTCGTCATCATAAATTCTTTTCACACCTCTTAGTACACATATTCGTGGACCGGACCACTCTTTTCTTGATTTTACTTCGTTTATAAGGCCTTGAATAAATTAAAAATTTTCATTGTTTTTAATAATACATATTTCATCCGCTTTTATTATTTTACAGAAATTCATTAACTTGGTCACAAATTCGGCTCGCGAGAGTTGTGCTCTAAAGTTAAGATTTATATATAACATAAATTTACTTGGACAATAAGAAAAACATTCCCGTTCTTCTATTATTTTTCCATTATTTCTCAAGTTATCAATTTTATTTCCTTCTATTAAAATCATTACCACAGCTTTATTCGGTTTTCTTAATAATTCCACGACTCTTGGGTGATCAGGCCAATTGTCTAGTGACTTATTAAGAACCAGTACATCATTTTTACTATCATCTTCCATTCTTCTCTTTTGCGCTCTAGTTGTCACTGCCACAATATGCTCATTCATATCTTTTAAATCATCTGATAAAATACAAACTCTCGATAAAGCATCCGCTACTACGTTCTCTTTCCCTTTCACATATACAACCTTAAAATCATATTCCTGTAGAAGTAATCTAAATTTAATTAGCCTGCTGGAAGGATCTTTCATTCCAAAGAGATATATGAGAGGTTTGTGGTCATTTATTATGGTGAAACGTCTACCATATATATATAGCCTAAAATACTTTATTGCCCACACAATTGCTACAAGTTCTTTTTAAATCGTGAGGTAATTTCTTTCACCTTTATTTAATGGTCTACTCGCGTAGGACAGGTCGCATGTCTTTATTACATAACACTGCACCGATAACGACGCCTGATGCATCTGTTTGTATAACAAACTCATTTGACTCTGAAAAGTCAGGGCATTGTAAGATTGGTGGTGACATTAATGATGTTTTCAAGTATTCAAATGATTGTTGACACTTCAGTCCAATTAAACGGTTGAAGATTGTTTAGTGGTACAGTAATTTTAGCAAAAGATGGTACGAATTTACGGTAGTAATTACAAAATGCTACGAATCTTTTAACTTTATCAACATTTGTAGGTGTAGGAAATTTTTGTAGCACAATAGCTTTTTCATGTGCTGGTAAAATACCTTCTGCTGAAATTGTATGACCCAAATACAAAATATCTTTTCTCAAAAATTCACATTTATTAGGATTTAATTTCAAATTAACTTTCCTGAGTCTTTCAAATACGCTAATAAAATTTTTGTTGTGAAGGTCTAGTGACCTCCCGAAAACGATGATATCATCTAAATAAACAAAACATGCTTCATAATTAAGGCCAGACATTGCCAAAGTCATGATTCTTGTAAAAGCACTTGGACTTGTTTTGAGACCCATCGGCATACGTTTAATTTGATACTGGCCGGTATTAGTACTAAAAGCAGTAAGCTTACGGAACTGCGCTTAAGCTGATTTTGTAATAACTTTGATATAAATCAAGATGTGAGAAATAAACAGAACCAGAATGTGAGTCTATAATTTCAGTGATGTTTGGAAGTGGAAATTTATCGTCTACTATACTATCGTTTAATTTTCTAAAGTCCACTACTAGACGCCACTTTTTATCTGAACTATTAGATTTTTTAGGAACGAGTAATATAGGACTGTTCCATTCGCTTTTAGTTTCTTCAATGACGTCATCTTTAATCATTTTCGATATCTGATTATTCACTTCAGACTTTAAAGATTGCGGTAACCTATACGGTTTTAGATATATTGGACTAGTATGTGGTTTTAAAATAATAGTATGTTCGCCTTCGTTACATGTTGTTAACTTGTCATCAGGTAAATAAAATATGTCTGCATACTTTGAGCATAATATTTCAATAGAGTTCTTTTCTTTATGATTTAAGTCTTTAATATCTATCAAAGGTAATAAATCTTTTTGCTCGTTCAACATTTGATTCAACAGGAGTGAAAGCACAAACATTATAGTCACTCAAAAGTGTAATTTCAGCCACAAATTTATCTAAAATAATTTCTTCTTCGCTACAATTTAATAATTTAACTAAAATTCTACCATTATTAGCTTTTGTTATAGCACCTGCTAAAAATACATTTTTCACTAACTCTTTCGCACTAATCACACAGTCATCTTTTAATTCTGATTCTAAATAGATAAAATGAAGTGATTCACGTCGCGCTGGCAGAATAAGGGAATTAATATAATTCGGTTTATCAGTAATTGGCAATGTTAAAAAATTACCTTCACATTTAAGTGTCTAAGTATTTGTCTCTAAATCAATATTTGAGTCATGACTAGACAGAAAATCTAACCCAAGAATTCCATCCGCCTTTAAAGGTAATGTTTCGAAAAGATGAAACGACTGATGGAATGTGTTCTTGTTGTTGTTATTATTGGTAGTTAGCTGTAATTGAATACATCCTAACGATCACATTTGACCACCTATTCCGTTGATTAATACGTCATGACCATTTATGGGCATGGAATTAGGTATGCTATTTTTTTTTATAACAGATATTGAGGCACCAGTATCTATCAACCAAGTATATGTCCTATTTCCCATATTAAATGTTATAGACTTACATTTTTCTTTTAATACTAAAATATTATACTTATTCTCGAAAAAAACCGATTTATTTTATACCTTATCCTCTTTATCCTGACTAATATTGCCTTGTCTACCAAAACAACATGGTTCTTGTGCCGAAAATATACGGGTATTAGAGATGCCTCGCCAATTACCACGATTGCCACGTCTTCCATTACCACGATTGCTATTGCCGTAATATGTTTTACCACGCGCATTGTGATTATGAGCACAGTTTTGATTTTGAAAAGCGTTATTAAAATTTCCGTGACTATAATAATTATCAGATCAACCTCGGTTGTGTGTCTGATTACCTTTATAATGCTGAAACCTACTTCAATAATTTCCGCACTTACCTCTGATCTGATGGTTACGAGAGAACTGCATTACCCCTGGCTGGACTGCTGCAGAAGCAGATGTCTCCTCGTCCTTGGCTGCCTGTATGGCGTCCTTGAGAAGACCGTAGTTGCGCGCTGCTATGATGGTGCTCAGCTGTCTGTTGTTCAGCCCTTCTGAAAACCGTTTTAATGGAAATTTTTCATTTATCGGTTTCAAAAATGTATAACCACTTGGATCGCAAGCAGCTTGAGCAATGGTTAATTCAGTAAACAGTTTTTCTATTTCAGCGCCATACTGATCGATAGACCTAGAAGATTTTGCTTAATATTTTGTAGGCGAGATTGGATGGCTGTAAATGATCTTTTAGTCAAAAAATTATCTCGTATGGCCTTAACCATATCCGAAATAGAAGTATAAGAACTTGACATTCTCAATTTGGCGTTTTCCGACAAACGACTCTTTAGAACAAAATTTGTTAAAAATTGTTTACCTGCACTGTCCAACATGTCTGCATACATTTCTATTCCATCTATCAGCATTTTAATTTATTTGAAGATACAAATCCTTTGTACCTACTTTGTCCCTTTTTAATTAAGTATTTACGTATTTCAATTAAATCATTTAATATTACACATAACTCATCAGCCATAACTTATCATCTATAATAGTATAAAATTCTATCAACCTGTATAAAGCATAACATAACAATCGCAAGGAATGCGCTCACTTTCCTTATGTGTACGCGGTGTCATATTCAGCAAGTTATAGTGCACGATTAAGCGCATAGTAACAATGCAACTAAATGGAATGCAATGACAAAATATCGTTTTGATAAGACTAATAAAAGCATTTACCTATTTATTAATATAGCATGTAACTTGAAGATACACTATTACATTTAAATCACAAAAAAATAATCATAAAATAATTCGTACCTATTATAAGAATATATATTATATGAATATTTATTCTAACATTTATAATCTCTTACTCTAACTCCTTAAAGTTCTATACAGTTTTTATATAACCGGAACACCGAAATATTTTTATTATAGTATGCTGAATTTATTTATTTAGTCTCTGTCAAAACGTTATTTAATTACTCACGAAATATTATTTAATCACTAGTAGAACATCATTTGTTTAGAAAAACAGAAACACTTCACCTACAAAACATCTTCACACATGGTACGGGCTCGTCCTTCAGTCGTATTTTGTGCCCCAGACTGCCTCCGACGACGTATGGACCTTCGGCTTATTTCTCTTTATACTGACGTTTTAAGACTTCGCTTATATAAATAGTATAGCACAAATAATCCAGCTATACCTAAAATTGCGATTAGGATAGTCAACAGCACGTTCGTTGTGAAAATGTTTTCTTGAAACCCCAAGATCTTTGGTGCAATGTTGGTCCCACTCCCGGCTGCATTCTGCGCTAAAATTATCTCCTCCTTTGATTGACTGGACCACATGCTATACTAGTGTACGGATTCTCGATTTGTAAAGTATCAAGGTCCTAACATTTTCACGAATGTAACACGACTCGCGGCACGAAGATATTGTTTACAATACCGATGCCCTATCCTGGCGCGGTCGCCATGAAGTGTAGCGGGATCTACAATAAAATGATATACGACTGTTTCAAGATAATGATGATTTAATACTAATGTCTAAAATCTAAGATACAAAGAAGGTTTACACATGCACGTAAGTAACTAGTATAGGTACATAGAATGCACACACACTTCACATGAGCAATGGTTACCACTTACCATCAGGTGGGCTGTGGCTCGTAAGCCATCATCAGATATAAAAAAAATATATATACTACCATAAATATATGGTTATAACAGAGACGTAGAAAGCAAGCTGCACTTACCGCAAAAAATAAATAGTTGGAAGTATTTAAAACATTTTCTATAGAATTTAATGGTTTTTATAGGCATTCGTGTCCTCTCAGAAAGAGACTCAGGCCAGCATAAATATGCCAGCTTGACCGTGAAAGTACCACCGACATCCTTATCAATACTTACTTAAATTATAAGTGGGAAAGTACGTTTGTTTATTTGTTACGCTTAACGCCATAACTGCTTATCCGAGTGTCATGAAATTTAGCATACAAATCATTCGAAATCCAGAAAAGGACATAGGGCACTTTTTATCCCGAAAACATGGACGGTCCCTGTTAGATAACAATTTTTGCTAACAGTGAAAGTAGTTTTATAGAGAGATTAACTTATAGAGAGAAGAAATTAAAAGGTAAAACAGATTATTATTATTTAATTAACAGCATTATTCAATTAACATTTCCACGACAGCATTTGTGTTCTAATTAACTAGGAAAAGAAAAAAGTAAATCTTAAGAAGTAGACGCTCTCTGAGTACTCACTTTGCTTATCTTATCTAACTCATGTCAAGCTTTTAATAAAACCTTAATTGTTGCAACAATTTCAAAGCTGTGGCAAACACGTTAAGATCTTATCTTGTTGATTTTTTCTTTTTGTTGTTGACTTAGGATTCATATTTATTAAATTTTACATTTAAATCATTCCTGTAGACGTTAAACATTAGGCACTAGTTAACTCTTACAATAGAATTTTGATTTCAAACTCCTCGTGTAGCATAGACATTTGCTTATTTAATGAATAGTTACAATTTAATATATATACTATTATTTATATATTTAGTATAGTGTAATATATTCACCATAAAAAAATATTTCTTGCATCTTCCTCTAGTGACTGAAGGTATTCTATAAACAATTCTACATGTAATAATTATTATAGTAGCTGGTAAACGTACGATACCCTAAATACCATTTACAATACATAAACACTCAGCTACAATTTCCGTCAACTTAATATGCATCAATCATAATAATAATTAAGAATGTCTATTAGTTCGTAGCAAAAGTACCGAAGTGCTACGACGTAGCTAATTGATGGCGGACGCGGAACTTACGCCCGCTCCGAATTGTTTTGTTCACACAATATTTGTTTGTAGCAATCCTGCTTGTTATTATAATTGCGAAAGATATTGAAGATGCTGTTTCATTATCTGTCAATCACAACTAAATGACAGAACGGATTTGGTTGAAATTTGATTGGACACTACTACTTTCATCACGCCATCTCTCTTGCAGGATAGCCAGAGAGAACAGAACTATATGATAATATAATAATAAAACGCTAGATTGACATATAGGATTATATGACCCTAACAAATTAATAGTTCTTACGTATACGCATAGCTATTCTCAGTACCTGGTATACAGATTGAGTAATTATAATATACTCTTTATTTAAGTAAAACATTTTTATATATTTACACTCTTAAATACTATTACAAAGCTTATAAAAAAAGGAACGAAATAAATAGAGAAAAGAAAGAAGTTAAAATTATGCATCATAAAATTCATCTACATGATGACTACTGACAAAGTGCCCAGAAGGCTAACAGCATTGCCACGTTGAATGGCAATGCTAATCCTTTGTGCTAGATAAAGGCCAGCCCTCTGACCACGTGAGGCGTCGACCAGACGCCTCGCAACTTCTTTATAGAATTTGCGAGCGTTCGGGCCCCATGAACCTAGCGTTTCGACCCCAAACGGTTCGAAAATACAATTACCCTCAAGGTTATTATATTTCCGCTGTTTGAGGGTCTCCGCTGATGCAGCAGCAGCACCAGGATAGCTAGTGGTGCTTGATAGATGTGATGGAGCAAGGGTGTTGACGCAGGTGGCGTCCCACACCAAAGGCCTACCCATCTTCCAAGCCAATTCATAGAGTATTTTTAACTTAATAATAAATTACTGTGGGATGCTAATTATACTGCCTCGGTGGTGCAGCAGTAGTGTGTGCGACTGCTGATAATGAGGTCTCAGGAGGAGGCTCTGTCTAGGCTGATATCTTAGCCTTGGACGTCTATCATCTAAGTCCATCCGTGATCATGAATGCTGTAAAGTATTCGAAACGTCGGGATAGTAGTAAAATCAAGTAAACGCGATAGATTCCGTAAACGTAGTTTTATTTCAAAATGTGTAACATTCGCGTAAATATCAGAAAGCAAACATAATATTTTCAATTTGCAACGCATAAACCTTTTGTATACGAATATTGCACGCTTGAAGACATTATAGTCAATCCGAATGTAAATCGAATAAGCAATTTAGTGTTATAAGTGTCTGTTTGTAAAGCTCAGAATTAATCGAACTTTATGTTGATATTGCCGTATGCCATCACATAGAGCATCAAATGCTCAAATGCACACCATCTGCAGTCAAGCTGAAAAATAATAACGACGTAAAAGGTAACGTTATATAGGAATCGTAGAAATAAGAATGTAAGTCGCAAAACTGCATAACTTTGTTTCTGCACATACTTCCATATATAAATGCGAAGGAATAATATGAATGTCTCTCATTTCATGTAGTATATATATTCCAGTAGCCTATGCCCGCGGCTCCACCGCAACTTAAAGCTAGTTTTTAGGCCAGGCTCAGGTATAGTAGTGGGATAAGATGTATACTAGTTTTAAAGTCTAATCAAGAGCTATCAAATAAAATAGTAGCATCCAAATCCGTTCAGTAGTTTTTGCGTGATGTGCGAACGAACAAACAGACAAAAAATTGTTTTGTGTTCAGACACGCCTATATATAGCCTAATATAGTGTTTTTTTCTCAAATATCTTAAATGTACAGACGCAGCTCTCTTACAGCTTTATTATAGTTAGGATGTAAATACCAAAGGCTTTTTTTATTTTTAATTACTCTATTTTTATTTAATATTCCTAATTAATAAATATACCATTATTACATAAATACCACAATATACAGATACCATAATTTGCCTGTGTGGTGACCGTAGACGTAGGATATTTTTGTAGGTACATCCAAATTCTATGGTAGTGACGGGCTAAGTGTCACCATCCCATTCACTCACGCGGCTTTCTTACGAGGCCGTATAACGTCTCTGTTTGTTTTGGTTGTAGTGGAAGATGACCGTTGTTTTAATTTATATAGCTATATATGTCAAATGTTAATAAATGTTATGTAAACTTAAAAAATATCGAAAGACTCGTTTCTATATTTATAATCTTACGATATCTTTATTACTATCAGACTTGAGATGCTTAAGTTCTGATTTTAGAACTATAACTTTATGATAAAGTAATTCTATAAACTTAGCAGAAACTAGCAGTCGTTAGCAGCTTCAGTCAAGTGATACTTGAGAATTTGTTCTTGTGAGATAATTGGTTTTAAAATAATTCAATGTTTTCAATCATTTTAAAAGTTTAATTTTTGTTTTATTGTATGATGATGGACTAAAAGTTTTAATTTTTCTTCTTCTTCAAACTTCTTAACTGCAAAGCATATTTTTATTATTACCCATTACATTTACTAGTGGAGGGGTTGGGTACCAAGTGGGTTTATTCGCTTACTGTACCATCATATCAAAACACCTGCCGGACAGAAATCGCGTGCTTATGAAAGATGATGCGAATACTACAAAAAAGGGAATCCTGTATGATGGAAAATATACTGTAAACTAACATCACTACCCGGCCTTGCTTGGATAAGAATACAATCCACAGGAAAGATGTATGATGTAGCTTTGTCTTGCAGAAACGTCTTTACAAATTCCAGCTACAGTTTTGGTCTATAAGATCTTATGAACCTAGCGCATATATGTCTATATTTCGACAGAACTCAAGACACGAACTACATCACAGATACTGCAACGACCAAGCCAATCAATAGAGCTATTGTTTCAAGATGCCACAATTACATGTTATATAGTCTGTGGTTTCTCAAATTGAAAGTATAAACCAATAAACTTTACACTAACAAGAGCAGGTAGAAAGTGTGTACCTTCTACTAACTATGCGAGATGGTCACCAAATTAATCGGACTTGAAGATTGCTTAGTCTGCATGACTTCCTAATATTATAAACCTAAATATTATAAAGCTGGAACAGAGCTGTATCTGTACATTTAAGATATTTGAGAAAAAATACTGTATTAGGCTTAGGCGTGTCTGAACACTAAAAAAATTTTTTAGGTTTTTTGTCTGTTTGTCAGTTTGGTCGTTCGTGCATGTTGTAAATATATTTTTTCTTTGATAGCTCTTGATTAGATTTAAAAACTGGTATACCGACATTTTATCTCGCTACTGAATCGGGAACATGAGATATAACCTAAAAACTACTAACTACTAATCTATAAATATATAAAAAAACTAGTCTATAAATATATAAAAAATCCCTATTTCCCAAAGGAAATCCCAAAGGCGTGATCAAAATCACGCCATAACTTGAGAACGTCTTTACCGATTTCATTTATCATTTAAGTTTTCTTATACTTGTAGAAGGTCCTTACGAAAAGAAAATTTAAGAAAATTGCTCAGAAATTTTGAAATTTTCGTTTGACAGTTCGCAAGTAATTGAATATTCATAGCTAAGAGAAGACAGTGTCTGTTGGGTCAGCTAGTAAATTACAAAATTCATCACTCTAAGGCATTTTAACTATTATCATCATTTCCATAGCCATATCCTGAATTTTGTGGGGGTCGGTTTCCGATCTATTCGGTTTTAGGTAATCCACTTGTATTTACACAGATCAACTGCGTATCTGACCTCCACGATTCAACTATGGGGACAACTGCTGACCTTAGGATAAGACCGGAGTCAGATTCAGGCTTCTAACAACCTATAACAACGGACGGGATGGTATTTGATAATTGGGACCCACTGCATAACGTGCCTTCCGAAACACGGAGGAAAGATTTTTCTTCGTGTGGTGATGGACTAAGAATACAAGTGTCACCACACCATTCGTTCCCGCGGGTGTCGTACGAGGTGACTAAGCAAAAGCAATTATCACCCATTGCATTACTGGTGGTAGACCTGGGTACCGAGTGGGAGTAATCACTTGTTATCCAGACCTAAGGGGGTACCACCATCTCCCGTGTGACCGGCCATGAAGCACATCGGTGTGTTTTGGTTGTAGCCGTTTATTCTTTCATTTGATGTCTGTGAAATGAAATGGTGAGCAGCGGCTTGACAATACTCTCGGTATAGTTGAGTTCATGAGCGATGGTTACCATTTACCATCAGATGGGCCGTGGCTCGTCTGCCACTATATACAATAAAAAAACAGGTCAATAGTTGTTACTTTTTGCTTAACCTTACTGATCGTTCAAACTGCAAGTGCACTACTAGGCTAAATTCATTATTATATATAGATATATATATACCATATATATATATATATACCATATTATATATATACCATAGGGTAATATTACTATCCCGCAGGAACCATCCATTTTTCTGGGACAGGATGTCCTTTTCTTTGTGCCAGACTATGTGTATGGTAAATTTCATGATGATTGGTTGAAAAGCTACTGCATAAAAGCGTCCATCCATCCATCCATCCATCCATCAGCCTTTCATCGTCCACTGCTAGACATAGGCCTCCCCAAAATGGGGATTTTACCATAATCGCCACGCTTGGCAGGCGGGTTGGCGATCGCGGTGGATGTTTTTAGTACACAACGGACGGAGGATAAAAGCGTAACAAACCAAAAAAACAACATGCGCAAATAATGTAAAAACATTATTTTATAATGGACCAATGAGTACTACAAGTGCCTATAATGCGTGTATATGTATAAAATGGTTTTTATTAATTTTTATAATAATAATGTAATGTTAGTTGTCAGTAAGATAACTAAAACCTATAGGTTAATTTTAATCTTACTACTCTTGCCTACTACTTTATAAATCTGTGAGCATCATAGCATCACGCCTGTATTCCCCAAAGGAGCAGGCAAAGGTGTATTACACACTCACGATTCGCCAGCTATGTTTAAGTCCCACGTAATAGCGGGCGAGCCCATTGACGTCTACCGGGCACATTTTCTAACTCCGGGCTGCTACTGAGATTTTTTCTTTTTACGAAAAAGCTTAATTACACTGAAATCTGTGAGCTCCGTCTATAATTTCATTTTCGTTAGAAATATATAAACATTCGTGTTGATCTGGTTACTAAACGCATTCCACAACCAAGCTGCCTGCTTATCTATCTATACTATTATAAAACTGTAACCTTTTAATCATTGAAAAAATATAAATCTTCATTATTTTAAAGATATAGTTGCAACTATATTAAAATAAAGTCATATAAAAAACAAATTCTTTAATAAATAGGTACTTAACTTAATGTTATTTGAAATTTACATCGCGCTGTAATTGACTGGCTGTACAGAAAATAGAACTGTTTTTTTTTATAATTACTCAGCTGTCAGTTGAAAGTAATTCTCCCTAGGGCTGAAAAGTATTACTTTCAACCCGCTCCTCAGGCAACTTCAGGCCTACTTTCAGAGTATGAGTAATGAAAAAGAATATTAGTATTTCGTCGAAGATGAATTGGGAACCACTGCGATATTTTATTTTTTTGTTTAGGTACATGTTCTAACCGAGCGCTCGACTATACCCCGCCTGATGGTAAGTGGAAATATAGTCGTATAGACTCACTAGCTTAGTAATAACCTATTCACTCTAGTCTTACAGACACCCACATTGTAGTTGGATGGGAATACCAAAGCTGCAAACAGATTCCATTCCATTGCTGTGCGTATTATGAAAGATGATGCGAATCGTTTTGTTCGGAAAGATGAGATTTTACAATATATGGATGGAAGCCCCGTTCGTCTGGTCGTTCGGTGGTGGAAAGGGGTTGGTGGTATTAAATCATACAATTCGTGTGCACAATCTTCAAATTAGAAGTAGTAGTAGAAAAAATTTTTGTGAATAAGGAAAAAGAGATTTTTAGTACGAGCGGGAAACGAACCCGCGTCTTTACCAATCCGGGGAAGTGCTCTAAGCCACTGAGCTATCGTACCGATTTTTCGATCATCCCAATCTTCTCATCACATTATTTTGTCTTTACAACCAACGCCATCTATCGAAAATTTTGATTAAAAAATGTTTAAAAAATCACGCCATCAAATAGTATGAATTTTAATTGCAAAATAAATCCATCCATCCATCAGCCTTTCGACGTCCACTGCTGCACATATGTCTCTCTTTTTCCTTATTCACAAATAATTTGTACTTAACCAATTAACCTTTTCGCACGCTTCTCCATTGAATAATAACTAGCCGAAATCCAATACTTCCAATACTTAATGAAACCCTACCTGTCATCTGCCACATTTATAATTCCTCAATCATCAGTGCCGTATTTCCGTCATCATTAAAATATGGCCAAATAACACCCTTACCCAACAACTGTGAAACGGAAGAGTATTTCCGAATATCGTCCCATACTCGTTTTGTTTATACTTATGTTAATATATTTTCTTTGTAATATTACATATATATATAATTAATGAGTGTGAATGGTGCAGTTGGGAGGGGTAGACCTCGTCGAACGTTCTTTGATCAAATCAGAGAATTTCTCGAGGAAGGTCAGATCAGAAGTATCCTTAACCGACGTGCATGTATACGGAATATAATGACAGAGAATGAGGCAAAAAAAGGTGAGCAAGGATCGTGGCAAGTGGAAATCCGTTGTCTCTGCCTACCCCTCTGGGAAAAAGGCGTGAGTCTATAAATAAATATAATTAATAACAACCAGCAACGTATTTATTTATTCGTATTTATATATTTTATATTCGATATGAAAAGTATTTTACGTGTTAATCCAGCCCTCCCCCTTTTTTTTTTATTAAGGCGGGAAAAAATGTTCTTAACCGCACACCCTATCGTTCGGGGCAACGACCAGGGTAGTGCGGGGCCTGCAGCCACTAAAGCAACCCGCCGTGTGCCGTCTCTCCGCCTTTAGTAGCGGGCCACTGAAACCATGCTACATTCCTTCGGCGCTAATCCATGCCCCCTAGTCAAGTGGCATAAACGTTAGTAGAATAGAATAATCAATGGACTTGTATGAGATTGACATAAGGCTACGACAATGTAACCAACTGTTAATCCCATACATTGATTATTCTATTCTATTCTACAACGTTTATGCCACTTAGCTAAGGGGCCGGTTATAGATGATCTGTATACCAAGATTAGTGATTTTTTTTATATTCCTTTTTGCGTGATTGAGTAGCACACTTACAAACTTTAAATAATGTTATAAGAATATTTATTCTAAAAGATTATACCCACGTGTTAAGATGTTTCTAGACTTTCTAGTGATATCTTCTTTGTAAATGTTTTTGGAAACTATAACTATATTTGCCATACATTTTGTTCCCGAAAACGCCTATGCAAATTAAATAGCAAACCTTAGGAATATGTATGTGATCCCACTATTTTAGTTTATATAATTTACCGACCGCGGCCTACCTACATTATGTTATGTTTTAATACACTTTTTACATTTGAGCAAGCAACGCGTATTTTTTTCTTATTCCCATTAACAATACCTGGATCTATCCTAAACATGGTCCAAACGAGCCTGGATGTGGAGTTTTGAAGAATATATACTGCGATCAGCGATTTATTACAAAGGATTGTAAAAGAATTGGTGGATATAAAAAATCATTTGGACGCCCGGTGTGGCCGGTCAATTCTGCGCCGTAATTCAGAAGAATTTTTGGAATTTCCGTGGTCTGGATACGGTAAAGCGTATTTATAATATAATAATAATCCACCCAACACTCTTTTCATCAGGTATTGTTAGTATAAGTTAGCCGTGAATCAGGTTAGTACCTACTAAGAACCTATTGTAATTGTACATTTGTCTATGAGTGGTTACAAATTGTAATAATTATTAACTAATCAGTATTTTTGTTTATTTCTAATACTTATACATTGTTAAAGAGTAGTTAAATGAATAACTGCATTATTGTACTTTACAGTGTACCTAGTTTAAAACTACTGAGACAGTTAGGTAATCACATTTGTTAACACAGGTAGACTGTATAAGTCTTTTTAATTGTAATAACTTTTAATTACTTCAGTTCTGGTACAAAATAACCGTTAAAATATATAGATTATTGTAAATTCAAAGTAATTATTTATTTAATTTTACCCTACAGTTACTTATAAGAATTTTACATACATTTACAGGCTGCATCATTGTATTATTATTTTATACGTTGCTATAACTTTTAATTGTATACATTCCAGGTTGATTATACCAGCTGACGCAATGCCAGAGGATAAGGAACTTATTAGGAAACGAGCTAGTTTTAAAGGGAAGGTGACGGTGTTCCTAAACTATTTAAATTCATTAGATCCTTCTTCTTTGAGCCCTACTGAGGTAAGCGAGTTGCAATTACGTTTCAACAGACTGGAGGCGTTGTATGCCCAGTATGATGAAGTGCAGTTATCACTGGAATGTAGTACTGATAATATGGATAGTCAGATGTTAGAACGTAGCGAGTTTGAATCTCTTTATTACAAAACATTAGCCCAAGCTCAAAAAATACTTAGTGATTATGCTAGTAAAAGAGATTCCAATCATAGCAGTGAGGTAAGTTCGCGTTCTAACAGTCACAACTTTGTCAAATTACCAACAATACAGTTGCCGAAATTCAGTGGTTCTTATACTAACTGGTTAGAGTTTCATGACACATTTGTTAGCCTCATTCATTCCAACGAAGATATGAATGAAATAAATAAATTTCATTATTTGAGATCGTCACTAGAGGGATCTGCTGCTGTGGTTATTAATTCCATTCAGTTTTCTGCTGCCAACTATTCTGTGGCCTGGAATGTTCTCTGCGAGCGGTTTGATAATAAAAATCTGCTTATTCAACATCATATATCTGCTTTATTTCAAATTGACACTCTTCAAAAGGAGTCTTCAGTTTATTTAAAAGGTTTACTAGATACTATTAATAAAAATTTGCTTGCGTTGGAGTCCCTCGGTGAACCGGTTTCACATTGGGATACCTTACTCATTTATATTATCACACACAAATTAGACAGTAAGACTTATCGTGTATGGGAGGAACATAAATGTGGTCTGGGTAAAGACACAAAAATCACATTATCTTTATTTATTACCTTTATTAAAAATCGTGCTGAGATATTAGAAACGTTGGAATTGGTGAATTCTACGTCTACTAAACACTCAAACGTTAGTAGACAATCTAACAAGGTTAGGATAATGATGGCACAGGATTTAAATAAAAATAACTCTGAACATAATAAACTACAAGGCAATGTTGTTTGTAATAAACCCAAAAATTGCGTTGTGTGTAACGGTGAGCATAAATTAAGCAGTTGTTCTCAGTTTTTATCGTTAAGTAATGAAGCTCGTTTGCAATTACTACCTAAACATAAAATTTGTTTTAATTGTTTTAACCCAGGACATTATGCAAATAATTGTAAAAAATTAGGTTGTAAAATATGCCGACGCAAGCATAACACCTTAGTTCACGTGGACACCTCATCCAAGTCCTCAACATTGGACTCGACTGGTATATGTACTAGCAGTGACGACGTGAATGGTATTGCAAAAGTCTCCACTCAATCAGCTATTGGTAACAGTATGTCACTTTCTGCGAGTGTTGAACAGGGTGACGTATTGTTATCTACTGCGTTAGTCATAATCCTGGGGATTAATGGTCAGGAGCATATTGCTCGTGCTGTGCTTGACAGTGGCAGCACTTCATGTCTTATGACAGAAAGAATTTACAACCAGCTAGGCTTAACTGCAAAAAGGGTAAACAATTCCATTTTAGGTATCAACAATTCATCATCGCTTATTAATAAAATGTGTTCTGCCACAATAAAATCCTGTAATAACAATTTCTGCACAGATATTAATTGTTTTATTCTCCCATCAATAACAGATAAAACTCCCAGCGCATATATTAACTTATCAAAAATAAAAATTCCATCTAATATTTGTCTGGCTGATCCGAACTTTCACTCTCCGGGTTCCGTTGATTTGTTGCTCGGTGCTGACATCTTTTGGGATTTATTGGGATCACAGCGAATTAAATTAGGTGATGGACAACCGATTCTTTGTGAGACCAAATTAGGTTGGGTAGTCTCTGGTCCAATTAGATGTTGTATGTCTAGTAAAGCTTTAAAATATAATTTTATAGAGATGCGTCCAGGCTATGATGATGAAATAAATTCCAATATTGATCAACAACTCACAAAGTTCTGGCAACTTGAAGAAGTGTGTGATTCACTACCGTACTCTTTAGAGGAGAGATTGTGTGAAGAGCATTTTATAAAAAACACCATACGTTTGGAAAACGGTCAGTTTTGTGTTAGAATACCGTTGAAATATTCGTCTGATCATTTAGGTGAATCCTTGTCTAGAGCCAAATATTGTTTTTTCAGTTTAGAACGTAAATTTAAATCTAAAACTCCATTTTGTAAAATGTATAAAGAATTTATGTCTGAATATGAATCTTTAGGTCATATGTCTAAATGTAAGAATATGAATGATCAAGCACTTTATATTCCACATCACGGAGTTCTACGTGAATGCAGCTCCACCACAAAATTAAGAGTGGTGTTCAACGCGAGTAGCTTAACTGATACTGGTATTTCCATTAATAATATCCAGATGATTGGACCCGTGGTGCAGGACGATCTTCTATCGATCCTGTTGAGGTTTAGACAGCACAAATACATTCTTGCAGCCGATGTTGAAAAAATGTACCGGCAGATAGTTGTTCATCCTAATGACAGATACCTTCAACAAATTATTTGGCGCAGTCATCCGTCGTCTCCGTTACAAACTTATCAGCTTAATACCGTGACTTATGGTACGGCCAGTGCTCCTTTCCTAGCCACTCGTTGCCTTCGACAGTTGGGATTGGATATGGAGTGTGTTGATAAAAGGGTCTCTGAGGTCATTCTTCACGATTTTTACGTGGATGACCTCCTCACGGGAGGAGATGACCTCGACGAGGTCAAAGCGTTGCGTCATAAAGTAACTTCAACTCTTGCTTCAGCGAAGATGAATTTAAGAAAGTGGAAGTCGAATGACATGCAACTGGTCATTGGTTCTGACTCTCCCCAGTCTTCACTGAATTTGAATATTGGTGGATTCGAGTCAACCAAAACCTTAGGGTTAGGTTGGCAGCCACTGTCAGATTACCGTTACTTTACAATTAATGAGCCAGTTAATGCTAATAATTACACAAAACGTAGCATGCTTTCGATTGTCTCACAGGTTTTTGACCCGCTTGGATTACTAGCTCCATGTGTAATTGTTATAAAAATATTGTTACAAAAATTATGGCTACAAAAACTCTCTTGGGATGAACAGTTATCACCGGACTGGAGTAAACTCTGGAATGATATTATTATTAACCTGCCTAAATTAAATGAAATTCATATTCCACGTCGTGTTATAATTGATAACTATAATTATTTAGAATTTCACATTTTTACTGACGCGTCTGAACGCGCATATGGTGCTTGTCTTTATGTTCGAAGCGTTGATAACCAGGGTCAGGTTTTGGTACGTCTATTATTAGCCAAAAGTCGAGTAGCGCCACTCAAGCCAACGACCATCCCCAGACTTGAATTGTGCGGTGCTCTGATAGGTGTTCGCATTTATGAAAAGGTTGTTTCTGCATTACGAGTCAGTGCACGTCGTTCAGTCTTTTGGACTGACTCCACTATCGTTTTAGGGTGGCTAAAAATGTTACCAAATAAATTACAGCAGCAGTTGGTTGTGAGTGGAGACATGTCTCAACTGACCAAAATCCCGCCGATCATCTGTCACGCGGCGTGGATAGTGCATTATTACCTACTTTGAATGAGTGGTGGTCGGGTCCAAGATTTTTGAGTAATGAGGATATGTCATATTGGCCTTCTAAATTAATAAATTATAATGACGTAGTGTTGCCTGAAATTAAACCCGATGTCACTTTGCATGTTCTATGTAATGATAGCAAATCCCATGAGTTCATTAATTTCACACGTTTCTCAAATTTCTTAAGACTTCAAAACAGTCGCTTATGTTTTGCGTTTTATTGACGCTTGTAAGAGACAACGCATTTGTGGTCCACTTAAAACCAATGAGCTAGATAGAAGCTTAAATATAATTTTACGTAATTTTCAATCACAAACTTTTAAGGACTATACGTTGCTACTTAATAATAAACCATTACCCAAGAAAAGTGAGTTAAATAAATTTAATGTTTTTCTAGACAATAATAAGATAATGCGTATTCGAGGTAGATTACATCATTCAGAATTTCCGTACGCAAAAAAATTCCCTATTCTTATTCATTCTAATCATCCCTTCTCTAGGTTACTTTTTAATCATGAGCATAAAAGATTATTTCATGCTGGGCCACAGTTGTTGTTGGCGACCATACGAGAAACGTACTGGCCTATAAGAGGTCGTAATTTAGCAAGGATGTGCTGCCGGCAATGTGTGCGTTGTTGTCGATTTAAGGGTGAAACTGTAAGTCCTATCATGGGTGACTTACCACAGCAGCGACTTCTAGTGGGATTTCCATTTGAGAATATTGGTTTGGATTATGCGGGTCCAATTCAATCGGCTGTTCGTCAGGGTCGTGGTTGTAAATTAGTTAAAGTTTACATCGCTATTTTTGTTTGTTTTTCCACAATATCAATTCATCTTGAACTAGTCGGTGATTTAACCAGTAACGTTTTTGTCATGGCATTAAAGAGATTCATCTCGCGTAGGGGTAAGCCTAGAAATATATACTCGGACAACGGCACTTCGTTTGTTGGTGCATATAACGACCTCTCCAAATTTCTGAAGTCTAATTGCGATTCGGTATCTGAAGAGATGGCTAGAGAAGGAATAAATTTTCACTTTATACCAGCATACTCACCTCATTTCGCTGGCCTTGCAGAAGCTGGAGTAAAATCAACCAAGTATCATTTAACCAGAGTGTTGGGCCTTTGTAATCTTACTTATGAAGAGCTATATACCATGATTGTGCAGGTAGAAGCAATTCTGAACTCCAGACCACTAACGCCGTTATCATCGAACCCCGAGGATCTGACACCGCTTACCACCCGGACACTTTTTGATTGGACGTCCAATGACATCACTGCCGTCGCCTGATTATCGAAACCAGTCCCTGAATTCTAACTCGATTTGAGCGTATTGAGCTTCTCCGACAACATTTTTGGAGTCGTTGGAGTAAAGAATATATATCAGAACTGCAACTTCGAGTGAAGTGGAGAGCATGTAAAGGCTCCTTGAAGCTGAACTCCTTGGTCCTCTTGAAGGAAGATAATCTCCCCCCGTTAAAGTGGAAAATGGGAAGAATCGTAGCCACGTATCCAGGGTCAGACGGTGTAGTTCGCGTTGCGGATGTCAAAGCTTCCAATGGTTTGTTACGCAGATCGTTCAGCAAGATTTGCCCGTTACCAGTCTATCCAGAAGCAGAAGATGGTGGTTGAAAGGCAGGCTTTCAACGCCCGGGGGTATGTTCCCGAAAACGCCTATGCAAATTAAATAGCAAACCTTAGGAATATGTATGTGATCCCACTATTTTAGTTTATATAATTTACCGACCGCGGCCTACCTACATTATGTTATGTTTTAATACACTTTTTACATTCGAGCAAGCAACGCGTATTTTTTTCTTATTCCCATTAACAATACCTGGATCTATCCTAAACACATTTATGTACCTATTGCAAAAATATTGAACTAACCTAAATTTTCTTCAACATGCAAAAGGTTCGTAACCTACAGCCATGTTCAAGAGAGTGCTCTTGGGAAAACCCTTATAAATACCATGCGGACAAACTCCCCTACATATTTGTAGAATTAAATATGTACACATGCGTGAAGGGATATTCATTAGTTTTATTGAAAGTGCAATAACTTGAAGATTGAATACCCAAGAGCTAAATACATTAAGTTCAATTTCATAATTGAAACAAACCTGTATTATAGCCCAGTGGCATTATTTTTGGCATGATTCTCACTCCATAGGTATAATAGTTACATCTAATCATGATCATCACGCACTCAGCATTCAGGCTCATTATGTCCGGCTTTCCGTTCGATTCCAAGCCGTAAAATCAAATTTAATCAACGCAACTGAAGGATTCTTCTAAATTAATCTATATGCTATATCTTTCCGACTAAAAAATTATTTCCTTTTGTTCTTCACAACCAAACAAACATTAAACAAATTGTATAGAAGAAATAAAGGAGCTAATACAATGACAGCTGAACACATTTAACAAACTGATGGTAAACTTTTAAGGAGACATTGAACACACTGATCAAACAAACCACTTATTGAAAGTTCTCCGTTAAACTCTCACTAGGTGATTCAATAAAGTTATGCACAAGATAAACGTCGATTAACAAACTATCAGTGCGCTTCCAAATTCACTATAAGTGGTTCAGTTACGAAGCGATAAAATAAGTTCATTAAATTTGCCCAGCTCTCTTCATGATATCGAATCTCCCCTATAAGTTTTATGATTCTGATTCATCAATAATATTATGATACTTCTTTCTTACGTTACGTAAGTCGCTTAACGTTGCTTTAGTTTATCCAATAGGTACTAAATATTGGAGTTTTTTTTTATTGCGTATCGTTACAGACGAGCCACGGCCCACTTGATGGTAAATGGTAACCGTCGCTCATGGACTCATCTATACCGGGGGTATTGTCAAACCGCTGCTCATCATTTCATTTCACATATATGGAATGAAAGAACAAACGGCTATATCCTGCTACAACCGACGTGCTTCACGGCCAGTCACACGGGAAATGACGGTAACAACCCGCACAGGCCCCATAGCAAGTTAGTACTCCCACTTGCTACCCAGCCCTATTACCATGGTTGCCATGGTTGATAATTGCTTACTTAGTCACCTCGTACGACACCCGTGGGCAATAATGGGGTGGTGACACTTGTATTCTTAGTCAGTCACCACACGGACAGAGTAACATGGATATAAGTTATTAGTCAATTTATTATTACGAACATTTATTTACCTACTATAGGGTAACTTGATAATTGGCGACTGCCAAATATATTTTTTAAACAAAACATGTAGGAAGGTAAAAAAAACTGACTCACATAAAAATGTAGGGACTATTTTTGATCTATATTTTAGCACTTGACGTGCTCAGCTACTCTTAAAGTACAAATTATAATTTGTGAATAAGGAAAAAGAGTATTTTAGTACCAGCGGGAAACGAACCTGCGTCCCTTCCTTTCCGGGGAAGTGCTCTAATCCATCGAGCTATCGTACCATTTCTAGAAATACCGAATTTCCTCATCACATTTGTCTTAACGACCAACGCCCTCTATCGGCAATGCATTTACATGCATTCATCCAATGTAGTAAGTTTAATTTTGCAATTAAAATTCATACTATTTGATGGCGTGATTTTTCAAACATTTTGATCTATATTTTAGCACTTGACGTGCTCAGCTACTCTTAAAGTACAAATTATAATTTGTGAATAAGGAAAAAGAGTAAGTTCCCGCTCGTACTAAAATACTATTTTTCCTTATTAAATGAATGAAATTAATACAACGCAAAATGACTGGGACTATGTGTTTTCTTTGGCAAATAGTAAATCTTTAATTTTAGGTGATTTTAACGCGCACCACACTGGATGGTCTAATAAAACTAACCGAATTGGCTCGCACCTTTTTGAATCAATGTTAGAACATGATTTTATATTTTTAAACAATAGAAATCCTACTAGAATGCGCCTAGTGAATGGTACGTTACTGCGGTCTTCTCTTGATGTATCGCTTGACTCTACAGATTTGGCTACTTTATTTTCCTGGAGGGTTTCTAATGAATCTCTCGGTAGTGATCATTTAGTAATTAAGTTATCAATTTTATTAAACAGTCATAGATATATAAAAAAAAGGAATTTTAAGAATAGCGATTGGAAATCATACAAGTCGTTTATTAATAACTAATTGGCGAATCGCACTATCCCAGCCGCCCCACAACGATATTATGACATGTTCGAACGTTCCATACAAATGTCGGCTAATATATTTATTCCTTTTATAAAGCTTCCGCAACATGTCTGTAATAATTTCAAGCCTAAGCCATACTGGAATGTTGAGCTATCAAAGGCGGTGGCGGATAAAACTAACCGAATAGGCTCGCACATTTTTGAATCAATGTTAGAACATGATTTTATATTTTTAAACAATAGAAATCCTACTAGAATGCGCCTAGTGAATGGTACGTTACTGCGGTCTTCTCTTGATGTATCGCTTGACTCTACAGATTTGGCTACTTTATTTTCCTGGAGGGTTTCTAATGAATCTCTCGGTAGTGATCATTTAGTAATTAAGTTATCAATTTTATTAAACAGTCATAGATATATAAAAAAAAGGAATTTTAAGAATAGCGATTGGAAATCATACAAGTCGTTTATTAATAACTAATTGGCGAATCGCACTATCCCAGCCGCCCCACAACGATATTATGACATGTTCGAACGTTCCATACAAATGTCGGCTAATATA
The DNA here is from genome assembly GCA_948253155.1 of Leucoma salicis. Lineage (NCBI taxonomy): Eukaryota > Metazoa > Arthropoda > Insecta > Lepidoptera > Erebidae > Leucoma > Leucoma salicis. The sequence continues at coordinate 19,040,149 of OX411818.1, forward strand.
TTTATTCCTTTTATAAAGCTTCCGCAACATGTCTGTAATAATTTCAAGCCTAAGCCATACTGGAATGTTGAGCTATCAAAGGCGGTGGCGGAGCGTTGTCTTGCACTAGCAAATTTTCGTCGATGCCCATCTCCCGTTAACTTGATAATACAAAAAAATAAAATTAGTAGTGCACAGAAAATTATCAGATTAGCTAAACGTAAATCATGACAAGGCTTCTGTGATTCCATAGATAAAACCACTTCGTCGTCAGATATGTGGCGCAAGATGAGACGGATGAAAGGTCACCAATCGAATTCATCTTATCGTAACATAGATAGGGATAGGGCTGAAAGGCTACTTATGGAACTAACTCCCGATTATTCGTTCCCTCCTCCACTGCAGTTCTACTCTAGGAACACCCAGTTGGAACCAGAAATTACATTGCAGGAATTAGAAAACTCTATCAAAAAATCAGATACGGCGCCAGGCAGTGATGGGGTTTCGTTTTCGATGATTAAACATCTTCCAATAGTGGGTAAATATATGTTGGTCGATCTATACAACTTATGTTTAAATACAGATTTTTTTCAATGGCGACAAGTTAAAATAATTCCTATACCCAAAACGAATAGGGAATCAAACTCAATCACGGCACTTCGTCCCATTTCACTAATATCCTGTCCCTGTAAAATGTTTCATTCGATTCTAAACAAAAGGTTGGAATGGAGAAACGGCAGCTATTTTCAAAAAAATGTGGTAAGTTTCAGAAGAGGAAAGTCATGTATGGATAATCTCACGCGCCTAGTATCCCATATTCAAGTAGGGTTCGCTAAAGGTTTCGCCACAACAGCGTGTTTTATTGACATAGACAGTGCATACAACAATGTTGATCTGACCTGTTTGTTATCTATACTTGATCGGCTAGATGTTGGTACTAAAATTTGTTCATACCTGTGGTCTTATCTAAAAAATAGACAGTTGAGTGTTATTGTAGATGGATGCGCTATTTCCAGATCTAGTGGCCCTGGATTGGCTCAGGGAGATCCACTGTCCCCATTTCTTTTTAATGCGGCTACAATAGATGTTTGTAAATATATCCAAAATGTACAAATTTCTCAGTATGCGGACGATTTCGTGCTGTATAATTTTAATGTATCAGTTGTCGATTCAACTAGGGAACTTGAACATGCCTGTACAATTCTCTATAATTTGTTAATTAAGTTAGGGCTAACTATATCTGCATCGAAAAGTAAATTTTGTGTTTTTAAAAAGGATATATATAGAAATAACATAGATTTTAGTATAGATGGTACCTCGCTACATATGGTAACTAATGTGAAGTACCTAGGTTTGTGGTTGGATAGTTCTCTGAGATGGGGTCACATTCATGAGATTATACAAAAAATATCTAAATATATTAATTTAATGAAAGTTTTATCGGGTCCTGGCTGGGGTATACACCAGAGGCACTTAAGACATACATTACTATGATTATGGCTAGACTATGCTTCTTTTTATACGACAATAGCTGCAAAAGTAATTTACTAAGGCTAGATAGAATTCAAAATCAAACCTTACGTATCATTGGAGGCTACATTCGTAGCACGCCCATTCATATAATGGAAAGTGACCTGTATATTCCTCCACTACACCTACGTAGGAAATTTCTTGCTGGAAAGTTTTGGCTCAAATCAAAATCTCTATATGATAGTACAATCAGTAACATTCTGCAAGAACTGGATTCACTGAGTCGCCCGCGCTATTGGGTGAACAAAAAACTACCATTGTTAATTCTTACACAAAATTCTTTAAATACTATAGCTATTCAATGCAGTAATCAACTTGAAATGTATTCTTTAGACACATGGGTTAGCAACATTGATTTACATGACGCGATTATCGACTCAATTCCGCTTGTCGATCGTGCCAAGCGCCAGTTCAATCGCTATGAACTTTATTCCATTTCTTCAACTACATCGTGAAACAATATTCCGGTTATTATAAAATCTTTACAGATGGGTCTAAAGATAGTAATATTGGAGGTGCTGCTTTCCTGGACTCAGTTATTGGAAGTAGAGTCGGGTTTAAAATTGATTCCGATATATCAATTATGCACATTAAATTGATTGGTAAAGCTGAAGCCCTATCGTATATCGACTCAATAAATTTTGAATATTTTGTCATTTTGACAGACTCTAAAAGCTCATTGAATCATTTGGCTCGTAGTGTCTCTCATGTGAGAGGTATACCGATTGCCTACAGAATATGGGAATCAATCTTAAAGTTGAGATCACATAACAAGAAGTTAGTCCTCCAATGGATCCCGTCATACGTAGGTATTAAAGATAATGAAGAGGTAGACCTGTTGGCTAAGCAGACTATTGAAAATGGAATACCAGTAAATGAATTACCGCTACATTCAGATCTCGTCAGGTTGGTTAAACAGCAATGTAAGAATGCTTGGCAGGAGTATTTTGATGAAAGGTCACGCGAGGAGGGCATTTGGTATAGAACTATCCAGCCACAAATACTCCAACACCCGTGGACAAATAACAAAAACCATTGTAGAAAATACCTAAAAATGTTTCTTAGATTAAGATCGGGGCACATTCCATCAAACAAGTTCGCATTTTTGATTAAAAAAATCCCATCACCTATTGCAACGATTGCGGAGTTATTGAGGATGTTTATCATCTTTTGATGGAATGTGTCAGGAATAATAATTATAGAGTGGCGTGTTTCGGTCCGAATAGACCTACGCATATTGGCTTTATTAATAGTATTTTAGCAGATCCTACATCGCAAATGGTGAAAATTTTAGTTAAATTAATTGAGTTAGGTTTACAAATAGGCTAGCTATTTTGTTTTGTCATTATAAGTATAGTATAAGATAGTGTTGTAAGTCTTATAGGACGATGTGGTCGCTGCGCGACAAAGTCCTCAAAATAAATTACCAAAATAAAGATTTTACTCGCTACTTTGTCCAACGTAGACTTCAGAATATAAATACGAATATAATAACATTAACATTATGTTAAACACAAAGTGAAAATGTAAAATTATTAACTATATGTAAAAATAGGTGAAAGAAAACATCGTGAGGCAACCTGCATGTCTGAGAGATTGTCTTAACGGCTTGTGAAGTCTGTCAACCCACACTGGGCCAGCGTGACCTAATCCCTCTCCCCATGAGAGGAGACCCGTGCCAAACTTTAATTTTGTCTAGTTTGTGAGTTGAATCATTTCTGCACAACGCGGTCCATTAGGAAACTGCAGAACCTGGACCTTATATGATCGAGCAGTGTTGTCATAAGGTCTTTAAGTATATATCTCACTTCTAACGTACGAGTAAGTGAAACGTACGGCTATAAATCTTCATTAAAACTAAAACAACTTCAGAACGATTCGATATCAGTTTCAGTTCAAACTTCATCCGAAGTTCGCACATTACGATCTAGGTACTATAATAGTATAGGTACCTACATCAATCACTACCTACTTTTCAAAAACATTATAAACATTTCAAATACTAAATCAAATTTAAAAATATATTTTTTTCCTATGAAAAAGATATATTTTTAGGCCTATGCCTATTATACTTGTCCGCCGGCGGACCACCGAAGGAATGTAACATAGTTCCAGTGGCCCGCCAATAAAGGTGGAGAGACGGCACACGGCGGGTTTCTTTAGTGGGTGAGGGCCCCTCACTACCCTGTTCGTTGCCCCGAACGACGGGGTAATGCATCCGCAACAACAAAGTGACGATTGCAATCGCCACAAGCGGCTGGATTTCGTAGTTAAAACTTAGATACAAGACATCTATCTATACCAGTGGGCCTAGCCAAGTTGCATTCTATGATCGCTAACGCTATAGAAATCTATTTAAATGTATGGGAATTTGACATCTTTAACAATATCTATAACGCTAAGTCTAAGATTTCTATAGCGTTAGCGATCATAGAATGCAACTTGGCTAGGCCCACAGGGGTGGCCAACTGGTCGATCGTGGCTATTAGTCCATTCAATTGCGGCAGAGCAAAAAATATAAAAAAATGACTGCGCAAATTAGTCAAAATATGCTCGAATGTATACTGAACTATACTATTTTATTTAAAATTTCAATAAGTATGTAATGGGTAGATCGCACGGGGTTTCGCAAGTGAAAAGTAGATGTTGACCACCCCTGATCTATACTATTATAAAGCTGTAACAGAGCTGTGTCTGTACATTTAAGATATTTGAGATAAAATGACTATAGGATATATAGGCGTGTCTGAACCCAAAACAATTTCTTTTAGATTTTTTGTCTGTTTATCTATTCGTTCGTTCGCGCATCACGCAAAAACTACGGAATGGATTTTGATGTAAGTTTTTTTATTTTATATTTATTGATTAGACTTAAAAACTAGTACATATTTTATCTCGCTACTATATCGGAAACCTGAGATATTACCCCAAAACTAGCTTTTGACTGCGGCGGAGCCTTATGTATATGTACTACCATAAATAAATAACTATACTTGGAATGTACTACTCTGTCAAGAAAGTACCGGGAATGGATGATTTGTTTATGGTTCCAAATTAAATTTTTTGTATTTTTTGTTGTTGTTAGATTGGCATAACTGTTACCCATTTTGGCGCGGAGTTTGAGTTGCATCTGTTATTTATATTCAATACAGTGCTGTTTTTAGTTATATCATATCTAGTGTGTATTGCGAATTTAATAATGGACAAAAACATCGAACAAAGAGTTTGTCTTAAATTTTGCATCGTCAATGGAATTTCGTGTTCGGAGTCACTGAAAATGTTACAAAAGGCTTACGGTGAATCGACTTCATAAAAAACAAATGCTTATGAGCGGTACAAAGCATTTAAAAGCGGTCGAGATGTGATGGAAGATTTTCCTCGCTCTGGTAGGCCATCAACGTGTGCAACTGAAGTTAACATTGCAAAAGTGAAGGAAATAGTGACTGATAATCCTCATTCAAATTTGAGAGAGATAGCCGCCGAACTTTCTGTGTCTCACGAGTCGATCCGTACCATTTTAAATAATCACTTGGGTATGAAACATGTTTCCGCTCGGCTAGTCCCAAAAGACCTGAATTTTCTCCAAAAACTCAATCGCATGAGAGTTGCTGAGGACATGCTAGAACCAGTCAATTCTGACCTAACATTCATGAAACGCATTGTTACTGGTGATGAAACGTGGGTTTACGAGTTTGACATGCAAACTAGTCAACAAGCTTCGCAGTGGCGACTTCCAACTGAACCGAAACCTAAAAAACCACGCCAAAGTCGATCAAAACTCAAAGTCATGTTGACTGTTTTCTTTGACTATCGCGGTTTTGTGCACTCGGAATTCTTGCCAGAAGGTCAAACGGTAAATAAAGAATATTATTTGAGCGTTATGCGGCGTTTAAGAGAGCAAATTCGACGAAAAAGGCCAGATTTGTGGAAAGAAAATTCTTGGATTTTGCACCACGATAATGCGCCTTCGCGCAAGGCCATCATTGTGAATGAATTTTTGTCCAAACACTCAACAAATACCATCGAGCAACCACTATATTCACCAGATATGGCTCCAGCCGACTTCTTTCTTTTTCCTAAACTCAAATTACCACTTCGTAGCACCCGTTTTCAATCGGTAGAAGACATAAAGGAGAATTCGCGGCGAGAACTGAACTCAATTCCGGAAACAGCGTTTAAAAAATGTTTTGATGATTGGATTATTCGTTGGCGTAAGTCTATCGTTTCTGAAGGAGCATACTTTGAAGGTGATAAAATAATATTTGGATGAATAACAAAAATTTTTGTATTATTGATCTTTTCCCGGTACTTTCTTGACAGAGTAGTATATATATATATATATATATATATATACCTATTATGAGACATTAATACATAAATATTTACTGCCACTGTGGTAACAAGCTCGCCTTGACTATCTGCCCGATTCCAATTACTCGAACTCTATTTTGCTCGATCTGAAGCATCATTTACTGGGCTTCGTGCCCTTTGACGATGCCGCACTTTGATTAAAACCAATCACAGAAACACATAAAATAATGTTAGACTATTACGAAATGGCGGGCCACGAGCGCCATGACAATAGTCTTCGTAGGACTTATTACTGTAGAATTGTATTTTTAACTGTTAATTACCCACATTATAAAAATCTGTTTTACTTGGAAGATAGTCACGGGAATCTCTTTAATGAAAAGCTAATTTTTTTATATTAATACGGCGTATTTTACGATTAAGAAAAGTACCCGTTTTAAATATCTGTATATGCTCCTTTCCTTCCGCCGTGTGGGGCCGGCTTTAGAATTGTCCCACCCCTCTCCACCCATGGGAGTCGTGAGAGCTGACTGAGGGAATACTGGGGGAGTGAGCAGCAGCACTCCCTCGAGTATTAACAACATCCACTGCGATCGCCAACCCGCCTGCCAAGCGTGGCGATTACGGCACTATCCCCCATATGAGCGAAGCACATGTTGTGGCGTTCTCTTGGGGAGGCTTATGTCCAGCAGTGGACGTCGAAACGCTGATGGATGGATGGAATATGCTCCTTTTGCCTGGGATAAGGCCAGGAAATAATGGTTCAATGTAGTCATAGGACATGTATTTATTCATGGGAAACCGTTGGTTGTAATACATTATATTGTTTCTTTGTAAAATGAAAAAAAATAAAAAAAAATACGCATCTATAAAAAGGAATACCACCAGGCAGTTTTGGTGTATCAACATTGTTTAGATCTACACATGAATAAACTGAATAATATAGATATATATTATATACATGAGTGTACTCATGTAGAGGAACACTGTATAGGTAATACCATTGACCTACTAACAAAGTGACCTCGTGTCCGAACCAAAAGAGAAATAAAACGCTAAAAGAGAAACGATCGCATGTCAGTCTCGTTTGGTCGACTGACTTGACTATACGTTCAATATGTCGTACTGTATTGTAAAAACTACTCAAATAAAGTGAAAAGGAATAGTTTCAGCAAGTAAGCTATTGTTGTATCATTTACAAGTATTATTTTGCTTCAAAACAGAATTTGTTTTAAATTGTGAATATTTGTAAAAATAAAAAATAGCAAATAATATTCACTAGAAGCTGCATAAGGTGATCGTGGTGCGGCCTATTGCACGCCTCATAAGCGAAGTGTTGAGGTGGGTTCTACTCCCGTTTTCCACGGAACAACTGATTTTTCAAACTTAAAATGTCGCTATTTATCATATATTGCACTTGTAAAATAATATCTATACACACATATAAAGAACAAACACTATTTTAACACTCATGATATTTTCGTTGCCATTTTTGTTATTTAAACTAGTTATTATGATTAGGAATAGAGCCCTATTACTTTTCACGGTCTGATTCGATGTGGTTTAATTGTTATTAAATAAACAAAAAAATACTGAATATTTACGCTCGACGCGACACTAAAACCAGCGCCTTTCATGAGAACTACCTTTTTAAGTACGCATAGCCACCGGTGGTTTTACTATCGTCAACAGAACGCCGTTCGCCTGACCGGTACATTGCTTTTTGTTAAAAGAAAGTTCTTACCTTTGCTTGACGAATTAATGATATTTGTAAAGTATTACAAGCCTCATAAGCGAAGCGTTGAGGTGTGTTCTACTCTAAGTTGACACGGCACAGCTGATTTTTCAAACTTAAAATGTCTCTATTTATCATATATTGCACTTGTAAAATAATATCTACACACACATATAAAGAACAAACACTATTTTAACACTCATGATATTTTTGATGCCATTTTTGTTATTTAAACTAGTTAAAAAACTGTTTGAAAATAAACTGGCTTGGACGTCCGTGAGTTGTAGGTAATGTATGTTAACACGATAACGACCAAAATACTTAATTAATCGAGTCTTTTTTTTCGTTTAGGAATTATTAAGACTTGGAATAAAGCCCTATTACTTTTCACGTTCTGATTCGATGTGGTTTAATTGTTATTAAATAAACAAAAAAATAGTGAATATTTACGGCATTTACGCTCGACGCGACACTAAAACCAGCACCTTTCATGAGAACTACCTACCTTTTTACGTACGCATAGCCACCGATGGTTTTACTATCGTCAACATAACCAGAACTTAACTAAACTTACTACATTGGATGAATGCATGTAAATGCATCGCTGATAGATGGCGTTGGTCGTTAAGACAAATGTGATGAGGAAATTCGGTATTTCTAGAAATAGTACGATAGCTCAGTGGATTAGAGCACTTCCCCGGAAAGGAAGGGACGCAGGTTCGTTTCCCGCTCGTACTAAAATACTCTTTTTCCTTATTCACAAATTAAAATTTGTACTTTAGGTATATAAACATCATTTTGTCATAAGCTTATTTGTTTTACTACATATTACTGTCCTTTTTTAAGCTATCTAACCCGCTGGTTTCTCTTAGGTATATAAGAGGTATTAAGTCAAAGTCCGCCATACTGTTATAAAGACAAAAAATTGCTTTACTTTTAAGGGCCATGAAAATTAGGCTGCTTAACTGTGGCTGTGGTATTGCCAAAGTCCATGAGCGGCGGTTACCACTTACCATCAGGTGGCCCGTTACTCGTCTGCCACCGTTAATAATAAAAAAATCATAAGGTACATAACGCTTTTGAATCGCAAAAACATCTCTCCTATATGGAAAATGATTTTTAATACTAAATCTATTCGCTCTTGATTATAAATATCCATCAATCATTATACATAATCAAAATTGACAAATTATTCCATCCTTTAGCCGTGATTACATGAATGCTCATGTAAAACTTTTAGTTGGAAAGATTTCCCTACCGAATTGACTGACAACAGTAGGTACCGATAGAATGAACTATGGATTCTATTTAGGTGAATATCTATAATTGTAAAATATTTTAATTAAGATGATTATGTAGTTTTATTCATATTTTAGTATACATATATGAAATGTATATTCACTATAATGTAGTATTATAATGATTTAGACATTGATAGTTATGCCAAAATACCAACTACTTTCAGAATTATTTCGAGAAAATGGTGTTTAAAATTTGAGTTCTCTATTATCCATGACCCATGCATGTGGCGGTTTATATTAAAATAGCAAACTCGCGTTGCTGTGGTTTAGTTATTATAGGCTATGCTACAGAAATCAAACATTTTTTCGGCATAAAAATTAAGTACCAACTACTTTCAGAATTATTTCGCGAAAATGGTGTTTAAAATTTGAGTTCTCTATTATACATAACCTGTGCATGTGGCGGTTTACATTAAAATAGCAAACCCGCGTTGCTGTGGTTCAGTTATTATAGACTATGCGACGAAAATCATACATTTTTTCGGCATAAAAATTAACCTATCTGTGTCCTTTGCTGTTAACTGGTTTATAAGTATGCAATGTAATTTCATGATGATATGATAAGCGGTATCGCAGCACATAAGATACCAACAAACAAACATTGATATATTATTAGATGTAAATTATAGATCTTTGGCTGTTTTCGCTGAATGCTAATATTCCACAAGGTCCTCAAGTTGGTGTCAATAATTAATTTTTGGTAAATTTATAGCTTGGTACATTTTGGCATAACTGTATCCAATTATTGGAGTTAAAATCATAAAAGTGGCACTCGGGCTCCTTGAGACAGTAAAATAAAGAATACAAAGTTATACTTAATTACGGAGACGATAGGCTCATGGGTAAAGAATTCGATGGGCAAGTTAGCGACAAACAAAAGTCAGATCTTCCAATATAAACGCACAAAGTTGCTCGTCAGAACAATCCTCTTGCCATCTAACTTGCAACATAAACATTTAGATGAGAAATATAATCTGTCAAATAAACATTACACCAAGTTCTGCCTGTTATCAAGGGACTTGTCAACTTAAGCTTATGAAAACAAGCTGCCCCTTACAGCTTTTTGTCTATTACAAATATGCAACTATACAGAAGTTGAGTTGTTTCAGCTACGGCCCCGTGGCGTAGGTAGGTATGCATCTCGTAATCCATATCATAACACTCTTTTTTATATTGTCCATTCTCGCTTACTTTTTTTATACTACGTGGGAGGCAAACAAGCATACGGCCCACCTGATGGTAAGCGGTTACTGTAGCCTAAAGGCGCTAGCAACACCAGAGGCATCACTCGTGCGTCGCTATCTTCAAGGAAAAGGAATAAGAGGTAGATAGGCAGAGGATAATAAGGAGAAGATAGGCAAGATACTAAGGAGAGGATAGGGAGGGGGTTTGGGCTTTCAGCGCTCACTCACCAAACGCAACACAACGGTAGGAGTACGTACTGTTGTTTAACGCTGATCTTTTGTGAGAGGGTGGTACTTCCAGCCCATTCATACTGGGATAAACAAAGCTCTACCACTTTACATTAAACAGCACTCTGTTACTTGATTATGGCGAGATATAGCTATTAATTATTTAGTTTTCATCCATTAATATTCAGTCCGTGTGGTGACGTACTAAGAATACAAGTGTCACCACCCCATCCTTTCTCGCGGATGTCGTATAAGGCTACTTAGGGAAGTAAGCAATTATCACCCATTGCATTACTGGTGGTAGGGCGGGGTACTAAGTAAGAGTACTCACTAGGTATCGGGCCCGAGCAGGTTGGTACCACCATCTCCCGTGTGACCGGCCATAAAGCACATCGTTGCGTTTTGGCTGTAGCAGGAGATAGCCGTTTATATTTCATTCCATATCTGTGAAATGAATTGGTGAGCAGCGGCTTGACAATACTCTCGGTATAGTCGAGTCCATAGGTAACGGTTACCATTTACCATCAGATGGGCCGTGACTCGTCTGCCACTAAAAGCAATAAAAAAAAAGTAAGCAATTATCCCCCACTGCATTACTGGTGGTAGGGCGGGGTACTAAGTGAGAGTACTCACTTGCTATCGGGCCTGAACGGGTCTCCTGTGTGATCGGTCATGAAACACGTCAGTGTGTTTTGGCTGTAGAAAAAGATAGCCGTTTATTCTTTCATTTCACATCTGAGGAATGAAATGGTGTGCAGCGGCATGAGTTTACTCTCGGTATAGTTAAGTCCATAAGCGACGGTTACAACTTAACATAAGGCGGGCCGTGGCTCATCAAAAAAAAAACTCCCTGTATTTATTTCTCTAAGTATTTTTATAAGTAGCAGATTTTAAAGTGAAACTGTTTTCCATAGCCTCAAATTTTTTCGCCTGTCTATCGCATGTCGCATTACGGCTGGCCGCGTAGTAGAGATATAGTGTAAGGCGCTCAGCAGAGCAGCCAAAGCCAATATGGCGGCGCCCATGGATCGCATCAGCTAACCGTGTAGAATTTAAGGCCTCGTCACACAGAGGCGGGAGCCGCGGGAAAGCAACGGGTGCGTTCCTATGTGACAGGTTGCATACTACAAATTCGAATATTACAAAAAAATCCCGTCCCGGATCGCGATCGCTTTCCCGCGGCTTCCGCCTCTGTGTGACGAGGGCTTTATTTTCAACATGCGTCTATCATCTAAATTATTGTATTTATTATGTTTTCCGTACTCTAATACGCAGATTGAAATTAAAACGTTGGATATCTTGTCTACTAAGAGGTGCTCCATTTCGAGGTTCCCTACATTTTTAAAGAAAAAAACGGAAAATTCAAATTTAATGGAGAATGTTTATTATCATTTGAAAGAACATTCTTTGGCATTTATTTGTTGAAGATTGTGTCTATCAAATGTTGGCCGTTGCTACGTCGCAGATGGTCCATTCGTTGAGTCCAATTTTCTATGACTCGTTCGAGCATTTCGACTGGTAACTGGCGAATGACACGCGTGATGTTTTCCTCCAAGGCCTGAATCGAAGCGGGTTTGTCCGCATAAACTTTAGACTTTACATATCCCCACAGGAAAAAGTCTAATGGTGTGATATCACATGATCTTGGTGGCCAATCGACCGGCCCAAAACGTGAAATTATGTGCTCACCCAAATGTTCTCTCAATAAATCCATTGATTGATGCGATGTGTGGGAAGTGGCGCCTTCTTGCTGAAACCAAATGTCGCCGAGATCACGAATTTCAATTTTAGGCATCAAATAGTCGGTTATCATGGCACGATAACGGTCGCTATTGACGGTTACGTTCGCACCGGCATCATTTTTAAAGAAATATGGACCGATGATTCCACCAGCCCACAAACCACACCAAACCGTTGTTTTTTCTGGATGAAGTGGCAGTTCTTGAATCTCTTCAGGTTGGTCTTTGTCCCAAATTCGGCTATTTTGTTTGTTTACACCCATTGAGCCAGAAATGGGCCTCATTACTTTGTTGTTACCAGTCGAAATGCTCGAACGAGTCATCGAAAATTGGACTCAACGGATGGACCATCTGCGACGTAGCAACGGCCAACATTTGATAGACATAATCTTCAAAAAATAAATGCCAAAGAATGTTCTTTCAAATGATAATAAACATTCTGCATTAAATTTGAATTTTCTGTTTTTCTTTAAAAAAATAGGGAACCTCGAAATGGATCACCTCTTATTAATTTCACATTATCATTCCCATTTTCCAATTGTTAATTAAGATTAAAAACGCTACCCTAAATCCTTAGACTAACTAAAAAATAAAGACACTGCATTGTCAAGTAAACAGTGAAGCTACTTTTTTAAATATGTGTCTGTGAAAGTGTTGTCACCGGAAAGAAATATTCTCTATAATTTGGGTAAATTTTTGAAAGTTTTATGTTTAAAACATAAAGGAAGTAAAGTAAGTTTATAGCAAATCATATAGGGATATTATGGCGCTGACGACGTATTCAGCATGTACGTAACGTATACGTACGAAATCGTCGAGTAATTTGGGGTAATTTTGAATCATAATCTGGTAACACTCGTGGTTTATGACACTTCGTTTTGGCATGGTCTCGTTTGTATTTGTGTGCGTGAGCGTGTATATTTACAAGTATGGCATGGTTTTATATGACTTCACACGATCCGAAAATAAGGTCCACTTGCATCGTGGTTTATTTGTAACTTTTACGTTGTTATGTATAGGTACTTAGACATATTTTATTGTATGATAAACTGGTTTTAAAGATTAGGCAAACTTACCGATCGCTTTCCAAATAAATTCGCTGCTAAATTGTTACGAAGACTATCACATATCACATCGTACTCTTAAGACATACTATTTATATGCCTTTGACATGGTAATATCTTCAGAGCGTTTAAATTACTCTTTTCTTGGTGCATCTTTATAAAGGGTGTGGAAACGTTTTATTGTATTTTATCTACTATAATTTAAATAAAAATGTCATCGCTAGTGGTAAAGCGTAGCTTGCCCAGTATGAACAAGCCAGCTTAGCCAGCTTAACCACCACGGTTATACAAGAGCAGGTACTCGTGCTGAATTCTTAAAGAAAACAGTTAAAAATAAGGTAAATTTTTTGAGTGATTCGCAAATGGTAACTCTGAGTCTGGGTGTACTGTATGTTTGTAAAGTTCCCCGCGGTGCAAGGATTATTGCTTGACGTTGTTTTAAAAAGAAAAAAAAGTGGTAGGAAAGATATATAAAGGGGTAGGAAGTGGATAATAAGTAGAGATATGGATGAGAATGCTTCAATACCATCACACACGTAATGAAACACAATAATAGGTTGGGCCTTAATCAAATAAGCACTATGATGGTAAACAGTCACCGTACACTATACAAGCTAGCTGTTAAGTGCCCATGGAAATGTATAGAAGATAAAGAGGAAATCGAATGGGGATTAGGAAGGGGTCTTGTAGACATAGCGTGAGCTCGTTGTAAATCTATGTAGCTATATCATTACAAAACTAGAGTAAATATATTTACGAGAAAATACTAGCATCGGTTTTCTATTGGAGATTTGTCAATAGTTTTGCGGTGTCTTGCCCTTGCTCAATGTTTATTGAAGTGTATCCGTACTCTATTTTGATTGGAGTCCGTAAATTTTCATTTAATTGTTATAAATCTGTTTTCACTGACGATCGAAAAGGCCTAAAGGCTTTGGTTAATTGACGTAAGCCCTAAGAACAAATCATTACGAATAAAGACACTTAAATTAAAATCAATTGTACTTATGGAAAGAGCATTACATTGGTATGGTATAACTCAATGTAGGTATGTAACAAACTACTGCATAAAATTTTCTCAAATTCACTTTACTCAAATTCCAAATCACAAAATTCAAATACCAATTATATGTGTACCTACAAATGTAATACTATAGATGTTAGTATATGCCTACATATTACGAGACCTATCAATCATTGGAAATCGCCATGAAATTGGCTCATAAAGTTATTTTATAATCGAAAAAGCGCGCCGGAGGTCAATGCCCCTGCTTCATCTTTATTCTCCACTTCCAATCCCTTTCGTTAGAGTTGGAGACGCGTGAGTGATGTTTTGGTGTTTCTAGTATCTATAGGCCATGATAACTACTCACCATCTGGTGGGCCGCCTGGTGCACTTTTTTAGTATTATTTTTATACCGTTTAAATAGCATAATAAGCCTTAGATTAATGATATATCTAGATGGACCCCCGGCGTTGTAAACACGTCAAAAAAAATTGGGGTGAACTTTTCACCCCAATGCTGTTAGTGTCAATCGTGACGTCACTTGACAAGGTCGTATCCAGGAGCAATAGTGTGTCATTTAAAATGTCAACGTGTGTAATTAAAGTGTGCCGAAACTACAAAAATCGGAAAATAGGCACTAAAGATATCTCTTATCATCGGTTAGTAACATTATTTCATACAATAACTGGCTAAATAAGTCATTTAACTATTCCGAAAATAAATTAATTTTAGTTCGTATTTTTTTGTGTGTTTATGAACTTAAATTTCCCGCGTAATCTTGCAAAGTTGATGATATTTTAACGATAGAGAGTAGTAGAAACATTACCTAACATAATTACTAGCGTTTTTAATGGATCCATAAAGCTCCACAGTCGTCATTTTCGAAATTAATTACAAGATTACTATTTGTAATATTTTTATTTATTATAATGATGAAGATTGTTAACATTTTTAAATTTATAATTATCGTGGGTTATAGTAGTATTCTCATTAAAGAAGAGGTTATATATAGTATATATTTTTTATATATATAATATTAAGATTATGAGAGTAAATAGAAAGAGATAATTGACTATATACCTACGAAATATTTAGTAGTATAAGAATGTCTTGAATCTATGATAATGTAATTTTCCCATAATTTAATTCTACCACAGAAACTGGTATCTTTACGCACGCACACAAACACAATTTTGCATAAGCGTAATGACAGCTGTCACGATTTTTATGATATTTATAAGAGTGACACTCCATTTCGATAAATATTTAATCTTCTATACTATTATTATAAAGAGGTAACGTTTGTGAGTTTGTGCGTTGTAAGGGGTAATCTCTGGATCTACTGAACCGATTTTCAAAATTATTTCACCAATAGAAAGCTACGTTATTGTGGAAAGTCATAAGCTATAATAATTTCCAAAATTAATTACGCATCTTTGCTTAAACTTGAATAATGTAATCCAAGTTGTAAAAAAAATTGCTTTCATCGCGTGCGCTGCGGAAACTATTGAGGATAGAACAAAACAATGTACTACAATATTAAAGAACGTATCAAAATCTGTTAAAAAGTTCGCAATAGCATATGCCTATCTCCTACGGATAACTCACAATAACTGCTTTTACTGTTAAAATTGTGGATTAAAAATATTTCTTGGCAATTATTGACAGTGTGCTAAATAACAGAGGTAAAATCTTTTTTGTGGACTGGAAAAACGTTCCTCACAAATTTAGTATCGGCAAAAGTAAGACAATCCGGGAAATATGCGTTGACCGTTGCCTCTTCAGGGATTGCCGCAACTTTATTAAGTGATGGGAAAACAGCACACTCCACCTTTAAGTTACCATTGACAACAGTCAGCATGCTCCATACGTAAAAATGGACCGTTCGGAAAACTTTTACAAGATACATCCATAATTATATGGGAGGAATGAACCATGAGTCATAGAGCTCATATTGAAGCCGTGAACCATACCTACGCTAAAAGACATCAGAAACTCAGACACTGATATGGGTGGTGTTACTTTTGTTTTTGCGGGCGATTTTCGGCAAACGCTGCGCTGAACATGCGCCGAAGTCATCAGGGCATGCTTAAAATCATCATGCTTATGGAGTTCCGTTGAAACTCTCACTTTACGACAAAACATGAGAGCCCACTTGAGCGACAACTACGATAACGACTTTCCGTATCAACTACTGAATCTTGGAGAAGGAAAAAATTGCTGTCCTTAACACTAACAGTAGGGATGACATTAAACTTGACAATCGGTTAGGTCACATATTACACAGGTTAGAAGATCTGGTAGACGCAATATATCCCGGTCTTGAAAGCTTAATGGAAAAAGATTATCATTGGCTTTGTTCTAGGGCAATAGTCTCACCCAGAAACGATTCAGTGAATGAGATAAATAAAATAATTTTAGGAAAAATTCCCGGTCAAGTCAAACATTATAAGTCCTTTGACACGGTGTGTAATATGGAGGATACAGTGCACTATCCTCAAGAATTTTTAAATTCTTTGAGTCATTCTGGCTTACCTCCCCACGACTTATGCTAAAAATTGTCATTCCTATCATGCTTTCAAGGAACTTGGGACCCCCCAACATGTGTAATGGCACAAGGCTGCTCATAAAAGAGTTGCGGGAGAATATAATCGTGGCGACCATTCTCACAGGGCCAGCAGTGGGACAACTTGCTTATATTCCGCGGATACCCATGATTCCGACTGATTTACCTATACCGTTTAAAAGGTTACAGTATCCTGTCAAGGTCTCTTTTGCCCTCACTATTAATAAGTCCCAGGGTCAAACATTTTCTCTGGTGGGCAATATGTATAGTATATTGAGAAGTTTTGAAAAATTAAAATAAGTAAACATGATGTAAATAGTGTATATTAACATCAAGTAATAAAAATAACAACAAAAAAAACAGTTACATAAAAAAATACAAAAAAAAAACGAAAAACCAAAATAACAAAAAAATCTTCATCATCATAATTTTTATTTATCCCGAAATTTTAAACTGAAGTTTTACGGGACAAACGGGCCGGTACAAAAATATTTCTAACGCGGAACGGAGTCCGCGGGCACTGCTAGTCTAAGATAATAGCATACAAATCATACATTCTTTTGTCATTTAATGGCGTGACGTACAAAGCTAGGATGTGTCAAATAGTACCACTGAAGTAACACAGTTCCAGTGGCCTGCCAATACAGGCGGAGACACACTGCGGGTTTATTTAGTGGGTGAGAGCCCCACACTACCCTGTTCGTTGCCCCGAACGATGGGGTGTGCGGCTAGGTACATTTATTACCGCCCTAACAAAAAAAAAGTCCGTCTCAAATAGTAAAACAAAAAATATACTATTCTGTAAATAGAATATAATCAAGGAACAGGATATATTCCATAGTATGTGCTATCACCAAGTCCGGCACGTTCCAACAATTTTTTAAGCTCAGACACCAGACAATGGTACTTCGGCCAGCAGCTTTCGCCACCGTCGCATTTGCTCTGAATGATAATAAGCCTCCTTTCAACGACAAATTCTGTATAGAGCAAACTGATTGGCTTCTATTGCTTATTAAGAGAGATCTCGATATGTGTTCAGTGAATACAAATATACTTACCGATATATTTATAGTTCTTAGTTATTATACTAATAGATCTTTATTGGTAAAGATGTCTTACAACCAACTCTTTTTTCTATTTATTTCTTTTTCTCAAGGCTTTTTTAAAGTCTATATTGTCGTATATTTTCCGTAGACTGCGAGTTATTAACTACATAGTTTTTTACACTTGCAAAAATGGCGCTTTGCTGAGTACTTTAGTCATACAGATTACAATAGTTTTATATAACTAATAGCCTTTGTCTGCAGCTCTGGCGCAGCCAAAAGCTAGTTTTTAGGTTATAACTCAGGTTCCCGATATGATAGCGGGGGAAAATGTATACCAGTTTTTAAGTATTACACGATTGAGCTTTATTATTAAAATGAGTGTTCGTTAGTGTTAACGTTGCGCGCATTACGTCCAATTTATGGCAGACGTGGTGGCCCTTCAAAGTCGACTCCAACGTTTGGTGACCAAATTCAAGACGACTGGTTCAGTAAACAACCAACCAACACCCTTACGTCAAAGGAACACCAGATCCGCCGAGAACATCGCTGCTGTCCGTGAGAGTGTACAGGAGACTCCGAGGCAGTCGATTTCTCGCCGTGCACAAGAACTCGGCCTTTCGCAGACTTCAACTTGGCGAATTTTGCGTCGGGACTTGGGCCTACACCCATACACGATCCAACTGACCCAGGAGCTCAAAGTGAATGACCATAGACAATGCCGTTTGTTCGCTGATTGGGCTACAGAACGTTAGGAAGAGGACTGCGATTTTGGCCGAAAAATCATCTTTAGCGACGAGGCGCATTTTTGGATGAATGGTTTTGCTAATAAGCAAAATTGCCGTATATGGGACGACCACAACCCACATGAGGTTCACCAGGTGGTAATGCATCCACAAAGGGTTACTGTTTGGTGCGGATTTTGGTCCGGCGGCGTCATTGGTGAATTGAACGATATGGACGTGGACAACATGTGGTTCCTGCATGAACGGTTCGAGGGTAGGGTTATCTCTCGCAGAGGCGACGTGAATTGGCCACTAAGATCGTGCAATTTGACCCCGCTAGACTTTTTCTTGTGGGGTTTTCTCTAGTCACAGGTCTATGGCAATAATCCGCAATCAACCGATGCCCTGAAAGTCAACATAACGCAGGCTATCGCTCAGATTCAGCCAGATCTATGCAGTACAGTACCTAATTGAAAATTGGACCTACCGGATCCGTGCCTCCGTTCGAAGCCGCGGTGGACATTTAAACGATTTCATATATTTCATAAATAATGGCATAAATGGGCCTTTCAAATAAACAAAATAATAAACGTCGCGGGACGTCTACCAGATGTGAAACATCGAAATTATTTTGTAGGAATAATGAATAGGTATAAAATGATCATAACTTTTTCAATGTGTGCTTGCATAAAAATGGACATAAATCATCATCATCAGACCCTGGAATCATCATCTAGGACCAAAGTACTCGTCAAGATGAAACAAATAATTCCAAACTCGATAAGGTTGAGTCGTTTCATTACAGAGTTACTGTGGCCACCTTCCAGCTCCATCAAAACGATGGAGTTATGTCATTTTATGACGAAGCTCCTATGGCCACCTTCTAGCTCCATCATCAGACCCTGGATATCATCAAAAGACAAAGTACTCATCAAGACGAATCAAACGAGTCCAAATTTAATAGGGTTGCGTCATTTCATTATGGAGTTACTATGGCCACCTTCCAGGTTCATCATCAGACCCTGGATACCGTCTAGAGACAAAGTACTCGTCAAGACGAATCATAAGAGCCCAAACTCGATGGGGTTATGTCGTCTTATATTGGAGTTCCTATGGCCACCTTCTAGCTCCATCATCAGATTCTGGATACTATCTAAAGACAAAGTACTCGTCAAGAGGAATCAAACGAGTCCAAACTTGATATTGTTGCGTCGTTTGATTATGAAGTTCCTATATCCACTTTCCAGCTCCATCATCAGATCAGACATCGATGTCATCATAATATTGCATTATTACGCAATATACATGTGCTTGCAAAATTTCAGCTGAATAGGAAATCGGGAAGTGTGTCTAATTTAACTTGCAAGATTTGAACGGAACAAGTAAACAAGCGTCGCCACGCTAACAGCCGATTTTACCCTCCCTCCGCATTAGATGTTTCACATCAAAAAACAATTTCTTTAATATCTCACATACAGCTTGATTTATTTAATTTCTACATCGACCCGTCCATGTTGAAAGACCCTTTAGTATAGATTTTAATGAGTAACGCTGTCTATTTACAGTTTTCAAATAATTTAGGTACGTAAGTTGTGATTCAGACATTAATCAACGAGTACCTAAATAAACTTATAGCTCTATTCAGGAAGCCGTGAGGTAGGCCAAAAGGTAAACAAACCATAAAAAGGGTACTTTTATATGTCACTGTATATTTGTATTAAATAAACATAATATGTGTGGAAGTAATACGAGTACACTAATAACACTTGTAAATGGTACTTAATGACACTATCCATGCAGAATTAGGCCCGTCACATACGTAGCTATAATATATATTAATTAATATACCATACTGTAATATAAATTACGGTACAAATTAGTGACGTTATTGAAATATATATTATATATCTCAGGTTTTCGATATAAGTAGTAGCGAGATAAAATTTATACCAGTTTTTAAGTCTAATCAAGGCCTTTCAAATAAATAAAGTTGCATTAAAATCCGTCCAGTAGTTTTTGCGTGATGCGCGAACAAACAAACAGACAAAGACAAAAATTAAAAAAAAAATGTTTTGGGTTTAGACACGCCTATATAGCCTATTACAGTAATTTTTTCTCAAATACAGAGCTGTGTCTGTATATTTAAGAAATGTACAGACACAGCTCTGTTACAACTTTATAATTGTATAGATAAATAGCCATAGACGTAGTAGTATAGCGAAAAAATCCTACGCCTATGATTAAAGCTGCGTGTGCGCGGTCACTCGAAAATTTGTATAGAAAATAATATCGTAAGCTGCTATTAATTTTTACTTTTTTTAATTGTATAACAAATCAAACTATAACATTACACGATGTAAAATAGTTTATTGAGTATGAATATGAACAACGAACTTTCATTATATTAACTTATAGGTAGCGAATCTATAGCTCAAATTAACATAATAGACACTCTTGTCTTTCACTACCGACTCGTAATGGCTCACTGAAAAGTAAAAGAAAGCCCGGTGGCCGGCCGGCGCTCGCGTCTCCTACCGCCCCCGCTCGCATGCATCCCCCTCAGGGGCTCACGAGGGATAACCACAGGGATGTGCGCGTTATAATTGCTATTTTTTGTACAATTAAGATATTTGAAAAAATCACCGTATTAAGGTATTTAGGCGTATCGGACACAAAACAAATATTTTTTTTTTATCTTTGTTTGTTTGTTTTTTGCACACACACGCAACGCATAAACTACCGGATTTTGATACAATTTTTGTTTAATAGCTCTTCATTAGAATTAAAAACTGGCATATACTGAGAATTTAGATATTACCTAAAAGCTAGCTCGCAAAGGAAAATATTATAAAAAAAAATAGACGTCGCGGGACGTCTACCAGGTGTGAAAACATCGAAATTATTTTGTAGAATTAATGAGTACCTAGAAATAAAATGATCATAACTTTTTCAATGTGCTTGTATAAAATTATGACATGTGTAAAATAACGGAAATGGACATAAATCACAACAAGATTTGAACGGGAGAAGTAAAATAAAAGCGTCGCCACGCAAACAGCTGGTTTTACCCTCCCTCCGCATTAGATGTTTCACATCAAAAATATCCCGATTGTTAAAATTTGTTGCACAAAGAATAACAGGTTATTATTTTTTCAATTTCAGTGCAGAGCTCGTGACATTCCCGTCAAGTAATTGGTATACCTTTATTAAATTTTGTCTTTTGTCGTGAAACTTTACTGGCGGGATTTATGATGCTAGTTTATGACACCCTACTGAAACCAATGTTTCTATTTATTTTATGTCATAATCTATAAAAGGAAAATTTGAAATTGTTATAGCTGTTGTAATTTTAGTTTTTAATCGAAATTTTCCTCTGACAAATTAAAATGGTCTAATCAATTAATGATCTGCATAATATGTATCCTTAATAATAATTATAATAAATGTTAAAGTGAGTTTGTTTGTTACGCTTTCACGTCGTTATCACTAAACCAATCATCATGAAAATTTGCTTACGTATTTATAGTCTGACGGCCAGAAAAGAACATAGGCTATTTTTTATTCCGAAAAAATTGATAGTTCTTATGGGATATTAGTTTTTGCATAGAAATTAGAAAGTGAAATTAGAAGTGTTACTGTGGAGTGTTTAATGTTTACCTATTTTGAAAGTCCACGCGGACGAAGTCGCGGGCAGAATCTAATATTGTATAACATATATTTCCTGTCTGCGTCTATTTTCTACTCCGCTTCATATAGCCATCCATCCATCCATCCATCAGCCTTTCATCGTCCACTGCTGGATATAGGCCTCCCCAAGTGAACGCCACAATGAGCGGTCCCGTCATGGGGGATAATGCCGTAATCGCCACGCTTGGCAGGCGAGTTGGCGATCGCAGTGGATGTTGTTAATACTCGAGGGAGTGCTGCTGCCCACTCCCCCGCTATTCCTCAGTCGGCTCTTACGACTCCCGTGGGTAGACATAGGTGGGCCAATTCTAAAGCCGGCCCTACACGGCCCAGAATCTAATATCGTATAAAATATATTTGCTGTCTGCGTCTATTTTATACTCCGTTTCATATAGCAACGCCACTGATTTTTAAACGGTATTATATTTTGTTCAAGGAAAATAGATGTTCATCCTAATTAAACTTTAGTAGAAAAAAACTCTGTAGATGTTGCAATTCTTAAAAATTTCTAAAGATCTTCTTTATTAGCAGTGTAATACTAGGGCTTATAAATTCGGATCAGATAAAGACAATCCGGCATGTACGAATATTATAAATGTAAAGTGTGTTTGTTACGCCTGTACGCCGTAACTACTTAACCGATCACTATAAAATTCTGCATACGTACACACACATAGCCCGCAGTTCAGAAAAGGACATAGACTTCTATATTATTATGAAGCTGTAACAGAGCTGTGTCTGTACAGTGCAAATTATTTGTGAATAAGGAAAAAGAGATTTTTTGTACTAGCGGGAATTGAACCCGCGTCTTTTCCAATCCAGGGAAGTGCTCTCTAAAAGCGTTTCCGATAGATGGCGTTGGTCGTTAAGACAAATGTGATAAGGAGATTCGGATGATCGAAAGATCTGTACTATAGCTCAATGGCTTAGAGCACTTCCCCGGGTTGGAAAAGACGCGGGTTCGATTCCCGCTAGTACAAAAATCTCTTTTTCCTTATTCACAAATAATTTGCACGTGGTGGAGCATGTCAAATTCTAAGAAATATAGATCAAAAATGTGTCTGCACATTCAAGATATTTGAGAAAAAAATACTGTAGGTAATAGGCTATATTAGAGGGTACCCGTAAGGGTAAGCCGCCGGCGGACCATCGAAGGAATGTAACATAGTTCCAGTGGCCCGCCAATAAAGGCGGAGAGACGGCACACGGCGGGTTTCTTTAGTGGGTGCAGGCCCCACACTACTCTGTTCGTTGCCCCGAACGATGGGGTGTGCGGATAGGAACATTTTTTCCCGCCTAAAAAAAAGGTAATAGGCTATATAGGCGCGTCTAAACACAAAACATTTTTTTTAGAATTTTTGTCTGTTTGTCTATTTGGTTCGATCGCGCATCACGCAAAAACTACTGAACGGATTTTGATACAACTTTTTATATTTGTTAGCTCTTGATTAGTCTTAAAAAGTGGAAAAACATTTTATCCCGCTACTATATCGGGAACCTGATATATAACCCAAAGGGCAAATGCTATGTTTTAAAGGTATTCCTTCGTACATAGTCATCTGCAAGCAGCACCACGAGGCTGCAGAGAGAAAAAAGAAAGAAGAAGCTTTTACTAACCCACTTACAGCTTTATAATAGTATAAATGAAACTGCTATAAATAGCGATATAAAGACTGTAGAAAATTTTTACCTCAAAATATACATTTCAGGGCAAATATTGAGGTTTTTCTACATATAGTATAGGTTTTTCCACTTATAGCCTTTAATGTATGCTAAGCTTAGACGAACTGTTATTTACATCGATACATAAAATAAGGAAGGCTGAAATCGGAAACTAGATAATGCAGTAGTTTAGATATCAGAGTAGATTATTATTAATCTATTAATTTTAATAATTAATCACTTCTATCTGAAATAATCGTGATACATTTTACGTTTGCCATAAATCCCTTTGACCTCGAGGTAATTTCAGTGTTTCTATCGCTACCGGTGGAGTTGCGAGTGCCGCTTTACCTCAGATTATTAATTACTCGCCGTTCTCGCAGCTCCGTTCTTGGGGATTAAGTACTTGTACAGCGATCTCCAATTTATTATCTACGGGCTCTCCAGTCTACGCAGTTTTATGTTAAAGAGGATGAAATCGACTTTTTTGACTGTCAAAGAATAAAAACGAAATAATGTTATTCATTACCTAGTTCTACAACAATGAACCAAATATCCATATTATCATTTTTTATTTTTTTATTTTAGGTGGGCAAAATGTCCTACCGCACACCCCGCTGCCCGGGGAGACAACGGGGTAGTGTGGGGCTCTCACCCACTAAAAACCCACCGTGCGCCTCCACCCGCCCTTACTACGGCGGATCACGGGTACCGCATCGTTTCGACCGCGATCCGCAGGCGGCAGCCCCTTCGGGCACCCTCTCTTGAGTGACGCCTCGCGCACTAGGGCGTCGCACCTTCGCGGTAGGCTTCCGCGGACGACAGCGTACTCCCCGACCCCACCGTCCGCGGCCTCGGCTAGGGCGGCATCAGGCGCAGGTAAGCGCGCGCATGCCGCCCCGCGCGCCGGCGGCGAATCAGGTCCGCGAAGGAGGATTCCTCCCGGGCCCTCTCCGCCACCTCCTTCCGCGAGATGACAGCCTCGCAGAAGGCGGCGACCGCGGTCCAGGCCCTGTCACTGCCAACCATCGCTCGCGCAACGGCCGGCAGCGACAGGTCCACGCCTATGACGCCTATGACTGCGCCGAGTCCTCGTCGCAGCCGCAGTGGTGACAGCCTGGGGTCGTCGCCCTCCTAGCGATCATGTGCAGGTATTTGCCGAAGCAACCATGCCCCGACAAAACCTGCACCAACCGGAAGGTGAGGATCCCGTGCTGTCGCCCTGCCCATTCTTCCAAAATCGGCTGGAGCGCCCCCACGGTCCAGAGACCAGCCCGGGGCGTCTTCAGCCGAGACTTCCACGTTCCACGTAGTTTTTGCGTGATGCGCGAACAAACAAACAGACAAACGGATAAACAGACAAACAGACAACAAAAAATCTAAAAAAATCGTTTTGTGTTTAGACACGCCTATATAGCCTAATTCAGTCATTTTTTCTCAAATATCTCAAATGTATAAACACAGCTCTGTTACAGCTTTATAATAGTAAAGAAAATGAGTGATGTAAGTCATAGCATAGATCCCTTTTTTCCGTGCAGTAGTGAAGGGACAGCCAAATGTAGAGAAATTTAATGTGCTATAGATCGATTCATATAGGTAGGAGCATAGATCCCTTTTTTCCGTGCAGTAGTGAAGGGACAGCCAAATGTAGAGAAATTTAATGTGCTATAGATCGATTCATATAGGTAGGTACCTATGATATATAAGCCACTCTGTGGCACATAAAATTATCTATATATAAAAATGTATCTATTTTTGCACAATAAAAACCTCCTGGCATCGCTAGGTCCATAAATAGTACCACTGAAGTTATGTAATCATTCCAGTGGCCCGCAAATACAGGCGGAGAGACACAGGATGACCCTGTGTGTAGTAGTTGCCAAATAATAAAACTGTGACATTACTAAAATTTTTTTTGATACTACGTGGGTGGCAAAAAAAGCATACGGCCTACCTGATGGTAAGCGATTACCGTAGCCTATAGACGCTAGCAACACTAGAGGCAACACTCGCGCGTCACCATCTGCAAGGAAGGAGATAGGAGGAGGATCGGAAGTATATTAAGAAGAGGATAGAGGTAGGATACTAATGAGAGGACAGGAAGGATAACAAGGAAAGGATAGGAAGGGGGTTTGAACTTCCGGCACTATCACTCACCATACGAAACGCAACGGTAGGTACGAGCCGGCCTATTCACACTGAGATAAGCAAGGCTCTACCACTTCGTACATCTGCCTAAGATGTAATAAAAATGTCCATTTCTTGAATATTAATCGAGGAATAAGCTTTATTACTTCAAAAAAGGCATAATATTTCATGGCATACCAATATTTCTACTATTTAAGTAAATGCCTATCTATCGAATAATAATTACGTATGTGTTTACCTGAATACTAAGTAGTCGTAGATACGAAATGTGAATTCCACGTCTAATGGTATTGTGTTAGAATTTAGGTACTGAATACGCCAAGATAATATAATCAAGTTATATCAAATTTTAGAAATCCCGAAAACAAGCTTACTTTCACGTATTATTTTAATCTTGCCGATGTCTGTAGAGTATTATAATTTTTATTTAATCAAATATTTTTCTTGATCTCACATAGCTACTAGTGGTATAACGAATATTCACATTCGCGAATATTTACATCATTCTCTAGATTTGCATTCGCAATATTTTATGCGAATATTAGTTTTTGAAAAACAATGGACAATAATCTATAACAATGCATAATCGTTCATATCCTTACTATTATAAAACTGAGCTATGTCTGCATGATGTTAGGCGTCTCAGTACCCAACACATTTTTTTTTTATTTGTGTCTATTTGTCTGTTTTCTTATCACGCCAAAAGTACTAAACAAATTTTGATGAACTCATTTTGATTTATAGCTCTTGATTGGACATAAGAACTAGTATATATTAGGTATGACCAAAAAAGCTTTCAGCGGTAAAGCCGCGGTCAATGACTAGTAATTACCTAAAAAAACAATATTCGCATTCGTGAATGTTGTAATTGGCATGGACCAACTATGATCTGTGTGTGTAGATCTGCTTTCGCGAATGTAGATAATCGAACATTCTTTACATCCGTTACAGACATTGCCATCAATTTATTATCAAAGAGACAAATTTTAATAATTTTATTTAAAGAAGTTTTATTAATATCAGTGTATTACACCTCTGATTACGGAATCAAAGCGATTCTTTAAATATGTAAGTATACAAACACAAAATATTTTTACCAAATAACTTCTGGTGATACTCCAGTACATCAATATTAACATAATTAGGGTAGCTAGACCCTGTAGGGTCTAACATCGAAACAGGGCAACGACAGATCTTTCTTCGCTGTAGATAATATTATTATCTTTATCAAAAGCTAAACCATTCCCATCACACACAGGATAAACTTTTGTGTACTGTTTACTTCTTCTATTAATACTGTAAATGCCATCGACGGTTACAAAGAACGTTACACCATTAACATCAGTAGCAAATCCACGAACATTTATATTTCTTGTCTCAAGTTGCCTAGGAGTCTTGGCTCCTTTTGCTAGTAAATATAATCCTGTTGGATTAACATAATATAAGTCAGATTCATCATCAACTATGAAATGATGTATTAAATTACCCTGCATTTCAACAACCAATAGACTTTTATTTTGTTTATAAACGTGTAAATTCTGTGTGCACGTATCTACGAAATACAAATTTTTGTTAAAACACATATCGAAGATGTCTATATTGTTCACAAGGGCTGGTTTGTTGATATCGTTCGTGGAATAATTGTATTTGAATATGCCATTACTTCCACCGAGGTATACGTCACCAGTAGCTTGGTTCACTGCACTTGCAAACCCGTTACGGATTCCAGGTATTGTATTAACCAAACCAGTGTCGAGGTCAAATATAACTGACTGAAAACTTTGATCTGAAAACTTATCAGCGTTTATACAGAAAAATAGTTTGTTATTCTTTCTGTCGACGGACAATTTATAAGGTATGTTTACGTCCGCTAATATCACGTGTTTTGTATATGGTATTCCATCAAAAAATACTACTTCTTTGCAACATGTATTCATTGCTACATGCTGTATTATAAACAATTAATTTTAATCCAAAATTTAAGTATTAATTTCAGTAATAATTCTTAATTTAACAGTGAACTAGATCCAGAGTTGTTTTATCCTGAATGACCTGAATGACAATAGCGATGTCAAAGTCATATAATTTATTAAAGTAAGCATGGATATAACAAGTAATAAGTATTTGTACACTTTAGGTATCATAGACGTAGTACTTATAACTAATTTTATATAATATTGTAGAAATGTTTATATTAAATTATGTTAATATCCTTCCTATCTCCTATAGCTTTCTATGGAGATGGCGACGCGCGAGTAATGCCTCTGGCGTTTCTATCGTCTATAGGCTACGGTAACCGCTTATCATCATATGGGCCGTATGCTTTGTTTGCTACCCAAGTAGTATTGCACGCCTCATAAACGAAGCGTTAAGGTGGGTACTACTATCACTTCACGAAAAATAAATTATTTTTCAAACGTAAAAAAAAAACATAGCATCACCCCTGTATTCCCCGAAGGGGTAGGCAGAGGTGTATTACACACCCACGACTCGCCAGCTATGTTTAAGTCCCACGTAATAGGGGGCGAGCCTATTGGCGTCTACCGGGCACATTTCCAAACTCCGGGCTGCTACTGAGAATTTAAAATGTCTCTATTTATCATATATTGCACTTGTAAAATAATATATACACACACATATTAAGAAAACACACTATTTTTAACACTCATGATGTTTTTGATGCCATTTTTGTTATTTAAACTAGTTAAAAAACTATTTAAAAAAGTTCTGTCTTGGACGTCCGTGTGTCTTTATGTGCGGATTCTGATAAAATATCACGATAACGACCGAAATACTTTACTAACCGAGTCTTTTTTTTCTCTTATGCTTCGGTATAATTAGAAAGAGAACTCTATCACTTTTCACGGTCTGATTTGATGTGGTTTAATTGTTATTAAATAAACAAAAAAAAATGTTTGAATATGTATGGTTGATTCTATCATACACTAAAACCAGAGCTATGTACCTTATTTATTGAGAACTACTTCTATATGATGATGCTGAGGAAGATCTTCATGTCCAATATTCCACAGTGTCTGAAGACGAAGGTCTACGACCAGTGTGTGTTACCGGTGATGACTTACGGAACGGTTGGCCTTATATCAAGGCTTAAAGTCGCTCAGCGTGCCATGGAGCGGGCTATGCTTGGGATCTCTCTACGTGATAAGATCCGTAATACGGAAATCCGTAGGAGAACGGGAGTAACCGACATAGCCCGCCGGGTCAGCATGTTGAAGTGGCAATGGGCAGGCCACATCGCTCGACGAACCGACAACCGTTGGGAAGAAAGGTTCTCGAGTGGCGACCGCGTATTGGACGGCGCAGTGCAGGACGGCCTCCCACCAGGTGGACCGATGACCTGGTCAAAGTCGCAGGCATTCGTTGGATGCAGGCGGCACAGGACCATTCGCTGTGGCGTTCCCTTGGGGAGGCCTATGTCCAGCAGTGGACGATGAAAGGCTGATGGATGGATGGATGGACTTCTATATACGTTATTATATGGAAGCGAGAGTTGGGTATGTAAAAAGGAGCATGAGAGCAAAATCAATGCGGTCGAAATGCGATCTCTGCGGAGAATCTGTGCAGTGAGGCTGACTGACCGCATTCGTAACAATGACGTAAGAGAGCGAGTAGGTATGAAAGAGGGTATTGGTGTAAAGATGCGAAAAGGAATGCTCCGATGGTTCGGATATGTGGAAAGAATGCCGGACGAGCGACTGGCTAAGAAGATATACAATGCGAAAGTGGAAGGATGTAGGTACAGGGGGAGACCGAGACTTACTTACCTAGACCAAATTGGTCATGTATTGAAGGAAGGTGGGGTCAGGAGTCTCCGAAACCGACGATCGTGTATGAAAAGAGTTATGAATGTTGAGGAAGCGAGAGATGTATGCAAGAATAGAGCCTCTTGGTACTCTGTTCTCTCTGCCTACCCCGCAAGGGAAATGGCGTGATGATAAGTTAGTTAGTGAGTTAGTTACTTCTATAGAACCAATATAGTAGTACTTCTTAAAATTAGCGCCATCTATATAAGATATGAGAACCACATTAGTACTTTTTGAAATTAGCACTATCTATGTGATTTATTGAAAACTACTTAGTAAGACCAATACATTATTAGCTACTTATTCAATTTAAATTACCACCCAATTCAACAATAGTGACACCTTGAAAGATCTTGTAATCAATTTTATTGTGAAAATTGAAATTATGAGGCATGCACTTTTGGATTTTTTTCATATATATTTTAGCACATAACATGCTCAGCTACTTTAAAGAACAAACTATTTGCGAATGTAGAAAAAGAGAGCTAGTTAAGCTCAACAAATGTGATTGGGTATCACCATTGACAGATGAATGCAATTTCTTAGTGGTCCTGAGCAAATCCCAGGATGGAATGGGACGCAGGTTTGAATCCTGCTCGCAGGAGAGCTCTCTTTTTCTACTTTCACAAATAGTTTGTTCTTTAAAAGACTCAAGTAGTATAACAAAAGTAAGAGATATGTGGCGTGAACTTGGACTGGGGATTGATACCATTGTCTTTACAGTCCGTAGTTTTACCACTAGGCTCTTGCTGCTACAATAATATCCATCCATCAGCCTTTTAACGTCCACTGCTGGCCATAGGCCTCCCCATGAGAACGCCACAACGAGCGGTCCTGTGCTGACCACATCCAACGGCTCCCCGCAGCTTTGACCAGATCATCGGTCCATCTGGTGGGGGGCCGTCCTACGCTGCGCCGTCCGATACGTGGTCGCCACTCGAGAACCTTTCGTCCCCAACGGTTATCGGTTCGTCGAGCGATGTGGCCTGCCCATTGCCACTTCAGCATGGCAACCCGGCGGGCTATGTCGGTCACGCTCGTTCTCCTACGGATCTCCGTATTAGGGATTCGATCACGTAGGGAAATACCAAGCATAGCCCGCTCCATGGCCCGCTGAGTGACTTTGAGCCTTGATATGAGGCCAACATTCAGAGACCACGTCTCTGTTCCGTATGTCATCACTGGTAACACACACTGGTCGTAGACCTTCGTTTTCAGACACTGCGGAATATTGGACGAGAAGATCTTCCTTAGCTTCCCGAACGCTGCCCAGCCGAATTGGATTTATTCTCATACCTAAGTTAAAGTTTGCATAAGTAGATAATTTTTTCTCT
This sequence comes from Leucoma salicis, assembly GCA_948253155.1. NCBI lineage: Eukaryota > Metazoa > Arthropoda > Insecta > Lepidoptera > Erebidae > Leucoma > Leucoma salicis. The sequence goes on from OX411818.1 coordinate 19,071,212, forward strand.
ACGCATTCTCCCAATTGTTAGAAGATAGCTTGTTTTGAGTATTAATATATTTTGTGCTAGTGTAAATATTTGCGATGTCATTGGGTTAATATTTTAAAGACTAATTAATTGTTAAAATCTGTAGAGGGCTCTTAAAGAGGACCCGGTAAATTCAAGAAATGTTCTTCATTGCCACGTTGTCAAACTTTTTGTTAGAATCCTAAAATTCTTAAAACTACATAGGTTATGTGTTTACCAGCTGCTACTCACGACTTTACCTGCGTAAATATAATGGTGAGCAGCAGCTTGGTAGTAGTATTAATATTGCTGATAATTACCACTTACTAACAGATAGGCCGGGACTTGTCAAGAAATAAAAAAAATTAAGACTTTAAAATGATAAAATATGCATGACATGCAACATTTAAATTGGTACTACTCTACCTGCCTGGGCCCTAGTTATATAATCTAAATCTTACTAGTATCTAATTTTGTCATATAATATTACAAACACGGTTTTAATTAGAACTGGGCCCTTATAACTTTACTCACATTGTTAGCTTCAGGAAGCATAATTTCATTTACCAGCGTACTTACCCAACTAAACAATTATTTTCCCAGACAAATTTCGCCAACGAACGCTCTTTCCGAGAATGACTCTCATGAATTATAAAGCTGCTACCAGATTTTATAAACGATGTACCCGTAATGAAACGAATAACTTCAATTAAAAAAAGTTGTAAGTTGGAGTTTTAGGAATCCCACCACATCGTATCTTGCGTCACATTTTGGTGAGTGTTTTTCGTCTTCCAATATCATTTAAATAATCATGCCGTCACTCTGCATTATTTTCCAAAACTTGTGTTATTTCAAGTATTAATGTGAATAGTGGTAGAGCATTGCTTATCGGCTCGATCGGGGAAGTACCACCCTCTCACAAAAGACCAGCGTGTAACAACGGTATTTAAATCTTACCATTGTGTTTTGTATGGTGAGTGAGAGCGCCGAAGGCCCAAACCCCTTCCATATCCTCTCCTTATTATCCTTCCTATCCTCTCTTTAGTATCCTACCTATCCTCTCTTTATTCCACCCTATCCACCTTCCATCCCTTTCTTTGGATATGGTGACGTGCGGGTGATGCCTCTGGTGGTGCTAGCGTCTATAGGCTGTAACCACTTACCATCGGATGGGCCGTAAGCTTGTTCGCCACTCACATAATAAAAAAAAGTGGTGGTATTTTACTAATTAACTAACTGACTTTGACTTGGCCATGACTAATTTAATATGACTCTGACTTCGACTGGGACTTGTTTGATGAATTAAACTTATCTGTGAAGAAAAATGTATCCTTAAATCATTGGCAAATACCCAAACCGAGTAGCTATTTTTAAAATAAAATAAAAAGAATACCACTATATATATTTAGATATTTTTATATATATGTTTAGCATTTGACATGCTTAGCACTATACATTAAACACAAAGTAAGCTGAATTGGTAAAGCATCTGGACGGTATCCAGAAGATGCAGGTTCAAATCCTGCTCCTGACTGTTATTTTCGATTTCACATTTTTCACTTTGTGTTTACCACTATATATGTTGTATGATAGTCCATGTTATATATATAATACTTTTTTATTGTTTATGGTGACAAGCAAGCTACTGCGTTGCTGTGGTCTGATGATAAGTAGTAACATGGACTCAACAATACTACAAAGCCGCTGCTCACCGTTTCATTACACGGAATGAATAAATTATAAATGAACATTCCGTTAGTATCGCAATTTTATTTTTAAGGAACCTTAAAGATTTTTATTCTTTTTTATTTTTAAGGAACTTTGTTAAGGGCGCCCGGGAAGACAGCGGGGTAGTGTGGGGCGTGGCTGCTGGCAAAGAACCTATACCAGCCCATTATATCATCTAGAGCCTTACTTATCCCAGCATGAATGGGCCGACTTGATCGGGAAAGTACCACTCTCTCACAGAAAATCAGCGTGAAACCACGGTAGATACTCTCATTGTATTTTATACGGCGTGTGAGATAGCCCGAGGTCATGACCCCCTCTTTATTCTTGAGTATATTGAGTCTGGGTCCAATTTGCTTAGATACTTGACATGTTCATCTCAACTCTCATATTTGCATTTAAATTGCATGCACAAGACAAATAAAAGATCTTAATTAAAACTTATGTGAGAACTAATACTCTACTCTGTCAAGAAAGTACCGGGAAAAGATCAATAATACACAAAATATTTTTGTTATTCATCCAAATTTATTTTATCATATCAAAACATTTTTTAAACCCTGTTTCCAGAATTGAGATCAGTTCTCGCCGCGAATTCTCCTTTATGTCTTCTACCGATTGAAAACGAGTGCCGCGAAGTGGTAATTTGAGTTAAGGAAAAAGAAAGAAGTCGGCTGGAGCCATATCTGGTGAATATGGTGGTTGCTCGATGATATTTGTTGTGTTTGGACAAAAATTCATTCACAATGATGGCCTTGTACGAAGGCGCATTATCGTGGTGCAAAATCCAAGAATTTTCTTTCCACAAATCTGGCCTTTTATCGTCGAATTTGCTCTCTTAAACGCCGCATAACGCTCAAATAATATTCTTTATTTACCGTTTGACCTTCTGGCAAGACAAACTCTTTATTCGATGTATTTGTCCATTATGAAATTCGCAATACACACTAGATATGATATAACCAAAAACAGCACTGTATTTAATATAAATAACAGATGCAACTCAAACTCCGCGCCAAAATAGATAACAGTTGTGCCAATCTAACAACAACAAAAGAAAACATAAATTTGAATTTGGAACCATAAACAAATCATCCATTCCCAATACTTTCTTGATTGAATGTATATTAATACGCAAACCCCTCTCCCTTTCCGTGACATCAATAGCATCGTGATTTAATCAAGAACTGCAGAACACCTCCTATGTCTGAGAGATTTTCTCAATGTCTTGTTAAGTCGCCAACTCGCCCAGCGTGATAACTGTGGTCTAACCTCTTTTACTCTATGAGTAGTTGTGCTTAAAAGGACAATACCTTTTTTAATAAGGCAGGAAAAAAAATACCTTACCGTACACCCCACCGTTCGGGTCAATAAACGGGGCAGTGTGGGGCCATCTTAGATACAAGAAAATAACTAATGAAGTAACGATTCATTTCAAACTCTAAAGCTAAGCTTTTTTATATTACTTATTTATTAAAATATTTAGCTGGTAATCTTCATTTCTATAAGAGGCACTTTTTAAAAACGACTACACCCAGTACTAGAGAATAATCTACGTATCGAGGAGGATCTTAAAAACATACAATACGGACACGAATTACGCCCAGACTCAGCCAGAACAGGTGAATTACACAAAGAATTGACCACAACACTCGTTTCAATATTTATGTAGACACAAATAACATTAAAATAATTACCACGCTAGCATGAAAACCCAGCGGAAATTGGCTCTAACTGAATCAATCACGACATAATCAAAACAGTGAATATACAATGTACCACAGAGCATACATCCTGTGTTAGTTACTAATTTTGTGTCGGAACCTCCATCCGTCGTCCAATACAATTAACGTGTATACTCATACATTGTTTGTTGAAGTGTATATATATAATACCTAGTCTTGCCATAAATATTTTTTCTTCTGCATAAAACATTTATTACTGTAGTGTGTGTTAAGTGTACCTAATAGCATTAACAAAATATGCAGCTTGTTCAAAATTATCTCCATTGGCTTATATACAATGAGGCCAGTAATCAGAAACACGCACTTGCTTTTTTTTCTGAATGCTTTAGGGACTCCAAACTATTAGGAGCTTAGAGCATGTCATACTCTCTAATACCGACCATAAATCACAATCCAGTGGATTAAGATCGGCACTAGATGACGGCCAGTCTTCAGCTCTGATGAAGTCAGAAACGTTCGTTTCTAACTACGCTTATGCGGACTTAGCTTTATGACCCAGTGCCGAGTCTTGCTGAAAATACCATTCTTGGGTTTGGATCATGTTGTTGATAAGAGGCTTACCCACATTCTCAAGAATTGTATCTTGATATATCTGTGCCGATGTTTTGAAATCGTTTTCACAAAAACATGGCTCATTCACGCTCACACACCCTTTCTTTTCGTTAAGGCCGTAAAAATTCTCCTAACCGCACACCCCGTCGTTCGGGGCAACGAACAGGTGTTGGGTAGTGTGGGGCCCTCGCCCACTAAATAAACCCGCCGTGTGCCGTCTCTCCGCCTTTATTGGCGGGCCACTGAAACTATGTTACATTGCTTCAACCATCACTGACGTTGGATAATGCCCACGTTGTACTTTGTTAACTAATATAGATCTTTATGCTTGTTAAAATGTGGCTCGATAACGATTTTTCTGTGACCTCCCTTTGCGTACCACGGAATTTGCTTTGATTTTATTACCCTATAATTTTTTAATTATCGGTTAAGTACGTATCTTAAAGCTGAAAATCCTAAGTCATCTTTTAAAATATGCGATAATGTTCGAGGAGCTTTACCAAGGCTGTAGGTATTCATTTCCCGAGATAAAATGTTTTGCTGTCGGACAGAATTTCTTCGAATTCTTTCCTACTTTAATAGTTACTACAACGCGAATGGCCAGTTTTTTTTTTGCTATCACAAACAAAAAACGTTTAGTTGTACCTATCAATAGCTCGGTACACAAAGCGATGGAGTGTCAAAAATTGTATTTGGCTTCTTAATACGTACTTTGTGTAAAAACCTAATTCATCCATCATGCAACTATCAGCCTTTCAACGTCCACTGCTGGACATAGGCCTCCCCAAAATGGGGGATAATGCCGTAATCGCCACGCTTGGCAGGCGGGTTTTCGGTTCTCTTTATCACCCCACTCCATATTAATATCTCAAGAACAAATAACACAGATTTGTGCGAAAATGCGAAAAGACAACTAATATTCATTTAAGAATAACAGATAGAATTTTTGTTATAGCATTCGTAACAATGACGTAAGAGAGCGAGTAGGTATGAAAGAGAGTATTGGTGTAACGATGCGAAAGGGAATACTTCGGCGATGTTTCGGACATGTGAAAATAATGCAGGGCGAGCGATGGTTAAGAAGATATAGGTACTTACAATACGAAAGTGGAAGGATGTAGGTACAGTGGTATACCGAGACTCACCTACCTAGACCAAATCGTTCATGTAAAAAAGGTGGAGTCAGGAGTCGCTGAAACCGACAAGCGTGTTTGAAGAGAATTATTATTGTTGAGGAAGTGAGAGATGAACGCAAGAAGAAAGCGTTTTGAATTAATGCAATATATTAAACATTTGTGTTTTAAACTTTGGTGAAAAATGTGAAATCGAAAATAACAGTCACGAGCAGGATTTGAACCTGCATCTCTTGGATACCGTCTAGATGCTTTGCCAATTCAGCCATCGTGACAATTGCTCCTGACTGCTAATTTCGATAACACATTCATACTTAACGTCTTTGGGTGATGCCTGCGCCATCTGTCGGAAGTATTTTCATACATTATATCGACCAGGTAAACTGTTGAACTTTGGTTTGGTATCCAGGAGATGCAGGTTCAAATCCTGCTCGTGACTGTTATTTTCGATTTCACATTTTTCACTTTGTGTTTAATGTATAGTGCTAAGCATGTCAAATGCTAAAAATATATATAAAAATATCTAAGTAATGCAATATATCTCGGGCGTAATAAAAAGTAAGTCTCTGTTTATCTTCTACTGCAGTTAAAACTGCAGAACGATATATTTTGTAACAGTATTATTGACTAGCATGCCCTACAGCTTCGCAATGGTAAATCGTGCAGACTTCATTTCCTAATTTACTATTTCAGACTAGGAAGTCGCTTAAGCCCTAAAATAGATTTCCGCAAACATATTTATTAAATAATTATATCACTTCAAAAAAATGCATGGTACTCAAAGCCTGATTTATGGAAAAAAAAAAACAAAAATTAAGTTTTCAAACATAATATATAGGGAAGAGAATCTATAAAATACAAGAGATTTATTCAAAGGCACTGGTCATGTGGGCCGACTTTAGAATTGTCCCACCCTCTCTACCCACGGGAGTAGTAAGAGCCGACTGAGGGCATACTAGGGGAGTAGGCAGCAGCACTCCCTCGTGTATAAACAATATCCACTGCGATCGCCAACCCGCCTGCCAAGCGTGGCGATTACGGCATTATCCCCCATGACGGGACCGCTCGTTGTGGCGTTCTCTTGGTGAGGCCTATGTCCAGCAGTGGACGTTGAAAAGGCTGATGGATGGATGGATTCAAAGGCAAAACATTATTTTATAACCGAGTAGGTAATATTAATTGGAACGTAGTGTTATACACATACTATCATAATCCTTTAAGCATCAATGATACTTTATTTGTCTATACAATCGTAAAAGAAAGAGAAGTGTGTATCACTGTCCTTATCTTAGTGATCGTATCAAATAAGCACGCAGTGTGATTGAAAACTGATTTAATTATTAAATTAATCCTTTGCACAATCTTTTAAATCGTGTTTTTGTTATTAATCAGTAGTTATTGATATCATTTTCATCGAACGTATTGGCTTCCATAGCTGCAATAAGATTCGTCACTCTGTCGTAGATCAGTTTTTTTACGTCAATCGCCCACATGAAATCCAAATGAGTGAATGCAGGTAGCGGCACCCTGAACTTGCCTATCGGTCTGCCGAGCTCTCGAAACAGTCTATCAACATCAGGGACTTCGGCTAAAGGATCATTATCAGAGTAGTGGAGGAAAACAGGTGTGGTTACTTTGCCAAGGTCATAACTTGGTGGTGTGAAGCTACGGTACTCTCTATAATTCGACAATCTATTACCCATGTCATAACGACGGAATTGTTTTCCGGTAATTCCTTGTGCGTAATGGACCAATTGTCTCACTGATATACCGGCTGGTAGGTGACCAAATATGGTGGGCAAGATTGTCTGAAATCAGAAAACAAATATATCTAATCAGCTATTTAAACTTTACAAGCTTCTGCCTGCGATTTCGTCTGATAGATTGGAAATGACAAATGATCCTACCAGCCCTTCGGGCGATATGCTATGCCGTAACTTTTATATATGTATAGGTACCTACCATAATAACTTGTTGTGTGACACAGCCTCACGCCTTTTTCCCAGAAGGGTCCATTCAACCATCCATCAGCCTTTCAACGTCCACTGCTGGACATAGGCCTACCCAAGAGAACGCCACAACGAGCGGTCCTGTGCCGACCGCATCCACGGCTCCCCGCAGCTTTGACCAGATCGTCGGTCCATCTGGTGGGAGACGTCCTACGCTGTGCCGTCCGATACGTGGTCGCCACTCGAGATCCTTTCTTCCCCAACGGTTGTCGGTTCGTCAAGCGATGTGGCCTGCCCATTGCCACTTCAGCATGTTGCCGGCGGGCTATGTTGGTCACTCTCGTTCTCCTACAGATCTCCGTATTACGGTTTCGTTCACGTAGGGAAATACCAAGCATAGCCCGCTCCATGGCCCGCTGAGCGACTTTGAGCCTTGATACGAGGCCAACATTCAGAGATCACGTCCCGCAAGGGTAGGCAGAGATTAATAAATCTGTCTTATGCTTAGTGTGAAGGAAACCTGTCGTACCAAGTCGGCGCCATTCAATTGCCTTGTTCTCACCGGATTCATAATATTAGTGTATATAATTTTATACTCGTAGATCTTGCAGGTTGATTGATTACTATCCTTTATCTAAGTTGATTGATGATATCTCTAATTTATAAAGTCAAGTGGCTCTTCGCATCTGTCACTTTTGACGTTTAATTCTTCTAAAGCACGCAATGTATTTAATGCGATTTTCAATACTGCTTAGATATCTTAAAATCTAACGACGATTGGGGAAAAAGCAGTAAAAGTAAAAAGTAGCAACCACGTATCGGACGGTGCAGTGCAGGACGGCCATGCACCAGATGGACTGACCACCTGGTCAAAGCCTCAAGGAGCCTTTGCATGCAGTCAGCACAGTATGGCTCGTTGTGTTTTGGGGATGCCTATGTCCAGATGTATGAGCATTTGATGCCAAAAGGTTGATGAATAGAAGATATTTTAATGGAAGTTCAACAAAACTTCCAAATTAAACTTATTCATAAAATATGTGGGATAAATACATCACTTAACATAGTTAATTATATTTACGCAAAAACAGCTATCCCATAGGAACTGTCCATTTTACCCAGGGTAAAAATTAGCCTATGCTCCTATCAGGGTCCCAACAATATGTATGCATTTCATGATTATCAGTTAATTACATAATTACGGCGTACAAACATACAAAAGCAATGGTTCATTTATGATATAAGGGTTGTTGGTATGCTTACCTCATTAAGCTGCGCGGCGTTCCAACCGCCGATTAAGAATAAAATATTACCACAAATAGCTTGCGTAACTACTTCATCTCTGCACATCGCTTGACCAGCCCATGTATAAATGTTGCTATGGGGCAAAAACTCTCCAAAGCCTATCAGTGCACCGACTGTCTAGAAAACATTAAAAATGATTTGTAAAAGCTATATTAAATCTCTCCCGTTTGAACTGTTAACGTGAGTAATGATACTTACTTCAATACTATTAGCGTAAGGAGATATAGCCAAGAACAGTGGATTTCGATTGTGTGCCATATAAGCAACCGGAGCTAAGGCATGCATAGAAGTAATTTTTTCATTGTATTCTGGTTTTAAGGATGTCATTACGAAGAAGGTCGTAGAACCCTGTGAATGCCCGACGTAGTGAAGCCTGTCCCTGCCTGTAGCTTGTAATGAATAATCAATCATACTAGGTAAATCAATATGGCCTATTTCGTCCCAAGAGAATTGCCAGTATGCAGTACTTAATATAGCATCAGGATTTAGTGACGTATGTTTACGAGAATACGTGGTGCCACGAGCATTTCCCATCCAAACATCATATCCTTCTTCAGCGAGAATGTATGCTAGAATATTAAACAAGAGAATGATTACTCTAATTTTCTTTTCATTTTATAATAAAACAAAAAAATATATAGACAAATAACATAGTGTATATATATAAATAATAGTGGATGCATTTGTATATCTTGGATGTGGATTCAGTCGGGATGGAAGGTACACCACTGATATAGAGAGAAGAGTAAATGAGGGAAATAGAGTGAACAGAGCACTGGGACAACTTTTCGGCAGCCACCACCTCAGCCAAAAGGCACGGATCGCAATACACAATGCATTGCTTGTCCCAACGTTACTAGGTACATGGAAGCGAGAATTGGGTATGTAAAAAATCGTATGAGAGTAAAATCAATGCGGTCGAAATGCGATCTCTGCGAAGAATCTGCGGAGTGAGGCTGACTGACCGCATTCGTAACAACAACGTTAGAGAACAAGTAGGTATGAAAGAGAGTATTGGTGTAAAGATGCGAAAGGGAATGCTCCGAAGGTTCGGATATGCACGTTAAGAAGATATACAACGTGAAAGTGGAAGGATGTAGGTACAGGGGGAGACCGAGACTCACCTAGCTATACCAAATCGGTGATGTATTGAAGGAAGGTGGAGTCAGAAGTCTCCCAAACCGGCGAGCGTGTATGAAGAGAATTATGAATGTTGAGGAAGCGAGAAATGTATGCAAGAATAGAGCCTCTTAGCACTCTGTTGTATCTGCCTACCCCGCAAGGGAAATGGCGTGATGATAAGCTAGTTAGTAAATAACCTTACCATATCCCCAGCCTGGTCCTGTTAAAACCCATATAGCTGAGGAGCAGAGTAATCCGTGCATCAAAAACACAACAGGTTTATTTGCTCGAGGAACGTTATTCCTGTCTCTCCCGTGTGGGATACGATGCATTGTCAGGATATATCCATCAGGAGTAATTACAGTGTGCTCTTCAACAGGATAACCATATTTTCGTATCAGATCTGGCTGGAATGGTACAATGTCGTTATTCATATATATTATACAGTTATTGAAATTACTGAATTAAGGGTACTAGGATACTATAAATATTGAATATATGAAAAGGAGTTCAAAAGGACAGTTGTAACAGACTCTTTATTAGTTAAAATTCCTATAATGTTATGAAAATTACATTTAGCGTTTACTTATGTCAGTTCACGTATTCGTGATGTATTACTTTTTGTTATTTATCAACCTTTGCCCGTGGCTCCGCCGCCGGTTTTTATCGGTTGTATTTCAGGTTCTCGATATAGTAACAAGTTAAAATGTATCCCATCCATCCATCAGCCTTTCGAAGTCTACTGCTGGACATAGGCCGCCCCAAGAGAACACCACAACATGTGTTTCGCTCATATGGGGGATAGTGCCGTAATCGCCACGTTTGGCAGGCGGGTTGGCGATCACAGTGGATGTTGTTAATACTCGAGGGAGTGCTGCTGCCCACTCCCCCGCTATTCCCTCAGTCGGCTCTTACGACTCCCATGGGTGGAGAGATGTGGGAAAATTCTAAAGCCGGCCCCACACGGCTTAAACGGTTAAAATGTATACCAGCTTTTAAGTCAAATCAAAAGCTATCAAACAATATGTTATTTCCTAATTGTAGTTTTTGTCAAAAGAGTACGTAAAAGCTTCCGTCAAATATTTCTCTCCCAAGCACAAGTATCCGAATAGTAGATTTACCATCCATCCATCAACCTTTCAACGTCTACTGCTGGACATAGGCTTCCTCAAGAGAACGCCACAACGAGCGGTCCTGCGCCAACCGCACCCAACGGCTTTCCGCGGCTTTGACCAGATCGTCGGTCCATCTGGTAGGGGGAGGGGCATCCTACGCTACACGATTTACCAGCAGGCCTATTTCGTTTAAGCTTATTTAGCTTGAGTACAACAGCAGCAAATTTATTAGTGACTGAACTATATTATTCAGTCAGATATTTATGTCCAATAACTAATTATTTCTTGTTACATTCTGAAGCAAATTGTTTGGATTGTAAAAATAATTCTAGGGACTTTTCTAGGGACTGACACTTTTGAAGGACGGCAATTTTTTTTCTTTGAGAATGCGTAAATCTGTATTAGTTACTTCTAACGTAGGTACGTACTACGTCTACGTATAAAATAATAGTGATAAATAATATATAATGAACCACATTTACTACAAATGACATATTCAACATGATCTCACAAAGAAGCCAGTCAATGATATTCTCAACTTACCACTAATAAACGTGCGTCTTCAAATACATCATCTGAATACCGGGTATCAGTTGCATTAAACAATGTATAAAGGTCCTCAGGAGGAGCTACTCTGGCCGTAGCCAAAGATACGCACGTAGCAAAAGCCACTAAACATGCACCCCGAAGCATTGTTCACATTTACCAGTCGCATCTACCATTGTGTAGTACAGTAGCCTCCTTTTATAACCTCAAAATTTTTGATAAAGTAATTAGTTGTGGTTATCAAAAGTTATCAATCATTATTAAGGAATTTTGTAGCAGTTTAAAGTACCTAATGTGCAATTAACGCTGTAGAATCGTGCCAGGGGTTGGCGTTTTAGTAAACGAGTCCCGTGATACTTTTTTTGTTTTATTTGAACAACTGTACCGTGTGGGGCACGAATAAAAATAATAAAGATTTACATAACCTTGGTGGTTACGATTAATACTATTACTACTCGTATAACTAGATCGATTCAAATGCGTATATGTATTATTATGTCTTAAGTAAGAATCGAACCTGCAATACATACAAGTACATTATACTTACCACAGCTTGCTACGCCATTCTTGCAATATGTAGCTATCTATCGGATATTATAAAATCACAATTTACCAAATACATGTCATGTACACTTGTACGTAATATAGGACTTCTCCTCAAACACACTGAATAAATTCCAAGCTAATTTTAATGGTTAAAGATTTTCTTTTAGAATGTTTGGGCAGGCGACCGCTTTATTTAGATACATTGATATTATATATATTGACGGGCCTCATGGCGTAATCGGTAGTGTAACCGATTTCCGTGTACGAGGTCGTGGGTTCGATTTCCACTCAGTACAATTATTTGTGTAATGAGCACAGATATTTGTACTGCGTCTGGGTGTTTTCTATCTATTAGGTATATGTAAGTATGTATTTACAAAAAAAAAGATATTCGTAAACTGGTACCCATAGCACAAGCGTTAAACTTAGTTTGGGACCACAGGACGTTGTGTGAAATGTTCGTCAATATTTATATTTATTTATTTTATAATGTCTTACATTGCTAATTACTCCATAGTGTATACTTGCCTAAAATACTATTTGTGGTCTTTAGAAAGAAGTATATTAATCTGTCTATTTAATAATTTATGGGTTAATAAAAGTTTTGTATGTTATATTCATCGCTTCTTACATACTGGAATCGATCGATTAGATAACAGCTTCGCTGTTTGATAATAATTATTTAATAGATAGTTTGATAAGGCTACCAAACATAACTTTAAATCTATACAAATACAACTAAACTATAGGTACAAATATTATTAAGATATACCTATAGTACGAATTAAGTTTATATGTGGGGGTAATCGGAAAGTAAGTCAAAACGTCTGCACCTTTTTGCAAAACTCTTTTATTATTTAGAATGTATAATATTACAGATTACTATATTATACATATTAAATAAATTAGCTACAGCTGTAATAATAATAATGATTCTGATGCATTTCAGGCTGATCTCAATAGTCTCGCTGACTACTGCTCTCTTCATAAACTGGAATTAAACCCAAACAAATGTGCCGTCTTAACATATAAGTACACGTAAAACTAGTGTCTTACTATCAGATTATTTTCTAAACGATCAAAAACTGAACAGAATTCATTGTGTTCGAGATCTAGGAGTCATTCATAATGCGAAGTTAATTTTTGATGATCATAATTATTGATGCTATTGTAAAAGAAGCGTCAAAATCTTTAGGCTTTGTGATCAGAAATTCAAGATCTTTTAATAGAGTCAAGACAATGAAAATCTCTTTTATTTTTCTATGTCTATTGTATGTTTATATTGTATGTACGTTAGAAGCAATCTCGGGTATGCCTCACAGATATGGAACCCCAGGTATATTAAATATACAGACCGAATCGAAAATATTCAAAATATTTTTTAAGATATGTCTGTTTCCGACTCGGCGACGAACTCACCTCGTCTGACTACGAAAAGTTCTGCCACCAGCACCATTTGTTACCGTTAAGTATAAATAAATATAAATAAATAAATATTCACGGACATTTTTCACACAACATCCTCTGTTCCCAAACTAAGCTTAACGCTTGTGCTATGGGTACCAGATTACGGATATAATACATTTACTACTTTTTTTTTTTAAATACATACATATAATAGATAGAAAACACCCAGACGCAGTACAAATATCTGTGTTCATCACACAAATAATTGTTCTGAGTGGGAATCGAACCCACGACCTCGTGCACGGAAGTCGGTTACGCTACCGACTACGCCACGAGGCCCGTCAAATACGTCGAGATATAGCTGATATTATAATCTATCTGTTAAAAATAACTTAAAATTTGGTCGACTGTCCGGAGTTACTTTCTAAGCTCTCCTGGAATGTACCGAACAGAAATCTGAGAAATCACCGTCCCCTTTACGTTCCCTTAGTCTCGACTAACTACAGAAAACTCTTATATGTGACGAGTTAGCAGCAATTTTAACGGACTATGAACCAGACACGATATTGATATATTTAAATTTTTTCTTTGCTTAGGTGGATATATCAGTGGTGAGTACCATGTTCTAGATTAATAATATGCAAAAATATATTGTTTTGTTTTGCTTTGTTTGTAGCAAGTACGTACAGAAACTGTCCAACCGATGTATTTTTTAATGTTACGTTGTTACTAACCGCAAGAACCTTTAATTGACTCTCTGTATTTATTAAGTTGTTATTTTTGTTATGATAAACTGTTAGTTCTTCTTTTATAAATAAATAAATAAATAATTGTCGTCAACTAATTTGGAAATGGCAGAACGTGATCGTGACTCTAGAGAGCTTTCATCACGTGCAATGCGTGTAATTAAAGTTATTTAAAAAAAATACGGCTGAATTGTTCTTAAAAAAGTTATTAAAATAAATTTGTGCGGCAATTATATTATGCCCTATCTCGAAAGGATAGTTTCCACAGTAACCGCTTTTATCATAAAATTTTTGGTCAATATACCTAATGCATTTTTTTAGTGAACGTATGTCACGTTAGCTAATCTTAATAAATATTTCATTACAATTATTATTTAATTTGTCATGTAGGTACACACGTATGAAAAATAAATAGGTATCTTAGGAATTATAGAAACATAAAACTCTCGCGCACTAAAACAGTAAAATTATGGTAAAAGACATCGAAAGGGCTTGAAAGGATTCTGCGGAGTAATGTTTCATCAGTAATATATTTTTTATTTATATCTGGACACAATTGTGAAGTCCACGCACACGAAGTCACGGCCAGAAGCTAGTAAATATTGTAATGAGCCAGTTTACTTAACTGTTTCTCCGTACCTACTCCATGAAAAGCTATTATAACAGTAGTTATCAGTTAATACCTGGTGGGGAGCGAATAAGTCATAGTCGAGTAAAAATCCGTTGAATTTTTAAAACAATTGTTTTTGTGACGAAAAGAAACTTTGCAAAACACTTTCCTAAAGAAATATGTTACGTATCCGTGTGGTGACGGATTAAGAATACGAGTGTCACCACCCCATTCTTTCCCACGGGTGTCGTATGAGGCGACTAAGGGAATTAAGCAAGTGGGAGTACTCACTTGTTATCCAACCCGAGCGGATTGGTACCACCATCTCCCGTGTGACCGGCCATGAAGCACATCGTTGCGTTTTGGCTGTAGCAGGAGATAGCCGTTTATATTTCATTTCATCTGTGAAATGAATTGGTGAGCAGTGGTTTGACAATACTCTCCGTATAGTCGAGTCCATGGGCGACGGTTACCATTTACCATCAGATGGACCGTGGCTCGCCTGCCACCACAAGCAATAAAAAAAAAAAACGTTCTTGTCATTCGATGCCAGAATTAAGATATACATTTATAATTTAATTTATAAATATTAGTGACTAGTTTATACAAGCAATAAACCATCAAGTAAGTCGTTGAAAGTAAACAAATAAACAATGCTGGTGATGACAAAAACAACTGTCTAATAGTTACTTTAGTTTACTGAACCGTCCCACTATAAGTACGTTGTGTTGTTTGGAATCAGCTATTGTTACTCGCCTCACTACGGACAACTTTGATGTACATAAATAAGAAAAAGTTTGATTGACTCTGATGTAATAAAAAGTTTGTATAGTCACAACTAATTCCTTGTTTGATATAACTTTAATTTCATATGATTACGGAATAATATCATATTTATTAAACTCGAAAGTACGTTTTTATTATTGACTAACTTCCCCACCTTGGTTTCCTCAACATGAGCAGACTGTACAAGTCTCCAATCACTATTTTACAATATCGGATGTAGGATTTCCCTTTATTTTCAACACACTATTGTTGCACTACTGTTCATCGATCTCCTCCCAAACTGACCCTGGATTCTCAAAGGCTGATCAAATTCTTATTCAACTAACATCACTGTCAGTTTAACAGTACTGTCAAATCAAATTGAGTTTCTGAACTATCGATTACAAAAAAAATTACGCGGCATTTATTGGCGTTTGACATATGATACTGAAAAATAATTTAAAATTTTTGTTAACTGATGTGATTATCAAATCAAATAGCTAACAGTGCTTTCAGCAACTCAAATGTTGCTTAACAAGAGATTTGACAGCTTGTCAGTTAGATCTATATTTTTTAACAATTGACATGCTCCGCTACTTTTTAAAGTATAAATTATTTGTGAAAAAGAGATTTTTAGTAGGAGCGGTCGGTGGTCGTAAGAAAATTGTGATAAGGAGATTGGGATGATCGAAAGATCGGTAGGATAGCTCAGTGGCTTAGAGCACTTCCCCGGATTGGAAAAGACGCGGGTTCGATTCCCGCTCTTACTAAAAATCTCTTTTTCTTTATTCACAAATAATTTATGCTTTAAAAAGCTTGTCAGTTATTTTATCTATTGATCAGCCTTTCAGAAACCGGGTGTGTGTGAGAGATTTAGAACGTTGTCCACCACGACGGCCTAGTGCTAGTTGACAGACTTCACAAGCTATCGATAAAATATGTCAGCCATGCAAGTTTCCTCACTTTCCTCGCGATTTTTTCCTTTACCGATCTGTGATAATTTATAAACAAATACACATATATAATTTCGAAAATAATGAAGTGAGAGGTACCTAAGTACTGTACGAGTCCCTCAGACTGGGGATACCAAACTCGATAATACTGTTCGCAGTCCTTAGTTTAACACTAGGTTATAACTGCAAAAAAAATATAATCCAAATACATCGTTGCAAAATCATCCTTAGGTGATCATTAGTTTCCTAACCAGATGATTTGCCAATTGTAATTGGCAAAGCATCTGAGATGTTTTCCAGGAGAAGTATGTTCAGATCCTGCTCGTGACTATTATATTCGATTTCACATTTTCACACTGTGTTCTAGTTGTTAATAATTGACAATTAATTTTGCCAGACCCTTCCCACAGACAATAGTTGTAGTTGTTAAAAAATCCTCGTTTTAGGTAGGTCCAAGTTATATGGTATGCATACTTTCGCATATTTATTTCGTAACTTAGAAAATAAATAACGCCCAGCGGGGCTAGAAACTTTATTTATTATTTATAGGCACTATGTTTCTTCAAATATCTTTATTTTATAGGCCTATTATATAATTAACACGAGCGCCTGAGGCGAGTGCCTCTATCGTGCTTTATTATTATATCTATAGTTTGCGCACATTCTCTATCTTAGTCTGGATGATTGTAATTATATTCACCAAAGAAACACTTAGAAAACTTCAAAATTTTATTATAATTTAGGTTAATCCAAACAATGGCGGAGTGGTTTAGATACCGGCGTTCCACCCTAGTGTTGTGGGTTCGATTCCGACACAGGACAACTCTTTGTGTGATCCACAAATGGCTGTTCTAAGTCTGCGTGTAGTTTGTGTCCGTGAAAATTGTAGGATTATTCCTGAGTAGTACAGGATGTTGTCTTTTATAAAAGAAAAAAGGAAAGAAAAAAGACCTTATCAGAATTTAAAACATATTTTGTTTATTAATGATAAACTTGTCAGTAGTTATTGATATCAATTTCATCGAACGCATTAGCTTCCATAGCACCAATAAGAGCCGTCACTCTGTCGTAGACCAGTTTTTTCACGTCGATTGCCCACATGAAATCCACATGAGTAAACTCGGCTAACGGCACCCTGAACTTCCCTATCGGCCTACCAAGTTCTCGAAACAATCTATCAACATCTGGCACTTCAGAAAAATGATCATTGTCAGAGTAATGTAGGAAAACAGGCGCAGTTATTTTACCAAGGTCATAACTCGGTGGTTTAAAACTACGGTATTCTCGGTAATTCGCCATACGGCTACCCATGTCGTAACGACGGAATTCGTGGCCAGAGATTCCTTGAGCGTAATGCACCAATTGCCTTACTGCTGCACCTGCAGGGAGGTGACCTAGCACGATGGGCAACATTGTCTGTAATCACAAAAAAAAATATTTATATATATTTTTTTAGCATTTGACATGTTTTTCACTTTGTGTTTAAATGCTTACCCATATAAATTACCACAAAGTTTGAAAAGGTGAAATCGATAATAACAGTCACAAGCGGGATTTGAATCTGCATCTCCTGGATGCCGTTCTAGATGCTTTGCCAATTGAGCCATCGTGACAATTGCTCGGGACTGCGAGTTTCGATATAACATTCATTCTTAACGTCTTGCGTAACGCCTGCGCTATCTGTCGGAAGTATTTGCATACATCGGTATTCTTAGAGATGCAGGTTCAAACCCTGCTCGTGACTGTTATTTTCGATTTCATATTTTCACACTTTGTGTTAATCATAAAAAATGTTCTCAATTGATTTGAAATTTTATTATTGTATTATTTTAAACATAAATACGACGTAAATCGTAATAAGCTTACCTCATTAAGTTGTGATGGATTCCAACCACCGACTAAAAATATGATGTTACTACAAATGATTTGCGTTGCAACTTCATCTCTACATATCGCTTGTCCAGCCCAAGTGTAAACGTCGCTCCCAGGGAAAAACTCACCAAAACCTATCAAAGCACCCACTTTCTAGAAAACATTAAAATGAATTATACACCGAATTATATTAAAATCAGTTTCATTTTACCAGATTAGTAGGTTCTTATACTTACTTCAATACTATTAGCGTAAGGCGATATATACAATAATAGTGGATTACGATTGTGTGCCATGTAAGCTACTGGAGCTAATGCATGCATTGAGATAATTTTGTCATTGTAGTCTGGTCTTAAAGACGCCATTACGAAGAAGGATGTAGTACCCTGTGAGTGCCCGACGTAATGAAGCCTGTCCCTGCCCGTAGCTTGTAACGCATAATCAATCATGCTAGGTAAGTCATAGTTGCCTATTTCATCCCATGAAAATTTCCAGAAAGCAGTGCTTAATATCGCATCAGGATTTAGTGAAGTATGTCTACGGGAATACGTGGTACCACGGGCATTTCCCATCCAGACATCATATCCTTCTTCGGCGAGAATGTATGCTGAAAACAATAAGCGTTACATTTATTTTTGCTGAAATTTTATTTTATTACTATTAATAAGATACAAAAATTAGCTTACCATATCCCCAGCCTGGTCCTGTGAAAACCCACACTGAAGAGGAGCAGAGTAATCCGTGCATCAAGAACACAACAGGTTTATTTTTTTTAGGTACGTTGTTTTTGTCTCTTCCGTGAGGGATACGATGCAATGTCAGGATATATCCATCGGAAGTAGTTACAGTATGTTCTTCGATAGGGTAACCATACTTTCTTACAAGTTCTGGCTGAAATTGTACAGCACTATTATAAATATCACTGTCATTGACAATGAAGATATTAGCCCAATAGTAATTAAATAACATTAAATATGATATTAACTATTAGGTCACAGCCCAATAGTACCTAATTAAATAACATTAAATATGATATTAACTACTAGGTCACAGCCCAATAGTAATTAAATAATATTAAATATGATATTAACTATTAGGTCACATCCCAATAGTAATTAAATAACATTAAATATGATATTAACTACTAGGTCACTAGCGCAAAATTATACAGATCTACAAATTTGTATTTATTTTTCCGTTTACTTACTTCAGTGCCGATTTGTTAGTTTTTGAGTTTTATATTACTTCCCATGAAATTTTTTCACAATACATAGCTAAGAAATTACACACCTAAGAAATTAATATTATCGAAATATATGTTTTGCTGAGTTTTTGTGGAAAAACAGAGTAATTTTATAATACGAGTACTGTCTGATATTTACGCGAATGTTACACATTTTTAAATAAAACTACGTTTACGGAATCTATTGTGTTTACTTGATTTTCTACTATCCCGACGTTTCGAATACTTTACAGCAAGCAGCAAGTCATTTTATTATTTTTTAGGAAATTAAGGCGTCATTCCAACATCAATTTATATTATACTGTTTCGGCGGGAACATGGAAGAATCACGTCGCCTGCATTATTTTCCAAAACTTGTATTATTTTAGTTAATTAAGTAAGAATAGTGGCATTTTACTAATTAACTATTTGTGTATGTGCCTGAGTATTGGCAAGTGTTAGGCGGCGTAACGTGCTTTTTACGTGTTGCCTGCTAAACTCCATAGACGCTTCCAGTAAAGTCGCTACCACCTTGCTGAGGCATGACTGACTTGACAAGACTATAACTGACTTTGTATGATTTAGCTGTAATTTTATTGACAAATTACTTATGATTTTTTATAAACTAGCTTTATTTAGCTAAATATTATATATATTTTTTATGAAAAAGAACTTTTTTTTAGTATTTAAAAAAAAATTTAGTGAATTTCAGATTTCATGGATTTTTTTGGTTATTTTTCTCCTAATTAGAGTTCCGTTGTTAGATGAATGAAAAATAACCGCAACACATAGGTAATATACTCAATAAAAACATATGTATTGAACTAATATGGTCATTTTAATTACTTGTAAGATTACTAAGATATTAGTAGGGATAATAGTTTGAAAACTTACCACACTTAAAGTTGCGTCTTCGAATACATCATCCGAATACCGAGAGTCCGTAGCATTAAACAATGTATGAAGTTCCTCATGAGGTGCTACTCTGGCCGTAGCCAAAGATAAGCATGTGGCAAAGGCCACTATAACTGCACCTCGAAGCATCGCTCACATTTACTAGTTGTTACAATGTACAGTGTAATTGTCACCTTTTATAACAACTCTATTTTTTTGATAAAGTTATTAGTTTTGATAATCAAAGCTATCGATCATTATTAAAGACAATCTGCCGGTATTTCATGATTATGCCTTGTTTACGCATCGAATAGTGCTAGCGGTCAGAATTAATAGGTAATATTACTACAAATGGTACTAGCTTTTGGCTTTCTGGAAAGTTGGCAATTGTGCGAAAGTGTTCCGGTATAAACTGAATATTTTTAACTGGCCTTAAAATTAGAAGGTACCTAACCCAATTGGTCGAATGTTTTTTTTTTATTCACATTTTGTGTTCAGCCAGGTCAACCTATATATAAAAATTTTATATAGTCAAGTTTAAGGTTTGGTAATCAAGTTTTGATGATCTGTTCCATATAAAAATCATCGAGAAATTAAATTTCTGAAAATCTGACGCTTCGATCCGGATAAGCAAATAATTCTTTGGTCAATAAGATACAAGCTGGTTTTTAATTTTATGTGTTATCGACTAAGAAATTTAATTTATATTTTAACTATAGATACTTACCTAATTGCATAATAAAGTCAACACATGAGCGCCATCTTTGAGACCTACTAAGAAATGCTTAGAATCCAGTAGATGCGACAACGTTACCAGTAGCGCTAATTTCGTACACGTGTATTTTCGTTCGTAGACGTGCTACGTCTGTATACTCCGTAGGCCTTCTGTTGCTTCTATTTGGGGCCTGCCCAGTCAGAAATGTGATGACAAAAGATGTAAGTATGTAAATTACGAAGGGCTTATAAGTACCTACTCCCAGATCGACTATTTGGACTCAGTTATGATGAATGTACTAATCCTTAAATTGATTAAAAATAAGTAAGTTATTGCCACCAACTTTATCAGCATATTATGGTACATAACAATCCAGCAAAACAGCCCAAAATTTATTCACAGTTGACATAAATGATATAATGAACGAACCCACATGTACCAACCAACCTATGTATAGAAAAACCAAATTTAACAAAATTTCATTCTTCCTTAATCACATTCATTCTTAATGTCTTGGGTGATACCTGCGCCATCTGTCCGAAGTATTTGCATGCATTATTCCGACGTCAGGTGAAAATATATAAAAATATCAAAATAGTGATAATGTAAACATCACTACAATATACATAGGTACATATATTATTTCACAACATCTGGAAATGTTATAGTAGTAACGCTATATATTATAGTGAGCAGCAGCTTGTAATCTTAGTATTGTTGAGTCTATAAGCGGCGGTAAGGACTTACCACCAGGTAAGCCGCTGGCAAAAACAATGTGTCAGCTCCAACACACGACTGAAGTCTACTCCTTGAGTAGATACTAATAGTCTTTGAATATTCAATAGGCAAAGAGGATAAATACACGCATCCCTTATAATAGGTACCTACTCAAAGCATGTACACAGCAGTATTCTTAATCTATAAAATTTTTTTGTATCGAATGAAATGGTGATATTAGTATTTTAAGCAATGGAGTGGTGGAATTAGTCTATAATTCTCTCTAAGGAAGGGGGGGCGACATTATACCTACTGATATTCTCTTTAAACATAGGGTGTGACATTATTATATTGCCCTCTGCAAGGAATGCAGTGATGACATACCCTCTACACGTCGGCTAACTAAATAAATCAATACACATAGTTACATGATTTCAAAGTGAAAGAAGCTCAAAGTACGTTGCATAGAAAAACATAACGCTTTTGGGCTAATGGTTGTATTAATTTCACTCCTCATAAAATTTTCACGACTTAGGAAGCGTTTCCACTGAGCTGGGTGGAGTCAAGCGAAGAAGGGTAGTAAAAAGTGGCAAGTGTTACCACTGAAGAGGAGCAGGGTGGAGTGTAGCTTGTGGACGGGATCCAAATTGGGGTGCAGGCCCAGATTAAGTATCTGGGCCTGGTGCTGGACGCGCGGTGGCGCTTTCGCGAGCACTTCCGTCAACTCTCCCCGAGGCTCGTCGGTGCGGCGTCCGCCCTTGCACGGCTCATGTCGAATATAGGCGGACCCAACAATACGTGCCGACGGCTTTACGCGGGGGTGGTCCGGTCGATGGCGCTTTACGGCGCACCCGTGTGGGCGGAGTCCCTGGACGCAATGAACAGGGCTCTTCTGTGGAGGCCACAGAGAGTCGTCGCGTCCAGGGTCATACGAGGGTACCGCACGGTGTCGACGGAGGCGGCCTGCGCGTTGGCTGGAATCCCTCCGTGGGACTTGGAGGCGGAGGTGCTCGCCGAGGTGTATCGGCGGGCGTCGCAAGAGCGAGAGGGGGGCGGACGCCCCCTACTCAGGGAGGGGGCCAGGTGGCAGGGCGACGCCCGCCGAGCTGCCATGGTCAGATGGAGGGCACGGTTGGAGGCGCCCCGGGCCGGTCTTTGGACTGTAGGGGCACTCCAGCCGGTGCTGGAGGAGTGGGTGGGGCGACAGCACGGAGTCCTTACCTTCCGACTGGTGCAGGTGCTGTCGGGGCACGGTTGCTTCGGCAGATATCTGCACAAAGTCGCAAGGAGGGAAGCTACTCCGGGCTGTCACCACTGCGGCTGTGACGAGGACACGGCGCGCCACACGCTCGAGTCGTGCCCGGCTTGGGCCGAGCAGCGCCGTGAACTCGTCGCGGAAATAGGGGGGGACCTCTTGCTGCCGAGCGTCGTCAGAGCGATGCTTGGCAGCGACAGGAATCGGGCCGCGGTCGCTGCCTTCTGCGAGGAGGTTATCTCGCGGAAGTTAGCGGCGGAGAGGGCTAGGGA
Organism: Leucoma salicis; assembly: GCA_948253155.1. Taxonomy (NCBI): domain Eukaryota; kingdom Metazoa; phylum Arthropoda; class Insecta; order Lepidoptera; family Erebidae; genus Leucoma; species Leucoma salicis. Next base: position 19,094,375 of record OX411818.1, read on the forward strand.
GGAGGATTCTTCCGGTGACCCAAGCTGCCGCCAGCGACCGGGGCGGCGTAGGCGCAGGTACTTGCGCCTCATGCCGCCCTAGCTGAGGCTGCGGGTGGATGGACCGGGAAACGTCCGCCACCCGCAAGGCCTCCCGCGAAGGTGCGACGCTCCTCTGCGGATGCGTCGCTCAGTAGAGGGTACCCGAAAGGGTAAACCGCCGGCGGACCACCGAAGGAATGTAACATAGTTCCAGTGGCCCGCCAATAAAGGCGGAGAGACGGCACACGGCGGGTTTCTTTAGTGGGTGCAGGCCCCACACTACCCTGTTCGTTGCCCCGAACGACGGGGTGTGCGGTTAGGAACATTATTTGCCGCCTTAACAAAAAAAAAAATAAGGGTGGAGTGTAGCTGGGCGAACCAGAGCTGCACAAAACTAATATGCAGCGCACGAGTCAAATGTTTAAAATGCGCTACTCTCCGCTTGGTGTCCTCCGCTCGGCTCCGTTCTGTAAGGCTCGGGGCTGCGTGTTCATATATTTTATTTGAAAGTCCGCTCAGCAGTGAAAACTGATGCGGAGTGGAGATTTCGAGAACTGTGATTGACCAATTCACGCCCCGCACCACTCTGCCCAGCTCCACGTCAGTCACCTTTATAGTAGGAGAATCAATTTTTAAGGATTAAACTCCAAAAATATATGTAGTACAAATAAATGAGCTCCTCAACATTTGCATTAAAATTATCTTGAGAAAATTAGATAAGTAGGTACGTTATACCGGCAAGTAACTCACGTTTACGTTTTTTTTTTATTGCATATAGTGGCAGACGAGCCACGGCCCATCTGATGGTAAATGGTAACAGTCGCTCATGGACTCAACTATACCGAGAGTATTGTCAAGTCGCTGCTGACCATTTCATTTCACCGGTAAGAATAAACGGCTATCTCCTGCTACAGCCACAACGCAACGATGTGCTTCATGGCCGGTCACACGGGAGATGGTGGTACCAACCCGCTTGGGCCCGATACCAAGTGAGTACTCCCACTTGGTACCCAGCTCTGCCACCAGTCATGCAATGGATGATAATTGCTTACTTCCCTTTATCGCCTCATACGACACCCGTGGAAAATAATGGGGTGGTGACACTTGTAGTCTTAGTCCGTCACCACACGGACAAACGTCGACTGGGGTTTCAAGAATATCCGACGCTCATCATCAGGACGACTGCGCATCTGCGTCTGCGAGGCTGCGAGCTCCCCGCGTGCATTGCATATTATGCTTGAATAGGCATGCTCGAAACCTTTGTCGACGTAATTGATATCAAACATGAGTTACTTGCCGGTATAATTTAATAGCTCCCCAACTACTGAAATCATTGGCAGAATATTAATATCAGATATTATTATAGAATAATCTATACAATCTAATGAGTAGTATGTATTTTATCTATACATAGATAAATATTAAAGTGCAAAAACAAAAACAGTCTCCATTTGATTAATCTCGATTACTTAATCTAATTACTATCCCTAATTATCATGTGACGGCAGCGGCAGTAGGTAATAGTGATCAATGGACTACCTACACTTACCTAATATAGGTACATTCAGTCAAGAAAGTATTGGGAATGGATGATTTGTTTATGGTTCCAAATTCAAATTTTTTTTTTTTTTTGTTGTTAGATTGGCACAACTGTTATCCATTTTAGCGCGGAGTTTGAGTTGCATCTGTTATTTATATTAAATGCAGTGCTGTTTTTAGTTATATCATATCTAGTGTGTATTGCGAATTTCATAATGGGCAAAACATAGAACAAAGAGTTTGTCTTAAATTTTACATTGCCAATGGAATTTCGTGTTCGGATTCACTGAAAATGTTACAGAAGGCTTACGGTGAATCGACTTTATCAAAAATACGTGCTTATAAGAGGTACAAAGCGTTTAAAAGTGGTCGAGATGTGATGGAAGATTTGCCTCGCTCTGGTAGGCCATCAACGTCTGCAACTGAAGTTAACATTGCAAAAGTGAAGGAAATAGTGACTGAAAATCCTCATTCAACTTTGAGAGAGATAGTTGCCGAACTTTCTGTGTCTCACGAGTCGATCCGTACCATTTTAAATAATCACTTGGGTATGAAACATGTTTCCGCTCGGCTAGTCCCAAAAGACCTGAATTTTCTCCAAAAACTAAATCGCATGAGAGTTGCTGACGACATGCTAGAACCAGTCAATTCCGACCCAACATTCATGAAACGCATTGTTACTGGTGACGAAACGTGGGTTTATGAGTTTGACATGCAAACTAGTCAACAAGCTTCGGAGTGGCGACTTCCAACTGAACCGAAACCTAAAAAACCACGCCAAAGTCGATCAAAACTCAAAGTCATGTTGACTGTTTTCTTTGACTATCGCAGTGTTGTGCACTCGGAATTCTTGCCAGAAGGTCAAACGGTGAATAAAGAATATTATTTGAGCGTTATGCGGCGTCTGAGAGAGCAAATTCGACGAAAAAGGCCAGATTTGTGGAAAGAAAATTCTTGGATTTTGCACCACGATAATGCGCCTTCGCACAAGGCCATCATTGTGAATGAATTTTTGTCCAAACACTCAACAAATACCATCGAGCACCACCATATTCACCAGATATGGCTCCAGTCGACTTCTTTCTTTGTCCTAAACTCAAATTACCACTTCGTGGCACCCGTTTTCAATCAGTAGAAGACATAAAGGAGAATTCGCGGCGAGAACTGAACTAAATTCCGGAAACAGCGCTTAAAAAATGTTTTGATGATTGGATTATTCGTTGGCGTAAGTGTATCGTTTCTGAAGGTGATAAAATAAATTTGGATGAATAACAAAAATTTTGTGTATTATTGATCTTTTCCCGGTACTTTCTTGAAAGAGTAGTTTAAGTAACTATAAGTAACAGTACCTACCTACTAGAATACTACACATTATTAATTAAAACTAATTTTACTGAATCTATCGAGTTTGATTGATTTTCTACTATACCGACGCGCGACGCAACGTTTCGAATAGGTACCTACCTACTCATTCATGGTCACGGGTGGAATAAGATGTTGGACGTCTAACGTCCAATGGTCCGAACAGAGCCTTCATAACAAAGTTCAAATTGATTAAAAAGCCATAAATTAGTGACACATTAGTAATTTATCAATAATCTTTTTTTTTTTTCGTAAAAAGAAAAATTCTCAGTAGAAGCCCGGAGTTTGGAAATGTACCCGGTAGACGGCAATAAGTTCGCCCCCTATTACGTGGGACTTTAGGTACATAGCTGGCGAACCGTGGTTGTAACACCTCTACCTATCTCTTCGGGGAATACAGGCGTGTATCTTCACTCATGACGAAGTAAAAAGTGGCTTAAATAAAAGAAAACATAACAATTAAAAGTTGAAAATAGGATTTTGGACATAATCCATAATTATACGACTCATCGTAATCAATTCTACGGTGTGATAGTTTGTAAAGGGAGTGCAAACAAAGAAACAAATGCACTTTGTAGTAAAGATTAGGTAACTAATAGCTGTTTTCATTGAATCTGCATTTAATGAATTCTGAAAGTATTTTTTTGTAAATGTGGAAAAAGAGAACTTTAGTGCGAGCGGCAATCGAACCTGCGTTCCTTCTAATCCGGGGAAGTCCTCTAAGCCGCTGAGCTATCGCACTGACCTTCGGTCATACCCAATCTCCACATCACATTTGTCTTTACGACCCACGCCACCTATCGGATGCATTTACATGCATTAATCCAATATAGTAAGTTAGATCTTAACAGATTTCTTTATATTACGAGGGTGACAAACAAGCATGAGACCCATCTGATGGTAAGCGATTACAGTAGCCTATAGGCGCTAACAACACCAGAGGCATCACTTGCCTGCCTACCCAGGGATGGATCGTGAATTTGTGGGGCCCTGGGCTAATACTACTCAAGGGCCTCCAATCTAATTGGCATTTTGTCAGAAAACTGTTTTCTATAGTGATGTAGGTAGACGGTATATGAAAAAAATGGGATGGAAAAGGTCAGAATGATTCTGAAGCGTCTACATTAAACAGTGCTGTTTTTTTTTTGACAAATGACGGCCTTTTTTACGTCGATGGAGTTTCCGCAAAACAATAGTCCAACAACACACCAAAATGGTCCGTAAAAAAACTATTCTTTTTTAAATTTTTGCATATTCTTCTTTATAGTCCATGATCCCAGGGCCACCAGACGTCACGTATTTTCTGACGAACGAAATGTGGCCGATTGCGTAGTGTTAGTATGTACTAAGAACGCATGCCTACCTGCTAGCTTGCTTAGATGGCCAATTTTCAGGTATCAGGTAGTCAAGGTACATAAAAACATTACGTACCTACCTCACGTAAATTCTCAAAGCTGATTTTTACGTATATTTTAGGCAATATCCTTAAAAATAAGTCGCCAATACTCCCCGACACTTTCCGTCGGCCGAATTGCTTCGCAGACGCTTTAAAACTCCCAAAATAATTACGTAACTTCACGTAAATTCTGATGCTCCATTTTTATATATGTCCACCAGACAACTATTTTAAAACCTCTTACAAAAAGACAGACCGATCCAAGGGGCCAATCATCCCCTAAATTCAATTTTAATACCACTGTGGGTAAGAGCGCGAGGGCATTATCCACGCGCATGAGACTGAGTGAGACATGTATTAGGATATATTGACTTCTCTGTCTCTTTATCTCTCTCTTACAGTTGACTAATATCAATTAATTATTAATATTAAAAGAAAATCAGTTAAAAATTAAATAATCAGGTAAATAATTAAAAATTAACTTGTAAAAAAATGCTCATTTGACTACCATAATTCTTGAATTTTATCCTCCCGGGTAATAAAATATATATATAATTATATATGAAAATTGGCCCTATATAATTATATGTAATGTTTTTCATCATAATTATATATAATAATTCTTTCGGTTTCATATAATTACATATAACTACTATACCTACATAAATATATATAATGATTCTTTCGATTTCGTATAATTGTACATAATTATATATAATTATTCTTTCGGTTCGTATAATTATATATAAGTATACATAATTATATGTAATGATTATTTGCGATTTCATATAATTATACATATGTATAATTATACGAAATCGCAAAATTCATTACATATAATCTAATATATAAAATTCTCGTGTCGCGGTGTTGTGGTTGAACTCCTCCGAAACGGCTTAACCGATTCTCATGAAATTTTGTGTGCATATTGGGTAGGTCTGAGAATCGGACGTCTATTTTTCATCCCTCTAAATGTTAAGGGTAACACATAATTTTTATTTTTTATTTTAGATAAATTTTTATTTTTTATGATACAGTATTAAAAAATACATACAACCCTAAATTTTCAACCCTCTACGATCAACCCCTATTTTTTATCCGTTAATTATAAACTTTAATTTTTTGGCATGATATTTATTTTTATTTTGTCATGACTTAGAATAAAAAATATTATAATAAATTTTGTATTACTCTAAATTTTTCACCCCTCTACGATCAACCCCTATATTTTATTTGTTAACTTTAATTTTTTTTATTCTTATTTTGTCATGACAGAATAAAAAAAATTATATTACTCTCGATTTTCCACCCCTCTACGATCAACCCCTATTTTTCCATCGCGATTTAATTTTTTTTTTATTTTCAATAAATTCCTTTAATTATAATTTTTTTCTCAATTCAATTTGATCTTCCGCCTTCATCTGTCGATAACTGATCAACTATCAATCGATCAGTTATCCCCGCTAGATGTCTACCGTTGTCACCTCTCATCCAGCAAACATCATGGAGTAAGGATGAGAACGAAGCCGGTCTCCTGTCTTACTCTTTTTTTGGTTTTATTTGTGTATCGAACGTAGCAGTCTGTTATACGTATTATTTTAATTTTTCAGTGCAACTCTCATGTTAATTTTACTCTCATCGTAAATTTATTATTAATTTCCAGTGCAATAATTATTTATTCGCAATTTATTAATAACTGATAAAGGCAGCTTTAACTATTAGTTAATTAAGTGATCTTATGTATTAAACACAAAGTGAAAAATGTGAAATCGAAAATAACAGTCAGGAGCAGGATTTGAACCTGCATCTTCTGGATACCGTCGAGATGCTTTACGAATTCAGCAATCCTGACAATTGCTCCTGACTGCTAATTTCGATAACACATCATACTTAACGTCTTTGGGTGACGCCTGCGCCCTCTGTCGGAAGTATTTTCATACGTTATACCGACCAGGTAAAATTAATTTTACAATTAAGATTTTACCTAATAATGACGCAAACCCTTTAAATATTTAGATATTTTTACCGTACCTGTATATATTGTACTTAACATTTTTTGAATATACTTTTAAATCAAAACGAAAACGTGTACGTGTTTAATAAATATACCTGTTTTATTATTGTGAAAAGTAAGTCAAATAATAAGCAAACGTATACAATATTAATTCACTGTTTTTCACCAATACACTGGTAGAAGGATTTATTAATTATTAATAATTTAATTTATTTGAAGACAATTTTAATAAATATTTTTTTACATTCAATAAAAATTTATTTGGGAATAAAGTACATCCTATATAAAGCATACTTTCATTGTCTACAACGCTTTCGATTATATAGCACATCGGCAACGACAGTGTCACAACACATAAAAATACGAAATTGAGATAAGCATCCTCTAAGAATCACAAATGCAACCTTTATCTACTAAAAAAAACGTCAAAATTATAGTGCTATTCCTCACCGATATATGGCATTTAATACCCTTTTTCACTTAGTCACTTTCCTACCTTTTGCAGCGTAAATAGTGTCATATCAAAGTTAATACACAGCGGGCGTGCATATAAAACATGTAGTACTGTCATAACCTGTGTAATGACCCTATTACCGTAAGTAATTCTCATTTAATTGCTTTGATTTCTGCAAAAAAGATAGTCGCGTCATGTGAAGTGACCATATTTTTGTACGTATTTTAAAATTAGGGACTAGAACTGTCATATCATGTTAAATGACACTTCTTGATTTAGCGATAGTTTATACATGAAGTTATGTAATAAGTAGAAGTATTATAACATGTGATATAACTATACTGTCGGTTAAGACAAGTATTTCATTGAGTATTATTTAATAATGTGTCTTTAATTCTGATTTATATAGCGTTTATAATTTATCTTAGGACGTGTTACAACTGTTGCAACAATGCTTACTTTTTACTTTATTAGGACAAAATCAAGCGGAACTCAAGAAGCAAGTTCATGATTGATATAGTTTTACGCGATAACACTCCATAAGCATGCGTTGGTATGGATGAATCTGAAAATTTGAAAGAAAATATTGGTGTAATTTTTTTTTTCAAATACCCACATACTTTCTAATTTTACATTACGTTTATTAACGTTCTATTCATATTAATTTTCAGCATCTGCATTTACAAGTTTTAAACGATGTAGTTTACGAAATAATACCTAATTTAAATACCACAGCTGTAGCAATACACGAAGTAAGTGTATTGCCTATGTCCAGCAGTGGATGTTAAAATCCATCAGGGATGGGTGTAAGTGTTAATTATTTATTTTATTTTTGAACGAAGGTGATGCTCTCCAAACAGATACAGAAAAGGTTAAAATCTGGGCATATTTACGTGCCAAGCCAGTACCCTGAAGTGATCAGGTCGGCGGAGGAAAAAGGAAGAAAACATTGACTGAAATTAGTTCTTGCGATTTTGTGTTGTTCAAAACTATAGCACAGAATACGCCTGGGCATCCAAACAAGATCTATTACAATATTAGCCGTGACAATATGATAAAGAAGGATGCAGCTAGAACATTATTTTATAAAACCGTTTAATCAAATAGAAAATTTAAAGTTTGATTTTTATCATTTTGTTATTACATTGTGTTTTTTTCTGATACTGTTTTTAGAAGGTTTTAGTTATAAGATCAAGTCTATTTTTGTTAATTTTCACTTCTGGGCTTTAGTTCACACGAATTATGCTAAACAATTTCATTTTGTTTGCGTGAAATATTGTTTAATAATATGTTTTCGAATGGTCAGGTTATCTTTTGTCAGAAAATTTGCTATATAGCTTTATATATATATATATATATATATATATATATGTATAGTTTTGATACCTTATCTGTTTCTAATATAACTGTTAATTAACTCTGTAATTCATAAATGTATAATAGTCTGATTTATTTTAAGAACTATACAAAGTATTAACAAATAAAAGTGTTTTATTTTATGAAATCTTTGAATAATTTGTCTAAAAAAGTGACACATTAGAGGAATTTAAAAGTAATAAATAAATAATAGAAAAATTATCTTTAGATATTTATTTTCATAAAAACATAATAGAGCATTAAACAGTCTTCTTAAATATATCGTAAGTTCTCCGATACGCATTCCCAGAAAAAAATAAATGGAGTTTTCAGTTATAAAAAAAATACAATCGTGATTTCACAAAAAATGCATTTTTTGTGTTGTGACACTGTCCTTGCCAATGTGCGATAAGTAAATCCCCACACACTTATAGTTACTTTTATTGAACTAAAAAAATGTTTCCTAGAAATAATATACATGACAAAACAACGTTTGCCGGGTCAGCTAGTTATATATAAAAAACTTCAATTTTTTTTGTTAAGAAATGTGAAAAACTCAGTAGTGTTAACAAATGTATTGAATAACAGCAATTTTTTTTAATTAATTATTTATTGGCCTGAAGTTGCCTGAGGAGCGGGTTGAAAGTAATACTTTTCAGCCCTAGGGAGAATTACTTTTAACTGATAGCTAAGTAATTATATAAAATGAAACAGTTCATTTTCTATATAGCCAGTCAATTACAGCGCGATGTAAAATTGAAATAACATAAAGTTAAGTATTTATTAAAGAATTTGTTTTTTATATGACTTTATTTTAATATAGTTGCAACTAAATATCTTTAAAATAACGAAGATTTATATTCTTTCAATGATTAAAATGAAAAATAATGGCTGAATAGCTGACAAGCCACAGAAAAAAAAAACAATATCGGCGGGAAAACGGCGATTCCAAATTAATTTTTTTAAAGTATCCCATTTTTTCTTTAGCTAATTCATGATTTTTGTTTTTAGTTTCCTCGTATTCGTAATGAAAAGCACAGTGTTTACCTTGGGATAAAGACTTATTTAGTTCGGGCTCCAATAGTTCGAGGGATTTTGCTTTCATCCCTAGGTTAACAATGTACTATTATCTCTCAACATTTCTGTGTAGTCCCTCTAATGTTCATTATCATCGTCATTGAAATTAGATAATTCCATCAATCCATCAGCCTTTTAACGTCCACTGCTGGACATAGGCCTCCCCAAGAATGGGGGATAGTGCCGTAATCGCGACGCTTGGCAGGCGGGTTGGCGATCGCAGTGGATGTTGTTAATACTCGAAGGAGTACTGCTGCCCACTCCCTCGATATTCCCTTAGTCGGCTCTTACGACTCCCATGGGTGGAGGGGTGGGTCAATTCTAAAGCCAGCCCCACACGGTTTATTAGATAATTCATCATCCAGCAAATCTTGATATTGAATATCTAAATCGTCACTGTCATCATCAGCATTATCCTCATTTTCTTCCACTGTAAAAAACAATTCAAGCAATGAAGATCCGAAAAAACTAAAGAGACACAATGAATACTTTTCTTGTGAGCAGTGCTGCCAGATACTGAGTCAACTGTAAGAGAGAGATAGAGAGACAGAGAAGTCAATATATCCTAATACATGTCTCACTCAGTCTCATGCGCGTGGATAATGCCCTCGCGCTCTTACCCACAGAGGTATTAAAATTGAATTTAGGGGATGATTGGCCCCTTGGATCGGTCTGTCTTTTTGTAAGAGTTTTTAAAATAGTTGTCTGGTGGACATATATAAAAATGGAGCATCAGAATTTACGTGAAGTTACGTAATTATTTTGGGAGTTTTAAAGCGTCTGCAAATCAATTCGGCCGACGGAAAGTGTCTGGGAGTATTGGCGACTTATTTTTAAGGATATTGCCTAAAATATACGTAAAAATCAGCTTTGAGAATTTACGTGAGGTACGTAATGTTTTTATGTACCTTGATTACCTGATACCTGAAAATTGGCCATCTAAGCAAGCTATCAGGTAGGCATGCGTTCTTAGTACATACTACACCACGCAATCGGCCACATTTCGTTCAACTGAAAATACGTGACGTCTGGTGGCCCTGGGATCTTACTCTATTACCTACTTCAAAAGAATATCGTTTATTGTTTTTAAAGGGGGCTTGGGGCCCTTTGTATCTACGGGGCCCTGGACTGCAGCCCTTGAAGCCCTTAAGTAGATCCACCCCTGTTAACCTACCGTTGTTTCAGTCTATGAGAGGGTAGTACTTTCCATGTCTAGACGACCTATTCATGCTGAGAGAAGCAAGGTTCTGCCACTACGAACCGTTCTAACATTTCTTTCTAATCTGTTCTAATCTGTCTTGCCAATGACAACTATTCTTGCCAATGCTCATTATTTGTTTAGCTTCAACGTAAATAAAATTACAATTTAGTAGAAATATTTAGTATGCTTTATTATCAAAACTAAAACAGCTGTGTGAAAATAAATGAATTACTAGGCATTAACAGCTTAATATTAGTAATTATGTAATGCATAAATTTGACATGATACTAATCATTGTCTATGAGTACAAATGAAATCAGAGTAGGTAATGCATATAACCAGAAAAATAAAATGATTCATTTAAAGATTGACATTTTAAAATTTTAAGCGTAATATATTAGCATTGTATCATAATAACACAACAAAAATACAAATTTACGCAAAATTTTGCTAAGATTTAAATTAAAAAACCAACCTCAAAAAAAATGCAACGTAAAAAGGTTAATTGAAAAAAAGTTTTATTTCATAAAAAAAAACGTCTGAATATAAATAAGCTTTTAATATAATTAACTGGAGGCATCGTAATAAAAGTTTAACTTGCTGAGTATATAATATTTTATTATAGTAATGCTAAAAATCATCATCATCTGAATCCAAGGCAGCTCTTCTCCTATCAAACTTCACTGTGCTGGTTGACTTAGGCATTTGCGAATTGAGTGATTCTAGAAGTTGAATAAGCTCTTGCTCCGTTATTTTATTATGAACTTGACCCATCTGTGCCATTCTGCAGATCATATTTTCAACCATAGCCGCCTTCTCAGGTCTACTTATTTTGATTATGTTCACTGAAAATTATAAAAACTGATTAATCACATAGTAAATATACTATTCTTAAACATATCCATATTTCACCTGTATCACTTAGTCACATATAAAAATGCTGGGCTAATTTGGGACGGGAGTTTCACTTGCAAATTGCTGATATTTTAGGGAGTATCTTAGGCTTGGGTGCAGGCCCGACTTAAGTATCTGGGCCTGGTGCTGGACGGACGGCCCTTGCACGGCTCATGCCGAATATGGGCGGACCCAACAATGCGTGCCGACGGCTTTACGCGGGGGTGCTCCGGTCGATACGGCGCCCCGTGTGGGCGGAGTCCCTGGACGCACTGACTTGGCTCTTATGTGGAGGCCAGAGAATCATCGCGTCCAGGGTCATACGTGGATACCGCACGGTGTCGACGGAGGCGGCCTGCGCGTTGGCCGGAACGCCTCCGTGGGACTTGGAAGCGGAGGTGCTCGCCGAGGTCTATCGGCGGGCGTCGCAAGAGGTGGTCGTCCCCCACCCAGCATGGTAGCCAAATGGCAGGGCGCGGCTGGAGGCACCCCGAGCCGGTCTTCAGGCCGTAGGGGCGCTCCAGCCGGTGCTGGAAGAGTGGGCAGGGCGACGGCACGGAGTCCTTACCTTCCGACTGGTGCAGGTGCTGTCGGGACACGGTTGCTTCGACAGATATCTGCACATAGTCGCAAGGAGGGAAGCGACTCCGGGCTGTCACCATTGCGGCTGCGACGAGGACACGGCGCAGCACACGCTCGATTCGTGCCCGGCTTGGGCCGAGCAGCGCCGTGAACTCGTCGCGGCAATAGGGGGGGGGGGGGGGCCTCTCGCTCCCGAGTGTCGTCAGAGCGATGCTTGGCAGCGACAGAAATTGGGCCGCGGTCGCTGCCTTCTGCGAGGAAGTCATCTCGCGGAAGGATGCGGCGGAGAAGGCCAGGGAGGCCGATCCTTCCGCAGACCCGAACCACTGCCAGCGACTGGGGTGGCGCAGGCGTTAATATTTGCGCCTAATGCCGCCCTAGCGGAGGCTGTGGGTGGATGGACTGGGGATCGTCCGCCACCCGCAAGGCCTCCCACGAAGGTGCGACGCTCCATGTGCGGATGCGTCGTGGCGTCGTGCGTGGGTGAGGGACCCACACTACCTTGTTCGTTATCCCCGAACGACGGGGTGTGCGGTTAGGTACATTTTTTCCCGCCTAAACCAAAAAAAGGCTTAACATTAGAATAAATACATATATCTATTATTTATCATAATAACAATATAACAGAGAGCTTATACTTATTTTTATGAATATAAGGGAGTATGCCCTGGGTCACAGAAGATTCGAAAAATAAACATACTGAGACTATTAGTAGACCCTGTATGAGACCCAAGCGTACAATACTTTTATTAGTAGGCTGTCTCTGATTCACCACTGAAGGAATGTAATATGGTTCCGGTGGCCCGCCAATAATGACGGAGAGACTGCACACGGCGGGTTTATTTAGTGGGTGAGGGCCCCACACTACCCTTTCCGTTGCCCTAAATGAACGGGGTGTGCGGTTAGGTACATTTTATCCCGCTAAAACAAAAAAGACTGTGATTCACTACATCATTCATGTGTCAAAACCTTATTCTGATATGCTATAAAGTGAAAAGAGAATGGAAAAGGATATTGGTTACATTTGATTACTTAGCAATTCCACAGAAATATAAATTATTTCTAAGGGATAGCTGTTTTGGATAAAGATAATTATTTTTCTGTAAAGTGGCATATCTATATATATAAGCGATTTACCACTCACTGACTCATCACGATATCTCCGAAACCATACGTCCGATTAACTTGAAATTTTGCATAGATGCTCCTTTCACGACGTAGACGAAAGGATTTTACGAAACTCCTATCCAAAATACATATTTTTATCTGTTATCATATTTAGACTTTAGCAACAACACAAACTACACATGTCATGTCAACCGTTGCGATGGTAGCCATTGATGTGGTTAATTAAGTCATGCTAAAAGTTGGTTTTTAACAATAATAATTTTAGTTATGTTTATGAGTTAAAGAGTATTTGGCATTATTTTAATAGTTATTTAAATTCTTATTTTAGATATTCCGATTTCTATAATATTTCAATTGGCATTAGTTTAATAGTTTTTTTAAAGACTTATTACAGATTACAAATTATTTGTGAATGTGGAAAAAGAAAACTATAGTGCGAACGCGATTCAAACTGCATCTCTTCCAATCCGGGGAAGTGCTCTTAAGTCACTACAGCTATCGCACTGACCAACGGCCATACCCAATCTCCACATCACAATTGTCTTTACAACCCACGCCACCTATCGGATGCAACGTATTTCGACCAGATCGGAGACGTTCTTAAGGAAGGCCAGGTTAAGAGTACTCGAAACCAACGAGCATGCATGAAAGCGCTGATGAAAGTAGATGAAGCGAAATATGTGTGTCAGGATCGTAACAAGTGGAGAGAACGTTGTCTCTCTCTGCCTACCCCTACGGATTGTTTTAATCCGTACTACGGGAAAAAGGCGTGACAATATGACATTCATACACATGATTTTATAAAATAATAACAACTTTTAAATGCGTGCGTGCGAGCTTAATGACACTATTCAGAAAGAACGAGAAAAAGAGGCAGTCAATGAGTATTTCAAAAGAGATTTTGGTATTATTAGGCATATTGATACGTTGCGGGACACAATACTAAACGTAATGAGTGCAGGAAAGCGTAATCTGCACTCATTTATAATAATAATAATCCATTTAAATTTATAGTGGACACTTTTAGTGTCTAATTGTGGATCTTCTTTGTTTTATACATAAACTGCCTCTATGGTGCAGCGGTAGTGTAAGCGACTGCTGATCATGAGGTCTTGGGTTCGATTACCGTTTCGGGCAGTGTTATTGAGCTTTTTCGTAAAAAGAAAAATTCTCAGTAGCCGCCCGGAGTTTGGAAATGTGCCCGTAAACGACAATAGGCTCGCCCGCTATTACGTGGGACTTCGACATAGCTGGTCAATCGTGGGTGTGTAATACACCTCTGCCTAACCCTTCGGGGAATACAGGCGTGATGCTATATTTTTGTTTATACATCAATGTTTATAACACAATTATACTAGGCTATACGGTTTGATGGTGAGTAAGACGGTAAGTTTGCCACCCCTGAGTGGTTGGCGTGGTAGCCTATAGACCAAAGGCAACCATCACAAATAATCCACCCCAAGAAAAGCTATAGGCCATGAAGAGGAACGATGATATAGAGGAAATGAGGAAGTGGTCAGTTATAATAATAAGAAGGGAAAGAGGGGATGGTTTGATAGGTTTCTAATTTAGAGATAGAAGCACACATATTTAGACTATTTTGAATTAAGAATGTTAAATTTCATTTTATATTTGATATAGGATACACATACATTTCAACGGTTTTTTTAATATTGCGGGTAAAATAGGGGTTGAATTTAGAAAGTAAATCTTTAACGCTGACGAAGTCGCGGGTATTAACTAGTAATTTATATAAAGTCCAACTAGATAAAAATACAGTATCTTAGTATAGGATATAGTAATTTGTAAGTATTAATTACAAAGTGGAAAATGTGAAATCGAAAATAACAGCCACGAGCAGGATTTGAACCTGCCTCTCCTGGATACCGTCCAGATGCTTTGCCAATTCAGCCATTGTGACAAGTGCTCTCAACTGCTAATATTTACAACACATTCATACTTAACGTCCTGGGTGACGCGCTTTATGTTAAATGTATATGGCTAAGCATGTGAAATGCAAAAAAAATATATAGAAATTTCTAAAAATTTGAAAATACTTCCATCCATCCATCCATCCATCCATAAGCCTTTTAACGTCCACTGTTGGACATAGGCCTCCCCAAGAATGGGGGATAGTGCCGTAATCGCCATGCTTGGCAGGCGGGTTGGTGATTGCAGTGGATGTTGTTAATACTCGAAGGAGTGCTGCTGCCCACTCCCCCGGTATTGCCTCAGTCGGCTCTTACGACTCCCATGGGTGGAGAGGGGTGGGACAATTCTAAAGCCGGCCCCACACGGCATCAAAATACTTACACAATAAGAAATGCAATATTAAGGAATTTTACAAAGCTAAAATACATCATATTTATAATGAGACTTTTAATTGTCCAAGCAAAATCATATTGTATCTATATAAAAATAATCATCAAACTCCCCAGCACACAAAATGTGAATGAACTCAATTATCATTATGATAAGATTGAAGGTTGAACTCATCGTATAACACAAATGTTATTTGTTTAATGTGTAACACAAGTCTCTTTGTTAAAATCTATTATAATTAATATTATGCTGACATAAAGTCAATTACATACATCTTGCTCTTGCATCTTGGCTGAGAGCTTGTGCAAGTATTGTGTGTTTGGCTTCTTCCATTGCTTGCATTCTTTCTTCTTGAGCTTTGGCTTGATTAGGATCACCGGTTCCCTGAAAAGCATTATAATCTACCTTTTACTCATTTTACACTGACAATATAAAGTTATTTGTGAAATTAGTTTTTCTGGTTGTGTTTACCATCAAACTGTTCAACAGTAATACAGACATACTGATTTGAATTTGGTTCTTTGTCAGTATTGCCACCTATAGATGAAAATCTTTTTGCAGGTTCAATGAAAGTAAAATGAGCTTCCAGAAACTACCCTACAGGTATTGTGTAATAAACAAAGCTCTTAAACTTTTCTTTCTCTGAGCCATTGAACAATAGACGATGCACATACAGACGCAACAAAATATACATGCATTTTGACGGGTTTGGCGAAGTAGCTATATAGACCATCTTAGTTCTAATGTAAATATACTAATTGTAGTATTATACAGTTGTATTGTTTGCAGATAATATATAAGTATAAACTGCACAAAGGGTAGCGTAATTTTTAACATTGAGCATCTACTGAGACGACCGAAATCTATGCTACGGAGAAAATTCCAAAATTGGAGGATTTGACTGACAGTATTAGCGTGAAGGAAGATGATAACCTCTTACCTACGCATAATAATCGTACTCACCCCATGTTGAGCTTGTAATTGAGCAAGACGCTGTTGTCTTATTTTGTCTAACTCTGGATCATCCATAGTAATCTAATTTTGTATTCAAAACTTAAAATGAACTGAAAATATGATAATAAACATATATATCAGGTAGGTACACTACACTTAGTATGATTACTTTACTCTATGACTACACTATACACACAGACAGTCTTTGACACAGACTACTATACTACTTTTCTTTTTTGTTTTGTTTGTTGGTCAATGACGTTAGGTAGTTAGGAAGGTAAAGGTAAGGAATCAATATCAATAAACACGAATTTAGAACGTAGGAAATTCTGGTGGAAGTGTTAGAATATCGGATTAAATTAAATATATACTTATGAAAATAAATTACTTGTTATGTTTTTATATTATTTAGCGTTATGAAGTTTGATAGGATTTTATATATGTAAAATATCAATATCATTATATGCTAATAAAGTATGAACAGAAGTAGGAAAAGGAATATTTATTGATAGTAATGATGAATATAATAAGGAATGATCATGAAGAGGACAGGACAGGAATAAATGATTGATGTCCCCAATTTCCCCACAGTCGCATACATTTGATGAAATTATGTTCAATCTATACAAATGAGATGGTATACAGACATGTCCAAGTCTCATACGGATAACAATAGTGGTGACCTGTTTTCCAAGTTTCTTTGAAAAACCAGGGCTTACTAGGTATATTATGCTGAACTAGAGAATAGTGATTGCCTTTGATCTGACAACTGTTCAACCAAAACTTCTGCCACAATTCCTTTAGATGTAATGCAGGTAAAGCCTGCAGATCATGATAATAATTTATGTAAGGGAAAACATCACCACACTTAATAGCGCCTTTTGCGAGAATATCAGCCTTAACGTTGCCTGGAATGCCAGAGTGACTAGGAATCCAAGCAAAGGTGACATTGAATTTATTTTGCAAGCAAATATAAAGCAAATTTCTAACTTTCATTATAACGGTATTTAAACTAGAATTATTGAAAGGATAACCTTCCAATCGTTCGGGAAGCTAAGGAAGATCTTCTCGTCTAATATTCCGCAGTGTCTGAAAACGAAGGTCTACGACCAGTGTGTGTTACCAGTGATGACATACGGAACAGAGACGTGGTCTCTGAATGTTGGCCTCATATCAAAGCTCAAAGTCACTCAGCGGGCCATGGAGCGAGCTATGCTTGGTATTTCCCTACGTGATCGTATCCGTAATACGGAGATCCGTAGGAAAACGAGAGTGACCGACATAGCCCGCCGGGTTGCCATGCTGAAGTGGCAATGGGCAGGCCACATCGCTCGACGAACCGATAACCGTTAGGGATGAAAGGTTCTCGAGTGGCGACCACGTATCGGACGGCGCAGCGTAGGACGGCCCCCCACCAGATGGACCGATGATCTGGTCAAAGCTGCGGGGAGCCGTTGGATGCGGTCAGCACAGGACCGCTCGTTGTGGCGTTCTCTTGGGGAGGCCTATGTCCAGCAGTGAACATTAAAAGGCTGATGGATGGATGGATAACCTTCCAATGCCTGAAGGGCGCTTTTAGCATCAGAAAAAATTACGGTATTTTTAAGTTTCGTAAGTAGAACGTACCCTACTGCATTTAACAAACCCATGCACTCTCCCGTGAAAACTGAAGATTCAGGAGGCAGTTTAATTTTTTGTACAACATTATAATTACTATGATATACCCCTACACCAACATATCCTGACGTTACACATTTGGAAGCATCAGAATAGATATAATGGCAATTGTTCCAGTTACCGTTTAAGACACGTTTGAAAGACTTCGATGCTGAATGGTCAGATTTTGTGATACCTAAATCCAACCGTATGTCCGGGCGTATTACTAGAGATTCAAAAGAGGCAGAAAAGAGAGGGTGAGGTAGTGAATGATAGGCTACTAGAGAGTAATGTTTCTGAAAACTTTTAAAAAGACAAGGTGGTTCTTTATGAGTCCAATAGTTGGATGTGGCGATTTGATTTTGCAGTAGTTGAAGCTTTAAACGTAACGGATGATTTGTGAACTGGAAACAACGAAATCAAAATTTATCTGATAAATATTGACGACAGAAACGCAGAGGAGGGTCTACTAGTTCAACCTGTAAAGCATTAATTGGAGAGGACTTCATAGCCCCAGATATAATTCTTTACGATTTATATTGAATACCATCTAATCTTTTGAAAGCAGCTACATTGCCCGGGTCTAAAATAAATGTGCCATAGTCAAGAATACTACGGATAATCGCATTATACAATAGCTTTAAAGAGTAAGGATGTGCCCCTCACCAAACACCAGAAAGACATCTTAATATATTGAGAGATTTTTCACATTACTACAATATATACATACAATGTATATGTAATGATACAATGTACTCGCAATGAGCTACACCCGAAAGTTTTGTATCTAAAACGATTCCTAAAAATTTGACACTACTTTTTGGATTAATAAGGATACCATCATAGTAAATGTTTATGGGTAGAGGCAAACGCGCCCTGGTAAATAACATAGTTGAACTCTTACTAGGGGATATATCTAACCCATTATTATCCATGCAATATTTAAGATTCATAAGATAATTTGTCATGTGGACACAGGCTTGACCAATAGATTTATGAGAATAATAAAAGAGTAAATCATCAGCATACTTTAGTACTCGAACATCCGAATTCAAGGAGGATACTAGATCAAATGTATATATATATTATAAAGAATAGGACTTAACACAGATCCTTGTGGAAGTCCCTTATATGTTACTCTAGGCTGACACAAAGACCCTTCCAAGTGAATATGCCGCTCCATCAGAGAGTTCATAATAAAATTTATAAGTATAATGGGAACATTTAACGTTAACAATTTTTTGTATAGGATTGATAATATGACATTGTCATAAGCAGATCCAATGTCTATAAAAGCGGCAACTACAGAATCATTGACTGAAAATGCTAAACGGATATCGATTACAAAAATGCTAACGATAGTGTTGTACTTCTACCTCTTCTAAAACCAAATTGATTGTTACATAGTAAGTTATTACTTTCTACGTACCATTCTAACCGATTTTTGACTAGGTGTTCAGTAATTTTCATGAGGACTGAAGAAAGCGCAATAGGACGATACGATGAGGCACACGATGAACTCTTACCAGGTTTTAATAATGGTAACACTAATTGAGTTTTCCATGAACGTGAAATATTTCCTGTTATCATAATTGTATTTATAATGTTAAGGTAATAAGCAAGGAATTTATCGGAAACATGTGTAACAAAGGAATATGGAATTCCATCCACACCGGGTGCAGAATCCTTCACCTTTGTCAGTACAACTTTGAGTTCAGAAAGTGAAAAAGGAGCCTTCAGACCGCAAAGATTACTAGAAATCTCTTTAAGACACGGAAGCATAAGATTTTCTGGAACAGTTGGAGGAGCTAATTTATCCAAAAATTGTGATTGTAATGAGGAAGGCATAGCACCATGGGAAGGTTCTTTGTAGGCAGATCTGAATTTCCTAATGTTTTGCCAAACCAAAGCAGGACTGATAACAGGGGAAATGGATTGACAAAATGATTTCCAGCTCTGGAACTTCTTCTTTTTAAATAATTTACGTGTTTCAGCAATAACAGTTGGCAATATTACAAAGTTTTCATTAGAGGAGAAATAGGAGTAAGCACGTTCTGCTTCTTTGCGTTTCTTAATTGCGTCTGAACACTCCTTATCCCACCAAGGAGGAGATCTAATGCTACTAATACCTAGGTGTTTTCAAAGGAAAAGTATCATTAGCTGCCTCTATAAACGCTTGAGAGAGGGCATCGGCACAATTTGTTACGTTAGATTGAGTTATTTCTGAAAAGTGAGCTATTTTGTTGTCTAAACAAGTTTTAAATGAAATCCAATCAGCATTTGATAATTTATACTTCATACGAGGAGTAAAAGTTGAGGTTCTAACCTTGTTATTAAATGGAATGGAAAGAATAATGGGAAAGTGATCACTACCATACGAAGATTGTAGGCACCTCCATGATATCACTGACGCCAAATTGGAGGAGCATATAGATAGATCAGGGGCACTATCCCCCTCATGAGGGGCAGTGCGACGTGTATTATTTCCTGAATCGAGAATACAGAGGTTATGAGTGTCTAATAAATCCAAAATAAAATTGCCAAAGTAAAATTTGATGAGCTACCCCAACATTGGTGTTGGCAATTAAAGTTACCAAGTAAAACAAAAGGTTTAGGAAGATTAATTAGGATGTTATTAATTTCATTAAATATGGTAGAGGATGGACGAGGTATATAAATTGACACGAAACAAATATTGATTACAATAGCAGCGATAATAGATAAATTATTGCTATGTCCAGTAATCGGAATATGAGAGAAAGATAGATTTCGTTTTATGAGTAGGGCAACACCGCCATACCCATCAAAACGATCTATTTGGTCTGTGAAAACGATCTTCACGAAGACTGGTATAGCCAGATAACCTAAAAGGAAAATCTGGTTTAAGCCAAGTCTGGCCAAGTCTCCTGAAGAGCTAGAATAGATGGATTATGATTGTTAATCAAGTAAATTAAATCAGATTTCTTAGAAATGGCGCTGCGAAAGTCCCACTGAATTATTTTGTTGGCCGTTGCCATGCAATGGGGATAGAAATTTAGAAATATCATTATTTATGAGAGCAGCGTTGGACGATTGGATGTATTTCGAATGTGACAGAATTTTCATTAATGCTACAATTAACTCCTTTAAGGAAGAATTTGTGAAATCTTCGTTGTCTGGTGTCATAAATGCGCAACCAGTTGTAGAAGACTGCATGTTATATTCTTTAGTTAAGGCTTTGTGTTGTGCTTCAATATCATACCCTACTGAAGCTTTAGCTTTAGGCTTAGGTTTAGTAAAAACTGTTTTCTCATTGGAAGTCACAGGTTTGGAAGGTGAATGAGAAATTTGTGTGATAGATTGATGAGGAAACTTTGAAATGGGAGCATGTTGTTTAGAAGCTTCAGAATATGAAATGCAGCTTTTGGCCATATTTTCTTTTATCAATTTTTGGCGTTGGTATTCAAGGCACTTATTGTTAGTAGCCATATGATAACCCTTACAATTAATACAGCGAATGTACGCTGTGCCATCCGATATGTGGTCGCGTCTCGGTCTCGTCGTGGTCGGTTCTTCCCCAACGGTTGTTGCCCATTGCCACTTCAGCATAGCAGCCCGGCGGGCTATGTTGGTCACTCTCGTTCTCCTACGGATCTCCGTATTACGGATTCGATCACGTAGGGAAATACCAAGCATAGCCCGCTGAGCGACTTTGAGCCTTGAAACGAGGCCAACATTCAGAGACCACGTCTCTGTTCCGTATGTCATCATTGGCAACACACACTGGTCGTAGACCTTCGTTTTCAGACACTGCGGAATATTGGACGAGAGGATCTTCCTTAGCTTCCCGAACGCTGCCCAGCCGAGTTGGATTCGTCGATTGACCTCTTTCTCGAAGTTGTGCCTACCTAACGGGACCGTTTGTCCCAGGTAGACATAATGGTCGATAACTTCGAGAAGCGCACTCCCGACTAGGACCGGTGCTGAAATGACATGGACATGAGACATGACTTTCGTCTTGTCCATGTTCATTTTGAGACCTACTAGTCGGGAAACCCTGCTGAGATCATTGAGCATGGTGCCAAGGTCCTCCAGCGATTCTGCCATGACTACAATGTCGTCAGCATATCGAAGGTGAGTGATGTATTCGCCATTGATTTTGATGACGAATCCGGTCCAGTTCAAGAGCTTGAAGACATCTTCCAATGCAGCAGTGAAGAGTTTCAGGGACATAACGTCTCCCTGTCTAACACCTCTCTGCAGTTGGATCGGTTTCTTACTCCTGTCCTGAACACAGACTGACATGGTGGCGTTTCTATACAAGCACTTCAGCACTTCGATGTACCGATAGTCAATTTGGCACCGCTGAAGGGACTGCAGCACCGCCCAAGTTTCGATCGAATCAAAGGCTTTCTCATAGTCCACAAACGCCAGACACAGAGGCCGATTATATTCCTCGGTTTTCTGTATAATCTGGCGTAGCGTATGGATGTGGTCTATGGTACTATAGCCTTTTCGGAAACCGGCTTGTTCGGGAGGCTTTAAGTCGTCAAGCCTGCGCGTGAGTGGATTTGTAATGACCCTCGAAAACAACTTATAGATGTGGCTCAAGAGCGAGATGGGTCTATAGTTCTTCAAAAGGGTTCTGTCACCTTTCTTGAAGAACAGCACCACCACGCTTCTGGTCCACGACTCTGGAACGTCGCCCCCGAGAACGACGGAATTGAACAGCCTCTGATGAGCTTTTAAGACCGGCTTTCCGCCAGCTCTCAGAAGCTTAGTGATTATTATATTAGCCGTAGTGATTCCGTCGTCTCCCGGTGCCTTTCCGTTCTTTAGTTGTTTGAGAGCAATTCTGATCTCGTACAGGCTGACGTTCGGGATATCTTCGGTAAAGTGCCGAGTTAGCTTGGATCTGGGATCTTGGACCAAGCCGACAACAGGACTCTGGGATCTGTACAACTGTCCATAGAACTGGTGGACCTCTCTCAAGATCTCATCTCGGGATGAAATGACAGTGCCGTCGTTGGTCCTCAGCTTTGTCAACTGGCTTTAGCCTATAGACAGATCTCTTGCGAACACTTTCGAGCCTTGGTTCCGCTCTATCGCCTCTTTAATGCGGATAGCATTAAATTGGCGGATATCATGTCGCACGGCCTTGGAGATCTGTCTGTTTAACCGCCTCAGGCAGGACCAATCGGCTGAAGACTGGACTGTCATTTCTTTTCTCCTTTCCATGAGCTTGAGAGTATGGTCCGAGAGTTCACGAGTCCTAATAACGCGACGGGCCTTGAAGTAGGTCGACCCGACCGCTTGGACAGTTTGCACGAACCTGCTGTTTAAATCGCTCGCTGATTCGCACTCATCTAGACATTGGAAGCGATTTTGTAGTTCGAGCTGAAAGCTCTCGGAGTTCTGGTATTGGGCAGGTGTTGGTCGGAGCGTAGACTTCATCAAGCGTGACCTCTCGACTTTCGTGCTAATATTCAAGATGCCCCTGACTAGTTGGTGATCACTCCCAGTTTTAATCCTGCTGATCACTGAGACATCATTGAATATGTGTCGTTTGTCCGACAAGATGAAGTCTATCTCGTTTTTTACTGAACCATCAGGGCTGATCCAGGTCCATTTCCGCTGGGGCTGTTTCCTGAAGAAGCAACTCATCATATAGAGGCCTTCCTTCTCCAGAAAATCAGCCAGCATCTGGCCCCTGTGATTCCTCTGCCCGAAACCATAGTGCCCCACTTTCAGCTCATCGTCTGTTCTTTTGCCTAGTTTCGCTTTAAAGTCTCCCATAACCACCGTGAAGTAGGTTTTAGACGAGTGGATGGCCTTCGAGATATCCTCATATAGGGCCTCCACCTCGTCGTCGGAGTGTGTCGAGGTCGGTGCGTAAACCTGTATGACCTTCAACGAATACCTTTTGGTTATTCTGAGTATAAGGTACGCTACCCTACTCCACACACTCTCAATCCTATCCACGTTGCCTACAAGAGACCTGCGAACGATAAACCCGACACCTACTTGGGACTGGTGGTCGCCCTCTCGGTGGAAGAGTAAGTTCCCGGACTGGAGGATTGTCGTGCCCTCACCCTCTCTTCGGACTTCTGACAACCCTATAATGTCCCAGCGGATCTTGCTCAATTCCTCTTCCAGCTCGGTGATTCTCTCGTCGGTCCGAAGTGTCCGAACGTTGTGCGTTACCAGGGCCAGAGGTCGTTGTTTGTGGTAGCCTTTCCGCGACCGGAGATTCTTCGCACCCCCTGTTTCGCCGTTACCGGGCCCGCTACCGTTAGGCCACGGAATAGCGGAGCTGCCGTGACTGGGGGCCAATTTTTGTTGTGTGCTTATCATGGGGGATAATGCCGTAATCGCCACGCTTGGCAGGAGGGTTGGCGATCGCAGTGGATGTTGTTAATACTCGAGGGAGAGCTGCTGCCCACTCCCCCGGTATTCCCTCAGTCGGCTCTTGCGACTCCCGTGGGTAGAGAGGGGTGGGACAATTCTAAAGCCGGCCCCACACGGCACAGTACATAGTCAGTAGTGTTGATGTTAAAAAATTGTTTGCATCTTGATATTGTTGAAATGATATGGAAAGTCTATTTCTACCAATACGTTTTAGGCTACCATTAATAATGTTTTGAAAGGAATTATTCTGGAAAAATAGTCCAAATGTAATGTACGCCACCAGTCAGAACAAAATATGGTCGTGTCGTTAAGAAAACCGTGAGATTCAACTTATAAAGCTCCGGTTAATCACCGTGTATGAGTCACCACTCATTGGCACTCATTCATCGTCATACGTCAATGGGATATGAACAGGAACACTTACAGGGCGTTATCACGAGCTCTCCAGTGCACCACAAAAATCACAGCCGCGCTCTTGAGTCAAGAATTTCTTGTATAAATCACCAAAACAATCATAAACAAATCTCGTGAGTGCAAACAAAAAATTCTTAATAGTGTTAAAAAAGGTGCGTTTAAGTGTCTCATACAATCACATCTTTGTTTACAGCTTAGCAAGTAGAACTTTAATCTTAGTTATAATTTTACTTTTGTATTCTTTTGGGTATTATAAATAAATATTTTTTTGATCATTTAGTCTAAGGGGGGAGGTCTGTAGCGCTTAGGCACTTCAAATGCAAAAAATAGCGATAAGTGTTCTCCGTTAACGTAAATAAATCAAGCCCTTTTGTATACTCCTTTTAAAATATTAAACCAGTCAGTCCTTGAGACTCCAACACAGAACACGCGTTTTATTTCTTTGCTAAACCTTCTGATAAATCTCTCATTTATATTCACCAGCGGTCACTTACCATAACCAAGGTGGTGACTAACAAACTAACTATACACCAACACTTAAGCTGGTGTTAACAGCAAACTATCACCAACCACTTGTGAGCACTGTACTTCAGTTAAACAATCACAAGTAATATCTTTAGAGTATTTATTGCCGTGCTTACGACGACGTTTATTGCAGTGCTTGCAAATCAGTTGGCGGGATGGCCGTTTTCTTTTTATACTACCGATACTGGAACAGTCGGTCATACTGTCCGTATGCAAGACTTGCAAAGTGATATTATAGGCGACATCTGGAGCTGTTCCACCCGGATCATCCGGGGGATCCATTGTTAATAAGATTAAATTAACTTACCTACGTATCTTCTAATTTGTACACTATTATAAATGATATATACAACTAAATTACTATATATACAATTAAATATTTACAAAACCACCAGAAATATCATTAAAATTTAATAAAATTACAAAAATCACGTGCGCCAAATTCAATGATTCCCGCGCTTTTCTACCATACTACTTACTATACAGTTATATATTTTAGTCAGTATATACTCTTTGGTATTTTAGTATAGTTTTAATGATTCACAGACTAATTAGTGTGTCCCCTCAGTCTAACTAGACGGAGCTACGGCGTGACCGCACTTGAAACAGCAATTTTTTTTTTAAATGTTGCCTGGTTGACAAATATTTAACCATATTTGGGCAAATTAAACGATAGTTAGAATGAGGTCCTGTAGCTAGGTCGTAAATAAGAAACTCTTCGTAACAAATATTTAATTAAAAATCGCAACGTTTATCAAAATGATTATTTAAAAGTAAATCTGCCACCCCTTCTATTCATCCAACCATCAGTCTTTAAACGTCCACTGCTGGACATTGGCCTCCCCAAAGAGAATACCAGAACTAGCGGGCTTGTGCTAACTGCATCCAACGGCTCCCTGCATCTTCGACCATATATTTGGTCCATCTGGTGGAAGGCCATATTACGCTGCGCTGTCCGATACGTGGTCGCAACTCGAAAATCTTATTCCCCAACGGTTGTCAGCTCGTCGAGCGATATGGCCTGCCCATTGCCACTTCAGCATGCAAACCTGGCAGGCTTTGTCGGATATTCACGTTTTACGGATCTCCGTAATAAGAATTCGATCACGTAGGGAAATACCAAGACTTTGAGCCTTGATGCAAGGTAAGTATTGCTGCTCCATAAATTGCCGTTCTGTTCGATATCTCATCTGGTAAATAATAATAAGTTATATTTAATAAAATAATAGTACAGAAGAATATAATTAAATTTTCTTCTTTCTTTTCTGGGTCAAATAAGAAAATAATTATCTTCCTTCTAGCGCTGATTTATCTAATTGAATAAGAACTTAGAGCAAATCAGTTTCTCGGAATTCTAGATTATGACTACAGCGGTAGTCATAATCTTGAATTGAGATTTACTTACAAAGATGAAATTACAACTACCTCTGTGGTGCAGTGGTACACTACCTGATAGAGCGATTGCTGATCATGAGGTCTCGGGTTTGATCCCCGGGTCGGGCAGTGTTATTGAGATTTTTCAAAACAAAAAAAAATTCTCTGTAGCATCCCGGAGTTTGTAAATGTGCCCGGCATACATATCTGGCGAGTCGTGGGTGTGTAATACACCTCTGCCTACCCCTTCGGGGAATACAGGCGTGATGCTATGTTTTTTGAAGTTACAAAGACTTTTAAAGCTATACTTACATGAACATATTCACTGGCAATGATTTGTCTTGACGATTACTTTGTCTCTAGATAGTATCTAGGGTCTGACACTGGAGCTGGAAGGTGGCCACAGTAACTCTGTAATGAAACTACGCAACCCTATTGAGTTTATACTCGTTTGATTCGTCTTGAGGAGTACTTTGTCAAGTTATGATCATTTTATTTCTACAAAATAATTTCAATGTTTTCACATCTGCTAGACGTCCCGCGATGTCTAGTTTTTTTTCATTTTCGACTACATATGAATGAAGTGTTATACCTGTATTTTTTCGCTCGCCGTAGCTTTTGTAGCACAGTACACTATTTTACAACCACTATTATCACGTAGTCTTTTTCTCAAAACACTCATTAACACAAATTAACATTAAATTTTAATTATAACCCGAATTTTTATTCAAATTTTCGATTGTAAGTTGAATCGTGACAGACAAAGCATTTTGAAATCGTGACAATACCAAAAACTGGCCACGGCGACAAAGACAAAAATCTATGACTATATCCATTTTATAAACTTTTTTTTTATTTATTTGTTTAAGGCATTGGCAGAACCATCAGCCTGTTATACATTAATACCACAGGCAGACCACGGATTCAGCAGCAGTATAATTATTATAGAAAACATCAATTGCGCAAGTAGTATTTCGACACCACCGTGTCGCCGGAAATCGGGAGCTGACGCTGCAATCGTCATGTACTCAATTTATTTAGTTTCAACATAATTTTTAAGCATTCAATATTCATACTTCGAATAGATTAGGCTAATTAAATTTATTGTAATTTCTAATTAATTAAATAGTTTTAAAAGTAATTTTGGTTTTTTTTCGATCCTTCGGCTGCTGCGAACGTAATTGGCGCAGTCGGTAGGATCCTCGCGGGCCGGTTCGCGAGAATTAGAATTCTCTTATATCGAAATTCGCGTCGCGAATCGCCCGGGTGGCTTTCTAGCCCCGACACCGAGGTTCCTGAATCTACGATCCAGCTGCAGTTCCTGAAGGAGAGTCCAGACTTCGACTCACGAAAGAGAAACCAAGATGAAATATATGTAAGTACACTTGAATTGTTCTCGTGTTGCTTGCTTCCCTAATTCCTAGTTATCTCCATTATCCAAAATTTTCCACCCGGAAAGTTCAAAGCACCGAGATCCTGCATCTCGGCAGGCTCGTTGGAGTACTATAGACTTAAATAGAAATTTAAATAGTAGCCCGCCACATAGTTCACAAAATATGGCTCAGGCACAGGGGAACGTAGCAATAGTAACTCATGACCCGGACACTATTTTTAAGGCACTTCGCCTAGTCCCGGAGTTCGATGGGAACCCGAATATTTTAACTAGATTTATTAATATATGTGATAGAATAGTTGTACAATATTTAAGTGATCAACCTGGAAACGAACTATCAAACTTGTGCTTATTAAATGGTATCTTAAATAAAATTACTGGTTCAGCCGCAAGTACTATCAATTCCAATGGCATACCAGATAGCTGGCTAGGTATAAGAACAGCCTTAATTAACAACTTTTCCGATCAGCGCGACGAAACTGCTCTCTATAGTGACCTATCCTTAGCCAAACAGGGTACAAAGTCCGCTCAAGAGTTTTATGACCAATGTCAGACACTATTCAGTACAATAATGACCTTTGTAACCTTGCACGAACCGATTAGTACCACAGTAGAAGCTAAACGAATACTATATAAAAAAGTTGCTATGCAATCGTTTGTAAGAGGGTTAAACGAACCGTTAGGGTCCCGTATACGATGCATGCGACCGGAGTCGATAGAAAAAGCGCTCGAATATGTTCAAGAAGAGTTAAATGTAATATATTTGCAACAGCGATATGACGCCCCGAAATCGTCAAACACCCCTAAGGCGTTCAATTACATTCCACCCTCTATAAATTTCAACCAACCTCGCGCACAAAATCTTATTCATTCTTCTCCTAATTGGCCGGCACCAGTAGGTCTTAGACCACACCAACCCCCACCACAAGCATTTAAATTTAATTCCCCTCAGAACCAACCATTTCAGTATCGCACCCCCAATCGTACTCAACAAATATTTCGCACTCAGCCCCCTGGCTACAACCCGCAAAGTAACGTATTTCGGTTAGCCCCTAGGCACGTTCCTCCACAAAACCTAGGCCCAAAACCTATGAGTGGCGTTCAGCACTTCACCCCTAAACCAATGTTATCTGGTCATGATTGGCGCAAATCAGGGAACCCACCACCTAGTAATTATTTTAAACCACGTGAAATGAACATGAATGAGTGTGCGTCATACGAAGATTCATATTACCCAGTCGAGTATTGTTACGAACAGGAGGATTCTCATTGTTACAATAATTATTATAATGAATACAACCCATACACTACATTAGAGTGCACCGATAATACTATGTATTACGATATGAGTGATGAAATTCAGATTACCGAAAATATAAAATCTCAACCCGGTACAAGTTCATCAGAGTCGGATTTTCAGTTGAGCCCAATGTCAAAAAAGCCAAAATAGAATTAAATCTCCAAACTCAGAGACAGCTACCATATATTTCAATTTCAGAACCACCCTTAAAACTATTAATTGATACCGGTGCAAACCAGTCGTTTATTAGCCCGGAAGCAGTCGAATTATATTTCTCTAATTTTCCATTAAACTATGACCCATTTGAGGTTACCAACGTACACGCCGTTAGTAGAAATGATTACTCTATTACTCTGCCCAGCTTTACTGAATTTAATGACCCTAATCCAGTTAAATTATTTGTATACCGCTTCCATAACTATTTCGACGGACTTATAGGCTTAGATTTATTAACTAAATGGGAGGCTAAGATAGACTTAAAAGACCAGAAATTAATAACGCAATACGCCTCAAACCCAATTCGTATGTACAACTCTTGCAACGTAAATTTGTATGAGGATATTATACCAGCCAAGTCAAAAAAATTAATTAAAATTCCTATTGATACTCCAGACGGCGCAGCATTGGTTAGTGAACAGACTATATGTAATTGCACTATCCACGAATGTATTACTAACGTAAAGAACAATCGCGGCTATTTAGAAATTGAAAACTCTACACCTAATGATATAATATTCTCACTTGACCGACCTGCACACGCGGAATTATTTAATACCGAGTGCATGCGTACCGAAAAACCAAGCTCGCGCGTCTCAGATGTTATATCACGTTTACGTATGGAACATTTAGGCCCAGAAGAAAAAGCTAACCTCACGACATTATGCTCTCGCTACGCGGACGTTTTTTTCATAGAAGGAGAGACGCTTACTTTTACGAACAAAATTAAACATCATATTAGAACCACCGACGAAGTCCCTGTCTACACAAAGAGCTATTGATACCCGTTTATACACCGGCAAGAAGTTAGAGACCAGATTTCGAAAATGCTTGATCAGGGTATAATAAGACCATCAGACTCAGCGTGGAGTTCACCCATTTGGGTCGTCCCCAAAAAAATGGACGCGTCAGGCAAGCAAAAATGGCGCCTAGTAGTCGATTTTCGAAAACTGAACGACAAGACTGTTGACGATAAATACCCTATCCCTAATATTAGTGACGTACTTGATAAATTAGGTCGCTGTCAGTATTTTACGACCCTTGATTTGGCCAGCGGCTTCTACCAAGTGGAAATGAACCCGCCTGATATTCCAAAGACGGCGTTTAACGTCGAGCACGGACACTTCGAATTCCTTAGAATGCCCATGGGACTTAAGAACTCGCCTTCTACCTTTCAGCGGGTTATGGATAACGTCCTCAGAGGCCTCCAGAACCACATCTGCCTAGTGTATCTTGATGACATTGTGGTCTTCAGCACCTCACTCCAAGAGCACATGGTTAACCTTGAGAAGGTTTTTCAAAGACTCCGAGAGTCCAACTTTAAAATACAAATGGACAAATCAGAATTTCTTAAGCTTGAAACGGCTTACCTTGGTCATGTAATCAGCGGAGGTGGGGTAAAACCCAATCCCGACAAAATTTCAGCTATTGAAAACTATCCCATTCCCAAAACTCCTAAAGAAATTAAACAATTTTTAGGCCTTATCGGCTATTATCGGAAATTTATACCAAATTTTGCTAATTTAACTAAACCTCTCACACAATGTTTAAAGAAGGGTAAGAAAATAATCCTAGATTCACAGTACGTTAATTGTTTCGAAAGATGTAAAACTCTCCTAAGTAATGACCCTATCCTCCAATACCCCGACTTTGAAAAAGACTTTAACCTTACGACCGACGCTTCGAACTTTGCTATAGGAGCCGTACTTTCCCAAGGTCCAATTGGATCCGATAAACCTGTCTGTTACGCGTCCCGAACATTAAACGATAGTGAGCTCAATTATAGTACCATAGAAAAAGAGCTTCTAGCTATAGTTTGGGCAACGAAATATTTCCGTCCATACCTGTTTGGTCGAAAATTCAAAATCATAACCGATCACAAACCATTACAATGGATGGTGAACTTAAAGGAACCCAATTCGAGACTAACTAGATGGCGATTAAAACTTAGCGAGTATGATTTCACCGTAGTATACAAAAAGGGCAAACACAACACCAATGCCGACGCCTTATCTCGTGTTGAAATACACAACGAAGATCTTAATAGTATAGTAGACGAATTATGTTCTCTCATACCAAATGTTACCGAAGTACCACCCACCATAGCAAATTCTTCAACCGAAACCGCACACACCAGTCTAGAACATCCCATTTTAGAAATTCCAATCACTGATGAGCCCCTTAATAAATATCACAGACAAATACACTTCACTATTGTAGATGATGTCAAAAGAAAACCGCACGTAACAAAACCATTCGAAACCCATACGCGCATAGCCATTCAACTCTCAAAATCAAATTTACACCAAGACACTATTAATGCTATTAAAGAGTATGTTAATCCAAAAGTTAAAACAGCTATCTTGATAACTCCGCCTCTTGGTATGTATTCAATTATTCCTGCAATACAAGAAACATTTAAAAGTTCCTCACTAAACCTCGTACTAACAAAACTGGAAATTGAAAACATCAAAGATTATCTCCGTCAACAAGAACTCATCCGAAACTATCATGATGGAAAGACGAACCACCGGGGAATCACAGAAAGTTACTTAGCTCTATCTCGCAAATACTATTGGCCAAAAATGAAAGACCAAATCACTAAATATATAAATGAGTGCATTATATGCGGTCAAGCTAAATACGATAGGAACCCTATCAGACCCTGTTTTAATATCGTGCCCCCTGCAACAAAACCACTCGAGATAGTTCACATGGATCTATTCACTGTACACAATGAAAAATATATCAGCTTTGTAGATGTATTCACAAAATATGGGCAGGCATACCACCTTAGCGATGGCACAGCTGTAAGCATACTACAGGCTCTTTTAAAATTCTGTACCCATCACGGAGTACCATTAACTTTAATAACAGATAACGGAACCGAGTTTACGAACCAACTCTTCTCAGAGTTCACACGGCTTCATAAAATAAACCACCATCGCATCTTACCTCATTCTCCTAACGATAACGGGAACATCGAACGTTTTCATTCCACCATTCTTGAACATCTTCGTATCTTAAAATTGAAAAGTAAAAATTAACCCATAGTTAACTTAATGCCTTATGCTATAATAGCTTACAATAGCTCTATCCATAGTTTCACAAAATGTAGACCGTTCGACTTATTAAATGGACACTTTGACCCAAGAGATATGCTAGACATAGATTTCACACAACATTTACTACAACAATATAGCCAAAATCATAAAACTCAGATGAAAGAAGTTTACGAAATAATAAATGAATCATCCTTAGCTAAAAGAACCACCCTCATAGAACAAAGGAATAAAAACCGTGAGCCTGAGATAGAATACATTCCCCAACAGCAGGTTTTCATTAAAAATCTGTTTGCCAATCGCCAGAAAGTTGCACCGCGATTCACTCAGGACACTGTCCTAGCAGATCTACCTATACATATTTACACCTCTAAAAAACGCGGACCAGTAGCCAAGTCTAGGCTAAAAAGAGGCCATAAAGAACCTAAATTGTTGCAGGATTCTACTATTACTGACCCTACACGAGACAACGCCTCTTGAGATAAAACTTGAGAGCTTAGCTGATGGACCAGGACTTCTCCCATACAAACTTGGAGCAGCACGAATGACAACGCACCACCACACTTTCTTACAGTTTGTAGATTTAGCAAATTTTGAAGATAAAGTTAGGTCGGTACAAACTCAGTTGCAAAGTTACAAAGATCGTCTTAATAACGATACTTACATGTTATATGAACTTCAAGTAGACTATCTCACTAATAAGATTGAGGGAACATTAACGCAATTGCGATCTCTAGAACCCAGTCGGACTAGGAGAGGTCTCGTAGATGGCCTTGGCTCTATAATTAAAAGTATAACCGGCAATTTAGACTATTCAGATGCCCTTAAATATAACGAAGCTATTGAGACGTTACAATCTAATCAGGATAAAATAGTTGCAGTATATAACAATCAGATAAGTCTCAGTAAAGAATGGATGGATAACCATAATAAAGTTCTAAATCAACTAGTAGAAAACCAAAATAAAATTAACGATACTCTAGAATTAATACTTAATGATAATGTCTACCGATCAGAAAGTCTAATAAAGTATGCAAATCTCGGCCGGCTCTTAGTTATACTTAGTGAAAACGTAGAAGATTTAAGGTTAGAAATAATTAGAATAGAAAATGCATTAGCTTTCACTCATACTTCGAGTATGCACCACTCAATGATAGACATTGAAACGTTAAAATCTATGTTAGATAAGTTAGATGTAATTTATAATAAAGATGAGATCTTAAGAGTAGAATTAAGACAGTACTATGATACAATCATCCCCAGTTCATATTTCTTTGAAAAACGAATAGTAATGGTTTTTAAATTCCCCGTAATTTCTAAAGATTATTTTAATATATTTAGATTAGCTATAGCACCCAATGGAAACCGACAGGCCCTTGTACCTTCCTATCCTTTTATTGCAATCAACACAGATACATTCGTGTACATGGAGGCTGAATGCCCGAAGGTAGGGAGTTGGTATCTCTGTGAGAAGGAAACCTCGCTCCAGATGCGTGTCAGCCCGGATTGCGTTCAACAGCTCATCATGAGACAAGCCTTGTATGACTCCTGCCAGTTCACAACGATTTCATTAACTACAGAGGCAATGGAAAAGTTAGATGACCAGCATTACGTATTATCTTTCCCACATCCAACTAAAGTACAGATAGTATGCGGACGAGAGGACTTTATATCACTAAACGGGAGTTATCTTGTCACAATCCCTATCAACTGTTACCTGAAAACTACAGAATTCACTGTCATGAACGAAAACGACGAGATACATGGCCAGCCCCTGAAATTGATTGATATTCCATTTAATGCTGAGAAGCAAACAAACGCTGTACCAAAGCATGCAAGTCTTAACTCAATAGATCTGCGGGGTCTGCACAGCATCCAGAATAAAGTACAATTGGAGACACCACTGCAAATTGTGAAGACAAACTCGGACGTCCTATATCATACCACCATACCATTTTACGTCATGATAATACTAGCAGCTTTACTCATCATAGGCACACTGATTTATCGTCGCTCAGGTCTAAGCAAAGATCATATCCCCACAGCATCATTACAGCGAGAAGGTGTCCACATGACCCAGGAAGAGAAGACAAAGAATCAAGAAACCCCAGAGAACATCCCAGCGACATTTTCACTCAGCGTTCTAAAATAGTCGCAGATCTACGGGGGGAGGTGTTATACATTAATACCACAGGCAGACCACGGATTCAGCAGCAGTATAATTATTATAGAAAACATCAATTGCGCAAGTAGTATTTCGACACCACCGTGTCGCCGGAAATCGGGAGCTGACGCTGCAATCGTCATGTACTCAATTTATTTAGTTTCAACATAATTTTTAAGCATTCAATATTCATACTTCGAATAGATTAGGCTAATTAAATTTATTGTAATTTCTAATTAATTAAATAGTTTTAAAAGTAATTTTGGTTTTTTTTCGATCCTTCGGCTGCTGCGAACGTAATTAGCCTAACAGAAACATAAACATCGTTATTTTCTCATCACACGTAAGTTTAATTCATAAAACAAGTCGAAGTCAGTCATATAAAATTAGTCAGTCAAGTCAAAGTCCCGCTCCAGTAAGATGATGGCGACCTTACTGAAGTTTCTATGGAGTTTTGGAGACAACAGGAAAAAACACGTTATGTCGCACTACATAACTTGCCAACACTTATGCACATACACAAATAGTTAATAAACAAAAGGCCACCACTTTTACACATTAATACTTGAAATAATACAAGTTTAGGAAAATAATGCAGAGCGACGACATGATCTTCTTCGTGTTCCCGCCAAAAATCATATCCATTAAACAAGAAGATAAAACAAAAATCGATGACTTTGTGCACCAGTAAATTGTATCTTACGTTCTCGCTCATACATGTCAAAGAACATACATGTCTGTCTACTTAGACGAAGAATAATATAGACTCGCTACTATTTTGACATTAAGGATGAAGAAAAGGATATATAATATTACATGTTCTAATACATTATAAGCAAAATATAAGCATAACTGCAATTTCTTTTGTCCTGTCATTCTTTTATCCGGCTAAAATAGGTAGTAAATTTTTATGTCAACAAAGTTATAATCATCGTTATCTTTTAAAATTATTCCGGTTATCTATTGCTATCTCGACACTGCATACGCTGATAGCTTGTCTATAATATCCTTCGTCTAAGGTACGGAGTGACGATGTCCCTTTCCTTTGGCACACAAATTCTTAGCACACACTGCAAATTTTACTGACGCGATTTAACAACAAAATTCTGTGACATTAGTTGAAATTGTATGAAGCTTGCGATAGTAAAATTGTGCGAGAATAATTTCAAAACAAATCTGTTTTTCGCGGTAGTGTTTGTGGGATGAAAGTGTCTACCTCTGATCGCACTGCGGAAAAAAATCGCGTTGTTTTGCCGCTCAGTCGCGTGCTGTTGCTTGCCACTATTGAGATATCGTAGGGTAGGAAAAAACATATATTGAGGATTTTAGATCTATTTTTTAGCAATTGGCATGCTCCGCTACTTTTTTAAAGTATAAATTACTTGTGAATAAGGAAAAAGAGATTTTTAGTAGGAGCGGGAATCGAACCCGCGTCTTTTCCAATCCGGGGAAATGCTCTAAGCCACTAAGCTATCCAACTGATCTTTCGATCATCTCAATTTCCTAATCACATTTGTCTTACGACCAACGCCATCTATCGGAGAGCATCGCGCTATCAAAAAGTACGAATTTTAATTGCAAAATTAAACTTACTATATTGGATGCATGTAAAAGACGCGGATTCGATTCCCGCTCCTACTAAAAATCTCTTTTTCTTTATTCACAAGTAATTTATACTTTAAAAAAGTAGCGGAGCATGTCAATTGCTAAAAAATAGATCTAAAATGTTTAAAAAATCGCGCTATCAAATAGTATGAATTGTAATTGCAAAATCAAACTTACTATATTGGATGCATGTAATGCTTGCCGATAGATGGAGTTGGTCGTAAGACAAATGTGATTAGGAAATTGAGATGATCTAAAGATCAGTAGGATAGCTTAGTGGCTTAGAGCGCTTCCCCAGATTGGAAAAGACGTGGGTTCGATTCCCGCTCCTACTAAAACTCTCTTTTTCCTTATTCACAAGTAATTTATATATTGAGGATTTCGAGTTACTCAATATACGAGTTCGCACAAGAGGGTCATAACGATAATCCGAATGCATTACAGTTCAGATGTGCATTAAGTAAACTTCTCTATCGAAATTAGTCCAAGTATCAACGTCAACTGCACGGATGATTAATTTGAGTCATGTTCGGTTTTCGCGTTTGGTAGTTCGAAAAGATGCTTTTTGGAACCTACACTGGTCGATCCTAATGATACTAAAAGAGATCAAATTTTGGCAAGTTATCTGGACAGTATGCATTTGTCAGATTATAAAATGAATGTCATGTATTATATTGCTGGTAATATAGTGAAAAAACGGTTGGGCAAGCTATCTTGTCAATATCGTGTCAGAAAAAAAATATTAAAAAAAAATCGCGTGGCGAGATTTCGCTGTGCGTGCTAAGCCTTACTATAGAACAATTAGGGTGACAATAAATTTCCTTTTCCGGTTTATTCAAATCTTAGTACTTCTTAACTCCATCCAAAGGTTGCCAGGCAGAGATTGCTATTAGCTGTACAATGGGCGGTCTTATTAGACCACCCATTGTACATACTTGTTGATAGATTTATTGTAAATGATTGTTTTTATTTTATGTTTGGCGTACAATAAAGTGTATTCTATTTTTAAACTGCCCGCCTGCGCCATTTTCACTTTGTGTTTAATGTATAGTGCTAAGCATATAAAATGCTAAAAATATATATATATAAAAATATCTAAATATTTATAGGGTTTGCGTCATTATTAGGTAAAATCTTAATTGTAAAATTAAGTTTACCTGGTCGGTATAATTTATGAAAACACTTCCGACAGATGGCGCAGGCAAAGACGTTAATTATAAATGTGTTATTGAAATTAGCAGTCAGGAGCAATTGTCACGATGGCTGAATTGGTAAAGCATCTGGACGGTATCCAGGAGATGCAGGATCCTGCTCGTGACTGTTATTTTCGATTTCACATTTTTCCATGCATTCATCCATCAGCCTTTCAACGTCCACTGCTGGACATAGGCCTCCCCAAGAGAACGCCACAAAGAGCGGTACCGTCATGGGGAATAATGCCGTAATCGCCACGCTTGGCAGGCGGGTTGACGATCGCAGTGGATGTTGTTAATACTCGAGGTAATGCTGCTGCCCACTCCCTCACATTTTTCACTTTGTGTTTAATGTATAATGCTAAACATGTAAAATGCTTAAAATATATATAAAAATATCTAAATATGTACTCTATTCTATTCTTCCTCAAATGTAAGATTTTTATTATTTTCTGACTTCTAACTATAGTTCAGTTGGTAGGTTGGTAGGCCAAGAAATACGTCTGATCGGCATCTTTGAATGTAGGGGAGTCCTATGTCCTAGTCATGCTTATATATTAGTATTTTTTTTTAAGGTTTAGCTTCCCTAAGAACAGGATCAAATTTCATCAAAATCGGTTTACTCAATTAAAAATTTCTATTTGTTTTCAAACATGTGGTCACCCGAATAGAGTGAGATAAATTGACCTCGTACACACTATCTCACTAGGACCGTTTTTGGTAGCAGTGCGCATTCCAGTTGTATACATGTTACTTCCATGCTATCAGCATATTTATGCAGTGTCGAGATAGCAATAGTTTGACATATGATAACCGGAATCATTTTAAAAGCTAACTATGATTATAACTTTGTTGACTAAAAATCCTACTAAAACAGGTAGTACTACCTGTTTAAGCCGGATACAAGAATGACAGGACAAAAGAAATTGCAGTTATGCTTTTATATTGCTTAAAATGTATTAGAACATGTATCATTAGCGTATATAACACTATTAATGAGGATTTTTTACGTCAATACAAAAACAAGCTTACATGCCGATGATGGGGACGGTTGGCCACCTTATTGTTGGGACCCAGTTGATTGGGTCCAAATACAAATAACTATTACACGAAATGGATAAAATACTTATACATGTGTCTCCCTCACTCTTGCTAAAACCTAATATGTGCATCCTTTTCTTCATTCTTAGTAGCGAGTCTATAATATTCATTGTCTAAGTGAAGTAACCCTCCAGTAAGACGATGGCGAACTTACTGAATCTTCAATGGAGTTTTGGAGACAACAGGAAAAAACACGATAAGTCGCAGTAAATCACTTGCCAACACTTATGCACAAACAAAAATATAATAAGTGAAAGGCCACCACTTTTACACATTAATACTTGAAATAACACAAGTTTAGGAAAATAATGCAGAGCGACGACATGATCTTCTTCGTGTTCCCGCCAAAACTCGGATAATACCTATTGATGTCACAGCACCAAAGAGAAGAGTATACTCTTTGGAGTATATCACAGAGTACTTTTTAAAGTGTATATCAAGGAACATAAACTCTACCCGAGAAGAATAGCAACTTCGAACAAAAAAAATGCGACAGCTTCTGTCAGATACAGCCACCTATTGAACACCCCCTTTAATTGATATAGAAAGGGAATTTTAGTACGAACACTTATTCTTGTAGTTTTATTAGGATTCTTATTAAAATGATTGAAAATAAAAACAGATTACAATAAACTTTTATTTAACAAAAAATATAAAACATTACAATCACGGAACTCAATAATCGCAACTAACTTTGATCACTTTAACTAGCTATTGTGAAAAGTATCTTGAGCTGTATATTTTCTTTACACTAAAACACTTAAAACATTTTCTCTGATTTTCCTTAATTCCACCTCGAAACAATTACTTAGGTACTAACACTACAAAACAGCAATATCCAAGCTCGTAAACTACATTTGCAAGTGACAGACAGCTATTTTTTTACATTTGACATATAACAAATAATGTATTAGGCTGTGTTCCGATATACACTGTTAGCATTGTCCAGTGCTCTTACTGGAGAAAAATAATTCCGTTATA
Source organism: Leucoma salicis (assembly GCA_948253155.1). Lineage (NCBI taxonomy): Eukaryota > Metazoa > Arthropoda > Insecta > Lepidoptera > Erebidae > Leucoma > Leucoma salicis. The sequence continues at coordinate 19,134,046 of OX411818.1, forward strand.
GACTGAGTATTCTACTGCCGCAGTATTCTAGGGAAATATATGACGTCATAAATCACCGCCATTTTTGTACTGTGAGCAGTATGAGCACTGGCGTTGTCGAGGTAAGGTGCTCTCAGTGGTTTGATCACTTGATCAACAGCGTCCAGAAATTTAACCACTTGCACTATTAAAAAGTATTATACATTAAACACAAAGTGAAAAATGTGAAATCGAAAATAACAGTCAGGAGCAGGATTTGAACCTGCATCTTCTGGATACCGTCCAGATGCTTTACCAATTCAGCCATCCTGACAATTGCTCCTGACTGCTAATTTCGATAACACATCATACTTAACGTCTTTGGGTGACGCCTGCGCCATCTGTTGGAAGTATTTTCATACATTATACCGACCAGGTAAACTTAATTTTACAATTAAGATTTTACCTAATAATGACGCAAACCCTTTAAATATTTAGATATTTTTATATATATTTTTAGCATTTGACATGCTTAGCACTATACATTAAACACAAAGTGAAAAATGTGAAATCGAAAATAACAGTCAGGAGCAGGATTTGAACCTGCATCTTCTGGATACCGTCCAGATGCTTTACCAATTCAGCCATCCTGACAATTGCTCCTGACTGCTAATTTCGATAACACAATTTCAAGGATGAAATCTGGTACCCATAGCACAAGCGTCAAGCTTAGTTTGGGACCAGAGGACCAGAGGACTTTGTGTGAAATGTCTGTGAATATTTATTTGTTTTATTTATTTAGATACTTTTATTGTAGGTAAGTAGGTTCATTAGATAAGCAGTAACTTGCAAGACCAGTAGTATAAACACAGACATCGAAGGAAATTGCATAAGTTACATAAAGTAACAATGTTTTCCCATTTGTCTCGCTAAAATGTTAGTGAAACGATTGGGAATTTAAATTTAATATATTTCTTAATTCTGAATCGTCTCACCAGTGGGACGAGCGATAATACACGAAACTGCCACTGTAACCAGAAATTTATGGAAGAGGCCAGAAAATATAAAACACAGATTTAATAAAATGTTTATTAATCATATAAGTATATCAAATATCAAAATAATAAAATAGACGTCGCGGAACGTCTACCAGATGTGAAAACATCCAAATTATTTTGTAGAAATAATGAGTAAATAAAATGATCATAACTTTTCCATTTATGACATGTAAATTAACAGAAATGAAATCATCATATTCAAGGCGGATATCATCTGGGACTAAAGTACTTGTCAAAACGAATGATATTTCACATCAATAATAGGTAGTAAATTAGATACCCTGAAATATAATCATGTAGTTATAAAATTGTCAAATGCTAACTTTATTTACATTTCGCAATTTGTGCTAAATTTCTCTTTTCACCAAAATCGATTCAGCAATTTAGTTATGAAACCGTAATCATACTTGTAATTGTATTATGTATGTGAATAATAGTTAATATTGTTGTTATCCGACCATCAAAGTCGATATCAACAAATAAATCAAGGCCTTCCATCACTAAGAATGAGGTCATAAATCTCCTCATATTTCTCAAATATGACTGTTTCGTGTACTCCAAATCATTGTAATAATATAATAAACAATTTTCTCATAATATTTTCTCCAAATCTGATACATTCGCGTAATCATTATTTTGAATTGAAGATAATAAACAAATAGTAAACTTACTGGGGAAATGAGTAATCCTATGGATTATCATTCTTTGAAGAATTTCAACCTGGTACTGCACAAGTTACCATCGTTATAACGTTATTATAATACTGGTAAAGACTTTAATATAATTTCAATAAATAATCGCCAAATCATGCACGCGTAAACTTGACAAGGCCGCTACAGGCTGGTAACAAATAAATTTAGGTTTCGTTGACAGCATCACTCTCTCTCTCTCGTTCTAACACATCACAGTACCATTAGCTTCGGTGGGTCTCTTTTACTCTATAGCCTATCTATGGAGTTTTTCCTAAATCTATGATCGGAACACACCCTTAGTCTGTCACGTTTTGTCAGTATTGCCATCAATGAAAAATAAATAATACATTTGATTATTTTTTATATACAGTATCATTATTCGGTACCCCCTAGGAATGCCGCATATTCGTAGAAGAAAGTTGACCGGGCCAGATTTATTACCATCAAAACTAGTTTTATAACAGCCTTGACATAATATTAATAGTCTCACTTTGATATGTACCTAGCATCATAGGTACTTACTTATGCTTATAATTGTTTAATTATCACAATCAAAATGTTCTTATAAAACTTAGCTAACTAAACTAACTTATCATCACGCCATTTCCCTTGCGGGGTAGGCAGAGAGAACAGAGTGCCAAGAGGCTCTATTCTAGCATACATCTCTCGCTTCCTCAACATTCCTGCCGACTGCATTGATTTTACTCTCATGCTCCTTTTTGCATACCCAACTCTCGCTTCCATATAATAACATTGGGACAAGCACTGCGTTGTGTATTGCGACACGTGCCCTTTGGCTGAGGTGGTGGCTGCCGAGAAGTTGTCCCAATGCTCCGTTCACTCTATTTCCCGCATTCACTCTTCTCTCAACATCAGTGGTGTACCTTCCATCCCGACTGAATCCACATCCAAGATATACAAATTCATCCTCTTAGGTATTATTGATTATTATCATTTATACCTTTATTATTGTATTATGTTGCCTTTTTACTTTATACTTTAATTAGAATTTTTAACTTATCAACAAATAAAAATAAAAGAACGGACCATTACCCCGACCCATCCATAATGGCTTCCCTAGGGCTTCAATGGAACTGCCAAAGTCTAAAAAGTAAAAAGTCTGAACTATTGCACCTCATAAATAAGTATGACCCAATTGTAATTGCTGTCTCTGAGACATGGCTTAATGCTGGTTCCTTATTTAAGGTCCCACGTTACCTTTGTTTCAGAGATGACAAAGCAGATGGGTATGGCGGCTCAGCCATACTTGTCAAAAACTCTATAAATACTCATCCTGTACATATACCTCTTTCGTCTTTATCTGAAAAATTCTCTTTTGTCGCTGTTCATTTAAAAAATATAACCTTTGTGTCCATATACATCCCTAGACCATCTTTTGAAATTCTTCAAAAAATCTCCGATCTGCTATTACATATTAAAGGCCCTCTTATTGTAATGGGTGGGTTTAATATTCATCATCCAGTCTGGGGTTGTCAAACTTCAGTTCGATTGGCTAACTGTATATTTAACATTATGGATAATACGGGACTATGTTTACTTAATTCTGGATCACCCACTCGTCGTACAAAACCAAACGAACGTATAAGTGCAGTTACTTAACTTTGGCATCAGCGAACCTAGCTCCCGCTATGTCATGGGATACTTTAACGTCAACTTTCGGCAGTGATCATTTTCCTAATAATAGACCTCCCCTTTTCTAAAATTTTATCCACCCCATATAAATCATTGTTACATTATAAAGTTCCTAATATAATGGTTCGTAAGGCTTGGTCTAAATTCTCTTCCATTTTAGAACAATCTTCTAGTCTTCCTCCTGTTCTTCCTCAAAATATAGAATCCTGCCTGCAGGCACTCATAAATCATATTCATTCTGCTGCTAAGCAGTCATTTCCTGTGAATACAATAAACACAAAACATAGATCACCACCCTGGTGGGATAAAGAATGCCAAATTGCTGTTACAAAAAGGAAGATGGCTGAAACATTATACCGCAAGCACATGACACATGAAAACTTCACTTATCTTTCCAAAATGATGTCTGATACTTTTGTATTTTACACTCCAAAAAGGTGGAGAGCTGGAATCAATTTTGCTCTTCTATTTCTCCTAATGCTATTTCTGTTTGGAAATCAATCCGTCGGTTTCGGGGATCTTTCAAGGATACCTCCCCTCCAATACCTAAATGCAAAAGATTCTATGATCTTTTTATGGATAGATTGGCTCCCCCTTCTGTCCCTGATGCTATTATTACATTATTAAATTTAAATAATTCATCCATCCAAGATGACCATTTTGCCCCCTTTTCTTTACAAGAACTACTCCTTGTCCTCTCTTCTCTTAAAGACTCTTCCCCAGGCCTAGATGGCATCCCATATTCTTTCTTGTCTAATGCTAACAACGTAACTCTAAATTACTACCTTGATCTGATAAACTTGATGGTTAATTTAGGATATGTTCCGACTCCACTGAAAACTAAAGTTATCAATCCAATTTTAAAGCCTGGTAAAGACGCTGAAAACCCAGCTAATCTATTGGGGTATATGGGGACACCAGAGAAGGAAAAGTGTTTATATGGAGAAATCTTTTATTATAGGAATGCTACATGCTCTCAATACTACAAGCTTATTTCGCCATCTTAATAAAGTTAACTCAGTACAGTAGAAAATGTTACAACGAGTATAGACTACAGACAGCCATAGACAAACTAGGCATTTTTAAGCGATGTGCACATTGCACTCTTACACCCTTCCTCAATGTGTACATCACTCAATCAAAAACTACAATAGTATATAGGTAATACTATAACTACATAAGTAACACAAAGCCAAAACTCCAATGAAAATTGTGAACAAAACACTATAACATTCACTCTACATAAAAACTGAAAACAAAGCTGCTCCCTTTTTAACTTTCAAAACTAATAGTTACAAAAGAAACATTTAAGAAAATAACATTTCTCTTAACTTCACAAAAACAACTCTGCCTAGACTCTTAGTACACATATCAGCAAGCTGATCTCCTGATGGTACATACTTCAAACATACAATTTTATATTCAACCTGCTGTCTTACAAAATGATACTTAATATCTATATGTTTCAGGCGCTTGTGATACTCTGGGTTCTTGGCAACATGAATTGCAGATTGATTATCAATGTTAATAATAAAACTTTTACAATCAACTCTTATTTCTTTTAATAAATTCCTTATCCAACAACCCTCTGCTATTCCCTTTGCCAATGCTATATACTCCGATTCTGTACTTGATAAAGATACACACTGTTGTTTGTTTGAGGACCAAGACACTGTATTACCAAAAACTTTCATGACATACCCCGATGTAGATTTCCTATCACCTTGATCCCCTGCCCAATCAGCGTCTGTATACCCTTCTAACTGCACATTTATACCATTTCTATAAACTAATTTTAATCCTACTGTTCCCTTAATATACCTTAAAACTCTCTTTAATGCTTTCCATAAACTCTCATTACCACAACTTTGGAAACGACTTAAGTAGCTCAATGCATAACATAAATCAGGACGTGTTCCTAACATTGCATACATGAGACTTCCTATTAACTGTCTGCATCTTTTAATTAATTCTTTATTTAAAGATTCTTCTTTATGTAACACTAAGCCTTGTTCTATAGGTGTTGACACAGATTTACATTCTTCCATCTTATATTTCTTTAACAAATCTTTTAAATACTGCTCTTGGTTTAATTCAATGACATCTTTCTTCCTAGTAATATTTATTCCCAGATATTTTATATTATCACCCCCTAAATCTTTCATTTCAAATCTTCTTTGTAAGGCTTCTTTTAATTTATTTATCTTTTGCTTGTCTTCACAAATTAAGATCAAATCATCAACGTATAATAGAACATAAAACTTCTTATCCTTTTTATAATATAGACAGTAGTCACATTTACTTCTTTCAAACCCTTCCAATCATAAATTGATTAAACTTCTCATTCCAATATCGTGAAGATTTCTTCAAACCATATAGAGAGCGCTGTAATTTTAAGACTTTACCATCTTCTTTCATTCCTTTTGGCTTTTCCATAAACACCTCCTCCTCCATGTTCCCATATAGGAATGCACTCTTGACATCCATCTGTTGAATATCCAAGTTGTATTTACTGGCTATTGCTAATAATATACGCAGTGTAGGTAGTTTAGCCACTGGGGAATAGATCTCTGAATGATCAAATTTATCTTCTTGCTTAAAGCCTCTTGCAACTAGTCTGGCTTTATAAATATTTTTATTACCTTCTTTCTTAATCTTGAAAACCCACTTGCTGTCTATTAACTTCTTCCCGACTGGTAAACTAACCTCTTTCCATGTTTCATTTTTACATAATGCTTCTAGCTCTGCTTGTATTGCTTTTAGCCATTCTTCTTTATATTTTCCATTCATTGCCTCTTCATAAGTCAACTGTTCTTCTTCTCCTTGCGCTATCATTGCTAAATCATAATCTTTAGTCCACGCCGGCTTTTTCACTTGTCTCTTACTTCTAGAATTCTTCTTTTCTTTATCTTCAAGAATATCTTCTTCTGCATCTAAAAATTCTTCATCTAAATACTCTTCCATCATGTCTATTTCACTTGATACAATATCTTCTGCAATGCTTCTTGTCTCGTCCTCTTCTTTTTCTTCTCTAACATTTTCTATCAATTCTTCATTCTCTATTTCATCCTCATTCTCTATTATTGCATTGCCTGAGTTATTCTTCTTTACTTCTACTTTCTTCTTAACAAATACAATATCCCTATGAGTTTGTACTCTTCTTGTGTCTGGATACCATACTCTGTACCCTTTGGTATGTAAACCATATCCCACAAAAAATCCTAATTTTCCCTTTGGGTCCCACTTCAATCTGTGTTGTTTTGGTACATGTGTACATACAGTAGCACCAAAATCTCTTAACAGTGTAACATCAAAACTCTTGTTATACAACAACTCATATGGGGTTTTGTCTCTAACTTTACTTTTACCTGTACGATTTATTGTAAATACCGCTGTAAACACAGCTTCAGCCCAAAGTTCCTTTCCTAGACCTGACTGAATAATTAATGTTCTTGCAGATTCTACAATTGTACGCATTTCTCGTTCTATTTTGCCATTTTGCTCAGGTGTGTAACTTACTGTTAACTCATGTATTATGCCTCTCCTTTTAAATAAATTCTCTACTGCTCTATTAACAAACTCTGTGCCATTATCTGAACGAAAACGCTTTATTTTACATGTAAACTCATTTTCAAACATCTCTAGAAATTCTTCAATTTTCTCTTTAGTTTCATACTTACTATTTATAAAATAAACAAACCTAAAACTGCTATAATCATCTTTAAACAGAAGGAAATATGAGGAACCACCCACAGATACTACCTCCATCGGTCCGCACAAATCCATATGTATAAGTTCACCTGGTTTAACTGACCTATTATTACTCTGACTAAACGGTAACCTATGCTGTTTTCCTTGGATACATGGTAAGCACTGATCAATCTGCCCTTCATATTTAATACCTCTTAAATCTAAAAACTCTTTTACATACTTATAATTCTGGTGTGCAAACTTAATATGCCAATCTGTTAAAGTTACCAAAGCTACATTATTTAATTTAAATCTCATTATATACATGTTGTCAAACTTGTCAGCTATGGCTGTTACTGAATTATTTTTATACAACTTACATCCATTAGAATCTGATACCATTGTGTGACCTTTATTAACAGCTGATGCTAAAGAGAATAAGTTTACTTTAAGGTTAGGTACATACAGAACATTCTCCAACATACGGGAAACATAACTAGAACCATCAAAGGCCCACACAATAACCTTTCCTGTTCCTAAAACCTCTAGCTTAGTACCATCTCCTATTGTCACAAATCTCTTAGCATTTAACTCACATAACTCTGTAAAATACTCTTTAATAAAACACATGTGGTCACTAGCACCGGAATCTAAAAAGAAACATTTTGAATCAAAAGAATAATTACACTCCATTTCCCTAGTAGAATGGCATACAAAAGATTCATATTTTGAACTCTTACTTCTCTCTTTAGGCTTATTCTTAGCACTTAAATTATTTTTCTCATTACACTTACTCTTTTCATATGACTTACTCTTTAGCAATAAACAATCTTTAATTAAATGACCTCTTTTCTGACAATTAAAACACTTTCTATACCTACATTCACTTATCTTATGACCTACTTTACCACACTCATAGCATTTAATAGGATGCCGCATACCCACCACTAACGCTGAGTCTTGAGGTGCTGTGCTGGCTGTACTTCCACTACGCTCCTCTTCGACCAACAACCGCCCGGTCAGCGCCTGCAAGCTCTGCTTCTCTTCTGGCATGCTCTCCCATGCAGATATAAAATGCTTGTATTTCTCTGGTAGGGACATCAGTATCTTTGTTATGGCCATCTTCTCCGAAACTTTCTCACCTGCTGCTTGAAGCTGGGTCATGCACTCCTCCACGTTCGCCATGAATACAGCGACTGGTTCTTCGAAGGCCAAGTTGAAAAACTTCTGTTGAAGTAGATGAACACCCACCTTTGAAGATGGTTCATATATGGTTACCAACTTCTTCCACATATCTGCACTACTGGTACAAGAAATCAAATATCTCATAACTGTCTCTTCCACCCTGGTGACAATCACCTCCTGGGCTTTTATCTCTCTGTCATCCCATGATTCTTGTGTTTTACTCTCTTCTTTAGGCCTCACCTCTTTGCCCAAAACAATCTCTAGTAGTTTCTTCGAACGAAGAACAATCTGCGTTTGAAAACGCCACGCCTGCCAGTTGCGACCATTTAAAAGAATCGTCGACTTATTTAACTCTGAACTCGACATATTGCACGCTGCTTAATCAACACACCTCGCAAGTATGAAGTAAGACGTAAACGCCGCTCTCGCCACCAAGTTTCCTCGAACCACGTTGCCACGCAGGACTCCAACCTTTGCTGCACCGCGACTTACTCGAATCCACTTTGTCTTTCTACTCGCCTCTACTTTCCTTGTCTGGGCCCATAACCTATTGGGGTATATGGGGACACCAGAGAAGGAAAAGTGTTTATATGGAGAAATCTTTTATTATAGGAATGCTACATGCTCTCAATACTACAAGCTTATTTCGCCATCTTAATAAAGTTAACTCAGTACAGTAGAAAATGTTACGACGAGTATAGACTACAGACAGCCATAGACAAACTAGGCATTTTTAAGCGATGTGCACATTGCACTCTTACATAATCACCGCCCTATCGCTGTGTCCTGCACTCTGATAAAAGTTGTGGAACACCTTAATAAAAATCGACAAGAATGGTTAATTGAGAGTAGGCATCTCCTACCTAACTTGCAATATGGATTTAGAAAAGTTAAAGGAACTCTGGATAGTTTGTCTGTCCTTATTACTGACATTCGGCTCCTTTTCCAGAAATGAATCCACTGTCGCGACATTCCTAGATCTATGTTCAGCATAATTATGACAATGTAATCCTCTCCATACTTAAAGACAAGATGGAATTCATGTCCATTCCAAAGAAAATTATAAACTTTATTATTAATTTATTTAGTGATCGTACAGTACATCTCAGGGTTGATAATGAAATTGTTACTTCTAGATCTTTATACAAGGGTATTCCCCAAGGCTCAGTATTAAGCCCCATTCTTTTTAACATTTATACATATGATTTAAATCAATTTGTAGCTCCATATTGCCGTATTTTACAATATGCCGATGACTTGTGTTTGTATACAGCAGATCGTAATCCTATACATTCTGCTCATAAAATATCACAAGCTCTTCAATCTCTAAATATTTGGATAAATAATAATGGTTTTGATATAGCTCCTCTAAAGAGTTCTGTGGTTTTATTAACAACAAAACGCTTAAGACCCAGACTTAATATTTACTTTAATAAAACGAGATTACCTGTAGAAAATGAAAAAAATTTTTTAGGGCTTATCCTGGACACTAAATTAAACTTCTCCTCTCATTTAAATTATATTGTTATTAGATGCGAAAAAACCTCAACATATTAAGATGGTTAGCTGGCATTTGGTGGGGAGCCCATGCCTTTTATTTAAAATTATTATATAACGCTATCATTCGTAGTGTTATGGATTATAGGTCGTTTCTTTTCGAACCAGTAAATAGAAGAGCTCTTAACACTCTCGACCTCATTCAAACTAGAGCTCTCCGTAAAATATTAGGCGCAATGAGGTCGACTCCTAAGAGTGCCATACAAGTGGAGTGCGCCGACCCCCCTTTGGATTTAAGGCGACAATATTTGTCCGATATTTTCTTATTTCGCACATTTCAGTACTCCTCACATCCTCTTCTTCCTAAATTGCAACTTTTGTATTCTTATATGACTTTACCCTATTGGAACCACAAAAAAATTCCCTGTTTGGTTGCAAGTTACTCGCAAATACAAAACTTGAAATTCCCAACTCATAGAACTGATAAACTACCCCTGTTCGATTTTAGTTTTGAGTCTATTATATTTAAACCTATAATCCATTTTAACTTAAATTTAAATAAAGATGGCCCCTTCAATAATAAAGAGCTTCTTGATTTATTAGATAAACATTGGCATGGGTGGCATCTGATCTTCACTGATGCATCCAAATTAAATCAAGATGGATGTGTTGGGGTTGGTCTTTTTCACCAAAATTATAATATTGTACAAAAAATAAAATGTCCTCCTGAAACATCAGTTTTTACTGGCGAATGTAGAGGAATTATGGAGGCCATTAACTATATTATCCTATTTAGACTGGTTAAAACTGTAATATTTTCGGATTCATTAAGTGCATTCCAGTCACTAATGAGTAACCTTTTCAAAATTACTTCCAGAAACTGGTTGACTCTTAGATCGCAAGAATTATTATTAAAATGTTCTGTGCTAAATTATACTGTCTACTTAGCCTGGGCTCCAAGTCACAGCGGCATCTTGGGCAATGAAACGGTTGATAGAATTGCAAGAGAGTCGATAATTTGTGGTGATAAAGTCCCCTTTAAAAATTATCCTCAAGACCTCCTTCATCTGCCCATTCGTTACTTAAAGAATAGATGTTCAAAAAGATGGTCTATTATAAATAAAAGAACAGGCACTAATTTTGCTAAATATCAATCGGAAATTGTACTTAAACCGTGGTTCTCCAAATTTAAGTGTAACAGGAAAATCGTCTCGATAATTTCGCGAATGAGATTTGGACATTGCTGTTCTGGTGTACACCTGAGGAAGATCAGAGTCAGAGACACTTCTCTCTGTGAATGCGGGGTGGACATAGGAGATTTAAATCACATCTTTTTCGCCTGCACAAAATTTGATCATAAGTCACTATTTGAATCACTCATAAATCATTATTTCCCTCTCCCTATACATATAGACAACATATTAGGTAACATAAATCTGACTACAATTAATATCGTATCATCCTTTATAGACTTAAATATAACACCTGAGATAAACCTACATAATTATTATTAACTAAGCCTAGTCATTTTACCATTCACCTGTAGATATATCATCTTATTATTAGCTCGTAGTTTTTAATAATGCTTATTGTTACAAGACCGTACATATGTTTTCTAAATTCAAATTACTTGTAGACTAAAGTATTAAAACGTGAAGCTGGCATTAATGTTTATTAAACATTGCCATAAAAAAAAGAAAAAAAAAGAATTGGATTGACAGCTCACTCGGCTTGAATTGGGCATTTTTATTTTTCTCTTTCAAGCAAGATATTTTATATTAGTATATTATCTATGAAGCAAGAGCCGTTATACAAGTGTAAACAAGAAGATATTTTCCTATAATAATAATAAGTTTCTTTTGATTTTTCTTTTTCTATACTGCCTGTTCTATGTACTTATTGTGTATTGCTCTTATGATAACGATTTTCTGACTGATCCAATACAAACTTTATTTTAAATTGTGTGTCCTTATACACAAACATGAACACAATTCCACTTTACGTTGAAAATAATGGTGCTGTCTACGTATGGAATTCAAATGGTAATTACTTTTTAAAACTAAATTACCTACGTGTTCTTCTGAGCCTGAATAAGTATAGTGAATAATACCTTCAATACTTAAATAAATAGTTTCAGTTCTTACAAAGATATTTTATATCGTTATGTTCTAGATTGGTACACATTACGAGCTAACTTTAGAATATGTGGATCACTAATAGGATCACTACCCTCATTTCCAAGACAGAATGACTTTTTAGGTAAGACTGTTATTAATATTTAAATAATATTTTTTACTGACTACTATTCACCCTACCTACCTATTTGACTGCCGAGTTAGTGTACATTTCATAATTAATTACCGATAGGTATTTATTTCATTCTAGGATTACCCATGGCTTTGACATCAGAAGAGGCTGCATTACTAGTTGAAAAAGGAGTTTGTAATCTCTTTGCATTACCAAATATTACTTCAAAACCCACTGAAGAAGTACAACAGACAATAACCAGACTCGAAGGCGAGTAGGTGTCTCATTCTTAATATTCTTTTATCATGATCATTGTGAAATACAATAATTTTCTTAACAAATAATAATATAATTTGTTATTTAATATCTTGGTACTTAAGCAGAATAAGTATATAAAAATTTGTATTCTTATTACAGGGCCCTAATGGAACAAAATGAAGTTATGAAAAAACGTAAAATAGAGCAACTGTCTCAAAAAATTGATATTATAATTGCAGGAAAGAGGCAAAAACTACTGTCTAAAGGAGTTACAGGTCTGTGAAAAGATCCTCAAAAAACATTAAAAGCATGGCAAACTATTTCAAAATTGTTGTATGGTCCAGAGGAAGTAAATGGAGGAACAGAATACACAGACAGTGACTTTATTTTCTAATGACTTAATGATGACTACAAAGAGGACAATTTTCGAATGATAATTTATTAAAATTTACTTTTTTTTAATATTTTACTCTTGGGCATGAGTCTACTTTTCAATGGCATGGAAAATTAGCCTACTCTAGACTGCCCAGTGTCAGACATTGATATGGGATCTCCTTTCGAGTTGTTCAATAGTCACATTGTCTGCTTAATTTTATATTTTTTGCTTTTACATATGACACCCGTAGAATAGGATGGTTTCGTGACCTATATTGTTTAATGATTTTTTGCATATCAAGGGGACATATTAAAGACTAAAAAGATTTACTGAAGATGATAATATTAATTTGACGGGACTTCTGTGCACAATGTTGTGGGTTCGATTCCCACTCAGGACAATTATTTGCATGATGAACACAAATATTTGTACTGCATCTGGTGTTTTCTATCTATTATATGTATGTATTTACAAAAAAAAAAATATGTATTATTTCCATAATCTGGTACCCATAGCACAAGTGTTAAGCTTAGTTAGGGCCCAGAAGATGCTGTGTGAAATGTCTGAATATTTATATATTTATTAAGTTTCATTAAACTTTCTTAAATCTAATTTAACAGATGCTCAATTAGACAAGCAAATATTATTGGAAGAGGAGATAAATAAATTGCCAAACTTAGCCCCAGCTCATGTCTTAACACATATACCAACAGAACATAACATTGATACAGGTAAGCTATTCTTTTAGTATATATATAAATATATATATATATAATAATCTATTATTATTATATTTTACAACAATAAATAAGGTGATACAAACTAAACTTATCCTATAGGTACTATTTAATAATTGATGAATTATGAAAGAAAGGGATGTGAAAAAATGCATCAATGCTCTTTTTTATTTATCATTTTTGTAATTAATTATTTCAATGCAAATAATGACTTACCAAGAAATGTAATGCCATCTTTCGTGAGACTAGACGTTGTACTACACTTTCCATACCATTTCACTGAACAATACGGTATTGTAAGAGTTTAATTTTATCTTGTGTTCGGAAGCACGGACAATGCTATCGCTGTGAGTCGGCCGGGGCGGAATGAGGAAAGTAAAAGGGCAGGGCCGGCTGTTATGCAGTGTCACTGCCTAACATAAGCTAAATCATACCTCCCGTAGTGCGTCGTCTGAATGTGTTCACAAATAATTTGTTCTTCAAAAGTAGCTGAGCATGTCAAGTGCTAAACTACAGATCAATATGTTTAAAAAATCGCGCCATCAAATAGTATGAATTTTAATCAATCAATTTATTTGCAAAATTAAACTTACTATATTATATTAATGCATGTAAATCTATCCGATAGATCGCGTGCGTCGTGAAGACAAATGTGATGTGGAGATTAGGAATGCCCATCGGTCACTGCGATGGCTTAGCGGACTAGAGCACTTCCCCGGATTGGAAGGGACGCAGGTTCGAATCCCGCTCGCAGTAAAGTTCTCTTTTCCACATTCACAAATAATTTCTTTGAAATGATTTTAATGAATTAATCAAAGTATGTACCATTGTTGTATACAACACGCCATTTTATCGATAGTTCATTGATTCCTTTGCTGAAAAAAGTAGGAGCGAGAATCAATATAACCTTTGAAGGCGGTTTTGACAGCCTCATCGGAATTGAATTTTTTTCCGTGCAAGAAGTTGTCCAAATTACGGAAAAGGTGGTAATCTGTTGTGAGCAGGGTCTGGGGAGTACCGGTGGGCGTCGGAGACACTCTAATCACAGCTCCTCTAATTTAGTGACCGTCTGTTGTGCAGTGTGTGGTCTAGCGTTGTCCTGAAGCAGCAGTGGGCTAAAGCAATTGACCAGTCTGATTGTTTCACGGCTAGTTTTTTCATGATAGTTTGCAATTGTTGACAATACATATTGTAAAGCTTATTTAGCCCATATGGTATTAATATATATCTTTATAAATGTGTTTTTAGAACGGAATTTCAATGTAGAATATTTGTGTACTTTACTCTATGCACTTTAAACAAATATCTTCAAAGATATTAGCAAAATAAAAACGTGCGGTGCGCGCTGCCCCGGCCGTTTACAAGATACATCCTTAATTAAATGGGACGAATGTACCATGAGTCATAGAGCTCATATTGAAGCCGTGAACCGTACGCTAAAAGACATCAGAAACTCAGACGCTGATATGGGTGTTACTTTGGTTTTTGCGGGCGATTTTCGGAAAACGCTGCCAGTAATAACGAAAGGAACACGCTCCGATGTCATCAGGGCATGCTCAAAATCATCTTGCTTATGGAGTTCCGTTGAAACTCTCAATTTACGAACAAACATGAGAGCCCACTTGAGCAACAACTACGATAACGACTTTCCGCATTAACTACTGAATCTTGGAGAAGGAAAAATTTGCTGTCCTAACACCAACCAGGTTAGAAGATCTGATAGACGCAATATATCCCGGTCTTGGAAGTTTAATGGAAAGAGATTATCATTGGCTTTGTTCTAGGGCAATAGTCTCACCCAGAAACGATTCAGGGAATGAGATAAATAAAATAATTTTAGGAAAAATTCCCGGTCAAGTCAAACACTATAAGTCCATTGACACGGTGTGTAATATTGAGGATACAGTGCACTATCCTCAAGAATTTTTATATTCTTTGAGTCCTTTACATCCCCACGACCTTATGCTAAAAGTCTGCATTCCTATCATGCTTTTAAGGAACTTGAGATCCCCCAATATGTGTAATGGCACAAGGCTGCTCATAAAAGAGTTGCGGGAGAATATAATCGTGGCGATCATTCTCACAGGGCCAGCAGTGGGATAACTTGCTTATATTCCGCGGATACCCCTGATTCCGACTGATGTACCTATACCGTTTAGAAGGTTACCCCCGTCAAGGTCTCTTTTGCCCTCACTATTAATAAGTCCCAGGGTCAAACATTTTCTCTGGTGGGGATTGACCTGAGAAAGCACTGTTTTTCCCATGGGCAGTTATATGTTGGCTTATCTCGGGTTGGAACTCCTGAAAGACAATATATTTTAGTACCAAATGACAACATTACTACTAATATATCGAGAAGTTTTGAACAATTAAAATAAGTAAACTTAATGTAAATAGTGTAACTTCAAGTAATAAAAATAACAACAAAAAACAGTAACTTAAAAAACACAAAACATACAAAAACGATAAAAAAAAACAAAATAACAAAAAATAACTTCATCGTCATTTTTTTTATTTATTCCGAACTTTTAACCTGAAGTATTATTACGCAGGACAAACGGGCCGGGGCAAAAATATTTCTAACGCGGAACGGAGTCCACGGGCACTGCTAGTTCGTGAATAATCCGATATTTTAAGTTTTCCATTATTTTCGCCGTTTACATTAAAACGGCGCTAAAACAAATGAATTGCTAAATTCGAAACACAAATACACACGCCTAAATTTGAAATTTTGGATTCCTAACCAAACGCCAGATATTTGAGATCAAAGTAGTTTGACAAAACGCCAATTTCATATGAAAGGACCTAATAATAGTAAAATTAGAAGATAACTTTTTTTTAAATTAACAAATTTATATTAAAAATTATTCTAGATAAAGAAGAAGTTGACATTGATGTTCTGTGGCCTAGTGTAGTTGAAGGAGAAGGTGCCATTAAATACAAGATTTTTAAGCATTTATGGGAACAGCAGTATCATATTACTAGTGGATCGAAGTTTGGCTGTGATTACTTAGTCTATCCAGGTAGGTACTCATTATGTGACATTTAATAACTCCCTGTTTGCTATTTGATTTGGAGGAAACGTGTATGGCGAAATTAGGTTTAAAATTAAAAAAAAAATATTAATAAAAAATCACTCGGCGCATGTACGCACGTAGCACGAGCGGTTCCGTTTCTAATGTATTTTAATTGTATAGTGATGGACTAAGGCGGCTACCACTTTCCATCAGATGGACATCATAAACAAAACAGAAATAACCCTAAATGATACCTCAAGCCACTGAAAAGTGCTGCCTCTTTAAGTACCTGTGTACCATAACCTTTTTTATCTGATGCCCCTGAAAATCCTACCAGGCGCCTTCCATCCATCATCCATCAGCCTTTTAACGTCCACTGCTGGACATAGGCCTCCCCAAGAATGGGGGATAGTGCCGTAATCGCCACGCTTGGCAGGCGGGTTGGCGATCGCAGTGGATGTTGTTAATACTCGAGGGAGTGCTGCTGCCCACTCCCCCGGTATTCCCTCAGTCGGCTCTTACGACTCCCATGGGTGGAGAGGGGTGGGACAATTCTAAAGCCGGCCCCACACGGCTCACACACCAGGCGCCATAGTAAAACGAAACATTAGTGTTAGACCAGGGGTCTCCAGACTACGGCCCGCTGGTGGTTGTTACTTACTTTTATTGCTGTTAATAATAAGTTGAAGAGGAAACCACAGAATGATAATTACCCGGCTTTATTTCCTTGCAAGGTAAAACTTAACGACAGAAATTATTACGGAGAAAACTAAAATCTCACTAATCACAGTAAAACAAAAAAACATTAATGACATTTATTTATGTAAATGTGTTTTGGCCCTTGGAACATACTGAAAAAATCATTATGGCCCTAAGGCTTCAAAGTTTGGAGACCCCTGGAACACTACTGAAAAAATCATTATGGCCCTAAGGCTTCAAAGTTTGGAGACCCCTGGGACACTACTGAAAAAATCATTATGGCCCTAAGGCTTCAAAGTTTGGAGACCCCTGGAACACTCATTTCGCTCGTGATTGGTCGAAGTTCCGACGACAAAGTTCTGATTGGTCGAAATAGTAACGCGTGATTCAGGGGGTTCGAATGTAATAGTACATTGTTACCCGAGGGATGAAAGCAACTTATTTAACTACACTAAACACTAAATAAGTCTTTATCCTGAGGTAAACACTGTGCTTTTCATTACGAATACGAGGAAACTAAAAATAAAAATCATGAATTAGCTAAAGAAAAAATGGGAGACTAAAAAATTGAATTTGGAATCGCCGTTTTCCCGCCGATTTTGTTTTTTTTTCTGTGACCTGTCAGCTAAGCCGCCATTATTTTTCATTTTAATCATTGTAAAAATATAAATCTTCGTTATTTTAAAGATATAGTTGCAACTATATTAAAATAAAGTCATATAAAAAACAAGTTCTTTAATAAATACTTAACTTTATGTTATTTCAATTTTACATCGCGCTGTAATTGTACAGAAAATAGAACTGTTTTTTTTTATAATTAGCTGTCAGTTGAAATTAATTCTCCCTAGGGCTGAAAAGTATTACTTTCAACCCGCTCCTCAGGCAACCTCAGGCCTACTTTCAGAGTATGAGTAATGAAAAATACAAAATCGCATAGTGTCATTGTGATTGGCTAAGGGATTGTTGCCGACTTTCCGCGACACCAATCACAATGAGACATACGACGACGATACGATTGTGTATCATATTCTATGGGTGCTGAACACACTCCGTGTGCTTCTAATGTAAATCGAGGACTGCGTAAAGAGCTCCTTAGTCATCTTACATCACAGCACTTACTTTTTTACTCAAGCAGTGGGTAGGGGCAACCCTGCATAACTAATAATTATGTATATTATCTAATTTCAGGTGACCCAGTGAGATTTCATGCAACCTACATGGTAAGATGTATGTATAATCAAGCTGCAACTGTCAGGCCTGCTGAGTTGGTAGCATTTGGTAGACTGGCTGTTGCTGTGAATAAGTTAGCCGTTTTTGCATTTATCAATTCTTCTGATCAAGTGGATTTTCAAACACTACAATGGCATGAAAACGCTGTGAAAACTTAATAAATTATGTTAATGTTCTAAGTATATATATATATATATATATATATATATTATTGTCTATCTTTTCTTTTTGTTTAGTCGGGAAAAAATGTACCTAACCACAGACCCCGTCGTTCGGGGCAACAAACAGGGCAGTGTGGGGCCCTCACTAAATAAACTCGCCGTGTGCCGTCTCTCCGCCTTTATTGGCGGGCCACTGGAACTATGTTACATTACTTCAGTGGTATTACTGTCTATCCTACTGGTACTAATGTAGCGCGATTACTGCATAGTAGGTGTAGCTAGCCGACATCAGTACAGATCTAATCTAAAGCTGCAAAACTAATATTAATTTAATTTATCTTCATATGCGGAGTCTTATAGAGGACCTGAAAGGCATGGACCAATTTAATTACTTAAAATTTAGGTAATTTCAATCCAGTAGTGAAACAAACTATCGGTTCGGTAGCGATACGACTCGATGCATTTTGATTCGAAGCGTTTAGGCTGTAGTCCAAAAAAAGGGGAAGTACTTTTAGCTATTTTTGTTGCCGAACACAATCTCTCCATAAATATAACGGAACATCTTCCCCAATTACTGAAGTGTTCCCGACTCAAATATTGTCTGGAAATAGCAGTCGCACCAAAATAGCAGCAATTTTAGAATCTGTAACAGGGGCCACAAGAAGAAGAAATCTTAATGTCTACCAGAATTGCAAAAATAAGAACAATCCTGGTTGATGAAAGCACAGATAGAACTTGCACCAAGCACTTATGCATTCATACTCACTAGATTACACATTAACAACGAAGTCAAAGATGCTTTTCTTGCTTTAGTGCCCCTCGACGAAGCCATAGGAGAAAAATTGCATGAACATATTGTTAAACTATTTGATAACAATATTCCATACAAAGAAAATATGTTGGGTTTTTCTGCAGATGGTGCAAGTGCAATGACGGGTCGCCATAATTCAGTATGCACCCGACTCCTTTCCGACATTCCTGACTTACGTTGTTAAATGTATATGTTATACTTTTCACCTTTGCGGTTCTTATGCTTGTTCAATTCTACCAAGAGAGCCAGAAGACCTCGTGAGAAATATATATAATTACTTTAGCAATAGGCCCAAAGCGAATTGGCCTACTCAAACGTTTACAGGAGTTCCTAAACCTAAAATCGCACAAACTTTTGCACCCATGCCAGACACGTTAGTTGTCTTTACAATCAGCGGTTAAACAAATTTTAGAGCAATATGATGCACTCAAATTATATTTTACCGATGCTGCTTTTACTGACCGACTCAGCTCGGCAGATTCCATATTGAGAATGATTAACAATCCTTATAATAAATTGTACTTACAGTTTTTGGAATTTTCGCTGATTACACACACAGCATACAGTTAAAACGATCTGAACAAATTGTTGCAAAGTGAAAAATCGCAAATACAAAATTTACACAAAAACTTATGCAATACTTTTCGGAGTATATCTGAACTCCCGAATGTACAAGGAGATAATCACAGGCACTACAAACTCGTAGACGAGTTGTATCTGGGCATCAAAGTAGCAACTGGTATATCCAACCCCAGCTTAACACTAAATGACGTGAAAACATTTATTTTAACCTTCGGTGTCTTGAATTTTTCAAAGAAGGAGCGAAACAAATCAAATCACGATTCGCGATACGATTTAAGTAGCTGTAAAACAAAATAGTTTTTTGAATCTTGCAAATATCAAGCAAAGCAGCGCTTCCACGTCAATACTGCCTATTGCACAATAGTTTTCCCAAATAATACCGGAAAATTAATTACAAGCGTTGGATAATGAGTGGCGGCATTTAAGATTGAATGAAACCATATTAAAACGTAATGAAAAGGACGTGGAAAAATTCTGGTTAGAAGTGTTTAGTGCCATTAACACTCAGACTCGAAACCATCATGTCTGGGATTTTCTAGATATCTTACCTGCATTAATCAGTGGCGTATTCTGGCCTGATTACCCCTCACTCCTAAGTGCCTCGTATTGAGACAATTTAAAATTAACAATCACTTCTTGTTTATTTTTTTTATAATAGCGTCGATGGATTCATCGCGCTGCCGCTGCAGGATCAATAAAAGATACAACTCGCGTTTATCCACCTCGATTATTTACAGAAGCCGACATGAGATACACCCTCCACCGTTGAGAGCACCTCTTCACAACCGGCACTTTTGCAAAACGCTACGACTGTAGTGCTCAAATGATTACAAATGTGTTCCTTTGTGCTGGAGTACACCATAGGACGCCTACAAAAACGGTTATTTTTACGTCCCTGCAGAAAGAAGCCAGAGTGCATTTTGCTCGCTATTTTGACTTTTATCACACCATATTCCGACGAAAAATCATTCAAGTCTAGCGAACACAGTCGTCGGAATTTATAGCGTGTATACAACACTAGATAGGTATAAGCCTAGAAATGCCGATCCCAATGATAACTCGGGAAGAATAATAGTCAATATTAGTGGATGGATATGTGCTGAAGGACCAGGTGAGCTGGTATATACAAATAGACGGGAGAGCCACATGACAGTCGCCATACAAAATTGTTAGAGGAGGTGATGTTGCCTAGAGCGTGCGCAGTAGCAGTAGTATCTTAGGGATGAATTTTCTGAGGTCCTATTCGCCGTGCGCATGTAATTTAGAACTCCCGTGGGACTTTGAGGTGGAGGTGCTCGCCGAGGTGTACCGGCGGGCGTCGCAAGAGCGGGATCGAGACAATCGCCCCCTGCCCAGAGAGGTGGCCAGGTGGCAGAACGACGCCCGCCGAGCTGCTATGGCCTGTTGGAGGACACGGCTGGAGACGCCCTGGACTGGTCTTTAGACTGTACGGGCGCTCCAACCAGTGCTGGAGGAGTGGGCGGGGCGACGGCTTGGGTTTCTAACCTCCCGACTGGTGCAAGTGCTGTTGGGGCACGGTTGCGGCAGATACCTGCACATAGTCGCAAGGAGGGAGGCGACTCCGTGTTGTCACCACTGCAGCTGCGACGAGGACACGCTCGAGTCGTCCCCGGCTTCGGTCGAGCAGTGCCGTGAACTCGTCGCAGCAATAGGTAGGGGCATCTCGCTGCCAAGCGCCGTGAGAGCGATGCTCGACAGTGGCAGAAACCGGGCCGTGGTCGCTGCCTTTTGTGAGGAAATAATCTCACAGAAGGAAGCGGGCGGTGAGGGCCAGGGAGGTACCTAAATCTTCTCGCTGACCAGAACCGCCGCCTGCGACTGGGGCGGCGCAATGCGAGTTCCTTCGCCTGCGGCGTGTTGTGTTGCCCTAGCTGAGGCCGGCGGGTGGATGGACCGGGAAACGTCCACCACCTGCAATGCCTCCCGCGAAGGTGCGACGCTCCGGTAGCCGGAAGCGTTGCTCAAAGGGTACCCGAAAGTGTAAGCCACCGGTGGACCACTGAAGTAATGTCTACCAGTTCTAATGGTCCGCCAGTACAGGCGCAGAGATGGCACACGGCGGGTTTCTTTAGTGGCTGGAGGCGCGTGTGCGGTCAGATACATTTTTTCTCGCCTTAACAAAAAAGACAGTGCAGATCTGGCTATCAAAACATCCAGAAATAAACACTGTGGACAATGGCCCTCTCGATCCCAGATAACCCCAAAGAAAATGTATGGGCAATAATAGTTCAAAGATGGGACTTCAGACATGAAAGAAATAAAGCAGTACTTGTCACTGTACCTAATGAAGATTCAATTCGAGGCTCAGATTTATGTGAGACTAGTTAATTCCATGAGAAGTCGCTGTGACGCAGTCATAGACGTATGCCGAGGTGCTACAAAATATTAAAAGCAGCAGTGGAGTTAATAGTACATTGTTACCCTAGGGATGAAAGCAACTAAATAAGTCTTTATCCCGAGGTAAACACTGTGCTTTTCGTTTACGAATACGAGGAAACTAAAAATAAAAATCATGAATTAGCTAAAGAAAAATGGGAGACTTTAAAAAATTTAATTTGGAATCGTTTTTTTTTCTGTGGCCTGTCAGCTATTCAGCCATTATTTTTCATTTTAATCATTGAAAAAATATAAATCTTCGTTATTTTAAAGATATAGTTGCAACTATATTAAAATAAAGTCATATAAAAAACAAATTCTTTAATAAATAGGTACTTAACTTAATGTTATTTGAATTTTACATTGCGCTGTAATTGACTGGCTGTACAGAAAATAGAACTGTTTTTTTTTATAATTACTCAGCTGTCAGTTTAAAGTAATTCTCCTTAGGGCTGAAAAGTATAAATTTCAACCCGCTCCTCAGGCAACTTCAGGCCTACTTTCAGAGTATGAGTAATGAAAAAACATTTTACGGCCTTAGGTAAAGAAAATAGATTACATTAATTTCCAAATAAAAATTCACGATAGCCGGTAAAATTATCCAGAGGAGAGGAAGCCCACCTCCTTGTAACCCGTATAGAGATACTTAGGCAGGAGACATTATCTTCTGTCATTGATCTAATAAAAAAGGACGTCGGGTCTAGTACAAAATTCACGAAAAAAGTGTTTCAGTCATAGGTTGACTACATATAAACGTAGGTTGTGTACATAATACTAATACACATACAGACTTCAACATTCTAATTTTAAACCTTGTACCATTATAATAGTGTTAAGTTTTCTTTGCAATCATTATTTTTAATGCTCGTTTGTTTTGCCTATGATAAATAAATTATGTTGTACATTTTTTAAGTAGGTATTTATTAATTTATAAACAGTGCAAATAGAAGTCTCTTAAAAATGGATGGTAAACATACCGTGTGTAACATCGATAACAGTAAGTATGGGGATCGCCGTCACTAGAAGTGCTAGAATGTTTCAAGTATGTTCGTGGATTGTAGATATAAGAAGAAATGCATAGATAGGTTTTAAAAAAACTCCTACACCTGGAATCGAATGAAGCAAAAATAATTTAAAAAAAATATTAACACGACAAAATGATTTAATGTCAAGCAAGATAACAACACATAGCATCACGCTTGTATTCCCCGAAAGGGTAGGCAGAGGTGTATTACACACCCACGACTCGCTAGCTATGTTTAAGTCCCACGTAATAGGGGGCGAGCCTATTGACGTCTACCGTGTAAATTTCCAAACTCCGGGCTGCTACTGAGAATTTTTCTTTTTTAGGAAAAAGCTCAATAACATTGCCCGACCCGGGGATCGAACCCGAGACCTCATGATTAGCAGTCGCTTACACTATCACTACACCACCAGGCAGGCAAGATAAACTATAACTTTATTAGTCGTTATTACAACAGCTTGTAGGTGACCCTACTATTTATAGATAATTACTTTATAATATTCATTTATTAATCAATATCATAAGGACGGAACATAAGTTCCTGGTTTTCATACAGCATGCGATATCTAAATGCCGTTGCAAAAAAGGCTATGGATCCAGCAGCAGTAAACGGTGATCTAGCCGAAACGTTGTCATCCTCATCAGGAACGGTGGTAACCAGTTGAGCGACGGAACTAAACTCTAGCGGAAGGAACCTTACCTTCAACAAATCCGCGGACCTCAGACAAATTATAATTAATATAATTCATCAGTCGGGTGTTCCATGGCAGGTCGGTGTTATCGCTGTGGAAGTTATCAGCATCGATGCGAGCGTTAGTCAACGCCGTAAGCATTTCTTGACGGAGGCGTTGACGCGGAGCCCAGCCAATACAGCGCCGATTAGGTTGTGGTGCGGCGACCGGTGCTTCTTCATCCTCAGCTGGTTGCTCAATTTCCAACTGCCAGTTTTGACCAGGATCATCGTTAACCGAGGCGTTTGTCCGGAAGATGTCTTCGATTATTCGTTGTGCCAAAACGCCAGGACACACATAAGTGCCATAGTCAACGGCATTGTTAAGTAGGGGGCCGTAGAAACTGGTAATATTATTCGCCGCGGCTAGGGGCGGCTTATCAGACACAAACTCACATTCTGTGGATTCAGGTATGGCGGTATTACCAAAACCAGATAAATACCATTCAAAGAGCTTGGTGACGGCATACGGTTCACAGTTAAACGGAGTGCACAAATCAGATTCACTATTAGTTAAAATATTGCCATTCTGGCGATGAACATCTAACATTCGGATGTGAGTTAGCATACCCATATGATAGGCATGCATGGATTCAGAAACATCCTTTGCATACACATGCGAACGTGCAGGAACAGATTTGTAATCCTCTTCAACGATGCGGGCGAAGCCATATTGTGCCGTGTGGGGCCGGCTTTAGAACTGTAATGGGAGTCGTAAAAGCCGACTGAGGGAATACCCAGGGAGTGGGCAGCAGCACTCCTTCGAGTATTAACAACATCCACTGCGATCGCCAACCCGCCTGCCAAGCGTGGCGATTACGGCACTAACCCCCATTCTTGGGGAGGCCTATGTCCAGGAGTGGACTTTAAAAGGCTGATGGATGGATGGATGATTCATTTATTACATCTATACAATACATTGACGTTTATATTATTGTATCTAAATATCTTTATATATATATATAATTCTACTGTACGTGTGTCACTGAACTCCTCCTAAACGGTTGGACCGATTTGAATTATTTTTTGTATGCGTTTGGGTGACGCCCTGGATGGTTTAGATACACATTTGGACCCGGTAGGTGGAGCCACAATAGGATTTCAGGACTTTTTCTTCTATTTATTTGTGAATGTTTGAGTAAGTACCGGGATGGTTTAGATTCACATTTGGACCCGGTAGATGGCGCCACGATAGGATTTCAGGACTTTTTCTTCAATTTTTTCTAATGTAAAAAGATAAACCTTTCTAACAAATCCAAACGAAACGCCAATGTTTGGACAGGACAACGTCTGTTGGGTCCACTAGTTTACATGTATAACACTTGCACACACTACTCCGAAACATTAACGCTTTCATACATTCATCACACAAAACCATAAATAAATTATTTATTCAAGCTTTGCCGCGCGATACGCTTAATTTCACCGAGGCATTGCTATTACGGCTGCGTAGGCGCGCCGCCTTCCCGTGCGCTCGGCTTGGTTCGTATCATGTATCTAGTAGGCAAGCGAACTCCACGTCACCTGTAATTGTGTCCGAGTACGATCGCACTCACGTTTATACTAGTTTTAATATTATGTACTGTATCCTGGCTTTTAAAGGATTGTGAAGGATAGACATCGCTTTATTTCAATCACCAAACAACCGAAGCACCACCTCAACCACCTAAACAGCCAATAATGTACTATTCTGTTCTTTTATTTATGGCAATGGGTGTCGATACTTGCCGACAATTCTGCCACTGACGATTGTTAGAAGTGGAGATGCCGATAATGTAATGCGTTATTCTTATGCATCGAAAATAACATTATTACGCTGTCAACAATGTCAAAGTTGGGCTGCCGTGCTTTTTTGTTGTTGGACGTTTTTTAGGTAAAGAGCATTAAATGTATCGGCCACCGCAACATGCAGGGACAAATTTTGCAATAAAGACTCTTCAATGCCTTTACGTTTTTTTAATAAGATCAAAGCATTTTTTAACGATGTATTTTTTTTCTTGAGCCGTTTATTCATCTTCTGTAAATTATTTATTTTTCTATTTTTTATTATTATCAGCTTCTCACATGATTGAAGTTTCTTTTTTAAAACTTCTTCTCTTGGAGTGTCCAAAATAGATTCTGTATCACTAAATGATGTAGTTGGAGATTTCAAAGTTGCAATGTCTGGCTCTTGCGTAGATAAACTTGTGGTATGTATTAATTCTGGTGATATCTAAAACAAAACAGCAAATTTGCTAACAAGTTTAAAAAAATATTAATTTTAAATTTACAATATTGCTAATGTACAAAAAAAAAAGAAAATCTCATCCAACCCATCATACTTAAGTCAATTGGGATGACACTTATGGTCCTTGATCGCTTAGGTGTGTAGTTTTAAATTTAGTTAAAAAATGTGTGACGCTCCTCTCCTCTTCTTATGGAGACACGAGTCTATTATGTATGTAAATAAAAATAGGAGTACATAATAATGAATAATTAAAATTATTGCTGATATCTTACCATATTGTCAGCTGTTACCCGACTTGCTGTAGTTTCGTCAAATTCATTATTTTCTAGTGCACTTAGGTCATAGTTTAACTGTAAAGATACACCATTAAAGTTTTTAATAAATAGGAAAACCTTTTCAAACATTAGATTTAGAAAAGCACTACGTAGGTGCATATGAACACTACTTACATTCAATGTTGGTAAAGCTGATTTTTTTAGTCTTCTTAAACCTTTCTTTGTTACATACATATTTGATTCAGTAAAATGAGCCGAACAAACAAGGTGAGCTTCTTTCGGTTTAAAGTATTCCTCTCGACGCGATTCGGCTATAATACTTCTCCATCGCGAGCGACGTATAGGATCTCGAGGAAAACTAAAATAAATATACTATAGGTATAAAAATTTAATTGCAAAATTATAAAATCACATAGGTACAATGTCGGCTCTACAGAATTATTGTTCTAAATCCTCCAACCGCACCTCGTAATCCGAACGAATAAATAAATATGCGGGCTCTTTCAGATTTGTGCGCGCGTTGTGTACTTATTAGCTAACTAGCCTTTGCCCGCGGCTCCGCCGCAGACAAAAGCTAGTTTTTAAGTTATACCTCACGTTCCCGATATAGTAGCGGGATAAAATGTATACCGGTTTTTAAGTCTTATCAAGAGCTGTCAAACAAAAAAGTTGCATCAAAATCCGTTCAGTAAGTACCTAATTTTTGTGGGATGCGCGAACATACAGACAAAAAATCTAAAAAAAAAAATCGTGTTTAGATACGCTTATATATATATATATAGCCTATTAGAGTCATTTTCTTAAATATCTTAAATGTAGGTACAAACATAGCTCTGTTACAGTTATAATAGTATAGAACATGGACGTTTTAGTCCATGTTATAGAAGCAAAGAATATAGTACTCTCTATCTCTACCGAAAGTATAGAAGACAGATGACAGGATGTTTTTGTATATTTGAACTGAAGATATATTTTTACAAATAAGTAGGCAGGTAGCACGGACTTAATGTAGGTACTAAATAAAATTCTGTTTCTAGGCAAAATAATACTTGCAAATGATAAAACAATAGTCTTACTGAAAATATGATACACCATCTTCCTTTTTCACTTTATTTGAGTAGTTTTTACACGTTTTCACAATACAGTATGGCATATTGAATGTATAAAGTCAGTCGACCAAAAGAAGACTGACGCTCGATTGTACCTCTTTTGGCGTTTTGTATATCTTTTGATTCGGACACTTGAGCGCGGACGCTAGATAATAATTTATTTATCTATGGCCGCAGATTACTAAGAGATACTACGTATTCTATGGCTATGACGGGGGCAGACCATTGAGCTGTAAATAGGAGGAGGCGCTTATTTATATACCCAGTAAAAGTGACTTACTTCGGCTGTCGTCCGCCATCTTAATAGTTACGATGACAGCGTAATTTGGTTGTGTTCCGATATACACTGCGAGCACTGTAAGGTGCGATGTCAATTTAGTATACTGCGAAGTCGTTGCTTTATAGTTAACTATTCTGGTTACTGTATAAAACGGAATGCAGTCCAGTATACTGATCTGTCATTACTTTTATTTCATACAAAGTATTGGTTTTACACTGCAATAAACACAATTTCTTAACATTTGCCATGTTTGGGTATTTTTAATTTACAATATTCAATAATAATATTCCATAGTGCAAGTTGTTATATTTATGGAAGCTGTTGATCAAGTGATATCACAGTGCTCGCAGTGTATATCGGAACCCTGTTGTATGTCAGCTGTCAATTAGGGATGGAGGAAGAACCAACAACTGTCGATAAATCGATGTTTTAATAAATATTGGTATAATATCCTTTATTTTGAAAATATTTAATTTGCGCTATTTAGGTTCCAACCTACCATCCACCACTAATAATTTGTGATTTTTATTCGTCACAAATTTTTCATATAGTGTGAAGAAGCCGTCCATTTATTAATTTTGTGTGCTCAGAATGAAGTGGTGAGCAATGGCTTAGCAGCATAGTATTAAATATTCCTGTTTATTAATTTATCGAATTGATTAATCATTTGAATTATATTATTATTAGCACTCAAAGCATTTTCTTTGTTACACATCCAACCATCCATCCATCCATCAGCCTTTTAACGTCCACTGCTGGACATAGGCCTCCCCAAGAATGGGGGATAGTGCCGTAATCGCCACGCTTGGCAGGCGGGTTGGCGATCGCAGTGGATGTTGTTAATACTCGAAGGAGTGCTGCTGCCCACTCTCCCGGTGTTCCCTCAGTCGGCTCTTACGACTCCCATGGGTGGAGAGGGGTGGGACAATTCTAAAGCCGGCCCCACACGGCACTCAAGATTGTTGTTACACAAGATTAGAAAGAACAAAAAAAAAAACGGACAACCTTCTCCACTTAAACAATAGTTAGTAGCCTTTGTCCTAATCTGTACTCCAGAGTTTTATATACGATTATTGGTTAAGAAGTTACGGTGTGAAGAATTAGTAAACAAACAATTGATTTGAACGGGACAAGTAAACTAGAAGCGTCGCCACGCTAACACTCGGTTTTACCCTCCTTCCTCATTAGATGTTTCACAGGAAGGCGCAGCATAGGACGGTCTCCTGCCAGAGGACTAATGACCTGGACAAAACCGCAAGGTGCCCTTGTATGTAGTAACTAGAGCATTGGTGTAGGAATGTCTGTAAACGATCCTATGACACTTCATTATGACGGAAGAAGCTGTCGTGGTCATGTTTTAGTCGGTATTGTGGCTCATGAACTCGACACAAGAGTCAGGCCTGTATGACATCAAGCCCGACACTCCCCCTGGATCCTATTGGTACCCCAGTGACGTGCGTAAGCTTGCATTTTGGACTAATAAAAATAATAATAATAAAAGCTTTATTTATTCCTTACACATAGCTTACACTGATTCTAAACATTAATTGTAGTGTTAGTATTATACTTATTCTAGTTTGTTAGTATATGTTATTAAACTGCGTTAACGCGTTTTGTTGTAAGGACCGCTCTGGCGGTGAAAGCCTCCTCCATTTCCTTCCATTTTGCTCTGTCTCTTGCCAGTCTGCTCCAGGTATTTCCCACCGTGGCAACTATGTCATCTTTTTGATTGGCCTTCCTTTTCGTCTTTTCTTGTGAATAGGGTACCAATTAGTGATAATTCTGGACCATTTGTTCCCTAGTGATCTTTGGACATGCCCAGCCCATTTCCATTTTTGGATCATTATGGTTTTTACTATATCTTTTACCTTGGTGATTTTCCTGACATCTTCATTCCTCACTTTATCGCTTAGCCTAAGGCCCAGGAGACTCCTTTCCATGCTATTTTGACACACTTTGACCTTATGAGTGTTTTGTTGACAAATGCCATGTTTGGGAAGCATAAGTGAGACAGGGTACTAAACATGTCTGCATACCTTTAGTTTTCAGTATAACTGGTAGATTACTCTTGAATACCTCTTTCATTGCCCAATACTTGTTCCTGGTTATTTTGATTCTTCGCTCTACTTCTTTATCATTGCATGACTTGAAGGATAGTAAATGTCCCAAATAAATATAGTCTTCGGTGTATTCGATTTCTGTTGAGTCTGACTTTATAATTATGGTTTGCCTATTTGTCATTAATTTAGTTTTCTCCCAGTTAATTTCTAGACCTACTTTTCTGCTTTCTTTGCTGAGTGACTGTATCATGACTTCCATTTCTTTTGGGTCTTCCGAGAGCAGTACTATGTCATCCGCGAATCGCAAGTGCGAGAGGCGGTTACCGTGTATGTTTATCCCTCTATCTTCCCAGTCAAGTGCTCTGAATATTTCTTCGAGTACTTAGAGTTACGAAGAGTTTTGGGGATAAGGGGTCTCCCTGTTTCACTCCTCTTCCAATTTCAAAGGCAGAGCCATACTTATTTATTTTAATTCTAGCGTTACTTTTGTTGTATATTTCCTTCAATATATTGATAAAGTCGTGGTTCACTCCTTGCTTTGATAGAGCTCGCCAAATTGCACTATGGGATATAGAGTCAAATGCTTTGCTATAGTCAATAAAGCATATGTAGAGAGGTAGGTCGTATTCGTTGTATTTTTCAATGACAAGTTTCAAGGTGTGGATGTGATCTGTTGTCGAAAACCCCTTTTCAAAACCTGCCTGTTCTATGGGCTGGTGTTCATCTAAGATATTAGTAAGTCGTCGGAGTAGAGTCGATGCAAACACCTTGTAGACGCACGACGTGAGGCTGATTGGTCTGTAGTTTGATATAGATTTCGGGTCTCCTATTTTGAAAAGCAAAACGATATCTGAGCATGTCCACTGTTTAGGTATTTCTTTTGTTGATAGTATTAAATTGAATAGGTTTGTTAGTGGTAAAGTAAGAGAGTTTGTACCGGCTATTAGCATTTCATTTGAAATACCATCAGATGCTGGGCTTTTTTCTGGTTTTAATAACTTTAACGAGCATTCGATTTCATTTATATTAATATTTGGTACTTCGTCATTGTTTTGAGAAACTCTTTCCTCGGCTAGTTTTTCCTGGTTTGTGATATCTTGTGATGCATACAGTTGCTGGTAAAAGTTTGTGGCTATGTGCATGATCCCATCTCTGCTCGTAACTATAGATTTTTTCTCGTTTTGAAGCTGGTTCATTACGTGTTTTGAGTTGGCTAGATATTTATACGCCCTTTTAACTGCTCCAGATTTTCTAATGTGATTCTCTATAATTTTGACTCTATATTGTCTCATATTTTTCTTAACCCGTCAACTGACAGGATTATTATTTACTATTATTTCAACAAGTTCTAAACGAGCGTTAGACTCCCGGGAGTCTTACACGTGCCGGCCAATAGCGCGCCAAGGCCACGCGGCGCCGCGAGAGGCCACGCGTCGCAACGGGTGGCCGTATTTTTCTAAAAAAAATCTAAAAAAAAAACTACTTACCCATTGTTGAAAAATCCATGTTTATTGTCAAGTATAATAACTATTTTATGCACTAAAACACTTAAAAACACTATCCACTAATTATTATAATAACACTGACTTTATAAAGCGAAAACTTTTCACAAACTTTAATTTTATTTCACTTTCGCGTTGAAATCTCGACTTTATTACCGTCCCGTTCGAGTCCATTGACGCAACTGGCTGACGTTTACGTTTGGGATTTATTTCTCGTTGATACAGTATATATAGGCTTAGGCAAAAATCATGAACAGCTTGTAGAATGAACAGTCTGTATCGGGCAAAAATTTTAGAGTAGATAGCATTGAAAGTTAAGGAGTAGGAAATAAATTTTTAGCGCCAAATTTTTTTGCGACCGCGCGCGCGGCTCGGCCCTTTTTTTTTGCGATGTTGACTCTTATTGCAAGCTTTGGAGATTCTTTTGGACTTTTTTATCAATTGTCGAGGTCATTGATCCGAGACTCCCGGGAGTCTAACGCGTTTCAAGCGATATCTGTTTATTTATTTGTCTATATAACTTGCTAAGTTGAGTTTTTTCACGTTTTGTTTTATTGTGCTTGTTTTTTAAATAGTATCGCTGTTGACTAAGTTCTATAATTTCTGTTGTTATTATTGCTTTCTTCCTATTGTTATAGTTTGATGATGCAAACTTGATGCTAGCACGTTTAGCGCTCTGTAAGATTGTATTCTCTATAATGTCGTAGTAGTTCTGCACAGATATTGTCGTGTCTGGCTCTATGAATTTGTTGATTTCTGCGGTGTATATGTCGTAGTCAATTTGTTTTCGTGCCATTGTAAAGAAGTTTTTACGTGGTAGGTGCCTGCGATCGATATTGATTGTTATTCTAACCATGCGGTGGTCACTTGGGTGGTGTATGCTATTTATCACACTGCAGTTTTCTATAATGTTCGGTTTATTTGTGGTAATGAAGTCTATTTCGTTTCGAGTATAACCGTCATGTGACATCCAAGTCCATCGTAGTTTCCTGGATTTTCTAAAGAGCGTGTTAGCTATTTTCAAATTATTCTGAAGGCAGAATTGAACAAATCTTTCACCTCTCTTATTTCTTTTACCGTATCCGTAGCTGCCCATCACTCTGTTCTCGCCTTCTGCTGGTTGCCCAATTTTGGCATTCATGTCCCCAAGAAATATAAAATTTGGGTTGCTTTTTTCTAATAATGTACCTAGGCTTGTGTAAAACTCTTCTATTTCTTTTTCGCTTGCTTTTTGGGTAGGTGCGTATGTTTGACCGATACTATACAGTTTTCCATGCAACTTGATGTGAATTAAAGCAACTCTATCTGTTATACCGATAAAATCAAGGACCTCTACTGACAGTTGTTTTTTAACTAGGAATCCTACTCCATATTTGCCTTTAGTGTGGCCATAGTTGTAAAGGTAGTAATCGACTCTGTCTTTTATTTTAAAATCTTGTCGTCTCGTTTCACTAATGCCTATTATATCCCATTTTAGTGATGATATAGCGTGCTCCATTTCCAATATTCTTGATTCATTTGCTAGGGACCTTACATTGAAGGTGGCAATGTAGAGCTTATTATTTTTTCTTGTTTTAGTTATTGGAGAGTATTGGGAGACGTAATACGTTTTTTCTTTTTAATTTTTTGGTGTTTGTTCGTCTTGCGAGAGGAGGCGGCGTTGATTGCTATACTGCGTTTTGATCATGATTGTCTTGCTGGTTTGACGGGTTGTTTGTATGTTTGTTCACTAAGTAATTTAGCATACTAGGCTTAAGGACTCCTTCTGTAATGCTAGATGATCTTTGAAATGAAATATTTCCGGATCGATTCCTCTCGTTTGTAGTAGTATATCTAAACAACTACTACTTTAATAGAAACTAAGTATATCAGGAAATTTAATATTTCTGAACGGATAATTTAGTTATGACGATTAATTTTATTAAGGATCTGAGAGTTTTCTTTAATAATTGTGTGTAAAATAAATATAAAAATGTGATCATGAGGGATATCAGCAACTTTGCTCATACATTCATTTTCTTCCACAACTTCAAAGGCCTCCAATTGCGCAGAAGTTTCATTTTTCACGTACTTGTAGGCGTTGCGGATTATTACTTTTTCAGTAACAGTGAAAGCTTTTCGTGGACGTTTTTTTCTTGGGGACAAGAAAACATCCACGTCTTTTTGTGATGTACTTGGCTGAGGATCCATTTTGATGGAAAACCAAAACAAATATATTCACTCAAAGTTCACAAAAAACTATGAACGTAACAACAAACACAACGTAACAAAACTTTAACAAAAACCCAACAAAATAACAAAATATCGATTCGCAATGAAACAAGATATTCGTGCAGTTAGACAGGGAGAATGAAGCCGAATGACAAGATAAACAAAATGGCGATAGTTGCACGAGTGCGCATGGGTTTCCAATACAGAAAACTATCTAGGCTCTTTTATAATAAGTTTTTTTTTAAATATAAAAAACAAAAATATTAACTTTCATAAAATAAAGCAGCGGTTACTAATTAATAAATAATTATTATGAATAATGATGTATTTTTTTAAATAAAAATCAATAATTTAGTCTTTAATTGGCACACCAATATTATGATTACATAAACATAAATCGTGATCGTTTATCGATGTTTGTGTTCATCGCTATACTTTTAATATGTGGTATCATTATTTTACAAAATGACAGTAGCTAATGTCAAATGTGGAATCAAATTATAATTCCGACTATAGTTGTCGTAGTACCTCACTTTCAAATCTTTTTCTCCTAATGTCATCACATCACAAACTTATATAGGTATGTTTGGAGAATTAACGTCTATACCGAGGATTAAATTATTATTTATTTTTTTATGCTTTTTACAACCCAAATCTATTCAATAGTGTTATGCCCTTAATTTTCTGTTTGTTTAAAAAGAATGCATGCCTGATTGATCTATCAACCACTAGCTCATATGACTGAATGGATTGGGTTGCAATTTAACACACATAGATATAATTATAGGTACATGTAGATAAAGGCTCACGCAATTAAAAAAAACCTTTTTACTCATTAGTTTATTAATTATAAATAACTATCCTCATATCGAATAGCTATGCCGCAATGTTGTGCAGTTCCGTTTTGTTCTAGTCCAGTGCAATTACGGAAATTAATGGAAAAAAAACATAAAATTATGTAGTTTTGGGATTATGAAGGATCGATAGGGGGGTGTATTCTGAGCATATATTCCAATTTAAGGGATTCTGGCGAGGTCAGCTCAAGGTCATTTCGATGAAAACGCGTTTAATTCGATATCTCGAGAGCGGTTAGTGTTAGACAAAAAATAGTAGATACCTATTCTCTTCTAAATTAAAATTACTAAGTAAATTAAAGAAATTATAATTTATGTCACAAAGCCCGCCAAAACCAGGGAAAAGTTAATGATATGGGACCTCACGCGACACAAGCGCCTCTAGTGGCAAGTTCACACGCGATAGTCCCCATTAGGCTGATGGTTCTGCCAAAGGCTTTAATAAATAAATATAAAAAAGTGGATATAATTAATGTGCTACCGAAGCTAAGGTTAATAGTCTTATCTTATAGTGCCGAAGCAAGTATTTTTCACTGTAAAAATAGTCTTCGTCGAGTTCTTTTCTTTAACTATCTTCCTTCAAGAAAGACCTGACTTCTAGGAATCGATCTTGTAAAAATAACACTATAACCATTGATATTAAATCCTAGATACACAGTTTCGAAGAAAAGAATCGTCCAAAACTGTCGTCAGTTGTACATAAGTAGTTATAGTTATGATATAAATTCATTCTTTCCAAAATTCAACCTTACACGTATGGTTTAAAGTTGCATTTACAAAGCATTATGCAAAAAGCACTAAAATTTTACGACCAAAATTTCCGGGCAGGAACAAGGACAGAGTGGAGACGAATATTTTTTTATAATTTTCATGTATGAACATTTACTTAGTTTATTACTAACTAACTTATCATCACGCCATTTCCCTTGCGGGGTAGGCAGAGAGAACAGAGTGCCAAGAGGCTCTATTCTTGCATACATCTCTCGATACCTCACCATTCCGTTTATTAAAAAATTAGTTTATCAAATTTGTTTAATTTATAAATGTGTTCCAAACTCATATTTATACTTTTATCTGATCGTATTAATATGCTTTAAGGTAGAATATTTATTTATATATAAATAAAATAAAACTCGTAAATATAAATTTTAGTTTTTATTCCCAATTTAGTAATTCTAATACTATTAGTAGTACCCAGATCTATTCTAATCTTATGTATTATGACGCCATAACCATTGACAATACAGTAGTAGTAAGTAAATCAATTT
This sequence comes from Leucoma salicis, assembly GCA_948253155.1. Lineage (NCBI taxonomy): Eukaryota > Metazoa > Arthropoda > Insecta > Lepidoptera > Erebidae > Leucoma > Leucoma salicis. Next base: position 19,169,834 of record OX411818.1, read on the forward strand.
TCTTGAAATAAATGAAGCTTATTGTAGAGTTGTCTTTTTGAATTAGATTTCAGCTTTTCTGTTGTTTTTTTTTGCGATATAATGTAAACTAACATCTATAAATTTTTCTATAATAGCTTTTATAAGACTAATTTTATGATTAAAAAGAGCAGGTTATTGAAGGGAATGAATAACAATACCAGAAAATATATTTAAATTTAATGTACATTTTAAAACTAAGGAATACAAATAGGCCTTGGTTGTGTTTTTTGACCACATATGCGCTGTTCTCGTCTTATTATCTCCTCGGTTTTATTACATACAGTATATTCATCTTCACTAGCGTAACATAGCGAATTAATAAAAAAGAAAAAAAAGAATACATATTTATAAATAATTTAGAGCAAGCTTTATCTATCATCTGTTTTTTTTTCCTAGGGACCCACCCTAGGAAAACTAAAATAAAAATCATCATATAAATGACAATGTTATTAATAATAAAAATTTGTAAATAAAACAATGTCAACTAATTACTTAATATATATAAAAAAAATACATTCAACACGGTGACTCTATTATGCGATGCGTTGAAGTATGAGCATAGTTCGAGACTGCCTTTGTTTTAATACATACTCTATTTGACTGGTTCATAGAGGGATCGTCGGTAATTTGAAACAAAATATATTTTTAATCTATATTTTTTAGCATTTGTCATGCTCCGCAACTTTTTAAAGTATAAATTATTTGCGAATAAGGAAAAAGAGATTTTTTGTACTAGCGGGAATCGAACCCGCGTCTTTTCCAATCCGGGGAAGTGCTCTGAGCCACTGAGCTATAGTACAGGTCTTTCGACCATCCCAATATCCTTATCACATTTGTCTTTACGACCAACGCCATCTATCGGAAGCATTTACATGCATTAAACCGATATAGGAAGTTTAATTTTGAAATTAAAATTCATACTATTTGACGGCGCGATTTTTTAAACATTTTTAATCTATATTTTTTAGCATTATATATATAAACTCTTGTTCCAGTGGAGTATACTATAGATCCAATGAGATAGGAAACAGAAGGAGGCGCCATTATCTTCATATTTTACGAGTATACTTACCTAGACAGAGCGAAGAAAATTCTTTGACATGTATGAGCGAGAACACAAGATACAATTTACTGGTGCAAAAAACAGACAAAGATTTTTGTCTTTGTCGCCGTGGCCAGTTTTCGGTATTGTCACGATGTCAAAATACTTTGTCTGTCACAATTCAACTGACATAATCGAAGTAAGACGACAATATGCCTTGTCGATAAAGTCAAGCCCTAGTGTATATGTACCTAAAAATTTTAAACTAAAATCTTGCAAATATGTAACAATGCGATATATTTCTATGTAAAACAAACTGCCTCGGTGGTGTAGTGGTAGTGTATGCAACTGCTAATCATGAGGTCTCGGGTTCGATTCCCGGGTCGCGCAAAAATTTATTGAGCTTTTTTCCTAAAAAGAAAAGGTCTCAGTAGCAGCATAGTGTAACGAATACTAATAGTGGTTCAACTCCTTTGTTATGCCGCAAAATACCTACACTGCTGTCTCGACGTCTAGTACCTAAAAATATGCAAGGGTTGTCACAAAAACATTATTTTAGATAGTACCTAATATTTTTACATTTTATTTTATATGTATTCTTCGTAATAATTTATTTTTTGATTATATTAGTTTATATTTCTATACAAACATACCCATTACGTCCCGTACTTTCACCTAATTTGTCGTGGTTGAAACAAAGGCTTGTGTCTATGCAGTCATCTAATTTCACTATAAAGCGGCATCTCAGGTATTCCGCTGATAATATTGGATGGGGATTAAACAAAATAAATAAAACAGGTTCAAAATATAAATTCGTTCTGTTTATTCAACACCGCCTTGTTACAGATGTGTAACCGACAAATATTTACGACGTTTATTATTAGGTGTTTTTAATTGTCTTTTGTTGAATTTAATTATATAATTAATTCTCATCCTTATTTATATATAATTCAATCAAAAATCGTTATGGAAAGCAATCACATGGTTGTGAGAATTCAATAGCACTTAAGGTGTCATACAATCTTTTCCCGATATTTTCACCAACGAATAAATAAAAGATTCTTTAAAAACGAGATAATAGTAAAAGAAAATAATTTTAGTGTGTTGTTTTGTTGCTGCGTGAACACCAAATAAACATGCAACCAATTACAGTGATGAGTGACACGCCTGATTGGGCATACCGGTATGCAAGCGAAGCCGACCGGTATTACCGCAGACGTCGCGGGCAGGGGGGGGGGGGGACTCCGCTCTCCTTCGTAACTCACTTCATCGTTGCTCTGTCTAGTCGCTGAGTTGACTCACTATTAGTATTTGTTACACTATAGTAGCAGCCTGGAGTTTGGAAATGTGCCCGGTAGACGTCAATAGGCTCACCTCCTATTACGTGGGACTGAATAATAGGTGGTGAGTCGTGGGTGTGTAATACACCTCTGCCTACCCCTTCGGGGAATACAGGCGTGATGCTATGTTTAAAATATAAACGGTAACAATGAAATTGAAATTAATCCGTAACTGTAACAGAAATATCAGTAATTATGACCTAAAAAAAAAGTAGTATTATGTATGATATCCGTAATCTGGTACCCATAGCACAAGCGTTAAGCTTAGTTTGGGACCAGAGGACATTGTGTGAAATGTCCAAGAATATTTATTTATTATTATTATCTCAGCTTGAGCTGCAACACCTTGATGCTCCAGCGCCGTTATTCTCATGGGCCCACGATAGGGTAACGAATGCCAAGCACGTAGCTACGCCTTAGCAATACCCAAGTATGTATATAGGATTTATATTCTTACAACAATTAAATCTAATAACAATGTATATTAATAAACATATAAAGAAACAAAATATATATAAATAAAATAAATGAGTAGCAATAAATAAAATAGTTGAGCAGTCAAGCACGAGCAATTAATATGTCATATTAATATCTAGAGCATTAGACATACTAGGCCATTTAAACAAACAAAGTGTGAAACAGAAAATGATAATCAGAGGCGGCATATGAACATAGAAATACAACTAATAGGCTAAACTAAGTAGAAAATTACGAATCTGATATTAATTAAAAATTACAATATTTTATATAGTTACAAAGAAAACCGAGGAGTAGATTATGAGCACTCACGTATCGGTAGTAGACTGCAATATTGTATACACACACTTTAGGAGGCACATATACGAGCAATGCTATGGCATGAGTTTTGGTTCACTTAGCCAAATTTCTTTTAATTTAATTTTAAATGCACGCCATGTTTTCAAAGAAAGCAGAGGGGGTTTAAAGTTTTTACATTCCAGCACCGAGTGGCAGCGAACTTGAAACTTCCCCGAAAAGCATCTGTGCGATGTTTATTTGTTAGCAGAAGGTAAGAGGATGCCCTGGTTTTGTATTGATGTCTCTCGAGACCACGACAATTTGGTGTAGAGATAGCTTGGTTTCTTATCTCGTATAATACCAAACAACAAAATCGTCAGGTGGAGCTTTCTGCGAGCAGAAATCTTCAAGATTTTGCTATGCATTAAAAAAAGGGGTAACATGCGACCGTGGACGTCATAACAAAACCGAGCACATATAGTGCAAGTTGTTATATTTCAGGACGCTGTTGATTACGTGATCAAACCACTGAGAGCACCTTACCTCGAAAACGCCAGTGCTCACAGTACAAAATTGGCGACGATTTATGACGTCATATATTTCCCTAGAATACTGCGGCAGTATACAGTCAGTCTATAACGGAACGATTTTTCTCCAGTATGAGCACTGGACAGAGCTCGCAGTGTATATCGGAAAACAGACATTATCTGTTGGCGGTCAGTTAGGGATGCCGAAAGAACCAAAAACTATCGATATATCTCGTATCAGTGTTTTAAAAAAAATTTATATATCGAAAAATTAGGGATATTTTTGCGCTCTTGGAACCTAGCACCACAAATAATTTGTGATTTTATTCGTCACATATTTTCATATAGTGGGAAGAAGCCATCCATATATTAATTTTCTGTCCTCGGAATGAAGTAGTGAGCAGTGGCTTAGCAGCATAGTATTAAATATTTTTTTATTAATTTATCGAATCGATTAATCATTTGAATTGTATTATTATTAGCATTATTATTTTTGTTACACATGATTAGAAAGAACAAAAAAAAACTAACAAATATAAAATATCAATAGAGTAACCAAAATAGCCAGCTCAGTTTTTGTTGTGCTAAGCACTGATTTTCAGCTGGCCCCCCTACACTAAACCTTCAACTTAACTTATTATAATATATAGTTATAGTCAGTTTTTTAGAATGATTACTTTACTCTATGAGTCAGTTTTTCAAATTTGACACACATACCTTTGTCCGGCCAAGAATTTATTGATCGGATTCTCGCCCCGGAAGTGTTAGCGACTAAACTGTTGCAGAATTGTAGTGCGATTTATCTGTTTAGTTTTGTTTTTCGTGAGTTTTTCGGCCTAAGTGGTTTCTGTGTAGTGTAAAATTAGTCGGTAAGGTGTTGGTAAGTGTTTTTTGTTTGTGTAAGTCCTACTAGCGTGTTTGAGGTTAACCTCAAACATGCTTTGTGACGACCCGTTGACGCCTCCCCCTGCGCCGGATCCCCTGGATCCTCCTGATCCTATGATAACGAATGTAAACGCGCCAGTTTCTGGAACGAAGAGGCGTATTCAAAGCGACGAAGATACTCCTACTAAAAAACAAATAACATCTCCGGACCTAACTGTACCGTCCATTCAAACAGTTTACATTCACCCTTCCTATGCTATTGGTGCTGCAAACGCTTATTCCAATGATGACAAGGGACCGTTTATTGTACATGTTGCTCGCAGCTCCCCTGATCCTGCAGCTGGCACTTCTATCCGCCCCATCAAGTTTGGACAATTTTTAACTTCTCATAAAATAAAGAACGTAGTCCCCGGTGGCGTCAAAAAAGTCGGCCGCAATAAAGTTTCAGTTGAATTTTCTACAGCAAATGATGCTAATGCTTTTTCCACGTCTCCTATTCTTCCTCTCTGTCAGTTTAACGCATCTATTCCTATTTTTAATGTCACCAGAATGGGCTTGGTGAGACAGGTACCCACTGATCTGTCTATGGACGATTTCGCGAAGGACGTAGTAATTCCCCTAGGATGTGGTAAGGTGTTAAAAGCCCGCCGTCTTAACAGAAAATGCTTTGAGGATGGTAAGGTTACTTGGGTACCCACTCAATCTGTTGTCATCACTTTCCAGGGTCAGTCCCTCCCCTCTAGAATTTTCCTGTATTACACTTCCCTTCCGGTTGAAATCTACCTCTACCCCACCATCCAGTGCCACTCCTGTTGTAAATATGGACATACAAAGGCACAATGCCGGTCAAAACCAAGGTGCTTCCGCTGCTCTAAAGAGCATATCGGTGAGTCCTGTGAAACACCAGAATCTGAGGCAATATGCCTGTATTGCTCTGGGCGGCACTTTGCAACAAGCAAGGATTGCCCCGAACAACACAGACAAAAATCAATAAAATCGGTTATGGCTCAAGAATGTGTGTCATACGAGGAGGCCTGTTCCCAGTTCCCACCTGTGGCACGCTCCTACTCCGAAGTAGCCAAAGAACTCTTCTCCCAACCTATGACCCACAAATCCTCATCTGACACATCCCCATCCCACCCCCATAGATCCCAGCCCACTAATTCCTATGTCAAAACCACATATTCCACTCCTAAACCTAGATTTTCCCCGGGTAAATCATATGATAAGGCTACCCATAACTTAATAGTGTCCGAACCTAGGCCATCAATGCCTAATGGCTCTGCTCTTGGCAGTGGCCACCCAGGCTTCCAACCTGATATGATAGACTTCCTTTTAAATGTTCTTATTGATTTCATCTTACAAAATCCTTACCAAATACCGTCCCACGTTGCCTCTAAATTTTCCCAAATCTCATCCATCTTTTCCAAAAACGGATCCAGTCGTCGTGATTCAGTGGAACAGTCGCAGCATACAAACAAAAAAGCATGAGCTGTACCACCTAATCAACTCTTATCAGCCATCGGTCATTGCTGTCTCTGAGACATGGCTGAGTCCTGGTGCACGTTTTAGTATACCAGGATTCTCATGTCTTAGGGATGACAATGCCAATGGTTATGCTGGGAGTGCTTTAATAATAAAGCACTCTGTACCTTTTTCCCAAATCACCATCCCCTCCCATCCCCCTGACTTCAACATTGTTGCGGTCAGATCCTTAGACATATCTTTTGTTTCAGTCTATATTCCTCACCCTAAATCTTCTATAATCCCAGATATCCTTTATGTCTTATCCGGTATCCCTTCCCCCATGGTTGTCATGGGGGATTTTAATGCACACAATACCTCTTGGGGACATGGCTATACAGACCTATTTGGCCATTCACTTCTGGACCTCTTTGATGAGGCTAATTTATGCCTCCTCAATGATGGTTCCCCCACCCGAAGAGTCCTACCTTCCCAAAATCCGAAAAGTGCTGTTGACCTCTCTCTCTGCTCTCCTTCTCTTCTTCCAAGCATATCTTGGAATATACTCCAATATACCTATGGTAGTGACCATTTTCCTATCACCATGTCGATTTCTACTCTGAATAGAGTCTATCCATATTGTAACCCCTCTCCTACCATTAAATATAGGCTCGCTGGAGCCGACTGGTCACTTTACTCAGACACCCTAGACCGTAAGCTGGAGGCTAGTCTCCAGATCGTGTCTAACTCCCCTCTTTCTTCCTACAACACATATATTGACTGTATTATTTCTTGTGCTTACCTTCACATCCCTCGCAAGAAACCTGCAAAAGCCTTCAGAGTCTCTCCTCCTTGGTGGGATTCTGAATGTACAGCAGCAGTTATCGCACGTCGCGAAGCTGAGAGAACGTATGGTCAGTGTATGTCTGTAGAAAATTTCCAAGCATATAAGCATTCAGCGGCAAAATTCAAAAGACTAGTGAAAAAAAAGAAACGTCAAGGATGGTTAGGTTTCTGTGAGAATTTATCCCCCAGAACCTCTCCATCCCTCATTTGGAAACAAATTAGGCGCTTTAAAGGCTCCTGCAACCGTGATAATCCTTCAGCCAATGATCCTTCATCATGGCTAGAGGCCTTTTCGGACAATCTTGCCCCCCCTTCTGTTCCCTGTTCTTCCTCCGTCCCTTCCGCTCTCTTTTTTCTTCCCTCAACAAACCACTTTGATTCCCCGTTCACTACCATGGAATTAACCCTTGCTCTTGAGGGCCTCTCAGATTCTGCTCCAGGTATTGATGGCATCCCATACTCCTTTCTGACGAAATCCTCCGAGTTATCCAAAAACATATTTCTCTCCCTGGTTAACTCCTTTTTCGACTTTGGAATAGTTCCAGATCAGTGGAAATCCCAAATCATTATCCCCATTCTTAAACCTGGTAAGGACCCTCTTAATCCTAGTAGTTATAGACCCATTGCTCTATCCCCAACCCTTTGCAAAGTCACTGAGCATCTGGTGAAACAACGCCTTGAGTGGTTGACTGGTAATGGTTCCTTACTCGCTGGGTCTCAGTTCGGGTTCAGGAAGGGTATGTGTACCATTGACAGTCTAAGTATCTTAACCTCGGATATCCGGATTGCTTTCAGAGAAAAAAAATATCTAGTGGCGGTATTTCTGGACATTACGGCAGCTTATGACAGCGTCTTACTTCCGGTTCTCAGGAGTAAACTCTCACAGCTGAGATTCCCTGAGAAGTTAGTTCGTTTTGTCCTTAGCCTGTTAGTGGAGAGATCGGTCCTTGTCAAGTCTAGTTCTGGTTTTCTTCCTCCTAAGAAGATTTGGAGGGGCCTACCCCAAGGCTCTGTCCTTAGTCCACTTCTCTACAGCCTATATACGCACGATCTTGAGCGAACTGTTGACTCCTTTTGCGAAGTCCTGCAGTATGCGGATGATCTTGTGCTATATGTCACTTCATCTTGTATAGAAGAAGCCTCCTCCCGTATTAATATGGCCCTGGGATACCTTAACGACTGGTTGGATGATCATGGCCTATCCCTCTCTCCATCTAAAAGCTCGTCCATTGTTTTCACAAAAAAAAGAGCTATCCCACCACTAAACATTTCAGTCCAAGGTTCTCAGATCCCCCAATGCAACTTTGTTAAATTTTTAGGCCTTATGTTGGATACTAGAATGACCGGCTTCCATCACTTCTCAATGATATCTGATAAATGCGAAAAAAACATTAATATCCTGCGTTCCCTTTCCGGAGTCTGGTGGGGCTCCCACCCTTATTCCCAGAAACTTCTGTATAATGCTATAATTCGAAGCCACCTCGACTATGGCTCATTCCTACTATCCCCCTGTAACAAACTAAATTTGGATAAGTTTGACAAAATCCAATCCAAGTGCCTGCGCATTATCTTAGGGGCAATGAAATCGTCCCCCATCAACGCAATGCAGGTGGAGTGTGGTGATCCCCCTCTGTCAGTGCGCAGGCAATTCCTGGCCGATAGGTTTCTTTTCAAGATTGTTCAAAATTCAAACCATCCCTTACTCCCTAAACTCCAAAAACTTCTCAGTCTTTATCAGAATCATGATAATCTCCCTCTCCTACTTCTCAGCTATAAAACCTTCTCTCATCTCCCCAACCCGGTTATTCAGTACCCAACAAACCCACTGTATCTTATCCCATATGATGCTCTAGTTTTCCGTCCAAACGTCCTTCTGTACTTCGGCATTGACAAAGAGAGTCCCGATGCTGGAAGCACGTTCAATAGTCGCCTTAACCAGCATTATCATGGGTGGCATCACATTTATACTGACGCTTCTAAATTATCCTCAGAAAGTGCAGTTGGCACTGCTGTGTGGTACCCCTCCAGCAAAATTTGCCTTAACTTCAAGTGTCCTCCCTCCACCTCGGTCTTCACTGGGGAAGCCATAGCCCTCCTAGAAGCCATACTCTTTGTCAAAGCCCATAATCTTAATAACTCCATCATTTTCTCAGACTCTAAGAGCTGCCTCCAATCAATCCTATCTAACCCTTTTAGATCCGCTCCCTTGTATCCCATTATGTTGAAAATTAGGCTGGTCCTCTTAGAGTGTCATAATCTCAACATCAATGTTGTCCTCGCTTGGATACCTGGTCACACAGGTATCCCAGGCAACACAACAGCAGACGCCTGCGCCAAATTGGCTGCTCACCATGGCACTCTAGAGCATTTTCAAACATATTCCCATGACCTATGTCTTGTTGCCAAATCAATTATGTCGAAATCATGGACTAATATGTGGAACTCTACAAAGGTAGAGAGGGGCAAACATTATGCAAACATACAACCAGATATTCCCAACACTCCATGGTTTTATAAATTCCGGAAGTCCAATAAGTTGGCTATCTCCACAATATGTCGACTAAGACTAGGCCATTCCTGTACTCCTGTGTTCCTTGCCAAGCTCAGGATTAGGAGCACCGCACTGTGTGAGTGTGGTCTGGACGAAGGAGACGCAAACCACATCTTTTTTGCTTGTCCCAAATTTCGTTTCTCTCTCTTTGATCTCCTCCCCCGATCTGTTCCTCGTCCTATCTCTTTGAAATGTCTGCTTTCGGACATCTTTTCCCCTCCAATTAATAATGCCCTGTGTAAATTTGTAAATAGAAACAATATAAAACTGTAAATATATAAATGTCATCACTAACTTTTCATGTTTCTAACATCAATTTGTTCGTTCTACTAACCATTAACAATGTGCTGTCTTATATGTTGTCCTGTCATTTATTTCAGTAAACCACCTCGGTCATATCTAAACCTGTCCATTAAACCGACCAAATTCTGCTTCAACCGCTGCATTCTCTTCCGTTTACGACACTACCACAACGGACTTTGGCGGAATTGGGTCCTGCGGACGCAAAGCCAAAAGATAAAGAAGAAGAAGAAGAAGAATTTATTGATCGCTTGAAGGACTGATTACATCACAGAACAATATTACTCAAGAGATTACATGCTTCCTTAGCGATGCCTGCCATATTTGGGTCTAATGCAGCATTTGTAGTTATTTCTACTCCTTCTGTTTCCTAGCTCAGTGGCGAAAATGCCCAGCAATGGAGCCAAAGAGTATGTAATACCTACGGTAAATGGAGCCAGTATTAGTGACAACTCAACTATAGAAAAATAGTGATGACAAAGCAAAACACTCAAAATCAGCTGATCGATCATAGATATTATAGATAAATAAAATAACTATACTGCACTCTGCAGTTGGTTAAACTATGTTTTGGAGAAGGGGAATGTCTTTTTGTGTTGTATATAAATAATAACTAAAATAAAGTCAAAGTTTATTAATGTAAAATAAGGAATTTTAACAATTTACCGCTACTATTTGCTACTACACTGATAACTTGTACCTACTGTAGTTATTTCATTGTCAACAAAATTGATCTTCCCTGTCTTCCTAGAAAGTTATATAATATTTTTCCTATATACCTAGACTAGAGAATGGCAGCACGTACAGTAGCAGTGGGTATGTTTATATTTTATTGTTTTATAATTAAATTTTTGTTATTATTATTATCTAGCAATGTGTAAAAACCGGCGAGTGTGTATGAAGAGAGTTATGAATGTTGAGGAAGCGAGAGATGGATGCAAGAGCCTCTTGGCACTCTGTTCTTCTGCCTACCCCGCAAGGGAAATGGCGTGATGATAAGTAAGTAAGTATCTAGCAATTGTTATCGAAAAATATGCTTTCGTAATCATTTAAATATTTAACCAAAGCCTTACACGACACGAGTTGCTACACCTTATGCAAATTACAGGGGCAGTAGCCTACGTATTAATTATAAAAGCCCAGATTTTAATGTGGTAATATACTTGCTGTTATTTACGCGAATCTTACACATTATGAAATAAAACTACGTTTACAGAATCGACACATTGTTGTAAAGTATACACTCTCACAAAAGATCTCTGTGAAACAATGGTAGGTGCTTCTACTATTGCTTTTCATATAACGTTTGTATGGGTTCATAGGGCGCAGGAGTCCCAAAATTGTAAATTCCATAAATATAGTTTTATTTCATGTTACAAATTTTAATTTTTAAAATACATTATCAAGCATTTATGTAAATTGTTAAAACTATATATAATAGATTTACAGTTAATATTACTAGACAAATAATACAATATGCTGTGTGAGGCCGGCTTTAGAATGCTTAATGGGAGTCGTAAGAGCCGACTGAGGGAATACCGGGGGTGTGAGCAGTAGCATTCCCTCGAGTATTAACAACATCCACTGCGATCGCCAACCCGCCTGCCAAGCTTGGCGATTACAGCACTATACCCCCAATTTGGGGAGGCCTATGTCCAGCAGTGGACGTCAAAAGGCTGATGGATGGATGGTTGGAAATAATACAATATTCTATAAGATGCACTTTGGAGATTGTTCCCAGGAATTATATGATTTGATACCACCATCACATTTCCACCATCGGACGATCAGAACAATGGCGGAAATCCCATCTTTCTTAATTAAACAATTCACATCATTGTTCATAATATGCACAGCAATGGAATGGAATAAGTTGCCAGCTTCGGCTTTTCCATCCAATTACATTGTAATTGTCATTGGGTGTCTTCAAGGCTAGAGTAAATAGGTTTTTGATAAGCTAGTGCATCTTAAGTACCATTCTAGACTACTTATATTTCCACTTACCATTATGTGGGGTATAGTCAAGTGCTAGCTAAAAACATGCAAAAAAAAAGCAAATGATGGCTTAGCATCCCCAAGGAGATGGTAATGAAGACAATCAATGATCCTGGTCTTCAGTAAAAAAAATCACCAGTCCACATTGTAAAGTCTTAGTTATAGTAAAGTATCCTTATTTATATTAAAATACGTCTGATATAAAGTATTAAATTGATACAAATTTCTCTATTACGTGGAACTTAAACCTAGCTGGTGAACCTTGGGTGGGTAATACAGCTCTGCCTACCCCTTCGGGGAATACAGGCGTCATGCTGTGTACAAATTATTAAGTAATAACATAAAATATGTTTATATTAAGGTGGTGGAACAGGCTTCATTGGGAGTCATTTAGGAGAGCTCCTTAAACAGAAAAAATACAATGTGGTAAATGTAGCTCGTATGCCTGGCACCAACAACATTTCTTGGTCTACACTGGAGTCACAAGGACTGCCGAATCAAACATGTGCAGTTGTTAATCTTGCTGGACAACAATTCCTGGACTTTACAAAAGCCTGGACACCTGGGTTAGTAATTGGTTTATATAATGTTGTTTCACTGAAATATTGCTCTTCATATTTTATTGTGGGCCTCGTGGCATAGTCGGTAGTATAACCGACTTTGGTGCACGAGGTTGTGGGTTCGATTCCCACTCAGGACAATTATTTGTGTGATGAACACAGATATTTGTACTGCGTCTGGGTGTTTTCTATCTATTATATGTACGTATTTACAAAACAAAAGTAATATATGTATTATATCCTTTAAGTTAGTAAACTAAGCTTAAGTTTGGAACCAGAAGATGTTGTGTGAAATGTCCGTGAATATTTATTTATTTATTATTATTATTATTTATTATTCCATTATAGTAAGTTTAATTTTGCAATTAAAATTCATACTATTTGATGGCGCGATTCTTAAGTAAGTATGTTAAGTGCTAAAATACAGATCAAAATAGAAATTGGTCAAAACTTTCCAAAACTGAATAATAATATAAATCTAACCAAGTTACACTCAAAGCAACCAAAGCCTGTGCCGCATGTAAATGCATGCAATAGGTGGCGTGGGTCGTAAAAACATGTGATGTGGAGATTGGGAATCGCCCTCGCTGACTTCAATGGCTTAGCAGTTTAAAGCACTTACCCGGATTGGAAGGATCGCAGGTTCGAATCCCGCTCGTAGTAAAGTTCTATCTTTTTCTAGTTTCACATATATTTTGTTCAATATATCTATTTCCAGACCGACACCAAAGCTTGTAAATCCTGATTCGAATACACTAATTTTATTATTACTAATAAACATCACCCATGCAATTCTAAAGCATTGTTGTGGTATATAAAATGCTAGCCTTTGCCCGCCGCTCCCCCATAGCCAAAAGCTAGTATTTAGGTAATATCTCAGGTTCCTGATATAGTAGCGGGATACAATGTATACCAGTTGTTAAGTCTAATCAAGAGCTATCAAACAAAAAAAGTTTCATCAAAATCTGTTCAGTAGTTTTTGCGTGTTGCGCGAACAAACAAACAGATAACCAGACAAACAGACAAAAAATCTAAAAAAAATCGTTTTGTGTTTAGACACGCCTATATAGCCTAAATCAGTAATTTTCTCAAATATCTTAAATGTACAGACATAACTCTGTTACAGCTGTATAATAATATAGAGTTAGACAATAAACATATATACTCGTATATATATGTCCTTTTTTCAGGTTCAAACAGAATGTCCAGAACTCTCGGGTCTACACAACAAAAGCTTTAGCTAAAGCTATAAACAATACTAAACACAAACCAAAAGTATTTGTTTTGATAACGGGTGTTGGCGCTTATGAACCATCAACAACACAGAAATATGACGAACATAGCCCAGTCACTGGATTGGATTTTTTTTCGAGACTAACAGTAGAGTGGGAAAAAGCTGCTCAAGTTGATCCTCCTGTCAGACTTGTAAGTAGTTACTATGAATTATTTTCACTTCATTGGAAAATTTATTTTTTTATTGCCTATGGTGTCAGAAGAGCCACGGCTAACCGTCGCTCATGGACTCAACTATACCGAGAGTATTGTCAAGTCGCTGCTCACCATTTCATTTCACTGATACAAAATGAACGAATTAACGGCTATCTCCTGCTACAACCAAAACACACAGATTTGCTTCATGGCCAGTCACACAGGAGATGGTGGTACCAACCCGTTCGGGCCCGATAGCAAGTGAGCACTCCCACTTGGTACCCAGCCCTACCAGCAGTAATGCAATGGGTAACAATTGCTTACTTCCGTTAGTCGCCTCGTACGACACCCACGGGAAAGAACGAAGTGGTGACACTTGTATTCTTAGTCCGTCATCGCACGGACAAAATGAGGTGCTCTTTTCCGACGTTCACTCTTTTTGGGAACTGTTCCTCATGAAGCATGAACTGAAATAACCTAGGGCACAGAATAGATACTAGTCCTACGGACAGAAACATCACTTCTATTAAAACTTGTCAAAAATCTCTCTATAATAGCCTACAAAATCTTAATAATAATACCAATTGTTCGTAGCGAGAAGAAGTGTACCTTATGTACACAGAAATACAGATGAGATTGTTTTGCCCGCTGCATGATCCTCGGGCAATCGCGTCATTCAACGAATGCGCTAGGGTTCCATCTATGATGATTTTACTTACTTACTTATCATCACGCTATCTCCCTTGCGGGGCAGGCAGAGAGAACAGAGTGACAAAAGGCTCTATTCTTGCATACATCTCTCGCTTCGTCAACGTTCATAATTCTCGTCATACACTCTCCGGTCTCCGCTCGCCGGTTTCGGAGACTCCTGACTCCACCGCAGCAACAAAGCTGTCGTTTATAAACCATAAAAAAATATTGTTCTAGTAAATTTAACTATTTGATTACTTTTTATATCATTTTAAATGTTATTTTCAAGTCGGATTATTTTTTTATAAATTGTTTTTTTTTTTGTTGATCATATACGTTTAGAGTTTTAGCTCTGAATTTTCGGTTATTAAATTTTATTTTTGAAATATCCTAAATCGCGTAAATAATTTTATTTTAATCAATACTACATGCACGAGCGCTTAGGCGCGCGTACGACACGTCTTCTGTCGGTTGTACCGTTCACTTGAAGTTAATGTAGCAGAACCCTGAATGTCTTACGCTTTCCCAGTTCCTCTAGTCGATGGGAAGGGAGAAGTCTCCCCAAATTATTATTTTTAAACTATGATCTAGTGCCAACCCGCGCTGAACCAGTGTGGGGAGACTATGGCCTAATCCCTCTCACCATGCGAGGAGACCCTTGCCCAATAGTGGGACATAATACCTAAGGGTTAAAAAAAGTTATCTAGTGGTTTCAATTTGCAACTTTTTAACGCTAGTTGCCGGATTCGAATCTTGGGTCATCCTAAAGATATTAGTAACAAAAATTGTTGTAAGTTATAAGAGAATTAGGGTTGTATTAGTAACCTACGATCCTATCGATTACAGGTCTATTGAGCAATAATAATGTTGGTAAGAATATCTGCCTCTGTGGTGCAGCAGTAGTGTGAGCGACTGCTGATCATAAGGTCTCGGGTTCGATCCCCGGGTCGGGCAGTGTTATTGAGGTTTTACGTAAAAAGAAAAAAATCTCAGTAGCAGCCCGGAGCTTGGAAATGTGCCCGGTAGACGGCAATAGGCTCGTCCCCTATTACGTGGGACTTAAACATAGCTGAACCGTGGGTGTGTAATACACCTCTGTCTACCCCTTCGAGGAATACAGGCGTGATGCTATGCTATGTTAAGAATATCTTCTATAAAAAATATGTTCATATCAGCGACTGTCTCATCTTCTTCTATACTATTATAAAACTGTAACAGAGCTGTGTCTGTACGTTTAAGATATTTGAGAAAAAATTACTAATAGGCTATATAGGCATGTCTAAACACAAAACAATTTTTTTTAGAATTTTAGTCTATTTGTCCGTTTATCTGTTTGTCTGTTTGTTTGTTCGCGCATCACACAAAAACTACTGAACGGATATTGATGCAACTTTTTTTATTTGAAAGGCCTTGATTAGACTTAAATACTGGTAGACATTTTATCCCGCTACTATATCGGGAACCTGAGATATAACCGAAAAACTAGCTTTTGGCTGCGGCGAAGCGACTGGCAAAGGCTAGTAATTTATAAAACTACGGAAGAGTTCTAAAGAACTCTCCTCCACTCCCTAAAGCCAGTTAGGATGGACATGCATGTGCTAGTATTTAAGATGTATGGTAAAAATTTAATTACATACAGGTAATAATTCGTTCGGGTGTAGTACTTGGCCGTGCGGGTGGTATGATCAAGAACATGTTCCTACCTTTCTACTTTGGTGTCGGCGGACGGATCGGCAGTGGAAACCAGTACTTACCCTGGATACATATCGAGGATATCTCGCGACTCATTCTCTTTGCAATCGAAAACGATGAAGTTAAAGGAGTGTTAAACGGTGTCGCACCACAAGTTATCACAAATGAAATGTTTACTAAAGTAAGTGCTTATGTTGAGCCTTTGTATAGTGGAACTATAACTATAAGTTCAAGACGAACTGCAACCCTAAACTGCACTGATTCCGAGCAGGGCGACACTGCAGCATGAGGCCTGCAGCCACGACATGTGCGGTTTGCAGTCCGTCTCGATATAGGAAAGGGCGCAGGTAACAATGCGGCCGACTGCAGCTGCCTGCAGTTTGCGGACTTGTACCTTTATAATAAAGGCCAGCTTTAAATACTTATCATCACGCCATTTCCCTTACGAGGTAGGCAGAGAATACAGAAGGCTAAAAGGCCTATCTTGCTCTATTCTTGCATAGGTACATCTCGCGCTTCCTCAACTAGCTTTTTTTTAAGATACCCTGTACTAAATAATAATCCTTGTATCGCGGGGGACTTTACAAACATACAATTGTACGGACACAAAGTACACCCAGACTCAGAAAAACCATTTGTAGATCACACAAAGAATTGTCCTGAGTGGGAATCAAACCCACAGCACTCGGGTGGGAGACCGATATCTAAAATAAATTGTAGCAAGTGATAGTGGTCCATTCGTTCATAGCCCACCCGCGAAATGGAATAGTGAGCATTTGTCTATTCGTAATTTTGTGGAGTCCGTGAGCGACTGTTACCACTTACTGGGCTACTTAGGTGGGCCGTGGCTTGCCTGCCTCGGTATGTAATAATTATTCTTGGTCTTGTTCTATTATTCTGTTACTGAAGAATAGCATCAGACAGAAGGTCCCTGTTTATCACCTTATCAATATTTTTATTGCGAAAGACCAGACGCGAGGGCACAGACTTAAAGTATTAACTATCGCTCATCCTCGCTATACTAGGAGTAGGTACAGCTAAGCCGCTGCCTGGGAAGGTGCACCACTATGCTGTAGAGAGAATTTTCCCCTACAGCCTGAACACTTCAAGATGACGGCTGATCATTCGCGCGCCGTCGCATTCGTTACCATATAAAGATCTACCAGTGGCTTGAAGCGTTCCTACCCAAGTGTCAATCCATTCGGATAACTAATGAAAATTTTAGGTAGTAGGTAGCAAAGAAGGAATGTAACACAGTTCCAGTGGCCCGCCAATAAAGGCGGAGAGATGGCACACGGCGGGTTTCTTTAGTGGGTGCAGGCCCCACACTACCCTGTTCGTTGCCCCGAACGACGGGGTGTGCGGTTAGGAACATTTTTTCCCGCCTTAACAAAAAAAATAAAAAAAGGTAGCAAAGCCTAACTACCGTAGGCACAGTATTATTATGTACTTATTTCCTCACCTCGGCTGGAAAATCTATCCATAGTCTAAAAACTATATTTTTTTGTTTTTCAGGCCTTCGCCAATGCGCTCAATCGACCAGCATTTTTCCCAGTCCCAGAGACTATGCTTAATCTTTTTCTCAACGAGGAAAGAGCAATGGTCATGACTAAAGGGCAGCACGTTACTCCTAAACGAGTTGTAGATTATGGCTTCGATTACAAATATGGTGATATTGAGCAAGCTTGTCAGGAGTTCGCACATTTTTGGCCTAAGACACATGCATCAAATTGAATATGAAACTCAACTAAAACAAATGCATGTTAAGGTACCGCTTACAGTGATCTGGAGAAGTGTAAGATGGCTCATGTACCTCTTGATACTTTTAAAACATAAATTAAAAAAGTTATCTTGAGACTAAATACTCATTTAAAACTTTTTTGTTTTTTTACGATGCTCTAGGCTTTATGTTAAATGACATTAAACTGTGTAAAGATTACAGGTGGCACTCGAAATTACACCTTCTCGTAATCGGTTCCAACTGATTTGGGTTGCGAAGAACAATTAATATAATTTAGGCACAAACCAGGAGTGCGGTTTTTATTGGTGTCTGCTCTAGCGTTAATCTTATTTAGGTTATTCTTCTAATCTCTTATCGGTACTAAGAATTAGTTGACTAATTTTTACGGGGTAAGAATGGACTAAATTGTGACTAAATTGCCCCAAACAACCTCAGCTCATAAGGTTCTTTAACCTAGAATACTATATGGGTCACTGTAACCGCTAATTTGATGTAGCGATTTAAATTAGACTATAAGTGTTAAAATTAATTGAGAGTTTTTGCATTTGTATGAAATGTTCATATTGACTAGTCAGTATTGATTTTGAACTTAAAGATTTATTTAGCTTATTAGCAAAATTTTATTTGAAAAAATATTGGTGTTTATTAAATATTTTTATAGAATGTATGTACCTAGTATATAAATTCAAATAATAATTAGAAAAATTGCTTTTTATACCTCTATAACGTTCTGAAAAGCTACCCTAATTTAAATCCTCTTATTGAGTAAAGAGATAAGTTACTAAATCTAGGCAAGAAGAGAAGGTGGGAAGATGATGGAGGGAAAGTAAGGAGATCCACAGAAAGGATAATAAGGAGGTGATGACGAGAGAGCTTAGGCCTCATACACACGAGCGGTACTTTGTTGTCTACAGAGCCAACTGCAGCCATCGACACTGGTCGGCGCTAGCCGTCGGCTCGTCGGTGGTTGCCGGCAACCTGTGTCGACGGCTGCAGTCGACTAAAGGCAACGGCTGCAGTTATTACACGATACGTACGCTGTTTCTTAGTCGACTTCAAATAGACCAAGAGCAAGTTAAGTTGTCTGCCTGCGATATTAAAATCGATGTGTTGTTAATTGGGTCAACTCAAAATTACGAGTGCATTTGGAACTATAAAGTGGATGAATACAGTCACAAAATATAAAAAACAGGGCGTGGGTGTCCGACCAGTGTCGACGGCTGCAGTTGGCTCTGTCGACGTCAAAGTGTCGTTCGTGTGTTTGAGGCCAAAGGACTCCAGCGCCCACACTCCTCATTTGAAACACAAAAGTAGGATACTGTTTATACATGTCGACCTTCTGTGCGAGGGCGGTACATCTCGGTCCAGCTGGTGCATCATGCTAGAAGAAGCAAAGCTCTACCACGGCAAAAAACTAAACTCCCACGCAGACTAAGTCGTGGGCAACAGCTAGTGTATTATCTGTACCTATACTAAACTTTGCACGCGGCTTCCTTGCACGCAAAAGCTGGTTTTTAGATTATATTACTGGTTGCCGACATAGTATAATATATATATAGTAGCAAGAGCTATCAAACAAAAATACTTGCATCAAATCCGTTAAGTAGTTTTTGCGTGATGTGCGAACAAACAAACAGACAAAAATCCTAAAAAAATAAACGTTCAGACAACTCAGTTACAGCTTTATAACAGTATAGATTTTTAATGTCCATGTGATACCGGAATAAGAACAACTATCATCAACCCATTTTATTCCACGATTGAGAGCCGACAGAGGAATTAATGCTCAGCGGAACTTGTGACTAAGGGAGAGAATCTATGATATCAACCCTTTTTTTGAAGGGAATACTTCTATAGAATCGTTGTGATTTGAAAATCGATGAAACGAAAATGCGTCACGATAAAAAAAAACACATAAATGTATAGGATTAACAGTGAGTTGCAATCCATTAAAGTTATTTTAACTTTGAAATATTTTTTGTCCCAAAAAGTATTCCTTGGTAGTAGATTTGAAATCTCGGTCTCCAGCTTGTATGATCAATATCTTTTTTGATCTATATTTTTTGGCATTTGACATGCTCCGCCACTCTTACTATATCGGTTTAATGCATGTAAATGCTTCCGATAGATGGCGTTGGTCGTAAAGACAAATGGGATGGTCGAAAGACCTGTACTATAGCTCAGTGGCTTAGAGCACTTCCCCGAATTGGAAAAGACGCGGGTTCGATTCCCGCTAGTACATAAAATCTCTTTTTCCTTATTCGCAAATAATTTGTACTTTAAAGAGTGATCAATATCTACTTAAACCATATGACCACAGTGTACATAATATTAAGTTTGAAAAAGTGATATGCATTCAATAATAAACTAATATCTCTAGTTTGCTATGTTCACTTGGTATTCTCATGCCAGTTATAAAGTATTTTCCTCACCTACCCCCGTAGTGAGTCATATACTTTTGTTATTTATGTTGCTATGGTGAGGTTCACAAAATCTTTTACCAAAGTTGCCCCATGAATTCCTACGGGATCCATTATATCGTTGCAGAAAACAAAATTTAAATTAATTTTAATGCTCCATTAAATTTAATTAATGAGAGGTCATTTTAAGCTTGGTAAAAAATAATAAACCTTACATTTATTCTAATACTCCTGATACGCATCTCATCATATGCATCTCAATCTCTCGTAGGCTACTTTTCAGAAGTTTCACTTTTGACGTGTGTGAATTGCACACAAAGGGTTTTCATTTTTGTTAAGGCGGGAAGAAAATGTACGTAACCGCACACTCCGTCGTTTGGGGAAATGAACAGAGTAGTGTAGGGCCCTCATCCACTAAAGAAACCCGCCGTGTGCCGTCTCCGCCTGTGGTGGCGGGCTACTGGTAGGTACCTACTACCTATGTTGCATTACTTCAGTGGTATGATATCAACCCTGATGAATTGGCCCGATGGTCAGCATGACATAGTCGGTACCAAACACGGTAGCCCCCATGGATATCATAGAAGAGACTGGATCAGTGAAACATATAAATTGCTGTGAAGAATGCACATGAATGATGGTGATAAAATGTAAGAAAAAAAACGAATAATTAGGTGCCTCAAATAATTATATTTATCTAGTGTTCTAAATCACACACCGAATATACCTACTATATTAATTATGAGCCCTATAAAATAGATAACTTATAAAAATATTCTAAAATTGCAAAATTATCTACATTAGAACTATTTAAACTAGTTTTATATTAGAATGTTATATAATATATATATATATATATATATTGTACTAATTATGACATAAGTTACAACGAGTTTAGGTGGAGCCAAATCACGTTATATAGTCTTTGGATTCAATACAGTTAATTTTAGAAAATCCAAAAAGCGTTTAAAAATATATTCGAGAATATTTTTTTTATTATTTCCTAAGGTTAATAAAGAAATTTTTTTAGATATTTATTTAATATATCGAAAGAGTTTTAACTAGATCAAAAAATAGAACACCGCTGGTACAATCTAAGCTTGACGTAATTAACGCAGATTTCAAGTAGTATAACTACATATCACCTACTAAATTTAAACTCGTTGATTCTCTTTGACATTTCATCAAAGTACGACTCGTTTGTTCACGACGTGGCATCAATTTCTGCAAATCTTTCGACGAGGTGTGATACAAACTTCCTGAGCAGGTCCTGTCTCATGCGACCTACGTCCAGTACCTCTTCATGGTTAGCCTCGCCAGCATCGTCAGCATAGCTCGTTACGCACTCGTTCGTGATGAGGGAAAGTGCAAATACGTTCATGTCGCAATGTCTTGCGGTGATTACCTGGACATAGGGAACATGAATATTATCCTCCTAGCTAGCCCAGATAAATGCCAATTGTATTTGGGTCACTTTTATCCGTAATCAGTTGAAAATCACACACAATCTTTTTGTTTAGGTAGGTACCTACTTATTATAAACCGGTGCTTGAGTATAGTAACTCCACCACCTTAGTGATCCAAAGAGTAACTTGCATACACTGATCTTTTCTTTATAGAGATCACAAACAAGTTTTACTTTGGTGCCGTGGGCCGCAATAGTACATTGTTAACCTAGGGATGAAAGCAACTTATTTAATTAAATAAGTCTTTATCCCGAGGTGAACACTGTGCTTTTCATTGCGAATACGAGGAAACTAAAAATAAAAATCATAAATTAGCTAAAGAAAAAATGGAAGACTAAAAAAAATAATTTGGAATCGCCGTTTTCCCGCCGATTTTGTTTTTTTTTCTGTGACCTGTCAGCTATTCAGCCATTATTTTATATTTTAATCATTGAAAAAATATAAATCTTCGTTATTTTAAAGATATTTAGTTGCAACTATATTAAAATAAAGTTATATAAAAAACAAATTCTTTAATAAATACTTAACTTTATGTTATTTCAATTTTACATCGCGCTGTAATTGACTGGCTGTACAGAAAATAGAACTGTTTTATTTTATATAATTACTCAGCTGTCAGTTGAAAGTAATTCTCCCCAGGGCTGAAAAGTATTACTTTCAACCCGCTCCTCAGGCAACTTCAGGCCTACTTTCAGAGTACGAGTAATGAAAAATAAATTTATCTAACACCTAGAAGCGTAATTTAAACATCATTGCTATACCTATTCAAATAAGCTAGGCGCGCAACTTCACATTTGCTAGCAATTTTAACCAAGGCTATGCGGGCCGCAGATTGTATATACCCGCCTAACAAAAACCCTTAACAGTACAATAGTTATATGTGGAGCGTGGTGCATGTGAATTTATAAAAATGTCTGGGCTCAGGCACAGTAACAGGATAGTGATAAGTGGAAATCTTTGCTCTGGCGCCCACTCCGGGACAGGCGGAATTTTGTCTATATAGATAAAGGTACTCGTACAATAATATAATTGTATAATAATACCTAATACCACTGCCGTGTGGGGCCGGCTTTAGAATATTCTCACCCCTCTCCACCCATGGGAGTCGTAAGAGCCGAATGAGAGAATACCGGGGGAGTGGGCAGCAGCACTCCTTCGAGTATTAACAACATCCACTGCGGTCGCCAACCCGCCTACCAAGCGCGGCGATTACGGCACTATCCCCCATTCTTGGGGAGGCCTATGTCCAGCAGTGGACGTTAAAAGGCTGATGGATGGATGGATGGATAATAATACCTCGTGGACAGTTGACATTCCAACAGCATCAACTCCGACCATCTTCAACATGTTCAATTCAGCGACTGTCTCGAAGTTTGGTCCTCCCAGACACGTGTACACCCCCTCGCGGATTATGTTATCCATGTTCAATTTTTTTGCCACCTGGAAAGCATCATTAACGATCATTAATCAAAAAAGCACGTTTATACGTAATGTACCTATATCTAAAAATATTTAGGTGGTTTCGTCCCAAAAGGGTAAGCCGCCGGCGGTCTGCTGCTGCAGTAGTAATGTTGAACATTGCAAGTTATTTAATGGGTGCGAACCTCACAATACCCTATTCGTTGCCCCAAACGACGAAGGAATATGAGCTTAGTAATGCTTTTCCCACTTAATAAAAAAAACATGTAGATCGGGTCCTAAGTATTGATTTTATACCTGATGAGCCGCTGATCAGGGAAATATCACGCACTCACAGAGCACCATTACTTTCGGCGAATGAGAGAGCGCTGGAGACTCGAAACACCTCTAATTCATTGTCTCTACTAGTTCCTCTCCTCTCTAATCTGTGTTCACCGCCTCCTATTATGAAATATAATCGGGTTGCAATACGCAAATTATATCTCTAGTATTAATAGTATCTATAGGCGTTCTCCACCAAGTTAGGATGTATGCTTGTTTGCCGCTTTTGTAATGTAAGTTTTGTCCGTGTAGTGACGGACTAAGAATAGGTACAAAATTTACCACCTTCCTTTCCCGTGGGTGCCGCACGAGGCGACTAAGGGAAGTAAGCAATTATCACCCACTGCATTACTGGTGGTAGGGCTGGGTACCAAGTGAGAGTATTCACTTGCTATCGGGCTCGAGCGGGTCGGTGCCACCGTCTTCTTGTGTGGCCGGTCATGAAGCACGTCAGTATGTTTTGGCTGTAGCAGGAGATAGCCGTCTATTTTTTCATTTCATAGCTGAGAAATGGGATGGTGAGATGCGGCTTTACAGTACTCTCGGTATAGTTATGTCCATGAGCTATGGTTGCCACTCACCCTCAGGGTGGCCGAGGCTCGTCTGCCGCCATTAGTAATAAAAAAAAAGATATTGCCCAACCTATTTTGCGCTATACACTTTTTTTTCAACCCATTACTGCTGCTTTATAGGCACGGGCCTCCTCAAGAGTAAGAGGGATTCAAGCTGTAGTCCTACTGGCTGGTCTGGTTGCCGTTTCATACATAAACCTATTTATTTATGGGTTTATCTATTGGTGCAGCGGTAGTGTGAGCGACTGATGATCGTGAGGTCGCGGGTTCGATCCCCGGATCAGGCTTTTTCGTAAAAAGAAAAATTCTCAGTAGCAGCCTGGAGTTTGGAAATGTGCCCGGTAGACGGCAATAGGCTCACTCCCTATTACGTGGGACTTAAACATAGTTGGCGAACCGTGAGTGTGTAATACACCTCTGCCTAACCGTTCGGGGATACAGGTGCGAAACTGTATGTAGGTATGTGGTTTTATCTGTTTGTAAGTAATTTTATTCCAAATTAGATATATACCTATCCTATGTTATCATATTATGATCTATGCATATTATTAATAAGTCTGTTGATCGGTTGACTTTATTTAAAACTAAATTCTGCCGCGAGTTCGTCCGTGTTGGCTCATAATATCTATACAATAATAGCTATACGGCTATACCACAGGAAAGATCCATTTTGCCGGGATGAATATTCTGTTTTGGGTTCATAAATGTAAATTGCATAGCGGGTAATTGCACTGCACAGCGGGTACGTAATGGAACGAACATCGATTAATGTGTCGGAAGATCGATTCTGAGCAATTTTAACCACTGGAGTGATGTCACACAGTTCCAGAGGTTTGCCAATACAGGCGGAGATGTGCACGATGGGGAGTGCGGTTAGGTACATTATTTCTCGCCTTAACAAAAAAAAGGTTCTTGACTATATACGTGGTTAAATTCATGAAAATCAGATGCGTAGTTAGGTATAGCGTGAACGAAAGCCTATCAAATATTAGTGTACCTATATTTTTTTTAATGGACCATGTTTTCATAACGGACTAAAAAGTATAAAATAGTCCGTTATAAAAACATGGCACATTATTTTTTTATTTTCTTTTTTCACATTTTCATGCATTGTTATCCACTTCAGAGCTATGGTCCAAATTTCAAGTATCTAGCTCATTACCATTGAAGGAATGTAATATAGTTCCGGTGGCCCGCCAATAAAGGCGGAGAGACTGCACACGGCGGGTTTCACCCTGTTCGTTGCCCCGAACGACGGGGTGTGCGATTAGGAACATTTCTTCCCGCCTAAACAAAAAAAAGTTAGGTATCTATAGGTAAGCTCATCTGGAAGTTATTTTAAAATAAATTACTAAATGCCACCCGGACAGACATAGGTACAAGAAAGCGTTAAAAACATGGTAATAAAAATTATGATCGTGGCACTGGAGGATACTGGTGAGTATTTTAAATAGATAATAATCGAGCTAAAATAGTTTTAAAAGTTAAATACCAAGCAGCCCGTTCGTTTTGAAACACGTTTTATGACATGTGATTTCTGCATACATGATCATGATAACAAACAGACGCCTGAAAAGCATTTATAGATTGTATCGTTTTTAAAATGGATTTACGTATATTTTATTATCATAACAAAACTAAGGTGAAAGGTTAAGGTGGTAGGTATGATAATGCTTGCCACTGAAGTACCTAATGTACACAGTTCCCGCCAATACAGTCGCACTGCACACGGCGGGTTTATTTAGTTGGCGAGGGCCCCACACTACCCTGATCGTTACCCTGAACGACGGGGTGTGCGGCCGGCTAGGTAAATTTTTTCCGCCATAACAAAAAAAGGTATGATAATGTATCGCACCATTTATATCTTGATGTTTGGTTATAAAATACTTCAACATGCCTCAGTACTTAGACTCAGCGCATAAAAATTTATCTAATTCTTCATTCAAAGTTATGTACATCGCAAAAAACCTAATCATAGCAAAAAATAGCACTTTATAATTACTATTATTTATTTTGATGTTTCATGCCCTTATCCCGGAAAACACGTAAAGCCGTTGGTTCTGTGTGCCAGATCACTCTCTGGTCGTCTTAGAATGCGATCACATCATACTAATAGAGTGAGGGGACAAAGTGCACTTGTCTTTGCCCACACACTCGTGCACTACCTATATAATCTCCTGCGTATTTGGCTTTTGGGGGCCGTGTGGGGCCGGCTTTAGAAAAAACTAGCCTTGGCCCGCGGCTTCGCCGTAGTCTAAAACTAGTTTTTAGGTTATATCTCAGGTTCCGGATATAGTAGCGGGATAAAATGTATACCAGTTTTTAAGATTAATCAAGGCCTTTCAAATAAAAAAGTTTTATCAAAATCCGTTCAGTTGTGTGATGCGCAAACAAACAAACAGACAAAAATCTAAAAAAAAATGTTTTGTGTTCAGACACGCCTATATAGCCTATTACAGTATTTTTTTCTCAAATATATTAAATGTACAGACACAGCTCTGTTACAGCTATAAAATAGTATACACTATTTATTTATTTTAAAACTTCTGCATAATATGCTAACTACAAAGCGGACTTAATGCCTTAGGCATTCTCTACCAGTCTACCTGGAATTACTTATTTATATAGTATATATATCTCTCCGCTAAATTACTGGTGCTCAGGCCATTAATTGCTGTTAAATAATTACTTTAATATTTATATACATATCTAGGTAGATATGTATATAAATATTAAATTAATAAGAACTATTGTACGTTATCAGTTATATACCGAGGTAGGTACCTAGGTATATAACTTACAATAGTTCTTTTTGTAAATTTTGAACAATTAATTGGACACGATAATATAGGTACATAAGTCACGTTAGAAGTTATGATAAACTTCTAAAGTTATTGACACAAAGTACCTATAGGGAAATTAAGCATTTGTGACATTTAGAAACATCTACAAACTCTCAATACTCTTAAGACAATAGCTGAATTTAATTTCACTTGACTGCGAGGTTTGTTTAAGTAAAAAGACTAAATTTACTTTCAATTTGAGCTACTCGTAAATCGCACCGTAGTGTCTATTACGTACCGTATATGGAAATTTAAGCATTCGAATTATACGATCGATAGTAACGTAAATATATTTTTCTCTTTCTCTTACTGTTATAATTAAGTTTAATTTTAGAGTTCCCATGGCCACCTTTCAGCTCTATCATCAGATTCTTGATATCATTTAAACTTTAAAGGCAGAGTCCTAAATAAGATGAATCAAACAGGCCGAATTTCGATGGGCTAGCGTCGTTTTAAAATCATCATCGATCATCACCTTTCGGTTCCAGCGCTATAAAAAAATTAACATGCTAGAAACCATTACCTACAGACAGCCAGACATAGGGACAGGTGAAACTAAATAAAAGCTTTTAATACTATTGACGGTCCTCGTGGCGTGGTCGGTAGTGTAACCGACTTCCGTGCACGAGGTCGTGGGTTCGATTCCCACTCAGGACAATTATTTGTGTGATGAACACAGATAATTGTACTGCGTCTGGGTGTTTTCTATCTATTATAATGTAAGTATGTATTTACAAAAAAAAGTAGTATATGTGTATTATATCCGTAATCTGGTACCTATAGCACAAGCGTTATAGTTTGGGACCAGAGGACTTTGTGTGAAAATGTCCGTGAATATTTATTTATTTTATTTAATAACTTTTTCTTTATAAAGTAGTAGGTACGCTACGGAAGCATGAATCGTTTACAATCAAAGTATCTCGATTAAAGACACAAAGGTACCACATGCCTATGTAGCATTAACGTCATGTCTTATTTTATTGTAAACTACATGAGCGTGTATCAAGTCCCACATGCCGTGTATGCATTTTTATTGTTGTACAATTTATAATCATTGTAATTACTTTAAACGGTCTTCCTATTAACCTTGTAACTGTGCTAAAATATTACTGACCGTTATATAATTAGGTATTTAATAATGATTAAGGTACCTACACACTTTATTTTTTAAGTTATAATTTTATAAATACAATGACTATTCGACTGTTTTTTTTTGTTGCTTCTAGTTTACTAAAGTTAGTTATAAAAATAATAATAATGTTAGTTTTTGCTGCGTTTTTATTACAATGGATAATTCCGTTTCGCAATTAATAAAAGCTACATGTGGGTATCATATTTATTCAAAACTGCTTTGCAAAACTTGTTTACTTGAAATCAGTAATTTTACCTACCAGTTTTACTCCTTGAATTAAGTCTGTATAATTATTTTGTGTTTAAAGCTAGTCTGCAAAGAGTTTTATATTTATGTATACTTTTTGAATTTATTTAACTACAGGTAGTAAAGTAGGTCTACTTTATACATTTTTAATAATGCCTACCTACCGTCAGTTTTTGCGGCTATCTATTACCACAGTATAATTAGGTATCTTGTGTAGATAATTATACTGTGCTATTACTATTGAAAAAAAATCCGATATATTATTATTTAGTAACAACTAAGCTATTTTTAATGTATCAAGATGAAAACTTACCTCTTTAGCGACTTTCCTGAATTCGAAATTGTAAGCTTTATTCATGGGAGGGAAGCGAGGTCCAAATCGTTCGTCATTGGGACCGTGTAGTGGATTATTGCCCGCGAAGCCCATCATATTTATGTGGTCCCTAACGATCATAACATCGCCAATCTTGTAACTGGGGTTCAGACCACCAGCTGCGTTTGTCGCAATCAATGTTTTTACGCCAATTAGTTTCATTACCCGGACAGGTAGGCAACACTGAAACAAAAAAGTTTTTAGTAACAAGATTCTACCCGCGAATTCATCTGCGCGGACTTCAGTTGGTAGGTATGTAAATAGGTACTTCACTCCACGGTAGAGTCATTCGGGTCAAGAGCACGCACTTTACCCTTCTTAGTCACACAAAAACCAAAATCAATTAATATTAGGAATGTGATTATGAAAATTAGATAGAGTCATTAATGCTCTACTAAATACATAAGTTTAGATCCTGATTAATTCCATAGTTTTCTTAGAATTAGACAAATAAGAGACTTAGTGACTTAGTTAGAATGCGAACTTTTGACTGCGGGTAACGGAACGCAGCTTGGCGGGCAAAAGTTCACATACGGGGTAAGTAAGCATTGAAGTAAATTATGGGAAAAGATTGAAAAAAAATGTGGGAAATGAGGGGGAAAAAATACTCTCAAGAATAAGAGAAATCTTTTATTAAACAAAATCGGGGAAAAATAAACTCGAAAGTACTTTTTTTGACGAATGATAAAACAAAATCGTCATCTTTCCTCACCATTTTCCTATTTGGTCACTTTCTGACGTAATATAGTGGCATTTTTCTGAAATTGATAAATCATTTTGCGTAAATAAAGACTTGGCTATAATGATTTTCAATTCATAAATAGACTCTGTTATGTAATTGCTGGTATATGTATATATAATCATATACCTATATCATATATCATATGCTGGTATATGTATATATAATCATATATGTATATATAATCTGGCCGTGTGGGGCCGGCTTTAGAATTGTCTCACCCCTCTCCACTCCCATGGAGTCGTAAGAGCCGACTGAGGGAATATCGAGGAGAGTGGGCAGCAGCACTCCTTCGAGTATTAATAACATCCACTGCGATCGCCAACCCGCCTGCCAAGCGTGGCGATTACAGCACTATACCCGCAATTTGGGGAGGCCTGTGTCCAGCAGTGGACGTCGAAAGGCTGATGGATGGATGGATGGATGGTATATATAATCGCACATCAATAATATTTCGCATTAGTAATAATTAATCTTACTCTCATTAATTTATAACCTATCGGAACGACCAAAAATTGTATTTCAATCCACTAGGTACTAAAAGGTACCTACTAATGCTACTGCCAGGGTCCAACTAGGTTTTTTAATATTCTTAGATTTATAAACGTAAAATTTATTGAGGGTAAAAGAACGCATGTACGGGTAGGTGATCGCGTGCGTTCTCTTTACCCCGCTTTCTTACCCCACGGGAGTTGGGACTACTTTTTAAATACCTCACCTAAGTACACATGTCTTCTAGAGAAAAAACAACATTTTTTCTCGATAATAATAGTGCATTGTGTGTTACAACACTAGACAGTACTTACGACGTTTGTCTTGTGTTCACCAAGGCTATAAACTTTTCCGTCGAACAAAAAACTAACACTAAATATTGAAATTCACACTTTTATTCTTTTTTGAAGTTATATACTTCTCTTGGCGCGTTAGGGAAAAATTATGAGAGTAAATTTTTACGATGCGCGCGCACACCGTCATGAAAAACCGACACCCTGAATTTAGACACCCTGAAGTTAGCTATAGTCAACATTTTAGATTTTTTTGTGATATTTAAATAAACTTTATTTAAACTAGATAATGCGTTATAATAAAACTTTCAATGTATTAAATACCTTTTTTCTATTGTTAGTGTCGTTTTTCCTACAAACGTAGAATAAGGCGAGATAAAAATTTTAAAAAGATTTTTATCTTGTTACGCCAAATAGGGCCGTGTGGGGCCGGCTTTAGAATTGTCCCACCCCTCTCCACCCATGGGAGTCATAAGAGCCGACTGAGGGAATACCGGGGGAGTGGGCAGCAGCACTCCCTCGAGTATTAACAACATCCACTGCGATCGCCAACCCGCCTGCCAAGCGTGGCGATTACGGTACTATCCCCCCATATAAGCGCACAGGACCGCTCGTTGTGGCGTTCTCTTGGGGAGGCCGTCCAGCAGTGGACGTCGAAAGGCTGATGGATGGATGGATTACGCCAAAGAAGTATAACTTCTAACGCGTGTACATAAGTACACACACACACTTTTTTTTCTCACAACAATGCCGCGTAGTAACGTAACGTAACGTCTGGCTCCAATAAGGCCGCTCTCTCACCATCGACTTCGTCATACACGCACCCCCTAATCCCTCATTCCCAGGGGAGATATTAGCACTGCGAGCTCTTACCCGACTCGTGCTGTTACACCAAATGTCTCTACACTTACGATCTCTTTGAAAAAATTGCTATCCTACAAGAACCATTCGTTTTTGCGGGATAAACAGGCTATATCCTTTTCTGGGTTCCACACTATACGTAAGCAAAATTCTATGACGATCGGTTTACGGCGTTAAAACGCAACAAACAAACGCAGAAAGGCACTTTCGCATTAATAAAGATTATTTTTCTTTTATTTTATTTTTCCACGTAGGTTTGATTCCCACAAACAAATGATTGTTATGTTTGTTGTACGTTTGTAAAGTTCTGCCCGAAACTGCTACAGGAATTCTTCCCTGGTGTATAGTAGGGTATTGTAAATAAAATAAATAATATGTCATGGGAAAACGACTAATCTCCGCATTATTTAAGATCTTGGGATTAAGAGTGGCAGCCATCTAAAATTCGACTATTAGAACTTTATTAAGTAAGTAGAGTTACCTATAATAATTTTACTAGCCTTTGCCCGCAGCTTTTTTGTTAATAATTAGGTTAGCGACATAGTAGCGAGATAAAAGCGACATAGTACCGAGATGTCTCACTATTGGCATAGATTGGACACAGATCTCCTCTAATAGTGAGTGGAATTAGGCCATAGTCCACCACGCTGGCCCAGTGCAAATTAGCAGACTTCACAAGCCATCGAGAAAATCTCAGGAATGCAGGTTTCCTCACGATGTTTTTGCTTCAACGCGCAGTAAACTACGTAGGCACTAGGCACACACAATCTCGAAAAATATCGAATAGTCAGAGGTGTGTCCTTTGCAGTGCTTGGTTTTACCGCTATGCTATCACTGCTTATAGAAGAGATTTAGAGGGCATAATTAAAAAAAAAACAGTTAAAATTATAAGGGTATCTAGCACAATATGATAAGCTTGTTTTTTTACAAATAAACACACATCTATATGAAATTAACAATAATATATTACGTCGTTTATTTTATCATAACGTAAGTATTTATTATTCTCTATTCACTACGAGATAACCTCCTGATAACAGGGACGCTGGGGGTCGCGGCGGTTTGCATCAGCCCCTTCCAGATACGTCGACAATATTCTGTAGATTATATAAGTCGTTTTTATTTACTATCGCACGACCGTGATACAATAGTTAGAATGTTATAGTTATCTACTATCTACGTCATCTGTGGGCACGGTAGCGCACTCGCCGAGACAAACGCATCCGTAACTTGATACCTATTCACTGAACTAGATACGACACGTAATATTATCTCGTAGACCACGTGGCTTAGGTAATGAATATTTTATTGTAAAACCTATAGGATTTAGATAATTTATATTCAGATAGTTATCCGTGTGGTGATGGACTAAGAATACAAGTGTCACCACTCTATTCTTTCCCACGGGTGTCGTACAAGACGACTAAGGGAAGTAAGCTAATTATCACCCATTGCATTACTGGTAGTCGGGCTGGGTACCGAGTGGGAGTACTCACTTGCTATCAGGCCTGAGCGGATTGGTACCACCATATCCTGTGTGATCGGCCATGAAGCACATTGGTAAGTTTTGGTTGTAGCAGGAGATAGCCGTTAATTTGTTGGTATTTATTTAATGGTGAGCAGCGGCTTGACAGTACTCTCTGTATAGTTGAGTCCATGAGCGACAATTATCATTTACCATCAGGGGGGCCGTGGCTCCTCTGCCACCATAAGCAATAAAATAATGTAGATATATAATGTATATTTAAGTAGGTATTTCATGTAAACATAATGTAAAATATGGTTGGTATCTAATTAAAATTTCTAATAACGTACACTTGAAATATTTCATTTTATAAAACTTATGTACGTGGAGTGTCGTGGAATATGTACACATACATTATGTACTTAACTATACGAGTATTACCTAATCTTAGAAAACAACAAAATACTAAAGTACTAGTTCCTATCTACGGCTCTGCCACCGCCTCGCCGCAGGTAAGCGCTAGTGTACCAAATATATTTTAGGTACTTATATTAAATCTGAATTGGATACGTGCTGTTTTCTATCCTGTGTTATACCAGGTTATAAAATATCTTTGCCTCAAATTTCATCTGCACCAGCCGTTGTTCAGCAGTTTGCGTGATTGAGTAAACAACGTTAAAGCTTTCACATTTATAATAATAGTAGGATTATAGAATTATGCGATATTGAGATAATAAATATCTACCTTCCACAAGGGATAGCCTTCGTAATAGTGAAATCTTCCCTGCATTGCTACAACTGGCACGTCACTTAACTTGCCGAACACCAATCTTCCATGGTGACCTTCTACTGTGCTTATGGGAAAGTTTGGGATTTCTTCATAGGGAACATACACAGGATCTTCTATATTTTCCGCTAAAGAACCTGCCAAAAAAAGATAAATATAATCCATAAATTGGAAATAGATATTATGTATACTTAACTGTAACAATTTACTACAGCACTTTCAATATGGCTGCCAATCTTATTTTGTAATTCAAATCTTAGGCTGATTATAATAAACTACGAAAATATATGCTCAAAAATTATTTATTTTCGTCTCTTATAAAAAAAAATAGGTAATTTTTTTTTTGTTGCGTTTAGTGGCAGACGAGCCACGGTTCATCTGATGGTAAATGGTAACCGTCGCCCATGGACTCGACTATACCGAGAGTATTGTCAAGCCGCTGCTCACCAATTCATTTCACAGATATGAAATGAAATATAAACGGCTATCTCCTGCTACAGCCAAAACGCAACGATGTGCTTCAAGGCCGGTCACACGGGAGATGGTGGTACCAACCCGCTCGAGCCCGATACCAAGTGAGTACTCCCACTTGGTACCCAGCCCTACCACCAGTCATGTAATGGATGATAATTGCTTACTTCCCTTAGTCGCCTCATACGACACCCGCGGGAAAGAATGGGGTGGTGACACTTGTATTCTTAGTCCGTCACCACACGGACTGCAATGTGGTGTGACTGAATTATTAAGATTTCGATTTATATTCTCATAGCGTTGCTGTGTCACATATAGATGATAATTCGTTCGTGAATTTAAAAAAGAAAGTGTAACCTGTTTGGATAAAAACTAGTCTCTCTCAAGATAGACCATAAATACCTATTACATACCATGTGCAAAATTTCACTGAAATCGGTTCATTAGTTTAATTGCAAACAACGTGACGAAATTTTTATGAGTACCTACCTATAATTATGTATAAAGACTAGCAGACTCCGGCCTCGCGTTGCTGTGGTACACTTATGTCGTTCAAATATCTACTATTATATATTAAGATACCTAATAGCCGTTTCTTAGGTTTTCTCTCCGGAATCCCTAATTAACCTAATCTATAGGTAGATACTATTATAAAGCTGTAACAGAGCTGTGTCTGTACATTTAAGATATTGAGGAAAAAAATATTGAATTAGGCTAGGTATATAGGCGTGTCTAAACACAAAAAGATTTTTTTTAGATTTATTGTCTGTTTGTTTATCTGTTTCTCTGTTTGTTTGTTCGCGCATCACGCAAAAACTACCTACTGAACGGATTTTGATGCAACTTTTTTTGTTTGATAGTCTTGATTAGACTTAACAAACAACTGGTATATTTATCCCGCTACTGTATCGGGAACCTGAGATATAACCTAAAAACTAGCTTTTGGCTGCGGCGGAATCGCGGGCATAAGCTAGTTTAGTAATAAAAAAGGAAATAATCGAGATAGAAACTATCCTATATTTTAAATCGGAACAAATCACATCCTACCTATACATATAAAAAAACATTAGGTAAGATCGGATAAAGTATCTAAAAATATCAAAAAAAAAAATTCTAATTCGTAATGTAGTTTTAAATAGAGATAATATTTTAAGGATTGTCACAGAATTTAGGTATGACTAGCCTTTGCCCGCGGTTTCGCCGCAGCCAAAACCTAGTTTTTTTGGTTATATCTCAGGTTCCCGATATAGTAGCGGGATAAAATGTATACCAGATTTTAAGTCTCATCAAGAGCTATCAAATAAAAAAAGTTGAATTTTGCGTTTTCGTTTAGACACGCCTATATAGCCTATTACAGTATTTTTTTCTTAAATATCTTAAATGTACAGACAGCTCTGTTACAGCTTTATAATAGTAGGTATAGATAAGATGTATTTACATGAGCTGTGTAAAATCGACTGTGTTTAGTAAATATTCAGTTCGATTGTAATTTTCCGCAGAATTACCTAAATCTTGATGGTAAGTATTTAAAAGTATTCGTAATTTTTCAAAAACAGCACCCATATACCTACGAAGTAAAGAAAACCGACAGACGGATATATATTGATTGATAAATTAATTACTCTTTATTATTTATCAATGTATATATTTTAACGTATTGATACTTAGTGAGAAAATTAATCTGTTTAACATACTTGTTATGATGAAAAATATTATGCAATAAGATGTCAGTCACCTTTATGATTCAACATGAGTATGGGTTGAACGCTATTTATTTCTTTTTATTATCTTTTATAAGTAAGTTTAAACATTTTTGATCTATAATTTTTAGCATTTGACATGCTCGGCTATTTTTAAAGTACAAATTGTTTGTGAATGAGGAAAACGAGATTTTTAGTACGAGCGAGAAACGAACCCTACGAGCGAGTGACGCCCCTTCCAATCCGTGGAAGTGTTCTAAGCCTCACTCAGCTACCGTACCGACCTTTTCGATCATCCCAATCTCATCACATTGGTCTTTACGACCTTTCGACGTTTCCCGCCGCCCAGTACGACCGGAAATCTCTTTTTCCTCATTCACAAATAATTTGTACTTTAAAAGTAAGTGTTAGATTATATTTCATCAAATATAATATTAAAACCTTCAGTTGTTTGTATTATTTATAAATTACTATATTTCGCCCGCGACTCCGCCCGCGTGAACTTCAGTATCTACATAAATACGCCACTACGACACATATTATCTCTCTGCAAAAATAACTATCCCATACCAACTATTTATTTTTTCGGGATAAAAAGTAGCTTATGTTCTTTTCTGTATTCCAGACTATATGTGTTTCATGACGATTAGTCCAGTAGTTAATATGTGAAAGCTTAACAAATCTCACTTTCGCATTTATAATCTTAGTACGGATTATGAATAAAGTTTTATTTGCACGTCCTCTCACGTGACTTTTAACGCTATAAAATGGCAACTGAGGTTTTAATTAGGTAGTTAAGAGGTTCAAAGCAGTAGTTAATCATAATAAACATTTCCAAATTTTATAGTTAGATAGAAGGGAGAACACGAATGGAAACATTGCGGATTTTTTTTTAATAAGATGACACCCTGCAATAATGCATAATCCTTGTATTGTGGGGCACTTTACAAACATACAATTTCACGGACACAAAGTATACACCCAGACTCAGAACAACCGTTTATGGATCACACAAAGTGTTGTCCTGTGTGGGAATCGAACCCACAACACTCGGGCGGGAGGCCGGTATCTAAACCACTCCACCATCTCTGCAGTTACTGAATGGATTATGAGAAGATATAACAGGAAGCACAGGTTTTCAACACGTGTGTATTTATCTGTTGAATATGAATTAAAATCTTCGTAAGTATCTGATAATAATTTTCATCATACTTAAAACACACAGTGGAAAATGTGAATTCAAAAATAACAGTCACGAGCAGGATTTGAACCTGCATCTCCTGGATACCGTCTAGATGCTTTTCCAATCCATTAATTGGTTCAAATCCTGCTCGTGACTGTTATTTTTGATTTCACCTTTTCCACTTTGTGTTTAATGTATATGGCTAAGCATGTCAAATGCTAAAAATATATATATATATAAAAATGTCTAAATATTTTCATCATACTTTGAGAGAATTTAAAAAAAACGACTATGTTAATAATTTTAGCAATTAGATAGCTTATATGGCACTTAATAATCTATATGGCACTTAATAATCTATAATGCAATGAATGTTAGAAAAGCACTACGTTTCAGTGATTAAATGACAAGTAGTTTCTAATCTCTAGCTCTGTGCATTAAAAAAGCAAATAAATATATACCCTCTTTCCAATACGAACCCATCCCAGAGCCGCATATGACTCCGATGCGTGGGGTCTCGGAGATACGCGACAGTAAAAAGTTTGCAGTCTCCTGTAACGTTTCATATGAGTATCTGAAATCAAAGATATTAAAAACTTTAAAGACCATTTTCTCTCGCATATCGCTTTTTTTACAAAACAAGGACCGAACTAAGTGTCTATGTAATACATAGATGTAGCATCAAAGT
This sequence comes from Leucoma salicis, assembly GCA_948253155.1. Taxonomy (NCBI): domain Eukaryota; kingdom Metazoa; phylum Arthropoda; class Insecta; order Lepidoptera; family Erebidae; genus Leucoma; species Leucoma salicis. The sequence continues at coordinate 19,207,143 of OX411818.1, forward strand.
ATAGAGATCTAATCAAGTGTCCATACTATTTGCTTTAACTATACTGTGTCAATGGTAACGGTTTGTACATAATATAGGTATTCAATATTTTGCCGGCAAAGCTACTGTTGTTAATATCTATTGACATCTAAGAAGAATTTTTTTGTGGATAATAATCTTATCCTGCCGTGAGGGGCCGGCTTTAGAATTGTCCCACCCCTCTCTACCCACGGGAGCCGTAAGAGCCGACTGAGGGATACCGGGGGAGTGGGCAGCAGCACTCCCTCGAGTATTAACAACATCCACTGCGATCACCAACGCCTGCCAAGCGTGGCGATTACGGCATTATCCCCCATGACGGGACCGCTTGTTGTGGCGGTCTCTTGGGGAGTTGAAAGGCTGATGGATGGATGGAATCTTATCCACAAATAAATCTGTATCTACACCCGATTAAGTAATAGCTTCTGCCTTCTGATTTGTGCACGCAAAAGGTAAATACTCGTATTTACATTACATCTAATAATAATCATTTGAGTATTAGTAGTTGAAAATTCTCCGCTATATAAATATGACCTCAGAGCAAATTAATAGATATAACAATCCATCTATCATAGGCCTTCCCTAAGGGGAACGCTGCTGCCCGGTCCGGTAATCCCTTAGTCGGCTTTTACGACTCCCATAGGAAGAGAAGGGGTGGAGCTATTCTTGATGCCGGCCCCACACGGCAACACGATATAACAATAATTAAACTTAATTGTGTTGTTATTAAATATGAATCGTTCTCGATCTTATAATATTAAAACGTGGGTTATCTATTTATATATATTTTTAGCATTTGACATGCTTAGCACTATACATTAAACACAAAGTGAAAAATGTGAAATCGAAAATAACAGTCACGAGCAGGATTTCACCCAAAGACGTTAAGTATGAGTGTGTTATCGAAATTAGCAGTCAGGAGCAATCGTCACGATGGCTGAATTGGCAAAGTATCTGGACGGTATCCAGAAGATGCAGGTTCAAATCCTGCTCGTGACTGTTATTTTCGATTTCACATTTTTCACTTTGTGTTTAACGCGGGTTATCGTTATCAAGTTTGAGGTTTAGTTAACAATAGAGTTAAAACTGTCATGAATATCACACAGAAAATATTGATAATAATACTATTGAACACTTAAAATGCTAAACGTATTACCTAGTTTAAATTGAAAAATATTAAAAGATGATGGCGTGTTAATTCGTCGTATTAAAAATAACCTCAAAAACATATATCTATTCTATATAGATCAATGCTCAAAAGTCTAGAATTCTGTTTTAAACGCTCTAACCACTAAGCTGCTTGCTAAGTAACTGATCTCCACGCTAATTAGCAATTTAATCACACAGATTAAAAATAGAAAATGTATAAAATCGTAGCGTGATCGGTCCAATCGTTTTCAAGGAAAATGGTCACATGTATACACACATACGAGCTCTAACCCCAAACGCATATGCTCGCATCCTTTCAGTCCGTTATAGGTAAAAAAAAATAACAAACTAACATCAAAAAAAGGTACTTTCGAATACAGACACGCTTATCGTACATATAGAGTTCGTCTACACACATGGGAATGAATAAACAAAGAATGAATGTACCAATGTCAAGTACCTATATTATTAAGGGCAGATATTGAAAATGGTTACTACAAGATAAGCCTTTTATACTTTGTATAGTTTCAAATCGCGATATGCGTACTCGCAAAGAATAATCACCTTATTGTAAGTATGAAGGAGGGTCGTTTAAAAAGGGGATTTTCTTATTTTTTTTACATAAGTTTTCTTTTTGTTGCAACTCCACATTCTCATAGAATTTCAATGCCTTATTTTGTTTATGTTTATGCACTTTTTCATTTTTGTGGGGCCACAGCAAATACCGGAAAAGATATCTCGGGTAAATGTGTGTACAGACTTAAAAAAGCCACCCCGAATACATACCTACCTTTTTCCTATTTTTGGAGTAGATGTAATGTGTTTCGAATCCAATAAATAATAGTTTTAAAAACTAAAAAAAAAAAACAACTTTTAAAAACAAAAGTTAATTAAAAATAATGATAACAAGGCTAAACTACAAATTATTATTTGTGAATGAGGAAAAAGAGAACTTTAGTGCGAGCGGGAATCGGACCTGCGTCCCTTCCAATCCGGGGAAGTGCTCTAATCCACTAGCTACCGCACCACCTTTCGGCCATACCCAATCTCCTCATCACATTTGTTTTAACGATCAACGCCATCTATCGGAACGCATTTACATGCATTAATCCAATATAGTACATTTAATTTTGCAATTAAAATTCATACTATTTGATGGCGTAATTTTTTAAACATTTTGATCTGTATTTTTAGCACTTGACATGCTCAGCTACTTTAAAGTAGGTATAAATTATTATTATTATTTTTTTATTGCATTTAGTGGCAGACGAGCCACGGCCCATCTGATGGTAAATGGTAGCCGTCGCTCATGGACTCAACTATACCGAAAGCATTGTCAAGCCGCTGCTCACCATTTTGTTTCACAGATATGAAATGAAAGCATAAACGGCTATCTCCTGCTACAGCCAAAACGCAACGATGTGCTTCATGGCCGGTCACACGGGAGATGGTGGTACCAACCTGCTCGGGCCCGATACCAAGTGAGTACTCCCACTTGGTACCCAGCCCTACCACCAGTCAGGCAATAGATGATAATTGCTTACTTCCCTTAGTCACCTTGTACGACACCCGTGGGAAAGGATGGGGTGGTGACACTTGTATTCTTAGTCCGTCACCACACGGACAAAATTATTATTTGTGAATGAGGAAAAAGAGAACTTTAGTGCGAGCGGGAAACCTGCGTCCCTTCCAATCCGGGGAAGTGCTCTAATCCACTAGCTACCGCACCACCTTTCGGCCATACCCAATCTCCTCATCACATTTGTTTTAACGATCAACGCCATCTATCGGAACGCATTTACATGCATTAATCCAATATAGTACATTTAATTTTGCAATTAAAATTCATACTATTTGATGGCGTAATTTTTTAAACATTTTGATCTGTATTTTTAGCACTTGACATGCTCAGCTACTTTAAAGTAGGTATAAATTATTATTATTATTTTTTTATTGCATTTAGTGGCAGACGAGCCACGGCCCATCTGATGGTAAATGGTAGCCGTCGCTCATGGACTCAACTATACCGAAAGCATTGTCAAGCCGCTGCTCACCATTTTGTTTCACAGATATGAAATGAAAGCATAAACGGCTATCTCCTGCTACAGCCAAAACGCAACGATGTGCTTCATGGCCGGTCACACGGGAGATGGTGGTACCAACCTGCTCGGGCCCGATACCAAGTGAGTACTCCCACTTGGTACCCAGCCCTACCACCAGTCAGGCAATAGATGATAATTGCTTACTTCCCTTAGTCACCTTGTACGACACCCGTGGGAAAGGATGGGGTGGTGACACTTGTATTCTTAGTCCGTCACCACACGGACAAAATTATTATTTGTGAATGAGGAAAAAGAGAACTTTAGTGCGAGCGGGAAACCTGCGTCCCTTCCAATCCGGGGAAGTGCTCTAATCCACTAGCTACCGCACCACCTTTCGGCCATACCCAATCTCATCATCACATTTTCTGTTTTTCAGTTCGTAGCAAGCATGTTTTATTAGTTTTTTAAACTAATTATAATTTAATTTCTTCTTTTTAAGCCTCAAAACAGCATCAAAAGTTCTATTCAAAGACCCTATGTGACGATACCGATTTGTAATAAAAAAAACACATACTTCTTAAATTATTGTATTGTCATCTCTACTTGATAAGTGTGCACTTTTAATTTAATCCACATTTTCAAGTGGGTCAAGATCACGTTAAAATATTTACATACCTAGACAACCTGTCTCTACAGGCGAAACTAATAAAAGCGTGTTAAAAATAACTAAACTTTAATGACATATGTAACCTTTAATATATGGTAGTCTTTTGAAAAGGTCACCCAAGGCGTTAAGAATTAATGTGTTATCGAAATTCATAGTTCCGAGAAATTACGATGGCTGAATTGGCAACGCATCTGGGATGGTAGGTATCCCAGGAGATGTAGGTCCAAATCCTGCTCGTGAGTGTTATTTTCGGTTTCACATTTTCACACTTTGTGATAATTTATAGGACTTATTTCATCAAGAATTTGTAAGTGGATACAACGAATAACAACAATAAGAAGTAAGTCTTATTTACGCGAAACAGTGTGTTGTGTTTGTAGATAATTTTCATAAGGAAATAAGTTATTATACACCAATAAAATCATTGGAAATATGGAGTTGGGAACAAATTGCACTGGAAATGGACAAAGCTTAAATGAAACAATACTTTTTGAAAAGGCACTCCTCAATTAGAATAATTGTCGTTTTATTAAATTTCTAGATCGTAGTTACCCTCACCCACACAACTCACGCAAAAAGCTCACATTTTTTACTCTTTCTGTAGACTACATATTTTCCATAATCTCACATGGCGCCTAGACGACGATGGTTCTAGTAAATATATCATACTTAGTACACCATAATTATACATTTCACTGTGTTCATCAATGGAAATAATAGTGCAAGTCTGCAACATCATAGTCTGCGTCTAATTTTCCTCATCTATCTAATAACACGTTTGTAACCAACATCTAAGTAGGGTTTAATCCCGTTAAGACATTGAGAAAATAGCAATTTTCCATGCTTGCTCAAAACCTTCCGAAAAGAATCCTTATTTTATTTTATTACTTTTGTAGGCTTCGCATAAAAAAATGAAAATAAAACACGGAGCATAACTAGTTTATAAATAAAATACATATATTACCTACTTCTCAATTGATCTCGTTTAAACAATGCCAGTCCAAGATCAATTCGCAACGACGCGGACGGTTTGCCGCACAATAATTGATTGTTTCTATTAGAGGCATTGAGTTTAATCAGTGGCAAATTTTATTTAATTTTTTACAATATCTCTAGGTTACAAAAGAATATATATAGTAACTTCTATGAAATAAAAACTAAAAAGGCATAGCCAACTCATTACCAACTTATAAACATACAATTAAACGCTATAGTATATTGAATACATTAAAGACAAAATAAAAGCTAATAATTTAAATATATTTTCTAAAAAGGTTATTAAAATGCAATAAATTGCACTACAGTGAATAAGTACTGCAAGTCTAGTAAACACCTTAGGCAATAATATGCTCTATCATCTGTTGTCGACTTTATCTTCATTTAGCAATAAAAACAACAAAAGCTCTATGTGCATATCTTCAGAGACAACGACAATTTCTGGCTTTAAGTCGTGTTCTAAAATAAAAACATATTTTCCCAATATTTTATTATGTCATCCATCCATCCATCAGCCTTTCAACGTCCAGTGCTGGACATAGGCCTGCCCAAGAGAACGCCACAACGAGCGGTCTTGTGCCGACCGCATCCAACGGCTCCCCGCAGCTTTGACCAGATCGTCGGTCCATCTGGTGGGGGCCCGTCCTACGCTGCGCCGTCCGATACGTGGTCGCCACTCGACAACCTTTCGTCCCCAACGGTTATCGGTTCGTCGAGCGATGTGGCCTGCCCATTGCCACTTCAGCATGGCAACCCGGCGGGCTATGTCGGTCACTCTCGTTCTCCTACGGATCTCCGTATTACGGATTCGATCACGTAGGGAAATACCAAGCATAGCCCGCTCCATGGCCCGCTGAGCGACTTTGAGTCTTGATATGAGGCCAACATTCAGAGACCACGTCTCTGTTCCGTATGTCATCATACACTGTCACACACTGGTCGTAGACCTTCGTTTTCAGACACTGCGGAATATTGGACGAGAAGATCTTCCTTAGCTTCCCGAACGCTGCCCAGCCGAGTTGGATTCGTCGATTGACCTCTTTCTCGAAGTTGTGCCTACCTAACTGGACTGTTTGTCCCAGGTAGACATAATGGTCGACAACTTCGAGAAGCGCACTCCCGACTAGGACCGGTGCTGAAATGACATGGACATTAGACATGACTTTCGTCTTGTCCATGTTCATTTTGAGACCCACTAGTCGGGAAACCCTGCTGGATCTCAGCAGAGTGCCAAGAGCATGGTGCCAAGGTCCTCCAGCGATTCTGCCATGACTACGATGTCGTCGGCATATTGAAGGTGAGTGATGTATTCGCCATTGATGTTGATGCCGAATCCGGTCCAGTCCAAGAGCTTGAAGATCTTCCAATGCAGCGGTGAAGAGTTTCGGGGACATAACGTCTCCCTGCCTAACACCTCTCTGCAGTTGGATCGGTTTCGTACTCCTATCCTGAACACTGACTGACATGGTGGCGTTTCTATACAAGCACTTCAGCACTTCGATGTACCGATTGTAAATTTGGCACCGCTGAAGGGACTGCAGCACCGCCCAAGTTTCGATCGAATCAAAGGCTTTCTCATAGTCCACAAACGCCAGACACAGAGGCCGATTGTATTCCTCGGTTTTCTGTATAATCTGGCGTAGCGTGTGGATGTGGTCTATGGTACTATAGCCTTTTCGGAAACCGGCTTGTTCGGGAGGCTGGAAGTCGTCAAGCCTGCGCGTGAGTCGATTTGTAATGACCCTCGAAAACAACTTATAGACGTGGCTCAAGAGCGATATGGGTCTATAGTTCTTCAAGAGGGTTCTGTCACCTTTCTTGAAGAATAGTACCACCACGCTTCTGGTCCACGACGCTGGAACGTCGCCCCCGAGAACGACGGAACTGAACAGCCTCTGAAGAGCTTTTAAGACCGGCTTTCCGCCTGCTCTCAGAAGCTCTGTGGTGATTCCGTCGTCTCCCGGTGCCTTTCCGTTCTTTAATTGTTTGAGAGCCATTCTGATCTCGTACAGGCTGACGTCCGGGATATCTTCGGTAAAGTGCCGAGTTAGCTTGGATCTGGGGTCCTGGACCAAGCCAACAGCAGGGCTCTGGGATCTGTACAACTGCCCATAGAACTGCTGGACCTCTCCCAAGATCTCATCTCGAGAAGAAATGACAGTGCCGTTGTTGGTCCTCAGTTTAGTCAACTAACTTTGGCCAACAGACAGATCTCTTGCGAACACTTTCGAGCCTTGGTTCCGCTCTATCGCCTCTTTAATACAGGTAGTATTAAATTCGCGAATATCGTGCCGCACAGCCTTGGAGATCTGTCTGTTTAACCGCCTTAGGCAGGACCAATCGGCTGAGTACTGGACTATCATTTCTTTTCTTCTCTCCATGAGTTTGAGAGTATGGTCCGAGAGTTTACGGGTCCTACTAACGCGACGAGCCTTGAAGTAAGTCGACCCGACCGCGTGGACAGTTTGCACGAACCTGCTGTTGATATCGCTCGCTGATTCACACTCATCTAGACATTGGAAGCGATTTTGTAGTTCGAGCTGAAAGCTCTCGGGGTTCTGGTATTGGGCAGGTGGGTGGTATGTATACGTACATATTTGGTTTTAAACTTTTTTTTATTTTTTAAAAAGAAGAGTAGGGTACTCTAAGGAATAATCCTTGTATCGCGGGGGACTTTACAAACATCCAATTTCACGGACACATAGTACACCCAGACTCAGAACAACCATTTGTTGATGACATATTTATGTCCTGTGTGGGAATCGAACCCACAACACACGGACGGGAGGCTGGTATCTAAACCACTCCGCCATCTGTGTAGGCAATATATTTTTTAAAGAAAATGTTAAACTAAGGTCGTTTATTATTGTTTGACAACGTCAGTTGTTTACCGATCATTATATGTTATACATTATTGCCCAGGGAGGTTAGAATGTATCTCATTCGATCATATCGACATGACATCATGTCATTGTGATTGGTTGAGAGATAACAGTGATTGGTCGAGGGATTATTGCGACTTCACGCGTCGGTTTCTCTACCAATCACAAGCGAGATATGTCGATACGATTTAGTGAGTTACATTCTACGGGCTCAGTGTACAAACAAGGACTTTATCCCGAGAAAATGGAGAGTTCTTATGGGATGGCTATATTATATGTATAGTCAGCAGGGATAGCCTAGTAGTAAAACCAAGGACTGCAAAAACAGTGGTATCGAGTTCGATCCCGAGTCCAAGGCGCAGACCTCGTACAGCACACACCTCTGAATTTTTGAGATGTTTCGAATTTATCTGTGCATTTGTTTACATTTTATCACTGCTCGGTGAAGGATCCGAAGGAAGGAGGATAACGAAACCTGCATGCCTGAGATATTTTCTCAACGGCTTGTGAAGTCAACTCGCACTAGGCAAGCGTGGTGGACTATGGCCTAAACCGTCTCACCATGAGTCACGTAGTGAGACAGAAAAAGGGTTAAAAAAATGGTGTCTTTTATATTCTCATAAATAAGAAATTATTTGTGAATGTGGAAAAAGAGAAATTAAGTGTGAGCGGGATTAGAATCTGCGTCCCTTCAAATCCGGGGAAGTGCTCTAACCGCTAAGCCATCACACTGACCGATGGCTATTCCCAATCTTCACATCACATTTGTCTTTACAACCCACGCTACCTATCAGATGCATAAAATAATACGCAGGTTCGAATCCTGTTCGCACTTAAATTCTCTTTTCTACATTCACAAATAATTTGTTATTTAAAAAAGTAGCTGAGCGTGTCAAGTGCTAAAATAAGTACAGATCAATTGTCATAAAATTAGTTAGAATCGTATTGCTTCATAATATTTGCACGCGGATATTGGTATCCGCGTAAAAAATAGTATGTAAGCATTACGGAAAAGTGTTGTTAAAGGTTAGGTCGTGTCTAAGCATATTATTTATTAGATTATAAATATATACTAGCGAATCTGGCGTTGTTACGCACTAATATTGAGGGTTTCAGCAAACTTATTTTAAGATACTCTATATTTTCAATAAAAAACAACGCCACCTATTAGGTCCTATTGTGAAACTAACCCATTCAAGAGCCCGCTCAAATGCTCACACAAAATTTCATCATTTAGGAAGAGTTCAGTCGCATAGACCGACTGAAGGAATATATATTGAAAAACTTAATATCTAAGAAAAGCTAATGAAATATTTTCTATCAAACACTTACCCTGTAGATGATGCACCATTATCGGTTTCCACTTCGGGCAGAGCCTTTTTCGCGGGCACGAAATTTTTTGCATCATTAATATCGTTAGCGTTAATAGGCGCCATCACTACACTTATTAATTAGTTTCTTGTAACGTTTATTTAATAATTAATGATGTTGCGTCGTGTTGTTCACTGTACTAAGTCCGAACATGTAATGTCCCGAGAGACGGACCGAGTCCGTTAATATAGGTACATTTAGCCGATCGCTGAGTTATCGTAAAACAAGTTAATTGTATCTCATATCTTTATGTAGAGGAAAGAAAAAGGGAGATTCTTATCGTAAAAAAATAAATAAAGATAAGTAAAGCAATGCTTCAATGTGGATGAGGATGTAGGTATTTGTGCTGCAATGTCAAAATAATATTTCGTCATGAATTCATGATTCAGCTTAACCTTGGTTTTATTTAATTTCCAAAACAATAAGGGAATTAGATATTTCATATTTATATAATATGCAGTACATAATCATAGATTTTTATAGAAACAAATTTCTGCTCACGACTCGATCTTTTATTGTTAAGTCAAAAATTCTAATTGAGAGCTATCAAACAAAACAATTTGATAAATTCATTTATTTTACGTGATATAAAATCTAACAAACAGACAAAATCAAAGAATAAATTCGAGCTCAGATACGCCTAAATATAAGTAGTTCACATATAAGGGTGTCATACACCTCTGCCTACCCCTTCGGAGAATACAGGCGTGATGCTATGTTTTCACATATAAATATTTAAGACAGGAACAGACACAGCTCTGTTTCAGCTTTACAATAGTATTGATAGAAGATATAAATATAGCTAAGAATTTGTTATGCTTTAGAATAGAGTCTCTAGTGCTAGAGTTATAAGATAGCTGCATATTCTAATTCATTTGCATTACTAAGTAAGCTTCTACTTAGATAAAGTACATTATTTAATAATCTGTCAAAATCCAAATTTTAGGCGATGCAAATTGATTAGTATTGATAATCGCTGATAAAATAAATTTTAAGTGATACGAAGTGCACGGGGTCATCTAGTATTAAATATAATATTTATCAATGTAAGTATCGGACCCAGCCTGAAGAGGGAGAAGTGGTCATGATGCCCCTGGATCCATCCTTGTTCATGAAGCAGAGCACGTCTAAGTCATTACAGTGCTAATTGCGAGTATTAATATCCCAAAAAAGGTATGCAGCCTCCCAAAATTTTTCAAAAAGACTGAATAAAATCAATGTAATAATCTTAAAATCCACACTAGACCTTTCATAAGTACGTGTACACTTACTCGCATGTTTATCACCCCTTTTATGGGTAGTTACACAAGCTTTACAGGGGTAGATAACTAATTGATCAAACTCGTTCAGTAATTTCAGTGCTAAAACAAAAACACACCTTCAAATAACAAATTATTTGTGTTGGTCAGTGTGATGGCTTAGCGGTTAAAGCACTTCCCCGGATTGGAAGGGACGCAGGTTCGATTCCCACTCGCACTAAATGTTATCTTTTTCCACATTTCACAAATAATTTATTATTTAAAGTAGCTGAACATGTCAAGTGCTAAAGTACAGATCATAAAACTCACCTTCAAAGTTAACGACTAATGTGCAAAACTTGAAACAAAAAAGTCAAGTTTTTAATACATATACATAAATTAATAACTAACTATAAATAGTTTAAAGTTTAAAATGACTTTTTTGTAGATAAACCTGTTTAGAATAGCCTCCTCTCTTGTTATTTTCATAATATTTACCTATTATTATAATTAAAAAACTGATAATGACAAAAAAACGTTATGGATGGAGTCATTTTGCGTTTATATTTTACTATATCTTACCATCTATATATATATCTACTTATCTACCCACACCTGGAATTCTGAATATAAATACTCTACAGAGCATTAATTATCTTTATACAAAAATTGCAATCCCTGAGGAACTGTCCTTTTTTCCGGAGTACTTTAGAGCCCCCGCACATTATGGCCACCAGTCACCGCTACTAAACGCGACCACGAGTGGTTCAGTCAGACCACTCACGCCGCCACCAGTGGCATCCACTGGTGCCTGGATGCGGCTTTCAGTGGCTGCCACTTGCGGCAGTTTTTCAAGTGTACTCGACAAAGGCGGCTGTGTGTTTGTCAAAAATGGATGCACTCTTGATTTCGTTATTGTTGCTTATAAAACGTCGCAGAATTCAGAATTATCGACGTCCAACTCATCAGCGTTACTGGGTTCATCCTATTTTAACTTCACGCAATAAAAATGGCATGCCGTGTGGGGCCGGCTTTAGAATTGTCCCAACCCTCTCTACCCACGGGAGTCGTAAGAGCCGACTGAGGAAATACCGGGGGAGTGGGCAGCAGCACTCCCTCGAGTATTAACAACATCCACTGCGATCGCCAACCCGCCTGCCATGCGTGGCGATTACGGCATTATCCCCCAGGACGGGACCGCTCGTTGTGGCGTTCTCTTGGGGAGGCCTATGTCCAGCAGTGGACGTTGAAAGGCTGATGGATGGATGGATAGAATTAAAAAACTTGAATTTATTCTAATCTATTTTAATATTTGTGTGCGTACTCTACTTACACAAGAGATGGCATATTGTATATGTAATAGTCTATGCATCAACCTCCCGTGCCGAGTATGGCAGGTTCAATCCCACAATAGTCACATTCCCCCACACGGCCGATATTTTTTAATTACCTACTTTTAATTAATTATGCCTTTAATTAATTAAGTTATTAGTTAATATTGGCAAGTCATTCTTAAAATAAAATTAAAGAGAAGAAAGTTAAAGAGCTAGAAATATTAAATTCACTTGTACGATTTAATCAATAATGTAATCATTCAGGGTCACATAGCCATACTATTGTGGAATGTAATCTGCACACAACTTTTCCTGTAATTCTAGTATTTATATTCTTTTTGCTTATTTACTTCCTCCCTAGCCAATTATAGAGGCAATAGACAAGTTCAAATCAACATCTACGAGCAAAAACGATCAACGCTATGCATCTAAACGATAACTACTTATAGGCAGTGGCATCCAGAAAGCTGATCTAACATTATTCTCAAACTGACGTCAATAAACCCTGCGTCTCATGGGAATACATGTCATCCAGACTCATCAGTCTCATCACATCTATTTATATTTCGCACAAATACCTGTCAATCATAATGGAATTGAATACACAACACAGGGTAGGCCGCTAGCACCGCCGCGCCAGCGAACCACTGAAGCAATGTAACATAGTTCCAGTGGCCCGCCAATAAAGGCGGAGAGACGGCACACGGTGGGTTTATTTAGTGGGTGAGTGCTCCACACTACCCTGTTCGTTGCCCCGAACGACGGGGTGTGCGATTAGGTACATTTTTTCCCGCCTAAACAAAAAAAATGGGTAGACCGCTGACTAAGCCACGATATCCTATGAACGCAATCACAAAATAATAATAAATAATATAATTATTGTAAATAGAATGATTACCTAGACATTGGCCGACCTTCACGGTGGATTCCTCCTTACATTCGGCACTCCTTCCCAAACAATATAGTAGGTATTAGATATTTAAGATTATAATTTCAAATTATTAAAAATAAAGGTGTTATTTTAATTTAATATAATTAACATAAATGCTAGTTCTTATCAAATGTTTTAGAATAATATATTTTATCGTTGTGGTATCTGAATACTACGTCATGATGAAATTAACGTAAACAATCTAAAGTAATAATAGTATCTAATTTATTTCATATGCAAAAAATACAAATCAGTATCCTTATGCCATGGCATACCACTCATAAAAAAATATAATTTGCTTCTTCTAAACCACAAACACCTTAAAAAAAGCTTTATAAGGTTTTCACTGTAATTTAGATAAGTTATAACTCATATCAGGATAAAATTTCTTCATATTGTAAAACACACTGGATATACTATATACCTAATGCCTTGTTGTAACATTTATTTACAGATCCTGAAACTAGCTCAAAGCTGGAAAGTTCTAAAGGTCTTTGCTTATAAAAAAATGTTCAAATTAGGGGAAAATCCCTGGTCAAGATTTGTCCTTAAAATAATTTTAAATTGTTATTAAGATTATTTTAAGGACAAATCTAAATATGCCGTGTGGGGCCGGCTTTAGAATTGTCTTACCCCTCTCCACCCATGGGAGTCATAAGAGCCAACTGAGGGAATACCGGAGGAGTGGGCAGCAGCACTCCTTGAGTATTAACAACATCCACTGCGATCGCCAACCCGCCTGCCAAGCGTGGCGATTACGGCACTATCCCTCATTCTTGGGGAGGCCTATGTCCAACAGTGGACGTTAAAAGGCTGATGGATGGATGGATGGATTGTTATTATAGTTCTTGTAAGTTTTATTTCTATAGTTTATGGTAATCTATTTAAAAAAATTAAAGAATCTTTTTTTTTACATATCTCTAGATTACGTAGAAAAAGTGATAAACATTAAAAAATAAACTACCTACTATCCAATCATACGCGACTATACGCGATGCCAACAGCAATATTTTATTCTTACGTTTCTGGATCCTGATATATATTACCAAAATGTACTTATAATAGTTTTAAGTCTAATGAAGAGCTATCAAACATAAAGCGTTTCATCGAAATCAGTTTAGTAGTTTTTGCGAGCACATGCGAACAAATAAACCGACAAACAGAAATAAATTCTAATAAAAATAAAGTTTAAAAACTGTAACCCGACCACGGAAATAAAAAAGTGATCTAAAAACTACGAAAAACGAAAAAAAAAATAGACAGCTATCAAGAAGCATAAGTACAAAAATGGTTCAATCACGCAATAACTAATGAACAGATTTGGATGAAATGCATACAGATCAATTAACTGGATTAAAATATAAAAATGTTAGAAAAATGTCCTATGGAATAGCTACATTGCATAGAGATAGTAATGCGTCATTGATTATATTGATTTAATTTTGATGTCCATGCAGACGAAATCGCGGGCAGCAGCTAGTTGAAGATATATTTAGCTAGGAAGCAAATATTAACCCTTTCCTATCAACTAAGAGCATCTCGAAATATTGACAATAGAATGAATAGAGTTCACAAATACAATTCATGTGATTGTTATGTTATCTATTTGAACCATCTGCATATTTGTTACTTTAGGATATATTTGAGTGATACCTTCAGTTACATTTTAGTAAGCTGTCGAGATGTTGCTTTTCATAGTACTTGTCATATTTTTGGTGATACATTTTTGTGGGCAAATCTTCAAACGACCACGGCTATATCCTCCAGGTAGGCATCCGACATAAAAACAATTCAATATTAGACAAAACTTCCTTCTTTCCTTCTCTTTAAATTTTGAAATTGTTAAACAATATTGATAACTATTAAGGGGGTTTTTGTATTTTAATAAGAGTTCATTTCTGTAAGTATATATACAATTTGGCCCCTGATCTAAATACGTCACTCTTATACGGTAAACTTTTGATAACTATACTAAAATTACTATCCTACAGGAACCATCTATTTTCCGGGATAATAAATAGCCCTGTCCTTTTCTGAATTCTTTGGACTATGTGTACGCTATTTCGCGATGATCGTTCGATTAGCTATGCCGGCGTTATAGCCCAACAAAGAAACAAAACTTTCACATTTATAGCATTAGTAAGGAAAAAGACATCAAAAAGCAATTGTGAAGTGGAGATTGAGTGTAACCATCGGCTACTGCGATGGCTTCACGGTCTAGAGCGTTTCCCCGTATTGGAAGGGACGCAGGTTCGAATCCCGCTCGCAGTAAAGCTCTCTTTTTCCACTTTCACAATATTTTTTTAAGGATTTTAAACATAGATTTCCCCTTCCTCGTACTTGAGTATTAAATAAATTTGACATCATTCGTTAATAGGTAAACTGTTTTTTTTTTAAATATTCATAGGAAAGCTATGAAATGAAAACAAGTCTAATCCTGGTAAAATAATAATAACTAATTGAGTACGTATTTGTAAGGCTAGCTGTGTTATTAGTTCCGTGGATTAATAAATCTAGATAGCAATTTACAATGAGATCAAAGGATCATTCAATACCGAGGATGATGAGCATTCATTCATTCGATGAGGAGCATTCAATACCTACACAACACATCGTATTATTGACGATTGATCAAATTATTGTATCAGTAACTCTCCATTCTTGTGTCAGAAGAGTTCTAGATATTTCGTTGAGTCTTTATATTAAGAAAATAAAGTTGGATTCAGCCACACACACATTCCTGACCATATTACAACTTGATTATATGGGGCTGTCTGTGGCGAGCAGCTGCTCTACAAGTTTTGAAACAAAGGACGCCTTATGTGTCAACAAGAATTTGGTGCATTTTGTACATTACGAGTATCATCTCTATTCTATCCCAAAAGCTGCGTCGTTTTTATTGGTGTACTTCCCTTTATTACTTGCGCTACTAGCTTCATTAGTGTTACATGAACGTTTTGACTTACATTATTTTCTTTACATACGTTAAGCGTTCCAATGTTGGATACCAGTCTCCTTGAAAAAAGTAGGTTTACTTCGACACTAGCCATGTGAATTGCCGTAAGGTTTTGCTTTATTTACCACCGGCTATTCTAATAGAGTTTATTCATAGTCATGCATTCTTAGTCCGTCCTAATATGGATATTTAATATTGATCAGCATAACTTGACTTACTGACTGAAAATAAAAAATAAAAATTCGTTGCAGGTCCAAAACCGTTACCGTTCATAGGAAATTTACTGTCTGTGGTGTTACATCTGAGAACCCTAAAATGTCACCACTTAGTATGGAGATATTGGAGCACAGTCTACGGGAACATAGTTGGATTGCAATTAGGTTTAGTAAATGTGGTTATTGTCTCCGGTAAAGACTTTATAAAAGAGGTCTCAACGAAAGAAGTATTTGAGGGAAGACCCGGTGGATGCTTCTACACTATGCGGTCGTTTGGTAAAAAATTAGGTAATGAGGTCACAAAAATATATTATACATTATTTAAGCCTAAAATTAAAGGTTCTTTCAATAGTGGATCGAAGAGCCAGAGATTCAGCAGTCTACTGAAAATATTTAAGAACGTAAACATTCAGCATGTGTAAGCGGCAAATATTTTATTTCGTCTTATTAACCCCGAGTATAGATTTTAAAATATTTTGTTATTGGTGAAAAGCATTCATTCATAGTTAGTGGTGATTGAAGCGTTAGACTAATTATAAAATTATTCAATTTAAAGAAATGTGTTGTTCTCTACAGTAGAGAGTAATTTTCCTCGCAATGCTTTTCAGCATTTGACACTTGAAATAAGTACTTGTTTAAAAAAAACAATTCTGTCTCTTTAGTGCAGTGGTATATCCTCACTTAGGCAGAGGCTTGTACCATTATATATAATAACAGTTAATGAGCGGCAGTTACCACTCACCATCAGGTACGACTCACCTGCTTTCTGCCGCCAATAAACATCGCACGATAGAAATAAGGTTTCATACGCACAAATACAGGAAAACACAGTGTTATTAGGTACATTTTTTTTACTGCTTATGATGGCAGACGAGTCACGCCATGTGCAATGTACGGTCCACCTGATGATAAGTGGTAACCGTCGCTCATGGACTCAACTATACCGAGAGTATCAAGCCGCTGCGCACCATTTTATTTCTCAGATGTGAAATGAAAGAATAAACGGCTATCTTCTGCTACAGCACTGACGTGCTTCATGACCGGTCACATAGAAGATGGTGGTACCGACCTGTTCCGCCCTATAGCAAGTGAGTACTCTCACTTAGTACCCAGCCCTACCATCGGTAATGCAATGGGTGTTAATTACTTACCTTAGTCGCCTTATACGACACCCGCGGGAAAGGATGGGGTGGTGACACATGCATTCTTAGTCCGTCACCACACGGATGAAAGATTTGTAGAAACACGTCACATTGTAGAAACATTTCTATAACATTCTTACAAAAAAACAACATAATATATTAATCAATACTCAGGATGTATACATTTTTATTTAAAATATTTTCCAGGCATAGTATTCAATGATGGACAATCTTGGGTAAAAACAAGGCGTGTCGTTTTAAAATACTTAAAGAATTTCGGTTACAATACGCGTTATATGGAGAACTATATTAGCGAAGAATGTCAAGCCCTAATTAATTTAAGAATGAAGGACGCTGGACAGCCAGTCCTGGTGAACAAAATGTTTCACATTACAATCGTGAATATACTGTGGAGACTTGTAGCCGGCAAGAGGTATATTTTAAAATTCTTTTTATTTAAAATTAATCTATTATTAATAGTAAAAAAGGTATTCAGATTAATAGCAGGTCACGTCAGCAACTGTCGACTAGCCCTGGCGGAGGAAGCAGTTTCCCGGAGCGAGGCCGTCTTGGCGGTATCCTTAGACATCGCCAACGCCTTCAACTCCTTGCCCTGGGCTTGTATTACGAAGGCGCTCGTTTATCACCGAGTGCCGAACTACCTCCGTCGTACAGTCGGGGCCTATCTTTCGGAGAGGGCTATGGTCTACCCGAGCCGTAGTGGTTGGGGTCGACGACAAGTTTCGTGTGGTGTTCCGCAGTGGTCGGTCCTAGGGCCACTCCTGTGGAACATCGGATATGACTGGATGTTGCGCGGTGCTCTCTCCTGCGGTGTCTCCGTGACGTGTTACGACACGCTAGTCACGGCGCGGGGGATGACGCACCCGCAGGCGACCGAGCTCGCTACTGTTGAGGTCGCACGAGTCATGGAAAGAATGCGGCTGCTGGGCCGTGAGGTGGCTCTATACAAAACCGAGGTTCTTTGTTTTCATGGGCCTCGGAAGGGACCGCCGAATGGGTCCGGCATGGTGGTAGGGGGTGTTTGCATCGGCATCAAGTCGTCCATGAAATACCTTGGTCTGATTCTAGATGGCCGGTGGCATGGGGATACCGTACGGTCTCCTACGAGGTTCTGAGCCTCCTTGCTGGAACTCCACCGTGGAATCTAGAGGCGAGGGCCCTCGTGTCACTTTACCGGTGACATGGGGAGGCGCTTGAGAGGGGACTACGGTCAGCGTCTCGAGAACTCGAGGTGCGCCGGTAGGAACTTCGCCGATTCCTACTGGCGGATTGGAGTGCACGGCTCGTACGACCGACCGCAGGGCACGCCACTATAGCGGCGGTAAGTCCCATCATGGGAGAATGCCTGGAGAGGCGTCATGGTGCCTTTCGGAAAGTACCTGTGTTGGATGGGAAGGGAGGATTCGGCCCAGTATGGCACTGCGGGAGTTGCCCGGAGGACACGGCGTTGCATACATTGGTGGAGTGCCCAGCGTGGGCAACGCAGCGCCGTGATCTGATCGCGGCAACAGACGTGGGAGTGTTCTCGCTAGCGTTCTTGGTCCTGTCCATGGTTCGGAGCGAGAGTGCATGGGTGTCCACCACCTCATTTTGGGAGGAAGTGATGTACGCCAAAGAGGCGGTGGAAAGGTACCGGGAGGCGACTGCCGGCCTCTTGACCCGCAGAAGACGCACTGGGCGCCGAAGGGCGCTGAACGATCTTCGGTCCCCATGAGCGCTGGCTTGAGGGCAACGGACGGCCCTACGCCAGAAGCTAGCAGAAGCAGGTCGCAGCGGCAGTGCGCCCGTATTCCGCGCGTTTTAAAAACAAGTAGGGTTAGGCCCTCCAAAACAGGTGGCGCCGCCTAGTAATGGAACATGGCGGCCAAGACCTGCCCTAACAAGGAATACGATGAGTGTAACCCTCCTCACTGGGCGACAGGTAGTCTGAAGGAACACTGTCAGGTTTTAGTCAGTATACGGCGTGGCATTGCACTAGGCTTTTCCATAAAAAAATAGTAACTATTGACTGGGCACGAGTAAATTATAGTGCAGTGTGGTGTGTGCAAATACAAGTGCACAGATGGTGTGCCCTAAATTCTGTGGTGCCCGTCACTCTCATAGACCGATAAATAAATAATTATTATTTTCTGGTCTAACCCGTGATTTCAACCCGATAGAGGTTAAGGAGCTCGTAGATATTCTAGATCATGTTTACAATAAAACATTGTCAATCACAGAGGTCAATGATATAAGTTTAATACAATATTTTTTTCCGGTATGTAACTTGATATACAAGATGGTAAAGGGCAAATAAATTATAATATTTGTTGAAATGAGACTATCAAATTAATTATTACAGCCTTTTTACATTCCATGGCACGCAAGTGGCGCAAAAGTAAAAAAAAAAACCTCTAGGTACATTAATCTAGCGCCTTGTTACCAAATTCTATTGAAAAGTAACTGTTAAAGATTTGTACACATATTTAGAGTAACATGAACAGGTCCTTTTTCACGTATACACTAGGTGAAATTTTAACTACCTTAAGCCCGACGTTTTAACAGCGTTGCAGCATCCGTGATCACGGGACAACATTCTATTGAAAAGCTTGAACCAAATCGAATAAATTCCTATAAACAGTAAGTGTATTAATCAACACAAAAAAAATGTGAAATCATAAATAACAGTCACAAGCAGGATTTGAACCTGCATCTCCTGGAATACCGTCCCAGATACCAATACAGCCATTGTGACAATTGTTCGGGACTGCGGCGATACCCAAGACTTTAAGAATTAATGTGTGATCGAAATTCTCACACTTGATTTATATGACTACTAACTACTTGACTATAAGCCAGGATTGTTCTGTAATAAGCGCAACAAAAGCAATGTTTATACAGTAGCTTTATTTAGAACCAGCTTGTCCCACCATTTTTACTGTTTCTTAGGTAGCTACGTTTATAATAAGATTAACGCCATTCTGCAAATATATTCCCTTCCTAAGAACAAATGTAAACAAGTTGTCACAAACTGGCTTTTGAATCAGACCTACAATAGTGTTGAACAACTTTTAATTGTACCAAAGTAACAATGTCTAATATATACGAGTAGCATATATGTAATACATACACACATAAACACACACACAGACCTATTTTTGTTAATTATTTTCTTATAGTTTATCTCGTTCTATAGTAAGACTTTGTATTTACTTCCATTTTTTATTGTATAATTTAATTATTAAGTTTATTAAATTGTGTACTTTTTATTTGTGTCATTAAGGTAGGTAATCCTGGTAATCTGTATGACAGGACAACCTATTTCAGATACCAGTCTCCCACAGAGGTTTGTTTGTAAAACACACAATGCCATGTTTTTATATGCAGTACCTTTGTGGAATATAAATAAATAAATAAGCATGTCAAATGCTAAATAATAAGTATATGTGTACAAAACTATCTAAATAATAAGTGCATTTTTACACCAAATGGCTACAAAAATGTCTTATAATATATATTACGTCAATCATATTCTAATTATGTTTGCCTTCAGATATCACTTGGAAGATGAAAAGCTAAAATATCTGTGTGATTTAATCGCGAGGCTTTTCCGAGCTGCGGACATGAGTGGCGGTATACTTAATTTCATGTCATTCGTAAGGTATTTGGCACCCGGTCTCTCTGGTTACAAAGAACTGCGATCTATTCACAATTGTATCCATGATTTTTTAAGGGTAAGTCATGTCAATAGTTGCTTAGTTATTATTTTTTGAAAGACCATCACCTGCACTAGGTAGTAATCCTTGTATTGCAGGGACTTTACAATTTAACCCTGTGGTCCTTGGGATAGACTTGCACATGGGGGACTTAACCACTCGACCATCTGTATAGTCATATTAATTACTATTTTGCTCCAGACTGCTAATTTCGATAACACATTCATACTTTACATCTTTGGGTGACGCCTGCGCCATCTGTCGGAAGTATTTTCATACATTATACCGACCATCCATCCATCCATCCATCAGCCTTTCAACGTCTACTGCTGGACATAGGCCTCCCCAAGGGAACGCCACAACAGACACGACAGTTTGTTCGTTCGCGCATTACGCAAAAACTACTAAACGGATTTTGATGCAACTTATTTATTATTTGGTAGCTCTTGATTAGACTTAAAAACTGGTATATGGAACTGGTATGAGGAACCTGAGATATAACCTCAAAACTAGCTTTTGGCTGCGGCGGAGCCGCGGGAAAGGCTAGTGGCCCACAGTCGAAGAACCATACAGTCAGTCCTCGCCTTTGATGTTGTGGAAAAAGCTGACTATGTCTAGACGGATAAAAGTGCAAGGGTTGTCACATTGGCAGGAAATAAAAACATATATTAATAAATCTATATTTTTTATATTATTTTTATACATGCATACATAGCATCACGCCTGCATTCCCCGAAGGGGTAGGCAGCGTTGTATTACACACCCACGGTTCAACAGCTATGTTTAAGTCCCACGTAACAGGGGGCGAGCCTATTGCCGTCTACCAGGCACATTTCCAAACTCCGGGCTGCTACTGAAAATTTTTATTTTTATGAAAAAGCTCAATAACACTATACCCCGAGCCCTCGTGATCAGCAGTCGCTTACACTACCGCTGCACCACAGAGCAGTTATATTTTATTACATATTTAAATAAATTAAGTAAAATTAATTAATTGCTCAGCTGCCATACATTGATGGTCAAAAAACCAACAGCCACAAAAAAAAATGTTTTTGTGTGGTTAATAACATCTTCATTCAATCGAAATTAAATTATAATCAAGGACACTTCCAAAAACTGCATAATAACCAAAGTAGTTACCCATTTTGAGGTTATAATTTGCTTTAAGTTGGCACATATTACACAGCATGGCGTAACGTGTTTATAAGTAGCGCTGTTTGTAGATGGCCTAGAGCGTTACATTCGAGTAATCTTTGCAATCTGACAACATTTACATATTGGATACCATCTAAAGACAAAATACTCGTCACGAATCATACGAGCCCAAACTCGATGGGGTTATATTGCTTTATAACGGAGTTCCTATAGCCACCTTCCAGCTGGATCATCAGACCCTAGATACCATCTAAAGACCAAGTACACGTCAAGACGAATCAAACGAGTCCAAACTCGATGGGGTTGCATCGTTTCATTACAGAGTTACTGTGGCCATCTTCCAGCTCCACCATCAGATCTTGGATACCATCTAAATATCAAGTACTATTCAAGACGAATCATACGAGCCCAAACTCCATGCAGTTATGTCGTTTTATATTGGAGTTCCTATGGCGAGCTTCTAGCTCTATCATCAGACCCTGAATACCATCTAGGTACAAAGTACTCGTCAAGATGAATCAAACGAGTCCAAACTCGATGAGGTTGCGCCGTTTCATTATAAAGTTCCTATGGTCACCTTCTAAATCCATCATCAGATCAGCTCTATGTCATTATAATATTGCATAGTCACTCGATACACATCCATCCATCAGCCTTTTAACGTCCACTGCTGGACGTAGGCCTCCCCAAGAATGGGGGATAGTGCCATAATCGCCACGCTTGGCAGGCGGGTTGGCGATCGCAGTGGATGTTGTTAAATACTCGAAGGAGTGCTTCTGCCCACTCTCTCGGTATTCCCTCAGTCGGCTCTTACGACTCCCATGGGTGCAGAGGGGTGTGACAATTCTAAAGTCGGCCCCACACGGCATACACTCGATACACATATGCGTGTAAAATTTCAGCTCGATCGGAAACCGGAAAGGGTGTCAAATTTAACTTGCAAAATTTGACCGGGACAAGTTAAATAAAAGCTTGAAAATTAGCATTAAAAACAAGAATAACATAGTACTAACATGATTCGAGAATTTATAGTCTTGTAACCCACATTAAAAAACACATAAGGTACGTGGCGGAAATTAGGCATTTTTTTCTAAAAAAAAAAATATTTAAGTATTTTTATATTATAATGTTTTATTTTGATAGCCCTGACAAATAGCTCCCGAACGACTAAGCGTAAATGTTCGGCCGCTCGGGAGCGTCCCGCCCGCGTCTCACCCCGTACCGCACCTCACGATTGCTCTGTCTAGACGTTTTCGATGGCCGACTATATGGTTCTTCGACTGTGTATTAGCCATAAAATAAATATGAATTGAATAACGAAGAAAGAATTGCATGTGAACCGGTACTTTGACCGCTTTCTTCAACCCGGTCCTGCTTTTTAAAATGCTTAATTAACATGCTTAGTCATATACATTAAACACAAAGTGTAAAAATATGAAATCGAAAATAACAGTCTCGAGCAGGATTGTTGATTGTTATTTTCGATTTCACATTTTCACACTTTGTGTTTACTAGCTATAATATGTGGTTTTGTAACGGGTACATTTAATTTGAGTTTGAACCAATTCCACACGATTGAATAACTTGATATATTGCACGCGAATTATGAACCTATGACAATAAAATAATTAACTTTCCAAACATTTATTTGGATCGTAAGGATAAAAAAAATTTGTACGTACATACTTGCTATTACCAAAAAATTAACTAGTCTTTTATGTTTTTTTGCATATAGAACTTCACTCCGCGCCGGGTTTGAACCCTGGATATGTCTCGGCTTTCAGCGTTTAGCGGGCTTTTTTCGCGGGGTATTTGGCATGCATGGAACCAACGACGTGTTTGTTATATTTTTTTTTAATCTAATCGAATAAGCTCTTCGGATGGTGCCTAAATCATACAACATTAATAAGTCGAAATTTAAAAAAATAAGTGCTGGAATTATAACTGCGAGGAAAAAAACAAGTTGATTTTTAAAACGTAAAAATAACAAATAATATGTCAATTGTCAAGTATACTACAGTATAATATCTGTTGCTGTTGATTGTTGATAAACTATTCATTTCAGGGATGCGCGATGCGTACTATGACAGTTACAAGACGTCACAGTTCAATTTGTAAATAATTATGTACTATTATTAATCTATAACGCGCCATGCCATCCGGCTTTCTACCACGTTAAGATCTGCTGTTAGATCATAACGCACTCGAGAGGTAGAATAATATTAACCTATGAAAGTTTAAAAATATCAAACAAATCGTAATAAATGAAGCTCGTTCGCCTAGGTACAGGCTCTGACAAATCGGCCTTCGCAAAAAGGTCCTTTAAAAATCAGCATAAAAGGTCATAAAGTACGTCGGGAAATTAAGGTATTCAACCTCAACATTATATACGCGATTAAGACCCGATACGTTAATATTTGTGTATAATAAAATGTCATGCTTCGCTTACGGATAACAAGACACAATAATATCAACTTATCTTATCTTATCTTCTTGTTTAATGGCTCTTGTTGTGGCAGTGTCAGCACAATTTCGCCAATATCGAGTATTAATTTAAGGTAGACCGTCAAACGAAGGAAATTTGTTCGGTGAAAGATAAATAAACGGTGAAAAATGAGTCCAACACGACGGATTACCATGAGATACACTGAAACAAAAAATACAACTCTAACTACATAACATACAACTACTTATAATATCAACTTATAATTATATAGTGTATCTACGTCTACTGTCAATTCTGACGTGATAGCAAGATATACCCGAAGAAACACTATGGGTTAAACACAAAGTGAAAAATGTGAAATCGAAAATAACAGTCAGGAGCAGGATTTGAACCTGCATCTTCTGGATTCCGTCCAGATGCTTTACCAATTCAGCCATCCTGACACTTGCTCCTGACTGCTAATTTCGATAACACATCATACTTAACGTCTTTGGGTGACGCCTGCGCCATCTGTCGGACGTATTTTCATACATTATACCGACCAGGTAAACTTAATTTTACAATTAAGATTTTACCTAATAATGACGCAAACCCTTTAAATATTTAGATATTTTTATATATATTTTTAGCATTTGACATGCTTAGCACTATACATTAAACACAAAGTGAAAAATGTGAAATCGAAAATAACAGTCAGGAGCAGGATTTGAACCTGCATCTTCTGGATTCCGTCCAGATGCTTTACCAATTCAGCCATCCTGACACTTGCTCCTGACTGCTAATTTCGATAACACATCATACTTAACGTCTTTGGGTGACGCCTGCGCCATCTGTCGGACGTATTTTCATACATTATACCGACCAGGTAAACTTAATTTTACAATTAAGATTTTACCTAATAATTGACGCAAACCCTTTAAATATTTAGATATTTTTATATATATTTTTAGCACTTTGTGTTTAATGTATAGTGCTAAGCATGTCAAATGCTAAAAATATATATAAAAATATCTAAATAAACACTATGGGAATAATAAGTAATACAATTCGCAAATAATTTCTATAAGTTTGAGCAATGCTATGACTGTAAGTTGTTATTTTGGGCTGATGTTTAAACTATACCTTTAACTTGCCCTAGCTGCTACGATACTACTGCACTACGGTACAGTACCTAAATAGTTAACTTACAAATTACTCAAAAAAATATATATATATTAATGATATTGCGGTACTTCCCCGTAGATAAAGAACAAATGGCAACAAATCGTAACTAAACAATCATACTAGAATTTCTTAGAACAACGAAACAGAACCACTATTATGTGTGTTATATTTGCTACAATTCCATTGTCATAGAACAACTAACATCTAGCACTAGCGCACCATTGTTAATGAGAATTTAAATGATAAAATGACAGAGGGCTTGGTAGTAATTAATAGAACACTGTTCTTTATCATAGTTCATAATAAAATTGTTTATCAACAGGAAACGATAGCAGAACATGAACGAAACCTCGATGTGAAGAATCCGAGGGATGTTATCGATGCCTTTCTTACAGAAAAAAAGGAGGGCAACGGTCAATCTTGTGAGTAGATTATTATCTATTATTATTAATAATTACAGCCGTGTGGGGCCGGCTTTAGAATTGTTCCACCCCTCTCTACCCACGGGAGTCGTAAGAGCCGACTGAGGGAATACCAGGGGAGTAGTAGCACTCCCTCGAGTATTAACAACATCCACTGCGATCGCCAACCCGCCTGCCAAGCGTGGCGATAACGGCATTATCCCTCATGATGGGACCGCTCGTCGTGGCATTGTCTTGGGAAAGCCTATGTCCAGCAGTGGACGTTGAAAGGCTGATGGATGGATGGATGGAACTGCCTCGGTGGTGCAGTGGTAGTGCGTGCGACTGCTGATCATGAGGTTTTAGGTTCGATCCCCGGGTCGGGCAATGTTATTGAGCTTTTTCGTAAAAAGGAAAATTCTCAGTAGCAGCCCGGAGTTTGGAAATGTGCGCGGTAGACGGCAATAGGCTCGACCCCTATTACGTGGGACTTAAACATAGCTGGTGAACCATGAGTGTGTAATAGACCTCTGCCGACCCCTTCGGGGAATACAGGCGTAATGCTATGTAAATTAGTAGAACTTCTTGGCAGTCACCATCTCGGCCAGAAGGCACGTATCGCAATACACAACGCAGTGCTTGTCCCAACATCATAAATGGAAGCAGGAGTTGGGTATGGACAAAAATGAGCATGAGAGTAAAAACAATGCGGTCGAAATGCGATCTCTGCGGAAAATCTGCTGAGTTAGACTGACTGACGGCATTTATAACTAAGACGTAAGAGAGCGAGTAGGTATGAAAGAGAGTACCTATTGGTGTAAAGATGCAAAATGCATCTTGAATGCTCCGATGGTTTGGACATTTGGAAAAATGCTGGACGGGAGACAAGATATATAGGTACAATGCGAAAGTGGAAGGATAGAGGTACAGGGGGAGACCGAGACTTACCTACCTAGACCAAATCGGTTATGTATTAAGAGCGTGTGTCAGCGTGTATGAAGAGAATTATTAATGTTGAGGAAGCGAGAGATGTTTGCAAGAATGGAACCTTTTGCCGCTCGGTTCTCTCTGCCTACCCCGCAAGGTACTTAATGGCGTGATGATAAGTAAGTAAGATAGGTACCTAATTACAGGCTACACTCGTCAAGGCATCCAATATACAGGTCGGGTTCATTCATTTTACCACAACTCTTTTAGTGTAGGAAGATTTTCAGATGTGTGTAATTTAGGAACTAAGTACCATTATATGTCCCATATCCGTGAATAATTTTCTAATGCAGTTTCACAGTAACATGAAGTATTTTCTAGAATTGTATACTAACCAAATGTCCAAATTAATTACGGGTTAACGTCTTTTAATGAATGGAAATATTGTATATGTAATAAATAGAAATATCTACAAACAGTGACGCAATATGTACTGGTCAAATGTTAATGAGCATCAGAATGATTATAATAATATCAATCAAGTATTTAATTAGGTACTGCATGATCTCTTAAATTCGTTATCACTGTTATTTTATATCTCTTCTTAAATGAGTATCTATTTATGTCCATCCATCAGCCTTTTAAAGTCCACTGCTGGACGTTAGCCTCCCCAAGAATGGGGTATAGTACCGTAATCGCCACGCTTGGCAGGCGGGTTGGCGATCGCAGTGGATGTTGTTAATACTCGAAGGAGTGCTGCTGCCCACTCCTTCGGTATTCCCTCAGTCGGCTCTTACGACTTAGAAATTTAATTTTATATATCTATATAAAATTATTTATTGTTTATTGTCAGCCATAAGCATAAGCCAGTGAGAACTGCGAATATTTCACCAGCGCATTTGGACGTCTCCATCCATCCATCCATCAGCCTTTCGAAGTCCACTGCTGGACTTAGGCTTCCCCAAGAGAACGCCACAACATGTGTTTCGCTCATTTGGGGGATAGTGACGTAATCGCCACGCTTGGCAGGCGGGTTGGCGATCGCAGTGGATGTTGTTAATACTCAAGGAAGTGCTGCTGCCCACTCCCCCGGTATGTCCTCAGTCGGCTCCTACGACTCCCATGGGTGGAGAGGGGTGGGACAATTCTAAAGCCAGCCCACACGGCACACGTCGTTACAATACGTTAATAAGCTGCACTGAAGACCAAAGAGTATATAATACCTACGGTACTGATGACTACATCTACATTCTAAATCCTCATCTCTCGTTATACTACACCCCGGGAGCGCAATGTAGATTTTAGTAACTATCATAATAAGAATGGCGGTGACATGGTTCGCTACCCGTCACGTTTCATTCCCACGGGGGCGAAAAATGGTCAGTAGCAATCAGTTATCTCTATCTTCCCCCCCTTACCCTTCTGGAAAACAAACGTGAGTCTATGTATGTATGTGTGTAAGTAATTATAGGCATTCTTAGCTCTTTCGATATAAGTAGGTTCGAGGTTCGTTAGGTATTCGAGGTTACGATTTGAACCTCGTGGGTCATGACCCCGTTGTACATAGCGTCATGACCCCATTGCGTTATGGTAAATATACATTTAGAGGAAATTACAGACTAGGTACCTATTTACCAAATCTGTAGAGGCAACTATTTTCCATTGCATGTGAATAATTGCACCGCGCTTGCTGGGATATCCTATATTATTTTAGGGGTACCTATAAATCATGTCTTTTTATATTAAACATATATCTATGCTATCTTATTTATACTAGACAGCCAATATGTTTGGGTTTAGGAGTATTGTACCCACCTGTCAATATAAGCAATATGTTTTAACCTAAAGATCTAAATGCCTTTCTACTTAGTTACAGACGAAGAACTGCAAGTCGTGTGCCTAGACCTGCTCGAAGCTGGTATGGAGACTGTATCTAATACATCGGCATTCATGCTTCTGCACATAGTTCGCAATGAAGAAGTACAGAAACGATTGCATCAAGAAATAGATGACGTCATAGGATCCTCGAGATCACCCGCTCTCAGCGATAGAACCAAGTAAATTTTCTCTTTATTACCCGCGCCATTAAAGAAAATGGCGGCGCTAATCATTGCCTCTCACGATATGCAATTCAGTAAGCTTTATTATTCTATATAAATTATAAATCAAGAATCCAAAATTAGGTTTTATATGTTCTAAAAAATACGGAACCCACGGTATGCAAGTCTGATTAGCACTTGCTCGATTTTTTTCTATATTCTACTTAGGCACTATTTATTTTCAACCAATAAAGGTCTATAATAAAAAAATATCACTGAAATTGCAACGCTGTTTTGTTAACGGTCTAACCTCTAACTTGTTAACATAAGTAGCTTGTACTTGTAGGTAGTTATACTAACACGATTCTTGATTCGTTTCTTTAGTGGCGCGGATACAGGCACCTTTATTTTGTTTAGGCGGGAAAAAATGTACCTAAACGCACACCCCGTCGTTCGGGGCAACGAACAGGGTAGTGCGGGGCCTTCACCCACTAAAGAAACCCGCTGTGTGCCGTTTCTACGCACAATAAAGGCGGGGCCCCGAACGACGGGGTGTGCGGTTTGGAATATTTTTTCCCGCCTTAACAAAAAAAAAGCGTTACAGGTTGTCAAAATTCTTACACATTTTATAAAAAAGTGAGTTTGTTTGTTTGTTACACTTTCACACCGTGACTAGTGAAAGAAATATCAAGACATTATTGCACATACCTACCTATAGTCTGGAGCTCGGAAAGCCCTTTTCGCTGTTAGTATTCCCCTAACTGGAAAGCAAAATTAAGTATGCAATTGCCTTGTGATACTGGTGTTCAGCAAAAATTAAACTAGATCAAGATGGTGATGTATCACTGTGAGAAAAGAAAACAAAAATCCTATAACCCCATATGGTCAGCGTGTTATGGCAATTTCACTGGACTGGGCAAGAATTCTTAGTGGAGTCGTCGTCGTGGCTTTGAAAGTGTGAAAATGTGAGATCGAAAACAACAGTCACGAGCAGGATGTGACTGTTGTTTTCGATTTCACATTTTCACACTTTGTGTTTAATGTATAAGCATGTCAAATGCTAAAAATATATGTAAAAATATCTAAATATCAATATAATACCTATTATGTTGTAAGCGTTTTCACAGCTGATAATAATTTCTGTAAAGAATGCTATACACTGAGGCGGTGCTGTTGGAAACACTCCGAATTTCCACCGTACCAGCTGTCGGCATCCCGCATGTGGCTCAAGAGGACGCTCCACTCGGGAACTACATTATTCCGAAGGTATTCTTGTTGTTTTTATTGGACGATGTATATATAATGGTGGTAACCTCGATTATCTTCTGTATAATCGGGATAAAAGGTCATACAGTAATATTTATTATGCAGTTTATAATTTAGGGTGATCATAGTCCGGAGCGTAGTTCAGTTCATAATTTAGGGTGATCGTAGTCGAGGGGAGCAGAGTGTCTAGTGAGCACGTGGAATGTAAGAGCTGGTGTGGAAGGTAAGTTACACGAGCTGGTAACCGTCATGTCGGACAGACAGCTTGATGTGCTCTGTGTAACAGAGACCAAGCGAAAGGGTAGCGACGCCTGCGATCTTCCTGGTGGCAGGATAGCTCTGTAGCTCTGTGGTCTAGTGTACCGCAGAGCGATCGGGCCAGCATGGAAGTGGGGGTGTTGCTGTGTGTCAAACACATTTTTTCAACATAAGGACATCCATATATATACATGGAGAAGGAATGAACAGAGAAGTATGATAGATTTAATTTTGGTAGACAGTCGCCTCCGAAGTAAAATTCTGGATACAAGAGCCTACAAGGGTCCCACTGTCGACACGGACCACTATCTTGTTATTGCGAGATTTAGTGGTCTGTTCAGAAAGTGGAGACACTGGCAAGAGCGTGTCCACTTCGGAGGGCTTGAAAGAATAAAGATTGAAAAGTTGCAAGAAGAGAGTGTAAGAGCAAAGTATGTAGAGGGTGTCCGTGAACGGCTGACAATGGCAAGTCAGCCGGGATCTGACATAGAAGAATGCTGCAGAGTATTGAAAGATAGTATGGTAGATACAGCGAAAGAAGTATATGGATGCTCAAAGAAGCATAGGAAAGTGAAAGGTGATGCATGGTGGGATACGGAAGTAGCAGCTTCCGTAGATCAAAAGAAGAAAGCGTGGCTGGACTATGTATCTTCTTTGAACTTGAGTGTAAGTATGAAAGATCAGAAGAAAGAAATATACCGGCAACGTAAGAATGACACCAAAGCCTTAGTGAAAGAGAAGCGTGATAGAGCAAATATGATTGCAGAAGAAAGGCTGACCAAAAACTTCGAGAGCAACACCAAACTTTATTGGAGGGAGGTGAAGAAATCTCGGAGTGGTTGGTCAGCTTTCAGAATGAATAAAATAAGGTCTAAAGGTGGAGACATTCTTCCGCAAACACAAGATGTGTTAAGCCGGTGGAGTGAATATTTTGGAGATATGTATGCGGATGTTCAGGGTGATGCTGGTGCCACATGTGGTCTAACAGATCATCATTCGGTACCGGCATCCTCTTATGACATTAGTATGGATGAAGTTGAATGGGCGATTAGAAGTTTGAAAACTGGTAAGGCAGCGGGTATTGATATGGTGTCTGCTGAGATGATCAAGCTTGGAGGCTCATGTGTCTGGGAATCCTTCCTGATGCTTCTTAATTTATGTTGGAGCTCAGGAATGGTTCCCAGGGACTGGAGAAGCGCAGTCATCGTGCCCTTGTTTAAAAACAAGGGTTCACGTTATGACTGTGCAAACTACAGAGCCATAAGCTTGACCAGTTTGGCAGCCAAAGTGTATGGGAAGATTATTGAAAGGAGAATGAGGATGGTGTCTGATGAATTTTTGTGTGAGGCACAAGGAGGTTTCAGGTGTGGAAGAGGATGCATGGATCGAGTGTTTTCTCTGCGCAACATTGTGGAGAAGCATCTGGCTGTAGGCCAGAGGGCTTTCTGCAGTTTTGTGGACTTGGAGAAAGCATTTGACACTGTTGTACGAAAGGAGTTTTGGGACATTTTGCTGGAGTATGGTATTAACGGTAGACTGCTACAAGCGGTGCAGTCCAACTACATGGACTGCAGAGCTTGTGGGCAGCTGGATGATGGAATGTCACCCTGGTTTGATGTCAATATCGGCGTTAAACAGAGCTGCGTTCTATCAGCCAGACTGTTTATCATATATCTGGATAAATATCTACAAAGGTTGAATGAAATGAATGTGGTAGTTCAAATGGGCGACTCAGTGGTTAACTGTGTGCTATATGCAGACGATGCGGTCCTATTAGCGCAGTCTGCGACTGACCTGCAAACCCTAGTCGACGTAATGGCAGAAGATTGTAAGAAAAGGGGCCTACGTGTGAATGTGAACAAAACCAAAATAATGGTTTTTGAAAGAGAAGTAGCCAGAACAGATGTTAGAGTAGCAATGGGAAATGGTGTGTTAGAACGAGTGGATGAATTTGTATATCTTGGATGTGGATTCAGTCGGGATGGAAGGTACACTACTGATGTAGAGAGAAGAGTGAATGCGGGAAATAGAGTGAACGGAGCATTGGGACAACTTCTCGGCAGCCACCACCTCAGCCAGAAGGCACGTGTCGCAATACACAACGCAGTGCTTGTCCCAACGTTATTATATGAAAGCGAGAGTTGGGTATGCACAAAGGAGCATGAGAGTAAAATCAATGCGGTCGAAATGCGATCTCTGCGGAGAATCTGTGGAGTGAGGCTGACTGACCGCATTCGTAACAACGACGTAAGAGAGCGAGTAGGTGTGAAAGAGAGTATTGGTGTAAAGATGCGAAAAGGAATGCTCCGATGGTTCGGACATGTGGAAAGAATGCCGGACGAGCGACTGCTTAAGAAGATATACAATGCGAAAGTGGAAGGATGTAGGTACAGGGGGAGACCGAGACTCTCCTACCTAGACCAAATAGGTCATGTATTGAAGGAAGGTGGAGTGAGGAGTCTCCGAAACCGGCGAGCGTGTATGAAGAGAGTTATGAATGTTGAGGAAGCGAGAGATGTATGCAAGAATAGAGCCTCTTGGCACTCTGTTCTCTCTGTCTACCCCGCAAGGGAAATGGCGTGATGATAAGTAAGTAAGTTTATAATATTTTTTTTAATTTACTAATTTGTTTTTGCGGGAAAAAATTTACCTAACCGCACATCCCTCGTTCGGGGCAACGAACGAGGTAATGTGGGGCTCTCACCAACTAAATAAACCCACCGTGTGCCGTCTCTCCGCCTTTATTGGCGGGCCACTGGAACTATGTTACATTACTTCAGTGGTAGTTTATAATATACCTACCTAAATCTTGTACCCAATCAAGTCATATTGGGCAGTGACGGACTGGCGGTAAAACCAACGGCAAAAACAGAGGTGTTGAGTTCGATCCCCAATCGAAACATCGCATGGCACACTTATCTGATTTTTCGAAATAATGAGTGTCTTTTTTGTCAAATGTTTTATATTTTTTTACAGTTTTTTTTTATATTGTTAGCAGACGAGCTACAGCCCATCTGATTGTAAGTGGTAACCGTCGCTCATGGACTTTACCGAGAGTATTATCAAGCCGCTGCTTACCGACAAAACACAGCGACGTGCTTCAAGGCCAGTCGCACGGCACACTTACCCGGGCTACCCGCTCGAGTCTGATAGCAAATGAGTACTCTCACTTGGTACCCAGCCCTACCACCAGTAAAAAGTGTTTGAAATGTCAGTTCGTATGAAACAACTACTTCAGGCATAGAGACGACTGCACAGATGGCGGAGTGGTTCAGATACCGGCCTCCCGCCCGAGTGTTGTGGGTTCGACCCCCACACATGACAACTCTTTGTGTGATCCACAAATGATTGTTCTGAGTCTGGATGTACATTGTATCCGTAAAATTGAATGTTTGTAAAATCCCCCACAATACAAGATTATTTCTTAGTACAGGATGATGTCTTTTAAATAAAGTACCTAGATACTCGAACTAGTGATTACTCTCTTCTACCTTTAGGGTTGTTATTCGGCTGATTATGGGTTCCCATTTTATTCATGTCGTGAACCTTACACCATGGAAAAACTACCAATTCCTCCTCCTTCCTCGCCAGCTATGTTTAAGTCCAACGTAGTAGGGAGCGAGCCTATTGCCGTCTACCGGGCACATTTCCAAACTCCGAACTGTTACTGAGAATTTTTCTTTTTACAAAAAAACTCAATAACATTGCTCGACCCGGGGATCGAACCCGAGACCTCGTGATCAGCAGTCGCTTACACTACCGCTGCACCACAGAGGCAGTTAAACAGTTAGTTTGTATGGCATATTTTTGTAAATTTCCCCGAAATACAGGTATTACTTATCCCTAGTGTTGTCTTTAAACAAGCAGCGGCTTGAGAATACTCTCGGTATAATCGAGTGCATGGGCGACGGTTACCATTTACCATCAGATGGACCGTGGCTCGTCTGCCACTACACATGCAATAAAAAAAAACAGAAAAATAACTTGTCGAAAGTCCATTATTAAGTGAAAATATTTTACTCGGCAATTTTTAGTCATAAATCGTTGTTGGACAACTATATATTCTTTAGACAATATCTTCATATTGACATCGTTTCCAAAATTCGATGAGAAGAGCTATGTTTATTTTTTCCTCAGGGAACATTGATTTTACTAGCGATGCATGATCTTCATAATGGCGACCATTGGAAAAAACCTGAAATGTTCCAGCCTGACAGGTTTATAACTAAAGAAGGCAATCTTATACAAGACGAGTGGCTAATGCCGTTTGGTACCGGTAAAGTCTTATTTTCTAAAATAAATTTTCTTAGGTCTTAGTTCTAAATTCAAATTAAATTTTCATATTTTGTTTAACAAGTAATTATTACCCTATGAAGGAAACTAATAAAACAACACGCGTAAATGAAAAAAAAAAGCTAAGCAACGTTTATTTAATAACTTGTATTCCCTCCCCGAGCTCTTATTACTACTTCCATACGGTTCTTCATCTATCGGATAAGAGTCACGATCAAATGTTGTGGCATTCCATTCCATTCCTTTTGGCAGACGTGACCCAGACACTCTGTCTTACCGTCAGCGCTGATTCCTCCCCAAACCGTCCACGAACCGCCACCATAGCTGACTTTTTCTTCAATGCAGCATGTGCAAAGCGTTCTTCATCTCTTCTGTAGACCTTGTTCCTTCCATCATTACAATCAATCGATCATCTCGCTCAAAAGTGACCCGATTCCTGCCAAATCCTGAACGGCGCGTGAACAAACCAGTCTCCCGATAGCGTTTGTAGACTCTATGAACAGATGACAGGCTTAGATGCAATCTTTCAGCCACAACACGCCGACTAAGTCCAGAATCCAGCAATGCCACCACTTGGGTGGCTTCTGCGGGTGAAGTATCCATATGTTTTAGAAAAAAAACTTTTTCAGACGTCCCAGTCACAGTACACACACAGTATACAGAACACAGAACAAAAAGTTTTAAGATAAGTGCTAATTTTTAGTTTTCAAAGGTGAAAATATGTACTCCAACTCTAAACGCACATATGTCTCAAAATAGTGAATCATTTCGTGTATAGGATAAACAAATGAAATTTTAATTTTGAATTTAGAACTTTCACTTTTCAGTGTAATGGCCAAACTGCGAGCTATACAATCATGTGATTTTTTTCATGGAATGAAAACTCTTTTGTGTTAAATTAGGACAGAATAAAAAGGGAAGTGTTTCGATTTTTCTGATGAGAAGTGTGTTTTCACCAGGCTAATGGTTTGTGCAAAAAAACCGATCAAGTTCTAATTTTAAAACATGATGTATTAGAATACAAAGTGCAAAAATGTGAGATCGTAAATAATAGTCACTAGCAGGATTGACGAGGAGATTGACCTGCTTCTCCTGGAAAACTGATTCAGATAGTTTGCTAATTCAAAAATCTAGACTATGAAATGTGTTATTGAAATTTAGTATGCGAGAGATGCAGCTTAAAATCTTTTGCAATTTCGCACTTGTATTTTGGTCAATGGTCGAGCACGTCAAATTCTTAAAATATACATAAAAATATCAAAACACATTCCTTCAACACCTTGGGCAGTTGGGGTAGGGGACTCCTGCGCCGTCGGTCTGATATATTTGCATACATTTGCATTTATAGGGCTGCGTCATTATTTGATGTATCTTAATTCTTAATATTATAATAAGCTTACCTGGTCGGAACAATGTATATCGTAATTGGACGAGCATGTGCCAAAAATATAGGTATCTATCCTACATAAAATTAACAAAATTTTCTAAAACATCTCGAGTGGATATTGTCATAAGACTTATATAGTAACTAGAGATTGAGTGTCTGAAAGATGTGGTGTCTTTATTTAATAATACGACTAATACCAGCTTCTCTGTCAGGTTCCAAATATTCCTAATTAGAAGAATAAAATATATGCATGCGGATCTACCGCGGCGGGGCTCTTAATAAGACATGACCTATAAAAAGAGAAGTTTCAATTTGGATATTTGCTAATTGCCGCGATGGCTTGGCAATCTATAACGTTTCTACGGGGAGTGGGAAAGACGCGGGTTCGATTCCTGCTCACAATAATCTCTTGTCCACTTATTTCTTGTGAGAAGCAATCTATCTCAAGACATAATTAATAATGACTACGACTTCTAGGAAGAAGACGTTGCATCGGTGAAGGATTAGTGCGATCAGAACTATTCATGTTCATAACACATTTGCTGCAAAAATTTGAGTTGAAAATACCCGAAGACGAGCCGATGCCAACGACTGAACCAAATGACGGTCTCTCGCTTTCCCCAAAACCGTTTAGGATTATATTTGAACCAAGAACTTAATACCATTTTTTTTAAGAATTCATGGACGTTATAAGGCAAACCTTCTAAAAAATAAAAACTAATTATTTCTGTCATTAAACTATAATTATTTTAAGAACAATAGATTTTTTACGATAAGGTTGACTGTCAAGTTATAGATCATAATAAGTACACGATACACAATCAATTAGGTACTATTATAAGGTAAAGAATATTCGTAACCAACCAACTTTATGGCATTCTATCGTGGCCGAGTTTTTTCCTAGTCGGTGCTGCCTGCATATCATAATCATTCAGGCAATCCCTTCATTCATAATCTAGAGGAGCTTAAGCTGTCTAGGAATGTTAATTCTGTTCAACGGCAACAGTGTCCTCGGTATGGACGAGTTTTACGTTCACACCCAACAATCGCACGTTAATAGATTGTAACGAAATTAAAATCCACTTGTGAGTAATAAGTACGTATAATTATGCACGTATTGTCATTAAGCTTGCTAATATTGTTTCTTAGTATAGTATTATATTATGAGTTCCTAGTACTATTTATTGATACCTAGCTATATTAGGTAGAATTAATATTAATATGTAGTTACTTTATTTGTAGGTAATTATGATAAATAAAATTATGAATTCTATTTGATCGTTTATTTATATGTTTTTGTAAGTAATACAGAAACGTTGGTTTTTTAAATATAATAAAACTAAGTTTACGGAATCTATCGCGTTAACTGGATTTTCTACATACACGACGGATGGAGGAGAGACAACCCGATAGTATGACTGCTTTAAAGTATTCGAAACGTCAGAATAGTAGAAAATCATTAAACGCGATATATTCAGTTTAGTCCTTGAGGTGACGGATTAAGAATACAAGTGTCACCACCCCAGTCTTTTCCGCGCGTGTCATACGAGGCGACTAAAGGAAGTAAGCAGTTATCACCCACTGCATTACTGGTGGTGAGTGGGAGTGGGAGTGCTCACCTGCTATCGGGCCCGAGCGGGTTGGTACAACCATCTCCCGTGTGACCGGCCATAAAGCACATCGGTGTGTTTTGGTTGTAGCAGGAGATAGCAGATTATTTTTTTATTTAATATCTGAAATGAAATGGTGAGCAGCACCTTGACAATACTCCCGGTATAGTTGAGTTCATAGGCGACGGCTACCATTTACCATCACGTGGGGCCGTGGCTCGTCTGCCACCAATTAAAAAAAACTAAGTTTCATTTCTTAATATAAAAAAACGATCATGCTTGAAGGTAATTTAATATATTAACATTATTTGGGTTATTACCCAAAACTAGTTGCTATAGGCAAAATGTGGGCGTGCTACTATCTCTACCTACACTTTCAGGAATATTCCTATAAATAAAATGTTAGCTTTTAGGTAAAATCTAGTCTTTTGGTTACGTATATTATGGATTTCCGATATATCGTGATGCCTTAAAATAAAATATATGTAAAATGCATGTATAACACTTATAAATTTATTAAGAGCTATTAAACGAATTCATCAAAGGATTAGTACTTAGTAGTTTTAGTATAATGTACGAACAAACATCTACATAACTTGATGTACATAGTCAACGCTCTATTACAGTTTTATAACATTAGCTACCTATCTTTGCAGCCATTAGCTAGTATTTAGGTTATATCTCAGGTTCCCGACATGGTAGCGGGATAAAATATTAAAGAACTATTTTTAAGTCTAATCAAGAGATACCAAACAAAATAATATCATCAAAATTAGTTTAGTCGTTTTTGCGTGATGCCCGAACAAACAGACAAAATTTATAAAAAATGAAATATTTTGCGTTCGGAGACGCCTAAATATCCCAATTATTTTTAATGGGTATAGCTCTATTATATCGTTATAGTAGTATAGACTATAGAAGATTAACCTATGAGATAACTAAAAACGATCTTAATATTGATAAGGTAAACGGCTAGGCCAGGCCGGACTAAGCCACCGAAGGAATGTAACATAGTTCCACTGGCCCACCAATAAAGGCAGAGAGACGGCACACGGCG
The DNA here is from genome assembly GCA_948253155.1 of Leucoma salicis. Lineage (NCBI taxonomy): Eukaryota > Metazoa > Arthropoda > Insecta > Lepidoptera > Erebidae > Leucoma > Leucoma salicis. Next base: position 19,245,803 of record OX411818.1, read on the forward strand.
GGTTTCTTTAGTGGGTGCGGGCCCCACACTACCCTGTTCATTGCCCCGAACGACAGGGTGTGCGGGTAGGTACATTTTTTCCCGCCTAAACAAAACAAAAAAGGCCGGATTGAATGGTTAGTTACTATATTATCGCGTTGCATTTTTACTTTATTCATGACCACTAGCAATGAATACTTTGATGTATTTCGGGTGATTTCTCGGATTGGTTATGAAAGCAGTAGGTAGGTACTTACTGCTTTTTTGTCTTGCTAAAAAGAGTCAAGACTTCCACTATAATGCCATGTTATTTTGCTTTATGCTTCATGACAACTCGAATTTAATCTTCCTTGCCTATATTTATTAGTATTACAATTTCCTAAAATCATTCCGTCCGACATGGGTCGCCCATGTCATCTTAAATCTATTAGGCATAAAAATAAAGCAGCGCCTAGTCAGTTAGCCCAGAATTAAAAAGTGTTTTGTCCACAACATTTTTAAGACACTTGTTTAATTTTGCTAGACAACAGAATTATTCCTTAGTGAAAATCAATGTGGTACCGCGCATGCGTTAAGGCATTCTTTCCGTCGCTGTCAAGTAATGCCGGCCACGTATTTGTTGATCACTGTAACATAATAATATTATAAATACGGCCCATTCGAATTTTCGTAATAAGAAATGAAAACAATAATTGAATAACTATTTGATCCTATAACCGCAACACCCAAAAACAAACGAATAGTGTCCTTTATTCTTTTGTTTCGTGTAACAAATTGATTAAGTACCTACTTGCCTACTGTGTGCATTTGTAAACCAGATGGAATAGTGTGATGTTTTGTAACATAATCTACGTTATGTTTCAATTTGAAAATATTGTTATTAAAACGATGTAAAAAATAATTACAAAATGAACGAGACCCTAGGTCGCGGGTACGCTCGCATAGAGGCTATTAGAGCAGCAAGAGGTGAGCCTCTATCCTCAGTGCAAGACCCGGGAGCTCCGCCCCCTGACCGGTACAATTCCGTCTATTTGACGCTATGCGTCGCAGGAGCCGCGTTCTTGCTACCTTTTAACAGGTAAGAATTTCAATTACGTCATAATAAACTGAATTCGCCATTGTTTTCATTCAATGACTATACTCGTATTTGGAGCACCCCTTATTCTATATTAAACGTTGAACAATCTTGAAATTGGGCTGTCGATTAGCGATATTTTAAATGTGTTTCAAGTTTTGGCTATAATCCATGTAAACATTTCTTTATCTACATACAGACAGAGGATTCTTTACAATCTTTACATATTTGTGCAACCTTCACGAGCTATCAAGGGAATCTCTCAGGCAGGAAGGTTTCGTCACAATATTTTATGTACGTAAGGATTGAGGAGCCACTTCAGATTTTAAAAGGAAAATCACAATTATATCATAATCAATCATATTTAGTAGGAAAGCAAATAATTGTGTAGGCCAAATCCAGAAATTTGTAGTAAAATATATCCAAAGATATATCAATGTAAAAATGGCTCTTCAATCCCAACATTAGAATTGAGGAGCCACCTGGAACACGGAAAGTATTTAACAAATATTTTTTAATTTTTTCTATCATTTAGTAGTACTTGTGTATACCTAGTGCCTACTAAAAATCCGAGTCCAGTACTGTTGATATTCAAGAATATACAGTACTTTTAATCCATCCATCAGCCTTTTAAAGTCCACTGCTGGACATAGGCCTCCTTAAGAATGGGGGATAGTGCCGTAATCGCCACGCTTGGCAGGCGGGTTGGCGATCGCAGTGGATGTTGTTAATACTCGAAGGAGTGCTGCTGCCCACTCCCCCGGTTTTCCTTCAGTCGGCTCTTACGACTCCCATGGGTGGAGGGGTGGGACAATTCTAAAGCCGGCCCCACACGGCGAAATACTTTTAATGTGGCTCCTCAATCTATACATAGGAATGTGATTTTTTATGGAATTAATTGGTAAATTTATATTCCACACCAAAAAAACATTTAGTAGTGAGTGTGTTCGAATTTGTAGCATAAGGAGAAAGTAGTAAAACTGAGTGAATTTAGTAAATAAATGCATTTTATTTGGCGCCTCAATCCTGACGTTCAGCATAATAAATAGTTGACTGTACCTACCTCAGATCACAACGTACCTAATCAAAAACCAGATACACTAACATTTAGTATAATCCATCCATCCATCCATCAGCCTTTCGACGTCCACTGCTGGACATAGGCCTCCCCAAGAGGGGATATTGCCGTAATCGCCACGCTTGGTAGGCGGGTTGGCGATCGCAGTGGATGTTTTAATACTCGAAGGAGTGCTGCTGCCCACTCGGTATTCCCTGAGTCGGCTCTTACGACTCCTATGGGTGGAGAGGGGTGGGACAATTCTAAAGCCAGCCCCACACGGCTACAACGGTATAAACGTCTACTATTTAGTAGACGTTTATTTATACATTGTATATTATATTCGGTATCTGAAAAACAAATAACTTTTAGATATTCTAGATATTTTTATATACTTTTTTAGCATTTGACATGCTTAGGCATATACATTAAACACAAAGTGAAAAATGTGAAATCGAAAATAACAGTCACGAGCAGGATTTGAACCTGCATCTCCTGGATACCTTCCAGATGCTTTGCCAATTCAGCCATCGTGACACTTGCTCCTGACTGCTAATTTTGGTAACACATTGATTCCCAACGTCTTGGGTGACGCCTGCGCCATCTGTCGGAAGTATTTTCATTTATTATACCGACCAGGTAAACTTAATTAGCCCTAGAAATCGAAAATAACAGTCAGTATTTTTGATTTTACATTTTTCACTTTGTGTTTTGGATATTCGTGAAGAATTCGCTATTAAGGGTGACCATGTTATATGAACGAAACCAAGATGACTAGTTTTTGAAATTTAATTTTTAACAAATTGGTATTATCGAAATTGAGAACGACAGAGAACTTAGAACGTGGATTGTCATGCATCAGCGTAAAATCAGAGCCTAGACTTTGTGTAAATGGGTGAACATAAGGCCCGAGGACATTTTCAATGTAACTTTCAGCGTTCATATTGCCTCTACAAAAACGAGCTCAGTGCGTCTATTCTTCATAATACGGCGGGTATATATACCATCACTGTGGAGCCACTGTAAGGGTGCAATTCCTGGACGCATCTCAACCGTTCAGCATATCCAGGACGACGATACACTCTTACCCTTCTCGTATCTATGGTCCATGTGAAGTTTTTTACGTAAATATCTGCGCAAACATGTAACTTTCATTGACGTAGGTACTTATGTCAAAAGTCATTGAGGTTATTTTATGATTTTCTTCAGAATCAGCCAATATTGTAATAGTAATACGTCAATACTATTTTATAAGCCCTATTAACAACAGAGCTAAAATTTATTCTCTTACTGCTCGTAAATATAGATCGGTCTTGCATAAATGGCTCAGTTCCTTAAACTATGAAGAAATGAAAAATTAATTAAAACATAATCTCGACTCCCTTTCAGACCTTCCAAAATCACACGCACACACGCTCACACGCGCGCGCATAACATATTTCTAACACAAACAAATTTTTTTTTTTTTTATATATTTTTTATTCATGGACCCTTCAAAACAATTTGTTAGGAAATTATAGGAGAGCTAATAACTTTTATAGATATTAACTTTTTTTATGGTATGATTAAACGTGCAATTAGTATAAATTTATACAAAATATAGATGGTTTTTGTTCCAAATTTCGTCACAAGTAGAGAGATAGAGGCAAATCTATTTACAGCATCTCAATTGAGGAGCCAGTTAAAATGTGCCATATCTCCACGGTACTCCGTGCATATCTCCCAATTCATTCATTTTTAATTACCTACTGACTCTTGTCCTACAAATCTAATATACTTACTACTAAATGATTAAAAAATTGCGCATTTATTGAATAACCGCTTGTTTGAAAAATGACGAGTCATATATGCATGGTTTGAGGAGCCACATATAATGTACGGTAGCTTTTTTAGTTTTGATACTATCGAACAAAACAAACAAACATAGCATCAGGCCTGTATTCCCTGAAGGGGTAGGCAGAGGTGTATTACACACCCACGACTCGATACTATCGAGCTCAGATTTTATCTACTAACTACTCTCAAATGCTACAAAATCATACCAATTTTTGATAAATATTCATCTATCATATTCCTAGTTCTGACATGGCCCTTCAATCTAAACATTTAGATTAAGGTGCCACCTTTATGTTCATATAACTTTTGAGGTATTAGGTATACTACAAAATCGCGGATCGATCCTACAATTTTTTTACACTTACTACTAAATAAGTATAATAATTTCCTTAGGATACGAAAAGTGGCTCCTCAATCCTTACGGACATAATATTTTCCTACAACGAACCATCATAATATATAAATAGAGATAAACTCTTTTTTTTAATAAATATGCGCTTAAACTTGTGTAAGTACTTGACTTATTCCGCCGTTTCGTTCAAAAATGACCGTTCCGCGGATTAAAAAAATCTTAGTTTGTCATCAGATCCATAAAATGTTAAAGGAACTCTTTTATCTCATTTAATTATTGAGAAAATGACAATTGAAAATTTACAAGGGGACGGTAATGAAATGTCTAAGGATTGTAATCAAAAGTGAAGGGATTGTAATAAATTAGGGGACCATCACAATTATCAACACCTTAATTGAGATAATAACTGTAGTAAACCTGCATTGTATCTATTGGAATAACAACAGTCCATTAATTTCATGCTCCAACCATGCAGGAAGTTGGCGATCCATTTGCAGAGCCCCTCAGGGATTTTATTAGATGGTAACTTCGATAGAAGGGTCCTATGCTAGAAAGAACCTGTCAAACATCTTTGTGATGTCCACTCTGAATGCCAAAACCTCACCCCCACCCCCTAAGGTGGTCTTCCCAAAGGGAGTAAGGTACACGATAAGATAACCAATGGATCGACCATGACAAAAGCCATATTGGCGATCACTGTGATCAGCCACCAGATGTACTGCAGAAGCCAGCGGTTAATAACTTTCTCCAGTACCTTGAAGAGCAAGGATATCATCGCGATCGGCCTGTAACACAACAGGTCCAAGTGATCACCCCTTTTGGGAATCGGATGCACTTGAGCTACCTTTCACGAAGCAGAACCCTGCTGATAGTGTTTGAGAGACAGTACAGGACCCCTAATATTGCAAAATTTCACTGTTGTTAATGTGGATGTGGGATCCACCGTTGAAAACCTGCTCTTTTTTTCTTAGTTTTGGTAGTAGTTCCAGCAAAAAATGGATGGTACGGAAGGTAATGAAGTGGAGATGAATGAGAAAATTGATTATTTTCTTTTATGACATTAGCAAATCGGTATAAAAATATGAACAAAATGTTTTAAAAAGGAAAACCTTTTTTTTAATCATTATTATATATTTTTGATCTATATTGTTTAGCATTTGACATGCTCAGCTATTTTTAAAGTACAAATTATTTGTACTTTAATTATTTATTTACTTAACGGAAACCTTGCTTGCGTGTACCTTGCAAATCCTAAGGAATATGACAAAAACAATACGAAGATAGTAAATATTTTTATTAGCAATAGAGGTATGCTCATCTCTCCTGGGTGCCGCGGCTGACTGGCCAATAGAAACAAGTTGTGACCCAAACTGTAGTTGGAAACGTAAAACTCAAAGTACTAAACTATGTAGATTCTGGGTGGTGTAAAAAATAGGGGTTATATTATTATTTCTGCATTTATTTATTAATTACAGCCATCTACCCAAACGCAGACAAATAAACATTAAAGAACCTGACTGAAACAGAGTAGAAAGGAAAAAAGAAAACACGCAGTTTTATTAACTTTTTTAAAGAATTAACTAAAAAGTGTTAGTATTTGCGATACTCCTTTTAGAATGATTATCCTTTTACCTATTAGGCAAATAATATTTCAAATGGAATAATTACTGATGGTTTCATTAGGTCATTTCATAGTTTCACGAAACTACGGAATGACCCACTTATGTCTGAGCTGACTTCTTTCTTGCCAGTGGTTTACCATTATTAGTCTTATTTGTTCATTATTCCAGTTTCATAATGGCGGTCGACTACTTCCAGCACCATTACCCGAACACGACGATAATGTTTGACATGTCGACCGTGTACATCGCATCTGCGTGCGTCGCTGTCGTAGCCAACAATCTGCTCCTCGACCTCTTCACTTACAATACAAGGATCACTTTTGGTATATTTATTGGATATTGTTGAATGATAGATCGAGTGGCAAGGCACATCCAATCCAGTTATTTTGTATTAACCAACTGAGCCACTTATATGACAGGCATTTAAGCCATAGCTCACAATTTATTTGTTTCTCTCATAAAGGTACATCATTTACAATTTTTTTGTTGATAAAATAGTGATAATAGGTACCCTTTGTAAGAGCTGGAGTCTGCAATAGGCTCGAGACCTGTATGACAGATCACCAGCCTCACAATGTTAGCTAATGCGGAGTGGGAAACGTTAGAATTAGTCAAGAAAGTGTCTTAAGCGAAGCCGTTGCATTCATATTTCATCAGCTCTAACTTTGAATACATACTTACTTCAATACTATATAAATCCATATTTAAAATGCACGTGTCATCGATTTCAGGTATTCTAGTGTCTTTGGCAACCATGTTATTTGTAGCTGTGTGCAATATCGGATGGGATGGGTTCTCAACTCGAGTATCGTACACGATAAATCTGGTTGCGATCGGAGTTGTGGCATTTGGGTGCACAGTACAACAGGCTTCGTACTACGGGTTCACAGGATGCCTACCACCAAGGTACACACAAGCTGTGATGGCAGGTGAAAGTAAGTATCATTTCTTCTGTACTTAAGGTTACCAATGTTATAAAAATCTGTAGTATTTTCTTGAGCTGTACTGTCAAGCTTTTCATATTAGTAGGCTTTGATAGCAACCGCGGACCACTAAAGTAATTCTGGTGGTCCGTCAGTACATGCGGAGAGACGGCACACGGTGGGTTTACAGACATGGGTCTGTCATGGCAATGGGTGTGCCGCAGGGGTCCATTTTGGGGCCATTTCTGTTCCTAGTCTATATTAATGACCTATAAAACGTAGGAGATAATCGAAATATTGTGTTGTTCGCAGATGATACATCTTTATTGTTTAAAATAAGAAGGCAACTACTTAATTATGACGATGTGAACAACGCACTATCTAAAGTTTCTTGTTCAATACTATATAATAAATTGGTTCAATACTAATAACTTAGTTTTAAGTGAAAATAAAACGAAATGTATAAAATTTACTACACCCAATGTAAGGCATGTAGAAACCAATTTACAATTGAATGGCGTCCAACTGGACCTTGTGGAGTCCACGGTTTTCCTAGGTATCACTATAGATAACAAACTCCAATGAGGCCCCCATATTAAAAAACTGTCAGGTAGGCTTAGCTCAGCGGCATATGCGGTAAAAAAAATTAGATTATTGACTGATGTTGAAACGGCTAGAATAGTTTATTTGAGTTACTTTCATAGTATTATGTCCTATGGCATACTGCTATGGGGATGCTCCGCCGATTTAAATTCTATATTTGTACTTCAGAAAAGGGTCGTTCGTGCAATCTATAATCGGGGCCGAGGGTTTCCCTTAGACAGAAATTTAAAGAAATAAATATTCTAACTGTTGTGTCTCAATTTATATATGAAAATCTGTTGTATGTCAAGAAAAACATCAGAAGCTTTGATAAGTATAGCGACGTTCATCACATTAATACAAGGAACAAAGGCAATCTTGTTGCTCACAGTACTCGTCTCCACAGAATTAGTAGATCTTTCATGGGGCAATGTATATGCTTCTACAATAAAATTCCTGAAAATGTCTGAAACATGCCACTAAATAAGTTTAAGAAAACCATAAAAATTAGACTTTGTAATCAAGGTTATTACACTGTTTCGGATTATCTTGAGGATTAAACTAAATGGGCTTGAGCTGCTGAAAATTAGTGATTGAGGAGCACCTCAATCACTAATTTTCAAAATTGTTTTATAAAATATAATGTAATTTTAGTTATAAAGATTATATTAAATTGTAATAAATTGGCAATTTAAAACAGTGGCCCATGAGTTTCTTTCCGGGTTCTTCTCATGAAAGGCTTTAATCCGGCCGCTTGTGGCGATTGCAATAGCCACTTTGTTATTGCGGTTGCACTCGCCTCAGACGCTCGTGTTAATTATTTTAATTATTAGTGTATTATTGACGATTTTAAGTGCTACTTAATAGGCCTATGAAATAAAGATATTTTTGAATTTGAATTTGACTATATTATGACTTTGACCATTGCAATGAGCCTTATTTCTAGTTTGTCTTAAGCACCATCATAATAATATTTACAATTTGATCAGGCGCTGCGGGCTTCTGGGTATCATTGGATCGGATCATCACAAAATACGGGTTCCGACAACCGAGGCGGAGTACATTTATGTTCTTCGTATTCTCAATACTGATCCTTCTGGGACATTCTATGCTGCATCATGTCATGATGCGCCACCCACTTGTACAACATTACCTGAGGCTTACCAATGAGTCAAGGCATAGAAAGCGTATTCAGCTGCACTTGAACCCGAATGAAGACGCCACTTTGGTATGTTTCATATTCCTTTTAGCTTGCCTACGTGAGTTCAGTCCAAAAATGTTTACCTATTTTCGTATTACCATAACCTTCAGAAATACTTTTCATTATTCCAGATGCTCTTGCACTGAGAATATACATTAATTTTTGAAAGAAATCTTTTGCAAATAGTAAAGTAAAATTTAAGTGTTAGTCTACTGGTAGCTGTGTTCGTTAAACATCAAAAAGCATTAAAAAGCAAGTGCAAATATAAATGCTCGGTACTCAGTAGGCACAGGCACAAACACGTAGATATAGTAATGTATAATTACAGATGGAGAGTGAAGTAGGTGAAGCTAGTTACGGAGTGCTGAAGCTCCAAAGTCCAGTGCTGTCTACAACTGGACAAGGTGCGAAAGATATTAATTCTTTAATAAGTTGAATATGATAATAGGTAATTATTACTGTTCCTGTTTCATAAATTCGAATGAACATTTTGATCTATATGTAGCACTTGAAATGCTCAGCGACTTTAGCGGGACCCCGCTCGCCGTAAACCTCTCTTTTTCCACTTTCACAAATAATTTGTTTTTTAAAATTGGAATGAATTCCTAACCTCTGTTAGTTGGAATATAATAAGCTATTGTGTGCGCGAAGAGACATGATTACGTGTTGTTAAAAGTGATTAGTGATAAGGAGATGTGAAATTTCAGTACTATAATCTGATGACAATATATTTGAGAATCTTATGATATTTACGTTTATTATTCATACTTAATTGTGAATTTTCGTGACTAGGTGATATAGAGAACAAGTTTAGCTTCTCTAACCCGGTATATTCACCGACGGCGGCTGTCACGGTGCCTGTTGATGAACCAATTGTGGAGCCTATTCCTGAAGATAGCTCTGTAGAACCTACATCAGATCTGCGGACACCGCGGCCGTCGTACAAAGTAGAGGATGTGGTCTTCGAAACGCCGGAGCGTCCAACATCCTGGAGAGCTTTTAAACGTAAGAAATCGCGAAAAGATGTTTGCTTTATAGAGATTAGAATTGTATGTGCTGCGTGTCGGAAGGCAAAATAGATTTTTCATAAAAAAAAATATCCAGAAAAATATGGCTGCAACGCTCAGACTAACAACGTGGTTTGCCATCTGTCACAGCTCGTTCCTACGGCCGTGAAAGGCCATTTTATGAGAGGTGACAATTCGTTGTCTTTGCCAATAATCTATTGGAAAGTTGGGGTTGGGAAAATTGTAATCATAGCACAAAATCAAGCAAACTGAATTCAGTAAAGTTCATCATATTTTTATGCTGGTCTCACAGTAAAATATAAATAAATAAATATTCACGGACATTTTTCACACAACGTCCTCTGGTCCTAAACTAAGCTTAATGCTTGTGCTATGGGTACCAGATTATGAATATAATACATATACTACTTTTTTTTTGTAAATACATTCATATAATAGATAGAAAACACCCAGACGCAGCACAAATATCTGTGTTCATCACACAAATATTTGTCCTGAGTGGGAATCGAACCCACGACCTGGTGCATGGAAGTCAGTTACACTACCGACTATGCCACGAGGCCCGTCGCCTGTGTAATATGGTTCATACTTCTCTTTAATAAACCAGACGGCGGATTTTTTTATGCATATGAGCTTAGAATTCAGGGAGATATCGGTGTAGTTACATGTCGTAGCCAGATCATAGAATTGGCCATCGATTTTGTTAGCTTAAGTTGCATGAAATGATCGGCCGCAACCTTAAGTGACTAATATATCTAGGTACTTCTATATATTTCGGCAGGTGGTGTTCTGGCACGATGGGCAGTAGCCCGCGCTATCTACCCTTACATGGTGTCCATCGGACTTGTATACTACACCACGCTGAGTCTGTACCCCGGCATTGCGTCCGAGATACCTTCTTGTCGCCTCGGATCTTGGATGCCCATTATACTCATGTCCGCGTTTAACTTCTTCGATTTTATTGGAAAAGTAAGTTTATAGGTAATTTACTACATAATATAAGTATGCAAGAGTATTGGTATAAAGATGCAAAAGGGATTGCTTCGATGGTTCGGACATGTGGAAAGAATGCCGGACGATCGACTGGTTAAGAAGATATATCTACAATGCGAAAGTGGAAGGATGTAGGTACAGGCGGATACCGAGACTTACCTGCCTAGACCAAATCAGTCATGTATTGAAGGAAGGTGGAGTCAGGAGTCTGCGAATTTCGATAACACATTCATTTTTAATGTCTTGTGTAATGCCTGCGCCATCTGTCGGATGTATTTGCATACCTTATTCCGAACAAGTAAACTTAATATTTAGATATTTTTATATATATTTTTAGCATTTGACATGTTTAGCAACATACATTAAACACAAAGTGTAAATGTGAAATCGAAAATAACAGTCACGAGCAGGATTCGAACCTGCATCTCCTGGATACCGTCCAGATGCTTCTTTGTTCCAGGTTCGAATCCTGCTCGTGACTGTTATTTTCGATTTCACATTTTTCACTTTGTGTTTAATGTATGTTGCTTAGCATGTCAAATGCTAAAAATATATATAAAAATATCTAAATATTTATAGGGTTTGCGTCATTATTAGGTAAAATCTTAATTGTAAAATTAAGTTTACCTGGTCGGTATAATGTATGAAAATACTTTCGACAGATGGTGCAGACGTCACCCAAAGACGTTAAGTATGAATGTGTTATCGAAGTTAGCAGTCAGGGGCAAGGGTCACGATTGCTGAATTGGCAAAGCATCTGGACGGTATCCAGGAGATGCAGGTTCGAATCCTGCTCGTGACTGTTATTTTCGATTTCACATTTTTCACTTTGTGTTTAAAGTAAACTTAATTCCCGAGACAAGGCCCGAGCAATTATCACGATGGCTAAATTGGCAAAGCATCTAGGTCTGTCTGTATTCCAGGAGATGCAGGTTCAAATCCTGCTCGGGACTATTATTTTCGATTTCATTATTTCGCACTTTGTGTTAATTTACATGGCTAAGCATGTCAAATACTCAAAAAAATACATAAAAATATCAAAACATAAATTAATTTTACTTTAAACACAAAGTGAAAAATGTGAAATCGAAAATAACAGTCAGGAGCAGGATTTGAACCTGCATCTTCTGGATACCGTCCAGATGCTTTACCAATTCAGCCATCCTGACAATTGCTCCTGACTGCTAATTTCGATAACACATCATACTTAACGTCTTTGGGTGACGCTTGCGCCATCTGTCAGAAGTATTTTCATACATTATACCGACCAGGTAAACTTAATTTTGCAATTAAGATTTTACCTAATAAGACGTCACCCAAAGACGTTAAGTATGATGTGTTATTGAAATTAGCAGTCAGGAGCAATTGTCAGGATGGCTGAATTGGTAAAGCATCTGGACGGTATCCAGAAGATGCAGGTTCAAATCCTGCTCCTGACTGTTATTTTCGATTTCACATTTTTCACTTTGTGTCTAATGTATAGTGCTAAGCATGTCAAATGCTAAAAATATATATAAAAATATCTTAATTTTACTTGTGCTGCAGATAGCGGCAGCGTGGCCGTATGAATGGAGCCGCAGTCAATTGCTGATGGCGAGCGGACTGCGACTGCTGCTCGTGCCACTGATGCTCCTGTGTGCCGCTCCGAGGCACGCTCCACACATCGTGGGCGATGTATGTACATATAGCAATTTAGTAGTGTCATTCGCTTATAAAAGAAATCCATAAATATGTAAACGAAACAGGTAGGTACCACTCACTCATTAACCTAATATTAAGCTGAGTACCAATCATATGCAATTAGCAGTGCAATATTGATGGTTCATAATCAGTAAGGGTGTGTAGGCAACCACCGAAGGAATGTAACATAGTTCCAGTGGCCCGCCAATAAAGGCGGAGATGGCACACGGCGGGTTTCTTTAGTGGGTGAAGGCCCCATACTACCCTGTTCGTTGCCCCAAACGACGGGGTGTGCGGTTAGAAACATTTTTTCCCGCCTTAACAAAAAAAAAGGAGTGTGTAGGCTTAAATATTGTCATGTAATTTTATTAGAAACTGGCTTATTATATGTGATTATAAGTCGTTGTTTCTTAAAATTTTAATGTCTGTATATGTAGATGCATTTTTTTTTTAGTTAAGGGTCGAGTTTCTATGATATACCTACCTAGAACTTAAAAACTTAATTGGAATCTATCCAGTAGTTTTTTCCGCGATGCACGCCCAACGGCAGACTTCTCTATTTTTTCCAAGATAAAAAACCAAAGAACAACGAGGTTAAAAAAAAAGCACAACATGTTTTTAGAGGATTCTGATTCTCTATCTATTGCACTTGGCGAAAACATGAGAACCTACTGGCAGCACCGCGGATTTAGAAACACTGCGAAATATACATACATACATAGCATCACGCCTGTATTCTCCGAAGGGATAGGCAGAGGTGTATTACACACCCACGGTTCGCCGCTATGTTTAAGTCCCACGTAATAGGAAGCGAGCCTATTACCGTCTACCTTAGTAAAGCACTTTATAGAGGAAAATCTATGTAGAAATTTGATTTAAATGTTAAATTGTTTCAGATATATCCTATACTATTCTCCGTGGTACTCGGCTTTTCGAATGGCTTATTCGGCTCAGTGCCAATGATAATGGCTCCTTCTCGCGTTGGACGCGAACACCGCGAAATTGCAGGTATAGTAACGAATTCTGTCTTCTTAGGTATATCCACATCTCTAATAGTATCTATATATCCCCTATTGCTTTTACACCTAGTTTTATATATTGCGGAGAGAGCCTGAAGCTCTGTAGCCTAACCTAGTTCAGACTCCAGACTCTCACAAGAAGTGTATATAAAAAAAGAAAAAAAAATTGTAAACGAGCAATATGTAAATATCCAAGTCTTGTGAGAAGTGAATAAACTATTATTATTATTATTATATAATAGAGCTTGTTCAGTATTTTTTATAGTTAAGTTTCATTGAAAGAGTAGAATTTGGTGCAAAATGAAACCTACTGTATAATAGATACCTAAACATTCTTTTTTACAAGAAATTTGAACCGATCTACTTCTGATGGTCGCATCGAAACACGTTGAGTGTTGGTATATGTAGTTTGAATGACGATATTGATGTACTATAATTTGATATCGGGCGCTTAACTGATGAAAGAGCCAGGAAGTGGGTAGTGGAACTCTTCAAAAACTACTAATCAATCCTTCTAGTTTGGGCTCATTCAATTTAACAAGCTCTATAGATTAGGATTGGCAACACGGGTCTGATGATAGTCAGGAGGTGAATAGTGGATTTTTTCAATAGCTATTAAGTAGGTAGATACTGGTAAAATCCTCGAGAATGAACTAATACGATTCGTTCTCTCTATACTATTATAAAGCTGTAACAGAGATTTGAGAAAAAAAAAACTGTATTAGGCTATAGCTGTGTTTAAACACAAAACATTTTTTGGATTTTTTGTCTGTTTATCTGTTTTTTCATTCGCGCATCACGCAAAAACTACTGAACGAATTTTGATGCAACTTTTTTATGTGATAGCTCTTGATTAGACTTAAAAAAGTATACCACTTTTTATCCCGCTACTACATCGGGAACGTGAGATAAAACCTAAAAACGAGGTTTTGGTTGCGGCGGAGCCGCGGGTAAAGGCTAGTGTATTTATAAAAACGCCCCGTTATATATTTTTTATCTTTATAACCAGACAGACTATGATTGACGGTTACTCGTAGTTTTATTTGATTTTTATGCGCTTAGTGTTATTTACAAAATTAATATGTACTTACTGTAATACAAGGTAACATGATGACACTTTCCTACAACGGTGGGCTGCTGTCCGGTTCATTGGTGTCGTATCTGCTGCTGGGCATGTTAGGCCCGAAGACCAGCGAGCCTTGTTGGGTGTACCCCACACCGGTGCTGCCTACCCTGCCACCACCTACCGTCGCTAACCTAACGTTTCCCGTAACAATAGCCCACTAGTCATATAAAACCTTTAAACTAATATAGATACAGCTATACATAGAGCTGTCTACACCTTACAACTTACCTGGCTGTAGAAAACTAGAAATATTAGTGCAAATTAGTTAAACAGGTAATCGCGTGCGCGTGAATGCAACACGTAGGTACCTATTCCGTGGAAGCCTAAAGCAGTGATTCCCAAAGGCCGTTCCGTAGAAAATTCATCAGGATTCCGCGAAATGTTTTTGTTTTTTAAGGCAACATCCTGTACTAAGGAATAATCCTTGTATCGTGGGGGTCTTTTACAAACATACAATTTCAGGGACACAAAGTACACCCAGACTCAGAATAAACATTTGTGAATCACACAAAGAGTCCCTGTGTGGGAATCGAACCCAGAACACTCGGGCGGGAGGCCGGTATCAAAACCACTCCGCCATCTGTGCAGTTTTTGGCTATTAAATTAATCCACAGTTGTAATCATTTGTCATGGGGTTCTATAAAATAAAATTAATTTGGGGAGTGTTTCGTTATGAGAAGTTTAGGCACAGCTTGAAAGATTGGCAAAGTTTAGACGGAATTTTTGGTTGTACTGTAAGTACAATGTTAGATTCCTAGGCAGATAAGACAGATCGTGTAGACGGCACTGAAATATTCTGAATACAAATATATAATTTAACGATTCAATTCTCTTCATTTAAATAGTGAATAGGAATCTAAATAAAGTACCTAACTTAAATAAAAGGACTTTTGAATTTATTCAAACATGACACACGTTATTTTGATAGACGCGAATTAGTCGAGTATATTAGTGCGTACCGACCGTTTAAAATGTAAGAACTCCTAGTATCAATATCTTTAAAAAGCGGAGTATTATTTATAAGGCTTTACAACACAATATACAACAAATTACATTCCAGGGAATGGACGTAAGTTACCCCTATATCGTCTACTCAATTATTGAGAAGGTAAAATCACTGTGTTCTAGTAAATATACTTCTATTTTACCTTCCATGTTAGTTTGCTAGACTTAACCTTAATCCTTCTCACTGAGAGCAGACCTATGCCCAACAGGTGGGCAATAATTGGTTTGGAAACAAAATACACGAAAAAAAATCAGCCATAATTAATTTTGTATTTTTGCCTCTGTAAAAGATGTATTGTTTTACATACCTACTTAAATGTTTTCAGTAGAAAATCTATTATATTATATAATATACAGTTATGTACTTATGCCGTCGCAGTATATTTCTTCTGTTGCTAAAGATTATAATTAGTGAAAAATCTTTGTGAGACTGATAACTATGAAGTCTATTGTGAATGATTTCTGAATGTTATAACTGAAATATCAATTACTAATGGCTACCTCTTGCTTTTCTTTAAAATAATAATTAAGTTAAATTGTTTTAATGTAGGTATAGATAATTTGTTGTATATAGATAGCACCGATGTAAATATATTAATATAATTATGTATGTAACATATCTCAATAAAATATTTGTTGTTCATAAAGTATGACAAAATTCAATAAATCAAATCTTCAAAATAAATATTATTGCTGGTTTTATTTTAGACTAAATTCTGCTGACGACTTATTCCGACAATAAATACGACACATTAAGCTCTCTAAGCAACAATGGCTATCAAATAGGAGCCCATAGGAACTATATTTTTTTCCGGAATAAAAACTATTAACTTTATTTGGCTAGCACTATTTTTGGTTGATATGTTAGACATCAATATTTTGATGGGTATGTTAGATCAAACACAAAGTGGAAAAGGCGTCACCCAGGACGTTAAGTATGAACGTGTTATCAAAATTAACAGTCGAGAGCAGTTGTCACGATGGCTGAATTGGCAAAGCATCTGGACGGTATTCAGGAGATGCAGGTTCAAATCCTGCTCGTGACTGTTATTTCCGATTTCACATTTTCCACTTTGTGTTTAATGTATATGGCTAAGCAAAAATATATATCAAAATTTATAAATTTGTATATGTTAGACATTTATTTTGATTGAAATGTTTGAATTGTCAGCTGGGAAGTTTGAATATGGTTATTATCCGGGATTTTTTTCTAATATTTATCGTCATAAGAACCTCAACAAATATTTGAAAAAAAAAACAAAAAATAGTCCAGCCGTACTAGAGTTTTGCGCGTAACAACATTAGCGATTAATTTTTATTTATATAGCTCGGAGTTACTGTTTCTTTCTCGTTATCGGTTCTTTCCAGTATAAACTTAAGGTAAGGGTTGGAAATACATTATTATTTTCATTTTAACATGAAAATTGTTTTACATGTCGTAATCAAAATATTTTTATCATTATTGATAAGTACATATTCTGTTTAAGTGAACTTATGCTCACTTAAGCAGTATGCATAGTTTATGATACAACAGACAATAATACAAATAGATAACTCTAATGAGAAAGGGAAATAGAAATAATTGAATAATGACACATTAATGTTTCAGACGTTTATTCATGTCTTCTTGCTTTTTGAAAATTGCACTTCATTAACAATAAAATTCAGACCTCACACAGATTAATTATAATTATATTGTTTGAAACTTATTATGAATTTTAAAATATAAACTCTCACTATAGGTAAGTGAATTATGGTATTCAAAAAATCACGAAAAACAGTAAAAGCGCAATCTTCGTATATTGCTAAAATAGCCAGTAACATATTCAATTCAAATGTATCTAATACTTTCTGATGTTTACGCGAATGTTACACATTTTGAAATAAAACTACGTTTACGGAATCTGTCGCGTTTACTTGATTTTACTACTATCCCGACGTTTCGAATACTTTACAGCATTCATGATCACGGGTCGACTTATAGAGGTCCAAGGCTCAACAACTGTATCTATATTATAAACCTGTAACAGAGCTGTCTGTACAATTAAGATATTTTACAAAAAAAGATACTGTATTAGGCTATTTAGGCGTCTCTGGACACAACAAACTTTTTAGAATATTTGTTTGTTTGTGTTCACACATCATGCTTCAACTATTGAACGGATTTCGATGAAACTTGGTTTGATAGCTCTCAATTAGACTTAGAAACTGGTATACGTTTTATATCCGATATACAACTCAAACTAGCTTTTTTGCTGTGGGAAGCAGCAGGCAAAGGTATATATTATATTTTTTCTGTCTCACGCCCCGAATTGCCACATTCTGGAAATTTGGCGCGCTGGGCACTCGACATCAGGCTGGACATATTGAAAAATAGCTATAGGTACAATTTAATATTAACAAGGAAACAAATATGAAAATTCAAAAGCAAAATAAAAATTATTTTATTAGAACAATAATAATTATATTTTATTTTACGAATGTTTTAAATATTAAATCAACACAAGAAAAAGAGCCGTTAACAAAACATGTTCAGTTTACGTTACATCGTATGAAAGTCACACAACTTAAAAACAAGTTACTTAAAATGATTTATAAATGTTCGTACCTATTTGTGATATATTTACCAACACATTTAGTAATCAAATGATCGTCAGAATTATCGTCAAAATATTCAGTCAAATTTTATCCCCGATTTTAATAATAAATACAATATAATTTAAACAAGTCAACGTTATTATGCAGAGATGAAATAATGTAGTAAAATAGAAAAGGTTTCAGTTGTAGTACAATATTGAGCCTCAAATTGTCTATGACTGTAAACGCACCAATGACTAAGTCCTTGTAGGTTACATACAGGAAGGACATACAAATGAAGAATTTAGTAAGAGTACCGTATCGACCAACTGAAGAATCGTTTTCAGAGACAAATTTAAAAATACACTGTTCTTCTCACTAAATTTATTGTAAATAATATACAAATGTCATCATTAAACAATTACGTCCATTCGGTGCAAGTTTTATTCCAAATTCTTTGATTTAGTACTAATATATATAAATATCTTGTAATACATAAATTTTGTGTAATTACATAAGCACATAATTTACTAAAATGACAGTAGCCAAAGATCTGCCTTTTCAAAAGACAATATGTATACAATCAATAAGGCAAATTTATATTTATACTAAAAATCAATTTAATACAATTTCCAATACATTTAATGGAACATAAACCAATATTACTAACAATATATTTGTATAAAAATGGCAAATTAGTCAAACTATGAAGCTGAGACATTAAAGGTAATTAAACGTAATTATGCAAAAGTATTCCAGCCACAAGTTATCATCTTTACAATTAAATTCAGATAAAAACAGCAACATTGACTCTATGAAAGAGATTTGTTGAAAAAATGCCTGTTCCTTGTTAATTGAACAATAACAAAATAGTGGCAACACTGCAATACAGCCCAAACAGTACGCAACATCCTGATGGAGCTACTAAGGGATAAAGCCACTACGTATAATCGTCTTTCTTTGTGATATTTTTTTATGAATGTAGAAGTACATTGGTGTAGCATAAAAAAAAAATTGTGAAAGAACAGTGCATAATCCTCAAAGCTTTTTTTTTATATTAGTGAGTTCTAGCTAAGTAACTTATTAAATTTTAACAAGCATTTTCTGATTGTATCAGTACTCAAAAGGATTTGTATCTATGCCAAAAATAAACTATCAATTTAAGTGATATAACGTATCTATACACAATAGTAATTAAAGTAAAAAAAATATATATATAAATTACTTAGAATTTTTTGCATAACCACGTCCAATACATTGTATATATCACCGTTACTCTCAAAATTCGTATACTATACATTATTGCACTGTATAATCGGAACAGCGTTGTATTTAATCACATATATACTTTTGTATAAGATACATAGACCAGAAGCATTTGAAGGCGTTCATACACTAGGACAGTTATTATAGCATTCTTTAGTCAAAATAATGCAAATATGTTTATGTACCCATATATCTCATACACAATTGTACATATATGTACATTATACATTCAATTCTCTAATAATTTTTAAATTCAAGATCATTTTAATTATTTTACAAAGTACCTATTTTCTTTTATCTCGTTTCCTAAATGAGATTTCCACTTTCTTATCCACTAAAGAAAAGGAAATTTTTACTGAAGAGATTATAGGTGAACTTATTAAAGGAACTGACGATTCTTTTTTGTTAAATGTCAAAAAATTTTACCATTTGCAAGCTATATCAGCACTTAACACCTGCATGGACTGGTCTGAGCAAAATAACATCTCGTTATCAGGAAAGATGTTGCTTCGAAAATTTAAGGATAAAGCTTGTCTTAGTCAATAAGTAAAACATACCAAACTAAAAAAGATCAGCTTATGACAAACTTATTTTGTGATTAAGAAGTTCAATGAACATAAATTCGATAAGAAACACTGATTTAATTTTTCTTTTTAAAATACTATAATTCAAACCTTGACCTTGATTTTTTGATATTTCGGATTATCGAATATAGTAATCTAGCTCATGACGGGAATAATGTTCTTTTCTATTAGTAAAAGAATTTTAAGAATCCGTCCAGTAGTTTAAGAAATTACTTAATTATTAGTCGATATAATAATTAACATTGAAAAACTGATTGTTATAAACTGTTCCAAACATCGAGATACTAAAAAATCGATTAAGCGCGTGTTTTAAACTACTTTGGTTTCATAATATCTTGTATTCGCGAAAACATAAAAGTATTAGTTTAAGAAAAAAAAAACATTCAGCAATACGGGACAATCCTGTCCAGTATATTCAAATCTGTCACTAGTGTCAAATTATTCGAGGAACTCCACCAAAAACGATATCACAACGCGGAGATATTGAGGAGGAAACTATTCATAGTTAAAATAATTTAGTAATTGTATATGCGATAGATCACCAGTGTGTGAACGCCTCAACAGACGACCATACATAAATATATATACATACATACAATTAACATTATCAAAAGCTACCATATATGTACCACAATACATACGTCATAACATCCCGTTTAAACGCAAATATGAATACACACATGTATGTCTTGCTAACTACAATAAGTATGTACAATTTCATTACACTAAATATTTGATAATAACATCAAATGTGTATTCATACCTTCGTATACCTTCATTTCATTAATGTCCGACCGTAGATTTACTGGAGTATGTCTATTAAAAATAAGCTTTATACAGTGGTATAGAGATCTTAGTGTTTGTTTCGCTCACAGCGGTCTTTACGGTGATTGCCGCTAATGCACTCCATAAATAAGAAGAGCAAAATATACTCTAAATATTTTTTATTTAGTTCTGGCAACACTTACGGTAACTAACTGCTAAATCAGTTTATATAGCTTAAAACAAAAATATTAAACATACGCAAACCGCAAGGTAATAAGTAAAGGAAAACTATCACAGAACAATTATGACATCCACTGTCGGACAGTATCTATATAAACATGATTTCATAAACATCGAACAAAAACGTCTTTATCTTCACAACATTTCACTAATGTAGCTCGATTACCTTAGCCGATTTTTCAAAATATACGAAAGCTTAGACGAAGTGAAACCTTTTTTCTTATATTATTATTTAGTAGCTAGCTCATGTCAGGACATAACTTCTATCGTATATTTCATCCATTAAAGAGGATGGTCCACAAACATTTTTTCAGTTGAAGCCAGCATCATTGAATAACCTCAGGCAATTCAATATCTCAGATTGGTAATGTTAAGATATTTTTATCTAATATTCGAGACGTAATAATCGGCTCTAACACCGATGAAGAAACCAGCGCCTAAAGAATCCATTACTTTAAGGGCCGGTTGTTTCAAACGATTGATTATCGTAACATACGTACGTCAAAAAAAAAACGATTACGAACGATATTTAACGTACGTTAAATACAAAGCGTTGTTTCATTGCCTAAAAAACCAGTCGTCAAAGTTATTAGAGATGCCAGCACATAGCAACGTATTTTCGTAATAAAAATAGATGGGAGAATTTTTTAATATGCCAACATTTACCCGTATACGTCAGTTTATCTTTTTTTTATCATAGACAGAGGATGTTATAGTCTATGGGTTTTTGGTTTTTGTCATGGAAGTAATATGTAATGTATATAAATATATACTATATATACATATTACTTATTTATTTTATTATTTATGACGCGAATGACAAAACTTTGAATTATTCCTTTATTATTAGTTGTGAATTGTGACAATATTATTAGGTAATATAAAGAAAAATAAGCTATTCATGCAGAATTCAATACCGGTGGAGACCAACCGAGGACTTCACGTCTGTTAAAGTTTGATTTGAAATCTAGCTATATTATAGAAGTCAGTTGCAACAGCCAATTTTTCTTTTGCGTTAGATGGAATGTTTATGTAATAAGGATGTAATTTATCGATAACCCGAGTCACTCGATGAATAATATGACCCACTGTTGATTTCTGCAAACCTGACACATGCCCAACACATCTCATAAGCGATCCTGAACCGTAACATTGTAGAGTAGCAAGTACCTGATCTTAGGTAGGCTAGGTTTTACAGCCAAGTTTCTCTGAAATATTGTAGACAAATAAATTTTAAATCAAAGTATTACTTATGAGAAATTCTACTTTTCTATAACAAATTTTATATAGTCTTCGATACGACGTGTCAACAATAGAACTACTTCCTTTATTAGGTACACGATAGTCTCACGATACCTTGCAATGAATGAATTCCAACAGATGAATTCCTGCTCATCCCAAAAATTTAGGTTGTTAACAGGTGTTTTAAAGTCATTTTTCTTCCTTTCTACATTGTTTGTATTATGAATAACGCCAGATGAACAACTATCGTAGAATAAAGACGAATACAAAAGAATCTCCATAATGTTGTAGGTACCTACTGTTTGTTAGATGCATCCATATAGTACCTATATGCTGACAGTATATACTATATCTATGGCTAGACGCACCAAAAGTGACGTTAACCAGTAGGCGGGACATCTGTTACCGTAATCGTTATTATTTAATGTACGTTAAGGACCTCCTTTCATGAAACAACGCTTTTTTTGGTTTGACGATGGTTAACTCCATTTTTGACGTTTACGTGTGCGTCAAGTATAGCTGAAACAACCGGCCCTAAGTAACTAGCTATATCTTTCGTATGTAATACAAACGTCATCACTTTATTACGAGATAAAAGGGCTGTCAAAAAAGTTTCACCTCAAAAATTTAAAAGCACCTCAATGAAAACGTATCAATCTTTCCTAATATAGCTCATGATACGCGTCAAACAAAAAAAAATAAGAAATTTTATCAACAGAATAACGTCAACGCTTGCCAAATCTTTGGACCTAGCCAAGTTGCATTCTGTGATCGCTAACGCTATAGAAAACTATTAAAATGATCATCTTTATCGATATCTATAACGCTAAGTCACGTGACTTAACGTTAGAGTTGTCAAAATTTCCATACATTTTAATAGTTTTCTATAGTGTTAGCGAACACAGAATGCAACTTAGCTAGGACCACTGAAGCGATGTAACATAGGAAGTGTCCCGCCAATAAAGGCGGAGAGACGGCACACGGCGGGTTTATTTAGTAGGTGAAGGCCCCACACTACCCTGTTCATTGCCCCGAACGACGAGGTGTGCGGTTAGGTACATTTTTCCCGCCTAAACAAAAAAAAACGTCCACTGATCACACGTGAAGTCCGCTCCGTTCAACTTAAATTTTAGGGTTGCCAATCTTGATAAAAAAAATCTAATATGGTATTATCCTTTCCGTGGAGTATCAGATATAGCGGCTAAATTAAGCTAAAACAACAATCTTTTATTTCTAAAGTGATGAGAAGCAATCCTAGTACCAAAAAGTCAAATTCTTGAATTTATAGTAAACAGACTTGGCAAGAAAAACAGAAAATAAATTAAATAATAAACCAATAGAATAGCACGCCGCTGACAACAATTACTGAGCTTATTATATGTACAATTTATTTTAAATACTTACGATTATTTGTTAATATCATAATTTTATGACTGGAGCACTCAAGGTCGCGCAAAACCGGATTTGCCACATGGCATACAAATCAAGCGCAAGGCCTAATTTTCCACTACTAGCTAACGTCTAAAGTCTATTTAGCAACTATCTATGTATTTGAAATTCGTCTAAAACATACAGGCGTTCCCGGAATACTAGATGAACATGTGATTTTTTTGTTTTGAAAAATAGGTAGTTACTAAAAATATATATGTATTGACATCGTTTACACTTAAATAGAAAGATCCATTTTTGCGCTAGTCAGTCAGTAGTGGTAGTAGACCTTTTTTTTCCACCTGGCAACTCTATGCATGACTGAATCACAGAGCGTTACTATTCACTAAGAGAGTCACTTTCGTCTCACACGTTTACGTTTATGGATCCCAGGATATTATATGAAGTCGTTAAACTGTGCCAGCGCCGTTTTCACTCTGAAACCAAACATTTATTTTAGTTATACTCAAATTAAGACACCAAATTTTAGCACATAGACGTAGTATGTGTCACAATGTAAATACGTCTTTAAATTGTTTGGATGCAGCGAACTTGCTTCTAATAATTTGACTTTATCCGATTTTCCCCCTCATGCAACGAAGTGTCTAAACATAACGCGATTTTAAAATTTCACTATCAATAATTCTCGTCGAATTGTCAATTACCGAAGAAGTTCCACTTCAATAAGAAAGTGAGAGTGCATATTATATTCGCCATATCTTGTTACTCTTGGGGTCGATCAATGCCACCTTCTATTAGATATCAGTTGAAAACTGGCTTAGTAGGCAATATAACAAATATTTGTGTGATTCACTACTGAAATTTTTCACTTGTTACAACTAGGTCCGATAGTTGAATGTGCAAATTAAGCGTGCATCCTGAGTGACGGTGTATCACGCTTGCGGGTTACGGAATACGCAAAATATTTGAATCGGAACTTACACGTGCACTTATAAGCGACGGCACATCGTGCTTGCGGTATTTGCTCCACCCAAAAAAGTTACGAGTGCCAATCGTGTTTGAAAGTACTTTACGAATTTATCGCTTTTACTCGATCTTCTAATATCCGAACGTTTGGAATACTTTACAGCATTCATGGTTACGAGTGGGCTGAACTGTTTAAAGTATTCGAAGCGTCAGGCTGATAGAATATAGTCTACCATTCAGCTGCATAAGGGAGGCGTTCCAGTATCACGGGATGCCTGCATACCTGAGGCGGCTAGTGGTAGACTATCTTGAGGGCCGCAGCGTTCTCTATGAGAGCCGCATAGGAGACGTTGTGAGGAGACCCATGTCGTGCGGTGGCAGGGTTCGGTTCTAGGGCCGCTCCTGTGGGACATCGGTTTCGACTGGGTGCTACGCTGTCGGCTCTTCCCCGGGCTTGTGGTTATCTGCTATGCGGATGACACACCGGTCGTGCCCCGGGGTGGAAACTTCGAGGAAGCGGCGTTCCTGGCCACCTTAGGGACCTCGGAGGTAGTCAGGAAGATCGGGGCACTGGGGCTTAGGGTGGCCCTGGACAAGTCGGAGGCCCTGCTTTTCCATGGGCCCCGACGTCGGAAGCCTGCTGGCGCCTCGATCACTGTGGACGGGGTCATTTACACCTTCAGGAGAAGATGCCCCTCCTCCCACCTACAGTACTGTGGAGGGTATAGTCCGGGACCTTCCCAACACGGCCCCGGGTATCGATGGGATTACCGCTCGGATTATTAGACACACATGGGCAGCCGCGTCGGTGGAGTTTTCCGAAGTGTATAGGCGATGTGTCCAAGAGGGGTCTTTCCCGGATCTCTGGAAAGACGGCAGGCTGGTTGTCCTCCCGAAAGGGAACGGCAAGCCGCTTGCCGATCCGAAGGCATACCGGCCCGTCACCCTGCTGCCTATCCTTGGTAAGATTTTAGAACGCGTAATGTTACGGTGCGCCCCGCAAATAACCAGAGGGTTATCGGACCGCCAGCATGGGTTCACTCGAGGTCGGTCGACGGTGTCTGCGTTGAACACCATCTTAGGCGCAGCGCGAGGGAGATCGTCGAAGTACGCTCAAGCGATATTTTTAGATATCTCTGGAGCCTTCGACAACGCCTGGTGGCCCATGATTTTGCTCAAGGTGAAGCGCGGAGGCTGCCCGCCTAACATCTTTAGGATGTTGGCGGGATACTTCGTGAATCGCCGAGTGGGCTTCTTCGTGGGCGATCGGGTTGTGTGGAAGGCATCAACGATGGGTTGCCCGCAGGGGTCTGTGCTGGGACCCGCGCTCTGGAACGTGCTGATGGACGACTTGCTTCGACTGCCCCTCCCGGGGGGGGTCAGTATCGTGGCTTACGCCGACGACGTGACGCTCCTGATAGAATCCGATTCTCGGGCGAGCATAGAGGCCACAGCCTCTACGGCATTGCAGCTCGTGGGTGACTGGGGCAGCCGAAACAGGCTGGAATTCTCACCTGTGAAGTCAGTCACAATGACGATCAGGGGGAGATTCCAGCGCCCTCCAGTCATCCGGTTCCGGGGGAAGTCTGTAAGGAGCGTCACGTCGACCACGGTGCTCGGAGTGGTGGTCGATTCGAGCCTTTCGTTCGCGCAGCATGCGTCGTCGATAGGGGAGAGGGCGGCAAATTGCTTCGGCAAGATGTCGAGAGTGTCGGCGTCCTCTTGGGGAATACGGTACAGAGCCCTTCGGGTGCTGTACCGTGGCACTTACATCGCCACGGTGACGTATGCGGCGGCATGTTGGTATGAGCGTGCGACCCTTCACGTTGTGCGGAGCGCACTCCTGCGGACCCACCTTAGTCCTTCTGACTAAGGCGTATCGTTCGACGAGCTCCGCCGCATTACCGGTACTCGCCGGTGTATTGCCGGCCGACCTCGAGGTAATTCGGGCAGGCAGACTAGGTGGTGCGCGCGAGTCCGCGCTTGCCGGGGAGGACATCAGAGGTGTCAAACTCAGAGAAACTGAGTCCGTGCTTGCGGAGTGGCAGGCACGTTGGGACACGTCGGACAAGGGTAGGGAGTTATATCGGTTTTTCCCGGATGTGTCGGCTCGTCTCAAGGCGACTTGGATAGAGCCGGACTATGAAACATCCCAGATACTCACAGGTCACGGTTGTTTTAGGGGTAGGTTGCAGCGCATGAGACTCACAGATGTGGGCTCATGCTACTGCGGGGTTAGCGATGTGGAGGACGTGCACCACATACTGTGGGAGTGCGAACTCTACGGGGAGGCGCGTAGGATTTTATTAGACAACGTGAAGGCGCTTGGGGAGGGCCCGGTGTACTACCAGGATCTCGTGGGATCGGAGGCGAACTTCAGGCAGCTACAGGATTTCGCGCGACGATGGCACAAGATTAGGAGTGGACTAGAGAGAGAGAGGTGAAGAGAGAAGATGCCGCAGAAGAGGTGAAGACCATAGAAGGGAGTCAGACTGCGGTACCACTTCAGGTGGGCTCGGACGACCAGGAAGACACCGAAGGCGTCACGAGTTTGTAGGGAGACGAAGGTGCACTGTGAAAGAGCCACCGGCAAGTAGCAGTGCACTCTCCCGTGATTCGGCCTGTATAACCGTAAGGTTGAGTCAGGCCATGGGAAGGAGGTGGGATTGTCCCCGAGGCTCGCCGGTGCGGCGTCCGCCCTTGCACGGCTCATGCCAAATATGGGCGGACCCAACAATGCGTGCCGACGGCTTTACGCGGAGGTGTCCGGTCGATGGCGCTGTACGGCGCACCCGTGTGGGCGGAGTACCTGGACGCATTGAACAGGGCTCTCCTGTGGAGGCCACAGAGAGTCGTCACGTCCAGGGTCATACGTGGATACTGCACGGTGTCGACGGAGGCGGCCTGCGCGTTGGCCGGAACCCCTCCGTGGGACTTGGAGGCTGAGGTGCTCACCGAGGTGTATCGGCGGGCGTCGCAAGAGCGGGAGGGGAGGACACGGCGCAGCACACGCTCGAGTCATGCCCGGCTTGGGCCGAGCAGCGCCGTGAACTCCTCGCAGCAATAGCGGGGGACCTCTCGCTGCCGAGCGTCGTCAGAGCAATGCTTGGCAGCAACAGGAATTGGGCCGCGGTCGCTGCCTTCTGCGAGGAGGTCATCTCGCGGAAGGAAGCGGCGGAGAGGGCCAGGGAGACTGATCCTTCCGCAAACCCGAACCGCTGCCAGCGACTGGGGCGGCGCAGGTGTGAACATTGGCGCCTAATACCGGCCTAGCGGAGGCTGCGGGTGGATGGACCGGGGAACATCCGCCTCCCGCAAAGCCTCCCGCGAAGGTGCAACACTCCGTGTGCGTCGCTCAGTTGAGGATACCCGAAAGGGTAAGCCGCCGGCGGACCCCCGAAGGAATGTAACATAGTTCCAGTGGCCCGCCAATAAAGGCGGAGAGACGGCACACGGCGGGTTTCTTTAGTGGGTGAAGGCCCCACACTACCCTGTTCGTTACCCCGAACGACAGGGTGTGCGGTTAGGATTTTTTATTCCCGCCTTAACAAAAAAAAAAGGCTGTTAGAATATCAAGTAAACGCGGCAGGTTCCGTAAAGTAGTAGTAGTATAGTAATCACAAAGGCACTTTGTGTCTCTGAAATTAGGCACAGAGCAAGACTATAGTGACAGAATCATACGATTAGTGCTGACCAATTCAAATGTTATTACTCCATTAAAAAAACAATCGAATGATATCATAATGTTTTCATATCTAATTGTTTAGGTTCTATTTATTATTTTTATATTCAATAAAAAGAATACGAGCGATTTGAGTGAATAAGATGTGATGTTAATCATAGATTTAGAAGAGTCCACATCTTTTAGTACGATCGATAAATTATGATTATCGATTAAAAAATTAAATTACAATCGAACATTATTCGATTAATGTAATCTGTAGAAGACGCACATGCCTTGCGACGAAAAAATGGCTACTGTGCAGCGTCTCGCAGCCAACTTTAGAGACATAAAGATCCGCTGTGAATACTGTACGAGGCAAGTGTGCGTACTTGTCGTGCAGCTGGCGCGCGTCGTGCCGCGCCCGCAGCACGCCCAGCTTCACCAGGCGCGCCCTAAAGTAGTAGTACGAGGCGAGTGCGCGTACTTGTCGTGCAGGTGGCGCGCGTCGTGCCGCGCCCGCAGCACGCCCAGCTCCACCAGGCGCGCCCTAAAGTAGTAGTACGAGGCGAGTGCGCGTACTTGTCGTGCAGGTGGCGCGCGTCGTGCCGCGCCCGCAGCACGCCCAGCTCCACCAGGCGCGCCCTAAAGTAGTAGTACGAGGCGAGTGCGCGTACTTGTCGTGCAGGTGGCGCGCGTCGTGCCGCGCCCGCAGCACGCCCAGCTCCACCAGGCGCGCCCTAAAGTAGTAGTACGAGGCGAGTGCGCGTACTTGTCGTGCAGGTGGCGCGCGTCGTGCCGCGCCCGCAGCACGCCCAGCTCCACCAGGCGCGCCCTAAAGTAGTAGTACGAGGCGAGTGCGCGTACTTGTCGTGCAGGTGGCGCGCGTCGTGCCGCGCCCGCAGCACGCCCAGCTCCACCAGGCGCGCCCTAAAGTAGTAGTACGAGGCGAGTGCGCGTACTTGTCGTGCAGGTGGCGCGCGTCGTGCCGTGCCCGCAGCACGCCCAGCTCCACCAGGCGCGCCCTAAAGTAGTAGTACGAGGCGAGTGCGCGTACTTGTCGTGCAGCTGGCGCGCGTCGTGCCGCGCCCGCAGCACGCCCAGCTCCACCAGGCGCGCCCTAAAGTAGTAGTACGAGGCGAGTGCGCGTACTTGTCGTGCAGGTGGCGCGCGTCGTGCCGCGCCCGCAGCACGCCCAGCTCCACCAGGCGCGCCCTAAAGTAGTAGAAAGTAGTAGTACGAGGCGAGTGCGCGTACTTGTCGTGCAGGTGGCGCGCGTCGTGCCGCGCCCGCAGCACGCCCAGCTCCACCAGGCGCGCCCTAAAGTAGTAGTACGAGGCGAGTGCGCGTACTTGTCGTGCAGGTGGCGCGCGTCGTGCCGCGCCCGCAGCACGCCCAGCTCCACCAGGCGCGCCCTAAAGTAGTAGTACGAGGCGAGTGCGCGTACTTGTCGTGCAGGTGGCGCGCGTCGTGCCGCGCCCGCAGCGCGCCCAGCTCCACCAGGCGCGCCCTAAAGTAGTAGTACGAGGCGAGTGCGCGTACTTGTCGTGCAGGTGGCGCGCGTCGTGCCGTGCCCGCAGCACGCCCAGCTCCACCAGGCGCGCCCTAAAGTAGTAGTACGAGGCGAGTGCGCGTACTTGTCGTGCAGGTGGCGCGCGTCGTGCCGCGCCCGCAGCACGCCCAGCTCCACCAGGCGCGCCCTAAAGTAGTAGTACGAGGCGAGTGCGCGTACTTGTCGTGCAGGTGGCGCGCGTCGTGCCGCGCCCGCAGCACGTCCAGCTCCACCAGGCGCGCCCTAAAGTAGTAGTACGAGGCGAGTGCGCGTACTTGTCGTGCAGGTGGCGCGCGTCGTGCCGCGCCCGCAGCACGCCCAGCTCCACCAGGCGCGCCCTAAAGTAGTAGTACGAGGCGAGTGCGCGTACTTGTCGTGCAGGTGGCGCGCGTCGTGCCGCGCCCGCAGCACGCCCAGCTCCACCAGGCGCGCCCTAAAGTAGTAGTACGAGGCGAGTGCGCGTACTTTTCGTGCAGGTGGCGCGCGTCGTGCCGCGCCCGCAGCACGCCCAGCTCCACCAGGCGCGCCCTAAAGTAGTAGTACGAGGCGAGTGCGCGTACTTGTCGTGCAGGTGGCGCGCGTCGTGCCGCGCCCGCAGCACGCCCAGCTCCACCAGGCGCGCCCTAAAGTAGTAGTACGAGGCGAGTGCGCGTACTTGTCGTGCAGGTGGCGCGCGTCGTGCCGCGCCCGCAGCACGCCCAGCTCCACCAGGCGCGCCCTAAAGTAGTAGTACGAGGCGAGTGCGCGTACTTGTCGTGCAGGTGGCGCGCGTCGTGCCGTGCCCGCAGCACGCCCAGCTCCACCAGGCGCGCCCTAAAGTAGTAGTACGAGGCGAGTGCGCGTACTTGTCGTGCAGGTGGCGCGCGTCGTGCCGCGCCCGCAGCACGCCCAGCTCCACCAGGCGCGCCCTAAAGTAGTAGTACGAGGCGAGTGCGCGTACTTGTCGTGCAGGTGGCGCGCGTCGTGCCGCGCCCGCAGCACGTCCAGCTCCACCAGGCGCGCCCTAAAGTAGTAGTACGAGGCGAGTGCGCGTACTTGTCGTGCAGGTGGCGCGCGTCGTGCCGCGCCCGCAGCACGCCCAGCTCCACCAGGCGCGCCCTAAAGTAGTAGTACGAGGCGAGTGCGCGTACTTGTCGTGCAGGTGGCGCGCGTCGTGCCGCGCCCGCAGCACGCCCAGCTCCACCAGGCGCGCCCTAAAGTAGTAGTACGAGGCGAGTGCGCGTACTTTTCGTGCAGGTGGCGCGCGTCGTGCCGCGCCCGCAGCACGCCCAGCTCCACCAGGCGCGCCCTAAAGTAGTAGTACGAGGCGAGTGCGCGTACTTGTCGTGCAGGTGGCGCGCGTCGTGCCGCGCCCGCAGCACGCCCAGCTCCACCAGGCGCGCCCTAAAGTAGTAGTACGAGGCGAGTGCGCGTACTTGTCGTGCAGGTGGCGCGCGTCGTGCCGCGCCCGCAGCACGCCCAGCTCCACCAGGCGCGCCCTAAAGTAGTAGTACGAGGCGAGTGCGCGTACTTGTCGTGCAGGTGGCGCGCGTCGTGCCGCGCCCGCAGCACGCCCAGCTCCACCAGGCGGGCCCTAAAGTAGTAGTACGAGGCGAGTGCGCGTACTTGTCGTGCAGGTGGCGCGCGTCGTGCCGCGCCCGCAGCACGCCCAGCTCCACCAGGCGCGCCCTAAAGTAGTAGTACGAGGCGAGTGCGCGTACTTGTCGTGCAGGTGGCGCGCGTCGTGCCGTGCCCGCAGCACGCCCAGCTCCACCAGGCGCGCCCTAAAGTAGTAGTACGAGGCGAGTGCGCGTACTTGTCGTGCAGGTGGCGCGCGTCGTGCCGTGCCCGCAGCACGCCCAGCTCCACCAGGCGCGCCCTAAAGTAGTAGTACGAGGCGAGTGCGCGTACTTGTCGTGCAGGTGGCGCGCGTCGTGCCGCGCCCGCAGCACGCCCAGCTCCACCAGGCGCGCCCTAAAGTAGTAGTACGAGGCGAGTGCGCGTACTTGTCGTGCAGGTGGCGCGCGTCGTGCCGCGCCCGCAGCACGCCCAGCTCCACCAGGCGCGCCCTAAAGTAGTAGTACGAGGCGAGTGCGCGTACTTGTCGTGCAGGTGGC
Organism: Leucoma salicis; assembly: GCA_948253155.1. Taxonomy (NCBI): domain Eukaryota; kingdom Metazoa; phylum Arthropoda; class Insecta; order Lepidoptera; family Erebidae; genus Leucoma; species Leucoma salicis. The sequence continues at coordinate 19,277,619 of OX411818.1, forward strand.
GCGCGTCGTGCCGCGCCCGCAGCACGCCCAGCTCCACCAGGCGCGCCCTAAAGTAGTAGTACGAGGCGAGTGCGCGTACTTGTCGTGCAGGTGGCGCGCGTCGTGCCGTGCCCGCAGCACGCCCAGCTCCACCAGGCGCGCCCTAAAGTAGTAGTACGAGGCGAGTGCGCGTACTTGTCGTGCAGGTGGCGCGCGTCGTGCCGTGCCCGCAGCACGCCCAGCTCCACCAGGCGCGCCCTAAAGTAGTAGTACGAGGCGAGTGCGCGTACTTGTCGTGCAGGTGGCACGCGTCGTGCCGCGCCCGCAGCAGGCGCAGCGCCCGCAGCACGCCCAGCTCCACCAGGCGCGCCTGCCGCGCCGCCGCGCCCTCTTCGCCGCGCCACACGAGGTTGCCCGCCACGAACAGCGCCGCCTCCTGCAGCTTGCTCTCCGGGTGCGTCTGCGCACACAACGCCGATACTATCGATACTCGCTATATCGATACTTTTTATTCGATAACGTATCCCTAAGCACCGTGTGCATTGAAAAGGTAGTAGGTAGGTAGACTATTTGCTACGAAAATTATAGCTACTCATTTTGTTCTTTATCTGTGTCTGTAGGAACTTATGCAATAAGTAGGTCATTATTTATACTATATTATGATAGGAGCACATGCCAAGCTTCCCATCAAGATGGCGTTTATTATCGATGCACCTGCCCAAAATCACAATTTACCCCAGATGCTGATTTCAATAATCATTAATTACGTCCAAAAGGAAAATTACGTTATCCTAAGAAATTATGTGTTAATTTGTAAATAATTTTAATATCTATATATCTATAAAAATATCTATATAATTATATATTTTTTTCTATACAATCTACATATAGCCTACTTTTGCATGAAAACCCTCTTCCATCCATCCATCCATCCATCAGCCTTTCATCGTCCCCTGCTGGACATAAGCCTCCCCAAGAGAACACCATAACGAACGGTATACAAGTACAAGCGTCCAACGACTACCTGGGACTTTGACCAGGTCATCGGTCCACCTGGTAGGCCGTCCTACACTGCGCCGTCTGATACGCGGTCGCCACTCAAGAACCTTTCTTCTCCAACGGTTGTCGGTTCGTCGAGCGATGTGGCCTGCCCATTGCCACTTCAGCATGCTGACCCGGCGGGCTATGTCGGTCACTCCCATTCTCCTACGGGTTTCCGTATTACAGATCTTATCACGTAGAGAGATCCCAAGCATAGCCCGCTCTATGAAGCTGAGTGACTTGAGCCTTGATATAAGGCCAACAATCAGAGACTACGCCTCTGCGCCGTAAGTCATCACTGGTAATACACACTGGTCGTAGACCTTCGTCTTCAGACACTGTGGAATATTTGACAAGAAGATCTCCCTCAGCTTCCCGAACGCTGCCCAGCCGAGCTGGATTCGTCGATCCACCGCTTTCTCAAAGTTGTGTCTACCTAACTGGACAGTTTGTCCCAGGTATACATAGTGGTCGACAACTTCGAGTATTTTCCATGAATTTTTATTTTATTGTTCCCGACCAGGACCGGTGCTGAAATGACATGGTTACTGCATGACTTTCGTCTTGTCCATGTTAATTTTTAGACCCACTAGTGACGGGAGACACTGCTGAGGTCGTTGAGCATGGTACTAAGATACCAGCGATTCTGCCATGACCACAATATCATCTGCAAATCGAAGCATGTGCTATATATATGTGTATGTGTGCATAGTGGCGTATCTATTAAACACTTCAACACTTCGATGTATCGATAGTCAATTTGGCACCGCTGAAGGGACTGCAGCACCGCCCAAGTTTCGATCGAATCGAAGGCTTTCTCGTAGTCCACAAACGCTAGACACAGAGACCGATTATACTCCTCGGTCTTCTGTATAATCTGGTGCAGCGTATGTATGTGGTCTACGGTACTGTGGTGATTGTGCGAATTGCATATTATAATGTCGCAATCACATGTGTATATATAGAGTCTAGTATGTAAGGAGGTCAGTCGGCCACAGAACGCAATATAACTAATATACATGATAAACTAGTGCACCGGATCGATCCCCACGAGGAACACCCACATTGGTGAACCCGACGTGATCGTGAATGTCACTCTGGTGCTGGGGATTCAACATTTTTTATTGTCCGGTGTCGGTGAGCTGATTGTGGTTCCGCGTATTTTATTTTAATAAGAGCGAGCGACGTGCACCATGTATAGTGTTCCACCTTCGTCGCAGACCGCAGCAGAGTCCGCGAACGCGACTCTCGCTGCCATCAGCGTGCCCGAGTTCTGGGTTGATATGCTACGGCTGTGGTTCGCCCAGTTCGAAGCCGTGATGAAGCCGCAGAAGCAGGGAGACGAGGCCAAATTCAATATGGTCGTCGCAAAACTAGGAAGGGAGTCTATCCAACAGGTGAGCGACCTGTTGACGACACCGCCAGAGGAGAAAAGGTACGCAACGCTGAAGAACAGACTGCTGCCGGTGTACGAGGAGAGCGCCGAGCGCCAGTTTCAGAAGCTGGTGTCAGAGCTGGAACTGGGCGCTCAGAAGCCTACACATCTTCTGCGGCAGAAGAGAGAGAGGGCGTAAGGCACAGGACCAGACGCTAAAGAGCCTGTGGCTGTCAAAGATCATCACCGTGTGCCAGGACCAGTCGCTGGACAGATTAGCGGCGATAGCAGACAAGATCGTGGAGAACACGGGATCCAGCGACGTAGCGGCTATAAACGACAGCTCAGCGCAGGTCACGCTAGGATCGGTAACAGAGCTGGTCGACAAGATGAGCAAGCTGGCTGTGGAAGTAGCATCGCTTCGCAACGAAGATCGATTCGAGATCGGGGGCGCGCGCGTAGCAGGAGTCAGCAGGAGTACGGGAGTCGTTCGGCGTCGAGGATGAGAAGGTCACCCGGCGACGCAGACTGGCTATGCAGGTTCCACTACAGTTTTAAGAAGAACGCGAGGCGGTGCGAGCAGCCATGCGCCTGGTCTAACAAGGCCACGGGAAACTAGGCGCGGTACATTCGGCAGCGGTGGACGGGTGTACCCAAGGGCAGGTAGCGGAAAACCATCGTTTAATAGTTAAGGATAGTTTAACTAGGTATACTTTTTTAATAGATACTGCCGCGAACATCTCTGTCATTCCTAAAAGTTGCCTTAGAAGACACAGTATGGAGAGGTGTGATTTTAAGTTGTACGTCGCTAATAATAGTGAAATTAGGACGAACGGAATATGTAATTTAGAATTAAGTTTTGGACTAAGGAGAGTTTTTAAATGGCCTTTTATTGTGTGCGACGTGAAACAGAGGGGCTGATTTTTTAAAAAAATTTAGGCTTGCAGTAGATTTATACAATAATAGATTAGATAGATAGATTTAATTACTAATTTGTACGTTTGTGGATCAAAGAGTATTTTTGCCGATGGCTTGATAAAATGCATTAGTAATAGTCACCCATACGCGGATTTACTAGAATCATTTCAGGAAATCACACAGCCACCTAAGTTTATGGACGTGCCGGAACATGCCGTTTACCACCACATAGAGACGACGGGCCCGCCAGTGCATACCCGCGCAAGAAGGTTACCGCTGCACAGGTATGATAAGGTTAAGGAGTTTGAGTTAATGCAAGAGCTAGGAATATGGAAACCGTCAAAAAGCGCATGGGCGAGCCCCTTACACGTGGTGCCTAAGAAAGATGGTGACATTCATCCTTGCGGAGACTATAGGATGCTTAACGCGGTAACAAAACCGGATCGCTACCCTGTACCCAGAGTGCAGGACTTTGCGTACGGTTTACATAATAAAAAGGTATTTATTTAGATATTTTTATATATATTTTTAGCATTTGACATGCTTAGCAATTAATTTTTGATTTCACATTTTTCACTTTGTGTTTAATGTATGTTGCTAAGCATGTCAAATGCTAAAAATTATATATAGGTCAACTGTTAGAGAATGCCTAAGGCATTAAGTCCGCCTTGTACGTATGTTATGTGCAGAAGTATTAAATAAATAAATATATAAAAATATCTAAATATTTATAGGGTCATTATTAGGTAAAATCTTAATTGTAAAATTAAGTTTACCTGGTCGGTATAATATATGAAAATACTTCCGACAGATGGTGCAGGCGTCACCCAAATGCGTTAAGTATGAATGTGTTATCGAAATTAGCAGTCAGGAGCAAGGGTCACGATTGCTGAATTGGCAAAGCATCTGGACGGTATCCAGGAGATGCAGGTTCGAATCCTGCTCGTGACTGTTATTTTTGATTTCACATTTTTCACTTTGTGTTTAATAAAAAAGGTATTTTCTAAGATCGATATTTGTAGGGCATACCATTGCATTAAGATTAGGCCAGAAGATGTAGAAAATACGTTTGGACTTCGTAACGCAGCACAAACCTTCCAAAGGTTCATAAATAACACGGTACTAGCGGGGATAGAACAGATAGGTTATAATAATTCTAGTCTTAGTGATGTCGGGGAAATGTGTTTGGATACCTAGATGACGTCATCATAGGGTCGGATAACGAGGCATTAAATAAGGAACATTTGCGGTTGTTATTCGAACGATTTAGGAAATACAAGATGTCCCTTAATTTAAGCAAGTGTGTCTTTGGGCAGTCAAAAATAGTTTTTTTAGGTTATGAGGTCACAGAAACGGGTATTAGTCCCTTACCTGATAATGTTAAAGCTATAGGAACATACCCGAAACCAGAGAGACGATTGAACAGCTGCGTAGGTTCCTAGCGATGTTGGATTTTTACAGAAAACATATACCTAATGCAGCAACAGTTCAGGGAATTTTAGATAAGTATTTACACGGCGCGAAAAAACGAGATAAGAGTAAGATAGAATGGACAGACGAGGCAACTAGAGCATTCAAAAGGTGTAAGGAGAACTTTAAAAATGCTGCCACGTTATCTCACCCTATCGCGAGTGCGCAATTAGCTTTAATGACCGACGCATCCGATTTCAGTATAGGCGCGGTTTTACAACAGAAAGAAAATACTACATGGAGACCCCTTGGTTATTTTTCTAAACGGCTTACGGAATATTTAGATATTTTTAGCATTTTACATGCTTAACAATATACTTTCACTTTGTGTTTAAGGCTTACCGAATCCCAAAAGAAGTACTGTACGTATGATAAGGAACTTTTGGCGATTTATTCGGGGGTGGTTTATTTTAGAGAATTAATAGAGGCAAGGAATTTTACGGTTTATACGGATCACAAACCTCTCACGTTTGCGTTCACTAATTTAGGTACGGATAAGGAATTACCCAGAAGAGTTCGGCAGTTGACAACAACTGCCGAACTCGACTCGATATTAGCGAATTTACAAGCGATATACGACACATAGACGGTAGCAAGAATGCGGTCGCGGTCGCATTATCTAGGGTAGAGACAATATCGAGTCCGGCGACCTTGCACTATAAGCAAATCGCGGAAGCATAAACGAAAGATGATGAGCTAGCAAGGCTATTGTGTAATACAAATGCGTATAATAACATTCGATTAAAACGCATGAGAATAAATAAAGAAATGATTTATTGCGAAACATCTTCTAGCCATATTAGACCTTACATTCCATTAGAATTTAGAAAAACTATATTTGATACTTTCCACAATTTAGCACATCCCGGTGTTCGAGCCTCTCGAGCGTTACTGTGTAAGAAAGTTTTTTGGCCAGGAATAAACGGGGATATAGGGAAATGGGTAAAGACATGTATTAAATGCCAAAAGTGTAAAATAGGACGTCACACGGTGTCTAGGCTTAGCCATTTTGAGGTAGGCGACCGTTTCAAGCATTTACATGTAGATATTGTGAGACCCTTACCAGTGACGGAGCAGGGTTTTCGTTATTGCGTAACTATGATAGATCGGCGTACCCGATGGCCAGAGATTTTTCCTGTAAAAGATATAACGGCAGAGACGGTGGCAAGGGCAGTTTACGAAGGGTGGATTTCAAGGATGGGAGTGCCTTTGAAAATGACGATAGACCAAGGGCGGCAATTTGAAAGTGATCTGTTGAGAGACCTTATGAGGTTATTAGGTATTGACAAATCACGCACCACCCCATACCACCCGCAGGCAAATGGTAAAATTTAGAGATGGCGTAGGTCATTAAAAGCTGCACTTACATGTAGGCTAAGAAATTATGTAGATTGGTTCACGGAATTGCCCACAGTAATGTTAGGATTGAGAGCTGCGTGTCAAGCGGATAGCGATTTTATAAACGCCGCGGAATTTACGTTGAGGCATTGTTTGAGTACCTGGTGAGTTTTGCAGCGAGAATAGCACTACGATAGATAATCCACAAGCGTACATACTTAGGCTTAAGGGTACGTTAGATAGAATTAGACCTAAAAGTAAGGACGCCAGTCGTAATAATAATATGTTTGTACATGCTGATTTAAATTCCTGTTTACATGTGTTCCTGAGAATAGACGCTGTGAGAAAACCCTTGACGCCGCCATATAGTGGTCCTTACAAAGTTGTAGAAAGAGACAAAAAGGTGTTCACCATTTTGGTAAATGGTAAGGAGTGTAAGGTCTCTATCGACAGGGTTAAGCCAGCATACATTCTGGAGGATTCCAACAGCACGTGTAATAGCGATTTGAATCAGCATAAGAATGTTAATGTAAACACACAACCTTAATAAAAAATACGCAAAGTGGCAGAATTGTTAAAAGGCCCGTGAGGTTTATTGATTTGCAATAAGTTAATAGGTAGGTAAATGCAAAGTTAGCAAATAATATTATTGTGTATAAATTGTGTGGGTCGTGTGGGGCCGGCTTTAGAATTGTCCCACCCCTCTCCACCGATGGGAGTCGTAAAAGCCGACTGAGGGAATAACGAGGGAGTGGGCAGCAGCACTCCTTCGCGTATTAACAACATCCACTGCGATCGCCAACCCGCCTGCCAAGCGTGGCGATTACGACACTATCCCCCATTCTTGGGGAAGCTTATGTCCAGCAGTGGACTATAAAAGGCTGATGGGTGGATTGATGCGTAATTTGTGTTAGTAGTAATAAGGTCATGGCATTTTATTGTTTTTTGGTTTTGGTGTAATTTGTGATGGTTAATGATAATAAAAAATTTTTTGTTAGAAGGGGGTGTACGCGGTGGTTATGCGAATTGCATATTATAATGTCGCAATCACGTGTGTATATATAGAGTCTAGTATGTGAGGAGGTCAGTCGGCCACAGAACGCAATGTAACTAATATACGTAATAAACCAGTGCACCGGATCGTTTCATTATCTTCCCCACGAGGAACACCCACAGTACTTATAGCCTTTTCGGAAACCGGCTTGTTCGAAGTCGCTGGAAGTCGTCGAGCCTGCGCGTAAGTCGATTTGTAATGACCCTCGAGAACAACTTATAGACATGGCTCAAGAGCGAGATGGGTCTATAATTCTTCAAGAGGATTCTGTCACCTTTCTTGAGGAACATCACCCCCGAGAACGACGGAATTGAATAGCCTCTGGAGGGCTTTGAGGACCGGCTTTCCGCCTGCCCTCAGAAGCTCTATAGTAATTCCGTCGTCGCCCGGTGCCTTTCCGTCCTTTAGTTGTTTGAGAGCCATTCTGATCTCGTACAGGCTGACATCCGGGATATCTTCGGTATAGTGCCGATTTAGCTTGGATCTGGGCTCATGGACCAAGATGACAACAGGGTTCTGGGATCTGTATAATTGTCCATAGAACTTGTGGACCTCTCTTAATATCTCATCTTTGGAAGAAACAACAGTGCCATCATTGATCTTCACCTTGGTCAGCTGGCTTTTCCCAACAGACAGATCTCTTGCGAACACTTTGGGACTAATTCTGATACCTACTTTCCACTACAATTAGAGGGCCATCCCTTTCTCGCGCTATTGCGTCCCAACTTGCTCATTGGTAGATAATTTTAAGTTCTAGAACTTTTCCAATCTATACACTTGCGATTGGAGTAGCCATAGAACATTCTCGAACTCTGGCATACTCTGCTCGCATCCGGGATCGCATGCTGGCCATATATAGTAATAAAATGTGATTATTGCCTTTGTGGGAGTGGAATCATGCGACCCACTGGTAATTATTTAACTGAGTAGTAGGGTCTGGGTAACGCGGGCATTTTAAGTTTGCGGATATCGTATCCGGTGTAATTGAATATACGATTTTACAATTTATTTAATTATTTAATCCGTTACATCGTAACACTTGGTTCCGCTCTATCGCCTCTATAATACGCAAGGTATTAAATCGGCGAATGTCTCGTCGCAGACTTGGAGATCTGCCTGTTTAGTACCTCTGATTGGACCAATCAGCCGAAGACTGCACCGTCATTTCTGTCCGTCTCGCCATGAGCTTAAGAGTTTGGTCCGAAAGCTTTTGAGTCCTATTGACGCTCTAATCCCACAAATCAGCTTCTCGTAGTGCACTGCTGGACATAAGCCTCTCCAAATTTGCATCACAACAACCAGTGGCTTTCACATCCAATCTCCATCCATTCCAGGTCATCAGTCTATCGGATTGTAGGCCAACCTATACAGTAGCCAGTATCCACTCATATATTTTTGCTCCAGCGATCGTTGCTCGTTCGAAAGTCACGACCAGAGCATTACAACTTCAGTATGCTATTTTTAACAAGTATATCGGTTACTCCAGTTCTCTATCGTAGTTAAGAATTCATCACAGAAATCCCTAGCTTAGCTCTTAAATTCCTATATTAGATACTGCCTACGATTTCGTCCGCATCAACTCCAGAATATTAAGTCACATTATTTCTATCTATAATTAGTCAGAACATTATTTCTATGGAAAAATAGCTACCCCTCAGGAACCATTCATTTTTCCGGGATAAAAGTAGCCGAATACACCCAGACTCAGAACAACCATTTGTAGGTCATATAAAGATTTTTCCTGCGTATTTAAGCCACTCCGCCATGTGCAGTCCACGACGATTTGCACGATGATTGGTCCATTCGTAACGGTGTGAAAGCGTAAGAAACAAACAAACAAAATGACTTTCACATTTATAATACATATTAGTAAAGATTATTGGGATGAACGTGCCTCGTGGCGTAGTCGGTACTGTAACCGACTTCCGTGCACGAGGTCGTGGGTTCGATTCCCACTCAGAACAATTATTTGTGTGATGAACACAGATATTTGTATTGCGTCTGGGTGTTTTCTATCTATTATATGTATTAATTTACAAAAAAACTAATATATATGTATTATATCCGTAATCTGGTGCCCATAGGACAAGCGTTAAGCTTAGTTTGGGACCAGAGGACGTTGTGTGAAAATGTCTGTGAATCTATCTCATACTCATATAAAACTTACTAAATAATCGACTAGTTTCATAAGCACATCTTCGTTGGCCATGATGAGGTCTTTTGACTTCTCACCATCACCAATATTGCCGAGGATACACAGCGCCTGTTCCTTAACCTCTGCGGGATACGAACCTTCTAACACCACTATCACTGCCTGCAACATTCAATATTTTTTTACATTACAAGTGACAAATGTACATACGAGTATGGGCTACCTGATGGTAAAACAGTTACCATAGCATATAGAAACTAACAAGACCAGAGACATATTTCTCATTTGCTCCTTGTTAAAAACAGATAGGAGGTGGGTAAAGAGGAAAAAGGGAGGGTTTTTTTACGGCTTATGGTAGCCAACCACCCACAGACCACCTGATGGTAAGTGGACACCATTGCTCACAGATTCAACAATACTACTAGTACTGAACGGCAGCTGACTACCATATGACTTGTAATAAAAATAAATATAATTTTTTTTATGGCATGTGGTGACAGACGAGCTACGGCCCTTCTGATAGTAAATGGTAACCGTCGCTCATGGACTCAACTATACCGAGAGTATTGTCAAGCCACTGCTCACTATTTCATTTGACCGCTATGAAATGAAAGAATAAACAGTCAATCTCTGTTTATTCTTTCATTGCTATCTCAAAACCCAATGATGTCCTTCATGGCCGGTCACACGGGAGATGGTGGTAACAACCCGCTCGGGCCCGATACCAAATGAGTATTCCCACTTGGTACCCAGCCCTACCACCACTCATGCAATGGATGATAATTGTTTACTTCCCTTAGTCGCCTCATACGACACCCGTGAGAAGGAATGGGGTGGTGACACTTGTATTCTTAGTCCGTCACCACACGGACAAAAAATATAACAACAAAACAACTTAACATCACGCGTGTATCCCCGAAAGGGTAGGCAGAGGTGTATTACACACCCACGGTTCGCCAGCTGTGTTTAAGTCCCACGTAATAGGGGGGAGGGGAGGCTATTGCCGTCTACCGGGCACATTTCCAAACTCCTTTTTAAGAAAAAGCTCAATAACACTGCCCAACCCGGGGATCGAACTCGAGATCTCATGATCAGCAGTCGCTTACCCTACCGCTGCACCACCGAGGCAGTATTTTGGGTAGACATACATAACGATATAAGTAACGTTTAAAAACATCTCGGCCCGAACCCCAGGACGAAATACGTCATCTGTAAATGATGTGTATTTTAAGTGAAATTATCACTGACAACATTTAGTTCAAGATGATGGTCAACTTCGACCGCTAAAATATAAAAACATTAAACTGAATATGTCTATATACCTGCATAATCTGTGAGGAGTACTCGCTCATGATAGCGTCTATGTGGTGCCTGGTGGACAGCAAGTTCCGCAGTAGACCCAGAGTCTTCATGATGACCCTCGTGTCGCTGTCACCCAGCAGCCTGAACATCTGTTCCGTGCCTAAGCAACACAAGATGCGTTGTTTCACTTTCTGTTCAGCCTACAACAAATACGAATATTTTTTAAGTTTCACTGCTCAATGTTTCTCAAGCCAGACCTTTTTTGAAACTGCCCTAAACTTCATGTTAAACCAAAAAAAAATACAAAAGATAGGAATGGAGAATTTCCATAAGATTTACATCAAAATTAAATTAATAGCTCGGCATGCCTCATTAGACATTCTTAAAATATAAACAATACTAGCTTATGCAGTTCTAATTAGAGCGACCTCTAATATAAACAACAAAAGGGGCAGGAGGGGGGGTAACGAGGGTGACATACCCTCTGGTACAAAAATAATCTCTACACTCCAAAAAATCTCTATACTCACCCGATACAGTAGCGCGATAAAATGTATAGCAGTGTTTAAGTCTAATCAAGAGCTATCAAATAAAAAAGATTGCATCAAAATTCGTTCAGTATTTTATGCGTGACGCACGAACAAAGAAACAGACAAAAATCTAAAAAAATTGTTTTGTGTTCAGACATGATAATAGTATGACTATACTTACACATTAATTCTTACCTGAAATGCCATATTCATTAGTGCCCATATTCCATTCAATCTCAATGCAGCTTCTGGCCTTTTCGTCAAATTACATAGCATTTCTACTGCACCTATAATTTAACAAATAGGTTTAGTTCTTTTGTTTTAAACAGACAACAACCTTCCCTAGGGAATAATCCCGATATTGTAGGCGACTCTGCAAACATACCCAACTTCACGGACACAAAGTACATGCAGACTCAGAACAACCATTTGTGGATCACACAAAGAATTATCCTGTTTGAGAATCGAACCCACAACGCAGCTTTCGGAGGTCTGTCTGCAGTTCATTTTTAAATAAAATGGCTGTATTATATCTGTAAATGTAATTTAACTGTAAATGAATTTGACTGGTCTCTTAGGTTAATATAAGTATTAGGCCACTATATAAGTTTTTATTTTTTGTCTTTTCTTATTTATGGGTAATAGAATAAAATCCTATAAGCCTAGCACAGTTCCTCAATAGGCTTTGCCTGTCTTTAAGTATAGTGGTAGCTGAGCTAATAGCCCAATATGTGTAACCACCGCTATTAGGGGAATAGTCAAGGGGCTGCCACTTTGAGATAATGACTCTTTTGAGCGACACTTTCATTTTTTTTCTACTATGCTGGGGTAGTAGAAAATAAATTTAAAATAATATTTTACTAAATACATATTTGTAAGGACCTTGATCCAACATTGGTTCTTTGGCCGGTGAAAACTCCAGTAGCAGATTGCAGAGTGTAGACGATGCAACTGTTAGTAGTTCAGTCCCGGGAGAATCGTTTAATAGCTGCATTAAGGGCTTCCATACTGCGTGGTCCTGGAAGTAGGTACATAGAGTGATTACAAAGTTAGTAAAATATATATTTGTTACAACTAGAAGTTAGAAGGAAAAGTCTTGAATATGGCTTAAAAGGATGATACGATACAAAAAAACAAGTCTGATAAACTAATATATAAAGATTTGTAAAACCCTGTCCGATCCGAAAGGCGCATATAGGTCTCAAAAAAACCAAAATATTATATTGTTAATTCTAAAGAAATGTTCTAGTAAATATGATATATGTAAAAAACAATGGTAATGTAATATCGTACAGCGGTACCTGTGTCGGCACCGTAGACGATGCTGACAACCATGGCTATGCGAGCGATCAAAGGCACCGCCTACGAGTCCTCGTCCGCACCGCCAGCATTTCTCTCATTTTTTAAATATTATTGTGGTATTTATTCCACTATTATCTGAAATAAATTACAAAAATAGAACCGAACGTTGGTACCTAATAACACCTTAATCGATCGGACAGTTTTTTTTTTCACGTTGAACGTGCTAGGTGCATAGAGTGTACCAGAAAGAAGAAAGTTTAGGTTTTGGGTCCTCAGTCATAGAGTATATAGTAGACATTGATTTATTTATAATTATGGTGTTATTTTTGATCAAATGCTCGATTCTGGGGTATTTCAATTTCAAAATCATATTCATCTTAGAAGTCTTTTATCTCATCATCCCAAAGCTTTAGCGTGAAAAGAAATACACAGAGCAATGGGGCAGTCATTTATCTTCAAAAAACATATTGTTTTATATATGTACTCTCGAGGCCAAGAATGTATGGGCATCTCCTTTTGGGGATACTGCCCAATTGCCCTAGTGACTAATATCGTTTTTATTAGGAATATCTACTTGACTCTAATTATACCATCTCTAGAATTTCCAGTATATTTTATTTGTTGATATTGTTGCCACATTGCATTTTTATTTGTACTTTAAGAGTAGCTGAGTATGTCAAGTGCTAAAATATAGATCAAAATGTTTAAAAAAATCACGCCATCAAATAGTATGAATTTTAATTGCAAAATTAAACTTACTATAATGGATTAATGCATGTAAATGCGTTCCGATAGAGGGCGTTGGTCGTTAAGACAAATGTGATAAGGAGATTGGGTATGTCTAAAAGATAGTACTGTAGCTCAGTGGATTAGAGCACTTCCCCGGATAGGAAGGGACGCAGGTTCGATTCCCGCCTGTACTAAAATACTCTTTTTCCTTATTCACAAATTATAATTTGTACTTTAAGAGTAGCTGAGCATGTCAAGTGCTAAAATATAGATCAAAATATTATTTACCATATTATTATTAATCATCATCATCAAACTATGGTAGCAAACATTACCGCTGGTAATAAAGGTATGGTTATTGCCATTTTGGCTGTGTAAACATTAATAAGAATTCAATTTAAATTTATTTTAAAGCTTTTTATTTATTAGAAAAAAGTATGAAATCGATACTCACCTGAAATGTTGTTCTTAGCTGTTGTACTGATCTTGAGAGTGAATGCAAACACCTAACCGCTGCTAACCTCACCTAAACAATAATAAAACAATACATTAATCGTATTCACACTCACTCACTAGCTGTAGCCCGTTAACATCAATACTCTTCTCCATAGGCCATAGCGTGATTTGATATTTACCAAAGGCTCCGGATTATTCATGCCGTTGATAACGTGGACCATCAAGCCGTGTGTCTCGATTATTCTCTTCCTAATATCTTCATCGTTAGCTCCTAGTGATGCGAAACATTTAAAAGCACCCTGCTTCGCAGCCGCTGAAGGACAATTGACAATGTCTGCTAGTGATGTCATGAGGTGATTCGATATCGCCGCAAGACGTTGAAGCGAGGTGTCTACCTGTGAATCATATTTTATACATAACGCCTCTTTCATAGGGAAATAAGTCGTAGAAGTTTTCACCTCATAACAATATAACTTTAAGATGAAAGTCTCAGTGAATAACCAATTCATTACGATAAAAATCACTTGCCAAGAGAGTGGTATCGAGTTCGATCTCCAATCCAAGGTCAAGACCTCGTACGGCACTTCTGACTATTCGACATTATTCGAAATTACGTGTGTATTTTTTTACAATTTGTCACAGCTCGGTGAAGGAAAACATCGTAAGGAAAACTTTTCTCGACGGCTTGTGGAAGTCTGCCAACCCGCACTGGGCCAGCGTGGTGGACTATGACCTAATCCCTCTCACCATGAGAGGAGACCCGTGCCCAATAGTGGGACAGTTAGGGGTCGAAAAAGATATAAAATTTGTTAGATGAGAGTAATGACGCGCTACCTACCTCTGCTAAGTAAGCTAAGGCCTCTGCAGCGGTCGCTCTTATGTCCTCCGGCATCTCTTTCGTACAAAGTCGTGCTAAGCAGGGTAACGCGCCGAACACAACTCTGTAAAAAAATCTGTATTTAGCATGATTAATTTTGAGCAGTTCCCTTCTCTGTTTTGTTCATCTGAATCACCGTTTTTTTAAATTATCTATGTTTAGTGTCTATGGAATAGTTTTAATAATAGATATAGTAAAATCACCTGACAGCTCGATAGCGCGTCAATTTTGATTTGTCAATGTGTGTAAGTTATTTATTTCACCAGCAACGTCGGTCAACGACATTATGCATTTTATAGGGGAATTATACACTCAGCTTTTAGCAACATAAACCTAAGTGAAAAATGTGAAATCGAAAATAACAGTCACGAGCAGGATTCGAACCTGCATCTTCTGGATACCGTCCAGATGCTTTGCCAATTCAGCCATCGTGACCCTTGCTCCTGACTGCTAATCTCGATAACACATTCATACTATGAATGTAAAAATATATATAAATATATATAATATCTGCTGTAGAACTTTTAATGCATTTTTTCCATTAATGTGTTAGAAAAAAATGTTCCAAACATTTAGGATAAATATCGACAATATACCTTGTCGATAAAGTCAAGCCCTAGAGTATATGTACCTAAAAACTTTTCTACTAAAATCTTGAAAATATGTAACAATGCGACATATTACTATGTAAAATATAAACAGTAACAATGAAATTGAAAGTAATACGTAACTGAAAGAGAAAATATCAGTAATTATGACCTAAAATATCATGTAATGGATGATAATTGCTTACTTCCTTTATTCGCCTCATTCGACACCCGTGGGAAAGAATGGGGTGGTGAAACTTGTATTCTTAGTCCGTCACCACACGGTTATAATCATATAATAAACAAGATTTATAACACAAATAAATAAAAAATCCGCGAAGCTAATTTCAAGCTAGAAGACTGTAGACTACCTGTCATTCAAATGGTTTGCAATGACATTAGATTTGCTTTCCTCTTCCATCTTGCTATGTTGCCGTATAAGATTTTCTTCTCACTCATACGCTTTGGTGATCTATACGTTATGCTATATCTATGGTTTTAATTTCGTCAGTAAAAAAATAGAAAATGTAGAAAATAATTGTTGAAAACATACAAAATCATATTAAATGATTTCCTCAAGTTTTCAATAACATGTATCAAACATTTCGATAAATAGTTCATATTATATACACATATTATTTTATCAACTTCCCAATCGTACAGGACCCAAAATTAGTTCAAAAGCTGATGTTACACTAGCCAATACAATAATAACTTGTTTACCTGTTGTCGTCTGCCGCTAGCGCCCCCGCTCGATGCATGAAAGTAAGACATCGGGCGGCACCCATCGCCACCAGTAACGGCTTGTCACGCGATACCAAAGACATTAAAAGCTCTGGTATTGTTTTGTCTCCATACCTGATAATGAAACACATTAAACATAGAACAGCTAATCGTAATAAAGCAAATGTTTTTTTGAACATTGGTACTCAACATCTACACCTACAGGTTCCTAAACTATATATCCGATTGTGACAGTGTTGGTGAATTATTCTACATACGTTCGAGAATCTCTATCTGTATACACAGAGCCTGCCCATGTATGCTGTAAAGTAGTAGTATTTAAAACTTCATGATAGTAGAAAACCATATTAATTTTGGAATTAAAGAAGAATGGATATGTAGTTTCAGAGTTGTACTTTAATAAATATTAGGGTTGTCCTTCCTCCTCCTCAAGTCGCTCTCTCACTGTTGAGGATCGTGGCTTCGATGGAAGTTTTGCAGTAGGCATCTTCAATTGTCTCGGTCTTCAGCTTGATGGAGAGCCTGATATATAGGTATCTGCAGTTTTTCGAACACCTGATCGGACCACCGTTTTTGAGAGCGTCCTCTTGGCCGCCTACCATCTACATTTCCTGTTATTATAAGTCTTTCAAGGTTATCCGTACTACGGCGCGCTATGAGTCCGAAGTATTGCAGGATCTTATGAAGGCATGTCTTCGAGAGACGTTGCTGTGTCTAGCTTGAGCTCCTTCAGAATTGACATATTCGTACGACGTGCGGTCGAAGGAATGCGGAGCATTCTTCGCCAGCACCACATCTCAAAAGCATCGACTCTCTTTATATCCGCCGCTTTTAGAGTCCAGCCCTCGGAACCGTATGAGAATATGGGAAAGACCAATGTGCGGATAATGTAAATTTTTGTGTGTAGTTGTGGTCTTTCCAAATCTTGGTCAATTGAGTCATCGCAGTTTTGGCAATGCCGATGCGTCGACGGATTTCTTGCTCACAGCCCCCTTTGTTGCTAATTAATTAATTATTGTTTTACAGAACCAAGATACTGAAACTCCTGTATTGTTTCGTAATCATTAAGCAAATTCGTATGCTGTATCTCATTAAACCGATCAACGATCATCAATTTGGTCTTGGTTTTATTAATTCTTAGACCAAATGCTTCGCTGGCTTGTTCCAACCGCTGAAGAAGTTCCTCCATTTCAGCCTCAGATATTTGAACGTGAATAGGATGGTTATTAGGACCATCCTATTTACGGCATTGTACTTAAATAAATATTTGGGTTGTACGTTAATAAATATTAGGGTTACCTAGTAGTGAGCGCGACCTGCGAGACGTACGCGGTCTCGAAGCACATGTTGGCAAGCAGGTTGTACGTTAATAAATATTAGGGTTACCTAGTAGTGAGCGCGACCTGCGAGACGTGCGCGTTCTCGAAGCACATGTTGGCGAGCAGGTTGTACGTTAATAAATATTAGGGTTACCTAGTAGTGAGCGCGACCTGCGAGACGTGCGCGTTCTCGAAGCACATGTTGGCAAGCAGGTTGTACATTAATAAATATTAGGGTTACCTAGTAGTGAGCGCGACCTGCGAGACGTACGCGTTCTCGAAGCACATGTTGGCAAGCAGGTTGTACATTAATAAATATTAGGGTTACCTAGTAGTGAGCGCGACCTGCGAGACGTGCGCGTTCTCGAAGCACATGTTGGCAAGCAGGTTGTACGTTAATAAATATTAGGGTTACCTAGTAGTGAGCGCGACCTGCGAGACGTGCGCGTTCTCGAAGCACATGTTGGCGAGCAGGTTGTACGTTAACAAATATTAGGGTTACCTAGTAGTGAGCGCGACCTGCGAGACGTACGCGTTCTCGAAGCACATGTTGGCAAGCAGGTTGTACGTTAATAAATATTAGGGTTACCTAGTAGTGAGCGCGACCTGCGAGACGTACGCGGTCTCGAAGCACATGTTGGCGAGTAAGTTGTACGTTAATAAATATTAGGGTTACCCAGTAGTGAGCGCGACCTGCGAGACGTACGCGTTCTCGAAGCACATGTTGGCAAGCAGGTTGTACGTTAATAAATATTAGGGTTACCTAGTAGTGAGCGCGACCTGCGAGACGTACGCGGTCTCGAAGCACATGTTGGCGAGCAAGTTGTACGTTAATAAATATTAGGGTTACCTAGTAGTGAGCGCGACCTGCGAGACGTGCGCGTTCTCGAAGCACATGTTGGCGAGTAAGTTGTACGTTAATAAATATTAGGGTTACCCAGTAGTGAGCGCGACCTGCGAGACGTACGCGTTCTCGAAGCACATGTTGGCAAGCAGGTTGTACGTTAATAAATATTAGGGTTACCTAGTAGTGAGCGCGACCTGCGAGACGTGCGCGTTCTCGAAGCACATGTTGGCGAGTAAGTTGTACGTTAATAAATATTAGGGTTACCCAGTAGTGAGCGCGACCTGCGAGACGTACGCGTTCTCGAAGCACATGTTGGCAAGCAGGTTGTACGTTAATAAATATTAGGGTTACCTAGTAGTGAGCGCGACCTGCGAGACGTACGCGGTCTCGAAGCACATGTTGGCGAGTAAGTTGTACGTTAATAAATATTAGGGTTACCTAGTAGTGAGCGCGACCTGCGAGACGTGCGCGTTCTCGAAGCACATGTTGGCGAGCAGGTTGTACGTTAACAAATATTAGGGTTACCTAGTAGTGAGCGCGACCTGCGAGACGTACGCGTTCTCGAAGCACATGTTGGCAAGCAGGTTGTACGTTAATAAATATTAGGGTTACCTAGTAGTGAGCGCGACCTGCGAGACGTGCGCGTTCTCGAAGCACATGTTGGCGAGTAAGTTGTACGTTAATAAATATTAGGGTTACCCAGTAGTGAGCGCGACCTACGAGACGTGCGCGTTCTCGAAGCACATGTTGGCGAGCAGGTTGTACGTTAACAAATATTAGGGTTACCTAGTAGTGAGCGCGACCTGCGAGACGTGCGCGTTCTCGAAGCACATGTTGGCAAGCAGGTTGTACGTTAATAAATATTAGGGTTACCTAGTAGTGAGCGCGACCTGCGAGACGTACGCGGTCTCGAAGCACATGTTGGCGAGTAAGTTGTACGTTAACAAATATTAGGGTTACCTAGTAGTGAGCGCGACCTGCGAGACGTGCGCGTTCTCGAAGCACATGTTGGCGAGCAGGTTGTACGTTAACAAATATTAGGGTTACCTAGTAGTGAGCACGACCTGCGAGATGTACGCGTTCTCGAAGCACATGTTGGCGAGCAAGTTCTACGCGTTCTCGAAGCACATGTTGGCGAGCAAGTTGTACGTTAATAAATATTAGGGTTACCTAGTAGTGAGCGCGACCTGCGAGACGTACGCGGTCTCGAAGCACATGTTGGCGAGTAAGTTGTACGTTAATAAATATTAGGGTTACCTAGTAGTGAGCGCGACCTGCGAGACGTGCGCGTTCTCGAAGCACATGTTGGCGAGCAGGTTGTACGTTAACAAATATTAGGGTTACCTAGTAGTGAGCGCGACCTGCGAGATGTACGCGTTCTCGAAGCACATGTTGGCGAGCAAGTTGTACGTTAATAAATATTAGGGTTACCTAGTAGTGAGCGCGACCTGCGAGACGTGCGCGTTCTCGAAGCACATGTTGGCGAGTAAGTTGTACGTTAATAAATATTAGGGTTACCTAGTAGTGAGCGCGACCTGCGAGACGTGCGCGTTCTCGAAGCACATGTTGGCGAGCAGGTTGTACGTTAATAAATATTAGGGTTACCCAGTAGTGAGCGCGACCTACGAGACGTGCGCGTTCTCGAAGCACATGTTGGCGAGCAGGTTGTACGTTAACAAATATTAGGGTTACCTAGTAGTGAGCGCGACCTGCGAGATGTACGCGTTCTCGAAGCACATGTTGGCGAGCAAGTTGTACGTTAATAAATATTAGGGTTACCCAGTAGTGAGCGCGACCTACGAGACGTGCGCGTTCTCGAAGCACATGTTGGCGAGCAGGTTGTACGTTAACAAATATTAGGGTTACCTAGTAGTGAGCGCGACCTGCGAGACGTGCGCGTTCTCGAAGCACATGTTGGCGAGCAGGTTGTACGTTAACAAATATTAGGGTTACCTAGTAGTGAGCGCGACCTGCGAGATGTACGCGTTCTCGAAGCACATGTTGGCGAGCAAGTTGTACGTTAATAAATATTAGGGTTACCTAGTAGTGAGCGCGACCTGCGAGACGTACGCGGTCTCGAAGCACATGTTGGCGAGTAAGTTGTACGTTAATAAATATTAGGGTTACCTAGTAGTGAGCGCGACCTGCGAGACGTGCGCGTTCTCGAAGCACATGTTGGCAAGCAGGTTGTACGTTAATAAATATTAGGGTTACCTAGTAGTGAGCGCGACCTGCGAGACGTGCGCGTTCTCGAAGCACATGTTGGCGAGTAAGTTGTACGTTAATAAATATTAGGGTTACCTAGTAGTGAGCGCGACCTGCGAGATGTACGCGTTCTCGAAGCACATGTTGGCAAGCAGGTTGTACGTTAATAAATATTAGGGTTACCTAGTAGTGAGCGCGACCTGCGAGACGTGCGCGTTCTCGAAGCACATGTTGGCGAGCAGATCTAGCGCCGGCGCTGCGCCTGCGCTCGCCAGCAGCGCCGCCGCCGCCGCCGCCGCGCCCGCCGCGCACAGCGCCTCCTGCTCCGCCGTGCCGCAGCACCACACGGACAACACGCGCACCACGCACGTGCGCGTATTCACCGACCCATCACACGCTATCTCTGTCGACAGGTAACGCCGGTTAAATGCATAAAACTACTTTGGAAAAATGTGGATTTACAGAAACAAAACCAATTATAATTCACAATTTTATTAAATGTGTAAAAAGGTCTGTGAAGTGACTGTAGTATCATCGCTCGAATGCATTGCAAAACCTAACTGCGGCCTGGAAAAACGGGGGCGTTAACTTCATACCTTATCAGAAAACGAAACCCCTAACTGTTTTTTTGAAGCAAATACTTCTTTACGCACGTTTGACTTGGGGAGAAAGTTGGTGAATGCGTGACGTTCGCCACGCCCGATCAGCACTTTTCGTCGTTTACGAAAAATGCTGATCGGGCGAGGCGAACGGAAGTTGAGAGGGAGATATAAGTTAGGGAAGATAGAAAGAGAGAGATTTACGTTTCGTATATTACTGTAGGGGTAAGAGAGAGAGGTGCGAGCACACATTTTTTTTCTCTTACTCGTTATTTGTTATATATTATTATATATTTTTTTATGCTTTCAATATTAAATTTTGCCGAAAAAACATTACATTCAATCATAGTAGAAAGAGTGGGAAGTTGGTTATCTTCATACAAACGCACCGCGCGCGGCTTGTATGTGAGCGCCGTAGTATCGTACGCACATTCTAACAAAATCTCGACTCGTTTCTCAGTACGCCAGTCGAGGCTAACGCCGCACAAGGTTCGCGCGTCACGGTTTTTCGGCACCGCTAAATAAATGAAAAATATGTTATAATCGCAGGAGAACTTATTGCTGTGTGTTTGGCTGCCTAAATGTCATGTCATGTCGATTTCTCAGTATGGTAGGTATAGTGAATAAGTAATAATCGTAAGTTAAAATAATCTGTGTTGTGTCGTCTGGATTTAGGGTTAGTGAGGTCGGTTTTACCTAAACGATTACAAGTAAAAAATATAAGTTCCCGGCCCTTGCCAATTTCTAGGCACTGAATTAAAATTTAGCTAAAAGTGACAACCCTGAGACAGGCAAGTATGGTAGGTAATTATATCGCGGAATGGGCCGGAGATAGCCTACTTCCCCACTCTTTCTACTATGATTCAATGTTACTTAAATATTTCTCAAAAAGTCAACTAGCGCAACTCGGGATCGATCTTGATGTTAGTGAAGTGAAGCCAGATGTTTCTGTCCCAAGACCAACAAATCATTAATACTGTATGTCAAATTTGGGGTTTAGTTATTACATGTTCGGGAACGATAAGTAAATTGCGACGTTTTCATTGGTCGTACATCAATTGTCACACAAGTCTAAATAAAATTAACCAAATATGTAGTTTTTTCACATAACTGTATTCACTTGTTAATAGATATTAACATTATTAATAATATATATATTTATTTTTAAGTTTTACTCCAGTTGTGTAGTCTAAAGCACACTCGTTTTTTGTTTTTATAAAGACAACACCCTCGTTAAGAAATAATCCTTGTATCGCGGGGGACTTTCCAAACATACAATTTCACGGACACAAAGTACACCTAGACTCAGAATAACCATTTATGGATCACATAAAGAGTTGTCCTGTGTGGGAATCGATCCCACAATACTAGGACGGGAGGCAGGTATCTAAACCACTCCACCATCTGTGCAGTTGTTGTTCATTAAAACAGTAACTTTTTCGTTTAAACACAAGCCTTAGAGAATCTATAAATAATGTATTGTAAAAATAAATTAAATAATCCATTTCTGCATTTTCCATGCAATTATTACTGTATGACCATCACTATCATAATACGTCATCACAAAATTTCACCCCAATTCCCATTTGCGTTTATCGAAAGTTCAAATATGGAAAAATATTATAGGCATGTCAATGTCTGCTAGGTCCACTAGTATTAGTATATATAGATATAATATTAATATTTAATTGTCAAAGAAATGATGTGGCTTACAAACTAGGTTTATTCTAGAAAAAAATAATTACTAATTTTTCTACCAAGAAACCATAATCAATAAAGAACAAATTATTGATAAATGCTGAAAAAGAAAACTTTACTGCAAGCGGGATTCGAACCTGCGTCTTTTCCAATCCGGAGACCGCTACTCCACCACATTGATCGATGACCAATCCCAATCTCCACATCAGATTTGTCTTTACGACCCCGTTCGCAGTAAAGTTCTCTTTTTCCACATTCACAAATAATATGTTCTTTAAAGTAGCTGAGCATGTAAAGTGCTAAAATACAGACCAAAGTGTATTATCAATAAACTTACTAAAATATTTTATTTACATAATAAGTTTAAGTAACTTTCACTATTTGTCTCCTACATTAGGAATGTTTGTTTTTTTATTATTCACTAACTTAACTTTTGCGTTGTTTATTTTTGTGTTATACCTAATTTTGCTGACAAAGGGGGGAGGGAGTTAAAGAATAATTAAAATCCTGCATATCAATACGAACTGGCCCCCTTACTTTCTTATTGTTATCATCATTAGCTTCCTTTAAATTATCATCATGATGGCCATATTAGCTACTTACTTGTCAATCTAGTAAGCAAGTTCATATCTGAAGGCAATGCTGATACGGGTGCTGATGGATGCATAAATAAACTTCGTAATGCACAAAGTGCTGCTTCGGCAACCTTTGTACCTAGTGGTGCTGTTTTTAAAAGATCTACTAATGCTGATGCCGCTCCTTGATCTACTAAGGATTTTACATTATCTGGAGTGCCTTTTGCAAGTGAACCTGTAACAAAAGAAGATCTTGAGTTCCTAATTTTGAATACTTTATAAAATCAAATTTAATTGTTTTTAAATAAACATGGTTTAAAAGTTACATTACATATTACTATTAATTAATTTGGTTCAATAAAATATAAATTTTGCTCAGGTATAACTGGTACTGAGAAAATCAAGTAAATAAGCAGGTAACTTAAATTAGAAGAATATCTAAAACTCTAACACATTTTGACGGGCCTCATAGTGTGGTTGGTAGTGTAACCAACTTCCACGTGATGAACACAGATATTTATACTGCTTCTGGGTGTTTTCTGTCTATTATATGTATGTAATTACAAAAAAAAGTAATATAATATGTATTATATCCATAATCTGGCACCCATAGCACAAGCGTTAAGCTTAGTTTGGGACCAGAGGATGTTGTGTGAAATGTCCGTGAATATTATATTTATTTATTTTCTAAAATCATTACCAAATACTATTACAATATATATTTATTTATTCACAACATAACTAACATTACAGGTTGCCCCTAATCGTTAGCGTGGCCATATATTAACAATATTTATTACACTATCCATAGCATAGGTTATACAGAGTAACTTTTGTGAACTCATTCAGAGAACAGGAAAATAAATCTACTCTTTCCGCAATTTCATTAAGCGTATGTAAGGCACGTGCATTGGTGCTTTACCTAGGAGCAGAGATGCGCAAACTAAATCATCAATGAGATCAG
This sequence comes from Leucoma salicis, assembly GCA_948253155.1. Lineage (NCBI taxonomy): Eukaryota > Metazoa > Arthropoda > Insecta > Lepidoptera > Erebidae > Leucoma > Leucoma salicis. Next base: position 19,301,680 of record OX411818.1, read on the forward strand.
GGATTTATAAATCTTTTTCTTTGAAAGATTTAAATCACTCTTTTAAATCTTTGGTTACGAATGACGTTATTCATTCAGTTGATCATAAGTGATGATGAATATCTATTGATTCATGTAGTTATTCTCTTATTCCCTCAAGTCGCAACTGGTTTTGAGCTTTTTAGTAAAACGACAGAGAGTCTAAGTTTCTGTGTACCTATCGTCATTATATTTCAAGAGTGCGTTTGTGCGTGCGTGCCTACAACTTATGCTATCTCTTTTCTGTGTGCTCTTTATTGTGAACAATATCCTTTATCTGTTGTCTCATTCTAAATCTACGTCCATCATTCCATCTATTCAATCCTAACGTAGTGAGCTAGTGAGTTAAAGATGTATTTTCGAAACCAAAGATTTAAAGATTGACTACGCATTTTGAAAGAATTATACATCTTTTGTATCAATCACTCCTGAGTTACACATCTCTACCTAGGAAGTTCGTCCGGCCGCTCGGCACTGCCAATATAAAATGATTGCCCACTCAAAAATAATAGATGGGATCATACCACAAAACTAAGATTGTGTTACTTAATTAACACTAAAAATAACACAGAAATACTTTAAAAATTACCTATTGTAATGGTAGCTTCAAGTTTTATGTTGGGATCAAGAGTGTCATCAGCCATCAACTGCAAGAGACGCGGCACTACACCTTGCTGTATCACTGAACTCTTCTGTCTATTGCTGCCTATCACTGAGTTCTTCAACATAACCAGTGCTTCTAAAATTCTCTCGGTATTCGAGGAGTACAACTCGTCGATATAAGAACGCGAACTTTCGATATCCTATAGTCAAACGTTATAGGTTAAGAACATGACATTAACTGTTATAACCTTAATTCTCAACTTTTATTTTATAAACTCACCATAAATACTGTTATTTGTTGCATGTTTTTGTTTGTGATTTACGCAGTAGTTTTTACTAAAAATAACGTAATACGAAATTTCTGCCGAGGCCGAATAGGTACCTACTCTTACTGTCAGCTAGTGTCACTGTCAAAAGTCACAACGACCTGTCATGGCTGTCCTTGAAAATTGTAAGATGCGTTCCATTTTTTTTTTTACCTTTGGATGTATTCCAAAGATAAAAAAAAATTAATGAGTGCGTTTAAACTCATTTGTTCTTTTACCCACTTACGAAGCTGAGGTTGTTGGGACCGTCAATCAACTCAAAACTCATTGCAGTCCAGGCTGAGATCAAATTAGTGCTGATATTTTAACCCATTTATCAAAAATAATAACACCCACACTCACTATCTTAATCAATCGGTGCTTTTGTACTGGAATATTCCCAGATGCGCTAAAAAGAGCTGTGGTGCATTCGATACATAAGGCTCAGACAGGGACAGAGGCAGTGTCACTAACTATAGGCCAATTGCAATATTAACTACATTATCAAAAATATTTGAACACATAATTAACAATAGACTCACTAAACATTTGGAAGAGCAAAATCTATTTTCTACTACCCAATATGGCTTCAGAAAAGTTAATGCAGCGCTTGACCTAATCAATTTTGTGGTAAATAAATTAAATAACTTATAACATACATATTTCTTAGGAGTTAGCTTCTAAGAACCTTCTTACTTCATATATTTATACATACATATAATACAGGGAGTAATTTAAACCCATCCATCCATCCATCCATCAGCCTTTCAACGTCCACTGCTGGACATAGGCCTCCCCAAGAGAACGCCACAACGAGCGGTCCTGTGCTGACCGCATCCAACGGCTCTCCGCGCCTTTGACCAGATCGTCGGTCCACCTTGTAGGGGGCCATCCTACGCTGCGCCGTCCTATACGTGGTCGCCACTCGAGAACCTTTCTTCCCCAACGGTTGTCGGTTCGTCGAGCGATGTGGCCTGCCCATTGCCACTTCAGCATGGCAGCCCGGCGGGCTATGTCGGTCACTCTCGTTCTCCTACGGATCTCCGTATTACGGATTCGATCACGTAGGGAAATACCAAGCATAGCCCGCTCCATGGCCCGCTGAGCGACTTTGAGCCTTGAAACGAGGCCAACATTCAGAGACCACGTCTCTGTTCCGTATGTCATCACTGGCAACACACACTGATCGTAGACCTTCGTTTTCAGACACTGCGGAATATTGGACGAGAAGATCTTCCTTAGCTTCCCGAACGCTGCCCAGCCGAGTTGGATTCGTCGATTGACCTCTTTCTCGAAGTTGTGCCTACCTAACTGGACCGTTTGTCCCAGGTAGACATAATGGTCGACAACTTCGAGAAGCGCACTCCCGACTAGGACCGGTGCTGAATCGACATGGACATTAGACATGACTTTCGTCTTGTCCATGTTCATTTTGAGACCTACTAGTCGGGAAACCCTGCTGAGATCATTGAGCATGGTGCCAAGGTCCTCCAGCGATTCTGCCATAACTACAATGTCGTCGGAATATCGAAGGTGAGTGATGTATTCGCCATTGATGTTGATGCCGAATCCGGTCCAGTTCAAGAGCTTGAAGACATCTTGCAATGCAGCGGTGAAGAGTTTCGGGGACATAACGTCTCCCTGTCTAACACCTCTCTGCAGTTGGATCGGTGTCGTACTCCTGTCCTGAACACGGACTGACATGCTGGCGTTTCTATACAAGCACTTCAGCACTTCGATGTACCGATAGTCAATTTGGCACCGCTGAAGGGACTGTGGCACCGCTGAAGGGACTGCAGCACCGCCCAAGTTTTGATCGAATCAAAGGCTTTCTCATAGTCCACAAACGCCAGACACAGAGGCCGATTATATTCCTCGGTTTTCTGTATAATCTGGCGTAGCGTATGGATGTGGTCTATGGTACTATAGCCTTTTCGGAAACCGGTTTGTCCGGGAGGCTGGAAGTCGAACGACGGAATTGAACAGCCTCTGAAGACCTTTTAAGACCGTCTTTCTGCCAGCTCTCAGAAGCTCCGTGGTGATTCCGTCGTCTCCCGGTGCCTTTCCGTTCTTAAGTTATTTGAGAGCCATTCTGATCTCGTACAGGCTGACGTCCGGGATATCTTCGGTAAAGTGCCGAGGTAGCTTGGATCTGGGATCTTGGACCAAGCCGACAACAGGACTCTGGGATCTGTACAACTGTCCATAGAACTGGTGGACCTCTCTCAAGATCTCATCTCGGGATGAAATGACAGTGCCGTCGTTGGTCCTCAGCTTAGTCAACTGGCTTTGGCCGATAGACAGATCTCTTGCAAACACTTTCGAGCCTTGGTTCCGCTCTATCGCCTCTTTAATGCGGATAGCATTAAATTGGCGGATATCATGTCGCACGGCCTTGGAGATCTATCTGTTTAACCGCCTCAGGCAGGACCAATCGGCTGATGACTGTACTGACATTTCTTTTCTCCTTTCCATGAGCTTGAGAGTATGGTCCGAGAGTTCACGAGTCCTACTAACGCGACGGGCCTTGAAGTAGGTCGACCCGACCGCTTGGATAGTTTGCACGACCTGCTGTTCAAATCGCTTGCTGATTCGCACTCATCTGGACATTGGAAGCGATTTTGTAGTTCGAGCTGAAAGCTCTCGGGGTTCTGGTATTGGGCAGGTGTTGGTCGGAGCGTAATTTAAACACTGTTGGATAATTTAGGGGTAGATACTAAATCATATAGGTGTTTCATATATGTAACTATAATTTAAATAAAACAAAATAGTGGCCAGTTACAGTTGGCAATCAAAGTATTTATAAAACCGACACAAGAAAAAAATGTTATTAAGACCTTACATGTACAAGTACTTATCGGTCCAGCTGTCGTGGCGGCACGCTTTTAAACGAATATTGGGAAATTATCAAACGATGCCGCCGCTTATAAGCCGCCCCTTACCCCTTAGTCTCCCGCGCAGATTGCTTCCGAACGGACGTTCGTATTTCACGTAATTATCTGCCGTAAGTGACTTATGTTTCATGAGATGTTGTATTCCAACGAGAAGTATTCTAATATGTTGATGTGTCTCGTATAGTGTGACTGCATTTGGGCAGAGACGCGCAGAATTTATGATGAATTCTTCAATATTCCACGGAACATTGCATTACCGATGGTAATGCAATAATTATAACTTGTGTAAATTTCGGCGTTTATATGTGTGCAACACACTGGCAGGTTGTGAACAACATCGTGCTCAACACAGGAGCAGAAAAACAATTTTTTCCTATTTTAGGGAAGATCTCACGTAGATAAAGTGCAACAAGATAACCGCCACGTACTATTCACTGATCCGAGCTTCTTAAAACATGAATTTTTAATGCACACAATGAACACGTATGGGCTAACATTAACTCTCATGTCATAAAACCCAGTCGCTTCCAACTTCGATGGAAGATAAATGTTTCGGCGGGAATTATTGGTGACAAGATTATCGGTCCTTGTTTTATAGTACAGATCATGAGTAGCAACTGTAGATGTGATTATAAATTACCTAGTGTATCGTATGTAGTTTCATCGGATAAACTAAATTAAAATTTATAAGCAATCGATAAGTAAGGTGATAAAATTTTAAAAATCTAGTTACACGTGACTATGTTCATGACCTTTGGTGTAGGCATAGTTGATTCGCTTAAAACCTTTGTGACCCAAACACAAAGGGAGCCGCGCGTGTAGGTACCTATCTACATTCCTGCACGCAGAATGTCAGAGGCAATAAATCGCTTTCACTTTACAAATAATAATGAATTAATATTTAATATGTTTTTTTTAATTGCATATTTTCCAAAATTACTTGTATTGTTACAATTGGATATCATCGATACACTGAGCTATCGCACTGCATCCGATAGGTGGCGTGAGTCGTAGAGACAAATGTGATGTGGAGATTGGGTGTGGCCGAAGGTCAGTGCGATAGCTCAGCGCAAAAATACAGATCAAAATGTCACAACAATAATGTCTATTTTTACTATATTAGGCTTTTCGAGGTTACAGATTTATGGGGACAAATAATAGGTACAAAGTAAATTTTGTTACAAAGAAGTGAGTGCATTAATCTGATATTTAGGTATGTCTTCTCACATATTATATTGATCAGTTGCTAAAGTATAGCGAGGAAGACATTTGGGTGGGATAAATACTTTTTAATTTACTAGTCCGTGTAGTGACGGACTAAGAACACAAGTGTCACTACCCCATTCATTCGAGTAGCTGTCGTACTAGGGGACTGAAAGCGTTTATCACCCATTGCACCGTTTCTTCGCCCGTACTCAGTGGTCCACCGATAACGCGCTATTCACTTCGGTGGAGCCATTGGAGGCTGGAGCATTGTACTAGCACGAACTGGTTTATAATAATAACGATAACCGAAATCATGAAAAATTAATAATAAACATTAACTTACCTGGTGGGAAGTTCTGGCCATCGGGCCATAACGCAGTCGTAATTTCCAACAGGGTTTTTGTTATAGCCTGTATACATATATACATAGGTTATAGTTAACTAACGAAAAACCTTTTACAGGGGACCTAGGTACATTAAGACTGACAACTTTTGTTCTATGACTTTTACCAAAACGTAATACATCCCAAGAAAAATACACAATTAGTATTAGTGGGGAGTTCTGTCAATTGATAGCTCTATGTCTTACAAATAACTACGTTTCATTCATTCGATACCAACTGGCGTAAGTCACATTCAGCTGAGTGCTACCTACGCAATCACCCGGCCGTTACGTGTAACGCTAGTACTGCGTAGCAGAAAGCTTATCAAGCCTTTTTTTTGTTAAGGCGGGAAAAAAATGTACTTAACTGCACACCCCGTCATTTGGGGCAACGAACAGGGTAGTGTGGGGCCCTCACCCACTAAAGAAACCCGCCGTGCGCCGTCTCTCCGCCTTTATTGGCGGGCCACTCGAACTATGTTACATTCCTTGGGTAGAAGCTTATCAACCCTAGGCCTCTTAATAATTTAGTAGATATTTCAAAGTATCTATGATCTTTACTTGTCTGGGCACTGAATCTACAGATCCTGGATACCATCTAGAGACAAAGTACTCGTCAAGATGAATCATACAAGCCCGAACTTGATGGGGTTGCGCCATTTCATTGTAGAGTTCCTAGGTCCACCTTCCAGCTCCATCATGAGATCAGCTCCATGTCATCATAATATTGCATTGTCACGTGATATACATATGGGTGTAAAATTTCAGCTAAATCGGAAACCGGGAAGTGTGTCAAATTTTATTTCCAATGCACACACTATAGTTGCCTCTCTTAACGGTGTCACGAGTCCAGAGATTTTACCTCATCTAAAAATATGCGTACCGCGCTAAAAGAAGTTTACACTCCAATAAGTTCTTCACAACGTCCTTTAGGAAACGTCTAACTCGTCTAAGTGACCGACTTAATTTAAGAAGAATTAAATTAACCTTAATTAAATCATAATGGAAGAAGATTGTAAGAAAAGGGGCCTACGTGTAAATGTGAGCAAAACAAAAATAATGGTTTTTGAAAGAAAAGAAGCCAGAACAGATGTTAGAGTAGCAATAGGAAATGGTGTGCTAGAACAAGTGGATGAATTTGTATAATCGTGGATTCAGTCGGGATGGAAGGTACACCACTGATGTAGAGAGAAGAGTGAATGCGGGAAATAGAATGAACGGAGCACTGGGACAACTTCTCGGCAGCCACCACCTCAGCCAGAAGGCACGTGTCGCAATTCACAACACAATGCTTGTCCCAACGTTATTGTATGGAAGCGAGAGTTGGGTATGCAAAAAGGAGCATGAGAGTAAAATCAATGCGGCCGAAATGCGATCTCTGCGGAGAATCTGTGGAGTGAGGCTGACTGACCGCATTCGTAACGACGACGTAAGAGAGCGAGTAGGTATGAAAGAGAGTACTGGTGTAAAGATGCGAAAGGGAATGCTCCGATGGTTCGGACATGTGGAAAAAATGCCGGACGAGGACTGGTTAAGAAGATATAGAAAGTGGTGGATAGAAAGTGTAGGTACAGGGGGAGACCGAGACTCACCTACCTAGACCAAATCGATCATGTATTGAAGGAAGGTGGAGTCAGGAGTCTCCGAAACCGGCGAGCGTGTATGAAGAGAGTTATGAATGTTGAGGAAGCGAGAGATGTATGCAAGAATAGAACCTCTTGGCACTCTGTTCTCTCTGCCAACCCTGCAAGGGAAATGGCGTGATGATAAGTAAGTAAGTAAGTAAATTAACCTAAAATAAGTAAAAAACTCACCAAAACCACAAGTCAAAAGCAAACCAATGCGACAATAATAATGTCTTGTCGGCATAGTCGAAGGGGCTTTACACGTGCCAACTGTTTGTAAAATCGCCAAATAAAATAAAATCTTAAAAAAGCCGGCCTTTCGCCACTATCAAAGGATGTCGACATCGATACATATTATGTACCGGTGTGGTTAAAAAGATCAAGTGCGGGTTTGAATATCTGTTGTTATAATTAGTTAAAAATATTGCTCGTAAAGCTGACAAGTACATTATGAGGGTTTCATAGATTGAAAAAAACTAGACGTCGTGGGACGTCTACCAGATGTGAAAACATCGAAATTATTTTGTAGAAATAAAATTATTATAACTTGACACTTTGTCAAGTTATATATATACTCCTCAAGACAAATCAAATGATTATAAACTCGATGGGGTGGCGTCATTTCATTACAAAGTTACTGTGGCCACCTTTCAGTTTCATCATCAGACCCTGGATACCACCTGTAGACAAATTACTCGTCAAGACGAATCATACGAGCCCAAACTCAATGGGGTTGAGCCGTTTCATTATAGAGTTCCTATGTCCACCTTCCAGCTCCATCATCAGATCAGCTCTATGTCATCATAATATTGCATTGTCACGCGATATAGGTACATATGCGTGTAAAATTTCAGCTCAATCGGAAACCGGGAAGTGTGTTAAATTTAAGTTGCATGATTTGAACGGGACAAGTTGGTTTGATTTGAAAAGCGTCGCCACGCTAACAGCCGATTTTACCCTCCCTCCGCATTAGATGTTTCACATCAAAATGTTTTGTGTTTCTTGTTAAGTTTGTGTTGATTTTAGCATTATTTTATTTTACGCGTACGTTTAGTGCCCGTGAATACAGCAACATGTTAATGCGCCTTGGAGAAGCTCCTGGGAATAGTCAATTTATTATGTGCACATCCTCACATTCTCAGTGCTAATCCCAAATCAACCTGAGATGCATGGTTACATTTTGAACGTTATTTTATAAGACCACGCAGGATAAGCTGTTTCATACCTACCAACATTTTTGTAAATACTTAACTCTAAAATACATATGTTCATTTTAAGTAGATAATAGGTATTAAACACAAAGTGAAAAATGTGAAATCGAAAATAACAGTCAGGAGCAGCATTTGAACCTGCATCTTCTGGATACCGTCCAGATGCTTTACCAATTCAGCCATCCTGACAATTGCTCTTGACTGCTAATTTCGATAACACATTCATACTTAACGTCTTTGGGTGACGCCTGCACCATCTGTCGGAAGTATTTTCATACATTATACCGACCAGGTAAACTTAATTTTACAATTAAGATTTTACCTAATAATGACGCAAACCCTATAAATATTTATATATATTTTTAGCATTTGACATGCTTAGCACTATGCATTAAACACAAAGTGAAAAATGTGAAATCGAAAATAACAGTCAGGAGCAGGATTTGAACCTGCATCTTCTGGATACCGTCCAGATGCTTTACCAATTCAGCCATCCTGACAATTGCTCTTGACTGCTAATTTCGATAACACATTCATACTTAACGTCTTTGGGTGACGCCTGCACCATCTGTCGGAAGTATTTTCATACATTATACCGACCAGGTAAACTTAATTTTACAATTAAGATTTTACCTAATAATGACGCAAACCCTATAAATATTTATATATATTTTTAGCATTTGACATGCTTAGCACTATGCATTAAACACAAAGTGAAAAATGTGAAATCGAAAATAACAGTCAGGAGCAGGATTTGAACCTGCATCTTCTGGATACCGTCCAGATGCTTTACCAATTCAGCCATCCTGACAATTGCTCTTGACTGCTAATTTCGATAACACATTCATACTTAACGTCTTTGGGTGACGCCTGCACCATCTGTCGGAAGTATTTTCATACATTATACCGACCAGGTAAACTTAATTTTACAATTAAGATTTTACCTAATAATGACGCAAACCCTATAAATATTTATATATATTTTTAGCATTTGACATGCTTAGCACTATGCATTAAACACAAAGTGAAAAATGTGAAATCGAAAATAACAGTCAGGAGCAGGATTTGAACCTGCATCTTCTGGATACCGTCCAGATGCTTTACCAATTCAGCCATCCTGACAATTGCTCTTGACTGCTAATTTCGATAACACATTCATACTTAACGTCTTTGGGTGACGCCTGCACCATCTGTCGGAAGTATTTTCATACATTATACCGACCAGGTAAACTTAATTTTACAATTAAGATTTTACCTAATAATGACGCAAACCCTATAAATATTTATATATATTTTTAGCATTTGACATGCTTAGCACTATGCATTAAACACAAAGTGAAAAATGTGAAATCGAAAATAACAGTCAGGAGCAGGATTTGAACCTGCATCTTCTGGATACCGTCCAGATGCTTTACCAATTCAGCCATCCTGACAATTGCTCTTGACTGCTAATTTCGATAACACATTCATACTTAACGTCTTTGGGTGACGCCTGCACCATCTGTCGGAAGTATTTTCATACATTATACCGACCAGGTAAACTTAATTTTACAATTAAGATTTTACCTAATAATGACGCAAACCCTATAAATATTTATATATATTTTTAGCATTTGACATGCTTAGCACTATGCATTAAACACAAAGTGAAAAATGTGAAATCGAAAATAACAGTCAGGAGCAGGATTTGAACCTGCATCTTCTGGATACCGTCCAGATGCTTTACCAATTCAGCCATCCTGACAATTGCTCTTGACTGCTAATTTCGATAACACATTCATACTTAACGTCTTTGGGTGACGCCTGCACCATCTGTCGGAAGTATTTTCATACATTATACCGACCAGGTAAACTTAATTTTACAATTAAGATTTTACCTAATAATGACGCAAACCCTATAAATATTTATATATATTTTTAGCATTTGACATGCTTAGCACTATACATTAAACACAAAGTGAAAAATGTGAAATCGAAAATACGTTAAGTATGATGTGTTATCGAAATTAGCAGTCAGGAGCAATTGTCAGGATGGCTGAATTGGTAAAGCATCTGGACGGTATCCAGAAGATGCAGGTTCAAATCCTGCTCCTGACTGTTATTTTCGATTTCACATTTTTCACTTTGTGTTTAACCAATCATTTACTCATAAAAAATTAATGTTTAATTGATTACAGTAATTATAATTTCAGAATTTCTAGTCTAAATTGGTTTATTTTTATAAAAAGGAATCTTAGTTATTAATATGAGCAGAATCGTAGTTATTAGTCTGGCAGCACGTTGTAATATGACAGATACATGACAACTATCGCTTTTAGGCGTTCCTTTTTCAAAGCAACGAGAAAACTAGCTCGTACTCTTTCTGTTAACATTGAATCTCAAAGCTTTTCCAACCATGGTGATATGTTACATGAAAAATATACAAACTAATAAATGAAACAATTGTAGGTACTCCTACTATTGTTTCGTATGGTGTGTGAGAGCGCTGAGGCCCTCCTTATCCTCTCCTTGTTATCCTTCCTTTTCACGGCCTATCACTTTCCTTAGAGCAGGAGTCGCGCGAGTGATGCCTCTGGTGTTGCTAGCGTCTATAGGCTACGGTAACCGCTAACCGTAAGGTGGTGGGTATTATAAAAAAAAATAATGCTGGTTAGAATGGAAAATAGAACGTTTAAATAGAAAAGTTGAAAACAGGCTAATTTATAAAGTGCCTTTTCAGAGAGGTATTATAATATCCAACCATGGCGATAAATTGGAGTATATTTAAATATTTTTTTAAATATTGTACGCCAAATAAAAATTCCGCCATTTTTCTAATCCAAGTCACGTTTATAACTCGCGACTCATCTTCAAATGTTTATATCCTTACTATAATATAAATGTGAAAGTGACTTTATTTGTTAGTTTTTTTGATACACTTTCACGGTGTAACTACTGAACCCCAGAGGACTAGAGCTCAGAAAAGGACACAGGCTACATTTCATCCCGGAAAAATGAATGATTTCTTCGGGTTAGCTATATTTTCGCATAAAGCTAATTAAAGTGCAATAGTGCGACATATTTATATTCTGAAACCACCCGGACGGAGTTGTGGGTAGAGTCTTGTTTAATATATTTTAGCTTTTATGGTGGAGCAGTAGTGTATGCGACTGCTAATCATGAGGTCTCGGGTTCGATCCTCGGGTCGGGCAATGTTATTGAGCTTTATCCTAAAAAGAAAAATTCTCAGTAGCAGACGGAGTTTGGAAACGTGCCCGGTAGACGTCAATAGGCTCGCCCCCTATTATGTGGGACTTAAACATAGCTGGCGAGTCGTGTGTGTGTAATACACCTCTGCCTACCCTTTCGGGGAATACAGGTGTGATGCTGTTTTCTTTAATAGACAGTAATACTTTTTTATTTCAGACTTCTAACCTTTAAGGGGTTTGTGGGTAAATTGTGGGGAAAAGAAATTTGAGAGCCAATGCTGCCTTGTTGATGACGTATGCACGGCAAAATTTTGTATGTCACTGCGATTTGAGCAGGCCTGTCATAGATAAATAACTATACTTGGAAAGGCCTGTATTATTGGGCCATGGCTCTGTCTAGACTAGGCGTGGGTCGTATCGCTTTTTCTGAGAATCGTATCTGAATCAGATTTCGATTTTCAATATCAGATTTCAAAATCTTATATTTTAATATCTAGATATTTTACGTTCGCGTATCCATCATACGAGTAGATTCAGATTTCAGAAATCAAGTCCGATGCGTATCTTTAAATAGGATACGACATTATCATAGATTCCAATACAATTCGGTATTGTAGATATACTCGTACTTATATAATAGATGTTTAATTCGGTATTTATTTATCACTAGCTTACCCGGCAAACGTTGTTTTGCCATATAAATTATATCTAGAGTATTTTTAGGGAATTTCTAGCGTAGAAAAAAATAACTAACTTATTGTAAGTGTGTGAGGATGTGGACCTACCTGCATATTAATTAAAAAATCCATTAAAACAATCCCCAACGTCCATAATACACAAATCTTTCTAAATTTAGAACGCGAAGGAAATTAAAAGAAATGAAACTTTCTTCCGCAACTATTCGGACACAATTAAACAATAAGTACCTAATAAAACTATTACGTGCATAATGGTCCATAAGTACCAAAATTCGCTCAAGTTCAAGGCTAAATAATTAAAATTTTAGACATCATTGATATCATGATTAGTACTTAACAGAAAGTAAGCTTTGTTTGCGTAGCATTAAGATTTAAAATTACTTATTTATAATATTTATATAAAATCTGTTGAAAAATCTGAAATTGTGATATTACTGTACCGCTCTAACTATAAATAATATTTGTATCTCACGCGCTTTGTCGCACGCATGTGACCGATGCGTATTGTATCGCGTAGGTACAGACGAGTGAGCGAGTATTCAGTACATCGCAAATCTGATATTGTAATATTGCTGTACCGCTCTAACTAGTGTAATATTTGTATCTTACGCGCTTTGCCGCACGCATGTGGCCGATACGTATCGTATCGCGTAGGTACAGACGAGTGAGCGAGTATTCAGTACATCGCAAATCTGATATTGTAATACTTAGATTTCGAAAGAGCCAGTAAGTGATTTGTAGATATTTTAGCAATATCAGATTTCGTATTTTTATACGATTTGTATCGCCCACTTCTAGTCTAGACGTATTTAGTCTGAGGTCTAAGTATAAACCGGAAGCTCTGTGACTACTCTGTGCTAAGTAGATTAGATTTTGAAGTAGATTCGATAGTAGATTGTACTTATTTGTTTTTTACTCAGTTTATTTATATGTAACTCTTGAGTATAAATATTCCTTGATGTAATTTAACTAATTTACATAAGAAAGTACATTGCAGACATTTTCATTCAGTTTGTTTAATTATTGACACTGTGAGCAATATGACTGATTCTGGAGTAGACACAAGTAATGAGAGTAGCGATAATCCAATATTTGATCATTCTCAATGTGTCTTAGAGTTTAGTCCTCGTGCTATTCCTATAAATCTAGCTGGGCAGCCAATGCCTATCGAGTTTATGACTGAGCCTCATGACCATGTTGGCAAAATCAAGTGTTCCACAAAAGCTAGACACTGTAGATTGAAATATAGATATGGCGGTTCTATTTGCTCCTCAAGAAATCATAAATTGCGTTTTGCCGCCTCCACAAATAATGTTGAACTTGTGGAGAAGTTGCTGTCATCAGGAGCCGACCCGAATTCATCAGATGAACATAAAAGGAGTCCACTGCATCTGGCTGCATGTCGCGGCTATGTTGAAGTAGTAAGATTACTATTAAGATATGGGGCTAACCCCAATATCAAGGATACTTTAGGGAACACACCATTACACCTTGCTGCATGTACCAATCATATTCCAGTTGTTATAGAACTGCTTGATGCTGGCACTGATGTAAGCTCACATGATAAGAATGGTCGTAATCCTATACAATTAGCACAAAGCAAACTGAAGCTTATACAAATGCGTCCAAGTGGTGCTGGAAGCTTTGAGGAAACAAAACAACTTATCGGGGAAATATGCCTTGTTGTTGAAATGATGTGTAAATACTTGCAAATACAAAAAGCTGATGCTGGTGATTTGGAGTCTGTACGTCAAAGATTAGAGAGAGTCAGTACACGTGAGCAGGTTGACTCTGAAGTGCAAAACTTACTCGACAGCTTAGATTCCCTAAAACTGAGATAAATTATTTATAACTTGAAGACTGTTTTAGAATAAAATTATCTAATTTAATGAGCTTAGAAGAATCTAGGTGAGTGTTTTTGATAAATAGAAATTTTATGGATAACATTTGAGTGGAATCTTAAGTTATGTCTTTAAGTGAGAAATGAAATTACAAAATGCGTAATATTGAGTGTAATTAAAACATTTTAATCACAATTATATATTTTAATTAGTTAAATATTAAAAATAATGTGTAATTAATAAGTGTAAATTGACTATGAAATAAAATAAATGATTGTCCAAAATTTTTTAATATGAAATCTCCATTATTAACATATATTAATGATTTATTGATAAACAATTTCATAAATTTGCGATTCATATAACTTTATTCACAACACTCAACAAAATTTCGCTAATATATGCTATTACATATAGAATTACAACACACAACACCTGGCTAAGTTGTTAAGCAATATTTACAATAATGGAATGTTTTATAGAATTTGTAGAATAACAAAAACAAAGGTTCTATTAAATTCAACAAAACAATGTTTCTGTACATTTTGTTTTAGGTAAATCACTAGGATATTATATTATCATTTTCCATTTTCAACATCTTTGTAAATATTTTTTAGGAGTATTACAGTAACAGAACTTTCAAAAATAAATATGGCAGAATAATTATAATTATCACAGAAAACAAAAAACAATTACTACTAACAATTTAATACTGCTAAATTAGTGATATTAAGTATTAGCAATAGACCAAACCCTCTTTACATAATATATCAAAACTTAATAAATTAACTAAGATAATAGACATCAATTCCGATTTTCCCTCCACAGTATATAATTTTATGTGACAGGTTAATTTGCACTTTATAAGTATGTAGGTATAGCAAGCAGTTTGTTTGATTAAAGTAGTAAAAACTGTTTTTTTTTACATTGAGTACGCAGTTTTAAAATGTGATTGAGTATAAACATAACATGCAATATTACTAACTAGTAAACATCAGTTAAATCTTGTAATAAAAACATCTGAACCATCCATATATTGAATAACAATCCGCAAAAGTATAAAAGATGGTATAATTGACATTACAAATGCCTAACTAAATATAAAGTATTAGGTACATAGTAAGTATATAACTTGCTTTGAGCTATGTATGTAGTATATATTATTTATAACATTATTATACTTATATTTAAAAGTAACAGGACTTACATAGATTTATTTAAATAGGAATCATAAAAACATAATCAATTCCATAAAAATACTAATCAAATGTACCTATTTTGAGTCCAAACATTTGGCACTATTTCTTTGTCTATACATAAAGTAGGGTTGCCAACTCAATAAAATAACATATTGGAATATGTAATAAATGTAATTATGTAAAATAATCTGCTGGGTGCAGTCATATTTTTGGTTAAGCGAAAAAAGAAATTTTAAATCTCTCAGTCACAAATCATGATCTTACAACAAATTTGCTAGTTCTGAAATGTGCATTTTTGAAAATCATTAGCATTTCTTCAGACTCTAGTGGTAAGATGTGCGACACGCGTTTACTGCTGTACACGAAGACCAAACATCTGTCATGCACATGCCTTTCCATAGTAATAGATAATCCATTGTCGCGGGACAGAAATATATGGCTATAGTTAGCAAGACAAGGACAGCAATAGATAAACACAGTACTAAACAATGTTTTACTACAATGGTTTTGACTTGAATTTGACTAAGAAGATAAACAGTTAAGGCCTAGCCATACATTTACTTCAGTCAGTCTTGAACAATATTGCAATACAGAAAGTGGCAACCCTATTGAAAGCAAAGTTATTATTGCTACTTACTCTTTTTAAACTACAATTCACTTACAAAATTATATCACATTTTTAGTTTATAAACCAATTAAATTAAACAACAACATAAATCACATTGTTTTGGGAATGATCCTACTTAACTGCAATATTTAGTAACTTTAGTAAGTATCGAATAATTTAGATATATTTTACACAACCATATATTTTCAAAATTTTATTTAAAACAAACTCCTTAGTTATATTGCACTGATATCGGCTCGGTTATGATTTAAATAGTTAAATCAGTCGTTTACACAACATTTCCTCAGTTTGAAATGATGCTACTTCATATCTGGAACTAATAAATTAACTATATTGGGAAATATTTCACCCTGGATAGGTCCATATTCAACAAGTTCGCCATCTACTGTTAGATAACCGTTAGAACCCTCCGGAATTATTCTAAATGCACTTACAGGAATCATTTTAATGTAATCATTATTCATGTCTACGTGAGCGCCTTGACCAACACCCAATAGAAATGACAGTAACTGTGATCTGGAGATGCCTGCTTTTATAATCAGCATCCAAATGATGCCATCGGAGAGCTGCGAACGTGGAGCAAACAAAAAATCTTCACCAATATATGGCTGGTACGATATGTGTACCATTACAAATTCACCCTTTTCGTGAACCCAATGCGAAGGTAACTGGGACATGAGCGACGGCAAGTGGGAAGCCGGTCCGTGCATACAAACGTGCACGGGTGATCGCATTTCAGAACCACCACTAGTTACACTATGGTACTCTGAGCCACGAGTACTGTAGAATGCACTCCGTCGTGAATTTACAGAGTACCACGAATCAACTCTTTGATGTTGTTTTCCATTTATTGCATTAGTAAATACCTCGGAATGCTCCTCGCAATCAATAAACGCTTCCGCATCGGGGGAGTCGAGCGCACCATCCTGGCTGACACTATGACTGAGCGTTAGCGGTTGTTTTGGTTTAGGTAGATTGCTTACATCCTTAATTTTCGCATAACTCACTACACCTTTATATGTCCTTAGGCCGACGAGTCTGGCGATAGCCCAAAGAGCGAACCTTTGCCCCCCGATGGCTCGTAACCTCTCGCTTTCAATATCGATATCTGATAACAATCCCCAGCCGACAGAGAGGAATGAAAACATTATCTGCGACAGAAAAACATTATTTTATAAAGTGCAACACCAAATGTCTGGATCGCGACTATTACAAGAGAACGGAAAACTAAATCGCCCTGGTATAACGCTGCGCTGACCACCTACTACTGACTTAGAGTGCGTTTCCACTGACGCGGAGAAGAGCAGTGAAAAGCGGCAAGTGTTTCCATTGAAATGGAGCGGGGTAAAGTGGAGCGTAGCATACCAGAGCTGCACTAAACTACAGTGCACTCGTTCGGCACGGCCTGCTCGACTCCGTTCTGTCCGGGATGGGGCCGCGTATTCATATATTTAAGTCCGCTCACCTTCCTTTCCACTTACACTGAGTTACGCTGTTTCCACTGATGGTGGAGATTTCGAATACTGATTGGCCAATTCACGGACCGCCCTTCTCCACTCCGCCCAGCTCCACGTCAGTGAAAACGCACCCTTATGCGGGTTGTTGTCGTACAGAACGATAACTCAATTCTATCCCCAATTCCCTCGAAATCTTTTTAGTGGAAGAGCCTTGCTTAGCCCAGTATGAATGGGCCGGCTCTATCGAGGCAATACCACCCTCTCACAGAATATCGGCATGAAACAACGGGAGGTACTACTGCCGTTTGCCATGTTTCGTAAGGAGAGTGAGAGCGCCGGCGGCCCCGACCGCCTCCCTATCCTTTCCTTATTATCAGTACTATCCTTTCTTTAGTATCCATCCTATTCTCCCATTATCCTTCCTCTCCACTTCCTATCCCTTTACTTGGAGATGTTGATGCGCGAGTGGTGCCTCTGGTGTCGCTAGCGTCTATAGACCTATTATACCTACCTATTATAATACAAGTATTATATATACCTATTATAATAGGCAACAGTAACCGCCATATACTTGTTTGCCACCCACGTAGCATAAAAAAAATATTTGTTCTGTGGACGGCAACTCAGCAGTAGCTAGTTTTAGTTTCTAAGTTTAAATATACAGTAAAACCCGCTTTAAGACGATTTTGAAGGGACCTAGCCAGAAACGCATCTAAGGCGGGAAAGCGTATTATGCGGGAACGGGAAAATTAAAGATATCGTTTACAAATTTTGTGTATCTACGTATTGAATTATAGGTATATGTATGTATTTATAAATTTGTTATAATGTTAGATACATATATGTTGTATGTACATTTTTATTACGTTATATCATAGTTTACTCGTATAATGAAATTACTAAAAGTAATCTCTTATTTTGTTATGACAAAAAGATTTTGATACATTAGTAATGACAACGCTTTCAATGTAACTTAACTTTGCAGTACCCGCGTCTCCACTTTCCCCTAAAAAGATATTAAATCGTTTAATGGTGATAATGCCTGGGTATTGAATAAATCGGAGTGACTCTACTTCATCTTCATGGTCACCATTTAGAACCTCTTTATGATTTTATTCTCATCTTCAATAAGATATTCGACTGAACCGGTTTCATAGGAAGCAACATTGACGTCAATGGAAGAATAATTAGGAAAACCCTGCAGTATCGCGGGTACAGTAGCCCGAGCACTAAATACTTGCGAAAAAGTATTCGTATCGTCATCGAAAACAATAAAATTTGTATGAGAATTGTGCAGCGCCCCTATCGTGCGTAAAATGAACTTATTTTGCTACGAATGATTTCGTATTGCGAACTTTGATCTGACGTACGGTATCGAGCACTGTCGAAACTTTTTTCACTTAGAAATTGTCGGTGAGAAAAGATTCGAAACATATTAAATCTTAGGTTTTTGAGTATGTAATGTTTTAAAATTACTAAACTTCGAAAGCCAATTAATCCCACAGTAATATATGACGATGAAAAAGTAGATATAGATGATAGATATAATAAAATAAATTTGTATAAAAATATGCCGTTCGTACCTACCTAGTAATAGCAATGTTCACATAACAAAACGGGCTATTTTGGAAGTAGCTTATTTGTGGATAATATAGACGTAAAACCTTGCATATTTCTATTAGCCTCACATATTTTACCATAGGGCATTATAAAGGGAACTTTATAATTACCTACGAATATACACTTTAGTGTTCATAAAGATGTAATTAAATAATTAAAATAGATGATTTGTCAACTAATAAAAATAATGAATCAATATAAAAAATGTTATACTGAGCCAGCATATACATTTTGTTCTCATTTTAACTATAATACAATAAAATACATTAAAATTAAAATATGGTAACTGTCACTGTCACTCGGAAAACATAAACAAGCTTGCCTTCGACAATGTCATGTATAGTTGTTCGAAAACCATACAATATTTGTTATATTATCGTGGACTCGATACGTTTACGATACGAATTCGAGTTTTTCGTGCTTGGGCCTCTGAACCCGCGATACTGCAGGGTTTTCCTTCACAGGTAGCGTATTAAACGGGATGACGAATCGTATTAAGCGTGATAAAAATATATGAAAACATACCTCAAGTTGCAGGGACTGACATAAAATGGCGTATTAAGCGAGAAATCGTATTAAACGTGATCGTATTAAGCGGGTTCTACTGTATTTTACAAGCACATGAAATGCGCGGACGTTTGCCAGAACAATAAAGTGTGAAAATGTGAAATCGAAAATGATAGCCACGAGCAAGATTTTAACCTGTCTCCTGGATAATAGTTCTAGACGCTTTGCCAACTAAGCTAAGCGATATTTGATCTTGCTCGGAACTATCAATTTGTTGGTTCATGAGATACGGCCTATTTACCCTTTTTTTTTTTTGTTAAGGCGAAAAAATGTTCCTAACCGCACACCCCGTCGTTCGGGGCAACGAACTAGGTAATGTGGGGCCTTCACGCGGCCTATTTAAGTACCCTTTTTTTTTGTTTACGCGGGAAAAAATGTTCTTACCCGCACACCCCGTCGTTCGGGGCAACGAACTAGGTAATGTGGGGCCTTCACGCGGCCTATTTAAGTACCCTTTTTTTTTTGTTTACGCGGGAAAAAATGTTCTTACCCGCACACCCCGTCGTTCGCGGCAACGAACAGGGTAGTGTGGGGCCCTCACCCACTAAAGAAACCCGCCGTGTGCCGTCTCTCCGCATTTATTGGCGGGCCACTGGAACTATGTTACATTCCTTCGGTGGAAGTTGGCTAGTTTGCTACAGTTTGCAAACTTATACCTCTACAAAAAAAAACTGCACATGCAACACCGTACAGGTGATAGAAGTGAGGCTCTCATTTTGCACTTATAGCTTTCTTATTCCTTTCCGCTATATCCTATAAGTTTCTTCTCTCTCATGTAAAGCAATGTGCCTAATGTCCTTAAAATATCACTCCCAGCTCTCGTCCAATTGTTAATTATCAAACTGCCGCCAAAGGTTCCACTTCACATTGTAATAACGAGTTTGCTTACAATGAGAATATCGTCTCAATAAATTAGCAGCGCTTGTCCAGTGTAATTTATTTATTTAATGGTACAAAATAATGTCAACAGTAGAATATGAACGTGGGTCTAATTGTATCCGTGGCTCAAGCTCTCGTATTTGTTGTGACGGACGTAGGTACTCAATTGAATATTGCGTCAACATAGTGTACGATTCAAAATATACTCACCTTAGTTTTAGTTTCGATTCGGACAACGTCCATTGGAGTTATCTTGCCTTTTACTATCCCCATAGAAATTCCGATTAGATTTTGTGGGATGTACGGTTCACTGAAAAAGATGTATTACAAATCATTAATAGGTTTATAATGGACATTAAAACACTTTTGATAAACGTAGAGTAAATGTATCTTTATGCAGGACATAAGTACTTTTTTAAAATTACTATTTATAGTAATAAATATAGTCTTTCTATACATACAAAGTCAATATTAATTAGTAACTAGCAAAAAGTTGTGCTTAAGGAGGAGGGCTCGCTAAGTTTTCTACTTAATTTATAATTTTCGACAGATGGCGCTGGAATACAATAAATAAAAATTGTTAATTTTTTTATGTGTATAAAATACTATGTTTTATGATAGATAACACATCTAGAAATAAATTGAAATTACTATGTCAAAGCTCAAATCTGAAAGTGTGAGTTTCTCAGTAAAGTGTAATCTATGCATATTGTGGGATAATACTAAATAAATATAGCCTGTTATGTATATTAACTATGAAAGAGTTTTAGAAATCGGTCCAGCAGTATCTGATAAAATCATACAACAATACAAATATTATTTATATATTTTTAGCATTTGACATGCTTAGCACTATACATTAAACACAAAGTGAAAAATACAAATATTTCTTTGTTATAATATTAGTATAAATCAGTAGAATCCGGTGTTTATACAATGGAGACTACCTGCTACCCGACTCTGATTCTAATACTAGGCTACCACTGCTAATTTACTCAGACCTAGATAACTAGCGCATTACCCGCGGCTTCGTTCGCGTCCTAGTGATGTTATACTAAGTGATTTTGTGTCCCATTTTTTTTGTAATACCACCGACCGTCTACCAGTATCAAAAAACACCCATATTTATGTAACTTTTCACGGTTATACCCCTTTCTTTTTTTGGTAAGGCGGGTAAAAATGTACCTAACCGCACACCCCGTCTTTCGGGGCAACAAACAGGGTAATGTGGGCCCTCACCCACCAAACAAACCCGCCGTGTGCCGTCTCTCCATCTGTATTGGCGGGCCACTGGAACTGTGTTACATTACTTCAGTGGTTCACGGTTTTAGCCCTAGGAGTTTGAACTGTGCATTGATATATCAGTCGAGATAGTTATTATTTTATATATACACAGATTTCATCAAATTTTAACATTGTTGCAAGTTACAGTTACATTCAGGGGTCTATCCCCTGAATGTAACTGGTTTGGCTGAGCTTCTTAGTAATGCTGAATCCAAGAGTGGCGTATACCACTTACCACCTATCAGGTTGACCACTAGCTCGTCTGCATACGAGTCTATAAAAATATATACGAGAATCTATGGCACATTGCAACAACTTTCCAAATACACCTTTACATCCCAGAACTGGTTTTAAGGCGTACGTTAAGTATAGCAAATGGATAATTACTATGAAGTCTTAAGACCATGCATACTTAATAAGATGGAAGGCTTTAGGCCTTGTGCTGAATAAGTATTATTCAAAAAAAAAAAAAAAAAAACTAAAAGGGGCAAAACTGTTAGCCACACGCTAGGTGAGGGCATAGTTTATAGGTACTATAATTACAACACGACTTTTTAATTACAGCTAATCAACGATGCACGATAGACTAATGAGGCACCATCATACCACAAGAGAAGTAAAACTTAAAATTACGTCTGGACCAAACTAACTAGCTAGTTTATAGATCATTTCCTTTTAATAAAACAAGATCCGCCTAAATATTTGATGATTAGGATTTTGAGAATGCATACTTAAGTTAAAATTTAACACAAGATTTGATGGTTAGCTAAAATCTAAATGATAACGTTTTGGTTTCATACATTTTTTTTAAAGTCAGAACCTAACCTACTAAGTACGATAATGCAATCGCTTTAATTTGTTAAATCTTAAAATATTGTGGAAATCTTATTAGTTACACGCCATGAGCAGATATCGTGGATAAGACGTAATAATATGTGTGTATGAAAACATAATAATTATGAAATTATTAACATGAGAATTATAATAGCACAGATAAGTAGATCTGCACTAGTTATAATAAAGCTGTAACACAGCTGAATATGTAGGTACTGAATATATTTAAGAAAACCGAAAACCATTTTTTTAGAATATTTGTCTGTTAGATTGTTCGTACATCACACAAAAAACTACTGAATAGATTTTTAAAAAACTATTTTTTGATAGTTCCTGATTAAACTTAAAAACTGGTATACGTTTTATCTCGCTACTATATCGGGACCCTGAGATATAATCTAATAACCTAGTGCGGCTAGTATTCATATAAAAACATACGAGTAAGACGAATACTTATAGCGGATAATCCTTAGTACCTACGTAAATCAAGTGTAACAAGTGGCAGCACATCAAATGGTTTGGATATGGAACGTAAATAATATTATTAAGATACTTATGTGAGACCGTTGCAAGCTAGTAGAGAAAGACCTAAAAAGATTTATACCAAATAGGTATATCTCTCAGTGCAGTGTCGGACTGATCACATAATGGCAATTGGCAATTGCCAGCCGGGTCCTTAGTCCCCTACCCTACCTACTCAAGGCTTTCATATTATGAAGAGACATGAGAGGAAAGTAATAAATTTATATATAATATATGTCAGTAAAACTCTACAAGAATAAGCGATCAGCATGGTTCTGTCCGCATGCTTTCATACATGCATTATGATAACGCATATTCCAGAGTTTTTACAATTTATGAAATATCCAGGAGCAGTAGTTATCTACTGCTAGTATCGCCGTATTCGAATCCTGCTCGCAGTAAAGCTCTCTATTTCCACTTTCACAAATAATTGGATTATTCATAACCAAGGCTAGTCACTTAAATTTTATTAAATGTAGGCGACAAAAATTTCATTTGTGTATCGAGACTACGGACCAACCAACCTCGATCAGTGGTCAAGACTGTCTAAATGAAAGTATTTTCTTCTTTCTTTCAAAGATAATGAACGCCAATGGTTGATCGGATTATTGCGTAAACGAAGGAAGAATTCTGTTAACGCGTAGACCGCATTTTTTTGATACCGGCGGTTAGCAAAAAATATTAATTACTTACTAGATAAACCGCTTGTGCGGAAGCTTGTTTTTGGAAATAATATTACAAAAAATTGCTGTCAAAAGCTGCAAAAGGAAAGCTGCAATGCGCCCTCGCATTATCGCCCACCGCAATTCATTTGAGCATTTAAGTAAACCTTACTTTTGATGTAATTATTAGGTAAATGTATTTTATACTTAGACATAAATATACATCATATATAAAATTGTTATAATATATAATTTTATAGAATGAAACGGATCCAAAGTGTTTAGTAACGGTTAAAATGCAATATTTCTTATCGACTAATACTAAACCCAAGGTCATAACTGAATGGATTTCTATGACAAATATCGCTATCAAAGTTGTATTGTGAACACGTTTTAAACTATAATAACTATATTTATTATTATTGTTTAACTTTTTACATTGTCGTGACTATTGTCACAGCCCACGTGGATTTTTCCAATTAAGTAATTTATCTCGTACCTATACATATACCTAGCGTAGATCTCCGCCCTTAGAGAAGAGTGGAGTTGGAAGTGAACACATGTCGTTCAAATAAACGTTACAAACAAGGGAGGAGAGCTGGAGGGGATGGGGGTGTAAAAAAGGGGGAGAAGGCCTCGATTTTGTTACGTAGTAATTAAAGGAGGATTCCAACAATTGTGACGATATCGGAAGTGAGTCCAAGAGTAAAATTTAGCGTGATGTAATTTATGAATATAATTATTATCTTCGATATAATTATGTTCACGCGTCGCTATCCCCAAGGAAAGGAATAGGAGGTGGAGAGGACGGATATTAAGGAGAGGATATAATGGATGCTAAGGAGAAGATAGGAAGGATAATAGGGATGATAGAAGGACAATATGGAGCATAGAAGGATAATAATGATAACATAGGAAGGATAATAAGGGGGTTTAGGAACCACTCACGCTTTGCCACCTCTTTTGCGCGCATCACCTGTTCGCAAGGAGATAGCGGTGTCCCACCCACTCTCGCTTCGGACCATGGCATGTACTACGGCCGGGAGTGAAACGCTATCCACCTTAACTGCCATAACGAGTTAACGGCGCTGCTCCACCCAAGCTGAGCAGTCCATCAGCGTGTGCAACACCGTGTCCTCAGGGCAGTTCCCACAGTGATCACACCGGACTGTCTCCTCTGTACCTATGCGATACAGATACACCTATTAACCTTAATATTATGATATTAAATAAGCACACATAGGTAAGTAGGAACTGTTAAGCAATATATAGGAACTTTTTATCACTGTTAAAATTTCTTCTAACGCTGCGTACAGACTTATGAAAGGTAACATGCAATGTAACGTGAAAGGAGCATTTCAACAGTGTGGCTGCAGCGCGTGCGGAACTGATCTTGTGCCTACACCAATCCACACTGGCGCTCTGAGTACACTGCGTGTCCCTTTGTGTTCTTTCGAAAAACCGATTAATTACCGATCGCTCTGTGACTTGAAATGCTCGTAGCGGGCGCATGAAATGCACAGTCCGCGCGCGTTAGGGCAAAGGTGGACGGCAAATTGTTTCATTTTATGTTACATTACGCAAGTCTGTACGCGGCATAAGATTCAGATTCAGTTCTTTTCGTATTTGAAACAAATTACGAGTAATTTATGAAAGTTTAGCCGCCACCTTTCATAACACACAGAGACATCGGATGGCCTACAGTTTAGTGTCTAGGTATTTGTAAATGGTACATATAAATTAAAAGAACTCGCAATAAATTGTGGACGCGTTTTAAAACTATCAACTTCTACAGTAGGATTTAAGAAAATCACAAATATTCTAATCACAAAGATATCATTCGTTTATCAAAATTATAGTGATAAGCGGGCTTGTATCTACCATATTTTGATGCGTAGTGTTATAAATACAAATACAATTAGTTACCTAATACGAGATATCAACACCTGCACTTTTATATACCTATATACCTACTACTATTATAGGTGTAATGTTTATAAGTTTGGATGGGGGGGTAATCTCCGAAACTACTCATCCGATTTCAAAACTTTGCTCACCAATATTTAGAACGGACTTTTTTTATCATAGACAATACGAGGGGTGATCCAAAAGTAATGATAATGAAAATAAAACACGGTAATTAAAGTTAAAATAATAATTTATTTTTCTACATAGTCTCCTAACAAATCAATACATTTAGTCCATCTTTTTTCTAAACCCAGGATTCCCTTTGAAAAAAATTCCTTTTCTTGACCCTCCCAAAACGCCTCAACAGCGGCCATAACTTCGCTATTGTCTTCAAATTTCTTGCCTCGGAGGTGTTCCTTGAGCCGAGGAAAGAGGTAAAAGTCACTAGGAGCCAGATCTGGCGAATAGGGAGGGTGTTCGACCAGTTCGAATCCCGTTTCTTGAATGGCAGCCATCGCAACTGCGGCTTTGTGAGCCGGTGCGTTGTCTTGGTGAAACAGCACTCCAGCTCGCAGTTTGCCGCGTCTTTTTTCCTTAATGGCCTCCCGTAATCTTCTTATTTGGTCTGCGTAGTAAGAGCCCTTAATAGTGGCTCCCTTTTCCAAATATTCCACCAAAATTATTCCTTTAGCGTCCCAAAAAACAGACGCCATAACCTTTCCCGCCGAACTTGAGACTGAATTTTTTTGGCGTCGGTGAGGAGGCTCGCTTCCAAGTCATCGATTGTTTTTTTGTTTCAGGATCAAAATGGTGGATCCAGGTCTCGTCCATAGTCACAAAACGCAACAAAAATTTTCTTTATCTGCTTGGAACTTTTCGAGATTGACCCTCGAAATGTCAACTCGTTTTTTCTTTTGCTCGTCGGTTAACATTCTGGGAACCCAACGCGCAGAGACCTTTTTCATATGCAACTTGTTCGAAATGATTCTTTGAACGCTTCCATATGAGATCCCTGTGACCTCAGCTACATGCCTGATGGTCACTCTTCGATCTGCCAACACAACATCTTCGACTTTTTTCACGTTGTCTTCTGTGAGGGACGTGGATGGGCGTCCTTCGCGATGTCCATCTTCAGTGGATGTTCTGCCCAGCTTAAACTCCTTGGCCCAGCGTGCAACTGTAGAATATGGAGGAGCAGAGTCCCCCAATGTTTCCACCAAGTCACAGTGTATGTCTTTTGTAGACATTTTTTTCAAACAGAGGTACTTGATCACAGCTCTAATTTCGTTTTTCTCCATGTTGATGTTATCTCTTCGACAGTTCGTATTCAAATGAATGTATCTCCCGGAAATCCTGACCTATTTATATGATTTTTTTAGGCTGACGTAGTGAGTGTATAAGCTAGCGAAAAAAATTTTTTTGGATTTTTATGTGGACCTGAAGTAACCAATTATCATTACTTTTGGATCACCCCTCGTATATTATCCCGATAAATAAAAGGGCTTTTTAGAACTAAATTTGTAGTGCCTAAAAGGTAAAATAATTAAATCTGTAGTCGACGTCGTAGTAATAGACACAGCTAGTTAACTAAGTGTATTTACTCTCCGCTGACAATAACACCAGGGCTACAGCCAAACCGCTACCTACCATGAGTAAAGAGCTCTTCTCAAACTTAGTTCAAATAAGAACATGTCATAGTGCTGTAGAAACATCGCAGTAGGAAGTTCGTTTCAGGCCTTACAAGTACGTGGTATAAAAAACGCTGGAAATATACAGAGTTCCTCAGATCACTTCTCAGTCTCGAGTCGATTGAGCACACAGAACGACTCAAAAAGCCTCCAACGAATCAAGTCGAGAGTGGGATTGTCGACAGTACACACAACGCGCTTTTGCAGGGAGTCAAGTGGGTTGAGCTGGTAATTGGGCGCTCCTGCCTAGAGTTGTAACTTGTAAGCAGTAATCCACATGGGGACTGACTTTTATTTCTGCCCTGTGTGAAGCACTGTCTGCCTTTGTACTAGGCTGGCTTGTGCTAGGCTAGCTTGTGCTGGCCTATTTGGCTTTGTCCTCCAAATTACTCTGGAACCCATCCTCCAAATTACTCCCTACGATATCGCGAGTCCCCGAAGGATAACTTCCTAGTCGCACGACTATCGAACAGCCAAATCTATTTTATACAGCTTCTAAGGTAGACGCTTAACGAGTTTTTAGCATATTCAGCTGTAATAGGATTAGGATACGACGCAACAATATGGCTTCGCTACTGCTCAGATTATCCATATAATTTTTTTTTAAGCAAATATTCAAGAAATTTTAAAGAAGTACATAATAATATAAAATACAAACGCCAGTACACAACCTAGTCTTTTTTTACTTAAAACTCAGTCAATGGTTCAAAGACTTTGAGTTACCTGTATTTATTATTATATTACTAGGGTGGCAACAACGTCGTTGGTAAGTGATTATGGCGGCCTATAGAATAGACGCTAGCAACACCAAGGTATCAGTCGCGCATTGCCAACCCCAAGATAAGGGACAGGGGGCAGAGATAAGGTGGACAGTGAGGAAAATAAGAAGGAATACGGAGAATATTTCAGCCTACGGTACTCTTACTCCCATATAAAACACAACAGTAGGAGTATCTACGAACGATCTTCTGTGAGAGGCTGGTATTTCCCCAGTCGAGCCGGCTCATTTGTGCTAGGAGTAGAAAGCCTATCACTACAAAATTTATTGAATATGAAACAGTGCCTACTATCATTTAGTACACGAGAAAATAACATATTCTCTGTAGGGCGAGTATATTAATTAACACCGACTACATAGTGTCATTAGGTACACAATCATGTTTAACAGGTATTCTAATTAGCCCATTAAGGGGCCGATACCAGATAGCTTGACAGGTATTTACATGTTAAGTCTGCGTGGTAGATAAGTTTCTAATATATATCCCTCCAGTCAGATTTGGTGGGTAATTTCCCGCCCCACTCATGTGACATTCGCTACCGTTCATTAAAAATACAAGTGCCACCACCCTACTCCTTACTAATATAATAAACCCGTGCGTTTCTTTATTTGTTACGTTTTCTCGCTATAACTACTCAACTTGTCATCTTGAAATTTAGAACACAGAAAATGACAGTTTAACATTACTCTTTAGATAATATAATGCATTTGTTGGTGAATAGAGGACATTAAGAGGTTGAACTTGAGGGGTAGCATAGTGAATGTTGTGTTATCTCACGCCGTTGACTGAAATAGCGGCTAAAATGTATAAGCTTATTAAACAAGCTCTTCAGTCAGCTGACAACACACAGTAGTCATAAAACACATCCCATCAGTAAAAACCCATGAGGCTGACATGGTCACCACCTAAAGGTGCACCCATGCCTTCAAAAAAAAGGAAATACAAAAAATATTCGTTAACGTTAGTTGATGTCTTTTTTTGATAGCTCTGATTAGACCTAAAAACTGGTATCATTACATTATTTTATCCCGCAACTATATCGGGAACCTGAAACATAACCTGACCCGCGGGCAAAGGCTAGTTTAATTATAAAACCGTGAAGTTCTGTTTTACTATAATCATTATCTATAATTAAACTGATATTGTTTAGATTACGTGACGGATATTTGCTTTTAATATAATGTGCCTTGTGCATTTGGCCGTGATAATTAATCTATGTTGTGAAATTACTATTATCAATATTTATGAATTACAGGTTAATCAGAGAGATTTTAAAAGAGAGCTCATGCTCTAGCTAGGTATCAGTTCGTTATGGGAACATTAATTAATTACGTGAGCTGAACTTGTCAGGAAAAATCTCATGAAATCTAATTTGAACTGTAGGGCCATAATTAAAAAAAATATACGAGAATGTAGTACTTTATTATAAAGATGACAAAATATATCATTAGCCCGTCACCACACGGACGATCAACCACCACATATACTATAAAAACATGACGAATTTTGAACGCACTTTAACGGTATCGGAGCAGCGCCGCAGATATCTGGAGAGAGGCGAATAGAATTGGCGATCACCTGCAGTGACCTTCTTATACCTACGCTCTTAGCTGAAGTATTTTAATAAAATCAAAAATAAAACTCATGGCAAAATCAAATCCATCCGTGCGGTGACAGACTAAAAACACGTGCGTACATGTCATCACAATATTCTTTACCGCATGTGTCGTACGAGGCGACTCAGGAAAGTAAACAATTATAACCAATGCATTATTGATGGATACTGGCTGGATACCAAGTCAGAGATCTCACTTGCTATCGAGCCGGAGCGGGATGATGAGTCTCCAATATGACTGCCCTTGAAGCACGTCGGAGTTTTGGTTGTAGCAGGAGATATACGACCGTTTATTCTTTCATTTCATATCTGCGAAATAAAACAGTAAGCAGCGGCTTGACAATACTCTGGGTATGATGGTCCATGAACGACGGTTACCATTTACCATCAGGTACGCTGTACGTGGCTCGTCTCATTTTTTTATTAATAAACCCGCTGTTTTCCGCCTCTCCGGCTGTATTGGCGGGCCACTGGAACTGTATTACATTACTTTAGTGGTATAACGACAGTACCACCGACATCAACATAAGTTCAGTTCAAGATATTATCTACTTACTTCGCATTTTACTAGGTACTAAAAGCACCTTAATCCGTCACTACACGGAGTATTAACTTAATAAGTTTTTTGTAACAAACACGTATTCGTATGCTATTTTATCTCAAAACATGGTTTGTTAAACTTAATGGAATCTTTTTTTTTGCACAGGAAGTCTAGTAAGTAAATTAAATGCGAATAACAATATTACAATCTTATATATTATTTCTCTAGCCCGTTTGTCTGTCGGCCCGCGAGATCCTCTTATTCCTTAATCTTTCATGATTTAACCTTCATTTTAAAGCTTATCGTGCCGGCTAATGACGAAAAATAGACGCACCCACGGTCTAAACATCTCTATCTCCTAAATTGGAGATTTAAAATCATATAAGAAAAGTTTCTTTAATAGATGCGATGTTTTTTCTATAGATATCCAATCGGATCCGATAAATATCGAACTGCGGACTTCCGCACTGCTCGACTAGTTTAACAAATTGCGCGGAACTTATTTCCTTTTTTATGGGCAATACACAGCTTCTAGACTGATTTAACTAACATAACTTTTTGTCCCTTTTCAATAAAGTACATTTAAAAATTGGCCCGAAAGTGACAAAACATCCGTCAGCTTAAATCAGTGTTATGTTGTTATGAAATGGCTTTCTCAAATTAGATTTTATAGTAAATACAGGGTTTGTAAAGATTTGTTTAGAAACAAATATAAATCTGTCATAACATTCCTAGATGTGGAAATATTGATCAAACTGTTAAATAAGAGGTTGTTATTGATTTTGAATCATACTGATATGACGTAAGAGAATATTATGAAAACATAAGATACTATTACGAACGATATAGTCACAAAAAACCGAACATAGTACATTTTTTAATCGTTTACACCTACCTCCTAATATATTATAAATTGACCCTTGTACCCAAAGGCGGATCTATCACTAGTTTGGTTCTAATAAGTACCTACTTGATATAAAAAGCCTATTTCTTTAAACTAAGGCTTTTCCAACTTACAAAGATTAAAAAGTCGTGGGTTCAACACGATTTTCTGAATGATTTTCCAGGTAGACATCTTTCACCATCGAAGTAAAAGTAATGTAACACAGTTCAAGTGGCCCGCCAATACAGGCAGAGAGACGCAACACGGCGGGTTTATTTAGTGGGTGAGGGCCCCACACTACCCATTTCGTTGCCCCGAACAACGCGACGGGGTGTGCGGGGTATGTGAGAACTATTGTAAGTTCCCATGATCGGAAACTTCTCCACACAAAGTTCACTCCTACAAATTATCACTCAGAAAAAACTAGCCACTCATTAATCTGTTTATAATAACAGTTATTATTACATTATAATTATTTTTCAATGTTAGTGCAAGAGTGAGCGAGTATTCTTTCTTTACGTATTCCGGTCTACAGAAAAGGATATACCTATTAAGCTACTTTTTATTGCGAAAAAATGTAGGTATGTTTCCCGTGGGATAGCTAACAATAACTGAACCACAGCAACACTGCCGGGATTGCCAGTATATAATAATAATACACTTTTCAAAGATGAATTGTTTGGTTAGAAAACCAAACCAAAAAACAATTGAAGGCCGCCAAACTAAAACGACGTTTCTATGCTAAATTCCTCTACCTATTCCCTTCCCTTATAATGTGAAAATCGGAAAACTCCAAAACATGTTACTATTAATTTGATAATTACTATTAATTTGATAAGTAGAAGTGTCTATAAAAATAATAATAGATTTGTAGGTGGTCTTGAAGAACGTGTAAAAAAGAATTAGCACATGTTTTTCTTGATTACGAGATCGAAGGGGTTGGTATACTTCTAATTCTACAGTTTTTTTCTTTCTGCCCACCGCGCAAAGGATATGGCGTGATGATAAATAATTAAGTAAATCTAAAGTCAAAGACTTGACTACAATTAAAACATTATTCAGATTCATAATTATGTTCTTGAACAATAAAATACATTGCGTATTATTTTGTACCAAAAATAAACAAAATATATTTTAATATCTTAAGTAGGTAAGGAGTTTTCTTAATTAGAAACCGTATGTCACTCGAGGTTAACTAATTTTTTTTCAGTAATTTGACAGTAAATAGGTCATAAGTCAACAATAAATAACTAATAAAAAGGTATTATCGACTAATCATAGGAGCACATCTACCCGCCTTCACCTAATAGGTAAACAGCCTAATAATTTTATGGTTTTTTATACGTTTTATTGCAGACGACCTCGTTTTAATCTGCGCAATGAATAAACACACTTTTTTTAAACAACGAAACGTTCCCAAGCCTTCCAAATTATTCTTTAAAATAGCTGATCCGGCGAACTTCGTACGACCTCTGTAGCCCGAGCACGAAATACTTGCGAAAAAGTATTCGTATCGTCATCGAAAACAATAAAATTTGTATGAGAATTGTGCAGCTATCATTATTATCTATTGTACCCCTATCGTGCGTAAAATGAACTTATTTTGCTACGAATGATTTCGTATCGCGAACTTTGATTTGACGTACGGTATCGAGCACTGTCGAAACGTTTTTCACTTAGAAATTGTTGGTGAGAAAAGATTCGAAACATATTAAATATTAGATTTTTGGGTATGTACCACCGAAGGAATGTAACATAGTTCCAGTGGCCCGCCAATAAAGGCGGAGAGACGGTACACGGCGGGTTTCTTTAGTGGGTGAAGGCCCCACACTACCCTGTTCGTTGCCCCGAGCGACGGGGTGTGCGGTTAGGAACATTTTTTCCCGCCTAAACAAAAAAAAAAAGGTTTTTGAGTATGTAAAGTTTAAAATTACTAAACTTCGAAAGCCAATTAATCCCACAGTAATATATGACGATGAAAAAGTAGGTATAGATGGTAGATATAATAAAATAAATTTATATAAAAATATGCCGTTCGTACCTACCTAGTAATAGCAATGTTCACATAACAAAACGGGCTATTTTGGAAGTAGCTTATTTGTGGATAATATAGATGTAAAACCTTGCATATTTCTATTAGTCTCACATATTTTACCATAGGCCATTATAAAGGGAACTTTATAATTACCTACGAATAATATACACTTTAATGTTCATAAAGGTGTAATTAAATAATTAAAATAGATGATTTGTCAACTAATAAAAATAATGAGTCAATATAAAAAATGTTATAATGAGCCAGCATATACATTTTGTTCTCATTTTAACTATAATACAATAAAATGCATTAAAATTAAAATACGGCATAAGAATACCTATCTGTCACTGTCACTCGGAAAACATAAACAAACAATCTTGCCTTCGACAATATCATGTATAGTTGTTCAAAAACCATACAACATTTGTTATATATACGTTTACGATACGAATTCGATAGTTTTTCGTGCTTGGGCCTCTGAACTAATTATTAGCTGAATTAAA
Source organism: Leucoma salicis (assembly GCA_948253155.1). NCBI lineage: Eukaryota > Metazoa > Arthropoda > Insecta > Lepidoptera > Erebidae > Leucoma > Leucoma salicis. The sequence goes on from OX411818.1 coordinate 19,335,258, forward strand.
TTCAGTTTTTTCATCAACAAGTCGTTTCATACAAAATGTATGAGAAAAAAAATATTTCTTTATTTAAATGGCTGTGCCGTGTGGGGCCGGCTTTAGAATTGTCCCACCCCTCTCCACCCATGGGAGTCGTAAGAGCCGACTGAGGGAATATCGGGGGAGTGGGCAGCAGCACTCCCTCGAGTATTAACAACATCCACTGCAATCGCCAACCCGCCTGCCAAGCGTGGCGATTACGGCACTATCCCCCATATGAGCGAAACACATGTTTTGGCGTTCTCTTTGGGAGGCCTATGTCCAGCAGTGGACTCCGAAAGGCTGATTGATGGATGGATGGATCTTTATTTATCTTTATGCATTTAACATGCTTAGCCATATAAACACAAAGTGGAGGAATGCCGCATCTGGGACGGCATTCTAAGAGATGTAGGTTCAAATCCTGCCCGTGACTGTTATTTTCGATTTCACATTTTCACTCTTTTAATTCTTCATCATTATCATCATCGTGATATTTATTTTAATTTATTAATTTTAAGTAATAGTTATTCTGCTATCTCTGATCATAAAAATCAGTCCAGCCGTTTTTGAGCAATTAATGGTGTTACTTACCCGACTTTGTTTTAATTATCTTAATATTTTGTACAGAAACAAAAACTGTAACAGAGCTCGGATCGGTTCATTTAAGATATTTAAAACAGTGATTATATTAAGCAATTTAGGTATTTCTTAACACACAACATTTTTTTTAGATTTTTGCCTGTTTCTTTGTTCGCACATAACGCATAAACTACTTGACGGATTTTAATGAAACTTTTTTTTGATAGCTCTTGATTCGACTTACAAACAGGTATACGTTTTATATCAGTAACTTGATATAATAACCTAATATTCTATAAAACATTAACTATGTCTATCCGCATAGATATTTGAGAAAAGTCATTGTTCCATGGTTCCTTTTTGGAATTATTTGTCTATTTGTTCGTTCACCACTTAAACACTAACAACTAACCCGGTTTTCATGAAACTGTGTGTTTGATAGTTCTGAATGAGGCTTAAAAACGCCATGTCAGAAACCAGAGATAATCAAAATACTGGGTTTTTTGCCTGAGCAGAAGCATAAGCCTGCGTATAATAAAATTGTGAAACGAGTTCGAGTGTGAGGATAAAACTTGTTTTTATGCAATGACGCTGACTCGGTTTCATTTCCTCATTATGAGATTATAATTTACTGATATACAGATTGATTTTATAATAATTGCTTGAAAAAACATAACATAAGGTTTCACGTCCAGGTAAGATAGAAAAACCACACGGTACCAATTATAAATCCCAGGTTAAGATGAATAAACGTTTTAACTGTGTAAAAATATAATTTATACCGTTCTTAAAAAGCGAATTTTGGTCCCTAGGCATACTTACGTAATCTCTACATATAGGTACTCATTACATATACCAAAAAACCTAGGACACAAAGTACCAGATTAACCTTCTACAAGCTGTTGGTGATCTGGAGACACTGGTAATAAATATGTCGTATGTCCGTATGGTGACGGTCTAAGAATACAATGTCACCACCCCATTCTTTCCCACGGGTGTCGTACAAGGCGACTAAGGGAAGTAAGCAATTATCACCCATTGCATTACTGGTGGTAGGGCTGGATGCCAAGTGTTCTTTTATTTCCTATCTGTGAAATGAAATGGTGAGCAGCGGCTTGACAATACTCTCGGTATAGATGAATTCATGAGCGACGGTCGTCTGCTATCATATGCAATAAAAAAAAATGTTTAAAATCGTCTAAAACAAAGACATTCAAAATGAAGGAGAGGTTTGTGACTCACCAATACTCACCATTATTTAAGCGTCTAATAAAAAAAGTTATGCATAAATTTTGCAAAAGAGGTAATTAGAGAAACCAAAGATCCAATATCTGCATCAATAAAGTTGATGTTTGGCTCGCATCCATAGAAGCGCTCAAAGAAAAATAAAAATACAGCGTAGAATTAAAATCTTCGCCATCATACTAATATTATAAATGTGAATGTAAGTTTGTTTGTTACGCTTTCACGTGAAAACTACTTAACCGATCATCATGAAACTTTGTACACATATTCTCGGAGGTATTAGAAGTAACATAGGATACTTTTTATTAAAAAAAAACGAAAAATAAAAAAAATTGTTTGTCACAAAATCTCAAAATCTAGCAACTTCAACGCCATCTAGCATTTCAGTAATGAAGTTCCAACCCCGAGTACTGTAATACCGTTGCACTGTATTACCGACAATTTCAAGGGTTGTTTTATTTATTTTTATGAAATTACTCACGGACGAAGTCGCGGGTAACAGCTATGTGTGTATAAAGAGAATTATGAATGTTGACGAAGCGAGAGATGTATGAAAGGATAGAGCCTCGTGGCACTCTGTTTTCTCTGCCTACCCCGCAAGGGAGATGGCGCGATGATAAGTAATAGTAGTTGTAGTGGGACGTGAGGCCGTTTTCTTTTTAAAAAAAATTATGTAATAGTCATTTATTTACGCGAGCGAAGCCGCGGGAAACAGCTAGTAACAATTATAAACCTCAAGACGGGTTAACAAATATAACTAGCCGCGGGCAAATGCTAGTAAATAACTAAAACTTAACAACATTCGAAACTATAGATAAATCTACACATAAGAGAAAAACTCGCTTAATATCACTAAACATTATTGTGCTTTATGTGAACTGAACGTTAAAAGCAGTCGAATTGACAATATGAAGAACATAACGAATAAAGCTAACAAACAAGGCTGCCTGGGACCGTTCCATTCATTTGCAAATGCGCAATATTACGTCGGTTTCCTCATATTTGTCAGAATTACACAAAGGTTCATATTTCTTCATTATATTTTTTAAATGTTAAATGAGTACTAACTAATGTACAGTTTTTAACATCGTATAAGTTGTAAGGTAGAAAATCACTTTAGTTGTTACGCTTCAGTTTAGTTACCACGTTTTAACATACAGTTAGAACAAATCTTGTGAACATCGAACAGGCAATCAGGATTTTAACCCGCGACTTGTTCATTGCGGGTCCGCTTTAATCGCTAAGCTACCATAAATTATAGCCGCGATGATAAATTTTGCCGTCATAAGAAAAAAAACCTTGATAGCTAACATTTTTTTCGAAATTTAATACATTCATCGGGGTCATTAAAAACTACAAGATTTTTTAATATTTTTCCTTAAACAAACACAACGCTATTATATCCTACTTTTAAATTACTGTCCTTTTTTAGGCAGTCGCATAATAAGATATTATCATCACCTCATCACAAGACATGATAGTTATCAAATATAGGGCAGACATTACTATCGTAAATTGAAAAAGTAGCAGTGCTTAATAGGAAAAAAACTATATTATGGTTGTCTGTAAAGTCGGTTTACGGAAGATAATTTATGTTTTCTGAGAGTTTCACAAACAATGCATCGGTCGCCATATATTTTTCAGCACGTGACATTTTCGCGCGTGCAGCCGGCGTTCATCGATTTATAAGACGTTATCACGTCAAAATGTTTTTCAAATACATTGCAATAATGTAGGTACTAGGGTCTAGGGAGTTTTAGTACGCTAAAATCTTAGAAATCTTCTTCATTAATAAAATATATAGATAAAAAATGTGTGGGGCCGGCTTTAGAATTGTCCCTCCCCTCTCCACTCATGGGAGTCGTAAGAGCCGACTGAGGGAATATCGGGGGGAGTGGGCAGCAGCACTCCCTTGAGTATTAACAACATCCACTGCGATCGCCAACCCGCCTGCCAAGCGTGGCGATTACGGCATTATACCCCCAATTTGGGGAGGCCTATGTCCAGCAGTGGACGTCGTAAGGCTGATGGATAGATAAAAAATAACGAAAAAGCACGCTTTGAGTGTTTGCAATCTATTGAACAAATCAAAAGGAATCGTATTAGGTCACATCTCAAGGAATTTATTTTTATTCACTCCCTGACTCCATCATCAGATGCAAGCCCAATATTGGTCTCGTCAAAGCGAATGACATCAAGCTCAAAACTATAGCCCCTGAAGAGCTCCAAGAAGTGTCGTTGCTTCATCAGCATATCAGAGAAAAGATATTAAATTAGTATTATTATCATCCAAACTAAATACACATGCAGTGTCATTTCGATAGACTTCGATATGAATTTCAAGATCTATTAGTTACAAATGAAACTAAAAAGAGTCCGTAGCGTACCGTGAGAAGTCAGCCATATGACTTCATTTAAAACTAAATGTAAGGTGAAGAATGGGAGTTGCCAGTAGGTTTCTACGATAGCTTAGCGACCTAAAGCTGACCCCGGATAGGGAAAGATGGAAATTCGAATCCTGTTAGCAGAAAATTTCTTTTTCCACTTTCATAATAATTTGATCTAGTAAAACAGCAGAGCATGTCAAAAGCTAAAAATCACAAAAAAATAATAACTCAAACTAGCGAGTTTAATAAAGTGTCGATGCGCGCTGAAGTTTTGTTTTCCTTGGGAATCTTCGTCAGCCGAGCATAAAATTGACGAACGGAATTAATTCGCTTGTAACAGAATCAACAAAAAAAATTAAGTAGTTTAGTTAAATATTATTCGATTTTAGGTAGGTACCTACACTGATTAACTATTTTGTCTTTGTACTCGGCTATACACTGACATACATTAATATGAAGAGGTGGGTTAATTACTACTTTTGTCATTTTGAATTACTAGTGCGCTAAGTGCACAGAGAACGCGTGAGCGAGCAGGAGGAGAGTATAATTGAAAATAAGACGTAGATACTATGTACCTACTCTTTACCGAGCGCGCGGCGCTGGGAAAATTACAAAACACAGAATTAGTATTTCCGGTGTATTATGATCAATGCTAAATGTGCTTATAGCAACGACAAAAGTTATAATAAATAGTTCTAGGTAATGTAATTAATTTAATATCTCTATTTTGAATCTCAGCAGTTCCGGTTCATTACTAGTTCAGAACTAATAAACAACATCTATTACGAGGGGTAAACAACACAAGATTTAAGTTTTTTTCCGTGTCCACTCCACGGCTGTGCAACTTTGTACTTGTTTATGAGTGGCCTCATTTAAGGACTACTCTGTTCGATATGGCATCAACAGTATTGGTTGTAGATATTCGTTTTTAGGATCAATATCGGACAATAAGACCTCCCTCAATTTACCAAGCGCTGCTGGATTTGTGGATTGACCTCTTTCTCGAAGTTACGTCCACGGAACTAGACTGCTTGTTCCATATAGATGCATTTAAATTATTCATCGACAACTTCCAGAATCTCAAACCGGTACCTTCCGGTATGTGACTTCCGTTTTGTTCAGCATTTCGACCTGCCCTCAGAAGCTCTGTAGTAATTCCGTCGTCACCCAGTGACTTTCAATTCTTTAGTTGATTGAGAGTTATTGTGACCTCAACAGGCTGACGTATGGGATATTTTCGAGTACAGTTCAGTTAGCTTGACTCTCGGATCTCTGGAAGGCGACATTGGGCTTCTCATAGAACACATGGACCTCTCCTAAATGTAATCTTGGTGTATCGTGTAGTGAATTGCCTAAATGTACCTAACCGCACACCCTGTCGTTCGGGGCAACGAACATTAGTGTGGGGCCCTCACCCACAAAGTAAACCCGCCGTGTGCCGTCTCTCCGCCTTTATTGGCGTGCCACCGGAATCATATAACATTCCTTCAGTGGCGATTTAACAAATACCTATCTTGTGGTTATTCCGAGTATGCTACCCTACAAGAATACTCACAAGTCTTTTACGTTGTTATTTTTATATTATATATTGTACTTATATAAAAATATACGATTTTTTTTTTTAGATTTACCTGGTTATTTTTGTATTATATTAAATGGAATGGACCGACGATCTGCTCAAAGCAGCGGGGAGCTGTTGGATGTGGTCGGCAAAGGATCGCTCGTTGTGGCGTTCTCTTGGGGAGGCTTATGTCCAGCAATGGACATAGAAAGGATGGATGATTAAATAGTTGACATGCTCAGCCATCACTAGAATTTTTTATACTACAGTAGAATCAGTTTATAATGACATCGCAGGGACATAACAAACACTTCATACTTAGCGCATTGCATTATCATATTAGCATTTTGTAGAAAATAAACAATCTCCTATTTTTGTTAGTACCTATGTATTTATTTTAATAGAGAGATACAAAATCAATTACCCACCGAGACTCAAAACAAAAAAAGCCATGCACGCGCCGAACGTCGTCGGGTATCACGTGACTCTCCCGAACACTGCCGAAGGTGTTAGGAATCATGCCGGTCAATATAACTGGACGCAATTTATTAAAAATGGGTCACAATAATATCGACACGTCACTAGAAGCGAAGTCATTATATTCGACTTAGTTATAAAGAATTTTATACGAAAACCAAACTTTGCTGTGTAATTACGTCATAATAAGCGGTTGGTCAATATATAGTCATAATAAACGGATTCTACTGTACATGAGTGCGAACAAGCATACGGCCCACCTGATGATAAGTGGTTACCATAGCCTCTAGACGCTAGCAACACCAAAGGCATTAATCGCGCGTCGCCATCTCCAAGGAAAGGGATAGGAGTTGGATAAGGTGGATAATAGGGAGAGGATAGGTAGACTCTACCACTAGAATAAATGAAATGGAAAATGATAAATGTGTTGGGCTTGAGTCTTCCAGAACACTTGTCCAGATAATGTCTAGATAACAACATCCATCCATCAGCCTTTCGACGTCCACTGCTGGACATAGGCCTCCCCAAGAGAACGCCACAACGAGCGGTCTTATGCGCTCATATGGGGGGGATAGTGCCGTAATCGCCACGCTTGGCAGGCGGGTTGGCGATCGCAGTGGATGTTGTTAATACTCGAGGGAGTGCTGCTGCCCACTCCCCCGGTATTACCTCAGTCGGCTCTTACGACTTGCATGGGTGTAGATGGGTGGGACAATTCTAAAGCTGGCCCCACATGGCGTATTTTGATAATAACTACATAGAACTATTTCAACTAGTTTGGTTTACTTATCCCAAGGTATCAAAAGTGTAGCTCTTTTACACCACCAGGCCACAGGTAAATCACACACATACTTGAAGATCCATCACTATCTTTAAAGGAACCATAGAATTGAGGTTGTGCATGAAATTTATTTTAAAGTTACACTATACTTAGGAGAAAATGCGGAAGCGGTGACTAGAACACAATATATTCCTGGATCAAAACCATTACAAATAAACATCATACAAGTGTTTCTTTTATTACCTTTTTTTTAATTAACATGACAGGATTGTTGTGTACATTACAAACATACACTCAGCCTCAGAACAACCATTTGTGCATCACACAAAAAATTGTCCTGAGGTGGGAATCAAACCCACAGCACTCAGCAAGGAAGGTTGGTATCTAAACCATTACACCGTCTGTGCAGTCAAAAAGAAAACTTTTATTGGGATTGATCTTGGTTTTTGTTGGTGTACAAATAAAATAATATTTTTTCTAAAGGATTCCATAAAATTAATGTCATTTTTGCCATGAGATTAATTTTGACCTCACCATTGTTTGTATGAAGTCAAGTATAAAATGATGCTGATGTTTATGAAATAAGTAAACATATTTCTTACATGACATTGAATCTACCTTATTTAAAGTAGATGTGATCTAGACTAATATTACAGCTATAACTAACATTATAGTCCTTGTAAGAGCAGTGAGGGTGGCTAGTGGTATGCCAATTTAGATATATTTAGTGGAAATTTTGACTATGTGAATTTTAACTAACAATATATGCCCAAACCCTCTCTTAATAGAAAAAAAAACAAAACAACAGTTATAGAACCTGACCACCGGGGATGTTTTAATAGAGATCATAGTTATAAAAATATATTAAACCTATTCAACATATTAATGGCATTTGTAAAGAATCAAAAAATTTATATCCTCCTCAAAGATATAGCAGGATCCCAATAAATTAATCTAACTAGATTCTCAAAATTTTATTTTCTCTTATCACAAATCCACTTACTTGTATAAATGGCAGATTGTTCTTGCAAGACCATTGCCTGAACCACATGGCAATATTGCCAATGGTACCTCAGCCAGTGCCTGCTGCCAATCAAGTCGTTCAAACATACCATTCAACACTTCAAACAGGACCCCATCTCCTCCAATAGCCACGATTGCGCGCCAACTATACACATTTCGTGTGCGTACAAATTCGCGTGCGTATTGTGCATATTTAGTAACATGTAGGTCGTATGGAATCTCAGCCTCTTGTAAAATGGGTACAACCTTAGACTGGAAAAGCTCTCTTGCTTTGCCTGGGCCTGACTTCGGGTTTAGTAAAACAAGCAATTTCTTATCATTAGCAGGCGGCGAGTACGTAATCGGTTGACAAGCTATCAAACATTTGATAGTGGCTCTCCATTTTTGTGCTTCCCTGTTATTATCCTCATATTTGTCGAACGATCTAAAGCGCAGTGTAATTGTAGTCCTCTCTCTTTTCAAGGTACGACGACTTCTTTTCAGGATATAAGCATATATGTAGAGGTAGGCACTGATATCATTTTCATCTAAATCGCCACTGTTTTCGTCAACTACTTTAAGTTGATTATTACCAACCAGAGAACTGCAGACACATGAGCCGGCTCCAGGGCGTCGTCTTTTGCTTCTCATACATTTACTACCAATAATATCGCGAAGTAGTATTGTTTGTTCTTTTGAATTTCCATCAGTTTCTTTAGATAAGCACAAACCTTTCGAAGTAAGTTGAACACGAAACACTGAATTCTTTTTAGAAAGAATATAAAATGTTTCTTCAAGGTAGACAACTTCTTTCGAAACTGAATCACTACCTTCAACATTCGGCACGTCTTTCCCGTTCTTTTGATCCGCCATGACTGTTGTTTTGATTATTTTGATTTTTTTTGTGTTCTTTTATTGGTTTTGGTAGATCTGTGGTTTCCCTATATTAAAAAGTACTCTGTGTCTGTGGTATTGTCATAGTCTTCATAGACTAAGTATACTACTCTATATACTACTGGACGGAGCCATTACGCTGTTGCCGTTCTGTATTCATTTGTCAAACACAGTATTGTTATTTCTGTCTATTGTTCGTAGTCTCTATAAGAGTAAAAAAGATAGCTTATATAGCTTTGGCAATGACGTACTGTATGTGAAATTCGTGTCACACGCTGACCGACTAGTAGGTCAAAACATTGCGATTTGGTGCATCATAAAAGTGAAATACTAGAAAGTCTAATTGAAGTTGCTAAATATGTATCTTGTACGCTAGTGAAAATATATCGTGTGTATTATGTATGTGTTTTGTTCCTCCAGAACGCCGCAAGGAGGGGTAAAGAATCCAAATTTGTTATTTCACATGTAAGTCTATATATCAGCTAATTTCACCTTACATAACTACGAAACCCAATAAAAATTCGATAGATATTGCCAGATTTAGATGTTATCAATATGATTACATTATTATACATTGATATAAAAACACGTATATTGGTTAAAATTATTAAAATAATATACATTGTTTTAAGCACCCTTTGTAGTGATGTAGACAATAGTCATTTACACTTTATCGATAGTTCAACCAACTGAACTGAACATTTGCTTTTTTTATGGTTTTATAAAGTTTGTTCTCTTTTATAGGTTTCCAAAATATCCTGAAGTTAGAAAAGCGTGGATCAAGTCCATAAGAAGAGAAAACTGGGAGCCTAATAAATATTCCCGCCTATGCTCTGAGCATTTTGAACAATCTTGTTTTATTAAACACAAAGTGAAAAATGTTAAACCGAAAATAAAAGTCACGAGCAAATAACATTTTTCGATTCCACATTTTTCACTTTGTGTTTAATGTGTAGTGTTAAGCATGTATAATGCTAAAAATATATATAAAAATATCTAAATCTTATTTATTTCTGGTTTAAAAATAATAAAAGTAAAATCAACTGCCTCGGTGGTGTAGCGGTAGTGTATGCGACTGCTGATCATGAGGTCTCGGGTTCGATCCCCAGGTTGGGCAATGTTATTGAGCTTCTTCCAAAGAAAAATTCTCAGTAGCAGCCCGGAGTTTGGAAATGTGCCCGGTAGACGTCAATAGGCTCACTCCCTATTACGTGGGACTTAAACATAGCTGGCGAGTCGTGGGTGTGTAATACACATCTGCCTACCCCTCTTCAAGGAATACAGGCGTGATGCTATGTTAAAAGTAAAATCTGATGCAGTACCAAGTATATTTAAAGGATATCCTAAATATAATATCTAACAGAGTGCACGTTACAACATCCATCCATCCAGCCATCAGCCTTTTAAAAGTCCACTGCTGGACATAGACCTCCCCAAGAATGGGGGATAGCGCCGTAATCGCCACGCTTGGCAGGCGGGTTGGCGATCGCAATGGATGATGTTAAAACTCGAAGGAGTACTGCTGCTCACTCCCCCTGGTATTCCCTCAGTCGGCTCTTACGACTCCCATGGGTGGAGAGGGGTGGGACAATTCTAAAGACAGCCCCACACGGCACGTTACACTAGGATCCTATACTATATATATACTTTTATAAAGCTGTAGGCTATATAGGCGTCTGAACACAAAACAATCTTTTTAGTTTTTTGTCTGTTTGTTCGTTCTCGCATCACGCAAAAATTACTGAACGGATTTTGATGCAACTTTTTTTATTTGATAGCTCTTGCTCTCCTCTCTCAACTTTTTTTATTAGACTTAGAACTGGTATACATTTTATCCCGCTACTATATCGCGAACTTGAGATATAATTATATAGCTTTACCACTATGGAAATAAAATTAAAAAATATTGATTTAATCTAACTTTAACCAGGCAGTAAACGTACAATAAAAGATAGTACTGGTAGTCTGGTTATCGATAATCGACATCGTGGCGTCATTCTCCACGACACTAGATTACGCACACAATGACAAAACGTCAAACGCAAACAACAAATACCAACACAAACAGTGTGTGGTGTCCAGGAAGTCCCTCATTTTGAGCGGTGAGTGCGCGGTTACGTTGTCATGGTGAAGCAGTACTTACCCTGCGGAGCCCGGTGTTTTGTCCCGGAATTTTGTGGTATACCATTCGGCGTTGGTGGTGCTTTGGTCTCGTAATGGAATTGAAACCAGATACCCCGTCAAAGTGAAGGAACCAGCGATCAACATTTTTACCGTGTTTTTCGATCGATTCACTTTTGTAGGCGTTGATTCGTTTTGAAACCGCCAAACTGTCAACTGAGGTTTTGTTTCTTGATCTTATTGATAAATCCAGGATTTGTCACCTGGGTCCTGATTCGCTACGATTAAAGAAGCACGTGACGTGGCGAGTTACGATGTCTGCTTGGAAGCTGTTTTGTAGCATTTGTTCCGTGTGGTGGCGGATTAAGAATACAAGTGTCATCACCCTATTCTTTCCCACGGGTGCCGTATGACGCGACTAAGGGAAGTAAGCAATTATCATCCATTGCACGACTGGTGATAGGGCTGGGTACCAAGTGGGAGTACTCACTTGGTATCCGGCCCGAGCGGGTTGGTACCACCATCTCCCGTGTGACCGGCCATGAAGAACATCGTTGCGTTTTGGCTGTAGCAGAAGATAGCCGTTTATACAATTCGAAACTTTATGCATATACTATAGTCGAAACCAGACATTATTTAGGTAATCACTAATGACTATGTGAAGTCAGAAATTAATTTGCATTATATTTTAATACTATTTTTGATGTGCTAAGGTTTCGCAAAAATTATGCGTCCCGCAACCCTAATCAGCTGTTTTTCTGAACTTTCTTTGACCTAATAAAGATCAATAACGGAGATTGACATAGTATCAGATCATAGTAAAATGCCTATGCCGATCCCATTTTGCCATGAAGACGAAGTTATTTTGTATGTGCATTTTCTTTAGCTGACATTGAAAATCATTCAAAATTTTGTATTTACTTTGTATTTACTTTACTTTCTTTTTTTTATTTCCTTATTTTTACATTTTTTATTTGTATTTACTTTCGAATCTTATGAACCTACAATTATTGCAGGTAGTTCATATTGCCTCCATAGCGTATTGGCTAGCATATGCGACTGCTGATCACGAGATCTCGGGGTTGATCCCGGGCCAGGCAAAAAGTGCTGTTTGGGTTTTTCGTAAGAAGTTTCTCAGTTGGCTACCCGGAGTTTGGAAATGTGCCCGGTAGACGACAATAGGCTCGCCTTCTATTACGTGGGACTTAAACATGGTTGGCCAACCGTAGGTGAAAAAAAATACACCTCTGCCTAACCCTTCGGGGATACAGGCGTGAAACTATGTTATGTTATGCATTTAGGTTAAAAAGATCGGCCTGTCTGCCTAGTACTATTTAGAATCACAACATTTATTAGTTGGTGATTGGATATTATTTTAACACGCACCTATCGGTTTGGCTACCTAATTGGCTAATCGAGTTTCTTTATTATAAGCCCAGCTCTAATACAGTGACAGTGACTTCTTTTGTAAAACGCCGCAGTTTAGTACCTACTAACACTTCGATTTTTGTTCAAAGCGTGCCGACGCCTAAAGACTTAATGTACACTGCACCATTTTTAAATCAACATCTTTTTATTTTGGAAATGAATTCAGTTCACATTTTTGATATGTACCCTAAATGTAGGATTATTTTAAATTTTCTTTACCTGACTTTAAAAATCATTCTAAATTTGTTTTTACTTTCGTTAAGTACCTAATTACCCAATAATGATAATTCTAATAGGCTCCTATTAAGTTACTGTTCTTCACAGATAAATTTAGTAAAAAATGGATATCTTTGACTGTCCTCGTGTCAGTAATAGCTAGGTCACTATGCAGCTTTATTTTTACCCGACTACGTGATGCAAAAAGGAGGGTTATTGTACTTTCGAATCTTATTTACCTACAATTATTACGGTTAGTTACTAATATTGCCTCCGTGGCATATTAGCTAGCGTATGCGACTGCTGATCACGAGGTCTCAGGTTCAATTCCCGGACCGGGCAAAAATAGTTATTGGGTTTTTGTAAATGTTCCCGGCAGACGGCTTGCCCCCTATTACGTGGGACGTAAACATAGTTGGCGAACCGTGGGTGGAAAAAAATACACCTCTGCCTAACCCTTCTAGAATACAGGCGTGAAACTATGTTATGTTATGTAGTTCCTTATTTTGTTTATTTGTCATACTGTTACTCAATAACGAGAAGTGTTATTGTAATTGTATGTGAAATACATAAACACGTGCATGCCTCTTTCTGTATTATTCGCTCCTGTGTGGTTCGGTCTAGTATACATACACCTTAATTATGTCGCAAGTTGAAAAGATATGTACCTACTTACAAAAATAAATTTAGTCGTCTTCCTGCTGTCGTACTTGTCACTTCGTCGCGTTGGACTATTTGGATTGCGGTGACTTCGTGTGGTAATAATGGCAGATTATGGAAACAATGAATATTACGATATGATATTATGTGTCGGTGCGGTGAGGAATAACAATCTTGTTGCTGCCCGCGAATTGTACCACCGTTGGTACCGGAATAGGAGGCTTCCCTCATACGCCTGTTTCCGAAGGTTGGTGCACAGGCTGCACTCAACTGGATCGTTCCACAGCTCCAACCGTGGTGGAAGACACAGGAGTGATGCTTCGTTTCAAGCGGAAGAAGCAATTTTAAATTTTTTGATGACGATCCGAGGCGGAGCACCCGTGGTGCTGCAGCTGCTTTAGGTGTCACACAGATGAGTGCGTGGCATGCTCTAAAGAGAGATAGGCAGCATCCATACCATTACCGGCGCACACAGGAGTTAACGTGGCGGACTACACACCTTGACATAATTTCTGTGCGTGGTACCGCAACCGGCTCGGTGCCGAAGAAAATTTTGGTACCAACATTTTGTGGTAGTGATGAGGCACCTTCATAAGGCATGGGCTATTTAACCAGCACAATGAACACGTGTGGGCGCACGAAAACCCACACGCATCTAGGCAGTCTAGTTTTCAGTACCGATGGCGTATTAACGTGTGGGCCAGTATCATCGGCGACAAATTAATTTGCCCAGCATTTCTTCCCGATTGCCTTAATGGGAAGAATTACCTACAATTTTTAACGGGCCCACTGGAGGAGCACCTGGAAGAATTGCCACTAAGTCAGTACCGGGACCTGGTGCTGCAACAGGACGGCGCGCCGGCGCATTACGCCCACGGTGTCCGAGAATACCTAGATCGCCGATTTACGATGTGGATAGGCCGCGGCGGCACAGTGCCTTGGCCGCCACGATCTCCGGAATTAACTTACTTAATACTATTACATATGGCTCACATAACGTAACATAGAAGGCACTACCCTTTGTGTTTCACGTAGTATTTAATTTCATCTGTGAAATGAATTGGTGAGCAGCGGGTTGACAATACCCTCGGTATAGTCGAGTCCATGGGCGGCGGTTACCATTTACCATCAGATGGACCGTGGCTCGTCTGCCACTAAATGCAATAAAAAAAAAAGAGCTGTCTAGAATTGTATTCATCATGCCAATTATTAAGTTTCAAAACTCGGCTAGGTCCGTTTTGAAGCCGTTTTAAACTGTTGATGTTATACTTTTGGGGGTTAATATGACTACAAGTTTCTACGACTGGCAAAATAAGCTAAAGTTCAGAAACCCAGTGATCTTAATGGTATGTAATACAATTAAAATCTCTACTCGCTAATACTTTACTGCTACGAGTGCTGTTGGCGGTGTCGCTTGACATCGTAAAACGCATTCAATAGTCTGCCATTCAGCTACATCAGGGAGGTGCTCCAGTATCACGTGCCTGCATATCTGAGGCGGCTAGTGGCAGACTATCTTAAGGGCCGCAGCGTTCTCTATGAGAGCCGCATAGGAGACGTTGTGAGGAGACCCATGTCTTGCGGTGTCCCACAGGGTTCGGTTCTAGGGCCACGCCTGTGGGACATCGGTTACGACTAGGTGCTACGCTGTCGGTTCCCACCCGGGCTGGCGGTCATCTTCTCTGCAGATGACACGCTGGTCATGGCCCCGGGCGAAAACTTCGAGAAAGCGGCGTTCCTGGCCACCTTAGGGACCTCGGAGGTAGTCAGGAGGATCGGCGCGCTGGGGCTTAAGGTGGCCCAGGATAAGTCGGAGACCCTACTTTTCCATGGGCCTCAACGTGGGCCACCTGCTGGCGCCTCGATCATGGTGGACGGGGTCCATATCGAGGTGACGGCCCAGATCAAGTATCTGGGCCTGGTGCTGGACGGGCGGTGGCGCTTTCGCGAGCACTTCCGTGAACTGTCCCCGAGGCTTACACGACTCATGCCGAATATAGGTGGACCAAACAATGCATGCCGACGGCTTTACGCAGGGGTGGTCCGATCAATGGCGTTGTACACGCACCTGTGTGGGCGGAGAACAACGAATATTTTTGAATAAACTCAATTCGGCTAACTTCATTCAATCTACTTGTCAAAATGAACCTCGGCTATATTCGACGTAAACATGGGTGACTGACAGTGACACTAGATGTGAAACCCGTATGATATTTTGCGCGCGCTTATTTGAAAATCACACAACATTCGCATTCGCATTCGCGAATGTTGGAGGGAAACATTCGCATCCGCATTCGCATTCGAGAATGCTTATAAAATAACATTCGTTACATCGCTGCTTAGCATAAAGGGGATTCCAGATTGATACTGCATATTCTGATTGTGAACGTATTAGGGTTTTACATAATGTCTGAAGAGATGAGGGTCGCATAAAGTCACGAGAGGATCTTAAGACAAAGCCAAACATCTGATAAGCTTTGTTAATAATTGCATCAATGTGTTGGTCAAAATGTAAAGAAGAGTCTATAAAGGGTCGCATAAAGTCACGAGAGGATCTTAAGACAAAGCCAAACATCTGATAAGCTTTGTTAATAATTGCATCAATGTGTTGGTCAAAATGTAAAGAAGAGTCTATAAGTATTCCTAGATCACGAACTAAGTTTACTTTATTAAGCACCACGCTATTAATTGAGTAATTAAAGTGAATTTTAATTTTATTTTTAGTAAAGGAAATTGTGTGATATTTAGGGAGACTTAGGAAGAGTTTATTTTTCTCACAATAATTAGAGAGTCTATTAAGATCTTCTTGAAGGAGAATACAATCTTCTATTATTTTACAAGCCTTATAAATTTTGACATCATCGGCATATACTAAAAAAGATAGAGTTTACAAAACAATGCTGTATGTCATTAATAAATATGATAAAAAGGCGGCCCCAAAATGGATCCCTGAGGGACACCAGAATTGTCAATTATTGGCTCAGGTTTGTATCCGAGAACGACTCTTTGAGTTCTATTAAAAATATATGAGACAAACCAGCGAAGCAAATTGCCCCTGATACCATTAAAGGCAATCTTGCCCAAAAGCAGCACGTGATCCACCTTGTCGAATGCCTTCTGAAAATCACTATACACGGCGTCAACTTGTACTTGGTGGTCCATGTTTACGAATAGACGCTCAGCAAAAGTCATAAGGTTTGTTGGCAGCCAATCTACAATTAACAAAACCGTGTTGTTGGGGGACTATAATTTTGTGAAGAAGTGGACACAGTGCATTGTTCACCAATTTCTCAAAAAGCTTTGACAAGGTGGAGAGAATCAATATAGGACGGTAGTTTTTGATGTTACCTTTGTCACCATTCTTATAAACAGGTATAATATGTGCCTGTTTCCAAATTCAGGGGCATACACTGTTATCTAAACATTTATTAAATATGATATGAAGTGGTATGAAGATGGTATCAAAATTTTAACAAAAAAATACGGTACTTAACTTACGGTATCTGGAATAGTGATCATAGTCAGATTGGTTTCTATAAATTTTGCATTATAGCCAAGCACGCTCTTAATTTCTAAAACTACGGAACAAAGAGGAAGAAAACCAGATAGGGAATCGAGAACTTTTCGAGCGAGTAAGTGGTACATCCTTTCTTATTAAACCGTATAGAATATCATAGAAAATATTGATCGATTGCTCAGCAGAGAGGTAAGTGAGTCTCACATCCCAGTCTATATTGCCAGTTTCCTTATTAATAGACTTATAGTTTGCTTTACGGTAATTGTAAGTTGGCTCTGAGTGGCGTCTCATAGGTATAAAGGAGGTATTTATGCATGTAAATATAGAAAAAGGGGGTGATGACTGTCAGGGTATAGAAGAGGGCTACAGGAAACTAAGTCGCAATCATTGTTAGAAATAAACAAATCTAAAATTCTATCAATACACTATTTGTTATAGCAATAAAATTAAGCAGAAGTCGACTTAAAGGCTTAATCACAGGCGAATTTAAACTGACAGGAGTGCGACTCTCCTGAGCCAGCCAGTCTATATCAGGTATATTAAAGTCGCCAGCAATGAAGAAAGAATCAGTTGTACAATCATCAATTATATCACGTAAAGTGTTAAAATATTGTGAATATATTTCCTCAAAAGTGCGTGGTGGAAAGTACGCAGCACAAACGATAATGACATTTATTGGTCTGGGACGCGGGCAACTGAATCGTTACTTGTTCGAAAACTGCATGATAAAATAGCATCACCACTTTGGCCGGTTGCAGTTCATTTTTTTGCGTTGCTAACCTGTCGCGGTCTCACCTAAACACTTAGTAACGATTATCAATGAATTCGCTATCATGGATACCCGGAATAAGCCAGGTTTCCGTTTATTAATATGTCGTATGAAGCTGCCAAAATGATGACATTATAATGTATGCAAATTCGTGCGAAGCCCCCTACAATTTTGATAGTATATCACTACACTATTGGGAGACACTGGTAATAATTAATCAATAAATACATTTTAGTTATATCTAATATTATAACAAAAAATACGGTACGTACGATCTGGAATTCTATCAATTTATAAATGTATAATATATTCGTAACAACATATAAATGAATATTTAATTTATAGAAATGGTATCCTGATATAACAAAATTATTAGTTAACATAATGTGAGGTGTAAACAATGTGAAAGATCATAATAGAAATTATGACAATGTAAATGTAAAGAGATATTAATAATAGAACTATTATTCCACAGGTCCATATACATACATATATGGACGCGTGTATTAAAAATAGCACGAATTATTAGTAATATCAAAACCATTATGATTAATTGTATTAGCAGCATAAATATGACAGCACCAGAAGGCACAGTGAATATACAGTTACTTTTCAGACGGACTGGCTTTTTCGTAGAACTTTCCAAGGTCCTTGTCAGAACGGATAGCAAAAGCCAAAGACCCATCACGTTTCCGAGCCAGTATAGTCCCATTTTTGATCCAAACACATTTAAAACCACATTTGCGGGCAGCTTCACGACTTTTACTAAATAATATTTTATTTTTTATATTTCTAATTGGTCCGACTTCACACTCTTTGTTTTTCGGTAGGCACTAATCAGATTATCTCGTAGAATTCTTGATTTCAATTTCACAATAATATTCTTCGGCTTACCATCGCACTGAAGAGCGTGAGGAACCCTATGTATTGATATGATGTCACTTGAGAGAACAGAGAAGTTTACTGTTTTGCAGATAGATTCCATTAAAGTGAGCAGATTCTCGTTCCTTTTTTCAGGTAAGTTGCAAATCTCAACATTGGACTGGCGTGCATGTTCATCAGGTAAAAGCACTACAAGAGCAACAAGGATTTGAAAAACAGAACGACAGCCAATTACAAATATTCAGTATACTGTTCAAATCGCGAAGAACAACACGTTTGTCCACTTCAAAACATAAAGACTGACTGAAGACTATGTCCAGCAGTGGACGTAAAAAGGCTGATGGATGATTAATATGAACCTTTACTGGAACATAAATCCGAATATATTACAAAAGTGAATAATGGTTGTATGCAGGAAATGGGAAAGGCAAAAGACAAATCGATGTCATTTTATCGATACCGAAATACCGATAGTATCAATCTCTATATACATTTTAAATAGCACAAAATTCACGTATTTGTTATCTTTTTATATTGAATTCGTACAGAATTAAACAATAATTTCTGCATTTTTCCTAAAATATGCGAAATTTGTATCGTTGACGATTGATGTGAGGTTCATAGCGTGTATGATAGTGGTCTCGACTATCTATCTCGCTCTAACATGCGCGTATACTATGTTCTTACTCTTTTGCATCGCCGATTTATCTATATATTAAATCTATGGTTTAAAGTATGTTTATTGTCCTCATCTTCGTGAATGGAACGCCATATTGTCTTATGTTCTCCTTATTATTATTATTGTTCGTTATTTGATTTGTTCATAAAAGTTCTAAGAGACAAAACCGAGAGATAAAATCGTAATAATTAATTTGAATATTTAAATTCGACAAGCTAGTGAGAAATTTCTTAACATGCTTAGGGTCGTTTCATCCATCCATCCATCTATCAGCATTTCGACGTCCACTGCTGAACATAGCCCTACCCAAATTGGGGGTATAATGCCGTAATCGCCACGCTTGGTAGGCGGGTTGGCGTCTGCAGTAGTTGTTGTTAATACTCGAGAGAGGCTCTTACGACTTCCATGGGTGGAGAAGGGAGGGACAATTCTAAAGCCAGCCCCACAGGGCGGGGGCCAGAGAAAGCCATACCACAACAGTAAAGCGCCATGTTATTATTACCCAAGTGCCAAAGCCTGCCAGTGACAGTTATCCAAGCAACATACTCGTAGTGTATCTAGCAGTTCATAATAAATACCAGTGCAGCATATTTTAGGGG
The DNA here is from genome assembly GCA_948253155.1 of Leucoma salicis. Lineage (NCBI taxonomy): Eukaryota > Metazoa > Arthropoda > Insecta > Lepidoptera > Erebidae > Leucoma > Leucoma salicis. The sequence goes on from OX411818.1 coordinate 19,355,070, forward strand.
GCACTCTATTAATTTCGCTGTGTCTATTTAATGTATATTTGTGCAACTGTATAATAAATATAGTTTATATAGATATATATAAAAAAAGACTATGTTGTAATTTTATTACCCACACGTATCAATTTATTAAATACGGAATAATGCAGACCAATGCGCAGTCATATAAAAGTTAAACATGATCAATAAATGCTGGAAGTTTTTTAGCATGATTCTTTTAGTATAATAATCGGTTTAAAACCGGTATTTAAAATTATAATCGGTTTACTCATTTCAATGGATGACACAAAATCACTGACTACTATTACTACCGTATACAGAGGATCCTCTGTCTACACTCCTTACTCTGTGAGAATTCATATGTCTCATTTTGGCGGGAAAATTAAGAACAAAGAACTTAGACTAAGAATATTATAGACTCGTCAGAGCTCAATACTAATCAACATATTATTACACTTATATGTTTTTTCTTCTTCTTGCTTTAGGTAACTCAACAGATTTCAACCTTATCTTTAAATTTATTATTTTATTTCCCTTCACAAAGCTTTCCAATCGTTATATTAGAAAATACCTACTAAGTTCTGACCATCACATAAATTTAGCAAAATAATCAAGAGAACATTGTCATTGGCGGAATTATCAGGATCGCCACAAGTCAATACAAGAACAAGAGCTCAATGCGTCATCAGCGTATGTAGTGTTGATATGGTGCAGCGATAGTTTGACATAACTAGATGTACCACAGCTATGAGGCAATAATATACCATACTTTAATTTGTACCCCCTTTAACGGGTAAAGAACAATGTTCATATTTGACCTGAAAAAATTTTGACAGGAGAAGTCGTGTACAGAGATGATATATATCTCAAAAAAAAGGTTATTTTTTTCTTATTATAATACACGAACTTTTATCAAATCGGAAATCTGGAAAAAAATAATGACTATTAAAAAATATCGCTAATGTGTTATTAGAATGAACGCAGCCTATAGATGCATATTAATAACGTTGCGTTCCCAGTTATGGAAGACTGACACTTCCAAAATTCTTAGCTTTAGTTGATTATTTTGACATGTTTTAACCCAAATTATCAAGATTTTATAGTTTATTTATTACTACGACATTTAATGTAAACAAGGAACTTATCAATCAAGGAGATCAAGAGCAGTAATGTGAAATGAAATGTTTTTTTCGTTGACAGCGATTAATGTCAAACTCAAAAGACTAGACTAGGCAAAGCCGGCAAAGGTTAAATAAAGGTAGCTAATTATTAAAAATAAAATCTTCATGGCATAATATTGCATTGCAGATTGCAGTCCTTCGTTTGTTTTTGCTCCGATGTTTGAGCGTTCTGACGGGGTTCTTTCCCCTGATGTCGAAGCGGTTACCTATCATCCGCCATCTCGTCATCGACCAAAATATAAGTTAATCAATTTAATTAAATCAGCAACTGGATATCTCCTGTCATAGTAAGTTTAATGTTTTTACAGTAATTAAAACTGCTTTCTAACGAAGTTTTATTGTCTTTTGTTATATTTTATGTCTAAAGGCATATTGAATTCAGAAACATAGTACATAACTAAACGAAACATTAATGACTGTTATAACAATCAAGTTCATAATAACTGGGCAATGGCTTATTAAAACTTATTATTAACTGCATAGGTACTGCAAACCCTGATTGGAAAGAGAAATGAAAATAATATATGTCTACTTACTTACTTATCATCACGCCATTTCCCTTGCGGGGTAGGCAGAGAGAACAGAGTGCCAAGAGGCTCTATTCTTGCATACATCTTTCGCTTCCTCAACATTCATAACTCTCATCATACACGCTCGCCGGTTTCGGAGACTCCTGACTCCACCTTCCTTCAATTCATGACCGATTTGGTCTGGGTAGGTGAGTCTAGGTCTCCCCCTGTACCTACATCCTTCCACTATCGCATGGTATATCTTCTTAACCAGTCGCTCTTCCGGCAATCTTTCCACATGTCCGAACCATCGGAGCATCATCTTCTTTGTATGTACATAGGTATGTACCTACATAATACTTGAACTGTGCAACATTTGGTATAGCAACTTCAAAGCGAGTAGGTATGAAAGAGGGTATTGGTGTAAATATGTGGAAAGGATACTCCAATGATTCAGACATGTGCTAAGAATGTCGGACAAGCGACTGGTGTAAGAAGAAATGCAAAACGAAAGTGGAAGGATGTAGGAACAGGGGGGACCGAGACTCACTTACCTAGACTAAATCAGTCATGTATTGCAGGAAGGTAATATCAGAATTATTAATGTTAAGGAAGCGAGAAATGTATGCAAGAATAGAGCCTTTTTGCGCTCTGTTCTCTCTGCCTGGCCCACAACGGAGATGGCGAGATGATAAGTAAGTAAGTAAGTCACTTCAAATTCGCACCCTGTCTTGAAGCAGTTTCCCTTCTGTATTTTATATCTATTATGTCATTTACACATTTTTTTTGAGATTACTAAAGAGGAGGATCTTTGTGGGGCTTGTTTTCATACAGCTATGCAAGCTGTAAATAACTACATGAAGATCCAAACCAGTGCGCAGGCCCATCTCATGGTGGTCATATGGAAGTCTTCTTGTTGTGTGGACGATCATTGGCCTACAAGTGAAATCTACTACTGCAGAGATAATTCAGATAGTTGAAAACATTACAGCACCACATCAACCAAGAAACTTGGGATTAGATCATAAACCTTGGGAAGAATTACTTAAGCATTATTTAAATATTCCTAATGCGGACATAAAATGCAAAGAACTTACACACTATACTATCATCATCTGTGATGGAACATACATTTACTTAAATAAAAGTAGCAACTACATGTTCCATAAGAATTCATATTCTCTCCATAAATATGGCAATCTACTTGAACCATTTATACTTGTGGCATGTGATGGTTATATTTTATACTGTTTTGGCCCCTATAAAGCTACCACTTCAGATGCAGAGATAATGAAATCATTATTTAACAATTGATATTCCTCACTCAACAAACAAAAATATTTTCAACAAAATTATATATTTATTCTAGAGGGGTCTCAGGGACAACACAATTACAAGATTTATGTTTATATATTTACAGAGACGCTTGGTGAAGGTGAACACCAATTAACTACTGCCCAGGTAACTAGAAGTAGATATGTCACAATATGCAGATGGGTGTTAGAGGTGGTGGTGGTAGATGGCTACATTAAAAGAGATTATAGATTGTTACGATTTGAATTTAAAAACAAGTGGGGAAAATACATTGATTAGAGGGGAAAAATTAAATCAAGGCACATCGGCAGTTGGCAATATTATGTCTATATTTTAATCAATAATGGTTTAACGGTAGAGAAGGCATAAGCGAATATTGCTGCAGCTCCCTAGTGGGACTTCACACTGTGGGTTGTTGTGCACACGTCATAATTCTGGTGTGGTTCCTTGGATGGGCAAAAAAAATGTAGAAAATAATATATTTGCTCCTGTAGCATTTTTGAACAATATTGTAGTCAGGGAAGATTTCTTATGAAATAAAATGTGTGGAGTAAAAATGTATTTCATTTTCACTTCTTTTCTATTAGATTTGTGTAGGTATAAGTTGAGTGCAGGCGGACCACTGAAATAATGTCACACAGATCCAGTTGTCCGACACTGCAGGTGGAGAGACGATACAGGGCGAATTTATTTAGTGGGTGAGGGCCCTATACCACCCTGTTCTTTGTCTCTAACGACGGGGTGTGCGGTTAGGTATATTTTTTCAGGCCTTGTCTTCAAAACGTATAAATTCAGTAAACTATATTGGTCGCCGCACACTTTAGTTAGGTACCTTCTCACCCAACTCTTTTATTAACTATTAAAAAAGCATCCATATTTTGTTAGGAGGAAGATCCAACTCCCTAAAACTAGTATAGCAAGGAACATAATCTCTTACATTAGTATATTATCTATAAACATAACACAAGGTTGTTATTGGGTAGACATGTTGCGGTTAGACCTGCTCCACAGATCAGCAAAGGGAGGTCTGAAATAGCAAATCCGCTAAGGATTTTATGTAATGGTCCTACTGAGAATATATATATATTTATTTATTAATTTCTTAAGCTCTAAAATTACATTTTATACTCGCCAAACTAAATCGTTTAACGGCGAGATATTGAGAGTAGGGATTCCGATCTCTATTCAATTTTAACAAATATCGATCTTTTAGATCCCTTTTAGATGTTAAAAATTTACTAGTATGAGAATCGATCAATTTTCACCAGATCGATCTCATGAATTCAATATATTACCTACATCGATCTTAGAGGCTAAGCTTCGAATCGATACGAAAGATTGGGTTTTTGTCGTAGATTAGAAACCCTAATTCAGAATTTGAGAGACTACGTGTTTGACAGTAAGTAAATTATAGATATAACCTCGGATATTGTTTTCACTATAACATTGTTTCCAGATTACGAAATAACAAAATACTCACACAGTGGTTTTGAGAAATACCAATAGTTAATTTAATACACGAAACGTCATTGTACATCGCCTAACAAAAAAACAGAATGACAGGTCATCGAATTTATGGAAAGTGAGCATTCTTTTACTATTGCGTATTTCAATTTTCCTTAGTTTAGTTTGTAGCAATTACTTACACCGTACGAGAAAATGTAAACAAAGCCGATTTCTGCAAAATTTATTTCGTTCATCATATAAAACTCATCTTCATCTAGCCATCCATTAGCCTTTTGACGTCCACGGCTGGACATAGGCTTCCACAAGAGCGCGCCAGTACTAGCGGTTCTGTACTGACTGCATCCAACGGCTCCCTGCGGCCTGATACTACAAAAGAAACTTCAAAATAATGTTTAGATTTTGCTTAAAATATATTAGAGCGTGTTAAAATAGATCTATAACGTGATTAATGAACGTTTTTTGGAACACTAATGCAAAAACAAGCTTTCTTACCGATGAAATGTGATGTTCTTAATATTTTGTTCTGGTCGATTTTTGCAACTTAATATGCAACAGCAACCCATGTTTAATGTTCTTATCTCTTCTTTAGTTTACTTTCTCCAAAAATTATAACTCAATCACTAAACTTATACAATTTTTAATTCAAGATGTTACAAAATATCCATTGTTTGAATTCATATACCTAGTTAAGTGTATTGATTCCCACAACAGACCTCGCACACAAACAATATTCTAAAGTGATTCTTCGTATCATCTAACTAATCATCGCCAAAGTAATGACACCTATAATAAAGTTGAAGTCTTACAGCTAAATCTGAAACATGAATATGTTCACACGTATGAGCCACCCATGGTGCGACCAGATACACCACCCCACCTCTATTCAAGTATTATATAAGCTTTTGATATTGTATAAACAAGTTAGTCTTAAGTCAGTATTCAGTTAGCAAGTAACTTAAAATAAGTTGTATCTTTATAAATAAATTAAGTATTAATTAAAACAGTTTTTTAAAACTCACTTCAGCTCCCGCAGTGTTTGACTACCTACTCTTTGTTAAATTCTGCCTATTATGAAAGATAAGGCGACCAACTTTCAAAAATTGTGTGCCAGCTTAGACGAAGAATAATATAGACTCGCTACTATTTTGACATTAAGGATGAAGAAAAGGATGCACATACTAGGTTTTACCAAGAGTGAGAGAGACACAGGTATAAGTATATTTATCCTTTTCGCGTATGCGTTAGTTGTATTTGGACCCAATGAACTGGGTCCAAGCAATAAGGTGGCCAACCGTCCCCATCATCAGTATGTAAGCTTGTTTTTGTATTGACGTAAAAAAAACCTTTATAAATCACGTTATATACAATACTTTCTAACATTTACGCGAATTTTACACATTTTGAAATAAAACTACGTTTACGGAATCTATCGCGTTTACTTGATTTTTATACTATCCCGTTTAGTGGTATTTTTTTTTTCGTGGTTTTTAGTCATAACAAAGAGGCACTTCAATTTTATTTATTTGTATAGTAGACATTAGAAACAGACACTTCAATTTTAAACATTTTGATCTGTATTTTAGCACTTGACATGCTCAGCTACTTTAAAGAAAAAAATATTTGTGAATGAGAAATAAGAGAACTTTAGTGCGAGCAGGAAACGAACCTGCGTCCCTTCCAATCTGGGGAAGTGCTCTAAGCCACTGAGCTACCGCACTGACCTTTCAGCCATACGGCCATACCCAATCTCCTCATCACATTTGTCTTTACGACCAACGTCACCTATCGGATGCATTTACATGCATTAATCCATTATAGTAAGTTTAATTTTGTAATTAAAATCCATATTTTTTTTTCTAATTTTTTATTTCGATTAAATTTCTGTTTTTCTGCAAAATCCGGTTTCATTCATATTTCTTTTAAGGTTTTGTGAATTTTAAGCCACATTTTAACCTGAATTTTAATACTAACTCAATAACTATTTATGTAATAGTTATTTTGTAATTTATGTTAAGTTTTCTGGCCTGATAAATCGTATTGAAAAACAGTATAATTGTCTGCCTTTGTGATGCAGCAGTAGTGTAAGCGACTGCTGATCATGACGTCTCGGGTTCGATCTCCGGGCCGGGCAATTTTAATGAGTTTTTTAGTAATAAGTAAAATTCGCAGTAGCAGCCCGGAGTTTGGGAATGTGCTCGGTAGACGGCAACAGGCTCGCCTATTTTACTGGGACTTAAAAATTGCTGGCGAATCGTGGATATGTATTGCACCTCAGACTTTTTTTTTTTTTGTTTAGGCGGGAAAAAATGTTCCTAACCGCACACCCCGTCGCTCGGGGCAACGAACAGGGTAGTGTGGGGCCTTCACCCACTAAAGAAACCCGCCGTGTACCGTCTCTCCGCCTTTATTGGCGGGCCACTGGAACTATGTTACATTCCTTCGGTGGTAATGCACCTCAGCCTACCACTTCGGGAAAATAGGCGTGATGCTATGCTATGTACAATTTTCCGAGTCACATAACACAGAAACGGCCGTTTTATATATTTTTGTATGTCATATTTTATGTTTGATATTTTATATGTTTGATATTTTTTATTTTTGATATTTCATGTTTGATATTTTATACATAAATATTTTAACAATTAAGAAATCCTAATTAAAATTGTCTTTTATTACATGGTAGAGCTAAAAGAAATTAACCAAAAAGCTTACTTTTTAAAACTCGATATCGATAAGAATTTTTAAATCAATCGATATCGATAATATATTCCTTTGAAAGGGCCGCACTACTTGACATTCCTTCTGTCAAATAAATTTTAGTTTGTCATTGACCTAAAGGTGGTAGTTACCAGGTCATCGGCACCGCTTGCCATAATAAAGAATGAAGAAACTTCTTTTATAAAAGTAGTTATGTCTCATAAAGTTTTAGAACTGTATAGTGGAATTGGTGGTATGCATTGCGCATGGAATGGTAAGTCAAGTAATATGATAGATGAGTTGCAACCAGTATTGATATTATAATACTGATTACAAGGCTAAATTTTATAAAAATTCTTATTAAAAGATATCTGCAGCAGTAAAACTCTTATTACTCCTAAACTGAAGGTTCCATGATTTAATCTAAAAGATGCAAATAAAATATACTTACTATGGCCATGAAAATCATTGATAGGTATTTTAAAGCTTTGCTCATTTAAATAATTGTCATAATAATTTTGATATTTTCAGCATCGGGTCTACAGGGAGAAATTGTTGCTGCTGTTGACATTAACACAGTAGCAAATGGAGTTTACCGGCACAATTTTCCAAAAACAAATTTATTAAATAAAAATATTCAGTCGGTATCAGTTAAAGATATAAACAAATTAAATGTCAACACAATACTTATGTCTCCTCCGTGCCAACCTTTTACTAGAAATGGAAAATATTTAGATAACAGTGACCCCAGAACAGACTCATTTTTATATTTTCTGAATATTTTAGACCAGTTAGATAGTATTGAGTATATTCTAATGGAGAATGTGAAAGGATTTGAAATCTCAACTGTGAGAAAAATGTTCATTGAAAAATTGAGAGAGTGTGGGTTTGAATATCAAGAGTTTTTACTGTGTCCATCTACTATTGGAGTGCCTAATTCTAGATTAAGATATTATTGCACAGCTAGAAGAAGTACTTTAATGTGGCCTTTCAAAAGGAAAGATGAAGTAGTAAGTATTATATTAGGTGTTTTAACAAGCACATGGTTTGGCAAAAGATTGATTACTCAATGTATATCTTGAATTATTAAAAAAATGGTAGGGTCTATTATATCAAAGATAATATTAAAAAAAAATTACAATAATAAATTATCTAGGTACATTTCCAAACTGGCTAAAGATTTTTCTGTAAAAATGTTATAAAAGTTATCATCTACTTAGGTCATTGTTTTTTTTCTCAATTACAGATTTATAATCTACAAACAGTTTATGGAGAGCCACATTCTTTGGAATCAATCTTAGAAAACAGTGTTTCTGAAGATTTTTTAGTACCAGACAAGAAACTCAAATGTGCAAATATTTTAGATATATGTTATAAGGATTCAAAAAGTTCAAATTGCTTTACAAAAGCTTATACACATTATATTGAAGGCATGGGTTCTGTATACACTGACAGGGATCCAGACATGGTAAAAGAATGTTTAAAGAGGGCCAATCTCCATGCAGTTGGAAGTACTGACTTCATTGAGTCCTTAAAACAGTTAAAACTACGGTATTTTACTCCAAAAGAGGTTTTAAGACTAATGGAATTCCCAGAAAATTATAATTTTCCTCAAAATGTTACTTTAAAACAGTGTTATCGGTTATTAGGTAACAGTGTTAATGTAAAAGTAATAAGTGAATTATTGAAAATACTATTTCAGTAATATATTAAGTAATTTGATTAACATAATTAACCTACAAACTATGCAGGACTCAGGCGGGTGCAATGTGGTCACACATGACACAGTTAACGCCACAATTCATCATATTTACTTTGATCATTCCTTATTATCGGTGCGGCTCCGGGCGCCAAAAGTATGGGCGTCGGGGGCAGCGCCGTCCACCTCTTGCCCGACTCTTGCCGGTGAAGGCTTATAGGTGCCAGAGGCAGCCTCAGCAGTAGACTGCCGTTTCGTATGCATTTCTGTTTACTTTCAGGGATACCACATCTTTTATATATTTTTAAAGGAGAAATAACTATCTAAATGATATTCCCCTTTCAAATAGTTAAATTTATTTTCCTTTACCACTGAGTTGCCCTTCCTGAGTCGTAGAGTACCATTTTCACCATTTTTTTTTTGTTTTACAAATCTCAATGTTATTTATTGCTTGTTTCATAACGTTCGGACACTTAGGACCACAGAACTGGAAGAGGAATTGAGCTGAGTCCATAGGACTGGAGGGAATGTTTTATGCTGGCGTTCTCGGGACGACGTTCCTGAGTTGAAGACCTCAGCAGGCCTTCCCAACTAATGGGTCTAAAAATGAACATGTTCAAGATAAAAGTAATGTGCCTATGTATAATGCCCACGTCATTGCATGGAATGCTATTGTATACCTACTTGGGAGAAACAGACCAGTTATCCTTTTATTGATTAAAAAAACATAGTTCTGTACAACGAAGATCTGTGACCAATATGTACCAATATCAGGCAACAATGATGACATACGTAACAACACTAAATACTGGCCTTGTATCAAGGCTCAAAGGCGCTCAGCGTGCCATGGAACGAACTGTGCTCGGTATTCTATGTGATCGAATCCGTAATACGGAGATCCATAGGAGAATGGGGGTAACCTACAAAGCCTACCGGGTTGGTATGCTGTATTAACGAATGTGCAGGTTACATCGCCCGTATGCGATTGATCTCTTGCAATTAGTATTTGTTGTGATATTTTTTCTGTACTACGAGGGTGGCAAACATGCATATGGACCACCTGATGGTAAGCGGTTACCATAGCCTATAGACTAACAACACGAGAGGCATCACTCGCGCGTCGCCATCTCCAAGGAAAGGGATAGTAGGCGGATAGAAGGGATAATAAGGAGAGGATAGTGGGTTTAGGCCTACGGCGCCCCCTCGCTCACCATATGAAACAACGATAGGAGTAACTATCGTTGTTTTTTTTTAGTGTGGTAGGTACCTACTTTCCCGGTCAAGCTAGTCCTATGCTGGGATAAGCATGGTTCTACCACTACCATTTACCAAATATGACTTGTAATTAAACGAGGAGAGCAGGTGTTTTTGATGTGAAACATCTAATGCGGAGGGAGGGTAAAATCTTCTGTTAGCGTGGCGACGCTTTTATTTTACTTGTCCCGTTTAAATCTTGTAAGTTAAATTTGACACACTTCCCGGTTTCCCATTGAGCCGAAATTTTACACACATATGTATATCGCGTGACAATGCAATATTATGATGACATGAGCTGATCTGATGATGGAGTTGGAAGGTGGACATAGGAACTCTATAATGAAACGGCGCAAACCCATCGAGTTTGGGCTCGTTTGATACATCTTGACGAGTACTTTGTCTCTAGGTGGTATCCAGGGTCTGGTGATGGAGCTAGAAGGTGACTATAGGAACATTGAGTTTGGGCTCGTATGATTCGCCTTGAAGAGTACTTTGCCTTTAAATGATATCTAAGGTCTGATGAGGAGCTGGAAGGTGACCACAGCAACTCTGTAATGAAACAACGCAACCCTATCGAGTTTATACTCGTTTGATTCGTCTTGAGGAGTACTTTGTCAAGATAACTTAAAGCGATGATAACTTGATATAAGATCATTATACTTATATATATTTTTACAAAATAATTTCGATGTTTCACATCTGGTAGACGTCCCACGACGTCTAGTTTTTTATAATTTTTTTTAAGTAACGATTTAACGGGTGCCAAACTTGATCTAGCTCCAACTTCCGGCACTGCTTATTATAAATAAGTAGATCTGAGTAACCACGATCTAGAAATAATCAAATTGATTTCAAAAATAGTAGTTAATTATGTTTTCAATTGTATTTCTCAAAAGTTTTAGCCTATCTTTCGCTCTACACATTGGGCCAAGGGGCTGGGCCAGTAAGTAGGGTCAAAATATCGGATTTTGTTTACACATTGGCGTAGGTACTGATCATTCTGCGTTGGCGTTTCGATAAAGATGGATGTGGAACCTCTTGCAGCCGCGGCAATTTATTTGTAGTTTTTTTTCTACCTTTTTTCTGTCCCAATATTGGGCACTGTCTCTCATGATAAGAGGAATTACGCCCACCACGATGCCGTCGAGAAAATCTCGCGGACATGTAGGTTATTCCTCACGATGCTTTCCTTCGCCCAGCAGTGATATATAGGAAGTAAATACCACATAACTTCAAAAAGTCAACAGGTGTGTGCCAAAGTACAGTATAATGCTCCAGAATGTGGCACCTTTTATCATAGTTTTAGGAAGGCAACTCGAGCAAAATTACAATCTTTAACTACGTTATTTCGTAACAGGAGATCGCTTTAGAAGTTTTGAAGCATTATTTATTCTAAACTTCTCAAACTATTTTCGAAATAGTGCGTGAGACGTGTAGTCATGATAATGGTTGTAAGGACGAAGTTAAGGTACATACGTAGTCATAGGTTTATGAACACTCAATATTTAAGTTTTATTTCAAAACAAAACAAGAAAACTATTTGTCGTTATTATAGTCCTAAAATTAATGCAGCGACGTCCGCTACGCACGATGTCTGTAGCAAAGACTACCTTTCATTTCACCTTTGTATACTGGAAGTGTGTCCGCAAAAGCGAAGGTCACCGCGATAAAATCCTTTGATGTGCGAGAGCTTACCGACTAGGGAGCCTGCGGGCTTTGCCCGTAGTGCCGAACTAACTAAACGGGTATTTAGCTACAGACTAACTACTAAACGGGTATTACAGACATCGCGATAACGAAGATAATCTTCTCTTGTAATTAAAAAAGTAGGTAGGTACATCCCGATCTCAGACTAACTAAAAAATATAGACGGATCATTACAAACAATCCAGTGAAGCCAAATAAAACAATGCCAAACTAGTAATTATACGCGATCACGCACACATACTAACAAAACCATACCATTACGAAGTGACATAAACCACAAGTGTTACCAGAGTATGATTTAAAATTACCTGAAATGAGGATTTCGTACGTACGTTACTTATATGAATATGTCGTCTTCTATAATCATATTCCAAGAAATCGTATAATATTCCCTATAGGATTACATTATACTTTTACTATTCCTTAATGTTTTAAATATTGAACTTTTAAACAATTTATATACGAGGGGTGATCCAAAAGTAATGATAATTGGTTACTTTCGCTAGCCTATACACTCACTACGTCAGCCTAAAAAAATCATATAAATAGGTCAGGATTTCCGGGAGATACATTCATTTGAATACGAACTGTCGAAGAGATAACATCAACATGGAGAAAAACGAAATTAGAGCTGTGATCAAGTACCTCTGTTTGAAAAAAATGTCTACAAAAGACATACACTGTGACTTGGTGGAAACATTGGGGGACTCTGCTCCTCCATATTCTACAGTTGCACGCTGGGCCAAGGAGTTTAAGCTGGGCAGAACATCCACTGAAGATGAACATCGCGAAGGACGCCCATCCACGTCCCTCACAGAAGACAACGTGAAAAAAGTCGAAGATGTTGTGTTGGCAGATCGAAGAGTGACCATCAGGCATGTAGCTGAGGCCACAGGGATCTCATATGGAAGCGTTCAAAGAATCATTTCGAACGAGTTGCGTATGAAAAAGGTCTCTGCGCGTTGGGTTCCCAGAATGTTAACCGACGAGCAAAAGAAAAAACGAGTTGACATTTCGAGGGTCAATCTCGAAAAGTTCCAAGCAGATAAAGAAAATTTTTTGTTACGTTTTGTGACTATGGACGAGAACTGGATCCACCATTTTGATCCTGAAACAAAAAAACAATCGATGACTTGGAAGCGAGCCTCCTCACCGACGCCAAAGAAATTCAGTCTCAAGTTCGGCGGGAAACGTCTGTTTTTTGGGACGCTAAAGGAATAATTTTGGTGGAATATTTGGAAAAGGGAGCCACTATTACGGGCTCTTACTACGCAGACCAAATAAAAAGATTACGGGAGGCCATTAAGGAAAAAAGACGCGGCAAACTGCGAGCTGGAGTGCTGTTTCACCAAGACAACGCACCGGCTCACAAAGCCGCAGTTGCGATGGCTGCCATTCAAGAAACGGGATTCGAACTGGTCGAACACCCTCCCTATTCGCCAGATCTGGCTCCTAGTGACTTTTACCTCTTTCCTCGGCTCAAGGAACACCTCCGAGGCAAGAAATTTGAAGACTAGCGAAGTTATGGCCGCTGTTGAGGCGTTTTGGGAGAGTCAAGAAAAGGAATTTTTTTCAAAGGGAATCCTGGGTTTAGAAAAAAGATGGACTAAATGTATTGATTTGTTAGGAGACTATGTAGAAAAATAAATTATTATTTTAACTTTAATTACCGTGTTTTATTTTCATTATCATTACTTTTGGATCACCCCTCGTACATAATAAAATTATAGGGATTATTTCTTTCCAGTGACAACACTTTCACGCACATATCTTTAAAAAAGTTCACTTTTTAGTAGCGAGCGCGGTGTCTTCATTTTTTTGTTAGTCTGAGAATGTCAGTTTTACAATTCATTTTTATACAGAACAGAAAATGTATCACAATATGTAAATAGTAACGCTAATACAGGAAATTTAAAGAATTAAACTCTTAAACTGGATCCATTTCAATATTTTTTTGTGTAGGTATGTTCAAGTGGATACAAGGATGGTTAGGTTTACAATTGGACCTGATAAGTGGCGCTGTGACAGAGCTGTAGGATTTTTTATTCAATTTATTCTATAGTATAACATACCTATTAGATTTTCACACACCAACAACCTCATTTTAATTTTATGAAATAATATCCTTAGTAGCTGAAATAAATTACTTCAGGCCAGTCTGGTACTCAAGCAGGGATTTTGTTTTTAGGTTTATTCGAATAGCCCTAATTAACATATTGTAGATAGTGGTGATTTCTGTTGTTTCGATTTTGATTTTACATTGAATTCCATATCTAACATTAGGTATATGGATTCAATTAATAGAACCATTACTAAGAACTTGTCTTGCTCGTTGTTTCACTCGATAATTTAGGACTCTGAGCCGCAACATGACCGCTATTGATGATGCTGCACCAATCACGAATGACCATATTGTGAACTTCCAATATGCTCTCTCTTCTAGGTAAGCCACTCTGTCACAGCTAAATATGTAAAACAATATAAATTAATTGTATGTGTAACTACTTTGACTATTTATTAATAATCTTTTTATATCTTGCTTTAACGCATTGCATTCGTAAAAAAATTAAGCAATGAAACCAATAGTTTTAAAGAAATTTAGTTATTTGCATAACTCGTAAAAGGGAAAGAAATACTGCTGCAAAGTAATAAATTAGATCTTCTTCTGATATTTAGAACTTCATTACAACCAAAATGATATCATAGCAACCTTTTTTACATTAAATTTAGTATGTATTAAATTTTCGTATTGAGACTATCATGTGATTGACATTTATTGATTTTAATTTTTATATATATATATGATAGGGTATACCAATGTTTGAATTTACATCAGATATATTATACTTGGTCTCCCTGTGCAAGCTGGAAGAAATGTTTGCTAGATCTATCAAGAAATGTCAGGTCTTTTATGAGTTAATTTCAATTTAACATACTCATAATTCCAATTAAGTCATACCTTCTAGTGACTGTTTCTCCATTCTCACATTTTAATATTTCTTTGAAGCTTGTGTGTATGCAAACGCCTATGCTCTTACTTCTTATTTCAAAATCTAGAAAATTAAGATTTTAATATTAAGCGTCTTCTTCCAAAATAGTTCAATAAAGGAGGAGTTATGTATTCAGGCTCTACTTAGTTTTGGTTTCTTTGAGATTTTTTGACTTGGGATTTACTTTTATGGGATTGGTTCTTCTAATAATCTTTAGTCTTACAGAACTAATGCATCTCATCATTCAATTGCCACTTACCACCAAGGAGAGTGTAGACACATACTTTCATGCACTGAGTAAAAGATTTGCCTTTCTGTTCTCTTAGGAGGTTACTTTTAATACAACAATTCTTATTAAAACAAAAGATAAAATAAGTACTTATTATGAATCCTCTAAAATATTTTAGTAAATTGTAAGTTCTATAGTATAATATAGTTAGGCGAAAATTAGCGCTAGGCGGTTAGGCAGTGCGTGCCGGGAACTCGTTGACACCGCTGCGCGCTCGCCCTGATGATGAGCATCGAATATGCTCGGAACCCGGATCGACTAAATCGATCCTCAACGTGAGTTATTTCCCGTGATATATTTCTAATATCATGAGTGTTAAAAATAGTGTTTGTCTTGATATGTGTGTATATATTATTTTACAAGTGCAATATATGATAAATAGACATTTTAAGTTTCAAAAATCAGTTATTCATTGTGAAGCGAGAGCATAAAATAATACCCACAACGCTTCGGTTATGAGGCGTGCAAAAGGTCAGTCAGTATTCAACTGTGGTTTCATTTATTACACTGGCGATGAGTATTATTAATATTTCGAGGATCTACGCGTTTTTAATAAGTCCGATAGTAATTGGTAATCGACAGTGCTAGTTTAATCGCGTAATTGTTTCGGTAAGTAAGGTTTTCGTGATGCCAATAGTAAAAATCGAACGGTTTGATCTAACATCTAAAAACAGTGGCCGGCGTATATACGACGCGTTAACCAGGTCTATGTGTTGAACAAAATCAAAGCGGAGTTAAAAGTGCCGATATTGATAACCGTAGTGAGTTAACCTTTTTTTTTTTTTGTTTAGGCTGGAAAAAATGTTCCTAACCGCACACCCCGTCGCTCGGGGCAACGAACAGGGTAGTGTGGGGCCTTCACCCACTAAAGAAACCCGCCGTGTACCGTCTCTCCGCCTTTATTGACGGGCCACTGGAACTATGTTACATTCCTTCGGTGGTCCGCCGGCGGCTTACCCTTTCGGGTACCCTCATCTGAGCAACGCATCCGTACACGGAGCGTCGCACCTTCGCGGGAGGCCTTGCGGGTGGCGGACGTTCCCCGGTCCATCCACCCGCAGCCCCAGCTAGGGCGGCATTAGGCGCAAATATTCACGCCTGCGCCGCCCCAGTCGCTGGCGGCGGTTTGGGTCTGCGGAAGGATTAGCCTCCCTGGCCCTCTCCGCCACTTCCTTCCGCGAGATGACCTCCTCGCAGAAGGCAGCGACCGCGGCCCAATTCCTGTCGCTGCCAAGCATCGCTCTGACGACGCTCGGCAGCGAGAGGTCCCCCCCTATTGCTGCGACAAGTTCACGACGCTGCTCGGCCCAAGCCGGGCACGACTCGAGCGTGTGCTGCGCCGTGTCCTCGTCGCAGCCGCAATGGTGACAGCCCGGAGTCGCTTCCCTCCTTGCGACAATGTGCAGATATCTGCCGAAGCAACCGTGCCCCGACAGCACCTGCACCAGTCGGAAGGTAAGGACTCCGTGCCGTCGCCCTGCCCACTCTTCCAGCACTGGCTGGAGCGCCCCTACGGTCCAAAGACCGGCCCGGGGCGCCTCCAGCCGCGCCCTCCAGTTGGCCATGGCAGCTCGGCGGGTGTCGCCCTGTCATCTGGCCACCACGCTGGGTGGGGGACGTCCACCCCCCTCCCGCTCTTGCGACGCCCGCCGGTACACCTCGGCGAGCACCTCCGCCTCCAAGTCCCACGGAGGGGTTCCGGCACGCAGGCCGCCTCCGTCGACACCGTTCGGTATCCACGTATGACCCTGGACGCGACGACTCTCTGTGGCCTCCACAGAAGAGCCCTGTTTAGTGCGTCCAGGGACTCCGCCCACACGGGTGCGCCGTACAGCGCCATCGACCGGACCACCCCCGCGTAAAGCCGTCGACACGCATTGTTGGGTCCGCCCATATTCGGCATGAGCCGTGCAAGGGCGGACGCCGCACCGACGAGCCTCGGAGACAGTTGACGGAAGTGCTCGCGAAAGCGCCACCGCCCGTCCAGCACCAGGCCCAGATACTTAATCCGGGCCTGCACTCCAATTCGGACCCCGTCCACCGTGATCGAGGCGCCAGCAGGTGGCCGACGTCGGGGCCCATGGAAAAGCAGGGCCTCCGACTTGTCCAGGGCCACCCTAAGCCCCAGCGCCCCGATCCTCCTGACCACCTCCGAGGTCCCTAAGGTGGCCAGGAACGCCGCTTCCTCAAAGTTTCCGCCCCGGGCCACGACCAGCGTGTCATCCGCATAGCAGATGACCGCCAGCCCGGGAGGGAGCCGACAGCGTAGCACCCAGTCGTAACCGATGTCCCACAGGAGCGGCCCTAGAACCGAACCCTGCGGGACACCGCACGACATAGGTCTCCTCACAACGTCCCCTATGCGGCTCTCATAGAGAACGCTGCGGCCCTCAAGATAGTCTGCCACTAGCCGCCTCAGGTATGCAGGCACCCCGTGATACCGGAGCGCCTCCCTGATACAGCTGAATGGCAGACTATTGAATGCGTTGGCGATATCAAGCGACACCGCCAACAGCACTCCACCGCCGACGACGACTGCCGTGGCCGCGGCTTTCAGGCGCATGATTGCGCCGACCGTCGAACGACCAGTCCGAAAACCGAATTGGGCGTCCGACAGGTCAGGTTCGACGTCGCGCAGGTGTAGTGAGTTAACCTACCTATAATTTAATGTTCGACTTATGTGCTCGCGATAATCCGGAAGATAAAACGTTTGATCAATTAGTAGAATTAGTAAAGGCAAACCTTGAGCCACAACGGTCGGATATTGCCGAACTCCGTATTTTTCCGACAGAGGAGGCAAAAGCCTGGCGGATCGTTAACATCGTATTTACAAAATCTGAAGCATCTCGCAGTAACTTGCAAGTTTGGGAGTCGTCTCGAGGAGGACAGATCAATTTGTATCGGGCCTAGCGAGTGAAGTGATGAGGTCTCGTATTTTTGCGAAGAGGTCAATAGACTACAGGAAAGCGGTGGAGTAAATAACCGGCGGCGGTACGGCCGCGATAGCGGGCGTGACCGGCGTCGACGCCGGCTCGGCCGACGAGTTGCATGTGGTGCGTGCGAGGCGAAGTGGTGCAGGGCGGCAGGTCGCCGCTCGGGCGTTTTCCAACTGCCTCGGTGGTGTAGCGGTAGTGTATGCGACTGCTAATCATGAGGCCTCGGGTTCAATCCCCGGGTCGGGCAATGTTATTGAGCTTTTTCCTAAAAAGGAAAATTCTCAGTAGCAGCCCGGAGTTTGGAAAAGTGCCCGGTAGACGTCAATAGGCTCGCCCCCTATTATGTGGGACTGAAACATAGCTGGCGAATCGTGGGTTAGGATACACCTCTGCCTACCCCTTCAAGGAATACAGGCGTGATGCTATGTTCTATGTTTTTTGCTGTCAGTAAATGTGTGACCATTCTTCCTTTCTTTCTACACAGCTCATTATTGATACCACCACTGGAACCCTTTCCTCCCTTATTAATGAAAATTATTTACCTGAACAAGGATGGCATTCACTAACAATTGTGTATTTTTGATGCTGCCAACATGTGGAGTTATTTTCTGTGGGGAAGGTCTTGTTCTTCATTCTATGGCTGCCAGACAGAGAATCCGCTAAATGAGACTCTACTATCAGCACCACTATTGTCAATCTGCAAAATACAATATTTTAATAATTTCTTCTAAATCTTGTCAATTGTGTTCCAACCCAGTCTAAACTGTGAATGTTTATATACTTTGAAGGTTCTTAGTTAAAGTATAGTTATTAATGTGTTACCCTGGCCTGGTTTGGCCGCTGTAGTTAATAATAACAACACTGCACATGTTGTGTACCGAGTAATTATGTGCGGAGAGATGGCACATTACGAGGTTTTTTACGCATCCAAAGCATGATCACCTTTTCATTGAATGCTAAGAAACTTAATTATTGAGCTTGCATGATATTCACTTAAATTATTATCCAAAATAATGTAGCTGAACTGAAGGTTAAAATTACAAAAGTTAAGAAGTCTAATATAAACTAAAAGTAATAAGCCAACAATGTCACTTACAATCCTAAACACACTGTTCCAAATAACATGCATCGTTTTGAACAAGTTTCAATCATTTTAGATCAACGACGCTATACTTTTACTATTATTTCCCCTTTGCTGAGGTTATTATCAAACACTAGAATCACTAGATTTATAATAGTTTTAATATATTTACATAAAAAATCTAAACATCTTTGTTTTTATTCAATTCATTCCAATTCATCACAGAGTACATTTTTTGGGTATTGTAATCTTTGATACATTTTTTTTTTCTTTTTTATGGCAATGGTTAATAAACATTAATGCCAGCTTCACGTTTTAACACTTTAGTCTACAAGTAATTTGAATTTAGATAACATATTATATACGGTCTTGTAACAATAAGCATTATTAAGAACTACGAGCTAATAATAAGATGATATATCTACAGGTGAATGGTAAAATGACTAGGCTTAGTTAATAATAATTATGTAGGTTTATCTCAGGTGTTAAGAGTTTAATATTATTTAAGTCTATAAAAGATGATATGATATTAATTGTTGTCAGATTTAAGTTACCTAAAATGTTGTCTATATGTATAGGGAGAGGGAAATCATGATTTATAAGTGATTCAAATAGTTACTTATGATCAAATTTTATGCAGGCGAAAAAGATGTGATTTAAATCACCTATGTCCACGCCGCATTCACAGAGAGAAGTGTCTCCGACTCTGATCTTCCCCAGGTGTACACCAGAACAGCAATGTCCAAATCTCATTCGCGAAATTATCGAGACGATTTTCCTGTTACACTTAAATTTGGAGAACTACGGTTTAAGTACAATTTCCGATTGATATTTAGCAAAATTAGTGCTTGTTCTTTTATTTATAATAGACCATCTTTTTGACCATCTATCCTTTAAGTAACGAATGGGCAGATGAAGGACGTCTTGAGGATAATTTTTAAAGGGGACTTTATCACCACAAATTATCGACTCTCTTGCAATTCTATCAAACGTTTCATTGCCCAAGATGCCGCTGTGACTTGGAACCCAGACTAAGTGGACAATATAATTTAGCACAGAACATTTTAATAATAATTCTTTCGATTTAAGAGTCAACCAGTTTCTGGAAGTAATTTTGAAAGGGTTACTCAAAAGAGACTGGAGTGCAATTAATGAATCCGAAAATATTACAGTTTTAACCAGTTTAAATAGGATAATATAGTTAATAGCCTCCATAATTCCTCTACATTCGCCAGTAAAAACTGACGTTTCAGGAGGACATTTTATTTTTTGTACAATATTATAATTTTGGTGGAAAAGACCAAACCCCAACACATCCATCTTGATTTAATTTGGATGCATCAGTGAAGATCAGATGCCACCCATGCCAATGTTTATCTAATAAATCAAGAAACTCTTTATTATTGAAGGGGCCATCTTTATTTAAATTTAAGTTAAAATGGATTATAGGTTTAAATATAATAGACTCAAAACTAAAATCGAACAGGGGTAGTTTATCAGTTCTATGAGTTGGGAATTTCAAGTTTTGTATTTGCGAGTAACTTGCAACCAAACAGGGATATTTTTTGTGGTTTCAATAGGGTAAAGTAATATAAGAATACAAAAGTTGCAATTTAGGAAGAAGAGGATGTGAGGAGTACTGAAACGTGCGAAATAAGAACGTATCGGACAAATATTTTCACCTTAAATCCAAAGGGGGGTCGGCGCACTCCACTTGCATGGCACTTTTAGGAGTCGACCTCATTGCGCCTAATATTATACGGAGAGCTCTAGTTTGAATGCGGTCGAGGGTGTTAACAGCTCTTCTATTTGCTGGTTCGAAAAGAAACGACCCATAATCCATTACTCGACGAATGATAGCGTTATATAATAATTTTAAATAAAAGGGATGGGCTCCCCACCAAATGCCAGCTAAACATCTTAATGTGTTGAGGTTTTTTTCGCATCTAATAACAATATAATTTAAATGAGAGGAGAAGTTTAATTTAGTGTCCAGGATAAGTCCTAAAAATTTTTTTTCATTTTCTACAGGTAATCTCGTTTCATTAAAGTAAATATTAAGTCTGGGTCTTAAGCGTTTTCTTGTAAATAAAACCACAGAACTCTTTAGAGGAGCTATATCAAAACCATTATTATTTATCCAAATATTTAGAGATTGAAGAACTTGTGATGTTTTATGAGCAGAATCTATAGGATTACGAGCTGCTGTATACAAACACAAGTCATCGGCATATTGTAAAATACGGCAATATGGAGTTACAAATTGATTTAAATCATATGTATAAATGTTAAAAAGAATGGGGCTTAATACTGCGCCTTGGGGAATACCCTTGTATAGAGATCTAGAGGTAACAATTTCATTATCAACCCTGAGATGTACTGTACGATCACTAAATAAATTAATAATAAAGTTTATAATTTTCTTTGGAATGGACATGAATTCCATCTTGTCTTTAAGTATGGAGAGGATTACATTGTCATATGCTGAACACAGATCTAGGAATGTCGCGACAGTGGATTCGTTTCTGGAAAAGGAGAGCCGAATGTCAGTAATAAGGACAGACAAACTATCCAGAGTTCCTTTACCTTTTCTAAATCCATATTGCGAATTAGGAAGAAGATGCCTACTCTCAATGAACCATTCTACTCGATTTTTAATAAGGTGTTCCACAACTTTTATCAGAGTGGAGGACAAAGCGATAGGGCGGTAATAAGCTGGGTTTTCAGCGTCTTTACCAGGCTTCAAAATTGGAATGATAATTTGAGTTTTCAGTGGGGTCGGAACATATCCTAAATTAACCATCAAGTTTATCAGTTCAAGGTAGTAATTTAGAGTTACGTTGTTAGCATTAGACAAGAAAGAATATGGGATGCCATCTAGGCCTGGGGAAGAGTCTTTAAGAGAAGAGAGGACAAGGAGAAGTTCTTGTAAAGAAAAGGGGGCAAAATGGTCATCTTGGATAAATAAATTATTTAAATTGAATAATGTAATAATAGCATCAGGGACAGAAGGGGGAGCCAATCTATCCATAAAAAAATCATAGAATCTTTTGCATTTAGGTAGTAGAGGGGAGGTATCCTTGAAAGATCCCCGAAACCGACGGATTGATTTCCAAATAGAAATAGCATTGGTATTAGGAGAAATAGAAGAGCAAAATTGTTTCCAGCTCTCCACCTTTTTGGAGCGTAAAATACGTTTTGTATCAGACATCATTTTGGAAAGATAAGTGAAGTTTTCATTTGTCATGTTCTTGCGGTATAATGTTTCAGCCATCTTCCTTCTTGTAACAGCAATTTGGCATTCTTTATCCCACCATGGTGGTGATCTATGTTTCGTGTTTATTGTATTCACAGGAAATGACTGCTTAGTAGCAGAATGAATATGATTTATGAGTGCCTGCAGGCAGGATTCTATATTTTGTGGAAGAACTGGAGGAAGCGTAGAAGATTGTTCTAAAATGGAAGAGAATTTAGACCAAGCCTTATTATCCATTATATTAGGAACTTTATAATGTAACAATGATTTATATGGGGTAGATAAAATTTTAGAAAAGGGGAGGTCATAGATAATAGGAAAATGATCACTGCCGAAAGTTGACGTTAAAGTATCCCATGACATAGCGGGAGCTAGGTTCGCTGATGCCAAAGTTAGGTCAACAGCACTTATCATATGAGTACATTTGTATCAAAGAGTAGAATAATCTAAAAGCATCGAGCTCATAATAAGGGGGAGGGGGAGAGGAAATGACTACAAATTTACCGAGCCAAGTCTTTGAAATCCAAAAATGCCGGAATTTCCGCTAGGGAAGCGCGTAAAAAATATCGATATCGATACTTCAGTCCTTCAAGCGATCTATAAATTTTTGGGTGGACAAAGGTTTTTTTAATTGCGTAAATCTTTATGCACCTGTACCTATAATTATATCTATGTGTGTCAAATTGCAACCCAATCCATTTAGTCATATGAGCTAGTGGTTGATAGATCAATCAGGCATGCCTTCTTTTTAAACAAACAGAAAATTAAGGGCATAACACTCTATTGAATAGATTTGGGTTGTAAAAACCATAAAGAAATAAATCATAATTTAATCCTGGGTATAGTCGTTCATTCTAAGTCCAAACATACCTATATAAGTTTGTGATGTGATGACATCAGGAGAAAAAGATTTGAAAGTGAGGTATTACGATAACTAAAAACAAGTATATAATAATATTTTATTCCATCCATCAGTCATTCGACGTCCACTGCTGTACATAACCACAATAAGCGGTCCTTTTTTTTGTTAACATGGTCCAAAACGCAAGTTTATGCACGTCACTGGGGTACCAACAGGATCCAAGGGGAGTGTCCAGCTTGATGTCATACAGGCTCGATAGTCATATAGTACCATGATAGCCCTAGATGATATTCATGATCTGGTAATGGAGCCACAATCCCATCAACTTTGGAATTTTTTGATTCTTTTTGACAAGTATTTCGGGCCTAGATGATGTCTAGGGCCTGATGATGATGATTTATGTCCATTTCCGTTATTGTACGCATGTTATAATTATACAAGCACGCATTAAAAAAGTTATAATCATTTTATTTCTACTCACAATTTTTTTTTTAAAGTAAATGCTTTGAGTGCTAGTAATAATACAATTTAAATGATTAATCAATTCGATAAATTAATAAAAAATATTTTATTTAATGGTATGCTGCTAAGCCACTGCTCACCACTTCATTCCGAGCACACAAAATTAATAAATGGACGGCTTCTTCCCACTATATGAAAATTTGTGACGAATAAGAATCACAAATTATTAGTGGTGGATGCTAGGTTGGAACCTAAATAGCGCAAATTAAATATTTTTAATATTTTCATTTTAAAAACAGTTTTATCATTAGATGTTACTTGTCATCTAGACTATTATGCAACTGGTTTTTTTGTGTAAATGTAGTCAACAATTATTCTGTTTGTATGTTGCTATATCATCTCACCGCCACCCTTAGGGGGCGGTCATTTATTAGGTTACTATTTTTTTTTAGTATCAATGCTTTATACCTGCAGAATGTAGGGGGTTCTGATTTATTTGTTTTTTTTATTAAACTTTCTCCATGTCTATATTTTGGATGAATTCTGTGAGGATTGTTTATATTAATAATTTAATATGGACACTGTAATGGTCGGCCGACATCCTCGGACCTGAACCTAGTTCGGGTACGGGGGCTCGGCAGGAAGAATCAGAACAGTGTCCCCAGAAGTTGAAACGTTCCGCCCTGTGTTTTCCAGCTCCTGGGGTTTCAAGTCAGGAATTTCAAAATTCATGTTTAAGTACGGTTCCTGGCTGCGCTCGAGATCCGGGCTACGGCCTACCGGGTTGCGGCTGCCCCACGGGTCCGGTTCCAGCGCCGGTTACGCCGGCTTCATCCGCCCTCTGGCATACATCTACGCGCCTCCCCCCCACAGTTGAGTACCCGTAGGTGACGGTCTTGGGGACAATCCCCTGAGTTGCGAACCACCCCCTGATTTTCCATTGCTCGCTTCTTTTTTTTAATTAAATTCGGAATCTGCATTTTTAAATAATTAATTAGTTTTGTAATTTTTCATTGTTAGGGATTTCCCCGTAACAATGTCTGACACAAAACACCTACTACACCACAAAAAATCAGAGGGTTGGAAACATTTCTGTTCATCTGTTTCCCCTAATATAAAAGCTTCATCCGTATGGAAATCAATTCGCCACTTTCGAGGAACTTTCAGAGACCCCTCGGCTCCATTTCCTAGATACAGAAGCTGCTATGAAGCTTTTATGAACAAATTAGCTCCTCCTATCCCAGATGCTAACATTAGACAAATAACATCAAGTTCAACAATTTGTAATGACATTTTCCTTCTCCCTAGAGGAATTACATCTCGTTCTTTCTTCCCTTAAGGACTCTTCTCCAGGTTTGGATGGTATTCCTTATTCGTTTATGACAAATGCAGATCAACAGACTCTAAATTATTACCTTGAAATGGTGAACTTAATGATTAATTTAGAATATATTCCAACTCCATTAAAGACCCAGGTAATCATACCCATTTTAAAACCTGGAAAAAATTAAGAAGTACCGTGTAATTATCACCCCATTGCCATGTCTTCAGTCCTGATAAAAATTGCAGAACACCTAATTAAAAATCGCCTCGAATGGTTCCTTGAAAGTGGAGACCTTCTACCCAACTCCCAATATGGGTTTAGAAAAGGTAAGGGAACCTTAGACAGCTTATCCATTCTTGTTACTGACATAAGGCTATCTTTCTCGAGGAATGAGTCCACTATTGCTACTTTGTTAGATTTATGCTCAGCATACGATAACCTGATTCTCCCCATACTCAAAAACAAGATTTAAAGGATTTCCATACCTACAAAAATCATTAATTTTATTATCAATCTGTTTACTGACCGTATAGTTCAACTTAGAGTTGATAATGATATAGTATGTACGAGATCTTTATACAAGGACCTGCCCCAAGGCTCCGTATTAAGTCCCCTTCTTTTTAACATTTACACCTACGATTTAAATAAAGGTGTTATACCATATTGTTGTATATTACAATATGCTGATGCCTTATGTTTATATTCTACAGATCAGAATGTAGTTAAGTCTACATATAATATAACACAAGCTCTTCAAGCCTTAAATTCTTGGTTGATTAATAATGGCTTAGATATAGCCCCTTTTAAAAGGTCCAGGGTGTTATTCACAAGGAAACGTCTAAAACCTAGAATTGATATATATTATAATAATACTAGAATACCAGTAACAAACGAAAAAAACATTCTAGGCCTTATATTAGATTAAACATTAAACTTTTCTTCACATTTAAACTTTGTAACTACCAAAGCTGAATAAAATCTGAACATATTAAGATGCTTGGCAGGTGTTTGGTGGGGTGCCCATCCTTTCTACTTAAAACTACTGTACAATGCTACAATCCGTGGTGTTATGGACTATGGCTCATTCCTTTTTGATCCAGCAAATAAAAGTGCTCTTAGCAGACTCAATAATATTCAAGCTAGAGCGCTTCGTATTATACTGGGTGCAATGAACCTCTAAATGTGCCATGCAGGTGGAATGTGCTGAACCTCCCTTGGACATAAGGAGGCAATACCTATCGGATATGTTCCTATTTCGTACATTCCAGTTCTCTTCACACCCAATTTTTCCATAATTACAGCTATTATATTCATATGTATCCCTACCTTATTGGCTCCACAAAAAATCCCCTGTCTAGTTACAAGTTACATAAAAATTCTAAATTTACGATTCCCAACCCATAGAACTAATAGAATACCACTGTTTGAATTTACTTTTGAAAGTATCCTATTTAAACCCATAATTCACTTTGACTTGAATCTAACTAAAGATGGTATCTTCAATAATAAACAGTTCCAGGATAGTACATAGACTCTGGAATGGGTGGCACCTTATATTTACCGATGTATCTAAGATGCACCAGGATGGATGTGTTGGGGTTGGACTACTACATCAAAATTATAATATTTTCCAGAAAATAAAATTTCCCCCTAAAACTTCAGTTTTCCTTGGAGAATGTAGGGGTATCATGGAAGCTATAAATTATATACTTTTATTTAAATTAAATAAGTCTGTAATCTTTGCTGATTCGCTAAGTGCACTACAAACCTTAATAGGTAACCCTTTTAAATCTTGCCCCAGAAACTGGCTGATCCTCAATTCCAAACAGTTATTACTGAAATGTTTTCTTCTAAATTATACTGTCCACTTAGCTTGGGTTCCAGGTCATAGTGGAATACTTGGCAATGACAAGGTAGATAGAATTGCTAAGGACTCTGTAATCTGTGGTGACAAAGTTGCTTTTAAAAATTATGCTCAAGATCTCCTTCTTCTTCCTAGTCGTGACTTACAAGCTAGATGGACAAAAAGATGGTGCATAACTAGTAAACGTTCAGGCACCAACTTCGCTAAGTACCAATCTGAGATTATACTTAAACCATGGTTTTCTAAATTCAAATGTAACAGGAGAATAGCTTCATCTATATCACGCATGAGATTTGGACATTGCTGTTCTCCTGTCCACCTTAACAAGATCAGGGTAAGGGACTCTTCCCTTTGTGAATGTGGGATTGACATAGGGGACTTGAACCATATATTTTTTTGCCTGCCCAAACTTCGACCATAGCCCATTATTTAAAGCACTCATCGACCATAATTTCTCACTCCCTGTACATATAGAAAACATCCTATGTAACTAAACCACTATAAATATCATATCACTTTTTTTAAACTTAAATAATATAAAACTTTGGTTTTTTAATTACTTTATATTTCATGTATACACCCATTGTTAACTTGTTCCTCATTGTTTTTACAGTACCTAAATATAAAATTTTCTGTTAGCTAGTAGTTAGATAATTAACTTTTTGTTTCAGAACTGTAAAACATCAAAATTCTAAAAGGCACCGAAAGTGTTGTATAGTAACAAAATAACGCGAAACTGGCAATAATTTTCTAAAACCTTTGCCAAAAAAACAAAAAAGAACAAAAAAAAGACATTAAAGTTAAATTAATTTGTGTGTACCGTTACTGTACTTGCAAATACTCTAATCGAGTGGACCAATAAAAAAAACAAAAAAGAAAAAAAAACGGCGCTGTTGCCATATGTACGGATTTGTCCGTACAGGTACGGAATTTGGAGTGTTACGTACGGACAAAAATTGCGTATTTCGGGTGTTGCATTGGATATGTGTACGGATATGTGTACGGATTTCCAATAATACATAAAACGTACACGTTTTCAAATACAACACCCGAAATTCCCTAAAACCACAGATTAGAATATATGTAGCCCAAAACAGATTCATCGATATTTTTTTCGCTCTATCGCATCCCTATAAAGAATTGTATTAAAAAAATAAAAAACGTACGTGATTGCCTGTGACGAGGAATTACCGTATGATCTTTCCTCTATGACTGACTGACAACGATGGCAATGGCATATTACATGGTTCGCGTTGATTACAGTAGTAAATGAAAGAGATAAATATATTACGCTTTATTGTGTTTCTAATAATGGATAATGATAGTTTCCAATTTAATTCTTTGCTCAATTGCGCAATACCTCATAGTCAGAAATTGTTTTCCTCGTACTGTAAGTTTCCTTACTCTGTGCGCAATACGCATTGTTTGTTTCCATGTTTCTGGTTATACGTATTTCTCTTTGGTTTTCCATTTTGAACTTGTTACGTTGAGTGTTTTTTTTGGATTATTTGTGTTGAGAAACCACTTTATTTCTGTAATTATGAGTGGACATACAAAGGAAGGCCGTAGAATGCAACATTTTAAAGAATAATGGTTTTATTTCTGCCGTGTGGGGCCAGCTTTAGAATTGTAATGGGAGTCGTAAGAGTGAACACCGGGGGAGGGGGCAGCAGCACTCCTTCGAGTATTAACAATATCCACTGCGATCACCAACCCTTCTGCAAGCCAAGCGCGGCGATTACGGCACTATCCCCCATTCTTGGGGAGGCCTATGGATGGATGGATGGTTTTATTTCGTATGGAGTTTTAGATACAATGCACGTACGGATTTTGTACGGATTTTGCTTTTGGATATACGGATTTTTAGTTCCTTCTAGACATGGGTCGTTGACGGTTTTTTCGTTAATGTAATTTAACGGTTAATCATCAATGGTCAACAGGTTAAAAAAACTGTTAAATAAATAACAGGTTTTGAATGTTCAGTATCAATTTTATGTAAACATTTTCAATTTCAATCATTGACACAACAGGTTAAAAAAAGCTGTTAAATTAATAACTGGTTTTGAATTTTCAACGTCAATTTATTCCGTTGATCCGTTAACGTAAATTAACAGTTTATATTTTCAACTGTTTTTTTTAACTGAATAAAAGTAAGTCTTGGGCGTTGACGTAAATTAAAAGCTAATATTTTCAACCTGTTTTTTCAATGATGATTAACAGTTAACCCGTTGACGAATGAAATGCCGTTGAAAAAAATAGTTTATTGATTCAACGATCAACTCTAGTTTCTTCCTAGTATGGCAACACTGGTGAACGGCGCCATGTTCTCCGCTAGGAGTAGTATTGTTCTGTGGCCATGTTTATTGAAAACGTAACGTACACTCGTACAATAATTAAACGGGAAGGAAAGTTGGTAGTGTTTTTATAAATAAGTTTAGCGAAAGTGCAATGCTTTAATCTTGACTTTTGTAATTCTATTTCTAGTGAGTTGTGTGATTTTTATTTTCCAGTGATAATTTTTAAATACTTTCAAAATGGCTTTGCCATCAGAAGTTCCTCGCTCTTTTCGTCTTTTCGTAACACATATAGACGGCGAGGGTCACTTTCTAAAAATTAGTGGGCAAGTTGATCATCAATCTTCGCTCATGATTGAAACTTTATTTGATGCGGCTCGTGATAAGTTAGAACAAGGTGTGGGAGCAGTGGCACCGGCCGCTATTCACGAAGGAGTTATTTGTGCCGCGAAATACAAAGATGGCACTTATTACAGAGCAAAAGTAATAAATACGTCCAGTTTGAACACAGGTATCGTCGGAGTACATTTCATAGACTATGGTAATAAGGATATTATCTCATTGAGTGCTATCCGATTTTTCGATAAGTATGATCCCATGTTCCTCCAGTTACGTGGTCAAGCTACAGAATATTACCTGTCTGGGGTTATGAGTCCTCACGGAAGGTGGGAGGAACCACTATTACTGAAACTTCAGAGTCTATTATGTTATGCTGAATACCCTGCAACTGTTGAAGTTCAAACAAGAACATTACCTATAATATCTGTACAATTCAAAGGAACTGATTTGTCCTCTCATCTTGTTTCCATCCGATTTGGTGTAGCTGTACCTACTGCAAAACAAGAGGGTTTACTTGTTCAACTGTCCACTGAAAACCAGCCTATGCCACACTGGCAGCAAAGTTTCGTAAGTGAGCCATCTTTCCCAGAACATGTTCCATTTTTAATCAACCAGAACTTTCCGTCAAATCCAGCATCAGCCATGAGGTTACAACATCAACACATTGCTCTACCTTTTAATGGAAGCATACCAGGTTCTCCATCATTAATTGGCCAACGCTTGTTGGTGAACAAAGCATCTAGAAATGTAACTAATCTTAAAGCCCCACCACGGCAGCCCCAACATGCTAATACAAATGCACCAGCTATGTCTGTACCACCGCCACTACCAGTACCAGCTAACAAACCCACCTCACCAAAGAAGTCTACCACATATAAAAGCAGGCTTTTGGAAGTCAACTCCCAGCATAAAG
Source organism: Leucoma salicis (assembly GCA_948253155.1). Lineage (NCBI taxonomy): Eukaryota > Metazoa > Arthropoda > Insecta > Lepidoptera > Erebidae > Leucoma > Leucoma salicis. Next base: position 19,385,508 of record OX411818.1, read on the forward strand.
TTTTTGTTTCATTTGCTGAAGAAGGGCCAGAACTGTTTGCAGTTCAGTTGGTGAGTGATGCTAAGAAATTACAGGATATGATGGATGACATAAATAAGAAGCCCCACAGCAGTTTGAAAGAGCCCCCTATGATTGGTACTGTGTGTCTTGGCCGCATGTCTGGTGACCGCATTATATGCAGAGCTATAGTTATGAATCTCTCAGGATCACAATGCAAGTTATTCTTTGTTGATTTTGGTGATACTGAAATGGTATCGTATTATGATATTTTTGATATACCAGATGAGTTTGTGAAGCCAAATGTATTTGCTATGAGATTCTGTTTGTCTGGTGTGAAGAAACTAGAAAAAAGTCAATATTTAAATGAGTCATTTAAGCAATTAGTCAATGGAAAAGTGATGACTTTAAAAGTAGTATCCCCTGAAGGTCCTCCCTTGATCCAGTATGGAGAGCTATATTTGGATAATAATAATGTTTTAGAGCTGTTAATGGCTAATATGAAAGATAAACTACAATTTAAGGAGATAGACATGCTTCCTCTGGGGTCCAAGCAGTCTGTTCTTGTGTCCTATGTAGATAGCTGCATTAAATTCTTTGTGCAGTTGTCTGATAATATAGATGAGTTGAATGCTGTTATGGATGCAGTACGGCTGCACTGCGAGAATAGTTCTTCACCCGGAGAGTTGCCAGTTGGTGCAGCATGCTGTGCAAGGTTCCCTGATGACAATAACTGGTACAGGGCAAGAGTCAGAGACACTAGAGGAAATAAAGTAGTAGTAGCATATGTTGATTATGGCAATGAGCAAGAAGTTAATGTATCGGACTTGAGGACTATTACCCCAGACTTGATCAGGCTTCCAGCCCAAGCATTAAAGTGTGCTCTAAAGGTATGTGTACCAACTTCCATTTATTACTTAATAATCCTGACATTTGGGTATTATCTTCCATGGCATATGGATTGGGATTTGTTTTTAATGTCATTTTATTTCTTTAGTCAAGTCAATACCCATGGATTGTTATAAGTGCATATCAAATTACTAGTATATTGACTAACCACTAGTTTTTAAGTTAGTTGCTGATGCCATCGTCATGAGTGAGCTAATTTGGCTGGTATTCTTTGCTTATCAAGAGTATGAATATCTTAAACCACTCTCACTAATAAGGGCATGATTATGCATGTAATGACCCATTACTAATGTATTATAATTAAAATATTAGTTAAAACTGAGACTATTTCTAGTCCATCACAATTAATAACATACCTCTTAACTAAAACCCAATACATTTGAATGCTGCATACACCTAGCTAGAACCTATTGATAAGCAGTATGTGACAATCTATATATAAAGTAACTAAGCCTGTGTGTTTCTCTGCGCCACGCAATAAATAATAAAAGGAATAGATTTTGAAACTGTTTTACTGTATTTACATTTGTGTGTAAAAACTGCATTTTTATTTTATAGGGATTTGAAAACAAGCCAGTGGAAACAAAAACATCTAATCAACTGGAAATGCTTGCCCTGGAGAAGACCCTGACTGCTCATATAGTAGGCATTCTGTCTAGTACCATGGTTGTATCCCTAATTGATGAAACTGTCACCCCTCCCCTGGATGTAGCTAGAAAAATGACCCAGTTATCTCAACCAAGGAGTTCACATGAGGTGAGATTAATTAGATGCTGTAATAATTATTACACATATATCCCCTTACTAATAAACATTATATAAGCTCCAAATAGTTATTCAGTGTTTTATTCCGTCTTTCAATGTCAAACTTTCATATTAAATAGTGACAAAGACACTGAATAACTATTCAGAGGTTATACAATGATTATTAGTAAGGTAGTATAAGTTTAATGAAGGCAGAGTAGAAATATGTCTTAATTACTGCATTTCTGATATGAAGATTTGTTAAACCAATGTTAAAGTAATTGTATTTTAACTGGTATTATATAATTTGCTGAAAATTTAAATTACAATGTGTTGATGATATTATAATATTATGTCAAGAGAATGATAATTATTATTATAGAAAAATTCTAGATTGGACATAGCAAATCTGCTAATATGGACTAGGGCTCTCGCCTACTAAGTGTGGTGTGAGAATTGTTTTGGGAATAGCTTGGATGCAGCTCATGAAGAATTGGTCCGCCAGCCATATGTCAGGCCGCACATAGTGCCACAAATTCATTGGGTGTTTCTATCAAAAAAATTATAATAACAGCTTGGCGGTATTTTCGCCATGTAGACCTTCTTTTCAGACACTAGAATTTTATATGAGAAGTTTTTTTTTATACTATGTGGGTGGCAATGAAGCATACCACCAGGTACAGTAAACCGCAACTGTAGACGGATTAGATGCTAAAAACACCAGAGGCATCACTCGCGCGTTGCCATCTCCAAGGAAAGGGACAGGAGGTGGATAGGAACGATAATAGGAGGGGATAGGGTGGGGTTTTGGGTCTCCGGCACTCTCACTCAACATAGATACAATGGTAGGAGTACCTAGCGTTGTTTCACGCCGATCTTTTGTGAGAGGGTAGGTACTTCCCAAATCGAGCGTGCCCATACATGCTGGGATAAGTAAAATTCTATCACTAGATCTCATCAGTCAGTTTCCCGAACGCTATGCAACTGGATCTATCGCCCTCTTTCTCAATATTGTGTGTACCTGGATTGTTTGTTCAATGTAGACATAATGATCTACAATTTTGAGATCGCATTCATACAGGGCATTAAATATGACTATATTTTCATTTTCGGCATTGGGAAGCTGGGGTAATGAGTTGCTATTATTTGCCCGAGGCCGGAGGGCCACCATCGGTCCTGGTGTATACGAATTGGTAAAAAAGTTATTAACCCTTCGATCGGTAGTTCGGAGATCTGAGAAAGTTGGCGCAACTATTATACTGCCATTTATTGATTCATTCCGATAAGTGTTAGTACACCTTTATGATGATGTATTTAAAATGGTGTCCTCCATAAAATGTGTTTGTTGCCTTTCCTAATAGTGGGTCTATTTTTGGTGTGTGTGGGTCTATTGCCTTTCCTAATAGACCCAAACAGTTTATTTGTCTAGTATGTATAGTAAGTAATATATGTATTTATTGGTATAGATGAAATCGACTACGCCAGTACGCAAAGATGCGCCGGAAAGCTTTAGCTCACCGGAAAGTGTTTCTGATGACGGCAAAAGGAAGAGTTTTCGCAGAGAGAAGAGTTTCAAGGATGACAAGAGACAGCCCAGAGAGGGCAACGAAGAACTTTCGCCACGCGGTGGTAGTTTTCGCGGAAGGTAAGTTCTATCATAATACACTTGGATTATGAGGCTTCTTTCAGATTCTTGAAGACGACGAGGATATGACTGTTGCGATTGCGTGTATGTGCAACCTAAACGTATATTACGCCGATCACAATGTGCAAGCACAGACTGACCTACTTATATCATGTTTAGTCATTTTGTGCGAGAATACAAAAAATAACTTCTAAATCATATACACAGGCTGTTAAGTAAAGCTTCTGAGATAGATCGTAAGGCAATCTACACATCATCTAATATATTTTTTTTTAACTTATTTCGTAGATGATTATAATTGGGATGATGATGATGAGTTCACAATCCCTTTTTCCTGACAATATAAAACCATAGTTACAAATCCACATTCTCTTGTGTAATATGTTGTATTTTTAAAGAATACCTGAAATTACTTCTTGTATATTCTTTGCCCTGTGTCTGTGTACTTGACTTGGATATATGGATTAATATATCACATAATTATTATTAGTGATGTAACGAATGTTCGCATTCGCATTCGTATTCGGATGAAACGATGCGAATGTTCTGCGAATATATTTAGTCCATTGATAAGTTACATTTAGGGTTGCGTTTTTTAGAGTACGCAATTTTATTTTTTTGATGTGTAAGGGGAGTTAGTATAAGCGTAAGTTCAAGTTTGTGGGGTCGCCACACTTGTCCCCCGGCCGCCATCTTGAAAAAAGGGGTGCAAAGGGTTTTCGCGCTGTATCTCGTAAACTAGCAAACCTACAGAAAATTCTGTAAAACATTATTTGTAGCAAATTAAATTGTCTACTTCTTTACTAAATTACTTTTTATCCTAAAATTGAAAAAAAATAGTTATAAACAAAAATAACTGAAAATTTTTGATCAACTTTTCTTTTGGCTGTTATAATTTTTTTCCTGGTTATTTTACAATAAAATCACATTAGGGAAATCTTATAGAGGGTTTTTCAACGAATAATTTCCACTATAAATTTGTTTAACTTCATTAATTTATCTGGGTTTTACAACGCTCCGAAGTTGACGGAGTTCTTGAATACTCGTAAGAATACGATAAAAACGAACCATTAGCCTTAGTTTTGTATTGCTCCGCACTCAGGTCACACAAAGACCCTTCAGCCCAGCCTCCTCATCAAGGTGGTCGAGGGCCTATTCCCACGAAGAAGGCGGAACATACGCCTTCGGTCATGACACCGCCAGGTAGCGACCGGGAGGCCGACCTTAGTGTGGTCCCAACACCGCGTCGGAAATGGGGATAGCTGTTTCGCGGTTTCGTTCCAAGAACTCCGCCTCCGGCTCAGACGGGATAGCCGCTCGGGTGCTGGCCTTGGCACCTGGAGCCCCGCCTCAGGGGACTGTTCGACGTGTGCCTAGCGTTCGGACGGTTCCCTGACTGCTGAAAGGAGGGAAGACTGGTAGTCCGGCGGAAGCCGGGGTGAATGCCGGATTTGGTCGGGGCCTTCAAGGCCCATCGTGCGGCTGGACGAGGCGGGTAAGTTGCTGGAGAGGATCCTTGCTGCCCGCATCGTCCAGCACCTGCGCGACGTCGGACCGGACTTGTCAAACGCCCCGTTCGGTTTTCAAGCTGGTTATTCGACGGTCGGCGCGATCATGCGCCTGAGGGCGGCGGTCGTCGCTGGCGGTGGAGTGCTGTTGGCGGTGTCGCTTGATAACGCTAACGCATTCAATAGTCTGTCATTCAGCTGCATCAGGGAGGTGCTCCGGTATCACGGGGTGCCTGCATATCTGAGGCCGCAGCGTTCTCTATGAGAGCCGCATAGGAGACGTTGTGAGGAGACCCATGTCGTGCGGGGTGCAGTGTCCCACAGGGTTCGGTTCTAGGGCCACTCCTGTGGGACATCGGTTACGACTAGGTGCTACGCTGGTCGTGGCCCGGGGCGGAAACTTCGGGAAAGCGGCGTTCCTGGCCACCTTAGGGACCTCGGGGGTGGTCAGGAAGATCGGGGCGCTGCGGCTTAGGGTGGCCCTGGATAAGTCGGAGGCCCTACTTTTCCATGGGCCCCGACGTCGGCCACATGCTGGCGCCTAGATCATGGTGGACGGGGTCCAAATTGAGGTGACGGCCCAGATCAAGTATCTGGGCCAAGGTGCTGGACGGGCGGTGGCACTTTCGCGAGCACTTCCGTGAACTGTCCCCGAGGCTTGCACGGCTCATGCCGTATATAGGCGGACCAAACAATGCGTGGTCGATGGCGTTGTACACGCACCTGTGTGAGCGGAGAACAAACAAATATTTTTGACCGAACTCAATCCGACTAACTTCATTCAATCTACTTGTCAAAATGAACCTCGGCTATATTTGGTTTAAACATGGGTGACTGACAGTGACACTAGATGTGAAACCCGTATGATATTTTGCGCGCGCTTATTTGAAAATCCACATTCGCATTCGCGAATGTTGGAGGGAAACATTCGCATCCGCTTTCGCGAATTCTTATAAACTAACATTCGTTACATCGCTAATAATTATATATAACATCACGCCTGTATTCCCCGAAGGGGTAGGCAGAGGTGTATTACACACACACGGTTCGCTAGCTATGTTAAGTCCCACATAATAGGGGGCGAGTCTATTGCCGTCTACCGGGCACATTTGCAAACTCCGGCCTGCTATTGAGAATTTTTCTTTTTACGAAAAAGCTCAGTAATATTGCCCGACCTGGGGTTCGAACCCGAGACCTGATGATTCGCAGCAGTCGCTCACACTATCGCTGCACCACAGAGGCAGTTAATATATTATTATTTCTTATAACAAAAATATTTTTTTGATATATCTTCTTCTGGTCTTATTAACGTCTATACTCGTAGACTACTGTTTACTACGAGCCCCGATGCAAAATAGTTCGTCTAGTGTGAAATTTTCTCTGTGAGATTTTTTCTAACTTCATTATTTTTGTATATCTATATAAAATATTAAGCTTTTCTACTATCACATGTCGCGTTACTTATGCCATTTTTTAATTATGAACCAATAAATTATTTTAGCTTTATAAATTTATACATATCCTGTTTTAAATTCGAAGAAGTTACATAGTTAAATAAGATTATTGCTTCTTTGTACAATTATGTTGCATAATTTAAATTTGTAAAAGTAATTCTGTGTCATTTGTTTAGTGAGACAGTATAAATTCTGAAAATTTCAGTTTTTTTCATTAGTTTTCAAATAACAATGGGTTGTGGCAAACCTGTGTATGAAGAGCTTCGAAAGCGAATAGTTTGTGGGGTCGATGCTGGCAAATCAATTTACCAAATATCTAAAGACTTGATACTTCCCAGGTCTACAGTCCAATCTATCATTCAGCACTATAAAAAGAATAGAACGACTTCTTGTTTGAAGAAAACTGGTCGACCATGCATCACAAGTGCAGTAGAAAACAGAATCCTGAAGAAAATTATCAAAAATAATCGTCGTGCTCGAGCTGGAGAACTCACGGCAATGGAAGGACATGATTCAAAAAGACGTCTCAGTTAATACTTGCAAAAGAGTCCTAAAAAGAATGGGTTACGGATTTTACACCGCTAAGGAGAAACCACTGTTGACTGCTGTACAAAAGAAAAAGAGGTTGAAGTTTGCTCGTGATCATTTAAATGGACTTCTGATCAGTGGCGTAGTATCATTTGGAGTGACGAGTCCAAATTTGAAGTGACAGTCGGCGATGAAAGGAAAAAAGTGACTCGGAACAAAAATGAGGCATTTCATACTGATTGTCTCAGACGCAAAGTGAAGTTTCCGGCGTCTCTTATGATATGGGGCTGCATGTCTGCACAAGGTATTGGTGGTATGCAGTTTGTGGATGGTTCTATCAATGCTGCAAGGTATCAAAACCTTTTGGAAGAGAATTTACTGCCCTCTATTCCGTCACTTAAGCATCAAGATCCCTTCAATTTTCAACAGGATGGTGCTTCCTGCCATACTGCAAGGACAACAAACAAAGACGTGGCTACTGGCGAAAAGCATCCCTGCAATCGAATGGCCATCTAACAGTCCGGACTTGTCGCCGATCGAAACCCTATGGTGGAAAATTAAAAAGTTCTTCGTAAAAATCCATCAAGATCGAAGAGTGACTTAAAGGCTAAACTCTTGGCTGTCTGGGAGTCAATTACGCCTGAGGAGTGTGCAGCGTTGGCTGCAACCATGCCTCTTCGCATTAAAGCTGTCATTGAGAGCAAAGGCGACACAACTAAGTGGTAGACGAACTATTTTGCGTGAGTGACAAGGGTAGACGAATACTTTTGCGTTATGTTTTTAGAATATTTTTTTAAATTTTTTATGTTTTAAAGTCATGAAAGAATTTCAGTTATGTTAAAATAAACTTTAAAATGTTCCTCAAATTCTGGTTTACTTTTTATTCCATCCATCCATCAGCCTTTCAACGTCCACTGCTGAACATAGGCCTCCCCAAGAGAACGTCACAACGAGCGGTCCCGTCATGGGGGATAATGCCGTAATCGCCACGCTTGGCAGGCGGGTTGGCGATCGCAGTGGATGTTGTTAATACTCGAGGGAGTGCTGCTGCCCACTCCCCCGTTATCCCTCAGTCGGCTCTTACGACTCCCGTGGGTAGAGAGGGGTGGGACAATTCTAAAGCCGGCAATTTTCTTGACTTTCGCAACATTTTCTTGGGTGACTGACGTCGATGGACGACCGCAACGATGTTCGTTTTCCGTGCTCGTTCTCCCTACTCGAAATTGAGAAGCCCACCTTGCAACAGTGGAATACGGCGGAGCAGACTCTCCTAATGTTGCGTCCAAATCGCAATGAATCTCTTGCGTCGTTAACTTTTTTAAACAGAGGTATTTAATAACGGCTCGCACTTAATTTTTCTCCATTTTCGAGAACACGTTCGGACACGAAGCAAACAAATGACTACATTCAGAAAAAAACAAAAGAGAATCGAATATTTTTTTCTTTTTTAATATTACAAATATGTATCTGAGCTATGCCTGCCAGTATTTTTTTTTTTCTTACCAAGGAGAATGTCGTTCTCACTACTTTTTGATCCCTCCTCGTATTATTATTTTATACATTAAACACAAAGTGAAAAATGTGAAATCGAAAATAACAGTCACGAGCAGGACTTGAACCTGCATCTCCTGGATACCGTCCAGATGCTTTGCTAATTCAGCCATCGTCTCAAACAAAGCGATCCTTTACTTTTTATTAAACGTTCTTAATTATTTTACCAATATTAACTTTCTATATTTCACGCTTTGCACTACTTTCCATACTAGACGTACTATTTTGCATCGGGGCTCGTATTAAGTGGGCCGTATGCCTTATAGTATGTATAACAAAAAATAAATAACAATAGTACCTGACAAGTTTTTGGTTAAACTTTTGAAACAAACAACTATTTTCATATTTTATAATAGGTGAAGTTATTTTTTTTTTGTAGAGAGCCTTATAATATCTAAAATTGTTATATATAATTGGCTCCATGCTAGCTTCTAGTGCGAGTCGCTAGTTTACTATATTATACAACAAAATTACATTCTGTAAAGAGTGATATTACACGCTTTTTATTAGCTTAACCTGTATGTTTGTTTGTATGATTGTTTGTTTGTAACAGACTCCTTTGAGCGCGATTTCGACAGATTTAATTTAAACTTTGTACACTTATCAAGAACCGATAACAATACAATAATTTGATAAATTTGTCTCATTGTAGTGATCAGGATCGCCAGGATTATTTTTTTTTAACAATCAATTGCACTAAAAGGTGAAAAATGAATATAGTTTAAAAAAAACTAAAAAATACGCTTTTATAGCACATCAAACTAAAAAGTGAAAAATAATTCTTAATATGTAAAGTAATAATGAACAAAAAATATTAGTATTATTGTGAAAAAAGCGTGGGGCGCTTTGTGCCATATTTTTCGTATATATATCGAGCACCCCATGCTTTTTTCATTTATTTTTCATTTTTCAGTTCGATGTGCTATAAAGGCGTGTATTTTAGTTTTTTTAAACTATGTATATTTATTTTTTACTTTTATTATATTACTAGTCTGTCTGCGATTTCGCGTTGACTTCAGAATATAAATACGTCACTCTATGGTACCTACACTAATATTTTTCATGCAAAAATTTATATTCAATAGGAAATTGCAATTTTTCCAGGATAAAAAGTATCTACGGCCTTTTCTGAATTTTGAACTTATGATGTTCGGTCGAGTAGAGTACAAAGGCACTTTCACATTTATAGTATTAGTAATATTTTTGAGGTCATGAATAGCCTACATTGATATATCATATTTTTATATTATTCTTAAATACCTCGGTGGTATAGCGGTAGTGTATGCGACTGCTAATCATGAGATCCTCGGGTCGGGCAACGTTATTGAGCTTTTTCCTAAAAAGAGTCTCAGTAACAGCCCGGAGTTTGGAAACGTGCCCGGTAGACGTCAATAGGCTCGCCCCCTATTACGTGGGACTTAAACATAGCTGGCGAGTCGTGGGTGTGTAATACACCTCTGCCTACCCCTTCGAGGAATACAGGCGTGATGCTATGTTTGTTTATGTTTATATTATTCTTCATTAATGACTTTCCGCCCAATGCCTGAAATTGTGGAAAAAATTATATATTATTTCTTCAAGCGAAATTCGCATTCCATTTAGATAACGACGTATCTAGCCTATTAGTAAAATATTTCTCAATCGAACCGAATAAAAAGTTATATATTTAACGCTCGGTTTTAACATTTAAATAATTATCACGCTCTAAAACTGACGGATTTTTATATAACCACTATCAAGTCCGCGCGTAATATATATTGTTACTTAATTAATTTATATATATATATTTAATTTATATAGGTCTATTTTATTTGGTACTATAGTTTAGTGCGAAGTCTAAGTGTATTAGATTTCACAAACTGTCGCTGTGTTAAAGTTGTTATTTAAATATGAATGCCTGCTTTGAAAATGAAAGGCTGTTTTAGAAATTGTACTTATATGAATAAAATTATATTTAGCTTACTTTATCCACGCAGCACTGAATATTCAAGTTTTTATTTTTCTAAAATAAATTATTTAGAATATTTTTAGTGAATCACGAGATACATGATACATCTATCCCATCAAAACTGAGAATATCAATTTACAAAAAACATTCGGTACTGTCTTAACGCTGAAGTAATGTAACACATGTCTTGCTCTCAATAGAGAGTATGCATTGCTATGCGGATGACAGTACGGGTGATGCGCGATATACCGGCCATCATAAACATGCTGGAGGAGAGGCGGATCCAACTTGTGTCTGAAGTCGAGCGCTCTCTAGGGCGGGCCTCGGAATGGGGAGAAAAGAACTTGGTTCAATTCAACCCCACGAAGACACAGGTTTGCGCGTTCACTGCAAAGAAGGACGCATTTGTCGTGACGCCCCAGTTCCAAGGGGTAACTCTCCCGGTCTCCGAGAGTATTGGGATCCTCGGCATCGACATATCTAGTAAAGTCAAGTTTGGGATTCATTAGGAGGACAAAGCCAAATTGGCGAGTAAGAAACTGGACGTTCTGAACAGAGGCAAGCGGTACTTCACACCGAGGCAGTGACTTGTGCTGTATAAAGCACAACTCCGCCCTGACGTGGAGTACTGCTCACATCTCTGGGCAGGCGCACAAAAATACCAGCTCGACCCACTTGACTCCCTGCAAAGAGGCGCTGTTCGGATTGTCGATGATTGCAATGTCACGGGTGAGCTGGAGTCGTTGGGGCGGCGGAGAGACTTTGGGGCTCTCTGTGTGGTCAATCGACTCTTCAACGGGGAGTGCTCTGAGGAACTGTTTGAAGTGGTACCAACATCGCCGTTTTACCACCGGACCACGAGACGCCGTACTAGGGTTCATCAATACCACCTGGAAACGATCTCATCCAAGACGTTTCGTTTTCAGCGTTCATTTCTACCACGTACGTGTAAGATCTGGAATGAACTTCCTGCTGCGGTGTTTCCTCAGCGTTACGACTTGTCCCTCTTTAAACGAGGTTTGAGAAGAGCACTTTACTCACGGTAGGCGGTGACTTGGCTGTGCCCCTGGTGTTGCCATAGTCCATGGGCGGCGGTTACTACTTACCATCAGGCAGGCCGTTTGCTCGTCTGCCACCGTTGGCAATAAAAAAAAAACAGTTCCAGTGGTCCGCCAATATAGGCGGGGAGACAGCACACGGCGGGTTTATTTAGTGGGTGAGCGCCCCACACTACCCTGTTCATAGCCCCGAACGTCGGGGTGTGCGGTTAGGTAAATTTTCCCGCCTTAACAAAAAAATAAAAAAGGGCCTCCTCTCATAGTGAGAGGGATTTAGGTCGTAGTCCACCACGCTGGCCCAGTGCGGGTTGGCAGTCCTCATAAGCCGTCAACAAAATCTCTTAAGCATGCATGGTTTCCTCACGATGATTTCCTTACCCAGCAGTGATAATTTGTAAGCTTTACGATGTGTACAAATTTCGGAAAATCTCGAGAAAAGTCAGAGGTGTGTGCTGTGCGAGGTCTGGACCTTACATTGTCTTTATTACAACAATATTTTGATTGTTAGTTCATACGTGCTATATTAATTATAGCTAAATAATCATCAATCGGAAACTATATTTTTAAGCTAATTGTGTTTTGTTTAAATGCTCACTTAAGGAACCGTGAATTAGCAAAGTAGCTACGAACTGAAGACTGTAATCCTCATCGGATTTTATATCAATACAGTTTTTTATGTTAAGCTGAATTGCTGTCCTTCTTAGCTTTTAATTGCACAGGCAGGTAGTTAGTACGAAACCAATTAAAATAACAATTTGCGAAAATTTGGAACTGTATGTAGAAAATAATAGCCACGATTGATAGTAACGAGTTTATTTATATGATCTTATAATTAGATTAAACACAAAGTGAAAAATGTGAAATCGAAAATAACAGTCACGAGCAGGATTTGAACCTGCATCTCCTGGATACCGTCCAGATGGTTTTCCAATTCAGCAGTTTTCAATTCAGTGTTTCAGTTCAGTTATTTTCGATTTCACATTTTTCACTTTGTGTTTAATGTATGTTACTAAGCATGTCAAATGCTAAAAATATATATAAAAATATCTAAATATGATCTTATAATTAGGTTATGCATGGAATGGGTGTGTTATATACTACAACAATAGCCTGTTCTATCATTTTCGTGTAAAGGGACGCAGGAGATATTATAGTGTACAAATGTGTTCGCAAACACGAGTGCACTCTCTGTTCTCTCATTCTTAGTCCGATGGGACGGTTTTACAACACTACTCGAGTGATCAGGAGCAGGCCCGACGGTTGTACGTGCTTGTCGAGGCAGGGGGTGAAACACCGCCTACTTCCTAACTTGATTGAAAATATCTCATAGGAAAAAAAAGAGCTTTTGCTGGCCCGAGCTGGGATTCCAACCGGAGAACTTATGATCAGCAGTCTGCAACACACTACCGCTAGACTACCGAGCCAGTGCCACACACAAACAGTGTGTAATTTGTTAGTCCGTCACCGCAAAGGTGTTTTAATACTTACATCGGTTTTTGATACTTATATAAATAAATATTAATATTTTCTATTTATTCTAAGGGGTGGAGATTATATACACCATTACGAGATAGGCATTTGTTTAAAATATTAGGTTATTAAGGAAGGTAGATTATACTAAAATTAACTGCCTCGGTGGTGTAGCGGTAGTGTATGCGACCGCTAATCATGAGGTCTCGGGTTCGATCCCCGGGTCGAGCAATGTTATTGAGCTTTTTCCTAAAAAGAAAAATTCTCAGTAACAGACCGGAGTTTGGAAATGTGCCCGGTAGACATCAATAGGCTCTCCCCCTATTACGTGGGACTTAAACATAGCTGGCGAGTCGTGGGTGTGTAATACACCTCTGCCTACCCCTTCGGGGAATACAGGCGTGATGCTGTTTTATTATACTAAAATTCCACCATTGTATAAATAATGAAAATCTTAATTTTTTATAATGTGTGAAAATATATTATGTACAACACAACCTAAACAATGAATTTACATCGTATTATGAAAATTAGTTCACATATAAAAACTTCGTAGGTAAACTTATAATTACAATCCATAGGTATAGGTACAATAAACTTTTCTCTGTTACAATTTTCAACATGGCAACTTTAATTTAAATCACATGCATTCAGTGCCGACGTTGTACGTAACAGGAGTTTTTATTTTTGAATAAAAAAGTAATAATAGAGAACTGACTCATGGTTAGATTGACCTTCATCTTCGTTCCTTGAACTCGCGTGTTAGTCGGCTTCAGTAACTGCAGATATGAATAGGTAAAAGTGTTGTACAGCGATGATTTATTAGTTTTATCTAATAATCGTGTGTAATAGTGCGTGTAATTTTTTTTTAATAATTGTTTTGTAATTTGTGTACGTTTTGTGTGTAGAGAAAACAAGGAAAGCAGCTTTGATAGATCTGGACCGGGCAGACACAGTGAGAAGTTTGGAGGCAGATCTGAAAGAGGTGACCGGTAAGTTATATATCTGGTGGTTTTATTCAGAGCTATTAAACAAATTTAATTTACTTACGTAAATATTTTTTACTATCTTTATTATGTCAAGATATCCTGAGCATATTAAAGCTTTTTCGAGTCGTATAATCAAGCTAGTTTAATAGTTAAAATAATATTCAATATAAATAATGAATTTAGTTTCTTTGAAGTAAAAATTTATCAATAACTTTTTGTATTGTAGGTATCAAAGTCCGATGTAATATTAATAAAGTCATAATAACGGTAGATAGAGTCAGTAACTGTATGCGCATGTAAAAACAGAACTTTGACGGTTGATGTGATAAGTGAAGGGGCTTCGTTTTACTGTACTTTAACTAATAAAACAGCAAACATTAGTTGCTGTATTGTTAGTTAATTATTACCGGTAAATTATTTACCTCGGAATGTCTTGCAATAAATGCTGAAGTAGTTATTACTGTAGAGATATTCAAAAATATATTTTTAATTTTCAATTTTTTTCGACACATTTCCACTATCGGGCACGGGTCTAGAGATGTTCCGGCATAGTCCACCACGCCGTCCTTGTGTAGGTTCTCAAACTTCACAAGCTGTCGAGAAAATTTCTCAGGCATGCAGATTTCTCCATGATGTTTTCCTTCACCGAGCAGTGATAACTTGTAAACACAAATATTCTCGAAAGATCTCACAAATTCAAAGGTGTGTGCCGTGATGGACTGAGGATGGAACTCGACACCATTGGTTTAACCACTAGCTTTTTATTTATATGCCCCACATTTTCTCGACGGCTTATTAAGTCTGCTAAACTACACTGGGTCCGCGTAGTGTACTGTGACTTTGGCGGGACCTCATGGTGAGTGGTTGAAACCCTGTCACATACTCCAGTAAATTTATTAATTTACTAAAAATTACAGAAATGTGTAAGCTTTTGGCTGCACAGATGGTCGAGTGGTTTAGATACCGGCCTCCCGCCCGAGTGTTGTGAGAATCGATCCCACATACACACTCTTTGTGTGATCCACAAAAGCTTGTTTTGAGTTTGGGCGTATTTTGTGTCCGTGAAATTGTATGTTTGTGAAGTGCCCTGCGATTCGTGGAGTATTCCTCAGCGCATGGCCTCCTAAAAAAAAATAAAAAAAATGAGCTCCACGGACATACAAGTACTTTAAGGCACGCCTTGTAATCTCTATAATGTGAGGGAGAACCATTACCAACGGTGGGACTGTAATAAGTTAGTGATAGTCTTACGATACTCGTGTATTGGAAAAGTGTCATTTTGTGTTCTTAGTCTGTGGTCAAACGAACAGTCCGTCATAACAATATTATAGGTAGGTATAAACAATTATGGCTATTGTGGCACAAAGCTTCTCAAGCGAGTAGATTCTCGATTCAGAAGACTTCGAGTAATATAAAATACTTTGGAAAATCCAAAACTGCACGCCTCATAATCTTCATTTTTCACAATAAAATTGATTACCTATTTGATAAGTAACTAATAATGTATTGGTCTTACTAAGTAGTTTTCAATAAATCACATAAATAACGCTAATTTCAAAAAATACTAATGTGGGTTTCATGTCTTGTACGCCATCTAGTGCTAATTTTAAGAAGTACTTCTATATTGGTCTATAGAAATAGTTCTCATGAAAGGTATAGCGCTGGTTTTAGTGTCACGTCGAGCGTAAATATTCAGTATTTTTTTGTTTATTTAATAACAATTAAATCACATCGAATCAGACCGTGAAAAGTAATAGGGCTCTATTCGTAGTAATATTCAAGTTAAAAAGAAAAAAAAAGACTCGATTAGTTAAGTATTTCGGTTGTTATCGTGTTAACATACATTACCTACAACAAACGGACGTCCAAGACAGAACTTTTTTAAACAGCTTTTTAACTAGTTTAAATAACAAATTTGACATAAAAAATATCATGAGTGTCAAAAATTATGTTTTTTCTTGATATATGTGTGTGTGTATATATTGTTTTACAAGTGCAATATATGATAAATAGAGACATTTTAAGTTTGAAAAATCAGTTGTTCTGTGTCAAACGAGAATAGTACCCACCTCAACGCTTCGCTTATTGAGGCGTGCAATATTATTTCACAAGACAAATATTTGTGTCATAAATTACTGTGATTCACAAATATTTGTTTTTTCTCTGGTATTTCGTTTCATTTCAAAAAAAATTTGCAATTTATGACCAATAAAAAGAAGTTTGTAGATTGGATTGTAGTTCCATTATTTTCATCGTCTACTATTTAATTTGGCAATTAATAATTTAGAAATTTAGGCAAAACACGCTTTCATTATTGTTATTATTTTAGTGGCCTTAAATTTGATATGTGGACTTAAAGTGAATTTGAATTCATTTAATTGTACATGAAAATCGTTAAAATTGCTGAAATACCATTACTCTCTTCCGTTTTTACGTAATAATAAAGCAGGAAGCAATTATTGTTATGCAATCCGCATTTTTTCAGCAAAACATTAACTAATAACATATTTTATACTAACCGCTAGCGGAGCGAATACAGCGTTAAATTTTAAATTTCTAAATTGTGATCTCTATTTTATATTCAAAACATCAGAATTTTTATTTTTTATTTGTTAGAATCCTAAATATTACTTTTTCATATTAATAACTTAGAATAGATAGAACTTCAACCCCCTTTCACCCGCTTTTTTTTTGTTGTATAGGCGGGAAGAAATGTTAACTAACCGCATACCGCGTCGTTCGGGGCAACGAACAGGGTATTGTGGGGCCCTCACCCACTAAAGAAACCCGCCGTGTGTCGTCTCTCCGCCTTTATTGGCGGGCCACCGGAACCATATTACATTCCTTCAGTGGCCCCCATTTCACCCCTACAATTATACCATGAGAGTGGCAAACATCAGAGGCATCTCTCGTGCGTTGCCAACTCCTAGGAAAGGTATAAGAGGTGTAAAGGAAGGGTAGTAAGAAAAGGATAAGGAGTGGGTTTAAGCATCAAGTGCTCTCAATTATCATACGAAACGCAACAGTTGCAGTACCTACCATTGTTCACGATGGTCTTCTGTGAGAGAGTAGTACTTCCCCGCTCGAGCTGGCCTAATAAGGCTCGAGCACTACAGCTAGACTAACACATTCAAATTGTTTATTGAACGCGACGCGAACCCATAGCTTGCAATAAATCTTAATCTAGACAAATCTTGTGCGGTAATCTCTTAAGCGAACCTACACTTAATCAATTATTGGATAGATCAAAAGTTAGCATCTTACTGAATAACAATGTAAACATTTATACACCACCTTTAACAGACGTGGCGGACCACCAAGGCCCCGAGAAAACAACGCACCACCACCGTCAACTGCAGCCGACGATGACTGGGAAGAGACCCCACAGCCTAGCTTCCAACCACCTCAAAGACAAAACAGCTATAGAGACAACAGAGACGGGCCTAGAGAGAAGTGAGTATCCATTCTATCGGTTGACTTTGTTCTATTATGCTTATACGAATATTAGATACTAGCCTTTGCCCGCGACACAGCCGCACTCAAAATCTGGTTTTAAAAATATAGGTTCCTGATAGAGTAAAGGGATATAAGGTATACTAGTTATTAAGTCACACCTTGAATAACACAGAACCAGTAGTGGAAAATTTATTTATTCCATACTATTATAAAGTTGTACAAGAGCTATGTCTGTACGCTGAAATTTGAAGAAATTTCTTTTTATATTTTGAAAGAATTAGTCTATTTATTTTTAGGCATCTTTGAACACAAAACAATGTTTTTAGATCTACTCTCTGTGTATCTATCACCGCGGGCAAAGGGTAGTTTTATAATGTATTCATTTTAAGTGATCATAACAAACATGAACACATGCAAACAACTCAAATGGTAGTCGGCAGTTAAATGTTTTTTTTTGTAGGTTCAATTCAATTCGAGCCAAATTTTTTCGTAATTCATATAATTTTTCTATAACATCTATATATACAGTCGTGGTCAACTAATTAGGGAGGGACAATCTCTAGTTGAGCCAAATTGTGAATAAATTTTTTATTTTCCAACGAGTCTTAACAATATTCCATATCTTTTAAATGTAAGTATAATTAGTCATTGATGTGCCCGATTATACAAACAACTTCTTAAACATTAAACCTCCAGTATAGCTGATAGATTATTATAGTGCTATTTGTTCAAAGAATGCTGGCTGGCCATTTAATTAGGGACACTGAGGTATTGCGTTCTTATTTCAGAATTTGAATCTTAATACTTTTTTATTTCTTCTCTTATTGTTTTGTGGTAGTTTTGGCGGCAATCCAGATTTTTAATTTTAAGTTTTGAGAATTATTTTGAAGAAAAATGGGCAAAAATAAAAGTTGCGATCCAACATTACGAAAAATTATCATGAAGTTTGTCGAGCGTGGTTGGTCATACCGAAGGATAGCACAACATTTAAATTGTTCAAAAACTATGGTATGCAATGCAGTGCAACATTTCAGGCGCTATAACACAGCTTTAAATGTGTCCAGAACAAAAAGATCGAGAAAAACAACTCCTCAAGAAGATAGAATGATAACCAGGTTAGCTAAGAAAGATCCGTTTCTAGGCTCTATTTTAATAAAACACGAAGTGTTTGGGGCAGACGAAAGAGCCGGTGTATCAGCGAGGACCGTTCGACGACGTCTGGTAGAAGCAGGGTTGTTCGGAAGAGTGGCTCGCAAAGTACGGTTGTTGAAGAAAGAATATAGAAATGCTCGATTGGCGTTTGCACGTAAATATGGACATTGGACCTACGCCCAATGGCAACATGTATTATTCTCTGACGAGACCAAGGTTAATTTTATTTCTTCAGATGGAAGGCAATATGTACGGCATCCTTTAAAAGCGGAAATGAATCCAAGATTCACAAAAAAAAACAGGTGAAACATGGCGGTGGAAACATTAAAATGTGGGGTTCATTTTCTGGACGTGGAGTGGAACCTGTGAGGAAAGTTCAGGGTAACTTAGACCAACATCAATACAAGGCAATGTTGGAAGAAACTATGCTTCCCTATGCTGGGGAGCATCTCCCTATTATATGGACGTTTCAGCAGGATAACGACCCGAAACATACCGCCCGTCCAGTCAAGTCGTTTCTTACCAGTCAGTCAGTATCGGTGCTAGATTGGCCAATAGCCCGGACCTCAACTCAAATGAGCACCTTTGGCACGAAATCAAGAAAAAAGTTGCCACTTATCGTGCTACAACTTTAGATGAACTTAATGAAGCTTTTTGTGAGGCATGGGCAAACATTCCTGTCGAAACATGTCAAAAACTGATAATGTCTATGCCACATCGGTGTCAAGCGGTAATTACTAACAAAGGTTTTGCTACTGGGTATTGATTTTACACGTAATAAAATGGAGCTGTTAAAGATATTATAATACTGCAGATTATTAGTTTTGTTTAACTCTATTTTTCATTATACTTTACTGTTCTTAATTAAATGTCCAGCTACAGAATTGTACCTTAAAATTTAATACATGTTTAACCTTTGATATTAAATACTTTTATGTATTTATTCAATCTTTTATTTACAGCCATTTATAGCATAATAATCGGACCAAATTATGCAAATAATAGGTGCTGAGAAATCAATAGGGTTTTATATTTATAAGCATTGTATGCTTGAAATAATTTATTTAATACGATTTTGTACTTAGCTCATCCGTTTATTTACAGCATTGTGTAATAAATATGGCTTATTACTAAAGTTAAATGCGAGTAATTTATAATCTGAAATAGTATCAATTAAGATTTCACATTGTTACTCGATGTTAATATTATAAAGTACTAACGACAAAGTCTTTATTTAACATGACCAATTTAGTTAGTTATTTCATAAACGAATATAAAATATATGCGTGATATAATGTTCTGGCACAAACAAGCAATCAGGTGAGGCTTTTATTTTATAAATACGAAATAACAGACTTATATGTATAAATTCACGCCGTTTAATTGTGTGTGAAATTATGACGTGTATTTAAAAAAATAATTGTTTGAGCAATATCAAAAGAATAGCTATATTGAAGTTGTCTATCACGTAATATCACGTAACGTACAAAAACTGAAAGTATTCATGAATTTAACTTTCCCCGATAGCACGTAGCGAATTAGACAATTCTTACAATGGTTTGAATGATTCAACAGAAGAAAACCTAGGGAACAACATGATAAGGCTGGACAAAAGCCCAACTGGAAGAAAGATGGCAACGGGGTCGGTAAAAGGCTAAGGCAGGCGGCGGAAGCTGCGTCTATCGACGCGCAGAACTCTAAGGGCTCGTCAGTGCAGGATAGACTGAAACGGTACTGTGGTGTATGTAACGCGGACATCACACGCCTGTACAAACTGATTTTGTCTGCTTACGCCACTGTAATGCTTACTCCTCGTATCATCTACATGTATAATGATATGTTATTAGTTTATTAACTTAAGAGCGGACAATTGACAGATTATTGACTTCATCAGCTTGAAAAAAAACATTCGATTTTATTTACATTGTGTGTGTATTTAATATGTATGCAATAACTAACTAATAAAAGTTATAATGAAGGCATTAATTGTTGAAACGTTGGTCTCGTTGTTTCGCCCTATTTGCTTGTCACGCTTGGTTTACGTTGCACATTTAGGATGGAGCGTTCTCGATACATTACGTAGCACCTCTTGTTTATAACATTCCACTGCATTGTTTATAATAATTAATTATTGCGTTGTCTATTCTGCACTATTTTATCATTCTCATCATATTTCAATAAATGTTTATAGTCATAACTGTATGTAGTTTTTGAAGCCTATTTTTATATACACGCTTGGTGTGTGGTTGTATATTACCTACATAACGCACAAATTACAGCAAAAGATACGAATTATGTTTTTAATAATTAACTTTGTCTTGAGCTTTGTTTTCATGATATATTAAAATAATATTTACGCTAATAGCAGTCATTACTGGTTTTTCAGGGATAGATATAACAATCATCAGGATGATTATGGGGGAAAACGCTCAGACGATTGGGGTAATAAGACCGGAAGAGATCGCTTTGAGCGACAGGACCGTCGTGATAATCGCGACAATCGCGATAGTCATGACAGACGCGATAACCGCCATACTCGCGACAATTGGGAAAATCGTGATAACCGGGAAAATCGTGATAACCGGGAAAATCGTGATAACCGTGACAATCGCGATAACCGGGAAAATCGTGGTGATAGACATGATAACTGGGGTGACAAGAAAGACAACTGGAATCAAAAACGTGAGTTCCGAAACGATCGCAACGATAGACCAACTCGCAGTAACTTCACTCCAAGAGACCGAGCAGAAAGATCTTTTGATGATAAACGTTCTGAGAAAAGTTACAAATCACAGGACAGCAGAGGGGAGCGTACAGGCCGCGCTCCCCCATATAAACCCAGAAGCAAATTCACTCAAGTCCAATATAAGGAGCTATCCGAACCACTACCCTTGGAGACCCCGTTTACAGAGCCTACAGTTGAAACCGGCGCTCAACACGAAGTCTCTGTCACCTGGATAATATCACCTGAAAGTTTTTATACACAAGTATTGTCTTTACAGCCTAAATTCCTGGAAATGATGCACAAAATACCTGAAATATACAAAGGGGTTAAGTCTTTCAGTGGGGAAGTCCCTGTTGGAGGTTCAGTATTAGCTCGTTATCCAGTTGATGGTGTGTTATATAGAGCGACAATAGTCTCCGTCCAGCCGTTCTCAAAGTTCATTGTACGATACGTCGACTTTGGTAATAAGCAGTTGGTCGACGCTAAGGATATATGGCAAATGGACAAGCAATTAATGGAGCTACCTAAAATGGCAGTTCATTGTTCTTTGATGGGAGTGATACCGGTCGATGGTGAATGGAAGGCGGATCCGGAAATAGACTTGTGCTTCAATGCGCCTAGATACCAGTGCGTGTTTCAGGAGTTTGTTGAAGATCAGTACAAGGTGTCGTTATGGAACAATGGCACCAGTGTGGCTGATATGTTGGTTGAGAAGCAGCTCGCTAAATTGTCTGAACACCAGTCGTCTATTACGTTAAAAGGTATTTATTTTTTATTTTCCAGAAATTATAGTTTTTTTTATACTATGATGGTGTGGCATGCAAGCATACGGCCCACCTGACGGTAAGCGCTTACCGTAGCCTATAAAACACTAGCAAAACCAATGGCATCACTGGCGCATTGCCACCTCCAAGTAAAGGGATAGCAGATGGAGAGGAATTGAAAAACTGGTTAATCTCTGAGGAATGTACTTCCTTATTATTTTGTTATCTATATAAAATCAATTGCTGTTTGTTAGTCTAAAATTCAAAACTGGCTTGACCTATTTCAATAATTGCTCTTTTGTTTTGTTCGTTCTATATCGTTCACACTATAAAAATTTAAAAAAGAAATATTGTTAAGTTTGTATGGGTATTTGACTAACAGAAGACAAAATGACAGCGATTGTCATTCGTTCTAATTTTTTTTTTATTGCAAGTATTGGCTGACGAGCCACGGTCCATCTGATTGTAAATGGTAACCGTCGCCCATGGACTTTACTATATAAACGGCTATCTCCTGCTACAGCCAAAACGATGTGCTTCATGGCCGGTCACACGGGAGATGGTGGTACCAACCCGCTCGGGCCGGATACCAAGAGAGTACTCCCACTTGGTATTGGCCCAGCCCTACCACCAGTCATGCAATGGATGATAATTGCTTACTTCTCTTAGTCTCCTCATACGACACCCGTGGGAAAGAATGGGGTGGTGACACTTGTATTCTTAATCCGTCACCACACGGACAAATAATTCATTTGCATTACAGGCAAGTTTCACGAACCTATCTAAATTTAAACCTTAGACGATGCTGATTAATTAGGATTGATTGTCGCTGATAAAATAAATTGTAGTAATCATATCACACAAAGTTCACGGGGTCTAGTTTCAAATATTTAGTGAATGTGTATGTTTCAGATGAAGCAATAGACCTGACGATCATCGTGGGCCAGCAGATACTATGCAGAGTGACCCACGTAGAGTCGTTCGAAAAGTTCCACGTTCAACTGGACTTGGATAAGGCGGCTCTCGTTGAGCATGCTATCGCTAATTTTGATACCACCAAAGTGAGTAATATATATTTTGATCTCCATGATATAAAACACGGTATTTATAAAAAATAAATAGTGAACTAACAAAAGTAACACTATTTAATTACATTCACTTTTTCTATTGCTTATGACAGAAAACAAGTCACGGCTCATCTGATGGTAAGTGGTAACTCATGAAAACTCCCATCGAGTAGCTGCACACCATTAACACGGATGTAAAATGAAAGAATACACGGCTATCTCGCATTGAGATGCTACAGACTTGATCACACGGGAGCCGGGCTACCGACCGCTCGGGGCCGATATTAAGTAAATACTCTCCACTTGTAATCAAATAATCATCAGTGATGCATCATCACGCCTGTATTCTCACCCACGGTTCGCCAGCTATGTTGTAAGTCCTACGTAATAGGGGGCGAGCCTATTGCAGTTTACCGGGCACATTTCCAAATTCCGGGCTGCTACTGAGAATTTTTATTTTTACGAAAAAGCTCAATAACACTTCCCGACCCGGGAATCGAACCCGAGACCTCATTATCAGCAGTCGCTCACACTACCGCTGCACCACAGAGGCAGTTGTAGCACAGAATAAATACTAGTCCTACGGACAGAAATCACTTCCATTAAAACTTGTCCAAAACCTCTCTATAATAGCCTACAAAATCTTAATAATAATAGCAATAGTTCGTAGCGAAAAGAAATGTACCTTATGAACACAGAAATACAGTTGAGATTGTTTTGCCCGCCGTATGATCCTCGGGCAACCGCATCATTCAACGAATGCGCTAGGGTTGCACCTATGATGATTTTACTTACTTACTTATCATCACGTTATCTCCCTTGCGGGGTAGGCAGAGAGAACAGTGACAAAACGCTATATTCTTGCATGCATCTCTCGCTTCCTCAACGTTCATAATTCTCTTCAAACACTCTCCGGTTTCCACTCGCCGGTTTCCTGACTCCACCGACAGCAACAAAGTTGTCGATTATAAAACTTAAAAAATTATTTTTCTAGTAGATTCTAGGTATTTGATTACTTTTTATATCATTTTAAATGTTATTTTCAAGTCGGATTATTTTTTTATAAATTGTTTTTTTTTGTTGATCATATACGTTTACAGTTTTAGCTCTGAATTTTCGGTTATTAAATTTTACTGTCGAAATACCCTAAATCGCGTAAATAATTTTATTTTAATCCATACTACAAGCGCGAGCGCTTAGGCGCGCATGCGACAGACTTGTCGGTTGTACCATGGTTGGTACGCGAAGCGGTAGGCATTTAACTCGGGGCCTTGAGCGAGTGATGTACGCCTGATTGCAGTAATGCAATGGGTGATTATTACGTACTTCCCTTTGTAAAGAAAACACTGCGTACATGAAGTATCTATATTTTTTTTGCCTATGGTTGTATGTGTCAATAAACAAAAAACTTAATAGGCACGATTATGTTAAAAGTAAAATAAATGATTGGATTAAACATATTATCTTAATTGAACATTATTCTTCCCATAGTTGACTCCACTAAGTGCTGACAACCTCACGGACGGTGTCCACTGCACATTGAAGCATGAAGACAAAATATACCGAGCCATACTGGAAGATGTTACTGACGCAAATAATATTAAAGCCACATTGCCTGACTATGGAAACTTTATTACTACATCCTTAGAAAATGTAAGTATGGGGACTCTTAATCAGTAATAAAGAGTCCCCGGCATTCTCATTTGCCGTTTGAAACATAACAGTAGAAATAACTAATATAATAATAATAATGTTTATTTATTTCAAAGCTTTTACAAAATATGTGAATACTCTGACCCCTAAACTAGTATCAACTGTATTTCGGGGGTCACACTGGTTGCTTTAAACCCATAATTCTGTGAGAAAACTTCCCCAATCGCACCTGTCTCAACTATCAACCTGTCAACCTGGCGTCAGGCCGTTTTTCTCAGAATCGATTGTTAAATTTTGTTATTTCACATAAAAAAAAGTGAAAAATATTAATCACAATCAAAAGCCTTTGTCACTCAGGAATAATGTAGCTTTCTGAAAGAAAGAATTTTCAAAATCGGTTCAGTAGTTCAAGAGATTACTTCCTACAAACAAACTTCCAACTTTACCTCTTTATAATATTAGTGTAGATAACTAGCTGCTGGCCGCAACTTCGTCTGCGTGAATCTCTGAGTTGGCTCAATATAATAAAACTCTAAATAGTTATTCTACAGGCACTTAAAATTTTTTCGACATAAAAACACACCCGGCTGACACTACAAATAAAAAACGTTTTCTTAAAAATCTTTTTATTTTCAGCTTATGATTTTACCAACAGAGTTGAGTGTCTACTACTACCAGTCTCTAGAGTGTTGCTTGAACAATTACACAGCCGAATCCAAGACCTTGATGACCCTTGACGAATTGAAGCAAAAACTGACGGGCAGTAAAGTCATCATCTATATCAACAATGTAGAAGGGATTAGGTAAACATCTATCACGTTTTTTATTATATAATATTATAGCATTAAACATGCTACTAGCGGATGTTTATATATATAGGTACTATGTAAATCATTATATGGCAGTAGTTTTATAATAATATATGAATAATATGTAATTATATAGTGACAATCTGCGATGTATAAAAACTTGTATACTAACAACACACCCTGGCTTTAATATGCACCACTAAAGTTTGGGTCCCGAGCCATCTTGTGTGTCGCATTTCCTGGGACATTTGTAAATTTTGTTCCTCGGAGACTGTCAGGTCACGAATGTTAATTATAAAACTCCTGGGGCAAGGACTGTAAAAATTTATATTCGGGTTTATTTCATACTGTAGATGATCACTAAAAAGGATATTACGCAAATCCTATCTAAAATTTTTTTTTTTTTTGACGAATGCCTATGAAGACAACACTTGATTCGGTAGTATTACAGAGTAAAGTAGTATTAAAAAAGATAGGTAAGAAGAAAAAAACCGTAAAATCACCATAATATAACAATTTATATGTATTCTAATATATTTTACAAAATAACTAATAACTGCCTCTGTGGTGCAGCGGTAGTGTAAGCGACTGCTGATCATGAGGTCTCGGGTTCGATCCCCGGATCGGGCAGTGTTATTGAATACAGGAGTGTCGCTGTTTTTTTTTACAAAATACTAGTGAACGCCCTCGACTACGTCTGCGTGGATTTCAAAATTTAAATCCATTATGTCTTCGGGGTATCGCGCTGTATCTCGTTATCGGTATTAAAAACATTTTTCATTACTCATACTCTGAAAGTAGGCCTGAAGTTGCCTGAAGAGCGGGTTGAAAGTAATACTTTTCAGCCCTAGGGAGAATTACTTTCAATTGACAGCTGAGTAATTATAAAAAAAAAACAGTTCTGTTTTCTGTACAGCCAGTCAATTACAGCGCGATGTAAAATTGAAATAAAATAAAGTTAAGTATTTATTAAAGAATTTGTTTTTTATATGACTTTATTTTAATATAGATGCAACTAAATATCTTTAAAATAACGAAGATTTATATTTTAATGATTAAAATGAAAAATAATGGCTGAATAGCTAGCTAATAATGGATGACAGGCCACAGAAAAAAAACTAAATCAGCGAGAAAACGGCGATTCCAAATTAAATTTTTTAGTCTCCCATTTTTTCTTTAGCTAATTCATGATTTTTAGTTTTCTCGTATTCGTAATGAAAAGCACAGTGTTTACCTCGGTATAAAGACTTATTTAGTGCCGAGACGGGGTTTGGCGCCCGAGCGTAGCGAGGGCTCCAATAGTTCGAGGGGTTGTTTTCATCCCTAGGTTAACAATGTACTATTATGTTTACCTAGGGCATAATTTATTTTTTATACAAATACCATTGAATTGAGGCCTATTATCTATCCAAGAATATTATTCAATCGACGAGAACTATTACTCATTTTTTCAGTAAAGTGTCTCTAAAAAAAAGTGTCCTTTATAGCCAATATCTAACTGCCTACCAAAATTCATCGAAATTAGTTAAATTGTTTAGGCGCGGACGCTTAACGGACATACATCCAAATATCATTCTTCTCCTTTTTTTCTAATTTGTAATATTAGTAGGATTTTAAGCAGTGTTAGATTATTGTTAAAACCAAGAACTGCAAAGACAATGGTATCGAGTTCGAGCCCAGGTCACGACACACATCTGACTTTTCGATATAATTCGAGAATTTGTGTATTTGTTCACAAATTATCACGGGTCGGTGAAGGAAAACATCGTGAGGAAACCTGCATGCCCGAGTGATTTTCTCGACAGCTTGTGATTTCTGGCAACCCGCACTGAGCCAGCGCGGTGAACTGTGGCTTCAATAACTTGGAAACTACTTGTTTTTAATATGAAATATGTTAGAAAAAAAAGTGCGAAAGTAATCGAATATAGGTAATTGTCACGAGTAGGACTTTGACCTGCTTCTCTTGGAAAACCGTTCCAGATGCTTTGCCAATTCAGTTCAGATACTAAGATGGAATTTGTTATCAAAATTTCATAGTCCCAAACAGATCTCACGATGCTGAATTGTTTTCTATGAGATGCAGGTGCGATTGCTGCTCGTGACTATTATATTCGATTTCACATTTTTACACTTTGTGTTCTGGTAAATAGTTGAGTATGTCAAGTGCTTAAAATATACATAGAAATATCAAAATATGTAAATTTGTTTTTAAGTTTGGTGTCCACGCTGTACGATGCGGTAACTGGACAGAAGATTCCAATATTCGAGCCGGATGAGGGCGCATACGACGAAGTGGTACAGTTGTGTATGCGCGCAGTCTTCAACTACAGCTTCGGCATGGCATACATATCTCACATAGAAAACTTGAATGAGTTCTACTTACAAAAATCTAGTGACGGTGACAGGATCGCGCAGTTGCTCGATGACCTCTACAAGTATTATGAGGAAGGTATGTGGAATTCTCATAACCAAATTAACTAGTCTTAGTATATGTGTGGTGACGTCAGACCAAGAATGCATTAATAACCCCTATCATTTCCTGGGTGTGGGGTTGGTTAATGTAGTAAAATTAAGAAGTATATGGGCAAAAAGAGCACTAGGCTAACTTCGCTGTTTGGGGACTGGTATGTGAACCTTTGACCAAAACAAAATGAATGGACGTGGCGAGGAAGATGTGCTGTTTAGCACTTGACATGCTCAGTTATTTTTAAAGAACAATTTTTGATTCGAACGTGCGTGATGATGGATGGGACGCAGGTTCGAACCCTGCTTGCAGTAGTTCCCTTTTGCTATATTCACAAAAAAAAATTCTTTTTTATTCATAAAGCTTTTTTAACAGGTACTCCAGAAGATTTGGAATGTCTTGAGGTAGATGGTATATGTGCCGCAAAGTCAACAGATGGCAACTGGTACCGTGCCACAATCATCAGTGTCCAGGAAACTGAAGTAAAAGTGCAATTTCCTGACTATGGAAACTCTGAAACCGTTTCTAAGGAATCTCTTAAAAAACTCGACCAAAAATTCTTGGATCCTTGCGCTTTAGCTTTGGTTGCCAGCTTAGGACTAATCGCCTTGCAAGATGACGCTCTTGTTAAATTGAAGGAATGGACAGATGAGAAAGAAGTGCAAGTAACATTAGCTTTTGGCACAGATGGGTGGCTTGCGAGCTTACATTTGGACGGAGTAGACTTGTCCATGAAATTAGTTAATGAAAAATTGGCAACACCTCGAGTTACATCAAATGAAGAAGAAATAGTGGAGGCTCCTACGGCCGAACCTATGTCTTTGCCGGACGGCTGTACTCAAGTTTATATAAGTCACATAGATACACCTGGTCACTTCTGGCTTCAGATGGTTGATAAAGTTGACAAAATTGAGGAGATACAAGCCGAACTACAAGCTAATGCACTTAACTACCCAAACCAAGAGAATTGCGAGTTAGGCACAGTGTGTGCTGCTAAATATTTGGCTGACGATCAATGGTATCGTGCCGAAATTCTCGATTCAGACTCTGATATCACCACAGTTCGTTTTATTGACTATGGTAACACAGACGTGCTTGACAACCAACCTGGATTGATAAAAGAGTTGCCAGAACATTTGAAGGAAATTGAACGCTACGCAATCAAATCGAGCGTTAATGCTGTCCCCACAGGAACTGGCCAATGGTCTGAACCAGCTTCCGATTATTTCACACAATTAGTTGGTGATTTATCGATACCAGTAGATGCTTTAATTGTTCTAAAAGATGTTACTACCTATGTCGATATCTTAGTAAATGGTCAAAATTTGACTGAAAAATTAGTTGCTGAGGGCCATGCAACTAGATCTGACGATGCTGACTGTGGAGATTTACCATCCTGTTTTGCCAGCCACGTAAATTCTCCATCAGAATTCTGGATTCAATTAGAAACCGCTGCTCCCGAATTGCAAGCCATGGAAGCTGCAATGATAGATGCTGAAAACTTCCCTGAGTTACAAGAAAAGGAAGAAGGTGTAATTTGTGCAGCAAAATATCCTGAAGATGACGCATGGTATCGAGCACAAGTTATTGTAGACGGGTCGGAGGGAACCGAAGTTCTCTTTATGGATTATGGTAATGCATCCATTGCTAACGAACTGCGTAGTCTTCCAGATGAACTAAAATCAAAACCAGCACTTTCAAGAAAATGTGCTTTACAGAAACCGCGCGATATCAAATCCTGGTCGCGCAAATCTGAGATTAAGTTTAACGAGTTGGCTGCAGAGGGTGCCACTATTTTTAACGTTCAGTTTATTGCATCTGGAGATGTCTCCATTGTGGAATTATACCTTGAGGGTAAATCTGTAACTGAAGTGCTTGTTGGATTATGTGAAGAGTTACCAAATGAGAGGCCTACTCCTGTTGGACAAGATCTACTTAGCAATGGCAAGATTTGTTATGTTAATGGTGTTGAAGAGTTTTACGTTCACTTGGATGACGCAATGTCAGATTTCGATAAAGTTACGCTCAAAATGAATGAAAGTCCGGACTTTGAAGCAGCTCCCGAATTAAAAGTGGGTTCTATATGCGCAGCATTTTGGTCAGAAGATGAGCAGTGGTACAGAGCTAAGATATTAGAATTTTGTGACGTAGGATATCACGTCCAATTTATCGACTACGGGAACAAAGCAAAATGCGAAGAATTCAGACAATTACCCGAAGAGCTTAGTATCATAGAGCCATTGGCAAAATGCTGTCGTTTAGCCGGCACATTTGATGATAATATTTTAAACGAAATTGGAAAAAATAAACTAGATGATCTCACTCTAGCAGACACAACATTCCAAATAGAATTTTTAGATAGCACAAAAGAGCCTTTTCTTGTTAAAATATTGCTAGATGGCGTAGATTTTATTACTACCATCACAAACCATAATCTCCATGAAACTCTTGAAAAAGACTTAGAAGTGGAAAAAACTAATACAGATGAGTTTGTACAAGACAGTGAACCAATAGATCTCAATACATCACATGGTGAATTAGACGAAAGTTTGGATAGCAACCACACAGTTATCGAGAACGAATCTTACAAGAGTGAAGCTGATGAATCATCAGAAGTAGAGAAAGATAAATCTCCATCTAGTCCTGAGAAAGATGTATTGGCAAATACTATCAAATGTAATACAACTCCTCAGCGCGATGAATCTAAGGATTCTCTTACAACGGATACTGGTTATACTAGTGATGATATATGTCCATCTCCCTTAGCTACGGAAACAGTTAATGACCTGCTAACAGAGAAACAGGTATCTAATAAGAGTGAAACAGCTAATCAATTAGAAAGTACAGATGTAAAAGATATTACTTCAGAAACATCAGAAAAAATAACTGGAAGCGAAAAGTTCATACATCCTGATGAAGAGGATGCTAAAAAAGAGATAAAAACAATGGAAAAACACGAATCAGATGCTTCCGAGAAACCCGCACAGGTTATTGAATTAGACAATACAGAGAATTTAACAGAACAAAATACGAGTACTTCAGAAGTGTCAGTAGAGGAAACATCAACTAAATTAGAGTCGGAGATCATCACATCAAGTAAATTAGAGCCAGAGATCATCAGAGCAAGTAAATTAGATTCAGAGATCATAAGAACAAGTACATTAGATTCGGAGATTATCACATCAAGTGAATTAGGGTCAGAGATCACAACAAGTACATTAGAGTCAGAGATCACACCAATTACATTAGAGTCAGAGATCACACCAATTACATTAGAGGAAACATCAAGTACACTAAAAGTTACACATACCAGCGAAACTACGGAAAAGAAATATACAG
Organism: Leucoma salicis; assembly: GCA_948253155.1. Taxonomy (NCBI): domain Eukaryota; kingdom Metazoa; phylum Arthropoda; class Insecta; order Lepidoptera; family Erebidae; genus Leucoma; species Leucoma salicis. The sequence goes on from OX411818.1 coordinate 19,416,738, forward strand.
ATACTATAAAAGAAAAGAAAGATACAGATACTATAGAAAAAGACGTAAAGGTTACTAAAATCACGGAAGTACCCGTAGAAAAAACACCAGAGGCTAAAGAAAACTCTGAACAAAAAGAGACTGAATCAATTGAAATAAAAACATAACTTAATAGTTGGGTCTTACAACTTTCAATATCGTTATCAATGAGGCATACTGTATGTGTACTCTTACATAAATATGTATTTGTGAATATTTTCTTAATAGAAAGATGCAAACATATTTCTGCTTTGAATAATATAAACAAAAAAAACTTTATTAATACGAAAGCTATTTGAAAACTGAAAAGTATGCATTTCAAGTTTCAGAATATTTAGTAGGTAACGAAACTAAAACGTGAAAGTATTGATTCTGATATTGTTAAACTTTTTTTTTCTGATTTGTGATTCTGAGCTGTGAATATGACGTCGCTGTTACGTATATTAGGATAACTTTTTTGGATGTGACTTACACGTAATTATTATAAAGGTTGGTTTATATAATTATACAAAGCATGAATATGCATTTGAGCACATTATGCCTGTATGCGTGTTTTTTTAAGTGCTTGCCAACTTGTCGCGTGGCAGCTAAATCTAACGAACAAGAAATCGCGCGTCGCATCGGCCGTTTATTGCAAGCAAATCGACGGCTTTTATCTACAAAAAGATTTATCTTATTTGTAAGTCAGTAACGTGCAATATTGTCCTGCACGTGTCGCGGGGCCCCACGCCCTTACAGTTAATATTACCAAGTGTATATGGAAAATATGTTTGTTATTGTTTGTGATTCGTAGATTTATTGTTTTGCTCCTATTATCTGTTTATTAAATCGTTAATTTGACAAAGGCCTCTTTAATTACTTTAACTGATTATCGCAATCGCATAGATTTAAGGTAAGGAAATATGATTTGAAACTACATGTGACAAATGTTTATTTTGTTGTTATAAAATACTCAACGTATTATTTAAGTTTTTGTTTAATTTTAATGGCACCTGTTACTGGAATATTGCGCATCCTCGCAATACGTAGCGCGTAATGAATTTTATGATAAATGCTTGGATATAGTGTGCGTTTTGTATGAAAGTTGAAATCCCAGTGTTCATTCATGCATATTTATTATAATTACATATTCCTTTCACGATCTTCGATTCATTACAGGCGCTAAGTGATGTGATGACTGTTGGCTGCAATTTTTTTTATTATTAGTCAGTTTAAGTAACTTACCTTGAAGGTACGAACGAAAAACCGATGAAGGGTTTAGTTTTCGTTAATAAAATATATGTAAAATCCCTATTTTGTATTATTTACAAAGCCTGACTGCTTGTGGTAAATTTTTACTTATTCTCTGAAGCTGTATAGAGATATGATAGCTTATTTAGCTACACTTGAGTAATTGATGCGTTTTACTATTAGAATTGAATTGTCTATTGTGCAAGACTTTCTAATATTGACGATATTACTGCCATGCCTAGGAAAGCTGGATGGATTTATCATATTTCTTTTGTCGTGTCTAATTCTCACGTGATGGCTATTGACTGTTGTGAAGAATTAAACAAATGTTCACGCGCCGGTGATGTTTTGTTGTTACTCAACGAAGCTTCGATATATTTGTTTTTAAAAATACTTAATTTAGGTTATAAGAATATTAAGTATTAGAATCGGTTAATTCGTGGGAGAATATTATAATACAGTGTTAGGTAAGACGAGGGTTGTTTATAGGCATGGTAATTTATGCTGTCATGTGCTCCAAAATGTCAGAACAGACATAAATGTGAAAAAACAAACAATTCTAAGCTCATCACATGACACCCCAGGCAAATACAAACCAGCGCTTATTTAGGAAATAAAACTCCAGTTAAATATTGTAATCTACATTTAAAAGAGTAGACAGTAAAGAAACGGTTACAAAACATCTATACAATGTTTTTGTAGCAATTACACATAGCACTAAGTTATGTAAAGAAAACATTACAAAATTATGAAAATCTTCATTATTTACAACGTCCAGCATTTACAGTGAATATGGCAACAAAATATTACAAAAGCGAATAGTATACATATAGAACGTATGAAATATTGCCTTAACCATAATGGTACTTAAAATAAACCGACAGACAACTGTGTAATAAGCAAAATAGCCAGTCCTTATGGTAGCTTATCCATCGATTACTACAGAAGTAACGTCAATACCAACACGACGCAATATAAAAGATTTCTGCCTATATTTGTGCAAGCGCAATTAAAACTGCGATTATATTTCGTATTTTTTGCTGTTTAATATGGGTCTTGTCGATGTTTGTAAATGATTTTATTTCAGTTATAGCCGAAAGAAAAAACCCATACTTTAATAACATCACCTCTATAGACTACAAGAAAATAATGAAAAATTGTATTACCCACAAACTTCATTTTAGGTTAATGGTATTTTTTATACTACATGTGACAAGCATACGGCATTACCTGATGGTAAGCAGTTACCGTAACCTCGAGACGATAGCAACACCAGAGGCATCACTCGCGCGTCGCTATCTCCAAGGAACGGGATAGGAGGTGGATAGGAAGGTATAATACTAAGGATAGGGAGGACACTAAGGATAATAAGGAGACGTGATAGGGACGGAGTTTCGGCCTCGGCGCTCTCACTCAACATACAAAACACGACGGTAACGGGTACCTAGCGCTGTTACACGCTGATCTTTTGTGAGGGGTGGTACTTTTCCCTGATCGAGCCGGCTCATTCATGCAATGCTCATAAACTATCAGAAAGATGGTATCATCAAGTTTCTAAAATATACATTATACTACACTATACCCTTCAGAAAGTTCTATTTAATGAAATGATAGATAAAATTAAAACCACATATATGTTATACTCGACACTTTTCACAGAAGCGACATTTTCTCAAAAAAAAAAAAAACGATTCTTGAGTTTAATGCCCACAAACGGGTAAGTATAAAGTGTAACAAACACATTTCTCATATAAGTCTAGCGGCATAACTGTGCAACTATTAACTGTAATATCTTTTTTCTATTCTTACATGGGTATGGAATCCAGAATCTGGATTATGCAGTGTTGATAACCCTTATCTCAGGAAACCAGTTACCAGCAAGGAGTGGAGATTGCGATATTAAGATGGCAATAACCTTATCCTCTAGTACAACCTCAGCTTAGTTATCTGTTATTGGAACAAAATTTACTTTAGTTTTAATTAATAATCATCTACTTTTGTTTTAATTGCTAATAAACAAAGTTACAATATATTCATAAAATTACTTATTTTATGAGACCTATTATGCCAATATCATTGAGGGCATCTCGTTTTTCTAATACCAAACCTTTCTCATTTGCTAAATGAAGAATTGAGAGTAAGGCTAGCGGCACACTTAGAGATTCCTGCATGTTGGTTGACAGCTTGCTGGGTAATCTTGTGTATATTGTGAAGAATGAGGTGGGTGACACGTTTTCCTTCTCACTATCAGCTGTATTTTCAGTGAGCATCTTCCAAGTGCAATGTTTGAGTTGCTTCATGTCAACTTTTTTCGCTCGCATTGCATATGGTATGAAGATTTTGGCGATCTGTAAGTATATATTTTTTATATATTACAAGAAAGCCAGCATAAAGCCTTACATTAGAGGCTTTATGCTGGCTTTGACCATCATAGACGTATAATAGAGGACACACTTGGTGCGTATGACAGACTTATAGAAATAGACTTATAATTATAAAAGTCCATTTTTAGTTTTCTCCACGAACCACAAATGCAAACCAATTTAGCCAAGAATAGTTGAAAATCACAATATTCACAATGGTTTTTTAAACAAAATTAAACAGATTTTTTAATAGGTATATATTTAGTTATTGCCAAGAAAGCCAAATCTATAATTCTATCGACTGAAGTTTTGTCTCTTTCACTCTGCTAAACGCTTAGCTAAGGAGAGAGAAACAGATTTCATAGAAATTGTGGTTATAAATAGGGCTGTACTTATGTTTCCCGAACTGGCCACTTACATAAACAATATTTAATGAGTAATTGCAACAATTATAAGCAATCGTGCATCCAGTCCCCATTCCCCCCTCCCCTTGGTGACTTTGTTTCCAAAAATTAAATACTAGTTACGCGACTAACGATTTTCGTCACCAGAGAGATTTTCGAACAGTACGAATAAAATTGTTACGAGGGCACCACGGAGGGCAGGCATAAATGTTTTCAAAATTGATTTATTCCTATGAAAATGTGCAAGGGGCAAGTGGGAATATTTTGATAAACAATAATTGGATTTCAAACACGCTTTAAAAAACTATCGGACGCATGCCTACTCGCATGTTGCCAACTACAGAAAAAAAGATGGAAGGTTGAGAGTTTAAGGATGAGGTATATAGTTTCCACCTCCATAAGATATCTTCCTTCTATACAGGATGGGAAATAGGCAGGGGATGTGGAGGTACCACTGAAGGAATGTAGTAGTGTAGTAAATAGTTCCGGTGGCCCGCCAATAAAGGCGGAGAGACGGCGCGCGGCGGGTTTCTTTAGTGGGTGAGGGCCCAACACTACCCTGTTCGTTGTCCCCGAATGACGGGGTGTGAGGTTAGGAACATTTTTTCCCGCCTTAAAAGAAAAAAGGGGATGTGGAGGTGGATAGGAAGGATGATAGAGATCGAATGTAGATATTGTATTCAAGAAAATCACTGCTACATAATATGTTAAATGACAAATGTCTATGTACCTCTATTTAGTTACAAGTTTCATTCAATGGGATATAATTTAAAACAAGATGATCACCTTAGTGGGTGGTTCCAACAAGTCACCAATCTCTTCTGGTTCAGCAACTTTCACCTGCTCGTGTAACTCGCAGGCTGCAGTTCCGTCTTCATTGCCCCAATCATCGCCGTCCTAAGCAATAAATAACTTTTTGAGTCATATTTTACCAGAATCTCAATAGAAATATTACCTATTCGCAAAAGAACGACTATAAATCTATGTATCATAGAAGTGCGCTAATTTAGAAAAAAACAAATTGTAGCCCACAAACGAATATCTATCACTAAGAAAATCCAAATTATCTGAACACGTATTTCTCAATTATCTATCAGACTGCCACATAAGAAGTTACACTTCAAAATTAAATCCAATATTTACAAAGGAAAACTAAACGGGAAATTTGTCAAAACTTAAGAAAATTTCAATAATTGCCTCTGTGTTGCATTGGTAGTGTGAGGTCTCGGGTTCGATCCCCGGGTCGGGCAGTGTTATTGATCTTATTCGTAAAAAAAAGAAATCTCAGTAGCAGCCCGGAGTTTGGAAATGTGCCTGGTAGACGGCAATACGCTCGCCCCCTATTACGTGGAACTCAAACATAGCTGGCGAATCGTGGGTTACACACCCACGATTCGCTAGCTACACCTCTGCCTACCCCTTCAGGGAATACAGGCGTGATGCTTATGTTTGTAGAAAATTTAATCTCGTTAGCTCAATACCGTATGCCAACACTAGGAATAAAGATCAACAATGGAAGTGAAAATGCCTTATTGCACTAGGCAGAAAGATTCGTATAGTTTACGAGGGGTGATCCAAAAGTAATGATAATGAAAATAAAACACGGTAATTAAAGTTTAAATAATAATTTATTTTTCTACATAGTCTCCTAACAAATCAATACATTTAGTCCATCTTTTTTCTAAACCCAGGATTCCCTTTGAAAACCACCGAAGGAATGTAACATGGTTCCAGTGGCCCGCCAATAAAGGCGGAGAGACGGCACACGGCGGGTTTCTTTAGTGGGTGCAGGCCCCACACTACCCTGGTCGTTGCCCCGAACGATAGGGTGTGCGGTTAGGAACATTTTTTCCCGCCATAACAAAAAAAAAAAAAAAAAAAAGGATTCCCTTTGAAAAAAATTCCTTTTCTTGACCCTCCCAAAACGCCTCAACAGCGGCCATAACTTCGCTATTGTCTTCAAATTTCTTGCCTCGGAGGTGTTCCTTGAGCCGAGGAAAGAGGTAAAAGTCACTAGGAGCCAGATCTGGCGAATAGGGAGGGTGTTCGACCAGTTCGAATCCCGTTTCTTGAATGGCAGCCATCGCAACTGCGGCTTTGTGAGCCGGTGCGTTGTCTTGGTGAAACAGCACTCCAGCTCGCAGTTTGCCGCGTCTTTTTTCCTTAATGGCCTCCCGTAATCTTCTTATTTGGTCTGCCTAGTAAGAGCCCGTAATAGTGGCTCCCTTTTCCAAATATTCCACCAAAATTATTCCTTTAGCGTCCCAAAAAACAGACGCCATAACCTTTCCCGCCGAACTTGAGACTTTGAATTTCTTTGGCGTCGGTGAGGAGGCTCGCTTCCAAGTCATCGATTGTTTTTTTGTTTCAGGATCAAAATGGTGGATCCAGGTCTCGTCCATAGTCACAAAACGCAACAAAAAATTTTCTTTATCTGCTTGGAACTTTTCGAGATTGACCCTCGAAATGTCAACTCGTTTTTTCTTTTGCTCGTCGGTTAACATTCTGGGAACCCAACGCGCAGAGACCTTTTTCATATGCAACTCGTTCGAAATGATTCTTTGAACGCTTCCATATGAGATCCCTGTGACCTCAGCTACATGCCTGATGGTCACTCTTCGATCTGCCAACACAACATCTTCGACTTTTTTCACGTTGTCTTCTGTGAGGGACGTAGATGGGCGTCCTTCGCGATGTTCATCTTCAGTGGATGTTCTGCCCAGCTTAAACTCCTTGGCCCAGCGTGCAACTGTAGAATATGGAGGAGCAGAGTCCCCCAATGTCTCCACCAAGTCACAGTGTATGTCTTTTGTAGACATTTTTTTCAAACAGAGGTACTTGATCACAGCTCTAATTTCGTTTTTCTCCATGTTGATGTTATCTCTTCGACAGTTCGTATTCAAATGAATGTATCTCCCTTTTTTTTTTTTTGTTTGTGACGTTGGTTGTTAGCCTCAGATGGCTATGACAACCTTACCCGGACAATTGGTGAGCGCAGAGGGCTCTCAACCCGACATTTAAGCAACGCTACCCGGGGGCACCCCCTCTGGGGTAAGGACCTCGGCTCGGGCTGTTGCTGGCAAAGTGGGATTTCCCACGTTTATGATTTGAAATGTATCTCCCGGAAATCCTGACCTATTTATATGATTTTTTTAGGCTGACGTAGTGAGTGTATAAGCTAGCGAAATTTGGATTTTTATGTGGACCTGAAGTAACCAATTATCATTACTTTTGGATCACCCCTCGTAATTCAGATTTTTCTTACCAAGAGTTGTAAATACTCCTACCCCAGGAATAAAATGAAATTGCGAGGGGCACAATGTCATTTATGATGGATGGATTTCTGTCTCTGCAACTATTCAAATATAACTAAACTCACCGGTATGTTGTTAGGGCAGTACGAGGCATCATTCTCGTTGTTATAATCGTAATCTTTGGCTTCTTCGACTGTAAAGGGTTCTGCCTCCGGTTTACTTTGCTCCAAGTCACGTTTGCGTAACATCATCACGTTGCGCCGGAGGAACAGTTTGCGGAAGTGCGATTCGTCTAAGCCTCTGAAATCATTAAGCAATTGTATAATTTCTTCAATTCTAATATTAGCTAGTGGATCTGTCAGCCCTATGGGTCGTAGTGACGTTAAATTATATAGTTTCTTAAAAATTTGGCGATTAAATGCAATGATTTTTTCTGAGAATTCTTCCGCTTTATTATAAGAGTATTAATGTATACAAAATAATTGGCGACAGGTTCCGACCTGGCTTTATTTGGGACTGCCAAACGTTGCCCTGTTGGAATGTTGGCTTGCTTTTCGAATAAGAGCAGTGCTAGGTGTTTGGAGTGAAATTTTGTGGTAATATGAGAAAAATCACAAAAGACCGAAAAAACATATTTCAGTCGATAATAGAAAACGTTGCATATTACCGCAGCGTCATCTACCGTCCAGTTAAGAATCTTAATAATTCATGAAACCACAAAAATGTCATTTAGGTTGGTCCAGCCGTTTTCGAGTTTTTGCGAGACTAACGCACGGCAGTTGATTTATTAGATACATAGCTGATAGATAGATAAAAGCATGTGAATAATGAACCCATAGAAGTGAACATCGCAATACTGATAGTTCGCCTCCTGGACGACTTGTCTAATAAATAAACTCACCTGTCTATAGGAGTTTTGAAGTTAGCTTCATTCCACGTGTGGCCAGTAGCCAGTGTTTTCCTACTGATCATGATCTTGGCAGGTTGTGTTGGCTCGTATTCACCGACGGGGTCTGCTCGGCAGTCGAACGCCAGGCCGACACCCAGGAAGTCGAGCTGCCGTTTCGTGCGAGTAGGCTTCTTGCCTTCGACTGTGAGTCGACCACCGGTGGACTGCGTTCGCTCCGTCATTTTTGAGGCTGCCATATTTTAGTACTTCTATTTATAATGTCATATAAAACATAGGGTTTTCTTTTTTGCGACATAATAGGGAAAAATAGAATTTCCATATTATTTTTATATCAGAGGAGCGGTAATGAAAGAATGTGGGGTACGAACCGCTACCGGAGGGTGGTGTGACTAGCATCTTCTTCTTAATATATCAATGTCATTTCGTCCGTGACCACATCGGAATGGGGCTTTATAAATGAATTTCGTTAGTGTTAAAAAATATAATGTTCAAGGCTCCTTATATCGATTATCATAGATGTAATCGGCTTCTTGAAGTAATCATCGATTCAGGCGCGAAAAGGGGGTCTGTAGATCCGCCAAATTCTATATCCGATCCGTATCAGCTGATACGGATCGGATATAGACTTTTCTCAACTTCGGATATCCGCGGATACGAATATGGATCTGTACATCACCAAACGTCACACACAAGTATTGTTCAAATTTATTGGACACAACGATGTATAAATTGTGTGTACTGCCATTGTCACAAAATATACATACTATGTACTCATAATCTGTATTTTTGTAATATTATAATAATCACAATCGCATGAAAGTAAAACTATTGCTACGTTATTATTTATTGAAGTACCTAAATACTTTTTAACGCACGCTAGACTTGGGAAGTAAGCTGGTGAATGCGTGAGCGTTACGAAAAGTGTGAACGGGCGAGGCGAACGAAAGTTGAAAGGTAAATATAAGTTAGTGAAGATAGAAAGAGAGAGTTACGTTTCGTATATTACTGTAAGGGCAAGAGAGAGAGGTGCGAGCACACATTTTCTTTCTCTTTCTCATTATTCATCCATCCATCCATCAGCCTTTCGAAGTCCACTGCTGGAAATAGGCCTCCCCAAGAGAACGCCACAACATGTGTTTCGCTCATACCTCTCTCTCTCTCATACCGCAGTGGATGTTGTTAATACTCGAGGGAGTACTGCTGCCCACTCCCCCGGTATTCCCTCAGTCGGCTCTTACGACTCCCATGGGTGGAGAGGGGTGGAACAATTCTATAGCCGGCCACACACTTTCTTATTATTGTTTGTTATATATTATTATATTTTTTTATGCTTTCAAGATTCAATTTTGCCGAAAAAGCATTGCATTCAATGCTGATTAAATATTTCTCAAAAAGTCAACTGGCGCAACTCGGGATCGATCTTGATGTTAGAAGTGAAGCCACATGTTTATGCCCCAAGACCAACAAATCATTAATACTGTATGTCAAATGTGGAGTTTAGTTATTACATGCTCGGAAACGATTAGTAAATAGCGACGTTTTCATTGGTCGTACGTCATTGTCACACAAGTTTAAATGATTAATGAAATTTATTTTTTTCAAATAACTGCATTCCCTTTGGTAATAGATATTAACATTATTAATAATATATATATATTTATCTACGTCTACAAGTAATTATAAAAAGTTCAAGACGATATTGTTTTATAATGGATATCAATTAAGATTCTACATAACTCAATTATAACCTAAAAATATGAAGTATAAAGGGAACAAAATAACAATATATTTTGGCGTAGCTAATAATAATTGTAACGATTACAGAATTAATAAAATGGAAATTACAAATCTCACAGCACTGCAACGGTGTTACCGCTGCGAGTGACACCGATCGAATGTACTCGTAGGTGCGCGCCTGCGCCTTTTATACACCTTTTTGATTTATGTGGTAGTCACTCCTTACAATATATTTATTGTTAAGTTTTACTTAAGTCGTGTGGTCTAAAGCACACTCGTTTTCTTTATGTTCGATTGTTTCAGTATGACCAACCTACGTCAAAGAAGTTTTACGCCAATCGTGCGAAAGTGACAAATATGAGATATTTGTTGAACGTACCTACTCGGCCACATGGGATTTGTCAAGATAGTTCCTTTATTGGACGGTCAATAAACACAGTGACGTTATATTAGAAGCGCAGTGCTCACCGCGGTTGTTCTTGAGCCGCCAGTGCGCGGGCCCGGCCCAGGCGGCCTCGATGGCGCCGCAGTAGGAGTACTCCAGGCGCGCGTGCGCCGGCGCGCCCGGGCGCATGTCCGCCAGCCGCGCCGCGCCGCCGCCGCCCGCGCGCGCCACCAGCGCCGCCACCGCCACGTCCGCCTCCTCCTCGCTCTCGATGCCGCCCAGCGGCTCGTCCTCTGTGCGCGCATACAGACTATCGTAAACACCCATCGGCGCACTCCTTTTCATGAAGTAGTTGATAAAAAAACATCACAAGGAAACTGGCCAAGACAATACAATTTTTGGAACGAAGTTCCTTATCGCGCGTTGTGAAAGGGGGCTAGACGGGAAAAAATCTTACGAAAAGTTGTCACGACACTGCTTTTTGTTTGGTTTTTTATTATATTTTTTTTATTTGTTTTTTTGTTATATTTCTTTATTTGTTTTTTTGTTATATTTTTTCATATAAGTTTAAATCAACAACAAAATATAATACTACCATTGATTTTTCAAGACATTTAAATAAAATAGAATCCCAAACATTATGTTTCCTACTTCAGTTACCACAAGCCAATTATTACGAAAATTGAGCCTACAGATTAAGATTATATTACATTATATTTGTTAATAATAAAAAAAATATTATTATAACTTAAAACAAATAAAATTTTATTACAATTCCTTCACTAATTAATCGAAAGGAAGGAAACTTCGTTCCATCCGGATGTCCCTTGACACCTCTCAAGTTTTTTTGTCGCGGATGGGAAGTGTCTTAATGGACAGCTATCTCCTTCTTTAATCAACAAACGGCAGATGGTGATACCGACCCGCGTTACCAAATAGTGAATACTCCCACTTGGCCTCAATACTGCATGGGTGATAATTGTTTACTTCGCTTAGTAGCCTTGTACGACACCCGCGAAAAAAAATAAAGTAGTATATTTTGATATGTATTTTAACATTTAACATGCTCAGCTACTTTAAAGTACAAATTATTTGTGAATGTGGAAAAAGAGAACTTCTGCGTCCCTTCCAATCCAGGGAAGTATTCTAAGCCACTAAGCTATCGCACTGACCAACGGCCACACCAAATCTCACATCACATTTGTCTTTAAGACCCACGTCACCTATCGGATACATTTACATACATTAATCCAATCTACTAAATTTAATTTAGCAAATAAAATTATATTTGATTTTTTCCAATTTCACAATATGTAATTTCTTCTTTTAAAGTAGCTGAGCATGTCAAGTGCTAAAATAAAGATAAAAAAAGTAAGTTATATTCTTACCAAATAAATCATTATTAGGTTCATCAAGCGGTATAGGTTCCACCTCGGCATTTACATCAAAGGCGAGTGCTTGTTGCGACAGATTTAGACGATTCTCCTCCACCCAGTTGTTCACTCTGTTGTCGCTGAAATAACTCCACTATTACGTTATGAAACTAAAAATTAGTTTCATAGCTAAAAACTAAAAATTTGTTTCATAAAATTTTATATTAAAGCTAATTTTGCGTTAAATCTGTAATCCACAGGCTGCAATCCGGCTCGATTGCGTACCGCAGTGCGGGTTAGGGCGTGCCCCAGAGGCGACGCGTACCGACCCGCCCCCGTCGGTACAAACAACGGCAGATGCGGCGATGGGGGCCACCACCCATCACGCCTTGCCCAGTTTGGCGAGTCGAGGGGAGCAGAGTGTCGAGTAGGCACGTGGAATGTAAGAGGTGGTGTGGAAGATAAGTTACACGAGCTGGTAACCGTCATGTCGGACAGACAGCTTGATGTGCTCTATGTAACAGAGACCAAGCGGAAGGGTAGCGACGCCTGTGATCTTCCTGGTGGCGGGTTAGCTCTGTGGTCTGGTGTACCGCAGAGCGATCGGGCCAGCATGGGAACGGGGGTGTTGCTGTCCGCTCGCTTGGCCTCAGGTGTGAAAGACTACGGAATGTTTGATCCCAGACTTCTATGGGTCCGAATAAAACTAGGTGTCACCAGGGTCTTCATGGTCGCAGCTTTTGCTCCCGTAGGCTCTTCGGTGGCATCGGATCTAGAGAAATTCTGGGATAATGTTAGGGAAGTTCTGGATTTGGCTTAAGCTAGTGAACGCGTGATCGTATGCGGAGACTTGAATGGATGGGTTGGGACCAAGCGTCCAGACCTCGAGGACGTGCTTGGTTCATTTGGTGATAAGAGAGTGAATGATGCAGGTAGGCTCATTGCGGATGTATGTATGGAGATATAAACCTTATTGTGTCAAACACATTTTTTCAACATAAGGACATCCATATGTATACATGGAGAAGGAATGAACAGAGAAGTATGATAGATTTAATTCTGGTAGACAGTCGCCTCCGAAGTAAAATTCTGGATACAAGAGCCTACAGGGGTCCCATTGTCGACACGGACCACTATCTCGTTATTGCGAGATTTAGTGGTCTGTTCAGAAAGTGGAGACACTGGCGAGAGCGTGTCCACTTCGGAGGCCTTGAAAGAATAAAGATTGAAAAGTTGCAAGAAGAGAGTGTAAGAGCAAAGTATGTAGAGGGTGTCGTGAACGGCTGACAATGGCAAGTCAGCCGGGATCTGACATAGAAGAATGCTGTTGAGTATTGAAAGATAGTATGGTAGATACAGCGAAAGAAGTATGTAGATGCTCAAAGAAGCATAGGAAAGTGAAAGGTGATGCATGGTGGGATACGGAAGTAGCAGCTTCCGTAGACCAAAAGAAGAAAGCGTGGCTGGACTATGTATCTTCTTTGAACCTGAGTGCAAGTATGAAAGAACAGAAGAAAGAAATATACCGGCAACGTAAGAATGACACCAAAGCCTTAGTGAAAGAGAAGCATGATAGAGCAAATATGATTGCAGAAGAAAGGCTGACCAAAAACTTTTCTGGAGGGAGGTGAAGAAATCTCGGAGTGGTTGGTCAGCTTTCAGTATGAATAAAATAAGGTCTAAAGGTGGAGACATTCTTACGCAAACACAAGATGTGTTAAGCCGATGGAGTGAATATTTTGGAGATATGTATGCGGATGTTCAGGGTGATGCTGGTGCCACATGTGATCTAACAGATTAGCATTCGGTACCGGCATCCTCAGATGACATTAGTATGGATGAAGTTGAATGGGCGATTAGAAGTTTGAAAAATGGTAAGTCAGCGGGTATTGATATGGTGTCTGCTGAGATGATCACGCTTGTAGGCTCATGTGTCTGGGAATCCTTCCTGATGCTTCTCAATTTATGTTGGAGCTCAGGAATGGTTCCCAAGGACTGGAGAAGCGCAGTCATCGTGCCCTTGTTTAAAAACAAGGGTTCACGTTATGACTGTGCAAACTACAGAGCCATAAGCTTGACCAGTTTGGTAGCCGAAGTGTATGGTAAGGTTGTTGAAAGGAGAATGAGGATGGTGTCTGATGAATTTTTGTGTGAGGCACAAGGAGGTTTCAGGTGTGGACGAGGATGCATGGATCAAGTGTTTTCTCTGCGCAACATTGTGGAGAAGCATCTGGATGTAGGCCAGAGGGTTTTCTGCAGTTTTATGGATTTGGAGAAAGCATTTGACACTGTTGTACGAAAGGAACTTTGAAACATTTTGCCGGAGTATGGTATTAGCGGTAGACTGCTACAAGCGGTGCAGTCCAACTACATGGACTGCAGAGCTTGTGTGCGGATGATGGAATGGCACCCTGGTTTGGCGTCAATATCGGCGTTAAACAGGGCTGAGTTCTATCAGCCAGACTGTTTATCATATATCTGGATAAATGTCTACAAAGGTTGAATGAAATGAATGTGGGAGTTCAGATGGGCGACTCAGTGGTTAACTCGATGCTATATGCAGACGATGCGGTCCTATTAGCGCAGTCTGCGACTGACCTGCAAACCCTAGTCGACGTATTGGCAGAAGATTGTAAGAAAAGGGGCCTACGTGTGAATGTGAGCAAAACCAAAGTAATGGTTTTTGAAAGAGAAGAAGCCAGAACAGATGTTAGAGTAGCAATAGGAAATGGTATGCTAGAACAAGTGGATGAATTTGTATATCTTGGATGTGGATTCAGTCGGGATGGAAGCTACACCACTGATGTAGAAAGAAGAGTGAATGCGGGAAATAGAGTGAAGCATTGGCAACAAACAACTTCAACTTCTCGGCAGCTATTAGCACCAACCTCCGAAGGGAGACGACAGTATTCCAATTTTAATGAAAGTATCTTAAATTTAATAGGAAATATTATTTAAATTTAGATATTATACTAGTAAGATAGAAAAAAATAGAAATGTTGTGTGCGCGCGCGCTTGCATATGTGTACGTGCGTGTGTATGTGTTGCGTGTGTATGTGTTATGTATGTTTGTGTGTGCGTGCGTGATAGAATTTTTACGACCTCCCCTCTAGGTCGAGAAAGTAAGCTCCCTCTATGCATTGTACATAATTAATTGCAGTTATAGAAATTGCAGTAAATACATAGCTAGCATTACGTTTTTTTAGATGCACTATCGCCCTTGTCACATTGTGTCACACAAAGTCGTTATGCCACCCCCTTTGTTTGATAATGTGTCTTAAAAAAACTTACGTGTTCTCACTATCAGGGTCCCAGTTAGATATGGAGAAACCAGTAAATGGTTCACATATCTGATCGCCTTCCATGAAGGCTGGTAATAGTTTTGAGGCAATAGTAATGCGTTCTGATAGATCTATTGTGTCTTCGGGTATATTCTCCTTAATCTCTTCTAAATATTTGTCATCAGTTCTAAAAATATATTGAACAAATTTGCACATTAATTTTGATTAGAGCAAACCCAATTTCGAAATTTGATTTGACGCTTGCTAAGGAATCTAAACTCAGTGGATTAGGTTCCGGGACTGTCTTAGAAGTTACACATTTACCTGAACACAATGTGCAAAATTGTGGAATAGAAAAAAGTATTTTCAATAGTTTTATATGTATAAAAATTACAATATATTTATAGGACAGTGTCATTACTTGATATGATTCTTATTTGTAATAATTGAGCTTACTTATTGGGAACAATTTAAACAGACACTTCCAACAGATAGCGCGAGCGGCGCCCAAGAGCGGTAAGAAAGAATGCGCTATGAATGTTATTGGCTCTGTGCGAATGTCTCAATAGCTCAGTCGGCACAGCATTTGGTACGGTAATCTAGTCTAGATGACGTGAGTTGAAATCCCTCTTTTGACTTTATTCACATTTTTTGCACATTGCGGCCTAATCAAATGTGTATTTTCTTTGTCACGTTTTTGAACTTTGTAGCCTAATCAAATGTGTATTTTCTTTGTCACGTTTTTGAACTTTGTAGCCTAATCAAATGCGTATTTTATTTTTTGCATTTTTGCACTATGTGGCCTAAAAGGCTGTGTGGGGCCGGCTTTAGAATTGTCCCACCCCTCTCTACCCACGGGAGTCGTAAGAGCCGACTACCTCCCCGGTATACCATCGTATACCGGGGAAATGGGCAGCAGCACTCCCTCGAGTATTAAACAAAATCCACTGCGATCGCCAACCCGCCTGCCAAGCGTGGCGATTACGGCATTATCCCCATGACGGGACCGCTCGTTGTGGCGTTCTCTTGGGGAGGCCTATGTCCAGCAGTGGACGAAGAAAGGCTGATGGATGGATGGATGGCCTAATAAAATGTGTATTTTCTATTTCACATTTTTGTACTTTGTGGCCTAATCAAATATTATAGTACATTTCATGTTTAAAAGTTTTAAATTATATATACCTCAATATCAATGTCAGGGTTTTATCATGAATGGGCAAGGTCACATTAAAAGCTCGGTTTGATGATGTAACATCCCCTTGTGTTGCTGCTAATCGCTCGAAAAATGGGTCTAAAATAACATGGAAAATTAAATAATATGAAAATAATTTGTTTATTTAAAATACGTTAAGTATCTCAATACTTCCAAAAATTTTGTAATTCTTTAGGTGAAATATTTCTTTGTTCAGACATACTGCAAAAAAACTACTGAATGTATTTTGATGAAACTTCTTTGTTTGATAGCTCTTGATTAGACTTAAAAACTAGTATACGTTTTATCCCATTACAATAGATAGTGATACACGGGCTTGTTTTCCGCAACTCGACATCTTCCAATGCGCCTATTTTGCGTGACGAAATCCCATTACAATATTGGTACCCTGAGATATACCCTAAAACTTCATTCGGCTGCATGGGAGCCGCGTACAATGGCTAAATTCTTATAATAGGTCTACTACATTTTATCTAAGAGGTTTGTTACATGGTTGGGTCTATTTGAAAGGCCCCTCTTGTATTGGATGGCCAAAAACATAGGTGGTTGTTTTTTCTGTGGTGTCAATAAGCTTTTACAATACAATATATACCCACCTATACAATCATTGGCATCAAAGTCTCCATTGAATACTTCAGGATTAGCAGCAATGGCACCTTTAGACTTTTTCTTTTTCTTTTTGACAGGGGCAGCAGCGTCACCATCAACAGCTCCCTCATCTTGGATACCATTATCATCATCTTTCTTACCTCGCTTTGTCTGCAGATATCAAGATAAATCTAAGCAGGTCTATTTATTACTAGGTGATGCCTACAACATTCCCTATGTGGAGTTTATAGCTTCAATTTTCATAAGTAACAGTATAGTTTGTTCGAACTCATGATCTATCGGGAAGTGAAAGTGAAATTAAAATTGTATTTGTAATTTCCGAGATGTCTAACAAACTGATACACCTGATTTTACTGGTATTAAAACATTTGTGAAAACATATTATATAGTTGGATTCCAGTAACATAATAAAATATTCTAAAAAGATATTTTAACCCCTTCCATATAACAATAATATAATATGGTAACACACCTGTGCAGCCTTACTTAAGCCACCTGCCATCTTCAGCACATCATAGTGGACTGCATCAACCCTGAAGGAGTATATCCTGGCAGAGGCATCTACTACCGTTGAGGCAGTTTGTAAGTTCTCCATCCGAGAATCATGCCGTCTTAGCATATTCGTCATAAAATCTATTAGTTGCAAGTTCCATGCATTGTCTTTAGTGATTTTCTGGAAGAAATTAAATTTAGATATTTTTAGCATTTGACATACATTAAAAAAATGAAATTAATTATAAGGGGTATATTTTTTAAATGTGATTTCTTTAAAAGGTCACAATCTAAGTACAAGATGCTAGTATGCAAGAATTATTAGAATGAGCACTTGTGTAAACTAGTACTGCAAGAAACTCAACCAAAACCTGTATGAAATATTTAGTATAAGCAATTTTAAAAAATATGTACATTTTCAGCGTAAAGTTTAAGACATCCTTGAAAGTGTTCTTTTTGCGGTGAAGAAGACATAGTATCTCGCCCAACTTTTGGCGATGGGTGGGGGGTTGATGATGCCAATGCCCGTTCAGAGGCCAGCAGTGATGAACGTTCGGCCTCATCATCATTACACTCCTGCAACACATATATATTTATATAATAATTGACTTCAAACTGGAAACAATTTAGTGGCAAAAATATAAACACAATTTTAAATGTTGTATTACATTTAAGGTGATTGATTTGATCAACCTAAATCTAAATGGGTGATAAGACACGCGATTTACTTTGATTTTATACATAATGTTTACAGCATTATCCAGTACCTATATAAAATGCCAATCAATATTACACAACAAAATTACGAGAAAACTATACACAGTTCCAAACCTCATTTTTAATGCCTTTTCTTCGTGTTTGCGGGACAAGACTCCTCCTGATAGAACTACTACTACTCCCGCCAATACTTCGTCTGAGGATTTCAGTAGTTGCTTTCGGCGTTTCTATCATTCTTGATCATAGGTCCTGTATCAATTCACCAGTACTGTAATTAAATTTATTGTAATAATACGTGTTCCATTGACATTAGAGTTTATTTACGTTGATCTTCTTTGAAATATTCTTCTCAACTCTTCAACAAATCAAATTGAATCAATATGATACGAATATGAACAAAATATGAATAAACAAAAGCAACGGCCTTTTTTTGACGTTTTTTTTTTTTTTAATTTATTTATTGCGTTGGAAGAACCATCAGCCTAACAGTAACTTATAAACATCGTTATTCTCTCATCACACGTAAGTTTAGTTCATAAAACAAGTCATAGTCGAAGTCAGTCATATAAAATTAGTCAGTCAAGTCAAAGTCCCACTCCAGTAAGACGATGGCGATCTTACTGAAGCTTCTGTGGAGTTTTGGTGACAACAGGAAAAAACACGTTATGTCGCATTACATCACTTGCCAACAGTTATGCACATACACAAATAGTTAATAAGCAAAAGGCCACCACTTTTACACATTAATACTTGAAATAACACAAATTTAGGAAAATAATGCAGAGCGACGACATGATCTTCTTCGTGTTCCCGTCAAAACTCCGTTTTGTTTTTCATATTCCCCACAGGCTAGAGAGGTTAAAGAGTAGAATAATCTAAAAAAAAGAAAGCGACCCTTAGACGAAGAATAATATAGACTCGCTACTATTTTGACATTAAGGATGAAGAAAAGGATGCACATACTAGGTTTTACCAAGAGTGAGAGAGACACAGGTATAAGTATATTTATCCTTTTCGCGTATGCGTCAGTTGTATTTGGACCCAATGAACTGAGTCCAAACAATAAGGTGGCCAACCGTCCCTATCATCAGTATGTAAGCTTGTTTTTGTATTGACGTAAAAAAAAACCTTTATTAATCACGTTATATACGCTAATATTACATGTTCTAATACATTTTAAGCAAAATATAAGCATAATTGCAATTTCTTTTGTCCTGTCATTCTTTTATCCGGGTAAAACAGGTAGTACATTAATAGTCAACAAAGTTATAATAATAGTTATCTTTTAAAATTATTCCGGTTATCTATTGCTATCTCGAGACTGCATACGCTGATAGCTTGTCTATAATATCCTTCGTCTAAGAGGAGACCCCAATCATGACATTTTATGTCACCCACATTGATAGGTGTCGCCGTCTGATAGCTAGCTAGCTATATTTTTTTTACTGTCTAGGTACTTTTTTTTACTACTTGGTACCTTTTTTTCTAATAGGTACCTTTTTTTCTACTAGGTACCTTTTTTTTCTACTAAGTACCTTTTTTTTTGCTGTTTTTTACTACTAAGCACGTTTTTTATTGAGGCGGGAGAAAATAGTCCTAACCACACACCCGGTCGTTCGGTGTAACGAAAAGAGTAGCGAGGGGGCCTCACCCACTAATTAAACCTACTATGTGCCATCTCCTCGCCTGTACTACCGGACCACTGAAACTGGAAGACTTCTATGTTTAATAATAAGGTGTCTAATTAATTATATTTACAATAAAGGCAATAATGCTAGCACAGAAATAAAACTTTATGTAATTAATGATCTCATTTATTTTACTCACCATGACGATATTTACTAAATTTTATTGTATTATATTTTTTAAATGACATTGCGTTCACATTATTTGTAAAATATAGGCCATGCTAATAGAAAAATCATATAAAAATAATCGTTATAATTAGCCAACTCATACTCCCATGACGTAGGTAATAATAACTAGCTTACATTATTTTACAGTATTATTGAAAATAAATGGGCTCGGTTTTTATGGCCATCATATATGTCGTTAAACATTTATATCCATTTTATTTTATTGGGTGTCTTCATTGAATAATTGTAATATTCTGTAATTTAATATATTAAAATACTTAACACTGACAAAGTGCCTGCTTAATCGTGGGTGTCACAAATATACATTAAGTATTACAATTTCACTACGTCAAACTAATCACAGAAAACTTATAAATAGTAATGACAATGTTTTTAGACCATCCCATCCATTTTATTACATTATTTCGTAATCCCAATTTAATTATTAAAAAAAAGCATTTATAGGAGTATGATAAAAAGCAATTATTATGTCGGGACACATTCACCACCAATCTATTTGCTTTGAACGAGGGTGTTATCATAAAACTAACTAACTTATCATCACGCCATTTCTCTTGTGAGGTAGGCAGAGAGAACAGAGTGCCAAGAGGCTCTATTCTTGCATACATCTCTCGCTTCCTCAATATTCATAATTCTCTTCATACACGCTCGCTGGTTTTGGACACTCCTGACTCCTCCTTCCTTTAACACATCGATCTGGTCTTGGTCGGTGTCTCGTTCTCATTGACCGCGGTCGCCGCCTTCTGCGAGGCTGTCATCTCGCAGAAGGAGGTGGCGGAGAGGGCCCGGGAGGAATCCTCCTTCGCGGATCTGATTCGTCACCGGCGCGTGGGGCGGTGTGCGCGCGCTTACCTGCGCCTGATGCTGCCCTAGCCGAGGCTGCGGACGGTGGAGTCGGGAAGTACCCTGCCGTCCGGGGAAGCCTACCGCGGAGGTGCAACGCCCAAGTGCGCGATGCGTCGCTCAAGAGAGGGTGCCCGAAGGGGCTGCCGCCTGCGGATCGTGGTCGAAACGACGCGGTACCCGTGATCCGCCTTAGCAAGGGCGGGTGGAGGCGCACGGTGGGTTTTTACTGGGTGAGAGCCCCACACTACCCCGTTGTCACCCCGGGCAGCGGGGTGTGCGGTAGGACATTTTTGCCCACCTAAGGTTATCGAAATTAGCAGTTAGGAGCAATTGTCACGATGGCCGAATTGGGAAAGCATCTGGCCGGTATCCAGGAGATGCAGGTTCAAATCCTGCTCGTGACTGTTATTTTCGATTTCGCATTTTTCACTTTGTGTTTAATGTTACTATGTTTATCAGAGTGGTCATTTCACCCTTTATATGTGTGCAGTTTCATATCGATTGGGCTAACAGTTCTCGAGTTTTAGTTGAACATACTTACCCAAATACATTATCTTATATATATATATATATATATATATATATATATATATATATATATATATATATATATATATATATAAACAAAACATAAACAGCATCACGCCTGTATTACCCGAAGGGGTAGGCAGAGGTGTATTACACACCCACGATTCGCCAGCTAATGATAGGGAAAAGAAAAAAGGAGGAATATGGATTAATTAAAGAAAAAATAAACAATAATGGGCAACATAATTATAGCATCACCCCATTGCTTACAGAGTAACAGAATAATGATACCATGGGGTGGTATGGGGTAGTTCCTCAGAAAAAGTAAAGGACTAATGTCACCACTCCATTGCATGAACATGATTGATGTATAATATTTTATCAAATCAATATAACTTTCAGTTTTATAAAAGAATTGTTTATCGAGTATTTTAAGGAGTAGACTCCAGTTATGAATCGCAGATACACACAATGTTTTTTTTTAGACTTTATATCTCACTGTCGGACATGCCATGAGCTTTATACCCCAAGGGAGTCTTATAATTCTTGTCACTAATTTTTTTTACAGTAATGTCAGTTTTATTTTTTTATATATGTTTTTTTATTATTCGCTGTGGATCCGAACGGAAAACGATATCGAGCGGGTTTTTGGGCAGGATAATACGCTTAATCGAAATATATAAACTCTATTCATTTGTAAATAATTTTGTGCTACAATGGTTATTGAAAAAAGGACTTGGTTTTGTCTCCTGTTTTATGTTTAGCTTTTATTTTTTGCATTTAATAGTTAGTATAGGATTAGTATATGGATGGATGCAGCCATTTATAATGAGTCTAATTAGATACGTAGTCCAAGTATTGAAATGTAGGCTGGCCTGTTTAAATATATATCATTTTACTAAGATATTATATTTCCTTTTTCACAGTATGTTCGTAAGTTTACTAAGCCATAATGATGTATACAATTATATTAATCAGATCAAATATATATTATTTAAATTGTACATAATAATTAATTGTCATATTATGAGTACCTATCAACTATTGTCAAACAACGCTTATTTTTCTGCAAAAATGCTATTTATTAATCTATTAAAATTATTACATTATTCCATTATACGCACTAGTGACATTTTACATAAAATTTATTACACTTATATCTTACATTACATTACTTATTTATATTTACAATTTTATACAAATATTATTATTATACATAATTATATCCTATTTATTACTGGTTCGTTGTTTTGCTTATTTGATTGCATGCTATGAACTACAATATTATATTTTCAATGATTAAAAACAAAAAAATAAGATTGGGATTATTTAACGCTGGATCTTTAGGATCGCGACATGAGGAGTTTATTATGGCCATGGAGAAACTGAACATCGATATAATCGCAATAAATGAAACTTGGATCCGCGCTGGTGAAGAGGGCCGGGCACCGACAGTACCCAATTACCGTTTAAGTCATATTCCCCGGCCACAGGTTTTACGAGGGGGTCGAGGCGGTGGTGTTGGGTTCTACGTGCGGCGGGACCTTAGAGTTCTCATTAAGCCTCACTCCCTCTCGCCTCAAGTCGAGCAAATGTGGCTAGAATTTAGAATAAATTCATTAATGGTCATTATAGGAACCACATACAGACCACCATGGCTCGACGTGAATGTTTTCATAGATGCGATTTCAGACTCATTCATTTAGCAGAGCTGATAAAATAATACTTTTGGGCGACTTTAACATAAATATGCTCAACAGCTCAGATAACAAAACAAAGTTGCTTAACACCTTTTTACAGTGTTGTAACCTAAAGCAAGTTATCAACGTGCCAACTCACTTTACTGAATGCAGTGAGACTTTAATTGATGTGATTTCTGTACAACATAAGCCCCACCTTGGCCAACACGCAGTGATATCTTTAGATTTGCACCTCAAGGTTAATAAGTTGATTCCTAGATATATATATTAGCGGCCTTTTAATCATATATTACTAGATATTTTTTGTACCGATACCACTAATCTTAACTGGCCGTTAATATTGCGACAGGGTGATGTAAACAATATGGTGTCAATATTTAACTCGCTTTTAACAACCTTGTTCGACTTGCATGCCCCGATAAGAAAGATCATTATCAAGGAAAAATCACATCCGTGGATCACGGACACTGTCAAAGAAATGATAAAATTGCGAGATAAGTACATCAAAATATTCAAATTAAGTAAACTAGATATTCACAAAGAGAGATATAAAAAATGAAGTGCTTTGTTGCTGCGGCGATGGAGAGTGAAAAAAGAGCTTATTTCAATACTTTTATCAACAGAAACATAAATAATCCTTAGAGACTTTGGAAAAATCTTAAATCTACAGTTGCAGTAACTAAACAAAGTAAACTTGATTTACCCCCCTCATGCAGTAACCCAGAAATTCTTAACAGGCATTTCCTGTCCATACCTGGTGATGAATCTGTTGTTATTGCAACTCTTACATACTTCGAGTTTCATAGATTTCACGATAGCACTTTTACACTTGAGACATTAATTAATGAAGAATTAGTACTGGAGGCCTTTAATAGTTTGAAATCAAATGCCTTAGGTTCCGATGATATTTCACTGGAGATGCTTAAGAGGACTCTACCGCAAAGTCTCCCTGCAATTACTGCAATTATAAATAGGTCTATAACATTCTTCAACCTTCCCAGACCTGTGGAAAACTGCTATAGTGACACCTATACCCAAGCTTCTTAATCCTATGTATGCTAAAGACCTTAGACAAATCAATATTCTTCCTTGTCTTTCAAAGATTCTGGAGAGGATTATTTACAATCAGCTGAGGAGTTACCTTGAAAAATATAATATTTTACCTCCAATGCAGTCTGGATTTAGACAAGGCCATAGTACCACTACTGCGCTTTTAGATGTAGTGGATGACATGTTAGAGGCTAGGGACCATGGTATGGGTACTATCCTGGTTCTACTTGATTTTTCACGTGCTTTTGGGTCTCTTAATATTCCTCTCCTTCTTTCCAAACTCTCTTACTATGGTTTAGACTCCGCCACAGTAAAGTGATTTCACAGTTATTTATGCAACAGACTTCAATATGTACAATTAGACAATATTGGTTCTAGGTCATCCAACAAGGAAGTAACCAGGGGAGTTCCTCAGGGATCCATACTCGGCCCCCTCCTCTTTATTTTATATAGTGCTGATCTCATAAAGCATATACGCAACTCTAAATTTCACCTCTATGCAGACGATCTCCAAGTTTATACATCTTTTAAACCTTACGACTGCCATCAATCTGTAAATAAATTAAATGAAGATCTGGACAGTATCGCCGGTTGAGCTAAGTTAAACTCATTGGTAATAAACCCAGATAAATCTAAATTCTTAATATTAGGATCAAAAACTTGTACAAATATAATAGCTACTTTGAATCCATCGATAAGTATAGAGGGCTGCCTAATTGAGCAGGTATCGGAGGCTCGTAACCTGGGCGTAATTTTCGACAGTCAACTGCACTTTGAGACGCATGCTGGAATCCGTGCGAAACTGTTTTTACTGTGTCAAACTTTTATATCGAATACGGCCATATCTTTCTGTAGATTTGCGTTTAATGTTGTGTAAATCGCTCGTTTTGTCTAAACTGAATTATGCTGACAGTGTTTACGGTTCGTGTATATTAGATAGAACAGAGAAGATTGTGCAACGGGTGCAGAATGCATGTGCTCGGTTTTGTTATGACGTCTCTTCACGGTCACATGTTACCCCTTTTTTAAATGCTGGCAATCTCTTAAAGATGTCTGCTCGCAGAAAGCTCCACCTGACGACTTTGTTGTTTGGTATTATAAGAGATGAGAAACCAAGCTATCTCTACAACAAATTGTCGTGGTCTTGGGAGAGACATCAATACAAAACCAGGGCATCCTCTTACTAATAAACACCACACAGCTGCTTTTCAGGGAAGTTTCAAGTTTGCTGCCACACGGTGCTGGAATGTACTTAAACCCCCTCTGCTTTTTTTGAAACGTCGCGTACATTTAAAATTAAATTAAAAGAAATTTTGTTAAGTGAACAAAACCTCATACCATAGCATTACTCGTATTTGTGCCTCCAATAATGTGTGTTATAGTATTGCAGTCTACTACCGGTACGTAAGTGCTCATAATCTACTTCTCGGTCTTCCTTGTAGCAATATAAAATACTGTAATTTATAATTAATTTCAGTTTCGCTATTTTCTAATCAGATTAGCCTATTAGTTGCATTTCTATGTTCATATGCCACCTGTGATTGTCGTTTTCTGTTTCACGCTGTGTTTATGTAAATGGCCCAGCGTGTCTAATGTTATGGATGTTTATATGATATATTTATTGCTCTTGCTTGACTGCTATTTTCTGTTGTTCTTACTAAGTACCTACTTATATTCCTATTATGTACCTACCTATATATTTACATTATTTCGTAAGTATATATTTACATTATTTCTTACTACTCATTTATTTTATTTATATATATTTTGATTCATATTATGTTAATATACATTATTAATAGATTTAATTGATGTAAGAATATAAATCCTGTGTAGGTACATACTTGGGTATTGGCTAAGGCATAGCTACGTGCTTGGCATTCGTTACCCTATCGTGGGCCCATCAGAATATCAGCGCTGGAGCATCAAGGTGTTGCAGCACAAGCTGAGATGGGTACCTTATTTTTGTCCTCACACATTTACTAATTGATTTGTTCTGCTTACATAGTTTTACATAACTTGTCGTGTGTGATCAAAAATAAAATATATTTTCTTTCTTTCTTTCTTTCTATAGTAATGGTAATTAATGCGAATCCGCATAAATTTCATGAGCATGCGAATTATTGAGTCTTAGCATGCTAATTGCTAATGCTATGCTATTTGCTAATATGAACATAATTCATAATAATTCTAAATTAGTTAATTTTGTGAATATGCGAATTAAATACAGTCAGAAAGAAAGAAAAAATATTTTTTGTTACGCATGTTAAAATAGATAGATATTTCATAGAGGGCATCTCCTAGCGTAACATCTATTTTAAGTACCTACATTAAATAAGTATACGGCGAAAGAATGTAATTATTGTATAGAATAGGTACGTATTTACGTAAACTAAACTTTCAATAATATAGATATTAATGATGCTTTGACACAATAAGTCGCGCGCCACGCACCGTACGTGCCACATATTATTATAAATAAACAATCATAACTTACACATTCACAATTCATTCAATAAACGCCCCTAAATTAAGGAAAATCATAGACAATAAGATAGTAATTGCTTTGGATAACCTCATTATTCGCATTAGCTGCTATATTGCTAACGAGTAATGAAAGCAGGTTCATGTGAAACAAATAGATTTAGTATTCCCAACTTCCCGTGAGTGCGAAAGAGAGGGCAAGCTGCCAGTGCATCATACAGCATGATAATAATAACTTACAAATTTATGAAGCGATGAATTCGCATTTCATTTCACAAAATTTCGCAACTACATTTAATTTGCTAAATGCTAAATAAGCATTCGCATGCTAAAAATGAATGTGAATGCTAATTAATCCATCGCTAGGCAGGGATGTGGCAAGCACAGAACATTTTTACTCTACGATGTGCCAAGAGAGCATAGACTAAGCAAGAGAGAGACCTAGATTAATTTTTTTAATTAAGTTGTTCAAGGCATTGGCAGAACCATCAGCCTAACCATATAAGTTTAATTCATAAAACAAGTCGTAGTCGAAGTCAGTCAAATAAAATAAGTCAGTCAAGTAAATGTCCCGCTCCAGTAAGACGATGGTGACCTTATTAAAGCTTCTATGAAGTTTAGGAGACAACAGGAAAAAACACGTTGTGTCGCATTACATCACTTGCCAACACTTGTGCACATACACAAATAGTTAATAAGCAAAAGGCCACCACTTTTACACATTAATACTTGAAATAACACTTACACACTAACTGCCTCGGTGGTGTAGCGGTAGTGTATGCGACTGCTAATCATGAGGTCTCGGGTTCGATCCCCGGGTCGGGAAAAATGTTATTGAGCTATTTCCTAAAAAGAAAAATTTTCAGTAGCAGCCCGGAGTTTGGAAATGTGCCCTGTAGACGTCAATAGGCTCGCCCCCTATTACGTGGCACTTAAACATAGCTGGCGAGTCGTGGGTATGTAGTACACCTCTGCCTACTCCTTCGGGGAATACAGGCGTGATGCTATGTTAATAACACAAGTTTAGGAAAATAATGCACAGCGACGACGTGATCTTCTTCGTGTTCCCGCCAAAACTGTCCTGTTTCTGGTTGTACGTATTACTCTTTGCTGTCCTGAGAGCCTTTGACGAAATTACCACAGATACACCATAACTATACTATCGGCCATCGAGCTCTAATAAGGAGGAGAGGAAATGACTAATTTACTGACAAATTTACCGAGCCAATTCTTTGAAATCCAAAAATGGCGGAATTTCCGCTAGTTCCCTAGCGTAAAAAAATATCGATATCGATACTTCAGTCCTTCAAGCGATCTATAAATTTTTGGGTGGACAAAGGTTTTTTTTTAGTTGCTTAAATGTCGGGTTGAGAGCCCTCTGCGCTCACCGATTGTCCGGGTAAGGTTGTCATAGCCATCTGAGGCTAACAACCAACGTCACACACAAAAAAAAAGGAAAAAAAGAAAAAAAGGTTTTTTTAATTGCTTAAATTTTTATCTACCTGTACCTATAATTATATCTGTGTGTGTCAAATTGCAACCCAATCCATTTAATCAAATAAGCTAGTGGTTGATAAATCAAACAGGTATGCCTTCTTTTAAATTAAGGGCGTAACACTCTATTGAATAGATTTGGGTTGTAAAAAGCATAAAGAAATAAATAATAATTTAATCCTGGGTATAGACGTTCACTCTAAGTCCAAACATACCTATATAAGTTAGTGATGTGATGATATCAGGAGAAAAAGATTTGAAAGTGTGGTATTACGATAACTAGCAACAGGTATATAATAATATTTTATTCCATCCACCAGTCATTCGACGTCCACTGCTGTACATAATAGGTCTCCCTAAGAGAACGCCACAATAAGCGGTCCTTTTTTTTGTTAACATGGTCCAAAACGCAAGCTTATGCACGTCACTGGGGTACCAACAGGATCCAGGGGGAGTGTCGGGCTTGATGTCATACAGGCTCGATTCTAGTGTCGAGTTCATGAGCCACAATACCGACTAAAACATGACCGCGGCACCTTCATCCGTCATAATGGAGAGTCATGGGATCGACTACAGATATTCTACACCGACGCAATTATTATTATTCAATTTAATATCAATGTTTATCTTATTTCAAAAAACTGCGTAGACTTTTACAAGTCTTTATAAGGAAAGTAAGATGTGGATGGGTTCGGAGCAGAATCAGATTTCAAGGTGTAGCAGGATATATGATGGCAATTATAGTGAGAAATTGCTAATATGTTGACATTTGTAATTTATATCAATATTAGTATATTTTTCCATATGTTATAATATTTCAAATTGTTCTAATTACAACCTTATGGCAAAAATAATCATCAAAATTTAAAACCTCTATAACTCAAAAACTACTTTTTGTGGATTAGGTCCTTTGTCATAATAATAAAAACATCAATTTATATAATTGTTTATAAAATTGAGGTTATAATGCGGTATTTATATGTATGACGAAACCACCGAAAAGACACTTTTTAGCAATAATTAGCTAAGCTATTCGTAAAATTCTAGTACTAACCTATGGATGGATAATCGGGGATTACTTTTCTTCGTGCTGCGTTGAAGTACTGAACATGAAGGCATGTTGTCATCCGTTTTATCTTTTATCTCTGTAAAAATCACAGTATTTCCGCAGATTTTGGGCAAAAATCGATATTATAAATATATTGTTGACAGCACGGAACATATTGGCAATAGGCTTGCAGAATAAATATCGATATATCAGTGAAATTCTTTTTCACTTTACACTTTACAAACATACAATTTCGAGGCCTTTCTTATGACTAAATTTCAGCAATCTTACGGCGATGACAGTTTAACTATTTTTATAAATGTTAAAGTAAGTTCGTTTGTTTGCTATTTCTCGACACCGTAACGAATTGTCACATATTTTAAACTCTGGAGTACAGATTAGGACAAAGGCTACTAACTATTGTGTAAGTGGAGAAGGTCTCCTGGCTGGAATGGCTATTTTTGTGTAGATTATTTTTATGCTAGAGAGTGACGTATTTAGATTGAAGAACTTTACAGGATTATGCTCGCTGTAAAATTGTCTGAAAGGATAATAATAAGTTAAGTAGAAGGTTTATTGTAGGGCCAGCTGAAAATCAGTGTTTTGCAATTAGCACTATAAAAACTGAGCTGGCTACCTTTGTTACACTATTGATATTTTATAGTTGTTAGTTTTTATTTTGTTTTTCTTATTGTAAATTTCTTTGTGTAGCAAAAGTATTTACTTATTTAGATATTTTTATATATATTTTTAGCATTTGACATGCTTAGCACTATACATTAAACACAAAGTGAAAAATGTGATATCGAAATTAACAGTCACGAGCAGGATTTGAACCTGCATCTCTTGGATACCGTGCAGATGCTTTGCCGATTCAGCCATCGTGACAATTGCTCCTGACTGCTAATTAGGAACACGCCCGTTGCTATGTGCAGGTTGCATACAAATTCGAATATTATAAATAAAATTCATTTCGGATCGCGATCGCTTTCCCGCGGCTTCCGCCTCTTTGTGACGAGGCCTTAATAGTATGCTGCTAAGCCACTGCTCACCACTTCATTCCGAGCACACAAAATTAATAAATGGTCGGCTTCTTTGTATGAAAATTAGTGACGAATAAAAATCACAAGTTATTAGTGGTGGATGCTAGGTTGGAACCTAAATAGCGCTAATTAAATATTTTGTAATAAAGGATATTTAATATATCAATATTTTTTAAAACATCGATATATCGATAATTGTTGGTTCTTCCTCCATCCCTAATTGACAGCTGACATACAACAGATAAAGGCCTTGTTCCGATATACACTGCGAGCACTGTGATATCACGTGATCAACAGCTTCCATAAATATAACAACGCACTATAGAATATTATTATTATTATTGAATATTGTAAATCAAAGATACCTGAACATGGCAAAAGTAAAGAAATTGTGTTTATTGCAGTGTAAAACCAATACTTTGTATGAAATGAAAGTAATGACAGATCAGTATACTGGACTGCATTTCGTTATAAACAGTAACCATTATAGCTAACTATAAAGGAACGACTTTACAGTATACTAAATTGACATCACACCTTACAGTGCTCGCAGTGTATATCGGAACACAACCAAATTACGCTGTCATCGTAACTATTAAGATGGCGGACGACAGGCGAAGTAAGTCACTTTTACTAGGTATATGAAGATTAGAGCGCCTCCCCCTTATTAGAGCTCGATGACTATCGGCACCATAGACGAAGTATACTACTGGAGCCATAGCGCTGTTGCCATTCTGTATTCATTTGTCAAACACAGTATTGTTATTTCTGTCTATTGTTCGAAGTCTCAATAGGAGTATAAAAGATAGCTTATATAACTTTGGCAATGACGTACTATATATGAAATCCGTGTCACACGCTGACCCACTAGTAGGTCAAAACATTGCGATTTGGTGCATCATAAAAGTGAAATACTAGAAAGTCCTATTGAAGTTGCTAAATATCTTGTACGCTAGTGAAAATATATCGTGTGTGGCTGTCTTTTGTTCATCCAGAACGACGCAAGGAGGTGTAAAGAATCCAAATTTGTAATTTCACACGTAAGTCTATATCAGCTATTTTCACCTTATATAACTACGAAACCCAATAAAAATTCGATAGATATTGGAAGATTTAGATGTTATCAATATGATTACATTATTATACATTGATATAAAAACACGTTTATTAGTTAAAATTATTATAATAATATCCATTGTTTTAGGCGCCCTTTGTAGTGATGTAGACAATAGTCATTTACACTTTATCGATAATTCAACCAACTGAACTGAACATTTGATTTTTTATGGTTTTATAAAGTTTGTTCTCTTTTATAGATTTCCAAAATATCCTCAAGTTAGAAAAGCGTGGATCAAGTCCATAAGAAGAGAAAACTGGGAGCCAAATAAATATTTCCGCCTATGCTAATCTTGTTTTATTTCTGGTTTAAAAATAATGAAAGTAAAATCTGATGCAGTACCAAGTATATTTAAAGGATATCCTAAATATTATATCTAACAGTGTGTCCACTGCTGGATATAGACCTCCCCAAGAATGGGGGATAACGCCGTAATCGCCACGCTTGGCAGGCGGGTTGGCGATCGCAATGAATGATGTTAATACTTGTACTGCTGCCCACTCCCTCTAGTGTTCTCTCAGTCGGCTCTTACGACTCCCATGGGTAGAAAGGGGAGGGACAATTCCAAAGCCGGCCTCACACGCCACGTTACTCTAGGATCCTATACTATATATATACTTTTATAAAGCTGTAGGCTATATAGGCGTCTGAACACAAAACAATCTATTTTAGTTTTTTGTCTGTTTGTTCGTTCGCACATCACGCAAAAATTACTGAACGGATTTTGATGCACCTTTTTTTACTTGATAGCTCTTGCTCTCCTCTCTCAATTTTTTTATTAGACTTAGAACTGGTATACATTTTGTCCCGCTACTATATGATATAATTATATAGCTTATATATGAGATATAATTATATAGCTTTACCACTATGGAAATAAAATTAAAAATTATTGATTTAATCTAACTTTAACCAGGCAGTAAACGTACAATAAAAGATAGTACTGGTAGTCTGGTTATCGATAATTTACATCGTGGCGTCATTCTCCACAAAACTAGATTACGCACACCATGACAAAACGTCAAACGCACACATAAAACATTGACACGCATTTGAAGCTAAGACTCCGTCCAGTGTATTATTGGTCTTATCTTCTTGTTTAATGGCTCTTGTTGGTGTATTATTGGTCCGAGATCGGCACGCTATGACGGCCGTTTTGACGTTTGTCCACTCATGACGTTTCGTATTAGTTCTTCTTGTATTGACTTGTGGCGATCCTGATAATTCCGCCAATGATAATGTTCTCTTGATTATTTTGCTAAATTTATGTGATGGTCAGAACTCAGTAGGTATTTTCTAATATAACGATTGGAAAGCTTTGTGAAGGGAAATAAAATAATAAATTTAGAGATAAGTCTGAAATCTGTTGAGTTACCTAAAGAAAGAAGAAAAAATAAATCATATAAGTATATGTTGATTAGATAAGTAATTATTATTATCATAGTTTAATATTGTTTTTTATAATAAAATTACAAAGTAAGTAAGTAAATGGGATATATACACAGGAAAGAAGTAATTTTAAGTCTGAAGGGCGAGGAAAAGAAGGAGGTAGAAGATCTTATAAGGAAGATGGGGTGTTGGGGCAGCTAAAAAATATATGTTCTGGGCTACCTTCATCCAAACCACATTCGCACAGCGAGGAATCTCTAACCCTGATCTTCGCTAAGTGGACAGGTGAGCATGAGTGACCGAGACGAAGTCGGCAAATGACTGACGTGGCTCTCTTATTTATGTTTCGAAATTTAGAAAACCATGGGCTTAATGGAATGTCTTCCTGAATTGACCTGTAATGTTTGCCTTTTATTAAGCTCAACTGTTTCCAAGATCTATCCCAACTAGAGCGTAACATCAAACCAGCTAAGGGTAATAGGTCTTGTGAGCAGACTAGACTGTTCGACATACATCCTATGTGGCAAGTCTCTTTGGCAAAATGGTCTGCCATCTCGTTACCTTCAATACCACTGTGTCCGGGTATCCATGCGAGGTGAATTAGAATGCCTTTAGTATGACAGCGATACAAAATCTCCTTTATTTTCAGGATTGTAGGAGTTCTGGATTTGGCCTGGAATGCATTAGCTCTAATAGCTGTTAGGCTCTACATATATCAAAGCCTCCAGAATGGCAACGCATTCGCCAGTGAAGACCGAGCATTGAGGAGGGCACTTGAAGCTAAGGATAATTTTGAACTTTGGAATCCAAACTGCAGCACCAACATAGCTTTGACCAATTGACTTAGAAGCATCACTGTACATAACAAGCCAGTCCTTCCACTTGTTGTTAATTGCTGATTTCAAAAGCATATCTGAACCAGGGGTATCTTTGCTGATGCCCAAATCAAGCATAATATTCGGCTTATAGATTAGGGCCTCATAAGCTGTGTTGAAAAGGGGGTTCAGCCTGCATTGGAAGACAAGACAGGGAAGACGGCGAAGTGAGATTAGGCTGGTGTATAAACAAGGAGGATCTTTGAGAGCTCAATAATCTTTAGATAATATAAAATCTGAAAGCAGATGTAATTTGGAAATGAGAGGGTGGGAAGAGCATTGAAAAACTTTGAAAAGAAAGCGATCAGAGAGATACTGTCTTCTTAATTTTAGTGGAGAATCCACGCATTCCACTTGTAGGGCGTTAATAGGTGAAGACTTCATAGCGCCAATAATGATGCGAAGGTATTTAGATTGCAATTTGTCCAAAGTTACGAAAGCAGATTTGTTACATGGCTCCAGGGGGAATGGCCCAAAATCCAAGTGACTACGGATAAGAGCATTATATAAAAGTTTCTGGGAGTATGGGTGCGAACCCCACCATGCCCTGGAGCGCGCATAAAGCGCGAAGGATACGAATATTTTTTACACATTTCTTAATAATGTGGTTAACATGATGAGTACCAGTTAATTTAGAATCAAGGATTATGCCTAAAAATTTAACATAGTTTTTGGTTGGAAAAATTTGATTTTCATATTTGATTGTGATATTGGGAACCAACCTGTGCCGAGTGACGATTACCATGTTACTTTTGGGGACAGATATAGATAATCCATGATCAGATAACCATCCTTGTAAATATGAAATAGCAGTGTTAAGGCGGAAGGAAGCCTCTGTTATATCAGCCGATGCAACATACAAAGCAAGGTCATCGGCATATTGGAGAATATTGCAAAAGCTGTTCACGGATAATTCTAAATCATAAGTATATATGTTGTATAGAAGAGGACTAAGCACGGAGCCTTTTGGTAGACCTCTAAAAACTGTTCTTGGAGGAAGTGATGAATTTTGAAAATTAATTATAATAGACCTTGCCGAAAAATAATTTGATATAAAATTGACGATCTTCACAGGGATACTCAGCTGAAGCATTTTCTGTCTAAGAATAGGAAGGAGGACATTATCATAAGCTGATGCAATATCAAGGAACACTCCAACCAAATATTCATTTTTAGTAAAAGCTATACGTATATCTGTAGTAAGTGTGCCTAGGCTATCCATGGTACTTAGTCCCCTTCTAAAACCAAACTGGCTTCTTGGCAGTATATTCCTGTTTTCTAGGAACCATTCCAAACGATTCTTAATAAGATGTTCTAATATTTTTGCAAGGGTGCAAGATAAGGCTATAGGACGGTAGCTTGTAGGATCAGAGCTTTGTTTGCCTGGTTTTAAAATTGGGATAACAATATATGTTTTCCAGTCTTCATAGGAATACCGGAATTAAAAATATAGTTGAGAATTTGAAGAATTAAAACTTTCATTTTTGGTCCACTTTTGCGTATAAACGAGTATGGTATCCCGTCAATCCCAGGTGAAGAATCCTTCAAATTTTCAAGGACCATATTAAATTCGTTCTCGCAAAAAGGTTCATCAAATCTCTCAATTGGGGTATGGTTACTGGAATATAGCCTTAACTCTTCATAAGAGGGAACCATTGGTGGTGCCAATTTTTGAGCAAATTCCTCAATCTAAACTAAACTATCAATTGAGGAGATATTTTGATTATTTAGGAGGGCACAGCGGAATCTTCTAACATTTCTACAAACAAGAGATGGGCTTGAGGAAGGAGATAAGGACTCACAGAAAGCATGCCAACCAGATCTCTTCTTATCTGAGAGTAACTTAACAGTTTCTGCAGCGACTTTCTTGTAATTCAGATAGTTTTCCATGGCCATATTGATAGAGTAATTTTGCTCAGCAGACTTTCGTTTTTTAACTGCTAAGGGACAATCTGTGTCCCACCTAGCTGGAGAAGGTATATTATTTTTAGGTGGTCTCTTTAAAGGAACAGAGTTATCTGCAGATAAGGTGAGGGCTTTTCTCATCTCCATGAATATATAATGAATGTTAGAGTGATCAACCGTTGGTAGATGAGCAATATATTCATCTGTTAATGCTTCGAAACGAAAACAATCAGCCTTGGTAACACTATATTTTAGCCGAGGGCTAAATGGAGTCACAATATTAACAGAGTCAGGGGATGTTATGATCGAAATATAAATGGGGAAGTGGTCACTCCATTGCCATTGCATTCCATGCATTATTTAATATCTCCGAGGATATGGAAGGCGAAATGTCAGGGGAACAGATAGCCAGGTCCACCGCACTGTTGAGATTCTGAAAGGGTGAAGTACGTCAAGTAGGAGATCCATCATTTAAAATACAACGATTTAAACTATCAATAGTGTCAAGAAAGGTATGGGAGAGTGTATCACAATAATGTGTATGTTGAAATCTCCCAGGATAACTATTGGAGGGGGAATAGAAGAAACTATACTAAACAAGTTATTTAATACGTGTATATCTGGTATAGGAATATATATTGAATGAATGAGATGTTGAAGGCTCTAATAGCAACAATATGAAAAGTGATAGAATGGGAAGGAAGGGAGATTTGGGAAAATATTATTGACCTTGATACAAAAATAGAAGAGCCAGTGCGACCGTCACTCCTGTCATCCTGCAAACATGAGAAACCCGGGAGCTTAAAATAAGAACCAGGTCTAAGCCATGTCTCCTGAATGGCAAGAATAACTGGTTTATATTTATTTATCATGTATATGAGATCTGATTTTTTATTCCGAATGCTCCGGCAATTCCATTGAAGGATTACTGGGAACATTATTAACAATAGACATTAGCTGAGTAAGTTTCTCGCGAGCACTAGTTGGTAATTCAGAGTCATTAAATTTTAAAATTATATTTCTTATAGTGGCTAAGAGCAGCTCAAACAAGTTTTCTTTATGTATCTGAAATAGCGTTTCCATTAGGGAGAGATAAAGTTGGAGATCTAACAATCGCCTGATGGGCAGATCTGTCAAAACCTGGGCTTGATGCTGGGGAGGGGGAATGCTGGGGAATTAAAATAGTTTTTCTGTGAGAAATAGTAGGAGAGCCAAGTAATGTAGATAATCTAGTATTAGGTTGGGATGATACTTGGTAATGGCAGTTATTGGATGAGGGTGATAAAGAAGCTCTAGTAGTATCTGCAAAAGTCTTTCTGACTTGCGGGAACCTAGCAGAGGCTTCCCAATAAGAGAGGTTTTCCTGTGACATTACAAGCTTAATAGACTTTTGACGAGCGTGTTCGGGGCAGCGAGGGTCTTTTGCCTGGTGATCACCAGAACAAAAGAGGCAAGTGGGTGAGCTCTTGGAGTATGTTGCTCCTTCGTGATTCTTCTGTGCACAAACGAAACAGCGAGGATTGGATCTACATTGGGTGGTAACATGACCGAATCGACAACATTTAGAACACTGGATGGATGGAAGCACGTAAGTCTCTACAGGCATAGATGTGTAAAAACTGTATATATGAGCTGGAAGTTTTGACCTTGAAACGTTAACACTATTGTTTGAGTAGGGGTCCAGTTAGAGATACCTTCGTTCATAACTCGTCTATAAAGTCTGCAAGCTCTCACTACACTACCAAAACCGGAGGGAACCTCTATGGAAGATACAAATTTCTCAAGAGGCCAATCTACAGGGACCTCTCTAACAATACGCATGCGAGTGACGTTATATGATGGGATTACTGCTTCATATTTTGCAACACGAAGAGCAGGGTGAGCTAGAAATCTATTGGCATCGAGGTAATTTAAAAACTCAATTGAAACTCTGTTTCTACCGATGCGTTTAACTCCACCACGAACCACATTTTTAATATTATTTTGGAATAGAAAATGACCGAATTTGATTGGATGAAGGGAAATACCAGATGAAGGATCGTCTGAGAAACTGCTAACGTGTACTAAAAAGGGTGCTTCGTCAGAATCCGAATAAACTAATTTGTTTTTCTCATATTCCGGGACGGAGTATGTATTTTGTATAGATGGAGTAGCTTGCGATGGATCGGAAATATTTTTTTAGTTGGAGGGTGAGTCGACAGGTCTTTATTCGATTTACTACGTTTTCTACTAGCTAGGCTAGAACTAAGCGCATCCTCAAATTCCATGCTATTAGAGTTGGACATCGAACGGGGAATAACACGGGGAGACCTAGCGTGGGAATATATCTCCGATACTCTGCCTCCGGGATCCGGCGATTCAGCGTCCATTGCGTTGAAACGCAATAAAGGCTTACGGAATATCAAACTATCAAAACAATGATATTCGGTATATTGATAACTCAACAGTAATTATGTAAATTATTTCACCAATAATCCAAAAGACATGCGTCTTTCACTCCACCAACCATCAACCTCCACTTGAAAAAATATAAGATATTTCCACACAAAATCAAACGAAATCGAGAATTGACTTGACTTGACCTCGTATTAATTAATAACTTAGATAAAGGATAGTAATAGATATGACATGCTAATGACAATACAAGGAATAAACGAGATACACAATACAAAATTTCTCTAAGTGCGGTTCTCTAGGTATAATGCCTTCTGTCCTTGTCATCGTTTATGCTCTTTGTTTGTCTGACACTTGTCATAAGTTCCAAGTAGTGAGAAAAGCGGATTTTGTGTTAATGCTAAAAAATTGTGCTATTGATTCAAATTTTGAGCTAATTCAAATATTTTGTGTATTTCCTAGTGGAATTACTTCATAAACAATGGTATCGTGTTGTGTTTTCGGCTGTAAAAGCCGCAACAAACTAAAATATGTAAACATAACCTTTCACACGTAAGTACAATAAAATATTGTTTTATAGAAATAATAAAGTAATACAATATTAAAAACAGTTAATTATATTAAATGGTGTGCAAAATTCACGCTAAATATTGATAAAATCATATATCTGAATGCAAAATTTTAATGTAAGAAATAAGTTGCAATTGAAAAAAAAAAATGTATGCAAAGCCATTATAGTCGTATTTAAACGTTCATTGATTGTACGTACAAAAAAACAACTATGTACATATTAACATTATTCCTCTCAATCAATCTTCCACACAAACAATTTATAGTCAATAATTCAATATTGTGTGTCCTATCACTGTTTACACTAAAAAAAACATCAAACGAATTAGCGTAGGTATATTTTACGTGAAGCGCCCAAGATCGCAAACTACGCGCGCAACCGATAACAATGGCTAGCATAGCATGCGACTACTGGCCGCCGGCGCCGCCGCTTGCTACTTGCGTTTTGTGCGATGCGTTGTGACGCGCGATGTTCCAGAACGCGATGAAGTATATAGCAAGAAGAGAGAGCCACGATATCATTTGCTATATTATGTTACGTATATTAAGCAGTGTGCTTAATGTTGCTATATGATATATTAACCACCACTACCACAGATCATGTCTGGCCCAGTCTGGCGAGTCGAGGGGAGCATAGTGTCGAGTAGGCACGTAGAATGTAAGGGGTAGTTAATTACAAGAGCTTGTAACCGTCATGTCGAATAGACATCCAGCACGTGCTTGGTTTATTTGGTGATGAGTGAACGATGCAGGTAGGCTCATTGCGAAAGTATGTATGGAGAGAAAAGTTATTGTGTCAAATACATTTTTTCTACATATTAATACTATATACTGAGGAAAAGTTTTGGAATTACTGCCACATTTGTGATAATATTAATTCGATCTTCCACCGTTAAGGGAAACAAGATCTCAGCTTATATTCTTTTGCTATATTTGTTATTACAAATTGGTAATGATGTCGCATAGATTTTCCACAAAATTACTCCAAAGTTACGTTTTTTTATTATGGAACACCATACATAACCACCAAAGGGAGAGGCAAAATTCGCGCTATATTGTCACTATCAACAAAAGTCTTAGCAGTAATTTAAATAAGCCGGTCTTACACTCTGTCTGATTTTACCCTGATTCTCCTTACTCCTGCAACAGTCCAAAAACAAGAAGAAAATAATATCGCACTTCCAGTGCAATAAACTTATGCAATTTTAGAAAAAGGGTAAATTATATCATTAGTCCTTTTTGCGTGATGTGCACAAACAAACTGACAAAATAATCTAGGAAAAATGTTTTGTGTTCAGACACGCCTATACAAACTAGAGTTTCTTTTTCTCCGATATCTTAAATGTACAGAAATAGCTCTGTTACAGCCTTGTAAATGTTAAGATTTAGGTAAATAAAATTTGAGCTACGTTCTTAATTCTTATTTACCTATTATTTTATTGGGGACTTTGCTACCTTGTGTATCTTAGAGCTTGCGGATCAAAATTATTTTCTTTGCGACTGTATTAGTACTTTGATACGTTCTCACTAAACACCGGGCTTAGTCCCAAATTTATCATCATAAATATAGTTTCGTATTATGTTTGTAATACAACAAAACAAACAAACAATACGCACACCATTGGACTGACATAAGTTGCCAGTTACAATATTTCCGTCCGCCTACAAAGTGGGAATGTATTTTTTTTATTGCATGTTGTGGCATACGAGCCACGGCCCATCTGATGATAAATGGTAACTGTCACTCATGGACTCAACTATACCGAGAGTATTGTCAAGCCGCTGTTCACCATTTCATTTCACCGATATGAAATGAAAGAATAAACGACTGCTACAGCCAAAACGCAACGATGTGCTTCTTGGCCGGTCACACGGGAGATGGTGGTACCAACCCGCTCGGGCCCGATACCAAGTGAGTACTCCCACTTGGTACCCAACCCTACCACCAGTAGGCTGTTAATAGGATTTTACCTTAGACAAAGTACCTATAGATGTAGCCATGATACATTAGGAAGTGTGGAAGTGAGAAAGGCGTATACGAAATACCTAAGAAAGTTGAGACAAAGTATCGTATCTTGCTTTCTCATGTGACGTGCAGGTTTTTCAACTGGTGAACTTTAAATAGTTCGCCATACAACTGTTATTACCATGATTACCAGGGTGGCCATTAAAAGGAAAATTAGGTACCGTGTTCTGAGGTTAAAAAAGTGCCGTGTCTCTAACAAATTTATTCAAAAACTAGCGTCTACTACTATATTGTTTCTACAGTTACAGTAATTAAAAGTAAGGGTTCCGTACAAAATCTATAAAAGATGTCAGTCTGTCAGTTAACCATACATTATTTGTACTTTACTAAATTTGTCGAAATCCCGATATCCGATGTGAAATCGCTACTATACATAATTTACTAATAACGTGGTGTAGCAGGATTTTGGTTTTAAACATATAAAATAAAACCTTCTGAAGTAGGAATGGGCGTTGAATAAATGGACTAGTTAATTCTACCGTAAACGTACAATTAATGAATCGACGGTCTATCGTCTATGCATGGACCAGTTTAATCCGTAGACGGCTAAACTAACCGTCCACAAGTGGACTGGTATTCGACGACGACGCATGAACGTAGTTAGTTTATACTAGTTTATTCGTTGATTAATATCAAAATACTTTGAACTCTAAGACTAAGGACTATGGGTTGATTGTTTGTTTTTTTTTGGTGCTATTTGAACAAAAGGATACCGCTATGATAGTTTTCAGTGTGTGAAAGGGTCGGGTGACGGACTGGTTGAATGATGTGTGTCTACGCCGTCTACGGTATAAACGAGAAGTCGAATTAGATGGCTAAACTAAACGTTCACAATATTCTTGTCGACTGGTAGGTAATTAGATGACGCGTGAGCATAGTTAGTTCATTCGTACGTTAAAATATTAATATCGGTTTTAATGCATTCATAAAGCTGTGCAGTTGTCATTTTCGGAATTAATTATAATCTTACTATTTGTAATACCGGTAGACGTCAATAGGCTTGCCCCCTATTACGTGGGAGTTAAACATAGCTGGCGAATCGTGAGTGTGTAATACACCTTAGCCTACCCCTTCGGGGGCGTGATGTTATGAAATATTATTTATTTTAATTATAAAGACTGTCATTTTAACATTTACCAATATCGTCGGCTTGTTTTCTCATTAGAGAATGGGTTTTGACTATAAGCCCATTCGTAGTTTTTGCGTGATGTGCGAATAAACAAATAGTAACACACAAATAAAAAAAAATGTTTTGTACTCAAGTAGTTTATTTCTCAAATATCTTGAACCTACGGATACATCCGTTACAGTTTCATAATAGTTATGAAAATAAATATATATTTTTTTATATGTTTTTCAACCGATTTCGAAAAGGAGGAGTTTCTCAATGCAGCTGTATGTTATTTTATGATATAAATATACTATAGTTTTCATATGATAAAATTATAAGATCTCATAAGGTTCCTATGAAACATTTCTAAATTTTGCATTCACAATATTAATCAGGATAATAAATGATCGATATTAATGTATTCATTAATTAGTGATTTGTTTAATTTTAGATTGTGGTAAGTAATAATACTTTTTGCCACATTTAGGGCAAATTGTACATGTCATTGCCACACTGGAGTGTAATATTGCTGTCTAATGAGTGGCCACCATAGACTAAGTATACTACTGTGTGTATTATTGGTCCGAGGTGGCCACGCGATGGTTACACACTATTTAGTCTGTGGTTACATCCACGAAGTATAGATACAAGGAGTCCGAACGTAATGTTGAACGAATGGTCTCAATTTAGGGGACAGAACTTTTACCGGTAGAGTGCACCACTTTTCAAGAAGTACTCGTTTAAATGCTTACGCGGGAAGTTTTCTTTTTCCATTTCTTTTTATTACAACTAATTTTAAATAAATAAATTAATATTTTATACTTAAATTAATTAAATTCAACATTCACGAGCCAACGCGTGTTTACGTGTAATACATAATAATAGCATCGGTACGTCTTAAGTTCTAGCGCAGCCAGTGGCAGAAAAGAGAACTAAGATCTGGGTTTATTGTGTACATGAATACTATGGAAAAGCCTATACCGTTCGGACTCCTTGTATCTATACTTCGTGGTTACATCCATGGCCAAATAATACCATACATCTAGAACATAGATTTAGTAGTACACCTTAGATCTTAGTCTGAGCCTTAGATAAAGGCTAGTAAGTAGATAGGATAGTAGTTACTATCCTTTATCTTAGATATACACTTATATATACTAAATCTATGATCTATAATATGATATTCTAGATATCCTCTATGAATAATAGAGACAGGCCTGCTCAATCGTTGACAGATTGTCACGACTACGTCATAATGACGTTACATTTTCCTTGCCGTATTTCAATTAAAATTATTTAGGGTAGGTAAATAATAATAGATTACAATATTTAAAAAAATGTAATACTAATAATTTACTCATCAAAAATAAATGTTTAATTGTTTACAGTAATTATAATTTCAGAATTTCTACTCTAAATTAGTTCATTTTTATAAAAAGGAATCTTAGTTATTAATATGAACAGAATCGTAGTTATTAGTCTGGCAGCATAGCGTGGTTGTTGTATTGTATGTGACCTCAATGTGACAGATATATGACAACTATCGCTTTTAGCCGTTTATCTTTCAAACCAACGAGAAAACTACTCTCTCTGATAACATTGAATCTCAAAGTTTTTCGAAACATGGTGATGTGAGAGCGCAGAGGCGTCTGTCTGTCTCCTTATCCTCTCCTTGTTATCCTTCCTTTTCACTGCCTATCACTTGCCTTAGAGCAGGAGTCGTGCGAGTCTATAGGCTACGGTAACCGCTTACCATAAGGTGGTGGGTATTATAAAAAAAAAATGCTGGTTAGAATGGATAATAGAACGTTTAAATAGAAAATTTGTAACAGGCAAAAAAAAATAAAAAAAGAACAGCATCACGCCTGTATTCCCCGAAAGGGTAGGCAGAGGCGCGTTACACACCCACGACTCGCCAGCTATGTTTAAGTACCACGTAATAAGGGGCGAGCCTATTGACGTCTACCGGGCACATTTCCAAACTCTGGGCTGCTACTGAGAATTTTTCTTTTTAGGAAAAAGCTCAATAACATTGCCCGACCCGGGGATCAAACCCGAGACCTCATGATTAGCAGTCGCATACACTACCGCTATACCACGGAGGCAGTTTAAAACAGGCTAGAGGCTAATTTATCAAGTGCTTTTTCAGAGAGGTATTATAATATCCAACCAGCCCATGACGATAAATTGGAGTATATTTAAATTTATTTTTATAACTTTGTATGCCAAATAAAAATTCCACCATTTTGTAATACCAATACCAAGTCACATGTATAACTCGCGATTTGTCTTCAAATTAATCCTTACTATAATATAAATGTGAAAGTGACTTTATTTGTTAGTTTTTTGTTACGCTTTCACGACGTAACTACTGAACCCCAGAGTACTGGAGCTCAGAAAATGATACAGGCTACATTTCATTCCGGAGAAATGAATGATTTTTTCGGGTTAGCTATTTTTGCATAAAGCTAATTAGCTTTAATTTAATTAAAGTGCAGTAGTGTGACATATTTATATCCTGAAAACACCCAGACGAAGTTGTGGTTAGTCTAATTTAATATATTTTAGCTTTTATAGACAGTAATACCTTTTTATTCCGGACTTCTAACCTATCATACTTTATGGGATTTGTGGTTAAATTGAGGGGGAAAAAAATTTAAGAGCCAAATGCTGTCTTGTTGATGACGTAGGCATGTCAAAATTTTGTATGTCATTTCGCGATGTGGGCAGGCCTGTTCTATTGGGCCATGGCTACATCTATAGGTTCTTTATCTTCTAAGCATTTTACTAAATTGTGCTCTACTACTCAAGATTGTATTGCCATGATATAAAAAATATCGTGCTGAGTATTCATGAGAATTTATTTCAATATACTTTCGTAAACCTTTTACAAAGGTGGTTATATATAAAGCAAAAGAAAGTTCAATTATTTTCTCAAAAGTCATGAATGCACAGTAACAATTAAATAACATAGTG
This sequence comes from Leucoma salicis, assembly GCA_948253155.1. Classification (NCBI taxonomy): domain Eukaryota; kingdom Metazoa; phylum Arthropoda; class Insecta; order Lepidoptera; family Erebidae; genus Leucoma; species Leucoma salicis. Next base: position 19,461,157 of record OX411818.1, read on the forward strand.
TTTAATCACAATCACTCACATATTAAAGAAAATAGGTACTGTTAACTATTTTTTTTTAAATCCGATTAATCAGGTTTCAAATTTTCCCCCACCTAGTACAGCTGTTTGTAAACGCACCGCTTGTTGCCATCTTCACGTCAATGATTTTATTTGGTTGGTTGCCGATTTCTATGGTCGACGATATCTCTAAATATCTTTAACATCGGTTGGTTATTTCTAAAGTGACATTATGACTTCTGGAATGCCTGAATTAGGCTCGAAAATAAGCCTAATATCTAAAGCTGATATACGTTATGAAGGCCGGCTTTTCACCGTCGATCCTCAGGAATGTACCATCGCTTTGGCTAGCGGTAAGTTGACAAATGGATACTGTTATTTTGTTGCAATCCCCTGTTTGCATTCATAGTTTGATTCTAATTTACACTTTTGATCGTAAATGATTCTGCATTATCGTTTTTCTAATAGGAACACAGTTCGAATCAACATAAAAGTTGTTTTCCTATTCTCTTCTGTGATGTACTCTTTGTTTATTGTTTGTTATAGCAGCGATAACGTTACGTTGCGCATTTTACTCGTAATTTTCAGATATTTCGTTAAAATAAGCACGTTGTTTTTTATCTACCCCCAAATTGAAATTGTTGATCCCACTTATGACCGCAATTTCACATTGATGACGTTGATAGCTTAGGGGTATATCTGTTTATAAATATGTAATTTGTTTCATACCATAATATATGTATCTGTTCTACATACTTATTCATCATTACGAAGTAATTGGTTAGATTTACCCGCAGATATATTTATGTCACTGTGTAGGCGATTTACTTAAAATTAATATACCTAAACAATTTGATTATAATAATGATTAGATTGATATAATTTAGAATATGACTATTAGTATTGAATGCTGTGGTTATTCACTCATATGTTTTGTTTTTTCTGTAGTGCGATCATATGGCACAGAGGATCGTGAGACGCAGTACCCTGTGGCACCACAAAGCCAAGTTTATGACTACATTTTGTTCCGTGGCTCTGACATCAAGGATATACGTGTGCTCAACAATGTCCCGTCTCTGCCCAATGACCCTGCCATCATGCAGATGTCAGTGCCGCCAACACTCGGCACTGGCAGTGCACCGGGTCAGTTTGCAGGGCAGTACAATCATCCGGTGGTCGGGCAGGCTCCCTATGCTCAGTACCACCCCATGGCTGGCTTCCCTGGAGGAGTCCATGCTCAGCTCAGCAAGACTAGTGAGTTGTCTCCACAAAATTCAGTGGAACTGCCTCCCCAGCAGCCTGCAACGGCTCCAATTGGCTCAGGAGTGGCACATCACGCCAGTCAAGTGAAAGACCAAGGTTTTTGTTCATAGTTAACTATAGCTAAGCTTATGCTTCAAAACATGCTACCTTGCGATTTTTGTGCAATGTACTTATGGGTACTGCAAGTAGTTAATAAATAGAACAATACGGTTATTTAAGTATCTAGTTGTGATTAACCTCACTGCTATTAAAACTGCATGTAAGTACTAACATTGCATCCATTTGTGAGTGTTGATAATGTATGTGTGAAAAGCTTCCTATTTATGTATTATTATTTCATCGTCATTTAATCTAATTTAGAATTTGAATAAAGAACCCACTGTCAATATGTATTGGAAATAATGTATTTGTTTTGAGTTTTGGAATGGAAATGGTTCAAACACATCATAACATGGATCTACATAGGAAAATCCATACCATATTAACCTTTTACAAGTAAATATAACAAAATGAATAAGGCCACTAACAAGCCAGAGTAAATTAATTGTAAAAACATTGAATGACCCATTTTACTAACCATCAGCTGATGAAAACAATGCATAGTAGTTTGTAGTATTTTTATTTTTGTATGAAGGAGATAACTTAATTGTATTTTATAGATTCTGCTTTTATTACTAAGTTTAATAAATCATTCTTAAATCATGAATAAGATGTAGATAAAATGACATACTAATAATATATAGGACATTCCACTCAGTATAGGTCTCTGGGCTCTGGGCAAGTAGAACAAAATATAATACATAAGAAATTAATTATTTGGATGGTAATATTTATAATAAATACTAACATAACAATAGTTTCCCCAACAATATGTATTTATTTAGCACAAAACACTAGGTAGCTAGTCATGGGAACAATTCATAGGAATGAATTAAAATATTTTTAGTGAATAGGGTTATTTTGACATTAACTTTAGAGATCAATATATATCTAATAATATAAGAATATTATTGATAAAGTTCTGTTTTTTCTATAAAGTTGTCCATGGCCAGTTTAGATTATGTCCTTTACAAAATAAATTTAAACACTCATTAATTTATTGTAACTAAATAATCTGGTGATGGGATGTTTCTAAAGCATGATATTATTAGATCACTGTAACAAAATGAAAATCGCAAATTTGCATTTCATATCCTCCTTGGTCATTTGCTTGTAATTGATATTATTAAATTGCATATTATTCAATAAGAGCTTAGCAATTTAACTAGTTTCTCTATATATATATATATTTTAGTAATGATGTGTGAAATTTTTCTAAATGATATGTGTATTAGTTTACAATTTATCACTGCTCGGTGAAGGAAAACACCGTGAGGAAACCTGCATGTCTGAGAGATTTACTCGAGGGCTTGTGAAGTTGGCCAACCTGCACTGCTTCAGAGTGGTGGACTATGGCCTAGACCCATTAGCGGAGACCTGTGCCCAATAGTGAGGCAGAAAACGAGTTGAAAATAAAAAAAATAATTATATCAATTATATATTTTGGCAGATTTCCACAACAGATTTTGATTATCACACTTACATATCAACAAACAGTAAAAAGAGCGAATAAGTTTCTTGCAAAATCAATTACTACAAAATATTATGTTTCAGCTTCAATGCTCGATCTTATCGGAGGTGGATCTCAGCAAAGTGCTTCTCGATCTGGAACACCAGCTGTAGGTGCTCATAGGAAGAGTCCTACGGCGGACCAAGGCACTCAGGTATCCATGGAGTTCCTTTTCTATTAAAGCAATGGTGTGACCTAATGTTGGATGTTTTATGTTGATAGCTGTTAAAATTTATCTATCGTATTGTAATAAATTTTGTCCACAGTTCTAAAGTTGCAGGACATAATTATGTTTTTTAAATGCATCTATGTAGAATTTGTAGCTTTTTCTTTTTTTTTTCACTGCCAGCAGATATAATGTTAGGTACCAGAAAGGAAAAAATATTTAAAATTATTTGATACTCTTGTGATTCCTATTGGAAAAATAATACAAATGAAAATGGTTGGAGTGAGGAATCAATTACATTCTAGAAGGACAAAGACAATTTTTCTGTAATTTTAATCGGTAAAATTCCTCCAAATTGTTTATTTTGACTGGAAAATATAAAATTGCAGTAGGTAACCCAAAATGACTTCATTTTGGGTTACCTACTGCAATTTTATATTTTAACCATCTTTATGCATACGTGAAGGTGGGGTCAGTGGCGAGTGGCTCGAGCCAGCAGCGGGACAGTCGCCGAGGCAGCAACCAGGCGGGGCCGGCTCCCAAGAGCAATGCTGGGCCGGGGCAAGGGGCAACTCGCAACCGTACCAATTCGCGCAATCGAACTCGCTATCCAAGTGGAGGTAATGCACCTCACCACAACCAACACCAGTCGCAGGTAAATTATCTAAGACCTATATACAGTTAAAGGGGGTTGGGTTAGACAATTGTCATTTTATCTTAATACTAGCCTTTGCCCGCGGCTACGCCGCAGCCAAAAGCTAGTTTTTAATTTATATCTCAGGTTCCCGATATAGTAGCGGGATAAAATGTATACCAGTTTTTAAGTCTAATCAAGAGCTATCAAATAAAAAAGTTACATCAAAATCGGTCCAGTAGTTTTTACGTGATGCTCGAACAAACAAACAGATAAACAGACAAGCAAAAAATACAAAATATAATACAGTGATTTTTACACGCTTTTTATTAGCTTCACCTGTATGTTTGTATATTTGTAATCTGACTCCTTTGGGCGCGATTTTAACCCATTTTTAAACGGTCAGATTTTATTCAAACTGTAGATTTATCGAGGGCCGATGACAATACACTAATTTGATATTTTGCACGCCTCATAAGCGAAGCGTTGAGGTGGGTTCTACTCCCGGTTGACACAGCACAGCTGATTTTTCAAACTTAAAATGTCTCTATTTATCATATATTGCACTTGTAAAATAATATCTACACACACATATAAAGAACAAACACTATTTTTGACACTCATGATATTTTTTATGTCAAATTTGTTATAACTAGTTAAAAAACTGTTTGAAAAAAATCTGGCTTGGACGTGCGTGAGTTGTAGGTAATATATGTTAACACGATAACAACCAAAATACTTAATTAATCGAGTTATCGTTTACGAATTATTATGACTAGGAATAGAGCCCTATTACTTTTCAGGTTCTGATTCGATGTGGTTTAATTGTTATTATATAAACAAAAAAATACTGAATATTTACGGCATTTACGCTCGACGCGACTCTAAAACCAGCGCCTTTCATGATAACTTATTACGTACGCATAGCCAGAGCCACCGGTGGTTTTACTATAGTCAACAGAACGCCGTTCGCCCGGCCGGTACATTGTTTTTTGTTAAAAGAAAGTTCTTACATTTGCTTGACGAACTGATGATATTTGTCAAGTATAATAACTAGTTTATCCATAACAATAATTAAAAACACTAAACACACGTAAATAATAACACACCAACGTTATAAAACACGAAAAAAACATATTTTACATTCTACAATTTTTTTTTGCGTGGCCTTGGCGTCACGGTGTTTTCACTTAGAACAAAGTATAAAATTATAAGGCAACCAAGTTAGGAAGATAAATGGTTTAGAGATTTCTTGTTGAACTCATTGATTTTTAAATGTCGTATAATATTGTCCAAAGTTGCAATTTTCTATTGATAGATGTCGCTGTTTTAAAGTAAAAGAGATATTGACAAATGCAGCCCTAGATGTTGCAAGTGGCAATTTTAGATGTATTCAGTTGCTGTTGTTTAAATAGAACCACAATATTGCTTTTTTTTGTAAGGAAACTAGAAATGTTTTTTTGTTTTCTTAAATTGTTTTTGTTTACAGTTTAATAAATTATTCAATTTTACATGTTTATATATTATATGCACTTATGCTGGTATATATGTAAACTCATGGATTGTTGTTCTTACTAATTGCCAGATGGCGCCTTGCAAAATGACAGAGGTAGACAAATATAGAAGTACTTCTTAAAATTAGCGCTAGATGGCTTATAAGACATGAACCCCAACATTAGTACTTTTTGAAATTAGCGCTATCTATGTGATTTATTGAAAACTACTTAGTAAAACCAATACATTATTAGTTACTTATCAAATAATCAATTTTATTGTGAAAAATGAAGATTATGAGGCGTGCGGTTTTGGATTTTCCAAAGTATTTTTTTATTACTTTCACTTTAACGTTTGTTTGTTTGTAATCGCTTCTTTGACTTCGATTTTTACTCATTTTCAACAATCAGTTTTTTTTACTTTGTAGATGGCAAATTAACAATTCGATGAGATTATCTCATTATCCTAATTAGGATCGTCAGGATTAATTATAACGGAATCTTCGAACGTGATTTTCAACCACTTCAAAAAGTCGGATTGATTTGAAACTTTGCACACTTATCAAGGACCGATGACAATGCAATAAGTTGAGATATCGAGTTTATCGGTTTTCAGGGTTCCATAGCCAATAAACAACCCTTATAGTTTAGTCATGTCCGTCCGTCCGATGAACTTTAAAGCGGCATAAGTAGGTTTTATTTCCTTTAAATAACAGTACTTTAAAAAACTAAAATAACACGCTTTGAATAGCTAGTTGAACTAAAAAGTAGTAAATAATATTACAATAAATAATGATTGTAAAAAAGCGTGGGGTGCTTTTGCTCCCCAACATCGAAATTTATCAACATAATTATGTAATATTAGTGCAGACACCCCTAAAATAGATAGTCCAGCGCCATTGCTACAAAGTACTGATGTGTCACACAGCAGCAGCAGGCTGCAGGCGCTCACTCCGCGCACGGACCGCCGCAGCAGCCCCACCAGCAGCCCCACCAGCCCCACCAGCAGTCCCACCAGTCGCAGTCCACACACTCCGGATACATACGTAATTATTGATTTCTCTACAAATTATTAGTACTATTCCACAATCTATGCATATAATCAGTAAAGTGTACCACAGTACACTTTACTGAATCTCACTTTCAAATTTGGGCTTTGACATAGTTATAGCAATAATTTTTAATGTCACTCAATTTCACGAATAACTCCTTAAAACGTCGAAATTGCTTGACTTTACCTTGTTTTCTATACATTAATAATATAGCATCACGTCTGTATTCCGCGAAGGGGTAGGCAGAGGTGTATCACACACCCACGGTTTGCCAGCTACGTTTAAGTCCCACGTAATAGGGGGTGACATATTGCCGTCTACCAGGCACATTTCCAAATTCCGGGCTGCTACTGAGACTTACGAAAATGCTCAATAACACTACCCGACCCGGGACCTCATGATCAGCAGTCGCTTACACTACCGCTGCACCACAGAGGAAGTTTCTATCCCTCCTCATTAACAAATAATAATTTGTATTCTAAAAGTAGCTGAGCATGTCAAGTGCTAAAAATATGGATCAAAATGTAGTAAACTGATAACTTTTTCTCTCCATTTAACAAGCACTGTCTATAACGCCGAAAATGCTCAGTCCAGTAAGTGTCGTTATATAGAGCTTACACTGTATATTTAAGAACTAACTGCCTGTTTTTAGTAGGCAGAGACAAAGAATTGCCACTTGCTATACCTACTCAACTCTTTCGCCTCCTTTATTTTCATTATATTCTTTATACATATTATGTTGATTATGGGTACTCCAGACCCTTTGTCCCCAGCCTTTTTCAAGAAAGTCTGATTTGGTCAGAGACTGTTCGGTGAATTCTTCCCCTCCTAACTGTGTACCATTTACATTCGCCATATATATCTTTTTTGCAATCCTTCATTGTCATTTAAAGAAGATGGATAACAATCTTTCTCTTCTTTCACATATTATATACTCATGCTATGAGTCTATTTTATTGTTAAAGTTATTTATACATATTTGTTACACAGGTGAAAATCAAAACACCAATTGAATGCCAAATTAATTAATATTTTGAACAAAAACAAAATAGTAATTAAAGTAGTTCTTATGTTGTATATTAAAGGAAAATCCTTAAGAACTCCATAGTTTTCAAATGAGATATTCATTGCACGGTTGCACGGAATGTTTTCCACGTGAGTTCAACTGTCTTTCTTATTCTTCAAGCTATACAAAACATGTAATATTTGTCTCACAGGCCAAGATAATTTCACGTCAGTCTTCCACACGGGCCAAGGATATCGCGGTGGATGGCGTGGAAGGCCACGTGGTCGCGGTCGTGGGTTCGTACCTCGGAACAAAAATACACTCAAATTCGACAAGGACTATGATTTCGAACAAGCTAATACTGAATTTGAGGAGTTACGCAGTCAACTTGCCAAAACTAAAATATCTGATGGAGATGTCAAGGTTGAGGTGAGCATTCTTATGGTATATACTTATTATCTATGCTTTTTTTTTATTGCTGATGGCAGACATGCGGCCCACCTGATTGTAAGTGGTAACCGTCGCTCATAGACTCAATTATACCGAGAGTATTATCAAGCCACTGTGCACCATTTCTTTTCTCAGATATGAAATCAAATTATAAACGGATATCTTCTGCTACAGCCAAAACACACTGACGTGCTTCATGACCGGGCTTTCATTGTTCAGTTCATTGGCACAACATGCGCCAGTTTATTTCTACGTTTTTTTCTCTTGACATAACTTTATGGAAAAGATCACAAAATATATAACATTGATACAGACTTCCAAAAGTAGAGAAAGCGAGTGAGAAAATGTTAAAACAAACTGATTTATGAGTTACATATGACTATTTCCTAAATATAATAATTATTTTAATTTGTTTTGCTGTGCTAGATTTTTATTAACATATAATTTTTGTAAATCGCAGGAGTCTGAAGTAATTATTATTCCGCCGGGTGAGGTAGATAAGAAGGATGACTCTGGTAATGAGACAGGTGCAGGTGAGCCTGAAGTTGATGAAGACCAAAACGGATACACTGGTTACGACAAGAAAAAGAGTTTCTTTGATAATATCTCTTGTGAAGCAGTTGAGAGGTGAGTTGTTAATTGCAGAGTATCAGCTCCCTAAGTATTTTGGGGATAAAGGACATTGTTTAGCTGTCACACATTGTTGGCCTAAGAACCAACAGCCATAAAAAAATAGTGTTTGTGTGGTTAATAATGACTCATTCGATCGAAATTAAATTAAAATCACGGACAGTACCGAAAACTGCGTAATAACCAAAATTGTCCATTTTGAGGTTATAATTTGTATGTATTTTTTTTTTGAGGTATCTTATATACGACATAGCACAAAATTCGACATAGGTTATAAGCATTTTAGCGCGTTAACATAGAAAGTACTTAATCTAGATAATTACTTATTAATAGATCTATGACTGAATTAATGAAAATACATAATATATTTAGTAATTCATTGGTTTCACTAACTAGATAGGTTCGTTTTTACTAGTATTAGTTTAACATAATTGATTAATCTCTAGACAACTAAAGATAGCTACCTCTTTCCAGTATATAACGGAAGTCTTTGGTTACCAATCTGTTTGTAGTGTGGCCTACAGCGTTGCATTCAAGCAATATTTGCAATATGACAACATTACATATTATATTATTTATACATTTTGTAGGTCCGTATTTAATGCCACAAGTGGTTGTTACCAATAGATCCTTAAATCACAGCCAGATATTGATAGTCCAAGAAGAAATCAGAATCCGTTGTACTAACATCTGTTAGTAAAATCGTAAGTCAATAAAAATGCCACAATACAAACAAAAACAAAACGTACGACAGCAGTACTGTAATTTCTTTTTCTGCTCATGGGTTAGTGTTGCCAACTCGTTGCTAGAGAAACCTGAGAATGTTGTATGATCTTATCTTAGATATTATTACCTTTTAACGAAGTCTAATATATTTTTACGACGTTTAAAAATATTATTCACCTGATGCGTGCGACAAACGCCGACGTGGTCAGAGCAAAAGTTGCGATTATACCAACAAGGCGCTCGCACTTGTCGCATTGATAACACAAGTACTTGCTAATTACATTAAATAACGACAAACAAATAAACGGCACAATACATAAACAGAGACGACTTATAAAAAAGAACCCGTAGATTTATTGTTAAAACTGTGCGTATTGCAACATTGATCACCCACAATGGAGGCCAGTATATTCATTGATCGAGATGATACTTTTTAAATTGTTTACGAGATTAGTGTCCGTGAGATTGTAATAATTGATTTCTAAGTTATAAAATAAACTAGTCATTATTGTTAGGGTGGCATGCTTGTAGATTCATAGGCCGATTTGAGCAATGTCCTTTATATATTTGTTTAACTTCCCCATGTTCTTGGTTTTGTACCCTCATTTAAAATTTATGTCATGTTGTCATCAAAAAAATTAATGTATACATCTGATTATATAATAATTATCCTTAGGAAAGCTTTTACATAACAATTTTTTATCAAAGTACTGTAATTTAAATTTTATGCTTTTCTGGTTTTCCTGCTATTTTTTTTTATTTTTGACTATAATTCAATAATTACCAATGTGAAGGGGAGTATACGGGAATTGTAATATAGTACTGAGTTCTGAGAATAAATATACGGATTTTATGGCAGAAGCTATTATAGGAATGTGTGAAAAACCAATTTTGTAGGTCGAAGGGCCGCAGCCAGCGCACGGATTGGCGTACGGAGCGCAAGCTGAACTCAGAGACTTTCGGTGTGGCGTCGGCGCGACGTGGGGCGTGGCGCGGCCGAGGCGGCTGGCGGCACCACCAGCCCGCGCACTTGTGAGTGTCACGTCACTTCGTTTATACATGCCATTTTATACTATACTCGGCACATACAGCCCGCGCACTTGTGAGTGTCACGTCACTTCGTTTATACATGCCATTTTATACTATACTCGGCACATACAGCCCGCGCACTTGTGAGTGTCACGTCACTTCGTTTATACATGCCATTTTATACTATACTCGGCACATACAGCCCGCGCACTTGTGAGTGTCACGTCACTTCGTTTATACATGCCATTTTATACTATACTCGGCACATACAGCCCGCGCACTTGTGAGTGTCACGTCACTTCGTGCATACATGCCATTTTATACTATACTCGGCACATACAGCCCGCGCACTTGTGAGTGTCACGTCACTTCGTTTATACATGCCATTTTATACTATACTCGGCACATACAGCCCACGCACTTGTGAGTGTCACGTCACTTCGTGTATACATGCCATTTTATACAATACTCGGCACATACAGCCCGCGCACTTGTGAGTGTCACGTCACTTCGTTTATACATGCCATTTTATACTATACTCGGCACATACAGCCCGCGCACTTGTGAGTGTCACGTCACTTCGTTTATACATGCCATTTTATACTATACTCGGCACATACAGCCCGCGCACTTGTGAGTGTCACGTCACTTCGTTTATACATGCCATTTTATACTATACTCGGCACATACAGCCCGCGCACTTGTGAGTGTCACGTCACTTCGTTTATACATGCCATTTTATACTATACTCGGCACATACAGCCCGCGCACTTGTGAGTGTCACGTCACTTCGTTTATACATGCCATTTTATACTATACTCGGCACATACAGCCCGCGCACTTGTGAGTGTCACGTCACTTCGTGTATACATGCCATTTTATACTATACTCGGCACATACAGCCCGCGCACTTGTGAGTGTCACGTCACTTCGTTTATACATGCCATTTTATACTATACTCGGCACATACAGCCCGCGCACTTGTGAGTGTCACGTCACTTCGTTTATACATGCCATTTTATACTATACTCGGCACATACAGCCCGCGCACTTGTGAGTGTCACGTCACTTCGTTTATACATGCCATTTTATACTATACTCGGCACATACAGCCCGCGCACTTGTGAGTGTCACGTCACTTCGTTTATACATGCCATTTTATACTATACTCGGCACATACAGCCCGCGCACTTGTGAGTGTCACGTCACTTCGTTTATACATGCCATTTTATACTATACTCGGCACATACAGCCCGCGCACTTGTGAGTGTCACGTCACTTCGTTTATACAAGCCATTTTATACTATACTCGGCACATACAGCCCGCGCACTTGTGAGTGTCACGTCACTTCGTTTATACATGCCATTTTATACTATACTCGGCACATACAGCCCGCGCACTTGTGAGTGTCACGTCACTTCGTTTATACATGCCATTTTATACTATACTCGGCACATACAGCCCGCGCACTTGTGAGTGTCACGTCACTTCGTTTATACATGCCATTTTATACTATACTCGGCACATACAGCCCGCGCACTTGTGAGTGTCACGTCACTTCGTTTATACATGCCATTTTATACTATACTCGGCACATACAGCCCGCGCACTTGTGAGTGTCACGTCACTTCGTTTATACATGCCATTTTATACTATACTCGGCACATACAGCCCGCGCACTTGTGAGTGTCACGTCACTTCGTTTATACATGCCATTTTATACTATACTCGGCACATACAGCCCGCGCACTTGTGAGTGTCACGTCACTTCGTTTATACATGCCATTTTATACTATACTCGGCACATACAGCCCGCGCACTTGTGAGTGTCACGTCACTTCGTTTATACATGCCATTTTATACTATACTCGGCACATACAGCCCGCGCACTTGTGAGTGTCACGTCACTTCGTTTATACATGCCATTTTATACTATACTCGGCACATACAGCCCGCGCACTTGTGAGTGTCACGTCACTTCGTTTATACATGCCATTTTATACTATACTCGGCACATACAGCCCGCGCACTTGTGAGTGTCACGTCACTTCGTTTATACATGCCATTTTATACTATACTCGGCACATACAGCCCGCGCACTTGTGGGTGTCACGTCACTTCGTTTATACATGCCATTTTATACTATACTCAGTACCATAGATATAGTAACGTATAGATCAACAAAGCGTGTGAGCGAGAAGAAAATCTTATACGGCAACATAGCAAGATGGAAGAGGAAAGCAAATCTAATGTCAATGTAACCCATTTGAATGACAGGTAATCTACAGTCTTCTAGCTTGAAATTAGTTTCGCGGTTTTTGAAGTAAAACTTCTTTAGGCGCGACTAGGGAGTAACTCAGATTTTTTTCTGACGGAAGTAACGCTTACTACAGTCTGTGTAGTTTCCGCTATTTAAAAATAATAATTTGGATTGGTCGTAAGTATATGTCATATACTCCACGCTTCTTGACTTATACGCCAGCTAGTGGCAAATATCATAATCAATTAGGATTATTTATTTTCAAACGGATCAATTGTGAATAGTAAAGTGAATAAAAATTCAACAGTTTTAAAAAAATTATTTCAAATTGCAGGTTCTTTTTTTTCCGTCAACGCCAAAGAAGTTTTACTTCAATCGCGCGTAAAGGTTACACGCACACACTTTTTATTTATTTATTTGTGTTATAAATCTTGTTTATTATATGATTATAACTATTAAATACAATGGTTGTTTGTTCCGTGAGTGCCTCTGATGAAAATCATGCAAACAATTCTGATAATTGCATGTTTCACAGGTAAGTTCTCAGGATATTATCACAACTTAAATGTTAAACACATGTAATCACTCCTATTTTCAACGATTTTCACTTATTTAGACTTTAAGTTAATCTTAAAAATTGTTCAAAATGATCACCTTCACGTAAAATACATAGTTCGGCACGTTTTCTTAAATTGTCTTTTACTCTGTTAAGAACAAAAGGATCATTCCGTACAGTATTAAAAGCACTCGTAATTCGTTCCTATAACTCCTCCCTATTTGAGTACTCCGTAGAGTATACAAGTCTTTTAACTTCACCCCACAAATAAAAATCTAATGGTGTAAGATCTGGAGAGCGTGCCGGCCACGGCACCGGCCCCCCGCGTCCTATCCATCTATCACCAAAATTGTTATTCTAAAACTCACGTACACGCAACTGATAGTGCGCGGGCGCTCCATCGTGTTGGTAGAACAGGAGTCGGAGAGCAATAATAGGTATATCGTCTAACATTTCATCCATAACCTTTTTTAAAATGTTTAGGTACGACGCACTATCGAGTCTTCCTTCAATAAAGTAAGGGCCTAGTAAGCAATTGTTCAAAATACCTGCCCACACATTGACACTGAATCGGTGTTGATAAGCGTCCTGTTTGGTAACATGAGGATTTTCACTATTCCACCAATGTTCATTGTGCACATTAAATATTCCCATTCTCGTAAAAGTAGCCTCATCCGTAAATAGAATGTTTTTATCTAAATTTGATAAAAACCAGCGACAAAAATCAACTCTTGGCTCGCGGTCATTGACCCCAAGTTCTTGGACCGGTCTAAAGTGATAAGGGTGCAGACCTTCGTCATGAAGCAGCTTCCACACTGTCCAATGAGACACACCAAATCTTCTTGCAGCTTTACGAGTACTTTCTTGCGGGTGCTGCTCTCAAAGTATTCGAAAATAGCCTCTTGTAGGTGGACGGGGTATGGCTGACTGCCGCGACCATGTGCATGCGACGGCACGGTTAATTGTCCAAATGTGCGTAACCGCTGGTTGATACCTAGCATGAGGTGGTATGACGGAATTTGACGGTTCGAAAACATGTCTCGGTACAAATTGATCCCTCCGCGCACACTATCGTTGGCTAGTGCGTAAGCACGAACCATATCCCAATACTCCTTCATTGGAATATTGCTGAGACGACATTGTATTTTACTTTAACTAGTACACTAAAACACGCGAGATAGTTTTTGCAATACGGAAATACACGAACTTGCGGATGCGTTGGCACATTTGCATAAACTGCGGTCAGCGCGGGAGCGGGGAAGTAAAGTCCAGTGGCGCTGGCGGGTACATCAAAAGAAAAGGGTGGGACCAGAGCGCTTATGTACCTACCTACTTTGTCAGTCGATCGGCAGATCGGCACGTGTTTGTTGACGTGATAATTTACAAAATTTGTATCGCGCGCCGGATGCATATGAATAATGTATATTAATGGATAATTTTGTAAAAAATTAAGGTTATGATTTTTTTACATATTTGGGATGAGAAGCTATGACTGAATGTTTTCCTTTAATATGTACCACGTCTTATCTAACATACTGTATATAGTGCTAAGCATGTCAAATGCTAAAAATATCTTAAATACAACTTAAATGCTTTTATTTTATGTCATAATTACTGATATTTTCTGTTTCAGTTACAAATGAATTTCAATTTTATTGTTTTGTTTATATTTTACATAGAAATATGTCGCATATAATTGCAAGATTTTAGTAGAAAAGTTTTTAGGTACACATACACTAGGGCTTGACTTTATCGACAAGGTATATTGTCGATATTTATCCTAAATGCTTGGAACATATTTTCTTAACACATTAATGAAAAAAATGCAATAAAAGTTCTACAGCCGATATTGTCAGTCAAGTTGATTTAGTTATAAAAATTAGGTATAAGTAGGTTTATGTTGCTAAAAGCTAAGTGTATAATAAATTATGTCTGTTTTATTTTTAATTTGTTTCATTACTTGAAGATGATTATTTGAATGGGCGAGTTCGTTAAAGAAACTGATTTGTTTTATAATTTTATCGATAGTCAGTCTAACTCTTAAAACTTACATCACTATCCAACGCACACATTGACAAATCAAAATTGGTTGCGCGTTATCGAGCTGTCAGGTGATCTATACGTTACTGTATGTATGCTCAGTACATAGTGTGTGCTAATGCTCCGCGTGTGCGCAGCTTCTCCGACGCCGCGAGGTGGCGCGGCGCGCGCGGCAGCCGCGGCGCGCCGCGCCCCCCGCGCGCGCCGCCCGCCGCGCCCGCGCACGCGCCGCCGCCCGCCGCGCACGGTACCACGCTCTATA
The DNA here is from genome assembly GCA_948253155.1 of Leucoma salicis. Classification (NCBI taxonomy): domain Eukaryota; kingdom Metazoa; phylum Arthropoda; class Insecta; order Lepidoptera; family Erebidae; genus Leucoma; species Leucoma salicis. The sequence goes on from OX411818.1 coordinate 19,476,331, forward strand.
TACTTCTATTAAATAGACACGCTGTTTCACTATAATAGGGAGTTAGGCAGAATCTCATATCTCTCATCTCGCATGTCGATCGTATCGTGACTACTGTGATTGGTTGAGAGATCACCGTGATTGGCCAACGGATTATTGTGACATCTCGCGTCGATTTCTCAACCAATCACAGTGATCTCGATACGGTCGACACGTGAAATATGACATTCTGCCTAACCCCCATGGTGACCTATGAGCAAACTACAAAAGTCCTAGCAACGAGAAATATTCGCGATTTATCCTGCCAGATGAGCGAGTGGCCTACCTGATGGTAAATGATGATAATAATGATGCACATGGACCTAGCGATACTAGGAGTACTGTCGAGCCGCCGCTCACCGCTTCATTTGGATGGATATTAACTGTATTGACCACTATCTACAACCAACACATATCATAATGTTTCGGTCGGTCATATCGGAGTTGGTGGTACTGATCTGGTTATAATAAGTCTTTGGCCTAGTAAATGGCAACTTTTTTACTGAGACTGCTTAGAACATCTAGCATACTAATAAATTGTATTTGTTTTTGTTTACAGCCAAGTAGGAGCAGGCCGAGATCTCAAAACCGAATATTCAATATCACAGGAACTCATAACAGTGACGGAAAAGTGCTAGTTTGATGATGAAGTGTATTATTTGAGAATGTCTTTGCGGGAATTATACTGTGGTGTGGAAAATAGTTGATGGACATTAATTTGGTGCGATAGTGTTGTATCCAATATATTGGAAGGATTGAGCAGTAATTTCCCGTAATTGCAAAACAGAACAAAATGTTTGTACACTTCAAAGCTCACAGTTATTGTAAGTATAGGAATGTGGTGAGCGATGGTTAAAGATAGTGGCCTGGACATTGGTATCTAAATTGAATTGTATGATGTCACGCGTCGACCAAGCTAAGATGTTAGGCCTACATGTAATTCACGATGCCAATGTGTAAAGGTGAGGTAGATGCACTTGTAAATTTCTGGGAGGCTATGTAATACATATTGCATAGAAGTATATGCAATGAATTGTGATTAATTTCATGGAGTTTGCCTCCTCACCTGTTTGTACTGTGCCTGCTAGTTTTAAAGTATATCCTGAACAGTCTGCTATAATTTGAAAGGGTATTGAGCCTCTAATTACTATTTATTAATGATTGTAAAAAATGACAAGCGACAGTCTGCTGCAGAGTTGAGTGTTAGATAAAATTTTTGCTAAGAATTGGTAGTTAACCTGCTAGCCAGAATTTTTGATAAATCATTTTGGGGTAGAGGTTGCATCATGATATAAATGTAAAATGTTATGACTGTCGTTTATTTGTAGTTAGTACTAAATAAATGTGATAGGAAGTGCTACCATTCATTGTAAACTGTGGCATGGCGTGCAAAACACTCCTGCCACAAAGGTGGTTGATTACAACATCGGAAGCAAGGCTTGTTATATTAGTTCAAATAAAATTTCCGTGTCAATCAGTATAGAAAAGGACTGTTATAGAATGTTTTACCGATGTGTTTGTCAATTCCTTTTCTTGCTAAATCTGTAATATAACTTTGGACAGAATATATTTGTATAAATCTAACTCAAAAGCTGTACCTGGTGATTGTATCAATATAAAATATAACTTTACTACAAATCTTCCACAAAGTAATTTTATTTTACTCAAAATAAACATCCAAAATTCATTAAATTTTATTGCAAATAATCTAAGCTCTCACACATGTGGGCAATAGGCTTTGAGTTTAATTTTAATTTAATATCACTCAAGTGGCGGATTTACCAATAGACTGAATAGGCAAGAGAGCATACTCAATGTATAAGTAATAGAGGTCACAAAGACATTTTAGGGTGTTTATAAAAATAGTTTACTTCAGACTTAATTGGCATATTTGCCAGACAGACCACAGGCCGGGTATGGCAAGTCTAGAGGCAGTAATATTGAAATGTACATTATTGTACAAGTAGCATAGCATTATCTCGCATTATTAGTTGATATCAAGCTTTGAATTGCTCATATGTGCACTGAACAATATTATTGAATTTTAAAAATTGAGCATTTATAGTGACGAGTTGCCTATACTTCGATAAATGTGTAAATCCACCACTAGATAATTAACAAACTTACCAAATAGTTATAAAACAAATCAAATTAATACAATAAATATAACTATTCATAATGACAAACAAAATGTTTAACATCCTTACAAAAAGCAAGTAAAACTGTAACACGTGCACAAAATACATTTTGTATACAATAGAATAATGATTATTGATTAATATACCATATAATAATCCTTATAAAATATAAATGCCTGAATTTGGCTTCATTACTACTACATGAACAAAATATTTACACAACCATGTCCACTTTCTATGCTTGTTATGTATACATTTACATATATATGAAGATTAGGAATCTATTCATAAGTGGATCTGAAGCGTATTCTATACTATCATATTCCTTGAGCCTTTAAATGCACACCTCGTACACTGTGCTTCATATGATACTAAAGCACATTTTACATAATGACCGGTCTTCGTACTTACAGTAAACACCCAATTCGGCGACTTAAATCGAAAATAGGGTCGATACATTTTTTTATTGTTCATCGGGCTACGATATCAAAAGCAAATGTAAAAAAACATCTTGTAGGGGGGGTAACACGAAATACCTCTAGGAGTCCTATATACCCTCTGTCGGGCGGAAGGGAATCCATAAAGGATTTCCTTATTGTATAAAAGAAAAAATAAACACGAAGCAACTAAGTCAGGTGGACGTAAATGAGGACAGCCTACTTAATAGTAATCGAGAATCTAATTTTAAACGCCAACTCAAACAAAATATTTAAAACAAATGCGGGCTGAATTGGCCAGGCCGCCATCTTGTTTTATATTTAATTGGTCCTGCTGGTGGGCTAGTACAACTAAAACTACAGGCGTTGCACCTGCCAGAAAACTTAGCAGGATCCACTGAGCATTTGCAAAAAATTCGAAACGAAATTCTCTAGGCGTTTTGTTTATATCCGAATCTACTATGAGAAAGGTAAATAACAAATATTCTTAGTTCCAACGAACCGAGGGACAAATCTTGAAAATAGTAGACTGAAGTCGGTAGTTCAGTAAACATTATTTAATGGTAGTTGTCCTCTCGACTGACAATGGAATATCCATTATTTTACACAGAAACGTGACATATTCTAATTAGCCGCGCCACTCCCTTGCCGGCGTGCCATTTTCCACTATCCACACTGATCCGCTTTGTCCCTTTCCTAGAATCTCCACTAGCGCTCGACCTACGTGCTCTGAACTGGAAAATAAGATTTTTTATTATTAGAATGCACAATTTTGGTTGTGCGGTTTGGTTATAGAAATAGGTATCCATTCATTTTTTATACTATTTACAATGTTTGCAAACAAGCATCACTTATAGTGGTAACCGGTGAACACCTATACGTTAGCAACACCAGAAGCCCTGGGCAATACAGAATAATAGGGACTCTGACACTAGGAACAGCAAAACCCCAGATTTATGGATCGGTTATTATTATTATTTTTGTTGACACAAATCTACATGTAAGGCTATGAACTATCATTGTCAGTAAGTATCGCAAATTAGATTTTGATATTGAGCGGCAATATCAATTATAGGATGCTGATCTATAGTCAACCCACAATAACTGCAATGAAGTGACAACCGTAAAAGTTATAACTTTGATTATGGCAATACTGACTTATATCAAGAAAACCCGTTTTGATACATTATAAATAAATAGATAAATATTCACGTACATTTTTTACACAACGTCCTCTGGTCCCAAACTAAGCTTAACGCTTGTGCTATGGGTACCATATTACGGATATAATACTATATTAGTTTTTTTTGTAAATACATACATATAATATATAGAAAACACCCAGACTCAGTACAAATACCTGTGTTCATCACACAAATAATTGTCCTGAGTGGGAATCGAACCCACGACCTCGTGCACGCAAGTTGGTTACACTACCGACTACGCCACAAGGCCCGTCAAATCATTAATTTTTTGTTATAATATTTTAATTTTTATTGCTAATGGTGGCAGGTCAACCACACCACGGCCCACTTGATGGTGAGCAGTAATCGCTGCTCACGGACTCAGCAATACTAAGATACTGTCAAGCTGCTGCTCACCGTTTTATTTGGCGAACCGTGATTTATATGGCCCGATAACGAGTACTCCCACTTGATACCTAACCCATACCAACTTGATACCTGACCCAACGCTAAGATTAACTACCGTTGTTACACGCCGGTCTGTTGTGAGAGGTGGTAGGTACTTACCCGATCGAGCCGGCCCATTCGAAGAAGAAATTGTAGAGATACTGTAATAAATATCTACTTCACCTCTGAATTTTGTTGTTGGCATTATCTCTTTGCCAGGCGGCTTCGTATTCAGATGACATAAGCTGTTTGCGGATCTCCTTTACGTGACCTGTGTCCGTCAGTCCGGGGCAAACGACCATACTTCGCACCCCAGTCAAGTTTACGTGGTACTGATCCTAGATAAACCAAGAAAACGTATTAGTTACTTTGATGCTGAGACGGGTGAGGTCTGGGTCGTTCCAGTTTACCAGCCCGCAGGGAGTCATCTTACCAGTCATATATACTTAGCTAGACGAGCTCTAGTCAGACTACAATTTCGATTGTAATAATAAGTCATAATAGCTATTAACATAAGTGATATTCATATTGTGCGTGTACCTATGTCTTTGCCATCACATAAAACTTTATTAAATTTATCAGTAGTCTAGATAAATTATCAGTATGAGATCCAGCCCAGGGATCAAGAGGAGTGGACCCTGGATCCCCCCTTTGCCAAAATCTTCTGTAGCTGTCTATCGGGTAAATACCACAATTGTGTTCCTAGTTTACTAGTATATTTAGCAGGTATTGTAACCTTACCACTGAAGTAACGTTACACAGTTCCAGTGGTTTGCCAGTACAGGCGGAGAGACGACACACGGTGGGTTTATTTAGTGTGTAAGGGCTCCACACTACCCTGTTCGTTGCCCCGACGACGGGGTATGCGGTAAGGTAATTATTTTCCCGCCTCAGCAAAAAAAAATTAAAGGCTTTGGAAGTGTTGTTGTGGTTGAAAGTGGCTTTCGCCGATAGTCTACCATCGATGAAAATAAATGCGTTTTATCGACATGATCGAGGAACATCTCCAGGGATGGTGACTTACCCCATAAGCTCTCGTCAATCCCACAATTGCATAGTTGGTGGCAGTGTAAATGGGCGTTGACACTTGAGGTCTAATGAAAGCCGTAGATGCCGTATTGACGATAGTGCCCCCTTGCCCTCCACGATCTTTGCTCATGAAACGATAGGCGAGTAACGTACCGCGTATTACACCGTTCTGAAACAAATATTGTTTATTTGCTTGACCTATACACCAAAAGAAGTTTCCTCTCGAGTGCAAATAAAATTGTACCTACAGGAAAGTTGACAGTACAGGAGGTACCTACACGGTGGATATATTACTGTGTTAAAAAGTGTACATAATGATCCATGATAATAAAAATGAACACTAACGGTAGTATCAGAGAGAGGAGATACTTATTCATTATTAATGAAATTAACCCATACTTATATCCCTCAATTGTTATCGTATAACAAAAGAATGAATAAAGATACCTATAATCATATATGGCATCGAGATAAAATACTTAATGCGTAACTTAAAGCACGTATCTTATTTGAAAAACTAAAAATCCGTAACTGATTTTAATTTTTAAAGGTAATATTTTATTTGAGGAGTGCTACATTACTATTTTCAGCAATAAACAATCTTACCCATAGACAAGTAAGTATCGAGCATTCGAAACAAGATTAATAGACATAGGGAGGACAGTTTCCGCACTCATCCCGCGCAGAAACTACTCCTTTCGGAAGTTATAAAACAACAATCTATGAATAGCTTGTAACTTACAAGATTAACATCGACTTCGAGTTCCCAGAACCGATCGTTCATTACTCCGGCGTTATTTATCACGATGTCCAGCCGACTAAACATTTCCATTGTCATTTCAAAGGCCTCTGTAAAAGGTTGCCAATAATTAGTTTGTCGCCTCCATACAATTTTTAGGTACATATGTAATTTCTTTAAACACCACTGAAGCAATGTGAAAAATGTCGTAAAGACAAATATGAAGTGGAGATTAAACACAAAGTGAAAAATGTGAAATCGAAAATAACAGTCACAAGCAGGATTTGAACCTGCATCTCCTGGATACCGACAGATGCTTTGCGAATTCAGCATCTAGACGGTATCCAGGAGATGTAGATTCAAATTCTGTTATTTTTTAAAATATATTTAAATATAAATCCAAGTAATTTAGATTACGTGGTATTATTATTTGTGGTCTTTTAAATTATAGTTTAAAAAACTAAAATAACACGCTTTAAATAGCTAGTTGAACTAAAAAGTAGTAAACATATTACAATAAATAATGATCGTAAAAAAGCGTGGGGTGCTTTTTACTATATACGTGAACTATTTGTAACATTTGAATATGCACCTCACGCTTTTTTTTAATTAAACAAAGGGGTTGTAAAAACGTAGTTACTGTAGGTACTGTACTCACCTTCATACTGGGGGTAATCTGTGACGTCACAGCGACAATACATCACATTCTTTCTGCCATATTTGGCACCCAACTCATCGGTGACTTGCTCGCCGATTTCCGAGTCGATATCGCATATTGAAACCTGTAAAGTAGAGGTGAAAACATTCACACCCTAATTTCGTTGTTAATTTTTTACGCTTATGCTGGGCCACACTAACGGGCAACGTCAGTGCTCATAATATTGCCTTAATGCGATAAATTGGGTGGCCACACTTGAACGTTCAGTCTCTTTAATGCAATTGAAGTTATCGCCTAAAATCAAACGGCAATGTGAACGCCGTTGTTAAATTCTCGCGATAAGTCATGGCTCCACCAACGTTTAAACGTCCATCATCGCGTTTCTTAAACGGCGTTTTTCTTTAGTGTGATCCGAGCATAAAATAAATCTATATTTAACCTATAGATAACATCATAAACCTAAATAGTTTCGTTTATTTGCGCTAATAAATTTAATTGCGCTAATATTTTCAACTACCAGTCTAATTTGAATTATTTTTACATTTCATAGAACCGTCAACCCTCAAGAACTAAGCAAACATAAAATAATATCAAAATCCTTAGACTAAGAACTTAATTTAGTCTGAGATCAAAATCGAATAATATGCGCCATTTAAAACTGGTCTGCTCTATGTAAAATATAGATGGCATTTTTCTAAAATAATTACCGCAAGCCGCGAACAATTTATATATTTTTAAATAATCATGATCTCTTTTAAATCAAAAGGCGGGTGAAATTGTGGGACAATGGCAGTAAAGATAATTATATAATAAGACTTTGTACTTGATATAGATAGGTACCTAGTAATAGGTTAGTGCCATCGCAAGTCATTCCAAATAAAAAAAATATAAAATGGTTTCGAATTCTAATAAGTACCTACGTTTTAGTTTTAGAGATTCTTAATATCGAGATATTTTTATATATGTTTTTAGCATTTGACATGCTTAGCACTATACATCAAACACAAAGTGAAAAATGTGAAATCGAAAATAACAGTTACGAGCAGGATTTGAACCTGCATGTCCTGGATACCGTCGTGACAATTGCTCCTGACTGTTAATTTCGATAACACATTCATACTTAAAGCTTTGGGTGACGCCTGCGCCATCTGTCGGCAGTATTAATAACTACCCGCAATTCGTCCACATGGTCCACACAATTTAGTTATTTTTTTTTGTGGGAATCCTTAATTAATTCTCCAAAATAAAAGTAATCTAAGTTATTCCTTATAACATCTAGTGAAAGTCCCATCCAAATCCGTCTAGCCGTTCCGGAGATGGTATTCACAATTTCATAGTTTTTTTTTTGCGCCGGACTCTTATTTATCTAAAATAAAAGTAGCCTAAGTTACTCCTTGTAACAATAGCTATCTGGTAGTGAAAGTCCCGTCCAAATCAGTACAGCCGTTCCGGAGATTAGTCGGTAGTACATACAGACAGACAAAAACTTTAAAAATTGGTTTTGTTATAGGTAGCGTATATATTCTTGTATAGGTACATTTAAAAGATGTTATATAAACATTACAAACAAAAACAATTTTATTTATTTGTATAGATTATTATTTATATAGATTATTATTGCTGTGTGGGGCCGGTATCAAGAATAGCTCCACCCCGTCTCTTCCTATGGGAGTCGCAAAAGCCGACTAAGGGATTACCGGGGGACCGGGCAGCAGCGTTCCCCTATGTACTAAAAACATCCACTGCGATCGCCGACCCGCGTGCCAAGCGTGGCAATTATGGTAAAACCCCCATTTTGCGGAGGCCTATGTCCAGCAGTGGACCATGAAAGGCTGATGGATGGATAGTATAGATTAAATGTTCTAAGAAACTATAGAAACGATATTTTATTTTTAAATCACTTAAAAATTAAAATCAGCCTGTCTATTTATGAAGGCGCTATCAAAGAGGGCGCTATTACAAAATCCCTTGCAGTTCGAACGGTTCAACTATCGCTCGGCTGGCAATTAGATGAGTGATCAAAAAGTAACAGGTTGTCAAGAGTCCTAAATAAAAAATCTGACTCCGGTCTTGTTCTAAGGTCGTTAGTTCTTCCCTTAGTTGGGCCCTTGGGCCGTGGAGGCCAAATAGGCAGCTGTCGTGTACTATACCGATGGATCAGCAGTTAAAACCGTACAGGTTCCGGAACCCGACCTCTTCAAACTTTGGGATAAGGCTAGGTAGAGGATTGACGTACGTATTAGATTCTGGCCACACCTACGTCCTCGTAGACTTCAGAATATAATTATATACCTAGGTACATCACTCTAACCATTTAAGGAATGTAATATGGGTCCGGTGGCCCGCCAATAAAGACGGAGAGACGGCATACGGCGGGTTTATTTAGTGGGTGAAGGCCCTAACTATTCTGTTCGTTGCCCCGAACGATGGTGTGCGATTAGGTACATTTTTTTCTCGCCTAAACAAAAAATAAAAAATAAATCACTTTACGGTACATTAATTATCGCTACGTATAAAGCTATATGAATCACGAGAACGATTCATTTTCCGAGGGTATAAAGTACCATAAATGCTTTTCAGGGTTCTAGACTACTAGTAATAGACAAACTCCATTCATCCATCCATCCATCAGCCTTTTATCGTCCACTGTTGGACATAGGCCTCCCCTAGAGGGGGTGTTGCCATAATCGCCAAGCTTGGCAGGCGGGTTGGCGATCGCAGTAGGTGTTTTTAGTACACAGAGGAACGCTGCTGCCCGATCCCCCGGTAATCCCTTAGTCGGCTTTTACGACTCCCATAGGAAGAGACAGGGTGGAGCTATTCTCGATGCCGGCCCCACACGGCTAAGTAGTAATAGACAAACTCACGTATTTATAATCCATCCATCAGCAAGTCCACTACTGGACATAGTGCCGTAATCGCCACGCTTGGCAGGCGGATTGGCGATCGCAGTGGATGTTGTTAATACTCGAAAGAGTGCTGCTGCCCACTCCCCCGATATTCCCTCAGTCGGCTCTTACGAGTCCCATGGGTGGAGGGGTGGGACAATTCTAAAGCCGGCCCCACACGGCAACGTATTCACGTATTTATAATACAAGTTAGTATTATCCGAAAGTGATTACGGAGACAATTTACAGGTACTACCTTTTTTTTCTGCTAACTCGGGAATAAATGTTCCTAACCGCACACCCCGTCGTTTGGGGCAATGAACAGGGTAGTGTGGGGCTTTCACTCACTAAAGAAACCCGCCGCGTGCCGTCTCTCCGCCTTTATTGGCGTGCCGCTGGAACTATGTTACATTCCTTCGGTGGTACAGGTACCTAGCTACGATATTAAATTTGATAGTTTATGTTAGCTACAGTGTTAGCACATTTATCTAGGTAATGTTGTTCTGAAGCAACGAGATCTAAATCCAATATCGCACAAGTACAAAAAACTTAAAGTTAAACAATCACGTCAATGATCGGGGCGCCGGCAAAAAATCAATACAAATAAGTGGAGACTTAATTTAATACGAGTGGTATCCTTGCAGTTATTGTATAATTATAGCACCGTATCGTGCACAATATTGGCGTATTTCCATTATTTGATTCAACAGTTCACGTTTTCATTGAATATTGATAATGCGTCACACACGATAAATAAAATTGTAGTAGAACTGAAGCTTACCTTGGCTCCTTGTTTGAGTAGTTCCTCACTGTACGCGAGACCGATGCCTGCAGCGGCACCGGTGATCAAAGCAACTTTTCCTTTCATGTCCATACTGATTATTTTCTAATATTTATGAATAGCGCCGCGCCCTGATATAATCTCGTTCACTACTGCCTTGGTTGTGTTTCGATCGCGTCGGGAACTCCGCTCCGGCCGGCGGAAAGGGGCGGTCTCCCGTTTTCGCCCCTGAACCCCCTTCACTCCACTCTCTCTGTCCGTGCGTATATTTACGTTGGTTCAGTTAAAACACACATGTTGTATAGTAATATTTGTTAACATTATAACAGCGTGACGCATGTCCCTTCCAGGCCTGAAAGTATATTTTTATAATTTCATTATTTTGAGTTTTAAAGTTGCATATACTTCATACAAGAATGCCCAGAAAAATATTTTAAAAAATTAGCCCATCTGCCACTTGCAACTTGAAGTCTAGCAGATCCATTACCTGACCTCTATGAATCCTTGCTGAAGCAGAGTCCATCTTATATTTGCGCCAAGCATTAGCGACTGCCAAATCAAAGAAATAAAGAATGACCTTAAGAGTCCATTTTTTCGTTTTCATAAATGTTCGATAATACTCGATGCTTTGGTCAAGAATATCGACCTCTCCTATGTCACTGTTGTAGTTGGCAATGGCCAATGGTTGGTTCACATCAATGAATTCATTTTCTTTTTTCTCCCATCTCTTAACTTGTACCTGGTTATCAGCTGAAGTGCAGATTGAGGAAACCAGTACCGATTTATTATCCATCCATTTTACCGCGACTATTTTACCACTTACAAACTGTTCTGATTCACCTTGTTTCATTTTCCGGTCATCATTGAATTCAAAGGTTCCTCTGTCGGGAATTCGATTCGCCATCACAGTTCCCGTACCGTGTAAACTGGCTCTGACTGGTTCACCTGTTCAGACTGGTTTAATGGTTCAGACGAATTCTCCTGTTCTATCGGTTCATGAATGATGGGACTCAAGGTACGAACTACTCCTGGTTCAAAGGTTAAATCATGCTCTTCATCGTCTAAGCCTTCAATTTCTGAATCATCACCATCATGTAGTAACTGTAGCAGGAAATCCGAGTTGAGTTCCAATCCTGAAAACATTTTGTATAAGTAGTTTGCATGAATTCAAATAATAAATACCATAAACAAAAGTTTTAATTAGTAGGTAGGTACAAATTCGATAGTCGACTCGTAGACGACAAGTAACTATCGTGCGCTCGTAAATTGCCACTAACGTAGTTTACCGAACATCGGATTTTTTTCAAAATTTATACGGTTACGTACAATACGTCATTAGTAAAACAAAATAAACAAAACACAATGAACGTTTTCACGTTCAAAAAGTAATAAAAACATAACTTACTTCGACCGCGTCGATCGATCAGGTGGGCCGCCATTTTCGGAAAGGCTGTTTTTATTGACAATTCCCGCCTTTAACAATCGCATAGACATCGCACTATTATGTGGGACCGTTCCTTGAGTAATATTGTTCTGTGGTTCCTGTGCCGTAAAAGTAAATTGGCGTACTACCAGAATTTTTCAAAGTTGAACGCACGCTTGTTTTGGACGGTCACGAAAGGGATATACCATACTATGATACCGGATTAATAACCTACTAGTTGTTGGCAATGGTCCTTTATATATTATGAATAATTTTATTTTATAACATGGCACTATATTTTCCATTAATTAGGTACGCACCTACACAAATTCAAGGATGAAATTTTCAGGCAATCTTCAGATTAGCCCAGTGAGTGATCCTGTGAGGTTTGGTAATTGTGTCTTATTTCCCCTACAAATTAAAACAAAAGATGATAATTTGTGCTACACGTGCCGGGGCGGATCACAAGTAAGACATAAAAACACCATCACGACTGTATTCCCCATAGGGGCAGGCAGAGGTGTATTACACACCCACGGTTCGCCAGCTATGTTTAAGTCTCACGTAACGGGGTAAGCCGTCTACCCGGCGCATTTCCAAACTCCGGGCTGATACTGAGAATTTTTCTTTTTACGAAAAACTCAATAACATTACCAGGCCCGGGCTTCGAACCCGAGACTTCATGATCTGCAGTCGCTCACACTACAGCTGCACCAGAGAGGCAGTTAACTAGCTACCTAAAGTTATAAAAGAGAAAGCCCCTACTATAAATGAAACAAAATATGTAATTATCCTTGTTTTTTTCTGTATTTGTTAATTTCTCTATCTTTCAGTGTGGTACAATAAATTTTTCAGTAAATAGAAAAGATATAATAATTTTACATTTTTTTGAATTTTTCTATTTATGAGTGAAAAAATATCACAGATACAACAATACCGCGATAGTTTCGTCTGCCGCAATATCGTACACACATCCAAAACGCGACCATTCTGATTTACCTCGGACGCGAACTGTACACATATTTTATACGAAAATAAAAATTTTCACAAACTTCACTATAAAAAACTTGAAATTTTACAAATCCTTCGCTTTAAAATAATATCTAAAACAACCGCATTAGAGATCTTTCTTCCTCTCATCTAGGAAATTAGATTTTACATTCAGTTTTATAAAACAATATAATACAAAATATGTTCCGTCATGATCTTTACAATAAAATGCATTCCTACATGATTTGCGATACATAAAATAGTTTCACAAAATTCTATGTACAATCAAAATATCACAGAATATAGTCCAATCACAATAGTACCAAAATTGGTCGTAAAAAATGATTCTGGAGTGCCAGAAAATACATCCGAAAAATCTTAGTTTATTGGCGGAGCGAAGGGATTGGCTCGGATTAGTTTGAATGTAAGTTGTTGTGTTGATTTGGAGTACAGGCTGGTTAGGAGTGATGCGCTTGATCGGCGCCGGCGGCTGGGACAGCCTTCGCCAGGTAGGAGAAGGAGCGCGCATTAGGCAAACCCGCCAAGACGCAAGCGCTAAGTGCAGATCGGTTTAGGTTCATCGGAGCAGCGTCATACCACTCCATAGTATCGCCGTCGTAGCATTCCACATGGGGTATTGTGGTTGATCCTAGAGAAGTAACTATTGTATGTATGTTATATAATTATTCTAGCTATTATTTAAAAAAAAATGGGTCATATTGCACAGATGGCGGAGTGGTTTAGACATCGGCCTCCCGCCCAAATGTTGTGGGTTCGACTCCCACACAGGACAACTCTTTGTGTAATCCACAAATAATTTTATTGTTCTGAGTCTGGATGTTGTGTCAGTGATACAATTTCACTCTCTGTAAAGACCCCCGCGATACAGGATTATTCCTTAGTTCAGGGTGTTGCCTTTCACATTATCACCCAGATATTTATATTCGGAATTCACGCGGATGAAGTCGCGTCACATTAAAGCCCCTTACTAATAAACGTTGCATAACGTCTGAATAGTTATTCAGTATTTTGTCATTGTCACTAATATGACAGTTTGACGATGAAAGAACGGAACAAAACACTGAATAACTGGAATAACTAACTATGTTTATTAGTAAGGGGGGTTCGTGTATAATATTTACATAACTAAAAACGCACATTCCATATTTAAGGTGACATAATAATAAAAGCTATATACCGTTAAAACCTCCAATGACGAAGATCATATCATCGAGCAAAACTGTTGCGAAGTTACTCCTTGCGCTGAACATCTCCGTGACCTCCTGCCAATCACCTCCGCGTTGGGGGTTAAATCTTTCACCTACATAAGAGATTTTCACTTTGTGTTTAATGTATAGTGCTAAGCATGTAAAATGCTAAAAATATATATAAAAATATCTAAATATTTATAGGGTTTGCGTCTTTATCAGGTAAAATCTTAATTGTAAAATTAAGTTTACCTGGTCGGTATAATGTATGAAAATACTTCCGACAGATGGCGCAGGCGTCACCCAAAGACGTTAAGTATGAATGTGTTATCGAAATTAGCAGTCAGGAGCAATTGTCATGATGACTGAATTGGCAAGGCATCTGGACGGTATCCAGGAGATGCAGGCTCAAATCCTGCTCGTGACTGTTATTTCCGATTTCAGATTTTTCACTTTGTGTTTAATATCGAATTCAGTATGAGAAGCAAAATTGGAACGTAAGAATAGAAAAGAAGCAAATTCATCGTCAAATATAAACACCAATATTTTATCACTTACCAGTATTCAACCGGCTATATCCATTGAAACCTCCAAGAGCGTACAGGCATTCTCTGTAGGCTATAAGAGAGACGCCAGAGCGTGGACTCAGCATTGACCTGAGGAAGCTCCACTGCCGAGTGTCGGAGTCAAAAACTTCTGCGGAGCTAAGTACTTCTTGCCCATTGAATCCGCCCACAACATAAATCTAGACATACAGCGAGCTTATGATTAGTTTATTATTAATAAATATAATAATAATATGTATGGATAGTTCTTCGGGTATATCTATAAATAGTTTAAAACTAACCTTTACCCGCGGCCGCAACCAAAAGCTAGTTTTTAGTTTATATCTCAGTTTCCCGTTATAGTAGCGGGATCAAATGTATACCCATTTTTAGGCCTAATCGAGAGCTATCAAATAAAAAAGTTGCATCAAAATCCTTTCAGTAGTTCTTGCGTGATGCGCGAACAAACAAATAAACAAAAAGCTAAAAAATTGTGCTCAGACACGCCTATTATAGCCTAATAGGTACACTCATTTTTTTCATATATCTTAAAAGTACAGACACAGCTCTGTTACAGCATTATAATAGTTAGGATAAGTCACCATCCCTGTCTGACTGTTTTTCCTCGTATTTCTTGTAAACAACGCAATGGATTTTGAATCGAGTTTTTCTCTACCACGTAGATATTTTTTAAGGTTACCAATATATATCAAGCTATTTTTGTAAGAATACAGTAAAACTTTTTAAGAATAGAATTTTAATGTGAATAAACAAATCATTTTGAAGTATTTAGTCATTAGTAATTGGCCTCATGCGAAGCCAGGGCGGATCGCATATGTTAGGTAGCTATACATTTAATTTCTTAAGATATTTACTACAGCGAATAAATCAGTGCTAATATTATGTACAGTCTACGTTTCGAGTGCCGCAGGCTATTTTTCATTTCAATTGACGTTTTTTTAAAAAATTACTGGGGCTAGCGTGGTAGTTTATGTGCATAAGTGGTTACCTATACCTATAATAACTCTGGTGCAATGGATATATGCAGTACTTTGAGGTCATACCTTTCCACCGAGGGAGGCAGCACTGGCATCAGACCGTTGTTTATTCATAGGCGTGGTCATCTCCCATTGGTTTTTATCGGGGTAATATCGTTCCACAGACGACATGCGTGTGCGGCCATTGTACCCGCCCAATGCGTATATTAGACCATCTGTTTATGAGACCAAGAGTGATAAGACCGTAGCACTCATTAGAATGATATAAGTACACATTTTTTTAATTTAGTTGCAGACGAGCCACGCCCACCTAATGGTAAATGATGACCATCGCTCATGGACTCAACTATACCGGGAGTATTGCTAAAATGAAATGCTGAGCAGCGTCAGCATTTCATTTCATATATGAAATGAAACAATTAACGGCTATCGCCTGCTACAACCAAAACACACCGATTTGTTAATGGCTGGCCACATGGGGGATGGTGGTACCAACCCACTCGGCCCCGATAGCAAGTGAGCATTCCCACTTGCTACTCAGCCGTAACACCAGTAATGCAATGAGTGATAGCTGCTGCTAAGGGAAGTAGGGGAAATACGTACAAAATGACATAGACGGACAAAATGACACAGGCATGATATTTCAAATTCTACCGCTTCTAGCCCGGCACGGGCAACTGCATCACGTGACCTTACCGACTTATACCAACCTGTCAAAACGTGATCTCGTTCTAGTCTTTCGTTCGGCTGTCATGGACCACGACACATATTGGCTAATTATGATTTTTTTTTCATTGCAGGATTTTTATGTTTTAACGTTATATTTTTCACGGTTTTACTTTGTGTGTATATTTATTGCACTCTAAGTATTTATTCTTACATTTGAATATAATTTTCTATAAATAATATTTATTTTGCATATATTGCTGAATTTTGATTTTTTATAATACTATATGGACAAAATGACATATATACGTAATGGACATAATGACAGGTATGTCGTTTCGTCCATAAGAGCTCAATGAGCTAATTATGTAGATACCCACTACTTACTCTTCTTAGCAGTTCCAGTTAATGTCATTTCTACAGTTCCCAGTGGTAAATTTGTAAGTGAACTGAACAGGGTAAACGAAAGCCAAAGAAACGAACGACAAAATTTCTACTTACGTCATCACCAAATATGACAGAATATATTATTTTCAAACAAGAGACTGAAGCTGAAAAAACAACTCGTAAAAGAAGACAGCCAGTTACAAAATAATCTTTATATATTAATGATGATCTTTATATATATATGAATGATGATGCCGTGTGGGGCCGGCTTTAGGACTGTCCCACCCCTCTCCACCCATGGGAGTCGTAAGAGCTGACTGAGGGAATACCGCGGGAGTGGGCAGCAGCACTCCCTCGAGTATTAACAACATCCACTGCGATCGCCAACCCGCCTTCCAAGCGTGGCGATTACGGCACTATCCCCCATTCTTGGGGAGGCCTATGTCCAGCAGTGGACGTTAAAAGGCTGATATATGGATATTAATGATGACTCAGATGAAGATTGCCTTGATCAAGAAGACGAAGAAAACGATTGTGTCTGTATTTATTGCAACGATCTCTACTCACGTTATAGCCCTTTTTTTCTGTTAAGGCGGGAAAAACGTCCCTAACCACACACCCCGTCGTTCGGGGCAACGAACAGGGTAGTTTGGGGCCTTCACCAACTAAATAAGCCCGCCGTGTGCCGCCTCTCCGCCTTTGTTGGCGGGCCACTATGTTACATTACTTCAGTGGTTCGCCGGCGGTCTACCCTTTCAGGTACCCTCTACTGAGCGACGCATCCGCACACGGAGCGTCGCACCATCACGGGAGGCCTTGCGGGTGGCGGACGTTCCCCGATCCATCCACCCACAGCCTCAGCTAGGGCGTCATTAGGCGCAAATACTCACGCCTCTAAGTCCCATGGGGGAATTCCAGCCAATGCGCAGGCCGCCTCGGTCGACACCGTGCGGTATCCGCGTATGATCTTGGACGCGACGATTCTTTGTGGTCTCCACAGAAGGTCCCTGTTCGGCGCGTCCAGGGACTCCACCCACACAGGTGTGCCATCGACCGGACTACTCACGTTATAGCCTGGTGAGGGCTGGTTGAGGTGCATGCGGTGCAGTCGTTGGGATTACGCGGCCTGTGCTGATTTGCCAAAGCGTACCAAAACAATTGTTTGCGAATTGTGCAATTAATTTTTGTTATTACTTATTTTATTCATGTTGATGGTTTGTATGTCATTTAGTCCATACGGCTCGTGTCGTTTTGTCCATACGGTATGGACAAAACGGATTTATCTTGATCTTCATTCAATACTAAATATTTTTGTAAGTGTTGATTTTTCTGAAAAATCTTTTATGATTTTTTATAACCAATTAATATAAGCAGAGTTGTAAGAAAAAAATAAGTTCCTATTATGAATAATTTCAAAGTTATTGATAATTAATAAAACACTATGTCATTTTGGACGTACTTCCCCCCCTTAGTCGCCTCGTACGACACCCGTGGGAAAGAATGGGGTACACTTGTTTTCTTAGTCCGTCAACACCGGACAAACATATTTTGCATTCAGTACTTATGCACGGGCCATCGACCACCAAATAGCAATGTGTCTATTATTTGTGGCGCTAGACATGTGGTCATTCATTCATTTCCACATCGCGAAATGAAATAGTGCAGCTGCTTGGCAGTATTCTTGTACCTATTGTTAAGTCTACGAGGGGCTGTTACCACTTACCATCAGGTTCGTCTGTCACCGTAAGTAA
Source organism: Leucoma salicis (assembly GCA_948253155.1). Classification (NCBI taxonomy): domain Eukaryota; kingdom Metazoa; phylum Arthropoda; class Insecta; order Lepidoptera; family Erebidae; genus Leucoma; species Leucoma salicis. The sequence continues at coordinate 19,494,618 of OX411818.1, forward strand.
TATAAAATTATTCGGGTAAATATAATTGATGTAGGTATAAATTAGACATTCTATATTTTCAAATTTATATATCGATAGGTAAGTAGTAAGAATATTATATAAAAATGTAAATCTAAAATATTGCAGCTAAACTACCAATAAACGTCAGGTACTAATAAAACTAATGATAGGCTGTGATAACATTAAGAAATATTTAGAATTGAATAATGGCCCAGCAATATGCCTTGCATAAGCCTGCCTTGTACTGTAACAGATAATTATATTTTTATGGTTTTACGACGAGATTTATGCTTCGCATGGAATTAACTCGTAATAGCTGTCGACATACGCATGTTCCGAATATAAATAGATACTATTATTGTGAGGTCATTCGTTAAAGATAGCTCTATTATTATGGTCAAAAAACTCACCATGAGCCACAACGCTGACGTAACACCTCGCTTGGTACATACATGCTCTCTCGTGCCACGTATTCGCCACAGGATCGTAACACCTTACTGTGTTAAAATGATCACTGCCATCGAAACCCCCGATCATGTAGATCAAGTTGTTCAACGTACACAAACCATGGTATGCGCGGGGAGTCAAGTCCATGTGAATAGATAGGAACCATCGATCCGCCCTGTTGATATTTATTATCAGGATTCACAACTTTTTTAAGAAACTCATCAAAGTCTGGCGATAGTGGTGATGGACTGAGACACAATGTCATCAACCCATTACTTCATACAGGTAACATTTTTTTAAGCCATTACCCACTCTCCCATTTTTTTTCGATTTAGGCCATTGCATATCACGCTGGCTTGTGAAGATTAAAAGAATTCATAAGCTGCCTAGAAAATGGGAGGCATAAACGCAAATTTTGACAAAAATTAAGCTGACAATTTATCAACCTGTCTGGTATGAGAAGGCAAATTCGCAAACACCTTACGAAGAAACCTTACCTAGTGTCGTACGTTTCCACAAAACTAGTGGGACTTCCGGCACTCCATCCACCGACCGCAAAAAGTATTTCAAAAGGTATTCTCGGCCTTGCCAACGGATCATTAAGGTCTGCTTCTGTACCAGGCCTAGAATCCAACAATGTGAGAAATACGACGGCTGGGTATAAAGCTTCTTGACATTTCTGTACAGTAAAAAATATAATTTAAGCGTATGCAGCTAGCTATTACTGCAACAATTTTTTTCCGATTCTCTTACCTCGTCTTCGACAACAGGCTGCCACTGTAATATTTTAGATTTAAAATACTTAAAGCTGATGTGACCGAATCTGACGCATAAAAGCAAAGAAGGAATATATTTTCTCCTATTTTGTATATCATGCTCCACCCACGTTTTAACTGCTTGAAATACTATCTCTTCATTGCGAACATTTAGTTCATCGTCCCGCAATATATCTTCTAGTTCTTCGTTTGTGAGCGATTTAAATTCATTGCATTCTTTAAGAATTCTACTAAAATTCTGCCTTATATACAATTTTCCTTTTTTTTCAAGCTCACTACAGAAGTAGTATCGGGCAAATTTGAATATTCCAAGACAGTTATGTGGCCTTAGCTCCTGTAAAAGGAACTGGCAGCACAGTTGTATAACACCGACAACATCAAATTGATCTGCATATGGTAGCAGATATTCTACGTTTTCCGCTGTTACTGTGCATGACCCCGTGTATGCATAATCAAGAATCAGGTTCATGTAGTAGCTGGGTACATCTACAAATATCTCTGTTTCTTCTGGCTCTCCTTTTTTCAATGAATTAACAAATATAGCTTTGAAATATGGACTAACCGCTGAGAGTATTGCTCTATGAACACGAATAGGTTTCATGTCCCTGCAAATGATGGTCCCATCACAAAGTTGGGTATTCTGTCGCAATTCACTCCATATTGAAGGAAACTCTACAATGGAATAATTTTCAGGGAGACACACGCATTTCCGTTTCCGCGTAATTATTTTCTTTTTGGTCAGTCTGGGTTTTGAGGATGAAGGAGTACGAACAGAATTTTTATTTTTTGATAATTTTCGATGTTTCGAATTAAATTCCATTCCTTTCGAAAAAACGGCGGTCGAAACTTGTTATCTGTCGCGATGACAGACTTGAAACTTTGCGACAATTGTTTCATTTGTTTTAATTCTCCATGGCATCATAATTCAAATGTTCCTGGCTTCTACAATGTTTTGTAACAGCCTGACCTGTTTTAAATTAGTAGATAGTAGATACATACTAGCTTTTACCCGCGGCTACGGCATCATCCGGTTACCTATACTATTATAAAGCTGTAATAGAGCTGTGTCTTTACATTTAAGATACATATTTGAGAAAAAATACTGTATTAGGCTTTAGCGTACCTATTTAAATACAAACTTTTTTTTTTAAAGATATTTTTTGTCTGTTTGTACGTTCGCGTATCACGCATAAACTACTGAACGAATTTTGATGCAACTTTTTATTTGATAGCTCTTGATGAGACTTAAAAACTGGTATACATTTTATCCCGCTACTATACCGGGAACCTGAGATATAACCAAAAAGCTTTTGGCTGCGACAGAGCCGCGGGCAAAGGCTGGTTTTTTGATATAAAACACGGATTACGCAGTGCACTTCATGCAATAAGTCGTCATACTTTAGTCAGTTTACTTATAACCTTATCGATTGTACCTACCTTTTTTTTTGTTTAGACGGGGGAAAATGTTCCTAACCGCACACCCCGTCGTTCGGGGCAACGAACAGGGTAGTGTGGGGCCTTTACCCACTAAAGAAACCCGCCGTGTGCCGTCTCTCCGCCTTTATTGGCGGGCCACTGGAACTATGTTACATTCCTTCGGTGGTATCGATTATACCTACCAAAACCTATTTTTTTTTAATTTGTAAGTTATTAAATTCATTGGTGAAAACAGCATGAAAATCTGTTGTGTAATTTTAGAGTTAAGTAATAGAAGCAATGTGTGTAATACACCCCTTCGGGGAATACAGGCGTGATGCTATGTGATAGCCTAGCTAGTGTTAAAACCATTATACTGCAAAGACAGTGGTATCGAGTTTGATCCTCAGTCCAAGGTCCTCGCGCGGCACTCACCATCCACCTTTCGAGATTTTTCCATATGATGTGTATTTATTTACAGTTCGATGAAGGAAACATTGTAAGGTTGAGCGATTTTCTCTTCGGCTGGTCAAGTCTGCCAACCCACACTGGGCAAAAATGTCCTACCGCACACCCGCTGCCCGGGGAGACAACGGAGTAGTGTGGGGCTCTCACCCAAAAACACACCGTGCACCCTCGCCCGCCCTTACTACGGCGGATCACGGGTACCGCGTCTTATCGACCGCGAGCCGCAGGCGGAAGCCCCTTCGGGCACCCTGTCTTGTGCGACGCCCCACGCATTTGGCGTCAAACCTTCGCGGTAGGCTAGGTAATCCTCCACCCCACCGTCCGTAGCCTCGGCTAGGGCGGCATCAGGCGCAGGTAGTAACAAATATACCCACAACAACCCCACTGTTTCACCCACCTTGTAATATACGAAGCCTTGCTTGTACCAGCATAAAGGACTGGCTCGATCGGGGAAGTACCACCCTCTTACAAAAGATTAGCGTAGGCACTCCTACCATTGTGTTTCATATGGTGAGTGCTCCTCCTATCCCTTTCCTTAGAGATAGCGACAGGTGAGTGATGCCTCTGGTGAGTGATGGATCAGGTGGGCCGTATGCTTGTTTGCCACCTACGTTGTATAAAAATACTTCCACATTTCACAAATAGTTTGTTCTTTAAAGTAGCTGAGCATGTCAAGTGCTAAAATACAAATCAAAAATGTTTAAATAAATCGCGCCATCAAATAGTATGAATTTTAATTGCAAAATTAAACTTGGGTACTATTATGCGTGTAAATGCATCCGATAGGTGGCGTGGGTCGTAAAGACAAATGTGATGTGGAGATTGGGAATGGCCGTTGGTCAGTGCGATTGCTTAAAGCACTTCTCCGGATTAGAAGAGACGCAGGTTCGATACCCGCTCGCACTAAAGTTCTCTTTCACATTTCACAAATAATTAGTTCTTTTTTTAGAATTAATGTTCTATATTTATTTTAGTCATTTTCAGTTTAACAGCTTACGCTTATTTGCAAAAAGCGTTCTTTGAAATCTACGATCAACACTCATTGATATATAAAAAAGAGTAAATCAATGTCAACACTTCAATCTTCAACAGCTGTCAAGTGTCATTACGCTTGTGCAATTTGTGTTTGGGTGCGTGCGTAATGATACCAGTTTCAGTGGTAGTTCCACTAAATTATGGGAAAATTATATTATCATATATTCAAGACTGTCTTCTGTCTTAAACTACAAAATGTTTCGTAGGTATATAGTCAATTATCTCTATTACTCTCATAATCTTAATATATATATAAAAAAAATATATATTATCTTCTTCTTTAATGAGAATACTACTATAACCCACGATTATTATAAATTTAAAAATGTAAATAATCTTCATCATTAAAATAAATAATAACAATACAAATAGAAATATTGTAATTAATTCTGAAAATGACGACTGTGAAGCTTTATAGATCCATTAAATACGCTTATAATTATGTTTCTATTACTTTCTATCGTTAAAATGTCTAACTAAAATTAATTGATTTTTGGAATATTTAAATGACTTATTTAGCCAGTTATTGTATGAAATAATGCTACTAACCGATGATAAAAGGTATCTTTAGTGCTCATTTTCCGATTTTTGTAGTTTCAGCACACTTTAATCACACACGTTGATATTTTAAATGACACACTATTGCTCCTGGATATGACCACTAACAGTATTGGGATGAAAAGTTCACCCCAATTTTTTTGACGCGTTCACAACGCCGAGTGTCCATCTAGACATATCATTAATCTAAGGGATATAGGTAATGTCATTTTCAACCGACTTCAAAAAAGGATTGCGACTGTTTTTTTATGGATTTTACCTAAGAACTTTTGACTGGGTGAACCGATTTTGATGATTATTTTTTTTTATTTGACTGCTGGTGCTTTCCATATGGTCCAATTTGGTCGGACAATGGCATCCATGAGAAAACCATAAAAGTCTTAACTTGAAGTCGATTTTTTTGTGATGTTTACATATAAATTATAGTTATAAAGATTATATTAAATTGTAATAAATTGGCAATTTAAAAAAGTGGCCCATGAGTTTCTTGCTGGGTTCTTCTCATGAAAGGCTACGGAATCCGGCCGCTTGTAGCGATTGCAATCGCCACTTTGTTATTCGGGATGCACTCGCCTCAGACGCTCGTGTTAATTATTAGTGTATTCTAGATGATTTAATAGGCCTATGAAATAAAGATATTTTTGAATTTGAATTTGTGATTTTGAATTTGTGATTTTTGAGCTCTGTTGAGTATGATTCATTAGTTAAACGTAGAGTTTACCGCTTACCTATTCCACTACTACTAGTGCCTCAGACTAAATATAGAGAGAGCGAAGAAAATTCTTTGACATGTATGAGCGAGAACACAAGATACAATTTACTGGTGCAAAAAACAGACAAAGTCATAGATTTTTGTCTTTGTCGCCGTGGCCAGTTTTTGGTATTGTCACTATGTCTAAATGCTTTGTCTGTCACGATTCAACTGACATAATCGAACATTTGTATAAAAATTCTTATATTTACGTGTTAAATCAGTGTTTTGAGAAAAAGACTACGTGATAATAGTGCTTGTGAAATAGTGTACTATGCTACAAAAGCTACAGCGAGCGAAAAAACACAGGTATAACATTTCATTAATATATAGTCGAAAATGAAATAATTTAATGATTGAATGCTATAAAGTGATATAAAATGGGCTTTTTTACTCGAAATTAATAATTGCTACTAAGATACACTCGCAAAACACGTTTTCTAGCTAAATCTCTATTACTGAGAATTGTTTTGGTGTTGCCTTATTGCGAATTTAATTTGCCCAGTTTTAACTTTACTAATAAATTTATATATAATTTATGAGATGATGATAAAAAATTACCATTTCAGGTTTTCTTCTAATCCAGATGCGAGATCGAAATGTCCACCCATTTCGATCTCTGCTACGGGAAAACGAGGCAACCCACGAAATACCCAAAATATGCTTCACGATATTTTGTTGATGTTTTATTATACATAATAAGAAAATAGTAACATTGGGAGCTAAATCATTGCCAGTGAGTAAGTATAGCTTTTAAAGTCTTTGTACTTCAACTTTGTAAGTAAATCTCAATTCTAGATTATGACTACCGCTGTAGTCATAATCTAGAGTTCAGAGAAACTGATTTGCTCTCTCTTGTGACACCTGTCTGGGGTTTAAGGGTTTCAAAATAAAACCCAGGAGTAAAAAAAAAATTAAATAAGATATATTCACACCCCAAATGGTAGGTAGCAACACAAATTTATAAGGTGGTGGTATTCGTCCTATAGCTAACTTCACCACTTATAGTACTCTCTCTCCCGTGAGACCTGCCATCGTTGCGTTTTGGTCGTAGCAGGAGATAGCCGTTTATTCTTTCATTATATATCGGTGAAATGAAATGGTGAGCAGCGGCTTGACAATACTCCCAGTATAGTAGAATCCATGAGCGACGGTGGACATTTACCATCAGATGGGCCGTAGCTCGTCTGCCACTAAATGCAATAAAAAAAAGTTTATATTCAATTAATTAAATCAGCACTGGAAGGATGATAATTCTTTACTTATTTGACCCAGAAACGAAAGAAAAGATAATTTAATTGTATTCTTGTGTACTATTATTTTATTAAATATAACTTATTATTATTTACCAGATGAGATATCGAACAGTACGGCACTTTATGGAGAAGCAATACTTATCTTGCATCAAAGTCTTGGTATTTCTCTACGTGATCGAATTCTTATTACGGAGGTAGAACGTGAATATCCGACATAGCCCGCCGAGTTTGCATGCTGAAGTAGCAATGGGCAGACTATATCGAACTGAGAACCATTGCGGAAAAAGGTTTTCGAGTGGCGACCACGTATCGGATAGCGCAGCGTAATATGGCCTTCCACCAGATAGACCAAATATTTGGTCAAAGCTGCAGGGAGCCGTTGGATGCAGTCAGCACAAGCCCGCTAATTCTGGTGGAGACTAGTCTCTCTTGGGGAGGCCAATACCCAGCAGTGGACGTTTAAAGACTGATGGTTGGATGAATAGAAGGGGTGGTAGATTTACTTTTAAATAATTATTTTTATAAACGTTGTGATTTTCAATAAAATATTTGTTACGAAGAGTTTCTTATTTACGACTAAGTTACAGACCTCATTCTAACTATCATTTAATATACCCAAATATGGTTAAATATTTGTGAAGCTGAAAATATTGTTTGTTCATGTGCGGCCACGCTGTGGCTCCATCTATTAAGTTCTTAGTCTGAGACTAGTGCATACCACCTTTGCACGGTGGTTTTGTTCAGTTTATAGGTACAGACTCATATACAACCCCGTAGTTTAGCACAGCTTCATCAAAGATACATCCTTTCATGAAGCTAAACCACTGATCACTAAATGGTTGTTTACGCTTATTTACGATGAGACGGAAGATTTAGTTAAAATGATGTTATAAAGTTGTAGTTTATACGTTCTAAGGTTCTAGTTTATTTTTGTTGTTGTTGTTGTTATTGTTGTTGATAAGGTACCTACCGTTCCAGACGCAATGCCTAATACCCACTGACCTTTTTTCGCAATGCCTAATACCCACTGACCTTTTTTTTTACTAAGGCTACTGGCAAGCCGCTGCATCATTTCATTTCGTAGATGTGAAATGATAGAAAGTGCGGCTGTTTCCCGGAATAACCAAAACACACCAAGGTGCATCATTGTTGATCGTCGGATACACGGGACACGGTGGGGCCCGTTAGTATAAATACCTACTCCCACTTGACTATAAATTTCCATAACACATTCTTAAACAGTGTTCTGACCAGGTAAACTTAATTATTGCATTTTTCTTACAAATCTTGCCACATGATCACATTCTTTGTTTCCATGACAATTTTTTTTACCCAAGAGCGAAATAAATATAAAAATAACATCAAGGCCCTAATTGTTTTACGTGCGCAAATCAGGTACAATTTCAATCACGCCATTCTGTAACTTCAGTTTTGTTTATGATCCACAGGTTTATTTTTATTGCTGGCTACATTCTCATTCGGCGTAGCTGTCAAATAAAAACATTGTCTATAGTCTCTTTTTGATCCGGTTGTCAAGATGGTGAGTTTTGATGAAGAGAAATGTGATTAAATCCAATTAAATCGTGATAAAAACGAAGTGCTGTGTGTCTTTATAATGTTCTCCATATATTGCAGCGTGATCCATATGTGTTCCTTTACGTATTTCAGGGTATCGACATCAATCATAAACACGACAGGAAAGTTAGGCGCACTGAAGTTAAATCCCAGGATGTGTACCTGAGATTACTTGTAAAAGTGAGTAATATGCTTATACATTTTGTGATTTAAAGTTATTAATATTTTAATTCAGAATGTCATATAAACAAGTAGACCTAGGCCAGTTCTATGTAAAATAATAACCTAACTTTAATGCAATTGTTTTGCAGCTATACAGATACTTGGCCAGGCGTACAAATGCCAAGTTCAACCAGATTATTCTACGTAGGCTGTTTATGAGCCGCATCAACAGGCCTCCGCTATCGTTGTCGCGTTTGGCCCGCCACATGAAGAAGCCTACGCGCGAGGATATGATTGCTGTTGTCGTGGGGTCTATCACAAATGATGTGAGGCTCTACAAAGTGCCTAAGATGACAGTCGCCGCTCTACACGTTACTGAAAAAGCTCGTGCCCGTATCTTGGCTGCTGGAGGTCAGTTGTTATTATATTTAGGTTAAATTCCCTAGTCTTTCGTGAGTTTGTATTGAATATAGTGATAGGTATCTAATAGAAAAAGGAATATGTTATCAAAAATAATTATTCTGATGGCCTGTTATATGATAAATTAATGCATGTTTTTGTTAGGGAAATTACCATTTAAAAATATTGTTCTAATATAGTGTAGTAGTTTATCTAGTGGTAGAGCCTTGCTTATCCAAGCATGGATAGGCTGGCTCGATCGGGGGAAGTTCCACCTGCTCACAAAAGATCAGCATGGAACAATGATAGGTACTACTGTGTACTCCTACTGTTGTTTTGTATGGTGAGTGACAGAGCCGGAGGCCCAAACTTTATTATCCTTCCCATTTTTTCTTTAGTATCCTACCTATTCTCTCCTTATTATCCTCCCCATCCACCTTCCTAACCCTTTCCTTGGAGTTGGCGACCCACCCAGTCAACAACATAAAAAATAGGTTTACAGTTCCTTTAAATATATACAAATATTGTTGGGTATAGTCTGATACAACAAGTTGAGGAAACTAGGAGGTTATGTATATTTTTAAACTATTGAATGGTAAGATCACTAACCTAGATGATGTGTGTCTATACGTGCCTGTTCCTGTTCTCCGAATGAGTTCACAAAAATTACTTTGCATAAGCTATGCTATGGATAGTGTAATAAATATTGTTAATATATGGCCACGCTAACCCGTTGGGGCAACCTGTAATGTTAGTTATGTTGTGAATAAATAAATAAATAAAACCAACAAATTTAATTCTTAGAGCAATTTCTGTAATGTAAATTTACAAAAAAATTTGTTTAAATTTTTACTTCAATATTGTGCACATAATAATTATTGTGTAAAGATGAATCCCAACCATATGACATTAACATATCAGATAATGCTACTATTTAAAAGGAAATATACAATGAGTGTAGAAAATATAATAAAATAATTCAGGTGCTGGTATAGTTTAATACAAAGTGAGAGTATTTACTTACTTCAAGACTGGCTGTGATCATTTTAATGATTAAATGGCAGGAGTTGTCAAGAGATTCTTTTTCTGGATACTCTTAAATTTTACTGAGGCCCCAAACTCATTCATTTAAGTACGTATTTAATTATATAGTGTCAAAATGACTGGCAGATTATGGATAATCTATTAAATATAATTGTTAAATGTATTTTAATTAGGGACCGTTCAAGAAATATGTTCTCAAACAAGGGGCAGGAGGGATGTCACTCTGTGTGAGGTAATATGACCCGGGCGATTAGGGAGGCCAAGAAAATGTATTGTTACCAGTTTACCTATTATTTTTTAACTGGAAGGTATATAAGTTAAGAACGGAGAAGGAATCTTGGTTTTGTAATATTTGTAGTAAATTTTCACCAAAATTATGATGCAGTGTGACAATAAGGGGGAGGGGGTCCCAAAGACAACATAGCATCACACCTATATTCCCCGAAGAGGTAGGCAGAGGTATATTACACACCCACGATCGCCAGCCATGTTTAAGTCCCTTTTGACGTCTACCGGGCACATTTCCAAACTCCGGGCTGCTACTGAGAATTTTTCTTTTTAGGAAAAAGCTCAATAACATTGGCCGACCCGGAGATAGAACCTGATGATTAGCAGAGTAGCATAACTACCGCTACACCACCGAGGCAGTTGAGGACCGCAATTTAGCATGACTCAATTTATGAACTACTTCTGTAGAATCAATTAGCTAATTATATATTTCCTTGCTTGTATATAGTGTAATTAATGTATTCATATTTGCAATTCCAGGAGAGATCCTAACATTCGATCAGCTGGCTCTGCGGGCTCCCACCGGCGCTAAAACTGTACTGCTGCAGGGTCGTCGCACTGCCCGCGAGGCCTACCGCCACTTCGGGCCCGCGCCGGGCGCGCCGCGGTCTCACACCAAGCCCTACGTGAGATCGAAGGGACACGAACGTGCACGACCCAGTCGCCGCTCCAACGTGTAATTCTTTAAATATAAGGACTACAATCTAATTTTGTTGTATAATTTTTGTGACATTATCTTCCTATTATATTCCTTCTACTTTTAAAACTCGTCACACAGCTAAGGGGCCATCCATAAATTACTTCACACTAATTTCATGATTTTTGACCCCTCCCCCGTCTTTGTCACTGTTGGTCACATTTGTGAGAAGTAAGCAATTATCATCCATTGCATGACTGGTGGTAGGCCTGGATACCAAGTGGGAGCACTCACTTGGTATCAGACCCGAGCGGGTTGATACTACCATTTCCCGTGTGACCGGCCATGAAGCACATGGTTGCGTTTTGGTTGTAGCACGAGATAGCCGTTTATTCTTTCATTTCGTATCGGTTAAATGAAACTGAGCAGCGGCTTGACAATACTCTCGGTATAGTTGAGTCCATGAGCGACAGTTACCATTTGCCATCAGATGGGCCGTGGCTCGTCTGCCACTACATGCAATAATGTTGTCTTTAATGGACTTTTCTACAACTGACTTAATTCTATACATTTATGTGTTTGTTTCTTTATCGTGACGCGTTTTCGTTTCATCGAGTTTCAAAGCACAATGATTCTAAAGAAGTTTCACTTAAAAAATTCATAAGTTTCGCTTTCTTTTTCATATCACTACTTCTCAAACTTTTCCATAATGTTTTAACTTCTTGTACATTTTGTTTTTTTTATCAGCATAATCTGCATTGTATGCTTCATATAATTTACGCTAAATATTAACTAAATCACTTTTTTTGTTCATTTTAAAAGTGTTTCATAAGTTAAAAATCATCAAATAGTACAGCGAGTGAAAATTTGCCAACAAAACAATTTAAACCTTATAGTCATGCAGATAAGAGTTGCAACTATTTTTATGCTATTCTTTAGTAGGTATGTAGTTTAAATTTAGTGTTGTAATACTTAGATATAAAATATTTTATTTTGAAAAAATGTGATTTCACAAAATTTGGGACCCCTCCCCGCCCCTTGTCACATAATGTCACACTTCGTAGACCCCCTCCCTCCCCCTTAACGTGTGACGTAATTTATGGATGGCCCCTAAGCCTCCTTAACAAAGCTGGGTTGAACTGTCATACCACAATGGCTAAAAAGCCACAATTATTTAGTTCTCATCCTTGAGCAGTAAGTAGTCTGCTTGAATTTGCTGAGTGTTTAATAGATAGTAATGTCTTACCATTTTGTACATTTGTGTATGTATATCGTGTCGAACGCTTCTAAGTAGTTGTGATGCATGGAACAATACGGAACCCTTGTAACCGGCCTCAGAATAGCTAATGGAATGTGTGGACTGAAACGTGAGATGCCTGTTTCTAATGTGTTGCTGATTGACTTAAAGGAAATTGCACTACATCCGTACAAAGTTCCATTGATCTATCAACAATGTGTGTCACACGTGTCCACGCTCCAAGTGTGAACGTGAGGAAAAAAATCACATCAGGCGACCGACTTGACTATACGTTCAATATGCCGTACTGAATTGTGAAAACGTGTAAAAACTAAAAGTGAAAAAAGAATATTTACAGTAACTAGACTATTGTTTTATCATTTGTAAATATTATTTTACACACAACACACAAAGAATTTTATTTAAGTTTTTTTTAGATATTTTTATATAGGTACATATATTTTTAACATTTGACATGCTTATCACTATACATTAAACACAAAGTGAAAAATGTGAAATCGATAATAACAGTCACGAGCAGGATTTGAACCTGCATCTCCTGGATACCGTCCAGATGTATCAAAGACGGTATGAATTGGCAAAGCATCTGTACTGTATCCAGGAGATGCAAGTTCAAATCCTGCTCGTGACTGTTATTTTCGATTCACATTTTTCACTTTGTGTTTAATTTATTTAATTTTGAAATTAAACTACGTTTACGTAATCTATCGCGTTCTCAGATCAAATAAAAAAGTACACACACGTATAACGAAACTACACCTTGAATTGTCAGTCGAACTATCGCGGCGCCTCGTTTAAACGTCATCAAAAGTATCAAAATTTACCAAAGTAAAAATGCCGAATTGTGTTGTGAAAGGGTGTAAAAACCAAACTACAAGAGATTAAAAACAGGATGGAATCAACTTAAGTAAACTTGGAAATCAATATTTTCAATAAATCAAAATAAAATTGGAGTTTATTACTTGAAACAAACAAGTTTTGCCATTATAAACTGATATAGTTTACCCTATTTTTGGGCAATGTGACTCGTTTTTTTTACCCCCACACAAAAAGGGGGGTGTTATGTTATAAGTTTGACCTGTCTGTTTGGTCAAACGAATGAACCGATTTTAATGCAGTTCTTTTTTGTTTAAAACCTGACGTGATCGATTCGAACGATTGGTCTTCATATAGAAAAAATGTCGGTGGTGACTCAAAATTTTGATTTGTATTATTACTTCAATTAATGTATTTTTTTTATTGCGTATGGTAAATGGTAACCCTCGCTCATGGACTACTATACCTGGAGTATTGTGAAACCGCTGCCCACTATTTCATGTCACAGATATGAAATGAAAGAATAAACGACATCTTTTGCTACAACCAAAACACACTGATGTGCTTTTTACCTACTCGTTCGCGCGGGCCCGATAGCAATTAAGGGTACTCCCAATTGGTACCCAGCCCTACCACCAGTCATGCAATGGATGATAATTGCTTACTTCTCTTAGTCCACTCATACGACACCCGTGGGAAAGAATGGGGTGGTGACACTTGTATTCTTAGTCCGTCACCACACGGAATACAATCGCTTGTCGTAATAGTTACCCCGAGGATGCCCTGTGGAGCGGCAAAACACGTGTAGAGAGAAGTAACGGTATAAATGTGTAATTGGTGTGTGTTGTTGCACCACTTCTGCATATTGCATCAAATTACAGGGGAACGCGCGGTGTGCTTAACTGTCTTGCAAAGCATACCGTCATTTGTGTGAAACAACAGGGCAACAACCAGGTTTTTATTAATTTAGAGATAAACACAAATATGCTGGGCACGAACATAAAATTAATACGGTGCGTCACTGAGAAATACCTAAGCATTAGGTTCCACCATATTGCTAAGTTAAAAACAATTTTCAAATCGATTGAAAGTAAGAGGCATTCTTACAAGAAATTAATTTAACACAAAGGTTTTAAAATAAATAATAATGCACAAAATTAAATACTCAGTAATTTTATTTTTAAAATATTCTTCTTCCCATATCCTTTTCACTACCGCCACTACTTTTTACATACACTTCGCGTCCGAATGGCTGATAGAACACTTGTTTTATCGTGTTTTAACATTTAACAATTAGTAACATTATTTTTGTAATATTGGGGTAATTTGAATTATGATTGCAACACCGGCCCACGCACTACATCTTTATAAAACCGGCCTCACTTCGTTGTTCGCAAAGTTCCATCTTAACTTTTTTATTTGATCTGAGATCGCGTTTACTTGATTTTTCTACTATCCCGACGTTTCGAATACTTTACAGTATTCATGATCACGGGTGGACTTAGATGATAGACGTCCAAGGCTGATATGTTATTTCAACGGTTTCATCTACCCACAGCTTAGACAAAGAATATGATTCTTAGTCTTAAGACCCACAGTATATGAATTTACAAAATTTATGGTTTATTTATTTTAACCTTCAATTTTTTTTATGCTTACAATGTATGAGACTAAGTTAGTAATACTAATATAGTAATATATTAACTTAGTATATTAAAATAATGAGTATAATACTCCTCTTTAAACTGTAATTTTTTTTGTTTTTATTTAGTGCTCAAAAATTCTACCACAAACTACCAATTACTACCAGTAAGAATACAATCTTGGTTATTAGTTTATATTATTAAATATATTGATTTTGCCAAAATCTAAGACTAAAAAGCTACCACCGAATCGGAACGCGCCCTGACTGAGAAAGATCGGGCCAGAAAACTCAGTAGGCAACAACTGTTATGGATTATTAAATTTTGTACGGAATTACTGAAAGCTAATTAAGTTTAAAAAAATTTAAAAAGGAAAAATCTACTGCGGGTTTTATCTACACAATAAGCACTAACTGTGTCTTGCAATCTTGTATTCCGTTTGGTGAGGCCTATTACATTCCAGCTTGATGGTAAGACCCAGCCGTCTTCTCTATTGAAATTAGGATGTTTCGTCATTTCAATAACCTCGCGTATCATTCTAGGGCGATATCGATGTTCTTTTGCGAGGATTTGAGGTTTGTTTTGTCAAACATAATGTAGCCATTACATTACAGGTGTGGTCCTGTGTGCTCACAAATTGCAGACTTTGTATAGCGATGGTGCTTCACATCAGCTATGTGTTCTTTGATCCGAGTTGTTATGGATCTCTGTTTGCCCAAAAATCAAGAAAACGCGATAGATTCCGTAAACGTAGTTTTACACAAAAGTGAAACGACGTCACCCAAATACGTTAAGTATGAATGTGTTATCGAAATTAGCAGTCAGGAGCAATTGTCACGATGGCTGAATTGGCAAAGCATCTGGACGGTATCCAGGAGATGCAGGTTCAAATCCTGCTCCTGACTGTTATTTTCGATTTCACATTTTTCACTTTGTGTTTAATGTATAGCGCTATTGCTAAAAAAATATATAAAAATATCTAAACGTAGTTTTATTTTAAAATGTGTAACATTCGCGTAAATACCAGAAAGTATTATAATTTATTTAAGTTTTGAATATTTGTAAAAATATATCATAAACACATAATATTCACTAGGAGCTGCATAAATAATGGTGCGGCCTGCTGGTAGAATTTACATAAATAAATTAGTTGCAAAGAAAACAACACTATTTTAATAGTGCAAGTTTTCAAATTAGAATCAACTATATCAGAATAGTCCATTTTTAATAGATCAATGCATAGTTCGCAAAGATGGCAGGCGCGTCGAATGTACAATAGTCCCTTCGAATAATTTTTTCTTCATTATGGCATGCAGCTAGTCCGAGTTATACAGAAATATGCAACTAATATAAAACACCTACTTATAATTATCATGAATGTCCGATGCTATTATCGTACAGAGCGAAAAATGACCGTCGTTTGCTATATTCGTATGCTAGCTTCTACCTGCAATTTCGTCTGAGTGAGCTTCAAAATTTAACCAGTCTTAGACAAATCCTATAGAAACTCCCTATTGGGGTAAAAGTGGCAAAAGATAATGTGTTTATCCAGGTCATAATTAGTGTACTTATACCAAGTTTCGTACAATGTTTTGTTATTAGGTATTTATTCCAGTCTTCCTACAGGTAATATTAATATTTTTCGGGATAAATAAAAAAGCAGCATCACGCCTGTATTCCCCGAAGGGGGTAGGCAGAGGTGTATTACACACGGTTCACAAGTGCGTGTGAAATGAGGGACCACACTGGTATTTCGCACAATAAAATCCAGCTATGTTTAAGTCCCACGTAATATGGGGCGAGCCTATTGCCGTCTACCGGGCACATTTCCAAACTCCGGGCTGCTACGAAGAATTTTTCTTTTTACGAAAAAGCGCAATAACACTGCCCGACCCGGGGATCGAACCCGAGACCTCATGATCAGCAGTCGCTTACACTACCGCTGCACCAGAGGCAGTTTTGAATAAAAATAACCTATACCTATGTTTATCCAATGTCTTGTCTATCAACCGACCTAATTTCATGTAATTCCGCTCAGTCGTATAGGAGTGATTGATGAATAAACACCTTCACAAACTCACTCACGTTGAAATGTATTAAGCTGACGGATATAATCACAGAGAAATAGATAGGTATTCAACTTTTAAGATTAAACAAAATACAATAATTTTGTAGAGGTTTATTTTATAATGTGGGCTTAGAATACCTACTAATAACAATACAAAAATAACTTATGTACAGTAGGTAGGTACATAAGTTATTTTTGTATTGTCTATCTAAAATACAATTTTTAATAATAAAAGTTAAGTAATCACAGTTTGAAGCTATTTTTAGTACTACTTTCTACTAAATTCTAATTCCTAAGCACTATGTGCAAAAGTTGGTCATCCAATGATTCAACAAGTTTTCGTCATGTTGAGCCACTCCGAATATTTGCTTAAGCTTGATTACAGCATCGGATCTAACTCCTGAGGATTGCACAGCTGCTTTTACAGATTTAGCTATTCTGTAAAGAAAACAAAATGATTATTTGAAGTAAAGAAGGAAGAATTTAAAAAAATAGTGAAAATACCCGTGTCGCCATTCTTTTATATATGAAACAGCAAGTTGTTTTTCAAGGGTCAATCTATTAAACGATTGAAATTTAATTTTAGCTGTACACGATAGTTTCTGGATCTTATCGCTTCGAAATTTTTTGACGTGACAACGTCATAAATCGATGAACGCCGGCTGCACGACCGAAAGTGTTGTTATGTTCCGAAAATGTATGGCGACCGATGCATTGTTTTTATCAGTTCATGGCAGTCGCCTTGTCAATTGCACATCAGCCGCCCCAGTCACCTCTGTTTTTTGGAGATGAATAGTTGGTCCCTAGTACAATGGATAAAGATGAAATTTTAATAACGTATTACATGAAAGACGGAATTATGTGCTCAAAGTGGAGAGGTAAACACGTGCGAACTACGAGACGACATTTTTATCGTGGCTACGATAGATAGTCGCAACGACAATATGCCGTCACGATTAGTTGACGTTTTCTTTTATCGTTTTATGACTCGTGCTAGCAGTTTCCTATGTCTCCACAATCTGTAGTCTTAGCAAAAAAGGTGTTGGTCCTCCGTTTAAATATACAAGCCACAACGCTTTATACTGTGGGGCCCTCACCCACTAAAGAAACCCGCCGTTTGCCGTCTCTCCGCCTTTATTGGCGGGCCACCGGAACCATATTACATTCCTTCAGTGGTAAGGTGACTTACCCTAACCATTCTAGTTGTAGCGATTTCACGTGTTGATGTAAGACATCATTATTTGTCTTATCATTCCGCATAGCATTTTCTATTCTTGTCATCAACGTGGGACCTAAAATAAATCGATATTATTATGCACTACCTAGTTAACTATTTTTTTCTTGCAACTGATTTAAATCAAATAAAGTCTATATTTTGCCCCAAGCCGAGCTCGTATCTACTTGTGAAAATCGAATCAAAATCCGTTCAGTAATTTCAGTGATGTACTACTTTAACTACAGAGAAACAATCATAGAAATTAATGTAGAAATTAAAAATAGTTTTTTTTACCTTTTATTCGTTTTCTCTTATATTTCTTCTTCCTATTTTTAGAAGCGCTCGTGCCCGAATAGATAAGAAAAATGTTAAAGTACAAATCATAATTTGTGAATAAGGAAAAAGAGTATTATAGTACAGGCGGGAATCGAACCTGCGACCATTCCTATCCGGGGAAGTGCTCTAATCCACTGAGCTACAGTACTATCTTTTTAGACATACCCAATCTCCTTATCACATGTGTGAAAATGTTGCTTAAAATGAACTGAGAGCGAGAGCATTTATCAATTGCGTAAATTTCTTATTTGAAGATCAAATAACCGCAATAAGGCCACCCACGTTACCATGGGCAATCTAAGGCCATTAATAACATTTCACTTACATTTAACAGGTAAAGCATTTTCCCATTTACAGACAAACATATCATCTTTTGATTCTTCAATATAACAGCATGTAGGCAGTTGATTTTCTTCACTGTTAGCTATTCGTAAAAGTGGGTAGTTTGATTGACTGATGGGCAACAACCTAGATAAACCTTTCAGTACAGCAGCACCATCTATTTTACTGGCTTTTATTATAATCTGAAAATTACGCAAACTAAATACCTATAATAATGTGAACATATTATTTTAAATGGTAAAATCTTAAAATTAAAGAACATTAAGCACAAAGTGAGAAATGTGAAATCGAAAATAATAGTCACGAGCAGGATTTGAACCTGCATCTCCTGGATACCGTCCAGATGCTTTGCCAATTCAGCAATCATGACAATTGCTCGTGACTACTAATTTCGATAACACATTCATACATTAAACACAAAGTGAAAAATGTGAAATTAAAAATAACAGTCACGAGCAGGATTCGAACCTACATCTCCTGGATACCGTCCAGATGCTTTTGCCAATTCAGCCATCGTGACCCTTGCTCCTGACTGCTAATCTCGATAACCCATTCATACTTAACGTCTTTGGGTGACGCCTGCACCATCTGTCGGAAGTATTTTCATACATTATACCGACCAGGTAAACTTAATTTTACAAATAAGATTTTACCTAATAATGACGCAAACCCTATAAATATTTAGATATTTTTATATATATTTTTAGCTACTTTAATAGCTGAGCATGTCAAGTGCTAAAATACAGATCAAAATCTTAAATTAAGTCAAATGCGCAAAAATTTGTAAAAATATCAAACATTTACTTAATCAACTCCATAATTTCTAATTATATCTATCGAGCCATCAAAAATTAAGAGACTTTTTTGTCAATTAATTCTCAAATGAGAGCAATATTGCACGCGGACTATCATGAAAATTCACACACACACTCTAAGTACTTGGCCAGACTACACACGAGGAGCGGGCGCCAGCGCTGTCCTCGCACCGCGTTGCCAGTCTGGCCAATGATTAACACAATCCACGAATTCGTATTAGTTAAAATTATCTTGTATTGTAGTCAAGATCATTATGTTAAACGATAAATGTTAGATAATTGCATGCTAAATACATCTATTGTTGGTCAATAAATAAATAAATATTCTACAAAATACAGGGACTAATTTCAATGGGTTTTTTACTAATAGAAAGCAGATTTTATAAGGAGTAGTAGGACAGGGCCTATGCCATAAGTGACGAGAGAAGAGCATGCTACATACATATAGGCACAACTTACAGGAACTCCAGTTAACAAACAATACATTAGTGTTCTAAATATTGCCTTCGAGATCAGTTTTTCCAAACATCGAAGTGACATGGCTTCATCCTGAGTTAGCACAGAACAAGTGCTTGGATCAAATATAGAGTTCTTCAGTGCTTGAGGTTGCAGTTTATTTAGCAGACTTTGACTAGTGTATAGAGTTTCTGCGTATGTATGGGCACCAGCTTTTAATATCCATGTAAATTGGGAGTGTAGCTTTTTAAATACATCATTGTTACCTGGTGATTATTATAAATCAACAATTAATGTAGTATAAAAGTACATAATTACTCTGCTTCTTTAAACTTACCGGTCAAATACATTAGCGATCTTGACTGCCCAAAATCATTTCTACCGGTTTTTAATCTCAGAGCTCTTTGGGAGCACACGTTTTGTTCAGCATCATATACCACTTCAGCTAATTCTTGCAATTCTTTTGATATTCTCTGTAATTAATTGTTTTTATAATACCCATTGTGATCATTATTGTTACAAAAATCTTTGATCTTGATGAAATAATTATAAACTAGTCGACCCGTGCTGAATTTTGCAGTGGGTATTGATATCTATCGAAAAATCGACGTATCCATTAAAGGACCTCTTCTTATAGGACTTTAACTCTGAAATTTATAGTAGGTCTATTTTTCGTCATTAGCCAGCATGATAAGCTTTAAAATGAGGTGTAAATAATGGAATTCGATAATGGAAATAAGATCTCGCGGACTGACAGAAAAACAGGCGAGATAAATAATATTATATAAGAATATTATAGATGGTAATAAGTTCTGGCATCAAGTGATAGAGTCCATTTCTTGTAGAACTTAAATAGGCAGGTATTGGTCTTCTGCAAGGGGTAGAGAGGAACCCATTCAAAGATTTGGCTAAAGGTTGTCTAAAGGAATACCAAGGGGTTTTAGCAGGGATATCCATAGAGGATTTGCTTGCATAAGAAAAATGTTATATTATTTTTTAATTAAAATAGTAATATGAAGCAAGTTTTAGTTGCAAAATAGGATAGGTAATGTGTATCCACTCTTTGTGATTGATTTTAACAATGGACAGCCACATCATGCTCCTAGTATCGCAAAGTATATGATGGACTAACACTAGGAGTGCTATCTTCTGCCATGGCAAGCAATGAAAAAGGATCAACTATTATACTTTTTGAATAGCTAATCATAGACAGTAATAGTAACCACTCCAATAAGAACCATACTGATACAAGCAACATTTATTTCATAATCAAGATATTGGCATAAAATCTCTCAAAACAAACAATATGTACTTCTATGCCATTCTGATCCAAGGTCTATTTACTACATGTTTCCAAATCTCAACTCTGTCATTGACTGTCGATCCTAAAGGTGTTTTCCTTATTTTCTTGAACGTGTGAAAATGTAACTTGGATCACTATGGTTCTGAAGTTGCAAATGTCAGTGAATTATGTATTTTATAAGAACAAACAATCATATAATGTGCAAAGATATAAAAAGCAAAATAAAAAACCTGCATATGTTCAGATAACAGCTGAGAAATATTTAAAAGTAGCATTTTGTCCTTCATGAGCACAACTATTGAGAACCATCTTTTCAAGCCCCTAGCCCATGTATCTTTCACTTGAAAAGTATAACTCAGCACATGGCCATAGGTATCACTAAAGTATACCACCCCTCCTTCTTTACTCCAATTAACCTGAAAAAAAAAAATTTTAATGCCATTATCTCCTTCTTGTTACTGAATTTTTTAGTCAAGTATTTCTTTTTTTTTAATAATAACTTATACATAACTACGGAAACACTACTTAAATGTTCAAGATAGCTTAGTAATAAGACCAAGAACTGCAAAGACAACATATAGAACCTCAACACCTCTATAAATTAAAAAAAGTGTATATTCCCTTCCCCATAGAACCCAAAACCTGTTTTACTTAAAATACAAAACCTCTATAACTTAAATAGACAGTTTGTGTATTAGTCTGTAATAGAAACCTTAGTAACTTACAACTTTTAATATTAGTGACTTATTTTATAATGAATGTACTAAACAAAAGGTTCCAGAAATAAACTCCGTTCCTCTTGTTTGCACATGTTAACCAGATGGCTGTAAGTCAAAACTAGATCTATTGTAAATAAATTGTTTGAAAGTTTACCCGAGCTGAAGTTTGTAAGACAAACTAATATACTCTGAAAGTTAGAGGTGAATTAAGCAGTGCAAAATGGCCTGATAAGATGTTGCAGCCCAGTTTGGAATACAAGAGAGTACCCTATCATTCATATTGGAAAAAGAAACTGAAATATTGAAGACCAAGAACTAGGAGCAGAAAAATCACCTTTTTTTTTCAATTGCTAATGGTGGCAGACAAGCTGCGGCCCACCTGATGGTAATTGGTAACCCTAGCTCATGATCTCAATTATACCGAGAGTATTGTCAAGCCGCTTCGCACCATTTCATTTCTAAGATATGAAATGAAAGAAGTACCTCACAAGTAATACTCCTTATAGCTGCCTGCCTCAAAAATGCTGTTACTTCTGCGTTAGGAACTGATTCTCTGCTGCAAAATATAGTACCATCATCATCTCTTGATACAAATACTGTCTCAGGACCCAAAGAAGTACATCCACTACATTGAACCCCAGCTTTTGAAGATTCTGTAGTGTGTATTTCATCATCAGTGGTAAACGTGCAGAACACTGGTCGTGGGCCATGAGCCTCACAAAAATGGCATAAACCAATTATTGCATTCATTGCATTTTTACGTAACCAACTGAAAGTACTGAAACTGAAACTAAAATAATAGTAATATCAAAATATTTACATACTATATAAAAATAAAATTATTAAAATTTGACAGACGGTCAGTGCTGCCAACTAATTTTAGGAAAAATCATAGAGTAAAGTAGAGATGTGTAACTCAGGAGTGATTGATACAAAAGATGTACAATCCTTTCAAAATGCGTAATCAATCTTTAAATCTTTGGTTTCGAAAATACATCTTTAACTCACTAGCTCACTACGTTAGGATTGAATAGATGGAATGATGGACGTAGATTTAGAATGAGACATTAGATAAAGGATATTGTGAATTGAAAAGAGATAACATAAGTTGTAGGCACGCACAAACGCACTCTTGAAATACAATGACGATAGGTACACAGAAACTTAGACTCTGTCATATTAATAAAAAGCTCAAAACCAGTTGCGACTTGAAGGAATGAGAGAATAACTACATGAATCAATAGATATTTGCATCACTTATGATCAACTGAATGAATAACGTCATTCATAACCAAAGATTTAAAAGAGTTAAAGATTTAAAAGAGTGATTTAAATCTTTCGAAGAAAAAGATTTATAAATCCCGGATCTCATTGGTGATTTAGTTTGAGCATCTCTGGAGTAAAGTAATCATACTAAAAGGAAAAACTATAGGAAAAAACCATTGAGCTCTAATAAGGAGGAGGCGCCCTTATCTTCATAACTTCATATACCTAGTAAAAGTGACTTACTTACTTCGGCTGCCGTCCGCCATCTTAATAGTTACGATGACAGCATAATTTGGGTGTGTTCCGATATACACTGCGAGCACTGTAAAGTGTGATGTCAATTTATTATACTGTGAAGTAGTTCCTTTATAGTTAGCTATACTGGTTACTGTTTATAACGGAATGCAGTCCAGTATACTGATGTGTCATTACTTTCATTTCATACAAAGTATTGGTTTCACACTGCAATAAACACAATTTCTTTAGATTTGACATGTTTGGGTATCTTTAATTTACAATATTCAATAATAATAATAATATTCCATAGTGCAAGTTGTTATATTTATGGAAGCTGTTGATCACGTGATATCACAGTGCTCGCAGTATATATCGGAACAACGCCTTTATCTGTTGTATGCTGTCAATTAGGAATGCAGGAAGAACCAATAACAATCGATATATCGATGTTTTAAAAAATATTGATATATTAAATATCCTTTATTTTAAAAATTTTCAATTTGCGCTATTTAGATTCCAACCTAGCATCCACCAATAATAATTTGTGATTTTTATTCGTCACAAATTTTCATATAGTGGGAAGAAGCCGTCCATTTATTAATTTTGTGTGCTCGGAATGAAGTGGTGAGCAGTGGCTTAGCAGCATATCATTAAATAAATTAATTTTTATTCATTTATCGAATTGATTAATCATTTTAATTGTATTATTATTAGCATTCAAAGCATTTACTTTTGTTACACAAGCTAAGAAAGAACAAAAAAAATGAACAAATATAAAATATCAATAGTGTAACAAAGATAGCCAGCCCAATTTTTGTTGTTCTAATTGCAAAACACTGATTTTCAGCTGGCCCTACAATAAACCTTTAACTTAACTTATTGTTAACCTTTCAGACAATTTTACAGCGATCATAATCCTGTAAAGTTCTTCAATCTAAGTAAGTCTATACCCAGGATTAAATTATTATTTATTTCTTTATGCTTTTTACAACCCAAATCTATTCAATAAAGTTTTATGCCTTAATTTTCTGTTTGTTTAAAAAGAAGGCATGCCTGATTGATCTATCAACCACTAGCTCATATGACTGAATGGATTGGGTTGCAATTTGACACACAAATATATAATTATAGGTACAGGTAGATAAAGATTTACGCAATTAAAAAAACCTTTGTCCACCCAAAAATTTATAGATTGCTTGAAAGGCTAAAGTAAGTAGTAGTATCGATATTTTTTACGCGCTTCCCTAGAAATTCCCGCCATTTTTGGATTACAAAAACTTGGCTCGGTAAAGTAGTTATTTCCTCTCCCCTTATTAGAGCTCAATAGAAAAAACGCACTTATATTACCGTCAAAAACGCACCCGAAACCTCCGAAACCCGAAAGCGCTAAATGGAACGTACAAACAAAATTGCTCTGTAACGAAGGTTTAGGTTCTTTATCTAAGGTTCCTATTATCTTGGTTATGACAGTATTTTGGTGAAATTATTATACGGATAACAAAAAATAGGTAACATGCAAAAATTTCGAACTAAACAAAAAACTTATATACATATAACATTAAAATTGGGAGCTAAATAAATTAACAATGAAATGTTAATGTAGTTTTTTATATTGTGATCTCTATTATAGCATTTGACATGCTTAGAAGACATCTAAAACAAATGTGAAGAGGAAATGGGATGTCACCCTTAGATTAATGATATATCTAGATGGACACTCGGCGTTGTGAACGCGTCAAAAAAAAATTGGGGTGAACTTTTCATCCCAATGCTGTTAGCAGTATGTAGTGTCAATCGTGACGTCACTTGACAAGGTTGTATCCAGGAGCAATAGTGTGTCATTTAATGTCAACGTGTGTAATTAAAGTGTGTCCAAAACTACAAAAATCGGAAAATGAGCACTAAAGATATATCTTATCATCGGTTAGTAACATTATTTCATACAATAACTGGCTAAATAAGTAATTTAAATATTCCGAAAATAAATTAATTTTAGCTCGTAATTTTTTGTGTGATACCAGTTCATGAACTTAAATTTCCCGTGTAATCTTCCAAACTTCATGATATTTTAATGATAGAAAGTAGTAGAAACATTACCTAACATCATTATTAGCGTTTTTAATGGATCCATAAAGCTGCACAGTCGTCATTTTCACAATCAATTACAATATCACTATTTTTAATATTATTATTTATTTTAATGACATTGTTTACATTTTTAAATTTATAATTATCGTGGGTTATAGTAGTATTGTCATTAAAGAAGTGGTTATATATAGTATATATTTTTTTATATATATATTAAGATTATGAGAGTAAATAGAAAGGGATAATTGACTATATACCTACGAAATATTTTGTAGTATAAGAATGTCTTGCAATTTTCCCATAATTTAAGGGAATTACCACTGAAACTGGTATCATTACGCACGCACACAAATTGCACAAGCGTAATGACAGCTGTCACGCACACTAGCATAATAATTCCCGCCCGATTTTTATGACGTCTATAAGAGTGACACTCCATCTAGACATATTATTAATCTAAGATGTCACCATCACCATTAGGTGACTGCGATAGTTTAGCAGTAACGGAACCAATATAAAATGCTAGTTTATGTAAGTAAGTGATACGTGTCTGTTCGGTATTGTAATACATTTTAAAAACATGCTAGATTTAGTGCTAGGCCCTAAAACGAGATTTGTGACAAAAAACGCTTTAAATCTAGCGCTAAATGCGCTAAGCTGGCAGCACTGCACACAATCAGTGTTGCCGTTAAGTGGGGGCAATCCTTTTTGAAAGGATTTTCATTTGTGAAGGTACATGCCTGAGTACATGTGGGTTATTTATCTAAGCCTACATGGTAGGGTACAAGCTAAAACATAAAATACTAATAAGTAGGTATACATATACACAAAGACCAATAAGGTTTGGCATCAAATAAATCTTTGTACCTACTTATATTTAACCAGTTGTGACTCGTAGGGTGATTTGATTGTGCCGCCCTAGCTGAGGCTGCGGGTGGATGGACCGGGGAACGTCCACCACCCGCAAGGCCTCCCGAGAAGGTGCGACGCTCCGTGCGCGGATGCGTCGCTCAGTGGAGGGTACCCGAAAGGGTAAGCCACCGGCGGACCACCGAAGGAATGTAACATAGTTCCAGTGGCCCGTCAATAAGGGCGGAGAGACGGCATACGGCGGGTTTCTTTAGTGGGTGCAGGCCCCACACTACCCTGTTCGTTGCTCCGAACGATGGGGTGTGCGGTTAGGAACATTTTTTCCCGCCTTAACAAAAAAAAAGGGTGATTTGATTGTAGTGAAATACTAATAATATAAGTAGTCAGTACTGGTTTTGTCCGCTTTCTCGCCTCATCTCCTTTCTGCCACCCATGACCAACACTTCAGTTCCTTTAATGATCTTCTTCACAGTCTTCACTGTCCGCGTGACCTACAAATTATATAGTTGTATGTGGTGTGAGCGTCTCACATTTCAAGTCTTGTGCATTATGAAACGAAAGTTTAGATGAAGTCATCAGTCATAAACTTATTATACCTGAAACATTATTTTGATTCAGTATGTTCCTTGCTGCTAAGTGCTATCGGAACTGTCCATATAAATCTTTCTTCGCGAGCACCTAGCTCTTCTAACCATCGACGTGTATGTACCTACATACGAGGAAGGACATTAATGTCGACTTATCATTTAATTAGCAAATTTTAACGATCGCCAATCGGAGAAACTTGCAATAAAAATTTGCTAATCATTTGGCGAAATTGAGATTGTTAGTTAGTATTTTTTTGGCAGATAATTATAGGTAATACGTAGGTAAATTGTTCTAAATACATGGCTGTTTCGCTACCACAACGATATTTGTTACTGATTTCGGTTGCTACTTTATCTTCAATCAGTTTTTGGGTGTATTATCCGTCTTCTTTACGCCCATCCCTCCCTTTTATTCGTCCAACTCCTCCGAAAATTAACTTTCGCCTGCTTCCGTTTAAGTATTGGGACCATCGGTCTCTGTATTCAGATTCATACCATCATGAGTCTTGTACACGTTTTCCCAATTTAAGTGACATACAATATGCAGCAAATACTTGGCAATTATTAAAAATTGTAGGTGGAAACATTTATTTGTACGCTGCATATTGGGATAAGAGATTTGGTGAATCTATAGTCAGAATCTTAATGTATAGCGACACATACAACATACCGGACTTATATTGTCAATTATGGTGAGTTTATAACTAATTTAATATCCATCCATCCATCCATCAGCCTATCAACGTCCACTGCTGGACATAGGCCTCCCCAAGAAATGGGAGATAGTGCCGTAATCGCCACGCTTGGCAGGCGGGTTGGCGATCGCAGTGGATGTTGTTAATACTCAAGGGAGTCTCGAGGGATATGTTACATTCCTTCGACAATTCTAAAGCCGGCCCCAAACTTAAAAAAAAAATTAATATAAGTACAGTTTGAATGTGTGGTAGTTCATTGTGGCTAAATTGTTGCAACAATAAAGCTTTAATACACCTTATTGCAGTGGGTATATTCTAGTTAGTCTAGTGTACCTTAGGTATGTTGAAAAGTGCAGTGGCCACATTGCAGCAGATGCAACTCCCGAGTAGTAATTTATTTAGGTATTGCTTATTAGAATTAGAATACCTATAGTTTTTTTGCCTATTGCCAGCAGTTGCACACGGGCCACAATCTTGACAATAAATGGTAACTGCCACTCTGCACTTGCCTTTGGTTTTACAACTAGGCTATCTCCTAAGCCGGACTACACAGCCTATCGAGAAAATCAACCACTATTCTGAGATTAGTAAGGATAGAATTGGCTATCTTAATCTATAAGAAAGCTTCACAATTAGTTAAACGGATAACATTGTTGGACATCAGGTTCCATTCATTGTACAATCTATGACTAATTGTTTTAAGCCCGAGAGTAATTTGTGTCTTTGAAAGTCCCTGGTGATACAAGTATTATTTCTTGGAGTGGTAAAGTTTCTTTTATAAGAAAGTTAGACATGGGATCATCAATTCACAGGCTCTTTCACAACATAGGTAACCTATTTTAGGTTCCTCGATGCCAACGAGCCCCAGGTACAGTTAGCAGATTTATTGTACGCCTGGCGCCCTACCTGGAAGGGACCGATTTCTGGGGTCAACGAGCCTTATATTTTGTCCTGCACAGTGACCAGACATTTTCCTGATCATGATTTGTCACCGGTCGCCGTAACTATAGTCACCAATCCGTGTGATGTAGCGCATAATGTTCTTAACATTCAGGTAGGTATGTTTGCTAAACAATTATTCTGCCTTTTTTACCCGATTACAGCAAAATCAATAAGAGATTTTTGATTTTAACCCGTCTAATGTATATTCACCTGTTCCCTTCCCGCATAACTTCAAAACTGCTTATCATAGCTAGACAAAAAAGTATTGTTATAACAGTCTTGATTGTTCACTAGTTATTTATAGGCTATGTGACGTCACACTAAATTCAGTAGGTATATAGAAATATACATAGGAACAAAAAAAAGGTGTATTTTAAGTAAGTAAAGGGCTTAATTATTTCAAATAGATTATGTACCTAATTATTTACAGGGTAATTTTTTAACCAGAGCGCAAATTTTGAGAAAATAAACTTAAGCAAATTTTAATAAACACGTGTTTTTTATTTTGATATGTCTTAGTACCAACTAAAAAATAAAGTTATCGCTAACGAAAGGTATTTACTGTTGAAACAAATTTTATGGTCACACGACGGCCGCGCTTCTGTAGATACCTTCGTCGGCGCTCGTTCAATGCGTCGTATCTAGGCGTGTTACTGACCGCTAATTTTATCAGGTTCTAACTAAATTTTTTAAGTTTAGGTCGTGACCTGAAGTTATTTGTAAGAGGAGTTTAAATTTTTCCTTCATACTTGGGCTTAGGACCATCAAAATGCAGAAAATACAGCTTCGAGCTGCTCGTAAGTTTGGTGTCCATATTTTACTGATTTCAAGTCGGATAAAAAAATGTATTTAACAATTATTGGAAATATGTTCTATTACTGATATAGAAACACAAAAAAAAAATTGCGCACTGGTTAAAATATTACCCTGTACCTATACCTATATATTTCATATATGTGAAATGAAATTGAGTCCGTGAGAGTGAGAAATGAGTCCATGAGCGACGATTACCACTTACCATCAGGTGAGCAGTGACTCGTCTGCCATCTTTAGCAATAAAAAAATTAAAGAGATTTTTATTTCAGCTAATGTGAACCATGCCGAAACTGAACACAATTCTCACAATATGGCAGTATGATTTTACCAGATAGGCTTTATTAGCACTTACCCCGCCTATGTCTAAGCTAAAAATAATATTGTACAATAAGTACTTTGGTTACAGTCAGACACAGTACTTACCTATCTGTGTTAAGGCCACTGACGCCCCGGGCAAGAATATTGTGGCGCCCATTTAAGGAAATTGTTATCAAGTACTTATTAGTTTTTTTTTTGCTTAACCAATGTGAACGTATATTAAGAACATAGGAGGTTTAGCTATCCTCACCATACACCACAGGTTGGTGGTGTAAGCATCCCACCAATCATAAGCGTGAGCCCAGTGTGGTCGAGGACCAACTCTAACGACATGCGTAGAGAACAGAATTGAGGGTACGCAATATGGGAGGCAGGAGACCTCAGGTCTCAGCGCCCCTGGCCATCGCCCCATCAGCCACCACTCCCCTTACGTCAGTCAGTAGGTACTATTCAATTACTATAATTCAAATAATTTTAGGGTACACCATTTGACTTAATCACGTCGCCAGAAAACAACAACACGTTAACCATTAAAACAGTGGCTGTGTGTGTAAAATGGCTTTACTTTCGAAATGATATTTCTGTGAACATTGTGGAATGGCTGGAAATAATGAAACTATTCGGAGCAGAAAAGGTTTTTCTGTATGTAGTGAAGGTGTGCGGTAAGATAGTACAAGTCGTCATTTTAAGATTTCATCTACTATGTTTGCTTGATTAATGTCCAATAATTAATTATTATTTTAGTTACATCCTAAAACTAGACAAACGTTACGGTACTATGAAAACACAGGATTTGTTGAGGTTACCTATGGGTCTCACCCTCCCCAAATATCGGGTATCCATTTTAAGCAAAAAGACCAAGAATATCACGACTTGAAGCGGGAATTAGTGTCTTTGAACGATTGTCTCTACAGGAATTTGGGTCGATTTGAATGGTTGGCAGTCATCGATATAGATGAATTGATTGTGCCTGAACGGTTAGTTTCCGAGATTTTTTAAAGGCGAAGCAAGAGCACGGCTTTATCTCTATAAGTGAATTGCGCTTGTCTGATATCGACACAAAGATTAAATGGTTTGTCCCACACGTTGTGATATCAGATCGTACCAATACCTCAACGAAAGTCAGAATAACCAAGTTATCAGTGGCGTCGTATATTATTATTATTGTTTATCGTATTGGTGTAAAGATGCGAAAGGGAATACCCCGATGGTTCGGACATGTGGAAAGAATGCCGGACGAGCGACTGGCTAAGAAGATATACAATGCGAAAGTGGAAGGATGTAGGTACAGGGGGAGACCGAGACTTACCTACCTAGACCAAATTGGTCATGTATTGAAGGAAGATGGAGTCAGGAGTCTCCAAAACCGGCGAGCGTTTATGAAGAGAGTTATGAATGTTGAGGAAGCGAGAGATGTATGTAAGAATAGAGCCTCTTGGCACTCTGTTCTCTCTGCCTACCCCGCAAGGGAAATGGCGTGATGATAAGTAAGTGGCGTCCAGCCCAGTAGCTATAGTTATTTATGTATAGTCCAGCCACCCTAAGGTTATGCCTTTGGAAAACCTGGCACATGTACTTGCATTTTATACATACTTTTATTTGACAGGGGCGACAATTGGCCGGAACTAATTAAAAATGAGTTGGAAGCCACAAACAAATCTGATGGTATCGATGCTTTAGTATTTTTCAACTATTATGTGATAGATGCTGCACAAAGAGACTTCCGCGCGCCACAAAACATGCGTTTGCTTGCAAATACTTGGCGATCAAGGGTTCCTAGTCCATTAGGTAATTTTTTTTTTGTGAATAATGGATAGCTGTTGGTAATCGTGTCTATAGGACCCTGGACAACAAGGTATTACTAGCGAACTGGAGAAAGAGCAAGTAGGGAGGGGATGAGAGGTGTTGAGCCTTCAGCTTTCTAACTCTAAATTGATTTTGGTTGTAAAAAAAACCCACATGTATGCAATTCACACACGGCAGAAGTGAAACTTCTGAAAAGTAGCCTACGAGAGATTGAGATGGATATAGAGTATCAGGAGTATTAGGATAAATGTAAGGTTTATTATTTTTTACCAAGCTTAAAATGAACTCTCATTAATTAAATTTAATGGAGCATTAAAATTCATTTAATTTTTGTTTTCTGCATATCCTTCCTATCCCATCTGTTTTATCCCTTCTATACTCTCGTTATTATCCTTCCTATCCTATCTGTTTTATCCCTTCTATACTCTCGTTATTATTCTTCCTATCCTATCTGTTTTATCCCTTCTATACTCTCGTTATTATCCTTCCTATCCCATGTGTTT
The DNA here is from genome assembly GCA_948253155.1 of Leucoma salicis. NCBI lineage: Eukaryota > Metazoa > Arthropoda > Insecta > Lepidoptera > Erebidae > Leucoma > Leucoma salicis. The sequence continues at coordinate 19,526,530 of OX411818.1, forward strand.
TATCCCTTCTATACTCTCTTTATTATACTTCTTATCCTATCTGTTTTATCCCTTCTATACTCTCGTTATTATCCTTTCTATCCAATCTGTTTTATCCCTTCTATACTCTCTTTATTATCCTTCCTATCCTATCTGTTTTATCCCTTCTATACTCTCGTTATTATCCTTCCTATCCTATCTGTTTTATCCCTTCTATACTCTCTTTATTATCCTTCCTATCCTATCTGTTTTATCCCTTCTATACTCTCGTTATTATACTTCCTATCCTATCTGTTTTATCCCTTCTATACTCTCGTTATTATCCTTCCTATCCTATCTGTTTTATCCCTTCTATACTCTCTTTATTATCCTTCCTATCCTATCTGTTTTATCCCTTCTATACTCTCTTTATTATCCTTCCTATCCTATCTGTTTTATCCCTTCTATACTCTCGTTATTATCCTTCCTATCCTATCTGTTTTATCCCTTCTATACTCTCGTTATTATCCTTCCTATTCCATCTGTTTTATCCCTTCTATACTCTCGTTATTATCCTTCCTATCCTATCTGTTTTATCCCTTCTATACTCTCGTTATTATCCTTTCTATCCAATCTGTTTTATCCCTTCTATACTCTCTTTATTATCCTTCCTATCCTATCTGTTTTATCCCTTCTATACTCTCGTTATTATCCTTCCTATCCTATCTGTTTTATCCCTTCTATACTCTCGTTATTATCCTTTCTATCCAATCTGTTTTATCCCTTCTATACTCTCGTTATTATCCTTCCTATCCTATCTGTTTTATCCCTTCTATACTCTCGTTATTATCCTTCCTAACCTATCTGTTTTATCCCTTCTATACTCTCTTTATTATCCTTCCTATCCTATCTGTTTTATCCCTTTTATACTCTCGTTATTATCCTTCCTATCCTATCTGTTTTATCCCTTCTATACTCTCGTTATTATCCTTCCTATCCCATCTGTTTTATCCCTTCTATACTCTCGTTATTATCCTTCCTATCCTATCTGTTTTATCCCTTCTATACTCTCGTTATTATCCTTCCTATCCTATCTGTTTTATCCCTTCTATACTCTCTTCATTATCCTTCCTATCCTATCTGTTTTATCCCTTCTATACTCTCGTTATTATCCTTCCTATCCTATCTGTTTTATCCCTTCTATACTCTCTTCATTATCCTTCCTATCCTATCTGTTTTATCTTATCCTTCCTATCCTATCTGTTTTATCCCTTCTATATCTATTATATGTATGTATTTACAAAAAAATAGTATGTATATTTCGGTCTCATTCTATCCTGGCTTCATCCTACACATTTTTGTATTTGTGTCTCTTACCTGTCGTTTTTTCCGTTGCATCCGGTTTGAAATCACGATTCTAAAGAAGTTTCACTTCAAAACAACCTGGAAGAATCAACAGCCAATCCGGCCTGGTAAGTAATTTAGAACTAGTGTTACCAATCTATCGATAGTTTGACCTCGAAAATCATTTAGCATGTCGATAGCATAAAAGTTATAGCTATCGATAGAATCGGACCTTGATTGTCATCATGGTATCGATACTATAATAGTCCCAGACGTATTTACTTTCGATATGATCTAACATTAATAGGTAGTATTGCGCTATCGATAGTAAACTCGGGATATAAATAGCATCAATGCTATCGATAGCGTACGTACTGACTATCAGATCTCAATGCAATTGATACTAGACATGGGTCGTTGACGGTTTTTTCGTTAATGTAATTTAACTGTTAATCATCAATGGTCAACAGGTTAAAAAAGCTGTTAAATAAATAACAGGTTTGAATGTTCAGTGTCAATTTTATGTCAACGTTTTCAATTTCAATCATTGACAAATGGTCAACAGGTTAAAAAAAGCTGTTAAATTAATAACAGTTTTTGAATTTTCAACCTCTATTTATTCCGTTGATCCGTTAACGTAAATTAACAGTTTATATTTGCAACTGTTTTTTTTAACTGAATAAAATAATGATAGTCTTGGGTGTTGACGTAAATTAACAGCTAATATTTTCAACCTGTTTTTTCATTGATGATTAACAGTTAACTCGTTGGCGAATGAAAAGCCGTTGAAAAAACAGTTTAAGTTAAACACAAAGTGAAAAATGTGAAATCGAAAATAACAGTCAGGAGCAGGATTTGAACCTGCATCTTCTGGATACCGTCCAGATGCTTTACCAATTCAGCCATCCTGACAATTGCTCCTGACTGCTAATTTCGATAACACATCATACTTAACGTCTTTGGGTGACGCCTGCGCCATCTGTCGGACGTATTTTCATACATTATACCGACCAGGTAAACTTAATTTTACAATTAAGATTTTACCTAATAATGACGCAAACCCTTTAAATATTTAGATATTTTTATATATATTTTTTAGCATTTGACATGCTTAGCACTATACATTAAACACAAAGTGAAAAATGTGAAATCGAAAATAACAGTCAGGAGCAGGATTTGAACCTGCATCTTCTGGATACCGTCCAGATGCTTTACCAATTCAGCCATCCTGACAATTGCTCCTGACTGCTAATTTCGATAACACATCATACTTAACGTCTTTGGGTGACGCCTGCGTCATTTGTCAGAAGTATTTTCATACATTATACCGACCAGGTAAACTTAATTTTACAATTAAGATTTTACCTAATAATGACGCAAACCCTTTAAATATTTTAGATATTTTTATATATATTTAGCATTTGACATGCTTAGCACTATACATTAAACACAAAGTGAAAAATGTGAAATCGAAAATAACAGTCAGGAGCAGGATTTGAACCTGCATCTTCTGGATACCGTCCAGATGCTTTACCAATTCAGCCATCCTGACAATTGCTCCTGACTGCTAATTTCGATAACACATCATACTTAACGTCTTTGGGTGACGCCTGCGCCATCTGTCGGACGTATTTTCGATTTCACATTTTTCACTTTGTGTTTAATGTATAGTGCTAAGCATGTCAAATGCTAAAAAATATATATAAAAATATCTAAATATTTACAGGGTTTGCGTCATTATTAGGTAAAATCTTAATTGTAAAATTAAGTTTACCTGGTCGGTATAATGTATGAAAATACGTCCGACAGATGGCGCAGGCGTCACCCAAAGACGTTAAGTATGATGTGTTATCGAAATTAGCAGTCAGGAGCAATTGTCAGGATGGCTGAATTGGTAAAGCATCTGGACGGTATCCAGAAGATGCAGGTTCAAATCCTGCTCCTGACTGTTATTTTCGATTTCACATTTTTCACTTTGTGTTTAATGTATAGTGCTAAGCATGTCAAATGCTAAAAAATATATATAAAAATATCTAAATATTTAAAGGGTTTGCGTCATTATTAGGTAAAATCTTAATTGTAAAATTAAGTTTACCTGGTCGGTATAATGTATGAAAATACGTCCGACAGATGGCACAGGCGTCACCCAAAGACGTTAAGTATGATGTGTTATCGAAATTAGCAGTCAGGAGCAATTGTCAGGATGGCTGAATTGGTAAAGCATCTGGACGGTATCCAGAAGATGCAGGTTCAAATCCTGCTCCTGACTGTTATTTTCGATTTCACATTTTTCACTTTGTGTTTAATGTATAGTGCTAAGCATGTCAAATGCTAAAAAATATATATAAAAATATCTAAATATTTAAAGGGTTTGCGTCATTATTAGGTAAAATCTTAATTGTAAAATTCAAGTTTACCTGGTCGGTATAATGTATGAAAATACGTCCGACAGATGGCGCAGGCGTCACCCAAAGACGTTAAGTATGATGTGTTATCGAAATTGCAGTCAGGAGCAATTGTCAGGATGGCTGAATTGGTAAAGCATCTGGACGGTATCCAGAAGATGCAGGTTCAAATCCTGCTCCTGACTGTTATTTTCGATTTCACATTTTTCACTTTGTGTTTAATGTATAGTGCTAAGCATGTCAAATGCTAAAAAATATATATAAAAATATCTAAACAGTTTAAGTATTGATTCAACGACCACCCATAATTGATACCTGCTATTATGAGTTTGCAATTGTATTGCCAATTCTGTACGATAGTACAATACGCAACAGCGTGAATACTTACGTATCTATAGATACATAAAATAGCGTGAATACTTGTGTACCTATCGATAGATACATAAGTATTCACGCTATTGCGTGGCTATCGATCGGCAACACCACAGTATTTTACTGTGGCAACACTACCGATAACATCCTAGTTTTATAACCAACGATGCACGTTGAGTTTTAAGTAGATATATACTTAGGTACACTAACTTCATCATAATTTTAGTAATTTATGCACAGGGTACTGCTTGAAATCTTTTATCAACACATCTTCAGTAACAGCGATGCACAATCACGTACCCATTTCATGTGGTGAAACATGCACCAGGCGTTTTGTCCCAGTGGATCACGCCCGGCTGTTGCATTTCAGACGACTGTGTACATGGAGAGACCCAGTTTGTACGACTAATGATACCATCAGAGACAATATCATGAATAAATGGAGAAAAAAGGGGTTGGATCAAATCGGTGCAGTTTTCAAAGCTTTACATTTGAATGATTAGTGATGATTTGAAGTTAATATAGCAATCGAAATCGATAATAAAAATAATCGGTAATTTTTTTCAACAAAATCTTTTACATCCCTTATATAACACTGTGCGGCACGAGTCAGCAGTCCTAGAGAATAAGCCAATGATTTACCGGTCCGCAAGATACGTTAACAATAGGGTGTGCGAAAAGCTTCGATCAAAAGTTGGTATTGATGATTGAAGGCGAAAAGCATTCGGTTATAATATAGGCTTCCTCAGGAATATAATTATAAAATGCTTTTTGTTAAATCCGTCCGGCAGTTCCAGAGGTAAGCGCGTATAAACAGGAAAACAAATAACTTTTGAACTTTGTTATATTTGTATTGATAATATAAAACTGTTGTTGAGTTCGGAAAATACAAAGGATCAAAAAAAAAATAGAACACCTCAGGGTTTCATTACCTCTTTTATTGTTCAACTGTACAATGATTTGCATTTATAACATTAATGGAAAATCACAAGCACAGTCGTATTATCTAACGAGTAAATTGACTGTCGAACATCACCAAGATCGCGATGAAAAATGCCCTATCAATTGATAATACTTTTTCTTGTCTATAGTATCATTCGTTTAACGATTATCCTTAAAATTTAACATGGTAACGATGGTCACAGCAAGCCATATATATGATAGTAGGAAAGAAATAAAGGCGATCAAATATAAAATAAATTAATTTAATATTATAAACAAATAACTGTGCCTATCGAACAAATTGTCTAAAACGTCGTTTTATACTACTTTATTTCATTGTTATTATTTCTTAGATACAGGTATGTAGGCTAGCTTTCTAGTCTTCATTACGCTCCACTTGTGCCGTTTGAAATATAGTGTGACGACGGCCAAAAGAGAGAGTATTCCGATGGCCTTGATCGTCATGAGCCTTCGTTCGTCTAACTCGGGCTCCGAGCACCACTTCAAGAATGTAGCTACGTCTTTGGCGAGCTGGGATGCCGAAGCGACTGTGCCGTCGCTATACTCCGCAGCCTGTTAAAAAGAGAAACATTTATGGATTTTTTTAAATAATGTAGATATATGTCGGTATACTCCGCAACCTGCTAAAAAAAAACATTTATGGATTTTTTTTTAACTATTGTATAGCGTAATGTAGTAAAAAATCCTACATCTATGGTACTACAAATTATCGCAAAAACCAAAAATGTGATATCGTAAATAACAGTCACGAGTAGGATTTGAACCTGCATCTCCTGGAATACCATTCCAAATGCTTTGCCAATTCATCAATCCATCCAAGCCATCGTTACAATGCTCGGGACCCTCGACTTCACATTAGCATATCAAATATATCATAATGTACGTAGTATTTATTATAAATGATTTCAATTCGGAGAGAAGGAAAACTCGGTGAATTGCATACCTAAGATAGAGCGGATTAAAAACGTTAGTTTTTAACTTAACTTAAATTCTTAATCGATACGTAGAATTGCCGCTTGCCGTGTGGGGCCGGCACCAAGAATAGCTCCACCCCGTCTCTTCCTATGGGAGTCGCATGAGCCGACTAAGGGATTACCGGGGGACTGGGCAGCAGCGTTCCCCTGTGTACTAAAAACATCTTCTGCTATCGCCAACCCGCCTGCCAAGCGTGGCGATTATGGTAAAACCCCAATTTTGGGGAGGCCTATGTCCAGCAGTGGACGATGAAAGGCTGATGGCTGGATGGATGGACGTAGAATTTAGTTAACCCTTCTGTAATAAGGTACCACTTATAAAGTTAGATAAAAATGAGGTAATAAGTCTTTTGGCGCTCGTCGCTGTTGGTTTCCTTAGTGCTCTATGGATTGAGATGAAAAATAAGTGATATGACAATTTATGTCAAATAGAAAAAATATGTCATTGAAAAATGGTATAAGAAGATTTAACGACGCTATTATTCAATAATTGAATCATAATATCGGACGGTATTCACACTAAGCCTAAACCGTCGTCAAACACCTGCATAAGAAACTTCAGAAAACTGGACAAAAACGTGATCGCCACAAAAAAAAGGAGAAGAAGATATTATACATTGAAGTATCATTGACGTATAAATATTGGGTCCATGATTTCATAATAGATCGAATTTCAATGTACCTATCTACTCATCACCGTTAGACCCGTAATCACCGAACCTTTTATTTAAATTAATTTAATAATTCGATATTATAAATAAATAACTGTGCATATCCAACAAATTATCTAAAACGCTAAAACGTCGTTTTATACTACGTATTTGTTTATTGTTTCTTAGATACAGGTTTGTAGGCTAGCTTTCTAGCACTTTCTAGCACTGAAGGAATGTAATATGGTTCCGGTGGCCCGCCAATCTTTAAAGGCGGAGAGACGGCACACGGCGGGTTTATTTAGTGGGTGAGGGCCCCACACTACCCTGTTCGTTGCCGAAACAAAAAAAAAAGGCTAGCTTTCTGGTTATATCGAACAATCTTTGTTTGTGCTAATATAATTATCTACAGAAAATTGGCAAAAGTAGTGTTTATAAGTCTAACAACGTCATTAATCAAGAATTAATCGAATAGACTCTGTGTACAATGTCGGTGCCTATATCCTGTAACAGAAACATTCAAACTTCGAGACACATATGAAAGAAACTAAAGAAGTTTATGTAAGTACTTTGAAAGTAGAAAATACTACTTTCGGCTTATATTCAGAAGGAACGAGGAAATGTAGTTTTAATTATCATGCCTCCCGTTGTTGTTCCAGGTCAGGTCATCGGAATATCAACGACGTTGCTCTGAAGACATGGTAATTACTTAGATACGAGGACAGTGTCCGAGAGAACAATATACTATGAACTGACTGACAATGTTCGTTTGCCCTGGGCCAAGATTAAATTGAAAAAATTGTAAACAAGAATTGTATATAAAATCTTATTAAAAAAATAAAGAACAACATTTTAGCATGAATTTATAGCATTTATTCTATATACACGTTATAAATTCTGTCATTATTTACAAACTAAAAAAACTGGCTATTCTATGGCTGAAAAGAAATTTACATTACCTTATTGGCATAAAATAATCATGGTATTTAGATCGTAACAAAATTAGAGCCAATGAAATAAGATATTTACATAACACTGAACTCTCGGTTGCGGATGACGAAGATAATAGGTAACCCGTTGTCCTAGGTGAACGACAAACGCGGTAATACGCGACACGAAAATAACAAATAGACGTTGTATGTACTTTATGTCCTACGTTGTCGCCTAATATGAATGCATCGAAACGCGATTAAGTGTGAAGTGATAACTTGAAGACGTACGTTTACATTACATGCCCATGGTTAAAAAAAAATGAGATTGCGTGTTTGTTGCTCACGAATGACTACATAATAGGACACACATCGCAAAAAGTATTAGTCGCGTTACGTCGCATCGTTACATGTCGCGTACCGTCGCTCTCTAGGACAACCGGTATTTCGCAAAATACCGAAACAGTACCTAATACAAATTTTCAGTTTACTATATTTCAACCTTTGTTATAATAAACTGTAGGTATTATTAAAATGAATATCGGGCACGAGCAGACTAGATTTAATCAATGTGCTTCACAATTGCAAGATTTCCCTACAATATTTCGTACCTAGCTAAGAAATCTATACATATAGGTAAGTACCTATTATATTTTAAATTGTAAAATCCTATCAAGTACCAAAACTGTTACAGTATAGTATTGCATTACTTGATTTTTAATCGTTCCTTTGTAGCGGTCTAAGTCAATTATATTGGCGAAATGTGTTCACACAATCTCTTTCCATTCTGGACATTCGTGGACGTAATGAGTATATAATATATTATACTTTATGACCTTTTCACCTTTAATTTCAAGTACAGTTTGAATCTTATGTTTATAGTGCTTTCCCCATTATTTATGCAAAATGAGCTAATAAAACGCCTTGTCCTTCCAATCACGTTCTTTCTTATGATGAACTAAGAACACGACGTAACCCTTTCGCATTCCACGGAAGTAAGAAATTAGTATACTCTGTGGTGCTATTAGGACTTCATAATACTTCCCTCTTAGATAAGTACTTTATCTAACCGGTTGTCCTAGGAGAGCGACGGTACGCGACACGTAGCGACGCACGACGTATTGCGGCTAACGCGTTGTCTTAGGTGAGCGACAAACTCATCAATACTACGCGACGCGACACGAAAATATCAAATAGAGGTTGTATGTACTTATGGCCTACATTGTCGCCTTATTTGATTACGAGGCAAAGCGGTTAAAGTACTGGCCGCAATACGTCTCATCTCGTCACGAAGCTCACCTAGGGCAACGGGTAATTCTTTAATCGCGTTTCGTTGCATTCATATTAGGCGAAAACGTAGGCCATGAGTACATAAAACCTCTATTTGATATTTCCGTATCGCGTCGCACCGCGACCTATTACCGCGTTTGTCGTTCACCTAGGACAACGGGTGAGACTTCTCTCATTCGACGTGTCGCATCGTGACGACAGATAGTCGTGCAGTTTAAACCATAGAATAATAACTTCTGTGGTGGCTTGTATATTTAAAAGGAAGTTTTCACATACATTCACGATTGACTATCGTCCAAGACTGTCGTCCATTTTTTTTTTTGGTATTATGACATTGTAGAGACAATCTAAACGGGTAGCACAACGGTCCTAAAATGCTTATAATCGTGACGGTAAAGTACCCACCCATACTTCCGTCTTTTTAAAGTTTAGTACATTATTCATCTTCATCCATTGTATTCGGGAGCAAACACATACTACTCATCTCCAAAATAATGTACAGGCGACGAGGGCGGCTTATGTGCAAACGACAAAGCGACTGCCGTGAACGGATATAACTTAGACAGAGGATATAATAGACACGTTATCAGAGAATGCAGTGTTGAGAAAGCGAGTTTGACGTATGATAAATGGAATAACTTTAGAAGATAACTTTGTAGACCAAAAATTCACTAGATAGGTACATGTTTTAGCCGGATAACTACAAAAAAAATGCAGTTATGCTTAAATTTTGCATAAAATGTATTAGAACGTGTATCACGTGATTAATGAACGTTTTTTTACGCAAATACAAAAACAAGCTTACTTACCGATGATGGGGACGGTTGGCCATCTTATTTCAACAAAAATAACACAGACGCAAAAAGGATAAAAAACTTATACATGTGTCTCGCTCACTCTTGCTATGACCTAATATGTGCATCCTTTTCTTCATCCTTAGTATTAAAATAGTAGATAGTCTATTATATCCTCTGTCTACAGAATACATCGTCACGTTCAACGATAAAAAAAATCGACGACACCATGACGACGAAAGTCTTAAACTGCTGGAGACAATAATCGTCTAACAATAAATACAAAAAAAAAATAATGTCAAGAAAATATCCTCGCCAACCAACCTCCTAGTGTAAAAGTTACCCTATGCTGCCAATTGTCGCCGACCTACAAAGGGGCGAAAACGTACGGGTGAATTGTTCACGTCTATAAGCAAAAAGGTAATATTTTATCTTAAGTTTGCATTCGTAACTAAAAGCTTTTCATTACGAACCTTCATAAGCTGCAGTTTTTAATCGGTTGATAGATCGCGTTAGTTCACTCGCTTCACATCAAGTACAACCAGCAAGTAGGCGCGAGTGGAAGAGCATACTAATTGTACTGATTAGCCGATAACCGACGATAAATAATGAAGTTAATCGTTTAGCACATTTGTAATACAGACTTAGAAGTCTGTCTAAACAGTCGGGCGCTAGAAAATGATGAGAATGTACATGTGGTGCATGCCTCACGATAACAGTGGCTATTATTAGAAAAAAGCTAGAGCACCTCAAACGTAATATGCAGGTAGGACGCTCTAAAGTTTAAGCCATTTTTTGTCAATGGTATATAGTTGTGTTATCGCATACAATCACGTCCACAGCTACTTTAAATATAAAAAAAAATATAACAAAAAGAAATAAATTCAATGAAATATAAAATAAATTAATTTAATACTTTTACAAATAAACATGTAGCTGTGCCTATCGAAAAAAATCCCTTTATAAAAACGTTTTATACTATATTCGTTGATTGATTATTTTCTAGTAACGGGTTTGTAGGCGAGTTTTCTGGACTTCAATGTCGTCCATTTGTGCCGCATCATGTAATGTGAGGCTGCGAACATCAGCGTAAATATGCAGCAGGCTTTAAGAGTCATGAGTCTACGGTCGTCTAATTCGGGCTCTGAACACCATCGCAAAAACGCACAGACGTCTTTGGCTAGTTGAGACGTCGAAGCGAATGTGCCGTCAGTATATTCCAGAACCTGTGATATAATATTCATGTTTAATTCTACTTTGATATAATATTATTTGGAAAGTGCCTTTGAATATAAAATTTACTCTCACCCATAGATAATACACTCTAAATAGAGACTCTCACCGCACGCAATGGAATGGAATAAGTTGTCGATATTTGTTCAGTAGATAAAAAGAATAATATCGGCAAGATTTTAAATTAAAAAAACTTCCTTCACAATTTGAATAATTGTGTCAATACTAAACTCATTTGTTGTATAAAGTAGGCTATTTTATTTCGTAATTACTTTCCCTTCAGACCAAAATCACAATTAAAATCAAAGGCAAATTTGATCTAGCTTTTCTGCGAAATTTCAGTATATGATGTACCAATAGCTGCAATCATGTGTGCCTCGTGGCGTAGTCGGTAGTGTAAACCGACTTCCGTGCACGAGGTCGTGGGTTCGATTCCCACTCAGGACAATTATTTGTGTGATGAACACATATTTGTAATGCGTCTTGGTGTTTTCTATCTATTATAATACATGTATGTATTTACAAAAAAAAGTAAATATGTATTATATCCGTAATCTCGTACCCATAGCACAAGCGTTAAGCTTAGTTTGGGACCAGAGGACGTTCTGTGAAAAATGTCCGTGAATATTTATTTATTTATATGGGATAGTTAATATACACATCAAATGTATCTTTCTATATTATAACAAAGATATCTACTAAAATACCTATATGAAAAGCGATCGAGCTATAAACGAAATATTTATTACATTTTAATGTTTTATTACTTATAAGTAAGTACTATGTGAAAATACTAATATCACTATATACTTATCCTACTAATTATATAAATGTGGAAGTTTGTGTATTTAGTTAGTTGTTCGTTACTCAGTCGCGCAAATATAATAACTGAGTGGATCTAAACAAATTTTAATAGATAATTAATGCTTATGATCTGGATTGAAATAAAATACTTTTTATACCAGTAAATGTTTTGGCTTACTGATTGTTATAAATTTATTTTAAAATTACAGAATTATATCAGTAGATGGCGCTGTTCATCAGAGTTGTACCGCAACCATCACGAAATTCGGCATACTTACACATAGTCCAGAGTACATAGAAGGACATACTTCCTTACTTATCATCATATATAGGCAAAGAGAAGAGAGTGCCAAAAGGCTCTATTCTTGCATACATCGCTCGCTTCCTCAACATTCATAATTCTCTTCATACACACTCGTCGGTTTCGGAGACTCTTGACTCCACCTTCCTTCAATACATGACCAATTTTGGTCTAGGTAGGTGAGTCTCGATCTCCCCCTGTACCTACAAACCTACATCCTTCCACTTTCGCACTTACTTAATCATTTTTTTACTTAATTAGTCGCACGTGCGGCATTCTTTCTACATGTCCGAACCATCGGCGCATTCCCTTTCACATCTTAAGCACCAATACTCTCTTTCATACCTACTCGCTCTGTTACGTCGTCGTTAGAAGGATATTGGCTTTGTTTATCCCAGAAAATGGATGGTTGCTATTTTCGTATAGTTTATTTTTGTGCCAGAGGGTGACATATTTTGTTTAGAAGTGACTCTTAAGGTGGTGACTATCACGACAGATCGAGCTAAGCTCTGTATCTAGTAGAGATACCATGAAAATAAAAATAATCTAAAAGGTATGTCCTAAAGAATAAATTAACACAAAGTGCAAGAATGTGAAATCAAAAATAACAGTGACGAGCAGGATTTAAACCTGCAGCTCCTGGAATACCGTCCCAGATATCGGGAACCTGAGATATAACTAAAAAACTAGGCTAAGGCTAGTAAATTATAAATTAACATCAAATATGAATTACTATGTAACAAAAAACTCTGAGATAAGAGTACTTGTCTAAAATACGAAAACTAAAATCGATATTGGGGTATTGACAAATAAAAATAATAGTGGAATTATTGTAATATCGCACGTACCTCATCATAAAGTACTTGCGCCATAGCGACGGCGCCACCAGGGAAGTACGGGTTATAGTTCTGCCCCTCGCGGAGGACAACGCCCGCGGGCGGATCCATATAACCCGTCAGCAGAGCGAATATGTAGTCCTCCCCACCCTCACGGCCCAGGCAGATCAGAGACAGATCGGGAGGGTATGAACCTGTTAATGACACATTTTTACTAACTTAAACAAGAGTAGTGTAACCAATTATTTCAGTTTAAAAATACCAAACACTATATTCCATAGGTGCATAATATGGCAAACTGAGCAGAAAATACCACTGTGGCAGAATGAATACTTGCACTAAAACTATCTGGCTGTGTTATATTGCAAGCCAATTTCTCTCTTAGGGCAGAGAAGGTTTGCACCAAACAATTTAAAGTAACAATGATTCACTTTATTGCTGATACCTCCTTTTCTAATAGTTTGTCTACTTCCATGGTCCACTGTTGGGGATATTTATAGACTGTCAGGTCATCGTGGATTTGGGTGCTTAATTTTGTTTTTTCTGCCTTCATGAGGGCTTATGAATATAAAATATTATTCTGAAAATCTAAATATTTTAGATGTACCTGTAGACCAACATAATGAAAATCAATTGTACATTTACTTTAAAGTATTATTTTTATGCTTCTGCATTATATTTATTATTTTTTCGAGATATAACAACATAATCTTTAATTCTGCAAGTTGGCAGAATCAACAAAAAATAAAAAAAACTAGACGTTGCGGGACGTCTAGCAGATGTGAAAACATCAAAATTATTTTGTAGAAATAAAATGATCATAACTTGACAAAGTACTCCTCAAGACGAATCAAACAAGTATAAACTTGATAGGGTTGCGTCGTTTCATTACAAAATTACTGTGACCACCTTCCAGCTCCATCATCAGACCCTGGATACCATCTAAAGACAAAGTACTCGTCAAGACGAATCAAATTATTCCAAACTCGATGGGGTTGCGTCGTTTTATTACAGAATTACTGTGGTCATCTTCCAGCTCCATCATCAGACCCTGGATATCATCTAGGACTTAAGTTCTAGTCAAGACATTTCAAACGAGCCCTAACTCGATGGAGTTGCACCATTTAATTACAGAGTTTCGCATGGCCACCTTCCAGCTCCATCATCAGACCCTGGATACCATCTAAAGACAAAGTACTCATCAAGACGAACCAAACGTGTCCAAACTCGACGGGGTTGCGTCGTTTCATTATACGTCGTTTCACAAAACTAAAGCAATAAAATTTAATCTAAAAATGATACTTTTAAGTAAATGTTGATTTTGATTACGTTGGTCAACATGTAGGTACATCTATCATTTTATAATTTTTAGAGTATAATTTCATATTTATAAGCCCTCATGATGACAGCGTTCGGGAAGCTAAGGAACATCTTCTCGTCTAATATTCTGCAGTGTCTGAAAACGAAAGTCTATGACCAGTGTGTGTTACCAGTGATGACATATGGAACAGAGACGTGGTCTCTGAATGTTGCACTCGTATCAAGGCTCAAAGTCGCTCAGCGGGCCATGGAGCGGGCTATGCTTAGTATTTCCCTACGTGATCGAATCCGTAATACGGATATCGGTAGGAGAACGAGAGTGACCGACATAGCCCGACGGGTTGCTATGCTGAAGTGGCAATGGGCAGGCCACATCGCTCGACGAACCGACAACCGTCGGAGAAGAAAGGTTCTCGAGTGGCGACCACGTATCGGACGGCGCAGCGAAGGAGGGCCCCCCTACCAGATGGACCGACGATCTGGTCAAAGCCGCGGGGAGCCGTTAGATGCGGTCGGCACAGGACCACTCGTGGCGTTCTCTTGGTGAGGCCTATGTCCAGCAGTGGACGTTAAAAGGCTGATGGATGGATGGATGAAGCCCTCATGAAGGCAGAAAAAACAAAATAAGGCAACCCAATCCATGACGAGCTGACGGTCTAATATATGCCTGCAGCAGTATTACTAATTTGTGCATTCTTTCGTAAATGTTTCCTAGTGAAGAATGCCACTTAAAATGGTTAAGTGAAGTTTAAAAATTGTGATGAAACATACCATTGTTAGCTGCCCTGGCAGCTTCTTCATTAGGGTAAGGCGACGGGAAGTAGTCGGATAGTTTGCCAGGTCTTTCGAAATAGTTGCCTTGTTCATCAGGGCCATCTTTGATCATCACCTATAAAAACAAAATATACTATCCTGATTAACATATACTATGAACTATTCATATAAAATTGCACATTCTTAATTCATTTAGAATCAAATTAAAGAAATTTCTTTATGGAGTTCCTTAATAGAGTTTGTGGTAATTTATACTGGTCACCATATGGCTGTATGCTCATGTATTCTTTTTTTTGTTTAGGCGGTAAACAATGTACCTAACCGCACAGCCCGTCGTTCGGCGCAACGAACAGGGTGGTGTGGGGCGCTCTCCCACTAAAGAAATCAGCCATGTGGCGTCTCTCCGCCTGTGTTGACGGACCACTGGTACTGTGTTGGATTACTTCAGGGGTCCACTGGCGGATGCTCATGTATCTTAACTATTATAAAGCTGTAACAGAGCTCTCTCTGTAGATTTAAGATATTTGAGAAAAAATTATTGTAATAAGCTATATAGGTATCTGAACACAAAACAATTTTTTGTCTGTTTGTTCGCGCATCACGCAAAATTTACTGGATGGATTTTAATGCAACTTTTTTATTTGATAGCTCTTGATAAGACTTAAAAACTGGTATACTTTATATAGTGCTACTATATCAGGAACCGGAGATATATCCTAAAAACTAGGTTTTGTCTGCGGCGGAGCTGTGGGCAAAAGCTTTGAAGATGGACTAACCTCAGCTGCTTCAGCCTTCGCTTCTTCCTCAGTATGGGTATAATTGACCAGGTTTCTGAAGGCAATGTACTGCAGAGAGTGGCAAGCCTTGCACACTTGCTTGTAAACTTCATAGCCACGACGAACACTGAGGAAGTATGTCAATTTTAAACTCTATTTTCATTTCGAACTTTCTTCAGACTGTCGTAGTATGTTCATAGATATATGTATTTTATACTATACTACGTGGAGGGCAAACAAGCATACAGCCCACCTGATGGTAAGAGATTACCGTAGCATATAGACCCTAACCGGTAGGTTACTAAGGAGAGGATAGGGAGGGGGTTCTGGCCTCCAGCACTCTCACTCACCATACAAAACACAACAGTAGGTACCACTACTGTTGGTTCACGCTGATCTTTTGTGAGAGGGTGGTACTTCCCCGATCAAGCTGCCTTATTTTTTAAACATTTTGATCTGTATTTTAGAACTTGACATGCTTAGCTACTTTAAAGTACAAATTATTTGTGAATGTGGAAAGAGATAAGAGGTTGGAAGGGATGCAGGTTTGAATCCTGCTCGCACTAAAGTTGTCTTTTTCCACATTCTCAAATAATTTGTACTTAAGTAGCTGAACATCTCAAGTGCTAAAATACAGATCAAAAAATAATTAACTTGTTTCAAATGGATGTAACAAATAAACAATTTGATAAAACCTAAGAACAAATTCAGTCTATGATAATTTGTTCATCATCTGGGTTCATAATAAAAAAAGAATTTACCTAGCATGGTCAAGTGACTTGAATATCCCATCATGGCTCCAAGGTTGGTGTGGGGAATGAGCTCCATGACCAGCGGATCCACCGGCCTGAACTGACTGTTCAAGAGCAAGCAGCAAAGTCCCTAAACCTCCACCTACCACACCCAAGGTGGACAACCACTGCACAGAAACAGATTATATAAAAAATTACATACCACAGACCACTTCTGACATGATTTCTAACAAAAAATACTATTGAGATTACAAATATTGGACTTTAGGATGGGATGGGACGATTTAGGTTTCACCAAATCTGAGACATATTTATGTACTCCTGAGGGACCTGTATATTTCTAATGAAAGATTAATTAAAATTGGTGGATATATTTAACCACCTACATCATGACTAGGTGCACAAACTGTTTACCATGTTTTGAGATGTAAATATTTTTTAAAAATGGTGGATTTATTTAAACCGCCAACAGCATGTCTAGGTGCACAAAGGTTTACCATGTTTTGAGAAGTAAATATTTTTATCAGTTTAAATAAATGCTATTAGAGATCAAACCAACCAAACAAGTGCTTATTTCCTACAAGGCTCTAATAATCGATTTTTCTTGACACTAATAATTGTTGTAATAAATTGGTATTATGTTATTATATTCCAGTACAAGCTCAAAATTTGGTTGGGATGTAATTTTCAATTATTTTTGCTTCCCATCAATTGTGGGAAACAGCATGTATTTTAGAAAATTATAACAGATAAAATCAAAAATAAGATGGACAGTTAGTGATCTTACTTACCATTTTTCTGCTTTTGGTCCATCCTTGAGTATTGGTGGACAGCTGACAAACCTGCAATCGTACATTGTCACCATTAGATTTTTAATCTTATTACATAATGCAAAAAAGGTTATCACTTGCGCATAGTTGAAAACGATGAGCACTCATATGTATTTTAAATTCAGGTAAATCTGAACAAATACACTTTAACTCCTGACACGTTAAATTAGTCTGCGTATTCCGTAAAATGATAAAATATATCAGATAACTCTGTCACTTCGAACTTGAACTTCGCCAATATTAGTATAACATAGAGTGCACTATAAGGGTTCATATCAATAATTTAAACTAAACATATAATTGTCTAGATTAATTCTTAGTACCTGGGGTGCAACTATGCCATATTTTTTGAAAAGTCGTGCCCCACAAATTCTACCGACGGCGGCCGCCATGATAGCAAAACGTCGGAAAGATGAACTGTCTTCTACAACGACACAGTTGTAACTGTGACTGCCATATAAAAAATATAAATTTAAATTAAATATTTTTTTTTTGAATTCACTATAAAACTAGTAAAATGAAAATGTCCAGTTTTGTGAATATTTTAGCATACACTATACGCCAATGGATATTGAGACTGTCACTGTGTACGACATAAAATATAAATGACTTAATTTTGTGTTACTGGAAAATGGACGTAGTGTAGTATCCACAGAGCATATAAAGTCAAATTCAAATTCAAATTCAAAAATATCTTTATTTCATAGGCCTATTAAGTAGCACTTAAAATCGTCAATAATACACTAATAATTAAAATAATTAACACAAGCGCCTGAGGCGAGTGCAACCGCAATAACAAAGTGGCGATTGCAATCGCCACAAGCGGCCGGATTCCGTAGTAAAGCCTTTCATGAGAAGAACCCGGCAAGAAACTCATGGGCCACTTTTTTAAATTGCCAATTTATTACAATTTAATATAATCTTTATAACTAAAATTACATTATCCATCCATCCATCAGCCTTTTATCGTCCACTGCTGGACATAGGCCTCCCCAAGAGAACGCCACAGCGAACGGTCCTGCACCACCTGCATCCAACGGCTGCCTGCGACATTGACCAGGTCATCGGTCCACCTGGTGGGAGGCCGTCCTACACTGCGCCGTCCGTTACGCGGTCGCCACTCGAGAACCTTTCTTCCCCAACGGTTGTCGGTTCGTCGAGCAATGTGGCCTGCCCATTGCCACTTCAGCATGCTGACCCGGCGGGCTATGTCGGTCACTCCCGTTCTCCTACGGATTTCCGTATTACGGATCTTATCACGTAGAGAGATCCCAAGCATAGCCCGCTCCATAGCACGCTGAGCGACTTTAAGCCTTGACATAAGGCCAACATTCAGAGACCACGCCTCTGTGCCGTAAGTCATCACTGGTAACACACACTGGTCGTAGACCTTCGTCTTCAGACACTGTGCAATATTGGACAAGAAGATCTCCCTCAGCTTCCCGAACGCTGCCCAGCCGAGCTGGATTCGTCGATCGACCTCTTTCTCGAAGTTGTGTCTACCTAACTGGACAGTTTGTCCCAGGTATACATAGTGGTCGACAACTTCGAGAAGCGAGCTCCCGACTAGAACCGGTGCTGAAATGACTTTCGTCTTGTCCATGTTCATTTTTAGACCCACTAGTCGGGAGACACGGCTGAGGTCGTTGAGCATGGTACCAAGGTCCTCCAGCGATTCTGCCATGACCACGATATCATCTGCAAATCGAAGGTGAGTGATGTATTCGCCATTTATGTTGATGCCTAATCCGGTCCAGTCCAAGAGCTTGAAAACATCTTCCAATGCAGTGGTGAAGAGTTTCGGGGACATGACGTCTCCCTGTCTAACACCTTTCTGCAGTTGGATCGGTTTCGTGCTCTTGTCCTGAACTCGGACAGACATAGTGGCGTTTCTATACAAACACTTCAACACTTCGATGTATCGATAGTCAATTTGGCACCGCTGAAGGGATTGCAGCACCGCCCAAGTTTCGATCGAATCGAAGGCTTTCTCGTAGTCCACAAACGCTAGACACAGAGGCCGATTGTACTCCTCGGTCTTCTGTATAATCTGGCGCAGCGTATGTATGTGGTCTACGGTACTATAGCCTTTTCGGCCGGCTTGTTCGGGAGGCTTGAAGTCGTCGAGCCTGCGCGTGAGTCGATTTGTAATGACCCTCGAGAACAACTTATAGACATGGCTCAAGAGCGAGATGGGTCTGTAATTCTTCAAGAGGGTTCTGTCACCTTTCTTGAAGAACAGCACCACCAAGCTCCTAGTCCACGATTCTGGAACGTCACCCCCGAGAACGACGGAATTGAATAGCCTCTGAAAATTACATTATATCTTAGAAAACAATAGTTGTATGTCGTAGACAGAGAAGTCCAAGGATCACAGATACTACTTCCTTTAAATTCTCGGATGTCAATGTAAACAGTGTTATAAATTCTTTTAAAAGTCTTAATATTAAAAAAAACTGCGGATTTATGGGGTATGTCTGTTAAGTTAGTTAACTCAATTATTCATATTATTGCTCCCCAATTGACATCTGTGTTTAACGGTTGTTTTGTTAATGGTGTATTCCCCGACCTTATGAAGTTTAGTAGAGTAATTCCTTTGTTTAAATCTGGCAGTACCTCAGACCTTAATAGTTTTTGTCCAATTTCTGTACTACCGACACTAAGTAAAGTATTTGAGAAGCTTATTCTCAAACAAATGGTTGATCATTTTGATAATCATAAATTTTTTCATAAAAACCAGTTCGTCTTCACAAAGAATCGCTCTACTACTGATGCAGGTTTAGAATTGTTAAAAACCATATTTAAAGCTTGGGAAGATTCGCACGATGCGTTAGGTGTATTTTGCGATTTGTCTATAGCATTTGACTGTGTACATCATGAAACCCTAATTAAAAAGTTATACCATTACGGAATCAGGAACAGGGCTCTCGAGCTTTTGACTTGTTATTTGAGCAATAGAATTCAAAGGGTCAATGTTAATGGCACGTTATCACATGGGTCTGTCATGACAATGGGTGTGCCGCAGGGGTCCATGTTGGGGCCATTTATGTTCTTAGTCTATATTAATGACCTACCATACTACGTAGGAGATAATCGAAATATTGTGTTGTTCGCAGATGATACATCTTTATTATTTAAAATAAGAAGGCAACAACTTAATTATGACAATGTGAACAACACACTATCTAAAGTTGTTCATTGGTTCAATACTAATAACCTAGTTTTAAGTGAAAATAAAACTAAATGTATAAAATTTACTACACCCAATGTAAGGCATGTAGAAACCAATGTACAATTGAATGGCGTCGAACTGGACCTTGAAATAATAAGAGATTGTATCAATAATGTCATGGGCAACGTGGTCTGGTAAGTTAATTTGATTAAGGAGAGTGTTTAATAAAGAGATTAATGATTCGGTTTTGTTAAAAGGTGTATCTGTACTAGATGAATTATTATTTAAAGCACAGCCATTGCTGGCGGGGAAAAAAGAATAATTATTAATTATGTCCCTCTGGGCATTTTTGTCATATCCAGGCATTAGAGGGGAACGAGGTTTCGGTTTAGAGAAAACTGTCCGTCTGTAGGATGATAAAGTGGAAGGTTTAGTCTGTGTGGAAGAGTATGGACGTATTGGAGAAGGAGGGGATGCAGATATTTCTGCATAAGATTTGCTTACTGCTGGGAATATTTTGGAGGCTTCTAAATATGAAATTTGGCTTTCAGCCATAGCACTTTTAATATTTCTTTGTCTAATGTGTTCTGGACAATTTTTATTATTATCACCATGTGCTCCTGAGCAATAAAAACAGCAAATATCCTCCACAGTGCAATTTTCACCCACATGTTCACCACCGCAGCGGTAACAACGTGGCTTTGATCGACATTGAGCCTTAGTGTGGCCATACTTGCAGCATCTATAACACTGTATAGTGGGGAAAATGTATAGGTCTACTGGTAGGGAATTGAAGCAACAGAACAGTCTTTTAGGTAGGGTCTGTCCATCAAAGGTAAGAACAACAGAGGAAGTAGACTTCCACTCTGTTGAACCCTCACTTATAACCTTATGATTCAGCCTCCTTACTTTCAATATCTCTCCGCAACCTACAGGGGTTTTCAGATTTTCTAGAACCTCTAAACCAGTCCACTCATTTGGTACTCCTCTAACTATACCCATCCTGGAAATGTTGTAAGAAGGGATCGAGGTGGTGTGCCCCTGCCTATCTAATTCAACATTGGCTAAAAAACAGTTGGCATCTTCAGGAGCTTTAAATTCTACTGATAATTTGTTACGCCCAATTCTTTTAACACCATCCTGAAGTACATTTTTTATTTTCAGTTTAAGTATTAGTTGTCCGAATTTAATTGGGTGTATGACAGATCCTGAGGCACGATCTGACTCAGTTCACGCGACATGAACCAGGAAGGGAGCAGAATCTCTTGCGGAGTAGCGTGTACAACTATATCGTTGTGGGGCTAATTGCCGTTGCTGTTTTGGGGCAGGGTGAAGAGTATCTATGGGTTCTTCAGTTGCCATTCCGCGTTTACGACTTTGAACCGCTTCAGCTGCTTCAAAAGTAGCCAAAGAGGTTGGTAAAATCGGTGAATACGTAGAATCTCTACGATTTTGGGGACTCTCATTATTACCACGAGTTTTGGGATCAGGGGGACGGCCAGGACGCCAATCGTCAACCTCCATGGTCGTCCCGCATTACTCACATACAAATAGAAGCGTGTAAAAACCTTACCGAGTGTAGTTAAACACAACAAAACGAACACAACAGAAAGGACAATCACAGATATATAATAGCCACCAGTAATAACACCAAAATCTAATAATAATGCCAGGTATTTATGGAGAAAAAAACTTCCACATGCGTTCACCATAAACACTTACCGAGCCTCAGACTAAAAACTAGACAGAGCGAAGAAAATTCTTTGACATGTATGAGCGAGAACGTAAGATACAATTTACTGGTGCAAAAAACAGACAGTCATAAATTTTTGTCTTTGTTGCCGTGACCAGTTTTTGGTATAAGTCACGATGTCAAAATGCTTTGTCTGCCACGATTCAACTGACATAATCGAACATTTGTATAAAAAATCGTGTTTTACATATTATTCAGTGTCATTACATGTTATTCAGTGTTTTGAGACAAAGACTACGGGATAATAGTGCTTTTAAAATAGCGTACTAAGCTAAAAAAGCTACAGCGAGCGAAAAAATACCGGTATAACATTTCATTCGTAAGTAGACGAAAGTGAAATAATTTAATGATTGAATGCTATAAAGTGATATAAAATGGGCTTTTTTTTACTCGAAATTAATAATTGTTTCTAAGATACACTCGCAAAACACGTTTTATAGCTAAATTTCTATTACTGAGAATTGTTTCGGTGTTGCCTTATTGCGAATTTAATTTGCTCAGTGTTCACTTTACTAAAATTTATATGTAATTTATGATGATGATAAACATTTACTATTTTAGGTTTTCCTCTAATTCAGATGCGAGATTGAAATGGGTGTATGCTATGGGAAAACGAGGCAACCCACGAAATACCCAAAATATGTTCCACGACATTTTGTTGATGTTTCATTATACATAATAAGAAAATAGTAACGTTGGGAGCAAAATTATTGCCCGTGAATATATTCATGTAAGTATAGCTTTTAAAGTCTTTCTAGCTTCAAAAAACATAGCATCACGCCTGTATTCCCCGAAGGGGTAGGCAGAGGTGTATTACACACCCACGACTCGCCAGCTATGTATAAGTCCCACGTAATAGGGGGCGAGCCTATTGACGTCTACCGGGCACATTTACAAACTCCGGGCTGCTACTGAGAATTTTTTTATTGTTTTGAAAAATCTCAATAACACTGCCCGACCCGGGGATCGAACCCGAGACCTCATGATCAGCAGTCGCTTACACTACTGCTGCACCACAGAGGCAGTTATAACTTAATCTTTGTAAGTAAATCTCAATTCTAGATTACGACTACCGCTGTAGTCATAATCTAGAATTCAGAGAAACTGATTTGCTCTAAGTTCTTGTTCAATTAGTTAAATCAGCGCTGGAAGGAACATAATTCTTTTCTTATTTGACCCAGAAAAGAAAGAAAAGATAATTTAATTATATTCTTGTGTAATATTATTTTATTAAATATAACTTAGTATTATTTACCAGATGAGATATCGAACAGAACGGCAATTTATGGAGCAGCAAAGCTTACCTTGCATCAAGGCTCAAAGTCTTGGTATTTCCCTACGTGATCGAATTCTTATTACGGAGATCCGTAGAACGTGAATATCCGACATAGCCTGCCAGGTTTGCATGCTGAAGTGGCAATGGGCAGGCCATATCGCTCGACAAACTGACAACCGTTAGGGAAAAAGGTTTTCGAGTTGCGACCACGTATCGGACAGCGCAGCGTAATATGGCCTCCCACCAGATGGACCAAATATATGGTCAAAGCTGCAGGGAGCGGTTGGATGCAGTCAGCACAACCCTGCTAGTTCTGGTGCTTTCTTGGGGAGGCCAATGTCCAGCAGTGGACGTTCAAAGACTGATGGTTGGATGAATAGAAGGGGTGGTAGATTTACTTTAAAATAATTATTTTGATAAACGTTGTGAGTTTTAATAAAATATTTGTTACGAAGAGTTTCTTATTTACGACCATATTACAGACCTCATTCTAACTATCGTTTAATTTGCCCAAATATGGATAAATATTTGTCAACCTGGCAACGTTTAAAAAAAATATTGCTGTTGCAAGTGCGGCCACGCCGTGGCTCCGTCTAGTTCTTAGTCTGAGACACCCCTTCTATTCATCTAACCGTCAGTCTTTAAACGTCCACTGCTGGACATTGGCCTCCCCAAGAGAGCACCTGAACTAGCGGGCTTGTGCTGACTGCATGCAACGCCTCCCTGCAGCTTTGATCAAATATTTGGTCAATCTGGTAGGAGGCCATATTACGCTGCGCTGTCCGATACGTGCTCGCCACTCGAGAACCTTTTTCGCCAACGGTTGTCAGTTCGTCGAGTGATATGGCCTGCCCATTGCCACTTCAGCATGTAAAATTGGCGGGCTGTGTCGGATATTCACGTTCTACCTCTGTAATAAGAATTCGATCACGTAGAGAAATACCAAGACTTTGAGCCTTGATGCAAGAAAAAAATTGCTTCTCCATAAGTTGCCGTTCTGTTCGATATCTCATCTGGTAAATAATAATAAGTTATATTTAATAAAATAATGGTACACAAGAATACAATTAAATTATCTTTTCTTTGTTTTCTGGGTCAAATAAGTAAAGAATTAACATCCTTCCAGCGCTGATTTAATTAATTGAACAATAACTTTTTTTATTGCATTTAGTGGTAGATGAGCTATGGCCCATCTGATGGTAAATGTCAACCGTCGCTCATGGACTCAACTATACTGAGAGTATTGTCAAGCCGCTGCTCACCATTTCATTTCACCGATATAATTATAGTGAAAGAATAAACGGCTATCTCCTGCTACTACCAAAACGCAACGATGTGCTTCATGGCCAGTCCCACGGGAGAGAGAGTACTATAAGTGGTGAAGTTAGCTATAGGACGAATACCACGACCTTATAAATTTGTGTTGCCACCTACCATTTAGGGTGTGAATATATCAAATCAAATCAGTTTCTCTGAATTCTAGATTATGACTACAGCGGTAGTTATAATCTAGAATTGAGATTTACTTACAAAGTTGAAGTACAAAGACTTTAAAAGCTATACTTACATGAACATATTCACTGGCAATGATTTTGCTCCCAACGTTACTATTTTCTTATTGTGCATAATGAAACATCAATAAAATATCGTGAAGCATATTTTGGATATTTCGTGGGTTGCCTCGTTTTCCCTATTAGAGGGAAACCTAAAACGGTAATTTTTTATCATCATCTCATAAAAAATTACCATTCTAGGTTTCCCTCTAATTCAGACATTACATATAAATTTATAAGTAAAGTGAAAACTGGGCAAATTAAATTCGCAATAAGGCAACACCGAAACAATTCTCAGTAATAGAAATTTAGCTAGAAAACGTGTTTTGCGAGTGTATCTTAGTAGCAATTATTAATTTCGAGTAAAAAAGCCCATTTTATATCACTTTATAGCATTCAATCATTAAATTATTTCGTTTTCGACTACATATGAATGAAATGTTATACCTGTATTTTTTCGTTCGCTGTAGTTTTTGTAGCATAGTACACTATTTTCAAGCACTACTATCACGTAGTCTTTTTCTCAAAACACTGATTTAACACGTAAATATAATGTAAATCCCGAATTTTTATACAAATGTTCGATTATGTTAGTTGAATCGTGACAGACAAAGCATTTTGACATCGTTACAATACCAAAAACGGGCCACGGCGACAAAGACAAAAATCTATGACTTTGTCTGTTTTTCTCGCTCACACATGTCAAAGAATTTTCTTCGCTCTGTCTAGATATATTTAGTCTGAGGGCTCCGTCTAGTTCTTAGTCTGAGCGAGCCATCCTCCTATACTTTAGTACGTTTAGTACACTAGGAGTTTTGGCGGGAACACGAAGAAGATCATGTCGTCGCTCTGCATTATTTTCCTAAACTTGTGTTATTTTAAGTATCAATGTGTAAAAGTGGTGGCCTTTTGCTTATTAACTATTTGTTTATGTGCATAAGTGTTGGCAAGTGATGTGGTTTGACATAACGTGTTCTTTCCTGTTGTCTCCAAAACTCCATAGAAGCTTCAGTAAGGTCGCCATCGTCTTACTGGAGTGGGACTTTGACTTGACTGACTAATTTTATATGACTGACTTCGACTATGACTTTTTTTATGAACTAAACTTATGTGTGATGAGAGAATAACGATGTTTATAAGTTACTGTTAGGCTGATGGTTCTTCCAAAGCCTTAAACAAATTAAAAAAAAAAATATAAAAAAGTTTAGTACACTACTAGTCTGTGCACTCCTATGTCCAAATTGTCGGAGTTTTGGCGGGAACACGAAGAAATCATGTCGTCGCTCTGCATTATTTTCCTAAACTAGTGTTATTTCAAGTATTAATGTGTAAAAGTGGTGGCCTTTTGCTTATTAACTATTTGTGTATGTGCATAAGTGTTGGCAAGTGATGTAATGCGAAATAACGTGTTTTTTCCTGTTGTCTCCAAAACTCCTTAGAAGCTTCAGTAAGACCGCCATCGTCTTACTGGAGTGGGACTTTGATTTGACTGACTAATTTTATATGACTGACTTCGACTATGACTTGTTTTATGAACTAAACTTACGTGTGATGAGAGAATAACGATGTTTATAAGTTACTGTTAGGCTGATGGTTCTTCCAATGCCTTAGACAAACAAAACAAAACAAAAACAACAATTGTCAAACTCAAACGTCGCAAACGTCTCAATCTCAGACATAGGTGAACACAGACTATTAGTAGGTGAATCATCTCATTATTCTCATCTCTCAAATATTGCTAACAATATTGACTAAAGGTGGGTTCATACAAATATTTGCCAATATCAGATGATATTAATATATTCTTCAAGTAATATCATAATATGTATACTAATATATGAATTTCACTAATATTTAATACTGAGGATATAGAGATATGCTGCATATCAATTCTCACCACCATTTTTAACTCAATGATACATACGATGTTCTGACCGATATGATACGAACGATGTTCTCACCAATATGCGATTCTATCTAGTCTATAGATATAGCAACACACCTATGTTCAGTGGTCACTGTTCATGTTTACGATATAGTGAATATGCATTGATTTATTAAATCATAGATACACAGTTTCAAACAAAAGAAAAACGTCTAAAACTGTCGCCAGTTGTATCATAAGTAGTTATAGTTATGATATAAATGCATTCTTTCCAAATTCAACCTTATACGTATGGTTTAAGTTGTATTTACAAAGCGTTATGCAAAAAGCAATAAAATTTTATGACCTAAATTTTTGGGAAGGACCAGGACAGAGTGGAGACGAATATGTTTTTATAATTTTCATGTATGAACATTTACTTAGTTTCTTAAATTTGTTTAATTTATAAAATGTCTTCCAAACTCATATTTATACTTTTATCTGATCGTATTAATATGCTTTTAGGTAGAATATTTATTTATATATAAATAAAATAAAACTAGTAAATATAAATTTTAGTGTTTATTCCCAATATAGTTTTTATTCCCAATATAGTAAATCTAATATTAAGTTATTCTAATATTATTAGTAGTACCCAGATCTATTCTAGTCTAGATCAATGGCGTCATAATAAACATTGACAATACAGTAGTAAGTAAATCAATTTCCTTGAAATAAATGAAGCTTGTAGAGTTATCTTTTTGAATTACATTTCAGCTTTTCTGTTGATTTTTTTATCGATATAATGTAAACTAATAGAAGAGAAATCTATAAATTTTTCTGTAATAGCTTTTATAAGACTAATTTTATGATTAAAAAGAGCAGGTTGTTGAAGGGTATGTGTATCAATAGCAGAAAATATTTTTAAATTTAATGTACATTTTAAAACTAAGGAACAAAAATAGGCCTTGGTTGTGTTTTTTGACCACATATGCGCTCTTATTATCTCCTCGGTTTTATTACATGCAGTATATTTATCTTCACTAGCGTAACATAGACCAACAAAAACTTTTAAATCTATTATAATGTGAAACCATAATTTATACATAATACAACATTTCAACATTCATTATTGGAGCATAAAAGCCATAAATTCAACAATTTAAATGATCATCTTATACAATTCTAGTGGTGCCCTTCGAATTTGCTCGCCGATTAATTAAAAAAAAAATTCATATATATAAATAATTTAGAGCAAGCTTTATCATCTGATTGGGTCCCTAGGAAAACTAAAATAATAAATCATCATATATAAATGACAATGTTATTGATATTTATACTTTGTAAATAAAACAATGCCAACTAATTACTTAATATATATAAAAAAAATACATTCAACAAGGTGACTTAGTTCGTTTTTAGAACCGAGAATGAAATTATTTATGATCAAAGTGAGCAAAATGCGTTGAAGTATGAGCATAGTTCGAGACTACCTTTGTTTTAATACATACTCTATTTGACTGGTTCATAGAGGGCCATCGTCGATAATTTGAAACAAAATATATTGAAAAATTTAAAAATGCGACTCTTAAGCAACAAAATATGTATGAAATAGAAATACTGTCTATTAATACTTACCGAAAATAAGAAAAGCCAACAATTAGACATTTTGACACGCTTCGTCTACTCGCGCGTCGAAATAATACTAAACGAAAGGAGTGCAGGAAAGCGTAATCTGCACTCCTTTATAGTGGATATTTTTCGTGCATGATTGTGTATCTTCTCTTTTTTATATATCAATGTGAATATGGCATATTAGCAATACGCCCATATTAGCATATCAGATTGAGTCGGATTACTGATACATGAATACCTCCAATATCACTGATATCATAATGCATATGAATATATCGGTTCCATCTTTAGAATTTACCACCACTCCACCACCACATTGACATTACTATTGGAATTGACGAAATTACATATTTTATTTGTTACGGCTAGTTATCTTATTTTTGTTTATTGAAATAAATTATGGTATTTAGATGAAGTTCTTCTACTTTTATAACTGTTATAAATTTTTTATCTCTAAAAGGTAGTGTTTTATTATTATTGGTTAGCCGGTTAGCTCTGAGAACGCTTTTGTTTTTCTGTAACAAAACTTGTAGGTTTAAAAGTTCTGTTTCGAAGATGAAAGTGTTCACTCAAATGAAGAATCCTATTACTGGGAGTACGGAGTGGAATGTGCAAGACGAAGATTATGATTATCATCAAGAGATTGCTCGATCTGCTTTTGCTGATATGCTTCATGATACAGAGAGAAATAAAAAGTATTATAGAGCTTTACAGCTTGCTATAGAGAAAATGCATAACGAAGGGAAGAAGGCTAACGTTTTGGATATTGGTTTGTGTTATCATTATTATGACACTTAACATTGTAAACAATAGATTTCCTCGGAGGACGTGAAGGTTGAAACCTTTATCCATTAAAAAGACAACAAATCAACAAACTATATTTTCATTTTTACCACTGACATTTATTGAAAAAAAAAACATAAAAGAAGTAAACAAATGTTTTTATCGAAATTTCAAACTTAGTCTGCCCCTCCGGACATTTCTCTACCTCCATAACTAGGAACTCTGGTTTTCTACGAGTATTTTTGTGTGTTAGGTATATTGAAATTAACAACATCTGTGATACAGGTACTGGAACTGGGCTCCTATCGATAATGGCTGCCCGCTGTGGAGCGGATACAATAGTTGCTTGTGAGGCATTCAAGCCCATGGCTGAATGTTGCTACAAGATACTACAATGTAACAGTGTTGCAGATAAGATCACGGTCATACCAAAGAGATCTACAGAACTCACTGTAGGAGAAGATGGAGATTTGAAGCAGAAGGCTAACATATTAGTTACTGAAGTCTTTGATACAGAATTAATAGGAGAAGGTAAGGCAAAAGATCCAGATGTTCAGGTACCACCTTAAAGACACCAGTGTCCTGTCAAATAACTATAAACAACTACACCTAATAACAAAACAGCAACTTGTGCTGTTTTGTTATTGCTGTGCCCCTATTTTTAAATAAACAATTATACTAATAACCTAGAATACAATGTATTTAATACATATTATATTACATCTAGCAATAAAAACACTGACTTTTAATTACAAAGAGCAAACTATCACGCAAGTTGGTGAAAGTGAACAAACTTTGCCAAGTTAAACCTTACAATCAAAGGGTTAACAGTAGGGCACAAAGGTAGGTACTTCCCCTCCCTTTCCTTGGAGATGGTGATGCACAAGTGAAGCCTCTGGTATTGCTAGTGTCTGTAGGTTACAGACTAGATTGACTGATTAGACTATTTCTTATTGTGAAAAGAAATCCAAGTTCAACAGAAGAGCGATAGTAAACCAATGATAATGTTTAAATCTCACAATTTCAGGTGCTCTTTCTACATTTTCACATGCACATAAAAATCTGTTAGATGAAGACTGTATAGTTGTACCAGATTCTGCAGTCATTTATGCACAAGTTGTGGAGTGTCCCACATTATGGAAATGGAACAAATTGAATGATCTGGCTGATGCAGATTTGGATGTTGTACTTAAGACTCCTCAGAAGGTATAACTATAATATAACATGATATATACCACCTTTGATCAACTACACCATTATTTATTAGCAGTAATGTATATAACAAATAATTAAATAATTAGTTGAAGGTTCATAAGGTATTTCGAAAAGCCTATAGGAACAGAGAGAGCAGTGGAATAGCAATGCTCTGTTCTTTTTTTATAAACTATGTGGGTGGCAACCATGCATATGGCCCACCTGATAACAGCCTATAAACGCTAGCAACATCAGAGGCATTACACGTGCGTCGTCATCTTCAAGGAAAGGATTAT
Source organism: Leucoma salicis (assembly GCA_948253155.1). Taxonomy (NCBI): domain Eukaryota; kingdom Metazoa; phylum Arthropoda; class Insecta; order Lepidoptera; family Erebidae; genus Leucoma; species Leucoma salicis. Next base: position 19,557,361 of record OX411818.1, read on the forward strand.
GAAGTGGGAAGGAAGGATAAGGAGGGGATTTGGGCTTCTAGGGCTCTCACGCGTGTGTTTATAGAGAAGTTATTGATGTTATCAATAGGTCAGAATGGGGAAAATGGGATTAGCACAAACAAAGATTTACTGCAAATAACTATGTAATCAAATTTGCTCCTGACTGCTAATTTCGATAACACATTCATACTTAACGTCTTTGGGTGACACCCAAACTGTCACCCAAAGACCGAAAGATGGCGCAGGCGTCACCCAAAGACGTCAAGTATGAATGTGTTATCGAAATTAGCAATCAGGAGCAATTATCACGGTGGCTGAATTGGCAAATCATCTGGACGGTATCCAGGAGATGCAGGTTCAAATCCTGCTCGTGACTGTTATTTTCGATTTCACATTTTTCACTTTGTGTTTAATGTATACTGCTAAGCATGTCAAATGCTAAAAATATATGTAAATACTAGCTATGATCGCTCGTGAGTTGATATGAGATTACGTGGTAGTTGAAATAAAAAAATAAACTATGACGTAAATAGTAAAAAAATTTATTGAAAACATTTTCTCATTATTTACACTACTTGTTTATAAACAACATTTTTCATTTTATTGTCCGGGGTATATACTATATATAATTTTTTCGAATTTCCTACTCTTGAGCAAGCTACATATAGCAGACCGTGAGAGAAGCAGGATTCTTTGAGGTTGATGCCACAATATTTTAGTTTGCCCTTGCGCTTTGGTAATTGTAAAACTAAAGGCTAATTTAATTGGAAACTGCAATCTTTTAAATTGAAATGGCAATTCAGAATAAATACTGTGTGTCCTTTGTTCTTTCCAGAAATAAGTTCAGCTTCAATGATATTATTTGATAGCTGTTTTATGATCATCCTCGTTCCATTACATAGTTTTGGGGAGTTGAGATTGGAGAGAGAGTAGTATGATTGGAGATCCAATTTTCAGACGAAGGCAGTGTAAAGGCATTCCTGGTACTTGTGAAGAGTTTAGAAATTCAGTAGGGAAGTTGACACTTTCTCCAATGGATACCATTGTGTCGATCGATTTATATATTTTCTCTTCACCAGGTATTTTCTTTAGAATAATAAAATTGATATTGTAACAATATTACTTTTAGTGGCCAAAATTGCTGTTTGAAATAACCACTCTTAGTCCATTGAAATGTTACAATTTAAGGACCTAATATTGCATTTTTAGAGGACGCAATTTTATTTTTGGGACATGTGTTGGGGGGTCTATAGAAGCTTAACCCCAAGTTTGTGGGGTTGCCGCCCTTGTCCCCCAGCCGCCATCTTGGAAAACACCTTTTTCGCGATATCTTGGAAACTATGCGTCCTACAAAAAAATTGTCAACACATAATTTGTAGCAAATCGCTTTGCCTACAATATGTTCATTTAAATTTTTGCCCTAAATTTAAAATTAAGGAAGTAAGAATTACTTCAGACCAATCTTGTAGATGGTCTTTTGCGGAAAAATTTCCTCTATATTTTTTTTTATTTTATTAATTTAAAATGCTGTTACAGCGCTCCAAAGTTGACCGGGTTCGTTAATGCTCATGAGAATCCGGTCAAAACGAAATGTTTAACTTAGTTTTATGATCTTTCTTTTATTGTAAATAATTTTTTTTTTAATTTTTGTTAAATCCCTACCTACATCTTTACTTATTCATTGTTAACTCTTTTCCCCGCCACTTACGAGGTAGAGTCTGTAGGTGCGGTTTTTTTTTACGTGGTATCCCCAGTGTGCCGTGTGGCGATTACGGCATTATCCCCCATGACGGGACTGCTCGTTGTGACGTTCTCTTGGGGAGGTCTGTGCCCAGCAGTGGATTTTGAACGGCTGATGGATGGATGGATCGATCCCCAGTAGGCCTGCTCCACAGACATCTTGCCGATGAGGTAATCCTCGACATAATCATATTTTCAATTAATTATTAGCTAGCTATTCTATTCTACTTTTCTTCGATGGTCCAGGCTGTGGTTCAGATTGTAATGTGCTCTCCTCTTAGAAATTACTATAAGAAACAATAAATTGGTAAGTTCTATAGTAAGGAAAACAGGAATGAATATGAAAAGTTGTACGGATTTTGAAATAAAACTACGTTTACGGAATCTATCGCGTTTACTTGATTTTTATGCTATCCCGACGTTTCGAATACTTTACAGCATTTATGATCACGGGTGGACTTAGATGGTAGATGTCCAAAGCTGATATGTTGTTTCAACGGTTTCATCTACCCACAGTAATATGATTTTACAAATTTTTGGTTTATTTATTTCAACCCACATAATATTCGTTTAGAAACACAATTAAAAATATCTACTCTAAGTCCACCCGTGATCATGAATGCTGTAAAGTATTCGAAACGTCGGGATAGCATAAAAATCAAATAAACGCGATAGATTCCGTAAACGTAGTTTTATTTCAAAATGTGTGAAATTCGCGTAAATGTTAGAAAGTATTGTACGGACAAAAAAAATTTAAGAATGTATTTACAATAAAAAAAAGATTCTAAAACTAAGTTAAACATTTCGTTTTGACCGGATTCTCATGAGCATTAACGAACCCGGTCAACTTTGGAGCGCTATAACAGCGTTTTAAATGAATGAAATTAAAAAAAATATAAAGGAAATATTTCCGTAAAAGACCATCTACAAGATTGGTCTGAGGTCATTTTTTTGTAATATGTATAAAAAAAAAGTTTTAGAGCAAAAAAGAAAATTTTATAGAAGTTTTCACACTTTTTTTGCTCATAACTTCTTTAATTTTAAATTTAGGGCAAAAACTTATGTTAACATATTGTAGGCAAAGTAATTTTCTACAAATTATGTCTTTACGATTTTTTTTTAGGACGCATAGTTTCCGAGATATCGCGAAATAGGTGTTTTCCAAGATGGCGGCCGGGGGAAAAGGGCGGCAACCCCACAAACTTGGGGTTAAGCTTCTGAGGACCTCCCACACATGTCCCAAAAATAAAATTGCGTCCTCTAAAAAATGTAAAGCTCATGCAGCATTTCAATGGACTATTTATGTTGGTATAGTTCTGAATAATATTTGGATACATTTTGTCGATTAGTTCGTTTTCAGTAGTGGCTATGTTACAGAAATCACTATTGAGTTCAATGAGGCCGGTCGTTTGGTCAGTAGGATATGTACCTTCGCCTATTTGTAAAAGTATTTTAGCAAAATGTGCTGTTGTTTCATCTTTTGATAATTCAAATCTCATGTTTTTGTTTATTGCAGTATTTGTACTTGTGGCCAGAGATGTGACTTTTTTAAGCATGCATTGATCTCGTCTGATGGTGTTGACTTGGGAATAACTGGAAGTGTTTGTCGAAAATCTCCTGAGAGTATGAGTATAGCTCCTCCCATTATTTCACAGTTTTTTCGCAATTCTTGTAATGTTCTGTCCATGGCTTCTAGTGATTTTTTATGGGCCATGGTGCATTCATCCCAGAAGATAATTTTAGCTTGTTTTAGAAGTTGATCCCGTCCAGATTTTCCGGAGATTTTACATACTGGGAATTGTTGTTCGGCTATATTCAACGGTAGTTGTAAGGTAGGATGGGCAGTTCGTCCTCCTTCCATTAGTGTGGCTGCAATGCCGTATGATGCTAGTGCCAGTGCGATGTGTTTTTTAGCAAGAATTTCCGCCAGTATTAGATTTATTAGAAACGTTTTACCGGTGCCTCCTGGTGCGTCCAAGTAAATAATTCCACCAGTGTTGTTATTTATCCGGTTCATTATAACGTTGTAAACTTTTTTTTTATTGTCATTGAGGAGTGGTTTGTTATGAGCAATGTATTCAAGTAGTTCATTGACGTTGTAGCTTTTTTTCTTTGTAATTTCGTAGTTTAGGACACTGAAAGCATTTCTGTTTGGTGCTGGCATTCCAAGTTCTACTAAGGCCTGGTTATTTATTGCTAAACATTTATCTTCTAAGCGAATAAGTGTTTCATTGAAGATGTCGTCATTGAATTCTATAGTCAGTTCTGGATTAGTTTGTCGAATTTGGTACAATATATCATCACTCATACTCCTTTTGAAAGAGTCCCATAGCTGTTTTGGGTTTGATGGGTTACATGTTGTTAGAATTATGGCGAATAACTCTCTAATTTGTTCAGCTGAAGCTGTGAGTGTGGCTTCTTGTATTGTTAATTCCCAGTGGTTATCGTTTTCCAATAATCTTAAGCGTTGACATGCTTCTCTGTACGTCTGGCATAGGTAGCCGTCAATGGTCCTGAGATCTGTGAAACTTGTTGGTCCCCGTATTTCGTGTAACAACATCCGGAGATAGAAACATTCGGCTTTGTTTGGATGTACAGTGTATACTCGACTTATTGCGTTAGTTTTCATGATTTTTGGATGACCCTCCTCTGGCATTCCTTGTTCTCGTCGTTGAAAAATTTTCCTAGTTTTTTCCCACGTATAATAAATAGGGACGTCGACATGCAGTAATGTCTTTGCGAATGGATCCGTTTGGCACAGTTGGAAAAAAGCTGTTAATGTTGTGTTCTGAGGTAGTTCGCTTGCAATTTTTCTAGCCGAGTCTTTTGTGAAGTAAACTCTCTGTCCATTCTCCAAATGTACTGCTAGATGTTGCACAGTTGGTTCGCGTACGTGTATGGGAAATCTAAAAATCCTCCACGCTGCTTCGTTACTGTTGATGTATCTTCCCATTTGGTACATGAGGATCTCATCATTTCTGTTATTTTGTTCGCTATTTTGGACTATTTGCAATACTGCCATACTACACCTTTGTTTACGTACTTACATATATATTTAATAGATTTTACTGAATTGCAGTATTCAACGTTTATGTGTGCTTGGAACATTTTGGAAAGTAGTGGGTTATATGGTACTACCCATTCAGATTGTCTATTTCCAGTTCGTCTCTGCCTTGTATTCGTATTTTTGCTGTGAAGCCACCGTTTTTCGGTGATCGTCTTATAGAAAATATAGATTTGGGATAGCCGTCATCTTGAGTTTTTGTATCGTCCAAGTATGGTTTTGGATATTTTTTGTACATTTTCCATCACTCATGCATGGCGCATTGAAGTTTAATGGTCCATGGTTCGTGAATCATGTTTATCACTGCTATGTTGTATAGTTCCGGATCTTTTTGTGGATTGGGAAATTCAGCTTGGATGATTTTGTCGATATCCGTGGGATACATTTTATCGTGTAGCCATATGAGATTGTGTGAGTGAGGTAATCCTCGTTTTTGCCACTCGATTGTATACATCCAGCATCTAACGGTTCTAAAGATGTGGTATTTTGTGATGACTTCAATAAATCTAATTTGTTTTTGTCGAAAACCTCGGAATTATATTGTGTCGATCCATGGAGGTTTGTCCGTATTTTAGTTGTTCTTTGATGTCTGGCCATGATGAGTTGCATGTAAATGTTATGAAGAGATCAGGTCGTCCATATTTTCTTACGTAGGTCATGGCATCTTGAGTATATTCGTGCATATGTCTTGGACTTCCTATGTATGATGAAGGTAAGATTACCATTGTTCCAATATCGTCAATATTGCCGTCATTTATAATCGCGTCTCGAAGGTGAATGTATTCTTCTGTGCGTAGTTTCTTCTGATTCAGTCTTATGTAAAGCATCCGTTCTGCTTCTATTTTTGCGTACATATCTACCAGAAATTGTTGGAATAAACAGCGAGTGTCGAGTATTTGATTGTATATTTCACTGTCTCTGATCATTAAGCGGTAAGCATAGAACTCCTTGGAAGTGAGTTTTTTGATTGTTTCTATGCCTGTTTCAGGATGAATTTGTTTTATATTGAAATGATATCCGTCCTCTCCGTGCAGAAATATTAACGGATATTGAAGAGCATCATATGAACGGTGTGTCTCTGCAATGCGTTGTAGTCCTTTTCTTCTTCGTTTTACAATTATGTCACGGCTTGTATTTTCATTGTCCACAATTACGATGGTGACTTCATCTATCTGAGGTGCATTAAATCTACGTTCGTGTTCTCCACGTGGTATTTTATCAGCTCGAACTACAATTTTATCTGAAATCATGCGGTCTAATGTTGTTTTGAATATGTAAATCAGTTGATTGTATATGTGTAAGATCCTCTGTACATCTTGGATTATTTCGCGTCTCAATCCATTAAAATTTGTGCATCTTTGATCAATTTCTTGTTCTTCATTTCCGATGAAATATACTTGCAGAAATTTATAGTCTTCGTTAGGCATTGGTAGTAACGATCCTATTTTGTGATAAATTTGCCCTTGAATTAAAAATACATATTCAAATTCATTTCTATTAGTGTTAGTCGAAGTAACACCGAAAGAAGTCATTTGAAAGCAGGAGTTGTATGATCTTATATTTTGAAGAAAGTGTTTTGATTCTAGTGTTTCCCGGTCATGTAATGTAGAAATTCCTGCGGAGGTGCTTCCAGTGGTGGTAATCAAATTTTTCCATTCATGCAACAGAGACCTGGTGTTTCTTTACTGAATTTTATTGCGTGGAAAAATTGGCAAAAGTTATTCATTTTTCCGATTACAATGTATTTATGATTGTAATATTTTTTCGTCGGTTCGTAGTGGAATGCTTTCTTTGTTAGATTATCTTTTAAAATTCTCGATTCTTCAATACTTTTAGTTTCTTTTCTTTCTTCGCTTTTTCTGCTTCTCAGGGTGCTCATTCTGGTTCGTTGATTTTGTAAACGTGCTTCGTGCTCTTCTTCCGTTTCATTTCTTCGATATTCTTTTTGTTTCCGCCGTTTCGCTGCAGCACTGGCAAGATCTCCTCCTCTTTTACGTCTAGGCATTGTATTCTGTAAAATATAAATTAATTAAACATTTTAAAGACAAATATATTGTTATGTAAACATGGGGTACGTTAAGACAAAGAAAAAAAATTATTTAACCTTCAAGCGGTCGCGCGAAATTTTGTTTACGGCCAAAAGTATATAGAAGGCATCGATTCAACGTCGCGCGACTGCTTGAAGGTTAAGGAAAGAAAAATAACCATTATAATTAATTAAACACACTATTAAAAATACTCACACGTGATACTTCAAAATAAAGGCTCACATTAACATCTTTTCTTTTCGTTTCGAAATCGCTTGTTTCGCTGTTCAAATCGAACTTACTGGCGGGCGACACCGGGCTCTTATATATTCAGAGAGCTAGGCTCTAGGATATTCGAGAAAGTTTGAGAATATTTTATTTCTCACACCTTCTAGAATGTTCTCGACATTATCGCCGTAACAATAGGTTCTGCAGCTGTAGCATACGTAGTAAAGGCGCGAAATTTAACACCTGAAATTTTAATTTTTTTTTCAGAACTAATTTGAATAACTAAAATTATGCCGCTTTAACTCTAAAATATAAGTTAGCTACTGCTGTATAAACACACAAAATTTAATAACTTTATTATAGTAACAAATGTAATTTAAGACTTTATTGAAATTGGAATTTTAAATTTCGCGCCATTACTACGCGTGCTGCAATTGCTCGCAGCGCCTTTCGAAATGCAACCCAAATAATTGTTGTTCTGAATGAAGTACAAATACTCTCCAACAGATGGCGCCACTACACTTAATTTCCAAGTTGAAGGGTTTGAAAAGCCCTTATATCTTTAAAAACACGCCATTTAGGTTAAAACGGGAAATTTCTTGTTCGAGGGGGGATAAAGGGCTATCACACTATATAGGGTGTTGATCTAGACAGTCGCCATTTTTATACAGTCGGTCGGCACGTGTAAGACTCCGGGGAGGACTCCATACACGTTTAGAAGTTATTTAGATAATCTAATAAAATAATAGGAGTATCAATGAGTTAACTACATAGCTAGGTAGGTAAGTAGGTAATAAGCTACGGTGCTTTTTCTGTGGTCAAGTCAGTTACGAAATTTCGCGCCAAAACTTACAGCTGTTTAGTGCGAGTCTTAGGTGAATGAACTGTGTTGTTGCGTCGTTTCGGTAAAACTTCGCTAGCGGTAGGCATTTATCGGTGACTTGGGTTCCTATTCTGTGTTCCCTCGCGTCTTATTCTGGTTTCAACAGTAGAAATTTATCACCATATTCTCTTACTGAAGAAGCAATTATAATTTTTTAACCATTTACTATTATGTATGCAAGTATGGCGAGGCTTTAAATAAACAGCTTGTATAAGTCCCTTTATCGTGCCGGGACTCCTTTTTAAGTTTTATTGGCACGCACATTTTATCAACTTAGTTTTATTATATATAATGATAATGATAATGATTTATAGGGTTTGCGTCATTATTAGGTAAAAATCTTAATTGTAAAATTAAGTTTACCTGGTCGGTATAATGTATGAAAATACTTCCGACAGATGGCGCAGGCGTCACCCAAAGACGTTAAGTATGAATGTGTTATTGAAATTAGCAGTCAGGAGCAATTGTCATGATGGCAGAATTGGCAAAGCATCTGGACGGTATCCAGGAGATGCAGGTTCAAATCCTGCTCGTGACTGTTATTTTCGATTTCCCATTTTTCACTTTGTGTTTAATGTTTGTATTGCATTTGTGTAGTCGAACTTTTTGATTTCAAAGACAGTATGTTTCTGTACACCAACCGTAACAGGTTTTTCTATGCCAGCTTTGTTGTAAGCGAAAGCAAGACCAACGTAGCTTCTAACCCAAAGCCACTAAAAGGAGACTGGCGGTTTTCGGCCTGAACTCTTACAGAAATAAAACTTATACGAAAAAAAGTACATATTTACTCATAACTTTTTACTTCAGTACTATTTCCAAAAAACTTGTCTGAGTGGAGAAAAATAATTTTTAATATTGCGATTATATTGTGAGAAATCAATACTATTAAATCATCAATACTCAACCTACTTTGTACCCTAAATCAGATTGGTTCCTTTATTATTTACATTCCAAGGTATAAGGTAGATATTTACCAAGGTAATGAGGTATTTTATAGATTTTTTATTTCATTTTACAGCTTTTTGTAATTGATTATTTACTCAATACTTATCTTTTTAAACTATTGTTTTTTTAGGATGCCAACCTAACCTGAGATGCCAACAAACTGCCACTTGTCAATCATTATAGACATTACATCATTTCAACATGAGGTAATGTTTAGCAAGAAACTCTACAACGTTATGTTGTCGTTGTTGTCTGTGATCCCTGTTCCCGGCGCTTTGTAGAATTTTCTCTGTGCTATCAATTATTATTTTTAACCATAAGGCATCCGTTGCTGGTCTCGTATGATATTCACTTCATATGAGTCAAATAACTTCATTGATAAAATATTTAAGAAGTTTTCACGCGTGATAACCTTACGTCAATGTCATAAATTAATGTTTTATATTTACTTTCAGACAAGTTTTTGGAAAAAGTGACAACCATAAATGGTTTTCTAATTAATAATGCTATCAGGAAACATTAAAATTATCCGTGTAGGTGACCAGGCCGAATGCTCCTAGGAAACCCGCCAGTCTCCTTTCATGAGTTGAACATTTCATGAAAATGTGGCGCGTAGCTTGGCTTGACACATGTGCTGGCGGCGGCGGGGCAGTTGGTACATGTTCCTCGCTGCCGATCTCAGCCGAAGAGGTCCGATTTCGATAGGAGTGGATGATGCTGCTTCGTCGGTTCTTTGATCGGCAAATGTAGGTTCGCATACCACACCGTGTCGCCTTCCATACCCACGGATATGTGTGCTCTGTGTGGTGTATGCTCGAGGTAGTATTAAGAACTGGTCTCCAGGCTGACGAAAGATTCTATCCGCCATCTCTGTTGAAAGTAGCATATCGGTTGATCTCTATTGCTTCCCGTATATTGCGAGGGACAAAGAATTTTTCTTGTGACAATACGGAAGCTTTATCGAACCGAATGTGTCCGAGAGAAGTGCGTGTTCTGCTCTAGCCGATTTGGTTGTGTCGCATGTCCTTAATATTCCTAAAGTTCTCGGATAGTCTGGTGGCGATATAATTGCGTCGAGCAATAATTATCTTATAGAGCTACTTGTATCTTAGAATAAGTTGTAAAAGATAATGTCTAATGCAGGTTGAGTGTACAACCTGATATAAGAGTTATTTATGATATAATATCGAATTAATTTGCCTACATCCCTGTTCAATTATAAACTACTAATTAGCCTTCAGCGCACCCCATGTACTTTATCTAACACTATTTCAACATGTCAAATGTTGCCAGTACTTATTCCTCTCCAGAGAAAAAAATTAAAAAGTTATTTTTCATTTTAGATGAAAGACTGCGCTGGTACTGCTGCAGTTCACGATCTCCAGCTATCACAACTGCCTCGTACAGCATTCCGCGAGCTTTCGGACCAGATACCAGTGTTTTATTACGACTGGTCTGGTCGCACGCCTATTATGATGAAGCGCACCATCAAGCAAGACTTTAATGTGACTGACACTGGAAGAGCTCAGATTGTTTTCATGTGGTGGGAACTTAATATGGATACCGAAGGTAATTTCCTTTTAGCCAAGTACTGCCCTCTTAGAATGAAAAACTAAACGTTAGACTAACTTTTCACTTCATTGTGATTATTTGTGATTGGTCGCCTGAATCACGCGTCGAAATCTCGACTAATCAGAAATCGCGCGTCGGGCTCTTGACCAATTAGACTCGAAACGAAAGTTCGTCTAACGTTTCGTTTTTCATTCTAAGGGGGCTGTATTAGAAAATTGATTTGGGAGACAAATAATGTAGTTTAGAATTTATTAGAATATTTTTTAGGTAAACAATTAACAGTTATCAGTACTGAAAAAAACGTAATATCCCTGTCAAACTTATATGTCACAAGTACTTAATTTAGTTTTGAATCTTGTAAGATATTAAGAAAAAAATGTGGCCAAATCGAGGGCCTCGAGTGAATGTTACAATAGCTCATTTGGCAGAGCGTCTGAACGGCATTTAGAAGGCGCAGGCTCAAACCCCTATCTATCATTTTCTATTTCACATTTACGCACTATGTATCCTGGTTAATGGCCAAGCAGGTCAAGTGTTTAAATTATAAATATAATTGCAATGCTTACAAAAAATAAAAATATTGTTTGGTAAAAATTAAGATAAAATTTTTCATAGATTTTATTTACAAGTTTAATGAGACATCGTGTAAAGTATCTGAATTTCAGTTTATTTGCTCCAAATGAAAAGAGTTTCACACATTCCTTTCAGGTAAAATAGTTCTAAGTTGTGCACCATGGTGGTGCCACCCTGATGCAGATTTAGCTGCAGAAAGACCTCAAGACACCATACCTTGGCGTGATCACTGGATGCAGGCCGTCTATTACTTACCACGAGAAATCACAGTACAAAAAGGAGCAGAGGCAACCCTCATGTCATGCCAAGATGACTATTCTCTATGGTTCTATTTAGAAGACGAAAAAAATAAATATCATAATTATAAAAGGCCTATTTGTGAATGTGGTATGCATATCGCAATATCAAGGACGCACGTAGCTTATTTAAACGATGGTAAAAGAAGTAAAAGATTTCTAGATCAATTGAAAGACGTTGTCACAAATAGATCTGTTGTTCTTGATTTGAATGGTACCAGCCTTATGGGTTTATCGGCGGCAAAAATTGGCGCCAAAACTGTGTATATTCTGGAAAGTTCGAATCTTAGTATTCGAATATTAAATGCATATATTGCTGAAAATAATTTAGAAAACGTTGTAATTGTATCTGAAATTACCGATGAAGTTTTGAATAGTGTCACTAACGTTATCTGTGATCCAAATTATGTGAATGCTATATTACCCTGGGAGAATTTAAAAGCCGCACATCTTCTGTATAAGTATAGCAGCAAGTTAATTAATTGCACCTCAATTATACCCGAGGGTTGTGAAATCTGGGCTATGCCAGTGCAGTTCCAAGATCTGTATAAGATAAGGATACCTTTGGGTAGATGCGAAGGAATTGATATGAGGATATTTGACAATCTAGTTGAGGTTAGTATTCTTTATAAGCCTAATCATTATCAACCCATTCACCATCACCCCTTTTCGATTGTAGGATCAAGTTTCTTTTAAGATTAAGATGGTTGTGTTTGCCTATTATGCTGGCGTAATGCAAATTATCAACCTCCATAGGCCAAAAAAATCTCAGGTACACACATTTATGTATAAAAAAGAGATGATCCATAATTAGGCACTAAAATTTACCACTATAAATAAGTGCAGATTACGCTATATTGCACTCATTTCGTTTAGTGTTGTTACGACGCGCGAGCAGCCGCCACGCTCGCAACGTGTCAACAAGTCTAATAATACTAAAATCTCTTTTGAAAAACTCATAGACTGTCTCTTTTTCTCTCGTTCTTTTTAAATAGTGACATTACGCTCACGCACGCAGTTAAAAGTTGTTACAATTTTATAAAATGAATGCGAAATTAATGCTATACATTTGAGTAAGATTATAGCATAATTATACAACTTTTGCCAGCGGTGGATTTACACTAGGGGCAGTCGGGGCGAGTGCCCAGGGCGGCAAATTTTTTATGGTGGCAAATGTTGAAAGTGAAAAAAAAATTTTGTGGTCTTATCAATCGTCAATATAATTAATTAATTTTATTAATATTTAGATATTTTTATATATATTTTTAGCATTTGACATGCTTAGCCTGGATACCGTCCAGATGCTTGGCAAGCATCTGGACGGTATCCAGGAGATGCAGGTTCGAATCCTGCTCGTGACTGTTATTTTCGATTTCACATTTTTCACTTTGTGTTTAATGTAATTTTATTAATTTATAATTTTCTGTTTAATTGATAATTCAAGAAACTCAATTCATCCATTATTTGTGAATTATAATTTTGGCACTTTTGGTAAAAAAATAATAATCAAAATATTTTTTTTTCCTTGGAGATTTAAAATAATAATCGATTTTTATATTTTTTGGAATTAAAGAAATTTAATTAGTATTTTTTTTTCAAAACTAATCAATCAATGAATTTAAAAAAAAAATGTAGTAAAATAAAATATATATACTATAAGTTTAAGTAAAATTCTAGTATTGGGGGTGGATCTTTTCCCGGAGCCCAGGAGCGGCATTAAGTTTAAATCCGGCCCTGACTTGCCACGATTTCTAAACACAATTGTGTGTCCTTAGTTTATAGATCAATGGGGACAATGTTGTTTTTATTGCTAATCCAAACCAGTCGAATTGTATGACATTACTTCAATGATACTTAGTTGGTTTTTGGCCTGACCTGAGGTTCAAATTTGGGGCGCCGGGTCAATTTGCATACTTAGGCCACTAAATCCACAGGAGTATCAGATTACCTAGAACATAAATTAAGTCAGTTTTTTGATCTGTATTTTTAGCACTTGACATGCTCAACTACTTTAAAGAGCAAATTATTTGTGAAAGTGGAAAAATAGAGGTTTACTGCGAGCGGGATTTAAGCCTGCGTCCCATCCAAACCGGGAAAGTGGTCTAGACCGCTAAGCCATCGCAGAGCAGTTTGTCTGTAACAATTATAATATCACATTTGTTTCAGAATTCCCGTGTAATAAGCGATGCGGAGGTGGAATCCCAACCTCTATGGGAGTACCCGTGCAAGTGTCGAGGTGACCCCGTCAGGCTGTTGGCTATTGATTTCTCTGACCTAAAGCCTACATATGCTACAGATGGCGTGCACGATATCACGTTAGTTGAACTACATTTACAGATTAGATTTGCACCTTCTTAGGATTCAGGGACAGCCTACTAAAAAAATCTGTTACGCCAAAGAATCCGATTTCCAATTGCTTTTTTTCTCCAATTCTTACTCATAGTAATCCAATCACTAAGTGCTTTTTCTGGAATACTTAACCTTACTCCAATTACGAGGTGCTTTTTCTCCAAACCTTACTCGTAGTCATTCAATTTCTAAGTGTTGTTTCTTCAAATTTTACTCATCTTTATACTATTTTCATTTATTCTACTAAATAGCGTGTCAAAGAAAAAGGGTTGTTTATTTAATTTCGCGGACAGAAGCTCATTTCACTCTACTGCACATCAATAAAAAAAAAATACCGGTATATTAACAGGTTCTCTGTCCCATGAATCATATATGATACATAACAATTAAATTTCTATTGTGTCTACAAACGGACAGGGAATGGGTTAAGTATTCTATCCTTTTCTGTGCTCTGGAGTCTGGACTGGATATGTATGCAAAATTAAATAATATCGGCTTAGTTACCGCGTGAAAACCAAACAAAGAAACAATCTAATTTTCACACTTATAATAAGGAATTATATTAATAGGGATAAAACAGAACTTATAGAATACTGAATTTTATACTTTTTTTTTATTAATTTATTAAATTAAACTCCCTCAAGCTTCTCTAATGGCCCTAGGTGCTGTGAAATTTTTTGTAATGGCGGTTCGGGATACTAGAAGACCGATTAAACGCGATAGACAGTAACAGTAAAAGTAGTTTTATTACATAATCCATACGCGTAAATGCGAAAAGTATTTTTAACACACTTTATATGAACTTTACCTATGTCTTTCTATGTAATGGATTTTTTAGCGTGATTTACACCCACTTTGAATTGCCTCTTTGGTGCAGCGGTAGTGTGAGCGACTGCTGATCATGAGGTCTCGGGTTCAATCCCTCACACCGCTCCGAGTCGGCCGAGTCGGGCGGTGCTATTGAGATTTTTCGTAAAATAAAATTACAGTAATAAAAAAGTAGTTTTAAATTTCGCAGTAGCAGCCCAGAGTTTGGAAATGGGCCCGGTAGACGCCAGTAGGCTTGCCCCCTATTACGTGGGACTTAAACATAGCTGGCGGACCGTGGGTGTGTAGTACACCTCTGCCTACCCCTTCGGGGAATACAGACGTGGTGCTATGTGTGTATGTGTCGTTTTTGAATTGAAATTTTGTACACTTATCAAGGACTGATAACAATACAATAATTTAAGAAAGGAGTAAATAATATTATTATATTAACATCCATTGCTTCAGGAAAACCGAGTCACCAGAACAGCAGCTGGTCAATGGCTTCGCGTTATGGGCAGTTTGGAAGATAGGTGGTAGACAGAGCACCGGTCCCATAGAAACACCAGAAGTTGGTCACCGAGTTGAATGGGACCCTTACACTAGACAAGCCGTGAAGATACTGGTGTGTGATATTAGATTGCGATGATAGTTTAGAAGATACTGAGCTTCTCCCAGTGTTATAAGTTACATTCCCAGACAAAACAAATATTTGTATGATACTTATACAAATACACTCATGGACTTATTTAGAGGAACGCTTCACTAATCGAATAAAAAAACTGATATATGTACAAAAAGTTCTTAGTACAAACTGGCCATCCATCCATCAATCAGCCTTTCATCGTCCACTGCTGGACATAGGCCTCCCCAAGAGAACGCCACAGTGAACGGTCATGTGCCGCCTGCATCCGACTGCTTGCGACTTTGAGCCTTGATATAAGGCCAACATTCAGAGACCACGCCTCTGTGCCGTAAGACATCACTGGTAACGCACACTGGTCGTAGACCTTCGTCTTCAGACACTGTGGAATATTGGACAAGAAGATCAATTCAGACAAACTGGCCACATATACCTTAACCCTTCAATCATCACATAGAAAATGTGATTGTGTTATGACATTACGGGGCCACATTCAGTATTTGCTGTTACCCCCTCTAGCTGTAAAACTGCCTGTAATCTTCTCGGCATGCTTTCGATTAATTGATCAATGAGATCTTGTGGTCGACGGGCCTCGTGGCGTAGTCGGTAGTGTAACCGACTTCCGTGCACGAGGTCGTGGGTTCGATTCCCACTCAGGACAAATATTTGTGAGATGAACATAGCTATTTGTCCCGTAATATATGTATTATATCCGTAATCAGTATTAAGCTTAGTTTGGGACCAGAGGACGTTGTGTGAAAAATTACCGTGAATATTTATTATTCGATTCCTCTCTTCTTCCAGTGCCTTTTTGAGATCTATGTTTTTTGGTGCTGAATCCTAGTTTTTAATTTGTTTTCCTAGCTTATACCAAACATGTTCGATGGGTTTTAAGTCTGGAGAGCGTGCTGGCTACGGTAAGACGCCAAATTCGACGTCTCGTAGATACCTCCTCATAAACTATCGGTGCAGTGTAGGACCGCGCATTTTCCTACATTAATTAAAAATTCTCTGCGATGTATTCGGCAAAGGGCATTACTATCGGTTCCGAGATGTCATTTACTTACCGAGCCGTCATTTTCTGCGATGCGCAAATCCGTACGTGCCATTTGTACCGCCCACACCATTACTGACCCTACTCCATATGACTCTCTTCCTACAATGTTAAACTGAGCGTATCTTTCTTCAGGTCATCTCCAAACTTTAACCCTTCTTCATCTGGCTTAAGACAAAACCTAGACTCGTCAGTGAACAATATTTTCCCCCAGTCATCGTCATTCCAGTTTTGGTATGAGCGAGCAAAGTTAGCCCGAAATATTTGATGATCTGTGGTAAGTAAGGGTTCTCTAGCTGGCAAGTACGACGTTATTCCAGCTTCTGTAATTCCTCTTGTTACGGTTTTAGTGCTAACTGTCACCTGTCGAACATCCTGGAGCGTAGAACTGACCTCAGAAGAAGTCAAAGTGCGATTTCTCAGAACAATGCTCACCATAAATCAATTGTCTCTCGCTGAAGCAACCTTGCAACCTTGCCCTGCACGTCTGGTGTATTCTCCAGTCTGCGATAACGTGTAACAATAATTCGAAAGATGAAAGATTTGGAAACTCGCAATGTCTGAGCCAGTTCTTTATAACTATGACCATTTTTAATTAAAGTAACAGCTTAGGAAACCTGAGCTACGCTAAGATCCGGCATTATGCCTTCAGTTATTAATTGATGTGTGAGCACAAGTATTACGATACTTTTTTGTGAAAAAAAGGAAAAGAAGACAGAATTTGATGAAATCAATATAATAAACACTCACTTCTACAAAATTACTCTTAGACTGGTGAAAATAAACAAATGAAACCTGAAATAAAAAACTATATTGATTGAAGTACAGTCAATCTAGGTAACTTTGATTAATTTGGGTAACATTGACAGTGTGTTTATGAGAATGTTTTAATGTTTTTTCCCTATGAAATCAATATTTTTTGTTAATGCTTGCTTAGATTTTATTTTTTAAACAAGCTCTGTAGACACACTTTGAAATAAAAGCGAAGTTGTCAAACAGAGTTAATGTCAAAACTTTTTCCGAAATTAGCGCGCGAATTTGAGTCTATGGAACAGTGAATAACTTTTTTGATATTTTGTGATTGTATGGCACTCCATACACTTACTATATAGATGACAATTTACTCTATATGTAGTAGGGCGAATAGATACTTCAAACCAACGTGTTTACATATTTTTTTGCTTGTTTTAATTATTTTAGTTCGTCTTCATTTTAATATGCTTAACGGTTTGTTCATTTTTAGGATTTAAACGAGGTTTTGATGCGAGTTCAAAAAATATATACTTGTAACTGCTAAATTTTGATTGATGGACCTTTTTTAGTAATATATATGATACTACTACAAATTTATGTTTGTATCGCCACAGCCACAACCCTAATTTGGGAATAATATAAACCAATGCTACCCAAAGTAATTTAATAATCAAATACTTTGGAAAATCTAAACACGCCTCATAATCTTCATTTTTCACAATAAAATTGATTATTTAATAAGTAACTAATAATGTATTGGTCTTACTAAGTAGTTTTCAATAAATCACATAGATAGCGCTAATTTCAAAAAGTACTAATGTGGGTTTCATGTCTTATACGCCATCTAGCACTAATTTTTAGAAGTACTTCTATATTGGTCTACCTCAGTCATTTTGCAAGGCGCCATCTGGCAATTAGTAAGAACAACAATCCACGAGTTTACATATTATATACCTGCATAAGTGCATATATATAATCATGTAAAATTTAATAATTTATTAAACTGTAAACAATAACAATTTAAGAAAACAAAAAGACATCACTAGTTACCTTACAAAAAAAGCAACATTGTGGCTCTATATATACAACAGCAACTGAATACAATGATATCGAAATCTAAAATTGCCACTAGCGATATCTAGGGCTGCATTTGTCAATATCTCTTTTACTTTCAAACAGCGACATCTATCAATAGAAAATTGCAACTTTGGACAATATTATACGACTTATTTAAAAATCAATGAGTTCAACAAGAAATCTCTAAACCATTTATCTTCCTAACTTGGTTGCCTTATAATTTTATACTTTGTTCTAAGTGAAAACACCGTGAGGCATTACGCCAAGGCCACGCAAAAAAAATGTGGAATGTAAAATATGTTTTTTTCGTGTTTTATAACGTTGGTGTGTTATTATTTACGTGTGTTTAGTGTTTTTAATTATTGTTATGGATAAAATAGTTATTATACTTGACAAATATCATCAGTTCGTCAAGCAAAGGTAAGAACTTTCTTTTAACAAATTGCTTTTTGTACCGGCCGGGCGAATGGCGTTCTGTTGACGATAGTAAAGCCACCGGTGGCTATGCGTAGGTAAAAAGGTAGTTCTCATGAAAGGCGCTGGTTTTAGTGTCGCGTCGAGCGTAAATGCCGTAAATATCCAGTATTTTTTTTGTTTATTTAATAACAATTAAACCACATCGAATCGGAACGTGAAAGGTAATATCTATTCCTAGTCATAATAATTCGTAAACGAAAAAAAAAGACTCGATTAATTATTTTGGTCGTTATCGTGTTAACATACATTACCTACAACTCACGGACGTCCAAGCCAGATTTTTTCAATCAGTTTTTTAACTAGTTTAAATAACAAAAATGGCATCAAAAATCACATGAGTGTTAAAAATAGTGTTTGTTCTTTATATGTGTGTGTAGATATTATTTTAAAAGTGCAATATATGATAAATAGAGACATTTTATGTTTTAAAAATCAGCTGTGCCGTGTCAACCGGGAGTAGAACACACCTCAACGCTTCGCTTATGAGGCGTGCAATATTACCTCATTTATGTGACGGATTTAATGTTTGTCAAAGTTACACTGTTGTGGGTGGTAACTTTGACATACTACAAAAATAGATTTTTCTCTATAATTAATGGATATTATAGTCTTTCACTGTTGTCTATGGATAAAACACATTCTGAGAACACTAACAAAGTATAATATTGTCATTTAAATGTTAAAACATTTAAAATACTGTGAAAAATATCGCTGTAATCTGTCAAAGTTACCCAGAATGACTGTATATAATTCTATTTTCAAATTAAATATTAATTCTTCAAAACATCCTTTTTGAGATTTCTGTTGGTTAATCTTTGATTAATCTAGTGTTTTTTACTATCTTTGATTAATCTAGTGTTTTTTACTGAAATAAGATTTATTTTCATTGAAAATGGTAAAAGTAATAAAGTCCTTCATATGATTTCTATGCTTACATACAAAAAAAAAAATTGTTTGTTCCGATCTGTTTTTTTTTTTGCTGTTCTTCTAATTATGTCCATGAATGTAGCCACTGCTATTATCGTGCTTAAATTCGATACAATGTATAATCTATACTGTTTTATAGGTTTAGAGCTATGTCTGTACATTTAAGATATCTGAGAAAAAAATTACTGTACTAGCATCTAACGCGAAACATTTTTTTTAGAATTTTTGCCATCACGCATCAACCACTGAACGGATTACGATGAAACTTTTTTTGTTTGATATAGAGACTTAAATACCTCGGGAACCTGAAATAAACCTAAAAAAAAAACAAATAAGGCAAAGACTAGTATTAAATAATAATGATAATTTGTTTCAGAAAAAATCATATGAACTGGAGTCACTCAAATGGCGATACCAGATTGCGTGTGACATAAGCAGCGGTCAGTTTAGCGTCGACATAGATATCGTGAAGGAATAATTATGGTATATTTAATCATCTATTACGTAAAGACTATTAAATAGATTTTCGTAATTAATTCGTGTTAATTTTATTTCATGAACCCTTCTGAATTGAATTTATAATTATATTTATTAATATGGAGGGTTAATCGGGAATACAGAAGCGTCGCAATCTCCAAGGAAAAGGATAGGAGGTGGATAGGAAGGATAACAAGGAGAGCATAGGGTGGGGGTTTGGGCCTCCGGTGCTCTCACTCACCATACGAAACACAATGATAGGCGCAGCTATCGTTGTTACACGCTGATATTATGTGAGAGGGTGGTACTTCCCCGATCGAGCCGGCCCATTCGTACTGGGATAAGCAACGCTAGTGGTAGTAGTGTTTATCCTGCTTAAAATTTTATTTATCTGTATATCAAATTTGGGACAAATAGCCATCCAGCCAGGAGCTTTCTTCTATCTAAATTTTATCCAAATCCGCTCAGTCCTTTAGACGTGATGGATGGTCAAACATCTTAACATCTTCACAAATTTTTACATTTATAATTGTGTTCCTGGTAAACTGCGTGGCAGGATACTCTCGTGCAGATACCAGTCTTCCACAAAGGCTCTTCATTCAAATTAATGTTACTCTGCTACTTAGTTGTTAAGGTACCTTTGTGGAAGAAAATAAATATAAAATATTCCATCCATCCATCAGCCTTTATCGTCCACTGCTGGACATAGGCCTCCCCAAGAGAACGCGACAACGAGCGGTCCCTTCATGGGGGATAATGCCGTAATCGCCACGCTTGGCAGGCGGGTTGGCGATCGCAGTGGATGTTGTTAACACTCGAGGGAGTGCTGCTGCCCATTCCCCTGGTAATCCTTCAGTCGGCTCTTACGACTTCCGTGGGTAGAAGGGGGTGGGACAATTCTAAAGCCGGCTCCACACAGCCAATATTATTGAAGTGAATACTTCTTTAGGCGCGCTGAGCACTTTTTGGGTGAACAAAAATCATGGAACTCGCGTCATCGCCACCGAACGCTCCGATCATCTTTTGGCGCGTTGAGTACTTTTTGGATGAACAAAAATCATGGAACTCCGAACGCTTCGATAGCAGTGAAAACTAAATAACTTGTGAATTGTATCTTATTCTTATTATTATTTTTGAATTATTTTTGGTTCGTTCTTAAGTTACTTAGTTTTCACTTCTATCGGCAGTCCCCAAAGATTGCCCCGCATGTTTTTTTATATTATTGAAAAAATAATGAGGGCCTCATGGCGTACTCGGTAGTGTAACTGACTTCCGTGCACGAGGTCGTGGGTTCGATTCCCACTCGGGACAATTCTTTGTGTGATGAACACAGATATTTGTACTGCGTCTGGGTGTTTTCTATCTATTATATGTATGTATTTACAAAAAAAAGTAATATATGTATTATATCCGTAATCTGGTACCCATAGCACAAGCGTTAAGCTTAGTTTGGGACTAGAGGACGTTGTGTGAAATGTCCGTGAATATTTATTATATTATTTATAGGTGATGTCATTGTGTAATCTTGTGTGGTGACAACACAGAGTGAATAAAATACAACTTTGATGCAATGTGACTATTTAGAAATACGCTGTAACTATTTTCAACTATAAATTGTAAAGTAATATTTATAGTGCCTACTCGTAATTAGTAATATTACTTGCCGTTACAAACTTTCAATGGGAATACAGTGTGCGTAGGGTCAGTTAAGAGAATTAATAGCCTTTAGGGGTCAGAGGTCAGATAATAACTGCAATTATAGCCAGAGAGTATTTGTGAGGCTTTCACTAAAGGTTTTGTTTTGGAGTTCCTAGTGATAATTTAATAAATGTTCTTCTCACATTATGATATCTATCCTTTAAGAGGTTAATAAATAAATAAGTAGGTAAGCAGAGATGTAATTGTTTTATATGCGAGTGACAGGCATACGGCCCACCTGATGGTAAGCGTTTACCGTAGCCTATAGACGCTAGCAACACAAGAGGCAACAAGCATCGCTCTGACGGCGTTCGGCAGCGGTCCCCCCCTATTGCCGCGACGAGTTCACGGCGCTGCTCGGCCCAAGCCGGGCACGACTCGAGCGTGTGCTGCACCGTGTCCTCGTCCCAGCCGTAATGGTGACAGCCCGGAGTCGCTTCCCTCCTTGCGACTATGTGCAGATATCTGCCGAAGCAACCGTACCCCGACAGCACCTGCACTAGTCGGAAGGTAAGGACTCCGTCCCGTCGCCCCACCCACTCCTCCAGCACCGGCTGGAGCGCCCCTACGGTCCAAAGACCGGCCCGGGGCGCCTCCAAACGTGCCCTCCATCTGGCCATGGCAGCTCGGCGGTCGTCGCCCTGCCACCTGGCCACCTCCCTGGGTAGGGGGCGTCTGCCCCCCTCCCGCTCTTGTGACGGCCGCCGATACACCTCGGCGAGCACCTGCGCCTCCAAATCCCACGGGGGGATTCCGGGCAACGCGCAGGCCGCCTCCATCGACACCGTGCGGTATCCACGTATGACCCTGGACGCAACCCTCTGTGGTCTCCACAGAAGAGCCCTGTTCGGTGCGTCCAGGGACCTCACCCACACGGGTGCTCCGTACAACGCCATCGACCGGACCACCCCCGCGTAAAGCCGTCGGCACGCATTGTTAGAACCGCCCATATTCAGCATGAGCCGTGCAAGGGCGGACGCTGCGCCGACGAGCCTCGGGAACAGTTGGCGGAAGTGCTCGCGAAAGCGCCACCGCCCGTCCAGTACCAGGCCCAGATACTTAATCTGGGCCTGCACCCCAATCTGGATCCCGTCTACTGTGATTCAGGCGCCAGCAGGTGGCCAACGTCGGGGCCCATGGAAAGGTGACCAGAAACGCCGCTTCCTCGAAGTTTCCACCCCGGGCCACGACCAGCGTGTCATCCGCATAGCAGATGACCGCCAGCCCGGGGCGGGAGCTGACAGCGCAACACCCAGTTGCAACCGATGTCCCACATGAGCGGCCCAGGACCGAACCCTGTGGGACACCGCACGACATGGGTCTCCTCACAACGTCCCCTATGCGGCTCTCATAGACGACCCTCTAGATACTGCGCCACCAGCTGCCCCAGGTATACAGGCAACCCATGATACCGGAGCGGCGTCGACAAATCCTATATAGGAAAGAGATAGGGTTTAGGAAATGGCGACGAGGAATAATAAGAAGATGAAAAGGACCTCAAGGAGAGGATAGAATACCTAATAAGGAGAAGATATGAAGAGACTTTTATCTGTGTGATGACGGACTAAGAATACAAGTCTATATATAATCTCGAAATTAAATTTAAAGTCTACATTTTTATTATTACACAGCATCATATAGCATCACGCCAGTATTTCTCGAATGGGTAGGCAAAGCCGTGTTACACACCCACGGTTCGCCAGCTATATTTATGAGTAAGTTCCACGTAATAGGGGGCGAGCCTATTGACGTCTACCGGGTACATTTCCAAACTCCGGGCTGCTACTCAGAATTTTTCTTTTTAAGAAAAACTCAATAACACTGCCTGACCCGGGGAACGAACTCGAGACCTCATGATCAGCAGTCACACAACCGCTGCACCAGAGAGGTAGTTATATCTATGATTAGGTTCATTATAAAGTAAAACTACTTTAAAGGAATTTATCGCGTTGACCTACTGGATTTTCTACTATCCCGACGAACTGCAACTTCTGAAACTGCAACACCTACCCGTGACCGTAAATAACGCGCGGTATATTCCGTAAACGTAGTTTTATTTTTACAGAAGATCGGCGTGAAACAACAGCAGGCCTGTACCTATTTATGTTTCGTTTGGTGTTTATTACCCTTCCTTTCCACCTCCTATCCCTTTCCTTGTAGTTAGCGAGGCGCGATTGATGCTTCCGATGTTGCTAGTGTCTATAGGCTACGGTAACCTCTTACCATTAGGCTGTTTATTTGCCACCCGTGTAGTATAAAAAGAAAACTAGATGTTGCGGGACGTCTACCACATGTGAAAACATCGAAATTATTTGTAGAAATAAAATGATCATAACTTGACAAAGTACTCGTCAAGACAAATCAAACGATTCCAAACTCGATGGGGTTGCGCCGTTTCATTACAGAGTTACTGTGGCCACCTTCCAGCTCCATCGTTAGACCCTGAATACCATCTAGAGACAAAGTACTCGTCAAGACGAATCATACAAGCTCAAACTCGATGGGGTTATGTCGTTTTATAATGGAGTTCCTATGTCCACCTTCCAGGTTCATCATCAGATCAGCTCTATGTCATCATAATATTGCATTGTTACGCGTTATACATATGCGTGTAAAATTTCAGCTCAATCGGAAACCGGGAAGTGTGTCAAATCTAACTTGCAAGATTTGAACGGGACAATTAAAATAAAAGCGTCGCCGCGCTAACAGCCGATTTTACCCTCCCTCCGCATTAGAAGTTTCACATCAAAAAATACAAATAGTCTTTGCGTATTATTAATATCAGTTGAGATGTAAATAATTAATATGAAGATAACGGGTTGGGTTTTAGATGAACAACATTAATTTTATAATAATGTTGTTGACAGTTTTATGCCTTATTAAGTAGGTTAGATGTTATGGGTGTTTATGTGACATTTATTTTATTGACTTTAAACTTATATGTAGGTAGGTAGTACCGTATCTATTATTTAACCGCCTTGCTAGAATGAACCTATAAACATAGTAGAAATATTGTCTAACCGTTAATTCAAACAAAAACATGCACTCAAGCACACAAATACAAACAAAATCATTTACCATAGTGTGGTTTCAAATTACCCCAAACGATCCAACAATCTAGATACCCGGTAGCGTGTCAAAGCCAAGTTCAAGCTAAAGAATTGGCGAGCAGTACCGTGTGTCATATTACACGAACCATTTGGAGCCACTTTTGAACCCCTCATAATTCAAAAACTATTTCAAATAAACATGTCAAATTTGGCCATTAAGGCTACCGCATGTCTAGATCTGCTATGGACCTACGAATCTGTAAGGGTAAAATGATCCAAATCCCTACGTGGATATAATGAATATTATGAACAATATGGACTATAAATGCCAGTAGCGTCATCGCTGTTAACCTACCTATTATATTTATGAATAGAAATAATATCTGGCCGGTGCAATTAAATATATAGCTCATTTACCTAACAAAAATGGACGTCGGGTCTAGTACAAAATTCACGAAAAAAGTCTCTAGGTACATTATATTAATACATACGAACTTCAACATTCTAATTTGAAACCTTGTCCCATTATAATAGTGTTGAGTTTTCTTTGCAATAATTTATTAGCTTATAGCTTCTACCAATAAGCCGCATCATGATCAAATTATGCAGCTTCTAGTGAGTTGACGATTTATTTTTACAAATATTCAAAATTTAAAATTTTGTTTTTAACCAAAATAATAGATACTTGCAAATGATAAAACAATAGTCTACTTACTAAAAATGAAAATATGATACATCATCTCCTTTTTTCACTTTATTTGAGTAGTTTTTACACGTTTTCACAATACAATACGGCAACAATATAATATTGAACGTATAGTCAAGTTGGTTGACCAAACGAAGACTGACGTATAATTGTATATCTTTTGGCATTTTGTATTTCTTTTGGTTCGGACACTTGAGCGCGGACACGAGGTCCATTTGTTGATAGGTCAATGATAGGTACAGGTAGTAGTTCAATTTCAAGAGAGGCTTAGGCTTGCACCGTACCTACTATGTGCACTAAATACAGCGGATATCTTTATCCATCAATCAAATACCTCGAGACGAGAGCCAAACTGACTAGCCAAGCAATATTTTCTTAAACAAATCGCTGGCCTTCTCTTTTATGGTAATGACGCTGTCGGCTATGCCTTAATCTTTAGTGTTTCTGACATAAATCTCCTCATAATGGACTATTAGGCGACTGTAGTCACCATTGTTAGTTCTGATGAAAATGAATATTCTCTCGGAGCCATTACTAAGACAAGTAAACAAGCCAGAGGTACTGAACATCCCAGATAGAGCTATGTTTTCATCACTGACTATATGCAACATACTATGTTGCATCATTTTGGTACAGACACTTGGATAGGTTTGCGTGCGATTTTATTATTCCTTTCATATGTCTCATACGATTATTTTGGCGGCAAAAACACTATCGTTTCGGCTATGTAATGTTTCACGTAATGAAGTAGCGTCTTTATAGAAGATTTTATCAAACTTCTCTCGCTTGATCAGTATCCTCACTATAGTGATCTTAGGCAAGCCTTTGTAATTTCTTTGGACAGAAATTGCTTGCAGATAAAATTCGGTCGGTGCGCATTTAATAGGACATTTTATTGGACGAAAATTAAATACTTAATGCATATTCCTAACAAGTAATCCGGGACAACGAGTGAGTATCTTCACCCACTAAAATAAATCACCACGCATCGTCTTTCAGCTTGTATTCGTGGACCACTGGAACTATTATTTCTTTAGTTGTTTTTGCACGCCTAAGTT
This sequence comes from Leucoma salicis, assembly GCA_948253155.1. NCBI lineage: Eukaryota > Metazoa > Arthropoda > Insecta > Lepidoptera > Erebidae > Leucoma > Leucoma salicis. The sequence continues at coordinate 19,583,765 of OX411818.1, forward strand.
GCCTGTAAGCGAAGCGTTGAGGTGTGTACTATTCTCGTTTCACGAAGAAAAACTGATTTTTCTAACTTAAATTATGTATCTATTTATCATATTATATTGCGCTTGTAAAATAATATATACACACACATATCAAGGAAAAACACTATTTTTAACACTCATGATATTTTTGATGTCATTTTTTAGGGTTCCATACCCGAAGGGTCAAAACGGGACCCTATTACTAAGACTTCGCTGTCTGTCTGTCCGTCCGTCTGTCGCCAGGCTGTATCTCAAGAACGACGATAGTTAGACAGTTGAAATTTTCACAAATGATGTATTTCTGTTGCCGTTATAACAACAAATACTAAAAACAAAAAAATAATAATATTTAAGGGGGGTTCCCATACAACGTTTGTCTGTCCGTCCATCTGTCGCCAGGCTGTATCTCAAGAACGGCGATAGCTAGACAGTTGAAATTTTCACAAATGATGTATTTCTGTTGCCGCTATAACAACAAATACTAAAAACAAAAAAAAATAATATTTAAGGGGGGCTCCCATACAACGTCTGTCTGTCCGTCCATCTGTCGCCAGGCTGTATCTCAAGAACGGCGATAGCTAGACAGTTGAAATTTTCACAAATGATGTATTTCTGTTGCCGCTATAACAACAAATACTAAAAATAAAATAAAAAAATATTTAAGGGGGGCTCACATACAACGGCAACAGTTAAACGCTTGAAATATTCACAGAATATTTAGTTAAATATTCTCTTTAAAAAAAATAATTAAATTAAAATAAAACAAATATTTAAGGGGGGCTTCCATACACAAACGTGTTTCTTTACTCGTTGCGCACCTAAGTCTAAGTTGAAAACCACGAAATGAGTCAAATTTTACTTGCAAAATTTGGTAACAGCCAAACACCAGGGTTACAGAGAGTTACAAATAGTGTAATGTTGTTTACCTAGTCAATGGTACGGAACCCTTCGGCCGCGAGTCCGACTCGCACTTGGCCGGTTTTGTTATTTAAACTAGGTAGTTAAAAAACTGTTTGAAAAACTGCCTTGGACGTTCGTTTGTAGTAGTTACAGGGCCGGATTTAAACTTAAGGCCGACCCTGGGCACCGGAAAAAAATCCACCCCAATACTGGAATTTTACTTAAACTTAGTTTATATATTTTATTTTTCATCAACATTTTCATGTGAAACATCTAATGCAGAGGGAGGGTAAAATCGGCTGTTAGCGTGGCGACGCTTTTATTTTACTTGTCCCGTTCAAATCATGAAAGTTAAATTGACACACTTCCCGGTTTCCGATTGAGCTGAAATTTTACACGCTTATGTATATCGCGTGACAATGCAATATTATCATGACATGGAGCTGATCTGATGATGGAGCTGGAAGGTTGACATAGGAACTCTATAATGAAACGGCACAACCCCATCGAGTTCGGGCTCATATGATTCATCTTGACAAGTACTTTGTCTCTAGGTGCTGTCCAGGGTCTGATGATGAAGCTGGAAGGTGGCCACAGTAACTCTATAATGAAACGACGCAACCCCATCGAGTTTGGACTCGTTTGATTCATCTTGATGAGTATTTTGTCTTTAAATGGTATCCAGGGTCTGATGAAAGAGCTGGAAGGTGGCCATGCGAAACTCTGTAATTAAATGGTGCAACTCCATCGAGTTAGGGCTCGTGTAAAATGTCTTGACTAGTACTCTAGTCCTAGATGATATCCAGGGTCTAGTGGTGAAGCTGGAAGCTGGCTACAGTATCTCTATAATGAATGTTTGATTCGTTTTGACGAGTACTTTGTCTCTAGATGGTATCCAAGGTCTGATGATGGAGCTGGAATGTGGCCACAATAACTCTGTAATAAAACAACGCAACCCTATCGAGCTTATACTCGTTTGATTCGTCTTGAGGAGTACTTTATCAAGTTATGATCATTTTATTTCTACAAAATAATTTCCGTTTCACATCTGGTAGACGTCCCATGACGTTTAGTTTTTTTTTTAAATTCATTGATTGATTAAAGTTTTGAAAAATGCAAAAAATGATACCGAATTATTTTCAATTTTTCAAAAAAAAAAACTACCTTTTTAAATTTCGTTAATTCCAGAAAATAGAAATATTTATTATTATTTCAAATCTCCAAGGAAATAAATTGCTTAAATCATTTTGATTATTAATTTTTACCAAAAATGCCAAAATTATAATTCACAAATAATGGATGAATTGAATTTTTTGAATTATCAATTAAACAGAAAATTATTAATTAACCCTTAATTGGGCACGTGGAGTGTCGTACACCCCTTTTTTTTAGGTGGGAAAAATGTCCTACCGCGCACCCCACTTCCCGGGGAGACAACGGGGTAGTGTGGGGCTCTCACCCACTAAAAACCCACCGTGCGCCCCCACCCGTCCTACCGCGTCGTATCGACCGCGATCCGCAGGCGGCAGCCCCTTCGGGCACCCTCTCTTGTGCGACGTCCCGCGCACGCGGGCGTCACACCTTCGCGGTAGGCTTCCGCGGACGGCAGGGCAATCCCCCACCCCACCGTCCGCAGCCTCGGCTAGGGCGGCATCAGGTGCAGGTAAGCGCGCCGGCAGCGAATCGGGTCCGCGAAGGAGGATTCCTCCCGGGTCCACTCCGCCGCCTCCTTCCGCGCCGCCTCCTGGTCTTCTAGGTCGCTTCCTAAGCACGTTTGACGCTTACAATTTAGTCGCGAACGGTGTTAGATCGTGATCGTGGTTAGGCTTAGAGAGCATGTTTGGGGTGCACGACACCCCAGGTGACTGTTTGTGTAGACTAAATTTCCCGATAGGTGAATAATATTAATTTATGGTCTAAAACAAAGACTGCATGGACAAATTATTTGTGAAAGTGGAAAAAGAGAGCTTTACTGCGAGCAGGATCCAAACCTGCATTCCATCCAATCCGGGGAAGTGCTCTGAACCGCTAAGCTATCGCAGTCACCTAATAGTGACACCCAATCTCCACTTCACATTTGTTTTAGATGTCTTTAAAATTGAATGCTCTAAGTGTCTAAACACGTGTGTAATGATCATATGATCATAGTCTGCCAAAATTTTAACGTTTTACGTTGACTAGAATTAATCTAAACCAGTATTTATAAAAATTATTCTTTATTACTTAAAAATATATTAATTATATTAAAAATGGGTTTAAATGTTGATCAATATGCAATTCAAATATTTTCATTGATTGAAGTCTAATTTTGCATTGATTTCTGATTTTATTTTAATAAACTAGTTGTGGGGTGCTACACGTCCCACGCGACCACTTATGCTACTTTTAAGGCGCGCCCAATTAACAGTTAATAGAATTAATTAATTATATTGAGTAATCTTGATAAGACTAAAAAAATTTTTTTTCACTCAACATTTTGCCGCCCTAAAAAATTTGCCGCCCTGGGCACTTATCCCGACTGCCCCTAGTGTAAATCCACCGCTGTGTAGGTAATGTATGTTAACACGATAACGACCAAAATACTTTACTAATCGAGTCTTTTTTTTTCTTTTACTAATTAGTATGATCACGAATAGAGCTCTATTACTTTTCACGGCCTGGTTCGATGTGGTTTAATTGTTATTAAATAAACAAATAAATTGTGAATATTTACGATCGACTCTAAAACCAGCGCTACGCTATACCTTATTTCGTGAGAATAACTTGAACTATTTCTATAGACCAATATAGAATAGTATCACGCGTGTATTCCCCGAAGGGGTAGGCAGAGGTGTATTACACACCCACGACTCGCCATGTTTAATCCTACGTAATAGGGGGCGAGTCTATTGACGTCTACCGGGCACATTTCCAAACTACAGGCTGCTACTGAGAATTTTTCTTTTTAGGAAAAAGCTCAATAACATTGCCCGACCCGGGGATCGAACCCGAGACCTCACGATTAGCAGTCGCATACACTACCGCTACACCACCGAGGCAGTTAGAAAGAAGTACTTCTTAAAATTAGCGCTAGATGGCGTATAAGACATGAAAACCTCATTAGAAGTTTTTGAAATTAGCGCTATCTATGTAATTTATTGAAAACTACTTAGTAAGACCAATACATTATTAGTTACTTATCAAATAATCAATTTTATTGTGAAAAGTGAAGATTATGAGGCATGCACTTTTGGATTTTCCAAAGTATAGTATTTTAATAGTTCCCGTTATATTCTTGTAACAAATGACACAGCTTTTCATTAACGCACCAACTTCGGTTACAGCACAAAATAGGAATAACATAAACAAAAAGTTTTCTGCGAATTGAATAACAATCTTTCCACGATCATCTGTGACTTAGGACTCAGAGCCTTATTCAGCCTTAAGCCATGTGCTTGAATGCGTTAATAGCTGCAATTTGTCATGGAATAGGTACTACATTGTTAGTTTTTCCGGCTGTACTTATGCGGGTTGAGTGCAAGGCGTTAAGGAGCATACGGTACATGTGATAGCCGTGGTACTGAATAATGCAAAATGCGCAGGCGATGGTAGAATATCGATGTGGATGCGACAGGTTGCGCATGCGATCGGTGCCGTTACGTGTTTCTGTAACTTGCCAGATGTTGAACAATACTGGCTACTAATAGCCTTGTTATTTGGTGTTTGATTTTAACACTTCCTAAGTATTATAAAGCTGTAACAGAGCTGTGTTTGTACATTTAAAATATTTGAGAAAAAATTACTGTATTAGGCTATATAAGCCTGAGCATAAAACATTTTTTTAGATGTTTTTGCCAGTTTTTCTGTTTGTTCGTTCGCGCATCAAGCAAAAGCTACTGAACGGATTTTGATCCAATTTTTCTTTATTTGATAGCTATTGATTAGACTTAAAACCTGGTGCATTTATCTCGCTACTATTTCGGGAAGCTAAGATAGGTACTGTACCTAACCTAAAAACTTGCTTTTGGTTGCGACGGAGCCGCGGGCAATGGCTAGTGTAACTATATTTATATATTTTTTATATAATGTTTTTATTTTTAACTGTTGATAAATTAACAGTTTTGATCTATATTTTTTAGCATTTGACATGCTCCGCCACTTTTTAAAGTACAAATCATTTGTGAATAGGTAAGGGAAAAAATATATAGTATGAATTTCAATTGCAAAATTAAACTTACTATAGTGGTTTAATGAATGTAAATGCTTTCCGATAGATGGCGTGGGTCATAAAGACAAATGTGATAAGGAGGTTGGGATGATCGAATGATCTGTACGATAGCTCAGTGGCTTAGAGCACTTCCCCGGATTGGAAAAGACGCGGGTTCGTTTCCCGCTCGTACAAAAAATATCTTTTTCTTTATTCACAAATAATTTGTACTTTATCAACAGTTTTGAGCAAACAATACTAAGTCTGATTCTTGATCTTGCTTCATGTAGTCTTGTATTTTCGTTACTAATTTTTTTTATGTTAATCAAATACTCTTATTTAATAATAAGTAGATACCTACATGTTTATTAGTACCACGAGTTGTTCGTGTTATATTTTGTGTCGTTTCAATAAACGATTTTTTTTGAATGCAATCATTCAAAAAGAAAACGGCACATGAATATTTAAGTAATTCATCACTTGGATAGTGTTGGAAAATGTAAAATTTTGGACAGGTGTACTTTGTCACAAGTCTTTGGTAAGCCCAGGGATTGCTATGGTAAAGCTATCTACTTTGATCCTCAGTCTTAGCTCAGGTCAAAATATTATAGTTTGTGTCCGTAATTGTGTGTTTGCAGTGATAGTTTAGTGGTAAGACCAGGGACCAAGCTATCTACTTTGATCCTCAGTCTTAGCTCAGGTCAAAATATTATAGTTTGTGTCCGTAATTGTGTGTTTGCAGTGATAGTTTAGTGGTAAGACCAGGGATTGCTATGGTAAAGGTATCTACTTTGATCCTCAGTCTTAGCTCAGGTCAAAATATTATAGTTTGTGTCCGTAATTGTGTGTTTGCATATTTAGATATTATTATATATATTTTTAGCATTTGACATGCTTAGCAACATAAATTAAACACAAAGTGAAAAATGTGAAATCGAAAATAACAGTCACGAGCAGGATTCGAACCTGCATCTCCGTGATACCGTCCAGATGCTTTGCCAGTCTTAGCTCAGGTCAAAATATTATAGTTTGTGTCCGTAACTGTGTGTTTGCAGTGATAGTTTAGTGGTAAGACCAGGGATTGCTATGGTAAAGGTATTTACTTTGAACCTCAGTCTTAGCTCAGGTCAAAACATTACAAAGCAGTTGAAATTTCAAAATTATGTGTTCATTTGCTTTTAAATTATCACCGGCGCATGTGTAGAATACTTATATTGCTGAGAGATATTCCCGACGGCTTGTGAAGTCTGCCAACCAGCATTCGACTAGCGTCACCACCTAAAATGCTCTTATCTGCGACTGCCTCTGTTGGTTACCGGTCTCCATCGTACTTTAATAGGTTGTAAAATAAATGCTTTATTTCTAAATTCTTCCGCAATGAAGGTTATTCTATAATGCAAGTTGTTGTTAGTTTAAGGACTTTAAGGTAGACACTCTGCAGAGCGTGGCGGTACTGAAATGACCCCAGTGTAACCATCTTGTATTGTATTTCTGTTATTTAGTATTTGTCTATTGATATACAAACCTGTATACTTGTATCATACTATTAACATTTTTTTTTGTAGTAATTACTTTGGTTTTTGTTCTATTTTGTACACTTTTTATCATTCAAGTACCATTGTTATCGTATACACTAATACACCTCAAGTGTCGAAAGGACATTGTTGAAAATCAGCATCGCTATGATCACAAAGCAACATTAGCTGAGCAATTCATCCTCTTTCTACATTAGAATGTAAATTGTGCTTTGTACTTACCGCTTTATTTATGTATGTAGAAATATAAATACTTTTCATTACTCATACTCTGAAAGTAGGCCTGAAGTTGCCCGAGGAGCGGGTTGAAAGTAATACTTTTCAGCCCTAGGGAGAATTACTTTCAACTGACAGCTGAGTAATTATAAAAGAAACAGTTCTATTTTCTGTACAACCAGTCAATTACAGCGCGATGTAAAATTGAAATAACATAAAGTTAAGTATTTATTAAAGAATTTGTTTTGTTTTTTATATGACTTTATTTTAATATAGTTGCAACTATATATATCTTTAAAATAACGAAGATTTATATTTTTTCAATGATTAAAATGAAAAATGATGGCTGAATAACTGACAGGCCACACAAAAAAAAACAATATCGGTGGGAAAACGACGATTCCAAATTCAATTTTTTAGTCTCCCATTTTTTCTTTAGTTAATCATGATTTTTATTTTTAGTTTCCTCGTATTCGTAATGAAAAGCACAGTTTACCTCGGGATAAAGACTAAATAAGTCTTTATCTGTTGCTTTCATCCCTAGGGTAATAATGTACTATTCTTTCTTTGTCTATAAATGGGGAACTCTTCATTTATCCGAATTCCTCACCACCTTCGAGCCACATGGACTTGATCATCATTTTAAATCAGAACCTTGACAATAAGTGTTCAATAAAATTGCCATCACAACGCATGGACGTTGCTCTCGGCCCCCCGATGGTCGGATCCCTTAACGAGTACCACACACTAACGGGACTTTAATGCAGACTACGTACAATGATATAGCGTTTATTCAATTGTCTTTTTACTGGTGACCATTACTCAACAGGGAGTCGTCCAGCCGGGCGATTGATAAAAAAATCCCTTTGTGTAGTTGCAACTAATTCTCATTTATATTTAAGTAAGTTTTATATTATGATTACTTAACTGTAGTTTCTGAGTTTGATTGTTGACTGAGAATAGAAAGTATCACCAGCGCATTCCAAATGTGTCAAGACCTTCAACTCATAATCCCTTGCCTAAGGTATTTTAGGATAATAACGCCCTATAATTATTACGGAGGACTATTTTATTAAACACTAGGGACTCGGCCCGGCTTCGCACGGGGCCACGTGCTAATAACATACATGTATTATACGAAGAAATTATCTAACTAATAGCGAAAAACGAATCAAAATCAGTTGCGTAATTTTGGAGGGGTTAGCAGATATACAGACAGACGCGGAAAGCGACTTTGATTTATATTATGTGAGGATGCCAAAGTTATATACATATAAACGAAATTCTAGATATTTCTAACCTTTGCTTTAATTTTCCATTGACATAAATACTTATATATTTAGATATTTTATATATATTTTTAGCATTTGGCATGCTTAGCACTATACATTAAACACAAAGTGAAAAATGTGTAATCGAAAATGGCGTCACCCAAAGACGTTAAGTATGATGTGTTATCGAAATTAGCAGTCAGGAGCAATTGTCAGGATGGCTGAATTGGTAAAGCATCTGGACGGTATCCAGAAGATGCAGGTTCGAATCCTGCTCCTGACTGTTATTTTCGATTTCACATTTTTCACTTTGTGTTTAATAAATACTTATACTTAAAACTATAAAGTATAATAACTATCGTTTGATCTTCGCAAAATAAGAATATGTACTAGTATTTGTTGAGAGGACCAGCATTAATGGTAGGTTCCTGGCATCCAATGACCACACGGGCCTGTTTATGACGAAAATTTAGCAAACAAAAATACTGTGAGAATTCTTTTTTATTGCTAATGATGGCAGACGAGCCACGTCCCACCTGATGGTAATTGGTCACCGCCGCTCATGGACTCAACTATACCGAGAGTATTGTCAAGCCCGCACCTTTTCATTTCTCAGTTAGGATTTGAAAGACTAAACGGCTATCTTCTGCTATAGTCAAAACACACTGACGTGCTTCATGCACGGTCGGATACACACGATCTTCCGTGATCACTTATTGAGCGGCAAGCCTTCAAGATGGATGTGGAGTTTATAGCTGCAGCTACCATTAATTTAATTTCAGTATACAATCATTTTAGAAATGTAGCTGAACGAAATGTTGTGAAAAAAAATGGAAGAAGAAAAGTTGGTGACTGAGCTACCCTATTTTTATCTTTGTGATGTTATGTTTGGGACTCCATATTGGTGGTTCTGATACAGTTTTATGAAATTGAATGTTTCTTCATTTAACCATCCAGTAGCCATTGTTTCGCACACGCGAATATATATTTTTTTTATTTATATTTTTTTTTATTGCATACGGTGGTAGTCAAGTAGTCGTAAGTGGTAACCGTCGCTCATGGACTCAACTATACCAAGAGTATTGTCAAACCGCTGCTCACCATTTAATTTCACAAATATGAAATGAAAGAATTAACGGCCATCTCCTGCTACAACCAAAACAACGATGTGCTTCATGGCCGGTCACACGGGAGATGGTGGTACCAACCCGCTCGGGCCTGATAGCAAGTGATAACCCCCACTTGGTACTTGGGTACCAGTAATGCAAAGGGTGATAATTGCTTACTTCCATTAGTCGCCTCGTACGACACCCGTAGGAAAGAATGGGGTGGTGACACATGTATTCTTAGGCCATCCACTACACGGAATGAATGATCGGCGATCGTGTGGGGCGATCGTGTGGGCACGCGCATTCTCTTTGATGCGTACCCGAAAAATCTACAAGTCATCGATCGCCGCGATTAAGGATGATGATCGGCGACTACAGACGAGTAGCTACCACACGATCGTGCTCGCCTGTAATCGTTTATGATCGCTGATTGTGAGGAGGAGCCATTGGTACCCACCAATGGCTCCTGATAGTCCTTTTTATGACAAGTGGCAAATTGTTGTCTCGGCTTACCTCTCCACGAAACAGGCGAGTTTATGTATATAAGTTTTGAAATAAAACTAAGTTTACGGGATCTATCGCGTTTACTTGATTTTCTACCCCCCGACGTTTCGAATACTTTACAGCATTCATGATCACGGGTGGACTTAGATGGTAGACGTCCATCAAGGCTGATATGTTGTTTCAACGGTTGGGATAGTAGAAAATCAAGTAAACGCGATAGATTCCGTAAACGTAGTTTTATTTCAAAATGTGTAACATTCGCGTAAATATCAGAAAGTATTGTATATAAGTATTTTTTTATTTTTATTACTTTTTCTAGTAACTATTTGTAGTATGAAATTTAAACCTATAAATTTTATCTCACTGTACCTATAACAATAACTTATGCATTTGATATCAACAGATAACAATCAATCGTATAGAATCACATGTAACAGCGCTAAGTTCAGTTGCTCAACATGAGGACCCGTTAGCTGTACACCACGACAATGCCTTGTGAGGTACTTACCTTACTTGTGACGTGCTTTGGCGTGCTCCGATTAACCTTTGCCGCCGCCTCGGGCGGAACGACCTTATTCCATGTATGAGATTATAAATTGAATATCTGTTTTGCCGTACGTACATTGTTAAATAAACTTAGTTGCGTAACATATGAATTAGTGGTTTAAGTGACAACTTCTCGCGCCGAGTATCGTGGGATCGATCCCTCGATCCCACGCAGAATAAACATTTTGCACAAGCAGTTCTTTTGAGTGTGGGTGAATTCTGAGTTTATACAGTATTTCATCAGTTATTTTAGAGCGAAAGAGTGTTTTTTTTTTAAACAACAGGCAGTTGTTTTATGAATTATGTAGGTACAGAAAATGGTCGTAACCTTTAAACATTAGGTAAGCCCTTATCGGCGCGTTTGACAAATCGCTTCATCGACTCGCTACAATATTATTATAATTAAAATGGTTATACATACCTTTTTTTTGTTAAGGCGGGAAAAAATGTACCTAACCGCACACCCCATCGTTCGGGGCAACGAACAGGTTAGTGTGGGGCCTTCACCCACTAAAGAAACCCGCCGTGTGCCATCTCTCCGCCTTTATTGGCGGGCCACTGGAACTATGTTACATTCCTTCGGTGGTACATGGTTATACATACCTACTTACTACTTCGTCGGCGTCGAATTTAGCTATGTTATTTTTGGTGCGGTATAAGAATAAAAGTAGTCCAAGTTACTCCTTATAACACTTGCTATTTGCATGTAAAGGTACCGTCAAAATCGGTACAGCCGTTCCAGAGATTAGCCGGAACAAACAGTCAAACAACAACATTAATCATTAAACATTTTGTTATAGGCTTTTTTCGTATGCATTTAGTAAGAAAGCTGTTATTTAGACATTACAAATAGACACTTTAATTAATTATCGTGTGTCGTGTTTGTTCTCTCTTTTTGCATTATCGGAACACTGGTATATACTGTTTAATATTTCTTCAGCGTTGTTTACGTTAACGAGTCCTTTTTTTTGTTTAGGCGGGAAAAAATGTACCTAACTGCACACCCCGTCGTTCGGGGCAACGAACGAGTGTGGGGCCCGCAACCACTAAAGAAACCCGCCGTGTGCCGTCTCTCCGCCTGTGTTGACGGACCACTGGTACTGTGTTGGATCACTTCAGTGGCCCGCCGGCGGCTTACCCTTTCAGTTACCCTCTAGCGTTAACGAGTCCTGAAGGATTGAAAAATCTATACATCACTATATCTTGATGGGGGCAAAAGCCATTTTTAATTAGTACTTTACAAGTCAGATCCGTTTCCCAAATTAGAGCGAAAGATGTTTCATGAGCAAAAACAACTATAGTTATTTTGTATAACAAATACTTAACTGTAGCTCAATGATTATTACAAACCTTTTAAGTACAGTCCCAGTTTGAACAATATTTGTCATTATTTCATAATACTCTTCTAATACGGTATTAAGGCATTAACTACTCATAATTATGCAGAAATCGTGACAGTTTATTCAAATCGTAATACCGATTCTGCCGATATGTCGGCGAAATGATAATGTTTACCAAATTGAGTTTTACAATACCTTTGTCATAATCTCACGAAGCCAATACGGTTGCACACGATTGGCAACATAATATATCTATGATTATTCCATTGAAAACATAGATTTACGAAAAACTAATATCGCCTCCTTACAAACCAACAGGTTTCCTCGGGTAAACTGTCACATATTTAAAAAAAAAAATCTATTCTATCCTAATTCTATCTTAAAAATAAAAACGCTATAGTTCGGATTCGCCCAAACTCGAATATATACAAGAATATCTATACAGAGAATAATCTATTCCACGATTTTATCCTCTAGATAATCAACAGTCTTTTTTCACGCAATCTGACGAATAGGCTATACTTGGAATAGCTATTCGCGATTAGCGAAGTCAATGTAATACCCGGCAAAAATAAATTTGCTACAAACAGGACGGTGTATAGTTTAACTCATCTCAACTCTTATTTGTCGTATTATAGCGTGGGAACGTAACTGTCACTGTATAGTTTAAAAGTTTCAAATTAAAATGACAGCACAAAAAAGATGACGCCATTTTTTTATTCTTGGATTAACTCCTTATTCGATGCTTATATAGTGGTATAGTGACTATTCCCGAATAGGCTCGCTGTACTTGGAGTTGTTGTTGGTAAAACGTAAAATTGATTTATTCTCGAGTAAGTAGCGATTTATTCTAGGAATAAAATTTATTCTTGTTTGGTCGAATCCACCCATAATAGTCATACTTTTTACTCTCAAACTTACTTCTTTATGTATTTAGTCTATGTTGGTAATTATTTTTTTAATTCTGATATATGCCAGCAATTTTAATTATAAATTGTATATAACTTAAATGGGCACGCTAGGACTGAGTATGGGCGGAATTAAATATACCTCATCATTAACATTTAAAATTGATTACATCGAAAGAAGGTGGTCGTAACCTTTAAATATTAAGCGCTTATCGACGCGTTTGACAAATCGCTTCATCGACTCGCTACAATATACATATTATAAATTTAATGTTATAGAATAAAAATAATTTTGCTTAATTTACTCAGACACGTTTAATTTTTTATATGTTATCCTAACTATTATAAAGCTGTAACAGCAGTGTCTGTACATTTAAGATCCATCCATCCATCCATCAGCCTTTTAACGTCCACTGCTGGACATAGGCCTCCCCAAGAATGGGGGATAGTGCCGTAATCGCCACGCTTGGCAGGCGGGTTGGCGATCGCAGTGGATGATGTTAATACTCGAAGGAGTGCTGCTGCCCACTCCCCGGCATTCCCTCAGTCGGCTCTTACGATATTTGAGAAAAAATGACTGTATTAGGCTATAAGTATATGCATGTCTGAACACAAAACAATAGTTTTTTTAGATTTTTGTCTGTTTGCCCGCACATCACGCAAAAACTATACCACCACAGGTTATGAATACCTAAGTTCAATTTTCAGTTAGTAATAATATGGTATGGGATCTCTTCAATAAAAAGTAGTTTCAATAAAAGGTAGCGTTGCTTAATGTGGGTTGGCAGACTTTACAAATCGTCGAGAAAATCACGGCGTTTTTCTTCAATAGGACTCCCTATTAAACAGGGGTGTAACCTATTCACATACCTACATAATTCAGAAAAGGCAGAGGTTGTCATTACATATTATATGTATATAATCTGGAGCCTCCGAAGCCGGCGAGCGTACATGAAGATAATTATGAGGAAGCGAGAGATGTATGCAAGAATAGAGCCATTTGGCACTCTGTTCTCTCTGCCTACTCCACTTGGGAAATGGCGTGATGATAAGCAAGTAAGTCATACCTCGTGCATACTTATTATTTCAAATATTTACTTAAATTTCACTTCTAACTTCCATCCTTGTTAATATTATAGATGCAGACTAAGTTTGTTTCTTCGTTGATGTATTTTACGCCGTAACTACTACCGATTATTATAAAATGTTGCAACAACTTAGACTGGGACCCAAAAAAAAAAATAGGATTTTTTTTATCTTGGAAGTATGGACGATTCATATATGACAGCTATTTTTGCATATGGATTGAATGTGCCGTAGAGTTGCGTATTGCTCAGAAGTCCCCGCGGAAGAAGTCGCGGGTAGCATCTAGTTTTAAAATAAAATCTTCGCTTTATATTGTGTATTTGTACCTTGATTATGACATCGATTAAATATTTACTCTTCTTAATATATTGGTTTGCAATAATTGAAATGTAATTATAGTAAATGTTAAGTACTTCATTGAAAGGTCAGCTGAATCGATTAATAACAGTGCTTAGTTGTAATAGAGAAACCTACTAACGACCCTCGATATAATAATGGAATATGTCATGACTATTAAAAGTAACGCTATTACGAATATTTCGTTAAATTATAGCTGTTTTTATTCAGGATAGGTGGTATAATTTATGCTGCTTTTTTAATATTACCAATCGTATTTTTATTTCAGAGGAAGTAATATTTTTTATACATAATTTAGTCTCGACCTAATACTAGTGAGGGTATATATTGCTTTTATGGCGGGCAGCTTTGATGTGAAAAGATCTAATGCGCAGGGAGGGTTAAACCAGCTGTTTTACCCTCCCTCACCGATTTTAACGCCATCTGTTGACAAAGCATCTAACTAGCAAGTATAATATCAATCAATAAACCAATAACAGTTTTAATTCCTCTGTGGATTACGAGAGGGCGCTTACCAAGAATTATATAAGACTCGAACAATATTTGAAGAAAGAAAGAAAATCGACATTTGATGTCACATCTGCGAGACGTCCCGTGACGGCTTATTTCTTTAAATTCCACGCTGTATCTGAGAACATGAAGAATACACGACTTACGCCAATAATAACAACGCCATTTCGTCAACCCAGAATTCGAACCGGACATCTCTCGGTTAAGAGTTGCACACTTATGGTAATAGACCGATCAGGTAGACGTAGAGCATTGCTTGTCTACCGGTTCGATCAGGGAAGTACCACCCTCTCAGAGATGATCTTCCTGAAACTACGATACTCCTATTGTTGTGTTTCGTATGGTGAGTGAAAGAGCACGAAGCTAAAACCTCCTTATTCTCTTCTTCCTCTCTACCTCCTAGCCCTTTCCTTGGAGATGGCGACGCGGGAGTGATGCAGGTGTTGCTAGCGTCTTCAGACGGTAACAGCCTATCATCAGGTGGGCTTTTGTTTACCACCAGTATAGTAAAAAAGCTCATTCTAAATTTGTTTAAATGACTTTATATTTAGTAGTTATTTTATATTTAGTATTTATAATTATTAGTTTGCCGTGTGGGGCCGGCTTTAGAATTGTAACACCCTCTCCACCCATGGGAATCGTAAGAGCCGACCGAGGGAATACCGGGGGAGTGGCCGCCTGCCAAGCGTGGCGATTACGGCACTATCCCCCATATGAGCGAAACACATGTTGTGGCGTTCTCTTGGGGAGGCCTATGTCCAGCAGTGGACTTCGAAAGGCTGATGGATGGATTATATATAGTACTCGTATTTATATTTGGTACTTTGTTATATGACTTTATATTTAGTTATATTTGTCTGGGAAGCAGTCTACTTGTTTAAAACTATGCACTTTACTTTGTTACCATAATACAAGCCTGTATAAAACGTATCTATGGGATGCTATGGGAACTGGGTCGATAATAATTTGTGCTATAGTGGTTCTTGGTTGTCTAATTTAATAGCTATCGTATTTTAGTCGATATTATAACAGTCTAAGTGCTGTCCGAAGTGCTATGAATTACTGTGGCGTGGGTCGTAGATAATTTTATAGCGGTAATATTTTAATAACATATAGACACATACGTCATACTCCCTTTTGAGTATAATCGGATATTGCCGTTACTACTGTTTCTCTACTTGGTAAAGAGTATAGAGTGATATATCGGCGAGTATCAAGCGAGTCAAGCGGGGTGTAATAGTATTTTTTTAATAAACCTTTGTTATGACTTATCTAGAAAACAGTGGTTTGTAGACTTCATTGCGTTCTATCAGCCAGACTGTTTATCATATATCTGGACAAATGTTTACAAAGGTTGAATGAAATGAATGTGGGAGTTCAGATGGGCGACTCAGTGGTTAACTCTCTGCTATAAGCAGACGATGCGGTCCTATTAGCGCAGTCTGCGACTGACCTGCAAACCCTAGTCGCCATAATGGCAGAAAATTGTAAGAAAAGGGGCCTACGTGTGAATGTGACCAAAACCAAAGTAATGGTTTTTGAAAGAGAAGAAGCCAGAACAGATGTTAGAGTAGCAATAGGAAATGGTGTATATATTTTTTGTTTAATCGTAGTTAAAAAAATATTCTGTTTGTATGTTGCTATATCATCTCACCGCCTTCCTTAGGGGGCAGTCATATATTTGGTAACCATTTTTTTTATCAGTATCAATGCTTTATACCTGCAGAATGTAGGGGGGTTCTGATTTATTTATTTTATTAAACTTTCTCCATGTTTTATATTTTAGATGGTTCCCCCCCCCCATTCTGTGAGGATAGTTGTTTTTATTAATAATTTAATATGGACACCCATATTAAATTATTAATAAAAACAACTATAGGACCCTCGGACCTGAACCTAGATCGGGTACGGGGGCTCGGCGGGAAAAACCAGAACAGTGTCCCCAGGAGTTGAGACGTTCCGCCCTGTGTTTTCCAGCTCCTGGGGTTTCAAGTCCCGAGTTCCAAGTTATTGTTCCTGGCTACGCTCGAGATCCGGGTTACGACCTTCCGGGTTGCGGCTGCCCTACGGGTCCGGGTTCCGAAGATGGTTGCGCCGGCGTCACCCGCCTACCGGCAGCTATCTGCGCGCGCCGAAGGACGAGGGCCTGCCCTTCGGCCCAGTTACAGCCTCCCCCCGCAGTTGAGTACCCGTAGGCGACGGTCTAGGGGACAATCCCCGAGTTGCGAACCTACCCCCTAAATGCTCATTTCTGTCCTTTTTAATCGATTAATTTTATAATTTTTGTTATTTTTTTTTTTAATTATATTGTAATTTTAAGAATTTTTCTTTTATTTAAATTGTTAGGGTTTTCCCCATAACATTACCATAGAACGATGGGATTGTCATCGTCACCTAATGTGTACAAAAATCCCTAAAATCAATAAAGAAAAATAACTTACCATCAGGTAGGTCGTCATCATTGGCAATAAAAAAACAATTATGACTTCTTTTCATAAGGATGTATATTTGTTATAAATACATCTTTACAATTGATATGTTCTCCTTTAAAGCCCCGTTGGCTTTAAAAAGCGCTTCCTGATAGGTAGCATTTATATATTATATTGCCTGCAGCTTAGCCTACTATGCCCCTAGTAATAAGGAATGCATAAGCTGCGGTTACCACTTATCGTCTGCTTGGCTGTTGGTTTCGTCTTATTCGTCTCGTCTGTTACTATAGCCGAGAAAAATGTCATACCAGTAAAAAAATGCTATTATTACAGGGGGACTATGAACTGTTTAGAAGAGAAAGTGAGAATTTAAGGTACATGCATTTAAAATAAAATTATAGATAAACCATAGGTTAATAACAGAACCAGAGACAAATGTGATATTAAGTAATATTTATTACCTAAATACTCACACGTCTTTCTATGACACTAATTTAGTATTAACACTTATAGAGCGCAGGAACGTAGTTATACATAAATTGCATCTGACCTTTAACACAAGTATTTATAGGAATTTACTAATCGCATTGATATATCGATATTGAGTAGTAAATTTTGTGCTAATGAGACTGGCAACTAGAGGTGTGACTGCAATTTGCAACTATTTTCGCGCGCATTAACAAGATGTTCTATTCATAATGGCGGACGTTTTGTTTATGGGTCATTGAAAATGTTTGAGATGAGCTTACAGAATGATTATGATTATATTTGTAAGAGCTAAAGATGACCTGAGTTATTTCCCCTTCATGAAGATTTTGTCAATGGTAGCTAAGAAATAGCCAAATATTTTTTAGTTTTAAAAACTATAAATAATGTTTAGTGCCAAATACTTAGATAAATAACTATTTATCTAAGGTCAAGTAGAATATAATCCATAGAGTAGGTATAGCTAAAAGATTAGTATTTCCATCCTAATAAAAAACATAATTCTAATAACTCTGTTTTAAACCAATAGATTTGTGTATTAGTTGTTTACAGCGTCTGTCGTTTGTTTTGGAGAAATGTCAATAGCATAAGCTATTTAGCTTAATAACGATATAAAGCTGTAACAGAGTTAACAGAGTTATATCTGTACTAGTACAAGAGCCGCAGCCTATTTTTTAAGTGATTAATAACAGGTTCAATCTTTGTGAGCAGGTTCCCATCGACGAGACGCTCAATTTTTCTCTGTGAAAAATCTCGATAGAGGTAGCTTATAAATAGCGCAGGTATAAAACATTTCGATTTGGTGGGGTGTCGAAATTGTCTGACTTACAGTAAGTTTAAATGTTAAGATAATTGGATAATAAACTCGGAATAACAATTGTTCCACAAAATGGGTAGTTTGACTGGAGTGTGCTCGACTACAAATATAGAGAGACAAATATAAATAAAGAGGTCATTCAAATTATTAACCATCAGATTTTTTGAATGCAGCTTTGTAAATATTTGTATAATGAAATGGCCATATAGTCCTACAAATTTAGTGGCTCTGTCCCACGCTTGGAAGTTGTCGAATGCACGGACACTTAATAGCTACCTCATACAAGATTTTTCACTGAGAAAAAATTGCGTATCTCATCGAACGGAACCTACTCGCAAATATTCAGCCTGTTATTAATCACAAAAAAATAGGCGGCGGCTCCTGGACCAAAAATAATGTAGGTATTAGGTTATTTAGGCGTTTCTAAACACAAAACATTTCTTTTTAGAATTGTTGTCTGATTGTCTGTTCGTTTGTTAGAGCTTTAAGTGAAAACTACTAAACGGATTTTTGTTTGATTAGACTTAAAAAGTGGTATTACATTTTATCCTGTTACTATATCGGGAACCTGTGATATAACCTAAAAACCAGTTTTCGATTGCGGCGGAGCCGTGGGCAAAGGTTAGTAATTATTAAAACACTAGCTCTCATTTAGTTACTTTACTCTATAGATAACTAAATACCTTGCCGACATGCTACGGTATTTAAAAATACATAAAGAAGGCACTGCGCGAGTGACACCTCTGGTGTTGCTTACCATCAGGTCGGCCGCATGCTTGTTAGCCACCTACGTAGTATAAAAGAAACATTTATACAGGGGAAAGACGTCATTTCAACTGCGCAGGAGATTACTAGACTCGCTCTGCCAATCAGAGTTATCGTGAGATGCGCTAGGGGCTATTAATTTCTAAGCTAATCTCGTAATATAAAGCAAGCTTTAACGAATATAAATCGAAAAGAAGAACTACTTTATTAAAAACTAGCCATAGCCCGCGACTCTGCTGCAGGTAAAACCTGGTTTTTATAGAATTATTTCTCAGGTTTTCGATGTAGTAGCGGGATAGAAACGTATACCAGTTTTTAATTCTAATCAAGAGCTATCAAATAAAAAAAAGCATTAAAATCCATTCAGTAATTTTTGCGTTATGTGGGAACAAACAAAGAGAGAAATAGACAAAAATTCTAAAAAGCCCTGTTTTATTTTCCGTGAAACTCGAATAGCCTAGTCCTATGTCAAAAATCTTTATTTATACACATACAGACAATAAGGATTAGGTTTTACCTGCCCATAAATAATCCGATTCACAATATTTTATTTTATTTAAGTCAGTTCAGTTACTTTAAGGATAAGATTGCAAGATATTACCCAGCATTGTTACTTTCTCACGGTAAACAATCACATTTATGGTAGATGACTGGGGGGCTTGTGGAGTAAGAGACTCCAGAATCTAAAGTTACTACTGGCAAAACTATTTGTGTGTGCCACAAACGGTTGTACTTTTTGTGATGTAATGATTGAGGTCGCTAGTCGCTACACTGGCTAAATAAAGATTACTAACTCATTATATGTAGGACTATTAATATACAACAGTTTAACATGTCTATGAAGTGGTCAAATAAAATATTTAGTAAGTACTTTAAATATAGTTTTAAAATTTAAATTTGTAGTCGAATAAAATATTAAGTAGGTACTTATTATAGTTTTAAAATTCGAATGTGAAAGAATGTGTATTTGTCGTTAAACCGCCATGTTTTATTACCAAACGAGAAAGTGGTTGAACGCAATCCCACATTAACAAATGGTAAGTAGACCGTAAGGTGGGAGCTCTCGTTGTAAAGCCAGGTGTATTGGTGACTTTTGTAAATGATATAAACAATTATATACCAACTAAAAGGGGTCCCAATGAATGTAAGTAGCCTGAAATAAACATTTGCTTGCGCATCAACATCTAATTATTACATAGTAGGTAGGTACTACACATTTTTTAAGGTCCAAAACATGTTGATGAATAATAAAATATACATTTAACGAATACATCTGCGCCATAAGAATTAAAAGGACTTGTTTCAAAGTCAATTAATATCACACAATTGGGCATGGGGCTTCTCTAAGATTGAAAGGGATTAAGGTTGTAGTACACGTGGTGCAGCGGTAGTGTAAGCGACTGCTGATCATGAGGTCTCGGGTTCGATCCCCGGGTCGGGCAGTGTTATTGAGATTTTTCGTAAAAAAAATGTGCCCGGTAGACGTCAATAGGTTCGCCCCCTATTACGTGGGACTTAAATAGCCGGCGAGTCGTGGGTGTGTAATATACCTCTGC
Organism: Leucoma salicis; assembly: GCA_948253155.1. Lineage (NCBI taxonomy): Eukaryota > Metazoa > Arthropoda > Insecta > Lepidoptera > Erebidae > Leucoma > Leucoma salicis. The sequence goes on from OX411818.1 coordinate 19,604,304, forward strand.
CTACCCCTTCGGGGAATACAGGCGTGATGCTATGTTAACACAACGCTGGCCCACTGTGGGTGTGGCAGACGTCGCGAGCTGTCGAGAAAATCTTTAAGACATACTGCTTCCCTCGTGATAATTTTCTTCATTGGGAAGTAATTAATTGTAAACAAAATATACACATAATTTGGTCTCCGATACACCCGGTTTTGTCAACTAGTAGCTGATTTATGATGATTGGCTGCAGCAGCCTATCAATACCAGAGGTATCATTTGCGCCTTGCCAACCTATGAGAAAAGGACAGATGCGGAGGGGAAGGACAATAGAAAGAGACTGGAGTGGATGGAGGAGTTATATAAGTTGTATAATCACTCGTCGCTGGCTTGGGTACACACCGTATAGATAGATAGATATCTCTTTATTTGTACACCAAAAAAATAAATAGAAAAAACTTACAACAAAAATAATAATAATAAATAATGCACAAATAGGCGGCCTTATCAGTATATGCAATCTCTTCCAGGCAACCCACAATGGGCAAGTATAGGTACCTATTGTGTTCAGAATACTGCAGCAGGTCTTGGCTAATTTCTGGCAGATCCATCTAATTAGCATAGATATAATTAATTGAATGAGGCGACACTTGGCGGAAGTCCAACACAAATGAGCGCTCATTTGTTGCCGAGCGTTCTTGAGAATGCCTCGTTTAGAGGTGAAACACGTGTCGAATTTATGTTCGGATTTTTGCGGAATATTGCAATATTGTGGTTCTGAGAGTTCTACCGTATCGCATGGTTGTGTCGCGTTGGTGAGTTTTTTGTCATTATCGTGCATGCTACTTTGCTATTATCACATTCTCCTCTATCTGTGAGAGTGCGGATTGGCAATCTTAGGTTATTCTGTCCAAAGATAACCGGGATTGACAATCCGTGGGTGAGTGGTGGGCTCTCCTCCTAAAATCCATTCTATAATAGTAGCATAGATATGTCTATCGAGACAAACATGCTCATTTTGTATATACGCATGGGAATATGTACTACAAAATTTAAGTCTTACGATAGGCTGTTTGTCTCATATTAATACTCCTTGTGAATATATATTATTTTATCAGACTATATACCTACATTATATTTATTATATATCAGATTTACTTAGGCCTTAGGTATAAGTTTTATTCAGATTTTCTGATATAGCTACAATAATGATGCAAATAAAGAAAGGTTAAATGCTAAAGAAATTATACGTAGGTAGTAAGGTGATAGCTATAATTGCAAATGTGTTGCCAGGTGAAATGTCTGCAGTCGCTGTGCGTCAAATAAATAACCATTAACTCGCCAATCGGTGACCAAATTACCAAAGCCAGGGCCGACGCGTTTTAAACCTATAGGTAAGTACTTATTAGTGTTAAAAGTTTTGATAGCTTTTAGAGGACGAGGACGGCGATCTTATTCACCGATTGTAAATTACAGTAACTGTAGTACACTATTGTTTAAATGAAACATTTTGAACAATATAGACTACCTAGATGGCGTAGTTTATGTACTGAACTTCAACGCTGAGTGTTGTTGTAGTGTGGGTTCGATTCTCACAGACTATAAATATTTGTTTAAGCGACAAATCATTGTGTAGGAGGTTTCATGCTTTCGGTTTAAGCCTAAATTTCTCTCTGAAGGATGCGCCGAAGGCTGCCTGATTACAGCAGTAAAGATAAATACACATCATAATGCTATATATTTTATTATTTCTGGCGGCAGACGAGGTTAATCCACACTGCCGTACCTGATGGTAAATATGTTGTGTGTTTCACAGTCCCTGTCACGACGATAACTAGTAAGTATTCCCACTTAATACCCGACTATATCACTTATACACGTATATTTAATTGTCATATTTTTTAAACTGTTCCATTTTTAAACATTGGCCCTGTGCGGGAATCTAAGGGTATGGTACGGTTCCAAAGAGAGGTCGTTACATAATTCTAAATTTTTTTACAGCGTGCATTAAGAACTAATCTTAGTATCGATTGGAACTAATATACAATTTAACGGATACAGAGTACACTCAAATCTAGAACAACCATTAGTAGATCACACACAAAATTGTCTTGTGTGGGTATCGATCATACACGGCACGTGGATCCGGAATCCAATCTGTGCAGTTCCATTCCAATTGCCGATATTTTCTATTTAATAGAGTAAGTAGTAAATATTGTAACCGCTACGAGATTTCACTTTATAGTACGCTTTACTATAGCCAATATCAATGTTTCTCGCCAGGTCTCGTGCACTTATCGCAATAATTATCAGTACACACCGCAGCGGGATCTGTTAACAAATTGTCGACACGTTTCAGGTCTAGCCGCTATCGTTTCTCCGTCTCAAAACGCTAGTAATCAGACAACCATTCCGTTATTCACGTCAAGATTGCAATAGTTATATTTTGTGCCACAGTACCTATAATTAATTATCTGTAGAAAGTTCCTTATTAATATAAAATGTTTTTAGCTGATAGCCGTATTTATAAGTGGTTGACTCTGGTTATATTTAATTAAGTGCTAAGATTTTAATCACGAGGTAACCTACTTAGATGGGAGATTTTCTCGACAGCTCTTTCTCGATTTTTCCGTGTAGTGACGGACTAAGAATACAAGTGTCACCACCCCATTCTTTCCCACGGGTGTCGCACGAGGCTACTAAGGAAAGTAAGCAATTATCACCCACTGCATTACTAGTGGTAGAGCTGGATACCAAGTGGGAATACTCACTTGGTATCGGGCCCGAGAGGGTTGGTACCAGCATCTCCCGTGTGACCGGCCATGAAGCAAATTGGCGTGTTTTTAGTAAGTAATCATTTATTCATTATATTTTGCGCGTTGTGGCTACTTTTTTTTAAGGAGGTGGTAGTTTACTAATAGGTAGGCCATGGGTTCGTCTACGGTCTGCCACTATAATAAAACAAAACTTAGCCACAATGGTATAATCCTGATATCCTGCCTATAGGTAATTGTCAAATATTTATATGATGATTTTTAATATTTTTTATTGCTTATGGTAGCAGACGAGCCACGACCTACCTGATGGTAAGTGGCAATCGCCACTTATGGTCTCAGCAATACTATGACTGCCAAGCCACTGATCAGCATTTCATATCAGGCAGGTATAGGAAGTGAATGAATATACGGCTACCTCAACCCACAAAAGGACGAAGGCTCTTTTTTATCCTGTCAAAATTGATAGTTCCTCTTCATTAGTGTGCCGTAAGAATGATTTATTTATCTTCTCAAGTCTTACGGAGTAAGTCGCGGGCCGAATCTAGCAATAAATAAATTATGAATGAGATTAGTTTCACGATAGCGTTGAAATGAAAATTTGCACAAAATTAATTTTGTGAAACATTCCATGTCCCAGCGACATGAAATGTTTCACTAGTTTTTGGGTTATATCTCAGGTTCCCGATATAGTAGCGGGATAAAATATATACCAGTTGTTAAGTCTAATCAAGACCTATCAAAAATATACAAAAAATCAAATGTTACAAAATACAAATAGTTGACCTATACAGTAAAAAGCACCACACGACAACAACAATTTTTACAATCATTATTTATTGTAATATTATTTACTACTTTTTAGTTTAACTAGCTATTTAAAGCGTGTTATTTTAGTTTTTAATAGTAGGTATATAGATACTAGATTCGCGACTATTATTTTGTTAATAAATGATATTCGCATTGCAACTTGCATTGAACCTAATAGCGCGAAATTAATATTGCTATTTTATTTTAAAGCATTTGACATAAAAAGCTTATATAGCATTTAAAGCTTAGCCATAGATGAACACAAAAGTGCGAAAATGTGAAATCGAAAATAACAGTCATGAGCAAGATATGAACCTGCATCTCCTGGAATACCCACCGTCCGAGATACCTTGCCAAATCAGCCATTGTGACAAGTGTTCGGGACTGCGAATTTCAATAACACATTTCTTCATAATCAACTTCGTCGAAATTCGCAGTCACGTGCAATTGTCACGATGACATCTGGGAGAATATTCCAGGAGATGCAGGTTCAACACATTTCTTCATAATCGACATTATCGAAATTCGCAGCCCCGAGCAATTGTCATAGATGAATTGGCAAAGCATCTGGTACGGTATTCCAGAAGATGCAGGTTCAAATCATGCCTGTGACTGTTATTTTCGTTTTCACATTTTGTGTTAACGTATATCCATCAGCCTTTTAACATCCATTGCTGGACATAGGCCTCCCCAAGAATGGGGGATAGTGCCGTAATCGCCACGCTTGGCAGGCGGGTTGGCGATCGCAGTGGAAATTGTTAATACTCGAAGGAATGCTGCTGCCCACTCCCCCGGTATTCCCTCAGTCGGCTCTTACGACTCCCATGGGTGGAGAGGGGTGGGAAAATTCTAAAGCCGGCATGTTAACGTATATACGTAGTTTTAATTTCAAAGCATAATATAGGCTTATTCGTTACCCGTGGTATCGTTCTATCACTTCAGTACATAATTATCAAATAAAGTCCAGGTTTACAATGTGTAATCATCAGATTTATAGCTACAATTTCATCTGATATTTATATCGTCTATCTATATTTATAAAGCGTAACCGATGTATAAAAGCAGGTAATTTCCTATAACGTAAACATCAATCTAATCTGTAACATTTATTTGCATAAGTGTTCTCAAGCGAGTAATCCATCACAGTAAGGAATAATTAGATTGCTAGGCTTTTGCAATCGGGCAACGGGCTTGGACAGCTTCCTACAACCTAAGATTAAAAATAGATCGTGTGGCGGGACTATTTGTCGTCGTTATAAGGCCGCTTGTCTCAATGACAGTGAAAGATTTATGAACGCACCGTTAATGTTGCGAGTTTGTGTAATTTGTAAAATTATAAATTAGTGTAGGAAATAAGTACCGCTAATTTGAACGTGAATTTATTGTTGAGAACATAAAGAGATGTAATATATTGGCAATAATCATAGTAATTTTGCGAAGCTTAGAATTTAAGGATTACGGGTGCAGTATCAAGATTTGGATTTGTATTGAACTGCAGTTTTCTAGATCGGTTTGAACGTAGAAATAGAAAACGAAGCCATGTCATCTATAGGCATACCTAAAATTCAATCAAAACTAATAAACTATAAATATGACGTCTTCTTACACTTTAGACAAGTTAGGTAAGAAAAGCAATCTTGCAAAAAAGTACACCAAACAACACCCTGCACTAAGAATGAATCCTTTTGGGGGACTTTACAGGCGAACGATGGGGTGTACGGTATATTTCTACAAACCTTAATAAAAAAAATGATCCACGTCTCAAGTTATAGGAGGTTAAAGATCGCTAAATGTTTTTGTGAATATCTTGATTCTTTTGTTTTGAATGACATTACAAATCGAAGTACAAGCGATTTTCTCACATAATAAATGTTATTTATAGATTAGGGCCTAGCTTAAACCTAGTTTTTTGGCTGGTTTCTAGCCACGATACATATGACTGGACTCTATGTTCATACGAGAAGATGGTACTCTTCGTAAGCAGTAGCCTTGTAGTGCAGCTGGAATTTCTAAGTCACTGAGCGCTATAAAACACTTACCGTATCATTTGAAGGGCCTTTAAAAAAAGCTACAAATAATATTTGGAATATTCGCTTAACTTAATGTTTGATGTCTTTATATTATAAAGAACGTTTAATAGCTACATGAGATTTTAAAATGTGGAATAACAGTTTATTTAACTGGCTTTCTTCACACGCTCTTTTTACTCGTTAATTGAATTACATCGCTAAAGAAAGCATTTTATTGCATAGGGAAAGCAATTTACGAGAAAACTAGTGTGAAATTTAAAAAGATCTATCGGTATTCAAGGGGATTCTGTGATCTCGCGTGAAGAGGCCGGCTTGCTCATCCATGTCAAGATAATTTTCTAAAAAAAGTTTAAATCAATTTGATGTATAATATAGGTAGTAGATTTTCTCGTGTAATTGCAAACGTACCACACAGCGGTATTACTCTCTGAATCGTTGTTTTTTTAACTAATTTATTTAGCGGAAATTCCTCGCGTACCGTTCTCTCGATAACGGATTACTCACACTTCCTTTTTGACATCGGAACGTGATGATTGCCTGCCCTTGGACACTGTCGCTTTAACACGTGCAGTGCGCCGATAAACCGCTTCAACCGGTCCCGAAATTACTACTTATTAATGATTACCTCTCGGTTTAGTGTGCATTCTTACAACGGTCATTGCCTTTGTGATGGCTGATGCAACACACCCGTTTCACCTTTTAAGAGCGCCTTTTTCTACGTAGCAACTTTTTATAAGTATTTGCTCGAAATTTATGATTACGGGTAGGTATTTGCATTTTCCATTCGACCAGATAATATAAGTTCCTGAAGCCAACAGAATAAAACGGAGCTACAAATTATACGTTATGTGTAGGCATTATGTGTGTATGTGTGTCAGTTAAACGAACGGGCTCGTCGTCATGGGCATTACATTAAACTAACTTACATGTTCTTTCGTATGCATCAATATTGCCTGACGATAAAGTTGAGGATCGTGTGTTATATCGAAGTACGATTTGCTTGCGAATGGATAGACTGATCAAATAGAAAGGTTACGATTGGTGGGCGTGACCTTTACGACTTATGATTTTGAGCCCTTCAAGAATGCAATGTTGTGAAACTGTGCTCGCACCGATTACATCCTGTAATCGATTATCAACTATAACGTGCCTACATCGAGAGTAACAGTGGGTCTAGCCAAGTTGCATTCTATGATCGCTAACGCTAATAGAAAACTATTAAATTGTATGGAAATTTGACATCTCTAACGTTAAGAGTCACGTGACTTAGCGATACAGATATTGTTAAAGACTTAGATAAATATAGGTTCTTTGTCTAAGGTTAAAGATGTCAAATTGCCATACATTTAAATAGTTTTCTATTAGCGTTAGCGATCATAGAATGCAACTTGGCTAGGCCCACAGATCTTACAATAGTCGTGAACTCGTGATACTTTGAAGTGTAAAGCAGGGGTGTGTCGTGATCAGGACTTAATCGTAAAGACCTCACTTCGCAAAGGTTAGCCGTAACAGAACTATTGTAAATATATAACTATTTGTGTCCATTGATCGATATGTTGGGCTGATTTTTCTCAGTCTATTCTACAATTTTGCACAATGTAGCATGTTAAAAATTATAAATGTATTTTTATTATAGGCTTCTGTTAAAATAGAGTCAGCTGATCTTAAGTGAAGACGAAGGACAGCAGTACACTCTGATACACATCATATTATTATCACTGAATTAGTTACAATGATCAAAGGTGTACTTGAACTTGGACTTAATAGTATAGACTAGAGAATATAGATAAGTATGCATTCAAAATGCACATTCTATTCTATAGAATTCAAAACAGTGGCCTTAGCCAAGTTGCATTCTATGATCGCTAACGCTATAGAAAGCTATAATAATGTATGGAAATTTGACATCTCTAACGTTAAGTCACGTGACTTAGCGTTATAGATATCGTTAAACATAGCATCACGCCTGTATTCCCTGAAGGGGTAGGCAGAGGTGTATTACACACCCACGACTCGCCAACTATGTTTAAGTCCCACGTAATAGGGGGCGAGCCTAGTTGACGTCTACCGGGCACATTTCCAAACTCCGGGCTGCTACTGAGAATTTTTCTTATTTTTTTTTTACGAAATGTCTCAATAACACTGGCCGACCCGGGGATCGAACCCAAGACCTTATGATCAGCAGTCGCTTACACTACCGCTGCACCACAGAGGCAGTTAAAGATATCAAATTCCCATACATTTTAATAGTTTTCTATAGCGTTAACGATCATATAACGCAACTGGACTAGGGCCACAGATTCGGTCAATGTGAAGTAGTTCGTTATAGATTTCAAAAAAAAAAGAACGCAATATTAATATGTTGATAAATTCCTATTAAACTTAGTACCTGGTCAACTGGCGTTTAATTTTCCGCAAAGTAGGTAACTACGTTGCGCAGAAAAACAACGCTTGTATTAATTTCACTCCTCATAAAAGTTCTACTGAGAGCCTTATATGGAAATCGATTCTTAAGTAAAAAAGACTCCGATAGTAAAAGAACAGGATCTTTAACTTTTTATTAAAGTTATAGCCTGGACTTTGATAGTAATGTTAATACGAATATATAACCCGGCCCATACACCTACAGTAATATTGTACACTATTCATGAGTGTTCAGTATTCTTTACGGCAAAAGGACTTTTATCCAGTATCTTAAAAAAATTAACCGTCATGGAACGTGTCATAGATGTGGAAACATCGATTTTCTTTCTTTCTTCAAACATTGTTTGAGTCCTTATATATTTCTTGGTAAGCGCCCTCTCGTTATCCATAGACGAATTAAAACTGTTATTGATTTATTGATTGACATTATACTTTCTGATTAACATTATAAATGCTTTTTTTTACTTTTTTTATTGCATGTCGTGTCAGACGAGCCACGGCCCATCTAATGGTAAATGGTAACCGTCGCTCATGGATTCAACTATACTGAGAGTATTGTCAAGCCGCTACTCACTATTTTATTTCACCGATATGAAATGAAGTAATAAACGTCTATCTCCTGCTACAGCCAAAACGCAACGATGTGCTTCATGGCCGGTCACACGGGAGATGGTGGTATCAACCCGCTCGGGCCCGATACCAAATGAGTACTCCCACTTGTTACCTAGCCCTACCACCAGTCATGCAATGGATGATAATTGCTTACTTCCCTTAGTCGTCTTATAAGACACCCGTTGGAAAGAATAGGGTGGTGACACTTGTATTCTTAGTCCGTCACCACACGGACATAATTGCTTTTGTCAACAGATGCCATTAAACCAATTAAATAAACTGGCGTGGCGACGTCGCCAAAAGCCGGTTTTACCCTCCCTCCGCATTAGATGCTTTCACATCAAAATCAAATTACTAAGCAATCTAAGAAATGCCCAGTAAAAATTTAATAAATAAATAAATATTCACGGACATTTTCACACAACATCCTCTGGTCCCAAACTAAGCTTAATGCTTGTGCTATGGGTACCAGATTACGGATATAATACATATATTAGGTACTTTTTTTTGTAAATACATACATATAATCGAAAGAAAACACCTAGACGGAGTACAAACATCTGTGTTCATCACATAAATAATTGTCCTGAGTGGGAATCGAACTCACGACCTCGTGCACGGAAGTCGGTTACACTACCGACTACGCCACGAGGCCATCATTCCTCATGGATATAATGCGTGATCTATTTTTTGTGAGTCTTCTACGAAGCATTTGAAGAGTCCATTACGAAGCTAAAAATCGTAGTGCATGAGTTATTCATGGTACTAAAATTATAAATAAAACAGCCCTTTAGTGACAATCATCAGTACAATAAGGTCACAGTCAGCCGGGGTAAGTACGACAGGGTACATTCGACCGATATAATTGCTCACTTGACGAAGGTTTGACGCGCCGTTCGGGAGTTGATTGCGTCCCGCCACTCTTTTTGTTCAATTAGCTTTGTTTGCACTCCCATTTCAGTAATTACGCGAATAATGTAGTTACGCGTGATAGCCGGTAGAAGCCGAGCCTTTGTTTTAAAATTTAATACGTTACTCGTACGTTCCCGTCAGCTTTTAATGCAAAGAGTAGCGTGTCTGGCCATCAAATGTTATTATTATTTAATTAGAGTAAGTAAGGCAGGAAACGAATTGGATTGGCAGTGTCTAATTTATCTTTTTTTTATTGCTTTCAGCGGCAGGTGAACTGTCAACTGATGGTAAGCGATGACCGCTATTCATGGACTCGGCAACATTAGGACTACCAAGCCACTGCCGACCACGAAGCTTAACCAACCTACGCTTGAGAGAAGTGGGAACAGGATTGGCTTCTTACAGGATCTTCTTTTACAAACGAAACACATTGAGATACTTCACTGGCTTCACAGACGAAACAACGATGTTGGTACTTATCATCACGCCATTTCCCTTGCGGGGTAGGCAGAGAGTACAGAGTGCCAAGAGGCTTTATTCTTGTATATATCTCTCGCTTCTTCAACATTGATAATTCCTTCCTTCAATACTTGTCCAGCAACATTAAGTTAATAGCTTTCTTTTGATATCAAAGTTATGGACTACTTTTTTTTGGTTAAGGCGGGATAAAATGAACATAACCGTACACCCTGTTGTTCGGGGCAACGAACAGGGTAGTGTGGGGCCATCACCCACTAAATAAACCCGCCGGGTTCCGTCTCTCCGCCTGTACTATTACTTCAGTGGTAAGTTTTGGACTACATATATACTGTTGTTCTATGTTGTTCTTCTGTAAAAATGTTGAACATCGAGCCGAGATTCAAGGACAAGCAAGGATCTATCACTAGAACACATAACTTTCTCCCAAGCCACGCAAAGGATTTTAAAATGGTTTTCTCTGTCGTTTAAATATTATTTCAAGGATAGTTTTATATATAACTAGATTATGGAAAAACTAGCCACTTCTAACTTAAAAACGCCACCCTCTGGCATTGTAATATTCTCTACATAAAAATATCCAAAAATGGAGGGTGCCTATGCACCCTCCATTTTACAAATACGAGTAATATGGATATAGGATTTCATTTCTAATTTTGTAATGGTTTAAAGTACAAATTATTATTTGTGAATGAGGAAAAAGAGAACTTTAGTGCGAGCGGGAATCGAACCTGCGTCCCTTCCAATCCGGGGAAGTGCTCTAATCCACTGAGCTACCGCACTTTCTTTCGGCCATACCCAATCTCCTCATCACATTTGTCTTAATGACCAACGCCACCTATCGGAACGCATTTTCAAAAAGGCAGACAGGAAAATAAAAGAGTATTTTGTTCTGTGTTTTAGCACTTGACATGCTTTAAAGAACAAATTATTTGGGAATGTTGAAAAAGATAACTTTACTGCGAACGGGATTCGAACCTGCATCCTTTCCAATCTGGGGAAATGCTCTAGACCGCAAAGCGGTGCTCGCAGTAAAGTTCTCTTTTTCCACAATCATAAATAACTTGTTTTTTAGAAAAGCCTAGATTAATAGGCAGATGCATTCAATTTTTATATGAAAATATTCGCCTCTATAATTTAATGTAAATTTGCAGTAATTCAACTGATTACACGGATATAGAGGAGCAATTTAAAAAATAGTTGCTTTGATTAATGATATTCTTTGCGATCTGAGTCCGCGATATAGGGATTTTTAAATACGCAAGATTACCATAACAGAATACAGAGATATAATCTAAACATTTAACATAAGTTAGGAACCATCAGATATGCATGTTACACCCACAGTAAAATGCCAAGGGGCCGTTAAGTCCGCGTTATTGGACAGTTGCCAGTAAAAGTCACGCGTGGTGATGCCATCAGCCACGAACCTTCGGCGTGGGGTGGTGACAGGCATATTGTGACAGTAATCGTTGATCTAATGAGCTGTGCCCTTAGCAACAGGTGCGTCTTATGTATAAGAATGAGGTGTGGTTGCCATATTAACATTGTAGATGTATGTCAGTGATGTGAATGTATTTCAATGAATAAATAGCTAAATGGTTTACTTTTGCTAATTATGAGTTTTGAGAAAAATAAAATATTCTATGATCAGGATAGGAACATGCGCTTTTTCCAATTCGGAGGACTGTTTTAAACCGTTATCGTAGAAATCTAACAACTTCCACTCACACACAGTTAATCCCATAAGACCTGTGCTATCTACCCTATGTATTTGCATACATTTATGTTCCGAACTGCCTGGGTAGTGTAGCGGTAGTGTATGCGACTGCTAATCATGAGGTCTAGGGTTCGATTCCCGGGTCGGGCAATGTTATTGAACTTTTTCCTAAAAGAAAAATTCTCAGTAAAAGCCCGGAGTTTGGAAATGTGCCCGGTAGACGTCAATAGGCTCGCCCCCTATTGCGTGGAACTTAAACGTAGCTGGCGAGTCGTGGGTGCGTAATACACCTCTGCCTACCCCTTCGAGGAATACAGGCGTGATGCTATGTAATTATAACAATTAAAAATGATACTAGGTAAAGGATGGCGTATCACTAAATAATTTACTGTAGCAGGAGATAGCCGTTTAATCTTTCATTTCATATCGGCGAAATGAAGTGGGGTGAGCAGTGGCTTGACAATACTCTCGGTATAGTTGAGTCCATGGGCGACGGTTACCATTTACCATCAGATGGGCTGTCTGCCACTACATGTAATAAAAAAAAACAAATTACAAAAAACTCTTTATACTTAAAAAGAAATGTTCTAGTAAAATAGTTAAGGATTATTATGCTCAGCTATTAGTTTGATTATTTATGGTTTAATGGCATTAAGTTCAACAAATATATTTTCGGAGTTGAAGAGATCTTTTGTGAGATAGGGATAATTATGTTCCTAAGACTACACCGGATCACTAACGGCGAAGTCACAAACAAAATATATGCAATCGTAGGTATAGTATGATGAAATAAAACTACGTTTACGGAATCGTGGTGACATTCATATCTGTGAAATGATATGGTGAGCAGCGGCTTGACAATACTCCCGTATAATTGATTCCATGAGCGACGGTTACCACTTACCGTACCGGTGGGCCGTGGCTCATCTGCCAACATATGCAATAATAAAAAAAAGTTTCCTCTTGGATAACAGTTATTGCATATACTCGTGTGTGTGCAGTGGAATAATGTATTCATATTCTAAAGACAACGCGGAAGCCGTCGCTGACAGAATCAAGTGTTCACGTAAAGAGAAGTGCTATCTTATTTTAATCAACTATGAGAGCCTTGGCGTGTTTCACTTTTGATCGTCTTCAGTCACATCTATAGAAGACCTAAGCCTTCACGGCGGGCAGGGCCCTTTTCTTTTAAATCCACGTGAGTAGCAAGTAAGCATACAGCCAACCAGATGGTAAGCGGCTATCGTAGCCTATAGACGCTAGCAATAACAGAGGCAGCACTCGCGCGTTGCCATCTCCAAGGAAAGGGTTTTCCCCGAGGTGCATAGGAAGGATATTAAGGAGAGCATGGGTGGAATATTAAAGACAGGATAGCTATGATAATAAGGAAAGATTAGGGAGGCGGTTTCGGCCTCCGGCCGTCACTCACCATACGAATTCACGATGGTCTTTTGTGAGAGGGTGGTACTTCCCCGATCGAGCCAGCCCATTCATGCTGGGCTTTTCTTATGAAAGGCTTCTGTTATTACAGGACTAATCTAAGTTCCTGAGCGTTATTTCCCATCTATAACCATGACTCGCTTGCCACTGTTTTATATAATAATATTTTAAGTGGTTATTAATAATGTTAATGAATACTGTAGTTGTAATGACAAGAATTTTAAAACTAATATAAATCTAACAAACTCATTAAAACGTACGTTGTTTGAATTTACGTATCCGTTTCCGTAATACAGTTGTTTTAATATTCCTACTTAGTTGCTATGTTGTATGTTATATCAGCCTAATGGAAAATTATGACGATAAATGCATAATTTATTAGATATACAAATGCTGTTTTCCGTTTGGCAAATGCATTAGTCACGCTCTACATATTCTTTCATTAATTTACCATATTTATAGGTCAGAGAAAATCTTTGCAGTAGTATTCGTTATACTCTCTCTGTACGCCACTGCGTACAGAGAGAGTATAACGATCTGCGTCACTACGCAGATTGGTTCGAAGTCCCCCTCTAATTGTACATATTTAAAATTGAAATTTCCAAAAATCTCCTTCGCTTACATTACAAAATAAGCCTACCTTTTATTCGCACAAAATTCTGTGGCATAGGAAATTACATGAAGCTGCACGCACTTGCGGAAAAAAAACACTTAGATTATGTTCCAGAACGCGGATTAAAAAACATAAAGTGGACCGAGGACCTTATCAAAGTTGCTGGCAGTGGTTGGATACAGGCGGCATAGGACCGCTTGACGTGGCGCTCTTGGAAAAGCATACATCCAGCAATAGACAAAGAAAGTTATTATGATTAATGCGTGCCACTGTAATAGCTACAAATAGCAAGATTCGTTTGAATTACTTAATTAGACGACCATGACAAGAAACTCATTAACTAGAAGCCCCCCCTAACAATATAGGCCTGTCACTGCTGTTATTCTTAGGAAACATTAATTGCTAATAAAATAAATTAACGCTTACCAATGTCATGCTAATTCGCGCTATAAACTTTACCTGAATAGTTCTTCGCAAATGCCTTTTCTGCCTCATTCGCTAAATCATCGGCTATAAAGATGGTCGTTCCCTATTTCTAAGTACAATAGCTTGATCATCAAGTTTTTCCGCAAAGGTGCACAGGCCATTGTGTGGTATAGATGTAAGATTACCCTTTATTGCAAGTATGATAGTGAATAATACATGTTTTTGTTCGACATGTAATATATTCATTGAAATTATCGCTTCGTAACTGGCTGTAGAATAGATAAAAGGAACTCTTTATTGTACACCAGAAATTAGTTATTACAGTACTTTAATAAATATGAAATATAAAAATGATTAAGTAATAAAGCTAGAAATATAAAAAAATAAACTATAATTCTATGCTATTAAATTAATAATAGAACAATTAAACTTTGTTTATAGAGAGGGTAATCTTTGAAGTTATTGAACCTATTTTAACAATTATTTTACAACTAAAAAGGCGTTGTAGATTGCAGAGGTAGTCGTAGCCTAGTGGTACATTTGCAGTTAGAACGATCGGCAAAGTTAAGCAGCTTTCGCTCAGCTGGCAATCAGATGACCAAAAAGTGACACCTAACACCTGACCTCTATGCTCCCAAAGTCATGTTAAGCAGTGATTAGCCTCCTGGTAGTCGTTAAAGGTTGTTAGACCTGTATAAAAAATCTGACTCTTCTATCTCTCTTCTATCTGCTCTTGTTCAAAGAATGCCAGTTGTGTTGAGTCATGGAGGTTAGACAGGTAGTCACTCTTTCAAACTTTCATGGTCACTTATAATTCTAAACGTTTTTACGGGATTTATACCATGTAAATTTTTACTTACGAGTTTCCGATATTTCGGCACTGTTGCAAGCGCCATGATCACGGAGCAACTGAAGTCCTTGCGGGTGGGAATAGTTTTTATTATTCTGCGGTTAGAAATATCTGTCTACCCGCTTTCTCACTCGTTTATGACACGCAACACTATCTATGGAACCACTACCACTGGTCTCACTCACGTATCGAGCTCGATCACGACACACAACACTTACGGTGTCGACCCTGGTTTTTGAGGTGTTTTTCTTCTTCTTTGTACATAGATATGGTTTTCAATTATCTAGCACCTGGCGTCCCGTGATTCGTCTATGTACAAAGAAGAAGAAAAACACCTCAAAAACCAGGGTCGACACCGTAAGTGTTGTGTGTCGTGATCGAGCTCGATACGTGAGTGAGACCAGTGGTAGTGGTTCCATAGATAGTGTTGCGTGTCATAAACGAGTGAGAAAGCGGGTAGACAGATATTTCTAACCGCAGAATAATAAAAACTATTCCCACCCGCAAGGACTTCAGTTGCTCCGTGATCATGGCGCTTGCAACAGTGCCGAAATATCGGAAACTCGTAAGTAAAAATTTACATGGTATAAATCCCGTAAAAACGTTTAGAATTAGGTAGTCACTCCGTGTAAGTAGTGGTGGATCAGCTAAAGCAGCACAGATGAGAATCCGACCCCAAAAAAAGTTTGAGATATGGCTAGGGAGAAAACTAAAATCCGACCCCAAAAAAGTTTGAGATATGGCTAGGGAGAAAACTAAAATCCGACCCCAAAAAAGTTTGAGATATGGCTAGGGAGAAAACTAAAATCCGACCCCAAAAAAGTTTGAGATATGGCTAGGGAGAAAACTAAAATCCGACCCCAAAAAAGTTTGAGATATGGCTAGGGAGAAAACTAAAATCCGACCCCAAAAAAGCTTGAGATATGGCTAGGGAGAAAACTAAAATCCGACCCCAAAAAATGTTTGAGGTATGGTTAGGGAGAAGACTAAAATCTGACCCCAAAAAAAGTTTGAGATATGGCTAGGGAGAAGACTAAAAAGGCATTGTTCCGAATGTAATATGTAGACTCGATAGCTCTTGTTAGCATGCGGCATTATTAAAATATCTAATTGTGGGGACAGACCAATAATACAAGTGTCACCACCCCATTCTTTCCCACGGGTGTCGTTTGAGGCGACTAAGGGAAGTAAACAATTATCATCCATTGCATGACTGGTGGTAGGGCTGGGTACCAAGTGGGAGTACTCACTTGGTATCAGGCCTGAGCAGGTTGGTAAGTACCACCATCTCCCGTGTGACCGGCCATGAAGCACATCGTTGCGTTTTGGCTGTAGCAGTAGATAGCCGTTTATTTGTTATTTCATATGTGTGAAATCAAGCGGTTTGACAATACTCTCGGTATAATTGATTCCATGAGCGACGGTTACCATTTACCATCAGATGGGCCGTGGATCGTATGCCACTACAGGCAATAAAAAAATTTTTTTTTAAAGCTACTTATGTTTATGTTGTTTTTTTTTTATCTCATGTAGCTCTTATCTCTTGTGCACATTTTCGTCATTTTTTTTATACTACGTGGGTGACAAACAAGCATACGGCCCACCTGATGGTAAGCGGTTACCGTAGCCTATGAACACTAGCAATACCAGAGGCATTACTCGCGCTTCGCTATCTCCAATGAAAGTGATAGGAGGTGGATAGTAAGGAGAGGATATGTAAGATACTAAGGAGAGCATAGGGTTTGAGCCTCCAGCACTCTCACTCAGCATACGAAACACAACGTTAGGATCAACTACCGTTGTTACACGCCGATCTTCTGTGAGAGGGTGGTACTTCCCCGATTGCGCCGGCCCTTTCGTGCTGGTATAAGCAAGGCTCTACCATCTCTTAATATAAAAGAGGTTGATCAACTTTTCTGTAAAACCTCTTTTGGCATACCCTCAACCTGATTATACTACAATGATATTTTACACAAGATATGTTACGTTCATAGTAAATGACGTTTAATAGTACATTGTTACCCTAGGGTTGAAAGTAACTTATTTAGAGGGACTAAATAAGTCTTTAACCCGAGGTAAACACTGTGCTTTTCATTACGAATACAAGGAAAATAAAAATAAAAACATGCATCAATGAGTGAATTTTAATTTACATTTAGATTTATAATGAAGATCGGATTGGCGCTTTTTCGCCATTTTTTTTTTGTGGCCGGCCAGCATAACAGCCATTATTTTTCATTTTCAGCATTGAAAAAATGGTAAATTTAAATTACCCAAATCTATATTATTTTAAAGAAATATTTGGAAGTATGTAAATTATAATAGGTAGTTGGTCGTTAAAAAAAATCTTTATTTAATACTTAACTTTGTTATTTCAATTAAACATCGCGCTGTGATTGAGTGGCTGTAGTAAGTTAGAATAAGGTTCAATAGAAATGTGAAAATTGAACTAGTTTTTTATTTAAATAATTTAACAGCTGTCAGTTGAGAACGATTCTCCCTAGGGCTGAAAAGTATTACTTTCAACCCGCTCCTCAGGCAACTTCAAACCTACTTTCCGAATATGAGTAACGAAAAATCTGTTCCCGCATTAATATTACTTACGCGCACTATTATCGCGCACACTGTTGACAAGTTGCACTAATGAACAGTACAAAAGATAGGATAACCATATAAGTGAAAGAGATATCTCTATCTTTTCAATTGTCAATTGTATTATTTTTTTGTTTTTTTTTTGTTTAAGGCATTGGTAGAACCATCAGCCTAACAGTAACTTATAAACATCGTTATTCTCTCATCACACGTAAGTTTAGTTCATAAAACAAGTCAGTCGAAGTCAGTCATATAAAATAAGTCAGTCAAGTCAAAGTCCTACTCCAGTAAGACGATGGCGATCTTACTGAAGCTTCTATGGAGTTTTGGAGACAACAGGAAAAAACACGTTATGTCGCATTACATCACTTGCCAACACTTATGCACATACACAAATAGTTAATAAGCAAAAGGCCACCACTTTTACACATTAATACTTGAAATAACACAAGTTTAGGAAAATAATGCAGAGCGACGACATGATCTTCTTCGTGTTCCCGCCAAAACTCCTCAATTGTATTAATTCAATTGTCGTCTTCGAGGCATAGATTACGATTTTTTGAGATCAGCCAACAGAGCCGGCTATTTCGGAGATAGGTAAAAAAGGTAGGTAAATGAAATGCGATAAAATAGTTATAGATATTGTATGAATTCTGCTTTTATTCAGTATATTAAGTACTAAAACAAGTTTCATTTGTTACAAATATTGGAATTATTTATATTATTATTTAAGTTTAATAAATGTAAGAATATTATTAGAGAATGGATAGTTTAGGAGGAGAGCCGCTCACCCACGGACTATCAATCGCGGTTATCTTTGGACACACACAATAACCTAAGACTGCTAAACTGCACTCTCACAGATAGAGGAGAATGTTATAATAGCAGAGTAACATGCACGATAATGACAAAAAATCTCACCAATGCAATACAACCATGCGACACAGCAGGACTCTCAGAACCACAACGTTGCAATATTCCGCATAAATCTGAACACAAATTCGACACGTGTTTTGCCTTTATACGGGGCATCCTCAGGACCACTCCGCAAGAAATGAGCGATTAATTACATAATTATCTTAATGTAAGAATAGAAAAACAAAAACAAAAACGTAGACCTTTCTGAAATAAAACTACTTTGGATTTTGTACTATTCCGATGTTTAGAATACTAAAAAAACCGTATTAATATATAATTTTATTCGCTGCGTGGTGGCTTTCATCTACAATAAACATTTACCACCAGCACGTTTGCTATTATTTTATTTTTAAATAGTCAAATTCAAATTATAAATTCAAGTAGTAATCTGTTATATAAACAAATTATTATAAAATTCAAAAATAATAAACTGAACTAGAGGTAGTTTTGTGATTTTACTGCCTATGATTCGCCTCTGTACTAATAATCTATGTCCACAATGCAGGCGTCCTTATCGCTCTTGTGAAAAAAAATATTTACTTGTTTCATACAATAATGTCTCATTGACAGCCATTTATAAAAATATTACAAAGGTATTTTATTGAAATATGCCAATAGTTATATAACTTTCTATATACTTACATGTGGTAGGAGATTCCTTGTGTTTTATTAACTTTGGTATCGTAACTTGTACACTAAAACACACATGATGGCATATTTCTTATTTTTGTTACTCAGTGCACATGACAGCTCATGAGTTAGTCGTCGCCTGCTTGACGCGGACTAAAGACAAAACGTCCTAATTAGGAGGTTTTCGAGTCTTCACAAAACGCGCGCTTGTAACATATCTGCCTCTTTTTTATATACATTATCATTGTTATACTATCAATCTCTTCAAGAACCACGACTCGGATAATATTTTAGTCACTTCAGTATAACTGTTACGTAGTAACTATTTAGTAATCTGTGGTATTAGGTACGTACAGAGTTTCTATACAATTGGCTACCAAAAAGTAGGTACAAACGACGACCTTATCGACATATTGATGGTTTTATTTAAATAGCGTATCATTAATACATTGTACTGTGAAAGAGATGCTTACGAAACGATCAGTGTCGTCTATTTTTTATTTATTTATTTAATAATTCGTCATACGTACAAGGCGGACTTAATGCCTTAGGCATTCTCTAACAGTCGACTTAGGGCGGAGCAGAAAAATTTAAAAAGGTAGGTGCGCTATATATATATGTCAATACAGGATGATATATAGCTATATATGAATAACCATAGCGAATAACTAACACTATGATATACTTACATAAGAGACTATTTACCTCTATTTATCTATTTTTTTTATGTAAGCATGATTTATGATTTCCACTTGGTCAATGAAGAATTTTTGCATTCCATTCTCACTCTTCATATCTTTTATAGATGCTTTTCGGTTGAAGATTATTTTAACCAAGTCCAAACAAATAAATAACAAGAAAATATCATTCAGTAAACTAATCACGGTAAATATGGAAATATGCAAAGTTCTGAAGCGGTAGAATTATCTAAGAATCATAGATATGCATGTAGCGGCGCGACGGTTTGAACACTAATGAATTTGAGCACGGTGTTTCGTGACATGTAATTAAATATGAATGGCTACCTCTTCATTCCAAGTAAGCTTGCTTAACCGATCTGTCAAGTAGGGTAGGTCGCCTAATTACCGTTATTACTTATGATAATACCTAGCTTATGTGGATTGATATAATCGTAAGTTTATGATTTGTATTTTTAGCATTTTATCTGTTTACTAGAAAGGACAAAATATGCATCCTACTATTATCATAGTTTATTTAATTGTAACTAATATTATAAATGTGAAAGTTTATGAAGATGTTTAGATGTTTGAACGTCAATCACGCTGTAACCGCTGAGCGCGTTTCGATTAAATTTAGTATGGTTATTGGATTAACATTTAGAATACCTTTATATTGAAACAATATAGCTATTATTAGCAAATTACCTAGCCAATAACCTAATCAAAATATGTGAAGGTGAAACCAGCACCGAATATTAAGAGATTATGATAAAAAATGCGTGTACTTATGTACGCGCGTGAGACGTTATACTTCTTTGGCATCATTAATAAATAAAGTAATTATTAAATTCGTAACTGCAAAACTTGGCACAGTTATATTTGATAAAGTAATTATGTCCAATGTCAGTAGATGGCGTTAGTAAAATTTTGAAATTTCTTATAAGTCGATGTTAAGAGTTTAGGTGTCTGATCATACCGCCTCCATACGCAACCTTGTTGGAAGTCGCATTAGAAGTATAACTTCACAAAGTATAACTTAAAAAAATAACTAAGCGGTTAAAATATCCGTTAGCTGAAAACTGTGTCGTCCACCCGACTTGAATGAAATAGAAACATTTGATGTATTTTACCAAATATGGTATGAATTACGGTAATTGGAATGAATGGCCTACTGGCGCTCGTAATCAATGTCATCTGTCCTATTTAAGTGTAATGGCTATCAATGATACTAATTTTGTAATCAGCATTTACTTCTCTTTGAATCCATACATAATTAATAAGCCAGATTAGATTCTATCAGTTTCAATTATTGCAGCCGGCTGCTGTTGAACCGGTGGTCCAAGGCGCGCCTACTGATCGTAAAGAACGAACTTATGGGGTACCTATTGAGATATAGTATCATAAACAGGTGATTTAGTTATAGTTCTAATAAAATATAATATTATATTGTTCTTTTAAACGCATACGGCAATGAGTTTTAACTGACAGCGATAGTTGGATAACCAGCTGCCGTACATACAAGTACATTCTTACTCTCTTATTCATAAAACCTAACGCAGCTGTATAGGAACTGATTTAACTAAAATACTGTTTTGCCCCATTTCAACATAGTATGTATATTAAAAAAAAAGTGATAATCAATCTGTCAGCTTAAACAGTGTTTTAAATCAGCGTTATGTTTTATGAATAAGGGGCTTAGTATCTTCACTTGGCACTGATCGCGCTTTAGGCCCGCGCGAATATGTCGCCGTTCTTGCAGAAAAAAATATACACATCTAAAAATATTTATAAAATAAAATTCTCCCGCCGCTACGCAATAACCTCAAAAACTACCAAACAGATTGTCATGCGATGTTCACCAACGAGTGGAGTGATTCGGTGTATAATTTACTAAGTTTCCATACAGAATTGAAGGTCCAAAAATACATCTTCATATTATATAGCTTCACTACGGAGACTAAGAAAACTTTGGAAGAGCCCGTACATGCGCCAGCGACAACAACTATAAGTAGGTACTTCTGAACGTTTGTTTAGTGGTATAGAGCCTTGCTTATACCAGCATGAATGGGAAGGCGTATGTACGTTCGTATGGTGAGTGAGAGCGCCAGAGGCCTGAACCCTCTCCCTATCCTCTCTCTCTCCACCTCCTTTCCTTGGCGATGGTGACGCGTGAGTGATTACTCTGGTGTTACTAGCGTCTATAGGCTACAGGTGGCCAGTAATTGTTTGCCACACACTTGCTAAAAAAAAACCCACTCATGGCATTGTATACTTACGCAAGGAAGAAAGTGCCAAGGCAATCAGATTTTCTAATGACGAAGACTTAAATAAACTAGTTTAACATTTTTTTTTCTTTAGTTTCAATTAGAGAATTTGACTGAATCATCTACAGGCTCACATGTTAGCTACTCTTTATCATAAAAAATGGATATTTACCATAGTACCCCATAGGGTAGAAATTCTTGCTTAGAGATCGTTAGTGTGCCGTAATAACGTATTTACAAAGTGCACGTAGGCAGAATCTGGTTATGAAATTAAACTACTTTTACAAAATAAATTGTACGATCACGGGTAGATTGACGTGATCATGAATGCTGTAAAGTATTCAAATCAAAAGGATCAATCACCAGGATACGAAAAAATCAAGTAAACCCGAAAGATTCTATAAAAGTTATTTTATTTCATGAGAGTAATAATTATTGTATTCAACCAAAGTGAGCGAGTGGCCTCGGAAGTTTGCCGCCTATGAGCCGCGGGCCATACGGCCTATTGACAAATATAGCACTGCTATACTTGCAAGTAACAGATTGCATTACATATATAGTATCTTACATTGATAATATGTCGAAGCAGCAAACCAACAATGCCTTCACAAGAGAGCACAAATTGAACGAATTACCCAGTGCCGCCTGCATCCGCAGCCGCGGCTTTGACTGTGTCGTTAGTCAAATAAAAAACAATATTACTTACGTTTCTTTAATAATATACAAGTCACGTAAATCGTGATAAGATTCCACTTGAATTTTGTCTACAAATAACATTAGTTTATCACGCATCATCTAGTGGTTTTCCGGTGGAGTACAATTAAAGAAATAGTTTACATACCAAAGCCCTTTCAAATGTGGATTATGTAACAGAAGCCAATTGAAGATATGATTTGTTCCGAATAAAAGTCATCAATATACTTGTGCTAGAGGTAGTTTAGTCCTAGATGTAAGATTTTAGTTCCAATAATAATAAATAAAATCCAAAAGTGCACGCCTCATAATCTTCATTTTTCACAATAAATTGATTATTTGATAAGTAACTAATGATGTATTGGTCTTACTAAGTAGTTTTCAATAAATCAAATAGATAGCGCTATTTCAAAAAGTAGTCATTAAATGTGGTGCTCATGTCTTATACGCCATCTAGCGCTAATTTTAAGAAGTACTTCTATATTGGTCTATAGAAGTAGTTCTCACGAAATATAGCGCTGGTTTTAGTGTCGAGTCGAGCGTAAATATTCACAATTTTTTTGTTTATTTAATAACAATTAAACCACATCGGATCAGATCGTGAAAAGTGATAGGGCTCTATTCGTAATTATACTGAAACGTAAGAGAAAAAAAAGACTCGATTAGTAAAGTATTTCGGTCGTTATCGCGTTAACATACATTACCTACAACACACAGACGTTCAAGACAGAACTTGTTTCCATCCATCCATCAGCCTTTTAAAGTCCACTGCTGGACATAGGCCTCCCCAAGAACGAGGGATAGTGCCGTAATCGCCACCCTTTGCAGGCGGGTTGGCCATCGCAGTGGATGTTGTTAATACTCGTAGGAGTGCTGCTGCCCACTCCCTCGGTATTCCCTCAGTCGGCTCTTACGACTCCCATGGGTGGAGAGGGGTGGGACAATTCTAAAGCCGGCCCCACACAGCCCCAGACGGAAATTCGCGGCACACGCTGGTCTTAAGAAATACATCAAAACAATGTAGGAAGAGTTATAAAAGGGACTCTGAGAATGCTGAAGATTTTCTTTATAAGTGGATTGCACCTTGCCTAGGGAGGGTTCTCGCTAGTGTTTCATAAAATGTTATTATGACAATAGTACGAACCCATTTTTTTTTGGTGGGGCCCCACACGCCTTTTTAGCTAGTTTAAATAACAAAAATGGCATCAAAAATATCATGAGTGTTAAAATAGTGTTTTTTCTTGATATGTGTGTATATATTATTTTACAAATGCAATATATGATAAATAGAGACGTTTTAAGTTTTAAAAATCAGTTGTTCTTCGTGAAACGAGAGTAGTACCCACCTCAACGCTTCGCTTATGAGGCGTGCAATAGAGACGTCCTTATCGAATCTTGCCAGCGACCATTCTCAATTGAGGATTATAAAAGAACCAGATTCTGCCCGTGCAAGTATTAAGTAATCTTTATAAATGTGAAAGTTTATGAAGATGTTTGGGTGTTGATTGTCCTTCAATCACGCCTAAACGACTGCGCATATTTTGATGAAATTTAATAAGTAGATAGTTGAGAACCATTACCGGATTTAATTTTGCATACTTTATTAATTTGGTATACACATAAATTAGAACCTGGATAAACACATCATATTGCACAGATAGCGGAGTGGTATAGATACTGGCCTGTCTGGGTGTACTTTGTGTCCATGAATTCGTATTTTTAAGGGCCCCTGCGATGCAAGGGTTATTATAGATATTCCTTAATATTAGGGTAAAACCGTGTAATACGCCTCATTTGACAAAACGCTCCGCTACTCTCACACCACATAAACACAGTTAGGCGATGCTGCTGACGGGCATTGCATACAAGACAGTTGTTCGAAATCATGGCGGACGTTTTCGCGCGATCTCTGTATCAGTGACAAAATTATTGGTTAAATTCGATTTCTGCAGCTTTGACATTTTGCGGTAAGTTTCAATCAAATTTGTATACCTAAAGTAATATGTTGTTTATATTAATTTCGTCTGCCAGGCTATGTAAATAAAATCACATTTCTTTTTCGTAATAGTCAAGCGTTATAAACTTGAAACTATAGTTAAAGACATAGTGAGCATATTAAACTTGGATTTCTGCAAAGCGCCCCACACGTTTTAATTTAAAATGCCCCACTTATACCTATAACTGCAATAAAATGTGGATTGTATTATTTTTCCTCCAGATGACGCCTCGTAAGTATGAAAGAAAGACTTTACGCACAGCATGGACAGCTGCAAACTTAAAATAAGCTTCCGTAAAAAGTAAAAATATGGGAGTTAACGAATTGTCAAGTACTTTCAGTATACCATACAGAACATTGAGAAGACACCTTTTAATGGGAGGATCAAATTGGCCGCAATCCTGTTTTCTGGAACAACTATAAGAAAAAGCATAAAAAATTAGAGAAAATATTGATTTGCTCTTGATCGAAAGGATGTAAAAGCAATGGCGTTTTGATTAGCAAAAAAATTGAATTAGCTGGTGATACATATTTAATGGATTTTTGGTGGATCCCTGAATTGAGTCAAAGTAAATGAGAAGGTCTGTCACACGCTTGAGCTTAGAGTGTTAACCGAAAGTTAAAATTACCATTTCATTACAATTGCTATCATAAAAATTAAAATAACGGTCGATTTGTTAAATGTGATAATAGACAGACAGGTAACATCGTAAAATTTTACTCATAATTTAAATTTATATAATTAGAAGTTAGTTAAAAGATT
Source organism: Leucoma salicis (assembly GCA_948253155.1). Lineage (NCBI taxonomy): Eukaryota > Metazoa > Arthropoda > Insecta > Lepidoptera > Erebidae > Leucoma > Leucoma salicis. The sequence continues at coordinate 19,629,904 of OX411818.1, forward strand.
GATTGTTATTTTTTATTATTATTTTTGTTTGAATTATATTAAACGGTTGGGCATTTTGTAAATTGTATGGGTCATTTTACCCAACAGTAGTCGGGTAAAAAGCCCCACTCCAGCATCTAGAAAAAACTATAAAATAAAGCATCTGGACGGTATCCAGAAGATGCAGGTTCAAATCCTGCTCCTGACTGTTATTTTCGATTTCACATTTTTCACTTTGTGTTTAATGTATAGTGCTAAGCATGTCAAATGCTAAAAATATATATAAAAATATCTAAATATTTAAAGGGTTTGCGTCATTATTAGGTAAAATCTTAATTGTAAAATTAAGTTTACCTGGTCGGTATAATGTATGAAAATACTTCCGACAGATGGCGCAGGCGTCAACCAAAGACGTTAAGTGTGATGTGTTATCGAAATTAGCAGTCAGGAGCAATTGTCAGGATGGCTGAATTGGTAAAGCATCTGGACGGTATCCAGAAGTTGCAGGTTCAAATCCTGCTCCTGACTGTTATTTTCGATTTCACATTTTTCACTTTGTGTTTAATGTATAGTGCTAAGCATGTCAAATGCTAAAAATATATATAAAAATATCTAAATATTTAAAGGGTTTGCGTCATTATTAGGTAAAATCTTAATTGTAAAATTATGTTTACCTGGTCGGTATAATGTATGAAAATACTTCCGACAGATGGCGCAGGCGTCAACCAAAGACGTTAAGTATGATGTGTTATCGAAATTAGCAGTCAGGAGCAATTGTCAGGATGGCTGAATTGGTAAAGCATCTGGACGGTATCCAGAAGATGCAGGTTCAAATCCTGCTCCTGACTGTTATTTTCGATTTCACATTTTTCACTTTGTGTTTAATGTATAGTGCTAAGCATGTCAAATGCTAAAAATATATATAAAAATATCTAAATATGTCTTGTTTTTGTTATTTTTACAAAACTTTTTTTATGCCAGTTTGGTCCTAAAATATCAAATATTATTTCTAAATAAATACATTTTTTAGTCTTGAAGAAAAAACAGTTTTAATCCTGATTAAAAAAAGTGGGGCGTATTACCCAGTTTTCCCCTATAGGATGTTATCTTTTTAAGAAAAAAAATGTTTACCCCGATAAGGGGATCCTATGGGATATGCCTAAATGTCTCTATGGACCAAATTTTGGACTCTAAGCAGAGGAAGCCTCGAACAGAAGTTAGTACACTTCATAACTGTTACCTCTAAAAATATAATCTAATTTTGGAACATGTTTTGTTTTTTTAAACATCGTTCAAAAATGCTTAAAAAGGAAGACTTCAGTCAGTACTTGTTTATCTTTCGTTAAATTTTATTTGGAATAGAGTATAGAAATAGTGATAAAGGTAAGTGTATACTCAAGCCGTATGCGTGTAACGTGCTCTCTAAGTGTATACTTAAGCCGTATGCGTGTGCGGTATACACAGCGAACAGTCGATTGATGTTTACAATGTGAAAATCATCTGGGACACTATGATTACCCGTTTGGAAAAACATAACCGAAATAAATTGACCCGCGTCGACCACACCTTTTAACCACAAAGCTAATATAATTTTTTTTTGTTATGGAAGCTGTGAATTACATTCTACTATTCTAGTTAGATATTTTTTTTAAGTAATGGAACAGTTAGATTTATTTTACGCGACAACCTCTTCTATAAGTATTATTTTTCAATATGGGCAATATTTTTGCGGAATCCTCCATAAAAATATTGCGGAGCGGACTTTGAGAATGTCTAGGCAACATAATTTACCAACCATTCACTCAATGAGCTCTTGTCGAGCATAATGTCACATAGGCTTTAAGGAATTTTGTTTTCGTTTTAGTGGAAAAAGCGAGCTTTACTGCGAGCAGGTTCCGAACCTGCGTCCTATCCATACGGGGAAGTGCTCTGGACGCCTAAACTATCGTGGTCACCTAATGGTGACCCCCAATCTCCACTTCACGTTTGTTTTAGATTTCTTTAAGACCAACGCCACCTATCGGATGCATTTACGTACATTTTATTCCAATATAGTGAGTGTAATTTTGCAATTAAAATTCATACTAATTGATAGCGCGACTTTTAGCTAAGCATATCAAGTAAATACAGATCGGAATATTCGTTCGTTTAAATAGCTGTAAGTCAATGACCGCCTTAATGCCAGTGCATAGATATCAAGACGTAACATAAATAACTAATTGGAGGCTAATGCAATTATATGCTGCAGAGTTATTAATGAATACAAGCACTTACCAGTATGGTTTTAGCTGGGAGTTATCTATGGTATAATGGGTAGCTGTAATAATAGGCTAAGAGTGTCTGTTTACAGTTATGGTAAGGACTGCACGAACGGAACCAATGAGCATTTTTTTCATTATTCTCGGATTGTATTGTCAATTTCTTTGTAAAAGACAGTCCATCCGTCTGTCCATCAGCCTTTCAACGTCCACTACATAGGCCTCCACGAGAGAACGCCACAACGAGCGGTCCCGTCATGGGGGATAATGCTGTAATCGCCACGCTTGGCAGGCGGGTTGGCGATCGCAGTGGATGTTGTTAATACTCGAGGGAGTGCTACTGCCCACTCCCCCGTTATTCCCACAGTCGGCTGTTACGACTCCCGTGGGTAAAGAGGGGTGGGACAATTCTAAAGTCGGCCCCACACGGCCAGAAAAGACTGTACGATTTCAATTTAGCTAGCAATTCTATTAAAGTTTTGGAACAATATCTATCACAGCGGCCAGTGTCAACAGACACTAGCCATAAATGCAGTACCTATTATAGTGCACGAGTGTGTGTAACGTAAGTGCACTCTCTGTTCCTTCTTCTGACTAAGGGAAATAAGCAAGTATCACCCATTGCATTAGCGCTGGTAGGGCTGTGTGCCAAGGGGGAGTAGGTACTCACTTGCTATCGGGCCCGAGCGGGTTTGTACCGCCATCTACTGTGTGACCGGCCATGAAGCACATCGGTGTGTTTTGGTTATAGCAGAAGATAGCCGTTAATTATTTTATTTCATATATGTGAAATGAAATGGTGAGTAGCGGCTTGAAAATACTCTCAGTACAGTTGAGTTCAGGAGCGACGGTAACCATTTACCATTAGGTGGGCCGTGGCTCCTCTGCCACCATATGCAATAAAAAAAAATCATGCTCACGGGTGGGTTACAAAGCCACGCGATGACTTAGTGGAAAAACCAAAGACTGTAAAGGAGAAAGAAAGGGGTATTTAGACTATTTAGTTTGATCCCCCGTCTAAAGCTAAGACCGCGCAATCTAAATTAGCTTAATGTCCTATTCTGTGGTTTTAGACTATAAAAACATAGCATCACGCCTGTATTCCCCGAAGGGGTAGGCAGAGGTGTATTACACACCCACGACTCGCCAGCTATGTTTAAGTCCCACGTAATAGGGGGCGAGCCTATTGACGTCTACCGGGCACATTTCCAAACTCCGGGCTGTTACTGAGAATTTTTCTTTTTAGGAAAAAGCTCAATAACATTGCCCGACCCGGGGATCGAACCCGAGACCTCATGATTAGCAGTCGCATACACTACCGCTACACCACCGAGGCAGTACTATAATTGTGTAAAATTTTATTATTATCAGTGAAGTATTTATGGCCTGAAGTCCTGGAAAAAAAATCTAGTGGTTAGAGCCTTGCTTGTGGACTGGCTCGGGGAAGTACCATCCCCTCACAGAAGATCAGTATAAAACAACGGTATCTACTCCTAATGTTGTGTGTAGTATGGTTAGTGAGCGGCGGAGACACAAATCCTCCCCTTATCCTTTCCTTGCTAACCTGATATCCACCTCCTATCCCTTTACTTGCAGTTGGCGACACGCGAGTTACGCCTCTGGTATTGCTAGCGTCTATAGGATACCATAACCGCTTACCATCAGGTGGGCCCATATACTTGTTTGCCACGAACGTAGTATAACAAAAACATAATATTAGTTACCATATGTTTTTTATATTTATAAACGAAAACATATTGTAACTTTTACTTGACTACCAGAAATCTTGCCAATTACTTAACCAATAACTTTTAAAGATGTTGTAAAGAGTTTATATGAATTTACAAGCTACGAGTATACACAATAAATATAATTTATTAAACTGTCCCATTCGCTGTGTTGAAGAAGATAGTAATATTTCATCGTAACGGCCGAGAGTCATAAAGATAGATGACCTTTGACCGCGAGGTCGTGGTTTCAATTCCTTGTCACATAAAACATTGTACGTAAATGAAGAAATAGCTTCGCTAACACGTGGGACTAATTAAATATAGTTTTGATGTTGTTAATAAGATGAATCTGCTACTTATGATGAAGTCTATTTATATCTTTAAGTAAAGTACGGGTTCCCACTGGTTTTTAAGTCTAATCAAGAGCTATCAATAAAAAGTTTCGTCACAATCTGTTCAATAGTTTTTGCGTGATTTGGGAATCTACAAACATACATACTGATAAAATAAAATGTTTTGTATTCACATACACCTCAATAGTAAAAAACATTATTTACTTTTCAAGTATTAATTGTTATATTAAATGTACAGACAGCTCTCTATGTTGCAGCTTTATAATAGTTAGGAAGTACTGTATACGATAATCAAGATTTCATATTTAGTTAAAAGAATTTATATGAGAACATATTTACGATAATTTACTCTACATTTGGCGAATAAAGATCTTTGTCTTAAAACTCTGCCAGTGTATAATTACTTTATGCGTGGTAAATAACAGCATAGTGAAATACAATTTACAAAATAATAACTTTATGTGCGTGGGTGGTGGAAAAGTGGAATAAAAACATTGATTTGACTATAAATAATAAAATAACAGAGTTTTACGTTTCAATGCATTTGGCCGTGGGGCCGGCACCAAGAATAGCTCCACCCTGTCTCTTCCTATGGGAGTCGTAAAAGCCGACTAAGGGATTAGCGGGGGACCGGGCAGCAGCATTCCCGTGTGTACTAAAAACATCCACGGCGACCGCCAACCCGCTTGTAAAGCGTGGTGATTATGGTAAAACCCCAATTTTGGGGAGGCTTATGTCCAGCAGTGGACGATGAAAGGCTGATAGATGGATGGATGGATGCATTTTATGTTTATACAGAACTTCTGCAATAAGGAATTCTTTTCTGTCGCTTATGATAGCTGACGAGCCACAGGCCACCTGATGGTAAGTGACTTTTTAGAATTTTTGACTGTTTGTTTGTCGGGTATCACGCAAAAACTACTGAACGGATTTCGATGAAACCCTTTTTTGTTTGATAGCTCTTTACTGGTATTATAAAGAATGGTACCGTTTTATTTCTGCTACATCGGTTACCTGAGATATAAAGAAAAAACTATATTTTGTATACGGTGGAGTTGAGAGCCTACCCTAGTATTTGGCTAGGGCTTAGCGTGAATCCACCCTATTAAAAATGTAATTTATACAAACCATTAGTATGAAAATTTGCTAAATATTTTACTTTATCATCTTAAAAACTATTTAAGAACATATAAGTACGTGGCGGCTGTGCTTTGTAGCATCCTGTTAATTTGAACAGCACTTACTGTTTAGTAATAAATTTCAATAATAGAAAGTAATCAATACTTACCACATAAAATATAACTGGCTACAAGCCTTGGGAATCGCATCTATAAAGGTTATTACTGCTTATTGCAATACACGGCACACTCACAATAATACCCTGGCTAATATACAGCCTCTGTCATACGTAAATTGTATAATTTCGAAACGTTAAGTGTTTACCAAGTAATCGTGGACTCCAGGATTCGTTAGCGCGGGGTCAAAGAGCGCAACTAATGCTTGAGTTGTACAGATAATATTGTACCGTTGAGACTTTACTTACTGTTACCTGTTATTTACGAGAAAAAGCAGGAAGTGCATTTTACTCATTAATTTTCTTACAATTTTTTTTTACGTTTGCGGCGTCCTCCGATCCAAGTTACATAATACGCTACCTCTATGTTACCGAATATAGTACCAAGTTCGATTCTCAGTTTTTTTTTTTCGTGATTTTCGCAAATGTGTGTTTTTGTTTACAAATAAAAAATAAAAACACAAAGAAGAAAATTTTTTTGCATGATGTTTTTTTTATTGTTAATGATGGCAGACGAGCCATGGCCCACCTGATGGTAAGTGGTAACCGTCGCTCATAGACTCAACTATACCAAGAGTATTGTCAAGCTGCTGCACACCATTTCATTTCTCAGATATGAAATTAAAGAATTAACGGCTATCTTCTGCTACAGCCAAAACACGCCGAAGTGCTTCATGACCGGTCACACAGAAGACGGTGGTACCGACTTGTTCGGGTCCGATAGCAAGTGAGTACTCTCACTTGGTACCCAGCGCTACCACCAGTAGTGCGTGGGTGGTGGTAATTGTTTACTTCCCTTAGTCGCCTTGTACAACACCCGTGGGAAAGGATAGTTTGGTGACACTTGTATTCTTAGTCCGCCACCGACACGGATTTAATGATGGATGGATTTTTTTTACGCAAGTGTCGTATGACGTGACTTAGGGATGTAAGCAATTATATACTAAGGAACGTGACTTGAAGCAGATTTGCCCCCTGATGGTAAGCGGTTACCGTATCTTATAGACGCCAGCAAGACCAGAGGCCATCACCATCTCCAAGGAAAGGGATAGAAGTAGAAGAGGAAGGATAATAAGGAGAGCATAGAACTGATACTAAAGAAAAAATAGAAGATAGGAAGGATAATTAGCAAGCTATCCTCATAGGGAGGGTGTTTGGTGATTTTTTTTTGTGCGGAACCCTAATTTGTTCAACATAAAAGTAGTCTAACTTGCTTCTTACATCATTAGCTATGAAAAAATGCCAGTGAAAGTCTCGCTCAAAACGGTTAGCAGCCCGATTTCGGCGATCAGCCGGAACAAATAGATAGACAGACAAAAACTTTAAAAATTGGTATTTTGGTATAGGTAATGTTATTGGTAGTTTTGAAAAGTATTAACGTTGATCTCCTACTACAGAAATGTTTTTCTGGGATTCAACCCACAGGGAGTCCTCGAATCCGGTTGCAGACGGTCGGTGAGCAAATAAAATGCGTCTCAGATCGACGATGCGGTATATCTATTTAGAACCTATTTAGAAAAAAATACAGAGTTTTAAATGTTCAGAGGAGCATGTGGCCTAAGAACTCGTCAAAAAACTAAAGTTATCTTTCTTTCTAAGGATTCTAAAGTGTAAAACTGAATTAAACTTTAGCGACATAACAGTCTCGAGCAGGATTTGAACCTGTGTCTCCTGGAAAACTGTCCCAGATGGTTTACCATTTCAACCATCGTGACAATTGCTCGGGACTGCGAATTTCGATAACATATTTCTTCTAAATATCTTGGGTAACGCCTGTGCCATCTGCCGGATGTATCTGCATACATTATTCCGACGGGTTAAGCACAATTATTACAATTAAAATTCATACCTATCGATGCAGCCCTATAAATATTGTGATATTTGTATATATTTCTAAAGCATTTGACATGATCAGTACATAAATAAACATAACGGGAACTGAACTCGTCACTGCTGTTTACGTTACTGTGGACACTGCTTGTGACTATTATTTTCCATTCTACACTATCGCACTTTGTTATTTTTTATAGTTAAGCATGTTAAATGCTTAAGAAATATATAAAAATATAAAAATTAAGCATACTTATATGCTCCTTCGAAAGTTGCAATATGTAGAAAAAACTAATTAGTCAAAAAAAAAAAAAAAACAATCCTGCGTCGCTGACACCTATAAAAGCTTCACTTAAAAGAAATCCAAAAGTCAAATTGAGGCTCATAAAATGTGCAAAATGTGCCATCGCCGTCACTGTCCACGTAGAATAGCGAACTCTGATTATACGGAAGCGTGTTGTAAAAGCCGAAACGAAATTCCTTTTGGTCAATTCTCCCAGTTCGTCCATACATGTACCTCATTAGCTCATTACACCGACAAAGACGTACGATTGCCATATACTCATATATAGTTTGACGTTTAGTGAATTTATGATGTTTATAAATGTCAAAGATGAAATCTGTTATGAAAGCTAGTGTCTTCATTATATCCTCCGGTGATACGTTATGGACATAAACTGCAATAAAGTATGAGGACATGTTGACATAAATACAATGTTGCCAGCGACGACGATTCCAAAAGGAAAAGTACTTTTTCAAGATAATAATTTTGGAGTCCAAATAAAAAGTCTCTATATCGTGTCTGTTTTTCATCTAACTCTACATTATACATGCAGCTCAAGTTAGGGCTTAAACGAGTAACTTATTTAAATACTAATCTTTTAAGATGTGCAAAATCTATGCCTATTTAAATAAGACCGGTTTTTACTAGGAGATGATATGGATAGATATCTTAAGGTAACATAAGTAAAACAGATTTTGCTATATCTGAACATTTAAGATATTTGAGAAAAAATAAATGTATTAGGCTATTTAGGGATCACTGAACACAAAATGTTTTTTTTAGAATAATTTTTCAAATAATTTGTTCTTTAAAGTAGCTAAACATGTCAGGTGAACACAGATCAAAATATGTATTTAAAAAAAAATCGTCTTTTTGTTTCGGGCATCACGCAACAATTACTAAACGGATTTTGATATAACTTTTGTTTGATAGTTGTTGATTATACTTAAAGACTGGTATAAATTTTATCCCGCTACTACATCGGGAACCTGAGATATAACCAGCCATGCAGCTTTTCAGCCAGTGTATTATGTTGCTCACACCGGTGGTTGAATGTCAACTGTAATCATTATTGAAACCTAGATAGTGCCTGCGACTTCATCCGCGTAGGCTTCAGAATATAAATTAATAATCCACGCCGCTCTAGAGCATATTAATTATCTCTATGAAAATATAGCAGTTCCGTGAATTACAGCTTCTTTTAGCGTTATAGTCTCAATATAGCCTTTTCTGGGCTCCTTTCCAAGCATGCAAATGCAAAATTTCACGATAATTCGTTTAGTAGTTACAGCGTGGACCAAACAAACAAAAAAACTTACTTTCATATTTATAATCTTGGTAAGGACGTAGGTAAGGATTTGGATTTGGTGCAAAGATAAGATAAGATAATTTTTATTTGCATAAACATGTGTGTACATACAATAATGATATGCATGCAAGATATTAAAATAGTCCTTAAAAGTAATTGTTCAGACATGTTTACTTTCTATTGGCGTGCGTAAATAGTGTAAATAGGTATTAAAATGAATTGAAAATAATAATTATAACACATGCAAAAACAAAATTTTAATATCTCTAAGTCTGAATTTAAAACCGATGATAAAAAAATCGAACAGTAACATTAAATTATAAAATGCATTGAATTCATTAAACAATAAAAAAATAATCATAAAATACAATAAATTTTACAGTAAATGTCCAATCAAAATACTTAATTTAATTATGGTAATAATGTAAAAGAAAGTAAAGTTAAAATTTGTCATTTAAAAATTCAGAGACATTATAGTATGCTCTATTTATTAAAAGAGATTTTTTATCTTGCCTCTAAAAATATCAATTGTAAGGTCTTTCCAGAGCTTTGGCAATTTATTAAAGATTAATATTAATGAATTTGCATGTTTCCAATAATAATTACATTTATAAAAAAAACAATCTATAGATACACTAAAGATCATCAATGTTCCTTTACATATTTTGTAAATAAAAATTCTTCGACTGAACATTTCCATGGTCAAAATTATGAAACAAATAAAATATATCGGTAAAAAGTTTAAGAAAAAAGGTAATAATTATAATACAATAAACTAGTAACTAGGACAAAAGGCTTGATTTCTGTTTTAAATTCTCAGTTTAATTCTAAAAGTTCCAGACATTAATTATACCCGTTAAACTTTATTGTTGAATGTACCCTGAACAATGACAATTAAGTAATTCTGGGTCGCTTTGCGTCTTTTAATAATGGGTATCCAACAATTACAGTCGAGCGATGCGGTACGCACAGTGCAGTTTCCGAGCCATTTCTCATTTTTTTTTTAGTTTACTTCTAAGTATTACTACTTCACGCTATATCAGCAATATATTTATCTCTGTTAATATATTCTAAATATAATGCTATCCAGATGTTTTAAAATTGTTTTGCTCACAATAAAGCTGTACTTTGCTTATAGTTATGAATTTAATTCAATATTACGTCCGCACTCGTGTGGACATAAAAATTGTCACTGACAAGAAGATTTATCCATTTAGATCCTCGGCCTCGAATACACATACATGACATACATGAAACAATCATTTATTTTGAATGTAAATTAGTACTATACTGACCTACATGTTATGTAAACCCTAAAACTCGGTGAAGATAAAATATTAAGATGGAAATGAGTTCCTAATTAAAATAATAAAAAAAAATATATTGTTGATCTATATTTTTTAGCATTTGACATGCTCAGCCACTTTCAAAGTAAAAATTTATTTGTGAATGAGGAAAAAGAGATTTTTAGTAGGTACGAGCAGGAATCAAACCCGCGCCCCTTCCAATCCGGGGATGCTCTAAGCCATTGAGCTACCGTACCGACCTTACGGTTATCCCAATTTCCTCATCACTTTTGTCTTTAAGGCCAACGCCATCTATCGGAATGCATTAACATGCATTAATCCAATAAGGTAAGTTTAATTTTGCAATTAAAATTCATACTATTACGTACTAAAAATATGTTTTTCCTCATTCAGAAATAAATTTGTACTTTGAATTTAATATTGAATCAAAATTCTTGACAGCTAGTGAATTCAGCAAGAATAATATAGAGCAGAATCTTGGAGAGTATGTGTATATAGGACAACTGGTGACCTCAAAAAAAGACCGGAGGCAGACTTCCATACGAACATGTGACGAATGCTGGGTTGTTTTTTGCCCGCCGGCACCCACTGCTTAACGTGTCTGCCAAAGTACCCAGCAGTAAGCCAAATGTTAAGACCACGGAACCAACGATTGTGCCAACGACAGTACTTTCAAAATTCACGAATTATCGCTTGGTGTTTTGAACTATTATAATGTTACTAGCTAGATCTTTAATATATATTGTCTGTACAAACATAGCCTTTCCACAAGAACCCTCAACTTTTTCTGGAAAAAAGAGTTTTCTCTATACTCTGGACTACACGTATGCTAAATTTCATAATGGTCGGTGTAGTTACGGAGTCAAGAAGTTGAAAACAAACAAACTTTCACAATTTATAATATTAAGAAAATAAAGTTACCTTGCTTTATCAATAATTCTTTTTTTTAAAGTACTCGGATGTCAAATAAGCGCCCACCTGATGGTAAGCGGTTACCGTAGCCTATAGACAGCTAGCAACACCAGAGGCATCACTCTCTTATCGCTAACTCCTAGGAAAGGTATAAGAGGTGGAGAGGAATGATAATAAGGAGGTTTGGGCCTCCGGTGCTCTCACTCACCATATAAAACATACCAGTAAGAGTACATATCGTTGTTTCATGACGATTTTCCGTTAGAGGGTGGTACTTCCCCAATAGAGCCATCCCATTCATGCTGGGACAAGCCAATCTTTATCACAAACGTTTTGGGATTACTTGATAACCCTGATGAATAAGTAGATACCTATGTATTATTAATTAGTGACTTGAAAATAATATAAAGCAATGTTTAATGCGTGGTGAATTCGTGAGGTGTGTCAGCCGTACAACAATATGCCAGTTTGTCATTCCTCACATACATAAGCCAACGGTAGCGGCTACTGCAATTGCGGTGCGCGTACGTCGATAAAATATATAATCAGTAAAGCATGTTTATTAACTACCACACATCCTACAAAACGTTTTAGATTCTATACTCCTGTTAATAACGCTTAATTTTCTTGGACGATTAGTATAAGATGAGATGTTTTGTTTTTAAATGCATCATGATCGGGGCTTCGCGCACCTGCCCAGCCTGACTGATCCAAGTTACGTGCGGAAACTTATACGTCGATGTAATTATTGTATTTCATAGCCGTAATTTATTTTCCGACGTTTTATTTTTTAAATATCGAATTTGTTTTCCGAACGAAAGAGCAATTTGAATTTCTGATGCGTCGCCCGGCCGGCTGAGTTATAATCGTCGATGTAATATATTTTATCAATGTCTGCAATTGTGTTCCCGCAATACTTACCCTATTATTATATCTAGAATTATTGGATGCGCATCTTCTTGTTTTTTTTTTACTTTCATTCTATTTTAAATATTAAGAACCATTAGCGAATTTAATTAGATTTGATGGTAGATGTTGGGTAATCTCAAAATATTGACTAGACTCATTGTAGGTCATTTTATTTATGACGAAACGTCTTGTAAATCTTCACAAGCTGATTCTGTGGTAAATACCAAACTAAACAGCATAGCAACAGTGACAGCTTGATATTAATCCGAATATTTAGTGTGCATTTCCACCAGATTTGCTACTTTAACTTCGAAATCTGTTGCTTTTATAGTTCAGCTCTGGTAAAACAATAATCAAAATCTGTCTTTAAAACATATAAACTTTGTTCAAAAAAAATAATCGAAATCTGTCTTTAAAACATATAAACTTTGTTCACTGCTATAAACGAAGAAAGCGATGGTGCCTATGCGATTGAGTAGGTCTGATAACAGTACCACTGAAGTAATGCAACATAGTTCCAGTGGTCCACCAAAAAAGGTGGGGAGACGGCATTCGGCGGGTTTATTTAGTGGGTGAGGGCCCTACCCTGCCCTGTTTGGTGCCCCGAACAACGGCGTGTGCGGTAAGGAATATTTTTTCCGGCCTTAACAAAAAAAAAATCTTTTTGGTTCAGACCCTACCACCAGAATTGTTTTCTCGCTGGTTTAATTCTCTTAGTAATAATTCTCTGAGTAGCTTCGTAAGATTTCTGCGGGATTGAAACGCGTGCCTAAAGTCTAATAAACAGCTATCAAAGTTAGATAAAAGTTTCATCAAAATCAGTTTACTAGTTTCTACGTGATGCATGAAAACAAACACACAAACATAAGCATATCATACCGAGTATAACGTTTTAGAAATTCATTACTTTAAATAATTTTCATAAATAACCGCGGATTGTACTAATTAGCATTTTATACTCGGCGAGGTAATAGTAAAGACGGATTGTATAATTGAGACAAGTAAGTAGGTATGTACCTACAGGAAGGCACTACAGTACATTGGCATGACTACTGAATGTGTAAGCCTGCAAAATCAACGTCGGTGAGACCTTGGCCCAGGTGAGACTTACCAGAAGACAGAAAACAAACTACTCACGTCAGTGTTACGTCAATTATTCTCCTTCAAATAAATGTTACCAGTATCGAATTCACCCAAGTGTTCTATCATCAAGTTTAAATATTAAATTGGTACCTATAATTTATTCGATTATACGACATATTTACTTACTACTTAGTGCCTGGTGTGTATAAAACGTGCGTATAAAATGTATATGTGTAAAGCCGAAGACTAGAAGTGGATCGATAAGATATTTATTAATGTTAATATTCAATTACAGGCATATCTTTTATACAATAACATAGCCCATGGTAATTGATTTGATAGAAGTCTCAAGATATGAAACGAATGAAATCGATCGAATATTCTAGATATTAACGATTAAATATAAAAAATAATGAATATTTATTTGTATGTAGGTTGAAGAACACCTTGCTTGTGCTTATGTATATGTATAAAGTAGGGTTGCTGCTTTATTAAAATGTTTTTTTTTCTTACTAATTTAAGGTATATATATACATTAGGTATATAATCTAGCCTGTTTTCCAAAGAAGTAGGCAGAGGGCGAGCTATTTGATTATTATTTTTGAATTATTTTTGATTTGTAAAGAAGTGTTAATGACCAAAATTGGTCGACGATACAATTGCACATGTTACTTAGTTTTCACTTCTATCGCAGCGTTCGGTGACGATGACGCGAGTTCCATGATTTTTGTTTACCCAAAAAGTACTTAGCGCGCCTAAAGAAGATCGGAGCATTCGGTGACAATGACGCGAGTTCCATGATTTTTGTTTCCCCAAAAAGTACTTAACGCGCCTAAAGAAGATCGGAGCGTTCGGTGACGATAACGCGAGTTCCATGATTTTTGTTTCCCCAAAAAGTACTTAACGCGCCTAAAGAAGATCGGAGCATTCGGTGACGATGACGCGAGTTCCATGATTTTTGTTTCCCCAAAAAGTACTTAACGCGCCTAAAGAAGATCGGAGCGTTCGGTGACGATAACGCGAGTTCCATGATTTTTGTTTCCCCAAAAAGTACTTAACGCGCCTAAAGAAGATCGGAGCATTCGGTGACGATGACGCGAGTTCCATGATTTTTGTTTCCCCAAAAAGTACTTAACGCGCCTAAAGAAGATCGGAGCGTTCGGTGACGATAACGCGAGTTCCTTGATTTTTGTTTCCCCAAAAAGTACTTAACGCGCCTAAAGAAGATCGGAGCATTCGGTGACGATGACGCGAGTTCCATGATTTTTGTTTCCCCAAAAAGTACTTAACGCGCCTAAAGAAGATCGGAGCTTTCGGTGACGATGACGCGAGTTCCATGAATTTTGTTTACCCAAAAAGTACTCAACACGCCTAAAGAAGTTTTCACTTCAAAAAACTTTTAATAGACCTGTCCTGCAGTGCCGTAGTGTTTTTTGAGTTAACATTATCGTATTGTTGTTATATTTTGTGCCTCCACTTGAACAGTACGCAAAGATTTAATTTTCACTTTTTAGCACTTTTTATTAGCTACTAATAAAAACATGTTTTCAATAAACTTGTCTTTTGTTATCTATTATTCTCATTACGATGAAACTACCTATATTAGCGAACCAACTAAATTTCAACCTTTTCGTTTGGCGATTTTTGCCTTTGGGGAAGATCAGGGATATATTCTACTGATTTTCCTGATGTCTTGGAAAGCCTGTTTAGTTAAAAATATGACTTACGACTGAATGTTTTCTGTTTTGTCCTGTTTAATCCGTATTAATGCGAAACTGACGCGTGTGACGGATTAAGAATACAAGTGTCATCACCCCATTCTTTCCCACGGGTATCGTATGAGGCGACTAAGGGAAGTAAGCAATTATCATCCATTGCACGACTGGTGGTAGGGCTGGGTACCAAGTGGAAGTACTCACTTGGTATCCGGCCCGAGCGGGTTGGTACCAGCATCTCCCGTGTGACCGGTCATGTAACACATTGTTGCGTTTTGGCTGTAGCAGGAGATAGCCGTTTATATTTCATTTCATCTGTGAAATGAATTGGTGAGCAGCGGCTTGACAATACTCTCGGGGGTTACCATTTACCATCAGATGGACCGTGGCTCGTATGCCACTATATGCAATAAAAAAAAAGAAAAAAAAAGTGCTTATGTTTGTTTATTCGTTACGCTTTCACGTCATAACTAATCAACTAGTTATCATGAAATTTAGCATAAACTCATATAGTCTAGAACCCAAAAATAGAAATAGGCTACTAAAGCTACTTTTTAACACGCAAAATTATACGTTTCCTGTGGGATCATTCTTTTTGTATAGAGTAGAGAAGTATTTCGTACTGTGTACTTAGTTTATATCATACAATACAAGATACATTATATAGTACATTTTATTATATATTTTAAGTTCACGATTGATACATTATGAAATGTTACTTTTCTATACTATTATAAAGCTGTAACAGAGCTGTGTCTGTACATTCAAGATATTTGAGAAAAAATGGCTAAACAATACAAAAACAATTTTTTTTTTTTAGATTTTTTGTCTGTTTGTTTGTTCGCGCATCACGCAAAACTACTGAACGGATTTTGATGCAACTTTTTTTATTTGATAGCTCTCGATTAGACTTAAAAACTGGTATACAATTTTATCCCGCTACTATATCGGGAACCTGAGATATAACCTAAAAACTAGCTATTGGCTGCGGTGAAGCCGCGGGAAAAGGCTAGTATGTAATATTTCTATTTGTAGCGATTTAAAAAGTGTATTTGTAGCGGTTTATTAAAAATGTATGATATAGATAGAGAAATCCAGGAGATCTGGTCCATGTTTTTTTTTAATGCTAATGATGGCAGATTAGCCACGGTCCACCTGATGGTAAGTGGCAACGGTCGCTCATGGACTCAACTATACCAAGAGTATTGTCAAGCCGCTTCGCACCGTTTCATTTCTCAGATATGAAATGAAAGAATAAACGCCTATCTTCTGCTACAGCCAAAACACACTGACGTGCTTCATGACCGGTCACACAGGAGACGGTGTCCGTCACCATAGTCAGTCCGTGTGGTGACGGATTAAAATACAAGTGTCACCACCCCATCCTTTCCTGCGGGTATCGTGCAAGGCGACTTAGGGAAGTAGGCAATCATCACCCATTGCATTACTGTTGGTAGGGCTGAGTACCAAGCGGGAGTACTCACTTGCTATCAGGCCCGAACGGGTCGGTACCACCATGTCATGTGAAATGAAATGGTGAGCAGCGGCTTGACAATATTCAGTCTGCGACGGTTACCATTTACCATCAGGTGGGCCGTGGCTCGTCTGCCACCATACGCAATAAAAAAAAAGATCCTGCGACTTTTCTGACAGAGAAATACGTTCTTTAAGGTTCACCGGGCGTCTCATTCAATTCAAAGTCATAGGCTTACAACATACAATAAACATATCAATGTTCTTTTTTTTTAAATAACAAAATGGCACTAACTATAGACCGAAGCGTTACAATGAAATATAGCGTTTAAGCTTCCACGCTCCCGGCGGTATTACCCCTCGTAATTGCTATGTGCGTACGCGCAACTCTTTCCAGTAACGTATTCGGTGTAAAATGAGAACGATTTGCCTGCATGAAAATTTACGGCAGGATATAATGATATTCTAGGTAATATGGGAGCTTCAATTATTTTCTTAAACTATTTTTTATTTATTTTTCTAAGGGCTGACGGCGTGGCCGGCAAATATCATTAAACTAGAGAACAATGTGATGATGTGTGAAAAAATGGTTTTCAAAAGCCTTTTTGTACAGAGGGTGTAGGAATTTGGAAGTTAACAATTATTTAATCATTGTTAGCTGGGGACATGGACATTTGAACCAATTCTTTGTGTTAATTTTTTATACAGTAAGAGTGTTCTGTGCTGGGCCGTCAATATACAGCTAGCATTAGCTTTGGTCCCGTTAAAGACCTTCTGCCATGTTTCTGTACCTATAGGTTTCTTTTTGTAGTGATTTGAAATTTTAATTGGCCCTAAATTCGTCCGCGTGGACTTCAAAATAGAAGTAATTTTTAGGGATTATTGGCTTAGTAATTAAGGCGTCAAAACGTAAACAAACTCACTTTTGATATATAAATATTAGTAAGGACTAACCTTTACCCGTGGCTCCGCCGCAGCCCAAAGCTAGTTTTATGTTATATCCCATGTTACTGAAAAAAAAAGTTTTGTGTTTACACACGCTCATACATTATTTTTTATCTCAAATACCTTAAATGTACAGACACAGTTCTGTTACAGCTTTATAATAGAATAGGTAAGGATTAATCAGTAAGTCAATACAAATTCGAAAAGCAAATCATACAGTTTGGCTGTCCTAAAACGGACTCGAGAATTATAAAAAAAACTGTTTATTTCTTTGTATGTTAATTACAGACCGTTCGAATGTTTTCTATACAATTTATCATACAAAAGTATCTAGGTCGACGCGAGGTTTAATTAAAGGTACTGCCAAAGCACAAGCCAAGGGCACACTTAGATTAAAATTTCAATTATAATTGACGTACCATTCGACGGGTTACCATAAAAGGAATTGACTGCTTAAAAACTTTGTTATTATGCAGACTCTGAGGTCATCGATCATGATGATGCAAAAGTCATATGAATACGACAGGTAGAAATATATTTGAATTTATTATAGCTAAGATGTGTTTTGGAGCGTCAAAAACCTTGTAACTTAAGTTAAGTTACAAGGTTTTTGACTAGAACATAAGAAAAATTGTGCTTTCAGTTCTAATTTTTATATTACACCAGTGGCAATCAAGCCTACGGCTCCACTAATGGTAAGCGATTACCGCAGCATGCAGATACTGGCAAAACAATCATTCGCACATTGCCAACACCAAGGAAAGGGATGAGGGTTGGAGACTAAGGATAATAAAGAATGGATAAGGAGGGAATTTGAGCCCCCGGCGCTGTCACTCACTAAACGAAACACAACAGTAGGAAAAAACGATTTTAAGTAGATTTTTTTCAAAATCGATTATTATTTCGCATCCCTACTCTTAGTAATCTGTGTTAGGTATATTTTCATACTTTATATACATATTTAAAAATATAAATAAATACTAATGTAAGTGGGAATTACTAGTCCGTGATTTTGAGTTTGGTAAATATAGGTAACCTCCTCAAACAAAAATATTAATACTGTTGTTTTACGCTGATCTCGTCTGAGAGGTCTATTTTGTCACAATACCGTGTAGTCTATGTAAAAACAAAATTTAGTTCGATTACCTCAATAGATATATATATTTTTTTAATTTTCAATGAAGCAAAGGCTTCATACTTATGTATAGCTGTTATGATGTTGCAATTATTACGTTGATCGTTGTAGGGGCGTCGCCATTGATAATATCGCCCTCTCTGATCAATGTCATAGGTTAGTTGTCTATTAACCCTTTACTATGTGCTAACCATGAGCTCTTATCTAACTTTAATCAACGTATAATGGGTCATATTTACGGTATACGTACCTGTTATTGCCCATTAAGAGTGCACGGGTCGCCAGATTCCAATACTAGATAACATTTCGTATTGAATTTTGAAATTTATCTAGCTAATTATATCGAACAGCCGCTGTGTTAATGGAATCGTAGATAATAATTATACATTCTCATCGAATTTCAATTAAACGTTTAAACCTTGAAAATAGCGTATATAAGCAAATTTATATGCGAAAAAATGACAGGTGAGTTTTAAATTACGTGTATTTACACAATTAAATAAACGCATAATTGGATCGATATACTTATTTATCCTGGTCCGTGTAGGACGGCCTCCCACCAGGTGGAGCGATGACCTGGTCAAAGTCGCAGGCAGTCGTTGGATGCAGCCGGCACAGGACCGTCCGCTGTGGCGTTCTCTTGGGGAGGCCTATGTCCAGCAGTGGACGATGAAAGGCTGATGGATGGATAAATGGATTTATCGGGGTAAAAAGTATCCAATTAGTCGTTTAGGAATAATCCTTGTATCGCGGGGGAATTTACATACATACGAGTACAATTTCACGGACATAAAAACAACCATTTGTGGATTCACACAATGAGTGTCCTGTGTGGGAATCGAACCCACAACACTTGGGCGGGAGGCCGGTATCTAAACCACTCCGCCATGTGTGCAGTTTGAATGAGTTTAAAATTAACGATCTGTTTCAAAATTTTATCACTAGATAGATAGAAGCTGTCATTACTCACTTAACTTTAATTTTTCTCTAGAGCGTCTCTATGTGCGTTTACATAAAATCACTGGCAGCATAACCTAGTGAGAAAATAATGAACTAGGTATGAAGGTACTTCCCATAATCATATCGATATTGCCATGTTCCATTACCAACTCGATTCTATGAAAATGAATAATAACAATCAGTTGGTTAATGTCGCCGGAGGCTGAGGCTCGCTTTGATTGCAATCATAACTTGGTATTGAATCATTGCTGTTCTTAGTGTGCCACGAACTTTATTTATGTACATGGTGTTTCATAACAAGTGCGTAGGCCTGTCGACCTGCCATAGGGCGTGAAAACTTCAATCATGTTGATATACAAACACCTTTAAATACCAGAGTTGTTGCAAATAATATCATTGTGGGAATTGAATTTAATAAGGAGTGGCTGTTATTACGAGCTTGTGTCAGTATACTCTTGAAATTGTGTTGGTCTCCTAATGAACTACACAATAGCGGTCAAGTTTCTATAGTCCTTGACTACTCTGTGGTTCATAGCAGTGAACTATTCTGTGGTCTGTATTTTTTTTTGTATTCTATTTTTTTATAACTACTCCGTGGTTTATATTGGTAGGTGACTAATATTGCTGATTTATGTATTTCGGGCTTTGATTTGATATTATAATCAAAGATTTCGGGATTTAATTTTTTCTTTAGTCAAATAAACAGGTCCACTCGGGTTAAGCATTGTGATTAAGGACGAGGCTATGGCTACGATTTATGACATTTTGATTAAAAAGATTATAATATTGCCTTGATCATAGATAAATGGAACAGCCACCTAGTAAATATAATATGTATATTATATACTTAGGAGTAATTTTCCTAAACATTGGCGTATTCTGTACTCACTTCTTACTCTGGTTTGAATTTATGACTGTCATTACAATAATTTATATTTATTTACTAGCTGCTGCCTTTAACTCCGTTCGCGTCGAATATAGTCTGATTTTCGCGCGGTAACCTAATTCTGTTTTCAAAATAAAAGTAGCCTAAGTTTCTTCTTATAAAATCAGCTGCCAGTGAAAGTCCCGTAAAACTAGATAATTCCCCGTAAACTTCAGCCGTTATGGAGATCATCCGGGAAAACAGACAGACAGACAATAATTTTAAATATTGCTTTTCCATATCTTCTACTATTATAAAGCTGTAACAGCTGTATGAAGTGTCTGTTGTTTGTTAAATATAATTATTATCTGTTACAACTTAAAATGTATAATAGAATAAACTAATGAATTAGTTTTTTTTTCTATGAATCAATTAACACAATAATTTTAAATACCTACACCCCCCCCCTTTTTTTTTTAAGGCGGGAAAAAATGTTCCTAACCGCACACCCCGTCGTTCGGAGCAACGAACAAGGTAGTGTGGGGCCTGCACCCACTAAAGAAACCCGCCGTGTGCCGTCTCTCCACCTTTATTGGCGGGCCACTGGAACTATGTTACATTCCTTCGATGGTCCACCGGCGGCTTTCCCTTTCGGGTACCCTCTACTGCATGAGGCGCAAGTACCTGCGCCTGCGCCGCCCCGGTCGCTGGCGGCGGTTCGGGTTAGCGGAAGAATCCTCCTCCCTGGCTCTCTCCGCCGCTTCCTTCCGCGAGATAACCTCCTCGCAGAAGGTAGCGACCGCGGCCCAGTTCCTGTCGCTGCCAAGCATCGCTCTGACGACGCTCGGCAGCGAGAGGTCCCCCCCTATTTCTGCGACGAGTTAACGGCGCTGCTCGGCCCAAGCCGGGCACGACTCGAGCGTGTGCCGCGCCGTGTCCTCGTCGCAGTCGCAGTGGTGACAGCCCAGAGTCGCTTCCCTCCTTGCGACTATTTGCAGGTATCTGCCGAAGCAACCATGCCCCGATAGCACCTGCACCAGTCGAAAGGTAAGGACTCCATGCCGTTGCCCCACCCACTCCTCCA
This sequence comes from Leucoma salicis, assembly GCA_948253155.1. Taxonomy (NCBI): domain Eukaryota; kingdom Metazoa; phylum Arthropoda; class Insecta; order Lepidoptera; family Erebidae; genus Leucoma; species Leucoma salicis. The sequence goes on from OX411818.1 coordinate 19,651,328, forward strand.
GCACCGGCTGGAGCGCCCCTACGGTCCAAAGCCCAGCCCGGGGCGCCTCCAACCGTGCCCTTCATCTAGCCATGGCAGCTCGGCGTGCGTCGCCCTGCCACCTGGCCACCTCCCTGCGTAGGGGGCGTCCGCCCCCCTCCGAGCCGGCCAATCTCTAGTTTCTATTCTATTCTACAACGTTTATGCAACTTAGCTTTAACTTAGCTTTAATTTAATTAAATATTAGAGATATTCAGCGATAAGTGCACGTGCCCCTCTCCACCCATGGGAGTCGTAAGAACCGACTGAGGGAATACCGGAGGAGTGGGCAGCAGCACACCTTCGAGTATTAACAACATCCACTGCGATCGCCAACCCGCCTGCCAAGCGTGGCGATTACGGCACTATCCCCCATTCTTGGGGAGGCCTATGTCCAGCAGTGGACGTTATAAGGCTGATGGATGGATGGATGGAAGTGCACATAAAAAATATTTCGGTTTATAAAGGATTTTTATATAAGTGGATATGTGAACATGAGTGGTCAAACCACGGAGGACAGAAAAGACTCCGGGGGTCAAACTGTTGTCAAACTGTTTAAATTATTTGGTATGGAGATTTATTTTATATGTTATTTTGCTTGCGGTGGTATTAATTCGCTTAGTTTTAAATAAACAAATAAAATAATAAATAAATACTCACGGACATTTCACACATCGTTTTCTGGTCCCAAACGCTTGTGCTACGGGTACCAGATTACGGATATAATACATTTATATTACTTTTTTTAAATACATACATATAATAGATAGAAAACACCCGACAAATATCTGTGTTCATCACACAAATAATTGTCCTGAGCTGGAATCGAACCGGAAGTCGGTTACACTACCGATTATGCTGACTTTTACTTCCATAATTAACGCTAATACACATTTAGAATGAAATGAGGTGGTAAGAGTATTACCTAGGCCGTAATTCATCTATCCATCAGCATTATCCATAAATCCCAATAAATTTATTAATATTACACCAATAAAATATACGGTTTTCCCTTAATGATCTCTGATGTATTTGCGCTTATTGCTACATCTATACTATTATAAAGCTGTAACAGAGCTGTGTCTGTACATTCAAGATATTTGAGAAAAAATGTCTGTAATAGGATATATAGGCGTTTCTAAATACAAAACAATTTTTTTTTTAGAATTATATAAACAGACAAACATACAAATGTTTGTCTGTTTATCTGTTTGTTTGTTCGCGCATCACACAAAAACTACAGAACGGATTTTGATGCAACTTTTTTTATTTGAAAGGCCTTGGTTGGACTTAAAAACTGGCATACATTTATTCCGCTACTATATCGGGAACCTGAGATATAACCGAAAAACTAGCTTTTGGCTGCGGCGAAGCCGCTGCCAAAGGCTAGTTAGCAATATTATTGAAGGAACAACTACTTTAGAATACACATAGCCTGATATAACCAGTAGGCGAGACAAAAATTAGAAATCTAATCTTGGTATGGGATTCGTACCTGGATAGATAGTTTATCTAAATTCTAAGGTAGATGGACAATAAATGATAATGTAATTATTATACACTATTTCGCTTTACCCAGCTTCCTACTCGTCAGTTGCAAGTTGCCGTTTTATAGTAATTGAGACTAGATAAGCCTAAAATTATTTACCTAAACCTCCCTCTGTGGTGCAGCGGTAGTGTGAGCGACTGCTGATCATGAGGTCTCGGGTTCGATCCGCGGGTCGGGCAGTGTTATTGAGGTTTTTCGTAAAAAAATCTCAGTAGCAGCCCGGAGTTTGGAAATGTGTACGGTAGACGGCAATAGGCTCGCCGCCTCTTAAGTGAGACTTAAACATAGCTGGCGAACTGTGGGTGTGTAATACACCTCTGCCTACCCCTTCGGGGAATACAGGCGTGATGCTATGTTATTGTTGTTGTTTAAAATTATTTGCATGAGCGCATTGACGACAAGAACTCCAAAGACAGGAGTGTTGAGTTCTTCAGTTTGATGTTGTGACCTCGGAAGGCTCACCTCCAAGTTTTCGAATTTATGTGTGTAATTTATTTGCAAACTAGATGACGGTATTGAAGGAACGTGGATTCAGGAGTCTCCGAAAACGGCGAGTGTGTATGAAGAGAATTATGAATGTCGAGGAAGCGAGAGATGTATGCAAGAAAGCCTTTTGGCACTCTGTTCTGTCTGCCTACCCCACAAGGGAAATGGTGTGATGATAAGTGAGTAAGTAAGTATGACCCAGTAAGCTTCATATCACCTACAATTTATTATATCAACGATTATAAATCCTAATCAATCTGCATTATCTATGTTTGGATTTTAATAGGTCATTGAATGAAACTTACATGCTCTAGAAGAAAATAATTGAATTAAAACTTTTTTGTAATGCGAATGCATTAGAAGGAATGTCAATAGCTGTCATTTTGTCGTATTTAGCGAAATACCCATACAAAGTTATCAATATAGAGTTGTTAATACATTTCCTTTTTTTAATAAACTTCCTCATTTTTTTTACCATGACGGGCCTCGTGGCATAGTTTGTAGTGTAACCGACTTCCGTGCACGAGGTCGTGGGTTCGATTCCCACTCAGGATAATTATTTGTATGATGAACACAGATATTTGTACTGCGTCTGGGTGTTTTCAATCTATTACATGTATGTATTAACAAAAAAAAAGTAATATATGTATTATACCTGTATACTGGTACCCATAGCACAAGCGTTAAGCTTAGTTTGGGGCCAGAGGACGTTGTGTGAAATGTCCGTGAATATTTATTTATATTTTAAACCACCTCTGTATTGTAGCGAACGAAACAAAGCAACAATAAAACACAAAGTGAAAAATGTGAAATCGAAAATAACAGTCAGGAGCAGGATTCGAACCTGCATCTCCTGGATACCGTCCAGATGCTTTGCCAATTCAGCCATTCTGACAATTGCTCCCGACTGCTAATTTCGATAACACATCATACTTAACGTCTTTGGGTGACGCCTGCGCCATATCGAAATAAGCAGTCGGGAGCAATTGTCAGGATGGCTGAATTGGCAAAGCATCTGGACGGTATCCAGGAGATGCAGGTTCGAATCCTGCTCCTGACTCTTATTTTCGATTTCACATTTTTCACTTTGTGTTTAATGTATAGTGCTAAGCATGTCAAATGCTAAAAATATATATAAGTATATCTAAATAAAGCAACAATTATTAAAATCGGTCAAGCCAGTTTGAGTTTTAGCGAGACTAACGAACAACGATTGATTTTTATATGTACCTATAGATAGATTATCACTGCCCAGTGACGGGGTACATATAAACACGTGGGGTAACCTGCATACTAAAGAGATTTTATCACACTGAGCCAACGATGTGGGCTTTGTACTGAATGCTTCACTCCGAGATCTGAGAGGAGACACATGCTTGATGAGTCCAGTAGATATAACTACGAAGATCTCGTAGTGGTCTAAGCACTAAAGTCTTAAGTCAAGTGTTCAATTGTCATACAGGATAAAAATACACTGTGTGTTCAATGTTTGTCCACCTCTACATCATCTCATCTCATGTGATCCCTTCACATGTTTATTGATTGATAAGTCAAAAGTAGGGCATCATCTCTTTTCATTTCAGTTTTATTCATAGTTTTTTTTTTGCTGCTGTTTAATCTACTCTTTGTAAGTCTCCTATTATAAGTAGCTACATAATATATTATGTAACAGGTTGATTAAAAGTTGAGACGTAATGATATCGACTATCAAAACTCATACTGTGAAACCAGTTTTTTTTTAAGTCATCGTGTGTATGTATCAGACACCAGTAAATTACACAAGTACCTTTACAATTTACAATTAACGAGAGTTCTTTTTCCGAACATTTATATTGATTATATTATTAAATTAGCCTTTGCCTTTTGTTTTTTTTTTTCCGCGATTAAATCATTTACCTTCTGCCGGGCAGAAAGGTTATGTCCGAGTCCCAATATTCACAATTGGTATACTTGCTAAAACCCCGCGGTGTTCCTTCAGACTTCCTGTGGCCATGTGCAAGGTATACATACGCTCTTCGCATGATTTCCTCCACCCCTGGCAGGTCTGGGCCTCCAGTGCTGGTGGCCCCGTCTGGTTTGGAGGGCCTAGCCCTCCCTCGTCGAGAGGCGCTCGCGGAACACATGCGCCGCCCTCTCGGGCCTGCTTCTGTTAGGGTGGCGGACTGCCCCGGGTCCATCACCCTCAGGCCAAAAATTTGCCTTTGCCTAGTTTTTAGGTTATATCTCAGGTTTCCGATATAGTAGCGGTATAAAATGTATATCAGTTTTTTAGTCTAATCAAGAGTTATTTAATAAAAAAAGTTGAATCAAAATCCGTTTAGTAGTTTTTGTGTGATACGCGAACGAACAAAGAGACAAACAGACAAAACATCTAAAAATATATGTTTGTGTTCATACTCGCCTATAATATAGCCTAATACAGTATTTTTTTCTCTAATATCTTAAATGTACAGACACAGGTTTCTTACAGCATTATAATAGTTAAGATAATGTGTTTGAGAACATTATGTAAGGGCGTACATAAGCAAGAAATGGCTGGTGTGAGACAATAGACACCTTTATTTACGGAAGTACCACTAATGACAAGCGAAATGGTACATGAAATAATGGTATAAGCGAAATTATTGGTTCGACCAGGTGCGCGAGTACAGTGTGGGGTGACCACGTTAGTAGCAACACTAGGAGATAGGTTTTACTTGAGATTGTGTACAATTTTTTAATGCACAGATGGAAGAGTGGTTTAGATACAGGCCTTTCGCTCGAGTATCCATAAATGGTTGTTCTGAGTCTGGGTGTACTTTGTGTCCGTGAAATTGTATGTTTGTAAAGTCCACCGCAATACAAGGATTATTCCTTAGTGCAGCGTCTTGTCTTTAAAAACTTCTAGTGGTAGACCCTTGCTTATCCCAGCATGAATGTAAGTACCCTTATCACAAAAGATCAGCTTGAACCAACAGTAGCGGTACCTACCGTTGTGTTTCGTATGGTGAGAGAGAGTGCCGGAGGCCCGTACCCCCTCCCTATCCTCTCCTTGTTATCCTTCCTATCCGCTTCTTAGCATCCTACTTATCCTCTCCTTAATATTCTTCCTATCCACCTCCTATAAATCGTCCAGATGCTGAATTGGCAAAGCACTCTTTTCGATTACACATTTTCCACTTTGTGTTTTTAGTATATGGCTAAGCATGTCAAATGCTATAAATATATATTTCCATCATTATTTAAAGTTCGACGTATCTAAATTATTGTTTATCTGCGAAGAGTTGCGGGTAGAGTGCTTAACAATTATTTTGCTATGGGACATTGTGAAACTTACAATAATTGGCAGCAGAGAAACTACCGCATGTATTTATGGACTGAGTTGTTTATGCTGTGTATCATATTTATGTTTCCTTGTGTCTTGACGTGTATAAATAATAAATAATACAACAGATGTGTTCAACTTTATGTTAGTATAATAAATATGTTGGTGATGTTTGCTTGTATCTTGAAATATTTAATACTTATAATTAGATAAGTACACGGATCATTGGGTAGAGAAAGGCAGCTGGCAGTAAATTCTGTAAAATAGCATACAGTAGAGCAAACAGCGATATAATTGTGCCCAAGCGGGAAGGCTACAACAGAGTGATTGATGGACAGTATTATCACAGAATAGTTACTAGTCCTACGGACAGAAACATCAATTCCATTAAAACTTGTCCAAAATCTCTCTATAATAGCCTACAAAATCTTAATAAAGATACCAATTGTACGTAGCGAGAACAAATGTACCTTATGTACACAAAAATGCATTGAATAATGTTTTGCCCACCGCATGAACCTCGGGCAACCGCGTCTAGCGTCGCGCTAGAGTTGCACCTATGATAATTTTACTTACTTATCATCGCGCTATCTCCCTTGCGAGGTAGGCAGAAAGAACAGAGTGACAAAAAGCTCTTTTCTTGCATACATCTCTCACTTCCTCAACATTCATAATTCTCTCCATACACTCTCCGGTTTCCGCTCGCCGGTTTCGGAGACTCCTGACTCCACCGACAGCAACAAAGCTGTCGTTTATAAAACTTAAATATTTATTTTTCTAGTAGATTCTATTTGATTACTTTTTATATCATTTTAAATGTTATTTTCAAGTCGGATTATTTTTTTATAAATTGATTTTTTTTTGTCTTGTCTACTACCTAGTGCATATCTAGTAATAAAACAATATTACCTAATCATTGTTTTATTGGACATACCAGTGGCATTATTTTTTTTTGTTGATCATATACGTTTAGAGCTTTAGCTCTGAATTTTCGGTTATTAAATTTTATTGTCGAAATACCCTAAATCACGTAAATAATTTTATTTTAATCAATACTACAAGCACGAGCGCTTAGGCGCGCGTGTGACAGCCTTCTGTTGGTTGTACCGTGGTCGCCTGGTCGGTACGCGAAGCGGTAGGCATATAATTCGGGGCCTTGAGCGAGTGATGTACGCCTAGTATTATTTTACTTATTATAAGCGCGTATTTTTCGTAATAGCAAATAGCGACATAGCTTTTTTTTGATAAGGCGGGAAAAATGTAGGTACCTAACCACATACCCCGTCATTCGGGGCAACGAACAGTGTAGTGTGGGGTCCTCACCCACTAAATAAACCCGCCATGTGCCGCCCGTGCTGGCGCGCCACTGGAACTATGTTGCATTACTTTAGTGGCCAAAATAGCGATATAGCCTAAGATGGTAAGGTATTGGCATGGTAGAAACTTATCCACTCTTTATACACATTTTAGGTACATAGACAGGATTCTATTTCTATGCGTATTGTGAAAGTTTACGCAAAATCAATGGAGCAAAATGCAAAATGGATGGAGGTATTATATTTTTTCAGCGTAAAATGTTTAAAATACGTGGGTGGCAAATAAGCATACGGCCCACCTGATGGTAAGTGGTAATCGTAGCCTATAAACGCTAGCAACGCTAGAGGGATCCTTCCCACGTCGCCTACTCTATGGAAAGGGGTAGGAGGTGGAGAAGAAGGATAATAAGGAGATAATAAGACAGGGGTCTGGGCGTCCGACGTTCTCACTCACCATACGAAATACAACAGTAGGACTTCTGCGAGAAGGTGGTACTCTCCCGATAGAGCAAGCGCATTCATGCTGGGACAAGCAAAATTCTACCACTAGATAGTAGTAGCACGCATGTGTTCCCCGAAGGGGAAGGCAGAGGTGTACTATACATCTATGATTTGCCAGCTATGTTTAGGTCCCACGTAATAGAGGGCAAGCCTAATGCCGTCTACCGGGCACATTACCAAACTCCGGGCTGCTACTGAGAATTTTTCTTTTTACGAAAAAGCTCATCAACATTGCCCGACCCGGGATCGTACCCGAGACCTCATGATCAGCAGTCGCACACACTACCGCTGCACCACCGAGGCAGTTAAGGTAGTGAATTTCTTTTTTACGATTTCACAACCATAAAATACACTCCAATGATATTCATAAAATTTTACACATTTACTATAATTAATTTGACTCGACAGAATTGGACATTAAGCTACTTTGCTTTGCTCGATCTTAACTTCAAGCAGTGTATCGCATAAAACTTAATACCTCTCTTAGAATGTAACTCACTAAATCGTATCGACATCGCATCGTGACATTGCCATTGGTTTAGAGATCTTGAAAGATCATAGTAATTGGTTGAGCGATTATTGCGACATCACGCGGCTGTCTCTACCAATCACAAATAAGACGATACGATGTCGATACGATTTTGTGAATCACTTTCTAAGGGGCTGCTTTTTCTTCTGCTGGCTCTACCACCACCACATTAAAAAAACTGGGAGCTAGTGTGCATGGAGGCAGGTCAGTATTTTGGCGAGATCGGCATCGTCCTTACGGAAACTGGTGAATAAACATATTATAAAATATAGCATCACGCCTGTATTTCTGAAGGGGTAGTCAGAGGTGTATTACACACCCCACAGTTCGCCAGCTATGTTTAAGTCCTACGTAATAGGAAGCGAGCCTATCGCCGTCTACCGGGCACATTTCCAAACTCCGGGCTGCTACTGAGAATTTTTCTTTTTACGAAAAAGCTCAATAACATTGCCCGACCCGGGGATCGAACCCGAGACCTCATGATCAGCAGTCGCACACACTACCGCTGCACCACCGATTCAGTCAAGAATAATAAATGTATACTCTTAACACATAACCCCGCTGCTTCAGCTTCAAGATAGAAATATCTGGTTTGCTGCATTTCCATAATTATATTAGTTATAGTATTATTGACTGTCAATATATTATATTGGTACAACTTCTAATCGTCTTCATTGAAGACATTATATATTTTTGTTAACATAATAGGTAGTCTCGTTGTAGAAAATAATTTTACTCGGTATAATTCAGCGATTATGGAACTTAATTCACGGATCGTAATAATAGATGTCACTGACTGAACTGTCATTTAAAATGACATTTAAACATGATGAATTATTTACTGCTTTATAATTTTTACTTTAAATTTGAAAACTGATTCTCATGTTTAGATGCAGGTGTAAAAGTAAAAATTTACAGCGTCTTATAAGGCACCGCGGACAGAACCGTCGTTGTAAAACATCAATTTGCTTTTACAATATAGCTATTTGTGAGCATCGTTGCGTTGCCTTAAAAGGCTTTGAGCGTTTAGGTTAGCGGCTTCGGTAATGTTTGACGTGACCAGACTTCACTTCCGGTGAGCTCGTGACTTGAGGACCTTAGGTGCATCAAAATTACCATTTTTTGATATTACCTCAAAATATATATATTATTATTTTTACTAGCAAAAAGTTGAGCTTTGTTGTGCTCACGAAGTTTTCTACTTAATTTATAATTTTCGATAGATGGCGTTAGGAATACAATAAAATTCTAATTCCTAATAAAAATTGCTATAATTTTTGATCTATATTTTTTAGCATTTGACATGCTCCGCTACTTTTTAGAGTACAAATTATTTGTGAATAAGGAAAATGAGATTTTTTTTTTGCCGTAAAGACAAATGTGGTGAGGAAATTGGGATGACCAAATGGTTTTGTACGATAGCTCAGTGGCTTAGAGCACTTCCCCGGATTGGGAAAAGACGCGGTTTCGTTTCCCGCTCGTACAAAAAAATCTCTTTTTCTTTATTCACAAATTATTCGTACTTTAAAAAAAAAATATATTTTTTATGTGTATAAAATACTATGTTTTATGATAGATAACACATCTAGAAATAAATTGAAAGCCACAATTTGAAAGTGTGATAGTTTCTCAGTAAAATGTACCACAATATGCATAGATTGTGGAACAGTGAATTAATGTTGTAAGCAGAACGTACGAAAGAGGTAAAAAAAAAACTGCATTATACTTTAAATTGAGCGAAGAGTTAATAGGTAACTACTAAACCGATAATTATGAAATATTGTTTACATACAAGAGAGTATGGGCTACTTTTTATACAGGAAATTCTGAAGTCCATGCAGACGAAGTTGCGGGTAAAAGCTAGTTATTGTTTTTTACAATATTATATATATATATATATATATATATATATATATATATTATTCTTTTGAATAATTCTACATATTTCGGTCTTTCTAGGACCACCTTTATTTGTTAGCTAAAGGCTGTAGCATGATGTTAGATTTAGGGTTCCGAAACTGCTTTAAAACTAATCAAAATGCTTTGCCCATTCAACCGTCGTAACATCTGCTCGTGACTATTATTTCCTATTTCACATTATTGCACTTTGTGTTCGGATGGCTGAGCCTAAAATATATAAAAAAAATATTTATAAGACAGCGTCATTATTTTGTATGAATTGTAATAATTAAGCTTACCTGGCCGAAATAATGTATGCAAATATATCCGACAGATTGCGCAGGCGTCACTCAAGACATTATGAAGGGACGTGTTATCAAAATTCATAGCCCCGAGTAGAGTAGATGTTACGATGGCTGAATTGTCTGGGTCGGTTTTCCAGGCGATGCAGATTCAAACACTGCTCGTGACTATTATTTTCTATTTTACATTTTCGTAGTTTGTTTTGTTGTAAATGGCTTTCTTCTTGCACCTTGTATCATTTATCATTACACAACCCATCTATTTTGACTTCGTACGTTTTGATGTTGCCATCCATCTATCCATCCATCAGCCTTTTATCGTCCACTGCTGGACATAGGCCTCCCCAAAATGGGGGTTTTACCATAATCGCCACGCTTGGCAGGCGGGTTGGCGATCTCAGTGGATGTTTTTAGTACACAAGGGAACGCTGCTGCCCGGTTCCCCGGTAATCCCTTAGTCGGCTTTTACGACTCCCATAGGAAGAGACGGGGTGGAGCTATTCTTGATGCCGGCCCCACAGGCCAGTTATTTTATATATGCGTAGATTGGGTATACTATATGTCTATATGCACATGTTACTGTACTGTTAGCGTGGCAACAGATAACATCACTATGCCATACATAACCGGTAAAATTACCATTTACGTTGTGGTACCGGTTTTTTCATCTGTTATACTTTTCCTGGCTATGTTCCGTAATAATGTATAAGTCTTAATGTGTTGCATGTTAAAATGTATGTTTTTAGTGATATTATCGATTTTTATTTATTTTGAGAAACGGATTGAAGAAGAAGAAGTATATTTTGATGATTTCTGCACGAGTCCTTAATATATTTTTTTAAACTTAAATTAGCCCAAGTTAGCAGCTTGTAACTTTAACTATCTACCATTTAAAACCCGTCAAGATCAATCCAGCTGCTCCAGAAATTAACCGAAACAAACCTAGACGAAAATCAATTGACGAAAATCTATTTTTTTAATTTTTTTATTGCATGTAGCGGCAGACGAGCCACGGTCCATCTGATGGTAAATGGTAACCGTCGCCCATGGACTCGACTATACCGAGAGTATTGTCAAGCCGCTGCTCACCAATTCATTTCACAGATATGAAATAAAATATAAACGGCTATCTCCTGCTACAGCCAAAACGCAACGATGTGCTTCATGGCCGGTCACACGGGAGATGGTGGTACCAACCTGCTCGGGCCCGATACCAAGTGAGTACTCCCACTTGGTACCCAGCCCTACCACCAGTCATGCAATGGATGATAATTGCTTACTTCCCTTAGTCGCCTCATACGACACCCGTGGGAAAGAATGGGGGTGTGATACTTGTATTCTTAGTCCGTCACTACACGGACAAAGGTAAGCATTAATATGCACATAAAGTAAAAACTTTGATTTAAAAAAAAATACACTTCATTTTTATTTATTTGAACAGATTTATAAAAACATGTTTATTATTGGATAATTCATATCGAGTACTATAATATAATAATGAACATAAATTATTTGTATTTATAAATCCATTTTCGAATTGTTGTCGTGATAACGTCTTATATATCGATGAACGCCGGCTGCACGCACAAGAAAGTGTCACGTTACGAAAAATGTATGGCGACCAATGCATTGTTTGTCAAACTCAGAAATCATATATGAGGTTTTTGATCTATATTTTTTAGCATTTGACATGTTCCGCTACTTTTTAATGTACAAATCATTTGTGAATAAGGAAAATATAATTTTTTCCTTTTTTGTTCAAAAATGTTTAATAAATCGCGCCATCAATTAGTATGAATTTTAGTTGCAAAATTCAGGTTCAAATATGCTTTATTTCTCAAAAGAATACAGATTCACTTACATGAGAAACGACGTATTATGGTTTGTTATCACAAAGCACAGTCACACGTACAGAATCTGTAGTAGCACTGCAAACACATTTACATTGTATTTTGGTTTTCTCTCAATTTACATTCTAATAATAAGTCTGCATTATTATATTTTAACACTAAATTATAGCTAAGTAACAATAGGTTGAACATAGTATGAACATGACCGCTTATTTTTTAATTATTCTTTAAGCTGAGGGTAAGACTACAATTTAACAATACAAAGATATGAATCACCTAGAAGCGACAGTGAGCGTAGTTTTTATTGTATTAAACTTACTATATTCGATTGATGCATTTACATGCATCAATAATATAATATAATAGTATGTAGATGATCAATAATATAATAGTATGTAGATGGCGTTGGTCGTAAAGGCAAATGTGATGAGGAAATTGGGATGACCAAATAGGTCTGTACGATAGCTCAGTGACTTAGAGCACTTCCCCGGATTGGAAAAGACGCGAATTCGATTCCCGCTCGTACAAAAAATCTATTTTTCCTTATCCACAAATGATATAATAATATGACGTTATCACGTATCGTCCGTAAACCGACTTTACAGACAATCATAGATTTTCTTGGTAACTATAGTTTATTTTGCCCGCGTTCTTTTTTTAATAATCTTTATATTTGGCTATGTATCCATGTACGTATGTACACGATGGTGGGGTCAGCCTTAATAATACTTTTTCTTCATCTCGTTCTATCCTCGATCTTGTTTTTGAGCACGTTGTATTCCCTCATTTTATGTCCGTGTGATGACGGACTAAGAATACAAGTGTCACCACCCTGTTCTTTCCCACGGGTGTCGTACGAGGCGACTAAGGGAAGTAAGCATTGCCTCTGCAATTGGTGGTAGGGCATGGTAACAAATGGGAGTGCTCACTTGCTATCGCGTCCGAGCGGGTTGGTACCATCATCTCCCGTGTGACCGGTCATGAAGCATATCGGTGTAGTTTGGTCGTAGTAGGAGATAACCGTTAATTTTTTCATTTCATATTTGAAATGAATTGGTGAGCAGCGGCTTGATAATACTCCGGGTATAGTTGAGTCCATGAGCGAGCGAGCATAGGCCGTCGATCAAAAACATAGCATCACGCCTGTATTCCCCGAAGGGGTAGGCAGAGGTGTATTATACACCCACGATTCACCAGCTATGTTTAAGTCCCACGTAATAGGGGGCGAGCCTATTGACGTCTACCGGGCACATTTCCAAACTCCGGGCTGCTACTGAGAATTTTTCTTTTTAGGAAAAAGCTCAATAACGTTGCCTGACCCAGGGATCGAATCCGAGACCTCACGATTAGCAGTCGCCGTGGATCGTCTGCCATAAAACTCAATAAAAAACATCCTTTTGCGACACATTTTATCCAAGTAGGTACTCTTAGGTTTACCTCCAGATCTTTTCCCAGAGACGGACAATTGGAATACTAGGTTACCTACGTAATTGTGTAGTCTTCTGTTGACATGTTGTATAATTTATCTAATCTAATAATGTGACATAGTTCCAGTGGCCCGCCAATAAAGGCGGAGAGGACACTGCGGGTTTCTTTAGTGGGTGAAGGCCCCACACTAACCTGTTCGTTGCCCCGAACGACGGGGTGTGCGGTTAGGAACATTTTTTCCCGCCTTAACAAAAAAAAGGGTTCGTATAACCTATCATAAAAAAAAATTGTAAGTGGCAGAATAAAACGAGTCTTCGTGACATAAAACTAGAGATTATTTTCGATTGCTTGGCATCAAAACATCAATTTTGTCTAGTTTGAGGGTTCCTCATTTCTGCACAACACGGTCCATATTAATCTCTTCCAAAAGGAAGGTAGTGGCTAGTGATCATCAAGTATGGTTATGCTGCTTTACCTTTGACTGCAATTTTAACACAACAGTGAAGATCATATTTGGCACAGACTGCACAGATGTAGGAATGGTTTATATACATTTTACTACAGAAGTTGGTTGCCCCCAGAGACGTATGCAAATAACTGTACTGTGATCAACAGTATTAATTTCACTTTATATCAATTTCTCAAAAAAAAACATATAATAGTATATCTACCCCTCTGCATATTACCTATAATAAGTGTATTACGGAAGGTACATTCCCTGAAATATGGAAAAGAGCAAACATAACACCAGTGCATAAAGCAGCATCCAAACATGATGTCGAAAACTATCATCCTATATCTATTCTCTCTACCCTATCAAAGGTCTTCGAAAGACTAGTACATACGGCGATATATCCCATTCTCCATAACGTTATAATAAATCAACAACATGGTTTCGTCCAAAGGAGATCTACCGTCACTGACCTACTGAGCTTTACAAATTGCTTGTTTGATAATATGGATAGACGAGTGCAAGTGGATGCTGTCTACACGGACTTTCGTAAGGCCTTTGATAAGGTGGATCATGAACTTCTACTAAACAAACTTGCATACTACGGTATTCGCGGTGACCTACTTCGATGGTTTGCATCATACGTCACGAATAGATCTCAAAGAGTGGTGATTGAAGGTTTTGAATCTTATGCAGTAAATGTAACTTCCGGGATGCCCCAGGGCTCTATTTTAGGTCCCTTACTTTTCATAGTATATATTAATAATTTTTCTACCTGTTTTGAAAATTCTAAATTTTTAAACACAAAGCGAAAAATGTGAAATCGAAAATAACAGTCAGGAGCAGGATTCGAACCTGCATCTTCTGGATACCGTCCAGATGCTTTACCAATTCAGCCATCCTGACAATTGCTCCTGACTGCTAATTTCGATAACACATCATACTTAACGTCTTTGGGTGACGCCTGCGCCATCTGTCGGAAGTATTTTCATACATTATACCGACCAGGTAAACTTAATTTTACAATTAAGATTTTACCTAATAATGACGCAAACCCTTTAAATATTTAGATATTTTTATATATATTTTTAGTATTTGACATGCTTAGCACTATACATTAAACACAAAGCGAAAAATGTGAAATCGAAAATAACAGTCAGGAGCAGGATTCGAACCTGCATCTTCTGTATACCGTCCAAATGCTTTACCAATTCAGCCATCCTGACAATTGCTCCCGACTGCTAATTTCGGTAACACATCATACATAACGTCTTTGGGTGACGCCTGCGCCATCTGTCGGAAGTATTTTCATACATTATACCGACCAGGTAAATTTAATTTTGCAATTAAGATTTTACCTAATAATGACGCAAACCCTTTAAATATTTAGATATTTTACACTATACATTAAACACAAAGCGCTTTGTGCTTAATGTATAGTGCTAAGCATGTCAAATACTAAAAATATATATAAAAATATCTAAATATTTCTAAATTTAAAAATTTAAATATCTAGATATTTCTTAATTTAAGACAAATATTGATTGTATTTTATTGCAAAAAGATCTACATCGCTTTTCTGACTACTGTAGCGAGAATAAATTACAGTTAAGTATACCTAAATGTGTTACAATCTCATTCACCAAAAATAAAAATATTATTTTATACCAATATTCACTGAATAATGCTGTTTTGTGCAAAGTTTCGACAGTTAGAGACCTTGGGGTATTATTAGATGCTAAGCTACACCTTGATAAGCATATTGACAAAATTGTCAATAACGTCTATCGCATGTATGGCTATGTCATGAGATCTACTCTAGATCTTAAGCGTACTGACACATACATCCATTTATATAAGGCTCTAGTTAGATCTCAATTAGAATATGCAGTGTTGATATGGAACCCACTCTATCAAAAATATAAAGATAATTTAGAAAGAGTTCAATGCAAGTTTCTTAAAGCAATGCAGTTTCATTGCCGCCATAATATAAATGGCTCCTCTAATTTCCTTAACATTAACCTACCAGCTTTAGAATCAAGGCGTCTATTTCTTGAAACAATGTTCTTATATGACCTGTGCAATAACAGATTCGATTGCCCTGATTTAACTAATGAACTATGTTATATTGTTCCAAGGACTGTCATCAGGCGTGAGGTGTGCGCCCTTCCACTATTTGCTGTATTTTCTTGTCACACTAATGCTGGTGTTCGTGCACCCCTACGTCGTATTGTTAATAATTAAAATACATATTTCATAGGCTTAGATATGTTTACACTATCACATGGTAAATTTCAGAATTTGCTCTTACAAAACATAAAATAGATGAAATAGTAAAAAATAATTAATTAAATATTTTTGAAAACGATGATTAAAAGTAGAATGCCCGATTTGTAATTATAGGTTTTGTCCAAATTTACTTTTAAATTAAGTCACTCCAATTTACAGTTCAAGTGTAAAAATGTTTTTACTTAAAATGTGGATAACGTCGTGAGTTGTGCAACGATATAGTTAACTGTTAAGACTCTAGAATAAGAAAATTGTGTAACTGTTTGTTTTCCCTAATAAAATAAAATAATATAAATAAATATACCGGCCTCCTGTCCCAGGGTTGTGGGATCGATTCCTACACAGGACAATTCTTTGTGTGACCCACAAAAAAGTCCCCCGCGATACAAGGATTATTCCTTAGAGCAGGGTGTTGTTTTTTATATAAAAAAAATATATATTAACTTCTTTCCCTGGCATCGTGATGTTTAAGTTTTTTTTTTTAAATAAATGCACATATACAGGCACGGACAAAATTTATAACCTCACTTGATATACCCGTAAGTGAAAGCTGAGAAGCTCGAGTGGAAATGGACAGGACTCGTAGCAAGGCTCACGAACCAGAGATGGACCCTCAAAATTACCTTGTGTCCCCACAAGGTAAATTTTTTTCCCTGCGGGCCGGGAGGAAAAAAAAGGAAAAGGGAAACCGATGACACAATGGGAAGATGAAATTAAAAAAAATGCAATGCCCAAATTGGTGCCAAATAGCTTAAAGTAGGAAAATTTGGGTATCCTTGGAGGAGACCTTTACCCACCAGGGTTCTTGACTTAGATTTAAGTTAATTTAGGAAGTAGTTTAATATTATGTAATTTTCTAAGAACAAATAAAGGTTTTTTTATTTTATTTAAGTGAAAGCTGACTACGACTACCTTACTGATATTAAATTATGCTAATTGAATTTAAAACCACACACTAAAAACCAATCCCAGATATCCTAAACTGACTGTGAAATTTACGACGAAATAAAGTTTACAACTTGTACAATCATAAAATGGTATTTGAGCAATAATGTTAGAAAATAATAATGGTAATATAATATGGAATTACTGCTTATGCCTCTGTAGGGCATTTCAGTATGTGGGATAAGCTATAAAACGGAACATTACTGGTACATGTGGGCCTATCATATCGTTATTAAAGCCGGGTGTTATTGTTGAAGAAATATTGACACGCTATTTTAGGTGTTAAGGTATTTTCGTCAAAACGTAGGCGTGTGTCAAACGACCTTAAGATACTATATAACAGAATAACGAAAAATAAATTACATCTCACAGAACTCTGAATAATAAGTATTCAGATTCCAATGTTACATCTTATTTCAGTCTCATTAAACTATTTCTGGGTCGGTCAGTAATATGTGCTAATATAGATTATACGTACCTATACCAAATAATATAGGTTTCACCGGTGTAAAATTTTTGTCCGTGTGGTGTCGGACTAATACAAGTGTCACCACCCCATCCTTTCCCGTAGGTGTTGTACAAGGCGACATTGGTGGTAGGGCTGGGTACCAAGTGAGAGTACTCACTTGCTATCGGGCCCGAACGGGTCGGTACCACCGTCTTCTGTGTGACCGGTCATAAAGCACTTCGGTGTGTTTTGGCTATAGCAGAAGATACCTGTTTATTCTTCCATTTCATATCCGACAAATAAAATGGTGCGCAGCGGCTTGATAATACTCTCGGTATAGTTGAGTCCATGAGCGACGGTTACCACTTACCATCAGGTGGGCTGTAGCTCGCCTGTCATCATTATCGATAAAAAAATATAGTATAGTCTAAAGGTAAGGAATTCCAATAAGGTACACAGTAGAACACGCCAGATTATACCTATTACGAAATTACAAATATACATCCTGGAATCGGCAGAATATAGCAATTTAGTTGCGAGTCATATTCAAATATTTGCTTTAAATGTAAAAAAATATGTCTTGCAGCAGCATCGGTGCTTATATACTAAAATAGAATAATAATCTTTAACAAAATATTGACACGTGCCAATTTTCTTGTTTCAATACACTACCATAGATTTTTTATGTTATGTACCTACTTACGAGTAACTGAATTCTATTTGTGGATGTGACTTTTAAACTATGCGCAGTGTATATTTAATCTGCAGCCGCACTATAAACAGAGTTGTCTTATTCACCGATACGATACATTAAATACCATATGCAATTTAGTGATGCGACACATAATACTTGCATATTGTCTGTACTGTTACTGTAAATAATATTGTTTACTTATTTTAAATGTGCGTGGATTTACACAACACATAACACAAACATAATCCGATGGTTCAAACATGTGGAAAGAATGCCGGACGAGTGACTGGTTATGAAGACATACAATGCGAAAGTGGAAGCATGTAGGTACAGGGGGAGACCGAAACTCACCTACCTAGACCAAATCTGTCATGTAGTGAAGGAAGGTGGAGTCAGTCTCCGAAACCGGCGAGCGTGTATTAAGAGAATTATGAATGTTGAGGAAGCGAGAGATGTATGTAAGAATAGAGCCTCTTGGCACTCTGTTACTCTCCCCGCAAGGGATATGGCGTGATGATTGATTGATTGATGATTGAGCTTCAGAATATAGGTATGTAAATAAATTTTATAATGATTAGTTCATTTGTTATTTGTGTTCTCATTAATAATTTTGTATACCGAAGAACTATGTAGTTTACGTGACTTAAGTTACGAGAATAGCACTTTGTAGTCATGACTGGTACGTTTCGCTCGTGTAGGCACATCCCTACTTCAAGGCCAGTGACATAGATTTATCCGAGTGTTTACTACAACTGAAGATAAAGTTAGTTAGTAAGCGGGTCGACACTTGTTGAATAATAAATTTAAAATAATGGTAGCAAGGAAGATATGCGTCAGAGTATTGTTATAATAAATTTATAAATAGTTATGTGGGGTGTAAGAACCAGTTTTGATCAGTGATTGTATTTTTCTTATTCTGTATTCTGGTCTTCATTATTTTTGGTTACTATTTTTTTTTGTAGGTCAAGTGGCCTCAATCTAAAAGCCTAACCATTTAAGTCTAGATTAGAGTATTTAAATTGGTAGAAAGCTGTGGGTAAAAAATATACTGTTTATAATTTTATCTTTGATGGCTTTCTAACTATTCAAGTGGAATTTAGTTATATATTCAGCGCGGAACCCTAATTAGTTTTCTAAAATAAAAGTAGCCTAAGTTATTCCTTATAACATCATATCCTGCAGTTAAAGTCCAGTCCAAATCAGTCCAGCTGTTTCGGAGATTAAACCGACAAACATTAAAAAAAATAGTTTTTTGTTATTATGCGCATAGATTTTCATATGCATTTAGTGAAAATCCGTTATCTAAACAAACGCAAAAACATCCGATAGATGGCGCGGGTCTAAGACTACAATAATGTAAAGGTGGAAATTAGCAGGCTTTCACAATAGCTTAGTGGTCTAAAGCACCCTCCGGTATAGAGGAAGAGACAAGTTCGAATCCAGCTCATAGAAAAAAATATTTTGTTCCACTTTCACAAAAAATTGTTTCTAATAAAATAATTGATCATGTCAAATTCTGAACACCTCAATAAAAAATATTATAAGGAAATATTGTTTTTTTACTCTACAGTTTTTTACATATTGCACATACTTTGCTTGTTACATACTGCAACGCTTTATTGTCTAGCGTTCTCTACATCAAGATGGACTGTTTCTTGTAACTCTCTTACTCTAAGAGAAGATTATAAAGTAAAGTAAGTAAAGTAAAGTATTATAAGTACCTAAGTGTATTTTGTTATTGCATGGAACGTTCCTATACGTATGAATTAAAAAAAACGCTGTCTACATTATTTCGCGGACATTGATGTGGGTTATAAATTCACCTCATTTTCTGGACTATATTTATAATAACATTGTGAAAAATGTATAACTGTTATTTGTCCCATTAAAGAAAAATAAAAATAAAAAAATAATAAGGAACTATGTATCTCTGTGTGTAGCGGTAGCGTGAGCGGCTGCTGATCATTAGGTCTCGGGTTCGATCCCCGGGTCGGGTAGTGTTATTCATATAAAGAAATATAATAGTAGCAGCCCAGAGTTTGGAAATGTGCCCGGTAGACGATAATAGGCTCACCCCCTATTACGGGGGACTTAAACATAGCTGGCGACCCGTGGGTGTCTAATGCACCTCTGCCTACCCCTACAGGGAATACAGGTGTGATGCTATGTTGTTATGTTGAGAGAAGAGATTCATGCTTATCAATGGACAGACATTTTATCTTTTATATATTAAATGGACAGTCAACTGGTCAATGTACCTCATGGATTCACCGAAACATACGGTTTCTTATTTGAATACCAAACGACATACCTACATATTTGCGTGTGTTTTCACATTGTTGTGCTGTGCATACTTTTGGTTAAGAGTATATGTATACTGGTTCGTAAGAACATAATATGTATTTGTTTTATAAATTATCAAGTGACACAGCCGATTTCAAACAAAATCAATAACTCTCTAATAACTTATCATCATGTTATCTCCCTTGCTGCCCGAAAAAAAACAAAAGCCCGAATAAACAAACAGACAAACATTCTAAAAAAGAATAGTTTTGTTTTTTGAGACGCTTAATACATTACATATAGGTACATACATTCATTTTTTTCCCAAATATCTTAAATGTACAGACATAGCTCTGTTACAGCTTTATAATACTTAGTACTAGCGACCGGTGGTCTTTGTTTTTAACATTTCTGGATAAACTTATAGTAAATATTTATAATATTAGTAATAAATATGGCCTATGTTACTCAGGGATAGTGTAGCATTCTAATGGTGAAAGAATCTTTTAAATCGGTCTAGTAGCTTTTGATTTTGTTAGCTACAAACATTCAAAAAATACAAATCTTTCCTCTTTATAATATTAGTATAGGTAAATAAATAGAAAATAATGCGAAAGTTTCTGAGATGATCCGTGGGCACGAGTGTCTAAAAGATTTAACCAATATGAGTGATATTTTTTGGATATTTAAAACATAGATGAGATGTTGGATTAACATAAATTATAATTTATCCCAAAAAATTAAAATTCCAGTTGGATACCCATTTTTGGCGTTTAGTTTTGACGGCTTAATGGACTTGGACGAAATTTCGTGGTTTTTCTATAGGTCCACGCAGACAAACTTGCAAAGATGTATTCAGAAGGTGCGGTTTCGAAACCGCTCGCGGCTATAATTTCTATTTCATATTTTCTATCTCTGTGTTCTAGTAGTTTAAATTTTTATCTAAGCAAGTTTATTTATAAGAGAAAATTATATTATGAAATAACAAAGGCTCTGTTGGAACCAACAACTTTAGGGCAATCCATTCCAACTGCTTTTGTATTTGAGTGGATGGATTAGTATAATGGATGCTAGTCACAGAGGCTTAAAACGTTTTAAAATGACGCCATCTGTTGGATTGTTTATGCATTATACTGAACTAACTTAAGTAACTAAAGTATAAATTATTTGAGAATAAGGAAAAAGAGATTTTTTGTACTAGCGGGAATCGAACCCGCGTCTTTTCCAAGCCGGGGAAGTGACGCGGGTTCGATTCCCGCTAGTACAAAAAATCTCTTTTTCCTTATTCTCAAATAATTTATACTTTAAAAGTGGCGGAGCATGTCAAATGCTAAAAAATACAGATCAAAAATGTTTAAGTAACTAACTTATCATCACGCCATTTCCCTTGCGGGGTAGGCAGAGAGAACAGAGTGCTAAGAGGCTCTATTCTTGCATACCTACATCTCTCGCTTCCTCAACATTCATAACTCTCTACATACACGCCCGCCGGTTTCGGAGACTCCTGACTCCAACCTCCTTCAATACATGACCGATTTGGTCTAGGTAGGTGTGTCTCAGTCTCCCCCTGTACCTACATCCTTCCACTTTCGCATTGTATATCTGCTTAACCAGTCGCTCGTCCGGCATTAGTTCCACATGTCCGAACCATCGGAGCATTCCCTTTCGCATCTTTACACCAATACCCTCTTTCATACCTACTCGCTCTCTTACGTCGCTGTTACGAATGCGGTCAGTCAGCCTCACTCCACAGATTCTCCGCATTGATTTTACTCTCATGCTCCTTTTTGCATACCCAACTCTCGCTTCCATATAATAACGTTGGGACAAGCACTGCGTTGTGTATTGCGACACGTGCCTTCTGGCTGAGGTTGATGATGCATGAACCATCGGAGCATTCCCTTTCGCATCTTTACACCAATACTCTCTTTCATACCTACTCGCTCTCTTACGTCGCTGTTACGAATGCGGTCAGTCAGCCTCACTCCACAGATTCTCCGCATTGATTTTACTCTCACGCTCCTTTTTGCATACCCAACTCTCGCTTTCATATAATAACGTTGGGACAAGCACTGCGTTGTGTATTGCGACACGTGCCTTCTGGCTGAGGTGGTGGCTGCCGAGAAGTTGTCCCAATGCTCCGTTCACTCTATTTCCCGCATTCATTCTTCTCTCTACATCAATGGTGTACTTTCCATCCCGACTGAATCCACATCCAAGATATACAAATTCATCCACTTATTCTAGCACACCATTTCCTATTATAACACTACTCTAACATCTGTTCTGGCTTCTTCTCTTTCAAAAACCATTATTTTGGTTTTGCTCACATTCACACGTAGGCCCCTTTTCTTACAATCTTCTGCTATTACGTCGACTAGGGATTGCAGGTCAGTCGCAGTCTGCGCTAATAGGACCGCATCGTCTGCATGTAGCAGAGAGTTAACCACTGAGTCGCCCATCTGAACTCCCACATTCATTTCATTCAACCTTTGTTAACTTTTATCCAGATATATGATAAACAGTCTGGCTGATAGAACGCAGCCTTGTTTAACGCCGATATTGACATCAAACCAGGGTGATATTCCATCATCATTTATGCATTATAATAATAATAATAATAACTTTATTAAATCATTTTGTTACAATAACGCGTACATAGAGGGATGTTCTTAAATTAGTACAGAATTAGAGTTGTACTTGAACTAGGATCAGTTCAGGTCTAGGATCAGAACTAGGATAGGTGATCCTGTGTTTCAGGCAAGAATGGCTGGTATTATACTATATTAAATTAAAATATTTAATACCTAGGTATACTTAGCATAAGTGGTACACAGTATTTAATAAAATATTTAAAATATTTAATAAAAATATTTAATATTTAATTTTAAATATTTAATATCTAGGTATACTTAGCATAAGTGGTACACAGTATTTAATGTACAGTATTTAATCTAAATAAATGAAAATGTAAACAGTGTGAATGTTAATTTTTCAATTAGGAATCGTGTATTTTGTAAGTTTATATTCCTTGAGATAGTATAAAATGTTTTGTTTATTATACTTAATATTTAATTTTAAGGCAAGATTATGTTTTACTAATATCAATGTAACATAAACCCTACAGCGTGAGTTTACTACAAGAAACTCGCTTAATTAATCGCATGTTCCCTCGCGTTATTTAGATATATCTAGTTTACCGGACATATCATTCTGATATCCGATATCAGGTAACTGAATTCTTCTTACATCTCCAAAACACCTATTTCAGATTTAAACAACATTATTTCCTATAAAATAAGATTCAAATTGACCCTAGAGTAATTTATCTTCAAGCATTTCAAGTGTTTTCATAGAGTAGAGTTCCGCAGACAGTGTTGACACTTTGTGTATCTTAGAACAAATCTTGGATGCTACGGCATATTTTCGCAATTTGCATTTCTCGTATCTAAGATATCTGTTTGCCATGTATACAGTTTCCGTCGCTGTAAATACGTGATTTTATTTATTGATTGCGGTGTAGGAGCTGGTTTGAGGTAATTTCGTATTTGAAATAGCGTCTTGTCTTATGTTTTTATTGCTAATTATGCTAGATGACTAGCAGTTACCAGGAGAACAGCAATCTATCTTGGAAATGAGTAAAATAACATAGAGTATTACCACCTATTGGACGTAAATGCATTCTATAGGTGGCGTGCGTCGTAAAGACATCTAAAACAACTGTGAAGTGGGGATTGGGAATCGCCGTCGGTGACTGCGATGACTTAGCGGTCTAGAGCGCAAGCCCCGGATTGGAAGGGACGCAGGTTCGAATCCCGCTCTCATTAAAGTTATCTTTTTCCATTTTCACAAATAGTTTGTTCTTTAACATAAAGTATTACTGTAACAATTATCTTCTTTAATATATAAAATTCTCGCGTCACAGTTTTTGTCACCATTCTCCTCTGAAACGGCTTGTCCGATTGTTATGAAATTTTGTGTGTATATTCTGTAGGTCTGAGAATTGGATGTAAATTATTTTTAATACCCCTAAGTGATAAGGGTGGTCCACCCCAAAAATGTATTTTTTATTTTTTGGGCAAAATGTTTTTATTTTTATATGATTCAGCATTAAAAATACATAAAACCCTAAATTTTCACCCTTTTACTGCCAACACCTATTTTTAATAGTGATATTATTAATTTAATAATTTTCATTGCAAAATATTCACAAAAAAAAGATATGGCGGTAAAAAAGTTCCCCGGGTGAACTAGTAGGTACTCTATATTATTCATCAAGCCTAGTGGAAGGGATAAGAAGTGAAAAGAAAGTGAGTAGTTGGTTTGGGCCTTTGTCACTTTCGTTCACCATTATTTTACGCTAATAATTTTGAGCAGGTGGCACGTTCCCGCTCGAACTTATCCATTTTTTTTATACAACGCGGGTGGCAAACAAGCATACGGCACCTGATGGTATGATGGATGGCTTCTCCAAGGAAAGGGATATAAGGTGGAGAGGATAGGATGGATGATACTAAGGAGAGCATATGGAGGGGATTTGAGCCTCCGCTGCTCTCACTCACCATACGAAACGCAACGGTTGGAGTAGGTACCTACCTACCGACCACTGAAGGAATGTAATATGGTTCCGGTGGCCCGCCAATAAAGGCGGAGAGACAGAGCGCGGCGGATTTCTTTAGTGGGTGAGGGCCCCACACTACCCTGTTCGTTGCCCCGAACGACGGGGTGCAGTTAGGAAAATTTTTCCCGCCTTAACAAAAAAAAAAAGAGGTGCCTACCTACCGTTGTTTTAAGCCTTCTACTACCCCGATCGGGCTGGCCCAATCATGCTGGAATAAGCAAGGCTCCCCCACTGGAAAGCCTTTAGTTTTACTGATGTTTCAAACAATGCTTACTGTTTCAACACCTTATAAGTTGAGTAGAGTCATAAAGACATATAAAAAGCAATTGTGAAGTGGAGATTGAGTGTTGTCATCGGCTACTGCGATGGCTTAGCGGTCTAGACAACTTCTCCGGATTGAATGCGACGCAGGTTCTTTCACCATTATTTGTTACTCTTCAGCAAATGTATGCGAAGTAAATTTTTATCAGTATTGTTTTGTAAATTCACCTTGAATCAAATTATAAAATTTTATTTAAGTATGAAAATCAATTCTGTTCGTATGAGGAATACGTACTGTTAATAATGTATGACGGTGCATGCTGTATTATGACCACGTCATGCCTACACGCCTTTTGATAAACGGCATTGGAATACCTTCTCATTATAATATATATATTTGCGGGCGTATTATATAATACTGTAGTACTAATATCTACTATTATATATAGCTGTAACAGAACTAAGTCTGTACATTAGAGAAAAAAAAATAAAAAATTTTGCTCCTACTTATTTAAACATATAGCATCACGCCTGTATTCCTCGAAGGGGTAGGCAGAGGTGTATTACAACACCCACGACTCGCCAGCTATGTTTAAGTTAGATTTGGAGCAGTTCCCCAACACGATGTATTTTTTTTAGAATTATTAATACTCGTACATACTTAGATACTATAAGATTTAGTTTCTTTTATTATTTTTTACTTTTTAAAGGGAACTCAGGTTATTATGTCGGGGTTTTTTTTTTACATTTTTAATTTAATTTTTATTTTATACTTTTTATAGGTACACACTTATTATAACATTTATTTTTATTATTAATTTTGTAAAGTGCATGTGATACTATTTCATTTGCGTGACTGTTATTTTCGATTTCACATTTTTCACTTTGTGTTTAATGTATGTTGCTAAGCATATCAAATGCTAAAAATATACATAAAAATATCTAAATATTCATTGAATATGTTATTATGTAATGTGCACGTGATGCGCTTTCATTTGAGACCCCACTCGATTATATTTGCAGATATTCGGTTATTCTTCCCCAATTTCACCCCCCACAACTTTTAAACGACTCAACCGTTTTTCTTCAAACATGTCTAAAAACACTCGCCCGTAACTAACCTTTCATAAAAAAAAAAACTAAATTGAAAGCGCTTCATCCGTTTGTGAGCTACGGAGCCACAGACAGACAGACAGACAGACACGTCAAACTTACAACACCCCTCTTTTTGCGTCGGAGGTTAGAAAAAAATTACTGTTTTAGGCAATTTAGGCGTCTCAGTACACAAAATAATATTTTTTAGAATTTTTGTCTGTTTGTCGGTTAGTTTGTTGGTTTGTTAGCAAATCACGCAAAATCTACAAAAACATAATGAAATTTTTTTGTTTCATAGTTCGAGATTAGAATTTGAATTAATTGAAATTTTGCCGTGTGGGGTCGGTACCAAGAATAGCTCCACCCCGTCTCTTCCTATGGGAGTCGTAAAAGCCGACTAAGGGATTACCGGGGGACCGGGCAGCAGCGTTCCCCTGTGTACTAAAACATTCACTGCGATCGCCAACCCGCCTGCCAAGCGTGGCGATTATGGTAAAACCCTCATTTTCGGGAGGCCTATGTCCAGCAGAGGACGATAAAAGGCTGAGGGATGGATGGATAGATGATTAGAATTAAAAAACTGTTGTTTGACATAGTGTCGGGAACCTGAGATATAACCTTTTTTTTTTAAGGCGGGAAAAAGGCCCGATCACGTCGGTACCACCGTCTTCCATTTTCCCGGCAAGGAAAGCCTTGGTGTGTTTTGCTTAAGGCCTCTCCCAGCCAAAACACAGTCATAGCCTTTTAATATAGTATATTCTTTGATTTCATACTCGTGAAATGAAATAGTGAGCAGCGGCTTGCGAGTATTATTAGTATAGCTAAGTGCATGAGCGACTGTTGTTGGCTCGTCTGCTAATATAAGTAATAAAAAAAAATTATTTTTGGTGCAGAAAAAGTCCTACAATTGATACTTCAAAAATGGTAAAATTATCTTTAAGTTAGTATTAGTATAGCAATTGTAAATCAGAGCATAGAAATGGAATAGCGCTCATCTTCAGTGTACCTATCTTTATCTATGATAGCTTAATGATCAAAGTGTTTGGAATAGTTGTAAGTTGTGGTTAGAACCTCATCCATAGTAACCTTTTTCGAATTTCTCAAGATTAAAAAATCGGTTCTATGCTTCCTTACATATTAGAACAGGCTCGTAGCAGCAGAGGTGCCAAACATTTTATTTCCAAGTTAAGTTTCAAACAACTTTAACTCTACAAATGTGTTTGTATTATACAGTATTTTATGTTGTTGTCATGGACAAGCTTAGAACCATCTTTGTGGCAGTATAATTATTAGTCAGAGTTAGAACATATACATATAAGTATTGTCAGGTATTTGGGATTGTCCAAAGTTCAATAAAACCTATGTAGTGCTATGGAGAAACAGAATAATAATGATAAAAATACTCGAAAATATAAAGATATTATAGTAGTAAATATATCACAGATTTTAATTTGATATACGAGCAGAAGTATTATAAAAACCCGGCAATAATAATTTAGGAAAGGAATAGATTTCATTTAGATTTTGTTGAACTATTGAAAAACATTCCCGATGTTGCATGCCCCTACTTAATTTATATTTTTTAGAATTTTAAAAGCTCATAAGTTTTAAATCGTAACCGACAAGCAGATTTACTATCAGACGTTAATAATTATTTGATCATTTGTAACTAAGAGTTTAGCGCCGTGTGGGGCCGGCTTTAGAATTGCCCCCTCTCTACCCATGGGAGTTGTAAGAGCTGACTGAGGGAATACCAGGGGAGTGGGCAGCAGCACTCTCTCGAGTATTAACATCCACTGCGATCGCCAACCCGCCTGCCAAGCGTGGCGATTACGGCGTTATCCCCCATAATGAGCACACAGTTCTCCTTGGGAGGCCTATGTCCAGCAGTGGACGTCGAAGGGCTTATAGATGGATGGATAAACCAAGAGTACCTATCTCAAAAAAGGCCTTTTCTATAATGCTAATGATTATTGATTTCTAAAATTGATGTCTTACCAGAGAATTAATTTAACGAAAAATTAATGAACATGGCAACTAAAAATAACGGGCCGCTAATTTTCATCAACTCATAATTTGCTAATAATAACATCGTTCTTCCGTTCAGCTTTGAAGTTGTTTATAAGTTAGTTGGCGCTAATTTAATCAAAACCAGCCTCGTGTGTTGCGTTTGAAGTTCCCACATATATCTGTATCCAGTTATTTTATTCTTAATTATGTTTTCTATATATCATGATCACTAACATGATCAGTAAATTCTGAGCAACTTGACTTTGTTACTAATTGATGATCACAGTGTAGTAAATTCGTGCCCTATCTATTTATATTAATGATGTACGATGAGGAATAATAATTATCGAAGCTGTTTTAAGATACTATATTATAGAAAACGTATAAATGTTCTCTCAAAAAAACTCTTCTTTAAAAATAACTTCTCGACATAGTGGCGGGTTAAAACGTACATCAGCTTTTAAATCTAATCAAGAGTTATCGAACAAAAAGTTGCGTTATAATCTTTTCAGTAGTTTTGCGTGATGTGCGAATAAACAAACAGGCAAATTTCTAAAAAAGTTGTTTTGCGCTCAGAGACGCCTAAATAGCTTAAAAAAGACATTTTTAGTTATAGTATAGATAGATAGATTCAGTATTGCAGCAATGCTTACATTGTTAAAATTGTAAGCTGATGTTTAAAACATTGCAAATACTTGTGACTACTCGAAATAATAACATCTGTATGCTGAACGTATCCATAGTTATTGTTATTTATAAAACTGAATAAAAAAAAGTTCTTTTGCATTCGTTAGCTTCCTCGATGAACTTACCATTCATGCAGCATGCGCTCACACAAAACGAAATACACAATCGCCAATAAGATAATCTTCAGCATCGATACAAAGACGAGATATCGATCTCAATCGCTCCATTCCTATGCATCGATACGCATTGCGAATTGACATTGACAAATCGCATCTTAACGGATTTTATGACCGACAAATTACGGCTACT
The DNA here is from genome assembly GCA_948253155.1 of Leucoma salicis. Taxonomy (NCBI): domain Eukaryota; kingdom Metazoa; phylum Arthropoda; class Insecta; order Lepidoptera; family Erebidae; genus Leucoma; species Leucoma salicis. The sequence continues at coordinate 19,680,603 of OX411818.1, forward strand.
TGTATTTATTGTAATGAATGTTTCAAAAGGGGAACTCTCTAGATATCGATAAGCTTCATCGATTCGTTTTTATCGATGCGATATCCATCGCTGCGTGACCCCTGCTGCTTGCCTTTATTCTGATTATTACAATTTCATTCTATTAACTTAATTCAGGTAGGTATTTTGTTAAATGTACAGTTTAATAACTTATTGTTGATGTATTTCATTCAAGGACCCCGATGACTGACCCGATGGTTAGAATGTGTCTCACTCGATCATATCGACATGACATCGTGTCATTGTGATTGGTTGAGAGATCACCGTGATTGACCTGGGGATTATTGTCGTTTTCGAGTACTTTACAGCATTCAAGGCCACGGGTGGATTGATGTTGGACGTCCAATGGTTAGTAAATTATTGCAACATTTTCATATACATACAATATTAACGATTTACAAAAGTTAGTTTATGGTTTCAAACCCGCCTTATAGTCACTCAAACAAAATTAGTATAAGTAAAATAATTATAACTTTAATTTTAAATTTCTAGACTTATAATGTATGAATTTTAAGCTAGTAGATTAAACTGAGTATAGTGCAATATAGTCTTACTTTAAATTAAATTGTTAAAATAAGTAACAAATTATCTACCTACCTGTAAAGAGACTCTCTATTTGTTGGCCTCGTATCAAAGGCTCAATGTCGCTCAGCGGGCCATGGAGCGGGCTATGCTTTTTTTTTTATTGCTAACGATGACAGACTAGCAAACGGCCCACCTGATGGTAAGTGGTAACCGCCGCTCATGGACTTTGGCAACACCAGGGGCATAGCCAAGCTGCCGCCTACCGTGAGTAAAGTGCTCTTCTCAAACCTCGTTTAAAGAGGGACAAGTCGTAACGCTGGGGAAACACCGCAGCAGGAAGTTCATTTCAGAGCTTACACGTACGTGGTAGAAAAGAACGTTGAAAACGAACCGTCTTGGACGAGATCGTCTCCAGGTGGTATGGATGAACCCTAGCACGGCGTCTCGTGGTCCGGTGGTAAAATGGCGATGTTGGTACCACTTCAAACAGTTCCTCAGAGCACTCCCCGTTGAAGAGTCGATAGAGCACACAAAGAGCCATAAAGTCTCTCCGCCGCCCCAACGACTCGAGCTCATTCGTGAGATTGGGATCATCGACAATCCGAACAGCACGCCTTTGCAGGGAGTCAAGTGGGTCGAGCTGGTATTTTGGTGCGCCTGCCCAGAGATGTGAGCAGTACTCCACGTGAGGGCGGACCTGTGCTTTATACAGCACAAGTCACTGCCTCGGAGTGAAGTACCGCTTGGCTCTGTTCAGAACGCCCAGTTTCTTGCTCGTCAATTTGGCTTTGTCATCCAAATGACTCCCGAACTGGACTTTGCTGGATATGTCGATGCCTAGGATCCCAATACTCTCGGAGACTGGGAGAGTTACTCCTTGGAACTGGGGCGTCACGACAAATGCGTCCTTCTTTGCAGTGAACGCGCAAACCTGTGTCTTCGTAGTGTTGAATTGAACCAAGTTCTTTTCTCCCCATTCCGAGGCCCGCCCTAGAGAGCGTTCGACTTCAGACACAAGTTGGGTCCGCCTCTCCTCCAGCATGTTCCGAGGGACTTTCTGATGGCCGGTATATCGCGCATCACCCGTACTGTCATCCGCATAGCAATGCATACTCTCAATCGAAAGCAAGTCATTGATATGCAGGATGAACAGCGACGGCACACGGTGGGTTTATTTAGTGGGTGAAAGCCCCACACTATCCTGTTCATTGTCCCGAACGACCAGGGGTGTGCGGTTAGGAACATTTTTCCCGCCTTAACAAAAAAAAGATATCACTCGCGCGTTTCCAACTCCAAAGAATTGGGATAGAAAGGATAATAAGGAGAGGTTAGGTAGGATACTAAGGAGAGGATAGGAATGGGGATTTGGGCCTCCGGCGCTCTCACTCACCATACGAAACACAACGGTAGGCGTAACTACCGTTGTTACAAGCGGATCTTTTGTGAGAGGGTGGTACTTCCCCGATCGAGCTGGCCCATTCGTGTTGGGATGAGCAACACTCTACCACTATTTAAAGTACTTAGTGACGGTAGACCGTACAAATTTCCTAATAATAGGTATTGTTTTGTGAGGAATATCGATGGGCCGTATGTAAAGCCGATGAGTAGGGAAATTATACTGGAAAATGTTCGGCAATTTTCGGGTCAGTTCAGAAGCTGAGTTATGCTCAAGTAGATGTGTTGTATCACACATCTCGAATACAGTAACTGAGTGTGCTCCTTGTTTTAACGAGCGCGTGTCAATGACACAGAGCCGTTATATCTATAACGATGTTTTTGGCACTAGTACTGCGACTTATGTACACACATTAAAGTTTATGAGCCAGGGATGTGCTTGTCATCTTTTTTTGTAAAAAAATATATAATAATCTCCGCTTCCGTTAATATATCATGAATCTGAAAACAAAACTAACAGCCTCGATGGTGCAGCGGTAGTGTTAGCGACTGCTTCTAATCATGAGGTCTCGGGTTTGATCCTGATATCGGGTAGTATTATTGAACTTTTTCGTAAACAGAAAAATTCTCAGTAGCAGCCCGGAGTTTGGAAATGTGTTCGGTAGACGGCAATAGGCTCGCCCCCTATTACGTGGGGATTAAACATAGTTGGCGAACTGTGAGTGTGTAATACAGCTCTTACCCCATCCGGGATACTGGAGTGAGACTGTTTGTTTTTCTTAAAACAAAACTTAACCTTAACACAACTATTAAGAAAATTAAAAGACTTCGCCGAACGGTTTTTTTTCTAAAATAAATAACAGTATTTTTTTTTTCTAAACAGGTATTATTTTCTAGTAAATAGAATGTTTCGTGCCCTCAAAAGTCACTTGTGATACGGGGATTATTCCCAAGTGCAATAAGTATGACTAATATTGCACTTGGGAATAATCCCCGTAGTTTAATTACTAATGTCCATTTCTATTCGTGAACAAAAAACGTAAGTATAGTTAAGTTTTCTATTATCGATGACGATACATCAGTAATATAAATTCTAATAAAAAAAAGTTTAAAAACTGTAATCCGACTACGGAAATATAAAAGTGTTCTATTTTAGATCAAAACAAGAAAATAAATGCATAGGTACAAAAATGGTCTATGTAGAGCCATGGTCGCATGTTTATAATAAATATTCTATTATAATTTTGTAGATGTTCCAGATAGACATGATATACAGGCATGCGACCACGGCTTTCTTGATTTCTGTCTAAATTATTTTCTTGTTTAGAACTTTTTAGATCACTTTTTTATTTCCATAATCGGGTTTAGAAACATAATTTTTTATTTTATAGTTTTCCGTTTTGAAGCTTGATAAACATTTTGACAATGTAAATGGCATATCTTGTGAGCATTATGCGTGTACTGACTTCGTAGAGTGAAAGAATTCTCTGAATGAGCCAGTATTTGGTAGTTAAATGGCGTCTTGATGAAACATTTATTTATAAACCAGCGCTATAAAATAAAACTATTGTTAAGTCGATTAAAATGTAGCCTATGTTACCTAGGCCATAATAAAGAATCGATTGACACCTTATTCATCAAAATCGGATAAATAGTTTAGGCGCTACGGAGGAACACACTTAAATTCAAACATACATAGACTGCTAAAATCGACATAACCCTTCCTTTTGCCGTTTCGCCGTAGTCGGATAAAATGAACATTATATCCCTTGGGCACGCCATAACTTGACAGCGACTAATACTACTAATGTATATTGCTAAGCATGTCAAATGATAAAAATATATATAAAAAAATATCTAAATAGCGACTACCGATTTCATTATTTTTATTAAATAATTTCGATTTCACATTTTTCACTTTGTGTTTTATGTATGTTGCTAAGCATGTCAAATGCTAAAAATATATATAGAAATTTAGAGTTTGCGTCATTATTAGGTAAAATCTTAATTGCAAAATTAAGTTTACCTGGTCGGTATAATGTATGAAAATACTTCCAACAGATGGTGCAGGCGTCACCCAAAGACGTTAAGTATGAATGTGTTATCGAAATTAGCAGTCAGGAGCAAGGGTCACGATGCTGAATTGGTAAAGCATCTGGACGGTATCCAGGAGATGCAGGTTCGAATCCTGCTCGTGACTGTTATTTTCGATTTCACATTTTTCACTTTGTGTTTGATGTATGTTGCTAAGCATGTCAAATGCTAAAAATATATATAGAAATATCTAAATATTTTTATTAAGTTTTCTAATACTTTGTAAAAGGTTCTGACATAAAGAAAAATTAGGATATTTTCCTACTCTCACACACTCAGAAAATTGGAAAATTTCAGAAATCTTAACGATGACTTTTGCATATACATAAATACGTTACACTATGGTGCATTAATATATTATGTAAAAATAGCTATCCTATATAAATTATTCACTATTAGCGATAAAAAATACCTTTCTGGATTGCAGATTAAAAGTATACAAAATTTCACGATGAATAGTACAGCGTTAAAACATAAAATACAAACTCACTTTCGCACTCATAATATTAGTAAGCATAACATTCTGCGCAGTGGCAACCCTGGAACCAGTACATAAGCTTACAAACATCGTGTTAGGCGGAGCGTGCGGACATCAGAGAGGCCGCTATCGCGATCAATGCCGCCGCGCCGCAAGCTTTCGGCGCACCGCTTGCTTTGAGATGAGGCCGTACTGTGTGAATAGCGGAGATTTAACAGAACATGTTTATGATTTGTTAGTATTTGTTAATGGGCCGTACGAGTATATGTAGGTAAATAAAAGAAAAGGTATATGTTACATACCTACTTAGATATCGTTAACTAAACATTATCGTACATCATACAAAAATCAAAACTTCGTCTAGTATTTTGGTAGTGGTAGAGCATTGTGATTGCAGTGATAGCCTTTTTTTTATTTTTTTTTGTTAAGGTGGGAAAAAAGTTTCCTAACCGCACACCCCGTCGTTCGGGGCAACGAACAGGGTAGTGTGGGGCCCTCACCCACTAAATAAACCGTGTGCTGTCTCTCCGCCTGTATTGGCAGACCACTGGAACTGTGTTACATTACTTCAGTGGTACAATAACGGGACCTTGAGATATAATCTAAAAACTAGCTTATATCTGTGGTGGAATCGCGGGCATAGACTAGTTATGTTATAAATCCTTTCTAAACTAAATACGTCGCTTTACTATATTTATCTCTATAATTATCTCTATGTATCTAAAATTGTTATCCCACGGCAACTATTCCTTTTTCTAGGATGAAAAACATGTTCTAAAAAGAATGTTTCATAATCATTATGAATACATGAATTTCTTATTTTTTAATTTTTTCATTTAATTTTTTTATTAATTTTTTGATTGCCTCTGTGGTGTAGCGGTAGTGTAAGCAACTGCTGATCATGAGGTCTCGGGTTCGATCCCCGGGTCGGGCAATGTTATTGAATTTTTCGTAAAAAAAAAAAAGAAAAAATTCTTTTTAGCAGCCCAGAGTTTGGAAATGTGCCCGGTAGACGTCAATAGGCTCGCCCTCGACGTGGGACTTAAACATAGCTGGCAAATCGTGAGTGTGTAATACACCTCTGCTTACCCCTTCGGGGAATACAGGCGTGATGCTATGTGTGTCATTAATCATTTGTATAATAAAGGGAATGCTCCGATGGTTCGGACATGTGGAAAGAATGTCGGACGAGGGACTGGTTAAGAAGATATACAATGCGAAAGTGGAAGGATGTAGGTACAGGGGGAGACCGAGACTCACCTACCAAGACCAAATCGGTCATGTATTGAAGGAAGGTGGAGTCAGGAGTCTCCGAAACCGGCGAGCGTGTATGAAGAGAGTTATGAATGTTGAGGAAGCGAGAGATGTAAGAATAGAGCCTCTTGGCACTCTGTTCTCTCAGCCTACCCCACAAGGGCAATGGCATGATGATAAGTAAGTAAGTAAAAATATGTTATTTTCTTGACTGCAGACTATACATATAGTCTAGTATCTTTTCGGGACGATTGTTTCAGTAGTTACGGCGTAAAAGCGTAAAAACGAACAACTTCATTTTCGCATTTAGTAAAAATTAGGAGTATACATATTAAGAGCAATAATGAGCAGGAAACAATATTTTTTGTGTTATAGTTTACATTATAAAAATACCTAAGTGTAAGAGTAAGTTTAAATTTAAAAAAATATTCAAATTCAAATCTACGAAAATATTTTTATTTTCTTAGGCCTATTAAATAGCACTTAAAATCGTCAAGAATACACTAATAATTAACACGAGCGGCTGAGGCGAGTGCATCCGCAACAATAAAGTGGCGATTGAAATCGCCACAAGCGGCCGGATTCCGTGTGGTGACGGACTAAGAATACAAGTGTCACCACCCCATTCCTTCCCGCGGGTGTCGTACGAGGCGACTAAGGGAAGTGAGCAATTATCATCCATTGCATGACTGGTGGTAGGGCTGAGTACCAAGTGGGAGTACTTACTTGGTATCAGGCCCGAGCGGGTTGGTACCACCATCTCCCGTGTGACCGGCCATGAAGCACATTGTTGTGTTTTGGCTGTAGCAGGAGATAGCCGTTTATATTTCAATTCATATCTGTGAAATGAATTGGTGAGCAGCGGCTTGACAATACTCTCGGTATAGTCGAGTCCATGGGCGACGGTTACCATTTACCTACAGATGGACCGTGGCTCGTCTGCCACTAAAAGCAATAAAAAAAAAACCGTAGTAAAGCCTTTTATGAGAAGAACCCGGCAAGAAACTCATGGGTCACTTTTTTAAATTATCAATTCATTACAATTTAATATAATCTTTATAACTAAAATGACATTATATCATATAAAATAATTTTGAAAATTAACGAATGAGGAGCAGCTCAAGCCCATTTAGTTTTATCCTCAAGATAATCCGAAGCAGTGTAATAACCTTGAAGTACAAAGAGTATTTTTTTTTCTTAAACTTATTTAGTGGCTTGTTTATTCTCGTAACCCTGCCCGCGGCTCCGCCACAGCCAAAAACTAGCCTTTAGGTTATATCTCAGGTTTCCGATAAAGTAGCGAGATAAAATGTATACCAGTTTTTAAGACCAATCAAGAACTATCAAATATAAAAAAGAACATTGCATCAAAATCCGTTCTGAGGTTTTTACGTGATACACGAATGCACAAATAGACAAAAATCTAAAAAAAAATTGTTTTTGTTCCGACACTCCTAATACAGTATTTTTTTTTCTCAAATATATTAAATGTAAAGAGGCAGCTCTGTTACAGCTTTATAATAGTTAGGATAATACATGCATTATAGAATATATTCTCACATCAATCCATCAATCTAGGCAAACATTCATAATACATACCATTTAACTATTCAATGTTTAATTTAATATCATTCCGTGAAACACACCGTATCTCGTTATTCGTGACAAAGAACCTACAATCGTATTAATGATTCATTGAATGCTGTGTCAGTTCTATTCACAAGTCATTAACAAAACACGCAGTTCATTAAATGAAATATTGTATAAGTCATGTGTTAATGCAGCGAATATAATATTCTTTGTCTGTGGGTATTACTCACTACTAGTGAGTAAATACAAATGTACAGTGTTGCTCATTTAACTTTAAATGGATAGCCGTACAAATAAATAAAATTGAAATATTTGTTTTTAATGTCTAATTAACAACTGTTAACTAAAAATAAATTTAGTAAAAAGCTGTTATTGATGAGAGTATATACGTTATTCATAACAAAGTATCAATTTTTAAAGTCTTTGTTTGTCTGGCTATTTGATCCGGTTAATCTCAGGAATGGCTGGACCGATTTCAACGGAATAAAAAATAAAAAAGATTTATACGGCTCAAATTATTGTTTTCTTTTCGCCTTAAAATACATTTTCAAACTTGGGTTAACCTTTTTATTTAAAACTAGGTGCTACCCGCGATTATGTTCGCGTGGAATTGAGTTTATTTGTATTGTGCTCAACAATAATTCTTTTTCTAAAATAAAAGCAGTCTAAGTTAGTCATTATAACATCAGCTATCGGCTAGTAAAAGTCTTGTCCAAATTGATTTAGCCATTTCGTAGATTAGCTGGAAGGAATAGCCAGACAGAAAAAGAAAGGATTTTTTGCTATAAGTACCTTCACTATATATTTACATATGCCTTTGGTAAAGTGCTGTTATGTAAATATTACACAGACACTTCAATTTTATTTATTTGTACTGATAAGGTGATTGTGAATATTTTACCTTAAACACGTGATAACGCTTCGTAGAAGGTAAAAATATTCTTTGTTTTAAATATGATAAGTTTGTAGGATTTTCTCTTAAAATTTTCCCAAATATAATTACCCCTTTATTTGTTAAAGTGGGAAAAAATGTAAAGCGCACACCCCGTCTTTTGGGACAACGAAAAGGGTAGTGTGGGCCCAATAAATTAACCAGCCGTATGTCATCTCTCCGCCTGTAATGGCAGACCACTGGAAATGTGGGACGTCTTCAGCGTTTTAAGCTATAGAAATGAACGTGCGTACTTGAGACCCATTCTATATGTCATCTTAAAATAAAATGAAGGAAGTAGTTCTAATTATAAATAATAAAACGGCAGATCTGACCATCGTGCCGTCGTTAACGATGTAAAATAATATTCATATACAATGTTCAATTTTGACTCCATACATAAATTAAATCTTAGACAAGAAAGTTATTATACGAACAGACACTCATTACCATAGATAATTATACAGTCAGAGGTTTTTAGTCTTAATAAATTACAAAACTAAATATGGCGCTGAATCGTTTGATTCGCTATTGAATTATGAACTCAATGTTCGAAATATTTAAATTTTTTCGCCACAATTTTTTAAGAATGCTTTTTTTTTTGAAAGAAGTAATTATCTGTGAAAGTCGAAAAAGAGAGATTTACTGCCAGCAGGATTGATTCGTATCTACCTGTGTCCCTACCAGTTCGTGAAAGTTCTAATCTTTGGTGCTCAGGACCGCTAAGCTATCGCAGTCACCTAACGGTGATACTCAATCTCCACTTCACATTCGTTTATTAGACGTCTTTACGACTCACGCCAGCTATCGGATGTGTTTCTAATATGAGTGTGGCAGTCTCCCTCTCACAAAAGATCAGCCTGAAACAAAGGTCATTTCGTATGGTGAGTGAGAGCTACAGAAACCAACATCAGAACCACATCTTCTCCTTTTAACCCTTCTTCTCCACCTTTTATTCCTTTCCTTGGAGTTGAAGAACCTCATAGAATAAAAAAAACACTTAATAACATGAAATGACTGAAATCTATCTAAAAAAAAACAAGTATGCTGAATATTTAGATATTTTTTGTATATATTTTTAGCATTTGACATGCTTAGCACTATACATTAAACATAAAGTGAATAATGTGAAATCGAAAATAACAGTCAGGAGCAGGATTTGAACCTGCATCTTCTGGATACCGTCCAGATGCTTTACCAATTCAGGCATCCTGACAATTGCTCCTGACTGCTAATTTCGATAACACATCATACTTAACGTCTTTGGGTGACGCCTGCGCCATCTGTCGGCAGTATTTTCATACACGCAAATGTAAAATTAAGTTTACCTGGTCGGTATAATGTATGAAAATACTGCCGACAGATGGCGCAGGCGTCACCCAAAGACGTTAAGTATGATGTGTTATCGAAATTAGCAGTCAGGAGCAATTGTCAGGATGCCTGAATTGGTAAAGCATCTGGACGGTATCCAGAAGATGCAGGTTCAAATCCTGCTCCTGACTGTTATTTTCGATTTCACATTTTTCACTTTGTGTTTAATGTATAGTGCTAAGCATGTCAAATGCTAAAAATATATATAAAAAATATCTAAATATTTAAAGGGTTTGCGTCATTATTAGGTAAAAATCTTAATTGTAAAATTAAGTTTACCTGGTCGGTATAATGTATGAAAATACTGCCGACAGATGGTGCAGGCGTCACCCAAAGACGTTAAGTATGATGTGTTATCGAAATTAGCAGTCAGGAGCAATTGTCAGGATGCCTGAATTGGTAAAGCATCTGGACGGTATCCAGAAGATGCAGGTTCAAATCCTGCTCCTGACTGTTATTTTCGATTTCACATTTTTCACTTTGTGTTTAAAGTATGCTGAAGTAAATCTTAACAATAAATATAATATTAATAATAATGTCAATATCTATGAACAAGTAAATACAGTTATGTGAAAAAATTATTTCGTTAATTTTATTTAAACTTGTTTGACAATCGACGTACGACCAATGAAAATGTTGCAATCGTTTCCGAACATGTATCCTCGCCCTATCACACTTTTCGTAACGCTCACGTCACGCATTCACCAGCTTACTCCCCAAGGCAAGCGTGCGTAAAGAAATATATACTTCAAAAATATAGACGACATATATATTTCTGTTTTTATTCAAAGATAACATTAACATCACCCAATAAACTGCATTCCAAATGCAATGTACGGCATTAAACAAAGCTGTATGTAATGATTATTGTGTTCAATTTAGACTTACATTTACAGCGTGATCCGATGTTATGACAGGATTATCGAACGCATTACTAGTCAAAGATTACCGCCTACATGATCCGTAATCTCAACAGATTCTAATCAGAGTCACAACATGACACGTTCTCTTTATAGAAGTTATGGTTGGATTTTGATTTTAAGATCACAAATCATTGTGATTGGTTTTGGGATTTTAGTTGTTTAGTCTGGGAACAGCACAGTTTGAATTGAACTTTTCGTTATTGTATGTGATGTAATGTGCACCTTCCCGTTTTTACCGTAGAAGTGCAAATAATTTAAAATCTTTAGATATTTTTAGCATTTGAAATGCTTAGCACTATACATTAAACACAAAGTGAAAAATGTGAAATCGAAAATAACAGTCAGGAGCAGGATTTGAACCTGCATCTTCTGGACACCGTCCAGACGCTTTACCAATTCAGCCTTCCTGACAATCGCTCCTGACTGCTAATTTCGACAACACATCACACTTAACGTCTTTGGGTGGTCTTTGGGTTGGTGTTATTTTCGATTTCACATTTTTCACTTTGTGTTTAATGTATAGTGCTAAGCATGTCAAATGCTAAAAATATATATAAAAATATCTAAATATTTAAAGGGTTTGCGTCATTATTAGGTAAAATCTTAACTGTAAAATTAAGTTTGCCTGGTCGGTATAATGTATGAAAATACGTCCGACAGATGGCGCGGGCGTCACCCAAAGACGTTAAGTGTGATGTGTTGTCGAAATTAGCAGTCAGGAGTGATTGTCAGGATGGCTGAATTGGTAAAGCGTCTGGACGGTGTCCAGAAGATGCAGGTTCAAATCCTGCTCCTGACTGTTATTTTCGATTTCACATTTTTCACTTTGTGTTTAATAATTTAAAATCATTAATTATTACATTAGCTTCTGCTAGCGACTTTGTCTGCGAGTTTTTCAGAATTGTATAAAATAATACTTGCCTTCACCGACCATTCATTTTATCTATGTCTTTTATATATCTATTTCGGTTCCCGACTATAATTATGCTAAATCTCATAATCTAGATATTTTTATATATATTTTTAGCATTTGACATGCTTAGCAACATACATTAAACACAAAGTGAAAAATGGGAAATTTCACTTTGTGTTAACTCATAATTATCGATCAAATAGTTAATTAAGTCGTAAAAGCGTTATAAACAAACCCCTTTTCGCATTTTTTTTTTTTAGCATTTGACACGCTCTGCCACTTTTTAAGGTACAAATTATTTGTGAATAAGAAAAAGAGATTTTTTGTACTAGCGGGAATCGAACCCGCTTTGCTAATATTTCCCTTTTCGCATTTATAATAATTATTAAGGAAACTACTGAAGGAATTTCCCTTCTAAATATTATTGTGAAGCTACTTGTACACGTTGTCTAACCTTAATACCATTAGATGTTGTTGTTTCTTAATAGTGAATAACTCGATTACCCGTGATGCATGTCTAAGTCGATTATACCAAACATTTTTAACGAAGCGGGCTTACTCGTTCTATGAACAAATTGGAATCGATTCTAAGTTAAATTGCCGCGGGAATATTTTTGAACGAATTCATTTTTGACATAAACAAAACAGATAAGGATATACAAATAGGTTTTTGTTGTTTTACAATGCATTTTACAAATACTGCATTAGTTTTACAGATTCATATAGAAAAGCATTTTTAATTGTTTAAGTAAAATCCTTCTTATTTAAGAATCTAATTAGAAAACATTAAAAAAAATAGCAAATCCGAAATACCGACACTGGTTACTGACCAGGATTCCATTCCATTGCTGAAAGTAAAAGAAAAAGGATGATGCAGATCGTATTGTACAAGTGTCTATGGAATATTTAGTACAAATATATCGAGCACATAACACCTTCTACATAATCTCGTTGGATGAACTAAATTCGGCAGTTTCTATAAACATTTTGCAAAGTTAACCTACTGTTCTTTTTGAGAGGAATTATGCAATATACCACGATTCTGGTCCAGAGCTGGTAGGCTTAATAAGCCAACAAGAATGTATCTTAGACGGGCAGTGAATTTGTCGCACAATTACGAAAATAATATACCTATTTGAATTATTTATTTGATTAGTTCCAATTTTAAACTGAGAAATTTCCTCTTAGTAGTGGCAGTCCTCAGTCTTAAAATTAATCTTTTACTGTTAATATGTTAGTAGCCTATTGCGCTGAATCCAAAACGGCGCGGGGGTGTAATGCTTAAATCGATTATATCAAACATACATACTATTGCACAACAATTTTTTTTCATTGTTCGGTAAAGGAAAATATCACGAGAAAACTTAGGTAATTTTTTATACATAAAAGTAATAAGACTCAGGAAGGTTTTTTTATCGAGTCAGTGCGGTTGGTAAGTCGCTACAATATTTATTCATCTTACAATTACGACGTGAGTTTTGCGAAAGTCAAATGTTTGCTTGATAGCTTGACAGATTATCTAACATAGACAGTAATTTCTAATTGCTTGGTAGATTACCTGAGATAGAAAATGTGTTAGGGCTTATTACGCAATTAATTATACTTGACGCACTACTGACTACGATAAATTGGCAATAGTAAAGTAATGCGGTATACTACCGGTACGTTTTTCAAAGTGTTTCTTAAAGAGTGACACTTATAGCCATAGTAATTAACTATTATTTGACCAGAACATTAATTTTAGATATTCGCTTATTATTCAGACTTAAATAATATCTTCAGAATAACATATCAAGCGTTATCTAATTTTAACGAACATATTTAATGCCATAAAAACACAACATACATCATAAATCTATGGCAACCATAGATGCTAATTTAGACAGCCAATCACATTTAATTCTATTATCAGCTAGTAGTTACACAAAAACTTACATTTTTATATACTAGTATATTCCCTGCGGCTTCGTTCGCGTCATATTATGTATTGTCGATTAAAAATCAATTTCGGATAGGATTCCTATTATTAGGTATAAGCGTCGCCACGCTAACAGCCGGTTTTACCTTCACTCCACATTAGATGTTTCACATCAAAAATATAGGTTCCGGATAAGTAATCACTAAACCTCCTCCGAAACACGCTGCATCTTATGGTATAACTATTATTCCGATCAGTTAGTGGTTTTCGCAGTATAACCGAACAAAATAAAAAACCGGCTCTCCATTTATTAGTATAGATTTGAAGTAACACTGTAGATCGTAAAGAGCTTTATTTGATATAAATTTGCGTGTTCCGTTGTCATCACGTTGAAGCCAAGTGAATTGAACGACTCCGTTAAAAGGTTTGGGAGTTCACCGTGAAATAAGTGGCCGAGTGCGTGTCCAACACTTAAACACCGGCCTGAGAAGCTACTAAATAGAAACATTAATTTAAATGCTTATGACTTGCCCCCTTATTAGGTTAATGATCATATAGTTGTCAATTTCATATAGTTGAAATAATATTTGACAGTCCATTTCTGTTCCACTGGTGGACATGGGTCGCAGAGTGCCCAGTTTATCACGCTATCCCAGTACGGGTTGGTAGACTTATCAAGCCTTACACCGTAGCCTTCTCACAGGTATGCAGGTTTCCTTACGATGTTTTCCTTCCCCGGGTAGTGATAATAATTCGTCAAAAAATTCATATATAATTTCGGAATGTGAGGGGTGTCGTCCGAGGTCTGAGTCTTGGACTGGGGATATAGCTCGACACTTAGGCTTTTGCAGTCCAGTGGTAAACCACTGCATCATTGATATAGAAAAAGGCACATTCATTATTATCTCTATGTTAAAATATCATGAATGAGTGACCATCTATTTATCCGGGAAATGAAGTAACTTATGACCTTTTCTAGGCTAAAGAATAGATGTAGGTATACAAAATGTCATAATTTATTTTTCTTATAAGTATACAACACCCTGCTCTAAGGAATAATCCTCGTATCGCAGGGGACTTTACAAACATGCACTTTCACAGACACAAAGTACACTCAGACTTGAACGACCATTTGTGGATCACAGGAGTTTTCCTGTGGATTAGAACTCATTACACTCGGGCGAGAGGCCGGTATCTAAGCCACTACGCCATACGTGCAGTGATTGTTTCAGGACAGCGTAAAAGCGCAACAAACAGACTTACTTTCGCATTCATAATATTAGTGATAAGTAATATTAGTAAGGAAGATTAATTTTGTTTAGAACTATATACATCATAATAATAAATGAGCTTGTGTCTAAGTTTTCAGGAGACTATTAAAAGAGTAGTCTGTGTCGTGTGGGGCCGGCTATAGAATTGTCCCACCCCTCTCCACCCATGGGAGTCGTAAGAGCCGACTGAAGGAATACGGGGGGACTGGGCAGCAGCACTCCCTCGAGTATTAACAACATCCACTGCAATCGCCAACTCGCCTGCCAAGCGTGGCGATTACGGCACTATCTCCCCATATGAGCGCACAGGACCGCTCGTTGTGGCGTTCTCTTGGGGAGGCCTATGTCCAGCAGTGGACGTCGAAAGGCTGATGAATGGAATGATTAAAAGAGTAAGCCAAATAAACAATTAAATCTACTCTTATAAATTTATAGGAGCAATTATTTACTAATAATAAAACTTAATACTAACGAAAAATTCAAAACAAACGTAATAAATGGATTACATTAACAAACAAATATTTTGAGAACAGATGAAATTTTTATTTCGAAACACTACCGTTCTCCGATGAGACATACGTCTCTATTTACATGTATGAGAAGGGTTAATTAAAGGTATTAAGTATATATGTTATTTTTCTTTGTTAAGGCGGGAAAAAGTTCATGATGTGAGGCCCTCACCTATTAAATAATCCCACCGTGTGCCGTCTCCTCTCTGTACTGGTGGACCACTGCAACTATGTGATATTACTACAGTGGCCAGTATATCTTTACTTACTTACTTATCATCACGCCATCTCCCTAGCGGGGTAGGCAGAGAAAACAGGGTGCCGAAAGGCTTCCTCAACATTCTTAATTATCTTCATAGACGCTCGCCGGTTTCGGAGACTCCTGACTCCACCTTCCTTCAATACATGACCGATTTGGTCTAGGCAGGTTATTCTTGGACTCCCCTTACATCCTTTTTTTTTGTTAAGGAGGGAAATAATGTTCCTAACCGCACACCCCGTCGTTCGGGGTAACGAACAGGGTAGTGTGGGGCCTTCGCCCACTAAAGAAACCCACCGAGTGCCGTCTCTCCGCCTTTATTGGGGGGCCACTGGAACTATGTTACATTCCTTCGGTGGTATCTCCCCCCCTTTTTTTTTTTTGTTTAGGCGAAAAAAAATGTACCTAACCGCACACCCCGTTGTTCGGGGCAACAAACAGGGTAGTGTGGGGCCCTCACCCACTAAATAAACCCGCCGTGTGCCGTCTCTCCGCCTTTATTGGCGGACCACTGGAACTATGTTACATTCCTTCGGTAGTGCCGTGGTATCTCCCCCTACATCCGTCCACTTTCGCATAGTATATCTTCTTATCCAATCGCTCGTCCGGCTTTCTTGCCACTTATCTGACCCATTGGAGCATTCTCTTTCGCATCTTTACACCAATACTATCTTTCTTACCTACTCACTCTCTTACGTCGTCGTTACTATATACTCTTTGGTCGTTACGAATGCGGTAATTCAGCCTAACTCCATAGATTTTACTCTCATGCTCCTTTTTGCTTACCCAGCTCTTTGCTTCCATATAATAATGTTGGGGCAAGTATATAAATTACTCTACAGTATAGTATGTTAATCCTATAGAGTAATTTAGCTAATGGTTTAAAAAAACGAGTGTGATGATCCTATAAGGACCGTCATGTGATAAAAATATTACCTGTATGTAAATTCATATTTTAATAAAATTATTAAACTAAAAAAATACCTCTACTACTTTATTTAATTATTCCTCAGGTGCAATTATTTATCGTCCTTACTCTATATTCGGCCGTGTGGGGCCGGCTGGGCCATGTGGGGCCTTTAGAATTGTCCCAGCTCTCTCTACCCACGAGAGTCGTAAGAGCTGACTGAGGGAATACCGGGAGAGTGGGCAGCAGCACTCCCTCGAGTATTAACAACATCAACTGCGATCGCCAACCCGCTTGCCAAGCGCGGCAATTACGGCATTATCCCCCATGACTCGACCGCTCGTTGTGGCGTTGTTTTGGGGAGGCCTATGTCCAGCAGTGGACGTTGAAAGGCTGATCGATGGATGGATGACTCTATATTATCAATGTTGGAAAAAAAGTCCGTGTGGGCCAGCTTTAGAATTGTCCTACCCCTTTCCACCCATGGGGATCGACTAAGGGAATACCGGGGGGAGTGGGCAGCAGCATTCTTCGAGTAACGTATTAACAACATCCACTGCGATCGCCAACCCGCCTGCCAAGCGTGGCGATTACGGCACTATACCCCAAATATGGGGAGGCCTATGTCCAGCAGTGGACGTCGAAAGGCTGATGGACGGATGGATGGATGGAAAAAAAGTGCGTTTATTTATTTGTCATGATTGCACGCCGTAGCTACTCAACCCATTATCGTGTGTTATACATAGTCAGGAGCCTTGAAAAAAACATTTTTATATAAAAAAATTGGCTTTTCATATGAGATATGAGATAGCAATATTTGCGTAGATATAATTGATGTATCGTAAATGACGTATTTACATTATTTGAGCTAATTTTTTTTTATACTACATGGGTAACAAACAAGCATACGGCCCACCTGATGGTAAGCGGTTACCGTAGCCTATAGACGATAGCAACACCAGAGGTATTACTCACGCGTCGTCATCTCCAAGGAAAGGCATGGGAGGTAGATAGGAAGAATAATAAGGAGAGAATAGGGAAGGGGTTTGGGTCTCTGGCGCTCTCACTTACCATACGAAACACAGCGGTAGGAAAAACTACCGTTGTTACACGCTGATCTTATGTGAGAGGGTGGTACTTCCCCGATCGAGCCAGCCCATTCGTACTGGGATAAGCAAGGGTCTACCACTAGGAAGACAACTGCCGAAAAATATTAGAGTCATATTTTGTCCAGGATTCTGATTACAGGAAGTAAGGGGTACCACAACATCCTTATTTGACAGCTGATACCAATTGCTTAGTACGACTTCAAAATCAGGGACGAGGTCAGGTGTTTACAAATAGGTGTCAAATTTGACCCATCTGATGCCAGCCCGGCGGAATATGCTTTACCTTGCCCTTGGAGCTGCAAGAGCACAAGCAGGTTAAGAGCACTCTAGTAGCACTCGTGTTTGATATAAATTAAGCTAAAACAGTCATTTGTAACGAACACATAAAATTAATTTTGTAGTAGATATTATTTAAGTGGAAATATTAACGTCGGCACACTAATGGGTCACAATTCGTTTTCGAGGGAAACGACATAATAAACATCACGAATGAGCTCCAAAAATATCGAGAATTCGAACGTGTTACGCTGGCAACACCGTCGTTTATTTCTCTGGGGAAATACACTGAGTGTTGCCACACCCTGGGTGGCGGCGGACTGTCAGTAATTTATTAACAGGTTAAATTTCTAATTAAACCACGCCCTTGTTTTAATATCTATCTGCGTTATGTTGGATAATATTAGGCTTATGACGTCACGTATGCAGTATACAGTTCCTCGATAAGTAATCACTTTTGAATGTATTCATGAAATGTACAGTGAGTGTTGAACAGGTATGTTGTTTCTTGATAAAAATCTTCAATATCTACTAATACTAGGTAACCTGCGTACAGGTTTCGCAATAGTTCCCCATACAGGTTTAACCCATGCCTGTTATACTATCCCACTTTTGAACATGTGTCTCCTCAGAGAGCAGAAGGAAATAAGGCTGAGTGGACTACGATGGCATGCTGGGTCAGTTTGGGGACTTTACCAGCTGACAAAAAATAAATCAGACTTTATGACATATTTTACTAACAATTTTAGAGGTTGTCACAATCTACCAACAGATATCTACTGCGAAGATGGGCATACACTAAGTAAATATATCCGTTCCCTTAGTTGCCTTATAGGGCACTTTAGAAAGGACTTGTAGTTGTTGTCTAGTAACAAAATAATAATTGACATTTCTGTAATCGGTATTTCTAACAAGTGTACCAGTTATGAAGTGTTATCGTGGCTACTTATCTGGTATACATACTGTGTAATTATTTTAAGAGTAGGGAACTGCGGGGCACGGTACTCCGACGCTTCTTGGTAAAATACCACGACAGATATTCCCAAAATGTTCCAATATTTGTTATATTTTAGTTTGTGAAGAATATAAAAAAAGAGGTTTTAGACCGTTGCGCGTAAAATTTTGTTAAAGTACTTGAATATTTATAAGCAGGGCATTGCTTATGCTTATATTGCCTTCTTTGTTTTTGTTACTCTTCAACTTCGGCGATGCGAGTTATTAGCTTTTGGATAAATATCCAACAAACTTACTTACTAAAAAAACTAAACTTACAAATGTTTGTTTATCAATTGAAGACAAAAAAAGGTGGGTATTGCCCCACCTTTTTTTGTCTTTAATTGATAAACTTAATGAAAGAAACGAATTGATGTATTATGTGAACGAAAAATGGCATAAAAATAAATTATGGTTGAGTTAAACGCAAAAGATAGTTTCCCGTCAGGGAGTTCCTAAAGGTGCCTGGAGCCCAATCGGTCCATCCCTCAGTTTCTAATTCTATCTGTATCCAACTCTGAAGTCTACGTAGTAGCATGCAGTATATTATAAAAGCGAAAGTTTGTCAAAATATTTGGATCTTTAAATGTTAGGATCTTTATCCTAAATGAGTGAATGAAATTTTGAATTTCAATTCCCATCCCAACTTACAGTCGCAACCAAAGGTTTGTTTATTATACAGATGTGTTTTATTCCGTGTGGTGACGGACTAAGAATACAAGTGTCACCACCCCATCGTTTCCCGCGGGTGTCGTATAAGGCGACTAAGGGAAGTAAGCAATTATCACCCGTTGCATTACTGGTGGTAGGGCTGGGTACCAAGTGGGAGTATATAGTTGATATTGGGCCTGAACGGACATTAAGTAAATCATCAGTACCACCGTCTCCTGTGTGACCGGTCATGAAGCAGGTCAGTGTGTTTTGGCTGTAGCAGAAGATAGCCGTTTATTCTTTCATTTCATATCAGAGAAATGAAATGGTGCGCAGCGGCTTGACAATACCCTTGGTATAGTTGAGTCCATAAGCGACGGTTACCACTTATAATCAGGTGGGCCGTGGCTTGTCTACCATCATAAATAATAAAAAAAATGTGTAACAAATCTTTCCACAGAATACATATTAGTTATTTTAAATTGTAATTTTATATGCACTGTACACAACATAACCATTAAATACGTAACACATTGGGGAGACCATGTACAGCAGTTGGCCATATAAGGGCTAGTACCGCATTACGCGTGGAAAGGCTTGCTTGTAGTCTTCTAGATATTCTAGCGCAGATGGTGGAAATGGACCTACGTTAGTTAGTAAGGTAAACAAAATATATGTATTGATTTATTTATAATTATGTACGGCGTAAATATGAACTTCTTTGAATCAATGCGGTCGAAATGCGATCGCCTGCGAAGAATCTGTGGAGTGAGGTTGACTGACCGCATTCGTAACAACGACGTATTAGATCGAGTAGATATGAAAGAGAGTATTCGTGTAAAGATGCGAAAGGGAATGCTCCGATGGCTCGGATACGTAGAAAGAATGCCGGACGAGCGACTGGTTAAGAAGATATACAATGCGAAAGTGGAAGATACAAGGGGAGACCGAGAATCACCTACCTTGATCAAATCGGTCATGTATTGAAGGAAGGTGGAGTCAGGAGTCTCCGATACCGGCGAGCGTGTATGAAGAGAATTATGAAAGTTGAGGAAGCGGGAGCCTCTTGGCGCTCTGTTCTCTCTGTCTATCCCACAGGAGAGATGGCGCAATGATAAGTTAGTTAGTTAGTTACCATTCTGAATACTTAACTAACAGCATAATCATTCGTTGAATACTGAACAGTTCATCAGAAATAACCGATAGGTTTCACATTCTCATAACGAACATATGTATATACAGTTACCTTTCTAACGAAGAAAACAAAATGTTGAAAACTGTGAATATATATCTTAAATAGTCAAATTATCAATTTAGTTCTACAATCTTCGTTTTAATTGTTATTTTTATTGCATCTCTAATTTAAGTTCTGCACCAAAAAAATGGATCAATTTGAAGGTTTCTACAAAAAAGATTTTATGTTTTGAATTATATCCAGAATTTCTTAAAAAACGAAAGTAATTTTTTAATAGACTAGTATGTATCGTCAGAGAAAATATAGTTTTTATTAAAAAAAAAATGATTACGGGATTAGAGTGACGGACTTAATAAGATTAAGAATACATTTCCATCACTGTATTTTCTTCGGCAGTCAATGATATTGTATATAAAAATTTTTGACAGCGTTTTACGAGGTGCTTCAGGGAAATAAGCTAATAGGTTTCTCTTGAAGAGAAGGGAATCTTGGATTATTACTTGTGTGTTCTGCTTAGGCACATACAGAGTTTACATTCGTAACTGGATCCGCACGAGAGGGCTCTACCCTCTCTTTTTTCTGTGAGGCATCTCTGCGGTTCCCCACTACTGAGTATGGTGATGGATTTTCTTGCTGGGTTACAACTTATTGTAAAACTTATTGTAAGATTAATATTGTTAAACCCATGATTGATGATCAGTATTAACCACCAGGTGAACCTCTTCACCGAACTCCTTTATTAATAAATCAGAAACTTATCTCTGTAAATATTTTAATCTGTATTTTTAGCACTTGACATGCTCAGCTACTTTAAAGTACAAATTATTATTTGTGAATTAGGAAAAAGAGAACTTTAGTGCGAGTGGGAATCGAACCTGCGTCCCTTCCAATCCGGGGAAGTGCTCTAATCCACTGAGCTACCGCACCACCTTTCGACCATACCCAATCTCCTCATCACATTTGTCTTAACGATTAATGCATGTAAATGTGTTCCGAAAGAGGGCGGCGATTATTTTTATTTTTCTTAATTTATGAAACAAACAGTTATTTACAAAAAAATACATAAATAAATATTAGTTCAAACAGACCTATAGTTTCTGTTTTTAACAACTAATATTAATTTAGATTACTATAAGATCACTAAATAGATCCAGTATATGCGCTAAATATTAAACTGTCACTAATAAGGCTTACAGGTAACTCAAACAGTAATATCTGACAAGGACTTAGAACTATTAACTAAAAGTAATTTTATAATTTTGGATTTGAATTGATCATATGAATTTGAAAAAATGTCGAACATATTAAGTTTTTTATTATATAAATTACATGATCGCCTGACGAAAATGTTTCTAGCATAATTTGTACCGTGCACTTTGATAGAAAAGGCATCTTTAAGACGTGAGGAAGCTCGAAGCACTTTTTGCGTGATTGATTACAAACTTTCATATTTATATAAGAATCTTTAACACCAGATTCCTTTTTAAATACTAACTGGAGTTAAGAATTGATTTATTTATTGACTAATATCATAATTTTCTTAATTAATAAAACGTTTCAACAACAATTAAGTAAAAGTTTTTTTTTATATTATTTAATCCAGTCCAAAGGTTGAACATGATATCGAATATATTTAATTTTCTGCCTTGTGCAGGACGGATTATCAAGACATAAATTAAAGATGCCACTTAATATCATTTGAAAGTAAATTAATAACGTTGCCCTTTATATGTTCCCCACGTCAATAAGCTGAGGGATCACTGTCAGGGTGAAAACTTTGGAAACCGGTGACTGCGAAACAGAAAAACATTTGCTTCATATGCACGCAATGATAATTTATGTGGATAACTAGCCTTTCTGAACGGGCCCTAGTATTGTAATTATGTCAAATTACTTGAAGAATAATGGTTATATGTTTATTATTACTTTACCGGTAATTCTAGTAAATTATGAGCCGCGAGATGTTTTACTTTGAAGGATTTTTAACAACCCTAAGGTCTTATTATATCTTGTCATATTTTTATGATATTCAGTAGCAATTTTGGGACAAAGTATTATGAGGTAGGTTTTATAATTTGTACATTTTATGATGATGATATGCTACTATTTTACGTTAACTTTAACCAGCCAGTAATGGGCGGTAATTAATAGTTAACGTCAAATAATGACGTTATTTTAACTATAGTTAAATGGTGCATCTCGTAGCAAAACCGTTGAATTGACAGTAACTTTAACGATAACGTTGGATCATGCAACCCGCCCTTACACTACTAAAACACGATTAAATGTCCTGACGATAATAAATATATGTTGTATGCGATTTTTTAATAACTTTCTGCACTAGGGACTTTACTAACATATCATTATCGACAGACACAAAGTACACCCAGACTTGGAACAACCATTTATGGAAAAAAAGTTGTCCTTTATGCAATACGAATCCACAACACTCGGCTGGGAAGTCCGGTATTTGAGCCACTTAGTCACCCGTGCAGAGGGATATGGTGATAGTTTAGTATTAAGATCGAGGCCTATCACGATTGAGACATCAGGTCCTATCCTCAATATGAAGAAGATACGTCGGTTTCGGTGAAAAACATGCATTCCCAAGAAATTATCTCGAGCACTTTTGTATACTTTACAGGTCTTTTTATGATGATATTTACCGCATTATGACGAACTTTTTATATATCTTTTGTCATACACTTTAAACGTCATTTACTCGAAATTAATTTTATGTAGTGGGTACATTTTGCCATTACATAATTGTGATCAATGTACCCGTATTTCGGAGAGCATGTACAACGGTAGTTGTGCCTTGTCTCTTTACAGTCATTTCGAATTGTCACCCTATTAAAACATAGAGATGAAGGCATGGAGAATGCACGTATGTGGCACAGTAATATACAATCTTCCGAAATCGATGTTTCTTTACACCTATAAGTAGGTACCAGTAATGTATTTTAATTCTGTCATGTAAATATCGTTTTGTATCTAAAAAGGAACGTATTTTTGTCGCAACTGGGATTGGATATAATACATTTTTGAAGTCTTTGATTTATTGAATCAAATTTTGATGCAAATGATCCCGTGGGCCACGGTAACCAAACTTGAGACTTCATAAAGCTCAAATTATAGACAATAGGTATAGTTATATATTGTCTGTTTGCTATAAATCAAATTGTGAAATATGTAAACGATTGATATCGACAAAGGTTACTGTTGCCGTGTCAAATGTTCAATTTATGTTTGTTGTGAAAGCTGTGTGGGACGTAGGGATTGCGCGGAACGGTGTGAACGAGCTGATGGTGTTGCCAGACTAGAAATTTAATATAATTTATACGGAGATTTAGTTTATTTTGTAATTTTGTGAATTAAGTATTTTATCACTGTAATGAAAAGAACAACATACATTTTTATATTAACTATTTACATAAATGCATAATTCTAAAATATTTTTGATAATATAAATCATTGATTTTTTTTTCTATTTTCGCAAAGCTTTTGTCCATCCATCCATCAGCCTTTTAACGTCCACTTATGGACATAGGCCTCCCAAAGAATGGGGGATAGTGCCGTAATCGCCACGCTTGGCAGGCGGGTTCGCGATCGCAGTGGATGTTGTTAATACTCGAAGGAGTGCTACTGCCCACTCCTCCGGTATTCCTTCAGTCGGCTCTTACGACTCCCATAGGTGGAGAGGGGTGGGACAATTCTAAAGCCGGCCCCACACGGCAAAGCTTTTGTACCTGGATGAAAATATGAGTATATGATACGTGCTACTAAAATATACCTAGTAATAATTGAAGGCTCCAAGAAAAAAAATCGAAAAATGAGTCTGCTACCTATTTCACTCGGTTTCAGTAGGTAATTGTAAAAAACATGTAGGTGTTTCAATCGCCAAGCATAATATACTTGTATTATCCACTAACATCAGATTACTCTATTTATACAAATGTTTATTTTTGGCTCCAAAAATATAAAAGTACTCCAGTATATGTAGACCCACCCGAGTTGGAGTTATTTTATAGAATGGTAATTTATTATTTATTATTAGTGTGAATCATAAACAGTAGATTTGAGACCAAATTATATGTCACTTTTCCTAAAACTTAACTTCTATACTATTATAAAGCTGTAACAGAGCTGTGTCTGCACATTTAAGATATTTCAGAAAAAATGTCTGTAATAGGTAATAATATAGGCGCGTCTAAACTCAAAAAAAATTTTTTTTTAGATTTGTTGTCTCTTTTTCTGTTTGTTTGTTCGCGAATCACGTAAAAACTGCGACACGGATTTTGATGCAACTTTTTATTTGAAAGTCCTTGATTACACTTAAAAACTGGTATACTTTTTATCCAGCTACTATATCGGGAACCTGAGATATAACCGAAAAACTAGGTTTTGGCTGCGGCGAAGCCGCGGGCAAAGGCTAGTATCTTCTAAAACGAAATCAAACTCATTCAGAAGAAAACCAATGTTTGAAAATAGAACAACATTATCTGTAATAAATTATTATGTAGTTTCTATAGCAAAATATGTAAACATTTAATGCTGGCAACACCGAAATTTACTGTTGTGTGGGCTACGGCTTGAATGGATCGTTCGTAAGAGGCGTGAAACCTGTTAACTATTGCGATGTAACCATGATTTCGAAGTGACAATTGAAACAAATGTGTTGAAGGTTTTATATTATCTGACTAGATATACCGGGTGTTAATGACATCATACCGAAAACTCTGGGCAAAGATGTCACCAAATAATTAATAAAATGCCCCATACAATTTTCGTTGACAACGACGGCTTGCAAAGTTAGATTTTTTCTAGCCGCCATCGAATCATTAAGAACACGACTAAAACATGACGAAGGTTTTAATCCATTGTAATTTTTGGAGTAAATCGGTTATTAATGGCCTAATTACATAAAATCGAATTTAGATAGAACCATAATAACGGTTTTATCTTGCATAAAATTTTAAAAATTAAAATAAAATTGCAATTTTTATGAAAAGACCGATGCAAATTTCTACACTGGGGGTTCAGAATCAAGAACTGCACCCATGGCATCAATATATTTATTTAAAGACAACACCCTGCACTAAAGAATAATCCTTGTACCTATCGCAGGGGACTTTACATACATAAAATTTCACGGACACAAAGTAACCCAGACTTAGAACAACCATTTAAGAAAGAGTCCTGTGTGGGAATCGAACCCACAACACTCGGACGGGAGACCGGTATCTAAACCACTCCGCCATCAGTGCAGTTATCGGTACGATGACATTTACGCTCTTTCCTTCACCATGGTAACATTCACATAAATACTTCGGTGTTCTGATAGTGTGCTTGATACCTAAATTTATAGATATATAGATGTTAGGCCACATATTGGCTGTGTACATATATATAGCCTACAATATCTAATATACTATATATACCTAATATACTTGGATAAAAACTTAAGTTGGCATTTCGGTCGTCCTATAATTGTATAAAAAAATTACGACAATAGTTAATGAATGTTTGCAACGAACAAATGAGAGTCCCGTAAAGAAATAACGGTAAAAACCGAATAAATTATTTAAAATAGAATAAAATAGAAATAGATAATCTATTGCAGGTGCTAATTAAATACATGACTTCTGGCAATACGTTCCAAATACATTAATTATTAATCACGAAACTACCGTAGATAGTACTCTAAGAACTCAATTATTGGTATGAATCCTAATTGTCATAATTAAGGTTATCGAATCTGTAGACCAGATGCATGCCATGCGCGATTGTCTTCTTTTTTTTGTTAAATGGCTACTCGGTTTGAATATTTGGCAATGACTTATTAAGGATATATTTCTTCTTCACAGGTAAGTTTTATTTATCAAATAGTCAAAGCCATATAAAATAATCATACTCAAGCCTCAGTATAGTGGTGGTGACTTTACTGAGAAGTTTCTATGGAGTTTTGGAGGCAAAAGGAAAAAGCACGTTGTGCCGCATTACATCACTTGCCAACACTTATGCACACACACAAATAGTTAAATTAGTAAATTTCACCACTTTTACAGATTGATACTTGAAATAACACAAGTTTTGGAAAATAGTGTAGAGCGACGACATGATTCTTCCATGTTCCCGCCAAAACCTCCATGAGAGATTTGACGTAAGATTTATTACTACGAGTACTCACACTAATTTATTCCAGTCAGTATCCAAGCATCTGTCAAACATTTAAAACGTAATAACCTATAACAGTTAAAATAATTTGCTACCAGTTTCTATGCAACTGTCCTTTTCAACAGCTTTGCTTTTCCAAACAAGTAGTTCCCACTCCGTTAAACATCTGTCTATGAGTTGTAACCTCTGCTATATCTATAATTATATATATTAGCCATTCCCCATTATTAAATTCAACATAATAATAAGAATAAATTGAGCTTTACATTTAAAAGGTGTTTGTAATTTTTTCCTGTTTTAAACACAAAGTGAAAAATATGAAATCGAAAATAACAGTCACGAGCAGGATGACTGTTATTTTCGACTTCATATTTTTCACTTTGTGTTTAATGTATAGTGCTAAGCATGTCTAATGCTAAAAATATATATAAAAATATCTAAATATTTTTCTGTTTTCTTTTACATTGTTAGACTTTGTGAACATACAATTAACAGACACAGAGTAAACCTAAATTTAGAAAAATGATTAAATGTGTATCATATTCACAACAACTTCATCTAGAATGAAATTTACAACATACAGATGACTATAGATATACTTAAGGATTCACGAGAAATAAACTCATTTTTGGGCACGTTATTCTGAAAATATCTTGTTGGACCTAAGTGCGATCTGATACTATTGATGCAGCCTATGGTTTGAAAGAACCAATTGAATCATGTACATTTTATGAGCCAGATGGTTCCATTGATAGCATTAACTTGTTTAAGTAAGCTTGATGCCCTCATTGTATATAGATGTTGTGTAGTTTAGTAATGTTTGGTAGGTAAATTGCTCACGTTGTGCAGGGTGCTTAAAATTTAACTGCCTGTTGTGGCTGCAATCAGTGCTCTGACATTTGACAGTATAGTTAAAGAGACAAGGTTTGGCCTTTATGTATAGGCTATTAAGTAACAGTTAATTTACTTTAATGTGCATTATTATCTTACAGCTTACTAGTAAACGTAAGGTTCTCCTAAACTTATGTGTTGCGGAACGTCGAAATTGGTGTAATAAGAACGATGCTATCGACAACGTTTCGAGTTCGCTCTCACTTTGACCCTTACTATTTGTTCTCATTTCAAAATCAAATGCGTTTGAAGTTCGAGTAAGCGTATGCACGAGTTTCAAAAATTGACGATATTTACTTCAATTCTATCAAGCGTAATGGTTGATCTTTACGATGGGCAGCGACTTTATGTTTTCCTGGTATAGCTGAGTCCATTTGCGACTTACGTTTGTTTGCTTGTTACGCGTTCACGCTTTAACTAGGTACTCTACCGATAATTATAAAATTTAGTGTACCTAAATGTATTTCAGAACTCAGAAAGGACAGAGGCTACTTTTTATCCCGATAAAAGGAATTATAAGTTCCTGTGGGATAGATGTGATATAACAAATAATTTGCCGTGTGCGGCCGGCCTTAGAATTATCCCACCCTCTCCACCCATGGGAGTCGTAAGAGCTGACTGAGGGAATATCGGGGGGAGTGGGCAGCAGCACTCCCTCGAGTAATAACAACATCAACTGCAATCGCCAACCCATCTGCCATGCGTGGCGATTACGGCACTATCCCCCATATGAGCGAAACACATGTTGTGGCGTTCTCTTGGGGAGGCCTATGTCCAGCAGTGGACTTCGAAAGGCTGATGGATGGATGGATGGATGGAACAAATAATAAATAAATATTCACTGACATTTCACACAACACCCTCTGGTCCCAAACTAAGCTTAACGCTTATGCTATGGGTACCATATTACGGATATAATACATATATTACTTTTTTTTTGTAAATACATACATATAATAGATAGAAAACACCCAGACGCAGTACTACGTATCTGTGTTCATCTCACATATAAGTGTCCTGAGTGTGAATCGAACCCACGACCTCGTGCACGGAAGTCGGTTACACTACTGACTACGCCACAAGGCCTGTCAACATATTACTATTAGGCCACTCGGGCTTAGGAGTATAAATATAGGTATAGCTACGGCACATTAAAATTGTCCTAATTATAATAAAAATAGGAAAGTGCGTTTGTTTGTTTAATGCCATAACAATACAACTAATTATAATGAAAATGTTTAGACATTTACTAGCGAAGTCAGATATGGACACTTTTTATCCCTAAAAAATAATAGTTCCTTTGGGATAACTTTGGTATACATATCATTAGTGCACCGAAGAGTGACGTATATATATATTCTGAGGTCCACGTGGATATAGTCACTGACAGAATCTAGTAAAAAAAATGGAGATCAGAGGAAAAGTTGTACTTTCTTTGGTCACAATTCAACTATATTTTTTTTATTTATTTTATTGTATATAGTGGCAGATGACTCACGGCCCATCTGATGGTAAATGGTAACCGTCGCTCATGGACTCAACTATACTAAGAATATTGTCAAGCCGCTGCTCACCATTTTATTTTACCGGTATGAAATGAAAGAATATACGTCTATTTCCTACAGCCAAAACGCAACGATGTGCTTCATGGCTGGTCATACAGGAGATGGTGGTACCAACCCGCTCGGGCGCGATACGAACTGAGTACTCCCACTTGGTACCCAGCCCTACCAACAGTCATGCAATGGATGTTATTTGCTTACTTTCCTTAGTCCAGTCCAGTTCCATACGACACCCGTGGAAAAAAATGGGGTGGTGATACTTGTATTCTTAGTCCGTCATCACACGGAACTAAGAAAATAACGGATTTTTTTCTACTCTTGGTCAAATACGTCCTACGCACTCTATAGGCATGTGTATTGCGTGCTGTGTTAAAAAACATAAAAAAAAAACAGCGGTCATTATTAATTCTACGAAAGAAATCAGAAATATTTTGACATAATCAAATAGTTATTTAATCATCATCAATTCAAATATTTATACGCCTGAAGCTAATAAAAAGTCTATCGTTAGAGGTTAGCAAAGCTATTGAATTTTAAGTAACACCGCAGAAAAAACGGCTCAACTTTTTAACGAAGAATGTACTGATTTTTGTAATGGGCAACTGTTGTAATAGCATGTTGGTTAATGTTGCCAATTAAAAATAATTTGCTATTAATAGCTTGTTTATAGCCATTTTTTAACTGTTTATGTGATTTTCTGTTGTTATTTAAATCTTTTATTATCTTTTTTAGTAGATTGTTGCACTTTTTATGGTAACTCCTTCGACATGTAACATTTTATTCGACATATGAAATTAAATGTGGAAAGGTAACAAATGATTCTCATACCGTTCTCCCGTTGCACACAGGTAATTTTTTTTGTGTGATTCACAAATGTTTCTGGGCATACTGAATGTAATATAATTGTAATTCCTGTACTTTTGTAATACTTTCTTTAAAAAAATTATCTCATTTTTGATTACAGTTTTGTCATAAGCATTTTGTTGTGAAAAGGAACAAACAAGAAGAGGTTTAATAGTGAAAAAAAATTTTTAAATGTTAAAATTCATCGTCTTATTAGTCTAGGAGCTGTGTTCTTAGTACTTTAGTAGGGGCGTTAAATGGACTTCACACGATCCCTGGAAGCGAATTTAATGAGAGCATTGGACTTCGTCACAAGTACCGCGAGGAGTCGAAGTAACGTTCCGTGGCAGTCGTGACTACTAAACTTAATGCGCACGCGGACATATTTAGTCTTCATTGTTTGTGAGAAATTTAAGGCTTAAAGATAGCGGGAAGTCGTATGACTTTATGACTGGGACTATAGACAAGAGCCTAAGTAACATTTATCCGTGTGGTGACGGACTAAGAATACAAGTGTCACCACCCCATCCTTTGCAACGGGTGTTGTACAAGGCGACTAAGGGAAGTAAGCAATTATTACCCATTGCATTATTGGTGCTAGAGCTGGGTACCAAGTAAGAGTACTCACTTGCTATTGGGCTTAAACGAGTCGGTACCACCGGCTTCTGTGTGACCGGTCATGAAGCACGTCATTGTGTTTTGGCTGTAGCAGGAGACAGAGATTTATTCTTTCAATTCATATCTGAGAAATGAAATGGTGAGCAGGGGCTTGACAATACTCTCGGTATAGTAGAATCCATGAGCAACGGTTACCACTTACCATCAGGTAGGCCGTGGCTCGTCTGCCATCATTAGCAATAAAATAAAATAACATAAAAACCTTATAGGTCACATTCATGATGATGTGAGTATGTCATTCACATCCGCCCAGAAACCCTACTTTAAAAGTAGTTTTCTACACGATGTATTTTTTTAAACGGACAGTGACGGGAGTATTTATTTTTCAACAGATTTGTCTTCTATTGTTAGGCTTCCTCTTATAGTAACAGCGATTTAGGCCATAGTAAACCACGCTGGCCCAGTGCGGGTTACCAGACTGCACAAGCCGACGCAAAAATTTATCAGAGTTGCAGTTATTAACCGACTTCAAAAAAGGAGGAGGTTCTCAATTCGTCGGAATATTTTTTTTATGTATGTTCACCGATTACTCAAAGAAAAAAAAAACGCCTGGACCGATTTGCAAAATTATTTTTTGTTTGATAGGGTGTAATTCCCAGGTGGTTCCATAGTCATCAGGTAAGGATCTGACGATGGTATCCTTGAGAAATTGGTGGAATTCTTAAAATTTTATAGGCAATTTTAATGTTTTTTCGTTGTCTGATCTTTTTTGGTTTAGGGAGGCCTTCCCATCATGTACGACCTACTCTAAGCTATTTTATAAAAAACACTAAAAGCACAAGATAAAACATAAAAAAAAAGAAAACCGCCTTCAAATGCACCCAAGAACTAAAAAGCAATAAATAATTGGTATTTAGATACGATTTCCGTGCTAGACACCTACTGATGTGTTTGAAGCCGGTGCCAAGTCCAAAAGTATCAAAAACAATTCATAATAAATATCTACTTAGATAACATTAAAAACATTTTTTGGCACCGGCTTCAAACACATCAGTAGGTGTCTAACACGGCGTATCTCGGGGTGCCTGTATACCTGAGGTGGCTGGTGGCGGACTATCTAGAGGGCCGCAGCGTCTTCTATGAGAGCCGCATAGGGGACGTTGTGAGGAGACCCATGTCTTGCGGTGTCCCGCAGGGTTTGGTCCTGGGGCCGCTCCTGTGGGACATCGGTTACGACTGGGTGTTGCGCTGTCGGCTCCCCCCCGGGCTGGCGGTCATCTGCTATGCAGATGATACGCTGGTCGTGGTCCGGGGTGGAAACTTCGACGAAGCGGCGTTCCTGGCCACCTTAGGGACCTCGGAGGGGGTCAGGAGAATCGGGGCGCTGGGGCTTAGGGTGGCCCTGTACAAGTCGGAGGCCCTACTTTTCCATGGGCCCCGACGTCGGCCACCTGCTGGCGCCTCGATCACAATGGTCACGGGGTCCAGATTGGGGTGCAGGCCCAGATTAAGTATCTGGGCCTGGTGCTGGACGGGCGTGGGCGCTTTCGCGAGCACTTCCGCCAACCGTCCCCGAGGCTAGTTGGCACAGCGTCCGCCCTTGCACGGCTCATGCCGAATATGGGCGGACCCAACAATGCTTGCCGACGGCTAACGTGGGGGTGGTCCGGTCGATGGCACTGTACCTGTACCGATACCGCACGGTGTCGACGGAGGCGGCCTGCGCGTTGGCCAGAATCCCCCCGTGGGACTTGGAGGCGGAGGTGCTCGCCGAGGTGTATCGGCGGGCGTCGCAAGAGCGGAGGCGGACGCCCTCTACCCAGGGAGGTGGCCAGGTGGCAGGGCGATGCCCACCGAGCTGCCATGGCCAGGTGGAGGGCACGGTTGGAGACGCCCCGGGCCGGTCTTTGGACCGTAGGGGCGCTCCAGCCGGTGCTGGAGGAGTGGGCGGGGTGACGGCATGGAGTCCTTACCTTCCGACTGGTGCAGGTGCTGTCGGGGCACGGTTGCTTTGGCAGATACCTGCACATAGTCGCAAGGAGGGAAGCGACTCCGGGCTGCCACCACTGCGGCTGTGACGAGGATACGGCGCGGCACACGCTTGAGTCATGCCCGGCTTGGGCCGAGCAGCGCCGTGAACTCGTCGCGGAAATAGGGGGGGACCTCTCGCTGCCGAGCGTTGTTAGAGCGATGCTTGGCAGTGACAGGAACTGGGCCGCGTTCGCTGCCTTCTGCGAGGAGGCTATCTCGCGAAAGGAAGCGGCGGAGAGAGCCAGGGAGGAGGATTCTTCCGCTGACCCGAACCGCCGCCAGCGATCGAGGCGGCGCAGGCGCTCCGTGCGCGGATGCGTCGCTCAGTAGAGGGTACCCGAAAGGGTAAGCCGCCGGCGGACCACAGAAGGAATGAAGGAATGTAACATAGTTACAGTGGCCCGCCAATGAAGGCGGAGAGACGGCACACAGCGGGTTTCTTTAGTGGGTGCAGGCCCCACACTACCCTGTTCGTTGCCTCGAACGACGGGGTGTGCGGTGACGGGTTGGGGTTTTCCGCCTAAACAAAAAAAAAAAGTGTCTAACACGAAAATCGTATCTAAATACCAATTATTTATTGCCTTTTAGTTCGTGGGTGCAATAGAAGGCGGTTTGCTTTTTTAAAAAAAAAAGTTTTTTTTCATTAAAGCATTTTAAAAAGGTATAATTTGTTATATTTTAGCAAATTATCACAAAGTTACCTAAAACAAAGGAGGATTATGAACAGATGCTTGACAGAGGACTACGACAACCATGGTATCGATTTCGATTCCCAGCCTGAGGTCGATCTTGTAAGGCTCACAACTTCACCACCATATTTTTAAGAATATTAAACAAAGCGTCACGCCTGTATTCCCCGCAGGGGTAGGTAGGGTTGTATTACACACCCACGATTCGCTAGCTATGTTTAAGTACCACGCAATAGGGGGCGAGCCTATTGCCGTCTACTGGGCGCAATTCCAAACTACGAGCTGCTACTGAGAATTTCTCCTTTTACGAAAAAGATTAATAACACTGCCCGACCCGGGGATCGAACCCGAGACCTCATGATCAACAGTCGCTCACACTATCGTTGCACCACAAAGGCAGTTATAAACATTAATAATATCTATATATTATAAACATTAATAGTATCCAGAAGATGCAGGTTCAAATCCTGCTCCTGACTGTTATTTTCGATTTCACATTTTTCACTTTGTGTTTAACGTATAGTGCTAAGCAGGTCAAATGCTAAAAATATATATAAAAATATCTAAATATTTAAAGGGTTTGCGTCATTATTAGGTAAAATCTTAATTGTAAAATTAAGTTTACCTGGTCGGTATAATGTATGAAAATACTTCTGACAGATGGCGCAGGCGTCACCCAAAGACGTTAAGTATGATGTGTTATCGAAATTAGCAGTCAGGAGCAATTGTCAGGATGGCTGAATTGGTAAAGCATCTGGACGGTATCCAGAAGATGCAGGTTCAAATCCTGCTCCTGACTGTTATTTTCGATTTCACATTTTTCACTTTGTGTTTAATGTATAGTGCTAAGCAGGTCAAATGCTAAAAATATATATAAAAATATCTAAAAATTGTTTTGTGTATTTGTTATTAAATTATTATCACTGATCGGTGAAGGGGACATTGTAAGGAAATCTATATCCGCTAGAGATTTTTTCGACGTCTTGTGAAGTCTGCCAGCCCGCATTGAGCCAGCGTGGTACACTATGGTATCCGTCTCACTTTGAGGGGAAGCCGTGCCCAATATTGGGACAGTAATGGGTCGAGAAAAGAGTATGTACTAAGATACAAAGAGGAAACAGCATTAAAGTAATTAAAAATGAAATATAATAATATTATTTTTATATACACTTTAAAGAATTTGGCATTTGTGTTCATATATAGATATGTACTTATTAGTTACGTAAAGTTCACAAACATGCTATTAGAAGATACCAATGAAAAATTCCAACAAAATAAAATAAGGAGAAATTATAAGCTACAAATACAAATTAAAACGTAAACATTCTTCCACGAAGGTGTATAATTATGTAACACCTCATTTCGTTGGCAATCCATCATTGTTCGCGCCAAATGATATAACGGTAATTTCATTCCTAATTTGAAAATGCACCTGTCTGTTTATTGGTTCGTAATTTGAAATGTGATGTATAGCCAGCCACGCCACAAGCTACGTTTGAACCAAAGCGTAATGCGTATGTTAGAAATTATAAGATTCCTTACAAACTATGTGCTTATTTATACTCATTTTGAAAGAAATCTGTTTTTAATCCAATTCGTTTCATACACCATACATATTCGTAATGATTTTCAATAATATTAGGTATGTTAGTTTATAACAGCTTATTTCGTCTAGATTAGAAAATTGTTTACAAATCAGAATTCTATTCCGTGTCAAAGAGACTTACTTCTCATTTGTTATTGTGCACACAATTAATTTTTAATTATTCTTGACGAAATGAGACCTAAAACACACAAAAAAGGATGTTTTTTCGAACAAACAATTAATTTTATTTTACTGAATTGAAATGAATAAAATATAGATTATAGACCTACTCGAAAGAAATATACAGAATGCCTGGCAAGTATGATATAATATCGCGATAGTGAAAATATAATGGTAGTATAATAAAACAAAACAAAGATTATTTATAACAAATGAGTTTAGATTACAAGCGACGCCGGGACGTCCGACTTTACACATACACGAAGTAATTGCACAGCGCACGATCACGTCGCAAAGTGTAATTTATAACAATTAAACAATGTTCAGAGCGTTAATCAGCTCCATTACTTGGTTAAGGGTTGTCACGAGAAATAAAAAAACAGAAAAGAATAAAAACAATTATTTTTTGTTTCCTAGGGTTTTTTCTTAATAACATCGCTTTTGGATTTACATTGAAAATTGTCCATTACTTTTACTTATCAACATAACAGGCAAAATCGCGTGTTTAAACTGTAAGAGTGCGTTTTCACTAATGCGGAGCTGGGCGGAGTGGAGCGGAGCAGACCGTGAATTGGCCAATTACAGTGCTCGAAACTCACTTTGCAACTGTGGAAACAGTGCAAGCGGAGCGTTGCGGAGCTGAGTGGACTTTTAAATAAACTACATGAACACACGGCCCCGAGCCATACAGAACGTAGTCGAGTGGAGGGCACAAGCGGAGAGTAGCGGGACAGTGCATTTTAAGCATTTGACTCGTGCGCTGCATTTTGTTTAGTGAAGTTCTGGTCCGCCCAGCTCCACTTCATCCCGGTCTACTTTAATACAAAACACTTGCCACTTTTCATTGCTCTTTTCCGCTCCACTTTACCCAGCTCCGCGTCAGTGGAAAAGCACCCTAACCGTATTTACTAAATCTTTGAGAGAAAAGTCAGGTTTTTTGTCTTTTAACTTGATACAGAACTTTTGTTTAGTTGATAATCTATAAATATAAAATAAAGTCTCCCACTCCCTCTGTATGTCGGTCTGAAATTAAATACCACCATACGGATTTTCATGCAGTTTTTATCAATGGATGATGTGATTTATGGGAGAGTTTTAGGTGTATCATTAAGGTCTTGTTTAAATTAAATGAAGTATGATATAAGGAGGTGATTGTTAAAGATATCGGGAAAAAATTATACCGACATCTGATGTGCGTTATGTCAACCAACAGAGTAAAAAGAGAACTAACTGCCCATAGGGAAACTGCGGGTAAAAGCTAGTATTCTTTCTTTATTGAAATTATCGTGGGTTTGACACATATTCTTTTTTATTTTCTTCTTTTTTTGTGGTAAAGCTTTGCTTAGCCCAACTTGAATGGGCCGGATCGATCGGGGAAGTACCACCCGTAAATAAAAGATCAGCGTGAACCAACAATAATGGTACCTTTTTTTTTGTTAAGTCGGGAAAAAATGTGCCTAACCGCACACCCCGTCGTTTGGGGCAACGAACAGGGTAGTGTGGGGCCTTCACCCACTAAAAAAACTCGCCGTGTGCCGTCTCTCCACCTATATAGGCGGGCCACTGGAACTATGTTACATTTCTTCGGTGGTAACAATAATGGTACCTACCGTTAATTCGTATAAAGAGTGAGAGTGCCGGAGGCCCGAACTCCCTCTCTATCCTCTCTTTGTTACCTTCCCTATCCTCTCCTTACTCCGACACGTGAGTGATGCTTCTGGTGCGATGATCTCTCGAGCGATGCTTTTCATGGACAGGAATTGGGCCACGGTCTCGGCCTTCTGGGAGATTGTCATCTTGCAGAAGGATGGGGAGGAGGGCCAGGGAAGTAAATCCCATCGCTGACCCGAACTCCGTCCGTAACTAGGGCGGCACAGACACAACAGTACTTACGCCTGATGCCACCCTAGCTAAAGCTGCAGGTGGATGGGCCGAGGAGCATCCACTACCCACAATGATTCTTGCGAAGGTGCTCAAAGGGGGTGCCCGAAAGCGTAAGCCCCCGGCGGGCCACTGAAGTAATGTCTTCCAGTGCCAGTGGTCTGGCGGACCACACAGATGACAGAAGGCACACGGTGGATTTATCTAGTGAGTGGGGGCCCCAAACAAGCCGGTTCGTCCGTTACGCGATTTTTTTGTCGCCTTAACAAAAAAAAAGGTAAGGAAGGTATGTCTTTGGTGCGCAAACCCACAATTATTCTTACTTATATATATTGGCACAGGCGTCGCCCCCAAGACATTAAGAATGAATGTGTTATCGAAATTCGTAGTCCTGAGCATTTGTCACGATAGCGGAATTGGCAAAACATCTGGACGGTATCCAGGAGATGCAGGTTCAAATCCTGCTCGTAACTGTTTATTTTCGATTTCACGTTTTCACACTTTGTGTAATTTGTGGCTAAGTATTTCAAATGCTCAAAAAATATATAAAAGTATAAAAATATTGATATTGTTTGAAATGTGAATGTCGTGTTTTGTGTCGAATATTGCTATATTTATGTTGAATAAATGACTGTTGATCTCGTACCCATTCATAGTAAAGCTGGCAACGTCGCATTTCAAAGGAAGTAGGATGATGCGAAGAGTAAACGTAATTTAATTGATATACACTGGAAGTCTGATGATTAGGAATCTGGAGGGGGGTTCAAATTGACAGCGATGTGCATGGCGATATATGTATATTTGTATATCAACATAGGTGATTTAAAAAAAAAAACAAATTTATGACAGCTAGATCTTTTCCCTGTTTCTAAACGAATATTAGGTGGGTTAAAATAAATAAACCAAAAATTTTGTAAAATCATATACTGTGGGTAGATGAAATCGTTGAAATAACATATCAGCCTTGGACGTCTATCATCTAAGTCCACCCGTGATCATGAATGCTGTAAAGTATTCGAAACGTCGGGATAGTAGTAAAATCAAGTAAACGCGATAGATTCCGTAAACGTAGTTTTATTTCAAAATGTGTAACATTCGCGTAAATATTAGAAAGTATTAGTAGGTGAATATACTCGTAGTATGGACAACTTTTTAGTACTGGTAAAAAATATCGCCGTTTTGAACTGACTGAATAAGTCCAAAATAAATATATATGTAATAAACCAAAGCGAAAATAAATATATATGATAGATCCTTTGCCCGCGGCTCTGCCCCAGTCAAAAGCTAGTTTTTAGCTTATATCTCAGGTTGCCGATATAGTAGCGGGATAATAAAGAAAATTTTATCGAAATCCGTTCAGTAGTTTTTGCGTAATGCCCAAATAAATAAGCAGAAAAATAAAAAAATAAATGTTCTTAGAGACGTTTAAATAGCCTAATATATTCATATTAGGGTAAAGATACCAAAGAGTGCGCAGTTTTCAAAGAATTATTTAAAAATTAATAAACATTTGAGTTAGTCTTGAGCTATACTTAAGATTAAGCTTTGGGTCTTTAAGATCATTTTTTTAGTTTAAAACATACATTTGTTTTGATATTATATTTATTTCTTAAAGAAATTTAAGATCCGTCACATGCGCACTCTTAGAGTACCTTGTCACAAAGAACTACTCTTCACACAAGCGAAGAGTGCGCATGAGACCAAAAATATCATTAAATCAATTATCATCAATTGAGATCAAACAAATCAATCAAATAAATTCATCAACCTTGATTTTTAGAGATTGGAGTCCTTAGTAGCCGAAAGTACCCGAAAGGGTAAACCGCTGGCGGACCACTGAAGTAATGTAACACAGTTCCAGTAGTCCGTCAATATAGACGGAACGACGACACACGGTGGGTTTATTTAGTGAATGTGTAGGTGAGTGCCCCACACTAT
This sequence comes from Leucoma salicis, assembly GCA_948253155.1. NCBI lineage: Eukaryota > Metazoa > Arthropoda > Insecta > Lepidoptera > Erebidae > Leucoma > Leucoma salicis. The sequence goes on from OX411818.1 coordinate 19,719,599, forward strand.
CCTGCTCGTTGCATCCGAACGACAGGGTGTTCGGTTAGGTAAATTTTTCCCGCCTTAACAAAAAAAAAAGGATTTAGTTTTGGTAATGGTAGGATGTCAGATGGTCTAATAAATATTGATCTTCAGCAAATGTACTCCCTGGTGAAGTTATCATTGTCAAGCTAAAATTAGTTAATTCAAGAGATTAGATTACAAAAGGTAGAATTCATCAATATCCAGAGTATTTAGAGTATGGCATCATCTGGAGCTCCAACCATTAAGTTTAATTTTTGACGTTTGCTAGGAAATATTAATTCAGGTGGCACGAATGTTCCAGTGACGACCATGCAGCAAACAACAGTTACAGTTTGATTTTAAAATTGTTATTTAGCCCAATACAAGCTAAGAGTGCCTATGCGCACTCTTTAGCTGCGTAATCTTACGCCGTACGTCAATTTGACTTTTGGCCAAGACAATGAAAACAGCCAGTAACGTGGCGTATAACTTCAAATATTTATTTATTTTTATTTTATTAATTTATTATTTACTTCCTAGTAAAGTACCAATACCAAACTTTACAACTACCAAACATTTCAAGGTTGCGTGTTCACACATTTCTTATAATTCGTCTTCAAATTTTCTTAAAAATAAAGATCAATCTTGATTAAAACCCCTGAATTGCAATAGAATTTTAAGTATCAACCCCAGCATGTCGAATGCGTGTCTGCTTACACTTCACGTCACAGGCAACTGACACTCATCACGGTGTTTCCATCTGATATTTTTTTTTACCAATTATAAGCACTGCGTACTCTTAGGTAGCTTTACCCTATGAAGCTGCTATGACTTTACATTTAAGAAATTTGAGAAAGACATCTGTAATAAGCTTATATAGTATCTTTTTTGAATTCTTGTCTGTTTACACATCATGCACAAAACTACTGAACGAATTTTGATGAAACTTTTTTATGGCTCTTTATTAGACTTAAAAAGTGGTATACTTATATTTGCTACTATATCAGGAACTTGAGATATAACCTAATAAACAGCATTTCCTGTGGGCGAGCCTCGGGAAAATGATAGTTTTGCATAGTTATAAAAAACTAAACAAAATTCGTCTCATTCTGAGTGATGGTGATTCTCAGAGCAGATCCACTATCGGCAGTCACTAGCTGCCGTCAGATGGGTTAGCAATAAAGAATATTATCGACTGACTTGTTACAAATATTCGTACCACAACATCATAATGTACCACAATATCACCTATACCGACTATACCACAATATCTTTCTATAACAGAAAGTCGTTATTTAAATGTATGCACAGAATCCAACCAAGAAAGGTTAGCTACAAATCATCCGGTTATGATAATATATATATTTAACCGGAAAATCACTGCTTGAATTATCGTTGCGGCCATATCGGCGATTTAGTACGTACCGAAGTGTTTTGATGCGCCGTAAATTAGATAGGTATCATGTTTAATTCATGGAGCGGGTTGCGATAGGTGGGGCAACTGTAATCTGAGCCTAACGGGGCCCATTACATTTAATTAACAAAAATAATCATAATAACAAATTGGTCCCACGCAGACGTAGAAACAATTTGTGCCGAGACGATTTATAATTGTTATTTAAACCAACACATATGCTCTTTCTTGATTTGCTTTAGAGCTGTGTGGATATATTAAAAGCTTTTTTATCTTAATAAGCTTGTTAGTAATTTCTCACCGAAGGTTATATAATCAGTGTTGGGGGATTTTTTGGCTAATTTCCCTTATTAAACGGCTAACCAGAGAGATAGATAGCAAAGGCTAGTTCTCTATATTCAGACCAGAGAGAGATGAAAAGCAGCGAGAGTTAAAAAGAAAAAATAAATGGTAGATATGAATGTCCATCCATCAGCCTTTCAACGTCCACTGCTGGACATAGGCCTCCCCAAGAGAACGCCACAACGAGCGGTCCCGTCATGGGGGATAATGCCGTAATCACCACGCTTGGCAGGCGGGTTGGCGATCGCAGTGTTAATACTTGAGGGAGTGCTGCTGCCCACTCCCCTGGATATTCCATCAGTCGGCTCTTGCGACTCCCGTGGGTAGAGAGTGATGGGACAAATCTAAAGCCGGCCCCACACGGCAAAAGATATGAATGAACTTAAACATAACTTTTTAAACAAATAATTCAAGACTATGGCTATAAGCAAATTTAGGCTTAAACAATCAGTCCATCCATCCATCAGCCTTTTAACGTCCACTGCTGGACATAGGCCTCCCCAAGAGAACGCCACAACGAGCGGTCCTGTGCTGACCGCATCCAACGTCTCCTCGCAGCTTTGACCAGATCATCGGTCCATCTGGTGGGGGGCCGTCCTACGCTGCGCCGTCCGATACGTGGTCGCCACTCGAGAACCTTTCGTCCCCAACGGTTATCGGTTCGTCGAGCGATGTGGCCTGCCCATTGCCACTTCAGCATGGCAACCCGGCGGGCTATATCGGTCACTCTCGTTCTCCTACGAATCTCCGTATTACGGATTTGATCACGTAGGGAAATACCAAGCATAGCCCGCTCCATGGCCCGCTGAGTGACTTTGAGCCTTGATATGAGGCCAACATTCAGAGACCACGTCTCTGTTCCGTATGTCATCACTGGTAACACACACTGGTCGTAGACCTTCGTTTTCAGACACTGCGGAATATTAAACACAAAGCAAAGTTTTCAGACACTGCGGAATATTAGACGAGAAGATCTTCCTTAGCTTCCCGTACGCTGCCCAGCCGAGTTGGATTCGTCGATTGACCTCTTTCTCGAAGTTGTGCCTACCTAACTGGACTGTTTGTCCCAGGTAGACATAATGGTCGACAACTTCGAGAAGCGCACTCCCGACTAGGACCGGTGCTGAAATGACATGGACATTAGACATGACTTTCGTCTTGTCCATGTTCATTTTGAGACCCACTAGTCGGGAAACCCTGCTGAGATCATTGAGCATGGTGCCAAGGTCCTCCAGAGATTCTGCCATGACTACGATGTCGTCGGCATATCGAAGGTGAGTGATGTATTCGCCATTGATGTTGATGCCGAATCCGGTCCAGTCCAAGAGCTTGAAGACATCTTCCAATGCAGCGGTGAAGAGTTTCGGGGACATAACGTCTCCCTGTCTAACACCTCTCTGCAGTTGGATCGGTCCCGTACTCTTGTCCTGAACACGGACTGACATGGTGGCGTTTCTATACAAGCACTTCAGCACTTCGATGTACCGATTGTCAATTTGGCACCGCTGAAGGGACTGCAGCACCGCCCAAGTTTCGATCGAATCGAGACTTTCTCATAGTCCACAAACGCCAGACACAGAGGCCGATTGTATTCTTCGGTTTTCTGTATAATCTGGCGTAGCGTGTGAATGTGGTCTATGGTACTATAGCCTTTTCGGAAACCGGCTTGTTCGGGAGGCTGGAAGTCGTCAAGCCTGCGCGTGAGTCAATTTGTAATGACCCTCGAAAACAACTTATAGACGTGGCTCAAGAGCGAGATGGGTCTATAGTTCTTCAAGAGGGTTCTGTCACCTTTCTTGAAGAACAGCACCACCACGCTTCTGGTCCACGACTCTGGAACGTCGCCCCCGAGAACGACGGAATTGAACAGCCTCTGAAGAGCTTTTAAGACCGGCTTTCCGCCTGCTCTCAGAAGCTCTGTGGTGATTCCGTCGTCTCCCGGTGCCTTTCCGTTCTTTAGTTGTTTGAGAGCCATTCTGATCTCGTACAGGCTGACGTCCGGGATATCTTCGGTAAAGTGCCAAGTTAGCTTGGATCTGGGGTCTTGGACCAAGCCAACAGCAGGGCTCTGGGATCTGTACAACTGTCCATAGAACTGCTGGACCTCTCCCAAGATCTCATATTGAAAAGAAATGATAGTGCCGTTGTTGGTCCTCAGTTTAGTCAACTGACTTTGGCCAACAGACAGATCTCTTGCGAACACTTTCGAGCCTTGGTTCCGCTCTATCGCCTCTTTAATACGGGTAGTATTAAATTGGCGAATATCGTGCCGCACAGCCTTGGAGATCTGTCTGTTTAACCGCCTTAGGCAGGACCAATCGGCTGAGGACTGGACTATCATTTCTTTTCTCCTCTCCATGAGTTTGAGAGTATGGTCCGAGAGTTTACGGTTCCTACTGACGCGACGGGCCTTGAAGTAAGTCGACCCGACCGCGTGGACAGTTTGCACGAACCTGCTGTTCATATCGCTAGATGATTCACACTCATCTAGACATTGGAAGCGATTTTGTAGTTCGAGCTGAAAGCTCTCGGGGTTCTGGTATTGGGCAGGTGTTAAATAATCAGTAACAAACTAATATTAGATTGGATGACTGGTATGATCGTGGATACGAATTCGGTCTTCAATCTTATCACGTCAAAACTTCAGCAAACTTCTCTGTTTAAGAAGTTATGTGGAATTACTTCCCAAATATTACTGCAAGGTAAAAGAAAATATTGTTTACCTAACTATAACTTATATAATCTGCGGACTCGCATTACCAGCATCGGGTGTGCCTGAAGATTTTGAAACAAGACCCGTTCCCAGTTGCACACGGTATTGGATGCAGACTGCACAACAATATTTGTTCTGTATAAGAACGACTTTTTTTACCATCGAAAAAGTACCAAACTCTTATAGAATATAATCTTGAAGCAATAGCTTTACTGTTATTTTTCATGTGGTGAGTTAAAGCGCCGGATGCTCAAACCACTTCATCATCAGAAGTGTTTGCCGTACGAGGTCTTGACCCTGGACTTGGGATCGAACTCAACACCACTGTCTGTGCAGTCCTTGCTTTTACCGCTAAACTATCACTGCGTTATATAAAAACGTCTGGCATCTATAAAAATGCATTATAAAAAATTGAACGTTTATGTTGAGGTTCAAAAATAAACTGCTTGCCAAGTAAAAAGTGATATGTTTGACTCTATACTAGATCGTAAAGGTTATGATCGTTATTTAAAAGAGAATACAAAGAAAAACTAGTTTATAACACGGAGCGGTGACATCTTTAATGTTAGTTTTAAACGGTTTAAATACGGCTGAGGTTTGTTAGGCATTCTAGGGCGTGCAGGGACGGAATCAGTTTATCTAGTTGGCGCATCTATCTTAACTATTATAAATCTGTAACAGTCGTGTCTGTACGTTTAAGATATCTGAGAAAAAATACTGTATTAGGCTATATATATGTTAGGCTGTATATGAATATAAAACATTTTTTTAAATTTATATGTCTGTTTGTCGCTTTGTCTGTTTGTTTGAGCCCGCCTTACGCAAAAACTATGGAAGGATTTTGATGCAACTTTTTTTATATGATAGCTCTTGATTAGACCTAACAACTGGCAGGTATACATTTTATCCCGCTACTATATTGGGAACCTGAGATATGACCTAAAAACTAGGTTTTGGCTGCGGCGGAGCCGCGGGTAAAGACTGATATCTATTATTATAAAGCTGTAATAGAGCTGTGTCTGTACATTTAAGATATATGAAAAAAAAAAAAACTGTAATAGGCTATATAGGCATGTCTAAATACAAAACATTTTTTATATTTCATAGCTCTAGTTTAGACTTAAAACTGGTATACATTTTATCGCGCTACTATATCGGGAACCTATTATATAACGAAAAAAAAACGGGAAAAGGCTAGTTAGGCGTGGTTTGTCTTTTTTTTCGCGCATCACGCCAAAACTTTTTTATTTGATAGCTCTTGATTAGACTTATAAACTGATATACATAATATACTGCCTCTCTGGTGCAGCAGTAGTGTAAGCGACTGCTGATCATGAGGTCTCGTGTTCGATCCCCGGGTCCGGCAGTGTTATTGAGATTTTTCGTAAAACAAAAAAGAAACAAAAATTCTCAGTTGCAGCCCGGAGTTTGGAGATGTGCCCGGTAGACGTCAATAGGCTCGCCCCCTATTACGTGGAACTTAAACATAGCTGGCGAGTCGTGGGTGTGTAATACACCTTTGCCTACCCCTTCGGGGAATACAGGAGTGATGCTATGTTATGTGTATTTGTGTTGTTATTCATAATATGCCGCTACTATATTGGAAACCTGAGATATAACCTAAAAGTATCCTTTGGCTGCGGTGGAGCCGCGTGCAAAGCTTGATTCTTTATTATTATTTTGTTTTTTGTAGTTTAGTATTTAGTTTCTAATTGCTCTTGATACGTGAGATAAAAAGATGCACTTGTGAACTGAAATATCATATTTGTCTTTGAATGTCTTTGAATTACGTAATCATTCCTTTTCAGATAATATTGCAGAAGTGAAAAATAAAGAAAAACTACTAGGCAGGGTGGTTTACAAACCACAGAAAGAATGTAACATAGTTCCACTGGCCCGCCAATAAAGGCGGAGACACGGCACACGACGGGTATCTTTAGTGGTTGCAGGCTCCACACTACCCTGTTCGTTGCCCCGAAAGACGGGGTGTGCGGTTAGGAACATTTTTTCCCGCCTAAACAAAAAAAAAACAAAAATAAAATAAGGGTGGTTTAGAAAACCACTGAGGTAATGTAAGTTCCAGTGGCCCGCCAATAAAGGCGGACAGACGGCACACGACAGGTTTATTTAGTGGGTGAGGGCCCCTATCTGTGCCGATATCTCCCTACCGTCCTGTTCGTTGCCCCGAACGACGGAGTGTGCGGTAAGGAAACTTTTTTCCCGATTTAACAAAAAAAAACTTAAAAAGGCTGGTTTAGAATACCATTTGCCACTATAAGAGATGGTTGTACCTAACGTTGGGACATATCATATATATTAAACAACATAGTTGCCTATTGTAATAATGAAATAATTTTCTATTTGGTTGTTTTTGTGACGACAGTGCCTAGTAATTCCACAGTACCATGTGCTTCGTTGTATAAATGATATTAAAACAAAGAGGTGCTGAGGACAAATTGTTGTTGCGAAAACGTTATTGTGGTAACTGTACCTACGCATACAAAAATATATGTACATACGCATACAATGGTCTCTCTTGTGACGCAGCATTCGTGGGTCATTTTACCTTAGGTTTTTTAATTCCAATGAATCATAATAGCCGTTTACCGTATACAGTATATACTGTATACTAATAAATAGAGAGCCGGTTTTTTTGTTCGGTTATACTGCGAAAACTACTAAACCGATCGGAATAATACTTATACCATAAGATGCAGCGTGTTTCGGAGAATATTCACAATATTCACGGACACCTACAACTGAACTGCGCATTTCCGGTCTGGACGACTCAGTGACGGCTGACGACGTCCGGTAGGCCATTGCCTCGAAAACCGGATGCTCGAATGCCGTCAGGGTGGGAACTGGTGTGTCCTGGAAGAGGTTGAGACCTTGTCCGACCATCGGTATATCCGGATTGAGGTCTCCCGGTCCTTCCAGGGCCCCAGTAGGGGTTACGCGTCGCGCAGAACTTCCGCGTTCCCGCGGTGGGCTATGGGCAGGCTGAATAGGGACCTACTGGCGGAGGCAGCCATTGTACAATCGTGGCTGTCCTTACCAGCCCTGACTGAGGAGGCGGAAGTAGAGGCTGGCCGATTTCGCGCTGCGATTACGCAGGTGTGCGACTCGGCTATGCCCCGTGTGCGACGTCCTCCTCTGAGGAAAGGACTCTACTGGTGGTCCCAGGAGCGGGTGGACCTCCGTGCAGCGTGCATTCGTGCCCGGAGGTCCTACACCCGCAGTCGGCGGCGCAACCGCGATGGGGAGCGGGAGGGCCGGCTGTACGAGGCATACCGCACTTCGCAGGCCGAGTTAAAGCTGGCCATCTGCCGTGCCAAAACTGAGAAAAGGCAGGAAATGCTGGACGGCCTCAATCATGACCCCTGGGGTCGCCCGTATCGTGCGGCGCTGAATAAGCTACGCACCCAGGGCCCCCCCTCACAGAGACCCTTCAACCCGGCCTCCTCATCGAGGTGGTCGAGGGTCTATTCCCACGACGGGAGGAGCACACATGGCACCGCCAGGTAGCGACTGGGCGGCTGACTTCAGTGTACCACCCGTCACTGCGTCAGAAATGGGGGCGGCTGTTGCGCGGATTCGTTCCAAGAACACGGCCCCCGGCCCGGACGGGATCCCCGCCCGGGCTCTGGCCCTGGATCTGGACCACCTGGAGCCTCGCCTCAGGGGACTGTTCGACGCGTGCCTGGCGTCCGGACGGTTCCCTGACTGCTGGAAGGAGGGGAGGCTGGTACTCCTGCCGAAGCCGGGACGAACGCCGGATTCGGTGGAGCCTACAGGCCCATCGTGCTGCTGGATGAGGCGGGTAAGATGCAGGAGGAAATCCTCGCTGACCGCATTGTTCAGTACCTGCGCGACGTTGGGCCTGACTTGTCAACATCAACATAAACGGGTCGGCGATGGAACCTATATTTTCGATGTGAAACATCTAATGCGGAGGGAGGGTAAACCGGCTGTTAGCGTGGCGACGGTTATACCTAATAATAGGAATCCTATCCGAAATTGATTTTTTATCGACAATACTATGACGCAAGCGAAGCCGCGGCGAATGTACTAGTAATTTATATATAATCATTTAATTTGATTTAGTTTAGAATCATTTAATTTGATTTCACATAACACTAAGATTGTATCACAACTAAGAATATTGTTTCTTAATAATATTGTTTGGAAGAACTTATTGTTGAGTCCAGCCCTGTGAACCAAGGAATGGTTGGTATCCTAAAAATTTGCTGCCGTCGCCTTGCCGTCGACTGAAGCGGATACCGCCAACAACTACTGATTTTATAGACTCTAATTGCACGATAAAAATGAACGGTAACCTTCTTGGTCGGCAGTAAGGTCTGATACAAGCTAATTGTACCTTCCTTCATATAATCACCAATAGAAAACATCCAATAAATATTAATACCTTTTTTAATGAAATGTTTAAATTTTATTCATGGATGATGAACCGATTGGAGCGAAGATGCCTGTTTAGAGGATATTTTTATGGCATATGGCTACCTATAAAATTAGTGGTATATACAGCGCTCGTAACTCGCTAATCAGTGTATTTAAGTGCTGTTTAGTTCGATGCCTTCCTGTATTACTTTGTGAATTTGTGAATGTTGTGAGAAATTCTATTCTATTATTTCTATTCTATTCTTTCTTTATTTAGTTTTTATTTATTAAATTTTATGGACCCTCTTAAATTTTATGCCTCGGTGGTGTAGCGGTAGTGTATGCGACTGCTAATCATGAGGTCTCGGGTTCGATCCACGGGTCGGGCAAAGTTATTGAGCTTTTTCCTAAAAAGAAAAATTCTCAGTAGCAGCCCGGAGTTTGGAAATGTGCCCGGTAGACGTCAATAGGCTCGCCCCCTATTACATGGGACTTAAACATAGCTTGCGAGTCGTGGGTGTGTAATACACCTTTGCCTACCCCTTCGGGGAATACAGGCGTGATGCTATGTTGTTTTGTTGTTTGTTAAATTTTATGAATAATTTACATGATGGACTTAATGCCTGCATTAATGCTTTTTATCGTGTGGGACCGGTTTTAGAATTGTCCCACCCCTCTCCACCCATGAGAGTCGTAAGAGCTGACTGAGGGAATACAGGAGGAGTGGGCAGCAGCACTCCTTCGAGTATTAATAACATCCACTGCGATCGCCAACCCGCCTGCCAAGCGTGGCGATTACGGCACTATCCCCCATTCTTGGGGAGGCCTATGTCCAGCAGTGAACGTTAAAAGGCTCATAGATGGATGGACTTAATGCCTAAGGCATTCTCTACCAGTCAACCAGGAGTAATGTAGGGATGATAGAAGGTAGGTGCATTTTCAGAAGAGATCAGCTCGGTTTCATGAGTGAAGAATATTCCCAACATATAATATGTATTAAGAAATTATTAATATACAAAATACAGTAAGTTGATGAGCTACTGCTGCATAGATGACGGAGTGGTTTTGGGAAAAATTGAAAAATAACAGTCACGAGCAGGATTTGAACCCGTATCTCCTAGAATACCGTCCTAGATGCTTTGCAAATTCAGCTATCGTGAAAATTTTCAACTTTGTGTTAATTTATGAGCATGTCAAATTCTAATAAAAAAATATCAAAATATATATAGATTATGTTATATTCAAGTTATAAAACGAAAAATTGTAACATGTTTCAAATCTTTCTGAAGCTTTCACCACACTCATCGAGGCCATTATACGATGTTGTGCTGATATTTAATCGTGGTAAAATTTCATTACCATCCATGTGGCGACGGACTAAGAATACAAGTGTCACCACCCCATTTTACCCACGTGTGTCATATGAGGCGACTAAGGGAAGTAAGAAAATATCACCCACTGCATTACTGGTGGTAGGGCTGGGTACCGAGTGAGAATACTCATTTGCTATCGGGCCCGAGCGGGTAGATACCTACCACTATCTTCCGTGTGACCGACCATGAAGCACATCGGTGTGTTTTGGTTGTAGCAGGAGATAGCCGTTAATTACATAACATATCTGTGGGCGTCACTGAACACAAAAGAATGTTTTTAAGATTTGTTATCTGTTTCTTTGTTCGACCTTCACTCTAAAACTACTAAACGAATTTTGATGAAACTTTTTGGTTTGGTAGCTTTTGATGAAACTTAAAAATGTATACCAGACATTTTATCTGCTGGAACCTGAGATATAACCTAAAAACTAAATTTTGGCTGCGGAGGAGCCGCGGGCAAAGGCATAAATATGGGCATAAATAGTATAAAGACCCAATATTAAAATAAAATACTTATCTAGATATTTGTAATTCTCATAACGATACAAAACAAAAGAAAGAATGCTTCTAAAATCGTATACCACATGTGCTTAGACAAAGGATATTTGACATTAACAATTAACAAACGAACTAAAACGAATGAAGCAATACCATCTATCGTCACTGCTATCAAAATTTTACGTCAGAGGAACCGGAAACTATAGTTCTTTTTCATTGAACAAAGATGGCGTGAGAACGAATTTTAAAATTATAATTCTTATATTGAATGTATTTGGCCATGTTCATTGGGCAACATATATGGTTGTCTGTAAAGTCGGTTTACGGACGATAATTTTATGTGATAACGTCATATATGTTTTCTGAGAGTTTCACAAACAATGCATCGGTCGCCATACATCTTTCAGAACGTGACAGTTTTTCGTGCGTGCAGCCGGCGTTCATCGATTTATAAGACGTTATCGCATCAAAAAGAATAGCTGTTTTGCTTTTAGATTTTTAAAACTAATACAAGAAAAGTGATATAACTTGTGTCTTTCTGTGTTGTAATTACAAAATAGATTATAATATGTATTTAAAACCGATAATATTACATGAATTATGGTTTGTATGTGGTTTGGATTAATTATTCAGCAATTAAGTACGTAATTACTAACGTACATAAAATCTATACGTAAAAATTGATGAACGAATATTAAATTAACTTGTCTTTCATCAATCTCGTACTATTTACACCAAACTCACAAAGATTTCGCCCCGCAATTCTCGGATGAAGCCATAAATTATTAAATGCATGTGAAATTGTTTCTCGCGGTAGATAACCGTGGCGCACCTACTAATCGGTTACGGTGCCCGGAGCGTCCACAAAGAAGATTTATGGCATTCGGAATCGAGATCTCGTTTGCGCTGAATGGGTTTCGATTTTATAATAAGTATGGAACAGTTGGAATATCAATAGGGAAATGTAAGCGATGGAAACGTGATTGAATCACAGAATCGAATATGCAAACAAGTAAAGCACTGATCTTCTGTGAGAGTAGTACTTCCCCGAGCATGCCGACTCATTTATGCTGGGAGAAGCAGGGCTCGACTACTTCACAACACGCTATTTTACATAATATATAGATCAATGTGTTTGTCTCGCAAGAACTCGAAAATGACTGCAACGATTTCAATGAAATTTTTGGTGTGTGTTTGAGTCAGTCTCTGGATGGTTTAGTTCCCAAATGAGCTCGGTAGATGGCGCAAAGATCGTAAGACATGCTTATTATTATACAATTTTGAAGAAATCGGATAGTTTCTGTTATTTACGCGAATGTTACACATTTTGAAATAAAACTACGTTTACGGAATCTATCGCGTTTACTTGATTTTTCTGCTATCCCGACGTTTCGAATACTATATACTCGTAATACGTCAACATATCAGCCTTGGACGTCTATCATCTAAGTCCCACCCGTGATCATGAATGCTGTAAAGTATTCGAAACGTCGGGATAGTTAGATTCCGTAAACGTAGTTTTATTTCAGAAATCGGATAGGTTCAGCTAGTCTTACATAAAAACTAGAAGTTACCAAAGTTGTTATTGTTGTAAATTATTAAAACACATGATTCTAAGTTAAATTAAATTAAGATTCTTAATTCTTGCTCCTAAATTTGAAAGTTCCAAGTTCACAATATCATAGTTCAGTTAAACCCCTCCAGTTTTTTAATTTAAATATGTACTATGAATTCTTCCCTTGTCAGAAACCACCTCTATAGAAAAATATTTATAAATATATATTTAGTGAAAAGACAAAAACAATAAATAATGTACAGGTATGTCTCAGTTTAAACGCCTGCGTGTTAGCAACCAGACAAATTGTAGCAGCAAAAAAAAAAACATAGCATCACTCCTATATTCCCCGAAAGGGTAGGCAGAGGTGTATACACACCCACGATTCGCCAGCTATGTGTAAGTCCCACGTAATAGAGGGCGAGCCTATTGACGTCTACCGGGCACATTTATAGGCGCCAAATATCCATAATATTCATCATAATTATGTTTTTATATTAGTTCAATATAGTCAGTAGCAATTAAGTAGCACTTATAACTTTCAATTTAATCCTCGAAGTCACCCACAGTGGAGAATGAGGTGCTGTCTGACCTCCACACATCCAAATTCGCCACCAACGAAAAGCCTCCCCACGATGCAGCCGCAACAGAACACTCAAGATAGGTTACCAAAAACCTTACTGATAGTAATCTTCAAATCTTTTTTGTGGTCTTTGTTTTGCTGACTTAATAGTGATCACTCGCCTATTGCCACAAAAAGCGATAACAGAAAATAAAATAACATGTTAACATATAATAACACCTTATTATCTTGTTATTGACTTAGCATTAGCATATATTACAAAAATAATGACAAAATTGGACGCGAGTAAAGACATTATAGTTTATTTTGTTTTTAATCGTTATTATTGTAGCTATATTTAATCCCGTATATTTTAATTTCTAGATAAAATCTCCTTTAAAGTATATACAGTCCAATAAACAAAATATTTTTTTTTTGTTTGCTCATCTTTGTTTTCTTCTGGCTTATCTCTAAAATGACTGGACCAATATAGACAGGCAACTGTCATTATAAGAAGCAACTAAGGCTACTTATATTTTGAAAAAAAATAATAGGGTGCCTTATGCTTATAGGTAAATAGAGTGAGCAACATTTAATATCGTGAGCCCGCCATCAAACCAACGATGAAGTTGTATTTTTTTATGAAACAACTTTCTGCAACAACAATTTATTTTTTATACGCGATAAACATCATTAAAACACAGGGCCGGCCGCACGCATGTGTAAAACAGAATAACAACATATTATTTACATATTATATTGTCTTTCACATTTAAATATCAATTGGTTGGAATGACAGCGATATTTTCATTGTTATTTTTATTACAAGGGAGCAATGGACACGCTAAATCATTTTCATACAAAGAAGTTGCGAGTAATATTTTAAATGACACATCTGGACGAGTCCCTGTTAAAGTCACAATGACTCAGTTCTATGTTACAAGGTTTTCATGCTTTGCCTATAGTCGCAATTGTTGGTTACCTTAGTGACTGATAGTCGTAAGGAATGCAGTCTTTAGTTTTAAATAATTTGAAACGGAACACTTGCAAAAAGGAAGTATGTTTAATTAAAACCTTACTATTGGTTACTAAAAATCTAATGGCAAATTTTCACGTTTTTGTGGCAAGTATCTGTCATAAATTTCGTCACAATTCAGAGCAGATGAGTGTGGCTGACTGTTCGATATATTTCCATTGATTGTAGGAATTAAACTCCCAACATTGAGAAATCATCCTATCCCTGAATTATTTATTTATTTTCCCTCATCCAGAGTAATTCTATTTCATAAATTAATTTCATTGCATAAATAAATCAGATTGAAGAACAGATTTATTGAATTAAAACTACTAGAACTAATACAACAATGTTTTAAAACACTGGAATAGTAAAACAATAATTAAATTCGTTATATTATTTTTACATATTAACTAACATAGTAAACTTTTTTAATATTTCTATATATTTTTTGAGCATTTGACATGTTTAGCCGTAATTAACGTTCATAAAATCTCGGTTCCTTGCCTACGAAATCACTATAGGAGGGTCGCAGTTATCATAAATCCTTATAGCATCTGTTACTCTGAACCACAATACACTAATGACTAAAATAACCAGCCCCCTTAGAATGAAAAACGAAAAGTTAGACGAACTTTCGTTTCGCTTCATTGTGATCGGTCGCCTGAATCACGCATCGAAATCTAGACAAATCAGGAATCACGCGTCGGATCAACAATCATTCAAAGTTCGTCTAACGTTTCGTTTTTCATTCTAAGGGGGCAGATATTTATTCCAATCTTAGAGTATCGTTTATCATTTGTGTTATCGTCGTCAGAAGACAGATGACTTAAAAAAAAATATTCTTATGGTTTAAAAATAGGAACTTGAGAATTTATTTCCTAAATATTGAAATGAAATAACAAGGGTAAAAAGAATACTGTTTAATTTTTATTTTTCTTCGCGCACTATTATCACTTTTGGGCTTGGATCTCAGGATGTGAGTGATTTAGGTGACTCCACTCTTCTGGGTCAATGCGGGTTAGATTTTAGATGCAGTCGGAAAAAAATCTAAGGAAACCTGCTTGATGTATGCCTCACGGTCTGTTTCTTCACATATTATATAGATTGAATGATTTGTTAAACCTTATAACGTCCTCGATCGCCGCGTTATGAGCACACCTACTCACATATTATGTGACTTCATTTTCGTTGGTTGCTTTTCCTGACATTTCATTATAATCTATATTCTGCTCCAATTTAAGCTCTATCTGGATTATCAATAATCATTATGAAAAATGTATACTATAATTTTTTCCCATTCAGTAATTTCTGAGATGTACACTAACAAACAGCTAGATAGAAAATTAAAAACAGATTTTTTGTGTTCTATTAACATTCTCTTGTATTTTCTTCTCTATTTTTTTAATACATACCTACATATCTTTAATATACAGACATACTGGATTCTAACGTTTCGATATACGTACGTAGCTATAGTAGATAGAACAAATTACCTTAGTTTGAATGCCTCCCTGTTCTGACAGTGTACCCGCTCCAGGGTGGTCCATCATGAGAACATTGTACATCACACATGTCTGAACATTGGCAACACTGTTGCAGTATTAGTAGTGCTTCGATCACCTTTAAATGTTACCAGCGACACCTTATGCATACTGCACTTCCTTTGTACGGCCTTTATTGCATTTTTAAGCAATAAACGTGTAACGGACTGTAAGCGATAACGGTTTTTATTTGAATGCTATACTCGTATAAAATAAAAGGAACCTCATAATGCATTGTGATTTTGTTAGTCTATGGGCAAAATGTTGCAAGTTCCAACTGCAATGTACCGGGTGCAAATTTTCATAAAAAATGTTCGCAGTAGTTTTTAGAATTGCTTTTGACGCATATGGAACGTCATCTTTTTTGTTAAGGCCGGTAAAAATTTACTTAACGTCGCACCCCGTCGTTTGAGGCAATGAACAGGGTAGTATGAGGCCCTTCCATCCATCCATCCATCAGCCTTTCAACGTCCACTGCTGGACGGGCATAGGCCTCCCCAAGAGAACACCACAACGAGCGGTCCTGTCATGGGGGATAATGCCGTAATCGCCACGCTTGGCAGGCGGGTTGGCGATCGCAGTGGACGTTGTTAATACTCGAGGGAGTGCTGCTGCCCACTCTCCCGGTATTCCCTCAGTCGGCTCTTACGACTCCCGTGGGTAGAGAGGCATGTGTATGAGACCCTTAACCACTAAATAAATACGCCGCGTGCCGTCTCTCCGCCTGTACTGGCAGGCCACTGGAGCTGAAAGACATACAGTGATAGATAGTGGACCGAAGATTGGGAATGCCTTAAGGCTTAAAGAAGGCGTCCATTTGGTAGTCACCGAAGAGGGCAGTGGTTATATATAAAACTAGCTCACCCGGCGAACTTCGTACCGCCATATTAATTTTCGTGAATATTGAAATGAAAATTATTAAAGTACTAATATCACTATTAAAAATAGGGGTTGGCAGTAGAAGAGTGAAAATTTAGGGTTGTATGTATTTTTAAATGCCAAATTGTAAAAAAATTTAAATAAAAAAAATTGTTAAAAAAAATAAGAAGTAAATTCTGGGGTGGACCACCCTTATCACCTAGGAGTATGAAAAATAGTTTAAATCCTATTCTCAGACCTACAGAATATACACACAACATTTCATAAGAATCGGTCAAGTCGTTTCAGAACCACTGTGACACGAGAATTTTATATAATTATATTAAATAGTAATGTCTAGACAGATTACGGTCACTGGCGATACTATGCAGGAGATATTGTAGTGCATGGGTATATACATATTGCACTCTTTGTTACCACACTCTTTTAGTTCAATGGGATGGCATATTGACATGACCAGATAGAATAAAAAAAATAAACGTAATAATTACTGCTACAAAATGGCTAATGTATTCTAATGCCTCGGTGGTGCAGTGGTAGTGTGAGTGACGATCATGAGGTTTCGGGTTCAATTCCCAGGCCGAGCTATTGAGCATTTTCGTAAAAAGAAAAATTCTCAGTAGCAACTCGGAGTTTAGAAATGTGCCTGGTAGACGGTAATAAGCTCGCCCTATTACGAGAGACTTAAACATAGTTGGTGAACCGTGGGTGTGTAATTTGCCGTGTGGGGCCGGCTTTAGAATTGTCCCACCCCTCTCCACCCGTGGGAGTCGTAAGAACCGACTGAGGGACTACCGAGGGAGTGGGCAGCAGCACTCCTTCGTGTATTAACAACATCCACTGCGATCGCCAACCCGCCTGCCAAGCGTGGCAATTACGGCACTATCCCCCATTCTTGGAGAGGCCTATGTCCAGCAGTGGACGTCAAAAGGCTGATGGATGGATGATGGATGGGTGTGTAATTCACCTCTGACTACCCAGTTCCCTTCAGGAATACTGACGTGATGCTATGCTATATATCCTAAAACCAACAGAAAAAAACTAATATCAAATGTAGTTACTCAATAACCCTTATTCGACTTCGGACGCTAACAACTTATTTAGATATTTTTATATATATTTTTAGCATTTGACATGCCTAAACACAAAGTGAAAAATGTGAAATCGAAAATAACAGTCACGAGCAGGATTCGAACCTGCATCTCCTGGATACCGTCCAGATGCTTTGCCAATTCAGCCATCGTGACCCTTGCTCCTGACTGCTAATTTCGATAACACATTCATATTTAACGTCTTTGGGTGACGCCTGCACCATCTGTCGGAAGTATTTTCATACATTATACCGACCAGGTAAACTTAATTTTACAATTAAGATTTTACCTAATAATGACGCAATCCCTATAAATATTTAGATATTTTTATATATATTTTTAGCATTTGACATGTTTAGCAACATACATTAAACACAAAGTGAAAAATGTGAAATCGAAAACAACTTATTCTGTCAATCCAACATGGCTGATAAATAGCTCCACATTTTTTATGTCTTCCATGTTGCTTTGGCATCAAATATATCGTAAAATCGCCTGTAGTGACTGTTTCGTTACATTAATATTAAATACTTGCACGCGGATCCGCTGTAGTCAAAACCTAGTTTTTAGGTTATATCTCAGATTCCCGATATAGTAGCGGGATAAAATGTACCAGTTTTTAAGTCTAATAAAGAGCTATCAAATAAAAAAAGTTGCATAAAAATCCGTTTAGTAGGTTTTGCGTGATGCGCGAACGCACAAACACACAAAAAATCTAAAAAAAAAGGTTCGTGTTCAGACACGCCTATATAGCCTAACTAGCTTTTGCTCGCGGCTCCGCCGTAGCCAAAAGCTAGTTTGGGTTGTATTGCAAGTTCCCGATATAGTAGCGGGATAAAATGTATACCAGTTTTTAATTCTAATCCAGATATATCAAATAAAAAAGTTACATCAAAGTTCATTTTGTAGTTTTTGCGTGATGCGCAAACAAACAAACAGGTAAACAGACAAACAGACAAAATTCTAAAAAAAAATGTTTCCGTTTAGATACGCGTATATAGCCTATTCCAGTCATTTTTTCTCAAATATCTTAAATATACAGACATAGTTCTGTTACAGCTTTATAATATATAGCCTAATAAAGTATTTTTTTCTCAAATATCTTAAATGTACAGACACAGCTCTGTTACAGCTTTATAATAGTATAGATTAAGGTGCAAGTTATTAAAGAAAAACAATTTCATGTAAACCTTTATGCATATAATCAATTTATTATTATCATTATACGCAATCGCAATAAATGGCTTAAATATTTATTGCAATGGTCTCTTTGAGAGCGGGAAGCGATAAGCGATGGAAGCTTAGCATAATTGTTTCACCTTGAAACCATTATACTCGTATCAATAACAGTATAATCGCCATCGCTTATAGTTTATCTTACACCAAAGATTAGCATATTAGTAATTTAATGACGCTTTGAACTCATTAATTGTAAGAGAGAATTAAATAAATTTAGCGTATCACTGGTAAAACTAGTAAAACCACACAAACTGTACTATTTTTTTTATATATCGTCAATTTATTATTTACGAAGTAAATTACTTATGTAGGCTAACAAATTTAATTATGGTGTTTTAAAACAGATTCATGAATTAAATAAAAAACGCATATAAGTACTTGAGGTTACAATAGGAAGAGATTGAAAATATTCGTGTGGTGACGGACTAAGAATACAAGTGTCACCACCCCATTCTTTCCACGGGTGTCGTATGAGACGACTAAGGGAAGTAAGCAATTATCCCCCATTGCAATACTGGTGGTAGAGCTGGGTACTAAGTGGAAGTACTCACGTGCTATCAGCTCCAAGCGGGTTGGTACCACCATCTCCCGTATGACCAGCCATGAAGCACATCGGTGTGTTTAGGAGATAGCAGTTAATTCGTTCATTTCATATATGTTAAATTATATGTGAAATGAAAATGTGAGAAGCGGTTTGACAATACTCTTGGTATAGTTGAGTCCATGAGCGACGGTTACCATTTAGCATCAAATGGGTCGTGGCTCGTCTGCCAATACATGCAATAAAAAAAAATAAAAAAAACTGCTGAAACGAGGTGAATCCACAGACATCTATTACGTTATATTATATATCTGAGTTACTGTGGTGACACGATTATCGATGGCTGGATACCGAAAATAGGGTAGCCAGCTATCCTTCGCCATTAAGTAAGACACTAGTGATAGACCCTTGTTTATCCCAGCATGAATAGGCCGGCTCGATCGGGGAAGTACCCCCCTTTCACAAAAGATCAGCGTGTAACAACGGTAGTTACGCCTTTTTTTTGTTAAGGCGAGAAAAAATGTACCTAACCGCACACCCCGTCGTTGGAGGCAACGAACAAGGTAGTATAGGGGCATCACCCACTAAAAAAACCCGCCATGTGCAGTCTCTCCGCCTTTATTGGCGGGCCACTGGAACTATGTTACATTCCTTCGGTGGTATGGTAGTTACACCTACCGTTCTGTTTCATATGGTGAGTGAGAGTGCCAGAGGCTAAAACACCCTTCCTATCCTCTTGTTGTTATCCTTCATATCTACATCCTATCGCTTTCCTTGGAGATGGCGATGCACGAGTGATGCCCTCTGGTGTTGCTAGTGTCTATAGGCTTGTTCGCCACCCATGTCTACTAGCCATTTATCGGACGTGTAGTTCTTCTTACAGATGAAGCAGCCATTTCTCGCTACCTGTGAGACCCTACCTCGTCTTATGCAGTTGCAATGGTTAAGGGTGTGGTTTTATGGATAATGTGTAATTACAAATGCTCGAATAAACACTACATACATCTTGCAAGCACCTGGTAATTATTATAAGTGTTCAACAATTCAATTATCTGCCATGTTATTCGTTTATAAAGATGATCCTTCATGTTGTAGTCGATCATAAAACGTAAAAAAATTATAGTGCTCTTAATTAGAGTGCGCAGATGAAGTTTTGTAGTAAAGATAAGGTGAATATTTTGGTAAGTCGGGAAAAAATGTACCTAACCGTTATGAAAATAAAACTACGTTTACATAATCTATGGAGTTTACTTGATTTTCTACTATCCCGACGTTTCGAATACATTATAGCATTCATGATCACGGGTGGACTTAGATGTTAGACGTCCAAGGCTGATATGACGTCTAACTAGAAAATCATGAAAATCAAGTAAACGTGATACATTCCTTAAACGTAGTTTTATTTCATACTGCGTAACATTCGCGTAAATATCAGGAAGTATTGTAATTGTTGTTGGTTTTTTGTTAAGGCGGGAAAATATGTCCCTAACCGCACACCCCGTCGTTCGGGGCAACGAACAGGGTAGTGTGGGGCCCTCACCCACTAAAAGAAACCCGCCGTATGCCATCTCTCCGCTTTCATTGGCGGGCCACCGGAAGGGGAACCGCACAATAAACAGGGTAGTGTGGTATCTAGTACTCAAATGTTATCCAAATCAGCTCATTCGTTTATTATTCGTTTCGACGCACTGAACAGGGCTCTTCTGTGGAGACCACAGAGACTCGTTGCGTCCAGGGTCATACGCGGATACCGCATGGTGTCGACGGAGGCGGCCTGCGCGTTGGTTGGAATCCCCCCGTGGGGCTTGGAGGCGGAGGTGCTCGCCGAGGTGTATCAGCGGGCATCGCAAGAGCGGGAGGGGGGCGGACGCCCCCTACCCAGGGAGGTGGCCAGGCGGCAGGGCAATGCCTACAGAGCTGCCATGGCCAGGTGGAGGGCACGGTTGGAGGCGCCCCGGGCCGGGGTCTTTGGACCGTAGGGGCGCTCCAGCCGGTGCTGGAGGAGTGGGCGGGGCGACGGCATGAAGTCCTTACCTTCCGACTGGTGCAGGTGCTGTCGGGGCACGGTTGCTTCGGCAGATACCTGCACATAGTCGCAAGGAGGGAAGTGACTCCGGGCTGCGACCACTGCGGCTGTGATGAGGACACGGCACGGCACACGCTCGAGTCGTGCCCGGCTTGGGCCGAGCAGCGCCGTGAACTCGTCGCGGAAATAGGGGGGGACCTCTCGCTGCCGAGCGTCGTTAGAGCGATGCTTGGCAGCGACAGGAACTGGGCCGCGGTCGCTGCCTTCTGCGAGGAGGTTATCTCGCGGAAGGAAGCGGCGGAGAGAGCCAGGGAGGAGGATTCTTCTGCTGACCCGAACCGCCGCCCTAGCTGAGGCTGCGGGTGGATGGACCGGGGAACGTCCGCCACCCGCAAGGCTTCCCGAGAAGGTGCGACGCTCCGTGCGCGGATGCGTCGCTCAGTAGAGGGTACCCGAAAGGGTAAGCCGCCGGCGGACCACAGAAGGAATGTAACATGGTCCCAGTGGCCCGCCAATAAAGGCGGAGAGATGGCACACGGCGGGTTTCTTTAGTCGGTGCAGGCCCCACACTACCCTGTTCGTTGCCCCGAACTGCGGGGTGTGCGGTTAGGAACATTTTTTCCCGCCTAAACAAAAAAAAAGGGTGGGAAAATATGTATCTAACCGCACACCCCGTCGTTCTGGGCAACGAACAGGGTAGCGTGGTGCCTTCACCCACTAAAGAAACCCGCCGTGTGCAGTCTCTGCCCCGAACGACGGGGTGTGCGGTTAATTACATTTTTCCGTCCTTAACAAAAAAAAATGTTCAAACCCTGCTCGTGACTGATATTTTCGATTTCACACTTTGTGTTAATCTATAATAATTATTATATATTTATTTTTTAAGCAATTAATGACTATTGGAATTAATTTGTGAGTTATTGCTATGAAAATAATTACTGGAAGTAACTAAACGCAACAGCTTAGTAGAGTGTTTTGTAATGTCTTTCCTGGAATCGAGGGCTTACCTACAAAATCGGTCTCTATTTTCATAATAACTTATTCTAGACATTTATATAATTTAGGAGGACAGTAAATAAGCTGTTTCGTATTTGTAATAACCATGCGTGACTATCTCACTCGTCAAGTGTCTTGTCAAAATAATAAGATAGCATTAAGTGTTGTTAAAGCAACATTGTTGCCGCGACTCTACGAGTTCGTGATAATTGATATACGGTGCAATGAATTAAGGGTGATGGAGTTGGTGAGTGTGCCTGGGATTTTTTGTTTAAACTGTATCTAGGTAGCTTTTTACACATATGGATGTTGGTTTTAGACAATTTGACAGGGCTAGTCTCGGCATTTCTACGTAAAGCATCGATAAATAGAGCTATAAAAATAGCGTTCAAAAAGTTAAGAATCAGATTCCAAAATCATCGTCTTTGCTCATGTGGTACATAAAGAATAATAATTTGATGACTTTTCCTTTTTTAAAAATAAAAGACAGAACCTTTATGGTCAAGTTTAAAACCTTTTTATCATTTTTTTGCCAGTATTGACAAATGTATTGTCAGCCCACAACGGTAAATTGGCATGGACATTAGCAAGCGACAGTTATTAAACTGTGCGACGGGAACAATTTAACTAACACTAATTTATTTTTCATTGATAAAAAATCCTGCAAGTTATAAAACCTCCGCGGCTTTTGGGAATCAAAAAAAACATAGACCAAGTGTAAAAATAATAAGTTAAGTAACTAACTATATAGGTATCTGCTGGTCTACAAAAAGTATATCAGTGTACTACTCTGTCAAGAAAGTACCGGGAAAAGATCAAAAATACACAAAATTTTTGTTATTCATCCAAATTTATTTTATCACCTTCAATGTATGCTCCTTTAGGGACGATAGACTTACGCCAACGAATAATCCAATCATTAAAATTTTTTTTTTAAACGCTGTTTCCGGAATTGAGTTCAGTTCTCGCCACGAATTCTCCTTTATGTCTTCTATCGATTGAAAACGGGTGCCACGAAGTTGTAATTTGAGTTTAGGAAAAAGAAAGAAGTCAGCTGGAGCCATATCTGGTGAATATGGTGGTTGCTCGATGGTATTTATTGAGTGTTTGGACAAAAAATCATTCACAATGATGGCCTTGTACGAAGGCGCATTATCGTGGTGCAAAATCCAAGAATTTTCTTTCCACAAATCTGCCTTTTTCGTCGAATTTGCTCTCTTAAACGCCGCATAACGCTCAAATAATATTCTTTATTTACCGTTTGACCTTCTGGCAAGAATTCCGAGTGCACAACACCGCGATAGTCAAAGAAAACAGTCAACATGACTTTGACTTTTGATTGACTTTGGTGTGGTTTTTTCGGTTTCGGTTAAGTTGGAAGTCGCCACTCCGAAGCTTGTTGACTAGTTAGCATGTCAAACTCGTAAACTCACGTCTCGTCACCAGTAATAATGCGTTTCATGAATGTTGGGTCGGAATTGACTCGTTCTAGCATGTCCTCAGCGACTCTCATGCGATTGAGTTTTTGGAGAAAATTCAGGTCTTTTGGGAGTAGCCGAGTGGAAACATGTTTTATACCCAAGTGATTATTTAAAATGGTACGGATCGACTCGTGTGACACAGAAACTTCGACGGCTATCTCTCTCTAAGTTGAATGAGGATTTTCAGTCACTATTTCCTTCACTTTTGCAATGTTAACTTCAGTTGCAGACGTTGATGACCTACCAGAGCGAGGCAAATCTTCCATCACATCTCGACCGCTTTTAAACGCTTTGTACACTCATAAGCACGAATTTTTGTTAAAGTCGATTCACCGTAAGCCTTCTGTAACATTTTCAGTGACTCCGAACACGAAATTCCATTGGCGATGCAAAATATAAGACAAAGTCTTTGTTCGATGTTTTTGTCCATTACGAAATTCGCAATACACACCAGATATGATATAACTAAAAACAGCACTGTATTTAATATAAATAACAGATTTAACTCAAAACTCCGCGCCAAAATGGATAACAGTTGTGCCAATCTAACAACAACAAAAAAAACTAAAATTTAAATTTGGAACCATAAACAAATCATCCATTCCCAATACTTTCTTGACTGAATATATGATTTTATTGTAGCTTACTGTGATCTTATTCTATTAGTGCTGTCCGTGTGGTGACGGACTAAGAATGCAATTGTCACCACCCCATTATCTTCCACGGGTGTCGTACGAGGCGACTTAAGAGTGTAAGCAATTATCATCCATTGCATGACTGGTGGTAGGGCTGGGTACCAGTGGGAGTACTTTTTGCTATCGGGCCCAAGCGGGTTGCTACCACCATCTCCTGTGTGTCCAGTCATGAAGCACATTGGTGTGTTGGTTGGGAGGAGATAGCCCCTAATAATTCTTTCATTTTATATCTGTGAAAAGAAATGGTGAGCAGCGGTTTGACAATACTTCCGGTAAAGTTGAGTCTATGAGCGAAGGTTACCATTTACCATCAGGTGGGCCGTGGCTCGTCTGTCACCATACGTAATAAAAATAACGTATATTAACTATCTATCTATGCCTATTATATTATCTTAACAAAATACTTTTGTGTATAAATCCAACTGAGACATATTATTGTTATAGTGAAATCTCCACCATTAGACAAAGATAGCATTAGGTATCTTCTGTGGACAGTCAGGAGGGGGAGAGAGACAGCACACAGTGCAATGATCATTAAAGAGGGTCAACGTAGGCAGAGGGTGTATTACCCCCTGTCCTCCCTCAGGCGATCTTGTGGTCGTCTTTTTAATTTGCTCTCGGATTTCAGGGCTGGCGATGGTTGGAAAATGTATGCAAAAACAGAAAATCTTTTGGCAAACGCTTTCCAATTTTAAAATGTTTTGAATTTATACTACGATCTACGAGCAATTTAAGTCTTTTGTAGTATTCGCATAGCCATTGTCATTCATTCTCAAAAAGCTGCTGACGGAAAGTTTTATTTATTGCGAACGTTGGCAGATTTACTAGTGCGCCATTTGACGCTTACTTAGTGATAACTGTACGTGGGATTTGAATGAAGACTGGAAATAGCTGACGCTAAAATACTTTGTACTGCATTTCTAAATTTGTGCCTCGTTATTAAACTGCGGTTAAAGAATGAGATAGTCATTCAACAATTTTTTCCTAAAAATTGCTCGTAGAACCAATACTATTTTATCAAAATACTGTTTTTTTTATTAAACAGTGATCTAATGAGCAGTAGCGGATCTTTCTCTGGCGATAATTACAAAAATATACAGTTAAGGAACTAAACTAAAAGTCACAACTCAGAACGACGACCTAATTATTTATTTATTACCTACCTAATTATTTGCAGTTTGCACACACTTTAACTCCCCCATGATGTTCTTGCTCGTAATAAAGGAATAATGAGTCCTAACCAAAGCCTTCTCTTATATATTTGTAGCTATGTTTATTCAAAAAATAATTTCCATTTGTATGAGTATAGTAGTCAAAATAGTACCACTTAAATTTTAGATTTCTATCTCATAAAACATCTGTAAATCTATAAAGTTCTTATTAAAAGTAACAGAAATTTTCCCAAGGCTTTTCTTAAGTGACAACCCTATAATCTCAAGTCGGCGCTGGGAGGCGCGGCGTCTTATCAACAAATTAATTCTAGACTAACGAAGACTGGGGGTGGCTCCGCGATTAACACAACCACCCCTCTCATGTAGACTTAGGAACTGCTAGACATGATTATTGAACTCTGTGCCAAAATGTACCGAGTCACAAATTGCCAAAAAAATAATTATTACACTAAATTGATCAGGGTGTGGTAAATATTAAAGAGCAAAACAGCCTAAGATCTATTCACATGAAATAAAAAAACATATACCAACCCACATGTATAGAAAACTCAAAATTTTAAAGTCATTTTACCGAAATCAATTTTATGGAGCTAGTATAAATGTCATAATATAATAATTAATGTAATACTCATACCACTACTCCTCTTTACATCTGAAGTAGAATAATCTCGCAACCGCGGTGGGCTCTGCACTTATTCTATATGCATTAAAGAAGAAAGATAGTTGAACCTTTGCTTTCATCCATCCATCTGCCTTTCGACGTCCACTGCTGGACATAGGCCTCCTCAAATTGGGGGTATACTGCCGTAATCGCCACGCTTGGCAGGCGGGTTGGCGATCGCAGTAGATGTTGTTAATACTCGAGGGAGTGCTGCTGCCCACTTCCCCCGGTATTCCCTCAGTCGGCTCTTACGACTCCCATGGGTGGAGAGGGGAAATGAACCTTTGCTTCACCAATTCTAAATTACAAGATGAATTTTCAATACCTACCACTGTTATAAAAACGGTAACGCTAATTAACTCATCTCTGCTCCATTGTTGGATATGAGTCTCTTTTCAGAGTGAGAGGGATTTAGCTCCTAGTCCATCATAGTGGCAATGTTAGACTATTCTTGCAGCGTCAGCTTCAAAACATTTTCGCACTAGTATCTAGTCTAAATAGTTCATAAGCCTACTTTCCAAGGTCCGAGCGGGTGGCATATTAAGACGAAGTTGGAAATAAAAAAGGCGAAAAAGAGTTTTATATTCTCTCTCGAACGGGAAGAAATAGAAAAACCTTTCTCATTTAACTTACCAGTGCAAGCTAGGGTGCCGCGCTGAACAGACAGCAGTATTTTAAATAAAAAAATAAGCAATTAGTTCGATTTATGCGTATTGGAAGACGAGATAAGAAGTGGTTGAATATTACACTAGAAGATTGTGTGAAGTGTCTTAAAATTAATGGTGACGGAATAGTGATGTTGTGACAGTGTTTATATGTAAAATACTCACGGATTCAAGAGTCAATGTAGGAGCAAGTTTAAAATCATGGCTATAATGAAATACCTGCAGACCAGTTGTTAAACACAATAGACTCTCAAAGCCTCTGTTATCATGGCCATGTTGAAGTATTTTGCAAATTAAGAGTAGGAATGAGGTAAGATGAAGAATATTGGTTTATATAATTAACGAGCTGAACAAATCTGTTGAAATGGCTGGCAACAATTACGGCAATACCCTGGTTAGTGTTGGTTTGCCGTATGCACTATATATAATGGTGGTTTGATACTAAGAGAAACATTTTACTTATTCTGGGACTCAAAGTGTACTGCATCATTAATTTAACCAACCGCCAATAAACGTCAACTATCAGTGGCAAACCTAACCATAAGCGCCGTGATATTAAAGTAGCAATAAGCAACTATGACAGGACTTAGTCAGTGCTGGTCGATTCATATAAGTACTATATGTTAAAACATGACCAGATTTGCATTACTACTATTTAGTCGTAACTCCGTATCTGTTTGTGTACTTGAAGTTTTAGTTCAAGACTAATTAATTGCCCTACAGGCTTAAACTTGAATAGTCATATGTGTAAGGCGTTTAGTCCCCCATGTAATACTAGCGCGGATAAGGATAATTGGCTCACTAAACTGTACTAGCGACACCAGTTTGAAAGATTTTTGTTTACATTCTCTCATAGTGGAATTGTATTGTGGCATAGCGACCTCGTGCGGAGTGTTGTGGATTTGATGCCTACACGGCAGAATATATAAAGTAAAAAAACTATATTTACAAAGAATAATCCATTTGTGAATAACATTTAGGTTATTAAAATTGCATTTAAAATATCTGTCATATAACGACGAGAGCGAGTAGGTATGAAAGAGAGTATTGGTGTGAAAATGCGAAAGGGAAAGCTCCGATGGTTCGGGCATGTAGAAAGAATGCCGGACGAGCAACTGGTTAAGAAGATATAAAATGCGAAAGTGGAAGGATGTAGGTACGGGGGAGACCGAGACTCGCCTACCTAGACCAAATCGGTCATGTATAGAAGGAAGGTTGAGTTAGGAGTCTTCAAAACCGGCGAGCGTGTATGAAGAGAATTATGAATGTTGAGGAAGCGAGAGATGTGTGTAAGAATAGAGCCTCTTGGCACTCTATTCTCTCTCCCCCGTAAGGGAATTGGCGTGATGATAAGTAAGTAAGTATAACTATGTACTAAAAACGAGTTCTATAAATTTAATTCAGTTTCCGTTTGCGGCAACATCTATTATAATTTAGAAGCAATTAATTTTAACCGAATTTTTTATGACTGGTGTGTCATGTAGTAGGAGAAATTCACTACTATCAAAGGCTAATTATTTTTTGTAGTGTCGCGAAAATATTACATATATATTTGTGATCCGCCTACGCTTTGCATGGTAACGAGTACGTGTAGGTATATCTAATTTAATATCTTTAAACGAGCAATTCTTGTATATATATATATAATTTGAATCTCGGAAACGGCTCCAACGATTGTCATGAAATTTAGTATGCAGGGGGTTTCGGGGGTGATAAATCGATCTAGCTAGGTTTCATTTTTAGAAAACGTCGTTTTATCCGGGTTTTCAGGCAATGAAAAACTGCTACAATATTATTGGAGTACGAAGGTAAATTTCGGCATCATCTCCAAGGTTATAATAGCTCAGGTGGGAAATCGGGCGGTCCCAAAACCAGAAGACCTCGGTTCGAGTCCAGATGTCTCCAGTTCGTTTTTCTTTTCATTTTCCCTTTTTTTTTCAATTCTTTCTTTTGTGAGAAAAACTCACGACTTACCAAAAAAAAAAAAATACCGAGCAAAGCTCGGTCATCCAGGTACTGTATATAATACTAGCTGACCCGACAGACTTTGTCCTGCCTTAACTATGAATATTGAATTCGAATTGGTATACTTTTAATAAAAAAAATATTATTTAAAAATTAATATTGTCATTAAGTGTTCTTAAATTTTCTGATGTTCCGGTCAACTTTCTTATTTTTTTCTTTCATAAGAAATTGACAATAATAAACACCACAAAAAAAAGAATTAGTGAAATTGTTACAACCGTTCACGCGTGATATGATGACCAAGCAAAATAGAGATTTATTTTTATATATACAATAGCTGCCGCGACTTGGTCTGCGAGGATTTTCATAAAAATATATATTTTTTAATAAAAAGTATCCTATGTTACTTTTAATACCTCCAAGAATTTATGTGCAAAGTTTCATGATGATCGGTTAAGTAGTTTTCGCGTGAAAGCGTATAAAACAAGCTTACATTCACATTTTATAATATTAAGTAGGATATAGACTAGTACACACGGCCACGCATTGCTGCGGCAGTAATAATTCATTCGTTGATTTTGCAATAAAAAAAGGAAATAATCGAGATAAAAACAATCCTATCTTAATTGGAACAAATCACACATTGTGAAAAAAAAAGAATGGTAAGATCAGATTAGTAGTTTTGTAGTTCATCGCGGACAAACAACGTGACACGATTTTTTTTCCTGTAATCCTTGTATCGCTGGGGACTTTACAAACATACTATATCACGGACATAAAGTACACCCAGACTGAGAAACACCGTTTGCGAATAGCAAAAAAAAACTTGGTATCGATATCAGAACACTCGGGCGAGAAGTCGTTGTCTAAACTACTCTACTATCTGTGCAATTAAATTTGGTATAAAGATAAAAATTTGGAAAATCAAAAAGTGCACGCCTCATAATTTCATTTTTCACAATAAAATTGATTATTTGTAAAAATGTATATAATATAAGTATGTAGATACACTCGTTCTCATGTGCCTAAGGCTCTTGTACTGTCTCAAGATCTTTCAAGGTGTCACTACAGTTGAATTGGGTGGTAATTTAAATTGAATAAGTAGGTAACTAATAATATATTGGTATGTAATTTCCCATAGATATAGATAGCGCTAATTTCAAAAATTACTAATGTGGTTCTCATTTCTTATATAGATGGATCTCACTAAATAAGGTAGATAGCGCTGGTTTTAGTGTATGATCGAAAGGACCCTACATATTCAAACTATTTTTGTTTATTTAATAACAATTAAACCACATCGAATCAGACCGTGAAAAGTGATAGGGTTCTATTCCTAATTATACCGAAGCGTAAGAGAAAAAAAAAGACTCGATTAGTAAAGTGTTTCGGTCGTTTTCGTAATAACATATAGGATCCGCACATACAGACACACGGACGTCCAAGACAGAACTTTTTTAAACAGTTTTTTAACTAGTTTAAATAACAAAAATGCCATCAAAAATATCATGAGTGTTAAAAGTAGTGTTTTTTCTTGACATGTGTGTGTATAATTATTTTTTTCCAAGTGCAATATATGATAAATAGAGACATTTTAATTTTGAAAAATCAGTTGTTTTGTGTGAAGTGACAGTAGTACCCAACTCAATGCTTCGGTTATGAGGCGTGTTATTATAATTATCTATACCTACTATTATAGCTGTAACAGAGCTATGTCTGTACATTAAAGATAATTGAGAAAAAAAATACTGAATTAGGCTAGTTATATAGGCATGTCTGAACACAAATAATGTTTTTAAAGATTTTTTTGTCTGTTTGTCTGTTTTTTGTTCGGATTTTGATGCAACTTTTTTTATTTGGTAGCTCATGATTGGCCTTAAAAACTGGCATACATTTTATCCCCCTAATATATCGGGAACCTGAGATATACCTTAAAAACTAGCTTTTGGCTCGCTAAGGCTACTATATACTATATACTAGCCAGTATATATATCGCCGACGTCAGATTGCCATTTATACGAACTTTAGTCCACTTGGTCTAAAGTTCGTTCAAGTGTTCAATATCTATAGTGATTTTATAACTCTTATCTTCTTATTCTTTTTTGTTTATGTAATTATGATCTGAATTAAATATAGCTCTGGCAAATATTTCAACCTTTCTGATTTCTATAACAATACATAAAATAAAGATTGACTGAACAGATGGCGGAGTGGTTTAGATACTGGCCTCCCGTCCGAGTTTTGTGGGTTAGATTCCCACGCACAACAACAACAACAACTATTTTTGTCAACCACAAATTGTTGCTCCGAGTCTAGGTGCACTTTGTGTCCGTAAAATTATGTAAGTAAAAAAAACCCAGGTGATAAAGTATCTGCGAAATGTCTTCTAAATTTGTTAAGCTGTTTCTGCGTTATTATAAACATACATACAAACTTTTACACTTATAATATTAGTCCATCCATCCATCAGCCTTTCGACGTCCACTGCTGGACATAGGCCCCCCAAATTAGGGGTATAGTACCGTAATCGCCACGCTTGGCAGGCGGGTTGGCGATCGCAGTGGATATTGTTAATACTCGAGGGAGTGCTGCTGCCCACTCCCGCTAGTATTCCCTCAGTCGGCTCTTACGACTCCCATGGGTGGAGAGGGGTGGTACAATTCTCAAGCCGGCCTCAAACGGCCTATATAATATTAGTAGGATTGTCTAATTTTCACTGTTGTCTCAAAACAAGCATATTGCGAATTTAGACATTTTTTACTACCTTTGTCACTATTTTTGTCTTCAGCCGCTATGTTCTAATTAAGCACAAATTATGCGATATGCGAGCGGATCCCGCACCAAAACCCTCTTTTTCCACATTCACAAATCATTTGTCCTTTAAAGTAGCTGAGCATATCTAGTGCTATAATACAGATCAAAATGTTCCAACTAAGCAGTTGAAAATATAACAAATCTGAAATATTTGGTTGACATTATAATATATGGTTACACAAGAAAATAAATAAAGGGTTTAAACGACTCCAATATAACAGAAGACAAATATTGTAAAGTTAAATTATTGAAATATTAATAAACGTATACGTACTTATACATATTTGTGATGTATAAACCGGACGTGGTGGTACGGTTATTAAAAAAGTTAAATGACGCATAATGGGTTCCGTACAATGATTTAATATGGCGGAAATAATATATGTAGCATCTTCATTTCACATCACCACTGTATATTTTTTTGAACTCATTACTGTCTTTCAGTTCGGCATAGGTCTCATCTCAGATTAAGAGGTATTCAGGCCATAGTCCACCACGGGTCAACTCAGTGCAGGTTGACAGACACAAGCCATCAAGAAAATTTCTTAGGCATGCAGGTTTTACTAGAGAAGTAATATTTTTTCTTGTCTTAACAAAAAATATTTGTCCGTGTGGTAACGGACTAAGAATACAAGTGTCACCACCCCATTCTTTCCCACGGCTGTCGTATGAGGCGACTAAGGGCAGTAAGCAATTATCATCCATTGCATGACTGGTGGTAGGGCTGGCTACCAAGTGGGAGTACTCACTTGGTATCGGGCCCGAGCGGGTTGGTACCACCATTTCCCGTGTGACCGGCCATGAAGCACATCCTTGCGTTTTGGCTGTAGCAGGAGATAGCCGTTTATATTTCATTTCATATCTGTGAAATGAATTGGTGAGCAGCGGCTTGACAATACTCTCGGTATAGTCGAGTCTATGTGCGACGGTTACCATTTACTATCAGATGGACCGCGGCTCGTTTGCCACAGCAAGAAAAAAAAAAAAAGGGCATGCAGGTTTCTTCACAATGTTTTTCTTCACCGAACAGTGATAATTTATTAACAATATCTTTGTTTTTTTTTATACTACGTGGGTGGCAAGCAATCATACGGCTCACCTGGTGTTAAGC
Source organism: Leucoma salicis (assembly GCA_948253155.1). Lineage (NCBI taxonomy): Eukaryota > Metazoa > Arthropoda > Insecta > Lepidoptera > Erebidae > Leucoma > Leucoma salicis. Next base: position 19,752,343 of record OX411818.1, read on the forward strand.
GGTTACCGTAGCCTATAGACGCTAGTAACACTATAGGTATCACTTGCGCCATCTCCAAGGAAAGGGATAGGAAGGATATTAAAGAGAGGATAGGAAGGATAAGAAGGAGAAGATAGGGAGGGGGTTTGGGCTTCCTCTGCAGTGCTAGGTCTGGACTTGGGACTGGAGAATGGCTTCGATATCACGGTTTTTGCAGTATCACTAGGCTTTATCTATCCCACTGAAGACGTTTACGATCTGTGAAATTGTGATTTTCCTCTTCGTCTTCTGTTACAACCAATATTTGTTTAACTGTTGGTAGCCCTCTTCAAAATTGGTATCTGCGATGGTTTAGAAATAAGCCACAGACGCATGGCCCTTCCATCACAATGGATCCTGTACAGTGTTTGAAATGTCAGGACAGTGGAAAATCAAGTCTAAACCATAGATCACGTAAATGTACGATCGATTAAAATAACATTATAATACCAACTTTATTAATTATAACTATGATTTAATTATTCACGTAAACTTTAGAAAATTTTATTAAAAATAACAAAGTCAGCTACTAGTAATAGCTAGTTATAAAATCCCTTTTAAACAAACTCGCCACATGACCTACATTCATTAAGTATAAAGCATTTAATGCCATATAAACAGAATTTATCATAAATTAATGGTCTCAAAGATAAACCCTTATTCGTAACATATATTTTAACTCCCGCATATGGAATTAATAATTAACGTTTTCATAAGCACTTTGCGGTATTCTAAATATAGTGCTTGAAACAATAATCCGGCCGACCAAAGTTGGGAAGGGTCACATTCTTACCTACAAAAGTATACAGGACCTTCGTTATCCCTTAAACCCACACTGCGGAAAATTTCATTTCAATAGGTTACTACCCTGTACCTCATTGCAAATAATTTCCGAGCCCAGCTTAATATGCATTAAGGGTATTCCCGAATTTTCTCCAGTAAAAATGTATGGGAGCTATCCGCGCGTGACTTATAAGTGGATTATGATTCGCTCTCTCGCTCTTGCGTATAGCAGCGTCCTTTTGTCGCAAATCCTGAAAAGTTGTATGTTTTAATGTTATGGAGAAGGCTTTGTATTTATTGTTTGGAATTCGAATAATCACACTGCTAGACACGGGTCACCTCTCATAGTGATTTAGGCTATACCTAGTTCACTACGCCAGCCCAGTTCGGGTTGACAGACTTTATAAGCTGTCGAGAGATCCCTTCAACTTTTCTTGTTTTCATTCACGAGATAGTGATATGGTTTGTCAACAAATACACACATAATTACAATTATAAGCAATTTTAATTAATTTGATTCGTGTGGAACGGCTATTATTATTAATATTATAGTATAAATAAGAGTAGTAATATTGTGTACCATAAAAGCTGATATAACTACTATATCAATATGAGTAATGTTATCAACTACGTTGATGATGTTCTCCTGGCTATAGGGCTCAATTTAGGACAAGACAATATTTTAACGATATATTGTAAGATTTTGTGGTACCCATGTACTACTCGGTCAAAAAAGTACCGGGAAAAGATCAATAATACACAAAAATTTTGTTATTCATCCAAATTTATTTTATTACCTTCAGAAACGATAGACTTACGCCAACGAATAATCCAATCATCAAAACATTTTTACACGCTGTTTCCGGAATTGAGTTCAGCTCTTTCTTCTTGACTGCCTCGGTGGTATAGCGGTAATGTATGCGACTGCTAATCATGAGGTCTCGGGTTCGATCCCCGGGTCGGACAATGTTATTGAGCTTTTTCCTAACAAGAAAAATTCTCAGTAGCAGCCCAGAGTTTGGAAATGTGCCCGGTAGACGTCAATAGGCTCGCCCCCTATGACGTGGGACTTAAACATAGCTGGTGAGTCGTGGGTGTGTAATACACCTCTGCCTACCCCTTCGGAGAATACAGGCGTGATGCTATTCTCGCCGCGAATTCTCCCTTAGGTCTTCTACCTATTGAAAGCGGGTGCCACGAAGTGGTAATTTGAGTTTAGGAAAAAGAAAGAAGTGGGCTGGAGCCATATCTGGTGAATATGGTGGTTGCTCGATGGTATTTGTTGAGTGTTTGGACAAAAATTCATTCACAATAATGGCCTTGTGCGAAGGCGCATTATCATGGTGCAAAATCCAAGAATTTTCTTTCCACAAATCTGGCCTTTTTCGTCCAATTTGCTGTCTTAAACGCCGCATAACGCTCAAATAATATTCTTTATTTACCGTTTGACCTTCTGGCAATAATTCCGAGTGCACAACACTGTGATAGTCAAAGAAAACAGTCAACACGACTTTGAGTTTTGATCGACTTTGTCGTGGTTTTTTCGGTTTCGGTTCAGTTGGAAGTCGCATCTCCGAAGCTTGGGGATTAGGCATAATCTCATATCTCACATGTCGATTGTATCGTGATCACTGTGATTGGTTGAGAGAACACCGTGATTGGCCAACAGATTATTGTGACATCACGCGTCGGTTTCTCAACCAATCCCAGTGATCACGATACGATCGACATGTGAGATATGAGATTCTGCCTAACCGCCCTGGTTGACTAGTTTGCATGTCAAACTCGAAAACCTACTTCTCGTCATCGGTAACAATGCGTTTCATGAATGTTGGGTCGGAATTGACTCGTTCTAGCATGTCCTCAGCGACTCTCATGGGATTGAGTTTTTGGAGAAAATTCAGGTCTTTTGGCACTAGCCGAGCGGAAACATGTTTCATACCCAAGTGATTATTTAAAATAGTACGGATCGACTCGTGAGACACAGAAAGTTCGGCGGCTATCTCTCTCAAGGTTGAACGAGGATTTTCAGTCACTATTTCCTTCACTTTTGCAATGTTAACTTCAGTTGCAGACGTTAATGGCCTACCAGAGCGAGGCAAATCTTCCATCACATCTCGACCGCTTTCAAACGCTTTGTACTACTCACAAGCACGTGTTTTTGATAAAGTCGATTCACCGTAAGCCTTCTGTAGTATTTTCAGTGACTGCTAACACGAAATTGGCGATGCAAAATTTAAGACAAACTCTTTGTTAAAAAAAAAAGTATCGCTTTTGTCCATTATGAAATTCGCAATACACACTAGATATGATATAACTAAAAACAGCACTGTATTTAATATTCAAATTCAAATTCAAAATTCAAAAATAACTTTATTTCATAGGCTTTTTATAGCAGCACTTAAAATCGTCAAAGTTACTTACTAATAACAAACACGAGCGCTTGAGGCGAGTGCATCCGCAATGGAGCGATTGCAATCGCCACAAGCGGCCGGATTCCGTAGTAAGGCTTTTCATGAGAAAAACCCAGCAAGAAACTCATGAGCCACTTTTTTAAATCTTAGATTTCTTACAATATTTAAATTAATACTTAACTAAAGTAGGTGCTCACCAGAACACACAATATTGTGGAAAAAACAATATAATAAAATAAAATGGGGTATGTGCTTATTTTAAAATGAGGAGCAGTTCAAAACCATTTTGTTTTATCTTCCAGATAATCCTGAATTGTATAATAACCTTTACTAATTAGTCTAACTTTTACTGTTTTCATAAACTTATTTAAAGGCATGTTTCGGATATTTTCGGGAATTTTATTGAAGAAGCATATACATTGCCCCATGAAGAATCTACTAACTCTGTGGAGACGAGTACTGTGTGCAATAAGATTGCCTTTATTCCTAGTATTAATATGATGAACATCACTGTACTTATCAAAGTTATCACTATTTTTCTTGACATATAATAAATTTTCATATATATATTGTGACACAACAGTTAGAATATTTATTTCTTTGAATTTATCTCTAAGGGAAACTATTGGGCCTAATTTATCATTTGCATGAATAGCCCTTTTCTGGAGTACAAATATAGAATTTAAATCTGCGGAGCATCCCCATAGTACTATGCCATATGACATAATACTATGAAAACAACTGAAATAAACAATTCTAGCCGTTTCTACATCTGTTAATAATCTAATTTTTCTTACCGCATATGCTGCTGAACTAAGCCTACTTGACAATTTTACAATATGGGGGCCCCATTGGAGTTTGTTGTCCATAGTAATGCCCAGGAAAACAGTAGACTCCACAAGGTCCAGGTCTACGTCATTTAATTGAACATTGGTCTCAATCAGTCTTATATTTGGTGTAGTGAACATAATACAATTCGTTTTATTCTCATTTAAAACTAGATTGTTGGCATTAAACCAATGAACAACTTTAGAAAGTGCATTGTTCACATTGTCATAATTATGTAATTGTCTTCTAATTTTGAATAATAATGATGTATCGTCTGCGAACAATACAATATTGTGATTGTCCCCTACGTAATAAGGTAAGTCATTAATATAAACGAGAAACAATGAAGTAGCATTATAAGAATGTTTTGTTTTTCCTAAATAATGTATATAAATTTAAATTGTCATTTCATATATACGTGGGTAAATTCGTAAGAAGAAACTAAAGAAGTAAAATTAAGCCTAGGATACTTAATCAAAGAAACAATTAATGAACTGTCTAGTGATGTTTATATATTCTGAAGTCTACGAGGATGAAATGTTTAATTAAGTTAAATAATAAATGCCGTGTGGGGCCGGCACCAAGAATAGCTCCACCCCGTCTCTTCCTATGGGAGTCGTAAAAGCCGACTAAGGGATTACCGGGGGATCGGGCAGCAGCGTTCCCCTGTGTACTAAAAACATCTACTGCCATCGCCCACCCGCCTGCCAAGCGTGGCGATTATGGTAAAATCCCCATTTTGGGGAGGCCTATGTTCAGCAGTGGACGATGAAAGGCTGATGGATGGATGGAATATATTTAAAAGGCAACTTTTTTCTGTTAATTAAATTTAGTGACCGTAATTAAATATAAACGAACAGCTTCTATAATTTTATTCTAACTAATATAAATGCTAAATATCCTGTTATATAAGTAGCCCGTTAGATGCACCTATAAAACTGATATAATAAAATTTAACTATAAAACGTACGTAAATTGTGCATCTTGCCGAGAAATTTTAATATGTTCAAGATTAAAATCAGCTATAGACTATACAGGTTGTTCCATATTTGTGTGACTGATTGAGACAAAGTTACCTATACGAGATTCTTTTAGTTCAAATTGTAATGGAATAATAGCGTTGGAGATAGAGACCCGCATGGACAGGCAAATCTAACCAGAGAAGTATCACACTGTCCCAAAATATTGGCAAAAAGTAGTAAGATGTTTATAAATAAAATAAATATACACGGACATTTTCACACAACGTCCTCTGGTCCCAAACTAAGCTTAATGCTTGTGCTATGGGTACCAGATTACGGATATAATACATGTATATATTACATATATTTATTGTTGTTGGAGTAGAATAATACTTTCTACATTTGATAGTCCCAATTTTTGAGAATGGCTATAGACTATTTAACATGAAGATGTGACTCTTAAGATCTAAGAGCTTACAAAAAAATCTGAAATAAAATTAGATACTTATGTGCCATGATCACCTAATGGTATTGATGAGGAGTTCTGGCGAGTTCATCCGCCCGGCAAGAAGCAAGCATTACCAAAACAGTCGAACTGTGCTTGCCTAGGTTTAAAATAAAATTGATAGTTAAATAATTTCAAGATCAACCTGTGTTACCAAATCTATAGTTATTTTATTAATATCAACTGTATATTTATAGTTCTTATGTTAAACTTTTAACAAACTTAAATATACTTTAGTCCAGTGGTCACTGAACTATCATGCTACATGTCATTTCTGTACCAGGCAGTTCGCTGAACGCGAGGTGAACGTTTCCTCTGATGTTAAATGGCCAATCTGAATCAAGGTGACTGATGGAAGACATATATGTGTATCTGTGTTATTATTCTATTTGATCATATAACTAGTATTACACAGTGGCACCGCCGCTAAAAGCTATTTTTTAGCTTACATCTCAAGTTCGTGATATAGTAGCAGTATAATATATGTATACCGGTTTTAAGTCTAATCAAGAGCTATAAAACAAAAAAGTTTCATCAAAATCTGTGTAGTGGTTTTTGCGGAAAGCTTAATCAAACTCACAGATAAACAAACAAAGAGACAAACAGACCAAATTAAAAAAGAATGTTTTGTGTTCGTCGTACATCGTACGTACGCCTAAATGACCTAACACACATTTTTACTCAAATATCTTAAATGTACAGACGTGCTCTGTTACAGCTTTATAATAGTATAGACTATTGCTCCCCAGACATTTATTACGCATAATTTTTAAACACAGATTTTTGTAAAATAAATATTCACAGTTGCTCCCCTCATATTTATAAATATTCACAGTTGCCCCCCTCATATTTATGAATATTCACAGTTCCCCCCTCGTATTTATAAAACATTCACAGTTGCCCCCACCTCATATTTATAAATATTCACAGTTGTCCCCCCTCATATTTATAAATATTCACAGTTGCCCCCTCATATTTATAAATATTCACAGTTGCCCCCCCTCATATTTACTTGCTAAATTGTTTAGGTTCTCAGCTTTACTAACTTTAAGCAGATTTGTAGCGCAATTATAAGTGCTTATAACTTGTCTTACAAATAAATCGAATTCCACTACTTTTTTCAGAGATTAGTGCACGAAATACGTGTCAAATCAACCAAAAAAAGAAAAAAGAAATGTCAAGTAACTATTTTTCTTTATTATATAAGTATATTAAAACGTATTCCACACTTCCTTGACTTCCATATCTTCACAGTAAGAGACAAAGGCTATGCGAGGTAAGCATATTTTTCAGGCGGGCGGGTTCGTTCAGAAATCAATACCGTTCAATCAGACATTTGCACAAACAACATAATTGTTTTTGTTATTTAGACACATTTATCTATACATTACTACAAAATTAACACATTCAAGACATATCTAGAGACGGAAATTAGAGAAATAAAAACAAATTGCAGAATAAATATATTTACAATTTGACGCTTAAATTTAATCTGCCTTACTAATAAACGCTGTATAACCTTTGAATAGTTACACAGTGTTTTGTCTTTGTCACTAATATGACATTTTGACGTTGAAAGAACGGAATAAAACACATATTCGGAGGACACTGGCAGTAATTGCAAAAATTGCTTAAAACAACAGCAGATTGCCATAATTAAAGAAGTAAAGTAAAGTAACTGTTCCGAGCTTATACAATGTTTATTAGTAAGGAGGAATATTTATTTAGAAGTGGTATATAAACAACATACTCCTAACGAATATAGCGTTAAACATTTCATATTATTTTTTGGTTTTTAAACAACGTTATCTTCAATTTGTCTCTACGTCCGATGCGCTAAAATAACATTTTAATGCAGAAAGAAACATCTCCCGTCTGTACCAATTGCTTCAATAGTAGCTGCTATTTATGTAACTACTTTATCCGACTGAATCTTCCATTAACTTAATCCAAGATGGCTTTTGATGTAATAAATTATCAACTGTCGTTCTGAAAGTATAAACATTTTTATTTGCTCATTAAATAGTGTCTCAATATTGCTGCACCAAGCCAGCGTGGTGGACTTCCATGTCCAACAGTGAAATAGTTATCGGTTGAGAAAAATACAAAATAGTTTGATATGTACAATAACATTGATCTAAGTTTGAACCTGACTTATGTGGAGTCGCTCCAGCTTCGGGCAGACTATCACCCTAGCATAAACTAGTTCGAGAAGCTATCGTTCGTGGTCTACGAACGCCTGTCAAAGACAGGCGCTAGACCACTCCAAATCTGATAGAACTTCCAACAAGGCAGAAACGCCTGCCGAAGGAGAGAAATATATATAGCGTGCCCCTTGACATGGTAACTTTCGGGATACAAAGGCTCTTTAGGATATATCCAGCGCTCCACATTCATACAGCATGTTTCACGAAAGGAGTTGAGGAGTATTTTATTACAAAACAAGATAGTAGATAACTTCATAACATATACTTAATTTTTAAACTTTTACTTACAGAATATCAGATAATTAGAAAACTTTTTCTGCTTAGAAGAGATTACTGTGGATTACATATTAATTCAAAAATTTTGGCAGTCTAAAATTTATAAACGTGGTATTTTAAAGTTGTTTTTAGGGTTCTGTATCCGAAGGGTCAAAACGGGACCCTATTACTAAGACTTCGTTGTCTGTCTGTCTGTCCGTCCGACTGTCACCAGGCTGTATCTCAAGAACGGCGATAGCTAGACAGTTGAAATTTTCACAAATGATGTATTTCTGTTGCCGCTATAACAACAAATACTAAAAATAAATAAATAATAATATTTAAGGGGGGCTCCCATCCAATGTCTGTCTGTCCGTCCGTCTGTCACCAGGCTGTATTTCAAGAACGACGATATCTAGATAGTTGAAATTTTCACAAATGATGTATTTTTGTTGCCGCTATAACAACAAATACTAAAAACAAAAAAATAATAATATTAAGGGGGGCTCCCATACAACTAACGTGATTTTATAGCTCTGTTTTGCTCGCTATTGATAACGGCAATAGGTAGACGCTTGAAATGCTTACAGAATATTTAGTTATATATTAACTTTAAAAATAAATAATTAAATGTAAATAAAATTATTAAGTATTTAAGGTGCAACAAAGCATTTAAGTCTAAGTTAAAAACCACGAAATGAGTCATATTTTACTTGCATAATTTGGTAACAGCCAAACACCATGTTTACAAAGAGTTAAAATAGTTGTAATGTTGTTTACCTAGTCAATGGTACAGAACCCTTCGTGACCCTTCCCTTCGAGTCCGACTCGCACTTGGCCGGTTTTTTAAATAATACCCCATCCAGATATTGTAAGTAACGTGATGGGTTGCATTGGTGGTGGGCTTCATGGTGTCGCTATTCCATTCCGTTCTAAGAATTTATTAATCATACATAGATAGGTACAACACGCTAACTGATTTTATATCTTTTTAAATAAAGATGTTTAGAACAATAACTGAATAAAAAGTCTTATAATTTTAGTAAAAAATAATACGATAAACTTACATACACGAATCCTGAACATATCAAACTTGTGAAAATTAAAGAGCAAGTAACTTTAAGTTCAATATAGCGGGTGTACGCTTCAGCTTGTTCAGACTAATACTGAGCCTATACTACATTATAACTGCTTATTGAATACGCTATGAAGTGAGACTTTTTACTTTTGGATAAATTTGGCGTTGTTATGTAGTTCGATATAAATAAATTGATGTATCTCTTATTCTATAACATCCTCTTTATTTAGAATAACGAATTTTTGAATTCATTCTTGCATACATACCTATATATTGGGTTCAAAGATAATGAGGTAGATCCAAAAATAATGTTACACTTGCCGTATAATAGTCAGAGTAAACTCGAATAGATTTCTAACACACATTCACTACTGATGTCTAAGATAATTTTGTGGTTATTTTTACTATGAGTAGTTGACTTTTATACAATCAAAGCTTTTATATTAAGAAATATTGTTGAACTCCTGGCATGTGCCCTCAGCCTTACTTAAGCTGAGTGTTCATACTTTTTATTCAAGCAAGTTGATACTGAAATTACTCAAACAATTTAGCCGGCATCAAACGCCTTTGATCCCAGCAACTTTCTCGACACTTTACCGTCCAACTGTTTTGCACCTATGCTTTATGAAAAAATAAGCTTTTCAGCTGGCAATGCAGAGTTGTAAGCAGATGTATAATATGTTAAAGTTATGAAACATTCTTGGCTTGTTCTATGTGATTAATTTGGTTACCCATAATCTACTATATATCCATAAGTTATATTAAAATATATATATCAAATCTACACTTTAACAATCTTTTAAATTGTTTGGATGTTAAGTCGTGTTCTAGACCAATAGTTTTTCGAAAAAACAGGAAGTTTAATGCACTTTATAATGCACTTGTAAATGTAATTTTCTGAATATGAAATTTTTGGAAGGCCAGTTCACCAAATTAAGTACATTTTAACAGCCCTTGAATTTTCATCGGATATAAAATTAAATAGTTTTTAGAACTTCAAAAAAAATTATTTTAGGCAACATTTCTTTGTATGATTATTATGATATGGTATTAAATTTGAAACTATTTCTTACCAACCACTACTTCGTCAAAATAATCAATTTTAGTATCAATAAATTAATACAAAATGCGGTTCTGAATATCTAATTGTGACTTTCAACTTAGCTGCTAATTGGGCCTATTGATTTTTAAATAGTTTATTTTATCACTCAGAGACGTATCGTACCCGAGTGGATTAGCGCATACGAATAAGACACTACGGCACATTAATGATTTCGAAGCAAAAATTGCTACCACCCAGGAATCATCCAACTCGGTCCGTGTGGTGACGGACTAAGAATTCAAGTGTCACCACCCCATACATTTCCACGGGTGTCGTATGAGGAGACTAAGGGAAGTAAGCAATTATCATCCATTGCATGACTGGTGGTAGGGCTGGGTACCAAGTGGGAGTACTCACTTGGTATCGGGCCCGAGCGGGTTGGTACCACCATCTCCCGTGTGACCGGCCATGAAGCACATCGTTGTGTTTTGGCTGTAGCAGGAGATAGCCGTTTATTGTGAAATGAGTTGGTGAGCAGCGGCTTGACAATACTCTCGGTATAGTCGAGTCCATGGGCGACGGTTACCATTTACCATCAGATCGACAGCGGCTCGTCTGCTACATGCAATAAAAAAAAACTTTTCTGGGTTTTGAATTACAAGTTCACTATATTTCAGGTTGACTAAATGAGTGATTATGGCCTGAAAGCGTAACAAACAAACAAACAAACGAAGGCTAGTTTTTAGGTTATATCTCAGGTTCCCGATATAGTAGCGGGATAAAACGTATACCAGTTTTTAAGTCTAATTGTGAACTATCGAATAAAAAAAAGTTGCATCAAAATCCGTTCAGTAGTTTTTGCGTGATGCGTGAACAAACGAACAGATATACAGATAAAAAAAACAAAGGATCACGCCTGTATTCCCCGAAGGGGTAGGCAGAGGTGTATTACACACCCACGACTCGCCAGCTATGTTTAAGTCCCACGTAATAGGGGGCGAGCCTATTGACGTCTACCGGGCACATTTCCAAACTCCGGGCTGCTACTGAGAATTTTTCTTTTTAGGAAAAAGCTCAATAACATTACACGACCCGGGGATCGAACTCGAGACCTCATGATTAGCAGTCGCATACACTACCGCTTCACCACCGAGGCAGTTAAAAGATTAGTTTAAACAGATAAAAAATCTAAAAAAAATCGTTTTGTGTTTAGACACGCCTATATAGCCTATAATTACCGTTATTTTTTCTCATATATCTTAAATGTACAGACATAGCTCTGTTACAGCTTTATAATAGTATAGATAGATAGATAAGGATATCGTACTCGTATATTGTATAAGCTTGAAAATCCAGACTTCCAGTACGTTCGCTAATGATAATACTGTTCTTAAAACCTTCTATTAGATAATTATGAACTTCCACGAAGTATGCAGCTTTATACTGTTGATAATTTTGTGCAGCAACTAGTTTTCAGTATACAAGTACACACGGCGTTATTAACATACAATGGGAGGCACAAAATGAATACGAACTGCATAGGCACTAGGTTCTATTAAAATTTGTCTCGTTTAGTGTATGGTAATCGGTAAAACGAATTGTGAATGATTAAATGAGTTATCTGTCGATGCGCATATTGAGTTGTTGAGGTTCCGTACATAAATTAAATTAATACAAGCTATGTTTCTTTCAACTCTATGCATAAATGGTGGGTATCTACTTTCTTCGTAACTACAGAAGCATGACTCAAACAAGAATAGAATCATACTTAAGTCTCTTTAAGAACTGACTAGGATGGATCAACAAGTGACGGTAGGACTGCATCAGGTACCATTGGAGTAATAATATAGTTCCAGTGGCCCGCCAACATAGGCAGAGAGATGGCACATGGTGGGTTTATTTAGTGGGAGGGACACTACCCTGTTCGTTGCCTCGAAGGAAGGGGTGTGCGGTTAGATAAATTTTTTCCTGACTTAACAAAAAAAACGACTGCATAAGGTCGTTTATTACTGCTGTTTTTAAGAGCACGCAACCCCCTACTAACTGCAGCTATGAATATATTATTTTGATTATTATATTTATTCTTATTTTCCTAAAATCTTTTAGATCGTAATGTATCTAAAATCTCTAGTAATATTTCTATTCTTGAAGTGGTATTACCTGTTCTTACATGTTTTTTCAATTTTTCTATGTCGTCGTGTGTTTTCCCTACCTCATGGAAACGTGCTCATATAATTCCTATTTCTAAAATTTCTAATCCTACTATGCCTTTGCACTTCCGTTCTATTTCTATACTTCCTTTTCTATCAAAAGTCCTCGAGCATATTGTTCACCGACAACTCTCCACCTTTCTAAATGAGTATAACCTTCTTAGCTCATTCCAGTCCGGTTTTCGCCCTGGGCATAGCACTGTTACAGCTCTCATCAAAGTTACGGATGATATACGTTGGGCTATGGAGAATAAACTCCTAACAATTCTTGTATTGTTGGACTTTAGCAGTACTTTTAATTCTGTGGATTTTGACATACTGCTGGTGATACTGAAATCACTTAACGTCTCTCCGTTGGCTATTTCCTGGTTTAACTCCTATCTCCGAGGGCGATCACAATGTGTGCAATTTGATGATGCCTTTTCCGATTGGAGTAACGTCAATGTCGGCGTACCTCAAGGGGGCGTACTCTCGCCTCTACTTTTTTCTATCTTCATAAATTCTGTCTCAATGCATATCTCTTCTAACTTTCATCTCTACGCTGACGATCTGCAATTATACTTGCATTTCAAGGAAGCCAACATTAATTCAGCACTGGCTGCTATTAATAATGATTTGGATAGCATTAGTAAGTGGGCCAAATGTCATGGTTTGCTTTTAAATCCTGATAAATCCCAGGCCATAAACATAGGTAGTCAATATTTTCGCAATAAGCTATAAGTTTCTTCATTAAGTCCCATTTCACTTTCTGGGACATCGATCCCATTCTCTGACACAGTTGCAAAGCAGTGAGAATCTTGGAGTCCTCTTTGATACCACCTTATCCTGGAGTAAACATATTAAGGAGGTCATCAAGAAGGTTCACTACACCTTTCACTCCTTGGAATGTCTTCAGAATTTCCTGCCTTTGAAAACTAAAATCACCCTTGCCCAGACTCTCATTCAACCTATTATTGAATATGCAGATGCTTGCTATGTAGATGCTACTGAGGAGCTTTTAAATAAGCTTGAGAGGCAAAATGTATGTATACGTTTTGTATATAATCTCAGAAAGTACGACCACGTTTCACTGTTTCGAAATGAGCTCCAGTGGCTCCCAATAAGACTTCGTAGAAATTCTAGATTATTATGCGTATTTATATTACATCCTGCATAATCAGGCTGCACCATCTTATCTCAGGGAGCGGTTCTCTTTTGTCCGTACCAATGATGCACCCTGTAGCACCAATCTTCGTACCATGCTAAAAGTTCCATCTCATAAAACATACTCTTTTACTGTGCATGCAGTAAGACTATGGAATTCACTTCCAGCGGATATCAGGGATTCTCCCACTTCCGTATCATTCAAGCGCAGGGTTCGTCAATACTACCTGTCTACTGTTGCCTAATAAATCATGTGCGTTCGTGATGGTATATATACATAATATTATTATATTGTGGGTATTTAATATAATTTATGTATCTAGTATATATGTAGTTATGTATTTGTGTACATGTATGTATATATGTAAGTATAGGTATGTATGTATATATAAATAATGGATACATCTTATATGTGTAAGTATATGATTATTATTATATAATAATGTCTAAATTTAAATATTTATCTCGATAAAATTATAGTGTGTGTATGTTAATATCCCCCTACACACAATTTACTTCATTTAGTACAAACTTTCCTCTCGCGGGTCTGCTGGAAGAGATTTCTTAAGAAATAAGCAGCACCTTTGTACAAATATTTATAAATATTTTAGTTTATATGTGTTACTATGTGTGTGTACATAAATAAATAAAAAAAATTTAATACATATATCAACCTTGTTTTTTTTCTAAGGCATGTGTAAGAATAAAACAGCTTGAATTTGTTTATATTTATGTATTGTGATACTCCTGTTGTTCTTCTAAGTGTAGTAGTCTGTATTTTAACAATTACATGCTCAGCTACTTTAAAGAACAGATTATTTGTGAATGTGGAAAAAGAGAAGTTTAGTTGTAGCAAGATTCGAACCTGCGTCCCTTCCAGTTTACCACATTCACAAATAATTTGTTCTTTATATTACTATTAGTATTTCTAAGTATTATACAGTTAAAATTGTATAATAATTTTGATATGCCCAAGGAACCCAAATAATTTGCAAATCTTGTTAAATTAGAATTCAGGCGAAGATATTGGTAATTCTTTTTCACGCCTAGTTCCTGGAATTCAGTGTGCTTTGAATTTAGTGGACAGATATAATGTAAATTAAGAGCACGCCAATAAAATATAATTCCATGTGTTCTAGGAAGCAATCTGTTTTGTACAAAAACTGTGACAGACGAGTTTACTTATTGATTGTGAGCTTTTCCTTCCAACTTCATCCCCGTTGAATTACATTGTTCATTATCTCAGAGGACAAAATAGGTTTTGAAAAGTATTTTCTGAATATCCGTTCTTAATGGGTGTCTAGTTTAACTACGCTAAATTGTAAGTTAAGCGAATGAGTGATTACTTATATGTACAGTACACTAGTGGTACAGCCTTACGTATCTCAACATGAATGGGCCGGCTCGATCGGGGAAGCACCACGCTCTCATAAAAGATCAGCGTGTAACAACGGTTCTTACCTTTGTGTTTCGTATGGTGAGTGAGAACGCCGGAGGCCCAAGCCCCCTAACCATTTTCTCCTTGTTATACTTCCTATCCTCTCCTTATTATCCTTCCCGTCCACCACCTAACCTTTTCCTAGAGGCCTATGTCCAGCAGTGGACATTGAAAGGCTGATGGATGGATAGAGTGATGTTTCTGGTGTTGCTAGCGTCTATAAGCTGCTGTAACCGCTTACCATAAGGTGGTCCGTACGCTTGTCTGACACCCATGTAGTATAAAAAAATATATATATTATTATATCTTTAAAATTTCATGTCACGTTCTTTGTCCACGATGACATATTTGAACTGCACAGAATTTGAAGTTGCTGGAATCGTCTGGGCAGCTACCACCGTTTGTCCGAAAAAAACATCACAAGTTTTAACAATCTTCAAATATTTACTATGTACTGGTAAAAGGCTGCTTTCACTCCCAAAGTGTGTGAGGTCTATCTCCAATAGGTAGTATTGTGTGAAGTGACCTTCACGGTTCTGCTTCAACACTATCTCCCTTACTAATAAACATTTTATAAGCTCCGAATAGTTATTCAATATTTTGTTCCGTTCATTCAACGTCAAACTGTCATGTTAGTGACAAAGACAAAACACTGAATAACTATTCAGAGGTTTATTTAGTAAGGCAGTAAAACATTAATACTTAACCACGTAACTACAATGATAGTTTCTTCAACTGTAGATATATTATTTTACGGTAAAAGCAAATGGATTTTCATCAGTTCTAGGCTTATTTAACTGTAAAATGTATACAAAATTCATCTGAGCTTCACATTTGAACGAGACAGTTCCCGTAAATTTCCCAGGAGTGGTTGTGTCGCGGACTATAAAGAAATATCACTTTGAGTGCGTTTCGCGGCGCTCCTTTTAAAACTACGACAAAATAATTTTGATACTTTAACGATTTCTAAGATAATATAAATTCATTTCTGATGAGAATGCTTGTTATAATGTATCGTAAAATCTATAGCATTCGGCATTTGGCACCGGGTATATTCGGGAATTTAGATTATTTGTTATTAAATACCATCTGGTATCTACTTATTCACCTAATTTTTGATACCAGTACTCAGTTATTGATATGTATCCTGTCTGAATCTCTAGGTAGAATAGGTAAGCTCTTTTACTAAGAAGCTGAAGCGTTTTTTAACAGATAATCAGCCACTTGCACATTAGACTAAGTATTTTTTCTTTTTTCATAGCTTACGGCGGCAGGGCAGACGAGCCACGGCCTGATAGTAAGCGGTAACTGCCTCTCATGGACTCAATTACAATAAGAATACTGTCACTGTGCTCACTATTTCATTTAGCAGATGTGAAATAAAAGAATGAACGGCTATCTCCCGCTACAACTAAAACACACCGCGGTGCTTCATGGCCTTGAATGTATTTACGTACACAAGTAAACATCAACAACAGTAAATCTCCTATAATTTAAAGTATAGGAAAGATGATAAATTTAGTAATCTACATTCTATCAATCTTATGCACAGTAAATACAGTTATAAATCAGCTAACACATTTAAAACGCCAGTTGTAAACAAATATGGCGATTGCTTCGCCAGTTACAACTTATAATGGCACGTTTTTGTTTGGATAAATAAAGTTTTGGCTCGATGCCTACACGTGTATGCTTCTACCGTTTTCGGGCTCACGTTACAAAACAAGATTCGTTTTCGGTTTACTAGGAATACTGGTGATTGTTTTATTTTGATTGGAAATAACGAGCTTTTGCGGTTACTGGGTATTGCTAGCCGGTATCAAATACGATATGGCAGTTATTTTTACGTATTCGAATACAGTGCAAGTAATTAAAAAGTATCAAAAATGTTGTAATCATTTAGTTTTAGATCTAAAAAATGCTATAAATATTATTAAAACTTTGTGATGATATAAAACTATCGTAAGGTTCATCCATTTTTAAATTAATGTAAGTAACATATTTAGAAATATTTATATATATTTTTAGCATTTGACATGCTTAGCTATGTACATTAAACACAAAGTGCAAAAAAGTGAAATCGAAAATAACAGTCACGAGCAGGATTTGAACCTGCATTTCCTGGATACCGTCCAGATGCGTCGCCCAGGACGTTAAGTATGAATGCGTTATCGAAATTAGCAGTCGAGAGCAGTTGTCACGATGGCTGAATTGGCAAAGCATCTCAAATCTCTCATCAAAGTGGTATGCTTGTTAGTTAGTGGTATAAATATTCACGGACATTTTCACACAATGTCGTCTGGTCCCAAACTAAGCTTAACGATTGTGCTATGGGTACCAGAATACGGATATAATACATAGAAAACACCTAGACGTAGTACAAATATCTGTGTTCATCACACAAATACTTGTCCTGAGTGGGAATCGAACCCACGACCTCGTTTACGGAAGTTGGTTACACTACCGACTACGCCACGAGAACCGTCATAATATGTATATATATATATACATATATATATATATACTAGCCTTTGCCAGCGGCTTCGCCGCAGCCAAAAGCTAGTTTTTCGGTTATATCTCAGGTTCCCGATATAGTAGCGGGATAAAATGTCTACCAGTTTTTAAGTCAAATCAAGGCCTTTCCAATAAAAAAAGTTTCATAAAAATCCATCTAGTAGTTCTTTTAAATAAAGTCTAAAAAAGATCTAGTTTAAATAATTTTCTAGTTTTTTGGTTATATCTCAGGTTCCCGATATAGTAGCGGGATAAAATGTATACCAGTTTTTAAGCCTAATCAAGGTCTTTCAAATAAAAAAGTTAAAAGTTGCATCAAAATCCGTCCAGTAGTTTTTGCGTGATTCGCGAACAAACAAACTGACAAACAGATAAACAGACAAACAGACAAAAATCTAAAAAAAAATTGTTTTGTGTTTAGACACGCCTATATAGCCTATTAAAGTCATTTTTTCTCAAATATCTTAAATGTACAGACACAGCTCTGTTCATCCATCCATCCATCAGCCTTTTAAAGTCCACTGCTGGACATAGGCCTCCCCAAGAATGGGGGACTGTGCCGTAATTGCCACGCTTGACAGGCGGGTTGGCGATCGCAGTGGATGTTGTTAATACTCGAAGGAGTGCTGCTGCCCACCCCCTCGGTATTCCCTCAGTCGGCTCTTACGACTCCCATGGGTGGAGAAGGGTGGGACAATTCTAAAGCCGACAGCTCTGTTACAGTTTTATAATAGTATAGATATATATTTATGTATATAACAAGTATCAAGTATGTTTGTGTTATGTATTTTAGAAAAAATCCATTTCAGCTCAACCAAGATACGCTCTAAATAGGATTTGGTGCTTGAAAATTCTGGAAAAGGAGCAAAATATACGTCAGAGTGAGATGAAACTCACTAAGTAAATGTATTAGATATACAAATAATGCGGCGTACGATATTACGATACTAAATAAATTGTTTTTAACACTAGATTTCCAAGTCCTAGTTGTATTTAGCATATTCCTAGCCTTATTCAGAAGTTTTTTAAGATTGGCTTCGGTGTTAAATAGTAGTTGATCACCATTTGACGGAGCAACGGCTTTTGTACAGCAACAACGGGCAATCAAATCGGAGTCAGATTTTTATTCACGAACCTATAACGAGTGATGCTGCCTGACTGACCATTGCTCAAAGTGTAAATTTTGCTCCCCTTTGTGATACCAGACGAGAGAAAGCTTAACCTTGCCGGTTCAGGGTCACTGTTCTCATTGTTATATTAATATTAATATGAATCGATAATTTGAAAAAAAGAAATAGGAAGTTCAGAGAAAGTATAATAAGGTAGGGTAGGAAGGGTATTTGGGCCTACTGAGGGAGGTACTTCCCCGACTGAGCCGGCCCATTCATGCTGGGATAAACAAGTCTCTACTACTATTGGCCACTGTTTTTTTATTGCACGCCTCATAAGCGAAGCGTTGAGGTGGGTATTACTCTCGCTTCACAAAGAACAACTGAATTTTGAAACTTAAAATGTCTCTATTTATCATATATTGCACTTGTAAAATAATACACACACATATCAAGAAAAAACACTATTTTTAACACTCATGATATTTTTGATGCCATTTTTGTTATTTAAACTAGTTAAAAAACTGTTTAACTGTTAGTAATTCGTGGTGCTACCACGAACGAGATATCATTCGGTACATCTTCAGATACAGAGCACCTATATCATACTTTACTCAAGTAGCATTTAGAGTAAAATTAACCGCTATAAAAATACAGTTTACGGCTTTCGCGCCAGTACAGTTTAAAAGGGCAGATAAAACTAAAGCGTCCGACTTTGCCTCCATTAATAAGAAGTTTCCACAAAGCAAAACTTCGGCAATATTGCAATAGTCTAAGCCAGCGGCTCTCAAACTTTTATCGCAATGGAGCAGTACAATAATATAAAACTTGCTTTTGTGTACTGTTCATTAACCATCACACTTACCATTATGATAATAGGAAATTGTGCTGCTACTCATTGAATTATTTATTTTCTTAATGTTGATTTGTTTTCGATATGGCTAATCTTAATGCGGAGTCCATAGAAGCTATACATAGCCCTAGGATACCACAATGCACCACTGAAGTAATGTAACATAGTTTCAGTGGCCCGCCAATAAAGGTGGAGAGCCGGCGGGTTTATTTAGTGGGTGAGGGCCCCACACTACCCTGTTTGTTGCCCCGAACGACGGGATGTACCGTTAGATACCTAAATTTTTTCCCGCCTAAACAAAAAAAAAGGTACCGCGATGCACACTTTGAGAATGACTGATCTAAAGGAACCTTCATTCACATCAAGCCGCGGAACTTAGTCCTTTTTTCCGTAGCCAAGAATCGTCGGTGTAATGCCATGTTTTGCATGTATTTAAACAGAGCACTTTGCATTCGGAAGTGAGCGTTTAATTCTAGTACGCCTTTGTCGTTCGGAAGAAATTAAAAAACTTGATAGTCATACTTTTTTCTTTTGTTGTAGCGAGGCTATTGTTTTTTTTTGCTACTATGGAAGCTTGAGTTGAGAATTTTGACTGCCTACATGTATAAAGGAGATTTTCATAATAGTTATTATTTCACCATGAATGAGCTGACTGAGGATATATTACTATCTCTAGTGCTTACTAAATACCCACAGATGGCAGAGTGGTGGGACAACGTGAACAAATAGTTCTTCTGAGTCAGGGTGTACTTTGTGGCCGTAACATTGTATGTTTGTAAAGTCCCTGGTGTTACAAGGATTATACTTTAGTGCAGTGCTATCTCTTATACGCAATATAATGTCGTAATAAATACGTATTTGAGTGCGTGATTGTGAATTTTCTCAAATTTACACATTAATGGTGCAGAATAAAAATTATAGTCCTAGAACCTATTTAAAAAAGCTATTTATTAAAGTAAAACCTATTTGATCTATATTTTTTAGCATTTGACATGCTCCGCTACTTTTTAAGTACAAATTATTTGTGAATAAGGAAAAAGAGATTTTTAGTACGAGAGGGAATCGAACCCGCGTCTTTTCCAATCCGGGGAAGTGCTCTAAGCCACTGAGCTATCGTACTGACCTGTTCTTTTATCCCAATTTCCTTATCACATTTGTGTTTACGCCCAACGCCATCTATCGGAATGCATTTACATGCATTAATCCAATATAGTAAGTTTAATTTTGCAATTAAAATTCTTACTATTTGATGGCGCGAATTTTTAACATTTTTGATCTATATTTTTTAGCATTTGACATGCTCAGCTACTTTTAAAGTACATATTTATTAGTGAATGAGGAAAAAGAGATTTTTAGTACGGGAATTGAAGCCGCGTCCCTTCCAATCCAGGGAAGTGCTCTAAGCCTACCTCTTAGCTACCGTACCGTAGCTGAGCATTGTTAAATGCTAAAAAATAGAAATAAAAACTACTTACTTTATATACTCCTTTCTAAGTTACTATTACTAATGCTAGATACTCAATTATTATACATTTTTTTTAACAAAAAATACTCTCACGCTTGGTCTTTTTGAAAACTCTGGCTTGATTTAGATTGGAAAACTTCACAAGCCATCGAGGACTTTCAAATCTAAAAGTTTCTACGATATTTAGATATTTTCATATATATATTTTTAGCATTTGACATGCTTAGCACTATACATTAAACACAAAGTGAAAAATGTGAAATCGAAAATCACAGTCATGAGCAGGATTTGAACCTGCATCTCTTGGATACCATCCAGATGCTTTGCCAATTCAGCCATCGTGACAATTGTTTCTACAATGTTAATCTTGTTGATACAATTATGTTTAGTGAAAAATGTGAAATCGAAAATAACAGTCACGAGCAGGATTTGAACCTGCATCTCCTGGATACCGTCCAGATGCTTTGCCAATTCAGCCATCGTGACAATTGTTTCTACAATGTTAATCTTGTTGATACAATTATGTTTATCTAATTTTAAATAATGATATATTATTAATATTATCCAATCCAATTATTATAAAATAAAACTATTACGGAATCCATCGCGTTTACTTATGTTTTTGCTATCCCCATGTAAAATATTCAAACGTCGCCTATCACAAAATCAAGTAAACGCGATAAATTCCGTAAAAATAAATAAATATCAGAAAGCTTTCATTTATTTTTCATTTCCAGTTAATTAGTTTTAACATTGACATCGAAGTATTTCATTATGTATTATTTTAAAATACATTATATAATACCTTTTTAATAATCCATCCATCCATCAGCGTTTCGACGTCCACTGCTGGACATAGGCCTCCCCAAATTATAGTGTATAGTGCCGTAATCGCCACGCTTGGCAGGCGGGTTGGTGATCGCAGTGGATGTTGTTAATACTCGAGGGAGTGCTGCTGCCCACTTCCCCCTGAATTCCCTCAGTCGGCTCTTACGACTCCCATGGGTGGTGAGGGGTGGGACAATTCTAAAGCCGGCCCCACACGGCCACCTTTTTTTTAATAAACAGTGTATAATAACGGTGTTATATTAATATATTTTTACATGAAGAATACTTTTGCTAAAGTTTTACGTGCAAATAATAATAAGATAAATTTAATAAAAGATCAACCCAAAATACGAACAAGGACATATAGATTACCCTCATACGTTGACTTACACATATATTACCCACCCCTAACTCTTTCTACCGTTTTCCCCGATTTCACAATTTTTCCGATCACGTTGTACGCCAATAGAGTACGTGTGTGAAGATGGGCGGGGTCTAAGGAACGTTATTGCGAATTCTTTTCTTTGATGTGAAATATTCCATTCATATGTATGCCTCCATCTGAATTTTTACTGTACCTAAACCCTTTGTGAGAATTTTATGAAGAATTCTCGATTATTGAGTGTATTTGGAGAATGTTATTTTGTAGTACGAGTATTTTAATTCGTTTGTCTGAAATATAGTAGTTTCTTTTGTAGTCTTCTTGGATCTTGGAAAGCTGAAGAATGTAAAGAATTATTTAATACTTATTAAATCGCGACGTATATTTTATATTACGTAGACACTAATAGGTAAATATAAATATACGTTTTCTTAGCTTATTTATATCTTAAATATATACAACACCAGTCTTTTAACACAGATTTGTTTTATGAAAAAAGCAGTCATTATAAAAAAATAAAGAAGGCTCACTTATAGCGAATTAAAAGGGAAGGTTTTTATCGATTTATCATAATCATCCATCCATCCATCCATCAGCCTTTCAACGTCCACTGCTGGACATAGGCCTCCCCAAGAGGACGCCACAACGAGCGGTCCTGTGCCGACCGCATCCAACGGCTCCTCGCAGCTTTGACCAGATAGTCGGTCCATCTGGTGGGGGGTCATTCTACGCTGCGCCGTTCGAAACGTGGTCGCCACTCGAGAACCTTTCTTCCCCAACGGTTGTCGGTTCGTCGAGCGATGTGCCCATTGCCACTTCAGCATGGCAACCCTTATTTAACATACACATACAACACAATACCAATAAAAAATAAGTACATGCCTAGTTTTGCTTATGTCATTATTCTACTACTTACTAACTTATCATCATGCCATCTTCCTTGCGGGATCGACAGAAAATAGAGTGCCAACCTGATATACCGTTATTATTATTTATTATAATAATAACCGTATAGCAAACAATATTATTATTATACGATGCTATCCATGACTGTATAGCATACTAGCCTTTGCCCGCGGCTCCGCTGCAGCTCAAAGCTAGTTTTTAGGCTATATCTCAGGTTCCCGATATAGTAGCGGGATACCAGTTTTTAGGTCTTATGTAACTTTTTTTATTTGATAGCTCTTGAGCTCAAGAGCTAGCAAATAAAAAAAGTTACATCAATATGCGTCAGTACATTTTGCGTGATGCGCGAACGAACAAACAAACAAACACATAAACAGACAAAATCTAAAAAATATAGTCTTTTGTTTAGACATATATTACCTATTTCACTAATTTATTCTCAAATATCTTCAATGCCGTAACATACAGCTCTGTTACGGCTTTATAATAGTTAAGATTATAATTGCTCAGACATTGTTTATTAATCTTAATAGTAGGTAAATGCATATATGAAAAACATAGAATCTGTATTTAATACGCAACACTTTTTACTTGTAAGTTTCAAAAACACTTTCACAGTTATATGCATTACTTATGAGAAATACTTTCTTTTACACAACATATACACAACTTATGAGAAATTCTTTCTTTGAGAGCACGCGCCGGCGAGCGCACTACGCAAAGTGATTTCGACGCGTGATATCCATTTTAGGGCTATGAAAAGTGCGTGTGACTATGTTTTATATATATAAATAAAGAGTATGTTAGAAACTGGTTTTAGTTTTGATACATAACCCATATTAAGACACGAAACTATAAACTGCTCTGACCTTATAGTCTTGTGTGTATATATTGACCCATTAAAATGGATGTCGGGTCTAGTACAAAATCCCCGAAAAAAGTGTCTCTAGTTAATAGACAGTCATACATACAAACTTCAACATTCTAATTTGCAACCTTGTACCATAATAGTGTTTTCTTTGCAATAATAATTGAATAGCTTTTGTAGCTTCTACCAACAGGCCGTGCCATAATTCACCTTATGCAGCTTCTAGTGAATATTGTGTTGATGATTTATTTTTACAAATATTCAGTATTTAAAACAAATTCCTTGTTTTTAAGCAAAATAATACTTGCTAATGATAAAACAATAGTCTACTGACTGAGAATATTCTTTTTCACTTTATTTTATTAGTTTTTAGTTGTTGTTTTCACAATACAGTACGCTATTGAATGTATAATCAAGTCGGTCGACCAAACAAAACTGGCGCGTGATTGTTTATCTTTTGGCGTTTTCTTGCTCTTTTGGTTCGGACGCTTTTGAGCGCGGATATTAGGTCAATTTGTTGGTAGGTCAATGCGTGTATTTGATATTTTAGCATGATCTTTTACCCTCCTGTCCTTAAGAAAGGTCGTTGAATAACAATTTTACTCTGATTTTTTTTTAAAGACTATTCCCTGCTCTAAGGTTTATACCTTAGAGCAGGGAGTAGTCTTTAAAAAAAACATATACGTACAACTTCACGGACACAAAGTACACCCAGACTCAAAACAACGATTTGTGGATCACACAAAGAGTTGTGCTGTGTGGGAATCGAACCCATAACACTCGGGCCGGAGGCCGATATCTAAACCTCCCCCGCCGTCTGTGCAGTAAAAAAAAGAATATTTCGCAGTGATTCTAAATTTATTTTTCAGGTAATTAAACTCGTGGCAATAAATTATTTTGATAGCAGATAATTTAAATGTCTGCCATCACATATGAGACAGGTAATAAATCGTTCCAATAAATATTTCGACAACGTTTTCTGAGATTTATTAATTCTGTGACTTTGTAATCGTATGTGTCAGTTACAATTTTGTCACCTGGGAATACAATATCATCTTCATTGTTTTTATAATGATAGAAACTGATTCATATATAACTTATTTATCAGTATAAAAAAAGTCACTGAATTGATTACCCATAATGTCTTTTTTCACAAAATATCACTACCTTTGTGGCCATATACTTACCGTCTTTCAACATTAGCTGTATATGTGACTCACAAGCAAAAATATTTGTTATTTAAAGTAATTTACGAGAGTTTTGGAGAAATTAGCAAGTTTGCCTGTTAGACTTTATGTCGCGTATTTGTCGCGTTAAGGTCGGAATTTAATACAAATTGATCCGTTTTTAGATTCTTATTAAAGTTTAAAGTTAATGTTGTACATAGCATACATATAATTGCTTGTATCGACTGATTGACGATCAACGCAGAGCCTAAACCGCTGGGGCTAGCTGCTATATGCTAGCTGATGCCTTGTTTGTTGTAGAGATCTGCTATGAAAGGATTTTTAAAAATTTCACCGCTATGAGGGTAAAATAAGGGATAAACGGTTGTATGAAACTTTGGCATATTCAAAGTAAGAAGTACGAAATTTCAAAGTCCCGTCCAAATTGGTCCAGCCGTTATGAATATTAGCCGAAACAAACAGTCAGACAAAAACTTTGAAATTTTTATATTGTTACTCTCATATGCTTTTAGTAAAAACTATTATTTAAACATCTGTTTGTAATGTTATTTCAAATTTATTTATTTGTATAAGTTAAGTTTTATATTGCATAAATTCATAGTTTGCATTACAAATAAGTTTACGCTCGATAGATGGCATTATGCAAGTTTTCCGATTGGAGCTATTGTTTCGTTATGCCGCTTATAATTATTATATGACGAGATAACATTAAACACACCGTAGGTTGTACGTAAGCGGGTTCCAATGGCCCGCCAATAAAGGCGGAGAGACGGCACACGGCGGGTTTCTTTAGTGGGTGCAGGCCCCACACTACCCTGGTCGTTGCCCCGAACGATAGGGTGTGAGGTTAGGAACATTTTTTCCCGCCATAACAAAAAAAAAAAAAAAAGAAAAGGTTGTACGTAAGCGACCATTGCAGGAATGTCACACGGTTTCAGTGGTCTGCCAATACAGGGCGAGTTTATTTAGTGACTTGCTTTTCACATGGAGATATTTACGAGTATGTTGCATGCTCCAGTATTAGACGCAGAAGGAAACACTGCAAACGTCGTTTACAAAGAGTTTACTTACTACAGTAATTAAACCTAAAATTTTGATGAATACTTATTGTTTAATTTCATTTACAGACAATATTTTTTAACAAAATCGTTCCTATTTCAATATTAATTTATTTGCGCAAGCGAAGCCGCGCGGAACAGCTAGTTTGGATATAAGGATGTGTGATAGCTTTCAATATTTTATCAGTGTTTTAGGACTATACCTACGTATAAATTCTGTAATAATATGACATGTACCTACTGACCAAAATCTGTAGTTTTCAGGCAGCTAAGAGATTTAGCTAAAATCACTCTGCCAAAACTATATAAGTAAAAAAAATACGAATAGTTCTCGTTAAACTGTCTGAATGAACTGAATATGTGAATATCACACACAAGCATAATATATTATCTAATACAGCTTTTGTCTTTAGCAGTATATTTACTTTCTAAGAGAAATTAAACACTTATTTGAACATTACTCAGTTTCTTACCATCAAAGTCCTTTTTACATACTATGCTCAGACCAAGAAAAAAAGATTGATGGATCATTACGGACATTCCAGTGACGCCATATAAAACCATGACAAACTAGTAATTACACGCGCTTTCGGAAACAAATACAAACAAAATCATACCAAAACGAAGTGACATAAACCACGAGTGTTACCAGGGTATGATTTAAAATTTCCCTAAATAATTTCGTACATGAATACGTGGTTAGTGCCATAATATTCCCTATATTATGATTTGCTGTAAACTTACTTTATACTTTTGCATCCATCCATCCATCAGCCTTTCAACTTCCACTGCTGGACATAGGCCTCCCCAAGAGAACGCCACAACGAGCGGTCCTGTGCCTGTGCAGATCGTCGGTCCATCTGGTGGGGGGCCATCCTACGCTGCGCCGTCCGATACGTGGTCGCCACTCGAGAAACTTTCTTCCCCAACGGTTGTCGGTTCGTCGAGCGATGTGGCCTGCCCATTACCACTTCAGCATGGCAACCCGGCGGGCTATGTCGGTCACTCTCGTTCTCCTACGGATCTCCGTATTACGGATTCGATCACGTAGAGAAATACCAAACATATACCGCTCCATGGCCCGCTGAGCGACTTTGAGCCTTGATACGAGGCCAACATTCAGAGACCAGGTCTCTGTTCCGTTTATACTTTTACTATTCCTATACGTTTCAAACATAAAACTTTTAAAAAGGTATCCAAAGTATTGGGAGCTTTTTCTCTCCGGTGACAACACTATTACGCACACATCTTTAAAAAAGTCGCTTCAGTTTTTAGTTGATAGTGCGGTGTCTTTATTTTGTTAGTCTGAGATACTATTCGATGGATGTCTAGTATGGAGACAAACCTAAATCTGTTATGTTAATATACATAGCAGTTTAAAGATTTTATGCTATGGTATTTGCCATTTGCTACAAATTATTTTTGGTCTTTAGGGGTGAAAGAATGCACCGTGTAATATAGTGATTTAGGGGAAATAATATAGATAGAACAATTATATTTGAAGTTATACGTCTAGTAGGACTTCCGGCGAGGTTGCGTTAAACGTTTAACGCTACCATGGAGGTGTTTTAATCAGACACCTAAACTCTTAACATCGACTTATAAGAAATTTAAAAATTTTACTAACGCCATCTAGTGACATTAGACATAATTACTTTATCGAACAAGGTATTTTAAAACATAACTGTGACAAGTTTTGCAGTTACGAATTTAATAATTACTTTATTTATTAATGATGCCAAAGAAGTATAACTTCTCACGCGCGTACATAAGTACACGCAAGTTTTTTTTTTGGGAATATTGTAGAGAAATGAGAAGTATAAATAGATATTGAAAAGTAAATAATTGAGGGCAGAAGGGTTTTCTATCTATTATATGTATTTACAAAAAAAAAGTAATATATGTATTATATCCGTAATCTGGTACCAACAGCACAAGCTTTAAGCTTACTTTGGGACCAGAGGAAATTGTCTGAAATATTAAGTTTAATTAGGTGAAGGCTTCAACCAGTCAAGCTCGGTGGAGTTTTAGTATCAACATTCATGTACGGAATTAGAAGGTGGGTATGGCAGAAACAGAATGAAAATAGAATGAATGCAGCGATGATAGCTTTAAGAAGTAGGTGTAATCGTGAAAGACACATATTCTAGGAACAGTACTGAGAGAATGGTGTAGCGATAAAGAAAATATAGTAACAAGATTTTAGAAAGGAATGTTAAGATGGTTTGGGCACACAAAGAAGATAGATGAAAGGAGATTAACGAAAAAAATCTACTTACATGGCGAGTATGAATGGTGAAGACACTCCAACATTCTCCGACAAAATCGAAGAAGCCAGGTTAATAGTACCCTTTATTTTGTGAAGGAAACAATGTACCCAACCGCACCCACATCACGTCGTTTGGGGCAACGAACAGGGTAGTATAGGGCCCTCACCCACTGAATAAATCCGCCGTTACTGGCGGACTACTGGAACTGTGTGATATTACTTTGGTGATGTTAAAAATATCCTAAACCGACGGGTATGCATGAAGGATTTAATGATAATATGCGAGACAAGCAAGGATCGCAGTATATGGAAATCTGCCTACCCCACTGATTTTCCCAGTGGCGTGAGTTTATGTGGTTATAGTATAGTATGTTATTTCATTACAGCCATTTTTAAAGTTCAATGACAGCCAGGGATTCCAAAGCGAGTCGTTTGGATCTTGGCATCCAAACGACTATTGTGTATGTTGGAAAAGAATTTTAATTGCTTCTATTTAGAGAAATGGTGCATTAATGAAAGTTCGCGATGAATTTAGCAATAGCAAGCATTATTCGTACAAATTTCTACATTTACTGAGTATCGCGATCTACGACCAGTGTATTACCCAGCGAGACTTAAAGAACACTGACTGGTCCCTAAATTTTGGCATCTTAACAAAACTCAAAGCAGCCGTATGCCATGGAGCCGGCTTTACTCGGGATCAGATTAAGTAATCGAATGCTTAATACGGAAATTCAAAGCAGAATTACAGTGACCGACATATCTCGCCGGGCCAGTTGGCTACACTAAGTAGCAATGGGTAGGCCACATCACATACAGATAAACTGACAATCATACAATGCAGTGCAGCAGGTGGATGCGCCCACTCATTGTGGAGCTCTGTTGAGGAGGCCTAAGCAGTGGACATCAACCGCTGAAGAATGAATGAATTTATATATCTACGGGAGACGTTATGTTACAAATGTGTGATTTAGATTTTTGCTATTAACAATTCTTTTTTGTATTGTATACTGCTTGCCGTGTGGGGCCGGCTTTAGAATTGTCCCACCCCTCTCCACCAATGGGACTCGTAAAAGCCGACTGAGGGAATACCGGGGGAGTGGACAGCGGCACTCCTTCGAGTATTAACAACATCCACTACGATCGCCAACCCGCCTGCCAAGCGTGGCGATTTCGGCACTATCCCCCATTCTTGGGGAGGCCTATGTCCAGCAGTGGACGTTAAAAGGCTGATGGATGGATGGATGGATACTGCTAACATTGTCACAAAAAATTCTTACGGGGTCAACATTGCAAATAAGACTTGGAACGTACAAAATTTTAAGGATGCCTCAATTTATGGTAAATTTGATAAAATACATATAGAACTGTACAAAAATTACCTTTCAGTGATATCCTAGTAGCAAGACAGAGGTCTAGCAATACTCTCCGTATTGCTAGAGTTTCTATACATATATAGTTTCGTTCCTTGAATGAGCTCAAGATTTAGCAAGGCTTCTGACTTTTCGAAATCAAAGCGTATAAGGACAAATGGTTATTGACCATTAGGCCCAACACTATCATGTTCGTTGCTCCGAACGACGGAGCGTGCGGTTAGGAAAATTTTATCCCGCGTTAACAAAAAAAAACGGATCATCTTAACTTACATCAGTTGGTACCAACTAGTAATTACCGACAAAAAACAGTTTGGACGTTTTACAGTTAGAAGAATGAATACTCTTTTGTCAAATATCATAAAAAAAACTGCACTATTAGTACAGTTGAATATCTAAGATATTATTACATACTATATTTTTATTGCAAGCCGTCCTCTTAAAGCTTGTAACCAAAATTTCCTGTCCTGTAACTTTAAGACTTTGTTAAAAGTGATACTTATCTTGAAGTCGATAAATATGTTAACAAATAAAGTCTTGTGTAAATTGAAATTTCATGCTTCTTTCCTTTTAGCAACCTCCAATTTTATTGTATCGAATCGATTCGAATCCTTTTTCTTCAAATTCCATAAGAAGTTCAGAATTTTGAGGATTTTATCTGACTTATTCTATCGAAATGATGTTTTGTTTGTATATTTTCATGACATATAGAATAATTAAATACTTTTTGTTAGTTTGTTATTTTATTGTGTGAAAAAAAAAGAGAATTAATTTACATAACAGGGAGACTTAGGGAATATGTATAGATGGGAGTTTTTAGCAACGATATGTAGCATTATTATGTTTGGGCAGAATAAACATTGTTATTAAAGTAAATATAGATGAGGGTAAGATACTGACCTGAGAATTATAAGCTTTATATAGACATCAAGCTCAAAGCGTCGATCGCTGCAGAAAATGGCGTAGACAATTATGACGAGGAATTGTTCTTGAAGGTTCCACAGAAAGTTAAATATTAAAGGTTAAGGACTCATTAAGCAGTAACATCTGATGCTTGTCCACGTCGGTGCTCTGTGACACCGAAGGGATTATTGCTTTATAAATATTTCTTCTCGTATCATATTATTTAATCCGTTATAGGTACTGATAATGTAGGTATACTGCTAAATGAATTTTAATTAACAAATTCTCTGGAAAAGATAAATGTGATAAAGAGATTGGGGTGGCTGAAAGGTCAGTGCGGTAGCTCAGTAGCTTAGAGCACTTCCCCGGATTGGAAGGGAAGCGGGTTCGATTCGCGCTTCCACTAAAGTTCTCTTTTTCCTCATTCACAAATAATTTGTTTTGTTTTTGTTAGAATGGAAAACCTTGTCGTTTGGGGCAACGAACAGGGAAGTGTGGGAACTCGCCAATGTGCCATATCTCTGCTTTACCTTGGTACTCCGTTAGACTATAGTCTAGAGGATTAGAATAGATTGGTACCATTTTGTATTCTACTCGTTGGAACTAATCGTAAAGAGGTGTATTTTACACAACTTTTTAAAAGCTTCTGCTTTACTGAAAAATGGTGAGATTTTGTCCTTTTAGATAATTTTCAATATCACATTTAAAAACCATTCCTATTTACACAAATACAGTATACAATTAAACATTATTCATGAGTCACCGAGCCCATTTTCCATAAACACCACCCGTTCGGCTTGTATTAGACATAACGATTTGCGTATAGCCGTCTATTTGTACTCTGGAGAAATTTAAGGTGACAGGTAAGGTTAGCAAATTGGATTAAACATTCTTTTATAGTTTTGTTGGATATTTTATCATTTCTAAGTGGATTCTCCAGCATTTATCCCTTACTTTAAGATTGGTAAATCATGAGAAAGCTCTGGTCTTGTTAACCTCTATAGGCTAATGGTAAGCGGTTATGGTAATTGCTTACCATCAGTTGAGCATTCGTACAAACTAAGTTTCACCTGTCAGAAGACAACTTGCTTTTAAAGACACTTTTCAACACAATTATGTATGAGTGAGTTAAACAGCCATGGTTTATGGCTAATTTTGGTCACTAACCAAACCCACAAAACTTGGATTGTTTGTTTATGTAGGTAATCCGTGTGGTAATGGACTAAGAATGCAAGTGTCACCACCCCATCATTTCCCGCGGGTTTCGTACAAGGCGACTAAGGGAAGTAAGCAAATATCACCCATTGCATTAATGGTGGTAGGGCTGGGTACTAAGTGAGAGTACTCACTTGCTATCGGACCTGAACGAGTCGGTACCACCGTATCCTGTGACAGGTCATGAAGCACGTGAGTGTGTTTTGGCTGTAGCAGAAGATAGTCGTTTATGCTGTCATTTCATATCTTAGAAATGAACTGGTGCGCAGAGGCTTGAGAATACTCTCGGTATAGTTCAGTTCATGAGCGACGGTTACCACTTACCATCAAGTTGGCCGTGGCTCGTCTGCCATCATTAGCAGTAAAACAAATCTCTTCAAATACAGACTCGTTCAAGAGTATTATCAATTGTAGCGTAGCCAATTTTGTATACTTTGTTTATATCCAAAAATTAACAGTAAGAGTAATGATTTTGCTGACTGTATCCCTAAGAGCACCGAAAGCAATGGTTTAAGCTTCACCGTGAGTGTGTTTGACCGTTCGTACAATATGTATTTGCGACTGCCGCATTCCGCCACTGAGCAAATATCGTAAGTAGGCTTTCCGTCTTTCATTACACAACCACCTTTTTTGCTAGCCGTACACGCATCGTTGACAAGTGGATAAGCGAAGATGTAGATGTGAAGTACCATTGTGTTCCGTGGATTTTAGTGTGGGTAGCACTTGTAATGTACTACTATTTTTGTCTGAATTATTTGTACTATATCTCATAAGTTTAATGGTTTTGTATAGAACACTTTGATGTTGGATTTTATATGCTAAAATTTGAATTTTTTAAATCTTTTTACAAATTATTGAAGTATTTGATTAGTTGCCTGCGATAAAGTCATCATTATGTATGTTTGTTATCATTATTCTTAAGATGAACAGAGCCGATTGAAATTTGGTTTATTGCAAAAAATAAAATGGTTTTGTTTTTTTTTTATTATGTTTTAAGCATTATTTCATTCGTATTTTGTTGTTATGTGCATTTCAATAATTTATCTGCTCGTAATAAATCATATTTAGTTTATATTGATATTTTAATATAAATATTGTGGTTGAAATTTATACATGACTTCCGCACATTTTATCGGCTTGGTTTTCACATTTAAAGGTTATAGATTTATTTATCGACCGAGGATCAAACCTGGTTCCTCTTATAGGCAATCTTCAGTCACTTCATTACATTACTTATGCAAAAGCTAATGACAAAATACTTCACCAATTTGTGAATGTTAAGGCAATACAACTTCTTGAAAACATAGACTAAAAAACATAGACAAAAAAATAGACTAAAAAACATAGGCTTAAAAAGCAGACTAAAAAAACATATACTAAAAAAGAATGTTCAGAAGAACTAAACCTTTTGAGTAAGTGTAAGCTAATATAGTGCCAAGTGAAGAAACAGTGCTAGTGATATAATTGGACACATGAACAAAGTGTCAACAATTTAACATAATAATTCTTTCTCCTTAAAACACTAAGAACTGCAAGCTGAAGGACATTTTTTTAGATGTTACATGTAGTTTAAGTCAGTTTTTAATTATTTATTAGCCTATTTGGGTTCGATTATTATATATTAGCGCCTATATCAATACTATTATGAAACTGTAACATAGCTGTGTCTATACATTTAAGATATTAGAGAAAAAATACTGTAATAGGCTATACAGGCGTGTCTAAACACAAAACAATTTTTTTTAGTTTTTTTGTCTGTTTGTCTGCTTATCTGTTTGTTCTTTCGCGCATCACGCAAAAACTACTGAATTGATTTTGATGCAACTTTTTATTTGAGAGCTCTTGATTAGAATTAAAAACTGGTATAAATTTTATCCCGGCACTATATTGGGAACCGGAGATATAGCCTAAAAACTAGGTTTTGGCTGCAGCGGAGCCGCTGGCAAAGGTCAATGTATTGGAAAAAAAAAAAGCTATTCGGCTGCTGGAGTCACGCTACATTAGAGTGGTTATAATTTGCCATTAACCCAAATAGAGGATAAGATGATAAGGTCTTAATACAACTGAGTAAGATATCCGGATGCGATGAATTGGAGTCTTGCCGTTATTCTCCAAATTATTCTCCCGAGTACCGAGGGTAGATTGACTTTTTAAAATTCAACTTTCCTTTGTTCGTATGTCACGTTTCCGACGGGCCCTGATCAGTATTCTGTTGGAATACGAACTAGATTGATTCTTTTTATTGCCAGATTTTAGCAGTCTGTATTATTATAGGCGTTTTCCATAATATTGTATTGTCTATGGAGATTTTTTTTCTGTTGCCAACAAAAAAATAATTTGTAATCATTTAAAAGTGATTTTAGCTGCAATTTTGAGATCATATCTTGCTTAATGCTATATATCTATGCAAGAATGGATGATTGAGGCAAGTTGGACATGATCTCCGTGTTGGTTATATCAACCACATTGCTCGAAGAA
The DNA here is from genome assembly GCA_948253155.1 of Leucoma salicis. Classification (NCBI taxonomy): domain Eukaryota; kingdom Metazoa; phylum Arthropoda; class Insecta; order Lepidoptera; family Erebidae; genus Leucoma; species Leucoma salicis. Next base: position 19,786,634 of record OX411818.1, read on the forward strand.
CCGACAACTGTTGGGGAAGAAATGCTCTTCTCGACTTACCACGTATAGGACAGGGCAGCGTAGAAAGCCCACTCCCCCACAAGGTGGACTACGATCTGGTTAAAACTGCAAGGATCCATTGGATACAGTCTGCACCTTTAGGGAGATCCAACAATGGAATTAAAAGGCTGATGGGTACTACAGCTGGGTTAATATTGAATCCTCCCTGCGCATACTAAAGGACATGATATATTGCTATGGTCAAATACCTACTGCATAACTTAGATTATGATTCTATTGTATCGTTAATATTTTAACATATTAAAATTTTTATCATCTGTACGCCACTAATAAGGCCTCCGTTGAAAATCAGCGTTGCAATGTAACAATACATATGTATCGTTGCACTGCAACATTAGCGCTGAATGGAGCCCTTATTGTCACTAAATATGCCTACCTAACTCATAAACAGAATCCTAGTTATAGTTATCTATATCTCTATTATATATATTCGATATTTTTTGTGACAATTATGAATATAGTTTTCTTTCTTTCTTATCTAATAATGTCACAATATTGTACACAGGTCATTGGTGTGAACATCCACTTTAAAACAATTAAAACAATACGTAAAGCGATATCTTAAAGTTAACTTTATCCTATATCTGCTTCCAAACAAAAAACTCTTACTTTATCTGCTAATAACGAAATATAAAAACAAAGGTCAACTCATAATAAGCGCAGAACAAATTCCTCAAAATTCCACCTCGATCCCCACTTAATTGTATAACAAATCATAGCCATTGATTCTCCCCCGACCTACCCTAAAATCGATGTTGAAATCTAATTACAGCAGGCGTAAATTTGGAGCATTGCCCTATTGATTATCAACGACCTTGGTAAAAAAATTAAGTCAAAGACTGACCTAAATTGGGAGACCTCCCCACCGTTCATTGCCAAGTTTACCGAAGGAGTCGAACGGCCATTAAGCGGTGTAAACCGGCAGTGTTGAGAAAAAAATCTTAATGAGAGGAAACTGGGGAGTTTAAGAATTGTTGTTGGACTATGACGAGTTGATACTTGAACCGATTTTGTGTAATAAACACCGTGTCATTTTGTATATGATTTCATCATCTTTTTACTTTAAACCTTTTATATAATAAGAAGAAAGTTGATCTATATTAGAGTTTTTTTTTGGAGTTTTTTTTCTGCAGTGGAATTATCTAACTTTATTTCCTTAGTCGGCTAATATATCAGTGGTATACCGGATTCATAGATTCGTGTCGCCTCACTATCTCTGCCTCTTTGTCTGTGATTTTGGAATAAGGTACTGTATTCAAACTTAATAGAACTTGTATTAATTAATTCACGGGGTTTTATTGAAGATATAATATTTGGCGACGATTATATGGACCCACATAACGTTGTGAACAATAAATGTTAGTGATTTAATAAGTAATTACCATTTAAAAAACAAATAGCCAGCGTGGTGCAAACGGAACGCCAAACTGCATTCTCGGCGCCACCATTACACATTCAGAATAGCATTACTATTCAATCTAATAAGTTATCAAGTAAATATGTAGATGTCAGACTCGGAATTAGTAAAAGTGGAATGAGGTAGGGGAAGATCCAAAGTGACACATACTGTAGAATATTTTTAAGAGTTACATCCAATAAATTTGGTTAAAGTAAACAAAGGAAATAATTACATACATTTTTAATATCATAAATTTAAAACGAGATTCAATAAAATTTTCATCGACATATTTCTTTAATAGAGCTATTACAGAAATAAGCTCTTTTAATTAAAATACGGAATTATACTTAAAAAGTTAATGTAAACGTATGTGTTATACTTTAGTTCATACTTCAAACAACTACACTAGTTCATAGAAAAGTTCCTAATATTACATCTTTTGTTCGTAAAATTTTGGAATGCTCATGACTACATGGTCGCGGTATAATTAATAAAAAAGAATTAAAAATGAGTTCGAATCAACGGTGGCGCGCTCCAGAGGCCAACGGCCTTTAGACAAGATCGCCCCCTCTATGTTTGTCTCTTTCTAATTAACCGCTCAATTCATAAAGCTCTCTCATTCATCCCCCCAGGGATGATAATATCGTGTTACTTAATGTCCCAGTGGGAAATCACTAGGATAATAATTTCATGAACATTATTGCTCCTGTAATTCTTCAAAGAATTTTTCTTTTGTTTCCATGAAAAAGCTCCGAGTACAAATGGGTCAAAGGATCCGTTGATGTAAAAACCGCTTGCTATCAGAATCCCTGTTGATTTCACTTCGCTGTACTAAATACGTAATATATTTTTTATGTACGTATAAATCGAGTTTCTTTTTTGATATACGACAAACTGTATCCGATATCGGGGCCGTGAGTTAGCAATAAAAGTAAAGCATGTCGAAAAATATCGTTAAGTAGTACACGCCCGCCCCTTAATATCTTCCACGCGGCCGCACCAGGCGCGCCGTATCGGAGAATTTTAATCTGAATATTTTCCTTTCTCATTGTCGTTATCTGAAAAATATGTTTTTCGTACGGTCGCTGCCGTCCCGCTACCCCCATCTCTAGTAACTCAACTCCAAACAGCATTAAGTGCTACACCTCTAACGCTCCAAATTGATACGTGTATTTAACCTTCAAAGTTGCAATTCTTTTCCAAGTTAGAGATGTGACATTGCTCTCGGATGTGAAAGAAAAATAGTAAGTTCGTGGCCTTCCGAATGAAATCCTTTCATGAAGGTGTTAGAGTAGGTATTTGTTTGTTGTGTCTGTCGGACGCGATGGGTGGTTGGCGGCGTGAGGCAACCGGAAGCTCTGGGGGGACAGTGGGGCAAAATGGACGGAAGAGAAGCAAGGCAAATAACTTCGCCCTTCTGTACACATGTATAGGGAGGCGTAGAGGGTACACAAAATGCTCGCAGCATCATTTCCAAGTTTCACAATGAAACGTTGAGTATTTTTGTCATTTGTCGTCATAAAATCTCTCGTCTAAAGAAAAATTTGCTTTGAAATGTTTTCATCGTACCTAAGTTATGAGAGATATGGAGTTACTGCATATGAGAGTTTAAATATTGTCGTTGAAAACGAGCTACGTTATGAGTAAGCGGGAAAATAACAACAAAATACAACATTTATTGGAAAATTCATGAGATGATCACTTTTTTTACACGCTTTTATTAGCTTCACCTGTATGCTTGTTTGTATGTTTGTAACCGACTCCTTTGAGCGTGATTTTGACCCACTTAGAACGGACAGATTTAATTTAAACTTTGTACACTTATCAAGAACCGATAACAATACAATAATTTGATAAATTTGTCTCATTGTTGTGATCAGGATCGCCAGGATTATTTTTTTAACAATCAATTGCACTATAAACTAAAAATTGATATAGTTTAAAAAAAAAACTAAAAACACGCTTTTTTCACAATAATACTAATATTTTTTGTTCATTATTATTTTTCTACCTACATTAATAATTATTTTTCACTTTTTAGTTCGATGTGTTATAAAAGCGTGTTTTTTAGTTTTTTTAAACTATATTTATTACTTTTTACAAATTATATAAGCCATCGAGGAAATCTCTCAGGTATTTTCCTTCTCCGATCAGTGATAAATTGTAAACAAATACACACATAACATAGCATCACGCCTGTATTCCCGGAAGGGGTAGGCAGAGGTGTATTACACACCCACGACTCGCCAGCTATGTTTAAGTCCCACGTAAGGGGGCGAGCCTATTGACGTCTACCGGGTACATTTCTAAACTCCGGGCTGCTACTGAGAATTTTTCTTATTAAGAAAAAGCTCGATAACATTGCTCGACCCGGGGATCGAACCCGAGACCTCATGATCCTCATACACTACCGCTACACCACCAAGGCAGTAATACACACGTAGTTTCGAAAAATTTCGGAAGGTCACAGGCGTGTGGTCAGAGGTGTCTCAACTTTGAACTCGGGATCGAAATCGATACTACTGTCTTTGCAGTCCTTGGTTTTACTGCTCTCCTAATATATCTATCTCTAATGAAAGTGAGCGATAAAGTTTCATAATTATGCACTTGACTGGCCACTAATCTTGAAAATGCGGCTTATTTATAGTGACGTAAAATATTGAGCGATAAATTTAAGACGATAAAATATATGATGAAGCAATATCTCCTCATGCCTCAGTTATAAATTTAATAAGTGTGTGTTAAGTACTCATCCAATCATAACGAGCTGAGAATGAAATACCACCTTATATAAATATATTTATTCATAATATAGATATAGAGTGGATAAACTTAATATAGAGTATCTTGTCAAATAACAAAGTCTACCAAAACGGTAACGTTCAAGAATTATCTTCTAGAAATATCTACTCATATCTCGGAGAATATTGTAATTAGAAAAGGTTCACAAAAAGATTTCATATCAGGCAGTTTGACACTTCGTATCACTTCAGTAAGCCAAAGCTTCTTCTTTTTTCTTTTTCTCTAGTTTATGGCTTAGGGCTCAAATGCCCCAATTCCGCCAGTGTCCGTGATGATAGTGTCGTAAACAATAGAAAATAGTGATATTATAATTTGACTGGTAAAAAGTACAATCAAGGATAGCCAAAGGTTCTTAAGTTGACGGTGACAGGACCGCCAGTATTAATTTGGTCATACCGTTAACAGTTGTTAACAGACAAACTGCCCTCTTCCTATTCTTTAGATAATTCTCGTGCCAGTTTTGTGGGTTTAATTCATTCTTGTGTGTCTCCAAATGGTTAGTTGTGTTTAATTAATGCTTGTGTAGGTAAATTATTTATAAAGTTTCCTAAATACAAGAACGACACCATGCGATAAATAGTGCGTTGTTACTTACTTTATTACATTAAAGGGGTTTCAATCGTAGTCCACAACGATGGCCCAGTGCGGGTTGGCAGACTTCACAAGCCATGGCAAAAATCTCTAAGCGTAATAACATCAAATAAGTGAAAAATTTTTAAAGAAAGATGTATGCATTACCTTGGAAACTAAATCCTTGCTTAATTTCGCATCGAAATATCCTTTGTGGCTACAACAATTCTTTGCCAAGTTGAAAATCAAAGCCGGCCAAATAGCAAAACTTGGGTGCCCTTTGAACATTCCCGTTATTATTTTCTCAAGAACCTCTTTTATGTAAAAGAACGCTTCAGAACGCGAGGGTGGTAAAGGCAAAAATATGACGAAGAGTAGTGTTCTTCTGTCTCTTTTTAACATTGCTGGAGAGAATGAGATGTAGCAATGTCGAGTGGCTTTCGTGTTAAGACTCTCCATACACGAGCCCTCGTTACGTCATGGCCTCGGGCCGGAGGCATCATGTGGGAGGCATTTCGACAAGTATTTTATGAAAAAATGTAACCGTCTTTGTGACAGTCCTTGAAGGTTTTCAAGCAATGCGCCTGTTGTCAACCTTAATGAGCTATGAGATGCCACCGGTTATAAAACTTGCCCATCTACTTATTCCGGTGCAACCGATGCTGTAGTAGGGAAAGCTGTTTAAAGGATGTCATGAAAGCAGACCAAGAAAAAAATAAGCATTATGTATATATTATACAACCTACGTGGCATAGAAGACCAATTTCACACTCAACGTGGGGGAAACTTATGCCCAACAGCAGGACGTACACTAATTGTCACCAGCCGTACTTTTGGACACGGGTCTCCTCTCAGGGTTAGAGACATTTAAGTCATCCCCATTCCAAATGCGGGTTGGCAGACTTCACAAGTTGTGGAGAAAATCTTTAACAGTTGCAAGTTTCTTCACGATGTTCAGCTTTACCTAGCAGTAATAAATTACCAACGAAAATATTAAATACAAGTGTCACCCGCCTATTCCTTTGCCAGTGTCGCACGAAGTGGCTAAGGGATGTAAGCAATAATCATCCATTGCATTACTGGTGGTAGGATTAGGTACTAAACCAAGGAATGTAATATGGTTCCGGTGGCCCGCCAATAAAGGCGGAGAGATGGCACATGGCGGGTTTATTTAGTGGGTGAGGGCCCCACACTACCCTGTCCGTTGCCCCGAACGACGGGGTGTGCGGTTAGGAACATTTTTTCCCGCCTAAACAAAAAAAAAGGATTGAGTACTCAGTAGAGTCAGTTATTATTGGGTCAGAACGATGAAACAATCTATGTATTATAGTTATAGGGAAACCGCCATCGATTTATTCATTTCCTATCCACGAACAGGTTTTATTTGAGTGATGTTAGTATTATTAAGTTAGTTTAAAGTGGTGGCTACCCATTACCATCAGGTGGGCCGTGGCTCGAGCTATAAAAAACTAGTTTTCCAGAGCCTTGTTTATCACAGCATGAATGGGATCGATTGGGTAAGAAACACAAAAGATCAGTGTGTAACAACGACAGTTAATCCCACCGTTTTTGTATTATAAGTGAGAGTGCCAGAGGAGACCCATATCTCCCCCCTATCCTCTCCTTATTACTTACGAAGTTGCGGGTAGCAGCTAGTAGTAGAAATACGTGTGCCTCGTTGCTAAGCGGCGTTATTAGGGAAGAGGTTAGAAAGTTAAAAGCATGTTTATTGCTGAGATTATTTATGGTAAGCCTATCAATTATTTATGGCTAAAATTATGTTGAGTAGAATATGATAATTGTATAATAAAGTCAATAACAATGTTGCTGAAGTAAGGTTCCTTAATACTGTATGCCAATGTAACTTTATCATGTATTAGTGCTTACGGAGTAGAGAAACCACTGACCACTTGATGGCAAGAGTAGAAACCAGTACAGTTAGAGACAAGTTGGAGGGAGTCTCTGATACCACAGTAGTAATGTCACAGAGTTCCAGTGGCCCGCCAGTGCTGGCGGAGAGACGGCACACTGCGGGTTTATTTAGTGGGCGAGGGCTCCACACTACCCTGTTCTTTGCCCCGAATGACGGGATGTGCGGTTAGGTACATTTTTACACCAGTGCGTGCAATATTATACGTGTACTGATTGGGCGATCGAGATTCGCTCAGCCTGTTATTTTTGGGTAATAAAGAAAATACTAACATAGCATCACGCCTATATTCCCCGAAGGGGTAGGCAGAGGTGTATTACACACCAACGATTCGCCAGCTATGTTTAAGTACCACGTAATAGGGGGCGAGCCTATTGACGTCTACCGGGCACATTTCCAAACTCCGAGCTGCTATTGACAATTATTCTTTTTAGGAAAAAGCTCAGTAACATTGCCCGACCCGGGGATCGAACCCGAGACCTCATGATTAGCAGTCGCATACACTACCGCTACACCATCGAGACAGTTAAAGAAAATACTAATTTAGATAGATTTAAAAAAGAAAACGTTTACTAGAATACTATATATATAATATTTTAGTAAACGTTAGGGCTTTTTCGGCGTCTCTTAAAACAAAACCTTTTTTTATAATTATTATTATATTTTGTTTATTAAGTCTATTTGTTTGTTTGTGTGTTACACAAAAACAACTCAATGGATTTGATGAACTTTTTCGCTTTATAGCTCTTAATTAGACTTAAAACTTAATAATTGTCATAGTTATGCTTTTATAAACGTTTTATAAACCTTTCCAACACCTATTTTTTTTTAAACAAATTAATTCAACGGGGTCGAACTAGCAGGCAAAAGTTGAGCAAAACTTTTTCTACTCTATTTTAATACTGGCATGTGAGAATTCCAACTCAGTATGAATAGATTAATAGTTATGTTAAGAGCTAACACCAATTAAATTAACTGCTTACTTTTCCTGATGCCAAGACTTATACCTGCGCTGAAAATAAGGTATCTAACTCTTGTTCTTGATACTTTATATAGATAACATGCAATGTTTACCCAATATTTACTAGATATTTGTTTACGTAATATTACAAGTAGATTTATATACTCGAAATTGGAGCAAAAAAGTCTATTTGACGTATGGAAGCAATAACAGCAATAACAAACTCTGGAAGGATGAGAGTTTTCCTCCATGGATTCTTAAACATGGATAAGCTTTTTTTTTCGACAACTTGTGAAGTCTGTAACTGCACTGGACAGCCTATTTGATGTAAATACCTGAAGTCCTGTCACTATAAGTGCCCAAAAGAGCGCTACTAAAATGGTTAAAAAATAAGGTTGTTTTTTATGAGAGATAAAAATATACCGCACTGAAGTAGATGTAAATCCCTGCGAGAAAATATCAAGGTGGCTTTTTAACAGTCTCAAAGCCTTGCCTATATTAATATCTGTTTCAAGTGCTGAAAAATCTTTAAAATATTATAAAAGTTAAAGTGATTTTGCTTGCTTGTTACTCTTTTAAGCCGTATGGCCGGAGACGAATGTACTAAACTGGGCATCTTAAAATTTGGCATAGATATATTCCAGGATATGGGGAAAGAGATACACTATCGCCTTTATTCTAGAAAATGCAGAGTGGATGGCTATTGATATTTTGGTAAAGAGATTATTTATGTGTCAGATAACGTGTATATGTATACAGTCATAGATAGATTAGCTAGCTTTTAGTCTTATTGGAGCGGTGGGTCTAAGTTACTAAATTAAAGAGATACACTATCGCCTTTATTCTAGAAAATGCAGAGTGGATGCCTATTGATATTTTGGTAAAGAGATTATTTATGTGTCAGATGACGTGTATATGTATACAGTCACAGATAGATTAGCTAGCTTTTAGTCTTAGTGGAGCGGTGGGTCTAAGTTACTAAATTAAAGAGATACAATATCGCCTTTATTCTAGAAAATGCAGAGTGGATGGCTATTGATATTTTGGTAAAGAGATTATTTATGTGTCAGATGACGTGTATATGTATACAGTCACAGATAGATTAGCCAGCTTTTAGTCTTAGTGGAGCGGTGGGTCTAAGTTACTAAATTAAAGAGATACACTATCGCCTTTATTCTAGAAAATGCAGAGTGGATGGCTATTGATATTTTGGTAAAGAGATTATTTATGTGTCAGATGACGTGTATATGTATACAGTCACAGATAGATTATCTAACTTTTAGTCTTAGTGGAGCGGTGGGTCTAAGTTACTAAATTAAAGAGATACACTATCGCCTTTATTCTAGAAAATGCAGAGTGGATGCCTATTGATATTTTGGTAAAGAGATTATTTATGTGTCAGATGACGTGTATATGTATACAGTCACAGATAGATTAGCCAGCTTTTAGTCTTAATGGAGCGGTGGGTCTAAGTTACTAAATTAAAGAGATACACTATCGCCTTTATTCTAGAAAATGCAGAGTGGATGCCTATTGATATTTTGGTAAAGAGATTATTTATGTGTCAGATGACGTGTATATGTATACAGTCACAGATAGATTAGCCAGCTTTTAGTCTTAATGGAGCGGTGGGTCTAAGTTACTAAATTAAAGAGATACACTATCGCCTTTATTCTAGAAAATGCAGAGTGGATGCCTATTGATATTTTGGTAAAGAGATTATTTATGTGTCAGATGACGTGTATATGTATACAGTCACAGATAGATTAGCCAGCTTTTAGTCTTAATGGAGCGGTGGGTCTAAGTTACTAAATTAAAGAGATACACTATCGCCTTTATTCTAGAAAATGCAGAGTGGATGCCTATTGATATTTTGGTAAAGAGATTATTTATGTGTCTGATGACGTGTATATGTATACAGTCACAGATATATTAGCTAGGTTTTAGTCTTAGTGGAGCGGTGGGTCTAAGTTTCTAAATTACAATTTATTAGATGTGTAGTTACGATGTAATTCAAATCTCTGCCTACACCGCAAGGGAAATGGCGTGATGATAAGTTAGTTAGTGAGTTATGTAATTTAAACGATTATTATTTATATTTTGCTGTTAGAAATGATTATAAAACAAGAGAAATAATAATTTGTATGAGGAAATTATTGAACGACGTTGTAAAGTCATACTATAGACGTGACTATTCTATAGCTGCACTTTATATATTTTTTGTGAGTAAAAATCTACACAGGAAAGTAATTTTACTCAATCTAAGCCCATCTCGCGGCTGTATAAAAAACAAGCGCGTAGTTCTTAAATAACATAGCATCACGCCTGTATTCCCCGAAGGGGTAGGCAGAGGCGTATTACACACCCACGACTCGCCAGCTATGTTTAAGTCCCACGTAATAGGGGGCGAGCCTATTGACGTCTACACATACATTTCGAAACTCCGGGCTGGCTACTGAGAATTTTTTTTTTTTACGTAAAATGGCAGGACCCGGGGATCGAACCCGAGACCTCATGACCAGCAGTCGTTTACACTACCGCTGCACCAAAAACTTCTTAAATAAAACATATTATTTACGTATATATTATACGTATATAATAATTTTTCTTTTCCAAGTTTTATAAATCTTAGCGCCTACTTCAGAATATTACACGCGCTTCTCCCTCATTACGAGCCAAATCATTACTGGGTGAAATCGTATGGAATCGCAAAGGAGAGATTGTTTTCCCCACCACACAAAAATCTTCTCTAAATCTACTCGTTAAGGTTTATGATTCCTCAGCAAAAATATTAAATTATGATCCACTGTTATACGACATCCGCGCAGTATGAAAAATATGAAATGTATTGAAAATGAAATGATTTCGATATTCGCTAAAAGGTTTTTAATATCCCTAGACGGATGAGAAGCATCCAAAGTTATTTTATATTTCGTAAATAAGTAATATAATTTACCTGAATCCGTTTGACAAGAGTAATGTGTTTGATGGTAGTGTTTTACGCCAGGTGATGTAAAATTCGACTTTTATGAACAACGTCTATGTTGCAAAGCTTTCCACCGAAGGTATGCAGCATAGTTCCAGTGGCCCGCCAATGAAGGTGGAGAGACGGCACACGGCGGGTTTCTTTAGTGGGTGAGGGCCCCACACTACCCTGTTCGTTGCCCCGAACGACGGGGGTGTGTGGTTAGGTACATTTTTTCCCGCCTAAACAAAAAAAACTTTCAAACGACAGGCAGATATTTATATATATATATATATATATATATATATATATATATATTTGGCATTTGGCAAGCTTAGCCATATAAATCAATACAAAGTGTGAAAATGTGAAATCGAAAATAACAGTCACGAGTAGGATTTGAACCTGCATATCCTGGGTACCGCTCAGATGCTGTACCAATTCAGCGTCGCCCAAGGCGTTAAGTATGAATGTGTTATCGAAGTTAGCAGTCATTAGCAATTGTCACGATGGCTGAATTGGCAAAGCATCTGGAAGGTATCCAGGAGATTCAGGTTCAAATCCTACTCGTGACTGTTATTTTTGATTTCACATTTTCACACTTTTGATTTAAACTATACTAGTTATGGCTAATGTTTTAAATACGAACTAATCACTACCCGTGTGGAGATGGACAATAACTACAAATGTCACCACTCTATTCTCACCCGTCTCGAACGAGGCTACTAAGGAAGTAAGCAATTAACACCGTCGTTAGATTGGGTGCCAAATGGGAGTACTCCCTTGTTATCAGACCCGAGCGGGTACCGCCGTGTTCCGTATGACACAGAGTGAAGCATTGGTGTGTTTTGGTAGCAGCTGGAGTTTACTGTCCATTCATTCATTTCCTATTAGCGACATGATGTGGTGAGCAGCGGTTTGGCAGTACTCGTAGTTTTGTTAAGTTCATGAGCAGCCGTTACCACTTACAATCATGTGAGCCTTGGCTAGTCTGCCACCGAAAGCCAGAAAAAAAATATTTACCATCGAGTCCTCATATTATGTATTGCGACTTGATGGATTTCGGCAGCCAATCTTCCATCTACCATGAGTGCTCTTATCAAACCTCTTTTAGGGAAGGAGAACTTATAGCGCTGAGAAAAGACAGGCAATGAGGAAGTATATTCGAGAACTTACAGGCATGTGGTAAAAAAAAAACTAGAAGTATATTGTTATAGATGAGACGGTTTCTCAGTGAACCTTACTGCGACATATAGCTCGATGGTATAACAATGAATTAGACAAGTACGTGCTAGCGAAATTAATTATAGAAAATACTTTAGCATATATGATTAGACTGTGCTTAACCTTCTCGTATATAAGATCTGTATATGAGCAATTTTTATTTATAAAAGGCTGTCCTTAAAGTATGGAAATACCTAAGGAAATATAACTATGTCTCTTTCATGAAGAATGTTTTACCTACATCACCTTTCGTATACATTTTATAGGTATATACGTAACCCCATCTTCGCCAATAGTAGAGATGTGTGTATCACGATTTTTCTTAACGTAACCCGCCTACATACGTTACCCCACCCGTCTCAACTTCCCCCTTTCACACATTCTTGTTATATCCATTTATAAAGACAATACGACGTAACATCAAGAAACATCAATTGAAATGTGACTTAAAAGTGTGAAAAATAAAGTTGATTATTCATTCTGTTAAAGCTTGGTAGTTAAGGTGATGTCAGAATGGAGTTATTTCGTGAGATTGACTGTCGATACGGCCTAAGATTTTTACGATTCGTCGTAAATTCTAGTAAGTATCGTATTACTTGACTCATGTATGTTTACTTATTACGTAAACTTTTGGGTTAGTGACGGCGACTTTTAGATAAACGATCATTGTAGTTTTTTGAAGTACGTTCCACTGAATGTTTGGTGTTTGAGTACTTACAGTTGCCTATATAGGTTTATGGATTCGTGGGCGAGGTCTGTAACGGTAGTTTAAGTGTATGTCCAATAGTTTAAACATACTGTTGTTTATTGGGAAACTATGTACGTTAAGTACTAAAGCAAAATGTGTTATTTTTGTAAGTGGTAGCGAGCAAGAGGCCCATCTAAAAATAAACTATTATAGGGTCACTTCTGGGCTTATCAAGAGACTCGAACTATATTCAGGATGTACAGAAGTGGTTACGCTACCTTTTGACTGAAATATTTCTAAAAAGAGATAATTATGGATAAAATATGTATGAGTAAGAGTGTCTTATGTATGGCAACAGTGATTAATAATAAGCTTCCAGAGATAGAAAGAATTTTCAAATGCGGCGTTTTTAAAATCAAACAAAATCATTTCTAATCGATAAAGCATATTACAATATTAATGAATTTTTAATTGACATATTGTGATATTGACATAGCACACTCACCATTGACATACGAGTAGATATTATATTTAATTTAGAATTATTGTCCATCCATCCATCCATCAGCCTTTCAAAGTCCACTGCTGGACATAAGCTTCCCCAAGCGTACGCTACAACGAGCAGTCCCGTCATGGGGGATAATGCCGTAATCGCCACGCTTGGCAGGCGGGTTGGCGATCGCAGTGGATGTTGTTAATACTCGAGGGAATGCTGCTGCCCACTACCCCAGTATTCACTCAGTCAGCTCTTACGACTCCCGTGGGTAGAGAGGAGGGAGAATTATTGTATGTATGTATATGGTTTTTAGTTTTGTATATTAAATATTTGCATGTCATTCAATATGACCACCATGTTTTGAACAAAAGTCATGATATATTGTAACATCTTGCAAGCGTAATTGCATGTTTTAAACAAATAATTTATCTTATCTAGAACATTAATGGAAATGCGCATGAATGACATGTTAGCCAGGTTACAAAAATAGTATTAGACAGGAACGTAAGGGGCTGTAAGAGAAGGATGAGAAAGAGAATAGATTATGCTTCTCCGACTCCAAATACAGCAAGCGAATGGTAATGAATGTAATATCTAGACTATCTAAACAGTTGTGTTAAGTTTATCCAAACTCTATTGTTTATTAACGTTACTCATTCCCTTAGAGCCTCCGCACATTAGGGCCACCAGTCGCCGCTACTAAACGCGACCACCAGTGGTTCAGTCAGACCACTCAAGCCGCTACCAGTGGCAGCCACTGGTGACTGGATGCGGCCTTCAGTGGCTGCCACTTGCGTAAGGACAAGGGAGAAGCCGGCGACTGTGGCTGTGTGTGCGCGCGAGTCGAGCGACAAAACGCGGCCACAAGTAGCGAGCGCGGTCGACTCCCGCAGCTTGTGGCTCGGACGCGGCCACTCATACGCTCGGTGTGAGCCGATGCTAAACAAAATGTATGGAGAAACGCGTCCGCAACTTGTGGCGGCCACTAGTCGTTCTAGTGGCTCAATGCGCGCTCGCTCTTATATCTGACTAAATAATCGAATCTTGACGAGGTGATGAAATTTTATTGTTTACCACGACTTGGATTTCTTACTTTAGTTATGATAATGATTTGAGTATATGCAATATATAATAGGACTAAATAAAGCAATTATGTTTCGTGATATAAAGATGTGACTTGGAAGAATAAAGTATTTGAAAAAAATGCCGAGGATATAGAGAAGGTTGGTAGATTTCACAAGCCATCTAAAAATTAATGTTAATACGTATTATGTTTGTAACGGCTTATACCTATTATAATTGTTTGATTTAAAAAATGTTTACAGGCTAAATGTATTTTGTGTCCGTAATTTTACTTCCTCGGGGTGTGATGGTATCTCAGTTGGAAGTCTTTAAAAAATATTATTTTCTCTTGTCTCTAAGGGGCCAACGAAGTTTAGTTTTAAATCAGCTCCCACATTTCACCTACATTGCTTAGTCGTAACGTAATAAGAGACTCATTAACATCTACGGAGCACAAATACAGACGGTTTATATTGAGAACAGCCGGCTTACCACGAACTCTTATTGCGATCCAGGTTAGGACCCAAACTGAACTGAATCGCAATTTCGTATGACGTGTCGTGAGACGCAATCTTTTGTTTTCTGCCGAATCAGCACATAAACTGAATCGCAAACATGACATCTTTGTATTGAAATTCGTACCATGAACTTACTTGACAACCTAAACAAGATCGCTCAATTAAACATCATGGTACGAAATACAACAACACACCTATAAGAGTTCATGGTAGGCTGAGAACAACACTATTATCACGACTCAATATTCAAACCAGTATCATTACGCTAATGAGGTGCACCCGTATATAATAGTAATCAAATTCGTAATACGGAGACCAGTAGGAGGATGGGAGTGAATGACACAGCCCACCGTATTGGCATGCTGAAAAAGGGATTAAAGCTTTTTTTCTCTTAGGAGTACGTACAACGTTTGTGACCACTGAAGGAATGTAATATGGTTCCGGTGGCCCGCCAATAAAGGCGGAGAGACGGCGCACGGCGGGTTTCTTTAGTGGGTGAGGGCCCCACACTACCCTGTTCGTTGCCCCGAACGACGGGGTGTGCGTTTAGGAACATTATTTCCCGCCTTAACTCTCTCTCTCTCTCTCCTGGCTATTATCCCAGTTTATTTGGGGTCAGCACTCCTAGTATTCTTGCGCCACATCGTACGGTTGTGGGTTGTCTCTTCGTTCGTGTTTATAGAACTCAGGTCTTTTTTTATTGTTTGTAACCAGGTTATTGGTGGTCGTCCGCGGCCCCTCTTTTTCTCTTCTATATTCATAATTCTTCTGGTCATATGATCGTCATCTCGTCTCATTAGTGTCCCGCCTTAGCAAAAAAAAAAGAGGAGTGCGTACAACGTATAGGAGCAGCATAGAACGGCTTCCTACCTGATGAAACAATTATCTTATCAATGACACAGGGAGTTTTTGGATTTAGTTAGCATAGAACTGTCGTCGTGTCAGCCTCTTGGGGAGGCCTATGCCTAGCAGTGGATTTCAAAAGGCTAATGTATATAGATGGATGTACATATATAAACAAGCAACTTAATATAATAGAAAGGTGTTCCATTCAAAGTTTTATACCATTTGTTTATAGTTGTAAAGTCATAAAATTACTTTCTCTTTAACTAATCATTAAAGTATACGACAATAATTTTAACATATAAACTTTTTAAACGGAAATATATTATATCTGTATTAAACCTCGATTCTAAGTTCAACTCACATGATCCATTTTCATATCAATACTGTACTAATACACTGTAAATTATCACAGGCACGCAGGTATCTTACTAGGAAGATTGTATTGGCGGGGCCCACACTACCTTATTCGTTGCCCTGAACGATGGGGTGTGCGGTTTAGGTACATGTCATATTTCCCGCCTCAACAAAAAAAGCACCAGTTTTCCTTACAATGTTTTCTTTTACCATTAGTAGCAAGGAATATGTATTTCAGAATGAAATAGACATAATTTTGGAAAATTAATTTTATTGCAGCCAGGAGTTTGGAAATGTGCCCGGTAGAAGGCAACAGGCTCGCCTTCTATTACACCTCTGCCTACCACTTCGGGGATACAGGTGTGTGACTATGTTTTTTTATATTTTTTAAAAAGATTGCTCGAAATTTAAGATCTTATTATAGGCTGAACCTACACGATTGCTACACTAATAGACACAATAAGTTAAATATGGCCATCTAAAACACTCGTTTTTTTAAGTTAAATATAATATTGTTATTGAAATTAATTATGTTTGCCAGGTAATGTCTGAGGAACTTTATTGTCGGTTTGTGAAATCTACTAACACAAAATGAGCCAGCGTGGTGGACTGTATAAGTCCTCTCATTCTGAATCTCGAACTCGAAAGACTCGTACGCAACAGTGAAAATAAATATTAATGGTACTTGTGAGTTGGGCTTAATTTAATTATTTTAAATGTTTGTGTCCAATAAATGGCTATAAAGTGTTAATGATTAATGAAACATTTATCAAGGTAATTAAACATCATTAGTTTTCTTAAGGTAACACGATTTAAAGAGACCTATTAATAAATCGAACCTGTCCCATTATTGAAGTGTTCAAAAACTAATTATAATGATTAGAAACTAACTAACTTAATAGACTCATTTTTCTCGTGGATAAATAAGAATTTAAGGGGTAACAACCGCTTATAGGCGGATTTAATTTTTTTTTATTACCGCCTGATAATAAGTGGCTCGCTCATGGACTTTTGATAGTACCAGAGGCACAGCCAAGCCCCCGCCTACTGTGAGTAAAGTGCTCTTCTCAAATCTCGTTTAAATAAGGACACGTTCCAGCGCTGGGGAATAACCGCAGCAGGAAGTTCATTCCATAGCCTACTCAAACGTGGTAGAAAAAACAAAGTGCTATGAATGAACCGTGTAGGATGAGATTGTTTCCAGGTATGGATGAATCCTATCACGACGTCTTGTGGTTCGGTGGTAAAAAGGCGATGTTGGTACTACCTCAAACAGTTCCTGTGCTAGTGGTAGAACTTTGCTTATCCCAGCACGAATGGATTGATCGGGGAAGTACCAATACCCTCTCACATAAGATCATCGAGTAACAACGGTACCTACCGTTGTATTTCGTGTGGTGAGTGAGAGTGCCGGAGGCCCAAACCCCCTCCATATCCTCTCCTCATTATTCTTCCTATCCACCTCCAATCCCTTTCCTTAGAGATGGCGATGCGCGAATGATGCCTCTGATGCTGCTAGCGTCCATAGGCTACGGTAACCGCTTACCATCAGGTGGGCCGTATGCCTGTGCCACCCATCTAGTAGGTATATATAAAAAAAACTCCCCGTCTCCAAAGTTTCTCTGCCTACCCAACGACTCCTGTATTGCCGTGGGATTGGGATAGTCGACAATTCGAACAGCTCGCCTTTGCAGGGAGTCAAGTGGGTTGAGCTGGTGTTTTGGTGCGCCTGCCCAGAAATGTGTGCAGTACTCCACGTGAGGGCGGACTTGTGCTTTATATAGCACAAGTCGCTGCCTCGATGTGAACTATCGCTTGGCTCTATTTATCTGTCAGGGCATCGAGTTCTTTTCTCACCAATTTGATTAACAGAGGATTAATTTTATTGCTTACACTAGCCACACCTAATGGTAAGTGGTAACCGTAGCTCTTGGAATCAACTATACAAAGAGTATTGTCAAGCTGCTGCTCATCGTTTTAATTCACAAATATGATAAGAGGATTCATATTTCCATATTTAAATATTTATAAATATCTAAATATTTATAGGGTTTGCGTCATTATTAGGTAAACATCTTAATTGTAAAATTAAGTTTACCTGGTCGGTATAATGTATGAAAATACTTCTGACAGATGGCGCAGGCGTCACACACACAAAGTGAAAAATGTGAAATCAAAAATAACCGGCGTCACCCAAAGACGTTAAGTATGAATGTGTTATCGAAATTAGCAGTCAGGAGCAATATTGTCACGATTGCTGAATTTGCAATGCATCTGGACGGTATTCAGGAGATGCAGGTTCAAAACCTGCTCGACTGTTATTTTCGATTTCACATTTTTCACTTTGTGTTTAAAGAGGATTCATGTTTTGTTTTTAAATCTAAATGAAATAGTGCTTACTGCTACGAGTAAAAATGGGCGTGATAGTCGTTCGGCTCATCATTACACAATCCATACATGCATCATCAATGACCACACTTAAATGTGTAGCCCTTAGAGTAGGTATAGATAAGGTATACTATAATGGTGTGTTCACACGCTTGCGTTCAGTGACATTCAACGGGCACGAGCACGAGCACAAGCGTGTGAACGGTCTGCCCGTGGCTGCCCGGCTGCTACTTTGAATGGCGGGCTGCGCGCCGAGCTGCTTCCCGAGCTGCTTGCCGGGCTGCGCGGCGCGCGTATTAACGCGCCATAAGGTGTAGTCTATTATTAAATCACGCAGTTCTTTTCTGTACCTATATTAAGATGTTATGTGTAAATGGCAGCTAGTAGCTTCACCACCAATTACCACATGAGCTTATTAACTATATACATACATAGCATCACGCCTGTATTCCCTAAGGGGTAGGCAGAGGTGTATTATACACCCACGGTTCGCCAACTGTTTTAAATCCCACGTAATAGTCGGCGAGCCTATTGCCGACTACCAGGCACATTTCCTAGCTTCGAGCTGCTACTGAGAATTTTTAATTTTATGAATAAGCTCAATAGCATTGATCGATCCGGGGATCGAACCCAAGACCTCATGATCAGCAGTAGCTTACACTACCGCTGCACCACCGAGGCAGTTTAACTATATCAATGGAACCCGACAGACGTCCGCGCGTACGTCGACTTGCCTGCTGTTAGCGGCCTTGGAAATGTTGTTAGTACGAAATTTTGTAGTTATAATGTTCTGAGAGAGCATAAAAGGCTAATAAACAAACTGAAAATAAAAATACTGGCACACTATCCCAGCGCCACCTATCGCGTCCAATTATGAATATAAACCATTCAGGGATCTACTTAAATACAACCAAAAAATTAAAATCATCACTTAATAAAAGTAGAATGAATTATTTCGTCTCGGCATATGTAATCTATAGTTTAAAACCACTCCTATTTAAAATGTTCTTTTGATGTGAATGTTGAACCACTGCAATGTATGTGAACTCTACAGTTGCAACCAATACGAGACTATCATAACAAATGACTATACCATTTAGGATGCGGTTAGCAACAATGTTGCTAGTCTTTACACGGTAGCCACAATTTATGTTTGGTCGTAATGGAGCGTTCGTACTATGTTCCGTTACACGCCTTTTGCAGTTGATACACGAATTATCTTAATGATTATTTCTCGAACGAATGTTTGTCGATCGATCGAATCGATTTATTCTTTCTGATCTTAATAATCATTTGCGCCGACCTCAAGGAAGCGAATAAGTGCATCACGTAGTATTAAAGATGCTGAGGTCAGACAGGGACCACTGAAGTAATGTGACATAGTTCCAGTGGCCCGACAATACAAGCGGAGAGACGGAAACCAGGGGTTCTATTCATTGGCCCAAACGACGGGGTGTGCGGTAGGAAGTATTACAGTATTTATTAATTAAACACGTTAACCTGTAATGTGAATAGTTCATGGATATTACTTTATTAAGTCAATTTAGCAAATTCTCTCTTTATATTGTTCTAATTACTTTTCTCTTTGTTTGGAATCAGAGGATGTTGTGTAAAAAATGTACGTGAATATTTATTTATTTATATGTTTTTACATTGGTCTAAAGTAGTAATATTTTTGAATACACTGTACATTATACATTAGATTCTATTTTGAGTTCCTCGCAGACGAACACTTCAATACATTGTTAGTCAATACATTTACACGTAATTCATATTTACTCTATTACACAAAATTTCTTTTAAACACTTTTTTTAATGTGACTGTTTAAAATGATTTTACATTACGTGTAGCCAGGTTTCTATTATATTTAGAATGCCTATCTATGAGTTACTGCTTAAGCGGGAGAAAGGATGGAAGGTGAGCGAATTTAGAACCTGCCTACTGTCTACTTTTTGGTATCCTCAGATCAGCGATTGTTATTCAGGGTAGATTGTTGGTAACATGCCATATTAGGATTTAGAACATAATATTATGTTTCTTTGTTTAGTAAGGCATAAACTACACATTAAATTGGGTAAGTAGGCATCTTCAATTTTTATTAGTATCCACGCCCTTCAGCAGAAGGGATGTTAAGGAAAAATGTTAGAAATCAACGAATGAACAGCTGGTAGGGGTTCACATATTGACGTCACATGTGGGCGGGAACGTACACCCTTCACGACAATTTTCTTATGCATCTACCCTCTTGTAGATAGCATAAGTATTGGTCGTTTCACAGAATTATGAATCAAGAGGATTCTGCCTACGAATTCATCCGCGTCGACTAGGCGAACTATGTATTTGCTATTTCATAGGAATTACGAATATCTATTTTTCAGGATAAATAGTAGGGTTTAACCTTTTCTGGCTTCTAAGCTATATAAGTACTACATTTTTAGATGATCGGTTCTGTAGTTATTGCGTAAAAACCGATTACGCGTTTGTTAAAACGCACTTTCGCATCCTTACTCAATATTATCAACGCTAAAATTAGCTTATTTTGATTGTTAAGCTTTCACTCCAAAATTACTGAATCACGCACGGATGGCGGAGACTTAGATACCAGCCTCCCGCCCGAACGTTGTGAGTTTGATTCCCACACAGGACAACTCTTTGTGTTGATCCACTAATAGTTGTTTTGGGTCTGGGTGTACTTTATGTCCGTGAAATTGTATGTATGTAAAGTCCCCCGCGATACAAGAATTATTCCATAGTACAGAATGTTATCTTTATAAAACAAAATCATCATAAAATATAGTCTAACTACATATAGTCTGGAGTCCAGTAAATAACAAAGGATACTTTTCTTCCCGGAACAATGAATGGTTCCTGTCTACTTTTGCGTCGAGATAATGCATGTGTCGTAGAATGAGGTATTTATATTCTAAATGCCACGCGGACGGGGTTGCGGACATAATTTAGTTTATAATACACACGGCGGGTTTCTTTAGTGGGTGAGGGCCCCACACTATCCTGTTCGTTACCCCGAACGACGGGGTGTGCAGTTAGGGACATTTTTTCCCGCCTTAACAAAAAAAGAAAGGGACATTAGTAAGTAGGTACCTGTAGGCTGACTGCACCAAGAACGCTTGACTTGATTCTCTCTACTAAATATTTGCGTTAGTGAATGCGGTATGCAAGTAGGAACGATTCAAGTAGGCGTTCGGAGTTTTTCATTAACAGTATAACGCCTATATAGCCTAGTGGTGTAGTAACAAAATATCCCAGCACAAAGCTTCGTTTGTGATTCGTTGACATTATTCGAACCCACGCCATATGCTGCGCTCAAACGTCTAACTAGAATAATTACTCGCTTTAAATCTTCGATCATCAATACCAACAAGATACAGTGTCACGAACAAAATCAAGCTATAAATTGTCCGTGTGAACAGCTACATCTGTTTACTTACGAATTGAGACAAAGGTTCTAAAACAGTTTTAAGTTCAAACTAATTACAATCATGTCACTTAGTAATAAAGTCACAAATCTTTAATATTTTAAATCTTACATTTACGATCATTCGTCACAAAAAACAAGCAAATCAATAATTTACTACTGCCACTTAAAAGTGAAAAGACAAATAACATTTACTCTGAAATCAAGCATAAATAGCAACAAAAAAAAGTACTTTTTGAACTAAACGAAATAAGAGCTCACTTTTCAATGGCGCTGTTATTTACCGAGAAGGATTTTTTAGGCAGACGCGATATCTATGCATTGTTGATCGAAGCTTTAAATCATATTATACAAACTCATGAGTTCAACTTACAGCTTTGCTTTTGGATCCACCCACATGAGGTTATGTCTCTTACAAAACACTAATCGGTTATTTGTGTATGATGATATCAAATGAGAGATTATTAGTAACTTAAACATTATATTTTCAACTACATAACTTAATCGAATCTCATCCGCTATTTAATCCCCGTAAAGAATTAATTAAGAATTCTTATATCTTTTTTGGGGTTGAATCTTACTTAATTTCTTACTTCTCATCAGCATTGGTTTAGTAATTTAGACGTGAAAAGATAGTAAACAAACAGAGTTACTTTTTATTTGTAATATTAGAATGGATTCATCGAAAATATTAAAAAAATATCTTGCTTCAATGTAATGTTTTTTTTTCAATCCTTTTTCTGTCCCACTATTAGGCACGGATCTCCTCTTATGGTGAGAGGGATTAGTCTATAGGCCACCATGCTAACCCAATGCGGGTTGGCAGACTTCACAAGCTGTCGAGAAAATTTCTATGCAGGTTTGCTCACAATGTTTTCCTTCACCGAGCAGTGATAAATTGTTAACAAATATCACATCATTTCGAAAAATCTCGAAATATCAGAGTCTGAACCCTGGACTTGGAGTCATGAACTAGACACCACTGTCTTAACAGTCCTTGGTTTTACTGCCAGGCTAACACTGCTTTACATTTAGTCATCTCAAAATACAGATTTGTTCCCTATTTTATGGATTAAATTTAAGAAACGCTAACAAAACTAAATATATTTAATTTCGCTTATAGAGCGGCGTCTAAATACGTATTAACTTTACACCTTGTTGTCCAAATAAATCACTTAACAAATAAATAAACACACTTAAATTAAGCACTAAATCAGATACCGTAACATAAATTAGTTCTATTTTTGAAACAGTAAATCTAACTACTTGATATCACTAGTATTTCACACTCTATTATGGCATCACTGAGGCTATTAAATTGTCTTGACAACGAAACGTTCTGATGTAAGTTCAGTATTTTATTATTTAACCTTAATTTAAGAACTGATGACTCGTGACTGACTCTTAAATAAATTAAAAACTGTCTACAATTTCTAATAAATGATTGTAAAAAAGCATGGGGTGCTTTTTTACTATACCTATAGGTGAACTATTTGTACACACATACATTTGATTATGCACCTCACGCTTTTTTACAATAATTATTTATTGTAATATTATTTACTACTTTTTAGTTCAACTAGCTATTAAAAGCGTGTTATTTTAGTTTTTTAAACTATCATTTATTTAAACTATCTTGCTAATACTTGATCCGTGTGGTGACGGACTAAGAATACAAGTGTATCACCCCATTCCTTCCCACGGGTGTCATGTGAGGCGACTAAGGGAAGTAAGCAATTATCATCCATTGCATGGCTGGTGGTAGATCTAGGTACCAAGTGGGAGTACTCACTTGGTATCGGGCTCGAGCGGGTTGGTACCACCATCTCCCGTGCGACATGGTCATGAAGCACATCGTTGCGTTTTGGCTGTAGCAGGAGATAGCCGTTTATATTTCATTTCATTTCTGTGAAATGAATTGGTGAGCAGCGGCTTGAAATGAATAAATCGATGGCGGTTTCCCTATAACTATAATACATAGTTCACTAACTTCAACTATATAATACGTAGTAGATTTCATCGTTCTGACCCAATAATAACTGACTCTACTGAGTACTCAATCCTTTTTTTTGTTTAGGCGGGAAAAAATGTTCCTAACCGCACACCCCGTCGTTCGGGGCAACGAACAGGCTAGAGAGGGTCCCTCACCCACTAAATAAAACCGCCATGTGCCGTCTCTCCGCCTTTATTGGCGGGCCACCGGAATCATATAACATTCCTTCAGTGGTTTGTTACCATATACCTACATAACTGTCTGATCAAGGTCTGAGCTGAGTTTATTTATTAGTACGGCATTGGGCAGATTAAAATGCTCCATCACGATTTATCTGCAAGTGGGTGCAAGCTCATCCAATATGCATATCTTAAGTTCTGTTACGTTCGACTAATGTTATCGACTATTAACTTGCACAATGCTCTCACTTTGTTAATGTAGGTGTTAGCCTTTCTATTTCTTGTTAAACGATGTAATAGAAGTAAAAAGGTTTTAAACTTACAATGAATGTTTCTTTCTAATCTTCTAAATTGTCTATGCCATAGAAATTTTACTTCTATAGATAGTATTAAGTAAAGACGCAGTCTGCCTTTTAAACAGCGTATATTTTTTGGATTCCTTTTTTGAAAATTTTAATGTTTGTTTAGAAACTACTCACTCGTCTTCGAATTTATGCAATTCCAATAACGTGAACATAGATGCTGTAAAGAATCGAAACATCGAGATACCTCGTTATCATCTTCCCAGCCTTATTCAAAATTTTATTGGGGTGTGTTAGTGTTTACCAACAGTATTTACATGGCTATTAATCTATATCTGACTAGTAAAATGTTGATTTTAAACATGATTGACTAATCGACCCATGCGGAATACCACATCCATTAAAAACGGCATCTTCTTAAATTATTTTAAATTTAAAATTTAGATTTTTTTTAGACCGTTGGTATGTCGTTATTAGCCGGCACAATAAGCTTTAAAATGAGGAATCATGGAATTTGATAAAGGAATAAGGCAGATGTCGTGGACTAACAGAAAACAGGCTAGAGAAATAATATATAAGATTAAAAAAACTGCCTCGGTGGTGCAGCGGTAGTGTGTGTGACTGCCGATCATGAGGTCTCGAGTTCAATCCCCGGGTCGGGCAATGTTATTGAGCTTTTTCGTAAAAAGAGTCTCAGTAGCAGCCCGGAGTTTGGAAATGTGCCCGGTAGACGGCATTAGGCTCACCCTCTATTACGTGGGACTTAAACAGAGCTGGCGAACCGTATGTGTGTAATACACCTCTGCTGTCTTCGGGGATATAGGCGTGATGCTATGATTTTAAGAAAAATGTTTTTATTTGACAATATCTAATGTCCATGTATACTTTTAAACTTTGGCGGTTAGTACACGTTATACAAAAATACTAGATTACGGGTCTCAATCGCGTGGATATTATTTCCCGACGTCTCGACCCTGGATGGACCACGGGTTCAGACAATATCTACACACTTCAGATCATATTCTGGTATTTCTGTATAATGTTAAGCATTTCTATAAAATACCATCCAGCCGGAAGTAGGTATTTTTAAGGCCCGCAGTTACTAGCGCTTGATAAAAAAAGAATGGCGTACCCATTTGTTAAGTTCCATATATTTTAAAGAAGGTGTAATCGAAATAATTTGAAGCCCGTATCTAAAGTTAATTACATTAAAAAAAAAGAATTTGTATTGTTCTCAGATAATACGTGTCAATTTTTTATATATCGAACCGGAAGCCAGAGCTTGACAACATTCAACTTGATGGTAGTTGTAATGTAATTTTGGGTGGAAAACCACACTTCGTAAATTTATATACAGGATGTCTGAAGTAATGTCACATAGTGGTCTGTCAATATAGGTAGATAGACGGCACACAGTGGGTTTACTTAGTATGTGAGGGCCCCATACTACCCTGTTCGTTGCCCCGAACGACGGGGTGTGCGGATAGGAACATTTTTTTCGCCCTAACAAAAAAGTAAGAAAAAAAAAGTGAGGGTCCAACACTACCCTGTTTGTTTCACTGAACGATGGGGTTTCTGGTTAGGTACATTTTTTCCCACCTTATCAAAAAAGATGGGTGTTTTAAAATATTAACTGTCGGTGTACTAACGGATTGAGACTACATTCTTAAAGTACCTTAAATATTCCCCTTTGTAGTGATTCAGAGAAGCAAGCATATTACAGTGTTGCAGTTGCAGTAAGGAAGAGCAGAAAAATAAAAAATAAATTGCATTGTGTGAAAGGAACTAAAAAAAATTTTTAATTCTTGCTCTACCTGAAAAGGTAGGTTTTGTCGTCGCGTCCATGAACACCCCTGAAGCCCCTCGCGATGTACATCGGTTGGAGCAGAAAATAACCAATATTTATTTATATTAAACCTTGTTTGTCCCACCATAAATGGGCCAGCTCGACTAGGAAAGTACCACCTTCTCACAGAAGATCACCGTAAAACAACAGAAGGTATTCCTGCTGTAATGTTTTGTATGGTGAGCGAGAGCGTCTGAGGCCTAAATCCCTTCCTTATCCTGTTCTTATTATCCTTCCTTTCTACTTCATGTTCCTTATCTTAGAGTTGCCGACGCGCGAGTAACGCCTCTGCCTCTGCTGGCGTCTATAAGCTACGGTAACCATCAGATGAGGCATATGCTTGTTTGACTCTTGTAGTGGGTATAATTTTTTTGTTCTTGCGGTGGTTCCTATTGTAAACAAGAGTTGGTTTATGAACAGGAGTTACAGTGTCATGCTACTGGATGGGTCTGGCTCATCTGGTGCTATTAGCGATAAAAAAAAAGCCAATATTTTAATAAATAAATTGAAACATTCTGTATATTCTTGCCTTCAAGGAACCTAATATTTAATCGGGGGGTAACACCGATGCTGGTAAATTTCATTACTTTTTCGTAAAAGGAAACGTAAAACATAACAGAATTTTCAAGACATAGCAATTAAACCTTCTTGTTGCAATTTTTAAATTTAGGCAACACTTAGTGCGGGGTGCGGGTCGGGACACCTCCGCGTTGGTGCACCCCGGGCAACGTCGGCACTCTGGTGCCGGCGGCTGAATCCCGGCAGGGGATGGGACTCCGCGTGTCCCTCTGACTAGCAGAGGGCACAGCGGATAGGCCACACACATAAGTGGAGGGCCAGTGGGGCCATAGTAGTGGAGTCTCTCCGGCGGTACTCGGTGCCAGGGGAGACTGGGAAGCTGGAGGCACTATGGCGGTGCAGGCGCCTCGAGGCAGAGGTGGCAGAGCCCCGTAAGGAGCTCACCGGCCGGCGAGTCGAGCCAAGCCTCGCCAAGGCCGGGCCGGAAACCTCTGCCTCAACGGCGGGCGCGGGGCCTCCGGCCCCTGGTCTCCTTACAGAGAAGCAGATGCGCCAAGTCATCGATCGCACTAATGCCATCTATGACCCGCGCATTGACTCCTTGAGCACTAGGGTGCCGCCGGAGCCAAGACTCCATCCAGCTTTGGCCGTAGACGAGAAGGCCGCGCCGCCTTCGGCCTCAACGCCGCTACCCTGTCAGGGTGGCCACTTATTCCGCGGCCACGGCTGCTATGCCGCCCAAGGGGCAGGGCAAAGCCACCCCCAAGGCAAACAGGTCAAAGACGGCGCAGAAGGCTGGGCAACGCTCCAAGGGCCAGCCCCAGGAGCAGCTCCCTCCCCTTCCGCGTGCTGACCAGCCCTCGCGGACTCCAGCAAACATACCCCGGGATTCTCAAGTACCACCACCCGCCACGTCCGGCCCTGCAACCTCTGACGAGGGCTGGCAGACTGTGGACGGCGGGAGGAAGAAGTCCCGGGGTAAAAAGAAGAGGGGATCTGCGGCTGGGGCTTCTGCCCAAGCCGTGGAGCCTGTAGCACCGGGGGGAAAGCCCGGCTCCAAAAAGAAGCCGCGCAAGCGCAAACTTCAGACGCCGAAAACGGCAGCGGTGGTGATCACCATGCTGCTGGAGGCGGAAGCGGGCCTGAGCTACCAGGCCATTTTGAGGAAGGCCCGGGCGGAGATCGACGTCTCCGACCTCGGAGGCGTTGCCACCCGGATACGCCAAGCTCGGACAGGGGCTCGAATCCTCGAGTTCCCTGGGGCGGAAGGTCCCAAAATGGCCAACACGATAGCCACAAGGCTGCGAGGTCTATTTGGTGAAGGCATTGGAATCCGCATCGCCAGACCGGTGAAGTGCGCTGAACTGCGCACTGCGACTCAGTGACGGCTGACGACGTCCGGTAGGCCATTGCCTCGAAAATCGGATGCTCGAATGCCGTCAGGGTGGGCTCCATTAGGACTGGACCTGGCGGTGTGTGTCCGTCTGGGTATGTTGCCCTGTCGCGTCAGCCAAAATCTTGGCTGACGCAGGCAGGCTCCTCGTGCTATAAGTGCATGGCGGTTGGTCACACCCGACCGACGTGCACTAACTGCTTTGATTGCAGCGGTTGTTTCCGCTGCGGTCAGGCAGGGCATAGGGTGGCAACCTGCACCGCCCCCCCTCACTGCCCCGCGTGTGCTGCAGGCAATAGGTCTGCGAAGCACTGCATTGGGCGGGAGGGGTGTAGACCTCCAGCCACCACAGGCCCAAAAAAGGGGGGGACTAGCCAATTGACCCAGGCTGCCCTCCCTAGCGCGGCTTCGCCGCCGTCCCGGGTGGAGGAGGATATGGTTACGGCTTAACGTTTAACCGTATTGCTGTCCTCCTCCAGGCGAATCTCAACCACTGCGCCGGGGCGCAGGATCTTCTCCTGCAAACCATGGTGGAGCGGTTGATTGGTATAGCCGTAGCTGCGGAGCCTTATTGCGTTCCTGACCGCCCTAATTGGGCGGGCAGCTCCGATGGCCAAATCCACGGCGTGGGGGGCTCCTGCGACGGATGCTCGCGGGGTGGCGGTTGTTGAGTGGGCGGCGTCGACGGGCCTCTGTTTATTAAACAGAGGCTCCGTCAACACGTGCGTGCGATGACGGGGCGGGTCGATAGTGGACCTTTCGTTCGCTAGCCCCGACGTCGCAGCACGAGTGAGGAACTGGTGTGTCCTGGAAGAGGTTGAGACCTTGTCCGACCATCGGTATATCCGGATTGAGGTCTCCCGGTCCTTCCAGGGCCCCAGTAGGGGTCACGCGTCGCGCAGTACTTCCGCGTTCCCGCGGTGGGCTGTGGGCAGGCTGGATAGGGACCTACTGGCGGAGGTAGCCATTGTACAATCGTGGCTGTCCTCACCAGCAATGACTGAGGAGGCGGAAGTAGAGGCTGGCCGATTTCGCGCTGCGATTACGCAGGTGTGCGATTCGGCCATGCCCCGTATGCGACGTCCTCCTCCGAGGAAAGGACTCTACTGGTAGTCCCAGGAGCGGGCGGACCTCCGTGCGGCGTGCATTCGTGCCCGGAGGTCCACACCCGCAGTCGGCGGCGCAACCGCGATGGGGAGCGGGAGGGCCGGCTGTACGAGGCATACCGTACTTCGCAGGCCGAATTAAAGCTGGCCATCTGCCGACCATCAGTATATCCGGATTGAGGTCTCCCGGTCCTTCCAGGGCCCCAGTAGGGGTCACGCGTCGCGCAGAACTTCCGCGTTCCCGCGGTGGGCTGTGGGCAGGCTGGATAGGGACCTACTGGCGGAGGTAGCCATTGTACAATCGTGGCTGTCCTCACCAGCAATGACTGAGGAGGCGGAAGTAGAGGCTGGCCGATTTCGCGCTGCGATTACGCAGGTGTGCGATTCGGCCATGCCCCGTATGCGACGTCCTCCTCCGAGGAAAGGACTCTACTGGTAGTCCCAGGAGCGGGCGGACCTCCGTGCAGCGTGCATTCGTGCCCGGAGGTCCTACACCCGCAGTCGGCGGCGTAACCGCGATGGGGAGCGGGAGGGCCGGCTGTACGAGGCATACCGTACTTCGCAGGCCGAGTTAAAGCTGACCATCTGCCGTGCCAAAACTGAGAAAAGGCAGAAGATGCTGGGTGGTCTCAATCATGACCCCTGGGGTTGCCCGTATCGTGCGGCGCTGATTAAGCTACGCACCCAGGGCCCCCCCTCACAGAGACACTTCAACCCGGCCTCCTCATCGAGGTGGTCGAGGGTCTATTCCCGCAACGGGTGGAGCACACACCCCCGGTCATGGCATCGCCAGGTAGCGACCGGGCGGCTGACTTCAGTGTACCACCCGTCACTGCGTCAGAAATGGGGGCGGCTGTTGCGCGGATTCGTTCCAAGAACACCGCCCCCGGCCCGGACGAGATACCCGCCCGGGCTCTGGCCCTGGATGTGGACCACCTGGAGCCCCGCCTCAGGAGACTATTCGACGCGTGCCTGGCGTCCGGACGGTTCCCTGACTGCTGGAAGGAGGGGAGGCTGGTACTCCTGCCGAAGCCGGGACGAACGCCGGATTTGGTGGAGCTTTAAGGCCCATCGTGCTGCTGGATGAGGCGGGTAAGATGCAGAAGGAAATTCGCGCTGATCGCATTGTTCGGCACCTGCGCGACGTTGGGCCTGACTTATCGGACGCCCAGTTCGGTTTTCGAGCTGGTCGTACAACAGTCGGTGCGATCATGCGCCAGAGGGCCGCGGCCGCGGCGGTCGTCACAGGCAGGGAATCGATGTTGGCGGTGTCGCTTGACATCGCCAACGCATTTAATAGTCTGCCATTCGGCTGCATCAGGGAGGCGCTCCGGTATCACGGGGTGCCTGTATACCTGAGGCGGCTGGTGGCGGACTATCTTTTACGTTTTATACATTTTAACCCCTATTTTATTTTTACCAGTATTATTCGATATAAAAATAGCCTATATCTAAACAAATGTTAAGGAAATCTTTTAAAAGGTATAACTGTAAAAAGTCGGATGTATTTCAATAATCATAATAGATATTTAAAGTAACATAAACGGGTGTTTCTTCGCGTATAAATTAGATGAAATTATTAACTACCACCGTGGTCACGGGACGGGACAAAGAGTAGTCCCGTGACCACGGCTGCTGCAACGCAGTTGAAACGTCGGGTAAAAGGTAGTTAATAATTTCATCTAATTTATACGCGAAAAAAGACCCCTTTATGTTACTTTAAATATGTGTATAATTCGTGAATCTTTAAAAGTTACAATCATAATTTTTGACGGGCCTCGTGGCGTAGTCGGTAGCGTAACCGAATTCAGGACAATTATTTGTGTTCATCACACAGATATTTGTACTGCGTCTGGGTATTTTCTATCTATTACATTGTATGTATTTACAACAAAAAAAAAAGTAGTATATGTATTAAGTATATCCGTAATCTGGTACCCATAGCACAAGCGTTAAGCTTAGTTTGGGACCGGAGGACGTTGTTTGAAATGTCCGTGAATATTTATTTATTTATAATATAGATAATACTTACATCTAGTTCGTGATATTTTCCTTATCCCAACTAACAAAGGCCACCCACAACTCTACAAACTTCGCAATCAAACACAATTCTATTTCATTACATTCTGCAGTTAGCTGTCAAATTGTCAAATCAACTTAAACACAAATAAATAACTTTAAGTGTTATTCGTAAGTGATTTAATGTGGGGGAAGTGGAACCAAAATAGCCTCTAGAGGAAATATAGGAAGTTCATTTATCTTTGATACAGTTTTATTCACTTTGTTCCAGCTTTTGGCAACTGCTTTAGAAGCTGTTAAGCGTGTATTATTTGTTAAATATTTCCTACGTAATAATGATAGTTGTAGAACCTTGCTTATCATAACACAAATGGACTGGCTTAAGCGGGGAAGTAACACCCTCTCACAGAAGATCAGAATGAAATAACGGTACTCCTAAGTTGTTGCATATGGTGAGTGAGAGCGCCGGAGGCCCAAAATCTCTGCCTTTATTATCTTTCCTATCTTCTCCTTATAATCCTTCCTATCATCTCCTTAGTATCCTTCCTATCCTGTCTTTGTTATTATCCTTCTTGTCAATCTCCTATCGCTTTCCTTGTAAATTGCGACGTGCGAGTGATGCCCCTGGTGTTGCTACCACCGGGTGGACTATATGCTTGCGTTACCCGTGTTGTATGCAAAATATAGTACTTAATTTTGTTTTTCTTATTTTGATGTATATCGGCATTTGTTTATTTTTAAAGTCGCTTAAAGTGATATTGTCTATGCAAAACGAACAAGCAGAATTGATTTCAGTTAATGATCTATAGCAGTAAACATCAGTTACATATATATTAGGTACACAAGTCAAAGTTTGAATTTGAGCTCAAATCGATAGGCATCATATTACAAACAGATGTCTGCGTTCGGCTTGATTGGGGTAACATTGTTCAGTCGAGAAGGCCGATACGATTAATATCGACGATTTTAGGCAACATGTACCTCGTCTTTATTTAACACATGAATAATACACAGCATTGACATTATGTACACGTATAATAAACAGTTTCAAATAATCCTTTTAGCGAGATGATTCAGAATTTTATGTGCTATGTTTATCATCATACTTCATATACTTTTTAATATTATAAATGTGAATGTAAGTTTGTTTGTTACGCTTTCACGTGAAAACTACTTAACCGATCATCATGAAACTTTGTACACATATTCTCCGAGGTATTAGAAGTAACATAGGATACTTTTTATTAAAAAAAATACGAAAAATAAAAAAAAATGTTTGTCACAAAATCTCAAAATCTAGCAACTTCAACGCCATCTAGCATTTCAGTAATGAAGTTCCAACCCCGAGTACTGTAATATCGTTGCACTGTATTACCGACAATTTCAAGGGTTGCTTTATTTATTTATACGAAATTACTCACGGACGAAGTCGCGGGTAACAGCTATCTTATATAAAGTTTAAGTAACAAACTTTGTTAACCAAGTGCAACCCGCGACTTCATTCACGTGGAACATAGTTTTTCATTTTTTTGCAGTAACCTATACTCGTATTCATTTATTTACGCGAGCGAAGCCGCGGGAAACAGCTAGTTTAGATATAAAGTACTTGGTAATAAGCCCTATATCAAACATTACTGCGAAAACCTGACATAAAATTACCACAAAACTAAGAAAAAGTACTTGAAAATCTCACAAATAACTCATTCAAATCGAACTTTTAGTACGTGAGGTCGGTTAACTATTAGGCATCTGTGTAATCAACACAAGAATAATTTGACCTTAGTTTTGTAAAAAAAAAATGGGATTCATATAAGTAAAGTAAGATAATAAGTTACACTGTACTCACAAAAGCAATGATATTAGTTTTGTATTAAATAGATTTATCATTTACTAACTGATCCAGGCAGAAGTTGTCCTGCCGTACCGTCGGTCTGCCTACTATTAGCGACCCCAGTAATATTTCCAATATTTGAAGTATCGATAAGGGGGTGGGAGCTGGGGTAAAATTGTGTGGTTATATATTCTGATATGCGAGAAATCATAAAAGAATTGAATAATATCAAACAATCATTTTGATCTGTATTATAGCACTTGACATGCTCAGCTACAATTATTTGTGAATGTGGAAAAAGAGAACAAAAGTAAAGACAAATGTGATGTGATGAACAAACAGACAAACAGACAAAAAATCTAAAAAAAATCGTTTTGTGTTTAGACACGCCTATATAGCCTATTCCAGTATTTTTTTCTCAAATATCTTAAATGTACAGACATAGCTATGTTACAACTTTATAATAGTAGGTATAGATTATAAATATAACGTACTACGTAGTTTTCCTGTAAATGTTTTCTGATAGTTATCAATATATCTACTAGTGAAATAAAATGTATAAATCTAATCAAGAGCTATCAAAAAAAATAATCCAGTAATACTTTGATATTTACGCGAATATTACACATTGAAATATCTATTCTTGGTATTTCCCTACGTGATCGTATCCGTAATACGGAGATCCGTAGGATAACGACAGTGACCGACATAGCCCGCCGGGTTGCCATGCTGAAGTGGCAATGGGCAGGCCACATCGCTCGATGAACCGAAAACCGTTGGGGAAGAAAGGTTCTCGAGTGGCGACCACGTAACGACGATCTGGCCAAAGCTGCGGGGAACCGTTGGATGCGGTAGGCACAGGACCGCTCGTTATGGCGTTCTCTTGGGCAGGCCTATGTCCAGCAGTGGACGTTGAAAGGCTGATGGATGGATGGATGGATGGAATTTATACAGCATTCGTGGTCACCATTAATACTGTAAAGCATGAGA
The DNA here is from genome assembly GCA_948253155.1 of Leucoma salicis. Classification (NCBI taxonomy): domain Eukaryota; kingdom Metazoa; phylum Arthropoda; class Insecta; order Lepidoptera; family Erebidae; genus Leucoma; species Leucoma salicis. The sequence continues at coordinate 19,820,512 of OX411818.1, forward strand.
GTAGTTTAATTGAAAGTAGTTTTTAGTCAGTAGTTCTTACACGATGCGCACACAAATAAAAAAATACATAATTATATAAAATAGTTTTGGATTGAAATACGCCTAATGATCCTAATTATGTTTTTTTTTCAAATATCGTTAATATAGGTACAATTATAACACTGTTACAGTTTTATAAATAACTAGCTGCAACTCACGACTTCGTCTGCGTGGATTTTAGATATATTCATTTTTTTTGTGCGCCGCCCTAATTATTTTTCCAAAATATTTCCTAAGTTACTTACTCCTTATAACCAAATCGGTCTAGCCGTTCCGAAGATTAGCCGGAACAAATAGACCGACAGATTGGTATTTTGTTATATGTAACGTATATACTCTCGTACGCGTATAGTAATTTGGGAGGGGATGGAGTTTTTTTTTTTTATATATCGTTTTTTCTTTTGTTAAATATTTTTTTTAATACTTGATGATCTTAATGGTAAGATGGTGTTTGTTTATTTTTCACCCTATATTTTTCATATATGTATTTGCCTGTCTAAAATAAAAACTTTTTCTTTCTTATTTCTTTATTTATTTAGATATTACAGTCAGACATTTTAATGTTATTGATTTGTATAGCTATATATAGTTTTTAAACTTCCCAGAGTGATATAACAGTAACGAGCAGGATTTGAACCTGCATCTCCTGGATACCGTCCAGATGCTTTGCCAATTCAGCCATCGTGACAATTGCTCCTGACTGCTAATTTCGATAACACATTCATACTTAACGTCTTTGGGTGACGCCGGTTATTTACGATTTATGTTTAATGTATAGTGCTAAGCATGTCAAATGCTAAAAATATATATCAATATTCCCAGAGTCTGTTAAGTAATGTCTAAACATTTATGTATGAATTAAATGTATTTAATTCATACATAAATGTTTAGAATTAAATGTATTTAATTCATACATTGTACACAAAAATATAATATTTCATTGGTGTCGAGTGTGCATTGCATTTATTGCGTAAGTAGATGAGACGCCTACGCGACCATTCACAATAAATCACGAGCATCGTGAGAAATACGTGAGAACTGATAGTAACTACATCTTAAAACAACACTTGGAATCCACTCAAAAAGTCTAAAATCCAACTCAACATTTAAGATGATACAGTCGAGATTTGATTAGTCACGTAACGTAAGGTGCATAGGTACTGTTTCTCGAATCTTTTTATTTCGTCAGACTAACTGTTTATAAATATTAATCAATGTTGTAAGTCAAAAATATTTTTTTATTGTGTATCTATAAATTGCTGGCAATGGCATTAACATAAAGACCGCCTGCGGACTAGCTAGAGCCTATTTTATTTACAACAATCTTGTATAATATTTCATTAGGTATAATTACAAGTTAGTAATATATTTGCTAACGTTATGAAATAAGTATTTATGTGTCTTCTATAAGAATATTGGATGTGAATTGTACTCGAATATAATTAACCTTTTATAAATCATTAGGTAAATGTCGTACCAGCAGGTTGTTCATTAAACATACTATAATATTTATTAATGTACGCTAAAAGTACAAGTATCTACTAGACAAATAATCAAGATATACTTTAGCATGTCAAATGCTAAAATGATAAACTTCATACATTACTAGTGGCAGGCAGTACGAAGTGATAGGTGCCTCAGAATCAATCAATTTTGTTTAAACTTTTTACTAATAATTTAAATTATGTTTTTTCACCAAAAAGGTTGTTCTATAAAGAAAATTCATTTTCGTCATGATTTAATTTTTTTTGATATTTTTTCTCTTATTTTAATGGTGCTATTCCGAGCGGAGACAAATCCGTCGAATTATAAAAATGGGTCCGGTATTTTAAATATAATTAATTATAAAGAAGGTGTGGTAAATGGGTCCAGCCGTTCTTGCGTTATAAATTGTATAACTATTTTTTTATATATAAGGTATTTTTGTCTAGAAATAACTAGAATTTTGAACTGTATGGGTTAAGCTACACATAGAAAAGAACGCGATATCGACCTTTCTAAAGTTTACCTATTTATCAGAAAAATAAATAAAAAACGGCTTCTAATTTATGTTACAGAGAGAAAAAAATGGGCATTAATATATATTTTAAGTGGGAATGAAATAAGAAGACTTATAAGCGTAATTTTATGTCTCATACATAATATATCTAATTACACACTCTTCCGTTAACTACGCTGGCTAAAATACATAATATACAGTATATTGTACTAGATTTAGATCAAACCACAACAACCATCCATTTTTCCGGAATCCTTTTCTAGACTCCAGAATACATAACCCTAAAACTTCAATAGGATTGGTACGGCTTAAAATTGTAACAATCAAACAAACTCACTTTCGCTTTGGAAAGATAAATAAATAAACTAAACATTCACGGACATTTCACACAACGTCCTCTGGTCCCAAACTAAGCTTTACGCTTGTGCTATGGGTACCAGATTACGCATATAATACATATATTACGTTTTTTTTTGTAAATTCATACATATAATAGATAGAAAACATCCAGACGCAGTACAAATATCTGTGTTCATCACACAAATAATTGTCCTGAGTGGGAATCGAACCCACGAACCCTCGTGCATGGAAGTCGGTTACACTACTGACTACGCCACAAGGCGTAAAAGATGCGTATACAATATGAGACGAGTATATCTAACGGATAATTATCATACAACATATTTTTTTTGTTTAATATAACTCTTGATTAGACTTAAAATCTGGTATACATTTTATCCCGTTACTATTTTGGGAACATTTTGGAGACATAACCGAGAAACTAGCTTTTGGCTGCGACAGAGCCGCGCGTAAAGGCTAGTAGGTATATAATTTTTTTATAGATGAGCTGTGACCCACCTACTCAGAAATGAATTAGTGGACCCGCTCGAGCCAGGAAATAAGTGAGTACTCCCAGTTAGTACCCAACGTTACCAGTTGGTGATAATTATTTGAGTCCATTAGTCGCCTCGTACCCGTGGGAAAGAATGGGTGACACTTGTATTCTTAGTCCGTCAACATACAGACAATATATAAAGAATAATACGAGTATATGAATATATTTAAATCCTCTTAAATTTTCGCCCCTTAAACTCTCTGGTAAAATTCCATAAAATTTTCACGGAACGCTACAAAATTGAAGTGCACAGAAAATTGGGACCACGCACTATCTACTGATCGCGAGACGGAGTGGCGGATTCGTTGTCACTTCGAGCACCCAAGAAGTACCACGAAGTAAGCGACAGAGCTCGTGAGAACGATAGAGTGCGTGGAAGTACTTTCAAGTGACGTCCCGACAGCATTCCATTTATACTATATAGCCAATTGACTTCTAAGTCTGGTTATTATCAGGAGTTGTGAGTACTTATAAGTACTATAAATAAGTATATTTATATGATATAACAATAAAGTTGAGTATCTTTCATAATTACTAATAGAATCTGGAATTTTATTTTGATGATAATATTTATTATAAGTTAGAGTACTAAAAAGCTTTTCAATTTTAAACGTAATTGAAAGTTTAATATTGTAATTTTTTTTTAATTTAGAAAGCCTTTGTTTAAAGGACAGTATTGAGTAGCTCTTAGTGTTAAATCAGTAGGCAGTATTATAGCTTTCTAAACATGTACCTACTAAAATTAATGGACTCGCAAATCTTGGTCTTTTTTAGGGCTTGAAAAACTTGACAACATTTTAAAAGATTTTTTGCAATATTTGTATGTGAGTTGTCCGATTTATAATTTGCAAACCATTTGCAACCAATTCCTCTAGACTTACGCCAATTTTATATGCATATTCAATCTCGGTGACAATACACAAAAATGATATTATTAATTTCCGATCAAGCTGGTATTGGATATGCATTTTTAATCCGAATAAAAACAAATACCTATACATTTTGTAATAATTGGTTGTTCTTAAATATATTTGTTACTTTTAATTTACTTAAATCATTGCTAATTTAAAGAACAAATACAACCCAATTTCTACATTTGTTTTTAGATGTCTTTAAGACCCACGCCACCTACCGGATGTATTTGTATAACTACATTTTTACATCGATCTAGTAATTATATACATATATAGATTCCAATTATGATTCATACTAAACAATGGTACGATTTTTTAATATATTTGGAATATGTTTTCGAATCCTGCTTACAGTAAAAATTTGTTCTTTAAAGTAGCTGTCAAGTACTATAATACAAATCACAAAGTTATATTATTGCATTTTTGATCTATATTTTTTAGCATTTGACATGCTCCGCCACTTTTTAAAGTATAAATTATTTGAGAATAAGGAAAAAGAGATTTTTTGTACTAGCGGGAATCGAACCCGCGTCTTTTCCAATCCGGGGAAGTGCTCTAAGCCACTGAGCTATAGTACAGGTACTTCGACCATCCCAATCTCCTTATTACATTTGTCTTTACGACCAGCGCCATCTATCGGAAGCATTTACATGCATTAAACCGATATAGTAAGTTTAATTTTGCAATTAAAATTCATACTATTTGATGGCGCGATTTTTTAAACATTTTTGATCTATATTTTTTAGCATTTGACATGCTCCGCCACTTTTTAAAGTATAAATTATTTGAGAATAAGGAAAAAGAGATTTTTTGTACTAGCGGGAATCGAACCCGCGTCTTTTCCAATCCGGGGAAGTGCTCTAAGCCACTGAGCTATAGTACAGGTACTTCGACCATCCCAATCTCCTTATTACATTTGTCTTTACGACCAGCGCCATCTATCGGAAGCATTTACATGCATTAAACCGATATAGTAAGTTTAATTTTGCAATTAAAATTCATACTATTTGATGGCGCGATTTTTTAAACATTTTTGATCTATATTTTTTAGCATTTGACATGCTCCGCCACTTTTTAAAGTATAAATTATTTGAGAATAAGGAAAAAGAGATTTTTTTGTACTAGCGGGAATCGAACCCGCGTCTTTTCCAATCCGGGGAAGTGCTCTAAGCCACTGAGCTATACTACAGGTACTTCGACCATCCCAATCTCCTTATTACATTTGTCTTTACGACCAGCGCCATCTATCGGAAGCATTTACATGCATTAAACCGATATAGTAAGTTTAATTTTGCAATTAAAATTCATACTATTTGATGGCGCGATTTTTTAAACATTTTTGATCTATATTTTTTAGCATTTGACATGCTCCGCCACTTTTTAAAGTATAAATTATTTGAGAATAAGGAAAAAGAGATTTTTTGTACTAGCGGGAATCGAACCCGCGTCTTTTCCAATCCGGGGAAGTGCTCTAAGCCACTGAGCTATAGTACAGGTACTTCGACCATCCCAATCTCCTTATTACATTTGTCTTTACGACCAGCGCCATCTATCGGAAGCATTTACATGCATTAAACCGATATAGTAAGTTTAATTTTGCAATTAAAATTCATACTATTTGATGGCGCGATTTTTTAAACATTTTTGATCTATATTTTTTAGCATTTGACATGCTCCGCCACTTTTTAAAGTATAAATTATTTGAGAATAAGGAAAAAGAGATTTTTTGTACTAGCGGGAATCGAACCCGCGTCTTTTCCAATCCGGGGAAGTGCTCTAAGCCACTGAGCTATAGTACAGGTACATAAAGACAAATGTAATAAGGAGATTGGGATGGTCGAAGTACCTGTACTATAGCTCAGTGGCTTAGAGCACTTCCCCGGATTGGAAAAGACGCGGGTTCGATTCCCGCTAGTACAAAAAATCTCTTTTTCCTTATTCTCAAATAATTTATACTTTAAAAAGTGGCGGAGCATGTCAAATGCTAAAAAATATAGATCAAAAATGTTTAAAAAATCGCGCCATCAAATAGTATGAATTTTAATTGCAAAATTAAACTTACTATATCGGTTTAATGCATGTAAATGCTTCCGATAGATGGCGCTGGTCGTAAAGACAAATGTAATAAGGAGATTGGGATGGTCGAAGTACCTGTACTATAGCTCAGTGGCTTAGAGCACTTCCCCGGATTGGAAAAGACGCGGGTTCGATTCCCGCTAGTACAAAAAATCTCTTTTTCCTTATTCTCAAATAATTTATACTTTAAAAAGTGGCGGAGCATGTCAAATGCTAAAAAAATATAGATCAAAAATGTTTAAAAAATCGCGCCATCAAATAGTATGAATTTTAATTGCAAAATTAAACTTACTATATCGGTTTAATGCATGTAAATGCTTCCGATAGATGGCGCTGGTCGTAAAGACAAATGTAATAAGGAGATTGGGATGGTCGAAGTACCTGTACTATAGCTCAGTGGCTTAGAGCACTTCCCCGGATTGGAAAAGACGCGGGTTCGATTCCCGCTAGTACAAAAAATCTCTTTTTCCTTATTCTCAAATAATTTATACTTTAAAAAGTGGCGGAGCATGTCAAATGCTAAAAAATATAGATCAAAAATGTTTAAAAAATCGCGCCATCAAATAGTATGAATTTTAATTGCAAAATTAAACTTACTATATCGGTTTAATGCATGTAAATGCTTCCGATAGATGGCGCTGGTCGTAAAGACAAATGTAATAAGGAGATTGGGATGGTCGAAGTACCTGTACTATAGCTCAGTGGCTTAGAGCACTTCCCCGGATTGGAAAAGACGCGGGTTCGATTCCCGCTAGTACAAAAAATCTCTTTTTCCTTATTCTCAAATAATTTATACTTTAAAAAGTGGCGGAGCATGTCAAATGCTAAAAAAATATAGATCAAAAATGTTTAAAAAATCGCGCCATCAAATAGTATGAATTTTAATTGCAAAATTAAACTTACTATATCGGTTTAATGCATGTAAATGCTTCCGATAGATGGCGCTGGTCGTAAAGACAAATGTAATAAGGAGATTGGGATGGTCGAAGTACCTGTACTATAGCTCAGTGGCTTAGAGCACTTCCCCGGATTGGAAAAGACGCGGGTTCGATTCCCGCTAGTACAAAAAATCTCTTTTTCCTTATTCTCAAATAATTTATACTTTAAAAAGTGGCGGAGCATGTCAAATGCTAAAAAAATATAGATCAAAAATGTTTAAAAAATCGCGCCATCAAATAGTATGAATTTTAATTGCAAAATTAAACTTACTATATCGGTTTAATGCATGTAAATGCTTCCGATAGATGGCGCTGGTCGTAAAGACAAATGTAATAAGGAGATTGGGATGGTCGAAGTACCTGTACTATAGCTCAGTGGCTTAGAGCACTTCCCCGGATTGGAAAAGACGCGGGTTCGATTCCCGCTAGTACAAAAAATCTCTTTTTCCTTATTCTCAAATAATTTATACTTTAAAAAGTGGCGGAGCATGTCAAATGCTAAAAAATATAGATCAAAAATGTTTAAAAAATCGCGCCATCAAATAGTATGAATTTTAATTGCAAAATTAAACTTACTATATCGGTTTAATGCATGTAAATGCTTCCGATAGATGGCGCTGGTCGTAAAGACAAATGTAATAAGGAGATTGGGATGGTCGAAGTACCTGTACTATAGCTCAGTGGCTTAGAGCACTTCCCCGGATTGGAAAAGACGCGGGTTCGATTCCCGCTAGTACAAAAAATCTCTTTTTCCTTATTCTCAAATAATTTATACTTTAAAAAGTGGCGGAGCATGTCAAATGCTAAAAAATATAGATCAAAAATGTTTAAAAAATCGCGCCATCAAATAGTATGAATTTTAATTGCAAAATTAAACTTACTATATCGGTTTAATGCATGTAAATGCTTCCGATAGATGGCGCTGGTCGTAAAGACAAATGTAATAAGGAGATTGGGATGGTCGAAGTACCTGTACTATAGCTCAGTGGCTTAGAGCACTTCCCCGGATTGGAAAAGACGCGGGTTCGATTCCCGCTAGTACAAAAAATCTCTTTTTCCTTATTCTCAAATAATTTATACTTTAAAAAGTGGCGGAGCATGTCAAATGCTAAAAAATATAGATCAAAAATGTTTAAAAAATCGCGCCATCAAATAGTATGAATTTTAATTGCAAAATTAAACTTACTATATCGGTTTAATGCATGTAAATGCTTCCGATAGATGGCGCTGGTCGTAAAGACAAATGTAATAAGGAGATTGGGATGGTCGAAGTACCTGTACTATAGCTCAGTGGCTTAGAGCACTTCCCCGGATTGGAAAAGACGCGGGTTCGATTCCCGCTAGTACAAAAAATCTCTTTTTCCTTATTCTCAAATAATTTATACATTATATTATTGCATTGAAAATAAAATAGACTAGTGGACGCGATAATGGCAAGCTTCAGCACTGAGAAAAATAAGAATGATTAGATTATTTATTACTTTACCCCATACAAATCGAAGCCTGATTAAATGTCACCTTGAGTTAAGCGGTTTGTAATTTAATGGTGAATTTTACTAGGTAGAGACTTATTCCTTCTTACTCAGCTGTTCAATATTATGACGCCGATGCTAGATATTTATTTAATTTATTTGTTATGTGCATGTATTATTATAAGTCTCTAAGTGTCCTCACCAAATTTGCAGGTCTTAAGCTAAATGGTATTAATAGTACAAACAAGCTTCCTCTTCATACTACATTTGTAGTTATATCTAAATATATAATTATATTAAGTGAACTTATTAACCATAGCTATGAATCTTACACTATTCTAATTATTAATACTTTCTGATATTTACGCGAATGTTACACATTTTGAAAATATAAAATCATCAAACAGTATATGATTTATAAAATCATATAATGTGGGTAGATGAGACCGTTGAAATAACATATCAGCCTTGGACGTCTATCATCTAAGTCCACCCGTGATCATGAATGCTGTAAAGTATTCGAAACGTTGGGATAGTAGTAAAATCAAGTAAACGCGATAGATTCCGTAAACGTAGTTTTATTTCAAAATTCGAATTATTTTTAAAAGCGTATTCAAAAGCGTGAACGCATAAAGTTGTGCTGTATATTATATTTAAATTTTCACTTGGGCATAGTTACAGTGTACTTCTACGGGCAAAATTGGTTATTCTTCGATGCAATGTCACGACTGCGCCTGACTCCGCACTTATCGTGAAAACACCCCTCTACCCGGGACACAGATCTTAGAAAGAAATAAGGTGGTAGTAACTAGTCTATATCTGGTTTTATGGTTATATTTCAATAAGTAATTAATTGTTTTGTAACTTATATATATATAACAAACCTATATATAAGAACTTATATATAACAAAAGAGAATGTTCCATATTAATATATTATTACTTTATATATGTAAACGAAAACAAAGACTGCACAGATGGCGGAGTGGTTTAGATACCGACCTCCCGTCCGAGTGTTGTGGGTTCGATTCCCATACAGGACAACTTATTGTGTGATCCACAAATTGTTGTAAAGTCCCTTGCGATATAAGGATTATTCCTTAGTGAAGGGTGTAGTCCTTAAAAACAAACATAAATACGTCCCTAAAATAATTTAAAAATCACTGTAAATAAGTACAGATAAAGCGTTATTGGACACATTTATTTAAGATTGGACGCTTCAAGAAATATTTTCTGTTAGGCATTTTAGAAGCTCCAAAAATATTATCTCTTAAAAAGAACAAAAATAAAGTATTTCAATTTTATATTACACTCTTATCCACGATTTATTTAGTAATCCAACAGATGGCACACCCCCTTGTGGGTGTAAGGGGTTAGCTTGCCTCACCTTTTGTAATATACGTGAATACTTTACATTTTTTTCCGCTCTTCCATCCTCTGTATTGTAAAAAAATCTCGCCGTAATCCCTCTGTCGTAGCATCTCAAGAGATTTGTATGAATTACGTGAGATTCAGAATTTTGATGGATTTTTGAGAGAACATTTTGATGAGTACGATTTTTATCGGTGCGACGAGTAGTGAGTGTTAGCGTCTCTTAGGTGTAGGTAAGTATTTTTTGTTGTGGTCGCGATATTTGATAGATTGGATTAAAACATAGCATCACGCCTGTATTCCCCGAAGGGGTAGGCAGAGGTGTAATACACATCCACGACTCGCCAGCTATGTTTAAGTCCCAAGTAATAGGGAGCGAGCCTATTGACGTCTACCGGGCATATTTCCAAACTCCGGGCTGCTACTGAGAATTTTTCTTTTTAGGAAAAAGCTCAATAACATTGCCCGACCCGGGGATCGAACCCCAGACCTCATGATTAGCAGTCACATACACTACCGCTACACTACCGAGGCAGTTAAAGTTAGATTAGATTAATTTGCAAGAAATCAATCTAGTCCAGTTATTGGATTGAAATGAATGGAACTTTCACTTAACAGATATGCGTGTGCTGCGGGGAATTTTATTAATGTGGATACATAGTCCTTACTTCTATTTGTGATTCAAACCTATGATACTGGGATCAATTCCCCATATATTCTAATTACTATACCATTACTGCATCAGTTTAACGAGACCACGTAGAGTACTCCGCAGAGATCGCATTTCGACCGCATTGATTTTACTCTCATGCTCCTTTTTACATACCCAACTCTTGCTTCCATATAATTACGTTGGGACAAGCACTGCGTTGTGTATTGCGACACGTGCCTTCTGGCTGAGGTGGTGGCTGCCGAGAAGTTGTCCCAATGCTCCGTTCACTCTATTTCCCGCATTCACTCTTCTTTCTACATCAGTGGTGTACCTTCCATCCCGACTGAATCCACATCCAAGATATACAAATTCATCCACTTGTTCTAGCACACCATTTCCTATTGCTACTCTAACATCTATTCTGGCTTCAAACTTCACTGCATGGCAGAAGAGTAAGGGCATTTCTGTTATGCAGTGCAGTGAAAGAAATGTAAGGACATCTCTATCACGCAGTGAAGTGAAACATTTTACAAGCCAAGGACAATCATCATTTTATTGATTCAATTTAAAAATGAAATTTAAAAAAGTAACCATTTTCAAAATCGTTGTAATTGTGTATTAAGCTTTTTTAATAACTGATGCACTATTGGATGTCAAACAAGACGTCTACAAGTGACCAAGAATGCTTTAGTGTTCGAAACGTTTTCTCGGGATAAAAGAACTTAATTAAACGCCTTAGACTCTGAAAAAGTTGTTTTATTACATGAAGGTAGAAAATTTTTGCTCAATACAAAATTAAAATAAAGGGTTTCCGACCAAATGGAGTCTGTTTATCCGTGGCAAACATTGGTACTGACTAAACAATTTTCATTTCAAGAAAACCAACACAAAAATCACTAGCATTCTGTTTAGTGCCTCGTGAATTTTTAAAGAGGTACAAATGAGAGGGTTTGGTTACAGGCGAAAAGGACGCAAGCAATAAAACATCCTACCTTTTGTTTCTGACTACCCTCCAAAATAAACCAGTTTCAGTTGAACTAACTCCCTCTCGTTTGTCAAATACATTTCACATCGTAAAACGTGTCTGCGAGGTCTTTTTAAATTGGTTCGCGTATAGATATAAGTTAAAAAGAAAAATTAATGCAGTGAAAAAGAAAATAAGAATGTTGAATGAGAAAATGGTGGAGCTGTGAGGTCGGATACCTAAAATGAGTGCATAAACTTTGAACCTGGTTAAATGTTACTCTATAACACAAAGTGCGAAAATGTGAAATTGAAAATCTCCTGGAATACCGTCCCAATGCCAATTCTGCCATCGTAGCAATTACTCGGAACTGCGAATTCCGATAACACATTCTTTCTTAATGGCTTCGGTGACGCCTGCGCCATCTGTCGGATGTATTTGCATTCATTGTTATAACCAGGTAAGCTTCATTATTAAAATTAATTAAGATTTATAGCAAATAATGACGGAGCCCCATAATTGTTTTTTCATTACTCATACTCGGAAAGTAGGTTTGAAGTTGCCTGAGGAGCGGGTTGAAAGTAATACTTTTCAGCCCTATGGAGAACCGTTTTCAACTGACAGCTGTCCAATTATTTAAAAAAAACTAATTCAATTTTCACATTTCTATTGAACCATATTCTAACTTACTACAGCCACTCAATTACAGCGCGATGTTTAATTGAAATAACAAAGTTAAGTATTAAATAAAGATTTTTCTTTAACGACCACCAATTATAATTTACCAGTGGAAAATAAAACTAAGATATCACACAGAGTAACAGAAATGATTAATCTGTATTCCACTGACTCTCCACAACCGAGCACTTCCAAAGATTATCCGGTGCTATCCAAAAAAAATATTGCTGTAACAGCTAAAAAAAATACACAAATATCAATGTCCCCAACATTCACCCAAGAAGTGAGTTTCTACAGTATCCAGGGGGATACTGTAGAAACTCAAGTTTCCCAGAAAATATCAAATATCAATATACCCGGAAGAAACCTTTCACTAACTGTAACTAGTCGCTTTAATTTTACTATAAACTTTAAATAAATAATTATCTCAGCAGTTGATGTAAATTAAAATTCACTCATTTTTGCATGTTTTTATTTTTACTTTCCTTGTATTCGTAATGAAAAGCACAGTGTTTTTTTTATTGCATGTAGTGGCAGACGATCTACGCTCCATCTGATGGTAAATTGTAACCGTCGCCCATGGACTCGACTATACCGAGAGTATTGTCAAGCCGTTGCGCACCATTTCATTTCTCAGACATGAAAAATGAAAGAATAAACGGCTATCTCCTGCTACAGCCAAAACACACTGACGTGCTTCATGACCGGTCACATAGGAGATGGTGGTACCGACCCGTCCGGACCCGATAGCAAATAAATACTCTCACTTGGTACCCAGCCCTACCACCAGTAATGCAATGGGTGATAATTGCTTACTTCCCTTAGTCATCTTGTATGACACCCGCGGGAAAGGATGGGGTGGCTACACTTGTATTCTTAGTCCGTCCCCACACGGATAAAGGGGGTTCGTTTTTTCAGTTCTCCGTCTATTGCGGTAGTGGTATGTTTCCCTTTTATAACAGGAAAAAGAGTGAAGGTAGTGTGACACTATGTATACGTAATCCACATCCTAAAATAGAGCTTAGTTAAATTATAGAAATATTTCTCCAACTGAAATACCATTAGAAATTCTTTCTACTTACGTCTATCACTTTATTTTTACCGTTATCTTATCGTTCCGAAGCTATCGAATCTCAATAGGTGGATATAATATATTATATATATATATATATATTTATTCTATATTCACGTAATTATACTAATTCGAACGGATTCAAACTAAGGCATCTGCAATCCGTCGGTGCGTGCAATCACTACGGAGGTTGATCAATAACTGTCCATAACTGCCCCCATAAGGTTACTCGTTTGACGTTTCGCCATTACAGATCACTGTTGTTCTAGACAACAGTCTAATCAATCGATACTCTACACTCGATGAAATGTGGCTCCACAGTCGTACTGTCAGACTTCATTTTCGGACAAGAGTAAAGTTGTGCTACAATAAAATCAATCGTCTCGCCATAAATATACTTCGGATCTAAAACGTGAGATTTAAACTAGTTCTGAACGATGGTTTTACTTTAGTGATTATCTATTTTGGAGACAGACATTTTTTTACAGAAATCAAACTAAAGATAGTTAGTAGCCACTCGCCCTGACACCCTGAGGACTAATGTCGTATTGACCCACACCAGCAACAGTGGATGTTAAAAGGTTTTTTTTTCAAACCTGCAACCTCTCAAAGACTTGCTAGGAGTGTAGGTATATATCCATACATTGACGACGTCTATATTACTTAACGTTACCTATCTTCATATTATAACCATCTTTCATAATCAATCCTTGTAAACGTTAGTTTTTGTTTATAAATCTTTCGTCTCTCTATAAAGAATTATACACAGCATTTACCCTATAAAACGAACATACGCAGGCAAAACTACAACATTGCATGTAGAAACATAATGAAGGTATATCACGATTCTAAGCTGTGCTAACCGAGCTAATTTATATTTATATATATTTGTAGCATTTGACATGCTTAGCACTTGCTTTTCGATTTCACATTTTTCACTTTGTGTTTAACGAGCTAATTTATTATATCGAATATTTCTTATTATTGATTTAGCAACAATGGAATCGATTTAATCACTCGATATAGATTGTTATCGATACTCTCGGATAAGGTATAGTCGTGATCATCCATTGTTTAGCAGGCCTGATCTGATATAATTGTATTGAGGTATGACGTGGTCTGAGTATTGAACTTGCACTTTGGGTGTCTCACCTGGTAAAGAATTTAGAGAATGAAAAAAGAAATGGTTAAGAATTGGAAGTACCTATCTACCTGTTAAGAGTCTGATAACTATGAAAGACTTTTAAATATACAATCTTTTATTTTAAATAATAATTAAACAAATATTCTCGGACATTTTCACAAAACGTCCTCTGGTCCCAAACTAAGCTTAACGCATGTGTACATATATTACTTTTTTGTAAATGCATACATATAAAGAAAACCGTAAATTTCCTTTTTTGTTATATTTTACCTTTATATTATTTTATTAGAACCCAATGACGATTTGGCCGTGTGGGGCCAGCTTTAGAATTGTCCCACCCCTGAGTAGAGACTCACGGGAGTCGTAACAGCCGACTGAGGGAAAGCCGGGGGAGTGGGCAGCAGCACTCTCTTAAGTATTAACAACATCCACTGCGATCGCCAACCCGCCTGCCAAGCGTTGTGATTACGGCATTATCCCCCATGACGGGACCGCTCGTTGTGGCGTTCTCTTGGGGAGGCCTATGTCCAGTAGTGGACGTTGAAAGGCTGATGGATGGATGGGATGGATGACGATTTTTAGTATCAATCAACCGAATGGCGGTTACTTTGTTCGCACTTTACATGAAATGTCCGAGCATGTCAAGTACACATAGATATAGGTACATAAAAATAGAAATATAAGCTTAAACACAAAGTGGTAAATGTGAAACCGAAAATAACAGTCACGAGCAGGATTTGAACCTGCATCTCCTGGATACCGTCCAGATGCTTTGCGAATTCAGCCATCGAGACAACTGCTCTTGACTGCTAATTTCGATAACACATTCATACTTAACGTCCTGGGTGACGCCTGCGCCAACTGTCGGAAGTATTTACACACATTATACCGACCAGGTAAACTTAATTTTACAATTAAGATTTTTACCTAATAATGACGCAACCCTATAAATATTTAGAAATTTTTATATATATTTTTAGCATTTGACATTTTGCAGGTTCAAATCCTGCTCGTGACTGTTATTTTTGATTTCACATTTTCTACTTTGTGTTTCATGTATATGGCAGCATGTCAAATGCTAAAAATATATATAAAAAATTCTAAATACAGAAATATAAGCTACTAGCCTTTGCTAGCGGCTTCGCCGCAGCCAAAAGCTAGTTTTTCGGTTATATCTCAGGTTCCCGATATAGTACCGGGATAAAATATCTACCAGTTTTTAAGTCAAATCAAGGCCTTTCAAATAAAAAAGTTCCATCAAAATCGATATAGTAGTTCTTTTAAATAAATTCTAAAAAAATCTAGTTTAAATAATTTTCTAGTTTTTCGGTTATATCTCAGGTTCCCGATATAGTAGCGGGATAAAATGTATACCAGTTTTTAAGTCTAATCAAGGCCTTTCAAATAAAAAAGTTGTATCAAAATCCGTTCATTAGTTTTTGTGTGATGCGCGAACAAACAAACAGACAAACAGACAAAAATTCTAAAAAAAATTGTTTTACGTTTAGACACGCCAATATAGCCTATTACAGTCATTTTTTCTCAAATATCTTAAATGTACAGACATAGCTATGTTACAGTTTTATAATAGTATAGATTATGTTTCGTTCGATAAATCAAATTGGCAGAACTGGTAGAGCCTTGCATATCCCAGTACGAATGGGCCGGCTCGATCGGGGAAGTACCACCCTCTCACAAAATATCAGTGTGAAACAACGGTTACTACTCCTACCGTTATTTCGTATGGTGAGGGAGAGCGCCGGAGGTCCAATCCTCCTCCCTATCCTCTCCTTATTATCCTTCCTATACACCTTTTAAGCCTTTCCTTGGAGGTGGCAACGCGCGAATGATGCCTGTGATGTTGCTAGCGCCAAATCCCAATGCCAAATCTCTTCCGCATACACCAAAATCCAGCACTCCCGTCCCAAGTTACCCTTATGTTTGATTTGCTTAGGCGTACAAAGATTTGTACGCCTAAGAACAAAAATTTAGATATTTTTATATATATTTTTAGCATTTGACATGCTTAGCAACATACATTAAACACAAAGTGAAAAATATGAAATCGAAAATAACAGTCACGAGCAGGATTCGAACCTGCATCTCCTGGATACCGTCCAGATGCTTTGCCAATTCAGCCATCGTGACCCTTGCTCCTGACTGCTTATTTAGTATTTTTTTTCTAAGGTAAATATTTATAGGGATTGCGTCATTATTAGGTAAAATCGTAATTGTAAAATTATGTTTACCTGGTCGGTATAATGTATGAAAATACTTCCGACAGAATGGGCAGGCGTCACCCAAAGACGTTAAGTATGAATGTGTTATCGAAATTAGCAGTCAGGAGCAAGGGTCACGATGGCTGAATTGGCAAAGCATCTGTACGATATCCAGGAGACGCAGGTTCGAATCCTGCTCGTGACTGTTATTTTCGATTTCACATTTTTCAGTTTGTGTTTAACCTAAGAACAAAGTTATGTAGGTAATAAAAAAATCGTAAAAACTTGCTCAAGTTCAAAGTTTTCGCGTTATGTTTTTTATCAGCTCAAAAAGCGTTGTCTGAGTATGCACGTACTCAGATTTCGTGAAATACGGAGACAGGGGTGTCTTAAGAACACTTCTTATATTTCTATTTTACATGGGCGTCACACCAAAAGAACTTGACACAGGCTTTATATAATGTGACATGCAAAGGAATTTCCAAACGACTCATTAAATGCGGCCATGTTATTCTGGGCACATCTACTCTTGATTGTTGACACCGAGTTTGGTATTGACAAGGAACCCCTCCCAATCATTCCTGCGGGTGTCGTATTATGGGAGTTGGGAATAAACAGTTATCACCCATCGTACGCATTACTGGTGATTACCAAAAATACATTTCATACCGGATGTAAATTACATCGTAACGAGAACTCCGGGCAAAGATGTCACCAAATACATACCTGTAATAATATCCCCCAAACCATTTTCGTTGAAAACGACGGGTTACAAAGTTGGTCGCCATCGAATCATTAACAACGCGACTAAAAAAACATGACAAAGGTTACAATCTAAATCTTGAAGTTAATCGGTGATTAATAGGTTTATTAACTTAAAATCGAATTGAGACAATATAACGATTATATCTCGCAGTTAATTTAAAAAAAATTAAGAAGAAATTGCAACTTTCTTGAAAAGACCGATGCAAATTTCCACCACCTGGGTGTTCAGAATCGAGTACTGAACCCGTGGTATCAATTACCGGTACGATGTCATTTTCACCCTGTATAAAGTTATCGATAGCGATCAGGGCCCTGTGGTCCTAGCCAAGTTGCATTCTATGATCGCTAACGCTAATAGAAGAGAGCCTCGTGGCGTAGTCGGTAGTGTAACCGACTTCCGTGCACGAGGTCGGGGGTTCGATTCCCACTCAGGACAATTATGTTTGTGATGAACACAGATATTTGTACTGCGTCTGGTTTTTTTCTATGTATGATATGTATGTATTTACAAAAAAAAAGTAGTAGGTATATGTATTATATCCGTAATCTGGTACCCATAGCACAAGCGTTAAGCTTAGTTTGGGACCAGAGGATGTTGTGTGAAAAATGTCCGTGAATATTTATTATTATTTATTATTATTATTATTTAAATGTATGGGAATTTGACATCTTGAACCATAGATAAAGAACCTATATTTATCTAAGTCTTTAACAATATCTATAACGCTAAGTCACGAGACTTAATGTTAAAAGATGTCAAATTTCCATACATTTTAATAATAATAAATAAATAATAATACATATTCACTTACATTTTTCACACAACGTCATCTGGTCCCAAACTAAGCTTAACACTGATGCTATGGGTACCATATTACGGATATAATACATATACTACTATTTTTTGTAAATACATACCTACATATAATAGATAGAAAACACCCAGACGCAGTACAAATATCTGTGTCATCACACAAATAATTGTCCTGAGTGGGAATCGAACCCACGAACTCGTGCACAGAAGTCGGTTACACTACCGACTACGCCACGAGGCCAATAATTAATAGTTTTCTATTAGCGTCAGCGATCATAGAATGCAACTTGGTTAGGCCCACTGATTCGCTATGATTAAAGAAGCAAGTTACGTAGGGAGTTGATGATGTCTGCGTGGAAGCCGTCTAAAATTGTATTCACTATGCCAAGTATAAAGTTTCATAACGCGGCTAGGTCCGTTTTGAAGCTGTTTTAAACTGTCAATCTAACGTGTTTTATGCTATCGCGTTTGTGTTTACGTTTACCATTGCTATAATACTTTCGTGGGTGAAATGTCTAAAAGTTTTTGTAACTGGCAAAATACTACTTATTATTTACTTTCTTAGCATCACTAAGATAATATTTAAAAAAAAATGTTATTAAAAGGTAATTTGTGTTATTTATTACGAGAACGAGAGAAAATTCTGTTTTCTTAGTATTACAACTTACAATTTTATTATAAGTACTATACATTATACATATAATATCAATAACTCTACAACGCACATACTTATGGATAAAATAGTGCTCGTTATGTTATTTGGGAGAAACAATATCTACGACTCATGTCTTAGATATAAACCGAACATTGTTACAAACTCTTACAAAATGTCCAAGTAATATAATATTTAATAAACTATTCCATGTACCTATGACATTATACAATCTGTATTTAGATCAAATATTAGACGTGTGTAAGTAAACTACTCTAGTGTTAAATCAAATTGTTGAAACAAAGTATGCAGAAAAATAAGATTCGTTTATTTATTTGTATAAATAAGTATAACTTAATTAGTAGCTATGAAGTCTCACAAACAAAAGTTAAGTAAGTCACTGATTGGAAACATCACACGGGCAGGAAGGCAGAAGCACATCTAATACGTTCACAACTTTAATCGCCATCATCTCACAACACGTCTACTACAAAAATTATATCCATTTTATATAATGTGATAATTCAGTTCTAGAAACAACGTTGCCAATGCCCCGTACTTAATTCAAATAGATTATCAAAGGAAGGAGCAATGTGTATTATTGTTATAACAATACATTCTTGTGGCGATCTTATTGACTCCGACAATGAAGTTTTCTGATTTTTTCTTCTATCGATAAGTTTGTAGAGTCTTGAGCTTAATATTTTACATATTACTTTCTTTTTTCTTGTTATTTTGTGAAAGTAACTTACTTATACTCAATTAAATAAACAATTTTATTGATGGGTTGTCATAAAGTAAAATTTACAACAATGTGCACAGACTACTAAGAGATACTACTTATACCTTAGACAAAGGATATTATAGACAAGCTATCAACGTATGCAGTGTAGAGATAGCAATAGTTTGACATATGATAACCGGAATAATTTTAAAAGATAACTATGATTATAACTGTGTTGACTAGAAATGTACTTCCTATTTTTAGCCGGATACAAGAAGACAATGACTGGACAAAAGAAATTGCAGTTATGCTTATATTTTGTTTAAAATGTATTAGGACGTGTAACATTAGCATATATAACGTGATTAATGAAGGTTTTTTTTACGCAAATACAAAAACAAGCTTACCCGATGATGGGTACAATTAGCTACCTTATTGTTGGGCCCAAATAAAAATAACGCATCCATCCATCAGCCTTTCAACGCCCACTGCTGGACATAGGCCTCCCCAAGAGAACGCCACAACGAGCGGTCCCGTCATGGGGGATAGTGCCGTAATCGCCACGCTCGGCAGGCGGGCTGGCGATCGCAGTGGATGTTGTTGATACTCGAGGTAGTGCTGCTGCCCACTCCCCTGGTATTTCCTCAGTCGGCTCTTACTACTTCCGTGGGTAGAGAGGGATGGGACAATTCTAAAGCCAAAATAAATGTAATTTAAAAAACCGATTATTTTCTGATTGAAACGATTGTATGGTTTCTAGACGTACTGTGTGAAATCGAAATTTTTCATAGACAACGTATCGTGCGGTATACAGAATATTTTTTTTGCAAAATATGTCGTGGTTTCTACTTTGCGTTCTCACGTTTGAGTTACGCGCTCGGTATGACGTCACTGGTTTTCAGCAAGTAATTTTACGTCTCATAGAGAATCAAGGCCCAGTGGGTCTAGCCAAGTTGCATTCTATGATCGCTAATGCTAATAGAAAACTATTTAAATGTATGGGAATTTGACATCTCTAACGTTAAGTCACGTGACTTAGTTTTTCTATTAGCGTTAGCGATCATAGAATGCAACTTGGCTAGACCCACAGGTTGGTACCACCGTCTGCGGTATGACCAGCCGAGAAGGAACTCAGTGTGTTTTAGTTATAGCGGTAATAGACGTCAAAGCTTTCAGTTCCCATTCACGAATTTTCTCTATACCTATATAAACAGCCATCTCACAGGAACCCTTAAATTTTTCGGTATAAAGAGCCTATGTCTTCCTTGTATCCTAAATTATGTGTATGCCAAATTCCACGATGATCAATGAAATAGTTACGGTACCAAGAAGTAACAAACAAACAACCTCCTTTTCCTGTTTATATATGCATGTGGTTTATTAAATTGCCTCGGTCGTCTAGCGGTAATAGATGTGACTTGGGATCATGAGGTCTTGGAGCTCGTTTCCCGAGTCAGGCCAGCAAAAAGTTATTGGGTTCTTCCGTCAAGAAATTTTTATACAGCTCTACAGGTCTTCTAGAAATGCCGTCCCATCGAACTATGAGAACGGAGAGTGTATGTGTTTACGCAAACACTCATATAATACCTATAATACCCATCTTCTACATATATATTTTATGGCTAGTATCTGTTGACACCCGTCGTGACCAGAAATGACTGTCCAGAAGATCATTATTATTTGTTTTATTAAATACTAGCCTTTGCCCGCGGCTAGTTTTTGGGTTATATCTCAGGTTCCTGATATAGTAGCGGGATAAAATGTATACCAGTTTTTAAATATAATCAAGAGCTAAATTAAAAAAGTTGCATCAAAATCCGTTTAGTAGTTTTGCCGTGATGCGCGAACAAACAATTAGATAAACAGACAAAAAGTAAAAAATAAATTGTTTTGTGTCAGACACGCAGCCTAATTCAGTCATTTTTTCTCAAATATCTTGAATGTACAGACACAGCTCAGTTACAGCTTTATAATAGTTTAGATAACCAAATTTTCGGCCGAAAACTCTTTGAAGCAGAAATACCATCGTATAATATTGCTTCAATGGATTTGCTAACAGCTATTAGTTTTACCGATATTATCTATGGTAGATATAGTTAACGTTTAAGTGTCCATCTATAGTACCTACTCATACATGTACATACAAACTAATGCATTTTGTTAGTGCTTGCTCGCGACCGTAAAAGCAGTTTGTTGTCCATGTTAAAAACTTCATTGAATAAGGAAATGGCCTTCTCCGCAAATGGCCGCGGTGTTTGAAAGTTTACTGCAAATAGCTTGTGAAGCTTTCTTGTGTTTAGCGACACGTGGCCGGCGACGTGACGACTACGGACATGTTTTTGTATAGGGATGCAAATACAACACTTACTGGTATACGAAGACGGACTCGGAAATTGTTGGTTATTTCTAATGACAAATTATATTAAACACAAAGTGAAAAATGTGAAATCGAAAATAACAGTCAGGAGCAGGATTTGAACCTGCATCTTCTGGATTCCGTCCAGATGCTTTACCAATTCAGCAATCCTGACACTTGCTCCTGACTGCTAATTTCGATAACACATCATACTTAACGTCTTTGGGTGACGCCTGCGCCGTCTGTCGGACGTATTTTCATACATTATACCGACCAGGTAAACTTAATTTTACAATTAAGATTTTACCTAATAATGACGCAAACCCTTTAAATATTTAGATATTTTTATATATATTTTTGCATTTGACATGCTTAGCACTATACATTAAACACAAAGTGAAAAATGTGAAATCGAAAATCACCCAAAGACGTTAAGTATGATGTGTTATCAAAATTAGCAGTCAGGAGCAAGTGTCAGGATTGCTGAATTGGTAAAGCATCTGGACGGAATCCAGAAGATGCAGGTTCAAATCCTGCTCCTGACTGTTATTTTCGATTTCACATTTTTCACTTTGTGTTTAATGTATAGTGCTAAGCATGTCAAATGCAAAAATATATATAAAAATATCTAAATATGACAAATTATCTCTACATCTAGCAGAGCTACATAATATATTTGTTTTCTTATGATTATAGAAATGCGCAGCGCAATTCAATTGAGTTATTATTATAGTTTATTTATTACAAATACAAAAAATAAGATTATTTATTGCCCCACAAAACCGGTTTAGCGGTTTGACTGTGGGTGAGTCGCAATATTAACACATGTCATATTAGGTATATTATGTAAAATTAGACGTACATTTTTACCAAGTTAATAAATATTTTTTACTTGGTTACCTAACATGACGTCATCTCCCTGCGGGGCAGTCAGAGAGAACAGGGTGCCAAAAGGCTTCTATTCTTGCATACATATTTCGCTTCCTAAACTTCATAATTCTTTTCATACACGCTCGCCGGTTTCGGAGACTCCTGACTCAACCAAACCCTCCCCCACTTCAATACATGACCGATTTGGTCTAGGTAGGTGAGTCTCGGTCTCCCCCTGTACCTACATCCTTCCACTTTCGCATTATATATATTCTAACCAATCGCTCGTCCGGCATTATTTCCAAATGTCCGAACCATTGGAGCATTACCTTTTTCTTCTTTTCACCAATACTCTCTTTCATACATACTCGCTCTCTTACGTCGTTGTTACGAATATTATTCAAGTTTCTTTTTAAACTTTATGGAATCTTCTCCTGTCTGAAGTTCGGTGATATACCTACTGTTTAGAAGATATGGCACACGCTGTCTTTAAGGTTCTATTATAGTAAGTGCTAACTCTAGGTACATTAAATTTTGCGTTTATAGCGGTCATCCTTCTTGTATTAAGATAGTTGGTTGCCGGGGATAAGTTATGCTTTTTTTTATTATAATTAGAAGATATTTATGTTTTACCCAAATCGGTAAGTTGATACAAATATTGGTATCGGTTCAGCGGGCTGTTCTCCGCAACTCCACGTTTGAGCGCGTGTTTTGCGTGTGGGTGGGTATGATTACTTCATTCAATCCACCCCAGCTCCCGGAAGAACACACGGAAGCCCCTTCATGTTGCTGGTGATCTCCCGGAGAGATCTTGAGCTTCCGAAGAATTTGGTCCTGTACGTGGCGACCTCCGAGCAGTGCTGCAACACATGGACCGCCGTCTCCTCCTCTTGCAGGCACGCTCTGCAAATACATATATGACATAATTTTATATAGTCTTTATAGCTGCTTCGGTTTTTTTGTAACCATCAGTTTAAAAGGAATTATAATTACAGAGTTTCTAATTTATATACATATGCAGGTATTACTGATTATTTTCCCAGTAGGAATAATTTTTTCAGACATTTTCAATAATTATCGTCATATTTCCGCCAATTTCATTGGTGAAAACATTATGGAAATCCTTCACGTAACTTTGGAGTTTATTGTATCCAGAGTGACAGACGCGGCGGAAGGGCTATCTTTCACGATTTAGACTATAGCATTTCCAACCCACGTGTTTTATAGCATATTAGACTATTCTTCAAAGAGTAAAACGAGGTGTAATATACTCACATTTCACCTCTCTATAGTATGCAAGGCGTTAGACAATTTCTTAAAGGTCTTTTTGCATGATTCAAAAATCGAACTGCAGGTCTAGTAGTTAAAAGTTCGTATCTAATCTAAATCTAGCATGTAGATTATAAAATGATTTTAAACTAGCCTTTGCCCGCGGCTTCGCCACAGCTAAAAGCTAGTTTTTCGGTTATATCTCAGGTCCCCGATATAGTACCGGGATAGCATGTATACCAGTTTTTAAGTCTAATCAAGGGCTTTCAAATGAAAAAAGTTGCATCACAATCCGTTAAGTAGTTTCTGTGTGATGCGCGAACAAACAAACAGACAAACATAAACAGACAAACAGACAAAAATTCTAAAAAAAATTGTTTTGTGTTTAGACACACCTATATAGCCTATTACAGTATTTTTTTCTCAAATATCTTAAATGTACAGACACAGCTCTGTTACAGTTTTATAATAGTATAGATATACATATAAACAACTTGATACCATAAATATACAGTGTTGCCATCAATTATCAAAGGATACCGTTGAAAACCTAAAGAATTCCATTACAAACACATGGCGCATTCTCAACATTGCATTCATTAGCGCGGGCAGGGTTTGAATCCGTGACAATGCCGCCGCGGGAGACTCATTCCCATTGTGAGCCTATATCGATTATTTAGTGTAGGAGATGGTTTTTATACACCTTTGGGTGAGGGGGTTAAAATAGTGCCTTTCATTTATTTAAAGCTATATTCTGCTCGCGACTACGTCCGTGGGAACTTCAGAATATAAATACGTCGCTCTATAGCAAACTTGATCTTTATGCACATTGTTGCTATACCATAGGAACTATTTGAATATATGGATAATATTTCCGGAACAAAAAATCCAATGACTTTCCTTCTCCAAATCGGGTGTTTCGTAAAAGATCATGGACAATTTTTTACGACTTATAATGATTATTCTAACTCTAGATTTAAAAACAGAGATCCTACAAAACTTATATTACCTACTAGAAAAACTTCTTTATGCCATGACTTTTAAGGCTTATAATAATATACCTAAACTTAGTAGAGATTTGCCAAGATTTGAATTTAAGATAAAGCTTTATAAGTGGCTTCTCGATAACACATATTATAATTTAAAAGAATTTTTTGGGACATATTAACAAATTGACATATAATTTTTAATCTAATTTAATTTTCATTCATTTACTTTATTATTTATTTTATTTTCATTCATTAAATTTATTTTATGTGAAATTATCATGTTCTACAGTATGAAATTGTTAACAATTTAATACTTAGTAATGTAGAATGTTAAGAATTTTAATATTTGCATGTTGGACAATAATCCAGCGCAGTCATGTTACAACTAAATATGCTTATATCTTGAATTTTAACCATACTTCAGCAAATAAACTAATTTCATTTCATTTAATTTCATTTCATGTTTTGTTCCAGGTTACTCCGAATCGCTGAATGAGGAATAATCAAGCAGATCGCTGAAGATTATCATTTCTGATTAAAGACTATTTAGCAAATCTATGTATTTTCATTATTATTATTAGATATTTTATTTGTCAAAAATAATAAAATAAAAGCATAGTTGTTTGTACATATAATTAATAATAAATATTCACGGACATTTCACACAACGTCCTCTGGACCCAAACTAAGCTTAACGCTTGTGCTATGGGTACGATATTACGGATATAATACATATATATTACTTTTTTTTGTAAATACATACATATAAAAGATAGAAAACACCCAGATGCAGTACAAGTATCTGTGTTCATCACACAAATAATTGTCCTGAGTAGGAATCGAACCTACGACCTCGTGCACGGAAGTCGGTTACATTACCGACCACGCCACGAGGCCCGTCAAATTATACAAGTTTCAAAGATATATTGTAACGTGAAGACGGAGTTACAGGCATTAAGAGCTATGGCTGGCTTAACTAGAAGAGATAGTGTATTAAAATTCAATATATGCTCTTTCTTCATCAGTAGCAGTCTTGTTTAAAGCAAAGAAATCTAAATTATAGAGTGAAACAGCGAGCAAGAGAAGTTCCTACTATTATAGTTCTATAACTTGAAAATTGCACCACCTTATTCTTTCCCACCCATGAATATTCTTTCCCGCTCATCCACCCATTGCATTACTGGTGGTAGAATTAGGTACCAAGTGGGAGTACTCACTTGTTACCGAGCCCGAGCGGGTCGTGTGACAAACCATGAAGATTGAAATCGATATATTTATTTTAGATATTTTTATATATATTTTTAGCATTTGACATGCTTAGCACTATACATTAAACACAAAGTGAAAAATGTGAAATCGAAAATAACAGTCAGGAGCAGGATTTGAACCTGCATCTTCTGGATACCGTCCTGCTGAATTGGTAAAGCATCTGGACGGTATCCAGAAGATGCAGGTTCAAATCCTGCTCCTGACTGTTATTTTCGATTTCACATTTTTCACTTTGTGTTTAATGTTATCGATATATTTGTTTTATTGGGGTGAAATATTGACGAGTATTGTCAGTATTCTTGGTATTTTTGAAGCCATGAGCGGCGGTTACCATTTACCATCTACCATTGTTCGTCTACCACTATAAAATATAATAAAAAATGAAACAAGAAGTTAAAATAAATTAATATTGTCAGAAATTGATTTCTAAAAATATTGTTTTGGTAACCTGACATTTTACTGTAGGCACCTTTGGAACTTGGTATATTAAAACTGTCGCACTGCTAGGCAGTGTTGTAACAAGCCTTTTATGAGCCTGATGCTGGTGAATTAAAAAAAAAATCTAATCTTACCTGGTTCCGACAATAAAAAACTAATGCTTATATTAATAAATCGATCACTTAAAAACTACGTTTCTGAGTACTTAATTATGAGTATTTTCACACAGCAGTGTGATATGGGTGTACTGAATTATACTATAAATAATACGTTTTGTTTGTAGTCCTGGTCAGGTCAATTTTGCGCCCCTCCGGGGTCCGCACCCTGTGTCTGGGCACCGCTGGCACCACCCTAGTTACGGCACTGCTGCTAGGCACGAGCCTTTCTTCAAATTGAGAGAAATATATTATATTCTCATTATGTAGTAGGAAGTTTACATGTAAAAGTTTAACCACAATATCCAATTATCGAACGTTTAAATTAGCAATGTGTGAATAAAGCTCACTAGAAGCCATGTATTTATACTCGTAATTCAATAAAAACGTGGTCTTCTTTAATGACTTTATTACTGCAAAATAAACGGTTTTGCGCAATTCTCGAGGCCACACAATTGATTGCTTAAAATTAATTATATAAAAGCACCCTAGATAGTGGTGGAACATCAAAACAAATAAAAAAACTAAAAAGGCACAATACTTAGCTTTCGCGGTATCAATGACAAATAATTGGATAATGACATAAGGGCATTAATGTGTGGGAACGATTGTTATGCAGCTTCGAAAACAGCGGCTATAATAGCGGCAGTTTTATGGATACAGACTACTTTGAAAGGGTAACAGACGTATAATGTATATTCAAAGGAAACTTCTTTAAGTCTGACTAGAAGAAAAGTAAAAGTAAATCGACATCGGAAATTTAGACCAAATATCAAAAAAAGATATATTAATAGCTATTGCTGTGGGTACTTATTTCGTGTTCGTGATTCCTAGTTGTCAATACGAAAATTTCGAAAAATTAGAGGGTTTTCTTGCATGGTTTTGGTTGCAGACTGGGGACTGAACTTTACACTACTGTCTTTGCAGTCCTATTCAAGCAGTAAAACCAATGTTTTTGTAAATTACGGGCATATTTGTTTACAATTTTGCGAACTTATGTATTTGTTTACAGTACTCTCATTGAAGGAAAACATCTACGATATATAAACATCATCATCATTAATGCCTTGCATGCTTAAGAACACATAGACACACAACAGGTGAAAAAATAGATTGGACAACAAACGAGTAGAACCTGCCAATTACATCAGTGTGTTTTTTGGAAATCTCCCTTTAGAAAGAGCCAGTAGATATAGTGTTTAAGAGACGAGTATATTACGCAGTAGTGCAAGATCGCTGTTTTAGCGGCCACATTCTCAAGAAATTACAGCGAATATCGACTGGTGAATGTAACCACAGGTTTCAATGGTTGCAAGGATGAACCACTTGCTGCAACATGCTATTAACTATCCTTTCAATTATACTCGGAATACAAATGGCTCATAATTTTGCCTCACTCGGTATGTAGAAAATGTATTTATAGGAATGTTGAGTTTAATAAAATATTATGGATTGGAGTACAGAACATGGTATATTGTTGTATCTGAATATACCAATTACTGAACTAAACATATTTGTCAAATGCTAAATAAATTTTGATTTAATGGGCACAAAAGTACACATAAAGTCTAACAACCAGTTGTAGATCACAGAAGGGATTGTGTAGAAATTGAACCCACAACATGCAGTACCAAGTGATATAAAACCCACTCCCCTATCTGTGCTATCAGCCCTTTTATTGTTTCAGATATGCCTTCGCCAAAGGACTGGTCACATGACACCTGCATTCAATGCCTTCCTGCGATAGCGCAGGAAGGCATTGCTAACCCTATCGGCTTAAACCGCTATCGGTTTGAGGCAGAACGGTAGACTGCTGCAAGCGGTGCAGTCCAACTACATGGACTGCAGAGCTTCGTGTGCGGCTGATGGAATGCCACCCTGGTTTAATGTCAATATCGGCGTTAAACAGGGCTGCGTTCTATCAGCCAGACTATTTATCATATATCTGAATAAATGTCTACAAAGGTTGACTGAAATGAATGTGGGAGTTCAGGTGGGCGACTTAGTGGTTAACTCTCTGCTATATGAAGACGATGCGGTTAAACTAGCGCAGTCCGCAACTGACCTGCAAACCCTAGTCGACGTAATGGCAGAAGATTGTAAGAAAAGGGGCCTACGTGTGAATGTGAGCAAAAGCAAAACAATGGTTTTCGAAAAAGAAGCCAGAACAGATGTTAGAGTAGCAATAGGAAATGGTGTGCTAGAACAAGTGGATGAATTTGCATATCTTGGATGTGGATTTAGTCGGGATGGAAGGTACACCACTGATGTAGAGAGAAAAGTGAATGCGGGAAATAAAGTAAACGGAGCATTGGGACAACTTCTCGGCAGTCATCACCTCAGCCAGAGGGCACGTGTCGCAATACATAACGCAGTGCTTGTCCCAACGTTATTATATGGAAGTGAGAGTTGGGTATGCAAAAAGGAACATGAGAGTAAAATCAATGCGGTCGAAATGCGATCTCTGAGGACGACGTAAGAGAGCGAGTAGGTATGAAAGAGAGTATTGGTGTAAAGATGCAAAAGGAAATGCTCCGATGGTTCGGACACGTGGAAAGAATGCCGGACGAGCAACTGGTTAAGAAGATATACAATGCAAAAGTGGAAGTATGTAGGTACAGGGGGAGACCGAGACTCACCTACCTAGACCAAATCGGACATGTATTGAAGGAAGGTGGAGTCAGGAGTCTCCGAAACCGGCGAGCGTCTATGAAGAGAATTATGAATGTTGAGGAAGCGAGAGATGTATGCAAGAACAGAGCCTCTTGGCACTCTGTTCTCTCTGCCTACCCCGCAAGGGAAATGGCGTGATGATAAGTTAAGTTAGTTAGTCATATACACATTATTTGTGAATAAGGAAAAAGAGATTTTTAGACGATATAGATCAAAAATGTTTAAAGAATCGCACCATCAAATAGTATGAATTTTAATTGCAAAATTAAACTTACTATATTGGATTAATGCATGTAAATGCATTCCGATAGATGGCGTTGGTCGTAAAGACATATGTGATAAGGAGATTGGGATGGCCGAGTAGGTCAGTACGATAGCTCAGTGGCTTAGATTCCCCGGATTGGAAAATACGCGGGTTCGTTACCCGCTCGTACTAAAAATCTCTTTTTCCTTATTCACAAATAATGTGTACTTTAAAAAGTAGCGGAGCATGTCAAATGCAAAAAAAATATAGATCAAAAATAGTTATATATATCGGCGCAACAGCATTAATATCAACTAACTTACTAAGTTTTTAAGTAATTATAATTTTTTATTACGTTGTAATCTCTAATTATTAAGGTTAAAATTACATGGAGTTCTTGTAAACAAGTAATAAAATAGTTTTTGTAAGATTCGCATATAACATCCCCACTGATGTTTTTACTATAAATACACAAGGCAAACGGTTCGGAGCTCAGTTGTGTTCGAGCTGTCGAACGGAACAGAGCTCCTATTAATGTTCGTACATTAAAGGGATAACTGAGTAACATCGTTTTTATTTTACTACGTCATAATGAATAGTGAAAACAGTATTGATGAAAGTGACGTCAGCGTTGCTGACGCCACTATTTTTAAAAACGTCCCGGCGCCGGGGCCCCCGTTATATACAATCATATTTTGAAGCGTCCCAAGTTAAGAGTCCCTGTGAAGTCCTTTTTTACACCTTAACTTTTTTTATTGCTTATTATGGCAGAAGAGCCGAGCGCAGGCAGGCAGGCAGATGAGCAGGCCACCTGATGGTAAGTGGTAACTGTCGCTCATGGACTCAACTGTACCGAGAGTATTGACAAGCCGCTGCTCACCATTTCATTTCTCAGATACGAAATGAAAGAATAAATGGCTATCTTCTGCTACAGCCAAAACACACTGTCGTGCTTCATGGCCGATGACACAGGAAATAGTGGAACCGACCCGTTCGGGCCCGATAGCAAGTAAGTACTCTCACCAGTAATGCAATTGGTGATTATTGCTTATTTCTCTTAGTCGCCTTGTACGACATACGCGGGAAAGGATGGGGTGGTGACACTTATATTCTTAGTCCGTCATCACACGAACAAAACTCAGCTTGTTAGTGACTATTTTTAGTTTTGTACTTAGTTATTTTTATTTTGCTAACCAGTGGTCTAAGGCGGTTGTCATAACTTATGTTAAACTAGATAGTGTTATTACCTGATGCAATCAGTGGAAATTGATTGGAGCACATGTAAAGTATCGGACTATGTGACGTTAGGAAACTAGTCTAAGTCCAACATATTACATTTACATTAGTTTATCATTAGCCGGAGTACTAAGTAATTATTTTGGTCTGTTTTTTAGCACTTGGAATGTTCAGCTACTTTAAAGAACAAATCATTTGTGAAAATAGAAATAAAGAGCTTTACTGCAAGCAGGATTCGAACCAGCGTCCCATCCAATCCGGCAAAATTGCTTTGGACCGCTAGGACCGCTAAGCTATCGCAGTCACCTAAGATTTTTAAGAGATTGGGTGTCGCCAAGAGCAAATACTCTTTTTCCACTTTCACTCATAATTTGTTTTTTAAATAAGCACTTAATTATCAAATTAGCCGTGTGGGGCCGGCACCAAGAGTAGCTCCACCCCGTCTCTTCCTATGGGAGTCGTATAAGCCGACTAAGGGATAACCGGGGGACCGGGCAGCGGCGTTCCCCTGTGTACTAAAACATCCACTGCGATCGCCAACCCGCCTGCCAAACGTGGCGATTATGGTAAAACCCCAATTTTGGGGAGGCCTGTGTCCAGCAGTGGACGTTGAAAGGCTGATGGATGGATGGATGGATGGAATTATCAAATTACATAAATACTAATGAGTGAAATACCTAATAGCCCATCTTAACCATTATAAAGCTGTAACAGAGCTGTGTCTGTACATTTAAGATATTTGAGAAAAAATAAAAGTATAAGAATAGATTTTGCTGGAACTTTTTTATTTGATAGCTTTTGATTAGACTTAAAAACTGGTATACATGTTATCCCGCTACTATATCGGGAACCTGAGATATAAACTAAAACTAGCTTTTGGCTGCGGCAGAGCCGCGGGCAAATGCTAGTCTTTAATAATTTTGTTATGGGGGAAACCTATTTGATCAAAACCTTGAAGTCAATTTATAAATAACATAATCTATGCTTATTTAAAACTGTCAAACATTCTTGTCATTTCAGTGTAAAAACAAAGAATGTTACAAACTTCTAACTTTTATAGTTTATAAGATAAGATCATAATTGCAGGTGCCACCGGCAGTTATAGATTACTTCTACTACAAATAATTAAATTTAAGTTTTACAAACAGTATACGAGTACTCCAGTCTGTATCTGGTCCGGGAACACATAATTATGTTGATAGTAGCGTCACTTGGAGCGAGAATGTTTCCAAGAATCGTCTGCGAGCTATTCGTGGAAACCGTTTTATAAAGCTAGGTCTATACTTACTAAATATAAATGTTAACCTATTTAGTAATATTTTGTATTTTTTTACTCATTATGGATTTTATTAATTATGATAAATGACCTCATTATTTGAAGTCGATTAAAAATAGATAGGCAATGAACATTCATAGTTGTTACTTATAACTTGGCACTTATACAACAGAAACCGAACTCCACCAACTTCTAATTGATGTGTTAGTATGAGACTTTGTAAAGGTATGTGTAATACCGACAATAATACTGTGCTCTCTGCGCTGTCATTTAATTTTACAACTTCAAGTAATTGTACTGACTAGAAGAAAAAACTCCACCCTAGGTCCACGGGATTAAAACGCCTTAGACATTAAGTCCGCCTCCCCTATCGTTCAATAGATATAAATAAAATAAATGATTAACATGTTTTACAGTGTTTTTAAAACCAAGCTAAAACCTTATGCAGCTTACGGTTAGTTAAAGTAAACCATCTACAGTGTACACCACTCTCAATAATAAAGAGATCGAGGCTGTAAATTAACGTTTTTCATAGAACGAAATATCACAGAAAAATAAAAGATCGCGGAACTCTGATTATAGCGTTTTTAAGTTAAATATATTTTCAGAAGAATTTATATTCACTTATTTAATTTGTATTGTATGTGATTCTGTGAGAATAATTACAGTAAGTATTAGTCTACTTATTATTTTAAGCTACATCAGCTTCTGAGCTGAGCTTCTCCTTTGCCAAAACTTTATTCGATGTTTATTTGATTTATTATATTTACATTCAATCAAGAAAGTATTGGGAATGGATGATTTGTTTATGGTTCCAAATTCTAATAACTGTTTTTTTTGTTGTTGTTAGATTGGCACAACTGCTATCCATTCTGGCGCGGAGTTTGAGTTGCATCCGTTATTTATATTAAATACAGTGCTGTTTTTAGTTATATAATATCTAGTGTGTATTGCGAATTTCATAATGGACAAAAACATCGAACAACAAGTTTGTCATAAATTTTGCATCGCCAATGGAATTTCGTGTTCGGAGTCACTGAATATGTTACAGAAGGCTTACGGTGAATCGACTTTATCAAAATCACGTGCTTATGAGTGGTACAAAGCGTTTAAAAACGGTCGAGATGTGATGGAAGATTTGCCTCGCTCTGGTAGGCCATCAACGTCTGCAACTGATGTTAACATTGCAAAAGTGAAGGAAATAGTGATAGTGCATTGTTACTGGTGACGAGACGTGGGTTTACGAGTTTGACATGCAAACTAGTCAACAAGCTTCGGAGTGGCGACTTCCAACTGAACCGAAACCAAAAAAACCACGCCAACGTCGATCAAAAGTCAAAGTCATGTTGACTGTTTTCTTTGACTATCGCTGTGTTGTGTACTCGGAATACTTGCTAGAAGGTCAAACGGTAAATAAAAAATTTATTATTTAAGCGTTATGCGGCGTTTAAGAGAGCAAATTCGACGAAAAAGGCCAGATTTGTGGAAAGAAAATTCTTGGATTTTGTACCACGATAATGTGAATGAATTTTTGTTCAAACATTCAACAAATACCATCGAGCAACCACCATATTCACCAGATATGGCTCCAGCCGACTTCTTTCTTTTTCCTAAACTCAAATTACCACTTCGTGGCACCCGTTTTCAATCGGTAGAAGACATAAAGGAGAATTCGCAGCGAGAACTGAACTAAATCCGGAAACAGCGTTTAAAAAATGTTTTGATGAGTGGATTTTTCGTTGGCGTAAGTCTATCGTTTCTGAAGGAGCATACTTTAAAGGTGATAAAATAAAGTATGAATAACAAAATTTTTGTGTATTATTGATCTTTTCCCGGTACTTTCTTAACAAAGTAGTATATCTATTGGGATTTAGCTAATCGCTGGTGTTTACACAGATCGATTACCTATTTGATCTCCACGGCCGAACTGGGAGGAGAATTAATTTTATTCAAATTTGATGGATAACCGCTATATCAAAAATTTAATTTTATTACAATTCACCGTCATTTTTTTTGAACTTTGTTATCAAAATTTAACTTCATAAAAAAACGAATGGCAATATCTGATCTATATAAAATTCTCGTATCACAGTGTTTGTCGCCATTCTCCTCCGAAACGTCTTGACCGATTCTTATGAAATGTATGTGTATATTCAGTAGGTCTGAGAATAGGATGTAAACTATTTTTCATACCCCTAAGTGATAAGGGTGGTCCACCCCAAAATTTTTTTGAATAATTTTTTTTTAGTGATACGGCATTAAAAAATACTTACAACCCTACATTTTCACTCTTCTACTGCCAACCCCTATTTTTTAATAGCGTAATTAATATTGTTATTTTTATAATCTGTCACCGTTCACAGCGCTCTATGCCTCTTTCACTCATATACAACGTCCTCACACACTTACAATAAGTTAGTTATTTTTTTCTACGCTAGAAATTCCCTAAAAATACTCTAGAAATAATTTATATGGCAAAACAACGTTTGCCGGGTCAGTATATATTATTTTCAATCCTTTTTTTGCCTCACTAC
The DNA here is from genome assembly GCA_948253155.1 of Leucoma salicis. NCBI lineage: Eukaryota > Metazoa > Arthropoda > Insecta > Lepidoptera > Erebidae > Leucoma > Leucoma salicis. The sequence continues at coordinate 19,855,208 of OX411818.1, forward strand.
GGGGCATGGGTCTCCTATCGTGGTAAAAAGGATTAGAACATATTCCACCACGCTGGCCCAATGCAGGTTGGCAGATTTCACATGTAAGCAACTAGAAATCTTTTAGGCATGCAGGTTAGCTCACAATTTTTTCCTTCGCCAGTAATAAATTGTAAACAAATACACATAAATATAACTTAATCTCTAAAAGTTCTTAAAAAAACAGGGGTAACCCCTTATGTGTCGGACTTGATGAGTAGGTACTATACGAAACTGCTGAGTTTTTGCGAATATTAAGCTCTTATCATAGAAACTATCTTATTTTGAAAAAATAAAAACTATATACCTAATATTTGTCGCATCTAGCCTACCTAGCTGGTGGTAGAAGCCTAACACATATAGGTAATGACCATGCGGTCGCTTTACGGGTGTAGATTAAGAACAAAACTACAACAGAACAATATTACTATCAGCGTCTATTATAGGAACCACTAGTAATTAACATATACAATAAAATCTCGAGGGTGTAGGCTCTAGGCACAAAGTGAGGTGAGTAGCCGAATTTGATGTACAGGGCTACTCAACTTAGTGACAGCGTCCGTGCGTGGAATGAGAGGCCGGCACGCCGCGGTAAATATATGGCCGCGCGGAGTGAGGCTTGAAGTCCGGGCGGTGTATGCGGAGAAGGGCTTCGCTGGCGCGACGTATGACGTCACACACCCCTCCGTTAGGCCAGAATTGCTGCCGGAAAATTTGGCTGCTGGCAAGCACCCGGCAGGAGCTGAGCCTGTAGTCACCCTGCGCGCACTGTAGTCAACCGATGCCCTGAAATAGAGAGAGAAAGGTGTACAGCACTTGCAAAAAGTGAGATACAAAACCATATTATATATATTGAAGGAATTATTAGTCACGAGGTTAAGTGGTAGATAAGTGAGAAATAGAATGAATATAGGAGTATATGCCTGATTCTGAAATGATACCTTTAACCACTGAGTCGTGTAGGAAAAATTTTACTAGAAATTATTACAGTTTGTTGTTCAACATTTTATATTTTAGTAGACTAATGTTTATAGTTAGTTAGTAGTAGTTCGTAGTATAGCGTTTGTTTAATTTTTTTTTTTTATTCTTTTTTGTTATTTAGGTAGAATGTACGCCTCCATCCAACATCGCCAACATTGATCTTTGCCGGTTTTCGGTGAAGATTATACGATTGGCAGCCTCGCTGATGAGCGTTTAACAAAGGCGCTTGTGTTTTGTCGACATGTTTAATTACAATAAACTGTTTATCGGGGGACACCCGATAAAACCGTTGACGAATGGGGAGACTCTACCCTGTATCAATAGAGTGAGTAATGAGTGAAGTGCGACCAAGACCCCGCTTTTGAGAAGAAATATCAGAAAATTGGGAAATAATATTACTAGCGGTGGCTCTCTGATCAGCTGTGAAGTGGTCAATAGATTCAAGATCACTAGCGCCGCCTCGTAATTCCGCGACGCTATTATTAAGTTTACTTTGGAAAGCAACAGTTTCCAAGTGATTAGGAAATAAATTAAACTCTCTCCAAAAATCCATTCTTAGGATTAAGGAATCCTTATTCCAGGTACAATGTGAGTAACCAAGGCAATGGTTTTATTTTGAAACTCGAATGGAAGTAAAACCGAGCCTAGTGAACAGTATCTATCGCCGCCAGCGGTGATACATTGCAAAGGTTTAGTAGTATCAAGTTTTAAACCTTTTGAGGAAAGATAATGCGAATTATTGCCAAGAATAGTAGTACTAGATCCAGAATCGAGTAGACCAATAGTATTTTTCCCATTTATTTTAACGGGGATGTAAGGAGTACGATTAATTGAGCTGCCGATTGGAGAAGGATGTGGATTATTAAAAAATTTAGAGATATAATTTAGCAGGAGTGGTTCCTGCCATTCAGTTTTGGAAGTTTTATTTATTTTAAAGGATTTTCTCCAATCGTAACCTACTTGTATTTTTTTTAGTGTAATAGTTGTGTTCGACAAGGACAATTATTCACTTTGAAACCTTTGAGACCACACTTAAAACAAATTAAGCGTTGTTGTTTGCAAGAATGCAAGCTATTAGAAACGGTTCTACACCTCGGGCAGAATTGTTTAGATTTGAAAGGTGCGTTATAAATCGCATTAGATTGAACCGTTTCGCAATTGTTAACGGAAAATGGTTGCGTGTTATAATTTTTAAAAGTGGGATTAAATTTGTAATTATTATTGTAGAAAGTGCTGTTATTAGTGTATTTGCTTAGAATATTAGTATTAGTATAATTATAAGCAAACTCAGGAGCCAAGATCTCAGAAGTAATTTTAGGCGGTTCAGAGAAATCTTTATTACGTTTACTATTATATTTTTCAAAAATCCTACAGAGACCAATTAAAGAAGGAATATCCACAACATTAGTTGTTAAAAGTGAATTAGCATATCATCCATCCATCAGCCTTTTAACGTCCACTGCTGGACATAGGCCTCCCCAAGAGAACGCCACAACGAGCGGTCCTGTGCCGACCGCATCCAACGGCTCCCCGCAGCTTTGACCAGATCATAGGTCCATCTGGTGGGGGGCCGTCCTACGCTGCGCCGTCCGATACGTGGTCGCCACTCGAGAACCTTTCGTCCCCAACGGTTATCGGTTCGTCGAGCGATGTGGCCTGCCCATTACCACTTCAGCATGGCAACCCGGCGGGCTATGTCGGTCACTCTCGTTCTCCTACGGATCTCCGTATTACGGATTCGATCACGTAGGGAAATACCAAGCATAGCCCGCTCCATGGCCCGCTGAGTGACTTTGAGCCTTGATATGAGGCCAACATTCAGAGACCACGTCTCTGTTCCGTATGTCATCACTAGTAACACACACTGGTCGTAGACCTTCGTTTTCAGACACTGCGGAATATTGGACGAGAAGATCTTCCTTAGCTTCCCGAACGCTGCCCAGCCGAGTTGGATTCGTCGATTGACCTCTTTCTCGAAGTTGTGCCTACCTAACTTACCTAATTAGCATAACAAGGCCTAATATTATTTAATAAGATTTCGAGTTTTTCATACTTGCTGATAGGTGTATCTAAACGAGAAAACAAACCCTGCATTATAGTTATATATATAAGGTTATGTTCTCTTTTTCGCCTTGAGAACGAAGTCTTATTTCCGACATCAACTTGTAGTCGTAATTATGAGGAATAAAATCTCGCTTAAGTAATTGACAAAGATCTAACCATGTACTAACCTTATCTTTGATAGAATGATACCAGTGCAAAGCATCGTCTGAAAATATTTCAAAAGCAAAGGAAAGTATCTTAGACTCAGGTATACCTCTGCAAGACATAAATTCATTAACCTTTTGAATGAAGGCGCGCACACAAGTTTTACCATTATATTTAAATTTACTAAGTTCCGAAAACAACTTACGTTCGTAACATAACTCAGCTAAATAATTATCACTAGTGATGGATTGTGGTTCAACCCGTTTCGGTAACGCAGTTTTATATGGAGATAATAATTTTAAATTTCCGTATTTATTGTGAAAATCGTCCCAGACTAGGTTAAGTACTTTAGAGTCGCTAAGAGTAGTGGGTCGGTTCTCAAAAAAAGATTTTTATCAAAGTAAGAGAGAAGTGTAATGCTTTAATATTATTAATGGCACGGAACAAAGAATTTTTAGCCGCGGAAATATCCTCTAACGGCGCTAGGCATGAAGAAATAATTTCATCCGAGGGCAGGTTAGGCGAGAGTTTAGCGATTTGCTCACGTAATTCTTGCACCGTATTAGTCGGCGAGTCACAGTCTCGTATTTTAATCTCGTATTAATTCAGCCTTGTTCAAATGTGAAAATTTAATAGGGTACGCCATTGTCTACGCGTTGCAGGAATACGTGATCAACAAGACACACACTTAAGAGAAAAAAAAGCAAAAAAATTAGCTTATAGGCATGTATAAAGTAATAAATTCGACTGCTCGAAAGTATTTAAAAAATAGTTAGATTATAGTGAAGGTTAAGCGAACACGTGTTGCCACGCGCGCGTACCGGTATGGACACAAGAATGCGGAGTAAAAAAAAACAGCAAATTTTATGCCACTTTACACTGCACAAGCAAGCTATAAGCAAATAGTTTGCGGGTGATAGAAATAAAAAAACACAGTACGTACCTTTTGGACGAAAATACATAAAAACACAATTAAATGGGCTTAGACTTCACCAGAACTTGTGCCTATGCCTATATTATTGGGCGCCAGTGTCGCATCTAGCCTACCTAGCTGGTGGTAGAAGCCTAACACATATAGGTAATGACCATGCGGTCGCTTTACGGGTGTAGATTGAGAAGAAAACTACAACAGAACAATATTACTATCAGCGTATATTATAGGAACCACTAGTAATTAACATATACAATAAAATCTCGAGGGTGTAGGTTCTAGGCACAAAGTGAGGTGAGTAGCCGAATTTGATGTACAGGGCTACTCAACTTAGTGACAGCGTCCGTGCGTGGAATGAGAGGCCGGCAGCGGGCACGCCGCGGTATATATCGCGGTCGCGCGGAGTGAGGCTTGAAATCCGGGCGGTGTATACGGAGAAGGGCTTCGCTGGCGCAACGTATGACGTCACATAACGTCACATATTATATATAGTAGCTATAATATAGGCCTCTATCTCTAAATCTCTAAAAATTGTATGTAAACTCTACTTAAAATGGTTTCTTTTTTAATTTTGTTATGTCTGAATAAATTACAAGGTGGTAGACCCTTGCCTAAGGTATAATGGAACGTATCCAACACTTGTAAAACGTCAATGTCAATACAGACAAGTGACACCTCCTTAGCTAATATTATTAAAGTTAAGAGAGTAATGGTAGATTTTATCTGTAAAACTATCAATAAACATTTTAAGTATTAAAATTCGTATTAATTTAAAACTAAATCTATACTTTATAAAGCTGTTAACAGAGCTATGTCTGTACACTTATTATATTTGAGCAAAAAGTACCTACTTTATTAGGCTATATAATAAATAAAATAAAAATAAACAAAATAAAAATGCCTTATATTTCTTACCAAAAAAGCAACAAAAAAGAAACATTTCAATATTTACAAAAATACTTAATTCTATACTTATGTAATATTATTGTCCACTTTGGTAAGAATCCCTCCTTTTATAAGGCTAACACAAAACGATTTTTTTTAGATTTTTTGTCTGTTGTCTGTGTGCTCGTTCCAGAATTACGCAAAAACTACTGAACGGATTTTGATGCAACTTTTTTATTTGGTGACTATTGGTTAGACTTAAAAACTGGTAAATATTTTATCCCGCTACTATATGGGGAAACTAAGATATAGCCTAAAAACTATCTTTTGGCGTTATTACACAAGTTACTAGTCTCGTTGATTACAGGATAAATGAGTCAGAGCGATATTCAAAGTACCACCAGTTATAGTTGTGTTTCGATTGCTGAGTGAGAGTGCTCTATCATTGATATTCTCAATTTCCAATACTACGCCTTGGAGCTGGCAACACGTGGGGTGATGCCTCTATTATTAGAGCTAGCACCTATGAGCTAAACAGATAGGTGAAATACTTGTGCGCTATTCTTTTAGTTAAAAAAACGTATTTAAGCATTTGTTTAGCCAATAAGATGTACATCACCAACATGCCTATATTTCTATGTAAATATTCATATGTATAAAAATATTTTTTTTCTAGCAAAAGTGTAATTAACGAAGCGTAAAAAACCACAAGAAACATCTATCCTGACCAGTAATTTAATAGTATAGGTACTTTACAAACGAAACTTAGCTCTTGAGCTGACTATCAAAATCTCTCATCATAAATAGCCTTCGAAAATGGCAAAAAGTGAAACAAAAAAGTCGGTGGAAAAGTCAAACAAAAAAGTCGGATTTTTGGATTTTTCTCATATGAAGTAATGTGAAAAAAGCGTAAATATAAAAGTGGTACCTAGATCTTTTTATTACCTTCAATTTTGCCATTTAACTTTTTTCGATAGGACTTGTAGTTTTGCCGGAAATCGTGATAAACCGTTTTCCACCCTTATAATCTCACCCCTTCCCACTTCCCGACCTCAAATCAGACTTAATATCATTAATCTGTCATCAAATATCAAATAACTTTATATAGACCATTTGGAGAGGTGGGGCCAGCCAACTACCGATCTTTTAGTAAAGTAAAGCCAAGTATGGCGTTTTTTTAAATTTTTTTTATTGCATATTGTGGCAGAGGATCCACGGCCCATCTGATGGTAAATGATAACCGTCGCTCATGGACTCAACTATACCGAGAGTATTGTCAAGCCACTGCTCACTATTTCATTTCACCGATATGAAATGAAAGAATAAACGCCTACCTCCTGCTACAGCCTAAACGCAACGATATGCTTCATGGCCGGTCACACGGGAGATGGTGGCACCAACCCGCTCGGACCCGCTACCAAGTGAGTACTCCCACTTGGTACTCAGCCCTACCACCAGTCATGCAATGGATGATAATTGCTTACTTCCTTTAGTCGCCTCATATGACACCCGTGGGAAAGAATGGGGTGGTGACACTGGTATTCTTAGTCCGTCACTACACGGAAAGATGAATGTCTCAAACGAAATTGATGCATTTTATCATCTAAGACCACCGTACCATTTATAATTAGGTATTTGCTATCATACATAATAGGTTATAATATTTTAATTAAAGAATTATCTTTGAACGTGATTTTCATCCACTTCAAAACGTCGTATTAAATTGAAACTATGGACACTTATCTGACTTATCAAAGATTACAATTTTTATATAACCGGTGCTATCGTCACACATACTATAAAAAAGGAATATCAGGCTTTTTGACTATCATTATTGTTAATTATAATATTATTTTCTACTTTTAGTTCAATTAGCTATTAAAGCTTGTTTTTATTAAATAAATAAAAAAATATTCACGGGCTTGTGCTATGGGTACCAGACCGTAATCTGGTATAATACATATACCTATTACTTTTTTTTGTAAATAGATCCATATAATAGATAGGTGTTCATCACACAAATAATTGTCCTGAGTGGGAATCGAACCCACGACATCGTGCACGGAAGTCGATTACACTACCGACTAGGTACGCCATGAGGCTCGTCAAAAGTACTTACCTAGTTCTTAAACTTTATTTTAATCTTTGTACCAAAAAGTATCGTTCAAATAAGTTCTGGGCTAAACATTGGAACCCAAATTGCCACTTGTTCATATTTGCAAACCACTTTCCAATAATTGCCCAAAGGAACACATAAAAGACAACGAAATATAGACTTTATCAATTAAATTTTATAATAACAAATCGCCTGTCAATGCATCGTCACATCACTGTAGTCTTTTCCCACGGCGGTCAACCATGTGTGGCTGTTGACATCGGAACAGATTCATTTGATTTACAATCTTAACAGCGTTATTATAAAGTGTAACGTTGATTTTTTGTGTTGCAAGTCTTGGTTATAACCGCACTGTTCATTTCCCGAAAGTAGAGGAGTTCTACGGCCCTTGTATGGAGGTATGTAATTAATGGTTTGCAGTGTTTTGCTATGGCATGTCATGCTTCGCTTGATGAGAAGTGTTCTAAGGAAACTGTCTCTCCTCATTACGAAAAACTTGCTAAGTGCTTTGTTCTTAGCTGTTTAGTATCCTAAGTACTTATTTGTAGAACTAGATATCGAGTTAAGGCGCGTTTGAAAAAGATGAGCATGTTTTTCTGCGATCTCACATATGACCACCCACTCTATATAGAAGCAGTTTCTTGTTTTTAAACTGTTTAGAAACGTACTTTACTGATGTAGCAATCGATTTTTTATAAGTAATATCGGCGTAACAATACTCTAAGACAGATCAAAATAGTTAGAAGTACCTCCATCCATTCATCAGCCTTTCAACGTCCACTGCTGGATATAGGCCTCCCCAAGAAATGAGGGATAGTGCCGTAATCGCCACGCTTGGCAGGCGGGTTGGCGATCACAGTGGATGTTGTTAGTACTCGAGGGAGTGCTGCTGCCCACTCCCCCGATATTCCCTCAGTCGGCTCTTACGACTCCCGTGGGTAGAGAGGGGTGGCACAATTCTAAAGCCGGCCCTACACGGCGCAGAGAAGAAGTACCTATTCTCTATGAACTATTCATAACGACATAAACGACGGCAGTAGCATAGTATTGCTAGGTAAATTTTCCGAGGCATGAAGATTACTCCCAGCATGAATGGGCCGACTCGATCGGGGAAGTACCACTCTCTCACGAGAAGATCGCCGAGAAACAACGGTAGTTACTTCTACCGTTGTGTTACTTCTGGTGAGTGAGAGCGCCTTAGGCCCAAACACCTCCTTGTCATATCTTTATTAAAATAAATCCACACTGACAATCCGCAAGCCAGGTTTCCTATCTAATTCAAAGTTATCTATTTCATATCAATATTAAGAGAAGAGAATCGTTGAGAGGTCAAAGCCCAGAGGGGTTAGGCAGAATCTCATATCTCACATGTCGATCGTATCGTGATCACTGTGATTGGTTGAGAAACCGATGCGTGATGTCACAATAATCCATTGGCCAATCACGGTGATCTTTCAACCAATAACAGTGGTCACGATACGATCAACATGTGAGATATGAGATTCTGCCTAACCCACCTGGTGTGCCCTTGTAGTTAGAACGATCGGCAAGGTTACGCTAGGCTCGGCTAGCATTCAGGTGGATGCCAAAAAGTGACTGGGGATTGTACGCACAACGCAGGCATCACAAGTGGATATCTTAACCACTCCGCTACCTTTTTTTATACTACTTGAATGGCAAACAAACATACGATCCACCTGATGGTAAGCGGTTACCGTAGCCTATAGACGCTAGCAACACCAGAGGCATCCCTCGCACGTCGCCATCTCCAAGGGAAGGGATAGGAAGTAGATTAAGCAGAGAATAGGTAGGATACTAAGGATATCCCAATATGGAGGGGCTTCAGGCCGCTCCACCGAAGGAATGTAACATAGTTCCAGTGGCCCGCCAATAAAGGCGGAGGAGACGGCACACAGCGGGTTTCTTTAGTGGGTGCAGGCCCCACACTACTTTGTTCATTGCCCCGAACGACGGGGTGTGTGGTTAGGAAAATTTTTTCCCGCCTTAAAAAAAAAGAAAAGGTTTAAAATTTCACAACAGCTGACTTAGCAGAATTTATAGCATTTCGAAGTCCATCATTAGCGATTACCATTTACCACCAAGGAAACTGTAGTTCATCTACTGCCATAAATATACAAAAACTAAAATTTTCTCACATGTTTATAAAATTAATTAGTGATATTACATCCAATTAGTTTGGAATCCGTAGTTTATGACGCAAGTAACTGTTATGCCTATCACAGACGCCGACTACATGAATATTGTATCTCTCTCAAACATTTATATCGATTCTTATCAAGTTTTTCAAGTATAGCTGCTTTCGCATCACCTGCTCAATTTAATGCATACGATTACTAAAATACCAGAAGCCTATCAGATTGCCACATTCGAGCTTGTTAGATAGCTGAGTACCTGGTTGGAGTGGTCAATCCTGTCCAAGACAAGGAGTTGTTAAATAGTTTGACTGGTAATTACCTTCAACTTATTATTATCACCATAGCATGCATATGGTGGCATACATACCAAGTGATAAACGGTAACTGTCGATTATGAAATTACAATTCTAAAATCAATGATATTATATAATCTGGCTTTTTTTACAGCACAGATGGCGGAGTAGTTTGGATGCCGATGCCGCCCGAGTTTTGTGTGTTCGATTCCTACACGGGACAGCTCTTTGTGTGATCCACAAATGGTTGTTCTGAGTCTGGGTGTACTTTGTGTTCGTAAAATTGTATGTTTGTAAAGTTCCCCGATATACAAGGATTATTCCTTAGTGCAGTTGTCTTTTTCAAAATAAAAAAATAAATAAAAAATATATATAATAATCAATTACTGTTCGTTAGTGTCACTAAAATGTAAAACTAGCTTGACCGATTTGAATAATTATTGTTTTTTTTATTCCCTCTAATACAGGGGTGATTTAAAAGTAAAAAAATAGGGGAACCCTATAAAAATGTATAACAATATTGAAACATTCAATATTGGTAACTTTGTGTGGGTATTTTGCTATCCATTCCTCCACCCATCAGCCTTTCGACGTCCACTGCTGGACATAGGCCTCCCCAAGATAACGCAACAACGAGCGGTCCCGTCATGGGGGATAATGCCGTAATCACCACGCTTGGCGCCTGCCAACCTGCCTGCGATAGCCAACCCGCCTGGGTTGGCGATCGCAGTGGATGTTGTTAAGACTCGAGGGAGTGCTGCTGCCCACTCCCCCGATATTCCCTCAGTCGGCTCTTACGACTCCCGTGGGGGAGGGGTGGGACAATTCTAAAGCCCCACACGGCATATGTAACAGACTTTTTTTGCTAACAGACGACAAAATGACAGCTACTAACGTTCTTTCTAATTCATTTGCATAACAAGAAAGTTTCTAACCTATCAAATTCAAAATCATAGACGATGCAGATTGATAGATTGTAAGTGATACGAAGTTTACCGGATCAGCTATAGTATTATATAAAATATACCTATTTGGTAAGAATAACTACCCAGTCGCTGTTCACCATGTAATTTGCAGATGGTGACGGACCTAAGAATATAAGTGTCACCACCCCATTCTTTCCCACGGGTGTCGTACGAGGCGACTAAGGGAAGTAAGCAATGATCACCCACTTCATTACTGCTGGTAGGGCTGGATACCAAGTGGGAGTACTCACTTACTATCGGGCCCAAGGCAAGGGTTGGTACTACCATCTCCCGTCTGACCGGCCATGAAGTACATCGGTGTATTTTGGTTGTAGTAGGAGATAGCCGTTAATTCTTTTATTTTATAACTGTGAAATTAAATGTTGAGCAGCGGCTTGACAATAATCTCTAGTATAATTGAGGCCATGATGGACGGTTACCATTTACCATCAGATGGGCCATGGTTCATCTGACACCATTAGTAATAAAAAAAAGGAAATTAATATAGAGTAGAACGACGTATCAATACTATGAACTGCACGCAGACGAAGTAGCGGGTAGATACTAGACATCGATAATATTTGTTACATTGTCAGTATAAACTAAATCTCAATATTGTCTGCCGATCAATCAGTCCTTAACGTCAAGAAGATTTCAATAGATTTACTTTTTAAAGCTCATAAGTGATATTAAACACTTCTTGTTTAGAAATCCTTTGGCAGAATAATCCGCAGATATTAAGTGTGCACCCCGCTGAACATGATTGATAAGTAGTGTGTACACGGCTTTATAGTTCTTATGGAGTATTTAAAATATTTTGCTGAGCTTTATGTTGAAAGACAGGGGTACACACATCTACCTATACTAGGGATATGTTACAAGTAGTTCTGAACCCCTTTCTGGTAATCCTAAGATTAAAAATTCGAATTTTGGAAGATGTTTGGATATTTCAATGTTTGTTGGTCAACAACAGCTAAAAGACTGGATGGATTTGCGTTAAGTAAATCACCGCGGGCTCTATAAATTTGTTATTTGCCTGTTTGTTTGTTCACGTATCACGCAAAAACTTCTAAACGTATTTCGATGCAACTTATTTATTTCATACATTAGACTTAAAAACTGGTAACCAGACCACTAAAGTACCGTCACACAGTTCCAGTGGTCCGCAAGTACGGGCGGAGAGACGGCACACGGCGGTTTTATTTAGTGAGTGAGGGCTTCACACTACCTTGCTGGTTGCCCTAAACGACGGGGTGTGCGATTAGGTACATTTTTACCCGCCTTAATAAAAAAAAGGCTAGGCAAAAAAAAAACAAATTAAACACATTTCCGTAAGTTTTACTCTTGATATTTTGCCTAGGCTACGCTAAATCCTGAATTATTACAGTCACGACCTTCAATAATTAATGAGCAACATAGTCTACGAGGAATAGAAAAGTTTTCTAGTAAGCGCTAAAATTAAATGAACGTGGTCCTAGCCAAGTTGGATTCTATGATCGCTAACACTATAGAAAACTATTAAAATGTGTAGAAATTTGACATCTCTAACGTTAAGTCACATGACTTAGCGTTGTAGATATCGTTAAGGATATCAAATTCCCATACATTTTAATAGTTTTCTATAACGTTAGCAATCATAGAATGTACCTTGACTAGGCCCACACTAACGAATGCCTGACATCAGAGCGCTACGATGGTGACGTAAGACTGTTTAACTTTGATTACTAATTTAAGACGCCATTGAGAAGACTCCTTCAAGCTATTAACAGTTAATATACTAATATAAATAGCTTTAACTAAGAAAATCTTGAAAAGGCTAAGGACAAATATTTTAGCAAATAAATTCACATTATTTTGAGAAGTTGAATCTTTAATTGAATTTATTAGGGTTTTTAAGCCTTTGGTCTCGGTATCAGCTTGGACCGAAGGTTATGGCAATGGGCGATAGCTAATTAATCGGCTTCGGCTTTGGCTAAAAAATGAGCCGTCACGGGACGTCTCACATATGTGATAACATCGATTTTCTTTCTTTCTTTAAATATTGTTCGTGTCTTATATAAATCCTCGTAAGCACTCTCTCGTTATCCATAGACGAATTAAAACTGTTATTCATTTATTGATTGACATTCAGAACATCCTAGTTCGACGCTTTTGTCAACAGATGGCGTTAAAAACAATTAAATGGTGACGTCGCCACGCCAACAGCCGGTTTTACCCTCCCTCCGTATTAGATGTTTTCACATCAAAAATCGACCTTCAATCAGGCACTAAACATACAACTCGTCTGATGGTAAGCGGCTATAGTAGCCTACAGATAACAAACAATGACAGGGACGCTTACGTGCTGATATGATAGAGAGGAAAAGGAGGATTATGGCGTCCGGCGCTTTCACTCACCGGACGAGACAAAATATTAAGAAGACCTAGCGTTACTAATGCCGATATTATGTGAATATAATGGCTTTGTCAACAGCCGAGCGTTTGGAGTATAAACATGTTTATTATAAAATATATAAATACTCACAAGAGATAAATCTATTTTCTATATAGTACGAGTACATTTAAATACAAATGGGTTATGTAATTGAATATTTATATTATTGAATCACTAGTTAGTCGAGTCGATAGTCTAGCGAAGTTACGATCTGCCATCGTCATAATCTTTGCATTAAATATAACATACAGCGAGTACTCCCACTTGGCACCCAATCCTACTACTAGTAGTGAAATGGGTGATAATTACTTACCTTAATCTTGTACGACACCCGTGGGAAAAATGGCGTGGTGACACTTGTAATCTTAGTCCGTCATATTAAATAACATAAAGTTACTTCGTATAGTCTAACGGTAGAGCCTTAGTTATCTCAGCACGAATGGGCCGCCTCGATCGGGGAAGTACCACACTCTCACAAAAGGCCAGCGTGACACAAGAAACCACTACCTATCCTCGCCTAATTATCCTTTCTGGCCTCTCCTTAATATCCTACGCATCCACCTCCTATCTTTTTCATTGGAGATGGTGACGCCTCTATAGAGTTGCTACCGTCTATAGGCTACGGTAACCGCTTACCATCAGGTGGGCCGTATGCTTGTTTACCACCCATCCATCCATCCATCCATCAGCCTTTCAACGTCCACTGCTGGATATAGGCCTCCCCAAGAGAACGCCACAACGAGCGGTCCCGTCATGGGGGGATAATGCCGTAATCGCCACGCTTGGCAGGCGGGTTGGCGATCGCAGTGGATGTTGTTAATACTCGAGGGAGTGCTGCTGCCCACTCCCTCGGTATTCCCTCAGTCGGCTCTTACGACTCCCGTGGGTAGAGAGGGGTGGGACAATTCTAAAGCCGGCCCCACACGGCCGGCTTGTTTGCCACCCACGTAGTATAAAAACATCACAGTTTGTCTTAATGTCGCAATAGTGTGTATTGTATTTAAAAATAAAATAAAAAACGATTGATTTATAACCAGAAGTATTTACATATACAAAAATAATTAAAACTACAAATTATACCGGGTGTAAATTACATCGTAACTAGAACTCCGAGCAAAGATGTCACCAAATACATACCTGTAATAATATCCCCCAAACTATTTTCGTCAACAACGACATATTACAATATTAGTAATTTTTTACCGCCATCGAATCAACAACGCAACCTAAAACATGACGAAGGTTTCAATCCATTGTAGCTTTTGAAGTTAATCGGTTATTAACAATGATACCTCTTTTTAGGGTTCCGTACCCGAAGGGTCAAAACGGGACCCTTTTACTTAGACTTCACTGCCTGTCTGTCTGTCTGTGTCCGTCCGTCTGTCACCAGGCTGTATCTAAAGAACGGCACTAGCTAGATAGTTGAAATTTTTACAAATTATGTATTTCTGTTGCCGCTATAACAAAAAATACTAAAAACAAAAAATAATAATATTTTAGGGGGGCTTTCATACAACGTCTGTCTGTCCGTCCATCTGTCACCAGGCTGTATCTCAAGAACGGCAATAGCTAGATAGTTGAAATTTTCATAAATGATATATTTCTGTAACCGATATAACATCAAATACTAAAAATAAAAAAAAACAATATTTAAGGGGGGCTCCTATACAAAAAACGTGATTTTTTTGCCCTTTTTTGCTCGCTATTGATAACGGCAACAGATAGAAGTTACAATAGTGTAATGTTGTTTACCTAGTCAACGGTACGGAACCTTTCGTGCGCGAGTCCGACTCGCACTTGGCCGGTTTTATAATTATTTATATACAATATCATTGGTTGTTAATGGGTTTAGTACCTAAAATCGAATTTAGATAGAACAATAATAACGATTTTATCTCGCGTTCAATTAAAAAAAAAACATATTGCAATTTTCATGAAAAGACACATGCAAGTTTCCATCACCCGGGGTTTCAAAATCGAGTACAGAACCCAAGGTATCAATTATCGGTACGATATTATTTACTCCCTGTATTCTAAAATACCCTAAACACTAACGTTAAAAAAAACATTATTATTTCAAAAACAGTAAATTGTACATCATGTAAGGGAAGTAGCTATAAGCAATATAAAATAATCGCTGCCCATAATTTCGCAATATAAATGTTTCCACCTAACGTAATGAGGCTTTCTGTTCGTGGTCATGACCACAAGTTATCGTTAAAAGTCTATGGTAACAACTAACTGTAACTATTTATGGTCAATTGTCGCCACCCCTGCACATTGTTGCAGAGCTGTGGGAATATTACACGCGAGATGAAGCTAGATACAGCATCACTGTTCTTGGGTATTTTGTTTATGCTTTAATACTGCGTACATGACGTACCTAATGGCCAAGATACTGAACTGCTATGCCAAGTGATGTAGGTTTGAAATCTCATAGGATTTTTTTCTGTATACATCACAAAATTTATTTTTACTATTGCGACATTAAGACAAACTGTGATGTTTTTATACTACGTGGGTGGCAAACATGCCGGCCGTGTGGGGCCGGCTTTAGAATTGTCCCACCCCTCTCTTACCACGGGAGTCGTAAGAGCTGACTGAGGGAGTACCGAGGGAGTGGGCAGCAGCACTCCTTCGAGTATTAACAACATCCACTGCGATCGCCAACCCGCCTGCCAAGCGTGGCGATTACGGCACTATCCCCCATTGTTGGGGTCTATGTCCAGCAGTGGACTTTAAAAGGCTGATGGATGGATGGATGAAAATAAATATGGTGGTACAAAATTCACCGGGTCAGCTGTTAATATAATAATTGTAAAAGTGAGTTTGTATGTTTATTTGTTACGCTTTCACGGCCTTACTATTGGACCAATCATCTTGAAATTTTGCATACATATAATCTGGGGCTCAGAACTTTATTTTACTTTTTATCCCGGAAAAATAAATGGTTCCTATAGGATAACTTTTTTGTATAGAAATAATTAATGTAATCTAATTATATTCAGTCACGGGCGGAGACTAGTAGTTTAATAATAATATTTGTAGGATATTTTGATCTCAATACTAATATGATTTTTTTTTGAACTGCCTCGGTGGTGTAGAGGTAGTGTATGCGACTGCTAATCATGAGGTCTCGGGTTCGATCCCCGGGTCGGGCAATTTTATTGAGCTTTTTCCTAAAAAGAAAAATTCTCAGTAGCAGCCCGGAGTTTGGAAATGTGCCCGGTAGACGTCAATAGGCTCACCCCCTATTACGTGGGACTTAAACATAGCTGGTGAATCATGGGTGTGTTCCCTTCGGGGAATACAGCCGTGGTGCTATGTTTTTTTTTTGTTTAATGCTGATTTGTATTTACAATTTTGTATTCTTACGTACTAGAACGGTGGCTCTGATTGTAAGCGGTTACTGTAACTCTTATACGCTAACGAAACTGTAGGCATAACTAATGCATTGTCAGCCCTAGGGAAAGAGATACGTGATGAGAGGGGATGGTAGGATGAATTACAGTGATAATAGAAAGATGTTGCCGCGAAGGCTTGAGTCTTCGGCGCGCTCATTTACCGCACGAAACTATGGTAGATCAGCTCATTCATGGTGGGATCAGCAAGGCTTTACCATCCATCCATCAGCCTTTCGAAGTCCACTGCTGGACGTAGGCCTCCCCTAGAGAATGGCAGGCGGGTTGGCGATCGCAGTAGATGTTGTTAATACTCAAGGGAGTGCTGCTGCCCACTCCCCCGGTATTCCCTCGGTTGGCTCTTACGACTCCCATGGGTGGAGAGGGGTGGGACAATTCTAATGCCGGCCCCACACGGCTCAAGGCTTTACCACCACTTCTTATTGCACTAATTAATTTAATAACATATTATCCTGACCTTAAATACCATTAGCCAATAGTGCTACTTAGTAGTACTTTATCCTAATTATAAAATTACCGTGTGGAGATGGAGTGTTTTTTTTTCTCACGGATGTTGTAATGGTGAGCAGCGGCTTGACAATTCTAAATGTAGGTATGTAATGTATAGTTGAGTCCATGAGCGACGGTTACCATTTACCATCAGGTGGGCCGTGGTTTGTCTGCTACCATAAGCAATAAATAAAAACAAAAAACCATCAGGTTCATGTGGCTAATTAAGCAGTGATAGATTTTTTTTTAGTAGTAAAACTAAGCACTGCAAAGACAATGTTATCGAATTCACGTAACACGTTACAAACACATCTGACTTATCAAGGTTTTTTGAAATGATGTATGTATCTATTTATAATTTATCACTGCTCAGTGAAGGAAGCCTGTATGTTTGAAAGATATTGTAGATGTCTTGTGGAGTCTGCTAATCCACACTGGGCCGTAGAGGACTACCGCCTAAGTATCTCTCACTCTAAAAGGATATATTATTGGGTTAACACAAAGTGTGTAAATTTAAAAGCAAAAAAAACAGTACAGGATATTCTCGAATTTACATTTGCACACTTGGTGTTAATTTATATGGCTAAGCATTTAGATATTTTTATATATATTTTTAGCATTTGACATGCTTAGCACTATACATTAAACACAAAGTGAAAAATGTGAAATCGAAAATAACAGTCAGGAGCAGGATTTGAACCTGCATCTTCTGGATACCGTCCAGATGCTTTACCAATTCAGCAATCCTGACAATTGCTCCTGACTGCTAATTTCGATAACACATCATACTTAACGTCTTTGGGTGACGCCTGCGCCATCTGTCGGAAGTATTTTCATACATTATACCGACCAGGTAAACTTAATTTTACAATTAAGATTTTACCTAATAATGACGCAAACCCTTTTAAATATTTAGATATTTTTATATATATTTTTAGCATTTGACATGCTTAGCACTATACATTAAACACAAAGTGAAAAATGTGAAATCGAAAATAATGCTGAATTGGTAAAGCATCTGGACGGTATCCAGAAGATGCAGGTTCAAATCCTGCTCCTGACTGTTATTTTCGATTTCACATTTTTCACTTTGTGGCTAAGCATGTTAAATGCTCCAAAAATATGCAAATACACCAAAATATACTAATGGGTTGATAAAAAAGTGGTTCATTTCTAAAAAAAATATTAAAAGGTTATAGTTATTTCAAAACTTTTTCGCCCGACTGTACTCAACAAGGTAGCGGAGTTAACATGCGCCATCTCACATTTTGAATTATTAGTGATGTCAAAACATGCTTTAGCCGACAGTATTTATCGACAAGCGCCTTAGGGCTGAACACTGAAAAATCGACTACTGGATCCATTGACCAGCGTCCACGCATCGAGATTGCGTTTCGAAATTCAAATGTAAATGTTCAAACTACCTACATATATATTAACGGACGTTAGTATTTACGTTTAGAACAGGTTTCAAAGTATTAAAGTTAGTTTGTGAAGCTGATTAAGGAAGCCATTATTGTGTTGTGAGTTCGTTTTATATAAAGTGGTTTGAGTTATAACGTTGATAGTGATTTTATAGAATGTCCTTTATCGATGTGAGCAATAGTTATTGCGCCTAACCGTTATTTGTATCTAGTAGCAGTTATTTAATCTCGAAAACAGTTATCATCTATTCTAACTATTATAAAGCTGTAACAGAGCTGTGTCTGTATATTTAAGATATTTTTTTTGTTTTGTTGTGTTCGCTCGTCACGCTAAGTCTACGGAACGGATTTTTACGTAACTTTTTTTTCTTGATAGTTCTGCCTGATTACTATAGCTTAGCGGTCCAGAGCACTTCCCCGGATTGGATGGGACGCAGGTTCGAATACTGCTCGCAGTAAAGCTCTCTTTTTCCACGTTCACAAATAATTTGTTCATTGATAGCTCTTGATTAGACTTAAAAACTGGTAAGTATACATTTTATACCGTTACTATATCGGGAACTTGAGAAAAAACCCAAAATATTTGTATACTTTTTACGATTTTATCAATTATGCTCGTTTTGGCGAAATGTAGAGGAGGCCTATGTCCAAAAGTTAACGACAAATGGATGATGGATGGGTGAAAAATCTAGAGTAATATCTCTGTCTTTTTTTGTTTGTTCTGTGAAAACTGATTTAGATATTATTGAAATGAAACAAGGACTACGAAATAAACTTATATTGTAAAAAATATCTCTGTACATGTTATCTCCATAGAAGCGGAATAGAAAAAGGGGAGAGAGTAGTGTTGTGACACAAGACAACAAAAAAAAATACATATTCAAAAAAAAAAAAAACATATTCATTTATCTAACAAATGCACAACTTATTACGAAGGTATGAAAATTTAACATTGCATAATGACATGGTTAGTATATCTGAAACATTTTGTGATGTAGTTATATATTTTACACAAACAATGCCTTTACCAATAATATCTTTAACAAAGTGATACTTTATATCAATAATGTTTTGCATAACGTGTATTTTCACTATTCAAGGTCATTTTAATAGCACTTTGATTGTCCATATGTAACACTAAGTAATAATTTTGCTGAAAGTCTCTCATTAGTCCTTTCACAAATAACAGCTCGCTCACACAAATGGCTGCGGCAACATACTCAGCTTCTGCAGTTGACAATGCTACTGACTGTTGTTTCTTTGATGACCATGGTATAATATTTCCTTGGTGGTAGACGATCATACCACTAACACTTTTTCTGTCTATTTTATTACTGCCCCAGTCTGCATCTGAAAAGGCTGAAATCAAAGTATTAGAGTCTTCTTTCTTCTTAAATATTAGTACATGGTCCACGGTTCCTTTGAGATAGTGCAAAACTCTCTTCGCAACTGTCCATGTACTCTTTGTAGGTTTGTCCATGTATCGGCTTAATAATGAAGTAGCAAATGTGATGTATTTAAACTATTATTACGGGACTTAACGCGTATCAAATACCTTTTTACTCCCGACATTTCGACTGAGTTTCACCAGCCGTGGTCACGGGTCAACTGGCGATGTGCGCCGCCGCCAGCTACGTTCGGGGCCACTGGATTTAATACCCTCACTTCATCGTCACATTTCTGCTATTTGTTAAAGTCCCTACACACAACACAAATAGTGTCCACCGGCGCCTTAGACGGTAAACTACGATTTTTATATTTTCCCAGCACTGGATTCCATGCCGACAATAATTTGTATCCCTCATCCCGATTAAAATGACACGCGTTAAGTCCCGTAATAATAGTTTAAATACATAGTAATGAAACACGATAGTTTAAAATCTTATAGCAAATGTGATGTCTGGACGAGTCATCGTTGACAGGTAAGTTAAACTTCCTATTAATTCTCTATTAATTTCTATGTATTTCTATCCCTAACTAAATACTTATTTTTCCTAAATTCTTTGCTTTGAACTCTTTTTGTAAAGCTCTAGTAATTTTTTCTATATTTTTCATGTTTCCTATTAATATAATATCATCGACAAATAGTATAAGCCATACATGCATATGCCTATGTACTAAGCATATGTCATTTTCTGATCTCTAGATTAATTTTCAGAAAAAAATCATTGAATCTTTTATTCCAGTACTTGGGTGATTCTTTTAATCCATAAAGTGCCTTTAGTAGTTTCAAAACAGTTTCCTCTTTTTTATACTTCACACTTACTCCCTCTGGATTTATGTAGACTTCACTCTCAATGTCTCCATTTAGAAATGCTGACGGTATGTCAAGTTCAATTATCTCCAAATTGTTGTTTAATGCTATAGATAGTTCTAATCTTATGGTTGTAATTTTAACCACAGGTGAGTATACAAGATCTTCAGTCTGTTGTTGAAAACCTCGTGCCACTAATCTGGCCTTTTTAGATCCATCTGACTTAGTTCTGAATATCCATTTTGTATCGATTGCTTTCCCATCTATTGGTAACTCTGATAATATCCATGTTTCTTGATCATTTAAGGATGTTATTTCTTTATCTATTGCAAACTTCCATTCCGAGCTTTAGTTGATTGCATCTTCATACGATATTGAATCATTTTCACTCGACATTAAACAATATATTTCATGTACTTCATCAATAAATCTAGCAGGTTTTTTCACTTCTCTTCCACTTCTTGTTTTTGTACAATGTGGCTGAAATTGCTCTTCATCTGTATCATTTGTATCATAAAATTCATCTTGATCTAAGTTTTCTTCATACTTTCTTCTTTCTAATTGGTTTTGATATGGCTCTATTGTATCATAATTAATAGTTATAATTTTTGTATTTGTATCTTCAAACTTTATATTGTTTTCATCAAAGCGAACATTTTTCGATACTATTATTTTATCCGTACTGGGTATCCATAATGTATATCCATTCATAGAATAGCCCACCATTTTACATTCTATTGCATGACTAGATAATTTGTCTCTTCGGGGAATTATCTGTGCCAAAGCTTTACATCCAAATATTTTTATTTTGTTTAAATTAAATTCTTTGTTTCTTATTTTCGCAGGAATTCTATTATTTATAGCTGAGCTTGGTGTACGATTTATTAAATATGTTGCTGTCAATACGGCTTCACCCCATAAGTATCTTGGAATATTTGACTCATCTAACATAGTTCTCGCTTTGTCATAAATTGTTCTGTTCATACGTTCTGCTTTTCCATTTTGCTGTGGACTGCATGCTGGAGTATATTCAATTTTAATTCCTTTATCCATACAGAAATGCTTCAATTGCTTAGCCATAAACTCGCCACCATTATCACCTCGAATTCTTTTAACTTTAATTCCTTCCATTTCCTTTATAAATTGAACCAGCTTGCTTCTTGGCTTCATATTTGTTCCTTAGTAAATAAGTATGTGTAAAGTGAGAGAAATCATCCATTATTGTTTGAAAGTATCTTTATCCCTCTTTTGTCGGTGTCCTCATTGTTCCCGCAATGTCTGTGTGAATCAGTTCTCCCACTACCTTTGACCTAGGCTTTAATATCCTTTTTAAAGGTTGTCTGGTAGACTTGTTTCGCATACATGCCTCACAGGGCTCTTTACTGTACGGAAGTCCGAGAATTGCAAGGTTCACTTTTGTTACATTTATCCAAGCCCTCTGCACTAATTACTTCTTTTAAACCTCGTTCTTCTAGCAAGCATAATACTCTGAAGTACCAATTATCGAAAGCCTCCGCGCTTAGTTTCGGAAATATCCTAAAGTTTTCACCTGCATGCATCACCATTTTACTTACGTGCATTGATGCCAATAAAATCTGAAAATATTTTATTAATCCTATCGCTGTCCCTACAACTAACTATTGGGCCCATAACCTGTGAAAACTGATTTAGTTATTATTGAAATGAAACAAGGACTACGAAATAAACTTATACGAGTATTGTAAGAAATATCTCTGTACATGTTATCTCCATAGAAGCGAAATAGAAAAAGGGGAGAGAGTAGTGTTGCGACACAAGACAACTAATTTGAAGTGTTGTACCTATAAAAATCAACTATAAATCTAACATATTCAACCCCTTTTTTTGTCCCACTATTATGCACGAGTCTCCTCTCATGATGAGAGGGATTAGGCCATAGTCTACTACGCTGACCCAATGCAGGTTGACAGACTTCACAAGCCCTCGAGAAAATCTCTCAGGCATGCAGGTTTCCTCACGATGTTTTCCTTAAGTGAGGAGTGATAAATTGCAAACAAATACACATAATTTCGAAAAAACTAGATCAAATCAAATCGAATCGATCAAATCGATCTAGCAAGGTTTCATTTTTAGAAAATATTGTTTTATCCGTGATTTCAGGCAATGAAAAAATAACCAGTTCATATTTTTTGATGTGAAACATCTAATGCGGAGGGAGGGTAAAATCGACTGTTAGCGTGGCGACGCTTTTATTGTAATTGTCCCGTTCAAATCTTGTAAGTTAATTTGACACATTTCCCGGCTTCCGATTGAGCTGAAATTTTACACTCATATGTATATCACGTGACAATGCAATATTATGATGACATGGAGCTGATCTGATGATGGAGCTGGAAGGTGGACATAGGAACTCTATAACGAAACGGCGCAACCCCATCGAGTTTGGGCTCGTATGATTCATCTTGATGAGTACTTTGTCTTTAGATGGTATCCAGGGTCTGATGATGGAGCTGGAAGGTGGCCATGCGAAACTTTTTAATTACCTAAATGGTGCAACTCTATCGAGTTAGGGCTCGTGTGAAATATCTTGACTAGTATTCCAGTCCTAGATGATATCCAGGGTCTGGTGATGGAGCTGGAATGAGGCCTCAGTAACTCTGTAATGAAACAACGCAACCCTATCGAGTTTGGAATCGTTTGATTCGTCTTGACCAGTACTTTGTCTTTAGATGGTATCCAGGGTCTGGTGATGGAGGTAGAAGGTGAAGGTGAAGGAACTCCGTAATACAACGACATAACTCCATTGAGTTTGGGCTCGTACGACTCGTCTTGATGAGTAAATTGTCTCTAGAAGGTATCCAAGGTCTGATGATGGAGCTGGAAGTTGGCCACAGTAACTCTGTAATGAAACAACGCAACCCTATCGAGTTTATACTCATTTGATTCGTCTTGAGGAGTACTTGTCAAGTTATGATCATTTTATTTCTACGAAATAATTTCAATGTTTCACATCTGGTAGACCACGACATCTAGTTTTTATTATGTCCCTAAAATCGAAAAATGTTATTCATATTTCATCAGTATGTAATTCGTATCTAAATATAATTTCCAAAAAATACGATTTACCAAAAAAACAATCAGGCATCCAGCTACTCGTTATCTAACAGCCATTAATGTAAGTACAGTTAAGTACAGCTAATTTTAAATATTGTCCATGGTTTTAATAAACGTTCTGATGACGTCACTTTTTGTTTTATATTACTTGGGTACCGAACAAGCATACGGCTCACCTGATAGCAGGCGGTTACCGTAGCCCATAGACGCTAGCAACACCAGAGGTCAAAGGAAAGGGATAGGAGGTGGATAGGAAGGTTAACAAGGAAAGGATAAATAGGATACTAAGGTGCGGCCTCCGGCGCTTTCACTCACCATTTCAAACACAATGATAGGCGTAACTACCATTTGTTACACGCTGATCTTTTGTGAGAGGGTGGTACTCGTACTTCCTCGATCAAGCCGGTCCATTCGTGGTGGCAAGGCTCATCCACTAGTAAATCATTTGTAGTCACTTATAACAAAACCTACACCGGCCCATAGACTGTCGTGTAGTGTTAGTAAATCTAGTCGTAACATTAGTCTTACTACTAATGTAGGACGGTAATGAAAAATGGGTGAGATTGCATCGGTAAAGTTTGGTGCCTTTGTTAGCGGTTGTTTTTAAATAATATTTGTTCTTACATAAAGTATTAGGGCTTAAAGTATGAAATTGCCGATTTGTACTGAAAAATCGAAATTCGTTTTTTTTTCATTTAACATATTTATTTAATCAAAATATCTACGATTATTATCTATACATTGCTGCCATATAATAGGAAGGCCATTTATGCCTTTACGATAGAACTCTGGTGATCTAGATTCTACAAACTGTGTAAAAGCATTTTGTACTGCCTCCTGGGAAGAAAACTTTTTATCACGTAGAAAATTGTCCAAAACACGAAAAAATGGTACTCCGTTGGAGCAAGGTCTGGCGAATACAAGGGTGACGAATGGTTTCTGATTGCAGTTCCTGAAGAGTTAAAACGGTTTCTCTTGCTGTATGAGGTCTCGCGTTATCATGGAGCAATAATGGTGAAGATCGATTCATGAGTCGGGGCTGTTTCACTGCAAGTTTTGCTATCATTATTCGGAGTCCGGCATAGTAGACATCTGCCGTTATTACTTGACCAGATCGGAGAAAGCTATAGTGAATAACACCATGCTGAGACCACTAAACAGTTACCATTACCTTTTTATTGGTAAGCTTTGCTTTAGGACACTGTTACGGCGTTTGACCTGGGGTCAGCCATTGCATTTTTCGCTTACGGTTATCGTAAAGAATCCACTTTTCATCACATGTCACAATTCGATCCAATATTCCTTCATTTCTGTATCGATTTAACTAGGCAACACAAGTTTTAACACGCGTTTCTTTCTGCAGATCAGTCAAATCATGAGGCACCCATTATTCATATTTTTTGATTTTATTGATTTGACGCAAGAGTCAATATTGTCGGTAAGGTAACGTTAATCCATGTCGCTAATTCCTGGGTAGTTTGGCTCGGATCGGCTTCCACCATCTCTTTCAATTCATTATTATTCACATGTGTGGGCGGTCTTCCACGTGGTTCGTTCTTTAAATAAAAATTTCCATCACGAAAGCGTTTAAACCATAAACGCACGGTGCGTTCATTAGTGGTCCCCTCTCCAAACGCGACATTGATATTGCGAGCTGTTTCTGCAGCGTTAGTTCCGCGTCGGAACTCGTATTAAAAAATCACTCGAATTTTCAAAGTTTCCATTTTTCTTGTCTAAGCTGAATAAAAAAAACAACTGAAAGTCGATAATCTAATGTTGCACATTTTTTAAAAGAAAAATTGCATAGGTACCATTTGAAAAAGTTTCACTCAAAAATTTCAAATCATGAAAGTTCTATGTCAATTCGAAGTACCTATTACAATAAAACGGCAATTTCATACTTTAACTCCTATTATATTCGTATTTATTAATATTATAAATGTATAACAGACTATTTCAACTAATGTTATTCCTTACTGTAGGTAGTTAAAATTTTAAACATCATCATTATAATATAAAATACTAAAATTTACTAAGCATGTATTATGTTCAACAGTAACAAAAATAAATAATAAATTCTAAAATATAGATAACAACAATACTAATGGAGAACGTGGGAACCCAAAGGATTTTTTTTGTAAAAATTATTATGCCAATGGCGGTGACTTGGTTCGCCACTCGTCACGTCTCATTCACAGAAGCGTTAAAAGTGGGTAACAGATAGCCGTTTTAAGACTAGTAACAATCTATTTATCTCCTTCTGCCCCTCTTGAAAACAGGCGATCGATGCCATAAAAATAGTTTTATTTCATAACGAGATGCTACTCAGGAGTTCATTTGGTTATTTTCGTTTTTTATGCGGAACCCTTATTATTTTTTCAAAATAAAAGTAGCCTAAGTTACTTCTTATAACATCAGCTATCTGCCAGTGAGTGTCATATCTAAATCGGTCCAGTCGTTCCGGGTCGGAACAAAGTGACAGACAGCCAGGTGAAAATTAAAAAAAAATTGGTATATATTTATATTTTTAGATACACTTAGAAAATATCTGATATATTGACATAAAAAAACAGACATTTATTTGTACAGATATCGCATAACTCGCTAAAAATTGCACCCAACCTTTACTAAAAAAGAAGTGGTATCTCATTCATCATTATTATACTCTTAAGTGCATACGACGTCCTCAATTTTTTGTTCTGATCGCCTCGGCGTATTGGGGTTAATGAAACTTTTTGCAGTGCTGTTGTAAATTAATGTAGGTATATCACTGTGAACAACGTTAATTTAGTTTTTCAATCAAAATTAAAAAATAACGGAGCTGTGAATAATTTATAATTTTGGTTATGAATCTTGGTTCACTTGTTGACAAGGGATGTCAAAATGGTGACACAAAATATTCTTACTACTACATGACGGTGCGTTACCATAGCTTAAAGATGCTAGCAACACCAGAGGCATCACTTGCCTGTTGCCATCTCCAAGGAAAGGGATTCCTATCCCTTTATAATACTGGATAGAAAGGGTAATAATATATAATAAATAAATATTCAAGGATATTTTACACAACGTCCTCTGGTCCCAATCTAAGCGTAACGCTTGTGCTATGGGTACTAGATTACGGATATAATACATATACTACTTTTTTTTTGTGAATACATACATATAATAGATAGAAAACACCCAGACGCAGTACAAATATCTGTGTTCATCACACAAATAACTGTCCTGAGTGGGAATCGAATGACCGTACCATGTCGTGTACGGAAGTCGGTTACACTACCGACTACGCCACGAGGCCCATCAATTCTTCAATAAGGAGATGTTGCACGCTGATTTTATATGAGAGGATGGTACTTCTCCGATCGATCCGGTCGATTCATGTTGGGATAAGCAAGACAAGCAACTTGGTTTGCAGTAAAGTAGAAGGCATATAAAAACAGTTGGGTGAGAGCCCCACATTACCCTGTTCGTTGACCCGAACGACGGGGTGTGCGGTTAGGAACGTCTTTTCCCGCCTTAACAAAAAAAAAGGTAAAACTTCATTGGGCAATGTAAGAAATGCGGTCAAATACGCAGACATTTACAAAAGCGAAGATGTGCGTTGTAAAGTTGGACGGACCTCGTGGCGTAGTCGTTAGTATAACCGACTTCCGTACACGAGGTCGTGGACTCGATTCCCACTCAGGTCAATTATTTGTGTGATGAACACAGATATTTGTACTGCGTCTGGATGTTTTCTATCTATTATATGTAAGTATTTACAAAGAAAAAAGTAATATATGTATTATGTATATCCGTAACCCATAGCACAAGCGTTAAGCTTAGTTTGGGACCAGAGGAGGTTGTGTGAATGAATGAATTGTGTGAATATTTATTTTATTTTATATATATTTGAGACTTCTTCAAGTTTCTTTTTACTTTATATATTTTTATAGACATGGTCACAAATAAAGGCTTCCTTAATAACAGTGTGGTATTAAGTTACGATAGGGTATTCAAGCCCACTGGCGCGTAACTCTGTCCTTGTAACATTGAACATTGGGTGCCCTTTGACGCACGTTAAAAATAACTTGTGGTGTCCTTTAGACGTATTAAATTAACTTTTTGTATGTTTTAATATTAATGTGATACGTTTAGAAATGTTCGTTGATTGATGTTTCCAGAAAATATTAATGTGATACGTTTAGAAAAGTTCGTTGATTGATGTTTCCAGAAAAATAACCTTATCAGTTGCTGTAGTGCTCCACTTTTTTTTTGTTAAGGAGGGAAAAAATGTACCTAACCGCACACCCCGTCGATCTTGGCAAACAGGGTAGTGTGGGACCCTCACCCACTAAAGAAACCCGCCGTGTGCCGTCTCTCCGCCTGCATTGACGTACCACTAGTACTGTGTTGGATTACTTCAGTGGTCCATCGGTGGCTTACCCTTTCGGGTACCCTCTAGCTGTCCTACTAGACCAAATCAGTCATGTATTAAAGAAAGGTGAATACAGCAGTCTCCGAAACCGACGAGCGTGTATGAAGAGAATTATGAATGTTGCGGAAGCGAGAGATGTATGCGAGAATAAAGCCTTTTGGCACTATGTTCTCTCTGCCTACCCTGCAAGGAAAATGGCGTGATGATAAAGAAAGTGACAAAGTTGGAAACGACATTTTGAAATAAAATGAAATAACATATCAACCTTGGACGTCTATCATCTAAGTCCACCCGTGATCATGAATGCTGTAAAGTATTCGAAACGTCGGGATAGGAGTAAAATCAAGTAAACGCGATAGATTCCGTAAACGTAGTTTTATTTCAAAATGTGTAACATTCGCGTAAATATCAGAAAGTATTATGGAAACGACATGTTTTACGATCAGACTACCGTCATCTTTCATAGTGCACCATTCCATTATCTATCTGTTTTTTTTTATTGTATGTAGTGGCTGACGAGCCACGGTCCACCTGATGGTAAAACGCAACGATGTGCTTCATGGCCGGTCCCTCAGGAGATGGTGGTACCAACCCACTCGGGCCCGATACCAAGTGAGTACCACCCGGAACCCAGCCCTACCACCAGTCATGCAATGGATGACAATTGCTTACTTCCCTTAGTCGCCTCATACGACACCCGTGGGAAAAAATGGGGTGGTGACACTTGTATTCTTAGTCCGTCACCACACGGAAAGAATGTATATAAAAATCAATTGTAGTGTGTTAGTCTCGCTCAAACTTTAAAAATAGGTACAAGGAATTAAACACAAAGTGAAAAATGTGAAATCGAAAATAACAGTCAGGAGCAGGATTTGAACCTGCATCTCCTGGATACCGTCCAGATGCTTTACCAATTCAGCCATCCTGACAATTGCTCCTGACTGCTAACTTCGATAACACATCACACCTAACGTCTTTGGGTGACGCCTGCGCCATCCGTCGAAAGTATTTTCATACATTATACCGACCAGGTAAACTTAATTTTACAATTAAGATTTTTACCTAATAATGACGCAAACCCTATAAATATTTAGTTATTTTTATATATATTTTTAGCATTTGACATGCTTAGCACTATAAATTAAACACAAAGTGAAAAATGTGAAATCGAAAATAACAGTCAGGAGCAGGATTTGAACCTGCATCTCCTGGATACCGTCCAGATGCTTTACCAATTCAGCCATCCTGACAATTGCTCCTGACTGCTATTTGTTAAATATATTGCTATTCTATTTTCGATTTCACATTTTTCACTTTGTGTTTAATTTATAGTGCTAAGCATGTCAAATGTTAAAAATATATATAAAAATATCTAAATATTTATAGGGTTTGCGTCATTATTAGGTAAAAATCTTAATTGTAAAATTAAGTTTACCTGGTCGGTATAATGTATGAAAATACTTCCGACGGATGGCGCAGGCGTCACCCAAAGACGTTAGGTGTGATGTGTTATCGAAGTTAGCAGTCAGGAGCAATTGTCAGGATGGCTGTATTGGTAAAGCAACTTGACGGTATCCAGGAGATGCAGGTTCAAATCCTGCTCCTGACTGTTATTTTCGATTTCACATTTTTCACTTTGTGTTTAATTTATAGTGCTAAGCATGTCAAATGCTAAAAATATATATAAAAATATCTAAATAGGTGCAAGGAAGATTTAGAGTTACAATTCTTTTATAATTTTTCGCATATCAGAACATATAACTTCAAAATTTCGACTAGTAACTATTCAACCGATTATCATAAAATTTTGATAACAATCGGAAATCGGGGATCGGAAGAGGACATAGTACGCTACTTTTTATCCCAGAAAAAAAAATAAGTCTGTAAAATAGCAATAAATAAATATTCACGGACATTTCACGCAACGTCCTCTGGTCCCAAACTATGTGTCCGTTACACGCTTGTAAGCCAACGTCCCAACAGAGGTGACCTTGCTAGATTACAACAGTGTAGACAGCGGTTTGCAACCAAATTTGAAAACAGACAATCGGCCGTTAGCCAAGGTCACCTCTGTTAGGGCGTTGGCTTACAAGCGTGTAGCAGGCTCTAGCTTAACGCTTGGGCTATGGATACCAGACTACGTATATAATACATTCACTAAATACATACACAAATAATTATCCTGAGTGGGAATCGAACTCATGACCTCGTGCACGGAAGTCAGTTACGCTATCGACTACGCTACGATTTTTGCATAGTTATCATTAATGTGCCTTAAAGTGACGTATTTATATAATTTGATCAACTTCTGAAACCCACGCAGAATAAATGAGAATACTACTATTTTCTAAAAGATATTTTTTTTTTATAATACGCTAGTGACAAATAAGCATATGGCCCTCCTGATTTTAAGCTGTAACGGTACCTAGCAACACTAAAGGCATCATTCACGTGTCGCTAATTCTATGGAAAGGGATAGAAGGTGGACAGAAGGGTAATAAGAAGTAAATAGGAAGAACAGGGGCGTCTCCGGAGTTCTCACTCACCAAAAAAACCATTAGGTCTGTGATACTCTCGACCGAGCTGGCTTATTAATGCTGGAACAAGCAAGGCTACCACTACAGAAGAAGTCACTAAAATTACCCAACTGCCCAGTCAGTTAATTTTCTTCCGATTATGGACTGACTGCTGACACGACAGAGGGATACTCTGTATTTGGTTAAAACAAGTAACTAAACTATTTTTTTTTTATTATAGGGCAGACGTTATGGTCCGTGTGGTGACTGCCTAAGAATACAAGTGTCGCCACCCTATCCTTCCCCGTGGGTACCGTACAAAGCTACTAAGGTAAGTAAGCAATTATCACCCATTGCATTACTGGTGGTAAGGTTGGGTACCAAATGAGAGTACTCACTTGCTATCGGGCTCGAACGGGTCGGTACCACCGTCTCCTGTGTGACCGGTCATGAAGCACGTTAGTGTGTTTTGGCTGTAGCAGAAGTTTAGTTGAGTCCATGAGCGACGTTTACCACTTACCATTAGGTGGGCCGTGGCACATCTACCATCATTATCAATAAAAAAAAGACGTGCCACGGCCACTCTGCTGGTAATTGGTAATCGTAGCCCATGGACTCAACTATACTAATAGGTAGTACTGTCACTGCTGCTCACCATTTCATTTCGCGGATATAATGTAAAGGAATGAAAACATATGATACAAACTTCGCTAAGAAACCCAAAGTGAATTAAACGTGGTGTTTATAGGTTGCAGGTTTAGTATAATGCGGCTAATTGAAGTAGACGTAAAATCGATTAGTGCAGCGAGCGTCGGGCTGCCAGCGGTGAGCCTCCAATGCCCACCGTATTATCTCGGATTATGTAGTATATTATAATAATGCAGACAACTCTAAGAATTGTTAATTTAGATGTACAATTTTTAAAGCGAGCTAAGCGCTTGAAGGACTACTAGTATCGCGTATATTCACTGCTGTGGTAGCTTTAAAGATATCTATGAAATATGGGAACGAGGCTTATCAATTCGCCGCTATAATAATCAAATATTTTAAACCGCATTTTGCACATGTAGTCCTGCTACTTTTAAACATTTTTACTTTAAATTAATGGTCGGTTACGGAAAAAATTTGCTGATTAATTAATACCCCTATCAAGCGTAGTGATTATGATGAACAGCAGCTTGACAGTACTCCTGGTCTTGCTGAATCCATGAGCAGCTGTTGCAGCAGTTGTTTACCAGTTACCATAAGGTGGGCAGCGCCTCATCTGCTGTTATAAGGGTTAAAAAGAGGCATTTTTTTATTGCATGTAGTAGCAGATGAACCACGGTCCATCTGATGGTAAATGGTAACCGTCGCTCATGGACTCAACTATACCGAGAGTATTGTCAAGCCGCTGCTCACCATTTCATTTCACAGATATGAAATGAAAGAATAAACGGCTATCTCCTACTACAGCCAAAACGCAACGATGTGCTTCATGGCCGGTCACACGGAAGATGGCGGTACCAACCCGCTCAGCCCTACCACCAGTCATGCAATGGATGATAATTGCTTACTTCCCTTAGTCGCCTCATACGACACCCGTGGGAAAGAAAGGTGACAATTGTATTCTTAGTCCGTCACCACACGGACAAAAATTAAAATAATTGTCTGTATTTATCTAAAAGTTTTGCGTATACTATAAGTTAATGTAACCCTATCCTACGGTGCGTCGCGTATCACCTTTCGCGTTTCAATCATACCCAGCGGTGACGGTAATTCGGGTGCGGCACTCCTGTACCTAATATTAAAGAATTTTGATCCTTTTTAATACAACCTTCCTCGATTTATATAGACTGTACGAGACGTTATTTTACCTGTCAATTGTGAATAACTGCTGATGTTTTTTTATAACTATGCATCGCATGTTGATAGTGCAGACGACGAGGGAATAGGAATGTGTTTAATGGCGCGTGATGATGTAAAATAGCATAAAAATATCTTCTTGTTTTAGAAATGTTTTTAATTCTTGACTGCACAAAAGCTCATTGCATTCTCTATTTGCCCATATTCATACTGTAATGATTACATTCAGACACTATCACAAAGCTAATTAAACAAAAATATGCTAAGCTTAAAGGAAAATACTATTAACAAATAGCTATTAAGAAATTACCTATCGTCCGCATCCAACCATATTATGTTAAACGTTTTTCTTTTATCCATCCATCCAATCAACCTTTCGACGTCCACTGCAGGACATAGGCCTCCCCAAGAAATAGGGGATAGTGCCGTAATCGCCACGCTTGGCAGGCGGGTTGGCGATCGCAGTGGATGTTGTTAATACTCGAGGGAGTGCTGCTGCCCAGTCCTCTATTATTCCCTCAGTCTACTCTTACGACTCCCATTACAATTCTAAAGCCGGCCCAACACGGTTTCACGGTTTTTCTTTTATAATTTTTTAAATTATTAAATTTAGAATGCCATAGATCGATATGCGTTTAATAAAAACCTTATTTACCTTATAGTTAAATACGTTTTAAATTTGAAATTAGAAAATTATTTGATAAAGACTAACGCTCGTATATATAGACAAGTAATAGCAGTTACCTACTTAAGTAAAAGTCATTAGATACATACCTACTAAAATATTAACTTTTAGAAGCAGGTACTAATCACTGGGTTGAGCTTCACTAATCTATAATCCTATCTCAGGACCGCCACTACTACAAACGGTTAGTGCGCGAAGCTATTGAAATCATAAACACAAAAATTTCAATAGAGGAGACGAATTTAATCTTTCATCAGCGTGGAATCCAGTGATTAATAAGTTCAAACTAAGTACTTAATATATATTCACATTCGTCTCGCGATATAGTGAGTGTTGTGTGTCGGACAAACATCAGTGTAGATCAATCTACCCAACAAACTGTCGAGGAAAAATAAAGTAGCTCGCCTCTCCAGTTGTTGACTGACCACGGCTGCTGCAACGCAGTTGAAACGTCGGGCTAAAGGTAGTTAATAATTTCACCTAATTTATACGCGAAAAAAGACCCGTTTATGTTACTTTAAATATACATCCATCCATCAGCCTTTTAGCGTTCACTGCTGGACATAGGCCTCCCCAAGAAATGGGGAATAGTGCCGTAATCGCCACGCTTGGCAGGCGGGTTGACGATCGCAGTGGATGTTGTTAATACTCGAGGGAGTGCTGCCGCCCACTCCCCCGATATTGCCTCAGTGGGCTCTTACGACTCCTGTGGGTAGAAAGGGGTGGGACAATTCTAAAGCCACACGGCAACACATACTTAAATACTAAAATGTTAATTTTTGTTCCATAGTTTCGAATTTGCTCAGCAGTATAATGTCAAAAATTGTTACACTAACAAAAGCTTAAGAATTCTTACTATAGGTAATAGTCACCATTTTGGTTACTTGCGTAATGCTTTCGTAATAGCTATCAGACTTCAGTATCTTATTAACTTAAAAATATTCTGTTAATATGACTGCCAAACGCTAAACAATACTTCTTAATTTAACTAAAACTAACTACCTTATCATCTCGCAATTTCCCTTGCAGGATAGGCAGAGAGCACAGAGTACCAAGAGGCTCTATTCTTGCATACATCTCTCGCTTCTTCAACTTACACCAATACTCTCTTTCATACCTACTCGCTCTCTTACGTCATCGTTACGAAAGCGGTCAGTCAGCCTTACTCCACAGATTCTTGGTAGGGATTGTATTTGCGACCGCATTGATTTTACTCTCATACTCCTTTTTGTATAGGTACCCAACTCTCGATTCCACATAGTAACGTTGGGACAAGCACTGCGTCGTGTATTGCGACCCGTACCTTCTGGCTGAGGTGATGGCTGCCGAGATGTTGTCCCAATGCTCCTTTCACTCAATTGGCCGCATTTACTCTTCTCTCTATATCAGTGGTGTATTTTCCATCCCAACTGAATCCACATCCAAGATAATTATACAAATTCATCCACTTGTTCTAGCACACCATGACCTATTGATACCCTAACATCTGTACTGGCTTCTCCTCTTTCAAAAACCATTATTTTGGTTTTGCTCACATTCACATGTAGGCCCCTTTTCTTACAATGTTCTGCCATTACGTCGACTTGGCTTTGCGGGTCAGTCGCAGACTGCGCTAATAATAGAAGATATACTGACAAAAGTTAAGAATTCTTACTATAACTAATGGTGACTCCATTTCAGCTACTCGAGTAATGCTTCCGAAATAGTTTTCAGAATTTAGTATCTTATTAATTTAAAAATATTCTACCAATATGCCTAACAAACGCTATAACAATAATTTAATAGAAACATATTATCATAGTTATTAGGCTAGTATTTAAAATAAAAAGTACCATAATATTAAAAATACATTACATACTGCATTTAATGAAAAAGTCACAGAAACTACTTAAGAAAGTACTGGCTCGTAAATAGATACGAGCGATGAGTTTTAAAATTGAGTAGCGATTCAGTATTCGGCCGAGCCATAAATAACTATCCACTGGCTATAAGCGCCTCTTAGACATTTTAATGCCCATGCTAATGAGAATCATAGGCCAAGCTACGGCACCATTAGTGCTTATAAGCTTCGTTATCATGAAAATAAAGGCTTAATAGATTTCAGCATCATAAAATTAAACAGCCAGTCGTAATTTACAATCGCACTTTTTCAAACATAATACAAAATGGACGTTGTTAACAGTATTTTATTAATTAGCTCAAAGTACGAAAATGAGTAATCGAAAATAACATGAGGATTTGTACCTGCATCTACTGGAATATCGTCCCAGATGTATGTCAATTCAGTCGTCGTTACAGTTGTTAGGGACTGCAGTTCCGATAAAACATTCCTATTGCACGCCTAATAAGTGAAGCGTTGAGGTGTGTACTATTCTCGTTTCATAGAGAACAACTGATTTTACAAACTTAAAATGTCTGTATTTATCATATATTGCACTTGTAAAATAATATATACACACATATCAAGAAAACACTATTTTAAACACTCATGATATTTTTGATGCCAATTTTGTTATTTAAACTAGTTTTTTTTTTTTTATTTATTTATTTATTTTGTAACACAAAAAACATAATTATATGATTACTTATAAACATACCACACAAACCATCCAGAGTTTAACAGTGGTATGCAAGACACATGCAACTCGGTACAATGAACATACTTATTTACCTATTCTGGATCATGTAAAAAATATTTTGTTAATGTCTGTTTACAATTTATTGCATTCATGGTATTGCAGATTTCGATAGGGAAGCTATTTAATATAGAGGGTAGCATGTATTCCCACGTCCGAGTCCCGTAAACATTTGTATAATGTGGTAGGTCATAAACAGGTAAGTAAGGCAACCGACGCAAAGACTTTGGCCTCACATTCTTTTTTAAATTTGTAATATTATTATACTCCTCACTCAAAACACACACCTTTATTTTGTCGAAGACATTTATTATTTGACAGTGTTTAAAAAGGCCTTTTTCGTCATCTTTAAATTGTAATTTAGTGTTATAGGGTACAATTGAATTGAGTATGCTTAACTGCAACTTATAAATTTTATCAATATATGTTTTGTAGGTACGTCCGTAGCTACTTAGCCCATAACTAATCACAGAGTCAGCTAGTGCTAGGTAAATTGTCCTGAGTGTTTTATATGGCATTTTGTACCTCAGTATATATAGCTTTGCTAAAATAGATCGCAGTTTACTACATACCTGATCGATGTGCGGTCCCCAGTGCAAGTAATTATCAATAGTCAAGCCTAAGTATGTATGCTGAGATACCAGCTCTAGTGTTTTGCAACTACATGTGTTACCTTTTTGATGTAGACATAGGTGTTCATGTGTTAAAAAACTGTTTAAAAAAGTTATGTCTTGGACGTCCGTTTGTTGTAGGTAATGTATGTTAACACGATAACGACCGAAGTACTTTATTAATCGAGTATTTTTTTTTCCTTTACGATTTAGTACAACTACGAATAGAGCCCCATCACTTTTCACGGTCTAATTTTCACGGTTTAATTGTTATTAAATAAACAAAAAAATAGTGATTATTTATGCTGGATTCGACACTAAAACTAGCGCTACGCTATACCTTATTTCGTGAGAATTACTTGAACTATTTCTATAGACCAATATAGAAGTACTTCTTAAAATTAGTGCTAGATGGCGAATAAGACATGAAAACCATGAAATTAGCGCTATCTATGTGATTTATTGATAACTACTTAGTAAGAACAATACATTATTAGTTACTTATTAAATAATCAATCTTATTGTGAAAAATGAAGATTATGAGGCGCGCACTTTTGGATTTTCCAATGTATTTTTTTATTGCATTTAGTAGCAGACGAGCCACGGCCCATCCGATGGTAAATGGTAGCCGTCGTTCATGGACTCGACTACACCGAGAGCATTGTCAAGCCGCAGCTCACCATTTCATTTCATAGATATGAAATAAAAGCATTAACGGATATCTCCTGCTACAGCCAAAACGCAACGATGTGCTCCATGGCCGACAACACGGGAGATGGTGGTACCAACCCGCTCGGGCGCAATACCAAGTGAGTACTCCCACTTGGTACCCAGCCCTACCACCATGCAATGGATGATAATTGCTTACTTCCCTTAGTCGCCTCATACGACACCTGTGGGAAAGAATGGGTGGTGACACTTGTATTCTTAGTCCATCACCACACGGACAATTCCTTTTTAATATCTAGAGTAATTCCTGCACCATCCGTTGGATGTATTTGCATACATTATTCCAAACAACTAAGCTTAGTTATTAAAATAAAATTAAGATTCACACCAAATAATCTGCTTATTGTGATTAAACTATCACTATAGTCGGAATTATAATTCGATTCCACATTTGACATTAGATACTGTCATTTTGTAAAATAATGATAGGTACCACATATTAATAGTGTAGTGATGAACACAAAAATCGATAAATAATCGCGATTTATGTTTATGTAATCATAATATTGGTGTGCCAATTAAAGACTAAATTATTGATTTTTATTTAAATAAATACATAATTATTCATAATAATTATTTATTAATTAGTAACCGCTGCTTTATGTTTTTTATATCAAAATATATATTAATTTTTTATATTAGATATGTTAATTGACAATATCACAGACACATTTATAATAAATGTTACAGAAAGTGACAGCGATAGCGATAGCGATGACGGCGACGATTTATAAAATAAAATATTACCATAATATCTATTTGTTTTATTTCTCATGTTCCTTCATGATCACATTTTTTTATTTATTTCACACACAATCACTCTCAGATCCTTAATAAAATGAATCGTCATAACTAAATTATCCGTTCAGAAATATTTAATTTCCTGATATACTTAGTTTCTATTAAAGTAGTAGTTGTTTAGATATACTACTATAAACGAGAGGAATCGATCCGGAAATATTCCATTTCCGTATCGAATAATTTCGCAACGTCACTTTTCATAACGTTGCAACACTGAAATTGTCAAATCTGGAATCGAATTAAAATTCCGACTATAGTTGTGAAATTTACTATCGAATTCCATCGCCTAAAATGAACTTTAAAAATATCGTAACCCAAAGCCTGTGGAGGCATGCCCTCAGGCTGTGCCCCAAGTAGTAACGGGATAACCGTCCCATAGTTTCATATTACACTATCCATTATTTGCCACACAAGAGAATTTTTTATTTGTTGACCCCTCATTTTACTCGATGATTCATTCGAGAGTTTCAGACAGCTCTATTTCAGGATAGGAATTCAATTTAACCTTAGTCTTAGTCAATTCAAAAAAATAGGCTTTTAAATTGAGAACTAATTGAGAACAATGTTTTGCTTAAGACTAGTAGTATACTCTCTTTTAATCTATACAAATAAATAGAGAATTTACTTATTTGATTGCCATTTTTTGTAGTAATTAGTGTGCCAATGTATTAACTTGATGTGCTCTGATTAAAATAAGTATTTTAATCGCGGTTTTTGGATTTATTCCAAGAGCACTTTGCATTTATGTGCTTTTTTATGG
This sequence comes from Leucoma salicis, assembly GCA_948253155.1. NCBI lineage: Eukaryota > Metazoa > Arthropoda > Insecta > Lepidoptera > Erebidae > Leucoma > Leucoma salicis. Next base: position 19,893,880 of record OX411818.1, read on the forward strand.
CCACATAATTTATATTAGATTTATAGAATGCATGCAAAATGGCTTTAAGTGTTTCTGCCAACATACCACAAGTTATTTTTATGTGAGTTTAATGAAGATGTTGATAATGAGCAAATTTTAGTGCAAGAATCACGAAAGTATATGCACGTTTGCAGGGCTGTCAACTTTTCATGAATTCATGCGTAGGATTGGCAAATTTACAAAAAGCTTTTTTTACTTAATTATTCAGCCTATTGCAATCATCAAAAGCCCACGTCTACCAGTTCTACGCCAAAGCTATTCGTTCATCGGTCGGAGCGTGTCCGGCCTTACGCTAACCGACCTGCTTCCCGATTGTTAAATATATTAACAGCGCCATCTGGCGATAGGTGGCACCAGACCTACTAGAATACATAACGATATTGTTATTATATTATTCGAATTTATAGAATTTTTTAGAAGGCTGTTGCTACCACCGGACGCCAGGGCGCTGAACAAACGATATATAAAGCATGAAATTTTACGTTTTTAGTTGTTGTCAATATACGATTATTCGTACCGTAGATATAGTAACGTATACTATATCTATGATTCGCACACACACGACACTTCTCTTCTTAGTCCCACCGAATAATAGTACACCAATCATACCATTAAAGACTGAATAAAGGAGGGATTACACAATAGTCTACCAAGCGGACCCAGTGTGGGTTGGCAGACTGCACAAACTATCGAGAAAATCTCTCAAGCATACAGGTTTCCTCACGATGTTACCGAACTGTGATTATAAACAAATACACACATAGTTTCGAAAAATCTCTAAAAGTCAGAGCTCTGCGCCGTACCAGGTCTGGACTTTAGACTGGGGATTGAACCCAGATACAACAAGTTGTATTCCTTGGTTTTACCGCCAGGCTATCGCACTGAGCAATTATGTAAATATTATTTGTATGCAGATTTTAATGGTGGTGGTGGTCGATAACCAACCAAGTATTCAAAACGCATTAATCGCATTTTAAACGCTTTTAAATCGGTTACAAAACAAAAAAATGAAAACAATAAATAAAATTAGCTTGACTAGGGCTAAGCTATAAGAACTGCGGTCAGTGTGGGCTCATCAAAAATCGATTACTTACAACAAATTGCGATTTAACAACCATCGTCTCACTCTGCTTCATTCGAAACAAAAATCGATTCTGCGAAAATGTATACCTGCCATAGAACTTATAAAGTTAAGACTAGTAATGGTTGATCTACGTTAACATAATAATGCTTTGTAAATAATTAAATAAATGAACGAATCCAATTAATTTTATATTTTTGCAATCTTACATTGAATATATACATATAATAAATTATACCTTGTTCGTTCTTGTTGTTCGTGGGTTCGATTCCCACTCAGGACAATTATTTGTGGGATGAACACAGATATTTGTACTGCGTCTGGATAATAATAATAATTTATTCACATCTCTGGATGACTATTTATTATATGTATGTATTTACAAAAAAAGTAATATATGTATTATATGCGTAATCTGGTACCCATAGCATAAGCGTTAAGCTTAGTTTGGGACCAGATGACGTTGTGTGAAATGTCCGTGAATATTTATTAGATATTTATTTATTTAATCTTTTAGCACGCGATCTTGGTTTCTAATCCTGCGTCACGCTAAAAAGTCCAGCACTATACTCAATTGTTATTATTTTGTTCTGTATTTTAGCACTTAACATGCTCAGCTACTTTAAAGAACAAATTTTAATTATTTGTGAAAGTACAAAAAGAGAGATTTACTGAAAGTGGGATACAAACCTGCGTCCCTTCCAATCCGGGGAATATATCTGATAGGTGGCGTGAGTCGTAAAGACATCTAAAAGTAATTATAAAGTGGAGATTTGGAGTTGCTGTCGGTGACTGCGATGGCTTAGTGGTCTACAGCACTTTCCAGGATTGCAAGGGATCCCGTTCGCAGTAAAGCTGTCTTTTTCCACTTTACAAATTATTTTTATTGTTATTATCAAGAAAGTTGACGGCTTTTGTGACGGAAAGATAAAGCTCTCAGTCCAGCGCCTTATGACTTTCAAGTCGTTTTAGATTACCGTCACATCGGATTATGAGAGTGAATAGAAATAAATCATCTGTATATCATACATATTTATGCACATAAGGACCCACATCATAGTTCGATAATTTCCGTTGAGATGGATTGTCGTGGCCTAATTTTGGTCAAAAGGAATTAATTTATTACACCTATTGCCTATCTATCATGATCATCATCATCCTATCAATATTCATAGCCAAGGTACCTAACAGGTAGATCCAAAGTTAAAAAAAACTAGATGTCGCGGGACATCTACCAGATGTGAAAACATTGAAATTATTTTGTAGAAACAAAATGATCATAACTTGGCAAAGTACTCCTTGACAAATCAAACGAGTACTCGATGGGTTTGGGTCGTTTCATTACAGAGTTACTGTGGCCACCTTCCAGCTCCATCATCAGACCCTGGATATCATCTAGAGACAATTTACTCATCAAGACGAATCATACGAGCCCAAACTCGATGGGGTTGCGCCGTTTCATTATAGAGTTCCTATGTCCACCTTCCAGCTCCATCTTCAGATCAGCTCAATGTCATCATAATATTGCATTGTTATGCGATATACATATGCGTGTAAAATTTCAGCTCGATCAGAAACCGGGAAATGTGTCAAATTTAACTTGTAAGATTTGAACAGGACAAGTAAAATAAAAGCGTCGCCACGCAAACAGCCGATTTTACCCTCCCTCCGCATTAGATGTTTCACATCAAAAAATCAAGATGTTTAGGCAGATATCTGCCTAAATCAAATAAATGAACGAATGTTATACCTATTACATATTCCGTATTGCTGATAACTGCCTCGGTGGTGCAGCAGTAGTGTGAGCGACTACTGATCATGAGGTCTCGGGTTCGATCCCCGGGTCGGGCAGTGTTATTGGGATTTTTCATAAAAAGAAAAATTCTCAGTAGCATCTCGGAATCTGGAAATATGCCCGATAGACGGCAATAGGTGGCAATTTGCCGTGTGCGGCCGGCTTTAGAATTGTCCCACCCCTCTCCACCCATGGGAGTCGTAAGAGATGAGCGAGGGAATACCGGCAGAGTGGGCAGCAGCACTCCCTCGAGTATTAACAACATCCACTGCGAGCGCCAACCCGCCTGCCAAGCGTGGCGATTACGGCACTATCCCCCATTCTTGGGGAGGCCTATGTCCAGCAGTGGACGTTAAAAGGCTGATGGATGGATGGATGGAGACGGCAATAGGCAACGAGCCTACTTATTATGTGAGACTTAACCATAGTTGGCGAAACGTGGGTGTAGAATACATCTCTGCGTATCCCTTCGGGGATACAGACGTGAGACTATGTTTTGTGTTGGTGATAATTCATTTCTAGTCTCTTGTTTAAGATTCCTAAAATTTAGTAATAATTTGCATGGTTGAATGCCTATATGTTCTTCAAAATTATAGATGAAAAAGCCACAAACTAAACCCAACGATTTGTTAGATATTAAGGACCATAATATTAAACAGTTAACTAACATTAAAAGATTACAAAAGGAACTTTAAAGAGCGAGCAGGATTCGGACCTGCGTCTCATCCAATCCGAAAAGTGCTCTGGACCGCTAGGCTAACGCAGTCACCTAGTACGAACACTCAATCTCCACTTCACATTTGTTTTAGATGTCTTTACCATCCACGCCACCTATCGGATGCATTTACATACATTCTAATCCAATGTAGTAGGTAGGTTTTTTGTGCCGTATGAGGCCGGCTTTAGAATTACTAGACTGGGGGGATACCCGGGGAATGGGCAGCAATACTCCCTCGAAAATTAACAACATCCACTGCGATCGCCAACCCGCCTGCCAAGCATGGCGATTACAGCACTATCCCTCATTTTGGGGAGGCTTACGTCCAGCAGTTGACGTCGAAGGGCTGATGGATGGAGGTAAGTTTAATTTTGCAATTAAAATTCTTACTAATCGATGGCGCGATTTTTAATGTAGACATGTAAAGTGCTAAAATGTGGATCAAGACGAAGGAAGTTTCTGAAAAGTCTTTGATTCAATAGCGACGAACTAAACATTCAAGCGTCACCATCCCAATCTTTCCCGCAGATAACGTGTGAATAAGGGGAGTAAGCAGTTATCACCCATCACATCGGGCCTGAGTGCATTGGTACCACCATCTCCCATGTGACCGGCCAAGAAGCACATCGGTGTCATTTGGTTGTAGCAGGAGATAGCCGTTCATCGTTTCATTTCATATCCGCGAAATGAAATGGTGAACAGTGGCTGGACAGTACTCTTAGTATAGTTAATTCCATGAACAACGTTTACCACTTACCATCAGGTGGGCCGTGGCTCGTCACCATAATACAAAAAATCTGACATTGACATCAAATGCTTTTGAAGCTTATGCTTCTGCTTATTTATATTCTTAGACGTTTATCAAAAAGGGTCCTTTTAATATTATATGCAAAATTAAATTTTATAGCAGACCCGGCCACGTGTTCCTGTAACACACATAATTCGTTCGTTAATTTTAGAACAAAAGAGAAGCAATAATCGGGACAAAAACTACCCTATCTTTCAAATTGGAACAAATCTCACATTTACAAAATAAACGGAAAGATCGGTTAAGTTAATACACAAGGCTCCTCTCCTTATTATCCTGCCTATCCTCTACTTATTATCCCTTCTATTCTCTCCTTGTGAGTTTATAGAATTCCGTACCCGCTTACCATTATGTAGGCCGTATGCTTGTTTGCCACCCACTTAGTATAAAAAAAATAAGTAGATAGTTTCGGAGTTCATCGTGGACAAACACTGTGTCAGAGAATTTTTATATACATAAATAGATACCGCCGTATCGAATTCAAGTCTAAAGCGATAATTTCCTTATAAATATGCCCAAGATTTTGAAAGTTGTTAATTTCTAAGTCTAAATAATTAGTCATAATTGTTTGTATATTTTAGTCTTTCAAATATCTATTAAACTGTTGTAGGTACATACATAAAACATACATAAAAAAGCTTTTTAACATAAACTTCAAGAATTCTTAAGCCAGCTAAAACAAAAAGGTCGTTGATAAATTTGCCAGATACTATTATTTTAAAAGCTTTTTATTCGAATTAATCGAGTGCTCGTTAATTAACGGTATCGATTACATTTATTCGAAATGTCAACGTGAAACACGGCTGAGTAATTAACCACATGTGTAATTGGTAACATATGTTTATTCGAATCAAGAATAACTATAATAAGACACAGCGAACTGCCTGTATGTCTACTGGAATGGTAAAAAATTATAATGTCAGCTCGACAGAAACAAAGCTGTTATATATTTATAATATTGTATTAATAATATAACCAGATACTGCCCGCGGCGCAGCCGCAGACAAAAGCTAGTTTTAAGGCTATATCTCAGGTCCCCGATATAGTAGCGGTATAAAATGTATACCAGTTTTTAAGTCTAATCAAGAGTTATCAAACACAAACGTTTCATCAAAATCCGTTCAGTACAAACAGAAAAAAAAATCTAAAAAAAAAATGTTTTGTGTTCAGACACGCCTATATAGCCTGACACTGCAACTTTTTCTCAAATATCTTAAATGTACAGACACGGATCTGTTACAGTTTTATAATAGTACTAGCCTTTGCTTGCGCCGCAACCAAAAGCTAGTTTTTAGGTTGTATCTCAGGTTCCCAATATAGTAGCGGGATAAAATGTATACCAATTTTTAAGTCTAATCAAGATCTATCAAATAAAAAAAGTTGCATCAAAATCTGTTCAGTAGTTTTTGCGTGATGCGCGAACAAACAAACAGAAAAACAGATAACCTGACAAAAAATCAAAAACAAAATGTTTTGTGTTTAGACACGTCTATATAGCCTAACAGACATTTTTTCTCAAATATCTTTAATGTACAGACATAGCTCTGTTACAACTTTATAATAATATAGATAGATGAATGCAATTAAATATCGATCTAGGTTAGTAATCGATGGATATACTATCAGACAATGCCTCCTGGAATTAACTTCGCCATTTGTATAGTGTTTTTTTTTAAAGATACTTGCTTTTTTTTGGAAAATGTACCGAACCGCACACCCCTTCGTTCAGGGCAATGAGCATGGTAGTGTGGGGCCCACACCCATTAAATAAACCCGCCGTTTGCCGTCTTTCCGCCTTTATTGGCGGGCCACTGGAACTATGTAACATGCACTAAGGAATAATCCTTGTATCGCGGGCGACTTTACAAACATACATTTTAACGGGCACGAAGTACACAATTTTTGGTTTGGTAAGGCGGGAAAAAATGTTCCTAACCCTACACTCCGTTGTTCGGAGTAAAACTAAGGACTGCAAGGTATCTAGTTCGGTCCCCAGTCCAAGTTCCAAGCCTCATACCTCTGAGTTCTTATTTATTTACAATTTATCACTGCTCTCTAAAGGAAAACATCTGCATGCCTTAGAGATTTCCTCGACGGCTTGTGAGGTCTTCCGACCCACGCTAGTCCAGCGTGATGGACTATAGACTAATCCCACTCAATATGAGAGGAGACTTGTCCCGTATAGTGGGACAGATAAAGGGGTTGAAGAAAACTGAAAGATTGTAAAAAGTGTGGGGTGCTTGACATCAAATGTTGCAAATAAGTTATTGGTAGCTATTTAATATGATTAAGATTTATTATAATTATTATGATTTAGTAAAATGCACCCCACGCTTCCTTTTCTCTCAAATGTTTTTTTTTATTGCTTGCGGCCCATCTGATGGTAAATGTAAACCGTCGCTAATGGACTCAACTATACCGAGAGTATTGTCAAGCTGCTGCTCACCATTTCATTTCACAGATATGAAATGAAAAAATAAACGGCTATCGTCTGCTACAGCCAAAACGCAACGATGTGCTTCATGGCCGGTCATACGGGAGATGGTGGTACCAGCCCACTCGGGCCCGATACCAAGGGAGTACTCCCACTTGGTACCCAGCCCTACCATCCGTCAAACAATGGATGACAATTGCTCACTTCCCTTAGTCGCCTCATACGACACCCGTGGCAAAGAATGGGGTGGTTACATTGTATTCTTAGGCCGTCACCACACGGACAATTGTAATGTGTATTTAATGCACAGACGCAGCTCTGTTACAGTTTTATAATACTAATAGATAATAAGTAGTTCTAAATATAATTGTATAGTTGCGCCTACTACCGCAGTGTTACGTATGAAGGCCGCTGCGCTGGCGCCGGCTAGTTGATAGTAATTGTGGCACCAGCTACGATGGATTTATTGTTAGGAAGAGATTGCACTTGGCGAAATTGTCTTTTCTATATACTAGTAAACTACCCTGGCTTCGCACGGCTGCAATTAACTAATGCAAATTTTTAAAGAACTATATCTTATTAAACACAAAGTGAAAAATGTGAAATCGAAAATAACAGTCACGAGCAGGATTTGAACCTGCATCTCCTGGATACCGTCCAGATGCTTTGGCAATTTTGCCATCGTGACAGCTGCTCTCGACTGCTAATTTCAATAATACATTCATACTTAACGTCCTGGGTGACGCCTGCGCCATCTGTCGGAAGTATTTACATACATTATACCGACCAGGTAAACTTAATTTTACAATTAAGATTTTTACCTAATAATGACGCAGCCCTGTGGGGCCGTGTGGGGTCGGCTTTAGAATTGTAATGGGAGTCGTAACAGCCGACTGAGGGAATACCGGGGGAGTGTGTAGCAGCACTCATCCTGCTCGTGACTGTTATTTTCGATTTCGCATTTTTCACTTTGTGTTTAATGTATAGTGCTAAGCATGCCAAATGCTAAAAATATATATAAAAATATCTAAATACTCCCTCGAGTATTAACAACATCCACTGCGATCGCAAACCCGCCTGCCAAGCTTGGCGATTACAGCACTATCCTCCATATGAGCGAAACGCATATTGTGGCGTTCTCTTGGGAGGCAGTGGACTTCGAAAGGCTGATGGATGGATGCAGCCCTATAAATATAAAAAAAAAAATATATATATATTTTTAGCATTTGACATGTTTAACCACATTAAACACAAAGTGGAAAATGTAAAATCGAAAATAACAAGGTTATATTCGATTTCACATTTTCCATTTTGTTTTTAATGTACCTATATGGCTAAGCATCTCAAATGCTAAAAATATATATAAAAAAGAACTATATCTCTCTACTACACTAGTTAAACTAATACAAGGTTATTTAGACGTCGCTAAACCCAAAACTTGATTTTTTTAGATGTTTTTTCAGTTTATTTGTTTGCGCGTCACGCTAAATTTAATGAACTTTTTTTGATGAGACTACTTTGATAGATAACTCTTAGAAATTAGTATACATTTTTTTTTCGCTATAACATCGCAAACATCAGATATAACCTAAAAACATGAAGTAAATATTCTTTCTCTCTTTCAAATTATAACAAAATTTTATTATAAATGTAAGAAATTACAGATATTCGTTCAGTGAACGTCAACCCTAAATTTCTCTGAAGTGAATTGTACTAATCCATTATAGTGCTGATGACCTCGTACAAATTGCACCAAGCCAAATGAGCAGTTGTTACTGTCAAACAAATTTATTTCTGCCATCTACTGACTGTTGAACAGAGGAAAATGTGCTCTTTCACTACTAAAATAAGAATGTCGGCAAAAAATCCTAAGTTGTACAACTGTTAGCGTGTCTTTGTCTTGTATTGCTCGGAGCACGGTGTTAGTTGCATCAAATTTGATGCGATGTCAAATGACGGAGCTTATATTTAGATGGGGACATTGCACTAAGTATCAGAGTTATGTACCTGACCGCACACCCCGTCGTTTGGGGCAAAGGACAAGGTAGTGTGGGGCCCTCATCAACTAAATAAACCCGCCGTGTGCCGTCTCTCCGCCTCTATTGGCGGACCACTGATCTATGTGACATTACTTCAGTGGTATTATATATGCATTAAAAATCAATTGTGGAAATGTTATGCACACCTGATGGTAAGTTAGCAACCCCAGGGAAGGGTGACAGAGAGGAAAGTTAAAGTCTCATTTTAAGGATAAGGATTTTCAGAAGGATTTGGATTTCCATCACTCCGACTCACCTTACGAAATACAGAAGAAGGAGTACATAGCGTTGCTTCATTATCTTCTGTGAGAGGGAGGTACTTATCCGGTCAAGGTAGCTCATTAATTCTTGGAGAACGCTACTATTAGGTTGAGAAGCAAAGTTTCCAAGAATCTGGAACGAAAAGTAGAGCAAAAGTGAAGAGCGAGTTGACAATACTCTGAGTATAGTTGTGTCCATGAGCGACGGTTACCATTTACCATCAGGTGGGCCGTGGCTCGTCACCATACGCAATAAAACAAAAGGTTTAAACTGCTTTACTTTTACAGCACTTGATTTGAAGATTTGAAGAATATTGTGCGTTTTAGCCGGAATTACAAGAAGTATAATGATTCCATTAACAAATTATGGCACCATAAAGTACGTGAGAGTTTTTACGTCACTAATATTTTAAATACAGCTATAAAACCAAGAATTGTCCGATTTGTTAATAATACGGGCAGCTGTGAACGGCAGTTAAGGCCAATTCCTGGCCCCTATAATATCGTTTGACCCGTCGTGGACTTCAATCGTCGTAATAAACCCAGCTCCACTTGACCCGGAGTCTAAATCCATTTAAGGAACTCGTGAAGGTTCTAAATTAAGCTATATAGGTGATCTGTAAGGGACTTCTTATTAAATATAAGTCTAGATAGCTTATAAGTCAATGGATCTACAATTTTGACGGGCCTCGTGCCGTAGTCGGTAGTGTAACCGACTTTCGTGCACGAGGTCGTGGGTTCGATTTCCACTCAGGACAATTATTTGTGTGATGAACACAGATATTTGTACTGCGTCTGGGTATTTTCTATCATATAAAAAGTAATATATGTATTATATCCGTAATCTGGTACCCATAGCACAAGCGCTAAGCTTAGTTTGGGACCAGAGGACGTTGTGTGGAATGTCCGTCCCATATTTATTTATTTATTTATTATAGGTCAACTAATGGAAATAATGGCATCAATACATCTACTTTTAGTTTTAGAGCATTTTTGTGGATATTGTACAAAACAACAGTGTGACTAATGTTGTAAACAAATCCTAACAAAAAAAAATATGTACCATTTTTAAACGGACTAAATAGTATAAAATAGTATAATGTATAAAAATACTTCCGAAAGATGGCGCAGGCGTCACTCAAGACGTTAAGTATATATCGAAATTACCAGTCATGAGATGATGATGAGTTTGCCGTTTATTCTTTCATTTCATATCGGTGAAATGAAATGGTGAGCAGCGGCTTGTCAATACTCTCGGTATAGTTGAGTCCATGAGCGACGGTTACCACTTATTATCAGGTGGGCCGTGGCTCGTCTGCCATCATAAGCAATTAAAAAAATAGCAGTTGCCACGATTGCTGAATAATTGGCAAAGCATCTGGACGGTATCCAGGAGATGCAGGCTCAAATCCTGCTCGTGACTGTTATTTTCCAATTCACATTTTCGCACTTTGTGTGACAATGTGATTTCTTTCACACTTTGTGTGACAATGTGAATTACTTATATGGCTAAGCACGTCAAATGCTAAAAATACATTAAAAAAATCTAAATATAAAATAGTCCGTTGTAAAAACATGGTACATTATTTATTTGACGGGCTTCATGGCGTAGTTGGTAGTGTAACTGACTTCCGTGCACGAGGTCGTGGGTTCGATTCCCACTCAGGACAATTATTTGTGTGATAAACATAGATATTTGTACTGCGTCTGGGTGTTTTCTATGTATTATATGTATGTATTTACAAAAAAAAGTAATATAAGTATTATATCCGTAATCTGGTACCCATAGCACAAGCGATAAGCTTAGTTTGGGACCAGCTAGGCTATTCTGTAAGATTTCACTAGCGAACTCACTTCTGAATTTGCAGTGAAAATACTATTAAGCAGGGGCTGGACAATGCCGAACTTGACGTATGGTTCCAGTTTATTACGAAGAAAACGTCGCCATCTCATCAGCTAAATAAAAAAAAACTTTGGTATCCTAAACTGATATAGAGGTCACTGTTACAAATTTTACAAGTGTCATTTTTACTAGGGACGTAGAGTGTTTGATAAATGGAGGACAGACCATCAATCCTTCATAGTCAGTTATAACATGAAAAAAAATATATAAAAAAATAAAACTGACATTACTACAAAAAAATATAGTGACAAGAAATTTCACAAAATGGCTACAATACAATATCATATAAATTATACTATAATGCCTAGACATTGTGCTATAATATGTACGCCAACTAGTAAGTTAAAGAACAAAATTTATAACAGTGACCTCTACATCAGTTTAGGATACCAAATGCTCATTTATTTACGCGGGTTGTTTATAAGATGGCGACGTTTTCTTTGTAATAAACTGGAACCATACGTCAAGTTTGGCACTGTCCGGCCCCTGCTTAATAGTATTTTCACTGCGAATTCAGAAGTGAGTTCGCTAGTGAAATCTTACAGAATAGCCTAGCAGAGGACGTTGTGTGAAATGTCCGTGAATTTTTTTTTTATTGTTTATTTTTTTATTTTATTATTCAATCAGCCTTTCAACGTCCACTGCTAGACATAGGCCTCCCCAAGAGAACGCCACAACAAGCGGTCCCGTCATGGGGGTAATGCCGTTATCGCCACGCTTGGCAGGCGGGTTAGCGATCGCAGTGGATGTTGTTAATACTCGAGGGAGTGCTGCCCACACCCACCCCACTCCCCCGGTATCCCTCTGTCGGCTCTAACGACTCCCGTGGGTAGAGAGGGGTGGGACAATTCTAAAGCCGGCCCCACACGGCCAACGGCTTTTATTATTATTTTCTTCTTTTTTTTTAACATTTTCATGCACTATCCCATAAATCAATTACAAAATTCCACCCGGACAGACAAACAAGAAAGCGAGTTGATAAACACATAGTAAAATAGGTTACTCAAGATCGTAATAAAGAAACACGATACGAAACAGAACGATTGGAACATTACTCAGTACAAAACTAATAAAAACAGAGAATAAGACGATAATTAAATTGTCAAATTACACGTGGAACCTTTTCACGTGACATGCTCATTTATATTTATTACCTTTTAGATAATAAAGGCACATTAAAAAAATACAACGCTAATTTTAGGTTTTTAAAACAAAACACGGTGTTTAAATCGCCCATTTTTGTTCCTTAAAAACAATTTCACAACTGCCCTTTTAATTTTTAGATTAGAACAATTACAGGAAGCCCCCGTGTTGATAAGCCGCTTCAATTGAGATTGATTAACACTATTTTTGAAGCGCACTAACACTTTTAATTCAGCTATTTTCTGGTACGTCAATTGGTTCAATTGTGGCGAGTTGAATTAATTCTATCATATACTTGTACGTATGAGAATAATGTAATTTTATCTGCATGGTACATTGAAATACTTATTGCAGTTTCACATTTTATTAACGAAGGGGTAAATGTAGCAACCACCGAAAGAATGTAACATGGGTCCAGTGGCCCGCCAATAAAGGCGGAGAGACGGTACACGGCGGGTTTGTTTAGTGGGTGTGGGCCCCACACTACCCTGTTCGTTGCCCCGAACGACGGGGTGTGCGGTTAAGAACATTCTTTCCCGCCTTAAAAAAAATGGGTAGTAGAGTATAGTAGTATATTTTTTATTTTGATGCCAGGTGAAATCAAAAGGCATTATCAGTGTACTTATAAAAAGAGACAAATTACATAAAAGTGATTATGTTAAAAACGAGAGATACAAACAGCATTCGCATCTGTATCCCTCTCTATCAGGAGGATTGTTTTCTACCTTTTGAAGCTATCGTAGATACCTACTAGTGACTCCCAATCTCCATTTCAAATTTATTTTTAGGTGTCATTAATTTTTTTTATTGCTTACGCAGGCCGTTGCTCACTATTTCATTTCACATACATGAAATGGACGGATTAACGGCCATCTCCCGCTGCAACCAAAACACACCAATGTGCTTCATGGCCGGTCACACGGGAGATGGTGCTACCAACCCGTTCGGGCTCGATAAAGTGAGTACTCCTACTTGGTACCCAGCCCTACCACCAATAATGCAATGGGTGATAATTGCTTACTTCCCTTAGTCGCCTTTTTTTATTCTTAGTCCGTCACCACACGGACAATCTAGGTTAATATCTAGTAAACTTATCTAACAAAAAGCTGAGCTTTGTGAGGGCTCGCGAAGTCTTCTACTTCATTCATAATTTTCTCCAGATGGCGTTAGGAATACAATAAAATTAATAAAATTTGTTATATTTCTCATGTGCATAAAATACATACTATGTTTTATGATAGATAACACATTTAGAAAATGAAATTACTATGTCAAAGCCCAAATCTGAAAGTGTGATAGTTTCTCAGTAAAGTGTACCACAATATGCATGGATTGTGGAGTAGTACTAGTACTAATTATTATAATTGGAAATACATGCTCACTTAGCATGCGATTTTTTATATATATTTATGATTTGTAATTATAACAAGCATGCTCAGGCTGCTCAGCTACTGTATTAGAATAATAGTGGGAAAAAATACTGTAAGCAGGATTCGAACCTGCGTCCCTCCTTGTATGAGGGGGAGCTCTGGCCCGATATGCTATCACAGACATCTACTGGTATTTTTTTTCATTTACACGTATTTTTTTTTTAACTAGCCTTTGCTCGCCGCTCCGCCGCAGCCAAAAGCTAGTTTTTAGGTCATCTCTCAGGTTCCCAATATAGTAGCGAGATAAAATGTATACCAGTTTTTAAGTCTAATCAATATCAATCAAATAAAAAACGTTGCTTCAAAACCCGTTCAGTAGTTTTTGCGCAATGCGCGAACAAACAAACAGACAAACATCTAAAAAAATGGTTTTGTGTTTAGACACGCCTATATAATATAGCCTAATATAGTCATTTTTTTCTTAAATATCTTAAATGTACAGACAAAGCTCTGTTATAGCTTTATAATAGTATAGAAGTAGCCGAGCATGTCAAGTGCATACAGATCAAAATACTGGTGACTTTAAATTTCCACGTCACATTCTTGTTGGTTAATATATGGGAAAGTACTGGGTAGTGAAATATAATCATTTCGAATCATCTTCTTGATCATCTTGTATAGGTATATATTATATCATATAAGTATATACAAATAAAATTGAAGTGTCTGTTTGTAATATCTTAATTTAAAAAAAAAATAGTGGTTGGTATGATACACAAGTACACATACACAAAGAAAAAAAAAATTTTTGTCTTTTTGTTCTGTAAACTTCGAAATGGCTAAACTATTTTGAACAGGACTTTTACTGGCAGATAGCTGGTGTTATAAGGAGTATCTTAGGTCACTTTTATTTTAGAAAATAATTACGGAAACACGAAGAAATAAAAAAAGGTCGGACCAAGTGGCAGGTTATATATAGGTAACCTTCAATATAAGCATCTTAAAACTTGTTAATTTCACCATCAACAACCGCCAGTTAATTTTTACCTTTTAAAATGTCTAGACATACATGATCTGTCGCAAATTATAGTTGCCCATTTATCTCTGCCCCTTCTATTTTTGTTGCTGACAGCCATTGACAATGTTGCTGAAATAATTAGATCTAAAATGAATGCTCTAAGTGGCTGGTTGACTAAAATTATGATCTGGTTAATATGTATGGCTTATTATTTTATTTGGCGTATTTTATGAGAGGAGTAATGTGACATGGGTATTTTGGTTGTCAATAAATTATATGGATGTGGTATTTAGGAGGTAATAGACTTACATATATTTCCAATTTTATTTGCCGTCATGCTATGATAGCTACTTGTCTAACATAATGTGTACTTATAGAAATTACAAGATTTTTTGTAAGTACTTTTGGGTTGCAAGTTTTCTCATATTACATGATTCCAAATAATCCTTTTTTTTAGGTGGGCAATAATATCCTAACTATTATAAAGCTATGCAAGAAGAACCAGAGCTCTGTCTGTACATTTAAGATATTTGAGAAAAAATGATTGTTAAGCATGTCTAAACACAACAGTTTTTTTTAGAATTTGTCTGCTTGTTTATTCACACATCACGCAAAAATTACTGAAGCGATTTTGATAAAACTTTTTTTAATAGCTCTTGATTAGACTTAAATCTAGTATATGTTTTATCTCGCTGCTTTATTGGGAAGCTGAGATATAACCTTAAAACTAGCTTTTGCCTGCTGCTTGTAAATTATAATAATCTTACGCAATGATCTACGGGGTGGAGCAGTGTTACAACTAGCTATCAATTAATTCAAGGCACATCCAAGACGTATACTTTAAAGACCATCACAAAACTAACTCATCCATAAAAAGATTTACATCCTAAACCGCATTTGGCATAGATTACAAAGAAATTAAGCAGGCCAAAATACTGCAGTATGATGCATCACGACTTCATCCGGCCCAACATAATTTGAAACTTCAGAATATCTTCTACCAACCTAATTTTGTTGGGCTGTCGGTTAGTTTTTGGGTGTGTTTTTTGTCGGAGAGCTCACTGTATATCGGTTGGGCATCAACAAAGTAGTGATCAATTTAGTAGGAATAGCAGGGATGCATTTGTCATGTCGTTCAAATAAATTGCCTGTCAGATTGACTACAAGCAGTGTTGATGGTCCAAATGTTTTTGTTTATTTATTGAAATTACTGTTACGAGTTAGGAGTTCCTCGACAGTATTAAGCGTGGCTTGGATATCAAAGATTATTGCAGAAATTTTATCTAGCTCTTTGATTAGAACAAATCTATGTTGACGTATATTATTAACGTTCTTACATCTAATTTATAATACATGGAGGGAAGTTAAGGATGGATGCTGATGTTCCGATGGTTTGGACATGTTGAAAGAATGCCGGACGTGCAACTGGTTAAGAAGATATGCAATGCGAAAGTGGAAGAATGTAGGTACTGGGGGATATCGAGACTCACCTACCTAGACCAAATCGGGCATGTATTGAAGAAAGGAGTCAGGAGTCTCCAAAACCGGCGAGTGAGAATTATTAAATGTTGAGGAAGCGAGAGATGTATGCAAGAATAGAGCCTCTTGGCACTCTGTTCACTCTGCCTACCCCGCAAGGGAGATGGCGTGATGATAAGTATTAACTTACTTACGGTTTAACCTTAAGGTTGGATATAAAATATCCTGTATGTTATGGCAAAATTACAATAAATGGAAACTTCGCCTTGCATTACTGTCCCACTATTGGGCATGAGTCGTACAGAATGAGTAGTAATAAGGCCTTAGTCCACCAAGCTATCCCAGCGTTAGCTGGCAGACTTCATAAGCTAACGAGAAAATCTCTTAGTCATTCCTCACGATGACTACTGGAGTAACTATATACAGTTCCAATGGTCTGCCAATACAGGCGGGGGGACTGCACATGGGTTCATTTTAGTGGGTGAGAGCCCCGCACTACCCTGTTCGTTTCCCCAAACGATAGGTTTACAATGAGTTTTCTCCCGCCTTAAAAAAAACGTTTCTGACAATGACTTCACTTTAAAAGCTACCGATATTGCAAATTATTCTTATGTCAGACTTTTTGAGGTTGTGATATTGATTGGCATATCATGAGAGACGCGAGGCATGGCTAATAATGAGAGTGAGATTGGAAAAGAAAGCATTGAGCATAAAAAGAAATTGTAAAGAATAAAAACAAAATATAGAGTGCCAATCTTAAGCATCACTGAGGCAAAACATCTTCTACATATTTTACAGGCGTAAAATTTTAGTATGGCAATATACCCAATCCGATTTTCATGGCTTTCGAGCGTGGTTGATCTTATTAGAAAACAGCGTCCTGACTGTGGTGTACACATAGAGTGGTAGGCAGAGATTGCCCTTTGCTGTAAAACGGCCTTCAGTTACCCCCTTTTCGCCACCGTTGAGAACAAGATGTGATGGGTCGCAAACTACATGGGTATCACTACCGATTAAACTGACAACTTTACATGCATAGCTGAACCTAAGAACAATTACTATAAATTTTAATATTTAGGTTGCAATATGAGACCGTCTTTAATTTACATATTTCTCGTCAAATTTCAGAGATAAAAAGGTGATTATACAAGAGAGGCAAAGTTTGAATCCTGCTCGTGGCTATCATTATCGATACCATATATATGCACTTTGTGGACATCAGGATAAGCATGTCAAATGATTAAAAAAATATGTAGAAATAATAACATATCTATAGGGCTGTGCCATCATTGGTATTATTCGTAATTGTAATATTAAAATATTATAAATCTTGAGCTTACCTGGTCGGAACAATGTATGCAAATCATCTGACAGCTGTCGTAGGCGAAGATATTAGGAAGGAATGCGTTATCGAAATTGATTGTTCCGAACAACAAAGTTACAATGGCTTAGTTGGCAAAACGCCTGGAATGGTTATCCAAATCCAATCAGTGGGACCACTAGTATGCAACAAGACCCTTAGTAGTTGTTTACAAAAACTATTAACGCAAAGTGTGTAAATGTGAAATAGAAAATAACAGTCACGAGCAGGATTTGAACCTGCATCTCCTGGATACCGTCCAGATGCTTTGCCATTTCAGCCATAGTGACAATTGCTCAGGACTGCTAATTTCAATAACACATTCATACTTAACGTCTTGGGTGACGTCTGCGCTAACTGTCGGATGTATTTGCATACATTATACCGACCAGGTACTAAATTTTACAATTAAGATTTTACCTAATAATGACGCAGCCCTATAAATATGTAGATAATTTTATATATATATATATATATATATATATATATATATTTAGCATTTGACATGCTTAGCCAAGTAAATCGTGCGTCGAGCGTCACCAAGACGTTAAGTATGAATGCGTTAATGAAATTTACAGTCCTTAGCAATTGTCACTATGGCTGAATTGGCAAAGCATCTGTACGGTATCCAGGAGATACAGGTTCAAATCCTGCTCGTGACTGTTATTTTCAATTTCACATTTTCACAATTTGCGTTGATTTATATGGCTAAGCATGTCAAATGCTAAAAATGTATAAGTATAAAAATGTCTAAATACAAAAACTATGTAAAATGTACTCTACTAAAGCCTCAAGATATCAAGTATCATCTTCATTATCGTTACCTTACTCATTATGAAGAAAAGAAGTATATATTTAAATCTATGTGAGAAGATTGAGCGGAGTAACCACATAATAATATGTGTTATTTTAAAACTTCGATCAAAAATGCAATAGATATAGCGTCGCCCAAAAAATCCATCTTAGTAAATAAGAGCGCACTTGAGAAGTGAACTCTTATTTTGTTTAGTTCAAAATGTACTTTATTGGTTGATATTTATGCTTGATTTCACAGTAAATGTTGCTCATTTTGTGTGACGAATTACCGTAAATGTAAGAAAATAGTTTAAAGGTTTGTGACTTTTTTACTAAGTGCCATGATTGTAATTAGGTTGAACTTAAAACTGTTTTAAAACTTTTGTCTCAGTTCGTTAGTAAACAGCTGTAGCTGTATATATATTAACATGGTTAGTTTTTAGCTTGGTTTTGTTCGTGACACTGTATCTTGTTGGTATTGATAATCGAAGCTTTAAAAACGTCAAGCATCTCAGCAAGAGCGTTTAAACTTTTTACGCGCAGAAAACGAATACGCGTTTACTTTCCAATTGATTTTAGTCCGCGTAATTGCAATAATAACACTTATCGGCAAAACTGCAATTTGCAACAATGTTGCCAGGAATATGGCAACAAATCATACCAAATTGAAACGTAACTACATTATTACGGACTCAAAGACAGGGGGATAAAGCTCAATATCATTTCCACTAGTTGTTAATATAATAATCTTAAAATACAGAAGTTCTTGTAAATATAACTCACGTACGCTTTTAGTTATTGTTATGATGAAATAATAAGCTTTAGTAATGTCCGATAATAAAATAATTATAGGCACTTTGAAACGATTACAGCGTACATAAACCAGACCGTCATGATATTATAACATTATTCTTCTGGTTACTTGATAGAGTAAGATCCCTGGATGTGAACTCGCCATTTTGCTGTTCCTCTGAGCTAGGATTCCATGTAATTCTCGATATTATATAAGCTTACCTACTAGGGCACATTTATTTTACAGACATACATACCTACACTTATGGAGAATTGCCACTTATTGTCATAAAAGCTGCTGCCCACTTTTCGCCACCGTGTAGGTAAATGAGACGTGACGGGTGGTGAACCAAATCACATATATTATAATCAGGTGGGAACAAATCATTCCATAACTTCGGCGTGCACGCACACGACACAAAAAGTTTATTTCGCACTAATATAGATATTAAATAATATAACAGAGAGATCAAATTATATAATTACCCATTGTCATATTTTTGGTATGAGATTTGGATTGAATTGTCATATTTTTGGTTCAAGAAGAGAGAGAGAGATAGAGGGAGAGAGAGAGAGAGAGAAGTTCTGAAATGTCATATAACATAATACTTTCTGATATTTACGCGAATATTACACAGGAAATAAAACTCCTTTCAAGGAATCTTTTGTGTATATATTTTGATTTCCTACTATCGCGACATTTTGAATACTTTAAGTTTACAGCATTCGAATTGTAAAAGAACAATTAATCGCTATAGATTTTTATATCATAATATAAAACTCCTTTTTAAGGAATCTATAGCGTTTATTTAGTAGTTACGGCGTAAATAGCTAATAAACAAATAAACTCGCATAGCAGTATGGGTAGTCAAGATTCACTAAATTTAATGTCCACCATTGATGACTACAGTATTGAAATTTCTCCTTTCTCTATAATAGATTATTTTTTACTAATCTGTAACCAATGGTGATCTAACTTAGGTAAATGCCACCTATTTAGTACTACTACTTCACAGATACCACCAAGGTAGACCAAAGACAATGATAAATATTATAAGAATAGATAATGTACAAATTATTTGTGAAACTGGAAAAAGAGGGCTTTACTGCGAGCAGGATTAAAAACTTGCGTCCCGTCCAATCCGGGGAAATACCCCTAAGCTAGCGCAGTCACCTAATGGTGTCACCCAACCTCCACTTCTCATATATTTTATATGTCTTTAATACACACGCCATCTATCGGATGTATTTACATACACTTTATTCCAATATAGTAGGTTTAATTTTACAATTAAACTTCACACTAATCGTGTCGCGATTTTTTAAATATTTTGAACTGTATTTTAGCAAATACAGATCAAAATTTATATTTTAGCACTTGACACGCAGAGAGGTTTATTGCGAGTGGGATCTTCCCTCTCGGTCGCAGTAAAGCACTCTTTTTCCACTTTCACAAATATTTGTATTTTAGCACTTGCTAAAATATGATCGCTAACGCTATAGAAAACTATTAAAATGTATAGAAAATTGACATCTCTAACGTTAAGTGACGTGACTTAGCGTTATAGATATTGTTAAATATACATTTTAATAGTTTTCTATAGCGTTAGCGATCATAGTATGCAACTTGGCTAGAGCCAGTGGGCCGATCAGTAAGCGTCTGTCGTTTTACCGTGAAACACTAAGTTCTGTTTTGGTTTTATCCGCAAATAGCTGTTAATTTATTAATTTGATATACGTGAAGTGAAATGGTGAGCATCGGCCTGACTCTTAGTACTGCGGTTTTTTTTTAGTTTCTTTATTTCGTGAAAATCCTATTTTTGTATCTTCTCTCATTAAAAATATTTTTTGCTACACAGGTGGCAAACAAGCATACGGCCCACCTGATGGTAAGGTTGCCATAGCCTTGGATCCGCAGCGCCATGTTACTGTGTTTGCAAACACAATAACATGATAACATAACCAAGGTCATGTTAATGGGGGAGCGGCCTCACTGTTTTGTGTCCAAAAACTCGCTAACAAGTTTGCCGACTGAAATGGTTAACTTCTCCCGCATTCGCCTGCGGGGAGTCCGGGGAGGGGGGGAGGGGGTAATATTATTCATTTCGTGTTTGCGCTCACCATAACACATAACTTGTTTTTTTTTATTGTTTATAGCATATCTGTCTTCAATTTTGATAGATGTTGAAAGAACGTTACTGTAGGTAGCTAACAAAATATTCCATACCCCAAAAATCACAGTGGACGGCTTGTTTGCTATACATGTTTTACTAACATGTTAGCAAAACAATGTTTTGTTCGTAGCATTTCGCTGTGGACTCGGCTTAAAAGTACTTACAGTTTAGATATTTTTATATATATTTTTACGCATTTGACATGCTTAGCACTATACATTAAACACAAAGTGAAAAATGTGAAATCGAATCGGGTTTGCATCATTATTAGGTAAAATCTTAATTGTAAAATTAAGTTTACCTGGTCGGTATAATGTATGAAAATACTTCTGACAGATGGCGCAGGCGTCACCCAAAGACGTTAAGTATGATGTGTTATCGAAATTAGCAGTCAGGAGCAATTGTCAGGATTGCTGAATTGGTAAAGCATCTGGACGGTATCCAGAAGATGCAGGTTCAAATCCTGCTCCTGACTGTTATTTTCGATTTCACATTTTTCACTTTGTGTTTAATGTACTTACAGTTGTTTTACGCTTTCCCGATTGAACCATTCCATTCATGATGTGATAAGCAAACTGCGACCCCTTTTTCTAGTAGAGCCTTCCTTTTCTCAGCATGAAAGGGCCAGCCAGGACCGAATACCACACTCTCACAGAAGATTAGCGCGAAACAACTGTACCTACTTGTATTACTGTTTTTTGTATGGTGTGAGAGCGCCGAAGGCCTAAACCCCATGTCGTACTATCCGTTATCTTTCCTCTCTACCTCCCATACATTTCCTAGAAGTTGGAGTTGCGCGAGCGATGCCTCTATGCTTAGAAGGATTTTTGCTTATGTTAGAATTGAATTCACGAGACGCTAGAAGTTCATTATCGCGATCTAATCATTTTGTTTGCGTGTTACCATAGCTGCTGGCCGTGTGGGGCTGGCTTTAGAATTGTCCCACCCCTCTCTACCCACGGGAGTCGTTAGAGCCGACTGAGGGAATACGGGGGGAGTGGGCAGCAGCACTCCCTCGAGTATTAACAACATCCACTGCGATCGCCAATCCGCCTGCCAAGCGTGGCGATTACGGCATTATCCCCTATGACGGGACCGCTCGTTGTGGCGTTCTCTTGGGGAGGCCTATGTCCAGCAGTGGACGTTGAAAGGCTGATGGATGGATAGATGGTTACCATAACGCATATTTCGATTGATCATTACTCTTCGACAAGCGAACACAATTCATTATAAGCAACTAGTTTAAACAAATTACTGAATGTTGAATATTCATAGATTATAATGTATTGTGTAATTTCACTCTTTGCACATTGTTAGGAATTTGACCTAATAATTATTCGTTTAAGTATTTCGCTCATAAATTTTGCTATGTTTAATAGTAGGGACAGCAAATACTAACAACATTATAATGCCTATTTAATTCTGATCTGTATTTTAGCACTTTACATACTTAGCTACTTTAAAGAACAAATCATTTGTGAAAGTGGTGTGTGTAAAGACATCAAAAACAAATGTAAAGTGGACATTGAGTGTCACCATTAAGTAGCACTTCCTCGGATTCGATGGGACGCAGGTTCGATACCTGCTCGCAGAAAAGCTCTCCTTTTCCACTTTCACAAATAATTTGTTCTTTATAGTATACCTATTTTTTTGTTTAGGCGAGAAAAAATGTTCCTAACCACACACCCTGTCGTTCGGAGCAACGAACAGGGTAGTGTGGAGCCTTTACCCACTATAGAAACCCGCCGTGTGCCGTCTCTCCGCCTTTATTGGCGGGCCACTGGAACTATGTTACATTCCTTCGGTGACTTTATAGTATACGTAAGCTAAATTTTGAAGATGTTATAATGAACGAGTGAGTACAAACATAAATGGGCTTTCTGTACCCTCACTCAATCAGTCTCTCCGGTCTCTTTCCAGTGGTGCCGGACTGCCGTACAAGGTCAAGCGCAGGACCAATGTTATGTTCTTCCAGAAGTTGGGGGGTAAAACACCGCCAATTTTCTAACTACGAGCCAAAAATCCAATAACTTTTTGCTGAGCAGGGATTCGAACTCAAGATCTCATGATTCGCCATCACATATATCGCAAAACCATACAAATAAGTATAGAAATATTGACTAAGAACAGATACGGTCTGGGTGGCTGGTCAACGCTTTTTGCCTGCCCCATACACTGTTACATTCTAACCCGCCATTACTTTGAACTCACAATAATTGAAAACACTATAGACATTGGAGTTAAATTCAATGTTTACGTTTAAATGTTAATTCAATTGTTTGATCGTAGTTTTCTGTTTTCTTAGAATATAAACAGAGGTATGATAACTGCAATGTCAAACATATATCATGCCATACTTCATACAAATATACTATATACTTAACGTTTCTATAAATAGGAATTCTTTTTATTCTATTATATTATTTTAACTGTGTATTTATTTTAATAACACATAGCACCACGCCTGTATTCCCCGAAAGGGTAGGTAGAGGTGTATTACACACACGTTTCGCCAGCTATGTTTAAAAGTCCCACGTAATAGGGGGCGAGCCTTTATTTTAATAACCTATATTAATTACTAACTGTAATCCGTGATTTCATCTGAGTGGAATTTTGTTATATATTTTTTTTTGTGCGGAAATTATTATCCAAAATAAAAGTAGCCTAACTTACTCCTTATAACTTCAGCTATATGTCAGTGAAAGTCCCATCCAAATCGGTCGTTATGGTGATTAGCTGAAACTTACAGACAAAGAAAATCTTTAAAAATTTGTATTTTGTTACAGGTAGCGTAGGGTATATACTCTCATTAGATATGTATTTAGTACAAAGCTGTTATTTATACATTATAAAACAGACACTTCATATTTTTTTATTTGTAGGTTGATTTCTCATTCAGCCATCTAAATCGTAAGAGGTAACCGCTGAAAATAAGTGCTAAAAGGTAACTGCTAAATATAAATGCATATTCAGGAGGAGAGGAATAAGTGTCGACTATATTGTGGCATAATTTTTTTTCAACTTTCTACTGACCCAACATTGAGTACAGGTCTCCTCTTATATAGTCAGAGAGATTTATGCTTTAGTCCACCACGCCGGCCCATTTAGGGTTGGCAGACTTTACAAGCAATCGAGAAAATCTCTGAGGCATGTAGGCTTCCTCAAGTTTTTGCTAACTTTAACTAGTTTTTGTTTTTGCAAACTAAGGCGATTATCACACTGCCACGCACCACGCAGCGTAGGGCGTGAATGCGTATTCTAACGTTGTTTGTAAGTATTTCCGTTTGTATAGAAAACACGCACAGTTCAACACACAGAAAATGCATCCACTCGCGTTCATGCAGATCACGCGCCTACAAGCGGAAAAACAAGCAAACCCGCGCGTGGGTGCAGGGTAAGTATAGTATTAATTACGACTTTGAATGGCTCCGTACTATTTTTGACAAATTTATCTAACAGCACAAATGTAGATCTTGTTTTGCTAACCATACTTTCACAAAATAAACCGTTTGCACAGCAATTATATTCAACTATAACTACACAGCCCAAAAACGGTATAACTATCTGAAAATAAACTAGCGCTTAGTACACAAAAACGGACAAGGGTCTTTCGAAACGATTCTGCTGACGGTACCGTCCGTAATTTAGCTGTCAAATAGTACTTGATGTATTACTGCTAGTCAACTTTGTCCATTGTATAGCATTGATTATTTTCCGATAGACACAAGCTATTAAATGAATTATACAGTTTTTATTATGAGTTATTGGTAAGATAAATTTAATTTTATCGACGAGTTGATTTATAAATTTATTATGTTGGGCATGCATGATTTATATTCGCGAATCGATGACTTTGGTATTGCACTCTTAGTTATTAGAATAATACACAGATTTATCAATAAATTCGAAAATTTTAAATTGAAAATAACAGTAATGACTTGGATTTCAACAATCATCCCAAACCATCTTCTGAAAACCGTCCCAGATGCTTTGCCAATTCAGCCATCGTAACAATACTTGGAAATGCGAATTTCGACTTAAGGACTTGGATGACACCTGCGCCATCTGTCGGATGAATTTGCATACATTAATAGTTATGATGGCTGAACCATTCCAGGTGCTTTGGCGATTTTCTAGGAGATGGATCAAATCCTGCTCGTGACATTTATTTTTGACTATACATTTTGGCACTTTGTATTCATTTATATGGCTTAGCATGTCAAATGCTTAAATGATATATATGTATAAAAAAAATAAGTTTACGTCATTTTTGGTATTTTTTTTTATATTACGCGCAAACTCGTTTAGCCCATCGGATAGTAAACGGTAGCCTACAGATGCTAGCAGCATCAGAGGCATCACTTATGTCACTTCGTTTTGGCATGATTTTGTTTGTTTTTGTGTGCGTGAACGTAATTACTAGTTTGACATGGTTTTATATGAGGCTGAGTCTCCACTGAAAATCAGCGTGGCAGTACAAGCCCCCGCACATTGAGCCACTAGAGGCGACCACATTAGAACGACTAGTGGCCGCAACAAGTTGCGGACGCGTTTCTCCATACATTTTGTTTAGCGTCGGCCCACACCGAGCGTTTGAGCGGCCGCGTCCGAGCCACAAGCTGCGGGAGTCGACCGCGCTCGCTACTTGTGGCTGCGTTTTGTCGTTCGCCTCTGTCGAGTATGCCGCAAGTGGCAGCCACTGAGGGCCGCATCCAGCCACCAGTGACTGCCACTGGTGGCACCGTGAGTGGTCTGACTGAACCACTCGTGGCCGCGTTTAGTAGCGGCGACTGGTGGCCCTAATGTGCGGAGGTTCGTCAAGTAACGTGCGGCCGCATTATGCTGAGGGGAGACCTCATTGGCCTATCAACGGCATACTATCTACTGTTAGTATTATTTTAAGAATTCTTATTTTTTTATCTGTTTTGTATTTATGACTTTGTTGGTGATTAAAATAAAGTTTTTTTTTCTTCTTTATTTTATTTCATATGGCTTTACTAAATTGTTCGTAATGATGCGTCTCCTTTTTTTTCTTGATCATTATGGCTTAGCATGTCAAATGCTTAAAAAATATATAAAAATATCAAAATATAGGTAATTGATGTAGTCAAATCTATTGACAAAACATTGCATTTATTGTCAACTAAACGTTGCCTCGTCTGTAACATAACGAATACTATTCTAACTAAAAGACAATAGATTATACCCGTAACAGCAGTTAATTAAACGTCTCAGTTTAACCTTTAGATTCTGTAATAGCACTTTATTATAACATAATTAGTGATCATTACCAATTGCATTGAACACGTAATCGATGCCAAAGGAAACGCTATACGATTATTTTAAATATCAATTTTATAGTAGATACCATCGCCAGCCTTAACGCAGACAAAGGGCGTTATTTTCGAGTAGCATTAGCCCGAACATATTTTTATGAGGCAACTTTCAGTAACTGTTTGACCTGCGGCATTTTATAATTCTGTTGTCGATTTGAACTTAAATGTGTGTGTAATTGAGGCTTCGATAGCGATTACGGAGGCATAGAATTTTTGATTGTATACTAGAAGCGATGTAATGAATAGATGCCCGGAGTTCTCAACTTTTGACGTTCAGTATCGAGACATTGGATGCGGTATAGACCTTTTAAGATTAAGTAAGGATAACTGATTATCTTAACTTACTTAGTAAGCCTAAATCTTTCCAAGACCACAAAGTCATACAAAAAGTGGATTGATGATTGCTGATTTCAGTATCGACTGAACAAGTATCTAAATTTTACAGTAAAACCAGCCTGCATCCCCGAAGGGGTAGGCAGAGGTGTATTTACACACCCACAGTTCGCCAACTATGTTTAAGTCCCACGTAATAGGGGGCGAGCCTATTGGCGTCTACCGGGCACATTTCCAAACTCCGGGCTGCTAGTGAAATTTGTTTTACAGTGACGTGGTGAAGTGGCCTAGTTATATAATAGTAGAAACTATTACCACTGAAGTAACGTTATAGAATTCCTGTGGCATAACAATAAAGGCGTAGAGACACACAGCGGGTTTATATATGTGAGGGCCGCACACTACCCTATTCCTTGCCCCGAAGGACAAAGTGTGCGATTACGTACTTCTTCTCTCTTTTCTTACTAAAAAAGGTAAACTTCTATTGCTTCGTCTCTTTCGTTGTCGTCCGGTGAGTAACAGCACAGGAGTTCCATAAATCCCTAGTCCCCTCTCTAATTCTTCTCATCAAACTATTCTTTTTTTAGGATTACCACCACCAGTATCGCTAGCATCTAAAGACTAAGAGAGCCACTCTTTAAATGTGCTTCGCGGAACCTAGGGCTCCGTATAATATAATAATATTATATCACCAAATCAAGTGGAAGTTATACTTAAGGGATATATTACAATGTTATCTAAGAAAAAAAAATATTCAAACAAAAGAAGTAGTACTTAGATTTCACGCCTCTTATCATATGGTAACATTAAATAATATGATAATAAACAGACTGCGCCCAGTGAAACCAGATATATCTGCAGAATTATATGCGTACCGCAAATATTATTTTTGTCATCACCCATCTTATTATTCTCTGTCAATTTTCTTTTATTGCCAACGGTGGCAGACGGGCAAGCGGCCCACCTAATGGTAAGTGGTAACCGCCGCTCATGGACTTTAGCAACACCGGGGTACAGCCAAGCCGCTGCCTACCGCAAGTTAAGTACCTCGTAACCTCGTTTAAAGAGGGACATGTCGTAGCGCCGGGGAAACATCGTAACAGGTAGGTCATTCTAGAGTCTGTCTTTGACGAAATCGTTTCCAGGTGGTGTGTATGAACCCTATCTCGTTGTTCAGTGGTAAAATGGTGAATAAGGAAAATGTATTTTTCCTAAAAGGTTCCTTTATCATAAAAGTTTAAGAGGCTGGATTAGGGTAAGATCTTACTATCCGTATGAACTGTATACTTGTAAGATTTACATTTTTGCATTGAAAAAGATGTGAGAACGATGCCTGATACTAAGGCAATAAACACAATATTCACATGATTATAAAGTGGTGTAATCTATCCACTCATCAGCCGATCGACACCCACTGTTGGACAAAGACCTCCCCAGGAGAGTCCCACAGCAGCGGTCCTAAAGTGGGGTAATAATATGCCAAAATTTAAAAATTTAATACTTAAGCCAAGTAGGTACTACAATTACTGAAGAATGAAGTTGGATGTTAAGTAACCTTATAATAATCAGAAGTGAGGTTTACCCGAGACCTCTGCGTGTTGTGG
This sequence comes from Leucoma salicis, assembly GCA_948253155.1. NCBI lineage: Eukaryota > Metazoa > Arthropoda > Insecta > Lepidoptera > Erebidae > Leucoma > Leucoma salicis. The sequence continues at coordinate 19,922,343 of OX411818.1, forward strand.
CTATCGCAGTTAAGCTCTCACTGAAAATAATTTCTATGCAATATACTCACAACTCGGACAATCTTCTATCTACAACACCCTTGCATTATTCAAACATTTTCGTAAATAAATAAAAAGCTTGAAACTTTCTAACGGCTAGATGAAGGATAGCGGGTGTATCGTGACCTTTGTCACACATAACTCATCGTAGCCATTATAATGAGCTTTCGTACGATGGCGATAAGATAAGGAAGCGAGGCTTGCCATAGGGTCGTGGAGTAGATACAACTAAGCTATAAAACATATCTAGCAGTAGCGATGTCCTTATGGCAATTTAATCTATACTATTATAAAGTTGTAACAGAGCTGTGTCTGTACATTTAAGATATTTGAGAAAAAAATACTGTATTAGGCTATATTGACGTCTCTGGGGGGTTAGGCAGAATCTCATATCTCACATGTCGATCGTATCGTGATCACTGTGATTGGTTGAGAAACCGACACGTGATGTCGCAATAATCGGTTGGCCAATCACGGTGATCTCTCAACCAGTCCCAGTGATCACGATACGATCGACATGTGCGATATGAGATTCTGCGTAACCCCCCTGAACACAAAACATTTTTTTTTAGATTTTTTGTCTGTTTGTCTGTTTGTTTGTTCGCGCATCACGCAAAAACTACTGAACGGATTTTGATGCAACTTTTTTGTTTGATAGCTCTTGATTAGACTTAACAAAAAAAGTAAGGTCGACTGAGGGAATACCGAGGGAGTGGGCAGAAGCACTCTTTCGAGTATTAACAACATCCACTGCGATCGCCAACCCGCCTGCCAAGCGTGGCGATTAAGGCACTATCCCCCATTCTTAAGTAGGCCTATGTCCAGCAGTGGGCGTTGAGGGGCTGATGGATGAATGGATGGATGGAGATTTAACAACCGGTATACATTTTATCCCGCTACTATATCGGGATCCTGAGATATTACCTAAAAACTAGCTTTTGGCTGTGTCGGAGCCGCGGACAAAGGCTAGTAAAACACAAAATGCAAAAATGTTAATTTCGAAATAATAGTGACGTTGTACATCGTCGTGCATCTCCTGGAAAACTGTTCCGGAGGCCAATTCAGCCATCAGTCTTGAGTGACGTTGGGGCCTTCTGTTGGATATATTTGCGTACATTATTCTAAACAGGTAAGCTTAACTATTATAATTAAAACTCAAGATTGTCTTAGTTTATGTTTTAATTTTCGTCAAAATTTCACATTACTTCGAAGATAAACTCCCAAATTACAAATATTTTTTTTGAGTACTTGAAGAAAATACCGAGGTACTAGAAACCCTTGGCTTTACATAATTATATGCCTACCCAGAGTATTATTGTCCAGTAGGGATTCCAACTTAACTTCAGTTTAACCGCTAAATTCTGCAACCATTGACAATATAGCCTAGCATTATGATCAATATATAGCTTATACTACGTAGCTATCCTTAGTACTTATACCCTTGTGTAATTAATCATAATGCCCCGCCCCGACGCGACGACAGGGTTGCGTGACCATACCGTGCCCACTCTGCAATCGGACACTTAGATATCGGACACTTAATTTAGCATCTGCTACTGCCTCATACGCTATTAACACCCTTATTTTGATGACAATATAATCGAAAATGACTCGAGTTGGTTAATTAGTGTAGTGTTTTATAAAATTAATATTATTTGGTGGAAATGCAACTTTGTATAGGGATTTATTATAAAGTTTACTTTACCATGTAGTAGTATATGACTAGGTACCATCAATTATCTTGTCGTTTATTACTGTTTGTTTTAAGAGCAATTGTGGAATTTATACCATAAATATAAAAATAGAACCCTATGACTCAATTTAAAAATTCTCCCAATTCTGTTTGTCGCTAAGCCTTTTCACGATATCAAAGCCAGGATCAAATACCAATTAAATTCCATCGATCAGCCTTTCAACGTCCACTGCTGGACATATGCCTCCCCAAGAGAACGCCACAACGGATGGTCCCGTCATGGGGGATATGCCGTAATCGCCACGCTTGGCAGGCGGGTTGGCGATCGCAGTGGATGTTGTTAATACTCGAGGCTGCTGCGCACTATGCCGGTATTCGCTCAGTCGGCTCTTACGACTCCCGTGGGTAGAGAGGGGTGGGACAATTCTGAAGCCGGCCCCACACGGCCTACTACCAATTAAATTTAATACTAATTAGTATGAGACTATTTTGGAATCGAAAGCAAATCAAAACAAATATCAAAATAGTTCTGTAAACAATATCTTAATGAATATTGAGGAAGAGAGAGATGTATGCAAGAAAAGCCTTTTCGCAATCTGTTCTCTCTGCTTACCTCGCAAAGGAGATGGCGTGATGATAAGTAAATTAAATTCTCTTTGCTAAGACTATTCAATGATAACCTGAATATTCCATTAACAAACTTATGCTAGGCTATGGACTGACAAACTATATTACATCTGTGGTTTTAACTTAGTCTGTATGACCTTACTAATAGAGCGCTCTTGATTATTGTTTACGAATCTGAGGTCAAATCAACGCAAGCGATTCTCCAGAATGCATAATTTGAGGTGGGTAAAACATCTACCTAGCAGCACACTCCGTCGCTAGGGGCAGCGGACTTGGTAATGTTCTCATCTACTACATAAACTCGTCGTGTGCCGTCTCTTCGCCTGTATTGGCGGACCACTGGAATTATAACTTCAGTGGTAGCCGCCGAGGAATATTGAAGAGGATTCTTTGAACGACATTTCTAAGCACCGGAGCGTAGCACCTTTGCTGTAGGCTTTGCGGGTGGCAGATGTTTTCCGGACCATCCTCGCATCCTCAGCTAGATAGATACAATCTTCTAGGTACATGGCAATTATCACTGATAAGCTTCTGTCTGAGTAGCTCTGTATTATTCTTACCAAATAATAAACGATACGAACTTGAACATCACGCAGAAACGGCACCCAGGAATGGATTAGATTTTTTTTTTTCAGAAACAGTGCACAAATTCGTCACTCATTTATACTTCTTACACATTTCAAAATCAAAAATTGATAAAAAAAAGCCAAATAAACGAAACTCTCATGCATATATTTTCTTAACTAAAAAAATAATCACTTTCACAAACTCAATACAACTTCGGGTACATACCAACCCTAGATTCATACATGATGATAATATACTAGATTCTGTCAATATAACTCCGCCAACCTGCACTGAGCCAGCGTGGTAGACTGCGGTGGAAATCCCTCTCACTACAAGAGCATAATCATCCCCCACAGTGGGATCAAAAAGATCAAAAAAAAATCTACATTCTGATTCAGAATTTAAATTCGTCACATTTATTATAAAAAAAAAACATAACATCTCGCCTGTATTCCCCGAAGAGGTAGGCAGAGGTGTATTACACACCCACGATTCACCAGCTATGTTTAAGTCCCACGTAAAAGAGGGCGAGCCTATTTCTATCTACAGGGCACATTTCCAAACTCCGGGCGTCTACTGACAATTTTTCTTTTTCCGATAAAGCTCAATAACACTGCCCGACGTGGGGATCGAACCCGATCCCAGGAACAGCAGTCACACACACTACCTCTGCACCACAGAGGCAGTTATTCATTATTTCTAAGCAAAAATAGTTATCCCATAAATACATTCGATTTTTCCGGGATATAAAACCTATTTTATTTTCGGGCTCCAGACTATATCCACACAAAATTTTATGTAAGCTGTAGTAGAACCTACTTGCAACTCACAATCTGCACATTTAAGTCTTGTAACACCCCGTGCTATTTACTGAATGTATTTCGATACATTCGTTCTAATATAGTAAGCATAATGATTACAGTCAACGAATACTGCTCGTAGAAAAGGTCCCTTATTTCCAATTTCAAAATAATTGTTTTAATAAAAGAACTGAGTATGTCAAATGCAAACCACAATCAAATTATTCTATTTCATGATGATTTCAGTAGTTACGACGTGAAAGCGTAACAAACATACAAAAAAGACAAACAAACTCATAATCTGATTTATCATTATTAACTATTTTTATCGGTATTTTTAGCACTTGAAATGCTCAGCTACTTTTGTTTTTTTTTAATTATTATTTGTGAATGAGGAAAACTAATTTATACCTACTTTAAAGTAGCTGAGCATGTCAAGTGCTAAAAATACAGGTACAAATGTTTAAAAAATCACGCCATCAAATAGTATGAATTTTAATTGCAAAATTAAACACTATATTGGATTACTGCATGTAAATGCGTTCTGATAGGTGGCGTTGGTCGTTAAGATAAATGTGATGAGGAGATAGGGTATGGCCGAAAGGTAGTGCGGTAGCTCAGTGAATTAGAGCACTTCCCCGGATTGGAAGGGACGCAGTTTCGATTCCCGCTCGCAGTAAAGTTCTCTTTTTCCTCATTCACAAAAAAAAAACTAGACGTCACGGGACGTCTAGCAGATGTGAAAACATCGAAATTACTTTGTAGATATAAAATGATCATAACTTGACAAAGTACTCCTCAAGACGAATCGAACGAGTATAAGCTCGATAGGGTTGCGTAATTTCATTACCGAGTTACTGTGGCCATCTTCTAGCTCTATCGTCAGACCCTGGATACCATCTAGAGGCAAAGTACTCGTCAAGACAAATCATACGAGCCCAAACTCGATGAAGTTATGTCGTTTTATAACGGAGTTCCCATGGCCACCTTCTAGCTCCATCATCACACCCTGGATACCATCTAAAGACAAAGTACTTATCAAGACGAGTCAAACGTGTCGAAACTCGACGGGGTTGCGTCATTTCTTTATAGAGTCACTGTGGCCACCTTCCAGCTTCATCATCAGCCCCTGGATATCATCTAGACACAAAGTACTCGGCAAGACGAATCATATGAGCCCAAACTCGATGGGGTTGCGCCGTTTCATTATAGAGTTCCTATGTCCACCTTCCAGCTCCATCATCAGATCAGCTCCATGTCATCATAATATTGCATTGTCACGTGATATACACATGCGTGTAAAGTAAAATTTCAGCTTAATCGGAAACCGGGAAGTGTGTCAAATTTAACTTGCAAGATTTGAACGGGACAAGTACAATAAAAGCGTCGCCACGCTAACAGTCGATTTTACCCTCCCTCCGCATTAGATGTTTCACATCAATAATAATTTGTACTTTAAGGTTAACGATATTAAGCCACCATAGTAACATGTTGGATATCTTGGAATAAAACGTCGCAGTAGCGACTAATTAAACATTTAACTAATTAGTATTTGTTGGCTGACTAACGAGATAAGTAATAGTTGCTAAAGGCGTGGTGTGGGAGGAGTTTGTCTAAATTAAAAATAAACAACGATTCTATTGGATAATACAACATAATTGACAAAAAAAAATTGTTTCTGATAATAATGGCTTTAATTGCAATTTTATTTATTTATGCACACGGCCACACGGCCATTTACCGTTGTTTATTAAATTCTGCTAGACAAAGCTCAATCAGAAACGCTACAACGAGCATTCCTGTGCCATCTGCATCCAGTGACCCCGTGCGAATTTGATTAGGCCCCAGTACATCTACGGGCGGCCATCTTGCATTGCATGGTTACCACCTGAGAATTTTCTTCGCCAAAGATAGGACTAGCAATGTAGCTTGGCTATTAATTATCACTTTAGCGTGCTGACTCTTGAGGTGGTAATGTTCTTTTAATACCAAAACAACGAAATTCGATATTTAGTTTAAAACAAATGACACGAACAACCCATTCAGCTATGAATACCTACGTCACTTGAAAGTCCGAATACGCTGTATAAAATTAGAGAGTAAAATATACGGCAACAACATTATTATGTATAAACAAATAGAGGTCATTATTCAACAAACTCGTAGTTAGAAATTCGTATCGAACTTGTGCATTAGAATGATTGCTTGGCTCCCGTTGCAAAGTTATTAAAAACACATTAGGCTGTGTTATATTAATTACTTTATAAGAAACTGTCTGTATACTAAATTGGATATTCACAGTGCTTATTGCATTTTTAATGGATCCAGTTTGACAACATCAGGTTACTATTTTTAGTCTCCGACGCAAACAGATTATTAAACTTTTACGTATGTATCTGTATGTCTGTGCCATCATAACTTACAAACTGTTTAACGAACTTTGATTGATTTTGTTAAGTTTGAAAGGTCCTTGAGTGTTTTTAGCAAAGATTAGAGAAAATTTATAGATTCAACCGTTTGAATGCTATTAAGTCTTTTCTATTTGATGAATGGATTAAAAGATTATTGTGACCTTAAAATGCATTGTCTTGAATGATTGAAGGAATTTACCAATAAAGGTAAACTGCTATAATAAAAAACGTAAAAAATATAGCACCACACCTGTATTCCCCGAAGGGGTAGGTAGAGGTGTATTACGCACCCACGGTTCGACAGCTATGTTTAAGTCCCACGTAACAGGGGGCGAACCTATTGCCGTCTACCGGGCACATTTCCAAACTCCGGGCTGCTACTGAGAATATTTCTTTTTACGAAAAAGCTCAATAGCACCGCCCGACCCGGAGATCGAACCCGAGACCACATGATCAGCAGTCGCTCACACTACTGCTGCACCACAGAGGCAGTCAAGTTCATATTTACATGGAAGGAATTTTCATATGTCCAGCATTTCTGAAATTTTCTCCGGGAATTGATTCGGACAGTACAATTTATATTTCTGTAATCCACCACGGAAGTCCGATAATGTCAAACAAAAATAAAAAAAAAATCTTGAAGAAATCAGCATCCATGGAAGAAGTGGCTACGGACTGACGACGTCCCTTGGGAAAACAGCAATCTAAGGGTATAAAAGGCCTGGACTGGCTGAATTTTAATGCACATAAATTCTGTCATCATTTCTTAATATATTAGATCCCGAGTATATTAAAAATAGCCACGAAAAAATTTTTAACTCTTAATGAAAGAGGCGTAGTGGCAGCGATATTCTTGTCACTTTTCGAGTTCACATTAAGATTAAGTATTTTAAGCAGATGTGACTAGTGATTTGAATTCGGTTCTAAACTCGTAACGTGTTATTTATGTACATGATATTTTGTACCTACTCTATTTAGATATTTTTATATATATTTTTAGCATTTGACATGCTTAGCACTATACATTAAACACAAAGTGAAAAATGTGAAATCGAAAATAACAGTCACGAGCAGGATTTGAACCTGCATCTCCTGGATACCGTCCAGATGCTTTGCCAATTCACCCATCATGATAATTGCTCCTGACTGCTAATTTCGATAACACATTCATACTTAACGTCTTTGGGTGACGCCTGCGTCATCTGTCGGCAGTATTTTCATACATTGTACCGACCAGGTAAACTTAAATTTACAATTAAGATTTTTACCTAATAATGACGCAAACCCTATACATATTTAGATATTTTTATATATATATATATCACGATGGGTGAATTGGCAAAGCTCCTGGACGGTATCCAGGAGATGCAGGTTCAAATCCTGCTCGTGACTGTTATTTTCGATTTCACATTTTTCACTATGTGTTTAATTGTACCTACTCTGTTAGTCAATACATACATTTGTAATTTAATTTCGGCACTCGTTGTCTATTATTATAACTTAAATTTGTTGAATAACTTGTATCGTGACTGTTTGTGCCAAAATAAATGAAAAAATAAAATTAAAACTATTTTTTTTTTGCTTGCTGATAATGAGTTTCGGGTTTGAGTCCCGGATTACTCAAGCAAAATAGTTTTAGAATTATTACTTGGCAAACAAGTATACACCACCTGCGATGGTAACCATTTACCGTAGCCTGTAGACGCTAGAAACACCAGACACATGACTCGCGCGTCACCATCTCCAACGAAAGAGAAAGGAGGTTAATAATTATAATAATAATTTTAATTAATCAAATCATTTTGTTACAATATTGTGTACATAGAGGGATGTTCTTAAATTAGTACAGAATTAGAGTTGTACCAGAACTAGGTGATCCTGTGTTTCAGGCAAGAATGGCTGGTATTATACTATATTAAATTAAAATATTTAATACCTAGGTATACATAGCATGTACAGTATTTAATCTAAATAAATGAAAATGCAAACAGTGTGAGCGTAAATTAAGATGAAATAATGATAAATCCTTAACTATAACTATAACGGTAATTTGGATATTGGAAAGTGAATAATTCACATACAATCTTATAATTACTGTAACACAAATAATAGTTTCTCAGTAGATACGTACGACATTTCTTGAAGTGCATTTTTAACAATAATTTTACATTGGTTATTATTGCAAGGATAGATGGTAGAAATTTCATTTATTCTATTGTACAGGAGAGGACCCAAGAACAAGAAGAATTTAGTCGTAAATGTATGTTTCGATCTTTTAATTTGCTGGCAAACAATGTCTTTACGCCTTTTATTAATATAATCAGTGCTGAATGGAAGGGCAGCGTGCTGTCTCAATACTGTGCTTAATATAAATAATTGTCGGACTGTTAATTCTTTACAAACTTGGTAGAGGAGCTGAGTTTGAAATAGAAAAGGGCGCGACACGTTGCTACTTTAAGAACCGCTCGCTGAGCCCTTTCGACTGTTAATAGTAGTGTTTTACCCACACCTCCCCAGGAGCTAATACAGTAAGTTAGTAACGATTGGCAGAGTGCAAAATAAACTTGCCTGATAACTTTAGAGTCGGCTATATGACGTAATTTTTCAAAAACATATATAAGTTTTCGGAGTCTATTATTTAAAGCTTGGATATGGTATCTAAAGGACAGGGTTTCGTCCAATATAACTCCCAGGTATTTAGCTTTGTTTGTGATATGAATGCTGGGGTAGTTGCATGTGTAATCAATGGTATCTTGACAGTGATGAGCAAAGAGTGTTGCGTTAATCTGACTTACACTTTGTTTTCGCATTGCATACTTTATGTAGGTCGTATTATCAGCATTTAATGTTAAACAATTATATTGAAGCCATTTGTTAATAATATTGAAACCATGTTGCGCATATTTGAACACACTTTGTTCCGAATCGGCAGAAAAAAGGAGGGCAGTGTCGTCCGCGTACGATATGATTGTGCCATGATTTAAATTGAGATTACAAAGGTCATTTATATAGATTAAGAATAAGGAACTTGCTAAAACACTGCCTTGTGGGACCCCATAAGAAGAGTTCAGCTGTTCATCACTAAGAGCATTGCCAATTCTTACGCACTGGGTTCGCTCCTCTAGGTAACTCTTAAGAAGTTTAAATTGGATTCCTCTTATGCCTATGTTTTCAAGCTTGTACAACAAGATAGGAATAGATACACTGTCAAAAGCTTTGGCAAGGTCCAGGAAGATTCCAATTGTATGGTCACCGTTGTCCAGGGATTGAGCTAAATAATTAGTCACATAATGTACTGCATCCGCAGTGGACATTTTTTGTCTAAAACCAAATTGTTTTCCAGATATTAACAATCTAGCCGTAGTCCTAATTTCTTCGCTTACTATACACAGTCACAGAGGCTTGCTCACAACAATAAAATTTATTTGCCATTTGTTTATATTTTTTTTTACTAATGATTATTATGTATGTTCATGCCACAAAATTTTATTTTCAATTGTATATAATTGTTATTATAAGTTGTCTAAAAGTTAAGTTAATTATTACTTAAACCAAAACAAATGATTTGACGAAATAATAGTGAAATGTATAAATCTGAATCTGTTTAAACTTTAAACTTATTGTAGTCTCTGCTTATTATATAGATTAGAGCTGAGTTTTGGCGGGAACACGAAAAAGATCATGTCGTCGCTCTGCATTATTTTCCTAAACTTGTGTTATTTCAAGTATTAATGTGTGAACTGGTGACCTTTTGCTTATTAACTATGTGTGTATGTGCATAAGTGTTGGCAAGTGATGTAGTGCGACATAACGTGTTTTTTCCTGTAGTCTCCAAAACTCCATAGAAGCTTCAGTAAGATCGCCATCGTCTTACTGGAGTGGGACTTTGACTTGACTGACTTATTTTATATGACTGACTTCGACTATGACTTGTTTTATGAACTAAACTTACGTGTGATGAGAGAATAACGATGTTTATAAGTTACTGTAAGGCTGATGGTTCTTCCAATGCCTTAAACAAACAAAAAAAAATAGATTAGAGCTCAGATTAAAGATTAGACCAAAGACAATATTTTTCTTTGCACAGATTAGTTAAGAGATCACAGATTATATAGGTAGTTGTATCTTGTATGTCCTTTACGGATGTTCTTATTTAATGTCTTTTCTTTATGTTGAAACACACATGTCACATTTGACATCATTATGCATCATTTCTCTTTTTTTACGTTTTTTTCTTCCTTGAATATTATTAACTTAGTTTTTTTATTTTTTTTATATTATCTAATTGTGTAATTGTAAATATTTTCTCGTACTGCTCTTTGTCCTTTGGCGAATATAATGTCAAGCGTCGCCAGGATAGGACATTGCTGAAAATCAGCGTTGTGACGTCATCACATGACATCACAGCACATCACAGCACAAGCTGAGCAATGTGCCTTTTTCTGCCGCACTTGAGACGCACACAATGAATGTGATTATTTATTATTGTTTTAATAGTTTTTTTTTTCTTTTTTGTAAGTTTTTATTATTTCCTTTTTACTTTATTGTACTTGTAATACTGCGTCTTTTATGCGGCGTGAAATAAAGCTTTCTTTCTTTCTTTCTTTCTATCTATTCTCGAGATAATTAATTAATCTATTGTTGATGAGTTTTTCAAAATTTTTTGATATAGAGGACAGTATAGAGATTGGTCTATAGTTGGTTAGTTAATCTTTACTGCCGCTTTTATAAACAGGCACGACAATTGCTTTTTTCAGACACTTGGGAAACTGTCCTAGTACTATACATTTTTGAAATATATGGGTTAGTGGCGGTATTAAAATGTGTTGGAATTGCTTTAAAATTGTATTCGATATGTTGTCCCATCCTGCACAATCATCCTTTAAAGCCATGATTATACTTTGTACCTTATGTTCATTGATGTCTAGCATGACGAAAGAAGTTAGGGAAGTGCTTTTAGAGAAGAAGTTAGTAGTTAAATCTTGAGGGAGACCCTGAGTTTTTTCCGCTAGGCTCAGCCCAACATTGACAAAGTAATTGTTTACGATATTAGCTGCTTCCAACAGAGATGAATTAGTATGTAGTAAACTTGAAGATATGTCATGGGACTTTGTTAAATGTGTTACATTTTTAATATGTTCCCATATTTTCTTAGAATTTTACCCAGCTTTTTCTAGCTTAATACTGTCATAGTTGGTCTTAACTTTTCTCAAAAGATTATTGCAAAAATTTCGATACCTTTTGTACGTTGATTGCAAGGTTAAATTACTAGGATTAGATTTTGCTTTTATGTGAAGTTTGTCTCTGTGTCTCATGGAACGAATGAGGCCCGGTATGATCCATAGTTTTATGTTAAAATTTTTGTTACTGCGCATAAAAGTTTGTACTGTTGTTAATAGCCTGTTGTAAATTCTCTATTAAATATAACATACAGAACTGTGGATCAGCGCATTCGTAAACTGGGTCAAAGTCAATGTTGTATAAGCATTCTTCAAGTTTATTTGTATTTAATTTTGAAGTTATACGCGTGTTCTCTAATTTAGGTACTTTACAGGTTAGGGTTAATAGAACAGCTTTATGACCAGTAATTGTTGAGTTAATAACCAGTGCAAGTGAGGGGAAGTTCGATTAGATAATAAAATGGTCTAGACATGAACCACTCTGGTGTGTAGGAAGTGTGTGTGCTGAGAGCAATCCATGGAATGAGCACAAGTTGAGATATTCCATAGCCGAAGTGTCCAAATTTTCCAGGTTAATGTTAATATTGATGTCTCCAGTTAATATTATGTTTTTGAAGGATGCTAATTTATGCAAGTTATCATTCAGAGAGTTAAGGAATGTGATTGTATTCCTAAAAGAAGGTGGCCTGTAAATTGCTAGAATTGCGAATTCTAGTCCAATCTTAATTAGCAAACAATTACATTCAAGAATATTCAGTTCCTCAACAGATATATTAAGATGATTTCCTGCATAAACTACCAATCCATCGTTTTGGTTATGGTTCACCTTAGTACTATACATGCTGTACCCCTCCAAATGTGGTATATTATGTTGTTTAGCAAGCCAGCATTCTGTTAGTATAATAATATCACAGGCTATATTTAGCCGTTGTCGAAATACACAAAAATTGTTAAAATTTTTTTTGGTTAGTATTGTGAAGGTATTGTTATAAACGCATAGATATTGTTTGCAGTTTTCTACGTCGCATATTCTATATTCAGATACAGAGAAGTTATCTAAGTTATCTATTAAAGTATTCATACTAACTAAATAATATTAATAAGAAAGAAAGAAAGAAATAAAAATAAATTTAGGTCCCACCACACCTTTGTTTATGGCGCTCTTAGGCGCCTTCATAATCTGTGGAATTGATGTACCTTTTTTCAGCCATTAGTTTAGCTGGACAATCTGGAGCACCCGTAGAATGATTATGTGGCTTTTTATAGTGCATGCAAGTAGCACATCTGGCTTCCTCAGATTTCTTTGGGCATTCTTTTATCGTATGGCCTTGTTCTCCAGTGTTCACAGATGCTGGTTGTTTCACGGCAAGGCTTGGACGCGTGGCCATATTGCACTTGTAACACCGAGTGACCATAGTATAGTCCCTGACAGGGCAAGAAGACCAATTTATAAAGACTCTTTCTTTCTTTATGAGAGCCTTGCGAATCACTGCTGGAACTTCTATAATGTAGTTGCAGGTATCAGCATCCCTCCTGCCAGACTTATGACTAAGTTTGACGGTTGAGAGGAACGATTCTAACGTTGAGTTCGGAAGGTCATCGGTAAGATTTTGTCGGTACACACATGTCAACAACTCTTTTTCCTGCATTTCTGAGGGCACACCAATGATTACAGCCCGTGGTTTTCTTTTATGAGGCTCGTCAACTGTGAGACCCGAACTCTTTAATTGTTCAAACCGCTTCAGCTTATCAATGTCATCCTTTTTATCAGTGCTGATGATGACGCCGCCATTCTTGGTCTTCCACAAACCCCTTACATGTATTTGCATCTGTTCAGGCCGGATAATTCGCTGTACCAGAGTCTTCGTTTCTTCGCTGGTCTTTAATTTGTCCTGAGGGTAAATAACCACTGCACTTACGTTTGAAGGCAGAACAAATTTGCTGGATCCCTTTTTAACCATTTCAGCAAAGGAGATTGATGGGGCTGATTTTGACGCTGCTTCTTCGATGCTGGCTTTAATCTCTTGTAGCCGCTGAGATAGGTCAACTTGGTCTTTCAGGTCTTGTGCTGAGAAATGGGCTTGGATGGCTTTAGACTTGAGCGACTGATATTGAACCGCCAATTACGAAGTGGCATGTCCTACCTTACGGCATAGGGTTAAAACTATAACTTTCTGCTCAGCATTCAGTTTGCCTTCGGTGGTAATGCAGCATACCTCGTTTAGGCATTGCTCTATGGTCAACAGCCAATTTTGTATTTCTGCTGTAGAGATCACTTCAAGAGGCGCGTCCTCTTTGAGGGGTCTTGGTGGGGGAGCAGGGGCAGGTGGGGCCATTGGAGGTGGCGTGCGAATAGTCCGTGCACTTCGGGAGAAAGGACTATCCATCTCAGATGTACACTTATAATAATTATCTTCAATATAGTCTCAGTTGATTCATATTACCGTACATAGTTCACTTATTACCTAGTGACACAAATAAAACTGTATTGGGCAAACGAGGTCACGAGTCAGCAAATAGTTGTATTAATTATTAAATTTATAATAAAATACTAACCGTCCGCCTTTCTCTACAATCAAGATGACAATCCCCAAATAATCAGGTGGATAGGCAGAAGATAATTAGGAAAGAATAGTTAGGAAAAGTGGTGGATTTACAGTAGAGGCAGTCGGGGCAAGTGCCCAGGGTGGCAAATTTTTTACGACGGCAAAATTTTGAAGGTGAAAAAATTTTTTTTAGTGTTATCAAGATTGCTCATCATATAATTAAATAATTAATTTTATTAATTAATAATTTTCTGTTTAATTGATAATTCAAGAAATTCAATTCATCCATTATTTGTGAATTATAATTTTTGCCACTTTTGGTAAAAAATAATAATCAAAATGATTTAATCAATTTATTTCCTTGGAGATTTAAAATAATAATCAATTTTTCTATTTTCTGGAATTAAATAAAATTAGTTAGTATTTTTTTTTTTGGAACTGCAAAAATTTCGGAATTATATTTTGCATTTTTCAAAACTTTAATCAACAAAAAAAAATGAAAAGTAAAATATATAAACTATAAGTTTTAATAAAATTCCAGTATTGGGGACGGTGCATCCGCACACGGAGCGTCGCATCTTTGCGGGAGGCCTTGCGGGTGGCGGACGTTCCCCGGTCCATCCACCCGCATGAGGCGCAAGTACCTGCGCCTGCGACGCCCCGGTCGCTGGCGGCGGTTAGGGTCAGCGGAAGAATCCTCCTCCATGGCCCTCTCCACCACTTCCTTCCGCGAGATGACATCCTCGCAGAAGGGAGCGACCACGGCCCAATTCCTGTCGCTGCCTAAGATCGCTCTGACGACGCTCGGCCCAAGCCGGGCATGACTCGAGCGTGTGGTGTGCCGTGTCCTCGTCGCAGCCGCAATGGTGACAGTCCGGAGTCGCTTCCCTCCTTGCGACTATGTGCAAATATCTGCCGAAGCAACCGTGCCCCGACAGCACCTGCACGAGTCGGAAGGTAAGGACTCCGTGCCGTCGCCCCGCCCACTCTTCCAGCACAGGCTGACACAGACACACAACTTGCGACTAATCTCTCTCCGATCGTGTTGTAATGCCGTTACATCAATCACTAAGAGAGTGAGGGAATAGAGAGTGCACTTGTGATCGCATACACTTGTGCACTATAATATCTCCTACGTAATTGGCTAGTGTCAGTGGACACTGGCCTTCATGACCGAAAATTGTTGTGCAGAACATTATTGTTACTGTAATCAGTCTACAACTTCATATCGACAAGCAGTCACATGTATGTATTCCGCTTTGAAACATATCATAACACTCTTTACTTTACCAATCGGTATAAAGTTTACCCCAGCCGTCATATATTTTCCGTTTCAAGGAATCCATCCTTTTTTTTTTATGTCGGGTAAAAATGTTCCTAACCGCACACCCCGTCGTTCGGGGCAACGAACAGGGTAGTGTGGGGCCCTCACCCACTAAAGAAACCCGCCGTGTGCCGTCTCTCCGCCTTTGTTGGCGGGCCACTGGAACTATGTTACATTCCTTCGGTGGTCCGCCGGCGGCTTACCCTTTCGGGTACCCTCTACTGAGCGACGCATCCGCACATGGAGCGACGCACCTTCGCGGGAGGCCTTGCGGGTGGCGGACGTTCCCCGGTCCATCCACCCGCAGCCTCAGCTAGGGCGGCATGAGGCGCAAGTATCTGCGCCTGCGCCGCCCCGGTCGCTGGCGGCGGTTTGGGTCAGCGGAAGAATCCTCCTCCCTAGCCCTCTCCGCCGCTTCCTTCCGCGAGATAACCTCCTCGCAGAAGGCAGCGACCGCGGCCCAATTCCTGTCACTGCCAAGCATCGCTCTGACGACGCTCGGCAGCGAGAGGTCCCTCCCTATTTCCGCGACGAGTTCACGGCGCTGCTCGGCCCAAGCCGGGCACGACTCGAGCGTGTGCCGCGCCGTGTCCTCGTCACAGCCGCAGTGGTGACAGCCCGGAGTCGCTTCCCTCCTTGCGACTATGTGCAGATATCTGCCGAAGCAACCATGCCCCGACAGCATCTGCACGAGTCGGAAGGTAAGGACTCCATGCCGTCGCCCCGCCCACTCCTCCAGCACTGGCTGGAGCGCCCCTACAGTCCAAAGACCGGCCCGGGGCGCCTCCAACCGTGCCCTCCATCTCGCCATGGCAGCTCGGCGGGCGTCGCCCTGCCACCTGGCCACCTCTCTGGGTAGGGGGCGTCCGCCCCCCTCCCGCTCTTGTGACGCCCGCCGATACACTTCAGCGAGCACCTCCGCCTCCAAGTCCCACGGGGGGATTCCGGCCAACGCGCAGGCCGCCTCCGTCGACACCGTGCGGTATCCACGTATGACCCTGGACGCAACGACTCTCTGTGGTCTCCACAGAAGAGCCCTGTTCAGTGCGTCCAGGGACCCCGCCCACACGGGTGCGCCGTACAGCGCCATAGACCGGACCACCCCCGCGTAAAGCCGTCGGCACGCATTGTTGGGTCCGCCCATATTCGGCATGAGCCGTGCAAGGGCGGACGCTGCGCCGATTAGCCTCGGGGACAGTTGGCGGAAGTGCTCGCGAAAGCGCCACCGCCCGTCCAGCACCAGGCCCAGATACTTAATCTGGGCCTGCACCCCAATCTGGACCCCGTCCACTGTAATTGAGGCGCCAGCAGGTGGCCGACGTCGGGGCCCATGGAAAAGTAGGGCCTCCGACTTGTCCAGGGCCACCCTAAGCCCCAGCGCCCCGATCCTCCTGACCACCTCCGAGGTCCCTAAGGTGGCTAGGAACGCCGCTTCCTCGAAGTTTCCACCCCGGGCCACGACCAGCGTGTCATCCGCATAGCAGATGACCGCCAGCCCGGGGAGGAGCCGACAGCGCAACACCCAGTCGTAACCGATGTCCCACAGGAGCGGCCCCAGGACCGAACCCTGTGGGACACCGCACGACATGGGTCTCCTCACAACGTCCCCTATGCGGCTCTCATAGACGACGCTGCGGCCCTCTAGATAGTCCGCCACCAGCCGCCTCAGGTATACAGGCACCCTGTGATACCGGAGCGCCTCCCTGATGCAGCTGAATGGCAGACTATTAAATGCGTTGGCGATGTCAAGCGACACCGCCAACAGCATTTCTCCGCCGTTGACGACCGCCGCGGCCACGGCCCTCAGACGCATGATCGCGCTGACTGTCGAACGACCAGCTCGAAAACCGAACTGGGCGTCCGACAAGTCGGGCCCGACGTCGCGCAGGTGCTGGACAATGCGGGCAGCGAGGATTCTCTCCAGCATCTTACCCGCCTCATCCAGCAGCACGATGGGCCTGAAGGCCCCCACCGAATCCGGCGTTCGTCCCGGCTTCGGCAGGAGTACCAGCCTCCCCTCCTTCCAGCAGTTCAAGGAATCCATCCTAGGGTTTCTTCTCCAGCAAACACTACGCTGACCCTTTACCAGCAAATATGGCCACCCCATTTCAATTTCAAATTCTGCGAACAATATCTCAAACCCTCTTCTGGTTTTATTTTGCCGTTTCAGAGAATGTTCTTTATTTCAAGTTGGTGAACTTTAAACACTGGCCGTGGGGGCTTTAGAATTGTCCCACCCCTCTCTACCCACGGAATTTGTAAGAGCCGAATGAGGGAATACCGAGGGAGTGGGCAGCAGCACACCCTCAAGTATTAACAACATCCACTGCGATCGCCAACCCGTCTGCCAAGCGTGGCGATTACGGCATTATCCCCCATGACGGGAACGCTCGTTGTGGCGTTCTCTTGGGGAGGCCTATGTCCAGCAATGGACGTTGAAAGGCTGATGGATGGATGGATGGAACTTTAAATAAGACATCTAGAAATCAAAGCAAAAGTGATGTAATTTCCATTGATGGCTTGCAGAGCCCTGAATAATCCAAGAGCTGGAAGAAATCTTCCAATGCAAAGATAAAAAAAAATTAAGAGTTGACCACTCTTTTCATTTTGTTAAGGCGGGAAAAAATGTTCCTAACCGCACAGCGGGGCAACGAACAGGGTAGTATGGGACTTTCATCCACTAAAGAAACCCGCCCTGTGCCGTCTCTCCGCCTTTATTAGCGGGCCACTGGAACTATGTTACATTCATTTGGTGGTCCGCCGGCGGGATAGTTGACCACTCTTCAAAATTTTTCTGCATATTGGTCAGTTTTGTACATAATATTTAATATTAATATGGTTTTGTACTTTTACTATTAATCATAATGCACTTATTCATAAAAATAACTACTCTACATATATACTCTATGCACAACATATCTAATTGTTGTATGATTAATGAGGATGTAATTCGACTTTATAATTATCACAGTCAAACGGGTGTCAGATGGCACACGAAACGGCGCCTTATGTAAACACAGCTTTTTTTAGTCTTAAAGCGATCTCAACGCGACTTTATTTCTGTTAATGAATGTAATATGAAACCAGCCCTTTGTAGACTGAATTAATACCGATCGCTTGTCTGTCTTAATTTGTTGTCTATTCTCTTTCGCAGAAGGCGCTTGAAGTCACCGCAGTTGACGTCCTACGTTCACTCGAGCATATACGCTGCCCCTAAGAAAAGCACCTTAATGGAATATAGAGAGATTCATAACGTGAATCTGCAAAGTACCTACAGGGAAAGTATAAAGAAGGGTATTGACATATTGTAGCTAGTTTTGTGCCTTTTTTTTGTTAAGGCGGGAAAAATGTACCTTACCGCATACCCTGTCGTTCGGGCAACGAACAGGGTAGTGTGGGGCCCTTACCTACTCGACTACACCTACTCACCTACGATTGGTCTGGCTGCCAATATGCTAGCGTAAACTTATCGTCATTCTAAATTTGTTTTGGAGATGTGATGATATGCCTACTTCCAAAGTACATACTAACACTACACTTTGTTGCTCAGACTGTCTGTTTGTACATACAAACAGAAAGTCTATTGTACAAATTTTCGAAAACCACTCATTACCTATCTCGAAGCATCGCACCACTGCATTCCGTGGAAGCTTCAAATGGGCAGCTACTCACACGTGGAATGATATTCCACCACCCTTGAGAGACCTGAAAACGATTTACAAATTAAAAAAATTATACAAACAACATCTACTTAAATACAACTTAATAATTATACAAAATATACAACTTAATAAATATACAAAATGCATAATAAAAAAAAACTTAAAAATAATCATACTAATATTATAAATGTGAATGTAAGTTTGTTTGTTACGCTTTCACGTGAAAACTACTTAACCGATCATCATGAAACTTTGTACACATATTCTCGGAGGTATTAGAAGTAACATAGGATACTTTTTATTAAAAAAATACGCAAAAAAAAAAATAATTGTTTGTCCAAAATCTCAAAATCTAGCAACTTCAACGCCATCTAGCATTTCAGTAATGAAGTTCCAACCCCGAGTACTGTAATACCGTTGCACTGTATTACCGACAATTTCAAGGGTTGCTTTATTTATTTTTATGAAATTACTCACAGACGAAGTCGCGGGTAACAGCTATCTTATATAAAGTTTAAGTAACAAACTTTGTTAACTAAGTGCAACCCGCGACTTCATTCACGTGGAACATAGTTTTTCATTTTTTTGCAGTAACCTATACTCGTATTCATTTATTTACGCGAGCGAAGCCGCGGGAAACAGCTAGTACACAATAAAGTTGTCATGTTACGGCATGTTATGATTTTATAAAGTTGCTTGATAGATGTTATTGTACCGTGTATCTGACTCGCACTATCATTTCGTCCCAGTAATTAAATTATAAATAGATATAGGGGTTTAAAAATATTTTTCATTACTCTTATTCTGAAAGTAGGCCTGAAGTTGCCTGAGTTGCGGGTTGAAAGTAATACTTTTTAGCCCTAGGGAGAATTACATTCAACTGACAGCTGAGTAAATATAAGAAATAAAACAGTTCAATTTTCTGACAGCCAGTCAATTACAGCGCGATGTAAAATTGAAATAACATAAAGTTAAGTATTTATTAAGGAATTTGTTTTTTATATGACTTTATTTTAATATACTTGCAACTAAATATCTTTAAAATAACGAAGATTTATATTTTTTCAATGATTAAAATGAAAAATAATGGCTGAATAGCTGACAGGCCACAGAAAAAAAACAAAATCGGCGGGAAAACGGCGATTCCAAATTAAATTTGTTAGTCTCCCATTTTTTCTTTAGCTAATTCATGATTTTTATTTTTAGTTTCCTCGTATTCCTAATGAAAAACATAGTGTTTACCTCGGGATAAAGACTTAGTTAGTGCCGAGACTACGCTCGGGCTCCAATAGTTCGAGGGGGTTGCTTTCATCCCTAGGTTAATAATGTACTATTACTGTTGCATTTTCGTTTAATCGAGCTGCAAATTACAACGGTGCTAAATAGGTATTCCCTTCAATAATAATTAACATTCAATTAAATTTTATTTATTTATTATTTCACATATTATTTTAAATCTATTTTATTTTATTATTTTATTTATACATACCTTAAGATAAGTGGCCAATGGCGATAGTGAGTAGCATTCTAAAATACATTCCATAGGTATTGTACACAGCTTGCTCACTCAACAGCTTGTATTTTGTGATTTATTGCAAGTGCTTCACAAAAACAGAGACTTTAATAGTTATTATATAATAATTATGTAGATATATCTATAGAAACTTTACTTTGTTTTTTTTTTGTTGTGGTAGATAAGATATTAGAGTTGGAATATAGTGTTTTAGAGTTTAGATTTTTTAAGAATATGCAAATAACTACACCGATAACGGGTGCCAAGCCACACTGAGGCCCCACTAAAAATCAGCGCGGCAGTACAAGTAACGTGCGGCCGCATTATGCTGAGGGGAGACCTCATTGGCCCATCAACGGCATACTATCTACTGTTAGTATTATTTTAAGAATTCCCCACCCGCCCCACACTACCTTGTTCGTTGCCCCGAACGACAGGGTGTGCGTTTAGCTACATTTTTTTCCCGCTTAAACAAAAAAAAAGGGTAGTCATAATAATGTTCTTTGTGGGCGAAACACTACACTTCGGAGGGCTACTTTTGCTACCACATCTATGCAGCAAATTTAAATGAAATACACCACAACATTACCATAAAATGAGAAATTCGCATCAGTCGCTTGACCACAAATAGCTATTAAATGTACTCCTGTATACTAACCCCATCTATTATCGTAAACACGCTAGAAGTGCTCATAGCCACAATGTGGTCACAGATTAACTGTGTGTTCATTGCCTACGAAGACGAACACAAAAAAATGCCACCACACCATGCTGTGGTTACCAATTCGACATCGCAGGAGTACTCATCTTCTCTCTGCATTGCCTGGTAGAAATTACTTTTAATAATAAACCACCCATCGTACTTACTACTAGACTTACTTTTAAGATTTTTATTTGATTGTAAAGGAAAGAAAGAAAGAAATAAAGAAAATATTTATTGTAACGAACAACCTTATACATATAAATAAAACAGAAAAAACAAAAAAATAACATCCGCTACAAAACGACCCCAACTCAGCATAAAACAGGTCAATAGACCTGCGCTGGTCTTCCGTTGGGGCGCCTTGGTGATGTCAAAGGTGAACAATAAAGTAGACCTGTAAGGTAATGGTACCACTGCAGAAGAAGAAATTCTCGAAAATAACAGTGGTTTTGAATACTCTATTGTTGGAAGTCATAATCGAACTTGTTTTATCAGTTTTACTTAGTGTAAAAAAGCCCTCCTCATCCTTCTATCCACCTCCTATCCCTTTACTTTGAGTTGGCTATGCGCAAGCGATGCCTTTAGTGTTGCTGGTGTCTATCTATAGGCTACGGTACCCACCTTCCGTCAGCCTTGCTGTTTGCCACGAACGTAATATAAATAATTAAAATGCGTGTACTTATATGTGCGCGCGTGAGAAGTTATACTTCTTTGGCAAAAAACACAAAGTGAAAAATTTTAAATCGAAAGTAACAGTCACGAGCAGCATTTGAACCTGCATCTCCTGGATACCGTCCAGATGCATTGCCAATTCAGCCATCGTGACAATTGCTCGTGACTGCTAATTTCGATAACACATTCATACTTAACGTCTTTGGGTGACGCCTGCGCCATCTGTCGGAAGTATTTTCATACATTATACCGACCAGGTAAACTTAATTTTACAATTAAGATTTTACCTAATAATGACGCAAACCTTATAAATATTTAGATATAAAGATATATTTTTAGCTTTTTACATACACTACACTTTTTACATGCACTAGCACTATACACTAAACACAAAGTGGAAAATTTGAAATCGAAAATAACAATTACGAGCAGGATTTGAACCTCCTTTGTTCTTTGGCATCATTAATAAATGAAGTAATTATTAAATTCGTAACTCCTCTGCCTCTTCCTTCACCCCAAGCAGGTCTGGGCCCCCAGTGCTAGTAGCCCCGTCTGGTTTGGAAGGCCTAGCCCTCCCTCTTAGAGACGCGCTCGCGAAACACCACCATCGCCACCATCTCGGGCCTGCTTCTGCTAGGGTGGTGGGCTGATCATCATCAGGCCCTGCATATCACCTAGGACCAGGGTACTTGTCAAAACCAATCAAATGATTCCAAAGTGGATGGAATTGTAGCGTTTTATAGCAGAGTTCCACCTTCTAGCTCCATTATCAGACCCTGGATACTATCTAGAGACAAAGTACTCGTCAAGAGGAATCAAACGTGTCGAAACTCGATGGGGTTGCGTCGTTTCATTACAGAGTTACTGTGGCCATCTTCCAGCTCCATCATCAGACCCTGGATACCAACTAGATACAAAGTACTCGTCAAGGCGAATCATACGAGCCCAAACTCCATGGGGTTATGTCGTTTTATAATGGAGTTTCTTTGGCCACCTTCCAGCTCCATCATCAGACCCTAGATATCATCTAAAGACAAAGTACTCGTCAAGAGGAATCAAACGAGTCCAAACTCGATGGGGTTGCGTTGTTTCATTACAGAGTTACAGTGGCCATCTTCTACCTCCATTGTCAGTCCCGGATACCAACTAGATAGCAAGTACTCGTCAAGACGAATCATACGAGACCAAATTCCATGGGGTGATGTCATTTTATATTGAAATTCCTATGGCCACCTTCTAGCTCCATCATCAGACCCTGGATACCATCTAGATACAAAGTACTCGTCAAGATTCGTCATACGAGCCCAAACTCGATGAGGTTGCGCCGTTTCATTATAGAGTTCCTATGACCACCTTCTAGCTCTAATTCGAAAATTTAGTCTTGTAACCCATATTTAAAAAAAACATAAGGTACGCGGCGGGCATTTTGCATTTTTCTAAAAAACATTATAGTGATGCGCGCGCATCTACCTGTTAATTTTGTGTTACAATGATACGCGCGCATCTTAAAATTTCACTCTCATAATTTATTCATAACGTGTCTAAAGAAGTATAACTTCAAAAAAACATTGTAGATTTATCTATAATGAAAAATAGTGGATTCTATTTCCAATCCACTCCTGAAAATTGTGTTGAATTTTCAGGGTCTCTGTCAAAAAGGGGCGTTGACTTTTATGTTAACAATTTGAGTCATGACTCAAATTGTTAACATACCATGGTAGTCGATAAACAATTATTCACATCATACGAGCCCAAACTCTGAACTGACATGCCAGCGAATAATTTAAAAGTAAATTAAATAATTTATTAACAACTCCAGAATAAAAACACAATTTTAATAGGCACTTAGAAACAAGCTACCGGTTCATTTCGCATGGTGCCAAGTAACCACTTTGCCAGCTAGATGATCAACAACCCACCTCACGATAAAGACATTTTGGTCAATGAACAATTGAATTCAAATACGGTAGGCGTAGATTGACAGCTCTGGATTGTCAGTAGGGTTGTACAAAATAAAATAAAAATTATTAACCCGGTCTTAGTGATTCTCTTTATTAATGATAGCCTAGCGGTATAACCAAGGACTGCAAAGACAGTAAGACATAACCAGTTAAGACCTGGTATGGCACACACTTCTGATTTTTTGAGATTTTTCGAAATGATGAATGATGTGTATTTGTTTACAATTTATTACTGCTCGAAAACATCGTGAGGAAACCTGCATACCTGAGAGATTTTCTCGACGGCTTGTGAAGTCTGCCAACCCGCACTAGGCTGGTTTGATGGACTATGGCCTAATCCCTCTCACAATGACAGGAGACCCGTGCTCTGCTCGTTACCCAGAACGACAGGGATCGCTCTAAAAAATACTCAAAGTAAACAGGTACATTGTGGTACGATTCCGACTTAACATAAGAAAGTGAAGAATGTAGATATTATGCAGCCGCTACAGCACCATTTTAGTGCGATATCGAGGAGATCTATGTTCAATGGTGAATGTAAAGAGGATAAACGTTACAGCTATGAGTGACAATAACATATATAACAGTAACTAACAATATATGTTGTCCGTGTGGTGACGGACTAAGAATAAAAGTGTCACCACCCCATTCTTTCCCACGGGTGTCGTATGAGGCGACTAAGGGAAGTAAGTAATTATTATCCATTGCATGACTGGTGGTAGGACTGGGTACCAAGTGGGAGTACTCACTTGGTATCGGGCCCGAGCGGGTTGGTACCACCATCTCCCGTGTGACCGGCCATGAAGCACATCGTTGCGTTTTGGCTGTAGCATGAGATAGCCGTTTATTGTTTCATTTCATATCTGTGAAACGAAATGGTGAGCAGCGGCTTGACAATACTCTCGGTATAGTTGAGCCCATGGGCGACGGTTACCATTCAAATGGGCCGGGGCTCGTCTGCCACTACACGCAATAAAAAAAAAATATATACTCTACATAATGTGGGACTAGTGTTTTTGAGAAACAAATTGGTGTAGTACAACTTTTGAATTTGAGTAGAGAAAGGTAAAAAATATCAATGCAGTTATTACAGTCAGAAGTGATAATAATATTGTACAAACAACAAGCTGATTGGTTCGTGAAAAAGAGTTCTCTTACGCGTACGTGGACTAACAAAACCAATCTTACTGAGAAGATAGAAGGAGTCCAAATAGCTTCTAAGTATTTTACATAAAACTAGCCTTTGCCAGCGGCTTCGCTGCAGCCAAAAGCTAGTTTTTCGGTTATATCTCAGGTTCCTGATATAGTAGCGGGATAAAATATCTACCAGTTTTTAAGTCAATTCAAGGCCTTTCAAATAAAAAAAGTTGCATCAAAATCCATCAAGTAGTTCTTTTAAATAAATTCTAAAAAACAATCTAGTTTAAATTATTTTCTAGTTTTTTGGTTATATCTCAGGTTCCCGATATATTAGCGGGATAAAAGGTAATAATGTTGAGATGCATTTCAAAACTCTTCAAATACTCATTATATTTACAGCTCCTTAATGCCCCACTAGTTCCTACACAATGAGAGCGAAATTTACACTATCTATAAGAACATTGCAATTATTTAATACAAATTACACCTAGACTCTGAACAACAATTCATGGATTACACTTTTTTTTTTAATTCGTTCTGTGTCGCTACGCCATCTCTGCCATGCCACCTGTCAGATATCATTTGTTTTTATACACAGTCTTGTTTTATTTACAGTGCGAATATTTGTTTAATATTCTTTAGTCTCCTCTAAGAAGATACGCCGTGTGGGGCCGCCACCAAGAATAGCTCCACCCCGTCTCCTCCTATGGGAGTCGTAAAAGCCGACTAAGGGAATACCGGGGGACCGGGCAGCAGCGTTCCCCTGTGTACTAAAAACATCCACTGCGATCGCCAACCCGCCTGCCAAGCGTGGTAATTATGGTAAAACCCCTATTTTGGGGAGGCCTATGTCCAGCAGTGGACGATGGAAGAAGATACGAGTATCTTTAGATGGACCAGTCCTAGTTTAGTGGTAGGACCAGGTCGAATCTTAGATCATGACCTCGCTATGAACTTTTATCTGACTTTCAATCTCTTTTTAAGTTTTATCGTTTATTTAAGTTTGTTTACATCGTTTGCAGATTTATCGGCTACATTGGACTTAAAGAAGAATTTTTGTTCTGAAGTTATATTTTTCAACTCATCGGACTTGGGGTTGCCAAGTGGATCCTCATCAGGATCAATCAAAATTCACCCTTTTTTATCTTCCACAGTTTCAATGCACAGGTAGAGTAGAGTAATCTCTTCAAGAAATGGCAAAATGATGGTGAAATATTTATTTCTTTTAATGTTATTTAAACTTAAAAATATTTTGGTCAATAACTTAACAATTACATTAGTGTTATTGATATGATGGTAAATTTTACATACCTATTATGTAACTGTGTAATTACAAATTATCATTGTACACAAACGTCAACTTTACTAGACGCTAATGAGAGCTAATAACTGCCACCCAGTTGACCGCTGGCTGCAGTGGGACAAAAACTGTAAAAATAAACGTTATTACACTTAATTATGTAACTGACAACCCTATTGTTGCGAGCCAACACGACTTCCAAGCCATTGTATGGTAATACCACCATAATACACATGCGCCACGCGTTAACAAGCCTCTAGGATCGTTTTTAGACAAGCTTTCTCATAATTTAGGGACGTGGCCATTCATGTTGGTATTACAGACAGTTCCATATGAGATTATCAGTTTCGAGTAACGTGAACTCATGTTAGCGATAGGAATTAACTATATTTTTATAACAGGAGCAACAGCCACCTCTAGGAAATCTAGAATTAAGACCAACAAAGAGATTACACACACATTCATACTTAACGTCTCGGAATTATTAGGTAAAAATCTTAATTGTAAAATTAAGTTTACCTGGTCGGTATAATGTATGCAAATACTTCCGACAGATGACGCAGGCGTTACCCAAGACGTTAAGTATGAATGTGTTATCGAAATTAGCAGTCCTGAGCAATTGTCACGATGGCTGAATTGCCAAAGCATCTGGACGGTATCTAGGAGGTGAAGGTTCAAATCCTGCTCGTAATTGTTATTTTAAATTTCAATTTTCACACTTACTTTAATTTATATAGCTAAGCATGTTAAATAAAAATATTTCCATCCATCCATCCTTCAGCCTTTCAACGTCCACTGCTGGACATAGGCCTCCCCAAGAGAATGCCATAACGAGCGGTCCCGTCATGGGGGATAATGCCGTAATCGCCACGCTTGGCAGGCGTGTTGGTGATCACAGTGGATGTAGTTAATACTCGAAGGAGTGCTGCTGCCCACTCCCCCGGTATTTCCTCAGTCGGCTCTTACGACTTCCGTGGGTAGAGGGGGTGGGACAATTCTAAAAGCCCACACGGCCCAAGAATATTTATATAAAAACAACATTTTAATTCTCAATTTCAAAAATTTCATTTCAAAATTCAATTTCGAATTCTAAATAGCGGCTCTGGATTAGAAAGTTGGTATGGTATCACCCCTGTGCTTAAAGCACGTATAACCGCTGGTCCTGTACTTGAGCTTTCTTCAATCGGAATCAACTTCCGTCAATCAAAATATGGGAGTGACGTATCAGAGTACACTCGTGTTTATGTCCACTCTCGTGAACTAATCAATCTATCTCCTGCGTACATGGCCAGTGGCTTGATACCGGCCTCCGTGATCGTAACTACTGTCATTTAATAATAATGACTGAAAAGAGATCAAGCGAAGACTGATAAGCTACTCTAAAGCCCCGCCAACTCCCTAACCCCTGAGGTGTTATTGAGAATTTCTTAACGAAATAACCTAATAATGATTTTGTGTGCCCGATTTGAAATTCGAACTTAAGGTATCACGACCAACAGTCACTTATACAAGCGCTAGACTAGTAGAAGGAAACCGCTAGCTATAATGAGCAGAGAAATTTTAATATTTTAATGTGTATTTTGGCACTTGAAATGCTCAGCTACTTTAAAGAACAAATTATTTGTGAAAGTGAAAAAAAAATAACATTACTGCGAGCGGAATTCGAACCTGCGTCGTTTCCAATCCGAGGAATGCTCTAGACCGCTAAGCCATCGCAGTCACCGACTCTGAATCTCCACTTCGCAACTGCTGATTTTGATGTCTGTACGACTGATTTTAAGTTTTTTATAGAATTTCAAACTTTCATGGTCACTTATAATTCTAAACGTTTTTACGGGATTTATACCATGTAATTTTTTTTTTAAATATTGGAAACTCGTAAGTAAAAATTTACATGGTATAAATCCCGTAAAAACGTTTAGAATTTTAAGTTTTTTGTATGAATTCGGCTAAACGAATCATTCTTTTATTTCAAATTGTGCTTTTGGGTAATTGTATTTTTACTCATTATTTTATCCACATATTCAGGAGCATATGTCCAACAGTGAACATCGATAGGCTGATGGATCGAATCTTGGGTAGCGCAAAATATATTTATACAAGCTGAATGTTAATGCCGTGTGGAGCCGGTTTTAGAATTATCCCACCCCTCTCCACCCATGGGAGTCGTAAGAGCCGACTGAGGGAATACTAGGTGAGTGGGCAGCAGCACTCCTTCGAGTATTAACAACATCTACTGCGATCGCCAACCCGCCTGCCAAGCGTGGCGATTACGGCACTATCCCCCATTCTTGGGGAGGCCTATGTCCTGCAGTGGACTTTAAAATGCTGGATGGATGGATGGAATATTTAAACTACTACTTATACCTACACAGGGGCAGCCACCATACCACTGAAGTAATGCAACATAGTACCAGTGGCCCACCAACACAGGCGGAGAGACAGCACACTGCGGGTTCATTTAGTAGGTGAGGGCCCCACACTATCCTGTTCGTTGCCCCAAACGACGGGGTGTGCGGTTAGAAAAATTTTTTCCCCATTAACAAAAAAAAATTCAAAAGAAAAGGGGGCAGCCACCATCTCAGCCCGAAGACAGGTGTCGTTATACACAAGCTGTCCCAACATTATTATATGGAAGCGAGAGTTGGGTATGCAAAAAGGAGCATGAGAGTAAAATCAATGCGGTCGAAATGCGATCTCTGCGGAGAATCTGTGGAGTGAGGCTGACTGACCGCATTCGTAACGACGATGTAAGAGAGCGAGTGGGTATGAAAGAGAATATTGGTAAGTCGAGCGTGTATGAAGAGAATTATGAATGTTGCAGAAGCGAGAGATGTATGCAAGAATAGAGCCTTTTGACACTGTTCTCTCTGCCTACCCCGGAAGGGAAATGGCGTGAATATAAGTAGTAGCACTACTCATACGCTACCTGTATAATCATGCAATTTACACAATAAATTATAAAGAGTTAATTATATCTGCAAGATACTCGTAAGTTCTTCGAACCATATTTATTAAGTTCTGGGAAAATATTTCCCTCAATTTGCGAGAACCAGTATAACAAAATATTACAAGAAGTATTTAGTACCGATTCTGAAATACTTTTTCGCAGGGCACAATAAATAAGTTTTTAATTTTTAGTTATATATATATGTTTCAATTGCTAAAAATTATATACAAAAGTAAAAAGGGCTTGATAAAATATGAGATCTGCCAATTGGAGTATATTAGCCATAGATATAATATAATATACCTTCAGTATACACCTACTATATTATATACTATACCTGGTATAGTATATACCTTCAGTATACAGTGGTATATGACGGGCCTCGTGGCGTAGTCGGTAATGTAACCAACTTCCGAGGTCGTGGGTTCGATTCCCACTCAGGTCAATTATTTATGTGATGAACACAGATATTTGAACTGCGTCTGTGTGTTTTCTATCTATTATACGTATGTATTTAAAAAAAAGTAATATATGTATTATATCCGTAGGTAGTCTGGTACCTATAGAACAAGCGTTAAGCTTAGTTTGGGACCAGAGGAAGTTGTGTGCAATGTCCGTGAATATTTATTTATTGTGAGAACAAACAAACAGACAAAAATTCTAAAAAAATTGTTTTGTGCTTAGACACGCCTATATAGCCTATTAAAGTCATTTTTCTTAAATGTGTTAATTTGTACTCAATATTTCATTTTATTTTTTATTGCCTATGGTGGCAGACGAGCTACGGCCCATCTGATGGTAAATGGTAACCGTCGCTCATGGACTCAACTATACTGAGAGTGTTGTCAAGCCGCTGCTCACCATTTCATTTCACCGATATGAAATGAAAGAATAAACGGCTATCTCCTACTACAGCCAAAACGCAACGATGTGCTTCATGGTCGGTCACACGGGATATGGTGGTACCAACCCGCTCGGGCCCGATACCAAGTGAGTATTCCCACTTGGTATCCAGTCCTACCACCAGTCATGCAATGGATGAAAATTCACTCATACGACACCCATGGGAAAGAATGGGATGGTGACACTTGTATTCTTAGTCCGTCACCACACGGACAAATTAATTTTATTTTAATCATCTGATATACTTACTTTTTTTTGTTAAGGCGGGAAAAAATTTGCCCAACCGCATACTACGTCGTTCGGGGCAACGAACAGTGTAGTGTGGGGCCCTCACCCAATAAATAAACCCGCCGTGTGCCGTCTCCCCACCTGTTCTGGCAGACCACTGGAGCTATGTGACATTACTTCTATGGTAATCATCTGACATACCTATTCTATATCAACTACGACAAAAAAGAATATATTGAGTAACTATTTGTGGGATTTCCCCTAAAAATTCCAATTGAGCCACTTAACGTCCAAAACTTTTGCAAATGTAATAAAACACTTCGCAACATAACAATTCCGGGCTTTAAATACTAAAAACTTTTTAAATACCACATATTACAATGTACACTCAGTAAATCAGGTTCAATCGAATGGATTGTGATGTGACTCGATTAGTAATGCTCTGATTACGTTGATTTTGGAATATAGATAGATACAATATTTACTACAAAGTAGATACTGGCCACGCGACTTTTTTTTTTATTGCATGTAGTGGCAGACGACCCACGGCCCATCTGATTGTAAATGGTAACCGTCGCTCATGGACTCAACTATACTGAGAGTATTGTCAAGCTGCTGCTCCCCATTTCATTTCAACGATATGAAATGAAAGAATAAATGGGTATCTCCTGCTACAGCCAAAACGCAACGATGTGCTTCATGGCCTATCACACGGGAGATGGTGGTACCAACCGGCTCGGGCCCGATACCAAGTGAGTACTCCCACTTAGTACCTAACCCTACCACCAGTAACTTTATTTACATCTTTTACATTTTTTTATTGTTTAATTAAGCAATTTTCTACTTATAATTTTAAATATGGAGCAGTGAAAGGAGAAAGTAATGTTTGGACTATTTTTAATAGATAAAAAAAAAGGTAAAGGTTTGCAATAAAGACTTTTAAACTTTCGCGATTTGTACACATTATACACAAATATTAATATATCGGGTCTTAATCACGTACATAATGTTAAGGTTGAATACCTTAATTTCCCGACGTTTCGACCGTATTGCATCGGCCGTGGTCACGGGTTGACTGGTGTAGTTCAGCGTTGCCTCCGTGAAGCGCGAGTGTCTGTAACTACCCTCGCCTCGTTTATATTTTGATCTCCGAAACTGTCGGTACTTCGACACACCACACTAACGACATCCTCACATTTCAACCGAGAAGATGGATACCGTTTGTCAACATCATGGAATCCTGTCATCAGTAAGTGTACATATCGCCGAACAAACATTACGCGCCAGTGTGAGGATGTCGTTAGTGTGGTGTGTCGAAGTACCGACAGTTTCGGAGATCAAAATATAAACGAGGCGAGGGTAGTTACAGACACTCGCGCTTCACGGAGGCAACGCTGAACTACACCAGTCAACCCGTGACCATAGATAATATACTAATATAAAATACCCGTGACCACGGCCGATGCAATACGGACGAAACGTCGGGAAATTAAGGTATTCAACCTCAACATTATATACGCGATTAAGACCCGATATATTAATATTTGTGTATAAAGGTAAAGGTTATATGTTTGATTGAAAAAACCTTATTTGTTTTTGGTAGTTTCGAAGATATGTGGGATCAGATGAATAAAATCACAACTCTCGTCTTGGTTTCGCCACAGTCAGCTAATAAGGTTCGAATACGAATGTCTAGTAAAGTAACGTGTAAGATGGCATCCATACCTGATAGTCCGCATCGCAACATTTTATATTCATTACCATAATACGACAATCAATATTCGATGTTTGTTCTTAGAGTGAGAGCTACATTTCCATGCAGATTGCATCCGTCCCTGCCATGTGTTATAGTCTTTATTAGGGTGTCTATAATATAGCCGTATTTGTGCACGCTTATATAAGGAATATCTAGTCCCGTGTAAGGTACAGTATCTAGTTGAGGTCGTACGTAGAAAGCTATATTTGTCGACGAATATAGCAGTAAGTCGATTTTGTAAAAAAAAAAAAAGAAACTTGTCATATTTGACATGTTGTAGTAAGCCATTAATTATTTGACATGAGGCATCGTCTGTTTTTCAAAATGTTTGGAGGAGTAACGTTTATTGAAAAAATACAGACATGTCCTTATAATGTTGTCGACGTTATTAATTAGTCAATAATTTACAATATGCTAAGTTGATGGCTCTGGATGTTCTATGAACATGTTAACAATGTAGATATTAATATGGATATGCAGTTAAGACGCTTTATAAGGAATGACATGGTGATATTGCTTTTTTGTTACTTGTAACAGTAATTGACACTGACATTTTGTATTTCAAATTAATATTTATTTATGGGATATAATTAATAGATTTGCATTTATTCCAGCAGTGAAAACTATACAATGCTTAACACCGACATAATCTCCCTGTCTGCCCCGGCGGGGGGATACCTATATCAGGTTTCCTAAATAAAAAAAAGGGTGGAAGGCGAACCATCTATGTAGATTTTTAACGACAATTGGGTGAATCTTAAAACTTAAATGTGCCTTATATTTAATAAGATAACAGAGATAGAGAATTGAATTTCGGAGCTATAATGACGAAAATCATGGTCACCCCAGTTGTAAATATGGACTGTCTAGGCTGTTAACGTTTTGTGTAACTCTAGAAGTGTAGGTGCGTTTATATATACAACTTGCACCATAGCTATAGTATATACTATATCTAGGACTTCCACATGCATATGAGTGGGTCTATTATTGTAAATTGACGAAGTGCGTTGACTTTTTCCTTCTATAAAAAAAAAAATCTTATTTGTAAGAATTTTTGTATTCATGTATTTGAACAAACCATAACTGTATTTTTCAATTAATTTTATCACAAAAAGTTTTTTCCGCCATCGTAATAATAAGCTTATATTTATTATATACATGTATTTAATTTTCTAAAATATCGGCCAAACGGGTCAAAGTTTCTCATGGTATTTACCGTAAAATCACATAGATGCTAGCAATACCAGAGGCATCACTCGCACGTCGCCATCTTCAAGAAAAGGTTTAGGAGGTGGATAGAATAGGCGCCCCGGGCCGGTCTTCGGACCAGCCGGTGCTGGAAGAGCGGGCGGGGCGACGGCACAGAGTCCTTACCTTCCGAATGGTGC
Organism: Leucoma salicis; assembly: GCA_948253155.1. NCBI lineage: Eukaryota > Metazoa > Arthropoda > Insecta > Lepidoptera > Erebidae > Leucoma > Leucoma salicis. The sequence continues at coordinate 19,955,706 of OX411818.1, forward strand.
AGGTGCTGTCGGGGCACAGTTGCTTCGGGATATATCTGCATATAGTCGCAAGGAGGGAAGCGACTCCAAGCTATCACTATTGCGGCTGCGACGAGGACACGGCGCAGCACACGCTCGAGTCATGCCCAGCTTGGGCCGAGCAGCGCCGTGAACTCGTCGCGGCAATAGGGGGACCTCTCGCTGCCGAGCGTCGTCAGAGCGATACTTGGCAGCAACAGGAATTGGGCCGCGGTCGCTGCCTTCTACGAGGAGGTCATCTCGAGGAAGGAAGCGGCGGAGAGGGCTAGGGAGGCTGATCCTTCCGCAGACCCTAACCACCGCCAGCGACTGGGGCGGCGCAGGCGCGCGTATTTGCGCCTAATGCCGCCCTAGCTGAGGCTGCAGGTGGATGGACCGGGGAACGTGCGCCACCTGCAAGGCCTTCCGCGAAGGTGCGCCGCTCCGTGTGCGGATGCGTCGCTCAGTTGAGGGTACCCGAAAGGGTAAGCCGCCAGCGGACCACTGAAGGAATGTAATATAGTTCCGGTGGCCCGCCATTAAAGGCGGAAAGACGGCGCGCGGCGTGTTTCTTTAGTGGGTGAGGGCCCCACACTACCCTGTTCGTTGCCCCGAACGACGGGGTGTGCGGTTAGAAACATTTTTTTTCCCGCCTCAACAAAAAAAAGGAGGTGGATAGAATATGCATTAAGGAGAGTTTAGGTAGAATACTAAAGAGAGGATAGGGAGGGGATTTAGGCCTCCGGTGAGGGTTCCTACTGTTGTTTTTGTGAGAGGGTGGTACTTCCCCGATCAAGCCGCCCCATTCATGCTGGGATAAGCAAGGTCCTACCACTAAAAATTTCGTTTGTTTAAGAAATTTTCTCATATACTTTTTTATCATCACGCCATCTCCCTTGCAGGGTAGGCAGAGTGAACGGAGTGCCAAAAGGCTCTATTCTTGCATACATCTCTCGCTTCCTCAATATTCATAATTCTCTTTATACACGCTCGCCGGTTTCGGAGACTCCTGACTCCAACTTCCTTCAATACATGACCGATTTGGTCTAGGTAGGTGAGTCTCGGTATCCCCCTGTACCTACATCCTTCCACTTTCACATTGTATATCTTCTTAACCAGTCGCAAGGCGGGATTCTTTCCATATGTCCGAAATCATCCTCCATGGTTTATAAACTCATGTGACTAGCGTTGAGCTAATGCATTAAGGATCTTCATGCCAAGGGAAAGCCTGTGCCCAACAGTAAACTACGATAACACTTCTAATATTTTATTTAAGATTTCTTTGCCTAACTCCTCTTTTTTTGTTAAGGCGGGAAAAAATGTTCCTAACCGTACACCCCGTCGTACGGGGCAACGAGCAGGGTAGTGTGGGGCCTTCACCCACTAAAGAAACCCGCCGTGTGCCGTCTTTCCGCCTTTATTGGCAGGCCACTGGAACTATGTTACATTCCTTCGGTGGTATGACTAACTCCCCTTAGACCAATATATAAGCTATAAAATATATATATTCGTTAGTTATTGAACCTTGAATACTCAGCACCGTAACAAACTGACCATACAATGTTCACTAGTTCTAGTTCCTTTCTACTAGGGTTGGTAACTGGACCAGTCAAATGGTACCAGATGTTTGGTACGTATTGCGTGGCCCGTTACTAAACAGCTGCATCCTGGTAGAACATGTCTATTTAAATTATTATTTATTTATTAAACACTTGGCATTTTAAAACCGTCTATTAGCCAACTGCTTACTAAAAACATTTGTAGTATACATAACTAAGCAAAAACTGATAAAAGTGAGGATTTTTATAAATATCCATTGAGTACTGCGTAGTTAAGTTCGAAAGGCTTACCTTTCATAAGCATCGAGGTATACACTTTTTGTTTTAATATTGGTGTCGGGAAAGGGGATAAAGGCCGTCCACTACGCTGGCACAATGCGGGTTGGCTATTTTCAGAAGCCGCCGAGAAAATCTCTCAGTTATACAGATTTCCTTACGATGTTTTCCTTCAAAATCGTAACAATTTTTAAACAAATACATACATGATTTAGAAAATTTTCAAAATTTCGGGGGTTAAGCTGTTTAAGGACCTCGAACTGGGGGTCGAACTCGGTACTACCACTGCACTGTAGTTATTGTACTGATTCCATCCATCCATCCATCAGCCTTTCATCGTCCACTGCTGGACATAGGCCTCCCCAAAATGGGGGTCTTACCATAATCGCCACGCTTGGCAGACGGGTTGGCGATCGCAGTGGATGTTTTTAGTACACAGGGGAACGCTGCTGCCCGGTCCCCCGATAATCCCTTAGTCGGCTTTTACGACTCCCATAGGAAGAGACGGGGTGAAGCTATTCTTGGTGCCGGCCCCACAGGGCACATTGTACTGATTGGGTAAAGTATAATTAATTTTTATATCATTAGGTGCTTGTTGTATATTTTACAATGTAACATATCTTTGTTTTTGTACTATGTACACAATTATTAACATATTTTTATTTTGTATTTTTAACAAATTTACAGCAAAAATCACGCCATCATTTAATATGATTCTTATTCATAATAGTTGAACTTACTATATCGGAATAAAATGTAAAAGTGTGTGTAAAATGCAAATAAATCCAAGAAGTGATGTAGGTTTTATAAGGCATCTAAAAAGTGGAGATTGGGAGTCACCAATAGGTGTCTGCGGTAGCTTAGAGGTCCAGTGCTGCCCCGGGTAGGTAGGGATGCAGGATCGAAATCTCTCTTTTCTCACTTTTTCTCTTTTGATATTGCCATGCATTTTTGTGCATTTTCATAGTCATTTTTCGATTTAATGAGAGAACGTTTACTAAAATGTGATTGCCGATGTTCAACTGGGAGTAGTTAATATCGCCCACTATGAACATTTAAATGCCAAAAACAAAATAAAATACAACCAGTCTCCATCAGCTTGTTATTTTAATTTCCTTTTAATATTTCAATATATCCGGCATTTTAGTTATGAATATCCTCAATAAAGCTTTTTAAAAGCAAACAATTTTGTAACTTTTACGAGCATATTGTCACATTTATAACAATAATTGACTCATTCATATTCATAGTTAGTTAAAATTACAATTTAATAAACTTACTCAATTTTATATAAACATAATGATAATAACGTTGACCAAATTTAGTATTAATTATGATGTCACTGATTTATGGGTCAGGAGCCCTTAATTACCCGACGAGGAGCGTCAGAATTAATAAGGCTAGTTTGCATACGCAGTCCATTACATAGTAATTAATAATCTGTTCTGAACATTTTTTTTTATATTTAGATATTTTTATATATATTTTTAGCATTTGACATGCTTAGCACTATACATTAAACACAAAGTGAAAAATGTGAAATCGAAAATAACAGTCAGGAGCAGGATTTGAACCTGCATCTCCTGGATACCGTCCAGATGCTTTGCCAATTCAGCCATCCTGACAATTGCTCCTGACTGCTAATTTCGATAACACATCATACTTAACGTCTTTGGGTGACGCCTGCGCCATCTGTCGGAAGTATTTTCATACATTATACCGACCAGGTAAACTTAATTTTACAATTAAGATTTTTACCTAATAATGACGCAAACCCTATAAATATTTAGATATTTTTATATATATTTCAGCATTTGACATGCTTAGCACTATACATTAAACACAAAGTGAATTGGCAAAGCATCTGGACGGTATCCAGGAGATGCAGGTTCAAATCCTGCTCCTGACTGTTATTTTCGATTTCACATTTTTCACTTTGTGTTTAATTTTTTTTATACTATATGAGTGGCGAACAAGCATACGGCCCGTCTGATGGTAAGCGGTTACCGTAGCCTATAGACGCAATACTAGAGGCATCATTCGCGCGTCGCCGTCTCCAAGGACCCTTTCCTTAGGAGGTCGATAGGGTAGATAACAAGGAGAGGATAGGTAGGATACTAAGCAGAGGATAGGAAGGATAATGAGAAGAGGATAGTGAGGAGATTTGGGCCTCCGGCGCTCTCACTCACGATACCAAACATAACCAAGATTAACTACCTATGTTACAGAGCGTAAGAGGTTTTTTGTGAAAGGATGATACTTCCCCAATCGAGCCAGCCCACTCGTGCTGGGATAAGCATGGTTCTTGCAATAAGTTGATCAAACATCAAATATATTCCTAAACATGTTTATATAAATACTTTTTAAAGATCAATTGTGCTGCTTAAATCTATTTCTTAAGTAATTTTAGTAGGGTAGTTGGCATTACCACCGAAGGAATGTAACATAGTTCCAGTGGCCCGTCAATAAAGGCGCAGGATGGCACACGGCGGGTTTCTTTAGTGGGTGAAGGCCCCACACTACCCTGTTCGTTGCCCCGAACGACGGGGTGTGCGGTTAGAATATTTTTTCCCGCCTAAACAAAAAAAAATGTAGTTGGCGTACAATTTTTATATATCGTCTTAATATTTATATGTTGATAGCTTTATTTTGGAACTACATACTTAAATGTGCTTAATAGAGTATAGTCATTATTAACTGTAGCCATTAGCTACAGGATGCGGCTCGTCTGCCACGATACGCAATAAAAAAAAAACTAGACGTCGCGGGACGTCTACCAGATGTGAAAACATCGAAATTATTTTGTAGAAATAAAATTATCATAACTTGACAGTTCTCTTTTTTTTTATCTTTTCTACCAAATTTTCATTTTTCACTTTTTTAGTCCAAACCAAGGTTGTCTGGAAGAAATCGCAGCTAGCGATAAGACCACCCTTTTTACATTAATTTAAGAAACTTCCTTTTTTATGTAAAATTTCTGTTGTACGATAAAGAGTACTGTTATTTTGATCTATATTTTAGCATTTGACATGCTCAGCTACTCTTAAAGTACAAATTATAATTTGTGAATAAGGAAAAGGAGTATTTTAGTACGAGCGGGAATTACATTGGATGAATGCCTGTAAATGCATTGCCGATAGAGGGCGTTGGTCGTTAAGACAAATTTGATGATGAAATTCGGTATTTCTAGAAATGGTACGATAGCTCAATGGATTAGAGCACTTCCCCGGAAAGGAAGGGACGCAGGTTCGATTCCCGCTCGTACTAAAATATTTTTTCCTTATTCACAAATTATAATTTGTACTTTAAGAGTATTTTTATGTTATGTTATGTTATGTTACTCTTCAAGACGAATGAAACGAGTATAAACTCGATAGGGTTGCGTCGTTTCATTACAGAGTTACTGTCAATACCTTCCAGCTCCATCGTCAGACCCGGGATATCATCTAGAGATAAAGTACTCGTCAAGACGAATCATACGAGCCCAAACTCGATGGGGTTATGTCGTTTTATAATGGAGTTCCTATGACCACCTTCTAGCTCCATCATCAGACCCTGGATACCATCTAAAGACAAAGTACTCGTCAAGACGAAACAAACGATTCCAAATTCGATAAGGTTGCGCCGTTTCATTATGGAGCTCCTATGTCCACCTTCCAGCTCCATAATCAGATCACGTCGATGTCATCATAATATTGCATTGTCACGCGATATATATATATATATATATATATATATATATATATATATATATATATATATATATATATGCGTGTCAAATTTCAGCTCAATCGGAAAACGGGAAGTGTGTCAAATTTACTTGTCGCTTTTTATTTTACTTGTCGCTTCAAATTTCAAATTTACTTGTAGCTTTTTTTTTACGTTTTTATTTTACTTGTCCCTTTCAAATCTTGCTAGTTAGATTTGAAAGGGACAAGTAAAATAAAAGCGTCGCCACGCTAACATCCGATTTTAGCCTTATTAGATGTTTCACATCAAAAACATCATTGAGAACGTGGAGTTAGGACGGAATCTCACTAAAGATCTATTTCAAATAAACCCATAATTTAAAAAGACACAGCTCATAATAATTTACTATAGTTATTAAAATGCAATATATCCCCAGGCTGCCAGCCCTGTTTTTAAAAATGTTAATCAGTTATGACAAATGTGAGTAATATAGTAATTTCTGAAATGCGTGCCGTGTGTTACAATGTATACGATGCGTCATTAATTTGTAATGATCATTAAATTATATTACATGTTCTATACTATTATTGGTTTAATACTTATCGTGTGAATGTGTAACAAATAAGTTCACTTTTTAGATAATGCCGTAATCGCCACGCTTGGCAGGCGGGTTGGCGATCGCAGTGGATGTTGTTAATACTCGAGGGAGTGCCGCTGCCCCCGGTATTCCCTCAGTCAGCTCTTACGACTTCCGTGGGTAGAGAGGGGTGGGACAATTTAAAAGCTGGCCCCACACGGCCGACATATACGACATATACGAGTATATATAGTATTAGTATAGAGTAAAGATTAATATTATTAAATTATTTCACGATATTTAGTTTATTACACCTGGTATTGTTTCCATAAGGGGTTGCCAATTACCATCAGACAGCTCGGCTGTAATCACTCTGGTAATTAAATATATATGACGGGCGTTGTGGCATAGTCGGTAGTGTAATAGACTTCAGTGCACGAGGTCGTGGGTTCGATTACCACTCAGGACAACTATTTGTGTGATGAACACGATATTTGTACTGCGTCTGGGTGTTTTCTATCTATTATATGTATGTGTTTAAAAAAAAAAGTAATATATGTATTATATACGTAATCAGGACGTTGTGTGAAAACGTCCGTGAATATCTATCTATATCTATACTATTATAAAGCTTAAACACAAAGTGAAAAATGTGAAATCGAAAATAACAGCCACGAGCAGGATTCGAACCTGCATCTCCTGGATTCCGTCCAGATGCTTTGCCAATTCAGCCATCGTTACCCTTGCCCCTGACTGCCAATTTCGATAACACATTCATACTTAACGTCTTTGGGTGACGTCTGCACCATCTGTCGAAAGTATTTTCATACATTTTATTATTTGCCGTGTGGGGCCGGCTTTAGAATTGTCCCACCCCTTTCCACCCATGGGAGTCGTAAGAGCCGACTAAGGGAATACCGGGGGAGTGGGCAGCAGCACTCCCTCTAGTACATTAAACATCCACTGCGATCGCCAACCCGCCTGCCAAGCGTGGCACTATCCCCCATATGAGTGAAACACACATGTTGTGGCGTTCTCTTGGGGAGGCCTATGTCCAGCAGTGGACTTTGAAAGGCTAATGGATGGATGGATGGACATTATACCGACCAGGTAAACTTAATTTTACAATTAAGATTTTACCTAATAATGACGCAAACCCTATAAATATTTAGATATTTTTAGCATTTGACAGTCAGGGGCAAGGGTCACGATGGCTGAATTGGCAAAGCATCTGGACGGTATCAAGGAGATGCAGGTTCGAATCCTGCTCGTGGCTGTTATTTTCGATTTCACATTTTTGACTTTGTGTTTAATGTATGTTGCTAAGCATGTCAAATGCTAAAAATATATATAAAAATATCTAAATATTATAAAGCTGTAACAGAACTATGCCTGTACATTTAAGATATTTGAAAAAAAAATAAAGAATTAGGCTATATAGGCGTGTCTAAACACAAAACGTTTTTTTTTAGATTTTTTATCTGTTTGTCTGTTCGCTTGTTCGCGCATCACGCAAAAACTAAAATATAGCATCACGCCTGTATTCCCCGAAGGGGTAGGCAGAGGTGTATTACACGCCCACGATTCGCCAGCTATGTTTAAGTCCCACGTAATAGGGGGCGAGCCTATTGTTGCCTACCGGACACATTTCCAAACTCCGGGCTGCTACTGAGAATTTTTGTATCTATTATATATCTCAATAACACTGCCCGACCCGGGGATTGAACCCGAGACCTCATGAAGCCTCCTCAGCAGTCGCTTACACTACCGCTGCACCACAGAGGCAGTTAAAAACTACTGAACGGATTATGATGCAACTTATTAGACAACAACTGGTATACATTTTATTCCGTTACTATAACGGGAACTCGCCATATTACCTAAAAACTAGCTTTTGGCTGCGACGGAGCCGCGGGCAAAGGCTAGTTTATTTATATTACTATAGTAACTAAATATATGAATTTGAGTCATACTCTTGTTTTACCCGATATGAAACTATTAAATGATGTATGCTCATATTATATGTGGGTGTAGCATGTTACTATAAAACGGTGTTTTTAACTTTTTATAGATATAATGGCTCTCTTTTCAAAACGTATGATGATAAGAAACAGTGATTTGAATTCAATATATTGTGTCGACATATATAACCATATTCGTATTGGTAAAACATTTTAGATGTTTCTGATAGCGATATTTTGCGGGTTTATTAGCTGGTAGGAGGTTTTGACTTTTTTTTGTTTACTTTTTTTGTTAAGGCGGGAAAAAATGTTCCTAACCGCACACCCCATCGTTCGGGGCAACGGCCAGGGTAGTGTGGGGCCTGCACCCGCTAAAGAAACCCGCCGTGTGCCGTCTCTCCGCCTTTATTGGCGGGCCACTGGAACTATGTTACATTCCTTCGGTGGTCCGCCAGCGGCTTACCCTTTTGGGTACCCTCTACTGAGCGAAACGTCCGCACACGGGGCGTCGCACCTTCACGGGAGGCCTTGCGGGTGGCGGACGTTCCCCGGTCCATCCACCCGCAGCCTCAGCTAGAGCGGTATGAGGCGCAAGTACCTGCGCCTGCGCCGCTCCGGTCACTGGCGGCGGTTTGGGTCAGCGGAAGAATCCACCTCCCTGGCCCCCCCCGCCACTTAGTTCCGCGAGATGACCTCCTCGCAGAAGGCAGCGGCGGGGGACCGCGGCCCAATTCCTGTCACTGCCAAGCATCGCTCTGACGACGCTCGGCAGAGAGAAGTCCCCCCCTTTTGCCGCGACGAGTTCACGGCGCTGCTCGGCCCAAGCCGGGCATGACTCGAGCGTGTGCTGCACCGTGTCCTCGTCGCAGCCGCAATGGTGACAGCGCGGAGTCGCTTCCCTCCTTGCGACTATATGCAGATATCTGCCGAAGCAACCGTGCCCTGACAGCACCTGCACCAGTCGGAAGGTAACGACTCCGTGCCGTCGCCCTGCCCACTCTTCCAGCACTGGCTGGAGCGCCCCTACGGTCCGAAGACCGGCCCAGGGCGCTTCCAGCCGCGCCCTCCAGCTGGCCATGGCCGCTCGGCAGGCGCCCTGCCGCCCTGCCATCTCGCCACCACGCTGGGTGGGGGACATCCACCCCCCTCCCGCTCTTGTGACGCACGCCGATACACCTCGGCGAGCACCTCCGCCTCCAAGTCCCACGGAGGGGTTCCGGCCAACGCGCAGGCCGCCTCTGTCGACACCGTGCGGTATCCACGTATGACCCTGGATGCGACGACTCTCTGTGGCCTCCACAGAAGAGCCTTGTTCAGTGCGTCCAGAGACTCCGCCCACACGGGTGCGCCATACAGTGCCATCGACCGGACCACCCCCGCGTAAAGCCATCGGCATGCATTGTTGGGTCCGCCCATATTCGGCATGAGCCGTGCAAGGGCGGACGCCGCACCGACGAGCCTCGGAGACAGTTGGCGGAAGTACTCGCGAAAGCGCCACCGCCCGTCCAGCACCAGGCCCAGATACTTAATCTGGGCCTGCACCCCAATTTGGACCCCGTCCACAGTGATCGAGGCGCCAGCAGGTGACCGACGTCGAGGCCCATGGAAAAGCAGGGCCTCCGACTTGTCCAGGGCCACCTTAAGCCCCAGCGCCCCGATCCTCCTAACCACCTCCGAGGTCCCTAAGGTGGCCAGGAACGCCGATTCCTCGAAGTTTCCACCCCGGGCCACGACCAGCGTGTCATCCGCATAGCAGATGACCGCAAGCCCGGGGGGAGCCGACAGCGTAGCACCCAGTCGTAAACCCTGTTTGACACCGCACGACGTAGGAGGTTTTGCCTGCGTTTATTTTTTTAAATATAATATAAGATCACAATACTACTGCCAAAAATATTGAAGGAAGGTGCAGTCAGGAGTCTCCGAAACCGGCGAGCGTGTATGAAGAGAACTATGAATGTTCAGGAAGCGAGAGATTTATGCAAGAAGAGCCTTTACGCACTCAGTTCTCTCTGCCTATCCCGCAAGGTAGATGGTGTGATAATAACTAAGTAAGTATAACGGGATACAGATATGTTTAAATAAAATATTAATAATTCATAGATACTAATAAAAATATGTGATTTACTTTTTATCTGATAAAATGTCATGACATTTTACTATTTGCTCGTAAATCATAATGATATACTAAGAACATTAACTTAAAATGACAATAATTTATTTATTTCTCTGCCAGATACCTGTGACACCGTCGCCGTTAAAATTTTTAATTTCTAATTACTACTCCCTGTTTTACATAGGGGATGTAGCGCGATGTTTTTTTTGCCTTGTGGGGCTGGCTTTAGAATTGTAGCACCCCTCTCCACCCATGGGAGTCGTAAGAGCCGACTGAGGGAATATCGGGGCAGTGAGCAGCAGCACTCCCTCGAGTATTAACAATATCCACTGCGATCGCCAACCCGCCTGCCAAACGTGGTGATTACGGCACTATCCCTCATTTTGGGGAGTCTAGCAGTGGACGACGAAAGGCTGATGGATGGATGGATGAATGGAGCGCGATTTTGTAAAACAATGGAAAGGCTACATCAAATGTAAAATTAAATTAAGATTCTTTTCGGGCCTCGTGGCGTAGTCGGTAGTGTAACCGACTTCCGTGCACGAGGTCGTGGGTTCGATTCCCACTCAGGGCAATTATTTGTGTGATGAACACAGATATTTGTACTGCGTCTGGGTGTTTTCTATGTATTATATGTATGTATTTACAAAAAAAAAGTAGTATATGTATTATATCCGTAATCTGGTACCCATAGCACAAGCGTTAAGCTTAGTTTGGGACCAGAGGACGTTGTATGAAAAATGTCCGCGAATGTCCGCGAATACAAAACAATGTATGTATTTTTCTTTGTCGTCATATCCCTAACTTAGGAACCCATGAAACCACCCCTCATCCCCTCCCAGTAAGGGTCATAATCCTTACAATCCACTTCCTCCGCCAGTCACTTCTCTAACATCCTTCCCCTCCATGTCCTATATTTTTTCTGGAGTTGGCTACACACCAGGGGTCCCTCTAGTGTGACTTGCTTCTATAGGCTACGGTAACTGCTTACCATCAGGTAGGCCGTAAGCTTGTATGCCATTCTCCTAAATAGTATAAAAATACACTATCCCATCGCTCATATGTGTACGCACTTCGCTAATAAATAATTTATGCATAAATATATAATAAAACATTTATTAGCACGTATACAATTTAAAGATATCATTTAATCTTTGGTAATACCACGTTAAAATAATGTTCTGCAAAACATAATTCAAGTCAGTAAGAAATTTAAAAAAAATTGAGTAATTTTTTACGCAACTTTTAAACGTAAAATTGGCTATTGGCCTAGGTAGGTACAGCGGGTATGCATAGATGCATACATTTATATAACACTACTCAATCTTAAAAACTGCCTCTGTGGTGCAGAGGTAGTGTGAGCGATTGCTGATCATGAGGTCTCAGGTTCGATCCCCGGGTAGTAGGACCCCCTATTACGTAGGACTGAAACATAGCTGGCGAACCGTGGGTGTATAATATACCTCTGGCTGCCCGTTCGGGGATACAGGCGTGATATTATGTTATGTTATGTTCATCGATCTCAAAAAAAAATGTTACTTGGCTGAAGAAGTAAAGTCACCTGAGACTAAAATATTTATATACCCTATCATGTGTCCAATTAGTGTTCTTTCCACATATAAATTTTCATTAAGTTTGGTCCAACCGTTCTTGATGTATAAAAGGGGATATACAAAGAGACAGACAGACAGACAAAAATTTTGAAAATGGAGATATAGAATCGGTATCAGTTATTCTTAAAATGAATGAATAAATTTAAGAAATGTTTAAAATTTTTAACTAATACCTGTTCAACTTAATTTGTTTCATTACTTGTCATCATCAGTGTTTATTTTTATTTAATCATTGAATAAGTACATATTTCATTTGTGTTTACTTTGAAGATTAGGAAAATTGTGATATATTATAATTAAAAGAACGCACACATATATACCTTGTTATTTTCTAATATGAATTATAATTTACCTGTGTGTATCATTTGGGTGTCCGTAGTAAATGAGTACCTATTTAGATTTTTTTTTTATATATTTTTAGCTTTTGACATGCTTAGCCATATACATTAAACACAAAGTGGAAAATGTGAAATCGGAAATCAAAAAAAAAAAATCTAAATTTTTATAGGGCTGCGTCATTATTACGTAAAAATCTTAATTGTAAAATTAAGTTTACTGGTCGGTATAATGTAAGTAAATACTTCCGACAGATGACGCAGGTGACACCCAAGACGTTAAGTATGAATGTCTTATCGAAATTAGCAGTCGAGAGCAGTTGTCACGATGGCTGAATTGGCAAAGCGACTTTGACGGTATCCAGGAGATACAGGTTCAAATCCTGCTCGTGACTGTTATTTTCGATTTCACATTTTCCACTTTGTGTTTAATAAATGGGTACCTATCACAAAATTTCAGAAATTACAGGCCGAATTCACAGATTTATACAATAGTATGTAATTAGATCTGATAAACGCTTTTTTGTTTGGATTGTATCGATGCGATGCCGAAGTTTTAGAGGAAGCAGATTTAGGACTTTATTTTTAACTAATATATATATGTTGTAAAATATTTTTATTACTATTAATATGACATTTATTATAGGTATTAGTAAATATATTCCAAGTAGATTTCTTATAAACCTGACCTTTAAATCGCTCCACAAATTATAAGCAATTAAAATGATAATTAATTATCAGTATTTTGCATATAATTATGTATCAAAAACTGCATATTATGGAAATATATAAATTATATCAAAAGTAAATTATATTAGCTGTATAATGTGATTTTTATTAGGCATATTAACATCGCAGCAGTGAAAACTGCACAGACTGTGGTATCGAGTTCAATCCCGAGTCCAAGGTTAAGACCACATACGGCACACAACTCTGACCTTTCGAGATTTTTCAAAATGATGTGTGTATTAGTTTACAATTTACCATAGCTCGGTTAAGGATAAACATCGTGAGGAAATCTGCATGACTAATAAATTTTCACGACGGTTTGTGAAGTCTGCCAACCCGCATTGGGCCAGCGTGATCGAATATGGTCTAAGCCCCTCTCACCATGAAAGGGGACCCGTGCCCAATAGGGGAAAAATTAAAAAAGAAGTCTCGACATAAGACTGTATAAATCAAACTTAAATATTCAATCACAATGGTTTTGTAAACGTTATCTGTTGTTTGATTTATTATTTAAATAGAAAGAAAGATATATTTATTTTCAAACCACTTATAAGTAAGTAATCTTTACTGACTTGTAATATTATTGTATGTTTGTTATCTTTTAGCCTCTTAACTTCTTGACCAATCATAACGAAAGGAGATAGAAACGCTTTCATACATTTTTGGGTTCGGGTGTTAACAAAATGAAAGATGCACCATTTGAAAGCTTACATCTAAACATTTCATAATCTAAAATTTAGCGAGATTTGGCATTCTAGGAGCCGAGATATGGAAGATTATATAAAAGTGAGGTTAAGTATCAAAGTACACCCACTAAGTGTTATCATAACATTTAAAAACCCAGAGACACGTTATTTATAAACTCGCAGGATGTATAATACTATAGAGATGATAGATAAGATAACTTAAATAGATTAGTAAATAGATCTACTTCGCGTTTGATAGGTAGTTAGGTTCTAGTGCTAGAACCTTGCTTATCCCAGCATGAATGGCTTGATCGGGGAAGTAGCGACCTCTCACAGATCAGCGTGAAACAACGATAGGTAATCCTACAGTTGCATATCGTATGGTGACTGAGAGCGTCAGAGCCTCCTACCTCGGGAGACCTCCTACCCTTTTCCATCGAGATGGCGACGCGTGGACGATGCCTCTGGTGTTGCGAACGCCTATAGGCTTTCGTAACCACTTAGCATCAGATGGGCCGTACGCTCGTTTGCTACCCACGTAGTATAAAATGGTAGTTAGGTACCTTCTAAGGTACATTTGCCAAATAATTAGGTAGGTATTTAAGATATCGTTATTTACTCAAATAACTTTAAGCGTCTTATATAATAAACTTTCCCACGGCTGGGCACAAGCTTTGAAATTGAAGTAAAGAACCAATTTTTATTTTATTTTATTTATTTAAATAACAAATATGTAGTATGTATGTAACACCAATACAATAACAAATATGTAGCTACCTATAGGTACTTTACATATACATATTTATAGACCTTACATATATACCTAGGTGTACAGCAGCAGACAAGCATACAAATATCATATAATATACATATACAAGGTACCATTCTATATGGTGGAACTATGAGGTTTTATTTGGTTATTTCAAAGAAAACACATTTTTTTTATACAGGTATATTTTAATCCTCTTCGATTATTGAGTTGAGGTGTATTTGAAGACACAGGTTGAGTCACAAATTCAAGCAACTTAAAAATTCTTATTTCCCGTGGAGAATTATTTTACAGTCGGTGAGTGATATGTTGTGAAGCCAATGAACGTCCACACCGGATACAAACACTGTAGTGACCTGCTGCTCTTTGTTCTATGCGTCATCTTCCTAAGACTACTTCTTGCAAGTCCCAGCAGGCCTGACATAGGTAAATGGTCATTGCTGTTTACATAAAATACAAGAAATATTTTATAAATCAATAATAAAAAGGTCACAAGTCAGTCTAGGAGTTGTGATGTGCCAAGAGAAGAACACTGAGATTTGACGGCTTATTCAATAAGATTGATAAATAAATAAACATTTAGTACTTACAGGTTGAGGTGCACATCATTCACGGATCACAGACCGTATTGCTTGGTCATGTAAAGTCGTTTTCCTATTGTATTACAGCGACCAGTCGCTATATTACAATTAATACAACGATCCATATTGTCAATATCCAATCTGGCGTAGTATCGTTTTCCAAAATAACAAGGCCAGGTCTGTCGTGTAGGCAAAATTCTCAGTATCCAGCAATAACAAAGCTAGGGTCAAAAAATAAGCCAAAATAAGCAATCAATAGATAGAAGTTGAGTTCCCATTCTCCTTTGGCACAAGATATATATATATATATATATATATATATATATATATATATATATATATATATAATATATATAGTCTGGAGTACAGAGAAGTATATAGGCTACTGTTCTCGGAAAAATGAAGGGATCTTTGGGAAGCTCTATTGTTCCTTTCTTGACTTAGAGAAGGCCTATGACAAAGTGGAGAGGAAAGAACTATGGTCGGTGATAACCATAGATATAATATATTTTCATAAGGATTCCAAATACTTATATATATTTTTAGCATTTGACATGCTTAGCACTATACATTAAACACAAAGTGAAAACTTTTCACTTTGTGTTTAAGGATTCCAAAGTTAGTGTAAGTATAGATATATCCATAGACATAGTAACGTATAGATCACCTGACCGCTCGATAACGCGTAACCAATTTTGAATTGTCAATATGTGCGTTGCATAGTGATGTAAGTTTTAAGAGCTGAGTGATAATCGATAAAATGATAAAACAAATTAGTTTCTTTAATGAACTCGCGCATTCAAAGGGTTGTGGGTCGAGGTTGTGATGACCGAAAGGTCGGTACGATAGCTCAGTGGCTAAGAACACTTCCCCGGATTGGAAGGGACGCGGGTTCGATTCCCGCTCGTACTAAAAATATGTTTTTGCTCATTCACAAATAATTTGCATTTAAGTGTGATAGCATGCTGAGAACTTACCTGTGAAACGTGCAATCAT
The DNA here is from genome assembly GCA_948253155.1 of Leucoma salicis. NCBI lineage: Eukaryota > Metazoa > Arthropoda > Insecta > Lepidoptera > Erebidae > Leucoma > Leucoma salicis. The sequence continues at coordinate 19,971,588 of OX411818.1, forward strand.
CAGGATTGTTTGCATGATTTACATCATAGGCACTCACGGAACAAACAACCATTTCATTTAATAGTTATAATCATATAATAAACAAAATTTATAACACAAAAAAATCAAAAAACTGCAATGCTAGTTTAAAGCAGACTACCTGTCATTCAAACGGTTTACAGTGCAAGCGAATCTATCGCTTTCCTCTTCCATCTTGCTATGTTGCCGTATAAGATTTTCTTCTCGCTCACACGCTTTGGTGATCTATACGTTATACTATATCTATGGATATATCATATCATCATACACCATCATACGTCGTAACATTTCAAACGGGTGCAAAACTGGGATGTATAGCGTCTCCATGTCTACTTAATCTATACATGGATTATGATTGGTTTGTTTTGTATATTAGAAATCGCATCATCATTTTAATTTGCACCACCCCATTCTTTGCCACGGGTGTCGTACGAGGCGACTAAGGGAAGTAAGTAATTATCGCTCATTACAATACTAACTGTAGGGCTGGGTACCAAGTGGGAGTACTCACTTGGTATCGGGCCCGAAAGGATTGGTACCACCATATTCCGCGTGACCATGAAGCTCATCGGTGTTTTTTGGGTTGTAGTAGAAGATAGCCGTTTATTCTTTCATTTCATATCTGCGAAATGAAATGGTGAGCAGCGGCTTGACAATACTCTCGGTATAGTTCAGTCCATGAGCGACGGTTACCATTTACCATTAGGTGGGCTGTGGCTATTCTGCCACCATACGTTTATAAAAAAATACACAGCTCCAGAGGTCCACCAATACAAGCGGAGACACGGCACCCAGCGGATTTATTTAGTGGATCAGATGGCGCCACCTGCTCGTTGTCCTAAATGGAGGGATGTGCATTTAGGTACAATTTTTCCCGCCTTAACTAAAAAGGTATTGTTTATGCAAGAAAAAGTTTGTTCTAAATCTAATGTAGAGTCATCCCATTCCAAGGATGGATGTCATATATGCTCTTATCTTATTGATTGTATATCTAATTGGGAAAAGCATAGAAATTTTAGTCGTATATAACTAGGTATATCTATAAGATTTACTGACTGAGACTGCACAGATGGTGGAGTGGCTTAAATACCGGCCTCCCGCCCGAGTGTTGTGAATTCTATTCCCACACAGGACAACTATTTGTGTGATCCATAAATGGTTATTCTGAGTCTGGGTGTACATTGTTTCCGTGAAATTAATTGTATGTTTGTAAAGTCCCCCGCGATACAAGGATTATTCTTAAATGAAAGTGTTGTTTTTTAAAAAAAAACAAAATTAAAACTAACGTTCATGAATAGTCTTTAATCTATTAGTACTACGTTTTCAATAATTAATTTTGTTTTTATACTCAGAAAATAAAACTAAAATTTATCTCCCACAAAACGTAAAAATTATGAGTTTTATTTTACTGTTTTTACCGCTTGGTAACCACTAAAATTCTCATTCGTATTAAAACACGTAGAACTGTTGATTCTATTCTTAATGGACCATAAAACTTAAGGTACACAATTTAAAAGCCTTAAGTCGTTGTCGGACTATGTACAGAATGTCCAGTCCCATAATGTTTGCTGTGGATATTTGCGAACGGAGCCGGAAGGGGGGGCGACGACCTTGTCTGTCAACAGGCGAACTGTCAACGCGACGGACAAACACGCAGTCCATGTGACAAGTTATAAGAGAAACTTCTATTGATACGCAACTTAAATTTATTATGTTTCATCCATCCATTAATCCATCGGCCTTTCAACGTCCTCTGCTGGACATAGGCCGCTACATCGAGCGGTCCCGTCATGGGGGATAATGCCGTAATCACCACGCTTGGCAGGCGGGTTGGCGATTGCAGTGGATGTTGTTAATACTCGAGAGAGTTCTACTGCCCACTCCCCCGGTATTCCCTCAGTCGGCTCTTATGACTCCCGTGGGTAGAGAGGGGTGGGACAATTCTAAAGCCGGCCCCACACGGCTGGTTATTATGTTTACAGATTGTATATTGGTACCGATCTTGTGTGTTGTGGTTAGATTCTCGTAAATGACAAATATTTTTGTGATCCATACATTGCATTTTAACTTTTTGAAATCACTGCGTTACGAAATCAAAAATTAATGGCCGCGGCAAAATTAAAAAATGAATGCCAAATTGCATTAACAGTTAATTAAAGTAATATTCTCGTCTAATCTAACATAGCAACTAGCATATTAAAAATCAATATAATTCTTATTGGTTTCAATAAGATATAAAATAAACTAGTTTGTATATTAAAAATTAATATAATTCTTACTGGTTTCAATACGATATACTATAATTAATAATAATGTACCCGGTAGACGGCAATAGGCTCGCCCCCTATTACGTGGGACTTAAACATAGTTAGCGAATCGTGGGTGTGTAGTACACCTCTGCCTACGCCTTCAGGGAATACAGGCGTGATGCTATGTTTTTATAAAATAAACTATTGATATTCTAACAAGATACTTTATAGGCTTGTCTGAACTAAAATGTATTACGTACTCTGGTGATAGAACCTTGCTTATCCCAGCATGAGTGGCCGTGAAGTAACGGTAGGTATTCGTACCGTTGTATTTCGTATGGTGAGTGAGAGCGCTGGAGGCGTAAACGCTTTCCTTATTACCCTTCCTATACTCTTCTTAGTATCTTGCTTATCCTCTCCTTAATATCCTTGATATCCATCTCCTATCCCTTTTCTTGGAGGCTTGATATCTCTGGTGTTGCTAGCGTCTCGATAACCACTTACCATCAGGTGGGCTGTATGCTTATTTGCCACCCACTTAATATAAAAAACTAGATACTTCCCGCGACTCTGTCCCCATAGTCTTCAGCGTATAAATACATCACTCTGTGGCACACTATTAATCTCTATTAAAAATTAGCTATCCTACAGGACTTCAGACTATATTTATGCAAAATTTTATGACTATTGGTTAAGCAATTATAACTCAGAAAAGTAGCAAACAAACAAATAAACTCACTTTGATTTTATTTTTAAACACTGGGACAAAACTACGTTTACGGAATCTATCGCGTTTACTTGATTTTTCTACTATCCCGACGTTTCGAATACTTTACAGCATTTATGATCACGGGTGGACTTAGATGGTAGGCGTCCAAAGCTGACACACGTCGGGATAGTATAAAAATCAAATAAACGCGATAGATTCCGTAAACGTAGTTTTATTTCAAAATAGAATTCTAAGGGTTAAGGAATTTTCCAAATCGGTTTAGTAATTTCGGAGCCCATTCAATGCAAACAAACAATCAAATCTTTCCTCTTTATAATATTAGTACACTAATCTATAGATTAAAACGGAATTATACATTTTGTATAATATATTATATCTTACTAATCTTAAAATTTGAAAGTTTGTAAAAATATTTGTAAGCAGATGTTTTTCCATCAATTATGCCTAAACGACTGAGCGGACTTAGATGAAATTTAATTACAGACGCAGCCATACTGAAGAAAAATAATAGCCTTGAATTTAAAAATCGCTATTATTCCCGCTAACTCTTATGACTTACACCGCCAACTTTCTTGTGTGCAAAGCCAATAGGCTGTGTACATGTCCCAAAGACAACATAGTCCGTTCTCACGACTTGTTCCGGCCTGTGAGGACTTGTGATGGTACAATACAAATTAGGAACTGACGATGTTGTATCCTTATTAATTCCTTACCTCGCTCCATCCTAATGAGATCACTATGTGCACTTGATGGTCTAACTATGGACAAGGTTAAGCAATTTTCGGTTGGCTGGCATCAGATGGGTGCCAAATTGACACCTATTTGTAAACAAGTGACCTCGTTTGTACTTCATAAGGCAGGCGGTAAGCAGTTGAGTCCTGGCTGTCAAATGAAAGAAAGAAAACATTTATTTTGGTCTCTACAAATATGGAATAGTTCTAATTACAAATCAGTTATAGTTAGCACAGTTACAAGGTATATATAAATTGGAAGACCAATAACGGTCTTACCTCAGCATTAGTTGCAACATTAAACAGTTGCAGCGCTGGTTTAACTTGGTGAGGTAAAACCTTTACTGAGTAAGAGTGCGGGCCAACACGACACAGAAAAAAGAATAAAAATAATGATAAAATAAAAAATACTTTTTTGAGTTTATACAAAGTAATAAGTATAAATTTTAGTAATGCTATCTTTGACATTGAGAGCATAGAGTGGTTGATATTAAATAAAATTTCAGTAATCAAACAACGATTGTGATAAATGTAGGTCGATCAAAGAATATAACAGGGAAAATCCAGAATTCGATGTTAATTTAAGAAGTTGAAAATAAACATTTTAAAAGAAATAACTGCAGGACGTCGCATCCGAAGTTTGCACACACAGATTTTGAACCGATTAGCGGCTGTCCTTCAGTATTGAGTATTAAGATTGATTTTATTCCTAAAGTTCATCAATGAAGTATTCAAATTTGTGATTAGGTACTTCTATAGTATAATATAGTGTGTGTGTGTTGCTAGAACATTCATGTCTAAAATCAATAATCATAAATGAAGGTGTAAATTGTAATATAAATAAATATGTAAGAATTTCTACTATGTGTACAATAAGTAACAACAGAGCGTTGTATAACTTTATATTGCTCGCTTTTGTTTGTCAAGCAAAAATTGTTGGTATGTGACTTTAAAACTTTTAATTGTCTTAATCGAATGAAATGGAGGTAACAAATCATTCCAGCAGCGGGTAGCAGCAAATTTAAAACTGCCCCGAAAAGCCGCTGTTTTATGTCTAGGAGTTAGTAATAAATAAGAAGAGACCCTAGTACATTTTTTATTATGATCCCTGAACCATGACAATTTGTTGTAAAGGTATTTGAGTTGCTTCGACATAACAATATCAAAGAGAAGGGTAGCTAAATGGAGCTTCCTGCGAGCAGACATCTTCATTAGATTGCCTTTATTCAAAAAGGGCGTGATATGAGATCGAGGAAGGACGTCATAACAAAAACGTGCGCAAGCATTTTGTAAAGAATTAGCTTTTCCGATCTGCCAAGAATGCACTGTCCATAAACAGTGTCAGCGTAGTTAAGCTTGTATAATATTAGTGTCTCGCATAACATTACACGCATATCTACAATAATATATGGACGAATACGATATAACATTTTCAGCCTGAAAAAGCAATTTCGCACGGCCTCAATCACGTGGGTTATGAAACGTAATTGCCCATCAAAGATGACACCAAGATTGCGAGCCTCTTGCACTTGAGCAATTGGATGATGAATAATCTTAATGTCAAAATTTGGACACTTTTGTAGCATATTCCTTGAGCCCAGAACAATAAATTTAGATTTTTCTGGATTCAAGGTTAAGGCGTTTCTTATTTAACCACTGCGTGACCCTTTCTAGATCAGCATTTAATTTATCAATGGCTTCATTAGCATTCTGAGGATAAAAAGAAATATAAACTTGAATGTCATCAGCATATAGATGATATTTTGTATTAACTAAGCACTTGGTGATGTCAGACGTATATAAAATAAAGAGTAGCGGTCCAAGAATGGAGCCTTGAGAGACGCCTCTATTGACCAGTTGTAGCGAAGATGCCAAACTATTGCCGTCCTTGTCTGTAACCTCCACATATTGAGATCTTAAGGATAAATAACTATTAAAACAGCGCAGAGTTTTCGAGTCACACCCATAATAGGAGAGCTTGGGCAGCAGAAGCGAAACTTGAGAGAATCGAAAGCTCGAGAATAATCCAAAAGGACAAGCAGTGTTACCATGCCCTGGTCTCTCCCGTCAAGCACACAATCAACCACGTCGAGGAGTGCTGTCGCTGTACTGTGTTAAATCCAGGTTGAGCAATGGGCAACATCTTAGAATGCTCAAGATAATTTCTAAACTGATTACATACAGCCTAGTAACTTGGCAAGACAGGGCATTAAGCTAACAGGGCGCAAATCCTTTGCATTCACGGGATGTGGGATTTTCGGGATTGGTTTCACAATTGTTATTTTCCACAGACCAGGAAATGTGGAAGTTTCAATTGACTTATTGATAATAGCCGTTATTGCTCCCTGAGAGTTTGGCAAAGTCATTATGAGCATATTCAAAGAAATACGATCTGAACCCATAGTGTTGGACTTGCAACTACGTAAAAGATTCATGAAGACCTCGGTAGTAATATTTTGAAGCTGAAATGTTGCTGTACTAAACCGATTGAATTCAAAATAAGTTAATACAGATATTGCAACGAGATCTTTACCGGGGGTATCCACAAAGTGTGAGTTAAGCCTATCAGGGTCTGTACAAAAGCTGGGCTGCCCATGTTCGGCCCTCTTTGAGATACAGAGAGTAGATTTTAATTGTTTCCATAATTTCTTAGGTTGCTTAATGTTATTATTTATATACGTATGAAAATAAGCATTTTTTTCGCGCTCGATTGCCGAGCGGACTAGATGTTTAAGTTCTAAGTAAGAGTAGTAAGAGCTTTGACATCTTTTTCACTTAAATTTAGCGTGGGATTTGTCCCGTAGATTCATCATCATCTTTACTGTATCAGTGATCCATGGATAAGACTTATTTCTAATTAAAACTTTTTTGCAGGGCGCGTGCAAATCAAATAATGTTAAAATGTATTTACTGAGGATAGCTACCATTGAATCCACATCTTGTGCTATTTCAATATCTTCCCAATTTATATTATTTAGGTCATCATTGAAAATATCTAAAATAATGTCTTTAAATGGTAAAAACAAAATACGAGTACAATAACAAATATTTTTTGATAAAAATAGGCTTCTGTCAATTGTTCTTAATTTCGAAGAGCTCGCTGCCAAAAACACGAACAGCGTCCTCCTCCGTGCTAATACAAAAGGTCGGTTTGCCAACGCCCTGTTTGGCCAGTATACGACCAAACATGACCCAGGCATATCTCCACCCGAGACGAGCGGTGCACACGATGATACAGGTGTATGTTGGCCCTCGTGAGCCTTTCGTTGACATAGAAGCGCCTGGCAGGCGCGTGCAGGCCCATCTCGGCCGTGGTGGCGCCGCGCCGCACGCGCACCCCGCGCACCAGCTCGTCACGGGTTGCGCGCTGCGCCAGCCGCACCACGACGCGTCGCGCGCGCCCTCTACCATCCAGCAATTCCCCCTCGACACGGGGCCCCACCCGCTGCGCGAACACTATGTCCCGCTCCTCAAGGGTAACTCCGAGCTTCGCCACTACCAATCCCACCATGTGACTCACGTTCTCGCCAGGGATTTCAGGGAGATTAGCTATTTCTAAATCAGAAAACAACACCTCTTGGTCCCTCTCATTTAGTTCCATCTGCAAGTGACTTATCTTCTGCAGGAGCTGGTCGACCGAAGGGTCGTCAGGGGAGACCGCCAACGGCTTACTTTCGAGAGCTTCGATCCTGGCTTCCAACCCATCAACTCTTCGTGTACAATCACCAAATGATACATTAAGCTCAGCTATTTCTCTACGAGATTCGCGCAGCTCGTTTGTAACCTCCCGCATCTCTGACCTAAACAGCCTAATCTCCTCATGGAGTGAGGGTGACATCTCAGCCGCCGCATCCGCCCCTGAGACGTCAGGTGATTTATTCCCAAGCGACCGATCAATCACTGGAACTCCGGTATCACAGGTGTTGCCACACAATTCTTTACCAGAAGTAGCATTATCGGCCCTAGGGATCTTCTTTTTACAATCCGGGCACATCCAATTACTATTCATTTGTGTAGTTTCAGGTAAGAGTAGACAAGCTAGGTGATACCTATTTGAACACGGACCATAAGTACACAGAGCCCCACCCTTAGCAGCAATAAACTTTCCACAAGCCGCACACTTCGCCATAATACACACACAAGAAAAATTTTATAAATGCAGAACAAATTTATTTTAAGTTTTATATTTTATTTTGTAGTTAATATTTATGTTAACAATTTTGTCACTTTTGCGCTAAAAGTGGGTATTAGCCAAAAAGTTCTCTTTAATCGAAGCAGATTTAAACTATATTATAATACAATACATCACTAAAAACATTACACATGTACAAGAAATAATAACAGTACTATTATAAAGTTTCTAAGACGATACGATTAAGGTTACACTAACAATTAATTTATTTAACGATAGCTGATCTGTGCCGTGTACCGACTGTAACTCAACTCCTCAAATGAAGTCCTAGCAATCGTTACAGATTATCAGAGACCTGAATAAAAACTCTGACTCCGTTCTTCTTCTAAGGTTGCCAGTTGTCCCCTTGCTTGGACTGAGGAGGCAGTCGATCCGTGTAAATATCCAGCTCAAAACCAAATAGACCAGACTCCAATAAAGCTCTAGATAAAGCTAGGAAGGTGACCTTACTCCGTCAAATACTAGAATCCTATGTGATGGATATTTTAGAAGTCTATATATCTATCTGTATCCTCCTGCAACGTCTATTTGTCTTTTTCTTTAAACACAATAAACTCAAAAACTAACCAACAGATTTTTAAAGGAATTTCACCAATGAATAAAGTGGTTCATGGGGAAGGTATAATTAATGGGTTGAGGGTTTTTTGTAAATTAATTTTGCTAAAGTATGATGAGTTTTGTTGAAGATCTCAAAAATCAAGGCAATAAAAAAACAAACAGATAACAACGAATTTATTTTGTGTTTATGTTTGTTAACGCACAATTTTGAAATTACTAAACAGATTTCAATGTGGCTACCACAGGTAGATAGAAGTTCGCTTGGATTAAAATATAACACCATGTAATCATGATTCATATTTAGGATTGGGACAGTGACGGCTAGTGAAAGTAACATGAAAAAATAGTAAATTGTGTTTCATAACTATTTTTTTCATAGTTTATTTATGGGATATTGATAAACGGTTGCTGATAAACCAGTTATACGAATATAAATAAATTGGTAGTAGACACGACTGCTCTGAGCACATAATTAATAAAAAATAAAACGTTTTTACCCTATATAGTGGTACATAGGTTTTAGTTTACATGGAGACGACAGTATCGTATTAAATCCCATTTATTTCTGCGTTACAAGTAATACTTAAGATTAGGTAATACAATAATGCTTACTTAGCACTACGCGACAACATACTTAGCAAAATTATATTAACATGGATGTAAAATAAAAATTCAAAGTAGTCATGAGGACTGCCGACAGAAGTGAAAACTTAAAACTATAAACAAACAGTTGTTATTTTTGGATATACGAATTAATTGTTTGATCTTAAATTAAAACTTGTAAATCAAAAGTATTCATTCATTCATTATAAAAAAATATTATTTAAAATTATTAATTTCTTCATTCACAACTGGCCCAGCACAATAAGATATACTAATAGGGACAGATATAGTGTTATCATTAACACGTCACGTGATCATGTCGATGACGACTTAAATGAATTTACTCCCTATCCAAACCTTCCTATAGAAGTTTTCACCTCAAAAAAAAAACATACTAACTTACCGCACCTTCGTCGGTGTGAGCTCCAGAATTTAGTCCAAAGAAATGAAAATGTCTGTGCTTAAAAAATAATGCGATACATATTTTTGCACGTCATTTTATTAGAAGAAAATAACTGCAGTATAAAGCAGCGCCATCCATAGACAAAATTCTGTACTAAATCAGTAATTTTAACATAATAAATTAATAACAAATAATATGCTAAAATTGATTCTAAGGTTTTTGCGAGATAGAGTAACAAATATCTTAACATACAAAGTTTCAAATTTATAGTAGTAGTAAAATGAAATACGGAACGTCTACAATCTGTGGCAGAAACTTATAGGTCAAGTAAAGTAATAATTCTAACATGCTAACTATTTTTCATTTTTCAGAGCTGCGCGCGATGTAACGTAGGTACCACGAAGGGACTGCTAATTTATGGCATTTTAGAACACGAAAAAAATCTCGAGCACTTAATCTTATTATCTCTACTCTAATCATAAGCTTATTATCGGCGTTAAATCTAATCACAATAACTCAGATTAAGAAATTTCCAAAGTTAAGTTAACAATGATGCATGTACAATGATAAACCTAAAAATTCAGTATATCAAGCATGCGATGGCCGAGATTTTGCACGAAAATCAACACGCACATTACCTAGAAGTTATTCGACTTAAACATGAAACTTGATAAGGTGTTCTTAAGTGCAGGTTATTTAGGGTTTAAGTTGCTAAGTACTTATAATAATCACTCATTGCATTACTGGTGGTAGGGCTGTGTACGAAGTGGGAGTACTCACTTGCTATCGGGTCCGAGCGGGTTAGTACCACCATCTCGTGTGACCGGCCGAGAAAGACACCGGTGTGTTTTGGTTGTAGCACGAGATAGCCGTTAATTATTTCATTTCATATCTGTTAAATGAAATGGTGACCAGCGGACAGTACTCTCGGTATAGTCGCGTTCATGAGCAACGGTTACCATTTACCATAAGTTAAAAAAAATGTACTCCAGACCATATTTTCAGTCATGACCAATGTCAACAGCCTCTAGCCGTGTACGCAGGAGATATAAGGGCATGAGTGTGTGCGTAATCACATGTGCACTCTCTGTTCCTTTACTCTCATAGTGCGATAGAATAGCATTCTGACACGATCGGAGAGAGATCATGTGCTACACCAACGACTTTACGTGCTGTGTGAAACACCGCCAATCACCTAACTGTAAGCTGCTATTGAGAATAAAATATTGTCAGCCCGGCCCAGGATTCGAAACCGAGACGGCATGTTCCGCAGCCGCATAGATTATCACTAGACCATCGAAGCTTATAGCTGGCATTTTATATAGTTCCGTAGTCTTTCTTCCCGCCATTAGTGTTTGAAAATTGAGGAAATATTTAATCCTACTTTTATGCTACGCGCGGTGAGTGAGACTCAAATACATTCCTCATCACCTTCCTATTATCATTTCTGTTTATCCTCCGATTTTAATGTTACCTATCAACTTCTCATCACTTTTTCTAATGCTGCAGTATACGCTTAACATCAGGCCGGCTGTAAGCTTGTCTGCCACAAAGCACACAAGTTTCTGACAATTAAAACATTTATCATCTACTCTGAGTACCATCCATCTTGTTTTATTAAAACGCAAAATATTTTCAAAATAAATTACCTGGAGGTTTAAAATGTATCTCACTAAATCGTATCGATATCGCATCGTGTCATTGTGATTGGTTGAAAGATCACCGTGATTGGCCGAGGGATTATTGCGATATCACGCGTCGGTTTCTCTACCAATCACAAGCGAGACGATACGCAGACGACACGATTTAGTGAATTATATTCTGCGAGCCCTGGTCTAAAATTTCCAAGAAAATATGATAAGATTGAATGATTGAGAGTCCGGAGCGAGCTAATCTCAACAGATGGTAATATAGCGATGCTCCAGCCAACGCACCGGCTGACATTATAAATTAATAGTATGGCCTAGAAACCACTTTTATTATTAGTCGTTATTAATATATAGGTACAAGTTAGCATGCAGCTTGATTAATTTGCTTGATATACAAGGTTGAAAGAACAAATTATTTGTGAATGTGGAAAAAGAGAACTTAACTACGAGCGGGATTCGAACCTGCGTCCCTTCCAATCCGGGGAAGTGCTCTTGACCGCTAAGCAATCGCAGTGGCCGACGGCCATTCCCAATCTCCACATCACATTGGTCTCTATATGTATGTACTCAAGATTTTTTTGCTTTTAAGTAATCTTTCATTAATTACTTTTTTCAAAAGACATATTTAAATGTAATGTTTCATTTAAAATTTTTTACTTTTTCTCTTACGGTATAGAGAGAATGAAGGGTTTTACATTACATTTAAATATGTTTTTAGATAATAATTACATAATGATAACAAATCTGATGGTTCTTAAGCCAACCAAAATATCGCGTTTAGTCATAATAAAATTATTGTTTTTAAACGAAGCGCATATAGACGTTATATGTGTGACTATATGACCATGAAGGTAGTAACTACCTTATGATGTGCGTAAATTTAAAATGTAAACATACTGTACTTTTTAGTATAAATCTTAATAAGTTTTTTTTTGTTATCTGTAGCGGCATATGAGATAGCAGTCCATCTAATGGTAAGTGGTATTCGCTGCACATTCCCTCACCCCAATCCACAATACCATGCCTGGGTCCATTTAAAGATGGATAATATTATGTTCTAGCGTGAGAAGTCCATTACAGAGCTTGAATGTAGGAAATATGAATTAACTTTATCACGTTTTATACCTAAAAAGGTCGAATATTTCGTTTTTAAACTGCCTATATTTATCACTGTTCGTTTGGAATTAATCACATGTCAAAACTATCAAGAATATTGTTGTACATATTTAACCTTATAACACCTTAAACACAAATCTTTTCATTAATAATATTACGCCCATCTGTGTGTTGTTATTTAACGTGATTATAAAACATCCCACGTCTTGTCACATGATTATAATAAATATTTGGAAGAACTATTTTCTTAATCTGTTTATTTATAGATCACGTCACCATACTTGTAAGCTGGTGTGATTGATTTACTATTAATACACTTATATGGTTAGTTTGTTTACAAATTAGCTTGTACCATACCACAAAAGAAGATAAAATCGCACAAATATTGAATTTAAATAATAGTTTTTTTACTCTATAACTCAAAAACACTAAAACAACACGTTTTAACCAGTAACTACAAGTCCGACTATTGGACAGGGATCTTTTCTCACCGTCCACCGAAGTAATATAACATAGTAGACACCAAGAGACGGCACACGGCTGGTTTATTTAGTGGGTGAGGGCCCCACACTACCCTGTTCGTTACCCCGAACGATGGGGTGTGCGGATAGGTAAGTACATTTTTTCCCACCTTAACAAAAAAAAATTAAGGAGTCTCTTCTCAGAGTGTAGAAGAATTTAGCCCGTAGACCACCACATTAGCCCATTGTGGCCCGTTGAGAAAATCTCTCAGGCTTAAAGGTTTCCTTCACGAAGCAGTGTTAATTTTTTAGATCTATATTTTTTTAGCAATTCACATGTTCCGCTACTATTTAAAATATAAATTATTTGTGAATAAGGAAAAAGAAATTTTCGTTTGTCCTAAGACAAATGTGATGAGGAAATTGGGATGATCGAAAGATCAGTAGGATAGCTCAGGGGCTTAGAGCACTTCCCCGGATTGTAAAAGACGCGGGTTCGTTTCCCGCTCCTACTAAAAATCTCTTTTTCCTTATTCACAAATAATTTATACAGTGTTAATTTTTAAACAAAACCACATAACTCGAAAAAAAATCGAAACGGCTGAGGTGTGTGCTGTGGGAATAACTAGTTCTGTGGCCCTAGCTAAGTTGCATTCTATGATCGCTATCGCTATAGAAAACTATGGAAGTAACGATGGAAAGGTATGGAAATTTGACATCTCTAACGTTAATGACTTAGCGTTATAGATATCGTTACAGATATCAAATTCCTATAAGAGTTTTCTATAACGTTAGCGATCATAGAATGCAACTTGGCCAGCCCCCTTAGAATGAAAAACGAAACGTTAGACGAACTTTCATTTCACTTCATTGTGATTATTCGCCGGAATCACGCGTTGGACTGTTGATCTTCAGTTTCTTACAATGACTCGAAACGAAAGTTTCGTCGTCTAACGTTTCGTTTTTCATTCTAAGGGGGCTGGGCTATTGTTGATTGAACTCGTTACCATTGTTTTATTTTTTGTAGTACTTGATTTTTTTAAGCTGTCAGTGATGAATGTTAAGTAGGCATACTGCTAAGATTATTAAATGGATTTTTACTCAGAACATTATTTTTACTATCAATATCATAAAATATTGAGACTATTGTCATGGGATGAGTCATCAGAATTAATTTAATTCCATGGCTATAAGCGCTCTTGAGGCCCAAACTCCCTTCTCATTTTCTCCCTAATATCCTTAATTTCCCTCTGTCATCTTTCCTCTTCATCTCTCTATTATTTTTCTCTGAAGATGGCAAGCACGAACCTCTGTTGCACATAACCACATGTGGTTTAATTTTTATTACATCCTATCTGATCTTACCATATTCGCTTCTAACAACTTCAATTCACAGTGGGAGTGTTCGTTCAATAGAGCTTATTTCCCATTTCGGAAAACTCCATATTCTCAATGATTTTCTATTATAATTTGGTGTTTTATAACAGATTATTTCCTCTAGAAATTTATCTATAAAAGAGCATTTTGTTCAGCGTAAAACAAACTTACTTGTTAACGTTTTTGTTCTATATCTTTACACTCGGCATGCTCAGCAACTAAATAACAAATTATTTCCATCCATCCATCCATCAGCCTTTCGAAGTCCACTGCCGGACATAGGCCTCCCCAAACTGGGGGTATAGTGCCGTAATTGCCACGCTTGGCAGGCGGGTTGACGATCGCAGTGGATGTTGTTAACACCTACTCGAGGGAGTGCTGCTGCCCACTCCCGCTGGTATTCCTCAGTCGGCTGTTACGACTCCCATGGGCGGAGAGGGGTGGGACAATTCTAAAGCTGGCCCCACACGGCCACAAATTATTTGTGAAAATAAAAAAAGAGAGCTTCACTGCGAGCAGGATTCGAGCCTGCGCCCTGTCTAATCCAGGGAAGTGATCTGGACTGCTAAGCTATCGGAGTCACCTAAAGGTGAATTAGTGACACCCAATATCCACCCATCACAATTGTTTTAGATATCTTTAAGATCCACGCCACCTATCGGATGCATTAACATACGAGTATATATTACTCCTATCAAATTTAATTTTGCATTTAAAATTCATACTAATCGATGGCGCTATTTTTTTAATATTTTGATCTGTATTTTAGACATGCTCAGCTACTTTAAAGAACATATTACTTTAAAGAAAGTGAAAAAAGAGTGATTTATACTCAGACTAACTAAAAATATAGATGGAGCATTACGAACAATCCAGTTAAGCTATATAAAACCATGCCAACCTTGTAATAACACACGCTCACGCACACAAATATAAACAAAACCATGCCAAAACGAAATATCATAAGCTACGAGTGTTACCAGAGTATTTTAAAATTACCCCAAATGATTTGACGATTTCTTACGTACATTACGTCCATGAAAACGTCGTCAGCGGCATAATATTCCCTATATCATTTGCTGTAAACATAATTTATAATTTTATTTCCTTTATGTTAACAAAAAACTTTAAAAAAATTACCCAAATTATAGAGATTATTTCTTTCCGATAACAACACTTTCACGCACACATCTTTCAAAAAGTGGCTTCAATTTTTAGTTAACAATGCGGTGTCTTTATATTTCAGTGCCGTCTGAGGCTTTATATAAATGCGATGGTGGTTTAATGTTTTATTATTACACGAAACGGAACAAATAAATAAACACAAATAACTCTAGCCTAGCCTAGTTTGTCCGTACAATAAAATCTTGATTTCCTTGATAGACAAGTCAATGTGGCCGCTGTCTCGTATTTACGTTCTGATATCACTCAGAATATTGTTCGTACATATACAGAGATTGTCTGTGTAATGTTTATGGTAATCCATCGGCTTTCCTACAACATAAATTTACTAAAAGACGTATTGAATAGCTTTTATAGATCATTACTTGCTTCGTCTTGGGAATGTGATGTTTGTCTTCTGTGCACATTACGAGTACTTGAATATATGAGGGATTTTATTTATTTACATGTATAATGTATTAAAGTTAGTGCGCATATACATTTTGAAGATTGACGGAATATTATGGCATTCTTTATATTTTATATTGCATCGATTCTGGAATTTACTGACAGAATTTTCAATCTAAGTAAGTGTTTGACGACGATCTACTTGACAGTTAGTAGTACCTAAAGCTTTTTTTAGCAGGGGAAGTCCTTGCGGCTGCGCCCAAGTCTCTGGCGGTGGTTCGAGTTAGCGGAAAGATCCTCTTCCCGGCCCCTCACTGCGAGATAACCTCCTCACAGAAGCCAGCGACCGCAACCCAATTACTGTCGCTGCCAAGCATCGCTCTGACGACGTTCGGCAGCGAGAGGACCCCCCAATTGCCACGAGGAGTTCACGGTGCTGCTAGGCCCAAGCTGAGTATGATTCGAGCGTGTGCCGCACCGTGTCCTCGTCACAGCCGCAAAGGTGAAAGCACAGAGTAATGAATAACTCTCCTAGGATAGCTATTTATCCATACGTACCTATAGACTTAAAAAATAAACGGATTTGTATGAAATTTGGTACATAAATAAATGATTACTAGGATAGACATATAGAATATTTTTACTCGAATAAAAAGTTCTTGTGTCCTAATTTACTCTATGGAGTCCAATGGACCAAAATTAAAAATCCTCGTAGTCGGGCATAATATATTTAAGACAGCTCTTATCACTACACCATACATTTTATACATATCGGTCTCGTAATCATTAGTCGCAAAGTAAACTCACAATCTGGCATCGAATGGACGTTTCAACAAATAAGGCTCACGTTATCTAAAAGCCTAGGTTCGTTCAAATTACGGTCAAGCTTGTCTCAAATCTTAGTAATGCCACCGGTACTATAAATTCCTCTATCTAAATGACCACAGAAAGTAACATCGTGTAGAGAAGCATAATGCAGTTTAGTATTAACCTTTTTGTTGTTAAATGTACTTTTTATAGTTAATACAACCGCCGATTCGATTACCATATAAAACCTTTTCGAAAACCTATTTTTTTTAGACCTGGGAGATGGCGTGGGTCTTAAAAGGGACACGCAAGTAAAATTCTATGATAGCTTAGTGGTTGGTCTAAAGCGTTCCTTGAATTGAAAAAGATGCAGCCCCCTTAGAATGAAAAACGAAACGTTAGATGAACTTTCGTTTCACTTCATTGTGATTGGTCGCCAGAATCACGCGTCGAAATCTCGACTAATCAGGAATCACGCGTCGGACTGTTGATCAATTACAATGACTTGAAACGAATGTTCGTCTAACGTTTTTCATTCTAAGGGGGCTGGTTCGGATCCTGCTCACATATATTTCTTTTTCCACTTTCTTTTTTTAAATTTCTGAGCGTTGTCTGTCAACAAACGGTATATTTTAATACCTCATGGCAGATGATGATCAAACAGATTTTATTTAATACTACCAGGGAGACATGTAAGCATACAGCTCACCTGATGATAAACAACCAACTAGAAGATAGGGTGAATAGTAAGGATAGGATAAGGCGGTTTTAGGCCTCCCACTCACCATACGAAGCAACCTTGGGAGTACCTACAGTTTTTTCCCGATAATCTTTTGCGAGAGGGCAATACTCCCCCGTCAAGCCAGTCCATTCATGCTAGGACAAGCAAGGCTTTATCACTAGAAGTTGCCTTATAACTACGTTGCATGGACTGGGGTAATCATTAATCATCCTATTATTACCGCCGTGGTGTCAACATGTTTAAAGCTTTCTCTCTTTCTGTTATTTTTTTCATTATCTATACGCATTCTAGCTATTAATTTAATTGTAGTTAGATATTTTCAGTTTTGTGATTTTAATACTAAGTATGGATACCGTTTGGTTTTATTTTGTAAAACACTCTTCTTTAAAGAACAAATTATTTGTGAATGTGGAAAAAGAGAGCTATACTGCGAGCAGAATTCGGACCTGCGTCCCTTCCAATTCGCTAATTTATTGCAGTCAGCTAAGCAGCCACTTCTTATTTTAGATGTTTTTAAGACCCACGCCTACCTATCGGATGCATTTACATAGGTACATTTTATTTCAATAAGTATATATAGCATCACGCCTGTATTCCCCAAAGGGGTAGGCAGAGGTGTATTACACACCCACGATTCGCCAGCTATGTTTAAGTCCCACGTAATAGAGGGCGAGCCTATTGACGTCTACCGGGCACATTTCCAAACTCCCGGAGTTTCGGCTACTGAGAAATTTTCTTTTTAGAAAAAAGCTCAATAACATTGCACGACCCGGGTATCGAACCCGAGATCTAAAGATTAGCAGTCGCATACACTACCGCTGCACCACCGAGGCAGTTAAATTCCAATTCAAGTTCCAGTAAGTAAATTTAATTTTGCAATTAAAATTCATATTTATCGATGGCAAATTATTTGTGTAAGTGCAAAATTTCACAAATAATTTATTCTTTAAGCTAGTTGAGCATGTCAATTGCTAAAATATAGATCAACCTACAAATACCCTTGTGTTCCTCAGGCTATGTAAGTATATTTTATTACTAAAACTATTATCTATACATGCCAAGTAATTAAATAGGTGTATATGCTTTCCACTTATTAATACGAGCGTTGTGTATGTGTTGTGTTGAATTTAAGATAGTATAAATCCATTCCACAAACATTAAGGTTAGTAACATTTTAATCAATGGTTTCTCCTCGATATTTATATACATTAATACATTTAATCACGCGATATATCGATAAAAATACATCACAACATAATGTTAATCATATATAAAATATTTATAAAAATTTATTCTCAGATTATCTTAAAACACGAGTTTTAAATCCATAAATAAAACAAGACATATATTTTATAATAAGGAAAACTAATAATTTTACGTTTAGATAGCTATAAATAAGTACTATTGGACATTGTAATTGTTAACATGGATATAAGAAAGAGTAGTCAGTAACAGCCTTTCTTTTTTTTAAGGCGGAAAAAAATGTACCTAACCGCACACCCCATCGTTCAGGGTAACGAACAGGGTAGTGCGGGGCCCTCACCCACTAAATAAAACCGCCACGTGCCATCTCTATAGCCTAGCTGTAGGGTACATGTTGTGATGGACTAAGAATACAAGTCTCATTGTCACCATTGATTTATTAAATCATAAATGCACAGTTTCGAACAAAAGAAACGTCTAAAACTGTCACCAGTTGTGTCATAAGTAGTTATAGTTATGATACTAATGCATTCTTTCCAAATTCAACCTTACACATATGGTTTAAAGTTGTATTTACAAAGCATTATGCACAAAGTAATAAAATTTTGCGACCGAAATTTGCAGGCAGGACAAGGACGGAGTGGAGACGAATATTTTTTTATAATTTTCATGTATGAACATTTACTTAGTTTATTAAATTTGTTTAATTTATAAATATGTTCCAAACTCATATTTATACTTTTATGTGATCGTATTAATATGATTTTAGGTAGAATATTTATTTATATATAAATAAAATAAAACTCGTAAATATAAATTTTAGCTTTTATTCCCAATATAGTAATATAGTAATTCTAATATTATTAGTAGTACCCAGATTTATTCTAGTCTAGATCAATGGCGTCATAATAAACATTGACAATACAATAGTAAGTAAATCAATTTCCTTGAAATTAATCAAGCTTATTGTAGAGTTGTCTTTTTGAAATAGATTTCAGCTTTTCTGTTGATTTTTTTTGTGATATAATGTAAACTAATAGAAGATAAATCTATAAATTGTTTTATAATAGCTTTTATAAGAATAATTTTATGATTAAAAAGAGCAGGTTGTTGAAAGGAAATATAAATTTAATGTAAATTTTAAAACTAAGGAACACAAATAGGCCTTTGTTGTGTTTTTTGACCACATATGCGCTGTTCTCATCTTATTATCTCCTCGGTTTTATTACATACAGTATATGCATCTTCACTAGCGTAACATAGACCAACAAAAACTTTTAAATCTATAAGTATGTGAAACCATAATTTATACATAATACAACATTTCAACATTCATTATTGAAGCATATAAGACATAAATTCAACAATTTAACTGATCATCTTATAAAATACTAGTGACGCCTTTCGAATTCGCTCGCCATTTAATTAAAAAAAAGGATACATATTTATAAATAATTTAGAGCTTTATCATCTGATTGGCTCCCTAGGAAAACTAAAATAAAAATCATCATATAAATAACAATGTTATTGTTATTAAAACTTTGTAAATAAAACAATGTCAACTAATTACTTAATATAAAAAAAAATACATTCAACAAGGTGACTCCATTCATTTTTAGAACCGAGAACGTCGTATTATGCGATCAAAGTGAGCAAAATGCGTTGAAGTATGAGTATAGCTCGAGACTGCCTTTGTTTTAATACATACTCTATTTGACCGGTTCATACAGGGCCATCGTCGATAATTTGAAACAAAATATATTGAAAAATTAAAAAATTCGACTCTTAAGCAACATAATATGTATAAAATAGAAATACTGTCTATTAATACTTACCGAAAATATGAAACGCCATCCTTTTTTTGTACTTTTAATTAACTATTTCGGCATTTATTAATCGAACAATTAGACATTTTGACACGCTTCGCGCGTCGAAATAATACTAAACGAAAGGAGTGCAGGAAAGCGTAATCTGCACTCCTTTAAAGTGGACACTTTTCGTGCCTGATTGTGTATGTTCTCTTTTTTATATATCAATGGTCACCACCCTATTCTTTCCCTCGGGTGTCATTACAGACGACTAAGGGTAGTAAGCAATTATCACCCATTGCATTACTGGTAGGGTTGAGTACCACTTTTTTCCCGCCTTAACAAAAAAAGCCTTTGTATTAAAGCGTCGTAGTGACATATTTTCATTCTCAAATCCACGCGGACGAAATTGCGTTAGAATCTAGCATGTTTTAATGAACTGTGTTATTTACTTATCTTCACTCCATCTCCTTTGCGGGGTAGGCAGAGAGAGCAGAGTGCCAAGAGGCTCTATTCTTACATACATCTCTCGTTTTGTTTTAATGAAAGCAATTCTTTTATCAAGTTCAACGAAATTTAGTATAATATATTCTGTAGTCATTACTTATCAGATGTGTACTGGTGCAGGTTTATTACAAGTGCCATCTGTATATTCTTGTTAGCAACATGGCGATGACTATCCGAGATGGTCGGACAATCTTAAAGAGCATCATAAAGCGTATGCTTGTTGGAAATAAGAATATTATATTATACTAGCTCACCCGGCGAACTTCGTACCGCCATTTTTTTTTTTCGTGAATATTTTGCAAAGAAAATTATTAAAGTACTAATATCACTATTAAAAAATAGGGGTTGGTAGTAGAAGGATGAAAATTTAGGGTTGTGTGTATTTTTAATGCCGAATCATAAAAAATGAAAATAAAAATTTTGTCCAACAAATAAAAAAATAAAAATTAGGGTGGACCACCCTTATCACTTAGGGGTATGAAAAATAGTTTAGGTTCTCAGACCTACTGAATATACACACAAAATTTCATACGTATCGGGCAAGCTGTTTCGGAGGAGAATGGTGACAAACACTGTGACACGAGAATTTTATATCATCCATCCATCAGCCTTTCGACGTCCACTGCTGGACATAGGCCTTCCCAAGAGAACGCCACAATGAGCGGTCCTGTGCTGTTTCGCTTATATATGGGGGATAGTGCCGCAATCGCCACGCTTGACAGGCGGGTTGGCGATCACAGTGGATGTTGCTAATTAATTTTATATATCGGAAAAGATTCTCTTGTTCTCTTGGGGAGGCCTATGTCAAGCAGTGGACGTTGAAAGGCTGATGGATGGATGGATATTAGAAGATAAATCTTATACCTACTAAAAATATACAGGTTTGCAGTGCCTTGGCATCTAAATTACTAATAAGGACGAGTGTAGATATTTTTTATATTTACTAAGGAGGCAGTGACTTTCATCTCGTATAGAATTGCGAAGAAATTATGAGATTGACAGTGTGACAAAATATGCGAGATTGTTTTTTATTTCATATGGTGACAGATGAGCTACGGCCCACCGTGATGGTAAATGGTAACCGTCGCTCATGGACTCAACTACACCCGGAGTATTGTCAAGCCGCTGGCCACCATTTCATTTCACAGATATAAAATCTATACTAATAAATGGAGAGCCGGTTTTTTGTTCGGTTATACTGCGAAAACTGCGGAACCGATTGGAATAATACTTATACCATGAGATGAGCGTGTTTCGGAGAAGGTTTTAGTATGTGATATGTTGGTAATTACTTATATGGAACCTGTATTTTTGATGTGAAACATCTAATGCGGAGGGAGGGTAAAACCGGCTGTTATCGTGGCAACGCGTATACCTAATAATAGGAATCCTATCCGAAATTTATTATTCATGGACAATACTATAACGCGAGCGAAGCCACGGGGAATATACTAGTGAAAGAATAAACGGCTATCCCCTGCTACAACCAAAACACATCGATGGTGCTTCATGGCACACACAGGCGATGGTGGTACCAACCCGCTTGGGCCCGACAGCAAGTGAGTACTCCCACTTGTTACCCAGCCCTACCATCAGTAATGCAATGGATGATAAGTGCTTACTTCCCTTAGTCGCTTCGTACGACAACAGTGGTAAAGAATGGGGTGGCTTGTATTCTTAGTCCATCGCCACACGAATCTCAGATCATAGGATTTCTGTTATACTGACCATTGGCAGTTTATATTTAAATGCAAAAGAATATGTAATGTGAAGTAGAAAGAGTATGGTTTTATAATGTACTAGCCTTTGCCCGCAGCTCCGCCACAGCCAAAAGCTAGTTTTTGGGTCATATATCAGCTTCCCGGTATAGTGGCGGGATAAAATGTATACCAGTTTTTAAGTCTAATCGAGAGCTATCAAATAAAAGTAAGCATCAAAATCCGATCAGTAGTTTTTGCGTGATGCGCGAACAAACAAACAGACAAAAATTCAAAAAATATTGTTTTGTGTTTAGACACGCCTATATAGCCTACTAGCTGACCAGGCAAACGTTGTTTTGCCATATAAATTATTATTTCTAGGTAATTTCTAGTGTAGACAAAAATAACTGACTCATTGTAAGTGTGTAAGGATGTGGTATATGCGTGAAATAGGCATGGAGCGCTGTGAACGATGAGAGAATATAAAAATAACAAGCGCCAAACATTATTATTTTTAAGTTATTGTAGGTTATTTCTTAAAATTACATATCACTAATTAATTACGACAGTAACACTAACAAACAATATCAGTCTCTTAATGCTATAGCGTGAACAATAATTTTTGTTAGCCCATCTTTAGCTAACATAGCGGTCGCCCGCGGCTCCGCCCGCGTCGATGTTGGTTACCGCTGCAAAAAGCCATCCCATGAAAGACACGGTCAGCAAAATGATTCCCAGGTCAATTCACAGACACCGACACTAACATCGACGACGCAGTAATTATCCGCAGCATAGATTGTCTTTATGAGGATGTTAAAGTTGTTAATGATGAAAATATTTAAATGTAATTAATATAAGTTTTCACTTCTGCCGGCAATCCCGGAGTGAAACCCGTTGTTTTAGGATAGATAACTAAAGCGTTTATTGTAGAGCTTCTCTATAAACAACATTTGACGTTAAATTATTTTCAGGTAACAAAATATACTGATGGTCGGGAGCCCCGACCCGTGATAGGGCAACGTAAAGTTGCCCATGCGTAAAACATTCTTTTCGTAAATCAATTCCTACTAATTTGAATGTTTGGCCCTCGGATTTGTTTATTGTTAGTGCAAAAGAAATTTTTACTGGAAATTGGAGCCTTTTGAAGGGTATAGGCAAATCAGTAGGAATCATGGGTATTTTCTAAGTTTTGTTTAAAACTTCGTATATACGCGTTATGATTATTCAGAGCGGTCTGTAAATCGCGAATTAAATCCATTTTTAAGGTTGGTGCGATGCTTGATCGCAACGATAACTGGTCTGCTCTCATACGAAACACTTGAGCAGAAATACCTGCTGTTGTTTTGTTTGAGAGAGTGGTACTTCCCCGATCGCACCGGCCCATTCATGCTGAGACAAGCACAGCTCTATTACTAAAGAAAATGTTGGTTTCACAATTATTCCTTTTGCGCCGTCTCTTCGCCTGTATTCGTAGACCATTAGAACTGTGTGAAATTACTTCAGTGGTATCATAATTATTGCTAAACGTTTAATTTCTCTATGTATATTCTATAAAAATTGATAGCGTGGGTCCCACGCTACCTACCCTGTTCACTGCCTCGAAAGATAGTGTGTGCGGTTGGGTACAATTATTAACGCCTCAACAAAAAAGGGGTATTTTATCATCTAATTTATATGCAGTGCATATCGTTCAACCGGTCGCTATGAAGATTGTTTTGCATAGATATTTGGACGTGACAAATATTTTGCGAAATATATTTTACTTTGCTATAAATACGAGACAGCAATATGTGCGTGGTTCTGTTAGTAATATTTGTCTTTGAACATCTGAGTACCGCTAGTAAATAATATATTTTAAAGCCGCTCTAATTCAAACAATTGATAACATGTGGCATGTGGCACCAATTCATTTAAAAATTCGTTACGAAAATAACTCAAAATAGATTTGTTCAATAGTAAAGAAAAAGCGCGGGGTCACAGGTGCAAGGGTCGCACACATCGCAGGTAGTCCCTAATACCACCCTTTAGATGACAGGGGTGTGAAATATACGATTACAATTTATCTTATTTAATTATTCGGCCTCCATTTGTGAAATTTTAAATTACGATATTTTCAAAACATTTCAGGTAGTTAATTATGGCTTGCGTGATTTGCCCACGATTATGCCTTTAACAATGACATGTTTATGGCTTACGATATGTAAGTTTGAAATTAGACACACCTGACTAGATTCCACCCGTGACTTCGTATGAAAATACCCGCTGATAAATATAATCTCTGGTATACGTTTTATCCAGTATATTGAGAACCTGAGATATAACCTAAAAATACCACTGTCGAGGAGCCGCCGTCAATGGGTAGTCTATACTATTATAAAGCTGTAATAGAGCTATGTCTGTACATATTTTAAGAAGTAAAGAAAATTAAATACTGTATTGAACTATTTGGGCGTCTCTCAACACAAAACCTTTATTTTGAATTATTAAATATCTGTTTCTCTCTTTGTTTGTTCGAACATCAAATAAAAACTAGTAAGTGAATTATGATTATTTTTTGTTTGTGTTAATTGGACTTCAAAACTAATATATATTGTTTATCCTAAAATATAGCTTACAACCAGTATTAAGATATAGCTTAACTCCACGCGTAAACTCGCGGACTACGGCTAGTATGAAATCGCATAATAACTATGCAAATTGTTAAGTTTGTACGTATTTTGTATCTCCTGAATTTAGTTTAGTTACATAATACCAAGCCCTATGTTGTAAATAAAACTAGCTTAATACCTATTGTGAGAAGCCGAGAAAGATTATCTACATTCTAGTAAGGTATCTGTTAAATGTTTTATATGGCGTTGCCCATAAACATGAGTTGGGATGTTTTTAAAACCAATAAAAGTCTGTACTAGAATGCATGGCCGTTTCAATTTATTGCGTTGATCTAAGTGCGGCTATTAGAAAAGCTATCACGGAGCGATTTTCACCCGCGCCCGCTGCGGTGGCGGAACAACAGTTTTATTTCTAAACTCACGAGAGCTTGTTTGTGCGGTTACACAGCTGTCGCGGTTTCGATTATCGCCATCCCTGAGGCTGTGGTTGCCCGCGGCCCGCGCGATTCTACTAGTAGTAACGATGACAAGTATTCGCGTACGCCGCGGGTGCAAAACGCATCGTGAAATGTGTTTTAACTTTTTACCTATCAATCTGCATTTTACAGAAGCTGCGAACCCGCAACCGCAGCCGACGCGGGTGAAAATCGCTCCATGAGTTCTTAGCCTGAGTGTCATAAGGACAAGACCGAATATCTGTCAATGTCTCTAATGGACAGAGATACCTTATGGATTGTCACAGAGCTTCGAAGTTTGATTCCCTGCCTGGGGTTTGCAAGTCACGCACTTTTCAAGTATGAAATCTTCAGATGACGTGTATGTTTAACAGATTTTCTCGTTGAGTCTGCCAAGTAGCCAATGGAAAAAGCAATTTCCTTACCACGTTTTATAATTGTTCTTTCACAAAATCATAATAAACTTTACAATATCACAATCTTAATACCATACACATTGTACTCAGATGGAAATATCCCGCAACATTATGTGATTTAGCGTAATGGTAGTAGGTAATCTACAAAGAACAAAAATATAATCACAGCATTATTTTGGCTAGTTAACGCTTGTTTCATTGCCACACACGAAAACGTCGTGCGTATAAAAGTTTCACATTTTATATTACATTGAAAATTTATATGATCATTAGCAAGTTCTTGCATTGTTATGTGAACGAGATGTCACTAACTGTATTTAGATTTTTAAATCGATATTTTGAACGCGTATTTTTTAAATTTGGTGGTATCATAATAATATAAGCATGAGATACGCTTATATACATCAGAAACCTCTTATCAGTGTATATCTCTTATAATTAGTACTAATTTTAAAAGGAACTGGGCTCATTTGTTGCCGAACGTTCTGGAGAATGCCTCGTTTAGAGGTGAAACACGTGTCGAATTTATGTTCAGATTTTTGCGGAATATTGCAATATTGTGGTTCTGAGAGTTCTACCGTATCGCATGGTTGTGTCGCGTTGGTGAGTTTTTTGTCATTATCGTGCATGCTACTTTACTGTTACCACATTCTCCTCTATCTGTGAGAGTGCGGATTGGCAATCTTAGGTTATTCTGTCCAAAGATAACCGGAATTGACAATCCGTGGGTGAGTGGTGGGCTCCCCTCCTAAAATCCATTCTATAATAGTTAAAAGGAACAGTAAAACTATAACCCGAGACCTCATGATCAGCAGGCACTCACACTACCGCTGCATCACCGAGTCAGTTAATTCGATTAATGTCATTCAAATGCATCTAACCGTATTTGCGCACAGAAGCTTACAAATATAGCACACGCGACTAAACTTATTCGTAGAATATATCCATGTACCTATATAAGTGTGATTATCGGTGAAATATATGCGAAAGTGGAAGGATGTATTTACAGGGGGAGACCAAGACTAACCTACTTAGACCAAATCGGTCATGTATTGAAGGAAGGTGGATTCGGGAGTCTCCAAAACTGGCGAGCGTGTATGAAGAGAATTATGAATATTAAGGAAGCGAGTGATGTATGCAAGAATAGAGCCTTTTGGCACTATTCTCTCTGCCTACCCAGCAAGGGAGATGGTGTGATGATAAGTAAGTATTATCGGTCTATTTCAATGGGAATCATTGTCCATAATAATTAGAACAATTTTAAGTGTGTTCACCAAGATTTGAAGGCGCCGTTGGCAAAAACAAGGGGTCAACGACATATTACATCATCCCGCACAGAATCTACGAGTTGCTAAGGCGAAGTTTTTTTTGACAACCTTGAAAACAAACATGTGTCAGGGGTAGCACTATAAAATCTACTCGTCCGCGTGGACCTTTGATTATAAAAACATCACTACGGAAAATATATTTGCAAAAAAATTTATAACACACTAATCATCGATTTTTACTGGAATAAAAATCTTATGTCCTTTTCCAGGTTCTGAAATATATGTATGCTAAATTCCATGCTGATCGGTTAAGTAGTTACGGCGTGAAAGGGTAACAAATATACGTACTTTCTCATTTATAATGTTATTAAGGATTTATCCATGCAATAACCCAGTTTTTAGTAGCTTTAGTGTATGTGTGTGTATGGCAATACTAGGATCAAATTACATAACTAGCTTTACGAGAAGAAAGGAATTTAGAAGTATAGTGCCTCTTGTTGCGATCGTGAACCCAAGAAATATAATACAAATAAAAGTATATTTGCAACCTTCCTTATCTTCGCTGATATTCTATGGGGCAGCGGGACTGCCCCGAGAACGGTAAGTTGCTGATGACGATGTTGCACATAGAGCGAGATGGAGCGCACTCAAAAGGTTGACCGTTCTACCAAATGGGATGCATAGTCGGGAAAACAGAAGTGATACTTCCTTGGTTAAGCCAAGCAAGAGTTTTCTAGATGTAATCATCCATCAGCCTTTCAACGTCCACTGCTGGACATAGGCCTCCCCAAGAGAACGCCACAACGAGCGGTCCCGTCATGGGGGATAATGCCGTAATCGGCACGCTTGGCAGGCGGGTTGGCGATCGCAGTGGATGTTGTTAATACTCGAGGGAGTGCTGCTGCCTTTCCCCCGGCATTCCCTCAGTCGGCTCTTACGACTCCCGTGGGTAGAGAGGGGTGGGACAATTCTAAAAGCGGCCCCACATGGCCAGATGTAGACCCATTGCTTATCCCAGTATGAATGGACCAGCTCAATCGGAGAAATACAACCCTCTCACAAAAGATCAGCGTATAGCAACGGTAGTAACACCTACTGTTGTGTTTCGTATGGTGAGTGAGAGCTCTGGAGGCCCAAACCCCCCTCCCTATCCTCTCCTTATTATCCTTTGTATCCTCTCCTTAGTACCTATCCTTCCTACCCACCTCCTATCCTTTCCTTGAAGATGACGTCGCGCGAGTAATACCTCTGGTGTTGCTAGCGTCTACAGGCTACGGTAATCGCTTACCATCAGATAGGCCGTATGCTTGTCCGCAACCCATGTAGTAGTAAAAAAACTAAAGAAAAACAAGAGACAGACCAGTACGTTAATATTAGTTCCATTTCATTTGTATTGAATATAGAAAGAGTCCAAGCCCAAATAAAAAAAAAAACAACAAGGTCTAATTTTCTGAAACATTAGTTTTAATCTGAAATGTGGCAACCCTAAACTCTTTTTAAATTTGGTCACACTTTTAGTGTGTGATCGCACTGTGTGGTTTTTATTAGCGTTTTAGTATGTATATGTTACAAATTTTTATATATTTTTTCTCGCCATTTCGCTCAAAGGTTTTTTTTAGCTTAGCAAACATTGAGTCATGTCTTACATGTGCTTTAAACATAAAATTGTTTTTATGTTAAGAATATAATATAAAATGTACTGCTCTGCTCTTTTAGGAAAAAGAAGGAAATACATTATATCAACTATAAATCATTATATAAATAAATAAACTACAACTAATAGAAAACAAAAGACTTAAAGTAAAATCGTATATGTATTAATTGGATTTTGGTACAAAACTATTAATAATAAAGTTTTAGAGAAATCATCCATCATCATCATCCATTCATCAGCCTTTCAACGTCCACTGCTGGACAAAGGCCTCCTCAAGAGAACGCCACAACGAGCGGTCCCGTCATGAGGGATAATGCCGTAATCGCCACGCTTGGCAGGCGCGTTGGCGATCGCAGTGGATGTTGTTAATACTCGAGGGAGTGCTGCTGCTCACTCCCCCGGTATTTCCTTAGCCGGCTCCTACGACTCCCGTGGGTAGAGAGGGGTGGGACAATTCCAAAGATGGCCCCACACAGCCTAAAAAAAATGAAATAAAGCATTATTATTACTTTTGTTAACACAGCTGACTAAGAATATATATTTTTTATACACAAGATATAGGTATACTAAAAGAACATAGACTTATTCACACTATGCAAATTCTTTAACATAATGTGGAACAGATTGAGTTGACGAATTTACAACCTTGATCTTTTTACTAAAAGTCCAGTCTAGTACTTTAGTTTGTGCATATTAAAGCTTATTTGTAAAGTATTGTGCAGGTCATCGACAGAGTCTTATTTGAATGTGCTAATAGATCTTATTTAATGACAAGAACTCTGATAAGATTATCACTTTAGCAAAAAGTTTGGTGTCAGTCAGTCTGCAAAATGAATTTGTTTTAAAGATCGCAATGATATGATATTTTAGCAGATTTGTAATATTTATAATAGATAATAATAGAAGCCTTATATATCTAATAAATCAAATTCTCGTGTCACAATGTTTGTCGCCATTATCCTCCGAAATGGCTTGACCGATTCTTATGAAATTTTGTGTGTATATTCAGTAAGTCTGAGAATAGGATTTAAATTATTTCGTCATTCCATCCAAACAAAATTATTTTTTATATGATTCGGCCTATAAGTTAGTTAATTTCTTCTACAGTAGAAATTATAATTTACTAGCCTTTGCCCGCGGGTCCGCCGCAGCCAAAAAAATAGTTTTGTGTTTAGACACGTCTACATATATAGCCTAACAGACATTTTTTCTCAACAATCTTAAATGCTCACAGCTTAATAATAGTATAGATATGGCAAAACAATATTTGCCGGGTCAGCTAGTTTCGTTATAAGTTTTTATACTCTACGAGTATGCCAAGGAACATTACGACCTATCTGATGATAAAACCAGTTACCATTGGTATAGGTGGAGAAGAAGGATAACAAGGAGAGTAGGAGGTAATTTAGGCCTCCATAGTGCTAGCTCCACAGAGCCCCTGGTCACCATGCCAATTACAATAGTTAGAGTGCCTACCATTTTTCACGCTGATTTCCTGTGAGATGGTGGTACTACCCTGGTCGAGTCAGCGCATTCGTGCAGGCAGAAGCAATTACTAAACATTTTTTTATGAATAAATTGCGATAAATATCTATTATACTCCATAATATACTTTACTTTTTTGCGCATTGATAGCACAGTGGTAGAAGAGGTTTTGATTTCCAGACCAAGGAGGTCGAGATTTTTTTTTTCATCGAAATGATATGCAAATTATCTGAGCTCGGTGAAGGAAAACATCGTGAGGATACCTGCATTCCTCAAGATGTTGGACGCCTTGTAAATTATGACAATATCAGGTCACTTTCATTTTCAGAAGAGACTTCTGCCCAATGATGGGACAGTACATAGTTGTAAGTAAAATGGTATTTTAATGGATGTTAGTGATGTCTTGTATATTAATTTAGTTTCAGGAAATCTATCGGCGCCACTTCCTACCAATTTCTCTAGGATTAGTTATTTGCGAGTCATGATGATAATGTTTGTAACATGTACATGTAGTGGAGGCCCTAAGGCGATGCTAGTGGTGACATACCGGGCGCTGTCACATGGAGGCATAGAAATCAACTGAAACGCGACTACCGGGCACACTGGCTTGTTATTATATAATAGTGTTTGACCGATAATCGTTTTTTTTATTGCCTGTAGTGGCAGACGAGCCACGGTCCATCTGATGGTAAATGGTAACCGTCGCCCATGGACTCGACTATACCGAGAGTATTGGCAAGCCGCTGCTCACCAATTCATTTCACAGATATGAAATGAAATACAAACAGCTATCTCCTGCTACAGCCAAAACGCAACGATGTGCTTCATGGCCGGTCACACGGGAGATGGTGGTACCAACCCGCTTGGGCCCGATACCAAGTGAGTAACTCCCACTTGGTACCCAGCCCTACCACCAGTCATGCAATAGATGATAATTACTTACTTCCCTAAGTCGCCTCATATGACACCCGCGGGAAAGAATGGGGTGGTGACACTTGTATTCTTAGTCCGTCACCACACGGACTTCCTAACGCCACTTTGATATATTGCGGCACTGAGTATAGACTACGGTATTTGCATACCATTCGCTGGACAATATGCTTGATTTCAAGCTTATATATAGCTTAAAAAAATAAAAATAAACTTGATCATTGGTACCCCCGGGTAGCTAACATTTGATTACTTTAACCATGGAGTATAAAAGCAAGGAGAATTATCTTATAAGGTTTCCAACTAAAGCAATGTTTATTTACATAGTCTATATTACTTATACGTACGTATCTGCAAGGTTACTTCACATAAATACGCCATAAAAACCTTCATATATATTCCACGCATCCTTTAAAGAACACACCTAACCATAAGTTGCAGAGATAGGAAGTAGTTAGCATTACACAGAACCAGCTTACATTAGCCGTTAATATCCTATTAGTATAAGGGCAAGACCACACTAGATTGTTTAACACCAGAAGAAAAAGCATGTCGTTCAATGAATTTCGTATGAACAGTGTAACTGTAGATAGATTAACATTATATTATATATTATGTTAAATTATATACGTTTAAATTTTTAGACTAACAAACACATTTACACAATAATAGCAGCACGGGTGTTGATGAAATTCGGCACACAAACAGTTTATAACCTTGATAAAATACAGAAATGTATATTACACTAGCTGACCCGGCGAACTTCGTCACGCCATTTATTTTCTTTAATATTTTGCAATTAATTAATATAAAAATACGTGATAAAATCTATCCTATCTAAGGCACACCAGCAAAACGTACATTTCAAAAAAACGTGAAGATCGGTTTGATAGTTTCGTAGTTCATCGTGAGCAACAACGTGACACGAGAACTATATATAATAGATTTACCAACTTAAAATGTATCATAAGATGGCGCTGTTTTATAAGTATAGGTATTCATTTCTCTATTACAGTGCAACCGATATAATAGGTTAATATATGTTTAAACTATTTATATATATTCATACATATTACAAAATGAAGTCCCCCACCGCATCTATCTGTCTAAATTCTATAAAATGAAAAACTGCTGAACGACGACTGTGAAAGACTTAAAAATAATGCCGATGACTGGAAGCTTTACTGACGAGCGCTGACGAAACTAATATATGTATTACACAAAGCTGTGACAGAGCTACTCGTATGTAGTATATTTGAGAAAAAAATACAGTAATAGGTTATTTTAAATTTGTTTAGAAATCTTGATTTTGTCCCAACGAATATAATCGAGCATCATGCAAACACTACTCAACGTAACAAATTATTTGTGAAATGTGAAAAAAAAGAACACTCACACTATGAGCGGAACTAGAAACTGCGTCACTTCCAATCCGGGGAAATACAAATGTGATGTGGAGATTGGGAACGACCCTTGGTCAGTGCGATGCCTTAGCGGTAGAACACTTCCGCGAAATTTTTTACAAATATATTGTCATTTACAGTAGCTGAGCATGTCAAGTGCTAGAATACATGTCAAAAATGACTACTTAACGGATTAAAAGTACCTTTTAACATTTGATAGCTCTTAGTTAGACTTAAAACTGATATAAATAGTGTGTCTTTCCTCGCTACTATACCGGGAACATAAGGTTATAACCCTTAGCGGAGTCGCATGCAATGGACGGTAGAGTTATATAACCAGCTTATGATCCGAACCACGAGTATAAACTAGTGGTGTCTAAAAAGTAGTTGGGTCTGTAAACAGATATGAACACTCGCCAGACCGCGAGTGAGAAAAACTCACCCGACCAACATATGTCCACGTAGTCCGACAAAAACAGGCAAGACAGGTAACCCGTGTTTATACAGAGGTTTCGCGGTTGACTGTTGAATTGCTGTATTCAGTTTTAAGGTTATTTTTTAAAGCTTTATATATTGTAAAGGCCATAAAGGTTAGACTCGAGAAAATAAATAGCTACTGAATAGACTAGAGTTTAACTTAAGATTGTGTTAGAAATAATCACAGTGGACTTCGGAATAAAATAAATTATAGTTTAAAAAACTAAAATAACACGCTTTAAATAGCTAGTTGAACTAAAACGTAATAAATAATATTACAATAAATAATGATTGTAAAAGAGCGTGGGGTGCTTTTTACTATATAGGTGAACTATTTGTAACATTTGATTATGCACCTCACGCTTTTTTACAATCATTATTTATTGTAATATTATATACTACTTTTTAGTTCAACTAGCTATTTAAATCTTGTTATTTTAGATTTTTAAACTATAATATATTTTCTTCTTTTTATTCTCAAAATAGTAAAACCTACTTATGCCGTGATAATTTGCCTTTAAACTTCATCGGACGGACATGGCTAAACTATAAGGGTTCTTTATTGGCTACGGAACCCTAAAAACTGATAAACTCGATAACTCAAATTAGGTATTGCATTGTCATCGGTCCTTGATAAGTGTGCAAAGTTTCAAATCAATCCGACGTTTTCAAGTGGTTGAAAATCACGTTCAAAGATTCCGTAGCGTGTTTTTTAAAGTTATTAAAATTAACAAATCTTATTTTGCCAATTGAAAAATGGAATAATTTTATCAAATTAGTGTATTGTCATCGGTCCTCGATAACATTGAATAAAAACAAATTGATAAGTTTGAACGAAATCTGGCCGTTCAAAGTGAGTCGAAATTGCGCCCAAAGGAGTCGGTTACAAACATACGTGTGAAGCTATTTTTTTTTATTGCCTGTAGTGGCAGACGAGCCACGGTCCATCTGATGTTATATAGTAACCGTCGCTCATAGACTCGACTATACCGAGAGTATTGTCAAGCCGCTGCTCACCAATTCATTTCACAGATATGAAATGAAATATAAACGGCTATCGCCTGCTACAGCCAAAACGCAACGATGTGCTTCATAACCGGTCACACGGGAGATGGTGGTACCAACCCGCTCGGGCCCGATACCAAGTGAGTACTCCCACTTGGTACCTAGCCCTACCACCAGACATGCAATGGATGACTTACTTCCCTTAGTCGCCGCATACGACACCCGTGGGAAAGAATGGGGTGGTGACACTTGTATTCTTAGTTATAGCTGCAAAATTTTAAGAACCATAACACAAACATACTTTCGATGAGATTTAGCCTAAAAATCCCGCTACTATTAGCGGGATAAAATGTATACCAGTTTATAAGGTAATCAAGAGCTATCAATAAGTTTCATCAAAATGCGTGCAGTAGTTTTTTGCGTGAAGCCCAAACAAACACACAGACAGAAATTCTAAAAAAAAACTATCTTGTGTTCAGAGATGCTAAAATAGCCTAATAGCCTATGCTATCTACTATTAGAAAGAGGTATAAATATTCAATTTTCTCAAATATCTTAAATGTAGGTACGTCAGGATATTTACAAACCATTTTTGGTCCCGACAAATTGTCAATATTTTTCAATTCAAAAAACTACATTTTTGAAGAACCACCGAGTAAAATAAAGGATTTTTTTTCCATTACTTAACATGAAATAGACATTAATTAACTTAACATTAATTTTATATACAATTTACAATTTACTCATGCATCAAAAAATTCCTTCGCATCGCCGACAATAGGTAACGTGCCCAGAAGGCTGGCAACATTGCCACGTTTAATGTTATTTTGTTATTGATATTATGAAATAAAAATTTGCATTACTTAACATTATATATTATACTGTCATTTTTGTACTGTACACTCTAAATATTCTTTAAAAGCATACAACAATATATTAAACACATTAAACAAATAAACAATCGTAAATTGTAATTAATATTAGTAGAGAATACATCGCGAACCTTACTTTATCTTATAAGATTACGATTTAGCACATTAAGCGGTTTGTATACACCAATATACGATTACATGGTAATGTATATTCTGTGATAAAACATGGAAATTAATTTCGTATTCATTATCTGATTGTGAAATATAAGCTTAATAAACATTATTTCTTGAAGTACAGGACCATGAGTACATTGGTAAATTTAACGCAAAAATAAAATAGAATTATTAATATGTAAATCATTAAGTGTTTTGGCTTCAAATACATTTGTCAAAAACTTGTAAAACTGACGACACTTCTCTTTAGCCCTTTTTATAGACATATAACTAACGCGTTTCCTTTCGGTGAGTGAAAGCCTCATCCCCTTGTTGTTATAATTGCTTTCCACCTTCTTGCCACCTCCTATACCTTTCCATATAGTTAGTAAGCGTGAGTTATGCCTCTGGTATTGGTAGTATCTATAGGTTACAGAAATAACTTACCATCAGGCGAGGCGTATGCTTTATCGGATTCTATCAGTCATTAAAATTAATTTTAATTTCCATGAAAAACGTAATAGACTTGCATAGTTTACATGTTAAGACAGCTGGGACAGCTCAATAATATTGATGGGAGATCATACACTGTTATACGAGCCGGGATATTTTATAAACGTGTTAAAAAATCGGATATTTGCACAAAACTTGTACTGAACCGTGACCCTACTTGGCACTTTTTTATTGTTTATGGTGGCAAGCTGGTCGTGGCACCGGTATGATAAGTGGTAACCGTCGCTCATGAACTCAACTATACTAATAGTACTAAGCGTCTGCTCATCATTTCATTTCACTGGGAAATGAAAGAATTAAGGGCTATTTCCCGCGACAACTAAAATACCCACCATCTCCCGTGTAACCGGCCATAAAGCACATCGTTGCGTTTTGGCTGTAGCAGGAGATAACCGTTTATTCTTTAATTTGACACTACTGACAATACTCTCGGTATAGTTGAGTCCATGAGCGACGGTTACCATTTACCATCAGATGGGCCGTGTATCGCCACTACATGCAAAAAAAAAAAAATTAAAAAAATACACTGCGGTGCTTCTTGGCCGGCCACATGTGACCCTGGTAACAAATCGCTCGGACGTGACAATAAGTGAGTACTCCCAATTAGTACCCAGCTCTACCACCAGTACCGCAATGGATGATAATTGCTTACTTCCCTCAGTCGCCTCGTTCGACACTTTTGGGTAAGAATGAGGTAGTGACACTTGTATTCTTATTTCGTCACTATAATAAAAATTTGCATAAATAATGCCTAGTAATAACTTTTGTTCTTATCAAATTGATTTCTTAATCGTGAATTAATTATTACAACTCAAATGGACAGTTCTCACCATCAAAAATGTTCGCAATTAAAGCAATTTTCTTAATCGATTCTGATCAAAAACGAGAAATGGCCGGCGATCGTTGTCATCGGTCAATCCAATTAATACATAACTATTGCCCGCCATCTTCACGGTGCGTTCGAAATTCAAATTACAAAAATCGAACCGAAAAAACGTCGCTTTAACGGACTTTTTTTTTTATTTAAAAAAAGCTCAAGGTGTTTACTCGTAGACACAGTCCACCTGCTTATAGTCTATTGTATAGTTACTTACAAATTTATCGTAACAGGTGTATTTAAAAACAGAAATTCGTTAGAAAGTTTAGTTATTGACCCCAATTTAAAAATGTAAAACAACATCATCTCGTTCATTGACACAAGTTACAGGTCTTTGTTCGTTAAATGTAAAAATCGTCAGGTTAACGTTATATGGTCACAGAATTTGGGTTGCTTTTAGGATTTAGGAGCTTTATATGTGAGGGTTTCAGAATTGAGTCAATATACTGGTTGAAATTGTTCTTTTTTTATACTACATGGGTAACGAACAAGCATACGGTCCCACCTGATGGTAAGCAGTTACCTACGCCTATAGACGCTAGCAACACCAGTAGCATCACTCACGTGTCGCTATCTCCAAGGATAGGGATAGGAGGTGGATAGGAATAATACTAAGGAGAGGATAATAAGTAGAGGGTAGGGAGGTGGTTTGGACCTCCGGCGCTCTCACTCACCAAACAAAACACAACGGTAAAATTAACTACCGTTGTTACACGCTGATCTTATGTGAGAGGGTGGTACTTCCCCGATCGACCCAGACCATTCATGCTGCGATAAGCAAGGCTCTACAACTAGCAGTGTGCTTGTTTGACACCCACGCAGTAAAAAAATAATTAATAAATCCCACTAATAAATAGAGTAATAATGTTTAATCCCGAATTTTCCACCCTCAAAATCTACGGCTCTAGGTTCAAGTTAACTCGGTTTGCCAATAAATCCATCATTAAAACTTCGGGCTCGCCTGGCGATCGAACTTGGTGACTCAGGCGTCCTCATTTAGAGCTGCCAGCCGCTGTTTTAGAGCTTTCTACTTTATAAACATAAGTATACTTTTTGAACTATATTTTAGCACTTGACATGCTCAGCTACTCTTAAAGTACAAATTATAATTTGTGAATAAGGAAAAAGAGTAATTTAGTACGAGCGGGAAACAAACCTGCGTTCCTTCCTTTCCGGGGAAGAGCTCTAATCCACTGAGCTATCGCACTATTTCTAGAAATACCGAATTTCCTCATCACATTTGTCTTAACGACCAATGCCATCTATCGGCAATGCATTTACATGCATTCATCCAATGTAGTAAGTTTAATTTTGCAATTAAAATTCATACTATTTGATGGCGTGATTTTTTAAACATTTTGATCTATATTTTAGCACTTGACATGCTCAGCTACTCTTAAAGTACAAATTATAATTTGTGAATAAGGAAAAAGAATATTTTAGTACGAGCGGGAATTCGGTAGTTCTAGAAATAGTACGATAGCTCAGTGGATTAGAGAACTTCCCCGGAAAGGAAGGAACGCAGTTTCGATTCCCACTCGTACTAAAATACTCTTTTTCCTTATTCACAAATTATAATTTGTACTTCATAAGTATACTGCTTATGCAAAAGACTTGAATACTCGGTAGTGAAAACCGCTAATTTAATTTACGTTTTATATATCTTAAATCATTTCTTAGTAACCCTAAATACTCCACCGATCTCACTTGTTTAGTAAATCTCAACCCATTTTATAGTTATTGCAAAAAGTAATCCCTAACACTATATTAAATGCAATATGCTTTCATCTCCATGCATTTTATACGTTGAAGTAATGGATTTTGGCGTAAAATAAATTAACACGATGCACTGACTTGTATTATTCTGAACTGGCCACATTTGAAACGGCTTATTTTATGATCTATGTTTAACATACGACAATTCGCATTGCAAATGGCTGACCAGTCCAGCAGTAAAAAAGCGTTTATTTTTGATACAATTATATTTATTTTATAAAAATCATATTATCATTATGTTTGTTGATTAATTGATTTAACATGTCGAGTTTAAGAAGTGTGTTTTGTAAATTGTGTTATATTTATAATTAGTTCTATGAATAGCCGTTTTACAGCGCTAAAGTGGCGCCAATTTAAATATTGGTCGCCTGTCCTTAGTAGAGATCAGTGAGACAACCTATTAAACTTTAATAGTAGACGTTTGGAGCCTCGTGGAGCATGATACTATTAAAAACTTTGACACTACGCGTTATCGTGTAATAAAATGTTTTATCGTAAATACTCAGATTATTGTGACATAAGCATTCTTTGACCACTTTAAACATGAGCTCGTAATAATATTGTCATCATTCGTTTAACGACATCACGGTTATTACACAAATAATGATTGTAGTATATATTATAGTGAGAGATAATCAGACACAGATTTTAAATTAGATCCCCACATTTCTTAAGTCAAAGATTATGATACCCTTTGCTTTAAGAAATGGTGAAAGTTGAAAAGTTTTTACTGCTGACGTTGGCAGATAAGCAGGTGGGCACCTGATGGCAAGTAATAGCCGCTTGTCGATTTTCACAACACTAGAATCCGTTACGTAATCTATAAAGACATGTCATGGGAAACCGGGGTCCGTGTGGTGACGGACTAAGACTACAACTGTCACCACCCCATTCTTTCCCACGGGTATCGTATGAAGTGACTAAGGGAAGTAAGCAATTATCATCCATAGCATTACTGGTGGTAAGGCTGGGTACCAAGTGAGAGTATGCACTTGCTATCGAGCCCGAGCGGGTTGGTACCAACATCTCCCTTGTGACCGGCCATGAGGCACATCGGTGTGTTTTGGTTGTAGCAGGTGATACTTAAATCTTTCATTTCTATCTGTGAAATGAAATGGTGAGCTGCGGCTTGACAATACTCTTGGTATAGTTGAGTCCATGAGCGACGACGGTTAGCATTTACCATCAGGTGGGCCGTGGCTCGTCTGCCGCCAATGGCAATAAAAAAAACACCGTATAAAAAGCGTATTTCCTCAGGGCTTATGGCTTGATAAATTTATGAAGCTAAAGATCGTGGCTATCACAATATACTCGCCTCATGGCGTAGTCGGTAGTGTAACCGACTTCGTCCCATTCAGGACAATTATTTGTGTGATGAACACAGATATTTGTACTGCGTCTGGGTGTTTTCTATCTATTATATGTATTTATTTACAAAAAAAAGTAATAAATGTATTATATCTGTAATCTGTGGTACCCATAGCACAAGCGAGAAGCTTAGTTTGGGACCAGGGTTAAAAAAAAAAAATCTTTTAGAGACATTATGACACAGTACCCTTATGGATCAAAATTCGGTTTCTGTCCCATTATTGGGCACGGAACGCCTCCCAGAGCCAAGCGTCGTGACTAAAAAAATTAAAGCGTCTGTTTGTAATGCCCTTTTACTAAATACATATGAAAGCATATACACAAAGATATATCACTGCATAAACGATATTAATAACAAAAACTATTCTTAAAATGTTTGTCTCTCTGGTCCGGCTGAAATCTCTGAAACGACAGCACCGATTTGGACGGTATTTTTATTGATAGCTGTTGTTAAAAGGAGTAACTTACTTTTGTTTAGGAATAAGACATAGCAGCTATTATAATATAAAGAAGCACCGCTAAGTGCTGTTTACTTTAAAGCACACCAACCACGTAACTATAATATATATTAATATAAATCATAGCAAGGCATTTTACGATATATTTTCTATACAAATTTTTGAATGA
This sequence comes from Leucoma salicis, assembly GCA_948253155.1. NCBI lineage: Eukaryota > Metazoa > Arthropoda > Insecta > Lepidoptera > Erebidae > Leucoma > Leucoma salicis. The sequence goes on from OX411818.1 coordinate 20,011,899, forward strand.
CCGCACATGAAGCTATAATTTATATTATAGTATGATATATCTATACTAATAAATGGAGAGCTGTTTATTTGTTCGCTTATACTGCGAAAACTACTGAACTGATCGGTATAATACTTTGCCATAAGATTCAACGTGTTTCGGAGAAGGTTTTAGTATATTATATGTTGGTGATTACTAGTCCGGTACCTATATTTTTGATGTGAAACATCTAATGAGGAGGGAGGGTAAAACCGGCTGTTAGCGTGGCGACGCTTATACCTAATAATAGGAATCCCATCTGAAATTGATTTTTCACCGACAATACTATGACGCGAGCGAAGCCGTGGGGAATGTACTAGATATATATTATAGCTACGTCCATGACTAGCTAATTAATATATATTATAGCTACTAGGTTGGTGTGCTTTAAAGTAAACAGCACTTAGTGGAGCTTAAAGAAGTAAAATATGAGTATAGCCTAGTTAGTAGTATCATCACATTATCTTCAAAATTATACTTCACTGCATGAGAACAATTCGTTTTAACATATTTTATTATGAACGGGTCTAACATTAATCAGTATTTATGGCGCACATTAAATAACTTTATGCCTATTGATTAACATATTTCGTTTTCATAGATAAATCCGATATTTTTTATCGAGTCATAAGCAGAAGCGATCTGAGTGTAACCGCACATCTATTTAGCACACACATTGGAGTTTTTGGCGGGACGTCGTTGAAATCCTGTCACATACTCCATTAAATCTATTAATTTACTGAAAATTACAGAAATATATAAGTTTAATGAAGTATTCCATTAGATAGTATACATGGTGATTCTGAAGAGATCCGCTCCAGAAACAACAATGTACACACATTCTTACGAACACGCGCGAACTTTTTTTTCCTGCAAGTACAATAAAAGGCTTTAATTAATAAAAAAAACTTACTGCTGCAGTTTCTCTAGTGCCACGATTTGTCCTTTAAAACACTTTTCTCACGGTAACAAAGAATAAAAAAGGCGGTGGATTGTCTGTGTCCCGATGTCAAAGCCAAGTGCGGTGGTGGTGATTACTACCCCTCAGGTTTCAGGCAGTTTGATTGTCTGCCGCCTTTGAGAATAATAGAAATAAAGCACTTGCCTATAGTACCATGTGCCCCCTGATTGCGGAAAACTAGTGGTGGAGCCTTACTTATCCCAGCACGAAGGGGCATTCTCGATCGGGGAAGTACCACCTTCTCACAAAAGATCAGCGTGAAAAAAGAGCAGGTACTCCTACCGTTGTTTCGTATGATGAGTGAGAGCGCCGGAGGCTCAAACCTTCTCCGTATCCTCTCCTTATTATCCTTCCTGTCCCTGTCCTAAGAGATGGCTACGCGCGGGTGATGACTCTGGTGTTGCTAACGTCTATAGACTACGGTAACCGCTTACCGTCAGATGGGCTGATGCTTGTTTGCTACCCATGTAGATAATATAATAAAGGCTTGTATCCATCAGAAGTACATTATATATTCTGAAAAGATGCATCTTAAATCTGAAATAAATATTCATCAGAAGATCGTCATTGTTCCCCTGCTGCCAATAGGTATATAAGCTATACTGCATTTTATCTGCTTTCCATGAAAGAAAATTAAAACTTAGATACTGCAATGGTTTCAACTACTGCACTAGCTGGGTTTAAGAAGTCTATTAATACTGGTGGTAGTGTTAGGTACTAAGTGGTAGAACTCATTATCTAGCTCGAGCTATCTTCCGTTAAACACCTCTTTGTGTTTTATTAGCTGAAGATAGCCACCAGCCAAGTGAAATGAAATGATGACTTGGCAGTGTTCTTAGTATTGCTTAATCCATGAGCGACGGTTACCACATACCGTCAGATGTGGCCCGTCTACAACCATACGTTATAAAAACAGTCATAAATCTTGGACGTGCGACTTGTTTCATACTTGTATTTTGCCATATTGACGAGCAGTGTCACCAGAAGGCGTAACTAGAGATTTGTTTTTAGATAATGGGGATCCACGGTCAAAGCTGATCGCAGATGGGCGCTATCGGCGAGATGGCCACTGTCAAATTACAGTGGTCTTGTTTGTTTAATCTGAGCGGTCAGTAATATTGTTAATATGTATAGTACCTACCTGGAAGGTAAAGAATTGAAAGACACTATGCTGTGTAGCCACAATTTTTTTTATGTTTGATCTTTGGGAAATAAATGTACATCGGGCTTATTACATTTTGGATACAGCACACAAATACATCTGATGAGAAAATTAAAATTTACCAAATTACATGTTACAAATTGTATGAAAATTACAGTTTTCAATTGCCATGTCGATAATACGTCATCTGCCTTGAAATGATGGCAGTAAAGATAATCATTTAAGTGACATTATTAAATTGTATCTGTTCTTTTGCTATGAAAAAAGAACATTTCACTAGTAAGTAGATTAAAAAAATTTGGAAAATCCAAAAGTGCACAGCTCATAATTTAATTTTTCATTGAATAAGTAACTAATAATGTATTGGTCTTACTAAGTTGTTTTCAATAAATCACATAGACAGCGCTAATTTCAAAAAGTACTAATGTGGTTCTCATGTCTTATATAGATGGCGCTAATTTTAAGAAGTAGTATAATATTGGTTCTATAGAAGAATATAGAAGAAGAAAGTAAAGGCGATGGATTCCGTAAACGTAGTTTTATTTCAAAATCTATAGAAGAAGTTCTCACTAAATAAGGCAGATAGCGCTGGTTTTAGTGTATAATCGAAACGACCATACATATTCAAACTATTTTTTTTGTTTATTTATTAACAATTAAACCACATCGAATCAGACCGTGAAAAGTGACAGGGTTCTATTTCTAATTGTACTGAAGCGTAAGAGAAAAGAAAAGACTCGATTAGTAAAATATTTCAGTCGGTATCGTGTGAACAAACATACAGTATCCGCACATACAGACACACGGACGTCCAAGACAGAATTTTTTTAAACAGTATTTTAGATAACAAAAACTGCATCAAACATATCATGAGTGTTAAAAATAGTATTTTTTCTTGATAATAATATGTGTGTATATATTATTTTACAAGTGCAATATATGATAAATAGAGACATTTTAAGTTTGAAAAATCCGTGGTACCCACCTCAAAGCTTCGCTTATGAGGCGTGCAAAATATCACGTTACAAATATTTTTCAAGTTTGAAGTTCGATAAGTTGGAACATAAAAGTATTTTCATTGGTTCGGTCTGAGTTCGTGAGACCAAAATATACATACCCATCTCAACAGTATATAACTTGAGCGTCTTGAATGAACTACTCTGGAAACTAATAATATTTTCAAAGCAGTTGTTTATTGTAATATGTTTTGTACATACTTAATTACTTTACTGCGATGATGGCGCCAGTTCTGTGCGAGTGTCTAACCTTGGTTATGTTATTTTCTAATTTTAATCACATGACATCATAAGGAGGATGCAACGTCAGGTCCTCAGCTGTGTTGTTATTTTCTATACTAGATTTGTTTTTTTTTTAAAGACAACAGCATTTTTTTTTTTGTTAAGGCGGAAAGACTACAGCCTGTACTGAAATCCTTGCATCGCGTGGGACTTTACTAACATACAATTTCAAGGACACAAAGTACACCCAGACTCAGAAAAACCATTTCTGGATCACACAAAGTGAAACACTTACCCGGATTGGAAGGGACGCGGGTTCGATTCCCGCTCGTACTAAAAATATCTTTTTCTTCATTCACAAATAAATTTGTACTTTAAATGTAGCTGAGCATGTCAAATGCTAAAAAATATAGATCAAAAACACACAAAGTGTTATCCTGTGTGGGAATCGAACCCACAACACTTGGGCGGGAGGCTGGTATCTAAACCACTCCGCTATCTGTGCAGTCAGGGTAGGTAGGTACAGCTTAGGAATGTACAACTTGTACTTACCATCAAACAGGATGGAGGCTAGTGGTTTATTTTGTAGTTAGATTATATATTTCTTGCTGCAGTTTGTGAACGCCCACTCTGACAATATGCGAGTGTAAAATTTCATGTGCACGTGTTAAACGCGTGAAAGTAATATACAGGATGAATTCGTTAATTACTAGTTTTTTTTTAAATGTGTCATGATTTTAGTAATTTAAAAATAAAATAGCTAAATGCCATTTTATTATTTATTATTAGTTACTTTGAATATAAAATGGTAACATTATTAACGGCTGTCTCCTGGCGTAATCCGTGCAGATAAGCGGTGGAGAATTGTAAAAGTTTAAAGCCAAAAAACCACAGAAAATGGCCAAACAGAGTGAGGGCAGTCGGTCTTGACCATAGATTTAGCATATAGATAGATTGGCTATAGAGTAATTATGACGAGACCAAAACTGACACATACCAGTGTGCATGTCATGTGCATGTGTGCACTTCAAATAGTGCTGGGACGTTCACTAAACGCGACTATCGACACATATTGTGTTGTTTTAGTGTAGGTGTAAAGTGAATTCAAATAAATTTTATATTCGAGGGAATAGAATTAAAACATGTTTTTTTTAATTAAATTGTTTCATAGAACTCTCCACCAGCCTCTATACAAGTTTCATGCGTCTGAACCAATATTCAAAACATTTTTTCCAGTCCGCCGCAGGCACCTCTTCCACGGCCTTCTTGAACACAGCTAGCGCGTCTTCCGGCGATAAAAAAACTGTATCCCTTTCAGGTGATATTTTATTTTAGGGAATAAAAAGAAGTCACGCGGTGCCAAATCAGGACTGTTAGGAGCGTGATCCAAGACTGACCGGTGTGGTGTCCTCCTGAACACTCGTCACTCGTTTTGAGTGCTGAGTGCGCGGGCGCGTTGTCATGGTGAAGCAGTATCCCGCGGAGCCCGGTGTTCGGTCGCTTGTTGCTCATTGCAGACAAAACTTCTGGCAGGCATTTTGTGGTGTACCATTAGGTGTTGATGCTACTTTGCTCTCGTAATGGAATTGAAACCAGATATCCAGTCAAAGTGAAGAAACTAGCGATCAAAATTTTCCCTGCGCTTCTCGATCGCTTCACTTTCGTAGGCGTTGGTTCGTTTTGAAACAGCCAAACTGCCGACTGACGCTTTGTTTCTGGATCGTGTTGAAAAATCCAGGATTCGTCCGCTGTCACAGTGTCGTAAACGCGCCGAGACGAGCCTGCTTCAAATTTGTGAATCATATCACGGCACCACTCCACACGGGCCTGCTTTTTTTTTTAGCCGATTTTATCGCTTTAGCTTCAGACCGCTATTTTTGTGCACTTACATTTTTCAGTTCCTTTTTATTCATATCTAGGCGTCTTCTAAGATCATCAATAGTTTTTTTTTCATTTTCTTCATCCTCGGGGCATTTTCAAAATCACAAATGCTTGTTATAGAACTACTTGGTACTGGGGATATATCTCTGTAGACATATGAGGACACTTTGCATATTGGCTTCAATGTGACCTACAGACAAATGTAAACATAATTATTGTGTAGGTATTATAATAGGTACGTAAGTGAATTACAATAAATTAACAGAAACAAAAACAAGTAGCAGCTTTGGCCGAGTGTGGTACACAATTGACATTGAAATTCTAAAATGATGTACCGGCATGAATAACGTGAGTATAGAACCGGAACGTAGCTTTACTCTCAGTGTGCCTCTATGAAACATTTTTTTCAGTGCATAATTTCAAATATTTTTTGGGAATGCATTTTTCTCTGTTAATTATTTTTAGCTATTTTATCCAACACCAATATTCTGAGAAAATCTAAAACGTTAAATTAAAATATAAACTAACTATCCTAAGAAAAAAATATATTTACTCAAAAAATAAAGATAACCGTATAGAATGGCCTTACTCAAATTTTTGAAATAAATATTATTAATATAAACCTTTACTGAAACATAAATCCGAATATATTATAATAATGAATAATGGCTCTATGCAGAACATACAGGAAATAATAGACACATCGATGTCATTTTATCGATACCGAAATGCCGATAGTGTCAATCTCTATAAGAGAAACATTGTAAATATCACAAAATTCACGTATTTGTTATCTTTTTACATTGAATTCGAAGGCATTCCGGGCATGCATATGATTTAATGCAATCAAATTCCCTAACCGTGTATGAGCATAGCGTTTGAGGTAGTTCATAAGCTTTGCATAAAAGCAACAAATTATTTTCATGGTACTCACATGTCAAATGTACAATTCTATGTGTTTTATTTGTTACATCCGGGCACTGCACGCTTAACCATAATTAGACACGTCAATTAATACAGAATTATACGATAATTTCTGCAATTTTCCTAAAATATGCGATATTTGTATCGTTGACGATTGATGTCAGGTTCATACAGGTCCATAACGTGTATGATAGTGGTCTCGTCTATCTATCTCGCTCTAACATACGCGTATACTATATTCTTAACCTTTTGCGTCGCCGCTCTATCTATATGGTAAATCTATGGTCTTGACGCTCAATGGAGTTAAGCATGGTGATCTAGTTGCTATATAGCGAGCAGACCGTAACTCGTAGATACATAAATATAAGTATTGGTAGTTTAGTAAATTATTAAATTCAGACAAATATATTCTATTGTTTTTGTAGGTGTTATTTTATTTTACATGCCAACTCTAATCTAAACGTCACCATCTGGCACAATAATAGATCTACGCAAAAATATCCATCTCTCTCTCTTATATTAAATCTGCAGCGTATATAAAAAATTAAGAAAAACTTTGTTAAATACACCGTTGCTAGGTTACAGGATAGCGATAGACATACAGTTACAAATTATCTGTGAAATTTTCAAACGTCCTGTACATTGAACATACATGTTGATGCGCCTATATCACGTCTACATATTTGATTTCAAACATTTGCTATCAAACTGACTTGATCAAACTTAGCATTTGAGTGCGATGCAATGTGAAAATTAGTTAATATTTGTACTTTTCAAGTAAGCAAATCGTTTTTATGTCAACATATTTGTGAAAAAGCGGTATTACATTCTTTTGACACATGGATTTCTGGTATTTACTGGTGGTAGGATTCGGTACCAAGCCGCCCGCGGAGCACTGAAGTAATCCAACATAGCACCAGTGGTCTGTCAACACAGGCGGAGAGACGGCACACGGCGGGATTTTTTAGTGGGTGAGGGCCCCGTACTACCCTGTTCATTGCCCCGGACGACAAATTTTCCCGCCTAAACAAAAAAATGGGTTGGCACCAAGTGGTTGGCACTGGGTAATCCACTTTTTTTTATTGCCTATGGTACGACAGACGAGCCACGGCCCACCTGATGGTAGCTAAATGGTAACCGTCGCTCATGATTTCAACTATACCGTGAATATTGTCAAGCCGCTGCTCACCATTTCATTTCACAGATCTGAAATGAAAGAATAAATGGCTATCTTCTGCTACAACCAAAACACACTGATGTGCTTCATAGCCGGTCACACGGAAGATGGTGGTACCGACCCGTTGGCACTTGGTACCCAGCCCTACCATCAGTAATACAATGGGTGATAACTGCTTACTTCCCTCAGTCACCTCGTACTACACCTGTGGGAAGAATGGGGTGGTGACACTTGTATCCTTAGTCCGTCACTACACGGACAAAACGACCGTCAAACACATCGGTTTCGGTTGTAGCGAGAGATTCCCATACGCGAAATAATTCCGCAGGCATATCCAACAGGCCTCGTTATCACGGGAAAAATAACCTCATTGCAGCCATAACTTGTCCGTATAACAAATATTGGACGAACAAACATACAAACATATTCACAAACTTTAGTAGAACCAGTAAGGTATCCACTAAAGTAATGTCACACAGTTCCAGTAGTACAGGCGGAGAGATGGCACACGGTGATTATTTAGTGGGTAATGGCCCCACACTACCCTTACCCCTAGCGACGGGGTGTGCAGTTAGGTACATTTCACATTACCCCGCCTTACAAAAAAAAGTACTAGGAAGTTATGACGATATATTTTATTAGTATTAAGATAATACAGTGACCGTATAAAAGTTTCACTTGGCATCGCTGACCTTTCACAAGTTTCTGACCTAGTTCTAGTGTTAGGTACCAATGACCTTGATAGCAGATTCCACAATTTTGTCCTGACCAACCGTTGTTGTATTTATTAAAATGATTGAAATATTAGGTTTTTACCTACGAAATTGCCGTTCTGCAGTACTGGCCACTTCAAAATATTTTTTGTTTGGCTAAGAATTCTAATTTCAAATTAATTTTATTTCAAAAACATTCAATTCTTTTTCTAAAAGTAGTCATTTATTTATTGATTCGTGTTATGTTTTCATCGCATTTGAATCTTTTTCGACATCGTGGATACGTTAAAAATTCGAGTAATTATGGAATAACTAGTATTTAATAGCTTATTTTTTTAGCTGGATCTGGAGTATTCTAATCTTAACCTAGAAGGTTTTAATCAGTCTTTTCATGTAGTTCGGTTGAATAAGATAGTTACAAAGTAAACCGTTTTTGTGTTGAAACGGGTTTACCTAACCGCACGTCATAGTAGGGTTCATCCATATCACTTGGAGACGATCTCGTCCAAGATGGTTTGTTTTCAGCGTTCCTTTCTACCACGTACGTAAGCTCGGGAATGAACTTCCTGCTGCGGTATTTCCCAGCGTTGTAATTCTTAAAACGCGGTTTGAGAAGAGCACTTTACTCACGATAGGCGGTGGCTTGGCCTTGGCTTGTGTCCCTGGTGTTGCCAAACTCCATAAGCGACGGTTATCAATTACCATTAAGTGAGTTGTGTGCTCGTTTACCACCGTGGATAATAATAAAATATCCTATATCCATCTGAAATAATGTACCTTTATATTAGTGAAATCATTTTTAGTAGGTAATTATGTAATTGTTCGGGAGGTTACCCTCATGAAACAAATAAAGTAGTCCTCTGAATCGATGCTATATGTATAATATAATTGTTATTAATATCTTTAACTTTTTTTTTAATTGTTATTAATATCTTTAACTTTTTCAAAATTGTTATTAATATCTTTAACTTTTTCAAAATTGTTATTAATATCTTTAACTTTTTTAATTTATTTTTTTGAATTTCATACTTAGGTATTACTACTACTTTAGAGGGTACCCGAAAGGGTAAGCCGCCGGCGGACCACCGAAGGAATGTAACATAATTTCAGTGGCCCGCCAACAAAGGCGGAGAGACGGCAGCACGGCGGGTTTCTTTAGTGGGTGAAGGCTCCACACTACCCTGTTCGTTGCCCTAAACGAAGGGGTGTGCGGTTAGGAACATTTTTCCCACCTTAACAAAAAAAAAGTATTACTACTACTTTATGATCTATATTTTTAGCACTTGACATGCTCAGCTACTTTTAAAGTACAAATTATTATTTGTGAAGAGGAAAAACAATTTGTACTCTAAAAGTAGGTGAGCATTCAAATGCTAAAATAATAGACCAAAATGTTTAAAAAAATCACGCCATCTAATAGTACGAATTTAAATTGCAAAATTAAACTTACTATATTGGATTAATGCATGTAAATGCGTTCCGATAAATGACTTTGGTCGTTAAGACAAATGTGATGAGGAAATTGGGTATGACCATAAGGTAGTACGGTAGCTCAGTGGATTAGAGCACTTCCCCGGATAGGAAAGGATGCAGGTTCGATTCCTGCTCGTACTAAAGTTCTCTTTTTCCTCATTCTCAAATAATAATTTGTACTCTATTACTACTTCTTTTTCAGCCTGTGTACATTGAAATATGGAAGATTTCTCGTGACGTTAGCTTCACAGTGATTCCGCGTACAACAGGTTCCTAAGTCTACTACATAATTATATTTAGGAGTATATTTTTTAGAAACAAAATTATTCTTCAGCGACAAAAATAGGCGCGAATTATTGAATTATTATTCGACTCATTCACAGCAAAGAATCCAGTGGGCTGCTAGGCGTCATAAAATTAGTTTTAACATTCACCAGCCAGTCGGACGAGGGGATCGGAGTGGGCATACGAATTGCTTGTTATAAACCACTTATAAATTTACAAAACAGTTAGATACGAGATATTCCAACACTATTGACGCATGGCTGCTTATTTTGGCGAGCAAATTGTTGGGTGGAGTGCTTAGATTAATTGCTGTGCAATTTAGGACTGATAGTTAAATGATTAATATGTGTTTTGTATTCGTAACGCAGTAGTGTGTATACGCTGTATACGGTCAGGTGCTAATTAATATTTTTTAGATAAGAATGGTGCTGTTCACCTCGACTTTAGTTGTATAGGTAGAAATTGTGCGACTCCTTGTAGGTATAGTCTATGACTAAATTTATAATGTTCATCAGACTTTTATTTGTTTGTTATAGCTGTTAATAAATATTGTAAGCTACAGAAATTAACGCGGATTATCCAGGGTCTATACACTATAAAGCTGGGTTGTATTTTTAGATTACAAATTATTATTTATGAATGACGAAAAAGAGAACTATAGTACGAGCAGGAATCGAACCTGCGTCTCTTCCTATCCGGGGAAGTGCTCTAATCCACTGAGCTACCGTACCTTGCGGTCATACCCAATTTTCTCATCACATTTGTCTTAACGAGTTGTATTTTGATGTGAAACATCTAATGCGGAGGGAGGGTAAAATCGGCTGTTAGCGTGGCGACGCTTTTATTTTACTTGTCCTGTTCAATTCTTGCAAGTTCAATTTGACACACTTTCCGGTTTCCGATTGAGCTAAAATTTTACACGCATGTTTAGATCACGTAAAAATGCAATATTATGATAACATGGAGCTGATCTGATGATGGAGCTGGAAGGTGGACATAGGAAGTCTATAATGAAACGGCGCAACTCCATCGAGTTTGGGCTCGTATGATTTGTCTTGCCGAGTACTTTGTGTCTAGATGGTATCCAGGGGCTGATGACGAAGCTGGAAGGTGGCCACAGTAACTCTATAATGAAACGACGCAACCCCGTCGAGTTTTGACACGTTTGATTCGTCTTGATGAGTACTTTGTCTTTAGATGGTATCCAGGGTCTGATGATGGAGCTGGAAGATGGCCATGAGGAACTCTGTAATTAAATGGTGCAGCTCCATCAAGTTAGGGCTCGTTTGAAATGTCTTGACTAGAACTTCAGTCCTAGATGATATCCAGGGTCTGATGATGGAGCTGGAAGATGACTACAGTAAATCTGTAATGAAACGACGCAACCCCATCGACTTTGGAATCATTTGAATCATCTTGACGAGTACTTTGTCTTTAGATGGTATCCAGGGTCTGATGATGGAGCTAGAAGGTGGCCATAGGAACTCCGTTATAAAACGACATAACTCCATCGAGTTTGGGCTCGAATGATTTGCCTTGACGAGTACTTTGTCTCTAGATGTTATCCAGGGTCTGACGATGGAGCTGGAAGGTGGCTACAGTAACTCTGTAATGAAATGACGCAACTCCCTCCAACAGGCCATGGCAGCTTGACGGAACTCGCCCTGTCACCTGGCTACCTCGCTGAGCGACGACCCGCCTGCTCGTTCTTGGGACGCCCACCGATACACCTTAGCGAGCACCTCCGCTTATAATTCCCTATGACCCTGGACGCTACGACTCTCAAACAAGCGTACAGTCCAAATGGCAAGCGGTTACCGTAGACGTAAGCAAAACGAGCACATTGTCAATCTGTCAAAACTGTCAAATTTATTACTTATAAGTCTCTGGACGTATATATTAGCGAGATACACACATCGAAACAAAAGCATTTCAGCAGTTTTTGTGTGATGCGCGAATAAATAGATATAACTCCAAAAAGACACAGTTAATTCAGTTTGAGAGTATCCCAAATTCCGGAATGCTGTGTAACTTCGTTAACCGTATGTCCCACAGAGAAAGCTCAAACAAGCGTATAAGCAGGCCAATTTGAAACCATTGAATGTTGGCTATTACAAACTGTGCGAGTCGGCGTAAATGCGTGTGTTGCGTTTATTTTACGTGTGATATCTTTTAATTCTAGCTTTAATGTAGCTAGCTATATTATTTTGTTCTAAATTTAAATTTTGATGCTTGTAGAGATTTCACTACTTAGATGCTGAGCAACAGTTAGAAAAGAAAATTTGTCAACACAAATTATTTGTGAATAAGGAAAAAGAGATTTTTAGTACGAGCGGGAATCGAACCCGCGTCTTTTCCAATAAGTGCTCTAAGCCAATGAGTTATCGTACCGATCTTTCGATCTTCCCAATCTCCTCATCACATTTGTCTTTACGACCAACGCCATCTATCGGAATGCATTTACATGCATTAATCCAATATAGTAAGTTTAATTCTAAAATTAAAATTCATACTATTTGATGGCGCGATTTTTTAAACATTTTTTATCTATATTTTTTAGTATTTGACATACTCCGCTACTTTTTTCCCTTATTCACAAATAATTTGTACTTAAAACAGTAGCGGAGCATGTCAAATGTTAAAAAATATAGATCAAAAATTGTCAACACAACTTTGTATTGGATGGCTCAACGCGCTCATGGTCCGTCTGATGGATCGACATGAAAGCTGGGCGGAGTCGTTGGACAGGCAGCACAGTACGACTATTGTGGTGTTCTCCTGGAAAGATAAAAGGCTCATAATAAATTATAATGTACTAAGAATTGATGCCGTGTGGGGCCGGCTTTAGAATTGCCCCACCCCTCTCTACCCACGGGAGTCGTAAGAGCCAGCTGAGGGAATACCGGAGGAGGAGGCAGCAGCACTCCCTTGAGTTAAACACAAAGTGAAAAATGTGAAATCGAAAATAACAGTCACGAGCTGGATTTGAACCTGCATCTCCTGGATACCGTCCATATGCTTTGCCAATTCAGTCATCGTGACAATTGCTCCTGACTGCTAATTTCGATAACACATTCATACTTAACGTCTTTGGGTGACGCCTGCGCCATCTGTCGGTATCCAGGAGATGCAGGTTCAAAAGGTATAGTGCTAAGCATGTCAAATGCTAAAAATATATATAAAAATATCTAAATACTCCCTTGAGTATTAACAACATCCACTGCGATCGCCAACCCGCCTGCCAAGCGTGGCGATTACGGTATTATCCCCACTTTATTGGGGAGGCCTATATCCAGCAGTGGACGTTAAAAGGCTGATGGATGGATGGATGGTACTAAGAATTTAAAAGTTTGAGTACTTATTTATTTCATGTTACTAAACAGTTATCGGCTTTACGAACCATTAGTGATAAAGCACTAAATAAAGAACAAATTATTGTGAAAGTGGACAAAAAGAGCTTTACTGCGAGCGGAATTCGGACCTGCGTCCCTTCCAATCCGGGGAAGTGCTCTAGACCTATATAACTTTTTAGAAAAATAGGATTTTGTGTTTGTTTGTTCGCACTTCAAGTCAAAAGTACTGAACGGATTTTCATGATATTTTCTTTGGTAGCTTTTGATTAGACTTAAAAACTGGTTTATGTTTATTTCCGCTACTATATCGGGAACCTGAGATATAACCTAAAAACTAGCTTTTGGCTGCGATGGAGCCGCGGGATGAGTATTATCTGTATAACCTGTTGTCATGTACGAGTATATAAATATTGACATGTATTAATAACAGAAAATAAAATAGTAGTAATAGCTCTAATAATATTTCTTCTACCAAAGTAGGTAGGCAGTAAGTTGTTGGTGTTGCTGAAGTCCACGAAGGATACTTACCGCTTACCATCCCACGAGTTGACTTGTCTACTACCGTCCAATCGCGAAACACGTAAACGTAGTACATACTCTTTTCCCTCAAAAAAAAAAGATATTTACATAAAGATGAGCCGTTGAGGAAACACTGTGAATATATTTTCTATCTTATTTTCTCACAGGCTAAATCCTATAAATCTTTTTTATCTCTTTTTAGTGTCGCTTATTCGTTTCACAGAGTTTCAAAAACACAATAGTTTAAAATACCTATGTTTTGACTTCAATAAATGTTTGAAACCTGTACCTAAATATCTTCACATGCGTGTAGTTAGTAGAGACACACAAAGGAAATCATATTTCAGACTTCCATTCTTTCTATTGGTTACTCTGGGCACGTGCCCAAAGCTTCGCGATCAATTGAGGCCCTAATACCTGCTATACCAGCATTTTTAATAGACAGGTACTGCCGACCACTTGTTATATCTAATTGGCAAAACTATATATATATAAATAATACTCTCTAACAGTATGGACGGGGCTCGTAGTCGGTAGTATAACCTATTTCCGTGCACGAGGTCGTGGGCTCGATTCCCACTCAGGACAATTATTTGTGTGATGAACACAGATATTTGTACTGCGTCTGGGTGTTTCCTATCATATAAAAAGTAATATATGTATTATATCCGTAATCTGGTACCCATAGCACAAGCGTTAAGCTTAGTTTGGGACCAACGTTGTGTGAAATGTCCGTTAATATTTATTTTACTTACTTATTTATTTATGGACGCCAAAATGCAAGTAAGGCTTTCATTAAATTAAAGAAGGTCATGTACATTCAAATACTTAATATATGCGTATGTTTGAAGTATCCATTTTATAGGTATTACTGGTAATTTCTCTCTTTAATTGAGAAAGTAAAAGTATTTATATATTAGCACTTAAATACTTACGCTTTGTTTGTTCATTATATAGGTATAGTTAGGGTAACCATTATTTTTACAACTGATAGATACCTACATCTAAGGGCTTAGTATTTTTTTTTTCTCAAACCATCCATTCAACCACCACTACCCACCAACCAACCACCAGCAAAAACGTGCAATACGAACTATATTGTACCACAAACTACTTCATACAGATATTTCTTTCATAAAACATCCTTACAGTTCCCAGTCTTTATATACTGATTGTTATAATATGTCATTTAGCTAAGCATATTGGTGATTATGAAACATGTGAAAATAGGAAAGCTAGAGAAAATACTCAAAGAAAAATCATAAGAATGAGATCGCACCTAAACTGGAACTTACACAGAGATGTTTGTGTCTCTGAAGTTGGCTGCAAGACGCTGCGCAGTAGCCATTTTTGTGACGCAAGGCATGTGCGTCTTCTATAGATTACATTAATCAAAAAATGATCGATTATAATTTAACAATTGCAATCGATAATTATATAATTTTCGATCGTACTAAAAGATGTGGACTCTTCTAAATCTAGATTAAAGCTTATTCACTCACATCGCTCGTATACTTTTTATTGAACATAAAAAAATAGAACTATAAATACTTAGATATGAAAACATTATGATCTCATACGATTGTTTTCTTAATCGAGTAATAACATATAAATTAGTCAGCACTTATCGTATGAATCTGTCAAAATCCCCACTTCGCGCTCTGTGTCTAACTTCAGAGACACAACGATTCGTTGTGATTACTATACTAAGCATTGTATTCGGTATCAAGCAGTGAAGTTATTTTACAAGTTGATTTAAGACTAACGTGTTCGTAATAAACCTTAATCACTTTCTGTTGAAAAAATGTTTTTACTCTTTGAGTGAATTTGTGTCATTACACTATTGAATTAGGGATCCTGTTATATATTTGACGACATTAAAACTTGACTGTATTGAGGTGGCATATAATAATGTTGTAATAATAATTTATGTGATGTAATAACAATTTTATAATTTAGCTCTTGGATCTTTGTATTCAGATAGAATTTGACTTTACAAACATAAAATTTCACGGATACAAAGTACACCCATACTCAGAACAACCATTTATGGATACACATAAAGTTGTCCTGTGTGGGAATAGAACCCACGACACTCGGGCGGGAGGCCGGTATCTAAACCACTCCGCCATCATTGCAGTCAAAAATGTATTCAAAAGTGGTGTAAAAGCGTTGTGTATTCAAAAGATAAGGTGTAAAAGCTTTACTAACAAACTCCTTTGGATATTTACAATATTATAATAAGGATTAGAACATTAAATACGGACAAATGGCAGCTGTGCTCCAGTACAAAGAAAATTCCTACAAGTTTACGGGACGCATGGTGTTCCTACAGATAACCTATCCGAGTGCTAATAGCAGACAACATAGTGAGAGATTGTGGCGTTATAAAATATAATGTTTATTGCTGTTATACCACTTCCCACTTGGTTTTCAATTCCTATGTAATATTGCAATAAAATTCTTATTCAATGTTAAGCAATAATCCTTATAGTAGTCAGGTAGAAACCATAAACAATGAACAGGCTATTCGGAACATACTGTGTATGTATTTATAGAAAAACATCGGCTTTACTATAAAGTTGATGTTTTGTTTAGTTGATCGCGTATCTCTGGCAGTGCCGATTGGGTTTAAAAAAACAAATATGAATATAGCTTATTCATACTACATCCATCCATCCATCAGCCTTTTAACGTCCACTGCTGGACATAGGCCTCCCCAAGAATGAGGATAGTGCCGTAATCGCCACGCTTGGCAGGCGGGTTGGCGATCGCAGTGGATGTTATTAATACTCGAGGGAGTGCTGCTGCCCACTTCCCCGGTATTCCCTCAGTCGGCTCTTACTACTCCCATGGGTGGATAGGGGTGGGACAATTCTAAAGCCCGCCCCACACGGCACATAATACTACACATATATATACTATCATAATACTACTATCATACTACATATATACGATTTAATATTAGGCGATTAACACACTGCCACGCACCACGCTGCATGTTGCATGTCGACGCATCTACGCGTGTACTTGCGGGAGTGCAGATCCGCATCATCGTGCGTATTTTACGCACTCCCGCGCGTCGTTGCGTTTTGTAGATTCACGGCAGCTCTGACTCATTTCATTCAATACCAAATATACCCAATTTCCTCATCACATTTGTCTTAACGACCAACGCCATCTATCGGAATGCATTTACATGCATTAATCCAATATATATAGGAAGGGACGCAGGTTCGATTCCCGCTCGGACTAAATTTATCTTTTTCCTCATGCACAACAAATAATTTGTACTCTATGTGTGTACTACTCGGTGAAGGAAAATATCGTGAGGTAACCTGCATGCCCAGTGCTTGTCGCTGCCAAGTATCGCTCTGACGACGCTCGGCAGCGAGAGGTCCCCTCCTATTGCGACGAGTTCACGGTGCTGTTGGGCCCAAGCCGGGCACGACTCGAGCGTATGGCGGGACAGCCGCAGTGGTCAGCCCGGAATCGCTTCCCTCCTTGCGACTAAGTGCAGATATCTGCCGAAGCAACCGTGCCCCGACAGCACCTGCACCAGTCGGAAGGTAAGGACTCCGTGCTGTCTCACCGCCCACTCCTCCAGCACCAGCTCGAGCGGGTTAAAATATACACCTAGGTACTTCAATCCAGCTAGTACCTAGCATGTTTTAGCAACATTACCGATAACATTTACCTACCTCTGTAGTGCAGCGGTAGTGTGAGCGTCTGCTGATCATGAGGTCTCGGGTTCGATCTCCCGGTCGGCCAGTGTTATTGAGCTTATTCCTAAAAAGAAAAATTCTCAATAGCAGAATTTGGAGATTTGCCCGGTAGACGGCAATAGGCTCGCCCCCTATTACGTGGGACTTAATAGCTGGCCAACCGTGGGTGTGTAATACACTTCTGCTTACCCCTTCGGGGAATACAGCCGTGATGCTATGTTTTTTAATGTTTTAGGACAAATATCTGAATAATCTACCAAATGTTATTGTTTCTCCGGCAGTGTTATCAAATACGCAGCTCTGCGTAGGTATTATCTATTCTGTACGCGTATTTATGTACTCTATTTATAGAGATATATTTGAACCTATTATTAGGTACTTATCATAGCACACATGGGCTGAAACTAGTTGAATAATAACATGTGTAATAGTAATAACGTTAAAACCAGATGGCTCTGTTGCGTAATTCTATATAAGATTCGTATAATTTACTCCAATAGCTTTGTAAAGAAACGTCAAACTTAAATGTAAAATTCTGATACACAAAATCTATAATGAAATATACTATGAGTTATTATGTGGTATCTATACTACATACCCCATATTAACTCATGATATGTATACCACATATTAACTAATAGTAGTTATATTTCATTATATTTTTTTGTATCAGATACATGCTCCGTGCATATATTTGTGAACGTTCGTGACACTACTTTATGGCTCATTTTTAATGCGTTTTTCTTATAAATTGTGAGATATAAATTGACCAGAATTTACGATCGCATAGAGCATAGAGTTGCATATATATAGCCATAGAATTGGCCACATAATGATGTGGCCGACCATTTCATGAAACCTAACGTCTTTTTTTTGTTAAGGCGGTGAAAAATGTTCCTAACCGTACACCCCATCGTTCAGGGTGACGAACAGGGTAGTGTGGGGCCTTCACCCACTAAAGAAACCCACCGTGTGCCGTCTCTTTGCCTTTATTGGCGGGATACTGGAACTATGTTACATTCCTTCGGTGGTCCGACGCGGCATATACCTATTTCGGAGCCTAGACAATACTGAAAAAAAGGATTTGTATAGAAATAATTTATCAGCTATAGAGTTGATCAAATTGTGAAGGCCGTATAGACAAAATCGTGGGCATAATCTAATTAATTTGTTTATAGTATTCTCTTACATGTTAAGACTACACTATCTATATAGCATTCGCAATTACACATAATTTGCTTGTGTAGGCTTGTGATGCGAATCAAATCGATCGCCTCGCGTGTGTTCGTGTATATCTACAATTACAAAATTTACCGCAAAATGTCGTAGATAGAATTCTATGTTTGCATACAAAAAAATGTTGTGTCTGTTGGAAATTTTTTATTTATTATTTTAGAAGATCCCACGGTGGAGAGACGTAACTTATTTACAACAAAATTCTTGTCATGATAGAAGTAAACCAAATCGTTATAGAAAATTACGAACATATACTTTTTTTATTGCTTGTGGTGGCAGACGAGTCAAGGTCTATCTGAATGGTAACCGTCGCTCATGGACTCGACTATACCGAGAGTAATCTCAAGCCGCTGCTCACCATTTCATTACACCGATATGAAATGAAAGAATAAACGGCTATCTCCTGCTATAGTCAAAACGCAACGATGTGCTTCATGGCCGGTCACACGGGAGATGGTGGTACCGCACGGGTCCGATACCAAGTGAGTACTCCCACTTGGTATCCAGCCCTACCACCAATCATGCAATGGATGATAATTGCTTACTTCCCTTAGTCGCCTCATACGATACCCGTGGGTAAGAATGGGATGGTGACACTTGTATTCTTAGTCCGTCACAACACGGACAAAAAGTGATCACACATTCATTTCACGTATCCCACGGGTATCGTGAGATGCTAAAAAGTAAAACAGACAACATCACTACAAGAAAACAGAGTAATATCCTAAGTTTTTATCTGATACAAATACGAAACTAGCACATCAAACACACAATAGCTATGATCACAATCACGAATAATAACCTAGTGATTGTTAATCTTTGATCACGAACGCAAATTCTTGATTAATTTAAACCGCGTTAGTATTCAATCAATCATTTATCAAGCATACTAAATACACTATCTGATACATTAGAATACATTGTTCTTTCCATTGTCCTCCTTTTGTGTAATAACCTCTAAGCCGATAAACCGCTAAGTGTTATAGTATCTATATGCATCATACGCTATTTAAATCATTTAGTATTTCATAAACACTTATTCGCGTCATCCGACTTTACTATTTCTGAGTAAGTAGGGTGACCATTTCGATTATGTTAAGGAAGGATAATCTTGACAGATGCAAGAAAATTAACATAATATATTTTGAAGTAAATACTTCTGACTTGGGGAGTAAGCTGGTGAATGCGTGATGTGAGCGTTACGAAAAGTGTGATCGGGTGACGTAAGCGTTACGAAAAGTTTGATAGTGAAGATAGAAAGAAAGAGAGTTACGTTTCATATATTACTGTCGGTGCAAGATAGAGATGTGCGAGCACACATTTTTCTTTCTCTCTTTCTCACTGTTAATAAATATTTATTAACATTATTCATAATTTATTGTTAAGTTTTACTTTAGTCGTGTGGTATAAAGCACACTCGTTTTTTTTGGTACTATAAGCATTTTTTAAGTTACAGTGGGAAATATCTAGACGTACACCCTATCTGAACCACTCACCCCTGAAGCAATTTACACAGTTCCAGTGGCCCGTTAATACAGGCGGAGAGACGGCACACAGTGGGTTTACTTAGTGGGTGAAGGCCTCGCACTACACTGTTCGTTTGCTTCGAACAACGGGGTGTGCAACACAACGGTTAAGTAAATTTTTTCCCGGTTTATCACAAAAAAAAAAGGGCATCCCTCATACTCTAAATAAACCTGTTCCTGAGGGATAGTTATATTTGCATTTTTTTTCAACCCTTAATTTGCTGTCCCTCGTTGGGCACGAGTCTTCGAGTCACCTGTCATGGTGAGAACAATTCAGGCCATAGCTGCTCCAGCGCGATTTGGCAGTCAAGTTATGGAGAAAATCACTCATGCATACAGGTTTCCTCACGATGTTTTTCTTCAACGAGCAGTGATAAATTGTAAATCAATACACGCATAATTTCCAAAAATCTCCAAGTCAGAAGTCACACAGCACAGCAAGGTCTGGACTTTGCAGTGAGGATACGAAAGCACTGTCTTTGCAGTCATTTGTTTTACCTGCGCTTGCTTAAATACACTCGTATTTTTGCATAAAGTTAATTAATATGCCTCTGTGGTGCAGCGTAGTGTGAGCGACTGCTGATCATGAGGTCTCGGGTTCGATCCCCCGGTCGGGCAGTGTTATTTAGCTTTTTCATAAAAAGGAAAATTCTCAGTAGCAGCCCGGAGTTTGGAAATGTGTCCGGTATACCGCAATAGGCTCGTCCCCTATTACGTGGGACTTAAAGATAGCTGGCGAACCGTGGGTGTGTAATACACCTCTGTCTACCCCTTCTGTGAATTCAGGCGTGAAGCTATATTTACGTTTTGTTTTTTTAAATAATATGCTGAGTTATTTATAAGTTCACTTGGACAGTGTCGCGTGCTGAATGTAGTATGTATAGAAATAGTGAGAATGTACGTAAGTCCCCTCACAGCTTCAATCTAACACAACTGGAAAAACACAGAGAGCTTATCTTCGCTGCTATGGGTTACTCAGTTTTAAAATAGATGATGACACAGCCTAAAATAACACAAACATCACAACTATTAGAAATTTACAACATTGAATAAACTCCGATGCTAACTTCTGGCCAGTGTAGGCTCATGCTATCGAAGAGGAATGTGCCCACCAGTCAGAGCTCCGAAACAAATTAAAAATAATGACTTTAGGAATGACAAATATAACAGACCACCTACAATACAGAGTAGGCAAACATAACCTATAAAAATGTCTAATGCTTTTATAAATATAAGTGACGACTTCCTCCATATATCGTTAAATAAACTAAAGGAAATTCATAATTGGCGCGCTAAACAGAGCATTCAATCCAACCGAATGTTGCAACTTTGAATCTCTTAACTCATTATTTATTGCATTCCATAAAATATACGTGTATAAAGTCCGTTTAACTTTATTAAAATTAAGTATCCATTATACATATAAAATTATGTGAGGTTTTAGGTATGGGATGGACTTGGCTGAGTATTGTAACGTGGATTATCAAAAGCACACAATATTTGTGTGATATGTTAATTGATTGTATAGATTAACACAAGGTGTGAAAATTTGAAATCGAAAATAACAGTCACGAGCAGGATTTGAACCTGCACCTCCTGGATTACCGTCCCAGATGCTTTGCCAATTCAGCCATCGTGACAATTGCTCGGGACTGTGAAATTTGATAACACATTCTTTCTTAACGTCTTGGGTGATGCCTGCGCCACCTGTTCTGACAGATTCAAATCCTGCTCGTAACTATGTTATTTTCGATCTCACATTTTCACACTTTGTGTTAGTCTATATGCATAAGCATGTCAAATGCTAAAAAACATAAATATTTCAAAAATCAAAAATGTTTTTTTTATGGCTTGTTGTGGCAGACGCATCTGATGGTAAATGGTAACCGTCGCTTATGGACTCATACAACCGATATAACTATACCGAGAGTATTTTCATACTGGTACCAAGTGAGTACTCCCACTTGATACCCAGCCCTACCACCAGTCATGCAATGGATGATAGTTGCTTACTTCCCTTAGTCACCACATGCGACACCCGTGGAAAAGAATGGGGTGCTGACACTTGTATTCTTGGTCCGTCACCACATGGACAAAATTTTTAAATCTTAATAATAATGATGTAGTGTGTATTATGAAAGCAGTAATCCATCCATCATGCTTAGCAGGTGGGTTGGCGATCGCAGTGGATGTTGTTAATACTCGAAGGAGTACTTCTGCTCACTCCCTCGGTATCCCCTCAGTCAGGTGGAGAGGGGTGGGACAATTCTAAAGCCGGCCCCACACGGCAGAGAGCGAAAGCAGTGATAGCCTAGCGGTAAAATCAAGGACTGCTCTCTCAGAGTTGAATGAGGATTTTGATTCACTATTTCCTTCACTTTTGCAATGTTAACTTCACTTGCAGACTTTGATGGCCTACCAGAGCGAGGCAAATCTTCCATCACATCTCGACCGCTTTTAAATGCTTTATACCACTCATAAGCACGTGTGATAAAATCGATTCACCGTAAGCCTTATGTAACATTTTCAGTGACTCCGGACACGAAATTCCATTGGCGATGCAAAATTTAAGACAAACTCTTTGTTCGATGTTTTTGTCCATTATGAAATTCGCAAATACACACTAGATATGATATAACTAAAAACAGCACTGTATTTAATATAAATAACAGATGCAACTCAAACTCCGCGCCAAAATGGATAACAGTTGTGCCAATCTAACAACAACAAAAAAAAATTTGAATTTGGAACCATAAACAAATCATCCATTCCCGGTACTTTCTTGACAGATTATTAAATATAAGAATATTATAAACTCTCGAGTTCCTCACAAATATAAGCAAGATTCTATTTTTTATCTTGCTAGAAAGTACTTGATTTAAAGTTTTTTTATTTTAAGTTGGGTACAAGGTTGTAAAATTATAAATATGTTTATATCGATGTTGAGGTTATTTTGCAGACAGTGTAACGGTGTAAACTAGTTGAAACAGTAAAGGTGTGTACCCACTACAATGCTAAGATAATAACAAGTAGGTACTTTTAGTACTACTTATCATCAGGCCATTTCCCTTGCGGGGTAGGCAAAGGGGACAGAGCACCCAGGGGCTCTATTCTTGCATACATCTCGCGCTTCCTCAACAATCATAATTCTCTTCATACCCGTTCGCCGGTTTCGGATACTCCTGATTCCACCTCCCTTCAATACATGACCGATTTGGTCTAGGTAGACGAGTCTCGGTCTCCCCCTGTACCTAAATCTTTTCACTTTCGCATTGTATCTCTTCTTAATCAGTTGCTCGTCCGGCATTCTTTCCAAATGTCCGAACCATTGGAGCAATACCAATATTCCTCTTGCATACCTACTCGCTTTCTCTCTCGCTCTAAAGTACTTAAACACACGATTTGATTGTTATGGTTAGCTTGTTTAGGAACAAGAAACAATCTCCCTAATATGAGTATAGCAAGCATCTTGAATCCAACCGTGGTTTTACACGTATACGGAACAACTGCGCATGGAAGTCCCTCTGATCTTTTTCCGAGGTAGATGACGTGAAGTATTAATGGAACAATTTTAATCTCTTACATGTTTTTAATTAAGTGACACCAAATGCCATGCTAACGAAGATTCGACTTATTGCAGAGGAATATTTGCCGGCGGACCACTACAGCAATGTTAGCTACCAGTCCAGTGTCCAGTGGTCTGCCAGTACAAGTTATTTAGTGGGTGAGACCCTGACGCTACCCTGGTCGTTGCTCCAAAAGTCGGGACGTGCGGTTAGCTACATTTTTTCCCACATTAACAAAACGAATAATATTTGCAGGACAGAAATATCTTTTTATGGATCATCGAAATGATTACCTATTACGGGGTTCGATACCCACAACAACCCTCAGCATGGTAGCAAAATATTTAAGTGTCTAATACGCCTCTGTACAAGGTTATATAAGAGGTTGGTTCAATCAATTTTAATTTTACTTGCAGTCCTCAGACAAACTAAAAAATGAAGCCACATTTTGAAAGATGTGTGCGTGAAAGTGTTGTCACCGGAAAAAAATAATCTCTATAATTTGGGCAAATTTTTAAAAGTTTTATGTTTAAAACATAAAGGAAGTGAAAGTATAAAGTAAGTTTAAAGAACAAATTATTTGTGAAATGTGGAAAAAGAGAACTAAGCAGCTTAGCGGTTAGAACACTTCCCCGGATTTGAAGGGACGCAGGTTCAATTCCCGCTCGCACTAAAGTTCACTTCCCTGGATTAGAAGGGACGCAGGTTCAATTCCCGCTCGCACTAAAGTTCTCTTTTACCACATTTCACAATTTGTTCTTTAAAGTAGCTGAGCATGTCAAGTTTTAGCACTTATACAGATTAAAATGTATAAAGTAAGTTTACGGCAAATCATATAATATTATGGCGCTGGCGACGTATTCACGTACGTAACGCACGTACGAAATCGTCGAGTCATTTGGGGTAATTAAAAATCATACTCTGGTAACACTCGTGGCTTATGACACTTCGTTTTGGAATGGTTTTGGTTGTATTTGTGTGCGTGAGCGCGTGTAATTATAAGTTTGGCATGGTTTTATATGGCTTCACTGGATTGTTAGTAATGTTCCGTCTTTATTTTTTAGTTAGTCTGAGTTGCAGTATAAGGTTTTCCTTTTTTATCAAAAAAGCATAGTCACCCTACACGTAAAGAAGGAAAGCATACAAAGTACCCCTTGACGTTAGAATATAAAGCAAATGTAATAGATTATCTTTTTTTTTTCAATATTTATAGGCTATTGTAGTCTCAAGGGACTATCATTTCGGGCACGGCCTACGCGCATAGAATTCAAAACCATTACGTAGTTTATTGACCCCAAATATGAAGCTTACCAAAATATTAATCGACTCCAAACTCGATGGGTAACCTTATACGATCGTAATAAAGTTGGATGTTTACTAGCAAATAGTTTGTAATATGCTGTTTGTAGTTGTTTTGTGTCTTGACCAAGTAGAAACCTGTAATCGGAATCAGTACACCTTTGAACAGTCAAATATTTTACTATTAATTAAAATAAAATATATTAGTCATAAGTCGTAGTACATCATATGTCCATCAACAAGTACATTGAAGTTGGTTAATTGATTGATGGATTGACTCATTAGTATAACAAATAGAATATTGTTAACTGTCATTGGCATATTTGAAAGGCCATTAAAAATAATTAGAAAAATCTGGAAAACGGTTGACCATAAAAGCCATCCCTGCAACTTCCCGCTAATTTGATACTAAGTGCTCAAATATGCACTTATTTTCTTTTGACTTTTGAGCTCTTCGAGCTAAAAAGTATAATTTTCGTGTCATTTTGAGCTCTCCGAGCTCAAAGAGATACCTGTTCTACGCTTTTGAGCTCTTTGAGCTCAAAAGTCTGATAGACATTTAGTAGAACACTATTCGTTGAATTTTCAAATCGCAATAACTTTTGAATGAATGAATCGATTTTCTCGTAGTTTACGGCATTCAACGCAGCTTTTTGAGCTCTTTAAAGAATCTTAAAGCTCGAACTGGTCAGACTGAAAATTTCATAGAAATTCTGAAAAAGGTTTTTTTTTTTTTCGACAACTATATCTCACGAATAAATTAACCGATTTTGACCGGACTGGCGGCGGTTGAAGTGGTTTTTGATGTTAAGAGCTAATTAGTTTTGGAATCGATCAGTAAAATCGTTTAAAAGTTATTCCAAAAAAAAACACATTTGAAAAATTTCTTTTTTTGTAGTTTTTTTTAGATTTCTCAAGATCTACCGGTTCGAATCGGTCCTAATTGAAAAATTCAAAATCTACACACACACACACATACCTACATACAGACATACAGACATCATCGCGGAAACATTCGGGGAAGCTTCTTAGGACCTCAAAACGTCAACATCCGTTGAAAACTCGATTTTCGAAAAACGGGGTAAAACCAATAACTTCTCAACTTTTGAAAATTTTCAATTTTCTTAGCGGGAAGTTAAAAAAAAGAACAAAGTGTCTAGCCAAATTGCATTCTATGATCGCTGACGCTATACGAGTAGAAAACTAATAAAATGTATGGGAATTTGACATCTCTAACGTCAAGTCACGTGACTTATCGTTATAGATATTTTATACTTTCTGATATTAACGCGAATATTACACATTTTGAAATAAAACTACGTTTACGGAATCTATCGCGGGTGGACTTAGATGGTAGACGTCCAAGGCTAATCAACCTTGGACGTCTAACATCTAAGTCCAACCGTGATCATGAATGCTGTAGAGTATTCGAAACGTCGGGATAGTAGAAAATCAAGTAAACGCGATAGATTCCGTAAACGTAGTTTTTATTTCAAAATGTTATAGATATTGATAAAGATGTCAAATTCCCATACATTTAAATAGTTTTCTATGGCGTTAGCGATCATATATATTGCAACTTGTCTAGGCCCACAATAATTCTTTAAGATTATTAAAATTAAAATGAAAAATAAATATTCACGGACACTTTCACACAACGTCCTCTGGTCCCAAACTAAGCTTAATGCTTGTGCTATGGGTACCAGTATACGGATATAATACATTTTTTTTTATTGCCAACGGTGGCAGACGAGCTAGCTGCCCACCTGATGGTAAGTGGTAACCGCCGCTCATAGACTTTAGCAACACCAAGGGCACAGCCAAGCCGCCGCCTACCGCAACTTAAGTGCTCCTTTCAAACCTCGCTTAAAGAGGGACATGTCGTAGCACCGGGGAAATACCGTAGCAGGTAGTACATTCCAGAGCTTACACGTATACGTGGTAGAAAAGAACGCTCAAAATGAACCGTCTTTGACGAAATCATTTTCAGGTGGTGTGGATGAACCCTACCGCGACGTCTCGTGGTTCGGTGGTAAAATGGTGATGTCGGTACCACCTCAAACAGCTCCTCCGAGCACTCCCCATTGTAGAGCCGATAGGGCACACAGAGGGACCCGAAGTCTCTCCGCCACTCCAACGGCTCCAAACCCTCCGTGAGATCGGGATCATCGACAATTCGAATAGCACGCCTTTGCAGGGAGTCAAATGGGTCGAGTTGGTATTTAGGCGCACCTGCCCAGAGATGTGAGCAGTACTCCATATTAGGGTGGACCTGTGATTTATACAGCCAAGTCGTGGCCTCGGCGTGAAGTACCGCTTGGTTCTGTTCAGGACGCCTAGTTTTTACTCATATACTACTTTTTTTTGTACATACATACATACATATAATAGATAGAAAACACCCAGACGCAGTACAAATATCTGTGTTCATCACACAAATATTTGGCCTGAGTGGGAATCGAACCCACGACCTCATGCGCGGAAGTCGGTTACATTACCGACTACGCCACGAGGCCCGTTATATGTACTGCGTAGTTGAATGGTCTCCGTTGATACTGGCCGCTGAGACCGAAATCGGTTTAGATCCATTCAAAACACAATCTAATAGATAATATCAATATGCAAAGTACTTTAACACACTTTTCCACACAAACGAACCAATCTTTCATAATATTTCCTTAGTCGTAGATATACAGTTATATTTCCGAAATTATTAGGAAATATAACGGCATCGTTCATAAGCTATCAATTTTACTTATTATTTATGTTAAACAAAATACAGTCAAAGCGATTTCTAACCAGTTTGTAACGAACTTATAAATATATTTTAACTCACTTATTAATACGCGTATATTAATAACTGTTATTAAAATAAGTATAAAGGTTTATGACACGTTATAGCCATATTTTTGTTATTATGAACAGTTAGGCGAACTTAAACTAAATTTCTTTAGGTTGGCAAACCTCCATTGAAGGAATGTAATATGGTTCCGGTGGCCCGCTAATAAAGGCGGAGAGACGGCATACGGCGGGTTTCTTTAGTGGGTGAGGGCCCCACACTACCCTGTTCGTTGCCCCGAACGACAGGGTGTGCGGTTAGGAGTTTTTTTTTCCTCCTTAACAAAAAAAAAAGGTTGGCAAAAATTTAATTTTGTAAAGGTTATTTTTTGTACTGATAGAAACCCTATTAAGATCAGGCATGCAGGATTTCACAATAGTTTCTACATGTATCTATACTATTATAAATCTGTAACAGAGCTGTGTCTGTACATTTAAGAAATTTTAGAAAAATTGACTGTAATAGTCTGTAGAGGCGTGTCTAAACACAAAACAATTTTTGTCTGTTTTTTAGAATTTTTGTCTGTTTGTTCGTTCGTGCGTCACGCCAAAACTACTGAACAGATTCTGATGCAACTTTATTTATTTAGTAGCCCTTGATTAGACTTAAAATCTGGTACATACATTTTATCCCGCTACTATATTGGAAACCTGAGATATACCTTAAAACTAGCTTTTAGCTAAGGTGAAGCCGCAGGCAAAGGCTAGTCGAAAAATAAATTTGTAATAAGACGATGAGGGGTCTTTAAAACGTGAGGAGGTGATGCATGCAATTGCAAAGAAGGTGGCAAAGCGTGAACGGGAGATGTCTAGTAATTTTCCGTCCCGCAGAAGACCCATGATGCACTGGTTCGAGGGTGACGGACCTAGAGTAATCACAGGTTCATAGCTTCTCTGCCCACCTGGTATCCATTAATAACTTCTCCACGTAAGAAAAAAGAAAGGCGTCTTTATAACAGCAACAAAATGCCATTAAAATCATTTTTCTATTAATCTTTGTCTGTCTGTATATTTCTTCGCGTATCACGCATAAAGTACTAAATCGATTTTGATAAAACATTTCTGTTTTGTTTGATAGCTGTTTTGTTTGTTTGTTTGATAGTTCTTAAAAACCGGAGATATAACCAAAAAACTGGCTTTTACCTGCGGTGGAGCTGATAGCCAAGGGTAGCTTATACAAAAATACACCATCCATCAGCCTTTTGACGTCCACTAGCTGGACATAAGCCTCCCCCAAAAAAAACTATGTGCTCATTATGGGGGATAATGCCGTAATCGCCACGCTTGGCAAGCGGGTTGGCGATTGCAGTGGATGTTGTTAATACTCGAGGGAGTGCTGCTGCCCACTCCCCCGGTATTCCCTCAGTCGGCTCTTACGATTCCCTTGGGTAGACAGGGGTGGGACAATTCTAAAGCCGGCCCCACACGGCGGACAAAAATACACACGTGGTCGAAAATTTGAATTTCAGGTGTATAGTATAGCGGAACACTGAAGGAGGATGGAAAGGGATAGGAGGTGAAGAGGATGGATAATAAGGATAGCTGGGGCTTAGGCCTCCGGGTCTCTTACTTACAATACAAAACTGATCTGTTAGAGAGTGGTAGTTTTCCAAAATAGAATAGACCATTCATGCTGGGAGAAGCAAGGCTCTCCACTGTAAAGGCTATCATTATTAATCTATCAAAAGGTCAAAAACCCGATAGTGAATTATATTATGTATATTTGAATGAAAGACCCCTATCTATTAAATGGCGGAAAGCGTACAATGCATCAAAATAATGAAGACTTTGTCACATAATTTAACAAATGTATTCATTAAACTCTAATTAAAAATATACCGGAATGGGCAGCGACGGGCATAATAGGTAGGCACGGACGATGGAGGTTAATAATTTGTTAATAGAACCAAAAACGACAATGATGCAGGGACAAATAACTAGGGTGACAAAACTTTGAGTTTACAAGAGATTTCAAAGGTCCTCTATAGCGTAAAATAGAATCAAAACATAGTTTTCTGAAATACACATGCATTTTTCTTAGAATCACCGGTCATGTAGACAAATAGTCGTTTATAAATCTAGGACTTATTACTTTTTCTAGCGGTTATGACGAAAGCCGGTAAAGACGAGCGATTGGTTAAGAATATATACAATGCGAAAGTGAATGATGACAGGGGTAGACTGAGACTAACTACAAAAATTGGCCAAATCGGTCATGTATTGGAAGGAGGTGGAGTCAGGAGTCTTCAAAACCGGCGAGCGAATATGAAGAGAATAATGAATGTTGAGGAAGCGAGATAAGATGTGCGAGTATAGAGCCACATGACGCTCTTTTCTCTCTGCCTACTCCGCAAGGTAGATTGTGTGATGATAAGTAAGTAAGTAAGTATATTATAAAATAAAAATACTTGAATTAGAAATAATAAACCAGCTTCTAACCTCTAGTTTGGTTGTAATCAAATTGAATAAAGCACTTTGCATAAATTGACTCGACAACATTTAAAATAAAAATATTTATACAAATTTTTTTACTGTATTATGCAAGAATATAAAACTCTTGCATTAGATATTTTGTATTATTCTTTATCCCGCTCGCAGTAAAGCTCTTTTTCCACTTTCACAATAACTGGTTCTTAGATATTTAGCTCTAGAAATTTGTGTAAAAAAATGAATTAAAATTATTTTTCTGTACTCTGAACTAAATAAATGTCGAATTTCATGAGATCGGTTAAGTAATTACAGTATCAAAAAGTTCATACAAGCGAACTCACTTTCAAATTTATGATATTAAGTAAGGATGGTAACAGTAATCGAAGTATTTTGAGATATATATCACTCTACAGACCATTCTATAGAAATACATCCCTACCATCCCCTTTACTTGACCCTAGTAGTGGAACTACGTCTACTACCAAATAAATACTAACTCAAAAAAGAAAATGCCAATTTAAGCAAGCCACAGACTTGTGTCTGATTGACCACTGTACATCACATAGTTCCAGTGGGCCACCCAATTTTTCTTCCCCCTAACAAAAAAAAACAGGTCCGTGTCCGATTAAAACTATAAAACATAGTGTCACTACCAAATCACAAGCTTTTTGTACTACAATGTGCAGTATACGCCCACGTGATGTCCGGTATTTTGTTAACATTTCGTTTCCCGGGACTCAAACCTGCACTCTGCGATAAATACCTAGTATTATGGGCTGGCAAAAAGCGCTTTGTTGATACTACTGCAAATTTATTTATCTTTCGTCATGTTTATTATACAAACGTATAAATAAACAGAGAACGTACGATAAAAACTGCTTAGTTGAACTGAATAATACAGGGATTTCCGATAAGTCAAGGTATGTTTAAAGTATGATGTAAACTGTTGGACTAACACCTTCTCACGAGATGAGCGGTCTTGAGCCGCCTGCATCCAACGGCTCTCTACTACTTTGACCAGATCAATGATCCAGGTACAAGTATGACTACTGGACGAAAAAATGTGTTTTGCAGTCATATTTGTACAGTGAAAGCCATAGAAGTACGTCGAGGTTTCGTAAAGCAATTTTTGAGATTATGTGGCTTTATAAATTGTCGCTGCTAATTAAGGAGTCTCACAAATACTATCAAGTCTCATCGAGCTAAGAAGGAAGGTGGTGTTGTACTATGGAATAATTGTTTAATTTTGAGCAGAGACGCGTGTCCAATATTGAGTCACTATTGGACTTATCAAAATCCAAATCTTAGACGATGTAGATTTATTAGGATTGATAATCGCTGATAAAAGAGGTGATACGAAGTTCACCTCTTTTATCTTTTATTTTACCATCAGATGATATATTTATTTACTAAATAAATATATCATCTGATGGTAAACAGTAACCGTCGCTCATGGACTCCACTATACCGAAAGCATTGTCAAGCCGCTGCTCACCATTTCATTTCATAGATATGAAATGAAAGCATAAAAGGCTATCTCCTGCTACAGCCAAAACGCAACGATTTGCTTCATGGTCGGTCACATGGGAGATGGTGTTACCAACCCGCTTGGGCTCGATACCAATTGAATACTCCCACTTGGTACCCAGCCCTACCACTAGTCATGCAATGGATGATAATTGCTTACTTCCCTTAGTCGCCTTGTATGACACCCGTGGAAAAGAATGGGTTGGTGACACTTGTATTCTGAGTCCGTCACCACACGGACATTAAAATACTATAAATATTTAAGTGGGGATATAAATTCTCGGTAAAATAGCTATTTCGACTCTTCTCGTAATGGTGAAAGGTTTTGATAAGTAGGCGCAAAAAAACTCTCAGTTAAAACCAATTGCGCATAGTAAGACACGCGTGCACACAGATCAAAATCAAACAATGAATGATTATGCACTTACGTAGGCAATTGTTAGCAGATAGAAATCACTGCTTCTGTGCGTTTATTTAATTAAATATTGCGTGGTGCCACTGACAGCGTTTATCATTATTTTTTTTTATTGTCATAGGTGGACATTGGCAACACCAAGGAAACAGCCAAGCTGCTAGCTCTCTTGAGTAAAATGCTCTTGAAAGGACACGTTGTAGCGTTGGGCAGCTTACTTGCACGTGGTAGAAAATGGCGCTGAAAACAAAGACTTTGACGATAACGTATCCATGAAGAGAAAATAATTCTCGATTTTTAAGAAAACTATATTTTACGTTCATACTTATAAAACTACTTATATACTAATATTTTGATATATTTATATACTTTTTAGCATTTGATATGCTTAGCCATATAAATCAATATAAAGTGTGAAAATGTGAAATCGGAAATAACAGTCACGAGCAGGATTTGAACCTGCGTCTCCTGTATACCGTCCAGATGCTTTGCCAATTCATGCATCGTGACAATAGTTAGGGTAGTATATATAGGGTGTCAATAAGTCGCTGTTACTGGCACCAGCATGCGTGAGTAACACTTCCTCCCAACAATATCTTTATCTGCTCTCTGGAGTGTGTCGCAGTGGTTCAGTGGATACAAACGCCGTTACGTGTTCTGGTTCTCTTCTAGTTTTGTACAATTGTGTTAACTTCATTATGGCTTAATTATTTTTAAAACATATTTACTACAAAAAAAAACAACACCCTGCACTAAGAAATAATCCTTGTATCGCAGGGGACTTTAGAAACATACAATTTCACGGACACAAAGTACACCTAGACTCAGAACAACGATTTGCAGATCACACAAAGAGTTGTCCTGCGTGGGAATCGAAACCACAACACTCGGGCGGGAGGCCGGTATCTAATAAAGTCTAAAAACTACTTTTGGCTCAACAATGATGATGATCTCTAGGCTATTTTCCTACCCAACAACGCAGGAAATATTATAGTGCACAAGTGGGTCTACAAGTGAGGCTTATTTATAGGTCATATCTCAGGTTCCGGATATAATAACGGGATAAAACGTAAAACACTCAAGTCTCATCAAGAGCTATCAATCAAAACGTGCTTGACTTGAGAACAAATAAACAAATTATTTGTGAAATGTGGAAAAAGAGAACTTTAATGCGAGCGGGAAGCAAACCTGCGTCCCAATCCGGGGCAGTGCTCTAACCACTAAGCCATCGCACTGACCAACAGCCATACCCAATCTCGATATCACATTTGTCTTTAGCCGCCCCGCCACTCCTGCTCGCACTAAAGTTCTCTTTTTCCACATTTCACAAATAATTTGTTCTTTAAAGTAGCTGAGCATGTCAA
Source organism: Leucoma salicis (assembly GCA_948253155.1). Lineage (NCBI taxonomy): Eukaryota > Metazoa > Arthropoda > Insecta > Lepidoptera > Erebidae > Leucoma > Leucoma salicis. The sequence continues at coordinate 20,045,526 of OX411818.1, forward strand.
GTACTAAAATACTAATCTAAAATATATAAACAAACAAAAATTCTAAGCAAATTTGTTTTGTTTACGCCTAAATAACCGAATACAGTCGTTTTAATATCTTAGATCTACAGACATAGCTCTGTTGGACTTTCTGTTGGACTTTTTCTCTTGGACTTTCAAAGATCTACACCCCGAATCATCGATCCAAAACAATCACATTAATTATGTCATCAGCAACAATTGAGCGAAATGACTATATCCGATCAGTAGATCTGATCATCAATTTGTCCACATTAAACCTGAAAACGTCCCGATCAAATGCCGTACCTTAACCTTTAGACGCTAGCAACAACGAAGGTCTCGGGCGATGCCAATCTTCTTCTAGCTGACTGCTCAGGTGGTGCCCACATTGGAGACATGTCTTTGTGTGACACACAAATGGTTGTCGGCTCCAAACAAAGAGTTAGTTTTAATTTCCTTCTTTTCCAGTTATATTTGCTTTATTTCATTTAGTCATCTCACATGACACCCATCATATTTAGTGAGATGGTAAAACATTGTATAACTAAATAGATTCAGCCTGACAATTCGTCCGCTTGGATTTTAGAATATAGTTACAGTAGTTAGAACGTATCTTTGTGTCTCTATACATCACTCTATCTTATATCAATTACGGCTATGCAAAAATAGTCATTTTTTCCGGTTTCCCGACTAAATGTAGTTATGCATTTCATTACAATCAGTTCAGTGGTTACGTCTTGAAAGCATAACAAACAAACCCACTAGCATTTATAACATTAGTAAGGATTGATTGCCATACTTACAAAAACATAATGCCTGATTTTTTTTACGAGTTGCCAGATATTGAAGCGTCAAAATAAATCCGTCATGGTGTAATAACTGGCAATAATTCGCACAGTTAATGAACCGATTATAAAGCGTGGTATAATTGTAACAAGATAGATGAATGCAAAAACTATTTAAGTGCTCCTCGCCTCGAGCGGATATAAAGTCCGTTTAAACGATATATTAGTTAGGTGTTTAGTGTATGTAATGTAATCGCGAGGTAACTGGTTCGAATTTCGAGTTAGGTGAGTTACTCACCAGTAACCCTACCCACCGGTAGCAAGTGAAAACCCTCACTTGCAAGACCCGAATGGGTATATACCACCGTCTTCTTTGTTACGTGAGCTTCGCAATGTGTATATGTTGCAGAAAACACTTGCCCCCCAAGCCAAGTGCTAGCTAGTAGAATATAATAGAATAATCAATGCATGAGATTGATGAATTGATTGATGAATGACATAAGGTTATAAAAACGTAAGCTAACCAACTGTCAATCCTATATCGATTATTCTATTCTATTCTACAACATTTATGCAACTTATTCCGTAATGCGCATACAACGGCAGACCTCTAATCTATTCATGTCACTCGACTGCACGTTACTTAATCTCTATGTATCAAGCTAATCCACAGAAACCATCCATTTTTGCAGGATAAAACGTAGCCTCCAAAGCTAGTAGCCCAATTCCTTTTCTGAGCTTTAGATTATATGCATGCAATTTGAAGCAAAATCACTTTCGTATTTATAATATTAATATAATAATAGGATTATTTAGGAATATAATAATATGTTACTTTTAAATTGCAGTGTAAGTTAGCGTACGAAATCACTGACTGTTTTTATAACTAATTATGAAGGCTTATGAGAACTATAATCACGCATTGTACGCGGCATTTAGTTAACGGAACGCCAAAGTAAAGTATTATAATGGTAATAAAAGAGATAGTATAAAACGCGTTTAGTTTGAAGTAGTAAAACTACAGCGGGTAAGCAGAACCAGCGTCTGTGATGTGCTTACAGATAAAGTAAGTTATCTTATCGTACAGTCGTACTTACCGAGCATAGGGCCTCTACAGACGAGTCTACTCGGCGTAGTTAGATAGTGGTCATTAAGTAGAAAGCGACGCGATTTTCGTGCATGTGCAAATTAAAAACTTTTAAAATAATAATAATAATAGCAGTTATTTATCAGAATATAGGTTGGTACAGAATTGTAGTTGTTGACATTTTTGTGTTAGTATCAGTTGGCGCACGAATAACGTTATATATAACGTTTTTATTGTCACAATTATTGACAATCAAAAAATTCTCACAAATTATAATAACATTTGCCAAGTAACCTATTAAATAATTTTGCTAATAGTTGCTTAATCTTAAATAGCCTACTGCATTCTTCAAGAATTGGACTATCACATACAAAACATTTTTTGAAATCCGACAAGGAATTTTATAGATGAGCATATTTAAACAAAAAAAACGCAGACTAAAGCTTACTTTTAGGCTATTATCTCACATAGATCTCAGGTTCCAGCGATAATAGGATAAAACGTACCAGTTTTTAAATCTCATCAAAAGATATCAAACAAAAAAAAAACATCAAAATCCGTTCAATAGTTTTTTTGCATTACGTGCAAATAAATAAATAGACAAAACTTCTAAAATGTTGTTTTGGGGTCAAAGACGCCTTAATAGCCTAATAAACTTATATTTCTCAAATGTACAGACATAATTATGTCTGTTACAGCTTATACAAAATCAAACACTTAAAAATGGGCCAACAATCCCCATTTTAATGACTATAATTTAAAAGCATATAAAAGTAAACAAAAAAACAAATGTGTATTATTAATAGATAAACTTAAAACGATCGCTCTGATCGATTTAGTTCGCTACGCCTCGTTTGCAGACTGCCTTAGTTAACTACAAAGAAATCACCAATTAAATCTTCCGGTCCGTAATTAATCTTACGTTCTAATGTAACCTGGCTATATTATAATGTAACGCATTAAAGTCAGATACGCCGGCGAAAGGTTAACGATATTATAATTAGACGCTAAGTTGTACTGGTTGAGTACTAACGATAACATCTTTGTGATAAAAAGAGATTAGCAATAGTATATACAGGCTGGTTCTTGTAATTAGTACTTAGAAACTACGGTTTACGGTAATAAATATTGAACCAAAATGTTGGTATAGCAATAGAATACATGAATATTATGGTGTTATATCCCATCCCGTATAATTAGGCAATTTTTATTAATAATCAAGTTGTGTCATTATGGTATAAATTTTAGAGATAAAAACAAAATAAAAACATAGCATCTCGCCTGTATTCTCCGAAGAGGTAGGCAGAGGTGTATTACACACCCACGACTCGCCAGCTATGTTTAAGTCCCGCGTATAAGGGGGCGAGCCTATTGACGTCTACCGGGCACATTTCCAAACTCCGGACTGTTACTGAGAATTTTTCTTTTTAGGAAAAAGTTATTGCCCGACCCGGGGATCGAACCCGAGACCTCATGAAATAAACACGCATTGAAAATCAGTGACGAAAATATAAGAAACTAGTAATTTTGAATTAATATTTTTTTTAAATAAAATATCAAAATCTATAAAATATATATATTGCACTGACGATTCATAAACAGTCTCTACAATGACAAAAAAATATATTAAACACATAATAAGTATTAATATAACTATTTAAAAAAATTACTAAATTTATAATAATACTAAATAAATAAAAATAAATGTACAAAATAAAAAAAATGTGTTTTATAACGGATTGAAAAGTATAAAATAATTAAAATACTTGTTAAAATGGGTAACTAAAAACATGGGGTACATGTTTTTGTCCGTCCACTTTTAAGTCCATTATAAAAACATGGTACATTCATATTTTTCTTCTTTTTTCACATTTTCATACATTGTCATCTACTTCTAAACTATGGTCCATATTTCTATCTAGCTCATCGGGAAGTTAGTTTAAAATCAATTACAAAATTCCGCCCGGACATACATACAAGAAACCGAGTTAATGAACACATACTAAAAATACTTCTACTTATTGTAACAATTACGATACTCCCTACTAACTATTATAAAACTGTATCAGAGATTTCTGTACATTTAAGATCTTTAAGCAAAAATGTTTGTTCGCACATCACGCAAAAACTATTAAACGGATTTTGATGCAATTGTTTTTATTTTATAGTTCTTAATTAGACTTATAAACTGGTACACGTTTTATTTCGCTACTATATCGGAAACCTAATATATTACCTGGCAAAAGTTAGTACAGTATAAATAAAAAAAAAATTATTACTTTGAACTAAGTATACATATTTTATTATAAAATTTCTAATAAAGTTTTTAACAGCATTCTGTATAAAGGGGCTAAAGGTAACTGACATCGAATACAAATAAAAACGAAATAACATTGTTCACGTTTTAATTTAACATTATAATCTCGTGTCCGGCCTTTATCAGGCAATCAGTCGCGATCGTGCGCGATCCTGTCAACGATATATTTGTATATGATTTTATTAAACTATAAACTAGTGAAACCGCCTGACTTCACGTAGTTACAAACACCTACTTATAACTTATCATAAATATAATAAATAAATATTCACGGACATTTCAATTTTCACACAACGTCTTCTGGTCCCAAACTAAGCTTAACGCTTGTGCTACGGGTTTACGGATATAATACATATATTAGTTTTTTTGGGAATACATAGATATAATAGATAGAAAACACCCAGACTCAGTACAAATATCTGTGTTCATCACACAGATATTTCGAACCCACGACCTCGTGCACGGAAGTCGGTTACACTACGGACTACACCACGAGGCCTAGCTGTTATATAAATTATAATTATCCACTAAATCGTTCTTTGAATGTGAAAGCTGAGAATGAACGACGAACTATGCCTGAATAACAGCAAGATTTTAATTTTACCATTTCAACAATTTACCATTTGTAAACAATTGGAATAGTAAAGAAGCCATGTACGTGGGTTCCAGAGGGGTCAAGTGAAGGTCATCCAAAGATCCACGGTCGACATGCTGTTTTTCAATGCCATGACTAAAAACTAATCCATTTTATCGCTGATAAAGTTGTGTGATGAAAAATAGATACCCTTCAACAATCTCGAGCGACAATGGTTGCTCAGGCATACGCCACAAGACGCTAATGGCAAGACGCTAATGGTGTCTGTTTGGTGGTTTACCGTGATTGGTACCTAATACATTTTTTTGGGCCGCGGTAGATGCCTTCAGTGAGGAAGTCATCTCGCAGAAGGAAGCGGCAGAGAGGGCCAGGGACGCCAGTTCCGCTGACCCGAACTGCCGCCAGCGACTGGGCTGCGAGTGGATGGACCGGGGAATGTTTGCCACCCGCAAAGCCTCCTGAGAAGGTGCGACGCTCGGTAGAGGGTATCTATCCAAAAGGGTAAGCCGCCGGCGGACCACTAAGGTAATGCAACATAGTTCCAGTGGCCCGCCAATACAGGTGGAGATACGGCACACGGCGAGTTTATTTAGCGGGTGTGGGCCCCACCCTACCCTGTTCATTGCCCCGAACGAGGTGTGCGGATAGGTACATTTCTTCCCGCCTTTACAAAAAAAAGGCTATTAATAACAGTGGACCTCCGCTGCAGTGTCAGCAGCTAATATTGGTGGACACGGACTGAGGATTACCTCAGGATAAAGCTTCACCACAAGTTACAAGGAGCTGAACTTGGAAATATTTTATCACTTACTGTATATTCCAGATCTCGTCCCAAGTATTTACGATTATTTTGAAGATCTAGTAATTATTAGTAATTATCACAACCAGGTGATAAAACATCGCGGGAAATATACATGCATGAGAGATATTTTCGATGGCTTGTGAAGTTTACCTGCATGGAATAAATCTCTCATTCTAAATAAGTACCGGTGGTCAACTATAAGACAGGTAAGTGGTTTTGAAAAAATATAGCTATAAAGTGAAGGCGCCTATAATTCAGTTCCTGATTTATGGAGTTGACTCTCTGCTGTGGTCAATATAACGGTCTTTTAACATTACAATAGGGTCCATTAAAACACTTCGCACCGCAGACCACAACACAAAGACACATTTTAGATATTATTAAACTGTATACATGAACATTATATAATTTATAACCATATATTTTATAGCTACAACACAAATTAATAGAATATTTAGTACAACCATATACTGTCTCTTTTAAATTCAATAAATAGACAGACAGACACACAACTTACTTACTTATCACGCCATTTCTCTTGCGGGTAGACAGAGAGAACAGAGTGCCAAGAGGCTCTATTCTTGCATACATCTCTCGCTTCCTCAACATAGATAATTCTCTTCATACACGCTCGCCGGTTTCGGAGACCCCTGAATCCACCTTCCTTCAATACATGACCGATTTGGTCTAGGTAGGTGAGTCTCGGTCTACTCCTGTACCTACATCCTTCCACTTTCACATTGTGGACTTCTTAACCAGTCGCTCGTCCGACATTATTTCCACATGTCCGTACCATCGGAGCATTCCGTTTCGCATCGTTACACCATAACACACACACAAAAAATTATGATATATATTTTTCTTTGATAGTAGTAACGTATATATTTTCATATGCGTTTAGTGAAAAACATTTCAATTTTGTTTACTTGTGTGGAATAATTAATATAACAGTGGGTCTAGCCAAGTTGCATTCTATGATTGCTAATGCTAATAGAAAACTATTAAAATGTATGGAAATTTGACATCTCTAACGTTAAGTCACGTGACTTAGCGTTATAGATATTGTTAATAACTTAGATAAATGTAGGTTCTATATCCATGGTTAAAGATGTCAAATTCCCATACATTTAAATAGTTTTCTATTAGCGTTAGTAATCATAGAATGCAAAGTAGGTAGGCCCCCAAGTCCTCTAAACACATAAAAACAAAGAATAACCGAAAAATAAAATAAAGAAAGAAGTATAGTATACTATCATAATTTCACTCAATTTACACAAGTGTCATTTTCAGTTTGACAGACGCAACAATATGTTTGTCACCGCCACATAGGATGAAATTAGGCGTCGCCTCGACTGGGCACATCCTTGTTTGTCGCTATCACGTAGTCAATGTAAAATTTTCAGATACTATTGCATTCAATATTTTATATATTTTTGATCTGTGTTTAGCAGTTGACATACTCAGCTACAACACAACACAAACAAATTATTTGTAAAAGGGAAGTATGGGATTTTAGAATACACTAAAATAATATTTTTCTCTTTGTCGTAGGTAAATACATGTTGCCGGCGGACCACCGAAGGAATGTAACATAGTTCCAGCGGCCCGCCAATAAAGGCGGAGAGACGGCACACGGCGGGTTTCTTTAGTTGGTGAAGGCCCCACACTACCCTGTTCGTTGCCCCGAACGACGGGGTGTGCGGTTAGGAACATTTTTTCCCACCTTAACAAAAAAAAAGGTGTATACATGTTTCTGAAAAATTTAAAAAATTAACGTTAAGAACACTTATCCTCCTCTTCACGATTGTCACTCAATATTAGGTCAAACTATTTTTTATGAATAATTAATTTTAGATTAATTGTCTGTATCTTGTCAGTTTGAAGTAACCCTGATCTTAAGACGATGTAAGTAAATTGATATATGTGGTAAACTTATCGTCCATTTTACATGAAAAAGCAGATTTTGTAGCCACTTACCATAATGTAGAAATGCAAAATAATTCTAAGGGTTTATAAATATATACTCAAAGTATTTGTATAATCAAGTAATGTTTATTTTTGATGTGAAACATCTAATGCGGAGGGAGGCTAAAACCAGCTGTTAGCGTGGCGACGCTTTTATTTTATCTGTCTCGTTCAAATCTTGCAAGTTAAATTTGACACACTTCCCGGTTTCCGATTGAGTTGAAACGCGTAATATGTATATTGCGTGACAATGCAATATTATAATGACATGAAGCTGATCTGATGATTGAGCTGGAAGGTGGACATGGGAACTATAATGAAACGGCGCAAAATTGGGTTTGGGCTTGTTTGATTCGTCTTGACGAGTACTTTTTCTTTAGATAGTATCCAGGGTCTGATGATGGAATATTTTAAGCATGTCATAATTTTATACAAGCACACTTTGAAAAAGTTGTGATAATTTTATTTCTACAAAATAATTTCGATGTTTTCACATCTGGTAGACGTCCCGCGACATCTTTATTTTTTTTATACTACGTGGGTGGCAAACAAGCATACGACCCACCTGATGGCAAGCGGTTACCGTAGCCTATAGACGCTAGCAACACCAGAGGTATCACTCACACGTCGCCATCTGCAAGAAAAGCGATAGGAGATAGATACCAAGGATAATAAAGAGAGAATAGGTAGGATACTAACGAGAGGATAAGAAGGATAATAAGGAGAGGATGCCATCCTCCCTGGATGGCATGTTCCTCCGGCACTCCTTCATTTCAAGGCCCTATCACTAGAAATATAAATATTTTTAATATTTAACCATACCTGTTTTATTGTGGTGACGGACTAAGAATACAAGTGTCACCACCCCATCCTATCCTGCGGATGTCATATAAGGCGACTAAGGGAAGTAAGCAATTATCACCCATTGCATACGTAGGGCTGGGTACTAAGTGTGAGTACTCACTTGCTATCGGGCCCGAACGGGTCGGTACCACCGTCTCCTGTGTGACCGGTCATGAAGTACGTCAGTGTGTTTTGGCTGTTATAGATGATAGCCGTTTATTCTTTCATTTCACATCTGAGAAATGAAATGGTGCGCAGCGGCTTGACTATACTGTCGGTATAGTTGAGTCCATGAGCAACGGTTACCACTTACCATTAGGTGGGCCATGGCTCGTCTGCCATCATAAGAAAAAAAGTACTATTTTTTGTTAATTTTACGTATATTTTTGCATATACTGAGTAACATGGAACATTACATTGCCACATCAAAATCAGGAAATGACTCTATCGCGGGTCGCTGCCTCTACCCTACACACGAATCAGCACGACTGGATGTGTCTTCATATTGTCAAAAAAAGCTTTCTATGAAATTAACGGCCGAGCCATTTTAATTGGCTTTTCATTCTATAAACTGGAAATTTTGTGTAAATATAGATGGTAATTTGTAATAAAAGCATTGAATTTTCATATAGGTTACCTATATCTCAGATTCCCGATTTAGTAATGGGATAAAATTTATAACATGTATTTAAGTGTATCAAACAGAAAAAGCTATCAAACAAAAAGTTTCATCAAAATTTGTTCAGTAGTTTTAGCGTGATACGCGAACAAACAAACAAACAAACAGATGAAATAATTGGTTTGTGTTCAGATACGCCAAAACAAACAGTATTTTTTCTCAAATATCTTTAATCTAGAGACAGCTCTGTTACAGTTTTATAATAGTTACCTAAGATGCGAAAGTGCATGTTTGTTATGATTTCATGTCGTTATTAATGAACAAATCACCATAAAATGTAGCACACATTTAGTCTGAAACACAGTTAGGGACATAGGCTGCTTTATATATCGAAAAATAACAGTTTCTCTGGATAGTAAATTTTGCAGAAAGTTAATTAATGTGGTATAAAGTGGAGCATTTATGTTATACTAGCTTTTGCCCGCTGTTCCGCCGCAGCCAATAGCTAGGTTTTAGGCTATATTTCAGGTTCCCGATATAGTAGCGGGATAAAATTTATACCATTGTTTAAGTTTAATCAAGAGCTATTAAATGAAAAACATTGCATTAAAATCCGTTTAGTAGTGTTTGCGTGATGCGTGAACGAACAAACAGACCAACAGATACACAAACAGACAAAAAATCTAAAAACAATAGATTTGTGTTCAGACAAGGCGTGTGTATAGCCTAATACAGTCATTTTTTCTCATATATCTTCAATGTACAGACACAGCTCTGTTATAGCTATATTTAAGTATAGATATTTGACCCAGTCCTGAAGCGCTCACAGTGGATAGTTTCCGTGGGATACCTGTTTGTATAGACATAATTCCATAGAGTGTAGTATTTATATTTTGAAACCCGCGAGCAAAATTTAGTATAATAATTAAGCGCAATGTATTCCTTGTGGTGATAAATATATTAAACTAGCTGGTGCCCGATGCACTTATCGCTTCACCTAAAAAAGTCTACCATTTTTAAATACGTACAAAATTTCATATCAATTTGATGTATGGTTTAAAAGATAATAATCACTGCCACCAACGCCGCCTATCCGGCACTAACGTTACTATTTTCGTAGGAGTGGTCATGTCGCCCTTTATATGTGTGCAAAGTTTCATATCAATTGAGCTAACGGTTCTCGAGTTTTAGGTGAAAATACATACACACATACATTATCTTTTATATAGATACCACAGTTGTCACCTTGTCACCACAGGGGATCGTAACACGGATTTATTACCCCACCGTTACTCAAGCCGCATCCAAACTATTTGTTTTCTGTGTAATCAGTAATCACTACTTATCATAGAACATTATACGCGGAGACCAGCGCGCTGCGTTGTTTTTACATATTAGCATAACTACTTAGAGCTTTATGGGGATAATAGTTTATTTTTATATTGTTTAGAGTACCAGAAATACCCTGATAAGTCAGTAGAAACTGGCGTTTAAGGTCTCAATACCAGAACTCGCAATACCACTACTGACGTAATGCAACATGGTACCATAGGCCCGCCAACACAACCGGAGAGACGGCACACGGCGGGTTTCTTTAGTAGCTGAGGGCCCCACACGAACAGGGTAGTCGTTGCCCCGAACGACGGTCAGGGACATTTTTACCCACCTTAAATAAAAAAGGACTCGCAATACTAAGAACTCGGCTTCTGTCTTTGTTTCATACTGGCAAACAAGCAGTTCACCTATCCACCTGATGGTAAGCGGTTACCAGAATCTATAGACGCTAGCAACACTTACTTCATACCAGACCCGAGCGGACACTGTGAAGCACGTCAATGTGTTTTGTTTGTAGCGTGAGATATCCGCGAAATGAAATGGTGAGCAACTGTTTGATAGCTCTTAGTATAGTTGAGTCCATGAACGGTGGTTACCAGTTATAAAGTTCAAAGTCACGCTACAGCAAAGCAGTGGCGACTTTACTGAAGCTTCTATGGAGTTTTGGAGGTAAAACGAAAAAACAAGTTATGCCGCACTACATCACTTGCCAACACTTATGCACATACACACATAGTTAATACGCAAAAGGCCACCACTTTTACACATTAATACTCGAAATATCACAAGTTTAGGAAAATAATGCAGAGCGACGACTTGATCTTCTTCGTGTTCCCCGCCAAAACTCCCAAAACACTGTTTAAGATGACAGGAGGTTTGTCATTTTCTGTCAAATTTCTTTGTACTTTGTTGAATAGGGACAAAACAGTATTTTAATTAAAACAGTGCTATAGATATTTAGATATTTTTATAAATATTTTTAGCATTTGACACTGTGTTTAATGTACAATGCTATAGAGCTGTGTTTGTTTTTATGACCAATAAGGTTAGTCTTTATTACTATGTGGAAAAACCGGTAAACCCGATGCGTATATATTTACACATTTTTTAATCTATACTATTATAAAGCTGTAACAGAGCTGTGTCTGTACATTTAAGATATTTAACAAAAAAAGGACTGTAATATAGGCGTGTCTCAACACAAAACAATTTTTTTCAGAATTTTTTCTGTTTGTTTGTTCGCGCATCACACAAAAATTACTGAACGGATTTTGATATAACTTTTTTTATTTGAAAGGTCTTGATTAGACTTAAAAACTGGTATACATTTTATCTCGCTAATATATCGGGAACCTGAGATATAACCGAAAAACTAGAAAATTATTTAAACTAGATTTTTTTTAGAATTTATTTAAAAAGACTACTAGATGGATTATGATGCAACTTTTAATATTTGAAAGGCCTTGATTTGACGTAAAAACTGGTGGACATTTTATCCCGCTACTATATCGGGAACCTGAGATATAACCGAAAAACTAGCTTTTGGCTGCGGCGAAGCCGCTGGCAAAGGCTAGTTTTATATAAAGTTATAAAAACTTATCTTTTGGTGATTTATTTACAAAACAAGTTTAAAAAATGTTATTTCAATTTAACAATCCGTTTGATCAACCAATTTATATATCTAATAAATAAAAAATAATTTAGACACCATGGTTGACTTGTCTAAAACTATTCAATTGATTGTATATACATTCCTTAATTATGTAGTTATATAAAATTTACTATATTTTTTTCTCATAAAAATGTCGCAGGATGATTTAAATCTAGTCTTTAATTATAATTAATGTAAATCACATGTAGAACATATTGTTTATCCATCAAAGATTAAAACTTAATTAATTGGCAGATTTTTATTTAAAGAGCAAATTATTTTAATTAAAAGAATATATAGTACCTATTATTAACGAATATATTTTAGTTAATACTTACAACATTTTTTACACACTAAATATTGTAAATTAGCAACCTACGCTCATGCATTCAGGCTATGACTAAACTAAACAGACACTAAACTTAACACAAAGTGTGAGAATGTGAAATCAAAAATAACAGTCACAAGCAGGATTTAAACCTTCATCTCCTGGAATACTGTCTCAAATGCTTTGCCAATTCAGGCATCGTGATATTCATTGCTCGGGACTGCAAATTTCGATAATACATTCATTCTTAACGTCTTGGGAGACGCTGGCGCCGCACAGCTGAATTGGCAAAGAATCTGGGATGGTATTCAAGGAGAAAGAAGATCTTCTCGTCCAATATTCCGCAGTGTCTGAAGACAAAGGTCTACGTCCAGTGTGTGTAACCAGTGATGACATATGGAACAGAGACGTGGTCTCTGAATGTTGGCTTCGTATCAAGGCTCAAAGTCGCTCAGCGGGCCATGGAGCGGGCTATGTATATATTTCCCTACGTGATCGAATCCGTAATACGGAGATCCGTAGAACGAGAGTGACTGACATAGCCCGCCGGGTTACCATGCTGAAGTGGCAATAGGCAGGCCACATCGCTCGACGAACCGACAACCGTTGAGGAAGAAAGGTTCTCGAGTGGCAACCACGTATCGGACGGCGCAGCGAAGGATAGCCCTCCACCAGATGGACCGACGATCTGGTCAAAGCAGCAGGGAGGCGTTGGATGCGATCGGCACAGGACCGCTCGTTGTGGCGTTCTCTTGGGGAGGCCTATGTCCAGCAGTGGACATTGAAAGGCTGATGGATGGATGGATGGATTCAAGGAGATACAAGTTCAAATCCTGCTCGTGACTGTTATTGTTGATTTCACATTCTCACACTTTGTGTTAATTTATATGGCTAAGCATATCAAATAATAAAATATGAAAATAGTTACTAAACTTTACATTGCGTATTCAGAATATCAATAAACTTACTGCCGAGAGTGTAAACATATTGCACGTGACTTCGCCTTTTTTTTTTGTTAAGACGGAACCTACCTTACCGCTCACCCCGTCTTTCAAGGCAATGAACAGCGTAGTGTGTATTAGTAAACCACTGAACTGTGTGACATTACTTGAGTGTAGCCCAAGATACCAGCTACTACTCGTATTATTACATATTATACCATACTAGAGAGAACAGTTATTTTGTTTGGGGCTCAAAACTGTCTTTATTCTTCCTCTTCACCTCGTAGCCCTTTCCCTTGGGTAGACAACGCCTGAGTGATGTCTCTGGTGTTATCATTAGTACCTTTGTGTGAACACAGATATTTCTACAAAAAAAAGTAATAAATGTATTATATCCGTAATCTAGTACCCATAGCACAAGCGTTAAGCTTAGTGTGGGAAAAATAAAAAAAAAAACGATAAAATTAGTTTACACAACATACATGCGTTATGCCACGCGGGTGCTCACGACAACACGATGCGGTTGTCCGAGTGTGTCCGATCGTAGGTGAGCACGACGTGTCGTGCGCACACGCATCACGCTCTCCTAACCCGGGGGTCAGCAAACTTGTACGCGAAAATAACCAGCTACAATGTTAGCGTTGATTAAATGAGCCCATAATGTTCTTTAATTTTGCAGCATTATATTACTTTGTCCCAACGTTGGGCGTGACCATCTTTTATCCATCCATCCATCCATCAGCCTTTCATCGTCCACTGCTGGACATAAGCCTCCCCAAAATGGGGGGTTTTACCATAATCGCCACGCTTGGCAGGCGGGTTGGCGATCGCAGTGTTTGTTTATAGTACACAGGGGAACGCTTCTTTTATAATGGAAGGAAATGTTCTACTTTAATAATCCTATTAACTGTTATAAAACTGTAACAGAGCTGTGTACATTTAAAATATTTGAGAAAAAATAAATGTATTATGCTATATAGGCGGCACACGGCAGGGTTATTTAGTGGGTGAGGACCCCACACTACACTGTTCGTTGCCCCGAATGACGGGGTATGCGGTTAAGTACATTATTTCCCGCCTAAACCAAAAAGGGCTATGTAGGCGTGTCTGAACAAAACCCATTTTATTGAAGTTATACTTCTTTTGGCGCGATAGAGAAAAATGATGAGAGTGAACTTTTACGATGCGCGCGCACACCGACACCTAAATTCTACATCGTGAAGTTAGTTCTAGGTGGCATGCATGAAAATTGATGACTATGTTCAAGTTGTATATTCTAGTATTTTTATATTTAGAACATGTGTTAAACAGTGTGAATAAATAAATATTATTTTGGTGTTTTATTAAATCAATTTCATATACGACGGTGAAACTAATAATTTATTATTTATTAGTATATCTATATATATTGAATATTAGTGATACAACTGATTTGAATAAACTGTTTTGAGTGCATTTATAGAATTGAGGTTAATTGTCGGTATGTATTATTTATTTACATCGTTAATTAAAAATTATTACATTATTATCTAAAAACTATTTTTTTTTTCGTTTTGTTTTATTTCTGGTATGTTAACAAATTTTATGCATTAATAAAAAAAAATAATAAATTTTCTATACTTGTTTATATTAACCTTAAATGCTGAATGTTTATTTTATCTTTGATCACTATTTGTTAAAATTTGATTTATTCATATTTCAATTATTTTTTTAATGACGATTTAAATCTATTAATTAATAATGACTCTTCAGTTTCAACAACACGGCATGGCACTACTATTGATGGTGTATTCACAAGATACTTATCTACAGTTTCAACGAGACCATTTATATCATATTTTAGCTACCACAAACCTCTTGTTACTCACGTGCCTATTCAGTCACTACGAGAAGAATCTATTACGTTAATAAAACCCTTTTTATTTAAATAAAATCTTTTTGATTAATTTTAATATTTATCGTTAATCACTACTGCATTTTAGTTATTTTTTTTCCATACGCCAAAGAAGTATAACTTCTAACGCGTGTACATAAGTACACACATTAATTTTTATTTTTTATTTTTGTCTACTTGTTTCATCGCGCATTACACAAATACTACTGAACGGATTTTGGTATACGATTTATCTCGCTATTATATCGGGAGCCAGAGATATAACCTACAAACTAGCTAGTCAGTAATTATATTATATTTTTTTACTAAAAAGCAGAATTATATTTTTACTAAAAAGCAAAGATAGCCTAGTAAGGTCAAGGGAATCGATCTCAAGATCTCGCATGGCATCTCTGACGTTTAAATTTTTGAAATTAAGTATGACGTGTGTCTACAATTTATCATTACTCGGGGATGGAAAACATCGTGAGGAAACCTGTATGCCTGAAAGATTTTCTGGGGTGACCCGTGCCCGTAGGAGAATAATGAGTTGATAAAAAATACAATTTATTAATTCATACAATGTCCACTCCGTACGATATTAGTCAAAGCTTGTCTTATTTAGGTTAATATAAGAATCAAAATTAGATTGAAATTAAAAAAAAGAGAATATTTCCTCCTAGTGATTGCGTATATTAATACCTTAGTCCAAAATAAGTTGGTGACATTTATGCTCAGTCCGTCACCATAAAGACAGACCCCGATATACCTTGTGATTTATATTCTATGTATAGTGATGTTAAAATAAGAGAATTGCACAAAAAACCGCCATTTATAAGGCTCACAGAAAATCCGCGAAAGCCACGGTATTTTTAATATTGTAATCAATGAGTGAGAGCGCCGGAGACCATACCAATTTCTTACTTGTCATACTTCTTATACACCTTCTATCTCTTTCTATAACTTGTTTTTTGGTAAGGCGGGAAAAATGTTCCTAACCGCACACCCCGTCGTTCGGGGCAACGGAAAGGGTAGTGTGGGGCCATCACCCACTAAAGAAACCCGCTGTGTGCCGTCTCTCCGCCTGTGTAGGCGGGTCACTGGAACTATGTTACATTCCTTCGGTGGTATCTCTTTCTATACCTACCGTTGACAACATGCGTTGACAATATTGCTAGTCTATTGGCTTCAGTTTAACTTTCATTTAATGCCTATTTTATGTTTAAAATCTTCAAAAATTTACTAGTAACGAGCGCTTGTGTTAAGTGCATCCGCAGCACTAATGTGAAATGTCGCGATTGCAATCGCCTCAGCCGGCCGGATTCCGCAGTAAGGCTTTTCATGCTTATTTGTTTTCCAGAATTCAGGTATTATTTATTAAATTATAAATTTGGCGAAAGAAATTTAAAAAACAATTTTTCCTCAATGTTTGAAAATTGCAAATCAGAAATAATAATGATAAAACTCAACATTCAGTTACATAAATTGTATTTTTATATTCGTTACATAAACATTTAAAAATAGAACAATTTTCATGCCACATAGTTAGATAGGTACACAATTTATTACATAGATTTACCATATAGATAGAGCGGCGATGCAAAAGAGTAAGAACATAGTATACGCGTATGTCAGAGCGAGATAGATACGAGGACGAGACCACTTTCATACACGTTATGGACCTGTATGAACCTAACATCAATCGTCAACGATACAAATATCGCATATTTTAGGAAAATTGCAGAAATTATCGCATAATTCTGTATTAATTCATCATTCATTTCACATGTGAGTACCATGAAAATAATTTGTTGTTTTTATGCAAAGCTTATGAACTACCTCAAACGCTATGCTCATACACGGTTAGGGAATTTGATTGCATTAAATCATATGCATGCCTGGAATGCCTTCGAATTCAATGTAAAAAGAAAACAAATACGTAAATTTTGTGCTATTTACAATGTTTCTCTTATAGAGATTGACACTATCGGTATTTCGGTATCGATAAAATGACATCAATGTGTCTATTATTTCCTGTATGTTCTGCATATAGCCATTAATCATTATTATAATATATTCGGATTTATGTTTCAGTAAAGGTTTATACTAATAATATTTATTTAAAAAATTTGAGTAAGGCCATTCTATACGGTTATCTTTATTTTTTGAGTAAATATATTTTTTCTTAGAATAGTTAGTTTATATTTTAATTTAACGTTTTAGATTTTCTCAGAATATTGGTGTTGGACAAAATAGCTAAAAATAATTAACAGAGAAAAATGGATTCCCATAAAATATTTGAAATTATGCACTGAAAAAAATGTTTTTCTCATAGAGGCACACTGAGAGTAAATGAGGGACTGAGGGTATAGAACCGGAACGTAGCCGGTTCTATACCCACGTTATTCATGCCGGTACATCATTTTAGATTTTCAATGTTAATTGTGTACCACACTCGGCCAAAGCTGCTACTTGTTTTTGTTTCTGTTAATTTATTGTAATTCACTTACGTACCTATTATAATACCTACACAATAATTACGTTTACATTTATTTGCAGGTCAAATTGAAGCCAATACGCAAAGTATGCTCATATGTCTACAGAGATATATCCCCAGTACCAAGTAGTTCTATAACAAACATTTGTGATTTTGAAAATGCCCCGAGGATGAAGAAAATGAAAAAAAAACTATTGCTGATCTTAGAAGACGCCTAGATATGAATAAAAAGGAACTGAAAAATGTAAGTGCACAAAAATAGCGGGCTGAAGCTAAAGCGATAAAATCGGCTGAAAAAAAAAGCAGGCCCGTGTGGAGTGGTGCCGTGATATGATTCACAAATTTGAAGCAGGCTCGTCTTGGCGAGTTTACGAAACTGTGACAGCTGACGAATCCTGGATTTATCAACATGATCCAGAAACAAAGCGTCAGCCGGCAGTTTGGCTGTTTCAAAACGAACCAACGCCTACGAAAGTGAAGCGATCGAGAAGCGCAGGGAAAATTTTGATAGCTAGTTTCTTCACTTTGACTGGATATCTGGTTTCAATTCCATTACGAGAGCAAAGTAGCATCAACACCTAATGGTACACCACAAAATGCCTGCCAGAAGTTTTGTCTGCAATGAGCAACAAGCGACCGAACACCGGGCTCCGCGGGATACTGCTTCACCATGACAACGCGCCCGCGCACTCAGCACTCAAAACGAGTGACGAGTGTTCAGGAGGACACCACACCGGTCAGTCTTGGATCACGCTCCTAACAGTCCTGATTTGGCACCGCGTGACTTCTTTTTATTCCCTAAAATAAAATATCACCTGAAAGGGATACAGTTTTTTTATCGCCGGAAGACGCGCTAGCATTGTTCAAGAAGGCCGTGGAAGAGGTGCCTGCGGCGGACTGGAAAAAATGTTTCGAATATTGGTTCAGACGCATGAAACTTGTATAGAGGCTGATGGAGAGTTCTTTGAAACAATTTAATTAAAATATTTTGTCCATAGAAGTGAGTTTTTAGTTTCTCAAAAGTTTCTGAATGTCCCACGTATTAATAAAACATGTTTTAGTTCAGTTTAATTTCTATTCCCTCGAATATAAAATTTATTTAAATTCACTTTACACCTCGTGACACTAAAACAACACAATATGTGTCGATAGTCGCGTTTAGTGAACGTCCCAGCACTATTTGAGGTGCACACATGCACATGACACGCACACTGGTATGTGTCAGTTTTGGTCTCGTCATAATTACTCTATAGCCAATCTATCTATATGCTAAATCTATGATTTATTACGCATTCATATATGACCAGAGACAAAAAGTACCTACAACAAAATACAATGTTTGTTTCAAGACTAAAAGCAAAATAATAGTAGGTACCTAGATAAATACTTCAGAATGTTTCCGAATAAAGACGTGCAGGGAAATAATGCGCTCGCGGCTGCTGTCAAACAAATCGATTCACAAATTATCTCAGAACTCGAGTAAGAATACCCGAGGCGTACATTACGATACACAATATATCTACATTGTTCCGAATTAACATTCTCTAGTGAGCTTTACTAGGTATACTAATTATTTATATATATATGACATATAAATTATTTAAATATGCTTTCAACAAGTTTGTGCGCCTTCTCGAAATATTATTTTAGACAAATGTGTCATGAATATGAATAAGCCTCATAAATGCTTGATAGCATTTCACTCACGTACATATAAAACGCTGCACACGATACCTACTGAATTCCATAATCGAATGCATCACCTGACTTTCCGAATGGAGATCGTACCGTTTTAGGTGAGCGACGATTTATGATTGAATTCCGAGTTGGAAAGTTTTAAATTGAATTTGGAATTTTTTTGAGTGATATTTTGTACATCATTCTTTTTTATTGTAAACTTGAAAAAGCAAGAATATACTCTTTGTCAAAAAGTAGTACGTATAACCAGAAAAATCTTAAAATCCATCAGCCAGTTTTAATTTAAGATATATTATGTGCATGATAACATAAATCCTCTTTACATAACAAATAGGTTGTAAGCAAACAGTTGCATAAGTAGCCACATTAATGATTCTTTCTAAAAATACTTTTTTATAAGAATGTGACGAATATTACATTTCAGTTTCTTATTTTTTTACTTTTGAGAGCTCATACAGAGAACATAAAGTATTCGCAACACTAGTTCTTCGGATATTTACTTCAAACTTGTCAGTAATAAGTAGGTAAGTATGAAAACATATGTATTTAGCTATACCGTTTTGTCCGTGTGGTGACGGATTAAGAATACAAGTGTCACCACCCCATTCTTTCCCACGGGTGTCGTATGAGGCGACTAAGGGAAGTAAGCAATTATCATCCATTGCATGACTGGTGGTAGGGCTGGGTACCAAGTGTGAATAATCTCTTGGTTTCCGGCCCGAGCGGGTTGGTACCACCATCTCCTGTGTGACCGGCCATGAAGCACATCGTTGCGTTTTGGCTGTAGCAGGAGATAGCCGTTTATATTTCATTTCATCTGTGAAATGAATTGGTGAGCAGTGGCTTGACAATACTCTCGGTATAGTCGAGTCCATGGGCGACGGTTACCATTTAACATCAGATGGACCGTAGCTCGTCTGCCACTAAATGCAATAAAAAAAAAATACCAGAAATATAGCCAAGCTACCGTCCTGCAAGAACATCCTTTACTTAGCACTTCAATTCCAAGTTAACAACTATTTTCCCTTCTTGTCTTACGAAAACTGTGAAAATTGTGAGGTGATGACTTTTGTTCATGTGTTCACAGTGAATTATGTTAAGTGACAAACTGTCAATACGTATACTACAGCCAGTAAATGTTATTCCTGTTAAATATCTAAATTAAACACGCGTTTTACAACACCGAAAGCCACAAAATTTCAATTTATTGTATTCACACACAGCTCTTCACAATAAACTTTATAACACCTTACTTTCCAATACTTAACATATTCAAACACAACTCGCGGAACAGCTCGTAAAACCACACTAGAATCTATTTTCTATTTAAACCTTTTATAACTCTCACAGCTCTTAAAGATGGACACTTCTGTTACCCACCTATTAAGCTTCGACTACCATTATATATTGATCTCTATTCTTATTAACAACAGCCTAATATAATGCAACTCAAAAGTTCATGTTAAATTTGTTGACTGTTGTCTTGATATTAAATTTACGATTGGTGGTGAAATTATTTCGACAATTGACGTGGCTGTTTTTAGTGTTTGTTTATTTATAATTTTCGTTCGACAAACGCTAGCAGCGCCAGTATTATGCGCATGTATGCAGGGTTGGGCAGTATTTGAATTACTTGTAATTAAAATACGTAATTGAAATACAAATACGTATTTGGCATTTGTATTTCAATTACTTCCTTAAAATGTAATTTGTTATTAGTATTTCAAATACCTGACGCCAAGGTATTTTGTAATTAGTATTTCAAATACTTGACGCTTCAAAATACATTTTAACATTAAAATACATTTAACCTTCATTTAGCGATCGTGAGTGTGAGTGCGAGGCGAGAGTGCAATGATGGTAAAGCAGCTATTAGAGTTGGCAAAACTGCACCTGTTATGTATAGGTACTGTACGCTATGACTGTACGACAAAATTGGCCAACAAAACGCATAAAAATGTACATTAAATTGTCAATGTCAAGCTAAGATGTCAAGTCATAACGGTTTATTTTAGTTTTTTCACGGAATAAGTAAAGCTTCTGTTCTGTGTAAAATAGGGCAGCTTTTATTCATTCTCCAACAAGCGGCTTTTTGTCGGACAGTACATTTAAAAATCTAGTGTTCATGAAAGGAAACTCTAGTTTTACTGTTTAGTTAATCTTGTTTTCTACTTTTCAGCCCGTGCTGGTCTAGATTACTTATTTTATATTTTGTATTTCAATTAAAAATAGCTAAAATACTGTATTTTGTATTTTATATTTAAAATACCTAACTTAAAGATATTTTGTATTTTAATTACTTGCGATACTGTATTTTGTAATTTGTATTTCAATTAAAGCAAAGCATGTATTTTGCCCAGCCCTGCATGTATGACTGAGATAGGAGAACAAAAATGAGGACCTGCAGTTGCTCTGATTCCCTGAACGAAACACGACGAGAGGGACTAGTACTCCCATAATTCCGCTACTAACCACTTTGGAGCACTTGTAGACTACAAGTCTCTATTCTCCCTTTATTGTCCTTCCTGTCCTCTCCTTATTATCTTACCTCTCCCCCTCCTACTTGTTTTCTTGGAGATGGTGACGTGCGAGTGATGCATCCGGTGTTGCTAGCGTCTATAAGCTACGGTAACCGCTTACTACCAGGTGGGCCGTATGCTTGTTTGCCATCCTAGTAGCATAAAAAAACTTGAGAGGTGTCAAGGGACACCAGGATGGAACGAAGTTCCTTTCGATTAATTAGTGAAGGAATTGTAATAAAATTTTATTTGTTTTAAGTTATAATAATATTTTTTTTATTATCAACAAATATAATGTAATATGAACTTAATCAGTAGGCTCAATTTTCGTAATAATTGGCTTGTGGTAACTGAAGTAGGAAACATATGTTCGGGATTCTATTTTATTTAAATGTCTTGAAAAAACTGCATCAATGGTAGTATTATATTTTGTTGTTGATTTAAACTTATATAAAAAAATATAACAAAAAAACAAATAAAGAAATATAACAAAAAACCAAATAAAAAGCAAAAAGTGTCGTGACAACTTTTCGTAAGAATTTTTTCCGTCTAGCCCCCTTTCACAACGCGCGATAAGGAACTTCGTTCCAAAAAACCACTACGATATTTTCGCCAGATACATATAACTAAAATAACAGAGGTCAACAACATTAAGTACCTCATTACGTCAATGGATTTTATAACCTCTCGTTTATGTTAAGACACACACCCCGTGGCCCTTACCCTCTAAATAAACCTGGCGCGTTTGCTTGTATTGGCGGACCACTGGCACTGTGTGTAATGTCTTCAGTAGTACAGATTATATGACCTAGTACTTAATAAAAACCAAACTACTATTACAAGTAATATTATTTCACATACATTTCTTGGATGTGATTAAAAGAATACAGTGTAAACGAAGTCTAAGAAATCCTACTTACAACAAATTAATGCCTTTCTTAATTATATTTAAATACAACTTTGTAGTACACAGTTTTTCGAATTTAATGAGATTGTGTACAGAATTATATCAGTGCAAGTCTGGTTTGTTGTATTAAATTAAGATATAACGATCAAAACTGACAGGCAGTTGACTTAACTTGCTGAGAATTAAATTTCCGAGTGGTGTACCAGTTTTTTTTATTTTGCAACAATAAAATGTAAATACTAGGGAGTTTTGGTTTATGGCATTACTAGGCCCGTCAGCAATTGACAACAGTTCAAAAAAGAATAAACGACAAATAAAATACCACATCTTTAGTTTTTTATTGTATTCGTCTAAATATTTTTGGTATTTTTAATGGTTAATTTTAGAGAAAAGTTATTAAAATCAAAAAATGCCTAATAAAGTTACAATTTGGTTGAATGATGCCTTTGCCTTTGTAATTAAGTAGCATTGTGATATATTGATCATTGAGCTCTAATAAGGAGGAGGCGCCCTAATCTTCATATGTCTAGTAAAAGTGACTTACTTCGGCTGTCATCCGCCATCTTAATGGTTACGATGACAGCGTAATTTGGGTGTGTTCCGATATACACTGCGAGCACTGTAAGGTGTGATGTCAATTTAGCATACTGTGAAGTCGTTCCTTTATAGGTAGCTATACTGGTTACTGTTTATAACGGAATGCAGTCCAGTATAATGATCTGTCATTACTTTCATTTCGTACAAAGTATTGGTTTTACACTGCAATAAACATAATTTCTTTACATTTGCCATATTTAGGTATCTTCGATTTACAATATTCAATAATAATAATAATATTCCATAGTGCAAATTGTTATATTTATGGAAGCTGTTGATCACGTGATATCACAGTGCTCGCAGTGTATATCGGAACAAAGCCTTTATCAGTTGTATGTCAGCTGTCAATTAGGGATGCAGAAAGAACCAACAACTATCGATATATCGATGTTTTAAAAAATATTGATATATTAAATATTCTTTATTTTAAAAATATTTAATTTGCGCTATTAAGGTCCCAACCTAGCATCCACCACTAATAATTTGTGATTTTTATTTGTCACAAATTTTCATATAGTGGGAAGAAGCCGTCCTTTTATTAATTTTGTGTGCTCGGAATGAAGTGGTGAGCAGTGGCTTAGCAGCATACCATTAAATAAAATAATTTTTATTAATTTATCGAATTGATTAATCATTTGAATTGTATTATTATTAGCATACAAAGCATTTACTTTAAAAAAAAAATGTGAGTAGAAATAAAATGATTATAACTTTTTAATGCGTGCTTGTATAATTATGACATGTGTACAATAACGGAAATGGACATAAATCATCATCATCAGGCCCTAGATATCATCTAGGACTGAATTACTTGTCAAAACGAATCAAACGATTCCAAAGTTGATGGGATTGTGGCTCCATTAACCTGATTATCAATATCATCTAGGGCTATCATGGTACTATTCAAGATAACTCAAACTAGCCCTAAGTCGATCTGTTGCGACGTTTAATTAACGAGTACCCATGGCCACCTTCTAGCTCCATTATCAGAACATGGATACTATCTAGAGACAAAGTACTCGTCAAGACGAATCAAACGAGTATAAACTCGATGGGGATGCGTTGTTTCATTACAGAGTTACTGTGGCCACCTTTCAGCTCCATCATCAGACTTTGGGTACCATCTAGAGACAAAGTACTCGTCAAGAGTAACCATACGAGCCCAAAATCGATGGGGTTATGTCGTTTTATAATGGCGTTCTTATAGCCACCTTTTAGCTTCATCATCAGACCCTGCAAACCATCTAAAGACAAATTACTCGTCAAGATGAATCAAACGAGTCTAAGCTCGTTAGGGTTGCGCCGTTTCATTATAGAATTCCTATGTCCACCTTCCAGCTCCATCGTCAGACCAGCTCCATGTCATCATAATATTGTATTGTCACGTCAAAGCGTCGCCACGCTAACACCCGGTTTTACCCTCCCTCCGCATTAGATGTTTCATATGTTTCACAGGAAGGCGCAACATAGGACGGCCTCCCGCCAGAAGGACTGAAGACCTGGTCAAAACCGCAAGGAACCCTTGGATGTAGTCACTAGAGAGGAATATCTGTAGACGATCCTATGACGCTCCATTATGACGGAAGAAGGCGTCGCGGTCATGTTTTAGTCGGTATTGTGGTTCATAACCTCGACACAAGAACCGAGCCTGTATGACACCAAGCCCGACACTCCCCCTGGATCCTGTTGGTACCCCAGTGACGTGCGTAAACTTGCATTTTGGACCGTGTTAACAAATAGAAAAGACCGCTTATTGTGGCGTTCTCTTAGGGAGACCTATTATGTACAGCAGTGGACGTCGAATGACTGATGGATTTTTGTTTTGTGTGTGACTTTGGTTGTTAGCCTCAGACGGCTATGACAACCTTACCCGGACAATTGGTGAGCGCAGAGGGCTCTCAACCCGACATTTAAGCAACGCTACCCGGGGGCACCCCCTCTGGGGTAAGGACCTCGGCTCGGGCTGTTGCTGGCAAAGTGGGATTTCCCACGTTTATGATTTGACCGCGACACGTCTTTCGCCCCCGTCGCGGGGACGAAACCGTGGGTATTTACTTGTATTAGCTGCGCGAGCTGTGTGTGCTCTGATCTGAGCGTGAGTTATGTCGTCGTCGACTTCGTCGAGGCTATGTCGCGGTCTGCGTACGCGCGATATGTTAGAGGGTTTGTACCTAGCCGACTCAACCACTAGAGGGTTGGCGTGAGTAATGGCGGAGTCAAAGAAACTACGTGAACACCGTTTCATAAATTGCTTGATGGTAGGCAATTGCAAGTCTATGTGAAGGTCGACATTGCGTATGAACCACGGTGCACCCGTAGCTCTGCGCATGAATCTATTCTGTAATGTTTGTAATCTATGGATCCTGTGTGCCTTGGCGTGTGAAAATACTACACTGGCGTACGTCATGACTGGACGTATGCAGGCAGTGTAGAGTCTGACCTTATTCCTAAGCGAGAGTTTTGACCTAGCGTTTAACAGATAATGCAAACGTCCCATGACAAAGGCTGCGCGCGAGCGTACCACCTGAATGTGCCGGGCGAATGTTAATCTGTTATCTAGAATTACACCTAAGTACTTGGCTCGCCTACTCCAAGGAATAGGTTTACCAAAGATGCTAATCTGTTTGATCTTCTCCGGGGGATACAGTCGGGGTAGTCTCCTATGAAACATGACCGCCTGGCTTTTCTCGGGGTTGATCTCTATTCTCCACTTGCTAAACCACGTACTGAGGGCAGTGGCCGCTGATTGGAGTTTCCTATGCACTGTGATAGGGTTAAACCCTGCATAATAAATAGCTGTATCGTCTGCAAAAAGTGCTGTCTGCACTTCCCGATGCTGAGGCATGTCGCTGGTGTACAGCGAGAAGAGGATCGGAGAAAGCACGGAGCCCTGTGGGACCCCGGCGAGTATGGGGTGGGGGGAGGATAGTACCCCTTCCACTCTGTAGCGGAAACTGCGGTTAGTTAGGAAGTCTCGTATGATGTAAACGAGATACCGCGGTACTCCTAAGTGGAGTAACTTGTATATTAGGCCATTGTGCCAGACCTTGTCGAATGCTTTCGCTACATCGAAGAAAAGTGCACCTGTAAAAAGGTTATTTTGTTGCATTTTAGAGTAGGTATACTCTACTATGCGGTGGACTTGTTGCACGCTGGAGTGCTTGGCTCTAAAGCCGAATTGGTGGTGGGGGATGAGATTATTAGCATCGGCGTATGCTTTCAGCCTACACTACTACCTACACTACTACCTTTTACGGGAGCTCACAACCGTGAACTCGGTGTCGGATGATGAGTCCGACCCGGAAGCGTCCGACTCGGCAGAGCTGCCGGAGTCCGTTAGGGAGCAGGTAGTCTCCATCGCGCTTTGTGGGCGACTACCCTCTGCCTCTACGGGCAGGACCTGAGAATTGGGTGCCTCTACGGGCCTGAGCGGTGTTGTTAGCAGTACCCGAGGTGGGCACTTGTCTCCGTAGCGAGACTTAATGAAGTCGTAAAGGACCTCGTCATTGAGGACGAGGTCAAAAAAGGCCTGATGGGCCATATTTGTTTCCGAGATATACGGAAACAACCAAACAGAATGAAGTCGTAAAGAACGCAAGTCCCTAGCGTCCCTAAGTCCTCGGGTGGGATCGCCCGGGGATGTGTGGGTGTAACGTCCCTCCCAACCGGGTGTAGGTTGGGAGGATGTACTTAAATAGTGAGCCCTAAGCTTGTACTCCCTCCGCCGATCTTAATGTGGGAAGGGTTCCTAATAGCCTCGGTGCCGGGGTGGTATGGGCCTTTGCAGGCCGGCACACCCAAACTAACACCAGAGGGATGGATTTAAGGTAAGGTAGGGTGGGAGGGGGCGATGGCTAGGTCAGGCTAGGAGATCCCCCAAGGCCTGATTGTCTAGCCCCGTCCGATTTTGCGCTACCCTGAAGGGGTAGAGCTGGCGAATCGGGTCCTCGCCTCACCCGGCTTCGTTGACACCGTGAGGTTTCAACCGGGGAACCAATAAACAGTGGCTTTACCCGGAAGGGGTACCCTGAAGGGGCCAACTCTGTATAAATATAATAGAAATTAGCGTTTGTATAACCAACGTAATGTACTCACTACAAAACGTTGATAAAAAACACCGAAAACTTTGAAGACTTTGGCCTTGAAAAAGACGGTTAAATGTTGGTCTGGCAAGTAGTTGCAGACTGAGCGAGCTGGGCGCGTGGCGCGGACAGTGGCGCTGTGAGATGGCGGGAGCGTGCAGAACGAACGCAACACGTACGTTCGTTAGGACGGCAGACCGCGGAATCTCGTGATGGACTGATGGATGGAATAAAATATTATTATATACTTGTTTTTAGTTATCGTAATACCTCACTTTCAAATCTTTTTCTCCTGATGTCATCACATCGCAAACTTATATAGGTATATTTGGACTTAGAATGAACTTCTATACCCAGGATTAAATTATTATTTATTTCTTTATGCTTTTTACAACCCAAATCTATTCAATAGAGTGTTACGCCCTTAATTTTCTGTTTGTTTAAAAAGAAGGCATGCCTGATTGATCTATCAACCACTAGCTCATATGACTGAATGGATTGGGTTGCAATTTGACACACATAGATATAATTAAAGGTACAGGTAGACAAAGATTTACACAATTAAAAAAACCATTGTCCACCCAAAAATTTATAGATCGCTTGAAGGGCTGAAGTATCGATATCGATACCGCGCTGCGCTTCCCTAGCAGAAATTCCGCCATTTTTGTGTTTCAAAGAATTGCCTCGGTAAATTTGTAGTCATTTCCTCTCCCCCTTATGAGCTCAATGTATATTGATACGTCAAAATTACGTTAATATTCTTCGTCTATGGTTACCAAGAACAAGAACCACCGTGACTTCATTTGACGCTTACGACTTTTTAAAAAGAAACAAACTAAAGTACAAATTTTGAATAAAAACTATATTTCGGGAAAATATAAAATATGGGTCCTTTAATTTTGCATGTAGTTTCATTTGAAATATGTATGCGATTATACAAAAAAATTATGTCAATTGGGTCTATATGAAACCAAACGTCACTCTACGTCATATATCATATTATATTTAAAAAAAAAATAACTACCTCACAGGAACCGTAAATTTTTCCCAGATTCCCAGAAAGTAGTCTGTAATCTTTTTTGGCTTCTAGACTATATGCATACACAAAATTTCATTATGATCGTTTATATCGCAATAAACAAAAAAAAGAACTTTCGCATTTATAACAATTATGTACCTATATACAAACATGCATGAAATAATAATAGAGGAAAGCATAAATTAGGTATTTTAAACTTTTTTGTGACGTCTGCGATTTTTTAAAGGTTCATTTCGTGTCTACGTAGCTGAACTATACGTGACATTTCCTAACATATTATGCTAATATAATCTATCGAATGGCAATATTTTATGCTTTTAGTTTCATATATTAAAAGTTTTTTCGGAACGATCGTGTCATTTGTATCATCTTGAGTTATTTAAATTCAGTGTCACATATATTAATGATATATACGGAAATAAAAGATGGGTCCACATTTCACGTAGATACCGGCATAATATACATAATTACATGACTATCTTTAGTAGTGAAAAAGCGATTTGTGGATTTTACACAACTTACATATTTTTTAATTGCTATGGTAGCAGACAAGCCACGAACCACCCGATGGTAAATGGTAACGGACGCTCATAAACTCGACTATACCGAGAGTATTGTCAAGCCGCTGCTCACCATTTACATTTCAAAGATATAAAATGAAAGAGTAAAATCTCCACAACGAACAAATCCAACAAAACACCAAAACACACCAATGTGCTTCATGGCCGGTCACATGGGAGATGGTGGTACCGCTCGGGCCCGATACCAAGTGAGTACTCCACCCAGCCCTACCAACAGTAATGCAATGGTGATAATTCCTTACTGCCCTTAGTCGCCTCGTACGACACCCGTGGTAAAGAATGGGGGTGTGACACTTGTATTCGTAGTCCGTCACCATATAGACAAAAATTATGGATAATGATAATAAATAAATATAAATAATTGGATGCACAATCTAAGTGCTGTCATAATTAATTAAAAAAACCTCTGTTAAGATATTCTAAATAGGAGCCCTTAGTTAGGGAGTTAGCGGAGTTTCACCTCCGTGCCTCACACAGCACGTAAAGCCGTTGGTTCCTGCACCTGATCACTTTCTGCTTTATGAAATATTTTCTTTATAATTTGTTATACAGAGTGTAAATGACATTGTACTTAATTGATACCACGGGTTCAGTACTCGATTCTGAACACCCAGGTGATGGAAATTTGCATCGGATTTTTCATGAAAATTGAAATTTCTTTTTCATTTTTTAAATTGAGTGTGAGATAAAATTGTTATATTGTTTGTTATATCTAAATTCGATTTTACGTATTGAACAGATTAATTACGGAATTGCTCTTGTAACCTTCGTCATGTTTTTTAGTTGCGTTGTTAATGATCCGATGGCGACCAACTTTGTAACCCGTCGTTGTCGACGAAAATGGCATTTGGTGACATCTTTGACGGGAATAACTCCCCGGTATGAAGTCATTTTTTTTTTATTGCATGTATGGGCAGACGAGCCACGGTCCTTCTTATGGTAAATGGTAACCGTCGCCCATGGACTCGACTATACTGAGAGTATTGTCAAGCCGCTGCCCACCAATTCATTTCACAAATATGAAATAAAAAATAAACGGCTATCTCCTGCTACAGCCAAAACGCAACGATTTGCTTCATGGCCGGTCACACGGGAGATGGTGGTACCAACCCGCTCGGCCCCGATACCAAGTGAATACTCCCACTTGGTACCCAGCCCTACCACCAGTATGACTGTAATAGGCTGTCTGAACACAAACAATTTTTCTTAGATTTTTTGTCTGACAGCAGTCAAACAGACAAACTGTTTGTTCGCCCATCACGCAAAAACGATTAAACGGATTTTGATGCAACTTTTTTTATTTGATAGCTCTTGATTTGACTTAAAAACTGGTATACATTTTATCCCGCTAATATATCAGAAACCTGAGATATCACCCAAAAATTAGCTTTTGGCTGCTAGTATAAAATAAAAGTTATATTTTATATAGTTTTTTAAGCGTTTGAGATGCTTAGCCATATAATGATCACAAAGTGCGAAAATGTGAAATCAAAATTAGCAGGATTTTGTGTGGTGTCCGCACTTTTTATTCATAGCTATGAAGTATGAAATATTAAATATGAATACCTCGAAGAGTCTAATAATTTACTACCCGTTTTTTTTTTTAAGGCGGCAGTGTATGTCTTTAACCCACTTAATGAGCCCACCATTGACAGACCACTGGAACTATGTGGCATTACTTCAGAGGTTACTAATTTACAACCAGGGCCCGTAGTAACTACCACTGAAGGAATGCAATGGGCCACCGGAACCATTCCGGTGGCCACCAATAAACACGGCGGGTTTCTTTAGTGGGTGAGGGCCTCACACTACCCTGTTCGTTGCCCCGAACGACAGGGTGTGCGGTTAAGAACATTTTTTCCCGCCTTAACAAAAAAAAGGGCCCGTAGTAACTCACTAAATCGTATCGACATCGCAATGTGACATTGTCATTGGTTGAGAGATCTTGAAAAATCATCGTGATTGGGTGAGCGACATCAAGCGTCTATGTCTCTACCAATCACAAAAATAAGACGATACGATGTCGATACGATTTTGTGAATCACATTCTAAAGGGGCTGGTGTGCTTTCAAATAACTTTACTGAGTGTAGACCAATGTGACTCGATGAGTTCTTTTAAAACCTGGGTTTAATTACATAGAACTGCCTCGGTGGTTTAACGGTTGTGTATGCGACTCCTGATCATGATCTCGGGTTTGAATCCCGGGTCGAGACAATAAAAAGTTACATAGTGTCTTTTTTATTATTATTACAATTGAGTATCCAACTTTAATCTGGATTCAATTAATTATATAAGACACATATTTATGTAATTATGTTCTTCTTGAGAGTAATGCGTACACGATAAATAAAATGAGGTGTGTTTTGTCTGTGAGGGGCAATATTAACCTAACTTCTCTAGCTCTGTTATCAATACGTCTTATATCAATTGAACTATTCTAAATATAGAAATGGGGACAACTTAGATACTAAATATATATTAATATGTTGTTATTTTTATATATTGATTAGGAAGGTCGATTGGTCATGCTTAAAATATACTTATTCATAAAAATTACAACATATTTTTGGGGCTGTATCAATTAATAAGTTTTTAGTATGAATAATGAGGTTTATATGTTTTATTTTTATGATAAGACGTTGTCACGTCAAAAAAATCTTTGATAAACAGAGCGACACGGCTCCGTTATAGTTTTATAACAGCATTTATGTATCTACATATACAGATAAGTATATTTGCAACAGCTAAAAGACTATTAACATTTAGCGAAATGACTAGCAATTTTCCTTCAGTAATCAAGCGCTTAAATCGAATGTCAATCAATGTGTTGCCATGTTAATTTATTTTACACCACAACCCTGGGGTATTGACGACCCCAGAACTTAACATATCGCGTTTTATTGCAGTAAAGTTTGTGCTCAAAGGTCAGGTAAGCTATTTTCTCGTCTATATCTATACTATTATTTTTTTGTCTGTTTATCTGTTTGTTCGTTCGCGCATCACGCAACAACTACTGAACGGATTTTGATGCAACTTTTTTTATTTGATAGCTTTTGATTAGACTTAAAAACTGGTATGTACATTTTATCCGGCTATTATATAATAAAAACCTAATTAAAAATAAATAAATATTCACGGACATTTTCACACAACGTCCTCTGGTTCCAAACTAAGCTTAATGCTTGTGCTATGGGTATCAGATTACGGATCTAATACATATATTACTTTATTTTGTAAATACATACATATAATAGATAGAAAACACCCAGACCCAGTACAAATATCTGTGTTCATCACACAAATATTTGTACTGAGTGGGAATCGAACCCACGACCTCGTGCACGGAAGTCGGTTACACTACCGACTACGCCACGAGGCCCGTCATTTAAAATTACAAAGCTTTGGATTTTAATATCACTATGCTAACCGTACCGTAGTCACAATATTCAATGCCAGTGCCACATATCATCGGCAGACGCCCACGCCATCTATTGTATAAGTTGATATGGGTACATTACATATCAATTAAGCCTTATTACGACTTGAACTCATATTAAAAGATGACATGACAATAATAAAATACTCTATCACACCAGTCGTGTTTGTTCCAGCATAAATAGGCCGATTCCATCGGAGAAGTACTACTCTCTCTCTAAAGGTCAGCTTGAAACAACGGTAGACACTTGTACTGTTGTGACTCATACGGTGAGTGAGAGCACTGGAGGCACAAACCCTCTCTTTATCATGCCCTTCGTCTTCATCTCCAATCCCTTTTCAATAAGTTGCGACGTGCGAGTGATGCGATATAGCTACCGTCTATAGGCTACGGTAACCGCTTACCATCAGGTGAGCCGTACACTCATTTGCCACCCGCGTAGTATATAAACTTTTAAACATTAGCCACCTTTGATAATAATTTATTTTTGTAGTGTGAGGGCCCTAATTTATAGGTACTTATTTTCTTTGAGCTTATCGGCAACTATTAGATTTTAATATATAAAATTCTCGTGTCACAGTGTTTGTCGCCTTTATCGTCCGAAACGGCAGATCGATTCTTATGAAATTTTGTGTGTATTTCTGTAGGTCTGAGAATAGGATGTAAACTATTTTTCATACCCCTAAGTGATAAGGGTGGTCCATCCCAAAATTTACTTTTTAATTTTTTTGGACAACATTTTTTAATTTTATTTTTTTATGATTTGGCATTAAAAAATACATACATCCCTAATTTTCACCCTTCTATTGCCAACCTTTATTGTTTAATAGTGATATTGGTACTTTAATAATTTTCATTGCAAAATATTCACGAAAAATAATAATTGGGGGTACGAAGTTTGCTGGGTGAGCTAGTATTTTATAAAATTATAACTAAAAAATTATACATGAAAATATTTGCAATTACTTACATAAAAATAGTGTATACAATAGAATAGAGACCCAGCTTCTTTTTTTAAGGAAGTAAAAATACTAATTAGTATTCCTAATTGGTATATTATGACCATTTTATTATTTAAATTGCTTGAGCGGAGTTGGAGGGTAAAATGACCGTTGTAAGCCCCATCATTTATTGTAGCGGCAATCATATACTCCCAGTTTTTTTGTATACTATAATGTGCATAAAAGGTATGTCCTACCACGAGTAAGTTATAAGAAGTGGAGTGGACGGAAGATAGAGAATATGGGGGTGAATTTGTGTGTATGATGCTCTGAACTAGACCACTTTACGTCGATATTCTGCAAGATGTTACCTACTTCTTCACTGAACCGGGAATTCTTGCTGGAATGTCACACAGTTCCAGTGGTCCGCGAATACAGACGGAGAAACGGCACACGGTGGGTTTATTTAGTGGATTTGGGCCCCACACTATCCTATTCAGGTCTGATAACATGTATATATAGAATAATCACTAAAGAACTGTCAAACATCTCCAATGGTCTGAAACTACAGTTGGAGAGATAGCCCACAGCGGGTTTATTT
Source organism: Leucoma salicis (assembly GCA_948253155.1). Lineage (NCBI taxonomy): Eukaryota > Metazoa > Arthropoda > Insecta > Lepidoptera > Erebidae > Leucoma > Leucoma salicis. Next base: position 20,079,566 of record OX411818.1, read on the forward strand.
AATGGTGACGGACTAAGAATACAAGTGTCACCACCTCATCTTTCCCACGGGTGTCGTACAAGGTGACTAAGGGAAGTATGCAATTATCACCTATTGCATTACTGGCGGTAGGGCTGGGTACCATGTGGGAGTACTCACTTGCTATCGGGCCCGAACGGGTTGGTACCACTACCTAACGTGTGACCGGCCATGAATCACATCGGTGTATTTTGGTTGTAGGAGAAGATAGCCGGTTATTCTTTCATTTCATATCTGTGAAATGAAATGATGACGAGCAGCTTGACAATAAGAAAGAAGAGAAAGAAAGTATTTATTTCTACATTAATAAATAAAGCTGTGAAGACAAAACACAATTTACGTATTATACTAAATAGCTAATGTAGAAAGAGGATGAATTGCTCAGCTAACGTTGCTATGTGATCATAGCAACGCTGATTTTCAGCAATGTCTTATCGACGATTGACGTGTATTTATAAAATAACAATGGTACTTGAGTCAGAAAGAGTATAACATACAATTAAAACCAAAGTAATTACTACAAAAACAAATAGTAGAATGATGAAAGTATAAAGGTAACAAGATTTATTGAGGTGGTCTATTAATTAATATAACCTAATACAAATAAAATAAAATAAAGTAAAAATTTAGGTATGAGTAGATAGAAACTGTATTTTAAGTATTGTATTAATAATTTAAAAATAAATAGCAATAAGAACAAATAATAGAATTAAATGTACCCATTGTTAATACTCTCTTTAACACCCATATTCTAAGACGGTTCCTTGAAAATTTCTCGACTCCGCTCAAGCGCACTCAAGGAGTTTGGTATTCTTAGTTGCAAAAAATCTCCTCCACTCGACGCCTTTCCTCACTCGAGGTGAGGAAACAACTGTCAATCTCAAGGTACGTCGGGACCAACCTTAAGGAATACTCAAGGAAGTTTTTGTTCTATAAACAATTTACTGAAGTTTATTATTTCATGTGAATATTGTTTTCTAGTGTTTATAATGTATTTCCAGCGGTTTTTGAATTAGTATTATTAAGTATGATTTTCTCATAAGATGTTACTTGCGAGATGCTGCAAGCCCAACTTTTACGATACCGTAGAGTTCCAAAGACGTTTTCTTTTCCAGCAGGATTACCGGCACCTAAAGTAGCCGTCGAATTTATTTTATATTTAATTATGAGTTCCTGTAGGCATAACTTTACCGACCGATATTCAGTAAGAATATCTTCCAGACATATTACAAAATAAATGATATCTAAACAATTTATACTATGTAGCTATAAAAACCCACCCAGCAAAAAAAACAATGTTGACGCGACGACGCTATGTAGGTACTTTCTGGTTATACGATATACGTAAGTATTACTTTTTGCTATGTAGGTACCTACCTGAGTTTTAGTCCTTGTGGCGATCCTTGTATAATACCTATCGTCCTATCTAAACATTTACATTTCAAATGACAAACATCTGTTAACTTTTGAGTGACCACAGACAATATTCTATCTACAATACAATGACGTAATTAATGACGTATTACCCCGACTCAACCTCATTCGAGGTTCCTCGAGTTTTCAATTAAGAATACCAATTTCGAGGATTCCTTGAGATATTCCTTGAGGTATCCTCAGTTGAGTTTGAGTCGAGGAAAGGTTGAGGAACCGTCTTAGAATATGGGTGTAAGTCCATGAGCGACGGTTTCGATTTACCATCAGGTGGGCCGTGGCTCGTCTGCCACCGTACGCAATAAAAAGTAGAAAGGAGAGAGGGTGTAACGGGCGGGGTTGATCACACAAAGAATTGTCCTGTGTGGGAATCAATCCCACAACACTTGGTATCTCAACCACTGCGCTATTTATGCGGTTTTGGTGCCTTGATATTACAAACAGCAACTCTCTTAGCAATTCATGTTAATTTAAAATCAAAGCCTATTTTTGATGTGAAGCATCTAATGCGGAGGGAGGGTAAAATCGGCTGATAGCGTGGCGACGCTTTTATTTAACATGTCCCGTTCAAATTTTGCAGGTTAAATTTGACACACTTCCCTGTCTCCCATTGAGCTAAAATTTTACTCGCATATGTATATCGCGTGACAATGCAATATTATGATGACATGGAGCTGATCTGATGATGGAGCTGGAAAGTGGATATAGGAACTCTATAATGAAACAGCGCAACCCTAACGAGTTTGGACTCGTTTGATTCGTCTTGACGAGTACTTTGTCTTTAGATAGTATCCAGAGTCTGATGATGGAGCTAGAAGGTGGCCATAGGAACTGCAATATAAAACGACATAACACCATCGACTTTGGGCTCGTATGATTCGACTTGATGAGTACTTTGTCTCTAGATGGTACCCAGGGTCTTACAATGATGATTTATGACCATTTCCATTTATTTCTACTCATTATTTCTACAAAATAATTACGATGTTTTCACATCTGGTAGACATCCCGCGACGTCTATTCTTTTTTTTTTACCAAGATTGATTACCTTATTCTGGTATTATCACCTTACGTGCTATATCGTTTACATTCGGTGAGAAGCTGTCGACATAACGTCATAAATGTCAAGATGTCGTTACACCCACAATATAAATTATTAGCTATTTAGATAAGTATTCAGATGTGAAAATTCACCGTTTATTTCTCTTTCACCGAACAAATTTCCTTCGTTTGACGGTCTACCTTAAATTAATACTCGATATTGGCGAAATTGTGCTCACACTGCCACAACAAGAGCCATTAAACAAGAAGATAAGATAAGATAAGATAAGACAGATGTGAATATTCGACATATATATTCACTCTGAGAACAAGAGATCTGCTTTTTAAGAATTATCTTTCATCTTAAAATCTTCCTCATTTGCATTTTCATTACTCATCTACTATTATAAAGCTGTAAAAGAGTTGTGTCTGTACAAACTGTATTAGGTTATATAGGCGTGTCTGAACACAAAACATTTTTTTTTTAGATTTTTTGTCTGTTTATCTGTTTGTTCGTTCACGCATCACGCAAAAACTAATTAATGAATTTTGATGCAACTTTTTTTTTTTTATTATTTAATAGCTCTTGATTAGACTTAAAAACAGATATACATTTTATCCCGCAACTATATCGGGAACCTGAGAAATAACCTAAAAACTAATTTTTGGCTGCGGCGGAGCCGTGGGCAAAGGCTAGTATTTTATAATACTAGCAAGTATAAGTAGACGAGAATAGTAGGATTACTTGAGAACAGTTGATGGTCATCGACCCTTAAAAAGATAAGGAACTATCAGGTAATGTGTAAACAGTTGAGTTGAATCCGAGCGTGCTTCAAAACCTTCGTTTTGTCCTTAATTTGATGTATTGTAAAATGGATCACCGTCCTATCGGATCAAATGCCACAGCCTGCCCACTTTTTCTACAAGAAGTTAGGCAAAGATTTTGAGTAAGGTCATCAACCCCTCTTGGGAAACTTATTCGAATATCTTAACGAAGATATATGGCTCATAAATTGTGATTTATTTACGTCTAATAAATCGTAATATTTAGACACATCTATAAATATTTGTTTAGTGAATAATTAACTTTTATCTTAACGACTGTTTATTGTCGGAACCCGACTAAATAGTCAACTATAGACGGCTATTTATGACTAATCTCTAACGACACTAAAACTTTATGATAATGTTCATTAGACAGTAATAATTAGTTGAGTATTTCTCTTTTGCTAAGACCGATCGTCAATAAAATTTACTTTAGAGGCTTTGGGTTCTATTTAATTGAAACTCCGACGAGATAATTATATTTCTCTGTACGCCTTAATAGTCCAACCACTGAAGTAACAGTTCCAGTAGCCCGCCAATAAAGGCGAAGAGACGGCAGATGGCGGGTTTCTTTAGTGGGTGAGGGCTACCATGTTCGCATTCCAGGAGGGCGACCGGGGTATTGAAATCACTACAACGCGATCCTCAGTCGCATACCACTGGACCACCGATTCAACCGAGCAGTGGGTTGTTGGGGCAATAATGAGTTGTGAACTGCCCATATAGTCCAGCGGTATTCTCACTGTGGTCTCACGTTTGAAGCTCGAAGCTCACCGAAATCAATCTAGGGAAAAAGATTGTTATGATTTTTGTGAGGTATTAAAAAAACTTCGTCCTAACTATTATGAAGTTGTAACAGCTGTGTCTGTACATTTCAGATATTAGAGAAAAAAATGTCTGTATCTATACTATTATAAAGTTGTAACAGAGCTGTGCCTGTACATTTAAGATATTTGAGAAAAAATGATTGTATTAGGCTACATAAACGTGTCTGAACACAAAACAATTTTTTTTAGATTTTTTGTCTGTTTGTTTGTTTATCTGTTTGTATGTTCGCGCATCACACAAAAACTACTGAACGGATTGTAATGCAACTTTTTTTATTTGATAGATCTCGATTAAACTTAAAAACTGGAAAATTTTTATTCCGCTATTATATCGGGAACCTGAGATACAACTTAAAAACCAGCTTTTGGTTGCGGCGGAGCCGCAATCAAAGACTAGTTAGCCTATATTTTTTTTTAATTATTTGTCTGTTTGTTTGTTCGCGCATCACACAAAAATTATAAAGCGGAATTAGATGCAACATTTTTTATTTGATAGCTCTTGATTAGACTAACATTTTATCCCGCTACTATAGGTATCGGGAACCTGAGGTATAACCTAAAAACTAGCTTTTGGCGCGGGCTTTTACTTCTTTGGTAAAGGAAGCGTTCCCGTGCTTGATTATTCTTGGGCAGTGACGAAAAACACCGATTTATCTTCAAGAAAACTCCTCGGTTTGTGCAATCAGATTTGGAATATCTGGGTGGGGTTCAGGTTGCTTGGAATAAACATACAATCAATTCAAAGTATGCCTACTTACACCCAAGCTCAGAATTTTTGTAGATCACAAATAACTGTCATTTTTCGGCACGGAACCCACAAGACTCGACATAGGAGGTCTGTATCTGACCACAACGACATTAGTGTCAAAGAAAGTTTGGAGAAGAGTATTAGTGCAAAGTTCCCGGCAAAGACTAGTATCGCTGGCCGCTGTAGACAAAATTCGGTTATAAGGTCACATAACATTAAAAGCCTAAAATAATCAATTTTTTTCGGGGCTAATTAGAAAACATTGCATTTAATGATGGCATTATACTCTAAAATAATAGCTTATTTTTCAACGTGATTACTCAAAAGTTGAAGTATAAATGAAACCGGAATATGAAATCTATAAAAAATTGTAATAGTATTGATTTTAAATAAAGTAATCTTCCATATAAAATGTTACACGCATAAACAATTAGTGTAAAAGAAAATCGGGGTAGTTCAAATTGAAAAAAATCATATTAAAATACGCATGTAGTAGATAAAAATATTGCCATAAAAGATTATTTAATATTATAAATTAAACTGTATTATCTAAAATATTTGAATTACATTTTTGAGAATGTTTTTGTTATTAAATGTAATAATCACAGTAGAATAAATTCAAATCTTTTTCTTTCAAAAAAATCTTTCAAATCAGCTCCTTTTCCAGATTAGACAATTACTTTCTGAATCAACTGAAAATGTGTGCGAACTTGTTTGCGAGTGGATTTGTTGCGAGGTGAGTTTTAAAGCTTGAAACCAATATTGCAACCCTATTATATACTACATATTTTTTAAATGTACCTGCTTTAATTTCAGCTAAATCCACAAGAGGCAGTTTGTAAAAAGTGCTTAGTAATATGTATAGTACACAAACTTCTCAGAAAACAAGAAGATTCGGGTACCGGAATCTGCATTTCATGTGGTTCTCTGTTTTTAAGAGCACAAAAAACACATAATGTTTCTGATATGTATCTCTGCAGAAGGAAACATCATTTAGTACTGGATACCACCACATCAGGTAAAAAAGTACTAATATTAGTATGTTCATATTTCCTTTTTTTATATATATACAACACCCTTTTTTATTTTTTTTTGTAGGCGGGATAATATGTTCCTAACCGCACACCCTGTCGTTCGGTGCAACGAACAGGGTAGTGTGGGGCTCTCACCCACTAAAGAAACACGCCGTGTGCTGTCTCTCCGCCCTTATTCGGCGGGCCACCGGAACTATATTACATTCCTTCAGTGGTATACATATACAACTCCCTGCATTAAGGAAAACTCCTTATCGCCGGGTGTGAGGCCGGTATCTAAATCACTACGCCATCTGTGCAGTCATACACAATATAATGGCGATAATAAATCATATTTCTTTATTTATTGTTATAAACTTTAAAATTACTTTAAGTAGCCTGCATGAATTATATGACAATCAACTATTATGATTTTTATATTTAAATAGGTGTAAAAGATTTCGGCAGTATGGAAGTCAAACACAATTATTTCTTCACAGATGTACTCGTATATTTTTTTACCATAATCACATTACACTTTCGTAATACCGAACTATTTTCTCAGCAAGTTCCCTAATGAAATGCACGTTAATCCAACATTACCTTCTCTACAATCAAATTAATGTCTCAACTCGTAATGACTAGTCAAACGACGTGCTTCCGTAATATTCAAAAAGGTGCCAATAATTAAATAGTTACTATCCCAATTACACTATTAAAAATAAAAAACCTAACAGGTGGAACCCTTATAACAAGTTTGTATGGCTTGCTGGTTGAAAGCTCGTCGCGCTGCGCAGCAGACACAGACTACAAGATGAGAGACCTGAAGTGCCAGTTCAACTACTAGAGATTGCAGACAGCAGTAACATCCTACAACCGCCGCCTGTGCCTGCACCCGTTCAGCCCCCTATTTCTAGAACAGTGCCACAAATTACTTTGTTTATTAATTACAAGCATGCCGCTTCTACTTCGCGTCACTGTATTTTTAGATTATGTGAAAATATATCTCGATTTTTGGTACTTACACTGTTAAAAGAAAGAATAGGAATACCGATTGATTATTCATTTCATCCCCAGTGAGCGCGTGTTTGTGAATACCATTTAAATGTATGTAATGTATGTTAATAGTTATACAAACTGCTAATTTTAGGACTGCATTTGCTGGATATTGTTGTAATTGTTTGGTAGGAAGATACACTGTTGGTTGCTGTACACACGTTATGTCTATTGTGTGGTTTTTATCTTGGGCTCGCCACCAGGATAATATCCAACCATCTGCATTTTTCTTAGATGAGGTATTATTATTGAGATACGATTTCGCAAATGAAGATTATTAATATAATAAAAGCTTTGGTTAATTGGACTACGTGTATTTGTTTATCCTTCCATGATTCCAATAATAATTAATATAGTAAATATTAATTATCATATAAAAAAAAGATTATATGATTGGGAGGGGTAGACCTCGTCGAACGTTATCTGACCAAATCAGAGAAGTTCTCTAGAAAGATCAGGTCAGAGGTACCCTTAACCGACGTACATGTATGAGGAATATAATGACAGTGAATGAGGCGAAAAAGGTGAGCAAGGATCGTGACGAGAGGAAATCTGTTGTCTCTGCCTACCCCTCTGGGGAAAAGGCGTGAATATATGTAATTATCAGGATAACATAGATTCTCTAGTAGACCAGGCAATCTCTATTTAGAATAATACTTACGAATATTCAATTTTGTTTACCTGGTCGGTATAATGTATGAAAATACTTCCGACAGATGGCGCAGACGTCACCCAAAGACGTTAAGTATGAATGTGTTATCGAAGTTAGCAGTCAGAAGCAATTGTCACGATGGCTGAATTGGCAAAGCATCTGGACGGTATCCAGGAGATGCAGGTGCAAATCCTGCTCGTGACTGTTATTTTTGATTTCACATTTTTCACTTTGTGTTTAATGTATTGTACTAAGCATGTAAAATTCTAAAAATATATATAAAAATATCTAAATATTTATAGGGTTTTCGTCATTATTAGGTAAAATCTTAATTGTAAAATTAAGTTTACCTGGTCGGTATAATGTATGAAAATACTTACGACAGATGGCGCAGACGTCACCCAAAGACGTTAAGTATGAATGTGTTATCGAAGTTAGCAGTCAGGAGCAATTGTCACGATGGCTGAATTGGCAAAGCATCTGGACGGTATCCAGGAGATGCAGGTGCAAATCCTGCTCGTGACTGTTATTTTTGATTTCACATTTTTCACTTTGTGTTTAATGTATTGTGCTAAGCATGTAAAATTCTAAAAATATATATAAAAATATCTAAATATTTATAGGGTTTTCGTCATTATTAGGTAAAATCTTAATTGTAAAATTAAGTTTACCTGGTCGGTATAATGTATGAAAATACTTACGACAGATGGCGCAGACGTCACCCAAAGACGTTAAGTATGAATGTGTTCTCGAAGTTAGCAGTCAGGAGCAATTGTCACGATGGCTGAATTGGCAAAGCATCTGGACGGTATCCAGGAGATGCAGGTTCAAATCCTGCTCGTGACTGTTATTTTCGATTACACATTTGTCACTTTGTGTTTAATGTATAGTGCTAAGCATGTAAAATGCTAAAAATATATATAAAAATATCTAAATATGAATATTCAATGCTTAAAAAAATATTTGTCACTTGAACAGTAAAGCACATTACTGTTCAGGTGAAATTTTTTTAAGTGTATAATAATCGTATTCGGTTCGTTTCCTAATTAAATCAAAATCGATTGTACTTTTTAAATACGTATAAAAACACATTTGATTTAAATATCATTGTGGACAATGCAAATATAACAAAGCAAAGAGTTTTATGTTTATAGTTTCTCTTAGATTACAATCAATTTCTCAATATTCCGGTTAGAGTTTAAAAAGATAATATTACTACTGTTATCTAGATAGTCTAAGGAAGGATTTGATATATAATACATTAATAAACGTTACAAATTGTGGTGGGCCCATTCCTCATTAAAAATAAATTGACCCCTTTTAATCATATAGAATTAATCAAGAATAATTCCATAAGACTTCAAAAAGTTTTATATCAAGCAAATATTCCTATAATTGGAAACTATGATAACAAGTTTCCGTAGTGTAGCGGTTATCACGTGTGCTTCACACGCACAAGGCCCCCGGTTCGATCCCGGGCGGAAACAGACACATCTTTTTGAGTCTTTTTCATTTTATACCATATTTTATTAACGTTGAATTGAGTTTTAAACCATGTACACTATCAGAGCTAATGCTAAGTAGAACTTTTTTATTGTTATAATCAAACCTTCAACCGTGAACTGGGCAGTCCATCCATCCATCAGCCTTTCAATGTCCACTGCTGGACATAGGCCTCCCCAATAAATGGGGGATAGTGCCGTAATCGCCACGCTTGGCAGGCGGGTTGGCGATCGCAGTGGATATTGTTAATACTCGAGGGAGTGCTGCTGCCCACTCGCCCGGTAATCCCTCAGTCGGCTCTTACGACTACCATGGGTAGAGAGGGAGAATATTAAAGGCTGAACCCTCTTTCCCTTCTGTTTGTTTCCTTTTCCTCTTCTATCCTTTATCTTAGGGTTGACAGCACCTCACACATCACTGTTTTAGTAGGTGAAAGCCCCATTATTTTCGCCATGACAAAAAATATAAAGGTTGGCAATGTGTGAGCCCCTGGTTTTGCCAGTTTTATAAGTGACCGCTTATTCAAAACGGCATTATTTTTTACTTTTTTCTTTCTTTATTTTCGTGGTCAACCTTTTTTATCGCCAGTGTTACAATATGTTATTCCATCCATCCATCCATCAGCCTTTTAACGTCCACTGCTGGACATAGACCTCCCCAAGAGAACGCCACAACGAGCGGTTCCGTCATGGGGGATAATGCCGTAATCGCCATGCTTGGCACGCGGGTTGGCGATCGCAGTGGATGTTGTTAATACTCGAGGGAGTGCTGCTGCCCACTCCCCCGTTATTCCCTCAGTCGGCTCTTACGACGCCCGTGGGTAGAGAGGGGTTATTAAGAAACATAATTATATAGTCTAAATATTCGGATTTCATTTTGTAATCATCAAATAAATTTAAAACGACAAAATAATTTTTTGTCGTAATTAAAAATTCAAATATAAGCCCTCGTACACACGTGCACGGCCCGCATGAACAAAACAAAAAAAATTATTCATTCAAAATCGATTTGCATAAAGAACTCTCGTCTACTGCACTACGCGGGGCGCCAAAAACAATTAGGCTATTGTTCTTGTGAACTCAAAAAGTTTTAAAACAATAGACGCGCAGTGTGCACTGGGCTTTATGTTGTTTTATTGATGCGGGTACTTTGAGCGGGTTCTAGAAAGGGGCTTGGGATGGCGGTGGAACAAGGACGTATGCAATGAAATTATTATCTAGACTTTAGATTTAAAAGGTTTGCCGTCCCTGCCTAGACTTTAGATAAAAAAATAGAAATACATTCAGCTATCTCCAGCATGTATCCTACCATGCGACTAATATTGTCCAGTGTCACCAAAATAGTAATCGTCACTCCACCGGCATGAAAATGAGTTTTGTAGCTATAAAGCGGTCATCTTTTTTCTTCTTTTTTAATTGAGTCTTGTGTTAGATAAGCCACGGCCCACCTGACGGTAAATGGTACCAGTCGCTCATGGACTCAACTATACCGAGAGTATTGTAAAACCGCTGCTCACTATTTAATTTCACAGTTATGAAATAAAATAATTAATGGCTACCTCCTGCTACAACCAAAACACACCAATGTGCTTCATGGCCAGTCACACGGAAGATAGTGGTACCAACCCGTACGGGCCTGAAAACAAGTGAGCACTCCCACTTGGCACCCAGCCCTACCACCAGTAATGCAATTGGTGATAATTACTTACTTCCCTTAGTCGCCTCATACGACACCCGTGGGAAAGAATGGATGTATTCCTAGTCCGTCGCCGCACGAAAAAACACATCTTCCAGAACCATCATCATCTTAATGGTGTATAAAATGATGACGGCTCTGATTCTCCTTCTCTATGTCACACCTAAAAATGCTAGTGGTAGAGTACATCCTCGCTTGCCCAGCATAAATAGGCCAGCTTGATTGGGAAAGTACCACCCTCTCACATAAAACAAGCCTATATCAAATCAAATCCTAATGTTGTTTCGTATGGTGAGTGAGAGCGCTGGAGGCTCAACTTCCTTCTTACCATCTCTTTATTTCACTTTCTTGCCACCATACCTTTCCTTAGAGTGGACAACGTGCGAGTGATGCCTCTGGTGTTGCTAGCGTCTATAGGCTACGGTAACCGCTCACCTTCAGGTGGGCGCATGAATGTTTGCTGCCCACGTTATAAAAAAATATGTAACTTTAAAAAAACCTGGGATATTCTGATGTGTGTGATATTTAGTATGTTATTAGATATTTTTTATACATATTTTTTAAGCATAAGACATGCATAAATTAACACAATAACAAGACAACAACATGAAATCAAAATATGCAAAAATATCAAAACATTTATTAAACCAATCTAAAAATCGTTTTGAAATGACGTAAATATTTAGATATTTTAAGATATATTTTTAGCATTTGACATGCTTAGCACTATATATTAAGCACAAAGTGAAAAATGTGAAGTCGAAAATAACAGTGTTTAATGTATAGTGCTAAGCATGTCAAATGCTAAAAATATATATAAAAATATCTAAATACGAGTATTTATAGGGTTTGCGTCATTATTAGGTAAAAATCTTAATTGTAAAATTAAGTTTACCTGGTCGGTATAATGTATGAAAATACTTCCGACAGATGGCGCAGGCGTCACCCAAAGAAGTTAAGTATGAATGTGTTATCGAAATTAGCAGTCAGGAGCAATTGTCACGATTGCTGAATTGGCAAAGCATCTGGACGGTATCCACGAGATGCAGGTTCATATCCTGCTCGTGACAGTTATTTTATACTTCACATTTTTCCCTTTGTGTTTAATGACATAAATAAATTGCCGGAGTAAAATAATATTCTATGAAAAGAGTATAAACTAGGTAAGTATGCTTCTTAAATTCCATTCAGCCGTTATTCCATGATTGGGTTATAATCATGGAATACAATCTGAATGGTTAGATACCATATTAACACGTTTATAACATCAGCTAAGCCTAGCTATAAATTAAATACTTATAACTTTTATGTAAGTAGTCATAAAAATTTGATATACGATCTGTTTTAGTGTGGTATTCAAATATTAGTACCTGGATGACCGAGCTTTGCTCGGTATTTTTGTTTTGGTAAATTGAGAGTTTTTCTCACAAAAGAAAGAATTGAAAAAAGGGGGAAAAACGTCGCTCTGGAGACATTTAGACTCGAACCGGGGTTTTCTGGTTTTGGGACCGCCCAATTTCCTACCTGAGCTATTATAACCTTGTAGATGGTGACGAAACTTACCTTCGTATTCTAATAATAATGTAGCAGTTTTCCATTGCCTGAAAACCCGGATAAAACGACGTTTTCTAAAAATGAAACCTAGCTAGATCGATTTATCGCCCCCGAAACCTCCTGTATACTAAATTTCATGAAAATCGTTGCAGCCGTTTCTGAGATTCAGATTATATATATATATATACAAGAATTGCTCATTTAAAGTTATTAGATTATTACACTAGTCAATAGGTCACCGTGGCCTATAGCCACTAGAAACACCAGAGACATCACTCCCAAGTCGCCATCTCGAAGGAAAGGGATAAGAGTTTGTTCCGTGTGGTGATGGACTAGAAATACAAATGTCACCACCCCATTCTTTCCCACGGGTGTCGTATGAGGCGACTAAGGGAAGTAAGCAATTATCATCCATTGCATGACTGGTGGTAGGGCTGGGTACCAAGTGGGAGTACTCACTTGGTGTCGGGCCCGGTTGGTACCACCATCTCCATTGTGACCGGCCATGAAGCACAGCGTTGCGTTTTGGCTGTAGCAAGAGATAGCCGTTTATTCTTTCATTTCAAATCGGTGAAATGAAATGGTGAGCAGCGGCTTGACAATACTCTCAGTATAGTTGAGTCCATGAGCGACAGTTACCATTTACCATCAGATGGGCCGTGGCTCGTCTGCCACTACAAGCAATAAAAAAAAAGAGACGGAGAGGAAAGATATTAAGGAAAGGATAAGGAATATAATAAAGAGAGGATAGGATTTGGGCCTCCGGCGCTCTCACTCACCATACATAACACTACGTTAGGAGTACCTACCGCTGTTTCATGCTGATCTTCTGTGAAAGGATGGCTTGACTTCCAATCGAACGGACCCCCTCATGCTGAGATAAGCAGGCCTCTACCACTTAATACTTTGATTTCCACATTCTATGGAGATAGGTGGTAAAAGTTTACGTCGAGTTTTTTAAAGGCACTTCTAGTATATATTGTTTGGTTAAATAGTTTTTGAATTCTGGAAAACATATCAGTCCATTTAGCTTTTTACCTATATATTTTTTACTTAAGATAAAATAATCGATCCCCGGGCCGGGCAGAGCTTTTCGTAAAAAGAAAAATTCTTAGTAGCAGCCTGGAATTTGGAAATGTGCCCGGTAGAAGGCAATAGGCTCGCCCCCTATTACGTGGGACTTAAACATAGCTGGCGAACCGTGGGTGTGTAATACACCTCTGCCTATCCCTTCGGGGAATACAGGCGTGATACTATATTTTTAAAATAATAAAAAACAACAAGAGCTAGATTAAATATGAAAGTATAAAGTAATATACTTAAATACTACAATGTACAATATTCGATGCGAAATACTTCTCAATGTATGTTATAAAACGCACAAAGGTGCGTGCCTACATTAATTAACAACGGATTGCCAAATTAGTCACGCGTTCGAATCCCAGTCTTATCTCTGTACATGCGTACCACCTTTAGGCTGAAGTTTTGAGTACTCAAGGCTTTTATAAGGTATTTTTTGCAAAACTATTGATATGACTATAGGACGAGATTTCTAGATTATCAGAAATTTTCTCTTTGGACAATTTTGACTGCAGAGATGGCGGAATGGTTTAGATACCGGCCTCCCGCCCGAGTGTTGTGCGTTCGATTCCCACACAGGACAACTCTTTCTGTGATCCACAAATGGTTGTTCTGAGTCTGAGTGTATTTTGTGTCCGTGAAATTGTATGTTTGTAAAGTCCCCCGCGATACAAGGATTATAATTCCTTAGAGCAAGGTGCAGTGTAGTGTTTTATGCTTCTCTATCATTTTTGGGTACGAGTCTCCTCTAAGAGTGAGAGAGATTTAGGCCGTGGTCCACCACGCTGGCCCAGTGCGGGTTGGCAGACTTCACAAGCCGTTGAGAAAATCTCTCAGGCATGCAGATTTCCTCACGATGTTTTCCTTCACCGATGAGCAGTGATAAATATACAAACATACATAATTTCAAACACATTCCAAACGTCAAAGATGTGTGCAATACGAGGTCCGAAACTCTGACTGGCTATCGAACTTGATACCAGCGTCTTTGTATACGAGGTGAGTAAGCTAATTTTTTGCTTATCCTCAGGACTTAACGAACATATAATTAACGGCCACGCTAGTCAGAACAAAACAGGCATGACTCATAAAAATTAAAAATATTAGATCACTTAATATGTCACGTTAGCGAATATAAGCTGACTAAAAATCCCTTTTTTTTTGTTTAGGCGGGAAAAAATGTTCCGTTCGGGGCAACGAACAGGCTAGTGTAGGGGCCCGCCGTGTGCCGTCTCTGCGTCTTTATTGGCAGGCCACTGGAACTACGTTACATTTCTTCGGTGGTCCGCCGGCGGCTTACCCCTTTGGGTACCCTCTACTGAGCGACGCATCCGCACAAGGAGCGTCGCACCTTCGTGACTAAAGGGCCCAATATTCTTTTAAAGATCTATATCGTAGATAAATAACTATACTTATCTTTATTGTGAATGTCAAATTATTTCTTATTTTAGACCGCAGCATTTATATATGCCAATAATAATTTTCTAAGTGGCACCTCGTAATTGTTGAAACCTCATTCCTAAGCTTCGAAAAAAAAACTTAAGCTCTTCGCTCGGCTAAGCCCATAGACTAAGTATACTATAGACTAGCTACTATTTTGACACTAAGGATGAAGAAAAGGATGCATATAGGTCTTAGCATGAGTAAGCGAGACACATGCATAATTTTTTTATCCTTTTCGAGTATGCGTTATTTTTATTTGGACCCAATCAACTGGGTCCCAACAATAAGGTGGCCAACCGTCCTCGTCATCGGCATGTAAGCTTGTATTTCTATTTATGTAAAAAAAATCTTCATTAATCACGTTATATACGCTAATCTTACACGTTCTAATACATTTTAAGCAAAATATAGGCATAACTGCAATTTCATTTGTCCTGTCATTCTAGTATCCGGCTAAAACAGGTAGTACCTTTTTAGTCAACAAAGATAAAATCATAGTTATCTTTTAAAATTATTCCGGTTATAATTGTCAAACTCTCTTGACACTGCATACGCAGATAGCGTGTCTATACTATCCTTTGTCTACGGCTAAGTCACACTGAACATAACATAATTTAAAAATATAAACTTGACAATTAACATAACCGTATCCAAAACAAGCCGTCATTTAATCATTCTTAATTAGGCGTACACTTTTTTTATTTAACTTTTTAATAGTATACAAATTAAATTCTTTAACTTTGTTACGCAGAATGGAGGCTAAAGTATCTGCATAAGTCGTAGGTATGAAGTTTCTAAGTCATATCCATATAACGATTTAAACCAGTGGCAGTGCGCTAGTTTCACAAAATCTCAAAAACGGCGGGACCGATTTCTATGAAAATTTTGGTGTGTCTTTTGAGTGGGTAATTTGATGGTTTAGATCTACAATTATATATTTTCATGGTGAATGAGCTTAACTGATTCAACTTAAATGGACTGGATGGACCGAGGACGACTCTCACAGCGAATATTGACGCATACGGTAGGTATTTATTCCTACTTTTGCGTTTTGTACAGTGAGTGAGAGAGCCCTAGAGGCAAAATTCACTCTCGTCCCCTTGCCTCCCCCTCGTAGTAAGTGTAATAAGGTGTCGCGACTGACTCGAATTCAAAAACCATGAAAATGTTCAACAGGTGGAGGCTTCGTGGAGGTTTCTGCAGTTGTGGAACATTATCAAACGAGCTGTCAAAGCGATTGGCTTTCTATCATAGAAAAGGTGATAACCACAAAAGGTTTTAGCGGCGAAAAAGTAAATATGTAGTAATATCTCATTAGAAAACATTAAAAATATCACTTAAAATACAGTTAGACCTTTATATGAGATTCTCATGCAAAAGTTATTAAAAAAATGTTGGAATAGAGTTCTAATAAGAATTTCATATTAGTTTTGATCCAATTACACGCAACTCTTATGAGTCAATAACTTAGACACTTTATGTTGCTGTAAAAGTCTAAAATTTAAAAATACCTATATTATGTATCCGTTTATAATTTATTTTTGATAATAAATTGAATGAAGCGACTCTTGGCGGAAGTCTATTGTTATTATTATAGAATGCATAATTTAGGAGGAGAGCTCACTACTAACCCACGGATTGTCAATCGCGGTTATCTTTGGACACACACAAAATAACCTAAGATTGCCAATCCGCACTCTCACAGATAGAGGAGAATGTGATAATAGCAAAGTAGCATGCATGAGAATGCCAAAAAATCTCACCAATGCGGTGCAGGATTCTCAGAACCACAACGTTGCAATATTCTGCAAAAATCCGAACACACACACAAATTGATCCGTGTTCTGTAAAAAAAAAATGCTAAATTACATGTAATTTCGTGGTTCTATTCTCTTCCTAATCTTCTCTTATTATTCATAATTGTAATGTTTGTGTGGTGACGGACTAAGAATACATGTGTCACCACCCCATTATTTCCCACGGGTGTCGTACAAGGCGACTAAAGTAAGTAAGCAATTATCGCCCATTGCATTACTGATAGTAGGGCTGGGTACCAAGTGGGACTACTCACTTGCTATCAGGCAGTAGCGAGTTGGTACCACCATCTCCTGTGTGACCGGCCATGAAGCACATTGGTGTTTTGGTTGTAGCAGGAGATAGCAGTTAATTTGTTCATTTCATACATATGAAATGAAATGGTGAGCAGCGGCTTGACAGTACTCGCTGTATAGTTGAGTCCATGAGTGACAGTTACCATTTACCATTTGTAGGCCGTGGCTCGTCTTCCACCATAAGCAATAAAATAAAAAAATAAAAAGCTAGTTTTTTAGTCTTGTAAAATTCAATATCCTTTAATATAGCATCATGCCTGTATTCCCCGAAGGTAGGCAGAGGTGTATTACATATTCAATAACCTTTAATAGAATAACGATATTCGATAGAATCGATACGAGATATCGATTCTCTAAGATGTTCTTATTCGACATGACTCGTTGCTAATGTCCATTACCCGTGTCTAGGAAATGCGTTAAGCCATTGATTACGTAACGGGTTCCATTGTAATTTTCATTCATTCATTGCCCATTAAAGAAATAATTCATTATGAATTTAATGATTTGAAAAGGCTGAGGGCCGTAGTTTAGAACCAGAAAACTAGTTTGGCATTCTTTTGCTCTGCCTTCGGGCTATTGCTGGAATGGAATATTACGCTAACAGCCAATTTAAATCTTTAGCTGCAACATAATATTTTCCTCATATTGTACCGATTAAGAATTCTCGATTCCTCGAAGTTCCTCCCAAGCGTCTATTATATGTAATTTGCTGTCATGCAATCTTGAGTCATTTGCTCGGTAAGAGAAGTAGGTATTTGTCAAACTATCCATCATTTTAATGTAAAATCAGAGATGAAAGTTGTTTTCACTAGTATTATAGATGTGTAATCACTTGGGTTAAAACCGGCGGTTGGGTTATTAACCATTCCATATGATTAATTTAGATTTCTTGCCTTGTTTAAACACTCGTTATAGAAATCGTGTGTATTATTTATCTATATTTGCGGTTTAATATTTTTGTTAAAACTTTTAACACTATTGAAATTAAATGAACGATAATTTGTAGAAGTCTATGATTTAATCGTCAAAAAGTTCTCGTTAAAAAAATATAATTAATATAGTTACTCTTATATTATAAATTAATTTGTGTTACATATACATATTGCCACGCCTTTTTCCCGTAGGGGTAGGCGAAGACCACTTCTCTCCACTTGCTACAATCCTGACACACATCTTTCGCTTCATCTACTTTCATCAGCGCTTTCATGCAGGCTCGTTGATTACGAGAACTCTTAACCTGGCCTTCCTTAAGAATGTCTCCGATCTGTTTCGTTAATCTTATTTCATCCATCCTCTGTACGTGTCCGAACCACCTAAGCATTCCTTTCTCTTTTTTTGTCACTACATCTTCTTTCAGATCACAGCATTTTCGTATCACATTTGTTATTAAATACTTTTCATCCGGTAAAGGAAAGGTAATCAAAACAATAGGCTGGCAGTATTAAAGTCGCCTAAATATTGCCAATGAAATAGGATACAAGGATTTCGAAAAATATATTCATTCTTATTTTAATGGTGAGATTAATAATATATTTGATAAAATAAACCTACAAAATACAACAATCCGCTATGATAGCCTAAACACCAATCAGACCGACATGACGTCTCGTGCTAAGACGTGACGTCATTCGCTCTTTACATTCTCTTTGATGAGTTAAACTGTTGCCGTACTGATGCGTGACGTCATGACAAATGGCGTGCGTTTTGACGTGAGTTTGAAATTTAAAACATAAATTTCATTTTACTGCATAAAAAGCCAATATTTTTACAGAAATATGATATATTATATTTTTCACTTATTAGATACTTCTGAATATCATGGAATATATTTTGAAAAACAGTCATCATGCTTATTAAACCTTCTTTGGGCATATGCAGGGAGGATCCCACTATGGCTTTTCAAGCTTGATCCTTGACGGCAAGGTGCCAGGGAAGGATAGCTCACATTGGAGGACAATGTGCATCGACAGCAAAAAATAAAAAAATAAAAATCCCAGCTTTCTTTTTCCACTTTCACAGATAAGTTGTTCTTTAAAGTAGCTGATGATGTTAAGTGCTAAGATACTGATCAACATAATATATTTAAACAATAGCGCCATCGAATAGTATGAATTTTAATTGCCAAATTAAACTTACTATATTGGAATAAAATGTACCTATGTAAATGCATGCGACGATGGCCATTTTGCCCCACACGGGGCCGGCTTTAGAATTGTCCCACCCCTCTCTACCCACAGGAGTCTTAAGAGCCGACTGAGGTAATACCATGGGACTGGGCAGCAGCCGTGTGGGGCCGGCATTAGAATTGTCCCCCCCTCTCTACCCACGGGAGTCGTAAGAGCCGACGGAGGGAATGCCGGAGGAGTGGCCAGCAGCACTCCCTCGAGTATTAACAACATCCACTGCGATCGCCAACCCGCCTGCCAAGCGTGGCGATTACGGCATTATTCCCTATGACGGGACCGCTCGTTGTGGCATTCTCTTGGGGAGGCCTATGTCCAGCAGTGGACGTTGAAGGGCTGATGGATGGGCAGCAGCACTCCCTCGAGTATTATCAACATCCACTGCGATCGCCAACCCGCCTGCCAGGCGTGGCGATTACGGCATTATCCCCCATGACGGGACCGCTCGTTGTGGCGTTCTCTTGGGATGGCCTATGTCCAGCAGTGGACGTTAAAAGGCTGATGGATGGTTGGATGAAATGCATCCGATAGGTGGTGTGGGTCTTAATCACATCTAAAACAAACGGAAAATGGAGATTGGGTGTCTCCATCAGGTGACTGCGGTAGCTTAGCAATCCAGAACACTTTTCCGGATTGTATGGGATGCAGGTTCGAATCCTGGTCACATTAAAGTTCTCTTTTTTCCACTTTTACAAATAACTTGTTGTTTAAAGTAGCTGAACATGTCTAGTGCTAAAATACAGATCAAAATATAAAAAAATAGTATACTCGCATCTAAATGCAGTCTTTAGATCCCAGAAAATGATGCATACATGCATTCCTTCGTCCTATAAGGCCAGCATTGTATTAGGGCTCGGCTAGTGTCAACCCTGCTTTTCGCCAGAAATGTTACGAATTATAGAGCTTATTATAATTAAAAAATAGTCATCCCACAGGATTCCTCCCTCTATTTTCCGTAATAAATCCTTCCATGCATCCATCAGCCTTTCACCGTCCACTGGTGGATTTAGATCTACCCAGGAGAACGCCACAGCGTACGGTCTTGTGCCGCCTGCATCCAACGACTGCCTGCGACTGACCAGGTCATCGGTCCACCTGGTGGGAGGCCGTCCTACACTGCGCCGTCCGTTACGCGGTTGCCACTCGAAAACCTTTCTTCCCCAACGGTCCAAAATAAAGCTTAAATCCTTCTCTAGTCTCTGTACTCCTTCCTATATGTATGCCAAATTTTGTGATTATCGGTTAAGTAGTTACGGCGTCAAGAGGTAACAACCAGACTAATTTCCACATTTAATATATTATAAGTGTGATGGCCATTGATAAATTAACAGCAGCAAATGGCCTGCTCAAACCACGCAACCTCATGTGCAATTAAATAAAATTACTTAAACTGTATTATTACGTCGTAACTACAAACATTTTTTTGTTTAATATAAAAAATATAGTACCCCAAAATTGACAGTTAACCCTTGCAGTGCAATTGTGTTTTAAATCCATATTTCGTGCACGGATTCCCGGGTTCATTTGCATACGCGTTCGTTAATATAACCCCTCATTTTTTCAACTTACGTTCCTCTAACTAAGAAAAAATAATTGCGAAAGGGTTGGGTCTTTTTTTCTTAAAAAAAAATCGTCGTCATTATGATGAAAGTTGAGAAAAAAGCAATTTTTTGTTTTAAAAGTACATCTGCTCTTTTTTTACATTACTTATTATGATTTGGTGAGCTTTGTGTTACTCATATAGCAATTTGCATATAAACAACTTATATATTTTAATACAATAGGTCGCAATTGCTCGGATTTATTGTGTGAACATTTTGAGTATTTTTCAAATACAAATTCTTGTTCTTTCAGAAACTTAAAAATGATGACATGGTTTATTGCTTTTATGGTATAGATAACCCATGAAGTACCTATTTAGGCATTGCCAGTATTTTGATAATTTTTATTCCAATTTTTAAGAAGAATATCAACCAATCAAATATTAACAGAAGACTCAAGTCGACTGATTTTTTATAGACGTTAGCAACACCAAAGGCATCACTCGCGAGTCGCTATCTCCAAGGAAAGAGATAGGGGGTGCGTAATACTGAGGAGAGGACAGGAACGAAAATAAGGAGATGGTAGGGAGGGGATTTTTTCTGATTGATATATGAAAATAAACTGATATAATATCCATCCATCTTCCTAGCCTTGTCACTAATTTTATTGGGGTCGGTTTCCGATCTGTTCAGTCTTAGCTGATCCACCTTACATGGAGTGACTGTCTATCCTCCATCACCCAACTAAGGGGACAACTGGCGACCTTGGAACAACACCGGAGTCAGAATGTTTACTCGCAACCTGTAACAATCTCTGACAACCTGTAACAATTGGCAGGACCACCTATAAAAATCTGACAACCTATAAGAATTTGTCCGTCTGGTGATGGACTAAGAATACAAGTGTCACCACCCCATTCTTTCCCACGGGTGTCGTATGAGGCGACTAAGGGGAAGTAAGCAATTATCATCCATTGCATGACTGGTGGTAGGGCTGGGTACCAAGTGGGAGTACTTACTTGGTATCGGGCCCGAGCGGGTTGGTACCACCGTCTCCCGTGTGACCGGCCATGAAGCACATCGTTGCGTTTTGGCTGTAGCAGGAGATAGCCGTTTATTCTTTCATTTTATATCGGTGAAATGAAATGGTGAGCAGCGGCTTGACGATACTCTCGATATAGTTGAGTCCATGAGCGACGGTCACGATTTACCATCAGATGGGCCGTGGCTCGGCTGCCACTAAATGCAATAAAAAAAAACATGTTATTTGACAGCCGGGAAGCACTGTTTAACGTGCCTCCCGAAGCACCTAATAATAAATTGATAATAGTATTACATTTTTTAAGTACATACTTTACTACATGTACTTGGCCTCCCATTGGTACCATCATGAGCACTTAAAGGAGTTTATATTTTCTTGACGTTTTCTAGATGAAGTTTTGGAAAGACATTTGTTTGAGTTTGACAGTTTCCATCCATCCATCCATCCATCAGCCTTTCCACTGCTGGACATAGGCCTCCCCAAGAGAACGCCACAACGAGCGGTTCCGTCATGGGGGATAATGCCTTAATCGCCACGCTTGGCAGGCGGATTGGCGATCGCAGTGGATGTTGTTAATACTCGAAGGAGTGCCGCTGCCCACTCCCCCGGTATTACCTCAGCCGGCTCTTACGACTCCCGTGGGTAGAGAATTTAATTCACCTTGCTCATTTCTCTCATTTCTTTCTACTCGAAAGTTTCACCACAGCAAAACTTGAGAATATGTCTTAACCGTAATACATAATTGTTTCGGGGAGTTTTTATAAACTGTTTTTATTGAAAAACATTTAACTTGCGATTATAATTATTAAGTGTAGGTACGTACAAGATTCTGCCCTTGACTTCGTCCGCATGGTCTTCAGAATATTAATTCCTCACTCTGTGGCTCATTAGGCATTAAGTGTAATCGAGATCAAACAAACAGATAAACAGATAAACCGACAAAGAGACATAAATTCTAAAAAAATGTTTTGTGTTTAGACATGCCTATATGTAGGTAAATACATATAGCCTATTACAGTATTTTTTTCTCGAATATCTTAAATGCAGAAACACAGCTCTGTTACAGCTTTATAATAGTGTAGATAGATTCATAGATTATGTTAAATTTTACTTTAGTAATAGTGTTAGAATTTGAATATGATAAAATGACTAGGCATCTATGATGATATAAGATAAAGGAGATGCTTAGGTCTGATATACAGTGTGGCCAGATTAAAAAAAATGTGATTTATTGCTGTCAATAAACTAAATGTACTGATGACGTATTTTCCCTGACAGATAAAAACTGTGGAGTTATTATATATCTATACACTTAGACAAAGAATAATATAGACTCGCTACTATTTTGACATTAAGGATGAAGAAAAGGATTCACATACTAGGTTTTACCAAGAGTGAGAGAGACACAAGTATATTTATCCTTTTCGCGTATGCGTCAGTTGTATTTGGACCCAATGGACCCAGGTCCAAACAATAGGGTGGCCAACCGTTCCCATCATCAGTATGTAAGCTTGTTTTTGTATTGAAGTAAAAAAACCTTTATTAATCACGTTATATACGCCAATATTACATGTTCTAATACATTTTAAGCAAAATATAAGCATAACTGCAATTTCTTTTGTCCTGTAATTCTTTTATCCGGCTAAAACAGGTAGTACATTTTTAGTCAACAAAGTTGTAATCATAGTTATCTTTTAAAATTATTCCGGTTATCTATTGCTATCTCGACACTGCATACGCTGATAGCTTGTCTATAATATCTTTCGTCTAAGTCTATACATGATCTATACTATTATAAAGCTGTAACAGAGCTATGTCTATGCATTTAAGATATTTGAGAAAAATGACTGTATTAGGCTACATAGGCGTGTCTAAAATCGTGTATTTTATGTTTCTTTTCAACTACAAATTATGAACTGCTTAACATTTTTAAGAAAATACATCAAAAATAATCTTGATTTATGACTTCATTAAAAAAACAAGACAACAACCCTAAGTTGTTTAGGAGGTTGGTTAGTCAATGGTGTTTACTTTCTGGGACATATACCTTACAATAAGGCTGATTTTATATTTGGTTTCCCAGACAGCATTTCATATAAGATTCCTATCCGAATCAAAATGTACATTCAGAGCCTTATTCACAGAAACTAACACAGCTCTATATTAGCACTGATTTAACTAAAATACTGCTTAGTCCCTTTTTAACAAAGTACATTGGAAATATGACAGAAAGTGACAAGAAATCTGAATATTATGAATAAGGAGGTTATCAGTCCTAACTATCAACTCTATTCGGAACGGCCACACAGATGTGTCCCTTTCTGCTCTATGAGAGGACTCAGCCATTATTGTGCTCCTTTAATAGCCAATTAAAACTCCACATATCCTAATACACATCTCAAAGATTAGTCAACAAAATTGTTCAAGAAATTATAACTACGTAATAACTAAAGCAATATAATAGCATAACTAATTTAGTTCACATTATAGTCTTGTTCTAACGCTACACAGGGCGTATTAACAGCCATTACTTCACTAGCATTAAACAGAATATAACCGGTTAGAACCGGTTCAAACTGACCGCGCAGCCCATCAACTTTTTTGAATTTAGTGAACACAGATTAAAATTATTGGGCGTTAGGACCGGTCTCGCTGTCAACGCGATAGCGAGTTACTATGGAAATGATTGTAACTTCGAAACAGAGCAATGAGATGCCGGTACAGTTTCGTGCAATACAGAGTGGGATTCAGAAGAAGATCGGTATTTACGCTGGTGTTATCTGCAAAACAGGTTTCCTTTAATATAGAATTTCAAACTTTCATGGTCACTTATAATTCTAAACACTGAAACTAAACTGTTCAACAGTTGTTCCGTGATCATGGCGCTTGCAACAGTGCCGAAATATCGGAAACTCGTAAGTAAAAATTTACATGGTATAAATCCCGTAAAAACGTTTAGGTTTCCTTTAAGTTCACGGTAGCTTCTTTGCTGGTTTGGGGTGGACTCGTGAAGCAGTGACTGAATGTAGAAGTGAGATCTTTCGGTAGGACAAAAGGGTGAAATATTTATTTTAAAATGTTTGCTTTTGTTGTAGATGGCGTGAAAGGATATTATAGACTCACAGTCAATATTAATGAAGGAATGAAATAAAATGGCAACCAAGCCGTCCGTCAGCTACCTCAGTCCCCCAACCCTACGCTTAGGACAACATACAGACAATTACAAAATTCGGCCTCGCTATGCAGTTTTGTCAGATATAGGTATAACATGTTCTGGGCCTTATAATTTTTCAAATCGAATTCTACCACTCTCACTCTCCGTTTAAACAAAATCGCTTATATTTTAATGAAACAGCGATAAGAACCATTTATTCTTTCTTTAACCAAAGAGAGATCTTCTATGAAATGGCGTAAAAAGATTATTTTATCAGAGTACCTAACCCAAACATACGCGAGTGTACGTGTTGAGATTCTATGGGATATTCATTTAATTTATGTCACTGATGGTGCCCTCAAGTTCCAGCAACAAAGGAGAAAGCGAAGAAATTATTACACGCACCCACAACTAGCCTACGACAATATTAAGTCGTAATGGCGGCGGTGGGCGAAACCATTTAACGGTTACAATTTAAAATTCAAATTATAATTAATTCAGAAGCTGCTACATACCTACTTGTGTTAGTTTAAATACATAGATCGCTTGTGATAATATAAATATGCCGATTCTCTACGTCATAGTTATAATAAAGTAAATTATAAGATTATTAAAACAATTTTGGCAGTTATGAGTCACGGGATATCTTAAAACGCTGTTGTACGTAGATAATGAAAAAATGTAAATTCTACTTCTACTAGGCTGAAAATCAAAAAAAAAACATTTAGTGTTAATACCTATCATATAAAAATTGACAGCTGAGAAGTGACTTCAATAGAGCATACTTAGTTCTAACTTACTTATCATCACGCCTTCTCCCTTGCGGGGTAGGCAGAGAGAACAGATATTCTTGCATACATGTCTCGCTTCCTCAACCTTCATATTTCATATAACCTTCATACACGCTCGCCGGTTTCGGAGACTCCAGACTCCACCTTCCTTCAATACATGACCGATTTGATCGAGGTAGGTGAGTCTCGGTCTTCCCCTGCTGCCCCACTCTCTTACGTCCTTAGCGTAGTTCTCATTTTGGAAAAATATTCTTTTAGTGCGTTCGGTAAACTCTACATTTTCCATTTTACAATGCCGTAAGGGGCCGGCTTTAGAATTGTCCACCCCTCTCCCCCCATGGGAGTCATAAGAGCCGACTGAGGAAATAGGTACCGGGGGAGTGGGCAGCAGCACTCCTTCGAGTATTAAAAACATCCACTGCGATCGCCAACGCGCCTGCCAATCGTGGCGATTATGGCACTATCCCCCCCTTTTTGGGAAGGTCCATGTCCAGCAGTGGACGTTAAAAGGCTGACGGATGGATGGATGGATTACATTTTCAATGATTTTCAGTAATATAATGCTCTGTGTCAAATATATAATACTTATTTCTTATAGTTTTCATCAGGGCTATCTATTCAAATATTCTTGACGAAATGCCGTGTGGGGCCGGCTTTAGAATTGTTCCACCCCTCTCCACCCATGGGAGTCGTAAGAGCCGACTGAGGGAATACCGGGGGAGTAGGCAGCAGCACTCCTTCGAGTATTAACTACATCCACTGAGATCGCCAACCCGCCTGCCAAGCGTGGCGATTACGGCACTATCCCCCATTCTTGGGGAGGCCTATGTCCAGCAGTGGACTTTAAAAGGCTGATGGATGGATGGATGACGAAACAAGGCCTTTTGGAAACACTCCATAGTCGACAAAACCTCTTGACAACTTATACCTAATATTATTTACGGATAATCTTATGGATGACATTATCATCTATGCACTAAAAAAAATATTTTTTTAGATAAGTATAGTGGTTATTATCAATAAAATACAAATATTAAGTAGGTATCTACAGAAGAAGATCGTAAATAATATTGTTTATCGCTACGTAGATAATCGAAATCGATTAATATGATCGATAAAATTATACCTACATATCAGAATCGCTCACATATAGACCTCACCCTATTCTTAGCTTAACAAGATTTACTATAGATGAGGAAACTTAAAGTATTAACTAAAAATGTATTTATACGATGCTCCAACGGATTTTTTTTACAATTTATTGTTATTGAAATACTATTCTAAAATATTGTTAAGTTTGTATTGTAATTTGAAAAAAATAAACGTTAATTATTGATATAGCTCATGCTATGAGTTAGAAGAAATATAATAGGTATACTGAATTTACGATCTATACATATTATAAAATAAATTCCCCCCCACAGCGTCTGTATATCTGAATTCAATAAACTCATAAAGTATTCAACAGATTTTCGTGCAGTTTTTACTAATTTTGTGTAAATAATAATAATAAATTTATTTACAAATATAGGTTAATTCGATAGTGATATTACAGTTATTTTAAACTTTGTCTCAAATATTTTACCAGTGGGCAAGCAATTTTTTAGTAATATAATAGGCTGAAGTTTATTTTTTATTGTATGTAGTGGCAGGCGAGCCACGGCCCATCTGGTACCTCTGTCGCTCATGGACTCAACAATACCGAGAGTATTGTCAAGCCGCTGCTCACCATTTCATTTCACCAATATGAAATGAAAGAATAAACAGCTATCTCCTGCAAAAGCCAAAACGCAACGATGTGCTTCATGGCCGGTCACACGGGAGATGGTGGCACCAACCCGCTTGAGCCCGATACCAAGTGAGTACTCCCACTTGGTACCCAGCCCTACCACCAGTCATGCAATAGATGATAATTGCTTACTTCCCTTAGTCGCCTCATACGACACCCGTGAGAAAGAATGGGGTGGTGCCACTTGTACTAGTTTGACGATAATGTTCTAGTGGTAGAGCCTTGCTTAAATGCTTATCCCAGCATAAATGGAAGGGGCTCGATCGGGGAAGTACCACCCTCTCACTGAAGATCTGCGTGAAACAACAATAGGTACCGTTGTGTTTGTATGGTGAGTGAGAGCGCCGGAGGCCCAAACCACCTCCCTAGCCTTATACCCTCCTTACTACTTCGTATGATCCTTCCTCTCCTACCTCTTTTCATGGAGAGTGCGATGAGCAAGTGATGCCTGTGGTGTTTCTAGTGTCTATAGGCTACGGTAACCGCTTACCATCAGGTGGGCCGAATGCTTATTTGCCACCGACGTAGTACAAAGAAAATTGTTGAAAATTTCGGATAATAACAATACCGATTGGAAGCTTAGAACTCATTAATGCGGAGCCTAAAGCGCTGGGGCTACAAATTTCAAAATAATGTCAGTTGATGTATTTTATATCGTGAGCTTCATCCAAGGTAGAATTTAAATTGTAGATAAAATAAATGTAGGTAACTTTACTTCCATATCGAAAATTCCCGAGCAACTATATAGTTATTCCTTCATACAATAACTACAAGAAGCGCTTTCTTACAATAATTGAATTCAAATTTATTTGCGACAGTAAAAAACTCTCATCTCTTAAAAAGAAAAATTTAAATATTCCACATACTTAGCATACGCTACAACAGCGTGAGAACGCGACATCGAGAATCGATTGATTTCTTCTATACTTATGTAAATACGTCTAAGTATACAGTTATATTTCTCATGAACATTTTATACATCTTGCTAGGGTTGAGTAATTTTATTTTAAATCAACACTGATTTACATTAATTTATTTCGTTACAGAAGCTAAAGGTTACTTTTCTGTCTGTGTACTTTGTGGTACAGTGGTATTTTTTAAACTTTGTGTAATGAAGATCGATAATAATTAAGGACCATAATTTATTTTTTTCATCTGCAATACAGCCTACTGGGTGAATGTTAGTAGTATGTTAGCCAGTTAAAAAGAGACGGGTGGCAAATATTAATTATTTTTTATTTCAATTGCACAATATAGAACGCAAAGGAGACATGCGTGTTCATTGCAAAAAATAAGGAGTAAAGGAAGTGATTAACAGTGTTGCCACATACTTAAATATTAACACCATAATGTTACCTTATGGTAAGCGATCAGCGTAGCCTATATTCGTAGACGATAGCAACACTAGAAGTATTGTTATTGTTCGTGTAGCTCTAGGGAAATGGATCGAAAGTTGAGTGGAAAGAGTGAGGGTTTAATAGAAGCTTTGTGCTACCGGCGTTCTCACTCACCGAACAAAACGCAACAAAGAAACCTAGTCTCTGTTCACCAATCACAAATACAAATTCCAAAAGAGAAGCATCTTCTCTTTTAATCAAGGAATTTTAATTTAACTCTAACAATAACTTATTAAAATAGAAATATCGCTAAACTCTTCAATTTACTCAGAACCTGTTTCGAAATTAAACGCTCAATACTTAGAGCAGGTTTTACAGTCTATTATAACCCAAATGCTTAAAATAATTACCTAACTAAAACTTCGGTTAAACCATTACATACGTAGTAATCTGGATATTACTATTCAATACGGACCAAAAAAATATTGCTTTAGAAATTTGCCGCCGATTTGGTACTTCCAATTTCGACTTTAATTAAACAGGAAATGGAACCCTACAGCACAGAAGCCACCGTTATTCACTCAATAAATTTCTAATCCAATCTCAAACAGAACTATAACTATAACAAGAATCTTAAAAAAAGCTCCGAATAGGTTTTTTTTACTAGCTTTTGCACGGAACCTCATCTACGTGAACTTCGTTTGAATTTTGTAAATGCCTATAAATAATTATATAAGTCACTAAACGGCACAATAATACTCTCTATACAAAAATGAAAATCCCACATTAACTTCTCTCTTCTTCTATTATTATTTATATATAAATATATAACTATATAAATAATAATATAAATAAGATATTTAAATTTTTTGAGAAGCAGACAATGTGAGCAAGGTTTCTAATATATTTTTTTCAAGTAAATAAGGGCTATTTTACGTTTAATAGGATCTCTAAATTAACATTTTCAGTGCTTATTTACAATATTAGAAACTGAACCAGTTTGTGGATGGGTGGTGAGGTCAAATAATTATGGTGAAAAATGTATTTTCACACATACGGTGCTGACTGCTGTGACCTATCCCACATTTCCCTCACGCCACACCTTCCTTGACGCGCACATTTATTTGGAGTCAATTCGAGTTCGATGTACGTTGGTATTCGTACCACTGCATCATTTGGGCAGTTGGTAAGAATTCTATTTAGGTATGTAGCTATGTATTATTTTCACACACATTTATAATAATTCATATTATAATACAGAAATTATTATTGGCCTCTGAATGGACGATTTCGAATAAGTCAACATGCAATAAAAATATTCACCTACGGAGAAAATAGGGGCCCTCCCACATGTGGCAAAAACATCACTGAGCGCCCCCACGCAATGGAGCTTTGCCAAATCGCCCTTTGCCAATCAATCGTACCATCGGTTCACTATTGGTTACCCCACACATCAATGATCCATTATATCTTGACCCTCACATCATAATAATTTTCTAACCACTACTGCTACATTATTGGGGACCAAGAGACCAATACAAAATGGCACTACACACTCGTAATGCATAAAATTTTTATTTTCCATGATTTCCCCCGTTTCGAGAATCCACGACTATACTCGTGGGGATTCAACCAATCAAATTAAATTCGCGATTGACGTTCCAACGTTTGAATTTCGAATGTCACGTTCCAATAGCGGTTTATATTTTATATTTTAATCTAAAAAATTGGTAAATACGGACGTTTTTTTTCTAAGTGCAGGTAAGTACTTGAATAAATCCTCTTTTCGGTGAGTTGCAATGTAATTTTAGTAGATTCTATTATTCTACATGTTATTTACAATAAACCTACAAAACCACTATTTTAGATCTGCTAAGTTCAAATTGAAACAATACAATACTTAAAATTTTATTACAATAATTAAAAAAAGTATTTTAAATTGAAATATAATATATAATAGTAGCAAAAATAATCATAGACGGTAATAAAATGATTAAATTAATTCTAAAATTTTTAGGCCGCGTTGTTTAGTTTGACTAGTTTCAAATAAAATGTCTAATTTATTTTATAGTTCTATCCAGGCCTATAAAGTATATTAAATTGTTGACATTTCACATTATAACCATTTAATTATTTATAGCAATCTACATATACGACCATCATAAAAATAAATTTATAGCAAGAATTATTTTATATTACATAAACATGTCAAAAATATTACGAAAACACGTTCAAATTAGTAAATACCTTCCTTAAGGAAAGTATTCGTAATATGCACTAAGAATTTATTGAGAGCCAGCAAACATATTTACCGGAAAGCTGGATTTTACCAATTAATTAGCCAGCTAATAGTCTTGTTCGTTGATTGTGGGTATTTAGGAAGGTCACTGTGGTAGTGTAGTGAGAAATTTCTTTATGAATGAATAAACAAAGAACTTTTAATTACATAATTGACGTCGGAATTACTAAACTGACGGCTCTATGTTATGAGTTGAATTGTCAAAAAAATAGATAATTTGTGCGATCTATAATAGAATATTGTATTTGCCATGTGGGGCCGGCTTTAGAATTGTCCCACCCCTCTCTACCCACGGTAGTCATAAGAGCCGACTGAGGGAATGCCGGTGGAATGGGCAGCAGCACTCCCTCGAGTATTAACAACATCCACTGCGATCGCCAACCCGCCTGCCAAGCGTGGCGATTACGGCATTATCCCCCATAACGGGACCGCTCGTTGTGGCGTTCTCTTGGGGAGGCCTATTTCCAGCAGTGGACGTAGAAAGGCTGATGGATGGATAATAGAATAGAGGATGAGAGTATCTTTCGAAGTCATCACCTTTATTACAAAATAGGATTTGCACAGCCCTAAGACTTAGTACGAAAAAATAATGTGTTTGTGTAAAAATAATTTCACAATGATACAAAATCAATTATATTAACCTAAAAAATGACATTTAATCGAACATAATTGCTTATATTTTTTATATTTTGTTTTTGACATTAGTGCTATAATTTTGTTTTGATACCTGACTTCAAATTGGATGATTCAGCAACCCTACAAGTACTCTCGCGTATTTATAGCCATGTCCTTTATTTCATAGTAGTTAAAGATTATGATTGTGTATACTTTTGTTTATTCTTTCAAAATTAGGGTTGCCAATAGTTTGTTTCATAGGACAACGAACTCCTTGGCGGGAGATAAAAAACAAAAAGCAATGAATTGAACAAAATCTGTCTCAGTTTTATTTCAATAACACAGTTTTGATGGCCACGTGTGCTAATGACATGTGAGTTAATTATGTTTTGTTTTTGTGTAGTTTATTTTTATAACATGTATGGCTATTAATCGTTATACTTACAACACAAAAATATATAAATAGATATTTTTTTTTTCATTCGATAGTCGATATCGTCTTCCTCATGTCAAACATTGTTGGGTCGGTTTCTGATCTGTGCAATTTTAGCTCATAATTATTATTTATACTGACTAGAGGGTCAACTGCTGGCCTTATTTTGAAAACTTATTTTGATAAAAAGGAGTTTTTATTCAAGACTAGCTAATATCTGGAACTTCGTCTCTGTTGTTTATTTAGCACTTATTAGTCTTAAAAGTTTAATTTATATTAAATTAGCCTTCGACTCCGCCGCAGCCAAAAGCTAATTTTTAGATTATATTTCAGGTTCTCGCTATAGTAGCGGGATAAAATGTATAAGTACCAGTTTTTAAGTCTAATCAAGAGCTATCAAATAAAAAAGGTTGCATCAAAATCCGTCCAGTAGTTATTGCGTGATGCGCGAACGAACAAACAGAAAAACAGACATACAGACAAAAAATAAAAAATAATTGTTTTGTGTTTAGACACGCCTATATAGCCCAATAAAGTATTTTTTCTCAAATATCTTAAATGTACAAACACAGCTCTGTTACAGCTTTATAATAGTATCTACCTATAGATGAAGATATCGCGAACATTTTTCTCTAGATAAGGGCCAAGTGTCTTAAAATTAAACTTAGAAAACTTATATATAAATCTATCCAGCCCCCTTAGAATGAAAAACGACACGTTAGACGATCTTTCGTTTCGCTTCATTGTGATTGCCGCGTCGAAATCTCGACTAATCAGGAATCACACGTCGGACTGTTGATCAATCACAATGACTCGAAACGAAAGTTCGTCTAACGTTTCGTTTTTCACTCTAAGGGGCTGTAGTTTTTCCATGATGCGCCGGCAACGACAGACCTCTATCATTTTATTTATATAGATTTTGACATCCAGCTGTAACTATAACAACTGCTAGAATGATATTTGGCAGGACTTAAAGTGCCTTCCGAAGCATTGAAGAGATCTGGTGTTCACAAACATAATATGTTACATTTGATCACTCATATAAGGCCACCTGGGGGAAAGTGCTTAAAACCTTGTAACTTAATACCAGCCAGCTTGTTTAATCATAATTTAAAAGCCTTATCAGGGTTTCAACTATTTTACGGCGTATATTTTTGGATAGGGACTATTTTGTTTTTCATGAAATTAGTAAATGAATCGATCATTTTAAAGATAGAGGTCCCTTTGAATCCAATCACATGGCAATCATCCGGCAAATTAATGCCCTATAAATATTTTTCGTACCTGTACCCGTGAATCTCCAAAAAAATAAATCGCATATAATTGTTTTATTTTTAATAGTGGCATGTGTTATTTTGTAAAGTAGCAGGACACGTCATCACTTTTAAAAGGAGGTCATGTGGTGGGGAATGTTTTTAATATACGCTCGGCTGTACACGTGGTATCGAGGGCGATGGCTCATTTTAATTTTTTTTTATAATTAGATATATAAAACAAAAAAGCAATAGCTTAAGAAGTTAGGTATTAAATTAAATTAGGTGTAACTGACGAATATCTATTATATAGTCTGTTTTACTGCTGTTAATCTAATATATAGTGGTAGTGGGTCATAAAGACAAATGTGATATGGAGATTGGGTATCACTGAAGTTCAGTGCGATAGCTCAGCGGCTTACAACACTTCCCTGGATTGGAAGGGACGCAGTTTCAAATTCAGCTTGCACTAAAGTTCTCTTTTTACCACATTCACAAATAATTTGTACTTTAGTGGCAGAGACATGTTTGTCCCAGCATGAACAGCCAAGTACCACTCTCTCAGCGTGAAACAACGGTAGGTACTGTTGTGTTTCGTATGGTGAGTGAAAGCGCTGGAGGCTAAAACCCCCTCCTTATCCTTACCTTATTATCCTTCATGCCCACCTCCTATCCTTTACCTTACAGTTGGCGACACGCGAGTGATGCCTCTGGTGTTGCTATATCTATAGGCGACGGTAATCACATCATTAAATAAATAAATATTTACGGACATTTTCACACAACGTCCTCTGGCCCCCGAACTAAGCTTAACGCTTGTGCTATGGGTACCAGATTACGGATATAATACATATACTACTTTTTTTTTGTAAAGACATACATATAATAGATAGAAAACACCCAGACGCTGTACAAATATCTGTGTTGATCACACAAATAATTGTCTTGAGTGGGAATCGAACCCACGACCTGCACGGAAGTCGGTTACACTACCGACAACGCCACGAGGCCTGTCAATTTTGCGTTGCACATTACGTGAGCTGTATGCTTGATTGTCACCAACGTGGTATAAAAAAAATTGCTGGTGCGTACTATTGTGTTTTTCTGTGATGCCAGAGTCCTGAGCATAAACTATGAAAGAAATAGTTTTAACAACAGACAGTTGCGTCTCTTATTACAGACCATCTTCCTCTCTTTCTAACCCGCAACAATTTTGTCCAAATTAAACCGTTCTAGTTTTTTTTCTAAACAATAGCCCGCCGTCGTTAGATCACCTATGATTATAAAGGGCTCACCCCTATTATATTAACATGCTAACCCTTTCGATTCATTACTGACGGGCCGGTATTCAAGTCGGCTTGCTTTTTTATTTTGTTCTTTATTTAATAGTGTGACGTGTAGTGCGATTAAGAGATTTTGATAGATGATGTTAACATTTACGCAATATACTCTGGAACATTTGATTCGCATTTAGTTCAGTATTCTTTTAATAAGTGGTATAGGGTGGTAGAGCCTTGCTGGGTAGGCAGAGAGAACAGAGTGCCAAGTGGCTCTATTCTTGCATACATCTCTCGCTTCCTCATCATTCATAAATCTCTTCATACACGCTCGCCGGTTTCGGAGACTCCTGACTCCACCTTGCTTCAATACATGACCAATTTGGTCTAGGTAGGTGAGTCTCGGTCTCCCCCTGTACCTACATCCTTCCACTTTCGCATTGTATATCTTCTTAACCAGTCGCTCGTCCGGCATTCTTCCCTCATGTCCGAACCATCGGAGCATTCCCTTTCGCATCTTTACACCAATACTCTCTTTCATACCTGCTGGCTTTCTTACATCGTCGTTACGAATGCAGTCAGTCAGCTACACTCTACAGATTCTCCGCAGAGATCGCATTTCAACCACACATATAAGATCAGTGTGAAATAATGGTAGATACTCCTACTGTTGTGTTTCGTATGGTGAGTGAGAGCGCAGAACGCTAAAACTCCCTTCTTATCCTCTACAATTTATATTTCGTCACCACCTTCTATAACCTTCATGCATTTTCACCTTTCCACAAACACATACATTTGTGCAAAAGACGGAAAAAGTGAAAAAAAAAAAAAATTCATAAGATTGTGCAAGAGCATGACAACCCGTTTAGCCAGCGTGGCAACTGGCAAAGAAGGTAAACTTCTTTAACCTTTTGAAGAGATACACGCTTAACAGTTTAAAATACTTTACAAATATACAAATTAATGCACAGAAAGTGCACCCAGACTCAGAACATCCATTTACGGATCATATAACGAATTGTCCTGTGTGAGAATCAAACCCGCAACACTCGGCCTGGAAGTTTAACATGTACATCAAACTGCCATCTGTACAGTTAAAGATAGGGTCTTGCCACCACAAATGGGCTGGTTTGACCAAAGAAGCACCATCATCTCAAGAACATCGCCATAAAGTAAGTAACTATAGATATTTCTATTATATCGCATGGTGCGGTGAGTGAGCGCCACAGGCCTAAATTTCTTTCTCATCCCTCCTCTCTATCCCATCCCCTAATGTTAACAACATGCGAGTAATGCCCCTGGTATTACCAGGTTACGCTAAACACGTAAAATTTAGGTTGTTGCTTGTTTACTGCCTTGTAAATAAAAACGATCAAGATCAGTCCGTCGCTGTAGACGATGTTCTATGCAACGTTACTATGACGTATCACCATACGTTTATACACCATTTAATACCACACAAAACCCTCCTTTGTTTTAAGCCCCGCAGCCTGGTTCATACAAAAAATTCCGTTTACAAAAACAATGCAAGGAATCCCTTTGAGAACAATTCGCTTTGAGTATAGAAGTATATTTCACATCATTTTATTTAAAAGCTAGCTTCTGCCCGCAACTTTCGTTAAAAATTTGTTCCAGAGATAAAATAAAAATGTTTTAATATTTTTGAGTCCATATTTCGTTAATTCATGCATTCCTATTTCCTAAATTCTAAAAAGTGTCCCAGTTTTTGTTATTGGCAATACACTAATCGCGACTAGCCATTATGAAAAATAAGAAATACTACAATTTCCAAATAACAGAGAGACATTACACGCGCGTTGTCCACTCTAAGGAAGGGGATTTCAGCCTCCGGCTTTCTCACCACACGAAACAATAGTGTCAGTACTTACAGGTTACAAGTGATATTCTGTGTCAGGGTAGTACTTCCCAGTCTTTTATTCGTGTGAGACTTCTAACATTAGAGAATTAAATAAATTATGTAAAACCAAATCAAAAAACATCTACCCCCGAAATAATTACTTAAGTAAACAAAAAATTATGAACTGGTATGAGACTGTATTGCTAATAATTCTTACATGACCCCGGTCTCAAGACCTAGCGATTACAATCTTATTCTCTTATGAAATAACGAGACAGTCATCTCGCTTATACAAATAGATATCTGTTAACTTAATTTGACCGACTTACATCAACCAACGGTAGTGTTTCGTTAAGGGAGTGAGAGCGCCGGAGGTCACTTCTACCTTTTCATCTAACATACTTCCTGTCCACGTCCTCGTTGCCTCACTAACATACTTTCTATACGCTACCTCGCGCTTTGCCCGCCCCAGGTAAATGTATAATTTGCCTGGGGCGGGCAAAGCGCGAGTGATGATTTTTCTATAAACTTGTTTTTTAGTATAATCCATCAGCCTTTAGACTTTCACTGCTAAGCATAAGCTTTCTGAAGAGAGCGCGACAATAAGCGGTCCGAGCCGCCTGCATCCAACGGCTGCCTACGGCTTCAACCAGATCATCGGTCACAACATCTTATCCGTATACGATAATTTAATAACGCTATTTTATTCACTGTGACTATATTTAGAATAGGATGTTGTTATTTACGACACAATAACAAAATAAATAAATATGTTTATAGGTATATATATATAATATAAAATATCAACTGTTTGCTACATTGACACCTAAATGTATAAATTAAGTTATTATAGGCACATAATAAGGTATGTTTTCCTGTTTACTGTGTACATGATATAATTTAATTATAATATCTTCCTTATAAGTTTTGTTTTGATCATATGATTCCTGTTTCAATAATAGAGGTGTTTTCATAGACAAAATAAGAGTGACCTTTATGAAGATAAAAAATTGTCATATGCGTTGACACTTGTCAAATCATACTAGTTCAAATTCTGTAAATAATTAATTTTTTACAATGTAAATAAAACAATTTAATATGTCCTCCATTTTACATCAAAGGCTATTATTACCGAAAAATTAAAACACGCAAATAAAAATAACCGACAAAATGTAATCAATACATGCACCAGTAAAGAACTACTTAAAAATGGATATACTTACCAAAGATTGTGTGTTTTCGTATGATACTAACAGGTTGGAACACCATACAGACTCAACAGACTTTGAAGACTCGGGAATCCCAAAGATAACCTATAAACACGGTAATCATAACCTAAACCCTAAAAAAAGCCACCAAAAATGCAGGAGAAGTACTACTTCAAATAACACCCCAACCTATAACAGTCCAACACGTATTCAAAATAGATTTGAAGATATCTATAAAAATAAAACTGATAACGTAAATATAATAAACGGCAAACATAT
Source organism: Leucoma salicis (assembly GCA_948253155.1). NCBI lineage: Eukaryota > Metazoa > Arthropoda > Insecta > Lepidoptera > Erebidae > Leucoma > Leucoma salicis. The sequence goes on from OX411818.1 coordinate 20,117,622, forward strand.
AAAACATAAAAGCGAATATAATAAAAAATGTGAGGTTCTCGACAAAGGAGATCAACTTGAAACGAAATGTAAACACTATTTGATACGCCGCAAAGATAGAACAAGTCTGTCCAGCATATTAAAATGGTTAAATAACCTTAAACAAATGTCAGCTATTAAGAAAAGTTTAGTACTAAAGAGAGATAATGATCAAGTATACGGCGACAACTATAAAGCTAGAGCAACAACAGTACATATTGTAAAAGACAACCCAAAGCTATTTCGAAAGCCTAAAACAACTATGAAATCTTTGAAAACGCAAAAACCAAGTATAAACAAATATTTCAATATCATATATACGTCTTCATCATCAGAATCAGATCTACAAATTACAGGGGTTACTGAAAATACAGGAGGGAAAAGCGGGAAATGGAAGGAAACAATAGAAAACGATTACAGTATTAAATATTTCGAGTCAGCGGATCAAAATAAACATAGCAAAGAAACAAAAGGAATCCAAAAAATACCATTAGGAACGGACAAAAAAATTTTGCAATATCAGTGCCTCAAAGATGCATCTATTTCTAGAAAAGGCAGTTCTGATTTACACAGTTGTTTAAGTGGCATTCCCTCAACGAGTTCCTTTTGGGAATATGTCTATAATCAGTTCAACAATAAATATCGATCCGGAAAATGCTGTACGTGCAAAAATGTAAAAACGTGTCCACCCAAGGAAACTAACATGCCAGACGTAAAGGTCACCTGCAAATGTAGTTCAATACCACCAGTATCAAAGAAGCCTTGTTCTTGTAACACTTCACAACGCTCATGGCAAAGTTTCCTGTTACCAAAACGTTCACTCAAGTCTTTAGGGAAAACTTCTTCATCCGTCACTCTTGAAAAGAACGCTCAAGTAGAATGTCAATGTATTTCACCAAAGGAGTCTAAAAGTGTACCGCACTCTCATAATACAACTAAAAAATCATGTCAAATACCACATGATTGTTTGATCAAAAGTCTAGCTCAGAAGTATAACAAAGAAGTCATTTGTATTCACAACCCTCCATGCATTTTAATTAACGGCTGTTTGAATTTCCCTGAAAATGAAGAATCTAGAAAAGGTGGATGCCCGATGATGAAAATCCAAGATCATACTCTTAATACTAATAAGAATTCTGGCAACCGAATAGACCGTGGTTGTCAGTACCAGATCTTTGATCACAATAATCAACAAAGTGCTTTTAAGCAAACTGCTCAGAATAAATCCTGCACAAGTCATCCGGATCAGGTGAACAAGTCTGATGAAATACAAAACTGCGATGTGGCTGATGGAAGTTGTCAGTGTTGCCTGCACGTGAGGACTCCTCACAAACATTATGAAATAAGGAGAATGTGCTGTTTACCAATAACGAAAGTGGAGACTGATCGTCTTTATGAAAATATATGCGATGCAGATGCATGTACTTCAGATACAATAACTTCAGGAAAAGAACCTAAGACCAACCTCAAGCATGATAAAGAACAATTGCGTACCAGAGATTATATCATACAAACGGCAAGAGAAGAAACTGGTATCCAAGTGCGGATAAAACCATGCAAAGATATAAAGGCATGTCCACATTATCCTCCTTGTATTAAAATACCTATGTGCTTAGCCAGAGTGTGCGTTGAGAATCATATTTTAGGCGACAGGGTACCAGACTGCGTGCATGACCCATTGTGCGAGATGATTCCCGCGTGCTACAGGAAGGTGGTTCAAGAAATAGGGTCTGTTTATTCCCAGGACCCGAATATGTGTCGTATGACTTGATATACAAGGTCTATTTTTATTGATACATCCTAGTGATTATATTGAAACATGTAACGTGTTGGTGTTAAATGAGCTAAATTGCTAGACAAATATAGTGTTTTAGTGATCACCGCTTCGTATATACGCTATGGACAACACGTTGAATTTTCTATTCTGCTTTGGGAGGTATTTGTTATTTTTGTATGTCTAATACATACTAGATTCTTCTCTGTTTGTTCTGCATACGTTCTTTATGTCTATAGTCGATTGACGAATTAATTTTCATGTAAAAAGTCAACCAAGTATTTATTCCTATCTGAAGTAAGGAACATAATCTATATAATTCTCGTGTCACATTGTTGCTCACGATGAACTCCCGAAACTATCTATTGATTTCACGTTTTCTTTCAAATGAGTTTTACTGGCGTGCCTAAGATAGGATAGTTGATAAGTCTCCACAAAATGTCCTTTTATAGGTAATATTGGTATAGTGAGTACGACAATCATCAATGTCCGTTCTAAATATTGGTAAAATATGATTTTAAATGGACCAATAGTTTGGAGATTACCTACTCCCGACCCCCGGTGATGGATTATTAAAAACAAGTTTTTCCCTCGGGGTAACGCACGTGGATACTAAGGGAAGTAAGCAATTATTATCACCCATTGCTTTACTGTTGGGAGAGCTGGGTACCTGGGAGTACTCACTTGATATCTGGCCCTAGGGTCGTACCGCCATCATCCCATAAAGCACCTCGGTGTGTAATGGCAGTTTGACAGTACTCTGTGTACAATTGAGTTCATGAGCGACGGTTACCACTTATCACCAGGCGTCCGTGATCCCAGTGGTTGTGTATGCAACTACGGATCACGAGGTCTTGGGTTCGATTCCCGGGTCGCGCCCATTAAAAGTTTTTAGGTTTTTCCATCAAGAAATTCTCAATAGCAGCTCGGAGTTAGAAGTCAGGGGTGTTTCACCCAGTGCCCGAAAAGCACGTAAATCCGTTGATCCTGCGGCTGATGTCTCTCCGGTAGTGTCGGTATGCCATCCCATCGGACTAAGAGAGTGAGAGAATAGAGAGTGCACTTCAGTTATTACACGAATGTGTGCGCTACACATTCGTGTAATATATCGCCTTAACCGCTTTTACTGTCTGAGGATCATTATTATACTATCAAGTTGACGGGCCACGTGGCATAGTCTGTGGTGTAACCGACTTCCGTGCACGAGGTCGTGGGTTCGATTCCCACTCGGGACAATTATTTGTGTGATGAACACAGATATTTGTACTGCATCTGGGTGTTTTCTGTCTATTATATGTAGTTATTTACAAAAAAAAAAGTAATATATGTATTATATCCGTAATCTGGTACCCATAGCACAAGCGTTAAGCTTAGTTTGGGACCAGAGGACGTTGTGTGAAAATGTCCGTGAATATTTATTTATATATTTAAGTGTGCCGTGGTTATTCTGGCACCATAAAATTATAAAATCTTACAAACATTACTACTATTATATAATATTGCTATCAATAGATACCTTTATCAGGCAGGAACTTGTTTTAGCTAATTGGTTTTGATAAGTATTTAAAATTGGAGACATAATATATTAGCATAGTTGTTAGGTATTTTTTGTTATATACTAGTCTCTCGCGACTTCGTTCACGTAGACTTTAGAATATAAATTCGTCACACACGACTTCTTTTTTGTTTAGGCGGGAAAAAATTTATCTAATCTCACCCCGTTGTTCGGGGCAACGAACGGTAGTGTGGGGCCCTCACCCACTAAAGAAATCCGTCGTGTGCCGTCTCTCTGCCTGTGTTGACGGACCATTGGTACTGACACACGACACACTAACGGAAGAATAATACATGTAAATGCATCCGATAGGTGGCGCGGGTCGTAAAGACAAATGTAACGTGGAGATTGGGTATGGCTGTCGCTCACTGTTATGGCTTAGTGGTCTAGGGCACTTACCCGGATTGGAAGGGACGCAGGTTCGAATCCCGCTCGCAGTAAAATTCTCTTTTTCCACATTTTCACAAATAATTTGTTCACTATGCAAAACTTGCAATCTCATAGAAACTATGCATTTTTTCGGGATAATAAGTAGTCTATGTCCTATACTGGGTTCTGGAAGATGGGTATGCTAAATTGTACCACTGAAGGAATGTAATATAGTTCCGGTGGCCCACCAATAAAGGCGGAGAGACGACACACGGCGTGTTTCTTTAGTGGGTGAGGGCCTCATACTACCCTGTGAACATTTTTTACCTCTATAACAAAAAAAGTATGCTAAATTGTATGATGATCGGTTGAGTAGGTTTGGCGTCAAAGCGTAACAAACGAACTCACTGTGGCGTTTATAATATTAGTAAGGATGGTATAGTGGCACATAAACCAGCAACTCTTTTGACGGGAAGTTGTACATTGGCAATTGCCGTAAGCGTGAGAAATTGCCATTTGAAATGGAACGAGTTGAATTTCTGATACTTAAATCACAATATTTATCTTGACATATCTGCTTAAGGCTTTTTGATGCTTAAACAGCTGCACGGATTTGCATAAAATTTGACTCACATATCCTTAGTGATATTATAAAAAAGGAGGTTTGTTTATTATGCTTTAACGCCGTAACTAATCACCATGGAGTGCTTTTCCTTATGGAGCCCTATAGCGTATTTTCTATACTACGCAGGTGGCAAACAAGCATACGGCCCACCTGATGGTAAGCGGTTACCGTAGCCTATAGACGCTAGCAACACCATAGGAATCATTCATCAACTCCAAGAAAGGGGATAGTAACTGGAGAGTTTGTCCGTGTGGTGACGGACTAAGAATACAAGTGTCACCACCCCGTTCTTTCCCACGGGTGTCGTATGAGGCGACTAAGGCAAGTAAGCAATTATCATCCATTGCATGGCTGGTGGTAGGGCTGGGTACCAAGTGGGAGTACTCACTTGGTATGAGCTTGGCCGGAGCGGGTTGGTACCACCATCACCCGTGTGACCGGCCATGAAGCACATCGTTGCGTTTTGGATGTAGCAGGAGATAGCCGTTATTCTTTCATTTCATATCCGTGAAATGAAATGGTGAGCAGCGGCTTGACAATACTCTTGGTATAGTTGAGTCCATGAGCGACGGTTACCATTTGCCATCAGATGGGCCGTGGCTCGTCTGCCACTGCAAGCAATAAAAAAAAAAGGGCGATAATAAGGAGAGCATTTTTTTTTTACATGTTGTTAACGACTGCTCGACTATACCACCTCTGATGGTAAGTGGAAGTATAGTCTAGGATGGTAAGACGCCTTAGTAAAAACCTTATCACTCTAGCCTTGAAGACCTACCTACATTGTAATTGGACGGGAATACCGAACCTGGCAACTTATTCCATTTCATTTCTTTGCGTATTATGAACGATGAAGCGAACCGTTTTGTTCGGAAAGATGGGGTTTCCACAACATATGGATGGAAGTGCGCCGTTCGTCTGGAAGTCCGGTGGTGGAAAGTTGTTTTGGTATTAGATTAAATAATTCCTGCGCACACTCTCCAAACTGCATCCTATGCTCTCACTCATCTTTCGAAACAACTATGTAGGAGTAACTTTTTTTGTTAAGGGGGAAAAATATTCCTAACCGCACACCCCGTCGTTCAGGGCAACGAACAGGGTAGTGTAGGGCCCTCATCCACAAGAAACCCGCCGTGTGCCGTCTCTCCGCCTTTATTGGCGTTCCACTGGAACTATGTTACATTCCTTCAATGGTCAATGTACCTGCCATTGTCTCACGATATCTTCTGTTAGATGTTGACACTTCCCCGATCAAGCTGGTCTATTCATTATGGGCCAAATAAGGCTTTAAACTAGAGACCATTATACAAATATGCGTAGACATTTAATTTTGATGATGAATCTAAATATCGTATTGATTTCGTCAATCGGACTACTAATACTCACTAGACCGGTTTGAAAACCACACGATCGATTTCCAATAGGTAAATCTATAATTAGTTACATTCCACACAGACGAAGGATATTATAGCTATAGGTATCTATATTTTATGGACTCACAAAATGCCAACTTAGCCCATGTTTAAAAAAAAAAAAAATTCTACTTTTGGAGGGAACTTATTTTTGACACAATATTGTTCAACTATTGTTTAAGGGTCTAGGGTCTCCTGCCAGATCCGTAGTCCACAATGCAGGCCGTTCAGGTTGACAGACTCCACAAGCCATCGAGAAAATCTCTTAGGCTTGCAAGTTTTTTATCAGAGGCTAGTACTCCAGCCGAAGCCGAGAAGAGGATTATTTATTTATAGCGTTACCTTTAATAACGCAATTTCCGATTGTCCGGGTGGTGACGGACATTCTTTCCCACGGGTCTCATACGAGGCGACTAAGGGAAGTAAGCAATTACTACCCATTGCATTATTGGTGGTAGAGCTGGGTACCAAGTAGAAGTACTCACTTGCTATTGAGCGGGTTGGTACCACCATCTCCCGGCCATAAAGCACACCGGTATGTTTTGGTTGTAACAGCAGATAGCCGTTTATTCTCTAATTTCGTATCTGTGAAATGAAATGGTGAACAACGGCTTGATAACACTCCCGGTATAATTGAGTCCATGAGCGACGGTTACCATTTACCACCAGGTGGGCCGTGGCTCGTCTGCCGCCATACGCAATAAAAAAAAGATGCATGCTGTTTGTTTTTAAAGATATGTTTGTGCCTTGGGAGTCCAAGTCTAGTCCAGAACGAGGTTGACAATCATAGATAGTCCTATTTGTTTTAAATGTCATAAACACTAATATCTCAATAATTATTAATATTTAACCTAATGTGATATCTTCTTGCCAATAAAAAAAAGAATTATCTAAGTTTGGTTAAATAAAGAATGCGAAAGGTCAGTTCTTATACAATATATTCTTATATAAGTTATGCGATATATAATAAAAAAATAAAGATACCTAATCGAAATTAGAACCTCCTTTTTTGAATTCAAGGTGAGGTAAGGTACCGTACCACGTGAACCAAATAACGTTGCTCGTCATCTTTTAGACCACAAATAGTTATAACGTTGTATTGTAGTAAGTACAACTTAACCCTCTATACGTGCTGAGACCCTGAGAAAGATTAGGCACAGTGGTTCAATAGCCAACTGCTATAGCTACTATAGAATATTTAATAGTATATACGTGGCTATACTAAATTAATAAAAAAAAACGTAATAGGTATTAAAAGAGATAATCAAGAAGTCTTTATAAGATTATAGAAGTGGCCATAAATATTTTATTTGACATAAATATTTATAAATAAGATTATTAAAACAAAAATATTTTGCATTTTTTGATAACATAATTAAAGTTAAAACTAAATTATAACTATGTATATGTGTTACTTTTAATTTTAAAGAATGATTAATCGGAGAAGCCATTAAGCCTTAATTAGCGATTCCTCACTTGAATTTATTATGATTCACAGCGTCAAGCGATTTTTTTTTTGCAATGATTAACTCACAAAGATTCTCCTAAATCACTAAACTCGATTGTTTTCACCATAGAATATTTAATTTTAAATCAATTCAATGCAAATTGAAGAGGACAGTGCATTCCTTCGCGTTAAAAACGATACACGAATACAAAATACATGCAAACGAATACAAACCTGTTTCGCTGCCGTATCTATAAAAATATCTAACTTATAGTTTTGAATTACCTAACCTATAGCTGTTTCGGATAGGAATTTTATCATTTTGAACGTCTCAAAGTATAGAACCAGTTATGTGCGCTGTAAAAAATATCTTCGCCAGACCCCTCAAACGAATATCTAACTTAACTGCGTAACTTAGAGTGGTTTATTAAGATTTTTTCTTTTGAGTTACATGACGTTTCGAAATTTGTGTGTGTGTGATCAAAAACTAATGAGTTGAGAACGTTGAACCTGGCGTGTTTGGTCACCATATGCGTTCAGGGTGCTTTGGGTACTACGACAAATGTATTTTATTGTAGAATAAGACTTTTATTACTGTAATCGTTACCCATATATGTATGTGAAGGAAAACTAATGAGCATGGGTCTTCTTTAAAATTTTTTTTGAAGGTCATTGCCCTTTTATTTAAACAAACGAGTTAGCATAGACGGCATCTATGACTCGCGACTGGTCATTTAATTTCCCTTAAGTATTTGCCTTTAAAGTATAATTAATTCTTGAAACAATGACTGGTGGATATTGATGCTGATCATCAATGCATATAAGAGGATTCTCTAATAATATGGCCCAGATCGCTATCCCAAAAATAATCAAGATGAAAATCGCAAGAATGCAGGTGTATGTGTGTACATGAAAATATTGGACGGCGACAATATTGTAGTCTTTTGGAGATCCAATCAATTAACACTTTGTCTTGATTCCCACGGTGAAATTTTTAACGGTATGTAATCGTTATTTTGTATACTATCGCCTGCCACCTGCCCTGCTTAACTCGTTAGTCGTGATCGTCTTAAATATCTATGATATAATAACATCTGAGATTATAATTATAGGGAATCAATAGCTTTAATAACGCTGACATCTAATCTTTCTTATATTAGTATATAATGTAATCAGCCTTTGCCAGCGGCTTAGCCGCAGCCAAAAGCTAGCTTTTCGGTAATATCTCAGGTTCCCGATATCACCAACAATTCGGCTTTAGAGTCAAGCACTCCAGTGTGCAACAAGTCCACCGCATCGTAGAGTATACCTACTCTAAAATGCAACAAAACAACCTTTTCACATGTGCACTCTTCTTCGATGTAGCGAAAGCATTCGACAAAGTCTGGCACAATGGCCTAGTATAAAAAAGCTACTCCACTTAGGAGTACCGCGATATCTCGTACTCATCATACGAGACTTTCTATCTAACCGCAGTTTCCGCTATAGAGTGGAAGGGACACTATCCTCCCCCAACCTCTGCTCGCCGGGGTCCCATAGGGCTCCGTCCTCTCACCGATCCTCTTCTCGCTGTACACCAGCGACATGCCTCAACATAGGCAAGTGCAGACAGCACTTTTTGCAGACGATACAGCTATTTATTATGCAGGGTTTAACCCTATCACAGTGCATAGGAAACTCCAATCCGCGGCCACTGCCCTCAGTACGTGGTTTAGCAAGTGGAGAATAGAGATCAGCCCCGAGAAGAGCTAGGCGGTCATGTTTCATAGGAGACTACCCCGACTGTATCCCCCGGAGAAGATCAAACAGATTAGCATTTTTGGTAAACCTATTCCTTGGAGTAGGCGAGCCAAGTACTTAAGTGTAATTCTAGATAACAGACTCACATTCGCCCGTCACATTCAGGTGGTACGCTCACGCGCAGCCTTTGTCATGGGACGTTTGCACTATCTGTTAAACTCTAGGTCAAAACTCTCGCTTAGGAATAAGGTCAGACTACACTGCCTGCATACGTCCTGTCATGACATACGCCAGTGTAGTATTTTCACACGCCAAGGCACACAGGATCCATAGATTACAAACATTACAGAATAGATCCATGCGCAGAGCTACGGGTGCACCGTGGTTCATACGCAATGTCTACCTTCACATAGACTTGCAATTGCCTACCATCAAGCAATTTATGAAACGGTGTTCACGTAGTTTCTTTGACTCCGCCATTACTCACGCCAACCCTCTAGTGGTTGAGTCGGCTAGGTACAACCCCTCTAATATATCGCGCATACGCAGACCGCGAAATAGCCTCGACGAAGTCGACGACAACACAACTCATGCTCAGATCAGAGCATACACAGCTCGCGCAGCTAATACAAGTAATTACCCACGGTTTCGTCCCCGCCGACGGGGGCGAAAGACGTGTCGCGGTCAAATCATAAACGTGGGAAATCTCACTTTGCCAGCAACAGCCCGAGCCGAGGTCCTTACCCCACAGGGGGTGCCCTCGGGTAGCGTTGCTTAAATGTCGGGTTGAGAGCCCTCTGCGCTCACCAATTGTCCGGGTAAGGTTGTCATAGCCATCTGAGGCTAACAACCAACATCACACAAAAAAAAATGTTCCCGATAAAGTAGCGGGATAAAATATCTACCAGTTTTTAAGTCAAATCAAGGCCTTTCAAATAAAAAAAGTTGCATCAAAATCCATCTATTTATTTTGAATAAATTCTACAAAAAAAATCTAGTTTAAATAATTTTATAGTTTTTCGGTTATATCTCAGGTTCCCGATTTAGTAGCGGGATAAAATGTATACCAGTTTTTAAGTCTAATCAAGGTCTTCGCCTATATAGCCTATTACAGTAATTTTTTCTCGAATATTTTAAATGTACAGACACAGCTCTGTTACAGTTTTATAATAGTATAGAAGATATATTTAATATTATTCTATCTATGATCTAATCTAACCCATGTCTTCACATCAGGTCTCTTAAGGCAAGTAAAAATCTACAGAAATCTTAGCTCAGGTGCAATCAGACTACGTTGGCAACACTTTATGTTATGCGATTTCCAAAATAATGTTTTTAGGATTCGTGTGTGTTATCGTGAGTTATTTTAATATGCCATAATTTTTAAAATTTTGAACAGATTTCTGTGTAGCACACTCAATGATCATCCCTAATAACACTGGCTATCACCATCATATCAAATATCTATGAAAAATACAAACAATATGGCGCCTGTTTGGCGCTATTTTGAAATGTGAAAAAAATTTACCTCCATGATCAATTTTCAAATAAGAAAGCAAGAAAGATTATTTAATTTTAAGGCTATATTTTACTGCTGGCGGACCACCGAAGGAATGTAACACAGTTCCAGTAGCCCGCCAATAAAGGCGGAGAGATGGCACACGGCAGGTTTCTTTTATGGGTGCAGGCCCCACACTACCCAGTGGGCCTAGCTAAGTTGAATTCTATGATCGCTAACGCTAATAGAAAACTATTAAAATGTATGGAAGCTTGACATCTCTAACGTTAAGAGTCACGTGACTTAGCGTTATAGATATTTTTAAAGACTTAGATAAATATAGGTTCTTTATCTATGGTTAAAGATGTTAAATTCCCATACATTTAAATAGTTTTCTATTAGCGTTAGCGATCATAGAATTCAACTTGGCTAGGACCACTGTTCGTTGCCCCGAACGATGGGGTGTGGGGTTAGCAACATTTTCCGCCTTAAAAAAAAAAGGGCTATATTTTACTAGTCCAGACTATATTGAAGTTTATGAGTCATAAAATTGTTAATAAATTGAATTTTCATCCTAATCATTTTGTATTAGGTAGGGTAATTTTTTAACCACTGAAGTAATGTAACACAGTTCCCGTGGCCCGCCAATACAAGCGGAGAGACGGAACACGGCGGGTTTATTTAGTGGGTGAGGGCCACACACTACCATGTTCGTTGCCTCGAACGACGAGATGTGCGGTTAGGTACATTTTTCCCGCCGCGCAAAAAAAAAAGTTAGTTTCTTAGATGGTGATGCGCGATATACCGGCTGTCAGAAAGTCCCTCGGAATATGCTGGAGGAGAGACGGACCTAACTTGTGTCTGAAGTCGAGCGCTCCCTTGGGCGGGCCCCGGAATGGGGTGAAAAGAATATGGTTCAATTCAACCCCACGAAGACACAGGTTTGCGCATTCACTGCAAATAAGGACGCAATTATCGTGGCGCCCCAGTTCCGAGGGATAACTCTCCCGGACTCCGAGAGCATTGGGAACCTCGGCATCGACATCTCTATCAAAGTCCAGTTCGGGAGTCATTTGGAGGACAAAGCCATATTGGCGAGTGAAAAACTAGGCGTCCTGAACAGAACCAAGCGGTATTTCGCACCGAGGCAACGACTTGTGCTATATAAAGCACAGGTCCGCCCTCATATGGAGTACTGCTCACATCTATGGGCAGGTGCGCCTAAGTACCAACTCGACCCACTTGACTCCCTACAAAGGCGTGCTATTCGAATTGTCGATGATCCAGATCTCACGGAGGGTCTAGAGTCGTTGGAGCGGCGGAGAGACTTCGGGTCCCTCTCTGTGCTCTACCGGCTCTACAATGGGGAGTGCTCAGAGGAGCTGTTTGAGGTGGTACCGACATCACCATTTTACCACCGAACCACGAGACGTCGCGGTAGGGTTCATCCACACCACCTGGAAACGATTTCGTCAAAGACAGTTCGTTTTTAGCGTTATTTTCTACCACGTACGTGTAAGCTCTGTGACCGACAGTATGACCTACCTGCTACGGTGTATCCCCGGCGCTACGACATGTCCCTCTTTAAACGAGATTTGAAAGGAGCACTTAACTTGCGGTAGGCGGCGGCTTGGCTGTACCCCTGGTGTTGCTAAATACACGCTCGCCGGTTTCGGAGACTTCTGACTCCACCTTCCTTCAATGCATGACCGATTTGGTCTAGGTAGGTGAGTCTCGGTCTCCCCCTGTACCTACATCCTTCCACTTTCGCATTGTATATCTTCTTAACCAGTCGCTCGTCCGGCATTCTTTCCACATGTCCGAACCATCGGAGCATTCCCTTTCGCATCCTTACTTTCTTTCATACCTACTCGCTCTCTTACGTCGTCGTTACGAATGCGGTCAGTCAGCCTCACTCCATAGATTCTCAGCAGAGATCGCATTTCGACCGCATTGATTTTACTCTCATGCTCCTTTTTGCATACCCAACTCTCGCTTCCTTACAATAATCTTGGGACAAGCACTGCGTTGTGTATTGCGACACGTGCCTTCTGGCTGAGGTGGTGGCTGCCGAGAAGTTGTCCCAATGCTCCGTTCACTCTATTTCCCGCATTCACTCTTCTCTCTACATCAGTGGTGTACCTTCCATCCCGACTGAATCCACATCCAAGATATACAAATTCATCCACTTGTTCTAGCACACCGTTTCCTATTGCTACTCTAACATCTGTTCTGGCTTCTTTTTCAAAAACCATTATTTTGGTTTTGCTCACATTCACACGTAGGCCCCTTTTCTTACAATCTTCTGCCATTACGTCGACTAGGGTTTGCAGGTCAGCCGCGGACTGCGCTAATAAAACCGCATCGTATGCATATAGCAGAGACCTAACCACTGAGTCGCCCATCTGAACTCCCACATTTATTTGACATCAAACCAGGGCGACATTCCATCATCCAGACATGGACTAGAGCTAGTTCCATGATATTGATTCTCAAACCAGAGGTTACCCCCACAGACTAAATAAAAATAAAGACACCATTCCAGACATTTCTATCTAAAGTGAAGGCACTTTTTGAAAGATGTGTGCGTGAAAGTGTTGTCACCAAAAAAAAATAATTTGGGTATTTTTTTTTAATTGTATGTTTAAAACAAAGGAAGTAAAAGTATAAGGTATGTTTACATATCATTATATCATTTATAGGGAATATTATGGCGATGACGACGTTTTTATGTACGTAATGTACGTACGAAATCGTCGAGTCATTAGGGGTAATTTTAAATCATACTCTGGTATCACTCGTGGTTTACACTTCGTTTTGGCATGGTTGTGTTTGTATTTGTGTGCGTGAACGCGTGTAATTACAAGTTTGGCATGGTTTTATATGGCTTCACTGGATTGTTCATAATGCTACGTCTATATTTTTAAGTTAGTCTGATTATTGATTGTTCTGAATTTGGGTGTACTTTTTGTCAGTTGATTTATATGTTTGTAAAGTACCTAGAGATGCAGGGATTAATCGCTAGTGCTAAATAATTATCAAAACATAAAAAGCGAACCAATTTTCATTAAAATACATTTAACGGGTCTATACGCGCATTAAACTTATCAAAATTCTATTATTTTGACTTTTTTTTTATTAGTATTTTGATAAGTTTAATGCGCGTATAGACCCTTTAAAATGTGTTATAATGAATATAAAACGCGAAAGTTTAAAAAGTACGAAAAAATTTTCTTACTCTGAAATTTATAAGAGAATATTTTTTATCCAAAAATATTTTGTATCTTATCAAAGTTATGAGGTGTTATAAAATTTGTTTTGTTTAGACACGTATTAGTTAAGGCTATTTACACCATATTTAATGACTTGAAATAATGATTAGATTATCTTTATCACGTCTACTTGTTGATTGTTTTAAATATCTACCATTCATTGGCACATTTTTGGGGAACTGACCCTTTTTAATTTTTTTTTATGTAATTTAAACATTTAAAAGCTATGGAATCGAGGTGAATCCTCGCCTCGCCTCCTAGCCTTTGGTAGAGTGTTAATTCTTCCCACCAGAAAATTCTTAGTAGTCAGGGAATCGGCGATTAGGTATACAACAATAGATTAGGTAGATATTACTTGAATGAAACTAAACTAATTTTTACATAGGCGATGTGTGATTTACCACAATTTATTTCAAGGAAAAAGCGTGTCTTTCAATAATAAACTACAGATAAAATAATAAAATAAATTATAGTTTATATGATAGTTGAACTAATTAGCAGAAAATATAATTATAATAAATAATATTGATTGTAACAAATAGGCCATGAGTAGCTGTTTACAAGATTTGTTATGATTTCATTCTAGTTTTTAGGTTATATGTCAGGTTCCAGATATGGTAGTGGGATATAAATAATACCAGTTTTTAAGTATAATGAAGAGCTATCAAATAAAAAAAAAAACATTAAAATCCGTTCAATAGTTTTTGCGTGAAGTTCGACAACAGACAAAAATTCTAAAAACAAATTGTTTTGTGTTCCGAGACGCCTATATATAATACCTAAAACAATTATTTTTACTCAAATATCTTAAATGTACAGGACATACAGATTTATAATAGTATAGATAGATATAATAAATTAAGATAAAACGATATCCGCGAGTCATCATTATTATTTTTATTTTCAACTTTTTAGTCCAACTAGCCTTTAAAGCGTTTTTTACTTTCTAAACTATAATTTATTTTCTATTTAAAATTAGTCTTAAAACAGCATCAAAAGTACTTCTGTAAGACCATTTTTTTTATAGTAAGTATGTGTTACGATCAAAATAAAAAAAAAAACATTAAAAAAAAACTACTTTTTCAAATAGCCTTCGGCCATTGACAAGGCAAGTGCGAGTTTCAATTTGATCCGACGTTTTGAAGTTAGTGAAAATCACGTTAAAAGATTACCACTATTAAATAGATAGATAGACAGGCGAAGCTAATAAAAGCGTGTGAAAATTGGATGCCTATAGCTATAGTGCACAATGTCCTATTCCATTTTAGTTTAATACTTGATTTATTTGCTTGTAACCTAAAAAGTAAAGATACTGTATCATCTCTCCGTTGTTTGGAATCGTTTTGGCTGCCAGGGGCCACAGGGGGGCTATATAAAGGAAAGCGGGCCGCATTTATCATATTATTTAAAATTTAAAGACATTTTATTTTTATTTCATTAAAAGAAATGACGAAAAATAAAAAAAAAAGGTAATTAAAAATAAAATTGCAAATTTAACTTTATGCTTATTTTTTTTCATAATGGCGTTTCACGTTATACTCTTTTTGCATATTAAACGGTTTCCCATTATAATTAAATACCGTAATTTAATTAAGTTATAATTACTTATTATTATTATTTATTTAGGTATATAAATTAAAATGCTAAAAAATACAATCCCGGGCCGCAAGAGGGTAGCTCGCAGGCCTTATGTGGCCCGCGGGCCACGGGTGTCTGACCGCTGGTCTAGTTAATTGGTACACAATCTTCGTAAACTTACCACCTGCTGCAGACAGCGATCATAGTCTCTATGGAATGAAAATTAACAAACATAGCACGATAGCTTTATTGAACATATATTATGTGTAATACACGCTTGATAACAGGGCTTTTAAGCCACAGGATGTTGATAATAGAAACTTATATACTATGAATATAACACTAATAATTGTAATTATTAATACTTTTCTTTATGCTTATGTGTATATCCTTACTAATATTATAAATAACTAGCCTTTGCCAGGCAAAACCTAGTTTTTAGGTTATATTTCAGGTTCCTGATACAGCAGCGGTATAAAATGTATACCAGTTTTTAAATCTAATCAAGAGCTATCAAACAAAAAACGTTTCATTAAAATTCGTTTAGTAGTTTAGGCGTAACGCCCGAACGAAAACAGACAAACCAACAAAAATTTTAAAAAGAAATGTTTTGTGTTCATAATATCCAATTCTTTTTCTTAAATAGGTATATTAAATATGTGTCTGAACATAACTTTTTATTTTTTTTGATATTTTATCTGTTTATCTGTTTGTTCGTTCGCGCATCACGCAAAAACTACTAAGTGGATTTTGATGCAACCTTTTTTATTTGATAGCGCTTTATTAGACTTAAAAACTGGTACACATTTAGATATTTTTATATATATTTTTAGCATTTGACATGCTTAGCACTATACATTAAACACAAAGTGAAAAATGTGAAATCGAAAATAATCCTGCTCGTGACTGTTATTTTCGATTTCACATTTTTCACTTTGTGTTTAACTGGAACACATTTAATCCCGCTACTATATAGGGACCTGAGATATAACTTAAAATCTAGCTTTTGGCTGCGGCGGAGCCGCGGGCAAAGGCTAGTTATAGTATAGATATAGATGCGAAAGTGCGTTTGTTTATTACACATTCACGACGTAACTAACGGACCGATCATCGTGAAATTTTGCACACATTCCGGAACCCAGAAAGGTCGAACATATTAGTATTTTTTAACTTAGAAAAAAAATTATAGTTCCTGTGGGTGGGAGCTATTTTAGTCGTTATTAATGTGGCATAAAAATACGTATTTATTATATTCTGAAGTCCACGCGGACAAAATAACGGACAATATAAATTTAAACTATACACTGTAACGTTCTCCTATAATACAAAAAAACTTATAAAATATATCTAAAATAGCTATTACAAATGACAGCTCTACATAAAGTTGATATATTTGTGCTCCAAATTATATTAATTAATACCGTAGGGGTAGGCAGATACCACTTCTCTCCACTTGTTACGATTCTGAGATACATCTTTCGCTTCAACTACTTTCATCAGCGCTTTCATGCATGCTCGTTTGTTACTCTTAGCAACGTCTCAGATCTGGTCAAAATACGCTCGTTTAGGTCGACCTCTACCAACTTGCCCATTGACAGTCGCCTTGTATACCAATCTGTTTCGTTAATCTTCTTTCATCCATCCTTTCTACGTGTCCAAACCACCTAAGCATTCCTTTCTCTATTTTTGTCACTACATCTTCTTTCACACCACAGCATTCTCTTATCACACTATTTCTCAATTTGTCCATCAGAGTCACTCCGGCTATGCTTCTCAGACTCCTCATCCCCACGGAATTTATCATACTCTCATGCTTCTTCTGCCATGCCCAACATTCACTACCATACAGTCGTGCCTTTTAAATTCCCTAAAGTATATCTACACCAAGAAGTGGTGTTTGTAACATTCTACAACTCAGACTGCGTTATTCTGGCAATCTGGATTTTGAGTCCGTAGCGATAAAATTCTATATACCTATGTGTAGTTCCTGATTCATTATTTGATAAACTGGACTAGGGTTAGACTTCAACGTTTATTATACTGACTTGTATCATTAATAAATATTGAAAAAAAAAATTATCCATAGTAGTGATAGTCACTTTTAACTTCATTAATTTTCACCCTTTACATGTACTGTTAAGTAGAAATACTTACTTACTTATCATCACGTCACCTCCCTTGCGGGGTAGGCAGAGAGAACAGAGTGCCAAAAGGCTCTATTCTTGCATACATCTCTCGCTTCCTCAACATTCATTTATTCTCTTCAGACAGGCTCGCCGGTTTTGGATACTCCTAACTCCACCTTCCTTCAATACATGACCGATTTGGTCTAGATAGGTGAGCCTCGGTCTCCCCCTGTACCTACATCCTTCCACTTTCGTATTGTATATCTTCTTAACCAGTCGATCGTCCGTCATTCTTTCCACATGTTCGAACCATCGGAGCATTCCCTTTCGCATCTTTACACCAATACTATTTCATACCAACTCGCTTTTAAATATAAATATATTACTTTAAGTACTATCTAGGGTAAGTTAGAGATACCACCGAAGGAATGTAACATAGTTCCAGTGGCCCGCCAATAAAGGCGGAGGGACGGCACACGGCGGGTTTCTTTAGTGGGTGAAGGCCCCATACTACCCTGTTCGTTACCCCGAACGACGGGGTGTCCGGTTAAGAATATTTTTTCTCGCTAATAATGTTTGAATTCCACCGGCTCCAATGTTATTTTTACTAATAATAATTTTTCGATACAGATCACTTTTAACTTGAATCTCTTGGATTTTGATTGGATCGAAATGTTGGTCATAAGTAACTTTTTTACAAACTCGAGATGACAACTTCTACTCAGTAAATTATAACTTATTATTCTTTTAGCATTAACAATATTTGTAATACTATACTGTATTCGAATGTAATAAATGTACTAGTGATAAGGGTACTAAAATAGCATATGTACAATGTTGTTGAGATAACATTATGCGTGCTTGTGACGTACAGAACTAACAGAATAGATGGAGAAAATCTTTAGCAGATATATATTAATATTTTGTAACAATGCTGAAGGGCCTCGTGGCATAGTCGGTAGTGTAACCGACTTCCGTGCACGAGGTCGTGGGTTTGATTCCCACCCAGGACAATTATTTGTGTGATGAACACAGATATTTCAGCGTCTGGGTGTTTTCTATCTATTATATGTATGTATTTACGAAAATAAAATACCTATTATGTATTACATACGTAACCTGGTACCCATAGCACAAGCGTTAAGCTTTGGGACCAGAAGACATAGTGTGAAAATGTCCGTGAATATTTATTATTATTAATGCGAGCCGATATTGTTAAATATGTATACGATCTTAAATTAACTAATTTACTATGAACTAGCTTAGGCAAAAGCTAGCCCTTACAGTTAACGTCAACAACACCACACCTAAAATATCTCTAAGCAAAAATTGTCTTCCCTTGAGATTGGGTATGGCCGTCAGTCACTGCGATGGCTTAGTGGTCTAGAGCACTTCCCCGGATTGGAAAGGACGCAGGTTCAAAACCCACTCGCAGTAAAAATCTCCTTTTCTTTTTCACAAATAATTTATTTTTTAAAGTAGCTGAGCATGTAAACTGCTAAAATTCAGATCAAAATATTTAAAAAAATCGCACCATTAAATAAGTAGTATGAATGCAACCGATAGGTGGCGTGGGTCGTAGAGACAAATGTGATGGGGAGATTGGGTATGGCCGTCGGTCACTGCGAAGGCTTGGCGGTCTAGAGCACAGAAGTCGGTTACACTACCGGCTACACCACGAGGCCCGTCAAACAAACAAACTCACTTCTATATTTATAAGGTTAGCTTCTGCTTGTGACATTTACCGTGTGGTGACGGACTAAGAATACAAGTGTCACCACCCCATTCTTTCCCAAGGGTGTCGTATGAGGCGACTAAGGGAAGTAAGCAATTATCATCCATTGCATGACTGGTGGTAGGGCTGGGTACCAAGTGGGAGTACTCACTTGGTATCGGGCCCGAGCGGGTTGGTACCACCATCTCCCGTGTGACCGGCCATGAAGCACATCGTTGCGTTTTGGCTGTAGCAGGAGATAGCCGTTTATATTTCATTTCATATCTGTGAAATGAATTGGTGAGCAGCGGCTTGACAATACTCTCGGTATAGTCGAGTCCATGGGCGACGATTACCATTTACCATCAGATGGACCGTGGCTCGTCTGCCGCTACATGCAATAAAAAAAAAACCCGTCGTTCGGGGCAACGAATAGGTTAGTGTGGGGCCTTCACGCACTAAATAAACCCGCCGTGTGCCGTCTCTAGAAAGAAAGAAGATATATTTTATTACTAATTCTACTATAAAGCTGTAACAGAGCTATTTCTGAAGACAAAACATATTTTTTAGATTTTTTGTCTGTTTATTTGTTTGCAGATCACGCAATAACTACTGAACTAGTTTTATAATAAATTGTTAATAGTCTGCCCTGTCATTTCCTATGATGAGAAGCCATGTCATTCAATGTGGTAATCCAGGCCATAAACTGTCTGTGTGAGAATTTCATACAAATCATGACGATCGGTTAAGTAGTTACGGGATCGAGTAATAAACAAACTAACTTTCACAACTACTTCACTGGCAATGATATATGTTCTGCCTTTAACGAGTATTTCCAATCAGTTTTTGTTAAATTATCACTTAATTTTAATGACTTACGTGAGAACTACTAAGTTAATATCGGCCCCATAAGCTTAGAACCACAGATTTTATTAAGGGAACTTAAAAGTTAAAATTTACATAAACGAGCAGGGCTAGATAGTGTTCCCAAAACCTTGTTTTACGTTTATCCATACACTATACTACAATTATCCATATATGTACTATACTAAAATGATCTATACATATACTATACTACAATTATCTATACATATACTATACATACTACAATTATCCATATACTATACTACAATTATCCGTATACTAGACAAAAAATAATATTAAAAAACTGAACAATACTATATACATATAAGAAGACATTCTTCTTTGTTCTCTTTTCGTATTCTTTATTCGTTCTTTCTCGAAGTATCGCGTAGAAGATAGGCGAACCCAAGAGCACGGTATGAAGTTCCTACAGTGGTATCATACGTAGGAACTCTATACCTCGCTAGTGGCAATCACCTGTTCGGTGGTATCTTCTGTTCTATTCTTCATTTTCATGCTTCTTTGTCTTGAAGTGATTAAACATAAAGCTTAAGGAACATAATAAGAAATTGGTTAACACTAGGCAGTTACTATTAAACTAAACGTGTGGCTAAGATCCAATTGTTTTTTTCAGGGAGACAGCCGGTTACCCAGTGGTAACCAGTAATGTAACACAGTTAGTCCACCAATACCGGCGGAGAGACGGCACACGAAGGGTTTATTTAACGGGTGAGGGCACAGTACCATGTTCGTTGCCCCTAACGACCGGGTGTGCAGTTATGTACATTTTTTCCTGATTTAACAAAAAAAAAGGGAGACAGCCGGTTATAAGCCATCTTTGAAATACTGAAGCAATATAAAACCAAGTAACAAACATATTATCTCTTAAACTGCTTCACCGATAAACATAGCATATTATGGGTAAAGAAAAATCTCCATCCGTTAAATTTATTGTTACAACGGAATATTCCCAACAGTATTAATAACAAAATACTGCTCCCAAGAAGCTCAAGTCCAAAGGCCCACCTGATTCGGAAGCCGAATTACCATAAAAAAGGACCCGACAGCTGTCAAATCTTGCATAATTACTTAAGGAATTTACAGATTTGCATATTTTATGCTGTAACTTACTTTTAGGAGCATTGCAACCCTTTGCGTATGTAAATAATTTGGCCGTGGGAAGTCGGCCATTTGCATTTCTGAAGGTCATTTTATGCCGTTTTTAGGTCCTGGGAACACGGAAGATGTAGCGTTCCTATTAGTAGCGTTATGGTAAGTAAATAATGCAAGGTCAATTTGCACAGAAATATGGCACCTTTTTTTGTTAGGTAGATTATGTATTTAATAAAAATTTCGTGAGAAAATGTTCACATCACATATTGATACGAAATTCAGGGTTTAACATAAAAATATTATAAATTTAGATTTGTTATTAGACCTAAAATAAACACATTATATATTTATATTACCATAATTATTATTACATTTTTTACAATAGATGTACATTTAAAAGCAATAACTATGCCAAATAACTATTTTTCTATCATCTCGCCCAATTTACACATCCTAGTGTTGATGTCTTACTCGAATACCAAAACAATCGAATGAGATCATAATGTTTTTTTAGGTGTATCTCACTAGAGTCACCAAAATATCACGTAACAATAAAATAAAAAATGTCGAGATAAATCCAAAGTTATTTATCTGTACACCCATCAACATCCGCAACGCAACAGGGGTGATAGTCTAAATCCCGAGCTTTGCGAACTAATTTCAACTGCAAATCCTTAAAATGAGAGGGATTTTCGTTCCTAACACCTTTATGTTTCTTTAGGCTGCTTTTACCCACATTTTTTGGACTACTTCACTGGGTAATTTTAGACGAAATGGTCCAATGGGTACTCTGTAAAGCAGTGAATCAGCAGTTTTACCTTAGTTTATTTAGTTCTAACAAGGCATCGTAATAGTAAAAATTATTTTAGTATATTATACATAAATACATATTGTCTCGCCTTTTCCCGTAGGGTTAGGCAGAGACCATTTCCCTCCACTTGCTACGATCCTGACACACATCTTTCGCTTCATCTACTTTCATCAGCGCTTTCATGCATGCTCGTTGGTTACGAGTACTCTTAACCTGGCCTTCATTAAGAACGTCTCTGATCTGGTCAAAATACGTTCGCCTTCGACCTCTACTAACTTGCCCATTCACAATCGCCTTGTATATCTGTTTTGTTAATCTTGTTTCATCCATCCTTTTAGTATGTATATTTTTATAATAACATAACAAGTTAACAAAACAGTACAAAAAATATTTAACTGGTTTCATATTTTTTACCAAACCAGAGTCATACCAACAATCTTTGATTTGATATGTTAATTCAGACAAGCGAGAAGAACGTGAGGTATAGTTGGTTTTTATAGGTACAAACGTTTCGGTGTATTTGCAAAATTAATTCTTTATCTCATAAATACATTCGAGTTTATAAATAGTTATCGATAGATAAGTTAAGTATAATTTATCTAATCACAAGACAGAGATTGTGAATATAATATTTTGATGTTGGGAGCTTTGTATGGGATATATTTAGATGTGTCTTATATAAAATGTATATTACGTAGGAATTAGAATATAATATTACAGTATAAACAATCAACTTAAATAGTATCAATCTTATTGGATGGGTTTCAACATGTATATCATTCAATATCTGCCACGGTGGTGCAGCGGTAGTGAAAGCGACTGCTGATCATGAGGTCTCGGGTTCGATCCCCGCGTCGGGCAGTGTTATTGAGCTTTTTCGTCAAAAGAAAAATTCTCAGTAGCAGCCCGGAGTTTGGAAATGTGCCCGATAGACGGCAATAGGCCCCTATTACGTGGGACTAAACATAGCTGGCGAAACGTGGGTGTGTAATGCATCTCTGCCTACCCCTTCGGGGAATACAGGCGTGATGCTATGTTCAATATTTATATAGAAGCAAGCAATATACGTTTCCCAAGTCTTGATAGATTTTGAAGTAGTGATAGAGCCTTGTTATAACCAGGGAATTAGCCTCTCACAGAAGATCAACGGGTAAACAACTTTGCTGTTGTTTTGTATGGTTAGTGGGAGCGACGGAGGCCTAAACCAACCTCCCCCCCCCCCCTTTATCCTTATTTTTAGAAAATTATCAATAGGTAAGCATTTCACCGAATACTATGTAGCACTGGCACAAAACAAAAATACACGCGCCACGTGAATGTTTACGTGAAATGTTTCACGTACATTTCACGTTACACGTTACGTTTACGTTTACGTCACAGTTACGTTTTATCGGTATTTAATCCGATTCAATGAAATTAATGTCGACTAAATACGTATGAACGGCTCAATTGTGACTCCACGCGAAGCATATAAGTGCCCCTACACACGACAACGCAATGTATAACTCAAGTAGCGAACGGAATCCGGCGAAACTTGATACAAAGCACTTAATGTTCGCGTGTCAGTTGGCAGTTTAACTCCGTATCTTCGCTGACGCACCGCTGCGAATGTCTAATAAATATGCGTTTGACGCCCGTTGCGTACACTCAACCATTTTAATCCGACCTTCAAAGGCGAATAAGAGTTCCAATGCGCGTAACTAAAATGTCACTGTGAACGGTTCTTGTTAATCTGGTGGATGTATAGAATAGAACGACAGTGTTGCCATCACAGACGAGCAAACCAACGGGCCATTGTCGCATCTAAGTTGATATGGGGACAAATAAATAATTCAAACATGTAATGCAAGTACATAACAAGTTATAACGAACAGATAGGTAGAAATAGAAATGCCTGTAAAAATAATGTTGATTTCGAATGAGTTCTTATTGTTTGAAAAATGTTTAAAAAAAGAATCCTCTTGCCGAAAATTCTATGTCATGCATTTATGGCTACATTTCCCAAGCATTCTACACTCATAAAAAAGCAGCTGTACTTTACAGTCCTATTCTCGTAAATTTTGATTTTTAAAAAAACCTTTTTAAACTAATGATTTTTTCACTTTGTGTTTAATGTAATGATTTAGATTAATTTTATTTGCAAACTGCCAGTTGCTTCGTTTAGCAATTTTAATAAGTTATCCGCAGAAGCTTTTAACCCTTTAATCATTTAAAAGGGTACATAATTTAATTACACGTGAATTCACATTTTAAAGGTTTTTTTTTACTTGGTAGGACATTTTAAAGGTTTTTTTTTACTTGGTAGGTATTCTGTACATTATTTGTTATAATACTTTTTTTAAGGAATAGATCGTTTACTTAGATGGGATCACACATGATTTTTTTTTACGCCCCTAATCGTTATCTATAGATGAAACAAATGCCATAGATCCAAACTTATGTATGTACAATTAATATCTAATTATTTAAAAGGTATTTGATAACACGCCGATAGTGATAATTAAATTATATTACTTTTCAACAAAATATGTTAAATAGTTTTCTTAATGGATGGATGGATGGGCATTAAGTCCGCCATTGTTTCGATTCCCACTCAGGACAATTATTTGTGTGATGAACAACAACAGATATTTGTACTGCGTCTGGGTGTTTTCTATCTATTATAGGAATGGTTTTTCAAAAAAAAAAAAAAGTAATAAGTATATGTACTCGTTTTATATCCGTAATCCCACAAACAACCAACCCATGGCACAAGCGTTAAGCTTAGTTTGGGACCAGAGGACGTTGTATGAAAATGTCCGTGTATATTTATTATTATTGTACACTCATTTGTGGCATAAACTTTAAATAAAAATAAAATTTTAGTTACATAAAAAATGAAAATACAAACAAAGGCTAAATAAAAACAACATCTACAAATATGTACATAAAACCTGAACATGAAATGCACTCATCCGCCAAAATGCAAACAGTCGTTCTCGGGTTATTTCAGTGAGGCGTTTAATGGCTGCGTTTTAACGACCATTTTGTAAGTAATATGTTACTTTTATGAGTCCAATAAAAATGTAAAAATGTAACCGAATGATGGTTTAGTATGGTACTGTTGAACTGTGAATTATATTTTTATAACACCGATGTGATATTATTAGATATTATGGCATGCTAGTGGTGTGCTTACAAATATGTGAGTAATAATAATCGTTTAAAAATATTAGTTGTTTTAAACGGTAAGTAAATCGTGCAAATGGACTACTGAAGAAAGTCAAACAATCGAGTTGAAGGGTTTTGTTTGTGAGTGAGAATCCCACACTACTCTGCTCATTGCCCCGAACAGCAAGGAGTGCGTTCAAGAACATTTAATCCCGTCTTAACAAAAAAAAAACGAAGGCAAACCGCAGTCATACATATTGTCTACTACTAACCTATTATTTTATGAACTGTTTGAAGTCTGGCCACACTAGTCTGTTTTAGCCTAAACCGTTCTCATGTGATGGTAATTATTAACTAGTCTGTGACAAATTATAGTAGCATAGTAAAAACTAATTACAAATAAATGTATGTAGTTAGGAAAACAATTTACTTGTTTGTGCAAACCATAGATTTTCAAGTGCGGGCAATGCAAAATTTTACATTAGTTTAACCGTGGGGTAGCCAGGAAATACGCCATTATCATACCCTCCTCCACACATAAACACACATCACTACATAGGGTGTTTAACCCTCGGGGGTAATTTTTACCCCATCATCGAACGTCGCCACCCACTCTACTCATCATTCGTTATTTGAATTACGGGTAAGCAATTTAGTTATATTATTACGCGTTTTATTTTACATTTGAAATTGGAATACTTGTTAGAAACAAATATGCGGCGCTATAACTTTTTAATCTCTGCATTTTCTAAATAATAATATAATTTATTACTTCGTGGTATTTAGTATTTTG
This sequence comes from Leucoma salicis, assembly GCA_948253155.1. Taxonomy (NCBI): domain Eukaryota; kingdom Metazoa; phylum Arthropoda; class Insecta; order Lepidoptera; family Erebidae; genus Leucoma; species Leucoma salicis. Next base: position 20,143,478 of record OX411818.1, read on the forward strand.
CTTTTATTTTAATTTTTTTATTAAATATGTAGGTACTGGCTGCTACAATTTTTATTTTTATTTTTAACAGTTGTTCATGTTTTATTAACAAAGTTAGTTTTACTTTTGTTTCTAGGCAGCGTTATCGCAGTAAACGTAATTATTATAAACGTATGTTATCAATGTAATTGCACCAGATAACTGCTATTAACAGTTCATTCGATTTACAAAACTCGTTCCGTTAGCCTTTTTAGAGGGTGCGTGACACGATGATTTGTGGTGGAAATTTCATTATGTTGAAGATTCGAACCAATTTATACAACTGTTTTTGTGGGAACAAAAATGTGCCGCTCTATCGATTTTTGCCCTCTTGAGAATATTATAGAGGATTTTTTCAAATAAATTGTACTAGTTTTAGATAATATGCAATTTAAAAGAAAGCGCTGTAATGCAAAGATATAAAATAAAACAACTTAAAACTTCATTGCCCACACATCGATAAACGCCGAAAGGGGAATTCTGGTGATAAATTATATTCAATACGTAGTACCTATTTCGTCCTTTTCACACATGTGAGATGAGAGAGAGATAAAAGTAATGGTCGTACGTATACACGTATTCCGTTAATTTGTTTTGACATATCTGAAAGAACGACCACTTTTACCGCCTACAAGTTGCCTACTCGAAAGGGGATGAACTGAGAACGATTGCATCCCAAAAAAAATGCTTCGTGTTCCGTACGCAAAGAGGTCAAATTCCAATGACCGAAATTCAAAGTGAGCTCATTGGGTTTTATTGTTAGGACTAAAAGCGATTGAGTTTTCGCATATCTATTATACTGGACGGACCCCTTCAGCTTTTTTTTGCCCATAAGTACTAGGGCGATCCCCTAAACGCGTGCCGACGAGATTGCATTTCGTATCACAAAAAAAAACTTTTTCTGTGGTTGATCGATATTATTGCCAGACTATAAAAATTAGAAAGTAGGTGTATGAGTAATTATAATTTGTAAGTCAAATAGAAGTCGACTAATTATTACAAAATACGTAACAACCCCGAGGCACAATGCACAAAGACATCTATTGTGTAAGCCAACAATAGCGTGACTCACTCATGACGGATAGAAAGACAATGAGACGGCCGACTTCTAGGGTCTGTTTAAGGCCGATATGCATAACGGATATTGGGGGCGTCATTAAACTACAATTTCTCTCCTCATAATAATATCTTCGTTTATATGAAAACGTTAAAATTGTCTTGTTATCTGACAGTAAGGCGGTTGGCCAGATAATTTATGCGGGTTTATAAAAGACATTTTTTTAAATAACTGACAATGTAAGAGTCGTTACACCCACATCTGAATATGTCTGCAACCAAAAAGTTAAAAACAAATAACAATAGAATGTATAATTTTGAAAAGGTCTTTATAAAAATGCAGCGAGAATGGCAACATAAAAAATAACAAAGCAAATCAATCGCGTGCCGTGAAAAGAAATCCCATCAATCAGCCACACCGAATGCAAAATTCAAATGTGGAATGTTTTTTGTTCCAAGTTCAAAATCCGTGCGACCTTGCCTCGGTCAACTTGTACTACTTATCCTAGTCGATACTTGATGGCCGAACTTTTTGCATACTACACTTTTTTGCGAACACCTATTGTATCGAGCAATAGCATTATTTATACAGTCAACATAACATTCCTTTGTGATAGTATAGTAAAAACAAATAATATTATTTATTATTAATATTATTAACATTAATCATTCTCAAGGCTTTGGTACAAAGAGCGTGAATCTGTGAAGTCACTTTGTCGTCTATACCTGAATACAAATACCTACAGGTGTAAATTACACAATTTATTTAGTTTGTATCGGACGTTAATGGCCTCAGTGTCACATTCGAAGCTCGGTCACCACACCAAAAATGACAAATGACTACTAATCATTATTCCAAACGACTGACTACTTGTTAGTGTCAAATTTCCTTTATTAGTTGTTCCGTAAAGGTAAAAATAATAATATTTATATGAGTCAGACTCGGAGTTTTTACGTTAGCAATGATTTGCGTTATTTTTTTACATTCGTGCAACGCCCGCCACGACCTGCATGACCTAACTCTTTGTTAGGTAGGTACTATGTCCTTTATCATTTTTTGCACATGATTGGTCGATTACATTTAAAATAATGAACGAACGATTACTCCGATAAAGTGCTCATATCGGTGCAAATGTTACTGGTATAGTAGAAATAAAAACTGGTTTGAAAAGCCGGCCGGCAAGGGAAACGAAACAATATTCGATATTTGAAATTTAAATATGGCGATGGCGCGGAGGCGGTTGCGGTCGAACCAAAATTTTACTCAGCGTAAACCGGTTGTGATAAAAACTGAATGATGTCCGCCCGAATAGGTATATAGCTAAATTAAAAACTAATTATATACACAGAATTCCTTACAAGGTAAGGAAATTTCCAAATGGCAATATTATCTGAAACTTGTCTAATGGAACCGCAGAAAGGTATTGAGATAAACTAATAGGGGAGGCAGTTGGATAATAATTACAGATATAATTTATCTAAATAGGCACCATTACTGAAAGTATCTGTCAGAGTTAGTAAAGGCCGTTAACATTACGAACGTGTACAGTTAGATACAACAGTAACTAATGTACTATTAATATACATGTATTACCACCTTCCGTTGGCAGTTTCATTGCTTTCCCTGTGTACTTTTGGTCGTGATAGATTATAAAAAAATAAACATGAAAATGTTACTTTATATCAAACCAAATACTTTTTCTTTTTTATTTGATTTTACGGAGGTAACATTATAATTTAAAACTAAGTATTTATAATTATATTATTTCATGGGAACAATACTAGTCGATTTTAGGTGAGCGCGTTGTGTTGTCAACGAGAATAAACTCGATTAAATAATCGATGTAATCGCTTGTGTAATTAGTTAAGACAAGTTAGATTGCCCCATATAAGTGGTCATTGGTGGTCAGTCGAAAATAGTAGCTACCCATATACCTAGTTAATAATTTTCTTACAACCCTATTACGCGAGAGCCTACAAGAGAGTGCGGGTTGGCAGACTTCATAAGCCGTCGAGAAAATCTGTCATGCAGGTTTCCTCGAGAATGTTTTTCCTTCACCGAGGAGTGATAAATTTGTGCGTGGTATGCAATAAACAAGTGCGTACGCCATCTTGGACATTCGTTTATTTTATCAGCGCCTCGAGTTCAGTGAGAGCTGCCCCCTTAGAATGAAAAACGAAACGTTAGACGAACTTTCGTTCCCCTTCATTGTGATTGGTCGCCTGGATCACGCGTCGAAATCTCGACTAATCACACGTCGGACTGTTGAGCAATCACAATGACTCGAAACGAAAGTTCGTCTAACGTTTCGTTTTTTATTCTAAGAGGGCTGTATTTATGTAAAATACCGAGTGTTTAATATAAATAATAATACAATAATAAATATTCACGGACATTTTTCATACAACGTGTTCTGGTCCCAAACTAAGCTTAACGCTTGTACTATGGGTACCAACCAGATTACGGATATAATACATATACTACTTTTTTTTTGTAAATACATACATATAATAGATAGAAAACACCGAGACGCAGTACAGATATCTGTTTTCATCACACAAATAACTGTCCTGAGTGGGAATCGAACCCACGACCTCGTGTACGGAAGTCGGTTACACTACCGACTACGCCACGAGGCCCGTTAATATATATAGGTATGCATCATATTCATATTAAGTTAGAACGTTTTTCTTCACAGATGGCGGAGTAGTTTAGATACCGACCTCTGAGTTCGATTCCCACACAGGACAACTCTTTGTGTTATTCACAAATGACTGTGCTGACAGACTGAGTTACACTTTGCGATAGGGATAGAAGGTGGATAGGAAGGATACTAAGGAGAGGATAGGGAAGGGGCTTAGGCGCTCTCATTCCCATACGAAACACAACGGTAAGAGTATCCTACCGTTGTTTGAATGCTGATCTTTTGTGAGAGTGGTACTTCAACGATGGGGCCGGCCCATTCATGCTGGGATAAGCAAGGCCTCTCTACCATTAAAGAATAAAATTTCATCCATTTCATCCAGCCTTTTAACGTCCACTGCTGGATATAGGCCTCCCCAAGAATGGGGGATAGTGCCGTAATCGCCACACTTGGCAGGCGCGTTGGCGATCGTAGTGGATGTTGTTAATACTCGAAGGAGTGCTGCTGCCCACTCCCTCGGTATTCCCTCAGTCGGCTCTTACGACTCCCATGGGTATAGAGGGGCGGGACAATTCTAAAGTCGGCCACACACGGCTACGGAATAAAATTTAAAATGATGTAATTGTACTACTTCGACATCCTTACTAATATTATAAATGCGAAAGAGAATTTGTTACGCTTTCACTCCGTAACTACTGGACCGGTCATCATGAAATTTTGCATACTTATAACCTGGAGCACAGAAAAAAGATGGAGCTTTCTGCACTTTTCATCCCAGAAAGATGAATGGTAGATATAGCTATTTTTGTTTTTAAATACCTAAATATTAATTTACTGTAGTAGTCTGTTTATATTCTGAAGTCGACGCGGTCGGAGTCACGTGCAGAACCTACTATTTTTTTTTTACATATATTTTGATCATGCATGTGTATCTCAACATTCTCACCGGTTTTATTTATTTTCACATAGTGTATGCTCCGGTTTGTAACATAACTTTTTATTAACGTTGCACGACTCTGTTAAACGTTTTGTCATCAGCAGTTATGTAGTGTAAACATACAGATTGTAAACACAAGGGATCCCACGGTAAGGCAATTTCAAAATTATTGTTGTTTTTAAAATGAATAAGCTTATTTTTTAACTCTACCTTCATCAGTCTTATGAAACTGCTTGTGTGGTATGTTCGTGAGAGCAATAACAAGTTTATTAATATTTAATAACTAATACCCGCGACTTCCTCTACTGCTTATTACATCAACAGAAAACACCCTGAACACGTAACTAGTACTTATAAAATCATTGTTTCTTAAAACTTTATTATTATTTTATTAAACAAGCTGCTAACCGACTTCACCCGCGTGGAATTTGGTTATTTTCTTTTTATGTGCGAAACCCTAATTATTTTTTTAAATAAAAATAGCCTAAGTTACTCCTTATAATATCAGTTATCTGCCAGCATCGAGTCTGCCAGTAAAAGTTCCGTCCAAATCGGTTTCGGAGATTACCCGGATCAAAGAGTCAAACAGAAAGAATGTGAAATTTGTTATTTTGTTAAAGGTTACACCGGAGACGTTGGTACTGACCTGAGAGTGCCTGGTAACAAGAGTACTTAATGCAATGGATTATAATTTCTTACTTCCTCTAGTCGTACGACACCCGCGGGATACAAAATGCAATTTAAATCATATCTGCAGCTCAGTTACAAAAAAGTAATAGGTAATTCAAAAATGTTTGCGGCCTCTTCAAGAAAAATATGCAAATATTTCTTTTTGTAAAAGGTTAATATTATTAATGTTATCAACTTAAGGTTGGAAGCTAATTTTTAATACCGACATTTTTGTTTCACGGATCCGGGGTGATGACCGTTTTAATGGCAATAAAACAATGATTCACACTAATTGTTGGAAGATGAGCCGTATAAAATAAGGGACAACTCGTTTATTATACGAGGTTTTTGAACGCATTTTCTACAAACAATGCAATGGTATTCAGTATAACATTAACCTCGCTTGAAGAACAATAACAAGTAAATAAAAATCATAAACAACTAAAATAACGCTGCAACAACTGGCGTATCTAAAAACATCGTGATATTAATTTGGTTCATAAATACAGCCAAAAAACTTTAACCCTTCAAACCGAATCGAATTAACTCTCTTAACCCCAATTTCGAAAGTAAAATAAAATAGGTTATAACTATTTCCGAAGGTATTCGAAAAAAAGTTAAGAAAAAGTTTACGATACCTGCACTTAACTTCAACTCGAGTGGTCCTGTCTGTTCAGAATGTAGTAAAGACAGAGACACACTGCGGTTGAAAGATATAAAACTTACATAAAAATGATAAACTATTAATTATTTATAATAACTTAATTTTTTTATAGATAATTATTAAAACAACACTTTCTCATTCAAAATCTATATCTATACTAATAAATGGAGAGCAGATTTTTTTGTTCGTTTATACTGCGAAACTACTGAACCGATCGGAATAATACTTATACCATAAGATGCAGCGTGTTTCGGAGAAGGTTTTAGTATATGATATGTTGGTGATTATTTATACGGAACCTATATTTTTGATGTGAAACATCTAATGCGGAGGGAGGATATAACCAGCTGTTAGCGTTGCGACGCTTATAACTAAATAAATCCCCGCGGATGAAGTTACGGTGACATAACTAGTACTAATATAATTAAGCTGAAAAGTTCAGTTTATTCGCAAAGGCTGTTCTCGGAGACTACCAGTCATATTTTAAAAAAGCTTGTTGCATTTGATAGCCCAGTAATTGAGAAAGGCACACTACAACACTTACACACGACACTTTAAATGGCGAGTAAAACCGCGGGGCACATCTTGTCTTGTCAAGAAATGCCACCGAAACAACATACTTAAATCAAACCATTTTGCTGTTAGCATTTATACTAATTTTTATCTGTACTATTTATAAAGTAAGAGTTGTCTCTACATTAAAGATTTGCTCTCAAACCATTTGACTGTTTTTTCCTCAAAGCCATATAATGTTAGCTTGGCTAGCAGCAGATCTCTATCTATTCCATCAAATGCACGTGAGCAATATATAGTAAAAAATGACGTATTAGGCTATGTAGGTGTGTCTGAACTAAAAACATTTTTTTAGAATGCTTGTCTGTTTGTTTATTCGCACATCACGCAAAAAATATTGAACGGCTTCTTATGGATCTTTTGTTCTTTGATAGCTCTTGATTAGACGTATAACTGGTATTCGTTACAGCTACTATATCGAGAACCTGAGATATACGTACGTATAATCTAGTTTTTGTCTACGGCGGAGCCACGGGTAAAGGCTAGTATTTCATAAAATAAGTATTATTTTTCAGTAAACTCGCATGCTAGCAAATCTGGTAAGTATCAAAACTTTTTAGCCTTAAATTTTTACGGATAGTCGGTTCGCTAAAATAATTATGATTATACAAAAGCAGTTATGAATATTTACAATTATAAATTGAACCACGTTGCACCTCTCAGTACATCCCCAACTTCTATCCACTCGTGTCTCATTTTCAAAGGATCGTATTATTTACATTTTTTTAAGTTTTTTTTCTCTAAAAAGTGGGACAGAAAGGATAAAGAATAATATGGAGCGCTCACCAAATGTCCCCGAACACACAACAGGTTGAGCGCGAAGGTATTCAGCCTTTTTTCATCTTTTTATTTTTTTGTAGAACTCTCGCGTTTCCGACACATCTGAAATGTAAGAAGGTTTTGGTTAATCGAGTTGATTTTGGAACCAGTTTGGGTGATATTTAAGTTCGACCCAAAATCGGAGGAGTAATTTAAGGGTTGAATTAATTTGAACGCACGGGTACATTCTTGCGTTTCTTTGTCGTTAATATTATAAATGCGTGACTTTATTTGTTTCTTATGCTTTTATGCGGTAACTACTGATTGGTTCGTCATGAAACTTTGCATACTATATGTCAGGAAAAGTACATAGGCTAACTTTTATTCCTGAAAAGTGGATGGTCCCTATGCGATAGTAATTTAGGCATATAGATCATTAGTGTGCCGTAGAGTGGTGTATTTATATTATGAGAGTTCAAGCGGATTCGCGGGCGGAATCTCTGAAATCGATTAGGTTTTAAAGCCAATCCCAATACGACTAGGAAACCGTAATTATTGCACAAATAGCTTCGAGGTTTAGATACCCATTTCCTTTACCTTTACAGGATGTTGTGTGTTCGATTCCCACACTAGACAACTCTTTGTGGCATAACTGGCACACAAATAGTGGATCCGAGTCTAGGTGTCAGTTAAATTTTTTATAGGTACATTTTGTGAAGTCCCCAGAATTTTCTAGCATCCCCGGCAGGGTTAAATCAAATATATAAAATTTTCGTATCAGTGTTTGTCGCCATTCTCCTCCGCAACGGCTTGACCGATTCTTATGAAATTTTATGTGTATATTCAGTAGGTCTGAGAATAGGTGGTAAACTATTTTTCTAAGTGGGTGTTGGTAATAAGGGTGGTCCACCCCAAATTCTATTTTTTATTTTTTTTGCATAAACTTTTTATTTAAATTTCGGCATTAAAAATACATACAACCCTAAATTTTCACCTGTCTACTGCCAACATAGAAATAATTTATATGGCAAAACAGCGTTTGCTGGGTCAGCTAGTTTTATATAAAAAAAATGAAAGCAATATAACATTGTGATTTGTATTTTTAGTATTTGACATGCTTTGTGGGCCTCGTGGCGTGGTCGGTAGTGTAACCGACTTCCGTGCACGAGGTCGTGGGTTCGATTCCCACTCAGGACAATTATTTGTGTGATGAACACAGATAATTGTACTGCGTCTGGGTGTTTTCTGTCTATGATATGTATGTATTTACAAAAAAAAAGTAGTATATGTATTATGTATATCCGTAATCTGGTACCCATAGCACAAGCGTTAAGCTTATTTTGGGACCAGAGGACGTTGTGTGACGTGTCCGTGAATATTTATTTATTTATTTGCTACCAATATTGTACACCTAGTCAGTAATTATCATCTATCCATAATTCTTTCATTTGCTAGACACAGACCTCAAAATCAAGTCGTGTGCCGACTGCATCAAACCATCCAAGTAATTAGGTATATTAAATGTAAAATGTTAATTAGATTTTTTAAAACAAGATTGAGAACAATAAGCACAAAAAAAAGACTTAAAAGAACACAAGTTTTATAATATATTAATCTCCGTTTAAATCAAAATTTTGTTCAGTCGTGTTTTCGTATTGTGAACATTGTACACATCAAGGTACGCAATTTAACGGGTAAGAAAACTTTTTAACAAAATCAGTTACCGCAACATGATTGGTTTGATAAGGTCACGGTGTAAGTTGCTGTAAAGGTATTGTTGTACACAAAAACGCGGTAGGTGAGTGACTTGCTTCGATGCCGCCATGCGATAGCCTGTTGCATGTAGTTACATTTTATTACGGCGGATCGTGGTTAAAGGAAAACGAAAAGGTTGAAAAAAAACGAGCAGAAAGCGACTTTACCAAGGAATCTGATAACACGATTAAAGTATAAAATGTTCTGTAAATTATTATCCTAAAATATCCTTGTATCTTTATTTAAATTACTATTTATGCATAATTGCATATATGATCCATCAAATAAGGAAAAATGCGCCAGCGCCATGCGAATGAAATAGGAATTTTTAAAAATGGAAATGCGGCCAATATGGCGTCCATCCCATCGCGGGGGCGATTATGACCACGCCTGCGCAATGCATGACGTATTGCAAGGGTTATAGATGACAGGCAGCCATCATTTTATTATTTATTGAAGGGTACAAATAGTCGTATATATGAAAAAAAAAGTATTTCTATTTTCAATTTGGATATGCCGATTTTTACGATCGGTGTGGTAAAGTTCCGTTTGTTTTTATTTTAAATTGTCAGGGGCACTGTCTGTTGTTGTTGTAACTCGAGTTGATATGATTTTGTTTCTTTACCATTTAAATTTTCTATATGAGTGGAATACTACATAATATTTTATACATTATACCTAGTTTGTGCTTTCAATAGCTCGCCATGACGTCCCGCCAAAAATTAGCGCATGAACATGACATGAACAAAATGTTGGCAGGAGAATTTTAGTTTACTTGTTGTTATGCATAAGTGGATACGTTTATTTGATAGAATAAAAATGGTCTCCAAATAATTGAGATAAGGTTCAAACTGACAGCGATAACTGTTGCTTAGCACGCTATCACACCATACAGGGCAAATAGGGATTTGTTGTAAATTAAATTATAAACCACTATTTTATTACCGAGTCAAATAATGGCTGTTTCACGGATAATTCCGACGTCCGTTACAAGCAGTCGTTAATTAAACTAATAAGGTAATAAGGTACAGCGACCCAATATTATTTATAGGCTGTCAACGTCAGGGCCAATTTGTTTTGTGTCGCGATAATACAGTGTTAAGGGTGACCGCTGGGGATTTCTGAAGAACAATTTATTTATCATCATTGCTGAGGTCATGTACCCAGGACTGCTAGATATCGGATGTTTACGGATAGTGCTAACACATGTTGGAGTCGATTGCGGCAACAGTTAATGTCAATATGATAGGCTAAATTACACTTCGCAAAAAAAAAAATACTTTGCAAAATCCAAAAGTACACGCCTCATAATCTTCATTTTTTACAATAAAATTGATTATTTGATAAGTAACTAATAATGTATTGGTCTAAGTAGTTTTCAATAAATCACATAGAAAGTGCTAATTTCAAAAAGTACTGTGGTTTTAATGTCTTATCCTACGCCATCTAGCGCTAATTTTAAGAAGTTCTTCTAAATTAACTGCCTCGGTGGTGTAGCGGTAGTGTATGCGACTGCTAATCATGAGGTCTCGGGTTCGATCCCCGGGTCGGGCAATGTTATTGAGATTTTTCCTGAAAAGAAAAATTCTCAGTAACAGTTTGGAAATGTGCCCGGTAGTCGTCAATAGGCTCGCCCAATATTACGTGGGACTTAAACATAGCTGGCGAGACGTGGGTGTGTAATACACCTCTGCCTTTTTTTTTGTTTAGGCGGGAAAAAATGTTCCTAACCGCACACCCCGTCGTTCGGGGCAACGAACAGGGTAGTGTGGAGCCTGCACCCACTAAAGAAACCCGCCGTATGCCGTCTCTCCGCCTTTATTGACGGGCCACTGGAACTATGTTACATTGCTCCGGTGGTCCGCCGGCGGAATACACCTCTGCCTACCCCTTCGGGTAATACAGGCGTGATGCTATGTACTTCTATATTGGTCTAGAAATAGTTCTCACGAAATAAGGAGGCGCTGGTTTTAGTGTCGAATCGAGCGTAAATATTCACTATTTTTTTTGTTTATTTAATAACAATTAAACCACATCGAATCAGACCGTGAAAAGTGATAGGGTTCTATTCGCAGTTATACTGAATTGTAAAGGAAAAAAATACTCGATTAGTAAAGTATTTCGGTCGTTATCGTGTTAACATACATTACATACAACACACGGACGTCCAAGAGAGAACTTTTTTAAACAGATTTATAACTAGTTTAAATAACAAAAATGGCATCAAAAATATCATGAGTGTTAAAAATTGTGTTTTTTCTTGATATGTGTGTGTATATATTATTTTACAAGTGCAATATAATTATGATAAATAGAGACATTTTAAGTTTGAAAAATCAGTTGTTCTGCATGAAACGAGAGCAGTACCGACCTCAACGCTTCGCTTATGAGGCGTGCAAAATACAGAACATGCATCTAAGGTTACAAAAAAATACGTCATTCCGTTCTATGCAAAAAACAAAATTGGTAACAAAACGCAAAAGTACGATTATATGCATGCGTGGATGTGTAGTCATTTGAATTGTTTAATTAACGCCTATAAAACTTTATTGAGGAAGCAAACACTTTAAATGACTAAATATGTGCATGAATTGGGTATTTAATGAAAGGACATGTGTATGGGGCAATTCTAAGACTAACGAGGTTACTACTAACATATGTTTAAGCATGAAGACGGACATCTTACGAGTACCTCGCACTTGCCAAACAGGAACATAATTAATTATATACGGGAATATCTCTTCATAATTTGTTTCCGAACTCGTTAGCTAATATTCCATTTTCTTCTTTCGAAATGAGAAGGCATTTTTAACACCCCGCTAGCATTCACAAGACATCAAGAAAATCTCTGACACAGGCGACTGTCTTATGCTGTTTTTATTTCGTTTCTAAATTATTGTGCTCATTCGTTGAACCGTGATTATGAATTACCACTAAATACTCGTACAATTTATAGTACCCACAGTCGGGTACCACTTACCATTGGGTCGGCTAACTCATCACTGTCCGCAATAAAACAACTTCATAGGCATAATAATAATTAATCTTGTGACAAATACAGTTTTAATAACACCGACCTGACGTTTTCATACGCAGTTGAAAATTAATTACTTACTTTGGATAGTCAATAACTATCGCCGCTTTTAAAAGCAGAATAATGCGTACAAAATATTTCACATTTTATAAATATACAAAGCACAAGAAATAGATAGTTATATACATCCTAGAGAGCAAATCGCGAATGGGTAGTGTCACACTACATATTACCCGGATTCCATGAGATAGGCGCTTGAAACAAACTGGATCTAAATAATCAGTTCCTAGTCTTTGTTTTTTGATTGATTATAACAGATCTAATGTAAGTATGGTATTATTATCGGAATAATTAAAATAAACATACTATTTAAGAATTCGTTTCACAATTTCACAAATGCCCGCTTTAATTTAAGTACTTATTTTATTACTTATCTATATAAAACACTGACCTCCATATGTATATATATGGAGTTCAGTGATATAAAATATGCATTGACGTATTCCGTCACGTCAAAACTCAAAAGGCTCATTATACACGTTTTAATATTAAATAACAACAAATATACTTAATGTATGAGAATGCAACCCTTGCATATCATGGAATTAATAACTGAAAAATTCGACACCGTATGAATTAGCAGTTTGAATAATATTAAAATACTTATAAAAATATCAAACTTACATACTTATTTAATGAGCAAAAAACACATAAAATTTGGAATAGTTTTGATAAAGAAATTATTGCAAAGGAATTTGTAGTTAATTAAAACTCACTTAATGTCTTAATGCATACATACGCCAAATGCCTTATATTCAAATCATTTGTGGTTACTTGATTAAAAATATAATGTAAATGTCGAAGTACTCATAATAATTACAATTAAAGAATTTGCACTGTTGAACGTAATAATTAAAATTTAAAAAGCAACATCTTTTATTGATTACTGCTATTTCCGTTGCTTTTTGAGCAATTTTTGGCCAGTTTTATTAAGCCATGTGTTTTTAAATTTAGAATAATTGTGAAAATTCTTACAATAAAATTCCCGCCTATAAAATTAGTACGTATTTTACGTATTCAATGTCGACATAATTACGTATATTTGACGAAGTATTACGAGTATATACGAGTATAATAACAACGAATACGAATATATTCTATATTGATTAATTAGATACACAGATCATATGTAATACTTGTTAGTATTAGATACTTATGAGTAACCTGTGAGGTTTCTAAATGGCTTTATTATTTAAATAGGTTTTATTTATTTCTTTCGTCTATAATAATATTGTTAGTCTTCCTGCAGTTGAGTATTTCATCCTAATATAAATATTTCTTCTTTAGCTTGACCTGTTGACTCTGGTAATGGTCTCTGGTATTATTCTGGTCTATAATGATCTTTTATTTTTTTTCATTACATTATTATTATTTATTAAATAATTCGTGTATACACGAATTATATAGTTTATGGTACAAGCATATCTCGTAATTGGCGTCCTAGGCAACATCAAAAGTAACGAGTTTTCTCTCATATAGCAGTCAAAGATCACAGTGCAGTCATCCCGCGGTCTATACTGCCCTCGCAGTACAAACTACAATTTAGGCTAACCTCTACACATGAAACAAACTAAAAGCATTTGAAAGGGGTAATGAAGACGGCCCGTCGTCATAACAAAACAATCGTAAATAATTTATGGGAGCCATAAACCTCCATGTTTCTTCACACAAGTGTTTGTTAATGTGAGCGGACGGACGTTGCGTCACCACTAATTAATAATGGTTTAAGAGTTGAAAACTTGACTTGTTATTATACATATACTTCACAGAATGTTTATGATGCAAAAGTATTGAATGATTACAATTCCTATACGGTTTGCGTAATCCATTATTTATAACCTGAATGCAGTCGGATCTACAACTTACTTAGGTACCTATTTATGTTTGTAGTTAATGTTAAAATAAAATAAATAACTATGAGAATTAGCTATAATAAGAACGTGTCTGAAAATGTCAATATGCAAATTAAAAAAAAACCTGAATGGCCTTTTAAAATAAATCAGACAATTTTAATACATATCATTCATGTTAATAAGTTAATATATTATGTAGATACAAGCTTATCTCATAACATCAATTTTGCTTCAATGCCTTTTACTTTTTACTCAAAATAGGTACTTGGTTCCAAATACGCATTATCGTACCTATTAAAAAAGGAAAAACCAGTGATCAAATTCAAATTTAGAATTGACAAACTTTTGGCAAAAGTCATTGGACGTTGGAACTGTATTTGCACACGTGCATTTCATATCAGTAATGAATAAAAATAATGTTTTGCTCGTATCACCTTGAAGAGTTGAGTACAGACTGCTGGTTCTTACTACAGTGGATAAACGGAATACTGCTTTGCATAAGAATACTCAGAGGAACAGCTGTGTACGGCCATATGTGAATGTCGATATTACCATACCTTTAGAACATACGTGAGTCAAAACTATATTTTTGAATTTCGAACTGTGATATACAAATTAACGTCAAGGTGTAGATTTAATGAATGAAACTGGTCTGCTCTGTGACCATTTGACATTTAAATCAAATAAAGAACGATCAATATGGCAATGGCAAGCAACATATCAAGATTCTTATGTTACATTAGGCAGGTTCACTTTTCTATAATATTGAGAGCTGTTTTATTACAAGACGCTTTATCGGAGGATTGTCTTATAGAAATCCATCTTTCGATTGGAAGGAGGTATATTTAATAAGAACGTTTTAATTATCGACGTCGATTCTAAACAATTGAGCGCTCTTCGTGGGTTTTATTACGCTTCTATAATTAATAATAATAGACAAGTTCTAATAGGTATATTTTGCAAAATATGCTTGCAATAAAGAATTAATGTTTGCCACATCCTTCCTGAGGTCGATCGATGTAACATAAAAATTATTAGACAAGCCATCGATATAAAAATTATATTACATTGTTCTAGTTATAATTATAAATAGGTGCAATGATAGTATCGAATTCAATCCTAAATCCAAGGTCTCCATAATTTTTTGAAGTTATGTATGTATTTGTTTACAAATTATCACTACACGTTAAAAGAAAACGCCAATAGGGGAGATAAGTGCAAAACCGGGTATGGGGGTAAAACCGGGACATGGCCCTAACACTCTTAAATTAATTTCAAATTTCCGCGCGCTTTGTGCCGTGCAGTTAGCCAACTTGAATAGTTTGTCAACAGAAGTTTGTTGACCTTTTTTTTTTTTTTTTTTTTTGTTTAGGCGGGAAAAAATGTTCCTAACCGCACACCCTGTCGCTCGGGGCAACGAACAGGGTAGTGTGGGGCCCTCACCCACTAAAGAAACCCGCCGTGTGCCGTCTCTCCGCCTTTATTGACAGGCCACTGGAACTATGTTGCATTCCTTCGGTGGTCCGCCGGCGGCTTACCCTTTTGGGTACCCTCATCTGAGCGACGCATCCGCACACGGAGCGTCACACCTTCGCGGGAGGCCTTGCGGGTGGCGGACGTTCCCCGGTCCATCCACCCGCAGCCCCAGCTAGGGCGGCATAAGGCGCAAATATTCGCGCCTGCGCCGCCCCAGTCGCTGGCGGCGGTTCGGGTCTGCGGAAGGATCAGCCTCCCTGGCCCTCTCCGCCGCTTCCTTCCGCGAGATGACCTCCTCGCAGAAGGCAGCGACCGCGGCCCAATTCCTGTCGCTGCCAGGCATCGCTCTGACGACGCTCGGCAGCGAGAGGTCCCCCCCTATTGCCGCGACGAGTTCACGGCGCTGCTCGGCCCAAGCCGGGCACGACTCGAGCGTGTGCTGCGCCGTGTCCTCGTCGCAGCCGCAATGGTGACAGCCCGGAGTCGCTTCCCTCCTTGCGACAATGTGCAGATATCTACCGAAGCAACCGTGCCCCGACAGCACCTGCACCAGTCGGAAGGTAAGGACTCCGTGCCGTCGCCCTGCCCACTCCTCCAGCACCGGCTGGAGCGCCCCCACGGTCCGAAGACCGGCCCGCGGCGCCTCCAGCCGCGCCCTCCAGTTGGCCATGGCAGCTCGTCGGGCGTCGCCCTGCCACCTCGCCACCTCACGGAGTTGGGGACGCCTGCGCCCCGCCCCCTCTTGCGACGCCCGCCGATACACCTCCGCGAGCCCCTCCGCCTCCAAGTCCCATGGGGGGATTCCGGCCAATGCACAGGCCGCCTCCGTCGACACCGTGCGGTATCCGCGAATGACCCTGGACGCGACAACCCTCTGTGGTCTCCACAGAAGAGCCCTGTTCAGTGCGTCCAGGGACTCCGCCCACACGGGTGCGCCGTACAGCGCCATCGACCGGACCACCCCCGTGTAAAGCCGTCGGCACGCATTGTTGGGTCCGCCCATATTCGGCATGAGCCGTGCAAGGGCGGACGCCGCGCCGACGAGCTTCGGGGACAGTTGGCGGAAGTGCTCGCGAAAGCGCCACCGCCCGTCCAGCACCAGGCCCAGATACTTGATCTGGGTCCGAACCTCAATTTGGACCCCGTCCACTGTGATCGAGGCGCCAGCAGGTGGTCCTCGTCGGGGCCCATGGAAAAGTAGGGCCTCCGACTTATCCAGGGCCACCCTAAGCCCCAGCGCCCCGATCCTCCTGACCACCTCCGAGGTCCCTAAGGTGGCCAGGAACGCCGCTTCCTCGAAGTTTCCGCCCCGAGCCGCGACCAGCGTGTCATCTGCATAGCAGATGACCGCCAGCCCAGGGGGGAGCCGACATCGCAGCACCCAGTCGTAACCGATGTCCCACAGGAGCGGCCCTAGAACCGAACCCTGTGGGACGCCGCACGACATGGGTCTCCTCACAACGTCCCCTATGCGGCTCTCATAGAGAACGCTGCGGCCCTCTAGGTAGTCTGCCACTAGCCGCCTCAGGTATATAGGCACCCCGTGATACCGGAGCGCCTCCCTGATGCAGCTGAATGGCAGACTGTTGAATGCGTTGGCGATATCAAGCGACACCGCCAACAGCACTCCACCACCGGCAACGACCGCCGCGGCCGCGGCCTTCAGGCGCATAATCGCACCGACCGTCGAACGACCAGCTCGAAAACCAAACTGGGCGTCCGACAAGTCGGGTCCGACGCCGCGCAGGTGCTGGACGATGCGGGCAGCGAGGATTCTCTCCAGTAGCTTACCCGCCTCGTCCAGCAGCACGATGGGCCTGAAGGCCCCGACCGAATCTGGCGTTCGTCCCGGCTTTGGCAGGAGTACCAGCCTCCCCTCCTTCCAGCAGTCAGGGAACCGTCCAGACGCCAGGCACGCGTCGAACAGTCCCCTGAGGCGGGGCTCCAGGTGGTCCAGAGCCAGGGCCAGTACCCGGGCGGGTATCCCGTCCGGGCCGGGGGCGGTGTTTTTGGAACGAATCCGCGAAACAGCCGCCCCCATTTCCGACGTGGTGACGGGTGGTACACTGAGGTCAGCCTCCCGGTCGCTACCTGGCGGAGCCATGACCGGGGTTGTGCGCTCCACCCGTCGTGGGAATAGGCCCTCGACCACCTCGGTGAGGAGGCTGGGCTGAAGGGTCTCTGTGAGGGGGGGGCCCTGAGTGCGGAGCTTGTTCAGCGCCGCACGGTATGGGCGACCCCAGGGGTCACGGTTGAGACCGTCCAGCATCTCCTGCCTTTTCTCTGTTTTTGCGCGGCAGATGGCCAGCTTGAACGCGGCCCGCGAAGTGCGGTACGCCTCGTAAAGCTGGCTCTCCCGCTCCCCATCGCGATTGCGCCGCCGACTGCGGGTGTAAGACCTCCGGGCACGAATGCACGCCGCACGGAGGTCTGCCAGCTCCTGGGACCACCAGTAGAGCCCCTTCCTCGGAGGAGGACGTCGCACACGGGGCATGGCCGCGTCGCAAACCTGCGTAATCGCAGCGCGAACTCGGCCAGCCTCAACGTCCACCCCCTCGGATGGGGCTGGTGAGGACAGCCACGATTGTACGATGGCTGCCTCCGCCAGTAGGTCCCTATCCAGCCTGCCCACAGCCCACCGCGGGAACGCGGGAGTTCTGCGCGCCGCGTGACCCCTACTGCGGCCCTGAAGGGACCGGGAGACCTCAATCCGGATGTACCGATGATCGGATAAGGTCTCAACCTCCTCCAGGACACACCAGTTCCTCACTCGTGCTGCGACGTCAGGGCTAGCGAACGAAAGGTCCACTATCGACCCGCCCCGTCGCCGCACGCACGTGTTGACGGAGCCTCTGTTCAGCAAACAGAGACCCGTCGACGCCGCCCACTCTACCACCGCTGCTCCACGGACGTCCGTTGCAGGGGACCCCCACGCAGTGGATTTGGCGTTGAAGTCGCCCACAACTAGGACGTGGCTAGGTGCCAGTCGCCGTATCGAGGTCTCTAGGCTGTTAAGCCAGACCTCGAAATCAGCCAGACTCCGGTTGGGGGAGAAGTAGACGCCGTACAGCGTAACTCTCCCCCAGTCGGCTGCCACGTATCCCGTGCCCCTGTCTCTGATTGACAAGGGCTGAGAACGTAGCGCCGTGGAGCTGACGATTGCCACGGAGCCATCGCGGCTGCCCGCCCAATGAGGGCGGTCAGGAATGCAGTAAGGCTCCGCAGCTACGGCTACACCAATCAACCGCTCCACCATGGTTTGCAGGAAAAGATCCTGCGCCCTGGCGGAGTGGTTGAGATTCGCCTGGAGGAGGATAGTGTCACGGTTGAATTTTAAGCCGTAACCATATCCTCCTCCACCCGAGACGGTGGTGAAGCCACGCTCGGGGGGGCAGCCTGGGCCGATTGGCTGGTCCCCCCCTTTTTTGGGCCTGTCGTCGGGGGTCTGCATCCCTCCCGCCCCATGCAGTGCTTGGCAGGCCTGTTGCCTGCCGCGCACGCGGGGCAGTGAGGGACGGCGGTGCAGGTTGCTGCCCGGTGCCCTGCCTGACCGCAGCGGAAACAAAGACCGCTGCAGTCAAAACAGTTAGTGCATGTCGGCCGGGTGTGTCCGACCGCCATGCACCTAAAGCACCTCGCGGGCCTGGGCTCCAGCACGGTTACCCGCGCGGAACTCCAGCCCACGAGGAGCCTGCCTGCGTCAGCCAAGGTTTTGGCCGCCGCGACAGGGCAACTTGCCCAGACGGCACCTACACCGCCGGGACCGGTCCGAATGGAGCCCACTCTGACGGCATTCGAGCATCCGGTTTTCGAGGCAATAGCCTCCCGGACGTCGTCCGCCGTCACCGAGTCATCCAAACCGGAAATGCGCAATTCGGCGCACTTAACCGGTCTGGTGACGCGGACTCCACTCCCCTCGCCAAACAGACCCTTTAGCCTTTCGGCCACGGTGTCAGCCATCTTGGGGCCCTCCGCCCCAGGGAACTCGAGAATTCGAGCCCCTGTGCGGGCTAGGCGGGTCCGGGCGGCAACGACTCCAATGTCGGAGACGTCGATTTCATCCCGGGCCTTCCTCAAGATGGCCTGGTACGACAGACCCGCTTCCGCCTCCGGCAGCATAGTGATGACCACCGCTGCCGTTTTTGGCGTCTGAAGCTTGCGCGGCTTCTTGCGGCCGGGCTTGCTCCCTGGCGCCGCAGGTTCTTCAGCCCGGGCAGCAGTCCCTGTCTCGGCTCCTTTCTTCCGTTTGCCCCGGGATTTCTTCCTCCCGCCGCCCACTGTCTGCCAACCCTCATGAGAGGGCTCAGGCCCGGACGGCACAGGAGGCGGGACTCGAGAATCCCGAGGCATGGTTACTGGGGCCTGCGAGGGCTGGCCAGCACGCGAAAGAGGAGGGAACTCCTCCCTGGGCTGGCCCTTAGAGCGCTGCCCAGCCTTCTATGCTGATTTCGCCTTGGGGGCAGCTTTGCTCGGCCCCTTGAGTGGTGCGGCTGTGGCCGCGGAGTAATTGGCCACGCGGCCGCCCTGACAAGGCATCGGCGTTGGACCTGAAGGCGGCGCGACTTTCTTCTTATCCGCGGCCAGTGGTGGTCGGAGTCGTGGTTCCGGCGGCATCCCGGCGCTCAAGGAGTTGATGCGCGGGTCATAGATCTCGCTAATGCGATCAATGACTTGGCGCATCTGCACCTCCGTGAGAAGTCCAGGGGCCGGAGGCCCCGCGCCCGCCGCTGAGTCCGAGGCTCCCGGCACGATCTTGGCGAGCTCTGGTTTGTCTCGCGGGCCGGTGCGCTCCTTGCGGAGCTCTGCCACCTCAGCCTCAAGGCGCTTGCAACGCGCCTCCAGCCTCCTGCTCTCCTCTGACGCCGAGTGCCGCCGGAGTGACTCCACCGCTCCTAAGGCAACTTGTGATGCCTCGTTGAGAGCCTCTGAGTAGGTGCCCCGAAGACTCCGCGACCCGCTGGCCACCGTAAACATAATCGCCAAGGCGTCGGAAACCTTCTGGGCAATTTCATCGGCGGTCAAAAGACTGGCCTTTTCAGAAGGCTCCTCTCGGAGCCTCGATTTGAGGAGGGTAATCCGCTCCTCCATCGAGAGCTCCACTCCTAAGTTGTCCTCTGAAACCTTGTCCACTCCAGATAAGGCTCGTGGCACAGTGCGTCTGGTGGCGCCTCGGCCCCTCTTCGCCGGTCTTCCCGGCTTCCCTGGCGGAGGCATCTCAGTGGAGCTGCCCTCCGACTCCGACGCACCCACCGACCGCACGATCGAGCGTTTCAGGACTCGTGAGGGCCGCTCCGCCGAACCAGCTACCCTCCGCTGGGACTCCGATGCAGACGGAGCTGCGCCTGCGGCCGTTGTGCCGCGATCACCGCCATCCGTCTCCATGCCCGAAGTTACTTCAAGGGCTGAGCCGCTTTCCACAGGACTTGCCGCGGGTGTGGGTTTCCTCCCGCGGGTCCTCCCCTTCCTCGCAATCTCCTTTTCCTTTTCTTCGCAGGCGTTGGTTGCCCCCCTCCGATACGCGGGGCTGACAGGGCCGGTCTTGGTACTCGGCCCTGTGAGGGATTCTCCGAGCGCATTGCGCCCGGTACCCTCCGGAGGTATAGATTTTGTTTTCACTTCCGCCATTTTGAGTTTAGAGTCCTTCGACTATGGTGCCGCCCTCGCGACTGGATACCCTCCAGCCATACATCCCTCGCCGGGCGGCAGTGCTTAGATTGGGGTAATTTTTTATAGGGGTTTTCTTCCCCGCGGTCCGAAGACCCCCGGTCCTGTCTTCCAGGATTACGGGTCAGGCCGAACGGTGGTCTCCATCAGACCGTGCCCACCGCTTGCCTTAGGCAAGCGGTGAGCCCGTCGCCCCTCAGGCTCAAAAGCCCCGTCTTCGTCTCCTAGGCCGGGGGGGCCACTATGGCCCCGCTGGCCCTCCACGGCAGACGTTCGGCCCACTGCAGGCAGTGAGCTGGTCGCCACTCGGGCCGAAAGCCCCATCTCCGGGGACGGGGGGTCACTGTGACCCCGCTGTCCCCCTCCCAGAGTCGGGGGGGCCACTATGGCCCCGCTGACCCTCCACGGCGAACGTCCGGTCTATCCACTGTGCCCTCTGCTAATCAGAGGGACACGCGGAGACCCGTCCCCTGCCGGGATTCAGCCGCCGGCACTAGAGTGCCGACGTTGCCCGGGGCGCACCACGCGGAGGTATCCCGACCCGCACCCCAGAAGTTTGTTGACCTGCGCGCGTGCATGTAGTAAATATTCAAGAAAAAAGTTTTTGATATAGTTTAATCTAATTTTGGATGAATTTCAAAGCAGTATTCGTTTATAGTGCGTTCAGGTAAGTGAATTTTGTTTTTGTAGCAAAGATTAAGTATATATTAAGGTTAAACGAACATTGGTTAAGTACTTGTAGTGGCATGATTTTAGGTTATTATATTACTTTCTTTGTCAATGGTGTGCTCGGGGTAAAACCGTACGGGGTAATACCGGGTGGTACCCGGTTTTGTACCATTATTAGGTATTTTATTAAATGTTATTTTGTATGTTTTATTGTTACAGTAATTAAACAAAATGCCACGAAATTATAAAAGGACGACTAGTCGACAATCTTGGAGTGAAGAGGGTATGAAAAAAGCTATTTTAGAGGTAATAGAGGGAAAATTTGGCTATCGCATCGCTTCCCGAAATCATGCTGTACCACAATCAACACTTGAAGACAGAGTAAGAAAATTTAGAAAAAATAACAATATAGAAAATGCTGCTAAAAAAGGTCTAGGACGCTTTAAAACAATTTTTACAGTTGACCAAGAAAATTTAATTTATCAGCACATAAAAGACCTTGAAGCTCAATTGTTTGGACTAACCTATAGAGATGTTCGTCAACTCGCATTTCAAATGGCTGAAAAAAATGGCTTAAATCATAATTTTAACAAAGATACCGGATTAGCTGGAATGGATTGGCTTTACGGATTTCTACGTCGTCATCCTGATTTGTCGTTACGCCTTCCTGAGCCTACTTCGGTTGCACGTGCGATGGGATTCAACAGGGTAAATGTCTCTAAGTTTTTCTCCCTACTAACTGAATTGCAAGAGAAATACAATTTTAGACCAACCAATATCTATAATGTCGATGAGACGGGCATCACGACCGTCCCTAAAAAAAGATCAAAAGTAATTGCTGTAAAAGGTAAGAAGCAAGTAGGCCTTATCTCTTCAGCTGAAAGAGGCCAATTGATGACCGCAGTTTTATGCATGTCTGCTGCTGGTGTCTACGTTCCACCGCTATTAAATTTTCCGAGAGTCCGTATGAAGGCTGAATTGTTAGATGGTGCACCGCCTGGAACTATTGCTGTATGTCGTCCTAGTGGATGGATACAAAGCGAGATTTTTGTTCATTGGCTTAGTCACTTCATTGAAAGCGTCAAACCCACTAAGAATAATCCTGTATTGCTTTTGCTTGATGGACATGCCACGCATACCAAAAATCTTGCATTGATAGAAAAAGCACGAGCAAATGGAGTCATTATAGTTAGCTTTCCACCACACTGCACTCATCGTCTGCAACCCCTCGACGTTAGCTTCATGGGCCCCCTAAGTACCTATTACAGCCAAGAAGTGATGACATGGCTGCGTAATCATCCAGGTCGTGTTGTAACTCAATTTCAAATTGCACAGCTTTTTGGGATTTCATATGCGAAAGCGGCGACTCTTCAAAATGCAATAGGTGGTTTTTCTAAAACAGGTATTTATCCACTGAATTCGAATATCTTCTCTGATCATGATTTTATTTCTGCTGCTACAACAGATATTGATGTCAGATGTACTGACCCTGTGACAAACTCTTCTGAACCAGTTATAGTTGAAACTCCAATTGAAAACACTGTTGTTAACACCAACTTAGCTAAATCTAACACTGTGCAAGAACACCAGCATCAGGTTTCAGAAGCTTTAGTATTAAATCCACAATCAATCCCATCGCAGCAGCCACCAGGTAGCCCACAACCAAGCACATCCCAGGAATCGCAGTCTTTAGCTTTTTCGCCAGCTGATATTTTACCTAAGCCTCATTTCGCAAGAAAAATATCTACAAAAGCTACAAATGCACGTCGAGGTAAAACAGCTATTATTACTTCGTCACCTTATAAATTAGAACTACAAGAAAAAATAAATAAGAAAAATGTTCCTAAACTTAGAAATGATTTAGCGAATACCAAAATCTCAAAAAAAAAGAAGATTTCAGATGATGTTTGCATATATTGCACAGAAATATATGGCAACACCAGATCCAGTGACGATTAGGTGCAATGCCTGACATGCAAGAAATGGGCTCATGAAGGCTGCACAGGCTGGGAACCCGCGGAGCTGGACCAATTCAAGTGCTTTAGATGTTAGGGGCAAAGTCGGGTATAAAATAAGAGGGTACCCGGTTTTGGAACAGGCATGGGGCAAAAGCGTAAAATGGAAAGGTTTAGAAGTATATATTTTTTTAATATTCATAGTTGTTAAACATGTGATCTCATTGTTAAACTTAAAAGAGGATTAGTCTTATTAAACGAATTTAATTAAATCTGATTTGTAATAATTAAAATGTACTTTTTATTGATCTTTTCCCTTAGCGTCCCGATTTTACCCCACTTTCCCCTACGTGCATAATTGAGATTTTTACGAATGTTTAAATTTGTGGGTTCTGCCAACCCGCATTGGGCCACCATACCGTCATGGGATCGATTCTCACGTAGGACAATACTTTGTGCCAATTCAAGTGAATAATGTTTCTCTGAATTATATGTTTGTAAAGTCCCTTGAGACTCAGAGATCATTTCCTAGGAAGGGAAAAAATACAAAAATAAACATATTATTCGTTTAGAATAACATTGTATTACAAGCCCACGATAAGTATTTGTTAAGGCGGGAAAAAATGTACCTAACCACACACCCCGTCGCTCGGGGCAACGAACAAGGTAGTGTGGGGCCCTCACCCACTAAATAAACCCGCCGTATGCCGTCTCTCCGCCTGTGTCAGCGGACCACCGGAACTATGTTACATTCCTTCAGTGGTCATCGATTATTATACCTACGACCTAAGAATCGATTATTATACGCTACAACCTATTAATGGATTATTGTTATAATCATGTCTAAGTCATCATCACTCTGGCGTTATCCTAGATTTTGTCAGGCTCCTCCGATATGTTCGGTTAGCTGATCCACAAGTATTTACACCGAATTGGTGACCTTAGAACAACACCGGAATCAGATGTTAAATAAGTGTGACAACTGTGACGACTGTCAAGATGTTATTTATAGAGATGAGCCGAAATTCGTTTTACATTCGGTTTAATCGAATTTCGGCGGCTTGAACCGAAATTTGGTTAAACCGAATGTAAAACGAATTTCGGCCCATCCCTAATAATTATCTCTAGGCAAAAATTGCTTTCTTACTAATAATGTCCTTGACGATTGATTCAGCAGTTATGCCGTGAACTCGTAACAATCAAACGAACTTTTTATTTATAATAAAAATATAATAGCTAAAGGTGCCATTACAAAATCTTCAAAATAATATTAATACTAAAATATTGTCCAATGAACCATCAAAGATCGCTTTCACGTTTATACACGCATGCATTAGAATAAGACAGACTAAAATATATCATTCACATTTCTCACATAAATAAAGTATGCGTGCATGGGAATAAATGGTAGACAATGGCACAAATCTTAATAAATGATCGAACACGTTGCTATACCCTAACCCTTTGATACGACACCTGGTCACAACGACCAAGTCAAAAATATTCTTTATCGCATTAGCATAATATTTGTAATATTTACAATAGGATGCTTTATTCAAAGTAGCGTTTAAATATACGGTAGTATATTTTGGAGATAAGGGATGATACAATGGAACGCTTTGTGGTGGTTTGTAAGATGGTGAAAGGGTTCTGGTGAGAAGTTAATGAGCTACCGACAATGCATACTGATAATAGTTTCCGCATTTGCATTTTGAATTACTTTTATCTATGTGTATGAAAAATGTGCGGTTTATCGTTGTAATTTTATGACAAGTACTTACTACGTTTACTGAATATAGTATATTTAAATTACTTATTGTAAAAATATTTCTTACGTAAACATATTTCCATAGCAAACAATACAAGGTATAACACACAAAGGATATTGCGTGTCGGTTTTGTTTGTGACGGAGTAGATTATTTCTCGGTCTAACTGAAACACCAAATTTATTATAACCTACTCCATAAATAAATAAATATTCACGGACATTTCACACAACGTCATTTGGTCCCAAACTAAGCTTAAAGCTTGTGCTATGGATACCAGATCACGGATATTATACATATTTTATTACTTTTTTTTGTAAATACATACATATATGATATAATAGATAGAAAAACATCCAGACGCAGTACAAATATCTATGTTCATCATACAAATAATCGTCCTGAGTGGGAATCTAACCCACGACCTCGTGTACGGAAGTCTGTTACACTACCGACTACACCATGAGGCCCGTCACGAGGGAGCTTTAAAGAAACTCCTTAGCATAAGAGGTGTCCCACCACCATTTTTTTAGGCGGCAAATAATGTGCCTAGTCGCACACCCCGTCGTTCGGGGCAACGAACAGGGTAGTATGTGGCCCCCTCACCCACTAAAGAAACCCGCTGTGTGCCGTCTCTCCGCCTTTATTGGCGGGCCACTGGAACTATGTTCCATTCCTTCGGTGGTAGGTGTCCCACCACCCTAACTCCAAGCCGGCGCTAATATCTCTAAGGAATGCAGGTTTATTTACGTTTTCATTCACTGGGGAGGTATTACTTGTAAATAAAAAAATACATATATAAAATGTAACAGAGTATGTTACGCCACTTATAAATACAAAATAAATCTTTCTCGATCGCCAGAGGAGCTACCAATAGCGTTAGATTACAAGACATGAGATCTCTCCCTAAACCAGTTGCAATCAGTTAATCCACTAACCTACATTTGTCTAAACAAAACAAAAAAAAATATCGTTTACAATCGTGGATAAAAATCGAGAGTAATATTCATTCAAGGCAAGCAAACTATCAGTTGCATCTTTCGATCCAATTTCGAAGACAGCATAAAAAATCCTTTTAACTCGACAATAGACAGTAGAGGCTTTTGTCTACAGACCGTCAAATGATACGCATTAGTTTTTTGAGTTATGAATACATTTGAAACAGGAAGGATGTGAAAGTTAGGGTATTGAAGACACCGTATGCCGGCAAGGGTTATGGTAGTTTGGAGCGGCTGTGCGGCACAAAGAAATAGGGATAATGGGTGAAACATTGTATTAACGAATGAATTATTGCCGCTATTTTTGTGGTTGTTTTTTAAAGATTTTAATTTCTTTTTTGTGTATTAGACAACAGATTTTTTTTAATTAAAGTACGCATAATACCCTCAAACTGGGAGTGGCTATTCGATGCACGATCATGTGAGTATTTACATCGCTCAAATTGATTCCACAAATGACACAGTGTCAAAGAGATTATCGTAATAAATCTGCTAGAAGCATGGCAATAAGATCAACCACTACACTGGATGGTTACAGATACTCGACTAGGTTTAACAAGACAATACGGTTGATACCTAGTCAGGGCCCGGTAATAACTAAGAACTAATTTGTGTATTTATCAAGTCCTCTGCAATTAGAGAATTAGAGTATTGTACCATTGTATCGTACTTGCATTTGAAATAAACAAAATTCAAAACGCTACCCATGCACGATGACACAATTATAAGTTAATTATTTTAGATTGATATAAAGACCTATGTAACATACCGCGGTTTATAACAAAAAGAAAAAAAAACGCTGAAACCAATTTAGTTTTTTAGGCGACGCAATTATACCTACATAATACCTAGTAACTTTAACCATAAATTGCTACTGTGTTTAATATATTATGTTCGAAGGACCCAAAAAAAATGGCGGTCAGAAACACGAGCGTAAGTCAATGTAACCTTCGATAACATTGCTGGAACTAAGGTGAAATTTTATCCGATAATGCTAAATCCATAATTTCAATCCCATCAATCAATCTATTATCAAACTTTCTTTCTGAAGGTTATTGAAGACACGAGTTATCGTAATCTGATAAGAAAGTAGATACCTACTTGGTTTTAAGTGGCTTTTCGCTCACCAGTAACACCAGTATCTAAGGCTATTTTATTACAAATGTAAAAGGGTAGTAGTATTATTTTATACGTATACGTATATTCTAAGGGTGGCAGGGTCACCGTAGCCTACAGGCGCTAGCAACACCAAGGACGTCATTTGTACATTGCCATCCTTTTTTAAATAAGATATAAATGTTCCTAGCCATTATTCAGGGCAACGAACAGGGTTGTGTAAGGCCCTCACCTAATAAATAAACCCGCCATGTGCCGTCACTCCCTGTGTTGGCGACCCACTTGTGTGACATTTTTTCAAAGAACCAAAAGATATAAATTGAAGAGCATGTGGAGGGTATGAGGAGGTGGTCTAGGCCTGTGTAATGATAAGAGATAATAACAATAAAAATATCGATCCCTTTGGTATTACGTTGAAGATATTATTATATCTAAACCGCGACCGTATATGGGAACATTTTCATGTCAGCCTTTCATTTGACTAGCATATCTTTGAAACAAATATGTAGCTTCGATAAAGGCCCAAAAACCGCACATCGAGCACTGGGGATCGATCTCGCGACGCGCCATGCGGCGAGAATTATAAACTGCTACTACCTTAACCACTCGGCTATCGGCAGTACTTGGAAACGTACATAATAACGTACCGTATTGGACGAATCTATTTCGGTAATTTTAGTTATAAACAAATATAATATATTTGTTTATAACTAAAAAAAAAAAGCTGTTTGATGAAGTCTTTTTTTTATTTTTTATTTACAGCCAAATGTATTCATTAACTTGGGATGCTCATTATCTAAAACAGGTCGTAAAAATACTTTGTACATAAACACAACGCTAGCAAGGTATACAACCCTAAAACCATTAATACAATGGGCGATAACTGCTTACTTCCTATAATCGCTTCGTACGACACTCGTAGGAAAGAATAGCGTAGTAACACTTGTATCCGTCACCACACTGTCTGTCTCTTTAAATGCAATAAAATAACGGATCTAATACGGTTTTAATTAAATATTTGTATGAATTGGCGAAGTTGTAAAAATGTTTCTTAAATACGTCGAAATCATACCGCTTAAGAGCATTACTATCGTACCTACGTCGCGTAAACCAAAAAAGTTAAAAAAATAAGAATGTGCCTTCTGATTTTATATTAGAGAATCGCCTACATTTAAAATAATTTAAAGCAATTTACTATTGAGCCAAGAATACTATGCAAAATATGCGAAATCAACATTTTGGAACAATGTTTTTTCTTTAACCATAAAATATTGTTATGCAATATTTTTCTTAAAGTAAATTGCATATTCAATTGTTAAGTTCATAATTAATAGCTTAAATTAATAACAAATAATAAATAAACATTACCTGTTCAATCTTTGCAGGTCTAAAGAATCCTCATCTCTCTCTACTCTATACCTGAAACAATAAAAAAAACTTTGAATATTTAGATAAGTATAAATATGTAAGTTATATAAATATGAATTTAAAAAAACTATCACAAAAGTCCTTAGAAAATATATTTTTTTAAACGGAACTAGAAATATGGCTTTCATCTAAATAGACATAATCTTATGCTTAGATAACTGCTATAATGGCCCACTAAATATCTAAGAAATTCCATTTTGTAATTCTATGCATAAAATTGTATAGAAATGCTCAGCGTGACAACATTTTTTTGTTTAGGTGGGGAAAAAAATCCCTAACCGCACACCCCCTCGTTCGGAGTAACGAACAAGGTAGTGTGGGGCCCTCACCCACTAAATAAACCCGCCGTGTTGACGGACCACTGGTACTGTGTTGGATTACTTCAGTGGTCCGCCGGCGGCTTACCGTTTCGGGTACCCTCTAAGCGTGACAACCCTGGAAATATAAATAAAACGATGTTTCTTCTCTCAAGACGGTAAGTCAGTAAAAAAAAAACATTTAAGTATTGATATTACACGAGTTTATTATTGTTTATGAAGTTTTACGTCCAATAATTATTACCAATAACATTGTATTTAATTATTAATAATAAAATAACTAAGTATTTGCTATGCTATGAGTCATTAATGTACTAGTTTTTAAATCGTGATGATTCAACACGTAAGTACGTTTATATTCAAAGTCCGCATCGATGTCCAATTACGCTTATAAATAATCCGACCGGGACAGATGATTTATTAAAAATGTTATCGTGCAAAGGTGTCAACAAATCTTATGTGACCATCCATCTTTGTCTAACTCGAGTTATCGCTCGCAGATATCTATGTGCGGATACATTATATATTTATTTATGCGAGAATTTGCATCAACTTTTCAAGGGTTAACCCGCGAACATCGCGCGTTGTAATCGCGTTGCATGCGCAGTTGCGCGCCATTTGCAATTTTGATTCTATGTATTTTTTTTAAGTATTTTTTTAATTTTAGCGGCAATTTACTGGACTCTAAATTGTATTATTATTTTTAAACAGTTTCTTTTCAAGTAGTGTTTAAATACCTTACCTTTATTGATAATATACGTAATTTAAAGTCGCTTTCTTCTGTTTATCTACGTTTTTCTCCATTTTCGTCTTATGCAATGGATTTTAAAAGGGATTTCACCGTTGTTTAGATAACTATTTCTTCAAAGGTCTATGTGATATAATACTTCTCAATTATACTTTTGTTAAGTAGGAAAATTTAATGTTTTGTAAACAAGTCGTTCTACAGATTTTCTTCATTAGTGATTGCCACCGTGCGAAGCAAGGGACTGTCGCTGATGAGAAAATATGGTTTGATTGGTGCCTTGGCCATAACATAATATCATTGAGTATGTCTTGAAAATTTAAGTATTACGAAACCTTATAAAGGCAGATGATTTATTTGCTAGTTATCTTATATAAAAACATGTTTTTTAATATGGTTAGATATACATACAAGAAGATTAGTTGTATGTAATATGATGCCGTTCGCCTTGAACTTACAACGCAACATTGTAGCTAAAAACTTTATTAAAATATCAAGTTTCTAATATTGACTTCGTAGAAAGACTCGCAATATGGCAACGACATTTAATAGCTTAGGCATGTAAATTTATTTTTACACGGGAAACACTTATAGGGAGTCATGTTGGTACCTACACTACACAAAAATAAATGCACCTATTATGACAATAAAAAAAATGTCATGAATAACCTCAAAAGAAACAATGAAACGTTTTGAAAAAAGAATTATAGCATTCCTTTTTCAAAATTTAATAATAACGATTAAAAATACACTTGAAGACGGGGAGTCTCAAGTAGAAAATTACATTACAATAGTTTACAAGTTGGAGTCTAATAAAAAGGCGGTTCTTAATGTGATTGTGTCCTTTGTGCCGTGGGCTATGGATTACTTTCTATTGTGGTTACCGAGGACAGTAATGAATTGCTTGTTACTTTATGTCAAACATGTTTTGACAGCTAACCTAAGGCAAGACACTTTGAATGCTTCACTTTGAGCAAATAGTTTTTATGAAGTTTTACGATTTATTATTAATATTTTTTATGAGTTTATTTTTGAATATATAAAGTAGGTATTTAAAATTAAACTTGCAGATGATTTTTGTGACGGTGAGATAGTGAGACGATCCATCTGATGATTATGGTCACTAATGGATTTAGGACACGCACACAGGCAAGGACCATAGCCTATAATACAATTTCAGAAGAGTGGCAATAGAATCGGCTATCTTCTGGAGATCTCACTTGGTAACTCTGTAAAAGATAGAGATAGTCTCAATTATCTTCTCCACAATGAAAGGAAAAACACACAGAGGATACGAATAATAATTATTATTTACCTACCATAAATAAAATAATTTGGATTGCAATGAAGTACTTTATGGCAGAACACAAATTCCGAAAATATGAATTAGAAAATAATCAGGACTACTAAATTCGATAAGAAACACATATCTATGGAATTTATTACCATACATTGTTCCAACGTGATGGCGCAAGCGTCACCCAAGGCATGATGAAGGAATGTGCTATCGAAGTTAGTAGTTCCGAGCGGATGTCACGATGGCTGAATTAGCAAGTCATCTGAAACGGTTTTCAAGGAGATGCAGCTTCAAATCCTGCTCGTATTCATTCGCTGATTTCATATTTTCGCATTTTGTTTTCGATTACCTATGTTGTGCTTAAAATATACATTTTATTTAATAAAAATAATCAAAATATGTACTTAAAAGCAATAATTGTGACCAATGCTTACCTAATAATTCAAGAAACGATAAAATTCCTTTAAGCTGATTGTTGTTGAGTTATTGCTTTTTTAATGCAGTTTGACAAATAAAAATACATTACTGTTGGATGTGTCATACAATATCTTTAAAATTTCTAAAGACGTTAAATAAAAAAAACTACTTTTGGGCACAATGCACTCGAAATTTATCTTGTCATTGTTTAATTACCTGTCAAAAAGTAACATTTAACGTTTTTACAAGTAAGCCAAAAATAATTAACTCATTTTTTACACAGCAGAGGTCTTTAGAATGAGGTCATGTTCTTTATCAATTTGAACTTTTCGTATTGTTATTCTTTTTTTTTGCTGGCATCATGCGAGTGGTTCCATTTCCGTTTTATTACATTGTCTATTATTTTTTTACGAGCGCCATGGAGGTGGAAGTTCCATTAATAGATATATCAAAATTTGTTTTTACTTTATTTTATCAGACTTAACACTTTTGCTATTTAATTATGTTCTATAACAATGTTATTAGGTACAGTCACCATAGAATATTTAAATAAGACATTTTAAATATTATGAAAATGCATAAATAATTTATCAAATATTACGACGGGTACTTCCAGACATCCAGACTAGCGAAAAACAATCTTTCCTAGTTTATTATATCAATATAGAATATATAATTTACATTTAAATATTGTATGTCGTTAGTTCTATTCTTGGCTATATGAGTCACTCACTTATACACAATATTATTAGCAAAGTAAACAATTTAATTATATTTAACAAAAGTTTGCTCAACATTTAGTGGGTTCAATATTTGCTTGAATAACTTATTTT
Source organism: Leucoma salicis (assembly GCA_948253155.1). NCBI lineage: Eukaryota > Metazoa > Arthropoda > Insecta > Lepidoptera > Erebidae > Leucoma > Leucoma salicis. Next base: position 20,176,183 of record OX411818.1, read on the forward strand.
GCTTGTTATAAGTAAGTTTAAAATACTGCTTACCATTTCAAAGAATAAACGCCTATCTCCTGCTACAGCCAAAACGCAACGACGCTTCATGGCCGGTCACACGGGAGATGGTGGTACCAACCCGCTCGGGCCCGATACCAAGGTGAGTATTCCCACTTGGCACCCAGTCCTACCACCAGTCATGCAATGGATGATAATTGCTTACTTCCCTTAGTCGCCTCATACGACACCCGTGGGAAACAATGGGGTGGTGACACTTGTATTCCTAGTCCGTCACCACACGGAAAAAACTAGACGAAAATTGGAAAAAGAATTTAAATTAGGAATTCAATTGTGACGTAATGACATTACGGATTGTTGATGTATATTATGTTGTTGTTTCTCTATTAGTCACCACGACCTTGGCGTTACATAGAGTAAAAACATTCTACAAGTGGTGGTAGGTATGTCGAGTTTTATCGTAGTCAGTAACTGGTAACCGCTACCCGCATCATAATATCATAGACTGTATTATTATTGGTCATCAGTCATCACAAACCGATATTTTGTGGTCGACTGTCGTTTGAAAAGCTTGCAATAGTTGTAGATGGTTTATGGTTAGTTTGCGGTGCGTTCTAAAAAAATCAAATCAGAACGGTATTTTTTTTATTTATGTTAAATGGCATGTTTTTTTAAACACGATTTAATGTTATTTTCGGTGATGGCAGTGAGTTTACTGATAAGTATTTTATGAGCCTACAAATTTAATTCAATTAATCAGCTGGCATATTTAATTCCAGTTTACATTTAGATTAAATAAACAGAAACGGAATAAAATAGGTAAATTTACTGTTAGAATTAATATGCAAATTACTTTGTTTTAGTAAACATTGAAATCAGATATTGTGTAAGATGTTATATGATTAACAATTTTATTTTAGAAAATCACTATAAATGTTAATTAAAGCTAATTTATATTTATATTAACTAGAAATACCAGTTAGGTTATATTATAATTAGACTATCTGAAAAAATATCAATTACGATAGTATAATTTACGAATTATATATTTACCGTTTACTAGTTTTATTCATCATCAAGAGTAGACGAACAGGTATTCACATAAAATAGTTTTTTTTTGTGATTTTTACTAAAAGAATACTTATCTTTGAACAATTTTATTTAGAGTTAAGGACCGAATTATTGGGTTTAATCGTCGTAAAAAAAATACACAGGCCTTTTAATGTTCGCCTCGTGCCTTAAATTTAGAAGTAAACATATATTTTTTATTATCTATGGTAATCAGTTTTTTAATTGTTTATTTTAGTTACTAGTCTAGTTGTTGCTAAAATAGCCACCAAATTGAAATAACTGCCTATTTGAATATCTATTGAATTTTTCTGTCAAATTAATAATATATATATTTTATTAATAAACTAGCGTATGCCCGCGGTTCCGCCGCAGCCAAAAGCTAGTTTTTTAGATTATATCTCAGGTTCCCGATATAGCACCACCGAAGGAATGTAACATAGTTCCAGTGGCCCGCCAATAAAGGCGGAGAGACGGCACACGGCGGGTTTCTTTAGTAGGTGAGGGCACCACACTACCCTGTTCGTTGCCCCGAACGACGGGGTGAGCGGTTAGGAACATTTATCCCGCCTTAACAAAAAAAAAGGTTACCGATGTAGTAGCGGGATAAAATGTATACCAGTTTTTAAATCTAATTGAGAGCTATCAAATAAAAATAAAAAAGTTGCATAAAAATTCGTTCAGTAGTATTTGCGTGATGCGCGAACGAACAAAAATAAACAGACAAACAGACAAAAATCGTTTTGTGTTTAGACACGCCTATAGGTATAGTCTATTACAGTTATATTGTCTCAAATAGGTACCTACCTTAAATGTACAGAATCAGATTATAAAGCTGTAACAGAGCTGTGTCTACATTATGGGTATTTGAGAAAAAAATGTCTGTATTAGGCTATACATTAATATACATATATAAGCGTGTCAAAGCACAAATTTTTTTTTAGAATTTTGTTCACGCATTACGCATAAACTACTCAACGGATTTTGATGCAACTTTTATTTGATAGCTCTTTGTTAGAGATGGGATATTTTTTTATGAAGACACGTCGTAAAACAATGTATGTAAGGTAAGGGTGACACATTATTTCAAATTATTGGGTTTATTGCTTCATAGACTCCTGGATTGCGAAAAAAACTATTCATATATACATTTTAATTTATCTATATATATATAAAAATTAATCTCTATTTCCCTTGGTCATCGCATCACGCGAGAACGGATGGAACAATTTAGCCAAATCTTTTTTTGTTTTCTTTATTATTGTCAGGAGAAGGTTCTTATGAAAGAAAAAAATAAGAAAATTGCGCAGATAATTGTAAAATGCCGTGTGGGGCCGGATTTAGAATTGTCCCACCCCTCTCCACCCATGGGAGTCGTAAGAGCCGACTGACGGAATACCGGTGGAGTGGGCAGCAGCACTCTTTCGAGTATTAACAACATCCACTGCGATCGCCAACCCGCCTGCCAAGCGTGGCGATTACGGCACTATCCCTTCATTCTTAGGGAGACCAATGTCCAGCAGTGGACTTTAAAAGGATGGATGGAATTGTAAAATTTCAGAAAACTTAACGACTATTTTAATTAAGCACGTTTGACAGTTCGCAAGTAATTGAATGTTCATAGCTAAGACAGGACAACGTGTGTCGGGTCAGCTAGTCTATAATAATTATAGTTTAGCGTACCTAGAACTGACCATGATTAAATTATTCTAGAGTATTGGAATATGTGACTTATTTTACAGCTGTGACAGATTTGATTTTTCTAAATTTTAGTAGAAACCATTTCTTTTTCTTATACCGAATGTTCGGCATTTAAGACGGAACTTCGGCCGAATGCCGAAGTTCGGTTCAAACCACTGAAATTCGGTTAAACCGAATGTAAAACGAATTTCGGCCCATCCCTATGTTAATACATATTATAATAATATACAAATGAGCTGCAGTGACAGTAGTAGTTAAATCAATGACTGTAACGACAATGGTATCGAGTTCGATCCACTGTATTAGGTCAACGTACCTTTGACATTACAGGATTTTTTATAGTGGTAACATTTTCGAATGGTATGGTTTATGAAGAACATTTGAAAATACAGTTTTTTCAATTTCAGACGGAACTGATGATTTTGATGTGAAACATCTAATGCGGAGGGAGGGTAAACTCGGCTGTTAACGTGGCGACGTTTTTATTGTACTAGTCCCGTTCAAATCTTGCAAGTTAAATTTTAGTTACTTCCCGGTTTCCGATTGAGCTGAAATTTTACACCCATGTGTATATCACGTGACAATGCAATATTATGATGACATGGAGCTGATCTGATGATGGAGCTGGAAGGTGGACATAGGAACTCTATAATGAGACGGCGCAACCCCATCGAGTTTGGGCTCTTATGATTCGTCTTGCCGAGTACTGTGTCTAGATGGTATCCAGGGGCTGATGATGAAGCTGGAAGGTGGCTACAGTAGCCCTATAATGAAATGACGCAACCCCGTCGAGTTTGACACGTTTGATTCGTCTTAATGAGCACTTTATCTTTAGATGGTATCCAGGGTCTGATGATGAAGCTGGAAGGTGGCCATGCGAAACTGTAATTAAATGGCGCAACTCCATACAGTTAGGGCTCGTTTGAAATGTCCTGACTAGAACTTTAGTCATAGATGATATCCAGGGTCTGATGATGGAGCTGGAAGGTGACCACAGTAATTCTGTAATGAAGCGACGCAACCCCATCGAGTTTGGAATCATTTGATTCGTCTTGATGAGTACTTTGTCTTACATGGTATCCAAGAGTCTGATGATGGAGCTAGAAGGTGGCCATAGGAACTCCGTTATAAAACGACATAACTTCATCGAGTTTGGGCTCGTATGATTTGTCTTGACGATTACTTGTTGTCGTCTCTAGATGGTATCCAGGGTTTGACGATGGAGCTGGAAGGTGGCCACAGTAACTCTGTACTGAAACTACGCAACCCTATCGAGTTTATACTCGTTTGATTCGCCTTGACTCCGTAGACTAGTACTCCACTTTGTCAAGTTATGATCATTTTATTTCTACAAAATAATTTCGATGTTTTTACATCTGCTAGACGTCCCGCGACGTCTAGTTTTTTTATTTACTTGTTCCGTTCAAATCTTGCAACTTAAATTAGACACACTTCCCGATTTCCTATTGAGCTGAAATATTACAAGCATGTGTAGGGAATACCGTTAGAGATGGCCATACGAGAGAGATGGCCAGTCGAAATATTTTCCAGTAATATAAACTAGATGGTGTTGTGTGGTGATTAGTTCACTTCATGCAGCGCTCAGGAGCTGAAGGCGATGGAAACTTTGCATAAAAATAAGTTAATAAGTAAGTAAATAAGCATTTGTTATACATAGTATTGCTAAAATTTTATACTAGGTTCATATTTGAACTTGAAATGATATCTTTTTATTTAGTTACTTGTATTTTCCTACATTTTTCGTACTTCGCATAAATATATGTTCGTTGTAATCCCACAACGGCGGTCAATTTGTTTATTGTTACTTTAATATTCAGTATGGCTGGCTGTCTCTCCCATACAAAAAGGAGAGATGGCCATATACACAGGGGCGTAGATGGCCACATAAGTTTATTTTATTTTTTTATATTTTGTAGTATTCTTGTTTGTTACAGGTGCCAAATCATTATCAAAGGAAGGCTATTGATACTCCTGACAACTGGAGTGAAGAAAAATACATAACGCCAGCCATATTTTTAGAATGACTCAAATTTCATTTTATACAGCTGGAAAAGTTTTAGTGTTGCTTGACGGACATTCCACCCATGGTACTTCAGTGTAAATGCTTGAATATGCTTATCAAAACGACATAATTTTGCCATCTATACCTAGCCACATTTCTCAATTTTTTAACCTCTTGACCAAACAGTGATAAAAACGCTCAAACATAATTTCTACGAACAGTGCCGGCTATGGTTAGATCAAAATCAAGGTCGCTGAATCAGAAGACTAGCATTTGGTTCTCTGCTGAGTAAGGCTTGGGGCAAGGCTGGCTCAATAGAAAACACTGTTTCTGGATTTAAGGCATGAGGCGTTGTTCCTTTTAATACAGAGGCAATACCAGACCATGCTTTCTCTGACTTGTCTTAAAAAAATGGTGACAAAGATAAAGAGACACCTTCTCGAATTATAAAAGAAAGATCTCCTATTCCACAAAAAATAATAGAGGCCCGTAAACGTGGTAAGGAACTTGGCAAGCTTTTAACTTCCAATGAGCACATAGAACTAAAAAGAAGCAAGGAAGAAGAGAAAAGATTTAAAGAAAATTCTATTATAACTAAAGAAAATAAGAGTGATAAACCTGTCCCAGTAAGAAAACGTAGAGCGGCTAGACAGATTACAATGAGTAGTTCCGATGAAGATAGTGATGAACCAATTATATCTGATACTTCGTACGAAGACGATATAGAAAATGAATGAGATAACTGCGCGGGATGCGGCGAAAATTATTATAAAAGACGTCTTGTTGAAGATTGTCTTCAATGTTTAATTTGCGACATGCGGGTACACGAAAATCGTACAGAATTTGAGGATATATGTTAGAAATGTGTACAAGAAAAGAAAAATGATCTAAGTAAGTAAACAATATTGGAAAAAGAAACGGAAAAGGCAAATCTAACATTGGCCATCTATCCCGTAATACTAAGGCCAACTCCCCCTGATGCGCTGGGTGAGATGGCCAACTACTTTTTTTTTTTAAGTAAATTTTATACGTCGTTTTTATTATAAATATCTTTATCTTATGTTGATTTTTCAAAGACAGATTATTTATGATTATTTTAGAAATAAATATTTAATTATAACATAAACATTTTTCAATTTATCACGCTTCAAAAAAACTATGGCCATCTCTAACGAACTTACCTTATATTGCGTAATAATGCAATATTATGATGACATGGAGCTGATCTGATGATGGAGCTAGAAGGTGGCCATAGGAACTCCGTTATAAAATGACATAACTCGAGTTATGTTGGGCTCGTATGATTCGTCTTGACGAGTACTTTGTCTCTAGATAGTATCCAGGTAGTATTTACTTATTATCAAGCCCAAGCGGGTCGGTACAACCTTCTGCGATGTGACCGACCATCAAGCACCAAATGCGTTTTAGTGAAATTTCTTTCTTTTATTTCATATCCACTAAGGCAAACCATGAACATTACATTTAAATTAATTTATTATTTGCTTTACAGTACTCTTAGTATAGTTGAGTCCATGAGCGACGGTTATCACTTACCATCAGAGCGGCCGTGGCTCGTCTACCATCATAATCTAAAATAACATTAAAATGCCGAGGATTCTCTGACAGGAAAAAATAGAAAGAACTGTAGCATCTGAAGTGTAGCTGTCATTTTATAAACGAGTATTTAGGTTTATGTGGGTGACAAACTGACAAACAATGATGTGACATGTGTAGTTAAGACAACTACTGACCTGAATACTTTAGATAAATTTATGAAATGAAGCGGTTTAGTAGTTTTAATAGCAAACGACTTGCTTAAAATTTCAGTATCACGCCTGTTTTCTGAAGGGGTAGGCAGAGGAGTATTACACACACATAGTTAGCCAACTATGTTTAAGCCCCACGTAATAGGGGGGCGAGCCTATTGCCGTCTACCGGGCACGTTTCCAAACTCCGAGCTGCTACGAAGAACATTTCACTTTTTACGAAAAATCTAAAAAAAAACAGCATCACAACTGTATTCCCTGAAGGGTTAGGCAGAGGTGTATTGACACACTCACGATTTGCCAGCTATGTTTAAGTCCCACGTAATAGGGGGCGAGTCTATTGCCTTCAACCAGGCATATTGCCAAACTCCGGGCTGCTATTGGGAATTATTCTTTTTACGAAAAAGCTCAATAACATTGCCCGACCCGGGCATCGAACCCGAGACCTCATGATCAATAGTCGCTCACACTACCGCTGCACCACCGAGGCAGTTGAAAAAACGAAAAATCTAAACTATCCTAAGTGTATAAATTACAAATACATTGCAATTCTGGTTGTTGATAGACGAGTCATCACCGCATGGTAGACGGTAATCGCCGTTCGCCTAGCAATACCAGTGATAAAAGCCCCTGCCTGCCTATATACCTAGGTATATAGCTGTTAGTATTATATAAACTTGCCTTGCAGTAAGACGAATGAAATTCATTAAACATAATATGAGTGATATTAAATAAATAACTAGATGGCGTTAGTGGCTCAGGTTACTGACCTTTGCACAGGAAAACATAATTATGTATCAAGTACATAGTTGTTTACACATAGAGTAATAGGTGTACTCTGTATCTATTATTGTATACTGGATTTTCCTGGTCTTCAGGGCTATACAGGAACTTTTCAGGATAAAAAGTAGCATATGTTCTCTTTTGGATTCTGGACTATATGCATACTAAATTTCATGATGATCGATTAAGTAGTTACGGCGTGAAAGCGTAATAAACAAACAGATGCAATTGCACATTTATTATAAACTATCCTTTGACCGCGGCTTCGCCGCAGTCAAATGCTGGTTTTTACGTTATATCTCAGGTTTCCGATATAGTAGCAGGATAAAATGTATACCAGTTTTTAAGTCTAATCGAGAGCTATTAAATAAAAAAAGTTGCATCAAAATCCGATTAGTAGTTTTTGCGTGATGCGCGAACAAACAGACAAAAAATCTGAAAAAAATCGTTTTGTGTTTAGACACGCCTATATAGCCTATTACAGACATTTTTTCTCAAATATCTTAAATGTACAGACATAGCTCTGTTACAGCTTTATAATATTATTACCTAGTTTTTAGGTTATATCTCAGATTTCCGAGATAGCAGCGGGATAAAACGAATGTACCAGTTTTTAGCTCTTGCTATCAAACAAAAATCCATTTAGTAGTGTTTGAGTGATGAGCGAATAAACAAACAGATAAAACGACAAACCGACAAAATTTCTAAAACAATTGTGTTTGTAACCGACTCCTTTGAGCGCGATTTTGACCCACTTAGAACGGACAGATTTAATTTAAACTTTGTACACTTATCAAGAACCGATAACAATACTATAATTTGATAAATTTGTCTCATAGTTGTCATCAGGATCGCCAGGATTTAACAATCAATTGCACTAAAGAGTGAAAAATGAATATACGTAGTTTATAAAACTAAAAAAAACACGCTTTTATAGCACATCGAACTAAAAAGTGAAAAATAATTCTTATAAGGTAGAAAGAATGAACAAAAAATATTAGTATTACTGTGAAAAAAGCGTGGAGCGCTTTGTGCCATCTTTTTCGTATATAATATATATCGAGCAGAGTTCGATGTGCTATAAAAGCGTGTTTTTTAGTTTTTTTTAAACTAAGTATATTTATTTTTTTCTAAACTAATTATCTTAAATGTAAAACCCAGCTCAGTGACAGCTTTATAACTGGTACAGATAGATGATTGTGGGTACTTATTTTAGTCTTGTTTAGTAGAAACCAGTTTATTTCCTAGTGCTGTGTTTAGTCTTCAAAAAAAATATTCCAATTAACGTTATCTTTAATTAATAAGAACATAGTTTCTATTAAAAATCATCTCAGTAATTTCTTACCATAAAATCTGTCGTATAATAAAATTAACATCGTCTAACGAATCTAGAAAATATTGAGTAAAAATATACTTAATTGCTTTTAAGTTCTAGCATTACACACTATTAGCCTCAGGCTCAACAAGGAGTAAAAAATAATTAATATCTAAGAGTCAAACCTGCACCACGCTTTGAGACTAACAATCCTGCCTGTCCCCTCGGGCGTACTGTTTAATAATAACGAGAAATAAGACGCGACTTACGTTTAAAAAAATGTTATCTTTCATATATTCGATTTGGCATAATTATGTACACAAAACATACCATCAGCGTGATAAATCGCTTAATTAGTGACTGCAAACCAATATGCTGACATTATTTCGCCTTTTTGTTTCATCAATCTATACAGTGCTACAACTGTTAAGTTCCAGTAGTTCAATACATGAGGAGATACGACACACGGCGGGTTTAGTTAGTGAGTGAGGGCCCACGCTATCCTGTTCATTGCCCTCAACGACAGGGTGTACGGTTAGGTACATTTTTTGCAGCCATAACAAGAAATGAGTTTTCTATCAAGAGATTGAGAATGCTAGATTTCAATAAATTTGTGCGCTAATAAATTGTACATGTTTAAAGTAGCTGTGACCCGCGACTTCGCCCCTGTGGAATTTAGATATATTTTCTGTTTTGTGCGGAACCCTCATTATATCAGCTATCTGCCAGTGAAAGCGCCGTCCAAATTAGTCCAGCCACTCCGGATTAGCCGTAACAACCAGTCAGATGGACAAAAACTTTAAAAATTGGTATTTTGTTTAGGTAAACTGTATATTTTATATGCATTTAATAAAAAGCTGGTATTTTGATATTACAAACAGACAAATCAATTTTATTTTGTTGTTTATATAGAAAGATGACAAAACCAGCTATTAAGTACATTTACAGGTAAAAGCAAAAATATAAGACTGTTTTATCATCTTTTGTCTAAATATGCATGGACAAATGGAGTGGATTACCGGCCTCTCCAGTCGAGTGTTGATTCGATTCCTTTTTAGTCTGGGTGTACTCTGTGGTCATTTTTGTTGATGTTTGTAAAACATCCGCAAGATACAGGGACTAACTGTCTTAGTCACCAGGTATATTTATATTAGTTACGTCTTTCAAAAAAATTGTTATGTTATTAAAACATTTTCAGTTTTTGTTTTCACTTCCAGTGATAGAAACTATTACAATATAGTCGGTGTCAATGCCAATTAAGGAATAAGAATAACATTTACGAGTTTAGAAAAATAAAAGAGTTCAGTGCAGAAATCATTTACACCAAAAATACCCACTTGCGTTCACAAAAAAAAAACAGATCATCTCAAAACAAGTCACGTGAATCACCGAGTAAGGTCCAAATTAAACTCACGATACGATTTAAGGCAGGGCGAATATAAGATTGCCCAGGGGTTAAATTAATAATTCCGAGTTTAAAATCTTCCCGCCTCGAGTTGCGATAATCAACAAAATATATAGTTTCGAAAAACAGGTTGCGTTCTGTTTTTACTTCACTACTTACAATAGTTTTTTTGTGTTGTTTTTTTTACAGTCTGGTAAAAATATCTTGAACTAGATACTAGTAAATTTCTACTAGATGACCACTTTTGACCATGACACATACACTTGCCTCAAGCATCCTTAAAATTTTAAAAAATAATGCGAAATTTTAGTTTGATTATTTCCTCTGATCGTCATGAAATTTAGCATATAAGTACCTATTTAGGTAGTTCGGATTCCAGTAGAGGACATATGCTACTTTTAAACCTGGCTAAAAGGATGAGGATCCTTTGAATTATGTAGTTATTAGCAGTTATTTTTGAATAGAGATTTTTAAAGTGCCGTTTTATGACATTGGTACCTATTTATTACCACTGAGAAACGGACGCTTACTCTACCTAGGCGATCCTGCAACTTTTAGTTTGTAAAGAGATAAATAAACGTTTTTGACTTTATTGGAAGATTATCTAAGAAAATCACTTTTTCCAAGTCGAAATGAAACAAACAGACGTTCGTATCTCTTTAACCATATTTTATTCCTCTTTGGAACGTGAAAGTGGGTTTCAATAAAAATACTAAACTACTTTTGAAATAGGTACTTATCAATATGGTATTACTTCTTTTTGTACACGTTCCATAAACAATAATTATTATTTATCGTCGCCGGCAAGTGTTAACCTCAGCGTTGATGACCGTTAATAATAGGTTTTAAGTAGATAATTCATAACTTGAACCACTTCGATGTATGTCTATAATAAAAAAACAGGCTACTCTTTATTATTTCGTACAAATAGAAAAATAATAATTTAGACAAGGAACTGAAATGGATCTAACGTCTAATATATATGCCTAATTTTAGTAGGTGTACCTATATATGATAAGAATTATGTACCTACTCTTCAAACCTATGTAATTTATATTTTTTCAAACTAATGTAAAGTTAACTTATACTTTACATATATCAAAAATCACTTAGTCGAAAAAATGTGTACCTACATAAGTTTAAAAGGTCAATGTCATCAACGACGGGCGCACCACTTACTAAACCTAACCTACCTAGTTATATAACAAATCTCAAAATTATCAATAGTAACGTGGTGGCACAACCCTAACTAGTGGTTTGTCTAAAAAATACATTTCAGCTACGTAGGCACAACACTACTTGTAAGCTTTAGTTTTTATTTATATAGGTACGATAAGCGTTGCAAATAATTGGTATGTTTATAAAATTATTGGCGTGATAATATATAAAAACATGTGACTTCTTTTATCACCAGCTTTTTACTGTTGCTAACCGTAGGTACTGATAAGTAAGTAGGTACGTGTTCAAATTATTATACAGACGTGATATTTATGGAATAAAATAAAAACGATAACATAATCACATAATGTAGATTGAAACCAATATACAATCATATAATAATACTTAATTAGGTACATAGCTTTAAAAATATAAGTAGGTACCTAAAACATACCATTTAAAAATAATAAATAATTCGTGTGCATGTGCCTAACTTGTCAACATAAATATATATCGTCAGGTGAACAATTTTATATTGATAAGTAACAGTTTTTATAGTCGTTGTAATTCTATAAAAAGCTTCGGGTCGTTTTTTTTTTGTTCATTTTGCCTCACAAAAACTTTACAGCACAAAAAACTGTTTGCGGCAGCGATTAAAGTGAACGTCTTTTTTATTGTAATTACAACTTTTTTGAAATTGATATTTATGAGATTCCTCAAATTCCATGTTAGCAAAAGAATGGTAATAGTTTTGAATATAATTATATTACTCTGAGGACGCAAGCGGCTTTCCGACGGAAAACACTAAAACACAAAACACTAGTTGACAAGTAAAAAAATAAACTTACCACTTTCGATGAGATATTTTTGTGGTTTTTTTAATTATACCACACGCCTCTCGTTCCATGTACACTGTACACTAATCAAATTGTCATCCACACGAAATTATTTCTTCACAATCGTTTCAGTATTTATTGGGTACTATTTTTATAAAGGTATTCAGATTATTTTTTTGTTGTTGCTGGTTTCAAATTAAAAGTAAGTAAATCTGGAATATCGGTACAAATCACTAGCAGCACTTAAGTAGATAAGTCATAAGAAATATGTACTTAATGTAAAAAAATCTTATTTGATATTGAAAAAAGTAATCTTGTAAGTAGTTCCAACTAGACTTTTAACGCGTTAAGCTCGATGAGTTTATAGATGTTATAAAAAAAAAAAAACAATTTACGAAGTGTTCGCGCTTCCAACGTTGTTACAAGAAGACACAACGCATCTAAGACAAGCGTCGATCGCGCTCCGATCCAACGGATTGTGTAAACGCGCGCGGCTACTCGGTCGGCTGGCGTTATAGGCGAGCGGAGGCGGCAGCGGCGGTGCGGGGGAGGGTCGCTAGCTCTCTCGCACGCACACACACATCCCAGCATACTAGCATTAACGTTTTCCTATTTTGAATACGAGGCGCGCCAATCTAGCTCCTATGCGATGGCTACACGAGCTGAGGGATGTGACGAACGAACCGCGACGTGCGGACGACATCGGATCGTGCGTATAGAAAGAGAAGGCACTACACTGACTACGTGGTAGATAGAGATGGGAGTTCATTGGTAGTTGAGCTGCGTAACGCATGTGTGTAAACGTTGAATCGTTGAGTGAGCGATGCAATAGTGGCAGTGTCAGACTTTGTGCGAAGGAGTGCTACTTCTTGAAATTCTAACAAAGAAGGCTGTTTCATTGCAGCCAAATGAGATGGCTACGACATGTGGTGTGGTCTCGATAGCGCCCCTTCTCCTCTTACACCGAAAATTAATAATTGACACGTATTCACGGATCAATGGATAACACTCGGCTTAATATACTCGACGTCAATGCTTACTTTTCTATTGGCTATATTAAGTATCACACTGTCAGAGTAGATATCTATGTAGATGTAGGATAAATTCGTGTTTGTCGTCTGATAATTCCTACTATATAGGTCCTGTACTTTTAAAGATAAGTACTTATACAAAGCTATACAAAAATCACTAACGAAGATAGGTGGGTAGGTACTACCTACCTACTTATAAATACCTACTTATTTTCTTATGTCTTTTTAGACTTGCTAAGTCAATGGACCATCAAAAATAGTTCGTAAAAAAATCCTGGTATCTACGTAGGTACCTATAATACCTTTTTAGTTACGAACATTTTCTTATTTATCTAGAGCTATGTCGTATACATAAATATTTCAAATAAGTATTATGATTATGACTATGAATACTAGTATTGACAAATCGAGAGAGAAAATCGTTTACACAGTTGGTAATGGGAGAGCGGAACACCCACACACAAGCCCACGTTCGCAATTCAAAATTCAAATTTACGAATTTCTGTTGGTCAGAGGGCATTAATTCTAGTTGATTACAACAACCAGTATATATTTTATTCGACAGATTTCTTTAGAGATTTGTAAACCGGTTTTTTATATCGACAAACAAAGATTTATGGCATAGATTAAAGACACAGGTGATATTGTCAATTTATTATACCGTTGCCATGTTTATGGACTCTATCTATGTGGAAATAATGAGTCTTTGGTAGTAGAAACTTCCTAGCACTTAGCGCTACCGTATCGAATGCTTAACTCAAATCAATTAATTTAAATTAATAAAAATTCTAACATTCCATAAAGTTAATTAGTAGAATTTTGGTCTTTAGTTAGGTGGCCAATTTAGGTTTGTTCCAATAAACATAAATTTAAATTAGCAAGTTTTGAAGCAGATATTTTTGTACATTTAATGATGCTAATGAGATCTTTTAAAAACTAACTAAACAAGTATATCATAAATAAATATTATATCGTTGAAATCGATTCTCGTTCGAGCATTTATATTAAATACATAAATTGAATGAAAGAGAGGCAAGAAAATGTTTGAATCTAGTAATCTGATAATTTGACAATGTAAAAACTGGCTCGAAAATAGTTGAAATTGTTCACATGGAAAACATACTAAAACTTGATGGTTTTCTCATAGAAGAAAAAGAGAGAGAGAGAGAGAGAGAGAGAGAGAGAAGATCTAATCATCAGATCTTAGCAGAATTTTTAAAAGCGAGAGTTTTTATCATAAAAGAAAGAAAAAAAATATGCTCACGGGCTTAAGAAAAATAAATACGATACTACGCTAAAGATTGATGAAATTCTGGCATAATATTGTCAAAAATGAGCGAACTCATAAATACCTATATTTTAAACCTTCTGTACTTTGAGAGTATGTTTAAAACTGCTTAAATTATTAAAAAATACGTTTTATAAGGCATTAGTAATTAAAAAATATAACAAATTAATTAAAATAATAAAAATCTATTAATTTATTTGCATATTCACAATGATTCAGCAATAACAGGAAATCGAATTAATGAACTCTAGCCACACTATTTAATTGATTTTGAAATAATTTGTTCAAATGCTTATGTAAGAAATATTGTTGCTACTGAAAAAGCTATGCTATCAGCATGATTTTTTGGCTACCGTTATATTCTAATGCAAAATGTTGTAAGTATGTAATAAAATTTATTTATACATCCTATTTATTTTTTAATAAAAATAAATGTAGTTTCATATTGATTTCTAAATTTCAATACAATTAAGTTTAATTAACTGTTTTGTCAAAAACTGTTTACTGTTAATTCTAAAAAGCATCTGTTGTTAGGTATTATGTTAAAAATAATAATAAAAGCGTTTTATGACAAATCTCGATAGTTACTTTTATTAACACTTATAAATTTTAAGCAGAACAATTTGTATCTGAGTAATAGCATTTTAATACTTATTTAAAAAATAATTATTTAGCTTTAAAAATATTATAACATCTCAATTATAATGTAGAGGTTCAACTACGGCCATTTTTCAAAGAATCTCGCCACGAACGTTTAGCATGTAAACCTCTTAAAATATAAAAAGAAACGACAGATATTCAAAACCTGTTATCATAGCCTCACCAGACACGATATCAGTAAGATACACTACGACACTGTTATTTCGTGATAAACATATTTTAATTTCTCTCCGATCACACATAATAATAAAAAAGGATGGCTACCTTCATGTGCAAAGGAATTGCACTGAGAGATTTATTTTTTAACGACTATTTGAGTACATTCAATGTTTTTGGAATGATTTCTGTCCTTTATTTGAATTTTGTTACAGTGTAGATGAATCTAATTGGCACGTGATATTCTAACTAAATGGGTGAACGGTTTATGTACCTACATAAACTTTACTACACCAAAAGTTAAATAAGCACACTAAAATAGAAGAAACAATATTTATTTTTCAAGATACGGGGATAACACTACTCGGAGATAACGTATTTTGCTATCAGTTTATTTACTTTACGTTTCACTAATAGTTTACGTGTAACTAAATCTTGTGTAGGTGTGTTTTACAATGATCATTCATTTAGCAAATATTTTGGTAATATTTACTTACTACAAATTTAGTTTGTTAACACGCTTCAATATGTTTAAAGCTAATAAACTGTTTTCACATACTTGAGAATGATTATTTGTATTTTTGTATAACATTTACTCAAAGAAACAGTTATCATTAATCTTCTACTAATCTTTAAGTAAGACATGTTTACTACCACCTAGTATTGTAAATTACAAATTAGTATTGTATATAAACATGGTATTAGTATAGTTTTACAACACAGTAGGGACCAGTTTTTTTATTACTTAAACGTTATTTTTACAAAATCACGTATCAACAACGATTCTACAAAAACTAGTTTGTGGAATCCGTTACTAACAATTTTAGCGGGAAAATAGCATCGTCATGGACTGCAGTATATACGTATTGAACAAACAACACGACGTCAGCACACGTCGCCCTCACTTCTACTAGGATAACTTTAGAGGTTATTTTCGAATATTAACTCTTGTTTACCTCAATTAATTAAAAAAGCACAGCACATCACGAACTTAAATATTTCTGGACGTTAAGGATCGTCCATCACTAGTGTAGCCCGCACACAATAACGATATTAGCATATAATCGGATTAATTAGAGGTTATTGTTTTTGTTGTACGCGAGTAGCGACGAACGCGGACCGCAACACCACTGTTACTCGTGACAAAATGCCCACTAACAACGTCTCTTTCCCCCTTTACTTCCGTACTAGTTTTTAAGCGAGGGCGCAGGCGCCCCTGACATTTTTTAAACCGCGCCCATGTTTCTGTATTTTCTATCGCACGCTTAGTGAAAATAAGTTTTTTCGGATATTTTTTCGCGACATCTCCGTCTAACAGCTATATTTGCTAATCTGCTGTCCTGCTCTTTCTAATGGTGGTTCACGGCTGCCACTGTCACGCAACGACGCTAACATCCTCTCTTTCTTATGACGCCGCGACGCCGGTAACGGCAATATTATTATACCTCGCTAACTTCCAAACGCATTTTCAACTAATGCAACTTCTCATTTTCGACCTTATTTCTAGCTGATATAGCTTATTATATGAAGTAATTAATGTAGTTACGACTTTATAGTCTGAAACAAAAAGTGCAAAGTTCCGGCCATTTTGCGATAAAAAATTACTTGCATGCACGTAACCACGCCTTTGTATACACACATATTGCTGTCTATTTTACTCCTTTTTTAATTTTCACTTGCGGTCTCGCTCTGATACTCACACACACGCATATGTGAATGCTTCGGGACAGTTGTATAAGCGCCACCTAGCGTCGAATAGAAGAACTTGTACGAATAAGAACCCTTAGTGAATTTCACAAAACTTTCTTTTTAAGGGTGGCAGCACTTTGAGAAAGGGGTTGTTTGATGTTTAGTTCGGCTATCTGACACTGCGATGCGCTGCGCTGATATCTATTGACAAGCTATGGTGGGCCTAATATATTAAGATTAACGCGTTGCCTACTGTTTTAATAATTAAATTGTTTATGTATGAGTTTAAGAATCGATTAAAGAACCGGCCCTGAGAAAATTCTGTGCTGTCTACTTAAAGTTTAATCAAAACAGATTTAGCTGGGTGAATTAGCATTTTATTTGAGCTTATAGCCGCGTTTGCCGGTAGGGGGTTCTTTAAGCCGGTCGGACTAGGACAACTGACTTTAACTAGGAATCTTGGCAAGACAAATTGCCTAATAATTAGCATAATGCCTCAAGTCAACTCAGTATCAGTTTATTAGGACCATAGTTAATAGGAAATATTTTTATCTTTGTATCTATTATATTATAAGGGAAATTTATTTATTTTTAGTTTTTTTTATATTTTCACATACCTACTCATACGTCGTCTTTTATGTTAAAGTTTAAACAAAAAGTCAAAATAATTATAATTTAATGTATCTACCAATTGCAGGTTATTATTATTCCAAGCCCTGAATGTTGATAATGTGCGAAATAAACCATAATCTTTAATATTTTTATAACGATTATTTTGAATTTACATTAATAATTATAATTAGTCAACATTTTAAATTATACCATAATAAATAAATAATAAATAAATAATCACGGACAATTTCACACAACGTCCTCTGGTCCCAAACTAAGCTTAATGCTTGTGCTATGGGTACCAGATTACGGATATAATACATATACTACTTTTTTTTGTAAATACATACATATAATAGATAGAAAACACCCAGACCAGAATATCTGTGTTCATCACACAAGTAATTGTGCTGAGTGGGAATCGAACCCACGACCTCGTGCACGGAAGTCGGTTACACTACTGACTACGCCACGAGGCCCGTCAAAATGATAAACAATTAACAGAAATTATTGCAGCTATTGTAGTAAACGTGATAAAAGTATAATCGATTTTAGGATTGATAATGATAATTGATATTTGTTCATTATTTCAAACAATATCTAAATTAATAATAAATAATTTTGTTAAGCTTGTGGTATATCGAAGGCTTGATAGTAAGATGAACTAGATACTCATAATGTAGTATTCATTATCATCATATTTATTATTTCATTTCAAATTAAAGGTAAAGATACATAATTATGGTAATTTTTATTTCAAAAGATTTTTTACCAATTTTGTTGATTATGAATTTTAGTAGAGTTTTGCCGTTATGTTTTCCGGATCCAAAGCTTAAAGCTTTGATGGAGAATACTTTATCACACTTTTACTATGTGTTTATCCCATGAACTATTCGATGTAAAAAATAATAATTCTCAGTAACAGCCCGGAGTTTGGAAATGTGCCCGGTTGTCGGCAATATAGGCTCGCCCCCTATTACGTGGAACTTAAACATAGCTGGCGAACCGTGGGTGTTTAACCTCTGCTTACCCCATCAGGGATACAGGCGTGAGACTATGCGAAGTTTTTAGTCATGTTTTATTACACGTACAGTTATCCGTATCTGTACTAGTATAAAGCTCCAACAAAGCTATGTCACATTTAAAGATATTGGAAAAAAATAGTCTGTATTATGATATCAGGCGTACATATAAAATACATTTCTTGTAGTATTTCTGTCTGTTTGTTTGCTAGCAAATGACACAAAAACTACAGCATCGATTTGATGAAACTTTTACGTTTGTAACTCTTAGTTAGACTTAAAACTGATAAATATTTTGTCCTACTACTGTATCGGAAACCTCAGATTTAACCTAAAAACTAGCATTTGTCTGTGGCGAAGCTGCGGGCAAACTAACTTGAGATAAAGATGAAGAGTTTGTTTGTTTTTTTTTTGTTTAAAGGCTCTAATGTCTGGAATTAGCAACTGGATATTTTATGGAGGATGATCAATAAAAAATATTTGCCATCAAATAGTATGAATTCTAATTGCAAAATAAACTTTCTATACGTATTGAAATGATGAATGTAAATGCATCCGGTAGGTGGCGTGTGTTAACGGTCTAGAACACTTCCCTGGATTGGAAGGGACGCAGGTTCGAATCCTGGTCGCAGTAAAGTTCTCTTTTTCCACATTCACAAATAACTTGTTGTTTAAAGTAGCTGAGCATGTCAAGTGCTAAAGTACTGATCGAAATAAAAATTTAGCTTTTGAGAGCTTAGACAACATTAAGCTTATTGCTTCGAAGTAAAAACCAGGACTATACCTACCTTTATACGGCACGAAATTATGATTAACAATATTGTCTATGGTGAAAAGGATAACAGTAACTAATATTTTAAATTAAAAGGTTCATAAATCTGTAAGGCACTGCTTGTTAGGTTTACAATCTTTAACTAACAATGTAGGTACTACCTACACACATCTATTAAATAAAATAACTATATATCATTTATACTAAGCTCTATAATTATAGACTATAATATACTAGTAAATAATATCTAACATTAACTATTAATGAAACATATTTATGGATTCATAGATAAACAAACGTATTAATATATTTAATGGAACATATTAGTATTTATTAGTACCTAGGAGTTATTGAATAGTGATTTAGCGAACACATTATGCGCTGGCAGCATCACTGAAACTGATAAATATTGAATAGGTGTGCATACATACATATTGTCACGCCTTTATCCGATAGGAGTAGGCAGAGACCACTTCTCTCCACTTGCTACGATCCTGACACACATATTTCGCTTCATCTACTTTCATCAGCGCTTTCATACATGCTCGTTGATTTCGAGTACTCTTAACCTGACCTTCTTTAAGAACGTCTCCGATCTGGTCAAAATACGTTCTCCTTCGACCTCTACCAGCTTGCCCATTCACATTCGCCTTGTATATCTATTTCGTTATAGGTGTGCAGAACAATAAACTATTTGATTTATTAATATATTTTAACATGGAATAAAATAACTATTTTGATCTTTTGATCTATATTTTAGCACTGGACATGCTCAGCTACTTTAAAGAACACCAACCACCACACCCCTTCACACTTGCATTTTAAATGTCTTTGCATTGGGTGTAGCCGGCGGTTACTGGCTTACTGCGCTATCTAGAGCACTTCCCCGCATTGGAAGGGACGCAGGTTCGGATCCGCTCGCATTAAAGCTCTCTTTTTCCACTTTTACTATAATTTGTTTTTGGAATAAAACTACTGTATTAGTTTTATACATAGGTACATATTTATTATTTTGTTACAATTTGAATATAGGTAGTACCTACGAAATTCTGTCCCCGATTTGGTTCAAGTGGACACCAGAATTGTGAAGTTATATTTATTTACTTATCAACACGCCATTTCCCTTGCGGGGTAAAAGAGAGAACAGAGTACCAAAAGGCTCTATTCGTGCATTCATCTCTCTCTTCCTCAACATTCGTAATTCTCTTCATACACGCTCGCCGGTTTCAGAGACTTGACTCCACCTTCCTTCAATACATGATCGATTTGGTCTAGGTAGGTGAGTCTCAGTCTCCCCCTGTACCTATCTTTCCACTTTCGCGAATATAACAGCAAAAATAGTTATAACATAGCATCATTCCTGTATTCCCCGAAGGGGTAGGCAGAGGTGTATTACACACCCACGACTCGTCAGCTATGTTTAAGTCCCACGTAATAGGGGGCGAGCCTATTGACGTCTACCGGGCACATTTCCAAACTACGGGCTGCTACTGAGAATTTTTCTATTTTTTTTTCGAAAAATCTCAATAACACTGCCCAGCCCGGTGATCGAACCCGAAACCTCATGATCAGCAGTCGCTTGCACTACCGCTGCACCACAGAGGCAGTTATTTCCAGAGGAACCGTCCATTTCCCGGGATAAAAATTGTCCGTGTGGTGACGGACTAAGAATACAAGTGTCACCATCCATCCATCCATCAGCCTTTCGACGTCCACTGCTGGACATAAGCCTCCCCAAGAGAACGGCACAACATGTGTTTCGCTCATATAGGGGATAGTGCCGTAATCGCCACGCTTGGCAGGCGGGTTGGCGATCGCAGTGGATGTTGTTAATGCTCGAGGGAGTGCTGCTGCCAACTCCTCCGGTATTCCCTCAGTCGGCTCTTACGACTCTCATGGGTGGAGAGGGGTGGGACAATTCTATAGCCGGCCCCACACGACAAAAAGTGTCACCCCCCGATCCTTTTCCGCGGGTGTCGTATAAGGCGACTAAGGGAAGTAAGCAATTATCACCCATTGCATTACTGGTAGAAGGGCTGGGTACTAAGTGAAAGTACTCACTTGCTATCGGGCTAGAACGGGTCGGTAGCACCATCTCCTGTGTGACCGGTGATAATCATGAAGCACGTCAGTGTGTTTTGGCTGTAGCAGAAGATAGCCGTTTATTCTTTCATTTCACGTTTGAGAAATGAAATGGGCGCAGCGGCTTGACAATACTCTCGGTATAGTTGGGTCCATGAGCGACGATTACCACTTACCATCAGGTGGGCCGAGGCTCATCTGTCATCATAAGCAATAAAAATAAATAAAACCGGCCAAGTGCGAGTCGGACTCGCGCACGAAGGGTTCCGTACCATTGACTAGGTAAACAATATTACACTATTTAATTGTAACTCTCTGTAACCAAGGTGATTGGCTGTTACCAAATATTGCAAGTAAAATTTGACTCATTTCGTGGTTTTCAACTTAGACTTAGATGCGCAACGAGTAAAGAAACACGTTTGTGTATGGGAGCCCCCCTTAAATACCTATTTGTTTTATTTTAATTTAATTATTTATTTTTAAAGTGAATATATACTTAACTAAATATTCTGTGAATATTTCAAGCGTTTAACTGTTGCCGTTATCAATATCGAGCAAAAACGAGTAAACAAAATCACATTTGTTGTATGGGGGGCTCCCTTAAATTTTAATTTTATTTTCATTTAATTATTTATTTTTAAAATAAATAGTAACTTAATATTCTGTAAACATTTAAAGCGTCTACCTGTTGCCGTTATCAATAGCGAGCAAAAAAGGGCCGTAAAATTACGTTTGTTGTATGTGAGTCCCCCTTAAATATTTTATTTTTAGTATTTGTTGTTATAGCGGCAACAGAAATACATCATTTGTGAAAATTTCAACTGTCTAGCTATCGTCGTTCTTGAGATACAGCCTGGCGACAGACGGACGGACAGACAGACGTTGTATGGGAGCCCCCCTTAATTTTTTTTTTTTAGTATTTGTTTTTATAGCGGCAACAGAAATACGTCTTTTGTAAAAATTTCAACTGTCTAACTATCGCCGTTCTTGAGATACAGCCTGGCGACAGACGGACGGACAGACAGACAGCGAAGTCTTAGTAATAGGGTCCCGTTTTGACCCTTCGGGTACGGAACCCTAAAAAACGTAACCTATGTAGATAGGTATGTCTGTAGCAGGGACTCCGGAAAATATTAAAATATTTGAATTATCTGTCTAATCTATTAATATCTCAGAGTTTAAGTGGTTTGTGTGAGTTAGCACCAATTATTTACACATTGCATTTATATCAGTTTATCTAGATATAAATAGCGATTAACTCAGATAAATCTAGGCCCGCATTTGTAATACCTAGATTGTAACAAGGCTGAATGAAAGTCGACTTGTTATATATATATATATATATATTATACCCTACATTGTTAATTATATTTGGTTCCGATCCGACTGTAGTAATTAATTTTAATAGTTTATAAGCACATTACTGATAGACAATTAATAGGTAGCTTTAGTAATCCTACTTACTACTGTCCACGATCATCGACGAGGGCAGTAGTTAGTATACTTAGGTGTTAATTATAATGTTAATTAAAGTTAATTATAATATTATATATTGTTAACTATACATTAAACACAAAGTGAAAAATGTGAATTTATAAATAACAGTCACGAGCAGGATTTGAACCTGCATCTCCTGGATACCTTGGTGCTTTGCCAATTCAGCCATCGTGACAATTGCTCCTGACTGCTAATTTCGATAACACATTCATACTTAACGTCTTTAGGTGACGCCTGCGCCATATGTCGGCAGTATTTTCATACATTGTACCGACCAGGTAAACTTAATTTTACAATTAAGATTTTTACCTAATAATGACGCATATCCTATAAATATTTAGATATTTTTATATATATTTTTAGCATTTGACATGCTTAGCACTATACATTAAACACAAAGTGAAAAATGTGAAATCGAAAATAACAGTCACGAGCAGGATTTGAACCTACATCTCCTGGATACCGTCCTTTGCCAATTCAGCCATCGTGACAATTGCTCAATTGATCGAGCAATTGAAATCCATTATCTAAATATGTTAATTATAGTTAATTATTAATTTGGTTAGTTATTATGTCACTAAGGCACAATAATTATCTCTATATAAAATTAGTTATCTCCCCTTAGCCCTTATTGGGTCGTAGAGGTCATAATAGGCAGTCACTCCATGTAAATACTGCTGGATTAGCTAAATCCGAAGAGATCGGAAACTGATTCCAATAAAATGTTTGGGATAAGGCTAGAGAAATGTTGAGATAAATATTATAATTTCATTTAATTGTTTGGATTGCAAAATAATCTCAAAATTGACGACGTACGAGATGAAATCCCAAGTCAAAGTATCTAACTACACCGTTCTTTTTTTTAAAGACAATTCCCTGCACTAAGGAATAATCCTTATTGTGGATCACAAAGAGTTGTCCTGTGTGGGAATCGAACCCACAACACTCGGGCGGGAGGCTGGATCTAAACCACTCTACCATTTGTGCAGTCATTGAAAGCATTGGTGCAACAAATACAACGACATTTATTATCAATCTAGGGCGTTAGAATAGAGCCTAGGGGCTTACCATTAGTCGATAGATCAATCAATAAATATTCGCGACCCTTGATTGACGATAAGTATCACAATAGGGCTTTGTCAGACTTGACCGGCTTACTAGAATAAAATTATCATGTAAATATTATTTGTCGCTAATCTACCGCAAATAGCCAGTTCGTGGTACTTAATCAATTTCTATATCACGAACTTTAAGATTGAAAAGAATAGTTAGTGTTAGAGCCTTCCTTGCCAGGCACGATGGGGAAAATACCACTCTCTCACTGAACATCAGTATGAAACAACGGTCGATACTCCTTTTTTTTTGTCAAGGCGGGATAAAATGTACCTAACCGCACACCCCGTCATTCGGGGCAAAGAACAGGGTAGTGTGGGGCCCTCACCCACTAAAGAAACCCGCCGTATGCCGTCTCTCCGCATGTGTGGGTGGGCCACTGGAACTAAGTATGTTACATTCCTTCAGTGGCAACGGTCGATATTTCTACGGTTGTGTTTCGTATGTTGAGTGAGATAAACTATCTTTTTTTTGGAGTTGGCAACACACGAGTGATGCCTCGGGTGTTGCTAGCGTCTATAGGCTACGAAATAACTTACCATCAGGTGGTATGTACCTATGCTTGTTTGCTACGTGCATAGTATATACAAACTCTACTAGATTACACACGAAATTATCTAAAAAAATCTAAAAACAAAGCATTAAGTGACCGATGGCACGGCACAGCCTCCAGTGATAGTTTTAGCAACGTGGCTCAGATTACTATCACAATTTAGTTAAACCTTAAACTAAAGCGTACTTTGCCCAATCAAGCGGGCTACAATCTATTATTGTTGGCGATAGTATCGTAAGGGCTCTGTCAGACCGCGGCTGTTGCATTCCGTCGCCGCACGCGAGTCATCATAACTCAATCGAACAGGGATCTTGATTGCGTTGTAGCTGCAGAGCCTGTAATGGTGGCAGAAATTGACAACGATAATTTCAAGAGTCAAAATTTTGAGTAAAATAACATAGGATCACGCCTATATTCCCCGAAGAGGCAGGCAGAGGTATATTACACACCCACGACTCGCCAGCTATGTTTAAGTCCCACGTAATAGGGGGCTTGCCTATTGACGTCTACCGGGCACATTTCCAAACTCCGGGCTGTTACTGAGAATTTTTCTTTTTAGGAAAAAGCTAAAATAACAATTTCATTAAATCGATTGGGTTTATTGTTATCGTCATTTTAACACTATCGATCGTGCGGTGATCGAATCGTGGTCCAGCTTGACGTAACTATTACTCTGGGAGACCAGTGTCTAACAGATTGCAAAAAAAATATTGGAGGTAGCTATAAGTTGGACCACTGAAATAATGTCACACAGCTCCAGTGGTCTGCCAATACAGGCGGAGAGACGGCACACAGCGGGTTTCTTTAGTGGAGGCCCCACACTACCCTGTCCGTTGCCCCGAACGACGGCGTGTGCGGTTAGGTACTTACATTTTTCCCGTCTTTTCAAAAAAAAAGGTTAAATGAACGCTAAGGTTTTAGGTAAGATATAATTCCTCCAAGATAAAGAAAAATTATAAGCCAAAACTACGTTACGTTTCTAGCTCATGGTCTATTATATAATATTTCGATAAAATGATAGACAATGTAATATGTAGGTAGTGGTTAATACGAAGAGTTCCAATTACTCAATACACATGAACCCTAAATTTTTTCGAAGTAATAAGTACCTATGTATGGGAAATTGCCTATGTACTCCTCTGTGCTTATGTCACGGTGATAGGTTAAGTAGTTACGATGTCAAGGATTACGTAATTAACAAATTTACCCCCAAAATAAGGGAAGACTACGCTAGTCCAAGGTAGATTGGCAGTCTTCACCAGCCGTCGAGACAATCAAATCTCTTTTTACTAAATTTTACTTTTTAAAATCTAATACAGTCGTAGATTTTAAACCTTATTTGTCAACGGTACCAACAGTAAAATAAACGAGCTGAATGCCTTTCCGGATTGTATCTGCGCGCGCAAATCTCAGAAACTAACTTACCTATAACAAATTTTAATCCTACTTAGTAATTGGCGCATGACTTGAGCTAACCGATCATCCAGTTTTGCTTGGACTGTTTCAAGAAATATAATATTCGGTACAATTTTGATCATATCAAGTTGTGTCCCACAAAACACATAATTTACCTGTGTCACCACCCCATTCTTTTCTAGGGGGTGTCGTATGAGGCAACTAAGGGAATTAAGCAGATATTACCCATTGCATTATTGGTGGTAGGGTTGAGTACCAAGTGGTATTACTCACTTGTTAACGGACCCAAGCGTGTCGGTACCATCGTCTGCCCCACGGTAAAGAACCATTCATTTTCTATTTGTGAAATGAACTGGTGAACAGAGGCTTAGCAGTAGGTAGTCTTAGCAACTGTTGAGTGTGTGTGTCCACGAGCGGCGGTTCCCACTTACCATCAGCTGGACCGTGGCTCGTGTGCCACCGTACGTAATATAAAAATATATTTCTGTTTATATTATGATGATGATTAGTGGTTTCCAGCAGACGCATTACCAGGCCATCACTTGTATGTTGCCAGCCCTGGAAAAAGTAATGGACTTGGACAATATATAGAGGATAAGGTTGCGTTAGAGAAGATAGGAAATAAAACTCTTAAGAAATACCACTTTATAAGGAAAAGAACGGTGCTCTATACATATTGACATTAATCATAATGACTACTTGATTAATGCACTACAATGCAATTATTAATACTATAACTGCAAAAAACTTCCTATCGGTGTAAAAAAAAATTATGTACCTATGTTATTCGGATCATAATTTATGTGTATACCAAATTTCATACAAATCCGTGTAGTCATAGCTATCCTACGAAAACTATTCGTTTTTATTTAACGGAATTAAAAGTCCTATAGTATCCAGTGTCTCGTTCACCAACGAATTTATATTCAATACGATTAGGCATTTAGGCGGGATTGATAGACAAACACAAAATTCAGATTTAATATATTTCTATTAAGTTATCTAGATTAAATATACAATACATCGCGTTTAAAACTATGTGATAGATTCTGATGTCCATCTCTGGCAACTCCGTGACATTGAATCAAATGCAAATGATTTCTCGGATGTTAACGACATGCCCAGACTTGAGCTTGCAAGGGCCATTAAAAGCGATGAGTTGTAATTATAAATATTAATGATTGCTCATCTTCATGTGAAATCGGTTAATCATTTACTAGAAAGCATTTCTAAGATTATTTTACAATAGACCCCTGTATTGTTATGTGTCGCAAAAGTATAAGCAAACCTGCTTAGAGGCAGATTAAAATATAATAGCATCATTATATTGCACGCCTCATAAGCAAAGCGTTGTGGTGTGTACTATTCTCGTTTCACGCAGAAAAACTGATTTTTCTAACTTAAAATGTCTCTATTTATCATATATTGCACTTGTAAAATAATATCTACACACACATATAAAGAACAAACGCTATTTTTAACACTCATGATATTTTTGATGCCATTTTTGTTATTTAAACTAGTTAAAAAACTGTTTGAAAAAGTTCTGCCTTGAACGTCCGTTTGTTGTAGGTAAACATACATTATACTACTACCAACACGATAACGACCAAAATACTTTACTAATCGAGTCTTTTTTTTTTCGTTTAAGAATTATTATGGTTACGAATAGAGTCCTATCACTTTTCACGGACTGATTCGATGTGGTTTAATTGTTATTAAATAAACAAAAAATAGAGAATATTTACGCTCGACGCGACACTAAAACCAGTGCTATCCTTATTTCGTGAGAACTATTTCTATAGACCAATGTAGAAGTACTTCTTAAAATTAGCGCTAGATGGCGTATAAGACATGAGAAGGTACTTTTTGAAATTAGCGCTATCTATGTGATTTATTGAAAACTACTTAGTAAGACCAACACATTATTAGTTACTTATCAAATAATCAATTTTATTGTGAATAATTAAGATTATGAGGCGTGCAATTTTGGATTTTCCAAAGTATTTTAATCTGTGTCTGTGGTGTAGAAGTAGTGTGAGCGACTGCTGCTTAGAAGAACTGAGTGAAGAAGCAGATAGATCTAGATGGCGATTATATACTCGTAATATTTATAAGTAGTTATAGGTAATTAACTATATTGTTTTTTCGCTCTTCCCCCCCCCCCCCCTTATTAACAAGCTTTTATTAGATTCACATACATCTATCTATGTAACGGAATCTTTGTTAAAAATGGTGGTTAGAAGACATAAATACGTAGATAGATAAACAATAGCCATTTTTACGATCAATTTCTTTGTCCACCGTAACAAATCATAGCGTCCCTGATCGATCTTTTAGTTTTAATATTAATGGAACTACCTTCCAACTGAAATAAAAGCTCAATCCAACTCAATAACTCAGAACATGGTACGTATTAAAACAACAAATACTAATCAGTATTAAGGATCTTCAGTAGAGTGCTTGATGACGTTGACCCCAATGTTCAATAATGTGTTTATTTTAAGCGTCGGCTCAATGGATTTGACCTCAATTAACACTTGGACAGTCATTATTCCGTCCTAGCTTCAGCTTTACTAAGAAAAGTTTTGAAGGAATCGTAGCATCATGTTGTAGAAAACTTACTGTCCAAGTCTGTTTTTTAACGGGTTCTGAATATGATATTCACTGTCCTATACATATTTATCTAAGAAACATTTGTATGTGCAATAAAGCCCTAATTAAACTTATTTATAAGTATAATACTTTCTGATATTTACGCGAATGTTACACACTTTAAAATAAAACTACGTTTACGGAATCCATCTCGTTTACTTGATTTTCTACTATCCCGACGTTTCGAATACTTTACAGCATTCATGATCACGGGTGGACTTAGATGGTAGACGTCCAAGGCTGATATGTTGTTTCAACGGTTTCATCTACCCAGAGTTATATGAGTTTACAAAATTTTTCTTTTTATTGGTTAGAATAAATACACAACTGTTTCCCAGAGCGGTATGCAGAGATAACGCATTGCTAGTTATCCTGAAGCGGCCTTCCGCGTTTCGGCTCCGTGGTAACCAGACGTGACAGGTGTGGACAAACCACGTCGTCGAGAATTAAAATCCTAGAGATTTTCTTTAGTAATAGATTGCAGAAGAATAATCTGTGAGAAGCAAGATTCTGTAATTTGCTAACAAATCATCTCTGTCAATGTTTAGTGGATTGAAAAGGGATTGGAGGTAGGAGGGAAGGTTTGGGCTGCCAGGACTCGAAAAATATTTATTATTTTTATATATGTTACCTTTATTATTTTTATACAGATATTTATTTATAATATGTAAATATATGCGACAGATGGCACACACAGGTGTCACCCAATACGTTAAAAAATAATGTGTCATGGAAACTGATAGCCCCGAGTGAATGTCACAATAGCTCTGTCGGCAGAGCGTTTAAACGGTATTCACAAGATGCGGCTTCGGCCGGTGCTTGTGGCTATCATTATCTATTTCAAATATCCGCACTATGTGTTCTCCAAATATATTATTATATTCATACTTGTTAATAGTAGCCTCACATCACGCAATCATATTTTACTTCCATCCATCCATCAGCCTTTCATCGTCCACTGCTGGACATAAGCCTCCCCAAAATGGGGTTTTACCATAATCACCACGCATGGCAGGCGGGCGCAGAGAATGTTTTTAGTACATAGGGAAACGCTGCTGCCCGGTCCCCCGGTAATCCCTTAGTTGGCTTTTACGACTCCCATAGGAAGAGACGTGGTGGATATATTCCTGGTGCCGGCCCCTGTGGGGCAGGCTTCATTAAACTTGATTTCAAGTAATTGTAGACGACCTTATCGTCACACCTTTTATATGAAGAGGGACCCAACAATGGGAAAATAAAAATTCTTCCTCGTAAAGCGCTCGAGAAAAGCGACATCTATGTTCAAAGATTGCAATTAAAGATGATATAGTGCTTTGAACGTTATAAAACAAGCAACATAGTTGTTATTGAGTGCATGCTCAGGCACTCAGGTCCAATAGAGCTGTCTGTTCAGCGCCACTCGAGATAAAGTATTATCTCGTATCCAGTTACATGGCAGCCAGGCTCAGGGACGGCACTTTACTTAATTCTTAATTCTACGTAATGTTTGCAATTAATAATAATAATAAATATTCACGGATATTTTCACACAACGTGCTTTTGTCTCAAACTAAGCTTAACGCTTGTGCTATGGGTACCAGATTACGGATATAATACATATATTACTTTGTAAATACATACATATAATAGATAGAAAACACCCAGACGCAGCATATATATCTGTGTTCATCACACAAATAATTGTCCTGAGTGGGAATCGAACCCACGACCTCATGCACGGAAGTCGGTTACACTACAGACTACGCCACGAGGCCCGTCACGTATTACGTAATTATTTCATTTTAGGATTATTTTTGAAATAAACTACTTAATTACTTATCATTACGCCATTTCCCTTTCGGGGTAGGCAGAGAGGATCGTGTGCTAAAAGTCTCTATTCTTGCATACAGCTCTCGCTTTCTCAAAATACATAATTTTCTTCCGTATTCCGTATTACTTCTTATCTTCTTCACCAATCGCTATATTATTTAACAAGACAGCAATAAATAGCATTTTTAGTATCTAGATTTATATTTTTGACAGCCCTATCACTTAAGCATGTTAACTAACATCAAAATCTAATAACGGATGATGCTAATGTCTTTATTTGAAGTGAAATATTCGATGAGGTCCGCAGTTGCGCTGAAGGTTAAAAGATGCAGCTTCAAGAATATTGCTCTTAATTATTTCAATTACAGACTGCATAATTTTATTAGGCTTAATGGTCAGCGTGCATTGCTTAGCTAAGTACATACTCCTTCATTTTATGTCTTATAAATTATTTAATAGAGGTCAACGCTTAACTTGTTGATTTTTACAATTGATCATTCTCCCGGCAACCCATCCTGAAGCGGGAAAAAGACAAGACATAAGATTGTTGTCCAGCAAGATAAGAGGCTATTCGTAGATTTCTCACAATCTTAGTGTGAAGATTGCCCCACGAAATTATACTATATTCCATCCATCCATCCATCAGCCTTTCGACGTCCGCTGCTGGACATAGGCCTCCCCAAGAGAAGGCCACAACGAGCGGTCCTGTGCGCTCATATGGGGGACAGTGCCGTAATCGCTACCAAGCGTAGCAGGCGGGTTGGCGATCGCAGTGGATGTTGTTAATACTCGAGGGAGTGCTGCTGCCCACTCCCCCGATATTCCCTCAGTCGGCTCTTACGACTCCCATGGGTGGATAGAGTTGGGACAATTCTAAAGCCGGCCTGAACCTAAATAATATATTGTTTTTTATCTATATTTTTTAGCATTTGCCAAGCTCCACCACTTTTTAAAGTACAAATTATTTGTGAATAAGGAAAAAGAGATTTTTTGTACTAGCGGGACTCGAACCCGCGTCTTTTTCAATCCGGGGAAGTGCTTGGTCGTTAAGAGAAATGTGATAAGGAGATGGGGATGATCGAAAGATCTGTACTATAGCTCAGAGCACTTCCCAGGATTGGAAAAGACGCGGGTTCGATTCCCACTAGTACAAAAAATCTCGTTTTTTTTTTCAACCATTTTTCTGTCCCTAATATGCACAAGTCTTCTGTAATGGTGAGAAGGATTAAGCCATAGTCCACCACGCTGGCACGTTTGGCAGACTTAACAAGCCGTCGATAAAATATCTTAGACATGTAAGGTTTCATCACGATTCACTGAGCAGTGATAAATTGTAAGCAAATACGCACTGCCTCTGTGGTGCAGCGGTAATGTAAGCGACTGTTGATCATGAGGTCTCGGGTTCGATCCCCGAATCGGGCAGTGTTACTGAGACTTCAAGAAAAAAAAAATTCTCAGTAGCAGCCCGGAGTTTGGAAATGTGCCCGGTAGACGTCAATAGGCTCGCCCCCTATTACGTGCGTCTTAAACATGGGTGTGTAATACACCTCTGCCTACCCCTTTGGGGAATACAGGCGTGATGTTTTAATATGCACCAATTTCGAAAAATCTCAAAAAGTCAGTGGTGTGCGCCGTACGAAGACTGGACCTTGGACCGGGGATTGAACCTGATACCCATGTTGCTAGGCTGTCACTGCTTTATACCATAGCATAAATTAATACGTATGTCACTAACACTTTGTTCTAGGTCAAATTGACAAATTATAATACCTATATTTTGTATTTGTTTATTGTGTTTAAAACTGAACACAAAGTGCGAAAATGTGAAATCATGATAGCCACTAGCAGGAATTGAACCTACGCCTCCTGGATAACCGTTACAGACGATTTTCCAACTAAGCTATCGTGACATTTGATCGGGACTATTAATTTTGATAACACATTTCTACCAAACAAAACTATCTAAGCAGGTGATTCATATAAAATTCTTAGTAGGTACATCGTTCTAATTAATTTTCACAGTAATCATTACGTAGGTAAATAGTCTTTTGTTGAGATCAAAATGTTTCCATTGTTTTATTAAGTAAAGTCCTGAGTCACAAGCGATGTCAAGTTTTACAAGAAAACAATTCAATTACTCACCAGTCAGCTCTCGTATATGTCTTTGTGATTACGTCTTCGACCTTGAACATATTCTACCTGTTCTGTTTCATTGTTGAACACGGTCTTTTCTCCGAGATAGAAAAACAAATCTTTGTCCCAACGGATCAATGTAGCTTGATAAATTTCACAAATCATAGAGAAAATCTGTCAGACATTTTCATGACTTACGCAAATACTGTTGAACAGATTTGTATGAAAATTGGCACACATAGAGTTTCTTTGACGGGCCTCGTGGCGTAGTCGGCAGACTTCCGTGCACGAGGTCGTGGGTTCGATTCTCACTTAGAATAATTATTTGTGTGATGAACACAGATATATGTACTACTGTGTCTGGGTGTTTTCTATCTATTATATGTATGTAAGTATTTACAAAACAAGAAGTAATATATGTATTACCTACATATATCCGTAATCTGGTACCCATAGCACTAGCGTTAAGCTTAGTTTGGGACCAGAGGACGTTGTGTGAAAATGTCCGTAAAATATATATATCTGGTTTAACACACAGAATACTTTTATGCAGGAAGATAATTGGTTCCTCTGGGATTATTGAACTATTTGAAAGTTGGTATACTGTTGGTGTACTGTGTGTGTTGGTATGGCCGCTCACAGAAGCTAGTGATAATGAATGAAAATGAAGGTTGGGTTATTTATTCTATTAGCAAATAAGTAATTGAGTAAAAATGGGCAAACACTAAGAAAGTAGTAAATCTAAGTACCTTCACCCAGCAAATTACTATTAAGCAGCGGTTCTCAATTTTTTTTACGACGGAATAACTATTTGGCAGTGGTTCTCAAACTTTTTACGACGGAATCCTTTAGGAAAACTATACCTTTGACGGAATACTAGCATATTAGTAAGGTAACATTGAAACATAGAATCACGCAAGCACAATTTCAAACTCCGGGCTGCTACTAAGAACTTTTTTTTTACGGTAACGCTTAATAACGCTTTCCAACCAGGGGATCGAACCGGAGACCTCATGATCGGCAGTCACTCATACTACCGCTACACCACAGAAGCAGTTAGTAAGGTGTGCATGTATGTATTATCTTTACATTAGGATTTCTTAATTAAAAGGCGTATAGCTCAGTTAGTTTTTATCAATTACTAACGCAGGTGAAAGATGAGTCTTGAGGTCGAACAAGCCTTGATATTTTGCATCAGATAAAACTGTGGAATATCCAGTTTTATCCAAGCATCGGTATTTATCTGAAGCTATTAAATTACGGTATATCTATTACTCCATAATATCTGGAACCAGTTACGATCAAGGGCACAATTAAATCGGCCCACACACCATTGCTTTTAAGGCTCTGAGTTAATGCAACCAATCTGTTTAGCGATTAGCTACGGCTATAAGACATACCTATATATCTATACACATAATCAATACTTTTGAAATGAAATCACAACTTTATTGTTTTTTTTTTCATCACGCATTATTGTCGGTCAACCTATATATAATGTGGACTGCCAGACTCCTCTAACCGTCAAGTATTATCTCTAAAGCGTCAATATTTCCTGACAATCAATATCTGCAGCACCTTGCATTTTGATTCTGCGTTCTTACCTCTAAAACTAGCAGCCTATATTACCTTACCTCAAGTTATTGTCAGGAAAATAAGATTTTTTACCCGACTACAGCGAAGCGAAGAGTTGGGTTATGATTTTATTCAGTATTTATTTATGTTCATCTATTACTTGGTATCATTAGAAGAATCTTGATTATCCGCTCTGTGGCGTCACAATATATTCAGTATAGAGCCCTCTGGACATAGTTGAGTTTTTTTTTTAAGGGTGCCTAAGACTTTGCAAATAGTAGGTACCTATCATGTGTTATATTCTTGATCGAGCGGGTAATTTCTTCTTGAATTCCTATTTACAACATTTTTTTTTCAATCCTCACTGTCCACTTTCGGGCAAAGCTCTTCTCAGAGTGAGAGGTATTCAAGCGGTAATCCACGACGCTGATCTAGTGTGGGTTAGCTGGTCTCAAAAGCCGTCGAGAATATCTCTCGGACATGACTTCCTCATGATTTATCTTCATTCACACAGTGATAATTTGTAAAAAAAACGAGCCGTCACGGGGCGTCTTGCAGATGTGTAAACATCGATTTTCTTTCTTTCTTCAAATATTGTTCGCGTCTTATATAATTCTTGGTAAGCATCCTCTCGTTATCCATAGACGAATTAAAACTGTTATTGGTTTATTGACATTATACTTTCTAGTTAGATGCTTTTGTCAACAGATGGCATTAAAAACAATTAAATAATAGCCGGTTTTACCCTCCGCATTAGATCTTTACACGTCAATAAATACACACTCAATTTCGAAAATTCAGAGGAATGTGTTGTGCTTGTGACCTCGGATTGGGGATCGAATTCGATACCATTCGATACGGTCTTTGGTTATACCACTAGATTATTTCGAAAAGAATGCAAGAAGTCAATGTATGTATAATTTAACAATATTCTGTCTATATTAGGTACCGCAGTGAGTGATCACGGGTAGTTATTTCCATAATTACGGCGTTTGTGAGCAAATGGAGCTATGAAGTGTTTTAATGTGTTTAAAACTGGTTGTTTTATTTCAACAATGCGAAGGCCTAGGACGCATATTTGCGATTTTTAAAGGCGAATGATATAAAGAAACAATTGATTAATACAATGTACGAGTATATTCAGAGACAGAATAAATTTGTTCATACTATATGTGGGAGTAAATTGCTGGCTAAATATCTTAAATTACTCGCTTGGTTAAGAAAAAGAAATATTTCTGTGGTTACTTTTATAACTAATTGCTTATATACAGTTTACTTACTTATCATTACGCCATCTCCCTTCTGGGGTAGGCAGAAAGAACAGAATGCCAAGAGGCTCTATTCTTGCATGCTCGTACATCTCTCACTTCCTCAACATTTATAATTCCCTTCATACAAGCTCGCCGGTTTCGGAGACTTCTGACTCCACCTTCTTTCAATACATGACCAATTTGGTCTAGATAGGTGAGTCTCGGTCTCCCCCTGTACCTACATCCTTCCACTTTCGCATTGTATATATTCTTAACCAGTCGCTCGTCCGGTATTCTTTCCACATGTCCGAACCATCGGAGCATTCCCTTTAGCATCTTTACACCAATACTCTCTGTTATACCTTATTTCGCTCTTTCATGTCGTCGTTACGAATGCGGTCAGTCAGCCTCACTCCACAGATTCTCCGCAGAGGTCGTATTTCGACAGCATTGATTTAACTCTTATGCTCCTTTTTGCTTACCCAACTCTCACTTCCATATAATAATGTTGGGACAATCACTGCGTTGTGTATTGCGACACGTGCCTTCTGGCTGAGGTGATGACTGCCGATAAGTTGTCCCAATGCTCTATTCATTTTATTTTCCGCATTTACTCTTCTTTCTATATCAGTGATGTATTCCTTCCATCCCGACTCAAGATCTAAGATATACAAATTCAACA
This sequence comes from Leucoma salicis, assembly GCA_948253155.1. NCBI lineage: Eukaryota > Metazoa > Arthropoda > Insecta > Lepidoptera > Erebidae > Leucoma > Leucoma salicis. Next base: position 20,212,233 of record OX411818.1, read on the forward strand.
ATTTTTTCTGGCACACTATTTAATTGTCTAATAATAATAATAATAATCATTTATTTTTCTCACCACAAGGAGACTGGTGCCTAAACTAGGCTCTATAATAATATATATATATAATATTATAGGTCTGTATTTCAGGACACCCATTGCTACTCTAACATCTGCTGTGTTTTTCGCTTCTCCCTTTCAAAAACCATTATTTTGGTTTTGCTCACATTCACACGTAGGCCCTTTTTCTTACAGTGAATAAAATGTTATAAATAATTACTATAAATGATGTATGATGCCTTTGATCACTATTTATATTGTCATCAATGGCGACTACAACCAACTATCGTCAGTAGATTTCCTATTAATGTATAAAAATTAAATTAATTGAATATGTAAATATCGTTAGTTCAATATCTCGACAACTGCAAGCAGTGACTCATAAACATGACATTACCAGCTATATTTATGCAGTATCACGCGGAAATGCGCCTCAGGCTTGCGCGGGCGCAGTGTCACACATAATAGATACGTAGTACCATACTTGCTTGGACTTGTAAAGGACCGTGTGTTTCCAATTCTCGATACGAGTATTCTACCTCTTATAAGTTGTAGCAGAGAAATGTCTGTACACTAACGTAATTTGAGATGTGTCAATATTAGATTAATAGGCTTCTTGAAATCTTTATTTTAAACTTCTGAATTAATTTTGAGGAATCTTTTTGATATGAAATCATCTAATGCGGAGGGAGGATAAAACCGGCTGTTTGCGTGGCTAACTAGTAAGTATAATAATACTTTCTGATATTTACGCGAATGTACACATTTTGAAATAAAACTACGTTTACGGAATCTATCGCGTTTACTTGACCCGCCATTACATTAGGTTTGACAAACCTCAAATCCTCGCAAAAGAACATCGATATCGACCTAGAATGATACGGCAGGCTATTGAAATTAAGAAACATCCCAATTATAATAGAGAAGACGGCTGGGTCTTACCATCAAGCTCCTGTGATAGGCTTCATCAAACAGAATACAAGAAGGCACACCACAAGATTGCAAGACACAGTTAGCGCTTATTGTGTAGATAAAACCCACAGTAGTGATTAGTTTTTGCCTTTTTAATAAATTTAAACTTAATTAGCTCTCAGTAATTCCGTACAAAATTTGATAATCCATAACAGTTGTTGCCTACTGAGTGATCTTACTCAGTAAGGCCGAGCTCCGATCCGGTGGTAGTTTTTAGTCTTAGCTTTTGGCAAAATCAATATATTTAATAATATAAACTAATAACCAAGATTGCAGTTTATAGAGGAGTATTATACTCATTTTAATATACTAACTTAAAGTTTCATACATTGTAAGCATAAAAAATTTGAAGTAGATATGTTCACTGTGTTTCTAAACGAATATTAGGTGGGTTAAAATAAATAAACCAAAAATTTTGTAAAATCATATAATGTGGGTAGATGAAACCGTTGAAATAACATATCAGCCTTGGACGTCTATCATCTAAGTCCACCCGTGATCATGAATGCTGTGAAGTATTCCAAACGTCGGGATAGTATAAAATCTAGGAAGTGTAATGTCAATCAATAAACGAATAACAGTTTTAATTCGTCTATAGATAACGAAAGGGCGTTTACCAAGAATTATTTAAGACTCGAATATTATTTGAAGAAAGAAAGAAAATAGATTTTTTTACATCTGCGAGACGTCCCTTGACGGCTCATTTTTGTTTTGTTTTATATAAGTAACCAGTACAAAAACGATATGAGTGAGTTTTGTTATTATTCGTATAATAATGGACACGTTTCGCAGTTGACGCATTAAATACAAACTCATATGGGCTGTCAACTATTGTGATTCACCAGTTGCTTATTCAAGACATATTTATTGCACCTAACCTTGCTTGTTGAATGCTAATACTACTGTTCTAAGAGTTATGAGCTGTTTGGAACTTACACGTGGTACGTTTCAAGGTACCCAATAGCGGTATATAAAGAAAAACTGTATAAATACCTACTTAGTGTTAATATATTAATAAAATTTATTCAGTTATTATACTTGTGGAACTCCTAAATGCTTTAATCTTAGCTTCTCATGTATTGTATGATTATCCATCCATCCATCAGCCTATCGACGTCCACTGCTGGGTAAAGGCCTCTCCAAGAGAGCGCCACAACAAGCGGTGCTGCCGCCTGCATCCAAAGGCTCCAGCTATATTAAAACCTAATATATATTTAATAAAGCTCGGTAATTTTTGCGTGATGTACGAACAAACAAACAGATAAATATTCGGAAAAAAAAGTTGTTTTGTATTCAGATAGGTATGTCTAAAATGCTAGTAGCCTAATACAGTTACCTATTTCTTCTCAAATATACTTACAGATATCTCTTTTACAACCATAATCACATATCATAAATTAGTAATTTGTCATAATGCAACAATATCGGTAAGCCATTTAGCATGAACGTAACTCATCTTTACTTAAATATCATTGCGTTAACCCGCGTTTTTCCGAATTCTCACACCCCAATGAAGAAAAACATCCTGAGTAAACCCGGATGCCTAGGGTTTCTCAACGGTTTATGAAACCCGTATACTAGACCAGCGTGGTAGAACATGTCTGAAATCCAAGGGCAAAAACAGTAGAGGCATGTGAAGTCCACTCTAAATCAATACCTTAAAATCTGCGTTAACTACGAATATGTAAAATCGATAAGAGTATACATAATTTACGATTGCTAATAAACACTAAACGTCCTTTCAAAGCCGACTGGAACGACAACAACTATTCAGTTATAACAGTACATAGAGAACTGTTGTTATTAGTATTATAACTATCAGCGGGTCCAAATATGGCGGTTGACCAAAAGCGGTTCTAAACTAATCGACCGGTTACGGATACTATTGTAAAATGCAATATACGGGTGTAGGGGAACACCGTTTAAAGACTGTATTAAGACAGTCTATATTTTAATTATTATAAAGACCCATTTAAAATTCTTATAGTAAAGAAAATAGTATTTTTTTATAAGCTAGACTCTGTACAAAATTATTGGGGGTCTATCACAACATCATTATAAACTTCAAGAACATACTCGCTTTTACGTGGAACACATACCTAATTTAAGATAATTTCTGTGCATTGGACGTAATTCATAACGGAAAATACACCAGCACTATCAAATATATGCATCTATATACCAATCACACGTCCGTTAAGATCCTAATAAAATTAAATTCAAGGACATCGTGCTAATTAGTTGGCCGATAAAATTTGTTAAATGTGTAGCAGATTCATTTTTTTATCAGCTGATACTAAATTGTTGTCATGTGGGCACTGAAACTCATCTTCTTTTTAAAATATAAATTATTTGTGAATAAGGAAAAATACATTTTTAGTAGGAGCGGGAATCGAACCCGCGTCTTTTCCAATCCGGGCAAGTGTTCTAACCCACTGATTTATCCTACCGATCTGTCGATCATCCCAATCTCCTCATCACATTTGTCTTACGACCAATGCCATCTATCGGAAAGCATTTACGTGCATTAATCTAATATAGTAAGTTTAATTTTGCAACTCATCTTCTTAGCAATGAATACCCAAAAAATATTGAGTAATTCCTGTATATATACAAACTAAAATAACATAAAGGTCTGCTATTATCTGCTGTTAATAAAGGACTGGTTCCCTAGAGATCTACCTCTAGGGAACCAGTCCTTATCCCAGCATCAGTGAGCCACCTCGATCGGGTAAGTACCACCCTCTCACAAAAAATCAGCTTGAAACAACGGTAGGTCACGTTATGTTTCGTACGGTGAGTGAGAACGCCGCAGGTCTAAACCCTCTCCTTATTCTCTCCTTATTATCCTACGTATCATCTCCATAACAACCTTCCTATCCACCTCCCATCCCTTTCCTTGGAGATAGCGAAGCGCGAGTGATGCCTCCAGTATTGCTAGCGTCTATAAGCTACGGTAACCGCTTACCATCAGGTGGGCCGTATGCTTGTTGCATCGCAAGTAGTATAAAAAAATATCTTGTACTCAACTATGGTTACCCTACAAGCTATTCCGATGCACCAGCGACATTATCCGTAGATATTTATTGTCACCTAAATGGATTGTAAAAGTAAGGTATCATTGAGCTATCGTTACTTAAGGTCCTTAATAAATATATGGGCCTAGCCAAGTTGCATTCTGTGATTGCTAACGCTATAGAAGACTATTAAAATGTATGGAAATTTGATATCTTTAACGATATCTATAACGCTAAGTCACGTGACTTGGCTAGACGCACGTAGGCCTAGCCAAGTTGCATTCTATAATCGCTAACACTAAAGAAATTTATAAAAATGTACGGAAATTTGACATCTCTAACGTTAAGTTAGTAGATATAGTCACGCCTGGGGGGTTAGACGGAATCTCAATATCTCACAATCGACATCGTATCGACTCGCTTGTGATTGGTAGAGAAACCGACGCGTGATGCCGCAATAATCCCTTGGCCAATCACGGTGATCTCTTAAGACACAGTGATCACGATACGATCGACATATGAGATATGAGATTCCGTCTAACCCCCATAGTCACGCTTGAGGGCCTAGCCAAGTTGCATTCTATAACGCTATGGAAAACTGTTAACATGTATGGAGATTTGACATCTCTAACGTTAAGTCACGTGAGTTAGCGTTATATCTATAGTTAAAGATAGCAGTGGGTCTAGCCAAGTTGAATTCTATGATCGCTAACGCTAATAGAAAACTATTAAAATGTATGGAAATTTGACATCTCTAACGTTAAGTCACGTGACTTAGCGTTATAGATATTGTTAAAGACTTAGATAAATATAGGTCCTTTATCTATGGTTAATGATGTCACATACCCATAAATTTAAATCGTTTTCTATTAGCGTTAGCGATCATAGAATGCAACTTGGCTAGACCCACTAATTCCCACATATTTTAACAGTTTTCTATTGCGTTAGCGATCATAGCACGCAACTTGGCTAGACCCACTAATTCCCATACTATTAATAGTTTTCTATTGCGTTAGCGATCATAGAACGCAACTTGGCCAGGCCCACTGATTCGACAAATGCTTTCAAATAGACCTGTTTGCGTTTATTATTTTTAACAATTCAACATCTTCCTAGCTTTATTCTAATGTTTTTGTTGGATTCGGCATCCGATCTGTTCAGCTTTAGCTGATCTAGCAACACGGAGCAATTTCCTTGACCCAACTAAGGTGACATCTGGCGACCTTAGAACGATACCAGTCAGATTTTTTATTCAGGAGTGACAATCTGTGACAACTGCCAGAATGTTATTTGACGGCCCGGTGCTTCGGGCACGGAGGAGGCCTGATGTCCACAAATAAGTGGCGCTTTTTGGTCACCCATCTGACTACCAGGCGAGTGAAAGTTGCTTAACCTTGTCGATCGATCGAACTGCAAGCTGCACAGCTAGGTTGCGATCTGCTTCTTAAGATTAAGAAGCAGATCGCAACCTAGAATAATTATGATATTATTGTTCCTTTCATAATTTAAGATCTTTTATTTTAAACTAGTTAGTCTCCCCACACCCTCTGACACAAAAATAGGAATCCCATAGGTATCTTACATTTTTTAGATAAATGTAATAGTATGGGCAGTTGCTATTATTATAGTCTATCTCAAGTACTAACACCAGCAGTTTCTCAAAGGTCAGATAATTGAAACTGTTACTTACTAGATTACTTTTTATCCTGGGAAAAGGGCGTTTCGTGTCGTATATCTACCAATTATTGCATAGAAATAATGAACATGTCGTAGAGTAATGTACTTATTTTCAGAAGAAAAGTATTATAATAAAGTAGCTGGCTTTGCTCGGCCTTGAATTAAAAAAGAAAAAGAGTTATATAATTCTGCCGCTAGAGGCGCTGCTCTCTCTATATGTTGGAGATATTATCTGTAAAGTTGTATTTTAAAAGATTCTTACTACAAAGACATCTTACTTGATTATTTTCTATATCTAGAGCCCAATTTCAATCATATCTAATCATTATTGAAAATTTGAGGAAATAAGACGAAAATTAAGATTTTATATGAAAATACCAAAAATTAAATATGATTCATGAGGTAACAATGCCATGAACAAATGCCTAACTATTATCAGTAATTATCACTTAACTTTAAATTCGTGACTGTGAATAGTCATAAATTAATGGGCATTAAAAAATCATGACTCCGTTTCGTAAGCTGATCAGATCAGATACACAAAATTACTCTCACAATTTAAACATTTTATGGAAAGCTAATCTATACAAATAAATAAGATTAAAGTGTCGTTTTTTATAAATAATAGCTTTTCACTAAATGCATATGAAAGTATATACGTAATATTCAATGTTTAAAGTTTTTGTCTGTCGGTCTGTCCATCTGTCAGTTTGTACCGGCTAATCTCCGAAACGGCCGCACTGATTTGGACAAAACTACGCTATATAAGGAGTAACTTAGACGACTACTTTTATTTTGGAAAAATATTTAGGGTTCCGCACAAAAAAGAAAATAAATTAATTCCACGCAGACGAAGTCGCTGGTATCAGTTAGTAAATATGAAAAAGATTATTTATGTTTGTTGCCTTTTCACGCTCAAATAGTTTAACAGATTTCGATAAAACTTATCAAAAGGATAGATTGCAATCTGAGCAAAGGTATTTTCACTGTTTTAAAATTTTAACCACCATCAAAGAAAGATGTATAGTTTAGATATTAGGTAATCAATTCTTCACCTATATCTATAATTACTTGTATTTACAAGTAGTATATTTATATTTATATATACGTACATATTAAAGCTTGTCTCATGATGTTGTTTGTCATGATAAATAATACTTGCTTTAGCATTTTTACCAAATCGTCCCCCTCAATGGTGTAAAATTGTGGACAAGAACTTAAAAAGTTAAAAATTCAACGCAGGCATATCCTCAAATCCCAAGTAACATAGATCTGTGATAATTAGGATAACGATACGATAATTAGAAGATCTTATTTAACTAGTCACTGTAAATGCTTTTCTGTCGACAATAATCAAGTTATTGGGTTACCGCAGCCGATTGCGACAAACCTTTAACGGGTTCTATTCCCGTTTTGGTTGTAGCCATAGAAATCGTAAAGGTAGACTTGACATACTATAGCACTATTTTTGTGTTTAATTGATTGTGGCCTTTGGGACACAAATCAAAGTTTAAATGGATGGCTGGATCATAGCTACTAATAGTAAGTTGTACCTAACTAAAATTAATTATAGAGAAAAGAAGATTATTACGCAGGGAAATCCATCCCAAACCATTTATCCATTAAGCACGTCAATTGCTTATTACATTACTAATGGGCAAACCATATTGCACTAAGAAGCTATAATAGTTGTGAAAGATTCTCGAGTGGCAATCGTGTATTGGTCAGTGCAGTGTAGGAAGGGTGAGAGCCGTTGGATGCAGTAGGCTCAGCACCACTCGTTGCTCTCTATGGAGAGGCCTAATTACAATAGTGGATGATAATAGGTTGACGGATGTATAGATAGATAATTATTTTAATTGGGTGGTTAATATAGGTTATTTTAAAATTTGAGTGGAGTCGATTATACATATTTATAGAACATATTTGATATGTTTCCATTGGCACTTACCAAAAGCTTGACAAATCATCAAAGTATTATCGATCTTCTAGTAGTTTCGATTTCTATAGCAGTAACCGAATGCCGCTTTAGATAAAACTTATACAGCGGAATGTCGGAGATAACCATAAAGTAAGTTTAATAATTAGTTGTTATATGATTTATGTCCTAGAACGTTAATTATATAAGATTAATTAAAATTATTATCTTATTCTATTAAGTAAGATGTTAATATCTCCGTGGCATTGCTGGCTTCCACCTTTAGCTTAATTAGCATGAATAAAACGCCGCACAATCATTTTTAGAGGTTGAATCATGGTATGCTACTTTAATAACAAGTAATAAACTGCCTGGATATGGATACCAGATCTTTTTAAGCAAAAAATAATATTTGACACACTACATACTAAATCATACATACAAAAGGATGATCAATAGTCGACAGAAATTCAAGGCTAAGGTGCGTCAACTCTACAGTAATAAATTATAACAGGCACAATTTAAAATTTCATTATTTTAGACAGAGGATTGGTTCAGTAATTTAATCATAATGAACTCTAATTAAACTTAATTTTTTTTTTAAATATACCTATATATATATACTATGTATGTATTTATTATTAAGTATTTATATACCTAAGTCATCCATCAGCCTTTTAAAGTCCACTGCTGGACATAGGCCTCCCCAAGAATGGGGGATAGTGCCGTAATCGCCACGCTTGGCAGGCGGGTTGGCGATCGCAGTGGATGTAGTTACTACTCGAAGGAGTGCTGCTGCCCACTCCCTCGAATACCTAAGTATATTTATGTAATTATCTGCCTACCTAAATATTACTACTTACCTAAATATTAAGATATTGTTTTTACACCCACCTACCATAATCTTTTCTTCACTGCCCTAAGGTTGGCTGGTAGAAAATGCCTTTGGCATTAAGGCCGCCTCTGCATACAAATTGCATGAAGTGTAAAAATAAAATAAATAAATAAATCTATATCAATGATAGAGGTATTATCCGCATTTCACAGAAAAACTACTGAATAGATTTCAATTAAATTTACCTCCCTAATAAACGTTGATTAACCTCTGATTATACCTATTCGGAGTTTAAACAATGTTTATAAGTAAGGGGATCTAAGTTTCAATTTATAAAAAAGCACCTTGAATATCTATTTGCGGTCGAGGAATTAGTTCGAGTATATTCATGAAAAGCGGTTACCTCTTACCATCATGACCCTGGGAGGCCACTTTATAGAAAAAATTAATTAGTCGCATAAATCTCACCATAATTGGATACAATTAGTATCAGATAAAATTGCACGGATTATGCAAATTCAACTAATTGGTGAGTATTGAATGGAAATTAATTTATGATATAAGTTTTTCTTGTTATTATTTACAACAAAATAAGCATTTGCTTACTCAGTCCAAGAATTGATGTGGGGTATTTATAAGCAGGCTTTAAGAGACCGAAGTCCCACTCAAGGGAATATACGTGGTACCATTGCTTCGCAGAGTATGGGTGGGTGACGGCTGTCGTCGGATTGTTAATGGGGCAGAACCCCACACTACCTTGTTGTCTCCCCGACCAGCGGGGTGTGCGGTAGGTACATTTTCCCACCTTACCGCAAGTCTTGCAAATTGGAGAGTATGAGTCGAGTTTTGCTTGAGTAGAAATTTTTAACAAAAAGTTTTTTAACCAATTTATTAAATTGCAAAAATAATCTAAGTATTATTTTGATATATATTTTAGCACTTGACATGCTCAGTTACTCTTAAAGTACAAATTATAATTTGTGAATAAGGAAAAAGAGAATTTTAGTACAGGCGGGAATCGAACCTGCGTCCCTTCCTATCCGGGGAAGTGCTCTAATCCACTGAGCTACAGTACTATCTTTTAGACATACCCAATCTCCTTATCACATTTGTCTTAACGACCAACGCCCTTTCGGAATCGGAACTCATTTACATGCATTAATCAGTGGATTAGAGCACTTCCCCGGATAGGAAGGGACGCAGGTTCGATTCTCGCCTGTACTAAAATTCACTTTTTCCTTATTCACAAATTATAATTTGTACTTTAAGAGTAGCTGAGCATGTCAAGTGCTAAAATATATATCAAAATGGTTAAAAAAAATCACGCCATCAAATAGTATGAATTTTAATTGCAAAATTGAACTTACTATATTGGATTAATGCATGTAAATGCGTTCCGATAGAGGGCGTTGGTCGTTAAGACAAATGTGATAAGGAGATTGGGTATGTCTAAAAGATAGTACTGTAGCTCAGTGGATTAGAGCACTTCCCCGGATAGGAAGGGACGCAGGTTCGATTCCCGCCGGTACTAAAATTCTCTTTTTTTCTTATTCACAAATTATAATTTGTACTTTAAAATCTAAGTATTAGTTCATAATAAGTAGTAACTTACCTATACTTTTAATTTGGCAAAAGAATTAGGGTTCTTAACAGAAAAAATAAATTAAATTACACGCGCACGGAATCGGGGGTAGCAGCTAGTTATAAATAAAAATATATGTAACTACGTATGTATGTATCATATAATATGTTAAAAAACCTATCTATATCCTTCAAGACACAACACATTCTTCGAAGATTTAAATTGCTCAGATGCTATTCTGCTTTAAGATTGTCTTTTGAGTCATATTATTAAGCCTGTCCATATAACTTTGTCATGCATCATATGCTCGCCTGCAATTGAGGACCACCATTAAATGTTGATGAGGTTGATGCGCAGAGAATCTTGCGATTCATGCCGCCTTGTAAATTGATTCGTACCTTTTTAGATTAATCAAAAACCTTTTTAATTTTTTGCTTGTCATTATTTTCTTAACCTTGAATACAAGTTATTTGAAGTCGATGGAGTTTTTATTTTCAATTATTCTGTGAGTGCATTTAAAAGTTCAGATATTCTTTTAGTCTTCTTATTTTAAAAAAGAAAGAAATATTTAGATATGTTTTTAATTTAGTACCTCAAGTCCGGGCTTCAACAAAAAAGTATCACTCTTTTTTCAACAGCCAAAAAACACAGTGATATTTTCAAGGGTTGATATTAATGGTTTGTATTGGCTGGTTTTCATAGTAGTGCTAAATCTATAGACAGCTGTTACCACTTACCATCACTAGGTCCGTGAATACGTTCCAAATACATATATGTATAAGAAATGATCGGGTAATATCTAGTTAGGTTGCCGTGTGAGGCCGGCACCACGAATAGCTCCACCCCGTCTCTTAAAAGCCGACTAAGGATTACCGGGGAACCGGGCAGCAGTGTTCCCCTGTGTACTTAAAACATCCACTGCGATCGCCAACCCGCCTGCCAAGCGTGGCGATTATGGTAATACGGGGGGTATTTTGGGGAAGCCTATGTCCAGCAGTGGAGGATGACAGGCTGATGGATGGATGGATGGATCTAGTTAGGTATATTAAACTTATAAGATTCGCGCCAGCAACATGTATGGATACTCTTATGGGACTCATAATGGGGTTATTTTTTCCTAATTAGTTTTTTTTATTTACCGATAATACTCTGTACTATATATAGAATAAAACCTGTTTCGCGGGGGACTTTACAGAAATACGTGTGATGAACATAAAGTCCACCCAGACCCGGAACTACCATTTGTAGACCAGATAAAAATTTGCCCTGTGTGGAAATCGAACTCACTATAATACACTCCCTGTTACTGCTGTTGAGACGAGATGTTCTGTTAAATATTTTAATAAACTGTTCAATTTATCGCAGTCCTCATACTTTGTTATTTATCAATGTTATTTAGATATTTTTATATATATTTTTAGCATTTGACATGCTTAGCACTATACATTAAACACAAAGTGAAAAATGTGACATCGAAAATAACAGTCACGAGCAGGATTTGAACCTGCATCTTCTGGATACCGTCCAGATGCTTTGCCAATTCAGCCATCGTGACCCTTGCTCCTGACTGCTAATTTCGATAGCACATTCATACTTAACGTCTTTGGGTGACGCCTGCACCATCTGTCGGAAGTATGAATGTGCTATCGAAATTAGCAGTCAGGAGCAAGGGTCACGATGGCTGAATTGGCAAAGCATCTGAACGGTATCCAGGAGATGCAGGTTCGAATCCTGCTCGTGACTGTTATTTTCGATTTCACATTTTTCACTTTGTGTTTAATTTATCAATGTTGTTATACTTTAACGAGGTATTAATTTTCTTAATACTTATAAACGCAAAAGTAAGTTTGTTTGTTATGCTTTTCCGCCGTAACTACTGGACCAATCATCATAAAATTTTGCACACATATAGTCTAGAGGTCCAGAAAAGGACATAGAGATGATTTTTTTATACCAAAAAAAAATAATGGCTCACGTGAATTAGACTATTTTTACAAAGGTAGATATAATTAGCGATTTATATTCTGAAGTAGCGGGTAGAATTTTTTTTTATTGCTTATGATGGCAGATGAGCTATGGCCCACTTGATGGTAAGTGGTAACCGTCGCTCATGGACTCAACTGGAGCGGCCAAGTATTGTCAAGCCTCTGCGCACCATTTAATTTCTCAGATATGTAATAAAAGAATAAACGGGTATCTTCTGTTACAGTCAAAACACACTGACGTGCTTCATGACCGGTCACACAAAAGACGGTGGTACCGACCCGTTCGGGCTCGATAGCAAGTAAGTACTTTCACTTGGTATCCAACCCTACCACGGCTAATAATTGATTGTCCCTTAGTCGCCTTATACGACACTTGCGGGAAAGGATGGGGTGGTGACACTAGTATTCTTAGTCCGTCACCACACGGAATAAAATCTAGAAGAAGAAATAGAAATCTATTTCTAAAATCTAGAATCTAGCTTTTATCCCGGAATAATTAATGGTTCGCGTGGAATAGCAATTTCAACATTTTAGATAATTAGTGTGCCGTAGAGTGATATTTATATTACAAAGTCCTCGCAGACATAATCTAGTATATTCTAAAAGGATTTAATATAATTAGTCTTATAGGTATGTAATATAATTGTGGTCCCATAAACGAGCCTTGGGTAAATCCAGTATCAAGAAGTTTCCTGCCATATCCAAATATACCTATCCACTCAATAATAACCATTATACCTACACGTCTTACACGTGCCAGTACACGTGTTACGTAAACAAGCTAGCTACAAAGATCATACTGCAATGTTTTTGCTCGTTAACAGTGTCAAAGGCTTGTGTAATATTTATAGTTTCATAGTAAAACAATAGATTGTAAAATAATTGCTTTTCATTAGTTAAGTTGGCGTGAGTGAGTTGTTGTTTTAAAAACATGTATTGCTAGACAACTAGTCGATAATTAAATGTAGATATTTAAAGTGATGGTTTCCTGTTTATTATTTGTGAGTACCTACTGTTGTTTTACGCTGATTCATGCCAGGACAAGCAATAGGCTATACCGTTAAAAATGGTGGTCAGAATATACGTGGATTGTCTGTCCTATTGGAAAAGTTGAGAACCGAACCAGAAACATTTGAAGAGGGATACTATATTTTAATACAGACAGATGGCATAGAGGTAAATAAAATATATTGAAAGTTTAATTATTAAGGTCATCATCATACTCCTTCAATTGCATCCCAACAGTAATATTAATTACTAGCCTTTCGCGCGGCTTCGCCGCAGCCAAAAGCTAATTTCTAGGTTATATCTCAGGTTTCCAATATAGTAGCGGGATAAAATGTTTACCAGTTTTTAAGTCTAATCAAGAGCTACGAAATAAAACAGTGGCTTCAAAATCTGTTCAGTAGTTTTTGTATAATGCGCGAACAAACAAACAGACAAAGAGACGAAAAATAAAAAAATCGTTTTGTGTTTAAATACGTGTTATAGTGTTTAAGTGTTCTGCGTACGTTGTGTGAGTGTGCGGACAGACAAGACGTCACTCTCGGCTCTACACTCTTAGTTTGTAGTCAACTCATGTATCTTTTATTATCTTTAATATAAAAGTAAAAAGGTTGTTCAACTTATTTCATTGGAGAAAAAACCTAACTGAAGATGATGAAAGCCAACACACTTTTTTCTTTAAAAACTGCTCTATTAATTATTCCTAAATATGAATGAAATCCAAATCAGTTAAATCGATTTATTTCCACTTGTGAAAGTATATTAACGCAATTTTACGTTAGAACTGATCCTGATTGTTTTAACAATAATATATTATTACATAGTATTTTAAATTGTCTTGAAGGAAAAGTGGAGGAAATTGTTAATTTAAATGGTGTCACATCTTGGGACCATATGAAACTTGTTTTACTGAAAAATGTTGGCGATCAACGGGACGAAAATTCTCTTAATAGGGATCTAGTAAACTTAAGACAAGAAAATGAGTCGCGTCAAGCTTTTTATAACCGCTGTATGTATATATTAAACACCATTATTAATTATGTGAGCTTGCATGAAACGGATCAAGAAATAATTAAATGTAAAAGAATTTTCTTTCAATCACAAACTTTAAAAACATTCTTAGCAGGTTTGAAAGAACCTTTGGATTCAAATATCAGAGCTATGCGGCCTAAAGATATACCTACAGCACTTAATTACATTAAGGAGGAGGAAAATATTAGATATATTCAGAGAAATAATAATAATAAGCCTTTTTAGTATACTAACACCAATTTTTCCCCGTTTGGTAACATAAATAAACCATTGCAACCGCCTAAACAGAATAATATGCAACAGTTTAGACTATTCTCACAATTTAATCGGAGTAATAATCAAACTGGTTTCGCAAAAGGTAGTTTTAGTAACTTTAAACCTAACAATAATTCAGGGAATCGACCCCAGTACCCTTACAAACCACCACAAGGCTCATATAACCAGCACATTAGTAGAATTCCAATTAATCAATCAAAACCTGAACCCATGAGTGGAATATCACATCAATCAGCCTTTAAACCACAGATCCATCAGTCAAAATATCATAGTTTACAGTATCCTAATGCAGCTGCATGCAATCAATTCGAAGTAACGCAGACTAACCCAAACATCGCCCACGCAGAGTCAAGCTGCGAAGCGTTGCTTACTGATAACGACGCTCCATATGTACCAGATTCTTTCTATGAGAATAATTTAAATGAATATTATGAACCTTATTATTGTGACGATGAATTTTCACTATTAAATTCGATGAATGATGAATGCGAGCAAAATTTTATGCAAGGAACCGAATGTCAGACCCGAAACTTAACAGAGATAAATGTTCATATGCAAAGAGAATTGCCATATATTGAAATTAAGCAACCACCCCTTAAGTTGTTGATTGACACCGGGGCCAATCAATCATTTTTGTCTCCTGAAGTAATACACAAGCATTACCAGAATGTACCACTAAATTATGAACCCTTCTCTGTCACAAATTTAAACTGTACTACTACTAATAAGTACTCTATTGACATTCCAACCTTCCGTGAATTACAAGAAAATACTTTCTCTATGTTTTACATTTATAAATTTCATAATATATTCGACGGATTAATTGGTTACGAAATGTTACAAACTTTGAAAGCAAATGTGGACCTCCATCTTAAAAAATTAATCACACCAAATGCAGAAGTGGCCATAAAAATATTAAATAGTGGTATTAATAATCTTTTTGAAGCTTTAATTCGATCTCAATCGTCACAAACAGTAAAAGTACCAGTAAGTATTCTACATTGTGATATTTTTATTCCAGAGACTAACATAAGCAATTGTCTCATAGGTGGTATGATAAGCCGAGCGCAGTCCGGATACGCATACCTAGAGACAACTAATCCAACTAATAATGACATCATCGTGAGTTTAGTTTCACCACTTAAGGTTCAGTCACTTAACAATAATTTTAATATATTTAATTTTGAATGCATTTTCGATTTTAATCAAAATATAGAGTCTTTAATTCGTACTGAGCATTTAAATTCCGAAGAAAAATATAATTTGTTACAGTTATGTCGTAAATATAGTGATATTTTTTATACGGAAAATAGTGAACTAACTTTCACAAATCAAATTAAATATGAAATAAAGACTACAGATGAGTTACCGGTTTTCACTCGTTCGTATAGATATCCCCATGTACATAAAACGGTAGTTGAAAGTCAAATTAATGAAATGTTGCGACAAAAAATTGTTAGACCTTCCAATAGCCCCTGGTCCTCACCGATATGGATCGAAAAAAACAAGAAACAAGACGCATCTGGTAAAACAAAATGGCGTTTGGTAATTGATTTTAGAAAATTAAACGAAAAAACTGTCAGTGACCGGTACCCAATCCCTAACATCAGTGATACTTTAGACAAATTAGGTAAAAGTCAATATTTTACTGTATTAGACTTAAAATCTGGGTTTCACCAAATCGAGATCAGTCAGGAAGACATTCCTAAGATTGCATTTACAGTAGATGATGGAAATATACATAGAGGTCATTACGAATTTTTGAGGATGCCTTTTGGGCTGAAAAACGCACCATCGATCTTTCAAAGAGTCATGGATAATGTTTTACGTGGCTTAAGAAATGTTACTTGCTATCTAGATGACATATGTTGTTACAGCTCTTCCTTACAAGAGCATATTCATGACCTGGAGGCCCTCTTCCAGCATCTGCGAGAGTCTAATTTTAAAGTCCAATTAGATAAAACAGAATTTATGAAAAGAGAAACACCTTTTCTAGGTCATATCATAACTTCGGTCAAACCTGATCAGAATAAAATTAAAGCAGTACAACAATTTCCTGTATCACAAACTATAAAAGAAATTAAATCCTTCCTTGGTTTGTTAGGCTACTACCGAAAATTCATACCAAATTTCGCTCATGTTGTCAAACTTTTAACATCCTGTTTGAAAAAAGGCGCTAAAGTTCAATTGACCCCAGAATACATAAATTGCTTTAAACATTGCCAAAATTTACTTATAAATGAACCTGTATTGCAGTACTCGGATTTTGGAAAGGATTTTAATCTCCGTACGGATGCATCTAATGTCGCATTAGGGGCCGTACTGTCCCAAGGTCCCCTTGGTTCCGATAAACCCATTGCATACGCATCGCGTACACTTAACGACAGCGAAGCAAAATATAGTACTATAGAAAAGGAGTTGTT
Organism: Leucoma salicis; assembly: GCA_948253155.1. Lineage (NCBI taxonomy): Eukaryota > Metazoa > Arthropoda > Insecta > Lepidoptera > Erebidae > Leucoma > Leucoma salicis. Next base: position 20,229,000 of record OX411818.1, read on the forward strand.
GGGCATAGTCTGGGCAACCAAATATTTTCGACCATACTTGTACGGCAGGAAATTCAATATCATTACTGATCACAAACCTCTACAATATTTAATGAATTTAAAAGATACCAATAGTCGTCTAACTAGATGGCGACTTCGTTTAGAAGAATATGAATACAATATCATATATCAAGCAGGTAAATTAACAAAAATGCAGATGCTTTGTCTAGAATAGAAATTCACAATAATAGTATTGAAAACATGTCTTTTAGTGACGAAGATGACTGACTCTTGTCTATGCTCGTAAATCAATCAATTAGACAACGCAGCCAAGAAATCGAATCACCAAGTACTGTTCACACCGGATTAGAAAATCCAATTTTAGAAATTCCTATTTCTGAAAAGCACACGTTTTTGACAATCAAATATTTCTAAATTTCGTATATCATTCACCTATTAGTCCGAAAACGAACGAAGTATTTCCAGGAAAAAAGCGAATTTTAGTACAGATAAACATAAACGATTTGGAAACTGATATTATTAATATATTCAAGGAATACATAAAACCAGGCATTAGATATGGAATTTATATTACTGACTTCAATTATATTCCAATAGTTACCAATATCTTACAGAAAACTTTTAAAAAACTCTAGTTATATATTATCCTTTTGTAAAACTAAAATTGAATACGTTACTGATCGAGAAAAACAATATAAAATAATTAAAAACTACCACGAAGGTAAAAATAATCACCGAGGAATACAGGAACTTATGCAAAGCATTAAACTAAATCATTATTGGCCTAATATTAGAAATCAAGTTACGGAATATATTAATAATTGTGACATTTGTCAAACTTGTAAATATGAACGAAACCCCAGTAAACAAAACTTTCAGTTAGCCCCTATACCTATCAGGCCATTCGATGTTTTACACATTGACACTCTAACTGTAAACCAACAAAAGTTCCTTACAATTATTGACGTCTTTTCTAAATACGCTCAGGCATATCGTCTGGAATCAGTTACTGGTCTCTGTGTAATAAATGCTCTCTTTATTTCCATTTCTCACCAAGGAGTACCAATAAGTATAACAGCCGATCAAGTAACTGAATTTAAAAATATGCCTCTGCAATAATTTGCTAACTTGCACAAAATTAAGCCAATTTTATCAGTGTTAATAATCCTCAGTCAAATGGGGCGATAGAAAGATTTCATTCGACGATTTTAGAACACATAAGGATACTATCTACTACACAATCGGAATTATCTACTATTGAATTAATGTTATATGCTATCATAGGATATAATAACAGTATTCACTCAGTAACAAATAAAAAACCTATGGAAGTGATAAACGGACATACAAGAAGTCGTGATCCATTTGATTTGGATTATGAAAAGATTTATGTACAGCACTATATTAACAGACACAAAACAATAACTACCGAATTATACAGAGAACTGAATATAAAGCTACTAAATAACCAGAGTAAAACTATACTACTATATATATGCTAATCAAACTAGAAACGAACCTCTGCCATATAAAGAAGGACAAGCAATATATATAAAAAATCCCGTTGCAGTTCGACATAAAACTAAACCTCGCTATTTAGGTCGTAAAGTAAAGAAAAATTTAGGTGTAAATATAATAGATGATAAGAATATTGTTCACCACAAACGTATTGTAAGAAAGCCTCTAAGATACCAAAATACCTTGTTACAGGATCTTGGCAACGACATGGGCTGAACAAATAGTAACTACAGCATTGGTGGACAGCCCGGGAATACTTCCCTTTAGGTTAGGGAATGTTAAGTTTATAAAATCTGAACATGTTTTCTTACATTATTATGATTTAGATAAGATTAAGGATAGCATTAATAATGGGGAAGCCTATTTAGCTAGATATTTAGACTACATTAGGGCGGCGGACCCGATTTATTTTAGTGATACGTTATTAATTACTAATCAAATGCTCATAAACATGCTGGAAACAATATATAACAGGTTCAATTCTATGTATAAACACACAAGACAGTAGCGCGGTCTTAATAATGGTTTGCGCTCTATCATAAAAGGAATCAGTGGTAACTTAGATCATGACGACGCTTTGTATTACAATAAAGCTATACACATTTTGCAACGTAACCAGGACAACATAAAAAATCAATTAAATCCCGGTATTAGCTTAAATAAACAAATGTTGCAAACTTTTAATATGACTCTTTCAACTATTTTATCAAACGAACACAGAATACATGTTAAATTATATGAAGTTATGAGCACTATTAACATGACTATTTATAGACTAAGTGATTATATTAAAATAAATAGCTTATTCAATTTGTTAAAAATAAATTTACAAAATATTTTAAATTGTGTTACAACCTTAGAGAATGCTTTGAGCTTTTCTAAACTATCTGTAATTCATCATAGTGTAATCAGTTCAGGGAATATCAATTTTATGATTAATATATTGCAAAACTGTTATGAAAGAAATGAACTAATTATCAACTCAAACACTGAATTAAGAGACTATTATGATATCATTGAATGTGGTTCGTATTTTGTAGATAATATACTTGTATTCGTTCTGAAGTTTCCCATAATGCATTCAAGTACATATACTTATATTCATCTTTACCCCACTCCAACTTTTAATAACACAATATTGATACCACCTAAACCGTATCTGGCAATGGATGATGACGATCATCACTACATGGACGAATTTTGCAAAAGGTTCCATAAAATATATTATTGTCAGGAAAGCCAAATCAAAACATCCTCCAACCGAGACGATTGTATTTACAAAATTATTTCTAAACAGCAAATTAGCAGCAGCTGTAGTTTCGTCGAGTACAAGACTGAATCTGAGTTTGTACAGAAGTTAGATGATTACCACTATGTCCTATATTGTTCAAGTCCGACAGGAGTACAATACCGTTGCGATCACGATGTGTCTCTATCTATCTAAGGCACATATTTAAATGAAGTTCCAGAAGGTTGTAATCTCTCTACAAGCTTTCATCAAATAAGGAATTACAGAAATGAGTTTAAAGGAACACCTATGAAATTGCTGAATTTTCCGGTTCAAAATGTTACAATAAAAATAAAGAACGGCCCCTAATATTAGAAAATGTACAATTGGATGAAATATATAGATTGCAAACTTTACTGGAGAAGGAGAGTAACATACAGTTGGAGGATTTACAAGATAACAGTTATCATTTCTGGACAGCGCCCATCTACATTACACTCATCTTAGCTGCTATCGTGTACGCTATCTACCGGTTCTGGTTTAAGGCCAGAAAAAACCAAGAAGGAGCAGAGCAAACTGTTACGAACAGTAGTGGCGCTCAGCCCTTTTTCTTGGGTGAACAAAGGGCTTCGAATTAGTGTGGGGGGTGCTATAGTGTTTAAGTGTATGTGTGCGTTGTGTGTGTGTGGACAGACAAGACGTCACTCTCGGCTCTACACTCTTAATTTGTAGTCAAATCATGTATATTTTATTATCTTTAATATAAAAGTAAAAAGGTTGTTCAACTTGTTTCATTGGAGAAAAAACCTAACTCACGCCTATATAACCTAATAAAGTCATTATTTCTTAAATATATTAAATGTATAGACACAGTACTGTTACAGCTTTATAAAAGTATAGATTAGCAAAAAAAAAAAAACATTACGTATAGGATAAAGTAATATTATTCTTTTTTAAAGTGTTGGTTTCCTTCGCTAGAGAAAAATCCCTGTATGGTGGGAGACTTTATAAACATAGAATTGACGCACAAAAGATACACACCATTGTGGAACACACAAAAAATTGTCCTCATGTGTGGGAATCGATACCACAACACTTGGCACGGGAGGTCAGTGAATCCTAACCACTCAGCCATTTGTGTGATTGGTACATTTACCTTATTCATAACAGGTAATTAATATTATATGCTTCGGTAAAGGAATAACTGAAATTGAAATATTATCATAACTATTTTTATATTAAGCCTAATAATTTCGTCTGATGGTTGAATTTTATAAATGCTTTTAACTTTTAATTTTATTTAACACGAATTTTAACTTTGAACTTCTCTCGTAGAGTATGAAATTCTTAAAGGATTTATCGATAAGATAGACAAAGAAAAAATATATAGCCTAAAAAGTTTGCCTATGTATCCAGGAGAACGGCTGATAAATATTTTTAATAATATGATAACTCCAGAAAAAGATTACTATCACAACCTACCACGAAAGCAAACTTTACGGGTATGCGTGTTTTTTCTTTATTTCAAAGCATAATGAATAGAAAAATCATAATTTTAATGTTAGGACAAAGACAAATATTCGTTTTCTAGACTTATGTTATTATTCAAAACGTGAGGGTAACCAATAATTATGAAAGTGAAATATTAAATAAAGAAAAATAGATAAGAAAACAGTTCTTAAATTTTATGTCGGTCTATTTAGTAGATACGATCCGGTATTTTCCATACAGGCCTACTCAAATCTGAGCGCACGGTAGAGCGCCAGGCTTAGTACATTTTACACGATAAATTTTAGACGTTTTGCGTTATCACTCTACGTAAAAATAACATCACCAAATATCGGATGCGGCAAAATGTGGAAACTCGCAACTAAATTCGGGGTTCGTGTAAAAGTCAAAAGCGCACTTACTGTTTCACCAATAGATGGCGCTAGCAGGAACTACGACAACCTGTAAAGGAAATATGGAAACGTTATTTCTTATTTGAATTGCTACGTTGTTTGTTTAATAAAAAGTCTTTTATAATATAGCTAAGCTTTATAGCAACACCGATATTTATAAAAATTATCTATAATTAACTTCATAAGTATATATAATTATTCTGTTCGTGAACGACACTGAACTCCTCCTAAACCGCTGCTGGAGCGAATTTGGCAAATTTTTTCATGAGTCTATGGTTTACGTTTACAGTTGGACCCAATAGGTGGCGCTGCAACCGTGTGTCAAAAGTTTTTTATTTCAAAATATGGAATTTCCCATACGCCAAATGCAATGTGTAAAGCGGCTTGGCATTATTATTTAGTATTGTTGAGTCAAGAGTCGAGAGGGCAGTTAGCTCTTAGTATGAGATGGGCCGTGGTTCGCCTGCACAAGGTTTTAATATAAAATGTAGAAGTCTTCTTCAATATATTTCATTTATCTGCTCCAGTTTTTCTAGTTTAAAGCATGCTTTTATTAGCTTCGCCTGTAGATACAGACACATAGCATCACGCCTGTATTCCCCGAAGGGGTAGGCAGAGGTGTATTACACACTCACGACTCGCCAGCTATGTTTAGTTCCACGTAATAGGGGGCGAGCCTATTGACGTCTACCGGGCACATTTCCAAACTCCGGGCTGTTACTGAGAATTTTTCTTTTTAGGAAAAAGCTCAATAACATTGCCCGACCCGGGGATCGAACCCGAGACCTCATGATTAGCAGTCGCATACACTACCGCTACACCACCGAGGCAGTTAAGATTAGATACAGAGATTACAAAAATAGACACAGAGTATTACATACAGAGATTACAAAAATAACATACATACATCAAAGATTACATACATAGATAGATATCTATCTGTGTAATCTTTGAACGTCATTTTCACCCATTTCGTCGGAAACTGTGCACACTTATCTAGGACCGATGACAATACAATAATTAAAAAAATTTTTTTTGTTTTGTTTTACATTTTATTACAACATATAAAAACATAAACATATAAAACCGCCTCTGCGGTGCAACGGTAGTGTGAGCATGAGGTTTCGGGTTCGATCTCCGGGTCGGGCAGTGTTATTGTGCTTTTTCGTAAAAAGACAACTTCTATTTAGCAGCTCGGAGTTTGAGACTGTGCCCCGTAGACGGCAATAGGCTCGCCTCCTATTACGTGGCACTCAAGTATAGCTGGCGAATCGTGGGTGTATAATACACCTCTGCCTACTCCTTCGGGGAATACAGGAGTGATGTGATGCTATATATACCGGTCCTATAATCACATATACGATAAAAAAATTAAATACATAGGTTCTACTAATATCCTCTTATTAAAATTAAATTCTCTAATTAAATACTCCAATTAAATTAATTCTCTAATTAAATACTTTAAGTTTTCAAACTAAAACATTTTACTAATTACCTATATTATAATAATCGTAAAAAATCTTAGAAACAGCTGACCTATTTATAACATTTGATGTGTTATTTGTAATAAATATATATTTTCTTGTTAGTTGAAATAGCTACTAAAGTGTGTGTCTTTTTTAGTATAATTTTTTAAGTTTTGTATTTTAAAATTCCACTTCGTACCTTACTGGAATACCACCGGCTTTTGGTGATATGATTTTACTAATTAGACTAGACTAACCATTTTCTGATAGGGTTTTTATGATACCCGAGCAGAAGAGTGTAGTTCCGACGTTTGAGGGACATATTTTAACCAAAACATTTTTTAATTATCTTTGTCTGTTTGTTTTTTAATAAACTGGTAGGTATACATTATATCCCACTGCTATGTCGGGAACAGGAAATATAACAAAAACCATTGGCCTGCGGCGGAGCTGCGGGCTTAAGCTAGTATATGTTTGTGAACTATAAGCTTATTTAATTTACAAGAAAACTAGGCACTGTCAATTATAGCAGTAGAGGCGATATAAAAAAACTTAATTCAATATGCCTTTTATTTTGAATGTCAGTTTTTTGGTAGTGTTGCAGAATTAATCCTTCTTTCGCTAATTAACCGGGTTTTTACTGTGATGATGCGTTATCTAAGTTAGGTCTCATATAAAAATGTGGTACTTATGTTCGCATGGTTACTAGTAGCTACGAAATGCTTTACATAAAGCAAAGTATAGTTGCATGTATAGGTGCACTGAATTAAAATTCTAATGCGAATAATAACGGTTTTACAAAAAATACCTGGTCCGGAACAGAACCTATGTCCGGTTGCGCGTCTATATTATTTTCTAATAAAAAGGAATAAAAAATCTTATAAGAAACACGCAGCTGCCACCCCAACTATCGGGGGTTTTGCCCCCACTATGAAAAAGTCGTTGGGCGTGACCTAGGGGTGGGAACCCCCGGTCATTCATAGTGAACGCATCACGCGATGCAATTTAAAATTATGGGCTGTTCGAGTAAACTGTGTTTAGGTACGTTTTTTTTCTTTTAAACATAGTTTTTTTTTTCTGTTGAGTGACTTTTTTTTTACCAAAATGTGCGTTTGTGGTTTACTTTTTTAAAAGTATGTAATTTTGTTTTTTGTTCTTTTTTTGTAATTGCACGCATGTTCAAATTGGCCGCGTGCTACGGAGCCTCTATATTCCGAGTTTTGAATAACTAATAACTAATATATACAGCAGTAGCGTAAGTATAATTATATTATACTATATTCTGCCTGCGACATCGTCTGCGTAGACATCAGAATATAAATACGTCACTTTACAGCACATTAATTATTTATATAAAAAACTGTTATCTCGTAGGAACAATTCATTTTTTCAACTCGCGCCTGGAAAGAAAGTGACATTATTATCCTTCTGATCTCTCTATTTAAACTGCTTCGGTGGTATAGCGGTAATGTATGCGACTGCTAATCATGAGGTCTCGGGTTCGATCCCCGGGTCGGGCAATTTTATTGAGCTTTTTCCTAAAAGGAAAATTCTTAGTAGCAGCCCGGAGTTTGGAAATGTGCCCGGTAGACGTCAATAGGCTCGCCCCCTATTACGTGGGACTTAAACATAGCTGGCGAGTCGTAGGTGTGTAATACACCTCTGCCTACCCCTTCGGGGAATACAGGCGTGATACTATGTATGTGTATGTATTCTCTCCTTATTATCGATCCTCCCCATTTCTTATCGCTTTCCTTGGAGATGGCGACGCGTGAGTGATGCCTCTGGTATTGCTAGCATGCTACCGTTTTTTTATACTTTAGCCTATAGCTACGGCAACTGCTTACCATCAGATGGACCATATGCTTGTTTGCCACCCACGTAGTATTAAAAAAATTCTTTCTTTCTTTCTAACAAATTTCATTACAAATTTATCAGTGCTGGGTGAAGGAAAACATCGTTAGGAACTGAATGGATGATAGAAAAATACGCGGGTGCATGTGTCCAAAACAGTATGTAATAGCCAATCATACCTCAACGGAGGGTTAACACAATGCATGGGGGATGGGTCAAGTTTTGGGGTAAAATTCATCAAACGCGGGTTGGGGAATCGAAAAATTAACTTTCTCGGTACAAATTTTAATTTATATACCCGTAATATAAGCAGGCTTATTATTTAAATATTTTGATATGTATTTTAGCACTTGACATTCTCAACTATTTTAAAGAACAAACTATTTGTGAATGTGGAAAAAAAAGTTTAGTGGTCTTAAAGATAAATGTGATGTAGAAATTGGGAATTGGTCATCGGTCAGTGCGATGGCTTAGCCGTCTAGAGCACTTCCCCATATTGCAAGAGACGCAGGTTCGAATCCCGCTCGTAGTAAACTTCTTTCTTTCCACATTCACAAATAAATTGTTTTTTAAAGGCTGATTATTTATTTTCTTTATTACTAGGTATGTATGTTGTTTTGACCATCGCTCATGGTAATATGCAATGACGTGTTACCAATGGGGTTACCGAATATAAATACAAAGAATTAAGTAAAGTATCGGAAATGTGCAGGTAATAACGTATTAAAAGTAAGTAATCTAAAAAAAATGGTTATATATTTTGAACAATAATTTCGCCAACAAATTAGTATAAACGTGTTAAAATGTAAAATTTATTAGTGAAATATCAGTAAAATAGAATGATATACCTATTATTTTAATTATGTATTATGTTGGGTTATAATTCAGGTTCCCGATATAGTAGCAGGATATACTTATTCGTCTTTTAAAGTCTAATCAAGAGCTATCAAACAAAATAGTTGTATCGAAATTTGTTCAGTAGTTTATGCGTGATGTGCCAACAAATAAACAGACAGTCGTAAAGTGTGTGTGTCAGTGAAAATAAAAAAAAGAACCAGTTCAGAGTCACCCTTCTACATAGCCTGATACAGTCATTTTTGGTTAATATCTTCAATGCATAAACAGCTCTGTTACAGCTTTATACTAGTACCTACAGATCAGGTAGGATTAATTAATAATTAACACTTTTATTAGGCTTCAACTGTTCTTTCACTGAATGGGTAGCAACAGTATACATTCTGTAAGAGGGTGGTAATTCCAACCCCTTCCCAGTTAGTTACGAAAATCATATTCTACAAAAAAATAAAAATTGACAATTATAACACCAACTGCTTTCATCTCACACAAACACTTCCCAAAAATTATTATTACTGAACCGACATGTGCATACCCAGGTACATAGTGAACAATACATTTTGTTATGCAAAAACTTTAGTAACCCAATATGCAAATGTCGTCTATTGCCATGCAAATGTACCATCAGCAAATAATGGCCTAACGACTTCGAACCTATAACGTTAGGGATCGATCTTTACAATTGGTTCAATACGCTTTTTGATTTTACGAGTGATTTATTGGCTTATACAGATTTTGGAACTAACAGTGATAGTTTAGTGGTTAAATTGAAGGTTTTAAACATTGACGGTCCTCGTGGCGTAGTCGGTAGTATAACCGACTTCCGTGCACGAAGTCCTGGGTTCGATTCCCACTCAGGACGAGTATTTGTGTGATGAACACAGATATTTGTACTGCGTCTGGGTGTTTTCTATGTATTATATGTATGTATTTACAAAAAAAAAAGTAGTATATGTATTATATCCGTAATCTGGTACCCATGGCACAAGCGTTAAGCTTAGTTTGGGACCAGAAGACGTTGTGTGAAAATGTCTGTGAATATTTATTTAAAGACAGTGGTAAAGAGTTAAGCTGCCTCGGTGGTGTAGCGGTAGTGTATACGACTGCTAATCATGAGGGCTCGGGTTCGATCCCCGGGTTGGGCAATGTTATTGAGATTTTTCCTAAAAGAAAAAATTCTCAGTAGCAGCCCGGAGTTTGGAATTGTGTCCGGTAGACGTCAATAGGCTCGCCCCCTATTACGTGGGACTTAAACATAGCTGGCGAATCGTGGGTGTGTAATACACCTCTGCCTACACCTTCGGGGAATACAGGCGTGATGCTATGGTAAAGAGTTCAGATATGCCCAAATTCTGAGATGAGATTTACAGGGAACCCAATAGGTATTGTATGCCTGTGAGCGGTTACGAAAATATATTTTTATTTTACAACTAACCTTTGGCTGCGGCTGCGGTGGAGCCTTTTACCCACCGCTCCGCTGCACGCCGCAGCGAAAAGCTAGTTTTTAGGTTATAACTCAGGTTCAAATAAATGTATACCAGTTTTTAAGTCTAATCAAGACCTATCAAACAAAAAAGTTGCATCAAAATCCATTCAGTAGTTTTTGCGTGATACACAAACTAACAAACAGACAAAAAATCTAACAACAAAATGTTTTGTGTGTAGACACGCTTTATAATAGTATAGATTACTGTTACGTACAATTTGTAACTTTAAACAGATATTTAAGGGCCTTGATGGTCTAGCAAACATTACCATGCGAATGAATATCGTCAGGTCTTGAATTAGAGTTTGAATCTCGGCTCGGATAACAAAAAGTTATTGGGATTCTCTGTCAAGAAATCATAAGTAGCAACTCTAAGTTGATGGTATTCCACCTCGGAAAGCACTTAGGTAAAGCCATTGGCAATTAATTTCAAACGATTCATTGTCCATTCGTCCTGCGCGTTATCTTTCATAGGTCGTGTCAGAAACCGAATGGACTATGAGAGTAAAAAAAACATAGCATCACGCCTGTATTCCCCGAAGGGGTAGGCAGAGGTGTATTGTCACTGAAGTAATCCAACATAGTACCAGTGGTCCGTCAACACAGGCGGAGAGACGGCACACGGCGGGTTTCTTTAGTGGGTGCGGGCCCCACACTACCCTGTTCGTTGCCCCTAACGACGGGGTGTGCGGATAGGAACATTTTTTCCCGCCTAAACAAAAAAAAAAGGCAGAGGTGTATTACACGCCCACGGTTCAACTGAAGAATAGAGTGAAAAAACAGATTTTTATTATGATTAGATACAATTTATCTAATATCATTGATTGACAGGCACGTATGATATTTCGTCCAAATCGTTTAAAAATATATAAAAAATAGCTTACTACATAAGTAAGATATTTATAATATTTTTTTTCAACCCTTTTTCTGTCCCATTATTGGGCACGTGTATATGTTTATAGTAACACGTAATCCTATCGTACGATGTAAAATCTAAATACTAGAACAATTTCTTCCTAGGAGACAACATATAGAAAGCCTCAAATACCACAAATTTACGTTAAATAGTTATTATGGTATATGGTGAGATACATATATTATTTAAGGTTGATTGTTTTTATAATAATTAGGTATGTACATGTTTTTAAAGTAGGGCAAATGAAGTTTCTGTAGTCTTAGGCAGCGTTTCCACTATGTCGTGACCATAAATTTATCATTTGGCGACTCTCTCTAGCTGTTCCCATATAACGACTGTTAGTTGTGACTATGTCGTCGAATTTTTTAGGGACGACATTTTATCGAACCATGGCAGTCGACTTGTCGTTTGCAAATCAGTCACCCTAGTTTCCTTTACATTATTTTGGAGATCAGTAGTGTGTGTTTCTTCCAGAGCACACTGAATGAAGATGAAAAATAATCTACTACATTTTAAAATTACGAAAGCGTGGATTGCACAAGGGTAAGTCAAACACGTGTAAACGACGAGACGATATTTTCGCGGTTACGATAGATAGTCGCAACAACTATTTTCCGTCACGACTAGATCGCGACGTTTTTTATCGTTTTACGACTATCGTGCTGTCCGTTGCCATTATCTCGATAATCTATCGTCACAGCAAAAACCAGTCGTAGACGACAGTTAATCTTGCCGTTCTATATATGAAAACCTTAATTTAAATATACAAGACACGATGCTATAATTTGCAGGATTATCTATTATTACAACATAGTGGCTTTAAAGTCATGAAAACATTTTTAAATATAAAAACTGTAATAATCTGTATTATAGTTTAAAATTCAGATCTAAGTTACGTTATTTTATCTCTCGTCTAACGAAGCATGTGGTTATCATATACTATTAGCATATATATTACTATAGTAATATGAAAAAACTACTGTTTCTTATCTGAATATTTCAAATGTATCTATTTTGAATTTTAGACCGAACTTATAATTATATTTCTTAGTGTTATTCACTTAAGTGCTTGATACTATTTGACTGAAGTTATTTAAATTTTGTAAGTATTATCCTATTTGTTAGAAATTTAAATAACTGAATATTTAATGTCTAAATTATGTATCATTTGTAGCATAACCAACAACAATTTATCTCAATGTATGGCGCTGATATTTTTTAGTAAAGATTTAAGTCGTAAATACTTGTGTTTTGCTATCGAATGTTTCTGTTGATAAGTGGAATGTTTACTATTCTTCAAAGGGAAACCCGCACAATGTAATATTCTACGTGTTGCAAGAAAATTTCCAGTGACGAATAAAGTCCCCTCCATATCCTCTCTGTATTATCTTTTTTATCATCTTCTTGTTATCCTTCAAATCCTTTCCACATCTTATCCCTTTCCTTGGAGATAGCCAGAGTGATGTCTCAGGTGTTACTAGCGTCTATAGTCTATAAAGCGCTTACCATCAGGTGGGCCGTATGCTTGTGGATGCTCGTGGATGGTAAATCCACGTTGTATAAAAAGAGCCTAATAACAATATTAAGTGCCCATGCCCAAAGGTATTAGAGTCGGAATAATATCCAGAGTATTTAGAATTATAGTAACCACAAAATCACCCTTCTCTTATAAAATATATAATATATTAGCTTAGGTTACTTAGCCTTTACTGCCATTCACAATGTGTAAAACATTACTCATAAACACTATAACTATTTAAAACACTGGGCAAGCATGAGTATACTAAAACATTTAGTATTCTTATCTACAAAGAAATCAGCTAAAATTAAAACTGATACATATCGTGAACAAAAATTCGAATCACAAAAACCGTCAATCAAAAACGCGAGCCAAACGTCTAATTTATTTGGATTATATCAAATTAAAATAATAAGCCGAACGACCAACCCTTTCACAAAAAATCGGAAACATCTTACCCCTAAAATCTGGAGCGTCATGTTGTATTACATTTCACCCTTAAGAGCAGACATTCACTTTCACTCAGGGTTGTCAAACTTACATTATTAAAAAATAAGTCTTAATTAATTAAATTCAATTTTAGATAAATGGTGTTGCTAGACTTTTTTTTTATTTTTTTTATTGCATGAATTGGCAGACGAGTTACGGTCCATCTGATGGTAAATAGTTACCGTCGCCCATTGACTCGACTATACCGGGAGTATTGTCAAGCCGCTGCTCGCCAATTCATTTCACAGATATTAAATGAAATATAAACGGCTATCTCCTGCTACAGCCAAAACGCATGGCCGGTCACATACCCGCTCGGGTCTGATACCGAGTGAGTACTCCCACTTGGTACCCAGCCCTACCACCAGTCATGCAATATCATCCATTGCTTACTTCCCTTAGTAGCCTCATACGACACCCGTGGTAAAGAATGGGGTGGTGACACTTGTATTCTTAGTCCGTCACCACACGGACTTATAAACCCAATTTTGCTAATGTACCGTGGAGAATTCAAATAGACCATCAAATGAACGTAATTGTTCGGTGGCAAATTAAAGGTGATTATGAATATTACGAAATAACATAATACTAAATCTTAATTAATTAATACTTTGAAGTGTCATATTCACTTCAAGTGCTGGAATCGTCGAATTTTCAAGCTTGTATGCTATTTGTTTGTGCGAAAATATTTATAATTAGCCATATATATGACACACATTTATTCTAAGCATTTCCAAATATAATATTATACCATATATACTGTACCCAAACAATATTCGGATTTGTTGAATTCCCTTATAAGTCAAATCATGGACAAATTATTATCAATTAATAATATGTATTAGTAGACGTTGTTTGCGAAATTCAATGTTCAATGAATTATAATTAATCTTTTTTATTTAGGCTTAGGTATTTTGTAATGTTAATATTGATTTTATATAAAAAATACGTCCTCCTGTCTAGAAACTACTTTTTTTTGTAACAGCAATACAATTATTTATGAAAATTAATTTTGATTAAATTTTGCCAACCCTATTTTGGCCCAACCTGCGTTGAATATAAGAAAAAAATTAACAAAGAACTACTACATCGGTTCCCGCCACCTGAGATTTCTAACAAAAGGATGTTTAGATCTTTTTTCTTGTCCTCAATTGTCAGTTAACCCTTTCGGATGCGGCAGGAAGCTTTCGGGGTCGTTCAGACCCGTCATAGAAAGTGAATCCGTTGGTACAATTTTTATAATTTATTTGGTTTGTTAAGCGGAGACAATTATGTCCATGAAATTGATAGTGGGAATCGCAGTTGTTGTAAGAAAGGGGACGGGAATATGTTGTGCATCAGATGTGAGTCGATTTAGTCGTTGGTAAGCAATCTTTCTTATCTAAAGTTTTTGTTGATTTATCTTTATTTTTATACTATTTTAGCATAATAGCCCGCTATTGAACATAGGCCTGTACTAGCGCTATAACGTCCAATTGTACGCGTGTCGTATCTTATCCATATTTTTTTCTGCAAATACCGGATCTTCGGCAGATATGGCCACTATATTGCCCCTGCAATATATTGATTCTGCATGCTATGTCGGTAAAACTAGTTTTTTTTTTTAAACTCATTGCGGAATCTATCGTCCAGACAAATCTTGGGGTAAGTGTGTTTTACTCTATTACTCGCTGAACAATATTGTATTGTGGATGATTCTTTCCATCAGTTTTGTCTAAGATAATATTAATCTATATTCTCTCTCATACTGTTTCATGATTTTCGTTTACATATTATTTTTTAGCTATAATTCAGAAAATTTTGCATTATTTAATATTTGTTAATTAATCGAATTCTGATGAAATTAATATGAATGAAATAATCATAATGTGATATTTATACCCTTGCTGAATGTCACTAATAATGCTGATGATTTCAGGGATCATATTTAAGTAGCGTTGGTAATAATAGGCATTCCCAGTACTATGCCAAGATTAGAATAATACAAATTTAATTAGAAGTAATTAAATTAATTCAATATTTTATTTCATTTGGCAATTTCCCGCCATGTTTGCTTAATCTTCTGTCAGTTGAGATGAAATAATAATGATTGCTTTCTCACGCATATTAAATAGACGAAACACGACAATAATGTGAAATGATTTTTTATTACTTACTATTGTCACACAACACCTGAGTTGGGCTATTGTGATTGTAACTACATGATTTATATTTGCATACGGCATTTTTGTATGAGTTCGTTAGTAGGGGTAGCTTTGACAATAATGGATTGAAGATTGTTCGAATTACTTTGGAGGGGTAAAATGTTTTAATAATATTTTGAGAAACGTTTGAGAAGTTAAATAATTAATAGTTCTATAGGTGTACTTTTTGTATCGTCTCACACCTTTGCTCCTGAAAGGGTAGGCAGAGCTGCTTACGTAATATTTTATGTCGTAAAAATATTCAGAATCAAACACTTTAACAAATGTTTTTATATTAGACATTTTTATGTGTCGCTTCCTCGTTTTCTTAGGCTGTGTCTCCTGAATTTTAAGAATTAGTATTGAAATGGTTATTTGTGCCGTGCCATACAACACTGTGCGTGCGGCAATAATTGTGGGTTATAATATTAAACAGCAAAAAAAAACTGAATTAACATATTTTCAACAGATTTTTAACGGTATTGTTGTCTAAGCATATTTAGTTCTGCTTTAAATATACCCGAATTTATTTTTTAATCGCTTATTTCTACGGAGAATTAAGTCTTTTGACGAATTGTCCAGCTACGCGCCCGAGCTAAAGCATCGTGCAACTTGCATAATTATTTGTTTAAGCACTAGCTGCTGCCCCGACTTCACCTCGAATTGGGTCAGTATAATATAAGTCCGTCAGTCAATGACACATTCATAGTAGCTATCACACAGAAACCGAAGATTTTCCCGGAATAAAAACTATCACAATCACATACCTAGATTAATCCAATAATTAATTATTTGTATGGCCTCTTAAGCCGTTATTATGTGATTGACTGTCAAATATCGAAACATACAAACTCTCGCATTTATAATGTTACTTGCTCCGCCGCAGCCAAAAGCTGGTTTTTAGGTTATATGTCATGTTATAGTAGCGGAACAAAATGTATACCAATTTTTAAGTCTAATCAAGAGCTATGAAATAAAAAAGTTGCATCAGTAGTTGCGTGATGCGCGAACAAACAAACATACAAAAAAATCTTAAAAAATGATTTTTGTTCTGATACGTCCTTTATAACTTAATAGGTACACAGTATTTTTTTCTCAAATATCTTAAATCTACAGACACAGCTCTGTTGCAGCTTTATAATAGTGAGGATTAGGGTATTATAAATGACTCTGTTACAAGCTTAAACTTGAGAGTTTTAATTTGGAAATTATGAATTAACTAGATCTCTAATTAAGTGCCCGCACTAAAATTCTTTTGCTCAAACAACTTCAGTCCTTAATTAGTAGTTCACCTTCACGGCTCTTCAAAAAACAATCTGCCTGCTTGTTACCTTATTACAAGTTACTTCACGGGGTCGTTAAAAAAGAAATTAACAGTTTCTGTACATATATTTGATCATTATATTTACAAGTTTAATGTAGCTACAATGTTTCTTTAACAAATTAGCGCTGAGTGTGTCGGTGAAACTGCTGTATCAATAATGTGCACTGACCTTTATTATGTTACTTTTTAAAATGCACTTAACAAATATTTTTCTTACTTTATACTCGTATCATTCCTATGTTTTCATTTTAGAATTCAGCAATAAAATACGCAATTTACTTACCTAGAGGTTTTTTTAACGCCAAACAGACCAATGTTAAGGTAAACGTTGCTTATCGCAGGGCGAATAGAAATGGTAATGATCTCTATCTATAATAATATAGAGCTGTAAAAGAGCTGTCTGTACATTTGAGATATGAATTAAAAACACTTTTTTAGATTTTGTGCTGTTTGTCTGTTTGTTCGTTCGTGCATTACGCAAAAACAATTAAACAGATTTTGATGCAACTTTTTTATTTGATAGTTCTTTGTATACATTTTATCCAGCTACTATATCGCGAACCTGAGATATAACCCAAAAACCAGCTTTTGATTGCGGCGGGGCCGCGGGCAAAGGCTAGTTGACTTATATTGATGTATCACTACCAGAGACGAATCAAGATGCTTCATAGCTAGTATAGAAGACGGTGGTACTTAACCTCCACCTGCCTACCTGGCCAAAAATAGGTATAATTTAGCTACTCATCTGATGCCGGCCGGGCGAAAGTTGCTTAACTTTGCGAACGTTCGACGGCTAAGTGCATAACTCCTCTTGCAATAATTAATGAGGACATATCAATATAATATGTCGATGGAATCTTGCCGTTCAATATTTATGCGTTCCCAGTTTTTAGAGTAATTGTAAATGGCGCGTTTACAATGTAAAGGCATTAATTAAAATTGATAATGATTTCGAAAACACTAAAAACAATACTTTATTGGAACAAAAAGTGTTATTAATCGGTAATATGATCCCTGGTAACTAACTAACTGGTATCAGTAAATTCCAAGTAATTACCTTCCCGCTTTTTATATCGTCACCCGCAGCAGGCGATAACCTTCTTAAATGGTGATTGTATTTGCAACATTGTAGCGCTTATGTGCGACGAACTTATTGAAGTGGGTATTTGGTATTGGTTGAACACCGGGTGGTGAGATTCTAAAAGTCGACTTGAAGGGGAAATTGGGCAGGAGAAAGACGACTCCTAGGACAATTTACTAAATATTACAATTATTTATTAAAGTTACTTCTAATCATCGTAACAAAATATCTGAAAATATCCGGAGCCACGATTTTAACTAGTATGTAATTTATTTTTAGTATTTTTTTTATTTGTTAGAGCATTACGCAAAAATGAATAAATGTTGAGGAAGCGAGTGATGTATGCAAGAATAGACCCTCTTGGCACTCTGTTCTCTCTGCCTACCCCGCAAGGGAAATGGCGTGATGATAAGTAAGTAAGTAAGTAATACGCAAAACTACTGAAAAGTTTTTGAATTTAACTTTCTTTATTTAATAGCTCTTGATTAGACTTAAAATTGGTATACATTTTATCCCGCTACTATATCGGGAACCTCAGATATAATCAAAACTAGCTTACAGTTGCGCAGTCGCGGGCGAAGGCTGCTTTAAAATGAGGTTATTAAAGTTTTAAGAAATAACTATTTTGTGAGTACAATAGATAAGAATGACAGACGAAGTCGCGGTATCAGGTAGTATCTTAAACATTTCTAAGCATCACTTTTAATGGTAGAGCCTTGCTTATCCCTGAATGGGCCAGCTCGATCGGGGAAGTACCACCCTCTCACAAAAGATCAGTGTCTAACAACGGTAGTTACTCTTACCGTTGTGTTACGTAACGTGAGTGAGAGCACCGGAGGCCCGACCACCCTCCTTATCCTCTCATTATTACCCTGGCGGTGCGCGTGTGATGCCTCTGGTTTTGCTAGCGTCTATAGGGTACGGTAACTGCTTACCATCAGGTGGGCTATGTAGTATAAAAAAAAGCAATTCGTTAACTATCACGATATAGGTCTAAATTTAATTCTGTAATAACTCTTGGGGTGGTTAGACTTAAGGGTGGGCCCCAATTATAAGCCTCAAAGAAGTCGTCCAAAGACGGCGCGCCGTGTGGCAGTTTTTGCTATTGTGATTCTAATTCACAAACGTTTCACTTTTATTCTTTGATTATTGTTGCATTTATAACTGTATTGTACGATAACTTAAATAATAAATTACTTGTATTCTGTATTAAAAACGATGTACAAAATTATAACATTTAAAAAGCATGTCACCTATTGGTAAACGTATAGTTATTATTGGCACTTAATCGAGGATGATTTTAAACCTTCGGAGCAGATGAACTAGGCTGCTCTGTGCTTATCAATCAGCTACTTAGATGAATCGAATACAACTGCTGTGTATTGTGACAGATGTTAAATTCTAGAAGTGCGAACGAGAATGCCAGCAATAAATCATCAGGAATAAAAGAATTAGCGGTCTAGAGCACTTCCCCGGATTGGAAGGGACGCAGGTTTGAATCCCGTTCGCACTAAACTTCTCTTTTTCCACATTCACAAATAATTTGTTCTTTAAAGTAGCTGAGCATGTCAAGTGCTAAAATACAGATCCAAATGTTTATAAAATTGCGCCATCAAATATTATGATTTTTAATTGCAATTTAAACTTACTATATTGGATTAATACATGTAAATGCATCTAATTGGTGGCGTGGGTCGTAAAGACAAACGTGATGTGGGGATTGGGATGGCCGTCGGTCAGTGCGATATGGCTTAGCGGTCTAGAGCACTTCCCTGGATTTTAAGGCACGAAGGTTCGAATCTTGCTCGCACTAAACTTTTGTTTTTCAACATACATATAGTTTGGAGCCCAGGAAAAAGGCTAGTTATATAATGTTGCATGTAACTAGTAATTAATTCTATAATGTATAATATTACACTAGCTGAACCCGGCCGACGACGTCTTATCATATTTAAAAAGCTTCTAAAATTGACAAGAAAGAACCTGGTACACGATTCCAGTGTTATCTACTATGCCCAAATTGTAAATCTAAACCATCCCTGAATGTGTTTGAGTCAAACATCAAAATCGGTCCAGCTATTTTGATATAGGTATATACCTACTAATAGATCGCTTACATTTTGAGTAACGTGGTTGGATTTCATGGAAGCGCTCACGGAATATACATAAATACTTTGGAAAAGCCAAAAGTGCACGCCTCATAATTTTAATTTTTCACAATAAAATTGATTATTTGATAAGTAACTAATAATGTATTGGTCTTACTAAGTAGATTCAAAAAAAAAAAATTGTGGTTTTAATGTGTTATACGCCATCTAGCGCTAATTTTAAGAAGTACTTCTATATTGGTCAATAGAAGTAGTTCTCACGAAATAAGAATAGCTCTGGTATTAGTGTCGAGTCGAGCCTAAATATTAACTATTTTTTGTTTATTTAATAAAAATCAAACCACATCGAATCAGACCGTGAAAAGTGATAGGGCTCTATTCGTAATTATACTGAATCGTAAAAGAAAAAAAAATACTCGATTAGTAAATTATTTCGGTCGTTATCGTGTTAACGTACATTATCCGAACATACCTACAACACACGGACATCCAAGACAGAACTTTTTAAACAGTTTTTTAACTAGTTTAAATAACAAAAATGGCATTAAATATATCATGAGTGTTAAAAATAGTGTTTTTCTTGATATGTGTTTATATATGATTTTACAAGTGCAATATATGATAAATAGAGACATTTTAAGTTTGAAAAATAAATTGTTCTGCGTGAAACGAGAGTAATACCCATCTCAACGCTTCGCTTATGTGGCGTGCAATATATGATTGCGAATATAATTAAGCCGCAATCATTACTTCCTTGCTAATAATAGAAATTATCTTTTGCGAACGACTAACGCCTGCGTCGACTTTCAAGACCGTCCGCGGCTCCGCTGCAGCCAAAGGTAGTTTTTAGGCTATATCTCAAGTTCCCGTTGTAGTAGAGGGATAAAATGTTTTTAAGTCTAATGCAGAGCTTAAAAAAAAGCTCATTTGTTGCCGAGCGGTCCTGAGGATGCCCGTGTAAAGGCGAAACACGTGTCGAATTTGTGCTTCGCATTGGTGCGATTTTTGTTATAATCGTGCATGCTACTCTGCTATTCTCCTTTATTTGTGACAGCGCGGATTGACAGTCCGTGGGTGAATGGTGAGCTCTCTTACTAATATCCATTCTATAATAATAAAAAAAGTTGCAACAAAACCCGTCTTTGCGTGATGCTCAAACAAACAGACAGACAGACAAAAAATCAAAAAAATATTGTTTTGTGTTCAGACATGCCTACATAGCCTACTACAGTATTTTCTTTTTATATTTTAAATGAACAGACACACGGTCGGGATATCGTTGATTGGTGGAAGTTATAATTAAAAATTATTTAAAGTGTGCGGTTCACAATAGATGATGGTTTCAGATTACAGATTTAATTTAATTATAGAAGCTTTTAGAGATAAATATGAAGTAATATTAAATGTAGTCTTAATTACAATGTTCACGCCAGCTGTCATTAAAAATTATGATTAGATGGTTCTTTGCCCCGTAAATTGATTCAATACAAGTTTTATATCATAATATATTTTATCGTAGGAAAATCTTGGTCAATGACTCTAGCAACATTGTGGCTAAAATCTTTCAAATAAATCCATTAAATTATTTCATTTTTAGTCAGTTTACAGCTCCCATTTCCAAATTGGTATACACTTTAACTTGCCTTCATATTTCGTCTCCAAATCGGTATCGTTTCGTGCCAAAATCCCAAAATCGTAAACATGTCCGAATGATGTAGGAGTTAATGTTGCTAAAACTGCCGAACGATTCCGACAACTAACGATCTTGGCAACCGTAGTGTTGCCACTGCAATTATTTATTGTCTACGGAGGGAGAAAATACTGTTTTAATCTTATGCAATACATTTTTTGTAAGATAGAGAAATATTTGATAACAACATAGGGATGTAAGTACCTTCCATAACGAGTGTAATAAGGCTTTTACTGTTACCCGCTAAATAACGTCACGTAAGGCCGCAATAATGTACCTATAACGATGTGACTGTACATTTAACTATATAATAAGTTGGGAAAAAATGTTCCTAACCGCACACCCTGTCGTTTGAGGCAACGAACAGGGTAATGTGGGGCCTGCACCCACTAAAGAAACCCGCGCCCTGTGTGCCGTTCTCCGCCTTTATTGGCGGGCCACCGGAACCATATTACATTCCTTCAGTGGTAAGTTAGAGGATCCTACTACGAGCTACAAGCCTAACAGTCCCTACCGCCCTTTTTTTTTTGTTAAGGTGGAAAAAAATGTTCCTTGCCGCACACCTCGTCGTTCGGGGCAACGAACAGGGTAATGTGGGGCCCTCACCCACTAAAGAAACCCGCCGTGTGCCGTCTCTCCGCCTTTGTTGGCAGGCCACTGGAACTATGTTACATTCCTTCGGTGGTCCGCTTGCGGCTTACCCTTTCGGGTACCCTCTACTGAGCGACGCATCCGCACATGGAGCGTCGCACCTTCGCGAGAGGCCTTGCGGGTGGCGGACGTTCCCCGGTTCATCCATCCGCAGCCTCAGCTAGGGCGGCATGAGGCGCAAGTATCTGCCACCCCGGTCGCTGGCGGCGGTTTGGGCCAGCGGGATAATTCTCCTCCCTGGCCCTCTCCGCGGCTTTCTTCCGCGAGATGACCTCCTCGCAGAAGGCAGCGACCGCGGCCCAATTCCTGTCACTGCCAAGCATCACTCTGACGACGCTCGGCAGCGGGAGGTCCCCCCCTATTTCTGCGACAAGTTCACGGCGCTGCTCGGTCCAAGCCAGGCACGACTCGAGCGTGTGCCGCGCCGTGTCCTCGTCACAGCCGCAGTGGTGACAGCCCGGAGTCACTTCCCTCCTTGCGACTATGTGCAGATATCTGCCGAAGCAACCGTGCCCCGACAGCATCTGCACGAGTCGGAAGGTAAGGACTCCATGCCGTCGCCCTGCCCACTCCTCCAGCACCGGCTGGAGCGCCCCTACGGTCCAAAGACTGGCCCGGGGCGCCTCCAACCATGCCCTCCATCTGGCCATGGCAGCTCGGCGGGTGTCGCCCTGCCACCTGGCCACCTCCATGGGTAGGGGGCGTCCGCTCCCCTCCCGCTCTTGTGACGCCCGCCGATACACCTCGGCGAGCACCTCCGCCTCCAAGTCCCACGGGGGGATTCCGGCCAACGCGCAGGCCGCCTCCGTCGATACCGTGCGGTATTCATGTATGAGCCTGGACGCAACGACTCTCTGTGGTCTCCACAGAAGAGCCCTGTTCAGTACATCCAGGGCCCACACGAGTGCGCCGTACAGCGCCATCGACCGGACCGCGTAAAGCCGTCGGCACGCATTGTTGGGTCCGCCCATATTCGGCATGAGCCGTGCAAGGGCGGACGCGGTGCCGACTAGCCTCGGGGACAGTTGGCGGAAGTGCTCGCGAAAGTCCAGCACCAGGCCCAGATACTTAATCTGGGCCTGCACCCCAATCTGGACCCCGTCGAATGTGATCGAGGCGCCAGCAGGTTGCCGACGTCGGGGCCCATGGAAAAGTAGGGCCTCCGACTTGTCCAGGGCCACCCTAAGCCCCAGCGCCCCAATCCTCCTGACCACCTCTGAGGTCCCTAAGGTGACCTCGAAGTTTCCACCCCGGGCCACGACCAGCGTGTCATCTGCATAGCAGATGACCACCAGCCCAGGGGGGTGCCAACAGCGCAACACCCAGTCGTAACCGATGTCCCACAGGAGCGGCCCCAGGATCAAACCCTGTGGGACACCGCACGACATGGATAGCCAGCATGGGTGGCCGTCGGCGGTATCCTTGGAACGAATCCGCGCAACAGCCGCCCCCATTTCCGACGCAGTGTCCCTACCGCCCTAAGCTATCATATAGTATGTGATAAATCTAATATATAAAATTTTCGTGTCAGTGTTTGTCGCCATTCTCCTCCGAAACAACTTGACCGATTCTTATAAAATTTTATGTGTATATTCAGTAGGTCTGAGAATAGGATGTAAACTATTTTTCATACCCCTAAGTGATAAGGGCGGTCTACCCCAAAAATTTATTTTTTATTTTTTGGTAATTTTTTTATGATAAATTAAGGAATACATACAACCCTAAATTTTCACCCTTCTACTGCCAACCCCTACTTTTTAATAGCGATATTAGTACTTAATAAAATATTCACGAAAAAAAAATATGGCGGTACAAATTTCGCTGGGTGAGGTAGTAAATATGTTCAGGATGTCTGCACCATGCGACCTAAGGTTTCAGACGGATAGTAGACAGGATAACCAGGTTTTAGGAAGAGTACACTCACTGCCAGTCCCGCAGACTTACGAGACTGATCAAGTTTAAATCCTAAACAATTTGTATTACATTTTTTATTGAATTGAATTGAACTGAATAAATGTGTGTGTATGTGTGTGTGTGTCCGTTAATTATGTAAGTGTAGACTGGGATTAGAATATCTCTCAGAGCGATGTGTTGTATTTTTTAAATAAAAGAATAGAGGCAAGTGACGCATGGATTACGAAATGTCATTACATTCTTATCCTCGAGTTTCTGAGGACAAAATTAATAAACTGGAAACAAGATTACCACAATAACAGCAGTATAATTTCCAACTAGAAGCAGATAACCAGTGGTAAAACAGAGAACTGCAAAGTGTCAACATACACTCAAAATTTTTGAGTGTATTAGTTTACAAGCTATCACTGCTCAGTGAAGGAAGAGCTAAGCATTGTTAAAACGGATAACGAAGTAACGTTTAAGATTACTGTTTTTATTTCAGTATTTTCTTTATAATCACGCCATTATACTCAAAAGGGTAACTATATTTTAGGTAAGGAGGACTTTTGCCATATATACGGGTTTCTATTATGCAGAATCCATAAATAATAATAATAAATACTAACGGACATGTCACACAACGTCCTCTGGTCCCAAACTAAGCTTAACGCTTGTGCTATATAATAAGCGGATATAATACATAAATATATTACTTTGTTTTTTGTAAATACACACATATAATAAATAGAAAACACCCAGACGCAGTCCAAATATCTGTGTTTACACAAATAATTGTCCTGAGTGGGAATCGAACCCAAGACCTCGTGAACGGAAGTCGTTTACACTACCGACTACGCCACGAGGCCCGTCAAGATTGATTATATCGACCCAGATTTCAATCATATCCAATGCTCATTATCACCAACCAAGCCTGAGAGATTTCCTCATTGACTTGTGAAGTCTGCGAACCTTTGAATGTCTGTGGGTAACGGCCTAAATTACTCGCATTCGGGACCTGTAAACTTAAATAATATAATAATAATGGTGGGTAGGGCTGGGTACCAAGTGGGAGTATTCACTTATTACCGGACCCTAGCGGATTGCTACCACCATCTTCTATAGATATGACCGACTATGAAGAACCTCGATGTGTCTTGGTTGCAGCCGGAGATAACCTTTCATTCTTTCATATCCGCAAAATGAAATAGTGGGCACCGGTTTAATAGAAGTATTAGTATAGTTGTGTCCATGAATAACGTCTACCACTTACCATTTAATGTTTAGCTTAAAATACAATTTTAAAAAAAAGATCGTTGAGAAAATACGATAATATCATCAACAACCTGACTCATCGGGTATTGCCAATGTTCATGTCACTACAAAAAGATTATACACAAAAATACTGCCAGATCTAAACGTTCCCCCTCGTTTAGGGGAAATAGAACGCTCGGATGTCCTGTCCAGACGATTGGAGATACTAGGACATGTACTTTGGAAACTTCCCTTAGATATCGGATATTGTTTGAGTTGAATACTAAGTTATTTTGAAATACCTGTGCTTAGGTGAAAGGGGATGACAAGCACCTAGCCATTAGATGGTAAATAGATGTCCCCAATATTCAATAGGGACTGTATCTTTTTGTCTTAAATTATAAATGATCTTAACTACGACATAAAATTTGAATTAATCAATCTTTTCTTTATTAATCTATACTATTTTTAAGCTATAACAGAGCTGTGTTTTAGATTTTTTGTCTGTTTGTTCATTTACGCATCACGCAAAAACTACTAAACGGATTTTTATGCAACTTTTTATTTAAAAGACGTTGATTAGACTTAAAAACTGGTATACATTTTATCCCGCTACTATATCGGGAACCTGAGAAATAACCGAAAAACCCGGCTTTGCCGCAGCCAAAAGCTAGTTGTATTATAATATCTAGCCTTTGGCCGCACTGCGCCGCAGACAAAAAATAGCTGATATTTTAGGTTGTCGAAATAGTAGCGCAGTCTTTAAGTCCAATCAAGAGCTATCATCACACAAAAAAGTTATAAATCTGTTTAGTAGTTTTTGCGTAATGTGTGAACAAATAAACAGATTAAGAGATAAATAGACAAAAAATAAAAAAAGAATAATTTCGGTTCAGAGATACCCACAAAGTTTAGTACAGCAATTTTTCTCAAAAACCGACACTATTCTGTCAGCTTTATAGTAAGTACATAGTAGGGTTTAGTCATACAAATATATTTATGGGTATACACCCACGTGAGCCATTTATAATGGGGCTGGATATTAGATACTAATATTTTCTAAGTCACGGCTTTTATGATTTTCACTACACAAAACTTCTTAGACAATCGGGTTTTCGTCGCGATGTTTTTTCTCCCCAAGCAAGTTATAATGACTTTTTTTTATTGCTTCTAGTGTCTGACGCGCCACGGCCCATCTGATGGTAAATGGTAACCGTCGCTCATGAACTCAACAATACTGAGAGTATTGTCAAGCCGCTGCTCACCATTTCATTTCACAGATATGAAATGAGAGAATAAACGGCTCCTGCTACAGCCAAAACGCATGCTTCATGGCCGGTCACACGGGAGATGGTGGTCGGTACCCAGCCCTACCACCGTGCAATGTCATGCAATGGATGATAATTGCTTACTTCCCTTAGTCGCCTCATACGACACCCGTGGGAAAGAATGGGGTGGTGACACTTGTATTCTTAGTCCGTCACCACACGGAACAAATGACTGAAGTATTGTCACACAGTTCCAGTGATCCGTCAGTATAGGCGCAGAGATGGCACACGGTGGGTTTATTTTGTGGGTCAGGACCCCACACGGTGTGCTGTAAGGTACATCTTTTCCCGCCGTATTAAAAAAAAGTAAATTAAGGCAAGTGCGTGGCTTACGAAGTCTGGGTCTTAGAGTGGCGATCGAGACAGAGTTACCAAAACTCAGTCTTCGTTCTAGATATTCGCTAGAGTATCCATTATTATGTAGTACTTTTTTATACCAAGTGAATGGTAAACAAGGACCTACTTGATTGAACGCCATCCGTTACCCACGACTTTGTAGCGTCGATTTCTACATTCGGCCCAGAGTCAATAATTACAGGCATATCCCACAGAAACCCTTTATCAGGGTAATCAGTACTCTATGTGTTGATCCAGCTTACTAATCCAAGCCTGAATGGCTCTGCTCGATCGGGGAAATATCACCCTCTCACAGAAGATCAACCAACTGTAGGTACTTCTATTGTTGTATTTTGTACGGTGAATGAGAGCGCTGGAGGCTCCAACCTACTACTTATTATACTTCTTCTCCACCTCCCATCCTTTTCTTTGGAGTTGGCGAAACACGATTGATGTGTCTGTTGTTGCTGTAGGTTGCTGTAGCCGCTTACCATCAGGTGGGTCGCATGCATGTTTGCCACCCTTGTATATGTGTATGAAATAAACCATTTTGGAGGTCAGGGGTCAGGGGGAGACGGAGACTCACCTACCTAGACCAAATAGGTCATGTATTAAAGGAAGGTGGAGTCAGGAGTCTCCGAAACCGGCGAGCGTGTAGGAAGAGAGTTATGAATGTTGATGAAGCGAGAGATGTATGCAATAATAGAGCTTCTTGGTACTCTGTTCTCTCTGCCTACCCACAAGGGAAATAGCGTGATGATACCATAGTTAGCTATTTGCGAAAATTGCTACGGCAAATATATATTTTTTTATTTAAAGAGTAGATAGGTAGTCGTCTCTTATAATAATAATAAATCGTTTATTTCAAGTCGTTTAGTTCACAACTCATAAAAATAATCTTCAAAAAGTAATAAATAATAAGAATTATAACAATACACACAATTAAATCAAAATCTAAATTATTCACAAATTATGTAAATATTTTTATTAATAATATAATAAGAATAAAACGAAAAAACGACTACTTAACTAGGGAACATTCATGGCTGGGGCAAACATTGGGTTGAATGTAGGCTTATCCAGTGTCTCAAAAGCGGAGAGTCCCATCTATCCACCAATGTGTTCAGAATGGTGTTGGGACTGCCACGCAGGCGCTTCAAGCGAGACGCACAACGCTTTCTTATGATGGCGTGAAAGCCATCAGTGTGCGCCTCACTGAACATTCCTGACGCACTGCAGAAACGTGTCAACCCCAACAGCACCCTAAACCCATTGTTGTACTGAACGCGAAGCGCGTTATACACCCTCTGCGTATAATTAACCCACAGGCTGCCGGTGTAAGGCGACTGGCAGTAGGCTTTAAAAAGCGCCACTTTCACCTCCATGGAACTGCGAGCAAACCTGCGAGCCACCATGTTACATCGGACGGCTAAGGCCCTGCGCTCTCTCTCAATATCTTCATTGTCCTCAAGGTTTTCGGTGACCCAATGGCCCAGATAGTTAAATTTTGAGACGAGCTTAAGAGGAGTACCATCTAGGGTTATGGGTGGTACATTGTGATAGGTCTTAGAACCAGCCCTAAACACCATAATCTCACTCTTTTTCACGTTATATCTGAGCCCATGGGCCTCCACGTAGGACTCACATGACTCCAGTAGCTTGCGTAGGGCTCTAATCGAAGGGCTCAGCAGCACCATATCATCAGCGTAGCTGATATTATTGAGACAGACCCCATCTATATAACAGCCAAGTTTGGTGCTACTGAGCTCGTCAATCAACCGGTTCATGTACAGATTGAAAAGACGCGGCGAAGAAACCCCTCCTTGTCTCACCCCGCATTCCAACCTGTACATGCTCGAGTATGACTCTGCCAACTTTACAACGTTTGTTTGATGACTATACCAATATCTAAATAGTGACACTAACGCCCCTGGGAAGGCCGACTCAAGCGCCAGCTTCTCCCACAGTAAGTCATACTTCACTAGGTCGAATGCTCTAGATAGGTCCAAATAACAGGCATATAAAGGAGTTTTTCTAGCAGTGTAGTACTGGACAGCTTGCTTGAGAGTCAAGATAGCACTTTCTGTCGATAAACCTAACCGAAACCCAAATTGAGCACCGTTTACTCTGATGTGCATGCTTATACCTATCTAATAAATTTCATCCAAATCCGCTCAGTTCTTTAGGTGTAATTGTCGGACAAACATCCATACATCTAAACCTCTTCACAATACTTTTACATGTATAATATTAGTAGTATTATGTAGAAGCTAATGAATTCGACTGTTTAACCCACGATACCACAAATCTTGGCAGAGGCATAAATCATTAAGTAACGTATTATACAACCAATTTACATATCACATGAACGCTCACGATTCATACGCAGGCAAATGTAGCTACGACACGACAGCACTATATTATTGAGCGTTTGAACGGTACACTATACTTGCTTGTAGAAAAATGCAAGTTTTTAAATAGTAAAACCCAAAAAATATATATAGTTAGGCATATATATCAGGATAATCAGTATTCATCACAGAGGTTGTAGGGCCAGTTGTAGATTTAATCCTTACTAAAACATATTGTAAATGTGCAAGGAAGTTTGTTATATTTGTTGGTTTGTTACGCTTTCACGCCATAACTACTGCATCTACCATCATGAAATTTTGCATAGTTATAGTCTGAAGCCTAGAAACGGATATATGAAAAATAATTTATTCCCGTGGAAATATTATTAATATGGCGTGTCGTCTGATGTCCACGCGAAGGGAGTCACAGGAAGAATCTAGTAATCTTATAAATGAATAACGATGGAGGTTCTTAGTTAAATAAATTCAATGAACCGCTTATCAATATGCGATGGAACACCTGATATATCATAAGTGCGTTGTTAACGTCAGAGATAAGGAGAAAGGGACAGGAGGGTATAACGAAAGATGTCAAAGAAGGGATCAGTAAATGGAAAGTAGGGTAACAAAATCTCATCAGAGTCTCACTCACTGAACGAAATACAATAATACGTATACCTACCGCTACTTCACCTCGATATTCTGTGAGAAGGTGATATTCCTAGGTCAAGCCTCGATTCATGCTGGGAGTACAAGGCAACATAAATACCAAATGAAAAGTTACTTACTTAATTATCATCACGCCGTCTCCCTTGCGGGGTAGGCAGAGAGAACAGAGTGCCATAAGGCTCTATTCTTGCATACATCGCTCTCTTCCTCAACATTCATAATTCTCTTCATACACGCTCGCCAGTTTCTAGACTCCTGACTCCACCTTCCTTTAATACATGACCGATTTAGTCTAGGTATGTGAGTCTCGGACTCCCCCTGTACCTACATCCTTCCACTTTCGCATTTTATATCTTCTTAACCAGCACGTCCGGCATTTTTTCCATATGTCTGAACTATCGGAGAATTCCCTTTCGCATTTTTACACCAATTCTCTCTAAAAGTTACATTAGCATATAAAATTAACGACTTCACTTATTCCAGTTACCCGCCACTCTACTCATCCGAGTCTAAACGAGCCATCAACCGAACACTTGAACGCTAACGTTTAAGCGTCTCGGGTTCCGTTCCGTGCGAGTTGTACATAAAAAGCTATTACCGGCCATGCATGTGGTTTATGGCTAAACATGTATAGTAGAAGGGAGGGGAAGGGAATATTAAAGGATTTGATTTGTATTCCATATCTAAAGTGGATTTACATGCTGATTTAAGAGGCAAATGAGGATATAAATATGTTGAATGTTGTCGGAAATTCCTTATGAATAATCCTTTAGTTATTCAATGTCAGACATGGAAGTTATTCAGAGGAACTCCTACTAATAGGTAAGTGCTCCAACCGCTAAGCACTGCACTGAACAACGGCCATGCCCAATCTCCACATCACATTTGTCTTTACGACCCACTTCCCCGGATTGGAACGGACGCAGGTTCGGTTCCCACTTGCACTAAAGTTCTCTTTTTCTCATTTCACGAATAATTTGTTCTTTAAAGTAGCTGAGCATGCCAATGCTAAAATACAGATCAAAAACATGTATAGGTTTAATCAGAGTAAAGTATGAAAATAGATTCGTTTCATTACTTACAGAACAAATTATATTCGCAGTACAAAACTCTCTTTTTCCAGTTTCATAAATCTTTTTTTCTGTTCACACAAACCTTAATCTATATACTATTATAAAACTGCAACAGAGCTGTGTACATTTAAGATATTTGAGAAAAAATGTCTGTATTAGGCTATATAGGCGTGTCTAAACACAAAACTATTTTTTTTAGATTATTTGTCCGTTTTTCTGTTTATCTGTTTGTTTGTTCACGCATCACGCAAAAGCTACAAAACGGATTCTGATGCAACTTTTTTATTTGATAGCTCTTGATTAGACTTAAAAACTGGTATAAATTTTATCCCGCTACTATATCGGGAGCCTGAGATATAAACCAGAAACTAGGGTGAAGGCTAGTAACAATTATAAAACTTTTTTATTTAGTTTAGAATACGTAAACAAAGAAATAGATTGACGTGGGCAGTGCCTTTATTTTATACTGTAGATATGGGTGTAAAAACATAGCATCACACCTGTATTCACCGAAGAGGTAGGCAGAGGTGTATTACACACCTACGGTACGCCAGCTATGTTTAAGTCCCACGTAATAGGGGCGAGCCTATTGCAGTCTACCGGCCACGTTTCTAAACTCTGGGCTGATACTGAAAATTTTTGCTGAGTAAAAGTTCAATAGCACCGCTCGACCCGGAAATCGAACCCGAGATCTCACGAACAAGAGTCGCTGACACTACCGCTGTACCATTCAGTTAGTGGTGTAAATTGTGAAAGAGATAAATCTAAAATTAACTGTTTTTTTTTCACAGATTTAAGTTTATACATAGCATCACGCCTGTATTCCCCGAAGGGGTAAGCAGAGGTGTATTACACACCCACGACTCGCCAGCTATGTTTAAGTCCCACGTAATAGGGGGCGAGCCTATTGACGTCTACCGGGCACATTTCCAAACTCCGGGCTGCTACTGAGAATTTGTCTTTTTAGGAAGAAGGTCAATAATATTTCCCGACCCGGGGATCGAACCCGAGACCTCATGATTAGCAGTCGCATACACTACCGCTACACCACCGAGGCAGTTTATATACTTAAACTTTTAAAGGATTATATTAAAAACATGTTAAACAGTATTCTATTTTTTTTTTTACTGGGCAGACGACTATTGGGCAGACGTCTCCCTTCATAGAGATTAGAGCATAAATCCACCACGCTGGCCTAGTATGGGTAATAAGGCTTCTTTGAGAAAATCTCTCAGACATGCAGATTTCCTCGCAATATTTTTTCTTCACCAAGGAGTGGTAATTTGACCACGACACCACTATCTTTATTTCACTGCTACTTATAAGTAGCTTATTTAATATAAACTAGAACAGTAAGATGCCCTATAAAATTCAGGGAAAATAAACAAGTAAGCCTACACCCAAGGGTGTTGTATCGTGAATATAACTCACACATGAACGCCAACAAGATTGCCGCATACGTATACGAATGTTTTACTATGTGCAGATCTAAGCCTTTACTTGCGAGGGTGTGGGTGATGTCTTTACGGTTGATCTGTATTCTCGCAAGTATTACACACACACACATATACAAACCTTTAGTTAAGGGTTTGTTGCGATGACAATAGATGAATCAAATTTGTATCTTTGTATTTTTCTTGAAGTTATACTTCTAAGGCAACTTCCGACAAGGTTGCGTTTAACGTTTAACGGTACCATGGAGGGGGTATGATCAGACATCTAAACTCTTAACATCGACTTATAAGAAATTTCAAAATTTTACTAACGCCATTAGTGACATTAGACATAATTACTTTATCGAAAAAGGTATTTAAAAACATAACTGTAACAAGTTTTGCAGTTACGAATTTAATAATGACTTTATTTATTAATAATGCCAAAGAAGTATATCTTCTCACGCGCGTACATAAGTACACGCATTTTTTTATGCTACTGTTGTAAGCGGTTACTGCAACCTACATAAGAAGATAGATACTAAGGATATGATAGGAAGGATAAGAAGAATAGAATATAAAGGGGGTTTGAGCCTCCGGCGCCCTCACTGACCATACCCATCACAACAAATAGGAGTTTTTGCCCTTGTTTTAGGCTGATCTTCTGTGAGAGGCTGGTAATTCCCCGATGAAGCCTCCCATTCATGCAAGTAAGTGGTTATTAAAGCTTTGTTTTGATAATCCTATTAATCTTATTGATATTAAATGTGAAGGTTTGTGAAGATGTTCAGATTTTAGTCCGTCAATGATGCTTAAACGACTTAAGCGTATTAGATCGAATTTTGGCGTACACATATTATGCCTAGATAAAGTAATAAAAAGAGTATTTTTTATTACAATAGTAGTTCTTATGGGATTCGCATAAAGTCCATGCAGACATAGTTGCAGGCAAAAGCTAGTACCTATTTATGATATACATTATTATACATCTGTAACCTAGTTTTGGCGATTAGATTAAAGCAATAATGTATTTTTGTAGTGGCAAACAAGCGTTAACGCCCAGGCAATGGTAGAAGTTCAAAAATAGAGTTCAGAATTATTTCTTAGCATTTGTGATAAACTAATTTTATAAAAAGAACTAGTTCCAAGAATATTACAAGCGCATGGAGCTAGTTCTGCCTACAAAATCGCCAAATGTAAATATAAGTTCAGATACAATACAATTTTTTTTTTTATTTTTCTCTCACACAGAAACAATTACATATAAGATATTATTCTAGGTGTGTATGTTGTTGCAGTGACGTTGAGTCTGTGTAAGAGACTGGTATCCGTACTAGGAGGACCTGTATGACAGATTACCATTGACAGATCTTTATCGTTACTTATTATAAATGTGTAAGTGTGTTTATTTGTTACATTTTTACGACATAACTCCTTAAGCGATCATCCTGAAATTAAAAATACCTATAGTCTAGAGCCTATAAAAGGACATAGGCTACTTGCTATCCCAAAAAAATTGATGGATCCTATGAGATAGCAATTTTTACGAAGAAACCATAAGTGTGCTTTAAAGTTACGCATTTCACGCGGGTGAAGCCGCGGAATGAATCTAGTTTACAGATAATGTAATTTATTAATCTCTTATTTTAGCAGACCTGGTAGATTTTATTTGTTGGAATTACCAAACGGACCCTTATAGACCAAAACAATGAATTCAGAAAAAAACTTTAAGCGACAATAAAAGGTTGCGTTGAAAAC
Organism: Leucoma salicis; assembly: GCA_948253155.1. Classification (NCBI taxonomy): domain Eukaryota; kingdom Metazoa; phylum Arthropoda; class Insecta; order Lepidoptera; family Erebidae; genus Leucoma; species Leucoma salicis. Next base: position 20,263,364 of record OX411818.1, read on the forward strand.
CGGTTTCTTCATACGACACAAACTATAATTAAAAATATTATCTATGCTGAATTACGCTAAATCTTTTCTAAATTAGAATGCCGGTAAAACCGCGGGGAACAGCTAGTTATTTATAATTTGTATTGACAAAAATAGTAAATCTGAATCGATTATATAATTAACACTTTTACTTAAACTTTAACGAAGATTCATTCATTGGCACTTTAGCTAAATATTGATGTTACGCTAGCGATCGCGTCAAAATATATCTGGGTAGTTTAAAAGAAAAAAAAATATTTTTATCAATATTTTAGTATTTGACATGCTCAGCTACTCTTAAAGTACAAATTATAATTTTTGAATAAGGAAAAAGAGTATTTTAGTACGAGTGGGAATCGAACCTGCGGTCGTTAAGACAAATGTGATGAGGAAATTCGGTATTTCTAGAAATGGTACGATAGCTCAATGGATTAGAGCACTTCCCCGGAAAGGAAGGGACGCAGGTTCGATTCTAAAATACTCTTTTTCCTTATTCACGAATTATAATTTGTACTTTTAGAAAAAAATATTCTGGAAACAATCGTGGTACCTACCTACTGTTACACTCTTTTTCCATTCAAAATTTCCATAACTAATAACAACGTGGAAGTTTCTCATCAGGATTGATAGGTATAATTATTTTTTTCTGTTTTAAAAAAAATATTTTGTAAACTTCCCCTTAACAGAATACAGTACATTTACACTAGTGTGCGTAAAGGTAGCTTGTACTAGTGTGACTTCTATTCAATCTTCTTACGTTCCATTTCGCAGGGACATTCAATTTTGTCCCACTCATACTACAATATCCTCTATACACCCATCTCTCTCTATTCCTAACGGGCTTAGAGCCGTGTGATATATTGTATTGGATGGATTTTTCGTCTCAGAAAATGGAATTTTCTTTTTTGACTCTTCACCTGACACGGCAGGGATGTTCAATCAGACCACAGTTTCCTTATTCTATTTTATCTGGAATAAGTAAAATTTGATGTCAAATCGATGGGCGGGATATCATCCATTAGGGCTGAAGTATTTATTATTTATATTACACACACATATGAGGTTAGGTGGCCTTGTATATTAACTTAAAAATAATATTAACTTAAAAATCAGAGTTTATAAATCATCCCTATGCACAGATATACATACTTTTTTCCAACTCTTTTCTAGCTGATGATGATGATGACCAGATGTAGAATAAAAATTGTGGAAATATTTAGGTATTTTTTTTATCGTTAGGGCAGGAAAAAATTTATAGAAAACTGTACTTTTCGGTTACTTGAGTAATGCTTCTGAAATAGTTTTCAGGTTTTAGTACCATAATAAGTTAAAAATGTTCTGCCAAAATGACTACCAAAAACTATAACAATGCTTCTTAATTTAGTAGAATTATTTATTTTGACAAATCGTTTTGTTTCGCGTTGGTGTATTACAAGCTATGGTAATAAAATTTAACATAACAGACATATTAGTTACAAAAATATTTTCTTGTATTCTGGAAGCTACTAGGTTAATTAATATTTAAAATAAAAAGTAGTACAATTTTAGAGTACTAATTATTATTTTTGAATGAGGAAAAAGAGAACATTAGTACAAACGGGAATTGAACCTGCGTCCCTTCCTATCCGGGGAAGAGCTCTAATCCACTGGGCTACCGTACTACCTGGTAGATTAATGCATGTAAATGCGTTCCGATAGACGGCGTGGGTCGTTAAGACAAATGCGATGAGGAAATTGGGGCTCAGTGGATTAGAGCACTTCCCCGGATGAAGGAAGGGACGCAGGTTCGATTCCCGCTCGTACTAATGTTCTCTTTTTCCTCATTCTCAAATAACAATTTGTACTCTAAAAGTGGCTGAGCATGTCAAGTGCTAAAAATATAGATCAAAAAAGTACTACAATATTAAAAAATATCTATGATGTTACATTTTGCATTGAATTAATAAAACTTCACAGAAGCTACTTAAGAATAAATTAATAATAGTCTGTTATATTCTGTTTATCTATAGCTGCAACGCGTGACTCTACTAAGTTTACTCCTTATGACATCAGCTTTTGCCAGTGCCAGTTCCGTCCAAATCGGTCTAGCCATTCCGGAGTTTAGCCGGAACAAACAGATACATAGACACACAAAAATTGTAAGAAATGGTATTTTGTATGAGTAACATAATTAAGTATATACTTTCATATGCATTTTTTTTATTGCGTATGGTGGCAGACGTGCCACAGCCCACCTGATTGTAAATAACCGTCACTCATGGACTCAATTAAACCGGGATTATTGTCAAGCCGCTACGCACCATATCATTTCTCAGATATGAAATGAAAGAATAAATGGTTATCTTCTGCTACAACCAAAACACACTGACGTGCTTCATAACCGGCCACACAGGAGACGGTGGTACCGACCCGTTCGGTCCCGATAGCTAGTAAATAAATAAATAATTGCGGACTTTTTTACACATCGTCCTCTGGTCCCAAACTAAGCTTAATGCTTGTGCTATGGGTACCAGATTACGGATATAATACATATACTACTTTGTTTTTGTAAATACATACATGCAATAGATAGAAAACACACAGACGCAGTACAAATATCTGTGTTCATCACACAAATAATTAAACACAAAGTGAAAAATGCGAAATCTAAAATAACAGTCACGAGCAGGATTCGAACCTGCATCTCCTGGATACCGTCCAGATGCTTTGCCAACTCAGCAATCGTGACCCTTGCTCCTGACTGCTAATTTCGATAACACATTCATACTTAACGTCTTTGGGTGACGCCTGCACCATCTGCTGAATTGGCAAAGCATCTGGACGGTATCCAGGAGATGCAGGTTCGAATCCTCCTCGTGACTGTTATTTTCGATTTCACATTTTTCACTTTGTGTTTAATGTATGTTGCTAAGCATGTCAAATGCTAAAAATATATATAAAAATATCTAAATATTTATAGGGTTTGCGTCATTATTACGTAAAATCTTAATTGTAAAATTAAGTTTACCTGGTCGGTATAATGTATGAAAATATTTCCGACAGATGGTGCAGGCGTCACCCAAAGACGTTAAGTATGAATGTGTTATCGAAATTAGCAGTCAGGAGCAAGGGTCACGATTGCTGAATTGGTAAAGCATCTGGACGGTATCCAGAAGATGCAGGTTCAAATCCTGCTCCTGACTGTTATTTTCGATTTCACATTTTTCACTTTGTGTTTAATGTATAGTGCTAAGCATGTCAAATGCTAAAAATATATATAATGCTAAAAATATATATAAAAATATCTAAATAGGCACTTCAATTTCATTTATTTGTATAGATATTAATTTATTATAGTTAATTTCGAGCGTTATACTATTCGAGATACATAATGCAATAAAAGTGATAATATAATCCATCCATCCATCCATCAGCCTTTTAACGTCCACTGCTGGACATAGGCCTCCCCAAGAATGGGGGATAGTGCCGTAATCGCCACGCTTGGCAGGCGGGTTGGCGATCGCAGTAGATGTTGTTAATAATCGAAGGAGTGCTACTGCCCACTCCCCCGGAATTCCCTTAGTCGGCTCTTACAACTCCCATGGGTGGAGAGGGGTGGGACAGTTCTAAATAATATAATCAGTAGCTAAAGAAAAAAAGAAAAAAAGAAATAAATACTTTTATTTTGGTATCTACAATGTTTTAAAAGAAAAGTAACTAAAGCAAGCCAAATAAGATAAAATAATGTTGTAGAAGCCAAAAAACGTCTTGCCTTAGCTTATGCTGCTGTGCGAAAACGCCGCAGCGCTGGTTTTCAGGCAGAACTAATGCAGTGCGAATACGAGCCGCAACCACAATATAAAATTAACTAATATTAAAATAATTACATACATAAATAGAAGAAATAAAGATACAAAAATGTATGTTATACAGTTGTACACATACATCGATACATACATTAAGTACATCACTTTTAGGTGCTATAGGAAAAGATAAATGTACACTGTGAAACCACAATAAATGTTTCATTCCCTTCATAGCTCTACATAGTTCTTCGCCCCTGCGGCGTTATGCAGCAGAGCGGCTCTGCTCTACGACAAAGTCATCGCAGCAGCTAACACTACTGACTTTTAGCTGCGAGTTTATCGCCGTGCGGTAAAACCTCTTTGCAAGTGTTCAGCCGAAGATATAAATCTTTTATTTCATTCTTTGATTACTGACTTTGCCGATATTTTACAATAATAAACATAGCATCACGCCTGTATTCCCCGAAGGGGTAGGCAGAGGTGTAATACACACCCACGACTCGCCAGCTATGTTTAAGTCCCACGTAATAGGGGGCGAGCCTATTGACGTCTACCAGGCACATTTCCAAACTCCGGGCTGCTACTGACAATTATTCTTTTTAAGAAAAAGCTCAATAACATTGCCCGACCCGGGGATCGAACCCGAGACCTCATGATTAGCAGTCGCATACACTACCGCTAGACCACCAAGGCAGTTTGCCATTAAGCAAAGGTAATAAAATAACTAAAAATAATATTTTAGTCAAATACCTATTTGCCGTGTGGGGCCGGCTTTAGAATTGTCCCACCCCTCTCCACCCATGGGAGTCGTATGAGCCGACTGAGGAAATACCGGGGGAGTGGGCAGCAGCACTCCCTCGAGTATTGACAACATCCACTGCGATCGCCAACCCGCCTGCCAACCGCCGAGGCTGGCCGCATTCGCGGCATGCTTACACAGATCTGCGATGCGGCCTTGCCCCGCGTGCGGCGCCCGCCTCGACAGAAGGGGGTCTACTGGTGGTCCCCGGAGCTGGCGGACCTCCGTGCGGCCTGTATTCGTGCCTGGAGGTCCTACACCCGCAGCCGACGTCGTCAAATCCGTGACGAAGAGCGGGAGGGCCAGCTGTATGCGGCGTACAGCAGTACGCGCGCCGCGTTAAAGCTGGCCATCTGTCGCGCCAAAGATGCGAAAAGGCAGGAGATGTTGGAGGGTCTCGAGCGTGACTCCTGGGAACGCCCGAACCGCGCGGCGCTTAACAAGCTCCGCGCCCAGGGCCCCCCCTTACGGAGATCCTCCAGCCGGGCTTCCTCACTGAGGTGGTCGAGGGACTTTTCCCTTCACGGGCGGTGCACACGCCCCCGGTCATGGCTCCGCCAGATGATGACCGGGAGGCCGACGACGGGGAGGTACCGCCCGTGACGATGACGGAAATGGGGGCGGCGGCAGCGCGTATGAGGAGAGGCGCCGCCCCCGGGCCGGACGGGGTTCCCGCCCGAGTGCTGGCCCTGGTCCTCGACCACCTTGAGCCCCGCCTCGGGGGACTGTTCGGCGCTTGCCTGGTGTCCAGACGGTTCCCTGACTGCTGGAAGGAGGGGAAGCTCGTGCTCCTGCCGAAGCCGGGACGGTCTCCGAATACAGTCTCGGCCTTCAGGCCCATCGTGTTGCTGGACGAGGCGGGCAAACTCCTCGAGCGGGTAGTCGCTGCCCGCATCGTCCGGCACCTAGGAACGGTCGGGCCCGACCTGTCCGACGCCCAGTTCGGATTTCGGGCGGGTGGGTTTACGGTCGACGCCATTCTGCGCCTAAAGGCCGCGGCTGCGGAGGCCGTCACCTCGAGGGAAGTGCTGTTGGCGGTGTCGCTCGACATCGCGTAATTTGCTACGCAGACGATACGCTCGTCACAGCCCGGGGCTGGGCCCTCGAGGAGGCGGCAACGCTGGCCACCTCAGGTATCGCAAAGGTGGTCAGGCGGATCGAGGCGCTGGGGCTTAGGGTGGCCCTTGAAAAGTCAGAGGCCCTACTCTTTCATGGGCGCCGACGGGGCCCGCCTGCCAGCGCCTCGATAACGGTCAACGGTGTGGGCTTCCCAATCCAGGCCCTCATTAAATATCTGGGCCTGGTATTGGATGGACGGTGGCACTTTGACGAGCACTTCCGCCGTCTTGCGCCAAAGTTCGTCGGCACGGCGTCCGCCCTCGGGCGACTGATGCCGAATTTGGGCGGACCGAGTCTCGCGTGTCGACGACGCGGGGGTAGTACGGTCGATGTCACTTTACGGCGCACCCGTGTGGGCGGAGTCCCTGGCCGCTCGCAATAGGGCCCTTCTGTGGCGTCCACAGAGGGTCGTAGCGGTCAGGGCAATACGCGGGTACCGCACGGTCTCGACCGATGCAGCCTGCGCGTTGGCCGGAACCCCCCCGTGGGATCTAGAGGCCACCGCCGAGCGCAATGTCATCGTGGCGGGAAGATGCCCGCCGTGCCACCGTCCTAAAGTGGAAGTCTCGGCTGGAGACGCCCCGGGCTGGTCTCTGGACCGTGGGGACGCTCCAGCCGATCTTGGAAGAATGGGCAGGGCGGCAGCACGGGGTCCTCACCTTCCGGTTGGTGCAGGTTTTGTCGGGGCATGGTTGCTTCGGCAAATAACTGCACATGATCGCTAAGAGGGAGACGACCCCAGGCTGTCACCACTGCGGCTGCGACGAGGACTCGGCACAGCACACGCTCGAGTTGTGCCCGGCCTGGGATGTGCAGCGCCGGGAACTCGTTTCAGTCATAGGCGTGGACCTGTCGCTGCCAGCCGTTGCGCGAGCAACGATTGGCAGTGACAGGGCCTGTACCGCGGTCGCCGCCTTCTGCGAGGCTGTCATCTCGCGGAAGGAGGTGGCGGAGAGGGCCCGGGAGGAATCCTCCTTCGCGGACACGATTCGCCGCCGGCGCGCGGGGCGGCGTGCACGCGCTTACCTGCGCCTGATGCCGCCCTAGCCGAGGCTGCGAACGGTGGGGTCGGGGAGCACCCTGCCGTCCGCGGAAGCCTACCGCGAAGGTGCGACGCCCAAGTGCGCGAGGCGTTGCTCAAGAGAGGGTGCCCGAAGGGGCTGCCGCCTGCGGATCGCGGTCGAAACGACGCGGTACCCGATGGTACTGGTACTGGATGGATGGATGGAAGTACCTATACCACTACTTTTACAACTTTTTTGGTAAGGCGGGAAAAAATTTACCTAACCGCGCACCCTGTCGTTAGGGGCAACGAACAGTGTGGGCCGTCTCTCCGCCTGTATTAGCGGGCCACTAGAACTATGTTATATTACTTCAGTAGTGAGTATGTACCTACCTAGTAAAAGTTATTAGTGGATAATTGAGGAGCCGTTTTTTTTTTGTTAAGGCGGGAAGAAATGTTCCTAACCGCACACCCCATCGTTCGGGGCAACGAACACGGGTAGTGTGGGGCCCTCACCCACAAAAGAAACCCGCCGTGTGCCGTCTCCCCTCCTTTATTGGCGGGCCACCGGAACCATATTACATTCCTTCATTGGTCCTTATAGACAACACCCTGCACTAAGGAATAATCCTTGTATTGCGGGGGAGTTTAAAAAAACATACAATTTCACGGACACAAAGTACACCCAGCCTCAGAACAACCATTTGTGGATCACACAAAGAGTTGTCCTCTGTGGGAATCGAATCCACAACACTCGGGCGGGAGGCCGGTATCTAAGCCACTCCGCCATCTTTTAAGTCATCTATGTAACGTTAAATTCCCTCTACTCCATGCGGTGACTTCAGTGATTTCCAATCAATCCAAGGTAATAAAATAATGAATAACTAAAAATAATATTTTAAGTAAGTAGGTACCTAGTAAAAGTAATATGTTTGAGGAGGTCAAGTGGGTAGTCTGAAGGAACACTGTCAGGTTTTAGTCGGTATACGGCACGGCATTGTACTAGGCATCTCCATTTGTCAATTGCCGCGCCCGGAGTCCGACATAATCTTCCCGTCGGCCCTATCTACCCAAGATAAGACGAAGAAGATGAGACCTATGAAAGGAATCCTGACAAAAAAAAAAGAAAGGAGGTGTGTGACTAAAAAGTGATCCGTATTTGTGGACACCTGATACTCGTATTCGTGTTTCGTTACTTTAAGCAGTGGTTTCTAGTTGTCAAATAACAAACTGGCAGTTGTTGTAGGTTGCCAGTCTTGAATAAAAAAAAAACAGACTCGGGTGTTGTTCTAAGGTCGACAGTTATCCCCTGCGATGGGTCGTGGCGGTCAGATAGGCAGTGGCTCCGTGTTAATACTGGTGCATCAGCTAAACAGATCGGAGACCGACCCCAACGAAGTTTGTGATGAGGGTAGGGAGACGATGATGTAGTAAAACCTTATTTTTGAATTCAAAAGCCTTATTTTTGTTGTATTTTAGTCTATCTATACTATTTAAAGCTGTAACAGAGCTGTGTCTGTACATTTAAGATATTTGAGAAAAATTACTGTAATAGGCTATATAGGCGTGTCTAAACATAAAACATTTTTTTTTAGAAAAAAAATGTTTTCTGTTTGTCTGTTTATCTGTTTGTTTGTTCGCGCATCACACAAAAACTACTGAACGGATTTTGATGCAACTTTTTTTATTTGAAAGGCGTTGATTAGACTTAAAAACTGGTATACATTTTATCTCGCTACTATAGGATCGGGAACCTGAGATATAACTGAAAAACTAGAACATTATTTAAACTAGATTTTTATAGAATTTGTTTAAAAGAACTACTAGATGGATTTTGATGCAACTTTTTTTATTTGAAAGGCCTTGTTTTGACTTCAAAACTGGTAGAAATTGTATCCCACTACTATATCGGGAACTTGAGATATAACCGAAAAACTAGCTTTTGGCTGCAGCGAAGCCGCTGGCAAAGGCTAGTACCATTATAAAGCTGTAACAGAGCTATGTTGGTATATTTAAGATATTTGAGAAAAAAATACTGTATTAGGCTTTAGGTATAGGCGTGTCTAAACACAAAATATTTTTTTTTAGGTTTTTTGTCTGTTTATCTATTTATTTGTTCGCGCATCACACAAAAACTACTGAACGGATTTTGATGCAATTTCTTTTATTTGGTAGCTCTTGATTAGACTTAAAAATTGGTAGGTATACATTTTATTTCGCTACTATATCGGGAACTTGAGATATAACCCAAAAACTAGCTCTTGGCTGCGGCGAAGCCGCGGGCAAAGGCTAGTTTCTAATAAACTTAGTCAATACTATGGGTATATCTATACTATTAAGCTGTAACAGAGCTATGTCTGTAGATTTAAGATATTTGAGACATAGTAAAACCTTTTTGAATTCCAGTCTTATTTTTTTGTGGTATTTTAGTCTATACTATTATAAAACTGTAACAGAGCTGTGTCTGTACATTTAAGATATTTGAGAAAAAATGACTGTAATAGGCTATATAGGCGTGTCTGAATAAAAAACAATTTTTTTTAGATTTTTTGTAGTATCTGTTTGTTTGTTCGCGCATCACACAAAAACTACTGAACGGATTTTGATGCAACTTTTTTATTTGACAGCTATCGATTAGACTTAAAAACTGGCATACATTTTATCCTGCTATCATATCGGGTGAGATATAACCTAAAAACTAGCTTTTGGCTGCGGCGAAGCCGCGGGCAAAGGCTAGTATATATTTAAAGTCATTAAGGACGACGAACAGGGTAGTATGGGGCCCCTCATCCTCTAAATAAACCCGCCGTGGGATGTTTATCCGCCTTTATTGGCGGACCACTGGAACTGTGTTACATTACTTCAATAGATTTTTTCACAAATAAGTCGTTGAAAAACACAGTTACTTTCAATATTCGTACATATAAGTCAAAACTTTTATAAAATCCGACATCGCTAATCAGCTTGACCGATCCAACACCGTGTAAACCAGCGTCCTTCTACAACTGTCACATAATAATCCGACAGAACCTTTGTACTCAAACAGTATCCTTATTAAAGCGACATACACGAATAATTCATACATAATATATACGTAGACTTACGCGGATATAATACACATGCTACTTGGTAAATCCTTCAGAGCAAAACGAGATGGGACAGGGAGGCTTCGTGCTTCGGCTTCCCCAAAAGGGAGGTGGGGGCCCCCTCATCTATAGAATGTCTCCGCGAAACCCCTTTGTAGGGAAGGGTTACCTTGGGAGCCGGAATAGAAAATAGTACATAATAAAAATTCAAAATATATTCTTTGAAGGGACCAATTTTCTGGAATACCCGAAGGGTATACGTGTTTCTTTACATTATTTGTGTATTTTCGGGCTGGCGCTGTGACTGAGCCGTGTCTTGTCATGCGATGCCTTTGAGTTATTTTGTTTTATAACGATCTGAAAGAAAACATAATAAAACGTGTTCTGTAAATGCTTGTACAGGTATGTATTTTTGTTCAAACAGAAACAGCATTTTAAGCAATTTATTCGTAAATAAATATTTTGTTCCACCAAAAGCGACAACTGGCAATGTTAAAATTAGTTTTTTTTTTCAAGACTGACAAGCATTGAAAACTGCCAATCGGAGCCTACTGCTTAACGTTCAAATTCCACTTGTGCTAAATCCATTTCTTTACCACTTTATAATCTAAAAGTAGACCCAGCATATTATAAAGAGCTTATAAATAAATGTCTTGTTATCTATGTCATGATAAATGTGAAAATGCGTTTGTTTGTTTGTTACGCTTTTACGGCGTATTTACTCAACCGATCATCGTGACATTAATTATATAGTCCGCAACCCTGAAAAGGTCATAGGGTCTTATCCAAAAACTATTGTTTTTCGGTTATATCTCAGGTTCCTGATATATTAACGGGATAAAATTCATACCAGTTTCCAAGTCTAATCGAGGCTTTTCAAATAAAAAAAGTTGCATCAAAATCCGTTCAGTAGTTTTTGCGTGATGCGCGAACAACTCAAACAAACAAACATATAAACAGACAGACAAAAATTCTAAAAAACATTGTTTGTGTTTAGACACGCCTATAAAGCCTATTACAGTATTTTTTTTCAAATATCTTAAATGTACAGACACAGCTCTGTTACAGCTTTATAATAGTATAGATTAATTAGATTCTGTCTGACTACATCCGCGTGAAAATCCGATAATATACTTACATATAAATTCGTAAATCTACGGCGCACTGCTAACCTCTAAACAAAAAATTTCCATCCCACGGGATGTGGTAACGTGTAAGATTCTCATTAATAATATTTCTAGTAAAGACTTACCGAAGAGTAGTATATAGATAATAGTAGGTAATTATGTATTATTAAATGACCGAAATTCAGGGAGAAAAAATCGCGGGAACATTCTCGTTTTAAATAAATACTTTTTTATAACTATCATGAAGCAATATATCAAGAGGTAGTTTCGAAAAGTACCTTTGCTTCAATCATAATTTCATTTTATGGTAGCGTAATATCGTTCCGAGCTATATGCTTCATAATAAACATGCCAACATTTATATGTATTTGTGGAAGATATTTGATCTGCATCTCGTCCTATATACGTTTTCTTCATAAAACTAATACAAAGTGACACCTCCAGTTATATTTCATACGTGTCTAAACGATTAAACCAAACAATATACCCCAAATAACGCCTTATTTTAAACTTTTAAAGATTCGCGAATTGTACACATATTTAAAGTAACATAAACGGATATTTTTGGCGTATAAATTACCAGCCGCATTTGTGGTCACGGGGTTAAAATTTCACCTAATTTTTTTTAAATCCTTGTATCGTGGGGGATTTTAAAAACACAGAGGTCAAGGGTCACAAGATACACTCAGATCCAGAACAATAATTTGTGGATAACACAACCCATAACAGTTGGCAAGAGATGTTATGTGAACCAGTGCGCCATCTGCACTGTCAAATTAATAAAAATATTATTATAAATTTGAGAAGAGTTGATATGTAAGAGGCTCAATTTTAATCGCAAGTTTTAGCTTTTGCGTGTTAGTAGTAAATAAAATGGATTTTTAATTCAATTTATATGTCAAAGCAGTGGCCCATTATATTATTTGTATAATGTTTAGTGTTTTTGTTAAAAAAAGGGCTGGCTCGATCAGAGAAGTACCACCGTCTCACAGAAGATCAGCGTGAAGCAACGGTAAGTGCGTGTGCCGTACCACCGAAGGAATGTAACATAGTTCCAGTGGCCCGCCAATGAGGGCGGAGAGACGGCACACGGTGGGTTTCTTTAGTGGGTTAGGGTCCCACACTACCCTGTTCGTTGCCCCGAACGACGGGTAATTTTTTTCCCGCCTAAACAAAAAAAAATCAAAAAAAAAAAGGGACGTGTACCGTTGTGTTTCGCACGGTGAGTGAGAGTGCCGGAGGCCCAAGCTCTTTTGCTATTCTCGCTTTATTATCCTTCCTCTCCACCTATGCTTGATTGCCACTCACATAGTATATAAAAAAAACATGCGTTTAATGTCTGTAAACCATAGCCAAAGTCTTTATGGCGTGAAATTGGCATACTTATATAACGCTACCCCACAACATATTGTGTTTCAAGTAGTCCTTTCCTAGCAGTAGCGAAGTATATTTTATGCCATTAAGACAACAAAAAAAAAATTGTAAATCTTTACGATAGAAATTCAAAGTTTTAATGAACATCTACTTAATCATTCATTCAACAAGTGACACAGTTCCATCGCGTCTGCTTAATTCTCCCCAATCTCTCATTTATTACGTTCAATACCCGGACCTACTCAACATTTGTCGTTTAAAATTAAACCGGATCCGGAAGACAAGGAGGGGTATAAATGAGCGTTTGAGGGCCTCGGGCGTTCGCCGTATTTAAAAAAGTCGGCAGGCGAAAGAAATGCCCATAAGTAACGGTTGACGTTATGCAATAGGTAACCCACCTACTATATTGTCGAATTTCAAATTACGAATTAGATGTAAAATAGAATTTCGAACAACCCAATTTAAAATTCAATTTTTTATTGACCTTGCAATTATTTGAATTTGAACAGTGTAAAACACAATTCTTTGTGTGTGTCTTAGCTTTATGACAATGTGTTTTTAGCTTTTAAGATTTTTAAGAATTAAAAACATTTCTTTAGAATTTTTTTCTATTTCTTTGTTTACGACGTCATCACGCAAAAACTACTGATCAGATTGTAATGAACTTTTCCAATGGCTAGCTCTTGATTAAATATAAAAATTGGGAAGTATATTTTTATGTCGCTACTGTGTCAGCAACTTGAGATATAACATAAAAATCTATGTGAAACCACGGGCATTAGCTAGTTTGTAATAAAATTGAACTTGTACAAGTACTTGAAACACCCAAAGTTGCCTATGAACAAACTTCAAGCAAAATCGCAAAGCGTCGGCACTTTCCCTGGAAACTCCTATTGAACTTTCCACTTTCACTATCGCATAAAACCATCCCCAGGCAGTATAATTAAACGTTACATGAATGGGAGGAAAAGAGACAACAGTACACGGAAAGAGACGGAATTGTCTGCTGTTGTACGCGTAATCAGTTTTACGGTAAGCGTAAATTACGTAGGGATGGGGTGAATTAACGCTTTTACAAGGTCACGCGGTTTAAATTGAGAACGTTTCAGAAACAGCTGATGTTTCCGGTCGATACCGACCTTTATTAAGCGTATACGCGTATTTGTAAAGTAATTGTATTGCAGACAGCACAAGAACACTGAAAATACTGAAAATAACAATTCCCTTATAGTTGCTTATCTCAATTATTAACTTTGTATTTTAATGACACCATCTTGCCTAATATCTTTTTGATAATGTAAATAGAGCTCAAATTATTATTTGGAATGAGAAAAAGATAACTTTAGTGCGAGCGGGAAACGAACTTGCGTCGCTTCCAATCCGGGGAAGTGCTCTAATCCACTGAGCTACCGCACTACCTTTCGGCCATACCCAATCTTCTTATCACATTTGTCTTAACGACCAACGCCACCTATTGGAACGCATTATAATATATAGTAAATTTAATTTTGCAATTAAAATTCATACTATTTGAGGGCGTGATTTTTTTAAACATTTTGATCTGTATTTTTAGCACTTGACATGGTCAGCTACTTTAAAGTACAAATTATTATTTGTGAATGAGGAAAAAGAGAAGGTTCGATTCCCGCTCGCAAGAAAGCAGGAACTTCACTTAATAAAATTATATTTGAACATGCTGTATATGAGATGTTTTTAGAAAGCTGACAGGCATATATGCAAGTAATATTATATACTCATGTACCTAAACATAAAATTTGTGATTCAAACATTATTCTAAAGTAGATAAAGAAGCAACCGTCATAGCAATTTATGATGCAAATAAAATAGAAGTCTTATTATTTAGTAAACATCTATTTCAAATAAGTAATGAATCACTTTCATCTTACGTGACACCAAACGTCAAATTTAAGCCCATAAAATTATACTACGGCTCCTGAATAACAAAACGTAGTCTATAATAAACCAATAAAAAAGAAAAAACTTACCAAAAGACATTCGCGCTCGAACAAAACGCAGTTTTTACAACGAAAGAACAAACCGACAAATTACAAATGGAAACAAAAGAAACGTAACGACAAAGAAAAAATCGAACGCCGTGAAAATTTGAATAAGGAATCATTTCTTTTTTCTTTCTACTTTTTTATTCGTTTTTTCGTTCGCTGTCAATCATTTGTCTGTGGCACGGTGGATTGCTATTTTCTTTGTTGATGGATGGGATTCTTTTTCCAAGGGGTGTGTTTATCTTGGTCTTCTAGTTCATATTTCATTATCTTTATCTTGCGTAAAAGTATGAATTTGAAAGGTATTTGTTTACCCACGTGTATTATGTATAATTTTGGTTGTGCGACCTGGTTATTGGACATTTTAATGATTCAGACTCCAGAATTGTTGCCATTCAGCCTACTTTTATTTATTTGTTTAGGAATAAAGAAACATTTACACGCATTATATTTAACTAAGAATATTGTCAATAGATAGCAACACTTATACATATATATGTAACCTATAATGTTATCTCACATAATAACAATAATACAGTATTTTATGAACTGATTGAATAAAATATAATAATTATTAACTTTTGCAATTAGAGTAATCATATCTTTCAGAGTGTGAAAATTGACTATATGACAGTTGTAATTGCGAACAATTTTAACTTATATATCTACTGACATTATCTTTTAAAGCGATAATGCAAATTATAAACGCATTTATAATAAAGCTAACACAGGAGAAGATAGTAATTTAAAGGAAAACTCAAAACAGTCAAGTAAACAATGTGGACGAATCAACCAAATATCAGTTCACAATTACAAAAGAACTGACTCAATGGTGCAGCGATAGTGTGAGTGACTGCTGATCATGACATCTCGGGTTCGATTCCCGGCTCGGGCAGCGTTATTGAACTTTTTCGTAAAAAGAAAAATTCTCAGTAGCAGCCTGGAGTTTGGAATTGTGCCCGGTAGACGTCAATAGGCTCGCCCCATATTACGTGGGACTTAAGCATAGTGTGTGTATTAGTGGGACAATTCTAAAGCCAGCCCCACACGGCCTAGCCTTGCTTATCCCAGCGTATATAGGACAGTTCAATTGGAGAAGTTGGTACCACCCTCTCTCAGAAGATCAGCGTGAAATAACGACAGGTTATCGTTATTTCGTATGATGAATGAGAGCGCTGAAGCCCAAAACCCCATCCCTATCCTTTCCTCAATGTCTAGAAAGGATATCCTTATTATCTGTCCCAACCTCTTCTTATTATTTCTCCAATCCACTTCCTATCTCTTTCCTTGGACTCAGAGACGCCGCGAATGATGCCTCTGAAATTGCTAGCATCTATAGAGTAGGCTTACAACCAGATCCGTATGCTTGTTTGCCATCTTCGTCGTAAATAATTGTATGCCAAGATTATGACAATGTTTTTATAGCAATCCATGTAAACAAGTTTTATGGCAAAAATATTGTGTTAATAAATACGAATATATACTCATGATAAAATTTTTGTATTTATAAAGAATTTTTAAATTTTATTTGTTAGCTTGTTTTGGTGAACGCATTATGTCATAGTGCTGTGATATATTGGCGCCAAAGTGCTTATTTTAATTTCAAAAAGTCCATAGACTCAGGAGGTCTACTCTAATTCAACGAAAAACGAAGTTTCGTTCGAAATTTCGCATATTTCCTGCCACGGTTCCATTCTTTCCGCAATTATCGAACAAACGAAATTTTTTTGACGTTTAGCCTATCTAAACCTACTCGAATTCGTAATGTTCCGAACGAAAATTTGAATTTGACAGACGATTGTTCGGAATTTTAACCTCAAAAGTCAATTTTGAAACCAAAAGTGTTACCTATTGAATTTCGTTTGTGTGGATTTTTTTACGAATTTAAGTGAAATGGCTGCAAGAATGTTTTTAATCGAGGCTACTATACGTGAAGAACGCTTAGAGCGTAGAAAGAACCGGCGTCGTCTGCGCAATCAATTTAATATAACTCAAATTCCCGACTTAGAGTTTGTAGGGAATTATAGACTTAGTCGGAAACTATTTGAAGAGTTGTGCCAGGAAATTGTGCCTTTATTACCTCCAAAGGTAAGGCGTCATGGAATCGAGCCTACAGTTAAGGTGGTTTATTTTTTTGGTATCGTTTTCTTTAATAACAATTGGCTTTTCTTTTCTTAAGTTTACCTTTTTTTTTTAGATCCTTACGGCCTTGAATTTTTATGCACGAGGCAGTTACCAAGGATCTGTGGGTCAAAGCATGGATGGGCCCATGGCACAGCAGACTGTATCTCGCTGTTTGCAGGAGGTCACAACTGCTCTCAATGCACCTCATATATTAAGAAAGTATGTGAAATTCCCACAAAATAGAAATGAAAGGAATCTTATCAAGCAGGGGTGAGTAGTTATATGTATCAAGTTTTATTATTCAGGTAAATTGGCTTAAATGTATTTTGAATTAATGTATTATCATATTGTTCAAGATTTTATGAGAAATATGGTCTTCCAGGTGTAATTGGATGCATTGATTGCACTCATATTGCAATTGTTAGGCCTTCAAAACAGATTTGGACGCGTTTTTGGATTTTTTCACATACACACATAGCATCACGCCTGTATTCCCCGAAGAGGTAGGCAGAGGTGTATTATCTACACACAACTCGCCATCTATGTTTAAGTCCCACATAATAAGGGGCGAGCCTATTGACGTCTACCGGGCACATTTTCAAACTCCGGGCTATTACTGAAAATTTTTCTATTTAGGAAAAAACTCAATAACATTGCCCGACCCGGGGATCGAACCCGAGATTAGCAGTCGCATACACTACCGCTACACCACCGAGTATTTTTTCAGAGTTTCACATTTTACCTTTACCTGTAACTGAACTACAGTTATAGGGTAGATTTTTTAACGTAAACGAAGGGGGAGCAGAGGTTTACAATAATTAAGTTTTAATAACAGTTAAATTAAAGTCCAAGTTGGCGTCACCCAAAGATGTTAAGTATGAATGTGTTGTCAAAATTAGCAGTCAGGAGCAATTGTCACGTTGGCTGAATTGGCAAAGCATCTGGACGGTATCCAGGAGATGCAGGTTCAAATTCTGCTCGTGACTGTTATTTTCGATTTCACATTTTTCACTTTGTTTTTATTGTAAAGTTGTATTGAAAACTGACTCACGATTGTAAAAGGTAATGGCCGCTCATATACTATACAATACTAGGAACATTAGCTGCTATCCTCCTAACTGAAGTGCCTCGTAAGACACCTCCGTAATAAATGAGGTGATGACGTTTGTGTTCTCTTTCAATTAATAAATCATTCGTTCATTTATCAGCTCGACGATAGCAACTTTTATCGATAAGTGACTGTTGATTACGACATCGCACATCACTAAATTATTTTTTTTCAGTATTGCACGACCAAATAAAAATCTACCAAAATGGTAGAATTATGAATAAATCCGTGCTTTTCATATCACGTATGCACATAATCAGTTGGTTTGATTCAGAAGCAATACATACCAATGTTATCCCAGCTTATTGGGTAAATATAACCGCCGCCAGTCATGTAGATTGGGGTACGAAACGCATGGTAATTCACTGTTTTCTTTGCGAAGCACATTAGACATTCCGGACCGTTCTTTTTATGTGGTAGATTGATTTACATCGGATCTACATCGTTTTTATGGACATAGAACGTTGATGTTGAATGTAGAACTCCTTAGTGCAGGGTGTTGTATTAAAAAAATAGTTGGAATTTATTCGATGCTACTATAAAACCTTATTAAAAAAAAACAGAATTCAAATTCAATATTATCTTTATTTCATAGGCTTATTATATAACCTTCGTAAAAGTTACTAATAACTAACTTTGGGAGCTGAATAATATGATGCCCCTCGGAAACTCCCTTGTATAATCTGTAGATTAAAAAAACAGAGCATCATAACTAAGCAATTTAGATAGTAGGAATTATTGTGTAATATTATACCCATGATTTTACAAGGAGATTAAAATATAATAAACATTTCTTAAGGAAAAAGTTAGTAATATGAACAATTATAATAATCTGCAAAATTGTACATAGTGCACGATTTATAAGTGTTGTCCTACGAATATATTTTGGCAAGATGAAACGGCAAGTAGGTTTCTACATATAGGGTCTAGAAAAAATATATTATGTTGTTGTAGTGGGTTAAAATTAAAACTCCGGAATAATAGGAATTATAAGTATAGACAATAATAAGTATCGTTTCTTTCCTAATTACAGAATATATTAGATCTAATAAAAAAAAGACTTTTTGCACATGCACTAGATTCCTAAAGATTCTTAATTTGAACTTTACAGATTATACAGCCCTTGCAAATTACAATGTCAGAAAAAAGTCCTATTTAAGTTCTTAAAAAACTAAAATTCTATTTACAAAACAATTAATCTTTGGTTTTTGATTGAAATAAAAATCAATATAACACTGATTTATGTATCAATAAACTCTATGTACAATATGTAATGTATGATGACATTACGTCACCAGTCAACATTAGTATTATGAATGATGCATGGCTTTTGATTGAGTCGTGCATACGAATGACTTTGGATACAGCTATTGAAATGTTGACGCCTAGTCAATAGGTACACATTAGCATAAACCATTACGCATGAATATATTGTAATAAGTTTTATATAATTATAACTTTATTAGCTATTGCCCGCGGCTCCACCGCAAACAAGCTGGTTTTTTCCCGAAATAGAAGCGAGCGACAAAAATAATAGTAGGTACTGTACTTAAAGTTTTTATTAAAAATCAACAATCCCATACAAACTCGTACTTTACCCCTCTTAAAATAGGATCATCCAAAAACCCTGGAACATAAGTTTATTACCTACTTATTAGAAATAGATACAATGCCAATTTTCAAGCGCAAAGCGCGTCGTTATATTATTTACTTCGTAACTGTATTTCTATAATTATTTATCATTTGCTCATTTGTTGCAGAGCGTTCTTGAGAATGCCTCGTTTAGAGGTGAAACACGTGTCGAATTTATGTTCGGATTTTTGCGGAATATTGCAATATTGTGGTTCTGAGAGTTCTACCGTATCGCATGGTTGTGTCGCGTTGGTGAGTTTTTTGTCATTATCGTACATGCTACTTTGCTATTATCATATTCTCCTCTATCTGTGAGAGTGCGGATTGGCAACCTTAGGTTATTCTGTCCAAAGATAACCGGGATTGGCAATCCGTGCGTGAGTGGTGGGCTCTCCTCCTAAAATCCATTTCATAATAGTAATTATTTAGATATTTTTATATATATTTTTAGCATTTGACATGCTTAGCACTATACATTAAACACAAAGTGAAAAATGTGAAATCGAAAACAACAGTCACGAGCAGGATTTGAACCTGCATCTCCTGGATACCGTCCAGATGCTTTGCCAATTCAGCCATCGTGACAATTGCTCCTGACTGCTAATTTCGATAACACATTCATACTTAACGTCTTTGGGTGACGCCTGCGCCATCTGCCGGCAGTATTTTCAAACATTATACCGACCAGGTAAACTTAATTTTACAATTAAGATTTTTACCTAATAATGACGCAAACCATAGGGTTTGAATAATAAATAATTATAGAATTATTTAGATATTTTTATATATATATATATATTTTTAGCATTTGACTAGCTTAGCACTATACATTAAACACAAAGTGAAAAAACTAGCTTTTGGCTGCGGCGGAGCCACGGTAAAACAATTTTTTTTAGAATTTTTATCTGTTTGTCTGTTTAAAGTACAAATTTTAATTTGTAAATAAGGAAAAAGAGTATTTTAGTATGAGCGGGAATCAAACCTGCGTCCCTTCCTTTCCGGGGAAGTGCTCTAATCCATTGAGCTATCGTACCATTTCTAGAAATACCGAATTTCCTCATCACATTTCGATTCCCGCTCGTACTAAAATACTCTTTTTCCTTATTTACAAATTATAATTTGTACTTTAAGAGTAGCTGAGCATGTCAAGTGCTAAAATATAGATCAAAATGTTCGCTGTTTGTTCGTAACGGATGTTGATGCAACTTTTTTTATTTGATAGATCTTTATTTGACTTAAAAATTGGTATATATTTGATCCAGTAGACCAAAAAACTGGCTTTTGGCTGACGCGAAGCCGCGGGCAAAGGTTATATATTCATTCATAACGAGGATTGCCATACTAAAAATTGAGATTTGGTAGACGGGAATAAAACCAAATGGGTAACGACAATATCAGATGATTTTATAGCTATAATATTTTTTACTCCAACTCCATTTCAAGGATATGTCATAGAGTTGGGGCAACACCGCTAAAGAGGTTTCTTACAGATCCTAAACGGAGTACTGGCTTAAGACAATTGTAGATTTATAAAAAGTTATTCTAAGTATAAGTAATATTATACATATCTATTTATTTATTTTACTATCTACGGGCTGTTTGCCCTCTGATTTCATATATATTATGTGAAAGTCTGGATATTTTTTTTTTATACCAGATATATATTTACGCAATCCATATATAATTACTCTTTGCCTAGGCTCCTCTATAAAGCTGTTCGCATTTCAAATTACCCTCATAATTTAAATGCGATCTATTTCGACTAGACTTTTATTTTTTTAACAGATCTGCATTGTTGAGCTTAAGTTCCATCCATCCATCAGCCTTTCAACGTCCACTGCTGGAAGTAGGCCTCCCCAAGAGAACGCCACAACGAGCGGTCCCGTCATGTGGGATAATGCCGTAATCGCCACGTTTGGCAGGCGGGTTGGCGATCGCAGTAGATGTTGTTAATACTCGAGGCTGCTGCCCACTCCCCCGGCATTCCCTCAGTCGGCTCTTACGACTTCCGTCGGTAGAGAGGGGTGGGACAATTCTAAAGCTGGCCCCACACGGAGCTTAAGTTATTATGAGATAAAATAAATGTTTTTTTTTTCTCAAGTATTCATCGTGTATCCTCTCACATACGAGACGTAACCCGCTTACAATGCTAACTCTTAGTTACCGCTCACGTAACATAGACACAAACCACATTAACTCTATAATAGTACCGAGCCGTCTCCGCTAAATGGCAACAGCACGTACCATCCCGCCACGGTATAACGTGATCGGAATCCATACCTAAGCAATCGATGCTTTTTAAAGCTCGCCCCGAATCGAGGAGTCTTCAGCAAATATAACCGAATTGTGACTGGAATAACTGGCGATTGTTAGTTGGATATAAAAATTTGTTGAAAAATATCTGAAATATTTTTTTGAAGTGCTTTTGCTACTTTAGAATCGTTGTGATTTGAAACTCGATGAAACGAAAATTCGTCACGATAAAGAAACAAACACATATATGTATAGGATTAACAGTCAGTTGCAGAAATGTCCATTAAAGTTATTTTAACTTTGAAATAATTTTATAGTCACAAAAAGTATTCCTTGGTAGTTGATTTGAAACCTTGATCTCCGGCTTGCGTAATCAATACTTAAACCATATGACCACGACGTACATAACATTAAGTTTGAAAAAGTGATATGCATTCATTATTAAACTAATATCTCTCTTTCGGTATGTTTACTTGGTATTCCCATGCCAGTTATAAAGTATTTTTCTCACCTACCCTCGAAGTGAATCATATACTTTTGTAATTTATGTTGCTATGGTGTGGTTCACAAGCTCTTTTACCATTGTTGTCCCATGAATTCCTACGGGGTCCATTATATCGTCGCAGAAAACAACATTTATATGAATTTTAATGCTCCATTAAATTTAATTAATGAGAGGTCATTTTAAGCTTCGTAATAAATAATAAACCTTACATTTCTCTTAATACTCCTGATACTATATCCATCTCAATCTCTCTCTCTCTCTCTTTGTAGGCTACTCTTCAATAGTTGTGAATTGCACATATATGGTTTTTTTTTTATATTTGAGAATACAACTAGGACTAATAATATTAGTGTAGTTTTATTAAGAATTTACCTTCATTATATGCTGTATTTTACCACCAATAAATAAGTTTAAAAAATCTACAAAAATCAGACTTTGTAGTTAAGTATACAATTTCCCGTGTGTGGGGCCGGCTTTAGAATTGTCCCACCCCTCTCTACCCCCGGGAGCCGTAAGAGCCGACTGAGGGAATACCGGGGGAGTGGGCAGCAGCACTCCCTCGAGTATTAACAACATCCACTGCTATCGCCAACCCGCCTACCAAACGTGGCGATTACGGCATTATCCTCCATGACGGGACCGCTCGTTGTGGCGTTCTCTTGGGGAGGCCTATGTTCAGCAGTGTACGATGCAAAGCTGATGAATGATACAATTTCGGATTATTTTGAAGATAAAATATAATAGGTTTGAGCTGCTCATTTTAAAATACTATTTCAAATAACCACATACCCTATTTAATCCTATATTTTATTTTTTTAATAATATTGTGTTGTTCTTAGTTAAAGCACCTAATTTAGTTATCATGAATGTTAAAAAATGTAAACACTAAAGAATTGGCGATTTAAAAAAGTGGCTCATGAGTTTCTTATCGCGTTCGTCTCATGAAAACTTTACTACGGAATCCGGCCGCTAGTGGTGATTGCAATCGCGACATACGAGTACGTTGTGATGTAGGCTTATTGGCCTGGGAAATAAAGATATTTTTGAATTTGAATTTGAACTAATATTATATAGGTCAGTGAATTTCTAACGTAACATTTATTGATAAAGATGAAAGTTTGTTAGTTTGTTACTCAATCACGAAAATAACGTTTAAACAGATTTAGCACACAGGTACATTTTTAAATACACTAAGTAATAATCCTTGTATCGCGGGGGACTTTAAAAACATACAATTTTACAGACACAAAGTACACCCAGACTCGGAACAACCACAAGCACACAAAGAGTTTTCCTGTGTGGAAATCGAACCCACTCGGAAGACCAGTATCTAAACCACTACGCCATCTGGGCACTCAGGGATAAGAAGTACCTATATTAGGTAAACAAAAGGGTCAAAAAAATTTGGGTCCTGTGGGATAAGTATATACCTATTTTTGAATAGAGATAATTAATGTACCTTGACATACCGTATGTTATAATGACACAATTCTATGGTCCCCGCAGATGAAGTCGGAGACAAAAGCTAGTAGATAACATATTAATAGAATGCTATAGTCTGGTTAATCTATCAATAAATTACATGTATTAATTAGTATGAGTACTATATCGTAAGTAAACTTGCTCTCCACAAGGTTAAGGTTTGTTAAGGCGAGAAAAAATGTTCCTAACCACACCCCGTCGTTCGGGGCAACTAACAGGGTAGTGTGGGGCCTTCACCCACTAAAGAAACCCGCCGTGTGCCGTCTCTCCGCGTTTTATTGGCGGGCCACTGGAACTATGTTACATTCCTTCAAACTTGCCCCCCTGATATGTATATTGTAGATTGCACTCTACAGAAGTCCAGCTTGATAGACTAACATACCCCTCTGATTCTGACGGGTGACCCACCTCCAAACGAGGGTTAGAATTGTAAAACATGAGTTCTTAAATAAAGACTTTAGTATTTTTTTTTATTGCCAACGATAGCAGACGAGCCACGGCCCACCGGATGGTAAGTGGTAACTGTCGCTCATGAACTCAACTATACCGAGAGTAGAAGCTCTCTAGAAGCCGCTGCGCACCATTTCATTATCAAGATATGAAATGAAAAAATAAACGGCATCTTCTGCTACAGCCAAAACACACTGACGTGCTTCATGACCGGGTACGCAGGGGACGGTGGTACCGACCCGTTCAGGCCCGATAACAAGTGAGTAGGTACTCTCACTTGGTATCCAGCCCTACCTCTAGTAATGCAATAGGTGATAATTGCTTACTTCCCTTAGTCGCCTTGTGCGACACCCGCGGGAAAGAATCTTGATCTCTCAGGACACTTGTATTCTTAGTCCATCACTAGACGGAGAATCCCAGAATATTGTAATATAAACAATATAAGTGCTCATTGTATTTCTGAATATATTTTAAGATACAAACCTACTTTATACTAACTCCATTTAAAATATCACTACAAAGATTCAGAAAAAAAATAAGCAAAAATCATAACACGCCTGACTTCGCGATACATTTCTTCATATCCTTGCGTATTCCAATGAAAAATGCGCAAAGAGTTAACTCCACCAACCGGGGGGGTAACTACAAATCCGATAGAGCGAGACAGGTTTACGCATTAGAGAGAGACAGCTACTAAACCCGAAAAGATGGATGGTACACAATGTCACTGAAGATGGTGAAATTGTATATTTTATATTCGTTATAAAAAGTCTCAACATACGATATTAAAAAGACCGCTGGAACATTCTCGTCTACTATATATTATATTGTATGGAATTTAATCTTGCGGGGACACACGACTGAAGTAAAGGATTATTGGAATGTTTTCGGTATTTCTTATATATTCTGGCAATATACGGTCGCGTTGTGTATTATTAAGATATTTTGTTATTGAAGCTGTAAGGAGTTTGTTACTCGCTGTTTTATATTGAGAATTCTAGTTCGAGATTTATGTTGACAACCAAATAATTTTTCCAACATTAAGCACAAGAAATTGATTATTACCTCCATAATACTATTTAGAGATAACATTCAAACATTACGCCGTAAATTTTAACCTAATGGCTGGTAATTCTAGTCACTTTTTCAGACGTCATGAATCTGAGAATTTGCTGACGGCAAATCCTAATAACAATTGGCACGAGGCAGGACTCGAACCCGGGACTTTATGAGGGGCTAAATAGTATATTCTGTTGTTTATAGTATAGCTCAACATGTCAAGTGCTAAAATACAGATCAAAAACGTTTAAAAATCGCGCCACCAAATAGTATGAATTTTAGTTGCAAAATTAAACTTTAATGCATGTAAATGCATCTGATAAGTGGCGTGGGTCGTAAAGGCAAATGTGATGTGGAGATTGGGAGTGACCGTTGGTCAGTGCGATGGCTTAGTGGTTAGAGCACTTCCCCGGACTGGAAGGGACGCAGGTTCGATTCCCGCTCGCACTTAAGTTACCTTTTTCCACATTTCATAAATAAATTGTTTTTTAAAGTAGCTGAGCATGTCAAGTACTAAAATAAAGATCAAAAATAGTATATTGCTATACTAAGGTAACGTATTTAATTACCGTATGAAACTATTATACTCTACTGACACGGTAAAAAGCGAAACGAGAAATGCTGTTGTACCTATTTAGATATTTTTATATATATTTTTAGCATTTGACATGCTTAGCACTATGCATTAAACACAAAGTGAAATATGTGAAATCGAAAATAACAGTCACGAGCAGGATTTGAACCTGCATCTCCTGGATACCGTCCAGATGCTTTGCCAATTCAGCCATCGTGACACTCGCTTCTGACTGCTAATTTCGATAACACATTCATACTTAACGTCTTTGGGTGACGCCTGCACCATCTGTCGGAAGTATTTTCATAGGTATATTATACTGACCAGGTAAACTTAATTTTACAATTAAGATTTTACCTAATAATGACGCAAACCCTATAAATATTTAGATATTTTTATATATATTTTTACTATGCATTAGACACAGATGGTGCAGGTGTCACTCAAAGACGTTAAGTATGAATGTGTTATCGAAATTAGCAGTCAGAAGCAAGAGTCACGATGGCTGAATTGGTAAAGCATCTGGACGGTATCCAGGAGATGCAGGTTCAAATCCTGCTCGTGACTGTTATTTTCGATTTCACATTTTTCACTTTGTGTTTAATGCTGTTGTACCTACTTACCTACTCATTTAGGTCCACAAGAATTCTAATTTGGTATTTTAGCCCTCTTTGTGCTGTTGCCATGACTTTGGCTGCGTAGAATTTAGTTTCATCTTAATTATTCTACCTTCTCTCCTTATTATCATTCCTCTCCACCTATCCTTTACCTTGGAGATGGGGATGCGCGACTGATTCCCCTTGTGTTATTAGCGTTTATACGCTACGGTAACCGCTTACCATTAGATGGGCTTGGTAGCCACCAACGTA
This sequence comes from Leucoma salicis, assembly GCA_948253155.1. NCBI lineage: Eukaryota > Metazoa > Arthropoda > Insecta > Lepidoptera > Erebidae > Leucoma > Leucoma salicis. Next base: position 20,289,752 of record OX411818.1, read on the forward strand.
GCATAGAAAAAACCCTAATATAACTATTTTTCTGACACCCGATTGAGATGAAATAAAACCTATATTCTTCTCAATCCTCTTATATCTATATTTACTCGGAACCACATTAAAATCCGTATAGTAATTTCAGAGATATGCAATAACAAATACGTTAATAGACAGACGAGCAAAAATAAAATATGTAACTTTCCCTTAAAATATAACAGCGTTTAACTGATTCATTACCGTTTGAATTATTTGATTGTATTTGATAGCAAACATTTGAATTTCTTGTTCCTACGTTTCTGCTAAATCTGTGCCCAATCTCTGCCCTTTAAACCCTTCTTGAACCCTTAATCTAAATATACGCACACATCCCGTCAGCTATCAATGACGTGCCTCAGATATTTCCGTCATTATACTGGAAATTGCTCTATAAGGAACTGCTTATCTATACGTACTTAGGGCCATGTTTACGGGTAATGTTTGCTAAAGATGGGTTGTAAAGTTGTTTCGGGAGGTTTAATGCCTGTGAATAGATACCTAGTCTTAGTATTAAATAGATATGCCACCATCAGAATCTGTATTCTATTATAAAGGTTTACCTGAGCTGTGTCTGTACATTTATGATATTTGAGAAAAAATAAGGCTATGTAGTTCTCTCTGAACACAACAATTTTTTTTAGAATATCTGTCTCTTTATTTGTTCGGTATCACGCAAAAAGTACTGGACAGATTTAGATGAAACATTTTTGTTTGTTAGTTGCTGATTAGACTTAAAATCTGGTATTCATTTGGGATAAAACTATACTCGTACCTACAGCCCGAAAACTAGCATTCACATTCATGTAATTCATAGGCTACTTGTTATCTCACACCTATGGACGGTTCCTGCGGGATATGAATATTTGCATGGAGAGAATTAATTTGTACTGATAGCTAAAAAAATATGTGTGTTGTTACAATTTATCACAGCTTGGTGAAGGAAAACATTGTGAGGAAATCTGCATGCCTTAGAGATTTTCACGACGGCTTGTGAGGCCTGCCAACCCGCCTTGCGCCAGTGTGGTGGACTATGGCTTAATCTCTCACCATGAGAGGAGACTTGTGCCCAATAGTGGGACAGAAAAAGGTATGAAAAAAAAATGTTCCGTAGAGTGACCTATTAAATTATTTGATCCCATCTTGATGTACAAAATGTCGTGCAGGTATTAGTCTAAGTCTAAATATAAAAACACCCATCTAAAGGTGTACTTTGAATATACAAATCCGTTTATTGTTAAGCAAATTAGCAAGCAGATGCAAGCACATCCGAACAGGCTCAGCTAATTGGGATGTATTTTGCATAATAATAGAAGCAAAACTAGCGCTGGAGTGCTAGGGAATGTTATAAACATGAATTTTTAGGTGAATGTTGTATAATTCTTTGTGTTATTACATGTTTTACCGTGTTATGAAACATTAGTATTTCTTACTCCATGCTAGTAATAGTACTAGTCTATACTATTATAAAGCTGTAGCTGTCTGTACATTTAAGATATTTGAGAAAAATTACTGTATCTTAGGCTAGTATATGCGTGTCTGAAAACAAAACAATGTTTTTTAGATTTTTTGTCTGTTTATTCGTTCGCGCATCACGCAAAAACTACTGAACGGATTTTGATGCATTTTATTTGATAGGTCTTGATTAAACCTAAAATCTGGTAACATTTTATTCCGCTACTATATCGGAAACCTGAGATTAGCTTTTGACGGCGGCGAAGTCGCGGGCAAAGGCTAGTTGGGAGATAAATATACCTGGCTTATTACATTTTGGTAGAGCACTCGGTGACATATTGCGAGAAAATTTAAATTTACCAAATTACAGCTTACAAGTTATATGGAAATGACAGTTTTCAATTGCCATCTCGATAATACGCCATCTGCCGTGAAATAATGACAGTAAACATCCCTATTGATAACGATCAGTAATAATTTCCGAGATATTTTAAATTTTTACTTACTTACTTATCATCACGCCATTTCCCTTGCAGGGTAGGCAGAGAGAACAGAGTGCCAAGAGGCTCTATTCTTGCATACATCTCTCGCTTCCTCAACATTCATAACTCTCTTCATACACGCTCGCAGGTTTCGGAGACTCCTGACTCCACCTTCCTTCAATACATGACCGATTTGGTTTAGGTAGGTGAGTCTCGGTCTCCCCCTGTACCTACATCCTTCCACTTTCGCATTGTATATCTTCTTAACCAGTCACTCGTCCGGCATTCTTTCCACATGTCCGAACCATTGGAGCATTCCCTTTCGCATATTTACATCAATACTCTCTTTCATACTTACTCGCTCTCTTACGTCATTGTTACGAATGCGGTCTGTCAGCCTCACACCACAGATTCTCTGCAGAGATCGCATTTCGATCGCATTGATTTTGCTCTCATGCTCCTTTTTACATACCCAACTCTCGCTTCCATATAATAACGTTGGGACAAGCACTGCGTTGTGTATTGCGACACGTGCCTTCTGGCTGAGGTGGTGGCTGCCGAGAAGTTGTCCCAATGCTCCGTTCACTCTATTTCCCGCATTCACTCTTCTTTCTACATCAGTGGTGTACCTTCCATCCCGACTGAATCCACATCCAAGATATACAAATTCATCCACTTATTCTAGTACACCATTTCCTATTGCTACTCTAACATCTGTTCTGGCCTCTTCTCTTTCAAAAACCATTACTTTGGTTTTGCTCACATTCACACGTAGGCCCCTTTTCTTCAATCTTCTACCATTACGTCGACTAGGGTTTGCAGGTCAGTCGCAGACTGCGCTAATAGGACCGCATCGTCTGCATCAATTTTTTCTCACTTTTAATAATTGCATTTTAACATGACTGTATCGCTCTATAAAATAAACAAACGTTGTTGTAATTACAAATGCTCATATATTTTATATTTTATGCAGGCATAAGAAAAATTTAATACAGCCTTACAAAACCAAACATCCACACGCGTTTACTTTTTTTCAAACAGTATAAGGGAACATTCATAAATCCTTTAGCTCCGCTGTCAACCGCATGCCTAGTGGGTAGTCGTATATTACGGAGAGTAACGGTTTTTCTTTGCCGCTGTGTAAATATTACTACTTATTTTTTTTTTCGATTACCGGTAGAGCATTTAGATGTGCGCTTGTTTTATCCCGTCAGTAGGTTATTAGAGGTTGCATATGAGGAATTCAATTTGAAAAAGAAAAAAAAAAGCATAGTAGGTACCTAACTGAATATACATAGTTATTTTTTTTTTGTCATAAATAACAGAAATAGCCTTATACATATTTTTTTCTCAAATATGTTAAATGTATACAGATATAGCTCTGTTACAGAATTTTAATGGCACTAGCCTTTCCAGGCTCCGCCAAAATCAAGGACTAGATTTTAAGTCATATCTCAGATTCCTGATATACGAGTACAAGCGGGATAAAATGTTGGTATACCTATTGGTAGACTTATTAGTCTAATCGAGACCTATCAAAGAAAAAAAAATTGATCGAAATCCGTCTAGTGATTCTGCGTGATGCACGAACAAACAAATACAAAAATTCTCTGTCCAATATTGAGGGTTTGACCATTTTGATGATGACCTTCGAACATGTTTCCTAATTGAAAATTATTTATAAAATATGAAGTGGGCTGGTTTTTATTTGATTTTGAAATACACACAATGAATGCTACTGAAAGTGTCTGTGCAGCCAGTCAATGCATCGTTATCGCAGCACAAGCTATTCGACTTCTAAATTCAAAATTCGAATACTTCATCTTGAAGTATGACGCCGCATAAAAATTCACACTATCATTATCGCGCGATTCTGTATTCAAATAAAAACGGAAATGCCACATTTTCTACACCGCGCGGCGGGTATTGCTGGCAATCCTCCAGTGCGAGAGAGATAGTGCGATAGTTTGGCGCATAAAATAATCATCAATCAGAGCGGGATGACAAGCCGTTTATTGAGTTCCACCGAGTAGTTTGTGGCTATCGCGCGCAGCCAACTTCAATGTTATTTGCTTGGCACGATGTTTAATTTTAAAGATTTTTTTACGCCTTGTGATCGTAATGTAGTTTTTGCCTATTAACATTACAGATGGCAAAAATATAAGACCAGAACGGCTTTAAAGTTGTACTCATGGTAGGGTAACGACACCAGTTAACAGCCTTTTTGGGCTTTTTTGTAAATAAAATAAGATACAGATGCAAATAATACTACCAATATAATATTAATTAATACTTTGATATCTTATCTTATGAATAACGATATGGAAGAAAAAGGAGTGTGTGTTGAGATGACGGCTGATAGAGGAGAGTGGAAGAGAAAAAATCGCTGTGCCGACCCCACCTGAGTGGGATAAGGTGGAGATAAAGAAAAAGACTTTGATATCTTATCTTGCTAGGATTAAATTATCAATATATAAATATTTTTTGGTTGTCGTCAGCGAGACAGCAGCAATTACAAGCGGGCTATTTTTGTTTTACTAATACAGTCTTGAAGAAAACTGGTATTTTTTTTTACTTTTTCGAGTATACTTATATATATTCATTTTATATATTTTATAAGTAATACTTATTTATTTTTATAAGTAATAATTATTTACAAACGAACGTCTGTAAATTTTACACATTTTTGCATTTTGGTAATATCGAGTGTACGCTGTGTACGTAATACATTAAATTGTTTTTAATGCATTAAATTAAGGGTACCACAATGTATCATCAATAATTTCATTAGAAGGTAGGTACTTAATCCTTATTACGCTAGCATACATAGGTAAGCGTAACTTAACTGTTTTATACCAAATAAATATATTTATGAGGCTGACTACTGAATCGTCCACGGCGACTAGTGAATATTTATAGAGTACCGAGTATAGAGTATATATAGAGTACCGAGGTACTGAAGAAATGCGTAACCTTTAGTTTAAACCAAATTAGTGTTTAGTAGGCAATTATATTGTCAATTACTTTTCTTTTATTGTAAGAGTATATTAAATCGACTTTCCATATCATTCCTTAGTGTTATGTGTATTTATAAATCTCACTGCATGGCTGAGCACTGGTGCCTTTACCCTAATACATTGGATATAAAATATGGTAGCAGAAGATAATTTACTAATGATAAGGTGAAAAATTATATTTTTTTTTGTTTATAACTAATACATTAACTAAATTGAATTAACAATTAATTAAATTTGAAAAAACGAGATAAAACGGGTAAAATAATGTTATTTCTTAGATTTACTGTAAAAGTGATAGCTTTTTGCTATCTAATACATTCCAATCATTTGTAATTAATATTAAAAATAAACACATTCAAATTAAAATGTGATAAAAATACATTACCTATATCAAAAGAAAAAATACCTATAATAGTCGCCATATTAATTATAATTATAAGTTCAAAAAATTGTATCCAGTGAAAAGAGGACTCTTCGTAAGTAGGTACCTACTTCTTGGTTATTCATATTTTTAAAATACGTTTGTCCCTAATAACTAGTTCAAGTTAAGTAATATCTAGAGATACCTAACACTGTGTGGGGTCTCACCCACTAAATAAACCCGCTGTGTGCCATCTCCCCGCCAGCCCCCTTAGAATGCAAAACGAAACGTTAGACGAACTTTCGTTTCGAGTCATTGTGATTAATCAACAGCCCGACGCGTGATTCCTGATTAGTCGAGATTTCGACATGTGATTCAGGCGACCAATCTCAATGAAGCGAAACGAAAGTTCATCTAACGTTTCGTTTTTCATTCTAAGGGGGCTGTATTATAATCTGACGTGCCTATCTATCTTGAATGCTAATAACTTTTGGTAAAATTAAAATATGTACACGACTTTAATGAATGTAGAACCATCTTCGTATAATATTTTATTAAAAAATCTGTAATAAAACCGTATTTTTGAGAGATACCTACATAGGCAATGTACGCAACAAATTCATTCTACTATAGGCATTAGCAATTGGCGCCAAAATCTGCGTTTGTACCTAGTGTTCTTTTTGTGCATAGATTAAGAAGATTTATGGCCAACCACAGACTAACGGCGATAAGGACGGAAACATTTTGTTTTCAGATAATTTACTAGGGCTAAAATGCGAGACAGAAAGTGTGAAAAAGATAAACGAAGATTTGAACATGTCTAGTGTTTAAAATCACCCAAGATACCAAAAAGGAATGTGTTATGAAAATGTACCTATAGTCCCGAGTAGATGTCTCGATATAGCTCAATTAGCAGAGCGACTTACCATCAGATGTCATTTACCATCAGATGGGCCGTGGCTAGCCTGCCACAGCAAGCAATAAAAAAAAAAATGACTGCAACGGTAATCCGGGAGACGTCGCGTCGGTCCAAATCCTCCTCGTAGCTATTTTTTTCTATTTCAAATTTTCGCACTTTATGTCCTGGTACATTGCCGAGATTGAAAAGTGCTTAAATATATCTAAAAATAATAAAACTCTGATATTATAGAAAATACTTTGGAAAATCCAAAACTGCACGCCTCACTTTTCACAATAAAATTGATTATTTGATAAGTAACTAATAATGTATTAGTCTTACTAAGTAGTTTTCAATAAAGCACATAGATAGCGCTAATTTCAAAAAGTACTAATGTGGTGTGTTTCATGTCTTATACGCCATCTAGCGCTAATTTTAAGAAGTACTTCTATATTGGTCTACCTCTCAGTCATTTTGCAAGGCGCCATCTGGCAATTAGTAAGAACAACAATCCATGAGTTTACATTATATACCTGCATAAGTGCATATATATAAACATGTAAAATTGAATAATTTATTAAACTGTAAACAATAACAAATTAAGAATACAAAAAGAAATCGCTAGTTTCCTTACAAAAAAAGCAATATTGTGGCTCTATATATACAACAGCAACTGAATGCAATGATATCGACATCTAAAATTGCCACTAGCGACAACTAGGACTGCATTTGTCAATATCTCTTTTACTTTAAAACAGCGACATCTATTAATAGAAAATTGTAACTTTGGACAATATTATACGACTTTTTGAAATAAAACTACGTTTACGGAATCTATCGCGTTTACTTGATTTTACTACTATCCCGACGTTTCGAATACTTTACAGCATTCATGATCACGGGTGGACTTAGATGATAGACGTCCAAGGTTGATATGTTATTTCAACGGTTTCATCTACCCACAGTATATGATTTTACAAAATTTTTGGTTTATTTATTTTAACCCACCTAATATTCGTTTAGAAACACAGTGAAAATATCTACTTCAAATGTTTATGCTTACAATGTATGAGACTTTAAATTAGTATATTAAAATGAGTATAATACTCCTCTTTAAATTGTAAAATTTTTGTTTTTATTTAGTGCTCAAAAATTCTACCACAAACTACCAATTACTACCAGTGAGAAGACAATCTTGGCTAATAGTTTATATTATTGAATATATTGATTTTGCCAAAAGCTAAGACTAAGAAGCTACCACCGGATCGGAACGCGGCCTGACTGAGAAAGATCCGGCCAGAAAACTCAGTAGGCAACAACTGTTATGGATTATTAAATTTTGTACGGAATTACTGAGATCTAATAAGGTTTAAATTTTAAATTTTTTTTCTACAAAAGGCAAAGACTAATCACTACTGTGGGTTTTATCTACACAATAAGCGCTAACTGTGTCTTGCAATCTTGCAGGTAAGCAGGTAAAAAGTGACTGGACATCAAAACTCACCATAGTTTCATTGTTAGCGAGATGAAGGTGTTTAATCTCACTTACAAAATGGTATGAGTCCTTTATGAACGCATCTGTGTGTCCTCGGAGTTGTGAGAGAACTTTGGCCAGTAGCTGAGCGACTTTATAAGTAGGTGAGTCGATCTGACTTACAATAGGTCGTAGTGGTGCGTTTGGTTTGTGTATCTTAGGCAGCAGTCCTGCCCTTTGTTAAAGGATTCACTGACAAGATTGGCTACATTCTTAAAAAAGCTTCAATTAAAACCTACTACACCTATTAGGTGGGTTAAAATAAATAAACCAAAAATTTTGTAAAATCATATACTGTGGGTAGATGAAACCGTTGAAATAACATATCAACCTTGGACGTCTATCATCTAAGTCCACCCGTGATCATGAATGCTGTAAAGTATTCGAAACGTCGGGATAGTAGTAAAATCAAGTAAACGCGATAGATTCCGTAAACGTAGTTTTATTTCAAAATGTGTAACATTCGCGTAAATATCAGAAAGTATTATTATACGACTTATTTAAAAATCAATGAGTTCAACAAGAAATCTCTAAACCATTTATCTTCCTAACTTGGTTGCCTTATAATTTTATACTTTGTTCTAAGTGAAAAGACCATGACGCCAAGGCCACGCAAAAAAATTGTGGAATGTAAAATATGTTTTATTCGTGTTTTATAACGTTGGTGTGTTATTATTTACGTGTGTTTAGTGTTTTTAATTATTAATATGGATAAAATAGTTATTATACTTGACAAATATCATCAGTTCGTCAAGCAAAGGTAAGAACTTTCTTTTAACAAAAAACAATGTACCGGCCGGGCGAACGGCGTTCTGTTGACGATAGTAAGACCACCGGTGGCTATTGGCTATGCGACGGTAGTTCTCATGAAAGGCGCTGGTTTTAGTGTCGCGTCGAGCGTAAATGCCGTAAATATTCAGTATTTTTTTGTTTATTTAATAACAATTAAAACACATCGAATCAGAACGTGAAAAGTAGTAATAGGGCTCTATTCCTAGTCATAATAATTCATAAACGAAAAAAAAAAAGACTCGATTAGTAAAGTATTTTGGTCGTTATCGTGTTAACATACATTACCTACAACTCACGGACGTCCAAGCTAGATTTTTTTCAAACAGTTTTTTGACTAGTTTAAATAACAAAACTGGCATCAAAAATATCATGAGTGTTAAAAATAGTGTTTGTTCTTTATATGTGTGTAAAGATATTATTTTACAAGTGCAATATATGATAAATAAAGACATTTTAAGTTTGAAAAATCAGTTGTTTCGTGTAAACCGGGAGTAGAACACACCTCAACGCTTCGCTTATGAGGCGTGCAATAGTTTTTATGTAGGCAATTGGCTGTTTTTTAGTTAAATTACTGAAAATTACAGAAATTTATGAGGTTAATAAAGTATTCCACTGATGTACAGAGTTTACATGGTGATGATGAAATCAGCTCCAGATACAATAACGAAATGTAGGTATTATGGAAGTTTAAATTCCGAAATAAAGTATGGTGAAAATAGAAAATGCGTAACAAACGCTTTTTTGTTAAAAGTTGAACTTAGCATTATTCTAAATAGCAGTACGTACCTATGTATAGTTTAATATCCACGTAGATACGCCAGAAAATACTCTACTGAAACTTGAACCCATTCTCCCTGCCTTTGTATTCTATCGTTTGACTGTTGAGTGAGTTATATGTAGGTATGTAAGTACAATGTACCTACTATATTACAGTAGAACTTGACACTAGATCAATACTTCGTTTCATGTAACGTATGATATGTCGTTGTGTGGGACTAGAGAAATGTGTGAAGACGCATTAGTAATATATTTTTTTAGATAAACTCGTACCTTTTGTTTTTGTTATTTTTTTGTTAAGTTTAAATTGTGCAGAAAAAAATGTACCTAACCGCACACCCCGTTGTTCGGGGAAACGAACAGGGTAGTATGGGGCCCTCATCCACTAAATAAACCCGCCGTGTGCCGTCTCTCCGCCTGTGTTGGTAGGCCACTGGAACTATGTTACATTACTTTAGTGGTAGATAAACTCATATTTAAAAATATTAATTAACGAGACTACTGTATAATGCAAATTTACTCTAATCAGAAGACTGATTCCAATATACCGTTAACTTTTTAAGTCAAAAAATTATTTTTTTAAATTCAAATTCCATGCTGTGGGATCGCAATGGAGATTTTTAGTAGCAATCATCAGAACGGCGGTGACGTGGTTCGTCATGAACGCCGCTTCATCTTAAGTGGCAATCCGTTGTCTATGCCTGCCTACCCCTCTGGGAAACAGGCGTATGTCTATTAAAATAAATAAAGTATTGTATAATATAACTATAACTAGACAACGGCGGACATGCTTACAGTAGTATGTAGTAGGTGCTATACTAATAATTATATGACTGGTGTAGTACCCGCGGCTTCACTCACGTCGTAATTATGTCCTAATAGGTGGTTTTATATCCCATTTTTCCTTTGTAATACCACCGAACCAATACATAGGATGGTAGATGAAAAATACATTATGTATCTATATATATTTTTAGCATTTGACATGCTTACCACTATACATTAAACACAAAGTGAAAAATGTGAAATCGAAAATAACAGTCACGAGCAGGATTTTTTTTCAATTCAGCTGCTGAATTGGCAAAGCATTTGGACGGTATCCAGGAGATGCAGGTTCAAATCCTGCTCTTGACTGTTATTTTCGATTTCACATTTTTCACTTTGTGTTTAAAATACATTATGAATAAGATTTGCGCAAAACCCTATATTAGTGGTCACCTACAGTATCGTAGAAACCATGGTTTCACGGTCCTAGTCCAGGAGTTTGATCTGTGCGTTGATATGTTACTCAGTCAGTCAGTCAGTAACACTTTTCTATAGATTATAAATGTGAAAGTTTGTTTGGCAAGCTTTCGCGCCGAAACTACATTAATCAATTTATCCGTGTGGTGACGGACTAAGAATACAAGTGTCATCACCCCATTCTTTCCCACGGGTATCGTATGAGGCGACTAAGGGAAGTAAGCAATTACCATCCATTGCATGACTGGTGGTAGGGCTGGGTACCAAATGGGAGTACTCACTTGGTATCGGGCCCGAGCGGGTTGGTACCACCATCTCCCGTGTGACCGGCCATGACATCGTTGCGTTTTGGCTGTAGCAGGATAGCCGTTTATATTTCATTTCATATCTGTGAAATGAATTGGTGAGCAGCGGCTTGACAATACTATCGGTATAGTCGAGTCCATGGGCGACGGTTACCATTTACCATCAGATGGACCGTGACTCATCTGCCACTACACGAAATAAAAAAAAACATTACGATTTTTTCATACAGATAGTCTAGAAACTATTTTTTATTGTTGAAAAATAAACGGTTGCTGTGGGATAATGATATTTTTATATAAATAAATATTCACGGACGTTTATCACACAACGTCCCCTGGTCCCAAACTAAGCTTAACGCTTGTGCTATTTGCACCAAGTTACGGATATAATACATATATTATATTACTTTTTTTTGTAAATACATACATATTATAGATAGAAAACACCCAGATGCAGTACAAATATCTGTGTTCATCACAAAAATAATTGTACTGAATGGGAATCGAGCCCACGACCTTATGCACAGAAGTAGGTTACACTACCGACTACGCCACGAGGCCCTTCAAAGTTAAGTAAAGTGCTGTAGTGTAAGGTACAAATACATATGCAATGTAAATATATTATAAAAACTATTGACACAATTCTGAAGTGCAAATGAAGCCACCGGCTGAATCTAGTCGTTATAGTGCAGGAGCCGCCGCCTATTTTTTTAAATGATTAATAACAGGTTCAAACTTTGTGAGTAGGTTCCGTTCGACGAGACGCCCAAGTTTTTCTCTGTAAAAAATCTCGATAGAGGTAGCTAATAAAAAGCACAGGTATAAAACATTTCGATTTGGTGGGGTGTCGAAATTGTCTGACTAACAGTAAGTTTAAATGTTAAGATAATTGGATAATAAACTCGTAATAACAATTGTCCTAAAAAATGGGTAGTTTGACTGGAGCGTGCTCGACTACAAATATAGAGAGACAAATATAAATAAAGAGGTCATTCAAATTATTAACCATCTGATTTTTTGAATGCAGCTTTGTAAATATTTGTATAATGAAATGGCCATATAGTCCTACAAATTTAGTGGTACGTTTTCTCTGTCCCACCCTTGGCAGTTGTCGAATTCACGGACACTTCATAGCTACCTATTACAAGATTTTTCACTGAGAAAAATTTGCGTGTCTCATCGAACGGAACCTACTCACAAATATTCAGCCTGTTATTAATCACTAAAAAAAATTGGCGACGGCTCCAGAACCATTAATTTAAACGAAAAAACGAAAACGCCAATAATGACGACAGTAAAGTAAAATAAAAATATGGCGTATGTGAGAGGGCACGCCTTGAAAAAGTAGATGAAAATTATTTTTATACGATTGTGAGTTTGAGCTCCAACCGTGGCATATTTTTTTATAAATATAAAAAACGGTGAACAAGTGTTTTCTTCGTTCACCATTTACCCACCATTTTATAATAATGCTAAAATACAGATCAACATGTGCAATATAACTATTGGATTAATTCGAAGATTTATAAAATTTCCTTTAATGGGTCATTGCTTTGTACTAGCATCAGTCTTTATGAAACACCTGTAAGATCTTTAGTTGTTTCCAGTAGTACAATCCAAGATTAAAAACTCTACTCATGTTACATTGATGCAGAACAGAACCCTTCAACCTAATTGCCAAAAAAAACTCCCTGCCTACTCCACGACACAAAAGCTTATTCTGTGATAGATAATGTGTTACTCGCATATGCCAGGGGGTGGCTGGGGGTTGTTTTGTCAAACGCCACCCAAAGAAAAGTAGGGAAACACTCGATTCCTTACACGCTTTATTTTCCAGACTATTTTCTGGAAGGTTTCAATTTTTTCCTCCATACTCTTTTTTGTTATATTAGATGACGTTACGTAAAGTACTTTTGTTACAAAATTATGTAGAAGATGCTTCGTCGTATTGCGTATTAAGCTTCGCTATCTTGATATTTCTTATTTATTGTTGTTTCAAAACATCTAAAGATGTGAAACATTTATTATGAACCTATAAAGGTCGCCATATTGTAATTGTGTCATGCTATAACTTCTAAAGAGAGCCTTAGTCTTATCCCAAATTTTGTTGAGGTCGACTTCTGATTTTTTATTTTATACGACGTGAAGGCCCAAATTATCTCCCTATCCTCTGCTTATTATCGTTCCTACTCTTTCCTTAGTATCCATCCTTTTTTTTTTGTTTAGGTGGAAAAAATTTACCTAACTGCACTCTCCGTCATACCGGGCAACGAACAGGGTAGTGTGGGGCCCTCGCCCACTAAATAAATAAGGCGTGTGCCGTCTCTCCGCCTTTATTGGTGGGCCACCGGAACAATATTACAGTCCTTCAGTGGTCCTTAGTATCCATCCTATCCTCTTTATATCCCTTTACTTGGAGATGGTGACATGCGAGTGATGCCACTGGTGTTGCTAGCGTCTATAGGCTACGGTAATCGCTCACCATCAGGTGCGCTGTATGCTTGTTTGTCACACACGTTGTATAAAATAAAAGGTTCCTTTTAAGCCTTACTTTAGCTAGAAAGCTGCTAGTATGCTTGTAGTCCATATTCGTCTTTCGATATTTTCGCGATGATATAAAAAGTTTACACTTCAAATTCTGCTCATAGTTACCGCCTTATCCACGTCTGCAAAAAAATATATTTGGCTCAGCATGTCAAATTAAAAAAAGCAAGTACTCGTACCAGGTGGACTCAGACTGGTGAAAATGTGTTAGCGTTTTATAAAAATTGTATTTGGAAAGTATATTTTACATCTATCATCACGCTGTGACCCTTAGGAATGGGGTTAATTGCCAAATAAGCATCGACGGGCAGAGAAAACTAAACTGTACTTAAATATTTTTTCTGGCTTTATAGGAAATTTTCCTAAAATTTAGATACTATTTTAAAATTGGGTACAGCTGCCTATAAGACTATAGGCGTGTATATCTTCTTCTATACCTACTATTTTAAGCTGTAAAAGAGCTATGTCTTTACATTTACGATATTTTAGAAACACACACTGAATTAGGCTATATCGGCGTGTCTAAACACAAGAATATTTTTTTAAATTTATTGACTGTTTATCTGTTTGTTTGTGCGCACATCACGCAAAAACTACTGAACGGATTTTGATGCAACTTTTTGATAGCTCTCGATTATAGACTTAAAAATTGGTTTACGTACATTTTATCCCGCTTTTATATCGGGAAAGTGAGATATAACCTAAAAACTAGCTTTTGGCTGCGGCGGATCTGCAGGCAAAGACTAGTATTTACTAAATATAAAATCTATTAGTCATTGGTGACAGCGCAAATGGTGGAGCGCTTTAGATACCTACTCATCTTTGTGTGTTGTTCTAAGTCTAGGTGTACCTTATGTCCTTGAAATTATATGTTAGTATGAACCCTGAGATACAGGGATTAGTTCATAGTACTGATAGCGTGCTATTCAGAACTCTTTTGGATATTTTTTAATGACTCTTCTGTATAAATTAGATATATTATTGGTATTGGCAACACGGCGCCGCGGGTTTTTGAAAAAGAAATGACAGAGCGATCGTCAAAGGATGATGGCATATTTTTTATGGGCTTGTCTTGTAAAATATTAAAATAGTCTAGTTGAATACTGTCATTGTTTGATATTGTAATAAACTATTGATTCAATACAATAAAAGCTGTCGCGCCTAACAGTACATACCTACCGACTATTGCTAAAAAACATAATAATTTCTAATCAATATTTTAAACAATTTTTAATACAGCTTTTAATGATGCTGGTTTTAATGGTGGTATTAATAAAGTTATGATAAATAATAAATAGAGATAAAAGATAATAAAAAAGAGATGAAGTTTGCCTTATGTAGAGCTATACTACCACTGAAGGAATGTAATATGGTTCCGGTGGCTCGCCAGTACAGGCGGAGAGACAGCACACGGCGGGTTTATTTAGTGGGTGAGGGCCCCATACTTACCCTGTTCGTTGCCCCGAACGACGGGGTGTGCGCTTAGGTATATTTTTTCCCGGCTAAACAAAAAAAAACAAAGGTAGCGTCATGCTTGTCCCAGCATTATTGGGTTGGCTCGATCGAGGAAGTACCAGCTTTTTTTGTTTTTTCTTTCCCTCCCACGGATCATTAGCTTGAAGTAGCAGTAGGTATTCCTGCTAATGCGTTTACTATGAGTTAGAACTCATCGTTATCCTTCCCTTATTGTCCTTCCTCTCCACCCCCCTTCTCTTGAGTTGGCGACGCGTGAGTGATGCCTCTTGTGTTGCTGGCATCTACAGGTTACGGTATCCACTTACCATCAGCTAGGCCGCATGCTTGTTTGCCACCCGCGTGGTATACCTACAACATATTATGTATAAATTTTTTTTGGCTGTATGGGGCCGGCTTGCTTTAGAATTGTCCCACCCCTCTCTACCCACGGGAGTCGTAAGAGCCGATTGAGGGAATACCGGGGGAGTGGGCAGCAGCACTGCAATCGCCAACCCGCCTTCCAAGCGTGGCGATTACGGCATTATCCCTCATGACGGGACCGCTCATTGTGGCGTTCACTTGGGGAGGCCTATGTCCAGCAGTGGACGATGAAAGGCTGATGGATGGATGGATACATTTTATTTATTTTCCAATCAATGAAATGTATTTCCATCAAAAATTGTGTTAATGCTGTATCCGTCTCATTACTTGCTTAACCTTCCAAATTAAAAAAATGTCAGGTCAAAAACTACAAAATATTTTTCGGTGACGTTAAAGGGGAAACCCATAAACGGAAAATGGCTAACTTTTCTTTGGAATGTCAAGAAATATTTATATTTAACGTTTGCCTAAAGTGACTTGGAAAAGTAGTCCGGTATTTTGTCTGTTTCTTTGATGACTATGTAGATGGTGATAGGCGGAGCGATAGGCGTTAATACATGCTAAGTACAATATAACTTTAACAAAAAAAAAATTCGTCTAGTAACTCCCTAAGGGAGTTCAATAACCACAGATTGAATTCATCTTTTTCTAGCTCATTCTTGATATATAATAGAAAATACAAAAGATATGTAGGGCAATTTTTAGACTGTTGGAAGCCCTGGGCACTTTGCGCTAATAGGGCTCCGAATAATACAGAGGCTATTTTATTAAAACAATAATAAATAGCAGCGACATGGCAATACTCTTAGTATCGGATGGACTATGCGTCTGCCACTAAAAGTATTAAAATAAGCCGTCACGGGACATCTCACAGATGTGAAAACACCGATTTCTTTCTTCAAATACTGTTCGAGTCTTATAATATAATTCTCGGTAAGCGTCCTCTAGTTATTGGGGTTTATTGATTGATATTTTACTTCCTAGTTAGATGCTTTTGTCAACAGATAGCGTTAAAAAAAGTTAAATAAATTGGCATGGTAACCCCGCCACGCCGGTTTTACCCTCCCTCCGCATTAGATGTTTTCACATAAAAAAACGAAAAAAACTAAATCTACATGAGCGATTCTTGGGCACTTGCCCAGAGACTCAAATGGGCCTGAAAACAAGCCTCTACGTCATTCTATCGCTGGCCGTTCCGCTCATGGCTATAACATCATCCTAATCGACATACGTGCGGCGTGCAGACAAATATATTGTTGGTAGAAAGTTTCTACTGACTTGTGGAGTGGTTTTGAGAAGTTCAGTCCCAAGTTGCGCATCCAACTCGTGAATATGTTATTTTATTTATAACATACTTTATAAAGTTTCCGCGGTTATCGGCAATCTTGGCTGAGAATATTTTTACTTTTGCCTTTACGTTTTTGTATTGAAAGGATTTAATAGCTGGCTATATAGACTGGTCTGTAGTATAAATTGATTATAGAACTTTTATTTTACGTTTTAAAAGAGAACCGCTCAAAAACGTTGCATATATATTTGTTAAGATAATAATATTTTGATCTGTATTTTAGCACTTGACATGCTCAGTCATTTTTAAAGAAAATATATTTGTGAATGTGGAAAACGAGAAGTTAAGTGCGAGCGGGATTCGAACCTGCCTCCCTTTCCATCCGGGGAAGTGCTCTAGAGCTTCTACATCACACATCACATTTGTTTTTACGACCGGTGGCGTGCCACCTATCTATAAACAAACTATTATGTAGACATTAAAATAATAGTTTTTTACTAAATGTATATTATATATGAGAGTATATAACGTTACCTATAAGAAAACACCAATTTTTAAAGTTCATATTTTTTTCTTTTTTTTTAATTCTACGCGACTGCGCAATTTTTATATAGTTATAGTTGATTTTTCCATTTTTTAACACAAAGTGTGAAAATGTGAAATCAAAAATAACAGTCACGAGCAGGATTTGAACCTGCATCTCCTGGATACCGTCCAGATGCTTTGCCAATGCAGCAATCGTGACAATTGCTCAGGACTGCTAATTTCGATAACACATTCATACTTAACGTCTAGGGTGACGCCTGCACCATCTGTCGGAAATATTTGTATACACTATACCGACCAGGTAAGCTTAATTCTACAATTAAGATTTTTACCTAATAATGACGCATCCGTATAAATGTTTAGATATTTTTACTTATATATTTATAGCACTTACATGCTTAGTCATATAAATTAACACATAGTGTGAAAATGTGAAATCAAAAATAACGGTCACGAGTAGGAATTTGAACCTGCATCTCCTGGGTACCGTCCAGGTGCTTTGCCAATTCAGCTAAGCCATTTTTTCCATTTGTGTTTTCTCTATTGGTATCCAATATAAATCAATTTTGAAATATTAGCCGTGAAAAGTTTTTTTTACTGTGTCTCCATTAATCAAATCCTACTCTAATTGAAAGTTTGTGTTAGTAAGTATGTGTGTTACTTCTTCACGCAAAAGTACTGAACCGATTTTAGACGAGCCACGGTCCATCTGATGGTAAATGGTAACCGTCGCCCATGGACTCGACTTTACCGAGAGTATTGTCAAGCCACTACTCACCAATTCATTTCACTGATATGAAATGAAATATAAACGGCTATCTCCTGCTACAGCCAAAACGCAACGATGCGCTTCATGGCCGGTCACACATGAGATGGTGGTACCAACCCGCTCGGGCCCGATACCAAGTGAGTACTCCCACCCGGTACCCAGCCCTACCACCAGTCATGCAATGAATGACAATTGCTTACTTTCCTTAGTCGCCTCATACGACACCCGTGGGAAAGAATGGGGTGGTGACATTTGTATTCTTAGTCTGTCACCACACGGTTTAAATTATTATGATTTGGATTACGGGGAAACTTGATAGATACTTATACCTACTTATAACTGTTATTTTTTATATCGACATTCCCACGAAATTAAAACTTACGCAGATAAAACCGCGGGGCGCAGCTGGTATTAAATGAAGTTTTGCATCAACTGAGCCTGGGGCACAAATTATTAATTAAAGGTTTTAATGCCTTTCTTGATGGACTGCATTGCCTAATTGATAATCAAATTTTGTATTTAAATAGGTATGTTGATAATTCTATACCTAGGTACCGTTTTATTAGAAAATTTACTATATCTATCTATTTCGTTAAGATAGACATCAACTATACAATAATATTAATATACCGGGTCTTAATCGCGTATATAATGTTGAGGTTGAATACCTTAATTTCCCGACGTTTCGACCGTATTGAATCGGCCGTGGTCACGGGGAGACATCAACTAGCTTATTTATTTGCCAAAGTCGGTTGTATTAAGGCAACCGTTCAAGACGCAAATATAAATTTGGAGGTCCCAAAGCTATTGAAAAGTCAAAATTCATAGTAAAATGTTGCCTATTAAAAATATGTAGAACATTCTACACTTTTGTACAGCGACAATAAATTATAAGGACACAATGAGGACAGTAGCATCCCTTTGAATAAGTACCACTCAAAGGATTAAGTTCGATATTCGAAATCGTTACAATTGATTGGTTTATTTAAATAGGACTTTATTGGGTGTGCATGATGCGACTAATGTCCTGTTATTTTTGTATGTCACTGGCACGAAACACTTCATGGCATCATAGAAAAAAATATTATTGAATACATAATAATATATTTTATTAAGATTTATTCTACAACAAGAGCCATTAAACAAAAAGATAACATAAGATTTTTTATTTTATTTTTAATTTACCTTCTTTATGAAAATGTTTATAAATAAGCCTTTTTATCGTCCTCTTTTAAAATTAGAATTAATATCAAGGTGTACTAATAACTTTTTTTATATTTTATTTTTCAAAAATCTGCAAATCTATTTAAACTTGGAACGTAGTACCAACTGAAAATTCACGAACGATCAAAGAGGAGAACAAAACACGTACTTGCCTGCAACTCTTTAAAGAGTATAAAAAGAGCCTCTTCGGGGAAAGTGCATTAAAAATGAGTGCGCGAGACGAGGATGGTGCTCTACAGATGCTGTAGCTATCTTTATCGCACGTTTCTAAGAAAATGGTTTTATGAATGTAAATTACTTTTTTCTCACGCCATTTACTCAGTTCAGGGGCGTTAGTTTTGTAGCTCGTTTTCCTATACAGGAATAGGTGAAAGTTGTGCGGGGTTGTTTGTGAAAGTAGGACAGTGCCTTTAAAATGTTTCTCTTAAGTTCAATAGCTTTAGGCGTTTTATATTCTCCTGTAGTACAATTTCAAGTGAAAATTTAACCTTGTATTCAGTCTTATCTGTCTACTTTGTTTTGATTATTAGAGTAGAGTATTTTTTATGGCTTGTAGTGGAAGGCAAGCCACGACCCATCTAATTGTAAGCGGTGACCTTATAGATTTAATAATACTAAGAATACTGTCAAGCCTCTCTGTTAGATATATGTATTTCGTAGATGAGAAATTACTGTATTTATTAAATCTTACGTGGCTAGAGTTTATTACAGTTTAACGGCTCTTTCTGTTACTTACACCCTCGTGGCTGTGACGCAAACAAAGAAAGAGATGCTAGCAATCACTAACAATTTGCTCAGGTCAAGTTCAATGAAATAATTATATTGTATTCATATAGTGGAATAAAAAAATATATGAATATAAAATATGTCTAGAAAAAAAAGTTTATTTGGTGCCATATGGTTATATATATATAATATAGCAGGAAGTTGTATTTTATATGAAAATGTAATATGTATATAAGTACATAAAATCTTTTTTTTTTTGCCATTGGCAGTCAAACTCATAATGAATAAATAAAATATTAAATTAAAACTAGAACACGTTATTGTAAAAAAGGCAAATAATTTGGTATAATTATATTTTTAAAAAACGAGGCCCTTAACTTAAAGTCAAAAATACTATAGGTTAATTTGTATAATTCTATCTTTAAGTTACGAACAGCAGTTCAACATTCTGTCAAAACGTCACGAGAAAAAAAAAACGTTATTTTTAAGACTGTTACATGTCATAGATCTTACACACATCCGCTCGGTCACCCCTTTCATTAAAAAAAACACCTTTGTTATGCCACAGATAAAATATAACTATAATTTTTTACAAGGAAATACGCATAAATTTATCTATACATACATTAATAGAAAGGGTTTAATAGCCTATAAATCAGTATTTTAAACAAAGAATAGTCAAATTCAATACAATAGGAGCCCTTGTGCATAGACACGATTTTTTTTTGTTGCCACAAACCCGTGAAATGTTTGTTTTGTTGGTAGTCTGTAGTGGCTTATTGCAAACTTTTTTTATTCGATATGTCGATGATTGCCTATAATAGCTTGTATTGTGTTCATAGTAATGCAAATATTTAAGTAAATCTTGACATGACGCTTGGCTTATTTAGAAATCATTTGTGTAACCGCAAAATTTTTGTGTTGTTGTTTGAAAATGGAACGTTATTGATGACACTGCGTTTGAGAGAGGAATACTAAAATTATATAACAACTATATTCTGCCTGCGCGTTCATCTGCGTGGGCTTCAGAATTGGGTCAGTATAAATATGTACTGTTGACTTTCCGAGATAAATATATCTTTTTCCGGGTTTTGGACTATAATGTGTGCAGAATTTCATGATGATTGGTTAAGTAGTTATGATGTGAAATTAAATCAAATCAATTCTGTCTCAAATTTATACAAATAATACTACAACACTGAACACTGGTACCTAAAGTAAGATTAAACTTGTGGTTTGGGTACCAAGGCCCTCACATTTGGTCGTTAGTGTTTACTTGTATGCGTTAGTTTACCAACATTAAATACAATATCAAAATTATTAAGAAAGAGAAAGTTAATATAATGCCGTGTATGTGCTTTTATGATCTATAGGTACGTGTGCGCTCGTGAATGTGTGTGTGTGTGTGTATGTGTAAGTGTGTGTGTGTGTGTGTGTGTGTGTGTGTGTGTGTATGTGTAAGAGTGTGTGTGTGTGTGTGTTGCATGTGTGTATAGTTGCTATTATTGCTTAACCTTAGAGTATACTCAACTTCAGCAAATTTACTGTATCATCATAATTCTTCGTCAAAAGTCATTTGTAAACAGTCCCTATTACATTGATTTTTGATAAGCGGATATTATAGAGGTGCAATCACTTTATAGTGGCGGGAAGCCAACAAACTAACAACCAAAAGCACTCCGTATCTATAATATTAAAGTAAGGATGTTACAAAATTCACAAGTACACTCCCATTTTTAATTTAAATAAAATACAGTGCTACATTCGTGTATCGATAGTTCCTAAGGCCAACGCACAAAAGATCATAAGAAATATTTCTAAAACTATAGACAATATTAGGGTCACATAGACAAGCAAAAAGATATCGATTCACCGGAAGGGTTGAGCGTCAGCCACAAAAGATCCTACTTCCGGTCCATCGAATCTATTGTGGCTTTTTTAATAATCATAGATAATAAGAAATGTGATCGTATCAGTTTTATTATTAATAATAACAGCCGTTCTGTGAATAGATAATGTGGAATATTTTGAGGTATTGTCGTAGTATAACTGTTGTGTTTAGGCAGGGATCTTTTGTGATATTATTACTTTAATATTTTGGCCGAAATATATATATATCTATTTAAAAATACAGTATCCGTACCTAGGTAAATAAAAAAAAATACTGTTGGTTGGTTTGATAGTTATTAGTACTTTTCTTTCTTGAAAACGCACCCTAAGTGTACCGAACGAGTACGAATTTCACGACACATAACCGATTAACTGTCATAGACAGCACAAACCTACATAATCCTTATTAATACAACCAATTCATCAGCCGTACGGATACAATACACCCTTTCAAATATACATAATAAACTAAAAATTATATGCAAATTCACGTCCCATAGATTTCTATACAACTAACCCTTTCGTAGCGAGAGGGGACATAAATGTTAATAATTTATGCACGTGAGATAAAGGTCGATAGGTCGCATTCAAAAATATCCTACAACAGTGTTCAGACGTGTTCTACGTTTGAATATTTGAATTTTATTTTTTTAAGTAATTTAATGGCTTATCAACTAGTGATGTGTTGTGCGCATGGCTGAAAAAACCGTTTGAGTTCAAAAGTGTAGTTTTGAAGTTCGTTTTTTAAACGAGAGTCGTGACAGGTATTAATTTACTAATAAGTTTCTTATCTTTACCATATGGATTAAGGAATCAATGTATATTTTGTGGGTGATAGTAGATAAGTATATCATTGTGTCATTCAATCACAGATCTTTAATGCATCAAAACTCAGCATTCGCGGTCAGATCTTTTCTGCATAAGTTGCAATAATATTAATATTACCTTTAGAATTGATTTCTACAAAATTTAACCATTTTAATGAATTGTTTATTTTTTTGTGGAAAATGAAACCAAGGTTGACAACACTTATATAGGTAACATTTTACATTGGCATAAAATGATCTCAGTAAAATTGTATTCAAAGTTTCGGGGAAAATTATTTTCTTCTGAATACGTTTAGACGAGAAATTGTATATGTAGGTATTTATTAGAATAAAGGCTATGTTTATGTAAAGAAAATAAGAACAATGACAGTTATTGTGCATTACAAAGTTTGATTGAACTATAATGTACCCTATTCAATGTTTTATACTTTGCAACAAAGAAAATATCTTCTCTGCAACATGTATGGAAGTTAAGCCATAAATTTAGCCTTTTTTAAAACCTACACTAGCTTGATAGTTTTATAGACACCGGAAGTTAGTAAATATAAAATAAAAAACTTCTGTGTTTAAAGCCTTTGTTAACGTTTTTTAATTAGCACAGACAACATAACTTATAGAGTATGTGTAAGCGGATATCCGATTGTTATCGTGTGTCTAGAGTAAATCTATGGTACTAGAAAATTGCACCTTTTAGCACCGTAAAAATAATTTTTCATACTTAATTCAAGATAATATTCAAAGTAGGTATTTATGTATAGTTAGGATATAGATTATAGAAACGGTGTAATTACACTTGAACCTGGTCTAGCATTATAAGAATGCAATGAAAGGTGTTACTCAAGGAAGCTTTAGAGAGGTCTGTACATATTTTGCAATTATTTTTATATTACGAGGGTGGCAAATAAGCTTATGACTTCGGGGTCCTTTTCCTTGGAAAGGAACCCCGAAGGAGTTGACCTAGGTGGAGAGTAAGAATAATAAGGAAAGAAGAAACACGTCTGTAGGAGTATCTCACTAAAGCTAACGGCTCTCTCTTTTATTCACGGACCATCAGGTGGTGAGTAGTAACTGCGACTAATGGACTAAGCGATATTAGAGGCACTTTCCACTACCCTCGAGGGGAACGGGGCTAAGTAAGTAAGTAAGTAAGTAATACAGAAACGCATGGATATATTTCACGGCTGTAAACCTTCTTCTATCTAAAAACTATCATTTCTGAAATCAAGAACTGAGAATTCTTATAGGAAAAATGTGTACTTAATTCTGCAGCTGCAAATATAGGTATATTAAATCATAAATAGGACGGCCCCCCACCAGATGGACCGGCGATCTGGTCAAAGCTGCGGGGAGCCGTTGGATGCGGTCGGCACAGGACCGCTCGTTGTGGCGTTCTCATGGGGAGGCCTATGTCCAGCAGTGGACGTTGAAAGGCTGATGGATGGATGGATGAAATCATAAATAAAAAATCTGATCTAGATAATCAGTTTTTTTTAAATAAATGATAAATTCATATTAGAATCTATAATATTCTTTACCAACATTTCTAGTAATTGGCGTTGCGTTTTTATACGAGTACAATCATAATAAATAAACCATCTACATTTAAACAGCAAAATATCTTGTATGCGAATTCGTATGTACGATTCCTAATTTAAAAAGCATCGATCATAATGGCTGCCGTTATCAAAGGAGTATCTTTACTTATTTAAAAAAAACACATAATTCAAATATAGAATCGATTCGAGTACTTCCGTAAATTGATATAGACAATATCCTAATGGAAACTGTAACTCGATATATTTGTCAATACATTTACCATCGTTCCTATGACTCCTATGTACTATATTTATATGAGAAAATATGCCCAAAATGCAAAACAAGACGTTGAGCTTGGTCTTTAGAAAAATATACAGTCTAGTACATCATACCATAGAGTTTGATTTTGTGTGGTTGCCGTAGAGGATATATGTCTTTACATTTCCGTTAGTCCAAACTGTTTGCACGTGTTTGATCGATTGACAACATGGGGGTGGGGTCGGCATAATAATATTACTCCGAAATCCTATATCAAAATGTCTTTTTATATGTATATTTGAAAAACTATCTATCATCAATCGTTTTGCTTAAACTAAATATGCAAAATCCTTATGCTTACTGATATTATAAACCAGATTTTGCCCGCGAATCCGTCCGCGTGTATTTCAGAAAATACATTATCTACGATATATTAGTTATGTAAAAATATATACCAGGGGAATAATGCATTTATCCGGGATGAAGAAAAAGCTTATATGCTTTTCTAAGTTCTGGACTACAAGAATACTAACTTCCAGGTTGATTGGTTCTGTAGTTATGGCGTGAAAGCATAATAAACAAACAAAAAAAACTCATTTTAACAATTATATAGTATTTTAGATCTATTTCTTTTAGCAATTGACATGCTCCGCTACTTTTTAAAGTACAAATTATTTGTGAATAAAGAAAAATTGCAAAGTTTATTGCAAAATTAAACTTACTATATTGGATGCATGTAATACTTTCCGGTAGATGGCGTTAGTCGTAAGACAAATGTGATTAAGAATTTGGGATGATCGAAAGGTCAGTAGGGTAGCTCAGTGGCTTAGAGCACTTCCCCGAATTGGAAAAGATGCGTGGTTCGATTCCCGCCCCTACTAAAAATCTCTTTTTCTTTATTCACAAATAATTTGTACTTTAATTATATAGTAACTATAGTAGTATGTGGTAGTACGCCGTAACTACTTAACCATTCATCATTAAAATTGGCATGCAAATAGTTCAAGAGCGCAGAAAAGGACATTTTCTTTTAATACCGATAAAATAGAGGGTATCTGTAGGATGGCTATTTTTGAACGGAGATTATTTACGTTCTAGATAATGATGCGAGCAAAAGAAACGAGTAGTTAACTTTTTTAATATATACTTATTAATGTATATATTAAAAAAAGGCATTTAAAAAGCCTATCTTATAACACAGATAATACATTATACAGAAAATCAAATGGGACATCGGTATGTATCAATAAATGCCGTATTCTAATCATACATTCATTATACTAAATCATTATACTACAGACTTTAATTCTAAACGCCTTTTTATAGTTAATTAACAAAGAAATCATAAGACAGTCGTATTGCGTGACGTAAACATTTTAGTTTAAGTGCCAATAAAATAAAAATATGAACAATAAATTCTAAAATTTTAAATCGAATAGTAGATTTTTTCAGCTTTCGACAATCGCCGGTAGCGGTAATAGTCGATTAAGCGGTCTTTATTAGGCATCTCTTAAATACAAACAACAAAATAAAATTTTATGACCCTACCACTACACCGTTTAATGAATAGCTGCGCGTTCGACTCCCTGTTTGGTCATGCTATAAATTTTCTGAGAATGAAAAAAATACTGACGTTGACTTGTTTTTTTAATAAATAAATATTTTGTTTCTTGTTTTCTCACATTTAAAAGGCGGACATTTTGTTACGAATTACGTATGACAAAAAGGAATTGAACCAACTAGGGCAATATTAAAACTTTAATTACGACAAAGTAGTCGATAGCTGTTACTCCGTAGGTATGGTTTTGTTGATTGATGTTCAATTTTACGGTCGTCAAATGTTTAAAACAAAGTGTCTGTTATCTTGTGTTCAGTGACTCATTCCAATTAATTAAAAAGATTCTATTTTTTAATTTATAATAACTACATGACATGTTGTGGTAATTAATATGAATGCTGTTTCCGATACCAGATTTTTATTGCTTTAAAAAAAGTTGTTTCCAAATTTAAATATTAAATCGGCCAGTTTACGTCTTTGAATGAAGATAAATGACCAGCATTAAAGTAATAAAGTCGTTTAATGTAAGTAAGGCTGTACAGAGTAATGAACGATTAAATAACGTGATACAATGGTACTGTTGACTACTACTTATCTCCTTTTTTATTTATTTTTGTTTTGTGAAGGTACAATTTTATTGGTAGTGTGTTCAAATCACCTTTTTATGAGTATATATTTTAATCTACGGAAATAGAGATTTTCATTATAGATTTATTAGTTACATGCCCTTGCATTGCAACACGCAAAATTTTTATATAAAAAAAAAAAAAAATTTTTGTACGTTCTGCGAGGAAAGAAATGTTCTTGAATTTATTATTTTTCATAACCCATTACTATCAGACTATTGGAAACGGATCTCGTACTGGTATGTGGCTGCCTTACATTGGACTGTTAAATTTCACAAGCCGTTAAGAAAATTTTTCAGAATATTATGCAGTTTTCACTTTGTTTTTCTTCATCAAGCAGTGGTAATTTCTCAACAAGTAGGTATAAAAATATTTTTGATTTCGGCAAATCAAAGTTCTTCGGAGTCCCAACCTCAGACTGCGAATCAAATTCGATACCACTATTTTTAAAGTTGGTTTAACCACTGGGATGTCACTTGCTGCTATTATTATATTATTATCGTAAAGAAACGAAAATTTCTGTTAACATGCAACACATTCGAATAAAATATTTTGACACGTTCAAAAATCGTGCCAAGTCGTTGGTTTACAAAGGAGTTAGCCCTATCGATTTTGTCCTCAACCCTACCCACACATGTATGTTTTATGTATACGTGCGTCGGAGGGTCGCAAGGTACGGGGGTGGGACCAACTATCGACTATACGAACATAGGTATATAAATTATATGTCGTTCACCCCATCAATAGTATAATGTATGGAGATTCGATATTATTTTGTGATAGGTCTTTCGTTCGGTTTTGCTTTGAGAGCTTACGAGAAAATTGGTAAAGCAATTTTCAAAATTCGAATATTCTGAAGAGATGTAACTTTTTAAATTTCGAACAATTTTATTCCTGAGTTTTAATTATTTTTAAGAAGTTTTTAATATTTTTAAACATTATGTATTGTACATAAGTCGCTAAAGTATTTCGATAACGAACAGCTTAAAGATTTGACTTTTTAAATGCCTCTTTAATAACACTAAACAAAATTGATATTTATTAATTATTTTATTAATTATAAACTTAGTATAAATCTACTAAGGATATTGAACCCGGGGTTTCCTTAATATTTATAAACTTTGATGGAAGAATTATGACAATATTATATTTACCTCTTTTCCATAGAATCTACCGATTTTAATCTTTAACTTATTAAAATATTAGTATTTATTGTTTGCGGCGTAAATATTAGATACCTATTATATCAAATTTAGTTTCAAATAGCAAAAAAATCAATGTATTACATATTAATTTTTTTCTACTAGGATGATATACACGCATACTGCCCACCTGATGGTGATTACCGTTAAGCCGTTAGCATATAGACGCTAGCAACACCGAGGCATCACTCGCGTGTTGCCAACCCAGGGAAGGGACTGGAAACGGAGACGGAGGATGATTAGGTGGACAGTGAGGACAATAAGGAGGGGCCGAGTTCCGGGCCTCCAGCACTCTCACTCACCATATGAAATACAACAGAAGAAGTATAGGCATATTGTTACTTTACGAGGAGCTTTTGTGAGAGAGTCGTACTTCCTCGGTCGAAAAGGCTCATTCATGCTGAAAAGCATGACTCTATCACAAATTTAAACATAATAATATTAATTCCAGTTTTAAATAAGTTTTGAAGTAGTTTGAATAGTTACCGTTATAACAGCTCAATAAGATGCTGAAATGTCACAATATGACATTCAAGACAACGCTTACTTACAGCCAGAAATAACTACGTGCTGTCACTTTTGACAGCCGTCACGCCTATGTATCGTTCCGAATACTCAATGAGCTATAATTATTCTTATAAGCTGTATGCATTAAGAATTATATTATCATAATTAAATGTTGTAGTTGATTATATGTTGTGTTACGTTAAATCATTCAGACAGTTTTATTTAGCAACTAGTGTTTGTTTCTGCCTTCGTCCGCGTGGAACTTCGAAATTCGAAATTTAAACTATTTATATAAAAATTGTCTGCACGTTTATCAAAGTCATAATACATTTATCTCGATACTTACCAAGTATCGTTCAAATCCGTTTATTTTGTATGACAAAAAGAGCTATCTTTTGAGAACTATACACTTTTTTTTAATATAAAAGATACATGTTAATCATGTCTCATTAATCTATCTACCAAATAGTTTACGCTTGATATACGGACAAACATATAAAAATATCTAGCTTAACTAGTAAAAAGTAGCATTTTTTTTTAACTTTTTTTCTGTCCCATTATGCGGCACGGGTCTCCTCTCATGGTGAGATGGTTTAGGCCATAACCCACCACGCTGGCCCAATGCAGGCTAGCAGCAAGCCATTGAGAAAATCTCTCAGGCATGCAGGTTTCCTCACGATATTTTCCTTTACCAAGCAATGATAAATTGTAAACAAATTTATACATAAATAAAAAAAAAACGAAAAGCGTTGTTCCGCACGTGGTCTGGACTCGGGATTGAACTTGATCCCACTGTCTTTGCAGTCCTTGGTTTTACCGCTAGGCTATCAGTAAAGTACCATTACATATTATAAAACCCTTGCAGAGTTATATCAGTATGTCAATAGCCGCGAGCCTCGTGAGTCCCTCACTCCCTTCTTTGTCCAATATCGAGAAACATAATTTTCCGCTGCGGGCATAAGCTAGTTATATATTTATGTAACTATTGATTTTCACGGCATTGAGATGCTATCCATGATTTACTTCTACATTTTCAACAATCACCATTCTCCAAATATATTCGAACCTTACATAAACAACTGTCATGAGTCACATCATATATTCGTGAAAACCCCATTAAAATCCGTTCTGTAGTTTTAGACATGATTGCGTTTAGACAAACAGACACGCAACTGGGAAAACATATAATGGAAACCGACGGCACATTCAATATTTTGGATATAATTTTTTTTGTCATATTTGTTCAATATAAAACTAAATATCATACGATAGTTTGTATGATTGTCAGCTTTGCAATTTATTGTACTTTTTGAGTTTACAAGTAATTTATCTTTTTTACATTTTGCATAACCAAGTTTATTGGATATATCTTAGGTTCCCGATATAGTAGCAAAATAAAGTATATACAAATTTTTAAGTCGAATCAAGAGTTATCAAACACACAAGTTAGATCCAAATCCCTTTAGTAGTTTTTGCGTAATGGGGGTCCGAACAAACAGTAAAACATTCTAAAAAAATATTATTAGTTCTGAGACGCCTGAATAGCCTAACACAGTAGTGATTTTTCTCTAATATCTTCAATGTACAGACGCAGTTTATAACCCTTACAATAATATTGTACAAGTGCGTTTGTTTGTTATTCTTCCACGCTATAACTACTAAACAGATCATCATGAAACTTAGCATACAAGTAGCACAGATCCCAGAAAAGGATATAAACTACTTTTTATCCCGGAAGAATACATATTTCCCGTGGGATAGGCATTTTAGCTAAGAGCTAATTAGAATGCCCGAAAACTATGCGGACAATAAGCACAAAGTAATAGGTATATATGAATCAGTCAAGCAATCTAAAAATATATCTTGAAGGTACCATCAATCCATCCATCAGCCTTTCAACGTCCACTGCTGGACATAGGCCTCCGCAAGAAATGGGGGATAGTGCCGTAATCGCCACGCTTGGCAGGCGAGTTGGCGATCGCAGTGGATGTTGTTAATACTCGAGGGAGAGCTGCTGCCCATTCCCCTGGTATTCCCTCAGTCGGCTCTTACGACTCCCGTGGGTAGAGAGGTGTGGGACAATTTTAAAGCCGGCCCCACACGGGAGAAGGTGAACGGTTTGAAGGTATATTGGTTTAAAATCTATGCAAGTGAGGAACAGGCGAAGTAGTCAGTCTTTGGTAAATTATAAATTAGTTGTATAAATAATAATAAATATTCACGGACATTTTCACACAACGTCCTCTGGTCCCAAACTAAGCTTAACGCTTGTGCTATGGGTACCAGATTACGGATATAATAAGTATATTACTTAAAGTAAATATTACTTTTTTTTTGTAAATACAGACATATAATAGATAGAAAACACCCAGATGCAGTACAAATATCTGTGTTCATCACACAAATAATTGTCTTGAGTGGGAATCGAACCCACGACCTCGTGCGCGGAGGTCGGTTACACTACCGACTACGCCACGAGGACCGTCGTTTTAATGAGTGTTCGAACACACGGGACGGGGATGCTAATTGCTTAATATTATTGTATACATTTTAAGTCTTTTTCGTACTTTTACCAATTAATATTGATGTTCATAAATTAACATAAAATGTCTTTCTAGTATAGCCTATATTATATTCGGAAAATGAATCACAAGATGCTAGTAAAACATTAAAATTGTTAAATAATCGTGTAAATATTTAATTTAGTTATGTATAAAGGTTTTATTTAAAATAGTTACACTTTGTATCATAGAGGCGGAGTCGACTCGTGACCACAGGTGGTGCTCAGCCGAAACGAAGTTTTTTAAAATAATAGTATTTTGATGATAATGTGCGTATAGATCCGTTACATCTTATAACGAATAAAAAACGAGAAATTTTAAAAAGTACTAAGGAAAATGACAAACTTCAAGTTGATTTTCCCTAAAGCGCTGATCAGCAACTGTTGGTAGAGATTATTTCCAAGTGAGATTTCTCACTGTTTTTGAGACCCTACTGCATCATCTAAATATGAATCAGTTTTAATAGAATATTATCTAAAATAATCTATGTTTAGTTTATCTCCACGGTGTTGTAGGAGCTTGGCTGCGTGTGTACTTCTGAGTGTATAAACGGCAGTTACCATTTACCATCAGGTGGCCCGTAGCTCATCAACCACCATGAGCAAGTAAAAAACAATGATGGATATTTTCTATATTGGGAAAGTCTAAAGCCCATTGCCCATGCAAGTAATCTAAATAAGCACGACATTAACTATTTTCTCATAAAATTTTGTAGGTATTGAATGTAAATATACCTAACTACATCCAGATAGTGTTGCTTTTTTAGCCATATAAACCTGAAAATTGTACAAAATCTGTCGAAGGCTAATTTTCATAGATTTTTTTTTAAAACTACATGTTTCCTTTAAAATATATACTTCTGTATCTTTATCCTTTTACGCCCTAAAATAATAATAGTTGTAGCTCTTTATTCCATTACATATACCTATCAGATACATTTTCTATATTAAGATTTGTTCTTTATATATATTTTTAGCATTTGACGTGCTTAGCACTATACATTAAACACAAAGTGAAAAATGTGAAATCGAAAATAACAGTCAGGAGCAGGATTTGGCGTCACCCAAAGACGTTAAGTATGATGTGTTATCGAAATTAGCAGTCAGGAGCAATTGTCAGGATGGCTGAATTGGTAAAGCATCTGGACGGTATCCAGAAGATGCAGGTTCAAATCCTGCTCCTGACTGTTATTTTCGATTTCACATTTTTCACTTTGTGTTTAAGATTTGTTCTAGCTAAAATTATTGAAGCTTTTTAACATGACGTATTAATCTCTTATATTTATAAATAGTTTAATAATTCAACTAACAACTTTCTAAAAAGTTTGTCAATTAGACTTTGAAATAAAAAAATACTGCCCGAAAAGTCTTACCTTGCTGCTGCACGCCATAAAGTTTTGAAGAAAAATTTACGCGGCGCGGATTTAAAAAAATATTTTTAGCACAATTCGGATGAGTAAAAGTAATGAATGAAGACAGTAAAAGTTAGAGTTCTAATAAATTCGCATCAGTCCAACATCGAGCACTGAATAAAGAACAATTCAAAGACAAATTTGGAAACCACGCGTCCCGAAGGAAATTCGAGAAAATCGTCGTCTCCATGCGGCGTACGGTGAGCGAGTGTCCCGTTCAAACTACGCTACAATTTCCTCCGCGAAAACCGAATCGACTGCGCTGGGTAAGTATAGGGAAGGGTGGTTTTTCCTTCGAATTTCATAAGTATCTACCTTTCTTTATATCTAAGCGCAAGAACTACGCTCACCCCTTGAGAATACCTCGTGAGACTCGATCGCGTTTTCCCGCCATATCTAAACTAAGTGATTTCAAGATGTCATTCCAATTTCAAATCTGTCTAACAGTCATAAGATTCAAAGCTATGTGTATTCGAAATAGTGATGTGTCCTTATTGAATAGTCGATATTTCTAGTAAGGCAACGGTAACATAGATAAAATGTATTGGGTGGTGAATAGAAATATATTTATGTATGTATATATATTCGTGTGTTCGAGAATAAGATATGCTGTGGGCTTCGTTTCACGTATGACTGTGGATCTATACGATGGATAGACGTCATATGAATTTACATAGATACATAATATGATGAGTATTCGTCTTACAATTTGCCACAATACTCAATATTATCTTGTTATATTTTATCACCACTTATCAGACTTCGTTTTGTTATTGAGAATAAGAGAAAGGTCTCTTATTGGTATATGAAAAATCTATCAGACAAAACGAAGTCTGATAAGTGGCGATGATATGAATAAAAGGTTATTATAGTAAAAATATAAACTTAACATAAAAGTTCAATAGAACTAATGAGCGGAAAATTATTAACCACGGAACGTGTTAATTTTTACGCCCAAAGGGTAACCGCTCATGTATAAAATTATACGCTAAAATAAGTTTTACGGTTAAACGATAATGGGGGCAGGAAAATTCGGTTCAAAGTGACACCATCGGTTTATCAAATCGAGAAGCAATCGATTTTAAGGTCCGCCGCTCCGCGTCTCTTGGCCTAATGCAATGATACACATTTAAATCTCTTAAAATAAATGCGAAATGATTCAGCAAGCAACAAGTTTCATTCATTCACGGAAAAGGGAGAAGGCAATCCAATTAGAAAAGGAAAGAGAGGAATTTAGAAAGTGGAACGCTTGGAAAGTTAGGCGGGAAAGCTCCGTGCTAATAACCTGTTGCTTCCGCCGCTAAATTAAATGTAAGTGCGTACCTCTTTATTAAAACTATCGACTATCGATACAAAAATGTTCGCAACACAATCTCGCTTTGTATAAGTTGATATTTGGAATCTAGTCGACATAAAATACACCCCTTATCGATTTCCCTTACCTTATTCGTGTTTAGATACAACAGTCTATACTTTGAAATTGCTTACATTTATCATTTTACTATTCATAAGCCACCCCGCACGATGCCCTCCGCATCGTGACGTTCAGTTGAGTATTATCTTAAAAAATATCGATAAAGCTCACTTGATACCGGTGACACCCCTACGCTTGCTTGCCATGCAGTGAGAAAGAGAAGAGTTCACACTTAAACAGTTGTTAGAGAGAAAGGCAAAACGGGACCGCGACGAGATAAGTGTTCTAATTTATACCCAAATTGCGAACGTCGTCACGTGAACCACGTGCTAAATAAGTTATTCAAATTCGGAATGTCTTAACGCGCTATATTTATAATATTGATATTGCACTTTGTGTTTTCACAGCAAGGTTTGAATTTCGAATTCATTACATTTAAAAAAATATACATGCGAAATTTTCATTTTTGAAAAACGAACTTCTCTATAATGTGTACAGGATGCGATTTTCAGTCTTGATTATAAATAGATTGAGTTCAAATTGTATTGCTAGATGAACTTTGCAAATTAATACGTAAGATCTTAAAAGAAAGCTTGTGCATACTAACTAGGGCTGTGTCAAGGTTAAATTGGTGTTTTATTAGCAACTCGGTTACTGGGTTAACTGTTACATTAGGGGTGATTTCGGAGTTGCTTTGCTGGGATTATACAATTTACATTACTTATTTGATTAATTTTATAGCCTCTGATAGCTTTATGATTAGGTTTAGCTCATTTGTTTAGCAATAAAACGAGAATTACGGTTACCCATGCGATATTTTATGTAAAACATTAATTATTAATGATTCATTGTCGATTCCTTGTTTCTTTATGTCGATGCGGAATTATGTATTGTGTGAGACGAGTTATAATTTCAACTGTAGTTTATGTTGGAACGAGTTCTGTCAGCAACTATGCCTGTTCCAATTTTCGTGAAACTTTGAAATTCCAGGGTTGTCAGTATGAAATAGTTACTGTCTACGGTTAAGAAGATTCAAGTAAAGATATTGTAGTTACTCTATCCGCATATTATAAATAGTACTTATAGATTAATTAGGCATTAAAAGAAAACCATCTCCAACTTGAAAATACTTTACGTCATGGTAAACTGTAAGCACTAAGAATAAATTATTTGTGAAATGTGGAAAAAGATAACTTTAGTGCGAGCGGGAATTGAACCTGCGTCCCTTCTAATCCGGGGAAGAGCTTTAACCGCTAAGCCATCGCACTAACCAACGGTCATTCCCAATCTCCACATCACATTTGTCTTTACGACCCACGCTTCATACTATTTGAGGGCGCTATTTTTTAAACATTTTTGTTCTGTATTTCTTTGTGTTTTTCAAACACACACATTTAACAAAAAATTTGTTCTTTAAAGTAGCTGAGCATCTCAAGTGCTAAAATACTGATCAAAAATGTAATCACTAAGTGCTATTAAAGGCTCTTTCACTAATTTCAAAATAGCTTTGTCTGGTTCGTACCGCACCAAAATTTTTTTTTTTTTTAAAAAAGAAGGTTCCATGCGTATATGTCATAATGTCGATATCCGCGCAATAAGATGGTGATGATATATTATAGATATTCTTAGTCCATCAACGGATACAAGATAAGTAAAAAATTATAAATGCAAAACTCCCCTTTAATCTCACTCTTATCCCATCGTCCGAGCCTATTTACTGTACATCTATGACTAAATCATTGAGATCATTTTCATGAGGCCAAAAATGACTTCTATGAGTCAGTGGAAAAAAAGGAAGCTGATTACAAACGCCTGAACAGAAATAGCTTTGGGTGTATTTTGTTCGTAAAGTTCCTCGCGAAGGAGGGATTTTATTATAGTGCGGTGTTGTCTTTATTAAAAAAATAAACAAAAATCTTATTTTATTTCATCTTTAAGGATTGGTGGAAGGATATCACTATTGATATATCTGTATCCTTTTCTTTACGTCACTAGAAAATGAGGAGGAAAAATATCAGCTATCAAATCACCTCAGTACTTTATGCTATTTGTGACTTGCTATTTTTTTCTTGCCGTGTGGGGCTGGCTTTAGAATTGTCCCACCCCTCTCCACCCATAGGAGTCGTAAGAGCCGACTGAGGGAATACCGGGGGAGTGGGCAGCAGCACTCCCTCGAGTATTAACAACATCCACTGCGATCGCCAACCCGCCTGCCAAGCGTGGTGATTACGGCACCAGCCCCTATATGAGCGAAGTTCCCTTGGGGAGGCCTATCTCCAGCAGTGGACGTCGAAAGGCTGATGGATGGATGGATGGATTTCTTTAATGAAGATCTAATGAACTACTAAATTCAACCCCTTACCGAAAATAATATGCAGTCAAATTCAAATTTAAACATAATAATATCTATATTTTATAGGCCTATTACATAGCACATCGTCAAGAATATGCAAATAATTAACACAAGCGCCTTAGCGATAGTCTAGTGGTCAAACCATGCAATGCAAGGACAGTGGTATCCTGTTCGATCCCCAGTTCGAGATCCATTTTTGCGCGGCACACACCTCTGATTTGTTGAAAGTTTTCGAAATTACGGGTGTATTTGTTCATAAATTATTATCATCACTGGTATTTAGAGTTCAGACAGAATTAACTACTAATATCGAATCATCCATCCATCCATCAGCCTTTCAACGTCCACTGCTGGACATAGGCCTCCCCAAGAAAGGGGGATAATGCCCTAATAATATCGAATACGAGTACTATCTTATATTTAAGCGAATTATTAAACTATAAGTTTACGGAATCTATCGCGTTAAACGTATCCACTCGTGACCATGAATGCAACTATTCGAAACGTCGTATATAATATTGTAGAAAATCATGTAAACGTGATAGATTCCGTAAACGTAGTTTTATTTCATAACTAGCCTTTGCCCGCGGCTCTGCCGCAACTAAAAGCTAAATTTTAGGTTATATCTCAGGTTCCTGCTATAGTAGCGGGATAAAATGTATACCAGTTTTTAAGTCTAATCAAGAGCTATCAAATAAAAAAGTTTCATGAAAATCAAAATTTCCGTAATGCGCGAACGAAAAAACAGATAAACATACAAAAATCTAAAAAAAATATTTTTTTGGTCAGACACGCCTATATAGTCTATTACAGTCATTTTTTCTCAAATATCTTAAATGTACAGACGCAGCTCTGTTACAGCTTTATAATAGTATGGATAATGATACATAGATTTAATTAAACAAGTTTTTAATCGTGAACATTTTTTCAGAATCCATTGTACTCACGTAAAATATAAATACACTCAAATTCTCCATTTTGTGGATAAATGTACACCCACGAATTTCGCAACGGTTTTTCTAGTAAATTTTTGACACTTGTCATGTCTCCCGCATGACAATAAGATGGGGTAACTGCCCCAGCTTCCCTTACCCCTTGCCAACCTTCGCCATTTTGTATTTTCACAGCGTCATATTTTATCTTGTACGATATTGATAGAACTAGATATAGTACTAGCTGTGTTAAATTTTATGAAAACAATATTTTCATAATATAGCTTTGTTGTAACTTTTTTTTGTTAAAGCGGGTAAAAATGTACCTTATTGCACACCCTGTCGTTTGGGGCAACGAACAGGGTAGTGTGGGCCACTAAATAAACCCGCCGTGTGCCGTGTCTCCGCCTGTATTGGTGGGCCACTGGAAACATGTTACATTACTTCAGTGGTAGCTTTGTTGTAAACTAGAATTAAAATATCCCTTATATCCTAACAATATTATCTGTTCATTCAAACAATTTTAGTTGTCATGAACACTACCACACAATTATTTTGTGTTTGCAGTCCTGTGTTGGAGACAGGGTAAGCAATTATCATCCATTGTATGACTGGTGGTAGGGCTGGGTACCAAGTGGGAGTACTCACTTGGTAGCGGGCCTGAGCGGGTTGGTACCACCATCTCTCGTGTGACCGACAATGAAGCACATCGTTGCGTTTTGGCTGTAGCAGGAGATAGCCGTTTATTCTTTCATTTCATATCTGTGAAATAAAATAGTGAGCTGCGACTTGACAATAATACTGAGAGGTATAGTTGAGTCCATGAGTGAAAGTTACCATTTACCATCAGAAGGGCTGTGGCTCGTCTGCTACTAAATGCAATAAAAAAAAACACACGGCGAGCTTATTTAGTGGGTGAGGGCCCCACACTACCCTGTTCGTTGCCCCGAGGAGGCTGCAGTTAGGACTTAAGCACATATTTTACCGCCTTAACAAAAAAAATGATTGCAAGGTACTCTGTCAAGGTTACTTCATCATGTCCTTGTGTTGGAAGGCAGTGATTTTTATGCACTAAAATTAAATTTAGAGACCTCTTCACTGACTGGTAAGTTAGTATTCAGAAGTACTTACAACGGCGTAGCGTTATATATGCAAATATCTACAGTTGTTATTCAAAAACTCCAATAACAGCACAAAGCAACGATCATTATCGAAGAACCACAAAATATCGTGTAACCGTTAGGAATAGTAAATAATAATTTGTTATCCGCAGCCTGCATATTGTCGCCTAACAAGCAACCCTTGAGAGGTCGTAGGGGGCTTGTGTACACGCTCATGCTGCAAAATGGTGCAAGTGAATTATGAAAAGGCATACTTAATTACTTGAGACAAATTTTCATGAAAAATTTAATTATTTAATACTAGATTTTGCCCGCGGGGACTTCAGAAAATATAAACTACATTTTGTGGTACATTAATTATCTTAATGTAAATAATAGCTAACCCACGGGAATTATTTTTTCGGGATGAAAAATAGCCTATGTCCTTTTCTGGGCTCCAGGCATGTGTATGCATGGACTATAATTTCATGATGTTTGGTTCAGTAGTTTAAAGTGAAACAAACAAACAAACTAACTCACTTTTGCATTTATAATATTACTAGCCTTTGCCTGCGGCTTCGCCGCAGCCAAAAGATAGTTTTTCGGTTATATCTCAGGTTTCCGATATAGTAGCGAGATAAAATGTATACCAGTTTTTAAGTCTAATTAAGGCCTTTAAAATAAAAAGTTGCAATGAAATAAGTTCAGTAGTTTTTGCGTGATACACGAACAAACAAACAAACACAATATCTAAAAAATAATGTTTTGCATTTTGACACGCCTATTACAGTCATTTTTTCTCAAATATCTTGAATGTACAGACACAGCTCTGTTACAGCTTTATAATAGTATAGAGTAAGGAATAATATTCTAGTAAACAGGTTATATTAATGGTGTGTTGTTATATATAACACTAGCCTTTGCCAGCGGCTTCGCCGCAGCCAAAAGCTAGTTTTTCGGTTATATCTCAGGTTCCTGATACAGTAGTGGGATAAAATGTCTACCAGTTTTTAAGTGAGGATCACAGCCTTTCAAATAAAACAAGTTGCATCAAAATCCATCTAGTAGTTCTATTAAATAAATTCTTAAAAAAAATCTAGTTTAAATAATTTTCTAGTTTTCGGTTATATCTCAGGTTTCCGATATATTAGCGGGATAAATTGTATACCAGTTTTAAGTCCTATCAAGGCCTTTCAAACAAAAAATTTTTCATCAAAATCCATTCAGTAGTTTTTGCGTGATGCGGGAACAAACAAGCAGACAAACAGATAAACAGACAAACAGACAGAAATTCTAAAAAAAATCGTTTTGTGTTTAGACACGCCTATATAGCCTATTACAGTATTTTTTTCTCAAATATCTTAAATGTACAGACATAGCTATGTTACAGTTTTATAATAGTATAGATTACACATAGATAGACCCGTGTCTAACAGGGGGCAGTATAGGGTTAGAAACAAATATTTAACAACATATTTAGGTAGGTAGGTATTACAAATTCATTTATTGGCATTAATCAAAAATAAAACATAGTGCTTAAAAAGCCAGCAGTTACTAATTTCTTAAGAGCATAGTTAAATGCATATTCTTTTGAGATGTTTCATGTTATGCCTAAATTCTTTGCAATCACTAAAGTTATAACTAGAAGAATTAGGCCCAAAACTCATTCTATGAAAATATAAAATCGACACTTACGCCATTTTTCTTTACTCGCGTGTCGCCTGTCAAAACGAATGGGAAATATACGAGAAAGAGTGACTGGATAACAAGCACACACATACATACATCGCACATGGGGACCGCCATCTTGAAACCATTCACTATCGGAAAATTTAGTTTGAGTGAACGAATTCTTGAAACGAATAGGGGATTCGATCAGCATTTATATTCGATTCGTCTTTTTATTTTAATGAACACCGGTTGATCAAATCAAAATACTTGTTTGTAGCATAGTTAGTGGTTATTCTGATCAACTATTGTTGTTGAAGCTGGTCAAAGTTGGGTTGCTTAACGGCTATAGTTTTGTTAAGGCTGTATTGCTTTAAAAAAGTTAAGTGCGTCTAAAATGTCCTTGAATGACTTGTGAATCAATGAAGGCATATAATTTTAACTAAATTAGTTAAATACACCTAAAATAAAAACATAGAATATAAATTAAGATATAACTATCTATAGATAAGACACTTGAGCGAACTTTAGACCTAGTGGACTAAAGTTCGTTAAGCGAGAATCCACAGCCGGCAACGTTCCTAAAATAGTGGCAGTATTACCTCGCTGGATGGCAAGGCTTAATCTTTGGCCGAGACATAGCCCAGCATTTCGGTCACGTGTCGAATCCACACGACGACCCTCCAATTCCTTAAAAATTTTAAGAGCTTCGGGGCCCCAATTGCCCATTGAGACAATCCAGTCTCCACACCAAACGGCAAAAAAAGTAACCTTTATCGAGGTTGGCATATTTGCGCCGCTTGAATGATTCCGCAGAAGCAGCCGCGCTACCAGCACTCCGAGATGATCCTGGAAGATGAAACAACGGCAATGTATCTACACAGGTAGCATCCCACACTAGTAGTCATCCCATCTTCCAGGCAATTAGCCTCATTCCATCGGGTCTTTTGCCATCGTCCCTTGAAAGTTCGGGAGGCTCCAAAGTTGCAGGGACATAGGCATAGATAAGAGAGTCTTGTTGAAGCAAAGCATCGTCAATTCAGCCAATTAAATAAGCTATTGGAAAGTTTTTACACGTGGCTACTAATGATGTAATACTTTTTAACAATAAATCGATAGTTTACAGATTTAATGTAAGGTATTCCTGTAACATATTTAAATTTTTATTAGGTCTTAATTATTGTGCGCGTCGTGCTTTATTACAACGGAATCTTTGAACGTGATCTTCACCCTCTTCAAAACGTCGGGTCTAATTGAAAATTTAGCACACTTATCAAGGGCTGATGACAATAATAGTAATTTAAGACGTTTGTCCGTTTTTTACACACAGGTACTGTACAAACAGGTGCTATCATCACCATCCATCCATCAGCTTTTAAAGTCCACTGTTGGACATAGGCCTCCCCAAGGATGGGGGATAGTGTTAGTGCCGTAATCGCCACGCTTGGCAGGCGGGTTTGCGATCGCAGTGGGTGTTGTTAATACTCGACGGAGTGCTGCTGCCCTCTCCCCCGGTATTCCCTCAGTCGGCTCTTACAACTCCCATAGAGGAGAGGGGTGGGACAATTCTAAAGCCGGCCCCACACAGCATGCTACACGCTATCATCACACGCTATTATCACATCGATAAAAAATTATGTAGAGTCTTTTAAATTGTATTCATCCATCCATCAGCCGTGCTCAACACTAGGACACT
This sequence comes from Leucoma salicis, assembly GCA_948253155.1. NCBI lineage: Eukaryota > Metazoa > Arthropoda > Insecta > Lepidoptera > Erebidae > Leucoma > Leucoma salicis. The sequence continues at coordinate 20,331,108 of OX411818.1, forward strand.
AATGGTTAAAGAAAGTGCTTCGGTTGTTAGCGGGAGGGGTCTTGCATGCGCATTAGACTCATATTGCGGACTATGGACTGAAACCGTTTCAGCACGACGTAAAGGAAATCAAATTTATCGATGATTTTGAGTAAAAGCTAGCCAACCTCAACAACCCTTCTTAATAAAGTTTTAGTGTAATAGGCATGGCTCTCCTCTCATGGTGAGAGAGATTAGGCCATAATCCACCGCGCTAGCCCAATGCGGGTCGGCAGACTTCACACGCCGTCAAGAAAATCTCTAAGGCTCGAAGCTTTCCTCACGATGTTTTCCTTCACAGAACTGTGTGATATATTGTAAACAAGTCGTGTGTTTGTGAAACAAATTATATATTATGTGTATAACTGACTTTGCAGTCCTTGGTTTTACAGCTAGGCTATTACTGCATAAACCTCTTACAATTTCAAATTGTATATATTTATTGCATAAATCATTTATGCATAGTAGACTATTGGCCGGAGTACAGTAAGGGCATGTAATTTGTCTGTCGATTTAGCACGAAGCTTATTTTGACTACCCTTGAAAGAGTAAAATCGGGTAGCTGCTGAAACAAATGTCTTGTATCCTTACTTGATGTAGGGATGGGGTGTTATTAGTTTTTTAATATCGATGAATTGTAGTACCTATGTTGTGATGGTGATTTTTATAATATGTATAACTACCTCAATCACAATCTATTTATAGAATTATAATCTAGTAAGTCAGGTTTTTATTTGGTACTGTTAATAATAACTGTTTAAAGTTACAGTAAGTAAATATCAATTTCTTTTAAATTTTTTTTTTACTTTTCAACACGGGGCAAATTTATCCCACATGCATCAAAGGGTAACCGGTTTTCAAGTTATATGCAACAAATAAATATAAACTATATTTTTAGGAAATAGTCGTTTTTCATTTTAGTATGTGTGTTGCATGATAATCCCAGGTGCAAATAAATTATTATACTTATCTAAATTACCTGGAGTGTTTTCAATACAACGTAGATACCTAATGCTAACGGATGCATAATTCGTAAAAGTCTAGATTCTACTGATAACCTCCGTAATTTTACACCCAATATTATTATAGACGTATTTTGCCAATATTACTAATATGTGTACTATCCAACAATAAAGCAATCCATTCATCCATCCATCAGCCTTTCGACGTCCACTGCTGAACATAAGCCTTTTCAACAGAGTACCACAACAAGGGATTTGTGCTGACTCCCTGTGGCCTGTGGCTTCGACCAGATCGTTGGCCCATCTGGTGGGAGGGCGTTCTGCGCTGTATAGAGCAATATAAATATACTAATTTCGATGTCAATGCCACTTTCATTTGTTATATATAAATGAGGAAAAGTCAAATTTATTTTTAAAATGTTATAATCTATTTAAGGTACTTAAATCTTTTAATTAACTATACATAAAAAATACCAAATTGTCTTAACATAGATATTAGACACTGATTGTCTATTTAGTGTAGGCTTTCTTTAAAAAAAACTCATTTTGAATGACGTCACAAATATAGATGAATTATTATGTGTGTAATATATTTATTTAGTCCTCCTAGATAATATTAAAAGCTGATCGCCAACCTTCAGTATTTGGAGACGCACCGAGACAAAAAAATATTTAGTCTTTAACCGCACGTACCAAATATTTTCCATTTTGGGTCGATTTTGTACTCGCGATGTTAATCTGCACTAAAAAAATATAAAGAATAAAGTTTAGGGTTAAATGACCTTTAGTGCTCACGATCAGATGTAGCAATAGCCTGTATACAGCAAAACAAAATAATTAATATTACTTTTACTGTGTGAGTCAATTTTCTTAGTCGATCGTCTGCTAAGATGCACTTATCAATATTTGCAATCTGCATATACATAGACTTGCAACTATGTATTATCTTTGTACATAAATATTGATGTTATTACAATATGAATGCAGTTATGCAAAAAAGATCCACGTTCCATCAATAAAATGTATATTTACGATATACAACTAGGTTTTAAAGCGCTTGAGTTATTTACCTGATTCTACTTATGTTTATGGATACTATTATACATGTGTTGCCTTATTCGCATTAAATAAATGGTGCTTACTATAATTAGATACGTCAGTATTTGACGGCATCACGTTTACATCTATACAAATAAATAAATGTGCCGTGTGGGGCTGGCTTTAGAATTGTCCCACCCCTCTCCACCCATGGGAGTCGTAAGAGCCGACTGAGGGAATACCGGGTGGAGTGGGCAGCAGCACTCCCTCGATTATTAACAACATCAACTGCGATCGCCGACCCGCCTGCCAAGCGTGGCGATTACGGCACTATCCGCCATATGAGCGAAACACATGTTGTGGCGTTCTCTTGGGGAGGGCTATGTCCAGCAGTGAACTTCGAAAGGCTGATGGATGGATGGATTGAAATAAATAAAATTGAAATGTCTCTTTGTAATATCTATAGCTTTTCTTCTGAAAGTATAGTTATAACTAAATATTAATTTTCAAAGATTTTTTCTGTATCTCTGTTGTTTGTCTCTGTGTGTCTGTTTTTTGTCTCTGTGTTCTGACTATTTTCCGAAACGGCTGGACCACATATAACTATAGATATAATAAATAATATACTATTATGAATTTGAAATGTAGAAATATAGCTATGTGCCAAAATATTAGATAAGTGAAGAATTTTACAAAAAATATTTTCCAATCAATTTTAATATTTTTTACTCCACTGAGTCCCAGCAATTTAGATTAGGTATCATCTTCGTAGCCTTAACACAAACTTTATTGGGGTCGTCTTTAAACAAGCAAATCTCACAGTGCGAATTAAATTTGCCTCCATCCATCCATCCATCAGCCTTTTAAAGTCCACTGCTGGACATAGGCCTCCCCGTTTTGGGCCGGTCGATTGGCAACCAAGATCGCGTGATATCACACCGTTAGTCTTTTTCCTGTGGGGATATGTAAAGTCTAAAGTTTATGCGGACAAACCCGCTTCGATTCAGGCCTTGGAGGAAAACATCACGCGTGTCATTCGCCAGTTACCAGTCGAAATGCTCGAACGAGTCATCGAAAATTGAATTCAACGGATGGACCATCTGCGACGTAGCAACGGCCAACATTTGATAGACATAATCTTCAAAAAATAAATGCCAAAGAATGTTCTTTCAAATGATAATAAACATTCTCCATTAAATTTGAATTTTCTGTTTTTTTCTTTAAAAAAGTAGGGAACCTCGAAATGGATCACCTCTTACAAGCAGTCATAATTCAGATAAACTTTTCTCATGGTAGACGGTATCAATTGTATTACATGTTAATTACAAAAAGAACAGTAAGTAAAATAGTCACAGCCTATTAAGTGCTTTTACGATTTGCCGCAATCTTATCACGTTAGTGTAACGTCTAGGAATGATTCGTGGATGAGCGAGGAATGATTCTAAAAATGTTGATGAGTGATTAGAAGTAAGCAAGTTGATAAATGTAATACGCAACGGCGGCTGTCTTTAAGATAATGATCTTTTTATGAGCTGGTTACGGACGTATTTTGTGCTTTTATCAATTTCTCGTGACTTTAACACAAAGTGCGAAAATGTGAAATAGTCTCGATTTGAAAAAATATGTATATACTAAAAATATTTATAAGGCTGCACCATTATTTAGTATAAATCTTAATTGTAATAATTATGCTTAATACCTGGTCGTCACCCAAGCAATTAAAAAGAATTTTTTTATCGAAATTCGCAGTCCCAAACAGTTGTCATGATGGCCGAATTGGCAAAGCATCTGGGACGGTACTCCAAGAGATACATGTTCAAATCCTGCTCGTAATTATTACTTTCGATTTCACATCATCGCAATTTGTGTTAATTACTCGTATTATGGCAAAGCATGTCAAATGCTTAAAAAATATATAAAAATATCAAAAATTTCATGACTCCCTGATTGCATAAGTTTTTGACACTAGATTTAATTCATCAGATCTTTATTACGCTAAAATATAAACTACAGATAAATCCTGCCAATCCGCACTAATCTGGACTTCACAAGCGGTTGAAAATCTCTCATCCATGCATGTTTCCTCACAAATGTTGTCTGCCTGCACCAGGCAATGTCAATTCCAATTGCAACAACAATAACTCAGTATGTATTAAAAAAAATACGATAAAAACATCAAATAATGATTTCCCATCCCTAGCGCTAACGGAAATACTCCGCGGCAGGGCGTACAAATTCAGGGCCACTATAAATGTGTACAGTTTTGTTTCTGACATTCCACCATCAATAACGTCTTACGCAAAGCGAGACCAGACGTTTCATTTTATTTATCGAGCATTGAACATGACTCACTGACTTCTACTTAATACTTAGGGTTAACTTCGATATATTTGATGGATTAATCTTTTTAATAGTCGCCTGAAACGTGATACGTTCGTATACTACTTCCATGTTTTAACATTGCTACCCATCTCATGGTGTAAACATTCACAAAGAAATAACGCAAGAACTCTTCAACGAATTCATATCGGAGAATCGAAATGCTTAACGCTTGTTTAAAACGAAAACACAGTGGTAATATCTTTATATCCGATGAAAAGTGGAAACATTCACTTACATACTCTACTAGTGCAACAATTCCTCAGAAGTGGGATTAGCTCCGACCTAAATATAACGCTTAGGATCGCTCAGCTAATTGTCATGTTAATGCTAAATTTTAATATGGTTAATAATACTTTTTTGGAGATACATCTCATAGAAGTTATAGCAAAATTTTATTAACTAGTACATCATATACAAAGTAGGTATAACAATAAAACAAACAAAGTAATATACCTCATAACATTGATACAATGACAAAAATGAAGCCACCTAATTTAAACATCTATGTCTACATATACAAATACGTTTTATATTGGTTTATACGCCGAGAATTTCATAGAATTACAACATCCGCTGACATGGAAAAATGAATATTATTAAAATACGACAGCACACAGACCCACTTGTTCATAGTGATGTGCCTCAATTTCGCAGTGCGGATATTTTATCTGAAAGTACTTATTTAGATATTTTTATATATATTTTTAGCATTTGACATGCTTAGCACTATACATTAAACACAAAGTGAAAAATGTGAAATCGAAAATAACAGTCACGAGCAGGATTTGAACCTGCATCTCCTGGATACCGTCCAGATGCTTTTCCAATTCAGCAATCGTGACAATTGCTCCTGACTGCTAATTTCGATAACACATTCATACTTAACGTCTTTGGGTGACGCCTGCGCCATCTGTCGGAAGTATTTTCATACATATTAGGTAAAATCTTAATTCTAAAATTAAGTTTACCTGGTCGGTATAATGTATGAAAATACTTCCGACAGATGGCGCAGGCGTCACCCAAAGACGTTAAGTATGAATGTGTTACTGAAAGTACTTATTATTTTCTTGGTTAGATTCCTACAAAAGGATATGTGAATTCACATATTCGAGTTATAAGTAGTTTAAAAAGATAACTAATGGACTAGTAATTATTGATAATACAGCGCAATATTTTTAGAGTACAAATTATTATTTGTGAATAAATATAAATATAAGTTCGAAATTTATCGTAAACCGACATATACAGATACGGTTATACCCGCCTCGACCTGTCATCCTTGGCAGCATAAATTGGCCGCTTTTCGTAGCATGATTCACCGTCTTTTTAATGTTCCGTTGGATAAGGTAGCATACAACAAGGAATTAAATATCATTTATAATATAGCCCAATCAAACGGATATAATAGGCACTTGATCGACAAATTGATTAAAAGAAAACAGTCCAGCATAGTAAAACAACTTTTGTATCCTGTTGTAGTAGAACAAACTAATTTTACGTGTACTTTGTCTTACTTTGGTGGCATATCAGACAGGTTAGCAAAGACACTGAGGGTTCACGGTATCTATCCCGCATTTAGACCTAACTTTTCGCTTAAAAATCTTTGTAACGGTAAAGATAGTATTGATAAATGTAAAAAGTCTGGTGTATATAAATTGGAATGTTAAATATGTAATAATGTTTATATAGGACAAACGAGCCGTAATTTTGAGACTCGTTATAAAGAACATATAGCTGCGTATAGGCATAATTACCCTGAAAAGTCATATTTTGCAAAACATTTATTAGATTGTAACCATTCATTAGATAATAGTCATACATGAGAGCCCTTGCATATTTGTGATAAAAATATTAGACTGTCCGTTTTAGAACAATTAGAAATAATTAAAGTCAATAGTAACATGTTGTTGAATGAACAAACTAGCTGTAGTTCCCCACTACTAAACTTGTTTTCATATCGTTCGAGCGATACGTCATAACTGTTGTATAGTGGAAGGGTTATAAAAGCAAGTTGCACGAGTATGCTTCGCTCATTTGTTGCCGAGCGTTCTTGAGAATGCCTCGTTTAGAGGTGAAACACGTGTCGAATTTATGTTCGGATTTTTGCGGAATATTGCAATATTGTGGTTCTGAGAGTTCTACCGTATCGCATGGTTGTGTCGCGTTGGTGAGTTTTTTGTCATTATCGTGCATGCTATTTTGCTATTATCACATTCTCCTCTATCTGTGAGAGTGCGGTTTGTTATTCTTAGGTTATTCTGTCCAAAGATCCATTCTATAATAGTAACAATGGATTTCCGCCAAGTGTCGCCTCATTCAATTAATTAAATATAAATATATAAATAAATATTCACAGACATTTTCCACACAACGTCCTCTGGTCCCAAACTAAGCTTACTTAACGCTTGTGCTATGGGCACCAGATTACGGATAGAATACATATATTACTTTTTTTTGTAAATACATACATATAATACATAGAAAACACCCAGACGCAGTACAAATATCTGTGTTCATCACACAAATAATTGTCCTGAGTGGGAATCGAACCCATGACCTCGTGCACGGAAGTCGGTTACACTACCGACTACGTAACGAGGCCCGTCCGTCCCATTTGTCTTAACGACAACATCATCAAGTGCTAAAAATATAGATCAAAATGTTTAAAAATATCACGCCATCAAATAGTATGAATTTTAATTGCAAAATTAAACGTACTATATTGGATTAATGCATGTAAATGCGCGTGCGTTCCGATAGATGGTGTTGATCGTTAAAACAAATGTGATGAGGAAATTGGGTATGACCACCAGGTAGTACGGTAGCTACTGAGCTACCGTCCACTTGGATTAGAGCACTTCCCCGGATAGGAAGGGACGCAGGTTCGTTTCCCTCGTACTAATGTTCTCTTTTCCTCATTCACAAATAATAATTTGTACTCTTAAAGTAGCTGAGCATGTCAAGTGCTAAAAATATATATGTTACGATCGAACTGGGAATATTATGAAAGATAAAAACATTTTCTTGGCAGTTAAATTGCAGGTCATTAAAGTGCTCTATATTGTTCAAGGTTCACACTTAGCACTTTTTGCCGTCTAAACCATTGTGATATTATGACTTTAATTTATATTTACAGTTTGTAAAATTCCACGTATAAAATAGATAAGCTATCTATGCATTTTTACGTTTATTCCATACTATTTGCGTGAATTCAGTAATCGGATCGCCCTATTCGCACACAAAAGTTCCCATCACTACACAAAATACGCACCCACACATTAATGTATGCTTATTTCGTCGAATGTCACATTCATAGGTAAAAATTCAACATCGAGATATGACGTTACCCTTTCTTTATCAAAAACTAACACACGTGTGAAAATAACAAGGTTTTCACTATAGACACACACATAGATATAAATAATAAACATATTTTAAACCCTATTCTCAGCAGGTAAGTTTCAAATTTGCTTACGAGGAAATTACTTTTTCTAAAAATAATCACAGAGAATAATAAAAGCTATTCATTTATAATAAAGTTGATTTTTCAACTATATCCATACAGGACTTTAGCCACATATAGGACCATTTAGCTTTGGATTTGTCTAAGAATTTTTCTTTTCAAGTTAATATAATATTTAACTGTAACACATTACGATAGGGTTAAATTTGGCTTGAAACTATTTTGAATGGAAAATATCGCGTGGGTGAATTCGCGAGGTAACAATAGTGTCCGAATGGGGCTGTTATTTTTCGGCTGACTGCGCATCACTTTTGCGCATATCAAAGATGGCGGATTTCAAAGCTCGCGTTGTGCCATTTTGTAGCTAAATGGTTGATATAGTTTCATTTATTCGTCTTTTTTAGTATATCTATAGTATTAGTAATAAAAAATAGCCACGTTTTATACAATTGTGGATACTTTAAGTGTTAGTGAATAAATTACTTAGTAGGTAATTTCCTTAATGTTTTTTTTATATTGTAATTAGTAGGTACCTATATTAATTATATGAAAGAGGGTGCAGCTGATCATCTTAATGAAGGTGAGTGATAGCAACAGTGAGTAGTAGACAGTAATATTCGGAATAAAATAACCGTTATGCCATGAGTTTTTTGTTATCGCAAGTAGGTTAGTTTTTTTATACTACGTAGGCAAACAAGCAGACGGCCCCCGGTTTTTAGGTTATGTCTCAGGTTAGCGGAATAAAATGTATACCAGTTTTTAAGTCTAATAAAGAGCTATCAAATAAAGAAGTTGCATCAAAATCTGTTCAGTAGTATTTGCGTGATGCGCGAACAAACAAACAGGCAAAACGATAAACAGACTAGAATAAAAAATAAATGTTATGTGTTCAGAGACGCCTGAATAGTCTAGTACATTATTTTTTTCTCAAATATCTTAAGTACAGGCATAGCTCTGTTACAGCTTTATAATAGGTACTATAAATGCGAAAGTGCATTTGTTCGTTTCTCACGCTTATATAGTCCAAAACTTAGAATAGGTTATAGAATAATCTAATATATAAAATTCTCGTGTCAAAGAGTTTGTCGCCATTTTCCTCCGAAACGGCTTGACCGATTCTCATTAAATTTTGTGTGTATATTCAGTAGATCTGAGAATAGGATGTAAAGTATTTTTCATACCCCTAAGTGACAAGGATGCCACCCCAAAATTTTATTTTTTAGACCAAATTTTTATTTTTATTTTTTTATGATTCGGCATATGTTTTTCTACGCTAGAAATTCCCTAAAAATTCTGTAGAAATAATTTATATGACAGAACAATGTTTGCCGGGTCATCTAGTTTATTCTAGAATAATCTACTGGTTCCTTTGGGATAAAAATTTTTTCATAGAGATCATCAGTGCGCCGTAGAGTGACGTAGGTAGGTATTTTTATTCTGACGTCCACGCGGACAGAGTCACCTGCATAACGTAACACATAGCATCACACCTGTATCCCCAAAGGGGTAGGTAGAGGTGTATTACACATCCACGGTTCACCAGCTATGTTTAAGTCCCACGTAATAGGGGGTGAGCCTATTGCCATCTACCGGGCACATTTCCAAACTCCATAGAATTTTTCTTTTTACGAAAATAACTCAATAGATCCGGGGATTGAACCCGATACTTCATGATCAGCAGTCGCTCACACTACCGCTGCACCACCGAGGCATTTCATAACCTAGTTTTATATATGACTGGCTTCGTGGCGTAGTCGGTAGTGTAAGCAACTTCCTTGCACGAGGTCGTGGGTTCGATTCCCGCTTAGGACAATTATTTGTGTGATGGACACAGATATTTGTACTGCGTCTGGGTGTTTTCTATCTATTATATGTATGTATTTACAAAAAAAAGTAGTATATACATTATATCCGTAATCTAGTACCCATACAACAAGCGTTAAGCTTAGTTTGGGACCAAAGGACGTTGTGTGAAAAATATCCATGAAGATTTACCTACATTTATTTATTTATATTATATAATTGTGACAATAACAAGACCTCTAAATAATTCTCTACATGTTTCCTTTGTTTCAGATCAATTCAAGATTTTAAGAGAGGAGGTATAAAATACGCAAAATTTTGTCCGTGTGGTGACGGACTAAGAATACAAGTGTCACTACCCTATTCTTTCCCACAGGGGTCGTATGAGGCGGAAAGTAAGCAATTATCATCCATTGCATGACTGGTGGTAGGGCTGGGTACCAAGTGGGAGTACTCACTTGGTATCGGCCTCGAGTGGGTTGGTACCACCATCTCCTGTGTGACCGGCCATGAAGCACATCGTTGCGTTTTGGCTGTAGCAGGAGATAGCCGTTTATTCTTTCATTTCATATCGGTGAAATGAAATGGTGAGCAGCGGCTTGACAATCTCGGATAGTTGAATCCATAAGTGACGGTTACCATTAACAATCAGATGGACCGTGGCTCGTCTGCCACTACATGCAATAAAAAAACATTAAAAAAAAATTCGCATCAGGTGGCATTGTCGAAACTCAAAGTTCGCGGAGTTAAAAATATCAGTGGACATTTCTTATACTAAAAAGCCTGCCTAATATAGTCGGGGGATATGGTTTATCACGGGATCACTCACTCACTTACTTACTTATCATCGCGCCATCCCTTACAGGGTAGGCAGAGAGAACAGAGTGCCAAAGGGCTCTATTTTTGCACACACCTCTCGCTTCTTCAATATTCATAATACTTATCATACACGCTCGCCGGTCACGGAAACTCTCCTCCTCCCCACAATACATGACCGACGGGATTTGGATGGATTTACTAAACTGTTATATAATGGCTAGAGTCCAAAAAGTATGAAATCCAATCGCAGTCTGCTGGAGGAAATCAACGCTCGCATTTTATATTCAGAATATTCGCTCGGCCTTATTAAGGTCATGAGATCATCTAATAGGTGGATGATATACTCTACGTTTGAAGGTCACACAGGTATTAACTCTATGATATCTTTAATCCTTCTACTGTCTATGCTAGTAGTAAAACCTCGCTTCTCACAGCATGGATGGGCAGGCTTGTCCCCGGAAGTATCACCCCCTACTAAAAGATTGGACAGGTATCTAGGTAGCTACTCTTACTGGTGTGTGTCGTGGTGACTTGAGAGAGCCGGAGGCCCAAACCTCTTCTTTAAAAACCCAAACTTTCCTCTTTCTCCACTTCACATCCCTTTCCATAGGGCTGGCAGCGTGTCAAGTTACTAACGTCTATAAGCTACGGTAACCGCTTACAACTAAATTATAATAAATAAATAAATATTCGCGGAGATTTTTCACATAACGTCCTCTGGTCCCAAATTAAGCTTAACGCTTGTGCTATGGGTACCAGATTACGGATATATTACATATAGTGCTTTTTTGTAAATACATACATATAATAGATAGAAAACACCCAGACACATTACAAATATCTGTGTTCATCACACAAATAATTGTCCTAAGTGGGAATCAAACTCACGGCGTCGTGCACGGAAGTCGGTTACACCACCGACTACGCCACGAGGCCCGTCAACTAACAAACAAGCACTAAATGTTTTATTTACAAAAAAAAACTTAACACATAATTCAACAATACAAATTAATAAAACTCAAAATTCACACCTTTTATAGTAACGCTTTTAATAAAATCACTGTTACTGTTACAAAGATTATTAAATTACACCCTTTAATGTAGGTATGGAATAAATTAAACACACAATGCGTATACAAATTCGTTCCCAAGATCAGGGTATCCAGTCATGGTTTATAATAAAGCAGAACTTAACCCTTACCTTTCTATCTTGCATCTTTGGATAGTGATGGTATTATTAATAATAATTTAATCGTTCGATATGCTCGCGGTTCAAGTAGCGTGAAAATTAAATTATAATTATAAAAAAAACAATTATAAGCAAAAAAATAATACCTATGTCTAAAAAGTTTCTTTTGTATTTCGTACGGTGGGTGAGAGTGCCGGTCCTATCCATGACATCCCTCTTTATAGCTTACTGACATCCCTCTTTATAGTTGCCGTGTGGTGACGGACTAAGAATACAAGTGTCACCACCCCAATCCTTGCCCTTGGGTGTCGTAAGAGGCGACTATGGGTAGTAAGCAAATTTTCACCTATTGCATTACTGGTGGTAGGGTTCTGTTACCGGATGGGATTACTCACTTGTTATCAGACCCGAGCGGGTCTGTACCACCGTCTTCCGTGTGACCGACCGTGAAGCGCCTCGGTGTGTTTTGGTTGTAGCGGGAGATTGCTGTCCCTTTCCCATTTCCCTCTCCTGAGCGCGTGGTGGGTCTTGGCAATGCTTGGAACTCGGGCGTTGATAGGGTCGTGGTTGGGAGGTTGGGCGTGAGGGGCTGGCATGGGGTTCAGGGAGACCCGGTGGGAATGGTTCGTCGGCCACCTGCCGGTCAGTAGGGGACCCGAACCCGGGGACATCCTACCCTGGGAGGCTGTCCCGCCAACCGGCGAAAATCCCATTGAGTAGCTGTCGTGCCGGAGTGGGAGACCGGTGTAGACCCGACAGTTGCTCGCAGGGGGGCACCGGAGGCCCTTCCGTGCTTCGTGTCAGCTGCTCACAAAACTCATCGCCCTTCTACGTACCAATTTCTGCCCTCTTTTTTTCTTTGTATTGCCGAGCTCCACCATGCGCATCCTTTTCACCCCAGCTCTCATCTCAAACTATGAAAAGGTCTAAGAAAAAGAGTAGGTTTTTGACGGCGAACTCCTAATCCACATTTACTGTGGAATTTTGAAACATCAGGGGCTTACACAGTAATCTCGACGCCGTCCACCATCATCTTGAGACGGCGCGGCCTGCCCTGCTCTTTTTGACGGAGACGCAGATAGGCGCCCCGGATGACATATCGTACCTTAAATACCCCGGTTACGAATTGGAGCACTCATTCCATCGTAAAGCCGGGGTGTGCGTGTTCGTTCGGGGTGATGTCCGTTGTCACCGCTTGTGGGGCCTCGAACTTGGTGACCTGTCCATTCTGTGGTTACGCGTAGAATTTAGGGGGACTACCCGCATCTATGCGTGCCTGTACAGGTCCCATGGCAGTGATTTGGGGTCAACTCACATCTTTGAGAACGTCGAACGGGGGATTGACAAAATATTAAAGCAGTGTTCATCTGCGGAGGTGATGGTCCTAGGTGACTTTAATGCTCACCACAAAGAGTGGTTGGGGTCCCGGACCGCTGACCACCCGGGTCGGCAACTCTTCAATATGGCATCGGCCTATGGTCTCTCACAACTGGTCACACAACCTACCCGTGTCCCAGATATTGAGAGCCATAAGTCCTCCTTGTTGGACCTTCTGCTGACCACAAATGCACACGGATACCGGGTGGTGGTTGATGCTCCTCTGGGATCGTCTGACCACTGCCTGGTTCGTAGCACAGCCCCTGTTGCGAGCCCTAGTCGCTTTCTTGCCTCTAGGTCTCGCAGAGTCTGGCAATACAAGTCAGCAGATTGGGATGAACTTCGCGAGTTCTTCGCATCCTACCCTTGGAAGCAGCTATGCTTCTCCTCTAAGGACCCTGACATCTGTGCGGACTGCGTCACGGAAGCGGTGCTCATGGGGATGAAATCATTCATCCCCAACACCAAAATACCGGTTAGCGGTCGCAGCCGCCCCTGGTTCAACAAAGCTTCTTGTGTATCTTACCCAGCTTTGGGCTGAGGCCTTGGAGAGTGGGGGTGAGGCTCTAGCAGTTAGCCTGGACATCGCGAAGGCGTTCGGTAGGGTCTGGCATAGGGCCCTTCTGTCGAAGCTACCATCTTATGGAATCCCCAAGGGACTCTGCAAATGGATCGCCAGCTTCCTACGGGGTCGGAGCATCAAAGTCGTAGTAGACGGCTGCTGCTCCAATACCATGAAGGTTAATGCTGGCGTACCACAAGGCTCGGTGCTCTCCCCGACGCTGTTCATCCTGCACATCAATGACATACTCTCGATAGAGAATATGCGTTGCTATGCGGATGACAATACGGGTGATGCGCGATATGCCGGCCATCAGAAAGTTCCTCGGAACATGCTGGAGGAGAGACGGGCACAACTTGTGTCTGAAATCGAGAGCTCTCTAGGGCGGGCCACGGAATGGGGAGAAAAGAACTTGGTTCAATTCAACCCTACGAAGACACAGGTTTGCGCGTTCACTGCAAAGAAAGACGCATTTGTCGTGGCGCCTCAGTTCCAAGGAGTAACTCTCCCAATCTCCGATAGTATTGGGATCCTCGGCATCGATATTTCAAGCAAAGTCCAATTCGTGAGTCATTTCGAGGACAAAGCCAAATTGGCAAACAAAAAACTGGGCGTCCTGAACAGAGCCAAGCGGTACTTCACACCGAGGCAGAGACTTGCACTTTATAAGGCACAAGTCTGGCCGCACGTGGAGTACTGCTCACATCTCTGGGCAGGCGCACCAAAATACCAACTCGACCCATTTGACTCCCTGCAAAGGCGTGCTGTTCGAATTGTCGACGATCCCAATCTATGAACTGGAGTCGCTAGGGCGGCGGAGAGACTTTGGGTCTCTTTGTGTGCTCTATCGACTCTTCAATGGAGAGTGCTCTGAGGAACTGTTTGAGGTGGTACCAACATCCCCTTTTTACCACCGGACCACGAGACATCGTAGTAGGGTTCATCCATACCACCTGGAAACGATCTCATCCAAGACGGTTCGTTTCCAGCGCTCTTTTCTACCACGTGCGTGTAGGCTCTGGAATGATCTTCCTGCTGCGGTGTTCCCCCAGCGCTACGACATGTCCCTCTTTAAACGAGGTTTGAGAAGAGCACTTTACTCACGGTAGGCGGCGGCTTGGCTGTACCTCTGGTGTTGCCAAAGTCCATGAGCGACTGTTACCACATACCATCAGGTGGGCCGTTTGCTCGTCTGCCACCGATGGCAATAAAAAAAAAACTAGCATTCAAGAGATTTATGAATTTTATAATGTACTAGCTGACCCGGCAAACGTTGTTTTGCCATTATTTCTAGGAAACATTTTTTTAGTTCAATAAAAATAACTATCTACTACAAGTGTGCGGGGATTTACTTATAATCGAAAGAGTTGTAGACAGTGATAGTATGCTTTATTTAGGATGTACTTTATTCCTAAATAATTTTTTATTGAAGGTAAAAAAATACTTATTAAAATTGTCTTCAAATAAATTAAATTATTAATAATTAATAAATCCTTCTATCAGTGTATTGGTGGAAAACAGTGAATTAATATTGTATTCGTTTGCTTATTATTTGACTTACTTTTCACAATAATAAAACAGGTATATTTATTAAACACGTACACGTTTTCGTTTTGATTTAAAACTATTTCTAAGTACAATATATAGAGGTACGGTAATGGGCGTTGTTGGCGGGAGCTCACAACACGTGTTTATTTACATGAGATCACTTAATTAACTAATAGTTCAAACTGTCTTTATCAGTGCAAATTATTTGTGAATAAGGAAAAAGAGATTTTTTGTACTAGCGGGAATCGAACCCGCGTCTTTTCCAATCCGGGGAAGTGCTCTAAGAATTATTTCTTTTCGCAAAAGAAAATGAAAAGACTGATAACCATATATACATAGGTACGAGTTTTTTTTTATTGCATATGGTGGCAGACGAGCTATGGCCCACCTGATGGTAAGTGGTAACCGTCGCTCATGGACTCAACTATACCGAGAGTACTGTAAAGCCGCTACACATCATTTCATTTCACAAATATATAGGTATATATGAATATTTAGATATTTTTATATATATTTTTAGCATTTGACATGCTTAGCACTATACATTAAACACAAAGTGAAAAATGTGAAATCGAAAATAACAGTCAGGAGCAGGATTCGAACCTGCATCTCCTGGATACCGTCCAGATGCTTTACCAATTTAGCAATCCTGACAATTGCTCCTGACTGCTTTTTCACTTTGTGTTTAATGTATAGTGCTAAGCATGTCAAATGCTAAAAATATATATAAAAATATCTAAATATTTATAGGGTTTGCTTCATTATTAGGTAAAATCTTAATTGTAAAATTAAGTTTACTTGGTCAGTATAACGTATGAAAATACTTCCGACAGACGGTGCAGGCGTCACCCAAAGACGTTAAGTATGAATGTGTTATCGAAATTAGCAGTCAGGAGCAATTATCAGGATTGCTGAATTAGAAAAGCATCTGGACGGTATCCAGGAGATGCAGGTATATATGAAATTACCACCGAAGGACTGTAACATAGTTCCAGTGGCCCGCCAATAAAGGCGGAGAGACGGCATACGGCTGGTTTCTTTAGTGGGTGAGGGCCCCACACTACTCTGTTCGTTGCCCTGAAGGACGGGGTGTGCGGTTAGGAACATTTTTTTCCGCCTTAACAAAAAAAAGGTATATATGAAATTAACGAATTAACGAATCTCCTGCTACAACCAAAACACACCGACGTGCTTCATGGCCGATCACACGGGAGATGGTGTTACCAACCCGCTCGGGCCCGATAGCAAGTGAGTACTCCCACTTGGTACCAGTAGGTAATGCAAATGGTGATAATTACTTGCTTTCCTTAGTGTCGTACTCGTGGGAAAGAATGGAATGGTGACACTTGTATTCTTAGTCCGTCACCCCAGGGACAAAAGTAATAAGTAACGTTTTAGTGTACTTTGTTCTTTCGTGTTTGCAGAGAGAGAGAGAGAGAGAGAGAGATTATTCTGTTTGAATAATCTAGAATATTTCTATAGATCTAGAGATTTGACTAAAGAAGTCTCCTCTATCATATAAATAAAATAATGGACTCAAATTTTAATTTTAGAAACTCGCATAGAGTTGAAAATTTTGTTTTTTATTTTACTTTTTTAATAACAAATTGACCCTTCACTCTCGTTCTCTAAACTTTTTCTAACTTCCGGAGCCTTAGACATCTGTGCGACAAAAAATGACATACACTATACAAAGCACATATTATTCTAATTATGCAAAGGCCGACAACGAGTTTGAACATGAAAAAAATAATATAAAAAGCTGCATAAAGGGTTAACTTTTTGCTATTGAAAGGGAACACTTATAATATGCTAATGATTCTGACATTTGCATACGTATTTTTTTCTGTTAAAGAAAAATCACATCTGCCGTTCACCGGTTGCCGTTTCCTAGTTCAGTTGTCGTTTGTCATAGATTAGAACCCAGTTTAATTTTTTATATTAAATTTAGAGAAAGATTAGTCCCTAAATAATTTTACCAATTAAATAGTTAACATGTCTAGTACTTAAAAATGGCATATAGATACCAGAGAACTTATTATAGTAGGTATATTTTATAAATTATTATGGTAGATAGTAGTTCTGTGTTAACCTATAAATATATTTTAATATTAGCCTTTGTCCTCAGCTCCACCGCAGCTAACTAGTTTTTAAATTATATCTAAGGCTCTAACTGCCTCTGTGGTGCAGCGGTAGTGTGAGCTACTGTGCTGATCGGGAACGATTCCCGGGTCGGGTAGTAGACGGCAATAGGCTCGCCCCCTATTACATGGGACTTACACATAGCTAGCAAACCGTGGCTGTGTAATACACTTCTGCCTACCTCTTCGGGGAATACAGGCGTGATGCTATGATTATGTCGTTCTAAAGTTCTAAGTTTGGGGTATAGTATCGGGATAAATTGTATACCATATTTTAAGTCTAGTCAAGAGCTATCGAACCATAAAAGTTTCATTAAAAACCGTTCAGTTTTTTGCGTGATGTGCGAATAAACAAACGGATAAACAGACAAAAATTCTAAAAAAAAAGTTTTCATTTCAGAGATGCTGACATAGCCTAAAACAGTTATTTTTTTCTCAAATATCTTTAATGTAGAGAAGAGACAGCTTTGTTACTTTATTCTCGACAATATATTGAATATTTTATGAAAGCCTTATTAATTTTTATATTTTCAATCTGGTTAAAAAAGTATTTTAAGCTTAGCTTAAAATATGGCAAAACAACTATAGTTTTGTTTAATGTACTAGAAAATATAAAAGAGATAAGTTAGATTATAACTGGTTTATCGGCAGCCATTTTGTTTTGTTTTTATGCGTTTAATTTTTAATAGGTATATTATTTTATAACACGCCTCTGCTTATATAACTCTATAACAAACATACTACGTTCTGATTTCATATAATACAGCGATCTGAGCCTATGTGGCTGTGGTCTTTATACAGTATCATTACTCTATTTGTTTCCATAGATATTACTCTATTTCTTTCATTAGATATTGAAGAAATTATCATAAAACAACCCGACACTACTGCTACTGCTGTGCTATCATTATTTGGTCTACGTGGCAACATTGCTGAAGAGATCCAAAGAACACCCACGATTCGCCAACTATGTTTAAGTCCCACGTAATAGGGGGCGAGCCTATTGCCGTCTACCGGGCACATTTCCAAACTCCGGGTTGCTACTGAGAATTTTTCTTTTTACGAAAAAGCTCAATAGCGCAGCCCGACCCGGGGATCGAATCCGAGACCTTATGATCAGCAGTCACTCACACTACTGTTGCACCACAGAGGTTTAGTTTAGGCATAGAATGTGATGTAAAGAATAATTACATAAGTCTAGAAAAAGAGTTCACAGATGTCTAGAGCAAGCTGATGAATCATTGCGTAAAATTGTTATAATTATTCTGTTAATTGTAGTCAAAAGTGACATAACAATAAAAACACATATTAAAGTTAATTCTATTGTTTCTCTAGTGTCTGTTGATGCAGATCGTTGGCGACTAATTAGTCGTGAATATTACATTTTTACTATTACTTCATGCCAATAAAACCTTGCCCACACTCTGCTGTTTTATTTGTCTATCGACGGTTCATCCACTATTAACGTGTGAAAATTATGTAGGTACTGAAACTATTCCATCCATCCATCTATCCATCCATCAGCCTTTCAACGTCAACTACTGGACATAGGCCTCCCCAAGAGAACGCCACAACGAGCGGTCTCGTTATGGGGGATAGAGCCGTAATCACCACGCTTGGCAGGCGGGTTGGCGATCGCAGTGGATGTTGTTAATACTCGACGGAGTGCTGCTGCCCACTCCCCCGGAATTCCCTCAGTCGGCTCTTACGACTCCCGTGTGTAGAGAGGGGTGGGAAAATTCTAAAGCCGGCCCCACACGGCTGAAACTATTGCCTTCCATTAATTCAAATCTAATGGTAAATACACCAGTGAAATAATGTCACACAGTTCCAGTGGACCATCAATACAGGTGAAGAGACAGCACATGGCGAGTTTATTTTTAGTGCATACTCATTGACGGACGACGAAGTGTGCGCTCAGATAAATTACCGACGCAACAAAACCAAGGAAAGAGTTGCCATACAATTTAATTAAACCTTATCTGTCACGATGGCTGAATTGGCAAAGCATCTGGACGGTATCCAGGAGATGCAGGTTCAAATCCTGCTCGTGACTGTTATTTTCGATTTCACATTTTTCACTATGTGTTTAATGTATAGTGCTAAGCATGTCAAATGCTAAAAATATATATAAATAAACCTTATCTTATATTTACTTTATTATTCACATGGAGATGGATTAAGAATATAAATGCCACCACTCCATTAGTTCCCGCGGGTGTCGTACATGGTGACTAAGGGAAGTAAACATCGTTTTCCGTGTGACTGACCATACCACAATGTGTTTTGATTGTAGCGGAAGACAGCCGTTTATATTTATTCATTTTTCATCCTCCAATTGAAATGGTAAACAGCGGCTTGGCAGGTTTGTGTTTGATGTGTCATTCCTCTTATAATTACACTACATCTAAAAGGTTAACTAAATAATACATCATATGGACAGTATGAAGATAATATCTTATCGTAATGTGATGTTCGCGCAAGCATAATCTTGCAACTTGTTGAGTTCATGATCAGCAATAATAAATAAGTGTTTAATATTTATTTTGTTTTATTTAAGAATATCTGTGTTATTTGCGATAACAACTACTGGGTACTCTTCATTTTAAATAGCCGTAAAGAAACGAGATAATGTATTTTAGTCATATAGGATGATAACTATCTTTCTCTGAAGATAAATTTTATCAAAATCGGCTTCTCAAAAGCTAGCACTTACCTTTCTTTATAAATACTATCGATCTTTAAACAAAAATATATAGTACAAAAGAAACCTCTGTACCCTTATGTGCTTCTCTATGTTTTTGTCCAAGCCAGAGTCGTTGGATATAGAAGTGCTTAA
The DNA here is from genome assembly GCA_948253155.1 of Leucoma salicis. Classification (NCBI taxonomy): domain Eukaryota; kingdom Metazoa; phylum Arthropoda; class Insecta; order Lepidoptera; family Erebidae; genus Leucoma; species Leucoma salicis. The sequence goes on from OX411818.1 coordinate 20,351,249, forward strand.
TGTACTGCAAAGTAGTTTTTTTAGTACCTACGTTAATTTCTTGAACCTATATGTATATTATATATCTAATTTAAAACGATATAACCCAGTTTAGTAGTAGCAAATTGAAGGTATGTATCGAAAATTAAGAGATACGATAAGAAAAAGCCAATAGGACAAGTTACGATAAGAAAATACTATGATCAAACATTGATTTTAGATTTTTGTGTGTTTGTTTGTTTGTTTGCGCACATTTCTAAAATTACTGAGAGTTTTTAAGGAAAAGAATATAGAGCTTTGTTTGGAAGAATGTAAGCTTCAATTCATATCATTCGGATGTGAAAAAATATTTATTTATATGACGTCCTCGGAGATGAAACAATTAATCTATAAAAATAAATAAAATTAAAGTGTCTGTTTGTAATGTCTAAATGACAGTTTTTTTATTAGTTGTATATGAAAGTATATAACCTATAACAAAATACCAATTTTTATAGTATGTCTGTATGGTTGCTCCGGCTAATCTCCGAAACAACTGGACTGATTTGAACGGGGCTTCCACGCAGACGAAGTCGCGAGTGAAGCTAGTAATATACATAACTCATAATAGGTAATATATATAAAGAATAAACGATATTTAACGTACATTCCTGCTATGTTATTTTGTCCGTGTGGTGACGGACTAAGAATACAAGTGTCACCACCCCATTCCTTCCCACGGGTGTCGTATGAGGCGACTAAGGGAAGTAAGCAATTATCATCCATTGCATGACTGGTGATAGGGCTGGGTACCAAGTGGGAGTACTCACTTGGTATCGGGCCCCAGCGGGTTGGTACCACCATCTCCCGTGTGACTGGCCATAAAGCACGTCGTTGCGTTTTGGCTGTAGCAGGAGATAGCCGTTTATATTTCATTTCATATCTGTGAAATGAATTGGTGAGCAGCGGCTTGACAATGCTCTCGGTATAGTCGAGTCCATGGGCGATGGTTACCATTTACCATCAGATGGACCGTGGCCCGTCTGCCACTACATGCAATAAAAAAAAAATCTGTTATGTGAGCTACCACAGGACTGTACACCCCCTTATAAGGAATTTTGACTAAAAATAAAAACTATATTGATTAAATAAAAATATATAGCGATTACCTAGCTACTGAACAACAAATATATATGTTATATAGATATATTGAATGCTTTATTATGAGGCTAGATCAGCCGACAGCGTCACTGTCGTGTTTGTAAAGGTACAGTCAACTACATAAGTTATAAGAAAATTATAGTTATATGTGTATTAACTTTTTGCCGTGTGGGGCCGGCACCAAGAATAGCTACACCCCCCGTCTCTTCCTATGGGATTCGTATAAGCCGACTAAGGGATTCCCGGGGGACCGGGCTGCAGCGTTCCCCTGTATACTAAAAACATCCTCTGCGATCGCCAACCCGCCTGCCAAACGTGGCGATTATGGCAAAACTCCCATTTTGGGGAGGCCTATGTTCAGCAGTGGACGATGAAGGGCTGATGGATGGATGGATGGATTAATTTAAAAGTTATTACTGCTCGATGAAGGAAAATATCGTGAGGTAACCTGCATGCCTAAGAGATTGTCTCAAAAGCTTGTGAAGCCTGCCGACCCGCACTGGATCATGGTATATTACGGCCTATTTCCCACTCTGAAAGGAGACCCGTGGCCAATAGTTGGGACAGTACTTAATGTTGAGTAAAAAACGTACCTACCTACAGTTATAGGCTTGCCCTTGTTGATCACTGAAGCAATCCAACACAGTACCAGTGGTCCGTCAAGTCAGGCGGAGAGATGACACACAGCGGGTTTCTTTAATGGGTGATGGCCCCACACTACCCTGTTCGTTGCCCCGAATGACGGAGTGTGCGGTTAGGCACATTTTTTCCCGTCAAAACAAAAAAAAGGCTTGCCCTTGATAAATTAGATGAGTATGAAGGTATATATTTTATTATAAAATCTCTATACCTATAAAACAATATCTATTTAATTATCCGTAACACTGGTGATCGCAACAGTACCACTAACATTATGTAAATTCTCGTATAAAGAATACAATTGTTGTGATTGTACATGCATAGATCTAAAACCAGATCCTGCAGGGCTTGTAAGACACAACATATATTCAAATAAGACGTATAGGTAATTATTACGTTACATGTAAATAAACTATTGCCTACTTGACATGCTACGAAGATGTAGTCAGGATGGTACGAATATTGTTATAAATGTCACGTACCACTGACCTCTATATATATCTGGAAAGGCCCCTATAAAATTAATAGGGTACCTTAAATCTTTTCTAGTTGAGTGCTACTTCGCTTGACATATCTACTATCTCGAAATACAAAAATCGTGCTTGCGAAACTTTCCAGAAGTAGATAAACATATCCTAGGAATGTAACATAGTTCCAGTGGCCCGCCAATAAAACCGGGAAGACGGCACACGGCGGGTTTCTTTTGTGGGTGAAGGCCCCACACTACCCTGTTCGTAGCCCCGAGCGACGGGGTGTGCGGTTAGGAACATTTTTCCCGACTAAACAAAAAAAAAGGTAAACATATCCTTCTTTGAGATTTATATTTTGCAAGTTTTGTGGCTCCTGACATTAAGATTTAATTGTGATTTTTTGACATGATAACGTCTAATAAATCGATGAACGCCGGCTGCACGCACGAAAAAGTGTCACGTTCCGAAAAATGTATGCTGCCCGATGCATTGTTTGTGAAACTCTCAGAAAACATATATGACGTTATCACCTAAAATTATCGTCCGTAAACCGACTTTTTTGCCGTGTGGGGCCGGCACCAAGAATAGCTCCACCCCGTCTCTTCCTATGGGAGTTGTAACAGCCGACTAAGGGATTACCGGGAGACCAGGCAGCAATGTTCCTCTATGCACTAAAAACACCCACTGGGATCGCCAACCCGCCTGCCAAGCGTGGCGATTATGGTAAAACCCCAATTTTGGGGCGGCCTTTGTCCAGCAGTGGACGATGAAAGGCTGATGGATGAATGGAAACCGAAATGACAGAGATCCTAATGTTTTAATTCAGTATTTTTTATATACTAAGGGGAGACAAACAAGCAATACCTATGGCCCTCCAGATGGTAAGCGCTGACCATAGCTACAAACGCTAGCAATACCCGAGGCATCACATAAGTAGGAGGTTAGCACTGCGGAATGTGCACTCCTTAGTGCAGGGTGTTTAAAAAAAGTACTTCGCATCTGTTACTTACGTAATGTAATACATACTACATTGCATGGGAGATCGGTACTTCCACTACTACACTATAATTATGTGCAGCCGTGCAGTAGTGACATCTATGTTTAGACAAAGATGGTGATGTGATTATTTTTTTCGCTTTATATAATGTGAAGGACGCATAGCGCCATCTATGAAAGGGTCGTTATAATAATGCTTATTAGATTTCGGTGGAGGAAAATTAGAAAACAACATTGTTACTCTTATAAGAAGGTTCTTACCAACGGAATACTTACTGAGTAAGGTATGCTAATAAGTCAAGAGTAAATAATGAAAAAAAAAACGATTTCGGTACCTACTTAATCAGTAACTTCTAATTAAGTAGGTGTGTAATTTTAGAAAGTAAAAATTTAGCTACTTTATGTTACATCTATAAACGACTACTTACGTAATCAAATGAATCTATTTGGAATTCTATTCATCAAAATACTTCTAATGAATGATTGAATGAATTAAGATATTATACTAATAATATATTTATACGAAGATGCTTTCTAATAAGACTGCACCAGACAGGTTGCGCCATCTATTATCGAATAGATATTACTATTAGATATGTAGATAAAACAGTTGAAGAATGCTTCGGGACGTATGCTCAAAATGTGAGTGTACTGCAAAGGTATTGGTGAAATTTTTAAAACTTTATTTTGTGTTTGTAGATTATCTCTTAAAATCAGATAAAAAGATAAAAAATCATTCATTCAGATAAAAATTCATTAAATTAGCATGATATTAGCAATATCCTTTCTCTGTTAATTTATTATAACCAGATATATGCAACATTAATGTCGAGACTGTTACCTGCTATTAAACCCAGATACCTATCTACTTAGTAATTTTGTTTGTTTGTTAATGAGTTTTTTCGCACAGGTTGTTGAACTTTAATACATTAAATGTTTTAAATTTAAATTATACAAACATCAGGTAGATACGTTTATTATAAATACACTTCCTCAAAAGATTTTGATTAATTTAGTTGGTTTCAAATTCTTTAACTTGTTTTTTTAATGTGAATAACTGACTTGAGTTTTACCTACCTACCTAAAGTTTTTAAAGATGATAATAATAATCTTTATATAATAGGTACAATGATTAGGTACCTACTTGAGTTACTATAACTAGATATGCTTTGACCTGCCGGTCTACTGAGAAAATATTCCAGTACTTAAGTAAAAAGAGTGGATTGAATATTCTCCATCGACGAGAATCGAGATTGAGAGACTTCACGACTTGCTAATAGGACACGGTAGAGATGTTTCATCAATATGCTATGAAGATGTTCTCTTCACTTGATACCTACTCGTGATTTTATATCCTTCTCTTTTTTAGTATTTTTTCTTTGTCAACTCTTACAATATTGACAGGAACGATGGCATTTAAGAGGTTAACTACTCATTAACGTCGCTTATCTTTAAGCTGTAGGTAGGTTATATTACCTATAAAGCTGTAACAGAGCTGTCTCTGTAAATTTAAGATAGATGAGAAAAAAGTACTGTTACAATCTATTTAGGCGTATCTGAAAACAAAACTTTTTTTTAGAATTTTGATCGGTTTATTTGTTCGCACATTACGCCTAAACTACTGAAGTAATTTTGGTGAAATTTGTTTGATAGCTGTTGTTTAGAATTCAAAACTAGTATAGGTTTTATCCCGCTGCTATATCAGGAACCTGAGATATAGCTTAAAAACTAGTTAATAAATTATAATATACTTCCTAATATTTTAATTTATAGGTGACTAGCCTTTTACTGCGGCTCCGCCACAGCCAAAAGCTACCGACGTAGTGTAGTGAACAAACAGCTAAAAATTAAAACAAAACGGTTTTGTATTAGCCTAATACTGTAATTTTTCCTCAACTATCTTAAATGTACAACTTTATAATTATACTTATAGATTAAGGATAAGTGACGATTAATGAGTTTAACCTTTCAATGTCATCATTCCTGCCAATACCTATTATAAGAGGTGAAAAAATAAAATTAGTAGAAATTAATCAGTCCACAAAAAATAAGTGACTCTTACATTTAAGTAAAGTTTCTATGTGCTCGGCCGTTACACCCTCTCCACATGTATCTATTACGATTAGTATTGACGGTGGAAGACCACAGAACTTATTAGAATTTACCAGTTTTCACATAGTTCACATATTTTATACCGAAGTGGGAGTATTTAAATACCACATGAGATACAGGCAAGACAATGGCAAAACATCTAGAGACACGGTTTTAGCAGTTAGACCTTTCGAAAATCGTCAGCTTTAAATTACAAGCATATTTGTTTATTATCGCCGGATCCATTTGTTGTTGAAATATTTCTTTATTATGAGGGTAAATAAAAAAAAAACAACAAACAAAAAGCTTTATATTTCTTTCTAAGCATAACAATATAATTGGTAGATATACTCGTATATACATTTGCAAAAATCTATACTTTATACGGTCTACTGTATTTAATAGAGATTATTGTTGAGAGTTACTTAGAAGAGTTACTTTATAGGGGGCGAGCCTATTGACGTCTACCGGGCACATTTCCAAACTCCAGGCTGCTTGCTACTGAGAATTTTTCTCTTTAGGAAAAAGCTCAATAACATTGCCCAACGGAGATCGAACCCAAGACCTCATGATTAGCAGTCGCATACACTACCGCTACACCAGCGAGGCAGTTAAAAAAACAACATACTCAAATTAATTCAAAACTCGCCGAAGTATAACATAAAAAAAAGTTTACACAAAAATCGTAATCACAATTAAAATTTGACGTTCAAGTTCCAACTAGGTGATCACAAAATACAGGGTCTCAAATTACAGGGTAGATAGCTCTCGCCGTAATTAAGGGTCTATTTTGACGTTTCTATTATGGACCCTGTCAAATGTTTGATGTTTTAACAAATAATTGTAAAGGCAAGTCGTATTGATATTTTTTAAGGTAGAGCTAATAAAAATATTTCACATACGATCCTCTCACATAATTTCAACACTATTTCTTGTATAGTGTTTTGTACGGTGAGTGAGAGCGCCGGAGTCCCAAGCCTTGTGAGTTTATTCTATACCCACAAGGATAGGAATGTTATCTTTTTACTACAAGCATAAAAAGCCTACAAATGCTAGTAATACTAATGGTACAGCCAAGTTGCCAAGCCCAGAGAAAGGGATAGTAAGTGGAGAGAAGTGACGACAAAAGAGTGTGGAAGTGGTTTTATGTTATAAAACTCGGTTAGATATCCACATTTTTTACGCTCCATGGGTGGCGAACAAGCATACGGCCAACCCAAATCACTTGCAAACACGGCTAAACCAAATCACTTGCGTGTCGCCATCTCCAAGGAAAGGTATTGGAGGTGGATAGGAAGAATAACAAGGAGCGTATAGCTAGGATATTAAGGAGCGGATAGGAAGGATAATAAAGAGAGGATAAGGAGAGGGTTTGGGCCTCTGGCTCTCTCACTCACCATACGAAACAACGGTAGGTACCGTTGTTACATGCTGATCTTATGTGAGAGGGGGGTACTCTACCACTAGAAAGGCCATTAGAGGTAAATAAGCATTAAACGTGTATTTTTTCTTTGTAATTTATCAAAATTAATTGATACTTAATATTAAGTAATATTTAACGCCATTTCATGAAATAACGTCTCTATATTTAAGTATGACAAATTTTCTTAGCACTTATTTAAACTTAATTAAATTAAAAGTGTAAAATAACTTTGTAAAAATTATTTATAGTACTGCAAAGTAATTTAACGATTACAAACAGTGATTAAGATTATTTTTTATGTGAAATTTTCCTGTATAGTAACAATAAAATATTCTAACGAACAGTTTCATAGCCTACATTTTATAAGCGCCTAAAAAGGGTATGTCTAATCGTTAACGGTATTTTAAATACTAGTTAGTAGATGAAATAAACATACTTGTATTTGTAAGGTAATAGCTGTTGCATTCTGCCAATAAACGTATTTTTATTAGGAATATATTATAATGGCTATACATTTTTTTTTGCTGTGTGGGGCCGGCTTTAGAATTGTTCCACCCCTCTCCACCCATGGGAGTCGTAAGAGCCGACTGAGGTAATACCAGGGGAGTGGGCAGCAGCACTCCTTCGAGTATTACCAACATCCACTGCGATCGCCAACCCGCCTGCCAAGCGTGGAGATTACGGCACTATCCCCCATTCTTGGGGAGGCCTATTGGACATGTGGGCAGTGGACGTTAGAAGGCTGATGGATGGATGGATGGCTATAAATGCCGGTTTTATAAATGTAGAATTATGGAATACTGAGAGAAAACAAGTATTCACAGTGCCTTCTCTGCCCAGTCGTAAAAGTAATAGCGTAATGTTTTAACTTAAAATTTTTCTATTAGGTGGGTATGGCATTCAATTCGAATAATATATAATATAAATGACGTGGTCATGTCTTAGAATTGGTCATTTCACTTTGTGGCCGATCTATTCATGATATGGATTATTCTCTGTGGTGCAGCTGTAGTGTAAGCAACTGCTGATCATGAGGTATCGGTTTCGATTCTCGAGTCGAGCAGTGCTAATGGGCTTTTTCGTAAAAAGAAAAAATCTCAGTAGCAGCCCGGAGTTTGGAAATGTGCCCGGTAGACGGCAATAGTCTCGCCCCCTATTACGTGGGACCTAAACGGCGAATCGTGGATATGTAACACACCTCTGTCCACCCCTTCGGAGAATACAGGCATGATGCTATGTGTTGATGTATATACTTTTGAAGTATTTCATATGCTTAGCCAATTATATATTAACACAAACTGCGAAAATGTGAAATTTAAAATAACAGTAACGAGCAAGATCGAATCCATCGTGAAAATTGCTTGAAACTGCGAACATCGATAACACATTCCTTCTAATATCTTGGGCGACGCTTGCGCCATCTGTCGGACGTATTTGCATGACTGACAAAGCATCTAAGACGGTATTCCAGGAGTTGGCAGATTCAAATCCTACTCGTGACTATTATTTTCGATTTTATTTTCGCACATTTTGTTTATAGTTATATTAGGTTTAAAAAAAATGGTGACATCATTAAGTGGCGAATTATATGATGGGCTAACATATACATATATTAATATTTTATATTCTAATATTTGTTATGTATTTACTAGAACAAGTAGTGTGAAAGTATTAAATAGAAAATAAGCGATACTCTGCCTCTGAATCAACAACAGCAGAGCTACAGCCCTGTTCGTGGCAGAGATAGTTACAAGGGATGTATATTGATGATATATTGAGATATTGATAGGTGCAAGCAACCGCTGCGATGCTCAGTGTCAGACCAGCATTACATAAGTCATGGGTTCTAATCTCCGCTTCTAATTATAATTTTCTATTTCACATTTTGTCATACATAATACACCTTTGAGTTATTATATTAGTATAGGAACACCTGCGTAATTGTATTTCCTTTTAATTTGTGAACAAGAAACATAATATATTTACATGTTTTAAAAAGATGGCTTTACAGCCACCTGGTGGCACAATCGCTGTCCCAAATATCAGCGACGCTACTAACTATAAAACGGTATGTTAATAATATTTTGAGTAATACTTTATAAACATAGTTATAATGGATACAAGGTGTGTTATGCAATTAAACTCATGCAGTTGTCATACATGTGGTTTCATCAACAAAACACGTTAATGGTACGATGGTATTTCGTGGTACCGTTATATCCTATAACATAATGAGCACATATGTTTTATTATAAATTTGAGTAACACCTTACAATAAAATTATTTTTTTAATACACAGATGGCGTTATAGAAGCAAATTCCCGTCCAAGGTGTTGTCAGTTCGATGCCCACTTCGTGCATATATTTGTGTTTTAAGCATTTGATATGCTTAGCCATATAAATGAATACAAAGTGTGAAAATAATAGTCACGAGCAGAATTTGAAATTTTTTTTGTTAAGGTGGAAAAAAATGTGCCTAGCCGCATACCCCATCGTTTGGGGCCAACGTACAGAGTAGTGTGAGACTCTCACCCACTAAATAAATCCGTCGTGTGCCGTCTCTCCGCCTGTATTGGTAGACCACTGGAACTATGTGAAATTACTACAGTGGTAGCAGGATTTGAACCGGCATCTCCTAGAAAACCGGTTTAGATACTGCTTTCTGCTACAGCACCATATATATTTGTGTTTTCACGTGTAAACACTTTTGACTTCTTAGTTATGGCGAGTATTTAAGTCTCAAACTAAAACAGGGATTGTACGCATGGTGAGGATTGCATAACTAACGGAATTTCTCAACGACTTGTGAAGTCTGTCAGCATGGTGGTGATAGCCCCTAAACCCCTCCTATTACTAGAAGAGGCCCAAAGAATGCCGCAATGTTTCTTTCCTGAACCTTGCTTGTCCCAGCATGCAAGGGCCGGCTCGACTGGGTATTTTCACAGAAAATCAGATTGAAACATCAGTGGGTACCTATTGTTGTAGTTCGTATGGTGAATGAGAGCACCAGAGGCCTAAATACCTGAACCTATGGTTATTATCCTTCCTCTCAATCAACTAACTCTTCTAAGCATTTCGTTGTCCATTGCTGGACATTGGCCTCTTCGAGAGAGTGCCACAAAGAGCGGTCTTATGCCGCCTGCATCCAAGGGCTACCTGCAACTTTGACCAAGTTATCGGTTCACCTGAGACCGTCACTACATCGTCTGATTGAGCACCTTTTTTATGTAGGTATAATATATTTAATTAAAATTAGTTAACTATAATATAAATGAGAAAAATAAGATACAATTTTGATAATTAGAAGTATTTATTTAATTTATATTACAACCCGCTGTTATAACAATATATAAGGCTCCTAACAATATTTAGCAACGCGTGTCGTACGAATCTCGATTAAACAAAAAAAAATATGGAGTTTCGTCACGATGAAAATGAAAAACGTCGCCACCCCTCCCAAAGAACCACCCCATATTAAATTGTGTAGGGGATGACGGCGAATCGAAGATTTAAAAATCTTTATGTAATTCCGTTGTGGTTTATGGAAAACCATAGATAATGTAGGAGTATATTTTTCGACGACTCGTTCGCCACAAGATTGCTTTTCAAGGATTCCTGCAATTTTTTAAATCATATTAATTTATTATTGAAAAGACGTTACAAAAGGATTTTAGCCTATATGAGTAATAAGCATCGAAATATATGTTTTTACTAAATATAGGTATTTCTTGATATGTATAAGTGTATAAGTAAGGATTAATATGTAGATATACATACTTTGGTTTCATCTATGTGCTCATAAGAAAAGAATCACCTCGTATTATTTTAATATTATCCTCTGTTGTAGTTGCGTGTCAAAAGTAATAATGTGAAAGTGGGTTCGTCTGTTTAATACTTCCGCGGTACGAGCACATCTACCCACATATATGCACTTGAAAATTTTAAGTGATGATTATGGAAATTGCCATACTTACAGACAGTCCACAGTACAAATAAGGACTTAGGCTCATACTCCTCTATCCTCTCGGAATAATGAGTTCCAAAGAGAGCTATTAATTTTGTTTAGAGATTATTTTTATGTGCCTTAAGTAATATATATTAATAATTAATATTATGGGTACCTTTGTATTAAATCTATTTAATCCATAATATTATAAAGCTGCAACAGAGTCATGTCTATGCATTTTAGATAATAAAAAAATACTAGATTAAGCTATATAAGCGCTTTTGAACGCAAAACGTTTTTTTTTTATTTATGTCTGTTTGGCAATGGAAACTTTTGTTATAACCTAAAAAACTAGCTTTTCAACGGCTATGCAAAGGCTAGTAGTAATATATAAAAACTCTTAGTTTAATTTTAGATTTCCCAGGGCAAATATATATGCTATATCTATACTAATCTAAAATATTGTTCAAAACCACAAGAGTACTAGCTTCAATATAATCTTGGAAAATGGCGACAATCAAAGAGAAAAGGTAATAAAGTAATACCAATCATCGTTTACCTGTTAACGGTCGTGCCCCGGGGGCCGGACCCCCATGCTTGCGCTAATGCTTTGTAATTATCAATTAGACCCTCAGTCCTGCTTGATTTCATAGAGAATATTGTATAGAGATGTTGTTGCAAACGGTTTTATTTAGAGTGAACGAATTTGAGTGAACATAATCGTTATTCTCTACTCTGTGCTAAAGTACCTATCTAAAATGAATGAATTAAAGTTGTTAATAAAGTAAGAAACAAACAAACTGCAGTAGTTTAATAGCAATACGTAGGTATGTATTTCAAATATTCATGTACTATATATAAGATAAATATAATACGTTATAATTTAGGATATAACTATTTACTCAAATATTACACATTATAAACGTTTATCAGCATCTGGACGGTATCCAGGAGATGCAGATTCAAATCCTGCTCGTGACTGTTATTTTCGATTTCCGATTTTCGCACTTTGTGTTGATTTATATAGCTAAGCATGTAAAATGCTAAAAATATCTAAACTACGTTTAGTTCATTTTCTACTAGGTATGTATTTTGATGTTTTGAATGTTGCCAAGTATTCGGAAAGTCTAGATAGTAGAATTGATTTTCTACTATGCCGACATTTTCGAACGACAAGTTGTGCGGTTGGGTATATTTTTACTCGTCTTAACAAAGTAGGTGGCTCGTTTACGTCCTTAAGCGATAGAAAAAACGCCCATCAATTTATAAAACACGTAATACTAGTAGTTAATTGTTTAATAAAATCGCTCGCAGCGCAGAAATTTATTGCCATAGTACACTAAGTAGTTCTTTTTTTAAAAGATATATTTTTCTGCGTACAATAACAATAATGTTGCTAGTTATAAAAAAAACATAATACTATTTTCCCATGTTGATATGAACAATGGGTAATAGTATTAACTGCGTATTAGATCCATTCGCCGTTATTCTGGAACAAAAGAAAACGCTAATTACACATATATATGTACATATATTAATATATAGGATGTTTGTTTTAATATGTACCGAATATATCAAAGGAAAGAGTTAGTTAATGTGACTACATCTTCCATCAAGAGCGTCCATTTAGAGGTTTTGAGTCCCAAAATTATAGTACAAAATACATATTTTTTTTAACATCCAAATTTTTTTTCACCCTGAACTAAGGGATAATCCTTGCATCGCGGGGGACTTTACAAATATACAATTTCACGGACACAAACTACATCAAGACTCAAAACAACCATCTGTCAATCACATAAGGAGATGTCCTGTGTGGGAATCGAACCCACAACACTCGGGCGGGAAGTCGAAGTCGAAGTTTAAGCCACTCCACCTTTTGTGCAATCTATGTGTAATGTGCAAAATATGTGTCAATATATTCTGCTACCACATATAGCGAGAAGCGCGTTCAAGCAAACTAATTACATTATTTTATACCAATTATAATTCGGTAAGCAGTGACGTAACATACACCAACAATTCACCATGTAATTAATTTTTTTTTAAATTATAGAGTAGTGGTAAAACCAATGACTCTAAAGACAGTGGCATCGAGTTCGATCGACACCTCGAAAAGTATACATTTTTAGTTTTAAATACCTGCAATTTTCTTGACGGCCAGTGAAATCTGTGGCAGACTTCCTGGCCAGTGTGGTTGGCTACGGCCTAAATAATCCTTCTTACTCTGAGAAGATACCCGTGACCAATAGTGGAATAATAGGTGGAGGTTGGATTATTCTCTTTTTAAATGGAAGCAAACCTATGGTTATATACCGAGTACAGTACTAATATGATCACTGTTACGACGAATACCCAATTAAATACTCCAACAATGCCTTTAACGTAACCAGCTCTATTGGAATTTAAGTATGGACTTCTTAACATAACATAGCATCACGCTTATTTTCCCCGAAGGGGTAGGTCATCAGCAGTCGCCATAAAAAATTGATATATTGTTATAAGTTACGTAGGTAGGTATATACTCTTATTTGCATTTAGTAATAAGTTTTTATTTAAACATTACAAACAGACATTTCAATTTTATTTATTTATATAGAAGAAATCCATTGGATAGTGTTATTGAGCTTTTTTTACGAAAAAGAAAAAATCTCAGTAGCAGCCCGGAATTTGTAAATGTGCCAGGTAGACGGCAATAGGCTCGCCCCCTATTACGTGAGACTTAAGCATAACTGGCGAATCGTGGGTGTATAATACACCTCTGCCTACCCTTTCGGGGAATACAGGCGTGATGCTATGTGTGTGTGTGTGTAATTTTTTATGGCTTTGTCTATCTGTCTGTCTGTTAGTTCTGGGTAATATGTGAAACAGCTAGACTAATTTGAACTGGACTTTCACTGGCAAATAGCTGATATTATGAGTAACTTAAAAAAAACAATCAATGAAGTAATGTCACACAGTTCCAGTGGTCTGCCAATACCGTCGGAGAGAGTACACACACAGTAAGTTTGTTAAGTGGGTGAGGACCCCACACTACTCTGTTCGTTACCCCGAATGACGGGGTGTACGGTTAGGTATTTTTTTTTTATATCTTAATAAAAAAGTTACAAAGAAAATAAAATAACTAACGCGGATGAAGTTGTAGGTTGCAGTTAGTATAAAAAATAAATAATTAATTATACAAAATTATATTTAACAGCTTCATAAAATCCTTAAAGTGGTCGATTCTGATAAGATTAACACTGATCTTGCTCAACAGACAAGGCGTTGAGATAACGTCGTTAAATCACTTATTGTCGTGTTAAATTAAATTTAATTGTGAAATAACAGTTCAACTGATTATATACTAACTGATTATATACTAGTACTATACTAGAATTAAATACTGAATTAATTTATATTTCCCCACTTTATTTATTTTTAACGACAATGCACTAAGGAATATCCTTGCATCGCGGGGGACTTTTACAAAAATACAATTTCATAGACACTCGGACTCAGAACAACCATTTGTGGATCACACAAAGAGTTCCAATCGAACCCAACACACTTGAGCGGAAGGCCGGTATATAAACCACTACGCCATCCGTACAGTCAACGACATGAATCATTGTGAGATATAACACATCTCTGTAAATTAATATGTGATATTTATTGCCGACGTTCGCTTACGAAAAAGACCCTGGTGGTAAATGGTAAACGCCGCTCGTGGATTTTTGGTAACGCCAGCATCAAAGCCTAGCCACAGCTCACTGTGAACAAAGTGCCCTTCTTAAATCTCTGTTAAAGAAGGATATGTTGTAGCTCAGAGGAAACGCTGCAGCTGGGAGTTCATTCCAAAGTCTCGGTAGAAAAGAGCGCTGGAATCGATCTGTCTTAGATTGTTATCTATACTATTATAAAACTGTAACAGAGCTATGTCTGTGCATTTAAGATATTTGAGAAAAAAATACTGTATGTAGGCTATATAGGCGTGTCTGAACACAAAACGTTTTTTTTTTTACATTTTTGTCTGTTTCTCTGTTCGGGATCGGGAATCTGAGATATAACCTAAAAACTAGCATTAGGTTGCGGCGGATCCGCGGGCAAAGGCTAGTATTTCATAAATTGCACAGTCGTTTTCGCGTGATTTAGTGATAAACATTCAAAAGTTCATTGACATTAGTAATTTTAGTCCGACTTGACGAATTTAGAGTTTATTTTTTACCTATAACTGTTCCAACGGATCTCTTCTCAGTGTGAGAGATAGACCATTACAGTGGATCTAGCCAAGTTGCATTTTATGATCGCTAACGCTAATAGAAAACTATTAAAATGTATGGAAATTTGACATCTCTAACGTTAAGTCACGTGACTTAGCGTTATAGATATTGTTAACAATATAGGGATAAACAGGGAAGGCAATTTAGAGAGTTTAGAGTAGTTAAATAGAGAAGGAGTAGTCGGCCGACTCATCTACTAGTAGTATCCTAAGTCGACCGTGTGGGGCCGGCTTTAGAATTGTCCCACCCCTCTCTACCCACGGGAGTCGTAAGAGCCGACTGAGGGAATGCCGGGAGAATGGGCAGCAGTACTCCCTCGAGTAATAACAACATCCACTGCGATCGCCAACCCGCCTGCCAAGCGTGGCGATTACGGCATTATCCCCCATGACGGGACCGCTCGTTGTGGCGTCCTCTTGGGGAGGCCTATGTCCAGCAGCGGACGTTGAAAGGCTGATGGATGGATCCTAAGTCACTCTCTAATTATCATTACTTTGCTATTGAGGTTCAATTCCAATATGACTGTTTAAAGTCGGCAATATAAGCAACTTTTGATTGCACAGATGGTGAAGTGGTTTAGATTCTGGCCTCCCGCCCGAGTGTTGTTGGTTCGATTCCCACACAGGACAACTCTTTGTGTGATCCACAAATGGTTGTTCTGAGTCTCGGTGTACTTTGTGTCCGTGAAATTGTACGTTTGTAAAGTCCCCCGAGATACAACGATTATTCCTTAGTGTAGGGTGTCTTCTTTTTAAAAGACAAAAAAAGAAAAGAAATGACTAATTTAGCATTCCGCAAATCCGCATACTTAATTCCGTAATCCCGCATCGTAACTGCCAATGAAAAATTAATGAAAGGCGTCATAGTCAAACTTATGTTAAGTACGCGATAAATCTTCCCCCCCTAAGGCGGTTTCCTCCCAATTTATTCTTTCTGCCCCTTAATCCTGTTATTAATGGTATTTTGCCTCCCCCACAGATGTATGCGTGATGTCTGATGAGATAGGTTCTTTTTAGTATTGGGATTCTTTATGTACCTATAGCTCTTTATTCAAATAAATATTTAAAAAAAATAAGTAGAATATAATGTGATTAAGAATTCACACATACCAGATATTTTTAAATGGTTAAGATTATATAGTCTTCGGGGTTGATTTCTTAATACATACATACTCGTTCTCTTTTATAAATTAAACAAATTTGGGTTTTACAGACAGTATAAATGTTGATATAACTTATATATTTTGTGACTGTATTTACGGAGTGTCTTTTTGAAAGGTTCTTCATTAATGTTTAGAATTGAATGGAGAAAAAGTAGGGGTCATTGACCTCAACAATATGCTCTTCTCCATATAAATTTCTAAAGGAGATATTAAACTGTTATTTAAATCATTACGGAGTTTGGACCAAGATGCGATAAAGAAAAAAAGTTATTTTTTAAATGAAATATAAGAAAACTCTTTTGAAAACACATTCCTCGTTTGTAATTATTTTAACAAAATGATTAATAATCTCTCAAAAACGCCTTACGTTCATTCAGAACAAATGCTGGTAACCGTGCTCCAATTCAACGTGTTACACAAATGTACAATACATTTTTCTTTGATATTGATATATTTCACCTATCTAAATCTATTTTTAAGAAAGAAATTTTGAACAAGCTTAGGAATATTAATATAAATTCTAATTTATGACACTTGATAACTATTAACTAATTAAAGTAGGATATACTATTTTATTTTTTAACACTAGGTAAGTACATATTATTTAAATACCATGTTCTGTACACAGCTAACTAATCTGTGGAAAATGTTGTGGTTATTGCATTTACTAACATTATATAAAAGCATATCATTGTTTAAGCATATATTATACAATGTAATAACGTTTATTTTCTCAAATAAAGTAAAATAAAATAAAATGATGTTCCTATTGATTTAATCACCGGATTTTAACTAAATTACTTAAAATGGTGGGAAGTACCTACTCCTGAGATTTTCTTTAAAATAATTATTTAATGTTATAAGATGCACATTTGTGATAAACTATCTCTATTAAAGTAATAATTCGTCAAAAAATACATAATATCGAAAAGAGATTAAGTGCGCAATATTCTTTTGGACTAGGAGTCGAACTTGCTACTATTATTTTTGAAGTCTTACTTGATCACATCTAGTTTATATTAGTCGGTACAAAGCAAATTAGTTACCTGTATGTTAAGGTCATGATATCACCAATTAAAACGAAGCATTAAAAAGTTTCACAATTTTTATTTGTTAAACAAAATAGTAGGTACTTTAAAAAAAAAACTTCTAGATGGATTTTGATACAACTTTTTTTGTTTGAAAGGCCTTGATTTGACTTCAAAACTGGTAGACATTTTATCCCGCTACTATATCGGGAACCTGAGATATAACTGAAAAACCATCTTTGGCTGCGGCGAAGCCGCTGGCAAGGCTAGTGTCATATAAAAGTATATAAAGCAGGGAGTACAAAAGGAATACCTATAAAATACACAAACGATGATACAAGTACACTCGAGGGGGTGGGGGTGGATGGCTCCTACATCTCATACAAAATTAATATCAAATAACAACCAATTTCGCTTTTGGCCCACCCGGCTACGTTATTAGGAAAATGCTTAATACAATTGCTGCATAACACCGACAAAGTAATCTCGCTCTTGTCAGGATACAATAAAGAATATTATGCTGCAGATCAGAGGAAAGGTGAAAAAAAAAACAAAATATTTTCCAACTGACTACTCATCAACGTTGCGTTTATTGAAATGAAATAATAAAAGGAAATAAGAAAATTCCTCAAAAAGACGTGTTTCTGTTCGCACGAGAAAATTATTTTGCTAATAGTACATTAACGTATGGTTTGTTTAAACGAAGTTTTATAAGAGAATAACACTAAAATCAGAATACGTATCGTATATATAAATAAATTTAATTGAAGTGTCTATTTTATATTGTACTAGTCTTTGATCGCGGCGTCGCCGCAGCCAAAAGCTAGTTTTTAGGTTATATCTCAGGTTTCCGATATAGTAACGAAATAAAATGTATACCAATTTTTAAGTCTTATCGAGAGCTCTCAAATAAAAATAGTAGCATCAAAATCCGTTCAGTAGTTTTTTCGTGATGCACGAACAAACAAACAGACAAAAATTCTAAAAAAAATTTGTTTTGTGTTTAGGCACGCCTATATAGCCTAATAAAGTAATTTTTTTCTCAAATATCTTAAATGTACAGACACAGCTCTGTTACAGCTTTATAATAGTGTAGATAAATAACAGCTTTTAACAAATATGAATATGACAGTAGGTACTTATATACTTACCACTGAAGGAATGTAATATGGTTCCGCCAGTAAAGGCGGAGAGACGGCACACGGCGGGTTTCTTTAGTGGGTGAGGGCCCCACACTACCCTGTTCGTTGTCCCGAACGACGGGGTGTGCGGTTAGGTAATTTTTTCCCGCCTTAAAAAAAACATATGGTACGATATAGACATAGTCTCCGATAAAACAATAATCTATTGCTTCCTTATCATCACGCCATTTCCCTTTCGCAACTTTACACCAATAAATACTCTCTTTTATTTATTAATTCTTCAAATCAATAATTAGTGCCTAGGTACCTATATCAATTTATATAAATAAGATGATAGAGTTACCATTGTCAGCGCATCACGGAAATAATAATGGATAGATTTCAATTAAGTTTTCAAAGTTTCATATCTTAGACACTTAGTCTTTATCTAAAAAAAAAATCTGGAGACTGGTTTACCCTAAAGGCCATCCCTGCAACTTCCCGTTAATTTGATACTTAAGCTGAGTGCTTTAAAAAAATAGTAAATTGCACTTATTACGTTTTTCAGCTCTTCGAGCTCAAAGGTGTGATTTTTGTATCATTTTTGAGCTCTCCGAGCTCAAAGAGATAACTGTTCTATGCTTTTGAGCCCTTCGAGATCAAAAGTCTGATAGAGATTTAATAAACCACTATTCGTTGAAATTACAAATTGCATATACTTTTGAATTAATGAACCGATTTTCTAGTAGTTTACGACATTCAACGCAACTTTTTGAGCTCTTTGAAGAATCTTAAAGCTTAAACTGGTCAGACTGAAAATTTCATAGAAATTATGTTTTTTTTTCTTTTAATTTTTTTTGGACGACGGTATCTCACGAACGAATCAACTGATTTTGACCAAACTGGCAGCGATAGACGTGGTTTTTTGATGTTAAGAGCTGATTAGTTTTTGGAATAAATCGGTAAAACCGTTTAAAAGTTATTCCAAAAAAAAACAATTTAAAAAAAATTGTAGTTTTTTTTAAATTTCTCAAGATCTACCGGTTCGAATCGGTCCTAATTGTATTCAAAATCTAAGTTTGGTCAAGTTCTTTCGAATAACGCTAACTCCGATGAAATCGGTCAAGCCGTTCAAAAGTTATGAGAGGTTTACACACATACATACAGACATACAGACATCATCGCGGAAACATTCGGGGAAGCTTTCAAGGACCTCAAAACGTCAACATCCGATGAAAACTCGATTTTCGAAAAACGGAGTAAAACCAATAGCTTCCCAACTTTTGAAAATTCTCAATTTTCTTAGCAGGGACTTAAAAATATTGCGTTTCCTTCTTATGATATACCACTCTATCAAGAAAGTATTGGGAATGGATCATTTGTTTATGGTTCCAAATTCAAATTTTTGTTTTTTTTTTATTATTGTTAGATTGGCACAAGTGTTATCCATTTTGGCGCGGAGTTTGAGTTGCATCTGTTATTTATATTAAATACAGTGCTTTTTTTAGTTATATCATATCTAGTGTGTATCGCGAATTTCATAATGGAAAAAATCGAACAAAGAGTTTGTCTTAAATTTTGCATCGCCAATGGAATTTCGTGTTTGGAGTCACTAAAATGTTACAGAAAGCTTACGGTGAATCGACTTTATCAAAAACACCTGCTTATGAGTGGTACAAAGCGTTTAAAAGCGGTCGAGATGTGATGGAAGATTTGCCTCGCTCTGGTAGGCCATCAACGTCTGCAACTGAAGTTAAGATTGCAAAAGTTAAGGAAATAGTGACTGAAAATCCTCATTCAACTTTGAGAGGGATAGCCGCCGAACTTTCTGTGTCTCATCCGTACCATTTCAAATAATTACTTGGGTATGAAACATGTTTCCGCTCGGTTAGTCCCAAAAGACCTGAATTTTCTCCAAAAACTCAATCGCATGAGAGTCGCTGAGGACATGCTAGAACGAGTCAATTCCGACCCAACATTCATGAAACGCATTGTTACTGGTGCCGAGACGTGGGTTTACGAGTTTGACATGCAAACTAGTCAACAAGCTTCGCAGTGGCGACTTCCAACTGAACCGAAACCGAAAAAAACATGCCAAAGTCGGGCAAAAGTCAAAGTCATGTTGACTGTTTTCTTTGACTATTACAGTGTTGTGCACTCGAAATTTTGTCAGAAGGTCAAACGATAAATAAAGAATATTATTTGAGCGCTAAGCGGCGTTTAAGAGAGCAAATTCGACGAAATAGGCCAGATTTGTGGAAAGAAAATTCTTGGACCACGATAATGCGCCTTCGCACAAGGCCATCACTGTGAATGAAGTTTTGTCCAAACACTTAACAAATACCATCGAGCAACCACCATATTCACCAGATATAGCTCCAGCCGACTTCTTTCTTGTTCCTAAACTCAAATTACTACTTCGTGGCACCCGTTTTCAATCGGTAGAAGACATAAAAGAGAATTCGCGATGAGAACTGAACTCAATTCCGGAAACAGCGTTTAACAAATGTTTTGATGATTGGATTATTCGTTGTCATAAGTCTATCGTTTCTGAAGGAGCATACTTTGAAGGTGATAAAATAAATTTGAATGAATAACAAAAATGTTGTGTAATATTGATCTTTTCCCGATACTTTCTTGACAGAGTAGTACTCGTAATAAACAATTTTTAAAGCCAACAGCCCGTGTTCAGTGATGTGTGTTTTCTTGCCTCGTAGAACTGGGGTATAGGGGAATTCTTGTACCCATGCCTAATGATTTAATATAACAACAAGGCAGACAAAGTTGTGGCTATCAGCTAGTATTAAATAAAATGCAAACGTTCAGTTGTAACAACTGTGTACAGATAGGCCTCAGGCAAGATTTTAATAAGATGTCACTAACATAATAGGGGCCCACGGGTAGCCAAATTTTATTACAAACTTTATCATGAAACAATAACATGCAAAATTGCGTTCACGTTTAATTGGTTTGGTTATACAGGCAATGTAGGAAACGGTGGGGGAAAATTCTACCTTTCATTTGAGGAGTCGGTTTCGTAATAGGCGTCTTATTCTAAGTCAATTAGTTTATTTGAAAATACGATTATTATATTTAACTTTTTATTAAGTTTAACTTTAGATTTGGTATTTTGGTATTCACAAAAAATATCAAGCTAAACTAACCAGTTTGCATAAAGTCGCTGTTCGCTTTTGTATGTTTGTCCGCTGACAGCTAGTAAACTTCGCAATGGATTTTAAAATGGTTTCCACTTTCGTTTCGGTGGTTTTCCAAGAAACGTTTATATATGTATATTATTACATCTCAATTTTCTGTAAGAACGGAAATTATTTTTTTTAAACCTTTTTTAATCTATATATTTTAGCATTTGACATGCTCCACTACTTTTTAAAGTACAAATAATTTGTGAATAAGGAAAAAGAGATTTTTAGTACGAGCGGGAATCGAACCCACGTCTTTTCCAATCCGGGGAAGTGCTCTAAGCCACTGAGCTATTGTACTGACTTATTCTGTCGTCCCAATTCATAAAGACAAATGTGATGAGGAGTGTGAACACTACATTTAAGATAATCGAGGAAAAAATACTGTACTTATTAGGTTATTTAGGCGTCTGAGCACAAAACATTTTTCTCTGTTTGTTTGCTCGCACATTACACAAATTTTGATAAAACTTTATTTATATGATAGCATTTCATTAGTATTAGAAAGTGGTATACCGCTAATATGTCGGGAACCTGAGATAAAATCCATAAACTTAATAAATCTGTATCGCGGTCAAAGTTTAGTTTGTAAAAAATTCTACGGGTTCGATACCTACGGGTCCATCCATCCATCAGCCTTTCAACGTCTACTGCTGGACATAGGCCTCCCCAAGAGAACGCCACAACGAGCGGTCCCATCATGGGGCATAATGCCGTAATCGCCACGCTTGGCAGACGGGTTGGCGATCGCAGTGGATGTTGTTAATACTCGAGGGAGTGCTGCTGCCCACTCGCCTGGTATTCCCTCAGTCGGCTCTTACGACTCCCGTGGGTAGAGGGGTGGGACAATTCTAAAGCTGCCCCCACACGGCCAAACGCACGTACCTACGGGTGATGGGGTTAAATTTGATAAGTCAGTCTCATAATAAGCATTTTGTTGCTTTAAAAGCACCAATATTTTTGTAGTAGTTTCAAGTTAATTATATATAATGCTATAGAATGGGTTGAAGTGAGAATTGGAACGTTAGAGTTAATTATGATTTAATTTGTTGTTGTAATCGTTGTATAATCGTTTGGAATTTGAAATGGATGAAATAGCTTTGAGTAATATTTTGTAATTAAATAAATTATGTATAATTAGTTTAATGTGCTCGGATTGATGTCTCCTATAATTAAAAACTTTTTAGATAATTGTTCTAAAGTTGTCAGGCATTTTGGTTGTCAATCTTATAGAAAATGTATATTGTGGTATCTACCCACTTAACATTTTTAATAAGAACTATATTCTTACTGTGACTTGTTCTAAATAGTCTTTAGAATTGGTTCAAATTATATAAAAATATATACCTACATTACGCTATGGCATATCAATTGTGTCTATGTCAAAAGTACATTCCCACAGGAGCCGATTAATTTTTCTCATGTCCTTTTCTAGGTCCCGGACTATATGTTTTCTAAATTTCATGATGATAGGTTTAACAGTTATGTCGTGAAAGCGTAATAAACAACTAAGGACGTATTTTTGCGGGATAAACACCAGTCTGTGTCCTTTTCTGGGTGTACTACATGCATGCTAAAATTCATGATGGACGATAGAGTAGTTATTGCATAAATGCGTATCAAGCAAACAAACTTACTTTTTTTTATTGCTACAGATATCAGTTGAGCCACGGCCCACCTGATAGTAAGTGGTGGTGTCAAGCCTGCTGCTAACCATTTCATTTCTCAGATATGAAATGAATGTATAGACTATCTTCTGTTACAGCTAAAACACACTGACGTGCTTCATGATCGGTCACACAAAAGACGGTGGTAGCGACCCATTCGGGCCCGATAGCAAATGAGTACTCTCACTTGGTACCCAGTCCTACCACCAGTGATTTCTTTTCACATATATAATGTTAGTAACTACCTATTACAAGAAACAAGTGAACCAGTAGATAATACTAGTCTATTTTTAAACCATTACTTTACTATATGAGAGGGATTCAAGTCGTGGTCGACCAGTGATAGTATGCCAGACCAGAGCGGGTTGGTAGACTTCATGAGCTAGCGAGAAAGTGTCTCAGGCATGCAGGCTCCCTCATGATGCTTTCTTCGAGTGATAATTTGTAAGCAGTTTGTTGCAGTTGTTAGTAAATGGTGACTCTCTCTCTTATGGGGTATAAAAAAGGTTTCTACTTAAATATAAATGCCATTTTTTTTTCATACCCTGAGAGGTGTTCCATATCACCCCAATATTTAGGATTTCACGTGAATATCGATCAGAGGAGGCATTAGGGGTACATCGAACAAGTGACGGGGCAAGAAGAGTAAAAATAATTTCTGCTCCTACCCCCGTGTTACCGGTTAGCACGCATCCAATACTTAGAGCCGACTTCACGTTTGTAGTATATGCAAACATTTCAGAGAACACATGAACTATATATTTTACCATAGAGGGCACGTGTAGAGAGGCAAATTTGTCATTGAATAAGTATTCAATTATAAAGTTTGATAAACAGTTTAATTTGTTATTAATTTACAGTTTTTTTTCCTTGCTTTAAGGAATAATCCTTATGTCGCGGAGGACTTTACAAATATACAATATCATGGACACAAAATACACCCAGACTCAGAACAACCATTTGAGGATCACACAAAGAGTTGTCCTGTGTAGGAATCGAACCCACAACACTCGGGCGGGCGGCCGGCATCTAACACACTCAGTCATCTGTGCAATCCCAGTTAGTGGTACGTTAAATAAAAATATGTTTTAGAAACTAAATTGCCCATGCCTTCGTCCGTTTCAGAATTTAAATACGTCGCTCTACGACCCTAATAATATCAATGCTAACATTAACATCACACAGGAATCTTCGATTTTTACAGGATGAATAGCCTATGTCGTTTTCCGTGTCCTGATCTATATTTAGTTACTATTGGTTGAGTAGTTATAAAGTGAAAGTGCCACAAACAAACTTCTGCACTTTCGTATTTATTTTAATTATAAAATAAGGATAACACGTGTTGTGTGTTGATCATATTGTTACTATTTATAACATAAAGTGTGTAGTATCATTAGTTGCTGACAATTTAGTATAGATATATAATTTTCCAGTAAATATATTTGATATAAAAAGGTAATAGTTCCATTAAATTATACGTCTTAATACCCTTTTTTTGTTAAGGCGGGAAAAAATGGTCCTAACTGCACACCCCGTCGTTCGGGGCAACGAAAACAGGGTAGTGTGGGGCCTTCACCCGCTAAAGAAACCCGCCGTGTGCCATCTCTCCGCCTTTATTGGCGGGCCACTGGAACTATGTTACATTCCTTCGGTGGATACGTATTAATACCTAGAGTTCAGAAGTTTCTAGAAGACTACCGATAGTTGCTACTAATCAAGGCTAAGACTTTATATTAATATATTCTAGCGATCTATATCAAGCTGTTGGAATGAGGGAATCTTAGAGATATAAAATTTCTTAACAGCTTGGACTGTATTTAATATGGAACCGTTTCTTTATGTATGGTCAAAGTGGGTAACTGTAAACAGAGGTAAATGAAAACGCATTCAACTAATTCGTCGTTTTAATTCCTAGAAAAATATGCGTCTAACGAAACGCTGCTACAGTTTAGCCTACGGTGGCTAATTTGAATTATCAGTGTCGCATATGCACATATTTATCCACTTTGACTATACATCATAAGTAGTATATTAACTATATCTATAATCTTAACAAAAAAAATATACATAAAAAGTATTACCAAATGTATGTTAATTATTAAAAGAACTGAGTAAACCTGCCTTCTAAGGAACTATTAATTGGCAAAATCTTTCGCATAATTTCGCATATACTAACCCTGCTAACGCGAGTTTACCACCAAACGGGGGTAGGGAGGGACAAAATGGATTCTCGCGACATTCGGCAGCCATTACTGTGAACCCTCTGCGGCACTCGCGCCCTCTCGCCCCTTGCGAGGCGTGTTTACTAAAAATGCGTTCCATTTTATATGCGGGCCTTATATACCCGATAGCTTTGAACAAGCTTCTTACTCAAACGGCATAACGAGACATTTTTTTTCATGCATGTCGTATACGTTTATTAAATTTGTCATTATGAATGCAATGGCCGCAATATGAAAAGGTGGTGTTTTTTTTTTCTTTTATTGTGACTTAGGCAACGAGCTTTAATAACGACTGCTTTACGAGTATGTAGGATTTTATAATTAAGTTTTATATGAAACTAGCTTCCCATACGAAGTAGTTTGGGTGAACTTCAAAATTGTGTGTCAGAAATGTTTGTTGCCACTTGGTATCATCGTATTATTGTCTTTTCCGTCCATTAATAACAGCGGGATCTAAATAGGGTACAGCTTATAAAGGCGCCTACCAATTAACAATTTTGACAACTGTAATGACATACATTCTAAATTTAAAATTTAAACTTTTTTACACCATTGGCACAGATAATCAAATACAACACGTATTTAAATATAGTGGTGACGAAATTATGTTTTTATAGGAAGTTCTTCCAAATAGACTCTAAGTATCTTAGTACGGAGAGCAGGCAAAAGAATTGGTTGGGATCCTGTCCCATAGTGTCAAATCGCCATCACTACTATTTATCCCAAAAATATCAGAGTCTTGTGGGGATAACAATTTTTATAAAGACACAATTAATGTGCCATAGAGTACTTATATTCTTTGACCCAATTCTGAAGCCCGCATAGATAAAGCCAAAAGCAAAGTCTAGTTTCACTATACAAGGGAGGATAAAGTGCGTTCACCTGCTTGAACGGAAATATCTATCTAGTCGCCACGCCAAAAGAATAAAAGCGGTTAGGTCGTCAATGCTATTATTATAAAAAAAACATACCTTCCTATTTCAAAATAAAACGTAACAGTTTTTAATTTTTTAAAACACTAGCACGTCATTCACAAATCACAATCCAAGACTCAATGACGTTAGCCCTTTCGTTGTGGAGGCAACTATTTTATCCTGTTTTTTGCCAGACATAATGAATTCCACTTTTTGTACGTATTACCTTTAGTGGGGACAAATTGCGGACGGTTCATCTTATAAATATTCTGCCGGTTAAATAAAGGGTGTTGGATGTGGTTCTCAAAGTTTAAACTCAACAATTATTGTCATTTTGTGTTCCAATTTCGAATTTGAAACTACGTAATCCTTACAGTTTTTATTTGGATTTTTGTTTGGTAAGTTCGCCCCAAAAATAGCATTTTTCATAATTATCTTATATTTTTTTTTACCTAAGATGACAGACTAGCTAGCAGCCACTCATGACTTTTACCAATACCAGGGACACAGTCAAGGTGCTTATGTTTAAAGAAGAACATCTTATAGCGATAAAGAAAAAATAATAAATAAAAATAACAAAATTTGTAAGAAAACACATATATAATACAAATGTGTGGAATGTGTGTATATATTTTTATAATGTGGATTTAAATATGTCTAACACAAAATGTGAATTATGTAGGTAAATTAGACCAACCTTGTATGAAATGTCAGACTATTTTTCTAGAAAAGACGAGTAGAGATATTGTAAGCGCCTGTTTGTTTATTTTATATTTTTGTTGGTTTTTGACGCGATTGTCAATTATGGCGCGATTGTATTGGTCAGCACTACAGATGATTAAATGCAGTGTTCAAAATATGCTGAAACTTTGTTAAGTACAAACTGTATTTTAAGCCGATAGTACATATCAATTATATTTAAAGAAAGGAAAATACATATTTTATATATTACAAAACCGCATCAATCGTCAAATTCAAAACTCATAAAACGTTGTACTCTCAATAAATCTTTTAGAAACACTGTACTCTCGTTTTATGGGAGCAAAATCTCAAGATAATGAATGGAACTTTAATGAAAACCTGTTCTCAGATGCTGAATTGTATAGATTTTTTTGTATTGAATTATGCTATTTGGCTTATCACCTTGATAACTATAAATGATTCAAGAAGACAGAGACAGAAAGTACATCCATTCTTAGAACAATTTGTTGACCACGCATAGATTTACTTGTGTGAGGATTGAACTTACTATACTCTGTTCATCACAGCATCTCAACCACTATGATATCTGTATAGGAGCTTTTATTATATTTTTTAGGTTATATTTCAGGTTCCCGATATAGTAACGGGATAAAAAAGTTTTTAAGTCTAATCATAAGCTACTAAATAAAAAAAGTTGCATCAAAATCCGTTCAGTAGTTTTTGCGTGACGCGCGAACAAAGATACAGACAAAAATCTAAATTTTTTTTTTTTTTGACCTTGGTTTTTAGCCTCAGATGGCTATGACAACCTTACCCGGACAATTGGTAAGCGCAGAGGGCTCTCAACCCGACATTTAAGCAACGCTACCCGGGGGGTGTGGGGTAAGGACCTCGGTTCGGGCTGTTGCTGGCAAAGTGGGATTTCCCACGTTTATGATTTGACCGCGACACGTCTTTCGCCCCCGTCGGCGGGGACGAAACCGTGGGTAATTACTTGTATTAGCTGCGCGAGCTGTGTATGCTCTGATCTGAGCGTGAGTTATGTCGTCGTCGACTTCGTCGAGGCTATTTCGCGGTCTGCGTACGCGCGATATATTAGAGGGGTTGTACCTAGCCAACTCAACCACTAGAGGGTTGGCGTGAGTAATGGTGGAGTCAAAGAAACTACGTGAACACCGTTTCATAAATTGCTTGATGGTAGGCAATTGCAATTCTATGTGAAGGTCGACATTGCGTATGAACCACGGTGCACCCGTAGCTCTGCGCATGAATCTATTCTGTAATGTTTGTAATCTATGGATCCTGTGTTCCTTGGCGTGTGAAAATACTACACTGGCGTACGTCATGACAGGACGTATGCAGGCAGTGTAGAGTCTGACCTTATTCCTAAGCGGGAGTTTTGACTTAGAGTTTAACAGATAGTGCAAACGTCCCATGACAAAGGCTGCGCGCGAGCGTACCACCTGAATGTGACGGGCGAATGTGAGTCTGTTATCTAGAATTACACCTACTTAGGTGTCAGAGATCAATTGCTGGATGCAGTTAGCACAGGACTACTCGTTGTGGCACGTCTTTGGGAGGCCTATGTCCAGCAGTGGACGTCAAAGGACTAATGGATAGACGGCTAAAGATGCTGAATGATCTTTAATTCTTAAAGGCCAGGTTAAGAGTACTCGAAACCAACGAGCATGCATGAAAGCGCTACTGAAAGTAGATGAAGCAAAAGATGTGTGTTAGAATTGGAGAGAAGTGGTCTCTGCCTATACCTACGGGAAAAAGCTGTGACAATAAAAAGCTATTACTTAAATATTACAAACAATATTTTTGTAGATTTCTTTCTTTCTTCTATCTATATCTAAAGAGATAGATAGGTATATAAAACTAAATAATTACGGAATCTTTTTGCATTGGCTTAGCCTCAATAAGTTGCGCAACAAGCTATCGCACATTTAATGTTATTGTACGAGGTATTTTTATTTTTAATGCGCAATAAATTGTTTTTCTACTTATCGAGAATATCCAGTATGAAAGAGTGTGGCTTGAAGTAAATAGAGACGGGCCTTGTGGCGAAGTCGGTAGTGTAAGCGACTTCCGTGCACGAGGTCGTGGGTTCGATTCCCACTCAGGACAATTAATTGTGTGATGAACACAGATATTTGTACTGCGTCTGGGTGTTTTCTATCTATTATATGTATATATTAACAAAAAAAAGTAGTATATATGTATTATATCCGTAATCTGGTACCCATAGCACAAGCGTTAAGCTTAGTTTGGGACCAGAAAACGCGTGAAAAATGTTCGTGAATATTTATTTATTTATTATTACGTATACATCCCTTCAATTTGAAAGTCGTAGTAGGTTAATAGTGATACACCCAAGAAAAGGCACGTGATTAACAATTAGGCATTATAGGTATCTAAAGAAAAAATACCGAATTGTTATAAGGACAAGACACACAGAGTTGTAACATCGAAGGAGGTAAGTACCTACTTGATATAACAGATAAGTATAAAATTATTAACCTAACAAGAGCTTTCAAATGAATCCTTCGTAAAACCAGATATCTTGGCGAATATAAAAAAACATATATCGTGTTAAAAACATCTGTTAAGCAACTTTTTCAAAAAAGGTTTTAAATAAAAGAAAAAATGTTTCAAACAAAAAACTTATTAACATTCGAATAAGTAACTGTTATAATTCCACATTATGCTTGGCATAAAATAAACGGCGAAGATTCAAAAGAAAAAAAAATGGTTTAAGAAAAAATAATATGCAAATGTTGCAAGGGTTGGAGCGGAGAGCGTGTCGAATTGTGTTATTATTTCGGCTAATTGTTTCGATATTTGCACTTCAGTGTAATTTTTACGTTAGTATGTAATTACGTTACATTTTTTGATATACGCAGAAATACAAATTAATTCTTTATCATTTATCTTATACCTACTATAATAAATGATAACCGCCTTTTATAGAATTACTAAACATTAGTATAGCCATTGTCTATTGATGCAATACCACGCTGAGGAGATAAAGAAATAAAGTGAAATTTATTTCACATTCTGAAATGATGAATGACCTGCCCGGGTGTGTCAACAATTGAGTAGTTCTTATAGGGAAAGTGTGTCTGATTACAAATGGATATCGATGTTAGCTAATTTAAGATAGATTGAACAGGATTCGAAATAAAGTTCTATACTATAACCACTTAAGATAATTACACTTTTAAAAATCAGCCCAGCAACATACTGGCACATATAGGAATTTGGCACACGGCTCAATATTTTTTTTTTTATATTGCTTGTAGTGGCAGACGAGCCACGGTCCATCTGATGGTAAATGGTAACAATGTGCTTCATGGCCGGTCACACGGGAGATGGTGGTACCAACCCGCTCGGGCCGGATACCAAATGAGTACTTCCACTTGGTACCCAGCCCTACCACTAGTCGTGCAATGGATGATAATTGCTTACTTCCCTTAGTCGCCTCATACGACACCCGTGGTAAAGAATGGGGTGGTGACACTTGTATTCTTAATCCGTCACCACACGGATAAATTGCCTCCGTAAGTGTTTGATTCTATCAAATTATTAAACTATTTATTTTTAACTTCACTAAGTTAAAATAAAAAAAAAAAGAATAAAATAAAAAAAAAAAAAAAAAATAATAGCTAAATTAATATAGTCCTAGTAAAATAAAAGTTGTGCGATTTTTATTGGGAGAGTTAATTTATAATACTATCTTAGTTTGAATATTCTAAATATTCCTTAAGTGATTTTAGAGGATAACACCTTTTAGAATATATTACCAACGCCTTCCCAAGGGTTGCAATCACTAAAATAACTTAACTTTATAAAAAATCAACTATTATCTATCCTCACATATTCCATGTTGTGATTCAAATGAATCCTGTAACTGATATCCCTGAGAGCGACATCCCGTATTCAAATCACAAAACAGCGCCATATTGTTTTTTTGTTGTCTTTTAGAAAATAAATGGAACACGCATATCATTATTGGCCTATTATTTTTTTCATCTTAAAAACCGGTAAGCAATGAATAATACTTAGTCATTAGCTCTGGTTTTGAAATTGGAACAGCTGTATTGCTTTTTTCACGACTTTTTTTTTTATTTGAAAATATACAACAATGTTTAGTTTGCTATTTGATTTTTTTTTTGTTTTGAATGAGAGTCAAAAACAAAGTTGTATTTAAGTTATGGCTTTTTTTATTCTTGTACTGCTTTTTTTTCAATATGCCTATTCCATTTTTTTTAACTTTGCATTGTAATGACTGGATAGCGGTTCGTACGTAGACGTTATTGTCTATTATACGTATATTTCACGCCTCATAAGCGAAGCGTTGAGGTGGGTACTATTCTCGTTTTACACAGAACAACTCATTTTTCAAACTTAAAATGTCTCTATATATTATATATTGCACTTGTAAAACAATATATACACACACACTGAAAAAGCACAATTTTTGATATTCATGATATTTTTTATGCCATTTTTGTTATTTAAACTAGTTAAAAAACTATTTAAAAAAGATCTGTCTTGGACGTCCGTTTGTTGTAGGTAATGTATGTTAACACGATAACAACCGAAATACTTTACTAATCGAGTCTTTTTTTTTTCTTTTTAACTAGAGTATAACTACAAATAGAGCCCTATTACTTTTCACGGTCTGATTCGATGTGGTTTAATTGTTATTAAATAAACAAAAAAATACTGAATATTTACGCTCGACGCAACACTAAATTCAGCGCTATACCTTTCATGAGAACTATTTCTATTGACCAAGATAGAAGTACTTCTTAAAATTAGCGCTAGATGGCGTATAAGACATGAAACCCACATTAGTACTTTTTAAAATTAGCACTATCTATGTAATTTATTAAAAACTACTTAGTAAGACCAATACATTATTAGTTACTTATCAATTAATCAATTTTATTGTGAAAAATGAAGATTATGAGGCGTGCAGTTTTGGATTTTCCAACGTATTTATGATACATTATGTAGGTAAGTTTTGCATAAAATACCTGTAGGTATATTTCTGATACAAAAATTATCTTTATAATTTTTTGACACGGTGTGTTTAGAATTTACTCCGGTTAAACCAAAAGACCGAAATGCTAACGAAAATTAAAAAATACGTTTTTGTTTGACAACATTAAACAAATC
The DNA here is from genome assembly GCA_948253155.1 of Leucoma salicis. NCBI lineage: Eukaryota > Metazoa > Arthropoda > Insecta > Lepidoptera > Erebidae > Leucoma > Leucoma salicis. The sequence goes on from OX411818.1 coordinate 20,383,398, forward strand.
GTAATCGAATTATGGACAGGCATTAATTTTCTTATTCCTATAAATAGATATTTTGTGGCTAATTTCAATACGATTAAAATATTTTTACTTATATGTACCTATAATTCTTATGCAGTAACTTCACCGGTCTCTTACGGCTGGACTTGACAATGTCGATGAAATTGTTGTGTGTATGTGTGTATCTCTGTATGGTTTAGATTCACAATCCTAGTAGTTCGCGCTGCGATTGCGTTCCACGATTATTATTTGAATTTTGTGGTAGATATTATTTTTTTGTATTTTTTTATGATTTTTTGCATATTAGAACACATATCAAAAAAAAAACAATATGGTGGAATGGCTAGTATTATATAGTTTTCTCATAGTTTTAAAGATCACGGTTTTTTTCCCATTTAATAGGGAAAAAGTCAACAGCCTATTACTTTTACAAATACAAATTCAATCAAAACTTTTTTATTTCCAGCAAGTTTAAAGCCCTCTTCATACGCAGCTTGATTTTGAACAGCCGCAGAATACCAATGAGTTAACATTTCAATTTTCTCTCAAAATACTTAATTTAATATAACGCTAAAAAAGTTAACATTAGAAATATATCAGTATAGCCAAGGTGTTTATCTAGTACCCTATAAAACATTACGGCATAAAATTAACTATTAAACGATGCATTATACGGAAGGAACCCCATTTCCCACACTAACCAGTAGCTAAATAAATTTCCAACAGACATCTGCTTGCTAATTGTCTAACGAGCGCCGTGCATAAATTGCGCTAAATTATTATACATAGTACAGAAAAATAAACCGTCACATGGCGACAAGTCTTTATTTTTAAACGCAGTCGTCTTTAAACCTGTCGTTTCTTCGACCTCAAGGTGTGAAATTCGCAAAATTGAATGAATTGAATCCTCGAACGCAACATTTGAACGAATTCGAAATTCAACTTTCATTCGTAGAGCTGTTACGTCACTTCCCCGTATCATTTATCGCGGCTTATTACATTTTACCATTTTAGGACCGATATGCAAATTGACTAACCCATTTCTTACAAACCCTATAATTACAGTATTTTGCATATTATTCATTGAATAAATATTTATAAGGAAGTGAAATTGAAGAACTTTTTCATTATAAACTAGTTCTTAATAAAGCGGGTTCGTTACTTTTGAACATTTTTAATGTGTCACAGTGCTAGAATGCAAATATATTTTTTAGTTAATCAGCTCCGTGTGAAGATGTACTCATGAGAATGTGGTCTTGTCGGAAAAGTAATGTATGTATGGGATATACAATACATACAATATTTAGAAAAAACTAGTGCATAATTACAAAATAAGAATATTCTTATATACTGTTATTATTAACTATACTCTCTATATATCTATTTCTCTTCTCTTTGTCCTACAATGTGATTTTCTTTTGAAAACATTACATAATTTATATTTTTACTAAGCGACACTAACATAGGAAAATTTTCAATATATTTTAACCACGGTAACTATGGAAAAATCCTTTTATATCCTTATATTTTATTTAACAAAACTCAATGGGTATAACTATCAAATTAAAAGGCGTACCAATCAATAACTAACAACCCAAATCATTTATTGACAACCCTAATCGATCTCGATAATAGATCGAATGAATGAATGAATGAATGGTAACCACTTGACTCGTATTAAACATCGATTACATTTTATATTCTCTATGCGAGTCTATTGTATCGATTTATTGGGGGAACAATTCTGTGTATTGTAAATCGATCTATTCAATTATATAGTGTCTTTATAATATTTTGACGTTATATTGTGACTATGTTGAGATGTAAGTGTTTTGACGACATTAGGCGATCCGAACTGAGAGAGTTTTGAGAAAAGGGTTGGCTGGAAACAATATCATGAATCTATGCAGGCGTACGGCTTATATACTTACCGCTGGTTTAAATCCGGGTGTATTTTTGTAAAGTACTTCAAGATACATTATTTATATTATAATGCATGAAGTTAGGTACCTATTTTTGGACAAAATAGATATAAAATCGTTCTAGTAAAATCCTTCAACATCATATAAACAAAGTCAAAGAAAAAATTAAATAAAAAGGATTTTTTAATAAATTATTAGGTTTGGAACTCGGCCATTTTCTGCAATTGACAGCACATTTCACGCACGCTTAAAATGTAGTAATTATACAGTCTTTGCACACGTATATATAGTTTTCATTGTGACCAAAGAAGAGAAAAAAGAAATTAAGTAAATTTAACGTCACTCCTTCGACACGGATATCTGTACTAATATTATAAAGAGGAAAGATTTGACTGTTTGTTTGCATTGAATAGGTTTCAAAAATATTGGACCGACTTAAAAAAAATCTTTCATAATTAGAATCCTACATTATCCCTGATGAACATAGGTGATAGAATATTTTCAAAAAAGTTAGGGATCCGTATGAAAACTTTGATAATGTAACCCGTGTGAATAAAAATCCTTATATCGCGTATGCTGCGGAAATTATTGACAATAGAGCAAAATGATGTACTTACTACAGTTTTATAGAGGACATCAATATCTACAAAAAAGTCCGCGATACCATATTATGTCTAACTATAACAGTTATGTCACAATAACTACTTTTTCATGTTAAAATATGCAATAGTAACGCCGATACAAACTTATATTATAAAGAGGAAAGATTTGTATTTGTGTATGGATACAAATGACATCCATCCATCCATCAGCCTTCAGCATAAAAATGACATAGGCTACATTTATTACTAATAAGTAGATGTCTTGCTTAAAGATACATTTACTCTACGTTTATCACAAAATGTTTAAATATAAATGTCTACCCGTGCGAAGCCGGGACGGGCCGCTAGTTAGACATAAAAACATAAGTACTTATTAGAAATTAAAAGTCAATTATATAAAAAATTAACTATTTCAGGGTTGCACCTGCTAATACGACAGTGCGACATTTTTTATTTAAAATCATAACAAAGTGTAATTTTGTAACCAATATATCGTTTTATTACGTTGCCCGGTGTTCGTTGCAAATGTTTATTTAATGGGCCATCTTTAAAAAACCGGCGAAAGAACATGCATTTAAGTGAAATGGTGGACGTATAAATTGAGTGTAATTATCGTAAAAAAGCAACAAGTTACATGTGAGGTTTTATCGTTGTATATTTTCTTTACAATTCTTAGCAACACCGATTGACAGACGTCAGTTGTAACGCCCTTTAATTGACAAGTAAGGTTTGATGGTGCAGTTGTAGGCTAACTTTAAAGTGTAATATTGTAACATTCTGCGATTCGAGAGTACGGGAAAAGCTCTTCAGGAGATTCCTTGCTATTTTGCTTGTATAATATAGTATCTTCCTAGTATTTGTTATACTCAATAGCGTTACGTTCATAAAACAGTTTTTAATACCATCATAATTATAGAAGTGTATTTGATATAGCAAAGTTTATAAAATTAATTATTGTACTATTTCATATATATCTTTTTAAAATACTATGTGGTTGGCAAATAAGCATAAAAAAATATATAGGTATTGTAAGTGGCTACCATAGTCTATAGACGCTAGCAACACCAGAGGCATCACTCGCGTGTCGCCATCTTCAAGGAAAGGGATAGGAAGAATAATAAGAAAAGGATATAAAGCATAATAACCAATAACATCTCACTCACCATACGAAACACGACGGTAGTACCTTTCTTTGTTTCACGCAGATCTTCTGCGAGGGGGTGTACTTCCCTGATCGACCCGGCCTATTCTTGGTGGAATAAGCAAGCCTCTACCACTATTAGTTGTAAGAAAGCTGTAAGATGATGGACTATTAGAGTAGAAGTATCATGCCCCTCTTCTTACTCGCAGAGGCACGTAAACAAACAAACAAAATTTTAAAATAAGTGTGTTAAACATTTTAGATCTATTTCTTTTAGCAATTGACATGCTCCGCTACTTTTTAAAGTACAAATTATTTGTGAATAAAGAAAAAGAGATTTTTAGTAGGGGCGGGAATCGGACCACGCTTCTTTTCCAATCCGGGGAAGTGCTCTAAGCCACTGAGCTACCCTACTGACCTTTCGATCATCCCAAATTCTTAATCACATTTGTCTTACGATTTGATATCTTAAATGTACAGACATAGCCCTTTTACCATTTTATAATAGTTTAAACAAGCTTTTTTTTTTCCTACACTCGAAATTTTCTACGAGCAGGATTCAAACTCGCGTCTTACTCTATCCGGGAGGATAATTTAGACCACTAAACTATCGTAGAAGCCTGCTAAAACTGCCAATTTCCACCTTCATACTGTAGTCTTTTAAGAAAAATTATAACTAAAGCTCCCAGTCGATATGATTTACAACATCTCCAACAATCATAGTCATAGAGAACTTTTTTTTGTGAAAGTGGAAAAAGAGGGTTGTGCTGCGAGCAGGATTCGAACCTGCATCCCATCCAATCCGAGGAAGTGCTCTGGACTATTAAGCTATCGCAGTCACCTAATGTTGACACCCAATCTCCACTTCACATTTGTTTTAGATGTCTTTAAGACCCAACATATTTTTTTTTGTTAAGGCGGGTAAAAATGTTCCTAACCGCACACCCCATCGTTCGGGGCAACGACCAGGGTAGTGTGGGGCCTGCGCCCACTAAAGAAACCTGCCGTGTGCCGTCTCTCCGCCTTTATTGGCGGGCCACTGGAACTATGTTACATTCCTTCGGTGGTCGAGAGCCTGAGATATTAACTAAAAAAAAGCTTTTAGCTACAGCGGAGCTGCGAGGAAAGACTAGTATGGATAATATATCTATACATACACAGAATTTATAAAAAATTCGTAAATATATATATAATCTATGGAAGATTTAAGTACGCCTAGTTATACGTATATACATATACGTTTATCTTATAATACTTTATATAGGTACTTAAAATTGTCACCCTAGCGAGATGTGTTTGATTGATTCATCTTATTCGCAACGAGAGCAAACAGACTCCTAGGGATGGCTGAGTTCAATCACCTTTCAGTACCCCAAAAAAATACAAGGCGGATGTGCAAACTTATGTTTTATTCAATTAGTTTTTCTTTGATTGATGGCTTGGTAGTGTTATTTCATATGCCCGGTTAGGTTATCAAGTAATGAATTATAGTTTCAGTGGCCCGCCAATACAGGCGGAGAGACGGCACATGGCGGGTTTATTTAGTGGGTGAGGGCCCCACACTACCCAGTTCGTTGCCCCAAATGACGGGGTGTGCGGTTAGGAACAATTTTTCCTGCCTGAACAAAAAAAAAGTTATCACGAGTGCCAGTAAAAGCAGAGAAACGCCACACTACGTTCTTTATTGCCCTGAATGACAGGGCGTGTGGTTGAGCACATTTTATTCGCATTACCAAAAAAAGGTTTATAAGCTTACAAGCTAGGTATATTCTGTAGTAAAGAAAGATTTTTCATATGCAGGTTACATGGATTTTAACAAAGAATTAATCTTACACTTGAGCATGGTAAAAATCTGATTATTATAGCTATTAATCTTTATGATTTAAATAGTTTTGTAAGCAAGACTAAGTCACAGTCAGTGTGATGTGACTATGAATTCCTCGCTGGTACAGCAGTAGTGTGAGCGACTGCCGATCTTGAGGTCTCGGGTTCAATCCCCGGATTGGGCAGTGTTATATAGCTTTTTCGTAAAAAGGAAAATTCTCAGTAGCCCGGAGTTTGGAAATCTGCCCGGTAGACGGCAATGGGCTTGCCCCCTATACATGGGACTTAAACATAGTTGGCGAACCGTGGGTGTTTAATACACCTCTGCCTACCACTTCGGGGATACAGGCCCGAGACTATGTATGTATATATGAATATGTCACTAGATGATGCCACAAAATGTCAAACAGACAAAATTGCTAGTTTACCAGGTCCAAAAATTTCCCAATGATTAATCCCAATATTATTTTTTTTTCGCCTCATACGACACCCGCGGGAAAGGATGGGGTGGTGACATTTATATTCTTAGTCCGTCACCACACGGACAAAATATAGTCTCTAGTCCCAGATTTTTTATCCCAGAAAAATGGGTAGTTCACGGCTTTTTATATTTATGTGTAACATGTTTTCTATCTACATTTTTGATCTATATTTTTTTAGCATTTGATATGCTTCGCTACTTTTTAAAGTACAAATTATTTGTGAATAAGGAAAAAGAGATTTTTTGTACGAACGAGAATTGAACCCGCGTCTTTTCCAGTCCGGGGAAGTGTGTAGATAGCTCAGTGACTTAGAGCACTTCCTCGGATTGGAGAAGTCGCAGGTTCGATTCCCGCTCGTACAAAAAATATCTTTTTCCTTATTCACAAATAATTTGTACTTTAATAAGAGATATTTGATATTTGACGGTCCTCGTGGCGTAGTCGGTAGTGTAATCGACTTCCGTGCACGAAGTCGTGGGTTCGATTCCCACTCAGGACAAGTATTTGTGTGATGAACACAGATATTTGTACTGCGTCTGGGTGTTTTCTATGTATTATATGTATGTATTTACAAAAAAAAGTATTATATGTATTATATCCGTAATCTGGTGCGCATAGCACAAGCGTTAAGCTTAGTTTGGGACCAGAAGACGTTGTGTGAAAATGTCTGTGAATATTTATTTATACCTATTTTTGTATAGAGACTAGCGGACTTGACAAACGTTGTCCTGTCCGAACATTGGCTTTTCGTTTGGATACAGTAATTTATTTCAGCAGTAGAATATTATATCATTAAAAAATAATTCGTTGTAGGTGTGTGGAGTTTTGTTGTTAGGTAGGTATATGTTTTTTACATTAGAATAAATTGATTTAAAATCCTGAAATTCAGGCGCCACCTACTCCAATTGTGAATTGAATCAATTCTTTAATCCACTTAAATATACACAAAAATGTCATCGAAATCGGTCCAACCGTTTAGGAGGAATTCAATTACATAGCCACGAACAGAAGATTTATATATATAAAGATAATTAATGTACCGAAGAGTGCCAAGTTCTGAAGTACACACGGACGACGTTACGGGCAATAACTAGTAATAAAAAGAGCACTCAAATGATATATAATTTTTAAGCAATTTATAATAAAGATTCCTTCAAATCATTGCAAAGTTGTTCTTGTGCACAGTGCGCCCAAAAGATCAAAGATCACACAACTAATCAGGGGCCATTCATATTTTTAATGAAACCCTCTTTAGGGAGTAAGCGATGCATGTAAGATGCTCAGAACATATAGAAATAAAAACAAGACCAATTTTCCTTTTAAGATATTTACTGAGAACCAGCGAGTTAGAAAAACAGGCGAAAATATTACGCACAAAACAGTATGAAAAAAATGAATGAAAAAATATAAGCTTTGTTATCGAAATTGGAAATGAAACGTATCCGTAAGTACCTAAAAGAAGTTTGGCTTCCGTCGGGGTACATTTTTTTTCAATGCTGGCTTGTATAAAAACTCCCCATCGCGTATGAATCATTACCCCTACATCCAATAGAGCTATGCTCCAAACACATTCTCATTTTTATAAACAGATTTTTTTCTTTGCGATAGAGCGGGACGGATAATCCGCTATTTGATTACAGCTTTCGTAAGCAAGAAAGAGACGGATGGAATTAAAAAGTTCGGGCTGTTGATAAAGAAAGCTCAGGTACGGATAAGGGTGTGGAATGAAGAAAAAAGGGATACGATGTGGGGTGGCTGCCACCCCTCGGGGTGAGGGATCGCATCGAAGTTCCAGCGGCCACCGCTAGATGGGGGTGTAAAGGAAACTTTTTTTTATTGAATTTCGGCGAGTTTTGGCATAATGATGATGAATTGTGCTGTGGCTTTCAGCTGATAAGTTTTGTTGGATTTTTCCGCAAGAAATAATGTGTTTAGAAAAGTAAAAAATAAAGTTGGTTTTCACTTTAAGCCGTGATTTGTATTAACACTAATACATCTTACGCTAATATACTTTTATTAGTGGCATATAAAATATTTAGATTACTTTAAAAGGCAACTTTAAGAAAAGAATTCATATAATAATTTATTATTGTTATATGGCAGTAATGTCACACAGTTCCAGTGGTCCGACAGTACAAGCAATAGTACAGTACAGGGTATGGGCCCCACACCACCCTGCTCGTTGCCCCGAATTACAGGGTGTGCGGTTAGGTAATTTTTTCCCGCATTATCAAAAAAAAAGTTTTATATGTACCTATATAGCACTTAAATAAAAATTTTGCGACTGAAAACTCGTTAAAAATAAATCTCTCCAACCACTTTAGTAAGAGTAGAGTCAAGTTGAAACCTCCAAAAATCAACATATATGTAGTTATTTTACTAATATATCCTTTTTTGACAAAAAAAAATGTTCTCGTAAAATTTTCGTTGTGGTTGTTTTGAGAACTCGCGTCAAAAATCTGTTAATTACCACGCACTCGGCGCGTCGCACTCTTTAGTTTCGGTAATGAGACACACCCTCAACTCAAGTACATGCGGTGATTTTTGAACTTTATAGTATAATTCCGTTCGTGTATTTTTTATTTATAATGAAATGAGATTTTGTTTTGAAATAAATTTAGAAATGTAAGTCATTTTAATATTTTTTTATATGTGCACTTACTGGTTCTGCTTGCTATATAGAAAAAATACCTGAGTAATGGACAAAAAGTCTCACACTATATTTATATATAGTGTGAGATCAGTTTTATAAAACTTTATAGTTTAATAAAACTGACACACACAAAATTTTAAATAAAACCCCCCATTTCTGCCACATAATATGTGAATTGAAAACTGGGCGACATTGTTTATTAAAACTCAGTAATTATATTTAAAATTTACATGTTTCTATTTCCAAAGAATAAAGACTTTTATACAAAAAATGACCTCCCTTAAACAATATTATTATTGGAATTTCTGACAACCCCTTCATAGTGGATGCTTATGTTAAAAAGTACATATAAGATAATAGATAATTATTTTTCTTATAAGATTACTTGCTATTGGAGTTTACGATATCTGTATTTGAAACCATGACTTATAAAAATCTATTTCAACTGTTTTAGTTGAGCCACCGTAGTATCATATGATTTGTATTAATTTATTCATATTTTACTGTCGTCGTATACATTTGACGCCATCTATTAAAGGTATTCTTAACTAAGCCGTTTTCTGCTCACCCTCATTAACCCATATTTTCTCAAGAAGATATCATATCGTGACATGTATCGAAATTTTTAAAAAGCGAAAACTGTATGCTTGTACATTATTAGGATCTAAAATTAGAAGGGGATGAAAAATGATACCTGATTACCCCTAAATGACGGTTCAATAATAATGACTGCAAATTACCCCATTTCAATTAGTCTACGAAACAAATAAAAAAATTGCATCAGTTTGTCTAAGTCCCTCGTGGTCTTCGATGCGTTAATGACTGTACGTTACGGACCATTAAATTTTACGACCATCTTTGTTTTAAAGACCTATTGTTAAGTACCTTCCGAACGTTAGTTAATATATCTTTTATTAACATTCAACGATAAATATGAGATACATATATATTCAAACTTCTAATGCAAGAAAGAAAAACGCGTAAAAAATTAAGTATCACAGAAATAACCACATTGTTGAACAAAACAACTTTTTTATATTATGCGCGATTTTTACAAATAGAGGTTCTAATGGGAATATTGACTGCCATATTTTCACGGCAGATGGCGTTTTATCGACGAGGCTATTGAAAACTATCATTTCCATAAAATTAGTTACCTGTAATTTGTTAAATATTAATTTTCTCGTAATATGCCTCTGTATGTTGTACCAAACTGTAATAATCCCGATGTATATTTATTTCCCAAATATATAATATTAAAAAGGTGGGAAAAGTCTCATAAATATTGTGGTTACACAACATAGCGTCTTTCAATTCTTTAATATTCCAGTTACTTTAACAATATCGCTAATCAACCGAATTGAACACAAAAATAGCAAATTCGTTTGCCAATAAAAATACTAAAAATGTGTTCTTTCCTTTTACCATGTTCTTTCCTTACTGCCACCATACGCAATAAAAAAGAAGTTCTCATAATAACAAATTGCTTAATTTCGATTGCTTAGTCGGTTTCTATAGCACTCATAGAATACGATTGCTTAATAACACTTTTACTACACAAACACGTGTTGCCATATGGACACGCTCTATTACATTACATTTATTTTTAATAACATTGTTATCGTCGTATCAGATTCCAATTAAAATTCTATCAAAGTGATAATCGCTAATCTATCAAAGATTTTTTTATTGTATTTTTGCTTTTACCTTATTAATTCTATTGTCGTTATATTATATTTAAGTTCTAAACACTTCTTTATTCGAAATTATTCCAAATTCAAAAATAAATACCACAAAGAACTTATAAAATATTAACACAAAGTACGTATTATAGGTACCTATGGCTAGACATGTCAAATGCTCAAAAAATATATACACAACAACAACACACAACATAGCATCACGCCTGTATTCCACGAAGGGGTAGGCAGAGGTGTATTACACACCCACGACTCGCCAGCTATGTTTAAGTTCCACGTAATAGGGGGCGAGCCTATTGACGTCTACCGGGCACATTTCCAAACTCCGGGCTTCTACTGAGAATTTTTCCTTTTTAGGGTTCCGTACCCGAAGGGTCAAAACGGGACCCTATTACTAAGACTTCGCTGTCTGTCTGTCCGTCCGTCTGTCGCCAGGCTGTATCTCAAGAACGGCGATAGCTAAACAGTTGAAATTTTCACAAATGATGTATGTCTGTTGCCGCTATAACAACAAATACTAAAAACAAAAAAATAATAATATTTAAGGGGGGCTCCCATACAACGTCTGTCTGTCCGTCCATCTGTCGCCAGGCTGTATCTCAAGAACGGCGATAGCTAGACAGTTGAAATTTTCACAAATTATGTATTTCTGTTGCCGCTATAACAACAAATACTAAAAAAAAAAATTTAAGGGGGGCTCCCATACAACGTCTGTCTGTCCGTCCATCTGTCTCCAGGCTGTATCTCAAGAACGGTGATAGCTAGACAGTTGCAATTTTCGCAAATGATGTATTTCTGTTGACACTATAACATCAAATACTAAAAACAAAAACAAAAAAATATTTAAGGGCGGCTCCCATACAACAAACGTGACTTTTTTTTTTTTGCTCTTTTTTGCTCGCTATTGATAACGGCAACAGGTAGACGCTTGAAATATTCACAGAATATTTAGTTATATATTCACTTTAAAAATAAATAATGAAATGAAAATAAAACAAATATTTAAGGGGGCCTCCCATACACAAACGTGTTTCTTTACTCGTTGCGCATCTAAGTCTAAGTTGAAAACCACGAAATGAGTCCAATTTTACTTGCAAAATTTGGTAACAGCCAACACCATGGTTACAGAGAGTTACAATTAAATAGTGTAATATTGTTTACCTAGTCAATGGTACGGAACCCTTCGTGCGTGAGTCCGACTCGCACTAGGCCAGCTTTTTTTTTACGAAAAATCTCAATAAGACTGCCCGACCCAAGGATCGAACCCGAGACCTCATGTTCAGCAGTCGCTTACACTACCGCTGCACCACAGAGGCAGTTCAAAAAATATATCAAAATATTATAAAATATAATCAATCTTAATTGCCAGTAAAAGCACTGCAGATTCCAATTTCAAAAACATCTCAATACGAAGCCAAAACAGAAATAAAAATGTATAAGAAAATACGTCCTATATATTATTCTATCGGCACAACAACCTTCAGAAATATCCAATTCGGGATTCGTATAAGCAATAAATAAGAGGAAAAGGCTTTCCAGACGGTGGAGACTAAAAAGGAAAAAAAGTTAAAAAAGGCAAAGGATCGAAGTCTTTCGTCCGTCGGATCCAATAATCCGACCGTCTGTCCGCCGGCTAATGTGATCGTACCCTAATGAAAAACGCTTGTCCCGTATCTATAGTCATTGTATTTATTTCTGCTCACATTAATTTTCTGCCTCTGGTGGTAGGATTCGATACTAGTGCAAACATTTTCACTAGTTGTAGGTCTCAAATAGGTAGAAATCAGCGACTTTTTTATATAGTCGTCAGCCGTCTTGATTTGAATTCGCTATCCAAACTCAGCTCGGGCTCAGTGGCACCTCTATTTAAAATTACTTTTAATTGAATCACTTATGAGCGTAACACATTGCTTCAAGGACTGCTGAACAATTAAGAAAATATTTGACACCACGGCCTGCTAGTAGTTGAAACGACGACTTGATGTAAGCAGTAAAACATTGTTGTAATTTTATAGGTTTGCGTTTAATTTTATAGGTTTGCGTTTACAATGTTTTGTTAAAGACGTTTTAAGTTAAATTTTTATACTTTCTCTCAGAAGCCTTATTTATGTACATATACATAACTTTAAAAATAGATTTTGTATAATTTGTAAAAAATAGATTTTGTATAAAATGCGTATGCAATACTGTTCCAGCAGGCGACAATTTACCACGATTGTAGCCATAGGATAAAGAGAAATGCCTAATATTAATTAATTTGAATTATTAATAAAAATCCATTTTTTTTTGTATTTCTCTAGGGGCTTGATCTCTGCGGTCGACAATCCGTCAGTATTTATCATTAAACAACTTAATATAAAGGCCACAGACCACAGCGCGGCCTGCGATTTCCTATTTAAATCTTATTAGCCTACAATGGGCCTTATTCCAAAAAATCTCATATATTTAAAATGTCTAAGTACATTATAATCTAATTGAGATTATTCAGACTATGAATACGACTCTTTGCTATTCGAATTTTGAAAAAGAAATCGTGAAATGGGTTTGTGTTGGGAACGAAATCAACATAAATTTGGAAGAAAATATCGTAAAGTACATAAGTAGGTAGGTATATATAATATAAATACGCTGTAATACCACACTGTAAATGGGTCGGTAATTAACGGGGTTTTTTAAATGTGTTCGACAAACGATAGATTCAATCTGTTTTTTTTTAAGATTGCTTTTAGCTTTGATGGTGTGACGTATTTATTGTACGTAATATCTATGTATCGACTGAAATATGGTAGTTTTGATGTTGAACAAAACAACATACTACCTATTTTTAATAAAGGCATAAGAAGGCTAAGGCATGCCTTAAAGATTTAAAAAAAACATGTAAGTTACTAATTAGAGCAATGTTTGGTACTTACATTGCTCTAATTCTCAACTTTAAAAAAATGAAAATCTAAGATTCGTATTTTAAACTATCTACTATGTACTACTATTTTACTACAGAGTACTCAAATATATACTTTTCCAGAGTAAAAACCACTTTAAAACTCAAGCTGAATTTCAGTAACATTTCGATTTCATTACAAGAAAAGGAACACTTAAGAAAATCTACTCATTCAAGTTCAGCTGGCTCTCTATCCTTTTCTTTCTAGTGGCTGAGATACTCTTCTATCCTCTTCTGACGATGTTCAAGAAGTAGTGACGTCATAACGAGGTCGTCTCTCCGATTCACTCATTAAATAAACAATAAAAACATGCGTCGAGCAGGAGGGCACACTTATCGGTCATTAATTAAATATTTTTAAGATTTCATACAGTAAATTATATTGTAATAATGAAAACTAAACGAAAACTGCTGCTGCTGTTCGGATTTCGTGTTTAGTGTTTAAAATGTGTGGGTGAATGGATTTAGATTTAGATGAACGCCGGCTGCACACACGAAAAAGTGTCACGTTCCGAAAAATGTATGGCGACCGATGCATTGTTTGTGACACTCTCAGAAAACATATATTACGTTATCACGTAAAATGATCGTCTGAAAACCGACTTTACAGGTAACCATATAGTAGTAGTATAGTATTTTTAAATTTTTGATTTCAGCCTGCCCACATCTATTCTTTAATTTGGTCACCTATCTGACGCCAGCCGAGCGAAATTTGCTTAACCTTGCCAATAGTTTGCCTTAAATAACTAGGGCTACAAAGGTACCCTTTATCCACTTGTTTGAATTCTTAATTCCAATAAGACTCACTTACAGGAATCATGGGTCATAAGGACCCACACATAACTCTATAGGCTTCAAAATTCTACAAGTAGAAGTTGATAACGACAAATATAAAAAAATTTGGTTATCAAACCTTCAACGTGAGCTTTGATAACATGATAGGTGAGCTTTAAGTTCCAGAGTAGTATTCCCATTCAATTACAATCTGGGATTTTTTAAGCAAGTACGTTTTACTATCCTATATTAATTATTAAACTTTGACGTGTGTGTGTATAATTAGTAACAAAAACATACACCACCGGAGATCTGCATGAACTACATTGTTAAACTGTTAATTTTAATTACTAATTAAAAAAAAATCTCTTTAGCTTGAAAATTACAGAATTATAAAATCCGGGTGACATAGTGATTAATATTCTTAAACACTGGAATAAATGATTGCAAGAGTAATTCTACTAAAGTGGTCTCGCAGCTATGCGGCACTGAGTCCTCGTTTTAATTCGTATCCCGACCCCGCTGTTCTTCATTATCTTATTACTTAGCGAACTTCATATAGCTCGACTATCACATCTTGATATTATAAAGTGGCTTTTGAAGTGTGAATAGAATTTAATATCGCTTAATTATTTTTAAATGCCGGTGATTAAATACGTATATATCTACTGTGCCAATAATTAATGAATGTTAGTCATATATATATATAGTATGCGATTTATTTCAAATCACGTTATTTGTATTATTTTACGTTGTAAACTAGAAAAATACGAATATCATGTATTAACTCAGCATCTACTCTTGTATCGCGAGTGATAAAGTACATGAATCTGAAAATATTTACACTTAAAGCGGGAAGCAAAGCCACAAACAGTTAAGCCATCTTATGGTATGTAGTTATTACACGTAATTGAAAAAAAAAACAACTCTCTATAAGTATAAATATATATTATACGGCACTATTCCCCCATATGAGCGCACAGGACCGCTCGTTGTGGCGTTCTCTTGGGGAGGCCTATGTCCAGCAGTGGACGTCAAAAGGCTGATGGATGGATGGATGGATAAGTATAAAAAAATATTTTTGTGTTTGCGGATCGAGTACTTAGTAAATGCTGGAGAGCAGGGAAGTGTTGAGCTAATAAAGCTAATGTTTTCTGTCAATCACTAACCATTTTAAAAATTATACTTTTAAAACTGCGGGTCACAACTTATGAACTAAGAAACTCCGGAGCCAAAATTAATTACACAAGTATCAAGACATGTCACGCGGTACAAATCTTAAGACGTTGGCGGCAGACTTGTTCTAAGTGCAGACGTTAATGGACTCTCCTTCACCTTGACCAAGCTCAACTTTCACCCCAGTTCCGCAGAACTGGGTCGCAGAGATAGGGTTGAAAACAACGGGGTATTGCGTAACGCTTTTAATTTAATCCGGGAAGTTTACATTGAATGTTTCGAATCTAAGTGAATTTTATTTTTCAATTATACCTTTATACCTGAAGGCTTAAACAGAAATCCACATTTTATTTATTCTAGCGTTAATGTAATTTGAGTTTATTGAAGTTAATTGGGCATAACTCCACAATCCATTTTGTACCAAATATCTTCAACACTTATATCCGACCCAGGATTTAAACCTGATTGTTTAAAGACTGAAACAAATTATAAAACCACTATTGCCAATGGTGGCAGATGAGCTAGTGCCAGCCCACCTGGTGACAAGAAGTAATTTCCGTTTATTGACTTTGGCAACTAAAGCACACAGCCACTGAAAACCGTGAGTAAAATGCTCTTATCAAAACTCGTTTAAGGACACGTCAGTGCTGGAGAAACACCGCAACAGGAAGTTCAATCCAGTGCAGCTACACATACGTGCTAGAAAATAGAGTTGAAAACGAACTTCTTGGACGAGATCGTTTCCAGGTGGTGTGGATGGAACCTTAACTTCATTGCCTGCAAATAACATTGGTCAAATATTTATCACGTAAAATGTGGCTCTTTATTGATGTACAAGAAGGTTAGCGCTACCTTATATATAATTTACAAGTTGGACTGCTTTGAAGCGGCTACTGAAGACATCTTGACGAAACCTGCATGTATTGTGTCCTTTAGAATCAAGTTCAAAAATGGCGGCGAATGGTTTAAATGCCTGATAAATGCAGACAAAAATTCTATGTCATAGAGTAGTCAAGTATATCCACCACATTAATAACCATTACTAAGTTAATATTTGTAGAACAAATTATTTGTGAATGTGTATAAAAAGTACTTTTGTGCGAGTGGGATTCGAACCTGCGTCACTTTCAATCCGGGGAAGTGTTCTAGACCGCTAAGCCAAATTTCATCCATGTTCAGAAATTGCTTGAGTTTGTAACAAATATTCAATCATCCAAAATATACAAACTTTCATATATTTATTTATTATATTAATAGGATTTTACACAATTGTTTTATTTATTAGAAGAGTTGTTTAATATTGTGTGTATTAGTACCTACCTATTTAAATTATATAAATACCTATTTAAGTGGTCTTATCATGTAATGAACTTAATATTTTTTGATAAATTCTATAAATAAATTCTGGATACCTACTTATTCTCATTTTAAAACAATTCCAAATAACTGTAATTGTGTCAAAAAAATTGAATTTAAACATCGAATGCAACATCAGTCGTGTTGCCGACGGGCGGTGAGATAAAAGCGCCGCCGTCGGGTGTTTATCTTTAATGTTGCCGACGGTAATGTGCATTGGAATACTTTGAGCTGAAGTTTTCTTATTTAATGTTTTAGTTTTTGCAGATATGTGGTACTTACTAGGTAGTTAATTAGTAGATAAATACAATGTATCTTGTAGAAAATAAGATCTTATAAATATTTTAACGGGCATACTTATCTCGTACTTGTGTTTTTTT
This sequence comes from Leucoma salicis, assembly GCA_948253155.1. Lineage (NCBI taxonomy): Eukaryota > Metazoa > Arthropoda > Insecta > Lepidoptera > Erebidae > Leucoma > Leucoma salicis. The sequence goes on from OX411818.1 coordinate 20,400,343, forward strand.
ATTTATTTATAGGTTAAATACTTAGTCTTAGAGCTTGTGACATATATACCAGTAGCCCAACTAAAGCACCATGGTCACGAACTGTTGAAAAAAAAAAGATGCAAATCAAAAGCCTTATCTATACTATTATAAAGCTGTACGAGCTGATATTTGAGAAGAAATTACTGTATTAGGCTATATAGGCGTGTCTAAACACAAAAAGATTTTTTGTCTGTTTATCTGTTTGTTTGTTCGCGCATCTCGCAAAAACTACCCGATTTTAAAGCAACTTTTTTAGATTTGTTTGATTTGATAGCTTCCGATTAGACTTAAAAGCTGGTATACATTTTACCTTGCTATTACCTGTACCAGAAACCTGATATACAATCCTTTAGTAATGAATCTGAGTTACTTCCAAGTCGCGATTAAAGAAGTATTTACTACACAAATAAAATTAAGATTAAGAAGCTTGTCTAATGTAATAAAAGTAAAAACAGGGTCCGTAAGGGGACCTGGTGACCTGTAACACAGGCTTCAAGCACCAGCTATCTACAACCAGAATATCGTTATTACAACTTAGCTTAACTTTCTTTATCGATGTAATTGGGTTTGGAAAAAAATATCATAATAATAAATGGTGGCTACTGTGGCTGATGTAATAATGAAATGGCCATGTCACGTTCCTTCAAAATATCTGGAAACAAAGTTGCTGACCACGTCGATCATCTCAGCCTACTTTATAACCACATAACGGATATTAATATACTTTTCGCTATTATTTAGATTAAGGAAGGTTTGTAAGAAGCTCACGCGGACAAAATGCATAAAATAAAAGTTTTTTCACAAATTTCTTCTTTAGTAAATTACACTGATGTGAGTCTGGCTCCTATTATTAGGCTGTAACAGAGCTGTGACATCCGCATTAACGATGTTTAAAAAAAAAATTGTAGGAATATTAACATCTCTCAAATCAAAACATTTTTTTAGATTTTTAGTGTTTAAAATATTTATATTGATTTTTAGTGTTATAAATAAAAAATACGGACTATAATAGCCTATATAACTATAATAGTCCGTATTTTTTATTTTTTCTATAGTTCTTAATTAGACTTAAAAATGATATACCTTTTATCTCGCTACTATATCGGGAACCGACATTTAACTTACAAACTAGCAAAGCCGCGGGCAAACGTTGATTACGTAATATAAATTATATCTGCAGCGATAGAAATCTAGAAAAAAAGCTAATGCTGCCACGTGGAGGTCTTAAGTTTATATCTGTATCTACGATTTAGTGGAAAGCACGTCGTCTAAGCTATCTCTAAGTACGACAGTAGAGTTAATTTTAAAAAATCGCTCTATTAATTTGAGACCCAAAGAATTGAGTCCTTAGAAAAGGGCGAAAACGGCCTTAATTCTTTAGAGAACTCGATATCTTAGTACGCCTTGGTGATTAAAAAAAAACTAAAATTCATTTTGCCATTCAATGTTAGACATATTTTTGTAAAACAACAAAAATAAACGTTTTGTGAGTTAAATATATTTATTGAACAGTAACTGATAAACCTCATTCTCCAAATACATAATATGTATACATACATACATCATCATCACACAAGTGGTGTATGTATTCATAATATGTATTTACACACTTATCCCATTATATACCTATGTTAGATTGAAACTTAAGAAAAAAGTAACCTTTTCCAAAATATTTTCTTTCACAAGAAACACAAAGAACCACCTTAAAGTGTAATCCCTTAACATAGCTACCCTTAAGCACGTTATTCCTTTGCAAGAAGAACCAACCCCTGGTATTAAAAAGGGATGCATTCGTGTGTGAACGGCACTGTATCTTCTGGTGAGGAACAAAGGACGGGAAAACATTTGCTATTTAAGATGGTGCATAGTAGAAGATATGCTATGATAAGCTATAGATAAGATATAGTCCGGCAAGACATTAATAGCATGGCAACACCATTAATCAGTCTGTACGTGTTTTGTATTATTACATCAGGTCTCGACGAGCCTGAAGATCATAACATTTGTCTAAAATATATCTGACAGGTATTCGCTACTTCTACCTCCATTATTTTATAAAGTTAATATACTATAAAGTTACAATTTAATAAAAAAACATAGAAGAACAAAAAAAAATATTCTAATAAGGAAAACAGCTAATATGGGTACTTCATTAAATGAGCCTTTTAAATGCACTTTTAAAAACTTGAATTTCCCAAAAGGGAATGCCGAAAACCAGGTTATTTTGTGCCCGTCGTGCGTTTTAAATATCTAAATATAAAAAAATCATCTTTTAAATAATGATGTTATTTATAATTGTTTTAGTCATAAGCGAAGTGGGGTTTCAAATATATATAAAAAAAAGATATACATATTATTAAATTCGATATAAGCGGAACTGCCATACTTATTGGAAGGCTTGGATAGTCAATGTCACCAGTTTATTACTATACCCATTTTTAAAACTAAATAGTAAGAATATTGATATGAAATAAATAAAAGAAAACCCACATGAGCTCCTATTATAATACTTAGTATTAGTCGAAGATTATTTTATGAAATCATAATTATGAAGTTTTGTTTTTAAATTAAACATATAATAATATTTATTATCAATTTCTAAAAATATTTTAGGATATATATTGTTATTTAACTAGCAACCCTTATTGATTTGAATTTGATTGACAATTTGTCATGATTTGACATTTGTATTGCCGATAACGTGTTATGTACGTTTATGTGTTGATTGCTTCATTTGTGAAAAAGCAGTGGTTTTTTTATTATTGTTCAGTGTTTACTTTAACATTGAGTTCAGCAAATTCTCCGTTGAGTAATTAAAAAAAAGAGCGTGACGTCGTGTGAGATAGACTTTTTAGTGGTACTAAGATCCTTAGAATGTAATCTAGATCCAGAGTAGTTAGCCGTAGCATTATATCCTATCTATATTTCTTACATAGGTACTCTAAAATACTATTGATACTATATTTTATACTATAATGGAATAAAAAATAAGGATTTCAACGCATAATATATAACCTATATACTAAAAATTAAAAGTCATATTTCTCTAAATTCCCATCAGATATCTCAATGATATTTTTATTTAAAGACCCTGAGTACATTTACAATGTTCTACAGTTAATTTGGTTAAGACGCAACAATAGCCCAACTCTCATAGAAAAATCGGCATTCTCCTTTAGACTGTTCAAATATTTTGTATTATTTTTATAAACATAGCTTAAAGTCTATCATCCATCCATCCATCAGCCTTTCAACGTCCACGGCTGGACATAGGCCTAAGAGAACACCACAACGAGCGGTCCCGTCATGGGGGATAATGCCGTAATCACCACGCTTGGCAGGCGGGTTGGCGATCGCAGTGGATGTTGTTACTACTCGAGGGAGTGCTGCTGCCCACTGTCCCGATATTCCCTCAGTCAGCTCTTACGACTCCCATGGGTAGAGAGGGGTGGGACAATTCTAAAGCCGGCCCCACACGGCCAGTCTATCAACTATCTCTACATAGTTTCATATAGCTGGTATTATGGCAGGTTTATTTCAGATACCTTTAATGCTATAGATTTCTTATTTGTAATCGATGGGAATTCATTAATTGATTAACCATTCGTTCAAGACTTAGCCTTTGTGATCTAATTACTCTATATTCATAAAGTGTTCTATAATGTAAGATTTGAGTTATCACCACTTAGAAATATAAGCATAAGATAAGCATGGCTTGGTGTGGATTGAGGCCTTTACACAGAGGGTATCCGTAGACAAAGATATCTCAAACAAACACCCTCCTTATATCGCCATTGAGACGTTGCGTGCCCAAATACCAATACGCTTTATACGCCTTATATTTCAGGATTTTAACTTGGCTGTTTTTGGAAAAGCTATAAAATCTTTTACTTACTATGCCTTTTGAAGAAAATTAATTAGTACAAATTATAATTTATGAATAAGGAAAAAGAGTAGTTTAGTAAGAACGGGAATCGAACCTGTGTCCCTTCCTATCCGGGGAAGTGCTCTAATCCACTGAGCTACCATACTATTTGTTAGAATACCCAATCTCCTTACCACATTTGTCTTAACGACCAACGCCACCTATCGGAAGAATTTACATGCATTAATCCAATATAGTATATTTAATTTTGCAATTAAAATTCATACTATTTGATGGCGTGATTTTTTAAATATTTTGTTCTATATTTTAGCACTTGACATGCTCAGCTACTCTTAAAGTACAAATTATAATTTGTGAATAAGGAAAAAGAGTACCTATTTTAGTACGAGCGGGAAAGAAAGGGACGCATGTTCGATTCCCGCTCGTACTAAAATACTCTTTTTCCTTATTCACAAATATTATAATTTGTACTTTAGGAGTAGCTGAGCATGTCAAGTGCTAAAATATAGATCAAAAAAATAATAAGTATTTTATTTAGAGTAAAAATTATTTGTGAAGTAAAGAAAAAGAGAATTTTAGTGCGAGCGGGATTCGAACCTGCGTCCCTTCCAATCCGGGGAAGTGCTCTAAGCCTCTAAGCTATCAAACTGACCAACGGCCATACCCAATCTCCACATCACATTTGTCTTTACGACGCACGCCATATTTAAAAAAATATTTTATTTATAAGTATTAATAACTTTTTAAGCATTAAAAATGCATTGTTATAATGTCTGCTTCCTATACGATATGTTTTAATAAAGTATATTTTATATAAATTATGAACAGTAATCTATTCCTTACGTCCGTATTATGCTCACTAATATTATAAATGCGAAAGTGATATTTAGATATTTTTATAATTAAGTACTTTTTTAGCATTTGACATGCTTTAGCCATATAACTAAACACAAAATGTGAAATCGAAAATAACAGTCACGATGATGCTGAATTGGCAAAGCGTCTGGACGGTATCCAGGAGATGCAGGTTCAAATCCTGCTCGAGACTGTTATTTTCGTAATCACATTTTCACACTCTGTGTTTATTAATGCGAAAGTCAGTTTATTTCTTTGTTACCCTTTTATGCTGTAACTACGGAACCGAGCATCTTGAAAAACTCATTCGCCATTAGAATCCTACATTATCCTTGATGAACATAGGCGATAGAATATTTTACACACAGAACAACTCTTTGTGTGATCAAATGGTTGCTCCGAGTCTGGGTGTACTTTGTGTCCGTGAAATTGTATGTTTGTAAAGTCCCCCGAGATACAAGGATTATACATTAGAGCAGGGTGTTGTCTTAAAAAAAAAAAAAAAATATTAGTATTTTTCCCAGTTATCGATATTACAAACAAAAAAAGTACTATTAGTATTTTACAATAAACATCACTAATATACTAATAGAATTTTTGGTACTAATCCAAAATCTTACTGAATTTATTAATATATGGTAGGTAAACTTTTTTTTTTGTTAAGGCGTGAAACAATGTAGTACTTCACCTCACACCCCATCGTTCGAGGCAACGAACAGGGTAGTGTGGAACCCTCACCCACTAAATAAACCCGCCATGTGCCGTCTCTTCGCCTGTATTGGCTGTCCACTGGAACTGTGTTACATTACTTCTGTGCTACTATGGTAGGTAAGTTACTTCGTCACGAGTCACGGGCGTTGTCTTTTTATTATACAAACAACACACAAATTTACACTATTATATCTTTAGATTTCTTTAAGGAAACAGTCTCAAAACATATTTACGCAGCGGGGGTTTAACACTTAAGGGGTAGTCACAACCCCTACATTTCTTTGAGACGATAAATTTTGTAAATGCTTGCTATAAATATCGCAGGCCACGCACCGATGTAGCATTAAAGAAAATATTAAATTTTCTACAAAGATGAAAAGGGTATGTATTTCTTTAATGCTTGGTGGTAGATGAGCCACGTTGCAGCTAATGGTAAGAAGTGGTACCAATAGCAAAGCTACTATACACCATGAAGATCAACTACGCTTAAGGAACTAGTACTACACAAACATTACTACAGGCGTAAAAAATATTATTTGTGAATAAGGAAAAAGAGAACTTTAGTACGAGCGGGAATCGAACCCTTCCTATCGGGGGAAGTGCTCTAATCCACTGAGCTACCGTACTACCTTGCGGTCATACCCAATTTCCTCATCACATTTGTCTTAACGAAGGAGGAAAATTCGATTCCCGCTCGTACTAAAATACTCTTTTTCCTTATTCACAAATATTATAATTTGTACTTTAGGAGTAGCTGAGCATGTCAAGTGCTAAAATATAGATCAAAAAAATAATAAGTATTTTATTTAGAGTAAAAATTATTTGTGAAGTAAAGAAAAAGAGAATTTTAGTGCGAGCGGGATTCGAACCTGCGTCCCTTCCAATCCGGCGAAGTGCTCTAAGCCTCTAAGCTATCAAACTGACCAACGGCCATACCCAATCTCCACATCACATTTGTCTTTACGACGCACGCCATATTTAAAAAAATATTTTATTTATAAGTATTAATAACTTTTTAAGCATTAAAAATGCATTGTTATAATGTCTGCTTCCTATACGATATGTTTTAATAAAGTATATTTTATATAAATTATGAACAGTAATCTATTCCTTACGTCCGTATTATGCTCACTAATATTATAAATGCGAAAGTGATATTTAGATATTTTTATAATTAAGTACTTTTTTAGCATTTGACATGCTTTAGCCATATAACTAAACACAAAATGTGAAATCGAAAATAACAGTCACGATGATGCTGAATTGGCAAAGCGTCTGGACGGTATCCAGGAGATGCAGGTTCAAATCCTGCTCGAGACTGTTATTTTCGTAATCACATTTTCACACTCTGTGTTTATTAATGCGAAAGTCAGTTTATTTCTTTGTTACCCTTTTATGCTGTAACTACGGAACCGAGCATCTTGAAAAACTCATTCGCCATTAGAATCCTACATTATCCTTGATGAACATAGGCGATAGAATATTTTACACACAGAACAACTCTTTGTGTGATCAAATGGTTGCTCCGAGTCTGGGTGTACTTTGTGTCCGTGAAATTGTATGTTTGTAAAGTCCCCCGAGATACAAGGATTATACATTAGAGCAGGGTGTTGTCTTAAAAAAAAAAAAAAAAATATTAGTATTTTTCCCAGTTATCGATATTACAAACAAAAAAAGTACTATTAGTATTTTACAATAAACATCACTAATATACTAATAGAATTTTTGGTACTAATCCAAAATCTTACTGAATTTATTAATATATGGTAGGTAAACTTTTTTTTTTGTTAAGGCGGGAAACAATGTGGTACTTCACCTCACACCCCATCGTTCGAGGCAACGAACAGGGTAGTGTGGAACCCTCACCCACTAAATAAACCCGCCATGTGCCGTCTCTTCGCCTGTATTGGCTGTCCACTGGAACTGTGTTACATTACTTCTGTGCTACTATGGTAGGTAAGTTACTTCGTCACGAGTCACGGGCGTTGTCTTTTTATTATACAAACAACACACAAATTTACACTATTATATCTTTAGATTTCTTTAAGGAAACAGTCTCAAAACATATTTACGCAGCGGGGGTTTAACACTTAAGGGGTAGTCACAACCCCTACATTTCTTTGAGACGATAAATTTTGTAAATGCTTGCTATAAATATCGCAGGCCACGCACCGATGTAGCATTAAAGAAAATATTAAATTTTCTACAAAGATGAAAAGGGTATGTATTTCTTTAATGCTTGGTGGTAGATGAGCCACGTTGCAGCTAATGGTAAGAAGTGGTACCAATAGCAAAGCTACTATACACCATGAAGATCAACTACGCTTAAGGAACTAGTACTACACAAACATTACTACAGGCGTAAAAAATATTATTTGTGAATAAGGAAAAAGAGAACTTTAGTACGAGCGGGAATCGAACCCTTCCTATCGGGGGAAGTGCTCTAATCCACTGAGCTACCGTACTACCTTGCGGTCATACCCAATTTCCTCATCACATTTGTCTTAACGAAGGAGGAAAAATGCAGGAAAATGTATATATGTAGACGATGTACCATACCAGGAGTCCATGTCAAACAATTTGGTAAAATAATAACACAATAGAATGCAAAAACAAATTTTGTCCGTGTGGTGACGGACTAAGAATACAAGTGTCACCACCCCATTCTTTTCTACGGGTGTCGTATGAGGCGACTAAGGGAAATAAGTACTTATCATCCATTGCATGACTGGTGGTAGGGCTGGGTACCTACTCACTTGATATCGGGCCCGAAGGGGTTGGTACCACCATCTCCCGTATGACCGACCATGAAGCACATCGTTGCATTTTGGCTGTAGCAGGAGATAGTCGTTTATTCTTTCATTTCATATCGGTGAAATGAAATGGTGAGCAGCGGCTTGACAATACTCTCGGTATAGTTAAATACTAACGACGGTTACTATTTACCATCAGATAGGCCGTAGCTCGTCTGCCACTACGTGCAATATAAAAAAGAATGACTAGTTGAATGCCTAAACAATTATTTAATGCCTTTTCTATCATCGAATTACCAGGAAGATACCGGACTGTTATTTATTAAATATAGGTATTTGCCGAAAGTAAGCATTCTGGTCAATATTCGAATTTATAGTAGCATATAAGGAGGTTGCTGGGACAGCAAGAACATTCAATGCACAACTCTACGAACTTTAGCGTGGTATACTAGTATAGTCTACACATTTTCCGCTAATCGCGCTAAAGGTTCCCAACATTGAGATGTAGAAAAATAAATAATTTGCCTTTATTATCTATACTATTATAAAGCTGTAACAGAACTGTGTCTGTACATTTAAGATATTTGAGAAAAAATTACTGTAATAGGCTATATAGGCGTGTCGAACACGACAATTTTTTTAGGTTTTTTGTCTGTTTGTTCGTTCGCGCATCACGCAAAAACTTTTTAACGGATATTGATACAACTTTTTTTATTTGAGAGCTCTTGATTAGACTTAAAAACTGGTATACATTTTATCCCGCTACTATATCGGGAACTTAAAACATAACCGAAAAACTAGCTTTTGGCTGCTTTAGGCAAAGGCTGGTTTAAATATAAAATTACCAGCCGCAACCAGTGACTTAATTTATAAAGTTTTCCGATTTAATCAAAATAAATCGCATATCCTGCTAAAGGCTATAAACCGTTACTGTCTGCTATCTGCGTGTATGTTTATTTGCGTATCACGCAAAAACCACTGAAGGAAATTCGATGTCAATTTTGTTTTATAGCTCTTGATTAGATTTAAAAATGGTATACATTTTATTTCGTTACTATACCGGAACTGTATCTTCGGCGTAGCGTCAACAAATTTTAGTTTATCTAATAAGTACATCGGAATTGAGAAGCTTATCTGTGCTCTGGTTTGCTGAAGTCCATAAATACAAATTACCACAGATATCCTGGTGGCTCGCCTGCCATTGTTGGCTAACAAAACACTACTATAACAACAATTTTTGGATTTGTCTATTGACGTCTAAGAGCTTTTATCTTTCAGACCATAAATTTTCACCAATAAATAAAACAGCACCAAAGTATTCGTAAATAATATATTTCATGAAAAACCTTTCTTTTTTGGGTGGAGAAAAACGGCGGAAGCGCCAGACCGGATGTAGCCACCACCAACGAAAAACGACTCCCTGCGGACGTTAAGAACGCGTCCTATAAATCATTTTTATTATGACGTGGTGCCAAGAAGGGTAGTGTATAATGTTTGAAATAAATATGTGAAAAATTTCTTAGAAAATAAATGCTTTCTTATCGGTTGGTTAGTTGTGATTGATATCAGAATTATTCTAACCACTAGCTTCTTGCTATGACTTCCTTTACGTAAACTTCGGAGACCAAAGACAAACGAAAAAAGTAAAATAAGTGATAAAACTATGACAAAGAAATCCTCTAAGATTTTTTTTATTGCGTATGGTGGCATATGGGCCACGGCCCACTTGATGGTAAATGGTAACCGTCGCTCATCGACTCAACTATAGCGAGAATGTTGTCAAGCCGCTGCTCACCATTTCATTTCACATATATGAAATGAAAGAATTAACGGTTATCTCTTGCTACAACCAAAACAAACCGAAGTGCTTCATGGCCGGTTACATGGGAGATGGTGGTACCAACCCGCTCGGGCCCGATATAGCAAGTGAGTACTGCCACTTGGTACCCAGCCCTACCACCAGTAATGCAATAGGTGATAAATGCTTACTTCCCTTAGTCGCCTCGTACGACATCCGTGGGAAAGAATGGGGTGGTGACACTTGTATTCTTAGTCCATCACCACACTGACAGATATATTGTTAAAGCTTGAAAAAATAGCTGCAACATAGAGCAGTATGTTATGAGACCTTTACCTAATACTCGTCCTGGGTTGTAACGCTGCTGTTCCAAGAATGAGTCCATCCATCCATCCATCAGCCTTTCAAAGTCCACTGCTGTACACAGGCCTCCCCAAGAGAACGCCACAACGAGCGGTCCCGTCGTGGGGGATAATGTCGTAATCGCCACGCTTGGCAGGCGGGTTGGCGACCGCAGTGGATGTTGTTAATACTCGAGGGAGTGCTGCTGCCGACTCCCCCGGATTCCCTCAGTCGGCTCTTACCGACTCCCGTGGGTAGAGAGGGATGGGACAATTCTAAAGCCGGCCCCACACGGCCTGGAAGAATGAGTAGTAACCTGAATAAGATCACGGGTACAGGGGACATCTTTTCAGTAAACTTACATCCATTTAAAAAAATAATTCATGATAATGTACACAATTAACACAAGATTGTAATGCTTTAATTCTAAACTTAAAAATCCATGTTTTTTTTTCTTTTAAGTTCTGGGCACAGAAATCATGTCTTCTTTTTTTTTCTTTTATTCATAAGCAGAGTAGAGGCTTGCTTATCCCAGCATGAACGGACCGGCTTGATCGGGGAAGTACCACCCTCTCACAGAAGAAGAGCATGAAACAACGTTACTGCTACCATTGTGTTTCGTATGGTGAGCGAGAGCGCTGGAGCCCTATACCTGTCTCGTCCTTATTATCCTTCCCACCCACGTCCTTTCTCTTTCCTAGGAGATAGCCACATAGAATGCCTCTGGAATTGCTAGCGTCTATAGGCTACGGTAACCGCTTACCATCAGGTGGGCCGTGTGATTGTTTACCACCTGAGTAATATAAAAAAAAAACACATGCACAGCCACTTTTCTAGAACAAAAAGACATTTAAAAACAATTGTGAGGTGGAGATTGAAAATTACCTAATATCTACGATTTAGTGGTCCAAAGCACTCACCCGAATTGGGAAGGAGGTAGTTTCGAATTCTGCTTATAGTAAATCTTTCTTGTTTCATTTTCACATTCAGTAAAGTATGCCAATTGACTTATTAATACGTATTTTATGTGTTACCCATGTTATAAGTTACCTACGTGCAAAATTTCACCCAAATCTTCCCGCGGCAAAACTGGTGACCTTAGAACAAAATTGGTTGAATATTTTATTTAGCATTAGACAATCCAATGCTCGACTGCTACTTCTGAAGCACAGAGAGAAAGATTTTCCCTTTACTTTTGTTTCAATAGTGAATAATGAATGAACATACGTAAAAATAAATGTAAAATTCCGTTTCAATTCTAAAAGAAACAAATTGTCACGCAACGTCGAAACAATTCCGTAGAATTACTGTACCATTAGCGGTAATCAGAAACAGACTAATCACTAATTAAGGGGGGAAGCTGCAATCTTTAAGTAAATTGAGACAAAACGGAACGGCTTCGCTGATAAATACTGAAGATGTAGGAAATAATGGATACGAAATATTTTTTTTATCTATACTAAAATGACCTAGCAGACGTCGTAGCCGAATGTTGTCATGCCTGCTATTAGTAGCTCCAGAATTTTTATTTCCATATTTGAATTTTCCATTAAGGTGCTGGTGGGTTTTGGGGCAATATGTTATACTGATGGCGGAGTGGTTTAGATACCGGCCTCCCGCCCGAGTGTTGTGGGTTCGATGCCCTCACAGGACAACTTACAAATGGTTGTTCTGTGTGGGTATGCCTCGTGTCCGTGAAATTGTATGTTTGTAAAGTCCCCTGCAACACAAGGATTATTCCTTAGAGTACGGTTTTGTCTTTATTCTAAAAAAATAACAATTAAATGTAAAAATGTTGTAGTAATATAATCTAAAAATGGTAAAAATAATCTTGAAAAACAGTCTGAACCACACAGAAACACTCTCATAAACAAATAAATCATTTCAAAATTTTTTTTACAACATACAGAACTCAGAACAATTAGTCAGAGTAGAGTTTTGTGTTACAGCAGTTTAGGAGTTGACTGACAAAATGACGTATAGAAGAATTATATAAGAATACGCATACAGTCCTTCTGATGCTTCACTCACTCCAACTACTTCTGCTGGTAATCTGTGGAAAAGAGGGTTGTTCCCCCGACCAGCCGGCCGATTTATGGTGGGATTACCATCTACAACCAATAATAAATCAAGTGCAAGTCACAGCAGCATACCCAGACTCGGAACAACCATATTTGTGGAAGTATTAGTCAAATGTGATGAAGAGATTGGGAATAGCCGTCGGTCAGTGCGATAGTTTAGCGGTCTAGAACACTTCCCCGGATTCGAAGGGATACAGGTTCGAATCCCACTCGCATTAAACTTTTTTTTTTCAAAATTCACAAATAATTTGTTCTTTAAAGTAGCTGAGCATGTCAAGTGCTAAAATACAGATCAAAATGTATAGTATAGATATATGTAGGCAAACTTTATCCAAATCTGTTAAGCCATCTTTGCGTGATTGATTAACAAACATCCAAACACAAACTTTCACAATTATGTAGTAGGTATTCCATCCATCAGCCGTTCAAAGTCCACTGTTGGACATAGGCCTCCCTAGAAGAACGCCACAACGAGCGGTCCCGTCGTGGGGGATAATGCCGTAATCGCCACGCTTGGCAGACGGGTTGGCGATCGCAGTGGATGTTGTTAATACTCGAGGGAGTGCTGCTGCCCACTCCCCCGGTATTCCCTCAATCGGCTCTTACGACTCCCGTGGGTAGAGAGGGGTGGGACAATTCTAAAGCCGGCCAATGTAGTATTAGTAGGATTATATTTAATAAGTAATAAAAATGGCAAGGTATTTTGAAAACGTTATTTTTTTGGATAAAATTTAGGTATTATTTTATGAACATTATAATTTCTTGCATCAGTCTGGGAGAATCGTTAAAACTCTCCGGACGAAAAGAAATAGAATTACTAAAGGGTGGGTGGAAGTCACAATTGAGTTATCCTTGCAACCTGTTGATGGACTAATTAATTCAATTTTCCGTCCAGGTTCCTTGTTTTTGAATCTCGAAAGTAGGTTTCGCTTAAAATTGAATCTTGTCGTTTCAAAAATGCTATATTCGATCAGGTCGGTCGGATCAATCGAACTTTTATGCAACACTGTTTTGCATATCACACATTATTTTTATACTAGATGGTTGGCGAACAAGCAAACGACTCACCTGATGGTAAGCGATTACCGTAGCCTATAGACGTTAGCAACACCAGTGCCACTGAAGGAATAGGAGGTGGATAGGAATAATAATAAGGAGAGGATAGATAGGATACTAAGGAGAGGATAGGAAGGGGGTTTGGGACTCCGGCGCTCTCACTCAACATACGAAACACAACGGTACGAGTAACTACCGTTGTTACACGCTGATCTTATGTGAGAGGGTGGTACTTCCCCGATCGAGCCGGCCCATTCGTGCTGGGATAATCAAGGCTCTACAATTTCGGAAGTGTGGAAAGAATGCCGGCGTGCGACTGGTTATAAAGATATACAATGCGAAAGTAGAAGAATGTAGGTACAGGGGGAGACCGAGACTCATCTACCAAGACCAAATTGGTCATGTATTGAAGGAAGGTGAAGACAGTAGTCTTCGAAACCGGCGAGCGTGTATGAAGAGAATTATGAATGTTGAGGAAGCGAGCAATGTGTGCAAGAATAGAGCCTTTTGACACTCTGTTCTCTCTGCCTACCCTGCAAGGGAGATGGCGTGATTATAAGTAAGTATTATTTTAGTGGCATTTCTTTTATTTACTGCTCGCCCGCTTATTACTTTGAAAGGATTGTAGCATGATGTCAGTAGCCCTTCAGGATAATGAGTTATTAGATAGAGAAAAAGCCTTCTAAATCTCCGCATGTATTTTATATATTAACGCATTCAAACAAAACAAAAAGGTGACGCATAGACAATTTCCGCTTACAACGACCCAGAAACACTACTGTCGTCCGTTCCCATTACTATAAATTGAATTAATAATTGAGTAATTAATCAATCTACAAGTATCAACCATCAACGTAAGATTGATAGGCCCTAATTTAAAAATACATCAAGGCTTTATTAGAGCCACAAATAAAAAAGTTAAGTATATTTTTTTTAACTTTCCCCACATTCTCTCTGCCATAAAAGTGGTCAGTCTTGAGGACACGACGGTGCAGGTGCTTAACTTCATTAAAAAAGTTTATTACACCGCCTATCGGGCATCGGTCCCCATAGGCACTATATTTAAATTTATTATAGTAATTACATCACGTCAACTGCTTACAATTGATACAACAGTGTTGCAACAGCGAAACTTGGTTTTAGTTTTAAAAAAAAGAAGGTAAGCTTTATTATATTTATTCTACTTGAAATAGTATATCGTAATTAGCTAGATTCTGACCGCGACTTTATCTGCGTGGCTTTACAAAATATAAATATATCGCTCTACGGCAAATTAAAATAACTCAAAGATAGGTATTCTTTAATTTCATATCAGAGAAATTAAATGGTGCGCATCAGCTTTACAATACTCTTGGTATAGTTGGAGTCGATGAGCGACGGTTACTACTTAGGTACCATCCTTACCATCATGGGTGGTGGGCCATGGCTCGTCTGCCATCATAAGCAATAAAAAAATCCCACTGGACTTATGCAATTTTCCAGGGTAATAGATAATCTATATCTGCCTATAATCTACTCTATATCTATAGTATTAAAAAGCTGTAACAGAGCTATTTCTGTACATTTAAGATATTTGAGAAATAGCGAGTGTGTTAGGCTACTTAGACGACCCACCGAAGGAACGTAAAATAGTTCCAGAGTCCCGCCAATAAAGGCGGAGAGACGGCACACGGCGGGTTTCTTTAGTGGGTGAGGGCCCCACACTACCCTGTTCGTTGCCCCGAACGACGAGTTGTGTGGTTAGGCATATTGCTTCCCGTCTATCTGTCTTAATACATTTTTTTTTTAGAATTTTTGTCCGTTCCTTTGGGTTTCATGCAGAAACTACTGAACGGATTTTAATGAAACTTTTTTGTTTGATATCTCTTGATTAGACTTAAAAACTGGTATGCAAAAACCCGGGCAAAATGGAAGACAATTAGCACATTAACTGTAGAAAAGCTGAGGAAAGAGCGACCAATCATCAAAAAAATGATATATGTATAGTCTGGAGCCTAAGAAAGGAGAGAAGAGGGCTACTTTTTATCCCAGAAAAAATAATGGTTCCCGTGCGATAGCTATCTTTACATAAAGAGAATTAGTGTCTCGTTGAATAGTGTAGAGTCAGGGGCAGATTCTATTAATTATTAATCGCTTACAAAAAGCCCGTTTTGAACTTCATACGAGACGTTTGAAAATGACACACGAATCAAAGAATATTAGATACCTATATCTTTATATTTCAAATACAATATTCAAAACAGTGGGATAAAATGTATACCTACCAGTTTTTTAAGTCATCATACTAAAAAGTTTAATCTAAATCCGTTCAGCAGTTTGTGTTGCTTTTGCGTGATGTGCTAACAAACAGACAAACTGATATACAGATAAAAATTAAAAATGAATGTTTTTTGTGCAAACACGCCTAAGCAGCAACTAATACAATTATTTGTTGTCAAATATCTTAAACGTACAGACATAGCTCTGTTACAGGCTTACATCTTTATAATTGAACAGATAACAGGGTTTTTTTATAAACAAAATGTGTTTTTGAAACTTCTTTGGTATTTCACTAACAATTAGATTGTCAACTGTCAACGTCATAAGCCCAGATAGTGACGTGTTGACTTTTCTTTGTAACTAATTAAATAAAAGAATGGTATTTTTGAAGCGAAATAAACGTTTTAGTTGTATTTGAGCCGAATTAACTTAAATATTTTAGGGTAAAGGTGTAAACACAAATGCTCCTGGAAAAAGTTTTGGTATGCGTATGGTTGATCAATTACGATAGGGTGGAGAAAGTTATTTTAAATGTAAAATTAAATGTAGACTTGGTATTCATGTTAGTCAGTTACTGTTATTATTGTATATTCATAAATATACGAAAATACAATTTTATAGACTTACATTGTCGTCTTAGATTTAAAGAAAGTAGTAATTGTAGATTTTCAGAAAGTTAACTCGCAACGATTTGACTTTTTGTAATATGTAAATACCCTTTGAATTATCATAGATTTTTCTGCAATAATAAAAGAATTTGATGAGATGAGATGACACAAAGTGCGTTAGCAAATTATAGGTACCTAATTATATTATATTTGACTAAATTAAAATTATGTATGTTAGACTAGTACATTACCCACGGCATCGCTTACGTCACAGTGATGTCCATGAAAAAATCTATTTTAAACAGGATTTACTTTGCTTTGAAGAAAGGATTTTATTCTTAGTGCCCAATTAGTCACTGTGGTGATGGACTAAGAATACAAGTGTCACCACCCCGTCCTTTCCCGTGGGTGTCATACAAGGCGACTAAGGGAAGTAAGCAATTATCACCCATTGCTTTACTGATGGTAGGGCTGGGTACCAAGTGAGAGTACTCACTTGCTATCGGGCACGAACGGGTCGGTAGCACTGTCTCCTGTGTGACCGGTCATGAAGCACGTTAATGTGTTTTGGCTGTAACAGAAGATAGCCGTTTATTCTTTCATTTCATATCTGAGAAATGAAATGGTGCGCAGCGGCTTAACAATACTCTCGGTATAGTTGAGTCCATGAGCGACGGTTACCACTTTCCATCAGGTGGGCCGTGACTCATCTGCCAGCATTAGCAATAAAAAAAAAGACCAGTTAATTAATTAATCACAAAGTGAAAAATGTGAAATCGAAAATAACAGTCACGAGCAGGATTTGAACCTGCATCTCCTGGATACCGTCCAGATGCTTTGCCAATTCAGCCATCGTGACAATTGCTCCTGACTGCTAATTTCGATAACACATTCATACTTAACGTCTTTGGGTGACGTCTGCGCCATCTGTCGGAAGTATTTTCATACATTATACCGACCAGGTAAACTTAATTTTACAATTAAGATTTTTACCTAATAATGACGCAAACCCTATAAATATTTATATATATTTTTAGCATTTGACATGCTTAGCACTATACATTAATCATCCATCCATCCATCCATCAGCCTTTCAACGTCCACTGCTGGACATAGGCCTCCCCAAGAGAACGCCACAACGAGCGGTCCCGTCATGGGGGATAATGCCGTAATCGCCACGCTTGGCAGGCGGGTTGGCCGTAATAATTAACTGTATTTAACAGTTAATTAATTTCATTAATTCGATATTTATCAATACATATAAAGATTTTCCTTTTTTGTTTAGGGAAAATATTTATCATGCAACCTATGGTTTCTATTTTCATTGTTTTTTGGTGCAATGGTTAGCTATGAGCTTTTTCCAAATTTAGAGGGATATAAGCCTCTTTTGTCCAGACCTTATCGGACAATTAATATAGGGTTTTCTTTGCTTGTGGTAATATCATCTGCAATATTTTACTTCTATAGAACTTTGTAAATATGGAAAAAGATAACTTTAGTGCAATCGGGATCTGAACCTGCGTCCCTTCCAATCCGGGAATTGCTTTAACCACTAAGCCATCGCACTGACCGATGGCCATTCCCAATCTCCACATCACATTTGTCTTTACGACCCGATCCCACCCGCACTAAAGTTCTCTTTTTCTACTTTCACAAATAACATCAAACACAAAGTGAAAAAATGTGAAATCGAAAATAACAGTCATGAGCAGGATCTGATCCTGCTCATGACTGTTATTTTCGATTTCACATTTTTTCACTTTGTATTTATTTAATGTATAGTGCTAAGCATGTCAAATGCTAAAAATGTATATAAAAATATCTAAATATTCACAAATAATTTAAAAGTAGCTGAGCGTGTCAAGTTCTAAAATACAGAGCAAAATATTTTACTTCTTTACTCAATTCTTCATCTATTAAATGCACAAGTAACACTGCATATTGCTCAAACACCATTCAGATAAGTTACTTTAAATGTAACGTGCAAATGAATTCAGATAACAATGCATTTATTTAAAATAAAGCTATTTATAATCTTATCGCTATTATAAACGTTTACTTAACCTAAAAATATGTTGAAACAATGGTTTTTGAGTCAGTTATCTTTCACGCATGCTACGTGGTGTTAAGAGGTGTCGTTGCAACTGTAACGAAATTATCTTTATACTTAAATTATGCTGTTGTTATCATAATATGTGGAAAGTTATCTTATTAAGTTACAATATGTTTATTTATATACCTTAATAGTTTTAAGGCTTTTATCTTAATGGCGTATAGATATTTATATGCATTATACTTTAAGTGGTCACAGTACATCGTTCGATTTCTGGATGGAGAAATTACTTAAATATTTTTATAAATTAGTTTTTTCTTTAAAGTATAACAATATATATGGTTGACTAAGGGCGGATTCGACCAAACAAGAATACATTTTATTCCTAGAATAAATCGCTTACTCGAGAATAAATCAATTTTACATTTTACCAACAACAATTTGAAGAATAGCGAGCCTATTTGGGAATAGTCACTATACCACCGATAAGCATCGAATAAGGAGTTAACCCAAGAATTAAAAAAAATGGCGTCATCTTTTTTGTGCTGTCATTTTTGAAACCAATATCGGTTTTGGTCGCGTGACAGCTACTTTCTCACGCTATAATACGACAAATAAGAGTTGAGATGAGTTAAGCTATGCACTGTCCCATTTGTAGAACAATTTCTTTTTGCTAGCTTACATTCACTTCGATATTCGCGAATAGCTATTCCAAGTATAAGCGATACGTCAGATGGCGTGGAAAAACGACTTTTGATTATCTAAGAGAATAAAATCGTGGAATAGTTTATTCTCGGTATAGTTATTCTTCTATATATTCGAGTTTAGTCGAATCCACTCTAGATCGCCAAACTGTACATATAGTTTGTTAGCGAGAATAGCGCTCTTAGTTTAGAATAAAATCTATTATGCATCAATAGATATAATAAGGTAATGTTTTTAAGTGTTTATAAGTAAATAGAACCAAGGATGAGTTTCAGTCTTGCATTTTCGGTACTAATTTTGGTTTTGTTCATGCGAATGTGCGGTTTTGATATTATAAATTGGAAGTATAAGACCGATTTTTCACGTCACTAGTTTCGAGTGTAAAATATTTTTTTTTGAATGATGTCCGGTCTTATTTTAAGGTCACCAGTTGTCTCTTAGTTAAGTCGTGGAGGTCAGAAGCAGTAACTTCGTGTAAATATTTCATCCATCCATCCATCAGCCTTTCGACGTCCACTGCTGGACATAGGCCTCTCCAAATTGGGGGTATAGTGCCGTAATCGCTACGCTTGGCAGGCGGGTTGGCGATCGCAGTGTTGTTAATACTCGAAGGAGTGCTGCTGCCCACTCCCCCGGTATTACCTCAGTCGGCTCTTACGACTCCCATGGGTGGAGAGGGGTGGGACAATTCTAAAGCCGGCCCCACACGGCCTAAATATTTAGATCAGCTAAAAACTGAACAGGTAGAAGGCGACATTAACAATATTTAATACAAAGCTAGGGGACGGACTACACTCCCACGGGTGTCGTATGAGGCGACTAAGGGAAGTAAGCAATTATCATCCATTGCATGGCTGGTAGTAGGGCTGGGTGCCAAGTGGGAGTACTCACTTGGTATTGGGCCCCAGCGGGTTGGTACCACCGTCTCCTGTGTGACCGGCCATGAAGTACATCATTGCGTTTTAGCTGTAGCAGGAGATAGCCGTTTATTCTTTCATATCATATCAGTGAAATGAAATGGTGAGCAGCAGCTTGACAATACTCTCGGTATAGTTGAGTCCATGAGTAACGGCTACCACTTACCATCAGATGGGCCGTGGCTCGTCTGCCACTACATGCAATAAAAAAAATATGGTAATTTCTTGTACTATTTATTTGAAATAGGTTAAATAATAAATAGTAATAATTCTTTTTAGACAACACTAAGCACTAAGGAATAATCCTTGTATCGCGGGGGACTTTACAAACATACAATTTCACGGAAACAATATACACCCAGACTCAAAACAACCATTTATGGATCACACAGATTGTTGTCCTGTGTGGGAATAGAACTCACAACACTCGGGCGGGAGGCCGGTATTTAAGCCACTCCACCATCTGTGCAGTCACAGTTACAGCCCTAGTGGGAAGACTGGCTCAAGACAGGAGTATCATGTTTGATTCCCATTATGATTATGAAGACAATACTTGACAATATTAGACTAAGTTTACTACTTTCTAAATTATTACTTATTTGTATGCTTGTCGTTGACCAAATACAGGGCAATATATACAATCAAATTTGGAAAAAACATTACTTATTTTCTCCATTTTTTACTTTCGAGCATCCGCATCTTTGCTGCACGTGGTCGCCTCGAAATCAATACTAAACATAGAGAGCTAATTAATTAAAAGTTATGATATCTACTAGCCTACAATAACTACTCGAAAAGATTATCGCCTTCACATAAACTTTAAGTGTTTACAATAAAAATAAGTAATTCAAACTAATCATAATAAAATCCAGAAAAAACCGAATCGTTTTTACGACTGCCTACCCCGAATGATCACCGATTGAAGATAACAATCGCCACTCACTCCGTACATTTGACTCAAAAACAGGATCACGTTAAACATTAATTACATAGTTTTTTTTGTGTATAAATATTTATACCCACTTACTATGTTAATATTATGCAGAGTGAAAGCGCCAATTCAGTGACTCTGCCCCTTAATATTTTGTTATTCCAACGTTATTAGGCCCGGTGAGTGCCGACCACATGGTCAACCAACTTGATAGTGTTATTTATGTTGACAGCCATTGTTATATTTTAATTGAGGATGTATATTATTCTGTTTCTGGTGTTAGATAAAACTATTTGAGTATTTTTAATAACATCGCGTTGGTATGTGGTTTTACTTAGGCTTATTATAATATTAGATAACGTTGAATCATTCGTCACTGCACACTGACTGCGGTCTTTCTAAATGCCGCGATTTGCTGGCGGGTCTTGGTACGATACGAGCCGTTCGGGCCAACGCATAGGGTAGTGTGGGGCCTTCGCCCACTAAACAAGCCCGCCGTGTACCGTCTCTTCACCTGTGTTAGCGGGCCACTTGAACTATGTTGCATTACTTCAGTGATAAGCCTCCGTGCCTAAGAAATATTCTCGACGGTTTATGAAGCCTGTTACCCGCACTGGGCCATTGTCGTGGACAACGGTCTAAATGCCTCTCACTCTGAAAGACCTGTGCCTGTGCCTCTGTTTGTGTGGTCCAAACCCCATCCTTATTCTCTCTTTACTATCCGTCCACTCCACCTCCTTTCCCTTTCCTTCGAGTTGGCGACACACGAGTGATGCGTCTTGGGTCTTTGTTTTTATATTATTTTATTGAAAGTATTTTGTCCTCCCCGACCTTTAACCTTTTGTCCTTTAATTATGATTACAGATTAAATGTTCTAAAATCCTATTTCTGCTGATTTGTACAATATTTGTGCTTCAGCGATTATAGAACTGGCCAAAATGGTGATACAAAGGTCCACATTCGTATTTACCGAAGCCCCAAAAACGTATCACTGTTAGATCTATTTACACACTCTAATAATATCACTCTTAACAGTTTGGAAATGATACTTATTGCACTAAATATGCGAATTTATTTCATCAGAGTGTAATATCAACGTCTTTAAGCAAAACATTATCCAACTGCTGTAAAATTTGCGATTGAATTGTCCGATATCATATATTATTACTAGCTGACCCGGCGAACTTCGTACCACCATCATTTTTATCGTGAATATTTTACAATTCTTTATATAAAAACGCAATAAAAACTATCCTATCCTATCCGACAGGCCCGACAGCAAAACACACATTTTAAAAAAACGTGAATATCGGTTAGATAGTTTCGGAGTTCATCGTGAGAAACAATGTGACATGAGAGTTTTATATAATAGATATTTATCTTTGGATCTTTGGTCAAAATATTCGCGCCATAGACCTTACCTACATAATTTTCTTACATGCCTAAAGTAGTCACACTCAGGTTAAACTTCTATTACCACCGAAGGAATGTGACATAGTTCCAGTGGCCCGCCAAGTGAGGCGGAGAGACGGCACACGGCGGGTTTCTTTAGTGGGTGAAGGCCCCACACTACCCTGTTCGTTGCCCCGAACGACGGGGTGTGCGGTTAGGAACAGTTTTTCCCGCCTTAACCAAAAAAAAAAAAAACGGTTAAACATCTATCATGTATGCTTGCTTAGCCAACACATCTATAATATATTATTATGTTACAGTCTCAATATCAAAACAAAAAAAGCACCCTTCAACGTCCATTTAATTTAGCTAACTTTTAAGGTTGGTATCCCTTATTAACAGATTGTTAAAACAACGACACCACAATTAGGGGCTCCAGTGTTAAATACATCAATTTTGTTTTAAGCATCTGGTTAATTTACATTTTATAGTGTCTTGTAACTTCATAGCTCGGATAATTATCTGTATAAGAATATGGTGATTATCTGAAATTGAGTTACAATACACTGGCAATGTAATTAACTTTGATTGTTCGCTCATTTCCTGGTGGTAAATGCCGGAAAATATAATTATTCGGCCGCTGCAGCTTCGTAGCAATAGTAATGTAGTGTATATTTACATAAAATAATAATTATTATACAAATTTCTTTTAAAACTTTATTTAGATATTTTTATATATATTTTTAGCATTTGACATGCTTAGCAACATACATTAAACACAAAGCTGACTGAATTGGCAAAGCATCTGGACGGTATCCAGGAGATGCAGGTTCGAATCCTGCTCGTGACTGTTATTTTCGATTTCACATTTTTCACTTTGTGTTTAATGTATGTTGCTAAGCATGTCAAATGCTAAAAATATATATATAAAAATATCTAAATTTTTATAGGGTTTGCGTCATTATCAGGTAAAATCTTAATTGTAAAATTAAGTTTACCTGGTCGGTATAATGTATGAAAATACTTTCGACAGATGGTGCAGACGTCACCCAAAGACGTTAAGTATGAATGTGTTATCGAAGTTAGCAGTCAGGAGCAAGGGTCACGATGGCTGAATTGGCAAAGCATCTGGACGGTATCCAGGAGATGCAGGTTCGAATCCCGCTCGTGACTGTTATTTTCGATTTCACATTTTTCACTTTGTGTTTAATTTTAAAACTTTTTTAATATATTATATGATATAGTTAACATAGTAAATAATTAATAAAAAATATTTTTTGGGATAATTATCCCTAAATAGTATAACGTAGCTTGCTGTTTCTTCTTGCTTCTACTTATACTGTTTGATTGAGTTTTCAAAGATTAGATTATATTAGAAAAAAGCGAGAATTTCTTATCACTAATAAAATTTAACGTTTTGGATTAAGCTTGCGAAAAAACAAATCGTAGCCTACGCTATCAGAATCTTAAGATATGCATCAGAATTTATGAATTCTTTGCGAATAGATCAGAATCATGTTCAAGCAAAGACAAGGACTTGTGTTGTATAAAGTACTAGTTTTGCTCGCGGCTCCTAAGCTAGTTTTTAGGTTATATCTCAGGTTCCCGGTATAGTAGCGGGATAAAACGTATACCAGTTTTTAAGTCTAATCAAGAGCTATGAAATAGAGTTTTTATGTGACGAAAAAACGAAAAAAAAAAATTTTTTTGTTCTTAGACACGCCTATATAACCTAATACCGCCTACCCTAATACAGTCATTTTTTCTCAAATATCTTAAATGTGCTCTGTTACAGCTTTATAATAGTTAGGAAAGATCTCTCCATACATATATTATCTCCAGATAGGTGCACCTGATTACCAGCTTGATCTATTTGACTAAGTGAAGGCGTGCTATTAAAATCAACGATGACCCCAGTCTCACGCATAGCTAAGAGCCGTTAGAGCGATTTAAAGACTTTGAACTTCTGTGTGTATACTTTGTCTTCTGCTGTTATCACCACATCGTCTAACTTGGAAGTTATATCGTCAAAAACAGTACTTTTCAGCGCTTATTTTTATTGGAGTAGTTTCAATTGTTGACATGTTATTACGATAATTTAAGAGCAATATATCTCACGGAGAGCAGTAGCTTGGTTGCAACCCTGCTTTTCCTTAATACCACGAACAGTGGCTAGCACTTATAATTACTTTATTTTTATGGCTCCTTGGTTTGAGTATTTACCAATGACTTAATAAATAAAGTATATTTTCTTGTTCACATGTAACATCATCATTTTTTCCGTGTGGTGACAGACTAATAATATGTCATCCATTGCATTGGTGGTAGGGCTGGGCACCAGGTGGGAGTACTCACTTGGTATCGGGCCCGATCGGGTTGGTACCACCATCTCCCGTGTAACCGGCCATGAAGCACGTCGTTGCGTTTTGGCTGTAGCAGGAGATAGTCGTTTATTCTTTCATTTCATATTGGTGAAATGAAATGGTGAGCAGTGGCTTGACAATACTCTCGGTATTGTTGAGTCCATGGGCGACGGTTATCATTTACCATCAGATGGGCCGTGGCTCGTCTGCCACTACAAGCAATAAAAATAAAACAAGTCACAGTCGAAGTCAAACTCTTACAAAATTAGTCATAATCAAGTCAGTCTTGCATCATTTAGTTGGTGACTTTACTGAGAAGCATCTATGGAGTTTTGGAGGCAAGAGAAAAAACACGTTACGCCGCATTACATCACTTGCCAACACTTATGCACACACAAATAGTTAATTAGCAAAATGCCACCAGTTTTACACATCAATACTTGAAACAAAACAAGGTGGACTCTTTCATGTTCCCTCCAAAACTCGTTATAATGAGTTGGACCGTAGTTTGACAGCCAACATGAGCAATAACAGAAATTAAATAGAGTTAAAGTGCATAATTCGGATTTAGTTATGTCGTCGTGGTGGTCTGTGTGCCACTAAAACCTTTAACATTTAAATCCAAAAAATAATGGATTAACTAACGAACTTCTGCCCTTTTATGAGTTCTCATATGACAAATTATTTATAATTCTCTATAAAACACCCCAATAAAACGCACGATAAAATAATAACATTTATTTTGAACCAACATCATTACAAAAAGGGATACCAACCATTTAATTATTATAAACTAAACTATAAATTAAGCTAACATAATAAGGTTTTTGGTCCTATTCGCCATAAAATTTCACCATAAAATGTGTTTTATTAAACTTCTAAACTGACCGACAATTCATTATAAAGATTAGAATCGTTTGTGAGAGCTCTCGTAATAAGATATTACAATGGCTAAATAATGACATAATTATTGAATTTTATGTAGTTCGAGTCATGGTTGTATAATTTACAATAGCATTTTATTGTTAAGCTGATTGCTAAGTCAGTAGGCGGGAAAATATTAACGACTTGTGGTCAGTCAATGAAATTAATGTTATACTTTTTTGGTTAGTTTCTAAAATCAAAATCTAAAAGAATTTATATTAGGACCTTTAAAAATAAAACACCTCCTGCTGGTTACTGCTGATATTCATGTCAAAGACGAGCGACGAACGTCTACACGAGCCATCTTCCTCAGAAGATTGATACGTAATCGATGCGCCAATTCGTTGGTATCGAATCCAATTTGAGCTTATGTAACCTGTAACAAAATAAATAATAGTAAAAAGAAAGTTACTATCTGACACATAAATAATCACTAAACAAATTTTTGACGTGATAACGTGTTATAAATCAATGAACGCTGGCTGCACGCACAAAAAAGTGTCATGTTTCGAAAAATTTAAGGCGTCCGATGCATTGTTTGTGAAACTCTCAGAAAACATATGCCGTTATCACTTAAAATTATTGTCCGTAAACAGACTTTACATATAACCATATAGTTTTTTTATACTACGTGGGTAGCGATCAAGCATAAGGCCCAACTGATGGTAAGCGGTTACCGTAGCCTATAGACGCTAGCACCAGTGGCATCACTCACGCGTCGCCATATCCAAGGAAAGGGATTGGAGGTGGATAGGAATAAATAAGGAGAGGATAGGTAGGATACTAAGGAGAGGATAGGAAGGGGGTTTGGGCCTCTGGCGCTCTCACTCACCATACGAAACACCATACGAGTATAGGAGTAACTACTGTTGTTACACGTTGATCTTTTGTGAGAGGGTGGTACTTCCCCGATTAAGCCGGTCCATTCGTGCTGGGATAAGCAAGGATCTGCCACTAGACACTAAAAAGAACACAATTAAAAACTCTATTAATATTCCTGAATATAACTTCAACCAAAAATCACAAAGTACCATATAAGTCGTTAACTCTACTAGCGGCACTTAGCAGTAACTGCGTGTAATTAGAAAACAACAAGTACTCATTGTTATTAGATAATATATTTACGTAATATAATTATATTTTTTAAATATTTTTTAGTATTCGAGAGAATCATTACTAATTATATAAACATGAATTAAAAGAAGGTATCTCTCTATGAGATAGTAAGTAAGCGAGATCTAATTTGCAATAACAGTATATTATTCGTGGCACAAATTCATAGCAATTTTTTTGAGCCAAAAGTTATATATAAACCATGTATGTATATTTTTAAATGTATAGTTTTTATGGTTATCAACACCATTTTATAAACCCCTGTATAATTAATAATCATCATCTGAGTATCGGATAAGTTAAAACAAGCATAACATAGCATCACGCCTGTATTCCCCAAAGAGGTAAGCAGAGGTGCATTACACACCTATGATTCGCCAGCTATGTTTAAGTCCCACGTAATAGGGGGCGAGCCTATTACAGTCTACCGGGCACATTTTCAAACTCCGGGCTGCTGCTGAGAATTTTTCCTTTTACGAAGAAGTTCAGTTCAATAACATTGCCCGACCCGGGGATCGAACCCGAGGCCTCATGATCAGCAGTCGTTCACACTACCGCTGCACAACCAAGGCAGTTAAGGATGAGTTAAATATGTATGCAAATATGGAGATGGATACACTCTTAAGATTTGTGTAAGTATATATGGCTTGCATCGGCTACAAAAGTTTGAAGCCGATGCATGTACTGTATAATTACAATAACCTCTTATGTTCACCGCAAACTGACGAACTAATTTGGTTACACAAAAAATTCCAACACTACCCACAATGTTACATTTTTTATTTTAACTTTAATTTGCATTCCGTTTATCAGTAGAATCTGAATTGTTAATTGTGAACGCGCTGATGTAAACCGTTGGTTTGACAGATAAGGCGACGTTTACACGCGACCTATAACGATGTGTTTACACGAACAATGAAATCCATACTAAGTTAAAAAAAAACTAACTCTGTATGTTACGCTTGCATGGTTAAACCACTGAATCGATTATAATGATGGTATGGAGTAAGCATGAATCTCAATACATAGGCTATTTTTTATCGACCTAGGTGTGTGTGAATTTTTAACATGCATTATATTAGCTACGCCTGTATCTATGTAACGGAATTTTTAAAAGTTTTTTTCGACCACCTGAAATCTTGGATTAAATTGAAACTTTGCACACTAAAGGTGAACGCACACATATCCGAGCCGAACGCGTCAAACGAGTCGAACGAAACGAATTTTAGAATTCTGTATATGAAATCTCATGAAACCTCGCACACTTCCACGCCTCGAATCGTCCGAATCTGGAAGAGGCTTCGTTAATAAAATGGTTTTTTTTAAATAGTAGTACCTACTTTTGATGCTGAGACAAAAAAAAAGAAATATAAATTAAACACGCTTTTTATAACATTTGATCTAAGAAGAAGTAAAAAATATTTTAAAATACATCTATAATATTATAAAGCTGTAACAGAGCTATGACTGTACATTTAAGATAATTAAGAAAAACTATTTTTTAGATTTTTGTCTGTGTGCCTGTTTATCAGTTTGTTTATTCGCGCATCACGCAAAAACTACAAAACAGATTATGATGCAACTGTTTTTATTTGATAGCTCTTGATTAGACTTAAAAACTGGTATACATTTTATCCCGCTACTATATCGGGAACCTGAGATATAACCTAAAAACTAGCTTTTGGCTGCGGTGAAGCCGCGGGCAAAGGCGGGTAATAAATAATGTTCGTAAAAAAGGGTGGTATAGTTATTTAGATATTTTTATATATATATTTAGCATTTGACATGCTTAGCAACATACATTAAACACAAAGTGAAAAATGTGAAATCGAAAATAACAGTCACGAGCAGGATTCGAACCTGCATCTCCTGGATACCGTCCAGATGCTTTGCTAATTCAGCCATCGTGACCCTTGCTCCTGACTGCTAATATCGATAACCCTTGCTCGTGACTGTTATTTTCGATTTCACATTTTTCACTTTGTGTTTAAGGTGGTATAGTTTTTACTATATCTATAATTAATTTTATATTAAGCACTGCACACTTTTTTATAATCATAATTATTTATTATAATATTATTTTATACATTTTAGTCCAACTAACTATTAAAGCGAGATTTTTAGTTTTTTAAACAATAATATATTTTTTCAGTTTCTAAAATGACTTCAATCTGTCTGCATCTTACTTCCCAGTGTACTACTAAATCTGAAAATTGTATAGATGTTTGGATATTAGTCGGTAATCATGTCTAAACGACTAAATGGATTTAGATAAAATTTTGTATTTAGGTAAATGAAACGCTTAATACATGACCAATTTGGTCTAGGTAGGTGAGTCTCGGTCTCCCCTTGTACCTACATCCTTTCACTTTCGCATTGTACTTATGTCTTCTTAACGAGTCGCTCGTCCGGCTTTCCACATGTCTGAACCATCGGAGCATTCCCTTTCGCATTTTTACACCAATACTCTCTTTCATACCTACTTGCTTTCTTACGTCGTCGTTACGAATGCGGTCAGTCAGCCACAGATTCTTCGCAGAGATCGCATTTCGACTATAGTAGTTGATTAATATGATACATTATCCTGAATTTGGTATGTAGCCCTAACTATCGACTTTACGATTTAGAATATAATGTTGTATTATTCTTTCAACCCTTTTTTTGTCCCACTGTTGGGCACGGGTCTTCTCTCGTGGTGAGATTGAGCCATAGTCCACCACGCTGTGGTGGCTGACTTCACAAACCGTCGAGAAAATCTCTAAGGCAAGCAGGTTTCCTCACGATGTTTTCCTTCACCAAGCAGTGATAATTTGTAAATAATTATCCACATAATTTCGAAATATCTCGAGAAGTCCAAGTTGTGCGCTATACGAGATCTGGACCTTGGACTGGGATTCGAACTCGATACCACTGCCTTTGCAGTCTTTGTTTTAACCGCTAGGCTATCACTGCTATACTTTGCCTTTGCCCGCCGCTTCGCCACAGCCAAAAGCTAGTTTTTAGGTTATATCTCAGGTTCCCGATAAAATGTATACCAGTTTTGTAACTCTAATCAAGAGCTATCAAATAAAAAGTTGGATCAAAGTCCGTTCATTAGTTTTTGCGTGATGCGCGGATGAACAAACAGACAAACAATAAACAGACAAATAATCTAAGAAAAATTGTTTTGCGTTCAGACTCGCCTATATTATGGCCTAATACAGTTTTTTTTTCAAATATTAATGTACAGACACAGCTCTGTTACAGACTTTTACTAGTTCATCGGTCCACTTGGTGGGAGGCCGTCTCTCATTGCGCAGTAAACATTTAAATATAAACTACATGATTTTGACCAGTTTCGATTAAATCTGCTATTAAAAATAATTAACATACGAATTTAAGTAATAGGTAAATAAATGGGTTTGTTCCAGTTTTATAGCATTTACGGGCCCCCCTTTGATCACCACAACACCATGAACCGGACTTCGGCTATTTCATCTATAAAATATGGTTATATAATCATAAATACGCCATAATTTTTAACGTTATGATGTTAACAACATAAATATTTAAGTTATAATTGAATAAGTTAGATTATATCTGTACGTAGTTAATTTTTTCTTTAAAAACTCATGTTATCTTGTCTATAATACATTATAAAAAAAAATTAGAGTTGCCCATGGTGAGTTTCTATAAAAAAGTGTTTACAATTTATCAGGTAGTTAATATCTATTTTAGGTAACAAAGACCATTTGGTTATTAGGTTAAAATGTATGAAAAATGTATTTGTAGATTATAAAACATTTATTTTTATTTATAAGTATCTTCGTACACACGTTATAAGTGTACGCAGTCGACAGATTAATATGTATCCATATTACCTTTTAAAAATGAGCGTTCCACTAATGAGTCAGATTTCAAGTAAATTAGTTATGATTTGTCATCTGCGTCATGTCAAAAAATGATCCTATATTATCAAATTTTAGATTATGAATGATAGAAGTAAATATTATGTCTGTGCTTTTAACACAGGCTTCATGTAAGTTGTTAAAACACGAAACGAAAATAAATATTTATAAGTAATTTAAGTATCGTATCCATATTTTGATAGTTCTAATCGTAAGTGGCGCCTTAACAATACGCTTTACATTCCTACAGTCAAAGTGGCCAGTTGTAAAAATATTAGTTAAAACTGCTATACCGATTTTGATGAAATTGTTGTGTGTTTGAGTATGTCTAGATTTCCAATTAGACTCGAAAGGTTACCTATGCTATCGTGTGTTAGAAGATGACACGTTATTTAAAATATTGAATATCGTTAACTAGCTTGCAATGTTCGGACACGACAACGTCTATTACATTCGTTATTATTATTTTTTAATAAAGTCTTATTTAACGATATGTGGTGAAAGTCCCATCTTAAGGACCTTACTTTCTTATTTATTATATAAGTACTTGCAGTTTTATAATTCATGTGTTTTATCTGGCAATGTGTAAAAAATATGTGCTAGTTAATTCGCCAACTTCGTATAAATAAACCAAGTGATTCTTAACTTATAGCTCATTTCAGGTCGTATTAAATTACATAAAATGATTTAATATTAGTATTAATTTTATTCCAAAATAATAGTGATTGCAGTAACATCATGGCTCCTACATATTCCGAAAAATCAATTTAAGCCCTAAAAAAAACGTATCATAATTTCTCTGTTGCCACCCCACGCACTGCGATAGGGTGAAAGGGATAGCCCATATACAATGCTTCGAGACAGACAGAGAGGTCGTATAAACAAAAACTTCATCGGGCAAAACATGGTCGCGAATCCATAGGGGTTGATTCTAGAGTGGCACATTAGCGAACCCTATACTGAATTTGACTTGAGAAAAATGAGTAATAACTCCCTTGTAGGGGTATTTTTTACGACCATATTTGAAGACATTCTGTGAGAAATGCATGAAATATAGTCAAGATATTAAAAGCTGGTAGTTACGATCTATGAGTAGTAACGCAGGTATTCTTTAACAACTAGTTTTGTTATTATATTTTTAATATCACTTCCCATACATAATATTTTGCTTTACGTATCTGGTCATATGTACATATTTGCCAGGTTTCAACCGCATATTCATTTTGAATTGCTGTTGCAGTGATAGACCAGCGGTAAAACCAAGTACTGCAAATAAAGTGATATCGACATTTTGATCTGTATTTTGGCACACACACAAGTAACGGGATGGATGGGTCGTAAAGACAAAATGTGATGTGGAGATTGGGAATGGCCGTCGGTCACTGCGATGGCTTAGCGGTCTATAGCACTTCCCCGAATTGGAAGGGACGCAGGTTCGTATCCCGCTCGCAGTAATATCTGTTTTCCACATTCACAAATAATTTGTTCTTTACAGTGGTATCGAGTTCGATTCTCGCATGGCACACAACTTTACCTGTCAAAACTTTTCAAAATTGTATTTGTTTACAATTTATCAATTCTCAGGGAAGGAAAACATTATAAGGCTGTATGCCTGAGAGATTTTCCCTAATAACTTGTGACACGTGTCCAAATGATTTGCGAAAAAGATGGAAAAAAAATTGTTTTTAATTTAGCCGGTATTTCTTGAGATTCGGGTGTTCAGTAAACAAGTAATCCTTTACTTGTAGCCTTATCCCATAATATTTATAGTAAGGCTTACAACATACGAATGCTTTATTTCAAAAAATACGAATGCTTATAATTATTATCTAGAAAAACAACGAGGTTACATCGTAGTATCCTGGTAGTAAAGCACACTCTGCAGATGTCGTACGAGGCGACTAAGGGAAGTAAGCAGTTAGCGCCCATTGCATTACTGGTGGTAGGGTTGGATACCAAGTGGGATTACTCACTTGTTATCTGGTCCGAGTAGATTGGTACCGCCGTATTCTGTATAAGTGACCGTGAACCACTACGGTGTGTGTTAGTTTGGCGGGAAATAGCCGTCTATTAATTCCAATCAGCGAAAATAAGGTTGTGTTCCGAAATACACTGCGAGCACTGCCCAGTGCTCTTACTGGAGAAAAATCCGTTATAGACTGACAGTATACTGCCGCAGTATGCTAGGGAATTATATGACGTCATAAATCGTCGCCATTTTTGTACTGTGAGCACTGGCGTTTTCAAGGTAAGGTGCTCTCAGTGGTTTGATCACGTGATCAAGAGCGTCCAGAAATTTAAAAATCTGAACTATTGAAAATTATTATTATTATTGAATATTGTTATTGAAAGATACCGAAACATGGAAAATTTTAAGAAATTGTGTTTATTGCAGTGTGAAATCAATACTTTGTATGAAATTAAAGTAATGACAGATCAGTATACTTGAGTGCGTTTCGTTATAAACAATAACCAGTATAGCTAACTATAAAGGAACGACTTGCAGTATACTAAATTGACGTCACACCTTACAGTGCTCGCAGTGTATATCGGAATACACCCGAGATGTGTGTGGCGGCTGGGCGGTATTCTTAGTATTGAGCGGCGTTTGACACAAGTGGGCAGTGGCGCATCTCCCACCAAAAAAAAAAACGTAACACCATTAGTAGTTAGTGTGGATTTGCAATGAGCGTGGTAGCTACCAGCAATTATACAGATACTGTATATCAATATCTACGCTTCCGCTATTTCCTTCTGTACATTAGCATACATTCAGCTTATATTATAGCTTTATTATATAATTAAGTCGCTTTATACTTACTTATCATCACGCCATCTCCCTTGCGGATAGGGAGAGAGGATAGAGTGCCAAAAGACTCTTTACTTGCATACATCTCTCGCTACCTCAACATTCATAATTCTCTTCATACACGCTCGCCGGTTTCGGAGACTCCTGACTCCACCTTCCTTCAATACATGACCGATTTGGTCTAGGTAGGTCAGTTTCGGTCTCCCCTTGTACCTTTCTTTTGTTAATGCGAGAAAAAAAAATCCTAACCGCACTGCCCATCGTTCGTAGCAACGAACAGGGTAGCGTGGAGCCTTCACCCACTAAAGAAACCCGCCGTGTGCTGTTTCTCCGCCTTTATTGGCGGGACACCGGAACCATATTACATTCCTTCAGTGGTTCTCCCTTTGTACCTACATTTTTACACTTTTGAAATAATTATATCTTCTTAACTAATCGCTCGTCCGGAATTCTTTACACATGTCCGACCGCATTAATTTTACTCTCATTCTCCTTTCTGCATTCTCGCTTCCATACAATAACATTGGGTCATCATTGGACATCGCTTTATATAGATAATTAATAAAAAATCAGGCTGGAATCTGTCAGCGCTTCTCCTATACAATAACTTTGAACTTGCATTATTTGGAGATCAAACATGCCAAGCCTCTTTCACTACGGATATCTTCATTTAGCGGGAATATGTTTCAAAAACTTTCATTTTTTTGTTAAAAGTCATTAAACAATAACATAACTAAAAAGGTTTTATATTTTTTGTAGTCAATAAACAAGATCGTAATTAAAAATGTTCTCAGTAATATGTCTGTGGAAAAATTAAATACCTAAGACTTAGCTAGACAATAAAGTGCCTTCAACATCTCAATATTAAATACAATATTTCTTGTCAATTCTTCTTTACATTGTGTATTCTTCGGAAATATCCGGATAATCCTCGTCTGGACGATGTGATGGCATCTAATGACGTCATTAACAAACAGACGCTACTTCTTTCTTGCATTTTATTTTAATTCTACCCTCATTTTCAATTTTCAATTCTATTGTTCGTTCGCTAAGGTAGTAAATCACTTATAGCATCTTCTAATTTACAAACTGGTCCCTAATATTAGCAGTTATTTGTCAAGACCACTAATTGCCTGTTATATTGCGCTAAGAAAGACTGTTTGTCTGTTTATGTCCCATTAGTGATGCATTCAATTTGTTTGGTTCAGCGAAGACGTATTTTACGGACGACCCTTAATTAGGGTGGTGTGGGATTTCACTCGGTTTTTGCCTCAGGGTTAAGATGTTTGTTTTTTAATTTATTTGGTTTATGCGGTTTTATGTTGAATTTGATTGTCTGTACTCTAATTAGTGATAAATTAATGAGTTATAAAATGAAGTTTGACTTAAACGATGAGAGGATTACTTGAGTGGATTCCAATCCATGTAAGAATGCAAAATGTATGGTTGAAAAGTCCGTGTAGTGTTGTTACCATACAATTTATTTATTGTCTTTGTCAAAAATAACAGTCATGAACAATATTTGAACCTGCATCTCCTGGAATACTGTCCCAGATGCTTTGGCAATTCAGCAATCGTGACAATTGCTCGGGTCTGCGAATTTCGGTAACACATTCATTCTGAATTACTTGGGTGACGTCTGCGCCATTTGTTGGAAGTATTTGCATACATTATACATGTTTGGCAATTTCGATTACACATTTTGACACTTCGTGTTAATTTATATGGCTAAGCATGTCAAATGCTAAAAATGTATATAAAAATATCAAAAAATAAATTAACATGACTTTAACGAATATGAAACGTAATTTCTGACGTACAGGTTCCATAAAGATGCACTGATACTTTCCATCCATCCATCCATCAGCCTTTCAACGTCCACTGCTGGACATAGGCCTCCCCAAGAGAACGCCACAACGAGCGGTCCCGTTATGGGGGATAATGCCGACTTAATTTAGCGCTGTCCTGTTATTTATTTTATTTTATTTATTTATTTATCAAATTCATAACGTCCTTACAGTCTAAACCAATGCGATGCTAGAACTACAGAAAAAATGTATTATATAAAAACAGATACTTCTTAAATACTAACTTTATGAGTTCATATATCCCTACAATAATGTATTATTAGATAACTAATCAAAAAATATATTAATTATTACATTCAATAAACCTCTCAATGCTTTCCGTAAATTCCGTCAAGCTACAGTTGAAAATGTCAATGTCGTTAGATATCGCAATAATCAGTCCTATAGCTCGAGACAAAGGCGAAAACTTTGGGAGGTTAGTTATTTATTTTATTTTATTTATTTATTTATCAAATTCATAACACCCTTACAGTCTAAACCAATGCGATGCTAGAACTACAGAAAAAATGTATTATATAAAAACAGATACTTCTTAAATACTAACTTTATGAGTTCATATATCCCTACAATAATGTATTATTAGATAACTAATCAAAAAATATATTAATTATTACATTCAATAAACCTCTCAATGCTTTCCGTAAATTCCGTCAAGCTACAGTTGAAAATGTCAACGTCATTAGATATCGCAATAATCAGTCCTATAGCTCGAGACAAAGGCGAAAACTTTAGGAGGTTAGTTCTGGCGAATGGGACGTCAAGTGTGGCGAGGCGGCGGCAATGCGCGCCTCCACCTCTGACCGGCGCGCACAACCGCAGCTCCGCCAATACCTCCGGATGACAGATCCAACCGCGCAGTACCCTTAATACGTACCTGGCCAGAGACACCTCTCCTGACCGATAGTCTGCTATACCCGACCATACCGATCACGTAAAGACTCGGATACATCAAGGGGTAAAAAGAGTATACGCCAAACTCTTTCCAATATAAAAACCTGGTGAATTTGTTTTGTATTTTCTCCACCATGAGGCTATATTTAGCCTCATGCGGGTTCCAAATCATTTCATTTGTTTCAAGTCGACTCCGAACAAGTGCATTATACATGATTTTTATAGCAGATGTGATTTGAAAATCCTTACACTGCCGCAAGATAAATCCTAGACTTTTAAAGGATTTGACGCAAATATCTATAACGTGCTTACGAAAAGTAAGTTCAGGCACCATTTCTACACCCAGGTACATTCACGCCATTTATGCTCTATACATGTAGCAGTGGTTGCCGGGTACGGCTGTAGCTTATAATTGCGCATTTATTTATATTGAAGTACAATTTGTTTGCCTTACTCCACTGAACCACTCTATCGATATCTATCTGGAGACGCTCACCTTCGGAGGTGTCCCTCACTGACAGAAACAATTTATGATCATCTGCAAACCACAAAAACTTCGCCTCTTTTACTACTAAGGGGAGATCATTGATCATTATAAGAAATTCCAAAGGACCAAGGTTTGAACCTTGACTCACACCTGAAAACGTGTAATAAGGTTTAGATACACACCCCGCATACTCTACATACTGCTGCCGATCACTAAGATAGCACGCAAAAAATTTTAAAACATGTGGTGTGAAACCCATTGCAGCAAATTTATCTAATAATACATCATTATCAACCATATCAAATGCTTTCCGATAATCGAAGTACGCTGCGTCCACCTGCCCACCAGCATCGATCATAGGCGCCAGGAACGTTACAAAAGACATTAGGTTGCTCATAGTACTTCGACCTGGCCGGAAACCGTGTTGATGATCGGTCAACTGAGGACTTAGCTGCGTGAATATACATTTCTGTAATGAGCATTCGAACAGTTTAGCAAATGCTGACAAAACTGCTACTGGCCGATAATCACTAACATCGGTTCCAGTACCTTTAGGCACTGGTATCAGCCTCGTAATTTCCCACTTATCTGGGTATATACCCCATTTCAAACATAAGTTAAATATATGCAACAAAGGGCTCTCAAAAACTGAGCTACAATCTTTTAATATAAAGGGTGGTATGTCGTCAGGGTCAGCAGAGCGCTTGGGCTTAAGGCTACGGAAAGCAGCCCGAAGGTAACGTATATCGAGCTCATCAGCGTGGATACGAGATGAATTCGCTTCTGATGAATTTTTGTTATTTATTAGTTTCAATAGTAGACGTAATACCTAGACCGGATATTTCATCAACATGTAGGTAAACTATGTACGCCAATGTGTACTTTTTTTTAAAGACTACTTCTTGCACTAAGGAATAATCCTTGTATCGCGGGGGACTTTACAAACATAGAATTTCATGGACACAATGTACACCCAGACTCAGAACAACCATTTGTGGATCACACAAAGAGTTGTCCTGTGTGGAAATCGAACCCACAACACTCGGGCGGGAAGCCGGTATCTCAACCAGTCAGCCATCTGTGCAGTCGATAACCATTTTTTCAGTAAATTAATAACTTACTGGAGTATGTGACAGGAGTTCAACCGCTCGATATGTCCCGCCAAAAACTTTTTAATTTCAGGAAGTACAGAAATTGAAAACTAATAAATACTTATCATCCATTGGAAGCTTTGAAATCTATAAAAAATATTTCATTTCATAATTGTTTATTGAAATATAACCAACCTTTTGTTGTTATTTTAAGTTATATCATAAGGACTTCACAAAGTGCAGCTTACCTGCATCTATGGTTATGATAGTGGGAATGTGCAAAAGTCAATCTCAGAATCTATTCATTATGAGAATATTTAAAAAATAATACGCATTTTAATTTAAAAACCCTATTAATTAACACAAAGTGTGAAAATGTGATATCGAAAATAAAAGTCACGCGCATTCTCGATTTCACAATTTTCCACTTTGTGTTAATTTATATAGCTA
The DNA here is from genome assembly GCA_948253155.1 of Leucoma salicis. Taxonomy (NCBI): domain Eukaryota; kingdom Metazoa; phylum Arthropoda; class Insecta; order Lepidoptera; family Erebidae; genus Leucoma; species Leucoma salicis. The sequence continues at coordinate 20,438,594 of OX411818.1, forward strand.
ACCTAAATGAGCGAATGAAAAGTGCGATAATAATGGTAAAGTAATACCAGAGCAATTAATATACATGTAAATATTTGGAAATCCTAAAATTAGTATTTAAAAAAACCATACATAACACATAAGCTACCTCCATTTGAATATTATTTAGACCAATCTAACTTCTTTCGTAGCAAAGAAAAAAATAAAGAGTAATATGATTCGAAATTCAAAATTGTAACCGAAAGAAATCACCGTATCTACTCGAAACATACTCAAAGCAGGGCCGGAGTGGAACTTCAATTCTATTACAAATAGATGCTTCAAAATTGAATCTTTTCGTACAATTGGAAAGAGTGTACGCACACAACAATATATCAAAATATGCGACACACCGACTATCCACATAAGACCTTAAACTCTTATAAAATACATTCACAAAGAAGGAAAAAGTAATGCAAAGGAATCAGTATAGACTATCGCGAAATTGATCTGCAATTCCACAAGCAATAACCACCCTTAACTCACATAAAATAGGGAATAAATTCGTGTATTTATACTTCTTGTAAATTGGTTTTTGGATGCAAATGATATCCTACTTTGTCTGGATAAAAATAAAGTCAATATTCGTTTGTATCTCTATCTCATATACCCCACATAAGTTAGAGCCCAAGTAATACGGATGACGATGCGAAGTTAGTGGAAAGAAAGGGGAGACGGGAAGTGGAATAACGAGGGGGTTGGCAGAGTGTAGGGGAGAAACACACCCCCTGTTTCGGGTTTTCAATAGATGTTAGAGTTTCACTTCCCATGCGATTTAAAAGACAGACAGGTGTAAATGTATGTGCGTGTCGTAATGCTGCCTTTATATTTGAGAGCTTTAGATTCTTCGAAATTTTAAACTTGATGTTCTCTATAAATAATCATGTGTGCTGCCAGGACTTTTTTTCTGCCAGTACCTGTTATATTCATATATCCAAAAAAAAAATATAACTCACTGCTACAGACTAAAAAAAGTTTCCTATTTTAAATTTAGTACATACCTCATTACGTGTTAGCATCATAGGTATTTTACTGCAGTAACTCAAGGGCTTATTTTATAATAAAAGTATGTGCACTAATACTGCGACAACATTGGTTCTGTAGTAAGGCTCTTAACAGACCCTTTATATATTTCGTGATGCCTGCACGTATGAGCCATCTGAATAATTACTCTATTTTCACGAAGTACTGGTGAATAGTAATGGTGAATTTTATGCTGTTATTTTTCGTTGGATAAATGAGTGCTCCAGATATTCAAATCACCTCCTCGCCTCCTCTCTATCATATATTATTACTTCTCTAATTCTTCATTTTCTTAGAATCTTGTTCCTTTTGCACCTTTTTAACTTTTTCTAAGGCTAACAACGTGCTAGTGATGCCTCTGTTGTTGCAAGAATGCTTGTTTGGCAAGACAGAGAGAGCGAAAAAATGATTTTAAAGGTTACGTTCCATTATTATACTAGTGGATCCGGCAGACGTAGCCCTGCCCAGACGTTGAACTTCCTAGTGGCTGCCGAACTTTTCCTCGATACTTGAATATTCGGTAAAGTTGAAAAATCTTGGAGCACGATTGCAGTGCTACTTACCAATGTGAATCTGAACTATCCAGGGACCCATTCGAATAAACAATAAGATATAGATATATGACTGACTGTTGTGGCTGTCTTAATGTATTTTTTGAAAATCAATAAGCGTATTAAAGTAATTTTCTTCTATGTATATGTAGAACTAGGGATGTTTAATATCATGTAGTTAAGGAGATATATCTCATAATATACAGCCCATCGCCACAGAGCTCCAGAGCATTTTTCAAGACACAATCCACCCTCACTTCTCGGAACCTATTATTGTGTAGTGCATATTATAAGATAAAGCGATAACATTTTTTTATATAAATATACTACACAATATAAATACCTGTACAATAATATGTAATATAATGTGATTTATCATGGAATAAAAAATGAAATTAAATAAGACTAATTAATGCTATAATTTGGCCGTGTGGGGTCGGCTTTAAAATTGTCCCACCCCTCTCTACCCACGGGGGTCGTAAGAGCCGACTGAGGGAATACCGGGGGAGTGGGAAGCAGCACTCCCTCGAGTATTAACAACATCCACTGCGATCGCCAACTCGTCTGCCAAGCGTGGCGATTACGGCATTATATGATTATGATTAGGCATCATACCCATGACGGGACCGCTCGTTGTGGCGTTCTCTTGGGGAGGCCTATGTCCAGCAGTGGACGTTGAAAGGATGATGGATGGATGGAATGCTATAATGAGCAATAATTATAGGTACTTACAGGGGGAGACCGCGACTCACCTACCTAGACCAAATCGGTCATGTATTATTTATATATATGGAGTCTCCGAAACCGGTAATCGTGAATAAAGAGAATTATGAATGTTGAGAAAGCGAGAGATGTATGCAAGAATAGAGCCTCTTGGCACTCTGTTCTTTCTGCCTACCCTGCAAGGGAAATGGCGTGTAAGTAAGTATTATTATCTTTAAAGGCCCTATTATATATTAAGATGTTTCAGTTGAGTCGCATTAACAGTAGTCCCGACCTGTGTCACCATAATGTATATTACTTTTTTCACATAAGTTACTGTATTCCAATTGCAAAGAATTTTTGTAGTTGCAAACGTCAAAAACGGTGTCGAAATATTAAAGAATTGATGGGTCTATGTTAATATATGTTCGCAATATGATTAAATCTTCAAAAACATTATACATGTAAGTACAACTCCTGAGCATAGAAGATTTGTAATAATTTCTTTACCGCTAAAGCAAGAGTACTGCACAGATAGTAGAGTGTTCTTTTCTTCACACACAAAGAGATCTGTGTGGGTATCGAACCTGGACACTCGGATGGAAGGCCGATATCTAAACCTAAAAAAATCGATAACTTTGTGTGATCCATAAATGGTTGTTCTGAGTCTGGCTGTACTTTATGTCCGTGAATTTGTATGTTTTTAAAGTCCCCCGCGATACAAGGATTATTCCTTAGTGCAGGGTGTGAAAAAAAAAAAACATACATAAAACATTTTAACATGCAGCTACGTTTAAAAAGCACCATGTTCTATTAATCTCAGTGCATTGAACTCTGTGTATACGATATATCGCTTGCTAGCTAAATAGCTCCGCTGCCAATTACCTATGTCTTGGACCAAAATCGTGGCTAAGTTCGTTTTTCTCCCCGCTCCTTGGCAGTTTTGATGCATCGTAATATTTTCGCGTCAGCCGCATGCCGCGTGACGTCCCGTGATATATTGGAGGCTCGCTTATTCCGCGACATTATAACAATTTCTCCTCCGCTAGACTCTTAAGTATGTTAGAGAAATTGAATTTTGAAAACTTTTGTGGTTATCTTTGTAAGAAGTTTTTCTTTACACACAAACTTCTGTGTTCCTCGCGGTGTACTTTACAAATATATGACTCTTTTTCAGGCGGAAAAAATGTACCTCACCGCACACCCCGTCTTTCGAGGCAACGAACATGGTAGTTTAATTATTTTCCTGTGTCAAGCACACACCTAACTAACTTTTATATGTGAATAAGGTACTGCTTGATAATGGTAAGTATAAGCCGCAATAGCTTAAATTGCTAATATCTGTATTGGATTTGTCCACCAATCTTAGGTCGAAACTTCGCAACCTACTGTTGGATACTATGTGCAGAAACTAAACTTTCATTGCAATAGAATGAATAGTTTAGCTAGATCATGGATATTTCCACAATCTTCTAAGAAACAAACACAAGTTTATTTTTAATCATGATAGATGTTTTGCTACGAATATTCGTAGCAATATTTCTACGTCACGTAGGCGTTCTAAAACGTCACTTAAATTACATAAATATTTTACAATGACAGTGACTGTCCACTGCTATTTCGTAGCATCTTATCAGAAAACCTTAAACCAACTTTGCATTCGAATTTCTTCTGGCGCATGCGCAGAGAGATTTCGTTTTGAGGCCATCTTCTTTCGAGCTCATATGTATGGAAATGTGACTTTAAATTGCATTAGACACGGAGTAGGATAACGATAAAGAATTAGTTTATTTTGAATACTGAAAGAACTTTTTATGAATTACCATTATAATTGAATATGGTCAGTATTAGTTGACTTTATTAAAAACTAACCTACACAGTCAGTTTTTCATTTAGAGACAAAACGTATACCTATCAGTTTTTAAGTTTAATCAAGAGTTAGGTAACAAATAGAGTTTTATCAACATCCGTTCAATAGTTTTTACGTGAGACGCGAACAAATATACAGACAAACTAAAATACTTAAAATATTTGCTATGGCTTCTGTTGATGTTATAAAAACCCATCATATTAAAATTTCCTTAATATCTGATAAGTACAGTGATATCGGCCAGTTACAAGAAAGATCATATAAATTTGTATGTTTTGATTTTTTTTTATATAATATATATATTTTTCAAGCGCTAAACATGCTCAGCCATTTATTAGAACACTAAGTGCGAAAATGTGAAATTGAAAATAATAGTCACGAGCAATATTTATTGAACCACCTCCTGGAAAACCGTTTTTATTGTTTTGCCAATTCAGCGTCTGGAACGGTTTTTGATTATTTGCATATTTCCAGAATTTACTTTGTTCTAAATCCCTAATTTTTCTAAGCTCGTTAATAGATAATACTTTCTAATATCGTAAAAGCCAAAGTGCGTTTCTTTGTTTTTTTAGAAATTTATATCCTAAAGTCCACGCGGATGAAATCTAGTCCATACTAATATTAAAAACAATTGAAAATAATTTGTTATGCTTTCACGCTGTAACAACTAAATCAATCACTATGAAATTTTGTAAACATATAGTCTGAAGCTCAGAAGAGGGTTTTCATGTCGAAATGTTCGTCGTAGGATAACTATTTTTACATAGAGATAGGTAATTGATGTACTATAGAGTGATATATTTATATTCTAAAGTCCACGTGGATGGAGTCTTGGGCAAATTCTAGTAAGCGTTAAAAGTAAAATAGGTTGATATACAGAAGAGACAACGGTACCGAATTCTTTTATCTTCACCTAATAAAACTAATAAACTTTTTTAATGTCCGTATTTTTTGTTTGGTTAAACAAGTTATACTCCAAAAATATAAGTTTAAATTGAATTAACATTATTGTATTTCATTTATTTAGAAAATATTGATATATTTGTCTCAAAAATTGTTAACATTGAATTAGAGTAGAGAATCAATGCTACAGCAAGCTGAATAAAACTGAGATTTTTTTTTTATTGCATGTCGTGGCTGACGAGCCACGGCCCATCTGATGGTAAATGGTAACCGTCGCTCATGGACTCAACTATACCGATAGTATTGTCAAGCTGTTGCTCACCATTTCATTTCACTGATATGAAATGAAAGAATAAACGGCTATCTCCTGCTACAGCCAAAACGCAACGATGTGCTTCATGGCTGGTCACACGGGAGATGGTGGTACCAACCCGCTCGGGGCCCGTTACCTAGTGAGTACTCCCACTTGGTACCCAGATACCACCAGTCATGCAATGGATGATAATTGCTTACCTCCCTTAGTCGCCTCATACGACCCCCGTGGGAAAGAATGGGGTGGTGACACTTGTATTCTTAGTCCGTCACCACACGGACTATTTTCAGCAGATTGTTTGTACTGTGGGTAATTTTATAGTTTACGTACTCATCTATACATATATTTATTGTCATCAGATCATAAAATGCCAATTTACGACTTAATGATCTGGACTGATGTGGCCGACCAATTCATAAAACAAACTAACAAAACCTTCTTTTTTTAAGGTAGGAATAAATGTACCTAACCGCACACCCCGTTGTTCGGGCAACGAACAGGGTAGTATGACGCCCTCACTCACTAAATAAACCCGCCGTGTGCCGTCTCTTCGCCTGTGTTGGCAGACCACTGGAACTGTGTGGCATTACTTTAGTGGAATCTAATAAAACCTAATCATTTCACGAAATGGTCCACCTCATCATGAAGTAACCAGTTCTAAGATGTGGACACGACATAAGCATTATTATATATAAATTAACGACTTAGTGTACCTCCACAATGTTTAAAAATACTAACATACACCAAATTTTCGCTAAATACAACTCAAAATAGTAATAGAAGCAATATCTATGTTATTAATTTCGTTTAGTCAATACTAAGCTTTTAATATGCCATATGGTGGTAATAATCTATGAATATATTTTTGCTAAAGAAGCGTACAGCTACATCACGTTAAAATGTTGCGACATTACTTGTTAATAAGTAGGTACTTACTCTAATCGGTAATAGCCTCAACATGGTCATTCTTTAATTAGATGACTATTATATATATAATTTTTTAATATTTGTTTTAAGGCATTGGCAGAACCATCAGCCTAACAGTAACTTATAAACATCATTATTCTCCAAACTAGATTAATTCATCAAACAAGTCGTAGTTGAAGTCAGTCATACAAAGTCAGTCAAGTCAAAGTCACGCTACAGTAAAACGATGGCAACCTTACTGAAGCTTCTCAGTTTTGGAAACAACAGGAAAAAACACGTTATGTCGCATTACATCACTTGCCAGCACTTATGCACATACACAAATAGTTAATAAGCAAAAGGCCACCACTTTTACACATTAATACTTGAAATAACACAAGTTTAGGAAAATAATGCAGAGCGACGACATGATCTTCTTCGTGTTCCCGCCAAAACTCCAAGGTGACTATTAGTTAACCTACGCAATGTACGTGCAGTAATAAAATTGATTCCATATTTAAACTATCTATACCTAATTACAGTCACATAGAAAAAAAACAGATTGCACGTATCGTTCTACAATATTTCCCGCGCAAACAACTAGTCTCCATTGAGACAGTCCACACTCCACAGACTAAATATTTAGCTCAAGAGCCTATCATCTACTACTACTAATATTACAATTTTAAACAACTAACTTTTTAATAATAAAATTTCCTAGAATATTTAAATATCGAGCTCCATAGTGGTGTTATATACACTAAATTATATCCGAGTGAAAGTTTTATATTCGATTTTTTTCGCAGCCTGTTATGTCAGCTCATTTTTGTTCCACCTTCTCGTCGTCACGTAATACATCAACGGTAATCTTCTTATACCGTCTCAATTTTGGAGCTGGTTCCCTCCACCCTAGGGGATTACCCCCTGCATCGCTGATTTTTCTTCCTTACAGTACAGTAAAATAGATTGGTTTTAAACTTATGAATTGCTTTTTGAACTGCATTGTAGAGGTTAATTTTGAGAATAGTACATAATTTTGGGTTACAATTTTGCCAAATATCATAACATTATTAAAAATTACGTAATATACATACTAACGTATGTACCTATTTTTGCAGATTTTTATTTAAAATTTCTGCCCATGAATTCAAAATTCAAATTTACCAAATCTTTTACTTTTTTTTAATTCTTATACTTCCACGGGTTTTTCTTAATGGAATAAAAAACTATGTGTTTACCAAGGCTTTAATCAGATATACTTCATATACTATTATACAAAATTTCGTTTAAATCCGTTTAGTCGTTAGGTATATAAAGCAGAATACTAATTAGTGTAGTTCTTAGTTTAGAATCTCGAATCATCTAAGCATGTTTTTTTTCACACACACACACACACATTTCCAAAAACATTCAAGAGTAGTAGCATTGCCTGTTTAGATTCCTTTTATTTAGCTGTAGTGCCTATCCTAATATCAGACATGAAAGAACATAGGAATAATTAGAAGGTTGACACAATATTCTTTAATTTTATTCTATTATAAAATTGATTAGGTACTTTATATTTTTTAATATAGCCTGGATAAAAGTTCTCTCCAATACGATTAATTTCTCTACCAAATAATTGCAGTTCCCTAAACATATACCTCAGTGGTGTAACGAAAAGGAAACATAATTTACTTACATCCAAGACATTATGGCTTTAAGAAGACACAATGCTTTTGCGAAATATCCCCCTAATGCATATAAACCATCGAAAGTAGATCTTTTAACTTCCCTTGTCGAACATATTTTTTGGTGCTAAAGAAAAATTGCAGCACAAAGTCAGAGGTCGAGCTATTTTGGTGATAGGTGCCACCCACCCGCGTCACTCGTTGCGAGTGATTGATGACGTAGGCGGGGCAAATTCAATCATTATCCGTGATGCATGACCGCTGGTACATCACTACTGATTTTTGAATTTGGAAGTACTTAGCTTTTTTATTATATAAGCCAACGCGCAACGGCTGCTCTTAATATTAAAGTCACCACGAGTGAAATTATATGCCGAGAAAATGTCAACAAAGATTATACATCGACTCCAGTGATAGTTATGGGTACTTAGTACAGCGGTGTGTTCATACAGGTGCACTTTATATTTTTTACTATCCTAGATGGCACTCTAACAATTAGATCAAAAGAGATCAACCATAGGACTGATGGCTTTACGTACTCTTCGAAGCAAGAAAACGGTCAACTGGAATTATATTTTCTATAACCCAGGCTAGTTATTTAAATCTCATTTTCTTCCCATCTTCATCGTCTTTTCATCACACCTCCTATCCCTTTCCCTAAGAGTAATAACAGGTATGCCTTGGGCGTGCTAGCGTTTATAAGTTACAGTGGTCACTTACTATCCGGTGAGTAGTGTTTTTCTTCGTCATGTGGTGAGTGTAAAAGGTACCAGTAAATACTATCAACTATGAGAAGGTTTACACTAATAAAGATAATAAAAAAATATCACAAAGTAACATTACTTACACTATAACGTCATTAGTGTCTTGGCAGCACTCAAAAATATTTAACCTATCTAAGAATGTATTCACAACACTTACATATCTAAATGATTAAATCTAAATATAATTTCAATCAGCAGTGCACACTACAAAACTCAAAGTTATACTGAATGAATGTGCAATAAAGAATCACGTTCGGAAACGTGTTTGTATTTTTCAAACTTCGAACAGAATACATTAACCCTTGAATAATTAAAAATATGCGTGAGCTGAAATATTCGCGAAGAATTAACCCCTACATGCAAATAAGGCGCGGATGCGGCAGAATCACAACCGGTCTCCGAGACCCAGGTGTGTTATTATTTTAAAAATAATTTGCATACAACTTGGGGATGAATTATTAGGAGTTTTTTCTGTTAAAAGACAACACGTAGCTGTTAAGATTGAGATATGTGAGAAATTAACTTTTTTTATATTAATTATTTATTAAATTATATAGAACTTAGAAGGGCCACATCGTTCATTATTACAAAGAAGAGTATAGGTAAATTTAGAGTCTTGATTTCAATTTGTATGCATGTTTGCTATCCACGTAGTAAAAAGAGATCGCCCCAGCTCCAGATTTCCAATGACATTAGATTAGTTTATATTAGCTTATTTCCTGTAGGAAATTATATACAAAACATTTTGTCAAAGAGACTTAATCATTATTGTTTTTGTTCGTTGGAATTATATCATTGTCAATCAAACTAGAGCGGAGCAGGGGGTGCGAAGAATCTCCGGTCGCGGATAGGCTACCATAAACAACGACCTCTGGCCCTGGTAACGCACAACGTTCGGACACTTCGGACCGACGAGAGAATCACCGAGCTGGAAGAGGAATTGAGCAAGATCCGCTGGGACATTATAGGGTTGTCAGAAGTCCGAAAAGAGGGTGAGGGCACGATAATCCTCCAGTCCGGGAACTTGCTCTTCCACCGGGAGGGCGACCACCAGTCCCAAGGAGGTGTCGGGTTTATCGTTCGCAGGTCTCTTGTAGGCAACGTGGAGAGGATTGAGAGTGTGTCAAGCAGGGTGGCTTGAATAACCAAACGGTATTCGTTGAACTAGTCAGGGGCATTTTGAATATTAGCACGAAAGTCGAGAGGTCACGCTTGATGAAGTCTATGCTCCGACCAACACCTGCCCAATATCAGAACCCCGAGAGCTTTCAGCTCGAACTACGAAATCTCTTCCAATGCCTAGATGAGTGCGAATCAGCGAGCGATTTGAACAGCAGGTTCGTGCAAACTGTCCACGTGGTCGGGTCGACTTACTTCAAGGCCCGTCGCGTTAGTAGTACTCGTGAACTCTCGGACCGTACTATCAAGCTCATGGAAAGGAGAAAAGAAATGACAGTCCAGTCTTCAGTCGATTGGTCCTGCCTGAGGTGGTTAAACAGACAGATCTCCGAGGCTGTGCGACACGATATTCGCCAATTTAATGCTATCCGCATTAAAGAGGCGATAGAGCAGAACCAAGGCTCGAAAGTGTTTGCAAGAGATCTGTCTGTTGGCCAAAGCCAGTTGACTAAGCTGAGGACCAACGACGGCACTGTCATTTCATCCCGAGATGAGATTTTGAGAGAGGTCCACCAGTTCTATGGACAGTTGTACAGATCCCAGAGTCCTGTTGTTGGCTTGGTCCAAGATCCCAGATCCAAGATAACTCGGCACTTTACCGAAGATATCCCGGACGTCACCCTGTACAAGATCAGAATGGCTCTCAAACGGAACAGAGACGTGGTCTCTGAATGTTGGCGTCCTATCCAGGCTCAAAGTCGCTCAGCGGGCCATGGAGCGGGCCATTCTTGGTATTTCCCTACGTGATCGAATCCGTAATACGGAGATCTCTAGGAGAACGAGAGTGACCGATATAGCCCGCCGGGTTGCCATGCTGAAGTGGCAATGGGCAGGCTACATCACTCGACGAACTGACAGCCGTTGGGGAAGAAAGGTTCTCGAGTGGCGACCACGTATCGGACGACGCAGCGTAGGACGGCCCCCCACTAGATGGACCGACGATCTGGTCAAAGCCGCGGGGAGCCGTTGGATGCGGTCAGCACAGGACCGCTCGTTGTGGCGTTCTCTTGGAGAGGCCTATCTCCAGCAGTGGACGTTGAAAGGCTGATGGATGGATGGATGGAATCAAACTAGTCTTACATTTAACTATTTGTAAAGCAATAATAATGCAATAAAGCCACGATTTCACGATGGCTGAATTGGCAAAGCATCTCGGGTGGTATCCCAGGAGATGCAGTATGGAATCCTGCTCGTAACTGTTATTTTAGATTTCATATTTTTGCCCTTTGTATTAATTTATAAAGCTTATGTTATTAAATTATTCATAAACAATATTTACGATGACAGAAATACCGATCTATGAACAAGTACTACATAAAACTATTCATAATTCAAGTGGACGTGAATGAAAACAAAACCAATTTTTATATTAACATATATAACCACATGTTTTGGAACTAAAACTCAATCAAGACAAGCATCCAAGGAAGTATTTACAAAAGATGTAGTACACCTGCCAGACGGGGGGACAAAAATTTAAATTTGAATGCTCGAGAAGCGGAAGGGTTGAAGACGTCCGTTCGAACTTTTTTAAATTTAAGTTTTATGACAGCGGTAATCTGATTAATTCCAAATTCAAACATTTTATTTATAGTGATATAAATACAGTCGGCTTGTTGTGTCATTTTAGTAAATTCTTAGTGACAGTTGATTGTTTTTAACGAATAATTTTCACAAATTCATTTAAAGTTATAATCATGTTTAAGCATCGAGCGACCCACATTATAGCTTTAAAATTAAATACATTTCTTGACAGTGTTCTTATTTTGATTAATTTAAAATTTAAATACTTAATGAAAATGATGTAGATTCTATAGCCTGCTCCGTCATGTTAATAAATTGTTAGATACAGTTTTATTTTACTGATTATATTTTATTATTACAGAATGGATATGGTAGGGGTGGGCACTCCTCACCCACGGATTGTCAATGCCGATTATCTTTGGACACACACACAAAATAACCTAAGATAGCCAATCCGCACTCTCACAAAAAAAGCAGAATATGATAATAGCAGAGTAGCATGCACGATAATGACAAAAAATCGCACCAACGCGACACAGCATGCGATACAGCAGGACTCTCAGAACCACAACGTTGCAATATTCCGCAAAAATCCGCATCCGCAAAAATTCTATAATAATAACAATGGACTTCCGCTAAGTGTCGTTTTATTTAATCAATTATCTGATTATATTTTTAACTACTTAAATGTTGTTTCATTGCTTATATTATATTATTATATAGTAGGTATATCTAAAAGTATGTAATATAATAACTCCACAATACTATCACGGTTATATTCTTTTTATAGATCGTGATAAGTCACTGACCATGGGACAGCCAATACATTAGTACAGTTATCCCTAAAGATGTTGGATCATTGATTTTTATTTGGTATTTTAGTAACCTTCACTTCCATTACTTGCCTTTAAAGAAATAATTCTTTAAGAATAAATTCTTAGCTTTTGTATAGAATTGTCAATGGAGCACCTAATATATTAAACCCGATCGATACACTACGACACCTATCCTATTATTAGCTATTAATAATTACCATATTACTGTAAATGTTGACACAGCTTTCCATAACACTCAACCCCATCGGTTATTTTATAAAAGGCTCGATTCTCACATCCAAGGACATCGAATTCGTTCTCACGAAATCGATGAATGAATATATTAAAAACTTTTTATCTATGATTCAAACTCAGAACACTGGCCTTAGGATGTTCCTAATTTAAATATAAAGTAGAAGGGTTTATTCTTTATAGTGTCAAAATGATTCTTCCGTACAAAATAGCCTGTTCATTTGAATACCGTTTTGAATTTGAGATGTACTTTGCATATAATTTTTGGTTCTTATTTTTTAACTTTTCGCGCAACTACAAAGGGATGTATTATTGATTTCTTAGTGTATGCGTAATGAGATAAAATATTTTCTTTATATTGTCATGTGGGATGTTTTGTTATCTAATATATGCGAGCTTTTGTTTGCAGGCGACGGATGTTCTGATCGTTCCCATGGATGTAGCATTGCATCATTACCAAAGAAAGGATAAAGGTAAGATTTTTTTTCATGAGTAGGTAATATAAAAATACATTTGGTATTTCAGAAAAATGTTTGAATTAACTGACCTTTTAATCACAGAAAATTATGTAAATAAAAATTATAATTTTTGCCTCATAAAAAGAAATAAGAAGAAAACGAGGAAGCCGCCATGCCTGAGAGATTTTCTAGATCCCGCATTGGACCAGTGCGGTAGGCTGCAGACTAAATATCTACCCCTCACATTAAGAGAAGACACGTGTCCAAAACTCAGTCGATAATGATTTTTTTTCTAGTTTAGACCTCTTTCACACTTAATTGGTTAACTGGCTGTTGTACTGAATTAATTACTGATTAGTAGTTCGAGTTGTTGTGTTAATTGAACTGTTTATTAGTATAGATGTAGTATTGATAGAAGTTTTTTTTTCTTGTATACTGTCAACATAATTTAATATTTTGATATTTTTATATATTTTTGAGCATTTGACATGTTTAGCCATATAAATTAGCACAAATTGCGAAAATGTGAAATCGAAAATAACAGACACGAGCAGGATTTGATCCTGCATCTCCTAGAATAACAACAATTGCCGGGACTGCGCAGGCGTCAATCAAGACTTTTAGAATGAATGTTAGATAATTTAATAATTACTATGGCTGAATTGGCAAAGCATGTAAGACGGCATTCCAGGAGAAGCAGGTTCAAATCCTGCACGTGACTGTTATTTTCTCTTTCACATTTTCACAATTTGTGTTAGTTGATTTATTATCACTAAGTTTATCTATCACCTCATGACGAAATAGGTGCGATTTTCACTTAACAATCGTAAACATTGTAAATTAATAATTAATATTTGTCTATGCCTACCAGACAAAAACGAAATTCCGGAAATATTATTTTTAATGTTAATAACTAAAACAGAGATTAATTCATTTTATTACAATAACAATGTGAAGTCAAGGGGTTATACCGATTACGATTATCGAACAATCGAATGAGATAAATAATAAATAATTGTTAATTCATACAGTTCACAGATAATAAAATGAGGTTTGAATAAATTAATGTAATCTATGTACGAATTTATAGATGTCGTTTGCATATTCGAGTGTTTTATTTTGAAAGAATATGTTTAATGAGCTAACATTTGTTGCATTGTCAGAACGTGATTTTTATAGATACCAGACGTTTATTTATTTCATACAACGGCATTTTTTATTTTAGGTAGAGGCATGATAGTTGTTGATAAGAATTGCCACAGGTAAAATAAAATATATAGCGCTGAGCGAATACTTCGTAGATTAAATACAAAGTGGAAAATGTGAAATCGAAAATAACAGTCACGAGCAGGATTTGAACCTGCATCTCCTGGATACCGTCCAGATGCTTTGCCAATTCAGCCATCGTGACACTTGCTCCTGCCTGCTAATTCGAACTCGGTATAATGTATGAAAATACGTGCGACAGATGGCGCAGGCGTTACACAAGACGTTAAATATGAATGTGTTGTCGAAATTAGCAGTCAGGAGCAAGGGTCACGATGACTGAATTGGCAAAGCATCTGGACGGTATCCAGGAGATGCAGGTTCAAATCCTGCTTGTGACTGTTATTTTCGATTTCACATTTTCCACTTTGTGTTTAATGTATATGGCTAAGCATGTTAAATGCTAAAAATATATATAAAAATATCTAAATGAATACTTCGTAGGTTAGAATCAAAGCTTGAATTTTTTTTTAATCATTATAATTAGTGGTAGATTAAGCCATTGTAACAATTGATCGACCATTGGACATCTAACAGCAAGGTATTCGAAACGTCACAATAACAGAAAATCCAGTAAACGCGATTCCAGAAAAGTTGTTTTATTTTATTTTATAAACTTGCTCACTATTAGCGATTTCATCCGTGTGAAATTTAGTTATTTTCTTGTTCGTGCTTAACAATTTCCCAAAATTAAAGTAGGATAAGTTACTCCTAATAACATCAGCTATCATCTCGACCAGATTGGTCCAGCCGTTTCGAAGATTAGGCAGAACAAACAGATAGACACAAACTTTAAAAATCTCTATATTTGATTTACGATTTATACAATAGATTTACGCGCCATCTTAAAATAGCAAATTGTTCAGTGATCTACAGAACCATAGTAAAATAGTCTGCGACATAGACAAAACAATACAAGTGAAGAACCTTCTTCTAAAACATTGTACAGAGTAGAATAAATTGCTCGAAGACAGAGAAAACCAGTTTAATCGTCTGTGAATAAGTGCTGAAATATAGTGGCGGTAGTTAATGCTCTCTCCAATCTGTGTCTCGATGTTTTTATTGCAGAGTTGTTATTTTGGATTAACGTTTGCACAGAATTCTTAAAAGTATTTACCTACAAAGTAATTACATGAAAATATATACTTTAAATCTATCTTGAGGGTATATTATTATTCCCAATTTCTACTTCTAAATAATCGCGTTGCTGGGATTTAAGGATATTAATGTTAACTACCCCTGTTTACCCTCTAAATTACCCAAAATTTACTTGTTTTTTTTTTAAGCGAGGGTGGCACACCAATTTACGGCCCACCGATGATGGTGATCCGTTACCGTAGCGGTAGCCTATAGACGCTAGCAGACCTAAAGAGGAAGAAAGGCTTAAAGCGGAAGGATAATAAGGACAGGATAA
The DNA here is from genome assembly GCA_948253155.1 of Leucoma salicis. Taxonomy (NCBI): domain Eukaryota; kingdom Metazoa; phylum Arthropoda; class Insecta; order Lepidoptera; family Erebidae; genus Leucoma; species Leucoma salicis. The sequence goes on from OX411818.1 coordinate 20,454,222, forward strand.
AGAGGGGGTTTAAGCCTCAGGCGCTCCCAGTCACCGTACGAAACAGAACAGTCGACACGACCCATTCATGCTGAGACAAGCAAGGCTCTATTACTAATAGATATACGAGCACATTTATCAAATTTGGAAATCGAATCCACAAATTTCGGGACTGGATCTTAATTTCTATACTCGTACACCATTTGTGCAAGAAATATCAATAATGACCATGAGAATATAAGTAAAATAATCCTCAAAATAATGTTCATCTATTTATAGCATATGACTGAAAAGCCGAAGAGTGTAAATGGTGCAAAATCTTAAATAATTATACAATAAAATAATATCATAACTCTTAAGCAAAAGCTTTTGCCGCGAAATAAAAATAAATAATAACATTTGACAGGTGTAAATATATTCCATTTTTAATTTTTCAAATATGGAATTCAGATACGTCCACAGTTAATAAAAAGAATGAAACACAAACACACGTTCTATTAAAAAAAAAAAAACAATCCGCGCCAAACTTCCGTACAGCATCACCTAACAAGAATTTGCATACATTAAACACAAAGGCACAACCGTCATAATTTTTAATATTTAATTTTTTACAGTTACAAGTACCGGTTTTGTCTATTGTCACATTGTATAAAATATTTAAATTGAAAACAAAATCGCTGGGTCGAAACAAAAAGCGCACCTTTTTGTCCTCATTGCACACAATTTCGAACGCCGTGTGCCTTTCTTGTAATTTAAATTACACTGTGGAGCATTTAACTTAGAGTATATTTTTAAATAGAGTAGATAGATACTAATAAGACGTGTAAAATTGCAAACCCATGAAAACAAAATTATTATTTTGAAATCATTAGCTATAGTTTACGTCAGAAATCTTCAAACTGTTTTGTTCTAAAATTCAGCCAATGAGCCTACCAATGTTCCTACTACATCAGTGGTAAATATAGGTACCACCTGGGTGGCAAAATAGGATATGACCCACTTGTTGGTAAGCGTTTACCACAGCCTATAGATGCTAGCAGCACCAGAGGCATCATTAACACGTCGCCTACTCCAAGGAAAGGGATAGGAGGTGGACAGGAAGGAGAGGATAGTAATAATAATAAGATAATAAGGAGAGGATAGGGAGGGTTTTGGGCCTCCAGCACTCTCACTCACTATACGAAACACAACGGTAGGAGTACCTATCGTTACCACCGAAGGAATGTAACGTAGTTCCAGTGGCTCGCCAATAAAGGCGGAGAGACGGCACACGGCGGGTTTCTTTAGTGGGTGAGGGCCCCACACTACCCTGTTCGTTGCCCCGAACGACGGGGTGTGCGGTTAGGAACATATTTTTCCGCCTTAACAAAAAAAAATGAGTACCTAACTATCCCCGATTGAGCCGGCCCATATTTTATTGAAATTATACTACACGCTCAATAATCGATATAACTCGATTTTAGTACAAAATTGGACTCTAATGCTTCCGGATTCCGTAACAAAATATATGAAAAATCACTCGAAAATTTTACAACTACAATTGGTTATCATAAAAAAGCATAATAAGTATTCCTTACTACTAAAATCAGTTACACATTTAGATCTCGACACACCGGTCCATATCGAATCACGAACAAACATCGAGTATTTGGAACTAATCGACGAATCACAATAAGATGCTAATCTTTCACACCTTTAGTTATTTGCATATTGGCTGAATAACCGACTGTGTTTAGGGTGACGTAATTTAGTTTTTTTTTTATTTATTGAATCAATAAGCAACCGTTTAGGCATACGTGTTCAATTGATTGTAAAAAAAATATTCCCACAGAACAAAATATATACATATAATATTTTTACTGTCCACATACCCGTATGTAAAGTCCCCCGCCGCAAGAGATAAGACTCGTATATAATCACGCTCGTATCTATAGATAATTAATAACGATTATTTGAGTAAAAGTCATTATATACTAAAATATCGAGTTTTGTTCAACAGTAAAGAATTATTAGCTAAGCAAAGTATGTCAAAAGCTTACGAATTCTTAGGATAAGTATTAGTTTACATTTTGGTTCCTACTTGAGTAATGCTTTCGTAATACTTTTAATTTAGTAGAATTATTTATTTTATCAAAACGTTTCGTTTAACGCTAGTGCATTACAAGCTATGGTAAGAAAATTTAACAACTAAACATATTATATTGTAGTTATTTTTTTTTATATTCTGATAGTTACTAGGCCATTATTAGGTTAGTATTTATAAAAAATACCTATCATAATAACATTAAACACAAAGTGAAAAGCATGCTAAGCATGTCAAATGCTAAAAATATATATAAAAATACCTAAATACCTATCATAATATTAAAAAATATTATAATATTACATCTCGCATTAAATGAATAAAATATCGCAAAAGTTAAGAAACAAATTATTTGCGGAAGTGGAAAAAGAGTTAAAATAAATAAACCAAAAATGTTGTAAAATCACTGTGGGTAGATGAAACCGTTGAAATAACATATCAGCCTTGGACGTCTACCATCTAAGTCCACCCGTGATCATGAATGCTGTAAAGTATTCGAAACGTCGGGATAGTAGAAAAATCAAGTAAACGCGATGGATTCCGTAAGCGTAGTTTCATTTCTAAATGAAAATATTTATCGTCTCTTTTATGATTACGATTCCAATATTAGATAGTACGTATGCTCATAAATAAAAACATTACATTGGATTATTTGTTAATTTTTTACCCACTCATTGGACATTATTTTTAATGATTTATTCCTTTTTACTCACCACCTTATTAGGTAGGAGTCATCTTGTGATAAGAATTTCAATTTTACGTTTCGTAAAAACTTGGCCAAGATATTGCAGCTTTCAAAAAATATTTATAAATAATAAACCAAAAATAAAGGATAAAAAAAAAACCTGTTTTAAGAACAATAATTGTAATTTTCTAAAATTTAATTTTAAATTTTTTTAACGATCGCCTATTGAAATCTCGCTATAGTCTGCTAACGTTCAGAAACGGGTGCAAAAATCAAAACGCGGACGAACTTGCATTACGAAACTCTTTTATAAATGCGAACACCTGAACGGCCCATGTGCTGGAAAATCAATACTACCAGCCTTGTCGTACGCGTAATACCAACGAAAAACTACTACAGGCACCCCAACTCATCCCACATGGATTTTTCTTCACCCCATCCGCCCCCACCGGCTTAGGGTGAGAGGGGACGCAAAAAGATACCCGGTTTTTTCTCGTTCGCGTGTTTTGTTGACGAAACTTACTCCCAAGTCAATGTCAACTTTATTTCTAAAAATTACAGTTCAGTTTCCACTGGAGATTTATTTGATATGTGAACGATTGTCATGTCTCATCCGTGATTTACTTTCAACTTTATAATACGAAAAATAAAGTTTAATTTGGCTTCATGGTTCATTATCCAAAAAAATGCCTCAGTAAACGTGGTATATGGAAATTATTCGGTCTTCGCAACGAAATTAGGGTCCGTATATCCTATGCTCGAACGGCTAATGACTTCTTATGATTTTGATGTCATGTTGCGTGTAAGATGCATAGAGTTTATTTGATTCGGCATCGGAGGGTTGACTTGAATTTCAAATTTGGAATACGAATAAAATTCTAAATTCATACCAAGTTCGAATTGACAGCTGTCAAAGTAACGGTCGTTTGTTAAGCGAAGGTAATTTTGTGTCATTGTGTCAATTATTGACGCTTTGTAAACTCGAATGACTGTGTTTTCTAAATTTAATTACCATTCAGCACAAATGCACATAAATATTCGTACGTCCTTTGCACACATTTACAGTAAATTCTTGTCGTAACCGAAGTGGCAAGCAATACTGTTAAGTTGGTAAAGCACAATGTACGCGGGTACACCACATAGCACACATTAGCAAGTTTAATCAACGAATATGCGCTTAAGTCATTATTGCTTTTTATATACTATGCGTGTGGCAAACAAGCATAATCTTGAGTGATGCCACTGGTGCTGCGAGCGTCTATAGGTTACTGCTTTATTCCGAGTTCCCTATATCACGTTCGATATTGTCGGCTAACCTAAATCTGGAATTGGAATGCGGTTGTGACACAATTTATTCTTAGTCCTGCAGTACAAGGGCAAGAATACTAAACACAATTATGTACTGGCTATTGCACAGTAGATCATCGTATGTTAACGTTGCACGCGGTACGTTTCTGGACTTACATATATATATAGGATGATGATGGTTTAAGGGTTAATAATCTAGCTAGTGTATTCTGTCAGAAAAAATGGTAGATATATCTACCACGAGCAGCTATCGGCGAGTAAAGAAAAGAATTGGTACGCGGAACCTTGGTATTTTGGAGGAACATTGTTTGGTAGGTATATCGTTGCGTGAACCGGAATATTTGTGGTTAAGCGTCATCTTTGCGCCTATCAAAAAATTTTTGGCACACATCGAGTTTTAAGAAGGTAGTAAGTAGTATCCACCGAAGGAATGTAACATAGTTCCAGTGGCCCGCCAATAAAGGTGGAGAGACGGCGCACGGCGGGTTTCTTTAGTGGGTGCAGGCCACACTACCCTGATCGTTGCCCCGAACGACAGGGTGTGCGCTTAGGAACATTTAAAAAAAAAGTAGTAAGTAGTATGTTAATTGGCTAGTATGTTAATAAGTACAGTACGTAAGTAGTCTGGCTGTTTATTTCGGCTATTCACCAAAACTGCTACTCCTTTTTGATGGGCCTTTTACTGGCAGATAGCTGATATTATTAGGAGTACTATTATTTTTGAAAACATAATTAGGGTCCAGCGCATAAACAACGTAATTAAATTCCTCTCGGACGTAGTCGATGCTATACTATCCTTACTGTCTTTTTGCTTGTGTTTGTATATTTGTTACGCTTTCACGCTGTAACAATCATCATGTAATTTTGCTATATGTGGAGCACAAAAGAGAACGAAAGCTACTCTGTTTAGATCGTACTGTACTTCATTTTACTCGTGCAGTCTGTGAGCTGACTGTACGAAAAGCCTACAACGCTCTTCGTGTCCAATATAATAATGCGTTCAGGGTGCTGATGGGGTTGCCGGTTGCCGCAATTCTGCAGTGCCTCGATATCGCGTGGACTGTTTTTACGCTACGATGCGTAAAAGATGCGAGTCCTTGGGTGCAGAGTCGGTGGTAGCACCAACAGCATTTTGAACATGATAGATAGCAGGCTCGATTGTATGTATGTCGATCGTTGCCGCTCAGTCTCCAACGGGATTGCGCGGCAATGATTGTCAATAATATAGTTAATAGTTTGAATTAATTTACTAACACTAGGCTATGATAGCTGTTACTAACAAAGTGGATTTTTATATTAAACACAAAGTGAAAAATGTTAAATCGAAAATAACAGTCACGAACAGGATTCGAACCTGCATCTCCTGGATACCGTAATTGCCAATTCAGCCATCGTGACCCTTGCTCCTGACTGCTAATTTCGATAACACATTCATACTTAACGTCTTTGGGTGATGCCTGCACCATCTGTCGGAAGTATTTTCATACATTATACCGACCAGGTAAACTGAATTTTACAATTAAGATTTTACCTAATAATGACGCAAACCCTATAAATATTTAGATATTTTTATATATATTTTTAGCATTTGACATGCTTAGCAACATACATTAAACACAAAGTGAAAAATGTGAAATCGAAAATAACAGTCACGAGCAGGATTCGAACCTGCATCTCCTGGATACCGTCTAGATGCTTGAATGCTACGTATATACGCTATGCTTTAACGCTTGATGTATGAAAATCCTTCTGACAGATGGTGCAGGCGTCACCCAAAGACGTTAAGTATGAATGTGTTATCGAAATTAGCAGTCAGGAGCAAGGGTCACGATTGCTGAATTGGCAAAGCATCTGCACGGTATCCAGGAGATGCAGGTTCGAATCCTGCTCGTGACTGTTATTTTCGATTTCACATTTTTCACTTTGTGTTTAATGTATGTTGCTAAGCATGTCAAATGCTAAAAATATATATAAAAATATCTAAATATTTATAGGGTTTGCGTCATTATTAGGTAAAATCTTAATTGTAAAATTAAGTTTACCTGGTCGGTATAATGTATGGATTTTTAGAGCCTGAAATAAATATATTATTATTATTAATAAAGTATCTAGGCTAGTTTTTATCCCGGAAACAGGTTAGTTCCTGCGAGATAGCTATTTCTCCATAAGAATACAGATGTTATTATTTTATTAAAAACCAAATTAAATATACCAAAAGAAACATGCCCTATGACCAAGTCTAATTGTCCGCTCATCAGATAAACTTACGCAATACAATGTTATAGTACCGGTATAAACCACTGGAGGTCGCCACACGTAATGCGTGACGCATTCCTACACATATGGCACACGTAAAGGACACGCTGCCTCAATCTGCCATTAATAATTATTAAAATAAAAACACTACTAAACTTAGAATACAGAGTAATATAAGTAATGTGTATTTTTTTTACTGAACACCTATAAAAATGCACATAAGTTGTTGTGTGTTAATTGGAACAAAAAAAAAGAAAATTGCTTTCATTCTTCACAAACTAAAAAAGGAATATAAATGATTTCTTCTAAATGGGGATTCACGTGCAAAGCTGAGCACAGATAGCGGTATCGGCGAGATGGCCACTGTCAAATTGTAGTTGCATTTTTTGTGTTTAATTCCGTTGATCAGCGATATTGTTAAAATGTAGATACCTGGAAGATTCAAGAATTGAAAGAAGCTATGTGTAGCCAAAAATGTCTGCGTCTATTATCTTCTAGAAGATACCTATATGAAAGCTGAATCTTGAATAACACGTTGAAAAGCTAGTCCTGCACGCTTACCACGAACTCTTATTGCGATCCAGTTTAGGACCCAAACTGAACTGAATCGCAATTTCGTATCATGACGTGTCAAAGACGCAATCTTTTGTTTTACCGAATCAGCATATAAACTGAATCGTAAACATGACATCTTTGTATTGAAATTCGTACCATGAACTTACTTGACAACCTAAAGAAGATCGCTCAATTAGACGTCATGGTACGAAATACAACAACACACTTATTTTGAATTGCGTCGGATTTGAATCGCTAGCTAAGAGTTCATGGTATGCCTGCTGTTTGTCCTAATCACCCTGTATCTATCCACAATAATACTTGTTGATATACCTGGTCACATGAATAACAATGATTTTATAATCTGCCAAATCTAGAGAGACTAAAATAGAGAGAATACCGTAGACCATATTCTTGATGATTGATATTCATGAGCTAGCTCATGAATATCAATATTTTTTACAAAATCAACCAAACAGGTCACGTCATAATATTTTATCAGTTGACAGCTTTTAACATAAAAAAATATAAACAATCTTCAACCACTTAAATTTTTAATTGAGTCCATCGTTCAAAAACCTCACATTTCCATACATAAAACTATCTTTATTTTAATTAATTTTTTCAACGTAAACAGTTTACGAACGACTTCCTCCTCTTTAATTTATGCTATAAAATTCACTGAACGGTCAAAGTTCCCCTCGAAATCAGTGACGGGAACTTAAATAAAATTATGTCTCGATGACCAATGCGGCTTGGCGGTGTACATATCATGGACTGTCCAGCCAATTACAATGCCACAGAGTAATAAAACGTCCATAGAGATATTATCTTTGGATAATCTGTGCTATCTTGAATCGCTCGTTAGGCGACCCACGGTTCGTAGGCTTAGATAAGTTTATATGGTATTGTTCGTGTGATATCGTCAAAGGGTCGTTAATTAAAGTATTTTTACACAAAATATTACCTACTGATAAATAAGAATTCTGGGCGTTACCTAAAAATACCCTAAATTGTTTGTTTACTTCATATAATTTATAGAGATATATGTAAATATATATATTGTCAAAATTATGTTATATTTTATAGAGATAGCCTTTGCTTGCAGCTCCGCAACCAAAAGCCAGTTTTTAGGTTGTATCTCAGGTTCCCGATATAGTAGCGCGATAAAGTGTATACCAGTTGTTAAGTCTAATCGAGATCTATTAAATAGAAGAAGTTGCATCAAAATCCGTTCTGTAGTTTTTGCGTGATGCACGAACAAACAAATAGATAATAAATCTAAAAAAAAAAACATTTTGTGTTTAGTCACACCTATATAGCCTATTTCAGTATTTTTTTGTCAAATATCTTAAATATGCAGACACAGCTCTGTTACAGTTTTATAATAGTAATAATAGATAATGTTTACATCACAAGAATGAAAACATTAAATATGCAAAAAACCACAGTTAAAAAAATTGGTTTGGTTTAATTAGGAAATCAATATCTATACTGTTCCTAATTATTATAAAGCTCTGTTACAAGAGCTGTGTCTGTACCTACATTTGAGATATCTAAGTCTAAGGTATTGGGCTATATAGGCGTGTCTGAACACAAAATAATTATAACATTTTTTCTCTGTTTGTTTGTTTGCGCATCACGCAAAATTTACTGAGCGGGTTATGATGCAACTTTTTTTATTTGATAGCTCTTGGTTAGACTTACAAACTGATATTTTATCCCGCTACTATATCGGGAACCTGAGATATAACCTAAAAACTACCGTGTGGCTGCGGTGGACCTGCAAAGGCTAGTTTTAAATAAAATAATAGGTGATTCACGTTAGCTAAATACGGGTTAGTAGTATTTGAAAGCAGTCGAGTAAAACATGAATAATATCTCGCGATCTACAATCGTAAAGCTCCGGTAACAATTATGAAACAAAAAACGCACATAATTTTGAAACATCATTGCGTAATCTACCGACCTCTCTCGATCTCTAAGTCTTGGTAGTCATTATTTATTCGGTTTTTAGGTATTTCCGTCAACAAGTACTCAATTACCAACTCGGATTTAGGAAGTTAGCGGTATTTCACCTCATACTTTGAAGATTACGTAAAGCCGTTAGTCCTGTAGCTGATCTCTGGTCGTGTCAAGATGGCGACGCATCCGACTTTAAGAGAGTGAAGGAACAAAAAGTGCACTTGTATTTACGCACGAGTGTGCACTATAATATCTCCTGCATATATGGCTAGTGTCCGTTGACACTGGCCGCTAAGACCGAATATACGACCAGTCATCATCATTATTATTAACTACTTTATGCCCACACTAAAATAAAGTCCCTTGCGTAAATATCGCAATAATATTCGTGATTGCATTTTTTATAATTACTACGAGGGTGGCAAACAAGCTTATGTTCTATCTGATGGCAAGCGAGTATCGTAGCATATAGGTTGACGCTAGCAACACCAGACGCACAACTCGCGCGTCACCACCTCCATGGTAAGGGATAAAATGTGGAGAAAAAAGATATTAAGAAACCCAATAACACCCAATAACTTATCATCACGCCATTTCCCTTGCGGGGTAGGCAGAGAGAACAGAGTGCCAAGAGGCTCTATTCTTGCATACATCTCTCGCTTCCTCAACATTCATAACTCTCTTCATACACGCTCACCGGTTTCGGAGACTCCTGACTCCACCTTCCTTCAATACATGACCGATTTGGTCTAGGTAGGTGAGTCTCGGTCTCCCCCTGTACCTACATCCTTCCACTTTCGCATTGTATATCTTCTTAACCAGTCGCTCGTCCGGCATTCTTTCCACATGTCCGAACCATCGGAGCATTCCCTTTCGCATCTTTACACAAAGCATTAAAGACACATAAAGCATTTATTTAAGAAACTTAAATATATAACTTATTGTTTATCTCTGTCGAATCCGTACTGAATACGAAAGGTTATTAGCCCGCCCGCTACTATGTACAGTCAAAATACTATTTCATAGTAGGTCATTGTATAATAATGTAGCACCAAGGTATATTATATGGTATACAAATATACAAAACAAGTATGTATATATACATAGGATGCTTAGTTCTCAGTAAAGTTTAATGATTATCCATTCAATTAACTCATTGTTTTAATACAACACCTATACGTATACAGCTTTATTATGGTAGTGGTAGCATAATAAATTTTATTGTATTTTTTTGAAGTATTTCTTTTTTACTAAAAGACGGATAAAAGCACAAATGGTAGGTTGTAAGAGCTGTTCAGAGACCTTAGAAATACCAGAGACACAGCTAATTAACGCATAGTTAAATACTCAACAGAGTACAAAGGACTATATCTCTACAACCAAAACATAATAATATTTTCATCATAATTCACGGCTTTTTTTTACACCCTACACTAAGGAATATACCTTGTATCGCGGGGAACCTTACAAACATACAATTTCACGGACACAAATACACCCAGACCTAGAACAAGCATTTGTGGATCACACAAAGAGTTTTCCTGTGTGGGACTCCAACCCACAACACTCGGGTGGGACGCCGGTATCTAAACCACTCCGTTATCTGTGCAGTCAGTAAAGCTTATGAAACTAACCCATTCAGGTCTTGCGTCAGTAAATAATAGCTAGGACTTTTTTACTGGTAGAAGGGTGACGTGTTTATCGAATGGTCGAATCGTTGTACTATAATGAATGAGTGAATGACACGAACCAGTATCACGTACCGTCAAAATTCCATTCACATTAGAGAAATCTCGAAGTACTGTAACTAGTATAGATATTTTCTATGAGGGAGCAAAGCTACTATAATTAGACATCTTTATTAGTAATATAAATGTGAACGTGAGTTTGTTTGTTAAGCTTACACGCCATAACTATCCATTAAGACATCGTGAAATTTTACTATAGGTATCTAGTCTGGAGCCTAGAAAATGACATAGGCTATATTTTATCACCGAAAATTAGATGGTCTGATGTCTGTACTATTTTTTGCATACAATTAAAGTGTCATTAATGACTGAGTATTTATATTCTGAAGTCCACTAGGAATATTCTAGTATCAAGATAAATAAAAGGTGGTTTTGATAATATAAACCTTTATATCTACATTCATACACATCCATTAGATGGCACGAGTGTCTTCAATTAGAGAGTGATTATTAGATGCAGGAATTGATTACAGCAAGTACAAATACGATAGTAATTAAAAGGCTGGTTTCTAGAGGCCATTAAAATATAAAATAATACCTGTTCAAAACTCTATTTCTCAAAACTAATTAGGTAACTTTTATTTGTTGACGGTACTGAGATAGGATCTCTTCACGGTGGCGGCTGCGGACAAAAGCGTATTCTGCCGACGCTACCACAGCCCGAGGTTCCGAGGTTCAAATTATTCATTTTATCTTTTCACAGATACGTATAGTATATTATTACAGCTATTCTTTATTTTTAGCTTAAGTACTGTTGTTAATGCGTTTGAAATCTACGAGTATATACTATTACTAGCGCATTACCCGCGGCTTCGTTCGCGTCATAGTCATGAAAAATCTACTTGGGATAGGATTTATTTTATTAAATCCCTTAGTGCTCACCTAACAGTATCCATAAAACCCATATGTAAATTTTCACGGTCCTAGCTCCAGGAGCTTGGGCTGTGCGTCGATATGTCAGTCAGTCTGTCAGTTAAGTATCTACAAACTGTTATAAAGCTGTTACAGAGCTGTGTCTGTACATTTAAGATATTTGAGAAAAATGCCTGAATTAGGCTATATAGGCGTGTCTGAAACACAAAGCAAATTTTTTTAGATTTATTTTCTGTTTGTCTGTTTGTTCGTTCGCGTATCACGCAAAAACTACTGAACGGATTATGATGTAACTTATTTATTTGATAGCTCTTGATTAGACTTAAAAACTGATAAGTATACATTTTATCCTGCTTACTATATCGGGAACCTGAGGTACAGCCTAAAAAGCGGCTCCACCGCAGCCAAAGGCTCGTTATTTTATATGCCTACATAGATAAAGCTGTAACAGAGTAACGAATATGTCTGTATTTTCTTATAAATGACAAAGTGAGTTTGTTTGTTTATTTATTACGCTTTCGCGCTATACTTACTGAACCAATCATTACGAAATTTTGCATACATATAGGCTGGATTTATTCTGCTACTGTATCAGAATCAAAAAAATCTAAGCAAAGTCTAATTACAAATAAATAAAATTGAAGTGTTTTTTTGTAATGTCTAAATAACGGGTTTTTACTAAATGCATCTGAGGGTGTATACGTTACCTATGACAAAATACCAATTTTTAAAATTTTTGTCTATCTGTCTGTTTATTCCGGCTAATTTGGAACAGCTAGACTGATCTAGACGGGATTTTCACTGGCAGACAGCTGATTTAATAAGTAACTTCGGTTAATTTTATTTTGGAAAAAGAATTAGAGTTCCATATAAATAAAAAACTACACTGGACGCGGGCAAAGTCGCGGGTTGCATCTAGTTATTAATAAATTGTCAGCTTATTCTTTAAATTATTTAATTTGATATCATTCACACATTTCACTGCATCAGTATGAATAGGAACAGAAGGTATTTTTTACTACAAATGCGAAAAACAGCGGTAGAATAGTTACCGTCTATAAATGCTAATAATACCAGAGGTATCACTTCACATAACACCGATTAATATCAGAGTTCTATGCATTCAATTACTGGCACGTTGTCAAACACAAGAAAAGGATGGGAAGGAGAAGGAATTATAGCGAGGGCATAAAGAATAAAGTAATACAAATTATTATATAGACTTTATTATCGAAATGAGCCTAGACTGGACTGAAGAATGAAAACAGAATTGGGGATAATTGAACTTTATACTTCCTACAGGCATTACCTAGTGGCCCCCAGAAATAGTTTACAACATTACATATTTTTGTTCAAAATAGCTTAGCTTAGAAAAATTTTCAGTAGCAGCCCCTGTTACGTGGGACTTAAACATAGCTGGTGAACCGTGGCTGTGTAATACACCTCTGCCTACCCCTTCGGGGAATACAGGCGTGATGCTATGTGTGTGTATTGATTTAAAGCTTTGCAAATGTTAGTAATTCAAAGAGTGAGTTTATTTTTTTATCTATACATACATACATAAACTTAAATGATCATATTCCAGTCTTCTGTTGAGCGTGGCGAATATACAATATTTAAACAGATTCGTAACATGACCTGGTACCTACTTGGTTATATTCATGATTGTTATTTACCAGACAACTACATGCCCTCGAAAACGTTCCCTACCATCACTTGATTTGAAATATATCTACACTTAGAGCTTTTATCATTGTTTTCTGGATAATAACAGAATAATTTAACTGCATAATAATTTATTGATTACTTATTATGGCAATATAGAAAACTTAATAAATAGAGATACACAAAATACATTTTTCTTTGTTAATTCGTATAGTTTTACTCTTACACAAAAAAGTGACAAACAAGCATACTAGGTACCAGTTTGATGACAAGCCATCATCGTACGCTATAAATACTTGCAAGACCCCTACCATGAGCCCTCACCCGCTCTTGCTACTACTTGCAAGACCAAGGTAACTGTACAGAAAAAAAAACATAAAAGGAGAGAAAATAAGATTTTCTCAGGCGCACTCACTCACCGGACAAACATTTACAGGAATACCAAATGTTATTTGTGCTAACATTCTTTGAAGGGGTAGTACTTCAACCCTTTTATGTGGCTATAAACAAGGTTCTACCATAAAACTTTGTATAGGTATATAACTATCTGTTGCTGAAGTCATTCCCGCGTAAGCACCGACTCTTGCGCATGCAAACGGCTAACAGATATTGATCACTAGCTCCAAAACTCCCCACCTAACCCGAAAGTAAATTACCATAGTCATAAAGGACCCACCCCTCTTTAGAAAAGGACAGATGATTTATTAAACGCAACAAGAAATCAATATAATAAAAAGAGACAGATATATTTGCTAATGCGTTTGTCGTGAGCAGTATTTTTTATTTTGTAAGAGTATGCGCACACTAAATTTGAAATTTACTTCAAGAAAATATATTATATTTTCTTTTAAGTGTCGATAATGCATGGTATGGGCATGTCTTGCGTAGGAATCAAAATTATGTTACAAAAAAGAATACTAGGCATGAACGGCTGTAATATTCCGGGTGTAAATAATATCATATCGATAACTCCAGGCAAAGATGTCACCAAATACCTGTATTAATATGCGCCATACCATTTTCGTCGACAACGATGGGTTACAAAGTTAGCCTCCATGAAATCATTAACAAGACGACTAAAACATGACGAAGATTCCAATCAAATTGTAGTTTTTGGAGTACATCGGTGATTAATTGGTTTATTACCTAAAATCGAATTTAGATAGAGCAATATAAAGATTTAATCTCACATTACATTTAAAAAAAGACTGATGGACATTTCCACTACCTGGATGTTTAGAATCGAGTATTGAACCCATGGTATCAATTATTAGTACGATATAATTTATACCCTGTATAACGTATAATAATGACTCAGGTTGTAAGAGAATAAAAAGCGCAAGGAAAAGTTAATGGATTTCGTGAGAAATGGTATCAAAAAGAGGCGAGTAAGTGACGAGATGATACATGACGAAACCTGTCTGATATGCTAGTATTACGTTTCAGGGGTCTTGCAATCTGCTTATATTATATACTACCCTGGGTACTAGCCTCTGACAGCTTCCTGGTACGTGTGGATTTTAAATCAAAAATATGTGTTTCATCCATCCATCCATCAGCCTTTCATCGTCCTCTGCTGGACATAGGCCTCCCCAAAATGGGGGTTTTACCATAATATGTGTTTATCCAAACCAAATTTATGTTTATACAATTTTTCGTTCAAAACGTACCTTATTGTTATGTTATCTCAAAAATAGCTATCCTACACATAAAAAGTATAATATAATAAATACCCTTTATGTTGATTCAGTGTTTTCTACCTACTAAATTTAATTCTGTTAATGTTTGTACTATGATCGGAATACTTCTGGTTTAGAAAAAAAAATGTTTAATTGGAGAAAAAAGTAGGGTCATATTTAATCAAGGAATCATTGCATACAAAAAAAACGGCAGGTTTTTCTCATAGTACTATTTGAATCTTATAATTAGTAATATTCACAGGATTTCGTAAAATTCATTGGTATCTTGTCCACGAACTAAATGATTACGGGAAATTAGGTACTTCCGAACCATTTTTAACATTGTAACTTGGCCTAAGGTCTGTTACTATGAGAAAATTTTTATTAGAGTTTCCACCACGGATATTGAGAAATATATAGTTGAAATAATTTGTAATATTGTGGTTTAAACAAGTTCCTCAAGCTTTCTTCTCTTTTCAGACACAACAAATATGTTTCTAATAACTTGCATAACACAGATATTTAACTCCTAAGAGCTAACCTCAGTCATTTAATAATCAAGTTCAAAAAGAGTTAAAATTTCAGGTCTCGAAAATGATGCTACAATTTATATTTAGGCTAAATTCTTACTATATATTGTAAGATATTACCAATAAGAATTGTTTACCATAATTATCTACTTAATATGTCTTATTAAATTATTATTATCTGCCTGCCTAGAATATTAAATAGAAATATACAATGGCAATTATCAATTATTGCCTCATGAGCTTTTCTTGTCAGCATATATTTTAATCTATTTGTTCTAATACCATACACTAAATTCTAATAAGTATAAAATTAGAATGTACGCTTATTGGACTCTCTTATAGAACAATATATCTTTATAAAGAGCGCAAGAAATGAATATAAATGTTTAAAAGCGAATAAGATGTGAGGTAGCAATTTAAATGGAAAATAAGACAGTTTACTTTAAAAGTCACGTACGTTA
The DNA here is from genome assembly GCA_948253155.1 of Leucoma salicis. NCBI lineage: Eukaryota > Metazoa > Arthropoda > Insecta > Lepidoptera > Erebidae > Leucoma > Leucoma salicis. The sequence goes on from OX411818.1 coordinate 20,470,009, forward strand.
GGCGGCAAGGGATATTTGCATTTAAGTCAAGCATAAATACTAGTAGCGACATCTAGTTACACAGCAATTCACTAACCATTAAATTAATATTTCCATTATTTATATTAGTAATTTCACATTATAATATTTCATTTATAATTTTAAAAATGATTATAGCGTGTAGATTTACATATAGTTTCCTAACTGTAAATTTTAATATTTTTTTAATACCTCTAAAGCGCCATCTATTGTCGAGTAGCAGAGCTTTGTACTGTTTTATAACTGAATTTGACACCCCTATAAATATTAGGCTTAACTTGTGCGTGTGTGTGTGAACAAAAGCGCACGAAATTCAAAATTTAGAAAGGGTGTTTTGATGTACAGCCCTTGAAACACTAAAAGAAACAGAAAAAGAAAGTTTTATTTTCGATTGTAATTTAGCTTCACAGGCACTTTAAAGTTCTGTAAAGCTACTTGCTATTGTTAGTTATAGTACTCGCATTTTTTGCATTTCATAATTAATAAACAAGTTTAACATCCAAAATTATTACAAAAGCTTTATTTTAATGTTATTTAACTTAACTACGATAAAGTTTAAATAATAGACATTCACTTGTCTCGATATTTTGGTAATGTTATCTAAACCGGAGCTGTATAGGTACATAAATATCTACTAAATTATAAAAAAAACTCAAATTTTATAAAATGGCGTAGTTATATTTCAATTAAAATTTAAATATTTTGTAGTTTACTTAATGTATTTCTGAAATAATAAAGCAATTTTTAAGTATTTTGTTTTAACATCAGCATTATAATTATCTACTTGCAGACCGTAAAAAGACATAATTAAGAAATAAAAATGATAATATGCTAAAATTATGTTTAAATACTTCGTAATACGTTCATAGTAGTAATGTTGCTCAAAGCTTACTTCGAATATATGCTTTATCGATATTGTTGCAGGATTTTAGGAGATTGAACTAAGACCGACGGCCGACTACATTGACGATGGACACCATGCAGTGACGTCGAAGGCTTAGGCATTAATAAAATTAAGAGGGTTTCGATATGATGGGTATCTTTAGATAAAAAAATATCAGAGCCAACATTAAGCATCACAAATATAAATATAGATAAATATCTATAGATCTATACTATTATAAAGCTGTAACAGAGCTGTGTCTGTACATTCAAGATATTTGAGAAAAAAAACTACTTTATTAGGCTATATAAGCGTGTTTAAACACAAAACAATTTTTTTAGATTTTTTATCTGTTCGTCTGTTTGTTTGTTCGCACATCACGCAAAAACTACTGAAAGGATTAAATACAAACCATAAAAACCGATAAAAACTAGCTTTTGGTTGAGGCGGAGTCGCGGGCAAAGGCTTAAAGGAAGAGATGTAAGTATGCAAGAATAGAGCCTGTTGGCACTGTTCCCTCTGCCTACCTTACAAGGGAAACGGCGTGATGATAAGTAGTAGTATTAGTATAGGCTAAATGGGATAGGTTCCATGGTCAGCCCGCACTGGGCCAGCAAGGTGGACCTAACCCCTCTCACCATGAAACGAGACCTCTTCTCTCTCTCTCGTTCTGTAAAAGCAGTTTCTTTTTCAGTATTCTTGTAAAGGCAAAATTTTTTTTCATACGTTTATCTGTTTTACTATAGGGCACAGGCCTCGTGGTAAGAGGGATTAGGCCATAGTCCACCGTGCTGACCCAACGCGGGTTGGCAACAATCACAGTTAATATTATAAATAGTTAGTACCTATAATAATCCAATTTATTATTTAATAGATTCGCCAGCTCCTTCATTATAAATTTGAAATTATTTTTGTTTATTTGTTAATCTTTAATGCCGTAACTTTAAACCGATCATCATAAAATTTGGCATACATAAATATGGAGTAGGTACAGAGAAGGACATAAGTACTTTTTATTTAGAATTAAGAAAAAAGTAGTCGCCTCTAGTAATCTTCTGTCTTTTTTCAGGGCTATTTATTCAAAATAGTGGCAGTAAAATCGATACTTTTCATGTTATAACTACTCATAATTTCTCAGGCTGCCATATTTTTCACAACGTTTTACACCGGAGATTATAATTATTGAACTTATTCACAAATAATCGCGCATTTTTTTAAAGTCAAAGGTGTCAAAGGATTATATCAAACTAGACTGATGAACATCGAACTCAATACCTCTGTTTCAATAGATCACTGCTTTTTAGTTTGTTTATAATTTTTTCCACAATATGCCCTATAGTCCCCACTATAACTGTAGTAGGCAGGTAGGGGCAGTTACCCCACTATCGGGCATAGCTCTCTTCTCAGAGTGAGAAAAAATATTTTATTAATTAATGTAATTATTTACCGTGAGTTGGAGTTCGTATGTAAAACACGCTATTCATAATTATAACGTGAGCATCCATGTTGAATAATACCTCGAGGCTAAATGAGTGCACGCAATGGAATATAAAATTACTGTTAAATTATATTGTGAAATTTTTATGTAAAGTGGTAAAGTACTGAGGTAGGTAATTATTCCTTAGGGGAGAACACCTCATTACATAACCTAACCAAGAGAATAAAATCCATAGGCTGACTGCTGTAATAATAAACAAATTATTTGTGAATGTGGAAAAAGAGAAGTGCGAACGGGATTCGAACCTGCGTCCCTTCCAACCCAGGGAAGTGCTCTAGACCATCATATGGCTTGAAAATCATATGGCTTGATGGTAAGCGGTTACCGTAGCCTATAGCGCAGTTCGCGACTGACCTGCAAACCTTAGTCGAAGTAATGACTGAAACTTGTAACGTAGCCTACGGGTAAATGTAGGCACAACCAAAATAATGGTTTTTGAAAGAGGAGAGACCAGAACTGATGATGTTAGAGTATCAATAGGCAATGTTGAGCTAGAACAAGTACATGAATTTGTATATCTTGAAATAGAGTGAACGGAGCATTAGGACAACTTCTCGGCAGTCATCACCTCAGCCAGAAGGCACGTGTCGCAATACACAACACAGAGCTTGTCCTAACGTTATTATATGGAAGCGAGTGTAGGGTATGCACAAAGGGGCATGAGAGTAAAATCAATGCGATCCAAATGCGATCTCTGTGGAGAATCTGTGGAGTGAGGCTGACAGAACGCATTCGTAACGACGCCGTAAGAGAGCGAGTAGATATGAAAAAGAGTATTGGTGTAAAGATATAGGGAATGCTCCAATGGTTCGGATATGTGGAAAGAATGCTGAACGTGCGACTGGTTAAGAAGATATACAATGCGAAAGTGGAAGGATGTAGGTACAGGGGGAGACCGAGACTCACCTATCTAGACCAAATCGATCATGTACTAAAGAAAGGTCAGGAGTCTCCGAAACCGGCGAGCGTATATGAAGAGAATTATGAATGTTGAGGAAGCGAGCGATGTATGCAAGAATAGAGCCTTTTCTTCTCTCTGCCTAGCCTGCAAGGAAGATGGCGTGATGATAAGTAAGTAAAGAGACTAACAACATTGGTGTGCACTTATTTTTCTAGCGGTAGAGTCTTGTTGGTCCGAGCGGTTACCTCTCACAGAAGATCATTGTGAAACAACAGTAGGTTATCCTGCTGTTGTGTTTCATATGGTGATGGTAGCCGCTTACTATCAGGTGGGCCGTATGCTTATCTGCCACCTGCGTATTATAAAATAAAGGTGTGTGAGCGAGGTCTGGAATTTGTACTGGGGATTGAACTTGATGCCACTGTCTTTGCCGTCCATGGCTTTACCGGCAGCTAACTGTTTTCAACTTAAAATTGAAATCCAGTAATTTCTTATCACTGGTCAGAGCAGGGAAGACTGTTTGTTTAATTACTTTTATTTGTGATATAATTTGTTTTTGTGTTAAGGCGGAAAAAACGTACCTAACCGCACACCCCGCCTTTCGGAGTAAAGAATAGGGTAGTGTGCGGCCCTCACCCACTAAATAAACTCGCCATGTGCTGTGTCTCCGGCTGTGTTAGTGTATATATTGATATGGACTTCAGTGGTCCGTCGAGTAATAGTATAGCCAAGTTGATATTCTATAATGGGAATTTGATATCTTTAACGATATCTCTAAAATATTAAAGTCCCATAGATCTCAACAGTTTTCTATAGCGTTAGCGATCATAGAATTCAGAAGGGTCGAACGCAAGTTTCTTATATAAATTTCTAAGGTTTTATTATTTGAAAGTAGGTACCTATAAAGTTTAGCAGAAACTCTCAGGCCACGGTGATGCTGTCGTGGTGTGCTTTTGAAGTTTTTTCTACGATTCATGAAGCCTGCCTGACCGCTATAGGCCAGAGGGACATATGAATATGTGAAAACGTACGAAGTGTTCACAAATACATTTCATGTGTACATTGTATACTCATAGATACCATATTCAATAAAATATACAACTTATTTTGCAATCCACACTCGTAATTAAGTTCAAACAATTTTATCCAACATAATAATGTACCTACTTAATGATCATTTGGCTATCGAATAAACTTCATGACAACGCAATATAGATTTTTAGTATCATCCAAATAGCGGCAATGTGGTTCGCCACCCATCACATACAGTAACTCTGCTTTCGTAATAAATAAATAAATATATTCTTCATTGCTTTAAATAATAAACTATTTGTGAAAGAGGAAAAAGAATTGATTTTTCACAGAAGACATAAAATTAATATAAGTACCTACCTTTGCCTAACACCCTTAGAACTTGACAATGGCATATGGCAATCAGTTGTCTTTTCCTACACCTCTAAAAACAGGCTTGAGTACACTTACTTCAGTACATACATACTTATATATCACTACTAATATTATAAACGCGAAAGTTTGTATATATATTTGTTATTCTTTCACGCAAAAACTACTACATGGATTTTAATAAAACTTTACAATAATATAGCTTATACATCAGAATAACACATAAGCTATAATTTATAAAGATATTGTGTGAATTGTCCAAAATATAACGATAAGTGTCAAATAAGTAGGAAAAAATTCTGCCATCTGCGAGTTATTCTGGCGTGCGCTGCAAAAACCGTTAGAGTTCCACGTGTATAACGTATAATGGAAATGTTTATTTTAAATAGTCCTACAAAAAAATCCCGAGGCAGAATATATCTATCTGTTATGTATAAGCCATTATCGCCAAAATAGTGAACCATTAATAATAAAGTCACGCGGACGAAGTCGTAGGCAGAATCTAGTGTAATTATATATGTATAATTTATTCATTGAGTCCATTATTATCAGTCATAACACATTGTTGATTAGACCATATAGTCGTACATACCTACTATATAATTTAGTACCTAGCTTCTAATCATTGAACACGAGTATTTGCTCAGATCAGTCAGAAGTTATAAATACTATACATGAGGAAACGCGTTTAAGTAGTAAAAACCTGTTTAGTTGAAAATCTCTTTGATTCATTACAAAAAAGGAATGATGCAATATATATGATTAATATTTATAAATATAACTAAGAAGCTTTTATTAAAAAACCGACACCTGTAAAGCTTCACCCCCCACTTCCCCCCTTTAAAATATGAAACCACAAAACACTGAATCGCTGATAACATTTTATTATTTATGAGTATAAAAATGTATGCAAATACATCCAATAGATGGCGTGGGTCTTAAAGACATCTTTAAACAAACGTGAAGTGGAGATTGGGTGTCACCATTACGTGACTGCGATAGCTTAGCGGTCCAGCGCACTTCCCCGGATTGAATGCTGAAAAGCCTTTCTCCACTTTCACAAATTATTTTTTCTTTATTAGGAGTAGGGCTGCTGTATACCCTGAAACACATAATTATTGGTTTTATATACTTATCATAAATAAGTCCATCCATCCATCCATCAGCCTTTCGAAGTCCACTGCTTTCGGCCTCTTAGGCCTGCTTAGGCCTCCCCAAGAGAACGCCACAACATGTGTTTCGCTCATATGGGGGATAGTGCCGTAATCGCCACGCTTGGCAGGCGGGTTGGCGATCGCAGCTGATGTTGTTAATACTCGAGGGAGTGCTGCTGCCCACTCCCCCCGGTATTCCCACAGTCGGCTCTTACGACTTCCATGAGTGGAGAGGGGCGGGACAATTCTAAAGCCGGCCCCACACGGCACCATAATAAGTATTTATATAAAATTCTATTTATTATTTTGCTACTTAAAAAAAATATTTTCCAACATACAAATTCTGAGACTTGTAATTATTTATATTTTATGCTCGGTAAATATTTTCATGTTTCAAACTTCAAAAGCGAAGACTTTCATACAAAGGTCCCCTACCATTTTCCCTCCAAAACTCCTTGCTCAGCTAGACACTATAAAATAAACCTTTCAAATTTCAGATTTCTAGAATCATTAGGTACGACGATTGTACGTTACTCATCAGTCAGGATAATCGATTTTTCCCACCTAAACAAAAAAAATAAGATAAGCGATTTTATATAATTCTATTATACATAAACTTACTACGTCTATGAGTGTATATAATGCTTATAATGTTCAGTCGTATCAACTATTTTAAAATAAATTATATGCGGAAATTTCTACCGGGTCACACACACTTAACATAAAAAATACAGTAACTGGCAGGTAAATCAGATTGCAAGCGATGCATGAAAAATGACTCCGAGCGAATAGCAATTAAAAAAAACATCGACAATAGAGTTCTTAATTTAAATTCTAAAATTGCAAAAAAGTACCCTTTACTTTTTTAATACGGGTCACTTTTTTTGGCGCCAAAAAAATTGACCCTTCACATTTGTGTCATTGCTGTGAAACAAAAGATGAAATTTGATTTCCTTTTGATATTTTTTGATTTAAAGCTTGAATTACAATAAAATAATGCACTTTGAATATTCGCTTGTGTAATAAATAAAAGATTTTTTTGGTTATTTTGATTTTAATCAGTTTGTGTCGCATCACTTGCTTCTCTGCTGGAAGTTGAGAACACCGGTTTATTTTTTTTTCATGTAGCTATTCCACGCTTGAGTATTTTTATAAGTCCATGTACCTATGTGTTAAGATCACAAGATTTTTTTTTGGATTTTTTTTACTTCGTTTCAGAGACGAACAGTCTCGAGGCATAAACGTCGTTTCAATTTCTCTCTCTCCGTATATACCTATCTTATTTTATTCCTCTTTATAATTATCAAACTGTAACAGAGCTATGTCTGAGCTATGTCATTTAATATATTGGAGAAAAAAATACTGTATTCCCCAATTTAAGTGTTTCTAAACCCAAAACAAGAATTTAAGTCTGTTTGCTTGTTCTCGCATCACGCTAAAACTACTAAACGGATTTTGATTAAACTTTTTTATTTGATAGCTTTTGATTAAACTTAAAAAATGCTAATAATTATATCCCGCTACTATATCGGAAGCCTCTGTGTCACCACACAGAGGCTTCACTAAGAATACAAGTGTCACCACCCCATCTTTCCCGCAGGTGTTGTACAAGGCTACTTACTAAGAGAAGTAAGCAATTATCACCAATTGCATTACTGGTGGTAGGGCTCGGTACTAAGTGAGAGTACTCACTTGCTATCGGGCCCTAACGGGTCGGTACCGACGTCTCCTGTGTGAACGGTCATGAAGCACGTCAGTTGTTTTTTCATTTCATATCTTAGAATTGGTGTGCAGCGGCTTGACAATACTCTCGGTATAGTTAAGTCCATGAGCGACGGTTACCACTTCAGCTGTGGGCAAAGACTAGTTTAATATAAAAGTATAAAACTTCAATACATAATTTAATAAATGTTTATATTATGTTTAACAACTATAATCCGTTGCCGTTCAGCCATTTTTATTGGCTGCAGCTCCGATAACAATCTATCAGCTAATTCCCTTCAACAACTGACCTTCGCCATGAATACTAATCCCCCATATAGGTATCAATAGAAATTTATGTTTTATAAAATGTATACTTCCGCAAAAATAGTATATAGAAACGTATGTCAGATAAATATAACGTGGATAGACAAGACTTGCAATTAGTTGGTAACGGCGATTTTAAAATTAGAACGTTAACTGTCATAGATTATAGAGGGGGATTACAGATAGGTATACAGAGTGTACATATGTTTTTGTTTTCGTCTCAAATAGCAACGGTAAACAAGCATACAGCCTACCTAAATACCTCTTTTATCTAATTGTAATAATTTACATAATAAAAGCCGAATGGAGTTTTGGGGGGAACATGAAAGAGTCATGTCATTACTATATTTTATTTTCCAAAACTTGTGCTATTTCAAGTTATTTTAAATATCTACCCGTGCGAAGCCGTGACGGGCATCTAGTTATGTATAAATTGGATATCTATTCGATGTGTATAGTTATTTGTTTTAATGTTTTTGCGCGAAACCCTAATTATTTTTCCCAAATTAAAGTAACCTAAGCTCCTACTCCTTATAACAACAGCTATCTAGTGAAACTCCCATCTAAATCGGTCCAGCCATTCCGCAGATTTTATTAATACATGATTTTATGGGATTTTTTCACGGAACCCTAAAGGTTTTTCCAAAATTAAAGTAGCCTAAGTTACGCGCTGTAACAACAGATATCTGCTAGTGAAAGTCCCATCCAAACCGGTCCAGCCGTTCCGGAGATTAGCCGGAATAAACAGACAGACAGACTGACAATAATTTTAAAATTTGGTAATTTGTTATAGGTAACGTGTATACTCCCGTATACATTTAGTAAAAAGTCGTTATTTAGACTGTACAAACAGACACTTCAATTTTATTTATTTGTATAGATGTCTATGTGTTGGTAAGTGATGTAATGCATCGTAACGTGTTTTTTCATGTTGCTTCTCAGTAAAGTCACCAACACTTTACTGAGGCAAGATTTTGACTTGACTATCGCCAATTTTATATGACTTAGACTTCAACCGTGACATGTTTGATGATTCAAACTTACATGTAAACATGAAAATGTACTCTAAATAAGTCGTTGGCAAATATACAAACCGAGCATGTTACAGTAAGATATATAGTTACACTAGTCTTTGCCCACGGCACCGCCGCAGCCAGCTAGTTTTTAGGTAATATCTTAGGTTCCCGATATAGTAGCGGAATAAATAAACGATTTCGAACTTTCAACGTCCACTGCTGGACATAGGCCTCCCCAAGAGAACGCCACAACGAGCGGTCTCGTCATGGGGGATAATGCCGTAATCGCCACGCTTGGCAGGTGGGTTGGCGATCGCAGTGGATGTTGTTAATACTCGAGGGAGTGCTGCTGCCCACTCCCCCGGCATTCCCTCAGTCGGCTCATACGACTCCCGTGGGTAGAGAGGGGTGGGACAATTCTAATGCCGGCCCCACACGGCACAACGTGTTTTAGCTAATCCACAAGGATTAACACGGAGCAACTGGCTATCTGACCTCCAAGACTCAAGGGGACAACTGGTGACCTTAGAACAAGATCGCAGTCAGATTTTTTATTTTTCTGACCACCTTTAACGACTGCCAGGATGTTATTTGCTCCATAGTCCATGAGTTCTAATCAAAGGGATAGGCAGAGTTAAGCACTCACTGTACTGGGCACAGAACTACACCCCGTGATGCAATTGAAAATTTCCTGACAGAAAAACCCAGTAACAGCTCGGAGTGTGCGGTTTTACATTTTTTCCCGCCTTAACAAAAAAAAAGGATTCAGATTTAGTAACTCAGAGATCGAAATTTATGCCATAGACTACGAATCGTAGTCTACGATCATAAAATGTCGTGTGGAAACTAGAGATTTTCTCGACGACTTGTAAAGTCTGAAAAAAGGTTCTCGAGTGGGGACCACGTATCAGACGGCGCAGCGTAGGATGGGTCCCTCCTCAGATGGACCGACCATCTGGTCAAAGCCGCGGGGAGCCGTTGGATGCGGTCGGTGCAGGACCGCACGTTGTGGCGTTCTCTTGAGGAGACCTATGTCCAGCAGTGGACGTTGAAATGCCGATGAATGGATGATGGATGATGATGTAAATTCAGCCAATATTCAGTCAGCTGGTGGTCTACGACTTAACTCCCTCTCACCTTGAGAGGAGACCCGTGCCCAATAGTGGAACAGCAATGGGCTATAAAAAGAGATGATTATTTAGATATTTTTATATATATTTTTAGCATTTTACATGCTTAGCAGACACGAGCAGGATTTGAACCTGCATCTCCTAAATACCGTCCAGATGCTTTGCCAATTCAGCCATCGTGACAATTGCTCCTGACTGCTAATTTCGATAACACATTCATACTTCCGACAGATGGCGCAGACGTCACCCAAGGACGTTAATGCATAGAACCGCTCGTGGGCCACCACGATCTATGCAGACTGCGGCCATTTTTTATTTTTTTTAGTGTGTGTAGGTATTTATGGTTGTTAGCCTCGGATAGCTATGAACACCTTAATAGGACAGGGGGTGGTGAGCGCAAAGGGGTCTCAACCTAAAAGACTGCACCCAACGGCTCGCCGGCGCTTAAATCAGATCGTCCGTTCACATGGTCCAAATCAGCAGAAATTCTCTTAATTTTTCCCCGAATCTTAATTCAGTAGCATTAATACAGGAAAACGATCGAAAACCTGTTATCTCACTAGTGGCAGCGCTATGAGTCACGACTGTAACTATACCACTGCAAAATACAGTTAACCTGCTGGCTACGTGACTGAACTAACGTATGTCAAGCGAATTGAGTAACTAGATCTTGGCACGAGTTAAAGGCGGTAGCGAGTAGAACACGACTGAGAATGTAAGACTAATTGAAAAAACTTGAATAAAAATTAATTAAAACTTGTAATATTCCTTAGACATATAAAAATTTTATAGTTTATATTAATGTATGTTTTGTGTGTAACACAACAACGTTTTGTGTTTGTAATTGTATTATTAATTCAGTAGAGACTTATTGCAATGATTTCCATCATTTTAAGATACGAATTAACTCTTATAATAATAGTGACACAATAATTCATAATAACAATTTTTAAGTACCTAAACCTACAATAAGTTTTTCTGATACGATTTAATATGAGGTATGTCCATCCATCCATCAGCTTTTCAACGTCCACTGCTGGACGTAGGCCTCTCCAAGAGAACGCCACAACGAGCGGTCCCGTCATAGGGGATAATGCCGTAATCGCCACGCTTGGCAGGCGGGTTGGCAATCGCAGTAGATGTTGTTGATACTCGAGGGAGTGCTGCCGCCCACTCCCCCGGTATTCCCTCAGTCGGCTCTTATGACTCCCGTGAGTAGAAAGGGGTGGGACAATTCTAAAGCTGGCACGCGGCCAGGCCACGAGGTATGTACTCGTAAGAAAATATTATTCTTCATTTTTTTTTGTACAGTTGTGTTTTATAAGAATCAATAAGCCTTGTAGCAAATTAATACGAAGTAAGATGTTATTACATTACAACTAATATTTTGTCATTGGTAATATTAAGTCTGGGATATCTAAGAGTCAGCCATCAGTATTACTATAACTACAATTAGAAATAAGTATTTAAATAAGTACTATGTTAACCGCTAAAGTAATGGCATATAGTTCCAGTGGTCCACTATTACAGGCGGAAAGCCAGTGCATGGCGGGCTTATTTAGTTAATGAGGGCCCCACACATTTCGTTGCTCCGAACAGCGGAGTGTGCGGTTAGGTTTTTTTTTCTTGGCGGGAGAGGGGGGGGGGGAGTGGTAACTATAAAAAAATTAGACAGTGCGAGACTTATTACACTTCCCTCTAACAAAAATTTGTACAGATTCATAAAAAGAATAGTTTTTTTTAAATAACGAAAAGTCGTAATCCTGAATGTCTTGTAACTCTATCCACTCAACTTAGTTAATATATCTTTACTTCATTACCGCTATCAATTAACAATACATTCATTAATTCTTGTTTTGTAAGGAACAGTTAATTAATTAATTAGGTTAACTGCTTAGGGATATTTTTATAACCACGGCCCACCTGATGGTAAATGGTAACCGTTGCTCATGGGTTCAACTATACCGTGAGTATTGTCAAGCCGCTGCTCACCATTCATGAAAAAATCAACGGCTATCTCCTGCTACAACCAAAACACATCGATGTGCTTCATGACCGGTCACACAGGAGATGGTGGCACCAACCTACTCGTTGCCGATAGCAAGTGAGTACACCCACATGGTACCCAGCCCCACCACTTTTTGACGCGCACTGCTGGATTGAGGCCTCCCAAAAAGAACCCTACTACGAGTGGTCCTGTGGTGACTGCATTCTACGGTTGGTCTGCTGCTAAGACCATCGGTCCATCTGGTGGAAGACCGTACTACGCTGCACGTCCAAAACGTTGGTTGCCACTCGGGCACCTTTTTACCCCAACGGCTGTCGGTTCGTCAAGCGATGTGGCCTGCCCCATGCCACTTAAGAATGCCAACCCAGTGGGCTATGTCGGTGACACCCATTCTACGGAACTCCGTATTACGGATTAATATAAGAACTCATTAGTTGTATAAAAGATATTCTTTATGTTTTTATAAGTATATGCATATGCTTTCTGATATTTACGTGAATACTTCCGAGTTTTTCCGAGATAAAAATGTGTTTATACACCCAAATGTGCTTGATTCAGACATTTTTAATTCTACAATATATACCTATCATAAGCATTTAACAAAATAAAACGATTTTTGCAGTGAAAACTTCTTTAGGCGCGTTGATCACTTTTTGGGTGAACAAAAATCATGGAACTCGCGTCATCGTCACCGAACGCTCCGATAGAAGTAAAATGTAAGTAGCTTGTGAATTGTATTGCCGAGCTATTAGATTATTATTTTTGAATTATTTTTGTTTGTAAAGAAGTGTAAATGATTACTTAGTTTTCACTTCTATCGGCAGTCCCCAAAGACTGCCCCGCATATTTTTTTTAATAAGGCCTATAAAACTTTTGCAACTCATATTTCACCATTTAAATGTAAAATCCTGAAACCGTTAAACACACTTTTTCCAGTAATATAGTCAACACTGCCTTTAGATGAAAAATGATATCATTTTAGGCGAAACTTTTAATTATTATTATTTTTACATTTTAATCAAAATCGAATCGAATGTACTTTTTAAATACGTATATAAAATACATTTGATTTAAATATCATTGTGGATGCAAATATAACAAAACAAAGAGTTTTATGTTTATCGTTTCTCTTAGGTTTCAATTAATTTCTCAATATTCCGGTTAGAGTTTAAGAAGAAAATATTACTACTGTAATCTAGCGAGTCTAAGGAAGCATTTGATATATAATACATTAATAAACGTTACAAATTATGGTGGGCCCATTCCTCATATAAAAATAAATTGACTCCTTTACGGGTGATTCGTGAAACTAGGCTAAGCTGTACGTAATTAGTGTTCTTTTCATAATTTTATTTTTTATACTAAGCCATGGCCAAGGTACCAGAGAAACATAAGGGCCCACCTGATGGTAAGCTACCATAGCCTATAGACTCTAGCAATACCAGAAGCATCACTTGCGCGTCACCAACTCCAATGAAAGGCATAGGAGGTGGAGAAGAAATATAATAAGGAGATGATAAAGACGGAGTTTGGGCTCAACTGCTCACTTTTTATCTCATCAAAATAGATCAGAAGGGAGTCGTAAGAGCCGACTGAGGGAATACCGGGGGAGTGGGCAGCAGCACTCCCTCGAGTATTAACAACATCCACTGCGATCACCAACCCGCCTGCCAAGCGTGGCGATTACGGCATTATCCCCCATGACGGGACCGCTCGTTGTGGCGTTCTCTTGGGGAGACCAATGTCCAGCAGTGGACGCTGAAAGGCTGATGGATGGATAGATGGATTAGGTATGTAGATGAAATAACGCTCCATTAAGTACATTGGTCGGCCATTTTTCATTGATACAGTTTGTAATCAATTTAGAATTGGTTTCCATATTTGAATGAAAATTAACTGTTTGACAGTTACAAATACACAAAACTCTTTTCATTATAACACTAACCATGCCCAGAACAATATTTAAAACGCGCGACTTTGTGCGCTTCATATATAGTTAGATTTTCCACGACAACCGTTTCCGAACTGCAAACCTAATTTTGTATCAATTGAACGTATAAATAACAAGTATTGAATGTTGAATCGCAATTACAACGTTTAGAAATTGCGAATAGCTTGTAATTGGGTGTAATAATTTTTATTAAATTGACGTTAAAATTAATGCTGTCACACGATAATTGGAATAGTAGGAAATCTATATCACTTTTAAATATGTTCAAACCTTACCTTACCGTACCTTAGTTTGTTTTAAAAAAGAAAAGGAGGAAACTATACACAGTCCTAGACAGAGGATACTATAGATACGTTGTCAGCGTATGCAGTGTCGAGATAGCAATAGTTTGACATAATATGATAACCGGAATAATGTGAAAAGATAACTATGATTATAACGTTGTAGACTAAAAATGTACTACCTGTTTTAGCCGGACAAAAGAAATTGCAGTTATGCCTTTATTTTGCTTAAAATGTATTAGAACGTGTAAGATTAGCGTATATAACGTGATTAATTAATGGTTTTTTTACGTAAATAAACAAAAACAAGTTACATACCGATGATGGGGACGGTTAGCCACTTTATTGTTGGGATCCAGTTGATTGGGTCCCAACAAAAATAACGCATATGTGAAAAGGATAAAAAACTTATACATGTGTCTCGGTCACTCTTGCTAAGATCTAATATGTGCATCCTTTTCTTCATCCTTAGTATTAAAATAGTAGCGAGTCTATAGTATACTTAATCTATGTACACAGTAGTATAGTGCCATAATACTCTCATACCTCAAAGTGTATTTTATTATTTTTTTCGTTCAGAAGCAGTCGTTGATAGATAAAATGACATTAAACAATTAGAGCGGCCATTTCATCATTGACCTATCTTATCTATGGATTAATCTTTTACATTAAATTTTTTAGATGTCCATTTAAAGTCAGACGTCTAAATGACCCTCAATGGTTTATACAACCATTATAAAGATGTTACCGTCCGTTAGTAAAGGAAATAGTAAAACTAGTTTATACAATGTTGCATGGGATCTAGTTTGACCGGACATATTACGTATATTATTTGTTTTATTTTTTATTTTGTTTTCTAGTAAATGTGTGTAATTAGCACATTTGCACGTAGCGGTTGCTTATAACTGAGCAACGACTTTATAATGTGACGCCCTTAAATTACGGCTTGTCCTTACTAATATTATAAACGCGAAAGTTTGTATGTATGGATGTTTGTACTCTTTCACGTGAAAACTACTAAATGGATTTTAATGAAACTTTACAATAATATAGCTTATACATCAGAGTAAAACATAGGCTATAATTTATAAAGATATTACGCTAATTGTCCAAAATATAATGATAAGTGTCAAGGAAGTAGGAAAAAATTCTCCCATCTGCGAGCTATTCTGGCGTGCGTTGCACAAACCGTTAGAGTTCTATGTATATAATGTATAATGGAAATGTTTATCTTAAATAGTCCTACAAAAAAGCCCGCGACAGCATTTATTTTTTATATGTAAGCCATTATCGCCAAAATAGTGAACCATTAATAATAAAGTCTATGCGGATGAAGTCGCGGGCGGAATCTAGTAGTTATAGTATAACGGTGTTATCTATCTATACCATTAAAAAGCTGGAACAGAGCTGTTTCTGTACATTAAACACATGCTAAAAATATATATAAAAATATCTAAATGTGTCTGTACATTTAAGATATTAGAGAAAAAATCATCATCATCAGTAAGAGGTTATATTTATAGGCGTATCTAAACACAAAGTGAAAAATGTGAAATCGAAAATAACAGTCATGAGCAGGATTTGAACCTGCATCTCCTGGATACCGTCCAGATGTTATTTTCGATTTCACATTTTTCACTTTGTGTTTAATGTATGTTGCTAAGCATGTCAAATGCTAAAAATATATATAAAAATATCTAAATATTTATAGGGTTTGCGTCATTATTAGGTAAAATCTTAATTGTAAAATTAAGTTTACTTGGTCAGTATAATGTATGAAAATACTTCCGACAGACGGTGCAGGCGTCACCCAAAGACGTTAAGTATGAATGTGTTATCGAAATTAGCAGTCAGGAGCAAGGGTCACGATGGCTGAATTGGCAAAGCATCTGGACGACTCTGTTATTTACGATTTCACATTTTTCACTTTGTGTTTAACAAAAATTTTTTTTTTCAGATTGTCTGTTTGTCTGTTTATCTGTTTGTTTGTTCGTTCGCGCATCATACACAAACTACTGAACGGATTTTGATGCAACCTGTTTTTATTTGATAGCTTTGGATTAGAATTAAAAACTGGTATACATTTTATCGAACCGACAACCATTGGGGAAGAAAGGGTCTCGAGTGGCGATGGCGTATCGGACGGTGCAGCTTAGGACCACCAGATGGACCGACGATCTGGTCAAAGCCGCAGGGAGCCGTTGGATGCAGTCGGCGCAGGACCGCTCGTTGTGGCGTTCTTGGGGAGGCCTATTTCCAGCAGTGGAAGTTGAAAGGCTGATGGATGGATGGTTGGATTGATACATTTTATTCCGCTACTATATCGGGAACCTGAGATATAACCTAAAAACTAGCTTTTGGCTGCGGCGGAGGGCAAAGGCCAGTATACTGTAAATATTATTTTATTGAAGGCTGTTTGATTTGATACCTTGAAATATCATTACTACTTCTAAGGATAAGCCATGATCTACGATGGTAAGTGGTTACTGCCGTTACTCAGCAATGTCCAAAATACAGCTGCACGCCGTTGTGAAGTTCAAACACTAGCTAACAGCTAACTTTTTTATACTGTGTGTGTACTACAGTGACAAACAAGCATAGGGTACCTGATGGTAAACGGTTACCGTAAGGCATCACTCGCACATCGCTATCTCCAGGGAAAAGGATAGGAGGTGGATAGGAAAGATAATAAGGAGAGGAGATCTGGGCCTACGGCGCTCCCACTCACTATACGAAATGCAGCGGTAAGAATACTTACCATTATTTAACGATGATCTTTTGTGAGAGAGTGGTACTTCACCCATTGAGTCGGCTTATTCATGCTAGTATAGGAAGGCTCTACCAATAGCAACCTCTTGTAGAGCCGAAAGCGATGCTTTCTTCTTCTTCTTCTTTAAAACAAAAATATAGGAAGCCTAATGGTCTGGGTCTCACGAGGGGAATCACTAAAAAAAAGTAACACAGTTCTGGTGGTCTGCCACTACAGGAGAGATGACACATGGGGTGTATTTAGGGGGTGAGAGCCTCACACTGCTCTGCTCGTTGCCTGGAGCGACATAATGTGCGATAATTAGGTACATTCCTTCTGTCTTAATAAGAAAAGTGTCTCACACGTGATATCTTTCACGTAGTAACAAAACCAGATTTTGTTCCCAAAGGCACCTTTATATGAATTACTAACTAACTTATCATCACGCCATTTCCCTTGCAGGATAGGCAGAGAGAACAGAGTGCTAAGAGGCTCTATTCTTGCATACATCTCTCACTTTCTCGACATTCATAATTCTCTTCATACACGCTCGCCGGTTTCGGAGACTCCTTACTCCATCTTTCTTCAATACATGACCGATTTGGTCTAGGTAGGTGAGTTTCGGTCTCTCTCTGTACCTACATCCTTTCACTTTCGCATTGTATATCTTCTTAACCAGCACGTCCGGCATTCTTTCCCCATGACCGAATCATCGGAGCATTCCCTTTCGCATCTTTACACCAATAGTCTCTTTCAAACCTGCTCGCTCTTTTACGTCGTCGTTACGAATGCTGTCAGTCAGCCTCACTCCGCAGATTCTTCGCAAAGATCGCATTTCGACATTTTCGTTGGTTTAGGCAGGAAAAATGTACCTAACCGCACACCCCGTCGTTCGGGGCAACGAATAGGGTAGTGTGGGGCCCTCACCCACTAAAGAAACCCACCATGTGCCGTCTCTCCGCCTTTATTGGCGGGCTACTGGAACTATGTTACATTCCTTCGGAGGTGGGAATCGAACCCCCTCGTGCACGGAAGTCCGTTACACTACCGACTACGCTACGAGGCCCGTCAAATAATAACAAGTTTATAATATTTTATAGATATTTAGAATTTTTTATATATATTTTTAGCATTTGACATGCTTAGCCATATACATTAAACACAAAGTGGAATATGTGAATTCGAAAATAACAGTCTCGAGCAGGATTTGAACCATCATTCAGCCATCGTGACAACTGCTCTCAACTGCTAATTTCGATAACACATTCATACTTAACGTCCTGGGTGACGCCTGCGCTATCTGTCGGAAGTATTTACATACATTATACCGACCACGTAAAACTTAATTTTACAATTAAAATGTTTACCTAATAATGACGCAGCCATTAGCCGCAGTAATTAGAAATTTTTATATAGGTAACATATTTTGAGCATTTGACATGCTTAGCCATATACATTAAACGCAAAGTGGAAAATGTGAAATCAAAAATAATCTGCTCGTGTATGGTAAGCGGTTTCCATAGCCGACGCTAGTAACACCAGAGGCATCACTCGGCTGGGTAACAAGTGGGAGTACTTACTTGCTATCGGGCCTGAGCGGGTTCGTACCACTATCTCTCGTGTGATCGGCCAACAAGCACATCGATGTGTTTTGATTAGGAAAATAGGCGTTAATTCTTTAATTACATATCTGTGAAATGAAATGGTGTGCAGCGGCTTGACAATACTCTCGCTATAGTTGAGTTCATGAGCGACGGTTACCATTTACCATCAGGTGGGCCGTGGCTCCTCTGCCACCGTATGCCATAAAAAAAACAGAAGGGTTATCTCACTACCGTTGTTTCAAGCTGATCTTCTATGAAAGGGAGCCGGCCCTTTTATGTTGGGATAAGCAAGGCTCTAATACTAAAAATAACGTAAAAATCTCAGAATGATAGATATTTAGGCTACACAGGCCCTATGAAGGTTTACCGGCCTCACAACCTATCAGAAAACGATGTCTTACTTCACCAGGCTTAATAACATAAAAAACGCACTTTTAAAAAAAAATTGGCCGTGTGTGGCCGGCCTTAGAATTGTCTCACCCCTCTCTACCCACGGGAGTCGTAAGAGGGGGAGTGGGCAGCAGCACTCCCTCGAGTATTAACAACATCCACTGCGATCGCCAACCCGCCTGCCAAGCGTGGCAGTTACGGCATTATCCCCCATGACGGGACCGCTCGTTGTGGCGTTCTCTTGGGGAGACCTATGTCCAACAGTGGACGTTCAAAGGCTGATGGTTGGGTGGATGGATGTACGTTTAAAATTTTGATAAATAAGGGTGAGATATCTTTGTCTTTAAATCCTCAATCTTCCACTAGTTATTCAAGTTCGACATCCAGACCTCAAATTAGCCTAAGGTCAGATCTATTTCCATGGATTCTAGACATTGTATTCGACAAAAACTGCTTTTGTATTATAGTTACACAATAAAGAAAGGTTTAATAAATAATTTTGCAGTTACGGCGTTCAAACCTCCAAAACTGCCAAAACAAAACTATAAAATTATACGACTAACAAGAAAATACCTGAATTAACTTGTTTTAAAATTACATATGGTGGCTTAACCGCGTGCCTGCGTTCCCACAGTGTCTTTACGAGTTTAATAGAATATTATATATAACTATGAAAATCATTTATATTTACGATTATAATCTCCGAGTATTATAATAAACTTGATCATAATAGTGTTTCCTGTGCAGTACCGAGACAAACAAAAAAAAAATTCTATTTTCTTATTAAAAGTAAAAACGAGTGTCATTCTCATTTCGATTTAAATATAGAACCCGTTCGGTGGGAATGCTTGCAATGACAAACAATTTTATTAAAAAAAAACATTTGTCTATATTTTAATTTCGGTTAATTTACATACCGTGCGAGTTGTGAATTATTTTTAACAAAATGTATGAATAAATTATAAATGAGGACAATGTCTTGAAGGCGCAGGGGAAGAGGAAGCTATAATTAAAACGATAGGGTTGACTACTGATACAAAATCGAATGATGTTCGTTCGATCGTTTTCAATAAAAACTAGGTATAAGATTATATTCCTTAATAACAATAGTTTAGACACATTATATTAACTCTAAAACTGTGTACATATATCTAATGAGAAGCGTTACACAAAAAACAAAAAAGCTTAAATGACGTAAAATGTAGCACACAAAATTACACATTATTTCTTATTGTGTAATATTTTAACACATTTTCCTGTAGGCTACATGTAAAGATGAATAAATTTATTTTCATTTAATCACTTGCTAAGCCAAATCTGTAATCATAACTTAAATAATAAACTGCTATGCAATTATTATTTAAATAATTAACTATGGCAACCCTATATTTATAAGCAAAACACTTCACTAGCGTACATCTCACTCGACCCTTTCAGATGATAATGAAAACCTGTTCCTTCCTATAACAATCTTTTTTTGTTTTAGCTTACATTTTGAACCCTACCGTGATTGTCAACGTTCACTATTGTTACTTCTTTGCCTATAAACAATAATAGCATGGGGTTAAACTAAAAACAGATGTCGAAAATGTTACATTGTCTTAATAAAATAAAGGTGCAATATTCAAATTCGGTTTCATTGAAATTAGTTTTTTTCAGTTGTACCGTTTCGCTTGTGGGAATGGTTGACCCTCAGTGATTCTTTGTTTGAAATCTTTTGTTTTTTTACGTGGCAGTTATTTTACTATGGCGCGAATTGGCTATGGTCTAGGCAGATGTAAACTAACTGCTTTATATATTCTAATATTAAACGCGATGAAGCTAACAAAATAACCAAAATAATTAACTAAATATACTTTCTTAAAATTTCCTGATTATCATTATCATGATTTATAATTTCTAAGCACACCTTTAGATCATATATGTATATAGTCTATTTTCAATGGGAACTTTCTGACGCTCTCATATCATCTTTCACGGCTTGCTGGTTGTTCTCATGAATCCATTGCCGTTTCTTTTGCCTTATCTGTATGTGTCTTTCATAACACATTGTTGAGCAAAGGTTGCTCATTAAAATAAGAAGGGTAGATCCCATAGAGCGCACGGGCCTGTAGATTTCTCGTAAGACATTTTTTTTTATGGCGGGAAAAAATGTTCCTAACCGCACACCCTATCGTTCGGAGCAACGACCAGGGTAGTGTGGGGCCTGCACCCACTACACAAACCCGCCGTGTGCCGTCTCTCCGCCTTTATTGGCGGGCCACTGGAACCGTGTTACATTCCTTCGGTGATAGATTTCTCGTAAGACCTAGAGAAATGTGTGAAACCTATCCCATTATATTATCCTTCATGAAACAGTGATCATTTGTGAGTAATTGTCTATATGTTATTACATACCATTAAAGTAAAGTCGTCACCAGCATCTCTCTGTTTGTCCGCTGTTCTGCTTTGGACTATGTAGCGGATTTTAAGAAAGCTTCCAATGCTTTTTAAATAATTTCCCAAGTAAGGGTTAGATATGTATATGTATACATCCTAATGACTCTTTTAAATAGAGAAACCAAATAAATTACCTACAACTTATTTATGAATGAACTTTAGTGCGAGCGGGAATCGAATCTGCGTCCCTTCCAATCCGGGGTTTCAGTCGAGGTCAGTGCGGTAGCTCAGTGGCGTAGACCACTTCCCCGGATTGGAACGGACGCAGGTTCGATTCCCGCTCGCACTAAAGTTAACTTTTTCCTCATTCATAAATCATTTTTACTTTAAAGTAGCTGAACATGTCAAGTGCTAAAATACAGATCAAAATGGGAGAAATCAAATGTTTTTATTTAGGTTTATTTACGACATAAGTACACTGGGTACACCTTTTATGTTAAGGCGGGAAAAAATGTACCTAACCGCACACTCCGTAGTCCACAGGGTAGTGTGGGGCCTTCACCCACTAAGTAAACCCGCCGAGTGCCGTCTCTCTGCCTATATTAGCAGACAACTGGAACCCTGTTACACTACTTCAGTGATCCGCCGGCGGGTTACCCTCTACTGAGCAACGCAACCGCACATGGAGCGTCGCACCTTCGCGGGAGGCTTTGCGGGTGGCGGAGGTTCTCCGGTCCATCCACCCGCAGAAAGTATACGTGAAGATATACTTTTAAAATAAAGAGTTATAGTTCTCGTGGCTTAGTCGGTAGTGTAAGCGACTTCCGTGCACAAGGTCGTGGGTTCGATTCCCACTTAGGACAATTATTTGTGTGATGAACACAGAGATTTGTACTGCATCTGGGTGTTTTCTATCTATTATATGTTACATATATTTAAAAAAAATATATTATATATGTATTATATCCATAACCTGGTACCCATAGCACAAGCGTTAAGCTTAGTTTGGGACCAGAGGACGTTGAGTGAAATGAATGCGAATATTTTTTTATTTTATTTATTTACTAGCATTTACGCTGCGGCATTGCCGCAGCCAAAAGCTAGTTTTTCGGTTATATCTCAAGTTCCCGATATAGCAGCGGGATAAAATGTATACCAGTTTTTAAGTCTAATCAAGAGCTATCAAATAAAAGATGTTTCATCAAAATTTGTCTAGTAGTTATTTTTAACATATTCTAAAAAAATCTAGTTTAAATAATTTTCTAGTTTTTCGGTTATATATCAGGTTCCCGATATAATAACGGGATAAAATGTATACCAGTTTTTAAGTCTAATCACGGCCTTTCAAATAAAAAAAGTTGCATCAAAATCCGTCCAGTAGTTTTTGCGTGATGCGCGAACAAACAAACAGACAAACAGGTGTTTTGGGTTTAGATACGCCTATATAGCCTATTACAGTCATTTTTTCTCAAATATCTTAAATGTACAAACACAGCTCTGTTACAGCTTTATAATAGTATAGATATTGGCGTTAGTCAATTGCACCCCTTTTTTTTTGTTTAGGCGGGAAAAAATGTACCTAACCGCACAGCCCGTCGTTCGGGGCAACGAACAGGGTAGTGTGGGGCCCGCACCCACTAAAGAAACCCGCCGTATACCGTCTCTCCACCTGAGTTGACGGACCACCAGTGGTCAGTACCAGTACTGTGTTGGATTACTTCAGTGGCCCGCCGGCGGCTTACCCTTTCGGGTACCCTCTACTGAGCGACGCATCCGCATACGGAGAGTCGCACCTTCGCGGTAGGCCTTGCGGGTGGCGGACGTTCCCCGGTCCATCCACCCGCAGCCACAGCTAGAGCGGCATGAGGCGCAAGTACTCACGCCTGCTCCGCCCCAGTCGCTGGCGACGGTTTGGGTCAGCGGAAGAATCCTCCTCCCTGGCCCTCTCCGCCACTTCCTTCCGCGAGATAGCCTCCTCGCAGAAGGCAGCAACCGCGGCCCAATTCCTGTCGCGAGAGGTCCCCCCTATTACCACGACGAGTTCACGGCGCCGCCCGTCCCAAGCCGGGCACGACTCGAGCGTGTGCCGCGCCGTGTCCTCGTCGCAGCCGCAATTGTAACAGCCCAGAGTCGCTTCCCTCCTTGCGACTATGTGCAGATATCTGCCGAAGCAACCGTGGCCCGACAGCACCTGCACCAGTCGGAAGGTAAGAACTCCGTGCTGTCGCCCCGCCCACTCCTCCAGCACAGGCTGGAGCACCCCTACGGTCTAGAGACCGGCCCGGGGCGTCTCCAGCCTCACCCTGCCACCTGCCGCCTGCCTTCGCTGGGCAGGAGGCGACCACCCTTAGCCCGCTCTTGCGACGCCCGCCAATACATCTCGGCGAGCACCTCCGCCTCCAAGTTCCACGGAGGGGTTCCGGCCAACGCGCAAGCCGCCTCGGTCGACACTGTGCGGTATACGCGTATGAGCCTGGACGCGACGATTCTTTGTGGTCTCCACAGAAGAGCCCTATTCTGCGCGTCCAGGGACTCCATCTACACAGGTGCACCGTACAGCGCCATCGACCGGACCACCCCCGCGTAAAGCCGTCGGCACGCATTGTTGGGTCCGCCCATATTTGGCATGAGCCGTGCAAGGGCGGACGCTGCGCTGACGAGCCTCGGGGACAGTTGGCGGAAGTGCTCGCGAAAGCGCCACCGCCCGTCCAGCACCAGGCCCAGATACTTGATCTGGGCCTTCACCTTAATTTGGATCCCGTCCACCGTGATCGAGGCACCAGCAGGTGGCCGACGTCGGGGCCCATGGAAAAGTAGGGCCTCCGATTTATCCAGGGCCACCCTAAGCCCCAGCGCCCCGATCCTTCTGAACACCTCCGAGGTCTCTAAGGTGGCTAGGAACGCCGCTTCCTCGAAGTTTCC
Organism: Leucoma salicis; assembly: GCA_948253155.1. Classification (NCBI taxonomy): domain Eukaryota; kingdom Metazoa; phylum Arthropoda; class Insecta; order Lepidoptera; family Erebidae; genus Leucoma; species Leucoma salicis. The sequence goes on from OX411818.1 coordinate 20,494,325, forward strand.
ACCCCGGGCCACGAACAGCGTGTCATCCGCATAGCAGATGACCGCCAGCCCGGGGGGGAGCCGGCAGAGTCAATTGCACCCATGCGAGGCGATGGCGTTTCACTAATTTGTACATAATTCAGTCTTTACATAATGAGTTATTTTCGTCCAAAAAGGCCCAATATTATGATCTTACTGTATATTGGAAGCAGTCTGTGCTAACAAATCTAATAACAGTAACAAGGCGTGGGGGGTGCGTTTGATTTGGTAAAAATACCCCTCACACAGGGGTGTCAAGTTCTGTACTGTTGCAAACAAAGTGTTTATGATTTATTTGACTAAGATATGAATTGAAAAAATAATTAATAACTGCAGACCTTAATTTTAGCCACAGTAACCAGACAATTATGTAGGAGATATATTTTATTTTTTTACTTTTTTTTATTGCTTATGGTGGCAGACGAGCCACGGCCCCCCTGATGGTAAATGGCAACCGTCGCTTATGGACTCAACTATACAGAGAGTACTGTCAAGCCGCTGCTCACCATTTAATTTCAATATTTGAAATGAACAAATTAATGTCTATCTCCTGCTACAACCAAAACACACCAATGTGCTTCATGGCCAGTCACACGGGAGATGGTGGTACCAACCCGCTCGGGCCTGATACCAAGTGAGTACTCCCACTTGAAACCCAGCCCTACCACCACTTGTAATGCAATGGGTGATAATTGCTTACTTCCCTTAGTCGCCGTGTACGACACCCGTGGGAAAGAATGGGGTGGTGACACTTGTATTCTTAGTCCATCACCATATGGACTAATAATTGTAATGCACGAGTATGTGCGTAAAGACTAGTTAGTGCACTCTCTGTTCCCTCACTCTCATGATCCTACGGAATGGCATTACCAACACGTCTGGAGGCTCAGTACCAAATGCTTTCTGAAGTACAGTGGTAAAATTTCATCCATCCATCCATCAGTCTTTTGAAGTCCACTGCTGGACATAGGCCTCCCCAAGAGAACGCCACAACATGTGTTTCGCTCATAATGGGGGATAGTGCCGTAATCGCCACGCTTGGCAGACGGGTTGGCGATCGCAGTGGATGTTGTTAATACTCGAGGGTTTGCTGCTGTCCACTCCCCCGGTATTCCCTCAGTCGGCTCTTACGACTCCCATGGGTGAAGAGGGGAGGGACAATTCTAAAGCCGGCCTCAAAAAGTGGTAAAATACCGCCGAGCTGCTATTAACAATTTTCTTGCCTAAAACCCCAATGATTTTTTGCTAGTTCGACCCAGGGTGCGAGCTCTTGAGTTCATCCGCAGTTGTAGCAAAATGAAACTCAAAATCAATATAGGTACGCTATTATTACGTCATAATAAAGCGCCAGGATAAAGTAATACCATTATATTTAAATACCTAGTAGCTTACCCGCGATCCATTCGAGTGGAATTTAGTTCTTTTTTTGCACAGAAATCTAATTATTTTGCTAAAATAAATCTATAGCATAAGCTAACGAGTAATATCGGAAATTGCCGCCAAAATCAGTCATAATTTCACCGTTGTTGTACCTATGTCTAATAGATTGAAAAAATATAACGCATATTCCTGTATCTAAAAGTAAACAATCTTTTAAGATCAACTGTGGCTTATAATATCTCATTGTCTAACCATGCCAAGCCGAATACTATTTTCAAAAAATATTAATTACTAGCCTTTGCCCGCGGCTCCACCGCAGACAAAAGCTTGTTTTTAGGTTATATCTCAGGTCCCCGATATAGTAGCGGGATAAAATGTGTACCAGTTTTTAAGTCTAATCAAGACCTATCAAATAAAAAAAGTGGCATCAAAGTCCGTTCAGTAGTTTTTGCGTGATGCGCGAACAAACAAACAGATAAACAGACAAAAATCTAAAAAAAATCGTTTTGTGTTTAGATGCCCACCATGATGTACACCTATATAGCCTATTACAGTATTTTTTTCTTAAATATCTTAAATTTACAGACATAGCTAGGTATGTTACAGCTTTATAATAGTATAGGTAGATGTATTTCATAAGCGATAAAAGGTTATTGCAATATTTATAAACAAGATCACTAAAAGTTAATGCATTTCCTTATCGGTTGTACCCAATACCCTTACGAAAGGAAAGCTCATTTTCTTGAAAAAAACTCTTTGTAATTCCATACATTTATATATTTTAAATATAAGGGGAGGATTCTTATTTTCATCAACTGAAGATCCAATTTGAATATAAAATATATATTTACCAAAGTGAGGGTGGTTGATATGTACGAATATGTAAATATAGCAAAATAAATAAGTGTAAACTATTTCTTTTATATATCTACCTACTTTCTAGTTTTTATATATATCTTTTGTTTGTTTTTAAATATGTGGGTCGCAAACAAGCATAAGGCCACCTGTTGGTAAGCAGTTACCGTAGCCTATAGACGCTAGCAACACCAGAGGCATCACTCGCACGTCGCCATCTCCAAGAAAACGGATGGTAGGTGGATAGGCAGGATATTATGGAGATGATAATTAGGGTACTAAGGAGAGGATTGGGAGAGGGTCTAGGCATTCAGTGCTCTCACTCACCGTATGAAATTCAACGATAGCGCTACCGTTGTTGTGGTAGGTATACTTATCGTTGCTGAATCGAACTTCCTTCCTATCCTCTCCTTATTATCCTTCCTTTCCACCCCATATCCCTTTACCTGGAAATGGCGACACGTGAGTGATGCATGTTTGCCGCTCACGTAGTGTAAAATAAAGAAAAATGGCCGTCCATTCATTCATTACACATCCGTGAAATGGTGAGCGGTGGCTTGGCAGTATTCTAAGTATTACTGTGCCTATGAGCAGCGGTTACTGCTTACCATATTATGGTGGACCGTAACCTGCAACCACAAGCAATAAAAGGTGGAGTCGTGTATGAAGAGAATTATGAATGTTTAGTAAGCGAGAGATGTAGCAGGAATAGAGCCTTTTGGCACACTGTCCTCTCTGCCTACCCTGCAAGGGGGACGGCGTGATGATACGTAATTAATATGCCGTAGACTTACGTAGGTATATTAACCTAATCGTGTAGTCCACGTGGACAATATCGCAGGTATAATCTAGTTGACCACTGAAGTAATGCAACATAGTACCAGTGGCCTGTCAACACAGGCGGAGAGACGGCACGCAGCGGGTTTCTTTAGTGGGTGAGGGCGCCACACCTCCGTTGTCCCGAACGACGGGGTGTGCGGTTAGGTAGATTTTGTCCAGCCTTAACAAAAAAAAATATAGAATAATAAGGTGTAATCTAGTCGTTACTAATATTATAAATACAAAAGTGAGTTTGTTTATAAATACTAAATTAATCATCCTGAAATTTTACATACATGTAGTCTGCAGTCCAGAAACGGACATAGGCTAGTTTTAATGCAAAAAAATGAATGATTCCAGTGAGATAGCTATTATTGTATAGAAGATAATTGGTCTGCCGTAAAGTGAGGTAACACGCGGACGGACGCAGCCATAATCTATTACACAATAATTAAAACTGACTTAACAAATGAAATTATAGCAAACGGGTGTGTAATAAAATATTGATTTTTCTTAACGTACTACCATATTTGCAAGGGTCAGAGTGACGGGGGTGCAATGATGGGGTGCCGCATCCCCATCGTGTCGAACAGTTTATATAAAATTTATGTGCAACGCTAATTTGCTGCGTGTTATGGCTTAGATAATGCATTGTCTGCCCTACGAAACTACAGATGAAAAAACTAACATTGATTTCTTGAGACAGAATTTCAAGCTATTAATTACACGATTACCCAAACAAAGAATGTAATATTTTCATGTTTTCTTAAGGAAGGCCAGGTTAAGAGTACTCGTAACCAACGATCATGCATGAAAGTAGATGAAGCGATAGATGTATGTCAGGATCGTAGCAAGTGGAGAGAAGTGGCCTCTGCCTACCCCTACGGGAAAAAGGCGTGACAATATGCATGTATGTACGTATGTTTTCAGGGTTCATGTGTTATACGGGAGCTTTTCTAACCCACCATAACTTTAAAATGCCTGAACGGATTTAGATGCTCTTTTGAGGAGGCCTCCGACAGCCGTTGGATAGAGATGAAGGATGGATGATATAATTATGTTTATGGGTCACAAAATAAACCGCTATTTCGTAAGAGAATTGATAACAATATCATTATATCTTAATAACCCCAAAAAATTTATAAAAAATCGCCTTTGCGACAGCCTTTTTTTTTTCTTCATTTTTTGTTAAGGCGGGAAAAAATGTTCCTAACCGTACACCGGGGTGTAGGGTTAGGGGCAACGAACAGGGTAGTGTGAGGCCTTCACCCACTAAAGAAACCTGCCGTGTGCCGTCTCGCCGCCTTTATTGGCGGGCCACTGGAACAATGTTACATTCCTTCGGTGGTGCCTTTATGATAACCTACACCAATTTCTAGAAACAATAGCAGAATTTTAGTTGTTAAAATGCCCGTTTCTGAAGTAGTGTCATAATATATATATGCATGGTATTGCTTTTTTGTTGCTGCTATCCTTGTCATATTGGGCCATAAAGCCGAGGGCTTCTTATCTTCTTTCAATGTACACTCAAGAACCTTTTTGTTCCAGCAAATGCCAGTATGCTAATTTTGCGAGTTATAAATTGTATCGAATCCATATAATGTTTTCTAGCAGCTGGTAGTAGATACTAGTGGCACCTATAGATTTCTATATCACATATTTATCGTCTATTAGCAGATTCTCACTCATCTATCAGTTGTATTTATGTACGTTATACTAATCATGTTAGTAAGCTTAATTACGAAAATATCAAATATCTCACATAAATTTTCTCAGTATAAAATGATATTTAGATATTTTTATATATATTTTTAGCATTTGACATGCTTAGCACTATACATTAAACAGAAAGTGAAAAATGTGAAATCGAAAATACATCGAACAGTCACGAGCAGGATTTGAACCTGCGTCTCTTGGATACACTTTGTGTTTAAAGTAAAAAATGAGTCTTAATAAATACTTATATGTTGGAGAGGTCATAAGTACGAGATTTTACTCGTATCAAGGAAGTCATTAGTATAACAGATCATTTACATCAGAAAAGTTATTAATACGGGAGTTTACTTGATAATATAACGCACGCGTGACGTCATCTCATTTTGCGTTGCATTTTGCACAATCCAAGATGGCGATGGTGCCGTTGCCGTAAAGCAACGGACATTCTATCTTGAGGCGTCGTGCAAACTGCAATTGTCTAGAAACTGTCCTCACATTTATGTAGAAACAATTGTAATTTGAAGGAAGTCTTCACTCGGCCTGTTTTCGTCTTGATACCTACTCCATTTTTTATATAAAATAGCTGTCTAACACAAGAAACCAAACTCTGAGAATTATTGTCGGCGATTGCTTTTAATGGGATTTCTTTCTTACAGAATTTGGCCACGTCTTTTTTCGTACCGTAATCTCGAATGTTTAATTGTTCAAGTTTCATTTATTGCCTCTACTAAATTGTGAAGTGCTTACTCAGGAGTGCCATCAATTCAACTTCAGGGTCCGTCCTGAAATAAGAAGGTAGTATATTGTTACTGGTGATTTATTATACATAGATAGACTAGCAAACCTTTACGTGGTTGCAATTTATCAAGAAGAAAATGACTAGGATTTTGCGAGTTGATTATACAATTAAACACAAAGTGAAAAAAAAAAGCAAAGCAAAGCAGTCGGGAGCAAGTGTCACGATGGCTGAATTGGCAAAGCATCTGGACGGTATCCAGGAGATGCAGGTTCATATCCTGCTCGTGATTGTTATTTACGATTTCACATTTTTCACTTTGTGTTTAATGTATAGTGCTAAGCATGTCAAATGCTAAAAATATATATAAAAATATCTAAAAATCTAAATATTGATTATACAATATCATTCTCTACTCATAAAAAGTTTAATTAGGATCTATCGTCATAATATACGACTATAAATATGAATAAAACTGAAACCTGGAATTCACGTTGCGTAGGTACATAGTACGGTACGGTATAGGCAATATCCCGAATTTCTAACAGTGTCGTATGTTATGAAAAGTAAGCACATACTATATCTGCAACAGAATAAAAATAAAACCTTGATGAAATTTCTACTGCAGAATCCTACTGCTAGCAAGATTCTAAACCAAGTTTTCAAGTGTTGCTGGAAATAAAAACTGTAACTAAACCAGCATCTAAGACGTTTTAAACAGTCGTGAAGCATCAGTATTTATGTTATAGGAGGAAATAGACGCTTCTATTCTGGACCCTCTTATAGCTGGATGGCTCTTCTTGTTGTGATCGGGTTGTCAATTAGTGGTAGATTCCATACCACTTCATATGAATACCTATATCTAAAGTATCAATGTTGTCGAATTATTTTTAAACTTTTAAATCCAACTAATAAGTGTGCTATTCAAAGTATATTAGATTACACGTGTATCTATACATTAAATATATTAGATAACCTATTTTGCATGCTTTACTATTCAATACACAATGCAGTGCTTGTCCCAACGTTACTATATAGAAGCGAGAGTTGGCTATGCAAAAAGGAATATGAGAGTAAAATCAATTCAGCCAAAATGCGATCTCTGCGAAAAATCTGCGGAGTGAGGCTGACTGACCGCATTCGTAACGACGACGTAAGAGAGCGAGTAGGTATGAAAGAGAATATTGGTGTAAAGATGCGAAAGGGAATGCTTCGATGGTTCGGACATGTGGAAATAATGCCGGATGTGCGACTGGTTAAGAAGATAAACAATGCGAAAGTGGAAGGATGTAGGTACAGGGTGAGACCGAGACTCACCTACCTAGACCAAATCGGTCATGTATTGAAGGAAGGGGGAGTCAGGAGTCTCCGAAACCGGCGATCGTTTATAAAGAGAATTAGGATTACTTTTTTATTGCCTGTAGTGGCAGACGAGCCACGGCCCATCTGATGGTAAATGGTAACCGTCGCTCATAGACTCAACTATGCCGAGAGTATTGTCAAGCCGCTGCTCACCATTTCATTTCACCGATATGAAATGCAAGAATAAACGGCTATCTCCTGCTACAGCCAAAACGCAACGATGTGCTTCATGGCCGGTCACACGGGAGATGGTGGTACCAACCCGCTCGGGCCGGATACCAAGCGAGCACTCACACTTGGTACCCAGCCCTACCACCAGTCATGCAATGGATGATAATTGCTTACTTCCCTTAGCCGCCTCATACGACAACCGTGGAAAAGAAAGAGGTGGTGACACTTATATTCTTAGTCCGTCACCACACGGAAAAAATGAATGTTGAGGAAGCGAGAGACGTATGCAAGAATAGAGCCTCTTGGCACTGAAACCCGCCATGTGCCATCTCTCCGCCTTTTTTGGCGGGCCACCGGAACCATAGTACATTCCTTCAGTGGTCTGTTCTCTCTGCCTATCCCGCAAGGGAAATGGCGTGATGATAAGTTAGTTAGTTACTTTTCAACCATTTGTACCGCCATACAAAAATCCAGATTTTATAAGATCTACGACTGAAGGTTTTCTACTTTTTTTTGACAATTGATCATTATAGGGACAGGAAGAGTTTTCCCTTTAAAGAATGCAAAGACTATAGATAATTTCGTGAATAGGGCATTGAGTATTATTTGCATTTATTATTGGAGCTTTGAAGAAAAAAAAATTAAAGAGAAAGTCGCGTGCTAAAATCTCCTCAATTGAACAGTAACGTTAGCAAAATAAATTGCATCAAAATCTATTATCAAAAAAAGAAGTAATACTTTTTTGTAATTTATTGAACAAATAAGAAACATAGCATCACGCCTGTATTCCCCGAAGGGGTAGGCAGAGGTGTATTACACACCTACGACTCGCCAGCTATGTTTAAGTCCAACGTAATAGGGCCTACCGGGCACATTTCCAAACAACAAATAAGTTCCTCTTAAAGTAATTTATTGAATGAATTGGTGTCGCCAGTTTTTATTTATAACCATTATTGGTCGAGAAAGCATTTTTACTCTAGAAGGAGATATCTTTAAGAGAAGTGCAATACGGTTATCGCCATTGAGTTCTTACATTGAGCTCTTGAGTTATTACGTTCAATTTTAATGATGAGAAACGTTTATCTGGTACGTTCACCTCTATGAGATATATGATGATAATCATAAAATTATGCCAAACACTATCATTAATGGTATATCACACGCCATACCAACGGTATACGTTACCAACTATATAAGTCAGGATACATGCAAAGGGCAATGGTGATGGAGCAATCATTCAAATCATCCATACAAATTATTCTACATTGGCAAATTAGCTGAATAAAGCAAGCTGATAGGTTACATAATATTTTAATTAAAAAAGCTATCCCGTAATTCTTCTTTGGTCCTTTTAAAAAATCTATAGAAAGCTGACCAATTACCCACATGTGTACTCGAAGTCTTTGCCAAACAAAGTGGTGCTTAATTATACGTAACATTGATAAGATTTTCAGCTAAAGTCGTATTTTCCAACAAACTCACAAAAGCACTAAAATCAATACTAAATCTCATTATACAAATAACAGATAAAAAGTAACGTAGTTTAGATATTTTTTTGGTTTTTTCTTGCTTTAGAATTGTCCCATCCATCTCTACCTACGGGGGTCGAAAGAGCCGACTGAGGGAATATCGGGGGAGTGGGCAGCAGCCGTGTGGGGCCGGCTTTAGAATTGTCCCACCCCTCTCCACCCACGGGAGTCGCAAGAGCCGACTGAGGGAATACCGGGGGAGTAGGCAGCAGCACTCCCTCGAGTATTAACAACATCCACTGCGATCGCCAACCCGCCTGCCAAGCGTGGCGATTACGGCATTATCCCCCATGATAAGCACACAACAAAAATTGGCCCCCAGTCACGGCAGCTCCGCTATTCCGTGGCCTAACGGTAGCGGGCCCGGTAACGGCGGAGCAGGGGGTGCTAAGAATCTCCGGTCGCGGAAAGGCTACCACAAACAACGACCTCTGGCCCTGGTAACGCACAACGTTCGGACACTTCGGACCGACGAGAGAATCACCGAGCTGGAAGAGGAATTCAGCAAGATCCGCTGGGACATTATAGGGTTGTCAGAAGTCCGAAGAGAGTGTGAGGGCACGACAATCCTCCAGTCCGGGAACTTGCTCTTCCACCGGGAGGGCGACCACCAGTCCCAAGGAGGTGTCGGGTTTATCGTTCGCAGGTCTCTTGTAGGCAACGTGGAGAGGATTGAGAGTGTGTCGAGTAGGGTAGCGTACCTTATACTCAGAATAACCAAAAGGTATTCGTTAAAGGTCATACAGGTTTACGCACCGACCTCGACACACTCCGACGACGAGGTGGAGGCCCTATATGAGGATATCTCGAAGGCCATCCACTCGTCTAAAACCTACTTCACGGTGGTTATGGGAGACTTTAACGCGAAACTAGGCAAAAGGACAGACGATGAGCTGAAAGTGGGGCACTATGGTTTCGGGCAGAGGAATCACAGGGGCCAGATGCTGGCTGATTTTCTGGAGAAGGAAGGCCTCTATATGATGAATTTCTTCTTCAGGAAACAACCCCAGCGGAAATAGACCTGGATCAGCCCTGATGGTTCAGTAAAAAACGAGATAGACTTCATCTTGTAGGACAAACGACACATATTCAATGATGTCTCAGTGATCCGCAGGAGTAAAACTGGGAGTGATCACCGACTAGTCAGGGGCATCTTGAATATTAGCACGAAAGTTGAGTCTACGCTCCGACCAACACCTGCCCAATACCAGAACCCCGAGAGCTTTCAGATCGAACTACAAAATCGCTTCCAATGTCTAGAGTGACTACTATGAGTGCGAATCAGCGAGTGATTTGAACAGCAGGTTCGTGCAAACTGTCCAAGCGGTCGGGTCGACCTACTTCAAGGCCCGTCGCGTTAGTAAGACTCGTGAACTCTCGGACCATACTCTCAAGCTCATGGAAAGGAGAAAAGAAATGACAGTCCAGTCTTCAGCCGATTGATCCTGCCTGAGGCGGTTAAACAGACAGATGTCCAAGGCCGTGCGACATGATATATCCGCATTAAAGAGGCGATAAAGTGGAACCAAGGTTCGAAAGTGTTCGCAAGAGATCTGTCTATCGGCCAAAGCCAGTTGACTAAGCTGAGGACCAACGACGGCACTGTCATTTCATCCCGAGATGAGATCTTGAGAGAGGTCCACCAGTTCTATGGACAGTTGTACAGATCCCAGAGTCCTGTTGTCGGCTTGTTCCGAGATCCCAGATCCAAGCTAACTCGGCACTTTACCGAAGATATCCCGGAAGTTAGCCTGTACGAGATCAGAATGGCTATCAAACAACTAAAGAACGGAAAGGCACCGGGAGACGACGGAATCACCACGGAGGTTCTGAGAGCTGGCGGAAAGCCAGTCTTAAAAGCTCTTCAGAGGCTGTTCAATTCCGTCGTTCTTGGGGGCGACGTTCCAGAGTCGTGGACCAGAAGCGTGGTGGTGCTGTTCTTCAAGAAAGGTGACAGAACCCTCTTGAAGAACTATAGACCCATCTCGCTCTTGAGCCACGTCTATAAGTTGTTTTCGAGGGTCATTACAAATCGACCCACGCGCAGGCTTGACGACTTCCAGCCTCCCGAACAAGCCGGTTTCCGAAAAGGCTATAGTACCATAGACCACATCCATACGCTACGCCAGATTATACAGAAAACCGAGGAATATAATCGGCCTCTGTGTCTGGCGTTTGTGGACTATGAGAAAGCCTTTGATTCGATTGAAACTTGGGCGGTGCTGCAGTCCCTTCAGCGGTGCCAAATTGACTATCGGTACATCGAAGTGCTGAAGTGCTTGTATAGAAACGCCACCATGTCAGTCCGTGTTCAGGACAGGAGTACGAAGCCGATCCAACTGCAGAGAGGTGTTAGACAGGGAGACGTTATGCCCCCGAAACTCTTCACCGCTGCATTGGAAGATGTCTTCAAGCTCTTGAACTGGACCGTATTCGGCATAAACATCAATGGCGAATACATCACTCACCTTCGATATGCCGACGATATTGTAGTCATGGCAGAATCGCTGGAGGACCTTGGCACCATTCTCAATGATCTCAGCAGGGTGTCCCGACTAGTAGGTCTCAAAATGAACATGGACAAGACGAAAGTCATTTCTAATGTCCATGTCATTACAGCACCGCTCCTAGTCGGGAGTGCGCTTCTCGAAGTTGTCGACCATTATGTCTACCTGGGACAAACGGTCCAGTTAGGTAGGCACAACTTCGAGAAAGAGGTCAATCGACGAATACAACTCGGCTGGGCAGCGTTCGGGAAGCTAAGGGAGATCTTCTCGTCCAATATTCCGCAGTGTCTGAAAACGAAGGTCTACGACCAGTGTGTGTTGCTAGTGACGACATACGGAACAGAGACGCGGTTTCTGAATGTTGGCCTCGTTTCAAGGCTCAAAGTCGCTCAGCGGGCCATGGAGCGGGCTATGCTTGGTATTTCCCTACGTGATCGAATCCGTAATACAGAGATCCGTAGGAGAACGAGAGTGACCGACATAGCCTGCCGGGCTGCCATGCTGAAGTGGCAATGGGCAGGCCACATCGCTCGACGAACCGACAACCGTTGGGAAAGAAAGGTTCTCGAGTGGCGACCACGTATCGGACGGCGCAGCGTAGGACGGCCCCCCACAAGGTGGATCGACGATCTGGTCAAAGCCGCGGGGAGCCGTTGGATGCGGTCAGCACAGGACCGCTCGTTGTGGCGTTCTCTTGGGGAGGCCTATGTCCAGCAGTGGACGTTGAAAGGCTGATGCATGGATGGATGGATGGATGGGCAGCAGCACTCCCTCGAGTATTAACAACATCCACTGCGATCGCCAACCCGCCTGCCAAGCGTGGCGATTACGGCATTATCCCCCATGACGGGACCGCTCGTTGTGGCGTTCTCTTGGGGAGGCCTATGTCCAGCAGTGGACGTTGAAAGGCTGATGGATAGATGGATGGATTGTTTTTTCTGACCATACCTACAATATTTTAAGACGAAAATTATTTGCAAAAACACCCACTCTGGAGCCCCCAAAATGAACATTTCTTTTTCGCAATTTGCTATTGCAATTATGGAAATCAAATAGGGGGTAACGGTTGCCGTCTTTTGCCAACATTTAATTTGGAGAGAGGTACGTCGAGAGGATCGTATATAATTTGTATATAATTTTTCAGAAAATGTTTTTGTAAGATTATAAGACAGGATAGATTATATATTCTCATGACTCACTGATTATATTCCCATGACTCGCTGAGCTGTGTAAATAGAATTTAACAATATTACTGGTATGGCTGATACGCATGGTCAGCAGTAATCACGTGGCAAATCAATGGCTGGCTCCAAATCCAGCAATACAAAAACTTAATGAAGGACTCTGAAATCTTTATCCTTCCAAACGTAATAAATTAATAAGTCATATCAGCATCAATTCTTCTTGAGAAGACGAGAGAGAGCATTTGATGGACGTCACAATGATTCACTGTCTCGGCCCATATGTGACCCTGATAAAACATGATAGCTAATGCCTGTCTTTATTATCATTACTAGAAGAAAGCCAAATTAGAGTAACAAGTGTTTTTTATAGATTTATTGTAGGATTCCCAGTATATTATAAGCTAGTACTAGCTACCTAATTTATTATTCTATTAATTAATCAGCATATTGCGGACCATTGCTGGACCTAGAATTTCCCAATTTTTGCCACATGTCTAATTTTCATCATAATGCATTTAGTCTATTCGATTTATCTCAGGTTAAAGGACACAGAGCGGGCATCATCACTGACATCACTGTACCTTTGCCGATTTAATCATTATCCATCCATCCATCCATCTTTCAGACTCATGAAGTCCACTGCTGGACATAGGTGAGGCATCCAACGGCTTCCTGCGCCTTTGACCCGATCATCAGTCCTTCTGGTCGGAAGCCGATATATCTATCCTATATTTCAATCCAAGTCGTCACAAAATCCAGAGGAGCTAGCCGACCTTTGACTGCCTAGAAACTTCCGCATTTAATATATCTACTTACAATTCTATGTACAGGGCGAGACCGAAACTCAGCTACATAGAACAAATCGGTCATGTATTGAAGGAAGGTGAAGTCAGGAGTCTCCGAAACCGCCGAGCGAATTATAAATGTTGAGGTAGCGAGAGATGTATGCAAGATTAGAGCCTTTTGACACTCTGTTCTCTCTGCAGCTGCCAAAATTCTTTCTTATTGAAAAAAATCAAAGATCCATTCTTTCACGTTTCTACATGCAATCGCTTTTGTTGTATGTGAATATAGAAACCAAATAGGAACTCAAGTCTCCTTCAATTTGATTATAAATAATTTTTAAATTACTTTATAACTAGGCAACCAAATAACAAGATTTAATGAGTAAGCGTTTTGTTTCAACGCTCCCGAATGCTTATCGATAAATAAAAAACGTTGTCGATTGTTCATTGATCGCCTCATCGAAGAAATAATCGAATCGAAAGTATATAACAAACCAAAAAATATTCGCATCAACAATTTCAATTTCGCTGATATCTTATTTAAGGGGAGCGACTTATTTTTCACCCTAAGTATACAGCCCCTCACGCTCGCGCGCTCTTTCAAAACTTCAAAGGGGGTTGTTACCCCCCTTGTTAACAAACTTCCACCTATCTGCATTTTTATTTAAGTTTCGACAAAAATTTTCCACCCTTAATTCAATTTTTTTCTCTTCTCTTTGGAAATTAATTACTGAACAAGTTCTACCGATAAGTCTAGCTAATAATTATTTTTATGTTTATTAAGTAAATAAAATTTGGTAAGATATCCATTGCCTAAAGAGTAGGTATATCTACCTTATGTTGGATGCGAGGATATACCTTTTTTAAGGCGGGCAATAATGTACCTAACCGCTAAAGTGTAAACCCTCCCCCATTAAATATACTCACCAAGTGCCATCTCTCCGCCTGCATTGGTGGGCCACTAGAACTAAGAGAAAAAAAGAAAGAAAAAAGTTTATTGTGATGACAGAAAAATACAAATAAAATATGTAAGGATTACATATCGTCACAAAACGACACAGCTCAACATAATGCAAAATATTTATAATTCTAAATTTAAAATATCGAAAACGTTAAAAAAAACGCTCTAGGTTACTGGGTGACATTACTTTTTTTTTTATTGCCAACGAGCTAGTAGACGAAGGTGACAGATGAGCAAGCGGTCCACCTGATGGTAAGTGGTAACCGCCGCTCATGGACTTCAGCAACACCAGGGGCACAGCCAAGCCGCCGCCTTATGTGCAAAGGAGGACCCTACAGTTTCAAATTCAACAAGTTTTCAGACTTCCCTGAAATTCACATAGCATCGCGCCTGTATTCCCCGAAGGGGTAGGCAGAGGTGTATTACACACCCACGATTCGCCAGATATGTTTAAGTCTTACGTAATAGGGGGCGAGCCTTTTACCGGGCACATTTCTAAACACCGGACTGCTTCTCAGAATTTTTCTTTTTACGAAAAAGCTCAACCCGGGGATCGAACCCAAGACTTCATGATCAGCAGTCGCTCACACTATCGCTGCACCGCAAAAATTCACTGTTAATAATAAATGTTAAATGATGATGTGTTAAGAACTAGGTTACTAATTCTATTCCTGTCTGGGGACTATTGGAAAAACAGCTTTTTATTGTTTAGGCGGGAAAAAATGTACCTAACCCGTCGTTCGGGGCAACGAACAGGGTAGTGTAGGGCCCGCACCCACTAAAGAAACCCGCCGTCTCTCCGCCTGTGTTGACGGACCACTGGTACTGTGTTGGATTACTTCAGTGGCCCGCCGGCTGAGAGGACAGACCTGCCCCCTTAGAAAAAAAAACGAAACGTTAGACAAACTTTCGTTACGAGTCATTGTGATTGATCAACAGTCCGACTCGTGATTCCTGATTAGTCGAGATTTCGACGCGTGATTCAGGCGACCTATCACAATGAAGCGAATCGAAAGTTCGTCTAACGTTTCATTTTTTATTCTAATGGGGCTGTTCTATTTTGCATATCTTTATCTTTATACATATATGTGTAATATAAGTTTTAAGTCACGTTGTATGTCTGCGGTGAACTCCTAAGCTAATGAACGGATTTTAAGGAAATTTTGCAAACTGTGTGAAGTTTGGTCTAACTTAATAGACAGGATAGTTTTTATCTCAATTAATCACAATACTGTTTTATCTTTATAATTATATATAATTTCCTATCACAGTATTTGTCCACAATAAGCTCCTTATTGGATATTGCAAAATCAACTAACGAATTTGGTACGAGAACGTATGCCAGAGCAACGCGTGGCGTTTCTTCTATTCATATTTTTCTTGTATTTAGACTAACTAAAAAATATAGACGGAGCATTACGAACAATTCAGTGAAGCCATATGAAACCATGCCAAACTTGTAATTACACGCGCTTATGAACAAAAATACAAACAAAACCATGACAAAACGAAGTGTCATAAGCCACAATTGTTACTAGAGTATAATTTAAAATTACTCCAAATTACTCGACGATTTCGTACGTACGTTACGTACATGAATACGTCGTCAGCGCCATAATATTCCTTATATGATGTAAACCTAGTTATATTTTACTTCCTTTATGTTTTAAACATAAAGCTTTTAAAAAAATCCCCATATTATAGGCATTATTTCTTTTCGGTGGCAACTGTCACGCACAAATCTTTAAAAAAGTGGCTTCGCCTTTTAGTTTTAGACAACGCGGTGTCTCTTTTTTTTTTGTTGGTCTGTGGTCTTGTGTAATCAAGTCAATGGAATTGTTTTTATTGTTACTTATAGACAACAATAACACCACAATTTCAGCAATTATGAAGATACTGCCAAGCCGTTGTTTATTACTTATTTCATTACAAGAATGGGATATCGGTACCAATAATAGCTTTATTAATTATAAGTATTATTGTGATGAATGAATAAGTGGTTTATATTATCTGCAGCGTATTATCAGTGCAATGATAATCCTTGCCTTTTTACTACAACCTCTTTTAAAAATAAGTGACGTAAAAGGGACGAAGTTAAACATACTAGTTTTAAATATTTTATACGATCACTTGATATGCTTAAATACTTTTAAGAACAAATTGGGATTTTTAGAAGTCTTTATAGAAGTCGAAAGTCAAAGTTGTGAAGTGGAGATTGGGAATCGCCATCGGTGATTGCGATGGCTTATAGCGGTCTAGAGCACTTCCCCGGATTGGAAGGGACACAGGTACGAATCTCGCTTACAGTTAATCTCTCTTTTTCCACTTTCACAAATAATTTGTTCTTTAAACAAATTTTTGTAGATATCTAATTATAATAGGCAATATGAATTATTCATCGTTCATTTGTTTTTATATTTATTTACTTTTTCTATAAAAATAATTGGTTATCTAAAAACCTCTAATACAATCACGATATATATTATTTAGTTAAGTTGATAAAACATACCTACAGGCATATAAATCAACAAATTTTAATGAGTTAACTTAGTTACTTTTTTATTGCCTCAGTTAGTTGCACCTTAATGGTAATATAATCCCACACCTTTCGTTAAATATAATTGGATGCTAAGGATTTAGAACATTGAAATTGTAAGGGTTACTCACGCTGTCACATTATCTCACGCATCTACTCTTATACTTACTTAATGCATAGTACCTCATTGGTCAAAGCGTTTCAAACAATTAAAAAAAATATTTTGATTTTAGAATAATAAATAACGGGTTATTTAAGAGATGTCTTTTTACGCATCATGACTCAAACACAACTTATAATCGTACAAAACTGATCAAAACAACCTTCCCTAAGTAGCAAAACATCCCCAATAACCAATAGCTTTATAAAAAGTGCTTCAAAACATCCAACTCTATCGACTTAATAAGTTATTGATAACTTAAACTTAGCGCGTGCCAAAATAATAAAATCAACAAAGGAAATTGCATCGACACCTCTATTGACAAATCGATTCTTCAAACCGCCACAGGTAAAAAATGCACCCCAATTTAAACGAAAAAGGTTGCAGTTTTTTTTATAAGAAAAAAATCTCTTAAGATTTTTTGTTAGCAAAATTGATCCGACGTGTGAACTGAATTTTAATTATGGTATCCCAAGTACTTTTTTGAGCTTGTTTTTAACTATTTGCTACTTAACTCGCTCACGGTAGATGTAGCCTGAATTAATGTTTTCTTTTTTTACGTAACCTTTTTTTTAATAAAAAACGTGTGAGTTTTGTGTAAGACCTTCGTTCACAAACCTTTTTATGTATGGTTATTTTAACAGAGAACTATATACGTATAGATAAAAAATGATAATATTTTTATCCATCCATCCATCCATCAGCCTTTCGAAGTCCACTGCTGGACATAGGCCTCCCCAAGAGAACGCCACAACATGTGTCTCGCTCATATGAGGGATAGTACCGTAATCGCCACGCTTGGCAGGCGGGTTGGCGATCGCAGTGGATGTTGTTAATACTCAAGGGAATGCTGCTGCCCACTCCCCCGGTATTCCCTCAGTCGGCTCATACGACTCCCATGGGTGGAGAGGGGTGGAACAATTCTAAAGCCGGCCCCACACGGCACGGCAATATTTTTATGCCATCTTTTAAATGTTAGAAAACTATACAAAAAAGACTATTCCCAAGGCGAAATTATAGTAATGAAAATTAAGTAAATGAATAAAAAAGTAACCAATAGCGTTTTGTTTCAATTAAGTATTAGTGTAATTATTTATTATTTTTTTAATGTTACTGCGACTAGAGTTAGATACAGCCTACCAAATGGTAAGAATAACATAACGTTGTTCATAGGGGTACATCATCAGATATTAACGTAACTCTTGTCAAATACTGAAGCTATATTTAATAACCATAAGATAAAAATATTATTGACTTCTATTATTAAAAAAGAACGTTTTTTACTTTTAATTCACCGGCGTACAGTTCCCGACCATTTGGTGTATTTACACCGCTACGGAACAGGTCCTGGCTAGCGGCGGAGAACCAGTTACACAAACTTGAACTTTACAAGAACGGTATCGGTATTAGGGATCCGTGAGGAAATCCATTAGTTAACAAGCATAAAATAGTACATTTGTAGGTATTGTGAAATTCCATAGAATGGCGGATATTAGCGTATTTTTTTTTTCATACTACATAGGTGACATACAAGCATACAGAGCATATAAGATGCTAGCAACACCAGAGGTGATGATAATTGCTTACTTCCCTTAGTCGCCTCATACGACACCCGTGGGAAAAAATGGGGTGGTGACACGTGTATTTTTAGTCCGTCACCATACGGACAAAATCCTTCCGGTCCAAGAAGGATAATAAGGAGAGTTTAGGTAGGGTAACAAAGAGAGAGTCCACTGAAGGAATATAATATGGTTCCGGTGGCCCGCCAATAAAGGCGGAGAGACGGCACACGGCGGGATTCTTTAGTGGGTGAGGGCCCCACACTACCCTGTTCGTTACCCCGAATGACGGGGTGTGCGGTTAGGAAAATTTATTCCCGCCTTAGCAGTATCCGTTGTATATTTACTGTGGTTTCGCAGGTTGACGCAAGTTCAAACTCCGTTCGTGGCAATCGTTGTTAGTTTCACATTTTTGCACTTTATGTTCTAGATGATAAAAACCGTGCTTCTGTTGGAAGTGCTTCGAAACTATATACTAATTATTTTCTACGGAACCATCAACAAAATGAGACCCGTATTTGGCGTGACATTTTTTCAACAGTACCTAGCTGCGGCATATTAGTACATTCACAGGGCGAATGTTTTCTTTGAGATCAATGGTACTGGTTCTTGGAAGTATTGAGAACCGGTCCCAGTTATATAACGTTTGCAGATTTAATCTGTTGTACGCTTTGCGTTCATTTAAATCGTTGTTGTAAAATCAACGAGTTGCCGCTTATCAAACTTTATTAGGTTGATAATAATAGATGGATTTATATATATTTTTACTTTTTTTATGAGTTTTATTCTTGTAATTATGAGCTACGATTGGCATAAAAAGGCGGTATTATTACTGCAAAAAAAAGAAATGAAACATCATGACAGCATTGTCAGCAAGTGTGGTTGGTATAGTAGGTAACCACTGCAGTAATATCACCCAGTCCCAGTGGTCTGCCACTACAGGCGGAGAGACGGCACACGGCGGGTTTATTATGAGAGCTCCACACTACGCTGTTCGTTACCCCAAACGGCAGGGTGTGCGGTTAGGTATATTTTGTCCACCTTAACATAAAAACAGCAAAAAAACATAGGAAGCCAGTTTTCCTTCCATTAAAAAGAAAATTCAGACCCCAATAGTGCCTATACAGAGTAATAAGAATTATACTTAATTAATTATTTGAGATTTTTGATGCTCGCTTGCTTGTGCTTGGCTTAGAGCACTTCCTCGGATTGGAAAAGACGTGGTTTCGATTCCCGCTAGTACAAAAAATCTCTTTTTCCTTATTCGCAAATAATTTGTACTATAAAAGTGGCGGAGCATGTCAAATGCTAAAAAATATAGATCAAAATTGTTTAAAAAATCGCGCCATCTAATAGTATAAATTTTAATTGCAAATTAAACTTACTATATCGGTTTAATGCATGTAAATGCTTCCGATAGATGGCATTGGTCGTAAAGACAAATGTGATAAGGAGATTGGGATGGTCGAAAGACCTGTACTATAGCTCATTGGCTTAGAGCAATTCCCTGGATTGGAAAAGACCCGGGTTCGATTCCCGCTAGTAAAAAAAATCTGTTTTTCCTTATTCGCAAATAATTTGTATTTTAATTATTTGAGGTTTGACTTAAAACGGTTTAATTATTAAAAACCATTATGGTTTTTTTTTGTAGGCTAATCTTCTTTGTAGGTACTTACTATTAAAATTACCAAAACTAATTTATTTGAGAATGTCTGCCACAGACGTTGGATGCAGTCAGCATAAGACTGCTCGTTGTGGCGCTCTCTTGGGGATGCCTATGTCCTGCAGTTCAGCGTCAAAAGTCTGATGGATGGATGGATGAAATATCACCGATAAAAAGAGAAACATATGTAGGTATAATTATGTTATATCAAATGAGTTGCCCAAACCGTGTTTCTGACAATATCGCCGTAGGATTTGACAAATACTGAGTTAGCAGACACAATATTAGGTATGCTTATTTACTGGAACACAAAATGTTAAAATTTAAATAGAAAGTATTTTCTATTTAGACATCCATCTTTGCAACTGCTACAAGAGCTAAGTTGGCAGAACGCCTGGTTCTGCCAACTAAGCTCTTGTAGCAGTTGCTCGGAACCACCAAGTTCACATTCTGAGCCCGCGCCATCTTTTGAATGTATTTGCATATATTCTTCCAGCAAGCTAAGCTTTCATTACAATTATGAATCGTACAAAATGATGTGAGGTCGTTACACGATGCGGCATCTGAGTGCTGATGTTAGTCAAATTTAACGTCATCTTCCGTGTCCAGTTAGCCATTCTGTTCTTTAGGTAAATAGTTAAAGTTTAACATTATTATACCCTAGTACTCTAGTCGACTGCCTCGGTGGTGCAGCGGCAGTGTCCGCGACTGCTGATCATAATGTTTCGATTCGATCCCCGGGTCGGGCAATGTTAATGAGCTTTTTCGTAAAAAGAAAAATTCTCAGTAGCAGCTCGGAGTTTGTTAATGTACCCATCCATCCATCCATCCATCAGCCTTTCAACGTC
Source organism: Leucoma salicis (assembly GCA_948253155.1). Lineage (NCBI taxonomy): Eukaryota > Metazoa > Arthropoda > Insecta > Lepidoptera > Erebidae > Leucoma > Leucoma salicis. The sequence goes on from OX411818.1 coordinate 20,515,114, forward strand.
CACTGCTGGACATAGGCCTCCCCAAGAGAACACCACAACGAGCGGTCCCGTCATGAAGGATAATGCCGTAATCGCCACGCTTGGCAGGCGGGTCGGCGATCGCAGTGGATGTTGTTAATACTCGAGGGAGTGCTGCTACCCACTCCCCCGGTATTCCCTCAGTCGGCTCTTACGACTCCCGTGGGTAGACAGGGGTGGGACAATTCTAAAGCCGGCCCCACACGGCTAGTAGGTAACCACAGCAATAATATCACCCAGTCCCAGTGGTCTGCCACTACAGTAGTACGGTGCCTCATACCGGGCAATGCTATCCTTCAATTGGAGGTACAATATTATAGTATACTAGCTCAAGCCGCAAGTTTTTCGGTTATATCTCAGGTTCCCGATATAGTAGCGAGATAAAATGTATACCAGTTTTTAAGTATAATCAAGGCCTTTCAAATAAAAAATGTTGTATCAAAATCCGTTCAGTAGTTTTTGTGTGATGCGTGAACAAACAAACAAACAAAAATTCCAAAAAAATTGTTTTGTGTTTAGACATGCCTATATATAGCCTATTACAGTCATTTTTTTCTCAAATATCTTAAATGTACAGACACAGTTCTATTACAACTTTATAATAGTATTTAGACAAAAGTGATTTTGTTTGTTTGTTATCCACCAACTCATCGTGGTGAATTTTGAATACATATGGTTTCTCAGAAAAGGACTTTTTATCCTAAAAAGATTATTTAATTACTGATTAATCATTTGCTTATATACAAAGAAAAGTAAAAGATACAAAGTTTATCGATTACAAACAATCGAACCTTTCCTAAGACTAACAAAATAAAAAAAACAAATTTAATTTAAAAGAAGAAGGTAATTTCAAAAAAGTGTGCGTGTACTTATGTACACGCGTTAGAAGTTATACTTCTTTGGCGTAACAAGACAAAAATCTTTTCAAAATTTTTATCTTTCGCCTTAATCTACGTTTGTAGAAAAAACGACATTAACAATAGAAAAAACCATAGGAAAAAACTAAAATGTTGGCTATAGCTAACTTAAGAGTGTCGGTTTTTCGTGAAGGTGTGCGCGCGCATCGTAAAAATTTACTCTCATCATTTTTCCCAAACGCGTGAAAAGAAGTATAACTTCAAAAAGTACAGGTGCAGGTTCAAATCCTGCTCGTGACTGTTATTTTCGATTTCACATTTTTCACTTTGTGTTTAATGTATAGTGCATGCTTGTCTAAGCATGTCAAATGCTAAAAATATATATAAAAAAACTAGACGTCGCGGGACGTCTAGCAGATGTGAAAACATCGAAATTATTTTGTAGAAATAAAATTATCATACCGTGACAAAGTACTCCTCAAGACGAATCAAACGAGTAAACACTTGATAGGGTTGCGTCGTTTCATTACAGAGTTACTGCGGCCATCTTACAACTCCATCGTCAGACCCTGGATACCATCTAGAGACAAAGTACTCGTCAAGACAAATCATACGAGCCCAAACTCGATGGAGTTATGTCGTTTTATAATGAAGTTCCTATGGCCACCTTCTAGCTCCATTATCAGACCCTGGATCCCATCTAAAGACAAAGTACACATCAAGACGAATCAAACGTGTCCAAACTTGACGGGGTTGCGTCGTTTCATTATAAAGTTACTATGGCCGCCTACCAGCTTCATCATCAGGCCCTGGATACCATCTAGACACAAAGTACTCGGCAAGACGAATCATACGAGCCCAAACTCGATAGGGTTGCGCTATTTCATTATAGAGTTCCTTTGTCCACCTTCCAGCTCCATCATCAGATTAGCTCCATGTCATCATAATATTGCATTGTCACGCGATAAACACATGCGTGTAAAATTTCAGCTTAATCGAAAAACGGGAAGTGTGTCAAATTTAACCTGCAAGATTTGAACGGGACAAAATAAAAGCGTCGCCACGCTAACAGCCCATTTTACCCTCCCTCCGCATTAGATGTTTCACATCAAAATATCTAAATATTTATAGGGTTTGCGTCATTATTAGGTAAAAATCTTAATTGTAAAATTAACTTTACCTGGTCGGTACAATGTATGAAAATACTGCCCACAGATGGCGCAGGCGTCACCCAAAGACGTTAAGTATGAATGTGTTATCGAAATTAGCAGTCAGGGGCAATTGTCACGACGGCTGAATTGGCAAAGCATCTAGACGGTATCCAGGAGATGCAGGTTCAAATCCTGCTCGTGACTGTTATTTTCGATTTCACATTTTTCACTTTGTGTTTAAATGTATAGTGCTAAGCATGTCAAATGCTAAAAATATATATAAAAATATCTAAATATTCAAAAAGTAAGGTAGGTGGTTAATATTATGATGTAGGTAGGTGTTAAAAAGATGACTATGGTCTACTACGATACGACGAACTGCAGTTTTTAATAATAAGCTTACAATTCTTAGAAGGTAAGGTTTATGATGGATAACGAGCCAGTCTGAGAGAGCGGGAAAGCAACCGTTGAACTTCCCCAGTACAAACTTCAACGAAACTTCTACCGTCTAATTGAATTAATTTATTTATTGTAAGTACCTACTTCTTACCAATCAACTCTTTACAAAAACGATGCAGTGGTTCTGGTAAGAATATTAATTTATTTTACAATTTATAAATAACTAGCCTTTGCCCGTCGCTCCGCCGTAGCCAAAAGCTAGTTTTTAGGTTATATCTCAGGTTTCCGATAAAGTAGCGAGATAAAATGTACCTATACCAGTTTTTAAGTCTAATCAAGCTATCAAGTAAAAAAAGATGCATAAAAATCCTTTCAATAGTTTTTGCGTGATACGCGAAAGAACAAACAGACAAGAAATCTAAAAAAAAATGTTTTGTGTTCAAACACGCCTATATAACCTAATACAGACATTTTTTCTCAAATACCTTAAATGTACACAGCTCTGTTACAGTTTTATAATAGTTAGGTTTATCTCCGGACCGGCTTCGGTTACCTACGGCGGCCAGTGTCAACAGACATTAGCGAGCTCTGTTCCCTTTACTCTCTTTGTCTGATGGGATGGCATTCTGACATGACCAGAGAGAAATCAGGAACGAAATGAACAAGGGCAACTTGCTTTCGGACACGGCTATTCACACGGAGGTGAATAGCCATTAACTTGCTGCTATTGAGATTTTTTTGTCAGAAAAGCTGAATAAATTTTTGTTGCCCTGACCTAGGATTTGAACCTGAAACCGTCGACCGTAATAATGAGACAGTTTATGCAGTTTATTTTGTAAGTATTGAGGCATACTTAATATTACTAGATTCTGCCAGCGAATCTACTACTATTGCATCCTTTTTTTTTGTTAATTCGGGAAAAATGTTGCACACCGCGTCGTTCAGGGCAACGAACAGGGTAGTGTGGGGCCTTCACCCACTAAAGAAACCCGCCGTGTGCCGTCTTTCCGCCTTTATTGGCGGGCCACTGGAACTATGTTACATACCCTCGGTGGTCCGCCGGCGGGCGACTATTGCATCCTAATCTTTTACTATATGTATGGTTCACCATATAGTAACGAGATAAAAGTACCTGTACCAGTTTTTATTTTTAATTCAGGTAAATATACAAACAGACAAAAAATCTAAAATACTTTTGGTAGGTTCTGAGACTCCTAAATAGCCATAGAGGTACATTGATTATTTTTCTAAATATCTTTTAGTTATAGACATAGCTCTCTTAAAATTCTGTAATAATAGTTTTTAGGTTAGGTATATCTCAGGTTCCGTTAGGATTAGGACGCAAACTAAGTATGTAATCGTATTTTTCAATTTGATTTCTATATTGTAATATCACACGTCATCCAACCACCATTTATTTATGTGATATCTATACTATTGTAAAGCTGTAACTGTGCTGTGTATGTACATTTAAGATATTTGAGAAAAAATTACTATATTAGGCTATATAGGCGTATTGGAACACAAAACGATTTTTTTTTAACATTTTTTGTCTGTTTTTCTGTTTGTTCGCGCATCACGCAAAAACTACTGAACGGATTTTTTTTTTTATTATTGCTACTATATCGGTACCCTGAGATATAACCCAAAAACTTGGCTGCGGCGAAGGCGCGGGCAAAGGCTAGTTATTTTTATAAAGCTTTACAATGAGCAAAAGTCCGAGCTGCGTGTGCCCAGTAGGTAAATTTAAAAAAAACAGACACCTTCACTCATAGCTTCGCGCCTATATTTACCGAAGGGGTAGGCAGAGGTGTATTACACACCCACGATTAGCCAGCTATGTTTAAATCCCAAGTAATATTGAATGTTTTTCTGATAAATTGTATTTGCATTTAGTTACATATTGTATGTAGACATCTAATAGTGCAATGAGTTACGCACTGGTGATTTTTTATTTTGTTTAAACTTTTATAGCGTGTACTTCATGCGGAATAGCTATCTTATCGATAAGTTCATTACATAGTGTAAAACTTGTTGTTTTTTATAATAAGACTATCAAATAATCAAGGTTACAAATATAAAAAAAAATCTAAATTCTCATGATATCGAACAAAATACGAGTTTAACTCACGATATACTCACTCACGATACGTGAGTTTTGACTCACGACAACAAATATAAAAATAACATTACGTAATAATGACTTTAAACGATTAGCAGTTCTGCCAATTAACCGCTTAAGTAAAGCAAGCTTTCTCGAATAAAATTACAATTTGGTCCACAATGCGTAGGAGGCGTTCACCAAGTAATAATTTCTTATTGGCTTAAAGCCAGTAGGCGTTACGATTTTTTACAAAGATTACGGTTTTTAAACGATTAAGTGATGTTATGTGCGGTCGATTTACCACAATGTACGTAGATTTATTACGGAATTATAATTAAGCAAATTAATTACACGGACCACATTTTTTTTAGGATTTATTATAAGGCTCGTCAGGGTCGACAGATTTGAATCTAGCGAATGTGTTTTGAATAAAATAGGGACGTAATTTTTATACGATTTTAATTCATTATTTGTTTAAAGCATATAATTATATTATAATTGTAAAGCTCATGCTTTTATAAGAATGTATTAATTATAACTGATCTAAATTTATAAAATTCACAGGTAAGCTATTACTTTATATAAGTCGTATCTTCTACTAGGCAACTTAACAGTTATAAAATTTATATATATATAAAATTTCCTGTCACGTTGTTTGTCCGCGATGAACTCCTGAGCTAATGAACCAATTTTAATGAAATTTTGCTCACTGTGTGCAGTTTTGTCCAACTTGAGAGATAGGATACTTTTATTCCGATTGTTTTCTTTTGATTGCAAAATTAACGAACGAATTATGCGACGTGGCCAGATCTATATGTCTATGAATAAAAAAAAATAAAGCAATGCCCTACCTACTGATGCTCTTTAAAATTCATTTTTTATAATGAGAATATGTCAAATAGTTTAGTAAATTAAAACTAAAAATCGTTTCTAAAAATCCTTCTTTGACATTTAGAAAGTTACATTACCCACAAGTTTAATAGTCTAAATCACGCTAAGCTCTTGGGAGGCAGAGCAGTGACGATAACGCATGGTATAAATATTTTGTTATATATAATTTCATACTGATTTTAAAATATTTTTTGTAAAAGTTTTTGTAAAATCATATACCTAACTATGGGTAGATGAAACCGTTGAAACAACACATCAGCCTTGGACATCTACCGTCTAAGTCACCCATGATCATTAATGCTATAAAGTATTCGAAACGTCGGGATAGTAGAAAATCAAGTAAACGCTATAGAATCCGTAAACTTAGTTTTATTTCAAAATGCGTAACATTCGCGTAAATATCAGAAAGTATTATATTCCATACTGAATTAAGATGGACAATTAGATTGATATTGAGTATTCAAATTCAAAAATATAAATTCAATTTCAGAATGACACATGCCCATAACCATAACCACACTTCAGCTCGAAACATCAATGCACAAAACAGGGGTCGACAGAAGCTGTAAATAAATACATAATCATGTACTAACCATTGCGATCACATCCCTAAAAAAAGTCCCCCAAAAACGCCAGGGGTTGCATCCACCCTCGCGTTTTTTTCAACCGTCAGTCACCCCAGTTTGATTTTTCATTTCTATTGGTACATAATATCGATCTTTGAGGACTGGGGTTCTTTGTAAATGATTGAATAGGTGGTAGGTACTGCCGTATTGAGAGTAATGGGGTACCAAGTATATAATATACAAGCTATGTATATGACGATACGTATATTTTTAATCAGTGTATAGTATTTATTGTATGTAACACGAGCATTCTTGTATGATTGATAGAACCCAAAATATTTGGTCAGATATATCGTTTCTTCGTTTTACTATTCGTATCGTTAGCTGCGGAGTTTACAAAATAAATAAATTAAATAAATATTCACGGACATTTTTACACAACGTCCTCTGGTCTCAAACTAAGCTTAATGCTTGTGCTATGGGTACCAGATTATGGATATAATACATATACTACTTTTTTTGTACAAATATCTGTGTTCATCATACAAATAATAATTGTCCTGAGTAGGAATCGAACCCACGACCTCGGGCACGGTCGCAGTCGGTTACACTACCAGCTACGCCACGAGGCCCGATGGGCCCGAAATGTGTATATTCTCATATTTTTGACATTTGATTTGAATGTCTTGAGTCGTGTATCTGGTTTCAGGTATAAATGGTCTTATTAAGTTTTGATTCCTAACAATTCCGAAGCATTTTATAGTATACAAAAATTGACTAATGCTATCTTTTTGCTAGCAATATTTGAAGCTACTGATACTAGACTCGCACACGTTTATATCAAACTAGTATGAGCCAGCAGTTCCGCTAAAACAAAGTCTAGTTTTTAGTAATTATTATTTTATATATTAAAAAAAGTTTCAGCAAATTCTGATCAGTAGTTTTTGCGTTATGTGCGATCAAACAAATAGACAAAAAATCTAAAAAAAAATGGTTTTGTATGTAGAGACGCCTAAACAGCCCAATACAGTATTTTGTTATCTGTTACAGCTTTATATTAGTATAGTCTAGCCAGCTTTTAGGTTACATCGCAGGTACCCAATATAGTAGCGGCAGAAAAAGTATACCAACCAGTTTTGAAGTCTAATCAAAAGCTAATAAACAAAAAAGATTTTATGATAATCCGTTCAGTATATTTTGCGTGATGTACGAACAAACAAAAAGACAAAAATTCAAAAAAATATGTTTTCAATTTCGAGACAGCCTAATTAACACAAATTATTTCTCAAATATCTTCAATGTACAGACACAGCTCTGTTACAGATTTATAATAGTACAGATTGAGCCGTGATTGAAAAACTAAGTTGAAGAATAAGTAGGTATAAAAACGAGTGGCTTCCATCGCGAAAAATCGACACAGCGGGAGCTATTGCAAGATGGCGTCCGCTTCTTAGCACCCTATTTTTGTATTCGTGCCACCCCCGCACCCTTGAGTATTTATGCATTTCACCCCATAGCTACGCTTAATAGAAGTGCAACTAACTGTACTTCATAGTAACACGAGTGTGTCGTACTAATTGGGGGACATTTGTTTATGGAATATCACTAAATAACGCAGATTTTTTAAATATTTGCGTGCTATTAAAAGAGCAGGTATTTTCACAAAAGCACTTTTTTTTCTTTTTTTTTATTGCATGTAGTGGCAGACGAGCCACAGCCCATCTGATGGTAAATGGCAACCGTCGCCTATGGACTCGACTATACCGAGAGTATTGTCAAGCCGCTGCTCACCAATTCATTTCACAGATATGAAATGAAATATAAACGGCTCTCCCGCTACAGCCAAAACGCAACGATATGCTTCATGGCTGGTCACGCAGAAGATGGTGGTACCAACCCGCTCGGGGCCGATACCTAGTGAGTACTCCCACTTGGTACCCAGCCCTACCACCAGTCATGCAATAGACGATAATTATATGAAATACTAAGGTATTTATGACGGGTGGACGGGGTTCGATTCCCACTCAGGACAATTACTTGTGTGATAAACACAGATATTTGTACTGCGTCTGAGTGTTTTCTATCTATTATAGGTAGGTATGTATGTGGGTATTTACAAAAAAAAGGTCATATAAGTATTATATCCGTAATCTGGTACCCATAGTACAAGCACTAAGCTTAGTTTGGGACCAGAGGAAGTTGTGTGAAAAATGTTCGTGAATATTTATTTATTTATTTAAATGAGAAGAGACTGAACAAGCTGACCCTGAATTTTTGAGCTTTGATTTGTCAAAATAACGATTTTCTCTATTTATTAGATTTTTTGTTATATTATTTTATTTAATATTGAGAAATGTAGGCCAGAGTTTTTAAGTGAGGGCTGAGGACTCTTGATTACTACGTCCAGTGTGGCTTACGGAACAGAGCCGTGGTCTCTGAATGCCGTACTTGTATTAAGACTCAAACTCACTCAGAGTACCATGGGGCGGGCAATGCTTAGAAGATATAATATGAAAATCCGTAACAGATCAAGGGTAACCGACATAGCCTCGACAAACCGACAACTGTTGGGGAAGAAAGCTTCTCGAATGACGGCCAAGAATCAAAGGACGCAGTGTAGGATGGCCTCCCACCAGGTGAATCGATTGATCTAGTCAAAATCGCAGGCAGAACGATGAAAGGCTGTTGGGTGGATGGATATTTACAGGGCTCTGAGCTACCATCAAAAAAGACCATGCATACATAGATTTGCTCCTACAAAAATGTTTTGACAAAGTAATGCAGTCTTATCGTAAACGTCAATCTTCTTGGATTATTTTTAAAACATAAAAAAACATAGCATTACGCCTGTATCACCGAAGGGGTAGGTAGAGGTGAATTACACACCCACGGTTCGCCAGCTATGTTTAAGTCCCACGTAATAATAGGGGGCGGGCCTCTACTGGGCACATTTTCAAACTCCGGGCTCCTACTGAGCATTTTTCTTTTAACGAAAACGCTCAATACCATTGCCCGACCTCTGGATCGAACCCGAGACCTCATGATCAGCAGTCGCACACACTACCGCTGCACCACCGAGGAAGGTTATAAATAAACTATTTAAATATTACACTGTAGCCTTTGGAAATAAACAGTGGGTGGATAAATCTACTGAGTAGCAAATAGTGTTGTGGCGAATTAAGAATATTATGTCATCATTCCATTGATTTATACAGATGTCATACAAATAGAACTAAAGAAATTAAAAGTATATTGTGCAAAGAAGGAAAACCGGTAGCTACTGTTACTTTCTCCCATCAGGTTCTGAACCACTATTGCCTTTTCGAAAGTATTACCTTGAAAGCGTCATGATGGGTTTCAATTCTAAAGAAAGATAGCTCATCCTGATGATGATAGTAGATGTTAATAGTCTGGGCAACTAGCACTTACCATCAACTGGGCCAACAAAAAAAAATACGACGTATTATTTTTTTCTCCATCCATCCATCCATCAGCCTTTCAACGTCCACTGCTGGACATAGGCCTCCCCAAGAGAACGCTACAACGAGCGGTCCCGTCATGGGGGATAATGCCGAAATCGCCACGCTTGGCAGGCGGGTTAGCGATCGCAGTGGATGTTGTTAATACTCAAGGGAGTGCTGCTGCCCACTCCCACGGTATTCCCTCAGTCGGCTCCTACGACTCCCGTGGGTAGAGAGGGATGGGACAATTCTAAAGCCGGCCCCACACGGCCGTCCGACCGGCCGACTAATTTTTTTCTACTCATTGACAATTTTCCCTATAGGTATAGCTGCTGACCTGCCCCAAATGGTTCTTGCCTAGGAGACGCGCTACGGTCCTTTCCGAGGGTAGGTCATTACTGACCACCACTTATGGATATCGATATACGAACACCAGATCTTAAAATTGGTGTTAATTCATTCCCAAGTTTTTGCAATAAAATTTAGAAGCGATTTTTTTTTAAGTAGTAGGTACTGCTTACGCTCCCAAGTTGGACGCAGATGTCGTTTGTAAAATGTCTTTAAATAATCTCTTATCTAAGGTACTTGTAATCCATGTTTTGACATTATCTCGATAAAGAAAAGATGGATGTGGCATTACTTAGTATTTGTGTTCGTTTGAATTAGGCGAGTAGTGGAGCTAGTTGAAAATTCTAGTCCAGTAGTTGATTGCGATATCTAGTAAGATAGAATTGCTTTACTATAGCAATTTTACAGAGTCTAGTAGACAAGAAAAAAGAAAAGATGAAGATTCCGTAAAATCGAAAGATTAAGATTTGTTTTTCCACAAATTATTGCGGCCCTATTGTTCCTCCCCTCCGAATAAAATGGACTAAAACCCCATAGTACACCACCTACAATTTCTTTTCAAAAAGCCGTTGAGAAAATTTCCCAGACATGCAGAGGAATGTATAAGTCGTCGAAAATGTCAAAGCCCTCACAGGCTGGAGATTGTACTCGATAATAATTTTAGCATTTTTTTCTTTTTTTAATAATTTTACTACCAAGATATCTATGGCTTAATAAGAGTTAATCATTCTTCGTACTAAGAATCGATCATTTCAATATCCGTTAGTTCATACATAGCCAAGAGAGGAAAATAATACAGACTAATATGGCTAGCAAATTTTTAATCATTTTTATCGCTATTTCAAAGCTGGCTGTGTAAACTACTAATAACGAACAAAAATTAGCATTTTTTTATACCAAATAGTTGTAATACAGCTCTGCCTACCCCTTCGGGGAATACAGGCGTGATGCTATGATATATGTTAAAAGTCCTTACAAATACATACAACTTATAATTGGCGGCATAATCACGAAATACACATACAAAAAAACACACAGGCGAAATGAGAATCTTTTAGGAGTCTGTTAAAGTAAAGACTGACAGATTAATATTGGCTATTTATTCTTCCACGAAAACCATGACCTTATATGGAAGTTTCAGTTTCAGCCGTAAAAAATTGTTTCGGGCGGACACGTGGATTAACTGCCTCTGTGGTGCAGCGGTAGTGGGAGCGACTACTGATCATGAGGTCTCGTGTTCGATCCCTGGCGAGCGGTGCTATTGAGCTTTTTCGTAAAAAGAAAAATTCTCAGCAGCAGCCCGGAGTTTGGAAATGTGCCAGGTAGACGGCAATAGGCTCGCCCCCTTTTACGTGGGACTTTAACATAGCTGGCGAACCGTGGGTGTGTAATAAACCTCTGCCGACCCCTTCGGGGAATACAGGCGTGATGCTATTAGTTATAGAAAATGTAAACAAAATATTATAATTATTACTCTCTAGTTTTTTGCCAGCTGACATTTGTCCATGTCAGCGGTTACAATAAATGTAGTTTACTTTTATTTTCAGATTCCATATATATTTAATAATTATATTATTAATTATAAATTACCTTCGATTTAATTTAATTTAAAAGAATATGCAATAAATAATATAACGTTAAAAACTTATCCAGAATTCATAATTCGAACAACCCTTTACTCTCCCGTTTACTAACGCCAATAACTGCATCAAATGTCTAAACGGCACTACACTAAAGTCTTGTACGAGGGGCCGTCCACCCCTCTCGAGGGGAGGCAACTGAGGGGAAGACACACCCCTCGGCTCGCGGTGTAGTACAGGAGCAAAACGAATTTGTCTGTTTGTATTTTATTAGACCAATATTTTGAAACAAAAGTGGTTTGTTTGTAACAGTACAAAATATATATACCTATCTAATATTAGAGCACATAAGAAATAATAATTAAAATTGTGATATGTTTGAATATTCAGAGTTGCGCCAGACAGCTTCATTATGCATTAAAATTAGTAGCTTTGTTGACAAAACAATAAACAGTGCTATACAAATAAAAAAAAAATTTGCTAATTTGATGGCAAGAAAGTTATAATAATATTTATAAAATATTCTTGTATAGGATGCTGTGCATTTATATCATTTCAAGTGTGTTATGGAAAAGGAAGAAAATAATTGATGTAGGTAGGTATCTGTAATGACGGATTAAGGAATAATGATATACCTAACATTGTCATCTGGTAGCGGTGATATTTACCCTTGTATGGTTAAAAAGGAGTAAAAGGGGAATTGATGTAATAGGCTGCAACGGAAACATTAGGATTAAAGCAAGTTTTAAAGGAGGTAGGTTTTTACATTAATAAATATATGTATTCTGCAAAAAACCTCGAGCAAAGTCACGTAAACTTCTAAACTTAGCACTCAAACGTCACTCCGAACACTCCTTACTTTAGGGTCACCCCATACAATTTCTTTCTCTTATTTCCCGCCATTTTTTCGGCCGCCATATTAAGCACGCATGCGCAGTAGTTGACTCTTCAAACCATTCGTAGCCATCGATTTATCACGACTGGAGTAAATAAAAATGGCTGTGCAAATTTTTCTCGATTGTTTCTTTGTAACTTTCATTTGAGTTTCTTTATCGAAATTTGTTGTAGACGTAAGTTTAAAAAAACACGTTTGGCTCTATAGATCTCTTTGCGTGAGTACAATAGTTATTGTTTTTGAACACCTCCTTAGCATTAATTGCTTTAATAAATCTATTAATGTAATGAAATTTTTTGAAAATGTATTTCAATCCAAATTTTTTATAATTTAGTACTGTTTAGATTAGATTCTCTATGCTCCCAAAGAATTTTTTAAAAGCCAGTTGTCGTAGGATTATCTTGATGAAGCACGGGAACAACTCTAATATGTATCAAGTTGTTTTTTTCACCCCTTTACTTCCTACTATTGGGCACGGATTCTCTCATAGTGAGTGCATGAGTGCATTAGTCTACCACGCTGGCCCAGTTAGCAGACTTCACAAGCCGTCAAGAAAATTGCTCAGGCATACAGGTTTCCTCATGATGATTTTCTTCACCGAACGGTGATAATATTTAAGCAAATAGACATCATTTTAAAAAAATCTTGAAAAGTCAGAGTTGTGTGTGTGGAAGAACTTCTCACTGGGAATCAAACTCGATACTAATATCTTTGCAGTACTTTGTTTTAACGTTAGGCTATCACTGCAGTACCACTAAAGCAATGTAACATAGTTCCAGTGGCCCGCCAATAAAGGCGGAGAGACGGCACACGGCAGGTTTCTTTAGTAGGCGAGGGCCCTACACTACCCTGTTCGTTGCTCCGAACGACGGGGTGTGCGGTTAGGAACTTTTTTACCCGCCTTAACAAAAAAAAAGGCTATCACTGCATTCAGTTTATATTAGTAAGTAGAATTAAAATTATGTTTACGGAGTGTGTCGTAAATGTAGTTTTATGTTTTAACTGGCTAATACTCGTCTTCGTCTGCGTTGCATATTAAGTATATAAAAATCGTAAGGCAGAGGTAGAAGAGAATCTTCTCTCCCATACTTCTCCGGTACATGAAAACACACATCAACCACGTAATACATATTCGTTGTTTCCATCCATCAGCCTTTTAACGTCCACTGCTGAACATAGGCCTCCCCAAGAATGATAGATATTGATATGATAGATTAGAATTGACCCACCCCTCTCCACCCATGGGAGTCGTAAGAGCCGACTAAGGGAATATCGAGGGAGTGGGCAGCAGCACTCCTTCAAGTATTAAAAACATCTACTGCGATCGCCAACCCGCCTGCCAAGCGTGGCGATTACGGCACTATCCCCCATTCTTGGGGAGGCCTATGTCCAGCAGTGGACGTTAAAAGGCTGATGGATGGATGATTATATGTAATAAAACATTCACATAAATATCAGAAAGTATTACATAATAACATATATTTCAGTAACAAACTACAAGCAAGGGTTATATTTATTTAGAAAAATAATCAGCATCTCAAGAACATAAAAATTAAAACTATGCAGCTGTTTAGCCGTCAATTTCATAATAGGTCCGGATACAATAATTAGCCAAGTAACCACTATACTCTGTAATCCCAGATACCACAGATAATGTAAATCTATTGAGCAAGCTATCTCAACATCATCAAAGAGGAATTCCTGCGCTCCAGGGGTGCCAACATTAAACTCGCAATATCCGGTGCGTGCGAGTGGCAAACTGGTTTTATTCACAGGCAGTGACGCAGACATGCTTCCGTTCTATTTATCAATCATGTTGGCACTTAAGCCTTAATTAAAAATGTTTCTGATATTCTCAATTATCATCAATAACGCGAATGTATTCAATCAATAGGTATATTATTTTGAGTCATAGTACTACTTACTACTAAACCATGTTTTGATTTGAGTGCTAAATATATGAAAAGGAATTTAAAAAACTGATGATATTAAAACTATTAGTGGTAGAAGGAGAGTATTGGTGTAAAGATGCAAAAGGGAATGCTGCGATGGTTCGGACATGTGGAAGGAATGCCGGATGAGCGACTGGTTAAGAAGATATACAATTCGAAAGTGGAAGGATGTAGGTACAGGGGGAGACGCACCTAACTAGACCAAATGGGTCATCTACTGAAAATAGGTAGAGTTAGGAGTCTCCGAAACCGGCGAGCGTCAATGAAGAGAATTATGAATGTTGAGGACGCGAGAGATGTATGCAAGAATTTGTGCCATTTGGCACTATGTTCTCTCTGCCTACCCTGCAAGGGAGATGGCGTGATGATAAGTAAGTAAGTATTAGTGGTAGAACTTTACTTGTCTCAGCGTTAATGTGCCGGCTCGATCTGGGAAGTAGATCTGGTTCTCACACAAGATCAGCTGTGTCACGCTTGAAATAATGGTAGATACCTACACCTAATGTTGTTGTTAGTATGGTGAACGAAGGGATCTGAGACGCAAACCCTGTCCCTTTAAGTTGGCGATGCGCGAGTAATGCTTCTGGTATTACTAGTGTCAATAGGCTTCGTAGTATAAAAGGATAATACCATATCTTTTTTTTAGTCGGAAAAAAATGTACCTAACTGCACACCCCGTCGTTCGGGGCAACGAACAGGGTAGTGTGGGGCCCTCAACCACTAAATAAACCCATCGTGTGCCGTCTCTCCGCCTGTGTTGGCGGGCCACTGGCATTATGTGCGTTACTTCAGTATAATACTGTATCCTAATTATTATAAATTTAAGTTAATAAATTAAATGTTTTGTAAGGATTCAGAGAAAAATCTATTTGAGACACACAGAGTACAGAGGCAATATCTTAGAAGATAAACAAGAGCTAAAATAATACTTGCTACATAAAAATTAATTGAGATTTTAGTAAATTGCACCCGTTCGTAGTGTGGGTCGGTCAATAGTAACGCTATAATGTAATATTAAGCTAGAAACATACTTAGGACCAGCATATATATACCTTTCTTCTATACTTACTAATGTGTTTGTTTCCCACACGGTATAATTTATGATTTATTGCGTAATTTATAGGTAAAATTTTATTCTACTTTGTCATTAAAATTTTACAACACTCAGATTGTTTTTTTTAGACGACATTTGGTAATTTTTTTGTTAAGACGGGAAGAGATATACCTAACCGCACACCCGGAACTGTGTTATGAATTCAAGAGCCATGTCAAGTGCCATGATGTGTGTACATGCCATTTGTGAATTCAAGAGATCCGTTAGCAGCATACGAATACACTCCTAAAAATTCATGACTACATATTAAAAATATTTCAATGGGTCCCTTTAAGCTGTCTAGGTAAAAATACACATCACTAAATTAACATACGTAAAAAAATATGGCTAGAAATTAAATTGTATAATCACATTTACAAAGATATTTAAAAAAAAAAAACCATCTTCGCACTCTCAGAGTACCGAGTCTGAGACTACAAATACAATATTAAGCGTAATATTGTATCGTTAGCCGAATCTGAGATATTAGCTTTCATTTCTTTTCATTCAGCTCTCCTTTCTTTAAAAGTTTTTCTACGTGTAACCCTTTCTAAAGCAGCCCTTATCTTAAAGTATCCAAAAATATAACGCTAGGTGGGTTACGTTTAAAGATAAAATCAACCCTTTTTTGCCGCACGCGAATGCATGGTAACTTCAGAAGGGCTTCAAAATTTTCTTTTACACCCTTCGCTAGTCAAAAAATAGATCTTAGAGAAAGACCCTTTTTAGGTAATTTTCTGTTTGACAACACAGGCTGAAAGCCTCTCAAAAGATTTAGTAGTTTCTTTGAAGTTTTAAATGTATTAAGGTTGATAGTAATGCGCAGACAATGGAAAAGTTTAACAAGCCATTTTAAATATATATAAGGCTGACATTATTAAAAGGGCAATGAACTATATCTTGCCCTTATAAACTAAGGTTTCTGTTCCATAAATGGGTAGACTAAAAGAGCTAAAACAACCTTTTGAAGAAGGTTGAAGTAGTCTATAGTAACCCAACCCCCCACGAAGGAACCAATACCTCCATATGGGCTCGTTTACTTTTTTTACATGATATCTTTAATTTCTGAAAATATCGCCACATCATAATTTTAGTGAGATATATTTATATTAAACACAAAGTGAAAATGTGAAATCGAAAATAACAGTCACGAGCAGGATTTGAACCTGCATCTCCTAGATACCGTCCAGATGCTTTGCCAATTCAGTCAGCAGCTCCTCCTAGTTACGGGAGGGATTGGTAGGAAGAATTCGTAGTTGATACCTACTCGTGTAAATATCTGACAACCTACAAGTTGGTTCACCTTCTCAAATCCACGCCCATAAACTTAGTAAGGTCACCACTTAACCCCACATCATTATATACACACATAGATAGATATAGTATCAAAAATCTGGTTATAAATAAAACGCAGCGTCAAAAACTCAGTGAAAAAGAAAATTCGAGTGCGGTGGGCGCTCATCGTGGGCCGACGCTCGCAAGATCCCTTGTGTACCCACTCTTTTCCTTATTAACAACGGCGTTCTACTAGGTATTAAAAATTTTGATACTTTGACCCTTTCATGCAATACTAAGTATATCTTAACTAACAACCAAAAGCTAGTTTTTAGGGTATATCTCAGATAGTAGCGGGATAAAATGTATACCAGTTTTAAAGTCTAATCGAGATCTATAAAATAAAAAAAGTTGCATCAAAATCCGTTCAGTAGTTTTTGCGTGATGCCCGAACAAACAAACAGACAAACAGATAAACAGACAGACAAAAAATCTAAAAAAATAATGTTTTGTGTTCAGACACGTCTGTATAGCCTAATACAGTCATTTTTTCTCAAATTTCTTAAATGTACAGACAGCTCTGTTACAACTTTATAATAGTATAGATTAATATCTATACAATAAGCTTTGTGTTTTTGTTATAGAATTCTGATACTTATTTCTTATATTCTGTTTGATAAGCCTTATAACAGGATTAATATTAATTATATTTTTTAAACCACAATAAACATAAATGTTGTAGTATAATCCAGTGTTTTAAAAACATAAAAAAAGATGATGTATATAAATCGGCATCTTTGCAATCGTTGCCAGAAGGGATGAATAAAACTGTGATTGGTTAATAATTTCGTAGTATTGTGTCAATATCACCAGCAAATGTCACCTTTTGTACCAAGTGGGAGTACTCAATTGTTATCTATATATATTATGTGGGAACCATCGGTTGCCGTTCGAACGACCGTAAAGTACCCCGGTGTGTTAGCTGTCCATTCATTCTTTTGCCATTCGCGAAAAGAAACGGTGAGCAGTGGATCGGAAGTACTTAGTGTTGTTGAATCCATGAGCAGCGGTATCCACTTACCATCAGGTGGGCCGTGGTTGGTATGCCACCATAAGGAATTAAAAAAGTTACATTATTATATGAGCCCCTTCTGTTTTATTGATCGTATCCGAGTGACGTTAAATGTGATCTACGCCACACATAAAGTTAACCCGCAATTACATTTCATGCTAACAAAATACCAAGTATCAAGTCGATTTGGTCGTACTACACAGACACCCGTATGCCTACGGCTTGTTTCTTTTTTGGCAGGGGAGTACCACCCCGTGTATAATGGAGCTAAGTGCGCAGAACCTACCTCGCCTCAGTTTTATGTACTTACACGCCTATATTTCTTACCTGCTGTATGTAAACTAGCTGTCTAACCTTTTAATGGAGAAGTAGAGTTTTGCAAGGGTATATATTACGCTTTCTTCAATTAACAAACTATAATTAATTATTGTGACCAAGAATTACATAGTATCGAATCCAAGGTCGAGACCTAGAAGGAAAGTCAAAGGCGTGTGCCTTTGACTTTCCGTTGTTCAACACACTGCCCCATGACGAAATACATAATGAAGGAATCTGTATGCCTGAAGGATTTTTAACGGCTTTCGAAATCCACCAACTACTAAATCCGTTTGGTTGTGTTTGTGGAAAAAAAATAAAAATAGGGAAAAATTAGTAAAGGTGGATTTTGTTGTAATGTTTTCTGGGCATCCGGTCCAAACGCTATAAGCGCTTAGGTATTGCTGGTAGTATTTGGATACAATCTTAGGTTATTCTGTCCAAAGATAACCGGGATTGACAATCCGTGGTTGAGTGGTGGACTCTCCTCCTAAAATATCCATTCTATAATAGTAATAAGGTAAATATAATATGGATGGATGGATGGATGACCTACATTAGCACATAAACTGTCTGGGCACAAAATTGTGGTTTCATATTCAAAGTTGTAAAATTTAACGAGTAGTTATTTATTCATATAATACAAGCAGATGTTCTGGTGAAAGTTTATTGGGCAAGTTTCGCTACACTTGCTTTTTAATGGCGACAGTTTTCTTATAATAAAAAGGTGTATCTCCGTAAAATATAAGTAACTGTTGGTAAATGTTGCAACCGGTACAATTGAATGTCTTTACCTATTGAATAAAATTAACCTACGAACAAACCAGGGTAATTTATGGAGGCGACTATTGTTGGATGTACCATTTGCGACAACTAATGTAAATAGTTATTTGTGCAACAAGAGAGCAAAGTCCTTTTTTGCTGCGAGTGCTTATTTTGAATCCTGAGTGTGGCGAGGGATTCAAAGACACGAGATGCAAAAAACTTTGCTCTCGTGTAACACACATAACTTTTCACTTCAGCAGCGAGAACACTTTAGCAGATAAAATAATAAACAGGAATAACAAAAAAAAACAAACATAGCATCACGCCTGTATTCCCCGAAGGGGTAGGCAGAGGTGTATTACACCCCACGACTCGCCAGCTATGTTTGAGTCCCACGTAATAGGGGGCGAGCCTATTGACGTCTACCGGGCACATTTCCAAACTCCATGCTGCTACTGAGAATTTTTCTCTTTAGAAAAAAGCTCAATAACATTCCCCGACCCGGGGATCGAACCCGAGACCTCATGTTTAGCAGTCGCATACACTAACGCTGCACCACCGAGGCAGTTGAAATAACTATTTATTGTGAATCAAAATAATTAACATTGTAGGTAGAGGTACCAATTCAATAAAATGGAAAATTTTAAAAGTTAAAAATACCTAAATTGTAATAATATTGCAATTCTGCAAATTAAAAGTAACAGATTTATTTGGCAACGTTATGGTTGCATTGAGTTGAGTTTGATTATCTCGGGTTAAGGTTTCTGTTTCGGTAGCGGATTGAGAAGGAACAACGGTGAACGTTGGCGACTCTGATCGGCTTTCTGTATAAGTACACTGTGCGTCGTTGGAAGTGGATGGGCGTGGGTGAGACCAAGGATCCGAGGTCGCATTTAGACTTATTGTTTCCACTATACGCTTACAGATTTTCGACTTATTTTCTATTGAGTCTTCGATATAGCCTTCTGCAACCGTATTGGACTTCCACCCACCGTGACATTTTAAAGTGGTGAGATCGGCTCCGGAATCAGCCAAGGGCGCTGCCGAAGTTCTCCGAAAGCAATGACCCGTGTATAGCTGAGGCTCTTCCAGTTTTAAGAAAGTGGCAATTTCTCGTGGTATAGCACCTATTTTATTTACTCCCAATGGCTGTCTTGAGCATTTATTATTATGTTATTGTATGAAAAATCGGTCGGCTTTTGTATTGGCTGGACGTGATTTTTTTTTTTCTACAATAGTTACATATTCTGCGCGTACGACAAAAAACCTGTCAAGGTTCATCTTCGTATTTTTCAATTTTACTTACAGTAATTTATCTGAATGTTTTTCGATAACTATTAGCTGTAATAGCTCGTTATTGCGACACGCTCCACTAATTCCTATGATCAGTACAACCTGTAATGAAAATATTACATAATTAATATATCGCACATATACATATATATATCGTAATACATATCGTAATAAATATTTTAACAGTATTGCTAAGCCAGACTAGGATTCATTGCGCCTCCAAAAGTTTGTAGTAGGCAGTAAGTACCTTTATATATATAACAGCCTACGCCATAGATTTAATATATTTACTAAATCTATGGTCTACACACAAAGGAGATGTACCAAATGCCCATACATTCTCGGCCTGGAAAGGACATACATAAAACAATATGTGTTTTGAAGATAAATAACTACCCTATTGCCCTGTGTATTTCTTTTAACACTAAACTTTTGGATGACGAGATAAAAGACATTTAAGATGGATATAACTTTGAAATTGAAATACCTCAAAATCGAATATATGGTCAAAAATAACACCATAATTATAAATAAATAAAATAATATCCACTTATATAACAAATAATGAGGCTTAAAATCACTAAATATATAACTTACACTGATAAAATCACAATACAATATTCACGATACACACACAGTACACAATAACAACATTAGATGAGTAGAATGACATGACATTACAGATGTAAAATGTTTTGCCAATATTTTGAATCATAATTGCTACTCTTGATTAGAAATAATATCAGTTTTCTCCAAATAATTATAAAAAATATTTTCTTAAATAGTCATATTACTGTCCACACGAAATTATTTAAGAAATAACTACGTAATATTGTTTTGTAATAAAAAATCGCATTTTGCTCTCTGATATCAGGCAGCAAAACCTACATGTTTGAGCTACTGAAGTGAAAAATGCTTTTTGCATTTGAAGTGCAGCAGCATTCAATAGTCTTTCGTGCCAATTAGACATTGATTTGTTCTGCAGCAAGCCGCAAACTTTTTTGGATGTGCCTCCCCAATATGTTGCCACACATTGATTACCTATATTATTATTATTTTTGTAGTAAGTACTGATTCTTTACTATTATTATTTTGTATATCTTTTTATTTCTCGGTTTTCATTAAAACCGGTATACTGATGGCACAGGCCTAGGCCAAGTGTACATCAGGGGATATGGAGTTAATATGAGGCAGGGTTGTTTATGTACCACCGATGGAATGTAACATAGTTCCAGTGGACCGCCAATAAAGGCGGAGAGACGGCACACGGTGGGTTTCTTTAGTGGGTGAAGGCCCCACACTACCCTGTTCGTTGCCCCGAACGACGGGGTGTGCGGTTAGGTACATTTTTCCCGCCTAAACAGAAAAAAAAGGGTTGTTTATGTAGAAGTAGTGTTGGTGACTGGTGTTCAGTTTGAAAATCTATTATTATTATAATTATTTCTGTTTATCCGTTTGTCAAATATCACTCTATTAGCATTAGTATTTCCTTTTTTTTTCTTTTTCTGTCATCATTTAATATGCACATCTTTATGCAGTAATTAGGAACAAGAATTATCTATATAAGACTTATCTGTATTATTTATGTCTGTAAACTTCTCTAAAAAAAATACTTGTTATATTAATGAAAAAATAAAATAAAATCACCGTTTTATTAATTAATTATTTTCCAATTGTTGTTTTTTTTGGGAATGTAAGATGAGTAGGTAATAAGTAGGTATGGAAAAAAGTACATGCTGCGACCCAAATAAATGGGAGATGGGCAAGCCGATGACGAGTAAAATTGTTGTTCATCCATCCATCCATCAGCCTTTTAACGTCCACTGCTGGACATAGTCCTCCCCAAGAATGGGGGATAGTGCCGTAATCGCTACGCTTGGCAGGCGGGTTGGCGATCGCAGTGGATGTTGTTAATACTCGAAGGAGTGCTGCTGCCCACTCCTCCGGTATTCCCTCAGTCGGCTCTTACGACTCCCATGAGTGGAGAAGGGTAAATTGTTGTTACTCTAATATAATATAACAGAAAATAAAAATACGATAGACTATGACGTAAGAGAGTGAGTAGGTATGAAAGAGAGTATCGATGTAAAGATGCGAAAGGGAATGCTCCGATGGTTCGGACATTTGGAAAGAATGCCGGACGAGCGACTGGTTAAGAAGATATATAATATACGAAAGTGAAAGGATGTAGGTACAGAGGCTGACCGAGAGTCACCTACGTAGATTAAATCGGTCATGGATAGAAGAAAGGTGAAGTTAGGAGTATCCGAAACCGGCGAGCGTGTATGAAGAGAATTATGAATGTTAAGGAAGCGAGAGATGTATGCAAAAATAGAGCCTCTTGGCACTCTGTTCTCTCTGCTTACCACATAAGGGAAATGGTGTGATGGTAAGTAAGTAAATGAAAAATTAAATACCAATTTAGCTCTTGAGCATCATATGTGAGGATCAAGTAAAGAACTGTACCTACTGCTGATTAATGCATGTAAATGTGTTCCGATAGAGGGCGTTGGTCGTTAAAACAAATGTGATAAGGAGATTGGGTATGTCTAAAAGATAGTACTGAAGCACAGTGGATTAGAGCACTTCCCCGGATGGCTGAATTGGCAAAGCATCTGGACGGTATCCAGGAGATGCAGGTTCGAATCCTGCTCGTGACTGTTATTTTCGATTTCACATTTTTCATTTTGTGTTTAACACAAATTATAATTTGTACTTTAAGAGTAGCTGAGCATGTCAAGTGCTAAAATATAGAACAAAATGTTTAAAAAATCCCGCCATCAGATAGTATAAATTTTAATTGCGAAATTTGTAAATGCGTTCCGATAGAGGGCGTTGGTCGTTAAGACAAATGTGATAAGGAGATTGGGTATGTCTAAAAGATAGTAGTGTAGCTCAGTGGATTAGAGCACTTCCCCGGATAGGAAGGGACGCAGGTTCGATTCCCGCTCGTACTAAAATACTCTTTTTCCTTATTCACAAATTATAATTTGTACTTTAAGAGTAGCTGAGCATTTCAAGTGCTAAAATATAGAACAAAACTGTACTGCTGCTTGTTTTTCGCAATTGAAAAGTTAACATTATAAGTTTAAAACGTACTATAGCCGTTTAGTTTAAAACGAACTATAGAACAGAGGTGTATGGGTCCAAGAATTTTCAAAATCTATAAGGAAATCCTAGCTTTGTGCTCACGCCATAATTTTCATAGTCATGACCACTTTTTCTATATAATTTTAGATCCAGACTATATCTAGCTATGAAACATAGACAATACTATTAAATTTTTAACTTGTATTGTTACTACGTAATAATTCTGACTCATTTCCATACCGCATTGGGTAACTATTCGATGTAGATGTACACGACAGTAGTCTATGTGTGTCGCTGATATTAATTAGGTACTCGTATCATGAACGGGAATCACCCTTTACTATCAGATGTGAGAAGACTTGTCTGTTGCCCAAAATATTTAAATATTCAAGACATTTTTTATTTATTTATCAATTTCATAACATCTTGACAGTATAAGTCTAAAGTGTAAGCGAATATGATGCTAGAACTATAGATCAATACTTAATAACATATTCTGATTATTTTTACTAACTACAACACAATATGTCTCTACATTTTTAGTCTATTAAAGATATATGTTCAAATAAAATTCATAATCAAAAACATCTTTATATCATAGGCTTATTATAATAACACAAGCGCCTGAGGCAAGTGCACGCAACAAGAAAGTGGCGACACAGTTTACTAAATAGTTATGGTGGCGATTTCAATCGACACTAGCGGGCGGATTCCGTAAAGTCTTTCATGACAAAAACACGGCAACTTTTTAATTCGCCAATTTATTACAGTTTATAAATAATACCCCTTTCAATAAACCCCTCTATCCTTTTCGTATACTCCGTCAAGCTAAAACTGTTTTCAGTTCGTCATCAACGTCGTTAGAAATCACATTGATCAGTCCTATAGCTTCAGAGAAAGACAAAATCTTCAAGTAACTAGTTTTGGCGAGTGAGATGTCAAATATTTCAAGTGCGATATTGAGATATATATTGATATAATTTTGAGATATTTTAAGGCAGATTGCACGATGCCCAAAGATCCCTGTATTACAATAACTCCTAATTAATAGATTCCACCTGATTATATTATTACATGTTCATTATTATAATTGCAAAAACGTGTAGTATTTGGGTTAACAGTATGCCGTACGTGGACACACGACAAGCAGCTGCTTTTAAAACTACGAAATAAGAATCAATTAATTCTATGGACAAAAAAAGCTTTTTAAATATGTTATTGGATGTAAATTAACAGAAATATTATCGCATATAAACACATTCAATTGTTTAATTGTTAATTGGAAGGAAGAAATTGTATGATTGAATAGTACCAACCTCTTTCTACCATCGGACAAGCAGACTTACGGCGGGCTTCCATCCTTATGTTGTAGAAACCCCATCTCTCCGAACTAAACGATTCGCATCATCTGTCATACAGGAATACAGGATATTTTCGAGGTTACAGGCGTGATACTATGTATGTACGTTCATAGTACGTACAGCCATGGAATAGAATAAGTTTCCAGCTACGGTATTCCCATCCGAATACAATGTGGGTGTCTTTAATGCTAGAGTGAATAGGTTTCCACTAAGCTAGCGCGTTTTTTTTTTATTATTATTGTCCGGGCTCTGTCGGCTCGGCCCGTGAGCTGCTTCTAACATTATTAGGATTTTTATTTGGGTAATTATGTTTTGACACAGGATTTTTTTTTTAATGCTAATGATGGCAGACGAGCCACGGCCCACCAAATTCAAATTCAAAAATATCTTTATTTCATAGGCCTATAAAAATAGCACTTAAAATCGTCAAGAATACACTACTAATTAACACGAGCGCCTAAGGCAAGTGCATCCGCAATATCAAAGTGATTTTAATCGCCACAAGCGGCCGGATTTCGTAGTAAAGCCTTTCATGAGAAGAACCCGGCAAGAAACTCATGGGCCACTTTTTTAAATTGCCAATTTATTACAATTTAATATAATCTTTATCACCTGATGGTAAGTGGTAACCGTCGCTTATGGACTTAACAATACCGAGGGTATTATCAAGCCGCTGCGCACCATTTCATTTCTCAGATATGAAATGAAAGAATAAACGGCTATCTTCTGCTACAGCCAAAACACACTGACGTGCTTCATGACCAGTCACACAGGAGACGGTGGTACCGCCCCGTTCGGGCCCGATAGCAAGTGAGTACTCTCACTTGGTACCCAGCCCTACCATCAGTAATGCAATGGGTGAAAATTGCTTACTTCCCTTAATCGCCTTGTATGATCCCCGCGACACTTGTATTCTTCATAACACTTGTATAAGTCCGCTTTTATCTCTGTCTTGAAACTGAAACACGGATTAAACATTATGTTGCTAAGCATGTTAAATGCTAAAAATATATATAAAAATATCTAAATACTGAAACACGGATCTAAGTATAAGATTAGCCTCGAAAGCATTAATAGATCACCCAACCAGCGAAAGATTGATCCTGTTACGTTTCTTTATGTGTGACAGCACCGCGGAAACCCTAATCTCTTCTAACAATTTCTCTCTACTCTGTCTATCACTTTCTACAGGATTAGCGTGGAGGCGCCAGTGCTTATGTTGCTGGCTTGTAGGAAAAAAAAATAGCAAAGAGTCTTTTCCAAACGTACGAATGCGTAATAACCCTATATGGGCAGTGCGAAGGGGTTTGCGGACAATGCGGGTCCCGTATTGACACAACCATAATAATGATTCTAAATAATGTAGGTAGTCTGCACAATGGCAGGGTCAGGTAAACAGCTGCTATTTGAACAATGCATATTTGTTTTGGACAGATTTGACCTTGTGGAATATTTTAGTAGAGATTAATTAGATATATTATCTATCTATTCTATACTATTACTTGCCTTTTAAAAGCTAGTTTTTCGGTTATATCTCAGGTTCCCGATATAGTAGCAGGATAAAATGTATACCAGTTGTTATGTCTAACGAGGCGACTAAGGAAAGAAAGTAATTATCAACCATTGCATTATTGGTGGTAGGGCTGGGTAGGGTTGCCACCCGTACTTTATTATAAGGTATTGTACGTTATTTATGGTAATTGTACTCTATACTTTATGAGAACAATAAAGTACGCGAAAATACTTTATTTCGCATGATTGCCCAAAACAGAACGATAGAGTTACTGGGGTCGATGATGGTATCGATTGTTGCCGAATAGGTTGCCTCTAGAGTGGCGGTCGCCTCGTTAACGCTCATTTTTAAATGCAACCTATCCTTTATTAAACATTGTCATTTTGTCAATATCAGTATCAAAACTTCTTCTTTGTTTTGTGATTTGTTACAATTATATTCAAAATTTGTCTTCACCTGAACTGACTAGTATAATTCATTTTAATGACACAAGCTAGTTATTTGCCATTAGAATATAAATTTAAGTAATGTCGAATTTGATAATTTTGTTGACTATATAAGTGGAAATTTTAAATCTGCTAAAACCTAGTAATATGGACTGTCTTTATGGATAAATTTCTTCATTAAACAACTTATATAATCTAAGTATATAGTTCTACATGATATTCTGATGTTTTTAAGCATTTGACATGCTTAGACATATAAATTTACACAAAGTGTGAAAATATAAAATTGAAAATAACAGTCACGAGCAAACGTGATCCGATTTTGATTACACATTTTCGCACTTTGTGTAAATTTATATGATACCCATATGTCATGCATGCTTTAAAATATATAAATAGGTCTATCAAAACTGATAAAAAAAATTTGATCTATATTTTTTTAGCATTTGACATGCTCCACTACTTTTTAAAGTACAAACTGTTTGTGAATATAGAAAAAGATATTTTTTGTACGAGCGAGAATCGAACCCACGTCTTTTCCAATCCGGGGAAGTGCTCTAAGCCACTGAGCTATCGTACAGACCTATTCGGTCATCCCAATGTCCTTATCCCATTTATCTTTACGACCAACGCCATTTATCGGAGTGCATTTACATGCATCAATCAAATATAGTTCAAAATTCTTACTATTTGATGGCGCTATTTTTTTTAAACATTTTTGATCTATATTTTTTTAGGATTTGACATGCTCCGCTACTTTTTAAAGTACAAATTATTTGTGAATAAGGAAAAAGAGCCTTTTTGTAGGAGCGGGAATCGAACCCGCGTCTTTTCCAATCCAGGGAAGTGCTTTAATCCACTGAGCTATCGTACAGACCTATTCGGTGATCCCAATTTCCTCATCACATTTGTCTGATAGATGGCGTTGGTCGTAAAGACAAATGTGATAAGGACATTGGGATGACCGAATATTTCTGTACGATAGCTCAGTGGCTTAAAGCACTTCCCCGGATTGAAAAAGACGCGGGTTCGATTCCCGCTCGTACAAAAAATTGCTTTTTCCTTATTACTTACTTAGTTATCATCACGCTATTTCCCTTGCAGGGTAGGCAGAGAGAACAGAGTGCCAAGAGGCTCTATTCTTGCATACATCTCTCGCTTCCTCAACATTCATAACTCTCTTCATACACGCTCGCCGGTTTCGGAGACTCCTGACTCCACCTTCCTTCTATACATGACCAATTTGGTCTAGGTAGGTAAGTCTCGGTCTCCCCCTGTACCTACATCCTTCCACTTTCCCATTGTATATCTTCTTAGCCAGTCGCTCGTCCGGCATTCTTTCCACATGTCCGAACCATCGGAGCATTCCCTATCGCATCTTTACACCAATACTCTCTTTCATACCTACTCGCTCTCTTACGTCATTGTTACGAATGCGGTCAGTCAGCCTCACTCCACAGATTTTCCGCAGAGATCGCATTTCGACCGCATTGATTTTACTCTCATGCTCCTTTTTACATACCCAACTCTCGCTTCCATATAATAACGTTGGGACAAGCACTGCATTGTGTATTGCGACACGTGCCTTCTGGCTGAGGTGTTGGCTGCCGAGAAGTTGTCCCAATGCTCCGTTCACTCTATTTCCCGCATTCACTCTTCTCTCTACATCAGTGGTGTACCTTCCATCCCGACTGAATCCACATCCAAGATATACAAATTCATCCACTTGTTCTAGCACACCATTTCCTATTGCTACTCTAACATCCGTTTTGGCTTCTTCTCTTTCTAAAACCATTACTTTGGTTTTGCTCACATTCACACATATGCCTCTTTTCTTACAATCTTCTGCCATTACGTCGACTAGGGTTTTGCAGGTCAGTCGCTGACTGCGCTGATAAGACCGCATCGTCTGCATATAGCAGCGAGTTAACCACTGAGTCGCCCATCTGAACTCCCACATTCATTTCATTCAACCTTTGTAGACATTTATCCAGGTATATGATAAACAGTCTAGCTGATAGAACGCAGCCCTGTTTAACGCCGATATTGACATCAAACCAGGGTGACATTCCATCATCCAGCTGCACACAAGCTCTGCAGTCCATGTAGTTGGACTGCACCGCTTGTAGCAGTCTACCGTTAATACCATACTCCGGCAAAATGTCCCAAAGTTCCTTTCGTAAAACAGTGTCAAATGCTTTCTCCAAATCCACAAAACTGCAGAAAACCCTCTGGCCTACAGCCAGCTGCTTCTCCACAATGTTACGCAGAGAAAACACTTGATCCATGCATCCTTGTCCACACCTTTTTCTTTATTCATAAATAATTTATACTTTAAAAAATAGCGGAGCATGTCAAATGCTAAAAAAGATAAGTCAAAAATATTTAAAAAAATCGCGCCATCAAATAGTAGATATGAATTTTAATTGCAAAATTAAACTTGCTATATTGGATTGATGCATGTAAATACATTCCGATAGATGGCGTTGGTCGTAAACACAAATGCGATGAGGAAATTGAGATGACCGAATAGGTCTGTACGATAGCTCGGTGGCTTAGAGCACTTCCCCGGATTGGAAAAAACGCGCGTTCGATCCCCGCTCGTACAAAAAAATCTCTTTTTCCTTATACACAAATAATTTGTACTATTAAAAATTGCTAAAAGTAATGCAATTAAGTAAAAAGATAGAGTAAAATAAATCGTACTTTATTTTGGTACTACGTACTTTTGTTTTCCTACTTTTAATAACCTGTGTACTTTATTTTCACAAAAAAAAAGGTGGCAACGCTGGGTACCAAGTGGGAGTACTCACTTGCTATTGGGCTGGAACGGGTTGGTACCACCATCTCCCGTGTGACCGGCCATGAAGCACATCAGTGTGATTTGGTTGTAGCAGGAGATAGCCGTTTATTCTTTCATTTCATATCGGTGAAATGAAATGGTGAGCAGCGGCTTGACAATACTCTCGGTATAGTTGAATCCAAGCGACGGTTACCATTTACTATCAAGTACTTAGGCCGTGACTCGTCTGCCACCATACGCAATAAAAAGAAACCAAAAAATACCTACTTAAAAGCTACGGAATTCAGGCGCTTCTGGGGATTGCAATGGTGGCGCACCACCACAATGCACTTGCCTCAAACGCGAATTTTTAAGTGCTATATAATTTAAGCCTATGAAATAAAGATATATTTGAATTGGATCCATGTTTTTGTTTTCAGACAGATGTGAAAACGGACTAAGAATACAATGTTACCATCGTATCGTTTCCGTTGACTTACTGGACAATATCCAAGATACTATAAACCCTATGTCGTTTACTGGGCTCCGAAATACTAATACCTAGATGTAAGCAAAATTTCATTACGATCGGGTAAGCAGTTACGTCGTGAAAGCGTGACAAGCTAACGAACTCACTTTCGCATTTGTAATATTAGTAAGAACCATCCTTTTTCCGCAGTTTTAGGTTATATTTCAGGTACCTGATATAGTAGCGGGGTCAAACGTATACCAAAAAGTTGCATCAAAATCCGTTCAGTATTTTTTGCGTGATATGCGAACAAACAAACAGACAAAATTCATTTTTTTTCTCAAATATCTTAAATCTACAGACACAGCTCTGGTACAGCTTGATAATAGAATATCTCAACTGTCAATAAAAACATCCTGGCTATCGGTACAATTTGTCAGAGTACCTACCTAAATAAAAAATCTGTCTCCGTTCTTGTACTGAAGTTGTCAGTTGTCTCATTAGTCGGACCGTGGAGTTCAGATAGGCAATCGGTTTAAATTAATACTGGTTGATCCAATAGATTTGATAAATCCCAATAGAGATTGGGGTAAGTCTAGGAAGCTGAGTAGGTAAGGGTACAGAACCATCACATTGGACTGAAGTCGCTGGGTCGGCGGGGGTGCTGTATCGACTCTTCAATGGGGAGTGCTCTCCGGAGAGAAGGAACTGTTTGAGGTGGTACTGACATCCCCTTTTTACCACCGGACTACGACATGTCGTAATAGGGTTTATCCACACCACCTGGAAACTATCTCGTCCAAGACTGTTCGTTTTCTACCACGCATGTATAGGCTCTGGAATGAACTTCCTGATGTGGTGTTTTCCCAGCGCTACAATATGTCCTTCTTTAAACGAGGCTTGAGAAGAGCACTTCACTCACGGTAGACGGCGGCTTGGCTGTGCCCCTGGTGTTGGAAAAGTCCATTAGCGACGGTTACCACTTACCATCAGCTGGGCCGTTAGCTCGTCTGCCACCGTTGGCAATAAAAAAAAGAAACATTAAGAAATTTTTTTGTAGATTAATCAACGTATTTGAGTTGTGTCGTTCTTATAGCGATCTCGAATTATTGTTCGATTACTTTATAACTAACTAGCCTTTGCCTGCGGCTCCGCCGGTTTCCCAATATAGCCGCGGGATAAAATATATACCAGTTTTTAAGTCTAATCAAGAGTTAAAAAATAAAAAAAAATTGATCAAAATCCGATCCGAGGTTTTTGAGTGATGCGCGAACAAATAAATAGATAAACAGACAAAAAACCAAAAAAAAAATCTTTTTGTATTTAGACACGCCTACATAGCCTATAACAGTCATTTTTCTCAAATATCTTAAATGTACAGACAGCTCTGTTACAGCTTTATAATAGTATACATTAACTATTTACTGCACAGAAACCGTTTTACACAACAGTACCTTCACAAAATAGGGTCAGTAAAGAAACGCTTAAAAATTCTATTGATAGTTTTTTAAGTTTGCTAACGGACACCTGGCTCTCATTTGAATATCATTATTGTGCTGACCGGATTTAAGGGTCTCATTCAAGAGTATGTCCTTTTTATTATTATTCTTGGTCCATTGTTAATACTGCCCATACTCTAAGGGATATGCGAGATATTATAAAAAAAGTTTTAATCCAGTAGATAGTTAATGTTCGGTTAAGCGTGAACATGTTGTCTATAGTTCTTAAATACATTTATTAAAGAACATTTTTATAGCTTTAGTCTTTATGTTAGAAGGGCTAAGCAGAAATGATTGCTGTTTACCAAATACAAACTTCGTATTTTATTGCTTATAAACTACTATTAAACCAAAGAGGTTCTATAATATTTTTAAGTACTTATGTTTCCATCGCTTTGCTGTGTGGGGCCGGCTTTAGTGGGACAATTCCCATCCCTCTCCACCCATGGGAGTCGTAAGAGCCGACTGAGGGAATGCCGAGGCAGTGGGCAGCAGCACTCCTTCGAGTATTAACAACATCCACTGCGATCGCCAACCCGCCTGCCAAGCGTGGCGATTACGGCATTATCCCCCATTCTTGGGGAGGCCTATGTCCAGCAGTGGACGTTGGAGGGCTGATGGATGTTTCCATCTAGATATTGTATTCAAGAGCCGGAAATATCAATAATGTAGTTTTTAAAGAATCTTCTCATCAAAGGAGGTGCCTACTGACTCTGACTCTCCAGGTTATTAATTTCTCAAGTGTGCATGTTGACTGACCCATCATGCTTTTCAAAAGAAAGTCCGTGTGGTGACGGACTAAAAATACAAGCGTCACCATCAGTCCACCACATCCTTTCCCGCGGGTGTTGTACAAGGCGACTAATGGAAGTAAGCAATTATCACCCATTACATTACTGGTGGTAGGACTGGGTACCAAGTGAGAGTACTCACTTGCTTTCGGGCCCGAACGGGTCGGTACCACCGTCTTCCGTGTGACCGGTCATGAAGCACGTCAGTGTGTTTTGGCTGTAGCGGAAGATAGCAGTTTATTCTTTAATTTCATATTTGAGAAATGAAACGGTGCGCAGCAGCTTGACAATACTCTCGATATAGTTGAGTCCATGAGCGACGGTTACCACTTACCATCAGGTGGGTTTTTTAAATCACGTCCAGGCTCATAGTAAACAGTACCTACAGGTACTTTTTATTATATAGCTAACCCGACAGACGTCGTCCTGTCTTAGCTATGAATATTCAACTACTTGCGAACTGTCAAACGCGCGAAGTTAAAATAGTCATTAAATTTTCTGAAATTTTCCAATTTTCTGCGATTTTTTCTTAATTGTTCTTTCCATATAAACCCTCTACAAAGTAACTATAATAAAACTTAAAATAAGATGAAATACATCGGAAATGGAGATTGTATCTATACATAGGCATATCAACATATATAAGTATATTAAAAGATTTATTAATAAATTTATTGTCTTATCATTATAAATAAATAAATATTTACGGACATTGCAAACAACGTCCTCGGGTCCCAAACTAAGCTTAACGCTATGGGTTTACGGATATAATACATATATTACTTTCTTTTTTGTAAATATATATATATATATATATATATATACGACCTCGTACACGGTAGTCTGTTACACTATCGACTACGCCACGAGGCCCGTCAAATTATTATATTATAGTGCCATCTAGATATTAGAAATGGAACTTATAAGAAGCGCTACTTATTGGAGTCACAAGAATAATGAGTTAATCGTATATGCTCATAGAGGGAGCTATAGTATAATAGATATCCGTTGACATTGAACAAGACAACATGTTTAATGGTAAATATCATGTGATTTCAAATTAAGTATTATTAATTTTCTAGATTATAGTTACTACAAATACGAGTACAGTAAAATGTACTATGTGATTTCGTGTTCAGTAGGTGTAATACAGCGCCATCTATGATAAGATAAAAAAACTCGTAATATTAAAATTATTGCAATAAATCCTATATAGATTTATAGATGACACTATATCTATAATAGATTTTTTAATTTCCTTTTTTGATATCGTAATGTTCAATTTATTATAATGAAATTTACATAATGTTATAAACAAATTAGTATAAACAAGTAAAGATAATAAATATTAAGAAATAACTAAAAATGTTGAGATTGGAACAGTTTTATTAGTTACCCGCGTGGGATGATATGTGAGGGCGCCAGGGTGTCCACACAAGTGGCATCCCAAACAAGTGCGTGCCCTCGCTCCCAAGGGATAAGCGTCATGCCATCGGGTCCCTTGCCGTCCTCGCGTAAAATTCCGGCTGGTTCCAGAATGACGGGTACATCTATGGAGGCAAGAGCCCTCTTTATGATGACATTGAGGGAACTGTGACGTGAAAACTTTCCCGCGCTTCTTTTGCAGGAAAGTCCGTGGAGACCAAGCTGGTCTACCTCTACCCCACACGGGCATATATGTTCGCAGCACACCGGAGCCCCCAAACGAATTGCTACAGCCACACGGAGACTCTCTGAATCCAGGAGGGTACCTATAGAAGCACAAAGCAATGCCTGTAGCCAATGTCCAGATTTGCTTACACCTAACGCTTGAAGACGAGCACGATCACAGTTACTGTTATAATTTTGGATTAAATTTTCTGCGGTAGAGAGTACCAATGGAAGGTCCCAGAGTTTTTGTACGTTTGTTTCCTCTGGAATCTTCGCAATGGGACACATCAAACTCCCAACTTTCTAGTGCTTCGGCAACGCCCAAAATAAGGGGATTGTTGTTCTTAAGTATACGACCACAAAGATCTTGGACACTGTGTACCGAGGATAAGAAAGCTGGAAGAGCGACACTCGAAATTTTTCTCACGCCGATGCCACCTTTTCCAATGGGTAAAGTAGCCTCTATAGTTTTCATTAAAATAAATGTTTAGAATTTTTCTAAGGATTCTTTTAGAGTGGCATCCATTCGATTGATAAGGCCAAAACTTTTCCAGGTTGGACAAGCGCGGAGAGCGTAGGTAAATTTTGTACGAAAAGGCAGTATTTTAAAATTGTAAATGCAATGTGTGAATTTAGTTTACCCAATCTGTGACAATTATCAGAAAAAAGGTTGAATTTATTTTCTAAAAAAGATTCTATACCTTCATGTAGTAATGGGGCATCTAGGAGGCAAAGTAATTCAGGTTTTAGATTTTGATATTAGGAGCAACTTGGTTAAAGCGATAAAGTGTATTATCGATTTCAGACGGACAAAGAGTATCTGAAATGAAAACTTCACATTTCGAAAAATTTAATTCTAAGCCTTTGAATTTAAATTCATGGCTTATCGTAATAAGGTCGGAAATGACTGTATCGACGTCGCCTCCCGGAGTGCCGTCATCGAGATACCACACATTCAATTTTGAATTTAGAGATGAGATGATGGAGTGAATAACTAGACTAATGAGGGCTGGTTCAATAGGATCTCATTGTTGAACACCTGCAGCAGAATCTATGACATGTTGACCATAAAATAATTTTGATACAGGGTGGTAACATTGCCAAATATATGGGTAGATTTCAGGAAGCTGTGTGGCTATTTCGTGAAGGAGCGCAGATCTGTCTAAACAGTTGAAAGCATTTTTAACATCTACTTTCAAGAGAGCTTGCATCTCACGAGAAGAAATGAGAGTTCTCGTGGCGTGTATGGCAGCTTCGCAACCTCCCTTGCTTCCAAAACCTAGCTGGAGAGGTTGAAATTTGATTTTTAAGATTGGTGAAATGTACTTATAAATTATTTTGGCTGTAATACGTCTAATAGTACAACCAATAGCTATTGGACGGATGCCACCATCTTTTTTGTTAAAAGCACATAATCTAGCACCATATAGATAAGGTAAAAAGGAATCTGGTACGTTTCCTGCAAGCATAAGATTGCATAAATTGGTGAAGCTTACAAGAAGTTCTTTACCTCCAGATATACTGACCAAGTCTTTGAGATGTTGAGGAGTAATACCGTCAATACCACCAGCAGATCCGTTAGGAAACGATGAAATGGCAATAAGGACATCTTCTTCCTTGGCTGTGATATGATGGAATGAAGGAACAGCAAAAGGAGGAATTAAGGGAGATTGGACACTTGATGGATGTTTTTCTAGGAGGGCTTCTAACGTTAGGCTATAAGAGGGCGCAAGAGTATCACCAGAAAAAAGGAGACGAGTTGCGTTTCTCAAGTCTCCATCCTGAACTTTCGGTTCGATGGTTTTGGTTAAATTAAATGATGATTTATGGCGTGTATGAGATTCGGCCGAAAGGATATCCTCAGGACTGGAGGAATGACTACAATTTCGTTTTAGTTGTTGAGTTAATGAGGTGGGTTTGGATTTGACTGAATGAAAATGAGTATAAGCAAAACAAAATAAGTCTTCCCAGTAATTAATTGAATTTTTCAGGCAATTATTGATGGCTTTAGATAAGGAATGAGCTAATGATATTCTTGCTCCTCTTGGAATCCGTTTGACAAGAGGAGTGCCGTGTAATTAAGTTATGAAACTGGGAATCAGTAGAAGGGGAAACTGCACAAGAAAGCGAGGATGAAGTGGCAGAAGAAGGAGGGGTGACTGAGGGAAAAGATGAATGTATGGATTGGCTGTGGCAGCGTGAAATGTGAATGTGAAGGCCTTTTCTCCCTTTAAAGAGTCTCCCATCATTACAGTGCATGCATGTTAAATGGTCCGGTTGGGAAGCAGCGGTGGGCATATAAATCCAATTAAAGAAAGTATAATGAGCAATAAAACTACTAAATTATATAAGTTAGAATAAATTAACACTAGGCTTAATAATGAAATAAATACATACAGCTTCATAAAATTATAAAAATAGTAGTTGAGAAAATTACAGGCAAAATATGAAAGAAGTTATTGAAAAATATATTAAAAATCAACTTGCTGCTGGCAAACAATGCGGTACTAAATCGTGAATTTTCTATGTACCTATTTGTTTACAGAATGTTATTCCTCTTTCGAGACATTTATCCAATTCATGTCAAATTCGTATTCACTCCAACTGCCTTCTGCCTCCCGTTGTACCCTCTAGGCCACCCTGGACGCAGCTTACCAGAGGAAGAATCGACCTCGACGTAAGATTTTGGAGACCTTTTACAATTAATAAATTTTGATTGATTGCAGGCAAACTAAAATTGCAGCACTTAATTTGACGTTCATGGAGACAACCACTTGTATTTTAGTTTGAAGATTTATATAATAAGTATCACACTGAATTTATGGTGTATAATAATTAAATCAAATTAGGTTTGGTACTAGAAAAACGGAAATAAATTGCAAGAAAATCAATTTTCTCTGTTTACACTTTGACAGGTGTCAATCATCCCAAATTTATATTTCAATGATTACGCAGTTATAGTAATAAAATAATCATTTTAACAGTGCTTTTTTATTACAAATGTCGTTTAATTAAATTAACTTGATTAATAAAAAACTCATTTTCGCTTTTCAACCCTTTATCACCCATAAAATAGGGATAATTATTATTGGTCGCCAAATAAAAGATTCCTTGGTTATTCCTATCCGTATTTAACCCTACAGTGTTGGTAATTAGGGGTTTATGATCGTAACAGTTCCTGTCTCGGGCTTCTTGAACGGAATTACATTTCATAGCTATAAAACCGCTTGGGTTGAATAAAGCCGCTATCCATAGGGTAATAGATCTTGCGTGACTACAAAGGACGTTACAAGGTATCCACAAAATATCACCAGGTTGGAACTCCCCTCCATTCACGTAAAAATTTACATGTCCGACTGGTGCTGCCATACCAAAACCATCGATGTTCGTCAATATTACATCTACAAAGTCTGCGTCTGATTCGTCCAGTCGGTCGGCTGGGCCCAGGTTCCGGAAACAAGGACCTGAAAGAAAAAAAAGTATTTTGACTGCGACGATAAAATGATGATGTTGTAAAGCAGTAATCGCCTAGTAGTAAAACGAAGGATTGAAAAGATAATGCAGAAGGCACACACCTCTGACTTTTCCATTTTTTTACGAGAATATCTGTGTGTACAATTTATCACTGCGGTGAACGAAAACATCGCGAGGAAACCTGCATGTCTGCGAGATTTTCTCAAGGACTTTTGAAGTCTACCAACCTACAATGAGCCAGCGTGGTGGACTACGGCCTGAAGCCCTCTAATTTATTTGACATGCTTAGCAACATACATTAAACACAAAGTGAAAAATGTGAAATCGAAAATAACAGTCACGATCAGGATTCGAACCTGCATCTACTGGATACCGTCCAAATGCTTTTGCCAATTATCGGTATCCAGGAGATGCAGGTTCGAATCCTGCTCGTGACTGTTATTTTCGATTTCACATTTTTCACTTTGTGTTTAAAGCCCTCTAATTGTTAGAGGAGGCCTGTGTCCAATAGTAGGGCAGTATTAGAACACAAAGAGCGAAAATGTGAAATAGAAAATACTAGTCACAAGCTGGATTTGAACTTGCATCTCCCGGAAAACCCATCTTGTGATGGGATGTCATGGTTGCTAAATTGGCAAAGCGTCTGGAACGCTTTTAATAACCACATTTTCGCACAGTGTACAATGCTTAAAAAATATATAAAAAAAAAATATGTAAAATTGTTTTAATTTTATGTATGTTTGTTATATTTGTTAGTTCGACAGCCATGTGCAGCAGTAGGTGGGGTTTGGGAGAAACAAACTTACACTATAAACCTTATAGTATGTTATAAAAACAACTAAACTTATAGTATGTTATAAAAACAAAACAAATGACCATATACCAGGGATGTTACGGAGCTCCGTAACCGTAACGGAAACTGTCGGATATCCGAATAAAAAAAAATCCGTTACCGAAACCGATATTAAAGTTTGGAATAATTTCGGATAGGGGTGGAGTCTAAATGAATATACCATTATTATGACAGAATATATCTAGTGTATCAAGGCTCTACTTGCTTATCTCAGCATGAATGGCTCGATCAGGGAAGTACCACCCTCAAACCACAAAAGCGTGAAACAACGGTAGGGGAAACGGTAGGTATCTCTATCGTTGTGTTATGTATTGTAAGTGAGAGCGCCGGGGGCCCAAACCCCCTACCTATCCTCTCCTTAGTATCCTAGGAGAGAATAGCCCTTAATATCCTTTCCATCCATCTTTTATCCTTTTTCTTGAAGATGGCGACGCGCGAGTGATGCCTCTGGTGGGGACAATGTATATGCTTCTACAATAAAATTCCTGAAAACGACTAAAATATGCCATTAAATAAATTCAAAAAAGCCATAAAAATACATTTTGTAATAAAGGTTATCTATTACATATATAGTTTCGGATTATCTTGATGATAAAACAAAATGTACTTGAAATGCATTGAACTTGACCTCATTCATTAATTTCCAAAATTGGTTTAAGTATGTGATACAGTTAGTCATCTTGTTTCCATAATTCTTTTTCATGTAATTTTGGTTATAAGAATTATATTAATTTGTAATAAATTGGCAAATTAAAAAGTGACCCATGAGTTTATTGCTGGATTCTTCAGAAAGGCTATAATTAAATATTTTATTTCACCAGCCGTTGAAAAAAATATCTCAAGAATGCAGTTTTCTTTCACCGCGT
Source organism: Leucoma salicis (assembly GCA_948253155.1). Lineage (NCBI taxonomy): Eukaryota > Metazoa > Arthropoda > Insecta > Lepidoptera > Erebidae > Leucoma > Leucoma salicis. The sequence goes on from OX411818.1 coordinate 20,553,943, forward strand.
TGTGATACAATATAGACATTTTATAACAAGCCATTACTGTCCCACTATTAGGCACAAGTCTCAGAGCGAGAAGAATACACCAAACCACACAAATAACTCATGATATCGAAAGTCTGAGGTGTACCGGCCGACATCGAACTCAATAGTACACTATTTAAGGTACAAATTATTTGTGAATAAGGAAAAAGGGATTTTTGTACGAGCGGGAAACGAACCCGCGTCTTTTCCAATCTGGGGAAGTGCTCCAAGCCACTGAGCTATCGTACAGATCCTTCGATCACCCTAATCTCCTTATACAAAAAAAAACTTTTTCCTTATTCACAAATAATTTGTACTTTAAAAAGTGGCGGAGCATGTCAAATGCTAAAAAATATAGATCAAAAATGTTCAATACTACTGTGTTCGCATTCCTTGGTTTTACAACACATACCAAACTCTCACCAACTGACCTGCAGGATCCAAGCCTGTGATCCTCGATATGTTCAAGCCAGTTAGTTCTCTGAAGTTTTTCCCTATAAAGCTGACAGTCTGCCCACCGAGACTTACACCAACGAGCGAGAGCTTCTTAGGGTCCAAACCGTAGGTGGTCAGATTAGCTAGCATTTCAGCGGTGTGCTTACCAACACTGCGCACGTTGCGAGATGCTCTGAAATAAAAAACAAATATAGCAGAACACCCGAATGGTATTAAACTTTAAAGTCAAAAAGTTTATTTATAGCTAGATGGTGTTCATTGCATATGGAGGCAGACGAGCCTCTGCCCACTTGGTGGCAAATGGTAACCGTCGCTTATGGACTTAACTATACCGAGAGTATTCTCGTGCCGCGGCTGCTCATCATTTCATTTCACATAGGGTAAAGGTGGGCTATATAGTGATAATAAGAATTTAAATACATTTCTTTTACTAATCAGTTTTTATATACAATTGTTATTAATTTCACAAATTAATGAAACCCTTAGGTATTTATTTGTCTTTCACTTTTTTAAACATAAGTCTTTTAAACATTTTGATCTATATTTTTTAGCATTTGACATACTCAGCTACTCTTAAAGTACAAATTTATTTGTGAATGAGGAAAAAATGATTTTTAGTACGAGCGGAAATCGAAACCGCGTCCCTTACAATCCGTGGAAGTGCTCTAAGCCACTGAGCTACCGTACTAACGCACACCAAGGTAACAAATGTTTTATGCAATAGAAACATATATATATATTTTCCTTGTATCAATATTTATGGGAATAGTAAGTACGTGATTATTTTTTTAAGAGCTAAGTTTAATTGAGTTTTGGGTGAGAACATGAAGGTCATGCCGTCGCTCTGCATTGTTTTCCTAATCTTGTGTTATTTACAGTATTAATGTGTAAAAGTGGTGACTTTTGCTTATTAACTATTTGTGTGTGTGCATAAGTGTTGGCAAGTGAATTCTCCAAAATTCCATAGAAGCTTCAGTAAAGTCGCCACCGCTTTGCTGTAGCGAGACTTTGACTAACTTTAAATGACTGACTTCGACTAATGAATCAAACTTACCTGTGGCGAAGAAATATATCCTAAACAAGTCATTGGCAAATACTCAAACCGAGTAGTCATTATTTAAACAAAAAAAGTTTAATGAGGTATAATGTACTACATTATAACTATTTGATTCAATGTAGGTTTTTTTAGCCATGTGGGGCCGGCTTTAGAATTGGCCCACGCCCCTCCGCCCATGGAAGTCGTAAGAGCCGACTGAGGGAATACCGTGGGAGTGGGCAGCAGCACTCCTTCGAGTATTGACAACATCTACTGCGATCGCCAACCCGCCTGCCAAGCGTGGCGATTACGGCACTATCCCCCATTCTTGGGGAGGCATATGTCCAGCAGTGGACTTTAAAAGGCTGATGGATGGATGGATGAGGTTTTTTTATTAATTTTTTTTATAACAATCCTTTACACTACAATCTTATTTTATTTTCTCTTCTATTGTTATTTGTGTAGGTACTTACATAGCATATTTCGCTACAGTAAAGGCTTGCATGTTTAGTACCAAGACAGTATACCCTAATCGTTTGTAAGCCGACCCAAATATCGTCCCTATGGGATAATTAGGGTGGTCCAAATACCCCCCCACAAACATCACAGTAGGCTTAGAAAAGTCCACGTCGGGATCTCGGCCCAACTCCTTCATCTCATAGTAATTGTAAGAAGTTCTCCATGAAAATATGCTTGCTTTTTTCTGTACTAATATTTGTAAGAGTTTGAGGTTTTTCGGTGAAATTTCTGTGGATATTGTTGTACCCGGACCTGAAAAAAAAGAGAAGAGACAGAGAACTTTAATAGTGTAAGAATAGCAAATGTTACTATTTCAAGAAATAATTAATGTCTCTTTCTCCTTGTACAGTCCTATTTTTATTGGCAAGACTCTCATACCCGAGGTGGGAATCGCCATAGATGTGATGTCTGTTATTGAGTTATAAAAAAAAATAAGCTCTTCTGAATTTGCCGGAAATTCGGGCTTGGAGAAGGATTATTTTTTTATTGCTTATGATGGTAAGTGGTAACCGTCGCTCATGGACTCAACTATATCGAGAGTATAGTCAAGCCGCTGCGCACCATTTTATCTCAGATATGAAATAAAAGAAAACGGCTATCATCTGCTACAGCCAAAAGACACTGACGTGCTTCATGACTGGTCTCACATAAGACGGTGGTACCGACCCGTTCGGGCCTGATAACAAGTGAGTACTCTCACTTGGTACTCAGCCCTGCCACCAGTAATGCAATGGGTTATAATTGCTTACTTCCCTTAGTCGCCTTGTACGACACCCGTGGGAAGGGATGGGGTGGTGACACGTGTATTCTTAGTCCGTCACTACACGGACAATACCATGCATGCATTGTCCATGAGTTTCGGCTTCTACGGTATCCGGACGCTTTTGGTAATTGCCATCGCGACATTAGTGCTGCGGGCTTACCTTAAGGCTTCGTGTCAGTTGTTAACACGGAATTTAGAATATGTAGTTCTGTGAGCTCTTAATAATTTTAAGCAATTAATTTAATTTTAATAAATGGCCTACGAAATAAAGTTATTGTTAATTTATTAAAATTTAATCATTTGCTATCCTTGTAGTAAGTACATATAATAAATAATGTTTGAACGGAACTTGACATACTCGTATCAGTATGACAAATCCTTGTTTACGAAATAGGTATAACTTTAGAACTTCTTCAGAATCAATTATCTCAGTCCTTCGAGTATTATCAAAATACAAATGTGAAATGTTTGTTGAGGCGCGTCTTGTGCCTTTTACATAAAGCAAATATTACCTATCACCGCATCATACAAAAAATATGCGGATTGAGTTTGACAAGGCTAGTTTATGTAAGTTGCATTATTAGTAATGATGATTCATAGATTTTTTTATTGATAAGTAATAATCGCCGCTCATAGACTTTCAGTAAATACATTCAGCCAATGATGGGATGGGATATCGCTTGGTGTGACAGAATACACTGAGTGGCGGGGGTCTGAGGAAACGTGACATCCACAGTTGACTTGACTTTATCGTTATGATAACGACGCACGGTAACAAAGGAGGCGGGTTTTGATGACAGCGGGGGGCTGAATTAAGAGTGAGAAGATTTATTAATGAACTCTTAGTAAAACCACCCAAGCCGCTATCTACACGCTATCGTCATTACTCCACGCCCGAACATAGGTACTTTTGAGAGGTGAAATTCTTTTTAAATTTGTTCAGTAATTTCAGAATTTATCGATTACAAATAAATAACTCTTTCCTCCTTATAATATTAGTAAAGATAATTAAGAATTAGATTTTTTTAATAAGAAGTTGTTTTAGTTTCCAAAACATTGTTGTTTAACACCTATTTTGTCAAACTCCGTGCTCAACACCAAAATGCGCCGATCAATGATTCACATAACCGAATTATTAGTATGGTTCCTGATATAGTATAGCGGAATGAAATGTATACCAGTTTTTAAGTCTTATCAAGAGCTCTCGAATAAAAAAAAGTTGCATCAAAGTCCGTAGTTTTTTTTAATTTTTTTTTATTGCATTTAGTGGCAGACGAGCCACGGTCCATCTGATAGTAAATGGTAACCGCCGCCCATGGACTCGACTATACCGAGAATATTGTCAAGCCGCTGCTCACCAATTCATTTCACAGATGAAATGAAATATAAACGGCTATCTCCTGCTACAGCCAAAACGCAACGATGTGCTTCATGGCCGGTCACACGGGAGATGGTGGTACCAACCCGCTCGGGCCGGATACCAAGTGAGTACTCCCACTTGGTACCCAGCCCTACCACCAGTCGTGCAATGGATGATAATTGCTTACTTCCCTTAGTCGCCTCATACGACACCCGTGGGAAAGAATGGGGTGATGACAGTTGTATTCTTAATACATCACCACACAGAACAAACAGATAAAAATTCTAAACAAAAAATTTAATATGTTTAGACACGCCTGTATAGCCTATTACAGTATTTTTTTTCTCAAATATCTTAAACGTACAGACACAGCTCTGTTACAGCTTTATAATAGTAAGTATACACATAACAGTACAGTGATAGCTTAGCGGTGAAACCAAGGACTGCAGACACACTGGTATCGCGTTTGATACCCAATCCAAGGTTAACAGACACATCTCTGATTTCTCATTTTTTTCGAAATTATATGTGTTAACAAATTATCCTGTGTGGGGCCGGCTTTAGAATTGTCCCATCCCTCTCTACCCACGGGAGTCGTAAGAGCCGACTGAGGGAATACCGGGGGAGTGGGCAGCAGCACTCCCTCGAGTATTAACAACATCCATTGCAATCGCCAACCCACCTGCCAAGCGTGGCGATTACGGCATTATCCCCCATGACAGGACTGCTCGTTGTGCCGTTCTTTTGGAGAGGCCTATGTCCAGCAGTGGACGTTAAAAGGCTGATGGATGGATGGATGGAACAAATTATCGCTGCTTGGTGAAGCAAAACATCGTAAGGAAATCTGCAAGCCGTTTTTTCTTGAGGTGGGGGGGCAACAGACAGGGTAGTGTGGAGCCCTGGCCTACTAAATAAACACGCCATGCACCATACTAGAACTGTGTGCTATTAGTTCAGTGGTAGGAATCCTGCACGCTACTACAATTTCACTGACACAAAATATACCCAGACGAGAAGAGAACAACCACTTGTGGATCACACAAAGAGTTGTCCTGTGTGGGAATCGAACCCACAACACTCGGACGGGAGGCCGGTATCTAAACCACTCCGCCATCTGTGCAGTCAATTCCCTCTCACTTTGAGAAAGGAGACTTGCCCACCATTGCACAGAAATGAGTTCTGAAAACATACACAATAGACTCACGCCTTTTTCTCAGAGGCTTAGCCAGAAACAACGGATTTTCACTTGCCGTGACTCTAGCTCGCCTCTTTTTTTGTCTTTTTTTTTAACTTTTAATAGCTGTTCTGGTCTAATTTGTTCTAGAGTTCAATAGGTAGCTTCTAACAGTGTTGTTTATAATAGTAACAGAATCTTAACTGTAGAAAAAACATAATTATATTGAACTTACTAAGGAGCATTTATTATTTCCTTGTTTAACTACACACCTACTAACAAAGTCATAAAACTATATATCCTTTAGTTTATGGTTCACATATGAGGTAATTTATCACAGGCACGGTACAGTGTTTTCAAGGATTATATCATTATACATAAACCTCCTCCCTATCCTACCTATCCTATCCTACCTATCCTGTCTTTAATATCCTTCTTATCCACCTGCTATTCCTTTCCTTGTAGATGGCGACACACGAGTGATGCCTCTGGTGTTGCTAGCTTCTATGTGCCGTATGCATAATTGCCACACATGAAGTATAAAAAAGTGCGAGTCTCTGAAATCCAAATTCTCGTTATAATCTTTCCTCCAACTGTTCCTTGAGGTGGCAAAGCGCAATTTATTTCTTTGATACTGCTAGCGTATATAGACTATATTAACATCTTAAGAACGGAACGTATGCTTGTTAGAAGTGAAACTTCTGAAAGGTAGCCTACGAGAGATTGAGATGGATATAGAGAATCGTGAGTATTAGGATAAAATATGTAAGGTTTATTATTTTTTATCACGCATAAAATTACTTCTCATTATCAAAATTTAATGGAGCATTAAAATTTATTTAAATTATGTTTTCTGCAACTATATAATGGATCCTGTAGAAATTCATGGGACATCTTTGTTAAAGATCTTGTGAACCTCACCATAAATAACAAAAGTATAATAGGCATATTATGATTAACTTCGGGTACACTATGCGAGAAATATACTTTATAACTGGCATGGGAATACCAAGTGAACATAGCTAAATAGAGATATTAGTTTATTATTGAATGCATATCACTTTTACAAACTTAATATTATGTACACCGTGGTCATATGGTCTAAGTATTGATCACGCAAACCAGAGACGGAGGTTCCAAATCAACTACCAAGGAACACGTATTGTGACAAAAAAAAATCAAATAAATTTAAATGGACTTTTCTGCAACTGACTGTTAATCACATACCTACATTTATGTGTTTGAACCTTTTTCGTGACGCATTTTCGTTTCATCGAGTTTTAAATCACAACGATTCTAAAGACATTTTCACTTCAAAAAGAACAATTAGAAAAAAAAAACTCACAGTCTGGTAGATATCCTCCCGGATACCCCTCCAATGCTTTAGAGCTAAACATAGATGCAACATTTCCGATTAACATTACTAATAGGTACACGCCATGCAACATAATTCTAACGATGTGGTTTTTGAAAACCCGTCTTTAAACGTACGGAGTTATATGACAACTGTTTTACGAATGATACCATATAAGCTATATATTTCAGTTGAGGTTACTAAGTACCTATATAATATATCAGCACTATATGTAGGTACCTATATACAGAATGGCTGAATGAATCGTCGGTATCTATATCTATAGGTACTCTATACAAATAAATCAAATTGAAGTGTCTGTTTGTAATGTCTTAATAACAACTTCTTACTAAATGTATACGAGAGTATGCAGGGGGAGTGGGCAGCAGCACTCCCTCGAGTATTAACAACATCCACTGCGATCGCCAACCCGCCTGCCAAGCGTGGCGATTACGGCACTATCCCTCATATGAGCGAAACACATGTTGTGGAGTTGTCTTGGGGAGGCCTATGTCCAGCAGTGGACGTCGAAAGGCGGATGGATGGATACGAGAGTATACGCTCTACCTACGACAAATTACCAATTTTAAAGTTTTTATCTGACTGTCTGTCTGTTTGTTTCGGCTTATCTCCGGAACGGCAGCATCGATTTGCACGGGACTTTCACTAGCAGATAGGTACTGCTATAAGGAGTAACTTACGTTTAACTTTTATTTTGAAAAATAAGTAGGATAACGCGCAAAAATATATTAATGAATAGCGATTCAAATAGATAAGTATATATACGTCGAATACATAATACATCCACGGCGAATCTCCTGAACGGTTGAACCGATTTGGACGGGACTCAGGGGACGAGGACATTACTTTTATTTTGGAAAAACAATTAGGATTCTGCACCTACAAAGAAAATAACTAAATTCCACGCATATTTATTATTAGGTATATTTTTTAGTTTTAGGAATTTTGTCTGTTTGTTTGTTCTCAGGCATCACGCAAAAACTACAGAACAGATTTTGATGAAACTTTCTTCGTTTAGACTTAAAAACTGGTACTTATACTTTTTTTGCCGCTACTATATAGAAAACCTGAGGTATAACCTAAAAACTAGCTTTTGGCTGAGGCGGAGCTTCCCTAGACTAATCTTAAAGTGGTGAAACAAGGACTGCAAAGAAGAAGAAGATACCACTGGTATCAAGTTCGATTCCCAATTCGAGGCCCAAACAGCTTGCAACATTAACTTTTCATAAACCTTCAAAATTATAATTATTATAAATTACCAGCTGTTGCCCGCGACTTCGTCCGCAAGGAATTTCATAAAAATAAATAAAGCAACCCTTGAAATGACAAACAATTCTTTTATCTTTCGTAAAAAAATATTTTTTTTTAATAGAAACTATCCTATGTTACTTCTAATACCTCCTAGAATATGTGTACAAAGTTTCATGATGATCGGTTAAGTAGTTTTCACGTTAAAGCGTAACAAACAAACTTACATTCACATTTATAATCCTATTACCTAAGTATGATATTTTATCCTTAAGAAATTACAATGCTCTGCGTCCATAGGTACATAGTTTGCCCTGAAAAAACCTCAAAACTAAATCATGTGTTGTACTAAAACATACTACTGAATTCCCATAGAATTATCATTTAATAGCGGACTAGCTGGAAAATCATTCTATTACAAATACTGTCTGATTTTGAGGTCATGGACTGGGCGTTTTAAACTTATAAGAATGAAGCTTGAATGTTAATGGATGAGTTTACGTATCACAGTAGATTGGTGTTTCACTACCTCTTGTAATAGTTTTCAATTCAGTTGGATTATAATCCTAGAGTTGCGTATTTCCGACGCTAGATGGGGCTCTATTAAATTTTACGTGTTTCAAAAAATATTTGAACTATTCATTTTCTATATACAATAAAGATTAGATTCTCAGACTAAATACGTCCTAGACAGAGCGAAGAAAATTCTTTGACATGTATGAGCGAGAACGCTACAGCGAGCGAAAAATTACAGGTATAACATTTCATTCATATGTAGTCGAAAATAAAAAAAAAATATGATTGAATGTTATAAAGTGATATCAAATAAAGCTTTTTTACTCAAAATTAATAATTGCTACTAAGATACACTCGCAAAACACATTTTCTAGCTAACTTTCTATTACTGAGAATTGTTTCGGTGTTGCCTTATTGCGAATTTAATTTTCCCAGTTTTCACTTTACTAAAATTTATATGTAATTTATGAGATGATGATAGAATTCAGAGAAACTGATTTGCTCTAAGTTCATATTCAATTAGCTAAATCAGCGCTGGAAGGAAGATAATTATTTTCTTATTTGACCCAGAAAAGAAAGAAAAGATAATTTAATTATATTCTTGTGTACTATTATTTTAATAAATATAACTTATTATTATTTACCAGATGAGACATCGAACTGAACGGCAATTTATGGAGCAGCAATACTAAATCAAGGCTCAAAGTCTTGGTATTTCCCTACGTGATCGAATTCTTATTACGGAGATCCGTAGAACGTGGATATCCGGCATAGCCTGCCAGGTTTGCATGCTGAAGTGGCAATGGGCAGGCCATATCGCTCGATGAGCTGACAACCGTTGGGGAAAAAGGTTTTCGAGTTGCGACCACGTATCGGACAGCGCAGCGTAATATGGCCTCCCACCAGATGGACCAAATATATGGTCGAAGCTGCAGAGAGCCGTTGGATACAGTCAGCACAAGCCCGCTAGTTCTGGTGCTCTCTTGGGGAGGCCAATGTCCAGCAGTGGACGTTTAAAGACTGATGGTTGGATGAATAGAAGAGGTGGTACATTTACTTTTAAATAATTATTTTGATAAACGCTGTGATTTTCAATTAAATATTTGTTACGAAGAGTTTCTTATTTACGATCAAGTTACAGACCTCATTCTAACTATCGTTTATTTTGCCCAAATATGGTTAAATATATGACAACCTGGCAACATTTAAAAAAAATATTGCTGTTTCAAGTGCGGCCACGCCGTGGCTCCGTCTAGTTAGTCTGAGATAAGATTACTTTATTATTTTAATTCAGAATGACATTTTAAGTTTGTCTTATATTATAATAAAAATAAGTCTATTGAAAGCAGTGACATCTATTAACAAACTTAGAGTTGTTAATAGATTGATAATAAATTGATAACAAATAGATTTAGATTGATTTAATAAATAGATTGATAATAATGTTAATAGATTGATAATAAATATAAGTCTTATAAAAGCAGGGGCATCTATTAAGAAAATCTATTGACTAAACCAATTGTGAGATCAAAACGCTTTTAATAAAACAACTTCTGATTTTTGCCTAGATTTATTATAATGTAACTTATAATATTAGAACTGATCTTGATTTTTCATTGTGATATTTTACACACATTTTCTAAATCAATTCCAAAAGTGTAATTCAGATTTAAAAATAACCTAACAATGCTATAAAAAAAAACAAAAAAACGATTGTATTGACTTCAGGTAAACATGGCAGCCAAATAGTCCCTTCGATTACTTTTTTTCTACATTATGACATGGAGCTAGTCCGTGAAATGGTAATATGCAATTTGTATTATAAAAATACTAATAATTATCATAGCCCCGATCTCGTCTATCGTACAAGGCAAAAAATGGCATTGCCCTTAACATGCTTGCGATATTTTGTCGACGGCTTGTAAAGTCTGCCAACTCGCAGTGAGCCAGTTTGCTGGATAACAACCTAAATCCCTCTCAGAGAATATAGGACTCCGTACCCAACAGAGATCATTGAGAAAAAAAAATCAATTTTTGCCCAAATATGGTTAAATATATGTCAACCTGGCAACATTTAAAAAAAATATTGTTGTTTCAAGTGCGGCCACGCCGTGGCTCCGTCTAGTTAGTCTGAGATTAGATTATTATTTTAATTCAGAATGACATTTTAAGTTTGTCTTATATTATAATAAAAATAAGTCTATTGAAAGCAGTGACATCTATTAACAAACTCATATGAGAGTGAGAAGAGATCATTGAGAAGAAAAAAATCAAAAGGACTTCAGAACTTCACACACCCTGTAGGTATAAAAGAGTAGTAGTATGTAACATATCTAATCTATTGACCTTCGTGTATTTTTTTTACATTATAACAATTATAGTCTAACGCCTGTATCTCCGGAGGAGTAGGCAGAGGTGTAGTGCGGTATCATCAACATCTTGCAATGGGTCACTGTGGGTCTGGCTGGGTCGTCAGTTCACGTAAAAAGTAATTTCAAGGATAGTTCTACTACGCTGCGGATTTCCAATGAACTTTAGTGCGAGCAGGAATCAAACTTGCGTCCCTTCCAATCCGGGGAAGTGCTCTAATCCACTGAGCTACCGCACTACCTCTCGGTCGTACCCAATCTCCTTATCACATTTGTCTTTTATTTTTTAATTAGTTAGAGCAATAAAGTTGTGGTAATTAATAAAAAAATAGGTTAGGACAGGTCACATCACTCGACGAAGTGAACAACCGTTTGGGAAAAACACGACGCATCGTAGAGTAGTCTCCCTCTAGAAGTCTAGATGAATCGATGATCAAAGGATCCGTTGATGACTGCCCAGGGGGGATAGGCAGAATCTCATATCTCACACATGTCGATCGTATCGTGATCACTGTGATTGGTTGGTGATTGGCCAACGGATTATTGCGACATCACGCGTCGGTTTCTCAAACAATCACAGTGATCATGATACGATCGACATGTGAGATATGAGATTCTGCCTAACCCCCCTGGATTGCTCGTTGTGGCGCTTTTTTAACTAATATTAGATGGGTGATAATGATTATAGAATTAGAAAAATTAAAACAAAAGCGGTTTCAGAATAAGAAAAACAAATGTCAAGTTTTAATACTCGTATTGGAAAAACTGAAATAGTTATCTATAGTATTATAAAGCTGTAACAGAGCTGTGTCTGCACATTTAAGATAGGTATTTGAGAAAAATACTGTAATAGGCTATATAGGTGTGTCTCAACACAAAACATAGTTTTAGAATTTTTGTCTGTTTGTTCGTTCGCGCATCACACAAAAACTACTGAAAAAATTTTTGATACAACTTTTTTTATTTGAGAGCTCTTGATTGTACTTAAAAACTAGTATACATTTATCCCGCTACTATATCAGGAACCTGAGATATAACTTAAAAAGTGGCTTATGGCTGCAGCGGAACCGTGGGTAGTCGTTTTTAAAGGTTTTAGAATGCGTGATTTTCATTTTATGGTTCTTTGTGATCCTGAAAAAGTTATAAACAAACATAGGCCAATAGCCTTAAGGTACCTATATAGCCTATTACACTAAAACTGCAAAAATATAAACCCACTTACTCCTCAAGGTTCATAACTCTACTATTAAACTCATTGACACACTGACCACTATTGGGCATTGATGCTGTGAGATTGATTAGGTCTATAATTCACTGTGCTATATAGCCTCTTGGCAAATTTCACAGACCACCCGGAATACCGCCGCAGGTGTGCTGTACAAAGCAAAAGTTCACCTGTGGTGTAGTCCTCACATTTATCGACAGACACGCTTACGTGGAGACTTGCTTGTCATAGAGTGGATCTACTGGCTCGATCGGGGAACTACCACCCTTTGTTTTTTTTGTTAAGGCGGAAAAAAATGTACCTAACCGCACACCCCGTCGTTTGGGGCAACGAACAGGGTAGTGTGGGGCCTGCACCCACTAAAGAAACCCGCCGTGTGCCGTCTCTCCGCCTTTATTGGCGGGCCACTGGAACTATGTTACATTCCTTCGGTGGAACACCCTCCCACAGAAAATCGGCGTGCATAACAATGGTAAGTACCTACTCCTACTCTTGTATTTCGGGTGGTGAATGAGAACAATACTTGTTAAAAAAAAACAGCATCACGCTTGTATTCCCCGAAGGGGTAGGAAGAGGTGTATTACACATCCACGGTTGACCAGCTATGTTTAAGTCCCACGTAACAGGGGGCGAGCCTATTGCCGTCTACCGGGAAAATTCCAAACTACGGGCTGCTACTGAGAATTTTTCTTTTTACGAAAAAGCTTAATAACACTGCCCAATTCGGGGATGGAACCAGAGACTTCATGATCAGGAGTCGTTCACACTACCGCTGCACCACAGAGGCAGTTATTATACTGCCTACTTATTACTCTAATTATAAACACTCAAAATAGTTACGAATATTAAAATCCCATCAAAATAAATATGAAATGAGAGCCAAGTTCAATACTATGATAAATATGCCTTAGTTGTTAACTTCAACGACAAATGAAATGAGATCTAAATGGGTGCCAAGTTCAATGATCAGTCATGAAATTTATTTATAACAACATATTTTTCATAACAACTTAAAATATCATTTATTCTCATAGCTTAGGATAATATATTGAAGCCTAAGGTCTGACTTGGCTAGTTCTAATATACGAATTATTATTAAGTACCTACTAAAACAGACATGGAAGAGCCCTATGTTCGATGGCTCGTTTCTACCAACAAGCCAAATTTTCGGAAGAATATATTAAGAACTTATTGCTCTTTAACATGCGAAGCCTATAATATAATTCGTATACGAAAACTAGCCAAGACAGACCTTAGGCTTCAATATATTATACTAAGTTATAAGTACAAATGATAATATTGTAATTTGTTATAAAATATTTTATGTTGTTAGAAATAAATATCAGGACTGACCATTAGACTTGGCACCCATTTATATCTCCTTTCTTTTGTCGTTGAAGTCAACAACCAAGGCATAGATCATAATATTGAACTTGGCTCCTCCTTTTTTGTACTCCGTGACTTGGCTCTCATTACACATTTATGTTTTTGATGGGATACATTACTACAGGCATTATAAATAAGTAAATGTTACTAATAGAATCAATTAATTGAAAAAATATAATAATTTGATAAAAATTTACTAGTTCCTGATTTATTTCTTCGTATTTAACTATCTAACCTAACTATCTATGTGGATGCCAAATTTGAACTTTCTAGGTCATCTGGAACTGGGTTAGAGTTTTGATCTATAGGTCAGGCAGTGATAAAAATGTCGATTTTTGGACGTTAATATCTAAATAACCGTTTGAGGTGTGTTTATGAAATTTGGAGCACATAATATGTATCTCGCAAGTATCAATATATGAAATTTTTTTTACATATTTATGTGAAATAGTTTTTGAGTTATGAGGGGGTGAAAACTGGCTCCAAATGGTTCAAGTATGCAATATGCACACGGTACTGCTCGCCAATTCTTTCGCTTGAACTTAGCTTGACACGCTACCGCGTGTCTAGATTAAGTTACACATCCAAGAGAGATCTAATACGGGTGTAACATATGCATAAATTTAGGTGTTATTTAAGATCTTTTTACGTATTTTTTTATCCATCCTCCTCTACTACTATCCATTTCCTTAGACTTGGCGAAGCGCGAGTAATGGCTCTAGTGTTGATAGCGTCTATAGGCTACGGTAACCGCTTACCATCAGGTGGGCCATATACTTGTTTACTACCAGTGTAGTAAAAATAAATTACAAAGGTATTCAAAATGTCAATGATCCCCCCACCTCATGGACTCTAACATGGATGCTCTGAGGAACTGTGTGCGTGGTTACTGGCATCGCCTTTTTACCAACTAGCAAAAAGCTTTGTCGGAGCTCGCGAAGTTTTTTACTTAATTTATAATTTTCGACAGATGGCGTTAGGAATACAATAAAACGCTAACTAATAAAAATTGTTATATTTTTTATGTTTATAAAGTACCATATTTTATGATAGATAGTTAACACATCTACAAATAAATTGAAATTACTATTTCAAAGGCCTAATCTGAAAGTGTGATAGTTTCTCATTAAAGTGTACCACAATATGTATAGATTGTGGAATAGTACTAGAGTTCGCTTCACTCGCCCTAATCAGATGTCACAGTACCGTTGATCTATATCACCTGGAAACTCGTCCAAAAGGTTTGTTTCCAGCGGTCTTTTCTGCAAAGTACGTGGAGGCTCTGAAACGACCTCACTGCTGTGGTGTTTCTCCAGCGCGCCTTCAAACAAGGTTTGAGAAGAGCACTTTATTGACGGTAATAGCCTCGCCCCATATTACGTGGAACTTAAACATAGCTGACGTCTGTCCGTGTGGTGACGGACTAAGAATACAAGTGTCACCATCCCATTCTTTCCCACGGGCGTCGTATGAGGCGACTAAGGGAAGTAAGCAATTATCATCCATTGCATGACTGGTGATAGGGCTGAGTACCAAGTCGTAGTACTCACATGGTATCGTGCCCGAGCGGGTTGGTACCACCATCTCCCGTGTGACTGACCATGAAGCACATCGTTGCGTTTTGGCTGTAGCAGGAGATAGCTGTTTATATTTCATTTCATATCTGTGAAATGAATTGGTGAGCAGCGGCTTGACAATACTCTTGGTATAGTCAAGTCCATGGGCGACGGTTACCATTTACCATCAGATGGACCGTGGCTCGTATGAAACTACATGCAATCAAAAAAAAAACTACCCTTGGGTGTGTAAATACAGCTCTGCCTACCCCTTCGAGGAATACAGGCGTAATCCTATGTTTTTTGTTATATTTGGGATCACACATGATTTTAAGTGTGTGTGCATGCATGCAGGAACTGACTTCTTCAGAATGAGAGTCGAACTCAATACGTTTGTTGTGGCAGTCCTACGTTTTATCCTTAAGCTATCATCACGACTTCTATACTTTTATTACAAGCAGTAAACTTACAATAATAAATATTATTAACCAACATAATAATAATGCATACATTTAAGATAATTGTCATACAATTTACATAAAGTTAATTATCTAGGTATAAAGTGATAAAAGGTGCATAGTCAACTAAACACTGAGTAACTCTGTCTGTTTGTTAGGCTTCCACGTCTAAACTACTGAACCGATTTTATTTAGATTTGGTATGGTGTAGCAATAATCACTAATCGGTGAACCCATAGGAACGCTGCACAAAGTTTTCCCCCTTGGCAGGTATTTTCGAGCAACACACTGGCACCCATTTGAACCTTATTTACAAATACTAAGAACGCTATTTTTTATAGATTTGAATATGCGGTTCGAATGGTGCCTTTTTTTTTATTAAGGCGGAAAAAATGTTCCAAACCGCATATCTTGTCGTTGGGGGCAACGAACAGTTTAGTGTGGGGCCCTCACCCACTAAATAAACCCACCGTGCCGTCTCTCCGCCTTTATTGGCGGGCCACCGGAACCATATTACATTCCTTCAGTGGTGGTTTGAATGGTGCCTAATACATAAATATTACTACTACTTATCATCACGCCATTTCCCTTGCGGGGTAGCCAGAGAGAACAGAGTGCCTAGAGGCTCTATTTTTGCATACATCTCTCGCTTCCTCAACAATCATAATTCTCTTCATACACGCTCGCCGGTTTTGGAGACTCCTGACTCCATCTTCCTTCAATACATGGCT
This sequence comes from Leucoma salicis, assembly GCA_948253155.1. NCBI lineage: Eukaryota > Metazoa > Arthropoda > Insecta > Lepidoptera > Erebidae > Leucoma > Leucoma salicis. The sequence continues at coordinate 20,570,133 of OX411818.1, forward strand.
GATCCGATATGTGGGTGTGCCTCGGTCTCGCCCTATACCTACATTTCCACTTTCCCATTGTATATCATCTTAATCAGCCTCTCGTCCGGCATTCTTTCCACATGTCCGAACCATCGGGGCATTCCTTTTCGCATCTTTACACCACTAATCTCTTTCATGCCTACTCGGTCTCTGACGTCGTCATTACGAATGCCGTCAGTCAGCTTCACTCCACAGATTCTTCGCATAGATCGCCTTTCGACAGCATTGATTTTAATCTCATACTCCTTCTTGCATACCCAACTCTAGCTTCCTTATTATTATAATAGTACATATTTCTATCTATCTATACTAATAAATGTAGAGCCGGTTTTTTTGTTCGGTTATACTCCGAAAACTACTGAACCGATCGGAATAATATTATAGTATTAAATACAGCGTGTTTCGGAGAAAGTTTTAGTATAGGTATGATTGTTGGTGATTACTTATCCGGAACCTATATTTTTGATGTGAAATATCTAATGTGGAGGGAGGGTAAAATCGACTGTTAGCGTGGCGACGCTTATACCTAATGATAGGAATCCTATCCAAAATTGATTTTTCATCGACAATACTATGATAAGCCAAAAAAGGTAAATATTCTAAAAAATAGGTGATGAAGTCTATGGCATGTAACTTTCTCAAATTTCTAGTTGACATTTTTGTAAACGTAACACCATTATAGGAAAGTACTTCAATCCGTAAAGGCTTTACAAGAAATTTTAAACAAAATTCCTCGTAGGTGAGGCCACGGCTTTAGCTAGTGTGAAATATATCCTTATTACTGCAATTACAAGCTATAGTATGATATACTTGCAGTGTATAACATAGTAAAGTTATTTTATCGGATATTTACTTTTTAGCCCATAATGCATCCCACAGTTGGCCATGAATCTCTCATGATTTGATATAGGGTACAAATTATTTGTGTCCAATCCGGGGAAGTGCTTTGGAAGGGACGCAGGTTCTATTCCCGCTCGCACTAAAGTTCTCTTTTTCCTCATTCACAAATAATTTGTACTTTAAAGAGGCTGAGCATGTCAAGAGCTAAAATACAGATCAAAATGTTGATATAGGGTTTTATTTCGAGCATTTTGTTTTTCGCAATGGTATTCCTTCATTTTCTTTCTTACTTGATGACTCTCTTCTAAGATATCAGTCGTTCGCCATATGTTTGTTAAATACATTATATTTTGCATACATGTAGTCTTGCATCCAGAAAAGGACATAGCCTATTCATCCCGGATGAGCGTACACAAAAGGTGTGGCTTACCCAACGGCGGACCACTGAAGGAATATAATATGGTTCCGGTGGCCCGCCAATAAAGGTGGAGAGACGACAAACGGCGGGTTTATTTAGTGAGCGAGGGCCCCACACTACCCTATTCGTTGCCCCGGATGACGGGGTGTGCGATTAGGAACATTTTTTCCCGCCTTAACAAAAAAAAGGCTTCATCCCGGAAAAACGGAATGTTCCTATGAGATCCATGTGACTGAAATCGCGGGCAGAGTTTAGTATATACATAATATAAATAAATAAAATAAATAATAAATATTCTCGGACATTTTCACACAACGTCCTCTGGTCCCAAACTAAGCTTAACGCTTGTACTATGGGTACCAGATAACGGATATAATACATATATTACTTTTTTTTTGTAAATACATACATATAATAGATAGAAAACACACAGACGCAGTATAAATATCAGTGTTCATCACACAAATAATTGTCCTGAGTGGGAATCGAACCCACGACCTCGTACACGGAAGTCGGTTTCACTACCGACTACGCCACGAGGCCCGTCAGTGATATCAAAGCTATGTAACTGTTATTAAAATAAGTCGTCTTCTAGCACAAAAATAAACTCTAAATAAGACCGCCATCTCACAGCAACCCTTCATTTTTCCAGGGTTAATTGTAGCGTATATCCTTCTCCGTTCTCCAGACTAAATGTAAGCCAAATTTCGTTATTCTCGGTTTAGTAGTTACAGTATCAAGTGGTAACAAACGGACAAACTCACAGCTTTTACATATGCACAGTTGTCTATATTTTACATAAGGTCTAGTATTTTGAGAGAATAGAGTAGTTATTTGTGTATTTTATTTATAAAAATATTATTGTTATATTAATATGGCTGTTAATGCTGCGGATTAGCTTATAGCGCCTGACTAATTCAATATGACACGTTTTACGACAAATGCTGCTGTTATCATTTAATAGCAGTCATGGACACAAACACCCAAAATATGGCATATCACGCATTAATCGATTCAAGTCCACCTACAGCAAGCAATATATTTAGCCAAAACACTTTCAGGGTGATATTTTTTTCTTTTATTTTCATACTATGTGGATGGCAAACAAGCATATGGTCACCTGAGGGTAAGCGGTTATCGTAGCCTATAGACGCTAGCAACACCAGAGCCATCGCGCGTCACCATATCCAAGGAAAGCGATGAGGTGGATAGGAAGGATAATAAGGAGACGATAGTATGGATAAGAAGGATAACAAGTATTTAGAAATTTTTATATATATTTTTAGCATTTGACATGCTTAGCCATATACATGAAACACAAAGTGGAAAATGCGAAATCAAAAATAACTGTCACGGGCACGATTTGAACCTGCATCTCCTGGATACTGTGCAGATGCTTTGCCAATTCAGCAATCGTGACAACTGCTCGTGACTTTTATTTACGATTTCCCATTTTCCACTTTTTGTTTAAGGATAATAAGGAGAGGATAGGCAGGAGGTTCGGGCCTCCAGCGGTCTCACTCACCCTACGAAACACAACGACAGGAGAGCCTGACGTTGTTTTACGCCGATATTCTGTGAAAACGTGGTAATTTCCCGACCTGGTTCATTCATGCTGGGACAAGGAAGACCACTAAGGAGCCTTGATCTGGTGTGTTTTTGATCTATAGAATATTAGTGTATACCAAATGCTAGCAAATGCTAATCTAAATAATTAAGCCACCCTTTGCTACAAAAATAATCCATCCATCCATCCATCAGCCTTTCGAAGTCCACTGTTGGACATAGGCCTCCCCAAGAGAACGCCACAACATGTGTTTCGCTCATATGGGGGATAGTGCCGTAATTGCCACGCTTGGCAGGTGGGTTGGCGATCGCAGTGGATGTTGTTATAACTCGAGGGAGTGCTGCTGCCCACTCCCCCGGTATTCCCTCAGTTGGCTCTTACGGCTCCCATGGGTGGAGAGGGGTAGGACAATTCTAAAGCCGGCCCCATACGACAAAAATAATATCTGCGAAAAAATAGCTGTGTTCTTCAGACAATATGTATGCCAAATTTCATGATAATCGATTAAGTAGTTACGTCGTCAAGAAGTAACAAGCAAATAAATAAACGTAGGCACCTACTACTTTCACATTTAGATAAACACAAAATAATGAAATTAACATAAAGTGGTACCAATTTATATGGCTAAGCATTATGAAATCAAATGCTTAATATATGTATATCAAAATATTTTCACGTTTATAATTTTATTTTTTATGTTATTTTACATGTATTTATTGAGAAAATTTACAGCTACGAGGAGGGATCAAAAAGTAGTGAGAATGAGATAGAATATAATGACTATTGACAACTTAATGATTTATTTTTCTACATAGTCTCCGAGTCTCTCTACACACCGAGTCCAGCGATTTTCTAAGGCTTCAATCCCTTTAAAAAAAAATGTTTTGTCTTGGTCCTGCAAAAAGCTCTCCACGGCATCCATCACCTCGTTATCGTCTTCGTACCTGTTTGTCCTTAAGTATTCTTTCAATTTGGGGAACAGATAAAAATCGCTAGGCGCCAGATCTGGTGAATGTGGTCAACCAATTTGAAGCCAGTTTGCTAAATGGCAGCCATCGCAACTGCCGACCTGCGCGCGGGTGCGTTGTCGAAATGGAACAGCACGCCCCTTCGAAGTTTCCCTCTCCTTTTCTCTTTGATAGCATTCCTCAACTTGGGAACTAAATCTGTATAATATTGGCCTGTAATAGTGGTTCCACGCTCCATGTAATCAATCAACACTATCCCTTCTGAGTCCCAAATTATTGAGGCCATAACCTTGCCAGCCGAGCCCGAAGAAGTTTCGAGCCACGGCACAAAACTTCTTCGGGGTCGGTGATGATGGCCGTTTCCATTGTGAAGATTGCTGTTTTGTCTCGGGATCAAAATGGTGGACCCATATTTCGTCCATTGTTACGAAACGAGACAAAAAGTTTTCAGAATCTTCTTGAAACTTGTCCAACAATATCTTCGAAATGTCAAGTCGATTTTATTTCTGACTGTTGGTTAACATTCTCGGCACCCATCTTGCGGAGACTTTTCTCTTATTCAAAGATTGTTTCAATATGGATTGAATACTTCCATATGAAATGCCCGTTTCTTGAATTAAGTATCGGATGGTAACTCTTCGATCGCTCAATACAATTTTCTCGACTTTCACAGCATTTTCTTGGGTGACTGACATCGATGGACGGCCGCAACGATGTTCGTCTTCCGTGCTCGTTCTCCCTACTCGAAATTGAAAAGCCCACCTTGCAACAGTGGAATACGGCGGAGCAAACTCTCCTAATGTTGCCTCCACATCGCAATAAATCTCTTGCGTCGTTAACTTTTTTAAACAGAGGTATTTAATAACGGCTCGCACTTCGTTTTCGTTTAGAACACGTTCCGACACGAAGCAAACAAATTACTACATTCAGAAAAAAACAAAAGAGAATCGAAGATTTTTCTCTTTATTAATATTACAAATTAATATGTATCTGAGCTATGCCTGCCAGTATTAATTTTTTGTCTTACCAAGGAGTATGTCGTTCTCACTACTTTTTGATCCCTCCTTTATATATATTAAACAATGCTAATGAATTCTGAGGGGCGTAAGATCAGACGGTTGTCCACTTATAGGGTATTTTCATAGTATAATGACGATACAACCCAGTAATATTTATAAAATGAAGGACTGCAAAGACAGTGGTACCTGGTTAGATCCTAGTCAATAAATTTTCGGTTTGTTGTGTGATTTATTAAGAAATTACCACTTCTTGGTAAAGAAAAATATTGTGAGTTTATCTGCAATCCTGAGAGGTTTTCTTGACAGCTTGTGAAGTCTGCAAACCCGCACTGAGACAGCGTGGTGGACAATGACAGCTCCCTCTTACTGAGTGACCAGAGACCAGTGCCCAATAGTGTAATTTTTAAATACAGGGGGGCAATCATGCATGCGGCTCGCCTGATGGTAAGCACGTACTTGATAAGCGAACACTACAGAATGTTACACACGCGTTACCATCCCCAAGGAAGGGTACAGCAGGTGGAGAGATAGGTTAATAGAAGATAAGAGGGTGTGGACTTCTGGCGCCCTCACTCGCTTAATGAAATACAGCAGCAGAAATATCTGCCGTTATTTTATAATGACATTCTATGAGATGATGATAAATCTCCTAGTAAGCCGACCTGTTATGGTTGGAATTGGCTCTACCACCCAGGTGGACCGTGACGTAGCCGCTCTTTGAGTACGTGAGCACCGATTGCAATATACCAAAAGGCAGATCATGGCTTGTAAGCCTTTTTTTTTAAGGCGGGAATAATGTACCTAACCGCACCCCCCGTCGTTCGGGGCAACGAACAGGGTAGTGTGGCGCCCTCACTCACTAAATAAACCGGCGGACTACTGGACTTGTGTTACATTATTTCAATGATTTATATAATAATTTATTTGCTGTCTCAGCTAACGCATATGGACTTAACGTATTTATTAACTTACTACTTATCATCACGCCATCTATCTTGCGGGGTAGGCAGAGAGAACAGAGTGCAAAAAGGTTCTATTCTTTCATACATCGCTCGCTCCTCGCTTCTTCATCATTCATAATTCTGTTCATACACGCTCACCGGTTTCGAAGACTCCTGACTCCACCTTCCTTCAATACATGACCGATTTGGTCTAGGAAGGTGAGTCTCAGTCTCCCTATGTACCTACATCCATTCACTTTCGCATTGTATATCTTCTTAACCAGTCGCACATCCGGCATCCTTTCCACATGTCCGGAGCATTCTCTTTCGCATCATATTTATTTAGATTTACAAAATTCAAAAAATCTCTACATGGTTCAAAAATGTATAATAATAACATATCACATTAGTGACAAATTAGCGTGTATTAAAAATTGTTAAAGAACTTGGAGATTGAGCGAAGCGCAACTTGTGGATGCCGGAGCATACATTTTTTTTAACCGCTAAGCTACCACAAATTTAACCTGCAGATATCAATTCTGATATAAGAAATGGTTCCTATTAATCTTAGTATAGGTTCGAATACCGCCGGCAGAAATCTTTTACAATTTCACCTAAAATAAAAAGTATGTATATGCATCCGTTAGGTGGCGTGCGTCTCAAAGACATCTAAACCAAATGTGAAGTGGAAATTGGACGTCATCACTAGGTGACTGCGATAGCTTAGCGGTCTAGAGTACTTCCAGATTGGATGGGGCGCAGGTTCGAATCCTACTCTAAAAAAAGCAAAGCTTTCTTTTTCGACTTTCACAAATAATTTGTTCTTTAAAGTCTACTCTAGTAATCAGCCTAGCAAGGCCACTTTACTACTCTACTCTAGTAAGCAACTTAGCGATTAATCTAAAACCGATTTCTTGTACGAAAATCTTCCTTTAATCCGCAATTTGCGGCATTTTAATTTGTTTACAAAAAACCATTGTACTAAAGCCTGAAGAAAGTGTGACCACTCAAATGTAAGGAAACGTCATAATCAGGATAATCCACTGACCACCAGTTACTGATAAGGGGTAGCCCTTCGAGGAAAGCCCGAAGGCGACCTATGGCATTTCCGCTTAATTATCTCCAGCTTTACTTTCCTCGAAGTATTAATATCTCATGAGAGAATACAGTGGTCTCTTTACATTTTATTACCTCATCACCATACGTGGTACCTTTTATTTATATTTTTGCAGTACAAAATAGACCTATATTGCTGGGGTTTTTGAGTAGGTTAGCTAGGGGCTAACAAGTAAATTTACATTTTAATTCATCCCCCAGCACATGCGTACTACAAGCGCACTAAGCACTTAAATAATGCACAGCAAACTAGCCATGCAGCCTTCTTTTCCATTTATTTCCTATTAGGCTTATAGTGGGAGAATAAATACTATTCGCTGAGAAAATGGCGGCGTGCGAGACTTTAGTGTAGCGCCCGACAACGACGCGTGCGCATGCCGCACGACCGACGTTCCAAATTCAAATAAGAACGAAAACCGAAACAGTGATCTGTGGTGTACGAAAATAAAAACAAAAGAGTTATTTTTTTATCTGTGTTTAGTTTTTACAAATAAGTTTTCAAAGTACGGCTCTATTATTTTTTAATTATATTTATATACCTATTTATAGGTAATCTGTGTGGACAAGTGCAGCGTTTTTGTCTTTGTTGACCAGTTGTCAAAATAAACGGAATATCAAGGTGAGTTATTCATTTTGAAAACCGTCAAGTCTTTTGCCTTTGCCTACCTTTTTTTTTACTCTTAATTTCTAATTGAGTGTCTGCTTGTGAGGTACCAGTGTTGTTTTTACATTGTTGTGAATTGTAAGTTTTTCAATATTAAGATCAAGATATTATTTATTTATCTTTGCCAAGATATAGTTTATATGAGATTCTAAATTCTTCTAAAATTGCTGCGTGCGAGATCTTTTGTTAGTATTTTAGATCCAACGTTGTAGAAATTAATTAATATTTATATAAAATGTGTTTGATGTTCTGAATAAACGAAACGCTCATTAAAAGATTCGGGTCACGGTCTGTTTTCATTACCAAGATTACAGAAACGTTAAAAAAGTCTGCTATTCTTGAATTGTCAACGCTTTTTCCATCTATTAAGCTAAATTATTATCATTTTCGTCACAGGGTTCCTTCTTGCAAGTATTTTGGGCGCCTCTAACTTACACTAAACATATTTTATAGATATTCAAAATAACTTCCATGAAGTCGAAAATAGGTCCAAATCGGATTAAATCATTTAATTGACCAAGGCTCTTATTTTCTTTAGAACAGCATAAGCTACACTGTTGGACGTAGGGACATCCCACAGTTGGACAAAAGTATACTACACAATTGGAGTTGAACTGGCCTACTCACTTTATCAATAATGATCATTACCAGGATATTTCTATATCCATATTATCCAGTAATGATCAAAACTAAAACAGCTAATTGCTTCATGCTCATCAAATTTACAAACAGCTATTAAATTTTAATGTTGGATTACTATTCTTGATCTCTGTCACGGTCGGTTGTCAAGTATCAAATTAATACGTTCACTATACGTCAATGAGCCTTATGGCCTTACACTCTATTATATTATTATTTAATATAATAATATTAAATAATAATATAATAGAGTGTAAACTAATTGCAAAATGCAAACAAGGTTTAAGAATTGTATAATTACTTTTTGGATTTTTATGTGAAAGATCTTGCATTACAGAATACACAAAAATTTTAAAAAGAAATAACTGACTGACTGACATATCAACGCCAGTGCCACAGAGTACTTTTTAATATAGGGAAGCCAGTGCGTTGCAGCTCAGTGGCTGAGAACCATGGGGAAATTTTCACATTTTATATGGGTTTATCTGAGCACTAAGAAAGGATTTTACGCAAATATTATCCAAAATGGATTATTTGACGAAAGTCGATGAACGTCTAACATTTGGTTCGATGGTATTTACAAAGATAAAATGCGACGATAAAACATTGTGATGTGAGCGAAAAGGTTAAGCGCTAGTTCTCTATATAACAAAACACATGATGGTACATTGGTAGGTAGGCATATATCAAAATTGAGATGGACTATATCCCTCGACAACCAAAACACACGGAAATGCTTTACGGTCGATCACACGGTAGTGTGGTACCAAATGGCACTGGTCTATCAAGTGAGTACTCCCATTTGGTACCCAACATAACTGCTTATATAAGCTAGTCTACTTAGTCTGTGAGACCCCGCTCGCAGTAAGCCTCTCTTTTTCCACTGTGACTACACATTTAAAATTATAATAAATAAATAAAGATTAACAGACATTTTTCACACAACGTCCTCTGGTCCCAAACTAAGCTTAACGCTTGTGCTATGGGTACCAGATTACGGATTTAATACATATATTACTTTTATTTTTGTAAATACATATAATAGATAGAAAACACCCAGACGCAGCACAAATATCTGTGTTCATCACACAAATATTTGTCCTGAATGTGAATCGAACCCACGACCTCATGCACAGAAGTCAGTTATACTACCGACTACGCCACGAAGCCCGTCTTTTTTCTATTATAGTATAATATCATCATGATTTACTTTCGCTTCTGAGCTTACGAAGATTCTAATCGAACATCCAGTACCCTAAAGGATAATCGTATTTTTAGGTAAAAACCAGAACTTCTAGATTTTACCTACTTTACTTGTAATAACGTTACACACTTCCGGTAGTCTGCCAACACAGGCAGAGAGACGGCGGTTTTATTTAGCAGGTTAGGGCCTAAAATACCCTTCTTTTTTGTTAAGGCGGAAAAAAATTACCTAACCGCACACCCCGTCGTTTGGGACGAACTGGATAGTGCGGGGGGGGGGGTCTCATCCACTAAATAAACACGCCATGTGCCATCTCTCCACCTGTATTCGCGGGCTACAAGAACTGCGTTACATTACTTCAGTGGTGCCCCAACTATCCTGCTCGTTACCTCAAAAACCAAAGGTTCTAACTACTTGCTTTGAAGGATAAATATGTTTTTCATTGCATATGGTGGCAGAAGAGCCACAGCCCATCTGATGGTAAATGGTCGCTCATGGACTCAACTATAGTATTGTTAAGAACTCTGCTCACTATTTCATCTCACAGATGTGAAATGAAAGAATAAACGGCTGTCTCCTGCTACAACCAAAACACATCAATGCGCTTCATGGACACCAACCGGCTCGGGTCCGATAGCAAGTAAGTACTCCCACTTGGTACTCAGCCCTACCACCAGTAATGCAATGGGTGGAAATGCTTACTTCCCTTAGTCGCCCCTTAGTACGTAATCCGTGGGAAAAAATGGGGTGGTGACACTTGTATTCCTAGTATGTCATCATCACATGTCTTTATTTCTAAAATACTTTTTGAAATAAAACTACGTTTACGGAATCTATCGTGTTTACTTGATTTTTTTACTATCCCGACGTTTCGAATACTTTACAGCATTCATGATCACGGGTGGACTTAGATGATAGACGATGATTGCGATAGATTCCGTAAACGTAGTTTTATTTCAAAGTGTGTAACATTCGCCTAAATATCAGAAAGTATTTCTAAAAGCCTTTTAACTAATTAGATATTTTCTAGAGAAAACACTGATTCTTCGTTCATTTTACTTACAAACAAGTGCACAGATACCATGATGAATCATAGTGTATTGCAGCCAAGGCTGTATCGCCTCTCTCTAGCTGATTAGATAGAGTCTGAAGGTATTTGCATTAAGAAATTGTATTGTGTTTTCGTTCCGGTCTTGTTTAGGGAAATACTACTGTTGTTGCGTTATTTCAAGACTTTATACTTTTGATGTGAAACATCTTTAGGCTTCTTATAGGAAGTAAACACATTTCATGAAACTTTGCGAAAACAACTAATACCTCGAAAAATGTTTTATTCTCTTTAAAATATGTAAGCCGAAATAGTAAAAAAATATAGCATCGCTGTATCCCAGAAGGGGTAAGCAGAGGTGTATTACGAACCCACCGTTCGCCTACTATGTTTTAGTACCACGTAATAGGGGGGAGCATATTGCCGTCTACCGGGCACGTTTCCAAACTCCGGGCTGCTACTGCGAATTTTTCTTTTTAGGAAAAAGCTCAATGGCACTGCCCGACCCGGGGATCGAACCCGAGACCTCATGATCAGCAGTCGCTCACACTACCAGTGAGACAAGCAAAAACTAAAATACTCTGTTCTACTGATATGGCAATTGTACGTGTACAACGCCAAAACACAAAAAAAAACTGTTCTATTGTAATGTCAAAAACACTTCTTCTTTAGCTCTAACATACGGTTATTGGCCAGTTCACTGTGTAAAGGGTTACCATAAATATAAACACATTAAAACAACCACGTTTTTATATTGGAACTACCGCCTTCGTTCGGTGATCTCATGATTATGTAACACTTTCGCTGGCCAACCGGTTACGGACCGATTTCTTGACGAGTTTGCGAAATTACGAAATTTACGCCTCCGTTTTATCAAAATTTAGCTTTATTTAAGAATTAAACTGACTTATAAGGCTTGTATTCACGTTATATTAAACTAGATTCTCAAAAAACTAGAACACAAATAAGTTACCAATTTTCTTTTGTTTGTGTAACTATTTGTTTGTTTATTAGAGCACATCTCTGAAATTACTGAACGGAAACTGAACGAAAATCGGATGAAGTGATCCTCATTTAAAGGTACGCCGACAAATATCAACTAGTAAAAATATAAGATGCTCTATGGTAGAGTAATACTAGCTGAAACGAGTTTTGGCGGGAACACGAAGAAGATCAAGTCGTCGCTCTGCATTATTTTCCTAAGCTTGTGTTATTTCAATTATTAATGTGTGAAGTGGTGGCCTTTTGCTTATTAACTATTTATGTATGTAAATAAATGTTGGCAAGTTATGTAGTGCGACATAACGTGTTTTTTCCTATTGTCTCCAAAACTCCGTGGAAGCTCCAGTAAGGTCACCATCGTCTTACTGGAGCGGGACTTGACTGACCAATTTTAAATGACTGACTTGGACTACAGCTTGTTTTATGAATTAAACTTACGTGTGATGAGAGAATAACGATGTTTATAAGTTACTGTTAGGCTGATGGTTCTGCCAATGCCTTAAACAAATTAATAATAATAATAATAACTAGCTGAAAGTGCACAAATAGTCACTCATCCTCATTACGCAATGCAAGTTATCCATAGTAATTATAATTATATTTATTATCTATACAAAACAATGAATGAAAAGGAGGCATTGTTAGCATTGTAACCAGAATTTCTTCTGACAATTTATGGAATTTAACCAATCATATCTCTGCTTAGAATCACGTTTTTTACAAGTTAAGTAAAAAATTAAATACGTAGATTACGATCTCACAAATACTTAAATCCACAGTAATATCGATTACATCATTTCTAAGTTTAGTGATTAATATGTTGTGTACATTTTTAAGTGTTATTTTATACTTAGTGAGTGTATATTACGAGAATCAGTTTGTGTTTTCCGGGAAATTCATTAATACTATTGCATATAACATAAAATGTTGGTAAATATTAATGAATGTAAGTATACCAACAAACTCCAACTTCATTTGACTAATCACCATGGAAATTGCAACACTAGTATTTTGTCATGGAGATCTTTATATTGTGTATTGCACGCCTCATAAGCGAAGCGTTGAGGTGTGTACTATTCTCGTTTCATGGAGAAAAACTGTTTTTTCTAACTTAAAATTTCTCTAAGTATTTATCATATATTTCACTTGTAAAATAATATAATATACACACACATATCAAGGAAAAACACTATTTTTAACAATCATGATAGTTTTGATGCAATTTTTGTTATTTAAACTAGTTAAAAAACTATTTCAAAAAGTCCTGTCTTGGACGTCCGTTTGTTCGATAATGACCAAAATACTTTAAGTACTAATCGAGTCTTTTTTTTTTCTTTTACTAATTAGTATGATCACTGATCACGAATAGAACCCTATTACTTTTCCCGGTCTGATTCGATTTAAATAAACAAAAAAATAGTTAATATTTACGATCGACTCTAAAACCAGCGCTACGCTATACCTTATTTCGTGAGAATTACTTGAACTATTTCTATAGACCAATATAGAAGTACTTCTTAAAATTAGCGCTAGATGGCGTATAAGACATGAAAACCTCAATAGTAATTTTTGAAATAAACGCTATCTATGTGATTTATTGAAAACTACTTAGTAAGACCAATACATTATTAGTTACTTATCAAATAATCAATTTTATTGTGAAAAATGAAGATTATGAGGCGTGCACTTTTGGATTTTTCAAAGTATTTAATTATAACCCAGATGTAACTAATATTATAAGTGCGAAAATGCGTTTGTTTGTTTGTTTATTTATTACGCTTTCATGCTGTAGGTAACTATTTAGCTAACATCGTGAATTTTTGTATACATATAGTCCAGGGTTCGGAAAAGGATATAGTATATTTTTTGCTAGTTTTGTTTGTTTTTTTTTTGAAAGGACATCCTGCACTGATGAATAATTCTTGTTTTGCGGGGTACTTTACAAACACAAGATACACCCAGATTCAGGACAACCATTTGTGGATCACACAAAGAGTTGTCCTGTGTGGGAATCGAACCCACAACACTCGAGGCTGGTTTCTCTCGCTCATTCAAAGAAGAAGTCCACGTGGACGGATTCGCGAGACAAAAAAAAAACAAATTCTACCCGCGACTTCGTCCGCGTGGAATTTGTTTATTCCCTTTTTATGCGCAACCCTAATTATTACTTTAAAATAAAAATAGTTTAAGTTATTCCTTTTAACAACAGCTATCTGCTAGTGAGAGTCCCGTCCATATCAGTCCAGCCGTTGGTATAGACAAAGAACGTATCCAAATTTTAATAAATATCCGTATTACGAATTTCAACTTGACCAAATAATGATTGGGGATCACGCATAGCGGTTACCGTTCGTTACCAGTGACTACCGTTCCGGTCGTGATCACAATGACCACCAACTGGCGTAGTCACCTGCCTGCTAAGTTTGGTTAATAGTTAGTTGTACGACATGATGCGTTTAAAATATAACTAAAAAGATGGTAGGTACAATGGATTTAATAGCTATCTCATCGTGGCTTTGAGAGTTGAGTGGCTCGCCAAAAAAAATGTATATAGCATCACGCATGTATTCCCTGAAGAGGTAGAAAAAGGTGTATTACACGCCCACGATTCACCAGTTATGTTTAAGTCACACGTAATAGGTGAGCCTATTGCCGTCTAACGGGCACACTCCTGAGGGCTGCTACAGAGATTTTTTATTTTTATGAAAAAGCTCAATAACACTGCCCGATCCGGGGATCGAACCCGAGACCTCATGATCAGCAGTCACTCACACTACCACTACACCACAGAGGCAGTTTGTTCCGAAAATCCGTAGAAATAGCCTGTATGGTAGAGGTATTGAATCGTAAATTGGAAGAAGACTATGTCTAAAATAGACAGTAATACGTTAATTGCAGAATGGGATATTCCTGTCGTTATCCCTTAATTAATAATGTCAATTTCAAAAAGACTTTCCTCCCGTACATGTTTCAGAATATCATACCTTTGACCTCAGGAACTATTAATTTTCTAGGATAATATAAATAAATATTCACGAACATTTCACACAACGTCCTTTTGTTTTTGATTAGGCGGGAAAAAATTTACCTAACCGCGCACCCTGTCGTTCGGGGCAACGAACAGGGTAGTGTGGGGCCCTCACCCACTAAAGAAAGCCGCCGTGTGCCGTCTCTCCGCCTTTATTGGTGGGCCACTGGAAATATGTTACATTCCTGCGGTGGTCCGCCGGCGGCTTACCCTTTCGGGTACCCTCTACTGAGCGACGCACCTGCACACGGATTGCACCTTCGCGGGAGACCTTGCGGGTGGCGGACGTTCCCCGGTCAATCCACCTGCAGCCTCAGCTAGGGCGGCATTAGGCGCAAATACTCTTGCCTGCGCTGCCCCAGTCGCTGGCGGTGGTTCGTGTCTGCGGAAGGATCAGCCTCCCTGGCCCTCTCCGCCGCTTCCATCCGCGAGATGACCTCGTCGCAGAAGGCAGCGACCGCGGCCCAATTCCTGTCGCTGCCAAGCATCGCTCTAACGACGCTCGGCAGCGAGAGGTTCCCCCCTATTGCCGCGACGAGTTCACGGTGCTGCCCGCCCCAAGCCGGGCACGACTCGAGCGTGTGCTGCGCCGTGTCTTCGTCGCAGCCACAATGCTGACAGCCTGGAGTCGCTTCCCTCTTTGCGACTATGTGCAGATATCTGCCGAAGCAACCGTGCCCCGACAGCACCTGCACCTGCCGTCGCCCCACCCACTCCTCCAGCACAGGCTGGAGCACCCCTACGGTGCAGAGACCAGCTCGGGGCGCTTCCAGCCGTTTCCTCCATCTGGCCATGGCAGCTAGGCGGGCATTGCCCTGCCACCTGGTCACCTCCCTGGGTGGGGGTTCACACAACGTCCTCTGGTCCCAAACTAAGTTTAACGCTTGTACTATGGGTACCAGATTACTGATATAATACATATATTACTTTTTTATTGTAAATACATACATATAATGGATAGGAAACACCCAGACGCAGTACAAATATCTGTGTTCACCACACAAATAAAAAGAAATATATGTTTTAAGAAATCTATGATAAAAAGAAATCTATGTTTTCTGGGTTATGAACTATACGGATGTTAAAGTTAAAGTTCATGATCAGACTCACTACTGAAGTAATGTCACATAATTCCAGTGGCCCGATAACACAGGCGGAGAGACGGCACAAGACGGGTTTATTTAGTGCCGTGTGGAGCCGGCTTTAGAATTGTAACGGGAGTCGTAAGAACCGACTGAGGGAATACCGGGGGAGTGGGCAGCAGCACTCCATCGAGTATTAACAACATCCACTCCGATCGCCAACCTACCTAACAAGCGTGGCGATTACGGCACTATCCCCCATTCTTGGGGAGGCCTATGTCCAGCAGTGGACGTTAAAAAGTTGATGGATGGATGATGGATGAGTGCCCCACACTACCCTATTCGTTGTCCCGAACGACAACAAAAAAAAACTTACATAATGAAAGTTAACTTTAATTTCGTTTAGCAACAATAATAATTATTAACAAAATGTTTCCAATAATAATTAAAATATCCCTTAGAAGGCCTTACTATAATATTGTAATAGAGGAAACACAAATTAATATCACAATCATATTATAATTAAGTATACTCGTAATAACACCTGTACCGATAACACAGATGTTATCATAAATTCTCCAATACAATTTTTTCAACTGTTTATATTTTACTAGCTTTTGCCCGCGGCTCCGGCGCAACGAAAAGCTAGTTTTTAGGTTATATCTCAGGTTCCCGATATTGTAGCGGTATAAAATTTATACCAGTGTCTTTAAGTCTAATCGAGAGGTATGAAATAAAAAAAAAATTAATCAAAATTCATGCATGATGCGTGAACGAACAAACAGACAAACACATAAATTCTAAAAGAAAATCGTTTTGTGTTTAGGGACGCCTATATAGCCTAATACAGACATTTTTTCTCAAATATCTTAAGCTCTGTTACAGCTTTATAATAGTACAGATAACTGTTAATTGTATGTGTTATAATATAATATCATCAATTTTCTAAGGTTGCTCAAAAGACACGTGTATTCCACATAATATTGTTAAAGATGATACTGAAGCAACATTGTACTTCGGTACTAATGTCTGGCAATTGAACCCAGTGCCAAAAAATACCAACTCAAAATTGTCCAAAATATTGAGTTATTTGCACCAAATTGATCAGGATGTTCATTATCGTTCAGCAAAAACAGCTCAAAATCTATTTACATTTGAAATAAAAACATATAAAACCAACCCAGTTGTAATGCTAGTATGTTAAGAAAACTTAAACTTTTAACGTCATTTTGATATATCATTTTATATCTAAACTTTTGTTGATTGATATAACAGATATATTTAAACAATATCCCTGCGGTCCCTGCCCCACGAATCATATGCGATACATAACAATAAGTTATTATTATCACTACACGAATATTGTATCGCCTAATATTGTCCTAGGATTTCTACTATATAAAAATTACCTACTACTAGAAGTAGTCCCAAGTATTTTTTAAACTGTTATAACTTATATAACGTATTATAACTTTGTGGAGGTATTATTAGAGTTATATTTTCACTGAGTTCAATAACTCGTTATAAAAAATATATTATAATAGCCAAGTCATTGCTTTTTACTTTCTTTAATGAACATCAGATTTTAAGTTTTAATCACGCCAAGTTTTGCTTAACTTTTGTTATAACTACTAATTGACCCAATACATGATAATTGTTCAAATATACATACTAGATGCAATCAATCATTCTATTTTTAGGTCACACTCATAATGAAACAAAAAGTACCTGTATCGATCTTCCGATTTTCAAATCGTGCGCGGTAACATCCGACACAAAAACTACGTTCTATTCTTAACGAATTTTAAAATTTCCCGCGCTACCGTTCTGGTTTTTTTCATGAAATTAATTTGCGCTTTGACAAATATTTAGAAAATTGATTCGTCCGTTCTTCTTTCGCTTACTAGCTAAAACGGTTATTTTTCGTGTTCAAGACATGCTATTTACAAAAATGAATGCAACATCAACAATGTGTTATCTAAAATTGTGAATGAATTGTCTCTCAATGTACAAACAATAGTATAGTGTTCCATTTTCACATAGTCGCTATCTCATACTTGAGATAATTTGATGGAATATTTTAGCTTCACGTGTCGTCTTTAATATGAATAAAGTGATTTAAAGTACTCGGTAGTATTGTATTCGGTATTTAGAAAGAGATTGAGTAAGTTTTATAGATTTCTTATAGGTTTGTAGTCCATTTTTGTCCGCACGTGATATAAGGTCTTAGATGAATTGGTGAAAATGGTTTGAATTACTAAAATAGTTGAAATTTATATAATATATTCACAGAGATGACTTACTTGTACCATAACAGACTAGTTGCATAAATAATTGAGATGAGAAAATATGGCACATTATGAAATATACTATTGACGAATGCAACTCATCGTGACAGTAGCGTTGAGGAAATTTATGAAAATTCTTAAAACATTTATATGCTACTCTGTCAAGAAAGTACCGGGAAAAGATAATACACAAATTTTTTGTTATTCATCCAAATTTATTTTATCACAAAAAACAAAAATTTGAATTTGGAACCATAAACAAATCATCCATTCCCAATACTTTCTTGAGTGAATGTATTTTTTTTCTTATATTTAGAGCGGCTATATTTCACCATAAAAAATACTTTATTAGCCAAACGGCAACATCAGGTGCAATAAAATACCAGCTCGACACAGTTGACCATGCAAAGGCGTGCTGTTTGAATTGTCGAAGAACCCAAAACCACGTATGGACTGGGGTCGTTAGGGTGGTAGAGAGTTTAGGGCTATCTGTGTGCTCTATCGACTCTTCAATAGGGAGGTTTGAGATGCTGCAACATCGCCGTTTTACCGCCGGTCTACGAGACCCTGTAGTAGGGTTTCCATACCACCTGGAGACGATCACGTCCAAAACGGTTCGTTTTCAGTGTTCCTTTTTACCACGTACGTATAAGCTCTGGAATAAGCTTCTTGCTGCGATGTTTCCCTAGCTTAAAGCTTTAAACGAGATTTGAGGTCGCCACCTTTCGTGAGTAACGTTCTCTTAAACTTTACATGCGAAAGGCGGCGGCTTTTTTTTGCTTCTGGTGTTGCCAAAGTCCATGAGCGCCGGTTATCACCTACCGCCAGATGGGCCGTCTGCCCTCTAGCTACCGTTACCTACGGTAGCTAGAAAAAAAATATTTTATACATTTCTTCAAGTTCAATTTACTCAAGTTTGTAACAACGAATCCCCAAGACGTCCCACTATTAAAACATCCACAATGGTCCTAGATCGGTACGTGTTGTAAGTTTACGGAACAAATTTAATGCTGTTTCTAAAATGTTGTTCTCAAAGCCAAACCTAAATTCGCACAGCGTGTTATTGAAAATATATTTAGATGTTTTATATATTTTTTTTTAGCATCATATAAATAAACACAAAGTGAAAAATGTGAAATCGAAAATAACAGTCACAAGCAGGATTCGAACCTGCATCTCCTGGATACCGTCCAGATGCTTTGCCAATTCAGCCATCGTGACAATTGCTCCTAACTGTTAATTTTGATAACACATTCATTCTTAACGTCTTTGGGCGACGCCCGCGCCATCTGTCGGAAGTATTTTCATACATTATACCGGCCAGGTAAACTTAATTTTACAATTAAGATTTTTACCAAATAATGACGCAGCCCTAGAAGTATTTAGATATTTTTATATATTTTTTTTAGCATTTGACATGCTTTAGCCCATATAAATAAACACAAAGTGTGAAAAATATATTTCATATTCTAAAGATATACCGACATTTCTGTAGAATACTTTTAATATCAAAACAAAAGTCAACTCACACATGGCTTTTAACTATAATTAGACACTGTTATTGCTAAAATTTATGTATGCTTTACAATGCTGCCAACTTATACTAATACAACAAGTGAGTATTCCCTCTTGGCACCAAACTCTCCTTTAGTCGGCTTGTACGTCACTCACGGGAAAGCATAGGGTGGTGACACTATTCGCATCTAAAGACTTTCGAAATACGGAGTGCACTATATACTTTGTATATTATACGAGATCTGATTTGCCCGAAGACTAATGCCCTATTTACAAGCACGAGCTAATCTATAACTTAGTTTTGACCTACAAAGGAGTACTATAATCACGTTTCGATTCGTGTCTAGATCATAATCTAGATTTTATAATGTAATAACGTAGCCACAGGTAGTACGGAATACGATTAAGTTAAATAATTAGACTCACGAACTAAGTATGATACTCACGAAGTCTTATTTGCCTATTGTAAAGATTTTTTTAAATATTACATGGGTGTATACAGACGGTCAAACAGCCTATAGAAAAAAAATATATATAACTTATAGACGCTAACAGCATCAGGTGTTAGGTGCGCTACTAGGTATTTGCACGTAGATGTAGTTTTTGGCGGGACGTCATTGGGGAAAGTTGAAATCCTATTACAAACTCTAGTAACATTAAAACTCTAGAACATAATTTTCATGGTGAAGAAAGAAATCCACTCTAGATACAACAACAAACTTGCGCGTTCTCAACCTCAGGAAAAGAAGTAGCAGATGATATTGAAAGCTACAAAGAGGGAATTTAGAGGGAACGAGGAGATAGAGAGGAAATAAGATAAAGGCAGGATGAGGTGGTAGCATCACGCCTGTATTCCCCGAAGGAGTAGGCAGAGGTGTATTACACACCCACGATTCGCCAGCTATGTTTAAGTCCCACGTAATAGGGGGTGAGCCTATTGACGTCTACCGGGTACATTACCAAACTCCGGGCTACTACTGAGATTATTTCTTTTTTTTTTACATGTATGTTGCTAAGCATGTCAAATGATAAAAATATATATAAAAATATCTAAATATTTATAGGGTTTGCGTCATTATTAGGTAAAATCTTAATTGTAAAATTAAGTTTACCTGGTCGGTATAATGTATGAAAGTACTGGACACACACACAAAGCATCTGGACGGTATCCAGGAGATACAGGTTCGAATCCTGCTCGTGACTGTTATTTTCGATTTCACATTTTTCACTTTGTGTTTAAAGTTTAATAGTATTCAGTCATCACGAAGTAGAACAAAATTAAAATTAAACGTTCCGTTATATACATATATACATCCGTTATATAGCTTATAAAGCAACAAAATGTTAAAAAATTGTTAATTAGTTTAGTTAAGTCAGTTTAAAGTACAAAATTATTGACCGTACGATGTAGGTTTTTTACAAAAATTGACGGGCAGAGATGTTCGCCAGCTATGTTTAAGTGCCACGTAATGGGGGGCGAGTCTATTGCCATCGTAACAACTGAAGTATTAAAATATCTATCTATGAGAAAACTTTCGAATCAAAATATAGTTTGAGTTCACACTGAACAATAAACGGCATAAGAAGTGTAATTTGCTCATGATCCCATAATTAACATAGTTACGTATATTATTACTATTGACGAAGTGGTCCGCTGCGGGTGAAAGATATCACACGACGATTTATTTAATTGCTAAGGAACCCACCTCACACTACCCTGTAGTCTACCCTTTTTTTTTTTGTTAAGGCGGGAAAAAATGTTTCTAACGGCACACCCCGTCGTTCGGGGCAACGAACAGGGTAGTGTGGGGCCTGCACCCACTAAAGAAATCCGCCGTGTGCCGTCTCTTCGCCTTTATTAGCGAGCCACTGGAACTATGTTACATTCCTTTGGTGGTCCGCCGGCGGCTTACCCTTTCGGGTACCCTCTACTGAGCGATGCATCCGCACACGGAGCGTCGCACCTTCGCGGGAGGCCTCGCGGGTGGCGGACGTTTCCCGGTCCATCCACCCGCAGCCTCAGCTAGGGCGGCATGAGGCGCAAGTACCTGTGCCTGCGCCGCCCCGGTCGCTGGCGGCGGTTTGGGTCAGCGGAAGAATCCTCCTCCCTGGTCCTCTCCGCCGCTTCCTTCCGCGAGATAACCTCCTAGCAGAAGGCAGCGACCGCGGCCCAATTCCTGTCGCTACCAAGCATCGCTCTGATGGCGCTCGGCAGCGAGAGGTCCCCCCCTATTTCCGCGACGAGTTCACGGCGCTGCTCGGCCCAAGCCGGACACGACTCGAGCGTGTGCCGCGCCATGTCTTCGGCACTGGCTGCAGTGGTGACAGCCCGGAGTCGCTTCCCTCCTTGCGACTATGTGCAGATATCTGCCGAAGAAACCGTGCCCCGACAGCACCTGCACCAGTCGGAAGGTAAGAACTCCGTGCCGTCGCCCCGCCCACTCCTCCAGCACCGTCTGGAGCGCCTCTACGGTCCAAAGACCGGCCCGGGGCGCCTCCAACCGCGCCCTCCACCTGACCATGGCAGCTTGGCGGGCGTCGCCCTGCCACCTGGCCACCTCCCTGGGTAAGGGGCGTCCGCCCCCCTCCCGCTCTTGCGACGCCCGCCGATACACCTCGGCGAGCACCTCCGCCTCCAAGTCCCACGGAGGGATTCCGGCCAACGCGCAGGCCGCCTCCGTCGACACCGTGCGGTATCCGCGTATGACCCTGGACGCAACGACTCTCTGTGGTCTCCACAGAAGAGCCCTGTTCAGTGCATCCAGGGACCCCGCCCACACGGGTGCGCCGTACAGCGCCATCGACCGGACCACCCCCGCGTAAAGCCGTCGGCACGCATTGTTGGGTCCGCCCATATTCGGCATGAGGGCGGACGCTGCGCTGACTAGCCTCGGGGACAGTTGGCGAAAGTGCTCACGAAAGCGCCACCGCCCGTCCAGCACCAGGCCCAGATACTTAATCTGGGCCTGCACCCCAATCTGGACCCCATCCACTGTGATCGAGGCGCCAGCAGGTGGCCGACGTCGGGGCCCATGGAAAAGTAGGGCCTCCGACTTGTCCAGGGCCACCCTAAGCCCCAGCGCCCCGATCCTCCTGACCACCTCCGAGGTCCCTAATGTGGCCAGGAACGCCGCTTCCTCGAAGTTTCCACCCCGGGCACCCTGTAGTCTACCCTGGCAGTGAGGTGTTTCTGTTGCTGAGATACATTTGTCTTATGTACAGCGTGCTTGACAAACCATTATTCGACTATATTTTGCTAGAAGCATTAGGACGTCGTGCTGCCTTTAAAAAAAAAAAATATTTCATTTTAAAAGATGTTCCATTTTCAAACTTTGCTTGCTTGCTTTTCGCGGTATAACAACCAGATGAACGTATCTACAAAAAAACGAAAATCGTTTTTTTTTGATAAAACGGTTCACAATGTGGTTCTTTATGAAATGCCAAAACGACGTGACGGTATAGTCAATCTTTTACAAATTCCAAATTTCCTAAAAACGAAATAGGTTAAGACTCACTTTTAATAGAACCAGAAAAACGTTTTATGAGTACCGTTTAATTAGTTCTAATTATCTTCCTACCTAGTTAGAGCGATAGGAACGTAATGGTAAAAACACTATTTTTATTCGTAGAATATAGTTTGTTTGGCAATATTATAAGAACCATATCAACGTAAAAGCTTATACGTTGTTTTGGGTGTTAAAAAAAATTGTTTTGAGGCTTAGTTTAAAGAGCCAGAGGAACGTTTATCTATTTACGTTACATTGGCACAAACATTTTTGTTAGTTAAATAATACAAGTGAACGGCCAAAACGATGTATTATGATATACGTTGTTGTGGTGGTACTATTTTGTTTGATAAGTATTAGTGTCCATTGATTATTATAAACATACGTTAGTTTGGCATGTAAAAGTTGATGTAACGTCTGAGCAAGTTGAAACACGCAGTGCGGGGAGCCCCCTAATTTTAACTTTTGAGAATACTTTGTTTTGCTTTTTACTTCGTAATTATAGTGATTTTAAGTGACAATATTACAAGATTTAACAAAATGAAGAAAAGTGGCAGAACTTGGAAAATTTTGGCATCCTTGGAACAAAGAGAACCATCTCAGGTTCACAACAACGAATTCCATCAGATTTTTGAACAGGTAATATGTTTTAGTGTTTACTGTTATTATTTGTATAATATGCATTAAATGTACTGTTCTGGTTTCGATTCCCGGGTAGAGCTAAGTGTAACTGAGTTTAAGTTCAGTAAATAGTAATAGGCTCACCCTATACTATTCGTACCGCTATCCCCTTAGGAAAAAACAGATGAGATGTTATAATATTATAATTGTGCTATTTTTATTATAAAATTATAAAATGTATGTATTGATATTACTTTAATATAGCAACAAAACGCAAATTTGAAGCAATTTATTTAAGTAACTTACGGTTTAAATTACTAATTATATAAAACCAAACCCTTTTTACTCATTGAGATCAATATTAAGTATACCTACAGGTATGCTTAATTCATAGTTTAATAATTTTGTTTTATTTTGTCTCAGGAACCAACTCATTCAAGCGAGACCATCTGCAACGCTGACACTGAAGAAATCAACAACTTCTTATGCCCTTGTCCTCAACCAACCTCTAATAACTCGACTTTAGAAAATGAAACACTCGCTCTTTTTGGTGAACCTGAACCGTCACCTACTAAATTATTGACATTGGAAAATGTGTCACTGATTGATTTAAATGAGGATTTGTATTTATCACATTCGAGCAATGAGGGTGAGCCTGCACCAGATGAATGTATCTCATCATCAAGTGATTTTTCAATTTCGGAAACAAGAAACAATGTTCAAATAAATGACGTTATGACCCAAAACATTCCTCTTTCTGTTAATACTTTTGATACAAATATAGAAACTAATACTACAGATATTTCTGGGATTGAATCTGTCATACCTGGTCTTCAAAATCGGAAATGCAAACGCAGGGGTCAAGCGGAGCCCAGTGAATGGAAGAAAAACTTGAGAAAAAACAGAAGACAAAAAGGTGAACCTTACCTCTCCAGTAAAAGTATTTTAAGACCAGGAAAAACATTGGGTGAATCGAAGTGTATGGGGATGTGTCGAGAAAAATGTACGACCAGATTTAGTGAAGAAGAGCGGTTAGAAATCTTTTCATCTTTTTGGAATATTGATAATATAAATCAGAAAAGGCAGTATATTGTAGGCTTAATAAATCGAGTACCTACACAAACAAAACGAACTGCTAATTTAGACAGCAAACGCAAAATGACAAACAAATATTTCCAAAAAAAAAAGGGAGCTACTGAAAAGGAAAAGGTATGTCAAAAATTCTTTTTAGCAACTTTAAGTATCTCAGAAACATTTGTAAGGTTTTGTTTCAAAAAACTGACTGAAACTAATGTTGTTGACGCTGATAAGCGGGGCAAACATGTACCTCATAATAAAAAACCGGAAGATACCAGGCAGTTCATACGAGATCATATTAGATCATTTCCCCGAATGCCGGCACACTATGTGCGAAAAGAAACAAAAAAAGAGTTCTTAGATCAACATTAACCAAAAGTATTTTGAACCTGGGCACAGTCAAATGGAAGCAGATAACATTCACGCAACTATTGAACTGGCTAAGAAGAATATACCTATATTTCATCCATCCGGATTCTATACAATTATAAGAAAAGCTTCCCGAAAAAACCCATATGACGTCCATGAAATGGGATTAGAAGACTTCGTTGATATTAAATACCTCAAAACCGTATTAGTTAAGAATGCTAAAGTGGATTGTGATGGCAATGCTGTGAACTGGCTTAAAATAAGATGGCTACAGTACCGCAAAGACGACAATAAACATATATATTTTAAATATGATCTGGACGATAACGATTTTAAAATGATTAAGATTATTAGAAGAGGCAAAAGACTACCTGTGGAACAAATTGAGTTGAAAAATGTATATGACAAACCCTTACCTATTTCCAGTGAAAAGTTTGATGACTTACAAGATTTATGCAGACAAGGCATCATTCCAACCCAATACCATAGTTTTTATGAAGGGTTTTCAGTTGGAGCAGCAGATGATGACGAAGATAATTAGTATATTTCTAAACGCATGACTATATGTTGATTATAGATTGTTTATTTAAATTGTACTATTTCAGGAGTAAATAGAGATTATTGATTTATTACCTATTTTTTTTATTCATTTTATCACTACAAAATAAAAATTAACTTCACAAAAGAAGAATTTAAGTACAATGATAACATAAGGTTGAAAATAATTAAGGGCCACACTAACGTATGTCAACCGAATTTCAAAAAAATATATATTGCGTCTATGTAAGCAAATATATACAAATAATTTATAACTTTTTTAAAGCTTTAACACTACTCAAATATATATATACATAAAAACTATTTGTTGAATTGTATTTTATCTCTATAAAAAAAGCTGGTAAAGTTTGAAGAGGCGAATTTTCACAGTATTTTTGCTTTTCTGTAAAATTAAGAAAATGTAGATACGTTTATCTGACTCTTACACCGCGTTTTAAAAGTATATCTTTAATCAATTTTTTTTCTTGACCATGGATTTTATATTTTTCGGTCTATCACCTACAACCTATATTTTGTAGATTTCTAAATATGTTTGACTTTATAATATGATTTGCAGGGATGCCCGCTTTTAAAACAGCTTTTTAACGTGACCTTCGTATCCATAAATAACAATATAAATATGAACATTCCCCCAATGAAACAAAATCTACATAACCGTTCCCAAACAGTAAAATGTACCGCAACATCTTAATTAATTATCGCAATAATTGTTATAGATAACTGTCTTTGCTTCGTTATTATTATCCATTTCACGGTCACAGAAAACCGCTCATCAAATTGTTAAAACTGGTTAGGCCTACGAAATGAAACATGAACATACTTATATATGGCTTATATATAATGTATAAATACCCATGAACTTCAGAATGCTCTCTTTTAATGCATGACAAATTTTTGATCTATATTTTTAGCACTTGACATGCTCAGCTACTTTTAAAGTACAAATGAGGAAAAATTCACAAATATAAATTTGTATTTAGATATTTTTATATATATTTTTAGCATTTGACATGCTTAGCACTATACAATATAAATATGAACTTTTCACTTTGTGTTTAATATAAATTTGTACTTTAAAAGTAGCTGAGCATGTCAAGTGCTAAAAATATAGATCAAAATGTTTAAAAAATCACGCCATCAAATAGTATGAATTTTAATTGCAAAATTAAACTTACTATATTGGATTAATGCATGTAAATGCATTCCGATAGATGGCGTTGGTCGTTAAGACAAATGTGATGAGGAAATTGGGTACGACCGCAAGTTAGTACGATAGCTCAGTGGATTAGAGCACTTCCCCGGAAAGGAAGGGACGCAGGTTCGATTCCCACTCGTACTAAAGTTCTCTTTTTCCTCATTCACAAATAATAATTTGTACTTTAAAAATAGCATAACAAATTAATGAAATATACACTAATACTACTACTAGTTATTAGTAATGTAAGTAGATACATCACTTTATAGAACTTCAATTATCTAATGGAAAATAGGTAAGTATCCCATAGGGTCACACTAACTAAAAATATAGACGGAGCATTACTAACAATCCAGTGAAGCCATATAAAATAAAATCATAAATAAATATTCACGGACATTTCACACAAAGTCCTCTGGTTCCAAACTAGGCTTAACGCTTGTGCTATGGGTACCAGATTACGGATATAATACATATATTACTTTTTTTTTGTAAATACAAGTATCTGTGTTCATCATACAAATAATTGTCCTGAGTGAGAATGAAACCCAGAAACCAGACCCAGAGTATGATTTAAAATTACTCCAAATGACTCGACGATTTCGTACGTACGTTACGTCCATGAATAAGTCGTCAGCGCCATAATATCCCCTATACTATAATATGATTTGCTGTAAACTTACTTTATTCTTTATGTTTTAAACATAAAACTTTTAAAAATGTACCTAAATTATAAAGATTATTTGTTTCCGTTGACAACACTTTCACGTATACGCCTGAGTCCATAGGAAACTAATATTTTTCCGGGGTAAAAAGCATCAATGTATTAATAAATTATTTATGTGCCAAGTTTTACACAAATCTATTTGGCCAAACTTGACAGTTACAATTGTAGTAGGATATTTACACATTTAAATCTGAACCAGTGCATAAAGGCGGCTTTGCAATAATTAAATTAACGTATTTTTATTTTGTAGGTACAATATATACACAAAACAACTACAAGTATTAGTTGGTCGCATCAAATATTTTAATTATACCTTAGAGAGAGATAGAGCTATCACTGGCCTTTTTTCCAATTACAATTCTTCCAATAACAATTTTTCTTTACGATGTTTCGAACATTTGAAAAGCAAAAAGACTTTGTTTTAATTTATACTATTATTATAAAGCTGTAAAAGAGCTGTGTCTGTACATTTTATATAATATATAGTTATTTGGGAAAAAAATACTGTATTAGGCTTTATAGGCATGTATGTCTAAACACATAACAATTGTTTTTAGAACTTTTGTCTGTTTATCTGTTTGTTCGTTCGCGCATCACGCAAGCTACTAAACGGATTTTGATGCATCTTTTTTTATTTGATAGCTCTTGATTAAACTTAAAAACTGGTAAAAATTTTATCCCGCTACTAAACCGAGAACCTGAGATATAGCCTAAAAAACCAGATTCTGCCCATGGTAGTATTTAGAATTGGGTCGCTTATTAATATGTCACTCTATGCCACATTATTTTTTCTATATGCTATAAAGCAGATGACATGAGAAGGTGACTATCCTTAATATAGTACCTATGTGGTCTGGATGATGATTATGACGGACTGATGATGGCACCACTGACCACACACACAACCGCGGATAGAACATATAGGTAATTAATATATAAAATTCTCGTGTCACAGTGTTTGTCGCCATTCTCCTCCGAAACGGCTTGACCGATTCTTATAAAATTTTGTGTTGTTTGGGAGGGATGTAAACTATTTTTCATACCCCTAAGTGATAAGGGTGGTCCACCCCAACATTTTTATTTTATTTTGTGGACCCGTTTTTATATTATTTTTTTAATGATTCCGCATTAAGAAATACATACAACCCTAAATTTTCACCCTTCTACTGCCAACCCCTGCTTTTTAATAGCGATTTTAGTACTTTAATAATTTTCATTGCAAAATATCCACGAAAAAATAATATACGGCGTGTGAGCTAGTACTTATATGTATATCCATCTATCCATCAGCCTTTCGACGTCCTCTGCTGGACATAGGGCTCCCTAAAGGGGGATAGTGCCGTAATCGCCACGCTTGGCAAGCGGGTTGGCGATCGCAGTGGATGTTGTTAATACTCGAGGGAGTGCTACTGCCCACTCCCCCGTATCCCCTCAGTTGGCTCTTACGACTCCCATGGGTGGAGAGGGGTGGTACAATTCTAAAGCCGGCCCCATACGGCAATATATGTATATGTATATATCCGTAAGTAATAGTTAAAATCGTGATAAAAAATTGAATTGATATGAATTTTAAAGAACACAGTGTCCAAAGGTTCGATACCCCTGTTGTATCCCAGCAGTGCTACTTACAAAAACCATAAATAATAAAAAAAAACTCCACATAGCCCTACAAGATAACTTACAAATAGTTCCGACGCCATAAACTTTAATTCAACGGCAATTAAAAGCTGTTATCATCACCATAACCCTTACATCTTGGATGTAGGCCACTGTCGTTATGTTAAGGTTAATGAAGGAATTATAGTAGTATGTTATGCCTAACTGTGGTTCGATTCCCACGGTAACAACATGATATTGAATAGCTTTTTACTAACATTATCGTTTAAGATTGCATTTCTACTTAGCGTGAGATGGGACGCACTCTACTTGTTTCCGTAAAAACATGCGTTATAAAAGTCTCTTTAGTATTTTATACTTGTATTAACTTTAATTTTAAATTCATATCTGCTTCTGTGGTGCTGCGGTAGTGTTAGCGACTGCTGAGCATGAGGTCTCAGGTTCAATTCTGGGTCGGGCAGTGTTATTTGAGCTTTTTTGTAAAAAGAAAAATTGACAGTAGCAGCCCGGAGTTTGGAAATGCGCCCGGTAGACGGCAATAGGCCCTATTACGTGGGACTTAAACATAGCTGGCGACCCGTTGGTGTATAATACACCTCTGCCTGCTCCTTCGAGGAATACAGGCGTGATGTATTAACGTACTAAAAAAAACTTTTTTGGTTTTACATGTATCTACAAATGTATAAGGATTTTCTTGAATGGGCCGGCTCTACTGAAGAAGTGCTACCCTCTCATAGAATATTAGCGGGATAAGTTCCTCTTTTCATGAGGGTGCTAATATAAACATTGGTAGAGTTATAGGCAAGCCTATAACTAAGATATAACTAAACCACTCTGCACTAGGAATAATTCATCCGTGTGGTGACGGACTAAGAATACAAGTGTCAACACCCCATCCTTTCCCGCAGGTGTCGTATAAGGCGACTAAGGAAAGTAAGCAATTATCATCCATTGCATGACTGGTGGTAGGGCTGGGTACCAAGTGAGAGTACTCACTTGATATCGGGCTCGAACGGGTTGGTACCACCGTCCCCTGCGTGAACGCTCATGAAGCACGTCAGTGAATTTGGGTTGGAGCAGAGATAGCCGTTTATTCTTTCATTTCATGTTTGAGAAATAGTGCGCAGC
Source organism: Leucoma salicis (assembly GCA_948253155.1). Taxonomy (NCBI): domain Eukaryota; kingdom Metazoa; phylum Arthropoda; class Insecta; order Lepidoptera; family Erebidae; genus Leucoma; species Leucoma salicis. The sequence goes on from OX411818.1 coordinate 20,600,291, forward strand.
GGTTTGACAATACTCTCGGTATAGTTGAGTCCATGAGCGACGGTTACCACTTACCATCAGGTGGGCTATGACGCGTCTGCCATCATTAGCAATTAGAAAAAAACATGCGGGACAGTCTTTGGGGACTGCCGCTTGAAGTGAAAACTAAGTAACTCGTGAATTGTATTGTCGAGCTAACTAAGCTTCTTTACAAACCAAAAGTAATTCAAAAATAATAATTTAATACCTCGACGATACAATTCACAAGGTACCTGCTTAGTTTTCACTTCTATCGGAGCGTTCGGTGACGATGACGCAAGTTCCATGTTTTTTGTTCGCCCAAAAAGTACTCAACGTGCTTAAAGAAGATCGGAGCGTTCGATGACGATGACGTGAGTTCCATGATTTTGTTCACCCAAAAAGTGCTCAACGCGCCTAAAGAAGTTTTCACTTCAAAAATTCCTATTTGACTTTACCAACATACAATTTCATATACACAAAGTACACCCAGACTCAAACAGACATTTGTGGGTCACACAAATAATTGTCATATCTGGGAATCAAACTCACACGACTTGGAGTAGAAGGTCCTTGACCCCGAAACCTATTAATATAGGAATTTTATTCAGTTTTAAAATTAAAATACCTATATTTTTTTCCCAGGTAAATACATTCTCACACCTCATTTCATGAAAACCAGTTCAGCGGTATACCAGTGAAAATCAAGTGAAGGTAAAATTAGTACTAAATATATATATTATAATTTCAAATTATTTTCTACTAGTACATTCCCCGCGGCTTCACTCGCGTCATAGTATTGTCGATGAAAAATCAATTTCGGATAGGATTCCTATTATTAAGTTTAAGGCTCGCCACGCTAACAGCCGGTTTTACCTTCCCTCCGCATTAGATGTTTCACATCAAAAATATAGGTTCCGGATAAGTAATCACCAACATATCATAATAAAACCTTCTCCGAAACACTCTGCATCTTATGGTATAAGTATTTTTCCGATCGGTTCAGTACTTTTCGCAGTATAACCGAACAAAAAAACCGGCTCATCATTTATTAAGTATAAGCTAAGTAAAGTGAATATTACTTAATTTATTATTACGCATACACTGTAACACTATAACGACATCCAGTAAAACCTAAGTGACGTACTTAATTCAGTAAAAATATACTACATGGGTGCAAACAAGCACACGGCACACTAGCGTTTATAAGCTACGGTAAGCGGTTACCGTAGCCTATAAACGCTAGCAAGAACATCACTCGCACGTCGCCATCTGCATCAGCTAGAACATCACTCGCACGTCGCCATCTCTACGAAAAGGGATAGGAGGTGGATAGGACGAATAATAAGGAAAATTAATTAAAGCGGGAAAATAATTTCCCGCTACCACCAAAACACCCACGGTCAGCCACAAGGAAGACGGTGGGACCGTCCCACACGGGTCCGGTAACAAATGTGTGTGGGAGTAGCCCACTTGGTACTTTTTCATATAAACATAAACTAGTTTCTATATAACATATCATCTTTGAGGAGTCGATAATTAGTCACTTGCAAAACTCGACCGTGTGAACTTATATATCACATATTCGTGACTACCTCACGTTTAACCAACGGAATGAGGCTGGTGATGTCATTTGCATGCATGATATTGCCTGTTTATGGATATTTATACATGCGACGTATACTGATTCATTCATGCAAAATTATCATAGGAGCATTTATTTTGAAGCATAATCTCGGAGTATCGTTAAATTACGAATTAACGAATCTTTGTTTTTATGTACTGGTATTAGGTATCTGGCTTTTAAACACAATTTCAAGATTCATTAAAGAAAAGATTATGGCACAGAACTTGTTATTGAGCCTCATATAATAATTGTAACACTTTCGTAAATATTACCTACTTAAAAAATTGTGAATTTGTTGTTATTTCTATTTTGAAAATTAAGGATTAATCCAAATTGGCGAGAATCTGGATGTCTTGAACAGGTCGGAGCAGTACTTTACTCCGAGGCAATGACTTGTACTAAGTATATAAAGTACAAGTCCGCTCTCACGTGGAGTACTGCTCATATCTCTAGATAAACGCTTGCCACTTGACTACCTACAAAGGCGTGCTGATCCAATTGCATGATCCGTTGGGGCAATAGAGACTTAGGGTCTTACTGTGTATTCTATCGACTATTTACTGGAGAGTGCTCTCAAGAACCGTTTGAGGTGGTACCAAGGATTCATCCATAGCAAATGGTATGGATGAATCATCCGTTTTCAAATGAAACGATATTATTCAAGAGAAGCGAAGAGATTTCATTTTAACCTTTTTTTTCTACTATGTGTAGATTCGTATTGAACTTTCTGATGCGGTGTTTCCCCAGTACTACAAAAATCCTTTCTTTAATCAGGGTTTGAGAACAGCGCTTTACTCATGGTAAGCTATTTAAATATTATGCGAGTGATTAAAAGCTATATGTATAAGTAAATGATAGATCACGTAAAACTCATTACATACCTCCTTATTTGTAGAAAAAAAAACTACAAGCTCGCGGAAATATACGTCTTTATATACAGACAGACACATTAAAGGCAAACGCCTTCCAACTATAAATCAAACAACGTCCCTTTCAAGATTACGTCTACCGATCTAGTCAGTGGCAAGTTGCCATAATGCAGAAAACCTTCTACATTGGCAACAATCAATTATATCACACTGACCGGATTTATATATAACATTGCGGCATCTTTGCGTACCTACTTCACAGATATTACAAAACTGATGAAGTCAATATCAAGCTCCTTTTAATTTAATTTTCACGATAAGTTTTTTTTCAACCCTCTTATTTACCAGCCCGCAGTGGATCAGCGTAGTGGTCTACGACCTAAATCTCGCTCAATATGAGAACAGGCCCTTCCGAATAGCAGAACAGTCAAAGATTTGGAAAAAAAAACAAAACTACCAACCCAAAAATTTACCAAAAAGGAGTTATTGATGCGACGTTGCTTAGGATATATAATTATGTACTTGTACATTACTATTCGGTAAAATCTGTCCAAAATCTATTTACACTTGAAATAAAAGACTTTATATGTGATATGTATAAACCCACATGTATAGACTTCATATAGAAAACTCAAACTTTGAACGTACTTCCAACCTTTTCATTAGCAAATGCCATCCTTGTGTGTACTTAAATACTTCTTCCTGCTGATTAGGAGTTCGGTCGTTGGCCGATATTAAGTCTATACTCTAGGAGGGCGTAGAAGATAAGGCGGCATTTTCTTTGAAATATATTTGCCAGCGATTTGTTGTATGTGTTAGGTCAATTTTAAAGAACGTATTATCTCACATATTATGCAGAAAATAAATATTATATCTGAGCATAATCGTCATAATGGGGATGTTTACTGCTATCGTTTCACGGCAGATGGCGTATTATCGACATGGCTATTGTAAACTGTCATTTCCATACAATTTGTAAACCTATGCCTAATTTTAATTTTCTCGTAATATACTTCTGTACCAAAATATAATAACCCCGATGTACATTTATTTCTCAAAGATCCAACATTTAAAAAAGCAAGAAAAATTGCAAAAAATTTACAGCTACACTTCTTTAATCTTCCAGGTACTATATTTTAACAGTATCCCTGATCAACCGGATAAACACAAAAAATAGCAAGCAATTCTCAGGCGAACAAAGCAACTTATTTTCTTTTTATTTTATTTATTTTTTATTCTATATTTTAACTACAATTTGACAGTGGCCATCTCGCCGATAGCGCCATCTGCGCTGAGCTTTGCCCGTGGATCCCCACTAATATTAAGTCAATAACAATATATTCTACGAATTAAAGGTTTGGGCCTCCGGCGCTCTCACTAACCATAAGAAGCACAACGGTAGGCATAACTACCGTTGTGACACGCTGGTCTTTTGTGAGAGGGCAGTACTTCCCCAATCGAGTCGGCCTATTCGTGCTAGGATAAGCAAGGCTCTACCTACTAGAAACTGAGCAAAAGCATAGATTAAATTACTTGCAACACATTTTGTTATTATTTATTATTTTTATTTAGAGCTATGCTAGACAGACGGCAATAGCTACTGAAGAATCCAAAATTTTATGCCTAAGTTTCATTTGTCTCATCGGAATTGAATTTTCTTGCAAGAAAATTACAAAATTAAAAGCTAATTGGTGACGTGGTTCACTGCACGTCATGTCTCGTTCCAACGGGGGCGAAAAGTGGGCAGTGGAAGGCCGCTTCATGATAAGTGGCAAGCCATCTTTTGGGAAACAGGCGTGATTCTATGTATGTATGCTAATCTGTTGGAACAAGGTCCGGGGAGTATGGTGGGTGGCGAGACATTTCAATCACCGTTCCTCTAATTTAGCAATTCTTTTTGTCTTGCATTGTGTGGTCTAGCGTTGCCATAAAGCAGCACTGGCCACTTCAATTTCATATAAACATCAGTATAGTACTTATATCACACAGTTATTAAGTTGAAACTTCAGACCAAGGTTCAAATCACGTGGTCCATATATAGTGGGCGTTTGCCATCAAAAACAGCATTAAAATGAGCAACAAATTTAAATAATTTGCAACAAAACTGATGTTTTTCAAGCATAAAACAACAGACAATGATAAACATGTACGTTTTATTTATATTAGTATACTTGTAAACTCAAGATATAAAGCCCACGCGGATTGCACATGATGTCACCGTCAGACTACTAAATATAGAAAACCAACTTCGTACTAAACACGATATTTATGCACTATAAGGCAGACCTTAAGCCTTTATTCTACTCTATGTACTATCTTAGTATAATATTTTTTTTAGTTTGAGAATGTTAATGAATGTAACTCTCAATAACCAAATCCTTATTTCAGGCAATCTTGGAAGTTGCTGACCTTAATTGTGTATTCTTTTCTTTTTTTTTGTTAAGGCGGGAAAATATGTTCCTAACCACACACCCTGTCGTTCGGGGCAACGAATAGGGTAGTGTGGGGCCTTCACCCACTAAAGAAACCTGCCGTGTGCTGTCTCTCCACCTTTATAGGCGGGCCACTGGCACTATGTTACATTCCTTCGGTGGTTTAACTGTGTATCCTAACTATTATAAAGCTGTAACAGAGCTGTGTCTATACATTTGAGATATATGAGAAAAAGGTCTGCATTTGGCTATATAGGAGTGTCGAAGCACAAAACAATTATTTTAGATTTTTTTGTTTGTTTGTCTGTTTACCTGTTTATTCGTTTGCGTTTCACACAAAAACTACTGAATGGATTTTAATGCAACTTTTTTTATTTGATAGCTATTGATTAGACTCAAAATTCGGGAACCTGAGATATGCCTACTCTCTTCATAGAGGGTTTACTTATTGATATTTTATGATTTCACTAATTTGACACATAAAATCCCATATTTTTACAACCCCGTTTACTCTTTAGCTTATTGTATGTACGAGTAGAAGATAGCAAATAAATGTATATATTTTTATTGCATTTGGTGGCAGACGAGCCACGCCCCATCCGATGGTAAATGGTAACCGTCGCTCATGGACTCAACTATACCCAGAGTATTATCAAGCCGCTGCTCACCATTTCTTTTCACCGATTTCAAATGAAAGAATAAACGACTATCTCCCGCTACAGCCAAAACGCAATGATGTGCTTCATGGCCGGTCACACGGGTGATGGTGGTACCAATCTGCTCGGGCCCGATACCAATTGGGTATTCCCACTTGGTATCCAGCCCTACCATCAATCATGCAATGGATGATAATTGCTTACCTCCCTTAGTCGCCTCATACGACACCCAAAATAGGGTGGTGACACTTGTATTCTTAGTCCGTCACCACACGGACAATAAATCACAAAATCTTTCTCTGTCAATATTAGTCACAAAACATATGGTTGAAAGATCATTAAATTTACGGGTATAACGAATCTACATACAAAAAAACACATCGTCCAATCTAAACAAAATAAAAACTCCAAAAAACTGATTACACGCTCATAATATTCCTTCATGATGATATATACAGTTTATTTTTAACATCAAAAGTTGAAGATACAATAAACTTTTATATAAACATTATTTTTAACGATGAGCTCCAATAATAAAACATCATACCGCTCCTTAAATAATGTATAGTAAAATTACCCGTACATTCTAGAACACAAAGTGCAGAAATGATAAATAGAATATGATAGTCACAAGCAGGATTTGAACCTGCATCGCCTGGATAACCATTTCAGTTGCTCTGCGTACTGAGCTATCGTGCAACTAATTCCTATAGCACATTCCTTCTTGTATTGGGTGACGAATTGATAGTCCCGAGCAAATGTCACCATAAGCTCAGTTGGCAAAGCGTCTGGAATGATAATCCAGGGGATGCAATCTTTATTTTATAGGTCTATTATCATCGTCATCATCTCGATAGGGATATTGTCCGTGTGGTGACAGACTAAGAATACAAGTGTCACCACCCCATTCTTTCCCACGGGTGTCGTATGAGGCGATTAAGGGAAGTAAGCAATTATAATCCATTGCATGACTGGTGGTAGGGCTGGGTACCAAGTGGGAGTATTCACTTGGTATCGGGCCCGAGCAGGTTGGTACCACCATCTCCCGTGTGATCGGCCATGAAGCACATCGTTGCGTTTTGGCTGTAGCAGGAGATAGCCGTTTATTCTTTCATTTCATATCTGTGGATAAAATAGTGAGCAGTGGCTTGACAATACTCTCAGTATAGTTGAGTCCATGAGCGACGGTTATCATTTACCATCATCTGCCACTACAAGCAATAAAAAAAAGCCTTATATAACTCTCGATAACTTTGCTGGAGTTGGCTTAAAATCTGTTTGGTTTTATCTGATCTACTAGTATTGCTTGTGGTAGAGCCTGGCTTATTATCCCAGCATGAATGAGACCTATCTGGCTCTATCGGGAAAATACCACCCTCGCACAGAAGATTAACATATAACAACGGTAGGTTCCCCTACCGTTGTCACACGCTGTGATGCCTCCGGTGTCCTTAAACTTTTTGGTCACTTTTTGGTCTAATGCCAGCCAAGCGAAAATTGCTTTTAGAGGTATATAATATCACACAGCACTCAAAATCATTAAGAATCCACTAAAAACTAAGACGAGAACTCGAGTAGTGGGCCTTTCATAAGAAGAATCCAGCAAGAAATTCTGGGCGTCTTCTGGATTACGCACAAGTTAGAAATTTGCTCAGATATAATTTTCTATTACGATTATTTAATGTTGATAGATTTAATGGCAAATACATTTGTAAGTACAAGCAGTACTACTCATGAAGATTCACCAGCCTCAAGACGGGCCGCCTGGCGGTACTAAGTCAGGTGTGTCCCGGCATAATTCAGCTGTGCATGCTGTGAAGTAGGCATTCATCTAGATTAAACATGGACATATCTAATGACTTCATTTCAATCCATCCATCCATCCATCAGCCTTTCAACGTCCATTGCTGGACTTAAGCCTCCCCAAGAGAACGCCACATAGAGCGGTCCCGTCATGGGGGATAATGCCGTAATCGCCACGCTTGGCAGGCGGGTTAGCGATCGCAGTGGATGTTGTAAATACTCGAGGGAGTGCTGCTGCCCACTCCCCCGGTATTCCCTCAGTCGGCTCTTACTTAAATATAATTATGTAGGTATAGGTATAGATCAAAAGAGACACAAAAATATACCAAACGCCAGTGTAATAAAAAGTTGCAAACGTTGGAGTATTTCTAAAATAAACATGCTATTAATATCTACTGGTACTTTACTATGTATATATTTCTTGACTTTAAGGTTTTATGAGTTTACACTAAAAATAAATTATAGTTAAAAAAACTAAAAAAAACATGCTTTATTGGCTAGTTGAAATAGAAAGTAGAAAATAATATTGAAAAAGCGTGGGGCGCTTTTTACTATATCTATGGACTATTCGTAAAGCGTGTATATTGTTTGTTTTTTAAACTATATTTTACTTTCTTCTTTATTTTTATCTCAAAACATATTTCTGAAAGACCTATCCAACGATACCCTACACTATGGAATGTATTCGTACACATTATTTTTTTTTAATGATTTTATTTTATAATTTTGTTGGCTATATAATGTTATAATGCTCAATATGTATATTCATACCAAATTACAGCTTTCTAGTACTAAGTCTCAGACCTAAGCTGCAAACAGTGGAGGTACGGACATGGCGAAACATAAGGGCTCCTTGTTGGCAACGGAACTCTAAAACGTTTAAACTTCTTCTCTTATTGTATTGTCATCGGTCTTTTATAAATATGTACAGTAGTCACAACGGATCTTTGTGTCTCTGAAGTTGGCTGCTAGACGCTGCGCAGTAGCCATTTTTGAGACCTAAGGAATGTGCGTCTTACCACCGAAGGAATGTAACAATAGTTCCAGTGGGCCAATAAAGGCGGAGAGACGGCACACGGCGTGTTTCTTTAGATAACAAAAAAAAGGCATGTGCGTCTTCTACAACTGACATTAATCGTAAAACGTTCGATTATAATTTAACAATTGCAATTGATAATTATATAATTAATCGATCGTACTAAAAGATGTGGACTCTTCTATCACTTATTCACTGAAATCGCTCGTATATTTTTTATTAAATATGAAGTTAATAAATAGAACCTAAACAATTAGATATGAAAACATTATGATCTGATTCGATTGTTTTGTTAATCGAGTAATAACATTTGAATTGGTCAGCACTAATCTTGTGATTCCGTCTCAATCCCCATTTCTTACTCTGTGCCTAACTTCAGAGACACAAAGATCCGTTGTGACTACTATAATGTTTTGATTTTCGAATTTCGTTACATAGATCCATACATGTATGCGAAGCTAATAAAAGCATGTTAACATATAAATGGATGACACAAAAATTATTAAAACAGATATTTAAATATGATGACTTATCTTTTTTTAACAACTGTACCACAGGCATCGCTCCAATCGTAATGGTGGACCACTGATGTAATATCTTATAGTTCCAGTGGCCCGCCCCAAACGACAGGGTAGGAGATTAGGTAAATTCTTTGCCGTCTTAATAAAACAAAATAAAAAGGGCCTCTCTTAATTGGTTAATTTTAAAAGAAAATCTATTGACGGCTCTCATAATCTGGGAGATGGCCCAGTCCACAAGTATATACGTAGGATATCCGTGATAAAACACGAACATTAATATATACGAGAGTATTATCTACAAAGGTCGTCTCCAAGAACTGCATAATATTATTTATTCTCAATCCCATGTCACGATTCAATTGGCTAACTTCCAAAATCATTGTTTACACATACGATCGTTTTTCTTGGTATCCACGGAATGTAGGTAAACATTGATATTTTACGATAAAACTGTTTATAGGCGATTGGCAGTTAGATTTTTTTTTTTTGTTAAGGTGGGAAAAGTTTTCCTAACCGCACACCGTCGTTCGGGGCAACAAACAGGGCAGTGTGGGGCCTGCACCCAATAAAGAAACCCTCCGTGTGCCGTCTCTCCGCCTTTATTGTCGGGCCACTGGAACTGTGTTACATTCCTTCGGTGGTCGATTGGCAGTGTCCTGCGGTTTCAAACGCATATAATTAAAAAAAGTAAGCGCCTGTGTTTACTTGATCTGTTGGCTCCCAAAAGTCAACTAAGAATATGTGTCACCACCCCATTCTTTCCTGCGGGTGTCGTACAAACTCGTAAGATAGCAATTATCACCCATTAAATTACTGGTGGTAGGGTTTGATAACATACGGGCGTAATTACTTGTTATCGAGCCCGAGTAGTTGAGTACCACCGTCTTCCGCGTGACCAACTTTGAAACACCTCGATGTTTTTTGGTTGTAGCTGGAGATGACCGTCGAAATATTAATTTCCCATCTGAAAAATGAATAGAAAAGATCATATTATGACGTGGGCCTAGCTCCTTTTCTACCATTAATAATAAAAAGGTGATAGCGTTAGATAGCTTGCAATATTTACAGATATACGCTCTAAAATGCTAAAAAACTTTTTATAAAATGCAAGCGAGAGATTAGCACGTTCAACGAAATTAATAAAACTTTACAAAATAGTATATATTCATGTTTATATATAATTAATATAAATTATTATTATAGTTAATCAGTTTGAATCTATATTTACAACTATAGAAATTAGCTGTCTCTACATTTAGGCTAAGCGTATGCTGAGACGCAGTCGACGCAGATTCACGCAGCGCAGGGTATCTTTAGGCTGCGTACGTTACGGCGCAGACACTATAGCAGGACAGGAACATGTCTGCGTTGCACGTGCCTGCGCTGCAACGAACGATGTTCAAAGCATTACAAAATCTGCCCTTACCTGCGCTGCGGGGATCTGCGTCGACTGCGTCTCAGCATACGCTTAGCCTAAAGATATAAAACTGTTTTTAAGGGACGCGTCGCTTGTGCTATATAGCATTTATTTGATTGTCTAATAGTATTATTTTATAGCATTAATTGTAACGGGATGACTGTCACTCCACATGTAAAGAGTAGTACATATCTATAACCAGAAACTCCAACTGTGATCAGTAAAAGTGTTAGTTTCATACTCGTAAAAGTACTTTTATAATAATGATAATTTTATATTTTTTTTTATTTGTGAATGTTGTCATATATTATACCTTGCATCGGCTTTGCAATCGAAAGAACTGAAAAAAAAAAAATAGTAGGTTTCAATCAATCCGCCCATATACTCGTTGATAATAATCACTCAAAAATTCCATGAATCCATTTAAGCACCTAGTTTTTTTTTAAACATATATTATGGTTTGTATGTACAATGATGACTAACCAACATATTGTATGAACACACGCGAAACTATGCCAAGGTGCCACCATACATATTACACCCACGTGTTGTGAATAACATGTTTGTAATTTTTATAAACTTACTTTATTCCCGACTAATTAAAAATATGCCTGATATAAAGTCAATAACAAGTCCACAAGTCTCATGTATTTTATACACCTTTCTTGTTCAGGGAAAAAAATATGTTCCACTACTACACTAAGTAGATACACTAAGCAATGTCACTACACTTTTTTTTTTTGCGGGGCAACATGTTCCTAGCTCACACCCCATCGTTCGGGGCAACTATACAGGGTAGTGTGGGGCCTTCACCCGCTAAAGAAACCCGCCGTGTGCCGTCTTTCCGTCTTTATTGGCGGGGCGGGCCACCGGAACCATATTACATTCCTTCAATGGTACCCTGTTCGTTGCCCCGAACGACGGGATGTGCGATAACACCCCTCCCCCTTTTTTTTAAGACCGGTAGCTAACCACAGCCAATAAATAAACCCGTCGGCTACGCCTGTATTGGTGGATAACTAGAATTGTAGCATTACGTCAGTAGTCAGCCGGCGGCTTACCTTTTCTGGTACCTTCCAGGTTGAAACCTCGTACCTTAGACTGGGAATCAAACTCTATACATATATCTCGTCAGTCCTCTGTTTAACCACAAGACTCTCTAACACTACTACAAACAGAAGCCTTATCTGTTTACAAAAGAAGTATATTAACAAATGATATACAAACGATCAGTGTTAGAGCATAAGAAATATGAATTAATTCTATGCATTCACAAGGCCACGCGTCGGCGCATTTGGCCTGCTATTAACATACGGGTTGTTGAAGGTCCCTGTCAATATTAGAACATAATTATTAACTTCCATTCATCACTATTAGTAAATAGGGTTGTCACGCAATTTATTGGTGTATACTTCCTTAACCAGGGTTGCCATGAAATGCTATTTGGGCTCTTTAACTTGAATGCATGAATGTTAGAACACTTTAGTAAGAGTACTATAAACCGACGTTGTTAAGACGAACGGCGAAGTGAGTAACGATTTGCCTTTTAGGAGTTTGAATCCCAAACAAGACAAATAGGTATGGATTTGTATTATGATCCATTAGAGATCATAGTCTCGATATCGTTTTTACGTAAAGAAAGCTCCCGCGATATAAATATATTTATTAATAATTATGTGTTTTATATTATACAGACCCAAACCCCTTCCTTTCCATCTCTTATCCCTTTCCTTGGAGTAGCGGCACGTGAGTGATGCCTCTGGTATTACAAGCGTCTATAAATTCAAATTCAAATTCAAAAATATCTTTATTTCATAGGCCTATTAAATAGCACTTAAAATCGTCAAGAATACACAATAATAATCAACACGAGCGCCTGAGGCGAGTGCATCCGCAATAACAAAGTGGCGATTGCAATCGCCACAAGCAGCCGGATTCCGAAGTAAAGCCTTTCATGAGAAGAACCCGGCAAGAAACTCATGGGCCACTTTTTTAAATTGCCAATTTATTACAATTTAATATAATCTTTATAACTAAAATGACATTATATCATACAAAACAATTTTGAAAAATAATGAATGAGGAGCAGCTCAAGCCCATTTTGTTTTGTCCTCAAGATAATCCGAAACAGTGTAATAACCTTGATTACAAAGTCTAATTTTTATGGCTTTCTTAAACTTATTTAGTGGCATGTTTCGGACATACCGGCTACGATAACCAATTTTCACACAACGTCCTCTGGCTCCAAACTAAGCTTAATGCTTGTGCTATGGGTACCAGATTACGGATATAATGCATATATTACTTTTTTTTGTAAATACATATGTATATATGGGAATCGAACCCACGACCTCTTGCACGGAAGTCGGTTACACTACCGACTACGCCACGAAGCCCGTCAAATTTTGAAAAAAAAAGAATTGAAAAAAAAAAAAAATACTAAAAGAATAGATTAGTGACAACCCTGTATATTACATAACGTTAAATATGTAATAGCGTTAATACTATATGTGCAAATCATTCAAATGTATTTTGAATTAATATACTAATGTATTATTATGCAAATTTAAAAAGTAAAAGCTTGACAAATCTTAAAATTATTAAAAAAAAACCTTTTACTGTGAGAGAGAAAGCAATACTTAAGAGAAGATACTGTAACAGCTTTTTAGGAGGTCGTGTCCACGAGTGTCGTATGAGGCGACTAAGGGAAGTAAGCACTTATCACCTCATTGCTGGTGGTGGGGCTGGGTACCAAGTGAGAGTACTCACTTGTTATGCTCGAGCGGGTTGGTTCCACCATCTGCCGTGTGACCGGACACATCGGTGTTTAGGTTGTAGCAGGAGGCCGTTGATTCTTTCATTTCATAACTGTGAAATGAAATGGTGAACAGCAGCTTGATAATACTCTCGGTATATTTTTTTTCAATCTGTGATTACTTACCGTTGACTATCAGGTGGTGGCAGACGAGCCACTGCTCGTCTGCCACCAAACACAATAAAAAAACGAGTGTGCTTTAGACCACACGACTGAAGTAAAACTTAGCAAAAATATATATCTAAATTATTAATCATGTTAATATCTATTAATAATGAGAAAGAGAGAAAGAAAATGTGTGCTCGCACCTCTCTCTCTCTTGCCCCTACAGTAATATACGAAACGTAACTCTCTCTCTTTCTACCTTCACTAACTTATATCTCCCTCTCAATTTCTGTTCACCTCGCCCGATCACACTTTTCGTAACGCTCACGTCACGCATTCACCAGCGTACTCCCCAAGTCAAGCGTGCGTACATTGTTAACCTAGGGATGAAAGCAACCTCGAACTATTGGAGCCCTCGCTACGCTCGGGCGCCAAACCCCGTCTCGGCACTAAATAAGTCTTTATCCCGAGGGAGCGAGGAATCACTGTGCTTTTCATTACGAATACGAGGAAACTAAAAATAAAAATCATGAATTAGCTAAAGAAAAAATGGGAGACTAAAAAATTTAATTTGGAATCGCCGTTTTCCCGCCGATTTTGTTTTTTTTCTGTGGCCTGTCAGCTATTCAGCCATTATTTTCATTTTATTCATTAAAAAAATATAAATCTTCGTTATTTTAAAGACATTTAGTTGCAACTATATTAAAATAAAGTCATATAAAAAACAAATTCTTTAATAAATACTTAACCTTATGTTATTTCAATTTTACATCGCGCTGTAATTGACTGGCTGTACAGAAATTAGAACTGTTTTATTTTTTATAATTACTCAGCTGTCAGTTGAAATCAATTCTCCCTAGGGCTGAAAAGTATTACTTTCAACCCGCTCTTCAGGCAACTTCAGGCCTACTTTCAGAGTATGAGTAATGAAAAAGTATTTACTTCAAAAATACACCTTGCATAGTAAATAAACTTACCGTGTGAAGTCTCTCCGCCTGTATGGGCTGACCATTAGATCTTTGACGTTACTTCATACAAATGTACCATCCCACATGTACATAAATGGGTTATTACCACCAAATTGATTAGGATGTGATTACCACTGAAGCAATGTAACATAATTCCAGTGTCCCGCCAATAAAGGCGGAAAGACGCACACGGGGGGTTTATTTAGTGGGTGAGGGCGCCACACTACCCTGTTCGTTGCTCTCTACGACGGGATGTGCGAGGTATATTTTCCCCGCCTAAACAAAATAAAATGATGTGGTACATTTACATTTAAAAATAACGCAAGATCATTCCCATATATAACTATGTACCTATATGTATCTATATATAAAACAAAGTCGGGATAGTAGCTTATAACTCAAAGACGGCTGGACCGATATCTATGATCTCTTATTTGTTGGATTACCATCGGAATAGTAGAATAAGTAGGTATTAAAAATTGAAAAAGTTCCGAATAATAAAAATATTTCTCCGAAAACAATTTTATTTTCTCATACATTTCAGCTAATAAGTTAATACAAAATTTAGAGACTCTGAAGTTCATCAGCTCAGCTAGTTTGAAATAAAAATATATTATCTAAGAAACAACCGTTTTGTTTGGACTATCTATAGAAAAGTCATACTTTAAACGTCATCTTCTCGAAATCAATGTTATATAGTTGGTACCATTTTGGTATAATTTGATTATTTGTAAATTAATCGTCTAGTAACGATATAGTTTAAATTATAATAGTTTATACGAAATTATACGTAGCTCTTAATAAAATATTTCCATTACAAAATTAACCGGTAGCTGCTGTGACTACCCATAAAGGCCCCGAAAGACTATAACCCTTTGTTGCTAAAATAGTCGTAGAAAAATAAACACTGTTCCCGTTTTTCTTGTTAATAAACAGGTTATATACGAATCTATTACTAATATCTCATTTATATGCGAAATAACTACATTGTGTATCTTCTTCGGCGGATAAAAAACTTTTTACGTTAAAATATTTGATATCAAGTTTTAAAGCCTGTTTACTACAAACGTGATTTCAAAAATAGAACGTTTATTAATTATCAATACCTTTTATTTGTCCGCATGATGATCGAAATTTAAACGTAATCCTTATTGAAAACAAAGCATGATATGAATTTGCACGTATTACCTACATTCTTTTTACAAAAAAAGTTTATTGAAATAAAAACAGTTTTCAATCAGACGAAAAAAGTTACTGAACTGAAAGAAAATACTTCTTTCTCTATTTATACACTGATTTACGAGTACTAATATTATTTTTCTGTTAAACACTTAAATCGAATACATAGTTCCTGTAGGATAGCAGTTTTTGCATAGTAGATACGCCGTAGAGTGATGTATTTATATTGAAATTTAGAAAACTGCGCAGCGAAGGTCGCGGACTGAATCTAGTTTAACAATAAAAATATAAAGTGAGTATTTAAATCATTTTCAACCCTATTACTAGTGTAATCTATACAATAATTTGTCTTCCACCAACACGTCTCAAGTCTCAAATTATTTAGTTATGTATTACACAGACTTTCATTCAGAATAGTGTTGTCTTAGTGAAAAATAATATTTACCCACCAAGGCAATGTTATTTACTTGACATTCAATCCACTTTAACTTAGCGAGATAAGTTTTTAAATACGCAGTTTTTCACTCGTCTTTAAAGTGTACGTTTAAAAGGCTTGTGTTGTTAATTGTGTATTCTTGTGTGGTATAAATTATAAGAGGTTCAGTCTTATAAACGAAAGGGGTTGAATTTAATTTGAACTTTGATTACTGTATAATCACTACAACATTCAAAGTTTTTAACATGTATCACTGTTTTCATCAAATTATTTGTGAAAATGGAAAAATAGAGCTTTACTGCGTTGAATTTGCGTCCCATCCGAACCGAAGGGATCTGGGCCGCTAAGCTATCGCAGTCACCGACGGTGACTCCAAACCTTACACTTGTTTTAGATGTCTCTACGACCCACGCCACCTATCGGATGCTTTCACAAATAATTTGTTCTTTAATCTATCACTATGCTCTGATGCAGCTCGGTCGATGCTAATGGGGCCTGAACTAATGATTAACTTTTTTGATTATTATATTACGTGGTTGGAAAACAATCATACGGCCCATCTGATGGTAAGCGGTTATCGTAGTGTACAGACGCTAGCAACACCAGAGGCATCAAAGAGATAGGAGGTGGATGGGAACGATAATAAGGTGAGTATATGGATGGGATTTGGGCTTTATAACTTTCTCTTCATACTGGTGGTGTAACTCGCTGCAATAGCCGGCTGTACACACTCGTTGAGACACAACGAGACAGGCCGAGGGCGAGTGTGTACATGGCAGCCTCGTCTCGTCTCGCGGCTCTCGCTGTATCTCGGAACCGTGTCGGTTTTTTGTGCACGAGTCAAAGGGTCGCGGTGAGTCTCGCGATTAAAACGAGAGCGCGCCTGTACACACTTGTTTGCTTAGTTGCCCGCCAACTGCGTTTGCGTAAAGACGTGCTTTCTGCGTACGACAACGATGTGGTCCAACGCTTTTTAGAAGCCTAGCAAAGGCAATCACTATAATGGAATCCTAAGAATGTCATGCACAAGGATAAGCAACTATTATACGACGCTTGGTTGCGGATAAGCAACGAAGTTGAAGAGTTAAAAAAAAAAAATACCCGTTGAATAGTTAAAAAGTTCTTTTTCGCCATGCTTTAATATATTTTTTTTATGGTAAATGATTAAAAAATTACAATAACTAATAAAAAAAATAAACACCGCTTTTTTTTTTCCACGTCCATCGCGACTTGCATCCGAAGTTCAATTGATACAACGAGTGTGTTGTTGTACATGGTGTGTTATCGTGTCGAACCTCTGCGAGACGAGTGGACGAGAGGTTCGCGAGACAAATACACGAGTGTGTAAAGCCGGGGTAACATTAATCTTTATGACAACCCTCTGAGGCCACTACCATTAACGTTACCACCGAGACAATTATTAGCCCCTACTTGAAAAATGCTTATAGTGTAGTAGCACTACACTTTTCCCATTATAAAAGGGCCGGCTCGACCCAGGAAAGTATCACCTCTCACGAAAGACCGATGTGAAGCATCAGTAGGTTCTTCTGTTATGTTGAGGTGAGTGAGAGTGCTGGAAGGATTCCTCCTTATCCCTTCTTTATATATTCTATCCACCACGTCCCTAACATCCTTTATGTCCACCTCATATCCCTTTTTCTAGGGTTGCCAACGCGCGAGTGACGTCTCCAGTGCTGCTAACGTTTGATGGTTACGGTAACCGCTTACCATTATATTTGTTTGCCTCACTCGTAGTATAAAAATACATAGCATCACGCGTTTATTCCCCAAAGGGGTAGGCAGTGGTGTATTACACACCCACGGTTCGCCAGCTAAATCTCACGTAATAAGGGGCGAGCCTATTGCCGTCTACAAGGCATATTTCCAGACACCGAGCTGCTACTGAGAATTTTTCTTTTTACGAAAAAGCTCAATAACACTGCCCGACCCGGAGATCGAAACCGTCACCACCGCTGTATAAAAAATTGCAACGCATTTCTTTAAGGTTAACAATCTGTAAGTGCAAAATTCATCAGAACCGCTTGCATCTTGATCCAAACTCCATAATCTCACACAATATGGAACCAGTTCTGTTAACACACTCCACAAAGTACACCAAACGGGTCCTGTAGGTCACTCTCGTCTTAAAAACGTCCTTTACGACCGGTCGGCTCACCTTTGCGTGCGCCATGACGCCATCGGATGATGGGAGCGAGATATTTTTAGCAATGGCGACTTTCGTTTTCTTTTCATTTTGTTCAGTAATATTTGCCGTCAATCAGCCTCTAACTCATCCATATTGTCAATATAAAAAAAAACTAACTTAACTGCCTCGGTGGTGTAGCGGTAGTGTATGCGACTGCTAATCATGAGGTCTCGGGTTCGATCCCCGGGTCGGGCTGTTATTGAGCTTTTTCCTAAAAAGAAAAATTCTCAGTAGCAGCCCGGAGTTTGGCAATGTGTCCGGTAGACGTCAATAGGTTCCCCCCTATTACGTGGGACCTAAGCATAGCTGGCGAGTCGTGGGTGTGTAATACACCTCTGCCTACCCCTTCGGGGAATACAGGCGTGATCCTATGTTTTAAAAAAACCTATGTAAATCAGACGGCCAGGTGAGGAACTATACCATACTTCTAGTTCGTCAATGTCCTGACATAGTGGAGCTCGTGCCTCGTGAATACATGATGAATTGTTAGATATTTGGTCTTTCTTTTTATACTAAGTGGGTGGCAAACAAGCATACGGCCCACCTGATGGTAAGCGGTTACCGTAGCTTATAGACGCAAGCAACACCAGAGGCATCACGCGCACGTCGCCATCTCCAAGGAAAGGGATAGGAGATGGATAGGAAGTATAATAAAGAGAGGATTGGTAGGATACTAAAGCGAGGACAGTGAGCCTTGCTTATCCCAGCACGAATGAGCCGGCTCGATCGGGGAAGTACTACCCTCTCACACAAGATTAGCGTGAACCAACAGTAGTAGTACCTACCGTTGTGTTTCGTATGGTGAGTGAGAGCGCCGGAAACCAGAACCCCCTCCCTATCCTTCCTCGCCACCTCCTATCTATTTCCTTGGAGATGGTGACATGCGAGTGATGCCTCTGATGTTTCCAACGTCTATAGGCTACGGTAATCGCTTACCATCAATTGGGCAGTACTTGCCATCCACGTAGTTTAAAAAAATATTCCAGTTGTTAAATGTTGTAAGGTATTTCAGATCAGTTAATCGTGTTCTAACTAAGGCGAGAATGTGTTCGTAGAAACATTTGTTCTAACGGTCGTAGCTAGCTTGATCCATAATGCAATTTTATGTAATACTTGCATTGTTTGCCGCCGTTGTGCAGTTGGAATAGACTGAAGTCTTGGAGTTTTCAGGTGAGCAACAACTTGGCCCTGCTATTACTCCTTCCCTAAGTGGCGTTTACTGCTTACTTTTAGCCTGCCGCTAAGTTCGTGACCGAGGCCTTACTGTCTCGCTTGGATGTAGACCCAGTGCGGGTTGGCGGCCTTTACAACTCGTCGAGAAAATTTCTCAGGCATTTCTCACGATGTATTCCTTCTCTGAGCAGTCATAATTTTTTGTCCGTGTGGTGACGGACGAAGAATACAAGTCTCACCACCCCATTCTTTCCCACGGGTGTCGTATGAGGGGACTAAGGGAAGTAAGCAATTATCATCTATTGCATGACTGGTGGTAGGGCTGGGTACCAAGTGCGAGTACTCACTTGGTATCAGGCCCGAGCGTGTTGGTACCACCCAGTGGCGTGTGGCAGGGCTGGCAAAATGCCACGGGCCCCCGACCGATGGAGGCCCCCAATCCGAGAGGTAAGGTCAAAATAAATTTTAACACCTAACTCATCCGGTGGAAGGTGCAAAAAAATATTGAGTTGATGGTCAGCCGTCAGAAATAATAGAATAAGTTCTAAAGGTAACATTCTTGCGCAAACACAAGATGTGTTGAATGAATATTTTGGAGATATGTATGCGGCAGTCCGGGGTGATGTCGGCTTCACATCTGGTCTAATAGATCAGTACTCGGTACGGCATCCTCTGTTGACATCAGTATGGATGAAGTTGAATGGGCGAAAGAAGGTTAAAAAATAATTAGCCAGCGGGTATTGCCGAGATGATCAAGCTTGGCGACTCATGTGACCGGGAATCTTTCCTGATGCTTTTCAATTTATGTTCAAGCTCAGTAACCATGGGGTTCCATGGGGGCTCCTGTATCCGGGAATCTTTCCTGCTTGATTTCAATTAATGTTGAAGCTCGGGAATTGTTCTGGAAAAGGACAGTCATCGTAACTTTGTTTAAACAAGGGTTCACGTAATTACCGTGCCAACTACGGAGCCATCGTAGCCATCGTGAACAATTTGACAGCCAAAATAAGATTATTAAAAGGAGAACGAGGATGGTGTCTGATGGATTATTGTGTGAAGCACAAGGAGGTTACACGTGTGGAAGTCAAGTGTTTTCTCTGTTCAACATTGTGGAGAAGTATCTGACTCTAGGCCAGTGGGTTTTCTCCAGGTTTGTGGATTTGGAGAAAGCGTTTGACACGTTTGTATAAAAGTAACTTTGGGGCATTTTATTTTGGCAGAGTATGGTATTAACGGTAGACTGCTGCGAGCGGTGCAGTCCAATTTAATGGACTGCAGAACTTGTTTGCAAGTGGATAATAGAATGTCTCCCTGGTTTGTAAATATCGGCGTTAAACAGGGCAGCATTCTACCAGCCAGACTTTATCATACATATATCTGGATAAAAGTCTCCAAAAGTTGAATGAAATGGATATGCGAGTTCAGTTCAGTGGTTAATTCATTGCTGTATGCAGACGATATGTTCCTATAACGCGATCATAGACTGACCTGCAAACCCTAGTCGATGTAATTACGTAATGATGCCCGAACATATTTAACAAAATATATAAACATCCGAATAACCTCCTTCTTTTTAAAGTCAGTTGAAAATTAAATTACAAAATGACGATTTTTACTGGGAGGGCCTCTAATGAATTTGCCACGGGCCTCGGATGGTATAGTTACGCCACTGGTACCACCATCTCCTGTGTGACCGGCCATGAAGCACAACGTTACGTTTTGGCTGTACCAGGAGTTTATTCTTTCATTTCATATCTGTAAAATGAAATTGCTTGCAGCGGCTTGACGTATAATTGAGTCCATGAGCGACGGTTACCATTTACCATCAAATGGGCCGTGGCTCGTCTGCCACTACATGCAAAAAATAAAAAAAACAAATACACTGATTATTCATAAAATCTCGAAAAGTCAGAGGTGTATGTTGTGACCTTGGACTGAGGATCAAACTCGATACCATTGTCCTTGGTTTTACCCCTAGGCTATTACTGCCTAGGCTTGCTTACCATCATCTAGGTTAATTGATATATATATATGATATGAGATATATAATATCTTAAATGTGTTACCAAAAATAAAGCTATCATAATCCGATGAGCTGACATAACTGGATATAATTCAAGTGCAATGCCGCCGCTCTGATAGCGATGGTATATTCTAAACACGATCACCAATCTAACGGCAATACGTTGCAAGGCAGATGCGTTGAAGATGAAGATTCATATAATATGGATTAACGAGCACATCTGGTTAGGAACATAAACAGTATTATTAAAACATAATAATCAAAAACTTATGAGTGATATATGGAAACCAACCAAACCTTAATTAATTTGAAAATCGTGATGCTGTGTTCCATTACAATCAAATTAAGATGTGTTTGGGTAAAAATATCTGCGATTCATTTACGTGTTCATCGGCTGTAGAACGCTTCCGCAATTTAATTTATAATTATTGATGCGATAAACACAATCGCTTAGCAATCCTACATTAAATATAATTATTATTTAAATGTTTCTATGTATAATAAATATACAGTCAATCACGCCTACAGCTGTACGGATTTAGATGAAATTAAGCACACAGATTGAACTCGGTTGAGCGCAATAATATGTTTTTGTCAACCCATTACTATCTCACTGTTGGGCACAAATCTCCCAGACTGACATGCCATAGTCCACCACGCCAGCCTACTACGGATTGGTAGAACTCAGAAGCCGTCGAGAAAATCTCTCAAACCGTCAAAATATTTGTGTGGTTTTATGAAACCACGTTGCAAGTTAAACTTTTCGGAAGATTATTCGATTGGGGTATTACCGCGGAGCAGTTTCACGAATGAGTGAGAATATTAACTACATGGTTAGCTGATGCGAGCCATGGGCGCCATCATATTGGCCTTTCACATTACTCCTACTTCGTGGCCGGCTCTAACGCGACATGCGATGGACGAAAAAAATTGAGGTAATGGAAAAAAAGTTTTATTAAAAGTTTCGAATGGTCAAAGGTATATATAACGACATCTCTTACTATGACTGGGGAACGATCTCAATACCATTGTCTTTTCAGACATTGTTTTTACCGCAGAAAAATATTTATTAAAATATTAATCAATTCAAGTATAAGACCTTTTCTTACGCTACTACAATGCAAATTTCATGTCAGTGGTCTGACTTTCCGCTTAGATCTGCTATTCACATGAACAGGAATCACCACTTACCTTCGGGCAGACTATGACTCGTTAGCCACTGCTAATAATAAAAAAAACAGCTTCTTTGTGAGCCAGTTATTGGTTTTAAATAATGTTGTGCGAGTACATTCATTAATATTATAATATATAATACATACATTTGTCATTCGGATTTTCTCTGTTCATTTCTTGAATTGTGCTTCTAGTACAAGTTGCCGCTGGCCACAGCATAATCCGCTATGCCCATAAATAAAGGCCTCATAGCGTTTCGTAAGTCCGACAAAACCAAATAACAGATGGGTCGAGTAATTTGAAGGTATTACATAAGTTAATCTAATGTCTTCATATATTCTTTGATTATTAAACAACTCCGATGACGTAATAAGTTTAGATACCGACCGAGTAGTTGTAGGTTTGAATCGATTTCAGGGTTTTCGAAAGGTCGGGTTAGTGTTATAGAAAAAAAGAGACAGGTTCCATAAAAGTAGTTTTATTTCTCAAAATGTGCTTTATATATTCTAATTTATGAAAATATATGTACATATATATGTATAATATGAATGTACGAGATAATCTAACTGGTCATAATTTCCAAAACAATGTGACTTAAATTTTTATGTTATTCGTGAACTCTAAAAGATAGATTGCTGTATTTCCATATTTGTTAGAACACGTGGCCCGTTCTTTAGTTTTTATTTAGATTATAAATAAACATAACTACCTACTTATTTCTTTCGTTTGACGTATAAAATGTATTAAAGGAAGCGGGCGAAAATTCATAGAAAGTGTTGATTCCTGCATAATTTGATTTATAAATTAATACCATTTCTAAAAAACTAAAAAGCTTATGAATATAATATTGCAAAAAAAATATACGAGTAGGTCTTAAAAATATATATCTTTAGGCACATAAACAACGTCATTTTCATCACAATGAGCTCTCACATTGTACTTTTTATACACACAGGATACGAAACAACTGCATTGTACCTACTTAATAATAACACCTAAGTTATTAGAAATAAAAGAAGAGGTAGGTACGTACCTAGTAGGTATTAAAACAGTATGAATAAATAAATTCTAAATCCGGTAGATCAGGCTGTCCGGTAAGTAGGCAAGTTATCAAAATCCGTAGAGAAATGCATGGGTCGTTCGTCAAAGCAATAACCGTTCGAATCTTTTTCACGTTTTCATTTTCAACTCACACGAAAACAACAGAATTATACACTAGAGCAAGGTCAAGCTAAACGAAGTGAATCACTTGACGTTTGACATGACATTTTGACATTATTCACTAACAGGCAATAAGCCTGTTAAGAGCCATTAAACAAGAAGATAAGCCTGTTTAAAAAAATGCGATTATCAATTTTTCTGATCGATTTTGAGATCAATGTTTTACAAATTTTTTTTAAACTTAAATATAATTGCCTTAAATAAAGCTACTATTATGTACTTTTAAAGTAAAGTATGTTCCGAACTTCTTTATATACTAAAAATAAGTGTATCACTATAAAAAATATAAATTCATTTTAAAAATGTTCTTCGACAAATCGATTAACTTATTTCATTTGGCAACATTATAAAACTGGAAATGAAGGAAATCATTAACCTTTTTAATTATCATTTTATTTATTATCCCATATTTTTACGATCGAATATTTTGCAATTGAAAATAAAAATATAGAAAGAAATATTGATGAACTTTTCATTTGTGTAATGGGCCTAACCCAGATTCGCCCGCTTCCTTTGCGAGTTTGGGGGACTTACCTACACGAGCCAATTAGACGGACAACTTGCAACCATAGCATAAGACCGGAGCCAGATTGTTTATTTAATTCTGTAATTAATGGCTGGGTACATTTTCAAAAGAAAGAGGTGAAAAGTGGGCAGTGAAATGCTGTTTAATGACTAGCAGTGATTCGCTGTCTCTGCTTAACTCTATGGGAAAGAATCTTCAGTCTATTCTATGCTATTGTATTCCGATCCTCGACATAGCTATTCCAAATTTCCTCCACAACACCCAGTTCATCTCCGCTGTTTAACTCACGTTATTGGTCCATCGAGCCGGGATCGTCCCACTTGATTTTTACCAAGTCCCGGTATTTAACTGGATACCGGGACATTTTTACTCCAGCGATCATCAACACATTGGGCTGTGATATTTGTTGTTCATCCTCTACAAGATGATCGATCATGGTGGCCATATTATACTGCCATAGGTGACACGCGTCTTTAGAATAACGGTCGCTATCAGCGATAATCTTGCGTGTAACGATTTGTTTAACTTACTGTCGGATGCTTACCGTGAGTCTACTGATCTTTGCGAGATACGAATTGTGGTGCAAGTTACTAGCGGAGACATACAAGACATATAATTTTTTTGAGATTTCTCTTGCAGATGGACTTGCTATCTCCGTTCCAATTTATTCCAAATAACAGGTTTTATCAAATTTCTTAACACGTATAAAAATTAAAAGAAAATGGCGTGATGATAAATATATAAATAAATAATTATATCGTTGTCTCAGTGACGTCATTAAACTACTTGGATAATTAAAAGAAATGTTGCGTCATACACTTACACACCTGTACTATACAAATAAATAAAATTGCAAGTGTCTTTTTGTAATGTCTAAATTTATAGTCTGTCTGGCTATTTATTCCGGATAAACTCCGGAATGGTATATGATGGTACTTTCACTAGCAAATAGCTGATGTTATAAGGAGACACATGGCGGGTTTCTTTAGTGGGTGAAGGCCCCACACTACCCTGTTCGTTGCCTCGAACAATGGGGTGTGCGGTTAGGAATATTTTTTCCCGCCTTAACAAAAAAAGGTATCTAGATTTGGAACAGTTGTCGCTCTCGCCTGTGCCTTGTTTGTAATCTCACAATCTAACGGAGGTCTAGTCATTACACGGGGCTCAGCGATTGACAGCGTCATAGCTATTAAACTGTGCGGTTGCTGGTTATTGCTTGAGACGTTACTTGTGATACTTTGTTATTGAGATACATATTTCCTAAATGTAATTTATGGGGATCCTTGTATGGTGGAAACATTTTCTCGACGGTTTATGAAGTTTAACGGGTCTCGTGTCGGTAGTGTACCTAACCGACTTCCGTCGTGCAGGTCGTGGGTTCGATTCCCACTCAGGACAATTATTTGTGTGA
Source organism: Leucoma salicis (assembly GCA_948253155.1). Classification (NCBI taxonomy): domain Eukaryota; kingdom Metazoa; phylum Arthropoda; class Insecta; order Lepidoptera; family Erebidae; genus Leucoma; species Leucoma salicis. Next base: position 20,625,885 of record OX411818.1, read on the forward strand.
TAAACACAGATATTTGTACTGCGTCTGGGTGTTTTCTATCTATTATATGTATGTATTTACAAAAAAAAGTAATATATGTATTATATCCGTAATCTGATACCCATAGCACAAGCATTAAGCTTAGTTTGGGACCAAAGGACGTTGTGTGAAATGTTCGTGAATATTTATTTATAAAAGAAAATACAAAAGCAAAAATTTGAATTTGAAAACAATCGCTGTATTGTTACCCGATTACTTACGTCACGTAATCCCGCAGTAATGTTTAAGAGTGTGCCTTGTACCTACATGTGACTGTCTAATAAGTCAGAGGACCCTACTACGCACGGAAGTCGATTACACTGTCGGCTATCCGTGAGGTGACGGACTAAGAATACAAGGGCATCCTTTCCCGCGGGTGTCGTATGAGGCGACTAAGGGAAGTAAGTGGTAGGGCTGGATATCAAGCGAGAGTACTCACTTGCTATCGGGCCCGAACGGGTTAGTACCAACGTCTCTTGTGTGACCGGTCATGAAGCACGTCAGTGTGTTTTGGCTGTAGCAGAAGACAGCCGTTTATTCTTTCATTTCATATCTGAGAAATGAAATGGTGCGCAGCGGCTTGACAATACTCTCAGTATAGTTGAGTCCATGGGCGACCGTTACCACTTACCATCAGGTGGGCCGTGGCTCCTCTGCCATCTTTAGTAATAAATTAGAAAAAACTACCGACAACGCTACGTGTCCCGTCAATATATTATTGTATTATGTTGAACTATATTGAACAGGCTATGAACGAGACACTACCTTCAATTAACATGACCTTAATACACTAAAGTTTAGTTCAACAATGCCAGTTTAACAGCTGGCTAAGCATATAGGTCACAGCTAGTTGCTAAAAGATTTATGTTAATTTAGTTCAAGTGTATTATCTTCGCGCTTCCACGATCTCATTATAATTGAAGAGCAGAAAATGTAACTGTTTATTTCTATTGTACATTACATCGTTCTATTACACCTAAATGTGAAGGTTTGTATGTTTAGGTGTATATATCACTCAAACATAGTCAAATTACTTGGATTTGATACATCATTTTAGCAATATGAAAAGGGTACGGCTTGCCGATTATTAATAATTTGTTAAAAGCACTGATTATCACGGTAATAATCACGTAATCGGTGATTAGCACGGAACTTTATCACTAGATGGCGCTGCTTTGAAAAGTAGCTATTTTTGTATACTATTCTTTGCCCGCGGCTCCCACCAGCCAAAAGCTAGTCTTTAGTTAATATCTCTATATATCTTTTTTAAGTTTTATAAACGACAGCTTTGTGGCTGTCGGAGTCAGGAGTCTCCGAAACCAGCGAGCGGAAACCGGAGAGTCTATGAAGAGAATTATGAATGTTGAGGAAGCGAGAGATGTATACAAGAATAGAGCCTTTTGTCACTTTGTTCTCTCTGCCTACCCCGCAAGGGAGATAGCGTGATGATAAGTAAATAAGTAAAATCATCATAGGTGCAACCCTAGCGCATTCGTTGAATGACGCGGTTGCCCGAAGATCATGCGGCGGGCAAAACAATCTCAACTGTATTTCTGTATTCTGTATTTCATAAGGTAGGTACATTTCTTCTCACTACGAACTATTGGTATTATTATTAAGATTTTGTAGGCTATTATAAAAGATTTCGGACAAGTTTTAATGGAAGTGATGTTTCTGGCCGTAGGACTAGTACTAGTATCTATTCTGTGCCGCTGGGCCGACATTCTGAGACGACTGGAGAGAGATTAGGCGCAAGACCAACTATCTGATCTGGGATTCGAATACGCGACCTCATGGTCCGCTAAGGGTGGGAATAGACGGAAGTACACGCTGAGAATGGATCTTCTCTATTGAGCGACGTTCGTCCGCACAACAGTTCTTCGCACCTTCGCGGGACGCCTTGCTTCCTAGTTCCTCAGTCCATCCACCCGCAGCCTCTGCTAGGGCGGCATCGGGTGGTATTCACGCCCCAAACGATCTTGTACACCTGAGAGATTTTCTTGTTCCAACGGCATATAAGCCAGTACTGTAGATATGCAGCCTAGAACCTTCTAATTCTAAGAAGAAACCCATGGCCAACAGTTGGAAATGAATGTGTTTTAAAATCAAAATATTTCCCGCGTTATTTTAAACCATATAAATTTTTTACGTCACATAAAACGTCACGATATTTTCACACCAAGTTCAAGTTTAGGTGTGCACCATCACGGCTCAAATCGTAAGTAGACTGAAACCAATAAACTCTAAGCATAATTTTGTGAATTACTTGATCTAAGAAGAAAATATTTTGTCTCTAGAACTTTTATGAGCACGTTTGAGGGAGTTTATAGATAGGGAGTACGCGGCATGTGACATGCTGTGCGCGTGAAATTCTTAACACGGCCATTCAGAATACATGTACAACGCCATCTATCAAAACAATTTGTATTTCTTTCATTTCGTATCTGTGAAATGAAATGATGAGCAGCGGCTTGACAATACTCCCGATATAGTTGAGTCCATGAGTGACGGTTACCACTTACCAACCAGATAGGCCGCGGCTCATCTGCCGCCAAACGCAATATAAAACTGGAGTATCTTAGTATGTTCTGGTTATGATAAATGAGGTATGACTTCCATTTCTTTTCAGCAAATTGATGAGGTTTTTTTTAGCTGAACATCTCCGGTATTGCATAGCCCATGATGAATTGCCACTTACCATTATCTATAAAATAATATCAAGAGTAAGTAACGGCATCTTCCAATAAGATGGCAAGTGGTCTAGGCATTAATTACTACGAATACTACTATATTAGTTAAGGAGTGTATTTCCAAAAAGCCGTGGTCTTAAATCCCGGCTATCTCCTGCTACAACCAAAACACACCGATGGGCTTCATAGCCAGTCACACGGGAGATGGTGGAACTAACCCGGATAGCAAGTGAGTACTCCTACTTGGTACCCAGCACTACCACCATGAATGCAATGGGTGATATTTGCTTACTTCCCTTAGTCGCCTCATACGAATGGGGTGGTAACACTTGTACTCTTAGTCCGTCACCGGACACGGACATGCATGACTGGTTATACGATAATACTTATCCGTTTTGGTACGATAAGTGAAAGCCCTCGATCAAGTCCATCTCTAGCTAACACCAGAGCTATACTATCCGAAATCGGTTTTTAAGATACCGGCAATCTGGTAACAATTCTTTGCATGATAAGTAAATATCGATTACGGTATTATTTCGAGTTGCACACGTCTATAAGTATTGTGTGCTTGTATTGATTCTTTACGTGCCTTTTACAGCACTAAAGATAAAATAGAAAACACTATTATTTAGATACTAACTGCCACAGAGTAGTATAGGTAGGTACGGGTTATGGCTCACTCTTTAATAATGTTTTTGTTTTTATTGGCAGATTTTAGCATAGGAGTTACGCCATTTAAAAATTTGCATTGCGAGATCTATCTAATATATATTTAAGCTCTAGAGGTGTTGAAGTTTCTGAGAGCATATAGATGCAAATGTTATTATGATAGTTGTAGTTATAGCAGATTCTCTATTTTAATCTTTTCACCTCCTTACCCTTTTCTATAGATTATCAATACACGAATGATGCCCTGGTGGTGTTGTTGTCTGTAGGCTACGGTAACCACTTACCACCAAAGCGGACGTTATGTTCATTACCGTTGTAAAGTAAACAAAATATAAATATAGCCATAAGCAATCGTCAAATTTGTGTGAGTGCAGCAGCTATTCAATTTATTTAAACATAACTTTCTCTGAGTATTACAAAATATATATGACGCTATAATTATCTTTGGTAGACAAAAAATAACAACGACCACCCACAATACAATAGAACTAATTAAAAAATAACAAAGAATAAAATAATTAAGCAACAGAACCAACAAAAGAAATTTATAATGACGTACCGCCCACGAAACTGTCGAAACTGTCACTTATGTCATTCGAGTTTGACAACTCAAGCGCCTGTACGTCATAGTTTGTGATCTGTTCGTAGCTGTAATGGGTTTTATCGATCATAGAAGTAATAATACTTAAAAGTTGACTTGAGTAAAAAAAAAAATGTTCCGCATCAGATCAACATTTTTGATGACATGATTGTTTAAGTATGGTGTCATTCTTAATAATTATAACAACAAAAAGGATGTGATATAGATATTGATTATTACTAGTAAGTACAATTTGCGACACCACTGAAGTAATGTAACACGGTTCCAGTGGCCTGCCAATACAGGCGGAGAGACGGCACACGGTGGGTTTATTTAGTGGATGAGCGCCCCACACTATCCCGTTCGTTACCTCGAACGAAGGGTTGTGCGATTAGGTAAATTTTATCCCGCCTTAGCAAAAAAAAGGTAACAAAAATAATGTGATTAAATCAAGAATTTAACATTGTCATTTTATTTCTAAACTAGTTTTAGTTATTGAAGGGGTAGGCAGAGGTGTATTACACAGCCACGGTTCGCCAGCTATATTTTAAGTCCCACGTAATAGAGGGCGAGCCTATTGCCGTCTACCGGGCACATTTCCAAACTCCGGGCTGCTACTGAGAATTTTTATTTTTGCGAAAAAGCGTTGTGTGTTATTGAAACACTGCCCGGCCCGGGGATCGAACCCGATACCTCATGATCAGCAGTCACTCACTCTACCGCTGCACCACAGAGGCAGTTTTTGTAGCATCATTAAAGAAGACACTTTAAACAATAATGTTTACGATGCCTGATAAAAATAGAAAAGGTGGAAAAAGAAAATTAACTACGACAGTTAAAATTTACAATTATTTATAAGAAAAAAAAATGTATGTAGTAAAAAAGGGAATCCCAACAACAGGGGCAGTGGTCAGGATGCTCGAGGCACTACGGCTCAGGGAGGCGATAACAAGTGTTCTTTGGTCCCTCCATATTCAGCATAAACTATGTGAAAGTGAATACTATGACGACGACCTTGGTTACAGTTGGTGGTGCTTGCGGGAGCGATAGCACTGAACGGCTCTATTACTAGACTCAGGTACTGGCGGCATGAATCCCAATTTGGACCCCTTTCATCGTGAAGCGATAAGATCTTTAAAAGTAAGAAAAACTTAAACCAAAAATATCTCTGGGATCTGTTAGTCGTTCACGTTTAGTATTTTGTCGGAACTGACCTCGCCACACGTGTCAACCATTGTTACTAGATTAAATAAAAAATATTTTACTGACCAGCGGCTAGAAAGACTTTTAGTATTGCAGCGAATTAAAAGAAGAAATCATCACCCCTCACACGAGAAACAATAGAGGTTTAAATTGGCAATGAACAGCCTAAAATAGTGATTTGAATGTAACAAAAATATTTCCTAATATGTCCTTGACTATGTGGAACCACTACAATTTTTGTGAGGAGTAATAATTTGAATAACATAGGTACATAATATGTTTTAATTTCCTTTATTGAATATAAAAACATAACTTACAATATAAAAAATAAAGAAACTAATTAAACATTTTACCTCAAATGTTATAAAAATAAATAAATGAAACAGCAATTAATATTGCATTTCTCATAAAAAATACTAAATATTGTAACAACACTTTAAAGGCATACTATAAAATGTATACAATACAATAAAATACATGTGCTAAAGTATAAAATATGTAAGTATTATGTATTAAATTGCCGCGTGGGGCCTGCTTTAGAATTGTCCCACCCCTCTCCATCCATGAGAGTCGTAAGAGCCGACTGAGGGAATACCGAGGGAGTGGGCAGCAGCACTCCTTCGAGCAAAATCCACTGCGATCGCCAACGCGTCTGTCAAGCGTGGCGATTACGGCACTATCCCCAATTCTTGGGGAGGCCTATGTCCAGCAGTGGACTTTAAAAGGCTGATGGATGGATGGATGATGTAATATAACCATTACATAATACTTTATGAACTTGTTGTAATTGCAATATTTGTAAGAAAATGTCACGTCCCCTATTCTAAACATTTGCAGTCATCGCAACAGACGAGCTTTCCTTCATTATTCTCGCATACGCAAATGCATGATTTCCCTTCAGTCGGTATACATATGCAGCCAGATTTGTCACCCTTAATGCATTGGCAATCAGGTGACTTACATTCGCAGTCATCACAAGGAATGATCTTTCCCTCAGCATTCTTACAAATACAAATGCAAGATTTTCCATCGGTTTTGATGCAAACGCAGCCAGGCTTATCACACTTGCAATCGTCATACTTACTAGACTTCACACATTTGCAGTCATCGCAACAGACGAGCTTTCCTTCATTATTCTCGCATACACAAATGCATGGTTTCCCTTCAGTTGTTATACATATGCAGCCAGAGTTGTCACACTTGATGCATTGGCAATCCGCTGACTTACATTCGCAATCTTCGCAACGAATGATCTTTCCTTTGATATTCTTGCAAATGCAAACGCAAGATTTTCCATCTGTTTTGATGCAAACGCAGCCAGGCTTATCACACTTGCAATCGTCACACTTACTAGAATTAACACATTTGCAGTCATCGCAACAGACGAGCTTTCCTTCATTATTCGCGCATACGCAGATGCATGGTTTCCCTTCAGTTGGTATACATATGCAGCCAGATTTACCGCACGTAATGCATTGGCAATCAGCTGACTTACATTTGCAGTCATCACAAGGAATAATCTTTCCTTCAGCATTCTTACAAATACAAATGCAAGATTTTCCATCGGTTTTGATGCAAACGCAGCCAGGCTTATCACACTTGCAGTCGTCACACTTACTAGACTTCACACATTTGTAGTCACTGCAACAGACGAGCTTTCCTTCATTATTTTCGCATACGCAGATGCATGGTTTCGCTTCAGTTGGTGTACATATGCAGCCAGATTTATCGCACTTATTGCATTGGCAATCAGCTGACTTACATTCGCAGTCATCGCAACGAATGATCTTTCCTTCGACATTCTTGCATATGCAAACGCAAGATTTTCCATCGGTTTTGATGCAAACGCAGCCAGGCTTATCACACAAGCAATCGTCACACTTATTAGACTTCACACATTTGCAGTCATCGCAACAGACGAGCTTTCCTTCATTATTCTCGCATACGCAAATGCATTGTTTCCCTTCCGTCGGTATACATATGCAGCTAGAATTGTCGCACTTGATGCATTGGCAATCCGCTGACATACATTTGCAGTCATCGCATCGAATGATCTTTCCTTCGACATTCTTGCATATGCAAACGCAAGATTTTCCATCTGTTTTTATGCAAACGCAGCCAGGCTTATCACACTTGCAATCGTCACACTTACTAGAATTAACACATTTGCAGTCATCGCAACAGACGAGCTTTCCTTCATTATTCTCGAATACGCAGATGCATGGTTTCCCTTCAGTTGGTATACATATGCAGCCAGATTTACCGCACGTAATGCATTGGCAATCAGCTGACTTACATTTGCAGTCATCACAAGGAATAAACTTTCCTTCGACATTCTTGCATATGCAAACGCAAGATTTTCCATCGGTTTTGATACAAACGCAGCCAGGCTTATCACACTTGCAGTCGTCACACTTACTAGACTTCACACATTTGCAGTCGTCGCAACAGACGAGCTTTCCTTCATTATTCGCGCATACGCAGATGCATGATTTCCCTTCAGTTGGTATACATATGCAGCCAGATTTACCGCACGTAATGCATTGGCAATCAGTTGACTTACATTTGCAGTCATCACAAGGAATAATCTTTCCTTCAGCATTCTTACAAATACAAATGCAAGATTTTCCATCGGTTTTGATGCAAACGCAGCCAGGCTTATCACACTTGCAATTGTCACACTTTTTAGAATTCACACATTTGCAGTCATCGCAACAGACAAGCTTTCCTTCATTATTTTCGCATACGCAGATGCATGGTTTCCGTTCAGTTGGTATACATATGCAGGCAGATTTACCGCACGTAATGCATTGGCAATCAGCTGACTTACATTTGCAATCATCACAAGGAATAATCTTTCCTTCGACATTCTTGCATATGCAAACACAAGATTTTTCATCGGTTTTGATGCAGACGCAGCCAGGCTTATCACACAAGCAATCGTCACACTTATTAGACTTCACACATTTGCAGTCATCGCAACAGACGAGCTTTCCTTCATTATTCTCGCATACGCAAATGCATTGTTTCCCTTCCGTCGGTATACATATGCAGCTAGAATTGTCGCACTTGATGCATTGGCAATCCGCTGACTTACATTTGCAGTCATCGCATCGAATGATCTTTCCTTCGACATTCTTGCATATGCAAACGCAAGATTTTCCATCTGTTTTGATGCAAACGCAGCCAGGCTTATCACACTTGCAATCGTCACACTTACTAGAATTAACACATTTGCAGTCATCGCAACAGACGAGCTTTCCTTCATTATTCTCGAATACGCAGATGCATGGTTTCCCTTCAGTTGGTATACATATGCAGGCAGATTTACCGCACGAAATGCATTGGCAATCAGCTGACTTACATTTGCAATCATCACAAGGAATAATCTTTCCTTCGACATTCTTGCATATGCAAACGCAAGATTTTCCATCGGTTTTGATGCAGACGCAGCCAGCTTTTTTGCATTTCAATGATTTTTCTTCAGAACAACATGTGCATTCCTTGCAGATCTTGATATTACCCTTAGATTCACAGCAGACACAGATACATTTAGCTCCTGCACTAGATGCACAGCTCTGGCTATCACAGACTCCAGCCTCATTCGAATTGCAAAGAACAATTTTACCGTTATTTTTTCCTACAGAGATGCTTTCTTGCCCTTTAGTCGGAATGCAAACACATCCTGCTTTATCACATTTCTTGAAGGCAGACTTGCATTTGTCAGCATTCTCGCAAATACAGTCGTTACATGTCTTAATTTGATCTTCATTATCGTTGCAAATGCAAAGACAGGGCTTTTCTTCAGTTGGTATACAAATACAAGATGAGTGTACACATTTCCATTCATTTTCGCCAGTTTTTATCGGCTTACAATCTCGACAAACAGTAATTTTTCCTTCTTCATTCTTGCTTAAACAAAGGAATGGTTTACCTTCAGTTGGAATGCAGATACAGTCTGTCATGGAGCAGACTATGGCTTTCTTATCGGATACTTTACAACAAGACATGTTCTTCTCGTTTTCTTTTTGACCTGGAAAGATTATTAAGTATTGTTAGATTGATAGCAAAGTAATTAGCGAAGTATTGGATTTAAGAAACAATAAATTCATTTAAATAATAATGGTCAGTTTGTTTTAATGAGTTGGCTCTCTAGTCTGAAATTAAAATTCCCAAAGTCACCTACATCATTTCGCAATTCCGTGAAATGATGTACACAAATTATCACTGCTCAGTGAAGGAATCATCTTTAGAAAACATTTATGCCTGAGAGATTTTCTTGACGGCTTGTGAGATCGCGAACCCGCATTTGGCCAGCGTGGTGAACTACTGCCTAATTCCCTTTCAGTCTCAAAGGAGACCTGGGACAGTAAGTAAGTAAAAAAAAAAATTATAATTGATCACAGCCGATAACTATCTAAGGCTTGACCAATGACCATCTAAGGCTCGTGCCCGACATAATTAATGTGAAAAAAGTTTACCAAAAACTACTCGAAAAAGTGCAAGTAGTATGGCTTGATTTAGTTAATATTTCCGAATTTTCTGACTGGTGAGATTTGAACCTATGTATGAAATGCTTTAGCTACCACCACTAGCTATAGTTTTCTATCTTACGAGTACATTAATTTATTCTAGAAAATATTATGTCAAGTGTTTATAATTAAAATAGGTTGCGTGCGATTCATTGAACATTATGACTCAACATGTGAATCATACATGAAAAACCTATGTTAAGGGCGCTCCACATTCGCATGCGATTCGCGGACGTGAATCGCAGCGCGTGAGTATCACGCATGAAGTCTTCTTGGCTCCAAATTCGTAGTGTTAACAATTCTGTCACAGTGTAGTTCGTTAAATCTATACATATAATAAAATGAAGTGTCTATTTGTAATGTTTAAATAACAGCTTTTTATTAAATGTATACGAGAGTATATACGCTACCTATAACAAAACACCATTTTTTTAAGTTTTTGCCTGTCTAGCTATTTGTTCCGGATAATCTCCGGAACGGCTGGACCGATTTGAACGTGACTTTCACTAGCAGATAGCTGTTGGTACAAGGAATAACATAGGCTACTTTTGTTTTGGAAAAAAAATTAAGGTTTCTCGTAAAAAAATAAAACCTATGAAATTGTAAATTAATACTACTCCGGAACGCCTGGACCGTTTTGGACTTTTCCTAGCAGATAGCTGTTGTTATAAGGACAGACTAGAACTACATTTATTTTGAAATAATTATTACGACGAAAAAAACAAAACTCATGAAATTGTGAATGAATACCGATTCAAATAGATAATATATACATCAAGAGTATACATCCACGGCTAATCTCACTACTTTTATTTGGAAAAATAATTAGGATTCTGCACTAAAAAAGAAAATAGAAAACGCGAACGAATTTGCGGTTAATTAATAAAATTAAACCCGTTTACGAATTAAAGTTTACAATAGAACTAGAAAAAAGTTCACTAGGGTTGCGATTTATACCCCCAATTGTTTAGGAGATCAGTACTAACCGACTGTCTTCTAATTTAACCACACTAGGTATCTCTTGAAATATTCAATTACCCATTAACATTATAGAGCACGGTTGAATCTTTAGTGATTAATCAGTATGAAAGCCATGTCCCATCTATGAACTACTTTTGCTGTATCACAACATAATTCTTGTGGGTCGCCTGTATATTATACTAGTCTTAAAATACGTATTGCATGATTGAATAAATTCAGCTTTCAACAGGCGAAAAAGAAATACTTTAAAACTATACTACTATTATAAAGAAGAAATATTTGATTGTTTGCTTGCATTGAATAGGCGCCGAAAGTACTAGACCAATTTAAAAAATATTTCACCAATATCCTCGATGAGCATAGACGATAGAATATTTTCAAAAAAGTTAGGGATCCGTATGTAAACTTCGTTATTGAACGTGTGAATAAAATACCAAAAAGTCCTTATGTCGCGTACGCTGCGGATATTATTGAAAATAGAGCAATGCGATGTACCTACTACAGTTTTATAGAGGACATCAATATCTACAAAAAAAGTCTTGGATACCATACGTCTAACTATAACAATTATATCACAACCTATACTAATATTATAAAGAGGAAAGATTTGATTGTATGTTTGCATTGAATAGGCTCCGAAACTACTGGATCGAATTGAAAAATTCTTTCATCATTAGAATTCTACATTATTCCCGCCAAAACACACAATTACTAAAAACTATAAAAACACTTGACGGGGCGCGAAATTAAAAAAAAAAATTTTTGAAAAAATATTTATTTTTAAAGATGAAATATTTGTATTAGTAATATACGTATTTTAATTTAGTGGTTTACTAATCGCAATAATTAAATCACTAAGCACGCACAAGGAATTAGAATTTTTAATCACAGAACAATACAATATACAAGGGTCCACCATTTTTGTTGAGAAAAATCGAAAAGTAACATAAAATCAAAACTTACTTATAACACTAGAAAATTCAACACAAGACGAATGTTTCCAAAACAACTGCTTACTATCTGAGACTTGTATGGCGAATGATAACAGCTGTTGCTGTTTTATAGTAATTTATTTACGTTGGAATGTTGTGACGGGTGCAAAGTGATAATCTATTGACACAGCACGAGCTGCGTGCATAATGACTCAGTGTATGGTGCCGTGTGAGATGGTTCTGGAACTTGTTGTCATCAAAACAATGGAATTTATATTTATAGATTTACGAGGAAAACGTATATTTTCCTAATTTATATTTACAAAATCTTTATATAATATATAATTCTACTGTACGCGTGTATGTCACTGAACTCCTCCCAAACGGCTGGACCGATATGAATGATTTTTTTGTATGCGTTTGGGTGGCGCCCTGGATGGTTTAGATTCACATTTGGACCCGGTAAGGGGCGCCACAATAGGATTTCAGGACATTTCTTCTATTCATTTGTGAATGTTTAAGTAAATACCGGGATGGTTTAGATTCACATTTGGACCCGGTAGATGGCGCCACGATAGGATTTCAGGATTTTTTTTCTTAAGTTTTTTCTAATGTAAAAAGATATAGGTAACCTACCTACCTATCTAACGAATCCAAACGAAACGTCAATGTTTGGACAGGACAACGTCTGTTCGGTCCACTAGTTTACATATTTATTTGAAGAAATATGAAAGCATACATTTTACAAAACCCTTTAAATAATATTGATAAAAAACATAATAATTCTTTTGGCATCGATTCGATGCACCAAATTGGTGGCAGATGAGCCACGGCCTTGATGATAGAATGATGAGAGTCCCTGCTCACCATTTCACATCCGCAAAATGAAAGACTGAACTCAGACTGACTACGAACACACCTATGTACTTCAAAGTCGAATATACAAAACACTTTATTAGAAGAACAGATTATGGCTGAGATTTATGAGAAGCTTACATGTCAGATTTTTTTTATAGGTACTACACAACAACAAGCATACGGTCCACCTGATAGTAAGCGGTTACCGTAGCCTCTCCAAGGAAAAGGATTGAAGGTGGATAGAAAGAATAATAAGGAGAGGATAGGAAGGATAATAAGGAGAGGATAGGAAGGGGGATTGGGCCTCCGGCACTCTCACTCACCATACGAAACACAACGGTAGGTCCCGTTGTTACACGCTGATCTTATGTGAGAGGGTGGTACTTCCCTGATCAAGCCGGCCCATTCGTGCTAGGATAAGCAAGGCTCTGCCATTAAAATACCTACCTAATCTTAAGGTGAATCTATATAATCTGGAGTAATTCCACATTCTGTTTAAGATAAGACAATAATTATGCCTAGTCTTAACCTGAATGTGGAATTATCCAAGATCAGTTATAAACCAAGAATCTACCTACTTCTAAATATAAAGATCTAGTTCAACTTTCATTTTAATTGGGCGTTAATATTGCATAGTTTCTAGATTAAACATTTAAAGGGAACATTTCCAAATCCCACTGAATATAATTTGTAGTTGCGAATATATTTGGCTTAGAAAACGCGTGGGCGATGGACTCACTAGCCTTGAAGTCTTTATATGGATCACTAGCAATACTGAGTTCGATTAATGCAGGTAAATATTACGTCATTGAAAATACATCTACAGCTGTGTGGTGATGGACTAAGAATACAAGTGTCACCAACCTGTTTCATAACATTTGATTAAGCAAATAAATAAAAGATTAAACTTAAAACTGGTATATATTTTACAAAATATCGAATACTTGATGTAGACCTAAAAACTAACTTTTTCCTGCGCCAGCGTCACGAGCAAAGGCTACTTCAACCGAAGTTATAGACTGAGCTTAACACTGCATGACTCTATTGGAGTCAGGGCAGTGAACGTGTTAAGTTAGAAGGATATTTTACAAGTAATCCAAGTGGTTAAAAGGAGAAATTAGGTTTCACAGAGAAAGTACAACGAGATTGCAATGCGTTTGCAATATAAAAATGTACAAGTATGACGCAATTCATCCTATATTAGTGTTTACATCCTTTTATGGACTTTTAAAACATTCACGTAGCGTTTTCTATACTTTTGAATATTTAGTAAGCATTGTTTTTCAATTAGATGACCATTATTGTGGTATTGAATATTAAGGAAAAGTTATTACCAACGCAAACTATGTTATATTATAATACTAGCTGACCCGGCGAACTTCGTACCACCATCTTTATTTTGCCAGGAATACTTATCTTTTAAAATCCTGAAAGACGTGTTTTAGCTTTAGCTGGCTGCACAAATGAACGTCAATATGCCAATATTTTGTCAATATAGTGAAAATGAAAATCTCTCAGTCTTCTGTCTCATTCACTTTTCATATTATGAGATTTTTTAAATTTTCTGCACATTTTTTTCTACATAAACCTTGTCCTTACAATAAGGAACACAAAAACGAAGAATTATCCAATTTGGTGCAGTCGTTCCGAAGTTATGCGCGTATTTCACCGATTCATTTTTATTTATATTATATGTAAATGTTGATAATCAGCTATATAAGATCACCGTCAAAGCAAAAAAATATCAAGTTTCCCCCTATACAATAGGAGAGGTCCCGCCTCCTTTTCAATTTTTATTTTATTTTTGTATTCGTTTTTGTAGCGGCAAGGAGAAATACACATTCTGTGAACATTTCAACAACCTATTACGGTTCGTGTACAGCCTGCTGACAGATGAACGGACAGACAGCGGAGGCTTAGTAATAGGGTTCCGTTGGCACCCTTTGGGTACGGAACTCTTAAAAAACAGAAAATCGACGTTATAAAGGTGGTCTAGAGATAGCATATGCGGATGAATAAGGTCTTGAGTTCAAATCCCAGATCAAGACATCAAAAATTTTGAAATCTTCAACTCGGAATTGCGGTGTTTCACCCACAGCCCTGCGCCTGATTTTTCTTCAGTCGTGTCGGAATTCCGTCCCATCAACATTCATTGAGGAAACGGAGGCACCACTTGTGTTTATGCACACAGTCGTGCACTATACTGCTTCGGCCACCGCGTCATAATTTCATACAAGCACATTGAAAAAGTTATGATCGTTTTATTTCTAGTTACCTACTCATTATTTCTACAAAATAATTTCGATGTTTTCACATCTGGTAGACGTCCCGAGACGTCTAATTTTTTAACTTTATAGCAGTAATGTCTGTGTTTTTGTGCCAAATAAAATTTGTTGTATTAATTTATTAAAAAACATAGCATCACGCCTGTATTCCCCGAAGGGGTAGGCAGAGGTGTCTTACACACCCACGATTCGCCAGCTATGTTTAAGTCCCACGTAATAGCGGGCGAGCCTATTGACGTCTACCGGGCACATTTCCAAACTCCGGGCTGCTACTGAGAATTTTTCTTAGGAAAAAGCTCAATAACATTGCCCGACCCGGGGATTGAACCCGAGACTTCATGATTAGCAGTCACATACACTACCGCTACACCACCGAGGCAGTTAATTTATTTTACCATTAAACAGAAGTACGTACAGTCCTCTTGGCACTCTGTTCTCTCTGCCTACTCCGCAAGGGAAATGGCGTGATGATAAGTAAGTAGAAGTACGTAACTTATAAAATCCATCCATCCATCAGCCTTTCATCATCCACTGCTGGACATAGGCCTCCCCAAAATGGGGGTTTTACCATAATCGCCACGCTTGGCAGGCGGGTTGGCGATCGCGGTGGATGTTTTTAGTACACAGGGGAACGCTGCTGCTCGGTCCCCCGGTAATCCCTTAGTCGGCTTTTACGACTCCCATAGGAAGAAACGGGGTGGAGCTATTCTTCGTGCCGGCTCCACACGGCACTTATAAAATAAAACAATTATATTATTTATAGCTATTCAGTGTAAAAAGTTAAGGAATGTTCTGAATTGAATTAAATACGGTTAATCGTTTCCTTATGTGACACACACCTTTTTTTTTTTGTTAAGGCGGGAACAGGGTAGTGTGGGGCCCTCACCCACTAAAGCAACCCGCCGTATGCCGTGTCTCCGCCTTTATTGGCGGGCCACCGGATGTGACACACACTTTTTTTTTTTAGCTATCGCCAGGACTAGCAGTTTAAGTTTAATTGTCCGATTAATTAGACTTAAAATTAACTTTTACAGGTTCGCTGAAATAGGTAAGAAATGCGATTTTGTTTAAGTATTATTGTTATTATATAAAACAGTAATACCGAATTCATCTGTAAAATGAATAGTTTGATCAAAAATGGAGAGGGTAAGATAAGAGAATGGTAATAGAATACTCCCTACCCCTCTCTACCTCCCCTCCTCCCTCAGTCGGCTCCCGGGGCTCCCTATACCGGGGGAGTGGACAGCAGCACTCCCTCGAGTATTAACAACACCACTGCGATCGCCAACCCGCTTGCCAAGCGTGGCGATTACAGGCATTATCCCCATGACGGGACCGCTCGTTGTGGCGTTCTCTTAGGGAGGCCTATGTCCAGCAGTGGACGTTGAAGGGCTGATGGAACAGAATACTAAGAACAATTTAGTCTGTCTGTTTGGCACATATTTCTCAAACTACAACGAACTAAAATATCCAACGCTGTTATCAATTGTTTGGCGCAACGCAACACTTTCGTATCGGCGCGGGCGCAATTGTAGAACGTTCCTCAGTGCCTTTATTATTTTGATATACCGCCTAAGGGTTTTTTTTTCTACCTTTTTACTGTTTCACTAATAGGCACGGGTGTCCTCTCTAGTGAGAAGGATTTAGACCGACCACACTGGCTCAGATTTCACAAGGCGTCGAGAAATTCTCTCATGCATACAAGCTTCTTAACGATGTTTTCTTTCATTGAGCAGTGAATTTCTAAACAAAAACACAAATAATTTCGAAAAATCTCGAATAGTCAGTCAGTCAGCCGTGCGAAGTCTAGACCTGGGACTGGAAATTGAAATCGTTAACACTGTTTTTGCAGTCTTTAGTTTTACCGCTAGACTAGTAAACCTGATTTATTTTGATTTGATTTGCGTTTAATTATGATCATCCCTTCTCTCCTCTGCACCTTTTGATAAGTGATGTTATTGCTAGCATCTGCGGTCACTGTTTTGTGTGTCACGAGCAGTGGAAGGAATACTTTAGTGTAAGATCGAGAGATAAAGGGATTTGGTTTAGAACTATTGTATCGGAACCGCCACATGTGCCATGGTTCATTAATATCAAATTAAATTGAAATCTTTTAGTACTAGCTCACAGATTGAGGTCAGGACACATGCCTCTTAATAATTTTGCGTACTTAATGAAAAAAACTGTGAAGCTTGTGGTACAGTAGAAGATATTAGCCATTTATTATATGAATTTGTTAAATATAAATCAGCCCGCGACGACTTTACTAAGTCTGTAAAATTAAATACATACGACGTGGGGTCTTTCCATCATATACTGGCGATGCCTGGCTCTAAGGCTGCTATAGCTTTGTATAAGTTCGTACATTGCGTTTTTTATTAGAATAATAATAGTAAATAAGTTTCTCCTTTTGTATTCTATAGTTATAAGTTACGATGGAACTGACATACTTAATATTATGTATAAAAGTCCCTTATATAAATAAAGAGAAAAAAAAATCTGCGGTCACTGTTTAAATTCAGGTGGGGTGTATACTTGTTTGACTGCCCAGATAACGGAGTGGTTTAAATATCTACTATATCAATATTGTGGATTCAATTCCCATATAGGACATTAATATCCTTTGTGTGATAGACACATGGGGCGGTGCAGGCTGGTTCTACAGGTTTCCTTTGTATCCGTTAAATTGTTTGTTTGCAAAGTCACCGCTATACAAGGATTTTTCCTCAGTACAAGGTGTAAAAAAATAATACATATATTGATCTTGACACGTCTAATGTAGGTATTATATTATAGTTATATAAACAATAGTTCCTCGCTAAATATAACGTTCTAATTAGACCTTCAAAAGCCATTTTCGGACGTTCGTTCATGAATAATGATGTGAAACTGATGTGGGCGTTGATTCTGTTACGTTGTTTCTGGTATGTATGTGACCTTTATTTTTTTTTAGTAAAAGCTTCTAAGGCATAGGTATTGAGTTGTTTCCGAAAGGTTGAGAGATATTTTAGAGAGATTACACTATTAACGAACGATTGGTTGGTCTGAATCAGGATTTTTACTACATCCTGGCTCAGAACCACTATTTTGTGAGTTACACTTGTAAAATCTGCCAGACCGCATTGGATCAGCATGATGGACATTTGTCCGTATGGTGACGGACTAAGAACACAAGTGTCACCACCCCATTCTTTCCCACGGGCATCGTACGAGGCGACTAAGGTAAGTAAGCGATTATCACCCATTGAATTACTGGTGATAGGGCTAGGTACCAAGTGGGAGTACTCACTTGCTATCAGGCCAGAGCGAGTTAGTACCACCATCTCCCGTGTGACCGGCCATGAAGCACAACGGTGTGTTTTGTTTGTAGCAGAAGAATCTGTGAAATGAAATGGTGAGCAGTGGCTTGACAAAACTCTCGGTATAGTTGAGTCCATGAGCGACGGTTACTATTTACCATTAGGTGGGCCGTGGCTCAGATGCTACCATACGCAATAAAAAAATATAACTAATCGTTATTACTGTGGGGGAACCTTGGGTCAAGATCAAGAGAGAAGTCGTACACCACCACCCACATGTCTAGCGTGGTACATGCATTAACAAATATTTCATCCAAATAGTAGACGTCTCTAGGGAAATAAATAGGATATGGAGACGACTTACGGGGTATTATGGGTTTGGGACTCCGACGCTCTCACTCATTGAATGAAACTAAACAGTATACCTATGGCGATTTTCTGCAAGATGGTATTTGCTCGGAAGAATTAGCTTATAACTGGCCGGAATCAACAAGGTTACCACTTTCAAATTAGGAAAGAAGGTTATTTATCTATACTGATATAACAAAGCCGAAGAGTTAGTTTATTTAAACGCACTAATCTCTGGAAATATAAAGCGTAATTTTAAATTTGGTAACGAGTTCTGAGAAGACGCAAAAAAAAATTAAGCGCCATCTTACGTAAAAAAATTAATTGGGATATGATATAGATGCAAAATTATAATTGCACCGCTTTTAAATAATAGACATAAAGCAAATCGTTACGTAAATAATTGGATCCTAATTTAAGTCTAGCGAAAACGTGTGGCACAGCTATTTATCTACATATATTTGGTGAATCCAAAAGACTCTAAAAGTACAAATTCTTTGTGAAATGTGGAAAAAGAGAACTTTTAGTGCGAACGGGAATCGAACCTGCGTCCTTTCCAATCCGGGGAAGTGCTCTAACTGCTATTAGCGGTTAGTTCTTTTTATTAAAATACATATCAACTAACTAACTTATCAACCGTGTGGGGCCGGCTTTAGAATTGTCCCACCCCTCTCCACCCATGGGAGTCTTAAGAGCCGACTGAGGGAATACCGGGGGAGTGGGCAGCAGCACTCTCTCGAGTATTAACAACATCCACTGCGATCGCCAACCCGCCTGCCAAGCGTGGCGATTACGGCACTGTCCCCCATATGAGCGCACAGGACCGCTCTTTGTGGCGTTCTCTTGGGGACGCCTATTCCAGCAGTGGACGTCGAAAGGCTGATGGATGGATGGAACTAACTTATCATCACACCATTTCCCATGCGGGGTAGGCAGAGAAAACAGAGTGCCAAGAGGCTCTATTATTGCATACATCACTCGCTTACTCAACATTCATAATTCTCTTCATACACGCTCGCTGGTTTCCGAGACTCCTGACTCCACCTTTCTTTTAAACATGACCGATTTAGTCTAGGTAGGTGAGCCGTATGGGGCCAGCTTTAGAATTGTCCCACCCCTCTCTACCCACAGGAGTCGTAAGAGCCTACTGAGGGAATACCGGGGGAGTGGGCAGCAACACTCCCTCGAGTATAAACAACATCCACTGCGATCGTCAACCCGCCTGCCAAGCGTGGTGATTACGGC
Organism: Leucoma salicis; assembly: GCA_948253155.1. Taxonomy (NCBI): domain Eukaryota; kingdom Metazoa; phylum Arthropoda; class Insecta; order Lepidoptera; family Erebidae; genus Leucoma; species Leucoma salicis. The sequence continues at coordinate 20,645,525 of OX411818.1, forward strand.
ATTATCCCCCATGACGATACCGCTCGTTGTGGCGTTCTCTTGGGGAGGCCTATGTCCAGCAGTGGACGTTGAAAGGCTGATGGAGGTGAGTTTCGGTCTCCCTCTGCACCTACATCCTTCAACTTTCGCATTGTATATCTTCTTAACCAGTTGCTCGTCCGACATTCTTTCCACATGTCCGAACCATCGAATACAGATCCAAATTGATTTTACTAAAATTTTAAAACTGTTTATTGTGATGATCTCAATATCTTTCGTGTTGACAGTCCTCGCTCACACCAATGGCACTATCACTGATGTTTATTCATAGATAACAGCTTCTAAAGTATCAATAATACATGATAATATAGTTTTAACACGGTACTAATATTTATCTACTTATTATATATGTCGCCTAATAAATATTATCACGTGTTATGCATTGTTGACATCTGTTATTAGGCTAGTTGTGCCCCGGGTATTCTCTTGCCATTACATAAAAACAAAATTAAACTACTCGGCGGGCGATGGGTAATTAGTTATCGTAGCCTATTGACACCAGAAACACCAGAGACAAGCATCGTTAACTTCAAGGAAAGGGATAAGAAGTGGCGGGGAAGGATAAGAAGGGGTTAGGGCCTCCAGCGCTCTCTCCATACGTAAATTTTTTGGTTTTTATTTGGTGTTGCTCGGTTATCATCGGCTGTCTTCACGCTATTATTTCGGTGTTGCCTAGAACCTTTTGTCCTTTTTTCTCGACTCCTAAGGGTAGTACTGTGATGTTAAATAACCCACTTCTGAGCACGGGTCTCCTGTCTGAGAGAAAGCGATTTACGACATCGGCTCCCTGTGGTTTTGACCAAATCGTCAATATAGATCGTCATATATGTGATCGCGACTCGAGAACCTTTGTTTGAATCGTAAACGCCTACTAATAAATGAAAAAAGTACTCATACTCCGTAGTTCAGGGAAACGAATAAGATAGTGTGGGGTCCTTAGCGTGGTAAAACGCATAAACTAGATTTTGTTGAATATATTTGTGAATATAAAAAAATTGATGACAGAATTTGTGTTTTCACATAAAGAGCGCAATAAATTAAAGCAGGATCGATCTGCTCGTGATTGTTATTTTCGATTACACATTTTTCACTTTGTGTTTAATGTATAGTGCTAAGCATGTAAAATGCTAAAAATATATATAAAAAATATCTAAATAGCGTAATAAATTGTTAATTTTATGTTTTACAGGTATTTAACGACCTCGATGAGTTGATTTGGTGAGTTAACTTACAATATTTGGTGACTTCTCTGCGTTAAAGCTGAACTCATAGAACTAGCGAAACCAAACAAGGCCAAGCCAACAATCCAATTACATCACTACGCTCCAGAGAGAAGAGGAGAGATTGATTGCATTAAATATAATTTTCCTTAAAGTCTAGTTCAAAAGATGTCGAAAGAAATAACCTTTTTTTAATGTTTAGATATTTTTATATATATTTCTAGCATTTGACATGCTTAGCAACATACATTAAACACAAAGTGAAAAATGTGAAATCGAAAATAACAGTCACGAGCAGGATTTGAACCTGCATCTCCTGGATACCGTCCAGATGCTTTGCCAATTCAGCCATGGTGACCCTTGCTCCTGGCTGCTAATCTCGATAACACATTCATACTTAACGTCTTTGGGTGACGCCTGCACCATCTGTCGGAAGTATTTTCATACATTATACCGACCAGGTAAACTTAATTTTACAATTACTTTTTTAATGTCTTTAATTTGTTGAATCGAGTTGCAAATGATAAAAAATATAATGTATGTGCTAAGTGCCGTACCAACTTATTATTACCAGTATGGTCTAAGGGTCTAAGTATATCACAGTCAAACTCCCGCCATAACTGACAGTTCAATTTGTCAAATAAGCCCGCTCGTTCCATTTTAACTTGTAAAATGTATAATATACAAGGCAAAGGTAAATATCAAACAGGCTCACGCACATTTACTTGTGAGAATTCTCGATTTAAATTATATAGACGTTCTAATAAGATTTACATGTCTAACGCAGCTCGAGTAAGTTATTTATGGAATTATATGCCGGACTAAAATCTAGAATGAAATTAATTATATAAGACGTACCGTGACGGATTTCAAGTGTTATTGTGTAGTAATATTTGCATTAAAATTACTAGGAATGATGTAGAATATTTGATATTGTGACAGAGCATAAATAAATGGGTTTCTGATTATATTCATGAGCTTAATAAAATGTACTTAATAACTAGTTCAGCAGAGTATTTTCTACATAAGTATATAATCTATATGTTACATTTTTGCGGTAAATTTAAATATGTTTTATCCATAATATTACAAAACTGTGACTGAGTTATATCTGTACGTTAAGTAATTAAAAAAAATATACCTACTATTTATTAGGCTTGTACGTTGCAACCAACATTTAGGCGTCTCTCAACAAAAAACAAATTTTTTTTTTTAAATTTTATTATTTTTGTCATGTTGTTTGCTCGCACATCACGCAAAAACTACTGAACGGATTTTTATGCAGCTTATTTTGTTTGAGTTGGTTTTATCCTGAGATATAACCTAAAAATCAGTTTTTGCCTCCGGCAGACATCTATAGAGATAGATAAATGTGCGTTCATAATAATTATTTATATCTAGCTAAGCTTGTGTAATGTTCATTATTTTCCCGTGCATGGTCATTGCCGTAATAATTGCTAATTTCACCAAACTCTATTTCCTAAGTCAATTGATCGATTGGTAAGTAATAAGAATCCCGCGTTAGGAAAATGTAATGTTGTTAATTTTAATCAATGATCCATTATCGGTACCTTTTTAAAGATAACCGTCTGTGAAAATAATTTTATCTCCAATAACATAGTTTTATCTTCGATAGGAATTAAACTGATTACAATCGTACAATAATGATTATATTAAATGGTAGAGAAAAAATAAATTTCCGTCACTTTCTTGGACTTTGATAATAGTAACTAAAGTATTGAATAAAAAATTATTTGAGAAAGTGGAAGTGTACTGCGAGCGGGAGTCGATCTTGTATCCCTTCCAATTCGGGGAAGTGCTCTAGACAGCTAAGCCCATCGCAGTAGCTGACGGCGATTCCCAATCTCCACTTTACAATTGCTTTTAGATGTATTTACATTTTCATGCATTATTATAATATAGTAAGTTTAATATTGCAAATTAAAATTTATACTATTTGATGAAAATGCATCCGATAAGTGGCGTGAGGCGTAAAGACATCCAAAAGCATTTGTGAAGTAGAGATTGGGAATCACCGTCAGTGACTGTGATGGCTTAGCGGTCTAGAGCACTTTCCCAAATTGAAAGGGTCGCAGGTTCGACTCCCGCTCTCAGCACACCACTCTATTTCTACTTTCATAAATAGTTTGTTATTTAAAATAGCTGAGTATGTCAAGGGATAAAATACAGATTAAAATAATTAAAGTATTGAAGATATTTTTTCCTAATTATTTTATTTGTTTATTATTTTTCGAGTCTAGTAACTGCTTACCGATTATTTTATTCATGGAAATTGCAACTTCCAGAGCGTTTCCCTGCAACGGTAAAGGAGTATTACTTTATTCATTAAAATAGTCCAGGAATTAACCACAAGAAACGAAAAGCTCCGTCGATTTAAAGAGATTTCCGAGATACCGTGTGACATTAAAATATTTGAGAACAGTTATGTGTTATAAAACATAAAAACTGCATGTTATGTGGCTTCCTTCTCCGTTATGAATCCATCTACAAACTGGAGTTCCTTACGGTATGATAGAAATTGACCATAAATGCTCTTAGTTGAAATTGTTTCCATGGAGGTCGTAAACCTGAAGCCTAAAGTATAACAAACTTTTTAGAGTCGTTTTTAGTTTTTGTACTAACTACCTATTTATGATTTAAATGATTAAAAATATTTATGAGTTAAAATTGGCAAGTTTTATTAAGTTTCAATTAGAATTGTCCCACCCCTCTCCACACATGGGAGTCGTAAGAGCGGACTGAGGCAATAGCGTGGGAGTGAGCAGCAGCACTCCCTCGAACATTAACAACATCCACTGCGATCCGTGGCGATTAGGGCACTATCCCCCATTCTTGGGGAGATCTATGTCCAGCAGTGGACGTTAAAAGGCTGGATGGATGGATGGATTAAGGTTTTATTCGATACTAGCTATGCCTACAGCTCCACTAGCGGAAACTACTGTTTTCGTTTTTTGAGTTCTGAAACTTTTCTGTAAACAGCAGCCAGTATTGCTAGTGGTCTACCGGGCTTCAGCTTATCCCAGCAGAAAGAGCCGGCTCGATCGAGGAAGTACCATTCTCTCATAAAATATCAGCGTGTAACAAAAGTAGTTACGCCTACCGTTGTATTTTCTATGGTGAGAGAGAGCGTCGGAGACCAAAATCAGGTGGGCCGTATGCTTCTTTTTTATTCCCGAAAATATCCGAAAGATGCCTTTAAATAAGTTTAAGAAAACAAAAGTCAGACTAATTAGTAAAGGTTATTACACATTAAACACAAAGTGAAAAATGTGATATCATATATTCATATGTAATAATGTGTGTGTGTTTTACCTAATAATCTAAATATTTAAAGGGTTTGCGTCATTATTAGGTAAAATCTTAATTGTAAATTTAAGTTTACCTGGTCGGTATAATGTATGAAAATACTTCCGACAGATGGCGCAGGCGTCACCCAAAGACGTTAAGTATGATTGTGTTATTGAAATTGTGTTATGAAGCAGTCAGGAGCAATTGTCACGATGGCTGAACTGGCAAAGCATCTGGACGGTATCCAGGAGATGCAGGTTCAAATCCTGCTCGTGACTGTTATTTTCGATATCACATTTTTCACTTTGTGTTTAATGTATAGTGAAGCATGTAAAATGCTAAAAATATATATAAAAATATCTAAAAATGGTTATTACACAATTTCGGATTATCTGGAAGATAAAATAAAATGGCTTTGAACGGCTCCTCATTTTAAAATATTGTTTTAAATAACCACATACCCCTTTTCATTTTATTATACTGTTTTTTTCCACAATATTGTGTTTTCTGGTGAGCCCCTACTTTCGTTAAGTATTAATTTAAATATTGTAAGAAATTTAAGATTTAAAAAAGTGGCTCATGAGTTTCTTGCCGGGTTTTTCCCATGAAAACCCTTACTACGGGATCCGGCCGTTTGTGGCGATTGCAATCGCGACATTGCGGATGCACTTGCCTCAAGCGCTCGTGTTAGTTTTATAGTAAGTAAGTTTGACGATTTTAAGTGCTATTATAATAGGCCTATGAAATAAAGTTATTTTTGAATTTGAATTTGCTTATTCGTCAGCCATGTTGTATAAAAAAAGCATTTAAATATCCATTCACTGGGCCGTTATTTCGCTTATTTTATTGGAAAATTGGTCTCCTCGAAGCACATTTTATTTTAATGGGATATATTTAACTTACACTCGTTATATTATGGCTATAGAGAAATAGGACCGTTCAATATTAAAGATAAAATATTCAAGTTGTAAAAAAAATTAACTAAAAATAAAAAACTAACTATACGGGATTCGAACCTGCATCTCCTGGATACCGTCCAGATGCTTTGCCAATTCAGCCATGGTGACCCTTGCTCCTGACTGATTTATTTTCGATTTCACATTTTTCACTTTGTGTTTAATATATGTTGCTAAGCATGTCAAATGCTAAAAATAAATATAAAAATATCTAAATATTTATAGGGTTTCCGTCATTATTAGGTAAAATCTTAATTGTAAAATTAAGTTTACCTGGTCAGTATAATGTATGACAATACTTCCGACAGATGGTGCAGGCGTCACCCAAAGACGTTAAGTATGAATGTGTTATCGAGATTAGCAGTCAGGAGCAAGGGTCACGATGGCTGAATTGGCAAAGCATCTGGACGGTATCCAGGAGATGCAGGTTCAAATCCTGCTCGTGACTGTAATTTTCGATTTCACATTTTTCACTTTGTGTTTAATATATGTTGCTAAGCATGTCAAATGCTAAAAATATATATAAAAATATCTAAATAACTATACGGGCTTAACCTGTTACGTAATATTATGAGCTTTTTCGTAAAAAGAAAAATTCTCAGTAGCAGCCCGGACTTTGAAAATGTGCCCGGTAGACGACAATAGGCTCGCCCCCCATTACGTGTGACTTAAACATAGTTAGCGAATCGTGGGTGTGTAATACACCTCTGCCATACACTCACATTCTTTAATATATATTAATATTAAAGAAAAACAAAGCCTGCTATTTAAAGCTTAATCATATATTTAAATATTTTTAGCATTTGACATGCTTAGCACTATACATTAAACACAAAGTGAAAAATGTGAAATCGAAAATGTATAATGGTCGAAATAATGTATGAAAATACTTCCGACAGATGGCGCAGGCGTTAACCAAAAACGTTAAGTATGAATGTGTTATCGAGATTAGCAGTCAGGAGCAATTGTCACTATGGCTGAATTGGCAAAGCATCTGAACGGTATCCAGGAGATGCAGGTTCAAATCCTGTTCGTGACTGTTATTTTCGATTTTACATTTTTCACTTTGTGTTTAATGCTTAATCATAATTCAAAAAAGGCTGTCGGTTTTTTTCATCTGAGTTACTTTAAAGACAATCCCGTATACTTACTGCTGGACAGAGTACTCTCTGTCCAGCCAGATTTGGCCAGATATCGTTAAATCTGTATACCGTTTTGCAAACGGCGCCAAGTTGATGACATTCCGGATAAACTTAAACAAAAGCACTAACGCTATATTTGGTAATCAGCATTCAAATGTGTGCTCTACTTTTATGATAAGAAAAAATAAAAGACGTCAACCACGTAATTTTATTAAATGCATTTAAGCATTTATTTAAATTACGTGGTTGACATAAATATATGCGTCGCACCTGATGGTAAGTAGGTAACGTAACCTAAAGCAACAATAGAGGCATCGCACACGTCTTTATCTCCAGGGAAAGGGATAGGAGGTGTAGGGGAAGTATAATAAGGAGAGGATAGCAAGGATCTTTGATATCCTAAATTAGGATAATAAAGAGAGATTGGGATATTTCTTGCTAGCTTATGACCGCTATTTCTTCAGGTTGAACATTAAGAGTTGGGGGGGTTTGATTGAATTGAAAATTGCACACAATCCACAAAGTGATACCCTTTTATATTTTTTTTTTATTACAGAACAATGAATTATGTGCAATGTATCACAATCAACATACAAGGACTCAAAAATCTTTTTTTTTTCTTTCCTAAATGAGCACTTGGCATTGATCTATAAAATTAAATCAATGCCTATAAAGAATATAAATCATTCTTTTTTTAAATTGTTGGAGAAATGAAATCGTAGATATACTCGTAACTCCATGTGCATACTCTTCAGAATGCAATTTACAAAAAGGCTGTCTGTACTCTACGCCTTTGCCTTTGCCTTTGCTTTTTCTATTCCTGCTTCTCTATGGTATGTTAAGTAGTATATTAGTCCCCCGTCGAGCAAGTACGAAGAGTTGATTTAAAAAAACAAAACAAATTTCACTAAAAACTAGCGTGTCACGCGCGACATAAATACACAAAGACAACATTTTCCCACAACACGATTAGTCAAATTGCGTAATGTTTACGTAACAAACGAACAGACGAACAAACAAATGGCGTGCATATTTCAAAGACGCAACTCCATACAAAGACACACGGTGACATACGACCAAGATCGTCAGGGCTGACACTATCAAAAATATAAACAATAAATTAAAGCCAATCTAATATTATGTATCACGTGAAACATTGTTTTCTTGTAATTTTTTTGTAAATATAAAGAACGTCACAATGATATCTCAGTGTTACAATTTGGTGAAGTCCCCCAACATAGAATTAAAATAGACAAAGTATACCTAATAAGCATTTAGCCCGCGTCAAAATGAGATAAATATAGAGTTTTTCATAGATATAGTATTTTTTATTATATAATTTCTTTGTTTTATTTTTCTTTTATAAAACACTGCACTAAGGAATAATCCTTGTATCACAGGGGGCTTTACAAACATACCATTTCACGAACACAAAGTACACCCACACTCAGAACAACCATTTGTGGATCACACAAAGAGTTGTCCTGTGTGGGAATCGAACCCACAACACACAAGAAGAACGCCGGTATATATAAGCATGCATGTATATATAAGGAATAATTGTTAATCACGCATACTTTTATTAAACCTGTGGTCCCATAACCAGAAGAATTAATCCTATCTAGATGAAATATGGAAAATTATATAAAAATGATTTACCTTCCCAGTCAAACACACCACAAAAAAAAACAGACACAGATGGCGTAATATCATCAGAGAAAAATATATTCACAATGATCACGCTCACGACCCTCAGTAATAAGAAATTTGACTCAATAAAGGAGGATCAATCCAGCCTGATTTATATTTTTATGGAATAAAAAAAAACTAATCCTTTAATACTATTCCAGTGTATTTTTTTTACACGTTCATGTTTAGACGTTGACAACCCTAGTATTCCATGTACAAAAGACTCACGAGAAACGTAAGTGAATGAAATGCGGATTTTAATTTCATGAGTACTTATAATCGAATGACTTAAATGGTTGTGTTGAATGACGTGTTCAATGGCGCCTTTATTAAACGACCGCATGAGTTATACAACCTGTTAATTTTATTTTCAAAGACTAAAATGTGCTATGAAATATGTAAGGAATTTTGCCCAGACTTTTACCACTAAAGCCGCTTTATATTCTGCTCGTAATTATCAGTTTCTACTTTACGACATTTAAATCATCCATTTATAATTAACGTCGTTGTGATCATGTTTACGTTTATTAACTTCATCTATGCAAATAAGTAAAATGAAGTGTCGTCTTTCGTAATGACCAAATAACAATTTTTACTAACGCGTGTAAACGATGCTTATAACAAAAAATCTATTTATTTTTGTCTGGTTGATGATGAGGTTATAAGGAGTAACCTACTACTATTATTAATAAAAATAATTAGGGTTTTGCAAAAAATAAACCACTAGCTTATCGTATAGTTTATAAGAAATCAGTCGGTTCTATAACGCGTAATTACAGCAAAAATTTGCAGGTGCACTGTTAATTCTACGGGTGTTGTGATGGAGAACTAGGTCCAGGAGTTACATCGTTCTGATATTAGTCGTTTCGAGTTATGTCAAGGAACTCTTTAACAAACTATATCAAAGATACGTGAATTGTTTCCATTGTTACACAACTTTTTCAGTATTCGCTACCCTAAAATGCCCGACGGAATCTAACCTGCCATTAGTACGAGGACTGTGAAGAAGGGATTTCAGATTAAAAATGTTAATAAATAAATATATTTTCAAAAAAATATTTGGAACATGTTCGCATATTTTGTACAAACAATTTGCCAAAACAATACCGTCATCTTAATTCTCTATGGTTTGTGAGTTGTTCATTCACTCATTCATTCACATGGTAATGGTCAACAGTCGGTCACGCGTATACAATCGTGTACTTTCACTGATCTATGTTTGTGTAAGGAGTACATTTACCGACAAAAGTGTTTTTGATTTAGTGGTGGCGAATGTATCAATTTATACATCCTTTTTATATATACTACGAGAGTGACAAAGAAGCATACGGCCCTGTCTGTAGGTTAGATTACCGTAGAATATAGACGCCAGCAACACTGGCGCATCGCCATCTCCAAGTAAAGGGGTAAGAAATTGGGCGGAAGGACCAAAGGAGAGAGGCCTCTGGCGCTCTCACACACAATACAAAACACAACGTTAGGAGTACCTATCGTTGTTTCGTGCTGATCTTCTGGGAGTGGTGGGTCTACCACCATTGAAAAAATAGAAGAAATTCAACTTAACGCTATAAATTTCGTAAAAGGAGCATGCTCCTTCTAAATATTGTAGGTCATATATTCTGTATACTTAGTGTTCAAAATTATTATTATTATTAATGAATTTCATCTGGGTTTTTTTCCTTGATCGATACATTATATTATGAATCGTACTGTTTATTAACAAGCATAGCTTTTATTGACAACAATGCTTAAAATTGTGGGTCATAATGCGAGGCAACTCCACCTCTTTAAGATTACGAAAGCCTTTATTGTTGATACAACGTATAACAATATCGAAAAATTATCAAGCATTTAAATGCTAATACAGCAACAGCGTATCATTGTAAAGGTATTACAGAGTATTTAGAACGATTATTCGCATAGATTAGGCAAAATTATGCAAAGGTATATCAAACTACTTAGGGAGTTAATCTTTATGGGAGAATACCGTATATGGAAGTTGGTACTGTTGTGTACACAAGTTTTGGGCGTAGTTAAAGAAAAAAATATTACAATCGCAAAGACAATAATATTATGATACTGCCTCGGTGGTGTAGCCGGTGGCTAGACGGTACGGTAGTGTGTGTAAGATTATGGATAATGAGGTCTCAGGTCCAAATTCCAATTGAAAGCCAAAAGTTATTGGGTATTTCTGTCAAGAAATACCAGTTTCACAAATTATTTGTTCTATAAAGTAACTAAGCATGTCAAGTGCCAAAATACAGGTCAAAATATTTAAAAAATCGCGCCATTGATTAATATGAATTTTGATTGCACAATTAAACTTACTTTATTTGTTAAACACAAAGTGAAAAATGTGAAATCGAAAATAACAGTCACGAGCAGGATTCGAACCTGCATCTCCTGGATATCTCCTATTTATAGGGTTGGCGTCATTATTACGTAAAATCTTAATTGTAAAATTAAGTTTACCTGGTCGGTATAATGTATGAAAATACTTCCGACAGATGGTGCAGGCGTCACCCAAAGACGTTAAGTATGAATGTGTTATCGAGATTAGCAGTCAGGAGCAAGGGTCACGATGGCTGAATTGGCAAAGCATCTGGACAGTATCCAGGAGATGCAGGTTCGAATCCTGCTCATGACTGTTATTTTCGATTTCACATTTTTCACTTTGTGTTTAATGTATGTTGCTAAGCATGTCAAATGCTAAAAATATACATAAAAATATCTAAAAAAAATTTACTTTATTTGAATAATGTATGTAAAGGCATCCGATAGGTGGCGTGGGTCGTAAAGATATCTAAAGTAAATGTGAAGTGGAGATTGGGTGTTACCATTGGTTGAGAGCGATAGCTTCGCGGTCCAGTGCACTTCCTTTCACTTGAATAGATGGGACACTTCCTTTGAATTGGATGGGACGCAAGTTATAAAAATAAATCCGTTGCGTGGTTTAGAAGGTAGCGGCGAAACAGAATGACATAAATAGCTACTTGACTTCATACTATGTATAAATACCTACTATATCAAAAATGTTATAAAGCTGTAACGAAACTATATCTGTACATTTAAAATATTTAAGTAAAAATTACTATTAGGCTACTTAGGCGTGTCTAAAAACAAAACATTTTTGATGTGAAACATCTAATGCGGAGGGAGGGTAAAATCGGCTGTTAGTGTGGCGACACTTATTTTACTTGTCCCGTTCCAATCTTGCAAGTTAAATTTGACACACTTCCTGGTTTCCGATTGAGCTGAAATTTTACACGCATATGTATATCACGTGACCATGCAATATTATGATAACATGGAGCTGATCTGATGATGGAGCTGGAAGGTGGACATAGGAACTCTATAATGAAACGGCGCCACCCTATCGAGTTTGGACTCGTTTGATTCGTCTTGACGAGTACTTTGTTTTTAAAAGGTGTCCAGGGTCTGATGATGGAGCTAAAAGGTGGCCATAGGAACTCCAATATAAAACGACATAACTCAATCGAGTTTGGACTCCTATGATTCGTCTTGACTAGCACTTTATCTCTAGATGGTATTCAGGGTCTGATGATGAAGCTCCAGTCCCGATGAGTACTTTGTCTTTAGACGGTATTCAGATTCTGACGAAGGATCTGGAAGGTGCCCATGAGAACTCTGTAATGACTGTAATTAAATGGCGCAACTCCATCTAGTTAGGGCTCATTTGAATTGTCGTGATCAATACTCCAGTCCTAGATGATATTCAAGGTCTGATGATGGAGTTGGAAGGTGGCTATAGGACTCCTTTAAAAAACGACATAACCACATCTAGTTTGGGCTCGTATGATTCGTTTTGACGAGTACTTTGTCTCTAGATGGTATCCAGGATCCGATGACGGAGCTGGAAGGTGGCAATAGTAACTCTGTAATAAAATGACGCAACCCCGTCGAGTTAATACTCGTTTGATTCGTCTTGACGAGTACTTTGTCTCTATATAGTATTCAGAGTCTGATGATGGAGCTGGAAGGTAGCCATGGGTACTCGGTAATTAAACGTCGCAAGCCATTGATTTAGGGCTAGTTTGAGTTATCTTAAATAGTACCATAGTCCTAGATGATATCAAGGGCCTGATGATGATGATTTATGCCCGTTATTTTACACATATCATCATTTTATACAAGCACACATTGAAAAAGTTATGATGATTTTATTTATACTCATTATTTCTACACAATCATTTCAATGTCTTCACATCAGGTACACGTCCCGCGACGCTTACTTTTTTTTATAGAATGATTGTCTGTTTGTGTCACATCACGCAAAAACTACGAAACGTTTGATAGCCCTTGATTACACTTAAAAACTGTTACAAGTTTCATTCTGCTACTATATCGGAAAACTCAGATATAACCTAAAAAAAAAACATTTTTCAGCGGCAAAGGGGCGGGCAAAGACTATTAATAAAAATGCAAAGACTATTAATATAATATTAAATATGTATAACATTTTTGATCTATATTTTAGCACTTGACATGCTCGGCTACTCTTAAAGTACAACTAAGATCTTTGTCTTCGTTTGTACACAGGGTTCGTTGTTCGTAACATGAGTCTACTTTCAATTTCCAAACTACTCTGTCTGATGATCAGATATCGCATTAGAGATCTAGTCTAAAACTTAGACGAAGGATATTATAGACAAGCTATCAGCGTATGCAGTGTCGAGATAGCAATAGATAACCGGAATAATTTTAAAAGATAACTATGATTATAACTTTGTTGACTAAAAATGTACTATCTGTTTTAGCCGGATAAAAGAATAACAGGACAAAAGAAATTGCAGTTATGCTTATATTTTGCTTAAAATGTATTAGAACATGTATTATTAGCGTATATAACGTGATTAATAAAGGTTTTTTTTACGTCAATACAAAAACAAGCTTACATACTGATGATGGGGACGGTTGGCCACTTTATTGTTTGGACTCGGTTCATTGAGTCCAAATACAACTAACGCATACGCGAAAAGGATAAATATACTTATACCTGGGTCTCTCTCACTCTTGGTAAAACCTAGTATGTGCATCCTTTTCTTCATCCTTAATGTCAAAATAGTAGCGAGTCTATATTATTCTTCGTCTAAGGTCTAAATAAATTGCAATGCAAAGAGATCGATATAGACGCAATACATACGAGTACAACCTCATGTCATATCTTCACTGTCAAAGGTTTCACTATTCATAGTTCGCGCCTAAATGTAAATTTAATCAGGCAAACCCAACATCAGCCATACAGAGCTCAACATCAAAAAAGAAGAAGAAGAAATGTACTTAAATAGAAAGTAAATATTACGTATTATACTTTGATTGTTGCGCAAAAGTACGATGAACTTATATTAATTTTGCTCAAAAGTAATCTCCGAGGTCAAATTAATATTTTTCTTGCTTTCGATTTAAAATTCGACTTTGAAAAAAGTCATAGATTTTGTCATGAATTTGTAGAATAGGAGAAAAAAAAATTCATCAGGTTTAGAAGTCATAAACTCCGAATATGAAAATTTTCCAGCTCAAGTGACGATGACGCCAACAAAATCGAGCTTTTTTGTTTTCTTTAAATAATGGCTACTCGGTTTGAGTTAATTGTGTATATTTCTTCTTCCCAGATAAGTTTATTTCATTAGTCGAAGTCAAAGTCGTATAAAGTTAGTCATATTCAAGTCAAAGTCACACTACCACAAAGCGGTGGCGACTTTACTGAAGCTTCTCTGGAGTTTTGGAGGCAACACGAAAAAACAAGTTATGCCGCACTACATCACTTGCCAACACTTATGCACATACACAAATAGTTAATAAGCAAAAGGCCACCAGTTTTACATATTTCGAGTATTAATACTCGAAATAACACAAGTTTAGGAAAATAACTAGCCTTTGCCAGCGGCTTCGCCGCAGCCAAAAGCTAGTTTTTCGGTTATGTCTCAGGTTCCCGATATAGTAGCGGGATAAAATGTCTACCAGTTTTTAAGTTAAACCAAGGCCTTTCAAATAAAAAAAGTTGCATCAAAATCCATCTAGTAGTTCTTTTAAATAAATTCTAAAAAGGATTCTAGTTTAAATAATTTTCTAGTTTTTCGATTATATCTCAGGTTCCCGATATAGTAGCAGAATAAAATGTACACCAGTTTTTAAGCCTAATCAAGACCTTTCAAATAAAAAAAAATGCATCAAAATCCGTTCAGTAGTTTTTGTGTGATGCGCGAACAAACAAACAGACAAAAATTCTAAAAAAATTGTTTTGTATTAGAAATATATCACCGCAAATAACTCACGTTGAGGATCGATTTAGTCGACCCGGGTTTCGAGCATATTCAATGCTCATCATCAGGCCGAGCGCGCAGCGGTGTCAACGAGTTCCCGGCGGGATTTCTAATATGTATCAATCTCACGATAGTTTCAATACGAAAATTGTTTTGTGTTTAGACACGCCTATATGGCCTAGTCATTTTTTCTGAAATATCTTTAATGTACAGACACAGCTCTGTTACAGTTTTATAATAGTATAGATGTAGAGCGACGACATGATCTTCTTCGTGTTCCCGCCAAAACTCCAAAAATCGATCTTTAAAACGTTCCCTTTTCAAATCATTTAGCTAATTGCTAAGTTTTTTTTTAATATAGGCTAAGGAAAATATAGTGCCATTAGTCCATGTGTATAAAGGATACTAAATTATTTATTTTTTTATTGCATGTAGTGGCAGAGGAGCCACGGCCCATCTGATGGTAAATGGTAACCGTCGCTCATGGACTCAACTATACCGAAAGCATTGTCATTGACAATGGTGAGCAGCGGCTTGACAATTTATCAAGCCGCTGCTCACCATTTCATTTCACCGATATGAAATCAAAGAATAAACGGCTATCTCCTGCTACAGCCAAAATGCAACGATGTGCTTCATGGCCGGTCACACGGAAGATGATGGTACCAACCCGCTCGGGCCCGATACCAAGTGAGTACTCCCACTTGGTACCTAGCCCTACCACCAGTCATGCAATGGATGATAATTGCTTACTTCCCTTAGTCGCCTCATACGACACCCGTGGGAAAGAATGGGGTGGTGACACTTGTATTCTTAGTCCGTCACCACACGGACTCCTAACTCCAACTTCTCTTATACCGCCCTCCAAGCCGTAGTAATTGAAATGATTACCTACAAAAATCCTACTGAATATAAATAGATATAAATATGTATTAAAGCAGAAAGGCGACTAGAAATAGGTACATATATTATCATTTAAGTCTACCCCTCCAGAAAACAGGAAATATTTTGTATTTTAGACTTTATGACCCTTGTGATCTTTTAAAGCCTGTACCGAGGTTTCATGTGACTAATATATTTGTAATAAACATAAAAAATAGATCTATTTCATTTCGCAACTAATTTCGGCTACTCAACTAAGTATTAATTTAAATGCAAAACTAATATTCTCTTGCCTCATGTGATTAACTTATGTAAATGATACTTACAATATTTTTACAACCCATTACGATATCGGTGGATTATAGAGTGATTTAGGATATCAGTGGACCAAGCTAGTCTAATGATACAGGTTGACAGAACCACAAACCGTCGATAAAATCTCTCCAGCATGCATTCTCCTTCACTGGGTGTAATAATTTGTGATCAAACGCGTGCACTTCTTGCCACTCGAACGATCTTCAAGTATAAAGAACTTTGGCATCGCTGGCATCTAACTGATAACCAAATATAGTACCTGTTTTTGAATATCTTGACTACCTTGGCGCTTCAGTTTCAGTCCTGGCTGTCAATCACATATTACAGGCTATCAGAATCCTCAAAAAAGACCTTGATTTTGTCCTGGTTTTGAGATTGTCAGTTTTTCCATTAGTCGGACAATATACTCATATAATAAATAATATATGTACTTACGCATTACAAAAGAAAATATTACTTTAAAACCTGTTAAATGCAGTAAACAGTGTCATTATTACGCCATAATTGATTCGGCAATAAACTAGTCTAGATATAAACTAGTACATAATATCAGATGTAGACAAACGGTTGTACTTTCACAACACATGTTAAGGCTCTAAGCAGACTGACGACACGACCTTATCGATTCGCCAAATAAGTCTTATCTTCTTGTTTAATGGTCGCCAAATAAGACTTAGAGCGGAGAATCTTGACTTTGATAGTGATGACAGTACGGAGAGATTTTGGATTTGTCTGTGTGGTGACGGACTAAGAATACAAGTGTCACCATCCCATTCTTTCCCACGGATGTCGTATGAGGCGACTAAGGGAAGAAAGAAAGGAGGAAAGGGAAGAAGAAGCTTTTTTTTCCGTGTAAATAAATTTTATGAACATATTCTAATTAATTTTATTACATAGTTTAAAGAAAATTACGAACATAAACATATAAGGTAGGTTTATTCAAATTTTATATGAAAAAATTGCATTAATATATTTCCATACGCCATTTTGCCTAGCTTGTGTGAGAAGCCTAATGCGCTAAGTTGCGTATGCACGCGTTCACAAGAAAATGAAACGGTTTTCCACATATCAAGTAAGTTGGGAAACTATTAGACTTATTCTCTGTGGCACTATGAGACTGAGAAACCTAGGTAGTACACTCATGTAAAATTCATTACCATCCCAGGCTTTATTACATCCGATGGTGGTAATATCTATTTGGTTATTAGACCAATAGCGGGTGGTCACAAATAAACCAACCTACATCATGCTGGCTCAATGCGGCTTTACTACAAGGCTTTACTAACCACTGAGGTAATTAATTAATTAATTTTTCATCTGAGAAGGGAAATGGTGCGCAGCGGCTTAACAATACTCTTGGTATATTTGAGTTCATGAGCGACGGTTACCACTTACCATCAGGTGGGCCGTGGCTCGTCTGCCATCATAAACAATAAAAAAATATCAATAAAATATTTTGATTATATCTATTACAAACAATCAAATCCTTGGTCTGTATAATGTTAGTTAGGAAAGTCTAAACAATTCACACTAGGATTCACCTTGTACTGCTAAACACTTTGCAAACATACACGAAATCTAAATAAAACTATTACTTCGTACCGCCTGATTTATTTTCGTAAATATTTTGCAATGAAAATTTGCCGTGTGGAGCCGACTGAGGGAATACCGCAGAAGTGGGCTGCAGCACTCCCTCAAGTATTAACAACTTTCACTGCGATCGCCAACCTGCCTGCCAAGCGTGGCGATTACGGCACTATCCCCCATATGAGCGAAACACATGTTGTGGCGTTCTCTTGGGGAGGCCTATGTCCAGCAGTGGACTTCGAAAGGCTGATGGATGGATGGATTTGCAATGAAAATTTTTACAGTACTAATATCGCTATTAATAAATAGGGGTTTTTGTGTTGGACTACCCTTATCATTTAGGGGTATGAAAAATAGTTTTCATTACTCATACTCTGAAAGTAGGCCTGAAGTTGCCTGAGGAGCGGGTTGAAAGTAATACTTTTCAGCCCTAGGGAGAATTACTTTCAACTGACAGCTGAGTAATTATAAAAAATAAAACAGTTCTATTTTCTGTACAGCCAGTCAATTACAGCGCGATGTAAAATTGAAATAACATAAAGTTAAGTATTTATTAAAGAATTTGTTTTTTATATGACTTTATTTTAATATAGTTGCAATTAAATATCTTTAAAATAACGAAGATTTATATTTTTTTCAATGATTAAAATGAAAAATAATGGCTGAATAGCTGACAGGTCAAATAAAAAAAACAAAATCGGCAGGAAAACGGCGTTCCAAATTAAATTTTAAAGTCTCCCATTTTTTCTTTAGCTAATTCATGATTTTTATTTTTAGTTTCCTCGTATTCGTAATAAAAAGCACAGTGTTTACCTCGGGATAAAGACTTATTTAGTGCCGAGACGGGGTTTGGCACCCGAGCGTAGCGAGGGCTCCAATAGTTCGAGGTTGCTTTCATCCCCAGGTTAACAATGTACTATTACATCCTATTTTCAGACTTAATGAATATATACACTATAAATATTAAAAGATGAACACACCTACTTATACCTACATGTATTACGCTTAAGCAGTTTTTACGGAATGTTTTACCGAACTTGATAATCCCAAGCAAATGTCACGGCAGATTAGCTAATTGTGGATCACATAAACCCAAGGGTTTATGTGATCCACAATTAGATAAGTCCTGGGTGGCAATCAAACCTACAACAATCAAAACAAGACGACGGTATCTTAACCACAAGCCATGCTAAATTTCAAAAAGATATCCTATGATTTTGACACGTCTAATTTTCTATTTTTTCTACTATATCCCCACTACACTAAATTAGTACTGCTTGGTATGATGTCGTCATGGGTATCAGAAACTCGGTCGAGTTTCAGGGTCTACATACCAATCTTACTTTCATCGCGAGACCTCACGACGTGACCTCAGCTTATTGGAACTATTTGCGGCGTGGATCTTCGCTAGTATGAAGAGTGTAAGCACGTTTCTTTTGAAGTGACATTCTTGTCAAGAGAGATATTTTAATGCTAATAATATGGATCACTCTCAAACTAACTAAAAATGAAAGACACCGCATTGTCAACTAAAAAGAGAAGCCACTTTATGAAAGATGTGTGCGTGAAAGTTATCTCTCCAGAAATAAATAATCTTTATAACTTGGCTAAATTTTCAAAAGTTTTAAAAACAAAGCAAGTAAAAGCATTAAGTTTACAGCATATCATATAGGGAAAATTATAGCGCTTACGACGTATTCATGTATAACGTAACATACGTACGAAATCGTCGAGTCATTTGAGGTAATTTTAAAGCATACTCTGGCAACACTCGTTGTTTATGACACTTCGTTTTGGCATGGTTTTGTTTGTATTTATGTGCGTGAGCGCGTGTAATTAAAAATTTGGCATGGTTTTATATGGCTTCACTGGATTGTTCGTAATGCTCCGCCTATATTTTTTAGTTAGTCTTAGGAATCACTTTATGGTTTAGGAGAACAGCTAAGGCGGAAAACTGACAAAATTAAATAATGTCAATTATTTTAAATGGTAGCAAAAAAGCCCTTTTTAAACCGTACGCCGTCTCTCCGCCTGTGCTGGCAGACACAGGCCCTGTCAGCTTCGTTATAGAAACTGTTTATAGGTGGGTTTCGTATTATTTAGAGACAATGCTATTAAAAAGGGACAATAATATTAATGTAAAAGATACATCCGCTGTCGGCACCGGAACGCGGCAACAGTCATTAACATATGTGGCCCTAGATGTAGTTAGTGGCAATTTTAAATGCCGCTATCATTGTTCGCAGTAACTGTTTATAAGGTACAACCACATTATTGCAATAATGCTCGCCATCCCCGGGGTCAAAATCAAAATTGAAGCGTGGCGCGGGAAGCGGATGCCCACCCAGTGCCACCGCTGTCAACAGATCAGGCACAGCAGCCACCAGTGCCACCGCCTACTAGCTTGCGTACGGTGCGGCGGTGGCCACTTCACTTCACCAAGAAATGCCCGCGCCCACTCGTAGAAACTGCGAATTGCGGCGGGGATCCTGGATCCCCGCAAATAACATAAACTGCCCCGTCTTCCGAAAAGAGGCGAGAAACAGGAAGGCGGGGACGGTCGCCGTCACCGGGGCGTCGAAACCATGTCCACCCCCTTGAACCCACAACCCGTCGGCGAGTCAACTCAGGGGGGCTCGCTGATGGCTGACGCCAACCCCCCCACCGAACGCGGAGTTCCGCGGAAGAGGGGAAGGAGAAAGCAGAGAGGGAAGGGCGCTGCCAGCGCCGCCACCACCATCACTACCGATAGCAGCCAAGCAGGGTGCCCCAGCGCTGCTTACCGATCCGATTACCACCCCCTCGTTCGTGGAGAGGGGGACTCAAGTCGAGATAGAGCTCCCTGCCACATCAGGGCCTACTCAACATCCACTTGATGGCAAACTCGTGGTGGTGCAAGCTGCTGTCAAGGCACTACAGGACGTGCTTTCCGTACTCAGCGACGATGAGTTCCACGTCACCAGGCTAGACCAATTGGTCCGAGGGGGCGTCATCGACGTCATCGTCACATCGACCCTCAAGACCGTCCGCTATAACCATAGCCCCCCCAGTCGCGCCTCACAGCGCGGCTTCACGGGACGGGCTCAGCCCCCGCCCCTGGTATACATGTTCGCCTCGCCCCGTGGCCCCCGCGCCCGCAACACTTACGCATATTTTGCAGGGAAATATGCGTACTGTGTTCGGGCGTGGTTGGTCGTGGGGCGAGGTAGACCCCTAGGCTCAACAGCCTACCCCTATTCTTGCCGGAGGACATCGGATAGCCCCCCACCGTCGTAAGCCACCGCCGCTGTCGCTGGTCGCTCCGAGCTGGACCTCCCCCGGGCCAACCGGGGGTCTCATCTGGCTCGGGCTGACCACCGCGGTGGTGTGTGAAGATCGGGGGGGGGGGGGGGGGGGCTATCGTACGTCCGACTCCAGGACCGGGTCCAGTCCTGGATCCGCGATTGACACCGCAGACAGGAGGCTATAAAGCCTCGACACTGCTTCCGCACGCTCCAGCCGGGGCGTTGTGAAAATCGCCGTGGTGCAATTTTACACTTGGAAACAAGCGACGTCGATTGATTCGAGTTACGCCATCTTTTTTGGATGAATATGAAATATTTAAACAAAGTATATTAATCATACAATCTTCGTAGCGTGTATTTACCGCCCTCGCGGTTCTAGTTAGTTCTGAGGTTTCGACCCAGATGGCGCACGTCGGTAAGAAATAATGTCTTCAAAAAAAATTTATGAAGCCGTCATTCTTCTCGTAGAATAAAAATGTTCTGTGGGCAGACCACTGGAAATGGCAGGTACCCCCACCGTTATGTTCCGTATGGTGAACGAGAGAGCTGGAAGCTCAAACCCCCTCCCTATCCTTAGTATCCTACCTATACTATCCTCCTCCTATCCTTTTCTTTGGAGATGATGACGCGCGAGTGATGCCTCTGGTGATTTTGTTTGATTGCTTTTTAGTTCCTGGGTGTTTTATGAAGATGGTTTTCTTTTTTTTCAATACTTTACTTTTTTTATTATTTATAAACTAGCAATAGGTACGCGTCTTAACTCTCGTTACGAGAATTTTGATATAAAGTTCAGTTTTCAAAGACTTAAAAATAGAGGTATTTATAAAGTTATTTTGTAACCCCATTTCCTTTTTTAATTTCGAAACGCACATTCACAATTCCCGCGCGGCTTTTCAAATTTAGAACTGTAACTTTCGCTTGTCCGTTCCAATACACGTATCTATCATAAACAAAACTAACGTATAGAATTTCCGTATATTAATAAAAAATAAATCGATTAAGAACTATGAGCGGCTTGTCACAATAATAGGAAGGAAAGTGAATGTCAAATTGAAAAGGAAAGTGCGGACGTGTTGTATTTATTAGATGAGGTTTGAATATTGAAACAGATACAAATATATTACTTACTTGCTTTCCATTAAGTGTAACAAATATTAAGACAAATCTGTTAATTACGAAATTTATGAAGAAAAATAAATACCTTGCATACGAATTTCTTGAGCTCCACTTCGCGTTGAAAATCTGTAGAGATTGTTCTGGCGTAGTAGATATAATGAACGCGGTCACATTTTTGATGTAAATTTCTAATGCGGAGGGAGGGTAAAATCGGCTGTTGGCGTGGCGACGCTTTTATTGTAAGTACTTGTCCCGTTCAAACCTTGCAAGTTAAATTTGACACACTTCCCGGTTTCCGATTGAGCTGAAATTTTACACACATTTGTATATCATGTGACAATGCAATATTATGATGACATGGAGCTGATTTGATGATGGAGCTGGAAGGTGGACATAGGAACTCTAAAATGAAACGGCGCAACCCCATCGAGTTTGGGCTTGTATGATTCGTCTTGACGAGTACTTTGCCTCTAGATGGTATTAAGGGGCTGATGATGGAGCTAGAAGGTAGCCATAGGAACTCCGTTATAAAACGACATAACTCCATCGAGTTTAGGCTCGTATGATTTGTCTTGACGAGTACTTTGCCTATAGATGGTATCCAAGATCTGACGATGGAGCTGGAAGGTGGCCACAGTAACTCTGTAATGAAACTACGCAACCCTATCGAGTTTATACTCTTTTGATTCGTCTTGAGGAGGACTTTGTCAAGTTATGGTCATTTTATTTCTACAAAATAATTTCGATGTTTTCACATCTGCTAGAAGTCCCGCGACGTCTAGTTTTTAATTTTTTTTATTTACTATAAGACTACTACTAATACCAACGTCAAAAACATAGTCTTTCTTATATTCATTAATCCCAGTAATAGGTATTTGAATTATATTTAAACCGTTTTACCACAATTAACTCCTTTTCTGATATTTTTTTTAAGTTCGAGGTTTTTCCTATACTAAATTATACAATAGCCATCGAAGAGACCACCCGGAAATGGAAGCTTAGTTGCATTTATTAAATTTATTCCAGTGTCAATCACCTATGCTACATACATATATACATATAATATATGTTCAGGGATGATAATTATAGTTGAATAATGATGAAGTAGGTAACATTGGCCCATACAGATAAGCAATAATGCATGCAAACAATTAAACAATCTAGTAATTAAAATTAAAAGTAAAAAAGAACAATAATATTTTACCATGGCAATTAAGTTGCTATCACGAATACTGTTTTATCGAAAATTATGAATGCATCGTGATCATATACATAAATATATAATTATTTATTCTTTATGTTTAAAATAATAAGCGCCGCGCACACGAACGCGGCCCTCAACTGTAAAACACTGCCAGCAAGCTACATACCATTCCAGTTTTCGTATTTTAAATACAGTAAAAATGCGCATAAACTATTGCGACTAAATATACAAATCCAAGACTGCAGGCGCAGGCAGCATTGCAGCTTGTAGCTGCAGTCGACCGCATTGTTGCCTGCGGACGCGGCCTTGTGTATTCCACGACGGACTGCAAAGTTCACACATCATGGCTGTAGGCTTCACTAGTCGACATTTCGAAGGGGCGCGACACGTGTAAGAGCTCTACAGTCCGCGTCACCCCTGGTGCTGCGGTCAGCCCCAGCTGCGCGCCGCGGCCACACGCTGCAGTGTCACGCTGCTCGGAATCATTTTCATAGAAATTCATAGAACCAGTAGTTTCGCTTGCAGTATGCGGTTGTAGTTTGCAGTTCTTCTTGGACTTGTTACCTTAACCTTTAAAGAATATTTTATTTTTATACCCAAAAATCGCAAATAATCCGCAGATTTCCGCTTATTACAAACCACTTTTTGAGTCTTAAGCGCCATAAAAAGAAGTTCGCGTGTACACTAAAAATACATGACTTCGACTTACATTGATTCTACATGCATCTTGCAGTAAATTAGCAAGTTTTGGTTATTAAAGTCAAGGGCGCAAAAAGAACTAATAATATTATCGCAACCAAATGTACTTTGAATACTTTAGTATCGACAAGACATTTTGCTGTTCAGAGATTAAGCTGATATTTTAGGTATAGCATTTAATTGCGACATTTTGGATTGCTCTGTGACAATGACAGCGTTCTCGCAAATATTTTTATTTTAGAGGCCGATAAAACTATATTTAATACCTTTAGCCTGACGTTCCAACCGCGTTGCAGCAGTCGTGGTCACGGTCTCATCTTGGCAAAACAGATGTTTGCATTATCTTCCAACTATTTATTTTATTCCTTTTTAAATTAGAGAATATTGGCATATTTAAGAAATTTCCAAAAGTACCGTTAACTATTCATAATTCTGTGATAGGTCACAGAAGAACGGTGGAAAGCATAAGTATTGGTACCTGTACTGTTATATCATGAGTGAGATCACAGGAGGCCCTAACTCTCTCCTAAAACCATTTTTATTGACCTTACTTTCCAACTCATCTCCTCTCTATGATCCTTTCTCTCCACCTCTCATCCCTTTGTAGTTGAGAACACGCGAATAATGCCTTTGTTGTTGCTAGCGTAAGCTAAGCTACGGTAACCACCATCAGGTTGGTTGTATGTGTGAATGCCACCTTCGTATTATAAAAAAAACTTAATAAATAAACCCAATGCCAATAACAAGATTCCAATTTCAAAAAACAGTAGAAGTAAACCATAAAACTTAAAACTTTTTTTAAATGTACCACTAAAAAGAAATACAAAATAGGTTGTATAACAAGAATGAATTATTAAAAAACAAAGCTTGTCAAGGGCTGTGCTAGTCAAACATTAAACTCCAGACCACGTTTTAACATCACGTATCATGTCAATGCCACTGCCAAATTACCAAGAATAAATCCACTGCTAGCCAAACATATCATGAACCTTATTTAGAAGGATTTATGATTCTAATCAGTTCTTAGGAATGCAATTACAAGGTGGCGTTGGTAGCGAAGTGCTGTCAGCAATTATTTAGCGCGATGACCCTAGTAATTTGGTAACAGTCACGAGCAAGTTGTTTCGGTGGCAAGATCGTAGATTATTTATTGTTCTGAGAAATGTTAAATTTGTCATTGTTAATTTTTTGGTGGCAGTTCCAGATGTCATTCACTCTAAATCTGGTATTATATGGACAAGTTTAAAATAGTGGAAATTTTTGTACCTATAGTGGCAGATTCTCTCGGAGGAGTGGAACACAATTCTTTTTGATGTGATGACTATATTGTAACTTCGTTAAATGTTAAATGATCGCGCATATTTTGTCTTCGTTCCGGACGTGCGACTGGTTAAGAAGATATACAATACAAAAGTAGAAGAATGTAGGTACAGGGGGAGACCGAGACCTACCTAGACCAAATCGGCCATGTATTGAAAAAAAGGTGGAGTCAAGAGTCTCCGAAACCGGCGAGCGTGTATGAAGAGAATTATGAATGTTTAGGAAGCGAGCGATGTATGCAAGAATAAATCTTATCTTCTTGTTTAATGGCTCTTGTTGTGGCAGTGCAAGAATAAAGCCTTTTAGTACTCTGTTCTCTCTGCCTACCTCGCAAGGGAAATGGCGTAATGATAAGTAAGTATTTTGTCTTTGTGGTTAAAGTGAACTATTATTTTTTCTATTGCTCAAAGAAGATCGCCATAGAGAAACGCTTCTCTTTTAACTTATATCACCATGTTTGCAGTGATACGGACTTATCAATTCACATAGAGAAACTTTATATTTTAAACCACAATATATACAAATTTACCCTCTTAAACAAACCATAGGTACGAGTACCTAAACTAGGAAATTCCTTTCTGCATACATAGTTTAGAAATAACTAGCTGCTACCCGCGACTACTAAAACGCGGGCGATCCGCGTGGAATTTAGTTATTTTAGTTTTCTTTTTTTGTGCAGAACCCTAATTATTTTTTGGAAATAAAAGTAGCCTAAGTTACTACTTATATCATTAGCTATCTGTAAATAAAAGTCCCGTCTAATTCGGTCGAGCTGTTTCGAAGATTAGCCGGGACAGACGCCCAGGCCAATTAAAACAAAATGGGCTCAAATTGCTCCTTATTTTTAAATACTGTTTGAAATAAGCACATACCCCTTTTTTCAATTTATTGTATGTTCTTGGTACATGGTAAAAAAATGTAAACACTAACAAATTGGAAATTTTATAATGTGGCTCATTAGTTTCTTGCCGGGTTTTTCTCATGAAAAGCCTTACTAACGGAATCCGGCCGCTTGTGGCAATTGCAAACGCGACATTCATCTTTGACGGTTTTAAGTGCTATACCTATAATTCGCCTATAAAATAAAATTATTATTGAATTTGAATTATAAATTTGAAAGTACATTTTTGCGTTTCTTTGGACTTGTATCAAGGCTCAAAGTTGCTCAGCGTGCCATTAAACGGGCTATGCTCGGTATATCACTACGTGGTCGATTTCGTAATGCGGAGATCCGTAGGAGAACGAGAGTGACTGACAGCCTACCGGGTTGACACGCTGAAGTGGCAATAGGCAGACCACATCGCTCGACAAACTGACAACCGTTAGGGAAAAAAGGTTCTTAAGTAGCGACACATAAGCAACATAGTTCCAGTGGCCTGCCAGTAATGGCGGAGAGACGGCACTCGGCGGGTTTCTTTAGTGGGTGAAGGCCCCAGACTACCCTGTTCGTTGCCCCGAACGACGGGGTGTGCGGTTAAGAATATTTTTTCCCGCCTTAACAAAAAAAAAGGTAGCCTTTGGATGCAGTAGGCTCGCTGTAGCGCTCTCTAGGGGAGGCCTATGTCCATTAGTGGATGTCAAAAGGCTAATGGAGTGATGGGGATGATTTGTCACGCTTTAGCCACTCGACTGATAGTCAACTTGAATTTTTTTTTTTTATGATTGCTGACGATCCTCGGCCCATCCATCCATCCATCCATCAGCCTTTTAACGTCCACTGCTGGACATAGGCCTCCCCAAGAATGGGGGATAGTGCCGTAATCGCCACGCTTGGCAGGCGGGTTGGCGATCGCAGTGGATGTTGTTAATACTCGAGGGAGTGCTGCTGCCCACTCCCCCGGTATTCCCTCAGTCGGCTCTTACGACTCCCATGGGTGGAGAGGGGTGGGACAATTCTAAAGCCGGCCCCACACGGCATAATCCACGGCCCACCTCATGGTAAGTGGTAACCGTCACTCATGGACTCAACTATACCGAGAGTATTGCCAAGCCGCTGCGCACAATTTCATATCTGAGATATGAAATGAAAGAATAAACGGCGCACACACACTAACGTGCTTCATGACGGTCACACAGAAGACGGTGGCACCGACCCGTTCGGACCCGATAGCAAGTGAGTACTCTCATTTGGTATCCAGCCCTACCACCAGTGATAGAATATCTTAGGATGGGGTGGTATCCCGTGTATTCTCAGTCCGTCCCCACACGGATAAAAATTTAGGTTCAGAACTCAGAAAAAAACATGGCTACGTTTTACCACACAAAATGGATAGTTCTTTTGTGATAACAATTATTGCATAAAAATAATATTTTGTCTGCAATATAGTGATGTATTTATATTTTGCAATCCATGCGGGTGAAGTCGCAGGAAGAATAAAGTAACTATAAAGAATCTTTTACAGGGCGCGCGTATTAAATTTTACTATTTTCACTTTGTGTTTAACTATAGGATTTCCTTATACTAGTGTGATTTTGGCATTATACAATCTACATAACAATTATAATAATAAACTAATTAATATGCATATAGTATGACCATTTAAAAAAATAACATAGGTACATGAATAAAAAAACATAAAACTAAAGTAACTAGATTTCCTTAAATCATATAAGTTTTTAGATATATTTTGTGTCCTTGCCTTTTTTTAAAGTTTTCAAAGACCTGGAAATCCTGTTAACTAATACCTAATCGAATACGAAGTGCTCATTCGTTTAGTTTTATTCGAGATTACTAGTTTATGAGGACGCGATGCATTCTATGTCGACACGCGTCCTCAAAACAAAGCGTTGAATCGATTATCGTAAAATCACGATAAGAAAGCCGCGATCAAACAGTATCAAATACATGTCCTTGTACACACAACAGCCGTGTAGGGCCGGCTTTAGAATTGTCCCACCCCCCTCCATCCATGGGAGTCGTAAGAGCCGACTGAGGGAATACCGGGGGAGTGGGCAGCAGCACTCCTTCGAGTATTAACAACATCCAATGCAATCGCCAACCCGCCTGCCAAGCGTGGTGAAAAATATCACTAATATCCCTTATATTAGTGATATATATTTTTAGTAATGACTACGATGTTTGAGTATTTGCCAATGACTTATTTAGGGTATATTTCTTCTTCACAGATAAGTTTAATTCATCAAACAAGCCGTAATCGAAGTCAAAGTTATATAAAATTAGTCATATAATCAAATTCACGCCCCAGTAAAGAGGTGGGGACTTTACTGAAGCTTCTATGGAGTTTTGGAGACAACACGAAAAAATAATTTAGTCGCATTACATCACTTGCCAACACTTATGCACATACACAAATAGTTAATAAGCAAAAGGCCACACATTAATACTTGAAATAACACAAGTTTAGGAAAATAATGCAGAGCGACGACTTGATCTTGTTGTTCCCGCCAAAACTCATTTTTGGGATATTAATATTTTTACCATCACATAATCGTCTGAAGTTCACATCACTAAATGTTAGTTTGAAAATACTGACCCCTAATATTCGATACAACCAGCAACAAAAATTCACAGTCCAGAAACAACATTCTCTAACGAAATACAAGCTGTAAATTGAATGGCCTATTTACGCCAGTTTTAGAACGAACGCGGTTTAGAACACCAGTAATCAGCTGTGACGAATGCTGTTACTCAATATGGCGTTTGACTGGTTAATCCTTGGCAATTTCCTTTGACTTTAATGGACACTTGATGTAATGCTTAATGTCTGGATGTTTTAATTTATTGCATATAAATTTAATACGCTTTCATTTTTAATTAACTTAATAGGTATTTTGTGATGTTTAGTCGATTACACATTATGAAATCAAACTTTTACGGAATATGTCACATTTACCTACTTGATTTTCCGACGTTTTGAATACTACTTACCTACTAGCATTTATGACCACGAGTAGACCTAGGTGTTTGATGTCCAATAGTCTGATAATTTGTACAAAATCATCACGTATCATCATACCCTCAATTATAATGATTTTAAAAATATTACCAAGGATGATAATACTTACGTATGTCCGAGAATCACAGAACAATCCACTCCTAGTGGAGTCTAGAATAGCCTAGGATGATTTATAAATAGTTATTTTGACTCTGGGTCTGCTGGGATACCAATGGAACAGGCGCGAAGAGTAAACAATCCTTAGCGGAACATAACACAAAATTATCCCCTCTCAAAACTCGTGCGGTGCCTTGGTGCGAAAAAACTCCGTAGTACCGACCATTGTTTCACGCAGATCTTCTGCGATGATAGTTCTTCGATCAAGCCGGCCTATTCATACTGAGATAAGCAAGGTTCTCTACCATGAGATATTTACTCTGTAAATAAGAAAAAAAAATGCAAAGACTGCCCAGTCTATCTCTGACTTATGCTGTAAGCACAGCTGGCCGTTAACATCACACAGCCTCTATCTAAAAGGATTGCTTAGTTAAGTAAACACAGACGGTTACATAATACGACATAGGAAGTTAGGCAGCCATCCTCCGTAAGTTTCCGTAATTTGATTAGCGCCTCCCAAGTGTGACCGAAGGTAACTAGTATTCCACTTGTTGTGTACTCAGTAACAAGCAGGGTTGACAGATTATAATCTAGCTGATTTTACTCCAACGAGGTTAACATAATAAGAGGTGATCCATTTCGAGGTTCCCAACTTTTTTAAAGAAAAAAACAGAAAATAAATGCCAAAGAATGTTCTTTCAAATGATAATAAACATTCTCTATTAAATTTGAATTTTCTGTTTTTTTCTGTAAAAAAGTAGGGAACCTCGAAATGGATCACCTCTTATAAGCGCTTTATATTTTGCGTCAAAACTTTGTGTTATTATTGAATTTATTTGCAGGGTTGTCAAGTGCTCGTGAATATCGATCTTTTACACACGAAGTCACGGTCAACAGCTAGTTAAAAATATATACTTTTGACAACCCTATCAGCGAATAAACTGAAGGTTCAGTAGAGCGCATACATATACGCGAGACGCGTATTATTCAACGTGCTAATTGATTTGTACTTCTGATGACATATACCGATAATGCGTAATACCAACTGCGTAAGTTTACGTATCAGTAATTCTTTGACAGACCTTGAGCAAAAAAATAGACGTGGCGGGACGTCTACCAGATGCGAAAACACCAAAATTATTATGTAGAAATAATGATTAGAAATAAAATTATCATATTTTTTTCAATGTGTGCATTATGACATATGTAAAATAACGGAAATGGATATAAATCATCATCATCAGGCCCTGGATACCATTTAAAGATAAAGTACTCATCAAGAACTGATGAGTACTTTATCTTTAAATGGTATCCAACAAGTCCAAACTCGATAGGGTTGCGCCGTTTCATTATAGAGTTCCTATGTCCACCTTCCAGCTCCATCATCAGATCGGCTCCATGTCATCATAATATTGCATTGTCACGCGATATACATATGCGTGTAAAATTTCAGCTCAATCGAAAATTGGGAAGTGTGTCGAATTTAACTTACAAGATTTGAACGGGACAAGTAAAATAAAAGCGTCGGCGTCGCCACGCTAACAGCCCATTTTACCTCCCTCCGCATTAGATGTTTCACATCAAAAACATATAACATAGCACGCCTGTATTCCCCAAAGGGGTAGGCAGAGGTATATTACACACACTCGGTTTGCCAGCTGTTTAACATCCGTTTTCACCAACGGGAACGCATAAGAACTTAACGCATTGTTCCTTAAACTACTTATAAGGGCGCTGTAAACCCTATTTCATTTTCACCAATAGTTAGATAGATAGACAGCACTTAACCAGTTACGGGATCCTTATATTTACGGGGTCAGAGTTATAGCCCGTTGCAGTCACACGTAATAGGGGCCTATTGCCGTCTACATCACACATTTCCAAATTCCGAATTTTTCTTTTAACGAAAAAGCTCAATAAAAAGGTTCCAAGTAACTGAAGGGTGGCAACCTATGTTTAGTTTACAATTGCTTCATCATATTCTTTCAAATGGCGTCATCATAATTTTTTAATTAACCCTTTCGCGTACAATAAGAACCGCTATATACACCTAATTCTCTAGAAGAAACTGGGTTGCGACGAGTTGACGATATGGCTGCAAAATTTGTGTCCGGATTTTGTACGGTTAGTAGAACATTAATGTTAATTTATGCAAGTGCTGACATTAAGACAAATGGTTATTTAAGTCTATAGATTATACTATTATTAAAAAGCTGACTAGAAGCTTTGTTTATTTAATTAATTTATTTATAAGCATACATACTTATTTGTTAACAGAATTTTCCTTAAGCAATAAGATTAGACAATTATTTAGTACTAGCCTTTGCCCGCGGCTCGACCGCAGCCAAAACCTAGTTTTTAGATTATATCTCAGGTTACCGATATAGCACCAACAGGTTTCACTTTTTGGTTACCCATCTGACTGCCAGCCTAGCGAAAGTTGCTTAACCTTGTCGATCGTTTGGACTACAAGTGCACAACTAGACTGTGACTTCTCAGTTGCTGTAATGTTATAATTCTTCATTTTGGTTACCAAGATCTGCTGTTTTTGTGTAAAAATTTATCTTCTGTCAAATCTCGATAGACAGGAAACCTGACCTCATTACTTTTGAGAATAATAGGCCAGGAACATGATTATGTTGGGCATAGTTAAAACCAAGGAAGATAGCGGTATCGAGTTCAATCCCGAGTTCATAGTTCAGACCTCGTAGGGCGCACACCTCTGGTAGTACGAGATTTTCAGAAATGATGTGTGTATTTGTTTAGAGTTTATTACTACTGGGTGAAGGAAAACATTGTGAGGAAACACGCATGTCTGAGAGATTTTCTCGACGGCTTGTGAAGTCTGCCAACCCGCACTGGGCTAGCATTGTGGACTATGGCCTAATCCCTCTCACCATGAGAGGAGACCCGTGCCCAATAGTCGGTCCGAAAACTTTTTGGTTGACAATAGTTATTTGTGCAACAAGAGAACAAAGTTCTTTTTGCTGCGAGTGCTGATTTTCAACCCTGAGCAAGCGAAGGATTAACGATTGAACCATGACCGAAGCGAGTGATTCTAAAGTTGAATCCTGAGTGTGGCGAGGGATTCAAAGGCACGAGATGCAAAAAACTTTGCTCTCGTGCAACACAAGTAACTTTCACTTCAGCAGCGAGAACACTTTAGGAGATAAAATATATTACGTAATATTTACAACTAGAATTAAATATATACAGGTTAAATATCAGTTTTATTTGCAGTAGGTAAATACTAATTTCGTTTAAATACAACAATAAGTTAAAAATTCAATAAATTACATTAAAAGACATAATTATCTTTTTTGCAAAATTTCTTTAGTTAGTACGAAATTCCGAACGAGTTTGTCTTTGAGGTCGCATTCAAAATCGGAACTTCGAAAGGGCTGGTCTTTGTCTCTCTCTCTTTCTAATCGCGGGAAAGAGATAGAGTGTGAATGTTTCGAATTATATGATTAACTCAAGGCTGAATAAGTTATTCGCGGCTATCTAAAAAAAAACATTAAATAGTTACTTTGTCTCACTCAGTGAGCAAATCACTCGGAGGATTTCAGGCAGCAAAACCTACATATTTGAGCTACTGAAGTGAAAAAGCTTTTCCAGGGATAGACACCAGCCATTGGTCCGCCAGTACAGGCGGTTTTATTTAGTGGGTGGCCCCACACTATCCTGTTCGTTGCCCCGAAATACGGGGTGTGCGGTAAGGTACATTTTTTCCCGCCATAACAAAAAAAGGGGTAGACATCAAGTAATTTTAGTGTATGTTTTGTAAATTTCTACAAAATATTGATATGAAGAAAACATAGTAAATTCTTAGAAGTTTAAAACTGCTTTGAGTCTGTTAAATGTCACGATTTAACCTTCGTCATTAGTTCGTCTTCGACATTGATCCCGTTTATAATTTTAAAGGTTATTTAAATGGCAATATAATTATAGCAGAAAAAATACCAATTATTATACCTTTGTATATAAAATTACATGCTGTCCACGACTTTGTATACGTGGGCTGTAGAATTAAGTCAAATAATCTAAAAAATACATTACTCTAACAAACATTTATCTTTGAGTAGTGGTAAAACCTTGCTTATCCCAGCATGAATGGCTCCGTTGGGTAAGTACCACCCTCTCACAAAAGATCAGTGTGAAACATTCATTCTCCATTAAAGTGGACTATGGCCTAATCCCTCTAACCATGAGAGGAGACACGTGCCCAACTGTGAGACAGAAAAAGGGCTAAAAAAAAGGATTCAACTTCAGTGTGTGTGTGCTTGTAATTCTTCAGCTGCAACTCCGTCTTTAATAGTATGGCATTACTCACAGGTTCGCTTGTATCATTTTGATTTCGATGAAAAATCATATTGGGATAAAATTTGTGTGAAAAATCAACAGTTACAAAGAAACTCATTTGAAATTTTCACAGTTCTAGCTCCAGGAGTTTGGGCTGTGCGTCGATGTATGTCAGTCTGTCAGTTATATATATACTATTATAAAGCTGTAACAGAGTTATGTCTGTACATTTAAGCTATTTGAGAAAACCATGTACCATGTGCATATGGTGGCGGACTAAGAATACAAGTGTCACCACCCCATTCTATCCCACGTGTGTCGTATGAGGCGACTAAGGGAAGTAAGAATTATCATCCATTACATGACTGGTGGTAGGGCTGGGTACCAAGTGGGAGTACTCACTTGGTATCGGGCCCGAGCGGGTTGGTACCACCATCTCCTGTGTGACCGGCCATGAAGCACATCGTTGCGTTTTGGCTGTAGCAGGAGATAGCCGTCTATATTTTATATTTTATTTCATATCTGTGAAATGAATTGGTGAGCAGCGGCTTGACATACTTTACCATTGACGATCAGATGGTCCGTGGCTCGTCTGCCAATACATGCAAAAAAATATAAAAAAATTGAGAAAAGTTACTGTATGCTATATAGGCGTGTCTGAACACAAAACAATAGTTTTTAGATTTTTGTTGGTTTGTCTGTTTATCGGTTTGTTAGTTTGTCTGTTTGTTAGTTCGCGCATCACGCAAAGACTACTGAACTGATTTTGATGCAACTTTTTTTATTTGATAGCTCTTGATTAGACTTAACAACTGGTATACATTTTATCCCGCTACTGTCTCGGGAATCTAAATCTAACCTAAGAACTAGCTTTTGACTGCGGCGAAGCTGCGGGCAAAGGCTAGTTTATAATATACGTTCCTATGTAAAAATAGATAGCCTGGTTTCTCGGTTGTAAAATTAAATAACTGTTAGAAGGTCATGAAATATTTATGTATTCACCTACAATATTTGATTTACAATCGTAATTAACTTCACAATATTATTCATAACGGATATTATTTTATTACTCTGTGGCTCTTTGTTTTTCATTTTTAATATTCATGTGACATTGGTATTTCGATATCTTATTATTTTGTCTGGAATTAAAACTTTCTAAATTTTATAGCTATAAATCTGTTATATTATATGTTAAATGTGGTGTGGAATAATAATTTTTAGGTTTAGTAATTATCTTCTATCTATATCTACCTACTATTACAAAACTGTAACAAAGCTGTGTCTGTACATTTAAGATAATTGAGAAAAAAATACAGTAATAGGCTATATAGGCGTGTTTAAACCCACAACATTTTATTTAGAATTTTTGTCTGTTTTTCTGTTTGTTTGTACGCGTATCACGCAAAAACTACTGCCAGATGTTGATGTAACTTTTTTATTTGATAGCTCTTGATTAGACTTAACAATTGGTATACATTTTATCCCGCTAATAGTATCGGGAACCAGAGATCCATCCATCCATCAGCCTTTCACCGTCCACTTCTGGACTTAGGCCTTCCCAAGAGGACGCCACAACGAGCGGTCCCGTCATGGGGGATAATGCAGTAATCGCCACGCTTGGCAGGCGGGTTGGCGATCGCAGTGGATGTTGTTAATACTCGAGGGAGTGCTGCTGCCCACTCCCTCGGTATCCCTCAGTCGGCTCTTACGACTCCCGTGGGTAGAGAGGGGTGGGATAATTCTAAAGCCGGCCTTACACGGCACCCACGGGAACCAGAGATTTAACCCAAAAACTAGCTTTCGAAGCCGCGGGCTAAGGCTAGTCCTTTATAGATACGAAAGCTTTAGTTTGTTACGCTATCACACCAAAACTATACAAGCAATAATCATTAAATTTAGCATACATAAATTCTAAGATCCAGAAAAGGAAAGCAAATATTTTATATTCCTAACAAAAATACCAAAAAAAAAAACCATGGCTATGTAGGATAGTTATTTTTGCATGAACATCATAGTGTGCAGTAGAACGACATATTCATATTCTAAGTCCACGCGCACGTAGTTGCTGGCAGGATTTAGTTGTACATACCACTGAAACAATGTAACGTAGTTCCAGTGGTCCGCCAATAAAAGCGGAGAGACGGCACGGGTTTATATGAACCGGTTTAGATATATTTTGTACTGGCAAGTAATAGATCTTATCAGAATTAATATAGGCTAGCTTTTGTAAACGAAACGTGTCGTAGTTTGAACGTTGCAACGGTAACCACCGTTGCAACGTTCAAACTACGACACGGTTGGTTCAAATATAACTAACTCTCGGCCATAAAAGATTAGATTCCAATGAATATCTAATAAACACCGTAAGCTAAAACCATAGAAATTGAATATTTTTTTTGTAATTAAATTAAGAATTTATCCTTGGTAATTATATATTAGGTGGACTGTATCGTAGCCTATAGACGCTAGCAACAACAGAGGCATCACTCGCGCGTCGTTATTTCCAAGGAAATGGATAGGAGGTATATAGGAAGGATATTAAGGAGAGGGTAGTACTTCCCCAATCGAGCCTGCCCATTCATGCTGTTATAAGCAAGGTTCTACCAGTAAGGATTGTTTTTTCAAAATTCGAAACGAACATGAACTACCAAGTTACGGAGTATAAGGCGGTAATATACCTAATCTCTGCTTTAAGATTTCTATAACTCGGACATTTAAATTATAGCGCAGTAAATATTAATAGCTATTCGTAAATCAAACGGCAGATGCGCAGCCGGATGAGACATACTCAGAATTCTTGTTAAACCAATCGCAAGAAAAAATAAATGACTACGGTGTAAAATTCTCACATGCATAATAACCTCTATAAAATAAATAAATGTATGGATTCTAAATAACACCCTGCTAATATAACCCTTAATGTAAAGAATATTAGATTATGTTCATATTGATGCTTATGACGTTTAGGGAATAAAATCTCACGGGCAGGTGAATCGTGCAAAAATGCAATGAGATCACCATCGCGGTGTCATTTAGACGTGACATCTAGCGCGGGCACACTGCAGAGCAGATACAGAAGTCTAAGTTTCCTCAACATTCATTACTATAGAAGCAAATGACTGGATTTACTGCTGAACAGCTTTCTACAGGTAGAGCAAAAATGTAAGAGTGGAGTAAGTTTAATTATTACAATTAAAATTCATAATAATCGAAAAATGTATGCAAATACATCCGATAGGTTGCGTGCGTGACTGCGATAACTTACCGGTCTAGAGTATTTCCCGGAATGGATGGGACGCAGGTTTGAATATTGCTCGCAGTTAAGCTCTCTTTTTCCACTTTCACAAATAATTTGTTTTTAAAGTAGCTGAGCAGGTCAAGTGCTAAATAACAATAACATAACACAGTTCATAATATCAACCTCTGTCTTCTCAGTCCTATAGTACCATTGCTCTAAAGTCTAAACAATTATTGTGTTCTGCTCAAATTTCGAAACGTAACATCTCGTTCAATATTAGAACGATATTCATCAACTCTGCCTTTAAGTACCTTATATTAGTTTAGCCTTTCGACGTCCACTGCTGGACCTAGGCCTCGAGAAAGCCAATTTTTGGGGAGGCCTATGTCCAGCAAGGGACGTTAAAAGGCTGATGGATGGATGGAAGAGAAAGCCACAACGAACGGTCCCATCATGGGGGATAATGCCGTAATCTCCACGCTTGGCAGGCGGGTTGGCGATCGCAGTGGATGTTTTAATACTCGAGAGAGTGCTGCGGCCCACTCACCCCCCCGGTATTGCTTCAGTTGGCTCTTACAACTCCCATGGGTAGAGAGGGGTGGGACAATTCTAAAGCCGGCCCCACGCGGCCTGCCTATAATAGTAATAGATTATGTTTCTACAGGCCGATTAATAATAGTAATTTTGCAAGGCATTTCATCTCAGACCAATAAAAATCGAGTAATACTTTAAAAATATTCATGATTTAAAAAATTTCACAGTTGTGTGACGTTAAACTTCTGCTATTTCACTGGGCAGTTACAAGCGATGTCCATACGTGACGTATTCAGATCTCAGGCTTACATCACGATCCATGGTCATGATATCACGATGACAGATAGGATTGAAGCCTCAATGAAAATAAACAGAGTTTGAAATAGCATTGCTCGTGGATAGTGATCTTAGATAAGGCCATAAGAGTAGCGTGCGTGAATGGACTTATAATTAACTAGCTTCTTTCGCGGCTCTGCCGTCAGCCAGAAGTTCGTTTTTAGGTTATATCTCAGGTTCCTGACATAGCAGCGGGATAATATATACCAGTTCTTAAGTTGTTGGAAATGTGCCCGGTAGACGTCAATAGGCTCGCCCCCTATTACGTGAGACTTAAACATAGCTGGCGAATCGTGGGTGTGTAATACGCCTCTGCCTACCCCTTCGGGGAATACAGGTATGATGCTATGTTTAGCTCTTAAGTCTAACCAAGAGCTATCATATAAAAAAGTTGCATTAAAATCCGTTCAGTAGTTTTTGCGTTATGCGCGGATGAACAAACAGACACAAAATCTAAAAAAAAAATGTTATGTTCAGACACGCCTATATAGCCTAATACAGTTTTTTTTTCAATATAAAAATATCTTAAATGTACAGACACAGCTCTGTCACAGCTTTATAATAGTATAGATACTTATAGTATTTTGAATGTGAAAGTTTATTTGTCAGTCAATCACGGCTAAATAACTGAACATAGAGTAATGACATTTGATAGATAGATAGATGAGACACTAGGTAAATATAAAGGACTATAGTGATATTTTAATCCTGAAAAAAATAACAGTAGGACATTTCTGTCAAGTCTTTTTATAAACAAACCAAGTATTGGTGTCCATTCTTATACCTACTAGTTAATTACAAAATATCAGCATAAGGCAAAGATACATATTATACTTAATTTAGTAGTTCGTTCGGTGAGTGAGAGGCCCAACCTCATCTCTATCGCTTCCCTATCATCCGTCCTTTCTACTTCCTCTTTCCCTGAGCTAGAACATGTATTGTGAGGAATGCCTCTGATTAAGCGTTGGTGTATACGCTTACCATCAACCGGAGCGTAGGCAACGTTGTTTATCTAATATATAAAATTCTAGTGTCACAGTGTTTGTCGCCATTCTTCTCCGAAACGGCTTGACTGATTCTTATAAATTTATTTGTGTCTATTCAGTAGATCTGAGAATAGGATGTAAACTATTTTTCATACCCCTAAGCCACCTTATCCACCTCAATTTTTAATTTTTGGAAAATATATTTAATTTTTTTTATGATTTCGCATTAAAAAATACATACCACCCAAAGTTTTTACCCATTTACTGCCAACCCCTATTTTTTAATAGCGATATTAGTATTATTATTTTTATAATCCGTCATCGTTCACAGCGCTCCATGGCTCTTTTACTCATATACCTTATCCTCACACATTTACAATAAGTTAGTTATTATTATTTTTACTCTACAAATTCCCTTAAAAATCTCTAGAAATAATTTATATGGCAAAACGTTTGCCGGGTCAGCTAGTAATACCGTATAATAATATGTTTGCCAACTAGCAACCAGTAATGGCTTCAGAATAGCAGTGGTCAAACTGACTGCGAAGTTGACATATCGTCACTGTCATCTGAAGTAAACTAGCGAAGCACACAGCTGTGGATAAACATTATACTCTTTAAGTATTCGGTGCAAGTTACAAGCGGTTTATCAATACACTTTAATATTTTGATTACCTTTAAACCTCAGAACATCGTTGTTTTTTTGGGTTGAAAAATTCGAATGGCAATTGTCCATGAATTTATCACGAGATAGCGCTTTTTAAAAAAAAAACGGGGAGTGCCCGTACATGATTTCGTTTTGAATCAGACTCAAATTGGTCCCAAAAATTAAATTTATAATATCTACAATACCTTCTCAAATAATATGAAGTCAAAATTTTGACGGATAAAAATCTGCTTATTAAAATATCATTTGATCGTCCGAGTACTACCATGTAATAGTGAGCGAACCTATTACCACCTATCGGGCACATCTAAAACTAGCAATAAAGCTTTCAGTTAAATCCCCTTTTGTTTTGTCCACTTCAAAGTAATTTTTTTAAGCATGAACTCTCTTTTTATCACTTTCACAAAAAAAAAGCTTTTTAAAAGCCGAGTATGTCTAGAGCTAAAACGCAAATGTTAAAAAAGATTATGTAATCTCGCTGTTATAATTTGCATATTTATATATATACCAACTATGTATATTCGGCCTACGACTTCGTCCGCGTAGACTTCAGAATATAAATGCGTCACTCTACGGCATTTTAATTATCTCTATGTTAAAATAACTATTCCTTTTCTAAGCCCACCTACACCTGTGCGAAATTTCGTGATGGTTCAGTAGTTACAACGTGAAAGCGTAACATTCAAACGCACATATATAATATTAGTATGCATGTAAATACATCCGATAAGTGGCGTGGGTCGTAAAGACAAATGTGATGTGGAGATTGGGAATGGCCGTCGGTTAGTGCGATGGCTAGACCGCTAGGTCTAGAGCACTTCTCCGGATTGGAAGGGATGCAAGTTCAAATTCTGCTCGCACTAATATTCTCTTTTTCCATATTTACAAATAATTTGTTCTTTAAGGATAAATTTACTTTCAATCAGAGAGATTCTGTCTTAAATAAACACAAACTTATGACATAAACCAAACGTCGAAAAACCAGTTTATTAAAATAAATTCTCGGTTTCAAGTATCGGTAAAGTTAATCACAGGCCGCGGTTGATTGAAGTACCCTCCTAGGCCTTCCGTGAGACGGTTTGACAGACAATCTGGAGACAACTGACCGTACTACCAGCCAAACATCTGTAAAATTTATATAGGAAGGAGATTGGTTCAATTTCACGAGGTCTCGCGTTCGATTCTCTGGTCGGGCCAACAAAAATGTCATTGGGTTTTTCCGACAAGAAATTCTCAATAGCAGCTTGGAGAGGTAGTTAGTGGTATTTCAATCCCGTGCCTAGGAAAGCCGTTAATATCATTCAATACACTCCATCCATCCATCCATCAGCCTTTTAACGTCCACTGCTGGACATAGGCCACCTCAAGAATGGGGGATAATGAATCCCCCATTACAGGCGATGTCATCACGCTTGGCAGGCGGGTTGGCGATCGCAGTGGATGTTGTTAATACTCGATGGAGTGCTGCTGCCCACTCCCGCGGTGTTCCCTCAGTCGGCTCTTACGATTCCCATAGGTGGAGAGGGTGGGGACAATTCTAAAGCCGGCCCCACACGGCAAACACTACTCAATACACTAACCATACTTAAAACAGCTGTAACTAGTGCGTAAATTACCAACAACATGCTTCACTATCGGAATGAGGCCGTATACATAGCCATGCTTGAAAACATGGAGCTTTGACAGCGTTACACCTAGATAATCCTATAAACTCCATTAGCAACACGGCTGTTGCCAACGGGACATGTCTTATCTTTGTGGACATACGTTGTTCTGTGCCCACCCTGCTGTCGCATGTACAATACAATAATAATAATAATCACTAGCCTTTTTTGGTTATTTCTAAAGTTCCCGATATAGTAGTGGGATAAGACGAACACCAGTTTTTAATACTAATCAAGAGCTATCAAACAAAAAAAAGTTGCGTAAGATTTCGTATCATCCCATTATCCATCCATCCCATTATCCCGATATTTAGTAAGAGGATGTGATTTCGGTTGATACTGGAGACAGTAAGTTTTGTCCGTGTGGTGACGGACTAAGAATACAAGTGTCACCACCCCATTTTTTCCCATGGGTGTCGTATGAAGCGACTAAGGGAAGTAAGCAATTATCATCCATTGCATGACTGGTGGTAGGGCTGGGTACCAAGTGGGAGTACTCACTTGGTATCGGGCCCGAGCGGGTTGGTACCACCATCTCCCGTGTGACCGGCCATGAAGCACATCGTTGCGTTTTGGCTGTAGCAGAAGATAGCCGTTTATTATTTCATTTCATATCTGTGAAATGAAATGGTGAGCAGCGGCTTGACAATACTCTCGGTATAGTCGAGTCCATGAGCGACGGTTACCATTTACCATCAGATGGGCCGCGGCT
Organism: Leucoma salicis; assembly: GCA_948253155.1. Classification (NCBI taxonomy): domain Eukaryota; kingdom Metazoa; phylum Arthropoda; class Insecta; order Lepidoptera; family Erebidae; genus Leucoma; species Leucoma salicis. The sequence goes on from OX411818.1 coordinate 20,687,023, forward strand.
CGTCTGCCACTACAAGTAATAAAAAAAAATAATGGCAAATCATCTACCACCAAATATTTTTTTATAAGTTAAAAAATCACAAATCAATTATTGTATTTCTTCTTACAGGTACACGTACAGACCACGTCATACAGAGCGACACTGAAGAGGTAATTAGAATTATATAGTACTTAACACCTAATCCTAAATGTTGTGTGTGCTATGGGAGAACTGGATGCTGGTCCAAATCATGATAATGGATGCTGAAGTATATTTGTGTCCGTGTGGTGTCTGACTAAGAATACAAGTGTCACCACCCCATCCTTTCCCGCGGGTGTCGTATGAGGCGACTAAAGGAAGTAAGTGGTAGGGCTGGATATCAAGCGAGAGTACTCACTTGCTATCGGGCCCGAAACGGGTCGGTACCACCGTCTCCTGTGTGACCGGTCATGAAGCACGTCAGTGTGTTTTGGCTTTAGCAGAAGTTTATTCTTTCATTTCATATCTGAGAATATAATGATGCGCAGCGGCTTGACAATACTCTCGGTATCTATAGTTGAGTCCATGATCGACGGTTACCACTTACCATCCGGTGGGCCGTGGCTCGTCTGCCATCATTAACAATAAAAAGAATACATGCGGGACAGTCTTTGGGGACTGCCGATAGAAGTGAAAACTTAGTGTTAATGAACAAAATTGGTCATTAACACTTATTTACAAAAATAATTCAAAAATTATAATCTATTATACAATACGCAAGTTACTTAGTTTTCACTTCTATAGGAGCGTTCTGTGACGATGACGTGAGTTCCACGACTTTTGTTCACCCAAAAAGTACTCAACGCGCCTCAAGAAGTTTTCACTTCAAAAATCATCCAAAACTTCTGGATACCGAATAATCGAATAAGAACATATCAGTACTTCTAATCTTATAATCAAAAAGCACAATCGTAATTTTGTCACACTAAACGCTAAATTACTAAATATTTATTTCAATTAAAATAAGTTTACAAATCATTTATTTACGAGAAAGTATATTCAAACGGTCTTACATCTGTTTGTATACAAGGTCTACTTTCTTAACATTCAAGATTATTATACTTAGATATAGATATTTGGGTTAATCATTATGTTTTCAATTTAGCCTAGATTTAATAGCTTATTCGATGCCTCGAAATCATTTCAACAATAATGAGATTCGTTATTTGAGATACGCCAAAACTATTTTACTTTTACTTTATGAACAAAGCAACGATTTGTTGATGAATTGTATATGAATAAGATTACATTTAATATGTAGTATAACACCAGGTCATAGCGTCTGGACTTACCCTGAGTCCAAGGTAATAGGTAGTTCTTGTGATCTGTATTTTAGCACTTGACATGCTCAGCTACTTTATAGAACAAATTATTTATGAAAGTGGAAAAAGATAGCTGCGGGGTACTTGAGGATTGAATGGGACGCAGGTTCGAATCCTGCTCGCAGTAAAGCTCTGTTTTTCCACTTTCACAGATAATTTGCTGTTTTTTTTTTGACAGCGTTTCGAAGGTCCAATAACAGTAGAACATTCCTTACAAACGGCTCATTGCCTATTGTCACTTACGGGTCGATTAGTAGACTTCGGTGTGCTTGTAATAATTGAGTTTTTAAGTACAAATTAAGCCACACAAAGTAATCTTTTAAGCACAATAGAAGTTCTAAAAGTATTCTCTGTGAGGGGGCAAAAAACAAGATGACCGAGTGCATCACAGACTGACGTTTTAATCAAAAATAATTTATTTGTAAATCGAAAGCACACGAGTCAATATCGGTCTTTGTCGGCACATCACTAAGCTATTCTTTGAATAGTGATGTTACTATTTCCTTTTGTTGAAAGCGATTGTGTCGATGTGAGAATGTTTTGTTATTAAGTTAGCTCAATTAGTTTTTAATAAGCGTTTGTATTTTTTTTAATAAAGCTGAGTAGCTCCATCTTGAGGATTATTATTGTTACAACGCTCATTTATTTGATAACGTTGTAACAAAAGATTTTTATTGACTTGGTTAATTTATGTATAATGTAGATTTTGTTTGATTGTAAGCGGATACTTTAGACGTTTTTTTGTTGAGGCAGAAAAAAGTACCCCATCATACCCATCATACGGGACAACGAGCCGGGTATTACCCTAGGTAGAACCAAAACAGTTCTAGTGGTCAGGAATTGTATCCGGTTTTTTTTCAAAGGTATAGGAAGTGGAAAGGACGAGGAAGCTGTTTGGGCTTCAGGCGCTCTTTCACTGATCACAATCCATCCATCCATCCTTTCATCGTCCACTGCTGGACATAGGCCTCCCCAAGAGAACGCCTATGTGTTTGAGATATAAAAAGGTAAGCTTTCACCAAATTTCGCGAATAAATATTATTTTTTGTGGAAGTTAAAAGTAAAAAACCAAAATGTCGGTTTTTTTATATTTTTCGCATACATTTTAAGGTTATGTGAAAAAAGTGTTAATACAAAAGTTGTAGATCTTTTTATTGCCTACAATTTTGCGATTTAACTTTTTTCGATAGGACTCTTAGTTTTGCCGGAAATCGTAATAAACCGATTTTTACCCTTAAAAGCTCACCCCCACCCCCTTCCCGACGTCAAATCGCCCGTAAATTATTTTTCCTTTCATTTTTGTTATATTTTCTTACTTTTCCAATGGGTTTCATCCTACTATTAATTTTTTCACTTGTTACCATTCTCAAAGGCTTCGGCACTGGCCTATACTTATAATCACGCCATCTCCCTTGTGGGGTATGCATTGGGAACGTAGTGCCGAAATACTATATATAGGTACTCGCATCTTTAGCTTCCTCAACCTTCATAATTCTCATGCTGGCTGGTTTCGGAGACTCCTGAGTCCACATGACCGATCTGGTCTAGGAAGGTTAGTTTCTGTATAGTTCTTCTGGATTCACCTATAGCAAATATGAAGTGGATCCTGTTGGTTGTTCTTATTGAAAATCCCGCTAGAACCTAATATTTTTTCGGGACCTAATACTTTTTTATAAAACTTAAGTGTTAATCCAGGTTTTATATGATCTGTTTGCCAAACTTCATCCAATTCAGTTGAGCCGTTTTTACGTAATTGAGTAACAAACATATTAACTTTCAAATTTATAATATTAGTAGCACTTACCAACTACATTCAGTTCACGATAGTTCCAGGTTCAAATCCCGTATTAATAACCTGTATAAGGTTACAGAGATCTTGTAGATTTTTTTTTCTGTTTGAAAGTAGCCAGGAGTCAGGAAATTTGGTTACTGGGTACGTAAGCAATAGATAATGTTAAAAAGTACAATATAAAGACTGCCTCTGTGGTGCAGTGGTAGTGTGAGCGACTGCGGATCATGAGGTCTCGGGTTCAATCCCCGGGCCCGGTAGTGTTATTGAGCTTTTTCGTAAAAAGAAGATTTCTCAGTAGCAGCCCGGAGTTTGGAAATGTGTCCGGTAGACGGCAATAGGCTCGCCCCCTATTACGTGGCACTCAAACATCGCTGGCGAACCGTGGGTGCGTAATACACCGCTGCCTACCTCTTCAAGGGAGTACAGGCGTTAAAAACCATCCACGGCTGAATCGATTTGAATTAACTTTGGCACATAGATAATTTATGACGTGTATTCTGAAATCCATGCAAACAAACTCGTGACTAAAAGCTAGCTTATTATTAAAAAATGTGTTATTCTTATAAAAAACTATACTCGTAGTACGAATTTCCTTTATATTTTTTTAAGTATATAGGTACGTACACTAACGGACGTTTTTTTATCATTGAAATGCAAAACTAATCGAGTATAACGTTGAACTTAAACTTAATCTTGGTTAGTGTTGCTCGCCACAGTCGCCAGTTCCCACGCGTACGGCCTTGCCATTAACTAAATGTTCCTTAGCATAAGCGGCAGCGGTAGCGGGAACCACAATGGCATACTAGAAACAGTTTTACATTTAGAAATGATCCTTGTATTGCGGGGGAATTTACAAACATACAATTTCACGGACACCAAGTACACCCAGACTCAGAACAACCATTTGTGGATCACACAAAGAGTTGTCCTGTGTAGGAATCGAACCCACAACACTCGGGCGGGAGGCCGGTATCTAACCTATTCCGCCGTCTGTGCAGTCTTACAGGATAAATTACTAACTATTTATTGGACTAAGAAACAGTTTTATTATCTTTCAGGATAAATAAATAACTATTCACGGCCATTTAACACAACGTCCTCTAGTCCCAAACTAAGCTTAACGCTTGTACCAGATTACGGATATAATACATAATTATATTACTTTTTTTTGTAAATACATGCATATAATAGATAGAAAACACCCAGACGCATTACAAATATCTGTGTTCATCGCACAAATAATTGTCCAGAGTGGGAATCGAACCCACGACCTCGTCCACGGAAGTTGGTTACACTACCGACTACACTACGAGGCCCGTCAAAATTGCTAATTATTGACTAAATGTCGTACTACTAAGGTTTTTCCAAAACCCGTAACGGTTCCAACTTAGCCCAAGTCATCTGTTTTGGCATTGTTTTCAATAAATATGTGGGTATATGCAAATCTAAGATCGGTGAAGGGTAATTTGGAAAAAGACACTGCCTCGCGCTTTCGGTCGGTGTATGGACGCTCTGTTCACGGCAGAACTATAAAACCTTGTAAAACTTACTTTCATTGCTGTTACGGATAATCTATGTGTTTTTAAGAATTTATATACGTAACAAAACGTGTATGTACATTTGTGAGATAGTGAGGCTGGCCAGCGAAACATTTGTACGTGTCGGTGTGTGTGTCCCGTCGACAACGGTGTTCCCGGATTTGCCTAGTATTGATCAAGGTGAGTGAATATCTCATAAGTTTTGAACGTAATGCCAAAACCTGGTAGTCGGCTGTGCCAATAGAAAATACAGAACTGACCACTGGCTGTCGAAGGCATAAACATCACCTATCCCATTAATACGTACGTATTTACATATTCTATGTTTATATATTTAGTTCACAAATAAATATACATTGCTTGTTCTTTACAAGCAACATAAGAAAATGTAGCATTGGAAATGACGTTACATTAGTTGTTAATACTCAAGGCTGGTCACGATTTTTGTTTATCGTTTACCGCTATTGCTTATCGCGACATCTTGTGAATGTGATACATACTTTACGATGTCCGGGACTGTCCGTTGATACCATAAAATTATTTAGGGTTAGTACTTTAGCCGTTTTAGAAATGATTATATTTTTATCAATACAATATTCTAGCTTCTGCTAGCAGCCATAGCCTCAATAAGAGATCAAAGGACTACCACAAAAAGATGGGGGGAGGCAGAAGCTTATTAGGCTATTTAGGGATTAGGAAGGTCTGCTCTATATTCTCTCTTTCTCGCTCTTCACTCCCAGTATTCATTATTCCATTATTTCTTCTACTGCAGGGATCACTTGTCCTTCAGTACCACCAGCCCATTACCAGTATACGAGTAATACCAGTTCCCCGTAGGATGGTGACACTCTTTGCTGAGTGTACCTTTGAAGAAATTCTTTTTCTAGATGTGGATAGGAAGGGTATTAATAACAGGTTTGGTAGGATAATAAGGAGCGGATGGGGGGTGTCTCCTTCGCTCTCACTCACCATGCGAAAACAATGGCAGGAGTACCTACAATCGTTCTACCACTAGGGCCACTAGAGATTTAAAAACTGTTATACATCTTATTACGCTGAAAACAGAGATATAACCAAAAAGGTTTTGACAAGTTTTGCCTGCGGTGGAGCTGAGGATAAAAATTTCAATAATTCTTGTTGTGGCAACCCTACGCGGTGTTAATTAGAGCGAACTATTGAATTTAATAACTTCATTAGTAGTGGCGAACACAATTTGACGGTAGTTCGTGATTTTTACCTGTTCGTTATTCGTTATATATATCAATGTCACCTATATGTTACGCTCTGAATTTTTGGAATCGAACTTGTTTTATTACGAGAACAGCAAGCTGAGTTTTAAGCATTTCATCCTTTAGTTTTTTTGCATTGTTAGTGGTTTTCTGTTGCTTATAGTGGCAGACGAGCTACGGCGCCCAATGGTATGCGATAATTTTGTCGTGTCGTTGACGGACTAAAAATACAAAACTCACCACCCCATTCTTTCCCACGGGTGTCGTACGAGGCGGCTGAGGGCAGTAAACAAACTATTATGCATTGCATCACTGGTAGTAGGGCTGGATACCTAGTGGGAGTATTCACTTGCTATCGGGCCTGAGCGGGTTGGTACCACCATCTACCGTGTGACCGGCCATCGGTGTATTTCGGTTGTAGCAAGAGATAGCTGTTAATTCTTTCATTTCATATCTGTGAGATGAAATGGTGTTTCATATCTGTGATATGAAATGGTGAGTACCATTTACCATGAGGTGGGCCGTGGCTAGTCTGCCACCAAACGCAAAAAAAAAGCTATTTTTTTATTGACTGGCCCGTTGAAGGAAAACATCGCGAGGAAACCTGCATGCCTGAGAGATTTTCTCGACGGCTTGTGGAGTCTGCCAACCTGCACTGGGTCGACTGGTGGACTATGGCCTAATCCCTGTCACCATGAGAGGAGACCCGTGCTCAATAATGTGACCGTAAAAGGGTTGAAAAAATAATTCATTAAAAATCTTTTATATTTAATTACTTAAACCATGGTGATGGACTAACAATGCAAGTATCACCCCATCCTTTCCCGCGGGTGTCGTACAAGGCGACTAAGGAAAGTAAGCAATTATCACCCATTGTATTACTGGTGGTAGCGTACCAAGTGAGAGTATTCACTTGCTATCGGGCCCGAACGGGTCGGTACCACAGTCTTCTGTGTGACTGGTCACGAAGCACGTCAGTGTGTTTTGGCTGTAGCAGAAGATAGCCGTTTATTCTTTCATTTCATATATAAGAAATCAAAGTGGCTTGACTATACTCTCGGTATAGATGAGTCCATGAGCGACACTTACCACTTACCATCACGTGGGCCGTGAACCGTCGTCGTCTGCCATCATAGCAATAAAAAAAATACTTATTATTAAAAGTCAGTGCGTTGATTTTATCGCTTATAGCGGGTCATTGCTAATACTGATATACCACCTCAACGGTCAACGTCAACGCTATCTAAACAAAATGCCAAAGACAACGGCACAACAACGGAAACTATATTTTAATGTCACATTTACAGTTAAAAAATTTACATACAAATTAACAAACGGCAAAAATGTGCTCCAATTAATAACTAAATCTATAAATTATGTTGTCATTTGTGTCATTATACCTTTATCTATACGACGGTCTGGTGGCGTAGTCGGTAGTGTAACCGACTTGCGTGCACGAGGGGTTCGATTCCCACTCTGGACAATTATTTGTGTGATGAACACAGATATTTGTACTGCGTCTGGATATTTTCTATCTTATATATGTATGTATTTACAAAAAAGAAAGTAATATATGTATTATATCCGTAATCTGGTACCCATAGCACAAGCGTGAAGCTTAGTTTGGGATCAGAAGACGTTGTGTGAAATGTCCGTGAATATTTATTTATTTATTATTTAATTATTATTTTTATAACTTGCTTTTTTTTTTGTTTTTTTTTTTTTTGTTTAGGCGGGAAAAAATGTACCTAACCGCACACCCCGTTGTTCGGGGCAACAAACAGGGTAGTGTGGGGCCCTCACCCACTAAATAAACCCGCCGTGTGCCGTCTCTCCGCCTTTATTGGCGGACCACTGGAACTATGTTACATTCCTTCGGTGGTGCATGGATTCCCCCTACCGGGCGGGCAAAGGTTAACTATTAAGTTATTATTAATACACACGCTAAGTGATGTCGTAAACATCGAACCATGCCGTATGCTTAAGGGTCATTCAGAAACGTTATCTTTTTAAAACAACAACCTGATCTGAGGAATAATTTATTTGTGGAGGTGATTTTACAAATATACTCAATAATATTCCTGTGTGGGAATCGAACCAACCCACAATACTTGGACACGTTTCTGTTCCGATTCCATGTTTACTTAGTATTCATTGTATGTTTGTAAAAACCTTTATGGATAATGTGCGTCGATTACAGAAGAATCCAATCAATTCGATAATTTTAAAATACCTACTTATGCGATAAAGACATGTACTTATATAAAATGTATGTCATCTTTATAAAAAAAAAAATGTACCAAATTAAATAGTAAAATTTACCAAATTACAGGTTACAAATTGTATTTTAATGGCCATATCGATAATGCACCCTCTGTCGTGGGCAGTATCATCCCCATTGTACACATATTTCAACTAAGAAACGGGTTGTTTTTCACATATAAAATGGATACATTTTTAACTACCTTGGCTTTAACCCAATTTCAACTTGCAGCAGCCGTGGTCAAGGGATATTTCCAGGATACAATAGTAGTCTTGGATGGTACGACTGGAGAGGCAAGCTGCTTTTCTTATACAATGTTTGAGGTAGATTGATCTACACCGATGTTAGTCTGACACACAACACTCACTATATCGCGAGATGAATACGAAGATATAACAGGTGATTTGCACTTATTGGTCAATGGATTCCTGACATGCCTGCCATGATCGCGAATATAATGCATATTCGCGATCATGGCTCTCATTCTTTATCTTATAAATACATCCATGAATCTACCTCGTTGACATAGAATTTTTAAACTGTACTCTTAATAAAGAAATAATTAACACGCGTATATTATAGGTGTTACAACTTTAAACATATAATAAATTGTTTTAATCTGACATCTTATCTGTCTTGCGACAGGAAATCACAGATCACTGTTTCGCGATATTTAATGAACAGGATATCATCAAAAATACCTCTCATAGCTAAAACGAAGCAGGTGTCGTTTAGGTTTCTTAAAAATAGATATTAACTGTTCAATTGATCTAGTAGCATAGATAGATATATGCCCTCTAATGCAAAGATTCTAAATCCCATAGTTGGGTCTCATCTTAATGGGATTTTTCATCAGCAATTTCTCGATATCAGTACTGGACTAATTTGCAGGAAAGATGAAGTATTACAGTTGTAAAGAGAAATCTAATTAGGTATCTGGGAGAAAAATAGTGATATCTATATTATATGTATGTATTGCCATGTGAAGCGGCAATTTTCCCATCCCTCTCCACCCATGAGAGTCGTAAGAGCCGACTGGGGAACATCGGGGGAGTGGGCAGCAGCACTCCTTCAAGTATTAACAACATCCACTGCGATCGCCAACCCGCCTGCCAAGCGTGGAGATTACGGCACTATCCCCCATTCTTGGGGAGGCCTATGTCCATCAGTGGACTTTAAAAGGCTGATGGATGGATGGATGGATGGATGTACCAGGTGTAAATGACATAATACCGATAACTCCGGGCAAAGATGTCATCAAATACCTGTAATAATATGCTCCATACCATTTTTATCGATAACTAGATAACTACAGGTTACAAAGTTAGCAATTATTTAACCGCCATCGAATCATTACCTAAAACTTATCTTGTATTACGTAAATCGAATTAAGATAAAACAATATAACGACTTTACCTCATATTTAATTTTTCAAAAATTAAAAAGAAATTGTAATTTTCATGAAAAAACCCATGCCAATTTCCATCACCTGGGTATTCAGAATCATGTACTGAACCCATGGTATCAATTATCGGTACGATGTCATTTACACCCTGTACATATGGGTAATTGATGTTAAGTAGCACCAATAAAGGGTTTTACGCAAATCCTATCCAAAATGGCACTTAACACTATGACGCGAGCGAAGCCGCGGCTGACTGAGATACATTAAAATTGGATGATAATAACAGCTTAAACCAGAGGGAAAAAAAGACTCGATTAGTAAAGTATTTTGGTCGTTATCGTGTTAACATACATTACCTACAACAAACGGACGTCCAAGCCAGAACTTTTTCAAAACACTTCTTTAACTAGTTTAAATAACAAAAATAGCATCAAAAATATCATGAGTGTTAAAAATTGTCTTTTTTTTTTTATATTTGTGTGTATATATTATTTTACAAGTGTAATATATGATAAATAGAGACATTTTAAGTCAGAAAAGTCAGTTTTTCTTCGTGAAGCGGGAATAGTACACACCTCAACGCTTCGCTTATGAGGCGTGCAATAGTAAGGACTTAATAATCTTTAAATTCAATCAGATTTGTAGTTTGCTTGATCTAAGGCTACGGCCCACGTTAACTACTGCTTAACAAGCAGTAACTGTGGCCTATAAACACTAGTAACACCAGAGGAAACAACTCTGAAAAGGGATAGAGGGTGGAGAGGAAGGTTAATAAGGAAAGTATAAGGGGGAGCTTGCCTCCGGCTCTCTCACTTACTATACAAAACACTACAATGCAAGTACCTACCGTTATTTCACGTTGGATGGTACTTCCCCAATCAACCCGATCCATTATAAGGAAGACGTTGATATTTATATACCATAGATATAAATAAAATTAATAAATATAGTGATAAGAGTTATCGCTTATCACTATTTTAAGTTCGTTTACTTCTGTGAAAACATTAAACGGATACTTAAGTGCCTTGTCTATAGTCAACTAGTCTATAAGTCTATAGTAAAGTATGCTCGTAATAGTAGCGGGGTTGGTTCCGACCCAATTCCACCAAGTTCAACCATTGTAATGTACACCTCATTAATGTAATTAAATATGAACCTTAATCATGTAAAATACGGTTGAGATTTAGTTGCGGAAATATTAAAAATCGTCTGCAGTCTATGTTGCAGTTTGTAGTATGTGTAAAGCTAGGGTTGCTACCAAATTATATTTTTATTTTTATTCATGTGGTGGCGGACTAACAATACAATTGTCACCACACCATTCCCACGGGTATCGTACGAAGTGACTGAGGGTTGGGTGGTGAGAGTACTAACTTGTTATTTTATATCCATGAAATGGTGAGCTGCGGCTTGACAGTAGTGTCACTTCCAATACCTTTGGTTCTTCTAATCTGTATAAAATAATTTATATAAACTTTTCTTCGCGGAATAGTAAATAGCGTCATATTGCTCTGTGCATATGTCCCACATAGTACTTTAGTTGACACAACCGGCAATTCATTAAAGTTGCCATTAACAATTGTCAATTGCAGCAATAAAAAGGCCCAGTTTTCGATTGATGCAATTTTAAATACACTTTCGAAGTCCACGGTCATTCATCAGTGTAACTACGGATTGTAAAGAAGCAGAACTCATTAAAAAATTGTTACGTCATCCGCCGTCGCCCTCTAATTATTATTAAAACAATGAGAAATTATTCGTGTTAGTTGAGTTTATCCTTTTTTGCAAAATCTGACTCTATAGAGAGCGTGAACTACAATGTAAACTAAGCATTATTTCGGGATTTCATTTAAATTTGAATTAGGAGTAGTTTTAGATTTGGGACCAACTACTTTGCCGCGCCCAATACTATGGTTGCTGCTTGTATGTATACAGTTAAATAACTGGACCTAACTTGCAAGTTTTAGACTGTGCTAATGAAATATTTATTTAGTCATCGATTTAGAGAATTAATTAATATAAGTAGTCGAGTGGCAAAACTCTCAAATGAAATTTCGAGAAAAGTAATTAAAATCGATAAAAAGTCTGATGTCGTCACAAATAGGTTGAATGAGAGTTATATCATAAATATATGCCTTTGCCCTTAGCCTTTGCATTTGTAATTATATAGCATTATGATGTATTGATATGTCAAAATTACGTCAGTCACGTACAAACAACAAAGAAACAATTGTCTGAGCAATTGTCCAACTGATAGTGTAATTTTATTTGATAGAACAAAGCTAAGGCGACTATACTGTTCTGCCTACCAATGACGTCATTTGACGCTTACAACTTTTTAAAATGGAACAAAGTTTAAAGTAAAAATGTTGAATGAAAACTCTTCAATAATAAATATGGCTTAATGGGGGTATGGCCCTTCATTTTGCATCTTGTTTCATTTGAAGTATTAATATGAATATGCAAAAAAAGGAAGTCAATTGCGCAGTTCATTGTAAAGAACAAATTATTTGTGGAATGTGGAAAAAGAGAACTTTAATGCGAGCGGGAATCGAACCTGCGTCCCTTACAATCCGGGGAAGTGCCTTCCAATCCGGTGAAGTGATTTTACCGCTAAGCACTTTTAAAGTAGCTGAGCATGTCAAGTGCTAAAATACAGATCAAAAACAGTTCGTCGTATTTAATTATAATCAACAATGTCACGAATAGATTACTTCTAAATTGCCAATAGCCGGAATCCTGAGACAAACAGTCACATAAATAAATTCTAACTTAATTCCACATAATATTAGGGGAGAGCCTGGTTCTGTCTACCGGGCACAATCTCACCTATTTCCCGCTTTGCGTGACCCAGGTTACGATACCGGGACTTCGCTGTGATGTTTCAGATTTACAGCAATAGACTTACGATATACTTATGGTACGAAGGCAAGATGATTGCACTTTATTGGAAGTGTATTACCGTGAGCGTTTTTTTTAAAGTGAAACTTTTATTAGATCGTCTCAAACTTTTTGGTCTGTGTGTTGCATGTCGCGTGACGGTCGGCCGCGGAGTAGGGATAAAGTGAAAGGCGCTCGCCAGAGCAGCCAAGGCCAATATGGCGGCGCCTATAGTTCGCAGCAACTGACCGTCTAGTGTATAGACTATTACTTAATGGAATATTATTCCAAAAATTTTTAGTTAAATGTCTATAATGTGAAAAAAAAATTCACTTTTACTGTGGTTTCATAAAACCACACAATTTGCTTTTTAATATATGTGACAACCCTACAGTAGTAAGCCGTGGGGCAGTTTATCATTTTGGTCCGTTATCTCAGTAACAGCAATCCGCTTGCCCGCTTCACTTGTTATAGATTCGCAGGTGGCCAGCCCTTCGTTTTACAACGGGTTCAACGCCCGAATGCTACTTGCGATTTATATCTCATTATCATACCCAGATATTTTGGAACATATTTCTGTGAATGTGTCAACCTTAATTAGTATGGAGTGTATACAGAGTGTTTGATATACAGAGTGTGTACATATCTACAGGTTATAATTATTCCCGCTAGTAGAACCTTGTTAGTCCCAGCATGAATGAGCCCGGGAAGTAAGTATCACCCTCTCATAAAATATTAATGTGAAACCAGAAACAGCAATTAATACTCCTACTGTAGTGAGTGAGAGTGCCGGAGGCCTAAACCCTATCCTGATCCTCTCCTTATTATCCTTCCTCTCTATCTACTGTATATTTCCTTGCAGGTGGCGATGGACGCTAGATGCCTTTGGTGTGGTGGCTCCGCTTAATAAAGTTTATAATATAAACTCATTAAAATGACAGTAATTTTTTTTCAAAACCCTCGTAGCTCTACCTGCACAGAGGTATAAAACCTCAAAAGTAAGCGATTAGTTATGTTCCTTACAGTTGATTTCTCAATGATGGCTACTGGTCTTCTCTGAAGAGGGAATTTCCAGCGATTGCTCTCTTGAATTTTCCTTCTCTTGTGATGAAATACTAGCTTCTGCTTGCGCCTTAATCTACGTGATCTTCTTAGTTGTAACCTGAGAGATAATTAAAAACATATCTGATCATTTAAGCGTATCGTACAACAACTGTAAAAAAAATATTAAATTCATCCAGTGCACCTGACCTACTTCGTGCTTCGCAGGGCACGTTAAGCAGTAGTCAAAAAACATCCTAACATTCGTTTTAGGTTGTTAGCCCTGAATAAAAATGGTTCACCGGTCTTGTTCTAGAGGGCGCTAGTTCTCCTCTTGGTTTGGTCTTGGATGTCAGAAAAGCTGTCGCTCCGTAAAAATAATAGTGGATCAGTAGGCCTAGCCAAGTTGCATTCTATGATCGCTAACGCTAATAGAAAACTATTTAAATGTATGGGAATTTGACATCTTTAACCATAGATAAATAACCTATATTTATCTAAGTTTTTAACAATATCTATAACGCTAAGTCACGTGACTTAACGTTAGAGATGTCAAATTTCCATACATTTTAATAGTTTTCTATTAGCGTTAGCGATCATAGAATGCAACTTGGCTAGACCCGCTGATCTGAAGTCGACCCCAACAAAGTTTGGGGGATCTAGGGAGATGATGATGTGTTCATCCAGTGCAATCTATCTGTATAACAAATTTCATTTGAATTCGTTTAGTCTGAAAGTATATTGAGCTAAAAATAGCTATCCTGTAAAAATCATATATTTTTCGGGAGTAAAAATAACAGTTTATCCAGTGTCTCCCCTATCTACCTACGAAACATCATCCAATGCCGTTCAGTTGTTTAAGCATGGGCATAATGTCCGTCTTTATAATTTTACTAGCCTTTGCCAGCGGCCCAGCCGCAGCCAAAAGATAATTTTTAGGTTATATCTCAGGTTCACGATATAGTAGCGGGATACAATGTATACCATTTTGAAGCCTTATCAAGAGCTATCAAATAAAAAAGTTGCATTGAAATCCGCTTAGTAGTCTTTGCGTGATACGCGAGTGAACAAACAGATAAACAGACAAAAAATAAAAATGAAATGTTTTGTGTTTAGACACGCGTAATAGCCTATTACAGTATTTTTTCTCAAAATATTTTAAATGTACAGACACAGCTCTGTTACAACTTTATAATAGTATAGATTAGGATTGAGACGTTGCTATAAACTAGATCAAATTAATTTCTGTCGTACAAATAAAGCTGGTTATTACGCAATGGTCACACCTTACTCGCAACGACATTAAAAATGCTATACGAAATGCCAGTAGAACAATTGTATTAACTAAATATGCATAAAAATCTGAATTATGTGGGCGTGTAGAATAATATTAAAGTAGAGTTATGACTTATAGATTTTACGTAGGCGCCATAGACATCCAATATGTCAAAATAAACGTTTTACTAAGCTTTAAGTATTACAGTAGTTTAGTATTACTTTAGTCCAAAATTGTAATGGCATATCTATACTATTATAAAGCTGTAACAGAGCTTTGTCTCTACATTAATGATATTTGAGAAAAAAAATGACTGAATTAGGCTATATAGGCGTTTTTAAACACAAATCGTTTTTTTTTTTAGAATTTTTGTCTGTTTATCTGTTTGTTTGTTAGTGCATCGCGCAAAAACTACTGAACGGATTTTGATGCAACTTTCTTGTTTGATAGCTCTTGATTAGACTTAATAACTGGTATACATTTTATCTCGCTACTATATCGGGAACCTGAGATATAACCCAAAAACTAGCTTTTGACTGCGGCGTAGCCACGGGCAGAGGCTCGTTTATTATAAACATGTGACCATGGCTGTTGATCATATTACAATGCTCGCATGTAAGCTTATTTTGAAACGGACGTTTCAAAATATTCAATCCATTTTTCAACCTCTACCTGTACGCTTACCCATTAACAATTGTGCATGGTTATTTAAGCCTGGTGACATTACACGCATCTGAAAAAATCAATACATATAGAAAATTACAAAATGGCCGCCATACAAAATTAAGAAAGAATCACATACAAAGGGATAGGAGTGGAGAGGATAAGGAGAGGGTTTGGGCCACCGGCACTCTCACTCAACATACAAAACACTACGGTAGAAGTACCTACTATTATCATAACTGGTGATATATTATATGGAATGTAACGTAATGCTAAACAAAACCCTCATTTTTACTTAATTTGTGTCGTATAATGCATAGTTTCCTTAAAACTGAGCTGTTTGTTTCGGCTAATCTCCGAAACGGTTAGACTGATTTGGATGGGACTTTCACTGGCACATACAAAGAGTATAGTCTGCATTTATTTTGGAAAATGGAATTAGGGTTCCCCGCAGAAAAAAAATAAAACTAAACCCCACGCGAACGGAATCGCGGGTGGCAGCTAGTAGAAAATATTTCTTCGAAGCTAGACCACCCAATATGATAGTACGCTTACTTGAAACAAGTAATTATTTTTATCTCTAAACTACGCGTAATACAAAATATTCTCGTAGTTGTCGATACGCTGCCGATACGACGTGACATAGCTTCCAATTAAGGCTGGGGACACACCTGTCTTGCTAATGACTCACTTTAATACTGGACCACCGGAGAGATACATCGAGATCTTGGCTCAAAGCGTCATTTCACTATTCAATCTAAAAGTGTATAATTGACGTGCGTTTTCTCGATTCAATTCAAAATATTTTAGTTACGGCTTGTATAGTTAATCCTAATCTAGATATACTGTTATAAAGCTGTAACATAGCTATGTCTTTACATTTAAGATATTTGAGAAAATATGTCTGAATTAGGCTATATAGGCGTGTCTAAACACAAAACGATTTTTTTTAGATTTTTTGTATGTTTCTCGGTTTGTCTGTTTATCTGTTTGCTAGTTCGCGCGTCACGCAAAAACTACTGAATGGATTTTTATGCAACTTTTTTTTTTGAGAGCTCTTGATTAGACTTAACAACTGGTATACATTTTATCCCGCTACTATGGACCTGAGATATAGCCTAAAAACTAGCTTTTGACTGCGGCGGAGCCGCGGGCCATGGCTAGTAATATCATAAATGTGAAAATTTGTAAAGATGTTTGAAGGTTTGTCCGTTAATAACGCATAAACGACTCAACGGATATGCTTAAATTTTGTAGGTAGATAAGAGACAACGCATTAACATAAAGTATTATCGGATATTCTCGACGAATACCTAACTATTTTTGCTATATAATACTAGCGAAATAACGGATTTTAACGAAATTTAGACATAGATTAATTATAGCCTGGATAAACACAAAATAGTTTTTATCTATTAAAACGGGCTTCGTGGCGTAGTCGGTAGTGTAACCGACTTCCGTGCATGAGGTCGTGGGTTCGATTCCCACTCAGGACATTTGTGTGATGAACACAGATATTTGTACTGCGTCTGGGTGTTTTCTATCTATTATATGTATGTATTTACAAAAAAAAAGTAGTATATGTATTATATCCGTAATCTGGTGCCCATAGCACAAGCGTTAAGCTTAGTTTGAGACCAGAGGACGTTGTGTGAAAATGTCCGTAAATATTTATTTATTTATTTATCTATAGTAAACTAATACTATTACTAGATTTGGCACGAGTCCAACGCCGCCCAAAGAAGAAAAAAAAAATATTTATGTTATATCTCATGTTCCTGCATGCATCCTGATATAGTAGCAGGATAAAATGTATACCAGTATTTAACCCTATTCAAGAGCTATCAAACAAAACAGTTTTTAACAAAATCCGTTAAGTAGTTTACATGTTCATGTTCATGCCCAACAGACAAATTTTCAAAAAGAATATGGTTGTGTTCAGAGATCCTTAAATAGCGTAATACATTATTTTTTTCTCAAATATCTTAAATATACAGACATAGTTCTGTTACAGCTTTATAATAGTATAGAAGTCGAGGTTTTTATATACTGGAAACAGTATACTATTACTACCATCCACATAAAATCTGTAATGGGTCTTAAGAAGTTTTGTTTTAATGAAACTAATACATTCATATTTTAATTAAATTCCTGATCCGCGGGTTTTTCCAACATAATGCATCACGCAGGTTATTTCACACCAACCGCTTATCTATTACGAAAATCTACACAATAACAAAATCGAACCTTCTGATTGATGACCGGATAAAATCGATTAAAAGCATTATCACAGCTTGCAACATTACATTTGTATTGCCTAATTCGATTAACATTTAGCTGTTGAAAGACAATGGCCAACTGCCCAATGCCCTTAACTTTCGCAACCTGCATAACTAACAAGGCCCAGGGAGGGCGCGGTTGGACTCTAAATTGTTTCAACGACTTACGTCCTTGGTATCCGAATGCCATTTTATATTCTATATTTAGAAATACAATAATATAACATATTAATACAAAAAAGCATAGTTCTGAAATTATTTTCAAGTAGTCTCTATCTTCAAATTCGTCAGCACACTTGGAACTTGTTCCGTCCCATTATTGGGCACGGGTCTCTCTAACAATGGTAGGAGATCATGAAGAGATGGATAAGTTCGTAGTCCACCACGCTGGCCCAGTGCGGGTATTTTTTTTCTATTGCATGTAGTGACAGACGAGCCACGGCCCATCTGATGGTAAATGGTAACCGTAGCTCATGGACTCAACTATACAGAGAGTATTGTCAAGCCGCTGCTCACTATTTCATTTCACTGATATGAAATGAAAGAATAAACGGCTATCTCCTGCTACAGCCAAAACACAACGATGTGCTTCATCGCCAGTCACACGGGAGATGGTGGTACCAACCCGCTCGGGCCCGATACCAAGCGAGTACTCCCACTTTGTACCCAGCCCTACTACCAGTAATACAATGGATGATAATTGCTTACTTCCCTTAGTCACCTTATACGACACCCGTGGGAAAGAATGGGGTGGTGACACTTGTATTATTAGTCCATCACCACACGGACAATGGTTGACAGGCAGGAAAAAGGTTGACAGACTTCTCAAGCTGTCGAGAAAATCGCTCAGGAGTGCAGGTTTCCTCACGATGTTTTCCTTAACCGGACACTAATAAACTGTTAACAAATACACACATTATTTTGAAAAATCTGGAAATTTGGTGTGTGCTGTACGAGGTCTGGAACTTGGACTCGGGATCGAACTCGATACCACTGTCTGCAGTCCTTGGTTTTACCGCTAGGCTATCATTGATGTATCCATCTTAATACTCGTTCTAAAATCATAGTAATAACATTAAAAATTACTAGTCGAACCGTGCGGAATTACAAAAAAAAAACATCGACTCGCACTTTTTTTTTCGTCCCAAACCAAGGTTAATGCTTGTGCTATGGGTATCAGATTACGGATATAATACATATATTACTTTTTTTGTAAATACATACATATAATAGATAGAAAACACCCAGACGTAGTACAAATATCTGTGTTCATTACACAAATATTTGTCCTGAGTGGGAATCGAACCCACGACCTCGTGCACGGAAGTCGGGTACACTACCGACTACGCAACGAGGCCCCGCGATTAATCGTATACGATTCCAAAAATCCACGCATCCATTAAACATCTTCTTAGATGGTTAAGGGAAGCGGTACATTTTTAGACCGTTGTTCTATTTTTCGTCATACCAACAGAAAAACAGGCTAGAGAAATAACACAAGATATTATATCATTTGAAATCATGATGAAAATTCCATTGCAAAGGAAATACTTAATTTTAATAGTATATTAATACTGATTTAACGATACACGTAAGCTCAACACATATTTATCCGGCTAGCTAATACTATAAAGCTTACTCAAGAAACACACAGTAATAATTCTTCAAAATATATTATTTAAATCCGACCAAATCTGATTGCCTACCCCAATTTATTACCAACATTAAAATATTCAACACTACTAATTCCAAAGCTTATTTTCCAAGTAAAATTATCGTGCTGCACGCCATCTTGTCACTACGGTATTTTTTATCTTTATTTATGGTTTAAGTAGTTACTGACATCTTAAATACTTTTATCAAGTATTGTTTAATTCGTGGCAAAGTCCACTATTGAACTGCAGATATATACACTACACCAGTACATTCTAGAATTTTGTTGCCTTCATTTCACAAAAAAGGTTGACAGCCGCTGGTCTATTACATCAGCATGTAAGTTCAAATAACAAATTAAGAAACAGTAATAGTTCTTATCCTTTCCGTATGATATGAGGCGGGGCAGTAATTATAGATATAATGATATCATAGTTTTGTAAGTTAGATACTTACCTAATGTGCTATAAGCCTGTGCTCCATTACAAGCTATGCTATAATATTTTAAACTAGCTGTGCTCACAACTGGGTTCATAGAATGTAACTCACTAAATCGTATCAACTTCGTTTTTCTCTCGCTTGTAATTGGTAGAGAAACCGACGTGTGATATCGCAATGATCCCTAGGGCAATCACGGTGATCTCTCAATCAATCACAATGACACGATGCGATGTCGATACGATTGAATGAGATAATTCTAGCCCCCTAGCAAGTTTTCACGCGAATCGCTAAAATGTGAAGAGTGAGCAGGATTTAAACTTGAATCTCCAGGAAAACCGTCCAGTATATTTTTTTTAAATAACACCCTTTTTTTTGTTAATGCGGGAAAAAATGTTCCTAACCGCAAACCCCGTCGTTCGGGTAACGAACAGGGTAATGTGGGGCTCTCATCCACTAAATAAACCCGCCATGTGTCGTCGCTCCGCCTTTATTGGCGGGCCACTGAAACTGTTACATTCCTTCAGTGGTTTAAAATAATACCCTGCTCTATCGAGTAATCCTTGTATAGTGCGGGACTTTACAAACATACAATTTCATGGACACAAAGTACATCCAGAGTTAGAACAACTATTTGTGGATCACACAAAGAGTTGTGAGTGTGGGAATCGAACCCACAACCATCCATCCATCAGCCTTTCGACGTCCACTGCTGGACATAGGCCTCCCCAAGAAAGCGCCACAACGAGCGGTCCCGTTATTGGGGAAAATGCCGTAATCGCAAGGCTTGCAGGCGGGTTGGCGATCGCAGTGGATGTTGTTAATACTCGAGGGAGTGCTTTTGCCCACTCCCCCGGCATTCCCTCAGTCGGCTCTTATGACTCCCGTGGGTAGAGAGGAGTGGGACAATTCTAAAGCCGGCCCCATACGGCCAACCAAAAACACCCGGCTGTTATATGGCTAAATTCTTAAAAAATATATGAAAATATCAAAACAGATTAGACTTTAAAACAATGAATATATTATAACGTATCTTAGGAAGTGGTGTGTAGCACACACCTTACAAAAGTACCCAACAACGATGAGAACACTTCAGATCTAATTTTAGTGTGATGGGTTTTTGATTAGTTTCTGTGCTTTGACGGTCATCATATCACACACGAGAACGTAATGGTATCGACATTATTCTTATAAGATTATGGTACATATCTCTAAATCATGTCTAAAGAATTTATTGGAGATGTTCTCGTTTGTTTCCTTGTCGTGGGTTTAAAGTGTACAATAAAATATATAGTTTATAGAAAATCATTTTTAGCATTTGAAATTCCTGCATACTTTTTTCTAAATTCAAATTCTAAAATTATCGTATTTGTTAAGCCTAGGCCTACTGCATATTGGGCCCCGACGTGGCCCACCCGCTGGCGCCTCGATAACGCTCAATAGTGGGTATTGGACGGACGGTGGCACTCTCGCCGGCTTGCGCCAAAGTTCATCAGCGCGGGCGGCATCCGCTCTCGGGCGATTCGTGCCAAATCTTGGGGGACCAAGTCTCTCGCATCGAGGACTCTACGCGGGGATAGTACGGTCAATGGCACTGCACAGCACGCCCGCGTGGGTGGAGTCCCTGGCCACTCGCAATAGGGCCCTTCTGTGGCATCCACAGAAGGTAATAGCGGTCAGAGCAGTACGTGGGTACCGCATGAACTCGTGCGATAATCCTGCGCGTTGGCCGTGGGACCTGGAGGCGGAAGTGCTGGCCAACGTATATTGGCGGGTGTCAACGGCACAGAAGAGGGGCAGTTACCCCTCGCCGAGCGCGATTTACACGTGACGGGAAGATACTCGCCGCGCCACTGTCCTAAACTGGAGGTTTTGGCTAAAGACGCTTTGATTTGACTTAAAAACTGGTATACATTTTATCCCGCTACTATATCGGGGTAAACCTAAAATCTATCTTTTGGCTGTGGCGGAGTCGCGGGTATAGGCTAGTTTATAATTTTGAAGGTTAACTATTGACCGCGGCTGTCATCGCTCCTGCATTAAGCTGTCACGTCCTACAGCAGGCAAGCAGTTCCTTAATTGTAACTTAGCTGAACATTTCACTGACTTATTTAGCCGATTTTAGCCGCGTTCAAATATGCTCAGGTAGTCTCCTTATAAGGTGCTACATGTCTATTATTTATACGTCGTGACTATTTCGAGTTCTTAAGGGAACCTTGCCTGCCTTTGAGTGCTATAAAAGCTTTCTAGCCACATTACTTGGTTGTATTTAAAAGGAGATATTTGGCTACGTATATGCGAAGTTGTTTTAGAATAGCTAAATCTAGTAGCGAGGCTTGTAGGTTAAAGCTCCTCTATCTATACTATTATAAAGCTGTAAGAGAGCTGTGTCTGCACATTTAAGATATTTGAGAAAAATTACAAAACATTTTATTTAGATATTTAGATATTTTTATATATATTTTTAGCATTTGACATGCTTAGCACTATACATTAAACACAAAGTGAAAAATGTGAAATCGAAAATAACAGTCAGGAGCAGGATTTGAACCTGCATCTCCTGGATACCGTCCAGATGCTTTACCAATTCAGCCATCCTGACAATTGCTCCTGACTGCTAATTTCGATAACACATTCATACTTAACGTCTTTGGGTGACGCCTGCACCATCTGTCCTGCTCCTGACTGTTATTTTCGATTTCACATTTTTCACTTTGTGTTTAATGTATAGTGCTAAGCATGTCAAATGCTAAAAATATATATAAAAATATCTAAATATTTATAGGGTTTGCGTCATTATTAGGTAAAATCTTAATTGTAAAATTAAGTTTACCTGGTCGGTATAATGTATGAAAATACTTCCGACAGATGGTGCAGGCGTCACCCAAAGACGTTAAGTATGAATGTGTTATCGAAATTAGCAGTCAGGAGCAATTGTCAGGATGGCTGAATTGGTAAAGCATCTGGACGGTATCCAGGAGATGCAGGTTCAAATCCTGCTCCTGACTGTTATTTTCGATTTCACATTTTTCACTTTGTGTTTATTTTTATTTAGATTTTTTGTCTGTTTGTTTGTTTGTTCGCGCATCTCGCAAAAACTACCGAACAGATATTGATGCATTCTTTTTTATTTGATAGCTTTTGATTAGACTTAAAAACTGGTATACATTTTATCCCGCTACTATATCGGGAACCTGAGACATAGCCTAAAAAAGCAAAAGCTAGTAAATAAATAAAATTAAAGTGCATGTATGTTATATTTAAATAACAGCTTTTGACTAAAAGCTTATTAATTAAAGTACCTAATATTAATACTTATAACAATATACCATTTTAAAGAACAAATTATTTGTTAATCTGAAAAAGGGAAGTTTTAGTGCGAGCGGGTTTCGAATCTGCGTCCCTCCTAATCCGGGGAAGTGCTCTAGACCGCTAAGCCATCGCACTGACCGATGGCCATTTCCAGTCTCCACCTCACATTTGTCTTTACGACCCACGCCACCTATCCGATGCATTTACATGCAATAATCCAATATAGTAGTGCCGTGTGGGGCCGGCTTTAGAATTGTCCCACCCCTCTACCCACGGGAGTCGTAAGAGCCGACTGAGGGAATACCGGGGGAGTGGGCAGCAGCACTCCCTCGAGCATTAACAACATCCACTGCGATCGCCAACCCGCCTGCCAAGCGTGGCGATTACGGCATTATCCCCCATGACGGGACCGCTCGTTGTGGCGTTCTCTTGGGGAGGCCTATGTCCAGCAGTGGACGATAAAAGGCTGATGGAATCCAATATAGTAAGCTTAATTTTGCAATTAAAATGCATATTATCTGATGGCGCGATTTTTTAAACATTTTTTAAAGCTGAGCATGTCAAGTGCTAAAATACAGATCAAAATATATCATTTCTTTAAGTTTTTGGCTGTTTGTCTGTTTATTCTGACTAATCTCCGGAACGGCTGGACCGATTTGGACGGGAATTTTACTGGCAGATAGCTGATGTTATAAGGAGTTACGCTACTTTTATTATGGAAAAATAATTAGGGTTTTGCGCAAGAAACGAAAATAACTAAATTATTGCGGGTAGCAGCTAGTAAAAGTATAATATTGTGTGGGAATTCAACACATAAGTTATATTGTATTTGTACTTAAGTCTGCGAAACAAGGTCTATACTTTATCGTGTTCAAAAAAATTAATGATAAACCACTTCTTAAATCGCTATCCTTTGCCGTTAAAATGTATGTTTAATCCTTATTTACAGGTGTCTGATATAGCAGTAAGAAAAAAAATGTACCAGTTATAAGACTAATCAAGAGTTAAAAAAATTTCATCAAAATCCAGTTACTTAGTTTTTGAACACACA
Organism: Leucoma salicis; assembly: GCA_948253155.1. NCBI lineage: Eukaryota > Metazoa > Arthropoda > Insecta > Lepidoptera > Erebidae > Leucoma > Leucoma salicis. The sequence continues at coordinate 20,711,183 of OX411818.1, forward strand.
CAAAATTAAAAAAAAAATAGTTTTTTAGACAGAATTCTTTTTTCAAATGTTTTTAAATGTCTTTAACATGTGTGTCGTGTGTGGACATCAGAATTTGGATCTAATAATAAAAATACGTCACTACACGCTACATTAATAATTGCTTTCTCCCAGGAACCGACCATTTTTGGGATAAAATACCTACATTGTTCTGTCGTTGGCTACCGACTATATGTATGCTAAATTACATGATAATCGGTTGCATAGTTACAGCGTGAGAGCGTAAGAAACAAACAATTTCGCATTTATAATATTAGTAGGAATGTCTAAACATATATGAGAAAACAGAAAGCAGATGTAAAAACATCGAAATTACTTTGTAGCAATAAAATGATCATAACTTGACAAAGTACTCGTCAAGGCGAATCAAACGTGTCTAAACTCGACGGGGTTGCGTCATTTCATTATAGAGTTACTGTGGCCACCTTCCAGATTCATCATCAGCCCCTGGATACCATCTAGACACAAAGTACTCAGCAAGACGAATCATACGAGCCCAAACTCGATAGGTTTGCGCCGTTTCATTATAGAGTTCCTACGTCCACCTTCCAGCTCCATCATCAGATCAGCTCCATGTCATCATAATATTGCACTGTCACGTGATATACACATGCTTGTAAAATTTTAGGTCAATCGGAAACCGGGAAGTGTGTCAAATTTAACTTTTTTGAACAAGATTTGAACTGTACAAGTACTCGTACAATAAAAGCGTCGCCACGCTAACAGTCGATTTTACCCTCCCTCCGCATTAGATGTTTCACATCAATAATTATAGTGCCTGCTTTGCTGAATTGGCAAAGCATCTGGACGGTATCCAGGAGATGCAGGTTCGAATCCTGCTCGTGACTGTTATTTTCGATTTCACATTTTTCACTTTGTGTTTAATGTATGTTGCTAAGCATGTCAAATGCTAAAAACATATATAAAAATATCTAAATAAATTAAATAGTGTTTTAATTTGGGCATTTTCATCATGACACAAGGATACCGCAAAGGTCAAAAGTTTTGATTTAGTTTTAATATATTTTCTTGTTTAGATTAACGTAGTTTTGTAACTGGAAATGATAGCCCTGGAGGCAGTATATCCAAAAACAATGGTCTATTCATATACCAGTTGGCACAAGATACTAACTTTTTATAGCGGGCCCGACAGACGTTGTCCTGTCCAAACATTGGCGTTTGGTTTGGAGTCATTTATTTTAGCTAAGAATTATTTTCATAAAAAAAACAGGGGAAATTTTGTTTTTAGGTAGGTATATATTTTTACATTAGAATAAATTGAAGAAAAAATCCTGAAATCCTATTCTGGCGCCACCTACCGGGTCCCAATTTGAATCTCATCTCTCAATTGACGGGCCTCGTGGCGTAGTCAGTAGTGTTCCGTGCACGAGGTCGTGGGTTCGATTCCCATCAGGACAATTATATGTGTGATGAACACAGATTTTTATACTGCATCTGGGTATTTAGATATTTTTATATATATATTTTTAGCATTTTACATGCTTGGCACTATACATTAAACACAAAGTGAAAAATGTGAAATCGAAAATACCTCCCGCTCGTGAGCGTTATTTTCGATTTCATTTTTCACTTTGTGTTTAATCTGCGTCTGGATGTTTTCTATATATGTATGTATTAGGCCGTGTGGGGCCGGCTTTAGAATTGTCCCACCCCTCTCTACCCACGGGAGTCGTGAGAGCCGACTGAGGGAATACCGAGGGAGTGGGCAGCAGCACTCCCTCGAGTATTGATAACATCCACTGCGATCGCCAACCCGCCTGCCAAGCGTGGTGATTACGGCATTATCCCCCATGACGGGACCGCTCGTTGTGGCGTTCTCTTGGGGAGGCCTATGTCCAGCAGTGGACGTTGAAAGGCTGATGGATGGATGGATGGATGGATGTATTAAAATGTATTTACAAAAAAAAAGTAATATAATGTATTATATCCGTAATCTGGTACCCATAGCAAAAGCGTTAAGCTTAGTTTGGGACCAGAGGACGTTATGTGCAAAATGTCTAAAAATATTTAAAAAAGAAATCTAAGCCATCCCGGTACTTACATACACACAAAAAAATTCATCAAAATCAGTACAACCGTTTAGGAGGAGTTCGATGACTAACACATGAACGCAAAAAAAATATATATGTATACAATAGATATTTTAAACACAACACCCACAAAGTATAAAATAAAAAATTTTTGCTTTTAAAACCGCTGCCAATTCAATAGAAACAAATACATTACAACTATCACTAATATAATAACGTTGAAGGATTTTTAGTTGTGATTTTGTTATACAGGCTAATCCCTAAAACTGCTGAGCAGATGTGAATAAACTTTTTACATTTGATAGGCAATTTTTTTTACAAAATCTGTAACCTATTTAATTGTAATCTGTACGATTCCGCACAAATAAAATAAACTAAATTCCTCGCGGACGGAATAGCAGGTAGCAGCTAGTTTATACACAAAACCACGGTACACTAGCTAGTATTGAATAATCTTATCACATGTACCAAGCTCGTTCTTTGAAACAAATATATCTTTGTGTCTGACAATAGACTATTACCACTTCCTGATCCAGACCAGAACCTTAGAGAATGGAAACATGGAGTATTGTACAAGTTCCCATATTATTTACACCAATATTAAGAAAAAAAACTGCCTCTGTGTGTAGCTCCAGATGCAGGTCGGTCCAGCAAAAATTAATTAGTTTTTCCTTCAAGAAATTCACAATAAGAGCTCAGGATTAGGATGTTGGCAGTATTTCACACCCGTAACTTGGAAAGTACGAAACGCAATGCCGTCTTATAGGACCATGAGAATGAGGGAACAGAGAGAAGTAAAAAGAAAGAAAGAAAAATATTTATTCGTGCCAGACATATACATTGAAGTACAAGTTAAAAAAAAAAATACTATAACAATAAAAACTTAAAACAAGAAAAAATAAAATATGATTCATGAACAATTAACTGAATTGCCGTGTAGGGCCGGCACCAAGAATAGCTCGACCCCGTCTCTTCCTATGGGAGTGGTATAAGCCGACTAATGCCCGGTTCCTATAACGAATCGTCATTGTATAACAGCTACCCATCCTTCAGTTGCAAACTGTCAGTCAATTCACTTACGACTCGTATTTTATAGGGACAGATTATACTTACGCGTGGTAGAATATTCTACCAATCGTAAGTAAAACGATACGTTTTATTATTATAGGAACCGGGCATAAGGGATTACCGGGGGACCGGGCAGCAGCGTTCCCCTGTGTACTAAAAACATCCACTGCGATCGCCAACCCGCCTGCCAAGCGTGGCGAATATTGTAAAACCCCCATTTTGGAGAGGCCTATGTCCAGCAATGGACGATGAAAGGCTGATGGATGGATGGATGGATGGATGGATAACTGAATTGTACTACGTGGCTTTTGTGGCACAAAAAGGAATAAATTCAGCTTTTGCTGTTTTGGCGTGTAACATCATAGCTGCTGATTCTCAATTACATATTCCCTTTTTTTTCGACGCTCGATATCGCGTACTCTATGATGCATACGCAACTCACAGAGCACTTTTTTTGCTCTAATGTCAAACGTCAGTTTACTTGTTTTTATCCGTGTGGTGACGGACTAAGAATACAAGTGTCACCACCCCATTCTTTCCCACGGTTGTCCTATGAGGCGACTAAGGGAAGTAAGCAATTATCATCCATTGCATGACTGGTGGTAGGGCTGGGTATAGAGTGGGAGTACTCTATTTGCTATCGGGTCCGAGCGGGTTGGTACCACCATCTCCCGTGTGACCGGCCATGAAGCACATCGTTGCGTTTTGGCTGTAGCAGGAGATAGCCGTTTAGTCTTTCATTTCATATCGATGAAATAAAAAAATACTTTCTGGTTATAGGCATAAGGGAACGTACCCATACTACGTGACCTATTTTTTAAGATTTTTCGATCCCTCCCTCCCCTCGGTGACCACTCGTAGTATATGCCAAGACGACTAACCATAAATAAATACCTATACTGGGAACGCATAACTCTTTACTTGTTACATAATTGATTGATATAAATTAGGTATCATCCATCCATCCATCCATGAGCCTTTCAACGTCCACTGCTGGACATAGGCCTCCCCAAGAGAACGCCACAACGAGCGGTCCCGTCATGGGGGATAATGCCGTAATCGCCACGCTTGGCAGGCGGGTTGGCGATCGCAGTGGATGTTGTTAATGCTCGAGGGAGTGCTGCTGCCCACTCCCCCGGTATTCCCTCAGTCGGCTCTTACGACTCTCGTGGGTAGAGAGGGGTGGGACCAAAGCCGGCCCCACACGGCCTAGGTATCATAACAAAACTAAAATATCAGATTACCAATGAATATACAAATTAATAGTAATTAATATTTGATTTTAATCGGTTGTTGAGAGTGCACTTGTGCTTGCGCACACAATCAGTACTACTCTATAATATCTCCAGCGTGGTACATGGCTCCACACGCTACACCAGATTACACAGAAAACCGAGGAATACAATCGGCCTCTGTGTCTGGCGTTTTTGGACTGGGAGAAAGCCTTCGATTCAATCGAAACTTGGGCGGTGCTGCAGTCCCTTCAGCGGTGCCAAATTGACAATCGGTACGTCGAAGTGCTAAAGTGCTTGTATAGAAACGCCACTATGTCAGTCTGTGTTCAGGACAGGAGTACGAAACCGATCCAACTGCAGAGAGGTGTTAGACAGGGAGACGTTATGTCACCAAAACTCTTCACCGCTGCATTGGAAGATGTCTTCAAGCTCTTGGACTGGACTGGATTCGGCATCAACATCAATGGCGAATACATCACTCACCTTCGATATGCCGATGACATCGTAGTCATGGCAGAATCGCTGGAGGACCTTGGCACCATGCTCGATGATCTCAGCAGGGTTTCCCGACTAGTGGGTCTCAAAATGAACATGAACAAGACGAAAGTCATGTCTAATATCCATGTCATTTCAGCACCGGTCCTAGTCGAGAGTGCGCCTCTCGAAGTTATCGACCATTATGTCTACCTGGGACAAACAGTCCAGTTAGGTAGGCACAACTTCGAGAAAGAGGTCAATCGACGAATCCAACTCGGCTGGGCAGCGTTCGGGAAGCTAAGGAAGATCTTCTCGTCCAATATTCCGCAGTGTCTGAAAACGAAGGTCTACGACCAGTGTGTGTTACCAGTGATGACATACGGAACAGAGACGTGGTCTCTGAATGTTGGCCTCATATCAAGGCTCAAAGTCGCTCAGCGGGCCATGGAGCGGGCTATGCTTGGTATTTCCCTACGTGATCGAATCCGTAATACGGAGATCCGTAGGAGAACGAGAGTGACCGACATAGCCCGCCGGGCTGCCATGCTGAAGTGGCAATGGGCAGGCCACATCGCTCGACGAACCGATAACCGTTGGGGACGAAAGGTTCTCGAGTGGCGACCACGTATCGGACGGCGCAGCGTAGGACGGCCCCCCACCAGACGGACCGACGATCTGGTCAAAGCTGCGGGGAGCCGTTGGATGCGGTCGGCACAGGACCGCTCGTTGTGGCGTTCTCTTGGGGAGGCCTATGTCCAGCAGTGGACATTGAAAGGCTTATGGATGGATGGTACATGGCTAGTCTGTTGATACTGACCTCTTTACTATCATCAATACATGGTACACTTCTAAAGCTCGCGCAGACGACGTCGCGGGCAGAGGGTAGTAAATAATAAAATAGATCGCAATCGACCTTCACCCCAATACTGTCAGTCAAATAAATTAACAGTGCATTCAATATGACGTGTTCGTCCATCCATCACGACTGATTAACTGAACTGATACAATACATATTGTAGTCGATGCTCGAGTAAAACATTAATTCGTTGAGAAACCAGTATTAAGAAGGTCGCAGGTGTAATATGTTTATACATACATATTACATAATTATAGTCTGTTTCCTAAAGGCACAAGTAGAAACTAGGGTTAGGTGGTACTTAGTTATTTGGGCCATTTCCTTAGATGCAGAAATCAATCGATCAGAAATACTTTTTGAAATAAAACTACGTTTACGGAATCTATCGCGTTTACTTGATTTTACTCCTATCCCGACGTTTCGAATACTTTACAGCATTCATGATCACGGGTGGACTTAGATGATAGACGTCCAAGGTTATATGACATATAACTATAATATATATATGACATATAACCTTGGACGTCTATCATCTAAGTCCACCCGTGATCATGAATGCTGTAAAGTATTCGAAACGTCGGGATAGGAGTAAAATCAAGTAAACGCGATAGATTCCGTAAACGTAGTTTTATTTCAAAATGTGTAATATTCGCGTAAATATCAGAAAGTATTACGATCAGAAATACGTTTTGTTATGAGAGAAAGGGAATATTTAGTTGTGCACTGGCAGTTTGAACTATCGGCAAGGTTAAGCAACTTTCACTCGGCTAGCAGTCAGATGGGTGACCAAAAAGTGAAATAGGTGTCACGTCCGATCGTAGAGTGCCATTGCTGGACATAGGCCTCCCCAAGGGAACACCACGAACGGTCCTGTGCTGCCTGCATCCAACGACTGCCTGCGACTCTGACCAGGTGATTTACTTAGTGGGAGATCGTCCTATACTGCGCCGTCCGATACGTGGTCACCATTTGAGAACATTTTTTCCTCAACCGTTGATGTCCCATCAGCGTGTTATCTTTACAATCATTTTTTTTATTGCATGGAGTGGCATGCGAGCCACGGCCCATGTGATGGTAAATGGTAACCGTCGCTCATGGACTCAACTATACCGAGAGTGACAATATAGCCGCTGCTCACCATTTCATTTCACAGATATGAAATGAAAGAATAAACGGCTATCTCCTGCTACAGCCAAAACGCAACTATGCGCTTCATAGCCGGTCACACGGTAGATGGTGGTACCAACCCGCTCGGGCCCGATACCAAGTGAGTACTCCCACACGGTACCCAGACCTACCACCAGTCACCTCATACGACACCCGTGGGAAAGAATGGGGTGGTGACAAATGTATTCTTAGTCCGTCACCACACGAACAAAAATTTCTGACATTTATGAGAATAAATCCTAAGCATTGTGAAATTAAAAGGCTTTTTTCACGGAATCTATCGTGATTAATTCCAGGAAAAAGGAAAATCATATTATCTACTATTCCGACATTGTTCACGGGAGGACAAGAATACTGTAGGTATTTACCTTCTATCCGAATCGTCAGAGCATTAGAAAATTAGCGCGTTAGGCGCGAAATACACACAAACGGCGAGGAGTTCGGCGCGGCGCAGGCACGATGCCGCTTCAAAACTTTTGCATACAAAATGCACTAAGGAGACGTATTGTGAATTACATTCAAGAGGCGCGGCACAGGTTTAAATCGCGTCCGTGCCGTATCCGTTCCACGCCTGCGCCTCGCCTTAAGCCTTACGCCGTTTGTGTGTATTTCGCGCCTTAGGTTTCTTAAAAATAGTTTTAATATCTCTGAAGGCAGCATAAAATATTTAAAAATTGAGTCTAATATCTTAACTCTCATTACATAAGTGTTAAAAACGTTGTTTGATTGAGTACTTATATTATGCATGGACGTATCTGCATGTAGAAATATAAACATTGTGGGAGGCTGGCAGTATAGTATGCCATCTTATCTCAATACAAAAAACAAAGTTGATATCTTTGAACACGTTCAAAAATAAATTTGTAACCAGTCTATAATATCGCTTGTGTTTCCCGCCAATAAAACAAAAAGACCTAGAGAGCCTACGATTACATCATTAATATTGAAGGCAATATTTTTTTCAACAGCAGGAACTATTTTTTTGTCAAATTACAATCACTCGATTGTAAAAAAAACGATGTTATCAAATAATCACAAGCGTTCAACAAGTACCTATATCGATACAAACTCACTCGTTTTTGATTGCGTCACATAATATCGGCATGCCATTGTTTCACGTGCAATAAATTAAGCTGCACTTATTTTATTGAACATTAAACTCTATTTCGAGACGTGCAGAATGTAATATGCGTTGTGGGATTAAATGCGTTCAAGGTCATCTAATCGCTTCGATTTTGTATACATATTACATTGTGAATTAGAAAAAATATTACAATATCCAGATTGTAAATCAGTATTGCACTCCTCATAAACGAAGCGTCGAGGTGGGTACTGCTCTCGTTTTACGTAGAACAAACTGATTTTTCAAACTTAAAATGTCTCTATTTATCATATATATTGCACTTGTAAAATAATATATACACACACACATATCAAGAAAAAACACTATTTTTAACACTCATGATATTATATTTAGATATATTTTTAGGATTTGACATGCTTAGCACTATACATTAACATTGTGTTTAACTCATGATATTTTTTGTGCCATTTATGTTATTTAAACTAGTTAAACTAGTTTAAACTGTTTAAAAAAGTTATGTCTTGGACGTCCGTTTGTTGTAGGTATTGTAGGTTAACACGATAACGACCAAAATACTTTACTAATCGAGTCTTTTTTTTTCGTTTACGAATTATTATGATTACGAATAGAGCCCTATCACCTTTCACGGTCTGATTCGATGTGGTTTAATTGTTATTAAATAAACAAATAAATAATGAATATTTACGCTCGACGCGACACTAAAATCAGTGCTATCCTTATTTCGTTAGAACTATTTCTATAGACCAATGCTGAAGTATTTCTTAAAATTAGCACTAGATGGCGTATAAGACATGAGAAAGTACTTTTTGAAAATAGCGCTATCTATGTGATTTATTGAAATCTACTTAGTAAGACCAATACATTATTAGTTATCAAATAATCAATTTTATTGTGAAAAATGAAGATTATGAGGCGTGCAATTTTGGATTTTCCAAAGTATTTTCTTTTATTATTAACAGTTATTTCGTGCTAACTTCAATTTGATATTTGGAGTAAAAATTAAGTTTACTTGTTTTATAATTTAAAAAAATGTTTTATAATTAAATTTGCGCTTTATAATCAAAAAATAACCTTTATTAAGCTATCACCTTATAATATTAGCAATTATATTTTAAACTACTTACAAAACTACTAAATAATAAGACCATAGCATACCTGGTGCACGCGTGTGTGCACATACAAGTGCAGTCTCTGTTCCCTCACTGTCATAGTCCAATTGGACGGCATTCTTCTATTTCTAGACCAGTGTTTTTTAATCTGTGGGTCACGATCCTTTCGGGAGTCGCGCAGCCTTACTCAGGGGTTGCTGACAAAAGCAAAAAGGCAAGGAGTTCTACACTACAATAAAAACTGAATTTTAGTGAAAAGGATGGAATGAATGTACGAGTAGGTTTTAATAATGAATATCATCGTACCAGAACCGCGAAAATCATAAACCCAGTCTTTTAATTGCTAACTTTTGTTTGTCTATTACTTAAACGGGTCTCGAATTTTTCAACCTGTAAAGGGGTCAAATATTCGAAATCATTGAAAAACACTGCTCTAATCTAGACTATTAAATGCATCCAAGCAAAATATGTAGAGTATTATTATATTATGTTATTCAATAATATTAACGATTTAATCTAAATTTAAATTCTGAATTTATTATGTACTAGCCTTTGACCGCGACTTCGCCGCAGCCAAATTTTTAAGTTATATCTTAGGTTCCCTATATAGTAGTGGGATAAAATGTATAGGTGCCTGCCAGTTTTTAAGGCCAATCAAGAGATATCAAGGAAAAAGATTGTTTTAGAATTTTTGTCTGTTTGTTTCTTCACACATCACCCACAAACTACTAAACAGATTTCCATGAAACCATTTTGTTCGATAGCTCTAGATTAGACTTAAAAACTGGTATATATGTTTTATCCCGTTATTATATTAGATATAACCTGAAAACTAGTTTTGTCAGCGGCGGAGATGCGGGCAAAGGCTAGTATTTTTTGTGTTGTATCCGTTTGTTTCCGAAATATAATAAAATAAAAATATTATTTCTTGTTACAGAAAGGGCTCAACTCAACAAGACAAGCAACAGATAAAATAAAGCCGAAAGATGCCACGGAACACATTAAAAACCAAAAATATATCAGCAATAATCAGCGTATAGTGAATAAATTACAGTATAAAGTGTGTGATTGACAGTACAAAGTGTGTGATTGTCAGTACAAAGTGTGTGATTGACAGTACAAATTGTGTGATTGACAGTACAGTGCAAGATTATGTTTAAGTGTCAATGAGTGGACAAAATAGCACATAAAGTGAAGAATAACCATTACGTGGCGACTCACAGGTCTGGAGTTGACTCTCCGTCGTCTGGGGGGTACTTACCTAGGGCATCGTCTAAGGACGAGAATGACAGTCATAGGGCACCGTCGGAAAGGACGCTGTCAGAATATACGGTGAGTTGATATACATTATTATTTTTTATTACTTATGGTTGTAGATGAGCCAACGCCCATCTGATGGTAAATGGTTACTGCTGGACCTAGCAACACTAAGAATGCTGCCAAGCCACTACAACAAAAAAATAACCAAATGACTTTTGAAGATGGTGGTACCGACACGTTCAAGCCTTATAACAAGCAAGCGATTACTTCCTCCTGCTGCAAAGATGGTGGAGTGGCTTAGAGACCGCCCTCCCACCTGAGTGTTGTGGGTTCGATGTATTTTAAAGTCCATGGACTATTCTTTAGTGCAGAGTGTTGTCTATAAAACAAAACTTGGTACCCACCAGTAATCAAATAATAAGCGCTTAATTCCCTTAGTCACCTAGTGCTACACCTGCAGAAAAATGGGGTAGTGACCCTTATATTTCCTCTTCTACTATTGGGCACAGGTCTCCGTAGTAAGAGGGATTTAGGCCGTAGTCCAACACGCTAATCCAGTGCAGGTTGGCAGACTTCACAAGCCATCGAAAAATCTCTCAGGTTTGCAGGTTTCCTCACGATGTTTTCCTTACCCGAACAGTAATAATTTGTAAATAAAAAACAGTCTCCCGCCTGTATCCCTGAAGGGGTAGGCAGAGATATATTACACATCCACATTTCGCTAAGTTTATTAAGTCTCACATAAAAGGGGGCAAGCCTATTGCCGTCAAATTCACATTTCCAAACTCCAGGCTGCTGTTGAGAATTTTTATTTTTACGAAAAAGGTCAATAACACTGACTGACCAGGGGATCAAACCCAAGAGCTCAAGGCCTCATAATCAGCAATCGCTCACCGCACTACCGCTGCACCGCTGAGGCAGTTAATTATGTATTTATAAACAAACTAGCCTTTGTCTACGGCTTCGTTGCAGCCAACAGCTAGTTTTTAGATTATATCTCAGGTTTCTGATATAGTAGCGGGATAAAATGTATATCAGTTTTTAAGGCTAATCAAGAACTTTTAAATAAAAAATGTTGCATCAAAATCCGTTCAGTAGTTTTTGCGTGATGCGCGAACAAACAAACAGAAAAACAGACAAAAATCTAAAAAAAATGTTTTGTGTTCAGGTCCGCCTATATAGCCTGCTAAACATTTTTTTGAATTATTTATATATTTTTTAAACACTTATCATGCTTAGCCATATAAATTAACACAAAGTGCAATTGTTTGCAAATAGACTCGGCAGATGGCGCAGGCGTCACCCATGACAAATAGAAGGAATGTTATATTGAAATTAACAGTCCCGTGCAATTGTCACGATGGCTTAATTGGCAAAGCTTCTGGGACGGTATACCAGTACATTATTTTCAATTTCATATTTTCGCACTTTGCGTTAATTTACTATTAAACTATATTACCAAATGTCGCGACGGAATCCAGGAATTCTTAAGAACAACAAGCCGTTTCCTATAGCCATAAATATTTGAAGTCCGGTTCATGAAACATGCAGTAAATATTACTGATACAAACATATTCCGATATAAAACTATGTATTTATGAATCGTTAAATTAGACAAACAGATAAATCATTCCGTGTTTAGATTCGTGAATATTAAAAAAAACATCATTCGGAGAGTTTTTACAAGGCTAAAGCCCAAAATTTCTACTTCATATTAATTAGTACTCAGTCTCGTTTAAATGTCTGCTACTCAGTTACGCGAGAACAGCTGAACAAATTTTTATGGAACATTTTTGATATATATTTTTTAGCATTTGACATGCTCTGCCACTTTAAAAAGTACACATTATTTGTGAATAAGGAAAAAATGATCATAAATGTTTAAAAAAAATCGCGCCTTCAAATAATATGAATTTTAATTGCAAAATTAAACTTACTATATTGGTTTAATGCATGTAAATGCATTCCGATAGATGGCGTTGGTCGTAAAGACAAATATGATAAGGAGATTGGGAGGATCGAAAGTACGATAGCTTATTCCCCGGATTGGAAAAGACGCGGGTTCGATTCCCGCTCGTACAAAAAATCTATTTTGTTTTATTCACAAATAATTTGTACTTTACAATTTTGATGGATTTAGCACTCAGATTGCCTTACTGAACAAATACACACATATTCTCGAAAATATCAAAACTTCAGAAATGTATGCGGTGACTGGACTGGGGATCGAACTTGATACCATCGTCTTTGCAGTCCTTAGTTTAACCACTACACTATCACTGCTTACATCACTCTACGACACATTGTTTATCTATTAAATATATTTCTTGTGTCCGTGTGTTAGTCATTGAACTCCTTCTAAACCTTTGAACCGATTTTGAAGAATTTTTTTGTAGAAATTATAATTTGTGAATAAGGAAAAAGAGTATTTTAGTACGAGCGGTAATCGAACCTGCGTCTCTTCCTATCCGGGGAAGTGCTCTAATCCACTGAGCTACCGTATTACCACTGAGCTAAAATAGTATGGTAGCTCAGTGGATTAGAGCACTTCCCCATTTTTATATTGTCAATTAAAGTCAAACAGTATTTATATTACTCGTATATTGACCCAAAATTCATGCAGACGAAGTCGCAGGCAAAATCTAGCTACGAATGAATATTTAACAAAGCGGACCGGCATTCCAACAGGTGCTGGCTTTCTATTGCGCATTTTTACACTTTGTGTGTAGTAAAAGTCAGAGCATGTCAAGTGTTTAAAATAAATACAAAAATAATATACTTAATGTATCTATTTCTGTACTAATATAAAGCTGTAACTGAGCTGTGTCTGTACATAGATACTACGCGGCTACGCCGCAGCCAAAAGCTAATTTTAGGTTATATATCTCAGGTTTCCGGTATAGTATTTATTATAGATGCCACGAACAGTGATTTGGCCGAATACCGAATATTCAGCGAGGCACTTGGCCGAGGCGCCGAATATTCCGCAGCCGAATATTCGGCAATACTTAGTACCTTTCGTGGGTGACAGATTTTCTCCTGCATCACTAAAATAGATGTGATGACGACGCGCCGTGGGCGCTTTTGTTTCATTCGTGATTTGTCACAACACGCTTTATTTGTTGATCGTTGGTATGTTTGCTATTAGCTTTGCAGTGTAATTTAAGTTAAACTGCAGCAATATTGCTGTATAGGAGCCTTATTGTCAGTAAATTATTCTAATTGTGTATAGTTTTACTTAGTGTAAGGTTATGGTCAATTTACGTTCGTGACAATAAAACATTTTTTTCTATCAACAAAAGTATTGATAATATAATCTTTGTGAGTAATATTATGCAATCTTTTTTCGTGATTTGCTATTCGGTATTCAGCTGAATAGTTAGCGATATGCGGCCGAATACCGAATAGTGAAAAAATACGGCCGAATAGCCGAATAGTTGCCGAATATTCATGGCATCTCTACTATTTAGGTATCTCTGAATATAGAACATTTTTAGAATGTTTTCCTGTTTATCCGTTTGTCTTGTTTGTTTGTTCTAGATTCATCCAAAAACTGAAAGGATTTATATGCAACTTTTTTGTTTAATAGCTCTTTGATTAGACTTAAAAATTGGTATATTTATCCTGCTACAATTATTGTTGATTAAACATTACCAAACAATTTTTTTTCTAAACATTTTTTTTTTCAATAAATATGCATTTTCCTTTCATTCACCAAGGGTATTTACAACTCACGTAATGGCAGAAAGCGTGGGTTCTTCTCGTAATAACAAACAATGAATATTATTTCAACACACTGATGCAGAAAATATTATACGTGTTAATTAAACAATACTAATCAATAAACGTGCGTCTGACGTCAGTATTTTAAATGATTGTAACTTTTCTTTGTGCTTGCTGCTTATTGTAAGACTACCATAGTCTAGGGATGTGAAATAATAATTGATTATGAAAAAAATCGATTATAATCGATACAATTAATTGATTATAATCCATTTTTTGGTTGCAAAAAATCGAAAAAATCGAAATTAAATGTATAAATCGATGTTAATTAAATTCTAATCATATAGGCAATTACGATCGTGATTTAGAATATTAATAGCGTTATACAGCCCCAACTATTAAAATAATTCATATTAAACCCATCCATGATACGTGTATCTTGGTTTAATTTGGATGATTTTATAATGTATGTCTAAATCTCACGGCGGCTGTACACACTCGTCTATTTGTCTCGCGAACCTCTCGTCCACTCTCGTCTCATAGAAGCTCGACACGAGAGCACACCATGTACACGCTCGTTGTATCAATTGAACTTCGGATGCCCGTCGCGATAGACGTGGAAAAAACAATTGCGGCGTTTTTTTTATTTATTAGTTATTGTAATTTTTTAATCATTTACCATAAAAAAAAAATTAAACCATGGCGAAAATGAACTTTTTAACTATTCAACAGGAATATATATATTTTTTAAATCTTCCACGGGGATATCAAAATCGTTATCTGCAACCAAGCGTCGTGTAATAGTTGCTTATCCTTGTGCCTGACATTCTTAGGATTCCATAATAGTGATTGCCTTTAGTAGGCTTCTAAAAAGCGTTAGATCACATCGTTGTCGCACGCAGAAAGCACGTCTTTACGCTAACGCAGTTGGTGGGCGGGCAACTAAGCAAACGAGTGTGTACAGGCGCGGTCTCGTTATATCGCGAGACTCACCGAGATCCTTTGACTCGAGCACAAAAATCCGACACTCTTCCGAGACAGCGAGAGCCCCGGGGTGTCTCGACGAATGTGTACAGCCGCAGTCAGACTAACTAAAAAATAAAGACCCAACATTGACAACTAAAAAGTGAAGCCACTTTTTAAAAGATCTGTGCGTGAAAGTGTTGTCACCGGAAAGAAAAGAAACTCTATAATTTGGCTATTTTTTTTAAGTTTTATGTTAAAAACACAAAGATATAAAGGCAGCTTACAGCAAATCATACCTATATGATTTGCTGTAAGCTTCCTTTATATCTTTGTGTATAATATTCCTTAATATTATTCGTTTTGGCATGATTTTGTTTGTATTTGGGCGCGCGTGTAATTACTAGTTTGGCATGGTTTTATATGGCTTCACTGGATCTTTCGTAATGCTCCGTCTATATTTTTTAGTTAGTCTGAGGTCTAAATATATTACTTATTTAAAATGTTATGATAAAATTAAGTTTTTATACTGAATAATTATAATGTAGATATTAAAAAAATTAATAAGTTCAGAAATACTTAAATTCTAGTCACGCGTGATCCGATCCACGGAAATACACCGAAATTATAAGCACTTTTTTTTCATTTAGTTTTTAATTACTTAAAACCGAAATATAAGCATAATAAGATATTATACTATCTGTGCTAAGTTTTTAAACAAAAAAAGAAAACGACCATAAAAATAACTAAAACAGTTTTGATATAACCGAAAACAGATTAATTACTCGTAATAATTTAAAAAGGATGATTGGAATTTTGTTAACAAACGATGCAAATTATGACTGGAGGGGCGTGTAAATAGCCAGTCCACGGGTGGCTTTAAAGCCGAATTAAAATTACCAAACTCGTGACGAACGCCTGTCGATGTGATAAAATGAGAACCACAGGAATGCACTTACCTCATGTACCTCATACTCGTCCTGCGTCTTCCCGATGGGTAGATGGGCAGCCTGGAGTCCTTACTATATAGATCGAACCGTCAGAGCCTCACAGAGTCCTCACAGAGCCGTGCGTTAAAGTTTATTGGTTATTAAACAATTAAAATGAAAGATTAATATCTTAAAATTAATGAAAAATGTGAAATAATGTAGGTAAGTAGGGTAAACTGTATAATGATTGGCACTCTAAGCATGCCAAATGCTAAAAATATATATAAAAATATCTAAATACTCTAAGGATATTTAAGATTGATACATACTTTTATATATATTTTAACTTGATAGGTGTTTAAAAAGTTAGCAAACATTGATAAAGGGTTCTCTGGTATGTATATTTTCAAATAAAAATGCATTAACCAATCTAATCAGAGATTTTTAAAAGAAAAACAAAAGAAAACAAAATTTATATTTAAAATTAATCATTGGCACTACAAGTACAGATACTGTTATTACACATAGAAATCAGTCATTGGCACCTAATAAAGTAAGATTATAACAGAAAATTGGTCAAAAAAAAAAGCATTCGTTGCCATTATTTGCCTAAAAACTAAGCATAATAATAAATAATCTATGTTACAGTCTTTCGAAATATTAATTAAGAAACTTTTAAACTTAACTTTGTGAATTGGTGACCCATAGAAAGTGATGTTTTAACAGGTCGGCATGGCGCCGGTATATATTTATTTTCTTTAGTACTGCCAGCTATAATATTGTAAAACCTACTTTTTTCTGCAAGCAATGTTACTATTGCAGATTATGTAAAAAGTAGAACAGATGTTTTTTTGCTATACCAGTTCTTAATATTTGCATTTAAAATCCAAAGAAATAAAAAAGAAAGCGCTAACACCAATGACTTTTAAAGTATTTTTACGTTATGCTGTCGAGAATTGTTCTTTTGCTTTTTTTTTTGACACGCCAAGATTTTTTTGTGGCAGACGAGCCACGGCCCACTTGATGGTAAAGGGTAACTGCAGCTCATGGACTTAGGAATACCGAGAATACCATGAATTGCCCTTTACAAAGAATTGACTGTCGGTCACACGGAAGACAGAGGTACCAAACCCACTCAAACACGATACCAAGTGAGCAAGTTTTTATGCCACGTGGGTGGCAAACGACAACAAAACAACAAGCGGCCCACCTGATGGTAAGCGGTTACCGTAGCCTATAGACGCCGGCAACACGGCTCGCCATCTTTAAGGAAAGGGATAGGTTAGGTGGTTAGGAAGGATAATAAGGAGAGGATAGGAAGGACAATGAGGAAAGGATAGGTACGGGGTTAGGGCCTCCGGCGCTCTTACTCACCATATGAAACACAACGGTAGGAGTAACAACCGTTGTTACATACCGATCTTTTGTGAGAGGGTAGTTGTTCGTTTTTATCTCGTTCTCGGGTTCGATCCCCGGGTCGGACAATGTTATTGAGCTTTTTCTTAAAAAGAAAAATTCTTAGTAGCAGCCTGGAGTTTGGAAACGTGCCCGGTAGACGTCAATAGGCTCGCCCCCTATTACGTGGGACTTAAATATAGCTGTCGAGTCGTGGGTGTGTAATGTATTACAGAGGTGTACCTCTGCCTACCCCTTCGGGGAATACAGGCGTGATGATATGTTTTTTTTTTGTAGTTCTTCTCCGATCGAGCCGGTCCATTCATGCTAGCATAAACCCTTGTTTATCCTAGCGGTAGACCCTTATCTACCGCTGTAAAATGTAAAATTATGTAGAATTATTAAAATCGGTTTAGTAATTTCAGAGTTTATACATTTGAACTTACTGAATTCTATCCATCTTTTTTTTACACATTCTTAGGGGGTTTAAGGTTTGTGAAAATTGAGTGAGTGTTATATATTTATCACAAGATATTGCTTGCTTTTAGTGGTGCATTTTTGAGTGATAACAACACTACAGCTGTAACTGTAATTCATACGTGTGTGTTAATTAATTATCACACCATCTCCCTTTCAGGGTAGGCAGAGAGACCACCGAAGGAATGTAACATAGTTCCAGTGGCCCGCCAATAAACGTGGAGAGATGGCACGCGGCGGGTTTCTTTAGTGGGTGAAGGCCCCAAACTACCTTGTTCGTTGCCCCGAATAACGGGGTGTGTGGTTAGGAACATTTTTTCCCGCCTTAAAAAAAAAGTTAGGCAGAGAGAACAGAGTGCCAAAAGTCTCTATTCATGCATACATCTCTCGCTTTCTCAACACTCATAATTCTTTTGATACGCGCTCGCCGGTTTCGGAGACTGTTGAATCCACCTACCTTCAATCAATGACCGATCTGGTCTAGGTAGGTTAGTCTCAGTCTCTCCCTGTACCTATATGCTTCTACTTTCGCCCTTGTATATCTTTATAACCAATCGCTCATCCGGTAATCTTTCCACATGTACGAACCATCGGAGCATTCCTTTTGGCATCTTTAACCAATACTTTCTACCTAGTAACTCTCTTACTTGGCTTAGTCAGCCTTTTTTTTTATTAAGGCGGGAAAAAATGTTCCTAACCGCACACCCCGTCGTTCGAGGCAACGAACAGGGTAGTGTGGCGCCCTCACCTACTAAAGTAACCCGCCGTGTGCCGTCACTCCGCCTTTATTGGCGCGCCACTGGAACTATACTACATTCCTTCAGTGGTGCGCTTAGTCAGCCTAACTCCACACATTTCCCGCAGAGATCACATTTCAACCGCATTAAATTTACTCACATGCTCCTTCTGCATATCTAACTCTCGCTTTCATATACCTAATAATGTTGGGACAAGCACTGCGTTGTATATAGTGACAGGTGCCTTCTGGCTGAGGTGGTGTAATAGTTATTTTAAGTTAATGTCCTAAATTAAAACATCGAGCAAAATTATTTATGCGAAAATAAATCAAAGATCTGCGTAAAACGGAACGTCACTATTATACACCATTAAATAATTTACGGCGAGGGCTCGCATACTATAAAACTCTCATTAAATTCCACCAGATTTAGGAATGCCAAGAGATTATTATTACTTGTTTTCCGTTATTTATTTACGTCTTTCACAGTTTGCGTGAACGCAGGATCCTATTATTGTTATCTATCTATTACTATCTATCTATTAGTATATAAAAGCTGTAACAGAGCTGTGTCTGTACATTCAAGACATTTGAGAAAAAATGCCTGTAATAAGCTATATAGGCGTGTGTAAACACAAAACAGTTTTTTTTAGAATTTTTGTCTGTTTGTTTGTTTATCTATTTGTCTGTTTATCTATTTGTCTGCTCGTTTGTTCGCCCACCACGCAAAAACTACTGAACGGATATTTTATTGCAACTTTTTTTTATTTGAAAGGCCTTGATTAGACTTAAAAACTGGTATGCATTTTATCCCGTTACTATATCGGGAACCTGAGATATAACCGAAAAACTAGAAAATTATTTAAACTAAAATTTTGTTTAGAATTTATTGAAAAGAAACTACTGGACGTATCTAAATGTAACTTTTTTATTTGAAAGGCCTTGATTAGACTTAAAAACTGGTATACATTTTATTTTGCTACTATATCGGGAACCTGAGATATAACCGAAAAACTAGCTTTTGGCTGCGGCGAAGCAACGGGCAAAGGCTAGTACTATTATACAGCTGTAACAGAGCTGTGAAATGAAATGTACAGAACATTTAAGATATTTGAGAAAAAATGGCTGTAATAGGCTATATAGGCGTGTATTAACACAATACAAATTTTTTCGATTTTTTGTCTGTTTGTCGGTTTGTTTGTTCGCGCATCCCACCAAAAACTACTGAACGGATTTTGATGTAACTTTTTTTATTTGAAAGGCCTTGATTAGACTTAAAAACTGGTATACATTTTATCCCGCTATTATATCGGGAACCTGAGACTATAACCGAAAAACTATCTTTTGATCAGATCGACATCGTATCGTCTCTGTTGTGATTGGTAGAGAAACCGACGCGTGATGTCGCAATAATCCGTTGGTCAATCACGGTGGAGAGATCACCGTGCCCAACCAATCACAGTGATCACGATACGATGTCGATTGTGAAATATGAGATTCCGTCTCACCCCCCTGATTAGAAATGGCATCATAGTAATTAACACAAAGTGTGAAAATGTGAAATCAAAAATAACAGTCACGAGCAGGATTTAAACCTGCATTTCAGATTCTTTGGCAATTCAGCGATCGCGACAATTGCTCGGGACTGAAAATTTCGATAACACATTCAGCCACCTGCGCCATCCATAGGATGTATTTGCATACATTATTCCTTTGCACACAAATCATTAAGACAATATGTGTTACCGAAATTTGCAGAGCAATTGTCACGTTGACTGAATTGGCAAAGCATCTGGGACGGTATTCCAGACGATACAGGTTTAAATCCTGCTACCACTGAAGTAATGTAACATAGTTCCAGTGGCCTGCCAACACAGGCGGAGAGACGACACACGGCGGGTTTATTTAGAGGGTGAGGGCCCCCTGCTCGTTGCCCCGAACGACGTTACATGCGGTTAGAAACATTTTTTCCCGCCTTAACAAAAAAAGATTCAAATCCTGCTCGTGACTGTTATTTTCAATTTTACATTTTCACACTTTGTGTTAATTTAATCTGGAATAATCGAAATAATGTGCCGTGTGGGGCCGGCACCAAGTATAGCTCCACCCTGTCTCTTCCTATGGGAGTCGTAAAAGCCGACTAAGGGATTACCGGGGTACCGGGCAGCAGAGTTCCCCTGTGTACTAAAAACATCCACTGCGATCGCCAACCCGCCTGCCAAGCGTTGCCATTATGGTAAAACCCCCATTTTGGGGAGGCCTATGTCCAGCAGTGGACGATGGAAGGCTGATGGATGGATGGATGGATGAATCTAAATATCTTTTCCACGAGTAATTGCAAACTCCAAACGTCAGTGGTGAAGAATAATGGTAAATTAAACGGTAATAAAAATCTATGGGAACATTTACGATGACATTGATTAATTTATTATTGTTTTAAAGCGCCTCTTTGTTGTATTTTCGACGGAATAAAGTAAATTTTTCAGTGCTTCTTGGAATAATACCGTGTATTTCTTCAAGTGCAAAGAATTTCCGGCTTTTGTTTACTTTACAGAATTTATTATAAATAAACGCCATGACAAATATTTGTACTATCGAATAATAATTGTTTTCAATATGAATATTTGTGTTGTTTCTGTTAATTTTTCTTTGATATCATAGTAGTCCCCCCCCCCCCTCTCTATCCACGGGAGTCGTAAGAGCCGACTGAGGGATTACCGGGGGAGTGGGCAGCAGCACTCCCTCGAGTATTAACAACATCCACTGCGATCGCCAACCCGCCTGCCAAGCGTGGCGATTAGCGCATTATCCCCCATGACGGGACCGCTCGTCGTGGCGTTCACTTGGGGAGGCCTACGTCCAGCAGTGGACGTTGAAAGGCTGATGGATGGATGGATGGATCATAGTAGTTAGACAGATGCGTCCTTAAATATCGCGCAAACTTTTATAATGGGACCTACTTCGAACTGTGATCAATATCCTCGGAGAGACGCATACCCATTAAAGTAGCACATAGTACCCAACCCTACCACCAGTATTGCAATGCCTCGTAAGACATCCGCGATACAAAATGGGGTGATAACACTTGTATTATTTTAGCCCGTCACTACCCATGTTTCCCGCGTAAACAAACGCACACACATTAAAGAAACTTAATCTCAGACTAATTAAAAAATAAATACACTGCATTGTCAACTAAAAAGTGAAGTCACCGGAAAGAAATAGTCTTTATAATTTGGGAACATTTTTTAAGTTTTATGTTTAAAACATAAAGGAAGTAAAAGTATAAAGTAATTTTACAGCAAATCATAATAGGGAATATTATGGCGCTGACGACGTATTCATGTACGTAACATAGGTACGTACGAAATCGTCGAAACATTTGGGGTAATTTTAAATCATACTCTGGTAACACTCGTGGTTTATGACACTTCGTTTTGGTGTGGTTTTGTTTGTACTTGTGTGCGTGAGCGCGTGTAATTACTTGTTTGGCATGGTTTTATATGGCTTCACTGAATTGTTCGTAATGATCCGTCTATATTTTTAGTTAGTCTAAGATCTCAGAATTCAATAAGTACATAATATTTTAAGTAGCAATGACATACAATTTCACAAAGCAAGTAATTAATTAAAGAAAAACATTAGTGACTAAGCAATTGTATTAAGAATAACGTTGTTATATGCTTACAATGGGCATATTACATTCCACATACACGAGTATTACAGCGAAAGTAAAACCAGATAGTAAAAAACATATTATTATTACGAAATGAAATGGCTGGTGGAATGGATTACGAGATGGCTATTGCAAGTGAAAATAACAATTTTGCTTGGCAACCCTATTTTATTTCAACCTTATTGTTTTTGGCGGGACATCATGGCGTCGCAATCGTGTCGCAAAATCAAATAAAATTAGATATCTACAAAATATTATGAAATATTTAACTAACGAATTTTGAATTCATGGTCAAGAAGAAATCCCCTCAAGAATAGAATAATTCAAAATTTTATTAGAACAGTCAATTACAGTCTCACAAGTGGTTTAGATAGGTACCGGCCTCCCGTCCGAATGTTGTGGATTCGATACCCACACAGGACAACTTTTTGTATGATCCACAAATTGGTTGTTCTGAGTGTGAGTGTACTTTGTGTTCGTGAAATTGAATGTTTATAGTCCCCTGCGATACAAGGATTATTCCTTAGTGCAGGGTGTTGCCTTAAACAAAAACAAAATAATATACTAAAATTTTCCTATCTTTTATAAGTAGTTTTAGAGTTAATCGAGAACAAACACTGTGAGGGAGAAATTATTAAAATATATAGATAGGTAGATAACTGACTGACATATCTACGCACAACCCAAACTCCTCTGGCTAGAACCATGGTAATTTAGGTACATGTGTGTTTCTATCATACTGTAGGTGAGCACCACAGAGTACCTTATATAAACAGGAAAAAAGCCATAGTTAGACATCGAAATGGGCAATGAGTTAGACTGAACGTATCAACGATATGTTTCTTACTAAAGATAACAGATGGCGCTCAAAACGCATTGTGAGTACTGAGAAAGGTTTTCACGCAAATCCTATCCAAATGTATTTATCACTATAACGCAAGCGAAGGCACAAGAAATGCGCTTGTGTGTTATAAATTAGCCACCACACACATTATAAAATTATACTGTCTTGTTTCAGACGATGGACGAGCGGACACGATCTCCATCTGGTGAGCACAGAAACGGGCGGCGGCATAACACTAACGGCTATCCCAAAGCGGGGGATTCAGGCTCAGAAGTGTACGTCACTAGTGGAGCTTACAGGCCACCATCAGAAATAAGGTTTGTACCTAATTATTTATTCCATTGTTAAATTATTTACGTGGGTCATACACAGATGGCGTAAGTACTTAAATATGTTGGCTAAGTGTAGTTTATAACACACAGTTCCAGTAGTCCAGACGAAGGGAATAGCGTATGACGGGCTTACTTAGTGGGTTTGGCCCCACACTGTTCGTTGCCCTGAACGACGTGGTGTGCGGTTAGGAACATTTTCTCTGCTTAAACCTACCCTGCCATACAGGAGCTAGTACGAAGTGTAGGTTATATACAATATCAGTCCAGCCAGGGTAAGGTAATAGGATCTGTTAGCTTCGTTTACAACTGCAACACATACATACTCTTGACCACTGTTTGATAAATGAAGACGATTATACCTATCCGTTCGTGTGAACGATATGAATTCATAATTCCATCCTTTATGTAAGAAGATTTAACCATATTTTAGAGATATTACGAAAATATAAGTATATAACAACTGCCTCTGTGGTGCAGCGGTAGTGTAAGCGACTGCTGATCATGAGGTCTCGGGTTCGATCCCCGGGTCGGGCAGTGCTATTGAGATTTTTCGTATATAAACAAAAGGGAAAAATTCTCAGTAGCAACCCGGAGTTTGGAAATGTGCCCAGTAGACGTCAATAGGCTCGCCACCTATTACGTGTGGGACTTACATAGCTGGCGAATCGTGGGTGTGTAATACACCTCTGCCTACCCCTTCGGGGAATACAGGCGTGATGCTATGTTAACAACTTAGTTTTTTTATCTTCGGCCATTTTATTGGACTTGCTAAATGTATGGCCATACGGCCTTGTCTGTAGTCAGATATTTATAAAGTGACATGTTCAGCTATAAAATTAAAAAAGTAGATCTATGGATCGCCTTTTTTATAATTTTTTTTTTTAATTTGACATTATTAGCTAAGTTTTGTTAATTAAACTACCAGCAAATGAACTGCAACGTTAATGAATATTGGTGCTGGCAACACCGTACAGAATTACTGTCTGCAATAACGCTACATTTCTCTTGAAAAAAAGCAGCAAGCTAGTTCGCATGACCAGCCATTATTAATGCCATCATAGCGAAACTGTAGCATGGTTTAATTATGCCATGGGAGTCATTGACTCACCATGTTTTTTTGGACTGTTTGTTGTTAAATTTTGCATTTATTCGGAGAAACCACCGGAGGAGATTTGTAGTGTATGAATATTCAAACTAGTCATGAGATATTCTGTCTATAATGACCAGCTGTACTGTATCAAATTTAATTTTTGAAACGCTATTTCGAAGTTTATTTTTCTCTCTAATCCAAAAAAATAATCGTCTTTTCATAACCCCACATTATCTGAGGAAACGAGACGTAAATGTGATGACGACTTAGTTTTCTAGATTCTAATTTTTTTTTTTTAATCTGTCATGTGTGTCTAATTTTGAGAAACACTGGTAAACAGGACGTTGCTAGGTTACAGGATTACGATAAACAAAAATTGTTGATAGGTTACTGTATTATTTTATTATAGTCAATTGACAATATATTTTTTTTTGCATATTCATATGATACTAGAACTAGACGCAAAATTAAGGGACCCATATTTTTGTTTTCCCGAAATTGAATAGTTTTACTTCGAAGTTTGTTCCATTTTAAAAAGTCCTAAGCGTTAAATGACGTCACTCGCAGATAGTATCAATACATCATAATGCTACCTAAATACAACTAATTTTGACGTCATCATGTTAATTACTTTTCTCCGTTAAATTTAACCATTAACAAAATAAAGAAACGGTATTTTTTCTATGGCGTTTAATATTTTTTGAAATGTTGTTAATTTGCATCTGTCAAGAGATGAATCCTAATAATGATGTGATTTTCGCACATTTCCTGTAATTAATATTAAAGTGAACTAATAGCTACGAACTAACTGCGGTATTTTGGATGAGAATATCTTCATAAGCTTCCTGAATGCTGCACAGTCGAGCTGGATATGACAATTTCTACGATAATGTCTGGCAACACTCGCTTTGAGTATTAAACTACTGTCATTGTTTACCGTTATTTCGGCTAAATCCTTAATTCATCTAATTTCGTTCAACGGACTTCAATACGTGACGTATTACAGCCCTACGGCCCTAACAGACGGGCGTTTTATTTCTTCTATATCTACAATCTATTACTGATTGTGCGTAAGCTATATATGATCACCTGACGGAACAGCACTGTTATCAAAACGTCTCTTTTATGTAGGTTTTGAAGTTTTTACCAATAAGTCGTTTACCATAATGAACCATTTATGCTTTCATAGCAGAAAAATGTTGTCTCTCGTAATAATACCCCACTGCATTCCATCTCTACTTCCTTGGCACCTCCTACCCATTTCTCTGGTGTTGCTAATGCTATAGGATAGGCTGCAGTAATCGCTTCCAATTGACACAGTCTGTACCGATCTATATGGCACTTTCGTGGGACGCCTTTGTCCAGCAGTGGGCGTCAAAACGCTGATGGAAGAATTAATGAGTGACGTCTTGTAATGGGTTTTTTGATAGTCCTACAAAAACCTACAATTTTTTCAGGATAAAAAGTATCCCATGTGGTAAACAACCGTTGTTTTTATAACAAAATTCAAACAAACTTTCAGTTTTATAATATTAGTAGCATATATTTAACATACTTAAAGATATTTCACGATAGTTATTTTTGATAGTAGAAAACAAGTCAGGTAATAAATTATAACTGCGTCATAGACTATCCACAACTTATCAACGTTTTTTTTTATTTACTGGTAATATTTCAAGAGCCAATGCAATTTCACCTTGCCTACGCAGATAAAACAAGTTGCAATAAATTCAAGCAAATGATCGCCATCCCATCAACGAGTACCAGCGTGTATAATCGTTAACGCAATTCTTTGATCTAAAATCGGAATAAGCTAATATATATTAAACGTCTACTATGTTATTCTACTACTTAAAATGTAAATGAAATTAAGAAAAATTACCAAACCCACGGTTTTCTTAGATAAACGTTTCAAACGCTTACAACTGCGTTCACATTTGTGTAAATATAAATTGACGAATTTATTGAAAAATAAATTGTGTAAAATACACCTTTGCCTACCCCTTCGGGGATACAGGCGTGATGCTGTGCTATGTTATTGAAATAAATATAGAAAAACTAAAGAAATACGCTTTTATAGCACATCGAACTAAAAAGTGAAAAATATTTTTTAATATAAGTAGGTAGAAAAATAATAATGAAAAAAAAAACGCTTTTTTCACAATAATACTAATTTTTTTTGTATATATAGTATCAGGATCTACATTATATCCGCTTATATCAGAATAAGTAAGAAACTTGGAGTAGTACCGCCAGTCTGTACAGCTCAACAAAACGCACAGATTGATGGGAAATTGCTCGAACAACGGTGCATGCATGACTCAGGCACATAGCTCATTTGAATATCCTAACAGTTATGCCTTTATAGCCTACGTTACCTAGCACTTACTACTCGAATACTAGATGTGTCGTGAGGTTTCGCCCACTTTAAACATAACTTCATATTTTCCAATGGGATTAATCGTAAATACATGAATTATTAGTTAATAATAGCCAAGATTATAAAATAGGCTATTTATATATATTTTTTTTATTGCCTGTAGTGGCATACGAGCCACGGCCCATCTGATGGGAAATGGTAACCGTCGCTCATGGACTCAACTATACCGAGAGTATTGTCAAGCCGCTGCTCACCACTTCATTTCACCGATATGAAATGAAAAAATAACTACTACAGCCAAAACGCAACGATGTGCTTCATGGCCGGTCACACGGGAGATGGTGGTACCAACTCGCTCGGGCCTGATACCAAGTGAGTACCCCCACTTGGTACCCAGCCCTACCACCAGTCATGCTCCATCAGCCTTTCGACGTCCACTGCTGGACATAGGCCACCCCAAAGGGTGATAGTGCCGTAATCGCCACGCTTGGCAGGCGGGTTGGCGATCGCAGTGGATGTTGTTAATACTCGAGGGAGTGCTGCCGCCCACTCCCCCGGTATATAAGAGCTAGTATATAAGAGCCGACTGAGGAGGCTCTTACGACTCCCGTAGGTGGAGAGGGGTGGGACAATTCTAAAGCCGGCCCCACACGACAAGCACCACCAGTCATGCAATGGATGATAATTGCTTACATCCTTTAGTCGCCTCATACGACACCTGTGTTTTTACACGAATGGGGTGATGATACTTGTATTCTTAGTCCGTCACCACACGGACAACATATTTTTTAAGCATTTGACATGCTTAGCGATATGAAATTAACACAAAGAGTGAAAATGTGATATCGATAAAAACAGTCACGAGCAGGATTTTAAGCTACATCTGGAATACCGTTTCCGAAGTGCTATGCCAATTCAGCCATCATGTTCGCAGTTCCGAGCACATACGATGGCTGAATTGGCAGCCTTCAAGTTGTTTTTTGTCTACAGAAGTAAATAAAATTGCAGTGTCTGTTTCTGATGTCTAAATAATTTTTATTTCGTTTATGTCTCTCTTTTGTACCGGTCGGCTAATCTCCGAAATGGCTGGACCGAATTATGAATTGATTTTGATAATTCTTTTTTGGTTTGGTAGATTATACTTCAGAGCTGATCCCAAATTAATTTTATCTAAATTGAGTACGCGTTTAGCGCATAGTAATACAGATCATAGATACAGCACTCGCCTCAGCCGCTCGTGTTATTTATTAGTGTATTCTTGACGATTTTAAGTGCTATTTAAAATAGGCCTATGAAATAAAGATATTTTTGAATTTGAATTTTGATCAAAATATTAAAAAAGTCGCGTCATTGATTAGTAGATATGAATTTTATTTTCAAAATTAAACCTAAACTATATATACTATTATAAAGCTGTAACAGAGCTGTGTCTTTACATTTTAGATATTTGAGAAACAATGACTGTATTAGGCTATATAGGCGTCTAAACGCAAAACATTTTTTTTGTCTGTCTGTTTATCTGTTTGTTTGTTCGCGCATCACGCAAAAAACTACTAAACGGATTTCAATGCAATTTTTTTTTTATAGCTCTTGATTAGACTTAAAACCTGGTATACATTTTATCCCGCTACTATATCGGGTTCCTGACATAGGTATCACCTAATAACTAGCTTTTGGCTGCGGCGGAGCCGCAGGCAAAGGCTAGTATTAAAATACAATGTATGTAAACGCATCCGATAGATGGCGTGAATCTTACAAGACATCTAAAACAAATGTGAAGTGAAGATTGGGTGTGACCATAGGTGACTGCGATGGCTTAGCGGTTTAGCGCGCTTCCCCAGATTGGAAGGGACGCAGGTTCATATCCCGCTCGCAGTAAAGCTCTCTTTGTCCACTTTCACAAATAATTTATTCTACTATTTAGTTTAAGTTTGTACATGTAGGTATAGTCTTGAAGTAGTTTTATGTTATTCATTTCTAAAAATTAACTATAATGTAGTTAGCCTTCGTGGTACAGAGATTTTTCCCAAGTTGGTTCACAACCGGCTACTGTCCCACTATTGAACCTGGGTCTCCTCTCAGAGTGAAAAGAATTGAGGCTATAATCCATCACGCTGGCCTAGCAGATTATCAAACATCGAGAAAACTTCTCCTGCTTGCAGTGTTTGCTCACGAAATTTTCTTCTAACGCTAACGCTTAGGGCCAGGTATTAATTAGATACCATTGAAGTAATGTAACACAGTTCCAGTGGTCCGCCAATACAGGCGGAGAGACGGCACACGGGCGGTTTTATTTAGGGCCCCACACTATACCGTGTCCGTTGCCCCGAACGACAGGTTGTGCGGTTAGATACATTTTTTCCGTCTTAACAAAGAAGTGCTATGAATTAGACAAAAATAGTTCCAAAGATGAATCTGTTCGCACGATTCTTTACCGCGAGGGTCGTATACGGTGATTAAGGAAAGTTTTAAGCGATATTATCACCCATTGCATTACTGGTGGTTGGGTTGGGTACCAAGTGGGAGTAATGGAGCAAGACGGCCAAGACCTGGGAATGAGGAATACGATGAGTGTGACCCTCCTCCCTGGGCTACAGGTAGTCTGAAGGAACTCTGTCTTAGTCGGTATACGGCGTGGCATTGCACTAGGCATCTCCACTTGCCAATCGCCGCGTCCGGAGTGCAACATAAATCTTCTTAGATTTTCTTTTATTGATATCCCCCGGCTGGGGGATATCTATAAAAGGTTTCCTGACAATAAAAAGAAAGGGTACCAAGTGGGAGTAGGTACTCACTTGTTATAGGGATCAACAAGAGGATCGGTACTACCGTCTACCACGTAACCGACCGTGAAAGACTTTAGCGTGACGTCATCTTTTCCATCCCATTCGCGAAATGAATCCTTGAGCAGCAGCGGCTTGGCAGTATTCTTAATATTGCTGAGTCTCGAGTGGTGGCTACCACTTACCATCAGATGGGCCGTGCCAGTTCCTGTCTTATTTGCGAACAAATTTTTTATAGAGCCTTAATATTTTATACGCTTTAATTAGCGTGATCAATGTATTTATTATAACTTAATTTGCACTGCACTGATGGCGGAGTGGTTTAGATACCGGCTTCCCGCCCGAGTGTTGTGGGTTCGATTCCCACACAGGACAACTCTTTGTGTGATCCACAAATGGTTGTCCTGTGTCTGGGTGTAATTTGTGTCCGTGAAATTGTGTGTTTGTAAAGTCTCCCGTGATACAAGGATTACTCCTTAGTGCACAGTGTTGTATTAAAAAAAAAAAATAACACATCCAATTAATTTAGTAATTTGTACACGTACGGATAAACAATCTATAACGATATAGCAATTTTATAACTTCAACGTATTGTACTGACTATAGCGTGTCTTTTTAGTGAAAAACTATTTATAAAGTAGCTACCTGGCTTCTTTTACTTTCTAATATTAAAAATGTGAACGTGTAGGAGATAAAATCAAAACTAATGTATTGGTAGATTTCTCTCGTAAAACAGGCAAATATGTGTGTAAAATATATATATTTTTTCTATTATTGCATGTGGTGGCAGACGAGCCACGGCCCATCTGATGGTTAATGGTAGCCGTCGCTCATGGACTCAACTATACTCAGAGCATTATCAAGCCGCTGCTCACCATTTCATTTCACCGATTTGAAATTAAAGAATAAACGGATATCTCCCGCTACAGCCAAAATGCAATGATGTGCTTCATGGCCGGTCACACGGGAGATGGTTGTACCAACCTGCTCGGGCCCGATACCAAGTGAGTATTCCCACTTGGTATCCAGCCCTACCACCAGTCATACAATGGATAATAATTGCTTACCTCCCTTAGTCGCCTCATACGACACCCGTGGGAAAGAATGGGGTGGTGACACTTGTATTCTTAGTCCGTCACCACAAGGATAAAATAAACGTTCAAATGCATTTAAATAAACAGTTCAACTTAATAAACTGCAACAAATAAGTTCAAGTTAGATTCAGGCTCTGTGGTAGCTAATAAATCGTGCCCCAGATTCCTAGCTTCGATTCCCGTGTCGCGACATCATTGTACTGTCGGCAGTGCAAGCCTCCTTTGAATTATACGACCTGAGATTTATTGCTTAACGGTAAAGTTGTTTGGTGAGTATAATTTGTATCGATATAGGGCTATACCTGGATTTACTCGTCATTCTTATAGTAATAAATATTAGTTCAGCCCGTAGAAATTACCTACAAAGTTAGATATTGTTGTGTGATAAAATGTGACAAGTAGGGACTGCATCTGAGGAAATGTGACTTTACTTTGCTTATTTTTTTAAAACAACACCCTCCGTCAATGAGTACCTAATCCTTGTATCCGGGAGACTTTACAAACTTAGAATTTCACGGCTACAAAGTACACCCATATTCAGAACCACCTTTTGTGGATAACACAAAGAAAGTTGTACTGTGTGGAAATCGAAACCACAACACTCGGGCGGGAGGTCAGTATCACCACGCGCCATCTGTACAGTCAAATTGCTATGATAGCATTGAAGTTTCGACATAGGTCCAGACTTCGTAACGAGAGGATAGGGGTCAAAAAAGCAGAAAGAGAAATCGATTATTATATCGTATCGTAAAAACTATAATAAATTCGGAACTGATGTCAACCCGAGCGTGTGAACCACAAAATCTTTTCAAATCAACACAGCGAAGGTGTTATAAAAAAGGGTAATTCGGTTCGGCGAACAAAAAGCCTTCCTCACTAATGACAAGTAGTTCCAATTACACCGATGTCCTCACCAGAACGAATTTGGTTTACTTTCTCGTGACGTCCTTGACGGTGACGTTACGGGAACGAATCAGGGCTGTCCAAATATTTTATTAAAATCTAAGTATATTTTTTATATACTTTATATTTTTTATGCGAGACGTTAATTTAATGAGTTCAATCCGCAGTCCTAAGTCGAGACGTCTGATTTTTAAATATAGTCAGAATAACATTAGCTACTTCTAACGAAATTACACACAATAATAATCTCTACCTACCCTAAAATCGTCACCCCATTGAAACCCAGAATATCATGTCTTCTCTGTACTCCGAACTATATGTATGCTAAATTTTGTTATAATCGGTAAATCAGTTACGGCGTCAAGTGGTTGTCAAAAGAAATCTACATGCCTTAGAAATATTATTGACGGCTTCTAAAATTCTAAACAAACCATAGCTATTTTATGATCAACGAGGTCAGTGGTGGTCTTTGACTTAAATCACGTACCCAATATTGGTCAAATAATGACTTGGTTTTGTTTATTACGAACAGTGACAATTTTATTATGAAAGACCCAAGTGCACCACCATGAACATACATTGTGAGTAAGAGGAATCAGCTAATGCCCCCTAAAGATCAAAACACATAAGATCCACTCAATACTTTACAACCTTTCAACGAGTTAACCTTCTTTAGTACCTAGTAGTAGATTCTATTCAGTTTTAATCAAAACTTATTTTTTAATTCCCAACTATAAAAAAAAACATTAGGCATTCAAGCTACTGTTAAAATTAAATAGAGGCTCATTCGGCCATTAAACGTTTGCATACAGACAAATTTGTTTTTTTTTTGATACAATTACAAATATTTCTGTTTCTGCTCTTATGGTTGCCTTACTTAAATAGCTAATATAGGTAATCATATTTTCAATAAGTCATAATTAACACATATATTTTTTTCTTACCATCACAAATAGTCAGGTTTTATTATTTTTTTAAATACAGTTCAAGCCAGCCCTATGCAACTACCGTGCCCCACGCTTTTTGATAATTCCATTCAATGACTTGAAAAGTTAGACTTTCGGTTCCAGCGCCTTCATCCAAATACGTAATTGATATAATTATTTTAAATTAGCTTCTACCCGACACGCAACTAACTTGGTATTTCGTGATATCATCCCATGGGAACTTTGTTTTTTTGGGGGATAAATCCAGAAATGCCTTACCTTAATTTTAGCACTGTGAATGAATGAATGAATCTCGACTGTTAAATTACATGACAGATAAATATTCAGTAAGTATACCTACCATAATAATGTCAATCAGTTTTTTATTTTTGTTATTGATTAAGCTTACATAAATCTCAATATTAAATTAGAATATATTACTGCGGTACAAGGCGATCTGCTAGTACCTAGCTGAAATTAGAATTGATTACTTTCCGTTTGGAAAACTCTTCGTCTGATACTACACATAAAAAAGGTAAAGACATACACATAAAAAAGGTAAAGATTGAATTCTTTTACACACATAACAACCTTATTACTGTCAACATTTAATTTAAAAAAAAATACGCCCACTCATGGCAGTTTAGTCTTTTCAATACGTTTTTACTCCTTCAATTCCTTTTTTAAAAGTTTGACAACTTATTTAAAATAAATCGTCGGTCTCACTGTGACGAAGTATTTCTTGGCTTGTTATAAAGTTTTTTAACCAATTGAATACCAAACTTTCTCTGAACTCTCAATGAATTAACAAAAAGTGATATTAGGAATGCGTCTGTTTGTTAAGTTAATAGTTTCGAGGATGTTTTGACAGCTTGTTCAATAGAGATTTGTGTAGGGTTGGACTGAACTGCCTGAATTGCCGTGTGGGGCCGGCTTTAGAATTGTAATTGGGAGTCGTAAGAGCCGACTGAGGGAATACCGAGGGAGTGGGCAGCAGCACTCCTTCGAGTATTAACAACATCCACTGCGATCGCCAACCCGCCTGCCAAGCGTGGCGATTACGGCACTATCCCCCATTCTTGGGGAGGCCTATGTCCAGCAGTGGACTCTAAAAGGCTGATGGATGGATGACGGATGGATGGATAGACTGAAGTGAATTTTTGAGGTGTAGTTAATCTAAAAACCTACACTCCAATCCAGTATAATGAACCAATGTCTAGAGCGTGACCCTGTGCCCAGTTTGAAAATTATTGATTTTTTGGTTATTTGTAACAACGAATAATAAACTTCACTATCTAATATTATAAATATAAAAGTAGATTTGTAAATTTTTTACGCCAATATTCTGTGGCTATTAATTCCTTAGAAGAGCTGCCCTATTCCTGAGGTATGAGCAAGGTTTCACTGCGGGACGGTTTTTCAGGAGATTCAGGTTTAAATCCTGCTTGTAGCTATTTTCGATGTAATATTTTCGTACTTTGCATTCTGGCCGAGCATGTCAAGTGAAAACAAAATCATAAAATATCAAAATATTTATAGGACTGCGTCATTATTTGGTATGGCTCTTAATTGTAATAATTAAGCTTACCTGGTCGGAACATTGTATACAAATACATCCGACAGATACCCAAGACACTAAGAAAGAATGTGTTATCGAAATCTTAGTCACAATGACTGAATTGGCAAACTATCTGGGACGGTATTCCAGAAGATGCAGGTTCAAATCCTGCTAGTGATTATTATTTCTGATTTCAGATTTTTGCCCTTTGTGTTCAATGTCAAAACTATTTCCAACATTAGAAAGAAAGAACTACTCGTAATAACAAATATATTATCATCGTCATGGTGATTAGAGAATTTGACCCATTAATTTTTCGCCAGAGGTCATAAGGTCACTCATGCCTAATATAGGTACCCACTTTTGTGGGTACTGGGCTACTAACCTCATTTGACAATCGTAGTCAGACTCCTATATCGGGATAACGTAAATAGTACGGTGTTAGTCGTTATATAACTCGACAGTGACATCTGCCGCAGTGACCTTGACTCGATTATAGATATCGATAGTTAAATCGATTCAAGAATCGTGACCAGTTTTGATGTCTGTTACACAATTACCAAGATGCACTTTTTATTTTAATATAACCTGACTTACTAAACCATTTCTTGATAAAATAGAAGTTATAGAATAAGTAATGATTGGCCTCGTGGCGTAGTCGGTAGTGTAATCGACTTCCGCGCACGAGGTCGTGGGTTTGATTCGGTTCGATTATGTATTTACAAAAAAAAAGTAATATATGTACTATATCCATAATCTGGTACCCATAGTACAAGCAATTAAGCTTAGTTTGGGACCAGAGGACGTTGTGTTAAAAAAAAATGTGCATGAAATGATTTGTTTATGTTTTTTTTTATGCTACGTGTGTGGCAAACAAGCATACAACCCACCTAATGTTAAGTGGTTACCGTATAGACGTTAGCAACACCAGAGGCGCCACTCGCGCGTCGCAAGTAAGGAAAAGGATAGGAAATTGAGAGAAAGGATAATAAGGAGGAATTTTGATGCTCTCACTCACCATACGAAACACAACAGTAAAAGTACTAGCCGTACACATAAAGAATGGGATTAGAAATGGCGGCTTATTATGCCGGTAGTGTCAGCATACACGGAATCTATAACGACAAACCGGCGTGTGTGAGTATAGATAGCGACAGTGTGAGAGTGAGAGGTCAATAGAAGTGACGCCATTTTCAATCCCATTCTTACCTAGCGTTGGTTTACACTGATCTTCTGTGAGAGGGTGGTACTTCCTCAATCAGCCCATTCGTGTAGCTAAGCTTATTGTTTTTCAAAGACATCCGGAAATGGTCCCAATGTAGTGGAAGACTTATATACAATTATTTAACAGACAAAGTAAAAGTACATCCAGACTCATAACAACTATACGATCACACAAATTTCAAAGTATTTATAAAATGTTTTATGTATTTTAACTACTTTATAGGCTATACCGTATGACCCCTCTCCACCCATGGGAGTCGTAAGAGCCGACTGAGGGAATGCCAGGGAAGTGGGCAGCAGCACTCCCTCGAGTATTAAGAACATCCACTGCGATCGCCAACCCGCCTGCCCAAGCGTGGCTATTACGGCACTATCGCCTATTTGAGCGAAACACATGTTGTGGCGTTGTCTTGGGGAGGCCCATGTCCAGCAGTGGATGTCGAAAGGCTGATGGATGGATGAATAGGCTATAAATGTATGTAAAGGGGGATCCATGGACATCTATCTAGTACTTATACATATATAATTCTCGTGTCACGTTGTTGCTCATGATGAACTACGAAACTATCTAACCGATTTTCATGATTTTCTTTTTTTAAATGTGTTTTGCTAGCGTGCCTAAGATAGGATAGTTTTTATTACGTATTTCTTATTAATTAATTGTAAAATATTCACGAAAAAGAAATATGGCGGCAGAAGTTCGCTGGGTCAGCTAGTAAAATATAAATTCTATGGAAGATGGCATACACGAATGACATGCCTTTAAATTGTACGCATCAATATTGTAATCGAATTTGGAGGCTGTCTCGCTAGAGCTTGACCTATATGACCCTCCCTTGCAACCAAGGGTTTCATCTTATGGGTATCCATCCATCCATCAGCCTTTCAACGTCCACTGCTCGACATAGGCTTCCCCAAGAGAACGCCACAACGAGCGGTCCTGTACATGCTGCTGTAATCCTACTTTCATGCAAAGGTCTGAAGATACAAACTGCATACGTTTATAATATCAGAAGGATTATATTATAAGTTCACCAAAAGTACTGTTAATCTTTAATTAACCTTGACAATTTAACCTAGCTTGCAATTTAAAATGTAGGTTTTACGAGAGTCGTGACATACGTCGTGCAAGTAGATTAAACCGCGAAACACCGACACACAGCACGGAACGAATGGGCACTGTCACGCCTTCGAAACTATGTATTACTTCATGGGGAAGATTATTACTCTCTTGATAAAGTTCTATATCCATTTATTATAGCACTAGCTTGTACCTGCAGCTTCGCCTTGGCATAAACTAAGTGTCGGTATACTTTTTTCTACATCTTCAGCTATCATCATACTTTTACAGAATTAATTAAAACTATAAACTACATCTATTAGAATCTGCGATCGTCTTCCTACGCCTCACTCTATATTAAATTAATTATTACAATGTAAAAATATTTTTTTTATGTCAATCATTAATTTTATGGTATAAAAGGTAAGCCTGTATTCCTTTCTAGGTTCTGGACTTGCATGCAACATTTCGTGATGATTGGCGTAGCAGTTACGACGTGATAGCATAACATATTCTAGTAAGGACTAGCCGACACCTTTTTTTTTTGTTAATGCGGGAAAAAATGTTAGAATTCTTGCCTGTTTATCTGTTTGTTCATATATCACGCAAAAACTAGTGAACGGATGTTTATATATTTATGAAGAGAATGAGATATCCCAACACTATTTTCAAACTTCGTTCCTTCTTAAAATTTAAAATATAAATTTGTCAACAGCCGGCAGTCCCGAGCGCCTCGCAGCGTGTATTCCTACAGGAGCGCAGTGGCGCCATCAGTCGCGTCTACACACAGATCTAAGGTTTCCAGAAAGGTAACGTATTTTTTTTTTCGACCCATTGACAGTAATGGGCTCTTTCTCACATTCTAAGAATAAACCCCTCTCAGAGATTAAGAGATTTAAACTGTAGTCCACCACGCTGGTCGCGAGTGCGGGTTGGCAGACTTCACAAGCCTTTGAGTAAATCTCTCAGGCATGCAGGTTTCCTTATAATAGATGCCGTCACCGAGCAGTGATAATTTGTAAAATTGTTTAAATTATGCCATTTGGTTATAGCATTTTTATATATCGTTATCGGGGATTATAAATGTATTAAATTGCGGAATTAAAAAAGTGGCCCATGAGTTTCTTGTCGGGTCCTTCTCACGAATGGTTTTACTACGGAATCCAGCCACTTGTGGCGATTGCAATCGTCACTTTGTTGTTACGGATGCACTTACCTCAGGCGCTCGTGTTAACTATTTGCGAATTCTTACCGATTTGAAAAAAAATCCAAATGTCAGATATGTGTGGCGTGTGAGGATCTTGACGGATCGAGCTCGTTACTACTATATTTGCAGTCTTTGGGCTTGGTTTACCACTAGGAATCTCACAGTAATTGCTAACATTGAGACAACACAGTTTCTCCTCATGCTAAGTGATTACCAAATGGCCTGAATTTTAGCTTCACCACCAAAGCATACGAAGATAACGCGTACTGTGAATGAAAAATATTCTTAACTTACAACAGTTTTGGTTAAGGGTCATCTTCCCCGCTCCCGTCCGCTCTAAATATTTGCAGAGCAGCCGGTATGGATTTTCCAAAGACGGTGCGGTTGCGAAGTTTCTTAAGAGTGATAACAGTAAAAAATAACAAGTGAAAAGAGTGCGTAGAAGTGTAGACGCATTGAAAAAAAAAAGAAAAGAATAAAAGAGGTTGACTGACGGGGCACCAAATTACAACTGATGCATCTCTTTCACGAAATAAGAGTTAGTATTAAGTTACATGATCTCACATGATATGATTCCAGGCAGGAGTAAAAGTAGACGCAATGGCTGCCCCAAATCCCTTCTGCCCGAATGTAAAAGGCATGTGTTGTCTGATGCTGCTCCTCAATCTGGGCCTCATCCTCGTTACTCTCGGCTTTGTGATCGTGCTGCAGTTCTTTGAGCCTCTGTTTGTTTGGTAAGTCTCTTTTTAATTGGACGGTGTTGTACAGAAATGATCCAACCCACAAACTGGACAAAAGTAAGGTTTTAATGCCAAGCAATCGAAAATATATCTCTATATTTATGTCACAAAGGCTCGTTTTATTAAGCCAACTACAAATATTTTTTATGATAGGTTATACCAACCCACCGCCACGCCGACGCCGTGTGGGGTCGGCCTTAGAATTGTCCCACCCCTCTCTACCCACGGGAGTCGTAAGAGCCGACTGTGGAAATACTCGGGGAGAGAGCACTCCCTCGAGTATTATCAACATCCACTGCGATCGCCAACCCGCCTGCCAAGCGTGGCGATTACGGCATTTTCCCCCATTTCTTGGGGAGGCCTATGTCCAGCAGTGGACGTTGAAAGGCTGATGGATGGATACCAACCCAAGACTACGAATAACGCTGAAAAATAAAGCAGAAGTGGTTCAAATCAGCATAACTTTTATTTATGTATCTGGTGTCAGAGAGAACACAAATTTCAATGGGGGGTTCAAGTCCCGCTTAGTTGTTTTTATCTATTGGAGATCGGTGCTCAACAGTGGGTTAGTAATATTGGGAGTCGGTGTTCTAGCGGCAGTGTATGCGACGGTCTCGGGTTAGATACCTGGGTGGGGCAACAAAAAATTCCGTCAAGAAATGCTCAATAGCATTCTGGAGCGGATCTCTCTCCGATCGTGTCGGAATGCCGTCACAACAGACTATGGGATTGACATAAGGGTACGACAACGTAAAGAGTAACCTTATGTCAATTCCATTGTTTATTCTATTCTACTAGCATTTATGCCACTTGTTTACATGACCTTGGATTACAAATTTTATATAAATAATAAACTATCTTGTGTCAGATTACCTCCTTGTTTTACTACACACCAAATTTTCTTTGGAATGTTTAAGCCGTTCTCGAGTTTATAATAGAAAAATAGACAGACAACAATTTTGTATATGGTAGGATTAGAATCAGTAAGTGATTATTGATCTGTATTTTAGCACTTGACAAGTTTAGCTACTTTAAAGAACAAATTATTTGTGAAATGTGGTAAAAGGGAACTTTAATGCGAGTGGGAATCGAACCCTTCAATTAGCGTCCCTTTCAATCAGAGCACTTCCCCGGATTGGAAGGGACGCAGGTTCGATTCCCGCTCGCACTAAAGTTCTCTTTTTCCACATTTCACAAATAATCAGTAAGTGAATCAAAACTATTAATAAACAATAAATTACAGAAAAAAGTCACAGATTGATGTAATATAAAAGATAAATTAATTGCCAAATACAAATAGGTACCTCCTATTTAGCTCCATATCTTTATGCGAATTAATCTGACCCGAAGGTAATTCATATTTTCCTGTGTATTTATATATTCATTTCATTCACTTTTTTCACTTTGTGTTTACCTGTATAGTTAAATAGTATCGTATAAAGACTATAATATACTGACGATATATTTTTGACACTAATATTGGAATGGAAACGTGTTTAGGATACCAAGTATCAAACTTATTGCAGTTAACAACAATTGGACCATAAATTGAATATTTAGATATTTTTATATATATTTTTAGGAAGTATTTGACATGCTTAGCACTATACATTAAACACAAAGTGAAAAATGTGAAATCGAAAATAACAGTCACGAGCAGGATTTGAACCTGCATCTCCTGGTTACCGTCCAGATGCTTTGCCAATTCAGCCATTGTGACAATTGCTTCTGACTGCTAATTTCGATAACACATTCATACTTAACGTCTTTGGGTGACGCCTGCGCCTTCTGTCGGAAGTATTTTCATACATTATACCGACCAGGTAAACTTAATTTTACAATTAAGATTTTACCTAATAATGACGCAACCCCTATAAATATTTAGATATTTTTAGCATTTGACATGCTTAACACTATACTTTAAACACAAAGTGAAAATATCGTCGTCTATACCGACGATGTATGAAAATACTTCCGACAGATGGCGCGGGCGTCACCCAAAGACGTTAAGTATGAATGTGTTATCGAAATTAGCAGTCAGGAGCAATTGTCACGATGGCTGAATTGGCAAAGCATCTGGACGGTATCCAGGAGATGCAGGTTCAAATCCTGCTCGTGACTGTTATTTTCGATTTCACATTTTTCACTTTGTGTTTTAATCCATAAATTGAATTTATTATTTATGAATAGGGCATTAAAAATCGCTTTACATTCACTCCGGGCTAACGGTTTTTATAATTTTGTGGTATTTATGTGAATTCATAAGTATGTCCACACGAAAGATGCTCTCAAAACCTAATAAACGAAATAAAATGTCTTTGTTATACGTTTTGTTAGGCGTTGTTACTGCTAGATGACCTGCTGAACTTCGTATCACCTACAATTTATTTTATCAGTGATTATCAATCCTTACCAATCAGCATCGTCTAAGGTTTGAATTTAGATAGATTATGAAATAAAACTACGTTTACGGATTCTATCGCGATCACTTTATTTTCTACTATCCCGACGTTTCGTATAGGTACTTTATTACAGCATTCTAGGTC
Organism: Leucoma salicis; assembly: GCA_948253155.1. Classification (NCBI taxonomy): domain Eukaryota; kingdom Metazoa; phylum Arthropoda; class Insecta; order Lepidoptera; family Erebidae; genus Leucoma; species Leucoma salicis. The sequence goes on from OX411818.1 coordinate 20,752,136, forward strand.
ACTGGTGGACACATATGTTGGACGTCCAAAGAGGCGATTCCCATACAAAACCACCCCTGTATTAGAGCGAAAAGTAACAAAAAATAATATTCAAATCGATTAAGCCAATTTCGAATTTAGCGAGATTAATTATTTATTAGTTAATTAAACATTTTGAAATAAAACTACGTTTACGGAATCTATCGCGTTTACTTGATTTTACTGCTATCCCGACGTTTCGAATACTTTACAGCATTCATGATCACGGGTGGACTTAGATGATAGACGTCCAAGGCACAGCCTTAGAAACGCGATAGATTCCGTAAACGTAGTTTTATTTCAAAATGTGTAACATTCGCGTAAATATCAGAAAGTATTAGTTAATTAAAGTTTTTACAATTCAAGTTTTTTGATGTGATATATCTAATGCGGAGGGAGGGTAAAATCGGCTGTTGGCGTGGCGACGCTTTTATTTTAGGTACTTGTCCCGTTCAAATCTTGCAAGTTAAATTTGACTCACTTACCGGTTTCCGATTGAGCTGAAATTTTACATGCATATGTATATTGCGTGACAATGCAATATTATGATGACATGGAGCTGATCTTATGATGGAGCTGGAAGGTGGACATAGGAACTCTATAATGAAACGGCACAACCCCATTGAGTTTGGGCTCGTATGATTCGTCTTGACGAGTACTTTGCCTCTAGATGGTATCCAAGGGCTGATGATGAAACTGGAAGGCGGCCACAGGAACTCTGTAGTGAAACGACGCAACCCTATCGAGTTTATACTCGTTTGATTCGTCTTGAGGAGTACTTTGTCAAGTTATGATCATCTTATTTCTATAAAATAATTTCGATGTTTTCACATCTGGTAGACGTCCCGCGACGTCTAGTTTTTTTTTATACTACGTGGGAGTCAATCAAGCCTGCGGGCCCACCTGTTAGTAAACGGTTCCCGTAGCCTATAGACGCTAGTAACACCAGAGGCATCACTAGCGCATCATCATCTTCAATGAAAGGGATAGGATGTGGACAGGAGAAATAATTAGGATACTAAGGAGATGGTAGGAATGATAATAAGGAGAAGATAGGAAGGATAATCAGGAGAGAATAGGATGGGGGTTTGGGCCCCCGCGTTCTCACTCACCATACTAAACACAACAATAGCCGTACCTACCATTGTTTTTGCTGATTTTCCGTGAGTGGAAGTACTTCCTGGATCGAGCTGACCCATTCGTGCTAGGATATATAAGGGTTCTACCACTAGAAATGTAGGACATAAATATAATTTTTTTATTGCATAAACGTTAGAAACGAACGAGAAGAAAATATAAGCCAGCCGACCGTGGTCGACGATGGTCAGAAAAAAGGGGCTGGAGGGGACTGAATATAATATGGATGGTCGTGGTTGTAGCGCAAATTAGGAGACCCCTGTAACCGACACTTGACTGAAACAGATTGATTGATAAACATTTGTTCAGTGTGGGAGCGTATCCCAGAATTGCACATTTTAATCTATACTCGTATAAACATAAACACCATCGTGTAGTAATTTAAAATCTTTTGTTTTTCCAGGATCTTGGGCGTAATCTTCCTGATATTCGGCTTCATCACATTAGTGGGGAGTCTCATATATTGCGTAGTTTTATGTCGAGAGAACCCTTACCCACGGTACCCAGACGACTTTTACTGGACGCACCACTGGTCCAAAACTATTGGACCTTCGGAGATACATTACAGCGCCAGCGACAAACAGTATGTTAAGAACGGTAACAGTGACAAGTATAATAAATACAACGGTAAGTATTCTGACCGGGAGAGCACTAAAGGGTACTCGGACAAGGAGAGTAAACTTAGTAGGTATTGAAAAGCTTATAAAATTAATATGGGTAATGTTTTACATAATGAAACTATGAATATACGCACATAAGCGTTGTGTTCAAGTTATAGTGCTGCTGTTTCTCAGAATTAAAGCGCCTAGAAATATATCTATAATTTTCACGCCTATAAAACACGTGAAAATGTGGCAAATTAGATGAAACATCTTCCCCCTTACTAATAAACATTGTATAAGCTCCGACCGAATAGTTAGTCAGTGTTTTGTTCCGTTCTTTCAACGTCTAACTTTCATATTAGTGACAAAGACAAAACCTGTAGTATGTCCATATCCTGTAGTATTACTTTACTCTTTGGACAACACACTGAATAACTATTCAGAGGTTATACAACGTTTATTAGTAAGGCAGCTTAAGTTACACCTTATAGTGTCAATTATATACAGTTTTGTATACCTACCTTGGAACTAACATGTATACAACTAGGTCCATGATACCTACACCATATACTTAGAATAGTATGTCCTAAGTCTATGGTATACATATATTATTCTGCTATTCACATAAGAATATAAACGTCAATGACTTCGACCTGTCAACTGTTTAGTTGAGACCTTAGAAGACAATAATATTCTTTGTCTAAGGTCTTTTAATATGCATAAATATTTCTGTTGTTCCGTCTATCTGTGTCAATATTACCATTATATTTGTATATTAATATCTAACAATTGGCTGCAAGAGCAGTGAGCTGTAATAAAAAGATTTTGTTTCCTTTTTATTGCTGGCAACGTTTTTCCATAAAATATTGGTTTAGTTGTTTTTACAAATAAATATACATATTTTAAAATATTGGTTTTTACATCCTACCGAATTGGTTAATTTTAAACCTGACGTGAGACGGTCAGTCCTATTCTTATGTGAATCGCATGATATATCATCGTATTATACATAGACGTATGCATTTGACTTATGTCTACTCTTTATAGAGTAGAAACGGTTCTTCCCCTCCTCCCTTTCAATTTCTGGTTGAAACCGGAGGAGGGAAAGCGTTTCAATGTTATTTTGAGCCAGACCATTTTCACACCAATTATGCAATAACCATTAAAATTCCTAGAAAAATCCTTAAAATTAAAAAATATAGGTAAATTTCAAGCAACTGGAAATCATTTTTTTTGGAATTCTTGAATTTTTGTACAAGATAAATAAAAATATCTATTGATTTTGTCTGTATTCTCCATAACACATTTTGCTTTACCTAATGTTGAAATGACCATGTTCCAACCTTTGAAGAAATTGTATAAGACCCACTATTTAGCCTAGGAATTCGTCTAGTGCAACGTTTTTTTTTAATTTAGTAAGAGAGACTTTAGTAACCGTCAATGTAATATTTTACTATACCTACTCATATTTGGACACAAAATATCTTTGTTATTAACACAAAAAAAAATATGTATTACAATAACTTCTAATGTAATTTCCATATATATAAAAATAACAAAAATTAAAAAATAAACAGGCGAAATCAATTACCTTCCGTTACCTATTATATTTTCATTTTATTATAATACCTATAAAAGTTGATTTTGTTATTTCATATATAATAATAATAAGGATTCATTTAAATATAGAGATCTATGTTTCAAAAGAAAATAAAACTAGATAAAATTAATATTAGGTATTAGCAGTGTTTAATACTGTACGTATTTTAGTAACAATTTATGTTTAAAAGATCTAATTTAATGTAAATAATAGATATTAATTAAGGGCACACTCTGTACTAAATGCCATATTAATTATCTGTTAATAAGAGTGTATAGTTATAAGGCGAGGGACCTATCTATTGTAAAAAAAAACATAAATATATTCATGTCAATAACAGAAATAATAAAATAATTCACGTTAAATTATACAATAATACGACCCGACGAAAATTAGATTTCAATAAATGATATTGTTTAAAATGTTTATTTTATTCGTTAATATTACTAGATGTATAGCTCCATTGTCGTCACCAATATTGACAAGGGGCGCTGTAAACGTAATGATAAGTTCAAGGACTGCAAAGACGGGGCATCGAGTTTGATCCCCAGTCAGTACACACAACCTTCTCGGAATTAGGTATGTGTATTCACATGTATTTATCTTATCATCCTTACCCACGGGTGTCGTACGAGGCGACTATGGGAAGTAAGCAATTATCATCCATTACATTACTGTTGGTAGAGCTGGGTACCAAGTGGGAGTACTCAGTTGCTATCGGGCTCGAGCAAATTGGTACCACCATCTCCCGTGTGACCAGCCGTGAATTGAGTGAAACATCGGTATTTAGATATTTTTATATATATTTTTAGCATTTGACATGCTTAGCACTATACATTAAACACAAAGTGAAAAATGTGAAATCGAAAATAACAGTCAGGAGCAGGATCCTGCTCCTGACTGTTATTTTCGATTTCACATTTTTCACTTTGTGTTTAATAAAACATCGGTATGTTTTGGTTGTAGCAGGACTGCAGGAGATAGCCGTTTCATGCTGTGAAATGAAATGGTGAGAAGCAGCTTGATAATACTCTCGGTATAGTTAAGTCCATGAGCGACGGTCACCATTTACCATAAGGTGGTTTGTCTGCCACCATAAAAATAAAAAAACAACCATGTTGTAATCAAAGAGAAATGTTGACGCTCGTATTAATTATTTCATCCACTCGCCGAGCGTAATATCACAAATGGAAACTTTTCACTAGGTAATAAGTAGTTATTTAATACAGGCTTAGTTCGTATATAAGAGCAATTCATAATAATAATATACGAAAGCAACTCTGATCTGTTGCTTGTTACGTTTTCGCAGCTAGTGAACTTAACCGTTTTGAAGAAATTGGTACTTATTTTTCATAAATGGATTCCATTCCTCACGGTAATAGATGCAAGGAAATACTTGTGTAAGTGCTTCGATCCGACAGTCGAGTTATTTCAATTCATTTTAAAAATAGCTGAACAGATTTTTAATGCGCGAAGCCGCGGTTTCAGCTAGTTAATTTAAAAATACTAGCCTTTGCTATTTGCATAATTATCATGAATGTGCAGACTGTTACAGCTTTATAATAGTTTAAGATAGATTTCGTCATAACGATATGCCACTATTGCAATAAACGTTTGAATTGTTGTATCAAGCATTACAATATTTCGTAATGAACATCAATGTCAGGATGGCCGAGCGGTCTAAGGCGCCAGACTCAAGGTAACTTGCCCGCGAAAAGCGGGTGAAGGGCGTTCTGGTCCTCTCTGAGGGCGTGGGTTCGAATCCCACTTCTGACAAATTTTTTTAATATAGATAAAAAAATAAATTATTTTTTTTGAGGTTTCGCTTTGTGTTTGTAAATTTTGTGTTCATGAGCAAGTACCACCAATATTTATTTTTAATTGAAATAAATACAAAAGCAATTGTTTAATTTATTAATTAAGATTTGAGCTGGTTTCTCTTGCGCTATAAGTATCTATTTTTTTACCCTTGAATTGTCTAATTCCATAAAGGAAAACATCGCTACGAAACTTGCAATACCTAAAAAATTTACCATGCCTTGTGTAGTCTACCCACCCGCACTAGACCAGCGTAGTGAACTAGGGCAAAATTCCCTTAGCTGTGAGAGGAGTAACGATTGAAAAAAATACCACATGGCTCCCGCTTTTTGTGGGAGGAAAGTCGACGATACTGGAACTAGTCAGACAGGTTGGCAATTTTAAGGTTAATTATTTGACTTAAATCATTAACACATTTTGAAAAATACTTACTTCTTTATAATAAATATTAAATTGTTATTTTTAATTTAAATTATACAATATATGTAATTTATTCCAATTAAATAAGTGCTGCTATAATTTCGTAAAAAGATTAAATTTTTCCGAGTTAAATATTGAGGTTCGTATGCAAATTCGCGGATCTAGACTAAATATTCGTATCCGCGGATATACGTGCACTTTCTAACGAGTCGGAAAATCGCTAGTAGTTACGAGTTTTACGTAGAAAAGGGTTGATATGTTATGAAAAACGAAACGTGTGTACTTAAAATGATTTATTTATTATTGTTAATAACTATCAAATTATTCAAAAACCATTACTTTATATAAACTATAAAGTTATAATGGATTTCAATTTCATCTCCATGAGGATATTTTTACAGAAAATGTCAGATTGAAATAATAAAAATAAATTAATATTCCAATAATTATTGCAGTTTTATAATTTTAGCTACTAACTTAAGAATATAAGATGAGATAGATACAGATAGGATAAGAAATTGAAACCATTATTTTATTACAATAAAACTTATTCATCAAAAATATCAAATATTTACAAATTTGCAATAGGAAATACTTTGTAGGTTTGGCTTAAAAATTCACATGCAAACACTAGTAAATCTGTGAGCGACATTAACTAAAATTAATAAAAAAATAAATAATTACTGCTTATTTGTAATATTGATGAGATTACAAACTCTTTGATAACAAAACAATGTATTCTTGTAGTCATGATACTTGGTAAAATGTGTAATAAAAACATCACATAGATGTTGCATTACACTATTTAATGAAAATGCAAAATAAAAATGATTCCTACGTATTGGAATCGAATTCATAATCTTTTTGGAAACCGGTTCCAAAAAGCTCATTTGAGCCCACTGCGAAGGACACTCACAGTGATCATTTTATATTTACGTTGACACATTTTTTTTCACAATTCAATCTAATCAATAGACAGAATGTCAAATGCTTAAAAAATAAATATTAATTTTCTAACAGACTTAAAATTCCGTAATTAAATTTGTTCACTGCTATCTGAAACAATAAAACCAAATAAGCACAACATACTTATTATTCGTGGGTGAGCAATCCAACAGATTTGATAATAACCAGAAATGTACTTCAGCAATACCATGTCATTAGCTGAGTCACAGTAACTAGTTCTCAGTATGGATGGGTAAACTCAACTAGGGAAACAACACCCTCTCACACAAGATCGTCGTGACGCAACGGTAGGTGTTTTGTATATGAGGGAGACGCCGAACTCCCAAGCCTCATTTCTTCTCTATTATCCTTCCACTCCACCTCCTATCTATTTCCCTGGACTTAGAAACGCGCGAGTTATACCTCTGGTGTTGCTAACTGTTTACCATCAATCGAGCGGTGAGTTTGTTGGTTATAGTATAAAAAAGAAAAACTTATTCTTCATTTCTAAAGATCATATTTATCAGTACTCGTAAAACTATCTATATAATAAGAGTCGCATGGTACTCACCCTAAAACACTTAACTGTTAGTCAGAGTCAGAGTCGTCACTGTAATTGTATTTTTTCTGTGGTCGCGCCCGGGGGGCGGGTTGCTTGCGAGGCGGAATGGGGGAGTCTGGCTCCGAAAGTTCGGAATCACTGTCAGCTTTCTTCTTAGCTTTCTTTTTAGGCGCTGCTTTCTTCTTCTGGTCCTGGAAAAATATCATCAACTATGGAAAAGATATAACTTTTATATGCCTGAATAGATTTGGATGTTTGGAGTATCAGCAGAATTATGACATCATCCCAAGTGTGTTATGATCGCTGTATCGCTAGACTTTAGCGGGGCTGCGAATGTCTAAATGCGTGAATGGTTACTAAAATGGATATAAAAAATAAAAAAATGTATTGAGTCGAAATCCTCTTAGATTAAAAGTGTTCCACACAATCGCCCGTCTCCCGACTTAAATACGATTTCAATTTGGTTCCACGCAAGGCAGTCGTTTTATTTTTAAGTTTTTTAAATCAATTGTATTTATTGTACAGTTTCGTACGCATTATTTTTGTCTCCTACCTTTTTAGTATCAAATATGCTGTCATCATCATCTTCATCACTGATCTCTTTCGCGGGCCTCTTCTTAGCTTTAGGTTTCTCCTCATTCATGAGTTTCCGTTTAGGCGCAGGCTTCTTCTTTGGCGGACTGTCAGGAGGTGCCGGCTCGTCCTCCTCATTCGAGGACAAGATTGTGGTAGCGACACTCTTCGCCTTATCATTTTCATCTTTTTTCGTGTCTTCGATAAGAGAATCAAATAGACAATCTGGAAAATTGACATACATATGTATTGTGGAGTACTATAACAGTGTTTGCACGGTTGCCAGAATTAATTAATGTGGGAAAAACATAAATTAACATGTATCGAACATATTGGCGCTCGCTTAGTGTCATTCTAATTGGAGACTAATCATAAGTATATAAATTGAGTTTCAGCCCTATTGCGTCATTCGTTTACGAATAATCGCCTGCTAAACAAGTCAATCCGGAAGAAAACTGAAACTATGGAGAAAATTGAACACCATGCTGTGATAAAATTCCTTACTAAGCAAGGAAATGAACCCTTAAACCATTTCGAATGAAATGGATACCGTTTATGGGGATCAGTGCCCTAGTAAATCAATGATTTATAAGTGGCATGGCCTTTTTAAACATAGCCGGGAGTCGATTGAAAACGACCCCCGCTCAGGACGGCCAGTTGAGGCCACTAGATGAGACATCGTCGAAAAAGTGGAAAGAATTGTACTGGAGGACACCCATTTGGAGAAAAATAGTTATCTGTATCTATGATAATAATAATAAGCTCCTGCTAAGCCGTGCTAGGCATACGTGGTGCACCTCAAAAAGAATTTCTCTCACCCAGAGAAGAGACCTATGCTTGCAATGAGACAGCACAAACGTTAAAAGAATATCTTCCTAGTTCATGGCTGAACTTGGTCTATTGTAGTTCCTGGTCTCTATAAAGCATAAGTTAGGTAGGGAAACATTAGTCCCACACTGTATGGCCTAAGGCTTGTTCAATTTTCTCACACTCATAATAACACTGATTTAATTAAAGACTCTTATTACTACCGTCAAGCACAAGTCATCCAGCCATCCATCAGATTTTGTCATCCACTGCTGGACATATAGTACCTCCCCAACAAAACTTCACAACAAACAGTCCTGTGCCACCTGCATCCAACGACTACCTGCAACTATGGCCAGATGCATCAGCCCACCAAAATAAGAGTAGTGACCCTATTCTTAAATTTTACCTGAGTCCATTTCTGCAGGTTTCTTGTTGGCGTTCTTCTTGACAATAAAATTATCATCTTCGTCGCTAACAGACATCGCGCGTTGCACCTCCGTATCGGACTCCAGTTTATTTTCCAACAATTCCGGTTCGGAGTCTGATGCTGAGCTCTCCTCGCCATCTTTGTATTTTTCCACCTGTAAACATTAAACAGTATTAATATGAGACATATAAATGAAGCCAAGAAGAATAAGTACTTTTGAATATTTTAATTTTTAATTTTAGAGCATGAGTTAAGTTTTCTAGCTGAATTTCAATTTCTCCTTTTTTGATTGCCTCAGAATATCGCAATATGAAGTTATCTAAAAATAATGTTGAGCACAATTTATTTGTAGGAAAACTTGAATAGGAAAAATGCTTTGGGTTTTATTTGGATTACAAAACTGAATAGAATCATAGGGCTTAACTATCTGTATAAATAATAGGAGTGTTCGTTATATTAAATAACTAATAAAATCACTTGCTATTTATAAATAATCTATAGCCCCGTTATTTATTACACCCGGCAAGCGTTATTTTCGATTATTTTTATTATATAAGCGCTACCACAACCGCTATGCCACGACGTCTACCGTAGGTATTACATACTCTTTGACGACGTCGGCGACACACTACACAAGTAGTATAGTAGTCTGTGCACTACACTAACAAAACATCACAGTCACATGCACACTTGAACAGTCAGTCACTTCAGTCAGTCATACCGCGAAGGAAAGGGACAGAACGGTATGACCCTGACCCGTTCATATCATTGTCACATGCGAAATTATGCTCTAACTTTACCACTTATGAACTATATTTCTGTCAATTATAAAAAATAACGTGCAAACAATCTAAGTATCTAAAACAACATTTGGTTATTTGATTTTATTTCGTTATATTTTTGAACGATGATATAATCAATCAGTACGGATAACTCGCTTACGGGGTGGGACCCCCTCTCCACCCATGGGAGTCGTAAGAGCCGACTGGGGGAGTGGGCCACAGCACTCCTTCGAGTATTAACAACATCCACTGCTATCGCCAACCCGCCTGCCAAGCGTGGCGATTACGGCACTATCCCCCATACTTGGGGAGGCCTATGTCCAGAAGTGGACGTTAAAAGGCTGATGGATGGATGGATGGAAAGCCTATGAGTCCATCCGCGTGGACTTCAGAATATAAATAAATAGATCGCTCTATATGCCCAAGAGTTAATATATAATTTCTATGTAAAAATAGCTATACCAGAGGGACTCATTTTTTCAGGATAAAAAGCAAGCTGTCTTTATCTGGGCTTTAGACTATATATATATATGCAAACTTTCATGATGATTGGTTCAGTAGTCACAGAGTGAAAGCGTAACAAGCAAATAAACAAACTCACTTCCGCATCTTTACTAATCCTTATTAATATTATAAATCCGATAGTAAATTTGTTTGTTAGCAAGCCGGTAAGTAAGATAATAAAAATCGATGTGACCAGTGACTGATCACTGTACTGGCTACCTAAAGCACCTGAATGGTAAAGCATAATATGACAGGTTCCTCCGTAAATCGTGTGAGCAGATCCTCCTCGTAATTGTTTATTTTTTATATTCAAAACAATTTACTCTAGTGATAAATGCCTTAATATTGTGATGAAAAATGCAAATCAAGCCTTAAAGTTACCTTAGTGGCCGCTCTCCTGGCGTTAGCTCTCTCTCGGGGTGCTGGTGCCTCTACCATCTCGAGGTCCGATCCTGACGCCTCATCGGAATCACTACCGCTGAACGTCATGCGTTTCTGCAAAATAAAATGTCTTATTGAACAATGATTCAAAAAAAAACGTTTTCAAGATGTTTATTATTGCAGCAGTGGCAGAGAAGACTGCTGCGAAATATCCAAAGTTAGATGCCAGTCTTTCAAAATCTGTTTTTAACCCATTCCCTGTCCGCTTATAGACACAATAGAAATTTAACTGTTATGTATCATATATGATTAATTGGACAGGGAACCTGTTAATGTGCTTATTTAGTAAGATGGCGACCATATCAAGTGCTTAAAATATATATATTTATGTGGCTTCAACATCTATCTATCTAAATACCAAAATGCTTATTTAGTTGTAAATGATGATCTGCTCTATACACTATGGCAGTTATAATTTTTGAAGTTATACTTCTTTAGGCGCGTTATGAAAAAATGATGAGAGTGAAATTTTAAGATGCGCGCGCATCTGTGACACAAAATTAACAGTATGAAGTTGTCTACAGTATGAAGTTGTCTGCTTAACCGCTCATTAAGTCTCGAAAAAAAAGCTATTAGTATATGTACTGCCTAAGCAAGTACATTTGAAGTACAATTATATTTGTATATATACTTTATTTACAAAAAAAAATTATTGTGCGATTCAGGTTATAGTACATTTTGTATAGAATTGCACTGATATTTATTACAGCGCCATCTGTTATTCAATTTTATCATCTAAATATTTTCTTCTAACAACATTCGAGTCCCACTAATAATTATTAGTGTCTCTTGCGCCCACTAGAGAGCACGATTTTAAATAAAAACAAGCTCTTAGGGAGTGACATGGCCCTGGTAGGCACTTACAGAACTTTTTAAAATCACCCAAATAACTACAGTGATCTTTGATGTTACAAATATTATATTCTCACTACAACAACAATCACTAATAAATAATAACTATTGCTACTATAACAGATAACAGCTGACTAATTATTATCTACTTTATGTATAGGTTATAAGAATTAATAATCTTATCAACATGAAAACGATATCTACAGGAAATAATTAGTACTACGAATAATCGTGTAGCCACTATTGTGTGGTAGTTCTAAGCAATACGGTAAGATGGCGCTGTTATACATTTTTTATTAATTCTAAGTTATAATAATTTATATTCTACAAGATATTTGAGAAAAAATGACTGTAATAGGCTATATAGGCGTGTCTAAACACAAAACAATATTTTTTAGAATGTTTGTCTGTTTGTTTGTTCGCGCATCAAACAAAAAACACTGAACTAATTTTGATGCAACTTTTTGATAAAAATGAAAAGTGAATATTAAATTAAGAAATCAATAAAAATATTTAAAAAATGACCAACCTTAAATTCAATTTTTGAATTTATTATTAAATTTATTTTTAAAATATTAAATAATCAATAATAAACATTTAAAATTAAGAATCTTATAATATTTAGTACAAATTATGTCTTATATATTTATTATTCTCTAAATTTGGATTTTAATAATTATATATATATATTAATTATATATTATATAAATTTATATTAAATATATATATTAAATATATTATTATATAAATATATTAATTTTCAATTTTTAATATTAATTATTTAATGATGCCAAAGAAGTATAACTTCTCACGCGCGTACATAAGTACATGCACCCATTTTTTCTCAATCCAAGGCTGTTGGGCATAAGTATCCTACTCTGGCCTTGTGCGGGTTGGAAGACTTCACAAGCCATCAAGAAAATAAGTTATAATTTGTAAACAAATACATAAATAAATTCGAATAATCGTGAGTTGTGTGCGAGGGAGTAGGGATCAAATTCGATACCACTGTCTTTCCAGTTGCCTCAAGCACTCGTGTTAGTTCTTAGTAAGCTTTAACGATTTTGTGCTATATAATAGGCTATTTGACTAGTTTCTGGAAATAATATCACATTATGTAGCGGTGTTTGAGGACCCTACAAATAATGTTTATTTTTAATTATTTTAAGTATTTAATTTAAAAACATCATTGCAAATTAATCAGATTTTTTTAAACTGTCAAAATGCTTACGCCGGCAATATGGCGTCGCGTCAGTCGAGTGACGTCACACGTTTGTATTCCTCGTTCGTTGTGGCTAAATTTACCTACCTAATAATGATTTTATTTTTTGTGAAAAGCTAAGAAACAATAAGATAGGTACTTCCATAACTGTTTTCACATTCTTAAGCTCGGGTGCGAAAAACTCTGTTGTTTTTATAGAAACTATAAATGTACCTATCAGCTTTCAGTAAATTTGGCTATCTACTTTCAAAAAATTACTCGCCATGATTACAAATAAGATAGTATTGATTTATTAGTTCAAAATCGCAAAAGTAATAAAAAGGAGCTCAAAACTGGCTCAGGACGTAAACAATGATAGAAGCACTTACAAACGTGTGACGTCAGAACAAATTTAGCCAATCACAGCCGTTCACTATCATGTGGTTCTAACGTAAAATAAATTTAGTTTGTAATGCTTTTTTTGGTAAAATATTCAATATTTTATATAAATATTATTGGATATTGCTTTTAAATGATGCGGATGGCAATAAAGAAGTAATTATTTTTCATACTGTCAAATAGCCTATTAGCCTATGAAATAAAAATATTTTTTAATTTGAATTGGAACCGCTAGGAATTGGAAATACTAAAGGGCAGGGTATGATAATTTTGACCACTGAAGAAATGTAATATAGTTCCGGTGGCCCGCCAATAAAGGCGGAGAGATGGCACACGGCGGGTTTCTTTAGTGGGTGAGGGTCCCACACTACCCTGTTCGTTGCCCCGAACGACGGGGTGTGCGGTTAGGAACATTTTTTCCCGCCTTAACATAAAAAAAAGAAGGTATGATAATTTTATCATCAAATTGCAACTATAACATCCTCTATGCACAAAAAGTAAATATATGAGTATGTTACCTTCTTGGGTTCCTTCTTAAAAACGAGTTTCGTTTGCTTCAAGCCATCACTAGACTTCTCTGCTTTGTCTGCTTTTTCTGCCTTCTCAGGCTTCTCCGCCTTTTCCTTCTTCACTCGAGCTTTTGGCTTCTTCTCATTACTCGATGGACTAATTCCAGTTGGATCATCCTATGAATAAAACAAAGGAATGTAAATGTGTGAAAAACAAATGGGCTTCGTGTCCACAATCAAGTGTTCGAACCAAAAGAGATACAATACGCTAAAAGAGAAACAATCGCGCGATAGTCTTTGCAAAGAAAACTCAACACTATTATAATGGGCTTCAAGTTAGAATGTTGAAGTTTGTATGTATTAATATAATGTACCTACGTTTCTATAGGTTGACTACACTTTTTTCGTGAATTTTGTACTAGACCCCACGTACATCTTTATTAGGTCAATGATTATAATTAATTTTAATCTTATTTTTCTTGCTTAACAATACATAATTGACATTGCCCCACAAATCCAACATCTGGTTTAACTGTGGGGATGCCGATAATAACTTATGGTGACTACCATTTTATTCCAGATAAGGTAAGCTGTAATCTAAAAACTAGTGTACGTTTTGTTATAACAGGTTGAAAGAATAAAAAATAAACTTGGCCTATAGCAATTTCCTCTGAAAATAAGACGTTTAAACACTTCATACTAACTGGATCATATTCCTTCTTGATTTCTTTCCTGGTCTTCGCTTTTTCCGCAGCCTGTATCCTCTTGATCAGATCCTCGGAGATCTTGGGTTCGACTCGTCGTCCCATGGTTGATGGAGTCGTGTCTAGGATTGACTTGCGACTCTTTTTATTGGCAGCCTAAAATTTACCCACATTTATATAATCGCTATACAGCATACCTCCCTCTAATATAAGAGGAAAATTGGCTGACCTAATTATAGAAACAGACATAGATAACATGTTTTTATCGACGGGACAGTTTTTTTTTTGAAGACAATATAGTCCTTTGCCGTGCGGGGCCGGCTTTGGAATTGTCCCACCCCTCTCCACCCATGGGAGTCGTAAGAGCCGACTGAGGGAATACCGGGGGAGTGGGCAGCAGCACTCCTTCGAGTATTAACAACATCCACTGCGATCGCCAACCCACCTGCCAAGCGTGGCGATTACGGCACTATCCCCCATTCTTGGGGAGGTCTATGTCCAGCAGTGGACGTTAAAAGGCTGATGGATGGATAGTCCTACAGGGCTTGTGGACTACAGGGGACTTTACAGGTTTAACTCCCGACAAAACGAGCTGTACTTTTGTTAAGGCAGAAAAAAGGTTAAGTACCCCTATTGGTATGGGTTCGGCGGGCCGTTCTCCGCAACTCCACGACTGAGAGCGTGTTTTGCGTGTGGATGGGTGCGAGTCCCTCTAGTGCACAAGTATCCCAAGTAAGTACCCCTAATATTCCGTATAACCAACTGTGAAACACCTCACCCTATTTATGGTATTCCTAAGTCTATGAGCAGCGATTATCACTAACCATCAAGTGGGCGAGGCTGTTCTGCCACCATAAGCTATTGCTTTATTAGCCCAATTTATTTCTTCGTGCCAGCTTTATTTATGTATTAACTAATAAACACTACTACTAAAAAAGGTGTACACAAAACGATTACCTTCATTCTTTCCATCTGATTTGCATAGAAAAATGAACACAATGTAATAAGGTTTTGCACAAACTATGTACTATGTATAATACGGGTAGAGAAAGTACCTTACAGTTTCAAATGTTGATTTATGTCGTAATCTCTGCCTTAATTTATTTCGTAGACAAATTCTCGCAAGTACTGAATAGATTATTAGCACACAACAAACAAAAAAAGGTCACTCGCCCTCTGGGCGGCAAGATACCTTTTCATTTATGAGCCTGAAGTTAAACTACTTGTGTGCTTTCCCACCAAGATGTCACATATGAACGTGATTCTATGGCTGTGAGGACACAAGCTAAGCAATGTACATAGAACGAAGCTGATGATCAGGTGGTTTGAACTCATCACTGAATTAACTAAGGTTTGAAAATATGAGTAATTTCCAATAACCTTAAAAGTTTCACTCATTAATTGAATGGAATTCTAGAGCTATCGATTTATTTGTATTTTGAAATACAGACATGTAGAAATCATAAATCTATATATCATCATCCATCCATCAGCCTTTCAACATCCACTGCTGGACATAGGCCTCCCCAAAAGATCGCCACAACGAGCGGTCCTGCGCCGACCGCATCCCACGGTTCTCCGCGGCTTTGACCAGATCGTCGGTCCATCTGGTGGCGTCCTAACGAACTAACGAACAGCAATTCATTTTTATCTATATAGTATATAGCCTTTGATTGTACACCTCTCCACCTTCTATCCCTTTACTTGCTGGCAACGCGCGAGTGATGCCTCTAGTTTTGCTAGCACCTATAGGCTATGGTAACCGCTTACCTTCAGGCGGGTCGTATACTTGATTGTCACTTTTGTGTGTGTCTAAAAAAACTTGAAATACCATTGTATGGTCAAGTATTGACAATGGTATTTCAAGTTGATATTCTGGTTTATAACACCGGGCAGCAATGCACATTTCCTGTAGTAATTTATATATAAATAGTGGTTTTCAACTAATTACCTTTAGCTTCTCCTGGTTAGCATTAAAAAGTTAGGAAATGTTATTGTTAAATTAAATAAAAACATAATAATACTTATTGTTTGGACCTTTTTTTTTCTTTTGTTTAAGTACCTATATACTTTTGGTTTGATCTTTATCTATCCAAAAAGTCTATTAGTCTATTTGTCAACACGCCATGATGCTTAGAAGCATATTAATTTGTGAATATGGACAAGCAGAAAAGATCTAAATAGTGAATAATAAAGTTTTCTAATAGGAAAATAGTTTAAAAATAAAATTTGAATATTGTCTCGAAAATAATAACAGATGAATCTATCTCTCTTAACACGTTGACGGACAGTACCGCCTGTGGCCGTCAAGATAGCCAAAACTAATACCACAGTACGCCCTTCGACGTCCAAGTTTTTACTCACATAAAATCAGTATGCCTTGAGACATACAATTTTCTAGGCAATCATATGGAATAGCATGAACTGTCCACCAAAGCTTTAATTTAGACTTTCTACTGTCACTACATAATGTTAAAAATCTGTTCCAAAAAAAGGATCTCATTCACATTTTGATGGCTCCTTCTACACACACACTACGCCCGTAGACGTCCTATTGGTCGGTCCGTCCGTCAGTGTGGTGACGGACTAAGAATACAAGTGTCACCACCCCATTCTTTCCCACGGGTGTCGTATGAGGCGACTAAGGGAAATAAGCAATTATCATCCATTGCATGACTGGTGGTAGGGCTCAACTCACTTGGTATCGGGCGGGTTGGTACCACCATCTGCCGTGTGACCGGCCATCAAGCACATCGTTGCGTTTTGGCTGTAGCAGGAGATAGCCGTTTATTTTTTCATTTCATATTGGTGAAATGAAATGGTGAGCAGCGGCTTGACAATACTCTCGGTATTGTTTGTCCATGGGCGACGGTTATTATCATTTACTATCAGATGGGCCGTGGCTCGTCTGATTTCACGCACAACTATTTTTTTGAACGTAAATATTGTTTGTTTTAAACGTAATTTTATTATTTTATGAATACAAAATACTAAAACTAGTATAGTTGTATATCCAAATAACTTATTTATGTTGCTAACGTATGTTTTGAATAAGATTTAGTTGCACTAAAATCTAAACTAATATTTTTGTAGATGGCTTCTCGCGATCCGTATGATACGGAACAAAAACAGCTTCAGAATCTATTTGACCCTGCCGCAACTTCTGGATCGAGTCATGACCCTTTTGAGGATTATGGAGAATACGCATCTGATGACGACTGTTGTGGGTGCTGAGACAGTATTTTTTTACGGATATAGACGTCTATATCCGTTCTGTCATATCATGTGTTATAATAATAATTGTGCTGTGTCGCTACGCCCATGGGTAATGTATGAAAAAAGTAATGTCTCAGCACCCACAACCTGTGAGAGGGTACTGTCCGTCAACGTGTTAATAATTGTATATCTGTGATGATAAATGGAAAGAATAAGGTATAAAATCTTTGAAAATCTGCTGACGTAAGCAAGAAAATTACGAAAATTGCAGGGTATAAAGTATTCTCACATTAGCCTTGGCAGTCTTTTTGTTGACATTGATCTCCTGTTGTCTCTCTTTCTCCTCAACATCCTCCAACTTGACCAGGAACTCGTCAAGGTCGTCACGCCATAACATAGATGGAGTCTTGGCTCTGCCAATTAAACATACTTTATATTCCTTGGTGAAATTAAGTTTTTTTTTATTCTACAAGGATAACAAACAAGTGAATGGTTCACCTGTTGGTAACCAACATCAGAAGCATCAATCAAACAGCCAACCTCAAGGAAAGAGCTTAAAGATATAGAGGAAGGACAATAAAGAGGGGATGTGGAGGTGGGTATCATTCCTAGGGAAAAGGTTAACAAAGTGGAAGGACCAGGGCCCATTCTACCCCTGCCATTCGCCTGGCTACGAAACTTATTACGACAAAACACCAAGGTAGAGCACCAAGAATACTGGTCTAACTTAGATACATGCAGGCAAGCCAGAGGCCCTTCCAACAATCTACAGAGAGCCATTACTGGACATGCTCTATGGAACAAACACTTATTTACTCTAGGTGTTACAGCCCTCTTTGCAGAGCCTGCGTGGAGACAGACGAGACAGCCGGCCACGTCATTCTTGAATGTCCGGGGGTGGCATAATACCGGGCACTATACTCGGGTCTCCGAGGTCGCTCCCAGAAGCCGTCGGTAAAACGTCAAGGGTCTGCTAGGTTTTCTGGTTTGTGGCAAGAGTAGTGCCATCAACCCGTCACGCAAAATAGGCACACTTACGACGTAGAATTGCGGAAAAATAAGCCCGCGTTTACAATACAAAAAAGGTTAACAAAGGTGGTCTAGGCTGGTGGCCTTTTTACTCACAAAAGAAATACTACAGTAGGAATAACTGCTCGTACTTCACGCCAATATTTTAACACAAGGCCAAGCTGGTCTTTTCATGCTGGAATCTGCAATACTTTATACCACTACTTAGATAAAATAAGTTTGAAACACTTACTTGAGAGCATTAAGTTCAGTGAGCTTCTGGTCTCTTTGCTTGAGGAGTTCATCTTTCTTTTCTTTAGTCAACATCCACATAGACATACCCAGAAGGTAATTGAACTTCTTTACTTCTTTTAGTTGCTGGAATGCTGCTTCTGTAATATGGGGAAATTGTATTTTTGTAGAAGTCCTGATTCAAAAAAACTTCTGCAACTCCAAATCAAAAAATACCTTCAAAAACGAAGGGAGGAGGGTGTATCGCTTGGTGTGACACAATTTGACGGGGAAAGGGGGGAAATGCAATGAATATATTATCACAATAAATCATGTACTTAAAGATAAGAAAGCGTAGTGGTCTAGATTTTGTGACGTAATAAGGTGGGTCGTAAAAACGCACGATCGACGCAGATAGAAAATATCCAGAATTTCCCGTGACACAATTTGTGGATCAGTAGTTCAAAAATATCAATTAACAGACTATACTAAGAAGTAGGAAACTGAATAGTAATTCACTCTAGTAAGTTGTGAAAATAAAGTAATACTAGCCTTTGCCCGCAGCCAAAAGCTAGTTTTTATGTTATATCTCAGGTTCCCGATATAATGATGAATAATGAGATAAAATGTATACCAGTTTTTAAGTCTAATCAAGCTACCAAATAAAAAAAGTTGCATCAAAATGCGTTCAGTAGTTTTTGCGTGATGCGAAAACGAACAAATAGACAAAAAATAAAAAAATATAATGTTATGTGTTTAGACGCCTATATGTATAGCCTAATACAGTATTTTTTTCTCAAATCTTAAATGTACTGACACAGCTCTGTTACAGCTTTTAATAGTACAGATAAATAAAATAAAAAAACAAAAAATATAGCATCACGCCTGTATTCCCCGAAGGGGTAGGCAGAGGTGTATTACACACCCGCGACTCGCCAGCTATGTTTAAGTCCCACGTAATAGGGAGCGAGCCTATTGACGTCTACCGGGCACATTTTTAAACTCCGGGCTGATACTGAGAATTTTTCTTTTCAGGAAAAAGCTCAATAACATTGCCCGACCCGGGGATCGAACCCGAGACCTCATAATTAGCAGTCGCATACACTACCGCTACACCACCGAGGCAGTTAATTATAGATAAATAATTTTAGCAAAAGTTGCAATATGCATCTCTTGCGGAGTTGATGATGAGCTTAGATTGATGATCAAACTTGAAACCTGTATCCAGCCATCTTCGTTTATTCTGCTGGACTATTACAGATGTAATACGTTAAACTTGAATTTTTACTTATGGTAGCAGACGGGCCTCAGCCCACCTCATGGTAAGTGGCAACTGGCACTCATGGTCTTAGTTAGCAATACTAAAAATACTGCCAAGCACACTGCTCACAATCTCATTTCTCAGATGGGAATGAATGTATGGATGCTCATCTTCGATGGTATCGACTGGCTCGAGCCAACTCTCACTTGGTAGGAAACCCTACCACCAGTATTGCAATGGATGGTATTCCCTTAGTCGACTCGTACGACAGCCTCGATAAAAAATGGGATGGTGATATTTGAATTCTTAGTCCGTCACCACACAGATGTGCAATTTATTACCTGGATCTACAGGTTTTCCTTTATCATTCTGTGGCGGTTCCGGCTCGTCCTCAGACTCCTGATCAGCATCATCTTCTACAGCATTTAACCCCTGCATTTTGCTGGCGCGCTTTTTCCACTCCGTTATTGGATCCGGAGCATATCCTGAAATTATAATAATTTATTGAATGAACAAAAGGAATGATAATTTAAGTAATTATGTTTACGATAGTTCCCGAACTAAGCTAAGGCCTGTATCTCAGTAGCCAAAGATAAGAGTTTACTAGTAGTACAAGCTGAGTAAGCAAACTATACTTACATAAAAAACTTAAAATAACAAGTTCAAGCAAGCTATGTGAGGGTGCATTTTAGATCTGGATCCTAGCGAATGACTGTGCATATATGTGTGTGTGTGTGTCCACGTGTATGTTGTGGGACTGAGTTTTTATGAGTACTTAGTTAAAAACTGAGTTACTTGACTGAGTTTGGTTACTTAGTTAAAAAACTCAAGAGTTAATAATTTATGTTATGTCAATTATAAAACATAATACCTCTCTTGATAAGCTCTTCGACCATAACCTTCCTTTTCTTGTTCTCCACCACAAGTCCCTTGTCACACTTCTCCAGAATAAATCTGGCCTGGTTGGAAAGTTTGTCAGCTTCAGCCTGCAGCTGGCCCTCGCGGTATTCCTTACGTCTCGCGTAGTATTTTAGCCTCAACTCGTAGAAGTCTCGCAGAATTTCTTCTACTTTTTCATATCTGAGGTCATAAAACACATTATTTCTCTTATGATAGAATATATTTTACAATGGCAACAACTTGCACTAGATATGGTTCCTGTATCAAAGGGGATGTTACAAACATACCAAACGTAATACAAAATACACCCAGTCAAAGATCCTAATTACTTCTTTGAAATATTTCAAAAAAGCATTCATTTTATAACTTTGCAGCGTTTCACGCGTCTTAAGTTCCGCCGTACGCACCAAGAAAAAAAACTGGTTTTTGCGCGAGACTAGTTAGTTTCTGTTATAATAACAACATTTTCACATTTGTACTTAGAAATTTTTATATACTCGTATATTTTTAGCATTTGACATGCTTAGCATATACATTAAACACAAAGTGGAAAATCCCATCCCAGGACGTTAAGTCGAATCGAAATTAGCAGTCGAGAGCAGTTGCCACTATGGCTGAATTGGCAAAGCATCTGGACGGTATCCAGGAGATGCAGGTTCAAAACCTGCTTGTGACTGTTATTTTCGATTTCACATTTTCCACTTTGTGTTTAATTTCACATTTGTAATATTTGTTGTTAAAGAATTTATTTTTATAGCCTTATTCCAGTATCTATGGCGTCCCTTATCTATTAGTTTTATAGGTATCGACCTTGGAAAAAGAGACAAGAATTGGCCCAATAGTTTATCATAAACCAACCAATATATTCAGTTAACTTTTGAAAAATTTTTAAAACCTTTCACATGCAATCGAAAATAATAGTCTCGAGCAGGATTTGAACTTTCTCTCATGGAAAACCGTTCCAAATGCATTGCCAATTCAGCCACCGTGGCATCCGCTAGGGACTAGTAATTTCGATAACACATTCCTTTTTATGTCTTGAGTGATAGTATAAGATGTAAATTTAATAACAATGTGAAAATTCTCTTATTATCGAACCCAGTGTACATATAATATTGTGACACAACTTACTTTTTAAGACAGACATTATGGTCAAAAGCATTCATGCAAGTGAGCGAGATGGTGGTCTGCAGTTTGAACACCTTGTGGACACCTTCAGCTTCAACCTCCCCAAGTTTACCCGGCAGGAGGCTCACCACAAAACGCACTGTTGTATCTGTGTTGTAATCCTGTTAAGTACATCATAAATAAATGAAAATAAGTAACTCCTTTGGCCGTGTGGGGCCGGCTTGTCCCAACCCTTCTCCACCCATGGGAGTCGTAAGAGCCAACTCAGGGAATACCGGGGGAGTGGGCAGCAGCACTCCTTCGAGTATTAACAACATCCACTGCGATTGCCAACCCGCCTGCCAAGCGTGGCGATTACGGCACTATCCCCCATATGAGCGAAACAGCACGGGACCGCTGGTTGTGGCGTTCTCTTGGGGAGGCCTATGTCCAGCAGTAGACGTCGAAAGGCTGATTGATGGATGGATGGATGGAAGTAACTCCTTTACGTATTTGTTGGGACACACACATCGTAACTCTTGGATCAGTATGTCCTTGGAAAAGATCCGTCTAATGTAAGGCGAAATTACAGTACGCCGTTCTATTTGAATAGTGGGTAACTCTTGATACCTAATAAAATTAAAATGTCTAACAGCTTTTCACTAAATACCTACGAAAGTATATACGTTACCTATAGCAAAGTACCAATTTTAAAGTTTTTGGCTGTCTGCTTGTTCCAGCTAATCTCCGAAACAGCTGGATGTGACTTTCACTGGCAGATAGCTGATGTTATAAGGAGTGATTTAGCTTAATACAATTACATTAAGAAAATACCAGTAAAAAGCAGAGAAGGAAATCCCAATCACTATCCTAAGCCAAACTATCTGGAAAAATATGTATATACATGATGAGGTTATCCATGAGATGACAGAATAAAGACAAGTGTCACCAACCCATTCTTCCTCGCGAGCACTCAGCTCATGATCAGCTCACGACATCATGATGCGCAGCTACTTTTAAAGAAAAAATTATTTGTGGAACAAGAGAAGCTTTACTGAAAGAAGAAAAATGCAGGTTGCATTTGAACCTGCATCTCATATAATCCAGGGAAGTCTGTCTGCGATAGCTTAGCGGTCCAGAGCATTTCTTCGATTGGCCAGATTCAAATCCTGCTGTTCACAGTAAACCTCTCTTTTACCACTTTTACAAATAATTTGCTCTTTAATTATAATAATCGTAAGAGGGCACCGCTACGACCCTCTGTGGACGCCACAGAAGGGCCCTATTGCGAGCGGTCAGGGACTCCGCCCACACGGGCGCGCCGTACAGTGTCATCGACCGTACTATCCCCGCTAAGAGTCGTCGACACGCGAGACTCGGTCCGCCCAAATTTGGCATCAGTCGCCCGAGGGCGGACGCCGTGCCGACGAGCTTTGGCGCAAGACGGCGGAAGTGCTCGTCAAAGTGCCACCGTCCATCCAATACCAGGCCCAGATATTTGATGTGGGCCTGGATTGGGAAGTCACTCCGTTGACCGTTATCGAGGCGCTGGCGGGCGGGCCCCGTCGGCGCCCATGGAAGAGTAGGTCCTCCGACTCTTCAAGGGCCACCCTAAGCCCCAGCGCCTCGATCCGCCTGACCACCTCCGCGGTACCTGAGGTGGCCAGCGATGCCGCCTCCTCGAGGGTCCAGCCCCGGGCTGTGACGAGCGTATCGTCTGCGTAGCAAATTACGACCAGCCCGGGGGGCGGAGCCGGCCACAGAGGACCCAGTCGTAGCCGATGTCCCAGCTTGTTATGGGGTCCGAGCGAGTCTGACGGAGCTAGCCATCCATGCATTTATTTATCCTCCGCAAAATGAAATGGTGAGCATCAACAGCGGTTACCACATGGGCCGTGGCCACCGTAAGCAATAGAAACGTTATTATATGGGAATTAATGAAAAAACAGCTGACCTTGTACTCTGATATAAGAGGCTTCACTTTATCTGTTCCAAGCATAGGTTCCAACACATTTTCCTTGTAGTTCTGCGTCCACGCTCCGACAGGAAGCTCAGTGATCTCGATCTTCTCGCCGGGTAAGACGGCCGCCTCGCCAGATATGACGTACTTATCGCCAAAGCCCTCGATGGTGCCGCGGAAATTCTTGTACCAAGGATGCATTGGTTTTGGCTCTTCGCCATCTAACATTCGTCTGTAGATATCAAATATTTACACTGACGGCACAATGGTTTAGAAGTGGTAAGAAAGAGGCTTGACAATAAGGAGAAACAACTTCATCCCTAGTAAGGTCCCAGAATTTCAAATGTACATCACATATCACCAACTTTAAACGATCATGAAACTTTTAGAGAAAATATTAGAAGTGATATTTTTTCCACTACAATAATTTGTTATAAATAATGCTCATAACTAAATATTTACACATATTTTTAGTCTGGGTGTACATAATACACGAGTACACTCGCGTAACTATCAAAACGATTATCATTAAATTTTGCATACAGAAAAATGAAGGCAGTCTTATTTGTACCCCACTAATACTATAAACGCGAAAATGCGTTTGTTACGCTTTTACCGTGTCAATATTAAACCAATTATCATAAAATTTTACATATTTTATAGTCTAGAGCCCAGTAAATAACATAGGCTATTTAAACCGGAAAACAGATGATTTCTGTGGGATAATTATTTGTGAAAGTAGAAGAAGAGAGCTTTACTGCTAGCAGGATTCAAACCTGTATCCCATCCAATCCAGAGAACTGCTCTGGACAGCTAAGCTATGGCAGTCAACCAATGATAACTCCAAATCTCCACTTCACATTTGTTTTTAGATGTCTTTACGATCCACGCCATCTATTGGATGCTATTTTTACATATAGATCATTATTAGTTTACATATCTACTGTCACGTCAAGTCCACGCGGAGGAGGTCGCGATCAGAATCTAATTCTCAATAAACTATGTTACATAACTTACCTTAAATTTTCACATATATCTCTAGGATTGTAGTTTGGTATCTTTGTTGACCAGCCAGTGCCGATACCTTCGGCGCCGTTCACTAGTACCATTGGCAGAATGGGAATGTACTGGATAGGTTCAATCTTTTGGTTATCTTCAAAGTCGTGCTGCAAGATAGAATAATTGTCAAATTGGATACAGATTCCAAATTAGATAGTTCCTAACTGTAGATAACGTTGGTTTTAATGATGCAATGTAATAATTTTATTTAAATAATTTGTAGGTAGATCTAAATAAAGAGCAGCTGTGCCTTATATTGAATAGCGGGTAGTTAATAAATCACTCTTTTTATGTCAGTCCCTTAGAGTATAAATAAACTAGAGCGCGCGTATCGCTTCGGTCAGTTGTGCCAATTGTAGGCAAATGTGTTATAGGTACTTAACTATGGTATAGCGCTTTTATAGTGACGTTCCATGCGTGACGTAATTTCTGCAAAAATATCGATTGTTTACCGGGAATAGACTTATTAGGAATTAATGAATTGTATGTTCAATATTCTAATAAATAGCCTACCGGTAAAACCAAGGACTGCAAAGACAGTTTTATCGAGTTCAATCACCAGGCCGAGGTTTTGTACGGCATACATCTCTGACTTACCAAAGTTATGTGTGTATTTGTTTACAAGTTATCACTGCTCGGTGAGGGATAACATCGTGAAACACCTGCATGCCTGAGAGATTTACTCAACGGCTACGTGCTTGTGAAAACTTGTGAAGTCTGCTAACCTGCACTAGGCCAGCATGGTGAACTACGGCCTAAATACCTTTCAATTTGAGTAAGTAGGGTTGGAAAAATAAGATTTTCGGTTTGCTATGATAGGTATAATTGATATTTACAAATATGTAATTTAAATAAGGTAGGTAGGTAATAGGTATCATTTATTAAATTTTAAAAATATAAACCTTTACTTTTTTCTGAATTTATTAAATTCAGATCATAGGTAGACCATTATTGCCCCTTAAACAGCGTTAATTATTATATTTATTTATGTATTTTGTTGTTACGTCTACATATTTTTGCACTCCTGCACGTATCAAATGAATAATATAATAGCATACATGTACCTATATTTATATTATTTATTCACCAGATTATTTATTAGACAGAAATAATATTTGTATTAAAAAATGTCGTATAAAAATAATTGCGATACAACACTATGCCATCGTGAAGAAAAAATTACCGTTGATAGCATGCAGGGACAACCCGCCCCGCGAGTCCCGCGTACCCCTCTAACACCCGTCTGAATTTTGCTAAAACAATTAATTAGTAACTAAATTCTACTTATTGATGAAAAGAAATGTTACTATTCCTTTTATTTTGCTGCCGGGAATCGTTTTTACTACCTGGCACTGTACATTTCCCCATCTTTAACAAAAAATAAATAAAATATTGTTCTCCGACTTACTATGAACCGTATTGTTTTGCTACTGATTGTGCGTTCCAACGACGCACGATATCATACTTGTGCTTACGATTCATACTCAGTAAGGCGCGCTCTATAGTTATTTATACTCTAAGGTCAGTCCATTTCATTACGTCTCCTCGTCAAGCAAAACTTTACACTAATCATCTTCTTATGAGACAAAATAAATAGTGACAATTTAGTGACTGTTGTAGGGGCTAAATATTTTTAAAACTAGCGTAAATATACATTTTAAATATTGCTGTCCAATATGATTTTGTAACCTCATCCATCCATCCATCCATCAGCCTTTTAACGTTCACGGGGGATAGTGCCGTAATCGCCACGCTTGGCAGGCAGGTTGGCGATCGCAGTGGATGTTGTTAATACTCGAAGGAGTGCTGCTGCCCACTCCCCCGGTATTCCCTCAGTCGGCTCTTACGACTCCCATGGGTGGAGAGGGGTGGGACAATTCTAAAGCCGGCGCCACACGGCGGTATAACGGTTGTTATAGCACTTAATTGATTAGATTTTATTTTCGCTTGATCCCTAAAGGTGGCGGTTCGCGCCGCGACAGAGAGAAGACCGAGACAGGAGACCGTGACCGAAGACCGCGACAAGTGTCTCGGTCTCTTCCGTATGTACTGTAGGTCGAGACCGAGACCGGAGACCGAGACCGGAGACCGCGACAAGTGTCTCGGTCTCTTCCGTATGTACTGTAGGTCGAGACCGAGACCGGAGACCGCGACAAGTGTCTCGGTCTCTTCCGTATGTACTGTAGGTCGAGACCGAGACCGGAGACCGCGACAAGTGTCTCGGTCTCTTCTGTATGTACTGTAGGTCGAGACCGAGACCGGAGACCGCGACAAGTGTCTCGGTCTCTTCCGTATGTACTGTAGGTCGAGACCGAGACCGGAGACCGCGACAAGTGTCTCGGTCTCTTCTGTATGTACTGTAGGTCGAGACCGAGACCGGAGACCGCGACAAGTGTCTCGGTCTCTTCCGTATGTACTGTAGGTCGAGACCGAGACCGGAGACCGCGACAAGTGTCTCAGTCGCTCACGCTATATAGCCTTCATACAAAAGTGTGACCAATTTGATAGCAAAGAATTGTAATCAGCTTAGTTCCAGAGATAAGCGCGTTTAAATAAACAATGTCTTCAATTTAATTAATTTTCGGAATACAAAGGGCCGAACGAATATTTACAATCACTTTGTCAAAATAATCACTTTTCCGTAAGTCTTAAAAAAATAATAACAATAAAAAAATACTAACAACAAGTAAAGGATCGTCGTGGGGGTGAAATATCAGCCTTGTAAGTGGAGACATCAGAGTGTGTATGTATCGAGGGCTAGCCGAATCCTTGCCTCCGCAGAGACGGGAACCGAACTGCCCATGCGGCTCTAAAAGATTGATGTTGTTGGACCCCACGTAGTTCTGCGCTAAATTCACTATCGTCATCGCTAGAGATTGTTCACCTGTAAATGGAGATTATGTGGATTGTATACATTTATCACGACAATAATATCAAATGAATACTTATGAAACTAAAGAGAAATCCACTAGCTTTTGTTTGCTTTTAATCCAATCTCTGTTGTATATTCCAATTACTTTTCTTTAATTTCATTACAATTTACCAGGTGGGCCGTGGCTCGTCTGCCACCATACGCAATAAAAAAAAACATTATTAGTAATAGCATAATATCACTGTGTGCCTATTCCATTAAAATCACATCACTATAGTTTATTCATAAAAAATATTACATCAATGTGATATCCTACTGTATATCACGTTGATTTAATATTTTTATTATAAATAAGATTCCGCAAACGTAGTTGTATTTCATAATTTACATTCGCGTAAATACCAGGAAGTAAGATATTTGAATGTTTGTATAACAATTACGTATAAACGACTGAATGGAATTGAACATTATCTTCATACAGCCGTGCTTAGGAACAAGTAATCTTTGTACCGCTGGGAGTTTACAAACATAATTGGGCCACCCATATTGTGTAGGTATATAAATGTTATCTGAGAACTGGGATAGTTATTTATGGCATATAGACCTTTTTATTTTTTTTAAGTCGGGAAAAAATTTATCTAACTGCACACCCCGTCGTCGGGGCAACGAACAAGGTTGTGTAAGGCCCTCACTCACTAAATAAACTCGCTGTGTGCCGTCTCTCCGCCTGTATTGGCGGACCACTGGGTGTTGGCATATAGGCATAAAGATTTTGAACAGGTATAGATAACACATATAATATGAGTAAACAAAAGGTTATAATGCATATTTAAATTGTATAAGCTTCTAAGAGTATTTCTTTCAATAGAAATGTCACACAGTTCCAATAGTCCACCAATGCAGACAGAGAAGGCACATGGCATGTTTATTTTGTGGGTGAGGGTCCCACACTACCCTGCTTATTGCTCTAAACGAGGAGGTGTGCGATTAGGTACAATTTTCGGCCATATACTTGTTTGCCAACCTTACTAGAAAGGAAATACGTACCATGATGATATGCAGAGTGTTCAGCAACGGAACCAGCCAGCTGAGCTACTTTGACTTCGCGTTTGTCGTTACGTTTGATACAAGTAAATATCACCTTCCGTTGGCCAGGCTTCAAACCGTCTACCATTGAAGGTATGGACCTAGAAAAAATGAAGAGCTTGATTTTTTTTTTTATATTCACATGCTTAGCTGCTTACACATCGAACTACCTCACGCCTGTATTCCCCGAAGGGGTAGGCAGAGGTGTATTACACACCCACGACTCGCCAGCTATGTTTAAGTCCCACGTAATAGGGGGCCAGCCTATTGACGTCAACCGGGCACATTTGTAAACTCCGGGCTGCTACTGAGAATTTTTAGGAAAAAGCTCAATAACATTGCCCGACCAGGGTATCGAACCCGAGACCTCGTGATTAGCAGTCGCATACACAACCGCTACACCACCGAGGCAGTTGATTTTATTATATATGTATAAAAATCAATATTTGTTTGTTCATATCTTATACTCTGCCCTACCCGGTCATTCTATCGTCATGAAATTATAAAGACATAATATCCGGTCTACCAAATAGGACATAAGTTACTTTTGATCCCGAAAAAATGGGTGGTTACCCGCGTGGTTGGGTTTGCTAATTATTATATATACAAAAGTTCTTGAAAGTAATATTTTCAATAGTATAATAAGCATATAGACAGAAATATTTTGTAAATAAGTAATCATTTGATTAATTCACCTTACGTTATCGCCATTAGAAAAAAGTACAAGCTCCAAATTTACGAAATCTGAATATGAAACCGCTTTCGTGTCTTTAGTATACAAATATCTCTCGGGAAGACCAATTTCTTTTCTCCGTTTTACTTCATCCATGTGATTTGTTAACCATTCCTTACGTTGATCAGCACCTTTCTTAGAGAATGCCAACTCTATATGATGGTCATCCGTTGGTCCACTATATTTAAATTTAATCCTATGTCTCTCCATATTCTGGAAATATTCTTTAGCCTCGTTTGAAGTCGAGGTACCCAAACCTTTGTAGTACTTTATAGCATATGTATGATGATTATCTGTATTATTCTTCCATTCTTCAAACTCAGGCAATGAGTAAAAGGATATCTCTTTATCTTTTTTCTTAGCTTTCACAATAGGAGTAATAAACTCTTCTAAGAAAGGCAGCTTCAATAGTTCCGGCCAGTTGTGATGTATGAAGTTTATGATCAGACCTTTTATATGCGATCCGTCCTGATCCTGATCAGCCATAATCATCACCTTGCCGTATCTCAAGCTTTTCAGATCATCTACAGTGTTGTATTTCTTTTTGTATGTTAATCCGAGAATTTTGATCAAATTGTTTATCTCTACGTTTTCTAATACTTGTTTATGTGATGCGTCTCGCACGTTAAGAGGTTTTCCCTTAAGTGGGAAGACTCCATAGTGGTCTCTGCCAACCACACCGAGTCCCGACACTGCCAATGTCTTGGCTGAGTCCCCCTCCGTAAGTATGAGCGTACACAAGTGTGCGTTTTTAGTGCCTGCATCATTAGCATCTTCTAATTTTGGTATGCCTTTCAGCTTGCTCTGCTTTTTTCCTGATGCTTTCACAAGTTCAGTCTGTGCCTTGAACTTAGCCCATGTGAGCACAGATTCCATTAAACCAGATTTGGTGACCGCAGTCATGAACTTCTCAGAATAATTACATTTGGAACCAAAACTCTTTGCTTGTAATGTCATATTCTCTTTGGTTTGTGAGTCAAAGGTTGGGTTTACAATTAAACAATTAATAAAAAGCCACATATGGTGCTTCACTTGGGCTGGTCTTATATTTACACCACCTTTATTCTTCTTCTTTAATACTTCTAGAACATTCTTTATAATGCTATCTGCAACCGTGTCTACATGTTTACCACCCTTTGTGGTGGCAATTGAGTTAACAAACGAAACCTGCTGGAATCCTTTGTCAGAAATAGTAAGAGCTATTTCCCATCTATCATTTACTTTCTCATAAACCACTTTCAATGGCTGTCCATTTTCATCCTCTTTCCCTTTTATGTATAAATCTACATAGTCTTTAAATTTATTTATCTTTAGCCTTTCTCCGTTAAGATATACCTTAACGCCGGCTGTTGTCATAGCAATATCATATGCTCTTCTGCACATAAGTGCAACAATGTCATCTTCCAATTTCTCCATCTTGAATTTTGATAAATCAGGACTGAATGTCACTTTAGTAAAATCGTCATCTTTGCCAGCCTCTTTAACCTTAGGTTCTGAAGCCTTAGTCATATTAGAGCCCCAAGTCTGTTTAAAATGTTTTTTGTACTGTTTTGCTGCAGTTTCTACAGTAAACTTTGTGGAAAATATGTTGCACAGCTTAGCACCATATCCGTTTCGTCCGCCCGTCACTTTTTCTTCTTCATCATTGTAATTTGATGATGTCAATAGATGTCCAAATATCATTGTGGGCACATACATTTTTTCTTCCTTGTGCATAACCACTGGTATACCACAGCCGTTATTGTAAACAGATATTGTATTCTGTTCTTGATTTATATCAATTCTTATTACATCCATTTTGGGGTCCCTTTGCTTGTTGTCGGCAGCATTAACTAATATTTCATCATATATTTTATACAAACCTGCGAATACACAAAATTGTATGTAGCAAATTTTCAATAATAGCTTAAGTGATATTTAAATTATGATAATATATAACCTAGCTACCTATGCACAATTGATGAGTAACAGGGAATTATTACTGCCATAGGTATATCTTAGTGGTGCCTGTCCTGTATGTGGTATATATTATATAAAGTACTTGGTCCCCTACGCATCACCATGTGCTTCCAGTGCCGAGGTTGGATAGACAGACTGCCCCCACTATCAACAGCAGCCTTACCTGCCAGTTGTCCATTGTGACATATGGGCTCAAGAGTAATGTAGTAAATGTTTCGCCTAACAGCAGCCTTCCCGTTTATTCAAACTTTGTTTATATGTCAATGAACCCACTGTTAAACTAAAAATACATACCTGGCACAAAAGTTAATTCCTTCTGGACCATACACTCCTTAGATTTATCAAAGACCCACATGGTCTCTGTGGTCCGTTCCACAGACCCAATATATGTGTCAGGACGAAGCAGTATATGTTCCAGCTGAGTTTTCTTCTGGTATATCTTTTCTATTGTGCCTTTACCACCTTTGGCGGGAGGCGCTGCCTCTGCTGTGCCATTAGGCTGGTTATTCTGAGCCACACTATTCATCTTATTGAACATTGCCTGAAAATTATATTATGGATTTAGTTAAAAAAATCATTCTAAAAAGATCATTCTGTAAAATTTAGGATGGATCCAATAAACAGTATATTTTCCTTCTACAAATCATATATATTTATTAAAAAACTGGGTAGAAACATTACTACTCCATAAGAATAATGATATGGTCCAAATTTGTCTGTACTGCATTATTGCCACTTTATTTATTATAGCCGATGAAACTAAACTCATAATTTCTCAACAAACTTGTACTCTGCTCTAACTTTACTTTTAAGGAGTGTATCATTATACTTTAAGCAGTAATGTATCATATCAGATAGATTGGAGTAGGAATGTTGAAGTTTTGCTATAACAAATAATAAAAACAAAATGTTTTCTCTATATCAGCACTCTGAACACAGAACATGCCAAAACAAAACAAACATAATAAAGATAATATATAAAGATTATTTTTACTTTGCAATATTTTATTCACACTAATTATAAACATCACAAATAGTGGTCAAGCAGTAGCTCTAAGTGCATTCTTTATTACTAATCTATACTAATATTATAAAGCGGAAAGATTTGTATTTTTGTATATTATAAACTCAAAAACTGCTATACCAATTTCAATAATTCTTCACCGGCTGTATTTATCACTAATATTTTAAATAGGAAAGATTTGTATTTTTGTATGTATACAAATGACATAGCATATATTTATTACTATAAATAGTAATTCGAAAAAAAGCCTTCTTGTGTCCTGCATGAAAATACGTTTTTACACTTGTTTATCCCAAAATATTTAAAAAATAACTGTACAACAGTGAGAAGCCGAGATGGGCATTAGATGGGGTAGGTATATGAACAAGTACATTGCAGAAAATCAATGTTGCAGTGTTGTGGCATATCATTAACATAGGATGTCATCCTTATTAATATTATAATTATGAGTAAAGTAGCTTCTACCCTCTGGCACAAGAATAGCCACCCCACAGGAACCCTTAATTTTCAAAAAGAAACAGTAGCCACTATTTTTTTGCTTGTTTGTAACATCTTTGTAACATTCATTATCACAATATACAGATAAGGACACAGGCTACTGCAGGAAAAATGCCAGTGATGTTTATATTAAACTAGTATATCTATGTGTAATATTTTTGGCTAAACATTTCTTTTCATTTTTGGTGTATTATTTATATATTTTTTGCATCTATCCTTCACATGCCAGGCTAAACTGATAAATACCCTATTACAGTCTATCAGTAGCTCTAAGAGGTAGGTGTGTGTTTATAACAACTAACGCACACTAAAAAATATTATTTACATTTATTTTCTTTCTTTTCATAAAAATAGTAACCAGCCTAACTGTTACAATTTAAAAAAACCAGGATTTTCGGTCAAATAAATATAAGCAATTCTACGTGCTTGTGGGTACTTTGAAAACTAGGTAGCAAATAAAATAGACATCAATTAGGCAACAATATGTTCATACAATTTTAAAAAACATGAACCTATGCCCAGGAACGCTTTCGAACTTGTTATTGCACCAAGGTTTAGTGGTACAAACGAGCGTATTTCTGAAAACAGAATTAGTTAATACATAATTAAAATGCAAAACCTACAAGTTAATAATTGTATGTGTTAATGTGTATCCTAAAGCTAAGTCTTTATTACAAATTCAACAGTTGATGAATCAAAATGCCGCCAAACGTTGGATCTTACCTTTATATCAGCCATCTTGGTGAACGTACGTTTATAACGTGAGCGATCAACGCCAAATAGAGTTTGTCTGGAGACCAGAACAAAACTTACTCTAATTATGTTCGATAAATTGAAATATCATATTGGAGAAGTTTTATATTCCAAATAGGCACACGACAGCGTTTCAACAACCGACGAAGACGCCCATAGATAATTTATATTCTAAAAGACGCCAGCCAACGATCATCATAAACAATTTAAAATTAACAATATTTTTTTATCTCGCATCCACGCCATAGACCAAAATCTGTAAAATCTATGATAATAAAATACGGCAATTGCCCTATTTAAACAGCACTTATACTTTTTTTAGAAAATACGACATACGGCAGCCTTCTCATTGCCGTATCACAAAATATTTATGGTCCATTGCTATATATATTAATTGAAAGTGAATTTTTTTTTTTTAGTTTTATCTAGATTACTCAATACAATTAATTAATTCTCTTAATATTGGGCGCGCCTTAAAAGTAGCATAAGAGGTCGCGTGGAATGTGTAGCACCCCACAACTAGTTTATTAAAATAAAATCAGGAACCAATGCAAAATTAGACTTCAATTAATGAAAATGTTTGAATTGCATATTAATCAACATTTAAACCCCTTTTATCATGATGATCTAAAATCTGGCCACGTCTACGTCCGTAATTAATGTATTTTTAAATAATAAGGAATTATTTTTATAAAACCTTGTTTAGATTCATTCTAGTTAAAGTAAAACGTTACAATTTTGGCAGACTACGATCATATGATCATTACACACGTGTTTAGACACTTAGAGCATTCAATTTTAAAGACATCTAAAACAAATGTGATGTAGAAACTGGGTGTCGCTATTAGGTGACTGCGATAGCTTAGCGGAGCACTTCCCCGGATTGGATGGAATGCCTGTTTGGATCCTGCTCGCAGTAAAGTTCTCTTTTTCCACTTTCACAAATATTTTTTCCATCCAGTCTTTGTTTTAGACCATATATAACAAAGTTAACAATTATTCACCTACCGGGAAATTTAGTCACCTGGGGGGTTAGGCAGAATCTCATATCTCACATGTCGATCGTATAGTCTCGCTTGTACGATCACCGTGATTGGCCATCGGATTATTGTGACATCACGCGTCAGTTTCTCAACCAATCACAGTGATCTCGATACGGTCGACACGTGAAATATAACATTCTGCCTCAGGGGGCTGGGGTGTCATGCACCCCAAACATGCTCTCTATGCCCAACCGTTCACGATCTAACACCGTTCGTGACTAAATTGTAAACGTAAAACGTGCTTAGGAAGCTACCTAGAAGACCAACGCCCTAAATTAAGATTTTAAGAAGATATTAGCCTAGAAAATTGCGTTAGGGTGTATGACACCTCTCGCGGAAGGAGGCAGCGGAGAGAGCCGGGGAGGAATCCTCCTTCGCGCCCACGCCGCCCCACGCCCCACTTACTTCAACTACGACTTGTTTTATGAATTAAACTTACCTGTGATTAGAGAATAACGATGTTTATGTTACTGTTAGGCTGATGGTTCTCCCAATGCCTTAAACTAATTGATATTGACATGACAATAGGAGTATAGTAGTAGTTTTTTTTGGCGGGAACTACGAAAGAGCGCGGTTTGCGAAAAAATTGTAAAAAAACATTATATACTCAAATAGCTTTTCTTTTGCTGTAAAAGTCGATAGAAAAGTAACGTTTGGGTGCACTAACGCCCAATAATGGAAGGAAATGAGGGGGTTGGCATAACCCGCCCACCTCATATAATCTTCCTCGTACTGAGGATGAAGGCGGTGGTGGAACATCAATGGACTGCGGAGTTGGCGGCGGCAGTGAGCTAAGTGACTTTATACCATATATAAAACCGAACTATAAAAGATTATATCCAGAGAACTCATACAATACCGAATTTAAAGTGTTTGTGGAGTCCACAAATAGGGACAGACTGGGTAACAAGAGCCCCATTTATCTAAATCACATATTTTCTACTCAAATAAAAGTTGTGACGGCAATTCAAAGAGTGAATGAAGTGAATTCAAAACGCCACGCTTGGCAGATGGGTTGGCAATCGCAATGGATGTTTTTAATACTTGAGGGAGTGCTGCTGCCCACTCCCTCGGTATTCCCTCAGTCGGCTCTTACGACTCCCGTGGGTGGGACAATTCTAAAGCCGGCCCCACACGGCCAATGTAAATAGTATAGTAAATTTGATTTTGTACATATGACTAATTGAAACCTAAATACGCCAGCTTTTCTGGTGGTAAGTATATAACAAATACGTACCAACATATGAAGGGAAGTTTTCAATACAATTAATTTTGTGTTTTAAAATAAAGAATAAC
The DNA here is from genome assembly GCA_948253155.1 of Leucoma salicis. NCBI lineage: Eukaryota > Metazoa > Arthropoda > Insecta > Lepidoptera > Erebidae > Leucoma > Leucoma salicis. The sequence continues at coordinate 20,788,446 of OX411818.1, forward strand.
TAACTACTACACGTACGTAGTCAAATAGATGATAATAATCCATAAACCGAAAATACTTCATTAGGTACTCGATCACGATGTTACGAGGACACGCTAGTTATGGAAACGTCATTAGACTTGAGACTAGTTGAGACGCCTAAATACCGTCGTGGACATAGTTTTTGCAATAAGTCTTTAGACGGACGCGTACTTCTAAGACTCAGTACGCATTTTACCTAGTACATATCACCTCTACCAAATTGCGGAACAGAAGAAGGAACCGTTACACACATGATTTTTGAATGTCAAAAATTTTTAATTGACAGATTAATCTTAACCAGTGAATTAAGTGATGTGAAAATTTTAAATGATTCTTCATCCCGCCCGCCGCCACTCAATCAGTTACTAAAGAACAAAAAATCTTTTAAAAAATACGATTAAATCGATATAAAACAAGAAATAGATTGAAAGAAACCGAAGAAATGACCTAAAGGTCTTAGTAACCAGTAGGCGTGGGTCATGTCGCTTTTTCTGAGAATCGTATCTGAATCAGATTTTGATTTTCAATATCAAATTTCAAAATCTTATATTTTAATATCTAGATATTTTACGTTCGCGTATCCATCATACGAGTAGATTCAGATTTCAGAAATCAAATCCGATGCGCATCTTTAAATAGGATACGACAATATCAAAGATTTCAATACAATTCCGTATTGTAGATATACTCGTACTTATATAATAGATGTTTAATTCGGTATTTATTTATCACTAGCTGACCCGGCAAACGTTGTTTTGCCATATAAATTATATTTAAAGTATTTTTAGGGAATTTCTAGCGTAGAAATAAATAACTAACTTATTGTAAGTGTGTGAGGATGTGGACCTACCTACATATTAATTAAAAAATCCATTAAAACAATCCCCAACGTCCATAATACACAAATCTTTCTAAATTTAGAACGCGAAGGAAATTAAAAGAAATGAAACTTTCTTACGCAACTATTCGGACCCAATTAAACAATAAGTACCTAATAAAACTATTACTTGCATAATGGTCCATAAGTACCAAAATTCGCTCAAGTTCAAGGCTAAATAATTAAAATTTTAGACATCATTGATATCATGATTAGTCCTTAACAGAAAGTAAGCTTTATTTGCATAGCATTAAGATTTAAAATTACTTATTTATAATATTTATATCAAATCTTTTTAAAAATCTGATATTGTGATATTACTGTACCGCTCTAACTATAAGTAATATTTGTATCTCACGCGCTTTGTCACACGCATGTGGCCGATGCCTATCGTATCGCGTAGGTACAGACGAGTGAGGGAGTATTCAGTACATCGCAAATCTGATATTGTAATATTGCTGTACCGCTCTAACTAGCGTAATATTTGTATCTTACGCGCTTTGTCGCACGCATGCGGCCGATGCGTATCGTATCGCGTAGGTAAAGACGAGTGAGCGAGTATTCAGTACATCGCAAATCGGATATTGTAATACTTAGATTTCGAAAGAGCCAGTAAGCGATTTTTAGATATTGTACCAATATCAGATTTCGTATCCTATATACGATTTGTATCGCCCACTTTTAGTAACCAGGTCATAAAATTACACAAAAATAAAACATGACAATAGCAAACAACAATAGCCGTAGACCTTAGACGAAGGATATTATAGACAAGCTATCAGAGTATGCAGTGTCAAGAGAGAGATACTAGGTTTTACCAAGAGCGAGAGCGACAGGTATAAGTATATTTATCCTTTTCGCATATGCGTCAGTTGTATTTGGACCCAATGAACTGGGTCCAAACAATAAGGTGGCCAACCGTTCCCATCATCAGTATGTAAGCTTGTTTTTGTATTGACGTAAAAAAAAAAACCTTTTTTACAACGTTATATACGCTAATATTACACGTTCTAATACATTTTAAGCAAAATATAAGCATAACTGCAATTTCTTTTGTCCTGTCATTCTTTTATCCGGCTAAAACAGGTAGTACATTTTTAGTCAACAAAGTTATAATCATAGTGATCTTTTAAAATGATTCCGGTTATCTATTGCTACCTCGACAGTCGACACTGCATACGCGGATACGCCGATAGCTTGTCTATGTCTAATGTCTATAATATCCTTCGTCTAGACAATAGCAAATATAGGTTATAATCCGGCACGTCTACTAGTTTTCAATTTGCCGAAAAAAAGAATAGAATAGAAGAATTAAAAAGTATGTTGTTTTAACGAAGTTGGAGATTAAAAGAAATAGATAAATAGCGAAGTTAGTTCAGAATGTCGTTATTAACGTATGCATCTAACGCAATAAGACAGCTCGCAGTTTTACGTTTGTCCATCAACGCTAAAAACTGTGTCAATAGTATAAAAGCAGCTAACTACAGTAGTGTTCCTACTAAAACTATACATGATGTAAATACAAACGTTATAAAAGATGTAATACTGTTTAAATACGAGAATCCCAAGTTTTTCAAGTATATGAATCTATTTGCTATAGTACAATATTGCTTTTGGACATATTTAGGTGTATTTGCTTTTACATCTCTCCGAGATGCTCCAGTAGATAAATCAAAGCTTGATGAGTCTTCACATTTCTATGAAAAAATAAATCTAGGGGAAAACAAGTATAAGAATACTCTAGCTGTTATTGCCGTTGTGCTTGGTAAGTATTTCTCATGAATGCATCACCCTGATTGCACCTATTTTGAGAAAACGACTTATTAGTAACTCTTAGCTGGATACATATTTCCAGATATAATATCAACCATTCATCAGCCTTTTGACATCCACTGCTGAACATAAGCCTCCTTAAAGAGGGTCAAAATTAGCCACCATTACTAATATAATTAACCAAATATATATAAAATATATTTAACTTCCTGGTGAAGAGAAATCATCTAAGTAAACATGTCTGATTTTAGACTATACACATCAGAGAAATTATAATCTTGTAGCTTTTATTTGGCTACGGATGAAAGCAAGCCATTATTAGCGGATTCTATTATTTAATAAATTTTATTATCTTTTTACATGAAAATTATTTACCTATTGGTAAAAAATAAAGTGAATGTGTTCAAAGTGTACATGGGATAAGGTGCACTTTATCTACATCAGTATTGCTACAATAAACATATTCACTACATTTTAGGATGCAGTGAGTGCTTTGAGAATAAAGCTCTTAGTAGGAACTGTGACAAGATGTTTTAAAATTAAAACTAAAAATCATCTAAAAATATCTAATTACAGGAGGTGGTACTTTAGGAATGATATGGTTGTACACTTTACGGTCAGTACGTTATCTAATACTCAACAAAGGAGGGAAGAGCATAACGCTAGTAACTTACACACCATTTGGCAAAAACCGCATGATGTCTGTACCTCTACAATATGTCTGTTGTAAAGAGTCGAGGAATATGGCGCGTGTACAGTTACCGTTGAAAATTAAAAACAAATGGATGCACTATATGTTGGATATGAAGGGCGAGTTTAAAAATCCATTGCTCTTTGATTGTACTGCTGGATTAATGAGAAAATTCTGAAGTATTACGAAGGAAAAAAATCTACTTTAAGAATTTGTACTTTTATTGTAAATATAGTCTGTTATAAAAGTTATAATTTTTTAATCTTATGGTGGCCGATGAGCTGCACACCTGATTTGAAGCGCCTCAAGCTTTTTTTCTTTGATACCATAGTGTCATTAAGTTCCTTGTAACTCATAGACTTGCTAAACGGAGTATTATGTAAGGTATGTGAGGTAACCTTGCATAATTTATTATTTTTGTTGTACTTATTTAAAACCTTTATTCAGGTCAGGGGTTGAAAACCGTTAAAATCGTCTGGCGATTGATATTGATATGCTATAGAAATTTTAGGATGCCTAAAGTATATTTTGTGGGTACCTATATTAATTAAATAAATTCTGGTTGTGGTCAGGTCATACTTTAAACGCAAACACTAGTCTGGGAGTTATGTATATAATAAATACAGCTAATAAAATAATAGATAAAAAAAAAAAATGGGTGCGTGTACTTATGTACGCGCGTGAGAAGTTATACTTCTTTGGCATCATTAAATAATTAATATTAAAAATTGAAAATTAATATATTTATATAATAATATATTTAATATATATATTTCAAATATATATATTCAGTATAAATTTATATAATATATAATTAATATATATATATATATATATATATATAATTATTAAAAACCAAATTTAGAGAATAATAAATATATAAGACATAATTTGTACTAAATATTATAAGATTCTTAATTTTAAATGTTTATTATTGATTATTTAATATTTTAAAAATAAATTTAATAATAAATTCAAAAATTGAATTTAAGGTTGGTCATTTTTTAAATATTTTTATTGATTTCTTAATTTAATATTCACTTTTCATTTTTATCAAAAAGTTGCATCAAAATTAGTTCAGTGGTTTTTGTTTGATGCGCGAACAAACAAACAGACAAACAGACAAAAATTCTAAAAAATATTGTTTTGTGTTTAGACACGCCTATATAGCCTATTACAGTCATTTTTTCTCAAATATCTTGTAGAATATAGATTATTATAACTTAGAATTAATAAAAAATGTATAACAGCGCCATCTTACCGTATTGCTTAGAACTACCACACAATAGTGGCTACACGATTATTTGTAGTACTAATTATTTCCTGTAGATATCGTTTTCATGTTGATAAGATTATTAATTCTTATAACCTATACATAAAGTAGATAATAATTAGTCAGCTGTTATCTGTTATAGTAGCAATAGTTATTATTTATTAGTGATTGTTGTTGGTGAGAATATAATATTTGTAACATCAAAGATCACTGTAGTTATTTGGGTGATTTTAAAAAGTTCTGTAAGTGCCTACCAGGGCCATGTCACTCCCTAAGAGCTTGTTTTTATTTAAAATCGTGCTCTCTAGTGGGCGGAAGAGACACTAATAATTATTAGTGGGACTCGAATGTTGTTAGAAGAAAATATTTAGATGATAAAATTGAATAACAGATGGCGCCTGTAATAAATATCAGTGCAATTCTATACAAAATGTACTATAACCTGAATCGCACAATAATTTTTTTTTGTAAATAAAGTATATATACAAATATAATTGTACTTCAAATGTACTTGCTTAGGCAGTACATATACTAATAGCTTTTTTTTTTCGAGATTTAATGAGCGGTTAAGCAGACAACTTCATACTGTTAATTTTGTGTCACAGATGCGCGCGCATCTTAAAATTTCACTCTCATCATTTATTCATAACGCGCCTAAAGAAGTATAACTTCAAAAATTGCAACTTAATAGGTTGCGCTATGACCAAATAACCACAAGACCTCTACCAGACTCACCATTCCAGATGCACCCATAGTATAATAGTGTTGTTTTTTTATTATTTTAACATGGGCAAAACATGTTCTCTAAAGTTGTCGTCAGCTCTCCGACTATGAGCTTTGCTGTGTGCGGCGGACTACTACTTACGGCGGAGCCGCGGATATATAAAATTCAAATATCGTAAAGATATCTGGAACAACTAGATAATTAAACTATTAACAGTTTCGGGTAGGACTTCTGTCAGGTTATATCGTACTGACTGACCGAATTCGTAACGATCACGTAAGAGAGCGAGTACCTAGGTCTGAAAGAGAGTATTAGTGTAAAGATGTGAAAGGGAATACCTAGACCAAATCGTCATGTATTGAAGGAAGGTGGAGTCAGGGGTCTCTGAAACCGGCGAGTTTATGAAGAGAATTATGAATTTTGATAGAGCGAGAGACTTATGCGAGAATAGAGCGTTTTGGCAGTCTGTTCTCTCTACCTACCCCGCAAGAGAGAAAGCGTGATGATAAGTAGTAATATTATAGTGTCTTTATAAGTAGTAAGCAATGATAGCCTAGTTAGAGACTTAACTTAGGACTGGTAAATCAAACACCAAAGGAATGTAACAGATCTAGATATTTTTATATAGGTACTTTTTTAGCATATAGGTACATTAAACACAAAGTGAAAAATGTGAAATTGAATATAACAGTTACGAGCAGGATTTGAACCTGCATCTCGTGGATACCGTCCAGATGCTTTGCCAATTCAGCCATCGTGACAATTGCTCCTGACTGCTAATTTCGATAACACAATAAAAAGTTTTCTTTAGTGGGTGAGGGCTCCGCACTACCCTGTTCGTTGCCCCGAGTGACGGGGTGTGCGCTTAGGTACAGTTTTTCCCGCCTAAACATAAAAAAGGACTGGTAAATCAGCATTGCGTCTGGTACAAGCCCGAGGTCAAGAGCTCCTAAGGCCTCGTTTACGCACACGCGGGGCGTTGCGCGGCGTGTCAGGCATCGCGTCGCGCGGTTGAATTAATCATTGCCTCCAAAAACAGTGCTCATAAGATCAGGCATGATAAAGATAGTAACCTATTAAATTAAAAAGGTAAAAAAAAGCAGTTTAAGATTCATCAGAAAAATCTTTATTTATCATTTATAATTATAATAACAGAAATATGTTCATCAACACAAAATAAAGAAGTACAATCAGTAACAAAAAATAATTTTCTTTTATTTATATACAACGTCCTGACTTTATTAAAATGGTAAATGCAAATATTGTATTCACATTTTGACGAGCCAATATCACTAAGACCTAAACCTATATTTGCACCTACCACAGAGTAAAATTTAAAATATAAAAAAAGTCTTTCAATACCATAGACAAGTCATTTTACATTGAACTTAAAAGTTATAATAGAGTTTGTTTACACTTGCACTATTATTCTTATCTTCTTATTTATACACAACTATATGGGCCAATACTTGTATAAGAAAAGTATGGATAAGTACGTGACAAAGAGAAGTTGTTACTACTGCAAGTGTAAATTTCAGCCTAACTACTTATCACATCTACGTCACCTAATGACAATATTAGAATAATTCTACAAATGCTTTAACTAGCTTGCTATACAAGCTACACAGGATCGATGTAGTCTTAATATCAGTTTAAAAAAATACATACATCAAGTCATGATGAAAATATCTCATCTGTTATATATTTCGACAACAATACCTACTACGGCATTGTGCTGCACGAATACATGGTTTTGCCCCAGAACCAAAAGTTGTTATCGTGATTTAAATTATAGAAATATCTTAGTTTTTTATTACGAACACCTTAAATTATTTTTTATTAATAAATCCCGATTTTGAGGTTATGAGGTAAGAAACAATCAAAAAAAACCACAATAAGATAATAACTATTCTTAAGCGTTTTATACATAGTTATAAGATGACTGGCGATAGAGATTATTAGTCCAAAAACAGAATATTACTTTTAGTAAAGGTATAAATATCACTTATTCTCAGAGATATCGTTTATTCCCATTTTAAAGTAAGTACAACGCAGTGGCATTTGATATCTAAGAGAAATACCTATTAAAAATACAGTAGTAGTACAATGTATTTAAGATTTAGTCCAATATTTGATGTTACTGGGGCCTATAACCATGTCCTTTTTATTATCTCAAAATGAAGGTAGTTTGAGAAAACACATTGAATGATGATGCCGTTATCTAAAATACATTTTATACATATAAGATTCGACATCAACGATCCTCGAACTATAAAATTAAGTACAATATTAATTCTTATTTACATAAAAATTCATAAATATTATCGTAATATAAATAAGTTATTTTAAGGCGTTGTGTAGCCTATATACGAATATTGTATACACGAAAGTAGTGCGCGTAAACTTATTTAGATCTTATACCGAAGCGTTAGCGAGATGATTCAAAGACACGAGTCTTTTAAAAATGTTTATAGTATGTGATATTTTTAAATTACTTTTACCCATCATGTTACTTTTCTGGTATAAAAAAGCAACTTTTAATCGCGAGTTTCCTGGTTCAAATCTTAATTCGGACAAAATCACAACGATGTATCCGAATGGGTAAGCAAAGCTATAACTTCGTTCATAATAAGACGGTAAGCAAAGTAATTATAGTTTTGAAAGAAAATACGCAACAAAAATGAATTTTGTGAGTTACATTTAAAAATCCCGCTCTGCGCTTCGTTATAAATAAATCCCGACCACTATTAATATTTACAGACGTTGAGATGTCAACTAAATGTACACAATCATGCATTGGCATCACTGCATTGCAGTTACACTTACATTATATTCACGTTTATAACAGTTGGTATCTCTATTCTAACGAGCTTCCTAAATTTTATATGTGAATAAATAAATATAATTATAACTATGTATTTGTAACTCCAGAGCCAATATTTGTAAGCTTATTCTGAGTGAGCTTATATTGCATTACTTTATTACTAATATTAAAAAAAACTTCAGACGCCTAGCGGATATTTCATATTTTTAAAAACAACTATATATTCACAACGAATATAAGTTTATAGTAAGTACCGTACCTCCAGGTTGTACCGTACCACAGCCACAGAATTCGTAATAAAATTGCTGTTTTCTATAATTACAGTAGTTTTAAAAACAAATCCAATATGAGTGCTGTGCATTGTAATGCCTTTGAATTGTGTAATTATTTATATACAGATGGCAGCACAATCAAAGCCAACGATGGCTAGTTTCTATTATTTATAACTTCGTTATATTACACCTGGTTCTATTTCTATGAGATCTTACATAGATGCAAAAATATTTCAAATAAGTATCGCTTCACAATCGTCTACAAAGATTCTAATTAAGTCTCAGTCGAAGTTAAATTAAAAAAAAAAAACAAATCTATAGTAAGTAGAATCTACCTACGAATAATATTAGTTAAACTTATCCCTTACGAATCAAGAAAACTGCACAACGATAATTTGTTGCCATCAGTCATGTCATAACTAATTTTATTAACATAAACCGATTTGTCCCCAAACAGAGATTCGATTATAGTTATATTTTTTTTATCTGCTACAAAATGTTGAATTCAAATTTAGTATTTAAATATTTTAGATAGATTTTTCATATAAAATCACATTGTCAAATATTGCGTTTGCCGTATATCAGTGACCTGATTATCAAATCAGTTTCTCACATATACAGACTGTTAACCTAATAACAACTGACTGTTAACCTAATTGGCCGTGTGGGGCCGGCTTTAGAATTATCCCACCTCTCTACCCACGGGAGTCGTAAGAGCCGACTGAGGAAATACCGGGGGAGTGGGCAGCAGCACTCCCTCGAGTATTAACAACATCCACTGCGATCGCCAACCCGCCTGCCAAGCGTGGCGATTACGGCATTATCCCCCATGACGGGACCGCTCGTTGTGGCGTTCTCCTGGGGAGGCCTATGTCCAGCAGTGGACGTTGAAAGGCTGATAGATGGATAGATGGATGGATGGAGAACCTAATAACATATTATGTAAGTTATGATTTATAGACATAATGAATGCCTAAAATGATCTCCGATTATTATTTCTTCATTTGGTGTTAAATAGATACAAATACCTTGTGGAATAAATTCAGAAAATAGCTCGGCTTCATATTACGAAGAAATTTATAAATAAAGACCAGAAATAAATTTATCGATTTATAACAGAAAAAATCATAAGTATCTTATTTAGATATATTGAACTGCGAAAACCTTAATAGCAGCAAAGGTTGCGGTAAACGCCATAATTAAAGGATTTATTTCATATAAAAATAAACATTTTTCTTCGATTCATGGTACATAGGTATATGTATATTGTACAGATAGGTACGCGATAATATCAACTACTATTTTGTGTTTATTTATATTATTTATAAAATGATTATGGTATTACCAGCAGTAACGCCAAAATATTTTTTACGAAGTCATCTAAATATGTATACTTAAATATATTTTTTTTTAATTTGGTAATATCCAATAAATGTTGCCAGCAAATTATCACAAAAACTACCAAGATGTTTTGAATTAAGCATACGCTATACAAATATGGTATATAATATTATATACATGCACCTATTCTGTTACTCAGAAAAAAACATACATTATGTAGATTGCGTAGTCACTTTACACCAATTTTAGAGGTGTGTCGAGTTCCTGTCAAATTGATTGACACTTGTCACTTGTCACTTGTCACATCACGCGATTAATATCTAGTCGTGCGTCAGTCGGACAGGTACCTGTCTGCTCTTGTGATTTCATCGTCATCTTCACGGCCTGGAGTGATGCTGTCGATTTCGTCAACTTCTTCAAGATTCTTTGTGCTTGGATTGCATAATCTGAAAAAGTATAAATGAATATTGCTCATGATTTTATAATTAGGACAAGTATAGCAAATCTTTTTGGCGCTACGAATATAACCTAGCGGAACGTAAAGCATAACATTGAAGTTTACATTGCTAGGATAATGGGAGCAACCACTGAAGACATGTAATATAGTTCCGGTGGCCCGCCAATAAAGGCGGAGAGACGGCACACGGCGGGTTTCTTTAGTGGGTGAGGGCCCCACACTACCCTGTTCGTTGCTCCGAACGACGGGGTGTGCGGCTAGGAACATTTTTCCCGCCTTAACAAAAAAAAGGATAATGGGAGCAGTCAGAAGATTGCGGAGCAGTGAACAGGCCGGCTCGTACTCCCACTCTAGTCTTATGTGCTGGGTAGCGCTGGAGGCCCTAACCCCCTCTTATCATCCTTATCTACTGTCCACCTCCTTAAGTCCTCTTTATCATCATCCCTCGCTACCTCCTATCCCTGTTCCAGGGGTTAGCAGCGGGTGAGTGATGTCTCTTGGCGATGCTAACATCCGTTGACACTACAGTAACCACTCCTAAACATCACATCCTAATCATCATATTTTTATTTTCTACCCTCTAAGAAAAAAAAAACAACAAAGAGTTTTCTGATTATTTCATTTTCTTATTACAAAACAATTGTGTCTCGATTGTTTATGTGACGCAAACTAATCTCGTGATCCAAACAAGAAACTAACCTGCATTTGCAGCAGACGATACATGGTGCAGCAAGCAGCAGCAATGGACTGGCGACTAGCAGCAGTAGACCGAAACCGGCAAATATACCTACAACCTGGAATCAGAATAATTGGTTAATGAAGTACTTCAGAATATTCTGGAGAAGCTTCTTTCAATTCAAATTTTAAACATTAGAAATAATTTACAACAATGTGCTACTTTTTTAAGGTTTTTTTCACTAAATAAAACGTTTTATTTGTCAAAAATACTCTTAATCGCAATCCTATTAATATTATAAATGCGAAAGTTTGGATTTTTACATAATGAAGTGGTTTAGATACCGGCCTCCTGCCCGTGTGTTGTGGGTTCGATTCCCACACAGGACAACTCTACAAATTTAATGTTGTTCTGAGTCTGGTATTTTGTGTCGGTGACATTGTAAAAGTCCCCAGCGATACAAGGATTATTACATAGTGAAAGATGTTCTTTTAAAAAAAATACGCAATATGACTGAACATATTTGGTTGATATTTGTTACTGGCACACAAATAATTTATTACCTGGATTAAAACTAGTAACTGGAAAAATGTTAGTTTCCTCTTGGATAGTTATACTTATTTTTTGATCTATATTTTTTAGCATTTGACATGCTCAGCTACTTTTAAAGTAGGTACAAATTATTTGTGAAGGAGGAGGAGGTACGAGCGGGAATCGAACCCGCGTCCTTTCCAATCCGGGGAAGCGCTCTAAGCCACTGAGCTACCGTACCGATCTTTTCGGTCATCCCAATCTCCTCATCACATTTTTTTTACAAACAACCAACGCCATCTATCGGGACGCATTTACATGCATTCATCCCAGTTTAGTTATAATTACTTATTATCACGCCATCTCCCTTGCGGGGTAGGCAGAGTCGATAGTTAATTTTGTATAGAAATATTAATGTACCATAGACTCAAGTGCTTATATTATAGAAACCTGAATCTGGCCTCCATACAGACGAAGTCACGAGCAGCAGCTAGTGACGAAATAAAAATGTTATAGAGCAGTAGCAATGGACAGGATTTTCTAGAAAAAAAAACTTACTTGGGCACGATGCCATAGAACCGATGCGCGCGAATGCCCCAGTTTATTTTTGCAGGGGCCCTTGTCGTAGTGACGTAGGAGGAAGTCATCCTGTAACAGGAGTGCACATGTTATTAATAATTCAAGCAAATGGAATAGAAATGTGTGAGATGTGTGTGTACAATAGACTTCGAGACTTCGTAATATTTTCTATACGTATACCAAGACATATAAATTAGGTTTTTACTTTTTACCTATCTAATTTTGATAAAGTTAAACAACAAGTTTTCAAAACTGAACAAATTTAATTAATGGTTTCCTAAAAACAAAAATTGTTGGTAGGTACTACTTAACCTACTTCGAGTTTCTTATTTTTATAGATTTTAATGACACTGTTATTTTAATAAATAAATAATGAGCGGTTAATGAAGTGGCGGCTCGCACAAAGTAATGGTTGCGTAATAATATAACAACATTAAATTGAAGTTCCTTGAACTATTCTTTCATAAGAATTTGTAGAAACAAATGTCAAACAAATTAATTTAATAAGACTTATGGTAATCATTATCAATGATTAAAATAATTGTCTGAACAATAGTTTTTACCTGGTGCTTTTTTATGTCGCTTATGATTTTTTACAATCGAATATGAGTGCCTATTGTTATCGATAGGCACTCATAGTCGATTGTGTTTTTTGGGTAAGCAGGTTAAGACAACTGCTCAGAGGGTATTCGAAAAGGTACCACCGCCGGACCACTATATCTTCCAGTTCCAGTGGACCGCCAGTAAGGCGGAGAGACAGCAAACGGCGAGTTCATTTAGTTGGTGAAGGCAACCTACGTTGAGTTGTCTGTGCGCTGGGGCTTAGGGTGGCCCTTGAAAAGTCGGAGGCCCTGCTCTTCTATGGGCCCCGACGTACATTACACGTGGATGGTTGATTTATTACAATTGTCGTTTATTAATTTAACATCGTTTTATTTATGGTGAAACTAAATTTAATCGCGTTTTTTCTCTCAAATTTAAAACAAACAAAAGTAACTTCACATCCTTATCTCATATAGAAATCAATCCAAATTAGTTGAATAATTAAGAAGACCAACACATAACACCGTAAAATAAAATATGTACATAGCATCACGCCTGTATTCCCCGAAGGGGTAGGCAGAGGTCTATTACACACTCACGATTCGCCAGCTATGTTAAGTCCCACGTAATAGGGGGCGAGCCTATTGTCGTCTACCGAGCACATTTCCAAACTCCGGGCTGCTACTGAGAATTTTTCTTTTTAGAAAAAAGCTCAATAACACTGCCCGACCAGGGAATCGAACCCGAGACCTCATGATCAGCAGTCGCTTACACTGCCGCTGCACCACCGAGGCAGTTAAATATGTACCTAAATGATTTTATTACAGGTATAAATCATTTAATGTATTTATTTAATTACACACTGTCGTTTACTTTTAACAGTTTCTAAGCGCAAATCACATTTCGCACGCACACATATTATGTGTCAAGGAAAGGCGTTCGTCTGCGGCGAATCGTGGCTAATTAGAAAACAAACAACGGCCTGTCCCCGGCACAGATTTACGTGGACCTGCTCAATAGATAATTGTATTTAGAAAAATGAGCATATTGGCATTGTTCATTTAAGCAAACTTATACTCGTAGTATAACGTATAGGGGCACCAGAAGCTAGCCCAAGACGGCAAAACTTGTAGCATGACTTGTTTTGTTTTATTTATATCTCAGAGTACTAAAATTATAGACGGTGCATTACGAACAATCCAGTGGAGCCGTATAAAACCATGCCAAACTTGTGATTACACGCGCTCACGCACACAAGTACAAAAAAAAATATGCCAAAATGCAGTGTCATAAACCACGTGTGTTACCAGAGTATGATTTAAAATTTCCCCAAATTATTCGTCGATTTCGTACGTACGTTACATACATGAATACGTCGTCAGCGTCATAATATTCTCTATTATGATTTGCTGTAAACTTACTTTATACTTTTACTTCCTTTATGTTGAAACATTAAACTTAACAATTTACCCAAATTATTGAGATTATTTATTTCCGGTGGTAGTAGGTGGTGGTGGTGGGGTAACACTTTCACGCACACATCTCTACAAAAGTAGCTTCACTTTTTAGTTGACAATGCGATGTCTTTATTTTTTAGTTAGTCTGTGATCTATATAATATGATACAAGCAGGCATTATTTCAAGGATTTTTTGTAATTTATTTTTTCATATTTCATTATTATATATAGACTTAGCTTTTAGGACTCTGACTTATAAATTACTAATGCCAATTTTCAGGTATCATACCTGGAAATTGGCTGGCAGATATTACGTCACTACTCTCTTTCTCAAACATTTTGTTCCATCCATCCATCCATCAGCCTTTCAACGTCCACTGCTGGACATATGCCTCCCCAAGAGAACGCCACAACGAGCGGTCCCGTTATGGGGTATAATGCCGTAATCGCCACGCTTGGCAGGCGGGTTGGCGATCGCAGTGGATGTTGTTAATACTCGAGGGAGTGCTGCTGCCCACTCCCCCGATATTCCCTCAGTCGGCTCTTACAACTCCCGTGGGTAGAGAGGTGGGACAATTCTAAAGCCGGCCCCACACGGCCGCAAACATTTTGTTACTTGAACAAAACATGGTCTGGCGGCCCAAGGAGCTGGATCACCGGATATATGTACTTTAAAATACTCACATCAAGTGACGCCAAGCAGTACCAGCAGAAAACATGTTTGCATCTTTTGCACATCATCTGCGCACAGCCTTCATCCTTTTCAATAGGGACCCGGCACATCGGGCACAGTTTGATGAGCTCCGAGTCCGGTAATAGAGGAGCCCCTGCACCCATTGATGACTGCGCCGCCGCCGCTTCGCAGGTCAAGCTACCGTGCCACTGTAACAGAAAATGGTTTTTATTAAGTAACAAAACAAGAAATTTTGAGGCCACACCGACTCAATCGGGGAAGTACCTCCCTCGTATAAGATATCGGCATAAAGTAACACTAAACAAAACAAACAAACAAACATAACATCACGCCTATATTCCCCGAAGGGGTAGGCAGAGGTGTATTACACACCCACGATTCGCCAGCTATGTTTAAGTCCCACGTAATAGGGGGCGAGCCTATTGACGTCTACCGGGCACATTACCAAACTCCGGGCTGTTATTGAGAATTTTTCTTTTTAGGAAAAAGCTCAATAACATTGCCCGACCTGGAGATCGAACCCGAGACCTCATGATTAGCAGTCGCATACACTACCTACCATAGTAACACTAAGTACGTTGTAAAAAAAAAACAACCAGGAACCAATTCGATATTCTCTTATCCAAATATAGGAAATCTTTACCCTAACGTTAGGAGTTATTTACTCCGTGAAAAAATACATCGATACGCTAAGGAATGTAATAGTAATGTGTAATGTGACCACGGCTGGAGCAACTCAGCCGGAACGTGGATGTTAGTAAATTAATAGTATTTTGAAAAGTTTAATGCGCGTAGACCCGATAAACGTGTTCTAATGAATATAAAACGCGAAAGTTTACAAAGTACTATTGCAAACATTGGTTCTGTTTATATCTTGTCTCCAGCTAGTAGTCCTGTACCTCAGCTATCATAACGAAATGCTATACATAACAAGATACAAAGAAAGTCGTTTAGCAAATGGGTTGTAAGCATAATAGCTGTAAGTACGGGAATAAAAGCTACAGATTACGAAGAACGAGGAATATTTAATTAAATTTCGTCAACTTTTATCCAATTTCAGAGCTCAAAGCGATAACGGCGAGGGGAGAACAGGAAATGTGCTGTTTATGTATTTTGCGGGCTGTTTTAGGGGACATAAACGTTTATGGCTTGGCTACATGTGATGAGGTCTTATATATATGTGTATAATATTAGTTCTGCCCCGTGGTTTCATCCGCAATATTAAGAAAATAATCACTTATATTTTATTTAAATTGCGAAAAATTGGACGGCACTGTTTTAAATTTTACGACGCGCTTACTTGATTTGTTTTTTTTTATTTTTGCCCGGTATCGTAGGATCGAAGTGTGATGTTTAATAACCAATAGCCTTCCTCAATAATTGGACATTCAACAATATTTTTTTCATATCAGCTTGGTAGTTTAAGAGATTAGCGCGTTTAGATAAACCCACATTACGCTTCTTCACTGGACCGAGCGAAATAATAAACTACAATACTTAAATAAGCGCCACCCTGGTGACGGACTAAGAATATAAGTGTCACCACCCCGGCTACGGCATTAAATATCTTTATGTAAAAATAGCTATCTCAAGGGAACTTTTAATTTCCGGAATGAAATCTCCAGACTATCCATCCATCCATCAGCCTTTCGACGTCCACTGCTGGACATAAGCCTCCCCAAGAGAACGCCACAACATGTATTTCGCTCATATGGGGGATAGTGCCGTAATCGCCACGCTTGGCAGGCGAGTTAGCGATCGCAGTGGATGGGTGTTGTTAATACTCGGGGGAGTGCTGCTGCCCACTCACTCGGTATTCCCTCAGTCGGCTCTTACGACTCCCATGGGTGGAGAGGGGTGGGACAATTCTAAAGCCGGCCCCCCACGCCAGCCTATACCTCCAGACCTCCAGACTATATGTATGCAAAATTTATGATGATTGTTTCAGTAGTTACGGCGTAAAAATGTAACAAGTAAACAAACAAACGAACAAATTCACTTTCGCATTAATATTAGTAAGGACTACTTGTATATTCTGCTCTGCCCCGATAATGTCCATTGCGTGAACTTCAGAAATGGATCAAATTCGTATATTTAATTAGGTATGTTATTCTAACATACCATCACGCCTGTATTCCCCGAAGGGGTAGGCAGAGGTGTATTACACACCCACGAATCGCCAGCTATGTTTGAGTTCCACGTGATAGGGGGCGAGCTTATTGCCGTCTACCGGGCACATTTCCAAACCCGGGCTGGTACTGAGAATTTTCCTTTTTACGGAAAAGTTCAATAACATTTCCCCACCCGGGGATCGAACCCGAGATCTCATGATCAGCAGTCGCTCACACAACCGCTGCACCACCAAGGCAGTTATTCTAAAGCACATTATTTATATCTATGCCAAAATTGCTATTGCACATCATCCATTTTTTATGATAAAAAGCCTATGTCCTTTTTTGCGTTGCGGACTATTATGTATGCTAAATTTCATGATGATCGGTTTAGGAATTACAGCGTGAAAGTGTAACAAACAAGCACACTTTCGCATTTACAATATTAGCAAGGATATTAACCTACATGCTCATACACGTGTTTGTATTTTTCCTTATATTAATATGTTTACTAGTACGAAGCAATTCAAAATGCAAATTTATTAATAAAATGTTATTTAATTGCGTACTATTCAATAAAGATTATCAAGTACCCTCATTAGAATACAACATTCTATACTACTAGCATACCTAACACTAACGTAGTTAGTAGCAGTGTACTGGCAGCACTGAGTTACTGACTTCAATGGTATTTATAAATGTAACATTTGGTGGTATTTATAAAAGTAGACTGAGGTTATATGAACTTTATAACGAAAAATCTTATAATCATAACCCAGTACTTTTAGAATATGTAAAGAAATACTCCAAAATATTCAAACGAGCCTGTTCCTGTGCTAAATCATTATATTTGAGAAATAAAATCAAACAATCCGGAGATATTATTAAAAAAACTTATACTCAAACAGATGATAAACTATTTTGATATCAATAAAATCTTTCATAAAAACCAGTTTGGTTTTACAAAGAATCGCTCTACAACTGATGCGGGTATAGAATTGATAAAAACCATTTTCAAGGCCTGGGAAGATTCGCACGATGCTTTAGGTGTATTTTGAGATTTATCAAAGGCATTTGACTGTGTAAAACATGAAACCCTCACCAAAAAACTTTACCACTATTTAATCAGGAACAAGGCTCTCGACCTTTTGACTTCTTATTTGAGCAATAGAATTCAAAGGGTCGATGTTAACGGCAATCACTGAGGTCTGTCATGACGATGGGTGTGCCACAGGGTTCCAGTATGGGGCCATTTTTGTTTCTCGTTTATATTAATGACTTGGCATATTACGTAGGGGACAATCACAATATTGTATTGTTCGCAGATGATACATCATTATTATTCAAAATTAGAAGACAATTACTTAATTATGACAATGCGAACAATGCACTTTCTAAAGTTGTTCATTGGTTTAACGCCAACAATCTAGTTTTAAATGAGAATAAAACTAAATGTATTAAGTTCACTACACCAAATGTAAGACTGATAGAAACCAATGTGCAATTAAATGGCGTAGAGCTGGACCTTGTGCGGTCTACTGTTTTCCTGGGCATTACTATAGACAACAAACTCCAATGGGGCTCCCATATTGGAAAATTGTCAAGTAGGCTTAGCTCAGCAGCATATGCGGTAAGAAAAATTAGATTATTGACAGATGTAGAAACGGCTAGAATTGTTTATTTCAGTTATTTTCATAGTATTATGTCATATGGCATACTGCTATGGGGATGCTCCGCAGATTTAAATTCTATATTTGTACTCCAGAAAAGGGCTATTCATGCAAATGATAAATTAGGCCCAAGAGTTTCCCTTAGAGATAAATTCAAAGAAATAAATATTCTAACTGTTGTGTCACAATATATATATATGAAAATTTGTTATATGTCAAGAAAAATATCGATAACTTTGATAAGTACAGTGACGTTCATCATATTAATACTAGGAACAAAGGCAATCTTATTGCACACAGTACTCGTCTCCACAGAATTAGTAGATCCTTCATGGGGCAATGTATACGCTTCTTCAATAAAATTCCCGAAAATATCCGAAACATGCCTTTAAATAAGTTTAAGAAAACAGTAAAAATCAGACTAATTAGTAAAGGTTATTATACAATTTCGGATTATCTGGAAGATAAAACAAAATGGCTTTGAACTGCTCCTCATTTTAATAGAAATAAGCACATACCCCTTTTTATTTTATTATATTGTTTTCTCCACAATATTGTGTGTTCTGGTGAGCACCCACTTTAGTTAAGTATTAATGTAAATATTGTAAGAAATTTAAGATTTAAAAAAGTGGCTCATGAGTTTTTTGCCGGGTTCTTCTCATGAAAAGCCTTACTACGGAATCCGGCCGCTTGTGGCTATTGCAATCGTGACATTGCGGATGCACTTGCCTCAAGCGCTCGTGTTAGTTATTAGTAATTAACTTTGACAATTTTAAGTGCTATTATAATAAGCCTATGAAATAAAGTTATTTTTGAATTTGAATTTGAATTATATCTCCAATCCCGAGATCGAAACTTTTGTCTTGCCTTTTAACTTTTATAGTCAATTAATTTACGAATTACTACACACTAATTAGTCTATGGAATTACTGCAGTTAATCGCCTAGTGATAACTGCAGTGATTATAGCTTAGCGGTAAAACCAAGGACTGTAAAGACAATGGTATCAAGTTCGAGGACCAGACCAGACATCAGAATTTTCGAGCTTTTTCGAAATTATGCATTTGTTTACAAATTAAATTAGTATTATTTAAATTAAAAATACTAGCGGCCACATTTTGATTGGCACCTTGGCAATAATTATATTGATTGCCCGCCATTTATAAATTACATAAAATAATAATATGATAACATACTCGAATCATATAGCAATCTTGCAGCCGGATCTCGTATTACACAATTAACCTAGCAACGGTATGTGTTTCAAAGCTTCATACATCGATCAAAACTTACAATTTTTATTCCAACGAGATACTAAGCTCCAAAGACTCGGATCTACATAGAATCATCTACACGTTCAAAATAAGCACATCTACAACCCGCTAGCATTATTATCTTGGAGAAATACATGGGTGATAGTTAAATTACGACATTCCATCAGCATCATTTTTATTTAAAAATGATCATCAAAATGCCATATATATCAAGCATTGTTTTGTATTTATAATCGACTAGCCTTTGTCCGCGGCTTCGCCGCAGCCAAAAGCTAGTTTATCGGTTATATATCTCAGGTTTCCGATATAGTAGCGGGATAAAATGTATACCAGTTTTTAAGTCTAATGAAGACCTTTCAAATAAAAAGTTGCATTAAAATCCGTTCACTAGTTTTTGCGTGATGCGCGATCAAACAAACAGACAAAAAATCTAAAAAAAATGTTTTGTGTTTAGACACGCCTATAAAAATATAGTCTACACGCCTTTTACAGACATTTTTTCTCAAATATCTTAAATGTACAGACTCAGCTCTGTTACGGCTTTATAATAGTATAGATAATATATTATAGTGTATATAACATACCAAAAACACAACTTTAAAAGTGGTATTACCACATTTTATTGCCAGTCTTTATCTGGTTCTGAAGAGGATAGTGTATTTATAATGTAAGCATTTTGTAAATACTGTATGGTATCACTAAACATAAACAGATAAATATACACACGGCCCGTTTGTGTGTGCAGGGTAATTGTACCCAACGACCCCGACAGCTATTGTTCCCTCATCTCGACCCAGTTGGAGTGACATTACACGGTGACTGTGTCTTTATTTCAGAGTGCAAGTACTTATTTCATCTACCTTTACTCACAGTGTGTTTTGTTTTTTTTATTGGGAATTGAAAATCCGAGAACTTAGACGCTGAAGTGGTATTGGGCAGGCCATCGCTCGACTAAATGGTCGTTAAGGAAGTTACAAGCCATAATGGGGAATTGGTCGTAACTTCGAACCACCTCTTATTAGATGGGTTATAGGTATGCGTATCATCCACTTAAGGAATGTAACATGGTTCCAGTGGCCCGCCAATATAGGCGGAGAGACGGCACACGGTGGGTTTATTTAGTGGGTGAGAGCCCCACACTACCCTGTTCGTTGCCCCGAACGACGGAGTGTGCGGTTAGGAACATTTTTTCCCACCTAAATAAAAAAAACAAAATAGGTATGCGTATCATCAAAAATACTTCAGTTAATACCTACCTATATTTAAAAAATAAAAACCAAACTGTTTTATAAATTATTCTAAACTGCCTTTGTAAGAGTAGGGTGTAGTTTAAAAATCACTGGTTTAAATGTTTTCTGAACAGTATCAAATGTTAAACACAAAGTGAAAAATGTGATATCGAAAATAACAGTCAGGAGCAGGATTCGAACCTGCATCTTCTGGATACCGTCCAGATGCTTTACCACACATTTTTCACTTTGTGTTTAATGTATAGTACTAAGCATGTCAAATGCTAAAAATATATATAAAAATATCTAAGTATCAAATGTAAAATTGATGAAAATTCTAAAACACCGAGATCAAATAGTTACTAGATGTGACGACAAAATGAATCGATTATGATACGAATGCTGAATATAGCGCCCGAGTTACTAGATTTTTTTTTTAACTATCAGTTAAGAAAATTATTTTTTTTTGTTTAGGCGGGAAAAAATGTACCTAACCGCATACATCGTCGTCCGGGCCAACGAACAGGGTAGTGTGAGGCCTTCACCCATTAAAGAAACCTGCCATGTGCCGTCTCTCCGCCTCTGTTGACGGACCACTGGTGCTGTGATGGATTCAGTGGTCCGCCGGCGGCTTACCCTTTCGGGTACCCGCTACTGAGCGACGCATCCGCACACGGAGCGTCGCACCTTCGCGGGGGGCCTTCATGGGTGGTGGACGTTCCCCAGTCCATCCACCCGCAGCCTCAGCTAGGGTGGCATAAGGCACAGGTACGCGCCCGACTTACTCCTAACTGGCCAGACCCAGCTTGTCTTTTAATCTCATATTTATCCCCATACCCCACAAGATTTTGTTTCCATGTGGTGACAGACTAAGACTAAAAGTGTCATTAGTCCATTGCTTTCAGCGGATATCAAGTCGTTAAGCGATTCTCACCCATTGCTCACCATTTAATTCCCATCCGCGAAAAGAAATGGTAAGCAGCGGCGAGACTGTATTCTTACCCCCTTACTAATAAACATTGTATCAGCTCCAAATAGTTATTCAGTGTTTTGTTTCGTTCTTTCAACGTCAAACTGTCATATTAGCGACAAAGACAAAACACTGAATAACTGTTCAGAAGTTAAGTTTGTTAGTAAGGCAGTTAGTATTCATCATTATAAAGGCGCGGAAACGCACCGAAATTGTTGGCAACTTCTGTGTAATCTGTTTGGATACTCCAAAAATCTCCAACTTTTGTTTCCATTGTATCCAACAAATTGAAACAAATCGCCAGCAATTGAGAAACATATAGAAGTGTATGTTTTGTGAATAACAACTTTTACTAAACGCACTAAACTATAAGTAGGTATACGTTGACCTATAACAGAAATATCAATTTTTAAAGTTTGTGTCTGTCTGTCTATCTATGTGTCTGTTTGTTGCGCCGGATTATCTCAGGAACGGATGAACCTATTTGGACGGGGGATAAGCATATAGCTGATGTTAGGAGGAGTAACTTAGGCTACATTTAAGTAAAATAATTAGGGTTGTCCATAAAAAACTAAAATTTTATGCGGATAAAGTCGCGGGCAGCTGGCTAGTAAGATCTAAAGAAACATCGCCCGTCGAAGAAATCACGTATACTGTGTTGCACTTTACGAGATACACGTGAAGCGACAAAGTATTTTATACTCAACAGGTCATGGTGAGGCGATTTTAAGCGATTACGTCGATAACTTGCTGTAATAAAAAAGCGATAAAAACAAATATTTTTATAGATTTTATGTGCAAATAGACCCCGGACGGTTAAGCATCCAACATTAAGTTTTTTTTTCTGTCTTTCAATCTACAAATGGAGTTTATTTTTTTTACAGGAATAGGTCATTTATTTATTATAATTGTTGCCTTTCTATTCTCGGTCTTTTTGTTTAAAACTACGGAAACAATTAACAATAGTAATTGAAGCCTATATTTATAACTAGCAAAAAGCTGAGCTTTGTAAGGGGTCGCGAAGTTTTCCACTTAATTTATAATTTTCGACAGATGGCGTTAGGAATACAATAAAATTCTAATTAATAAAAATTGTTATATTTTTTATGTGTATAAAATACTATGTTTTATAATAGATAACAAATCTAGAAATAAATTGAAATTACTATTATCCCCCATGACGGGACCGCTCGTTGTGGCGTTCTCTTGGGGATGCCTATGTCCAGCAGTGGACGTTGAAAGGCTGATGGATGGACGGATGACTATGTCAAAGCCCAAATCTAAAAGTGTGATAATTTCTCAGTAAAGTGTACCACAATGCACATAGATTGTGGGACAGTAGTAGGGCTCGTTTCGCTCGCTCTAATAATACTAGATTCAATCCGCGACTCCGTCCGCGAGGACTCTAAAATATAAATTCATCACTCTCCGGCACACTGATTATTATATCTCTATGTAGAAATAGCTACCCCACGTGAAAATCATTTATTTTTCCGGGATGAAATGTAAGCTGCCCTTTTCTGCGCTCCAGACTATAGGTATGCACAATTTCATGCTTGTTTCAGAATTACAGCGTAAACGCGTAACAAACGCACAAACAAACTCACTTTCGCATGTATAATTTAGTAAGGAAGCAAGGATAATAAAGCCGAAAAGTTTGTTTATTTTAAAGAGCTAAAACCTTTGCAACTGCCTAAAGTATTTGAAAAATCCTTTTTTCTTTTCATAAAACTATCGATTCGAGCACCATCTGACGACAGAAAATTATAACTGAACTGGAATATTGAAATATTTTTTTTATATTATACAATATCGATGCTTATCTAAAGAAAATGACGCAAATCGCTAGTAAATATATTAAAAGTATTGTCAAGAAGCTGCTCAAAATTTTATCTTACATAATATATATAAAATGAAAAAAATAACGGATATCTCCCGCTACAACCAAAACGTGTGCTTCATGCTTCCCACTAGATAACTAAGCCTATCACCAGCAATGCAATGGGTGAAAATTAGGTACTTACTTTCCTTAGGCGTTAGTGGGGGGGGGTGTACTTGTATTCTTACCCCGTCACTACATTAAAAGGCGAGTAAAACCATGGGCAAAGCTACTTATGAATATAACAAAAAAGAAAAATATGTGCTCACCTCCTGGTTACACTGTGAGCAGAATTCATGCCGGCAAGTAGGGCAATGCGCTGGACTGGCAGCTCGTACGCTGACCACGGTATCACAGCCAGCGCGGGGGCAGAACGCACGTCCAGAGTCCATCGCTACTTCTGCAACCAGTAAATATATTTTAAGTTAAGCCGGGTTATCACGTTACGAGCGCTCGCACCTAGAGCTATCCTATACCTATGTGTATCTGGTTAGGTGTTAGAGCTGACGACACTGTCTGGCTACTGATGAAACATCTAGCTGTAGTTGCCCAAATAATATATTTCATATAAAACTAGTATTTGCCCTCTCCACCGCAAACGTAGATGTTTTTAGGTTACATGCCAGATTCCCGATATACTAGCGCATAAAGAGTATACAAAAGGAACATCGAACAAAAAAAGTTTTATCAAAATACGATCAGTTGTTTTTGTAACATGCGTGAACAAACAAACAGATCGACAAAAATTCTATTAAAAATTATGTTGTGTTCAGAGACACCTTTAATAGCCTATGATATATTTTATTCAAATATCTGAAATTTACAGACTGAGCTTTACTAATTATTCAAGTTCCGTTTTATAGTGCGAATATAACGTAAATACAGTTATATTAAAAAAGGTGTCTGGCAATGGAGGACGTGAAAATTACGATTTACGCGTTGACAAATTTAAGACTTGACTAAACGACGATGATCCAAACTTCATAGTTCCCACCTGTGTTAAAAACTTTCAACTGTTATAAAATAACCGAGGTCTGCATCTCATGGGCTTTTAGACTATAACAGATACCTATATATATATTCATTAATTAGTTAATTGCACTTTGCATCTTGCACATTAACGTTAGGGCGGGTCACTATTTCAAAATAAAATTAAAACCAGTTTTAAACACAATTAAATTGCCCAGTTCTATTAGCTAGTACATAATTCTAGTTACAATGTTATCTTTAATTGAGTTATAAACTTACAAAATCTTTCGTATACATTGTTTAAATTGGTACGATTATTAACACAGCCGTCCAAGCTCAATGTCAAACAAAGCCTTTTGTCATGTCTATAAAATAATTACTTCGTTTTCGTCAAAGAAGGTCAAAGGTCACCAGTAAAAAAACAACAGGAAATAATACCTGCTTAAGGTTTTGCCCTTTATTCTTTCACTTCCCGTACTTTTTATTGTTTTTTAATGAGTTTCGTCCTGTCTTTATTTGACTTTAGAAATAAAAATCCCAATGTCAACAGTACTTCCGCTTAAAAAGACAATCAAGGTACTTTTATTATTGATTTTCTATATTCTGAGATCAATAAATAAGACTGACTGTATGTTAACATCAATATTTAATTATTTGATAAAGCCAGTGCTGTTTATAGATATTTCAATCAATAAGTAAATATACAATGTGATGAGGTCCCTCCTTACAAATGCCGTATTATAGGTTAAAGAATGTTAGGTTTGAGGGTAGATGAACGGAGAGCGGGTGGTAAGAAAAGATGGATGGATTATGTGTATGAGGACATGAGAAAGAAAGGTGTGAATACTGAGACGACGAATGACAGAGGAAAGTGGAAAAGAAATACCTATTGTGATGACCCCACGGGATTTAGGAACAGAGTAGGAAAGATGATGATTAGTTCGAGTAATTCATCCTTCAGGGCCAAATATAAAACTTAGTCCGTGAAACAATACCTATATCCCAATAAAATCTAATATATTTTATATAAACACATATTATATTATATTTATTTTGCGTATCTCGGAAACGGCCCTAATGATCTGGAAAAATTTTGTATGTATTTAGATAGGATTTTACTTAGTAAAATTATCCAAATAGATATAAGTATATCGTGAAAAAAGCTTCTTTCTACGTAAAAAAAAGTAATGTTATAATACCATTTGATGCACATTTAGGGCTTGCTATGTTATTATTATATGTTAGTATTATACGAGATGGCGTTAAAAATATTGAAACTTTTTGCTTCTAAGTTTGTATAAAATTATAAATAGTATCTTCTCCGCACAAACACAAAAATATAAGGCCGACCGAAGCTGGGCCACCCAGGTACTGCTTCTTAAATGGCTTCACAGGGAAACGGATGCATGGATTAGCTCATGAATGCCCTTATAGTTTGAATTTTGAAAAAGTCCACGTATCCAGCGACTATCTAATTCACGCTGTTATTTTGATTCAAGCGAGCAGGAATAAAATACCTACTAAGTATACATTTTACCGAAATGTTTTATCGAGAGTTACAAGGAATTAAACTAGGTAAGTACCTATATGAAATAATTCTGAAAATATTGACGAAATATATGTTGTGGATATAGCGCGTTCCGCACTTCGACAAATCCATCTATAATATTTATTATTTACATACTGTGACCGAAGATCTAATAATATTTTTTAATTGACAGATTCCCAGAAGCATGATTTCATTTCCTATCCATATTAGTAGTTTTTAAATCTATAAAATTGGATTGATTACTTCCTATAATAACTAATTAATTAAAGTTGATTAATTTAAAACTAGTTTATTTAAAAGGCATTCAAGATACTAATGAAGTTCTAACCATCGATATTGATTTATTACGTCGGTTGTTTAAACCTGTGGTAAAAGACCACAGGTTTAAAAATACATATACGGAATTACAATGATTTATATTTTTTAACCACTACGTATTTGGCTTAGACTAAATTGGATAAGATACCTATATAGTATAAAATATACACTCGATTATGCAAGATGTGAGGTAATACAAAATTGAACTACAAACTCAATTTTCTCGAAATTTGACATTCGTGGGTTGGAACGTTTTTCAGAAACTATGTCCAATTATAGAAAGTAGAAAAAATATGAATGCGGGCGAGAGTTTGCATATAAGGCTAAGCTGTGCTAAGGCTGTTATCTAGAAATTGATACGCGCAATTAATAGCATACTTTCTTCTTTTTACGCGTAGAATTATTTTATGGATACCGGGCACACACAGGGGGGATATCCCCTGGTGATCCAAACGGCCATTATTATTTGTGGTTGCCGCAGAATTGCTGCATTGCTGGCCGTCAGGGTTCCTGCCCAAACTGGAGCCTCATCAGTGCCATGGCCTACGCGATCTCCACTTAGAGAATAGCGTATCATATGAGGTAGTCTGCGGTAAAACATACTTTTTCCATTTACACAATCATTTATTTCAGGGCAGTATGAAACTCATTCTGTATAAACACTCAAAAGAGAACATATAAATATATTAACCTGTGTTCCCAAATGTATCCGAAGAGCTATCGAAAAACATTTTATGTTTCACAGTAAATATAGTTCAATTCTAGTTTCAATACGGGAGTGCAATGGACGAATAACTTGTGCTGCAGTGTCTTTTTTTTCATGCTAGAAGTATTCAGGTTCTGGTGGAGAGTGCCAAGCGCAGCTGACAGACTCGTTAACCAGTAGCTCAAGTGGGAAATTATCTTAATGCATTAGAACATAAATATGTATATCATAGCTGTGTAAAATTAAAAAAAAAGGAAATTTTGATTTTGAGATGGGCCGAATGTGATTTTAACCGAATACGAACTTCGGCCGAACATTCGGTAACAATACAAAATTCAGCCGAACTTCGGTGTGTGCTTTCTCGGGAGTAATAAGCCGTGTGTGTGTGTATTATTTATGAAAGACAACGTCGTAAAACAATAAAAAAAACAGTCAGTGGAAGGGTGTCGCAGTATTTCTTATTATTGGGTTTTTTGATTCATAGACTACTGGATTGAGAAAAAAACTAATTCATTTATGCATTTTAATTTATCTATAATAATTTTAGTTTAACGTACCTACCTACAACTGACCATGATTAAATTACTCTATAGAGTATTTGGTATAAGTATGTGACTTATTTTACAGCTATGACAGATTTGATTTCTCAAAATTAGTAGAAACCTTACCTTTTTCTTATACCGAATGTTCGGCATTCAAAACCAAATTTCAGCTGAATACCGAAGTTCGGTTCAAGCCACCAAAATTCGGTCAAACCGAATGTAAAACGAATTTCGGCTCATCAAAATATTCAAAACGACTTGCTCGAGTATGGCCACGGATAAAAAAAACTAGAAGTCACGGGACGTCTAGCAGATGTGAAAACATCATATTTTGTAGAAATAAAATGATCATAACTTGACAAAGTACTCCTCAAAACGAATCAAACGAGTATAAACTCGATAGGGTTGCGTCGTTTCATTACAGAATTACTATGGCCACCTTCCAGCTCCATCGTCAGACCCTGGATACCATCTAGAGACAAAGTATTCATCAGGACAAATCATACGAGCCCAAACTCGATGGAGTTATGTTGTTTTATAACGGAGTTGCTATGGTAACCTTCTAGCTACATCATCAGACCCTGGATACCATCTAAAGACAAAGTACTCGTCAAGACGAATCAAATGATTCCAAACTCGATGGGGTTGCGTCATTTCATTACAGAGTTACTGTGGTCATCTTCCAGCTCCATCATTAGACCCTGGATATCATCTAGGATTGAAGTTCTAGTCAAGACATTTCAAACGAGCCCTAACTCGATGGAGTTGCACCATTTAATTACAGTTTCGCATAGCCACCTTCCTGCTCCATCATCAAACCCTGGATACCATTATATAAAGACAAAGTACTCATCAAGACGAATCTAACTTGTCCAAACTCGACGGGGTTGCGTCATTTCATTATAGAGTTACTGTGGCCACCTTCCAGCTTCATCATCAGATCAGCTTCATGTCATTGCATTGTCACGTGATATACACATGCGTAGAAAATTTCAGCTCAATCGGAAATCGGGAAGTGTGTCAAATTTAACTTGCAAGATTTGACCAGGACAAGTAAAATAAAAGCGTCGCCACGCTAACAGCCGATTTTACCCTCCCTCCGCATTAGGTGTTTCACATCAAAAATATTGTGATACCTAATAATAAACGATCCTGGCGAACGGATGCGAAACCTGTGATTCTTATATATGTTACATTTACAAACACTGCAGAAATTCTTCCTAAAGCCGTAAGCAACATTTAACTATTCGTATGTTGCCGCGCGGCGGTGTGCGGCCTTAGTAAGATTTAATGGCTGTAATTTGTCAGTCCGGTAGCACATTAATAACATAACTTTACAGATTAATTAATGGCTAAATTGTGGGTGACGGATTAAGAATATATAGTGGTCATTCAACCTAAAAAAATTACGCAATTTAAACTGGACTAATGTAATACTTCCGATAACTTTTCTAACAAATAATTATCCTCCTTTAATATTTACGAGTCCACTTCAATAATTGGTTCCACTTGAAATAAATTGAAAAAGTGAAAAGGCTCGAAAAATTAGTACCGCATGAAATGAGCGAAGCAAACCAACAAACACGAATCGAGTGCTGCGTTACATTACTCAACCGTCACAATAACGAGGGGATTTTGAATCGTATCGTTACTTGTGATGAAAAATGGATCCTATACGATAATCGGAAACGCTCATCACAATAGCTCAACCCAGGCGAACCAAAATCCTGCCCCAAGCGAAAGTTAATAATAATAATAATAAACAGGTTACGAAGAGGTGGTCGGGAAATATCCCACCTGTATTATATGGATGATCTTAAGCTATTTGCTTCCACCAGATTGCAACTGATAGAGTTACTGAAATTAACTGAATCTTTTAGTAATTCTATCGGTATGAAGTTTGGTGTAGACAAATGTGCGGTCATGCATGTAAAACGGGGAAGGGTAGTGGAATCTGAGGGAATTCAGCTCACGGATTCTACTAATTTACGACCACTTCTCGTAACTGACACCTATAAATACCTGGGTATGTCGCAAGCCTTAGGCATAAATGAGGTGGATATGAAACAATTGCTGCGGGAACGTTTCTTTGGCCGCCTGAAAAAAGTACTAAGTAGTCTTTTATCAGGTGGCAACAAGGTGCGAGCCTGCAACGGTTGGGTCATGCCACTTCTTATGTACTCTTTCGGCATACTCAGGTGGACTCAGACTGAACTTGACGCCTTGGATAGAAGGGTCCGTAGTCTTTTGACTGCACATCGTATGCATCACCCTCGTTCGTCAGTAATGAGGTTGTACATTCCGCGAAAGTATGGAGGTCGAGGATTTTTAAATGCCAAGACCTTGCACAATCGTGAGGTGTACAACCTTAGGGAATATTTTCTCTGTGCTGACAGGGTTATGCATCGCGATGTGGTCGCTGTAGATTCCGGACTCACCCCGCTCTCCTTGGCTAAGAAGAACTGGCGCAGACCTGTAGTACTCAGTACTGATGACCGCAAGAGTGTATGGCAGAGCAAGGAGCTCCACGGAAGGTTCTATCGGGCTTTACATGGGCCCGACGTAGACTTTTTAGCTTCCGTGGCCTGGCTACGTTTCGGCAACCTCTTTGGAGAAACCGAAGGTTTTGTCTGTGCAATTACTGACGAAGTTATCATGACGAACAACTACCGGAGACATATCCTAAGGGACGGAACAGTAGACATCTGTCGTGCCTGTCACCGCCCAGGTGAGTCCCTTAGGCATATAGTCTCGGGTTGTTCTCGTCTTGCTAACGGCGAGTATTTACACAGACATAATCAAGTAGCCAGGATCATTCATCAGCAGCTTGCTCTGAAATACGGGCTTGTGGAAGTCGAGGTCCCGTACTATAGGTATGTACCTGAGCCAGTTCTCGAGAATGGCCCTATCACACTGTACTGGGATCGATCAATCATCACGGACAGAACTGTTGTAGCCAACAAGCCTGATATTGTGGTGGTTGATCGAACTGAGCGCCGGGCAATGATTGTTGATGTCACCATACCACATGACGAGAATCTCGTGAAGGCTGAGAAGGAGAAACAGATGAAATATCTGAACTTGGCCCACGAGATCGTTGACATGTGGGATGTGGACTCGGCGATCATTGTACCGATAGTGGTTTCAGTTAATGGACTGATAGCCAAGAGCCTCGACCAACATCTTAAGAGGCTCGCGTTGGATGGCTGGGTCAAGGGTCTGATGCAGAAGGCGGTACTTCTGGATACGGCACGCATTGTTCGGAAGTTCCTATCTCTGAGGCCCTAGCCATTGGCAGTTTGGTCCCTGTACCCGTTGCCAGTGGGTCTACACACTTTTTATATTTTTAAATGTTGTGTTATTTTTTATAATATAGTATTTAAAAATGTATCTAGTGATGTTATGTTAATAAATGAAAATAATAATAATAATACATTCTGAAACAATCCAACATATAACAGGCGCATGCCCAACTTTAACCCAGACAGACTACACTCATAGGCACAATCAAATAGCACATTATGTTCACCAGAAACTATCACTAAAACATAATTTAATTACAGGAACAGTAGAACCTTACTATCAATACAAACCTAAACCCGTACTGGAGAACACCAACCATAAAATATATTTTGACAGAGCGATACTGACTGATAAAACTATTCACAATAATAGACCGGACATTACACTATTAAACAAAATTAATAAAACTGCATATATAATAGATATAGCCGTACCTAACACCCATAATTTACAAAAAACAATAACAGAAAAAATCAATAAATATACAGAATTAAAAGAAGAAATAACACGAATTTGGAAATGTAATAAGGTTTATATTGTGCCGTTGGTGGTCTCCAGCACAGGTGTAATACCCAAATGCTTACTAAACTCCCTCAAAGTTTTAGACCTACCTGAAAATACATACATCACTATGCAAAAAGCTGCGATCCTTAACACATGCCGAATTGTTCGAAAATTCCTACTAGATGACCGTTCAATGTTCTCAAATGGTGATTCTCACTTGGCATAAGCCCGTGAGTCTCAGAAAACACCGAAAAACTTAATTTTTCGAGACAAAGTATACATAAGAATAATAATAATAATAATTTTATTGTCATAATAATGTACACAAATTTATATAATTGCACTGACTACTGTACTAGTATTGGTATACTGTATTACAGAAGCCAGTGTCTTCTCTTGACTATGTCACAGGTATTAAGACAAAAGTTATAAGCGACTTACAGAAACTTAAATAAAAGCATAACTGAGGTATAGCAATTTAAAAATGAAATATATATTAGAAAAAAAAAAAAAAAAAAAAACTAAAATAAGTTTAACAATTATTGTGTATAGTGTGTATATGTGTGTGTGTGTGTGTGTGTGTGTGTGTGTGTGTGTGTATGAGTGTGTGTGTGTGTGTGTGTGCGCGAGTGTGCGTGCACGCACGCGCGTATGCGAGTGAGTGAGTGTGTATGAGTATGTCTGTGTCATTTATGTGTGCAAGCGTGTGTGCGTTTACTTTAGTAGGGATTCGGTATCATCATAAGTAAGAGTAAGTAACCAAGATTTTAATATATTTTTACAAGAATGAAAGGAGAGAATGTATATGTGTTTTAATCTATTAATTTTGTTATACAGGCTTGGGGCCGTCACATAGAACTGACGCCTCGCTAACGTAGTTCGGTGCGCTGTAATAGGGCAAACCTTTATTCTCCTACCAACCAATATCCTCGGATCAAATACCAAAGAAGAATGCTCCTTTAAAGTGACTTTTAAGATATAAAGTTGCCTTACTGTCAATATTTTAGCTTCGTTGTATAGTTCCGTAGTAGAATGCCTTCGCGGTTTCCAAGTCATTATCTTTAAGATAGCTCTTTGCGCGCGTTCTAGTCGGAGCATAGATGTGGCGTCAGTACCGCCCCATGATGCAATACAATAAAGAAAAAGTGATTGTGCCAGTGCTGAATACACCACAGTTATAATGTTAGGATTGGCGCAGGTTCTTAGTATTTTAAAAATAGGTAGTAATTTTCTTATTCGTCCTACTAAGCTATTTATTTGTGTGTGCCATGTAAACGTGCTATCAATCATAATTCCCAAATATTTTATATAGTTGGTTCTTATAAGAGATAAACAGTTACAGTTTTGTGTTGGTGCGTCACAGACGTGTGCCCGGATGTCAAATGTATTTGTTGGTTGTGTATGGACTCTATGAAAAAACGTTATATATTTGCTTTTGGAAACATTAAGTGTTAAAAGATTATTTTTGAACCACGCCATAACAGAAAAGAGAGCATTTTCAGCTGTAAGACGGACACAATCCCAATCCGGGCCATGTACTATTAGTACCGTATCATTTGCATAAGAAACTATATTGCAATTAGGTATTTCAGCTAAACACAAATTATTTATATAGATAAGGAAAAGCGTCGGACCCAACACACTACCTTGAGGTACGCCAAAAGTGAGACTTGCAGAATTGCTTCTTATATTTCCTATTTTTACTGTTTGTATACGGTTAGACAAATAGCTACGGAAAATATCGAGCACAATACCTCTAACTCCTAGGCTCTCCATTTTTCGCAATAGTAAAGGAACAGACACAGTGTCAAACGCTTTAGCTAAGTCAAGAAGTTGACTCAAAACAATGTACTAGTAAGTGTCTGGTGGACCAGTGCTGGTGTCATCCACTCCTAAGGTCTGGCCAGACGATTAAATCAGATCTGTATGTCAATAATTGCAAACCATGATGGAAAAGCTAGCCGTTAAACAACTGAGGCTGGTCAATAACTCTAGCCCACTGCTGCTTCTGAACAACGCTAGACCACACACTGCACAACAGACGGTCACTAAATTAGAGGAGCTGCGATTGCAAGGTCTCCGATACCCACCATACTCCCCGGACCTTGCTCCAACAGCTTACCATTTTTTCCGGAATTTGCACATCTTGCAAGGAAAAAAAATCTATTCCGATGAGTCTGTCAAAACCAACTTCAAAGATTTTATTGATTCTCGCTCCCATATTTTTTTTCAGCAAAGGAATCAATGAACTATCGATAAAATGGCGAAAGTGCGTAATAACAATGATATATACTTTGACTGATTAATTAAAATAATTTCATTTAAAAAAAACGTTTTGCTTTTGATATTCAAAATGCCAATTTCATAATTATGTAAGGGCCTATTATTTTAGCAACCTAGAGAAGCATACAATATATCCCGACCAATTTGCTTCATCTAAAACATGATATTACGAGTAATATTAAATTTGATTTTCTGTTTTAATTTATATTTTCAAGTTATACATAAGTTTATTTTGTTTTTCTTTCTTATGTTTGTTTAAGGTTAACTGGTAGCGAATGCCTTAAGGTATTAAGTCCGCCTTATGTACTAACATTGTGCATAAAGTGTTAAATATGTTATGATATTTATGAAACTTGCTTGGTTTCTACTTGCGTAAATTTTGAAAGCAATTAGTGTGTTTAGGCTGTAGTGAGTATGACGCTCAGTGTCCCATCGCGCTGTCACAGAGCGTGTAATAGGTAAGAAACAGAGCGGACAGAACAAAACGGCTGCTGAGTCCGTCACCTATATAACCGTGGTGATGAATCAGAGCATGCTGTGATCTTATTTAACACTAGTTAAGCCGCGGTTTTGCCCACGAGGCATTCAGTTTATTACTTGAAATCGTCGTATATACATCTATGTATTTATGCGACGACGGACTGAACAATTACATTATAACAATAATCCAAACTTGCTCACAAAATTTCATCCCCTATTTTACTCCAGCGAGGAATGAATTAAAAACTAATGTTTTATATCCTTGCTAGGTAGTGCTTTGCCTGTCTCTTCACGAATGGACCGGCTCGACCGGGGGAGAACCGTCTCTTTACGGATCACCAAGAAACAACGGTAGGTACTCATACTGTTGTTTTGTACGATGAGTGAGAGCGCAAAGGCTCGAATTTCCTCCTTATCCTCTTATTATTATCGTTCCTCTCCTATCCATTTAATGGAGCTGATGACGAGCGAGTGATGCCTTTGGTGGGCTACCATCAGATGGGCCGTATACTGTGTTTAAAATGGTGTATTACTAACCATGATTCAGTCTAAATTTAAGATGTTTTTCCATAACAGCCGGTTCCACCAGCGCTGATATCTCATCGAGAGCCAGTGCAGCTCCGACTCTGCATCTCGCGTCAGGACACGACACTTCGTACGCGCCGTTGCATACTTCAAACTCCACATACGCCGTCATGCACTGTAACAAAGAAAACAAGACTTTATTTCTAGCAGGAGTGACAGAGACTGTATAAAATCGTTTTAAAAGTTAATTTGAATTTAGACACCTCGGAGTAATCTTTATATCATTGTTACTATCCATACACACAAATGGCGGATACAAATCAGTTAGGTATACCTCCTAACCATTGAAGGAATGTAAAATGGTTCCAGTGGCCCGCAAATATAGGCGGAGAGACGGCATACAACGGGTTTATTTGGTGGGTGAGGGCCCCACACTACCCTGTTCGTTGCCCCGAACGACGGGTCGTGCGGTTAGGAACATTGTTCCCGGCTTAAAAAAAAAAAACAAAGTTCCCTGATATAGTAGAGATAAAATGTATACCAATTTTTAAATCTAATCAAATGCTATCAAACAAAATCATTAAAAGTAGTTTTTGCCTAGCCCAAACAAACAAGCAGACAAACATTCTAGAAGAATATTTGTGTGTTCAGATGCGCCTAATTAGCTTTTTTTTTTACTCAAATATCTTTTCCCGCCTTAATAAAAAAAAACCTATCCCTTTCCTTGGAGTTGACAACGTGCAAGTAATGCCTCTGGTGTTACTAGCGTCTATAGTAAGATACCATTAGGTGGGCCGCGTATGCTTGTTTGCCACCCACGTAGTACAAAAAAAGGTTGTAAGTACTCGTATAATGCCATTAGAATCGATATAATTAAGTTATTGATCTATAAGTGAGTATAAAGTTCAAACTACGTATCAGACAATAAACAAACAAAATCCGACGTCAGACCAATTCCATTATGCACAGCGACGACTTGTAAACAAGTTCTAAGTCGTTAATCAGTTTAATTTACTAAAAAGTAATCTCTCAAGAATATCTCGAATCGTAATTTCGTACAACAGAAATAAAGGAGGAACCACATTTATTTATCTATGAATAAACCTCACGCATAAATCTCATATTATTATACTCGTATATGCCACAATGCATTTGTTTTTGAAGTGAAAACTTCTTTAGGCGCGTTGAGCACTTTTTGGGTGAACAAAAATTTATGGAACTCGCGTCATCGTCACCGAACGCTCCGATAGAAGTGAAAACTAAGTAACTTGTGAAATGTATTGTATATAATGACCAATATGGTCATTGACACTTCTTTACAAAACATATTACAAACCTATAATAACAATTATGGTCATTAACACTTCTTTCACAAATAATAATCTAATAGCTCGACGATACAATTCACAAGTTACTTAGTTTTCACTTCTATCGGCAGTCCCCAAAGAATGCCCCGCATGTTTTTTTTTATACACCGCGGGTGACAAACGAGCATACCGACCTAATGGTTAGCGGTTACTGTAGCCTATAGACGCTAGCAACACCAGAGGCATCACTCGCACGCCGCCATCTCCAAGGAAAGGGATAGGATGTGGATAGGAAGGATAATAAGAAGAGGATAAGAAGGATAATGAGCGGGTTCGGGCCTCCATTCCTCCAGGAGTAACTATGTTGTTTCACACTGATCTTCTGTGAGAGGGTGGTACTACCCCGATCGAGCCGGCCCATTCATGCTGGGATAATTAAGGCTCTACCACTAGTTTGTTAAGCCGGCTGTACACACGCGTCAAGACAACGAGACAGGCCGAGGGCGAGTGTGTACATGGTAGCCTCGTCTCGTCTCGCGGCTCTCGCTATATCTCGGAAGCGTGTCGGTTTTTTGTGCACGAGTCAAAGGGTCTCCGAGTCTCGCGATGAAAACGAGAGCGCACCTGTACACACTAGTTTGCTTAGTTGCCCGCCAACTGCGTTCGCATAAAGACGTGCTTTCTGCGTGCGACAAAGATGTGGTCTAACGCTTTTTAGAAGCCTACCAAAGGCAAGCACTATTATGGAATCCAAAGAATGTCAGGCACAAGGATAAGCAACTATTACACGAGGCTTGGTTGCGGATAAGCAACGAATTTGATATCCCCGTTGAAGAGTTAGAAAAAAATTATATTCCCATTGAATAGTTAAAAAGTTATTTTTCGCTATGGTTTAATATTTTTTTTTATGGTATATGATTAAAAAATTACAATAACTAATAAAAAAATAAACACCGCAATTGTTTTTTCCACGTCCATCGCAACGGGCATTCGAAGTTCAATTGATATAACGAGTGTGTACATGGTGTGCTCTCGTGTCGAGCCTCCACGAGACGAGAGTGGACGAGAGGTTCGCGAGCCAAATAGACGAGTGTGTACAGCCAGGGTTACTCTTTCGCGGCATAACTGTTGACTGATCATCTTGTAATTTAGCATACATATAGTTCAGAATTTAGGAAATGACATAGGCTCTTTATTATCTCGAAAATATCGATAGTTGCTATTTTTTATAGAGATAATTACTGTGACGTCACTATTTATATTCTGAAGTCCATGTGGACGAAGTCATGTGTAGAAGGCGCTTTCACGTGTCTGTCTGTCTGTTTCTACGCTTATTTCTTCTTAATGGCGCAAGGTACTTTTACTGTTTAGAAATTTTTTTAACCCTTGTTCTGTCTCATTATTGGACACGAGTCTCCTCTCCTGGTGAGAGCGATTAGGTTACAGTCCACCACGCTGGCCCAGTGCGGGTTGGCAGACTTCACAAACCGTCGAGAATATCTCTCAGGCATGCGGGTTTCCTCAAGATGTTTTCCTTCACCGATCAGTGATAAATTGTAAACAAATACACACATAATTTCGGAAAATCGATAAGTCTGGGGAGTGTGCCGTACAAGGTCTGGACCTAGGACTGGGAATCAAACTCGATACGACTGTCTTTGCAGTCCTTGGTTTTACCGCTACGCTGTCACAGCTTATGTGTATAATACACCTTAATTAAACTTTGTTGAAGTAGAGAAACCCTATGTTTTAAATTACCAATGCGAGGCTATGGCGGGTTGCTAACCAATGAATAAGACAAACAATTTTGAAAAGAAAGTTTGGCAAAAACAGCCTCGTTTGGCATCCTCAGACCGAACAAAAGGTCAAGTAAGTCGTGATACCCTTGTGAAAACCAACATTATTTAAAGTGTACATATATAAAAGACTTGGTGTATTTGAGTAATATAAGACCAAAAGCTAAGAAATTATATTATGTATTCATACAAGTTTACCAATCTGATCAAAGGTACTACAAGTCCAAAGATCGCCAACCCTGCCACAAAGTGAAAAGTTTTCATCTCGAAAATTGAGTTCTAGATTTAATCATTTGCTTACAGCATTTGTAAGG
Source organism: Leucoma salicis (assembly GCA_948253155.1). NCBI lineage: Eukaryota > Metazoa > Arthropoda > Insecta > Lepidoptera > Erebidae > Leucoma > Leucoma salicis. Next base: position 20,826,905 of record OX411818.1, read on the forward strand.
GTTGGCATGAAAATTTCTTGGAAATAAGTAATTAAGTTTACTTTGATTACTTTCCGTAGTAAATTAGATTTTTAAGTAAAAGGAAACATCTCAAAAGGCCAACACCCACGTTATGAATACTTAAATATATTTTTTTAAAGACAACGCCCTGCACTACGGAATAATCCTTGTATCGCGGGGGACTTTACAAACATACAAAACACAAAGTACACTCACTAGTGTTGTGGGTGCGATTCCCACACAGGACTAAGTCTGGGTGTACTTTGTGTCCATGAAATTGTATGTTTGTAAAGTCTCCCGCGATACAATGATTATTCTTTAGTGCAGGGTTGTCTTTTTATAAACAAACAAACAATTTATAAAGATATTTTAGTGGATCACACAGACAAGCTGACTTTGTGGGAATTGTAATTAATGCGTGTCTATCCATCCATCCATCAGCCTTTCATCGTCCACTGCTGGACATAGGCCTCCCCAAAATGGGGGTTTTACCATAATCGCCACGCTTGGCAGGCGGGATGGCGATCGCAGTGGATGTTTTTAGTACCCAGGGGAACGCTGCTGCCCGGTCCCCTGATAATCTCTTAGTCGGCTTTTACGACTCCCATAGGAAGAGACGGGGTGGAGCTATTCTTGCCGGCCCCACACGGCCCGTCGTGAAAAGTATGGCTATCCAAATTAGCACTTACAGCTGCCTATTTATTTTTACTTTACAGGAAGGACCAACGCCATCTGTGATGGAAGGGACGCAGGTTCGATTCCCGCTCGTACTAAAATACTCTTTTTCCTTATTCACAATTTATAATTTGTACTTTGAGAGTAGCTGAGCATTTAGAGTGTTAAAATATAAATCAAAATCTTTATTCTTATTATAAAATGCCTATCTTAGCCGACATGATTATATTGGTTAGGGAGCTGGATGCCAAAATTTCTATATGATCCGTTCGTGTGGCAGACATGATTAATATCGATGATTGTACCATAAAAAGCATTAAGGACCCCGTCTGCCACCATAACAGGCCTGCGTTATCAATTGAGAGCACTTTAAAAATGTAAAAAAAAAAACAGTATGCTAAATCATTTGTTCGTCTCTGCCTCTTGAACTGATGGTCAGAAACACCTTCAAAACGAGGCACATCAAAGCGGCAGACGTCCAGCCCTCTGACTTTTTAAGTATATAATTTTTAAATAATGTTTTATGATTTAAAAATTTATATATGAAGTGTTCGCTTGACAGACCCGAATTATTCGGTTAATGACAATATAAACCACCACAGAAAAATAGTCTGCCACCATGATAGCGCTGCGTATTCAATCGACAGTGCTTTTAAAGTGTAAAAAGAAATGTCTGCTAAATCATTTGTTCGTATCTGCCTTTTGGACTAATGGTCAGAATCATCCTCAAGACGATAAACTTCGAAGAGACAGACGTCCAGACCTCTGATTTTCCTAGGGCAGAGCATTTTTATATAATTTTTTTTTCGAAATTTTGTCTTTCTTAGAGAGAAGAGAGTGACAACGGTATAATTCCCCAGGTAGTTTGCGTTTACCTATGGGGCATTCCGCGTCAAATCACGCGGTCATTGGCCTGACCCCTCGGATTTTGATGTCCAATGAATCGTGGGTTTCGTTTAGCTCCAAATATTATTTCAAATTCAAATTCAAATTCAAAAATATCTTTATTTCATAGGCCTATTAATTAGCACTTAAAATCGTCAAGAATACACTAATAATCAACACGAGCGCCTGAGGCGAGTGCATCCGCAATAACAAAGTGGCGATTGCAATCGCCACAAGCGGCCGGATTCCGAAGTAAAGCCTTTCATGAGAAGAACCCGGCAAGAAACTCATGGGCCACTTTTTTAAATTGCCAATTTATTACAATTTAATATAATCTTTATAACTAAAATGACATTATATCATACAAAACAATTTTGAAAAATAATGAATGAGGAGCAGCTCAAGCCCATTTTGTTTTGTCCTCAAGATAATCCGAAACAGTGTAATAACCTTGATTACAAAGTCTAATTTTTATGGCTTTCTTAAACTTATTTAGTGGCATGTTCCGGACATTTTCAGGAATCTTATTGTAAAAGCATATACATTGCCCCATAAAAGATCTACTAATTCTGTGGAGACGAGTACCGTGTGCAATAAGATTGCCTTTGTTCCTAGTATTAATGTGATGAACATCGCTATACTTATCAAAACATCCGATGTTTTTATTGACATACAACAGATTTTCGTATAAAAAAAAAATATATAAATGTTTAGAAATGTTTATTTTATTTATATTAGGGGTTGTCCGAGCTAAAAAAACATTAAATTGAGGAAAAATATGGGAGCCTTTTTTAAATTAATGAAACTTTTTCACAGTTTTTTTTATTGCTTATGATGGCAGACGAGCCACGGCCCACCTGATGGTAAGTGGCAACCGTCACTCATGGACTCGACTACACCAAGAGTATATAGTCAAGCCACTGCGCACCATTTAATTTCTCAAATGTGAAAGAATCCATCCATCCATCCATCAGCCTTTTAAAGTCCACTGCTGGACATAGGCCTCCCCAAGAATGGGGGATAGTGCCAGCAGTGGACGTTGAAAGGCTGATGGATGGATGAATGGACCAAAACAATACAATTTCTTTTTTTTTATTCTGTTTGAATCGTCCGTTTTATTTCAGGCCATCGAGGCGAATAAAAATCAAGTTTCAGTAGGATTTTTTTCTTTTTGTATTCTCACTTCAAGAAACAATTAAAATAAGAAATTATGAAAAAAAAAATTGTAATTGTTTTAAACATTTTTGATCTATAGTATATATTTTAAACATTTTTGATCTATAGTAATTATTTTACCGCCCGATTTGACGTGGAATCCCCCTATAGGCGGCTATTTTACGCGATCAACCTTGTGAGAACTGTCAATCGTTTCCCTTCGTTCGCTCCGAATAGTACTGTCTTGCTCTCTCGTACACGTATTTATGTGGTGATCCTCTCTTATATATATAATGTACTATGGTGTACTATAAATATATCTAAATATTTAACGAAGGCAGGGGCTTATCTTCGTTGTCATGTTCATCAGAATGATGGTCAGACATGAAGGTAGTCTTGAAATCACACGACGTTATTTTTCAATACACTAATCTTTATGGATAGTTTAGTTTTGGTAACAAAATAACAAGTGATGCTCACAATATTTTAGGATGTAACTTTCAAAATAATCACATAGTGCAGGTTAGTTGTATGGCGACCACGACCGACTGTGTTCACGCTCTTGCCAATCGAATCCCTCGTAGGACGTCTGTCCTCTTTTAAATTGACTAACTGCTATCTGTCAGCCGTCACCTATCGCCTGACCTCTGTCATTGCATCACAAATAAATACTTATAATTTGAAGACATTATAAGATATTGAAGGTAATTGACTCAAGCAATAATAAAATTACATTACATAGTCTAGTAGACTTCAATAGTCTCACCCCCTATTACGTGGGACTTAAACATAGCTGGCGATTCGTGGGTGTGTAGTACACCTCTGCCTAACCCCTTAGAGAATACAGAAGTGATGCTATGTTTTTTTTAAATAAACGTTTTTAAATTTTTATTTGATTAAAATTTTATTTCCTTTCATAAAAGACAGAAAATAATACACTATTACGTGAACTCTTAGTAATAACAATAATAAACCGTAATACCCGCTTTAACTTAATTTCTGAAAAAAATACTTTCTAATATCTCATACATTGTAAGCATAAAACTTAAATTAGATATTTTTAATTGTGTTTCTAAACGAAGATTATGTGGGTTGAAATAAATAAACCGTTAAAACAACATATCAGCTTTGGACGTCTACCATAGAAGTTCACCCGTGATCATGAATGCTGTAAAGCATTCGAAACGTCGGGATAGTATAAAAATCAAGTAAACGCGATAGATTCCGTAAACGTAGACTTATTTCAAAATCCTGAAAAAAACCTTAAAAAATCGTACATAAAAAAATCAGCCAACTTTTTTTTCCTATTCTGGGAGTACTAATGAATCGAATGGACGCAACGAGAACGACGAACAAATGCTTTAGTATAGCTTCTTTTTTACATTTTTGCACCTACGTCCCGTGATAAAACAGAGCCCTGCACATCTGCCACTTCGATGTTTATAGCTTTAAGGATGATTTTGACCATCAGTCCAAGAGGCAGACGCGAACAAATGATTTAGTAACCCTTATTTTTGTTTACATTTTTGCACCTACATCCTGTGATAAAACAGAGCCCTCCTGCACACCTGCCATTTCAATGTTTATAGTTTTAAGGATGATTTTGACCATCAGTCCCAAGAGGCAGACGCGAACAAATGATTTAGTATCACTATTTTTTTTTACATTTTTGAAGCGCTGTAACTTGAAAACGCATGGTCATACGACTTTCATTTACAGGACCAAATCGGTTTGTATTGGCATAAACTTTCATCCCTATTAATATGAAAGACGAACAAATCATATACCAAAATGGCACTCAGCTCCCTAACCAATACAAACTAACCTGGCGATTTACAAATATATTATCTGTGCCTGGGGAAAGAAAACATGTGAACCATGCATGCCTGAGAGATTTTCTTGACGGCTCGAGTCTGCTAAACCGCATTGGGCCAGCCTGGTGGACTAGACTAAATCCCTCTCCCTATGAAAGAAGACACGTCCTACAAAGGCGTCTCATTTTTGAAGAAAAATAAGAAAAGCCTTATTTACCGCGCTTAGCCTCGAAGGTTAACTATGCGCACTTGGGACGTCATACCTGCGCGATAGCTCCGCGCCACTCCGCGTAGTTCTTTTACAAATCTAATTTACTAACCCCTAATTCAAGCAAAGCCACGTAATATTTTCACTAAAATAAGAGTAATAATTACTGCATATTACACTACTTATTTAATTAACGTATTATTACCACCGTTTATGAGTAATTAGAGAACAAAAAACGCTTTAAAAATAAAAGTAAATCTGGTAACCGAGATCAAATTATAATAATATTGCGTAATGTATCGTCCAGATCATTAAGATATTCTTTTTTTGAACATAGATGAATCTCAACGTCATTCTCGTGGAATATATCGACATATTATACTTTATAGTCAATTAATCAGCTAATCAATCCACTGCTAGACATGTGGCTGTACCAATTCGCGCCACAAAACCGGGCCCTGCGCCTTCCGTATGTAGAGTAGTATTACAGCCCCTTTTTTTAGGTCATCGATTAGTTACCTGTTCATGACGTAATTATTAAACTGACCATCATTAAGTTTGGCAGACATATAGTCCGAGTACAGAAAAAGACATCGGCTATTGTTTATCCCGGAAAATGTAGGGTCACTGTGGGATGGCTCTTTCTCAACAAAGATTAAATTTATGCCAGAGGGATGACGTATTTAGATTAGAGGTGGCTAAGGCCCTATTATGGGGTATATTATGTATAGTATGAGTCAACGTGCCTATACGCTAGGATTTCAGGCATGCATAAGTCCATTTCTACGGACAAAAACACAAGGACTATAGTAATGAATCTACTAATTTTCAATGTTATCAAAACAATTCATAGACCAGCACTCATAATGCTCAAGGTTGTGTACTGCGGTACTGGAGAGCAGACTTTCTCATCTGCCCGCTTTGCTTAAAGCACGTCAACAAACATGATGACAGCTTCATACACGATATCGTTCCAGATGTGGACTAGTACTGTGCAATTTTGACCACAATGTATATAGTATGTGGTAACATAATGATAAAAGAGTAACAATTATGGACCCTGTTGGGCACAGCGAAAAGTAGAAAAGAGGATGACGTAAAAGGTATTTTTGGTAATTATTCGTATTGTTTATTGCTATTATATTATTTTTTGTTAATATTATATTTATTGTTCATTTTAAATATTATTATCATTATATATATTATTTATGTAAGTAAATGATACTTATATATTTTAATTATGTTTATTATATATTGTATTATAATTTAATTACATAAGATATATTTTTTTAAATCATATTAATAAGTATTAAGTATTTAAATTATTTATTAGTATAAACACATATATATATATATTAGTATGTATGTGAAAATAAATGTACTACTTACTTAATTATATTAGAATAATTCGTATACTATATATACTCCTATTTATATAACTTATTTATATAAATAGGCGCGTTCCGTATTTGGGTTAGTTGAATTTAATTTGAATAACAATATTTCATTTTAACTCATGTTAAAAATAATAGCATTTAATTTTAAGTAACGTTCTCAGTAAATGAATTTTATTGAAATTCTACACGTTGAATGTCTGTAGGTAATTAAAGAATTCTTCATAATGTAATATAAAAAGTGAATTTATAGTTGTGCAGTAAAAACAGGAGAGGTATCCAGAAGATGCAGGTTCAAATCCTGCTCCTGACTGTTATTTTCGATTTCACATTTTTCACTTTGTGTTTAATGTATAGTGCTAAGCATGTCCAATGCTAAAAATATATATAAATATTTATAAAGTTTGCGTCATTATTAGGTAAAAATCTTAATTGTAAAATTAAGTTTACCTGGTCGGTATAATGTATGAAAATACGTCCGACAGATGGCGCAGGCGTCACCCAAAGACGTTAAGTATGATGTGTTATCGAAATTAGCAGTCAGGAGCAATTGTCAGGATGGCTGAATTGGTAAAAGCATCTGGACGGTATCCAGAAGATGCAGGTTCAAATCCTGCTCCTGACTGTTATTTTCGATTTCACATTTTTCACTTTGTGTTTAATGTATAGTGCTAAGCATGTCAAATGCTAAAAATATATATAAATATTTATAGGGTTTGCGTCATTATTAGGTAAAAATCTTAATTGTAAAATTAAGTTTACCTGGTCGGTATAATGTATGAAAATACGTCCGACAGATGGCGCAGGCGTCACCCAAAGACGTTAAGTATGATGTGTTATCGAAATTAGCAGTCAGGAGCAATTGTCAGGATGGCTGAATTGGTAAAAGCATCTGGACGGTATCCAGAAGATGCAGGTTCAAATCCTGCTCCTGACTGTTATTTTCGATTTCACATTTTTCACTTTGTGTTTAATGTATAGTGCTAAGCATGTCAAATGCTAAAAATATATATAAATATTTATAGGGTTTGCGTCATTATTAGGTAAAAATCTTAATTGTAAAATTAAGTTTACCTGGTCGGTATAATGTATGAAAATACGTCCGACAGATGGCGCAGGCGTCACCCAAAGACGTTAAGTATGATGTGTTATCGAAATTAGCAGTCAGGAGCAATTGACAGGATGGCTGAATTGGTAAAAGCATCTGGACGGTATCCAGAAGATGCAGGTTCAAATCCTGCTCCTGACTGTTATTTTCGATTTCACATTTTTCACTTTGTGTTTAATGTATAGTGCTAAGCATGTCAAATGCTAAAAATATATATAAATATGTATAACAGTTGTTAAGTCTAGTCAAGACCTATCAAAAAAAAAATGCATCAAAATCCGTACGGTAGTTTTTGCGTGATGCGCGAACAAATAAATAGATAAACAGACAGACAAAAATACTAAAAAAAAACGTTTTGTGGTTAGAGACACACCTATATATGTATTGCCTAATTCAGTAATTTTTCTCAAATATCTTAAATGTTCTGTACATATAGCTCTGTTACAGCTTTATAATAGTACTAGCTGACCCGGCGAACTTCGTACCGCCATGTATTTTTTCATGAATAAATATTGTAATTATAAATTGAGATATAAAGTATCCTATCTCTTAAGTTGGAACAAAACACACATTTAAATAATAAAAAAAGGTTAAAATCGCTTCAGTAATTTCGGAGTTCATCCCGGACAAACATTGTGACACTGGAATTATATATAATAGATATAATACGCGGGTGGCAAACAAGCATAAAGTCCACCTGATGGTAAGTTAGCGTAGCCTATAATGGCTATCGACACCAGAGGCACCACTCGCGCGTCGCTATCTGCAAGTAAAGGGAGGTAGATAGGAAGGATAATAAAGAGAGGATCCATCCTATGGATGATAAGGAGGGGTTTTAGGCCTCCGACGCTCTCACACACCATACGAAAAACAAGTGTAGAAGTACCTACTGTTGTTTCACGCTGATCTTCTGTTAGTAAGTGGTACTTTCCCAAACGAGTCTGCCCATCCATCACCACTAGTTCCTATAAAATAATTCAATATATTATTATAATAAAGGTAAGATATAAACACAACTGTTACGGAGAGGCTTAAAAATAGGTTAACTGGGTCGTTTACACTACTTCTAGGGAAGGGTTATCTTATTTAATCTGTTAGAACAATTCTGAAACTAGATTTGGTTTCAGCATCGAAAATTCTTCGGGGAACCACAATTGCCCCGTTAGAATGTGATTCACAAAATCGTATCGACATCGTACGGTCTTATTTGTGATTGGTAGAGACATTGGGGGTTAGGCAGAATCTCATATCTCACATGTCGATCGTATCGTCATCACTGTGATTGGTTGAGAGCTCACCGTGATTCGCCAACGGATTATTGTGACATCATGCGTCGGTTTCTCAACTAATCACAGTGATCACGATCGACATGTGAGATATGAGATTCTGCCTAACCCTTCCCCCATAAATGCGTGATGTCGCAATAATAGCTCTACCAATCACGATGATCTTTCAAGATCTCTCAACCAACGACAATGCCACGATGCGATGTCGATACGACTTTCTACGGGCCCAGGGGGGTTAGGCAGAATCTCATATCTCACATGTCGATCGTATCGTCTCGCTTGTACGATCACCGTGATTGGCCAACGGATTATTGTGACATCACGCGTCGGTTTCTCAACCAATCACAGTGATCTCGATACGGTCGACACGTGAAATATGACATTCTGCCTCAGGGGGCTGGTTCTTCTACGCAAGAATCTTGTAAACTGTTATTTAAATCTGGAAACATTATAAACGATTCTTGTTTTTATTATTTAGTTTCGTTAACATTGCCTCCGTAACACTTGACAGATAACACGTATTGATAATCATTACACTCATAGTGATCGATGCTGCAATTGAATTTTAGGTGTTCCTTATCTCTACGAATATGATAAACATACACGATAACAAATGATACCACGTACACATCGATGATGTCAGTGTTTTGAATACAAGCCTTATTGCATATTAATAAATGAGCATGATTCATATGAACACACCAAATTTAAATAATTTGGGTATTAAAATTATAATTGTACAGTAACTTTGTGATTTATATTTTAAGCATTTGCTATCTATTAAAATAAATTCTGTGAAAATTGTAAAAGAGAGTGCAGTCAGGATCCTAAGAATCCGATCTGCGTCATATTATTTGGGTGCTCATTAATTGCAATGGTGTTGATGGTTTTAGCGTTCTAAATATGTACGAACTTACTGCTAATAGCAATTTCGGTCATACAATCTTGATTTATATGATGATGATGATGAGCTTACAGGATAGTAAGTAGTCATAATTTTAGGACAAGGCGATCGCGGACCGACTTACAGCCGATGTAGGTATCGATTGAATACCGCTGAAGGAATGTAATATGGTTCCGGTGGCCCGCCAAAAAAGGCAGAGAGACGGCACACGGCGGGTTTCTTTAGTGGGCGAGGGCCCCACACTACCCTGTTCGTTGCCCCGAACGACGGGGTGTGCGGTTAGGAATATTTATTCCCGCCTTTTAACAAAAAAAAGGTATTGTTTGAAAGTGTCGTTTGTTTTGTCCGTGTGGTGACAGATTAAGAATACAAGTGTCACCACCCCATTCTTTCCCACGGGTGTCGTATGAGGCTACTAAGGGAAGTAAGCAATTATCATACATTGCATGACTGGTGGTCGGGCTGGGTACCAAATTCAAATTCAAAAATATCTTTATGTCATAGGCCTATTAAGTAGCACTTAAAATCGTCAATAATACACTAATAATTAAAATAATTAACACGAGCGCCTGAGGCGTGTGGGGGTGTGGAAGTGGGAGTACTCTCTTGGTATCCGGCCCGGGCGGGTTAGTACCACCATCTCCCGTGTGACCAGCCATGAAGCACATCGTTACGTTTTGGCTGTAGCAGGAGATAGCCGTTTATATTTCATTTCATCTGTGAAATGAATTGGTGAGCAGCGGCTTGACAATACTCTCGGTATAGTCGAGTCCATGGGCGACGGTTACCATTTAACATCAGATGGACCGTGGCTCGTCTGACACTACTTGCAATAAAAAAAAAAAATTAAAAAGAACTAATTAAAAAGTCACTGTCCAGAATATTACTTCAACAAATTATATTAACCAAATAATTTGACACAAAATTGAGGATTAAATGTATAATTAAATGATCTTATCGTATGCCTTTAATGAGTTTCTATCCCGATTTATCTCCTTATAATAAAGTCGTAATAGACTTATGGAATAGTTTATATAATCGATTGATTTGCACTATTATATCTATTCCATCCATCCATCCATTAGCCTTTCAAAGTCTACTGCTGGACATAGGCCTCCCCAAGAGAACGCCACAACGAGCGGTCCCGTCATGGGGGATAATGCCGTAATCGCCACGCTTGGCAGGCGGGTTTGCGATCGCAGTGGATGTTGTTAATACTCAAGGGAGTGCTGCTGCCCACTCCCGCGGTATTCCCTCAGTCGCCTCTTACGACTCCCGTGGGTAGAGAGGGCTTTATATCTATCACTTTTATAAAATAAACCTGACACACATATTTCCTAACAATAGCTTTTTTTAACTTGTTAGTTAATTATATTAAGGACTAAAAAGAACAGCAGTAACTATTCAAAATTTTACAGGTTAAAAGCCTTTTTTAGGCGTGAAAATATGTACCTAACCGCATATCCCGGGGTAAACAGGGTAGTGTGAGGCCCTCACCCACAAACTCGCTGTGTGCCGTCACTCCGCCTGAATTGGCGGGCCACTGAATCTATGTTACATTATTTCAGTGATTTACAGGTTAAAGCCTGGCAAGAAGTTTAAGTTTAATTAAATAACTATATTATCATTATTTCCGTAATTATGAGAGATATGATTACATTAATTAATATAATTATACTTAAATCTTTCTTTCAACAATTATTTCACTCGTGCTAATTGCAGTCACGTCACTTTCCAAGGATATATCTTTTCAAGCATCAATGCTTAATTAATTATAAAGAGACGAATGCTTTGTAGCATGTAACTTTACAGCTATGCTCACCAGAAAAAGTATTTTTAGAACAAGCTATCACGGTATGTCCTGTTTGTTATGCTGATGACCTAAGTCAAAATAGATTAAATATATTATATTCTCTAAAATTAGTTTTTTTGGTATTTAAGTTGTTTTTTTTATTTAAGTTAGTTGTTTTTATAAGAACATATTATCTTAGGTATGTTTTATGTAAGTACGAATAAAACTCAATTTTGATGATTGATTAGTGTTAGACTGATAGAAAGATAATCTATCTATACTATTAAAAAGCTGTAACAGAGCTATGTCTGTACATTTAAGATATTTGAGAAAAAATGACTTTATTAGGTTATATAGGCGTGTCTAAACACAAAACATTTTTTTTTAGATTTTTGTCTGTTTGTTCGTTCGCGCATCACGCAAACGGATTTTGATACAACTAATTTTATTTGCTAGCTCTTGATGAGAGTTAAAAACTAGTATAATTATATTTCATCCCGCTACTACACCGGGAATCTGAGATATAACCTAAAATCCAGGTTTTGGCTGCATCGGAGCCGCGCGCATAGGCTAGATAATAAGTCATTACATCGTTTAATTTTAAAATTATATACTATCCGTAGTGGCTTCACTAAAATATATAAATTGAAGTTTCAAACTTTCAGCCAGTGAACCATGCGCTTAGATATTACAAAAAATGATGCTGGTAATAGAAAAACTAACTTATTATGAATTGAAAAGGCGGACGCTGCTCAATTTTTTTTTTGTTTCAAAGGTAAAGGAGAAATAGACACACAGTCTACATTAACATGACAATAAAAATGTATGAGGTATACAAACAATCTTTTCTTGAAAAAAGTGTAAGTATAACCGTGAAACGGCTTTATCAGTGTGGTGACGGATTAAGAATACAAGTGTCACCACCCCATTCTTTCCCACGGGTGTCGTATGAGGCGACTAAGGGAATTAAGCAATTATCATCCATTGCATGACTGGTTGTAGGGCTGGGTACCAAGTGGGAGTACTCACTTGGTATCGGGCCCGAGCGGGTTGGTACCACCATCTCCCGTGTGGCCGCCTATGAAGCACATCGTTGCGTTTTGGTTGTAACAGGAGACAGCCGTTTATATTTCATTTCATCTGTAAAATGAATTGGTGAGCAGCGGCTTGACAATACTCTCGGTATAGTCGAGTCCATGGGCGACGGTTACCATTTACCATCAGATGGACCGTGGTTCGTCTGCCACTACATGCAATAAAAAAAAAACAGTTGCATTGTTTAGAACAAGTAAGCGGGAGAAACAAACAGACGTACAAGTACATTACATTTTTGTACAGTATTGTATTATTTAGATATTTTTTATATATATTTTTAGCATTTGACATGCTTAGCACTATACATTAAACACAAAGTGAAAAATGTGAAATCGAAAATAACAGTCAGGAGCAGGATTTGAACCTGCATCTTCTGGATTCCGTCCAGATGCTTTACCAATTCAGACGTTAAGTATGATGTGTTATCGAAATTAGCAGTCAGGAGCAAGTGTCAGGATTGCTGAATTGGTAAAGCATCTGGACGGAATCCAGAAGATGCAGGTTCAAATCCTGCTCCTGACTGTTATTTTCGATTTCACATTTTTCACTTTGTGTTTAATGTATAGTGCTAAGCATGTCAAATGCTAAAAATATATATAAAAAATATCTAAATATTTAAAGGGTTTGCGTCATTATTAGGTAAAATCTTAATTGTAAAATTAAGTTTACCTGGTCGGTATAATGTATGAAAATACGTCCGACAGATGGCGCAGGCGTCACCCAAAGACGTTAAGTATGATGTGTTATCGAAATTAGCAGTCAGGAGCAAGTGTCAGGATGGCTGAATTGGTAAAGCATCTGGACGGAATCCAGAAGATGCAGGTTCAAATCCTGCTCCTGACTGTTATTTTCGATTTCACATTTTTCACTCAGTATTGTATTTTATATTTTATGTAGTACCTATAGATCCAATACCAATTTTCCTAAATATAATTGTTTTTTATTGGTTCCGCCAAAACCGGTTTTACATCATTATTTCAAACCGGTTTTAACTTCTAGTTCCTGTATTAAAAAAAGACACAAAATCTCACCCCCAATTTCCCCCACATAATAGGTAAATATTAAAAAAAAACTAAAGCGCGTCGTTATAATTTCCAAAAATCGTATCTTAGTGGATGCTAACATGCCTACAGCAGATAAACAGTACACACATTCCCTATTTCAGTTCTATATGTTCAAATCAGTCTTTAGGAGATTAACGTAAGCTCAGATTACAATCTGTAATTTGAGAATGTACGGCTGTTGATTTTATATAATAACTAAGTATCATTATTATTGATATTTTTCGTAAAAACATAAATTCTCAGTAGCAGCCCGGAGTTTGAAAACGTGCCCAGTAGACGGCAATAGGCTCGCCCTCTATTACGTTGGACTTAAACATAGCTGGCAAACCGTGGGTGTGTAACACATCTCTGCCTACCCTTTCGGGGAATACAGGCGTCATGATATGTAGATATCAATCCATCAGGGAAACTCTATTAAATGTTCCCTACTTCAAGCAGGGTGATAAAGACAAGTAACTTTAACATAGATTTCCTTTAGACAACTAGTTAAGTCTTTCACAATACGTAAACACGTAGACTATGTGGGACTAGTTTTTACTAATACGATAGTAGACTATGCCCCTGAAATGTCATTACAATATAATATCATGATGTCTTAATGTATTGTCCGCTGTCAAACAGCAAGATTAATAGTATCTTATATCCATTACGCATTACTTCCAGAAGATAATATGTCATTTCTGATAATGGATTCAGGCGTGTGGTGCCTGCAAGGTTAACAAAAACATGATTGATTTATTTTAATAGATTCGATGTGCGGGTAATTTATTGTTTATTTCTTTTACCGGAACAATCAATCAGTCAGCTTGTTAAAGTCCTGTGCTTGAGGCTTCTTCTAACTTGGGATACAGGCTCAGATCTCATTCAGCCCCTTGTTCCGCTGATTATTGACAGTAACATCTTAAAAGATTCTTACATGTAGAGTAAAACAATTTACAGCAACTTCATACTGACAAGATACACCAGAACAATAATTTATGGATCATACAAAGAATAGAAGCCACAATAACGGCAACATTTTAAATCGGGCAAGGAATTGAAGTAAAAAATAAAGAAGTTCTTTTTAGTTCAGAGGTTAGGCTGACTAGCAATAATATTCTAAACGTGAATCCTAAGGGTCTTCCAGCTAAAACTGTCCAATAATTGAAAAGACATTATTAACTACGAGTATATGACACCTATATGAATTGGACACGTGTTCATTGACTGCTGTTCGTTCTGGAATTACGAGTATTGATGAATTGCTTCGCTCTTACGCGGCTTTTAAACAATTGAAAACAGCACACCATTGACTCAAAATTTATATAATTTAAAACAAAATACTTTAATTTTCCTATGTAAATTAATGTCGGAGTACTGACTGTTAATTTTCTTAAAAATTTCATTATTGCATTAAAACAATTGTGTCCATTTTAAATAAAACTACGTTTACGGAATCTATCGTGATTACTTGATTTTTTTTTTACTTAAAATAATTTTAATTGGTAGTTTGTGGTAGAATTTTTAAGCACTAAATATAAACAAAAATTTTGAAACTTAAAGGAGTTATACTAATTTTATTACACTAGCTTAAAATCTCATACATTGTAAGCATAAATCTTAGAGTAAAAACCAAAAATTACAACAACATATCAGCTTTGGGCATCTATCATCTAAGTCCACCCGTGATCATGAATGCTGTAAAGTATTCGAAACGTTGGGATAGTATAAAAATCAAGTAAACGCGATAGATTCCGTAAACGTAGTTTTATTTCAAAATGTGTAAAATTCGCGTAAATGTTAGAAAGTATTACAATTGTGTCCGTTTGAAATACTAATTTTTGTACAAATTATTCGCTTTTTCTTTACTACTTATTCTTCCACCGTTGAGCGTTGAGTAGATTGCGAGGGATTTTGTGGCAGACATCACAAGCTTACGAGAAAATCTCTCAGGCTTTTATAGGTTTATTCACGACGTTTTCCTTCAGCAGTGATAATTTGTCAACAAAATACACACTCTACTTAAAATTTAAAAACCCCTACTTATTTCTTACTGGTCGTTAATATTATTGATATTTGCTTAGGACTACAGAATCATTTTTAAAATGAGCAGGTATCGCTTTTGTGTACAATGACTGGTAGTGTATCCTAATATGTATCCGTCGAATGTATACTACATTCAGTAAACATAAATGAAGAAAAGGCCGATGTACAAGTCGTACGTTTACGTTTGCTACGGAATTCTTTAAATGTATTCAACAACATATTTTTTCTTTATTTAGAGTACTTAATCCTTACTAATATTATATATGAAAAAGTGAGTTTCATTTGTTTCTTACGCTGTCAAGCTGTAACTACTAAACAAATCATCGTGAAATTTTGAGCCCCGGAAAGGACATTAACTACTTTTCATTCTAGAAAAAATGAATGGTTCCCGTGCGATAGCTATTTTTACATAGGATAATTAGTGACGCGGACACAGTCGCGGTTAGAATCTAGTTACAAATAATTTAAAGAGCCTGGAATGCAAAATAAACGCGCAATAAGGATGCTTTTGAATCCTTACTAGCGTTTCAAGTACTAGGCTGGCAGCGAATAAAGGAGTTGAGTCGTGACTTACTCGCCAAGCATAGGTATAGTACGGAGCACTGCATAAGGCTAAATAAACAGCATGACGTAATGTTCAATGCTGTGTGCTGCCCGACGTGACCGGTTGTGCAAGTGTGCAACTGGCGAAAACCTCTGCATGTTTATATGCCCCTGGTACCGTCGAATGCGTAAAGCATGGGCGATTGCAAATACAAGTAACACTTGAAACTCGTTTTGTATACATAATATAAACATGTTTGGTTGTCGATTCCCTTGCAGGACCAATCTGAGCGATACAAACATACTCGTCGTTATATTTAGTTTCAGTTCAATTACGTCTTAAAATAAAGAAAATTTCATTCAATTTGCTCCAAAAGGACAAACAACTGCCTACAAGATCGCCAATTATGCTCGAGAATGGGGACAAGATCAGCTTCATGAATCATCCTCTAAAACGAAAAGACACCGATATGTTGCACGTTCAAAACACAGAAGACAGTAGCTATACATATACACATATAGGTACCGGACATAATGATAACAGTCATGCACTTTGTACCAACCAGATTAGTAATCGAATCTTTAAACAATATACTTAAATATATTTCTCATCTTTAGATTATTCCTTTTTGACCTTATTATATATTATACTAGTGGACCCAACAGACTTGTCCTGTCCAAACATTGGCGTTTCGTTTGGATTCGTTAGATAGGTATATTTGTTTACGTTAGAAAAAAAATCCTGTAATCCTATCGTAGCGCCATTTACTGGCTCCAAATGTGAATCTAAACCATCCAGGGCGCCACCCAAACGCACACAAATAAAATTCATTCAAATCGGTCCAGCCGTTTAGGAGGAGTTCAGTGACATACACACGTACAGTAGTATTATATATATATATATAAAGATTATTCACTTATGAATAAATTATGTAAACGTTGGGCATGACACAAGAAGCATGAGAGTATGATAAATGCTGTGGAGATGAGACATCTAAGAAGCATAACCGGAGTGACTCTGATGAACAAAATGAGAAATAGTGTGATAAGAGAATGCTGTGGTGTGAAAGAAGATGTAGTGACAAAAATAGAGAAAGGAATGCTTAGGTGGTTCGGACACGTAGAGAGAATAAAGGAGTGAACGAAACAGATATACAAGGCGACTGTGAATGGGCAAGTTGGTAGAGTTCGACCTAGGCGACCGTATTTTTAGCAGATCGGAGACGTCCTTAAGGAAGGCCAAGTCAAAAGTACTCGTAACCAACGAGCATGCATGAAAGCGCTGATGACAGTAGATGAAGCGAAAGATGTGTATAAGGATCGTAGCAAGTGGAGAGAAGGGGAAAAAAGCCGTATCAATATGTATGTATGAATAAATTATAAAAGTATTAATTGAATAGTTATCAAAGAAATGCGATGTAGTTGCAGCGTTGCTTAACCGTAACGCCTTTAACTAACACAAAAAGATGTTCAAAAGAATAAGCTTACATCCGCCTTCTGATTACCTTTAACATTATCATAAGGCCGATAAACTAACCGGTTCACACCGCAGCTCGTAATATATGAATGAAGAGAGCGTTATGTAAACAAATGTTCTGTTATACCTAGATTGCTGCTTAATAACTATAGCTAGAAATTATTTATGCCCTCGTACTTTAGAATGAGTGCAGGTAGAAATGAAAATGCGATTAAAAAAATAATTCCATATAACACAAAACAAAATTAACAGCAGTATAATGCAGTGCCGTCTAGTGACGAAATTCAATACGAAAGTACTAAATATGTAATTTTTATATGAAGAATAGCAGGTATTCCATGTTACCACCGAAGGAATGTAACATAGTTCCGGTGGCCCGCCAATAAAGGCGGAGAGACGGCACACGGCGGGTTTCTTTAGTGGGTGCAGGCCCCACACTACCCTGGTCGTTGCCGCGAACGATAGGGTGTGCGGTTAGGAACATTTTTTCCCGCCTTAGCAAAAAAAAAAGGTATTCCCTGTTAAGCTGTGTGATATATTGCATACAAAACCGTTCAGCCGTTTTTGTGTAATTTATTGAATATACGTATAAAATTTCAATTATGCAATATTAATGGGATTCGATACCCATTAGATAACCACACTGGCCAAACGCAGATAAACCCTTATGGCAGTGGTATTTTCAGCCCTTCTACTAAACAACACTATATATTATTTGGCCATCACTGATATTATACAGTCCCCTTAGAATGTGATACACAAAATCGTATGAACATCGTATCGTCTTATTGTGATGGGTAGAAACATCGACGCGTGATGTCGCAATAATCGCTCACCCAATCACGGTGATCCCTCATCCAATCACAATTACACGATGCGATGGCGATGCGATTTAGTGTGTTAAATTTTAACCCTCCAGTTCTTTGTTACAGCCCGTTCTCACTGTTGGGTTATTTTTTACATCCCATTGTTGTCTAAAATTTAGGGTCAGGTCTCCTCTTAGAATAAGAAGAATTTAGACCATGCTGGCCTAATGCGGGTTGGAAGACTACACAAGCCGTCGAATAGAATTCTCAGGCATGCAAGTTTCTCACGACTTTCCTTCACAAGGTTAGATTGAGGATCAAATTCGATATCTGCAATTCTCATTATTAGGTACCACTGGGCTGTTACAATACTGTTAAACCGTTAGTAGCTACACAATCCCTTCTTCATTACATCTGTTGGAATAAAACAGGTTATAATAATAACATATAATATATGTCAGTTACTGTTACAGTTATATCAAGTAAATTATACCCTATTTCAGATACCCTAAGTGGTATGACGTCAATATTAAAACTGTAATAATGAAAATTGCATAGATTTAAATAAGTAATTGTTTGATATTCTGTTATGTTATGTTGGTTTCTATTTTCAGATATGAAGTAGCTTCTACCCGCGACTTCGTCTGCGTGTAATTCAAAATACAAATCCTTGTTGTAGGAAGTTTTGGTTAAAAATATTCTGTGTTTATCTAGGCCATAATTTATCTAAAGATAAAGGGCCTTATTCATAGAAACTAACACAGCTCTATATCACTGATTTATTAAAATACTCTGATTTAACTAAAATACTGTTTTGTCCTTCTTCAACAAACATCTGTCTCCTTAAACAATGTTTTAAATCAGTTTTATTTTATTACTAGCCTTTGCCCGAGGCTTCGCCGCAGCCAAAAGCTAGTTTTTATATAATAAAATGTATACCAGATTTTAAGTCTAATCAAGAGCTATCAAATAAAAAAAGTTACATCAAAATCCGTTCAGTAGTTTTTACGTGATGTGCGAATAAACAAACAGTCAAGCAGACAAAAAATCTAAAAAAAAATGTTTTGTGTTTACACGCCTATTAGCCTAATTCAGTATTTTTTTCTCAAATATCTTAAATGTACAGACATAGCTATGTTACAGTTTTATAATAGTATTTTATAATGAATAAAGGGGCTTATAAAGTATAAATTATTTGTGAAAGGGGCTTATGTTATAATTTTCTATATAATTCTATAATTCCTTTATTTATATATATACGAAATAATAACTGACTAACATATCAACGCACAGACCAAACTCCTCGGATTAGGGCCGTAAAAATTTATACATGGGTTTCTTTGATGGTGATCACCTACGATCACAAGCAAACGATTTTACTCAAATTAATATTGATTAACAAAAAATTCTATCTAAAATGGATTTATCACATTGACGCGAACAAAGCCGTGCGTTAGTATGCGCTAGTAATTTCTATAATAATACCATTTCTATCATTCAATTTGTACAGAAGCTCGTAAAAGTAATATTTAGTACTTAAAATAAAATATAACACTCATTTTAGTGCTCAGAAATAGTGTAGGCGGAGACTACGTCGTACTTTATGGAAGTCTTGAGAAATATGAACTCACCCAGACGTGATCCACTCGAGGATAAGTCTAATATAAAATTTTGCCTTACGACTTGACTTGTCCTTCGGAGACACACATCTAGTAGATAATAAAGCTAGTGATACATGATAGAGTGCTTTTATGACGATAATTTTATTCGGAATTGAGAAGATGAAAACTGCACATTACCTTGGTAGAGTTATACGCAGAACCTAGGAATTAATTGGAATTATTCCTACCTGGCATTAGGGCACATCAAATCTTATATGACAACCACAGTATTGCGCAATAGATGGCGCTGGGCGAATCAATACGTAGTATGGTTTTATATTACATCTTGTTCCGGCGTTTATCTAAACACTTTAATTTATGCAAAATTTTACTGCATTAGTAGACTCTTATGAAACCTACCATTGGGGTAGCGACACTAATATTCTTGGTGCATCACCAGATATTCAGCTATTCAACATTCTCCTTCTCCTTTCGCCCTGAGCGATAACAATGACAAATACATAATAAACGAGTTCTAAACGAGTCGAAAGTTTGGCGGGTTATTGCCAAATCTAAGCTATTCAACACCCAAGGTTACTAACAAATGGTGATATGGCCATGAATTAATACCCATAGGCGTTTACGTAACGCTAGAAAAAATGTTAACGACCTGTGGTTTATTGAAAAACGTGATTGTGTTCAATGCATTTTTAGTAGATTCTTGACGGGTTTTTGGACGTTTTATTTTACACCAATTAATGTTCTCTTGCTCATTTGTTGCCGAGCGTTCTTGAGAATGCCTCGTTTAGAGGTGAAACACGTGTCGAATTTATGTTCGGATTTTTGCGGAATATTGCAATATTGTGGTTCTTAGAGTTCTACCGTATCCGTATGGTTGTGTCGCGTTGGTGAGTTTTTTGTTATTATCGTGCATGCTACTTTGCTATTATCGCATTCTCCTCTATCTGTGAGAGTGCGGATTGGCAATCTTAGGTTATTCTGTCCAAAGATAACCGGGATTGACAATCCGTGGGTGAGTGGTGGGCTCTCCTCCTAAAATCCATTCTATAATAGTACCAATTAATAAAATGATGTATGATTCATCCCCGTCATATAGAAGAGTCTGAAGAGACAACATGGTGCCTTTTCGCTTGCTAAATTACTCTCGCTACAGGGATCATTTGGGAAATAACAATGCAAAACAATAGAGTAATGAATTGCGGCTTACAGATTATTATAATTATTACAAAATGCCACCGCGTGTCGACGAAGTTGTAAGCATAAGCTACTAATAAATGCATGAACACGGAGGTATATGCAAGTCGTTCAACCCTTACGTACATAGCCCTCATTTGTAATGCACAGCCAAGAACACGTTTCAAATATACCCTTTGATAATTTGCATATCTGCATCCAAGTTATGTTGAATATCTTACTGTAGATTACTGGAACGTTATTATTTAATGACTAGCTGGATCCGTGACTTCGTCGACTTGAACTTGCACTTGTAACGAACATACTAAGGAATCACTGTTCAAATAAAAATCCTTCATTCCCTGCTATAACGCCGCGAAAGATGAATAGCTAGATTACATTTCCTGGGATTCATGACTACTTCGGAGATCGATTCAGGAGTTTAGACGTGAAAGCATGAGAAGTAGAGTGCAATATTACTGTCCTCCTCGAACCTTGTTCACCCACTTACAAACTTCTCGAGGCCTTTCTCGTGGTTTAGTTGTAAATTTTGTTTCAAGGCTAGGTTTGTGATAGCTATCAGAAAAATGGTAAATTCAATTGAAACAGTTTAAAATAAAAGTCACCCTAGATTTAAACTTTCTTTTGACTGCACCATTATATCTTTGGTTGTGTTTGAAGGCAACTAACTCAAATGTATTTATAGACTTTTAATGTATCTTTTATTTAAACATTATTTTCACCACAATTATAGTTTTATTTACGATACTTAATTTTTTAAATAGATCTTCATAATCGCCGCCTCATTGACTCGAAAGATGACGCTGCGACCCACCACCAGTTGAACAAAAAGTAGACCTTGCCAATTTAAACCATCTTATTTCTGGAAAGTCAACCCGCACTATGTTCACTTCAGTCTAAGAAGGTAGGGTATGGCAGATAGCAGCTTTGTTGTACATCTACTACAATTAAGACCATGGCTCACTTACCCGTACACGGGAAGTCGCTGAAGTCTCAAGCCACTTTGTGGATTTAGCAACGAACACAAAAGGCACACAAAATTATTGAACCACATATGATCACGTCATCCAAATAGACAATAGCCTTCTTGTATGTCAAAAAAATTCGTGATTAGAAGTGATCAGTTAATTACAAATGGTTAGTTTGTGTAAATAAAAACTAGTATACAAATTAACATTTAATTAGAACTCTTTTGTGTTAATATGCATTCTTATACGCATCTTAATTAAGTATTATCCTTATAGTGATCGTATGAATGTAAGTAAAATCAGCAGTGTGCTAAGAATCCTCCTATAATAACTTTCACAAATTCTCTATAGCATTCACGTTTCACTGTATATCCACCATTTATTTTTGGGAGGAAAACTAGTCTAGATGTCAATTTTGAAAAAATAAGTTTTATAATATCGACTGACTATATTTATGCCGTGTGGGGCCGGCTTTAGAATTGTCCCACCCCTCTCCACCCATGGGAGTCGTAAGAGCCCACTGAGGAATATCGGGGGAGTGGGCAGCAGCACTCCCTCGAGTATTAACAACAGCTACTGCGATCGCCAACCCGCCTGCCAAGCGTGGCGATTATGGCACTATCCCCCCATATGAGCGCACACGGCCGCTCGTTGTGGCGTTCTCTTGGGGAGGCCTATGTCCAGCAGTGGACGTCGAAAGGCTGATGGATGGATGGATGGATATTTATATTTATCAGAATAAAATGTTCAAACTATTTATTTTTAAGTTATATTTATTAATGATTAAATTAGTTACATGTCAAAGTAAAAGAAAAATTATAAATCGCAAGAGTTCAAAAATGTTCATTTGATCTAATAATTAATTAAATCACAAAAGATCAAAAAGGTTAATTTGATCTAATAAATTATTATAACCTGATAATAATTATAAAGGTACAAATGTCAAAATAATTATCAAAAGATATTTTTCAAAAACTTACTCTGGTATGTTGGCATAATTTGCAAAATGCTTACTCAGCAGATTTAACTAGTATTCGAGAAATTCTCATTAGAACGATTAGGGAATTTGAACTAACTTCGGTTAATTAAAAACAAACTATAACCTAAATATGACGAAGTCCTCAGCACTATTTTTTTATTATCACAAATAAGACTAACCACGTATGGTTTAAATCAAATTATATACTCTAATTCACACCATTAAAGGATGAACAGGATAACACCGATTGAATTGGCGAAAAGCAGGCCCACGGCGAATTACTTAGAGGGTGAGGGCACCTTACTACCCCGTTGTCTCCTTGGGCAATAAATTGATACAGGATGTACGACCCTTTTTTGTGTTCCTGCTAAATAGACCCGCAGCCTTTAATGGTTTCCAATCTTATCCATTCAATAATTTCCTTATATAACATGTACGTATTAAATGATATTAATTTGAATGTTGGTGCCATAATTCATTATACTGAGTGAGTCAATAAACATATGTACAAAATATGTACGTATGAGAGGCCAGAGGGGGGAGTTGTAGAAAGGCATTTAAAAACTCCCCTTTCTACCCACGGGAGTCGTAAGGGCCGACTGAGGGAATACCGGGAGAGTGGGCAGCAGCACTCCCTCGAGTATTAACAACACCCATTGCGATCGCCAACCCGCCTGCCAAGGGTGGCGATTACGGCACTATCCCCCATTTCTTGGGGAGGCCTATGACCAGCAGTGGACGTTGATAGGCTGATGGATGGATGGATGGATTTAAAAACTTATTAATAGTTTACTAATTTTAAAATTAGTGGTAATACCAAGGACTGCAAAGAGTGGGTATCGAGTTCGATTCCCAGTTAAAGTCAAAACCTCGCCATAAAGCATACCTCTGACTTCTCAAAAGTAACTAGTGATAGCAAATATTGTGAGAAAACATACTGCCTGACAAATTCTTATGATCTAATTATGATAAATAATAAACGTCAGAGACCAACAGCTCCACGTCCTACGGGGTTTACGAACGCACGTAGCGAGATTCCGGGCATTGTCCGCTCCAGACGCAGAGCACGTTGCGCGATTTTGATTTTCTTTATGAGGCCAACATTTAAGGACCAAGTCTCTGTTTTGTATGTTATCACTGATAATACAAACTAGTCGTATATCTTTGCTTATATCCATTTTATTGTTAAGTCACTAAAGCGCTAGCTCGCTATCATTGGTAAGGAGTTGCGCTATTTTTTCTAAACAAAAGTGGTCATAAATAGAACTACCAACATGATGACATAAAGTTTCAATTCCAGCGCGCAGGTATACTCTCTGGAGCGTTAAGATGTAACGCTTCGTCGAACAAAGTAACCGTAACGTTTTTATATGAACCATTTAAAAGAAGCCTGTACCTAATCATAAACCGACGAAATAGAATCTTTTGTGATATTCAATTTTAAAACATAGACGCATTAGTTTTGTTAAAGACTATTACTAGGTTCTTACAAAAAACATTCTTTCACGGCTGTGATCCCTGGGTAGGCAGAGGTGTATTACACACCCACGGTTCGCCAGCCATATTTGAGACCCACGTGATAGGGCCGTCTACCGGCAAAACTCAATTAACATTCCCCGGCCAGGGGATCGAACCCGAGACCTCTTGATCAGCAATTGCTCACACTACCGCTGCACCACAGAGGCAGTTACAGCTAGTCACTAGGTTCTATATGATCAAATATTGCAGCAAGCACTTGAGATTCTCGGCTATATACATACTACAAACACAGCATACTATTTCTACGAACAAGAATCCGACCTGCGACTTATAAGTCACTCCAACACCCAACACGATACGAAACGAAACATAGGTCATAAAGAAATAGCGGATAAAGAGATAATTTGGGCCTTTAGCGCTCTCACTCACCGGACGATAAGAAAAAATTTGTTAATATATTGATAACTTCCAACGAAAAAGTAATGAAAGGAAGATGAAATATTTAGCGTAGACTCTTGTAATCCGACAATTATGAAGCGCCCAAATAGGCTTATTTCGTCATAAATAAGTATAAATAATAAATAAATATTTACGGACATTTTAACACAACGTCCTCTGGTCCCAAACTAAGCTTAACGCTTGTGCTATGGGTAAGACCAGATTACGGATATAATACATATACTACTTTTTTTGTAAATACATACATATAATAGATAAAAAACACCCCCCTCCAATCTGTGTTCATCACACAAATAATTGTCCTGAGTGGGAATCGAACCCACGATCTCATGCACGGAAGTCGGTTACACTACCGACTACGCCACGAAGCCCGTCATGAATGGATTACACGGATAAAGGCAATATAAATAAAGTAAGTCTCTTTGACGCTGAATAGAATGCTTTTTTGTAGATAATATTCTAAAGAAAATAAGCTGGTTATAAACCACAATAATATAATTTAAAATTATTGAGAATGTGGAGTAGGGACCGAATTCTTCTACAGCTCCCAGCGAGGAGAGATCCCAGCATCAAGGAGCTGGCGACTCGCTAGTGATGTCTCTGGTGTTGCTAGAGTCTTTATGCTACGGTAACCGCTTACCATCAGGTGCGGCGCATGCTTGTTTGCCTTTTTATATAACATTTTTTTTCGAAAATAAGAATTTCTCAATTTATAAATAACATCACAATTCCGAGTGATATGAATGTCGAAGATATGTTATTGCCAATAT
This sequence comes from Leucoma salicis, assembly GCA_948253155.1. NCBI lineage: Eukaryota > Metazoa > Arthropoda > Insecta > Lepidoptera > Erebidae > Leucoma > Leucoma salicis. Next base: position 20,852,607 of record OX411818.1, read on the forward strand.
AAGTATTTAGTTTGACCCTGACCTATAACGACTGCTGGTTATTGGTTCTCTTCATGAGTAATCGAATGTGTTCATAAATTTTTTTTCATCTATAATACGATTGATTTATTTATTTTGTACACACCTATAATGTGTTAAAAAATAAAGATTTCATCATCTGGCTTGTTATTTGTAGGTATTCTACAAAAAAACAGCTATTCCACATGAAACTTCTATTATTCCAGGATGAAAATTAAATAAAAAAACTAAATTTATGATGATCGGTTTAGTGGCTACGGCAACTCACTTTTGTCCGTGTGGTGACGGACTAAGAATACCAGTGTCACCACCCCACTCTTTCCCACGGGTGTCGTATGAGGCGACTAAAGAAGTAAGCAATTATCATCCATTGCATGACTGGTGGGTAGGGTACACAGGAGCTGGTGGTACCAACCCGCTCGGGCCCGATAGCAAGTGAGCACTCCCACTGGTACCCAACCCTACCACCAGTAATGTAATGGGTGATAATTGCTTACGTCCCGTAGTCGCCTCGTACGACACCCGTGGGAAAGAATGGGGTGGTGACACTTGTATTCTTAGTCCGTCACGACAGACAAAGTAATCTTGACATTGCATTATGTTAAGTAATAAACAAAGGATTGCGTAGGAATTAGAGCGTAAAATATAATTAATGTAATCTCAACATTACTTTGTAACACTCACTGGACAAAAATGGCAACATATTTTTTTGTTCATTGCTTCAGCGAAGAACTTAGAAAGAAAGAAAGAAAGAAAATATTTTTTGCAACGAATTATTAAAAGAATATACATATAAATAAACTTAGAAAAAATTAACATTCGTTACAAAACGACCCCAACTCAGCAAAAAAGCAGGTCAAAAGACCTGCGCTGGTCTTCCGTTGGGGCGTCTTAGTGATGGCACCCACGGACGTTGACATGCAAAAAATAATAATAAAAAATAAAAAACAAACCTAGATAACTAACCTAAATAAAACTTGACTGTGCTATGGCTACTACAGAGAAAAAAAAATCGACTAATCTATAAGTATTATATAAATGTTAGGCTGATGGTCCTACCAAAACCTGCAATAAGCCAAACACAAAAAAAAAACAAATTTAAACATAAAATACACGTGTTGACACGTCATTGAAAAAACGTACTTTAACGTACTCTTTGATTGAAGTAATTTGAAATGCACACAAAAAGCACACATATCCGTGAGTTAGAGGGCCCCCCTACAATTTGTATAGTTTACTTTATTAGTTCGGCTAGTGATGTTATTTGTTTTCAAGCCATCGTACTAAATTCACATTGATTTGTTATTTATATAACGTATTTGACTTATCAATTAGAGGCACCATTAGTTTCGAGGAGTTTTTTAAGTTTATATGAAGAACATAACATTTTTAAAGAACATTGTAAAGGTATATGTAACTTTTAAAACTGCAGATTTTCCATAGTATCAGAAAACAATATCGTCCAAGCCAAGACAGAAAGTACCTGCTCAGCGTTATTTATCCAAGTAATGCTTCAGATTTCAGACGATTATTTCGGTACGGTTTTTTTGTGTGTTTCCTTTAAATGAAGTTAAAAAAGCACTCTTCTCGGTGAACTGGCTATGCGTTTTGGTATTCCTTAATGCTATGGATGACAGTTACCATTAGCCATCAGAAATACCGTAAATCGCCAGTCAATTAATACAGAAAATTACCGAGCAGACGTATGAGGTACTTTTTTTTTGAGTCGGGAAAAAATGTACTTAACCGCACACCCCGTCGTTCGGGGCAAAGAACAGGGTAGTGTGGGGCCATCACCCACTAAAGAAACCGGCCGTGTGCCGTCTCTCCGCCTATGTTGGCGGGCCACTGGTACTATTTATTTATTAAATTTTCGGAAAACAAACAGTGATTTATTACAGATATTAAAACTAATTAAACTCTAAACACCAATTATATGTTTTCACATATATGATTCTGTAAAATAGCTATTTTGTTATGTTACTATGTTGCATTACTTCAGTGGTCCGCTAGCGGCTTACACTACGGCAGTACCCTACTCCCGCGATAATATCATTGGATCAACTTCAATTCCTGTAGTCAAACGAATAACCACAACTTTGCCAATGTCTGAACTATAAGTGGAAATCATAATAAATTAAAAAAATACTCCTTACTAGCTGCTGCATCTACGTGGACCAACCAGATATTTAGCCTTTATAATACTGGCCCATTGTAACGTTGGAAGGCGTCACAGCTACTCGAGCAAATCTCTCGGGTAAGCAGTTGTTAGTGGTATAGCCTTGCTTATCCTAGCATGGATGGGCCGGCTCGATCGGAATACCCCCCTCTCACAAAAGATCAGCGTGAACCAATAGTAGTGATACCTACCGTTGTTTCGTATGGTGAGTGAGAGTGCCGAAGGCCCGAACCCTATCCCTATCCTCTCATTGTAATCTTTCCTATCCTCTCCTTAATATCATTCCTATCTACCTCCTATCCGTTTCCTTGGAGATGGCGACGCGCGAATGATGCCTCTGGTGTTTATAGCGTCTATAGGTTACGGTAACCGCTTACCATCAGGTGGGTCGTACGCTTGTTTGGCACCCACGTAGTATAAAAAAGTTGTGTGGCAGTGTATACAATTTGTTAAGACTACATACATGATCACGAAAAGTCCGAGGTGTATTTGTGATATTTGTGTGATGTTAAGATTCCATCCATTCTAATGAATAATGCTTAGTGAATACGTGGATGATGATGCAACACATACACATTCAGTTCAACAGCTATTTTAATGTTTTTCTTTATTTTTATTTTTTTAAATCTATTAAGTAGTCTCTTTAATTTATTATTAATAAGATATACATTATGTTAAATTTCAACATAGAATAGCTTTTTTTTTTTTATTTTCTCTTGTGTCTGCATTATCATAATTCATTTTCATCATTTTCTTTCTTTTAGGTATACCTAGTATCTCCACACTACCCTGTTCATTGCCCCGAACGACGGGGTGTGCGATTAGGAACATTTTTTCCCGCCTAAACAAAAAAAAAAACAAGAAATGGTATACCTAGTATCTAGTAAACATTATAATATTAATAAGGGGAAAACGGTGTTGATTGTACATTTTTTTAAGTTTAAATTGTTAACTATTTTTTATTTCCATTACTAGCAATGTACAATTGTTAATTTTCCTGAATAAATAAATATTTGAATTTTAATATTTGCATGTTGGTAAAACAATCCAGCGAAGTCATGTAACAACGAAATATTAATATGTAACACCCTTGAATTTACCATACTTCAGCAAATAAACAAATTTCATTTAATTTGCAGGCTGTAGATTGTCATAGACACCTCTCATTTGAAAGTTCTCAATTGTAATATTAGACCACTATGACTTTTAAACTTAAAGGAATTTTTTGCCAGCACACATATAGAGGATACATTAAAGCCAGAAGATACTATTCACTTGTATTGTTTTTTACGCGAAATCTAGGTCAGTCTAGGGCATTTCAGGTTAGAGCTACATTTAGGGCGTGTGCCTGTTACGTGACCCATATAAGTACTCGTTTCGTGGAACTATAAAGAACTGAGGTTTGTATACCTAACGGTAAGAATGTTGTACTTACTTATCATCACGCCCTTCTATTAATAATATGTCTAGATAGTCACTCGGAGTTGTTACCGCGTCTAAAATAATAGAGGTGAACTTTTCATCCCTATGCTGTTAGTGTCAATTGCGACTCTTGACACGATTGTATCCTGGGGGGTTAGGCAGAATTTCATATCTCACATGTCGATCGTATCGTCTCGCTTGTACGATCACCGTGATTGGCCAACGGATTATTGTGACATCACGCGTCGGTTTCTCAACCAATCACAGTGATCTCGATACGGTCGACACGTGAAATATGACATTCTGCCTCAGGGGGCAGGAACGAAAATATGTCATTTAAAATGTCAAATACTTTAATTAAGTGTGCCGAGACTACAAAAATCGGTAAAACAGCACTAAATATGTATCTGTAATGTGTCGCCGAGTAACATTATTAAACATAGCATCACGCCTATATTCCCCGAAGGGGTAGGCAGAGGTGTATTTTACACACCCACGACTCGCCAGCTATGTTTAGGTCCCACGTAATAGGGGGCGAGCCTATTGCCGTCTACCGAGCACATTTCCAAACTCCGGGCTGCTACTGAGAATTTTTCTTTTTACGAATAAGCTCAATAACGTTGCCCGACCCGGGGATCGAATCCGAGACCTCATGATCAGCAGTCACATACACTACCGCTGCACCACCGAGGCTGTTAGTTAACATTATTAATCTATATTTTTCGAACTGCCTCGGTGGTGTAGCGGTAGTGTATGCAACTGCAAATCATTAGGTCTCGGGTTCGATCCCCGGCTCGGGAAATACTACTGAGCTTTTTCCTTAAATAAAAATCTCAGTAGCAGCCCGGAGTTAGGAAATGTGCCCGGTAGACGTCAATAGGCTCGCCCCCTATTACGTGGTACTTAAACATAGCTGGCGAATCGTGGGTGTGTAATACACCTCTGCCTACCCCTTCGGAGAATACAGGCGTGATTCTATGTCTTTTTTTATATTTTTAGAATTTTATTTAGCTAACACTAAACCTCATCAAAGCTCTATAAAAAAATACTATGTGTCGGATTACTAGATTACTAGCTTCATGTCAGAATAGGGGACCTAAGCTGAGACAGTAAAACACCTGCCGTTAATGATAACATAATAACCATTTTCTTCTACTTCAAGACCATTCCGCAGAGGACGATACTAAATTATTTACGTCCAGCATAGTTGTTACCGCTGCCGGCAGTAACTACCTACACTGGGACTGTATGCAATATTCATTCAACGAGGGCCGCTGAATTATTCATTTTACTTTAGTGTAATTGAACAAGCGGTGCTCTCCTGAGGCAGTAAGCTAGTTTATAGTAAACCTTATTTGCGAAGCTTCTACTCACTTAACACATCTAGCGGGCATGAGGAGGACGTAGCCTAATTGTGTACTTACTCGGTAAGGTCGTCAATAACATGGGTAACCAAATGTGATACCTATTTAAAACATTTGACTTTCACCGTGCTTCGTGTTGTAGTAATAGGCAACACTATCTCCATGTAATGGTTTTATAAATAACACAACGTATTTTATACTGGACTATTATAATCAGAACAAAGTACATTATTACAAGATATTTATGAGATGTTGACGCCATCAATGTGTGTGGAAAAAAGGGGCGAGTGTTGCCAGGACTCATTTACAATTAACTTTAAATTTTAAACCCAGATAGATTGCCTATTACTACAACACTTCGTAAGGCACGTTAAGCAGTGGACGCCGTCTATCAAATAATAATCCTAATTTTAAAGCGGAGGACCCTTACATTTTATGATATAAGGCTAGAAGACTATGAGGAGTGTAAAAATAACATTACATTTGCCTAAGCAATTGTTTATTTCCTACTGATCTGTCATACCGAATTAGAAGCAAGTGAGGCCCCTGGCAAAAGCGAATAAGATATAACAATACCAAAAATATTTGTATCTAAAAAGTATCCTCTTAAGTTTCACATAATAAATTAAATATTCAACTTTCGGACCACATCTCGAACAAATCGAAACCAAACGTGTTTGAAACTGGTTCGAGACAATTTCTATATTAAGATATTGTTTCTTTTGCGAATTTTGAATAAAACTTTAATAGGTATACTGTTTCATTGCAAATTGCATTTTTTATTATTCTATAAGTAAAACAGCGCCTAGGTTTACATATCGACTTCCCATGCCCCATTATGGAATCGATTACAATAAACAACAAATATTCGTATGATCTACAAAATAAGAGTCTGGGTAACGAGAAAACGGCCTTCTTGGGTCGAATAAAAATAACACAAGATGCAACGTAGGAATAAATACTTTCTATTTTATATTAATAATCTTAATTTTTCACAATAAAATTGATTATTTGATAAGTAACTAATAATGTATTGGTCTTACTAAGTAGTTTTCAATCAATCACATCGATAGCGCTAATTTCATGGTTTTCAGGTCGTATACGCCATCTATATGGCGTGTGTGGCCGGCTTTAGAATTGTTCCACCCCTCTCCAACCATGGGAGTCGTAAGAGCCGACTGAGGGAATACCGGGGGAGTGGGCAGCAGCACTCTTTCGAGTATTAACAATATCCACTGCGATCGCCAACCCGCCTGCCAAGCGTGGCGATTACGGCACTATCCCCCATTCTTGGGGAGGAGGCCTATGTCCAGCAGTGGACTTTAAAAGGCTGATGGATGGATGGATGGATACGCCATCTAGCGCTAATTCTAAGAAGTACTTCTTTATTGGTCTATAGAAATAGTTCTCACACTTCTCACGAATTAAGGATAGCGCTGGTTTTAGTGTCGAATCCAGCGTAAATATTCACTATTTTCACAATTAAACCACATCGAATATGATCGTGAAAAGTAATGCCCTATTACTATACTAGTAATGCCCTATTACTATACTCTATTCGTAGTTATACTGAAGTTAATAAGAAAAAAAAGACTCGATTAGTAAAGTATTTCGGTTGTTATCGTGTTAACATACATTACCTACAGCAAACGGACGTCCAAGACAGAACTTTTTTAAACAGTTTTTTAACTAGTTTAAATAACAAAAATGGCATAAAAAATATCATGAGTGTCAAAAATAGTGTTTTTTCTTGATATGTGTGGGTATATATTGTATTACAAGTGCAATATGATAAATAGAGACATTTTAAGTTTGAAAAATCACTTTTTCTGCATGAAACGAGAGCAGTACCCACCTCAACGCTTCGCTTATGAGGCGTGCAAAAGTGATGTCGCGTTTTTAATTCTTACAGTAACCCAGATCCATCCATCCTACATGCGATTTCTTTCCGACAGTGGCATTATAGTAATAATATATTTTGAGATGAGAGCTTCATTTCTTTCAAGTCGAATTCAATGAAACGAGCCATGACACACCCACCGATAAGTAGTACCTAACCGCAGTTCGTGGACTCAGCTATAGCACAAGCACCTTAGGGTCATAGCGTGATGTTTAATAACCTATAAGTAGCATTTCTACAAAATTGGGCTATCGAATGGAAACAGATTGTTTCTAATCTCCTTGTTTGTTTTATAGATTAGCGCATTTAATGAGACCAAACTATTCAGCTGAATATAATTTACATACACCATATTTTCCAATACAATTAGGATTGCTACTTATAGATGATCACTACATTTCCAACATAAACTCAAGTAAGCAAGTTCCACAAAAATACTCAAGTAAGGAAGTTCCACAAAAATAAATATTTACGTTTAGATTGAAAAAAACTCGTCTAAATAGTGTAATTATTTGGCTCAGTGACATCTAGAACGGAACGTAATTACGGGACAGAGTTCGTTGATATTTACAATAACAGGTTAAATAACTTACCATAAAAGCCGGCAAGGAAATAATAAACGGCTGGCATTTTTTTATTGCTACGTGATTACGGACATAAATACAATGCGGTGACAACATTGACAATCGTAATTGAAATAAAGTAAACATGAAACTTATTTATGTACGTACAGTGTTGCAGTCTCAGTCAACCGTGGTTTCTGTAAGGAAATGATAGTAACGTACTTTTGTTGACTTCCGTTTGCGTGCATATATAAAGAGTTGGGCTCAAGAGATAAATTACAAAATGTCTGATTAATTTTAAGCGTATCCTACTGGAACTCCTTATCGGGATAAATAATATCCCATGTGTTAAATCTGTGAATTTCGTTCAAACCCGTGTCAGTCTTATGGGCTATCTGACACAAACAGCTATGAAATTGCGATGGATGGGAATTATTCATATTACGCAATAATAAATAAGTATCCTTTATATTGAATCAGTGTCTTATCTATCTGCTTACCTAATTACATCTATATCCATTCGGTATTTCAATATTTTTTTTTTACAACCCATTACGTACTGGCCTGGGTCTTCTGTATAGGTGCGAGAGGTGTTTAAGCCGTAATCTAACGTCAGCGATTAAATGTGATATCGAATACATGAAGAGTAAACAACGATCTGACCACTAGCTTAGTAGATACAAAAGTTAACTGTGAACTTGAGTAGACACCTCATAAATAGAAACCGATCACAAATGTATCGAGGGCACGAGAACACGACATTACCGTTGTCCCAGAAAGTGATCCAAGAAAAAAGTTGGCAACGAAAAATCAACGTTATTATTCAAATATACATGAATAGCCGTGTGGGGCCGGCTTTAGAATTATCCCACTCCCCTCCACCCTAGGGAGTCGTAAGAGCCGACTGAGGGAATACCGGGGGAGTGGGCAGCAGCACTCCTTCGAGTATTAACAACATCCACTGCGATTGCCAACCCGCCTGCCAAGCGTGGCGATTACGGCACTATCCCCCATTCTTGGGGAGGCCTATCTCCAGCAGTGGACTTTAAAAGGCTGATGGATGGATGGATGCAAGTACATGAATACGTTAAGATAGCCAATCTTGTAGATAGATTACGAAAAAAATACTTTTATATGTATCAATTGATTTTCCACTATCTCGACCTGTAGTACTTTACAATTGTCATGTTCTAGGGAGTACTAAGGTGAATAAAGCTAGCTGTTTAACTAATATGATTTGTCTGCTATAAAAATGGGCAGTTCGAATCCTGCTTGCAGAAAATAAATATTTTTCCACTTCCAAAAACATTTCTTCTAGTTCAATTGCTAAACATGTTAATGCTAAAAATTACAGATTTAAAATCAATAAAAGAAATGGGACTCTCGACTTATCGATAATATTGTTGAGGAAAAAAGGTTTTCGGTTGACGCAAGCATCGGACGGAGAATGTACCGCAATGACCCGAGAAGGAAATGCATTGTATTATAACTTCCTGGTAATGAACCCGAGAAAGGTAATTCGATATATTGCGGAAGATAATGCCGTGGATAATTGGACGCTGATTGTACGTACTTGTTTAACGATCCAAAATCCACGAAGAGTGCCTCCACTTGCCCAATGTTATTTTATTTATTATAGCTGTAACCCACGTATTTAATGGAAAAAGACACTTATTATAAAAATACTAGTAAAAGTGTAATTAATTAGTTAGAAATATGTAAATGCTGGTTAACGACATCGTAGGTATCCTGAAATTTGTTCTCGATGTTTCTAATTGATACAAACAAATAAATCAGATATAATAAAAACGACAAAACAATTACGACAACAAAAATACAAAACAAATCTCAACAAAAACAGGAGATCGGCACGAATCTCTGTAAATAAGAAACAGGTTTCGCTCAAAACACTATGATAATATTTAATGGCTCGATTAAAAAGGCAATTTGAGAGCTATAATGTCTGCTTGCCGCTACACGCCAAATGTATACACATATTTTATTAATGTTACATATTTACAGATGCTTTCCGCTGCCATTAAATATATCATTATTAGAAACTACCGACGGGATTACATTTGACTTGACGCTAATAATCTGCAAGATATCTTTTTAATTTTAGTTTCATTTTTACTGTACCCCTCGTTGAATCTCCTCTTGTAAAGAGGATTTCCGTCATAGTACAAAACACTTCACGCTTTCCAATGAGGGTTGGTATACTACACAAGCAGTGGAGAAACCGTCTCAGGTGTAAAAGTCGCGTGTTTCACCATGCTAAAATGCTGTGATCTATACATATTTCTGCTATGTTCTCTCAGTATTTATTTCAGTTCTCTCAGTATGGATCAAGTGTTTTCTCTGCGCAACATTGTGGAGAAGCATCTGGCTGTAGGCCAGAGGGATTTCTGCAGTTTTGTGGATTTGGAGAAAGCATTTGACACTGTTGTACGAAAGAAACTTTGGGACATTTTGCCGGAGTATGGTATTAGCGGTAGACTGCTACAAGCGGTGCAGTCCAACTACATGGACTGCAGAGCTTGTGTGCGGTTGGATGATGAAATGTCCTGGTCTGACGTCAATATAGGCGTTAAACAGGGCTGCGTTCTATCAGCCAGACTGTTTATCATATATCTGGATAAATGTCTACAAAGGTTGAATGAAATGAATGTGGGAGTTCAGATGGGCGACTCAGTGGTTAACTCGCTGCTATATGCAGACGATGCGGTCCTATTAGCGCAGTCTGCGACTGACCTGCAAACCCTAGTCGACGTAATGGCAGAAGATTGTAAGAAAAAGGGCCTACGTGTGAATGTGAGCAAAACCAAAGTAATGGTTTTTGAAAGAGAAGAAGCCAGAACAGATGTTAGAGTAGCTATAGGAAATGGTGTGCTAGAACAAGTGGATGAATTTGTATATCTTGGATGTGGATTCAGTCGGGATGGAAGGTACACCACTGATGTAGAAAGAAGAGTGAATGAGGGAAATAGAGTGAGCGTAGCATTGGGACAACTTCTCGGCAGCCACCACCTCAGCCAGAAGGCACGTGTTGCAATACACAACGCAGTGCTTGTCCCAACGTTATTATATGGAAGCGAGAGTTGGGTATGTAAAAAGGAGCATGAGAGTAAAATCAATGCAGTCGAAATGCGATCTCTGCGGAGAATCTGTGGAGAGAGTATTGGTGTAAAGATGCGAAAGGGAATGCTCCGATGTTTCGGACATGTGGAAAGAATGCCGGACGAGCGACTGGCTAAGAAGATATACAATGCGAAAGTGGAAGGATGTAGGTACAGGGGGAGACCGAGACTTACCTACCTAGACCAAATTGGTCATGTATTGAAGCAAGGTGGAGTCAGGAGTCTCCGAAACCGGCGAGCGTGTATGAAGAGTTATGAATGTTGAGGAAGCGAGAGATGTATGTAAGAATAGAGCCTCTTGGCAATACGTTTTCTCTGCCTACTCCGCAAGGGAAATGGCGTGATGATAAGTTAGTTAGTATTTAGTTTATGAATTTATAATCAAAGACATTTATAGATATACAGAGACTTTGTTCTATACTTATATTTAATGAAACCTGTCTAGAGAAGAGTCCTACAGGTGACTGGGTCATAGACCCAGCGGCAGTATTTATAATCCATAAGCAAAACCCCGTTAAAGCAAAATTCCATAAGTACGAATTCATTTCTTATCGATTTTATTAAAGCCCACGAAAATGTGTTCTGTAGTTTATATTAAATTAGTCTGTCAAAAATAAAAAGTAATAATACTAATTTATAATCCCAATTGGTAGTCAACACAACTATCTAGATCTATTTATTAGCATAACTAAGTCTAGCCTCGAAAATTCGACTCCCAGTGTACCTATTTACGTACCTACAAGTTCTAGGTTAGGCACTATTCCAGGTCGAGTTATTGACCTCGTCGCGGACAGACACAACTGTAGTGATAATTACTATTATAAATATTTTTTCTACGTTTTTTATTTTATTATGACACAATGGCGTAGTGAAAAAATTCTCCGTAGCAGCCCGGAGTTTGGAAATGTGCCCGGTAGACGGCAATTTGCCGTGTGGGGGCCGGCACCAAGAATAGCTCCACCCCGTCTCTTCTTATGGGAGTCGTAAAAGCCGACTAAGGAATTACCGGGGGACCGGGCAGCAGCGTTACCCTGTGTACTAAAAACATCCACTGAGATCGTCAACCCGCCTGCCAAGCGTGGCGATTATGGTAAAACCCCCATTTTGGGGAGGCCTATGTCCAGCAGTGGACGATGAAAGGCTGATAGATGGATGGATGAGACAGCAATAGGCCCGCCCCCTATTACGTTGGACTTAAACATAGCTGACGGACCGTGGGTGTGTAATACACCTCTGCCTACCTCTTCGGGGAACACAGGCGTGATGCTATGTATGGCGTAGTGGTATATGTTTTTATGAGTACCGACAGTCATTAGTGATCCATATACTTATTGTTGTTTTGATTTTAGGTGCTCTTTACTAGTGGTTGTAAGGTTGGGGTACAAAGGGTACCTAAAGGGAGTATTCAGATGTTATCTATCCTATATTGTGCAGTAAAAGAGTTGATAAGAAAAATGGCCCGAGCCTGTTGGTACCACCAACTTCTGTGTACCGACCGTGATAGACCTTCACCTTAGTGCGTTTTGGTTGTGGCAGGAGATAGCCATCCATTCATGAATTTCTTATACGTGACATTACATAACCAATAGCGGCTGGGCAATATTATAAGCTTCAAATAGAAAACTAATCGTATTAGTGAATCAAATCAGAAACAAAAAGCACTACCCTACCCTATTACCACGAACGACAGGGTGAGTAATTTGTGTCTTGGCAAAAAAGGCATTATATACGTATAAATTTGTCCAAAAATATAAACAAGAAATAAATAAAGCGCAACCGCAGTCGGCATTGTGTTCCAACGCGCTGTCTAGCATGTTGCGTAAAATGAATCTCAAGTGACAGCACAACATGCATGCCCCACGTGTATAAAAATAGATCTCTATATAAAGATCAAGTATGATTCATATTGTGGCAAATTAATGTTCAGGGTTTTATAATGGCTGTATATTGGTTGGATAGGACATATTTCCAAGATATTCTATATTAATTAAAAATAAATTTAGGTAAATAAGAAATATAGGTATTAGAATGAAATATCAGCTATTTAGGTAAGAAAATGTTCTACAATTTTGAGCCAATTATATATCTTAATGGTCGAGAAAATCGAATTTAGCACAGACATTTCATGTGCGCGTCCAATTATCAAATCGCCGCCTAAGAAACATAGCATAGCATCACGCCTGTATTCCCTGAAGGGGTAGGCAGAGGTGTATTATACACCCACGACTCGCCAGCTATGTTTAAGTCCCACGTAATAGGGGACGACCTTACTGACGTCTACCGGGCACATTTCCAAACTCCGGGCTGCTACTGAGAATTTTTCTTTTTAGGAAAAAGCTCAATAACATTGCCCGACCCGGGGATCGAACCCGAGACCTCATGATTAACAGTCGCATACACTACCGCTACACCACGGAGGGAGTTCAAAAATTTCCAAAATAGATTCCAGGATCACAGAAATTACCAATTAATTAGATAAGATGCATAATATAAAACAAAATTAAAATATATTCAAATGAATATATCTAAATTTGCCAGTAAACAAAGCTTTTTTTTTTGTTTAGGCGGGAAAAAAATTCCTAACCGCACATCCCGTCGTTCGGGGCAACGAACAGGGTAGTGTGGGGCCTGCACCCACTAAAGAAACCCGCCGTGTGCCGTCTCTCCGCCTTTATTGGCGGGCCACTGGAAGTATGTTACATTCATTCTGTGGTCTGTAAGCAAAGCCTGACAAGACAATTATTAAAGTACAAATTATAATTTGTGAATAAGGTAAAAGAGTATTTTAGTACGAGCGGGAAACGAACCTGCGTCCCTTCCTTTCAGGGGAAGTGCTCAAATCCCTTGAGCTATCGTACCATTTCTAGAAATACCGAATTTCCTCATCTCATTTGTCTTAACGACCAACGCCATCTATCGGCAATGCATTTACATGCATTCATCCAATGTAGTAAGTTTAGTTGTAGCGTGATTTTTCAAACATTTTTTATCTATATTTTAGCACTTGACATGCTCGGCTACTCTTAAAGTACAAATTATAATTTGTGAATAAGGAAAAAGAGTATTAAAAAGTGTCTTCACTTTTTAGTTGACAATGCGGTGTCTTTATTTTTTAGTTAGGCTGAGTTATAGATCTAGTAAATAGTAGAAGCCTGCTAGAAATCGATCAGTATATTCAATTAAATAATGGCGGATTAACGCTATTAGATGTATTTGTTATAATCAAGATAACAATTTCAAAGAATTTTCCTTAAATCATTTAATGGCTTAGATTTCTTAATTACAATTTAACGTAAAATTAATTACTTCGATGGCTCGGAGACCTTCGGAGAACTTACTACAAAAGGCTATACTTTCCCAATTCATACGATTAAAACTGTTCAATGGGCATTGAAATTGGTGTCCCGAAATAGGCCCGACCGATAAATAAATTCCCCACCTTTTCATTTAGTTAACAATAGCAAATATAATACACCTTAAAAAGCCTTATATAACTGGAAAATTTAATTGAATTGTTAAAATAAAACATCACACGCAAAAAAGACCACGCCCGCGCTAATCTTTTTAATTCCATATATTTATTGGCTGAATTGGCAAAACATCTGGGACGGTATTCCAGGAGATGCAGGTTCAAATCCTGCTCGTGGTTGTTATTTTCAATTTCACATTTTGTGTTAATTTATATGGCTAAGCATGTTAAATGCTAAAAAATATATAAAAGAATATTCACATATTTAGTTTCAATAACCAGCTTATTTTTACACAGTTAAGAGAACAGAGGTAAAAATCAGACCTTGGTACAGAAGGAGCAGCCACAACTTGAAATCATGGTGATTTTATCTGGCGTCGCATCTTCTAAGCAAAGCTTGCAGTTGATAGGGGCTGCTGGGACGAAACCACCGCCAGCACCATCGAGAGAATACCTAGGACAATAGTACAGAGTAAAATAAACCAGGCAATGACGCGCATTGTAGGTATTTCTCTATATAATGACAAGGTAGAAAAATAAATGCAAGGCGCGCTAGTGAATCGGTCAGCCTAATAAGTTGTTTGTTGGATTTGCCTTTTTTTTAGGCAGGCTAAAATGTACCTAACAGCACACCCCATCGTTCGAGGCAACGAATAGGGTAGTGTGGGGCCATCACCCTTTAAAGAAACCCGCTGAGTGCCATCTCTCCGCCTGTTGTTGGATTTGCTTGGTGTTTACTATCTTTTTTTATACTATGTGGGGCCATCTCCAAGGAAAATGATATGAGGGGGATAGAAAAGATATTAAGGAGAGGATAGGAAGGATAATAAGGGCCTCCTGCGCATCCTGTACCAGCGAGGGAGGATATTAAACATTGACCAAAGAAAGGTCGTCTGAAGGCATCAAGCATAAGAGCCGATCAAGCGAGTAAAAATTACAACTTCCCAGCCCCTTTAGAATGAAAAACGCAACGTTAAAAGACGAAGTCTCGTTTCGAGTAATTGTGAATTGATCAACAGTCCGACGCGTGATTCAGGCGACCAATCATAATGAAGTGAAACGAAAGTTCGGCTGTATGTATAGGCCCATTTTTTTTACTGTGAAGGAGTCCATCATTTTCTACAACCCATTATTCCCACTGTTGGACCCTGGACGCGTCTCATAGTGATAAGAATCTAGGCTATAATCACCACGCTGACCTAGGCATGCAGGTTTTGTCATGATGTTTTCCTTCACTGAGCAGTGATAATGCATCAACATGAAATATATAAACAACATTTCGAAAAGTAAGAGGTGTGTCTTCACCTCGAAACGGGAATCGAAATCGATACCACTGTCTTTGGACTCCTTGGTCTCACCACCAGGCTATATGACCTGGGGGGTTAGACGATATCTCATATCTCACAATCGACATCGTATCGACTCGCTTGTGATTGCTAGAGAAACCGACGCGTGATGTCGCAATAATCCGTTGGCCAATCACGGCGATCTCTCAACCAACCAAGTGATCACGATACGATGCCGATTGTGAGATTTATGAGGTTCCGTCTAACCCCCCTAAATCCTAACTGTCTTACTAATATTATAGTGCGTTTTTTATATATTATTATTTCACTGTAACTACTAAATCGATCATCATGAAATTAAAGAAAAGGACATCGGTATCTACTTTGTATCCCCAAAAAATATACAGTTCCTGTAGTACAGCATTTTTTTGCCGTAGGGTGACCCAATTCTGAACCACCAGACGAAGTCGCGGGCAGTATCTAGTCATACATAATCAGCCGTGGGAATCACAACTCGAATATTTCGTTTGGCAGTTTATTAATATCTCCTGTAGGTCGCTATTATTTCGCTGCAGTTACTGCTGCGCGTGACTGATTGACTACGTGACACTAGACGGTTTTTTCTAAGGAGGTTAATTGGGATTATCAATTGGTCATCAATATAATAAGTACAACACTAATGGATAAAAAAGAGGACGGCGATAAGCACGCCAGTATAATCTAGCATTAAACTCACAGAGTGATAATAAGAATATTATACGCAGTGGTGGGACATTACTTGCGGTAGGAGTCAGCTGCATGAGGAAACCCTAATCATGCATAATGCTTTACCATAGAGTAACGCGGGCCGGGGGTCCGCGTTGCTCTATGTGCTTTACAAACGAAAGACAAATAACCAATTTTGTACAATTCATTTATCATTCCTATATTACAGACGTCTCAATACGTACGAGCCTACTCCCTTGAGAGCAATATTAGGCTAGTGCCGAAGCCTTTGAAAATGGTAAAAAATGAAAAAAAAAAATAGTAGGATGAAACCGATTTTTACCCTTAAAAGCTCACCCCCACCCCCTTCCCGACGTCAAATCGCCCGTAAATTATTTTTCCTTTTATTTTCGTTATATTTTCTTACTTTTCCAATGGGTTTCATCCTACTATTATTTTTTTTGGTTTCGAAAATTATCGGCACTGGTCTATAACTGATGGTCAGTGGTAATCTCTACGCATGAACTCTGCAATACCAGGAATACAGACACTGCTTACCGTAAAGACCCACCAAGACGCTTGAGGAGTGAAGATAAAGCTCTTCACACAACCGAAATACATTATACGTCACCACTTTTCAAAATGGAATGGAGATACGTATTTACTAGAACAAATTATTTGTCAAAGTGGAAAAAGAGACTTATCTACTGCGAGCAGGATTTGAACTTGGATGCTTTCGTGTTCTTGAGTGCTCCACTTTCATAGATAATTTGTTCTGATAAAGTAGCTGAACATGTCAAATGGTAAAATTACAAATGAAGAAGTGATACTAATTTGCTGGGGCCCTTTAAATAGTGAAAGCTTTCGTGGTTTGATACCCTAGTACGAGAGGTAATTACTCATATTTCTCTAACTATGTATGCTGCTTCGGGGACAGACAGAAGTATCTCATGTAATATATTACGTTACCTGGACCCTCCGGCGCCGGCGAGAGACAACAGCGAAGAGCATCGGGAGCAGACGGAGGGCGCTCGCAGCCTGTTGTGTGCTCGCATAGGTTCTGAGCTCTTCTCGCGATCAGTCAAGGCGAGCACCGTCGAGCACTTTCTAAGACCTGCCGTACAATATTATATTTAACCGATTAGTACTAGTTATATTTATTAATTGTATCGATGTGAAAAAATATGTTCAGCCGTTTAGGCATAATTGATGGACCAAAATCCAAGCACCAATTTCGTAATTGTATATTAGAAGGATACCAGCTTTATCCTGAGGGAGTAACCAGAAAGGTACCACACTCACATGCCACTAAGTTTCAAGTATATAAGGGGACGAGACTTTTGCCACCTACTGAGACCTACTCCAGGCTTCATTTGCTAGCACTTTTTTAAGGGTACGGGATTTGAATCCGTATCGTTACCATTACAGTTTACACACTTTATTCTAACTACAACTGTACGGTGTATAAAGCCTCAAATACGCTAAAAAATAAATTATTTTAGTCCAGCAATAATGGTGAGGTCAACGCTTAATAGAAAACCGGTAAACGCTTAAAATTGCCATTTCCGTCTCAAACGACAGACATGCAGTTCATATCGATCACGATATCGAGTTGATATTGAGTCACGCACGGATACCAACTATTTAGTTTTTTTGTAATGCTAGTAGAATGTTCCCTTTTCTTTATTTAATTAAGAAACTATTAGTTTTACGACCTTTTACATAGTTTTCAACCCGATGAACTAAGGTGCTTAACATAATTTATAATAGTCGATCAAAATTTACAGAAAATTTCATTGCCTATAAACTACATTCGAACCGCGACTCGTCTGCGTGGATTTCAGGGCCCGTAGAATGTAACTCACTAAATCGTATCGACATCGTATTGTCTCGCTTGTGATTGGTAGAGAATCCAGCGTGATATCGCAATAATCCCTCGGCCAATCACGGTGATCTGTCAACCAATCACAATGACACGATGTGATGTCGATAAGATCGAGTGAGATACATCCTAACTCCCCAGAAACGGAATATAAACACGGCACATTCATTATCTCTGTGAAAAAATACTTATCCCACAGGAACTATTCATTTTCCGGGATAAAAGGGAAAAAAGAGGCCTACGTATAAGAAGTCCTTTATGTATAAGTCGGCCGTTTATGGGCTCAAAACTGTATATCACTCTCACATTTATAGTAATACTAGACTGCCTGCGGCTTCGCCGTAGCCAAAAGCTAGTTTTTAGGCTATATCTCAGGTTCCCGATATAATAGCGAGATAATGTATACTAGTGGTTAAGTCTAATCAAGAGCTATCAAATGAAAAAAGTTGCATCAAAATCCGTTCAGTAGTTTTTGCGTGATGCACAAACAAACAAACACAAAAATCTAAAAAAAATAGTTTCAAATTCAAAAATATCTTTATTTCATAGGCCTATTAAGTAGCACTTAAAATCGTCAATAATACACTAATAATTAAAATAATTAACACGAGCGCCTGAGGCGAGTGCATCCGCAATAACAAAGTGGCGATTGCAATCGCCACAAGCGGCCGGATTCCGTAGTAAAGCCTTTCATGAGAAGAACCCGGCAAGAAACTTTTTTGGTGTTGTTTGGTGTTCAGACACGCCTATATAGCCTAAATCAGTAATTTTTTCTCGAATATCTTAAATGTACAAACATAGCTCTGTTACAGCTTTATAATACGAGTAGTATAAAAGATAAAAATCGGAAATCTGCTCATTACTATCGTCACACTGCGTCACAATTTTTGCGACTCTATAAATATTATCTCACGAAATCGAGACACTTTCCCCCTTATTACCTTGTATAAGATTCATTGAACAAAACATAGCATCTCGACTGTATTCCCCGAAGGGGTAGTCAGGGGTGTATTACTCACCACCGAAGGAATGTAACATAGTTCCAGTGGCCCGCCAATAAAGGCGGAGAGACGGCACACGGCGGGTTTCTTTAATGGGTGCAGGTCCCACACTACCCTGGTCGTTGCCCCGAACGACGGGGTGTGCGGTAAGGAATATTTTTTCCCGCCTTAACAAAAAAAAGGGGGTGTATGACTCACCCACGCTTCGTCAGTTATAAAAATACCTCATTAACTTGTGTACTACAGACTACTACAGCTACGAGTATGTCGTTGACGGGCCTCGTGGCGTAGTCGGTAGCGTAACCGACTTCCGTGCACGAGGTCGTGGGTTCGATTCCCACTCAGGACAATTATTTGTGTGATGAACACAGATATTTGTACTGCGTCTGGGTGTTTTCTCTCTATTATATGTATGTATTTACAAAAAAAAGTAGTATATAATGTATTATATCCGTAATCTGGTACCCATAGCACAAGCATTAAGCTTAGTTTGGGACCAGGGGACATTGTGTGAAATGTCCGTGAATATTTATTTATTTATTTATGTTTATAATCCATTGCAATTAAAAAAAATGAGCAAAAGACGACTGTCACCTTACCTAAGCTATCTCTGGTTGTAAGTATATCGTCAAGTTTCTTTCACCCAGACTGCTTACCTAATTTTCCTTCTTTATGATACTTCGATACTGAATATTCTTAGGTTCATCACAACGCGAACTTTATCAATATTATATGCATAAAAAACATTCATTTCATATTTTATAAGAGCGCCTATTTGCATACTACATAATATTAAATTCGTGAGCGACATAAATGCGACCGAATTCCAATAACTTATTCGACTTAAAATGTCTGGCTCGATTCAAAATCACTCAAGCATGGATCTATTCAAACGTCTTGGCCTTTTAAGGAAAGTTCCCCCAAAATAGATTTCCTTTTAGATTATATAAGGTTCTAATGGTGGCAACTCAAAATTAATTTCACTTAATTATCTATGTTAATTTGATGAATGTACTTGGTAAAAGCGGACAAATCATTAATTAAGATATTTGAACACATTTTCCACATTAATACACATTTTCCTGTGTATTTTGTACAAATACATTCGGAATTAAGAACCCAATGCATCGGAATAAGGATGTTTACGTTGTAATAAAGTGCCTCGGACTATTGTCATATTTTCTTTAAATAAATTTCATTTAAAAGAAAATTTAATAATCAATTCTCAAAAACGTAATAATCATCTTTTTATTTTTTAATTATTTTAACATAAACATACAATCACGCCTGTATTCCCCGAAGGGGTAGGCAGAGGTGTATTACACACCCAAGGTTCGCCAGCTATGTTTAAGTCCCACGTAATAGGGGGCGAGCCTATTGCCGTCAACCGGGCACATTTCCAAACTCCGGGCTGCTAATGGGAATATTTTTTTAAGGCAGTTTTTAGTTATGTTCACTAATAAATTTATATTAAATGAAGATACCGCAATATTTTTATCAGCTGAGGGTCGTGTCTAAGAAATAAAATTTTACAAGAATATTACACTTCTGTACTGTTCATGTACTTCCCCGAGGGTTGTCCATTTATAGAGCGCTGCATCGTCCACCAGACACGTTACTACTTCAGCGTGCCAACCCTGCGGCCTATGTCGTTTTCCTAAGGATCTCGGCATTACGGATTCTATCACGTATAGAGATTCCATCGCTTGCTCCATGACACGCTGCGTAACTATGAGATTCTTTTAGAGAACATGTCCTTGGTTATATTGTTTTCAAGGACATATTCGCATTGTACAACTCTAAGAACCATGCAATGAATTGTTAACCTTAATAAATACTGAATTCATCACAACACGTAGTGTTGGTAATTTGGGTACCTGCTGTGAGACCCATAATTAACCTACTTACACGACCCAACGCAATTAGCAGTTTTCCTTGATAAGCCATTAGTTATGTTAACAGCATGGGGCATCGTCAAAGTCTCGAAAAATTACGTCCAAACAGATTGGACCTGCTAATTGGCAATCAAGCCCTTGAAATGATATCCCGTGAGAGCGACCCAATTTCAGACGCGATAATCTATTTATGGGAATTCGAGCTGTTTGCCATGGGACTGGGGAGGGTAGGAGGAATCTTATTTTGTCTATACACATTAAGTATAATAGGGCCATAGACACATTAAGTATATAAGCCCTATTTATGAACGAAAATGATAGCGAAATGTTGAGCTGGAACGAAATAGGGTCTTTGTTGACGTGTTAGAGAGTAATCTACATCACACCTAATGGGTGTATAAGTATTTTGCACCAGACTTGGTCACAAGTGAACTCTATATATAAATTGAGTTTACTTATAACGTGTGAGTACGTTAGACTTTTAATGAAAATAAAATGCGATAGTTTATGCGATATTACAAAAGGCAACAAAGATAGACACTTGCAATACATATAGTCTATTCCATGAGTATCGGTAAGAGAGAACTGAGGAGGCAAGAGAGGACTGATGCGAGAGAAAGAAATCTGCCAAACAACCCAACCTGTATCACTTTTATTTAGGTCAATGAATATTGGGCACAACATATATTGTACCAGAAACACCTGTCAGACGAACCATATTCTTTTTTACACTACGCGGGTGGCAAACAAGCATATGGCTTACCTGATGGTAAGCGATTACCGTAGCCTATAGACGCTAGCAACACCAGAGGCATCACTCGCGCGTCGCCATCTCGAAGGAAAGCGATAGGAGATGGATAGGAAAGATATTAAGGAGAGGATCGGGGGGTTTACGCCTGCAGCGCTCTCATTCACAATACGAAACGCAACCGTCGTTTCACGCTGATCTTTTGGGAGAGGGTTATATTTACTTCCCCGATCGAGCCTGCCCATTTATGCTAGGATAAGCAAGGCTATGCCACTTTTTTAATCTTCGTCTATCCATAAAGCCGTTCATACTAAAAACTTATATACCTTTTGTCCGATCTCATAACATATCAGTAACAAGACAAGCGTTCACATTTATTTAATTCTGTTGTCTCTGAAAGAAAGAAACTACTATCAAGAAAACAACTTCTTAATCTACAATATATACAAAAACTACAAAACAAACTTCATATGTAATTGATTTGTAAGCAAGACGTCCTTTAATCGAACATGCATGGAATCGATACAACTCTATTATCATTTAAATAACCAGCATTGTTTGACGTGATTAATTTTAATAATATGTAAAGATGTTATCGTTGACGGCACAGACCGATTTGTTTTGCATGTATAACAAGCATTGTTTTTGGGGACAATTTTATGAACACTGCAGCTCTGTGGAATCACGTTTTGGCTATCATCTTCGTATTACTCGTAACGTCGACGAATGAGCCTGGTTTGTTTGTCATATAGTGATACATATATGCGTGTTTGTTTTTGAAGTGAAACTTCTATATAGACGTGGTTAGGGGGGTATTAGGATTTGTTCTGTCACGAAAAAGCGTTACGGGCCACAACATAAATATATATTTTTTTAATATTTTTCTTTTATGAAATATTTTCCTTTGAAATATCCACTTGTCCGTTGAAGTTTTACTTCAACTATGCGCTTATGAAATCAGCAGTACGCCGCTGCCTATTGTGAAGTACAACTTCGCTCAAGACAACAGTAAAGTTCAGATTGGTTAATATGTTAATGGTGTAAGAAAACGACTAAGATTCCACACAAACTATCGTATTTCTTGTCCTCTGCATTCTTTAAGTAATAAAGCTCATAGAGAAAAATATTGGCAACAAAATTATTTTTATTGATAATGATTAAATTTTTTCTGCCTGGCTCGATTGGTTAAGACATAAAAATTGACCCAGATGTACCCCGCATTACAGAGACGCGCGCCCAAAATTGCGGCATACTGAGCTAAAATAAAAAAAAAGGAAATAGTCGCGTCGCCTAAATACGTTAAGTATGAATGTGTTATCGAAATTAGCAGTCAGGAGCAATTGTCACGATGGCTGAATTGGCAAAGCATCTGGATGGTATCCAGGAGATGCCTGCTCGTGACTGTTATTTTCGATTTCACATTTTCACACTTTGTGTTCATTTATAAAGAAATAGTCCTACATTATACATAGTTATTACCGTTAATCGATCACAATAATTAATTATAGCGTCTCGCCTACAATTGCATCTTAAACCCACCGTGTGCCGTCGTCTCTCCGCCTGTGCATATAATATACCTGGAGATGAGCGGTTGCTATTAAGCGACTATTAACATTAATCACTGTTTCGACAAGCATATTAATAATTAATTATTATAATAGAATAACTGTTAGTAATGAGTAAGAACGGCGTTATTTAGAATGCATTATTCTTGATTCTCCTCACGGGCTTCTGTGTAATAAAATAAGAATAAATATTATTCAAATTGCTAGACCCTCGTCGGTTGTGCTGACGTTCGACGTCGAACCAAATATTATTTTACTCCGTACGTTAATTTTCATATACCTCGGAATGCTACTTTCTCGTTATCTTTCGAAACAAAAAAAAGTGTGTGCGTGTAACCTTTACGCGCGATTGAAGTAAAACTTCTTTGGCGTCGACGGGAAAAAAAACTGCAATTTAAAATATTTTTTTTAAAACCGTTGATTTTTTATTCACTTTGCTATTCACAATTGATCCGTTTGAAAATTTGGAAATAAATAATCCTAATAGATTATGATATTTGCCACTAGCTGGCGTATAAGTCAAGAAGCGTGGAGTATATGACATATACTTACGACCAATCCAAATTATTATTTTTAAATAGCGGAAACTACACAGACTATAGTAAGCTTTACTTCCGTCAGAAAAAAAATCTGAGTTACTCCCTAGTCGCGCCTAAAGAAGTTTTACTTCAAAAATGTTATAGTAGCCTTAATAATAACAATACAATATTTGGCTAATCTATATACATATCAAAGCCTAAGCTCCTATGGCTGGAACAGTTTTTTATATTTTGGTTACTTTGAGACTGTAGGTGAGCACTAAGCAAGGATTTTACGCAGATTCTATCCAAAATGCTATCATTTATATTCGTAAGCGAGCAAAACCGCGGGTAATGCACTAGTATTCTATAAGAGAATGTAAAGGCAGAGAACGTAAAGGCTTTGGAAAATTTGTATGATATTTAGTTTTTGCGTGCCAGTTAAAACGGTTCTACGATGTCACATAAATCACTTTTTCAATTAGCGAAGTACACAGGATTATGTTTAGTTCACGTTATTGGGCCATAGCCATTTTCTTGTTGACTTGATAAATATTTATACCGTCGCAAATGTAAAAGTGATATTAAAATTACTCATCATGACGGTAGCTGCTACGTGAGTTCTAAAATTACGCTCATAAAAGGCATGATGATGATGAATCATGGACTGAAATTTAATTTTTGGATGTTTCGGAGATTAGCCGATTCAAACAGACAGACAGACAGACAGATAAACATTGTTTTCGTGAGATAAGTACATACGGTACGAAGTGTGAAAATGTGAAATAGAAAATAACAATCACGAACAGGATTTGAACCTGCATCTCCTGAAATACCGTCTCAGATGCTTTGCCAATTCAGGCGTCACCCAAGACATTAATAATGAATATGTTTAGATATTTTTATATAAATTTTTAGCATTTGACATGCTTAGCAACATACATTAAACACAAAGTGAAAAATATGAAATCGAAAATAACAGTCACGAGCAGGATTCGAACCTGCATCTCCTGGATACCGTCCAGATGCTTTGCCAATTCAGCCACCGTGACCCTTGCTCCTGACTGCTAATTTCGATAACACATTCATACCCAACGTCTTTGGGTGACGCCTGCATCATCTGTCGGAAGTATTTTCATACATTATACCGACCAGGTAAACTTAATTTTACAATTAAGATTTTACCTAATAATGACGCAAACCCTATAAATATTTAGATATTTTTATATATATTTTTAGCATTTGACATGCTTAGCAACATACATTAAACATAAAGTGAAAAATGTGAAATCGAAAATAAAAGTCACGAGCAGGATTCGAACCTGCATCTCCTGGATACCGTCCAGATGCTTTGCCAATTCAGCCACCGTGACCCTTGCTCCTGACTGCTAATTTCGATAGCACATTCATACCCAACGTCTTTGGGTGACGCCTGCATCATCTGTCGGAAGTATTTTCATACATTATACCGACCAGGTAAACTTAATTTTACAATTCAGATTTTACCTAATAATGACGCAAAACCTATAAATATTTAGATATTTTGATATATATTTTTAGCATTTGACATGCTTAGCAGCATACATTAACCATAAAGTGAAAAATGTGAAATCGAAAATAACAGTCACGAGCAGGATTCAAACCTGCATCTCCTGGATACCGTCCAGATGCTTTGCCAATTCAGCCACCGTGACCCTTGCTCCTGACTGCTAATTTCGATAGCACATTCATACCCAACGTCTTTGGGTGACGCCTGCATCATCTGTCGGAAGTATTTTCATACATTATACCGACCAGGTAAACTTAATTTTACAATTCAGATTTTACCTAATAATGACGCAAAACCTATAAATATTTAGATATTTTGATATATATTTTTAGCATTTGACATGCTTAGCAGCATACATTAACCATAAAGTGAAAAATGTGAAATCGAAAATAACAGTCACGAGCAGGATTCAAACCTGCATCTCCTGGATACCGTCCAGATGCTTTGCCAATTCAGCCACCGTGACCCTTGCTCCTGACTGCTAATTTCGATAGCACATTCATACCCAACGTCTTTGGGTGACGCTTGCATCATCTCTCGGAAGTATTTTCATACATTATACCGACCAGGTAAACTTAATTTTACAATTAAGATTTTACCTAATAATGACGCAAACCCTATAAATATTTAGATATTTTTATATATATTTTTAGCATTTGACATGCTTAGCAACATACATTAAACATAAAGTGAAAAATGTGAAATCGAAAATAACATTCACGAGCAGGATTCGAACCTGCATGTCCTGGATACCGTCCAGATGCTTTGCCAATTCAGCCACCGTGACCCTTGCTCCTGACTGCTAATTTCGATAGCACATTCATACCCAACGTCTTTGGGTGACGCCTGCATCATCTGTCGGAAGTATTTTCATACATTATACCGACCAGGTAAACTTAATTTTACAATTAAGATTTTACCTAATAATGACGCAAACCCTATAAATATTTAGATATTTTTATATATATTTTTAGCATTTGACATGCTTAGCAACATACATTAAACATAAAGTGAAAAATGTGAAATCGAAAATAAAAGTCACGAGCAGGATTCGAACCTGCATCTCCTGGATACCGTCCAGATGCTTTGCCAATTCAGCCACCGTGACCCTTGCTCCTGACTGCTAATTTCGATAGCACATTCATACCCAACGTCTTTGGGTGACGCCTGCATCATCTGTCGGAAGTATTTTCATACATTATACCGACCAGGTAAACTTAATTTTACAATTCAGATTTTACCTAATAATGACGCAAAACCTATAAATATTTAGATATTTTGATATATATTTTTAGCATTTGACATGCTTAGCAGCATACATTAACCATAAAGTGAAAAATGTGAAATCGAAAATAACAGTCACGAGCAGGATTCAAACCTGCATCTCCTGGATACCGTCCAGATGCTTTGCCAATTCAGCCACCGTGACCCTTGCTCTTGACTGCTAATTTCGATAGCACATTCATACCCAACGTCTTTGGGTGACGCTTGCATCATCTCTCGGAAGTATTTTCATACATTATACCGACCAGGTAAACTTAATTTTACAATTAAGATTTTACCTAATAATGACGCAAACCCTATAAATATTTAGATATTTTTATATATATTTTTAGCATTTGACATGCTTAGCAACATACATTAAACATAAAGTGAAAAATGTGAAATCGAAAATAACATTCACGAGCAGGATTCGAACCTGCATGTCCTGGATACCGTCCAGATGCTTTGCCAATTCAGCCACCGTGACCCTTGCTCCTGACTGCTAATTTCGACAGCACATTCATACCCAACGTCTTTGGGTGACGCCTGCATCATCTGTCGGAAGTATTTTCATACATTATACCGACCAGGTAAACTTAATTTTACAATTAAGATTTTACCTAATAATGACGCAAACCCTATAAATATTTAGATATTTTTATATATATTTTTAGCATTTGACATGCTTACGTCAAACGTTAACGGCCGTCCGTATTTTAACGTAATATATACCGTGACTGACTTGTGTTTTACGAGATGTCGTATTCAATCGAGAACTATTTTAATATGTTGATCATCCATCCATCAGCCTTTTAAAGTCCACTGCTGGACATAGGCCTCCCCAAGAATGGGATAGTGCCTTAATCGCCACGCTTGGCAGGCGGGTTGGCGATCGCAGTGGATGTTGTTAATACTCGAAGGAGTGCTGCTGCCCACTCCCCTGGTATTCCCTTAGTCGGCTCTTACGACTCCCATGGGTGGAGAGGGGTGGGACAATTCTAAAGCCGGCCCTACACGGCAAAAAAGGAGCGGGTTCGTTTTCCGCTAGTACAAAAAATCTCTTTTTCCTTATTCACAAATAATTTGTACTTTAGATTTTTAAATTTCATCACCTTACTAGACGATTGTTATAACTTTTAATTTGGTTCGTCCGATAATACCACACACGATAATACAAATTTATTATTACATCAACTTGATGGTTACGGAGATGTTGTTCAATGTGTCCGCCTTGTAAGTCTACGCATTTTTCGCATCGTTTACGAATGTTTTCACAAACATGTTGTAGCACTACTTGCACACACATGTATCGGATTTAATTTGGTCAAACGCCGAAACTATCCGTAAACGCATTTCGTCCCCAGTATCGCATGTTTTTCTAAATACAGACTGTTTGATGGTTCCGCAGAGAAAAACATCCAAAAATATGTTGATGTGTCTTGGAAAATGTGACTGCAATTATGCAGAGGCGCGCAGAATTTACGAGGAACACTTCAGTGTTCCTCGGAATATTGCATTGCCGTTAGCGATGGCATTTCAGCGTTTACACGTACGCATGTGCAATACTGGCAGTGTGCACGGTCATAAACAATAGCGTATTGACGCAGGAAGGCCAAGACTGCATGACAATGTCGAAGAACAAATCTTGGATATATTTGCGGAAGATCCCACGTAAAGCACGCGTTCAGTAGGACGCCAGTTCGGTGTAAACCACATGCACGTTTGGTGAGCACTCAAAGATGATGGCAAGCACCCATATCACTATCTTCGAGTTCAGTCTACTTCCCACCGACTACGAGCCTAGAATGGAGTACAGCAGATGGATCTTAGATAAAGTTCAAGAAGATACGAGATTTTTTGAAGCACATACTGTTCACTGATGAGTGCTCCTTCGTTAAAACAGGAATCTTTAATGCACACAATGAACACGTATGGTCTACCATTAACCCTCATTGCATAAAACCCAGTCACTTCCAACATCGATAGAAGATAAATGTTTGGGCAGGAATTATTGATAATAAGGTTATCGGACCTTATTTTCTAGAAATAATCATGAGTGTACTTTCGTTTCTTGCGAGAAGAACTCGGTGAAGAACTTGATGAGTTAAATCTCGATCTTGTGCGTCGTATGTGGTTTCAACACGACGGCGCGCCACTGTGAGAGACTATTTAAATACAGAATATGGGGAAAGGTGGATTGGCCGTGGTGGACCAGTTAATTGGTCAGATCGGTCACCTGATCTCACTCCATTGGATTTTTTTCTCTGGGAAACCATCAAACAGTCTGTATTTAGAAAAACATGCGATACTGGGGACGAAATGCGTTTACGGATAGTTTCGGCGTTTGACCAAATTAAATCCGATACATAAGTGCTACAACATGTTTGTGAAAACATTCGTAAACGATGCGAAAAATGCGTAGACTTACAAGGCGGACACATTGAACAACATCTCCGTAACCATCAAGTTGATGTGATAATAAATTTGTATTATCGTGTGTGGTATTATCGGACGAACCAAATTAAAAGTTATAACAATCGTCTAGTAAGGTGATGAAATTTAAAAATCTAAAGTACAAATTATTTGTGAATAAGGAAAAAGAGATTTTTTGTACTAGCGGAAAACGAACCCGCGCCTTTTCCAATCCGGGGAAGTGCTCTGAACCACTGAGCTATAGTACAGATCTTTCGATCATCCCAATCTACTTATCACATTTTGTCTTTACGACCCACGCCATCTATCGGAAGCATTTACATGCATTAAACCAATATAGTAAGTTTAATTTTGCAATTAAAATTCATACTATTTGATGGCGCAATTTTCTAAACATTTTTGATCTATATTTTTTTAGAATTTGACATGCTCCGCCACTTTTTTAAAAATCTAGTTACACGTGACAAGGTCATGACCCTTAGTAGCAACTAGTAGGCATAGTTGGTTCGCT
Organism: Leucoma salicis; assembly: GCA_948253155.1. Classification (NCBI taxonomy): domain Eukaryota; kingdom Metazoa; phylum Arthropoda; class Insecta; order Lepidoptera; family Erebidae; genus Leucoma; species Leucoma salicis. The sequence continues at coordinate 20,882,015 of OX411818.1, forward strand.
GAAATACTAGCGGCGCTCATTCGCCCCGAACACAAAGGAGCTGCGCGTGTAGGTATGCAACGCTGCACGCGGAATGTCAGGGGTAATAAATCGATTTAATTTTACAAATATTAATGAATTAATATTTAATATATTTTTTTCCCTTCTCCATCTATGGGAGTCGTAAGAGCCGACTGAGGGAATACCGGGCGAATGGGCAGCAGCACTCCCTCGAGTATTGTCAACATCCACTGCGATCGCCAACCCGCCTGCCAAGCGTGGCGATTATATGAGCGAAATAGCAGAGGACCACTCGTTGTGGCGTTCTCTTGGGGAGGCCTATGTCCAGCAGTGGACGTCGAAAGGCTGATGGATGGATGGATGGATGGATATTTATTTTTAATTGAATATTTTCCAAAATTACTTGTGCTGTGTTACATTTGGATATTGATAGCGATAACGTAGCTATGATATCAAACCGTTTGATATCATAGCTACGTTATCGCTTTAAACACCTTTCTGTGTGGTAACGGACTAAGAATACAAGTGTCACCACCCCATTCCCTCCCACGGGTGTCGTATGAGGCGACTAAGGGGAGTAAGCAATTATCATCCATTGCATGACTGGTGGTAGGGCTGGGTGCCAAGTGGGAATACTCACTTGATATCGGGCCCGAGCGGGTTGTTACCACCATCTCCCGTGTGACCGGCCATGAAGCACGTCGTTGCGTTTTGGCTGTAGCAGGAGATAGCCGTTTATTCTTTCATTTCATATCGGTGAAATGAAATGGTGAGCAGCGGTTTGGCATTACTCTCAGTATAGTTGAATCCATGAGCGAAGGTTACCATTTACCATCAGATGGGACGTGGCTCATCTATATGCAATAATAAAAAAAATGTAATTAAGTAGTTATTATTACACACTTAGATTTTTCGTAGTCTGTCACTTTAAAATGTCAATTGTTTTTGCTATATTATCGAACACAACTGTCAAATTAACAATTTCGATTGATAACTTATCGAGCCCTTGGGACTGCCCGATATGCAAAAATAACTGTTGATATCATACACTAAGTAGGCAGGTACCAAATATAATATTTTTGTCTAGAAATCTCTTGAAATTTTCGGTCCACCCTTCAAAGACAACGGCTTTAAGGATTTTCTACGAAAACGCAGGTGTGGGATACAATTTGATTTTAAATTGTTTTAAAATCAACTGGGTCCCAATAATAAGGTGGCTAACTCTCCCCATTATCGGTATATAAGCTTGTTTTTGTATTTGCCTGAAAAAAATGTTCATCAATCACGTTATATACGCTAATATTACACTAATAATCTAATACATTTTTAGCAAAATAAAAGCATAACTGTAATTTCTTTTGAAGTTATTCGGCTAAATAGGTTTTTAGTGTACAAAGTTATAATCATAGTTATTTTCTAAAATTATTCCGGTTATCATATGTCCAACTATTACTATCTGCGAACTGCATACTCTTAGAACGTGTCTATTGTTTATATCCTCTGTCTAGTCTACGCCTTACTTTGACATTGAACTGTCAACACTAGTGCGGCCATATTAATAATTTATTTTCCACAAATTACATCATCGGTGTTTAATAAAATTAACCTATCAAGCTAACTAAAAATAAATAAATGTTATTTTTGGAGATTATAGATCAATATGTAGTAAACAAACTATAGTAAATATGTAATAAGTACCTAGGAATCACTATTTTGATAAGATATTTTTCCCATTATCTACCTTGTATTTTTTTGACTGGTATTCATTTCGATATCATAACGACAGGGTTTATCGATGTCGAGACTACAGGCACAGGAGTAGCATTTCAAATTTCAAAAATTCAAACTTAATAAGGTTAATTTATATTTAGCATATTTAAATTAACACAAAATGCGCAAATGCTTATCATTACAATTGTAACAATTCAATTATATTTATTTGTATAAATGTACATATTATACATCTTAATTCTAAATTACATTATTATCTTATTTACAGTACATTCTCAGCGTTCTTTTCTACCACGTATGTGTAAGCTCTGGAATGACCTACCTGCTACGGTCTACGACATGTCCCTCTTTAAATGAGGTTTGAGAAGAGCACTTAACTTGCGGTAGGCGGCAGCTTGGCTGTGCCCCTGGTGTTGCTAAAATCCATAAGCGGCGATTACCACTTACCATCAGGTGGGCCACTTGCTCGTCCGCCACCGTTGGCAATAAAAAATATCGTAGAGATGCACGCGTAGATAGCTATAGAATTAACGTTTATATTAATTTAACACTGGCGTGGTCGGTAGTGTAACCGACTTCCGTGCACGAGGTCGTGGGTTCGATTCCCACTCAGGACAATTATTTGTGTGATGAACACAGGTATTTGTACTGCGTCTGGGTGTTTTCTATCTATGATATGTATGTATTTACAAAAAAAAAGTAGTATATATGTATTATATCCGTAATCTGGTACCCATAGCACAAGCGTTAAGCTTAGTTTGTGACCAGAACCTTGTGTGAAAATGTCCGTGAATATTTATTTATATCATCGAGTTTACTAATGTAAAATGAGACAGATCTAACATTATTTTCGATAGTAACAACAAGCACTACGAGCTGATAAACTAGAACACCGCTTGGTATGTGTAATAATATTGTCCTTACATTGTATTTATCAACCAGTTTCAAATACCGTTGTCTCCATGTAGTGAATCGATTGCATTCGACTAACTGTCCTAGATAGATAGATATATCACAACTGTTTACTGCTAGCAACTTTGATATTACGTAGCTATTTCTGGACCTGAGTGAATTGGTGCCATTTAAACTAGGCCTATAACAACAGCGTATCAAAAGTGTATTTCGGTAAATGGCGGAATAGCTGGTGTATGTTCATCTATAGTTCTGGGGCGGAGTATTGTGGCATATTTTTTTAGAGTGGGGGGAAATAAGCATAGTTCACCTGATGGTAAGCAGTTACCGTAGCCTATAGACTAGCAACAGTAGAGGCATCACTCACCAGCTCCAAGGAAAAAGATAGGAAGCGGAGAGCATAGATAATAAGAAGAGAATGAGAAGGCAATTTAGGCCACCGGCGCTCTCACTTGCCATATAAAACACAACAGTAGGAGTGTCCAGCCCCATTCATGGTGGAATAAGCAGGGCTCCACAACTCGGGAAATATATGTGGTTACATATCCGGTGGAGATTTGACTGGAGTTCTTGATAATCTGCCTGTGACTACTTACTAACAGAAGGAATAACAACTTTTCTATTGTCGTTATTACACTAGTGAAGAACGGGGTATACTACAAGCGACTTGGCAATAGACTTGACCAGGGGTCGGCAACATTCGGCTCTTTAGATGTGAAGCTGCGGCTCTTTAGTTCCATACGCAAATATTATTTATTTTATAAAAAAAAACATATTAAAATCGTTCTGAATCGAATAACGAGGATTAGGCACCATTTCTATCTCTCAGCTACTTGTAATAATAAATATTTTTCTTATGAATAATAGTAGATATATTATTCTAAAAACTTTATTTATGCAAGTACTATTTATTGTTGGCAAAAAAAAATTTGTGGCCCTCTAAAATATTATTAATTTTGTAAATTGTAATTTCTGTCTTCCGACTCAAAAGGTTGCCAACCACTGGACTAGACGCATGTTTAAGTTGTCAAGAGTCTCCACCCGTCTTGGCATCTAATGGTTAATCTGACAGCAGTAGGTAGAATTGGCCCAGGTCAGCATGAGCTCTTACTAGTCTTCTACGAGGTCCATGAACAGTGTTTAGGTTCGTAATAATGTTAAGCGCTACTGCACGCCACAGGTGAATTACAGGTTCATTCCGAGTGGTATTTTCGTTTCTCCCAATATGAATAAGCAGGCCAGACCGGGGAAGTACTGCCCTCTCACAGAAGATGTTGTAAAGTTGATTGTAAAGCGACCATAGATACTCCTACTGCTTTGTTTTATATGGTAAGTGAGAGCGCCGGAGGCCCAAACCATTTCACCCCGTCCTCATTTTTGTTACTGTTCACGTAATTTCTCTATAATTCTTCATCTTAGCCTCCTATCCCCTTACTTAGGGTTAGCAAGGCGCGAGTTATATCTAGTATTACTAGCGTCTAAAGCCACTTACCATCTGGCGGGCGGTACATTTATTTGCCACTCTCGTAGTACAAAAAAAGGATTTCCTAAAATCCATCCATCCATCGGCCTCCACTGCTGGACATAAGCCTCCCCAAAATGAGGGATAGTGCCGTAATCGCCACGCTTGGCAGGGTTGCTAAAATGTTTGGCCGAAATAATACTTCGGTCGTTGAAGATTACAAAGCAGACGAGCAAGGGATGTAGTAAGATCTATATGTACCTGTACGTATAAGTATTTTTAAGCAGTCACGAGATTTAGCGATGGTGCAGCGGTAATGTGAGCGACTGCGGTGCTGTTGAACTTAGTAGTACCAGCCCGGAGTTTGGAGTTGGTAGACGGCAATAGGCTCGCCCCCTATTACGTGGGACTAGTTGGCGAACCGTGGGTGTGTAATAATACACCTCTGCCAACCCCTTCTGGGATACAGGCGTGATGCTACACTAATGCTAATCACGAGATTTCGTGTAAACTTTAAAATTATTAATTCTAAGACTGTAATTTAGCTGTCTGAGGATTTAGGTGATGTTACCTTCAAGCAGAGGCTGTGGCTGCGACAGCACAGAGTCCCTGGAAGCGGCACGACGCACCGGCTTCGCGGGCCTCGCTAGAGACTTGAGCCCACCACTCAAGATAAGTTCTAGAGCGCGCCTGCCGCCTGGCCCTGTCGCGCCTGCTCCCATCTGATGACAAATATAATATTGAGCATTAGTTCTCTATTATTACCTCAATTTCTTTATCTACCTTTTAAAGAACAATATCACAGGATGTTATCAGAAATATGTGATCCCCCCATCCCCCATCCCATCCCATCAGCCTTTCGTCGTCCACTGCTGGACATAGGCCTCCCCAAAATGGGGGTTTTACCATATCGCCACGCACGACAGGCGGGTTGGCGATCGCAGTGGATGTTTTTAGTACACAGGGAAATGCTGCTGCCCGATCCCCCGGTAATCCCTTAGTCGGCTTTTACGACTCCCATAGGAAGGGACGGGGTGGAGCTATTCTTGGTGCTGGGCCCACACGGCATGCCGGCCCCATACGGCAAAATATGTGATCATATTTATAATATTATAACCAAAGCTTCTTGAAAGAAGAAAGAAAGAAGATTATTATTTTAAATATCTTTATATAACATCTAGGTATATAAATGGCCTGGCATGTTTTTCTGTCGGTCCGCGACATCTTCCTTGTTCCTTTATCAAATTCCATGATTTAGCTCTCACTTTAAAGCTTATCGTGCCGGCGACGAAAGATAGAGCCACGGCCTAAAATGTGCCGCTTCTCTTAAATTTGAGATTTAAAGTGATCTAAGAAGAGGATGCGTGGATTTTTCGATAGATATCGAATGGGATTCGATAAATATCAATGTGCACTGCGGAATTCCGCACGGGTCGACTAGTTATAATTGATTTTACTGTGTTTAATAGGCTTGTTGTCCGGATCGCATATTATAAACTGTATAATGTTCAGTATCCATGGTAGAAAACCTATTATATCCCCACTACACGATGGTCCATTGCAACGGATCCGGTCCATTATGTACGACGGTTAATCATGTAACGCTGTATTTGGCGAAATTAGGTATGCATTAGGTTGAAATTGGTGTAAATTTTTTTGTTCCTAAATCAAAAGATGGCTAATGATGGCAGAACGCGTCTACATGTAGGCCAGTCACTGTTAATTTCAAAATACTTCTGTTAAGACTTGTCTCATTAGTTACTTGAATAAAGACTGTGTATAATAATGCATAGTGCTAAGCATGTCAAATGCTAAAAATATATATAAAAATATCTAAATACTATTTTTTTTATTGCCTATGGTGGCAGACGAGCCATGGCCTCCTGATGGTAAATGGTAACCGTCGCTCATGGACTTAAACATACCGAGAGTATTGTCAAGCCCCTGCTCATCATTGAATATTACAGATATGAAATTTAAAAAAAATCACAAATTAACGGCTACCTCCTTCTACAACCAAAGCACACCGATGTGCTTCATGGCCAGTCGTACTTCGTTGCCTAGCCTTACCAGGTAAAGGCAATGGGTAATAATTGCTTACTTCCCTTAGTCGCCTTGTACGACACCCGTGGGAAGGAATGGGGTGGTGATACTTGCATTCTTAGTCCGTCACCGCTCGGACAAATTACATTGGTGCCAATCAATAATAAACTTCACTATTATTCAAATGCCTCACAAATAGCATCATCTGCCGCATTTGATGGACCATTGATTGACCAAGATGACCTCCACTAGGAGGCCTATTAATACTAGCCGCAAATAAAATCGATAAAAAATAAATTTTGTCTCATAATGTCTCAAATTTGCGTAAAAATAAAAATGAGAATAGATTATTTCCAGTTATAAGCTACTTTCCACGATTTTTTCGAAACTCGTTTGTGATTGACTATATCTAAATACACAAAACACATCATGTTAATTTAATGACTTGACTATGTAAATAACAAGTCCAGTGCTAAATCACAGTCGCTAAAAATGTTTGCACCAAACTTAAGTAAATATTTTCCCAAGCAAGATATCCTTTTGTTGGTAGTAGTAAAGATGCTTTAATAACAAAAGTCTTGGACAATTTATGAGTGAATGACAAATGGGCTAAGTGAAATTATAGTTGAAGATTGTTTTGGCATGTTACAATATGTTCGTGGTAGGAAATCTACGTTTGATGAGTTTAAACGCGCTCACAGATCACGCTTTATAAAAAAAATACTTTTACCCGCGATTTCATTTACCATGAGTATAGGGGATCCCTCAAATTTAAAATAATTGGACTTTTCAAAAGACAATCTATCCATATAATAAAATGAAGTGTCTGTTTAGGTATTTTTAGCATTTGACATGCTTAGCTATTATACACAAAGTGAAAATGTGAAATCGAAAATAACAGTCACGAGCAGGATTTGCACACTTTGTGTTTAGTGTCTGTTTGTAATGTCAAAATAATAGCTTTTTACTAAATGTATACGAGAATATAGTTTTTGTTTGTCTGTCTGTTTCTACCGACTAATCTCCGGAACGGCTCGACCGATTTGAACGGAACTTTCACAAGCAGATAGCTGCTGTTATAGGGCGTAACTTAAGCTACCATTTTGAAAAAAAAAAACAATTTGAGTACCGTGTGAAATATATAAAACCCATGAAATTATGAATGAATACCGATTCAAATATATAACATCATAGTAATATATATATTGAATATATACATCCACGGCTAATCTCCTGAATATGGCAGGACCAATTTGGATGCGACTAACGGGACGGGGATCACTACTTTTATTTTGGAAAAGTAATTTAGATTCTGCACTAAAAAAGAAAATGACAAAATTCCACGCGGACGAAGTTGCGGGTAGCAGCTATTTATTAAATATAATTGGTAGTATAATATATGGAGATAGCTCGTGTCTATGTACTTTTCTACTCGTGTTATTTAGTGAAAGATTTTCTAATAGTATCGGTACAGTTGTTCTAGAGAATCGGGATAAAAAGCTTGTTCTTTCCTGGGCTCCAGACAGTTTGGTAAATACGGCGTGGTAGTATAAAAAACAAACAAATAATGCACCAGTGGTTTAGATACCGACCTCCAATGGCTGGGTTCTATTCCCACACACGACAACTCTTTGTGTGACCGATATATAATTGTTCTTAGTCAAAGATAACTAAGTGCCAAAAGGCTCTATTCTTGCATACATCTCTCGCTTCCTCGACATACATAATTATCTTCATACACGCTCGCCGGTTTCTGAGACTCATTACTCCACTTTCCTTCAATACATGGCCGATAGGTCTAGGTAGGTTAGTCTCGGTCTCCCCCTGCACCTACATCCTTCCAATATAGCTGTGTCTTATTAACCAGTCGCTCGTCCGGCATTCTACGTCGTCTACATTTGGCATTTGAAATATTAGTAAGTATTTCTGAACCAATTAAATGATAAATCAAACTAACTAATTTTTTTCACCTTATATAGCTATGTTTCTAAGGGAGGGAAATGGAAATTTTTGTTGTTCAGCAAACTAGGTCTCACGTAAAAGATTCTGAAAGCCCTTTTCGCCAGTTTTATTTAATTATACAGCGTTCACGGGCCGACGAAACAGTTTTCCACTATCTTTGACGCGGCTAAAAGCGCAAAATAGCTATTAATCGCATATTTAGATGTACAAAGTAAATTCGCCAAATTATAGTCCCGAGGATGATATTGCGCGCACATAGGAGTATTCTACTTATACATATAAACAAACATACGCCCAAATTAAAATGTAATAATTTAATATCTTTGTATTTTTTTTAATCATAAGAAATAAAAAGTATTTTTATAAAATGTTTTTTAAATGCTTTTTTGTTTAGTTTTTATCACCTTATTAATCGTTTGTAAAATATTTAAAATTGTAATAACAATATAAAAATACTGTAATAAAGAGCAGCAGTACAAAATGTTCATAAATCGAGTTCGTCGAATTTAACCAAAAATAAAACAACCTCTATTTTTTTATTTTTAAATTACTTGTTGCGGGAGCTAATTCTATTTATTTGCAATGGTCTACTGAGTTCAATAACACTCTTATGAAAAACAATTTGGACGAAGAAACACGTGTACGAAATTTGGCAATTGTACGTTATTGGAAGAACTTTATGATCACTTTTGCTATGCATACTACTAATATAAATACGAACGAACTTTTCCTGTTTGTTATTCTTTTACGGCAATTAATGTAGAGTACAATAGCCTGCCGTATGGAGCCAGCTTAAGAATTGTCCCACCCCTCTCTACCCGCGGGACTCGTAAGAGCCGACTGAGGGAATACCGGAGGAGTGGGCAGCAGCACTCCCCCGAGTATTAACAACATCCACAGCGATCGCCAACCCGCCTGCCAAGCATGCGCATACGGCATTATCCCCCATGACGGGACCGCTCGTTGTGGCGTTCTCTTGGGGAGGCCTATGTCCAGCAGTGAACGTTGAAAGGCTGATGGATGGATGGATGGATAATAGCCTAGCGGTAAAACCAAGGACTGCAAAAACTGGTTTCGAGGCTGATCCCCAGTCCAAGGTCCAGATCTCGTACGGCGCACACCTCTGACTAGGAGATTTTTCGGAATTATGTGTGTTTACAATTTATCTCTCGGTGAAGAAAATATCGTGAGGAAACCTGTATGCCTGAGAGATTTTCTCGACGGCTTTTAAAGTCTGCCAACACGCACTAGGCCAGTGTGCTAGACTATTGCTTAATCCCTCTCTCCATGAAAGGAGACCCGTGCCCAATAGTGGGAAAAGGTAAAAAAGGCCCGTATAATGGCTTGGAAAAAATCAATCATAACAAGGAGTTACTGTATGAACTTAGTTCTTTTTTATTACTATGTTCATCGATTTCTACGTCAATTGTGGACCGATTTGAGGAATTATTTTTTCCTTACATTCTCGCAAATAAAAGATACGAAGTCATTTGTGGCTATTATCTATACTATTATAAAGCTGTAACATAGTTATGTCTGTACATTTAAGATATTTGAGAAAAAAATACTGTAATATACTGGGTAATTTTCTTAACCAGTGCGCAAATTTTGAGAGAATAAACTTAAGCAAATTTTAATAAACACGTATTTTTTATTTTGATATGAATTAGTACAAAAAATAAAGTTATCGCTAACGAAAGGTTTTACTTTTGAAACAGATTTTATTCACACTACGGCGCGCTTCCGTAGGTATACCTAATACCTATATCGGCGCTTTGGTCAATGCACCGACGCGTAGGTATCTATGCGCGTTACTGACCGCTAATTTTATCAGGTTCGAAATAAACTTTTTAAGTTTAGGTCGTGACCTGAAGTTATTTGGAAGAGTAGTTCCAACTTTTCCTTTATACATTCATGGGCTTAGGACCATCAAAATGCAGAAAATAAAGCTTCTAGCTGCTCGTAAGATTGGTGTCCATATTTTACTGATTTCAAGTCAAAAATATGAAAAATCGGATTAAACAATTAATGGAAATGTGTTCTATTACGGATATAGAACCCCCAAAAAAAGTTTGCGCACCGGTTAAAAAAATATCCTGTATAGGCGTGTCTAAACCCAAAACGATTTTTTTAGATTTTTTGTCTGTTATCTGTTTGTTTGTGCGCGAATCTCGCAAAAACTACTGAACGGATTTTGATGCAATTTTTTTTTATTTGATAGCTCTCGATTTGACTTAAAAGCTGGTATACATTTTACCCGCTACTATAGCGGGAACTTGAGATATAACTCAAAAACTAGCTTTTGGCTGCGACGGAGCTGCACACTACTCTGTTCGTTGCCTCGAACGACGGGGTGTGCGGTTAGGAACATTTTTTCCCGCCTTAACAAAAAAAAAGGCAGAGGCTTTATACGGTCCTTTTGAGTTAAGAAGTGACTGTCACTAATTAAAGAGAAACAAGGTGGAGAGTATAAATAAAGAAGGGGTCCGGAACTGGTGCCATATTGCCTCGTTAATTTTTTAGTTGGCTTGAAAAATTACCATAACATACATCGTAATTTACAATCAAAACATTCGTGACATACTGATATTCATATATTTACATATTATATTGAACTAATGCGTATATAAATACATACTTATCTATAATATGCAGTTTAAAGATGGTGGACAAGGAACTACACCGTTTTAAGGTTACCATCAGGTTTCCTGTTCCGTTATCGCACATAAATAATGAATACCTAACTAGGGCTGGTAACACATTTGTTAAGGCGGGAAAAATATATTTAACCAGCGGGAAAAATATATTTAACCAGCGGGAAAAATATTCACAATCCGGCAACGAATAAGGTAGTGTGGGGCCCTCACCCACTAAATAAACCCGCCGTGTGCCGTCTCTCCGCTTATGTTAGCGGGCCAGTGGAACGATGTTACATTACTTCAGTAGTCAGGGCTAATTACCCCAAAAAAATTTAATTTTTTCATTGAAGTACTCGCCCTACAATTCTGAGTACAAGTAACAGGGTAAAAGGGTTTGTGTAGATACTAGGGTATGCCTTTATGTCTTTATGTTGGAGTACGCTTTTAAATCTAATCTAATAATTCTATGTATTTGGAATTATATCAGGAAACAATTATTACGTGGAATAAGTTTTTCAAAGGGAATTTCTTTTTCTATCACATTGATTCTGGTAACAGCTATACTCTACGACAAAAGTAAAAAATATTATTTATTTTTATGACTGGTATCCATCTGACCGCGACCCAAAGAGATAACGATATTTTAAGGTTAAAGCAATCGTTAACATATTTGAGGGTATTTCCTGCCATTACAAAAACCATACTCTTATCTCATCATTTATACGCCGTGATAAATGGACAAAACGCGGTAAGATTTGGGTCAAAATGAATTGGATGTATACGTGTATATTCTCTTATTAAACTCCTTCGACGCCTTCGTGAGGTAGATGTATGTGACTATAGCCTTTCCAACAATTTATTTTACTTTTGACAGCTCGAGTACTGATCAATTAGTCATGGCTTAATGGGTTACAGATTCGATTTTTTACAATCGACTTTATTTATGAAGAAGTTTTAAAAAATTTAACGCATCATTGATATTTCATTTCTGCTCAATACTTTGTGTTGTTTTATAAACATACGTTATAGAAAGAAATGGCTTTTGCATTATAAAAAAAATATATAAATATATTATGGTATATAAAATATAATATACCAACCCAACTGTAGTAAGTCGATGTTATAAGATATTTTTATTACAACGAAGATCGTTTATACTGTACTTATAAGAGGTGATCCATTTCGAGAATCCCTAGTTTTTTAAAGAAAAAAACACAGAAAATTCAAATTTAATGGAGAATGTTTATTATCATTTGAAAGAACATTCTTTGGCATTTATTTTTTGAAAATGATGTCTATCAAATGTTGACCGTTGCTACGTCGCAGATGGTCCATCCGTCGAGTCCAATTTTCGATGACTCGTTCGAGCATTTCGACTGGTAACAACAAAGTAATGAGGCCCATTTCTGGCTCAATGGGTATGTAAACAAACAAAATTGCCGCATTTAGGACGAAGAGCAACCTGAAGAGATTCAAGAACTGCCACTTCATCCAGAAAAAACAACGGTTTGGTGTGGTTTGTGGGCCGGTGGAATCATCGGTCCATATTTCTTTAAAAATGATGCCGGTGCGAACGTAACCGTCAATGGCGACCGTTATCGTGGCATGATAACCGACTATTTGATGCCTGAAATTGAAGCTCGTGATCTCGACGACATTTGGTTTCAGCAAGACGGCGCCACTTCCCACACATCGCATCAATCAATGGATTTATTGAACATTTCGGTGAGCACATAATATCACGTTTTGGGCCGGTCGATTGGCCACCAAGATCCCAGACCAAGATCGTATGATATCACACCGTTAGACTTTTTCCAGTGGGGATATGTAAAGTCTAAAGTTTATGCGGTCTAACCCGCTTCGATTCAGGCCTTGGAGGAAAACATCACGCGTGTCATTCGCCAGTTACCAGTCGAAATACTCGAACGAGTCATCGAAAATTGGACTCAACGGATAGACCCTCTGCGACGTAGCAACGGCCAACATTTGATAGACATAATCTTCAAAAAATAAATTCCTAAGCATGTTCTTTCAAATCATAATAAGCATTCTCCATTAAATTTGAATTTTCTGTTTTTTTCTTTAAAAAAGTAGGGAACCTCGATATGGATCACCTCTTATAAGTAAAATTAAACGAAGAGAGTTTACACTGTACAAGTATATAAACAATGCAACAACTATGCCCCATATGAGCGCACAGGACCGCTCGTTGTAGCATTCTCTTGGGGAGGCCTATGTACAGCAGTGGACGTCGAAGGGCTGATGGGTGGATGGATGGATGTAAACAAAATTAAAATATTTCATGTACACTGCTACATCAATATTTTTCATGGAAAGAACAACTTGGATAATATTCGTCGTATCGTTATCGATAAATATTCAATCAAAGAAAACAACAGCGTCTATGAAGTACTGCATTTTTTATCTGTGTTTGTTTGTCAATAAACAAGGAACTTCATAGGCGCGCTATCAAAAGTAAAATAAATGGTTGGACGCAGCAATATTATCAGTTTGTTAACTTTGAGAAAACCCTATGAGTACTATGTGAAGTAATGTCATGTTATTATGTACTTCAAGGATAAGGATGGTACACAATGGAAGGCGGCACGTTGTCTTGTTTTTGATCGAGATTCTAGAATGCTCGATGGGTATTTTACTAAGAAAATCTTATGCGAATATAACTACAGAAAGAATTTATCTAGTGGTAAAAGGTTTGGTACCAAGTGAGACCAATCACATGTATCAGATCCCACCATCTTTGTTTTAAATAGCTTGTGTAGCATCTCAATGCGTTTTAATTGTAGAAGTGGATAGTCAATCCATAATTTCATGGTGGAGTGAATCTTGGTAGTGCTTCTTTATATAATCTACTTATTTTTTTGTTTATGCATTGGCTATATACCTATTACACTGCCGGGTAAATATATCTATAGGTTTTAATTACAATGCACGAAAAATTCCTTGCGTCACGTTTCTATATATGTTTACCTAATATATGTTCGTAACGAAAAGGTCATTCAATTTGCGAACACAAATATTGATAAAAAAAACCAACGTTAATGCTCTACCGTTCATACGACTTAATAAGTTTACATTTGTTCCGTTATGTATGAGCGAAATATGCCTGTTTAATTTGTATTTTATTTGTAATACCTTTAGCAGTGTTGTACCAACTAATTAAAAAAATCGGACTGCATGCTTATCGAATCTTGATCTTACGACTGATTGAAGATCGAATTACATACTAATACACATACTAATCACTAGATGACTAGACTATCACTTCATAATGAAATATAAATTCATATTTAGATATTTTTATATATATTTTAACATTTGACATGCTTAGCACTATACATTAAACACAAAGTGAAAAATGTGAGATCGAAAATAACAGCCACGAGCAGGATTTGAACCTGTCTTTTCGATCTCACATTTTTCACTTTGTGTTTAATATAAATTCATAATTTAAATATACACGCTTTTTAGAAATATGGAAAATGATTGTGTTTGTAATATAACTATTATTACAAACACAATCATTTTCGTTACTCTAAATGTTCTTACAATGCGGCTGTTTTAGATATTTAAATATATCATAAATAATATTTTTTTTAAATGTACTTATATTGAATATCAACGACAGTTACAAACTTGATGAGAATCGATTTTTATAGACGAATAGATAAAACAAAAGTAACTGTCCTGGCCCTGTTTATAACAAACTTTATTTTAGTTAGTTTAAATAGGTTGATAACGAATGTAGCCAAGGTTAGAAGTTTTGTGTATTTTTCTTTTATTTTGACGATGTCTCGTATCAAGGAACTTAACAGAGGAGTTTTAATTTAACAATATATTAAATTATAGCGTTTGTCATTTACTAACATGGTAGGTACATAACGGCACTACACATTCCGTGTATCCGCGTGTTGACCTTGTGGTATGGTAACCCATCGGCATCGCTTTTTACTAGCACCAGATTGCCGATATAATCGTACTTAAATTCTTCCACGTTTAGTTCGCATGGTGCATTTGAAGTTATAGTCTAACTACTAATTAAGAATCCACGACTTCTTAGCTCTCAAATAGGGCGTTTCTGGAAACAAGGAGGTCGGCGGCAGACGAGACACGGGCACAATGCCAAGCTGACCGTGATAAAATGTAGAAGGACATGTTATTCTGCATAAACTATTTTAGGTTATTATTTATATTGCGACGCCATCATGCACTCTGACAAACAAGATGAAAGACAAGGAAAACACAAAATAAAAACTAGCAAGAAATATACACTTTCCTAATACTATTATAATGTTGAAATTTATTACATTTTGTTCGAATACCGTATGAGGATAATTGGAAGAAATCTTAAATAAAAATACAAATATATCTAAAGCGGAAGGAAAGTATTTTACATAAAAGATTTACATCTTTAATTTGGAAAGAAATAAGTTTTTAAATTAATAATAACTTATTTTCAAACTTTTAATGACAGGTTCCCGTTATAAGTACATTAGCAATATATTAATATGGATGTTGGGAGTAATGTCTGAAATTATTCATCCGAATTCAACAGCAGCACCAATATTTAAAGCGGTCTTTGAAGAGTGTAATAGGGCCTTTTATGGCAGATCCGCGGGTAGAGCTAGTCAATAACATTGCTCTTAAGGAAGAAGCATGGAAACGCAATGGAAATGTTTACTGACAATTATAATTTAATTTAGAATGACAGCGACGTGGTTCGTCACCCATCACGTCTCGTTCCGACGGAAAGTGGGCAGCGGAAGGTTTATTGTCCTTTGTCTATGCCTACCCTCTGTAAAACAGGCGTGAGTGTACTCGTCATTAACAGTAATTTATGAAGACATGCAGTTGAATGCCTAAATAGCTTAATCATTAAAATTTCGAAATGCTAACACATAGAATGATCCCTCTGATCATGTTCCATCCCTACGGCGAAGTTGAGGGTTCGCAAACGTGCGTGTTTGTGAGCGTGCGCTCTTTCGAAATTAAGTGCAAAAAACGCACATTTCGATTGGGATTTCGGGTGATCATAGTCCGGAGCGGGCTCGTCGCGATCCCTGCCAGCCTGTAATCCACAGGCTGCAATCCGGCTCGAATGCGTACCGCAGTGCGGGTTAGGGCGTGCCCCAGAGGCGACGCGTACCGACCCGCCCCCGTCGGTACGAACAACAGTAGATACGGCGATGGGGGCCGCCACCCATCACGCCTTGCCCAGTTTGGCGCGTCGAGGGGAGCAGAGTGTCGAGTAGGCACGTGGAATGTAAGAGGTGGTGTGGAAGGTAAGTTACACGAGCTGGTAACCGTCATGTCGGACAGACGGCTTGATGTGCTCTGTGTAACAGAGACCAAGCGAAAGGGTAGCGACGCCTGTGATCTTCCTGGTGGCGGGTTAGCTCTGTGGTCTGGTGTACCGCAGAGCGATCGGGCCAGCATGGGAGTGGGGGCGTTGCTGTCCGCTCGCTTGGCCTCAGGTGTGAAAGACTACGGAATGTTTGATCCCAGACTTCTATGGGTCCGAATAAAACTAGGTGTCACCAGGGTCTTCATGGTCGCAGCTTATGCTCCCGTAGACTTAAATGAATGGGTTGGGACCAAGCGTCCAGACTTCGAGGACGTGCTTGGTTCATTTGGTGATAAGAGAGTGAATGATGCAGGTAGGCTCATTGCGGATGTATGTATGGAGAGAAACCTTATTGTGTCAAACACATTTTTTCAACATAAGGACATCCAATGTATACATGGAGAAGGAATGAACAGAAGTATGATAGATTTAATTTTGGTAGACAGTCGCCTCCGAAGTAAAATTCTGGATACAAGAGCCTACAGGGGTCCCACTGTTGACACGGACCACTATCTCGTTATTGCGAGATTTAGTGGTCTGTTCAGAAAGTGGAGACACTGGCGAGAGCGTGTCCACTTCGGAGGGCTTGAAAGAATAAAGATTGAAAAGTTGCAAGAAGAGAGTGTAAGAGCAAAATATGTAGAGGGTGTCTGTGAACGTCTGACAATGGCAAGTCAGCCGGGATCTGACATAGAAGAATGCTGGAGAGTATTGAAAGATAGTATAGTAGATACAGCGAAAGAAGTATGTGGATGCTCAAAGAAGCATAGAAAAGTGAAAGGTGATGCATGGTGGGATACGGAAGTAGCAGCTTCCGTAGACGAAAAGAAGAAAGCGTGGCTGAACTATGTATCTTCTTTGAACCTGAGTGCAAGTATGAAAGAACAGAAGAAAGAAATATACCGGCAACGTAAGAATGACACCAGCCTTAGTGAAAGAGAAGCGTGATAGAGCAAATATGATTGCAGAAGAAAGGCTGACCAAAAACTTCGAGAGCAACACCAAAGTTTTCTGGAGGGAGGTGGAGAAATCTCGGAGTGGTTGGTCAGCTTTCAGAATGAATAATATAAGGTCTAAAGGTGGAGACATTCTTACGCAAACATAAGATGTGTTAAGCCGATGGAGTGAATATTTTGGAGATATGTATGCGGATGTTCAGGGTAATGCCGGTGCCACATGTGGTCTAACAGACCAGCATTCGGTGCCGGCATCCTCTGATGACATTAGTATGGATGAAGTTGAATGGGCGATTAGAAGTTTTAAAAATGGTAAGGCAGCGGGTATTGATATGGTGTCTACTGAGATGATCAAGCTTGGAGGCTCATGTGTCTGGGAATCCTTCCTGATGCTTCTTAATTTATGTTGGAGCTCAGGAATGGATCCCAAGGACCGGAGAAGTGCAGTCATCGTGCCCTTGTTTAAAAACAAGGGTTCACGTTATGACTGTGCAAACTACAGAGCCATAAGCTTGACCAGTTTGGCAGCCAAAGTGTATGGTAAGATTATTGAAAGGAGAATGAGGATGGTGTCTGATGAATTTTTGTGTGAGACACAAGGAGGTTTCAGCTGTGGACGAGGATGCATGGATCAAGTGTTTTCTCTGCGCAACATTGTGGAGAAGCATCTGGCTGTAGGCCAGAGGGTTTTCTGTAGTTTTGTGGATTTGGAGAAAGCATTTGACACTGTTGTACGAAAGGAACTTTGGGACATTTTGCCAGAGTATGGTATTAACGGTAGGCTGCTACAAGCGGTGCAGTCCAACTACATGGACTGCAGAGCTTGTGTGCGGCTGGATGATGGAATGTCACCCTGGTTTGATGTCAATATTGGCGTTAAACAGGGCTGCGTTCTATCAGCCAGACTGTTTATCATATATCTGGATAAATGTTTACAAAGGTTGAATGAAATGAATGTAGGAGTTCAGATGGGCGACTCAGTGGTTAACTCGCTGCTATATGCAGACGATGCGGTCCTATTAGCGCAGTCTGCGACTGACCTGCAAACCCTAGTCGACGTAATGGCAGAAGATTGTAAGAAAAAGGGCCTACGTGTGAATGTGAGCAAAACCAAAGTAATGGTTTTTGAAAGAGAAGAAGCCAGAACAGATGTTAGAGTAGCAATAGGAAATGGTGTGCTAAAACAAGTGGATGAATTTGTATATCTTGGATGTGGATTCAGTCGGGATGGAAGGTACACCACTGATGTAGAAAGAAGAGTGAATGCGGGAAATAGAGTGAGCGTAGCATTGGGACAACTTCTCGGCAGCCACCACCTCAGCCAGAAGGCACGTGTTGCAATACACAATGCAGTGCTTGTCCCAACGTTATTATATGGAAGCGAGAGTTGGGTATGTAAAAAGGAGCATGAGAGTAAAATCAATGCGGTCGAAATGCGATATCTGCGGAGAATCTGTGGAGTGAGGCTGACTGACCGCATTCGTAACAATGACGTAAGAGAGCGAGTAGGTATGAAAGACAGTATTGGTGTAAAGATGCGAAAGGGAATGCTCCGATGTTTCGGACATGTGGAAAGAATGCCGGACGAGCGACTGGCTAAGAAGATATAGAATGCGAAAGTGGAAGGATGTAGGTACAGGGGGAGACCGAGACTTACCTACCTAGACCAAATTGGTCATGTATTGAAGGAAGGTGGAGTCATCAGTCTGCGAAACCGGCGAGCGTGTATGAAGAGAGTTATGAATGTTGAGGAAGCGAGAGATGTATGCAAGAATAGAGCCTCTTGGCACTCTGTTCTCTCTGCCTACCCCGCAAGGGAAATGGCGTGATGATAAGTTAGTTAGTTAAAACGCACATATTGGAGACACTCACTGAGAGTTGCATAAGAAACTTGGGAGAATTTCTCAGAGGTTTGTAAAGTCTGCTTTGGGCCAGCGTAGTAGACTATGACCTATGGTTACTGGTGGTAGGGTTTGGAGTCCTCACTTGTTGAGCGGGTCTACCGTCTACCGTGTGAGCAACCATGAAGTGAATTACCTGTGTGTTTTGGTTGTAGCGACCGCGACATGAAATGGTAACCAATTGGCAGTATTCTCAGTATTGTTTAGTCTATGAGCAGCGGTCACCACTTACCACCAGCTGGGCCGCGTCTCTTTATGCTTACCCCACAAATTGAAAGTAAGGGGTGGTAATGAAATGAAGACTATATTTTACTCTCTATAAATGTGTGTAGCTAGTGTATTCTTACTGTTGGTAAATGGTCACCCAGCCACAGAACAAAAGTTTAACGAAGCATGTTAAAACTATGAATCTTAAAACAGGTAGAAACTTGATAAACACATCTAACGGGTTTTACACGGTTCGTATTTATCAAAGACTAGCCTTTGGCCCTGGCTCCACCGCAGACAAAAGCTAGTTTTTAGGTTGTCTCAAATTCTAGATATAGTGACGGGATCAAATGTAGAACAGTTTTTAAGTCTAATCAAGACCTATCAAACAAAAAAAAGTTGTATTAAAATCAGTTCAGTGGTTACGGCGCGACAAACAGAAAAAATATATGAACTGTTTTATGTCCAGACACCTCTAAATAATCTAATACAGTAATTTTTTATGAATTTTTATTTTCTTCAAATTTCTTAAATGTACAGACACAACTCTGTTATAGGTTTATAATAGTACAGATAGGTGATGAAACCGTTATATGTGTATTATGAATCATGATTCGTGATTCATAAATGTACCTACGCAAACTTTAAAAAGGTAAGAATATTATTGCTCTTTAACAACTAAAACATATATTACACAGATGGGTTTGTGACTTAGATACCAAACTCCTGCGGTAAGAGTTGTGGCTTCGAGTAACAAATGGTTGTTATGATTCTGGGTGTACTTTCGAGTCTGTGGAACGATATATGTTTGAAGTCTATCGCGATACAGGGACTATTCCCAAATGTAAGGTATTCCATATTAAAAAAAAACTAGTATTTTTCTATAATAAATCTTTTTCATATTTTTTTATTTCCTACGATTCATTCTTGTGAATTGGAATTCGAAACCAGATTTCTGCATAGGAATTAATACATGTATTTATGGTAATTATTATACGAAATATGTAAAAATGAAATAGTAGGAATATAATCTATTAAACACAAAGAGAAAAATGTGGAATCGAAAATAACAGTTTAGCATTTGACATGCTTAGCAACATACATTAAACACAAAGAGAGAAAAAAAATATATATAAAAATATCTAAATATTTATAGGCTTTGCGTCATTATTAGGTAAAATCTTAATTGTAAAATTAAGTTTACCTGGTCGGTATAATGTATGAAAATACTTCCGGCAGATGGTGCAGGCGTCACCCAAAGACGTTAAGTATGAATGTGTTATCGAAATGAGCAGTCGGGAGCAAGGGTCACGATGGCTGAATTGGCAAAGCATCTGGACGGTATCCAGGAGATGCAGGTTCGAATCCTGCTCGTGACTGTTATTTTCGATTTCACATTTTTCTCTTTGTGTTTAATGTATGTTGCTAAGCATGTCAAATGCTAAAAATATATATAAAAATATCTAAATATTTATAGGCTTTGCGTCATTATTAGGTAAAATCTTAATTGTAAAATTAAGTTTACCTGGTCGGTAATACATCGCTGACTTTATGACGCATAATCATATTAAAATCGAAATGCAATAATGTCATTTGTGACTTGTTACCTATTATTGTGTTATATTGTTTTGTATTGAAACGGACGACGAGAGAGAAGTTTAAATAAAATTTAAACTAGATTCTGTATGCTCCCTTGCTTAGAAATCATCCTTTACAAACAATTATTTTTTACTACCAACGGCGCGGCGGGCGGGAGAGCCATATGCCAGCCATATAATTATATATATTTATATATGTATAGCATAATTATATAATATACTTGATCCTAAATTTTTATTTAATTTAAATTTTATTGCAACAAGCGTATAATACATAATTACATTCTATATTAAATCCTTATCCCATGGGAACGCAATGGAGATTTTCAGTAACAATCATCGTAATAACGACGACGTGGTTCGCTACCCATCACGTCTCGTTCCGATGGGGAAGAAAAGTGGGCAGCATTTTATGATAAGTGGCATTCCATCGTTGGCGTGAATTTATTATGTATGTATTGTATGTATATTACATCATACGCATAGCAAATACATGTTTGATAATTGTGTATACCTAGATACTATTCTATTACAAGTAATACGACAAAGAATACATAGTAGCACATTCTCAAGTTGTAACATATAACATGTTTTAGTTAACAAGCAACGTAATGTAATTATGGCAACCGTCAATAAACTAAGCAATACCAGGAGTATAACCAGACCTCTACCAACCGCTGGCACTATCACTGTGCTCAAAAAAGAAGCGGGGAAAAAGATCAATTATATAATAACATAGTTTTTTTTTTTATACGCGGCTGGCAAACGATCAATGGGCCCTCCTGACGTAAACGGTTACCGTAGCCTATAGAAGCTCGCAACACCAGAGACATCACTGGCGCGTCGCTAACTCGCCAGAAAAAGGATAGTGCAGAGGAAGAATAAGAAGGGGGTTTGGTTGGGTTTGGTCATACGAGCCACAACACTATCTAGGAGTATCTGGTGGCCTCATGGCGTAGTCAGTAGTGTAACCAACTTACGTCCACGAGGTTGTGGGTTCGATTCCCACTCAGGACAATTATTTGTGTGATGAACACAGATATTTGTACTGCGTCTGGGTGTTTTCGATCTATTATATGTATGTATTTACAAAAAAAGTATATTCGTAATATGGTACCCATAGCACAAGCGTTAGATAAGCTTAGTTCCACCAGAGGTTAAAAAAAAGCTGCCCTTATTTAACGCTGACTTCCCGAGCCAGCACATGCTGGGCAAGCAAAGCACTATACTGAATTGGCAAAGCATCTGGACGGTATCCAGGAGATGCAGGTTCGAATCCTGCTCGTGACTGGTTTTTTCGATTTCACATTTTTCACTTTGTGTTTAATGTATGTTGCTAAGCATGTCAAATGCTAAAAATATATATAAAAAATATCTAAATATTTATAGGGTTTGCGTCATTATTAGGTAAAATCTTAATTGTAAAATTAAGTTTACCTGGTCGGTATAATGTATAAAAATACTCCCTACAGATGATGCAGGCGGCACCCAAAGACGTTAAGTATGAATGTGCTATCGAGATTAGCAGTCAGGAGCAAGGGTCACGATGGCTGAATTGGCAAAGCATCTGGACGGTATCCAGGAGATGCAGTTTCGAATCCTGCTCGTGACTGTTATTTTCGATTTCACATTTTTCACTTTGTGTTTAAAGCACTATACTAATACTTCAATCGATTACCGTGTCCAGCTGTTGGACACGGGGCCTACCTCAGAGAAAAATTTTGGCTTATAGTCTACCACACTGGCCAACAGCGATGATTGTTAGGGTTCACAAGGTGTTAATAATCAGGGGTTTCCTTGCGACGTTTGTCTTCACTGGACAGTGGTAAACGTTTGAGGTGGGTGCTTGGACCTCATAATGTGGATCGAATTAGATACCTCTGACGTGCATGGTTTTATCACTAGGCTACTATTGCACTATAAAGTGATATCTATTGCCAAAGCTATGTAAGTTATTTTAAAATATCGCACAAGTCTCTACGACACTCAGCCAACCGTGAAGGTTACAAATGTATAAGTAATTATTATTACAAGACGCCGCTGCAATTTAGATTACTTAACATTTAGTTCTAAATACTAAACATCATCCTTCCTTAACTATATTATAAACATTTTGATCTGTCTTTTAGCACTTACATGCTCAGCTACTTTAAAGAACAAATTATGACAAATGTGATTTGGAGATTGGGAACGGCCGTCGGTCAGTGCGATGGCTTAGCGGTGTAGAGCACTTCCCCGGATTGGAAGGGACGCAGGTTCGAATCCCGATCGCACTAAACCACATCACAAATAATTTGTTCTTTAATATTATAAATGTGAAGTTGTTTGTTTATCACCTCATGACGCCATATACATAGATATACCTACATAGGTACTTATATATTAACTTTTTTTGCAAAAATTAAGAGATAACTAATAGTTAGTGTTTCCCCGTCTAACCACGACCCTGGCGTTCGCTATAGGTTAGAATCCTAAATAAAATCGTCATCATCAACTCGAAGGTCAGATAGGCAGTTGCTTCGTGTTAATTGTGGTAATCAGCTTAACGAAACGACCGCCATACAACCACATTTTCAAAACCACTCAGTAACAAATAAGTCGCAATGAAAAAGCTTAACATACATTTCGAAATAGGATAAAAGAGAGAAGGAGACATTCCAATATAAAACTATAATTATGTATATTGAAATTAGATGCAAAATAATTGACATTAAATTTTACTAATATGTTTTCGAGATCCTGCAGTCCAAGGTCATAAAAATACAAATCTATATCTGCCTCATTAAAATTCAAATAAATATATTAAAAAGTCATTAACTGAATGATTATAGTGCTTCCGCGTACATCGGAATAACATTTTTTTCAAATAAGACCATAGACGCACAAGCAAAATGTTTGGATGAGCGCAAGACGGCAATAAATTAGTCTCAGCCTCCTGAAGCCTTTCCTGTGCCTGAAGAAATTGCCGCAAAATAAATAGGGGATAAAATGTACACCAGCTTTTAAGTCTTTCTTCTAATCAAGATGCGTTTAACGAAACAACCAACAAAAAGTTTCATCAAATTCCGTTCGGTAGTTTTTGCGTGAAGCCCGAACAAAGCAACAGACTTTTTTAAATAAAACTACGTTTACGGAATCTATCGCGTTTACTTGATTTTACTACTATCCCGACGTTTCGAATACTTTACAGCATTCATGATCACGGGTGGACTTAGATGATAGACGTCCAAGGCTGATATGTTATTTCAATGGTTTCATCTACCCACAGTATATGATTTTACAAAATTTTTGGTTTATTTATTTTAACCCACCTAATATTCGTTTAGAAACACAGTGAAAATATCTACTTCAAA
The DNA here is from genome assembly GCA_948253155.1 of Leucoma salicis. Lineage (NCBI taxonomy): Eukaryota > Metazoa > Arthropoda > Insecta > Lepidoptera > Erebidae > Leucoma > Leucoma salicis. Next base: position 20,906,141 of record OX411818.1, read on the forward strand.
TGTTTATGCTTACCATGTATGAGACTTTAAGTTAGTATATTAAAATGAGTATAATACTCCTCTTTAAATTGTAAAATTTTTGTTTTTATTTAGTGCTCAAATATTCTAACACAAACTACCAATTACTACCAGTAAGAAGACAATCTTGGTTATTAGTTAATATTATTAAATATATTGATTTTGCCAAAAGCTAAGACTAAGAAGCTACCACCGGATCGGAACGCGGCCTGACTGAGAAAGATCCGGCCAGAAAACTCAGTAGGCAACAACAGTTATGGATACTCTCATCATACTCTCTCAGTAATTCCGTACAAAATTTAATAATCCATAACAGTTGTTGCCTACTGAGTTTTCTGGCCGGATTCCTGTGATAGGCCTCACCAAACAGAATACAAGAAGGCACACCACAAGATTGTAAGACACAGTTAGCGCTTATTGTGTAGATAAAACCCACAGTAGTGATTAGTCTTTGCATTTTGTAAAAAAATTTAAAAATTTAAACTTTATTAGCTCTCAGTAATTCCGTACAAAATTTAATAATCCATAACAGTTGTTGCCTATTGAGTTTTCTGGCCGGATCTTTCTCAGTCAGGCCGCGTTCCGATCCGGTGGTAGCTTCTTAGTCTTAGCTTTTGGCAAAATCAATATATTTAATAATATTAACTAATAACCAAGATTGTCTTCTTACTGGTAGTAATTGGTAGTTTGTGGTAGAATTTTGAGCACTACATGAAAAAAAAAAATTTACAATTTAAAGAGGAGTATTATACTCATTTTAATATACTAACTTAAAGTCTCATACATGGTAAGCATAAACATTTGAAGTAGATATTTTCACTGTGTTTCTAAACGAATATTAGGTGGGTTAAAATAAATAAACCAAAAATTTTGTAAAATCATATACTGTGGGTAGATGAAACCGTTGAAATAACATATCAGCCTTGGACATCTATCATCTAAGTCCACCCGTGATCATGAATGCTGTAAAGTATTCGAAACGTCGGGATAGTAGTAAAATCAAGTAAACGCGATAGATTCCGTAAACGTAGTTTTATTTCAAAATGTGTAACATTCGCGTAAATATCAGAAAGTATTATAAAGCAACAGACAATAATTATAAAAAAAACTAGACGTCGCATGACGTCTACCAGATGTGAAAACATCGAAATTATTTTGTAGAAATAAAATGATCATAACTTGACAAAGTACTCCTCAAAATGAATCAAACGAGTATAAACTCGATAGAGGGTTGCGTCGTTTCATTCCAGAGTTACTGTGACCACCTTCCGGTTCCATCGTCAGACCCTGGATACCACCTAGAGACAAAGTACTCGTCAAGACGAATCAAACGATACCAAACTCGATGGGGTTGCGTCGTTTCATTACAGAGTTACTGTGACCACCTTCCAGATCCACTGTCAGACCCTGGATACCATCTTAAGACAAAGTAATCGTCAAAACGAATCAATCGATTCCAAAATCGGTGAGGTTGCGTCGTTACTGTGGCCACCTTCCAGCTTCATCATCAGCCCCTGGACACCATCTAAAGGCAAAGTACTCGTCAAGACGAATCATACGAGCCCAAATTCGATGGGGTTGCGTCGTTTCATTATAGAGTTCCTATGTCCACCTTCCAGCTTCATCATCAGATCAGCTCCATGTCGTCATAATATTGCATTGTCACGCGATATACAGATGCGTGCAAAATTTCAGCTCAATCGGAAACCGGGAAGTGTGTAAAATTTAGTTAAATTTTGCAAGTTTGCAAGATTTGAACGGGACAAGGAAAATAAAAGCGTCGCCACGCTAACAGCCGATTTTACTCTCCCTCCGCATTAGATGTTTCACATCAAAAAATGTTGTGTTCAGAGACGACTAAAGCCTAACACATCTTTTCTTTTTCTTCTTCAATCCGCAGACACAGCACTGTTACAGCTTTATAATATATTTTTTAGGTTATATCTTAGGTTCCAGATATAGTAGCGCGATAAAATGTATACCATAGTTTTTTGTTCGCGCATCACGTAAAAACTACTGAACAAATTTTGATGGCACTTTTTATTTGATAGCTCTTAATTAGATTTAAAAACTGGTGTAAATTTGTCTCGCTACTACATCAGCAACCGCTGGCAAAGGCCATACAATAAATATGTTTACGTAATCGTAAGTAGGTACATAATACAAAATGTACCTAGCGTATAGAATTCTAAATAACATTTTCTTTTCGAATAGAGAGGCGCTGTTACGTGAGCCCATTTTATTTGGCGGCGAATCGTTTCTATTTGGGTTGTATCCAACAAACAGAATAACTTATACGCGATGTCTCAAGGAAATATTGCTTACTCAATATTTTGTGTAATAGAAATGTATTAACTTTTTCAATCTGCATGGTTACGGCCAAGAACGAATGAAGAAGTATCGAAAACAACTACGCCATCCTTGCACGCCAGTGTAATTTGACATATGAAGTCGCCTAATTTAGCCATACGTATGTATTGCGTTCTCTATATGTACAGTGGTTATTGAAATTACAATTTAAAGCACCCTTGTTCATTGTTTAAAGTGGGTGATCAACGTCCAAGTACTAGTCGTACCCGCTCATGGACTGAGCAGTACTAAGAACCAAATTACCATTCCATTTCACAGATGGGAAATTAATGAATGGATGAATCTCTCATTACAAACAAAACACACCGAGGCCCTCACGATCAGCGGTGATACCGACCCGCTCGGGCCCGAATGCCCGAGAGTACTCCCACTTAAAAAAAACACCAGTAAAAACCTTTAAAAATAAATGCGGTTAGTAAAATCAATGCGGTCGAAATGCGATCTCTGCGAAGAATCTGTGGAGCTGACTGACCGCATTCGTAATGATGACGTAAGAGAGCGAATAGGTATGAAAGAGAGTATTGGTGTAAAGATGCGAAAGGGAAAGCTCCGATGGTTCGCGGAAAGAATGCCGGACGAGCGACTGATTTAAGGTATACATTGCGAAAGTGGAAGGACGTAGGAGACCGAAACTCACCTACCTAGACCAAATCGGTCATGTATTGAAGGAAGGTGGATTCAAGAATCTCCGAAACCGGCGAACGTGTATGAAGAGAATTATGAATGTTGCGAGAGATGTATGCAAGAATAGAGCCTCTTGGCACTCTGAATTCTCTCTGCCTACCCCGCAAGGGAAATGGCGTGATGATAAGTAGTAGTAGTAGTAGTAGTAATAGTAAAAACCTTAAAGTCGCATCTAAGTAGGTATGTAGGGTAAATATGCCTAATATGAGATGTCAGGTTTTGGCTAAACTAGTCACCGAAGCCATTTTGCGCTAGTGTCGCCAGTAACTACAAGGGAACGGACTAAAACGTGTGAAGCGTTTCCCAGCCAGAGGCGATGCTCGGTTGTGTATTCACGAGTTTTTACGAAACCAAAAAACTTAATTTTTGTCATGAAATGTTTACAAGGTATGTTACAACTTTTAATGCTTTGAATTAACAATCATTGTGTCAATAATTTTACGATGAATTTATAGTTTTGTTGTATTTTGTTTGTCCCCAAATAACATAGCCTGTTGTCCTAATATGAGACATGTTGGGGCTCCTAAAATGAGATATCTTATATTAGGATACGGGTATACCTGTATCCTACTGTCTAACATAACTGTTTAAAAAAAAACCTATTTTTAGATGCTACCAATGAAAAGGATAGCGTGGAGCAATCAAATGGGTTATTTACGATCATCAAAAGATTTCGTTGTTTCCAGTGGACCCATGAGGATTGTGGGTGAACAACAGATAGATTTTTGTGTTCTTTGTATTTAGATTTTTGAGATTTAGGAAGTTATTTTTTTTTTTAGTTGTTGTTGATTTATGATATTGTTTAAGACGTGTCATTACGAAAATCACTATGATTATGATAAGTCTGACATAGGTTTTATGTATGTTAAATATAATTATATTAATTACTAAACCTTTACCTAAAAGGAATAATATTGTTGATAAAAAGAAAATAAAATAACCTAGAGAATCTAAAAAACCTAATATGAGATACTATCTATATATCTCATAATTAAATAGGAGACCATTTGTCTGAGACGTCCTAATTTCTGAATATTATATATGACTAAATTGTATTTTATAGACAAACAACAGATACTTCTCTATCAAACATTATTAAAAGCTATTAGTACAATAATTTACTTTTTATGAGCAAAAATAAAAATGGTATGGCTTATATTCGGAATTCTTACCCTATCTTGATATATTTATGTACATATACTATATACACATTGTAAGTATTTTTATTATGTGCTCATCGACGTTATAGACTTACGTTGTAAAATAAATGAATATTAATAAATGACAACAACTTGAATCCACAACAAGAGGCTATCAATCACTTTGCTATATGCCAACGAATCTATTATGTATAGTTTATTCAGCATTGAGGTAAGTACCTATAACGACTTATTCACTTTGTTTGAGACAAAATTAAAAACAACCAATGTTTCTCTCTAATGCTTTAAATTAAGAAAACTTACATAACAATAACAAAACCACTAAGCACTTGACAAAAGTAATAAGGACATAACATGAAATCATCGAAGATATTTAGAAACTGCACTCTCCTATCAGCAAGTTTATTAATAGTAAAATGGCGGAAATAACCCAATCGAAGAGAAAACGTCACATTTCAATGTCAAATATTGAGCATTATCGGTACGCTATAACTTGGTAGCATTTTAATGGAGTAAGCCTTTACCCGCAGCCTGCAGCGGCTCCGCCGCCACCAAAAGATAGTTTTTCGGTTATATGATATCTCAGGTTCCCGATATAGTAGCGGGATAAATATTTTTGAGTCTAATCAAGAGCTAAAAAATAAAGTATTATCTACATAGCATCACGCCTGTATTCCCCGAAGGGGTAGGCAGAGGTGTATTACACACCCACGACTCGCCAGCTATATTAAGTCCCACGTAATAGGGGGCGAGCCTATTGACGTCTACCGGGCACATTTCCAAACTCCGGGCTGCTACTGAGAATTTGTCTTATTAGGAAAAAGCTCAATAACATTGCCCGACCCGGGGATCGAACCCGAGACCTCATGATTAGCAGTCGCATACACTACCGCTACACCACCGAGGCTGTTAAATATCATCTAAATCTGAAAAAAAAAGGCATTGGTATGGCTTTTTAAGTTATTTACATATTTCTTTATGAAATAAATTACAATTTATCTGAAAAATTAGTCGAGGAAATACTTTACAAAAAATGAATTACAAATCCATCAAAAGTACTGGTCATGCCATATTTAAACTGCTGGGTTAACAGAAACGTTTTACTCCACTAATAATTTTAATAAAAAAACATGGACGTAGAGGTCGTGCTGTCGGATCTCGGAATATTATTAAAGGATGTCCAACGTCCAACCACATAGACCCACGTGGCTTGAGTCCTTTTCATTTTAAGTCGTGCCCAACAGTGGGACAGTTTTGGCCTAATAGTTGCAAAAAAAAAAACAGCATGAATTGGCTCGATCGGGGAAATACCACCTTCTCACAAATGATCAACAACAGTACCTACCGTTGTCTGTCTATCGTTGAGTTTCGTATTGTGAGTGAGACGCCCGAGGCTCAAAGGGGGTCCATTCCTATCATCTCCTTAATACTACCTATCCCTTTTCTTGGAAATAGCGACGTTTAAAACAATGTACCTAGTTTAAAATGGAAATAGTTTTATAGTACACTGGCTAGTCAATATGTTTCTTACTCTCTGAATAAAAACAACAGCTATTTTATCATCAAACATTGGCATACCGTTCTTAATGAAAATATCAAGAACATTTCACCGAACATTCATTACGTGACTTTGTCATTCCGCCGCGAACTGCGAAAGGTCGGGGTCGTTGAATGTCAAGGCCACATTAAGATGATAAGTGCCTATGAAATATTAACTGCTTAGCGTGGACGTGAATTTTGATAACAAATTCCCACTGGTTCGCCATCGGCCAACTGATAACTAGGTACTACCGTATGAAAATGTCACACTATTAATGATAGAGCCACTAAATTTTGCAAACGTTATATAGGTATTATATTTATGCATAAATATTATCGAATGTGTGCCACAGCAACGCGTGGTCGGTTCTGCCACAGTTGGTTCTGCTATGCATATCTATTATATATAATTCCAGTGTCACGATGTTTGTCCGGGATGTACTCCGAAACTACTGAACCGATTTTAACTTTTTTTTTTAAATGTGTGTATTGTTCCAACTTAAGAGATAGGATACTTTATATCTCAATTTATAATTACAATATTTATTCATGAAAAAATATATGGCGGTACGAAGTTCGCCGGGTCAGCTAGTATATTATATATATTAGTTCCTTAGAATCATGTGCGACAAGCTACATGGTTCAAATTCCGAGAATGCATATTCTTTTAGACTACAATTGTTGCATTTCACATTTTTCACTTTGTGTTTAATATACGTCCTTCTTGATGGTAGGTAAGTTACCGGTGTTAGGGCTGGGTACCAAGTGGGAGTACTCACTTGCTATCGGGCCCGAGCGGGTTGTCCCGTGTGACCGGCCATGAAGCATATCGTTGCGTTTTGGTTGTAGCAGGAGATAGCCGTTTATTCTTTCATTTCATATCTGTGAAATGAAATGGTGAGCAGCGGCTTGACAATACTCTCGGTATAGTTGAGTCCATGAGCGACTGTTACTATTTATCATCAGATGGGCCGTGGCTCATCTGTCACCACATGCAATAAAAAAAAAGCGGCTACCGTAGTCTATAGACGCTATCACAGACATTTATTTTTATAAAGTAATTTACAATATCTTACAGGTTAATCCAAGACGATATTATAAGCTAAAAATATATGTACATCATCTGCGCATTATCCACCCCAGGGAAGTTTATAGGATGGAGGATGCAGGAGGACGATATTTGGGAGGCGCGCTCATTCGGCGAACGAATAACAAAATAAGAAATATACTATCGTTATCTATGCGCCGATATTCTGAGATAAGTTTATACTGCCCCGGTCGAGCCAGACCAATCATACTGGACACAGCAATGCTTTAGACTAAATATATTAACCAGAACGAAGATTACAATCTGGGACCTTGAATTCAAAATTTACACCATTATACCAACAAAGTTACTAATATTACATACGCAGCAAGTATTTACGGATATGCTAAAACCAAAGGTAGACGCTTGGAATAAGGAAGAGACGATTAAACAGCCCGCAGTTAATTAAGTTAGTATCGATCGGATAAACAATTAACTTAATGGCTACACGTACCTAAATACCACACCTTTATTATTAGGAGTTACGTTCTAAATGAAACTGGGCAAAAAATCAACAACTTATATGACTCATCATTATCGTAGCCCTTGCTGACCCAAGTACATTGGCTTCGGTGTTATAGAAGACTTTATGAATATTCTTTATAATTATACGTAAAGACGGGAGGGGCGCATCGTCATCAGAAGCTGTTCCATGCTAAACGCTACAGTTAAATATGGAACATGAGAATTAAGTCATCACCAAAATACAATAGACGTGTTTATTAATTGAATTTGTTAAGGCAACAGTCAGGGGGGTTAGAATGTATCTCACTAAATGGTATCGACATCGTATCGTGTCGTTGTGATTGGTTGAGAGATCACCGTGATTGGCCGAGGGATTATTGCGACATCACGCGTCGGTTTCTCTACCAATCACAAGCGAGACGATACGATGTCGATACGATTTAGTGGGTTACATTCTACGGGCCGTAGAGATTGCAATTAAGCCAGACGACATTAAGTCTTGATGAAAGAATGGATTTTGCTTTAACGACAGGTTTATTTGTCTGCTTATTCTAATTAGTTGTGTTTTAATTATCATAATGTCGTTGATTATTTTTGGCTATCGCCACATTTTTTTTCTGCCAATAATGTCCGTGTGGTGTCGTACTAAGAATACGAGTGTCACCACCCTATTCTTTCCCACGGGTGTCGTACGAGGCGACTAAGGGAAGTAAGCAATTATCATCCATTGCATGACTGGTGGTAGGGCTGGATACTAAGTGGGAGTAATCACTTGGTATCGGACCCGTGTGGGTTGGTACCACCATCTCCCGTGTGACCGGCCATGAAGCACATCCTTGCGTTTTAGCTGTAGCAGGAGATAGCCGTTTATTCTTTCATTTCATATCGGTGAAATGAAATGGTGAGTAGCGGCTTGACAATACTCTCGGTATAGTTGAGTCCATGAGCGACGGTTACCATTTATCATCAGATGGGTCGTGGCTCGTCTGCCACTACACGCATTAAAAAAAAAAAGCTTTTCAGTGTGCACTTCTAAACATAGGTCTAGCCAAGAGAGCGACTCACAAACAGTTAAGTGCACCAGCATTTACCAGTAGACTACCCTATGTTGTTGCCACGCGAGATTCTTTCGTGCCAACGGTCATGCAAATTGTGCCTGCGAAATAAATAATATGCGCTGTAGGACAATATTGCATGTTGTTTTACATAACCAGTTTGTTGCCCAACCTAAGATTACAAGTATATTGCTCCTTATAAAGTTTGTCCGCTTTGTTTTGGGCTAATGTATAGATACTACAAGTATCTTTGGTTTTCACAGAAACCTAGAAAATTCCTATGAAAAACATCATGAGCGGCCTATCTCTGTCCAGTGGTGTCTGTTAGAACAGCTGTAACCTCACCTGTTATTAGAGTTGACATACCAATGAGTCACGAGTGCGATGTTAATTATAGTAGCTTTTGCTATAGTTTTAACTATTTCTAATTTTAGATTATTATTAATATTATGCATTAATTTGCTCTCCATCTATATTAATATAGTAAAGCCGAACAGTCCGTTAATAAACGCGCTAAACTCAACAACTACTCCTCAGATTAATCTGGAAACATTTTCTAAACTCATAACAATAATGTAACCTGACTTCGACCAACTGGCAGACATGCTATCTATTACTTAAACGCACTTAATGAAATAATTCTTGAACAGGTTGCATAATAGTATTGTGTATTTTGTGTATTTTATTGTGAATTCGACTCCCGCATAAATATTTAATCCGAGCCTGTGTGTGATTCGAATGATTATTGCAAAATTGTTGTGTCCAATGTAATAAAATGACTTTAAACTGCTTAGTCGCCGGATATAATTGTTTGTGCGCATCGGAAATTTTGGTCCCTCGACACGTCTTCATTAATATTTTAAAACACTGCTTGAAAGAAGCGAACGATCGGTACCTTGGTAATAACAGATCTATAAGGTCAATCAAGGGTACAGGAAAAATACGGTGTCACAAAACAGTTTCCCAGGTCAAAACTGTGAAACGAGGTGTGTTTACGGATACAGTTAGAACGATATAACAATGGCTATTGTTATATTTGTGACAAATTATCACGTTACGCCTCACGGAGAGAGTTTCAACAGTTACCTATACCTTCACCGTGCATTAACATTGTCCAAATGTGGCCTAGTATTACCGATGTAAAAGTAAACTTAGCCTTTAAAATTCTAAGACCTTAATTATTTAGGGAAGGTCCCGCCAGGATATAAATATACCATGACATATTTTGAAAAGCCAGATATAGCTTTGGCAGAATTTAATAGCTACCATTATTTTGTCAGTCCCAGGTGCCCCAGCTAGCAGTGCAACCAAAAAAGCCGAATAAATCATATTCGTTCATTGTATTCAGAGATACTAAGACCTTAATTATTTAGGGAAGGTCCCGCCAGGATATAAATATACCATGACATATTTTGAAAAGCCAGATATAGCTTTGGCAGAATTTAATAGCTACCATTATTTTGTCAGTCCCAGGTGCCCCAGCTAGCAGTGCAACCAAAAAAGCCGAATAAATCATATTCGTTCATTGTATTCAGAGATATGCGCTAACAAAAAATAAAATCGGACTAGAAGGAGAGAGACTAAAAATCGTTGTTTTCCACCTGATTTCTGTTGGTACATACCTACATAAAAGTATATTGAGCAAGTGACAAATGGCGATTTCTGCTGCAAAAGGTATGCCGCCTAGATAGGCGGTAGATACCGCGGAGGTAACTTACAGGCAACACGGAACCACGGTAATATAAATAATATTACCGTGACGGAACTAAGAACATCGAAATATAATCACACAGAGTATATTGAAAGTTCGTAATGTGCACACGTTCTAAAAAAAATGTATTGTGTTCAGAGAGTAGTATAAGTAGTATTTTTTTCTCAAATATTTCTAAGTACAGACATATCTCTATTACAGATTTATAATAGCACAGGTATTTATTATAACGTTATTTTTCGTTAGGTATCAAAGACAACTATAATTTATCTATGATCTCGTGAACTGCTAAGCAAATTAGAGATAACGATCATGATTATGAATGACTGAACCAAGAAATATTGACGCAAAAGCTAATTGGTTACATCAGCAACAATGTGTTTGAATCATATAAATAATTAAACCGTGCCCCGTAACGTTAGTTTACTAGATCTAGAACTAAGTTGTAAAATAGTATTAAAATTGTATAAATTTCTTCGATCAACAATCAAATAAGTAGCTAAAGCTTCGCCTGGTAAATGCTAAATAAGCTTAGTGTCGTTAGAAACTAAGTTAGACGAAATATGAGTATAATAGACTTCTGCTTTTCCTTTGAGGTCAATGCATGAGACTAACACAATTTAACAGATTATTATGCTTCATTCATGTTCTTTGTATTCTATAATATACGAGTTTTTAAAATTATTTTTCCTCAGTTCATCAGCGAAATAAAACGATGTGGTTTCAGTGAGCACACTATTATTGGATATCTCCATACGATCAATCGTAACGACGACATAAGAGAGGGATTGGTATGAATGAGAGTATTGGTGTAAAGATGCGAAAGGGAATGCTCCGATAGTTCGGACATGTGGAAAGAATGCCGGACGATTGGTTAAGAAGATATACAATGCCGAAAGTGGAAGGATGTAGGTACAGGGGGAGACCGAGATTAACCTACCTAGACCAAATCGATCATGTATTAAAGGAAGATGGAGTCAGGAGTCTCCGAAACCGGCGATCGTGTATGAAGAGAATTATAAATGTTGAGGAAGCGAGAGATGTATGCAAGAATAGAGCCTTTTGGCACTCTGTTCTCTCTGCCTACCCCGCAAGGGACATGGCATCATGATAAATAAGTAATATGATCATGAACATCATCTTAAATAATAAAACATTCTATTTTGGCATCGATTTGTCGGAGAATTCGCGAATACGTTGGGTTTTATTAGTATGAAACCAAGAAATTTTACAGATTTCCTAATCCTTAGAAAAGATCTTGTAAGAGGTGTGTGGTAGCATTATATTACTTTGCCGGTTTAAACAAGTGTTATGACGAACACCCAGAGTGACGCAGTTCACCTGTAGAACTATACTAAAGATAATACAAATGACTCAATTACATGGTTTTAAGACAGTCAAGATAACACAAAGCATTCTTTATAACAGACGTAAATGTGCAAAAATGATATGTACGTAAGTTTGTGGCATTTGCAAAGTAATAATATATTATTAAAATAGTGATGACATATGGAAAAGAGACATGGTCCTGCACGCAGCATGCTCTGTATTTCTCTACGCGATAAAACACACGAAAATCCGCTGGAGAACTGGAGTGACTGACATAGTCCGCCAGGGAAATGACAATGGGCAGACCACAATGCTCGACGAACCGAAAACCGAAGGGGGAAAAAGGTTCTCGGGTGGCGAGCACGTATAGAACAGCGCAGTATAAGCCTCCCGCACGGTGTAACTACGACCTGGTCAAAGCCGCAGGCAGCCGTTGCATGCAGTCGGCACAAGAGTCACAAGAGTCGTTTTGGCGTTTGATAAGGAATTATAAGTACAACTATGGACGATGAATTGTTAATTTATAGATATGTTCACCTAACACATTTTTGGTCTTTCTATTTGGAAGTATAATATGAAATAATAGTTGAAGTCAAAATCATTATGGGATGATTAAGGCTAGCAAAACCCTAATTATTTCCTTGCATTCATTATTTATAGTCCAACCGGTTAGTCCGGTTTCGCCTGACCTTCGCAACCCGCGTACATTTGAGAGTATAACTTTCCACTGACTGCCATTATAGCTATGCTCATACCATCAGGAGACAAAGGCTCGCTTTGCTTTTGGAGGCTGTTTCCTTTTCAATGTATTATAGTACTCATATGTACCTTTAGTAAACAATGGTAGCTACCGTTGCTAAACGTGCAAGAAACACTCCCAGAAGTAAACATTTAAAGAACCTCGGCCTATTGTCTATAACAGTTTATTCGTCTCCCCCAAATAGCCAATCGCTGCTACCAGATATCCTTAATTATTATTATGAATTCGCAAGTGAGTTTGTTTGTTTGTTACACTTTCACGCTGTAACTACTGAACCGATCATCATAAAACTTTGCATACATAGTTAGGAGTAAATTTAAGTCTTCTGTTATTGAGATATGGAACGATTTACGTCTATTCCTACTCAAGTATATCGCAAATGATTGAAAATATACTTCCGTAGACAACTTTATAGTCTGTTATTATTTTTATATATATTTTTAAGCATTTGACAACATTTAGCCAAACTTCTTAATCGACAAAATATAAAATAGCAGAACAGTGCGTCATACGTATTTTGGTGTTTAGTTCATGAATTCAGTACAATTGTAAAGTATAACTAGTTTAGACATAATTAAAATTTTAAATAGTTTTTATTGTGTTGCGATTATTCATGTACGTGTTTAATTTCTTTTGTTAACTCAAATGTCGGGCGCCAGCTGGAAATCAGTGTTGTGCATTTAGCATAGCGATAACAGATTTTTCATGAATGCTATGTGCTAATGATTTAGTTATAAATATGAAAACAATTTATTATATTGTTAGTGCTTCATCGTGCTCATTTATAGTAATGATTTATTGCTATATTTATTTATTCATTATCTGTAAACGTAATCGGTTGAATAAATAATTACGAAGCGATTACATGTTATTGTAAAACTTACTAGACGAGCTTCTGCTCTTTAGGCGTAGGTTGATTAGTGAACAAATTTCATATTAACATGTCAACGGTATACAATGTCGTTAAAGAATAGCATGTATAATAATGACAAACGGTTACCATACTTTATAGAGACAAGAATAGAACCACTATACGCGCGTTCCCGACCACAAGACAAAGGATAGACGAAGAGGAATGATGATAGAGGGGAAGGTTATGGGACTTGGGCTTCCGGCGCTCTCACTCAACGAACAAAGCAATATAGTAGAAACCGATACTCTACGCCGATAATAATCTGTGAGTAAGTGAGTTAAGAATATTCTACAAATAAACCTACTTTCTTATACTACACGGGTGGCAAACACGCATACGACCATCTTGATAGTATTTTTCAATTAATATATCATTAAGTATTAGCAAATTGGTTTTTTAAACTTTAATGTTATGCATTAAGTTTCATTAATAAATAAATATTAAGCGGTTATCGTAGCTTATAGACGCTAGTTACATCAGAGGCATCACTCACGCGTTGCCAACCTTATTTTTTGTACAGGCGGGTAAAAATGTTCCTAACTGCACACCCCGTCATTCGGGGGAACGAACAGGTAAGTGTGGGGGCCTTCACCCACTAAAGAAACCCGCCGTGTACCGTCTCTCCGCCTTTATTGTCAGGGCACTGGAACTATGTTACATTCCTTGGGTGGACGCGTAGCCAACCCTAAGTGATAGGAAGGATAATGATGAGAGGATCAGGAGGGAATTTGGGCTTCCGGCACTCTTAGCCACCATACGAAACACAAAAGTAGGCGTACCAATCGTTGTTTCACGCTGATCTTCTGTGGGAGGGTGGTACTTCTTCGATCGAGCCGGCCCATTTATACTGGGACAAGCATGTGCCAGCCCAGGCATATTGGAACAAGCACGTGCCAGCCCATTCATACTGGGACAAGCAAGTTTCGATTGCTATAATATGCAGGTAAGTGAACGTATATTATACCTACATCACAGGATATATACATTGATCACTGCACAAGTGTATTCATAATAATATACATAATTGAGTAGAAGTCAGCGACTGCCGACTGCTTCTCAATTATATTTAGTCTGCCTAGACTGACTAACCCTCTGTCCAAAACTTGTCTTGTACATATATATTTTGATAGTACCTTAATAATAAACTTCCTTTAAGATGTCAATACAAGTGGTGTCTAAATATTACCTCGGAGCTAGCTACATAGTATGTAGGTAATTGCTTCCAAAAGTACACCAGTGGTCTCTAATACTGGTGTACTTATGAAGCAATTGACAAAAATATCGCTATAGCATCTAATAAAGCTTTAAAGCGGAATCAGCTGTTTAGGCGAATTGGAAAAAAAAACATATAAAACTGGTTTATTTTATGTTATATTTGCACATTGGTTGAAACATTAAATTGTGATGCAGTTCAGATGTAACAACCAGTCCACACAACAGGAAGTTCACTAATAATGTGGAGTAGTGTCCGCCGTCTCAAGGACGAATGATTCACCGGCTGGCAGCCTGTTTAACATAACCTTTCCACAGCTGATAACATAAACAACGAGATAACCACGGTTCCTGAGTTCAAGTCGTGACTTAACATATCGCTTATTTCATACAACTGAGTGATGATTTGCTGGCGTTGATTGAACCAGATTAAGTACATAATTATGTCAGAAACAGTCCAAACACACAGTATTATCTATCTACTATGCAAATTTCACTCAGAACAAGCAACGACTGAAAAAATAGCACTAGGTATGATTATTACACTGAAGTAATGTAACACAGTTCCAGCGGCCCGCAAATACAGGCGGAGAAATAGCACACTGCGGATTTATTTAGTGGGTGGGAGCCCCACACTACCCTGGTCGTTACCCCGAACTACGGGGTGTGCGGAAAAAACATTTTTTCCCGCCTTAACAAAAAAAAGGTGTGATTACTGGTTACCTAAGGGTAGGTATATTATGTATCCGCCGACGGACCATCGAAGGAATGTAACATAGTTCCAGTGGCCCGCCAATAAAGGCGGAGAGACGGCACACGGCGGGTTTCTTTAGTGGGTGAAGGCCCCACACTACCCTGTTCGTTACCCCGAACGACGGGGTGTGCAGTTAGGAACATATTTCCCGCCTTAACAAAAAAAAGGTATATTATGTATTGTGTTATTGAGTACCTGCAGCGAGGTTTCGCGCCCTTACATCAATCTCCTTTGCAGAGGTCTTTATGGAGGCCCATCGCTACAAATATTGTGCATTATTCATACGTATTTAGGAACAGTGCAGAGTAATATATCTGCATAGAGAGTAATATCCCTGTACAGAGAGTAATATCCCTGTATAGAGAGTATCGAGAATGGAAGACCGAACCTCTCAGCCTTAGTCTTGTTCTGCTAATCACTACAGTAATTGAGCTGTATTTTTCTAAAGAACTACTTTTTTCATTTTGGAAAAAAACTTTAGTGCGATTCGGTTCCAAATCCATACTGTCAATTTTTTTGTTTAATTATATTATAATTATTTATTATAGGTTATTTCCTATAGAAAATACTTCTTATTGTTTTATCCCGTTTGATGCATTTTAATATTCATGACGAAAGACGAAGACTTTTGAAAAAATCAATCCATAACTAATTTACATTGTATCCATCCAACTAAGGGAAGAACAACCATTTTATGTATCATACAAATTAATAATTAATCGAACCCGTAACAAAGTACCACCCTCTCACAGAGGATCGTCGTAAAGTAACGGTAGATATTCCTAGAGTTGTGTTTTATTGGTGCGTTTGTAAAATAAACATGACGACTATCCTGAAGTTTTAAAAATTCTGTCCCTAAAGGTGTACCCCTGGGTTAAAAACTTGAAAGTGCGCATCAAGCTAAAATTTCTTCTCTTAACTAATCGATACCGTGGTTTGGCCTCTGAAACAGGATTAGCCAGAACACTGTTGTTGCGCCTGTATTGCTCGGGATTGTAATGATGTTGTTAAGTATATTGTGTCTTAAAACTTCATTTCGTACAACCTCCATTAAAATATGTCCCGCACTCTGTGCAGTTTAGTGGCATCTCACTTTCTTCATTCTTCATCCAACCTTTTTTCTGTCGCTCTATTGGGCATGGGTCTCCTCTCATGGTGAGAGGGATTAGGCCATAGCCCACCACGCTGGCCCAATGCGGCAATATCTAGATCAATAATATCTAAAAACTAGTTTTTGTCTGGAGAATGTGTCTACCCGCATTATCTTTACCTACATATAAAAATTTCGTGTCACTTTTCATGTCCGCGATGAACTTCTAAACTAATGAACCAATTTTAATGAAAATGTTCACACTGCAAGAGAACCTTAGAAACGGTTACTCCATCAATGTTAAGTATAAGTAAATAATTGAATATATTAACTGCCTCTGTGGTGCAGCCCTACCGTGTAAGCGACTGCTACTCATGAGGTCTCAGGTTCGATCCCCGGGTCGGACAGTATTGAGATTTTTTAAAAAAAAAAATTCTCAGTGGCAGCCCGAAATTTGGAAATGTGCCTGGTAGACGGCAATAGGTACTATTACGTGGGACTTAAACATAGCTGGCGAACCGTGGGTGTGTAATACACCTCTGCCTACCTCTTCAGGGAATACAGGCGTGATGCCATGTTTTTTTTTTAATAATTGTACAAATTATATAAGTGTGTCACAACAAGTCGTGGCCGGGTTCTGCTAGTTTTATATATACGAGGCACGTACAAGCCGATGAAAAACAAATTTGATGTTCCAAGAATTCATCGAATATACAACTAAACATTACAAAGTGCGTATCACAAGTCAAAACAACTATCTCTATATCCCTGCTGGTAAGCTGATTGTAATTTATTTTGATCTAGATGGTGAAGTGTACACCTCATTTTCTAGCTAGCCATGTGCAGGAATTGTGTTACTTAGTACGGATTCAATATACACGATAGTTATACATCATATATAGGAGTGTGGTACTCGATAACGTGTTCTGTTCTGCGACAATATTAAAAAAAAAGTACTTAAGTAACTCGTTTGCTGTAATCTTATCTAAATTGGCGTGAACTATTCGCACCGAGTGATAAGAAACCATAACCTTTAATTTGTTATCACACACATAACAACGTTATACACGTATTTATCAACCTGGCTCCTTGATACAAATTCCTAGTTATTTATGTATTTTATTGTATTTTCATTAATGCTAGGGTTTAGAACCATGTGAGTGTCCACTCGTCGGAGTGCAACTTCAGTTAAACCTACGTTTACCCCGCCTTCTTAGTTCTAAACATGACGCATATGTTCTCTATCTCAATCCCATTCTTCTCGAGGGTAATGATTGATCTTCATGGAAAGCGGAGGCTTGCCTTGGTGCTCGTATTGCCGAATCTATGAGCTGCGTTAATTATTTACCATCAGGAGGACTGTGACTGTGACCAGTGAGCCATTACAAGCAAAATAGTAAAATAATTTGTACTATTTCTTTAAACTAGTTATCATTACTCAACCAGATGTTCACTGCTATAAATAGACTCCCATAATCGTAATACCAAACGTCAAACAGTCCGGTGCATATTTTTTATACAACTGCCTCAAGAAGCAATGATATTATTTTAATCTACACTAGAAAATATTTAATTACCAATCCTCTATTGTTATTTATAGGTAGAATATTTACGTAATCCTTACCCTGTTACGGCGAGCCTCATTCGGCATATTCGATATGTAATATATAAATCGATATGAAACCACATAATAAACTTCAAGTAAGTAACAAATAATCCCGTCACATATTAATCACAAATGTAACACAACACATTGAAAATAACGTCACCATGTCACACAAGAAAAAACAATATTAATAATATTTAATTCGCAATGGGTATTTTTGCCAAATATATTATACGAATGAACCGTCTATGTCAACAATCGGTAAGAGAATGTCATCGGCACTCGTAATCGCGTTGGGTATGCGTGTGCGTTCCCGATGCTTCCTCGCTGACTAACAAAAACGCGGGAATACAGAAACTATAGAATTTATTGAAAAACAAAACGTTCCGCGTCCGATATCGGGGCTTCCTAGTTCCGTTGAGATGTGATTAATGACTGTGGGCGATCATGCGAGGCGCCATACTGGTCAGTTTTTATACTACAACTAGAAAGTTGAACAACGGCTTTGGAATTGGTACCTATTACTTGATACACATATTTTGTGAAAGGTAAATTATGATAATTGAGAAGTATAAATCCTTAGCTCAATATTTTATGGTACTTAAAATCTAAGGATATTAACTACAGACAGAGATGTATTCAATTTTCAAAATGAATAGCACCACATTAATAATATATAGGTATGTAGAAGTGTCAGTTATTGATACCAAAAGCATTTCCATGAAGCTTGGCCTTGATAGGTGATGAAAAGTGTGATCCTAGAAGTACCTACGTTTTACTCACGTATACAAAAATAAATGCAATATGTTGTACATATATCCGAAAATGATAAACAAACATGTAGTTACAATATTTACATTTTTAATGATGAAAGTAGTTTGGTTTCCTTTAAGGATTTAAAAATTCCTTAAGTATTGTTGAATAATTACAGACAATGAATTCAGAGTATTCCCTAGTCATTACAAGGGTGTCGTGGAAGCCAAACAGACGAAGGAAAACTTGAACAACAAACAATGAGTCAACATTTGGGCAATGACAGAAGGATCTTTTCCAATTGTGATACATATTACGATCTGTCAAGAAGCTAAGATGTCATGTAGGTTCAATGGATCTGCAACTAGTGTAGGAAATATCAGCAATGATAGCCCCCATATAATATTTTAATAAATGTCAGATAAACGTTTCGCTTAACTATGATTGGCCGAAAGTCCGACGCGACCGTCCTGATTGGTCGAAAAACCGACACGTGATTTACGCGAATTACAATGAAGCAGATTCGTCAAACGTTCCGTTTTAAGGAAGCAGGTTACATATTAAAACTATCGTAACCTTAACAAGAATTTAATAGCGTGCTGACGCAATGTAATTTTAGCCTATATAGGATTCCTAATATTATCTACAATATCGTTTGTATACAGTATGTACTTTAAAAACCTTGAATTCGAAACAGTGGTGCGAACTATAATATATTCTTTGTTAACACAGCTGCAGAGTAAAGAATATTTTCCAGAATAAGGTATTTAGAAACAGCTCAAGAATTATTAGCAATGATTGAGACGTCATTATTCGGTATTTTCGTATCGAAAATTTTGGTAAAGGTCGTTGGTTTATTTATATATAAGCCATTACGTGAATATTCTTTAATAATTGTTCAAATAAAAGGATTAGCCTAAACATATTAATTATGATTCAATTCAAATAAAGTTTTTGTTTATTATATTACCAACCGCATTTACGCTGGTTTAAAACGAATAATGACAAGAACAATTTGGGTGGCCCTGGCGCTACAAATACCATTTGGATTTTTAGGGTACAGAGGTATTATTAGGAACCGTAGTCACCTACATCCTTTGTGAGAAAAGATCGAATGGAGTCATTTAGCATTCTGAAGTTGATATAAAGTGAACTAAATTTTCATGTTTAGATGTAGGTACCCATAAAATATGACTGAAGGTATCAAATGATGTTTTATACACAAGAGCAAACCTACAGAAAAAGCAACACATCTCAATCGACTCGATCCTAATGAAAATAAACATATCGTTTTATTCAACAATAAAAATTGCAATGTCAATGTAGAAAGAATAGCCTACCTTATCGCTGTCTGTTGGCAAAGTTCCATAGCCGTACCAGCTTCTAGCGGCTTTTAACCGGGGCTCGTCTCGAGGGGATAGTAGTCCACTGCCCCATCTCGCTAGCCCCTCCGCCACAGCTGCCACACTTGGCGCATTCGGACTTCCACTCGGAGAGTCGTGTACTATACTTTTCTCCGCAACAGAAGGCAATGTCGGACGAGCGCATCCTATTCGCCTTTCATAGATGCGCTTTAAGGGCTCATCAATGTCAGTTTCCAATAAGCCTTTCTTGTCACTGCCTCGTTTGATCTCGTTGATCTTTTTTACTTCATCTTTCTGTGTCCTTTTACCTTCAATGTCTTTTCTTTTGACGCTATCATTCGAGTCTTGGCGACAGAGAAGAGTCTTCTTTATACTCTCACTAGAGTCTTGTATTGAGATCTGACCTTTTCTAACCGACTCCTTGCTAGATGACTTCTTATCATCTTTGGATAATAACGCCCGCTTAAGACTATCGCTTGAATCTTGCTTACTGATTAATTTTCGAGGGCATTCAATGTTCAAAGAATCTGTTGTTTTTGAAATAAGAAGTTTTGAATAATCGTAGGGAGCATGATCGCTGGTAGGAGGATTCAGTTCGAGGGACCTACGATTTTTCCACTTGTCGGCTGGTGCGATCTGTGCTTTGACCGGCAACAGTCGCCTCGGTAGCAAGCTGCGATGGTCAGCGAGTGGCGATTCCGGTCGCAACATTTTGAGCGGCGATACTATACTGCCGCGTGTCTGCACTCGCCTGCAACAAAAACAAATTCATATTGTTAATAATTGCACACTCATATTGGCAACACTGAGACTTCCGGTTGTTGATTATGGTGATCTCTCGTCATGGCGGATTAAGTAGATTGTTGTATGAGTAGAACATTTGTAATTAGGAACTTAGTGTAAAGTTTTACTCAATAAAACCTGAACATAACATTAAAAGAGAGTTTCATAAGTCAATGATATTATATATAATAACTAGCATTCGGCCGCGACATCCGCGTTAAATGAGTTTGTTATTGTCCTAAATTAAGCTTGAGTTTTTGAGAATAAAGTGAACTTTTTAACGAGAATTTATAATATTAGTAAAGCAAATTACCTAGATGTCTTTACGACCCTTTTTTTTTGTTAAGGCGGGAAAAATATTCCTAACCGCACACCCCGTCGTTCTAGGCAACAAACAAGGTAGTGTGGGACCCTCACCCACTAAATAAACCCGCCGTGTGCCATCTCTCCGGTTTGATTGCCACTGCAACTGTGTTACATTACTTCAGTGGTCCGCCGGCGGCTTACCCTTTCGGATACCCTCAACTGAATGTCTTTATGACTCATTATCTTAGATTATCTTTTGTTACTTATAAGCAAATCAGTAAGGTGCATATTCCAAACATTATAATTATAGACAAGAAGCTGTCGGGTCATATCGTGTTCGTAAGTGAACTTTAAGAGCCCTGTAAAAATGTAAACACAACTAAATAGAGTCATTTTTTGTGAAAGTGGAAAATAAGAAATGTTCTAGGAGCAGGATTCATGCTTGCAGGATGCTTTTGATCGCTCAGAAATCGTAGAACCCTGCTATGACTCCTAATTTCCAGCTTTACATTGAAGTCTTATAAGAAAGGAGCAATAATAAGTTCTAATCCTCCTCGTAGAAAATTTCGTTTTTCTCACAAACATTTGTTTCAAAATAGTTGATCATGTCAAAAGCTAAAATAGCAATATGTTTTTTTACTCAACGATAACGTTAGTCGTATTCGAATATACCTACATATTATATGAAATGTCATTAAATAACGTAGATATATTGTAGAGGTCTGGGTTATCTTAACGCAATATATACAAATGTTATTTTTGAAAGTGAATTTCGCACTGCCTCTGGGGCTTTGCAAAAATACTAACTGTAATAAGTTATATACCAAGGGAAACTTTTTGAAGATTTTTTCCACCCATCACTGTTACCTTGGTGGACACAGTTCTTCTAGAATTAGGGCACAGTCCACCACACTGTTCCAGCTCGAGATTGCATAAACTATCGAGAAAATCTTTCAGGCTTGAAAGTTTCCTTCACAGAGCAATAATAATTCCATAAATTAGTGACATTTCTCTAGTACCATGCTTGCCCCAGCAAGAATGGACCGCCTCGATCGGAGAAGTACCACCCTCCCACAGAAGACCTGCATGAAATAACCGTAGGTACTCCTACAGTTGTTTCGTATGGTGAGTGAGAGAGCCGGAGGCCCAACAACCCCTCAACCCTTATCTTCTCCTTATAATATTATAATCCTTCATCTCCACCTCCTATCCCTTTTCTTGGAGTTGGCAACATGTGAGTGATGCCTTTGGTGTTGCTAGCGTCCATAGGCTAACCGCTTACCATCAGGTGGGCCGTATGCTTGTTTGTTTGCCAATCAAGTAGTATAGAAAAATGCACGTAATTTCTAAATACTTTGGAAAATTCAAAAGTGCACGCCTCATAATCTTCATTTTTCACAATAAAATTTATTATTTGATAAGTAACTAATAATGTATAGGTCTTACTAAGTAGTTTTCAATAAATCACATAGATAGCGCTAATTTCAAAATATACTAATGTGGTTCTCATGTCTTATACGTCATAGATGGCGTATATTAGTACTTTTTAAAGCGCTAATTTTAAAAAGCACTTATATATTGGTCTATAGAAGTAGTTTTCACGAAATAAGGTATAGCGCTGGTTTTAGTGTACCACTGTGCCATCGAGTCGAGCGTAAATATTAACTATTTTTTTGTTTATTTTAATAACAATTAATCCACGTCGAATCAGACCGTGAAAAGTAATAGGGCTTTATTCGTAATTATACTGAAGTTAAAAAGAAAAAAAAAGACTATTAATAAAGTATTTCGGTCGTTATCGTGTTAACATACATTACCTACAACACACGGACGTCCAAGACAGAACGTTTTTAAACAGTTTTTTTGAACTAGTTTAAATAACAAAAATTGTATAAAAAATATCATGAGTGTTAAAAATAGTGTTTTTTTCTTGATATATGTGTGTATATATTATTTTACAAGTGCAATATATGATAAATAGAGACATTTTAAGTTTGAAAAATCAGGACCCCGATTCTCGTTTTGTAGAGATAATGTCTAATTAGAGATAATCTCAAATTTTAAAATCTCTACGGAAAATGTCGCCAAAATGTCTACAGTATCATAAAATTGTATTCTCGGTCACAATAGAGATTCTTGTCTTCGACTTTTCTATAGACATATAAAAATGACGTTCCGTTTTCTCGATTATTTTATAAAAATATCGATTGTGTTGGGAAAAATATTGATTAAGGGATAAAAATGTTTTAAAATATGTTTTAGGTGTTTATATATATGTAGCGTCAATTTAATATTATAATTCGATTCATTACTGCACAGTTAGAAAATCTCCTAGTGCAATATTAATATATGTATAGTACAACAAAAAATTGTAGAAAGACTACTTGCATTAAACGAAATGTTTTACCAAAACGTCAAAGAAAAAAGTAAAAATCCTACAATATAGTATTGTATTTTATCAGTGTTGTTTGTTTGTTAATTTGTGTTTCTAAGTATAGAATAATTAAAAACAAAACTAGACGTCGCGGGACGTCTAGCAGATGTGAAAACATCGAAATTATTTTGTAGAAATAAAATGATCATAACTTCACAAAGTACTCCTCAAGACGAATCAAACGAGTATAAACTCGATAGGGTTGCGTCGTTTCATTACAGAATTACAGAGCACAAACTCGATGGAGTTATGTCGTTTTATAACGGAGTTCCTATGGCCACCTTCTAGCTCCATCATCAGGCCCTGGATACCATCTAAAGACAAAGTACTCGTCAAGACGAATCAAATGATTCCAATCTCGATGGGGTTGTGTCGTTTCATTACAGAGTTACTGTAGTCATCTTCCAGCTCCATCAAACCCTGGATATCATCTAGGACTGAAGTTCTAGTCAAGACATTTCGAACGAGCCCTAACTAGATGGAGTTGCACCATTTAATTACAGAGTTCCGCATGGCCACCTTCCAGCTCCATCATCAGACCCTGGATACCATCTAAAGACAAAGTACTCATCAAGAAGAATCAAACGTATCAAAACTCGACGGGGTTATAGAGTTCCTATGTCCACCTTCCAGCTCCATCATCAGATCAACTCCATGTCATCATAATATTGCATTTTCACGTAATATACACATGCGTGTAAAATTTCAGCTCAATTGAAAACCGGGAAGTGTGTCAAATTTAACTTGCAAGATTTGAACGGGACAAGTAAAATAAAAACGTCGCTAACAGCCGATTTTACCCTCCCTCCGCATTAGATGTTTCACATCAAAATGCAGGGTCGTGTCCTATGACATAAGACTGGTTCCACTATGTCTATTAGTTCATCCGTCAGTTCCTTCAATAGGCGAAAGTTTTTTTGGAACGCTGCATCACTTAACTCCATAGCGTTATAACGCCACAGACCTTGCCGACGTGGAATATCCACTGCCGCATCTTCTGTAGCCTCCACCAGATTATTAATAAATGCGACAATTAGCTCATCACCCATTTTCTCGACTTCCACTTGATATCAAGGATTGGGTTGGAACAAAATTTAAGTTTACAAGACGTTTCACAACCACAAGTCCACAACTATTCACAACAAAAACAAAGTGACGTTCGACTTATCATTCGACTTTGCGTTCGACACATGACGTCGATTGCTATAGACTACTCGTTGCATGTCGTGCGCTGAGTGGTAGACTTATCTCTAACGTGACATTCCGAGAATACGAAAATTGGTTTTTACACGACATTCGCCATTTTTTTCGACATATGTCGAGTTCGAGATAAGTGTCTAATGCACGAGAATCGGGGTCCAGTTGTTCAGCGTAAAACGAGAGTAGTACCCACCTCAACGCAAGCTTATGAGGCGTGCAATTTTCTGAAATTGAAAAGATTGCGAGGTCGTGATGTCTTTGCAATTTTTAATTTTACCACTAGGCTATCAGTTTATGAATAAATTTATGTCTAGATAAAAGGTATTTTCTAAAGTCTTAAATAACATCGCAAGCATCGAAGGTAGTTTAGGAAGGAAAACGTCAGAGAAATTGTAACGGATTACCAAAGGCTTTGATTCCCACACGTGAGGATCTGTGAATATTTAACAATTATGCATTAAAATAATTTCATAATAACAACTTTCATGACTAATTAATCTACTTATGAAGTACTTTTGTATTACCTATACCAGTATTCTGTTAAAATAAGATCGTTCTCATAATAAATTCACAGTTATAGTATAATTGAGGAAGTACATATTGTTGAAAACTGATTCATATAGATGACTGACTGGAGAGGATTATGCAAATGATATTGTTTCAAAGAAATGAAAGTTAGTATATACAAAGGAGGTGCATTAACTTTTTTCACACAGATTTCGCTTCGCAAAAATATCTAATAATTTAAAAAAAAATCTCATGACATCTTCCCATGGTATTGAGGTCGCTAGTAGTTCAGCATAATTGAATTAATTACACAGGAACAAAGACAGAGGCGATGACTGACATTAGACCTCCTTAACTTTCAAATTAACACTTCTTGTTTAATACCATTTTGCTTATAATTGTGTAAAAATATTACCACACAGAAAAACGCCGAGGTAATAAACGAATGGATGAAAAAAGATACTGGCCAAGTGCAAGTGACTTGGTTACAAAGTGTTCCGTACAAACTTGTAAGTATATAATTTTTTACTACCCCTTTTTTGTCCCACTATTGGGCATGGCTCTCCTTTCATGGTGAAAGGGATTAGGCCATAGTCGACCACACTGGCCCAATGCGGGTTGGCAGAGTTCACAAGCCGACGGGTAATCGCTCCAGCATGCAGGTGCAACAAATACACACATATTTTCTAAAAATCTCGAAGTCAGAGGTTTGCCGTACGAGGTCTGAACCTTGGACTGGGATATCACTGTCTTTGTAGTCCTTAATTTTTCGTTATCACTGCACTGCATATTAAGTCTCCTCCTCCTATCTCCAATTTATTAAATTAACTTTCGTGCTGTGAGCATAAATACCAAAAAGACAGCAGAAATATAACCATAAATAAAATACTTTCTAAATAACGGCCAAAACGTACCTTTACTATAGTATCAAAATAATAATATTTTCCTAATACTTTTAATCTCTTTATTAAGATTTATACTTATAATAAAATAGCAGGACTTAAAAATTTTAAGAATTGGGGCATTCAAACATTACCGTCACTGCACTAGGTATTACTTTAACCTTATCAATAGTAAAACAATTTTCTAGAACAGGACAACACATAGTCATTATTTACGCGAGCGTACAAATAATGGGGACCAACACGATAATGTATCGTAAGTGTATAATTCGATGAATTCAATAGAAATATGACAAAGAATGGCGTAGAATGATATAATGACAATAAGTGCAGACCTGAACAACAATGCATTTGTGCTCAATACGGAGGTAATACCGAGGTATAGTCTAATAATAGATATATAATGAAATTACTAGCAATGACCACTCCATGTCATTCTTTGTTATCTGTTCTTGATGTAATTACTTATTATGTTCGGACACACCTAGGTCGAATCATTAGGCTAAGCGTATACGCTGGCGACGCAGATCCACGCAACGCAGGGCAGGGTAGATTTTGTAATGCTTTGGACATCCTTAGGCTACGTACGTTGCGGCGCACGTACAGCAGTACAAGGATATATCTGCGCCGCAACGTACACAGAGTTAAGAATGGAGGAAAGCTTATGGTAATTAAACTTAAAAATCTCTTTGGTTTTCAGTTAGAACGCCCGGTGTGACCAAGATGGTTGGTGACATCAGGCGTGGCTTATAGACGCTAGCAACATCAGACGCTCACGTGTCGCCATCTTCAAGGATGTAGATAGTAAGGATAGTAAGGAGAGGATAGAAAAGATAATAAGTAGAGGATAGGCAGGGGGTTTGGACCTCCAGCATTCTCCGTTACCATACGAAACATAACCGTTTTTTCACGTACTAATCTTCTGTGAGTTGGAGGAACTTCGCCAATCGAGCCGGCCCATTCATGGTGGGATAAGCAAGACTACACTAAAAACTTGGTGGAAGTTTGGTAGCTCGATAGATGATGCAATTATATTTTTATCCAGAAAAATGAATAGTTCTGGAAGGATATTTTTAATTACTCACATATCTCTATTGGTGTAATGTTGAAGTGTGCGCAAATGAAGTCGAAAGCTAGGTGTTTAAGCGGGAGCGATGCTTGGCAGCAACAGGAATTGGGCCGCGGTCACTGTCTTCTGCGAGGAAGTCATCTCGCGGAAGGAAGCGGCGGAGAGGGCCAGAGTGGTTGATCCTTCCGTAGACCCGAACCGCCGCCAGCGACTAGGGCAGCGAAGGCATGAATACTTTCGCCTCATGCCACCCTAGTCGAGGCTGCGGGTGGATGGACCGGGAAACGTCTGTCAGCCGCAAGGCCTCCCGCAAATGTGCGACGCTCCCTGTGCGGATGCCCGCCGGGTAAGCCGCCAGCGGACCACTGAAGTAATGTAACATCGTCCAGTGGCCAACACAGGCGGAGAGACGGCACACGGTTTATTTAGTGGGTGAGGCCCTAGCACTTTTAGGTTATATCTCAGGTTCCCGATATAGTAGCGGGATAAAATGTATACCAGTTGTTTAAGTCTAATCAAGAGCTATCAAATAAAAATAGCACTGCATTGCATCAAAATCCGTTCAGTAGTTTTTGCGTGATCCGCGACCGAACAAACAGACAAACACATATCTAAAAAAAATCGTCTTGTGTTTAGACACAGCTATATTATTACAGACATTTTTGCTCAGATATCTTACTACAGACATAGCTCTGTTACAGCTTTATAATAGAGTATAGATAGATTTGTTTTCTGCAAATGTAATCTATAATAATATATATATAATATAAGTAATAATATATATATAATATAAGTAATATAAATAGTATCAATAATATATTTAGATATTTTATATATATTTTTAGCATTTTGCGCAGGCAGGAGCAATTGTCACGATGGTTGAATTGGCAAAGCATCTGGACGGTATCCAGAAGATGCAGGTTCAAATCCTGTTCGTGACTCTTATTTTCAATTTCACATTTTTCCCTTTGTGTTTAATAAATAATATATAATAAAGCTGAAGAGTTTGTGTGCTTGAACGCGCTAATCTCAAGAACTACTAGTCCGATTTGAAAAATTCTTTGAGTGTTAGATAGCCCATTTATCGAAGAAGGCTATAGGCTATATATCATCACGCTAAGACCAATAGGAGCGGAGAACCACTGAAGAATTTTTCAAAATCGGGGTTTTTTTTTTCTTTTGAGCCCAAAGTAACTATTCTACGCGGACGAAGTCGTGGGCAGAAGCTAGTATTACATATATCTATAAATTTCTTTTTTTGCTGTGTTTATCAAGCGTTAACCAACATTAGTCAAAATCCTGATCATGTAATGACAGTGTAACTTAGTTACAAACAGATAATAAATAATATGCCATAAGTCATGTACAAACGCAATTTGAAAAAGTGAAGAACTCTTAATTTGCTATTAACTATTTCATGCTAGGTCAGCGCAACGGTTAAAAACAAAAGATTACGTAAAAAAATGTTATTACCAATTTATTTTTATTTTACACGGTTTTCCGTTGGATATGACCAGCCTTCTCAAATTTTTTTTAAGATAACAGAAATATCGCGGAGGAAGTACCATTCTCTCGTAAAAGATCAGCGTGAAAAGACGGTACCTGTACTTCCTTTTTTTTGTTAAGGCGGAAATAAATGTTCCTAACCGCACACCCCGTCGTTCGGGGCAACGAACAGGGTAGTAGGTACCTTCACCCAGTAAAGAAACCCGCAGTGCGCCGTCTCTCCGCCTTTATTGGCGGGCCACTGGAACCATATTACATTCCTTCAGTGGTACGGTAGGTACTTCCTACCATTGTTTTTTATGGTGAGTGAGAGCGCCGGTCCCAACCACCTTACTATCCTCTTCTTATTATCCTTCCTAACCTCGCCTTAGTATCCTACCTGTCCTCTCCTTATTATCCTCAACTACTATTCCTTTCCTTGAAAAAATAAAAGCAACTAACGGACACGAAATACATCCAGGCTTAGAATAACCATTAATGGATTACACAAAATGTCCTGTGTGGGTATTAGCAGGATTTTTCAAAATTTATACCATCAAAATATTTAGATATTTTTATCCTGCTCCTGACTGGTTTTTTCGATTTCACATTTTTCACTATGTGTTTAACAAAATATTATTGTGAATGTGGAAAAAGAGAATTTTACTGCGAGGGATACGAACCTGCGTCCCTTCCAATCCGGGGAAGTGCTCTAGACCGCTAAGTCATTGTAGTGACCGACGGCCATTCCCAATCTTCACATAAAATTTGTCTTTCGACCCACGCCACCTATCGGATGCATTTACATGCATAAATCCAATATAGTAAGTTTAATTTTGGCCGTGTGGGGCCGGTTTTAGAATTGTCCCACCCCTCTCTACCCACGGGAGTCGTAAGAGCCGACTGAGGCAATACCGGAGGAGTGGGCAGCAGCACTCCCTCGAGTATTAACGACATCCACTGCGATCGCCAACCCGCCTACCAAGCGTGGCGATTACGGCATTATCCCCCACGACGGGACCGCTCGTTGTGGCGTTCTCTTGGGGAGGCCTATGTCCAGCAGTGGACGTTGAAAGGCTGATGGATGGATGGATGGAAGTTTAATTTTGCAATTAAAATTCATACTATTTGATGACGCGATTTTTTAAATCCCGCTCGCAATAAAGATATTTTTTCCGCATTCACAAATAATTTGTTCTTTAAAAGTAGCTGATGCATGTCAAGTCCTAAAATACAGATAAAAATAATTATAAATTGTTACTGTTCCTTGAAGGAAAACATCGTGAGGAAACCAGCATGCCTGAGAGATTTTCTCGACGGCTTGTGAAGTCCCACTATGAGAGGATACCCGTGCCCAATCCATCCATCCATCTATCAGCCTTTCGACGTCTACTGCTGGACATAGGCCTCCCCAAGAGAACGCCACAACGAGCGGTCCTGTGCCGTAATCGCCATGCTTAGCAGGCGGGTTGGCGATCGCAGTGGATGTTGTTAATACTCGCCCAATAGTGGGACTGAAAAAAGGGTTAAAACATTGAAACAATTTCTGTTGCCACTTTCAGCAGACAAATAGTCGTCATTTACGTCATTTGTACTTAAGTTCATTACTGTTAAGTGTTCATTTTATTAAGAATTTACGAGCTCGGCCTATCTGTCATTTATTTGCGGTCTAGATAGCAAGTTTTTATTTTATAAATGCTTGACTCGGTATTACTTTGTATGCGTGCTGTAAACAGCCTTTTTTTAGTTAAGACGGGAAAAGATGTACCTAACTGCACACGCTGTGGTTCAGGGCAACGAACAGGGTAGTGTGGGACCTCAACCACAAAATAAACGCACTGTGTAAATAATAGATAATTTATATCCATTTTTATCCCTTTTTATTGTTTATAACATTTAGTACAAAGGAAAATTAAAAAAAGTTCTTTTTCAAATCAATATTTCTTCGAAAATATCTGTTTTGTTCACCCTATCTAAAATTTATTTTGGCAAGTATGTAGTCATACGAAATCATAATCAAATCATATCAATAGAATCATAGTTATCAACGAAATTTGTGTGCCAATAGCATTATAATAAGATTCAAATTCATTTCCTCTTACAAAAATCTTTTGCCGTTCCATCCCGTGAAATGAGAGCCGGCCTTAACAGTTTTACAGCGATAATAATATTAACGACAAACTCAATGTTAGTCAAGTTTCCGTAAACACATTTTAGTGTGCGATTATCTAATGTCAGTTAATGTCAGTAATCGAATTTAGCAGATATCCACGTTTCGTTTAAGGCCGGCGCCCACTTGACAGGATAGCGTCAGATGGCACGACAAAGTATCATCGGAACTTATACATTGTAATAAAATAATCATAAAAAATAAACAATTGAAAGTTGTAAGAAATAATTACATACATATTATGTTAGCGTGTGAACTGGTGCAAAATAACTTTTTTTACATTAAGGGCGACAAACGCGCACACGGGCCAACATCAGTAGCACACTCGCGCGTTGACAACTTTAAGAAAAAATCTACTTATATGGTTGTCTGTAAAGTCGGTGTAGGGACGATAAATTCACATGATAACGTCATATAGGTATGTTTTCTGAAAGTTTCACAAACAATGCACCGGTCGCCATACATTTTTCGGAACGTGACACTTATTCGTGCGTGCAGCCGGCGTTCATAGATTTATAAGACGTTATCACGTCAAAATAGAAGAAGATTAAGCAGAGGACTCTCGAGGAGGGAGTATATGCTTGCCGATCGCACTCACTAAAGAAACATTGGAATATCCATCGTTACTTAAGGTTTGTTCTGTGAGGAGATGACAGGTATACTAGATCATTTTTTAAGAATCAAAGCGATGATAGATATGAGATGCTTGGCCAATTTAGCAATCGTGACAATTGCTCGGGTCTGCTAATTTCGATAGCAAATTAAGTTTTAACGTCTTGGGTGCTACTGCGCCTTCTGTTGGAAGTATTTGCAGTGAATTGGCAAAGCATCTGAGACGGTATTCCAGGAGATGCAAGTTCAAATCGATTTCACGTTTTCACACTTCGAGTTAATATCAATAGCGTTTAATAAAATGTAGTTTAACAAATTCAGCCTCCATAAAACATCGATGATTTCTAATAACGTTGCATTACAAAAAAAGTGGTTTAACAAGCACTAATCGAAGGAATTAATATGTTTATGATGCAAAAAATAGTTTTTGCTGGCTATAGAGCCAGTCATAAACTGTGATTAATAGACATCATAAATCTATACACGTGTGTGCATAATAAAACTATAAGAGGTAAAATTCTCTAAATTAAATTTATTTTTAACTGAGGTACAAAGTCTTATTGGTACTAATAACATGCGAAAACGGTAGCTTTTAACAAAACTAAATCTTCTAATCTGTATTTTAGCATTTGATATTGCTCAGTTACTATAAAGAACAAATTATTTGTGAGTGGAAAAAGATACGATTCACTGCGAGCAGGATGGATGGGACGCAGGTTCGTGTCCTGCTTGCAGTAAAACCTCTTTTTCCACTCACACAAATAATTTCTTCTTCTTACGGGTACTTTTTATATTAACATTATGACGGGCCTCGTGACGTAGTCGGTATTGTAACCGACTTCCGTGCACGAGGTCGATACAGTCGGGGTAGTCTCCTATGAAACATGACCGCCTGGCTCTTCTTGGGGTTGATCTCTATTCTCCACTTGCTAAACCACGTACTGAGGGCAGTGGCCACGGATTAGAGTTTCCTATGCACTGTGAGGGGAATCCCTGAAAAATAGATAGCTGTAACGTCTGCAAAAAGTGCTGTTTGCACTTGCCGATGCTGAGGTATGTCGCTGGTGTACAGTGAGAAGAGGATCAGTGAGAGGACGGAACCTTGTGAGACCCCGGCGCTAGCTCTATATTTATGACGATTGAACAAACTAACAGTGACCAGCCCTGCGTGCTTAGGTAATTATCGCGCGCACGGGGTCTGAGTTACCGTACTTGTTTCCTTTTACTATGGCTGTAGCGATTGGATTTGGTCAGCGGTCGATGCCAGGATGTCCAAGATGACATCATTTTGGTCTCAAACGGTGAAGAAGGCCGGGAGGACGATTCTTCCGCTGACCCGAACCACAGGCGCGAGTATGTGCGCCTGCCACTCTAGTTGAGCCCACAGGTGGATGGACCGAGAAACGTCCGCCACCTGCAAGGTCTCCCTCAGTAGAGGGTAGGTCCCGAAAGGGTATTCCAGCAGTGGACCACTGGTCACACAGTTCCAGTGATCCTCCAGAACAGGTGGAGAGACATCACACAGCTGGTTTATTTAGTGAGTGAGGGCCCACACTTCCCTTGTCGTTATCCTAAACTATGAGGTATGCGGTTAGGTAGATTTTTTCCGCCTAAACGAAAAAAAAAGAAAGATTTTAGTTCTCACCCGCTGAAAAAACTTTTTCTCACCCGAACAATTTCTCGCTGGTGGCCATGCGAACTGCTATAGCTACCCAAGTTTGGATAAATGTTTTCCAAATTCTGTTTTCGCCGGAACGAAGACAGATTTACACGTATTAACTGTCCGGATGTCTTTTCTTTTGTTGTGTGTGTAAATTCGAGACGGTGCCTATTTTGCCACCCCCTAAAATCTACCGCCCCAGGCTCTAGCCTACTCAGCCTACTGGTAAATCCACCACTGAACTCAGGACAATTATTTGTGTGATGAACACAGATATTTGTACTGCGTCTGGGTGTTTTTCATCTATTATATGTATGTATTTCCAAAAAAAAAGTAATTGATGTAACACACAAAGCGTTTAAGCTTAATTTGGGACAGGAAGTTGTGTGAAATGTCCGTGTTTTTTATTTCTTATTTATTTAGCAGAGATAGATGTAGAAGAGAATTCCCCTTTCCCTCACTTCGCCGCTATAGACACAATCACTAAACTCGGAGAGTTAATAAAAAATAATATTTCTTAAAACTTTAATTTACTAATTTTATAATAGGTCCCTAAAATATGAAATTTGCGTTATGTATGGAAAAAACAAAACGTCTTTTTTTAATGAAATTATTTTTAATAATCAATCACAGTATGTACCATTGTTATCTATGCAATGTCGCCATTTTATCGGCAGTTCATCGATTCCTTTACTTAAAAAA
The DNA here is from genome assembly GCA_948253155.1 of Leucoma salicis. Lineage (NCBI taxonomy): Eukaryota > Metazoa > Arthropoda > Insecta > Lepidoptera > Erebidae > Leucoma > Leucoma salicis. Next base: position 20,939,841 of record OX411818.1, read on the forward strand.
AAAGTGTCAGCGAGAATTAATAAAATCTTTGAAGGCGGATTTGAGGTTTGAGCAAGTACCCGGAAGCACGGTGGGTGTCGGAGACTTTCCCAATGGCAGCTCCTCTAATTTTGCGACCGTCTGTTGTGCAGTGTTTGGTCTAGAATTGTCCTGAAGCAGCAGTGAGCTAGAGTCGTTACCGTACCAGTCTCGGTTGTTTAACAGGTAGCTTTTCCATCGTGGTTTGAAATTATTGACAATATAGATCTGCCGTAATCATCTGGCCAGATGTTAGGAAGCTGTGGTGAATGACACCACCTGGTACTGGTAAGTATCTGGTGGACCAGTTCACCAGACACTTACCAATACCTTTTCCTGAGTCAACTTTCGCTTGGGGCAGGATTGGGCCGGTTTTCCTGGGTTCAACCATTGTGATGAACGTTTCCGATTATCGTACAGGATCCATTTTTACAATACGATTCAAAATCCTCTCGTTATAGTGACGGTTAAGTAATGTAACGCAGCATTCGATCCGTGTTTGTTGGTTTGCTTGACTCAATTCATGAGGTACCATTTTCCGAGCTTATTCCCCTTTTCAATTTGTTTCAATTGAATTAAAATTGTTATATAAATCACTCACACCGAAGCCTGCCACTAACTCTGGGGTGGTTTGCGATAGATCCACTTCCACGATCATTTTTAATTCTTTATTATCAACTAGGGTCTCCGGCCGTCCACGGGGTTTGTTCTGTAGGTCAAAATAGCCAGAATGAAAACGTTGGAACCGAAAACGTACCGTGTTTTCTTTTACAGTAGCTTCCCTATACAAATAATTAATCCCGTCGTCGTGGAGCTCGTATACGTAAATAACCCGATATTTTAAGGATTCCATATTGTGAGCAGAATGTCAAAGAAAAATCAAATGGCGCGAATACAAATGAATTGCTAAATTGGAAACACAAATACACAAGCCTAAATTTGAATTTAATTGGAATTTGGAATTCCTAACCAAGCGCCAGATATTTGAGATCAGTGGCCAGTTTCACAGAACGCCAACTTCAAATGTAAGGACCTAATATTAAATGAAGATATCGTAATAATTTAGATACCTATGGGCCAAGTATATAAGAAGTAATATTCAGAAAGCTTAATTAAAATCTATCTAAAGGTACAAGTCCTGGACGGACTGCAACCGCAAACTGCAAGCAACCATACTGGTTTCTATGATTCCGAGCAGCGCGACACTGCTGAGATGTACGGTTTGCAGTCCGCCCCGAAATAGAAATACTTAGGAAAATCCAAAAGTGCACGCCACATAATCTTCAAATTCACAATAAAATTGATTATTTGATAAGTAACTAATAATGTATCGGTCTTACTAAGTAGTTTTCAATAAATCACATAGATAGTGTTAATTTCAAAAAATACTAATGTCGTTCTCATGTCTTATACGCCATCTAGCTCAAATTTTAGGAAGTACTAATATATTGGTCTATAGAATTAGTTCTCACGAAATAAGGTATAGCGCTGGTTTTAGTGAACCACTGTGCCATCGAGTCGAGCGTAAATATTCACTATTTTTTTGTTTATTTAATAACAATTAAACCACATCGAATCAGACCGTGAAAAGTAATAGGGCTCTATTCGTAATTATACTGAAGTTTAAAAGAAAAAAAAGACTATTAGTAAAGTTTTGCGGTCGTTATCGTGTTAACATACATTACCTACAAGTCTACAACACAAGGACGTCCAAGACAGGACTATTTTGAACAGTTTTTTAACTAGTTTAAATAACAAAAATGGCATCAAAAATATCATGGGTGTTAAAAATAGTGTTTTTTCTTGATATGTGTGTGTATAATATTATTTTACAAGTAAAATTGATACATTTTAAGTCAGTTGTTCTGCGTAAAATTAGAGTAGTACCCACCTCAACGCTTCGCTTATGAGGCGTGCAAAAGCCGCAGGATGCAATGCCTCCTGCGGCTGCAGTGTGCTCCGACCTTGACCTTAATAGTTTTTCCGTGAGGCGCGCCCAACAACAACCATACGAGCGTAAGCAGTTGCATGGCAGTACTTAGCACTGCTGAATTCATAAGCAGCGGTTACCACTTACTACCCTTACTAATAATAATTATAAACGCGTAAGTGAGTTTGTTCGTTTATTTGTTTCTTTATTACGCTTTCACGCCGTATCTACAGAACCAAACATCATGATGCATAAATACAGTCTGGAACTGCCCAGTGACGACCGTTTGGTGCGAGGTCATCCTACACTATGCTATTAATATTTTTACCTTAGTGATAAAACAGCGGTCCAACCTCCATGTAAAGTACCCTACCGTGAATAATTCCCATGATTATTTAATTATTTACTGTAATACACGTCATGGTTTCTCTCAACATTGTCTATTGTTTGTAAATCTCATGAATCTTACTCTAAAACAAATGGTTGTCAAGTGAAACTGCGCTGGGCGCGGGAGAAGGTGACTATTTTCTTTATTCTGGATCAGACAAAATGTTGAAAGTTATGCCTATATAAATCTTTTTTTAGCCATATCAACATAAATTGGTTTGATAGTACCGAAAATTTGAAGTTCTTCTTTCAGAAGATTAGCATTTCAATGTGATTGCCATTGCCCTAGCGTATAGTATTTTTCCTTGTTTCGGTGGACAAGAAAAGAAAGCATATTCTAATTTATAAATCTTGTAGTTCTCTTCTGAAAGTAAACGCGCTACATCGTTATCTTCCATCTCCTAACAGAAGAAAACAGAGAAGAAGGTCCTGCTTCTGTTAAGAGACGGGTCCAAAACTTTCTGGCCTAAAGTTTGGTTAAATCTCAAATCACTATTAGTGTTTTTTTATTATAATGTCCCCCACAGGACTCAGAATGACACTGTCGCTTTGTTCAGAGTTCAGTCCGTGTGATGTCCCCATATTTCAACACACTTTAAAACGCTTCAGTAAAGGATTAATATCTATCAAAATGAACTCAATCTGCTAACTACCTCAACATCAGCGGTATTTTTTTCTCCCGCAAGGGTCATTTTATGTTTAAGAATAAATAATAGTACCGGGGTCAAGTCAGAATTTATTATGTAATTAATGACAACCTTGGAAACAACCGATTTGTGGAGCTGTACGTTGTCAGGACAGACTAACAATTTTCACGATAGATTTTCTGGACATTTTTCTTTAATATCACTTCACAATTGATGTAGCAACGAAGCATAATAAACGCCTTATAAAGTCTATGAAAGTCTTTGTGAATCCCCAAAAGTTTGGGGCAGTAGTCCGGGACAGCTGCTCGGCCGACACCTTTGATTTTTTTCCTGCTGTGAGTTTGGATGACACTACTCTATTAATTCCTTTTTTTTTATAGAGAATCGTATCATGGTTGCAGCAAACGAACAATTGAATCATCGGCCTTCAAAAAGTAACAAAATACTGCACTTCAATCGTTCTTGTTTTTAAAACGCGGTAAAAATTTTAGGACCCGCCTTACCTTCTTTTTTGACCAAAATCCAAAAGCTTTAATTTCAAAAATCTATTCATAATCATATTAGCTAATTCTTCAGAATGTAGACGTGTGATTTGCATTTCTCGCTTCTTCTAAAGTCTTGGTGATGGAATACGAAGGGAGATAATTCCCGTTAGAATCCAAAGGTTACTGGATTTCCGCTGGCGTCCTCTCCTATTTTATCAAAAAAATAATCATAGTTCGATGCTTAATGCACCTTATGCATTAACCAAAATGAGATATTCAATCATTATTTATATTGTAAACAATATTTTTAATGACATGAAAGATCTGAGATTAATCTAACGTAGGAAGGCCAGGAACTCTTGTACTCATGGTAAGTGGAATAATAACGATGTTACAAGTACACTCTGCGGCAGTTTAGTGGTGGCATTTAGAAAGGATTCAGTTATATTTATATTATTTTAGTAGCCTAGCACGACATGCTTAAAAAAAAAATTTTTGATAAGTATCTCAGATCATTATTTAGTAACTTATTACCTTATTATCTTGTAAAGCAATGTTATTACAGCGAAGAACTAAAATATTGATGTAACTATATAAATGTATTTACAAGTAAATGGATGTTATTAGTTGTGACCTTGTGTACGCAATTGGTCTTCGACCACAAACTGGAACTTGGGAGGTTCGAAAATTGTAGGTTGCTTAGAAATATTTATTTAATTTTACTAAATAACCAAACAGCAATGATAGTCGATACAAGTGCAAATTAATGAAATAAAAATAATAGTACTCGAAATAGTAGAAAGGTCTATTGTTGATTATAAAATAAAACTACATTGTGCGTTACAGCGTTTACTTGATTTTACACCTGTGACCATGAAAAGCTGTAAAATATTTTGAAACATCGGGATAGTAGAAAACCGTCTATTGCTGAGTTGTGCCAATCTACTCACTGGTCCATATGAGTTAATAAAATGTATTTAGTGGTATAACTTGGCTTTGTTTGCTTGTGCCATTGGGCCGGCTCGACCGGAGAGGTACCATCCCCTCATATATCAGCGTGAAGCAACGGTAGGTACTACCTATTTTTGTGCTTCATATGGCGAGTGAGAGTGCCGGAAATCTAAACTCCTTCCTCATCCTCTCCTTATTACCCTTCCTCTCCACCTCTTATTGTTTTCCTTGGAGTTGGCGACACAAGCGTAATGCCTCGTCAACAGGCTATAGCTTACCGTACGCTTATACGCTTACCATCAAATTATATACCACACTAAAAATAAAATAAAAATCAACAGCTGCCAAATAAATCCTTTCGAGACATTATCTCAAAACAGAATCGAGGCTGCCATTAACAATTTGTGAACCAAAACAACATGACATGTTAAAAAAAAATGGTATTAGAGACTCGTGCTCGTTTTAATTGTTTAATTTAAAATATATGCAAGAATGTAAAAATATGCAAGTGAATGCTGGCTATTGAATTAAGCGAATATAACCGGTAATTTGCGAGACCCCAAGCTATAAACTAATCTCGCAAAGTATATACAATTATAATAATTAATCTGGCTTTGTCCACGCTGTCAAAACAACGTGCGTGCAGTTTGTACGTCGAGTTCCTTGTGTAAAGATAACTTCTATAAACACGCACTGAATAAACACGAACGTTCAACTCATAATAAAATATCTTGCGTGCAACACTAACAAATAATTTAATTCATAATTTATTTATATATATTAGACATATTAGTTGGGCTAGTTCCCATCGGCTTGTGTTAGTAAAAAAAAATAAAAGAAATAAATAAAAATTATATATCACATAATATTATTATTGTTACTGTGCAGGTGATCCGATCCGGACGGCGGACAGCACATCTAAGGAGCGGCAAAATTTCACAAGTTTCTGACCTTGTTGACTAAAAAATTTTACCCATTTCATTTCAAGTGACTTTTTTAATTGTTGCAACCTTTATTTTCTAATGAAAGGCGGCAGCAAAATTTTCCTGCGCCCCAGACGAAGAAATTTTGCTTGCGCGCTATTGGGACTGTTACGTAGCTGTTAGATTTTATTACAAATTTGAGCCTAAGTATAGTATTTTTCTCCATAGAGAACGATGACACTCAAGCTAGTATCCCGCCTGATAAGTCGCAAACGTTAATGCAGTGAAGATACACGAATAAACAGGGAGGAGACGAAATTGGAAACATACGAGGATGCGTCACTGTTAGGGAAAACATATTATTCGAGAAGCATATGTAACAAACAGGGGCCAATAAAACAATGAAGGTGGCAACACACTAAAAAATATAAAAATTCCAATTATAAAATTAATATTAATTTATATGTCCGCCTATACTTGGAAGTTATTTGCAAATAAAGCACACCTTTTACGACTACAGTACGAGTAATAAACAAGAAATAATTAATTCATTAATTAATTAGTCGTCAAAAAAAAGTATTTTGGTTTTACGCCCATCTGATGTCAACAGGAAGCCAACACTACAAAAACCGATTATACTAATAATATACACTACAAAGAAAAAAATTTTTGGAAAAGATTAAGTAATTTGGCACGGATCTCGTATAGTTGGTATGCGTAAATACAGCGTACAATACAAAGCGTGTCTCACACCTGCACCTAAACAAATCAATCAATTAAAAAATCTTATTGAAGCAGATACTAAGCAATGCTTTAAATAGTAGTCACAACGGATCTTTGTGTCTCTGAAGTTAGGCACAGATCAAGAATTGGGGATTGTAACAAAATTATACAATTAGAGCTGACCAATTCAAATGTTACTCGTTACTCGATTAACAAAACAATCGAATGAGATCATAATGTTTTCATATCTAATTGTTTAGGTGATAGTTATTTTATTTATATTCAATAAAAATTATACGAGTGATTTGAGTCAATGAGCTTTAATCTAGATATAGAAGAGTCCATATATTTTAGTATGATCGATAAATAATATGATTATCGATTACAATTGTTAAATTACAATCGAACATTTTTTGATAAATGTAAAGTGTAGAAGACGCACATGCCCTGCGACACAAAAATGGCTACTGCGCAGCGTCTTGCAGCCAACTTCAGAGACACAAAGATCCGCTATGACTACTGTATGTAGTTCGATTTTGTGTTAGAAAGGAAATAGAAGAAAGAGTGTAAACATATGAACGATAGTGGAAAACCGATGTGTTCTGGTTGTAGCGGACAATAACCATTCCATTCATTCGAACTATTCCATTCCAGTCCATTCATTAATTTCCTATAGTTATGTGAAATGAAATGGTGATCAGTTTATCATTATTATTAATATTACTGATTCCATGAGCGTCGAGCGTTACCCACTTACCATTTTAGGTACACAGATGGCGGAGTGGTGGATACCGGCCTCCCACCCGAGTGTTGTAGGTTCGATTCCCACACAGGACAACTCTTTATGCGATCCATAAACGATTGTTCTGAATCTGGGTGTACTTTGTATCCGTGAAAATGTTCGCAAGTCCCCCGCGATACAAGGATTATTCCTTCATGCAGTGAAAAAAAATGATTATTCCGTTATTGAAAAATTTCAAGCTGTTATTATTGGCTATCAGATATGTAGCACTAAATCCTGTCTGAGGTTCGAATGCGGGGTCGACACAACAAAAAGTTATCGAGTTTGCCAAATTTTTAATAGCAGCTCGGAGTTAGGAAGTGGCGGTGTGACGCCCGTGCTTCGGAAAGCACGTAAAGCCGTTAGTCGATTATTCTCTCTCCGATCCTGTCGGTCTTTCCATGTTTGTTGCCGTTCCTTCGGACTAAGAATTACTTGAGGATGGCTAAGGGAGTCTGGCCGTGTGGGGCCGGCTTTAGAATTGTCCCACCCCTCTCCACCCATGGGAGTCGTAAGAGCCGACTGAGGGAATACCGGAGGAGTGGGCATCAGCACTCCTTCGAGTATTAACAACATGCACTGCGATCGCCAACCCGCCTGCCAAGCGTGGCGATTACACCAGTTTCCCCCATTCTTGGGGAGGTCTATGTCCAGCAGTGGACGTTAAAAGGTTGTTGGATGGATGGATTGGTAGGCTAAAGGGGTGAGGGAATAGAGAGTGCGCTTTATTTGCGCACACATTCGTGCACTATAATTTGCCCTGTGTGTTTGGCTAAAGTTCCATGACACGTGAATCGGTCTAAACATAATTATCATCATTGCAATAGAAGATTTGGCGCGCAGGTAAGACATACCCCGGCCGAGCACTGAAGTAATGCAACTTAGTTCCGGTGGCCCGCCAACATAGGCGAAAAGACGGCACACGGCGGATTTATTTAGTGGGTGAGGGCCCCACACTGCCCTATTCGTTGCCCCGAACGGCGGGGTGTGCGGTTGGTACACACTTTCCGGCCTTAACAAAAAAAAATAGGTACTGCGTACAAGGTAAATACATTAACATAATTGGAATTTAGTAATTCTATAAGACTCGAAGCCACACCCGATGGTCACGCTTTGTTTTACAATGATTAGTTATAACGTACACGCCCACGTGCCCCCGGTAGTGTGGAATGGTCCAAGCTTTTTTATTAAATTCTTATCCCTGTACTGAGAAAATAATCTATATGTATTGTGGGGTATACAAAAAGTACCTAGGCAACCGATTTATGGTAATACAAAAATTAGGTATATTTAATTTTTTTTATTTAATGAAAAATCGCTTTTTAAAATATAATTTTTCGTAGGAAATATGCTTAATACACATAAACTTAGAAAGCAAATCCTTATCTAAATACAAAATTCCATCCAAATAGTTAGAGCCGTTTCCGAAATACACGTATGTATATACAGATATACAATTAAGTATTGCTCGTTTTTTTTTATTGCTTATGATGACAGGCGACCCTCGGCCCACCTGATGGTAAATGGTAACCGTCGCTCATGGACTCCAACTGTACTGAGAGTATTGTCAAGCCGCTGCGCACCATTTCATTTCTCAGATACGAAATGAAAGAATAAACGGCTATCAGCTGCTACAGTCAAAACACACTGACGTGCTTCATGACCAGTCACACAGGTAACAGTGGTACCGACCCGTTCGGGCCTGATAACGAGTGCTCTCACTTAGTACCAAGCCATACCACCAGTATTGCAATGGGTGATAATTGCTTACTTCCCTTAGTCGCCTTGTAGGACACCCGTGGGAAAGGATGGGGTGGTGACACGTGTATTTTTAGTCCGTCACCACACGGATGTAAAAGATACAATACATTTAAATATATAAGATACAATTTAATAAAGTGGGTGTACTTTCGGACTCAGAACAATCATTTGTGGATCACACACACAATTTGTCCTGTTTAAGAATCGAACCCAACCCACTGCACGGGAGGTCAGTATCTAAACCGCTTTGTCATCTGTGCACTGCGCAGTCAATATATGTTTAATTCATAAAGTTTCCTTTACTAACTACCAGGGTCTATAAACAAAAACTAATACTTTACACTCTAATAATACACATTAAATACCCAAACATTTTCTGTGATTTCCAATAGGCTGTCGCTCAGAGGAATGGCCGTACAAAATATTTTCGATTTTCGCTTCAAGTGTCATTATACACCTGGTGACGGACTAAGAATATAAGTGTCACCACCCCATTCTTTCCCACGTGTGTCATACGAGGCGACTAAGGGAAGCAAGCAATTATCACCCATTGCATTACTAGTGGTAGGGCTGAATACCAAGTGGGAGTACTCACTTGCTATCGTGCCCGAGCGGGTTAGGTTATGAAGCACTTCGGTGTGTTCTGGTTGTAAAAGAAGATAGCCGTTTATTATTTCATATCTGTGAAATGATATGAAAACCCTCGCAAATCACATGTGTGTCAGTTTTCTAACTCATTTCAATCCATCCATACATCAGCCTTTCAACGTCCACTGCTGGACATAGGCCTCTCCAAGAGAACGTCACAACGCCACAACGAGCGGTCCCGTCATGGGGGATAATGCCGTAATCGCCACGCTTGGCAGGCGGGTTGGCGATCGCAGTGAATGTTGTTAATACTCGAGGAAGTGCTGCTGCCCACTCCCCGAGTATTCCCTCAGTCGGCTCTTACGACTCCCGTGGGTAGAGAGGCGTGGGACAATTCTAAAGCCCGCCCCACACGGCCAACTCTAACTCATTTACATCACTCAAACGTACGTTAAAAACAAAACTTAGTATATGAATAAATACTGGCGCCTAACAACATAGCAGTTCACGCTTGGGCTGGTAGAACACCATCGTTTGTAATACTTTCTCCAATTATACACGACATTTCAATATCGCGGTACACTTTTCTTGGCTAGGCCTACTGTTATCTAAAAATAAATAGTATGTATATAAGGCGAAGTACCAAGGGCACATTATCAAAAATATTGAAATACGGGAAGCGGTTTTTATTCAACTGCACCAAAAAAAAAGAGTGTAATGTTTTAGGGTTCATAATTATTATGTATGTATGGAGTTCCATTAATCCACCATCCTATTATAAAAATGTGACAGGCCTGTGTCTGTACATTTAAGATAATTATATGAGAAAAACTGAATGTATAGGCGTGTACACCTAAGAACATAAAAATTTTTTTAGATTTTTGTCTGTTTGTCCGCGCATCACGCAAAAATGATTGAACGGATTTTGATGTTTTTTTTTATTTAATAGCTCTTGATTAGACTTAAAAACTGGTATACATTTTATCCCGCTAATATATCGGGAACCTGAGTTATAACCTAAAAACTAGCTTTTGGCTGCAGCGGACCCGCGGTCAAAGGCTAGTAACTTATAAATGCTCCCTTACTTAACCACCTACCACAGGTCTCAGAGACCGCAGCAGATTTTTTAATTCAATATTTTTCCAAATGTGCGTATCGTGCGGCAGAGCGCGTCCGTGTACCTTTCCGAACATTTAAGTACTTAAGTAAATGCAGCGGTCTCAGAGACCAGACCAGGTGGTTGTGTGATATTTTTCGTATTTATTTCTTTTCGTTGTTTTAGTGTAAAAATGAATAAAAACTATGAAAATATTGAGAGATGGTTGCAGTATGAGATTTTAGATGAATAGCATACACCGGTCGAGGACTGCAGTGACGTGAAAACTGATGGTACCGAAGCTGTAGTACAGGTTGGAGGAAAAATAGGAGTTGATCTACTTGATTAAAGATGCTCAAACTATTCCACTTTACGTCGGACGCGAACATTGATGAATGATTCAGTTATATTTTACAGAATGTAGACATCTCAGCTGCGAATGCTTATGTAATCTGTTGCAGTTAGCAAGCACTGGAAGCTGAAAGCCGATTAAAATTCCTAAAAATATTGTCAGAGCAGCTTCGAAGACTGCAAACGGAATACCGCGAAAAAATAATCAAATTAAGAGCGACATTAAGAATTCTGTTCGCCATAAATTCTGCAGATTAAGGAAGATTTACCGAGCACTTCTAACGCAGAAAAGTGACTGTGCGAAAAAATATGCTGTCACTGCCGCGAAAAACTGTAAATATTTAGGCATTGCAATTTTGTACATACTTTTAATTTATGTTGGATTTTTTTGTTTCATTTCATTGTTAGTTTACTCAATTAAATATCATTCCAAGGGAGCCTAGCTATAATTATTTGAAAGAAAAAAATTTGGCAGCTGTATATTTTCAAACTAGTAAGAAGAACTACTTCAATTATTACAATATGGGTATAAAATTGAAGATATTAATGAGCATATTACTAAACTTTATAGACATATATTTATAAGGGTCTATAGAGTGTACACGCAAAATAAACATTCGATCACTGGCTGCATACGATTCAACAGACTAGTAAGACAGCGAATCTCTAAATGTGAAAATGGCCACTAAAATGTATGAAATAAAAAAAACACCACTGCCCTGTAAAAATTAAAAAATACGTGTTGTATTCATTGATTATAAAAAAAACTAACAATGGTTGTAGGGATTGCATAAGGGTCTTCCTATAATGTGTTACCGATCAGTCCCTGACTAAAAATTTTTTTTACGGGGCAGATATATATTTTATTTTCTTTTAATATTTATTTTTACTTGCTTCTAAAACTTAACTAACTTATCATCACTCCATTTCCCTTGGCGGGTAGGCAGAGATAACAGAGTGCCAAGAGGCTCTATTCTTGCTATATATATCTCTCGCTTCCTCAACATTCATAATTATTTTCATAGTCACTCGCCGGTTTCGGAGACTCCTGACTCCACCTTCCTTCAATACATGACCGATTTGGTCTAGGTAGGTGAGTCTCGGTCTCCCCATGTCCCTACATCCTTCCACTTTTGCATTGTATAGGTATCTTCTTAACCAGTCGCTCGTCCGGCATTCTTCACACATATCTGAGCCATCGGAGCATCATTCCCTTTCGCATCTTTACACCAATAATCTCTTTCATACCTACTCGCTCTCTTACGTCATCATTACGAATGCGGTCAGTCAGCCTCACTCTACAGATTATCCGCAAAGATAAAAAGAAAAAAGCTTCTAAAAAAGAATAAATATAGCAAGCATTTTACCTAACTCATAAAACTAATGGCAAAAACTCGCATTTTCTTAATTATCCATTGCCATAATGTACATGATTACGTAAACTCGGCATACTAAGAAGCAGAATTATATTAAATCCTCATAAATAAGCGTGGGTGGCGTCGATCAAAATAAACAAACTTATACGTATAGCCTCCATTGTGCCAATATTTGACATACAGTATGAAACGCCTTCACAGAATCGATGGAACCTCGAGATGGAAATAGCAGTAAACATGTTGACTATAGAAGGCCAATCTATTAAATAAAATGTTCAGCGCGCATCACGCAAAAATTACTACAGTGATTATTTTTTGCGTTATCGAGTCTCTAATTGGATTTCTCTATTTTTTCAATTGAACACGAACTACAGCTCACTTAATGACAGAATTTCGAGATCGAGACGGGGGCGACAGCGGCACGCAAGGCAGAAAACATATGTAATGTATGCAAAAAGAACATTTGGAGTGAGCGACTGCGACGGTCAATGGAAACATTATGTCAGCTGTTAAGCACAGACCATTCATGTTTTTTTTTAGAAACTTATTACCGCGGATGGCAAACAAGAATACGACCCACCTGATGGCAAGAGGTTACCGTAGCCTATAGACGCTAGCAGGGAGGCATCACTCGAGCGTCGCCAACTTCAAGGAAAGGCATGGAAGAGGGAGACGAAGCACGACCTGTTCTTTTAATTAGAAGAGGATAAGAAGATGTTTTAGGTCTCCGGCACTACACTTAACACACGAAACACAAGAGTATCCTAGCTTTGTTTTGTGAAAGGGTGGTACTTCTTCGACCGAGCCGGCCCATTCGGGCTGGAACAAGCAAGGCTCTACCACTATTACTAACTATATAATGTAGTAATAAAGCTTCACAGTTGTTTGCATCAGTAAATACTTCATAATCAGCTGTAAGTTCAATACTCTGAATGACGTCACTCAGTCACTCAAAAAATCTTGATAGGGTCTAGATATTCTATCGAAATCAATAGTCTAATAACGCAGTTGAAACATGAGAGCTAAGCAAACAGTGATTTGCAGCTTGCTAAATGTGCAAATATTAAGAGGCTACTGTAATATTTAGAGAATTTACACGACACGATATTTACAGATTAAAATAAAAATACTATTAAAATATCGTCATCACCATTTTTTAGTACTAAAGTGTTTTAATATAATAGGTTTCCTTCAAATATTTATTCACGAACAGATAAATACCACGTACAAACATCAAATTGTTGTAGATAGACTTATGAATTCAATATATCACTAACATATTTTTCACATAAATATATGGAAAGTAAATTGAGTAATCTGATAACTTCATTGCAAGATACAAAAGGAATAATACTGATGAGAGTCCTAACTGATTGAGAGTATTTTGCCGATTTATCCGAGCGAATAGATCGGTCCAGTCTTATCTTTTGTAATCACCTGTTCTATAGTCGTAGATACCTGTTGATTTCAGACTAAACAGGCAGGAGAACTCGACTGAGGAAGTACAATTCTCTCATCTAACCGTAACTTAGTCCGTGTGGTGACGGACTAAGAATACAAATCACCACCCCATCCTTTCCCGCGGGTGTCGTACAAGGCGACTAAGGGAAGTAAGCAATTATCACCCATTGCATTACTGGTGGTAGGGCTGGGTACCAAGTGAGAGTACTCACTTGCTATCGGGTCCGAACGGGTCGGTACCACCGTCTCCTGTGTGACCAGTTATGAAGTACGTCAGTGTGTTTTGGCTTTAGAAGAAGATAGCCGTTTATTCTTTAATTTTTCATGTGTCAGAAATGAAATGGTGCGCAGCGGCTTGACAATATTCTCGGTATTGTTGACGGTTACTACTTAGCTACTTACCATCAGATGGGCCATCTATAGACTACGGTAACGGTTTACGATAACCCGCTTGTATGGTGGTTGGCTATCCTTGTATAGTATACTAGCCTTTGCCGGTGGCTCCGCCACAGCAGTACAGACATAGATCTGTTACAGCTTTATAAAAGTATAGATAAAAGAATCTTTAGTATCTTTGGTCTGACCAATATTCAAATTCATACCGATAAGACAAGTAAATAGAGAATCGCTCGCTTAACCGATATACTCCTCAAGATGCGTACGTTGCGGCGCAGTCACGTGCAATGCAGGCATGTCTCTGTCCTTCTGCACGTGTCCGCGCCGCAGTCTAAAGATGTTCAAAGCATTACAAAATCTGCCCTGCCCTGCGCTGCGTAGATCTGCGTCGACTGCGTCTCAACATACGCTTAGCCTTACCTGTTTGATGAACTGCTTATGACGGTTACATTGCCGATATTGGTGTTTGGCTATTGACAAACATGTGAAACTTGAACAAATTTTGATTTCACAAAACTCGCTTATTTAAAATATTCACATAATATGTAATTGTAAAAGACGCCAATAAACAACAAAAATCGTACAATTGAAGTAGTATTCAATACGTGTGTATATTTTTTCTTACAATTGATTCGTTCGTACACAATGAGTCGGTAATTAACGACAAAACGTAAATATATTTTTTGTACATATAAAATCATGTGCACTCAAAAGGCTTTAGCTTTTGTACCTTTTAAATTAAATATGTAAATCATTTTTTTGACAAATGACAAGGTTTCTCATTGTATTTTTATTATTTAACATAATTGTGAAACGATTTATGGCGATAATAAAAGCGTGATCATAATACCTAATGTTATAAATGAGAAAGTTTGTACCTATATTTGCTAAATTACGCAAAAATTTACAGATTCAAATCAAGTTTAGCAAACACATAGTTTATTATCTGCTTTAACACCTCATTTGTTAGGAGGGATTGTCAACACCGGTGGCCTTGCTTCTACTTAAATAAATAGACCGGCTCGACAGAGGAAGTAGCTACCACCCTCTCACAGAAGAGATGTACTTATACTTTACCCCTTCTCCACCCTTGGGAGTCGTAAGAGCCGACTGAGAGAATATCAGGGGAGTGGGCAGCAGCACTCCCTCGAGTATTAACAACATCCACTGCGATCGCCAACCCACCTGCCAAGCGTGGCGATTACGGCCCTATCCCCCATATGAGCGAAACAGCACAGGACCGCTCGTTGTGGCGTTCTCTTGAGGAGGTCTATGTCCAGCAGTAGACGTCAAAAGGCTGATGGATGGATGGAGGGGACTTTTACTTTTGTGTTTTGTATGATGAGTGAGAGCGCCATAGGACTAAATCCCCCCTTTTGCGTAACAGCGAAAATGTGAAATAGACAAGATAGCCACGAGCAGGTTTAATTTGCAGGAACATATTCTATTTCACATTTTCCCACTTTATTCTTATTACACGCTTTTAATTAGCTTCACCTGTTGGTTTGTTTGTATGTTTGTAACCGACTCCTTTGGGCGCGATTTTGACCCACTTTGAACGGACAGATTTTATTCAAACTTTGTAGATTTATCAAGGACCGTCACAATGCAATAATTTGAGTTATCGAGTTTATCGGTTTTTAGGGTTCCGTAGCCAATAAAGAACCCTTATAGTTTAGGCCGATGAATTTTAAAGGCAAATTATCACGGCATAAGTAGGTTTTATTTTTAATATTAGTACTACTTGTTAGTTCTACTAGCTATTCAAAGCGTGTTATCTTAGTTTTTTTTTTTTTTTTTTTTTATATATATAACGTGGCAAACGAACATACGGCCCAACTGATGGTAAATGATTACCGTATCCTATAGACAGTATAGACGCTAGCAATACCAGAGGCATGACTTGCGCGTCGTCATCTTCAAGGAAACAGATACGAGATGGAGAGGAAAAATAATAAGGAAAGGATAGGAAGAATACTAAGGATAGGATGGAAAGGTTTATAAGGAAAGGATAGGGCCGGTACGAGTGCCGACCGTAGTTTCACGCCGATCTTCTATGAGTGGGTGGAACTTCCCCGATCGAGCCGGCCCATTCATGTTGCGATAAGCAAGGCTCTATCCGAGCATGCTTAAAATATTATATTAAATTAACGACATTAGTCTGAATCTGTCAGCATACGGATTATTACTCTATCCACAATTTATGTGCGACCTTGATTTTGTGATCACGCAACCAAAGCACGAGAATACTTAAAATCTATTACGAGTCGTCACGGCGTCTCAGCACTCATCCTCCTACGTTGACAAACACGCAGTTATAAATTTATAAAAAACCACGGAAATATATGAACAATTATAATTTTAATTGATTGCCCATATCGCGTAGAGGCTTTGGTCTACTGTATCAAAACGTTCTTGCTTCGATGACCACAGAGGATAATGTACCTATTTGTGTAATTAATAAACATTCAAAATTAGGCATTACAGTATTTTTTTTCTAATGCCAGGGTATTGTCTTTTTAAAAGACTTTCAAATATCAAAAGGCTACCTGTTCGATAGATTTTTTCTATTTCAAACTGGATTATTTTTTTTAGGTTTTTTAAACTATTATTCCATGAATTGTTGACCCATTTGTTTATTTTTACACGCTCTGTATGTTTGAAATCGTCTTTGAACTTAATTTTAACCCACTTTGAGCGGACAAATTTAATTTAAACTTTGTACACTTATCAAGAACCGGTGACAATACAATAATTTGATAAAATTGTTCATTATCCTGATCAGGATCGATAGGATTAATTAACAATCATCGCACTAAAAAGTGAAAAATAAATATTGTTTAAATACTAAAAAACTCGCTTTTATAGCACATCGAACTAAAAAGTGAAAGATAATTCTTAATATAGGTAGAATAAAAATAATGAATGAAAAATATTTTTATTATTGTGGAAAAAGCGTGGAGTGCTCGATAATATACGAAAAAGATGGCACAAAGCGCATATTACAGGTAGACAATTAACATAATCGTGCGAAACGTTTCTAATTATACAACATTTATTTACACAGTTAGTTCTAAAGAGCTAGGTATAAACAAAACGCATTTGTTTCCATCCATCCATCCATCAGCCTTTTATAGTCCACTGCTGGACATAGGCCTCCCCAAGAATGGGGGATAGTGATGTAATCGCCACGCTTGGCAGGCGGGTTGGCGATCGCAGTGGATGTTGTTAATACTCGTAGGAGTGCTGCTGCCCACTCCCCCGGGATTCCCTTTGTTTCACTCTGACAATAAAATTATGTCATCGTTCGTATAGTCTTAAATAAACCATATACTAGTTTTTTTATTGTTACGTTAGTTTATATACTAGTTTTAAAAAAAACAAGTTTTACGTTATCGTTTGGGTGACTTCTGATTGCGTAAATTTATAAAAATACAGTTATTTATCATCCATCCAACAGCCTTTCAACGTCCACTGCTGGACATAGGCCTCCCCAAGAGAACGCCACAACGAGCGGTCCTGTGCCGACCGCATCCAACGGCTCCCCGCAGCTTTGACCAGATCGTCGGTCAATCTGGTGGGGGGCTGTCCTACGCTGCGCTGAGTTATTTATAAATACATAAAATTAAACATAACTAAACGTGCCCAGAGCAATTTCATTGCGTAAACAGCTAAAGCTTACCAACTCCGTTCACGACAAAAGAAATTAATTAAGAAAGATTTCGTTAAACCACGAAGCCTTAGCGATATTTGTCGAGCTGAAATAAACATGGGCAACTGCTAATTGGTTTGTAAACGTGTGTTTATGCAACGTGCAATACATTTTCTAGTACATAACTACGATAAACAAATTAGATAGCTGGCAAATCACCGCTGAAGGAATATAATATTACCTATCTTGTAACGACGATGACGTAAGAGTCGAATGTACTATAGAGACACGCCAAGATGTTAAATTACTTATTAAAATAGACGGATAGGGCAACAAGAGCGTCCAAGAACACCGCCCCCGGCCCGGACGGGATACCCACCCGGGTGCTGGCCCTGACTCTGGACCACCTGGAGCCCCGCCTCAGGGAACTGTTCAACGCGTGCCTGGCGTCCGAACAGTTCCCTGATTGCTGGAATGGGGAAGGCTAGTACTCCTGCCAAAGCCGGGACGAGCTTATTTAGTGGGCGAGGGCCCAACACTACCCTGTTTGTTGCCCCGAACCACGGCATGCGCGTCTCCATTCTCTTACAAATAATGCGTTTGTTTACCTTCGTCAACATTTACCTGTGTTTGAAGGAAATCTTGAGGCGGCAGCATTTTGTATTATTTGTTAACAATTCATCAACTATTAATTTCTTAGTCTATCAGATATTAGTATGCTCTCGTTAGAATCTCGTGTCGAGCCAAACAGCTGCTACTGGACCTGGTTACGCTCTATCAAAGTAGCCGGAGCATATTAGCCTAAATTAAATAAAAAAAATACGAAGTACATTAATAATGTAATTTCTTGATAGTTAACAAAATAGTAGTTATTGAATCGGCTATTGCCCCTTTGAGTCGTAGATCACGTACACCTGTAGATTCTGTACCAGTCCCCTTAGAATGTGATTCACAAATTCGTATCGACATCGTATCGTCTTATTTGTGATTGGTAGAGACATAAACGCGTGATGTCACAATAATAGGTCAACCAATCACGATGATCACTCAAGATCTCTCAACCAATGACAATGTCACGATGCGATGTCGATACGATTTAGTGAGTTACATTCTACGGGCCTTGATCTTTTTTTGTGTTTATACTAAACTGCTACCCTATACAATTACTGTTTGTCTGTTTGTTCGTTCGCGCATCACGCAAAAACTACTGAACGGATTTTGATGCAACTACTTTTCAGAAGTTTCACTTCTGCCGTGTGTAATTGCACACATATATATTTTTTTAATTCTATTGTCATTATCCGCATATCCAAACGAATAGCCGCAACCAAAGCATCTGGACGGTATCCAGGAGATGCAGGTTCGAATCCTGCTCGTGACTGTTATTTTCGATTTCACATTTTTCACTTTGTGTTTAATGTATGTTGCTAAGCATGTCAAATGCTAAAAATATATATAAAAATACCTAAATATAATTTATTTTCTCCTTTTTAGTCTCAAAATAGTATCAAAACTTCAAAAGTAGGTACGAAGCAAAGAGACAAGAGTAAAGTAAAAGTAATACTACATGAAAGTAGAACATAGATGAATAACTATACTAAAAACTAAAATAGAAGCAAAAAGATTTGTATTTCGCAAACACTCATATCGCGATTCAGAAACATGGGACAACGCCGGTGCACATCCTAATATCGCGATTCAGAAACTTACACATTCAACAACTACGGAACCCTAAAAACCATATTGTCATCGGTCCTCGATAAATCTACAAAGTTTGAACGAAATCTGGCCGTTTAAAGCGGGTCAAAATCGCGCCCAAAGGAGTCGGTAAAAATATACAAACATATTAACATACAGGTGAAGCTAATAAAAAGCGTGTAAAAAACAATTTTGGTGCAGCTAATAGGATTTTTTTTATCTTTAGGCGGGAAAAAATGTACCTAACCGCACACCCCGTCGTTCGGGGCAACGAACAAGGTAGTGTGGGGCCCTCACCCACTAAATAAACCCGCCGTGTGCGTCTCTCCGCCTGTTGTTGACGGACCTCTGGTACTGTGTTGGATTACTTCAGTGGTCCGCCGGCGGCTTACCGTTTCGGGTACCCTCTACTGAGCGACGCATCCGCACACGGAGCGTCGCACCTACGCGGTAGGCCTTGCAGGTGGCGGACATTCCCCGGTCCATCCACCCGCAGCCTCAGCTAGGGCGGCATGAGGCTAATAGTACCTAGTCAACCAACGTTCTGCTACTAGTGCTTTACATAACGTATATACTGCCGATAAAATATAAAGAATTGACGTGCATGTTTCTGAACCCATTTCAACAAAACCTTTCACTGTTACTTTACGAATGGTG
Organism: Leucoma salicis; assembly: GCA_948253155.1. Lineage (NCBI taxonomy): Eukaryota > Metazoa > Arthropoda > Insecta > Lepidoptera > Erebidae > Leucoma > Leucoma salicis. Next base: position 20,959,722 of record OX411818.1, read on the forward strand.
AAAGTTTTTTTTTTGATACACCCTAAACGTACGCACTGACATGTATCACAAGGAGTTTGGGTTGTAAAATGAAATACATTTTTTTAGTCTGCCGTTTTGCATCAAGCACTACTATTTTTTTTCTCTTTTTGGTTACTATTAGCAGCTGATGAGCCACGACCCACCTGATGGTAAGTTGTAACTGCCTCACCAAAGCCTGGAGAGGGGATGGTTATTGCGCAACTAATGAATTTCAGGATTACTTCCAGTTAACGTTATCTTGCAATGGTATCTCTGCTTGCCAAGCTCAGTTGGCAATTAAACGATAAAAAAGCAGTCATGAGGACTGCCAAGAGAAGTGAAAACTTAAAACTATAAATAAACAGATTGGTAATTAATTTTTTAATCTTAAATTAAAACTTGTAAATCAAAAACAAAGTACTCATCAAGACGAATCATACGAGCCCAAACTCGATGGTGTTATGTCGTTTTATAACGGAGTTCCTATGGCCACCTTCTAGCTCCATCATCAGACCCTGGATACCATCTAAAAACAAAGTACTCATCAAGACGAATCAAACGATTCCAAACTCGATGGGGTTGCGTCATTTTATTACAGAGTTACTGTGACCACCTTCCTGCTCCATCATCAGACCCTGGATATCATCTAGGACTGGAGTACTAGTCAAGACATTTCAGATGAGCCCTAACTCGATGGAGTTGCGCCATTTAATTACAGTTTCGCATGGCCACCTTCCAGCTCCATCATCAGACCCTGGATACCATCTAAAGACAAAGTACTCATCAGGACGAATCAAACGAGTCCAAACTCGATGGGGTTGCGTCGTTTCATTATAAGAGTTACTGTGGCAACCTTCCAGCTTCATCCTCATACCCTGGATACCATCTAGAGACAAAGTACTCGTCAAGACGAATCATACAAGCCCAAACTCGATGGGGTTGCGTCGCCAAAGTTCCTAGGTCCACCTTCCAGCTCCATCATCAGATCAGCTCCATGTCATCATAATATTGCATTGTCACGCGATATACACATGGGTGTAAAATTTCAGCTCAATCGGAAACCGGGAAGTGTATCAAATTTAATTTCCAATGTACACACTATAGCTGCGTCTCGTAACGGTGTCGCGAGTCCAGAGATTTTATTTAATCTAAAAATATACGTACGCGCTAAAAGAAGTTTTAACTTCAAAAATTGTAGGCTTTATGGCCTTTAGTAGGATATGGGTTGTGCAAAATTTCGTGACAATTGGGTTAGTAGTTTCGGAGTTAAAGCGTAACAAGCAAACAAAATCTTTCTCTTCGTTTACTTAGTAACGAATTATTTACGGCGTGAAAGCGTAACAAATAAAAAACAAACGTTTGCTTATTTGTTACGCTTTGACGCTGTAACTACTTAACTGATCATCGTAAAATGTAGCATACCTACAGTTAGGAATCCAGAAAAGGACAATAGCTACTCTTTATCCCGGATAAAAGAACGGTTCCTGTGAGGCAAAGATATTAATGTAGAGATAGACAGGCATTGTCATATTTATATTTTTTAACCTAACTGAAGTCTACGCAGTCAAAACTGCGGACAGAACCTAGTTTATAATATTAGGAAGGATTTAGATCGCGCGTGACGCTCACCGCACAAGTACGGTACTAATCGGCAATCGTTAACGTTGTACAAAAATATCTAAGTGCAAATAAAGTACCTACTTGTAACGCTATATAACTCAAAGTAAAGTGTAACGTCAAGTACAACAATAATAAACTTGTTCGCACTTCTCGACCTTGCAGCGTTTTATTTACAACGGCCTACGTAATCTGTTCGATTGTAATATTCCGAATTAACGTTCATTAATATAGTTTTCATACCTTCAGATTATTTCCCTCCATCCATCCATCAATCAGCCTTTCAACGTCCACTGCTGGACATAGGCCTCTCCAAGAGAACGCCACAACAAGCGGTCCCGTCATGGGGGATAATTCCGTAATCGCCACGCTTGGCAGGCGGGTTGGCGATCGCAGCGGATGTTGTTAATACTCGAGGGAGTATTCCCTCAGTCGGCTCTTACGACTCCCGTGGGTAGAGAGGGGTGGGACAATTCTAAAGCCGGCCCCACACGGCTATTATTTCCCTAAAAGGTTTAAAACAGTACAGAAGTGAGTAAGCCGACCATATTCACCCATTAGCCTTTATTATTATTCCACCGTCGGATTTAGTACTCTTATGTGGTTTTGCAGTCAACGTTTTACTAACTGCCTCTGTGGTGCAGCGGTAGTGTGAGCGACTGTTGATCGTGAGGTTTCGGGTTCGATCCTCGGGTAGGGCAGTGTTATTGAGCTTTTTCGTAAAAATTCTCAGTAGCAGCCCGGAGTTTGGAATTGTGCCCGGTAGACGACAATATAGGTTCGCCCCCTATAACGTGGGACTCAAACATAGCAGGCAAACCGTGGTGGGTGTGTAATACACCTCTGCCTACCCCTTCGGAGAATACAGGCGTGATGCTATGTGTTGTTTTTACGTTTTACTACGTCATTGACCAGGTTATCAGTTCAACTGAACATTAAGTTAAAGTATCTAACTGAATAGTCCGAAATTAGTGTAATCTAGTGCGGAAATACCGGACTTATTTTGTTTGATTCATAAATGATATTTCCAAAATAAGTTTATTTCAAAAGCAAACAAGTTTGATGTTTATTTGTTAGTACGAACGGGACGAAAGAATTTTGATTAGATTTCATCTATTCTAGTAGGTAAGTATTAAGTACCACTGAAGTAATGTCTACCAGTTCCAGTTGTCCGCCAAGACAGGAGGAGAGATGGGACACGACGGGTTTCCTTAAGTGGGCGAGGGCCCCCTACACCACGTTCGTTGCCCCGAACGACGGGGATTAGGCAAATATTTCCTGCCTAAACAAAAAAAAAGGTAATTTTAAGTAATGTAACACTTTTCTTTAAACGCCAGTCTGCAGCCACTAAGCCTACAAATCAGAACAGCCCATTCCAACGTCGTGGCACAAGTCCATCATCAAACATCCCCCTACGAGTTAAGCTGGGTGTGTACAAACTCTATGTGCGCACCCGGCTGACATACGCCGCCCCGGCCTGGTTCGCCCTCACTAGCGAGTCGAGCCGTAGACGTCTGCGCGCACAGCAGTCGCTGTCGCTGCGCACTATTGTCCTCGCTCCTCGCTACGTGAGGAACGATGTCATCAGTGGCGACCTGCGGGTTGAGAGCGTCGACGACTTTGTCCGCGGCCTCACCCAACGGATGTTCCTGCGCTCCGACGCCTCGCCCTGGGCCCATATCCGGGACTTGGCACCACTACACGCCCATCCTCCCGACAAGAAACGCTTCCCTCGCGATCTTGTCGAGCCACCCAATCCTCTCGTGACGGCGGTACCTGCCCAGGTATCCCTAACATAGAGGTAGGATTGTCCGCTCCCTTATTCCCTTGATATTTCCAATAGCCTATATGGTTTTTCCCCATCTCTCATTTCCTCTCTCACCCCGCTCTCCCCTTTATCACCTCATTGCCGTACCTCTTTACAGTACGGCAAAATGGGATGGCTCACACCCATCCCTGGTTCCTTGTTTCGCCCTGTATCAATCACAATACAGGGTAGACTCCTCCTATCATTCATCCATCATCATCCCATAAACGACATCCATCACTCCTCAAATCTACTTCCACCGTTCCAAAGGCGGCCCCCTCCGCCGAGTCACCGCTGTCGTTGCTGGTCGCTCGGAGCTGGACCTCCCCCGGGGCAACCGGGGGTCTCATCTGGCTTAGGCCGACCGCCGCGGCGGTGTGAAAATCGGATGGGTCTAAGGCCGCCCGAGGACAAACTCAATGACCGGCTATTTTTCAATAGCCGAGGATGACCTCCACTGTCAGGGGGCACTACGCCCCGACACAGTTTCCACGCACCCCTTACCGGGTGATGTGAAGACCACGGAACAAAATTAATACTAATAATAAATTAATTATTTGAAGACATAAAACATAAAAAGTACAAAATAATAATCCCGTTTTAGTAGTGATTTTATCACTCATATTAAAGGCTTCCGTTCCTGGCGTTGAGTTTCACAAAATCGACTCTGCCACTATCGAATCCAGTGCGCTCAAAAAAAAATAGATATTGATTAATCGCCACAAAAACGATTTGTTTTGGAATGAACACTACACTGAAGCTTCGCTTCTTGTACATTATGTGGTAGATGTTTTTTACATACTAAATTAATTTTATTTAACATATTTCTATGTAATGAGAATATTAAGCAATTTTATATCTGCGTCAGTGACATTTAACTGATCATAATCTTTAACGTTCACAAATTACAATTTTAATTATTAACATGATAATAATAGTGCGTACAAAAACAAGGCAAGATATTTTAGTTTACTTCATTTGTAATAGCTGAGAAACACAAGAAATAATAAAGATTATGCAGCAATTAACAAAAACCTCTACGAACTACACGACTTGTTACAATGAATAGGTTACGTTGTGAATGATGGATCGTTTAGGAAACTAACATAATACTGGGAGTTAAAAATGAAGGTCACCAATCTGGTTCCTCACGGAAACATAAGTAATCGTAGCCTTGTAAGGCTAAACAAAGATTGCCGAGTTACAAAATATCAAACAGAAGATATATATTATATAATAACAGAATGATGGGAACATGAAAAAGGGATGAAGTAAAAATAAGTTAGTTATAGGGTCTTTGCAGAGGGTTTACGTGTCACAATAAAAACAACGATTTACACAAATTAATGATATTTTAACATAAAAATGTTAATACTCTTTTTTGTTACTATTACATATTGCCAGCATGGATAAAAAATCAAAAAGGAACCAAGCTAAACATATATATCTACACAAATAAATAAAATTGAAGTATTTATCTGTTTGTAATGTCAAATAACAACTTTTTACTAAATCTACCTATAACAAATTACCAATTTCAAAGTTTTTGTCGGTCTGTCTGTTTGTTCCTAAACTCAGGAACGGCTGGAACGATTTGGACGGGACTTCGCTAGCAGATAGCTGTTGTTACATGGCGTAACTTAGGCTACTTTTATTTTGGTAAAATAATTAGGGTTCTGCGTAAAAAAATATTAAACCCATAAGATTATGAATAAATATAATACCACTCCGGAATGGTTAGACCGATTTGGACGGGACTTTCACTAGCAGCTAGCTGCTGTTACAATGATTAACTTAGGCTAATTTTATTTACGAAAAATAATTAGAGTTCTGCGCTAAAAAAAGAAAATAACTAAATCTCACGCGGACGAGGTTGCGGGTAGCAGCTAGTACGAAACAATATTAATGATACAACGTAGACAGATGGTAAAACCTTACAGCAGCACCCGCAGACGGTTACCTCCCACAGAATATGGGTGTGAAGCAATAGCAGGAACTAACTACAGCAACGGAAGTCAAACAGTTTGCGATCAGGTCAGTGATTGTTTGCCGTTTTATTGTATAAAAAAACTTAACACGCGAGCCTTGCAGTAATCGCATATGATGTGTAACATCTGACACATTACTATGTGTGTACAAGAGTGGGAAGTAGGCTATCTCCGGCCCATTCCGCGATATAATTACCTACCATACTTGCCTGTCTCAGGGTTGTCACTTTTAGCTAAATTTTAATTCAGTGCCTAGAAATTGGCAAAGGCCGGGAAGTTGTATTGCACGCCTCATAAGCGAAGCGTTGAGGTGGGTTCTACTCCCGCTTTACACGGAACAACTGATTTTTCAAACTTAAATGTCTATATTTATCATATATTGCACATGTAAAATAATATCTACACACACATATAAAGAACAAACACTATTTTTAACACTCATGATCTTTTTGATGCTATTTTTGTTATTTAAACTAGTTAAAAAACTGTTTGAAAAATATCTGGCTTGGATGTCCGTGAGTTGTAGGTAATGTATGTTAACACGATAATGACCAAAATACTTTACTAATCGAGTCTTTTTTTTTTCGTTTACGAATTTTTATAATTAGGAATAGAGCCCAATTACTTTTTATGGTCTGATTCGATGTGGTTTAATAGTCATTAAATAAACAAAAAATACTGAATATTTACGCTCGACGCGACACTAAAGCCAGCGCCTTTCATGAGAACTACCTTTTTACATACGCATAGCCACCGCCCACCGGTGGTTTTACTATCGTCAAAAGAACGCCGTTCACCCGGCCGGTACATTGTTTTTTGTTAAAGAAAGTTCTTACCTTTACTTGACAAACTGATGATATTTGTTAAGTATAATAACTATTTTATCCATAAGAATAATTAAAAACACTAAACACACGTAAATAATAACACACCAACGGAATATTTTTAGCGGCGCGGGGCCCTTTTTTGCGTGGCCTGAACTGAGAGCTACCTCTCACCAATATAGAAGTACTTCTTAAAAGTTGTCGGCCGAAGTTCGGTTTAAAATGCCGAACATTCGGCAGCAAGAAAAAAATTAAATACCTACACTAGGTATTTCTATTAAAATTTAGAGAAAGCGACTGTCATAACTGTGAAATAGATCACTATATACCAATACTCTATAATCATTTTAACAAAGTAGGTAAAGTAAATATAAAAATTAACACAAAGTGCGAAAATGTGAAATCGAAAATAACAGTCACGAGCAGAATTTGAACCTGCATCTCCTGGAATATCATCCCAGATGCTTTGCCAATTCAGTCATCGTGACAATTTCTGGGGCAGGCGTCACAAATGGTTGTTCCGAGTCTGGGTGCACTTCGTATCCGCGAAATTATATGTTTGCAAAGTCCCCCGCTATACAAGGATTATTCCTTGTCCAGGGTTATAAATTGTCTTACGATGTTGTCTTTCATAAAAATTACACACAAAACATGACATGTTATTCCCGAGAAAACCCGGAAAAAATATACCGAAGTTCGGTCGAACTTCGGCCGAATTTTGTATTTTTACCGAATGTTCGGCCGAAATTCGTATTCGGTTGAAACCACATTCGGCCCATCTCTAATTATTAGTTACTTATCAAATAATCAATTTTATTGTGAAAAATGAAGATTATGAGGCGTGCAGTTTTGGATTTTCCAAAGTATTTTTTACTTGTAATCGTTTAAGTAAAACCGACCTCACTAACCCTGAACCCAGACGACACAACACAGATTATTTTAACTTACAATTTTTACTTACGGTTATTACCTAGTCACTATACCTACAATACTGAGAAATCGACATTACATGACATTTAGACAGCCAAACACACAGCAATAAGTTCTCCTGCGATTATCACACATTTTTCATTTATTTAGCGGTGCCGAAATGCTGTGACGCGCGATCCTTGTGCGGCGTTAGCCCTGACTGTGCTACTGAGAAACGGGTCGAGATTTTGTTAGTGTGCTTACAATACTATGGCGCACACATACAAGCCGTGCGCGGTGCGTTTGTATGAAGATAACCTACTGCCCACTCTTTCTACTATGTCTGACATCTTACCTTGGTAATAAGTAACATTAACATTATAAAAATAATGATTCAGGTATCATTTGAAATACCACTGAAGGAATGTAATATGGTTCCGGTGGCCCGCCAATGAAGGCGGAGAGAAGGCACACGGCGGGTTTCTTTAGTGGGTGAGGGCCCTTTTTTTCTTTGTTTATTTTAGGAGGGCAAAAATATATAATTTAATCTCGAGTCGGATGTCTTAATGTCTCATGTCGAAATAATGTGTATTTTTTATAATTATATATAAAAAAAATACACACGATTATATAACTGAAGGAAAGCTTAGGGTAAGAATTTTGTTCAATGACTCCTAAAATCTGCCAACGCGCATTGGCCCAGCTGCATTATAGTCGAAGCTCCTCACACTCTGAAAGATATTTTTGGTTATCTAAGAGGGTTGTTCTGAGTCTGGGTGTACTATGTGTCCGCGAAATTAAATGTTTGTAAAGTCCCCACGGCACAAGGATTATTCCTTAGTATAAAGGGTTAAAGAATGGAAAAAATGACTAAGACCATAAATTATCTTGATAAACATTTTCCCAATAAAACTATTTTATGCTTTCTACCTATCCACAAAATATCTAATAAATAACATACCCATTATTCTTTCAAAATAATGAATAATATCTCAACATTATTTCTTGTGTGCGTCATATTATTTTAACTTATACGAGTCTAGTAAGACCCAACCAAATAATTTCACCAGTAGTAGTACCAGTAGTACCAACCTCTCGGAAAAATGAGTTGGTAACATCTGACGGGCAGCTCTAGCACTGCAAGCACTCATTGGTCAAAACAAACACGAAATCGCTCCCACAGGTTGTGCAGGAAAGGGAGAAGAAAGTTGTGTTTCAAGTATCAAAAATACTTTATGCTATACGTATCAAAAACGAAATCATGATACGACTGACATGTCTTATCTAGCGCTAACGTAATCTTGTATTTAATACAAAATACATAATAATAAGATGACCTCGACATTCTTAGAATTTAGGATTGGCCCGCATGTGCGATTTCCGGAAACGCGGAGAATGCTCTTGAAAGAAACGACCGATCATAAAGACTTGACAGGATAGTATATTAGTACGACGGGCCTCGTGGTGTAGTCGGTAGTGTAACCGACTTCCGTGTACGAGGTCGTGGGTTCGATTCCCACTCAGGATAATTATTTGTGTGATGAACACAGATGTCTGTACTGCATCTGGGAGTTTTCTATACATATAATAATATGTGTATTTACAAAAAAAAAAGTATTATGGTATTATATCCATAATCGGGTACCCATAGCACAAGCGTTAAGCTTAGTTTGGGACCAGATGACGTTATGTGAAATGTCCGTTACGCTACTCGTAAAATGTACCAAAAGCATAAAATTAATTTCTAGAAATTACGTTTAAAGTTTCAATTTTCTATAGATCTCCATACAAGTGGGTTGGTTCATACTCAAATATAATTGGTATTGTCCACATCCTGATCAATTTGGGGTCATTAGTTCATTTTTGGACGATTTTGGCATACATAAGTTCAATTTACTAATTAAGAATCCATTTGAGATATTATAGATACTCGTAAATATAATTTTTAAAGCAGACTACGAAATTTTCTGGTGCATTTATTATTGTCGAAAATAAACAGCAAAACACGCTTTGATAACGTCGTTTACAATCGACAGATGTCGGTAAGTACTTATATTATTTATTAAATGTATTTATGTGCTTGCGCGTCACGCAAAAACTACAAACAGATTTTCATGAAACGATTTGTTTGATAGATCTTGATTAGACTAAAACTGGTATACATTTCATTTCGCTACTATACTCGGAACCGGATATATAACCAAAATAATCGTGTTAAACTTTTGCCTGGAGCAAGGTCGAAGGCAACGGCTAGTATCTATATCATTTAAGTACATACGGACACACTAGTCTATAGGTACATAAAATGTTTGATGTCCCAGCCACATAACCGATGCCGCTTGAGGAAAACCACACACGTTACGATAATAATATAAAATTTACGAAGGTATGTGCAAGTAAACCGGACGGTATGTGGCTTATATGTAATACACGCTTCGGTTTTCTATACCGCAATCTATCTCTATGCAAAATTTCATCCAGATCCTTTTGAGATGTTCTGGAGTGATTGAGTAGCAAACATCCATCCACACTTTCGCATTTATAGTATTAGAAAGATATTTGGGTTTTTATGGTTGGATATTTGACTGTTCGTTGCTCCATGTTATCGAAATTAGCAGTCATGAGCAATTGTCACGATGACTGAATTGGCAAAGCATCTAGAATTCTAGACGACGGTATCCAGGAGATGCAAGTTCAAATCCTGCTCGTGACTGTTATTTTCGATTTCACACTTTCATACTTTGTGTTGATAACTTTTAAGATACTTATTTGAAAAAAAATACTATTTAGGTGCAGCGCAGACGACACACTTTTTGTGCGATCGAATCTGCGGCGCACAAAAAGTCTGCATGGCGCGCTAAAAGTCCGTCGCAGATTTTTCGCAGACTTAACGCACAGGACGCACATCTACGATCATTTTCTCGGCAGAACTGTAGGGACGTATACGCTGTGGAAATGCAGAGATCGCGATGTATTATTTTATACTTGAAGTTATGGGGATAATAGTATTTTCCATTCAACCTCCTCGCATAGATATATTTACTGTCGTGAATCGATCGATATATATTATTAATTGATTGATCTATGATTCCTGTAAGGACCCCTCTAGTCTGGTACAAAAGTAATCTCTCTATCAGTTTGTATTGTTGTGTTCAACAGTGTTTACATAGGGAGCCATTTTAAAAAAGATATTGTTGTGAATTTATATAATAATTGTATACTCTTATTTGTGTGGTTGTTACAAAACATTGTAATCATTGAGCAAGGCATCGTGTATCATTCCTCCAGGGCACGCATTCGAGTCATGGGAACTTGACGACGAGATTAACATCCTGATGGTATTCCCATAAAGGGAGGAGGATGTTAATTGATTAAAATGTAGTATAAGTTGGACTCCTGTTTGGACAGGAGCGGAATAAATATTACAGCACACTTCTATCCACATTTTTCTCTTTAAATGTCTTGATATTCTGGCTTAGAAGTATTTATCATAAATAAATTGCTGGGCTGTTTTGTACTTCTTGTATTAACATCGATACATCGATCGCTAGCGCCATACTTTACCTCCACCACTTAACGAGTGCAGATTGCAGATTAAAGTGTGCGCCGCCTGCGTTAGCGCTTGTTGAAACAAATGTTCTATTTTTTTCGCGCAATTTTTGTACGGCGCGGCGCGGCGCGGTCTGGAGGAATCACTCGGATTTTTTATCTGTCGGACTTTTTGTGCGTCGTATGCGTTACTGCATATAATTACATAGGTTCTATTTTTACAGACTAAAAAGTGCGCCGCGGATAGTAAGTCGTCTGCGCCGCACCATAGGCTCTGAACACAAAATTTTTGTTTAGAATTTGTCTGTTTGTTTTTTCGGGCTTCAGCAAAAACTGCTGAACGGCTTTTGTTTTTATTTGACAGCCCTCGATTAGACTTAACAACTGGTTATACATTTTAACCCGCTACTATATCGGGAACTTTAGTTATAACCTAAAATCTAGGTTTAGGCTGCGGTCGCTGACAATTTTGACTGGAAGCCTAAATTTCCAAAATAAAAGTATACTAAGTTACTCCTTATTTATAACGTCAGCTATCTGCCAGTGAACAAACAGACAGACAGACACAAAGGCAGACAGGCAATAATGTTAACATTGTTTTTTGTTATAAGTATCGTATCACTTTCATAAACATTTAGTAAAAAGCGGTTATTTAGACATTACAAACAGACACTTCAATTTTATTTATTTATATATCTAAATCGGTTCAGTAATTTCGGATATTAGCTGGAATAAACATATAGGTACATCGATACATACTAACAAAAATATTAAAAATAGTTGTTTTTTGGTCATAATTATAGTATACAAATCAACAATAAACAAATAAGAAAACGACGGGCCTCGTGGCGTAGTTGGTAGTGTAACAGACTTCTATGCACGAGGTCGTGGGTTCGATTCCCACTCAGGACAATTATTTGTATGATGAACACAGATATTTGTACTGCGTGTGGGTGTTTTCTGTCTATATTATGTATGTATTTACAAAAAAAAAAGTAGGTAATATATGTATCATATCCGTAATCTGGTACCCATAGCACAAGCGTTAAGCTTAGTTTGGGACCAGAGGCAGTTGTGTTAAAATGTCCGTGAATATTTATTTATTTAAGAAAATAATATCGTTGACATTTATGTTCATACAAATGTTATTCCATTCTTATAACCGCTCTTACCCTCGTATAAATCAAGTTTAAACGGTGAAAATTACCACGATTAGGGTTGTGTTTACATCTAATGGGCAGGCCACATCGCTCGACGAACTGACAACCGTTGGGGAAGAAAGGTTCTCGAGTGGCGACCGCGTATCGGACGGCGCAGCGTAGGACGGCCTCCCACCAGGTGGAACGATGACTGGTCAAGGTCGCAGGCATTCGTTGGATGTAAGCGGCACAGGACCGTTCACTGTGGCGTTCTCTTGGGGAGGCCTATGTCCAGCAGTGTACGATGAAAAGCTGATGGATGGATGGATGGATTACATATAATGAAATATAATGGCGTTTAGGGCATTAGGTGAAATAGAACGAGTAAATAATAGATCTAATGCAGACTCCAAGAGAAGTCAAAATGAGTATTTAGAAAAAAGGAAAATTAATTTTGATTTATATAGCGAAGAACAGTTTCTTCACATGAAAGATCGGTTTTCAAAAGTGATGTGTGATGTTTTTAGACCAACTTTTGCACACCTCATAAGTGATGCTTTGAGGTGTGTACTACTCTCGCTTCACGAAGAACAACTGATTTTTCAAACTTAAAATGTCTCTATTTATCATATATTGCACTTGTATTGTAAAATAATATATACACACACATATCAAGAAAAAACACTATTTTTAACACTCATGATATTTTTGATGCGATTTTTGTTATTGAAACTAGTTATAAAACTGTTTTAAAAAAGTTCTGTCTTGGACGTCCGTGTATTGTAGGTAATGTATGTTAACACCGAAATACTTCCCTAATCGAGTCTTTTTATTTTACGATTCAGTGTAATTACGAATAGAGCTCTATCACTTTTAACGGTCTGATTCGATGTGGTTTAATTGTTATTAAATTAGCGCTAGATGGCGTATAAGACAGGAGAACCACATTAATAAGTACTATTTGAAATTAGCGCTATCTATGTGATTTATTAAAAACTACTTAGTAAGATCAATACATTATTAGTTACTTATCAAATAATCAATTATATTGTGAAAAATGAAGATTATGAGGCGTGCACTTTTGGATTTTCCAAAGTATTTAGTTATTTAGTAAGTATGTAACATAAATGTATTTCAAAATATGGACAAAAACGGAGGTGGATTATCTTCAACTCCACAGATATCGATAGCGTTAAGATACTGGGGGACGTAACCAGGCAAAAAGCTGCGGATCAAGGATGACTTCCTACAAACAAAGTCTGGTTTGATATTAGCCGTCGGCGGACCACTGCAATAATGTCTTCCAGTTCCAGTGGTCTCATTCTACTCCTACTATTGCGTTTCATACCATTTCATTGTGCCAGCAACCCGTCACGCAAAATAGGCGCACATACGACGTCGAGTTGCGGAAAAATAGCCCGCGTTTACAATACAATACAATACATTGTGTTTCATATAGCAAGTGAGAGCGCCAGAGGCTCAAAGCCCCTCCTTATCCTCCATCTTCTTATTATCCTTCCTCTCTATATCCTATCCTTTTTCTAGGATTGGCATTGACATTCAGCAGTTTAAAGTAGTGAATAAGGAAAAAGATATTTTTAGTACGAGCGGGAATCGAACCCGCGTCTTTTCCATTCCGGGGAAGTTCTCTAAGCCACTGAGCTATCGTACTGACCTATTCGGTCATCCCAATCTCTTTATCACATTTGTCTTTACGACCAACGCCATCTATCGGAATGCATTTACATCCATTAATCCAATATAGTAACTTTAATTTTGCTATTAAAATTTATACTATTTCATGGCGCGATTTTTTAAACATTTTTGATCTAGATATTTTTTAGCATTTGACATGCTCCGCTACTTTTTTAAAGTACAAATTATTTGTGAATAAGGAACTCTCTTTTTCCTTATTCAAAAATGTTATTTAAACATTACAAACAGACACTTCCATTTTATTTTATTTGTTTTATTTTAGGTATTTTTTTATTTTATTTGTTTTTTTTTTTATTAGGATCAGTAGCGACAGTGAGGTGATGAGCGAATAACTTCTCTTTCTGTTTTGCTAGAATTTAAATAGTTTTGCCATTTTAGCTTCGCGCCTTATTAAATAGCTCATTATTTGACTGATACCCAGTAATGGTATCATAATAATCAACATCACTATAGAAAATTTGTTGCGCTTGAAAAGGGCAACTAAGTAAATTGGCACTTCACAATAGATCGTATCTTAATTTTGTAAATATAAATTTGAATTTGATTCAAGCGTTTTATGGCGGAATGGGGTGGTACACGCCATGTGTTCATAATCCTTCACCACGTTGGCTTCGTTTCCATTGCACAACATATCAAATGGTATTACGTAACTCAATAGGAAAGTGTCATCAGCGGAAACTTTCACTCGCTTTCATCGTTGCTGCAGTTAGATTATGATTGGAATATTTTCTTTAATGGTAGACTTAGGCGGTAACTGTTCAATGTAATCTTTAAAGAGCCTAGAACAAGTTACTGCTCGGTAGTGTTTTACGAAAATTGAGTCTATTATAATAGTTAACTGCCTCTGTGGTGCAGCGGTAGTGTGAGCGACTGCTGATCATGAGGTCTCGGGTTCGATCCCAGGGTCAGGCAGTGTTATTGAAGCTTTTTCGTGAAGAGAAAAATCCTCAGTAGTAGCCCGGAGTTTTGGTAATGTGCCTGGTAGACGGCAATAGGCTCGCCCCCTATTACGTGGGACTTAAACATAGCTGGCGAACCGTGGGTATGTAATACACCTCTGCCTACCCCTTCGGGGAATACAGGCGTGATGCTATGTTTTTATGTTATGTTTATAATAGTAATGAGTAAAGTTATAATTGAATCACGTAAGAAGCGCTATAACGCACTTTCACCTACAACATGTGTTTAAATTTCGAAGAATAATATATCAATTAATGCTGGGCTTTATCGATGATTAAATTATGAGTTACGAGATTTTATATAAAAAAAAAACACAGCATCACGCCTGTATTCCCCGAAGGGGTAGGGGCAGAGGTGTATTACACACCCACGATTCGCCAGCTATGTTTAAGTCCCACGTAATAGGGGGCGAGCCTATTGACGTCTACCGGGCACATTTCCAAACTCCGGGCTGCTACTGAGAATTTTTCTTAAGTCATATTATATATTATTTTTATAGTGATATATTTTATTTTTCTTAGATTTTATCCTAAGTGTCCCATAGTTACCAGACTTATTTACAATATTATGCCGCAAATAACAGAACATAATTAAAGTATTGTTATAATTCTGATGCCAATGTCAAGATTCATATTCTCTGGAGGCCTGGCTTTATGACCTCCAAGTCCAGCCGTGACCACAGCAGTAAACGTTTCACTAATGTTCAAGTATGCGGATACTATAATAATTTGTTTACAAGAACGGTCTGGCGTATTTATACGCATTTATAAATACATAAATTGGCGTGAACCCAATTAAATGTACAAATAACTCAAATTATAAATACTAAGTAGTTGAAAACTAACCGAAAGAATAAGTGGAGTGGTGTAGATGCCAACCTCCCCACCCGAGCGTTGCGAGTTCGATTGCCACACAGGCCAACCCTTTGATGCACAAATGTTTGTTCTGAGTCTGGGTGTACTTTGTGTCCGTTAAATTATATTTTTGTTAAGTTCCTCGCGATACAAGGGTTATTCGTGAGTGCAGGGTGTTGTCTTAAACCATTGAATAAATGTAGCATGGTTCCAGTAGCCCGCCAATATAGGCGGAAACGGCACACGGCGGGTTTATTTAGTGAGTGAGAGCCCCACACTACCCTGTTCGTTGCCTCGAACGACGGGGTGTGCGGTTAGGTACATTTTTCCCGCCGAAACAACAACAAAAAAGGGTATTGTCTTAAAATAAATCTTTATAACGTTAGAACCTTGTGCTAGAAAATAACGGGTAATCTGTTGATACACACAATGTTTAAACGTTTTTCCAATTGTCAAAGGCTGCGTACCCACTATATATCGTGACGACAGATAGTTGTGCAGGTTAAAGTGCGTGACTTGTATATTTAAATGGGCATGTTCACGTACAGGACGGCAGGATTAATTGTCGTCCACGACTTGTTTTTGCCGTGACGACAAATTGTCGTCGGACTAAGAAAGAAAGAGTGTACTTATGTTTTCGAATACACCCGTGCACTATCGGAATAGCAACCGTCGCGCGACAACGCAAGTCTGCGTTTCTATTAAAAAGCTCTCTCATTTGACAATGCCGATGCTTGAAATACTTCATTGTAACAATAATTAAAGACAAATTATCTATGTTTACGGTCTTATTACACATTTTATTAAGAATATTGTTTATTACAATGTAGACATACCATTATGAAGTAAAACTTCTGTGCATATCCGCTCCTTTCGCCTCCTGGAACAATAAAAATTTAATTCAAATGCGAATACAAGATAAATCTTAAAAATATAATAAATAACGTAAATTTGAAAAATGAGTATATATAGGTCGATAACTCAAACCTCCGTAATTAAAAACCTCTATAACTTCAAAAAATAATAATATGTTCCCTTCCCATCAGAGCCCAAAACCTCAATAACTTAAAATGCGCAACCTCTATAACTTCAATAAATAATCTCTGTATTGGCCCTCAGTAACTTAAAGAAATGTTTCCACAACCTCTATAACATAAAATTATTTTTCAATGAGTCATTATGAAAGGCAATTTTGCAAAACAAAAGGTTTCGGTATTTATTGCTTGCATGTGTTCACTAGTTAAATTGTTAACGTAAACAATACATACGTCACCTATTGTTTGCTTCTTTGAAATTATTTAAAGCTGTATTTGCGGCGGTTAGGCTTAAGACAACGGCTTACTTGGATCATAAGTTTTTGATCACTGTCCTGGAAACATCGCTTTACCTACTGTGTGATAAAACTGGCTTAAAATGAGTTCAAAAAGAAAATTAACAACAATCACATACGCTGATAAATTAAAAGCTATAGAAGCAGTGAAAAATGAATTGAAAAGGAAAGAAGTTGCGGCTCAGTTTGGGATGCATGAGAGTACATTATCATTAAAAAAGCAGAAATCTTGAAGAAACGAGAATCAGGAGAAAGTCTTCAATGTAAAAGACGAAAAATTGCCGAATTCCCTAATTTAGAACCGTGTTTGTCTACGTGGTTCAAACAGTATCGAAACAAAAACATCAGTGTAAGCGGACCCATACTGAAAGAAAAAGCTGAAGAGTTCGCTAATTCGCTGATAATCTATAATTTTAGAGCCAGCAATGGCTGGTTAGAGAATTTTAAGAAACGACATGATTTAGCCTTTAAAAAAATGTGCGGCGAAAATGCGAGCGTAAGCAAATCAGTCTGGCAAGAATGGAAATCTGAATTGCATAATTTAGTAAATGATTATGATCCCAATGACGTTTTTAACGCTCAAAGTACAATTTCTCCTCTCCCACCAAACGCAACATCACAACTTCAACCTTTAGATCAGGGTATAAGTAATTAAAAATTTTAAAACATTATACAGAAAAGAAGTTATTAGAAAAATGATAGCTAATATGGAGCAAAATTCGATTTCTTCTATCAATGTTCTTCAAGCAATGAGGATGTTAGACAAAGCTTAGCGAAACTTAACACCCCTTGCAGTGAAAAACTGATTTAGAACCTGTGGTTTTTCTTCAGAACCTCAAGAAATCAATGAAGAGGAAGATAAAAATGTGCCTGAAGAATGGAATAAGCACATGTCTGTGTCAAACATTAGTTTTGAAGACTTCGTTACTTGCGATGATGAAGTAGTCACAGCAGGGACGTTAACAGAGGAAGAAATATTGGAATCAGTAAACAACTGTATTAAAAGTGATAAAGACGATGATTTTAACGACGAGCCACAAACTTTATCTACGAGCGTATCAATCAACGAAGCAAAAACAACTTTAATGACTATACGATCATTTATAGAGCAGTATAGCAACATAAAAGATAATGTATTCTCCTCTCTATTTGTCATTGAAAACCAAATCGATTTAGAAACTGGAATTGTTTAAAACAAAAGAAAATCCCAGACTTTTTTAAGTAGAACAAACCTTTAATTGTTGTTTTATTTTTATGTAACGTGTACAATGTAAATAAATAAATATGTTTATATAAATTTCTGTTTATTATTGAACCAATCCTTTTGACGCATTCGAGTAAAAATAGGAACTAGGGTACATACATACATACCTACTTCTATATATTAACCTATCCCTAACATAGACCCTTGATAACTTAAACTAACATGCAAACAAAGAGTCGTATGGTAGATTATTCAAAATAAACAAAGATCGTTTATTCATAAATATTTTATAAACTAAAAAACACGCTCTAAGGCAATCCTGTTGGACCCAGTCAAAATTATAAAATTATTCTATCATAAATTATATCACACTTAATTCTGCTATTTTGGTATGTATACCCACATTGTCACACTGCGTTACAATTTTTTCGCCAAATAAATATTACCCTCCCCCTTTTTGCCTTGCCCTTGATAAATCGCTATTAATATAAACTGTGACGTATTCGCCTAAGTAAAGTAACATCAGTACATAAACAATCACAAAGAGGGGCTTTTATCAAATTCTGAACAAACTCCGTTAGAATCCTTCCATCATCCCGAGTGACACTGGCTATAATTTAAAAAAAAACTGTAGGACATCATTTTCAAAAGAAACACATTCTTTTTTCTTCATGGGTTATCAAATTGAAGACCTTTAAGTATGTGCACATTCCTAAACTACCTGTATAATTTATAAACGTGATTTAACATAGGTGGGATATAAACAAGTCCAAAAAATAGTCTTTAGCTATAATCGATCTAATTTTTTAATGGTACTTAAGTAACTAAAATAAAAAGAAATAATTTTAAAAATTAAAACACGTATGCCAAGTAAAAACTAAAAAACAAGGTGAAGTGAAGTCGGGGTACTTCTTATATTAAAGTGTTCCACGGTAAGGGCCCCCAATTTGTTCTTTTAACGTTTTTTGTTAAAAAACTGCTACCTAAACTGTTTAAGCAAACAAGAGTGCTTGACAAGCTGCCTGATCTCTAAGTTTAAGTTGAATACTCAGAAATTATAAACCAAATTACGATCAATCATTAAGATGAGAAGGTAAGTAATTAAATTTTAATGGACATTAATAAATAACAGTAAATTAACCGTTTATCGCGCATACGGTATACAATATTACCATCAACTAAAACCAGATATCATAAGAATATTTTTAGTACAATCATCCTATTAATAATATACTTAATGTGAAAGTTTGAATGTTTGTTACTTAATCACTCATAAACTTTGTACCACAATATAACATCTATCTATAGATACAACTACCTACAATATAAAATATATAAGAAAATAAAATATATAAGTATGTACTACTAGTATATAAATCCGTGAACTAATATCTTTTTTATTTCTCAAATTTCGTGATATGTAAGTAGTCATTTTAAGACTAACTGATCCCAATTCTGCGATTTTTATTTTTTTCTGTACGTCTGTCGAGTTATACTCAGGAATGGCTGGACCGATCTTAATGAAAATCAATGTGTAAAAAGAGGACGTTATTAGAGATTGCAAGCCGGTATGTTTCTCAACCCGGCCGGGCCCGATCGCATTCGACGCCAACCCGGCCGGGTCCGCCGGGCTCGGCCGGGTTGTGTGTTAGCAATTAAACCTTTAAAGTATTTTATGAAACATTTCTGTATATGAATGAAAAAAGACTACTAAGAATGATTCAAGGTTAATATTTATTTCAAACTGGCTTATATGAACAATTACAACAATAATCAGTCTCACTCAAGTGAAAAAATTAAAGAAAGTGAAATCACACATAAAACAGAATTGATTACTTTTACTTATGGACGGAAAAGTAACATTAGTAAGTACATTAGTCTATTAGTAATCATTCATTTTTATAAGTTTAAACAAGCAGGTCTTTCTCTTTACTCCTTATAGTGACTATTTGAAAACATAGTATTAAAATAAGAAACTAATAACGCAGCTTAAAGTACTATACGTGTCATAACAACTTAGATTAGATAGATAGATAAACTTTGGTAGCTTTGGTAAAAACACAACAAACTCTTATTTATTTATATATATTTTTAGCATTTGACATCCTTAGAACTATACATTAAACACAAAGTGAAACTATGTGAAATCGAAAATAACAGTCAGGAGCAGGATTTGAACCTGCATCTCCTGGATACCGTCCAGATGCTTTGCCAATTCAGCCATCGTGATAATTGCTCCTGACTGCTAATCAATTAAAATAATAACCCAAAAACGTTAAGTATGAATGTGTTATCGAAATTAGCAGTCAAGAGCAATTGTCACGATGGCTAAATTGGCAAAGCATCTGGGCGGTATCCAGGAGATGTAGGTTCAAACCCTGCTCGTGAAGTCGTGACTGTTATTTTCGATTTCACATTTTTCACTTTGTGTTTAAAATTCTTATTTGCTAAAAGTAAAGTATTATGTTTTTTCTTAAACTTTGGCTAAGTGTTACTATTACAAATTGAGCAAATAGCGAAATCTTTTATGCTATGCTGTACTGTAAAACTTTCACCGGACCCGGTAAGAATGGCTGGGCCCCGTGGGTGTCTAAAAGGGCACCGGGCCCGGGCAGACCGGGCCCGGTTTGCAATCTCTAGACGTTATCGAACACATGATAGGCTATACATAAATCTCATACTCATAGTCTATGATCCCACGTCGCTGAGTAACATTTTTTTGGAATTGAGTAGATATTCTTATAGCTGACCCAACACACGTCGTTCTGAGAGCTATTTTCCGACCATAATTAGGCCGGCCAACCATTCCGACATTGCTATAGACGTTCCGACAGTCGGCTGTACAACCGTCTAGGGATCCAAGAAGAACCAAAAAGTATCGATATAATAATATATCGTATCGATATTTTTTTTAAATATTGATATCAGTTTCGTTATATCGAAAAAAAACTATATGGTGTCTGTAAAGTCGGTTTACGGACGATAATTTTACGTGATAACGTCATATCCATCCATCCATCCATCAGCCTTTCGCAATCCACTGCTGGACATAGGCCTCCCCAAGAGAACGCCACAGTATGTGTTTCGCTCATATGGGGGATAGTGCCGTAATAGCCACGCTTGGCAGGCGGGTCGGCGATCGCAGTGGATGTTGTTAATACTCGATAGAGTGCTGCTGCCCACTCCCCCGGTATTCTCTCAGTCGGCTCTTACGACTCCCATGGGTGGAGAGGGGTGGGACAATTTTAAAACCGGCCCCACACGGCTAAACGTCATATACGTTTTCTTAATTTCACAAACAATGCATCGGTCGACATAAATTTTTCGGACCGTGAGACTTTTTCGTGCATGCAGCCGGTATTCATCGATTTATAAGACGTTATCACGTCAAAAAAATATAGATATATCAGTGATTTTATTTTTCACTTTGCAATGAGTATAATGAGGAGAGATCCTTGTATCGCGGAGGACTTTACGAACATACCACTTCAAGGACTTTTTTACGGCTCTGAATTTCAGAAAATTTAGTCAGTGCTGACAACGGTCTTACTAATAAAAATATGAAAGTAAGTTTGTTTATTTGCTAACTCTTGACATCGTAACTACTTCACGAATCATCACGAATTGTGGTATACATAATACCTCGAGTAGTACAGATTAGGACATAGGCTAATTACTATTATTTATCGCAAATACGAAACGCTAAGACACGAAATACTACCCTCACTGAGGGCAGTACTAAATTTATAATAAATAACGGAACTGCCCTAATATTTATATTTAAATTCCCCAATATTTTGTTTTAAATACAAACAAATTACATACGATATATCGGAAATATCAATATATTGTACGATATTATCACAAAGTATCGATAGAACACTACGATATACGACAAAAATATCGATATTTTTTGTACGTGGACATCCTTATCTGACAGGCATTTGGTTGGAAAATGCAGGACGGCCGGCTTGGGGATATTCCATTAATCATGTGATGTTTTTTTAACATATGACATCCCCCTTCGCCCTGGTCATACGTGGTGAGGTTTAAGACTAACACCCTTCCACCAATATCACGTGTATTTTCTTAGTATCTTAAAAAATTCATAATATTATCTTTTATTTCAGGTAAGTATAATCTAATTCAAGCTCACACGCCGCTTTTCGGTTGTTAAGAAATCACACGTTCAACAAAAAAATAAATACACGTGACATCTCACTACAACCTTGTGATATTTCGTGATTTTTGTCAAAACCCCTCCCTTTACCGCCTCACATGATTAATGGACGACCCGCCGGCGAGCTGACCACGTCCAGCCAAATCGGAACGTCTGTTAGTAGTCATATAAATAATTGTCAGCTAGGAACAATATTGAAATATGGTTATCACGTTTTGCCGGGCAATTTTTCCTTTTATTCATATTAGAGCCTTCTTCGGACATCAGCAACTATTTGGAAAAAATATCAGCCAAATTGGTCCCGCTGTTCTCGAGTTTTGCGCTTAGCAACACATTTAGCGATTCATTTTTATTTATACCTAACACTAAATGTACGAAAGAATTAAAGAAAGAAGAAAAAAAAACCTTTATTTTGGTTTCTACAATAACATACTCAAATCTATTAGACACAGAATAACAACAAATAAAAAACTAGAATATATAAAACCAAAATAGGTTTCATCTCAGCATGTGCTGCAGCACTACTTAATGTGCTACAGCGCCGGTTTTCAGATGAACCTTTAAGTGTGAGTGCGAACCGCCGCGATAATACCTATGTATACTTTGTGTGAATCATATATACATTATTAAAATCATGAAACTCAGACTCAATGAAAGCAATTGTACATCACATCAAAGAACCACTGGAAAATAAAACTCATAACAATCGGCTACGAATACCCACTAACCTAAGCCTATAGCCAATTTCCAGGTACCAGGTGTAAAAGTTACGTAAAAACATTGAGATTATAATGTGCTAGCTAGATGATGAGGTATTTATATTACAGACGGGAGATGACCTTTGCCATAAACTATTTAGTCCTATGTACAATATGTATTAGTAGCCTTTGCCAGCGGCTTCGCACCAGCCAAAAGCTAGTTTTTCGGTTATATCTCAGGTTCCTGATATACCTAGTCGCGGGATAAAATGTCTACCAGTTTTTAAGGCTAATCAAGGCCTTTCAAATAAAAAAAGTTGCATCAAAATCCGTTCAGTAGTTTTTGTGTGATACGCGAACAAACAAACAGACAAACACATAAACAAACAGACAAAAATTCTTAAAAAAAATTGTTTTGTATTTGGACACGCCTAATAGCCTATTACAGTATTTTTTTCAAAAAAATATCTTGAATGTACAGACACAGCTCTGTTACAGTTTATAATAGTATTGATAAACTGTAGATGCTCCGATTCCCTTAAAACACGTCATCCAATCGGCTTACCTTGCGGCTGACTATCGCTATCGTGCTCATAAAAATAAACGTCGTACTAAAATGAAAATACAAGATTTATGTGGGCATCAGGAGCCGTTCGACGTTATATTTAACTTTGACCTACATGTGATGTGGTTCAATGACTTAAAGTTATTTTATATGACCCAATTTTTCTTAACCACATGCCTCATCTCCTCAATATCTATCTCATCATCAGACGAATGAGTAGAATTTTACAGGATTTTTTTCTATAAGACGATCTTTACTCAGTTTGATAGTTGCTTCAATGGCAATA
Organism: Leucoma salicis; assembly: GCA_948253155.1. Taxonomy (NCBI): domain Eukaryota; kingdom Metazoa; phylum Arthropoda; class Insecta; order Lepidoptera; family Erebidae; genus Leucoma; species Leucoma salicis. The sequence continues at coordinate 20,983,348 of OX411818.1, forward strand.
TAGAAATATACATTGAAATCTATCTATACTATTATTATAAAACTGTAACAGAGCTGTCTGTAGATTCAAGATATTTGAGAAAAAATGACTGTAATAGGCTATATAGGCGTGTCTAAACACAAAACAATTTTTTTTAATCACATTTCATGTCAATTGCTAAAAGAAATAGATCTAAAATGTTTGAAAAAAATCGCGCCATCAAATAGTATGAATTTTAATTGCAAAATTAAAGTTACTATATTGGATGCATGTAATGCTTGCCGGTAGATGGCGTTAGTCGTAAGACAAATGTGATTAAGAATTTGGGATGATCGAAAGGTCAGTAGGGTAGCTCAGTGGCTTAGAGCACTTCCCCGGATTGGAAAATATGCGTGGTTCGATTCCCGCCCCTACTAAAAATCTCTTTTTCTTTATTCACAAATAATTTGTACTTTAAAAAGTAGTGGAGCATGTCAATTGCTAAAAGAAATAGATCTAAAATGTATGAATGTGTTATCGAAATTAGCAGTCAGGAGCAATTGTCACGATGGCCGAATTGGCAAAGCATCTGGACGGTATCCAGGAGATGCAGGTTCAAATCCTGCTCGTGACTGTTATTTTCGAATTCACATTTTTCACTTTGTGTTTAATGTATAGTGCTAAGGATGTCAAATGCTAAAAATATATAAAAATATCTAAATATCCAGCTTCAGCTTCAGTTTGTTGAGGTCACAGACATTTAACCAAAATCTAAACTGGTGCCATTGTGATTATTCGACAAAAAACGTGTTTTTAGTCAAATGCTAAAAAATGCAAATCACAAACTTACATATTATACCTATTATTAAGTTAATTTTGAAATTGGTTACGTGTTTTTCATGTGTATCACCCACGCGAATTGTTGTTAAGGCATTCAATCCAATACTCAGCCTTCAAACTATAAAGGTTAACCTTCGACAATCACTGAGAGCTTTCATAACTGACAGAGTAAAGGCTCTATCTATACTATAGTCTTTTATTATCAAGTGGTTCAGTGGGTCGAGTGGTGACCTCACGTGCTGTATGCATTCGACTCCCGCAGAGAGCAGATATAAATGGATTTAAACATGTATAAGTATTATATAATAGTTATTCGTATAATAATATTATCGTTAATATTTTCTTTTTTTATTGCATGTAGTGGCAGACGAGCCACGGCCCATCTAATGGTAAATGGTAACCTTCGCCCATGGACTCAACTATACCGAGAGTATTGTCAAGCCGCTGCTCCCCATTTCATTTCACAGATATGAAATGGAAGAATAAACGGTTATCTTCTGCTACAGCCAAAATGCAACGATGTGCTTCATGGCCGGCCACACAGGAGATGGTGGTACCAACCCGCTCGGGCCCGATACCAAGTGGGTATTCCCACTTGGTTCCAGCCTTACCACCAGTCATGCAATGGATGATAATTGCTTACGTCTCTTAGTCGCCTCATACACCCATGGGAAAGAATGGGGTGGTGACACTTGTATTCTTAGTCCGTCACCACACGGACAATAATAATAATACCATGTAGTTTGTAATTAATATGGCGGAGTTTAAAACTTTTTGGTTTGACGTTCCGAACGCGATGACGTGTTAAAGGACTAAAAGAACAACTTCTGCCGATAGTCTGAGCTTCTGCCAAATACCTTATGAAAATAAATTTCTGGAACACGATGGCAGCGCCACCTACCTAGTCTAATTTTGAATCTATACCGTCTAGGAACCCACGCTACAACACTCGAGAAATTTTTCAAAATCGTTCTATTGGTTCAAAAGTTCAATGAGAAATACATATACGAATACTACACGGGTAAGCACACAATCTATCGAAGACTAGGGGTAGAGCCTTGTGTATCACATCATGTAAATAATTAATAGGCCGGCTCGATCGGGGACTACCCTCTCACAAAATATCAGCGTAAAACGGTAGGTACCCCTAACGTTGTTTCGTATGGAGAGTTTGAGCGCCGGGCACACAGACCCCCTCCCTATCCTCTCCTTGGTATTCACCTATCCTCTCCTTATTATATTGACTATCCACCTCATACCCCTTTGCTTGGGGATGGCAATGCGTACGCGATGCTGCTGGTGTTGCTAGGCTACGGTTACCGCTTACCATCAGGTTGGCCGTATGCTTGTTTGCCACCCGCGTAGTAGGTATAAAAAAAAACTGGTAACAGCCCGGAGTTTGGAAACGTGCCCGGTAGACGTCAATAGGCTCGCCCCCTATTACGTGGGACTAAACATAGCTGGCGAGTCGTGGGTGTGTAGTACACCTCTGCCTACCCCTTCGGGGAATACAGGCGTGATGCTATGTTTAAGTCATCATCGAGATGGTGACATGACGTGTTAACGATAACACAGAGTGCTGATAGATGTCAAAACCCGATAAATGTAAACAGTTTTGATTTACAAGTTTTAATTTAAGTTCAAACATTTAATTTAGATATCCATAAATAACAACTGTTTGTTTATAGTTTTAAGTTTTCACTTCTGTCGGCAGTCCTCATGACTGCTTTGATTTTTTTTTATAGATACGTCATTCATCTCCCTAGCCTTATCTTATTGAAATGTATGAAACGAGAAAATATTTTTAAATAATGACATGTTCGGACATCAGAACACAAAGTGCGAAAATGTGCACGCACCTGGCCTGTGTCTACTAACTGAAACAGTTATCCAAGAATTGTTCCAGTTCTCATATTAGAGGCAGATTCAAATCCTGCTCGTGGCTATCATTTTCGAATTCAAATTTTCGCAATTTGTATTCTAGTACTTTATTATTAACATTTTAATAAAATACACACACACACACATATTTTAAGTTCAAAGATAACTGTGGTTGTGTGCCGCTGCACAACTTTTAGAGCTTAATGCGTAGATAATATATTAATTTATGCTTAACTAGAAGTACTTCTATGGCATTTATTAAGTTCGTACTGGTTTTTTTTCTAATCAATTAGCTTCCTAGGTAAGTACTTACTTAAAATATATTTTGTAGAATTCTCGAAGAACTCAGCTTTGAAGTAAGCTTTTTGTCATCTCTCAAACAAAGCCGCAAATTATTAAATACAATAATTAAGACGTCAAAAATTATAAGTTATTCGCAGGATTGTTTTTGCGCGCTTTTATCAAATCTAATTATCATAACTATGCCTAACAATTAGATTACGCGAGGTTATTGTGATTACTTACGACTATTTTCTATCTACATATTATATGTAAGTACTTACGTATTTACAAAAAAAAAGTAATGTTTAATCATAAGTAAGTACTTAAGTACTTTAAATTAAATATATTTTTGACAAAATTTTGCTGTTCCTTTTCTTTCTGTTAAGGCAGGAAAAATGCAGTTCGAAGCAACGAACAGGGTAGTGTGGGGGCCCTCATCCACTAAATAAACCCGCCGTGTGCCGTCTCACCGCCTGTATTGGCGGACCACGGGAACTGTGTGACATTCCTTCAGTGGTAAATTTTGCTCTCCAATAATTTCACGCGCAAACTTTTCCCCAACTCCTGTAGCGATCCAAGCTCTTGTAATAATCGATATTCACTGATTTAACTACCACTGTAGTACTGAGCCATGACTCTATGGTGGTCACTACTCATCAGAGGCCTCGATTGATTTAATCGTTACTCATATTACAAATGCGAAAGTGACTTTGTATGTCTGTTACGCCTTCGCTACGTAACTACTGAATCCAAACATTACGAACAAATGTATAGAATGGAGCCCAGAAAAGGCTACTTTTTATCTCTGAAAATTGGACGGTTAGAATGTTATGAGAGCTATTTTTGCATAGAGATGATTAATGTGCCGTATTGTGACGTAATAATATTCTGAACTTTAGAACGCTGATATAGAGACGCTGATGAAAACGCGGACAAAATCTATCAATTAAAAAAAATCCTTCATCCCAATCAAAGTAACAAATGTCATTCGACTGTCCACCAGCACAGGCTCTTAATACAATGGGTCCGCTAAATCTTTAGTAACCATGTTAAAACGCGTTGGCCGGCGAAAGTAGTCGCAAGCACATGCACCGTTCCAACGGTAAGTGAAAGTGTCGACGAAAACAAACTACGGAAGAACTGCTTTCAAAAGCTTCCCTATAACTATATAAAATCCTGTTTGGAGCAGACAGATCGGGTAGACCAGTCTTTCTCAAAGTGGGAGGGTAAGAGGCTAGAATAAATTGACGAGGGCTTACGTAATTTTTTATATTTAAATAGAGATTAAAATTTTTTAATTTTTTTTACTCCCTAGTTATTAAGTCTCATTTAAAATCTAAGCTTTAAATTTTAACATGCCATAAAATTCATATGAGTGATATGGCATGTTAAAATTAAGTAAAGTTGCGATTGTAATTTTTATGATAAATGATAGAGTTAAAAATTTTGATCATTATCATATTAAAAAAATATAGATATGTACTCAGTGGGCGGTATATTAAATAAGTTTGAGAATCTCTAGGCTAGACCATTAACATTTGCAATCGAAGATTGAGAAAGTAACATACCAACAATTTTTTCCCCACTGATGCTGACCCAGAAGAGAAGCGATGGAAATGGGCAGGTACATGCATGATTTTTTTAACAAATATTAAATATTTTTGATCTATATTTTAGCACTTGACATGCTCAGCTACTCTTAAAGTACACACTATAATTTGTGAATAAGGAAAAAGAGTATTTTAGTACAGGCAGGTTGGATTAATGCATGTAAGACAAAGAAAAAAAAAGACAAATGTGATAAGGAGATTGGGTATGTCTAAAAGATAGTACTGTAGCTCAGTGGATTAGAGCACTTCCCCGGATAGGAATGGACGCAGGTTCGTTTCCCGCCTGTACTAAAATACTCTTTTTACTTATTCACAAATTAAATATTAAATAGGTATTTTAATAAAATCCAACCCTTTATCTCTTTTGCCTTCATATTTTTATTACTTATGGTGGCAGAGTGGCAGAGCCCACCTGTAGGTTAGTGGTAACCGCCGCTCATGAACTCAACAATACTCAGGATCCTGCCAAGCCGCTGTTTATCACTTAATTTCGTAGATATGCAAGGATGAATGGATGGCAATCTCTCGCAACAAAAAACACAACAAGGTGCTCATGGTCAGTCACACTGTAGACGAGACCGAGCCGCTCGGATCCGATAACAAGTGAGTACTCCCACTTGGTACCCAACCCAAGCACCAGTAACGTAATGGATAATAATTACTTACTTACTTTAGTCGCATCGTACATCACCCGCGGGAAATAATGAGGTGGTGGCACTTGTATCGTTAGTCTGTCACCACGCTTTGCCTTGCTCCCAACATGAATAGGCCGGCTCGATCGGGGAAGAACCGACCTCTCACAAAAGATCGGCGCGGAACAACGGTAGGAGTAACCACCAAATAATGAGCAACAGCTTTTTTATACTACGTGGGTGGCAAACAAGCACACGGCTCACCTGATGGTAAGCGTTACTGTAGCCTACAGTCGCTAAAAAACACCAGAGGTCAGTTGCTTGCAGTTGTTGAAAATTTTGATTGACTATATTTGTCTGACAACAGAACAATTTGGAAATATTCTCATTTATTTCTGATTGCAGATTGTTGTTTCATTTTATGTATGTACATATCCCAAGCCATAATTCAGAAACATAAATAACATAATAATATTGTTTTTTATTCGTTTTTTTTTATGCAAGGAAGGGTATAACAGCAAATAGTCTGGCGGTAAAAACCAAAGACACTGATATCAAGTTCAATCACCAGACCAAGGTTCAAACCTCACACCACCGAAGGAATGTAACATAGTTCCAGTGGCCCACCAATAAAGGCGGAGAGATGGCACACGGCGGGTTTCTTTAGTAGGTGATGGCCCCACACTAACCTGTTCGTTGCCTCGAACAACGGGGTGTGCGGTTAGGAATATTTATTTCTGCCATAACAAAAAAAAAACATTCAAACCTCACACAACACACCTCTGACTGTTTGAGATCTGTCGAAATCAGATGTTTCTATGTTTGTTTCTAAATTATCACGGCTCAAGGAAGGAAATATTGTTCACCTGATACTTGAGAGATTATCTCAATGGCTCGTAAATTCTGCCAACATGCCACAAAGCCTGCCACTCAGGCCAGGGCTTAAAGCTGTTCCATTCTGAGAGGAAACTTGTGCATTATAAAGGTAAAGGTTTTAAGTATGTTGTCTTTTTTTGTGACGCTTTGCTTGTGTAGGTTATTTTCACATAACGGAGGGTAGGCCTGTAACTGTTCAGCACAATATCCAACTTTGTGTTGCTTACATTTTTGATTAGCCAAGTATTGAAACTAGTACCATATAATTATAATAGTAGTCAGTACCTATTAGCTAACCTGATAAAATTTATAAATGTGAAATTTGTAATATATTATTTCATTTAATCAATTCAATTTTCCTTCCTAAATCTAGTATAAAAACCAATTTAATATTAATTTCAAATAAGATTATATTTTTATAAATCTGTGGAGATAAAAACAGAATAACGCTCACTAACCACTCTTAAGGTTACTTTACCTTTACCTTTGACCTTAAGATAATAAGCTTATTGCTCTTCTTCTTTTTTTTAATTTGCATAGCATTCAAAATTTATATACTTTACCTATTTGTTACAATTTATTCTGGCACTGGTGCGTTTCTAATAGCATTATTTCCATCATAGGGGTGTAAAATAACTTGCATGTATGCATGCATTGTAGATTAAAATAGTTGAATACAAAAAAGTTATGCAAATTATAATCTCTATTTTATTACCTATAAGTAACCTAATGGTTAATTATCACTGCATTTATAGACTAAGCATGATCTTCTGTTAACAAGAAGAGAGGCTTCAAGGCCCCTTCATGTATGCAAAATATAAAAGTTGATTTTTAAGTTACCGAGATAATGTTATAGAATTATTTTGTAGCATGACGCCTTAACTAGGAGATAAAGCTACTTTAAGATGTTGGAAGCGTATAATTAACGTAAATTTTACTAGGAATCTTACGTACCGGGCTCGCATCGAAGATAAAACAACTCAAACGAGCCAGCATGGCTGTCTGTGAGTGCAGGAACCGCGAGCTAATAAATTTACTACACTACAACACGTAGAACCACTACACTTCACACACCTTATAAACCACACAAACAAATCTTAAACCTTTAATTCAATCACAAACTAAACTTAACACCGATCACGCGAATTGGTGTGATGTATTCCACAGAAATGTACACAAATAAACCACCTTCGAGAGATTACTTGCGAAACGGTATGTCAAATTGTCAACTATCTACGTCAAATAACTTCGAGTATCGGGTAATATTACCAGGTAAAACGAGTACAAAAACTACACTTCAATTATTATTAACGAAGATTATGTATACTTGAATAGTATGCAATACGATTAATAAATGAAGTTTTACGTCTTTTTTTCTTCGAACACAGCAAATTCAGAAACCCAGAAACCCACAACAACACCAGCACCTTTCCGCGAATCTGTCGAAAACTAGCATTTTGACATACATAATATTATCCTTGCCAGGCTCAGATAAATTCTTTATCTAAGTTGCCAGCATAAATAAAATAAAACAAAACAGAAAGTAGTCGTGAGTCGAGATGACACTAACTTGACAATGACGTTCTGAATTTGTTTACCACAGACTAGTAGTGTACTGTTTGCCTTGTAGAATTGGGAATGGTGAAAGAGCAAGGCACATGATAATCAAAGAAAAGTAGAAATGCGAATCCACACTATTTCCAAATAATACATTGCTATAAGTAGATCAAATCATAGTTGTTGAACATTTAGACTTCTTGCAGCGTTCCCGTCCGCAACCGGATAATACAAACTAAAATTAATATGAATTTTATATAGATACAAACTAAAATAAAAATCATATAGATTTCTTTTATGTAGGTACAAACTACAAATATAAAAACCATAAAGATAATGCAGGATACCTCTGATGAACGCAGTCTTCATTTTTTTTTTTTTATTGCATGTATTGGCAGACGAGCCACGGTCCATCTGATGGTAAATGGTAACCGTCACCCATGGACTCAACTATACCGAGATGTCAAGCCGCTGCTCACCAATTCATTTCACAGATGAAATTAAATATAAACGGCTATCTCCTGCTACAGCCAAAACGCAACGATCTGCTTCATGGCCGGTCACACGGGATATGGTGGTACCAACCCGCTCGGGCCGGATACCAAGTGAGTACTCCCACTTGGTACCCAGCCCTACCACCAGTCATGCAATGGATGATAATTGCTTACTTCCCTTAGTCGCCTCATACGACACCCGTGGGAAAGAATGGGGTGGTGACACTTGTATTCTTAATCCGTCACCAAACGGACAAAATTTCATGGTGAAGAAAGAGTCCGCAATAGGAACTTAGAAACAAAACAATATTGCACTTATAACCTTACCTACTATTGTTTTATAGTTATTCTAAAATATTTAATGAAATTTTTTTATGAGTAGATATTTATTATTATAACTTACTAGCTGATATCCGCGACGTCATTAGCGTTGCTTATTATATTAAACAGAATAACAAAACACATCACTAATGGAACCACTGTAGTATAAACCTGTTGTTAGTTTAGGTAAAAGCACTTTTGCAAAAGACCTAGCTTATATAAATTTTTTGTTTTGTGTATGGTAGCAGTCGAGCCACGGCCCAGCTGATGGTAAATGGTAATCGAGTAATGGTAAGACCGAGGACTGGTAACTAGTTTAATCTCAAGTCCGATGTCGTATGTCGTCATAATGTCGTCATGTCGAAATCTTGTGTATTCTTTTATAAATTATAACTCTCAAGGAAATCTTAGAAGTCTGGGAGATTTTTTTTGTTTAGACGGGAGAAAATCTAATTAACCGCACACTCCGTTCGGGTCAAATAATGTTTGTCCACAACAATATTACCTTATATTCCATTGTAAAAATAAATTGTTATTGTATGTGCACAGATGGCGGAGTGGTTTGCATACAGGCCTCCCGTCTGAGTGTTGTGGGTTCAATTCCCATACAGGACAACTCTTTGTGTAATCTACAAAATTTCATAGTTCCTACCTATCGACAAAATATCTAATAAATAACACCCTGTCTCATCCCAGCATTCTCATTCATTCAAAAGAATTAATAATATCACATATTTTTTTCTTGTGTACGTAATATAATTTAACTTACAAGATTCTAGTAAGAACCAATCAAATCGAAGAAAATGGGTTTGTATCTTAGACAAAGAATATTATAGACAAACTATCAGCGTATGCAGTGTCGAGATAGCAATAGTTTGGCATATGATAACTGGAATAATTTTAAAAGATAACTATTGTTATAACTTTGTTGACTAAAAATGTACACCTGTTTTCGCCGGATACAAGAATGACAGGACAAAATAAATTGCACTTAAGCTTATATTTTCTTTAAAATACGTAACATTGGCGTATATAACGTGATTAATGAAGGTTTTTTTTTTACGTCAATACAAAAATTAGCTTACATACCAATGATGGGGACGGTTGGCCACCTTATTGTTAGGACGCAGTTGATTGGGTCCTAATACAAATAACGCATACGCGAAAAGGATAAAATACTTTTGCATGTGTGTCTCTCACTCTTGCTAAAACCTAATATGTGCATCCTTTTCTTCATCCTTAGTTTGCTTACATACCAATGATGGGGACGGTTGGCCACCTTATTGTTAGGACGCAGTTGATTGGGTCCTAATACAAATAACGCATACGCGAAAAGGATAAAATACTTTTGCATGTGTGTCTCTCACTCTTGCTAAAACCTAATATGTGCATCCTTTTCTTCATCCTTAGTGTTAAAATAGTAGCGAGTCTATAATATGCTTTGTCTAAGGTTTGTACCATAGATAATATACTTCCGTATCATAGACTAAGTATACTACTGGACGGAGCCATAACGCTGTTGCCGTTCTGTATTCATTTCTCAAACACAGTATTGTTATTTCTGTCTATTGTTCGAAGTCGCAATGGGAGTAAAAAAGATAGCTTATTTAACTTTGGCAATGACGTACTGTATGTGAAATTCGTGTCACACGCTGACCGACTAGTAGGTCAAAACATTGCGATTTGGTGCATCATAAAAGTGAAATACTAGAAAGTCCTATTGAAGTTGCTAAATATCTTGTGCGCTAGTGAAAATATATCATGTGTGGCTATCTTTTGTTCATCCAGAACGACGCAAGGAGGTGTAAAGAATCCAAATTTGTAATTTCACACGTAAGTCTATATCAGCTATTTTCACCTTAAATAACTACGAAACCCAATAAAAATTCGAAAGATATTGGAAGATTTAGATGTTATCAATATGATTACATTATTATACAATGATATAAAAACAAGTTTATTTGTTAAAATTATTAAAATAATATCCATTGTTTTAGGCGCCATTTGTAGTGATGTAGTCAATAGTCATTTACACTTTATCGATAGTTCAACCAATTGAACTAAACATTTTCTTTTTATGGTTTCATAAAGTTTGTTCTCTTTTAAAGGTTTCCAAAATATCCTGAAGTTAGAAAAGCGTCGATCAAGTCCATAAGAAGAGAAAACTGGGAGCCAAATAAATATTCCCGCCTATGCTCTGAGCATTTTGAACAATCTTGTCTCATTTATGGTTTAAAAATAATAAAAGTAAAATCTGATGCAGTACCAAGTATATTTAAAGGATATCCTAAATATTATATCTAACAGAGTGCACGTTACACCATCAACCCATCCATCAGCCTTTTTTTTTTGATACCCGAAAAGGTAAGCCGCCGGCGGACCACTGAAGGAATGTTATATAGTTCCGGTGGCCCGCCAATAAAGGCGGAGAGATGGCACACGGCGGGTTTCTTTAGTGGGTGAGGGCCCCATACTACCCTGTTCGTTGAACGAACGGCGGGGTGTGCGGTTAGGAACATTTTTTCCCACCTTAACAAAAAAAACCCATCAGCCTGTTAAAAGTCCACTGCTGGACATAGACTTCTCCAAGAATGGGGGATAGCGTCGTAATCGCCACGCTTGGCAGGCGGGTTGGCGATCGCAATGGATGAAGTTAATACTCGAAGGAGTGCTGCTGCCCACTCCCCCTGGTATTCCCTCAGTCGGCCCTTATGACTCCCATGGGTGCAGAAGGGTGGGACAATTCTAAAGCCGGCCCCACACGGCACGTTACACTAGGATCCTATACTATATATATACTTTCATAAAGCTGTAGGCAATATAGGCGTCTGAATACAAAGCAATCTTTTTTAGTTTTTGGTCTGTTTATTCGTTCGTGCATCACGCAAAAATTACTGAACGGATTTTGATGCAACTTTTTTTATTTGATAGCTCTTGCTCTCCTCAACTTTTTTTATTAGACTTAAAACTGGTATACATTTTATCCCGCTACTACATCGTGAACCTGAGATATAATTATATAGCTTTACCACTATGGAAATAAAATTAAAAATTATTGATTTAATCTAACTTTAACCAGGCAGTAAACGTACAACAAAAGATAGTACTGTTAGTCTGGTTATCGATAATCGACATCGTGGCGTCATTCTCCACAACACTAGATTACGCACACAATGACAAAACGTCAAACGCACACATAAAAATTGACACGCATTTGAAGCTAAGACTCCGTCCAGTGTATTATTGGTCCGAGTTCCGTATCATTTCCGTATACTATATCTATGATTTGTAATAATCTGTCGGCCAGATCTAGCGTGCGCTCATTGGTCAAACCAAATAATGCATGTTTCCCTGGCTTCCTGTTACACACTTCCGTCGCATTTTACGAAATCATTCACACAGATTATGCAGGAAAGCGATAGGAAATAATATATTACATCAATAAAATAAAAAATCTAACGATCTTTAGATCAAGTATCTAGATTTGCCAAACGTACTTTACATTTTGTTGTTGCTATACCAAGAGAAATTAGTTTCTTCGCCATGAAGACTCTGTAGTGTGCAATGGAATACTTCATTATTGTAGGGTAGTTTAACCAGTTTTCGTCCATTTAGCGGAGTTGCCAGCTTAAGGGCTTAAAAACTATATGTTCTACTTGCCCAGCTCTAACAAACCAATTTTATATTGGAGGCTAATATAGTCTATTTTAGGTTTATATTAAGTAATAAATAATTATAGTCGACATACAATACTGTTAAATTAGTGGATGAAAACTAAATATCAGACTAAATAACCATCAAAGAATATTCCATAAAGATTTCAATAGAATTTCTTCGCATTTCTTATTTTAAACGACTAGTCAAACTGTACTTGTATTTTCGTCCAGGCGGACGAAAACTGAATGTTTTGCGAAATAGGTAATTCAGTTATTGTCCACCTAGATTTTGTAAGTTATTCGTTAAATGAGTAAGAAGCACACATTTTAATGTGTTCTTTATGTATCAACTTAGTCATTAATGGCCTAAACATAAGAAATACATTCTAAAAACAATTAAAAAAAAAACTGTGCAGTTAGCTTGCACCACTATTTTTCAAACTTTAATGTGACGTTTTCGTAGCTTAGAAGTAAGTCGCCAGATTGAAGAAGCTTTTATTCGAGTTTTGACTTGTTAAAAACTATTCTAAGTTGGTAGACGTGCAGATTTGATATTAAGGTACGCAACGAGTCCAAATTTGCGCGGTTTACTATTATTATGATTCTAATCTACGTAAATGTTTCACGAGGCGCGTGCTAGTGGATGAAAACAGGACCTGGACGGGAAACCGGCTAAATGACTCTGTATCTTATTATATTCTGAAAATTTTGTCATTTTACGAGTTTATGATAGGATTTCAACCATTCCCTATAACATCAGATCAAAAACCTATGGTGCCCTACCTACACATTTGCTATGTAGCCAAGTAGGATATTTGAAAGTCTAGTTATTTTCACATGTAACATGTTCTTTTCTAGTGGTAGCCAATGGTAGCCTTGCTTATCTGAGCATGAATGGGCCGGCTCGGTCGGGAAAGTACCACACTCTCACAGATCAGCGTGAAACACAGTAGGTTTTCTTACCGTTTTATTTCGTATGATAACATAAGTAAGAGTGCCATCCCAAACCTCCTCTATATCCTCTCCTTATTATCCATTCTATCCTCTTCTTATTGTCCTTCCTCTCCACGTCCTATCCTTTCTTTGGAGATGGCGACGTGCGAGTGATGCCTCTGACGTTGCTAGCGTCTACAGGCGACGGTAACCGCTTACCATCAGGTGGTCCTTCTTCTTGTTTGCCACCCACAAAGTATAAAAAAAATCGAAGCACATTAAATTTATCGATACTTACACTTTAAAAATGTCCCGTATCTGTTAATCAACAAGAACACGACCAAAAATGACCCGTGTCCCGTAGGCAGGTGATAAGCTGTTTGTCGTCGTAGAATGTCGAAAGACGACACTCCGGCGCCCCGCTAATAGGCGTTAAAGGGGTGGTGGAAGTAAGATCTGAGCGCCTGGTGAGTCTTACATACCCTGTCTTGTACTACTGTCATTGTGCGTAAATGCATTTCCACAGCGATAACAAAAAAGAAGACGTCTTACGGTAAACAAACAATGATCTCAGCGGGAGGCTTTAAAGTAGGTATTCTAGAGAACCTATCGGAAAAGCTATTTGACATAAGAATCTGCTCTTTTATTACCTGGGATGGTAATAATAATATACATATTATCCTAATCCTAAGACAGCAATGCTTGAAAATGAATGGACTTGGCTGGACAAACAGGATAGGATAGCTTCGAAAATAATAATAAAAGTGTAACGCACGCGCATAATTTGAAGTGCGTATATTTCATGACAGTGAAATGACATGTAACACCAACTGGTACTGATAATAGATAATTCAGGTGAAGCAAAAAAAGAAAAATACCATAACATTTACCTACAGTAGTCACAACGGAACATTGTGTCTCTAAAGTTGGCTGCAAGACGCTGCGCAGTAGTTTTATGTCGCAAGGGATGTACGTCTTCTACAGTTTACATTAATCGAAAAATTATCGATACAATTTATCAATTGTAATCTATAATCATATTATTTATCGTTCATACCAAAAGATGTGGAAGACTCCACGTCTTCTATATCTAGATTAAAGTTTATTCACTCAAATCGCTCGTATATTTTTTATTGAATATAAAAATAATAAACAGAAGGTAAACAATTAGATATGAAAACATAATGATCTCATTCGATTGTTTCGTTAACCAAGTAATATCATTTGAAATGGTCACCACTAATCCTATGATTCCGGCACAATCCCCACTTCTTGATCTGTGCCTAACTTCAGAGACAAGGATCCGTTGAAACGACTAATAGCGGTGGGTAGTAGCAAGTTTACTATCGGACATCCTTCCATAATTTTGGATTTCTTTGCTTATAAGCATTTGGTATACCAAAGTCAAGATAAAATACTAACTAACATTATGGGAGATCATAATCAGACAAAAGCTGAGGCTCGCGTCTGCTGCTGGGAAGAGGTAATCCTAACTTGCTCCTTTAAAGAGCTTAGCCGCGTTTTATCAAATGCGGTATGCAATAGAGTAGCTGTATTTAAGTTATTGTTAAAGCTGCGAATAGATTTTACCATTTATCAGGTAACTGTTAGTCTGTTGTAGAATAAAGATGCTCGATCCAATACAGTGTATCGATTCTTACTAAGCTTAGGTATTTTATTACTTAGATTTAAGTATAGATGGCGCTATAACCACATAAATTATGAATTGAAAAATTTGTGCAACTTTTTTATATAGTTTCATACTATTATAAATTATTAGTATTTATATTTAAAAAAAATAATAATCTTCAGATTATTCTTTTGTTATACGTATTTGATGTGAAATTTTCTTTTATTGTTTCTAATAGATTAATGCTGATTAAATCGCAAGAAAATTGTATAGGTATTGTTTTGTTATCGTTACGTGGATTTTTGGAGAGATGACATGGAAACCGGTCGTAATTCTGTCACAAAACGTAGAAATGTAATTAATTTTCCACTGGCGCCATTGATATATACTATCAAAGACTGAAGCAGATCAAATCCATAGTCAAGAAAATATCAGCCCAAGAATGTTGTTGGTATTTAATTAAATGTCGGCGATTCAATAATAATACTTATTAGTTTTGAATTTGTAATAATAAAGTAGTAGAGCAGTTTACATTTTCTGCACTCCATCAATTCTATTACACTAAACTAAATACGACCTTAAAAATTTAATATCAACAGCAATATGTAATATACATTTAAACTACCCACATTTTACACTACTATACAAAATATTTTAAGATCCATAAGAAAAACTAAGCCCAAATAAAATTCAAGCTTAAAGAATGTTTACGCCATAACAGGCTTACTAAAACAATCGTCACAACGTAACCAAATAATTGGTAAATAAATTATTATAGGTACAATAGGATCAACCACAACACAAATATTTTTCATTCATTATATTACACTGTAATCACATTATGCACTAATTATATAATTATTTCAGTCTCAGATATTTTTATTAAGGAGTAAAATGCTACCGGGTAAACTGAAGGGACCTATGCGGGATCTAATGTCTATGGCCCTCACGGCAAAATAATACTTGAAGCCAGCCATGAACTGCGTTAGGGTGCATGCCATTGGCAAAGGCAAAGCCTTAACATCGCCAATTTTTTTCCACAACGCTGTATTGGCTGGTAACGACGTTTCCTGGTAAGCAAACAGCTGGTAACTAGCTATTTCCTCGTAACTATCTTCTGGAATATCTTCTATTTTCCATGATATGACTATACCATTTTCTACTTTTGACAGTTTAAGATCCGGCGCAGGTGGTAATGACTTCCAATTTGGAGGCTGATATTGTTTCACAGGCAACGGTAAAGGAGCTGGATGTCTAGCTGCCACTCTATTTACTTTTACTGCAGGTGCTTCCGTTCTCTGTGGTGTTGGACATCTAGGCCTTATTCCTAAAACAAATAAATGTATTCCATATTCAATATTATTCTTTATTAAATTTCTTATATAGCATATAATTTAAATTTACTTACCTGGAGTAGGGGTAGTTTTAAACATAATGGTTTGGCCTGGTCTCAAAACTTGATTGGGCGGTCCATTTATTGGTATATACACTTTCCTACCATTAACGCTTGGGGTTACAAAAGGTTGTCTTTGTGGTGCCATGAGATTTTGAGAAGGAACAACTCTCACTGGAGGAGCAATTGCAGCTTTAGGCCCGCCAGGTACTTTAGCTGGAGGTTCATCATCTGTCAAATCAACAGTTTCACCTGAAGCCATTTTACTATGTGGCCTCTTATCAGCCTTTAGGATCGGTGAAGGATTTTTGATTGGCCCATTGTGTGAATTAGCATTTTTATTTGGAGTGCTTGGTTGATTGGCTTGGGGTGTATTAGGAGTTTTCAGTGCTGGGTTGTATGCTGGCACTAGTCTAGGAACTGGTATATTCTGGTTAGCTGGTTTTGGTTGGCAGGGACTTCGCCCCTGGGCATTTCCATTTTTATTTTGTGGTGTGTTTGTGTTTTTAGTATTAACATTCTGTTGTGTCACTTTCTTTCGAGGAACTGCTTTGTCCATAAACACTTGCACGCCTACAGAACGTGTTATTTTTAGAGGAGTTATTGGCGTGCCCTCCTTTTTTTGTTCCTCTTGTATAGATTTCAAGACTACCTGAAGATCTCTATTTTGTTTTGTTAGCAACATTGCTTTCTTTCTATAGTCCTCTAATCCTTGCGTCATTTCTTTTAATTTATTCTTAATGTCACTTAAACTCGTCCGGTCAACTATGCTTTCCACTATTTTGAGTACACAGAATTCCTCTAAATCTTCCCGTGTCATGTCGGCAAATTTGGTTTTAGCAGCAGTTAGAAAACTATCTGGTATCAAAGGGCTGAGCGTTTTTGAATGCTCCTTTGTGATTTCATCTGTTTTTTCGTTGAGATCTACTTCCATTTCGGAGTTTTTTACTTCGATGACTGGTGTTACGGTTTCTGTAAAATAAGGAAACAACATTTGAAATAACAATTAGAGCAAAAATATTATTTTAATTTAATTTTTAATGTATACCTACTATTATAAAGGTGAACAGAGCTATATCTGTTCATTTGAGAAAAAAATACTATTAGGTTATTCCATCCATCCATCCATCCATCCTTCCTTTCAACGTCCACTACTGGACATAGGCCTCCCCAAGAAATGGGGGATAGTGCCGTAATCGCCACGCTTGGCAGGCGGGTTGGCGATCGCAGTAGATGTTGTTAATACTCGAGGGAGCGCTGCTGCCCACTCCCCTGGTATTCCCTCAGTCGGCTCTTACGACTCCCGTGGGTAGAGAGGGGTGGGACAATTCCAAAGCCGGCCCCACACGGTTTTTCATTAGGTTTTTCAAGCGTACATGACATCTTTTAGTAGTATAGTTATTGTCAGTATCGTCTTTTTGTGCATCACTCACAAAACTACGTTAAGCGTTTTCACGATTTTTTTTTGTTTGATACACTAGACTGTAGTAAATAGAATTAAAATAATCTGGTATACACTTTATCTAGCTATTGTATTGGGAACCTTAGATATTAACAACACCTTGGGTTTTGTAGGTTATATCTCATGGCTACGGGCTCTCAATAGGATAGGTTATGTGACAAGCAATAATATGTTTTATTACAAACTCAATATTTCTCTCAAAGGGATGAGATGAGGCATACAAATTCACTTTGTTAAAGTAACTTTTAAGTCTATGCGAGCCTATTACTGCCTAGTAAATGCAGCTTAACACTTACTGTGAAATCCAGGGCTCTAAACCGGGACTTCAGCGTTAGAATTTGCCAATAGATCAACAAAGTGGTTAATTCTATCCCATAAAGAAGTAAAAACTTACCTTTCTGATTATCATTGTCTTGTAAAATCCTATTTTCTGGACCAGTTTTTTCACCGGTTTCTGAATCTGTTTTGGCAGTATCTAAGTCTTTACTTTCTACGTGTTTACTATCAGGACTTTGAGTGCTTTTAACAATTTTATTCGGGTCTTCATCTATAAGCATAATGTCATCGTCATCGTCAATATTGATACACTGCTTTTCTTTCTCAGCTTCACTCTCATTATCTTTAGCTTCTTTTACAGGTTCTTCTTCTTCATCAGACAATATGTCCAGTGTATTTGATAATTTACATATAATAGGTTTATCATTATTAGTGTTTTGATTAACAGATGCGACACAGCTTTTAGGTGGACTTTTATTAATAGAGGATGTGTTATTGACTATATTTTCTTTTGTAACATTTGGTGTGCTTTCGACTACTTCCTGAACATCAAGTTTGAGTTCTAAGTCTGCAGATGAAGTATTGGTTTCTATATTGGTTTCAGTTATTGTTTGGCTAGTAATGGCTGCGTCCTTTATTGCCATTTCAGAATCCACTATATCCATAGTTACGTTCTCTTCGTTAGTTTTTTTTAAATTTATCGTTTTATCTGCTTCAGTAGTCTTCGTTATTATTAAGCATTCACTTGTTTCTATATTTGTGGATGCATCTGCATCAGTTTCAACAGATACAACATCTGGATTTCCATCGTCTTCAAATTTATTTTCCTCTCTTACGGGTGATCGCGATTTATCTTCACATTGAATAATATTTTTTTCGACTTCAGTTATAATCTGTATTTGTTCTACTGAAGGGTCAGATTTATCATCACAATGAAAAGGAAAGTCACTATGTTCTTCTATTATGTTAATGTCCTCTTCTTCTTGCACTGAAGTTTCTACTGGTGAATCTAATTTATTTTCACATAAAATAGGTGATTTATCCTTTGAAATTTCGTTTCTTTTCTCGATTTCAGTTTCCTTCATATTTTGTACACGGGAATTTTGGTTTTCATTAATAGATTCAGTTAAACACTGTGTTTCCACTATATCATCTTGGATAGAAACATCTTTTTTATCTATAACATCAACACTGGTTTGACCTTCTTGCACTGACGATTCTATTTGTTCGCCATCTTCTTTTATCATTGCTTCAAGGATTGCTATGTTAAATTCTTCTTGCGCCTTATTTTCACATGGAACTGTGGATTGTTCATCTTCTTCTATTAATTCAATGAAATCATTTTCTTTGTTAACGGTAATGTCATCACCAACTTTATTATGACTGTCGTCTAATTTTTCATCAACATCCATCTTGTCGTTAACACTATGCAGCGATTCATCCACAAATGCATCATCAGTCTTTTTTATTTCACTATCAATATTTTTTTGTTGATCGGGTGTTGTGATAATAGCTTCATCTCTTATACTAATTATGTCGTCTTCTAAATAATCATCTTCTGGAATTTCTACTGTTATACTTTTGTTTTCTTTTTCATTTATATCTAAGTTATTAGTTTCATTTACTACTATAGAGTCAGAATTTTTAAGTTCCTTATCCTGTACGCTTTCTGCTTCTATACATTTTTTTTCGCTAATTATACTTACGTTTGGATGAATAATATCAACCACATTATTTTCTATGGTAATAGGGATATCTTCTAAATTTTCTTCAATTTTTTCAGTATCGACTTGCATAACGTCATTACTTTCAAGGCATTTGTTGGTTTTTGGGACATCTATATCAATGGTTTCCATTTTATTCGGTAAATCTTTGACTGTCGACATGTTTGGTTCCATATCTAAGCTAGCCTCAGTTTCAATAATTAACTGCATTATTTATCATTTCTTTAATTTTAACTGCAATGTCAGGACCCTGAAACCAAAAAGATATAAAAATTAATCAGTGAGACAGCACCTTTCTGTAAAGTACACGATGAGTGTGCTGACTTAAGTATGCTCTCTAGAGAGGTGAAAAAAATCATAAGCATATTTGCCTAATCTAGGTGATTCCCAGGCAGCTAACATGCTCAGAACCTCTGGAATCTATATAAATAGTGTAAACTAGACCTAAGAGCAAAAGGAAATATAAAGAGCAGGTACGTGGGAATTAAAGCCACAATTACCTACTAAAAATAAAATAAAAATTAAATATAATAAGCAATCAATTTATTTTTAATAATTTTAGCAATTTAATAACCAGCTGCAAATGCAGTTTCACCCAACATATATGATCATTTTTATCCCGACAGTCACAGTCCAGTTTTAATTTTGTATGATGGCGCTTATTCAATCGCATTTTTTTTTGTAGGTGGCCTTTAACGTGTTAGCGTTATATTAAATTCCTTCATCCAAAACTGTGCTAGGAAATACCAGATTTTTATTTTAATCCTACGGGGATCAAAATACTATCATTCTATTAACACATTTAGAATTGGCTACAAAAATCTACTTATTTTAATCTGATCCGCCCTTGCTTTGCACGCGTGCAATTTAAGAAAAGATGACTTCTACTTGAAACGTTGTCCGTGTGGTGACGGACTAAGAATACAATTGTCACCCCCCCATTCTTTCCCACGGGTGTCGTATGAGGCGAGTAAGGGAATTAATCAATTATCATCCATTGCATGACCGGTGGTAGGGCTGGTTACCAAGTGGGAGTACTCACTTGGTATCGGGCCCGAGCTGGTTGGTACCACCATATCCCGTGTGACCGGCCATGAAGCACATCGTTGCGTTTTGGCTGTAGCAGGAGATAGCCGTTTATTCCTTCACTTCATATCTGTGAAGTGTGGTGAGCAGCGGCTTGACAATACTTTCGGTAGGTATAGTTGCGTCTATGAGCGACGGTTACCATTTACCATCAGATGGCTCGTCTGCCACAACATGCAATAAAAAAAACGTAAAACTTTCTGCTTTTAAAAAAAGTTTAATTATATCTACCTACGTAAACAAACTTTCCATAAAAAATATCTAAACGACAGTGACAACCGTTACGTATTTCAAAGTTCCGTTACGTATTTTAGAAGAAGACAGCGAAGAAACAGACACCCAAAGAGCAGACACACTTCATCAGCAGGTAGATACTTAGACAGCAACGTTATTTTATACTATTTAATAGAATAAATCGATTTTAGGTATAGATGCAGATTTGTATAGCATTAGCAATTTGTAATAATAATATGTCATGTCAGCCATTTTGTCAATAGCAAACTTGACAATAAAACATTTAAATTATACCCGCCATCTATGAGAAGTATGCTACATTAAAATAAACTTAAGATTGAAACTCCTTGGAATACAAATTATTTATGAATAAAGAAAAAGAGATTTTTAGTAGGAGCGGGAATCGAACCCGCATATTTTCCAATACGGGGAAGTGCTCTAAACCACTAAGCTATCCTACAGATCTTTCAATCATCCCAAATTCTTAATCACATTTGTCTTACGACCAACGTTATCTATCGGCAAGCATTACATGCATCCAATATAGTAAGTTTAATTTTGCAATTAAAATTCATACTATTTGATGGCGCGATTTTTTTAAACATTTTAGATCTATTTCTTTTAGCAATTGACATGCTCCGTTACTTTTTAAAGTACAAATTATTTGTGAATAAAGAAAAAGAGATTTTTAGTAGGAGCGGGAATCGAACCCGCATCTTTTCCAATCCGGGGAAGTGCTCTAAACCACTAAGCTATCCTACAGATCTTTCGATCATCCCAAATTCTTAATCACATTTGTCTTACGACCAACGCCATCTATCGGCAAGCATTAACATGCATCCAATATAGTAAGTTTAATTTTATTTTTTTTATAACTTTGTAATGAAACGACGCAACCCTATCGAGTGTATACTCGTTGGATTCGTCTTGAGGAGTACTTTGTCAAGTTATGATCATTTTATTTCTACAAAATAATTTCGATGTTTTCACATCTGCTAGACGTCCCGCGACGTCTAGTTTTTATTGCTAATGATGGCAGATGAGCCACGACCCACCAGAACACCAGTAATGCAATGGGTGATAATTACTTACTTCCCTTAGTCGCCTTGTACGATACCCGCGAGAAAGGATGGGGTGGTGACACTTGTATCTTTTCAAGAGGTAATAGAATATGCAACCAGCTTAATATGGCGATAAATTGGAGTATATTTAATTTTTTTTTATAATTTTGTACGCAATTCCACCATTTTTCTAGTACCAATACCAAGTCACTTTTATAACTCTCAACTCATCTTCAAAATGTTTAATCCTTACCCTTACTATTAATATAAATGTGAAAGCGACTTTTACGCTTTCACGACGTAACTACTGAACCCTAGAGAGTACCTACTCGAGCTCAGAAAAAGACACAGGCTAAGTACATTTCATCCCGGAAAAATGAATGATTTCTTCAGGTTAGCTATATTAATTTGCATAAAGGTAATTAAAGTGCAGTATGGTGACATATTTATATTCTGAAACCATCCGGACGGAGTTGTGGGTAGAGTCTAGTTTAGTATTATTTTAGCTTTTATAGACAGTAATGCTTTTTTATTTTGGTCATTTAATCTATCATACTTTAAGGAGTTTGTGGGTAAATTGTGGGGAATAAAAATTTGAGAGCCAACTCTACCTTGTTGATGACGTATGCATAGCAAAATTTTGTATGTCATTTTGCGATTTGAGCACGCCTGTATTATTGGGCCATGGCTAGATGAACATAATATTATGATTTACCTACGGTTTAGTACGCGCAACATAACAATAGCGATTTTTTCGCGGCTGGCTTAGTTTGACCTACCTAATGTAAATGTAGTAATAGTACATTGTTACCCTTTTTTTTTTTTTTTTTTTTTTTGTTAAGGCGGGAAAAAATGTTCCTAACCGCACACCCCGTCGTTCGGGGCAACGAACAGGGTAGTGTGGGGCCTGCACCCACTAAAGAAACCCGCCGTGTGCCGTCTCTCCGCCTTTATTGGCGGGCCACTGGAACTGTGTTACATTCCTTCGGTGGTCCGCCGGCGGTTTACCCTTTCGGGTACCCTCTACTGAGCGACGCATCCACAGAGGAGCGTCGCACCTTCGCGGGAGGCCTTGCGGGTGGCGGACGTTCCCCGGTCCATCCACCCGCAGCCTCAGCTAGGGCGGCATGAGGCGCAAGTACCTGCGCCTACGCCGCCCCGGTCGCTGGCGGCGGCTTGGGTCAGCGGAAGAATCCTCCTCCCTAGCCCTCTCCGCCGCTTCCTTCCGCGAGATAACCTCCTCGCAGAAGGCAGCGACCGCGGCCCAATTCCTGTCGCTGCCAAGCATCGCTCTGACGACGCTTGGCAGCGAGAGGTCCCCCCCTATTTCCGCGACGAGTTCACGGCGCTGCTCGGCCCAAGCCGGGCAGGACTCGAGCGTGTGGCGCGCCGTGTCCTCGTCACAGCCGCAGTGGTGACAGCCCGGAGTCGCTTCCCTCCTTGCGACTTTGTGCAGATATCTGCCGAAGCAACCGTGCCCCGACAGCACCTGCACCAGTCGGAAGGTAAGGACTCCGTGCTGTCGCCCCACCCACTCCTCCAGCACCGGCTGGAGTGCCCCTACAGTCCAAAGACCGGCCCGGGGCGCCTCCAACCGCGCCCTCCATCTGACCATGGCAGCTCGGCGGGCGTCGCCCTGCCACCTGGCCCCCTCCCTGAGTAGGGGGCGTCCGCCCCCCTCTCGTTCTTGCGACGCCTGCCGATACACCTCGGCGAGCACCTCCGCCTCCAAGTCCCACGGAGGGATTCCGGCCAACGCGCAGGCTGCCTCCGTCGATACCGTGCGGTACCCTCGTATGACCCTGGACGCGACTACTCTCTGTGGCCTCCACAGAAGAGCCCTGTTCAGTGCGTCCAGGGACTCCGCCCACACGGGTGCGCCGTAAAGCGCCATCGACCGGACCACCCCCGCGTAAAGCCGTCGGCACGCATTGTTGGGTCCGCCCATATTCGGCATGAGCCGTGCAAGGGCGGACGCCGCACCGACGAGCCTCGGGGACAGTTGACGGAAGTGCTCGCGAAAGCGCCACCGCCCGTCCAGCACCAGGCCCAGATACTTAATCTGGGCCTGCACCCCAATTTGGACCCCGTCCACAGTGATCGTGGCGCCAGCAGGTGGCCGACGTCGGGGCCCATGGAAAAGCAGGGCCTCCGACTTGTCCAGGGCCACCCTAAGCCCCAGCGCCCCGATCCTCCTGACCACCTCCGAGGTCCCTAAGGTGGCCAGGAACGCCGCTTCCTCGAAGTTTCCACCCCGGGCCACGACCAGCGTGTCATCCGCATAGCAGATGACCGCAAGCCCAGGGGGGAGCCGACAGCGTAGCACCCAGTCGTAACCGATGTCCCACAGGAGCGGCCCAAGAACCGAACCCTGCGGGACACCGCACGACATGGGTCTCCTCACAACGTCCCCTATGCGGCTCTCATAAAGAACGCTGCGGCCCTCAAGATAGTCTGCCACTAGCCGCCTCAGGTATGCAGGCACCCCGTGATACCGGAGCGCCTCCCTGATGCAGTTGAATGGCAGACTGTTGAATGCGTTGGCTATGTCAATCGACACCGCCAACAGCACTCCACCGCTGGCGACGATTGCCGCGGCCGCGGCCCTCAGGCGCATAATCGCGCCGACCGTCGAACGACCAGCTCGAAAACCAAACTGGGCGTCCGACAAGTCGGGTCCAACGTCGCGCAGGTGCTGGGCGATGCGGGCAGCGAGGATTCTCTCCAACAGCTTACCCGCCTCGTCCAGCAGCACGATGGGCCTGAAGGTCCCGACCGAATCCGGCGTTCGCCCCGGCTTCGGTGGGAGTACCAGCCTCCCCTCCTTCCAGCAGTCAGGGAACCGTCCGGACGCCAGGCACACGTCGAACAGTCCCCTGAGGCGGGGCTCCAGGTGATCCAGAGCCAGGGCCAGGACCCGGGCGGGTATCCCGTCCGGACCGGGGGCGGTGTTCTTGGAACGAATCCGCGTAACAGCCGCCCCCATTTCCGACGCAGTGACGGGCGGTACACTGAGGTCAGCCTCCCGGTCGCTGCCCGGCTGTGCCATGACCGGGGGCGTGTGCTCCGCCCGTCGTGGGAATAGGCCCTCAACCACCTCGGTGAGGAGGCTGGGCTGAAGGGTCTCTGTGAGGGGGGGCCCTGAGTGCGGAGCTTGTTCAGCGCCACACGATACGGGCGACCCCAGGGGTCACGGTTGAGACCGTCCAGCATCTCCTGCCTTTTCTCCGTTTTGGCGCGGCAGATGGCCAACTTGAACGCGGCCCGCGAAGTGCGGTACGCCTCGTACAGCTGGCCCTCCCGCTCCCCATTGCGGTTGCGCCGCCGACTGCGGGTGTAGGACCTCCGGGCGCGAATGCACGCCACACGGAGGTCCGCCAGCTCCTGGGACCACCAGTAGAGCCCCTTCCTTGGAGGAGGACGTCGCACACGGGGCATGGCCGAGTCGCACACCTGCGTAATCGCAGCGCGAAATCGGCCAGCTTCAACGTCCACCCCCTCGGTCAGGGCCGGTGACGACAGCCACGATTGAACGATGGCTGCCTCCTCCAGTAGGTCCTTATCTAGCCTGCCCACAGCCCACCGCGGGAACGCGGGAGTTCTGCGCGCTGCGTGACCCCTACTGGGGCCCTGAAGGGACCGGGAGACCTCAATCCGGATGTACCGATGATCGGACAAGGTCTCAACCTCCTCCAGGACACACCAGTTCCTTACTCGCGCTGCGACGTCGGGGCTAGCGAACGAAAGGTCCACTATCGACCCGCCCCGTTGCCGCACGCACGTGTTGACGGAGCCTCTGTTAAGCAGACAGAGGCCCGCCGACGCCGCCCACTCTACCACCGCCGCTCCACGGGCGTTCGTCGCAGGGGACCCCCACGCCGTGGATTTGGCGTTGAAGTCCCCCAAGACCAGAACGTGGCTAGGTTGCAGTCGCCGTATCGAGGTCTCTAGGCTGTTAAGCCAGACCCCGAAATCAGCCAGCCCCCGGTTAGGGGAGAAGTATACGCCATACAGCGTAACTCCCCCCCAGTCGGCCGCGACGTATCCCGTGCCCCTGTCTCTGATCAATAAGGGCGGGGAACGAAGCGCCGTAGAGCTGACGATTGCCACGGAGCCATCACAGCTGCCCGCCAGTACATTGTTACCCTAGGGATGAAAGCAAGTCTAAATAAGATGAAGATTAAATAAGTCTTTATCCCACACTGTGCTTTTCATTACGAATACGAGGAAACTAAAAATAAAAATCATGAATTAGCTAAAGAATAAATGGGAGACTTTAAAAAAAATTGAATTTGGCATCGCCGTTTTTGTTTTTTTTATCTGTGGCCTGTCAGCTATTCAGCCATTATTTTTCATTTTAATCATTGAAAAAATATAAATCTTCGTTATTTTAAAGATATAGTTGCAACTATAAAGTCATATAAAAAACAAATTCTTTAATAAATACTTAACTTTATGTTATTTAAATTTTACATCGCGCTGTAATTGACTGGCTGTACAGAAAATAGAACTGTATTTTTTTATAATTACTCAGCTGTCAGTTGAAAGTAACTCTCTTTAAGGCTGATAAGTATTACTTTCAACCCGCTCCTCAGGCAACTTCAGGCCTACTTTCAGAGTATGAGTAATGTAAAGGTTATTTAGAGTTTTGGATATTCTTGAAGATACAAAATGGTTTTGAACTGCTCTTAATTCAACTGTCAAATATGTTTAATACTACAAAATTTTCATATATAGTGTATTATCTATGACTACAATGTTAAATTTATTGTACCTATTTAGTAAAGGTGTCCCGTAATTGTGCTATATTTTAATTAAAAAAGATCTTTTATAGTTTGATTACCTACTTCGATGATATTTCTCTGTATTCATGTCGCTGGATCTGTTATGCTAACTTAGAGGTCAATGCCTGTTGTGAACGGGGGCTACTGGCATAGTAAAAGAAAAGAAGTACGGCTATCTGAGACTCCGTGCGCGCGATAATAACTGACGCACGCAGGGCTGTCACTTTTAGTTTATTCAATCATCATAAATACAGAGCTAGTTTTTGTTGTGAAACATCTAATGGGAGGGAGGGTAAATTTGGCTGTTAGCGTGGCGACGCTTTTATTATATTCGTCCCGTTCAAATCTTGTAAGTTAAATTTGACACACTTCCCGGTTTCCGATTGAGCTGAAATTTTACATGCATATTATGTATTTCGCGTGACTTCAGAATATAAATACCATTACTCTACGGCACACTAATTATCTCTAAATAAAGATGCCCTGATGTAGTTACGGCGTGATAGCATAACAAACCAACAGACTCACTTTCGCATTTATAATTGGCTGGTAATTATATATTTATCGCATTAATTATATATTACCGTAACGTATTTATCACATTAATTATATTATGCATATGCTTTTTTCCAAAAAAAATAGGTATGCGATTTTAGTCTTAGGTAGTTCATTAGCTTGGTTTATTAACCAGTAACAGAAGGGGAACACCCTTTGTTGCAGCCAAAATCAGTATTGATAAGAAAGAACTTGGTACTAGGTCAAACAATATCTAAACTAGTTAAATTATTTTCAGCTTGAGCTACTATAATTAGGACAAACCTTTAAACTTTTGTAAACTTCCCTTTTTTTCACCGCGCAACCACAGAGTAAAGAGTAATACAGAGGTCTGACGAAACTGCCTAGACAGAGCAATCGTGCGGTGTGTGAGGAGAGAGGGTCCCCTACTGGCCTCAGTAGCAGGAGACCAGTGATTCAGGGCTATCGTGTTTGCATTCGCTTTGTAAAATATAAATATGCCAATAGGTGTTAAAGTATGAAATTGCCGTTTTATTGTAATAGGTATTTCGAATTGACATAGAACCTTCATGATTTGAGATTTTTGAGTAAAAACTTTTTTCAAACGGTACCAATGAGGTTCTTCTTTTAAAAAATGTGCAACTTTCGATTATCGACTTTCAGTTGTTTTTGATGTGAAACATCTAATGCGGAGGGAGGTAAAATCGGCTGTTAGCGTGGCGACGTTTTTATTTTATTCGTTTTGTTCAAATCTTGCAAGTTAAATTTGACACACTTCCCGGTTTCCGATTGAGCTGAAATTTTACACGCATATGTATATCACGTGACAATGAAATGTTATGATGACATGGAGCTGATCTGATGATGGAGCTGAAAGGTGGACATAGGAACTCTATAATGAAACGGCGCAACCCCATCGAGTTTGGGGTCGTATGATTCGTCTTGACGAGTCTTGACTTTGTCTCTAGATGGTATCCAGGGTCTGATGATGGAGCTGTAAGGTGGCCACAGTAACTCTGTAATGAAAAGACCCAAACCCATCAAGTTTATACTCGTTTGATTCGTCTTGACGAGTACTTTGTCTTTAGATGGGTATCCAGGGTCTGATGATGGAGCTAGAAGGTGGCCATAGGAACTCCGCTATAAAACGACATAGCTCCATCGAGTTTGGGCTCGTATGATTCGTCTCGACGAGTACTTTGTCTCTAGATGGTATCCAAGGTCTGATAATAGAGCTGGAAGGTGGCCACAGTAACTCTGTAATGAAAAGACCCAAACCCATCGAGTTTATACTCGTTTGATTCGTCTTAAGGAGTACTTTGTCAAGTTATGATCATTTTATTTCTACAAAATAATTTCGATGTTTTCACATCTGGTAGACGTCCCAGGACGTCTAGTTTTTATTTTATTCAGACAGACAAGAAAGATGAATACTTCGAAAATTCGAGTGGTTTTTGAGCACGAGTACCGACGCGGAACTAACGCTGCAGAAACAGCTCGCAATGTCAATGTTGCGTTTGGAGGGGGGAAATTTTGGTTTAAACGCTTTCGTGATGGAAATTTTGATTTGAAGAACGAACGACGTGGAATACCGCCCACACATGTGAATAACAATGAATTGAAAGAGATAGTGGAAGCCGATCCGAGCCAAACTACCCAGGAATTAGCGGCATGGTTCAACGTTACCTTATCAACAATATTGAGTCATTTGCGTCAAATCAATAAAATAAAAAAATATGAAAAATGGGTGCCTCATGATTTCACTAATCTGCAGAAAGAAACGCGTGTTGAAACTTGTGTTGCCTTGTTGAATCGATACAGAAATGAAGGAATATTGAATCGAATTGTGACATGTGATGAAAAGTGGATTCTTTACGATAACCGTAAGCGAAAAATGCAATGGCTGACCCCAGGTCAAACGCCGTAACAGTGTCCTAAAGCAAAACTTACCAATAAAAATGTAATGGTAACTGTTTGGTGGTCTCAGCATGGTGTTATTCACTATAGCTTTCTCCGATCTGGTCAAGCAATAACGGCAGATTTCTACTGTGTCAAACTCCGAACAATGATAGCAAAACTTGCAGTGAAAGAGCCCCGACTTATGAATCGATCTTCACCATTATTGCTCCATGATAACGCGAGACCTCATAAAGCACGAGAAACTGTTTTAACTCTACAGGAAATGCAATAAGAAACCATTCATCACTCTCCGTATTCGTCAGACCTTGCTCCAACGGACTACTATTTTTTTCGTGATTTGGACAATTTTCTACGTGATAAAAAGTTTTCTTCCCAGGACGCAGTACAAAATACTTTCACACAGGAGTTCTATCGCAAAGGCACAAATGACCTTCCTATTAGATGGCAGAAATGTGTAGCGATTTTTTGTTAGCTAATGGTAGATATTTTGATTAAATAAATATGTTAAATGAAAAAAAATAACGAATTTCAATTTTTCAGTACAAATCGGCAATTTCATACTTTAACACCTAATAGTACACACCACTTGCCCAGTTAAAAATTGTATTTATTCTTCTAAAATAAATAAAGATATGAGTTATCATTATGATCCATTTCCACAATGAACATGTCTAAGTTTGTTTGATCAATTTTATTCTTTCTTGACCGCCTAGAATTCTTGCCATCTTTTTATTGTATAATTGACTACCTCGTGGGTCTAGATGTCGAGATTTCATGGCGTTTTCATATTATGACTACAACATGACTGGCGATAGGGCTGGGTACCAAGGAGTACTCACTTGGTATCGGGACCGAGTGGGTTGGTACCACCATCTCCCGTGTGACCGGCCATGAAGCACATCGTTGCGTTTTGGCTGTAGCAGGAGACAGCAGTTTATTCTTTCATTTCATATCTGTGAAATGAAATGGTGAGCAGTGGCTTGACAATGTTCTCGGTACAGTTGAGTCCATGAGCGACAGTTACCATTTACCATCAGATGGGCCGTGGCTCGTCTGCCACTACAGGCAATAAAAAAAAATCTGGAAAACGGTTGATTCTAAAGGCCATCCCTGCAACTTCCTGCTAATTTGATACGTAAGCGCTCAAAATTGCACTTATTACGTTTTTGAGCTCTTAGAGCTCAAAAGTATAATTTGTGTGCCATTTTGAGCTCTCTGAGCTCAAAGAGATAACTGATCTCAAAAGTCTGATAGAGATTTAGTAAAACACTATTCGTTGAATTTTTAAATCGCAATAACTTTTGAATAAATGAACTGATTTTCTCATAGTTTACGGCATTCAACGCATCTTTTTGAGTTCTTTGAAGAATCTTAAAGCTCGAACTGGTCAGACTGAAAATTTCATAGAAATTCTGAAAAAACCTTTTTTTTTCAATTTTTTTCGACAACGATAACTCACCAACGAATCAATCGATTTTGACCGGACTGCCAGCGATCGACGTGGTTTTTTGATGTTAAAAGCTGTTAATGTTAAAACCCCGATGGCATCGGTCAAGCCGTTCACAAGTTATGAGAGGTTTACATACGGCCACACACACGTCTACTTGATCACGTGATCAAATCTGCAATACTATACATCTCAGACCCATTAGGTGGGTATGTACTTCTCTTCATGTTTTCATGGCGTCTAAGCTTATTATTAACATGATAATATTAAATAATTCTTTTCTTTTGATGTGGAAACATCTAATGTCGAAAGAGGGTAAAACCGGCAGTTGGCGTGGCGTCGTCAACCAAGCCAATTTATTTAATTGTTTTAACGCCATCTGTTGACAAAAGCCTCTAACTAGAAAGTATGATGTCAATCAATAAACCAATAACAGTTTTAATTTATCTATGGATAACGAGAGAGCGCTCACCAAGAATTAAATACTTAAAAAATATTTGAAGAAAGAAAGAAAATCGGTGTTTTCATATCTGCGAGACGTCCCGCGACGGCTCATTTTTATTATTATAATTGAACGATGGAAAGTCCATTGTATGTGGTTGAGAGATATAGGTCAACAATCGGCTCTGAACATAATTTCCGGTTTCATATGAAAATAAAAGTTTAATTACAGAAAATATATAGCAGTGTGCCGTGTGGGGCCGGCTTCAGAATTTTCCCACCCTTCTCCAACCAAGGGAGTCGTATGAGCCGACTGAGCTGAGGGAATACCGGGGGAGTGGGCAGCAGCACTCCCTCGAGTATTAACAACATCCACTGCGATCGCCAACCCGCCTGCCAAGCGTGGTGATTACGGCACTATCCCCCATTTGAGCGAAACACATGTTGTGGCGTTCTCTTAGGGAGGCCTATGTCCAGCGGTGGACTTCGAAAGGCTGATGGATATAGTAACTTTCGATTTATCTGAGTTCAATGTTGTTACATTAGCAGGACTTATACATAATTGAAATAGCACTATTAGTAAATTATTTACCTTTTATTTCTGATTATAATAATGATTTTAAGATCTAAAAACTAATGTATACCTACTGTTGAAACAAGTAATTACTGTAAAATATTGTTTATCTGTGACAACCCTAGCCATCATACGCCATTTTGGTACTGTCTACCTGTCTAGACGTAGTCAGCATTTGGGACGATATCAAAGGCGTCGAACTACTGTATCTTTTCTTTATGCTGTGGCGCAACGGAACGTCAGTAAACGGACATGCTTGTACATTATAAGATTGTCCACCGGATGAATATTGGCTTTGAGTTCCGTTCCGCTGAGTTTTGTCTCACATTACAGGTAAGTATATTTTCGATCAAAAATATTACAAAATCCATGGCATTAATTATAAAACTAAAGGAAAAAAAACGTAGGTAAAAACGGCACTCAATTTACAGAATACGGAAGAAACGTCCACTAGTATATATACGCACTAAATAAACTGGCGGTGACTGCCTGTCTGGCGGTGGTGGCGTGCGTGCGTGGGCGACCGCATTTTCGCGCACCGGACCAGTGTCCGATGCGCACCAAAGGTAGAGGCGTGCTTAGTGCAAATTGGTCGCTGAACCAGTGACCGGTGCATGTATATTCCAGAGAACACAACACGGTCCGTTGTACGGTGAAAAAAGCAGACGTATATGAGGCCCTAAGACCCTTTTCCTAAAGTATTAAACAAACTCTCTGTCCACGTCAGTCTGTTTCTCCGCGTACTTCTTCTAAGCACTCAACGGATTTTGAAACAGTTTTCAGTTTACAGATATTTTCCAAGAATTAAATCCGAAATTAGCCTTTATTGAGGGGGGAAAATTGTCCTTAGTAAGTACCTAGACTTTCTTCATTAGTAAATTATACCCATACGAAGCAAGGAAGGCTCTTTAGATCTTAATTAAACGATAATATCATCCTTTCAAAATACTTTGTTTTGAATTGCCTCATGAACATTACAAGTCAAGGGTGTCCAAACTGAGGTTTCGCGGGAATCAACATTTAGTTTTGGAATGCGTACTGTTTTACGCTCTGCTGCATCGATATCCACTGCACGATGACTGAGTTTCATGATGCCTCAAGTCGACTTTACCAACCCTCTCTCGTTCAAAAATCATTATTATATACAAGTCAGAATGTTTAATGAACACCGCGCCATAAATGGCTGGATACCAATCCTCGAAGAGCGTCTCCAATAGAGTAAAAAGTTTGGGCATTCAGATCATCAAGATTTCAATACAAATAATGATCTAAATTTTAAACAAATTAGACTTGTAGATGATTTCTAGAACCCATAGCAAAAAAACTTCGGAAACAATCTAATCAAAAATACTCTAGCAAGGCAGGCTCCAAGAACTTTTCGACCAGTCTCAAAAAAAGAAAAAACTGTTAAAAAAATTAACGATCGCTAATAAAAAATATTGTATAGCTTGTAGTCAAGTTCGAGCACTTAGTGCGTCTTTTTTGTTTGTACTGGTCAAAAAATTGGCAATTTCATTAGCTCCCGTTGCTACAAAGATATACAATCTTTCCGCGCGCATATTATGTAAATAGCCAACAGAAAGAAACCCAAATCCTATGTTATAATGCGAAAGTTTGTGAAAATGTTTTTATATTGGTCCGTCAATCATGCCTTACGACTGAACAGATTTGGAGGAAACTTAGAAGATAGATAGATGCGACACTGGATAACGTAGAAGATATATTACTATGCCGAATAAATATTTATGTAATTCCCGCAGGATATTTTATGTAATTCCTCATACGCTTTTTATTTCTCTATGAGGTCTACGAGTACCAGAACGAAGTCACAAGCAGACACTAGTACCTACTAAATAATTATAGAAAAATTTAATATTTTTTCGATTTATAACTAAGTATTTTTACGTCAAGGCTATTACGATAAGGGCGTATTAAAAAGATAATTATCTAATTTCTGAAGAATTTCTAGCAAATAAACTTATCAGATGACACTTTTTATAGTCCGTTTCGTATTTAACTTAAGGATTTAAATTAAGACTACAGAGAAATCAGGGAAAAATCGATCATCGAAATTTCGGATACCCACCTCACGCATACGGTTATTATGAAACTCAAGGAGGTCCACGCATACTGGCTGGTTTTACCACGGAGTAGGACAAAATCTATGCGCGCGCTATTGCGTTTTATTGAGGACCTCGGCAAAATATAAACAATTATCTGCACAAAAGTAGGATCATAAGGAGGTTCAAATTTCAAAATGTCGGTCCTAAATATTGACTAAGGTACTTGTCTGGGATATCGTTTCGGATATTTAGTTTCTTCTATAATTTATGACACCAGCAATATAATATTTTTTATTGTTCAATGCCAAAAAAAGTCCAAATTTTCTCATTTAATCGGGCATTTAGATAAATCGTTCGTACTATCAGATAAAAAAATTCCTTAACTAAATCAATATGCCCCACTTCTTTTTGTTCTAAGCCACCAAGGCATACTAAAAGTTCTATCAATGTGATCCACTTCCGAGACTTCGAGATCCCTGACCTGTTACTAAAGGTACGAGATCCCAGAAAATAATGTTGAGATGTACAGAAAATATAGTTAATATATCAGATACTTAAAGAGGATGTGATGCATAATCAGGAGAAGTCAAAATGTAAATTTTGGACAACCTAACAAATAGCAACGTAACAATTAAAAGTAAAACAAAATATTAAAGTGTGTAGAATCCACAGAAAGGAAACACCTTGGTCTGCATGGCTTATTACCAAAATTTATTGATAGCACTGGCTTCGTTAAGCACGAAAATAACTGTCTCAGACTACTCTGTCTCATTTTTAATAAAAATGTCTAATGTAGTACGTCTGTGAACCGTTCTGATGAAGGTCTCATATATATATTGATGACATTCTCACGCATTTCATTACATAAAAAAATGGGAAATGCGATTAATTTACGAATGAACTTGATGTCTAATCATTTGAGCGCATACGTTATAGAACGATATCATCTAAATTTGGTATAAATGTACAATGTGATGAAGACAAATTGAGTTCAAGACACATTCATAGAGTATAATAACTTATTTTTTAATTAGCATGTAAATCTAGGTGCGATTCGTGAAGCCTAGCCTAATAGAATAAAATGTTTCAGGTAAAAAACCTGAAACATTTTATTTTGCCTGATTAAAAACTCTTTAAGTTTTTTTTATACTTATTATTTATACCACATGGGGATACACGTCAATAGTGAGTATACGAGACTGAATAATTAAGAAAAAAGGAAAAAAAAAAGATCGCTTGCCCAAAAAACGACTGTTAGGAGAATATGAGTACTAATATAAAAACTACCTTTTTTTACGCCAAATAGAAACTATAACTGCAGGCGCGTTTTATTAGCACCTACTTCATCGTGCACCAGTTTTATTGCACGCCTCATAAGCGAAGCGTTGAGGTGTGTACTGCTCTCGTTTCATGCAGAACAACTGATTTTTCAAACTTAAAATGTCTCTATTTATCATATATTGCACTTGTAAAATAATATATACACACACATATCAAGAAAAAGAAAAAACACTCATAATATTTTTGATGCCATTTTTGTTATTTAAACTAAATAGTTATAAAACTGTTTAAAAAAGTTCTATCTTGGACGTCCGTTTGTTGTAGGTAATGTATGTTAACACGATAACGACCGAGATACTTTACTAATCGAGTATTTTTTTCTTTTACAATTCAGTACAACTACATATAGAGCCCTATCACTTTTCACGGCCTAATTCGATGTGGTTTAATTGTTATTAAATAAACAACAAAAAAATAGTGAATATTTATGCTGGATTCGACACTAAAACCAGCGCTATCCTTATTTCGAGAGAAGTGTGAGAACTATTTCTATAGACCAATATAGAAGTACTTCTTAAAATTAGCGCTAGATGGCGTATAAAACATGAAAACCACGAAATTAGCGCTATGTGATTGATTGAAAACTACTTAGTAAGACCAATACATTATTAGTTACCTATCAAATAAACAATTTTATTGTGACAAATGAAGATTATGAGGCGTGCACTTTTGGATTTTCCAAAGTATTTTTATAACGCTTGCGACGGAACATTTTTGGAGGCATTAAAAAAAAATTGTTAAGAATAGCGGATAATTATATTGGATATTGGAACGATAAAAATTACAAAATTTACGAAACTAACAAAAGTACAGAACAGAAACAATCCTAAGAAATGGCGTCCTTTAACTGCGTAGTAAGGTACCAAGAATATAAGTATTAATACAAACAGATTTACTACCTACTAAAAATTTAAGACGTTTTATAAAATACGGTGAAATTAGGATAAAATTGAGAATACCGTAAAAAATATCGTTGGATCTTTCGAGTCTCATGCCCACGGTTCACTGTTTAGAATCAGGATAATGAATATCGACAAGGACTACCAGATGAAATTTCTTCTTAATTTTCTAACTTTAACACTAACTTGAAATAGAGATATTAGAATGATTTGACGTGGTGTAATGGTTCAGTACAACTCGTGCGCCGAGTGTTATGGATTCAATTCCCTCACAGAGCAATTTTTTGTAACACAAATAGCTTTTTTTGGGTTTTTTATGTAGATATACGTTATGTCCGTAAATTGTATGTTTGTTGTTACGCAATATAATATGTGAATGAATGCCTAAATAATTAAAAAAAAAAACTAATTCCGCAATAATTAAATATATGCACATTTTATAAGCCACCATTTACAAATGCAAATAAAAAATAATAATAAAGTATTTTAAATATGGAAGTGTGTGAAAGGCTTTTTATGTAGTCCACATTAAAATACTTTTGCCCAAAAATATTGTAAAAATAATTCATCGAAAAAAAAGATTTAAAACTATAAGTAACAAAATTGCAGAAAAAATAAAAATAATATTTAGATACCTATGAAGCACAGAGATTTAACAAGATCAGTAGGTGGGTTCCTTTGTTATTTACTTTAATTTATTGTTATCTATATAATTAACACAATATTTAATTTTTTCTTTGACATCGCGATATTGACACTACATTCATTGACTGTGGCAACATATTAAGTAATTTTACTAATAATTGCAATATATTAAACACAAAGTGAAAAATGTGAAATCGAAAATAACAGTCACGAGCAGGATTGACTTTTATTTTCGATTTCAAATTTTTCTCTTTGTGTAATGTATAGTGCTTAGCATGTCAAATGCTAAAAATATATATAAAAATATCTACATAATTGCAATATACCTACGCAATTGTAATAGAATAAATAACTAACAAAATTTACTTTACAATTATCATGATCTACCTTCTATAAAATGCGCCAAAAACTTAAATAAAAAGTATAATAATTCATACATCACTGTTAACGGTAACAACACACAATTGATGCATTCTAAAACGCCCGTGCACGAGCATAACAAAATGGCTGCCAAGAGTTCCGTCGCATAAAATACCGGCATAAATTCACCAAATCCCTACTCACTCGGTACAGTGCTATAGCACTGCTCGCCCAGCACACAAGACGCAACGAGTGTGTACTGTCATTTCATTTACTCTTATCGCAGGCGTTGCGCGCGCGACCGAGAAGGATATATACTTTGACCGAGGTGAAGGTGGAAAGCTAACAGTGGGGCTATTGAACGAAGACCCAGATTGAGACACCAGTCACACTAAAATCTAAAATCCCACAGTTTTTATGTTAAAACAGAATAAGTAGGTGGCCTAACTTAAGACGATTAAAGATACCTAATCTCTGTTTTGTCCACCTTTAGTAAAAACCTTAAATAGGTACATTTATTTTCTTGGATTATATCTCATATTACTCGTTTAATATCGGTTTTTAAGTCTAATCAAAACTATTAAACATAAAAGTTTCATCAAAATCGGTTCAGTAGTTTTCGTGATGCTTCGATCAATAATGCGTAATGCACGAACAAAGATACAGAAATCCTAAAACAATATTTAGAGTTTAGACTCGCCTAAATAACCTAATAGACATCTCTATTTTATGTACGGATACGAGTGGCGCCTAATAATGAGGCGGAATCCTACTAAAAAAAATTGTACTAACTAGGTATCTACCTACTTTGAAATTAAAGTCAAAGTAGTTTAGTCCGTGGCTACTGTCCCTTCCCTAAGATTCAACTATACACCCCCCCCACCCCCCACCCCTCTTCCCCTACACACGAAATACCATCTCTGAACAAAATTGACAGATCCCCCCGCATGAAATACCATCTGAACTAAATTGACACAACACCGACCGAAAAGAACAATAAAACGAAATTCCAAATTTAAATATTAATATAAACAGCATTAAATAATACAAATTTACGCGCTAAATAAGAATTCAAATTATTAAAATACTTAAGCCGCTATAATGTTTACTAACACTTACCAAAATTACTTAGTAAGAGAATGTAGGAGTAGAAGAACTATCAAGAAGAACGCAAAACAACGTTATACGTGCGCTCAGTTCCGCAACTAAAGCGATACTGACAGGAGACAGAGAGAGAGAAGAATGGCGGCCATTTGCGTGTCGAGACGACAGAACACAGAGTAGCGTGACTACAAAGAACCGCGTTTGACGCCGGGCAATGCGGACGAAAGTTATCAGGTGAAAGGGATATACTAAAATAGCATGTGAGTGACAAGGATAGCGTATCAGCAACAGCACACGTTGAGGGATTTATCTCAGTTTGTATATTACTCTGTACATTATTACTAAGCGAGGTCACGTTACGATAATAATAGTTGTTCGTTCTCTTGTGTTCTACTTCTGTTTTTAAAGGGGGTATCTTACTATAACACGCTAAATACATTATGTCTGGGTAGCAAATTTCTGATTTTACAAGAACATTGTGAGTATGGAATTTATATTAATTTATTTAGATGATGAACAAATGCTTTAAATGCAAATAACGATACCTATTATGATTAGAGAAGCTGAAGCATGATTCAAAGATGAGTTATACCTAGCACCGCGTCTCAAAAATAGGCTTAAACCATACCATACCTAATAATGGGTACCTAAGTACTCGCTAGGTACCTATAGTTTATGAAATACTTTATAGAATAAAGTTAGGTAGGTATATAAACCATTCAAGCAGTTATGTTCGAAGAAGACCGTTATTGACAAGAAAGATAGGAACTTACGAAAATAGCATACATTTTGTGGGCAGGTCGGTCAAGAATAATAATAATTAACTATTATATAGATAATATGGATATGCGACGTTGCCGCTCTTACGTAAAACGTGTGTCGAGTCGAGTGGACGAGTGGGTCGTTTGACTCCGTAGCCGAGCTGCCGAGATCACCCGAACCAGCGACGAACGCGTCCGATTCGACCGTATACGTCAGTAGTACGTCATCATAAAAATAGATGTTTTCTCTAAAACGAAGTTGTTCAACTAAGAATTTAATAGTTTCAGGAATAACACAATAACATTTAAGAAGGTTACCTACCTACCACTAGTTAATGATCCTACCTGATAAACTAACTGTTACCAAATTATCGATTAAAACACTGGTAAACAATTAGATAGGTACCTACTTACCTAGCTTTATAGCTCTCAATTCAATCGTACTAAGAAATTACTGATAGAAACTTAATTTAAAGAAGCCTTAAACATTTCTATAGCAAAATAAATTACAATATAATCATTAGTAGCAGCCAAAAGCTATTTTTTAGATTATATCTCAGATTCGCGATATAGGAGCGGGTAAAATGTATAGGCAAGTAGGTACCGGTTTTGAAGTCTCTAATCAAGACCTACAAAATAAAAAAGTTGCATCAAAATCCGTACAGTAGTTTTAGCGTGATGCCCGAACAAACAAACGTATAAACAGACAAAAATCTAAAAAAAAAAGTTTTGTGTTTAGACACTTATAATAAGCCTAGTACATACATTTACTCAAATATCATAAAGACTGTTACAGTTTTATAATAGTTAGGAAATAAGTAGGTAAGTACCTACCTAACCTAACCCTACAAAAACAAAACAAAAATGTTATAAAAAAACTTATTTGGTAGATAAATTAATTTACCCCAAATGTTTGTACTATTTTGTTGGGTTGGTTTGGGTTCCCCTTCTCCGTAAATAAATCGAATAAAACAAACTCCATGTTATTACATATTACAATACTGCTTTAGTTAATAGGCACCATAAGATTGTCTACGCAACTTCTCAATGTAACAACGAAACAATACTATTCGCCTAACAAAAAAACAAAACGGACTATAATACAGAGCGAACCAGCACTTCGCACGAATCATCGACCGAGTAAAAATTAAACTTATTTTTAAATTGTTACGTACCTAACGTAGGTAACTAATGCTATAACATAATACCTGCCTAGCAAATAAGTTCCACTAAAGTAGAAGTAAAAAGCATTAGGAGGAACTAAAGGCTGATAAAAATGATAAAGAACTATAATGAAATACATGCGAGCGAAGGAGATAGTCAATGCTCTGGCAAGATATTCTGACAACAGAATGGTCGCTTGATTTGAGTAAAATTTATAGGTACCTAGTAAGATATAATAAACATCAACAGTATCAGTATTCAGAATTTTGCCAAGTAAATACAACGAATAGATTAAGTAAAAACTATTTTATTGGGTAGGGACCTACTTATTATAATATAGTCTAATTTATCTCGATGATAACTGACCCTTTTATTTAAGGCGAATAACAGATTAAGTATTCAAGTAGAATAATTATCAGGTAAGAATTATACTTAATGTAAAACTCCAATGAAATAGGAAATGAGTTAGCAGCAGAGATATTATAGGAAAAGGCCTAAACATCTAGACTCATATAAAACGGCAACGCCCGATAGCGGTTTGGCAACGCCTCAGAAGCAAGTTCGTGCCGGTCAGGCGGTTCTGCCAGCCAGAATATCAATGTTGATTCAATGTCACGCGCATTAATGATAGTTTGATGTTTAATGGTTTAACTTATCTTGAAATGCGAATGGAAGATTCAAATTCGGTTCTTCAAATCTATGCCAAGAGTTGTCAAATCATAGTAAGAGTATTTAGAACATAAGAGCCGCCTACAGCGCGGCGCAAATATCTCTGTGTTAATACTACGTATTCGGCCTCCAGCACAAAATGTAACGTTGCCAGATTTACTTTGCCTCCACTCTGTGATGTGATAACAATCACACAACGTTCTCATTTCTAGATTTCTCATACTTCTAATTGCTGGGTATTATTTAAGAGCTCACGTCATTGACTTGGTAATCTGAAAATCCATAATGCTCAAGATGAGGATCGGGCAGTCATATTATGAACACCTGTTCTACTTAGTTATTTTTAGTTAACCGTTCCTAAAAGGCAAAAAGAATGTTGTAAATTGACGATACCCTAAGAATTTCTCTAGTAAAGCATTACTACCCCAATATGCTAGACTTGCATTAAAGTGTATAGGTACTCCTAAGGCAAAAACTATTTAAGGGCTTTTACACGAGCAACAGACAACAGGCTTACAGATAGATTTGTTAACAACAGTCGTTTATGAAGAGGCGAAGAATACACTATCGAATTGCATCAGCATTTCCGGTTGAGAAAAGTGCAGTTTTCAACCTCGTGCATGTTGACCTCGATAGGGATAGGTAGGTTGGAAAACGACGTGGTATCATATTTTTTCTCTCAAATAAGAAAAAGATGCTGGTAACTAATGATGCCTGAGCGAAACCAATTTATGATAAACAAGAACTGTGACGGAGATGATCCAAATATATAAGTTGGTTGTAATAAAATTACCTGGTGGTAAACATTTAAATAATTTTAGTAGTAAAATTCACTAGCATGTAAAATTCAGTAGCTATTAAATATGTGGGTGACATTACAATCCAATGAAATTACTAACAACACATAAATAAGGCTTATAAGCGGCTTTAGGCAATAGATTTAGCAGTTGCATGAAAAATGGCATGACGAAAAACATTGAATTTAGATTGGGTAGAAAAAATGTGAGCTACTAGCTATTTATGTAGCTAACTGAATGGTAAATTGACAGCACATAATTAATAGGTATGTATATTATGCTGCAAGGATTCCATAATTATTTTTTAACATTGGCAAGAAGTGGATACGTAATAATTATAGCAAAAAATACGTCAAACATATTGAGCGCTGACGATTATTTTAAGAAACTAAAAAAGCTCTATTATAGTTAAAATTAAAGTAGAAAACAATATTTTTAACTGCCTATTAGAGCGTATTTTATTGAACTAATAGGCTTTTTAAATTATTGTCTTGTCATTGGTCCTTGATAAATGTGCAAAGGTTCAATTTAATCGGATGTTTTGAAGTGGGTGAAAATGATGTTCAAAGAGTCCGTTACATAGTTAGATAGATACAGACGAAGCTAATAAAAGCGTGTTTTACAATTGAATTTAGCGTAGGTAGAATTTGAAATAAGTGCGCTGATCCACAGTGTTATGATTACATAGAATATATAGAGAGAGAACTAAATAATCTTGAATTGAACTTTGAATGAAATACTGAATAACATTTGTGTCCACTGCGATCGATCTCCGCTGTTCACTATTACTACTGTCGAGTGTCGACAATGAATGTAAAGTATTTTTTATTCGCTGATATAGGAAATAACATTACGACATCGTCTTATATGCTTCACGACAAGTTGCGGGAATCCAAACTGCAGAAGCAATTTCTAATTATCATTTTATTCTACAAAATCTCGAGCCGAATTTTCGTGGACAGTGCCGCAGAGGCCAGAGCCGCAGACTCATTAAATCTTACAACTGAGATGATGGATATTATGTCGTTACCTATACCTATCGGCGGCGATAACATGTAGTTCTTGTTGACAGAAGAACAAACTCAATTATGATGAGTTATAGATTAAATATCAGCATTACATGCCAGTAATTTATCAATAAAAAAGAAAATACCTAACTGATGGTGATTAATTCTTGCTCCAGCGCTGACCGAATATTATGAATACAAAAATTTAGGAAGATGTTTGGAGGTTTGTCTGGCCAAATGTCTAAATCTAATGGAGTTTTTCTTTTCTTTTCAATAATGGCTACTCGGTTTGAGTATTTGCCAATGACTTATTTAAGATATATTTCTTCTTCACAGGTACGTTTAATTCATTAGTCGAATTAAAAGTCATATAACGTTAGTCATAGTCCAGTCAAAGTCACGCTACAGCAAAGCGGTAGCGACTTTACTGAAGCTTCTATGGAGTTTTGGAGGCAACAAGATAAAACAAGTTATGCCACACTATATCACTTGCCAACACTTATGCACGTACACAAATAGTTAATAAGCAAAAGGCCACCACTTTTACACATTAATACTCGAAATAACACAAGTTAAGGAAAATAATGCAGAGCGACGACATGATCTTCTTCCTGTTCCCGCCGAAACTCCCTCTAATGTATTTGAATGATTTGTGCAAAATTAGGTTTCATCGGTGAAACACTGGGTGAACATGGATAGGACATAATATTTTTTATCCTAAACGAACAGTTCCCTTTAGATATTATATGATTATTCATTTCTCCTCAATATGATAGCCCATTTCTACCTATGGTATCTA
Organism: Leucoma salicis; assembly: GCA_948253155.1. Classification (NCBI taxonomy): domain Eukaryota; kingdom Metazoa; phylum Arthropoda; class Insecta; order Lepidoptera; family Erebidae; genus Leucoma; species Leucoma salicis. Next base: position 21,026,545 of record OX411818.1, read on the forward strand.
TAAATCTTGAAGACCTGCAGTTAGAATCCAATGTAAGAATAAACGTCGTAAAAATATTAATGATCACGAATGGGGATAGTATTTGAAGTGCCTACCTAATAAGTTTCTACTTCATATATTTACCCTCTGAAAGACTTTAAACACAAAGTGAAAAATGTGAAATCGAAAATAACAGTCACGAGCAGGATTCGAACCTGCATCTCCTGGATACCGTCCAGATGCTTTGCCAATTCAGCCATCGTGACCCTTGCTCCTGACTGCTAATTTCGATAACACATTCATACTTAACGTCTTTGGGTGACGCCTGCACCATCTGTCGGAAGTATTTTCATAAATTATACCGACCAGGTAAACTTAATTTTACAATTAAGATTTTACCTAATAATGACGCAAACCCTATAAATATTTAGATATTTTTATATATATTTTTAGCATTTGACATGCTTAGCATGCCGAATGCTAAAAATGCCCCTATTACGTGGGACTTAAACATAGCTGGCGAGTCGTGGGTGTGTAATACACCTCTGCCTACCCCTTCGGGGAACACAGGCGTGATGCTATGTTTATGTATATTATTTTCGATTTCGCACTTTGGGTTCATTTAAGTATAGGTATGGCTAAGCATGTCAAAAGTTTAAAAATTATATAAAAAGTTAAACTGAATTTTGTTTTATTCAAGAAGCTTAACTTAAATGCGATAAACAACGGTTCTGGTGTTGCGCATTAACACAAAGTAGGTACAATAATAATTAAATAACACTGCAATTTTTGTCATATGAACCGAATTCTCTTTTCTTATTAAGGCGGGAAAAAATGTTCCTAACCGAGAAAAAACATAAGAGCGGTAAAATTCAAATTTCGTATTTTTTACGTGTGATATAAGTTTTTTTTTATTGTTTTCCAGTTATGCAGCGAATAGAAAAAAAAAGTTTAAAATTAACTAAAAAATACGCTTTTATAGCACATCGAACTAAAAAGTGAAAAATAATTCTTAACACCTATAGGTAAAAATATAATAATGAACAAAAATGATGTGCCATTTTTTCGTAAATATATAGAGCACCCCACACTTTTTTCACAATAATACTATATACATACTATTAAGAATTATTTTTCACTTTTTAATGCGATCTCTAAAAATAAAATCCGGGTGCTCGAACCGGAAAGTAGGTAGACTGTACGCATGCGTAGACGACGCGATTGCTTTCTCTCTCTTGCTCTCTCACAGAGAATATGTGAGAAAATTATTTAATCCTGGCGATCCTGATCAGGATAATGAGACAAATTCAACAAATTCATCAAATTATTGTATTGTCACCGGTTCTTGATAAGTTTAAATTTAAATTACATTTGCCCGTTCAAAGTGGGTCAAAATTGAGTTCAAAGGAATCGGTTACAAACAAACATACAAACAAAAATACAGGTGAAGCTAATGTAAAGCGTGTAAAATAAAATTAAGAAATTAGTGACTAGCGGGTCTGTAGCCAATTATTTTATAGGTTTTGACCTGTAAACCCTAGTCGACGTAATGACGGAAGATTGTAAGAAAAGGCCTACGCGTGAATGTGAGCAAAACCAAAATAATGGTCTTTGAAAGAGGAGAAGCCAGAACAGATGTTAGAGTATCAGTAAGCAGTGGTGTGCTAGAACAAGTGGACGAATATGTATATCTTGGATGTAGATTCAGTCGGGATGGGAGGTATACCACTGCTCTAGAGAGAAGAGTAAATGCGTGAACGGAGCATTGGGACAATTTCTCGGCACCCACCACCTCAGACAGAAGGAACGTGTCGCAATACGCTACGCAGTGCTTGTCCCAACTTTATTATGTGGGTTGGGTATGCAAAAAGGAGCGTGAGAGTAAAATAATGCGGTCGAAATGCGATCTCTAGCGAAAATCTGTGGAGTAACTAACTGGAGTGGCTAACTGACCGCATTCTTAACGACGACGTAAGAGAGCGAGTAGGTATGAAAGAGAGTATTGGCACAGTCTAAGAACCATGGTTTAGACTGTGGTATTGGTGTAAAGATGCGAAAGGGAATGCTCCGATGGTTCGGACATGTGGAAAGAATGCCGGACGAGCGACTCGTTAAGAAGATATAGGTACAATGCGAAAATTGAAGGATGTAGCTACAGGAGGAGACCGAGACTCGCCTACCTAGACCAAATCTGTCATGTATTGAAGGAAGGTAGAGTCAGGAGTCTCCGAAACCGGCGAGCTTGTATGAAGATAATTATGAATGTTGAGGAAGAGAGAGATGTATTCAAGAATAAAGTCTTTTGGCACTGTTCTCTCTGACTACCCCGCAAGGAAGATGGCGTGATTATAAATAAATATTTTACAGGTAAGTAATATTACTTCTTTAAATAGGGTGCAGTACTTAGCCTTTATAATTATCAGTTTTCTGATTTTTAAGAGAGACTACAGACTACCTTCTTTAATAATGAAATTAAAACAACGGCTATTTTGATCAACCTTAACGCAATTTGGCTCACCCTCAAAAATATATGGTGTTTGGATATTAAGCCCTAAGCCCTTGCTGTTACCAAATTTCTGGTTGAGCAGAAAAACAAAATCAGAGGAAACTCATCACGAGTATCGTGAAGAGGATCATGGCTCAACCACTCCGAAGGAAAGAAGTTTCCTGCTCATTACTCGTCTTTATGAAAAAGAAGGCACATTGTACATAGGTAAGTGTCAAACACGAAAAAGAAGCAAGATAATCGCCATTTTGACATGTTCTTGTACAAGTCGGACCGAAACCAAACAAAACATCGCGCTGTCTTTATCATTTTAAATGAATAAAGTTAATACTTACCCTCTGTGTTTTACTTCTTTCTAGCAGGTACCCTTTTCAGCTCTGTGTGCAGCCCAGCAGTATTTCAAATGCCTTTTTTCAATTTTTATTTGATAATATTTTAATTTGACTGTCAAATAAATTGCTCAAACACCATTCTGTCAATTGTTTAAAAGTCAACAGTCGATCTTAGCTTGTTTTTGTTCTTAATTCAAAGTTTTATTAAATGTCATTTTATACTTCAAATTATGTTGTGGAATGATATCTGATAGGTATCTAGTTTGTCAATAACGTCACAATTATTTCTTTGAAATAAATCATAGCCTGATTTATAGGTATTTATATTGTGTGTAATTAAGCAAGTAATCAAAGGTGTAATAATTACATAATAAATCTTTATAAGTATTCTGGTGTGTAAATTAGTTCCGATTTAATTATGGCCAAGCATTGTGCCGGTTGCCATTTACAAAGTGTAATTCCAGACTCCGTGCTACCTACAACTCGTGACAATTATTTACCTACTGATACCTCGTTTGGAATCATCCAGGATTCAAACACGAGACCTCGCAGTTAAAAGTTGTATACTTATAATGCTGGACCACCAACGTATTATGTTTATGTCTTACAAAACATCGACAAACAAGCCCATCACTTATAACGGTAAAACTAAATATTCGCAAATAAGTAGGTACTTAACGGCATCTATTAGCAAACACGTAAAATGAAATATTTAGTAAGTCTTTCGCCATAAAATATAAAGATGTCACTATAACATTTTCTACTGATGAAATTGATCTTTTTTGTCATGTGTGATTTGTGTATAGCTTTGTGTGATTTGAAGGCAGCTTACAAAGTGTCACCACCTCATTTTCCTATGATCGTATCGTAAGAGCTGGTTTATGGAGTAGGGAAAGTGTGAAATAAAACTGTATTAGTGGTTGAGTAAGAGTCAAGTGGCGCTACCTCTTATTTCTGAATTAATCCGGATTGGTGTAGTATACTCGTAGTGGTTACCATTAGTACGGTCTGTATACGGCAGGGTGCCCTACTTCAAAGCTGACTCTTAGCTAAAAATATGTATGAATATATCTCGCAATCCTACTAAACAAAAATAATAATTAAGTCTGACACAAAGTGTGAAAATGTGAAATAATAATTAACAAATTATCATTTTCTATTTCATATGGGTAAAATCAAGTATTGAATTGTCACTGTTGTTTTAAACTTTGACATTACATATCGTAGACAGTAGACACAGGCAGAGGCCTCTGTTTACGTTACATTATACATACGGCTCTGTTCCGATATACACTGCGAGCACTGTCCCGTGCTCAAACTGGAGAAAAATCGTTCCGTTTTATACAGTCAGTCTATACCGACATTTTCTACTAAAATTGCATTTACTTGATTTTCTATTATCCCGACGTTTCGAATACTTTACAGCAATTGTGATCACGGATGGACTTAGATGGTAGACGTCTAAGGCTGATATGTTGTTTCAAAGATTCTTATTTTCGCTCCAATCTGTGTTAAAATATTCTTGTGATACTAAAATGGAGTGGGATAAAGAGAGCCGAATTGCTGTTATAGCTTTACACAAAGTAGGTATGGAGCCAAATGTAATTTTTTAAAGCTCTCCATCCGTTTGATATTAGTATAATGTTTGTGTACCAGGCTATTGATAGGTACAATGAAGTGTCCCCTGTTTTTAATAGAAAAATATCTGGCCATCCACGTAAGTAAATTCGAACTGAAAAAGCGATTGAAGCAGTTAAGGAAAGTATTATAGGAAAACTTGTCCAAAAGTAATATATTGTAAGTATATTGGGAAAGAACCATATTGCGTGTTTTAAAAGATGAATTAGGACTTTCAGGTTATAAGAGACGTGACTGATCATTATATTAACAATTATTTAAGCAAAATGACCAAGATTATGCTCATAGCTCTATAAAAGTGTCTCAATTAGTCAGTACTCAGTAGTGGGCATTATCTGACTTCACGTTTGGTGGGGTGTAACCTTTCAAGGGGTGATTGAGCAATATTTTAATGAAAAGGATGACACAATATCATGAAGACGGCGTTATCTAGGCCTGATCATATTACTAAAATAGGTACTGCCCATACACTAAGTAATATCCTATGTCTACAGTACTTCCGAAGCAAGTACGACATATATTTTTACACTGGAATAAACACAATTTCTTTACATTTTCCATGTTTCGGTATCTTTGATTTACAATATTCAATAATAATTTTACATAGTGCAAGTAGTTATATTCCTGGACGCTGTTAATGACGCGATTTTACAGTGCTCGCAGTGTATATCGGAACACAGCCTTTATCTGTTGTATGATGTTGGCTGTCAATTAGAGATGCAGGAAGAACCAAGAACTATCGATATATATATTATATCGTATCGATGTTTTAGAAAATATTGTTATATTAAATAGCCATTATTTTTAAAATAAAGGATATTTTTGAACCTAGCATCCACCACTAATAATTTGTGATTTTATTCGTCACATATTTTCATATAGTGGGAAGAAGCCGTCCATTTATTAATTTTCTCTCCTCGAAATGAAGTGATGAGCAGTGGCTTAGGCAGCATAGTATTAAATATTAATTTTTATTAATTTATCGAATAGATGAATAATTTCAATTATATTAATATTAGCATTCAAAGCATTTACTTTTGTTACGCACGATTAGAAAGAACAAAAAAAAACGAACAAATATAAAATATCAATAATGTAACAGCCAGCTCAGTTTTTGTTGTGCTAATTGCAAAACATTGATTTTTAGTTGGCCCCCTACATTATACTTTCAACTTAACTTATTATTTATAGTCTATCTTCATTATTAAGTAAAATTATCTGAAAAAAAAAAAAATAATTATTCATTATAAAATATCATAACATTGTCATAATTTGACATTCTCACGTGATATACATGTGGGTGTAAAATTACTAAATGGAAATGAAACGAACTAGCTCATATTACTGAATGGATTGGGTTGCAATTTGACACACATAGATATTATTATACAGGTAGATAAAGATTTACGCAATTAGAAAACCTTTGTCCACCCAAAAAATTATTGATCGTTTGATGGACTGTAGTATAGATATAGATATTTTTTACGCACTTCCCTAGCAATATTCGCCATTTGCAGTTCTAACTTACAAATGACAATGACACGGTAAATTTTTCTAAATTCCAAAAGGCTGATAAGACAACCACTTCTACCATCTGTCGTTTACGTTTGAACCATTCTTGTACCCCAGTTTTTCTGGCCAAACTTAGGATTAGGGATAGCTCTATTTGTGAATGTGGACTAGCTCAAGGAAATGTGGACCATATTTTTTTTAGCTGCACCAAACTTCGCTACTCATTGTATGATATTTTACCTCATGAAATTCCCCGTCCTACCTCATTTAAATCACTTTTATCACTTGTATTTACTCCATTTGTTTTAATTCTTTGTAAATTCATAAAGGTAAATAAGATTAAATTATAAATAAATTTTAGAGGGATAATTACTTTAGCACTGTACATAAGAATAGATATTAGTATGATATGTAGTTAGTAGCAATGGGCAGGACACATCGCTCGACGAACCGACACCCGTTGGGAAAGAAAGGTTCTCGAGTGGCGACCACGTATCGGACGGCGCAGTGTAGGACAGCCCCCCACCAGATGGTGGATGGAAGGCTGCGGGGAGCCGTTGGATGCGGTCGGCACAGGACCGCTCGTTGTGGCGTTCTCTTGGGGAGGCCTATGTCCAGCAGTGGACGTTGAAGGGCTGATGGATGGATGGATGGATGGGTGAAGTGATATGATTTAGTACAATTTACTTTTGTCTTTATTGTATTATTACTGGTCAGTTATTCATTTGAATAGATTCGACAACAAAATAAAAAGAAACATTCGATGTTTCAATAAATAAATAAATCGATTAATTGAATGTAATAAATAATGGGGAGACACAATGACAATTTACCCCGCCAGGTGGAGCTTGATCGCTGGTGCTAATGATTGTCAAACTGCGTACATTTTTGCCAAGAGAAACGTAATATTGTGAATCATTTAAGCAACAAGTCTTTGTGTAGTGCATTTCAATGTAAAAATAAAGGAGTATACCGTTTTCCTGCTGAAGAGAAAAGAAGGAAACAATTGATCAATGCATTACGCCTAAAATATTGGAAACCTTACTCGTCTTCTAGGTTATGCAGTAAACACTTTAAACCTGATGATTTTTATGAAGAAAGCAGATATACTGGTATGTATCGCATTCCTTTTAACTGAAGGTTTACAATGCCTATATAGACTAGCATAATTAAATGTATTTTATTGCTTTAAGGATTGAAACACGAACGCAATAATTTGAAAAAGGAGTAGTACCATCAGTGTTCTCATTCATAAAACATGAGACCCCAAAATCAAAGAGGCAGCTAAGATATGAAGCTAGAAGTATTTCAGCAAAAGAAAGTGATATTATCCATTGATCCATTTCGAGGTTCCCTACTTTTTTAAAGAAAAAAACAGAAAATTCAAATTTAATGGAGAATGTTTATTATCATTTGAAAGAACATTTATTGGCATTTATTTTTTGAAGATTATGTCTATCAAATATTGGCCGTTGCTACATCCCAGATGGTCCATCCGTTGAGTCCAATTTTCGATGACTCGTTCGAGCATTGCGACTGGTAACAACAAAGTAATGACGCCCATTTCTGGCTCAATGGATATGTAAACAAACAAAATTGCCGCATTTGGGACGAAGAGCAACCTAAAAAGATTCAAGAACTGCCACTTCATCCAGAAAAAACAACGGTTTTGAAAAAACAACGGTTTTGAAAACAGCGAGCGGTCCCGTCATGGGGATAATGCCGTAATCGCCACGCTTGGCAGGCGGGTTGGCGATCGCAGTGGATGTTGTTTTAATACTCGAGGGAGTGCTGCTGCCCACTCCGGTATTCCCTCAGTCGGCTCATGCGACTCCCGTGGGTAGAGATTAGATTTATTACATGGGTAAATTTTATATACCAAATGTGGAATAGATTAGATATATGGTAAAGATTTGATTAATTTTTATATGCCAGAATCATTTAAACAGTATGATAAATCAGTGCGAGTCATTTTAGATGGCACTGAGATTCCAGTTCAAAAACCAGGCAATACTGTAGCTCAACAAGCTTCATGGAGCACATACAAACACACTAATACCCTTAAGGTATTAGTAGGAGCAACTCCAGGGAGTTTACTATCTTATTGCTCTCCTGCTTACAGTGGTTCCACTAGTGACAGGCAGCCAATAGAGCGTAGTAACTTATTACTCAAATGTGAATCTGGAGATACAATTTTAGCTGACAGAGGTTTTAAAGTCCAAGACATTTTCATTTCTAAAAACGTTAAAGTAAATACACCATCATTTCTTAAAGGTAAAAGTCAATTACCTGGCTTGACTGTCCTGCATGATAGGGAACTAGCAAGTAAAAGGGTTCATATAGAAAGATTAATAGGCTTAACTAAGACATATAAAATATTGAAAAGTGATCTTGATCATAGTTATGTACCACTTGCATCAAAAATATTTCATGTTTGTTTTATGTGCTGCAACTTTAGAGAAGGAATAATGAATAAAAAAAATTATGAGAATACATTGTTTTATTTTTGCATCATAACCATGTAATTTTTAAATAAATATTTGTCCAAAATCATGCCTTTGAAATAGCTGTAGTAAAATTCACTAAGTTTGTCCACCATTTGATTAATGAATTCTTGGTTTTTCCTTACATGTATTACTTTAAAATCCTTTATTGTATACAGAATTAATATACAGTACTGTCTTTTTGTGCATATAGTTATTGTATAACCGACCCTGCATTTGTGTGTAGTAACGGTGTCTTTTTTTAATGACAACTCATCATTAATTATTTCCAAATAGGGAATTTGTTGGAGTTATTTCTCTGTATTTGGCACTGTAAGGACATTTCAACTCAATAACAGCATCATCATTTAAAAGCCCATCTGGAGATGCACCTTTTTTTTTGTTCAGGCGGGAAAAAATATTCCTAACCGCACACCCTGTCGCTCGGGGCAACGAACAGGGTAGTGTGGGGCCCTCACCCACTAAAGAAACCCGCCGTGTGCCGTCTCTCCGCCTTTATTGACAGGCCACTGGAACTATGTTTCATTCTTTCGGTGGTCCGCCGGCGGCTTACCCTTTTGCAGCACCAGGCCCAGATACTTGATCTGGGCCCGAACTTCAATTTGGACCCCGTCCACTGTGTTCGAGGCTCCAGCAGGTGGTCGATGTCGGGGCCCATGGAAAAGTAGGGCTTCCGATTTATCCAGGGCTACCCTAAGCCCCAGCGCCCCGATCCTCCTGACCACCTCCGAGGTCCCTAAGGTGGCCAGGAACGCCACTTCCTGGAATTTCCACCCCGAGCCGCGACCAGCGTGTCATCCGCATAGTAGATGACCGCCAGCCCAGGGTGGAGCCGACAGCGCAGCACCCAGTCGTAACCGATGTCCCACAGGAGCTGCCCTAGGACCGAACCCTGTGGGACACCGCACAACATGGGTCTCTTCACAACCTCCCCTATGCAGCTCTCATAGAGAACGCTGCGGCCCTCTAGGTAGTCTGCCACTAGCCGCCTCAGGTATATAGGCACCCCGTGATACCGGAGCGCCTCCCTGATGCAGCTGAATGGCAGACTGTTGAATGCGTTGGCGATATCAAGCGACACCACCAACAGCATTCCACCACTGGCAACGACCGCCGCGGCTGCGGCCCTCAGGCGCATAATCGTGCCGACCGTCGAACGACCAGCTCGAAAACCAAACTGGGCGTCTGACAAGTCGGGTCCGACGCCGCGCAGGTGCTGGACGATGCGGGCAGCGAGGATTCTCTCCAGTAGCTTACCCGCCTCGTTCAGCAGCACGATGGGCCTGAAGGCCCCGACCGTATCCGGCGTTTGTTCCGACTTTGGCAGGAGTACCCGCCTCCCCTCCTTCCAGTAGTCAAGGAACTGTCCAGACGCCAGGCACACGTCGAACAGTCCCCTGAGGCGGGACTCCAGGTGGTCCAGTGCCAGGGCCAGCACCCGGGCGAGTATCCCGTCCGGGCCGGGGGCGGTGTTTTTGGAACGAATCCGCGAAACAGCCGCCCCCATTTCCGACGTGGTGATTGGTAGTACACTGAGGTCAGCCTCCCGGTCGCTACCTGGCGGAGAAATGATCGGGGGTGTGTGCTCCACCCGTCGTGGGAATAGGCCCTCGACCACCTCGGTGAGGAGGCTGGGCTGAAGGGTCTCTGTGAGGTGGGGCCCTGATTGCGGAGCTTGTTCAGCGCCGCACGGTATGGGTGACCCCAGGGGTCACGGTTGAGACCATCCAGCATCTCCTGCCTTTTCTCTGTTTTCGAGTTGTAGATAGCCAGCTTGAACGCGGCCCGCGAAGTGCGGTATACCTCGTAAAGCTGGCCCTCCCGCTCCCCATCGCGATTGCGCCACCGACTACGGGTGTAAGACCTCCGGGCACGAAAGCACGCCGCACGGAGGTCCGCCAGCTCCTGGGACCACCAGTAGAGCCCCTTCCTCGGAGGAGGACATGGCCGCGTCGTAAACCTGCGTAATCGCAGCGCGGAATCGGCCAGCCCCAACGTCCACCCGCTCGGATGGGGCTGGTGAGGACAGCCACGATTGAACGATGGCTGCCTCCGCCAGTAGGTCCCTATCCAGCCTGCCCACAGCCCACCACGGGAACGCGGGAGTTCTGCGCGCCGCGTGACCCCTACTGGGGCCCTGAAGGGACTGGGAGACCTCAATCCGGATGTACCGATGATCGGACAAGGTTTCAACTTCCTCCAGGACACACCAGTTCCTCACTCGTGCTGCGACGTCGGGGCTAGCGAACGAAAGGTCCACTATCGACCCCCCCCCGTCGCCGCACGCACGTGTTGACGGAGCCTCTGTTCAGCAAATAGAGGCCCGTCGACGCCGCCCACTCTACCACCGCTGCTCCACGGACGTCCGTTGCAGGGGACCCCTACGCAGTGGATTTGGCGTGGAAGTCCCCCACAACTAGGACGTGGCTAGGTACCAGTCACCGTATCGAGGTCTCCAGGCTGTTAAGCCAGACCTCGAAATCAGCTAGACTCCGGTTGGGGGAGAAGTACACGCCGTACAGCGTAACTCCCCCCCAGTCGGCTGCCACGTATCCCGTGCCCCTGTCTCTGATTGATAAGGGCTGAGAACGTAGCGCCGTGGAGCTGGCGATTGCCACGGAGCCATCGCGGCTGCCCGCCCAATGAGGGCGGTCAGGAATGCAGTAAGGCTCCGCAGCTACGGCTACACTAATCAACCGCTCCACCATGGTTTCGCAGGAAAACATCCTGCGCCCTGGCGGAGCGGTTGAGATTCGCCTGGAGGAGGATAGTGTCAGGGTTGAATTTTAAGCCGTAACCATATCCTCCTCCACCCGAGACGATGGTGAAACCACGCTAGGGGGGGCAGCCTGGGCCAATTGGCTGCCCCCCCCTTTTTTGGGCCTGTCGTCGGGGGCGTCTGCATCCCTCCCGCCCCATGCAGTGCTTGGCAGGCCTGTTGCCTGCCGCGCACGCGGGGCGATGAGGGACGGCGGTGCAGGTTGCTGCCCGGTGCCCTGCCTGACCGCAGCGGAAACAAAGACCGCTGCAGTCAAAACAGTTAGTGCACGTTGGCCGGGTATGTCCGACCGCCATGCACTTAAAGCACCTCGCGGGCCGGGGTCCAGCACGGTTACCCGCGCGGAACTCCAGACCACGAGGAGCCTGCCTACGTCGGCCAAGATTTTGGCCGCCGCGACAGAGCAACTCGCCCAGACGGCACCTACACCGCCGGGACTGGTCACCTTTTTCAAAGGTACCTAATACTTAACATATATACAGTTCAGAACAATAATTTAATAAGTTTTAAATTATGGGTCTAAATATAATTAACTACCTGCTTATTTGGTTTATTTTATCGCTTACCGTTCAGCAAATGATTGTATATGATGTCTCGTAAAAGGTGATAACTTGGAGCTGGCATTTATATCTTTATAAAGTCCGTTAGCCGGAACTACCATCGAGTCTTCACTCTCCAGATATTCTGCAGTCCCTTCATCACTAACTCCAAAGTTTTTATCGCATGCTTCTAGTCTATAATTTGATAAAATTGAAATTAACATAATGATAACAAGCAAACGGTGATGAAATTAAATAGAAAATTTAATTGTTTATAACTTCCCTTGCAACAAGATCTGATTTTTTTCCAGCTAGGGAAGCATTTTTTTTTCCTTAATTCCGCTTTTAAATTAGGTACAGTCATTCCGGAATACATTTTTATCGTTTTGTAAACTGATAAGATCTATAACCTCAAAACAAATCAATAATGACAAGTGCCAGCGATATTAGTGCCATCTGAGATGATCTTTGCCTGTGCCTCCCCATTGTCAAAACATGGAATCAAATCGATGTATTATATGGAAAACATTGAGTTCGATATATCGATGTTTAGTGAAATCCCTACCATACAGCCAGCTGATCTGTCATAAATTGTTCTGTGCAGCTGTCACACGAATCACGCTTGTTGGTAATGTTGGTTGACATTTCACATGATATTTTATTATATTTATTTTCATTGAACAAAGTATATAAATTAAATATTTAACTACTATAAGTCTAACAACGCCATTAAATCAAGAATTGAATTGAATATTAAACTATTGAATTAAAAGTTAAGTTAATGGTGACATATAATACGCTCACCATTTCTGATTTGATTTTCTGTATATAAAATGTTACGCATTGCGAAATCATCGCAAAAGTCATTGGTTAGTTTATTTGTTTAGTTTATGTTTAAATTGTTCTCTTGATCATTGTAAACATTATATTTATTTCAGGACACGCTGTGTTACATCTGCAAAGTGTTTACAAACTCGAAAAGTAATATAAGTGATAAGAGGTACAGTAAATATAATGATGAAGAAAAAAATAAAATCTTAGAGGTTATGAATAATTCAGATATAGATACTCTTTCAAGGTAATTCTTATTTTTAATTAAAACTTGCACATACATTTATAGGTACACGGCGAACTTAATGTCTTAATGCCTTATGCATTCTCTTACAGCCGACCTTATTTTCTAACTCATATAAAATGTTACGAATGGCGATAGTCGATATTATTTTGAGACGGATTAAAATAAATTATATTAAAAATAGAAATATTGCGAAAGTAATATTTTTTTCTTAATAATATAGAAAATTCTTGGCTAGTCTCACAATAAATGTTTTTGTTTCGAAATTATCATAAGTTTGAAATATATCATTATATAATTGGTTCATGGTGAAGTAAATCATGGTTTTATACATGGGATACATATCCTCTAACTACATTCTTATTATTAATGATGAGCCATGGATACTGGTGAAACATGAGGCAAAATAATCCATCGTAAACAAGTAACTAACTGGTTTAAAACTTACTAACTGGTTATGTAGCTTAAATTCTATAGTTTGGAGAAAATGGCAATATTATACTTTTTTCTCAAACCTTGTAAGTATATAAATCCATAAATGAGTTTTTTGTTTGTTATCCTTTCACCCCGTAAATACTTTACCTAATATCATGAATTGGGCGTGTATACAGTTCAGAATCCAGAGAAGAACATGGCTACTTTTTATCCCAAAAAAATAAATCATTACTTTGGTATACCTGTTTTTGCCTAGAGTTTACTGATGTACCTTTTGGGGTTCGGAATTTCCGGAGTAAATGGTTTATATCCTCAAATTTACACAAAAATAGTCAGAGGCAGAATCTATTGATCAATAATTAGGAAATTTTAAATTGTTAATAACAACACTAAATTGTGATTTTATCATAACTACCAAATTATTTGAGAAAGTGGTGAAAGAAGCTTTACAGCGAGCAGGATTTGAACCTGCATCCCATCAAATCCGGGGAAGTGCTCTGGACTGCAGAGCTATTGCAGTCAACTAATGGTGACACCCAAACTCCATTTCACATTTGTTTTAGATATCTTTACAATAGCATGTCAAGTGCTAAAATACAGATCACAAATATTTATGTACTTTTTCATGTATAACGCCAATATGTAATATGTACAGGTTAATTTTGATTTAGAGTTATTGTTTATTCATGGCTTAGCTAATAATTCTTATCTATTTCAGTTACGGCATTAATAAATTAAAATTAAAGAAAATCTCTCAGTTCAGGAGCAGTAATGGACACTTAGAAAGTCTGGTTGATATAGAACGTATAGAAGGTTTCTCTGGAAAGGCAATGACGAAACTATTCAATAGTATATTAAATGGCCCCGTGAAAGAAAATGATATTTCAAACAAAATTAAAGGACAGTTTTTGAATCCAAATTTGAGCCAGGAGTCCATAGAGGTACATATATATTGGATTTCTTTTGGTTTAAAAAGATAGTGAAGATGTTCAATAATTTAGAAGTGGTAGAGAGTTGCTTATCTCAGCATGAATGGGCCAGCTTGATCGGGGAAATACCACCCTCTCACAAAAGATCACCGTGAACCAACAGTAGGCCCCCTTCCTATCCTCTCCTTGTTATCCTTCCTGTCCTCTCCTTAGTATTCTACCTATCCTTTATATATGCACTTCCTATCCCTTTCCTTGGAGATGGTGACGTGCGAGTAATGCCTCTGTTGCTGGTGGCTATGGTAACCGCTTATCATCAAAAAACCCTGCATACCTACATGGGGTCAGTGAGGGTGGCGTCTGACATTGCTTGAATCCCTCACACTTGTCCCACATCACATTTCTCACCCAGCAAAGTACCTTTTGTGTTTTTTAAAAAGATAACTCCCTCCATTAAGGAATAATCCTTGTATTGCGGGGAACTTTACAAAAAAATACAATTTCACGGACACAAAGTACACCCAGACGCAGAACAACCATTTGTGGATCACACAAAGAGTTGTCCTGTGTGGGAAACGAACCCATAACACAAGGGCCGTAGGCCGGTATCTAAACCACTCTGCCATCTGTGTTAATTATGAACTTTTTTTCTATTTCCAGGCATGTCAGTCAGTGTTAAGTGTGTATGTAACTGTGAACTCAGTGTGTTGGACTCAAATTCACAAAGACAATTACGAGGTAGTGGAGTGGAAGTATTATGGAATAGACTATCCTGAAAGCAAGAAACTTCAGATAACCGACATATTGAATATTGTGAGGTTTTATTTTCTAATGTAAATACTTATTTGTTCTCTTGTTCTTATCCCAAGATCATAATTTGATAATGTAACCCCAGCTGTACACACTCGTCTATTTGTCTCGCGAACCTCTCGTCGCTCTCGTTGCGTAGAGGCTCGACACGAGAGCACACCTTGTACATACTCGTATCAATTAAACTTCGGATGCCCGTCGCGATGGATGTGGAAAAAACTGTTGCGGCGTTTTTTTTATTTATTAGTTATTGTAATTTTTTAATCATTTACCATAAAAAAAGTGTTAATCCATGCGAAAAATAACTTTTTAACTCTACAACGGGAGTATATTCTTTTTAACTCTTTTTTTTTTAATTTTTTTTTATTGCATTTCGTAAAGAAATGGGGTGGTGGTGGACAAAAAGAATGGGGTGGTGACACTTGTATTCTTAATCCGTCACCACACGGACACGCACTCGCGCACGGCACTCTTCAACGGGTATATCATATTCGTTGTTTATCCGCAACCAAGCGTCGTGTAATAGTTGCTTATCCTTGTGCCTGACATTCTTAGGATTCCATAATAGTGCTTGCATTTGGTAGGCTTCTAAAAAGCGTTGGACCACATCGTAGTCGCACGCAGTAAGCACGTCTTTACGCGAACGCAGTTGGCGAGCAACTAAACGAACGAGTGTGTACAGGCGCGCTCTCGTTTTTATCGCGAGACTCCCCGAGACCCTTAGACTCGTGCACAATAAACTGACACACTTCCGAGAGCGAACCAGAGCCGCGAGACGAGACGAGGGTGCCATGTACACACTCGTCCTCGGTCTGTCTCGTTGTGTCTCGACGAGTGTGTACAGCCGGCTTTATATATTTTTTAAGCATTTTTGACATGCTTAGGCCATATAAATGAACACACAAGTGCAAATTAATTCACACAGCCGCCGGCGGATCACTGAAGTAATGTAACATAATTCCAGTGGTAAGCCAGTACAGGCGGAGAGACGGACACAGCGGGTTTATTTAGTGGGTGAGGGCCCCACACTACCCTCTTCGTCGCCCCGAACGACGGGTTGTGCGGATTGGTACATTTTTTCCCGGCTTAACAAAAAAAAAAGGATTGTCACACAAAAATATATTTTTATGAAGCGAGATTATAATCTTGGACTAAAAGTGCGAAAATGTGAAATCGAAAATAACAGCAATATTAGAACTCCAACTTTTCGATTTCACATTTGCGCTCTTTCTATTTCATTTATATTAGTAAGCATGTCAAATGCTTAAAAAATGTATTAAAATACTAGCTTTTGCCCTCTACTTCGTACGCGGTGGAATTGGGAATCAAGTAGGTATGTATAATTTTATTTTTGCAACGACAGTTAACAACTATTCAAATTCAACTCAAATTATCTTAGTTTGTACTACAATAATTACTTACTATTAAAACAAATTGATAACAAAAGAAAGTCACAAACCTTATGTAACTTTATAGGTACCTAAAGGTAATAATTTATTTCTTTGAAATCAACCTTGCATAAGTAGCTAAATAGATAAATTAACCTAAAGATTAAAAAAAGGTAAAAAAGGGTTTTAATATTATAACAACACTGAAGCACGCGCTGTAAAGCTTTTTTTTTTTTATTTTTTTTTTATTTTACTGACTGGATAACACCGATCGCTACACACCCCGCGCCTTCCGACCGCTGCCAATAGGGACGGACGTACGGCCTGCCAGCCGCTCTGCCTCCTCATTTTAAATCTCTGATATATCTCCTAAGGTATTCATTTTAATGATATGCTGTTAAGGGAAATTTTCATCTACATGAAATGCACAACGTATCTAATGTAATTAATTGGATAAGGAATAATACTGTATTGTTTGAAATAACTTTGTAAATAACCGGTAACTTAGGCAGGTTACTTTTGTAATAATAAAAATGAAGTAAATATCTTCTTATACATGTAACTCCTAACTACAAAAAAAAACCTGCCAATACCTATCTATTACATTACATGGGTACAGTGCGTTTTTAACGAATCGCTAGTATCTTCAAAATTCGCAAAACGGACATAGCCGTCATTAACGTCTGCCCCACAGAGTACCTTTCGCATTCGCCCGCCACCGGACCGCACCATATTATCGCACACTCAGTTGGTCATCGTCGTAACTATTGAAATATTTGTCCAAATGATGTAGTGTGAAAGACAAAGTTTATCTAATTTAAATACCAGAAGCGATAAAAGTATTTACATATTTTGATTATAGCCATTGTCTGTCATAGTTTTTGGATTATATCTCAAGCTCCCGGTACAGTACCGGGATAAAATGTATACCAGTTTTTAAGTCTAATCGAGAGCTATTAAATAAAAAAGTTGCATCAAAATCGGTTCAGTAGTTTTAGCGTGATGCGTGAGCAGACAAACAGACAAAAAATCTAAAAAAATCGTTTTGTGTTTAGACACGCCTATATAGCCTATTACAGTTATTTTTTCTTAAATATCTTAAATGTACAGACCTCAGACATAGCTATGTTACAGCTTTATAATAGTATAGATAACGATCAATTTGTTACTACCAAATGTGCATTAGAAATAAATTATCAATTTTTATTATATTTATGGTTCACTATTTTGGCGATAATGGCTTACTTATAAAAGATAGATATATGCTGTCCTAGGCTTTTTTGTAGGACTATTTAAGATAAAAATTTCCTTTATACATTATATACGTGGAACTCTTAACGGTTTTAAGAGTTATCCTACTTCCTTGACACTTATCGTTATATTTTGGTCAATTCACACAATATATTTATAAATTATAGCCTATGTGTTATTCTGATGTATAAGCTATATTATTGTAAAGTTTCATTAAAATCTATTCAGTAGTTTTTGCGTCAAACAGTAACAAACATTACAAACTTTCGCGTTTATAATATTAGTAAGGATTTAAAGGGCTACGTCATTATTCGGTATGAATCTTATCATGATCAGTCTAATTATTACAAATTAGACTGATCTGGTCGGAATAATGTATGCAAATGCATCCGACAGATGGCGTAAGTGTCACCCAAGACATTTAGAAGAAATGTAGTATCGAAATTCGCGGTCCCGAGAGCAATTGTCGCGAAGACTGATTGGAAAGGTATCTGGCACGGTTCTCCAGGAGATGCAGGTTGAAATCCTGCTTGTGACTGTTATTTTCGATTTCACATTTACCCACTTTGTATCAACATTATAATCTTGCTTCTCACAAATATTATTTTACTGCGAATTAATCCTTACTATTAATAAAATATAAATGCATAACCGATCATCATGAAATTTAGCATAGATATAGCCCGGAACCCAGAAAACCCAGGATTAATATGCCATACTGAACAGAGTAACATAGCTACTGAAATTACTTAACCTAATTCTAAAGTCCACGCTAATAATGTCGCGAGAACGATCTAGTGTAGTGTGTTATAACCCTAATTAGCTGTGACCTGCAGAGTCATCTACATGCGCTAATTAGAATTTTTAAAAAACTTATACAAACATATTTCAGCATTTCTACGCTTCTGGACCTAACATGCCATTAGGTAGGTCCAGAAATAAAAAAACAATTTCGCGTAACGTAATTCAAGAATGACCCCTTGCCTTAGTGGGCCGTTGACTTGTGCCAACACCAACAGTAAAAATAAATCTCTTTGAACAGGCTTGGCGTATAACCCAGCAACTACCGAAGGCAGACATATATGTGATGAAGGCTGAAGTGACAACCCTCCGGGCAGCTGGTAGCGATCCTAATAACCCAAAAGTATTGGCTGTGAACCTCCAAAAATCCCAGATGATATCCATGCTTGTGGCTCTCATCACTGCTCGAAGAAATATCCAGTAAGTTGACATGATGAGCACTTGATCAGCAATACATAGTGTCACCAACCCTAATTCTTTCATTGGTTTTGAGATTTTTAGTTTTATCCTAACTATTATAAAGCTGTAACAGAGTTATGTCTGTACATTTAAGATATCTAAGGAAAAATTACTATACAGTCATTTAGGCTATATAGGCGTCTAAACAAATAACATTTTTTTTGTCTGTTTATCTGTTCGTTCGTTCGCGCATCACGCAAAAACTACTGAACGGATTTTGATGCAAATTTTCCTGTGTCATAGCTCTTGATTAGACTAAAAAAAATGGTATACAGATTTTATCCCGCTATTATATCGGGAAAATGAGATAAAATCTAAAAACTAGGTTTTGGCTGCGGCGGAGCCGCGTGCAAAGGCTGGCAACTTTTTTTTTTGTTAAGGCGCGATAATACGTTCCTAGCCGCACACCCCGTCGTTCGGGGCAACGAACAGGGTAGTGTGGGGCCCTCACCCACTAAAGAAATCCGCCGTGTGCCGTCTCTCCGCCTTTATTGGCGGGCCACCGGAACCATATTACATTCCTTCAGTGGTCAAAGGCTGGCAACCTAGGACTTGAATTTTGTATTAATGCCATCTGTTGATAATTAATTATACTACATGCTTAGCTGTATACATACATTTTAATGTTATGGGTAATTTTGTTTAAGCGCCATCTGTTGAAAGCTTTTTTAATTCACAGTTAATTTTTAGATCTGTTAGGTAGCCGTTTTAATATGGTTTTAGAGGCAAACTGCGTTGGGTTTGGGGTCAAACTTGGTCGCTCGTATACGAACAATATAAAAATAGTCATTCATAAGAAAGTAAAAAAGGTCTTTACACCGTGACACACTGAAGTCCCTGCGTTTACCATTCAAGGTCATAGCTTCGATTAATTAATTTAAAAACATAATATATATATTTCTCAACAGACTAGACAAGGAAAGCGAAGAAGACGAACTAAAACAAAAAGTCTATTTTCTACGTCAAAACCTGCCTTATAGGTAAGAAATTAATCATAAAATAAAAACAATAATCTTTAAGAAATTGTGCTAAGTATATCGAATTAGGTGTCTTTGTGGTGAGTTTTTTTTTGGTGGGAAGACTCAGGACACTGCGGTTCTTACCTACTAAACAACCGTCGTGCGCCTAGCGTGATCCGTTTCAGTAGTCGATTAATTATAAATATAACCTAGACAGCCTGTCACATAGTTAGGTACTTCATAAAAAAGAATAGATTTCTTTTTTATGAAATCAACACCCTGTTTCTGCGTAACATTTTTAAAATTTACGTTTGAATTGGTATTTTAAAATCTCATACTAATTTTTAATCATGTGTTTTATGAATTTGAATTATATGTACAGTAGTTTATTTTTTACTATGTAGCCACTAGATAGCACTTATATTTTATACCGTGTAGCCACTAGATGACACTCATATTTTATACTAACGCCATCTATTGATGCAATATGTCACTTTAATCGACGCATTACTATCTGATCTAAAAAAAAAAGCTTATTCTTTCTTTATTTCTAAATGTTATCGTTTTTTGGTCACTCTCTCTCAAAATCAATCTCTTTTAGCGTAGTCCGTGATCTCGAAATTAATACATAAAATATTAGTCACTATATCACTTTCATCCCCTTTTATTACCTACATGTTCTAGTACTTAATATAACTATATTATCATCCTAGGCCATTATGGCCGTGTGGGGCCGGCTTTAGAATTGTCCCACCCCTCACTACCCACGGGAGTCGTAAGAGCCGACTGAGGGAATACCGGAGGAGTGGGCAGCAGCTCTCCCTCGAGTATTAACAACATCCACTGCGATCGCCAACCCGCCTGCCAAGTGTGGCGATTACGGCATTATCCCCCATGACGGGACCGCTCATTGTGGCGTTCTCTTGAGGAGGCCTATGTCCAGCAGTGGACGTTGAAAGGCTGATGGATGGATGGATGGATGATCATCCTAGCCTTGTTTATCCCATGTGCTGGCTCGGTCGGGGAAGTACCACACTCACAGGAGATCAGCGTGTAACAACGGAAGGTACATCTACCGTTGTGTTTCGTGTGGTGAGTGAGAACGCCGGAGAGGAATAACTTTTTTATTGAATCGAACCCGAAACCTCGTGATCGATACGAAATAATAATTTATTAATAATAAAAAATAAATATAACAAAACTGCTGCATCTCTGCTCTGCTGGATCTTTTCGTATTCCGTAAAACAGTACCTAATATGTTTCCGTCTAATGATTTGTGGCTCATATTGTCTACCTCTCTACACATATTGATCAACATCATGTTTTATTCTCTATTTACCGTGTTTCGCTATTTAGTTCTTTTTTATCTAGATATACTATTATAAAGCTGTAACAGAGCTGTGTCTGCACATTTAAGATATTTGAGAAAAAATTACTGTAATAGGCTATAAAGGCATTTATTTGAAAGACCTTGATTAGACTTAAAAACTGGTAGTATACATTTTATCCCGCTACTATATCGGGAGCCTGAGATATAACCGAAAAACTAGAAAATTATTTAAACTAGTTTTTTTTTAGAATTTATTTAAAATAACTACTAGATGGATTTTGATGCAACTTTTTTATTTGAAAGGCCTTGATTTGACTTAAAAACTGGTAGACATTTTATCCCACTACTAGGTATATCAGGAACCTGAGATATAACCGAAAAACTAGCTTTGGCTAGTACTACATAATTATGTGTAAACAAGCATACGACCCACCTGATGGTAAGCGGTTACCGTAGCCTATAGACGCTATCAACACCAGAGGTATTACTCGCGCGTCGCCATCTTAAGGAAAGGAATAGGAGTTCGATAGGTAGGATACTGAGGAGAGGATAGGGAGGGAGGTTTGGGCCTCCGGCGTTCTCACTCCTCATACGAAGCACAACGGTAGGCTAACTTCTGTTGTTTTACGACAATCTTTTATGAGAGGATGTCATTTTCCCGATCGAGCCGGCCCATTCGTGCTGGAATAAGCAAGGCTCCTACGGTGTGTGGTGACGGACTAAGAGTACAAGTGTCACCAACCCATTCATCCCCACGGGTCTTGTTATCCGGCCCGAGCTGGTTGGTACCACCATCTTCCGTGTGACCGGGCATGAAGCACATCGGTGTGTTTTGGTTATAGCAGGAGATACCCGTTTATTCTTTCATTTCATATCAGTGAAATGAAATGGTGAGGAGGCGCTTGACAATACTCTCGGTATAGTTGAGTCCATGAGCGACGGCTACTATTTACCATCAGGTGGGCCGTAGCTCGTGCCATTATACGCAAAAAAAAGTAAAATAAATGTATTTACTTACAAATAACATATAGGCTAGCTTTTGTAGCAGATTAGTCACAAATACAATTTCGTTATAACTCTAGTAAAGATATATAACTATATCTATATTTTCAGACTATACGGCACCCTGGTCGGTACTGAGAAAGTTTCAACAGAACAAACTATCGAAATGCTTCTAAGTGACTTCAGTGTCAGGTCTCCGAACAACTCACACGCGTATGTTCCTCAGGGTCTGCAAGACATGTTCCGTTCACAAGGGGACTTGCGCAAGGACATGTTGGGACATTGCTTGCTCTTATGTTTGACTTTCATGGATTTGTGTATTTATAAAAACAAAGACAGTATCGCTAAGTTAGTGAGACGAAGTGAAAAAGAAAAATAATAAATAAATAAGAATATAAAACTAAAAAACTTTTTATTTTTTGCATCTGATATGGTTTCAATCGTAACGGTCCATCCATCCATCCATCCATCCATCAGCCTTTCAACATCCACTGCTGGACATAGGCCTGCCCAAGAAATGGGGGATAGTGCTGTAATCGCCATGCTTGACGCTTGACGACTCCCGTGGGTAGCCGAGAGGGGTGGGACAATTCTAAATCTAAAGCCAGCCCCACAGGGCCTAACGGTCATTTTGATATATATTTTTAAGCATTTGACATGCATGCAACACAAAGTGTGAAAATGTGCAATTGAAAATAACAGTCACGAGCAGGATTTGAATTCGCACTTTGTGTTAATTTATTATCGACTGCACAGATGGCGGACTGGCTTAGATACCGGTTTCCCGCTCGAGTGTTGTGGGTTCGATTCCCACACAGGACAATTTTGTGTGATCCACAAATTATTGTTCTGAGTCTGAGTGTACTTTGTGTCCGTGAAATTGTATGTTTGTAAAGTCCTGCGCTATACAAGGATTATACCTTAGAGAAGGCCGGTGTCCTTTAAAAAAAAATTAAGATTTATACCTAATAATGAGCCCCTATAAAAGAAAATATATGGCATGTCAAATGCTTAAAAATATATTTATAGGACGTCTTTATTTGGTACTAGACAAAAGCTAGTTTTTAGATTATATCTCAGGTTTCCGATATAGTAGCAGGATAAAATGTATACCAGTTGTTAATTCTAATCGAGAACTATCAAATAGCCATATATAGCATTCCATCAAAATCCGTTCAGTATTTTTTGCTTGGTGCGCGAACAGACAAACAGATAAACAGACAAAAAATCTAAAAAAAAATGTTTTGTGTTTAGACGCCTATATAGCCTAATACAGTCATTTTTCTCAAACATCTTAAATGTACAGACACAGCTCTGTTACAACTTTATAATAGTACCTATAGATGAAATGGGCATGAATCTTAAAATAATTAAGCTTACCTGGTTGGAATAATCTATGCAAATACATCCGACAGATGACGCAGGCGTCATCCAAGACATTCAGAAAGAATGTGTTATCGAAATTCGAAGTTCCGAGAAATTTTCACGATGGCTGAATTGGAAAAGCATCTGGGACGCAGTGCCGGATTAAGGTAACTTGATGCCCTAAGCAATCTTCCCCTGCGGGCCCCCCTATCCTTAAGTGAATTACAAAGAATTAATTTAAAAAAAATGTTAATACGTATCATAGGTAGAATATGTATATATTGTTCCTTCTGCCCTTATCCCATGCTAAGTGGGGTCGGCACCACATGATTTCACAATGTTGTCCTAAGATTCGGCTATATTTTCAACCGACTTCCAAAAGGAGGGGGTTCTCAATTCATCTATGTTTTTTTTGTATGTCTGTTACGCGATTATTCTGCCAATTATGAATAATTTCAAAAATTCTTCTTTTATTTGGTTTATGCTACTTCAGAGGTGGTCCCATTTATATTTGATCAAAATCGACTAAGCAGTTTTTAAAAAATAAACAATAACCTAAGAAAGTTGTTTACATCGATGATCTTTTTTCGTTTACAACGAAACCTCTCTTTCCCATAGGAGCAGTGCGTTTAGATTGCGTACCCATTTTATTGTATATAAATCCTTTCTTTACAGTCTTCTGAAGCCTCTCCGAGACGCTGCGCTCTATTTCTTTCTCTACTGAGCGCAGCAGCCTGAAGCGTTAGGCGCTCATCTTTGTCATTTTCATATTCCTGTGCTCGACGCTTTCTTATACCAGATACACCCAAGGAAGGCCTCCCCATCATGTACCACCTACTCTCCCCTACGCACCTATATCATAAAAACCACTAAAAAGCAAAAATAAATTATTCTTGCTTTTTAGTGGTTTTTATTTTAACTGCCTCGGTGGTGTAGCGGTAGTGTATGCGACTGCTAATCATGAGGTCTCGGGTTCGATCCCCGGGTCGGGCAAAAAGCTATTGAGCTCTTTCCTAAAAAGAAAAATTCTCAGTAGCAGCCCGGAGTTTGGAAATGTGCCCGGTAGACGTCAATAGGCTCGCCCCCTTTTACGTGGGACTCAAACATAGCTGGCGAGTCGTGGGTGTGTAATACACCTCTGCCTACCCCTTCGGGGAATACAGGAGTGATGCTATGTTTTAAATAAAAAAAGCGTCTATAAAATACACTCTGGCACTAAAAAGCAAAACATATTTGGTATTTAAATACGATTTCCGTGTTAAACACCTACTGATGTGTTTGAAGTCGGTCTATAGTCCAAAAACTAAAAAATAATACTTATACTCCAAAAAAATATGTACTCGTATATACTCGTATATTTATATAGATAAATTAATAACATTAACAACATTTTTGGCGCCGACTGCCTGCCTGCTGCTGACCTGCGATCATCAATACCAATATCAGTGTCACGAACAAAATCAAGCTAAAAACTGGCCGTGTGATATAATATACTTATACAGCTACGTCTGTTTACTAAGGAGCTGAGACAAAGGTTTTAAAACAGTTTTAAGTTCAACGTAATTACAATTACACACTTAGTTTTAAAGTCACAAATCTTTAAAATATTATCTTACATTTGCGATCATCCGTCACAAAAAATGAGCAAAGCAATAATTTATTTACTGCCACATAAAAGTGAAGAGACAAATAGCACAATCAAGCCTATATACCCCGAAGGGGTAGGCAGATGTGTATTACACACCCACGATTCGCAAACTATGCTTAGGTCCCACGTAATAGGGCGCGAGCCTATTGCCATCTACCGGGCACATTTCCAAATTCCGGACTGCTACTGAGAATTTTTTCTTTTTACGATAAAGCTCAATAACATTGCCCGATCCGGGGATCGAACCCGAGAGAGACCTCATGATCAGCAGCCGCACACACTACCGCTGCACCACCGAGGCAGTTAAAGACAAATAACCATCCATCCATCAGCCTTTCGACGTCCACTGCTGGACATAGGCCTCCCCAAATTGGGGGTATAGTGCCGTAATCGCCACGCTTGGCAGGCGGGTTGGCAATCGCAGTAAATGTTGTTAATACTCGAGGGAGTGCTGCTGTACACTCTCCCCGGTATTCCCTCAGTCGGCTCTTACGACTCCCATGGGTGGAGAGGGGGCTGTAAAATCAAGCTCACTTCTCAAGAGCGCTCTTATTTGCCGTGGCGGATTTTTTGGGCCGACGCGATATCTGTTGCATTATTGATAGAAGGTAAACAGTATTCCAATTATGTTCTGCTTTTTAGCTCCTGAGTGTCTTTTTAAGGCGGTTTTTTCTTTCAAAATAATTTATTAACTTTCGTGTGCTCGTTTTTCTTCTCGGTCGTATTTGTTGCCCCCCTAGACGGGATGCCGTAAGCAATTGCTTACATAGCTTATTGATTAATCCAGGACTGCTGGGACGGTGTCTAGGAGATGCGTTTAATAGATAAACTATATTACATTATGTAATTGCAAATCGTGCTCGTGAATGTTTCGATTTCACATTTTAGCACTTAGCTTTTGGTCAATCTTTTGTATAAAAGTCCATCCATCCATCCATCAGCCTATCAACGTCCCCTGCTGGACATAGGCCTCCCCAAGAAATGAGGGATAGAAATATAACATATAATGCATAAAAGTAGTCTTTATTATTTTTACATAAATGAGTTATCTAGAGGTAGATCCTTGCTTATCCCAGCATGAATGGGCCGGCTCGACCGGGGAAGTACCTACCACCCTCTCACAGAAGATCAACGTGTAACAACTGTTGGTATTCTTACCGTTGTGTTGCGTATGGTAACGGAGAGCGCCCGAGGCCCAAACCCCCCCCTATCCTCTCCTTATTATCCTCTGCCTATCCGCCTCCTAACCCTTTTCCTTGGAGATGGCGACGCGCGAGTGATGCCTCTGGTGCTGCTAGCGTCTATAGACTACGGTAACCGCTTACCACTAGGTGGGCCGTATGCTTGTTTGTATAAAAAAAAACTTGATATGCTTTGCCATGTACCAGAACAAACAGTTTTGCATAACAATAATTTTCCATGCACAGCATCTCATATTATCTAATATATCAACTGCACAAATGGTGCTGTGTGTTTGGTGGACAATTCTGTTCATTTGTGAGTTACGAATGGTTGCTTAGAGTCTGGTTGTGTCATCTTTTTTTTTATTGCATGTAGTGGCAGACGAACCACGGTCCATGTGATGGTAAATGGTAACCGTCGCTCATGGACTCAACTATACCGAGAGTATTGTCAAGCCGCTGCTCACTATTTCATTTCACCGATATGAAATGAAAGAATATACGGCTATCTCCTGCTACAGCCAAAACGCAAAGATGTGTTTCATGGCCGGTAACACGGCAGATTGTGGTACCAACCCACTCGGGACCGATACCAAATGAGAGTACTCCAACTTGGTACCCAGCCCTACCACCAGTCATGAAATGGATGATAATTCCTTACTTCCCTTAGTCGCCTCATACGACACGCGCGGGAAAGAATAGGGTGGTGACACTTGTATTCGTAGTCCGTCACCACACGGACAAAGAATAGGTATAAGTTTCACCACCTCTGTTTAAACTGCAGGTGGCAGACAAGCAAACGGTCCACTGATGGTAAACGGTTACCTTAGCCTATAGACTCGGCTAGAATGACGTTAGCAACACCAGAGGCAGTGGAAAGGAGGGTTAATAAGGTAAGGATAAGGAGGGGGTTTGGGTCTACGGAACTCTCACTTTCCGTATTACAACAGTAGGAGTGCGTAGGTACCATTGTTTCATGCTGATCTGTGAGAGGATGGAACTTCCCAGATTGAGCTGACCATTGAGCAGCCATTCATGCTGGGAAAAGTAAGGCCACCATTAGATAAATTGAGGCTGCTAGAATCAGAGTGGCCTAACTGCAGTTTAGCTATTTGTAATCTAGAAATGTTAATTTACCAGAATGGTTCAAAGTTAATTACACCATATTGACATAGATGGCAGCACAAAACTATTTTAGATTTCCATCAAATCAATTAAAATCATAATGCCACAGTGAATTTTTCTATTTTCCAATACCACAGCGGCCGATATGAGGTAGGCCACTGTTGCTGCTGAAATTAGAAAGATTCACAAATCTCAAGAACTCGATTTTAACAAATTAGGCCTATGGTCATGGTATGGACTGTCAGACTGACAGTGACCATAGTCCAACTTTTTTTGTTTAGTTGGTAAAAAATGTACCTAACCGCACACCCCATCGTTCGGGGGCAACGAATAGGGTAGTGTGGGGGCCCTCACCCACTAAATAAAGCCGCCGTGTGCCGTCTCTACACTTGTGTTGGCGGGCCACTGGAACTATATTACATTAAGGTACAAATGATTTGTGAATGTGGAAAAAGAGAACTTTAATGCGAGTGGGAATCGAACCTGCATCACTTCCAATCCGGGGGTCCTTCAATTCCATTTTTATATTAATGTATGTAAATGCATCCGATAGGTGGCGTGGGTCGTAAAGACAAATGAGATGTGGCGATTGGGTATGGCCGAAGGTCAATGTGATAGCTCAGCGGCTTACAGCACTTCCCCGGATTGGAAGGGACGTAGCTCGCAGGTTCGATTCCCGGTCGCACTAAAGTTATCTTTTTTCACATTCACAAATAATTTGTACTTTAAAAGTAGCTGAGCATGTCAAGGACTAAAATACAGATCAAAATGTATTTCGATTTCACATTTTCACACTTTGTGTTAACTTTCAAAATACGTTGCGTAGTTTAGAATAATCGGATATAGGTACAAACAGTGATTGAGTGATTATCTATATAACTGATTATGTATTTTTTAGCATATGAAGAAGATGCTCATATTTAACGATGTAAGTAGGTACCTAGTTATTTGTTTTTTCGAGGTAAGGTGCTCTCAGTGGTTTGATCACGTGATCAACAGCGTCCAGAAATATAACAACTTGCACTATTGAAAATTATTATTATTATTAAATATTGTTATTCAAAGATACCGAAACATGGAAAATGTAAAGAAATTGTGTTTATTGCAATGTGAAATCAATACTTTGTATGAAATGAAAGTAATGACAGATCAGTATACTGGACTGTGTTCCGTTATAAACAGTAACCAGACTATTTAGATATTTTTATATATATTTTTGCATTTGACATGCTTAGCACTATACATTAAACACAAAGTGAAAAATGTGAAATCGAAAATAACAGTCAGGAGCAGGATTTGAACCTGCATCTTCTGGATTCCGTCCAGATGCTTTTACCAATTCAGCCATCCTGACACTTGCTCCTGACTGCTAATTTCGATAACACATCATACTTAACGTCTTTGGGTGACGCCTGCGCCGTCTGTCGGACGTATTTTCATACATTATACCGACCAGGTAAACTTAATTTTACAATTAAGATTTTACCTAATAATGACGCAAACCCTTTAAATATTTAGATATTTTTATATATATTTTTGCATTTGACATGCTTAGCACTATACATTAAACACAAAGTGAAAAATGTGAAATCGAAAATAACAGTCAGGAGCAGGATTTGAACCTGCATCTTCTGGATTCCGTCCAGATGCTTTTACCAATTCAGCCATCCTGACACTTGCTCCTGACTGCTAATTTCGATAACACATCATACTTAACGTCTTTGGGTGACGCCTGCGCCGTCTGTCGGACGTATTTTCATACATTATACCGACCAGGTAAACTTAATTTTACAATTAAGATTTTACCTAATAATGACGCAAACCCTTTAAATATTTAGATATTTTTATATATATTTTTGCATTTGACATGCTTAGCACTATACATTAAACACAAAGTGAAAAATGTGAAATCGAAAATAACAGTCAGGAGCAGGATTTGAACCTGCATCTTCTGGATTCCGTCCAGATGCTTTTACCAATTCAGCCATCCTGACACTTGCTCCTGACTGCTAATTTCGATAACACATCATACTTAACGTCTTTGGGTGACGCCTGCGCCGTCTGTCGGACGTATTTTCATACATTATACCGACCAGGTAAACTTAATTTTACAATTAAGATTTTACCTAATAATGACGCAAACCCTTTAAATATTTAGATATTTTTATATATATTTTTGCATTTGACATGCTTAGCACTATACATTAAACACAAAGTGAAAAATGTGAAATCGAAAATAACAGTCAGGAGCAGGATTTGAACCTGCATCTTCTGGATTCCGTCCAGATGCTTTTACCAATTCAGCCATCCTGACACTTGCTCCTGACTGCTAATTTCGATAACACATCATACTTAACGTCTTTGGGTGACGCCTGCGCCGTCTGTCGGACGTATTTTCATACATTATACCGACCAGGTAAACTTAATTTTACAATTAAGATTTTACCTAATAATGACGCAAACCCTTTAAATATTTAGATATTTTTATATATATTTTTGCATTTGACATGCTTAGCACTATACATTAAACACAAAGTGAAAAATGTGAAATCGAAAATAACAGTCAGGAGCAGGATTTGAACCTGCATCTTCTGGATTCCGTCCAGATGCTTTTACCAATTCAGCCATCCTGACACTTGCTCCTGACTGCTAATTTCGATAACACATCATACTTAACGTCTTTGGGTGACGCCTGCGCCGTCTGTCGGACGTATTTTCATACATTATACCGACCAGGTAAACTTAATTTTACAATTAAGATTTTACCTAATAATGACGCAAACCCTTTAAATATTTAGATATTTTTATATATATTTTTGCATTTGACATGCTTAGCACTATACATTAAACACAAAGTGAAAAATGTGAAATCGACCACCAGACCGAACCAGACTAACCAGTATAGCTAACTATAAAGGAATGACTTCGCAGTATACTAAATTGACGTCACACATCACAGTGCTCCAGTGTATATCGGAACACACCCTTGTCAACGCGCACTGTAGGTACTTGATACATCATAATGATATTGTGAATGGTAGGTAGTTGAAAAAGATACTGCCTCGAACCGAGAGAAAATCGAGCGCGATCACTTGCTTGCTTTAAGTATTATTGTGCTATTGAAATATATGGAAACATATCGCGCATTTGTCTAGTATTTGACCGAGAGTAATAACTTTATTGTGATTGTTGTTGAAAATATAAACTAATACTATAACAAGTGATTTACTTGTTGAACAATTCTATTCGGTGACCTTCGTGTTCTACTGGCATCCGGTGGACTCTGGGCAAAAATGTCCTCCCGCACACCCCGCTGCCCGGAGAGACAACGAGGTAGTGTGGGGCTCTCACCCACTAAAAACCCACCGTGCGCCCTCACCCGCCCTTACTACGGCGGATCACGGGTACCGCGTCGTATCGACCGTGATCCGCAGGCGGCAGCCCCCGCACACGTGGGCGTCACACCTTCTCGGTAGGCTTTCGCGGACGGGCAGGGTGATCCCCGAACCCACCCCCCGGCCTGATGCCGTCCTAGCAGCCTCTGCTAGGGCGGCATCAGGCGCAGATAAGCGCGCCCGCGACGCCCCGTGCGCCGGCGGCGAGTCGGTCCGCGAAGGAGGATGTATGTGTGTGCGTTTGTGTGTGTATTACATTTATATATTTATCTCAAAAAGTTGTTCAGCAGGCTTACCACGAACTCTTATTGCGGTCCTTTAGAACCCAAACTGAACTGAATCGCAATTTCGTACCATGACGTGTCAAAGACGCAATCTTTTGTTTTTTGCCGAATCAGCACATAATCTGAATCGCAAACATGACATCTTTGTATTGAAAATTGTACCATGAACTTACTTGACAACCTAAACAAGATCGCTCAATTAGGCATCATGGTACAAAATACAACAACACACCTATTTTGAATTGCGTCGGAATTGAATCGCTAGCTAAGAGTTCATGGTATGCCTGCTGTTTCTTGATAATTTAATTTTAATAACCATTGTTTTATCATTTGTTTACATTTTTTTTTATATTAAATATGCTTATATCTTTATTAATTCTGTTATATAATTTAGGACCTAAGAAGATGTAAAATTTTTGTGCAAATTTAGTTCTAGCCTTATAAGTTTTGCATACAGTGTAATATCTTCTTGTGTTTACGATATCACAGCCAAATGAAGATACTTCTCCATGTCGCCGGAGAGTGCTAGCGAGAATATATAGCTGTCTCACAGTTATCCATCCATCCATCAGCCTTTCGACGTCCACTGCTGGACATAGGCCTCCCCAAATTGGGGGTATAGTGCCGTAATCGCCACGCTTGGCAGGCGGGTTGGTGATCGCAGTGGATGTTGTTAATACTCGAGGGAATGCTGCTGCCCACTCTCCCCGGTATTCCCTCAGTCGGCTCTTATGACTCCCATGGGTGGAGAGGGGTGGGACAATTCTAAAGCCGGCCACACACGGCCAATACATGCATACGTCTCACAGTTAGTACCTTAGTATCTTGGTATAATTGATAAGTTGGGTGAATCCTAGGTTTAAAAAAGGCAACCTTTAACACTGGCCTCTGCGCTCTTTTCAGTTCTTGTAACTTAGTTATATCCGAGCCACCCCAAGAAGAAATACAATATGTCAGTATTGTTTGTACTAGGGCACAGTAGACCATGGCCAAAGTCTTATTATCAGTGATGTACCTTAGCTGTCTAAATATATTTGTTAGTTTACGCACTTTTACTGCTATGTTGTGGATGTGTTCTTGAAAAGATAGTCTATGGTCGATTATGACACCTAAGTAACGTATACTTTTAGTAGATTTTAAATTTGGACAGTTACGACAGTGCGACGTACCTACGAGGCAAGGAACAACAATGAGCAACAATTTACGAGGTTCTGTTGATATTTTGTTGTATACAGTAAATTTTATGTATTTAGTTTTGTCAGCATTGAGTGTTAAAGAATTATCAGCGAGCCAGCGGCAGACCGTGTTAAAACCTTTATGAGCAGTTGCAAAGACGCCGTCCCAAGAGTCACCAAAAAATGAAAGTGTAGTGTCATCTGCATACGAAATAATTTTGCAATCTTGGACATCGAAACGTCATAGATCGTTTATGTAGCACAAAAACAGAGTAGGTCCAAGAATGCTCCCTTGCGGTACCCCGTAGGTAATCCCCAACTCGCCACTCCTGCATTCACCAATTATCACACATTGAGTTCTACCGGAAAGTTAATCCGCAAGTAGTTCAGAGTTGCTTACTGCGTATACCCATACCATTATTTTTTTTACAAGTGTAGGTATACAGACTGTATCGAATGCCTTTGATAGGTCCAAGAAGATACTTAGGCATTTTTTTTTTATCCATAATTTTAGCTAAGGTGGTGGTAAAGGCATGTATAGCATCATCCGTAGACTTACCGGCACGAAATCCAAATTGTGTAGATGCAAGCAGTTTTTGTCTCTAGGTATTTTGCAAGCCTAGAATTTATAACACGCTCAAGTTTTGTTTAACAAAACGCTTAAATATATGCGCTCTCCATATTATGGAACCGTTATTTGGCGTAATAAAAAGCATCACGACTTTCTGGGCTCCAAACTATAGGTACGTACTTTACCAACACAAAATTTCATGACGTTGGGTCAAGTAGTATAATATTAGTAGGATAAATAGGAATGTGCCATTGTTAAAATGCATAGCAGTTGGCATTGTGGGTGATGAGCTAATGAGCGACAAGCCGGCCATTAATTCTCAGAAAAAAAATTGAACCAATTAATTTCAACCAAATTCATGCGCTATCTGAAGCGGATCTCTAGTTGGGCTTTTTTTATACTGCATGGGTGGCGAACTATCATACGGCCCACCTGATGGTAAGCGGTTACCGTAGCCTATAGACGCTAGCAACACCAGAAGCATCACTCGCGCCTCGCCATCTCCAAGGAAAGTGATAAGAGGTGGATAGGAAGTATAATAAGGAGAGGATAGGGAAGGAATTTGGGCCCCCGGCGCTCTCATTCACCATAGGAAACAACGGTAGGCGTAACTACCGTTTTTATATGCTGATCTTTTGTGAGAGGGTGTTACTTCCCCAATTGAGTCCGCCCATTCGTGCATAAGCAAGAGTCTACCTGGTTACGCCTGTTGGCTTAAATTGCATAAGTAATTCTATAAGTTGTTAATATAATGTTCAACGAGGGAGAAACCTCAGCTTGAGATCGTGATGATCTTCTACTTCTGGTGGAGTGATTCACCTCTTGTATGGGCAACACTTGCCATACCGTACTGAGTGTGGCAACATTGAATGGACTGCCATATTGCATATTTTGAATTAACGTAACGCGCGCGCGCACGGGACTCAGTGCCTATTATAATAACTTTTTCCTGTGAATCTCCAACCAACGAACTCTTCTGGTGTTACGGTAAACCTCGAGGACTCCTCTGTGATATACTGATATCTGGTGATTACATCGAAGCCCTAAGGAGCGTGTCTACTGCTGGATTTAGGGTGAGTTGCGATCCAAGCTTCCAATATTCATCGTTGAATATTACTTGCATTTGTATTTTTTTCAAAGTTGTTTACTAGCCAGCATAATAATCACACATTATAAAATACAGTCCACTAGCTTATCCATTTATTTTGGCCCAAACGAGCCGGATTTAGTAGATAATTTAGTTAAAAGTACTAAATTACATTATTGTTTGTCAATATGACACTCACTCGAGATTGAACCTTATTGCACAGTCATAACGGTGACAATTAGATTTAATAATTGTTCGCAGAGGGTAGGTATGATATAATTATCTTTCTCACATTTATTTCGTTTCGGTCATAGATTCACTAATACTAATTTTATAATTAGCACGTATTAAAATTATATCGATTTAATATAATATAAAATTTTACTACTTAGGTACGCTCATGTATCACACTAATTTCGCTTGTACATTGCGTAGGCTTGGCAACAAGCGTTATTATTGATCATTATTAATACCTAGTGTCCCACTGCTGGACAAGCTTTCCCACAATTGATCAAAGGCGCGTAGTTGCATAAGTCTTAGCACAATACGTTATTATTATTGTAATAAGCCTATGTGTCATAGTTGGGCAAGTTTTCCCACAGTTGGACAAGTTATGTCGCGGATAATATTGCATAAGTTTTAGCAAACTGCGACTTTTACCGTATGTTACGTATGATATTATACCTACCATTGGGTGGGTACCTATTTGTATTACCTAAAAAATAAAAGTCATAAGAAACTAGTAGGTAGGTATCCCACGGTACAGACTAGTTTTCTTTGCCATATTATTATAATAATTATATTCATATAGGTGCTTAGTAGTAGATAATACCCACGGAGCTTTCTGTACTCCGTGATAATACCCATCGTTATGGATCAACGAAATAAGAAATTAAAACTGGCTGAGGCCAAGCGTGCACAGTTGTTTGCTCAGTTACAATCTACTTTCAATTTGATTCCCAAGTCACAAAAGGATATTAGAGCTCGTCAGTCTTTTATAGTCCACGCTCGGCACGTAGATACGATTCGTGAAGAGTACAAAAATATTGTCGATAATATTAACTTATATAATTTAGAAATAGATGAAAACTATGTGGTCAATTATCAGTCATTAACTGCCATTGACGAGATGTATTTTAACATAAAGGTGCAGTTGGACGAATTAGAACCGCCTCCTTCGGCAGCGCCTCCTAGTACCTCCGGTCACTGCGATCAAGGCAAAAGTAATGATACTATTAAACTCCCTCGAATAGAACTTCCTATGTTTGCCGGGGATATTCAATCCTTTCCGTATTTTTATGAAACGTTTAAAAGGATTATTCATGATAATCAATCTTTGACTAATACCGAGCGAGTTCATTATCTATTGAGTCGTCTTTCAGGAACTGCGAAGGATATCTGTGCGGGGTTAGCGCCATCTGCCGATAATTATAATTTAATTTGGCAAGCGTTAATAACTAAATATAATGATCCGCGAGCACTCGGTACTTCGTATTTGAATCAGTTATTTTCTTTAAAACCTGTTGGTCCTTCACCTATCCCATTAGAAAAACTTATCGATAAATATGCGGCTTTAATAGCCGCTTTAAAACAATTAAAAATTCCTGACCTCAGCGAATTTATTTTTGTGCACTTGGGGCTTAATCAATTAGATTGTGAGACAGCTAAAGCATATGAAATGTCTATTAGGACTACTACCGATATGCCTAAATACGACGAATTTGTCGCATCGCGTGTCGTCGTCTACTGGCACAGCGGGTCGGTCCGCGACTAAACAAGCACCGTCTGGCGGTAGCGCGTTCGAATCTCGAGGCACGCTGCCGCGTAATCCTCGAGCTTATATATCCACACAACCCGTTGCGTCCTCTAGCGGCCGTTGCACCTTGTGTGGAAATAATTGTCATACTAATTTATTTGTTTGTAAACAATTTTTATCTCTTCGTCCTAGTGATAGGTATAAGAGTACAAAGGAAAATCGTGCATGCACGAAGTGTTTAAGTACACAACATACTTTTCAAAATTGCGAGTCGCGCGATGTTTGTAAGAAGTGTAATGGTAACCACCATACCTTGTTACATTTTGGTAATAATAATAATCATAAAATAGCGCAGTCAAGGGCTGCGCCTCGGTCTAGAATGACCACCATGGCGGTGGATAAGCCGAGTACATCAGTGCCAATTTCTGAAACTGTGGTAACGGATTCGAATCCGGAAGTGGCTGTTTGCACTTTGTCATCCACAAATTGTATCTCGCGTATTCAGACCACTGAGGTACTGGCTACTGCGAAGGTTATCGCTACTGCTCGCGATGGTCGCGATGTGTTTATCAGGTGTCTTATAGACCCAGGTTCCCAAAAGCACTACATAACGTCAAGGTGTTGTTATAAGTTAGGATTGAAAGTCAATCGCGATCAGTCCGCTCTAACGGTTCACGGTATAGGTGGTTCATCACAAACCGTTAGGGGTTCTGTTGACGTAAGGTTTAGGTCACGATTCGATCGGGGTTCGAAGTTCAACATCAAGGCTATGGTTTTAAATCAGATAACCGGTATATTACCTAGTTGTCAAATCGACATTGAGTTGTTTGACAGTTTGAAAAATATCCCTCTGGGGGATGATACCTGGGGTACACCAGGAGAAATTGATCTTTTAATAGGTGTAAATTTATTTGCACAAATATTACTTGGGAATACAATTGTTAATTCGCCGGGTGCACCTAGCGCTTTAGCTACGGTTTTGGGTTATATTGTATTGGGTGAAGCTCCCGTTGCGTCACCACCTGTAACGTCTCAATCCCTATGTGCTATAACCACTGGTGAAATAGATAGACAAGTAAGAAAATTTTGGGACATAGAGAATATTGATACCCAACCTATTGTAAGTGTAGATGATAAGTATTGTGAGGATTTTTATACCGCAACTACCATTCGGAAACCTTCTGGGGAGTACGAGGTAGCTTTGCCTTTTAAATTAAATCCAGACTCCCTCGGGAATTCTTATGATACTGCTAAACGTAGATTTTTAGGTTTAGAACGTACACTGTCAAAACAGCCCGAGTTAAGGGCTCTCTATGATGACGTCATAAAGGATTATATTGACAAGAGTTATTTGTCTAAAGTAAAGTCGTTAAGTATGGACGACTGTAATTATTTTATTCCGCATCACGCAGTCATTCGACGAGATAAATCGACGACTAGAGTGAGACCTGTCCTAGACGCAAGTTCGAAATCCGATAATGGGTTGTCTTTAAATAACATTTTACATGCAGGTCCTAATCTACAAAAAGATATGTTTACAATACTTCTTAATTTAAGATTATTCGCTGTTGCTGTCTCGGCCGACGTACGCCAAATGTATTTACGAATTGGAGTACGCCCGCAAGACCGTTGTGTTCAACGAATTGTCTATAGATTTAGTCCAAGCGAGACACCGACAGCACTTGATGTACAGCGACCTTATGAAGATGGCCAATTACACATATTTGAATTTAATAGAGTTGCCTTCGGCCTTAAATGTAGTCCTTTTTTGGCTTTACGAACACTTGCTCAGTTGTCAAGCGATGAGGGCAAGCGCTACCCTATAGCTAAGGAGATTGTTGACCGTGACAGCTATATGGATGATATTGTTAGTTCCATAATTCGTACTGATATGGCGGTAAAAGCCGCCCATGAGCTGATCGGGCTGTTCATGGCCGGCGGGTTTGAGTTGGTGAAGTGGGCTAGCAATTGTAAGGACGTACTCGAAAATATTCCGCAGTCATATCGACTCTCACAGAGTGTAGAGTTCGATAAGGATGACACTTTAAAAATATTAGGGTTGGTTTGGTATCCTAGTGATGACGTGTTTGCCTTCGAGGTCACAGCTGATGATCGTCCTTGTACTAAAAGAAATATTTTGTCTACAGTCGCTCGACTTTTTGACGTCTTAGGACTGGTCGCGCCTGTAATATTATATGCCAAGCTCTTAATTAAAGAACTTTGGCTTTCTAAGGTGGGCTGGGATGATCCACCCCCATCAAAAATTGTACAGCTTTGGACACAGTTCCAAGAAGAATTACCATGCCTTGCGTCGATAAAATTCCCACGCCATGTTGGTGTAATAGAACACTGTTCTGTGACTATCATGGGTTTCGCTGATGCTAGCGAGAAGGCTTACGGTGGAGTCGTATACCTCTATGTATGTAGGGAGCGTAGTAACAACATTGTGTTGGTCTGCGCTAAGTCCAAGGTATCACCGGTAAAGTTCGTTTCTATCGCGCGGTTAGAACTTTGTGCGGCTTTATTGCTCTCTAAACTAATTAAAAGGGTTTTTGATACCTATTGTAAAAGATATCCTATAAAATCTATATTAGCCTTTTCTGATTCCACTGTAGTGTTGAATTGGATACATAGCTCACCACATAGATGGCAGACGTTTGTAGCGTATCGCGTATCGAAACTACAAGATAACGTCGCCTCTGAACACTTTTATTATGTAAAGGGTTCAGAAAATCCCAGTGACTGCTTGTCACGTGGCTTAACTCCCACGCAGTTGACTAATCATCCTATGTGGTTTAAGGGTCCTCCATGGGTATCCTTGCCTAAGAGTGACTGGCCTATACAGACGTTTATAAAAAATCACAATCTCTCTGAATTGCAAGAGTTTAAAGCATCGACCCTAGTTGCTATAACAGAAGACGAGCCTTTTCTATATAAGATGGCTGTAAAATTCTCTTCTTGGGATACATTTTTAAATTTTACGTGTTATATATTTAAATTCACGAAAAAACTTCCGCGTGGTACTATTACTATTGCTGATAGAGAATTTTCTAAGCGAGAGATTATTCGAGCTGTTCAACAGTTCCATTTCGGTTCTGACATTAAAAATATTAAAAATAATAAAAAATGTTCAGAGTCTCTTATAAGATTGAAACCATTTCTTGATAATGGCCTATTACGTGTGGGAGGGCGTTTAATTAATTCCGAAGAATCATTTGATTACCGACACCTATTGTTATTGCCGAAACGAGGACATATTGTCGAATTAATTATTAAATACTATCATGTAAAAAAACTTACATACCGGTCCCGCGTTATTAATGTCCATTCTTCGTTCTAAGTTTTGGATACTCTCGGCTAGACGAATTATTAGATCATTGATTTCTAAATGTAACGTTTGCTTTCGCTATAGACCACGCCCTAATTTTCCCCTCATGGGAGATCTTCCCGAACCTCGTGTTAAGGAAGCCATTAAGGCTTTTATACATACAGGGTGTGATTTTGCAGGCCCATTTTATGTAACACCTCGCCGCGGCCGTGGTGTTAAAAGTCATAAGGCCTGGATTTGTATATTTACGTGTCTCACTACTCGTGCTATTCATATTGAATTAGCTAGTGAATTAAGCACTACTTGTTTTCTTGCCGTGTTGAAACGGTTTATCTCGCGTCGGGGGCCTACAAGTTATTTATACACAGATAATGGCACCAATTTTATCGGCGCTCGCACATATTTGCGTGAACTTTATAGTTTTCTAACGCGAAAATGTTATCCCCTCTGGGAGAAAGAGCTTTCAGAACATAAAATTTCGATTAGAACTATACCGCCGAGCTCGCCTCATTGGGGAGGTTGTTGGGAAAGTACAGTAAAATGTGTCAAAACCCATTTATATAAGGTTATAGGAACCCAAGTTCTCACTTTTGAAGAACTTTCTACAGTTCTTACTCAAATAGAATGCCTGCTTAATTCACGACCATTGACTATATTAAGCTCAGACCCCGCGGAGCCTGAAGCTTTAACACCCGCGCATTTTTTACATACTGTGCCACTTAAATTCATGCCGGCTTATGAAATAGGAGATAGTCTTCCGCACCTTCTTCACAGATATGATCTATTAGACAAACTTGTTCAATCATTTTGGAAAAGATGGCGCGGAGAATACCTGCATACCCTTCAGGTAAGGCAGAAGTGGAACATTCCTTTTTTAACTATAAAAGAAGGAATGGTTGTCATTGTGATGCAAGATAATGCTATGCCGTTGCAGTGGCCTTTAGGTATTATCGAGTCTGTTGCGAAGGGTAAAGACGGTATTATAAGAGTCGCGCAAGTGCGCACCAAATTCGGGTCTTATCTTAGACCTGTAGTTAAGTTGTGTCCTCTTCCGACACAGTAGTTTATAGTGCTTATTACTTGTCAACTATAATTATTAAGTTATTAGGTTAAATATTAGTGCTAAGATAGGGATGCAATGAGGTTCAATACACGGGTATAGTCACCTAAATGTTATTATAACTATTTGTTATTTCTGTTTAGAAAGAGGTTCTTTCAAGGCCGGCGGGATGGTTACGCCTGTTGGCTTAAATTGCATAAGTAATTCTATAAGTTGTTAATATAATGTTCAACGAGGGAGAAACCTCAGCTTGAGATCGTGATGATCTTCTACTTCTGGTGGAGTGATTCACCTCTTGTATGGGCAACACTTGCCATACCGTACTGAGTGTGGCAACATTGAATGGACTGCCATATTGCATATTTTGAATTAACGTAACGCGCGCGCGCACGGGACTCAGTGCCTATTATAATAACTTTTTCCTGTGAATCTCCAACCAACGAACTCTTCTGGTGTTACGGTAAACCTCGAGGACTCCTCTGTGATATACTGATATCTGGTGATTACATCGAAGCCCTAAGGAGCGTGTCTACTGCTGGATTTAGGGTGAGTTGCGATCCAAGCTTCCAATATTCATCGTTGAATATTACTTGCATTTGTATTTTTTTCAAAGTTGTTTACTAGCCAGCATAATAATCACACATTATAAAATACAGTCCACTAGCTTATCCACTACCACTAAACTCATTAAACTTTGATCAACTTTACCAATAACAACAAGGAAATAAAATATATTAATAAAACTGCAATATATTGCTTCAGTTGGACTAAAAAGTGTTTATTTGATAAAATACAACGAGCTTACTTTTTACAACATTTTATTTCTATTAATGACAAAAAAAACAAACAAAACCCTTAATATAATAATATACATAAATACGACTGTATTAACTTCAAACGTATCTAAAATATCTAACATAAATGCAATTCTAGGCAAGAATATTACAATTCAAGTAAAATATCAACTATAAATGAAAAAAATAATAATGTAAATTAAAAAATAATCATAATATATTTTAATTGTTTACA
Organism: Leucoma salicis; assembly: GCA_948253155.1. Taxonomy (NCBI): domain Eukaryota; kingdom Metazoa; phylum Arthropoda; class Insecta; order Lepidoptera; family Erebidae; genus Leucoma; species Leucoma salicis. Next base: position 21,067,777 of record OX411818.1, read on the forward strand.
CCAAGAAAATTCTAATGCAAAAATTCACTATAGATCACACGTACATTTTTGATCTTAACCAAAGTTGAATTTTGTATTTAATACTGATATTATTAATTTTGGAAGAACTATAAAGTATATTTACAATTTTTTATAATTATTTTTAAACGCCAACGCTTCAATTTTTCGCCCGGATCTCCTGTGACCATTTCGCAACCAACTGTTTTTATTGAAACAATTTCAAACAAAACACGATAAAAATGCTATTGTAAATAAATCAAATATGTCATCTGTTGTGTGTAAAAAGTTAGATCTTGTATTCTGGGATTGTCTAAAAAGAATTTCATATATTCTATTTGTGTCTCTGTAAGAAAATATACTTTATTGTAACATATAGATAGAGGCTGTTTCATATTGACCAACTTGCTAAATATTTTACCGTAAAAAATGAGATAAGTAACTATGTATACTGTATTCAGGAAGCTTCTTTCAAATAAAATTGACATGGAATGTCAAAAAGTTTTTTATAATTTATTATTATTATTAGTTTGTGAAAAAGTAATCTGTGAGTTACGATCATTGAGTTATATGTTAACGTTACGATTGATTAGGATATATCTTATATTCGTCATTTTCGTTGATTTCATGCTAAAAGGATGTAAGTACTTATTTGAAATATCGAATTTAAACAAAAGAAGATTTTCTTTAATAACATCATATTGAAACCATGATTACTGATTTCATTCTATTTCCTTGTTAGATTTGTTAAGTTTCTTATTTCGCTACGTGTTTAGGTATTTGTTAATTATTTTATTATTTTGACATTTATGTGCTGTAAAATGTCAAGCATTTCTTTTTTAGTGATGAACTACCCACCACCTACCCAATTTATATTCGAAAATGTTATCTAGCTTATTCAGTTTTATTTAAGGTGGTCATGCAAGGACCATATATTTAAATATTTACTCAATAAACAAACAGCCTCTGGAGATAGCTCTGTAGAAACCTAACAACATTGTAAACCAGTCTATTGTATATTACAATAAATATGTACAATTAATGATATAACAGCACCCATTAATGTAAAGAAACCAATATAAGTTGATACCTTAAGGTACGTCGCCTACAACGCTTCATAAATAAAATATGTATAATATCATCATTTTGTATATTTCTATTGTATATAATTGTATAATCTGTATATTGTATTGTACTATTATAACTGTTTTGCATATATGTATATATTGTATGGCTTAAAATAAGTATTGTAGCAAAAATAAGCCGAGGCGACGTATCTTCTAGAATATACTTACTAAAACTTTGCTATTAATAAAATTTGAAGAAACTCAATCCAGACTACAAGATCATTGATCTAAATATGTCCATACTTTATTAAAAAATTCAACAACACTTAGTTTACTGTGGAACTGTTTCAACAATCTATTGTGGTAAAAAATTATTTTGTATATTATCATTTCAGACAGCGGTTGACGAGTGGCAGTGTATACAAAATGTATTTAACTTTACCAAATTATCGTAGGCCATTTTTTATGTTGGCTACTAATTATTTGATACACTAACAACTATCTATAAAATAAGTAATTTATAAAATAAATTATATCAATAATATCGCCAAATTCAAGTGTATTGCACTGGTACCGCACTTGCTGCAGATATATGTTTTGTTTTTAAATTAAAAAATAATTACGCGATGCACACCTAGTTCGGGTCCACATATGACGACGGTGAAGAGCTATGGTTGAAGTTGTCGTGATGTGTGGACCCGATATAATGCAAACTAAACATTATTGACACAAATTACAAACGTCATAACGCGCTACGTTCAAAAATGGAAGACGTTAAATAATTCGTAGCCAACTTCACTATGAAACTAAAGTTATTCTAAGCTCATAATAATAATTATTAATGCATTGGAGGCGTTCTTTAACTTAAAGTAACGTTCACACTGGTATACTGCGACCAAACATAATCCTATTTTACACTATTCAAATATATCAAACTTGGCATGTTTTACAATGGTAATGTTGAGTACACAATATCTTAATTACATTGCTCGGATTGTACGATTAAAATAACTAAGCATGTGGATATGTGTGAAAATTATTAATAATTATTCACGAAATAGGCACACTTGCCAATGTTACCTTAAAACATTTAAATTTTGCAATGAGATCACAATTAAATGCATACAAAGGAAATAGTGAAACAATTTAATATCGGTACAATAGAGAAGTACGATTATTTATCAAGCTTAGCAATGATTCAGTTTCACTAACATTGCTCGAGAACATTGTATTTAATACAATTGACATTATTTTGATAATTTTATTATTATTATTATTATATGCAAAGTATAGATTTACAATGCAATCTTATTCTCTCCTTTTATATTTTAACAACTTAAAGAAAATAATTATATTGACACGGCGTTAATTACGAGTAAGACTTTACAAATAAAATTAGTTTTACTTTGTAATTTAAGTTTACTCAGAATATTTATTCTCCATTACGCTGCTGCAGATAAAAATGGTGAGTTGGAATTTGATTCCATTCATAAAGAGTCTGTTAAACAAGAAATGGCAGAACAATAATAGATTGTATATCTATGCTACGTGTAGTCGGTAAGAAGTGTAATATAAATAAATATTACCTATCGTAAAAGCTAGGAACATGCTTTAAACCTAATAAATGTTGAAACTAAATTCTCTGGAAACAAAATCCAAGATGAAGAAACTGTAGGTATGGTTCGGTAACCGATCAGAATTGGACGGCTTGTTTAGATGCGGTGTAATTCTGTTTCATATTATTATTAACATTGAACTGTCAACTACAATTGCCAATTAAAACTTCAAAATATAAAAGTCAGATCGAGGTAAACGATCGTACTTTACAGCACTTATATATTAGTTAGATAAGAAAGCAAAACCGTGCTCTCGAAAAAAATATTTTACACAAAAATCGTTTCGTACACAATAAAATCTAATAATATTAACTTTATAGTTAGTACATACACTTGTAATTGAGCAAAACTTAACAAAACAGTGAGCAATACAAACAGAAACAGCCTGGATAACTATACCGAAACATTACAATGTGCTTTGAAAAGTAATCAGAAATATAAAACTATTGCAATAGCAAAAATTTAGTCAACATTATTCTTTGTAACTATATTTTTTTTATTTGCAACACTGCCTCAGAAAATTCCAATGATATGTATTTACAATAACCACACTGAATTATTATAGATAAGGAAAGGAATACCTAAAGAATCGAGTGCATTGGAGACAGATATTAAGTTGTGTAAAATCGAATTCCATTTAAGATCGATTCTACACAACTCGAGTAACTTAGAACGTTGCAAATACAATGCTAAATTTAAGACTATTTCACATTTACCTTTTTTAATAATATTGTATGTAATAAATGTATAAAATATCATCTGTATTCTCTGTATACTTAATCACTTCTTGTTTAATATTTAAAAATTAAATCCATTTGTATCGGTATAAAAATCTAATAAGTATAAATCTGAGGTTATTTCTTGGCTATGGCACTGTATTCTATGTTTGCATTCAAACCACGCGAGTGAGTCGCGCCGATCTCGCCCGACTGTTGAAATACATAGTCTATTATATAAAAATACTTAATCTCTATTATTGTTTAAGGCTGCTCGTGTGTGTGTAAATATAACTGAATCCTACACTATTGCTTGTTGAGAGACGAGGTCGGGGCGACACACTCTAGGAGGATCACATAATGGAGAAATTAGTCAAGGAAGACACTATTTATATATCTTTGTTAACCATGTTTTTTTTTATTTGTAAACCTCCAAAAGTTTGATAGGAAAATTAAACGGGAAATTATGTATACGATTGCCAGTCAGTCGTGAATGTACCTACTTAGCCCTAATAATGATGTTCAAAAACCAGGGCCAGCTCACTGCGCCCGGATAGGCAAAAAACTATGTAACATTATTTTTTGAATTTTAAATTGATAGGTTCAGAATAAAATTACTATTCAGAAACAGATGAACGTCATTAATGGTGTGATTCTAAATACTTAGGAACATTCATAAATAATATCAAAAACTGTTGAACTTACTACCGTTGGTGTTTGGAATATTCATCTATTGTTTTTGCAATATTTTGATTTGAGGCTGTAGGTCCGAAGTTATCCCTAATGCCGAAGGCTCCTCATTGCCACCTCATTACCTGAATAATACCTACATTTTTCTCTTAACTCTCTTCTTTAACTCGTGTCGGGGTTTAGCAGTTCATGAATTCTATAAATCTATATTTTAATTCATAATGAGCAGGGCTTCGTTAGGGAGAAAGTAGTTTATTTTTTCGAATTTAATTTTGATACACAAATTTTTTTGCTGGTAATAATGCTCAATTATAGTTTATTCAAATTTTTAAATAATCCCATTCCCATTCGCACAATTCTACAACTGACGGCTGTGTAATTTTCGTAACTGTCCAATGATTTGATTTTTGTATTTGTCGTAAAATCAACATACAAATAAATCACTAAATAATATTGCATCGACCACTTCTTTATATTAAAATGTGACTCCCACAGACCCACCATATTATTCTAGTGAAATAACAGTTTATATTATGCGTTAGGAAAACGAAACCATCACAATAATAATATAGTAAAATAAGATATATAAGTCTATACATACAAACAGATTAAAAACATTAAAAAGTTGCTGGAATATCCTGGTACATTGGCGTTCTTACTCTGTGAGACTAGCCGTATACAAAATATTTAATTAACATATTTAACTTGTGCATTACATACACCTTTCTATACATAGTTACAGTTCCTCAGAACTATATCTAAGATTCCACAAACTGGAGACCAGAATACTCCAACAATATTCCAAATTCGTATATCTTTATTGTTTCTTAGTTCTAGTTTATTTCGCGATGAATGGTCGAATTGCTTGGTAATTCGAAAGTCTAAGCTAAATTAGAAATAAAATTTACTCTGGCTTACCCTCCGTCCCATGGATCAAACTACATCAAAGCACTTAGCATCACCGTTCCTTACTTTACTGGTAAAATTTACTAATCTCACTCATCGTAATTACTTTATTAAATCAGTCAAAATTGAGAAGGCAGTTCGGTGCAAACCTCCTACCACCGACATCAGAACTAGCGAAACTTTAGAAACAATTTAGGAACATAAATTATTTTTGATATTAAGTCCACTCACAAATAAATCAATGCACAATAATAAAATACGAAACATTCACTCGACTCCATAAAGAATACCGTCACATTTCGACACACAAAGATTTAACTCTAAATGAGCGAAATTCCTAACCTACCTATCACAGTCCTCCTCAGTCTGACCCTTTCCACTTAAATGCATCTCATTTTGTCACATCGTTGAAAATATTGGTAACAACCTAAACTAGGCCAACTCTAATAGCAGCTGGTAGATAAAAATATAAATCACTACACTATATTTTGGCACCTACAGTGTTGCCAATCTCAGCTGCTCAGTTGAGTATACTATACATACGAGTATGCATTAATTAATATCATTGTAAGTACATATCACTACTAACATAGTACAACGTTGATGGCATATAAGGTAACCTACTTTTTTGGTTTTCATTCGTGATTATGTCTCACCGGCGATGTTCGCTCGTGTCTCAAGATGCTACGTCCAAACTCTACCTAAAACTAACTCGTAAATTCAGCACTTTATCGTTACTTTTATATTTATTTTGAGCATTATCTCAATACTTTTGCCAGATTTTATCTCATAATACTTGTAAATAAAATTAACTTAATATATCTAAAAATATTTATATTTATTACAATTAGGCACAACGTAGCGCCGGAAACATTCATCGCGAAATATTGTCATGTAGTAAAAGATCAATTCTTAATTTTTAGCTTTCAACGAAGTGTTTTAAAATCTAAATTTCGGTTTCAATCTTTTGGATCGTCTGCGAAATTTCAACGGACTCGATAATCACCGAGAAAACTAACTCTTACGTGGTAACTTAAGGATTACGGAGCAAAAACGCTAATATGTACTCGTTATCTCGACGGTAACATTACATTTGTTGAACTCTGAAACTGTACAACGCAACAGACTTTCCGATGCGTTATAAACAGGACGTTATGTACAGATCGAAGCTCGTTCTACAGCGATCCGGTTAATCATACATCTGGACTACAGGTAAGGAAAGCTCGCAGCAGTAGTCTGAGCTGCAAGTCGTATACATGTGTCATGTGAGGGCCGACGCTCAATTATAGAGACGGTCGGCGGCGTATAGGTCATGATGCGCGTGAGCAGGCGCATGCTGGGGCGCCGGGTGCCACCGCGGCGGGGGCGCGGGTCACTGCGCCGGCAGGCACGGCAGCGGCGCGCCCGGGCCCACTGCCGGCTTGAACTCCGGCTGGGAGCCCGGGAATTGCTGGAATGGTGGCGCATAACATTGCGGGAAGTAAAGCTCGGGTTTCACCACAGCGGCTGCGGGCGGCAGAGGCCGCGGCGTCTTAGCGGCATCCGCCCGTCTGGCTTTAGCTGCATGCGGGTTCATGTGATTGTCGATATGCTTCTTCACTTCAGGCTCAGTAGCGAACCGCCGCCGGCAGTTTGGCATTGGGCAGCAGAAAGGCCGGTCGCCTTGATGCGTGCGCGTGTGCTGATCGAGAATGGCCTTTTGCCGGAAGTCTTTGCCGCACTGGGTGCATTTATAAGGCTTTTCGCCGGTATGGATGCGTAAGTGCTGATTGAGTATCGTACGCTGACGGAAGAAGCGAGGGCAGTAAACGCAGCCGTACGGTTTCTCGTTAGTGTGAATACGCAAATGTTGCGTGAGATGAGATTGTTGCCGAAAGCGCTTGCCGCATTCCGGACAGGGATAAGGACGCGACTCTATGTGAATGCAACCGTGCTGAAGAAGTGTTGACTTTTGTTTGAATTCCTTTTGGCAGATTGGGCAGCGAACATAAAGGGGCATTGCGCGGCCACCAAGGACGTCAGGTAATTTACCTCCTTTTAGATATTGCAGAGAGAGCCCAGATGTAAATACTGAGTGATTGAGACCTTTAGTATCTTTGAAATACGCAGGGTATTGCGCAGTGTCGCCAGGCGAGAAGCAAGAGCCGCGCTGCTCGCCATTTTGTCCTTCTGCGTCTCCGTACGTTGACTGCACCTCTTCCTTATTTTCATCAGCGGGAAAAGGTACATCTTGTGGCCAGAGTGTCGGCGTTGTTCCATTCTTGAAGATGAGATGCGGTGAGACATCTGTAAAAATTGAATAAGCTGGTCAGTCAAGGGTGGCGCGTCTGGCAGTAGGTAACCGACGAGTGGGTTAATCAAACTAAGGAACGGTTACAGGAACGTCCGGCGGTCGGGTCCGCGTCTCGCGAACGCCCTCTGCGATACGGGCGACGAGGGAACCGAGAATTTGTTTGATAGGAAGGCCAATAGATGCGAGACCGAATCGACAGTGCGGGGGGCGGCGGGAAGCGCGGGCGCCGGCGGCAGTGACCGGCGCGGTCAGTGCGGGCGGCGCGCGCGGGGACCAGGGGAGGTCGTATATCTGTGAATAGCGCTCGCCTTGGTGTGTGCGGACGTGCTGGTTCAGGATGGCCTTCTGGCGGAAATGTTTGCCGCATTCGCCGCACGTATATGGCTTCTCACCGGAATGAATGCGCAGGTGCTGGTTGAGGATCGCGCGCTGGCGGAAGGAGCGCGGGCAGTACACGCACGCATACGGCTTCTCGTTGGCGTGGATCCGCAGGTGCTGCGTCAGGTGGGACTGCTGCCGGAACCGTTTGCCGCACTCCGGGCATCCGTAAGGCCGCGAATCTGTGTGAATCCGCTCGTGCTGCAGCAAGGTCGACTTCTGCTTGAAGTCCTTGCCACAAGTCAGACATTTAAAAAGTCGCAGCTCTGAGTTGGGGTTGTGCTTGCGAGGCTTTGGTGGCTCTGGCTGCACTATGTCTGGCAGATGACGTAGATCTGGCGTCGCGTACTGATCCAAGGGACCCTCGAGAGAAAGTACGCCTCCGTTTTGTTTCAAGTAATGCAGTGGAAAGCCCCCAGTGCCAAGCATGTGGCTAGTTGGTCTTGCTTCCTTAAAATACGGGGAATACTGCTGCTGAAGGTCCGGCTGTGGGATAAAGCACGGAGTCCTGTCGAGGTGATCTTGTGGTGGGGGTTGTGACTGAGCTTGAAGTTGTTGTTCCACTTGCATGTGTTCAGGAGACGTTTGCTGTTGTTGCTGTTGTTGTTGCTGCTGCTGGGCTTGCTGTTGAGCCTGTTGCTGTGCGAGCTGCTGGGCAGCGTCCTCTGCAGTCCCAGTAGGATCTGGGGGCGGTGCAGGCGGGTAAGGTGAAGGTGCTGGTGAAGCGAGTTGGGGTTCTGGCTGTGGCGATGGTCCCCCAGGGCTTTGATGTTGCATTGGTTGGTAACCACCGTCCAGTACTCCACCTCCCCACTGTGTGCCCGGTGGGGCGCGTTCCACGCCATCTTTGTAGAGGACGTACGGTGTTGTCGTATCTGAAAATAAATACAATCATCATTATTATTCAGGTTAGTATAATCTTCGAATCTGTCAAAGCATTTAATTAATGGTAGGAATAATTTATTAATAATATCATTGTAGTACAAAAGGTTTGTATTGTAGCGTGTGGCTTGGCCGGTAGAAATAAAATCTGGGCGACATCGCGTGTCGCGTGCGATTCATAACACTAGCTGTGCCGTCGAATAAGAATTTAATAAAACGTCACATAGTGAGACTTGCGACGCGTCGGTAGCTATATACGCCAACATTGTACTAAACTATAAGAATTGACAGTCACAGGTTTTGATTAAAATCTCGAATATTATGATTTATTTTATCGAATACAAATAAGGTAAACTATACTACTATAAAGCTGTAACAGAGCTGTGTCTGTACATTTAAGAAATTTGACAAATGGCTGTATTAGGCTATAAGGTGAGTCTAAACACAAAACGTTTTTTTTTAATTTTTTGTCTGTTTGTTCCGGATTTTGATGCAACTTTTTTATTTGATAGCTCTTGATTAGATTTAAAAACGTATACATTTTATCCCGCTACTATATCCTTAAAGGTTTTTGAGTATCTGGTTAAGCTTTACAAAGAGTCATAGTCGGTTAAGCTTTACAAAGAGTTTACGAGTAGTCTATAATGGCATTGCTTAAAATTACGAACGATGGCAGACCAGCAAACTGTACACGCGATGGTAAGTGATAATTGCTACTCGGAGTGACGATCATGTTGTCTCTGAGTATTTGGACCACAGACAATTGCCGAGATATTTCTTAAATGTTTAAATCAGATAAGAAAGTGGTACCTGCTTTAGACAGTATGTAAGAACCGTTATTCAATGCCTAAACCTAATAACTAACTAATTTTGTTTCTTTTAGGTATACCTAGTATCTAGTTAACATTATAATATTAATAAGGGGAAAACGGTGTTGATTGTACATTTTTTTAAGTTTGAATTGTTAACTATTTTTTATTTCCATTACTAGCAATGTACAATTGTTAATTTTCCTGAATAAATAAATAAATAAATAAACCCACACTAACAATAAGATATTATAGAATAAAACCCACTAGTATGTATTATGTGTTTATTTCTCTTGCCTCTTACGACTTGCGTTCTTAGTCGGTAGATACACGGACCCTTTCAGACTGATTTACTCAGAGCCTGATCGCTATTCTAGAATATTCATACTAGCACTCAAATTCAATTTGAATTATGACGGTTATCTGTCAGCAATTTCAACAACTTTGCATTTTTTTTAAATACTTAAAGTTACTGAAAATTATCAATATTTCTTCTATAATAAATACCAGCAAAAACATTGAAGGCATATAACATTTTTCGACTCACTATATAGTCTATGCCGTAGACTACCTTAGACTTATGAGTATATATTATATAGGTACCTATTGTCTGTAACAATACAAGTTTTCGAACGTCACATCGAAGGCTCTTTATGCAAGTGTATAATTTATATTTACTGCACATATTCTGAAGGTGAGTAAGTTTCATCATATTTTCATTAATAAGTGAACTTACAACTTCGTTAACGGCTAATGAAGGTACATCATAAGAAGCATAAACGTACCATCTAAATTGTTATTAAAATGATATTAAATTAAAAATTTGCCGTGTGGGGCCGGCTTTAGAATTGTCCCACCCTTCTCCACCCATGGGAGTCGTAAAAGCCGACAGAGGGAATGCTGAGGGAGTGGGCAGCAGCACTCCCTCGAGTATTAACAACATCCACTGCGATCGCCAACCCGCCTGCCAAGCGTGGCGATTACGGCACTATCCCTCAAATGAGCGAAACACACATGTTGTGACGATCTCTTGGGGAGGCCTATGTCCAGCAGTGGACTTCGAAAGGCTGATGGATAGATGGATGGAAATAAAAAATAAAAAAATATATTGTCTAAGCCGTGTTGAGCCAGCGGTGGGCTTTGCGACGAATTTCTCACATTCTGAGAAAAGTTATATCTTCTTTGGACTAGGCCGATAGAAGATAGGCTTAAAAAATCTGTTTGAAACTTAAAAAAGCATTGCATCACGTATTTTGTTCTTTACGTGCTGTTTTAAACAATTAAATGCCGGTTAATGGTCGGTTAATTGTCAGTTTTTTACAACCGGTCCCGCTGTAGTCGCGGCGCCGGATTATTATTCATAATTTCGATAAAACAATCTACTTAGATGATAAAAATTTAATAAATACATCGTAAAGTATTTTTATCCACGCATCGTCACAGATGACCAAAACATGCGTCTGACGAACTTAGAGAGTAATGGGAACCATCTCGCTGCGGTCACGGTTGACGTTTTTGACAGCCACTGAACTCGTATTAAATTCCTATATTTATATTTTGATGCGGTACTGTTAGGAACATAAATGATATCTTTATTATTAGAGATTAAATAGTTTCTCGATTTGATCTGCATGGACCTCAGACATGGGTCAATATTTGTAGGTACTTCAGTGTATGGAACATTAGTTACCTCTATGCAAAAATAGATATTCGATAGTTACCTAATATTTTCGTGGAATAAAAAGTATCCTTCCTAAACCAGGAAACAAACTATCTGTGTATCATACCAATCTATTTTGCAGTGGTTACGTGACAAACATCCAAATATACAATTTTCAACTATAATATTAAGTACCTAGGATAGAATCGAATTGAGTACTCCTTTTTTTAAATCGTATAAATGCTCTGAGCGAAGTGAAAGCCAACAACCAAAATTTTCACATATCCAAATCCAGCGGCCGTTTTTGAGTTATTAATTAACTAATATTCAAAATCGAAATATATAAACTCTCACATTTACTCGTATGTTTTCATGGCATATGCTGCTTCAAACAGAACAGCAGGACATGATATCTGTCAAAAAAATTTAACGAATTTTCTGGCTTCAATAATAGCCTTGTCAGAAAAGTTAGCGAGAGAATTATACCCTTGTGTCGTGAACCCATTGTCGTGTGGGGCCGGCTTTAGAATTGTCCCACCCCTCTCCACCCATGGGAGTCGTAAGAGTCGAGTGAGAGAATACCGCGAAAGTGGGCAGCAGCACTCCTTCGAGTAATAACAACATCCACTGCGATCGCCAACCCGCCTGCCAAGCGTGGCGATTATGACATATCCCCCATTCTTAGGAAGGCCTATGTCCAGCAGTTGACGTTAAAAGGCTGATGGATGGATGGATGTGTCGCGAAGTGCAGTAAAAATAAAAACAGGTTTAAATTTTTTTTTTCGGTGATTTTATACTTATTACTTAAGGCAGAGCTTGTGTAAAATTAGTTTTTTGGATATGAAGTTATTCGCAGTAAAGATTATGGAAACATTACACATGAACATCTTCGGGATATAAATTATTTAAAGAATTGTGTAGGTGAGTGTACAAGATTACCTTCCATCGCACTCCACCGGTTTATGACAGACAGATTAGTTGTAAATTAATCGAATGGAGATCGTAGCTACTTACACTAAATATTAATTGACATCACTTGTTTTGATTTTCTTTTTCTTAAAGTACATAGTGGAAGTCTTAGTAATACTAGGTGATGAGTTCTATGACGTTTATGTCTTTAAATAAATTAAGCTACTAATAATTTAAATCTTTTAAATTTTGACTGCTTTGTACTTGCTGTTGTATCTTCAGCGGATTTATTTGTTCACCATGAAAGTTACGTTTTTCAGTGGCATACTTCGCTATATTTTTTAAATTTACTGGAGCTTTTTCCAGGATTTTAACCGATCTTCACGACGGCCCGTCAAAAACTTCCTGCTTTGGTCTGATCATCTAGTATTGCCATAGTATTTTCTCCTTTTACGCATTTCTCCGTCATATATCACTTCTATTTTTATTTGCTCTTATACTATCATATGTCATAGCAACTATAAGATTTCACCAACAAAGTTGTTGGGTTTTCCGTCTCGAAATTGTCAACAGCAGTTATTGTTGAGCGGTGTTTCACCATCCATCCATCCATCAGCCTTTGTACGTCCACTGCTGGACACAGGCCTCCCCAAATTGGGGGCATAGTGCCGTAGTCGCCACGCTTGGCAGGCGGGTTGGCGATCGCAGTGGATGTTGTTAATACTCGAGGGAGTGCTGCTGCCCACTCCCCCCGATATTCGCTCAGTCGGCTCCTACGACTCCCATGGGTGGAGAGGGGTGGAACAATTCTAAAGCCGGCCCCATACGGTGTTTCACCACAACACAGTAAAGTTGGTAATAATTTGTAATAATCTCTATTAAATAAATTGAGTATTTTACGAATACGGCTTTGAACTACTTATTCAAGTTGTGATATACATCCATCTATCCATCCATCAGCCTTTCTACGTCCACTGCTGAACATAGGCCTCCCCAAGAGCACGCTACAACGAGCGGTCCCGTCATGGAGGATAATGCCGTAATCGCCACGCTTGGCAGGAATTCCCTCAGTCGGCTCTTACGACTCCCGTGGGTAGAGAGGGGTTGCTGTTTTTAGTTGCGATATTATTGTAAATTAATTACCTAGTTATTCTTTTTTAGATTAATGATACAGATTCCATAACAACTCAAAAACGTACCTAACCTGCTTATAATATCTATACTATTATAAAGCTGTAACAGAGCAGTGTCTGTACATTTAAGATATTTGAAAAAAAATGTCATAGGCGCGTCTAAACAGAAAACAATTTTTTTAAATTTTTTGTCAGTTTGTCTGTCTATCTGTTTGTTTATTCGCGCATCACGCAAAAACTACTGAACGGATTTTGATTCAACTTTTTTTATGTGATAGATCTCGATTAGACTTAACAACTGGTGGTATACATTTTATCCCGCTACTATATCGGGAACCTGAGATACAACCCAAAAACTAGCTTTTGGTTGCGGCGGAGCCGCAAGCAAAGGCTAGTAATAATATAAGTAGGTAGGTAATCTAATGAAAATACGTCTGCGAGTAGACTTTAAAAATCATTAAGTCTCAACTAAAACAGCGAACACATTCGACAGTATAACTAAAATGTTCAACTAAATCAATCATAGCACGTCGTTAGAAGCTCATTATCGATTAAGAAGTTAAAACAAACATTTTTAACCGTCATTCGTCATTAGGATGAACGTAGTGGATGTAAAAAACGTGCACCATCGATCTTGGTCGGCAGCCATCGTTAATAACTTCAGAGATCGGCTAAATGTTGATAAAATCTTGCTACTATATAACTTTATCGATGTCACGATCGATTTGAAGGTAAAAATGAACGCAGGTTTCGAATATAACTGGTCTTTGTAAGGTTGCTTTACAATTTTTAACGGTTTCCTCCCGGGAATAAGGATTTAATGTTTGTTACAATCCATTAAAAAAATATGGACTTTACATTAACTAGTAAGTTAGACAACAATCAGACCGTTAGTGTTTAGATGATTTGCTGGTCTATGCGCCGCGGTTTATCTATACCTATACATAATAAAAACATGGTCTCACGGCTGTATCCCTGAAGGGGTAGGCAGAGGTTTACACACCCACGGTTCGCCAACATGTCCCACGTAATAGGGGGGAGCCTATTGCCGTCTACCGGGCGCATTTCCAAACTCCGGGCTGTTACTGAGATTTTGTATCTATAGGAAAAAGCTCAATAACGCTGCCCGACACGGGGATTGAACCCGAGATACCTCATGATCAGCAGTCGCTCACACTATCGCTGCACCACTGAGGCAGTTTTACATAATACGTGTAATTTTTTGGAGATTAAAAAAAATTAAATAATTGAAGGCCGTGTGGACTACTGGCTTTAGAATTGTCCCACCCCTCTCTACCCACGGGAGTCGTAAGAGCCAACTAAGGGAATACGAGGGAGTGGGCAGTAGCTCTCCCTCGTGTATTAGGTAACAACATCCACTGCGCTCGCTAACCCGCCTGCCAAGCGTGGCGATTACGGCATTATCCCCCATGACTGGTGCCGCTCGTTGTGGTATCCTCTTGGGGAGGCCTATGTCCAGCAGTGGACGTTAAAAGGCTGATGGATGGATGGATGGACGAAAGAATTGAATACCGATTTCCAGAACCTTAGAGTTGTTTAGGTAGGAAAGAATTATTATATATATTTATTCATCAAATAGGTATTGTATTGCTATTCCTATATAACGAATCTAGCACTTCCTCTTAAAAATGGACGATGAAAGTTGACGTGAAAGTTATACTCCTTTGACAAGGAAGAAAAAGTTATCTGAAAAATTGCTTTAAAATGACAATAACAAGATTTTTAGATTAAAAAAATGTGCTTTAAAAGTGAAAAGTTCTCGGTCTTTCAAGTGATGTAAATAAAGTTATTTGATAACCATGAATATTATGTAAATGTCTGTGGTGTAGGGAGTGGTGTTGGTGTCCGATGTTATTCAAATGTTGCCTTAAAAGGCTACTGAAGAAGTTACAATAACAATATGAAAGAAGGGAAATTTGAAACAAAATCCCAACCTACTTCCCATTACTAAGGAGGGTCATGTCCAACGGTGGAACTATTATAGACTGTAAACAACAGTTTGTCAGTTGACAAACAATATATTTTAAATTCACAATATTCATGTACACGAATACTGAAAGGAACTCAACTGTTTTAATCGATCTCCCGCCAAAAACTCCCAAGTAATAAATACAATATATTGTTGCCAACATTAAAAACGCGAAAACATTTCACTTGAAGTACAACAAATCTTTTCATGTGACACAAAGGAAAAGATTTATTGCTGAATAACATCTGCATATAATCGTCTATATAAAATAATCCGAAAGGAAACATTGTCCAAATGATTTCTTCGTTTGACAGCAAGTTTTAATGACGCGAGAAGAGGCGGGTTACTCCGGATGCTTACACATGTGGGGTGTCGCATGGAACTTTTTGCTTTAACCCTTTTAAAAATTATAGCGTTGGTAATGTATAATCGAATCTTATGGGAATCATATGCCTTCAATATGTAGTTATTTAATGTTATGTTGCCCTTGCTAATTACTATGACTACAGATACCTACATTTAACTGGAATCTCATTTTGTTACACAATCTGATTTGTTATAACCAATTTGCCACCGCCACCATATTTCTTCTTCCCAGCGTCTCCATTACGCAGAGTAGGAGAGTCATTCAAAAAGTTGTCTCGTTGATGATAGAAAGAGAGTAAGAAAATGAACTTGGTATGCGCCTCTCTTTAAGACGCCACCTAATCTAATGTCATGATCTTCATTCATAGCAGAATTTAAATTACGTATGCGTCCTTAATGAGAGATATGTATTAGACACCAAATGTGTTCTTTCTCGTTCTATTGACGAAAAATTAACTTCCTACACGTTAATAAATAATCCAGCCTGTAGTCCATCGTCTATGTTACCAATACACTGTGAACCTATCACTACGCTATCGCTCAACCAATAAATAAAATTTTAACGCAACAAGATTTAGGTACAATAATATTGGACTGTCTAGTGGTAGAGAGCCTTAATTATCCCAGCACGAATGGGCCGGCTCGACCGGGGAAGTACCACTCTCCTACATAAGATCAGCGTGTAACAACGGTAGTTAATCTTACCGTTGTGTTTCATATGGTGAGTGAGAGTGCCGGAGTTCTTAACCCACTCCCTATCCTCTCCTTATTATCCACCCTATACACCGCCTATCCTTTTCCTTGGAGATGACGACGCGCGACTGATAGTTCTGGTGTAGCTAGCGTCTATAGGCTATGGTAACCGCTTACCATCAGATGCGCCGTACGCTTGTTCACCACTCACGTAGCATAAAAAAATATTGATGAAAAGCAGTCATGAGGACTGCCGACAGAAGTGAAAACTTAAAACTATAAACAAACAGTTGTTATTTTAGGATATCCAAATTAATTGTTTGATATTGAATTAAAACTTGTAAATCAAAATTATACATTGATTAATTAAAAAAAATATTATTTAATATTATTCATTTTGAAGAAACACACACACTTTACAGCTGACCCAGCGCAATAAGTTATACTAATAGGAACAGATATAGTGTTATGGTTAACGCGTCACGTGACCATGTCGATGACTAGATAGATAGATAGATAAATAAATCTTTATTGAAACCTTAAAAAATAACATTACAGTCAAAGTTAAAGGGTTAACTGTATAAGTATTTCAATTGGATTATTTACTCCCTATCCAAACCTTCCTATAGAAGTTTTCACTTCAAAAATCTTTAACGACATATAAAGTGTCTATCACGTGAAGTACTAAGTTCTTTTCAAGAAAACCTCCACGGAAGTCAACAACCTGTCGCAATAACACGTTACGTTTGTGATATGTTCTCATATAATTTTATTAATGACGTGAACGTTGACGTAGGGGTTTGGACACATGTTTGAGTTTTTAATTTACATATGGGACTATGTGAAAGGGGTTTGCAGGATGTAAGATTAAAATATGATTCAATGCGTGTGAAGTTTTCATAGCAGTAATAGATGTTTTAATAGAATTTAGTTGATGTTTTGATTGTAAACCTATAGGCAGTTGGTTATATTGTGTTCTAAAATAAGCTTATTAGACTTATAATATTTTGAGTTGATTATAATATATGTCTGGCTTGTCTGAAATTTTGTCTGTGTGGTGATGGCTTAAGAATACAAGAGTCACCATCCCATTCTTTCCCACGGGTGTCATACAAGGCGACTAAGGGAAGTAAGCAATTATCATTCATTGCGTTACTGGTGGTAGGGCTGGGTGCCAAGTGGGAGTACTCACTTGGTATCGGGCCCGAGCGGGTTGGTCCCGTGTGACCGACCATGAAGCACATCGGTGTGTTATGGTTGTAGCAGGAGATAGCCGTTTGTTCTTTCATTTCATATCAGTGAAATGAAATGGCGAGCCCGCTGCTCGCCATTTCATTTGACAATACTCTCGGTATAGTTGAGTCCACGAGTGACGGTTACCATTTACCATCAGGCGGGCCGTGGGTCGTCTGCCACTATATACAATAAAAAAAAATCGTACAAATAAATTCATTGTCCGCGTTTGTGTTACAACTTACTTCTAAACTACATAATAATTAATAAGGTTAGGTTTGGTTCTGATAAAACTTTTGATGTGAAAACTTCTGTACGCTCGTTTGACGTATATCACTGTTCAGTCAATTCTTATAAGACTTATTTTAAGTCAAGGTAGAATACTACATAGTATTTAATTGGATCTTAATACTAGAAGAGTCTACTTTTTTAAAATTTTGTAACGGAACACGTGCTTTATAGCGAGGTGATTTAACAACTAAGCTACTGCAATTATATTGTTGCCAAGTAATTATTTTTTAATTAACTCTCTTATTATAAGTCTACAGAGGCACCCTTGCAAGTGGCATCTATATACCTAAGTTATTCGGAACAGACAAGCTTATTTCATTACAATTAGGGTTCACGCCAATTTATTACCTTAGGTATATTGTTCAGTAGAAATGTAAGACAGCTTATCTATACTATTATAAAACTGTAACAGAGCTGTGTCTGTACATTCAAGATATTTGAGAAAAAATGACTGTAATAGGCTATATAGGCGTGTCTAAACACAAAACAATTTTTTTTAGAATTTTTGTCTGTTTATCTGATTGTTTGTTCGCGCATCACACAAAAACTACTGAACGGATTTTGATGCAACTTTTTTTATTTGAAAGGCCTTGATTAGACTTGAAAACTGGTATACATTTTATCCCGCTACTATATCCAGAACCTAGGCGTGTCCAAACGCAAGACAATTTTTTTTAGAATTTTTGTCTGTTTATCTGTTTGTCTGTTTGTCTGTTTGCGCATCACACAAAAACTACTAAACGTATTTTGATGCAACTTTTTTATTTAAAAGGCCTTGATTAGACTTGAAAACTGGTATACATTTTATCCCGCTACTATATCGAGAACCTGAGATATAACTGAAAAACTAGCTTTTGGCTGCGGCGAAGCCGCTGGCAAAGGCTAGTTGGTTTATAAAACAATTATAATACGGATTAATAATTATGAAATAATACTACGTTTATGAAATTTATTGCGTTTAACTGATTTTCTACTATTCCGACGTTTCGAATACTTTTACAGTTTACGGCATTCATGATTGCGGGTGGACTTAGATGGTAGACGTCCAAGGCTGATATGTTGTTTCAACGGTTTCATCTACCCACAGCTATATGATTTTACAAAAGTTGGTTTATTTATTAAAACCCACCTAATATTCGTTTAGAAACACGATTTAAATATTTACTTTAAATTTTTTAGACTTAAAATGTATGAGATTTTAAGCTAGTACATTAAAATGAGTAGGTATAATACTTTTTAACTGCCTTGGTGGTGTATGCGACTCCTAATCATGAGGTCTCGGGTTCGATCCCGGGTCGAGCAATGTTATTGAGCTTTTTCCTAAAAAGAGAAACTCTCAGTAGCAGCCCGGAGTTTGGAAATGTGCCCGGTAGACGTCAATAGGCTATCGCCCCCTATTACGTAGGACTTAAACATAGCTGGCGAGTCGTGGGTGTGTAATACACCTCAGCCTACCCCTTCGGGGAATACAGGCGTGATGCTATGTTTTTTGTTTATAATACTCCATTATATAATTATTTAAACAAATTTTGTATTTATTTTTTGCTCAAAAACTTTACCACAACACTACTTACCAATTAAAATTAGTAAACAAAAAAGCAGATTAATAAAATGAAACATTTTAAATATTGATAATAATTTTGGTACTCTTCTCCCAAAATCTAAAATAAACAATAGACTATGATGCTAGTGACCAAATTATTTTAGTGAAACGTAGGAAGCTAACTAGTTAAGATAAGATATCTAAATAGTAATCTATACTATACAAATGTAAGCTACTAATATAATAATGACTGCACAGATGGCGGTGTGGTTTATATAGATACCGGTCTCCCGCCCGAGTGCTGTGGTTTCGATTCCCAAACAGAACAGCTTTTTGTGTGATCCACAAATGGTTGTTCTGAGTCTGTGTCCGTGAAATTGTATGTTTTTAAAGTCCTCGCGATACAAGGATTATTCATTAGTGCAGGGTATAGTCTTTAAAAAAAAAAACAATCTCTTTTTTGTTATTTATATGTGGTAATCTCTCCTAGTTATATGTGTCTACAGGCCATTTTTTAGGAAAGGCTATTAAATATCTTGCAAAACCTTAGACCGAGCAAAAATTAAAAAATAAATAAGCGTCATCTGTAGTCTAAATGTTATAACTGGGCTGCGACAAGAAACATAGATGGCGCTTTTCTAAAAAAAAATCAATATACAAAGCGTGACGTAAATAATAGGTTTTCTTTTAGAGCGAAAAGTGAGTGCAAAGGCGTGAAACTGTGCGGCACAACTAGTAAGCTATATGCTGTTTAAAATACAAAATGCTCAAAAAGGCTCTCGTAAAATTAAGGAACGTAACTTGATATTTTTTTGTACGTTATCTTAGGGTTCTCTGAATAACTAATTCTTTCATTCCTAACTGGCATAAAAACAAAACGTTTGCAGTATCTTTTTTCAATATCATAATATCTACTTTAATTAAATTTTGAAGAATGAATAAAAGAATAAATCGAAGACGGAGCGCCTCGCGCCATACACGGTTCACGGATGGCCGGAGCCGTCACTGCTTGGCAGCCCCAACCTGCCAGATTAAATCCCAAACAAAAGTTAAATATCATAAAACACTATATCTACACACCCTAAGATTCTGTAAATAAAGTCTAAAATACCACAAAAGTGATTATTATCGCCGTATAAGTTCTTTGGTTCGCCAAGACGAGAATCGAACGCGTATAAAATGTAATCTACATGATTTTTTGTGGTACCTTACGGAGGTTTATGGATGATGTTTGATTGAACCTTTATTACTGAATGTGGTTTGTGCCCAATGATTCACTGATGCATGTCAGCGTATAAGATTATCGGTTATTTAAATATAGGACCTATACGGACGATACTTTAACCTGATGATTTAAAAAAATGGCAGAACCACAGAGCACAAAATGTGCACAGAGTTTGCCACAATAAAAAATTGAATTACCCATACAAATAAGATTTATCATAAAAAATATTGTGAAAATCTACATAATTATATAAAACAAAGACAGGTTATTTATACAATTTATAAATCGATTTTTATGATCGTTGATTTGTTGGACTTGTCTCTGCCCGGAATAGCAGTATAACTATTAAAACAGTGGTTCGGAAACATTCACAAAATAAAAAAAAATATTAAGTAATTTTTTTAATACATTTGTTTAGAACGGCTTTTTTGAAGATATAGATTTGACTGATGTTTTTAACATGGCACTGCATGATAATTTCGGTAACTACAGTAGATGTCGCTAGGTGTATTATCCTTTGACAGCTGATCTGTGATCTTGAAACGTTTGTGTTTAGTGTCAGCATAATTTTAACGATAATAACTGAACAAAGGCAAACAAATAATTGATTGCTTTTGGCTAAATGCCTCTTGCTAAAGCTTAAATATACTCCCTTTAATTAGCTAAGTTAGTGCTTTCACAAGGCTTATTTCTCTAATGTTTTGACTGCTGCAATTTATAATAATGCCGTTATTTTAACGTCAGTGAATCACGCTGTTACTCTGCCTGTTGTATCGACAATGAACACAGGATGCTTAGTCACTTCGTCTTTGTGACCACGTTTAGAACTTTTTCTGAACCCAGAAAAAAATATTCAAATCATATATTATACTTAAGACAGTAGGTATGTAGGTACAGATTACCTCTCAAGACCAATTAATACGTGATTGGCTTTCAATTATTGTTAGCACTATATATATACTAGTCGGGCCTCGTGGCGTAGTCGGTAGTGTAACCGACTTCCGTGCACGAGGTCGCGGGTTCGATTCCCACTCAAGACAACTATTTGTGTGCTGAACACAGATATTTGTACTGCGTCTGGGTGTTTTTTATCTATTATATCATGTATGTATTTAAAAAAAAACCAGTAATATATGTATTATATTCGTAATCTGGTATAGCACAAGCTTTAAGCTTAGTTTGGGACCAGAGGACGTTGTGTGAAATGTCCGTGAATATTTATTTTATTTATTTATTTATAAGCTAGCAAATAGTACCGGGAATAACAGTACGTCACCATCACATAAATAGTCTCTATTCACATCCATCTTCTGTTAAAGACAAAGACAACACCCTGCACTAAGGAATAATCTTTGTATCGCGGGGGACTTTATAAACATACAATTTCACGGAGACAAAGTGCAACCAGACAAGAACAACCATCTGTGAATCACACAAAGAGTTGTCCTGTGTGGGAATCGAACCCACAACACTAGGCGGGAGGCCGGCATCTAAACCACTCCGTTATCTGTGCAGTAAATTTTTACAGGATAAAAAATAGCATAAGGTCTTGGTCTCTACTCTCGACTATAATTAGCTAGGTACCTAGGTAGGTTGTACAAATTCACTCTATAGTTCAGATTTAAAATACGGTTTAAATAAAATATTCCCTAGATACTAAAAGCTGATAGGTATTGCTCATTCGCACCCAAAATCTTACAAATTATTTTATTTCAAATCAGCAAGCCTCTCTCATAATATTATGAATCATTCGTTCGAGGATGAATGCGGAAAAGACAAGTGAATGAAGATGTAAAAAACTGGCGAGTGTCATCGAACAAGCAAAAGTTGGTTGAACAAGATGTTATACTCATTTAATACTCGTACATATACAGTTTTCATCGACGCGTTAACGCCACTTCAGAAAGCATTACTTCAGCCAAGTGCAGCATGCGAAACGCACAGAGTGCGTAACGACGAGAAAGTGACAGGTCGTTCTGGCGGGAGACCGGCCGCCATGTCTGGCATTGGATTCTTTAAAAAGTTTAAACATCTACATGACATCGGTACCGGTTGTACGCACCACGCGACACTCAGTCCGCGTCGCGACAATTTATTTCGGTGCGGGGCAATGCACTTATCGCACGCAGTCCTGAGATCTGCGCGACGAATAAACGAGAGTAAACATGGACACGAAGGAAAAAAAATACAAGACAAATCAAGGCTATTAAAATTAGTTACCGTGGTCCCCGGACACCTACATAAAAATTACAAAACTAAAAAGCGCTTCTATTGTTAAAATGAACATACCTATGATTATGCCGTTCTTAAAACATACGTATTGATACCTACATTTTTTGTTGTTTTTTGATGTGAAACATCTAATGCGGAGAGAGGGTAAAATCGGCTGTTAGCGTGGCGACGCTTTTATTTTACTTGTCCTGTTCAAATCTTGAAAGTTAAATTAAACACACTTCCCGGTTTCCGATTGAGCTGAAATTTTACAAGCATATGTATATCACGTGACAGTGCAATATTATGATGACATGGAGCTGATCTGATGATGGAGCTGGAAGGTGGACATAGGAACTCTATAATGAAACAGCGCAACCCCATCGAGTTTGGGCTCGTATGATTCGTCTTGACGAGTACTTTGTCTCTAGATGGTATTCAGGGTCTGATGATGGAGCTAGAAGGTGGCCATGCGAAACTTTGTAATTAAATGGCGCAACTCCATCGAGTTAGGGCTCGTTTGAAATGTCTTGACTAGTACTCCAGACGTAGATGATATCCAGGGTCTGATGATGGAGCTAGAAGGTGGCCATAGGAACTCTGTAATTAAACGACCCAAACCCATCGAGTTTATACTCGTTTGATTCGTCTTAAGGAGTATTTTGTCAAGTTATGATCATTTTATTTCCACAAAATAATTTCGATGTTTGCACATCTGGTAGACGTCCCGCGACATCTAGTTTTTTTATAGTGCATGTAACAATTAATTAACTACATATTTATTGTCACGATACTTGTATGTTAGTTGTAATTAAGTAGACAAGAACTCTGTGGGTATATGTCCCAAATATATAGCCAAATTTGTATGCGTCTAAATTGTCAGGATTATATGTATAATAAATCTTTGAAACGGTTTCATTTGTAATTAATGGTATGTTTGCACACTCGCACCGACTGAAGAATGGCACTGAAGGCAATAAAAGTTTAATACCTACAGCCGATGTAACACGGCACACTTTGTTATTCCAGAAATAAGTGGACTTTACTCGCCCAAACCGTATCGCTGCACGGAAGTGCAATTTAAAGTATGTTAATTAAAACAACTTGAATTTAAAACTTATTTTTTATTTCGAAGCCTGTTCGTTTCCGAGTGGGTGGTAATAAAATATCTATATTCTATAACCTCAGTAGCTGTCTACAGTCTGTGTCTGCGCCTGTACTACGATTATAATACGCTCATTTTTGTCTAATACACATTTCGCGCCCAAAGTTGACCTTTCGTATAATCTTCAAAATGGCGTGCTATGGTAGTTTTTTTTTAATAAAAATTCACATCTCTTATCAACAAAAATATTTAATTTGGCAAAGAATATAACAAAAAATAATACAAAAAATAATATTAAAAAGTAAAGGATTTGCAAGTAAATTCAAATATCAACGCTATCGACGACATGATTTGCAGTTGTGTATACTGTATATTTCATCTATAGTTACCCCACTCAATTTTTTGTAAATTCGAGAGACGTGCACTTTTAGACTAGAAGATCACTAATTGAACGAGCGCAATCACTAGCCATAAAGCAAACGAAGCGCATTGATGACGCGCCACCGGGCTATTTTCAGTGGGCGACAAATGCTAACGGCCTCTAGGACACTCCAGCGGGATACGTCGAACCGACTCCTGCTTGACACACTCATTGCTATCTCAAAACTATATTATTCTAATACTAAACGTGACCAAAATAAACAATTGCTACAGCGTTTTATGACAGTTTTTGTGTATAATGTATTAGTGATTGGAGTTATGAACGTTACTTATATTGTAAAGACAAGCCAACTGTAAACAAAAAACCTACAATATATAGAAGAATACGGGGTTTACTTCTTTTTCTTAGAAATAATACATTTTTAAAGACATGCTGAAATAACCTGTAATCCCTTGTGGTGGGGGACTTTCATCGTCCACTGCTGGACATGGACATCTCTATGAGAGCGCTACAACGAACAATCCTGCCGCTTGCATACGACGGCTGCCTGTGACTTTGACCAGGTCATTGTTCCACCTGGTTCGTTATTCTACACCCTACAGTGAGGTGTGGGGGACTTTACGACATACAACACACGGACACAAAGTAGGTACACCCAGACTGAGAACAACCATTGCAGAAGAGAAAGAACTGACCTGCTTGGTAATCGAATCCACAATATCAGGCATCGTGGGTCAGTATCTAAACCACTCTACCATACTAAGAATACTACCAAGTCTTTACATTTCGCGGATGAAAAATAAATGAATTGTCACACCGATGATGGTGGTACGTTTCCGAGCACCTACCCGCGGGAAAGAATGGGGTGGTCCCACTTGTATTAGTCCGTCACCACAACGAGTCTCTATTGTGGGTATTTGTATGACAATAATGATTTTAAAGTACAAATTATAATTTGTGAATAAGGAAAAAGAGTATTTTAGTATTTTAGTGCTTTGCCGATAGATGGCGTTGGTCGTTAAGACAAATGTGGTGTGGAAATTCGGTATTTCTAGAAATGGTACGATAGCTCAATGGATTAGAGCACTTCCCCGGAAAGGAAGGGACGCAGGTTCGATTCCCGCTCGTACTAAAATACTCTTTTTCCTTATTCACAAATTATAATTTGTACTTTAAGAGTAGCTGAGCATGTCAAGTGCTAAAATATAGATCAAAATGTTTAAAAAATCACGCCATCAAATAGTATGAATTTTAATTGCAAAATTATACTTACTACATTGGATGAATGCATGTAAATGCATTGGCAATAGATGACGTTGGTCGTTAAGACAAATGTGATGAGGAAATTCGGTATTTCTAGAAATAGTACGATAGCAGTGGATTAGAGCACTTCCCCGGAAAGGAAGGGACGCAGGTTCGATTCCCGCTCGTACTAAAATACTCTTTTTCCTTATTCACAAATTATAATTTGTACTTTAAGAGTAGCTGAGCATGTCAAGTGCTAAAATATAGATAAAAAATAATGATTTTACTTATTGACATATAAATCTGCAACACATACCTATATATATATTTTTTAAATTGTATAACATAGCCGATTTGACATTTAAATATCATTCTATTGACATTGCGTCCCACATAAATATGAAAAGATAATTGCAACGATTAAGATTTAGGTACCAACGTAATCGCAGATTTTTAACAAAACCATTTATAACTAAAGTGTCAATAATAATGAAGATGGCGCAGGCGTCGCCCAAGACGATAAGTATGAACGTGTTATCGAAATTAGCAGTCATGAGCAATTGTCACGATAGCTGAATTGGCAAAGCATCTAGACAGTATCCAGGAGATGCAGGTTCAAATCCTGCTCGTGACTGTTATTTAAGATTTCACATTTTCACACTTTGTGTTTATGAAGTCTCTGAATTGAACCAACACCTTAGGCATAGACAATGTTCCATTGAAAATGTTCTCGTTAAGCCGATGGTGGAGGTTGGTGTGTAAATAATATCCGTCTATGACGAGGGTCGTTGGTTCAATTCCAGTTGTATAATGCACAACATGTCGTTGATAACATGTAAAAATTATTTCCAACTATAACTATGTATACGATTTAGATCACGAGTGCGATCAGCCTATTACTGCCTTTGTTTCCATCCATCCATCCATAAGAATATCAACGTATTGGATGTAAGCCACCCTTTTTTTTTTTTTTTGTTATGGCGGGAAAAAATGTTCCTAACCGCACACCCCGTCGTTCGGGGCAACGAACAGGGTAGTGTGGGGCCCTCACCCACTAAAGAAACCCGCCGTGTGCCGTCTCTCCGCCTTTGTTGGCGGGCCACTGGAACTATGTTACATTCCTTCGGTGGGGGATGTAAGCCACCCTAAGAGAGCGCCACAACGAGTCGTTCTCTGCCGTTTACATCCAACGGCTCCGTACAATTTTTTTATTACTTATTGTAGCCGACTAGCCACTGCCCACCAGATGGTAATTGGTAACTGTCACTCAAGCACTCATAACTATACTAAGAGTTCTGTCAATCCGCTGCTTACCATTTTATTTCGTCGATGTGGTATGTAAGAATGAACAGCTTCCGCTACAATCTTAACACACCGCGTTGCTTCATGGCCGCTCAGGCGAGAGACGGTTGAACCGACCCACTCAGACCCGATAACATGTAAATACTCCCACCCAGCTCTAACACCAGTAATACAATGGGTGATAATTGCTTACTTCTCTTAGTTGCCTCTGACACTTTTATTCCTAATTCTTCGCTACACGGAACATTAGATTTGACTTGAACGGCTCCTCTCCTTTCTGCTACGGATCTATATTGCGGATTTGATTACGTAGAGATACCGAGCACAGGCACGCTGAGCGTTTATGAGTCTTGATGTGAGGTGAACGTTCAAGGTCTCTGTTATTTATGTAAGTCATCATTGATAACTAACATAGGTTTTGTTTAAATAACAATAAATAATGTAAATCAACGCAAATTAACAAAGTCGTAAAGACAAATGTGATGTGGAGTTTGGGAATGGCCGTCAGTCACTGCGATGGCTTAGCGGTCTAGAGCACTTCCCCGGATTGGAAGGGACGCAGATTCGAATCTCGCTCGCAATAAAGTTCACTTTTTCCAAATACACAAATAATTTGTTCTTTAACAAAGTACATTAAAAAAGATATTGAAAACTAACCCTTTCTCACTATAATAAATAAAATCAAATTGTATTTTAGAGTAGACATTATAATCACACATTCACTCATCTCATGTTTATTATATAAAAGATATATTGAACTAATTTTCAATTGACATGGGTTTAAATAAATTGCAATTAAAACCAGTACAAAACTGACATTAAAATTAATCGTTATTTATGCACTTATGTGCAACAGACTATAAAACTCCCGCCAAAATAATAACCATAAATAAGCGTGTTTTTTTTACTACCTGGGAACTAGATTGACTAGTTTATTGTGAATCATGTCGACTCAGGGTCACTGTTAGACTTCTGAGAAGGATAATTTGCTCATTAATTTTTATACTTGGTCATCGAGATAGGAAATCAGCAGCTATGAATTCGTTTATAATATTTTTAACAGACTTTCGTTGGTTGGAAGTTATACAAATCTTAGTACGTTCGTGTGTTGTGTTAATCGCATAGATATATATGTATATATTAAGTAGAGTACTAATAAAGCTATATAGGTACAGAAATATTTATGACTAGCCTATGCCCGCGGCTCCGCCGCAGCAAAAGCTAGGTTTTAGGTTATATCTCAGGTTTACGATATAGTAGCGGGATAAAATGTACGAGTATACCAGTTTTTAAGTCTTAATCAAGAGCTATCAATTAAACAGTTGCATCAAAATCAGTTTAGCAGTTTTTGCGTAATGCGCGAACGAACAAACAGACAAAAAATCTAAAAAGAATTGTTTTGTGTTCAGGCACGCCTATATAGCCTAATACAGTAATTTTTTCTCAAATATCTTATATGTACAGACACAGCTCTGTTACAGCTTTATAATAGTACCTATAGATATATCTATATAGCTAAGCAGTAGTTAATCCTTTTTTTTGTATAGGCGGGAAAAAATGTTTTTAACCGCACACCCTGTCGTTCCGGGCAACGAACAGGGCAGTGTGGGGCCTTCACCTACTAAAGAAACCCGCCGTGTGCCGTCTCTCCGCCTTAATTGGCGGGCCACCGGAAGCATATTACATTCAGTGGTCCATATTACATTCAAGCAGTAGTTAACCCTATCAAGCGACAATTTCTGTTTTTTTTTAGATACGCTGTACCTGAAGTGTGATTCTTTGATAATTGGATATGGATTCTTTCATGCGAACAATTTCAAGGATTTTGCAGTAGGTTATTTTATTTTATACTTGATGTGTACACTTAATTGACATGAATGTAGTATGCTAGTACCAATCTATATTTTTCCAATTTGTTCTTTAAAGTAGCGGAGCATCTGAAGTGCTAAAATACAGACCAAAATAATTAAAAAAATTGCGCCATCAAATAGTATATGAATTTTAATGCAAAATTAAAGTTACTATACTGGAATAATGTATGTAAATGCATCCGATAGGTGGCGTTAGTTGTAAAGACATTTAAAAGCAATTGTGAAGTGGAGATTGGGTCTCGTCGTTGGTGACTAAGATGGCTTAGCAGTCTAGAGCACTTCCCCGAATTGGAAGGGACGCAGGTTCGAATCCTGCTCGCAGTAAAGCTCTCCTATTCCACATTCACAAATAATTTGTTCTTTAAAGTAGATGAGCGTGTCAAGTGCTAAAATACAAAATAATGGACATGTTTATATATGTATCCATCCATCCATCCATCCATCAACCTTTCAACGTCCATTGCTGGACATAGGCCTCCCCAAGAAATAGGGGATAGAGCGGTAATCGCCACGCTTGGCAGGCGGGTTGGCGATCGCTGTGGATGTTGTTAATATTCGAAGGAGTGCTGCTGCCCACTCCGCCGGTATTTCCTCAGTCGGCTCTTACGACTCCCGTGGGTAGAGAGGGGTGGGACAATTCTAAAGCCGGCCCCACACGGCAAAAAATATATGTATATATAAATAGAAAAAGAATACTTGAATTCTGACAGATGCTCTACCAACAGAGCTATCGTAACAGGCAATGACTCTAAGGCCGTATCCACGACAAATTACGTACAATGAAATGTGTGAAACTCGTATCTTCGTCTCGTTGCGAAGATTAAAATCTCGACTCATAAAAGTCTATATGATAGGTTATTTGGTTTCACTTTTATATAGTGATTATTACATGAAGCTATTTTTCCACTCTCGATATATTATGTGGCCTAAGTATATTAGCTGAAACATTATAATCTAACATATATCAAACAGTCGAGCCCGGGGTGTCATTACATTGAAGTTCATAATCATTTCTCTTATAACAAACTTTGTTGGGTTTGATATAAAGATGTGAAAGGGAATGCACCGATGGTTCGGACATGTGAAAAGAATGTCTCTCCGCCTGTACTGGCGGACTACAGGGA
The DNA here is from genome assembly GCA_948253155.1 of Leucoma salicis. Lineage (NCBI taxonomy): Eukaryota > Metazoa > Arthropoda > Insecta > Lepidoptera > Erebidae > Leucoma > Leucoma salicis. The sequence continues at coordinate 21,097,414 of OX411818.1, forward strand.
CTGTGTGTCATTACTTCAGTGGTGTTTCTCGCCTACGTGTTAAAAATCTATATTTGATAAAATGCCTATTCCGGGTCGTTCCGGATCGTGCAGTCGTTCTAGCGTGAAGAAATACTGAACCAACATACTCATATACTAGAGTTTAATTCAATAATTTGAAGATATTAATATTATCCTGTATCTACATCTGAAATACCTACGTGTAATTACGGAATGGAGGATGCATTCGTCTCTTAGTTCGATGCGTCTATTTCTAGCTAATTATCTCTCGACGAACAAACAATCCAACAACCTCATACACTATATAAATATTTCGATATAACTACTTTTAATAAAAAATTTAAACAAGTTCGAGTCGGACACACCCATGAAGGATTCCGTAGCAGTAAGTTAAATGTTTTTTTAATTTTTATATTTGAGTTGATTGAATGAAAGGTAAATTGCGGTTTACAATTTATGACGTATTAAAAAAAAACTACTAACTAGATCTCGTTCAAACCAATTTTCGGTGGAAGTTTACATTGTAATGTACATCACATATTTTTTTTAGTTTTATCATTCTCTTATTTTAGAAGATACAGGGGGGAGGGACGACATACATTTTACCACTTTGGAAGTCTCTCGCGAAAACTATTCTGTTTAGAATTGAATTAATGATATTAGAAACCTCAATATCATCTTTGAAGACCTGTCCATAGATACACGTATGGGTGAAAAAAAATTTTTGAGTTCCAGTTCTAAGTATGGGGAACCCCCAAAATTTATTGTTCTTTTTTCTATTTTTGTGTGAAAATCTTAATGCGGTTCACAAAATACATCTACTTACCAAGTTTCAACAGCATAGTTCTTATAGTTTCGGAAAAAAGTAGCTGTGACATACGGACGAATAGACAGACAGACAAACAGACATGATGAATCCATAAGGGTTCCGTTTTTTGCCATTTGGCTACGGAACCGTAAAAACGGAGGTCCGAAAATTCGTACAAACAAATCAATTGAACTATGCTACGTCTTTCGGGTCAGGTAGATTAATATAAAATTAAACTTTATTAATAATTCTGCCGTAGCTAAATATATCAGGTGCATAATACCCACAGTTACAAGAGGCTAACTCCCCACAGACATTCTTGTCTCAAGGGTCTACTTTTACCAGATTATGCACCGACAGCCCTCGGCGCGTGATGAAGAGGTAAATTTAAAATCCCTACCACGTACCATAACTAAGAGCTGTATTGTTACAATGAAACTACTTAGGATTAGTCTATTTTATTTAGGTTTAGGAATTTCATTCAAGAAAATGTTATTAGCATTTTAAGGTATAATAATCGAACAGTTCCGTAATTTTTTAAATTAAAATGTCATTGTAATCACGAATTGAGAGTTTTACGATCATCAATTTTGAATAAAGAATGCAACTACTACAATCTTTATGGTCTTGTAAATATTTTTAAATGTTTTACTTTAATAGACAAAGGAAAAAAGACAATAAGTCTTTGATATTTTTATTTGAACATGTATCGGGATGATAAGTTAGTAAAAGTAATCTCCGCTCTAGGAAATAATACCTATGGCTCAGGAGATTTTATAAACATTAATTAACACGTACAAAGTATATTCACAAAAACCATTTCTGAATAAAATAAATATATGTGTGTGTGTGGTGTGGGTATCTAAATCACTACTTTATTCTAACAAACAGATGTAAATGCATTTGTAATCAGCTAAGTTAATCTTTGTTGCCTTGAAAATATTTCTCATGACACTGTATAGAAATTTATAAAAACGTCATTTTATTTAATAAATAGTACGCCATTTTCCAGATATATTTCTCTGAAAATAATCGAAAATCTTGAAATTAATAGTTTATTCGCGTGTTTCAAGATTTAAGAAAGCTTTGAAAAACAAACTTTTGCGAACAATTTGTGGTTATTACTGAGGTTACTAGTATTACAAGCGCGAAGTATGAGAGTAATAATACATAATAAACCCTAATAAATATATCATTATGCACAGTAACTATGAACGTTAAGATATTTTGATAACCCGTGCATTCGCACTGAAATATTTGGACGGGTCACTTTGTGAATCGTTATTCTGCCACTGTCCCAACATTTAAACGGTGGCAGTTCCTGGCACTTCCCTCTTGAGAATATAATAGTTCACCTGTAGAACTCTACGCCGTTTTAATGCTTAAGCATTCTTATTTTTTTTATTAAGTTTTTCTCTTCTTCGGCCATGACGCCTTCGTATTTTTTTCCACAAAAAAAAAACAGACAAAGTGATAAGGTTATGATTCATTATATGATTCGTTTAGTCTTTTCGAAAGCTCTTTATTTTACCTCTTAATATTAGACGTACTAAATCGCTTCATGTATTTAAAAGCTTAGTCAAGAAACATTACCTCAGCAATTGCTAAGGTTTAAAATTATCAATTTAATTTTTTAATGTGTGAAAATGGTTTATTTATCTATCATGATTTGTATTATATATGAATGTATAAGTATTTATTACAACCTAATTAGTATATATCATATTCTGTACGCCATAAGTATTATTAAATCCAAAAATATTTTTCGTTGCCACCCAATGGTTGTCCGGGAAAGATTGCCTTGTGCGATAGGACCAATTGTACTTAATCAATTCCTACTTACATGCATTTTCTTGTATTTTCTGGTGTACAATAAAGAGTTAATATAATTATTATTATTCTCGAAAACAATCTTTATTTGGTGCAATTGATCCCAAACTACAAATTCTTAATGATTTTCGATGATATTATTTTGATTTATAACAGCTGTTAGTTCTAGAAAATTAGATGCAAAAAAAACAGCATTCTGTTCTATGTCAAAAAAAATATTAGATATTTAATGTAATGTTGACCAGTCGTACATTAACATATTAAAAAATAATCGTTAGTATACACAGACCTTAATTTTACGTATATTATGTGGGTTTTCAACCGTCTTCGAAAAGGAGGAGATTCTCAATTCGGCGGTATATTTTAATAGATATGAAGAACATAGCAATAAGTAGCAATAAACTTGAAAAATATGTCCTCTACAAACAGAAGAGTATGATGTTCTATTGAAATAGTTTTCATAGTTAAAACGCAAAAGGGAATATTGGTAGTTTATTATAAATGTAAAATTTTACGAAAATATATTTATTTTCGGATTTAATAACTGGCAAGACCTAGCTAAAGCAGCGCTTCAATACGGCGTTAATACAATAATAAATTCCACATTATTAACAACTTACAAAAATGTAATAAGATCTGTATCAAATAATTAATGATGCGTATGTTTTTAAATTTAATTCTCCGAAATTAAAGCTTCGGGCATTTAGCGCTAATACCAATGCTCGCGTGCTAACCTGAAGTCGTTAAATTAAAAAGTAAAAGCCATAAATAAGGTAGAGCCAATGAACCTTTTTTGTAAACTGACACGCAAATGCTGCAGTTTTGCAACTGGTTAGCGAATGTTTTATTATTTGTAATTTGGGCTTTTAATAACGTCATTGAACTCATTCGGCAAATAATACTATTAATATCACACGCATATATTACTATTTATAAAATTCTCGTGTCACAATGTTTGTCGCCGTTCTCCTCCGAAATGGCTAGACCGATTCTCATGGAATTTTGTGTGTATATTCAGTAGGTTTGAGAATAGGATGTAAACTATTTTTTATACCATTAAGTGATAAGGGTGATCCACCACAAAAATATTTTTTTATTTTTTCGACCAAATTTTTTATTTTAATTTTTCAACCGAATTCAAAAAACGAGGAGGCTCTTAATTCGACTGCATTTTTTTATGTTTGTTACATCAGAACTTGCAACTGGGTGAACCAATTTTGATGATTTTTTTTTTAATTGAAAGCTAGTGCTTCCCGTGTGGTTCCCCATTTCAATTTGGTCCAGTTCTGACAGTGGCATCCATGAGAAAACCATATAAGTCTTAACTTGAAGTCGGTTTTTTTGTGATGTTTACATAGAAATTATTTATCATTCGGCATATACCTAAGTTATTTTTTTATACGCTAGGAATTCCCTAAAAATTCTCTACAAATAATTTATATGGAAAAACAACGTTTGCCGAGTCAGCTAGTTACTATTTAAGTGCTGCTGCCCACTCCTTCGGTATTCCCTCAGTCGGCTCTTACGACTCCCATTGGTGGAGAGGGGTGGGTCAATTCTAAAGCCGGCCCCACACGGCAAATCATAGGCATCCTTATTCTTACTAATATTATAAATGCGAAAGTGAGTTTGTTTGTTACGCTTTCACGTCGTAAATACTGAACCAATAATTATGAAATTTTGCATACTTATAGTCAGGAACATAGAAAAGGACATAGGCTACTTTTTTTCCTGCAGAAATAAATGGTCGCCTTGGGACAGCTATTTTAGTATAGAGATAATTAGTGAGCCGTAGAGTGATAATGTATTCAGAAGTCGACGCGGACGGAGTCACGGGCTGATACTAGTTCAAGATATTTGAGAAAAATCGTGCTTCTTGTAAAAAAATTGCTTTTGGTGAAACTTATTTATTTGTAATCCTGACTAGATGTAAAGCTGTTATACATTTCATGTCGCTACTATATCGGGACCCAGAGATACAGCTATAAAATAGGCTGTGCTGCAAATGCTAGCACGAAATAAATTAATGTATGGTATGCATAAATATAAACGTGACTTACAAGCGCTGCGCCACCTCACAAACAAAAAGAAACAGCATATCAGCGAGATTCTTAAAGCGCTGAATTTCTTTCAGGCGGATTCTTTCAAAAGAAAAACTAAGCAGTTTCCATAACAGCACATGTAATACATAAACACCTTGAACTTATCAAAATAAACCTTAACGTGTTGAGTTAAGGGTTTTCGGACTACATAAAGACGATCATTATAAGAGCCTCATTTGGGACGTGTCAAAGGAAAGTGCGCTTTATGGGGATGTGATAAGGGTCTGACAGGTGTTCGCGTTCGTTTCACGGGGTGAACGGCCCCTGAAAGCTGAACGTTTCAGAAGTTTGACACGACTTTGCTTCCTGCAGCTTTAAGTGTTAGAATGTCGTGCATTTTTATGTTCAAGTTTTTTTCAATGAATTGTTTTCTTAATGAGTTTTTTTATAAACTGATACACAGACGTGACTGAAGTTTTTCAACGTCTGAAAATGTTTTATAGACTCTATTGTGATTTGATTCGTTGTTAGCTTACCATATTTTAGGAAGCTTCGAGGTTAACTATGTATTTAATATTTTAAGTTGAATTAAATAAGTTGAATACAGAAATTACGTAATTTTTCAGAGGCAGCATTTTATGACAACTGATATTAAATTTTTAAATGCCAATTAAAATTAATGAATTGGTTTAATACCTCTACAGGACCAATGTTTTTAATATTATTTTTATTGATCGACTACAGCGAAGTCAAAAGGAAGGGTTATGATTTTAGCAGTCTATGTATGTATGTTTATGCCTACAATGAGTAAAATGCTCTTCTCAAACCTCGTCTGAAGACGGATATGTCGTAGCGCTGGGGAAACACTTCATTCCGGAGCTTAAGCGTGCGTGGTAGAAAAGAGTGCTGGAAACGAACAGCCTTGGACGAGATCGTTTCCAGGGTGGATGAACCCTACTACGACGTCTTGTGGTCCTATGGTAAATATTGGGTCTAGGTAGAGCCCTGGTCGCATACCTGTATACCATGTGTGTCTGAAATACCTAAACAATTATAATGGCATATTTATTATAAGCATGCGACCATAGCTCTACCTTGACCATTTTAGTATCTATGTGTTTTTTTATTTCTGTCTAAATTATTTTCTTGTTTCGTACTTTTTATATCACATTTTTATTCCCATAGTCGGGTTACAGTTTCTAAACTTTAATTTTTGTATAACGACTTTTTACGACACGGAAATTATCATCTAATATCTGTCTCTCACATTTCAGTAACTGTACAACCGATCGTCATGAAAATTTGCATAATTATAGTGAAGAACCCAGAAAAGTATTAAGGCTACCTTTAATTCTAGGAAAATTTAGAGTTCCTAGGGGAGCTATACCAGCCACTGAAGTAATCCAATACAGTACCAGTGGTCCGTCAACACAGGCGCAGAGACGGCACACGGCGGGTTTCTTTAGTGGGTGAAGACCCCACACTACCCTGTTCGTTGCCTCGAACGACGGGGTGTGCGGTTAGGTACATTTTTTTCCGCCTAAACAAAAAAAGAATGGGAGCTAGCCCAAAAGAATTTTATGGGGAGTTAGGCAGAATCTCATATCTCACATGTCGATAGTATCGTGATTACTGTGATTGGTTGAGCGATCACCGTAATTGGCCAACGGATTATTGCGACATCACGCGTCGGTTTCTCAACCAATCACAGTGATCACGATACGATCGACGTGTGAGATATGAGATTCTGCCTAACCATGCATAGAGATAATTAATATGCCCTAAAGTGACGTATTTATATTAATTGAGACAATTCTGAAAACAACGCGGACGATGTCGTGGGTAGAATTTAATTTATAAGTAGGATGATTGGCAACTCTTTTTTTTTGTTAAGGCGGGAAACAATGTACCTAACCGCACTACCCGTCGTTCGGGGCAACAAATAGGGTAGTGTGGGGCCTTCACCCACTAAAGAAACCCGCCGTGTGCCGTCTCTCCATCTTTATTGGCGGGCCACTGGAACTATGTTACATTCCTTCGGTGGTATGATTGGCAACCCCCTTTTTTTTTGTTGTTTAGGCGGGAAAAAATGTACCTAACCGCACACCCCGTCGTTCGGGGCAACGAACAGGGTAGTGTGGGGCCCTCACCCACTAAAGAAACCCGCCGTGTGCCGTCTCTCCGCCTTTATTGGCGGGCCACTGGAACTATGTTACATTCCTTCGGTGGTATGATTGGCAACCCCCTTTTTTTTTTTTTTGTTTAGGCGGGAAAAAATGTACCTAACCGCACACCCCGTCGTTCGGGGCAACGAACAAGGTAGTGTGGGGCCCTCACCCACTAAAGAAACCCGCCGTGTGCCGTCTCTCCGCCTTTATTGGCGGGCCACTGGAACTATGTTACATTCCTTCGGTGGTCCGCCGGCGGCATGATTGGCAACCCTAAGTTAAATAATCCAATATGCTAACTCTTGCTTTCGGGACTCCAATGTTACTTACGATGTCAGTCTCTGAACTGTACACATAACATTTGTTTCAAGGACATTCCTTGGCAAAAAGTTTAATTCGTCGTTGGTTTGAGCAGACTTTCAATTCCCGTATAGGGTAAGTAATTGAGACTCTACAAGGGGATTTTCAAATTCAGTGGCACTTGGTTTTTCTTTTTAAATTCTAGATATATTATTGTCTAGATTGTACTATTGTTATAAAAGTTTGTGAACATTTTTGGATGTCTGCCCCTCAATTACGCCTAAACCACTCACCAGCTTATGTGGTTTCCAAGGCGCGGGGGAAAACACCGCCTATTTCCTTACTCCGGGCTGCTATAGAGAACATCTTGACGGAAAAACCCATTAACTTTTTGCTGGCCCGGGAATCGAATCTGAGACCGCAGTCGCCATACACTATCACTAGATCCCCGAGGCAGTTACGATGTAATTTAGAACTAAGGCGTTTTATTCCGTAGGAGAGCTACTTTTCGCAAATGATAAAATAAAAACAAAAAAAAAACAGCATCACGCCTGTATTTCCCGAAGGGGTAGGCAAAGAGGTATATTACACACCCACAATTAGCCAGTTATTTTTAATTCCCACGTAATAGGGGGCGAACCTATTGTCATCTACCGGGTACATTTCCAAACTCCGGGCTGCTACTGAGAATTTTTCTTTTTACAAAATACCTCAATAACACTGCCCGACCCAGGGATCGAACTCGAGACCTCATGATCAGCAGTCGCTTACACTACCGCTGCACCGCAGAGGAAGTTGTTCGCTAATAATCTGACTACTAAATGTAATTGTTCGAAATAATAAATACCTACTTAGAATATTTTTTCTCTATAAAGAGTTCGTGTAGGATATGGCTAAACGACTCTATGTACCATATTTTGTCAACGTAGAAGCTAGTAGATGGCAAAAGATTATTAAGGAAACGATTCCAGAGACACGATTTCGCAAATCTGTTCAATAGGCCTCGTGGCGTAGTCGGTAGTGTAACCGACTTCCGTTCACAAGGTCGTGGGTTCGATTCCCACTCAGGACAATTATTTGTGTAATGAACACAGATATTTTTACTGCATCTGTGTGTTTTCTCTATTATAAGTATGTATTTACAAAAAAAGTAATATATGTATGTATTATATCCGTAATCTGGTACCCATAGCAAAAGCGTTAAGTTTAGTTTGGGACCAGAGGACTTTGTGTGAAAATGTCCGTAAATATTGATATACATACTCGTATATATATTTATATATTATAATAGTTGGAGTTCAACTGTACATCACTGAAATAGCGTGGATAGCGTAGCATAGTGGTAAAACAAACGACTGCAGAGACAGTACTATAGAATTCACCCCCAGTCCGAGGGACTCACACTCTTTTCGTAATTATGTGTGTTCTACAAATTATTATTGCTCGTAGACCTGCATGCCTGATAGATTTTCTCGACGGCTTGTGAAGTTTGCCGAGGTGGGCTCCGGCCTAAATCCTTCTCACCTTGAGAGAAGTTCAGTGCCTAATTGTGGGACAGTATTTGGTTTCAAAAACAGTACCCCAGGACAGAACAAATGGTATTTGTGAATCGTCAGTGCAGGATTTGAACCAATATTATCCATTAACGCTGTTTAAAAAACAGTATTTCTGTAGAAATTAAAAGTTTACATCATCACGCTAATAAAAGGTTTAATCAGTATTAGAAATGAGATCTGCATTAAGACGAATTAATGTATCTGGCAACACCTTAGTGGAGATTTAACAACATAAGTAGTAAGCAGTAGGAACACAAGGCACTGCAACCTCAGTGAAAAAGAAGTGATGTAGAGGAAGTATTATGGCGATTGAAAGGAGTTGAGTTGGGCTCTCGGCGCTCTCATTCACCGAATGAAATTTAAATTATAGGAATACCTTTGATTCAAGTGGATACTCTCAGAGGGTCGTACTTCCTCGCTTAACATAGTCCATTCATGCGTCGTTCGGAGCAACGAACAGGGTAGTGTGGGGCGTTCACCCACTAAATAAACTAGGCGCGTGCCGTTTCTCCACCTGGTTTGGCGGACCACTGGAACTGTGTTACATTACTTTAGTGGTTGTGTTAGCAACACAACCACCAATAATAGGCAATACTCTCAAAAATAACGTTAAAACAACATGTCACGTGGTATTAACCGCTTAATTAGTCCAAACACACCGTCACCCCTAAAAGCTTATTATTTAAAATGGCTGCCATCCGCCATTGCTTCTGCCATTTTTCAATTATGCCAAATGTGTATGGAGTGTAAATCATTTTATAGTATGGTTATGTGGGGGATGTGTGGGTGGTGAACAGTGCTTATATAATTTGTAATCGAAATATTGGAATACCAAATACCAGTGTTGCAAGCAAACAAAAAATGCAATATGATTTTATGCGTTCGGAAATTTTTATGACTGACGACGGCTCGGTTTATGGATAGAAGCGTAAAGGACGACTTCTATTGAATTTTGTGGACACGCTGGTTTTATGGCTTTCATGAATACTTTGAAAATGCTTACGCTATTCTTATGTTACTTTAGAGAAAGATGTGAATCTGAAATACATAAAAAAATGAGTTTCAATGGTAGAGCTTTGGTTCGATCGGGAAAGTACCATCCTCTCACAGAAGATAAACGAACTTATACAGTTGTTTTTGATCTATATTTTAGTACTTGACATGCTCAGCTACTCTTTAAGTACAAATTATAATGTGTGAATAAGGAAAAGGTCGTCGGGTCGTTAAAACAAATGTGATGAGGAAATTCGGTATTTCTAGAAATAGTACGATAGCTCAGTGGATTAGAGCACTTCCCCGTAAAGGAAGGGACGCAGGTTCGATTCCCGCTCGTACTAAAATAATCTTTTTCCTTATTCACACATTATAATTTGTACTTATACAGTTGTGTTTCATAATGGTCAGTGAGAGTGGTGGAGGCCCAAACAGCCCCTCCCCTCCCTATACTCTACACCTCCTATCCCTTTCTTTTGAGTTGGCGAGGCGCGAGTAATGCATTGGTGTTGCTAGCGGCTATAGGCTACTATCACCGCTTACCATCAGGTGCCACCCGTGTAGTGTAGCAATGGTTTTTCTAGCCCAAGTAGTAAACTCTACATTTAATATATTTCCAATTTATTGCTTCTTTGAAAGTAAAAGTAAAATAACTGACCGACTGATTAACTGCCTCGGTGGTGCAGCAGTAGTGTATGCGACTGCTGATCATGAGGTCTTGGGTTCGTTCCATGGGTCGGGCAGTGTTATTAAGCTTTTTCGTAAAAATAAAAATTCTCAGTAGCAGCCCGGAGTTTGGAAATGTGCCCGGTAGACGGCAATAGGCTCGCCCCCTATTACGTGGGACTTAAACATAGCTGGCGAATCGTGGGTGTGTAATACACCACTGCCTACCCCTTCGGGGAAGGCATAATGCTATGTATGTATGTACTGATTAACATATATTATTACCACACAGCTCTAATTCCTGGTGACAATGAAAATTTACATATTGGTTTATTTGACATAATGTTGTTTTCTGTAGGTGAGCACTAAGGTAGATTTTACGCAAATCATATCCACAATGAATTTTCCCCGATATCACTAATATGACGAGAGTGAAGCCGCAGGTAATGTTCTAATTTTATATTGATGTATATAATCACATTTATTTTATGTTATATCAAAGTAACAGTCGAAAAGATACATTCCATTTTCAAAACATACGAGTACAGTTTCGAAATTTAAAATTTCGTTCTTTATAGATGGCCAGTGGCGCACGTTAATTCCATCGATCATTACTCCGGTTGCAATCCACCAATCATGAAAAATAAAAACACTGGCAACCCCACCTGCAACCCTCTTGCTGCCACCCACCGTTCCCCCTTCTCGTCTGCGTCCAGGGGATGTGATTTTTTCGAGCGTCACTCGCGATTAGTATGAGGTTTACCTATATGTATTCGAAAAATCAATTACACTTAGGTATCGAGCTTTGTTTGTGATTCGTGCGTAGATATCATAGCTGGGTATAAATATTATAGATACCTATATTTTGTAAATATTATTTTTTATTATGAGTTCGCTATTGTATTTCATCTGTTTTTACATATTTCTTTACAAATTGTGGGTTATTCTGCTCTCAATTTTATTAAATTTAAACTCTCACAATACACTTGGGGTATATACCACTACTCAATATTCTTAGTGCGGCATGAGTTTTGGTGGAACGTCATGGCGAGTGGTTAGTTCTGTCTGCTAAGTAATTAAGTAACATGCACATATCGGTTCTTATATACATAAATAGATAATAAGAATTCCAAAAAAGAGAATGAGTGGTTTGAAAAGCTCTAGATGCAGCAACAGTTAACTCGTCACGTGTTGTGACCAAGGATTGGTACCACCATCTCCCGTGTGGCCGTGAAGCACATCGGTGTGTTATGGTTGTAGCATGAGATAGCCGTTTATTCTTCATTCATTTCATATCTGTGAAATGAAATGGTGTGCAGCGGCTTGACAATACTCTCGGTATAGTTGAGTCATTTACCATCAGGTGGGCCGTGGCTCGTCTGCTACCACACACAATAAAGAAATGGTTTGTTTTGAACTTTGACTATAACATCGCGCACTTGGGTAAGAAAAACCAACCAACCATTATATTTAGTTTAATTTTCATTCTAAAAGGCGCTATCCATCAGCAACAGTCATCCAGTGTCAACAGGCACTAACCATCTAAATAGGCGATTTTATTGTGCACAGTGCATGTGCAAACACAAGTGCACTGTCTGTTCCCTCACTCTCATAGTCCATGGAACAGCTTGGACCACTGAATTGAAGTCACATGGTTCCAGGGGTTCGCCAATACAGGCGGAGAGACGGCACACGGCGGGTTTATGTAGTGGGTGAGGGCCCCATTCTACCCTGTTCGTTACCCTGAACGACGGGTCCTGCGGTCACGTACATTATTTTCCCGCCTTTACTAAAAAAGGAACAACAGAATTACGAGTGTTCCGGGTCACGGGAATGAATGCCCTCCGAACATTACTTTTTTCCTCGCCCGACCTGGAATCGAACCCGAGACCTCGTGATACGAAGTCGCTGTGTCGACTGGACCATTGCATATATTGCCACCCTACAAATTTTTCGCGAATTAAAAACAACGAAAGCAATATTTACATATACACACTAATCGGTGTGTATATGTAAATATCAAATCATAAAAGCTTATGTATTAGTGTGGGTGTTTGCAGGATGAGCTGAGCTACGCCTGGACGCGAAGCTCCATGCAAAAATGTGCATCACCCGCCAGAAACATTCGACATCCCCCGCTTCCCCAAAAACGAATAAAACAACACCGTAAAAGGGGACAGCAGTGTGATCTACAGCTCTTTTTATGTTGGTCGATGTACTAGGGGTAGTTAGATAACGGCATGCGGGGTCCCTTTGAAGTCGTGTATCACGCATACAGTTTTAAAAATTCGAAAACAGTTTAATTTGAAATTGGAACACTAAAATGTCATAGTTAAATTCAAATAAAGATTTTAAAAACATAATTGCTTTTTATTGTATCCAAAATAAAAAAAAAACAAGAATTTAAAATTAAGAACAGTTTTCTCTTGAGAGATCTATTTTTGATATAACTAAAAAATATTTTTCTTTAATAAATAGCGTTTATTTTCATATATACAGTTAAAATACATCACGATCTTGCTTATTTATGTAAATACTTTTTATTGTAATTCTTACTAATTATGATGTTTTTTTTTATTCAAGGGTTACGATGGCTATAAAGCGTTACTGTACCTACATAATATTATCAAACACTATTGAGTTATTTCAAGCCAGGTTATAGAGCCATCGATCCCTTGGGCAAAAAATATAAAGATCTGGTTCGACCTTCTACAAGGTTAAGTTTGGCAGTTATGTTAAGTCTAAAAAATGTTTTCAATGTTATTCTCCGAAAATAGAGAATAAATGCATTTAAACAATTACTTACGCAATAATTAACTACCCATACCGAAAATATAAAGCACTAGAATAAATATCAATATACAAATGATTAAATGTAGATTAATGAAAAACAAAAATCTGTTAAATATCTCATATAAAAATGGTTTTAAATATTATTTTCTCAAATAGAGAAGATACCCATTTAGAAATAATTAATTATCCATATCATATAACTAAAGCAATAAAATAAATAAAAACAATAAACAAATTATTAAAGCAATATTTCTATCTGTATACCAATTAATGGAATACTGCCGCAAAAGTTGACACAAAACTTTTGTAATACAAAACGAGTTTTCTCTAAAGAGGACTTTTACGGGGCTGCAAAGTTTTTTCTACATACACTGTTAGAGAGTGGATGAAAAAAAAGAAAGCAGAGAGAAACTGTGTTATGAGGTAAGAAAGACCGAGGCCACGGGCACGATCGCAATAAAACCACGTTTGCGTAGGTCGTAGACATCCTTTTTCCTCGTTTCCCGCCAAAAAGGAAGTATTTTTTTTCTTGTCTATTAAACCATTTTCACGTTGTCGGTTTTGTTTATTATATTTTTTACATTATATCGCGGATATGGTGCAATCGTTTAAAAAGAAATTACCTATGTCGGATGGCATGGGGTTTAACTCTCAGACAGAGCAATTATCAAAGTAAGTACTAATTATTTTAAATACAAGTAAATTTTTTTGTGTGTTTTACCAAATATAGGCCGGGTATAAAAAAAGGCAAATGTATAAAATCAGGCTTTTCTAGAGAGGTGGCTAGATCTTTGTGCCAACTTAATTTAGATTTCCAGTTATTGGCAACTGGGTTAGTAGACAGACATACACTAGTTCATTTAAATCAAAAGCAACACTACATATTGTATTTGTAATTAATGATGTTTCATCTTAGAGAATTATTTCTTTAGATTATTTGTATCTATAAAAACTGCTCTACCAACATAGCTCGTTATAAAAAATCAACCGTAATAATCACCGAGCAAACAATAAGAGTTATTGCCTTAATTTTAAAGTTGTCTATGAACACGTGTTTTCCATGACCGTAATTTGTAAATAGTTTTTAAAATTCGTTTAGGCTGATGGCACTGCCAAAAACTGCCATAAATAAACTAAAAAAAAAATACCGTAATGATAATTCTACGCTCAAAATATTCTACTCAGGGAAAAGAATGAAAGAATAATCTATAGTTTGCTGTATGCGTGATAATTGACTAATACTTGGTATAAAAATATGAAAGTATTCGTGGTCAAAGTACGAGTAATACGAATTAAGTGTATTCTGAATTATAATACCCAAAACTTCTGATACACAATATTAGATGGATAATTTGAATTTAGAAAGAATAAGATTGCTTTTTCATCTTTTTAGATTTTTTTTATATGACAATGAATATACAGCCAACTGTTCCCTATTTATAAACATATCTAACAGAGGTTAGTTTGAAAATTTGACAAACCTATTCGCTAAATAGCTTACTCTATTTCGATTAATCGACTTAGACCAATTTGGCAAGCAAGAAAAAAGTAGCCTGGACTTGTTATCTTAAGATGATTAACAGAGCGCTAATTGTAAGCGGGTGAAAGGTGCAGAGAAAGGTGTATGGGTTGTTTTTTTTACTATCTAACGAAAATAGATTTGGGTAGTGTCATTGACATATAGATACTTTTAATGGAAAATTGAATGCGTTATTAGGGTCCCACAGGAGAATTTTAGATTTAATGAAAAAGGCTAGGTATCGTATAGTTAGCCATGAAGAATTAGACTATAACTACAGAATATGCTTCTATAACTCATGTTTACATATAAAGTTCTTGTTGCTAAATTTTAAGCGTCTCTCTATAACTGGTGAGCTTACAAAGTTGGAATGTATTGACTTATGATCAGAGCAAAGCCCTAAAACAAGCATTATCGCAACGGCCGACGCACACAAGTGCAATGTGGCTATGGGAACGGCTACCCCACCACACCCACGATTCGGCGTTTTTATATTTTTGCACGTTTAAAAAAATTCGCGTGGCAGACAAAGATGGAGTGATGAGTTGGAGCGCCTAGCAACAATGGCGCGAGAACGGGATGGTCGCATCTCTGTCATTGCCAACGCTAAATAAAAATGTGCAGTGTTCCTTTTTTAAATGTGATGCTTTTTTACGTTAGTCTGCGTTAGCAATTAGTGTTGTGCGGTTGTCGCGCACCAAGAGGAATCTATGCTAATGCTGTACCGGATTCTGGCGACAATTCTAAAAGCGTTTATAGCTATTCAATAATATTAGCGAATGAATCGTAACCTTAGACCACGGAAGCGATGCTATTCAGTCCACCACAAGGTCGCGATTGCACACAGCATTATGACATTAATCAGACTGACAATAGGACTCCATCTTGCTTTATGAAACCGTCTGAACCAATTTCTTGTTCAATCTACTTACTTCTCATGTTTCGTTCATATTATTAACAACACAAGTCACGGCATTCTCACTAAAAAAATGTTTTCCGTTGGTTTGTCTATATAGAGAATTATAGCTGTACTTCCTCGATGTTCCGTACAAAAATTATCATATCAATGAAGTTGAAGAGGCCATGATCTTAGTGGTGACGCCAAGAACTGCAAAGACATTGTTATCAAATTTGAACCCCAGTTTGATACCTCGCAAGGCACGCATTTCTGACTTTTCATAATTTGTCTTCAGTATCTGTCTATTATAAAGCTGTAACAGAGCTATGCCTGTACATTTAAGATATTTGAGAAAAACACTATGGCTGTCTGTAAAGTTGGTTTACGTACAATAATTTTACGTGATAACATCATTTATTTATGTTTTCTGAGACTTTCACAAACAATGCATCGGCTGCCATAGATTTTTCGGAACATGAGACTTTTTCGTGCGTGCAGCCGGCGTTCATTATCACGTCAAAAATATGATTGTACATATTAGGTTATTTAGGCTTCTCTAAATTTAAAATATTTTTTTTAGTATTCATGCCTGTTTATATATATATATATTTTTTTTGTTCATCATTCAAAACCGACTGAACGCATTTTGATGAAACTCTTTTTTGTATAGGTCATGATTAAAACTGGTATGTTAGGTATATTCCGCTACTATATCGGGAAACTGCGACATGTCCTAGCTGTTGCCGCTGGCAAAGGATAGTTTCTTATATACCTATCTGTTGACAAACCGGCCAGCGTGGTAGATTATGACTAAAATATCTCTCACCCTGAGACTCGAGCGCCAAACGTGGGGCAGTTATGGATTGTGAAAAAACAGAAGAGCACAAACGCGACGGCAATATGGCTTTTATTGAAATGAGGTATTTCAATAAAAAAATATTTGCATATTACATAAAGCGCAGTGACATAATACGTAAGCCTTTCAGGTGTATTTGACTAATCAAACGCAGGCTCGGGACACCCACGCGAATGTCACTGCGAGCAAATTTTAATGCGAGAGGAAAAAAATGTTGGCAACCCAATGCAGCCTGCGCATGTGTGCGTGACGAACACACACACATTCACCCATCGTGTCGGTGCATGCTTTACGCGCGGAAAAAAGTGCTGCGTTATTGATTTTTCTGTACAGCCACGGGGGGGCTTGGGGGGAAACTGTTGGGTGTTCGCCCGCGGCCTGAAAAACCGTCTGCTGAAAAAAACCGAGACGAAAAGGCACCCCTCCCTTTTTAATTGGTAACGTAGTGTCAATAGGGCTAATCCTGAGGCAGTAATAGCGTCCTTTTGTCTTGCGAATGCATTTTTCGGTGTTGCCATACCACGATTTTGGTGGTATTGTATGCTTCTTCATTTTTAATGATGAGTCTCGCTTACCTAATGAGGATTTTGAGTTGCATTTGTAAACATAAAAGTCCACTACACAACTCGTGCAATACATTTTTGTTAATGCTTATTTTACAAGAAATCTTTTCTAGTGAAAATAATGTTTTTTACTAATAATCTTGTTTATAAAATAATGGTAACGGCAATTACGTAGAAAAGAGCCAATTTTTGTACACTTATCAATCACTCACCAATAGGCTTAAAGTTTTTCTTAAAACACAAACAATTTTAGATTGCATTAGATTATCTAGAGATAACCCAAATACTTATATAGCATCTTCACACAGCGTATACAAAAATCAATCAAATTTGCTGTCGATTTCAATTCAAATAAAAACTTCTCTTTTGAGTACACTTAGAGTTTTTAATAAAATATGTGGCAGTTTTTGTAATTAAAACAGTATATACAGTTCATTATATCTATTAACATAATAAACAATAATAGTGTATATACAAATAATAAAAAAATATAAATAAAAAAACATATTGCTTATCTTTATATAAATGTAAATATTTTCTTGATTTTTTTAAAATTTTTCTGATTGCTTTTTATTTAAGTTAGTACATAAAATTATTTACGAAATTTAGTATCTTAGAAAATAACAAATAACGTAAAATAAAATACTTAAATCAAACAAAGACAAAAATAGTCATTCAAATTATTAAGTAAAATAAAAAACATCTATTAAACACAAAGTGAAAAATGTGAAATCGAAAACACTTTGTGTTTAATGGATAGTGCTAAGCATGTCAAATGCTAAAAATATATATAAAAATATCTAAATAAAAAACATCTCTTTATTTTTTTTTAACAATATAAAATTACATAATAAAATTTTATAAAAAGCTTATTAATATAGATAATTTTTATTAATCAATTCTCATCATTAAATTCTATTGCTGAAACTATTGGCTTGTGGTAACTAAAATAAGATCAACGACTATAGCACTTCCATTATATGTTTTTCTTGTCTCACATTTTTTTCAGTTCGGTCTCGCAGCTAAATCCCTATATATCCTCCAAGCCTGCCGTAAGGAACTTAGTTCCAATATAGGTATGTATTTACATTTTTTTTTAATTATTTAGAAAAATAAACTGTAAAAAAAAAAAAAAAGAAAAAGACCTAATATAACGTCTACCTGGAAAACGTAATTTTTCTGGAAAGCTTACTACAGAAAACTCAGTAGAAGTTCATTGGACTTAATGTGACTTGTAAGAAACGCCTACACATTATGTAAGAGATATGGTCTCTATCAACATCAGATAAGTTAATTACTAAAGCAAATTCTGTAAAATAGATCATAAATAAGGATTGAACGCGCGTCTTCTGAAATGCCGGTCATAACACTCTACCACTGAGCTATCGCAGCAATTGCTCAAAGCTACCAATTTTTATATAAATAACAAAGATTCCTCAAAAACTTGAGTGATGCTTACGTTATCTATCTTTATATATATATAATTCTACTGTGCGTGTGTATGTCACTGAACTCCTCCTAAACGGCTGGACCGATCTTGACGAAATTTTTTGTGTATGTTTGTGTAAGTACCGGGATGGTTTAGATTCACATTTCGAACCGGTAGGTGGCGCCACGATAGGATTTCAAGATGTTATCTTCAATTCATTTGTGTATGTTTGAGTAAGTACCGGGATGGTTTTAAATTACTCCATCCAAACGAAACACAGATGTTCGGACAGGACAATGTCTGTCGGGTCCGCTAGTTGTATATAAAAATGAATCTCTATTTCCCTTGGTCATCGCCTCACGCGTGAACGGATGGAACAATTTCGTTAATTCTTTTTTTCTTGTGTTTATTATTGTCAGGAGAAGGTTATTATGAAAGAAAAAATAATAAAAACGTTCAGAAAAATTGAAGAAATTCAAGAAACAACAATCTTATCTTATCAGTTCGCAAGTAATTGAATATTCAGTTTTTTTCGTGTTAATTATTAGTGTATTCTTGACGATTTTAAGTGCTTATTTAATAGGCCTATGAAATAAAGATATTTTTGAATTTGAATTCATAGTTACGACAGGACAACGTCTGTCGGGTCAGCTAGTTGTACTATAAAACAGGCTAACAAAAGACAAATGATGTTAAGGACTCATCAATATGATATTTTAGTTAACTACTTAAAATGGAATGGCCTTTTTTTAGTGTTGTCATATTTAAAAATTATTCGAATCTGACGTAATAATATACAGAAAAAAAGTAAAACTGTCCTTTATTGAATACTGGATTTTAAAAAAAGAATACCAAGTGTGTGTGCATTACAGTTATTGGCTGCACCCTTCAGGATATTGCAGCCACAGACGCATGTAATTAGTGGACGGAAGTGCGTGCATGACGTCATGTCCGGCGACAATTGAACCATTTGCGCGCGCGCAGAGGTCAGGGTTTTTGCAATGTTTATATGCACTGTCTGCGTGCGGCTATGGGTCATTGATAGTTGAATGCGGGACTTTAATCTAAACATTATCTTTACTAATCTAATTATAAAAACAACCTACTGAACCAGTCATACTAAAATTTTGCATGAGATATTTTTACATTGATATATAGTCACGCGGACGGAGTCACGGGCAGATTCTAGTATTACATATTTATGTCTAAAACTTTATTCTTTACGTCTAAATTTTTTTTTATGATTCGGTATTAAAATATACATACAACACTAAATTTTCACTCTTCTACTGCCTACCCCTATTTTTAATAGCGATGTTAGTACTTTAATCATTTTTATTGCAAAGTATTACCAAGCAAAATATATGGCGGAACGAATTTCGCCGGGTGAGCTAGTTTATGTATATAAATAACTAGAACCATAGAGATCACGGCAAAGCTTTTTTTTCGATAGAAATTTAATTATAGGTCTTTTGAACAAATAGATCTGGCTGTAACAATTACTTTTAAAAAACAAAAAGTTTAAAAAAGTGGTTTACTTTTTTTTGGGGTGTAGTTATTGTACTGTAGTAGTTGCTATTAGTCCAACTTTTTGTGATTGTCTGTGCCCACTGGCGATGCCTTTTATTTCGGGCATCTTTTAATGTATATCTATAGTGTTATGAATATTCTTTTTCAGAGCATTTAATTTCTGTAAATTAATTAGCTACGCCTATATCTATGTATTTCGTTTGAAATTCTATTGTATACCTACATTATTTTTTGTATATTTTCTCATCCTGCATTCGTAGGCAGGTGGGCAGACTAATGTTATAAACGCTAGTGGAATAGAATAATCTATGTCTGAGATTGACATAAGGCTACGACAACGTAAGCGTAACCGACTGTCAATTCCATACATTGATTATTCTATTCTATTGCACGCCTCATAAGCGAAGCGTTGAGGTGGGTACTGCGATTTTTCAAACTTAAAATGTCTCTATTTATTATATATTGCACTTGTAAAATAATATATACACACACATATCAAGAAAAAACACTATTTTTAACATTCATGATATTTTTGTGCCATTTTTGTTATTTAAACTAGTTAAAAACTGTTTAAAAACTAAAATGTAATGTATGTTAACACGATAACGACCGAAATACTTTAATAATCGAGTCTTTTTTTCTTTTTAACTTCAGTATTATTACGAATAGAGCCCTATTACTTTTCACAGTCTGATTCGATGTGGTTTAATTGTTATTTATTAAACAAAAAAATAGTGAATATTTACGCTCGACTAAGACCAGCGCTAAACCTTATTTCGTGAGAACTATTTGAACTACTTCTATAGACCAATATATAAGTACTTCTTAAAATTAGCGCTAGATGGCGTATAATACATGAGAGCCACATTAGTATTTTTTGAAGTTAGCGCTATCTATGTGATTTATTGAAAAATACCTAGTAAGACCAATACATTATTAGTTCCTTATCAAATAATCAATTTTATTGTGAAAAATTAAGATTTTGAGGCGTGCACTTCTGGATTTTCCAAAGTATTTCTATTCTATTCTGCAATGTTTACGCAACTTGGTGTTGGGGCACAAGAGTAGGTATATCATTCTGTTCTGTTTTCATGAAAAAATAAAAGTGAATTTATTTCTGCTTCCGAGTGCGTATTGCAGTGGGTGCAACGACATTGACCGTAACTCGTTACGTAAGCATGACCATTTGACATTAATTCGCCAGACAGACAGACATCACTTACATATAATTACGAGCATGTGGTTTATCTGATATTCGTATTATTAAGGGTCTCCTGCAGTAGTGTAAATTTATTGTCTATGAATGACGCTTAAAGAGAACGCATGTCTACCTATGTATAATGTTTTGTAGGCTTTATTATAAGTAGGAACTTGTGGTTATTTTTCAGAGAACTCGACTTGTGTAAAGCTGCTGGCAACGGCTAGTCTAACCATATCTTTTACATCATATCCTCATATGATTATACTTTACTACAAAAGTTTTGCGAAAAGATTTTATCAATGAACATTTCGATCTGTATTTTAGCACTTGACATGCTCAGCTACTTTTAAAGTACTTTGTGAATGAGGAAAAAGAGAACTTTAGTGCGTGCGGGAATTGAACCTGCGTTCCTTCCAATTCGGGGAAGTGCTTTATACCGCTGCGCTACCGCACTGACCTTCGGTCATACCCAATCAAACAAAAAATAAAGACAAATGTGATGAGGAGATTGGGTATGGCCGAGGGTCAGTGCTAGCTCAGCGGCTTAGAGCACTTCCCTGGATTGGAAGGGACGCAGGCTCGATTCCCGCTCGCACTAAAGTTCTCTTTTTCGTCATTCGCAAATTTGTATTTATCAATGAAGTTAAAAAATGTTAGCACCACATTATTTCCCAGAAAAGCCTTAAGAAAGGTTGCCTTTTAAAAAGAGAGATATTTAGGCCATGCTCAATCACGCCGGACAAATGAAGGTTGACGCAGTCTTTAAAAAAAATCGGAGGTGCCTTGTGGTCAAGTCATATTAACTTCAATTTTGTTTTGGCTGTTATTGGCTCGGCGTAACGGTGTTTTTTCGTGGTGGAGATAGCATCTTGGCTTTATCTAATTTTGGTAAATGTAAAATTTCTAGTGGTAGAGGCTTCGTATGGTGAGTGAGAGCGCTGGAGGCCCAAACCCCACCCTATCCTATAATTATTATCCTTTCTATCTTCTCCTTAGTATTCTACCTATCTAGAATATTAAGGAGAGTCTTATTATTCTTCTTATCCACCTCCTATCCCTTTCCTTGGATATGGCTTACCATCAGGTGGAGTATATACTTATTTACCACCCAAGATAAAAAAATATGTGGGAGTTACCACCTACCATAAAGGCTGCATGCTTGTCTCGCAAAGTTCGCGATAAAGACAAATATCTTGAGAAAACAGAACCACGGTTCGCGGGTAGTCCAGCGTCACAAGACATGTCGTTTAAACTACTGTGAGTCACTGGAGTAGTATTTGTATACACAACAAACCTGACTTCACCTGACAATAAAATTCTTCATATAGAAACTACTAAAGTATACCATAATATATTAAATCACATAGGTAGTCGCGAACTTTAGCACTGTAAAATGTATAGAGCATATGTCTCATTGATAGCGGGTGAAAAAGCGGTATCGAGAGCAGTAATATTATCTTTTTATTTTCTGAATAAACGCATTACTCTTTGCTTTTTAAATTCAAGTATTTTTTATGTCTTTAGTAATTTTTCGTTATATCACTTAGTTGTAATACGAGACTACATTGTAAAATAGGTTTGTCTGTGATTCGTAGTGGCTAGGGTGCGCTCCTAACACCACAGAAGGAATGTAACATAGTTCCAGTGGCCCGCCAATAAAGGCGGAGAGACGGCACACGGTGGGTTTATTTAGTGGGTGAAGGCCCCACACTACCCTGTTCGTTGGCCCGAACGACGGGGTTTGCGGTTAGGATCATTTTTTTCCCGCCTTAACAAAAAATAAAAAGTATTCGCCCCTAATGGGGACCTCTTATATTAAAGGCAACTGGCTTGTCACCAAACAATGACAATAAAAAGCACTTTAATTCTACTTATGTACGTATTATTAAACTATTGACAGTAAACAACAATTACCATATATTTTGTGATTTTTATTTTTTGTATTAGCACCTTTACCTTTCCCGCTGGTCTAGTTAATAATTTAACATATTGATAAAGATTCAAGAAGGTGAACTTACCCTTAGTTTTTCTTCTGCTTATCCAATATTATATCACTAGATTCTGGTCGCGAGTTCATCCGTGTGGATTGTAAAATATAATTGCGTTACTCTACTTCTCATTAATTATATTTATTCAAAAATAGCTGTTCCATAAGAAACATCCATTTTACCATAAACTATCCTTCCCTTGGGCTTGAGAATATATGCATACAAAATTTCATGATGATCGATTCAGTAGTTACGGAGGGAAAGGGTAATAAACAAACGAACTCATTTAATCAAACGAATTGCATTTATTATATTATTAGTAAGCTTTAGCCTCTATTAATGTAAAAGTTAGCAATTGAGTTAAATTAAATGTACTATGATTTTATTTGTACTATAGTTTTCATTCTAATGAATATTGCTTGTAAAAAGTTAACGAGTTGAAACCGTGTTAAATTAGTTAATAACACTGCTCACAAATGTGTTTATTTAAATACAATTACTGATAAAAAAGTACAATTTTCCTTTCACATATGTTACTAAAATCACATTTATGTACAAAGTTAACTAGAGCACAAATTACGTTTAATACTTTCTAATTACTAATGCCTTAACAAGATGTTTCGTAATGTACAGATTCATTGAATTTGAAATTGTATCACGAGAAGTTCAACTAAAGCCTATTGGTAAGCTTAAGTCATATTTTTTTTATTGCGTTCGGTGGCAGACGACCCACGGCGCACTTGATGGTAAATGGTAACCGTCGCTCATAGACTCAACTACCGGGAGTATTGTCAAACCTCTGCTCACCATTTCATTTCACCGATATGAAAAGAAAGAATGTACGGCTATCTCCTGCTACAGCTAAAACGCAACGATGTGTTTCATGGCCGGTCACACGGGAGATGGTGGTACCAACCCGCTCAGGCCCGATACCAAGTGAGAACTCCCACTTGGTGCCCATCCCTACCACCAGTTATACAATGGACGATAATTACTTACTTCCCTTAGTCGCCTCATACGACACCCGTGGGAAAAAATGGGGTGGTGACACTTGTATTCTTAGTCCGTCACCACACGGACAACATCTAGTATCTTTATCGGGTAATAACGCGATACTACGTTTTTTTTATAGGTAACAAGTTGCGTCAATGCTGTCCCGCTGTCAGTGAGACCCCACGGCGTCACACGCGATGTCACGTTCTGCTTTATAGATAAATAATAAGTTGGAACCTTTGTCCCTTCTATAGTTTATTTATTACTTTTTTATAACGTTTCTTTATTTCATAAGGCACGTCAGGAGCTGCGATATTTGTGGTGCGACCTTTGTTTTATAATATTGTTTATTGTCTATGGATATTTTAAAGAACCAATTATTTGTGTAAGTGGAAAGCTCGCAGAAAAGCTCCCTTTTTCCACTTTAACAGAGCATTTAAAGTGCTAAAATATAGATCAAAATGTTTATGAATATGTTTTCATTCTGACAAATTGAAAAGTTTCCACCACCGCGTTCCTTTTCTCTAAGCAATTTCTCATAGAATCTAACCGTAAAGTAACAGTAGGTATTTCTACTTTGAGCTTCATTAGATGAGTGATAGTGCCGCAAGCTCACATTTCCTTATCATCGTCTATCAACCTTCCTCTTCATTTCATACCTCTGTACCCAGCGCTATGGCCTAATTCCGTCTGTGATGGTCAACCCGAACATGGAATAATAATGGGTACAATACTATTGTGCTCGTAAGAATTTTAAACTAGTGATTAGGCTCACAATTTAGAATGCACTACAGGGCGTATTCCACCACACTGGCCAAGTCCGGGTAGACAGATTTCACAAGCCATCGAGAAAATCTATCAGGCATGCACTTTCATCACGATATTTTCACCGAGCAGTGCAAATTTGTAAAAAAAAAATACATATAATTACGAAAAGACAGGGGTATGTGCCGTAATGTAACACAGGTCCAGTGGTCCCGCAATGCAGGCGAAAAGA
Source organism: Leucoma salicis (assembly GCA_948253155.1). NCBI lineage: Eukaryota > Metazoa > Arthropoda > Insecta > Lepidoptera > Erebidae > Leucoma > Leucoma salicis. Next base: position 21,122,544 of record OX411818.1, read on the forward strand.
CGGCACACAGCGGGTTTATTTAGTGGGTGAGCGCCCCGCACTACAATGTACCACTGTCTTTGCAGTTCATGGTTTTAGCACTGCACTATAGCTGCTAGGATTTTACGATGTTATGTAAAGTTAATTAAGCATAAGGTCACATCTTCCGTTGTGAGTAACATACCATTGAAGCCAAGCAAGAACCTTAGTTTATTTTTTAGCATAATATGTATGATTTGAAATGGTTTTACAACACACCCTGTATACGTAATAAACAATGGGGCTTCTATTTAAAACGAAGAGCTAGATTTCATCCACCCTCTGTTTAAATTTAGGGGATAAATCTAGTTATCCAATCAGTTCCTATGTCGTTTTGAGTGTATCTGACAAGTCTGTATTGAAATCGATTTTTAATCTACTAAAAAGACAAGGTTTCAATTTATGTTTTAAGTTTTTTTTTAATTTATTTAGCTTTTTGTTTTGTTTTGGACCAGCTATCGTCTACATACTGAAATAGATTGAAATGGTTGTGAGTTATAACTGTAGGATGTATGGCTTTAGTGGCGGGAAAATGAATACATACAAAGTACCTATGTTTTTTTTAAAGATTATTTTCGTTTTTATAAAGTTTTATATTACATTTATTTCAACAAAAGGCTACTAGTTTTCACCCCTTATCTATGCACAGCGATGACCACAGCGATTTAATACGCCAATAGCTACGTGCAAACAGAGGGTTGTCTATGATAGCTAGGGCGTCTATTCTTTATGGTTTCCATATGTTGGCTAGTGTTGTGACTGATCGTGTTATACGCTTTGTTGGTTGTTAATAGTGATGTGACTCTGGACGTATGGACTTAATTAGTGACTGATAATAATCTGTAGTATGTTTCCCCTTAAAGATTTTAATATTTTTGATGTTAACGCAAAAACTAAACCAGACATTATAAAATAAAACTATTTTACGGAATATATTGCGTTTATTTGGTATTATATTATTCTGATTATTTTTTCAAATACTGTCTCAACTTGTATAACTAATCAAATCATTAATTATTAAAAGTACAAATTATTTCTGAATAAGGAAAAAGAGACTTCTTGTACTAGCGGGAATCGAACCCGCGTCTTTTCCTTTTTTGGTTTAATGCATGTAAATACTTCCGATAGATGGCGTTGGTCGTAAGGACAATGTGATAAGGAGATTGCGATAATTGAAAGATCTGTACTATAGATCAGTGGCTTAAAGCACTTCCCCGGATTGGAAAAGACGCGAGTTCGATTCCCGCTAGTACAAAAAGTCTCGTTTTCCTTATTCACAAATAATTTGTACTTTAAAAAGTGGCGGAGCATGTCAAACGCTAAAACATATAGATCAAAAATGTATAAAAATATGTTTTAGTATCTTCATGGGGACTTTTTTTCTGTATTTGCTAAATACCTACATCCGCTATGTGACCATTTACCATTAGGACGGCTGTGAGACACCGTTAGAAAAAAAACAATAATATTATTATACAACTTATAAAACATTATGTGTGTGTACACACTATATACAAAAAAAAAGTATCAACAACAATAAACAAAACATTGAAATGTAAAAAAATAAGTTGTCAAATTCAAAAAAAGAACACCCTAAATAAAGGGCGTGATATACCGAGTATCGTTAAATAATACACCATCAAGTAGAGAATCGCGCTCAAGGTCAGCAGTTCAAGGGCTGGGGATGCACCCTTACGCATGTTCGCTCCCTTAGCCCTACAGGTGGATGTTAAGAAGTTACCAATGTTTTTGTTTAAAAAGTTTCCAATGATGTCAAATCTTTTTTACGATATTTAATGAAACAATATAACCTTTTTTAATTTAAATTTTATTTTTTTACGCTATACAGATTGCCAACAAGCATACGAACAGATGATAATCAGTTTCCGTAATCTATAGGTGCCAGTTTAAGGGGCATATCACTCCCTTACTACCAACGCCAACAAAGGGATAAGATTTGGAGAGAAATATATACCTAATTAGCCACACTGATAAGAATTATCAGCAAGGCTTTATTTATTTAATCTCTTTTTGATACCCGTGACAACTTACTTAATATTACATTTATTTGATAGTATCCATCCATCCATCAGCCTTTCATCGTCCACTGCTGGACATAGGCCTCCCCAAGAGAACGCCACAACGAGCGGTCTGGTCATGGGGGATAATGCCGTAATCGCCACGCTTGGCAGGCGGGTTGGCGATCGCAGTGGATGTTGTTATTACTCGAGGAAGTGCTGCTGCCCACTCCCCCGGTATTCCCTCAGTCGGCTCTTACGACTCCCGTGGGTAGAAAGGGTTGGGCCAATTCTAAAGCCGGCCCCACACGGCCCATTTGATAGTATAACAAGCACAATTAGATTTCAGGTAGTAAACTAAGAATAAAGAACTTTAAAAGTAATCAAATAATTAGTGGAACTTATTTTAGAAGCCCCAGGCTTTTTCTTGCAAATTTATGCTAACAGGAGGATAAAATAAAGGTACTATTTTCTTCTATACCGCTTGTTTAATATCCCACTATTGGGCACAAGCCTCCCCTGCATAAGGAAAGGTCTTCTATGTCATGCTGCCCAAGCGGTTTAGCATCACCCATAGAGGAAGATAGGGTTTTGAAAATAAAATGTTTTAGTCCTTTATCACAGAAATATAGCTATATAAAAGGAAACATCTTAAATAAGACGATCATTTCCAGGGGGGTTAGACAGAATCTCAAATCTCACAATCGACATCGTATCGACTCGCTTGTGATTGGTAGAGAAACTAACGCGTGAAGTCTCAATAATCCGTTGGCCAATCACGGTGATCTCTCAACCAATCACAGTGATCACGATACGATCGACATGTGAGATATGAGATTCCGTCTAACCTCGCTGTTCTATGTTAAAGAAAAGTTTCTTATCTAAAAAAGTAATGCGAGGTGAATATAACGGCTTGTTTCTATGTTTATAAACAGAGCCGGCAAAACGATAACACGTGTTTAGTCGCGATAAGAGCGCAATTAGTCGTTAAATTAGGCACGGGTCTTGGGGGAGGTGTCGTGATTGCGTTTAGTGTGTTGTAAGCTTTACGTTGATTTCTTTTTAAAACAATATAATTTTGTCTTCGATTGAATTGACGATTAAGTGAGTGAAGCTCACTTAATCGTTTGGAACGGTAAAAATTGGATAAGAAATTTAGTTGTACTGTAGTATTAGTACACGGTTGAAAAAAATAATCTATCCAGATGAAATTAAAAAAATAATAATTATAATCTTAGTAAGGATAATAAGCATTTAAGGCCATGATCTTTACAACTTTTGGGCCATGAGGGGTTCCAGTACCCAATGAGTAGAAAATAATTATTAGACACCATCAGATCCGTTTTTTTTCGTTTGCAGTGTGGGGCCGGCTTTAGAATTGTCCCACCCCTCTCCACCCATGGGAGTCGTAAGAGCCGACTGAGGGAATACTGTGGGAGTGCGCAGCAGCACTCCTTCGAGTATTAACAACATCCACTGCGATCGCCAACCCGTCTGCCAAGCGTGGTGATTACGGAACTATACCCCATTCTTGGGGAGGCCTATGTCAGCAGTGGCCATTAAAAGGCTGATGGATGGATGGACTATCAGATCGGCTCGACAGTTAGTTATAAAAATTCTCCTCACGTGCCATACCACGTACATAAGGTTTATAAATACAGCTGATTAGCCAGCTCTCCTCCGGAAATGTGAGTCGTTATGCGCTTATCAACTCTGTTTACAAACATAGCGCAATGTTACTGAAACGTGTGGTTAACTTGCATGTATGGAGGTCACGTGGTTGTTATATAAAAGTAACCTCTGCTTCAGGGAGCATGCCTATTATAGCTGACGATGTATGAAAATTACACCTAGACACATTAGTTTCATTTATAAATTGAAATCATGACATTTAGTACCTACCTACTTATATATCTTCTTAGCCATAAAACCATTTGGTTAAGATATTTGGTCACTTGTAGAACGAAATATTTAATTTAATTTTTAATAGTTACATATGAGCACTAAATGTCCAATCCAAATATAGTCGATCTTACTGTTGAACATGTTGTTGCCGGCTAATTATTCTAAAAAAAAAGCACTGTGTCACCTTCGCGTAAGGCTGACGTATTACAGATGTTTGTCGAATTTTACAGGCTTAAAAAAGTTTATTTTCCTTTTTTTTTTTCATTGCTTAAATACTTATTATCGTTATCTACTTGCTTCCAATCACTTCACTTGTAACTTATTTAATACTTTATAATAATTGGTAGAATATTATTGAATGTGCTTATTCTGTGTTTGTTAAAATACATTAATAAATAGTTGATGCTGAGCAGAAAAAATAAAAAGACGTGAATATTTTGTAACTACAAGGGCGGTAAGCAAGCATACCTGATAGTAAGCGGTTATCATAGACTATATAGATGCTAGCAACATCAGGGACATCAGTCGTACTTTAGAAACTCCAGGGAAAGGAATAGGAGTTGGAAAGGAAGGATGATAGAGGGGGTAAACAAATGGAGATGAAGGTTGAAAGGTGGATAGATAGGATATTTGACCCTCCTTCACTTCTCACTCATAAAACAAAACACGACAGTAAAAAAAATCTTCCATTGCTTTACATTTATATAATATCTGTCATATTGAGATTAGCATCTATCACTCTCTAATAATAGTAACGTAAACATTAATGTTTGGGGTCATAAAATCAGGAGCAATTGCAGTTAGTGCCGCTGCTTGACCCACATAAATCTTACCACTGCAAACTTGTTTGCCTAACGTAACAATCCCAATTTTCCTAAGTAATCACTCGAGACTTAGAAAGGGCTGGGCGTTTTGACAAATTAGCGTATGACCGCAGCGGTAATCACGAAGCGCATTTCCGCTTCACGGTGGACGATAATCAGGAGATAATGTTTACGGTAGCTCGGACGATTATAGGTGCGGTTACCCTAGATGTTTAGTTGATCATGCGTGTTTGGTTTTCTTAACATTTACGCGTGGCAACACCATTCAGCATCATTATAATGTCGAATGTAGTGCGTTGCCAGAACAGTCATTTTGCATAACAATTTTTTTTAAATACCATGTTGTGTACATCCATTTCTAAAATTCATAGATAAGAATTCTTACGATATTTACTAATATTATAAATAGAAAAGTGCGTTTGTATGTTATACTTTCACTGTGTAAATACTTTACCAATGTTCATAACGATTTACATATAGTCTAGAGCTCAGATAAGGATAAAGGCTTTATCCCGGAAAATGGGTCGTGTGGGATTGTTATTCCCCAACGAATTTCTAAATTCCAGCACAGACGACGCTGCGGGCAGAACCTAGCTATAATATTCTGCCCGCTATAATGTGCCGTAATTCGAGTGGGATTTATGCGTAAACAGAGAACTGGAGTCACCCATGGTTTGCTAAAACAGCAATGGGCTGGCTATATTTAATGGTAGATAGAGCCTTGCTTATCCCAGAATGAAAGGGCTGGCTTGATCGGGGTATAACCACCCTATCACAAAAGACCAGCGTTTAACAACGGTAGTTAATCTTACCATCGTGTTTCGTATGGTGAGTGAGAGCGCTGGAGGCCCAAACCCCTTCCCTATCCTCTTCTTATTATCCTACTTATCCTTCCTATCCACCTCTTATCCCTTTCGTTGGATATAGCGACACGCGAGTGATACCTCTGGTGTTGCTAGCGTCTATAGGCTACGGTAACCGCTTACCAAGAAGTTTGCTACTTTCGTAGTAAAAAAAAAACGTTTGAAGGGAATAGATTGGACGTGGTATGCAGAATATCGGATGTTGAACGTTAATTGGGAAGTTCATTATGTCCAGCATTGGACTTCAATAGGCCGAGTGATATCATTATTATCATAGTATACAACATTCAGTACCATCACGACGGTACAGAATGTTGTTCACGGATTTATTACAGTTTTCAAGTATGGTTGCATCCACGTGTTCGTCAGTTTTTAATGCTAGTGTAAAAAAAGCAATATTTAAAATAGAAAACCGTATTAAAAGCCACAAAATAAATTTCCTAACACACATGTTAACGACGTGGTATTTAATTTACATAATACGTGTGCCCATTTGCATCTGAAGACGTTTTAAAAAAATAATACTTACCGCCACCTGAAAAATCGCTTTGAAGTTCCGTTTCGAATAGAAACTGAAGTGTGCAAATTATACATTTTAGAATTAACATATTACAATAAAAAATATAATAACAGTTTTAAATATTAACAGTTATTTTTTTCTATAAATAACATACCTGTCTATTACAGTGTGTAACCAAACAATTTAGTAATGTTTTAATATTAAATTTAACTGAGCAACTAATTTAAACCTAATTTTGACTAAAAAAATATTTGACTTAGGTACCTATATGTTTGACATCTTTGAAAAATCTATTAAAAGTAGTGACGACTTCACATGGTGTTAATATTTATGGTATTATTAATTTGGTTTGTAGGAATAATAGTATTTCTATTCAACCTTCTTAGATTAACGTTGGACACTCGACTCTTTATTGATACAACTTGCATTATAATATTTTTGAACATAAAACTATATAAGTATGGCAATATTTAAAAATATTATATCCTATCCTACGCTTATCTAGGAAGGTTGGTTAAATAAAAATACTATCATTTCTAGAGGTTTATTACGGTATTAAACTTCAGGATCGCTCATAAGTAATCTGTATCTAGAAAATCGTCTTTTTGTAAAGCTCGTTTGCGCCTCACACAGAAGTTGATGCAAGCGCAAGAGGCCTTGAACTTGGCAACTGGAAATGCAACAGATTCACATTTGGACCTACGATGTGTTATGTGGAGTTCGGCCGACTGGTTTATGTGATATCTTGTTGGTACAGTCGAGCAGTAAACAACATTTATGTATTATAATGAATGAATCATCAATATGAATTATTGAATCATCAATATGAATCATTTATGTATTTAGTCCTGTGAAAGTAAGTTTGTTTGTCGACGCTTTTACACTGTAACTACTCAACCAATCCTTATGAAATTTTATATATATGTAGTTCAGAATGCAGAAAACGATACAGGATATTATAAATCCTAAAAAAATTTATTTTCTGTGGGTTAGCAATTTTTGTATATAGATCATTAGTGTGCCGTAGTGACGTACTTATTCACTTTTTGTAGTTGTCAGTTAATGTAATTATAAAAATAAACTTAAATTCGTTTATTTTTTTAAATGTATTATAATTTATTTGGAATCGGAAATAATAATATTGAAGACCATTATCTTTCTTGAAAATTAATGCTATGATATGTCTAATTGGTAACATATCTAATCTATGCTCACGGTGCAAAGCTTTGTAAAATATTTTTTATTAAACTTTTTCATTTGTAAATGAAGATATTTATCTTGCTGAAGTTAAATAAAAACAGCTGAAACAAAACTGTCTGAATTAAAAACTAGTTCTCTTACCTTTGTTAGCTTAAATTATTCTATTTTTATCGATAATTTACACTAGTCTATGGGTATGATATTGTGAAGGTTGGCAACACTAGGATACAGCTGAACTAATTATCTATGGTGAAGAATCCATTAAAAGGATCCAGTGAGTGGTAGATTTAGGATCAGTAACTATATTATATACTGCACACCAGAGTGCTTCGTAACTGAACAAATGTATTATATGAAACATTTGACAAGCCATAATTGCACAAATAAATATTTAGTTACTTAGAAACACAATTATGTCGTTTCCTCAATTAATTACTCTGGATTCACCAAGTACTTCTGTGCTGGTACAAAAAATCTTGTTATGAGAATTGGCCAGTTTTAGTAGTCGCTGAAACAATATCGATTCGACATTACAGTGCTTTTATATTACTCCCTACCAGAAAAATAATATTATTCTCAAATGTTCCATGAACTGTGTAGTGAAATGGCTTTCACTGTCGTTCCAACTATAGATACTATATCAATTTAAAAAACACAACGTGCGAAAATTGATAATCATGCGTTTTTTGAATCTGCATCTCCTGGAAAACAATGTCAGATCCTTTGTCAATTTAGCCATCGTAACATTCGCCCGGGACTACTGCCTCCTACTATTTAGATACCTATTACTAAGATTGTAATGTCTGGCTAATAAGGTCTGAAGCTCGTTTTTACCTATAGTCTTTTACAGATAATGCGTAACAACGGTAGTTACACATACCGTTGTGTTTCGTAGGGCGAGTGAGAGCGCCGGAGGCCTAAATCCCTTCCCTATCTAGTCCTTATTATCCTTCCTATCCTCTCCTTAGTATCCTACCTATCCCTTTCCTAGGAGATGGCAATGCGCGAATGATACCTCTGGTGTTGCTAGCGTCTATAGGCTACGGTAATCTCTAACCATCAGGTGGGTATGCTTGTTCACTACCAGTATGAAAAAAAAACTAAATTGTTTATGATGTTTTAAATCCCTTTGCTTGTGACGTATATAAATTTCATAAAGCACTTTACATCGCGGTAGTACTTGCTAAAGTCGGATTGAGCGTGCATCTATAATAGCTATGATAAATAAAATAAGATTTACAACTATGTAATATATTTGCATCCGTATGTTTTCCACTCTATAAACTTAAAAATCATAAACTAAAAAATATATGAATAAAATAAAAATTAATATTATTGTGTGTTTTGCCAGAAAATTTGCTGTGTAAAGAAAAGTATCACTTAGCTACAAAAGCTTTAATTGCACATTTAAATATACAAATTTAAATAAAAAATATATTTGTTTGAAATTATACGGAGTTAACGCCAGTTAAATGCACATCAGCGCTAAATATAGCAATATTAATATTATTATCAAATTTTAAAATTTGAATTTAACATGGCGTGAAGGATTGGACTTTTTAATTTATTTGTTTTCTATTCAAAATACATTCCTCTGGTAACATTTTTTCTTGAATTACCGTTTGATTCTAATAAAGTCATTAGTCGTATTTACTCGTAATTACCTTTTGATGTTTAAAACAAAATATGATGCTAATTGTGATATTTTATGATTGATATCAACTATAATATTAAATTAAAATGTGTTATAAGAAACTGCCTCGGTGGTGTAGCGGTAGTGTATGCGACTGCTAATCATGAGGTCTCGGGTTCGATCCCCGGGTCGGGCAATGTTATTGAGCTTCTAAAAATCTTCTAAAAAGAAAAATTCTCAGTAGCAGCCCGGAGTTTAGAAATGTGCCCGGTAGACGTCAATAGGTTCGCCCCCTATTACGTGGGACTTAAACATAGCTGGCGAGTCGTGGGTGTGTAATACACCTCTGCCTACCCCTTCGGGGAATACAGGCGTGATGCTATGTTTAAGAAGGTGGTTTAAAAAGTAACGTACGAAATCAACTTCTTTTGTAATCGTGTTCCGATTACTGTGTTCATCCAATCCTACAATGGCGTTGTTGTTGTTCTATTCTCTATTTGTCTTTTTCTGACAGTCCATTGCAAACAGTATACTGCTAGGTTTTAGAATGAGAGGTTTAAGCACTACAGTATACGGTGCCAGCCCGATACTGGTTCGCTGACTTCTCGTTTCATTGAAATGAGTGTCTGAGGCAGAGCCTTGCTTCTTTCAACATCACCAGAGAAGTATCTACTCTCTCACAGAAAATGAGTGTCAATCAACGGTAACAACTCCTACTGTATTTCGTATTATCCTCCCATTCTACCTCCTATCCCTTAACGGGAGGGTGACTCACGCGGTACACCTCTGGTGTTGCTATATCTTTATCTGCATAATTAACAACAAACCTCCTTTGGATAATGCATTAACAGTTGTTTTGACTGTATTTTGCACTCTTCAGATATATGTTTGTAAAGCCTACCGCCAACACTTACTTACTTATCATCACGCCATCTCCCTTGCGGGGTAGGCAGAGAGAAAAGAGTGCCAAAAGCAGTGGCGTTATTATACCATCTAAGGCCCGTGGCAAATTCATTGGATGGGGCCTCCCAGTAAATATCGGCACTTTGTAATTTAATTTTAATAATATCTAATAAATTTTAGTTTTAAAAGCTTAGCTTTATATTACATAATTTTAATGAAATAATAATTTAATTTCTTCACCTCCCTCTAGAAAAGTTAGATGTTAAAATTAATTCTGAGCTTGCGTCTTGGGCCGGGGGCCCTTGTCAGGTCGGGGGCCCGTGGCATTTTGCCAGCCCTGCCACCCTATAATTACGCCACTGGCCAAAAGGCTCTATTCTTGCATACATCGTTCGCTTCCTCAATATTCATAATTCTCTTTATACACGCTCGCCGGTTTCACCAATACCATGATTATTTTCTAAGAGTCTTAAGAAAAATTGTGATAGAATTGAAAACAGAAGATAAACACAATAAATTAATAAATCAGGAAAGGTTTCAAATCTTGTTGATAATGGATGTTAGAAACAATAGATTTTATTATTGTTATAAGTCGCAGTTTTTCTAAATCTTAGACACAGTTAAGAATCGCAGTGAATAAAATTGTATAATATTTTGAGTATTTAAAATTACAAGGATCGTATAAATTATTTTAATTCAACTGACGGTATTATATGCATATAAGTTGAACATAATTATAATATAATGAAGTTTATAGGAGCAGTTTTACCTACAGTTTCCAATTACCCACTTGACATGAGTTCGTATCGTGAATGGATGTTAAACAATAATTTTAGTGCAATTATTAATCATGCTGAAGTTAAACTGACGCAGTTTTGCTTGGTCAGTTCTTTAAAACGGGCTTAGAGCGGAATACAGTTAGTTAGAATGCGGTGTCACGTTAATGAGTATTGGGAGAATAATAATTTTCATAGACCTGAAAAAAAAAGCTATTAAAAATTCTATATGAGTATACCGTATTATAATTGATTAATTTTATTAAATAGTTTCAATATTTAAATGCAGGCCGTCATCTTGTGCCCTCTCAAATTTCGCGCTATTTTTCTAATTAAAAAAGCGTGTCATATTGTCAGTATTATTAATAAGCTTGGTATCATTATGTTAATCTGAAACGCATAAATGTAATTATAATTGGTGTATTAAACTTTTTTTTTGTAATTTATGGTTAAGTAAATAGCTTATATAATATACCTACATATTATATGTTTTTTTAGCCTTCCGAAGTACGGAGGAGTTCAGGTAAATAGAGGTAACTTTTTGGTCACCCATCTGATGCCAACCGAGCGACAGTCGCTTAATCTTGCGGATCGTTCGAACTGTCAGTGCACAACTTGGCTATGACTTCCTCCAGCTGCTGATTTTTCTATGTTTTTTGTCCGTGTGATGACGGAATAAAAATACAAGTGTCACCCCTCCATTCTTTCCCATGGTTGTCGTATGAGGCGACTAAGGGAAGTAAGCAATTATCATCCATTGCATGACTGGTGGTAGGGCTAGGTACCAAGTGGGAGTACTCACTTGGTATCGGGCCCGAGCGGGTTGGTACCACCATCTCCCGTGTGACCGGCCATGAAGCACATCGTTGCGTTTTGGCTGTAGCAGGAGATAGCGTTTATTCTTTCATTTCATATCGTTGAAATGAAATGGTGAGCAACGGCTTGACAATGTAATCGGTATAGTTGAGTCCATGAGCGACGGTTACCATTTACCATCAGATGGGTCGTGGATCGTCTGTCTTTTCTAGGTAGTCAATCCTCATTTCATTAGGTAATTAAGCTCAATACCTTCCTATTCAAAAACGTAGCATTACGCCTGTATATCCCGAAGGGGTAGGCAAAGGTGTATTACAACACCCACGGTTCGGCAACTATGTTTAAGTCCCACGTAATAGGGGGCGAGCTAATTGAGCTATCTACCGGGCATATTTCCAAACTCCGGGCTGCTACTGAGAATTTTTCTCTATACGAAAAACCTCAAATACATTGCCCGACCCGAGGATCGAACCCGATACCTCATGATCAGCAGTCGCTTACACTATCACAGCACCATAGAGGCAGTTACCTTCCCACTCAAATGAACTAAAGTATTCACAATTATCTTTTATCCTATGAAACTCGAATCTAAAACGCCAGATAGTCCATAAAATAACCATAACATTTTTGAATATTCTTACTTTTATTAAAAGCTTGTTTCTTTCAATTTCTTTGATATAACCGCGGAAAATATACCGTATTTATAAAAAAAACACATATTTTTATTGCTACACTTACCGTTTTGCTAATGTTCTAGTTTAAACTGTTTATTAAAATAAAAATAAAACAATATTCTAAAGAGAAACACTAACTGTGTCCAGCTTAACTTATTTCAATATTGGTAACAGTATTGAGTAGACGGACAATTAATGTAATGTTATCAAAACTTTTTCTGCCCTCGCTATTACTGTCCCAAGGATGGGCACGCGTCTCCTCTCAAGGTGAAATGGACTTAGGGCATAGACCACCACGCTGGCCCAGTGCGCTAGTTTTCACAACCTATAAAGAATATAAAGAAAATATTTAAGCTTTTAAGCCTAACGACGACGTAAGAGAGTGAGTAGGTATGAAAGAGAGTATTGGTGTAAAGATGAGAAAGGGAATGCTTCGATGGTTCGGACATGTGGAAAGAAAGCCGGACGAGCGACTGGTTAAAAAGATATACAATGCGAAAGTGGAAGGATGTATGTACAGGGGGAGACCGAGGCTCACCTACCTAGACCAAATCGGTCATGTATTGAAGGAAGGTGGAGTCAGGAGTCTCCGAAACCGGCGAACGTGTATGAAGAGATTTATGAATGTTGAGGAAGCGAGAGATGTATGCAAGAATAGAGCCTCTTGGCACTCTGTTCTCTCTGCCTACCCCGCAAGGGAGATAGCATGATGATAAGTTAGTTAATTTAGTTAGTTAGTTTTAAGCTTGCAACTTTCCTTTCTGCCAAATTAGACGGAGAGACGGCACGGGTTTATTTATTTGATGAGGGCCCCATACTACCATTTCCGTTGCACCAAACGACAGGGTGTGCGGTTAGGTACATTTTTCCCGCCTTAACAAAAAGAAGAAATGCCTTGCAACTTTCCTCCCGACGTTTTCCTTCACCGAGCAGTAATAATTTGTTAACAAATACGAGTATGATTACGAAAAATTTGAAAAGTCAGAGGTGTGCCCCGCAATGTTGGACTGAGGATCAAACTCGATACCACTGTGTTTGCAGTGTAGGCCGTGTGGGGCCGGCTTTAGAATTGTCCCACCCCTCTCTACCCACGGGAGTCGTAAGAGCCGATTAAGGGAATACCGCAGGAGTGGGCAGCAGCACTCCCTCGAGTATTAACAACATCCACTGCGGTCGCCGACCCGCCTGCCAAGCGTGGCGATTACGGTACTATCCGCCATAGGGGAGGCCTATGTCCAGCAGTGGACGGTGAAAGGCTGATGGATGGATGGAAAACAAATTCTGTGAAAATGTGAAACAGAAATATATGTATCCACGAACAGGCGTATCTAGAACGGTAATCTTGAAGAAGCACATTCAAATTAATGGCTATCATTTTCTATTTCACATTTTTGCACTTTGTGTTCAAGTTACCGTATTATTCCTGACGAGGATGTCCTCAATATAATTAACTAAAGGTCATTATTTAATTGCGCAAACTTTATTATGTGTGTTGATAAGATCGCTAACAATTTAATACATATTATGAATAATTATTTATTCGTCTGGTTTTTTGTCTGTCTGCGGTTGATATGTGTGCATATTATAGTATTCTAATAGATTTTCAGTTAAAATAAATATAATGTAAATAAATATAAATATGTGGAAAGAATGCCGGACGAGCGACTGGTTAAGAAGATATACAATGCGAAAGTGGAAGGATGTAGGTAGACGGGGAGACCGAGACTCACCTACCTAGACCAAATCGGTCATGTTTTGAAGGAAGGTGGAGTCTCCGAAACCGGCGAGCGCGTATGAAGAGAGTTATGAATGTTGAGGAAGCAAGAGATGTATGCAAGAAGAGAGCCTCTTGGCACTCTGTTCTCTCTGCCTACCTCGCAAGGGAAATGGCGTGATGATAAGTTAGTTAGTTAGTTATTATTATTATAGATCTTCAGATAGTAATTATTAGACCACGCTAGATATTTAAGTTATATGATGAACTTTACGAGAGTTAGCGCACAAATCATGAAAATGTGAAATGGAAAAGATAGCAACGAGCAGGATTTGAAACCTACGCCTTTTAGATTACCGCGGGATTTTGCCTGTGCAAGACGACTTCATGCGGTAAGAAAAAAAACAAGAGTGTTATGGAAATTGATAGTCCCAAGCAAAAGTCACGTCACTCTGATCGAAGAGCGTATGGAATGGACGGAAAACATCAGACAGATCTGACAGTAAATGGTCACAGTAGCTTTTAGATGCTCGCAACACCAGATGTAATACACGCGTATTAGCAACTCTGAGGAATGGGATACGAAGTGGAAAGGGGAGGAAGACAGGGATTTAGGCTCTGGAACTCTTACTCATCGAATATGCCGCAAGGGTTCCTACTTACCAATACCAAGTTCCTACTTGGTTACTGTATGTCTATATTCTATAAGGGGTGGTAGTACCGCGACTGATCACTTTCAGCAAGACTGACTTTATACGTACTTTCACATATTTTGTGTATGTGGTAAATCCTGTTTATGGAGTGTATTAGCGCATAGAATTGAACATTGGACTTTCAGGGTTTCAATTCTATAAATCTACTTAAAATCCCTTCTTAGGCAGTCTCTATGTGAAATCATTTACTTAAACTACACTGACGTATTCTTTTATTAAATAGGTAAGGGTAAAATTAATGACAGGGGTCAGTGGAGGCATCAGTTCAACTTAACGACCACTATACTTATATAAAACCTGTTTTCCCTCCTTTCGATGTACAAAGACGTTGAGATGCTGCCACTTAAAATATACGCTCACCATTTGAATCCAAGAGCGCGTCATAAATTCCTTAACCTAATGATAAATCGTTGAATAATGAGATTTAAAAAATCTAATAGTTTTAAATACCCAAGGATTTAATACTTCGTTTAAAACTTTTATTCTTTAAAAAGGTTGAATACTTTTAATTTATGTACATGAAATAGATGTAGACTAACAAAATCAGTGAAAAGATAAATTAATAAATTCCTATAAATGTTCAAACCTATAAATGTTGGTTTCATTGTTACAATCTGTTGCAAAACAACATAAATTGATGGTTTGACACTAATGAAAATTTATTAACGTTAAAACGAATAGATTTAAAAAAATATATCGAAATACGATTAATTAAAATGACAAATGGAATCAATATTGCCATTAGGAAGAAGTTTATTAATGTATCAATTCCGAAAATAATCCAAATTTTGGTCGCATAATTCTTTTTTAAAGTAATACGACTAGATATCCTTACATCATCTGGACCCTATGGCAATACTTTCTTATGCGCACGTGAAAATATCTTCCACCTTGAAGTTCTTCCTTCTAGAAAAGCCACCATCACAAACCAGCTGTTTGAGGATCCTATAGTTATTACTTAGATACTAATAGGTATATCATTTATTAGGATGGCGGTGAAACTTAGCTTAAAACCTTACACATCTTTTTTTAACTAAATAAGGAGGTTGCATATATTATGTATATAGCGTAAAATAGAGCAATTCTTATTAATTAGGAAATTTATTTTTAAATCTTAATTTTTAAATTGTTATGGGAAGGCGAAAAGGATTCGGGGATTCCTTAGAAACTCTTCACTAGTGTCAAAGTCAGTTTTTTTCTAATTTGATGATATAGCCTACCTATACTCATTAAATATCTCTGCCCAAAACACATCATTATAACTCTTTGTAAATATTTTATTTTCATATTACAGACAAATTTGTCTTGAATACGTCAGCAATTGACATAAGACAAATTCGTTTGTCGTATATTTTGTTAACTTGAGTTTGTTTAAGCAGAACTATATTTTGTTGGATAAGTATACAGTACATTTAATTTGAATAAAATGTATCAAATATAAAATATGTAAAAGTTTGAGGCGACGATAAATATTTCCCAAAGTATTTTATTGATGTTATACAATACCAACATCGGATTAAAATCTCTAAAGTAGTATAATAATTTAATAAAGTTGCTATATTATTAGGAATTTGTTGTAATACAACATACCTATAGTTTTTATTTCGCCGACGCATTTCGGTAATTAGTTGTTTGGCTCCGTTTAAAAACGCTAATTGGATTACTTCTAATTGCTTATGATTCAAACTAATACTCGTAGGTTTCGTATTCACTTTCCTTGGTAAAATAACACAAGTCTTGTATTAAACAGTAATTAATGTAGAGACGGCTACTCTATATGTTTTTATACTGTTAAGTAGGTAAAATGCACATAATTGTGTATAAATTAAATAACATCATTTTCTAACTTACAAGCACATTATAATTTATAATATGCTATCAATTTACTAATGTTTACTTGTTTATAAAGAAGTTTATAGATTATTTTACTAATAAATAGCAGTAAAGCGCGGTTTTACTCGCATAATTGTTGCAGCTCTGGCACCGTAAGTTATAGCATAATGATATACAACCTATTTACTTCTGGATATTCTAACTTTTTAATGCTGATTTATTGAACAATTCCCTCTCCGTTTATAGACACAATATAAGTTTGAAGATTGTTTTGTATCGTATATGATTCATAGGACAGGTACCCACCTGTTAAAATTGATTGATAACTTCGCAGTTTATTGTTTATAAACAAAATTATTTCTCCTATAATATTAATATTATTTAAGTAGATATATGTACCTATATATGTATCTATATATAAGTATGTATTCGTATTTTCCTGTATCAATATTGGCAATTAAACAATAATTTTGGATAAATGATAAAAATATGAATCCGTTCTTACCTGTGTGACAATAATCTTCTAAATAGTGCCTAGCAGCTCGCTGTACTATTGAGTAATACAGGCTGACAGAAGATGCAAGCGCCATCTTCTCCTTTCTTCTGCTTCTCCTTCTACTACAGTTAGTTTGCTTATTTTTTGTTTATTTATTACAGTTTAAAAAACATAACGTGCGTAAACTTAAACTGACTGATCTGCATTAGTTTGTTTGTGTGTGAAAAACGAAAACTTGAAAAACCAGGAAAAATAAACATCTAGTTTGAACTGCGTTAAGCTGCGGTTTTAAAAATTTGTTTGCCGGAATAAATGTTTTTTGTTTAACGAAAGTACACGGTGTTCCATTTTTTTTAATGTCCAAAATCACAATTTGTTGCACTACCGCGCCGCATTCTACCGCTGTCCAAAACTCTACGCGAAATGAAACACGTAATGGAAAATAATAGAATGGTTTTGGATGCGGGCGGTGCGCGCCGCAGTTGCTGCGAGACTGCGATCGGAGACATGTTTTTTTTGTTTCCCTCAGCACAGAGGATGCGCCTCAAATAAGTTTCGATTGTTCGATTATTTGATTATGTTTATCTAACCAAGTAGTTCCAATTAAATAAGATTATGTATTATAAATAGTTATGGCTATATAAAATGATGTGTAAATAGTATAATAAGTACCTATATTATTCTTACAATAAGATATAGGTACATACCAATGCCAAATTATTTCTAAGATTGAACTAATATATGTGATTAATTTATCTGGACTACTCGTATTATAAGTGGAGTAGGTGTTACATTAAAGAAAACTCTTAAGAAAATTAGGAAATTCCAATTAGATTCACATTAGAAATAACAAATACAAATATGGCGGCGTGTGAGAAAACGCGGGAAAATAAGTTTCCCGCCGAGACGATTCACTCGAGACATGCGTAGGTACGTAACGCAATGTTTACGTAAGTGAGACTTTTTTTACTTAAACAGCGGCCTTTTACAAGACTTGTGTTTTTATTCATTTTGCTTCATTGATGTTTGTCATAATACACATTAGAGGTACAACTTAGGTAACAAACTTAGCTATTTTTTTAATATAAACTTGCTAGAATCTAATTGTTTTTTATCTTTTATAATAGTTATTGTTTGACATTTTAGTTTTCAAATTGAGAAAGCTTAAATGTCAAATACTATAAAAAGCTAGGTAAGTATATATTTTTTTTGGTGAAGTAAAGTTACCCTAATTTCAAAGCTTAATATGTAGGTACTTTACGAGTATCATGTTTGTCTTATTTTGCAAAGGAGTCAGTAATTACCTAGTAAATATATTTCTAGGTTTCTATTAGGTAGATACTTCATATGGGCTTATCGCTTGCTCATAACATAATCAGTAGCGTCGACGCAATTATGACGAAACCCTTTTTAAAAACGATTCGCGTAAAAATAAAGAAAAATGAGAAAAATGTTCATCAACGCGACAGGACACCCTCCCGCAACCCTGAGCCACCCGCCTGTCCCCTGCGCCCCGGGCGGCGGGTGGAGTGAGAGAGAGACAGCAAATCACTCTCGTACATCCATTTCAGACGGTGCATCGCACGCCACCAAGTTTCATACGAAAACTACCCGCGGCGCGCACCTTTATGCCAATAGAAGAACGTATCAACTCAAAACTTTTACTTTGTGTTTTGAATTCACACACAATACCAATAGCATACCTTTTCGAATGCGATACAAGGAGGATATTCCGTAAAACGTCATACATTTGAAGTTTTGGACTCTTGCAACTGTGAGACACAACTACATACAAACTAAGCTAAGTTTAGATCGCATACATATACGTTGCACTTACGCACACAACACAAACTGCCTTATAAGTTGCAAGCCTGTGTGTACTACATTAGTGTGCGTTCAAAAGTTCCAATAGAAGTTTTCGGTGAACTTTCTTTGTGTCGGTGATTTTTTTCGCGGCGTTGCGCGAGTGTGCGTAGGTCAGTGTGATTTTTTTCAAGTTTTTATTACTCGTACATGGGCGCTGTGTATTTGTATAGGGTTGATTGCTTATGTGGGGGTGGACGCCCGTCCTTTGTGCTCGAGGATTGTAAAAAATGTCGTATTGGATTCTAGCTGTGCTAATGAATGATAGATACGAATGTATGCACTCCTCTGCATACTGCATGTAGTTCCATCTAAAAATCTGATGTGGGACTCGCAAATGTTTTTAGCGGAATACGTTATCTATTTTGAATTAAATTTGGAATGACTTGGATTACAATAAATATGGAAAATGTTTATAAGGCATTTGTATAGTGTAAATTATCGATAACGTATGCAACTGTGGATTTGAGGTGTCGGGTTCGAATCTTGGGTCGAGCAAGTAAAATGTTATTGGGATTTCCTTCAAAATATTACCAATAACAGCTCGGGATTAAGAAGTTGGCAGTGTTTCACTGACGTGCCTCCCATACCACGCAAAGCCTGCACCTGATATATCTCAGGCCCAGTCAGAAATATCGAATGTGAGGGAACAGTGAGTGCACTTGCGCACACCCTTGGCACTTTGATATCTCCCGTCCCTTCCGTCCGTTGACACTGGCCGCCTTGACCGAAATAAATCTCGAGATCATCATTATTATTATTAAAGGCATAGATATAAGTACTAGTGGACCGCAAAAGGCTGATGGTTGCATGGAAACTTTTTGATAGAAAGAATTCAATTTTTGTTACGACAAAAGAGGTGGGAAAAGTCGTAATTAAATCCTTCACACTTTGGTATAATACATATATTTTCTTAGGCGATATTTTTGCGCTGTATTACTTGTCCACTACTAGGCACATTTACACAGAGGCATTTATCCTATGAGATTATAATCCACCACGCCGATCTATGCAAGTTTTCTCACGATGGACGCAAACAAATGGGCACATGATTTCTAAAACTTGGAATTACCTTCCGAATCCTAGACGTGTAACTAGGGACAAACTTCTAGATGTATATTATGTAGGTGTCTTCAAGGCTAGAGTGAATAATAATATAATTTAAGTAGTATAATTTTACTAAGCTAATGCGTCTTACCATCATAGATTATACTTCCACTTACGTATTCCTCGAAGGGGTAGGCAGAGGTGTATTACACACCCACGACTCGCCAGCTATGTTTAAGTCCCACGTAATAGGGGGCGAGCCTATTGACGTCTACCGAGCACATTTCCAAACTCCGGGCTGCTACTGAGAATTTTTCTTTTTAGGAAAAAGCTCAATAACATTGCCCGACCCGGGGATCGAACCCGAGACCTCATAATTAGCAGTCGCATACACTACCGCTACATCACAGAGGCAGTTGTTTTTAAAAAAATTAAAAAACACGCTTTTATAGCACATTGAACTAAGAAGTGAAAAATAATGCTTAATATAGTTAGAAAAATAATAATGAACAAAAAATATTAGTATTATTGTGAAGTATGTGTGGTATAACTTTGAAAGCTAAAGTGAGAAACAGTGTAGGGAGAGAACGATGTGGTGTAAAAGAAGATATAGTGACAAAGATTGAGAAAGGAATGTTAACATGGTTTGGGACACGTAGAGAGGATGGATGAGCACGCATGCAGCAGGATAACAAAAAAGATATACATGGCGAGTGTGAATGGTGCAGTTGGGAGGGGTAGACCTCGTCGAACGTTCTCTCACCAAATCAGAGAAGTTCTCGAGAAAGTTCAGTTCAGAAATAGGTACCCTTAACCGACGTGCATGTATGAGGAATATAATGACAGTGAAAATGATATTTAGATATTTTATATATATTTTCAGCATTTGACATGCTTAGCACTATACATTAAACACAAAGTAAAAATGTGATTCCGAAAATAACTGTCACGAGGAGGATGAGCAAGATTTTGCCTCATTCACTGTCATTAAATACAAAGTGAGAAATGTGAAATCGAAAATAACAGCCACGAGCAGGATTTGAACCTGCATCTTCTGGATACCGTCCAGATGCTTTGCCAATTCACCCAAAGACGTTAAGTATGAATGTGTTATCGAAATTAGCAGTCAGGAGCAATTGTCACGATTGCTGAATTGGCAAAGCATCTGGACGGTATTCAGGAGATGCAGGTTCAAATCCTGCTCGTGGCTGTTATTTTCGATTTCACATTTCTCACTTTGTATTTAATGACAGTGAATGAGGCAAAAAAGGTGAGCAAGGATCGTGGCAAGTGGAAATCCGTTGTCTCTCTCTCTCCGTTCTCTCTGGGAAAAATGCGTGAGTCTATTGTGAAAAAAGCGTGCCATCCGCTTTTTTGACAATAAAGCGTGTAGAAATGTGTTGATGTATGCAAAATTTCATGATGATTGGTTAAGTAGTTTGAGAGTGATAACGTAGCCAACAAGTAAGTGCATTATCGCATTTAAAATATTAGTAAGCAGGCGTAATATTCATCATTCATCAAACAACTATATAATATCGCTTAGAATGTTTATAATGACTGTTTGTTGCCACAATAAAGAAAAAAAATACAAAAATAATGATATACGTAAATGTTTATCTATAAGTTAGTTGAGGTGATATTTATTGGTACAAAAAGTGTATAATATTGTTAAATTTCTCTTGTTAATACTTGACATAAATAAACAACAATTTTCTAATGTTATTATGACAGTTTTTGTGTGAGGAACGAGTGAAAGCTACCGTAATTAGTTTGTACCTAAAGCAGTTACTAGTAATCATTCTCTTTGTTGTTATTTCAGTAGTATTATAAAGACATTCAGTCCGTGTGGTGACGGACTAAGAATACAATTGTCACCACCCCATTCTTTCCCACGGGTTTCGTACGCGTCGTATGAGGGTGCTAAACTACCTTGTTCGTTGCCCCAAATGACGGGGTGTGCGGTTAGGTACATTTCTTCCACATAAACGAAAAAAAATAAAACAAAAAGTGACGATAGTACCAGTTTATATAAAAAAAAATACTGACAAAGTTGACAAACTAGGTACTTATATTGTCATCGGTCCTTGTTAAGTGTACAGTTTCAATTTAATTCGACGTTTTGAAGTGACTGAAACTCTCGTTCCAACATTCCGTTACATGGACTTCTCGGCTGTTTAAATAGAACCAAACGGTAAGGACTTACGGGTTTGGGTATTGCAAAGAAGAGACTGTTCACTTCGTATGTATATAGTTTATACTAGGGACGGGCCGAAATTCGTTTTACATTCGGCTTAACCGAACTTCGGCATTCGGCCGAAGTTCGGTCTTAAATGCCGAACATTCGGTATAATAAAAAGGTGAGGTTTCTAATAAAATTAAGAGAAATCAAATATATCACAGCTGTAAAATAAGTCACATATTCCAATACTCTAGAATAATTTAATCATGGTAAGTTGTAGGTACGTTAAACTATAATTATTATAGATAAATTAAAATATATAAATTAATAGTTTTTTTCGCAATCCAGGAGTCTATGAATCAATAAACCCAATAATTTCCTCGTCATGTGTCACCCTTGCACTGACTGTTTTTTATTGTTCATGAAAAAATACTCATAGAACACGACAAATTACTCCCGGGAAAGCACACAACGAAGTTCGGCCGAACTTCGGCTGAATTTTGTATTCGGTTAAAATCACATTCGGCCCATCTCTAGTTTATACTAATCTACATTAAGGGAATTGGTACCACCATCTTCCGTGTGGCCAAACATGAAACATGCAAATATCATATTTGTTCTTCATCATCAAGCAAGGCTCTACCAATAGACTTGTAATGATATGTATCAGATAATATATATATATATATATGTATTAGCTAGATGGTATATTTTTGGGCAAATCCAAAAGCGTAAGAGAGCGAGTAGATATGAAAGAGAGTATTGGTGTAAAGATGCGAAAGGGAATGCTCCGATGGTTCGGACATGTGGAAAGAATGTCGGACGAGCGACTGGTTAAGAAGATATACAATGCGAAAGTGGAAGGATGTAGGTACAGGGGGAGACCGAGACTTACCTAACTAGACCAAATTGGTCATGTATTGAAGGAAGGTGGAGTCAGGAGTCTCCGAAACCGGCGAGCGTGTATGAAGAGAGTTATGAATGTTGAGGAAGCGAGAGATGTATGCAAGAATAGAGACTCTAGGCACTCTGTTTTCACTGCCTACCCCGCAAGGGAAATGGCGTGATGATAAGTTAGTTAGTCCAAAAGCGATGGTATCAGAGGGAAAGAGAACAATATACATATATTGTCTGTGTGGTGACGGACTAAGAATACAATTCTCACCACCGTTGTCGTATGAGGCGACTAAGGGAAGTAAGCAATTATCATCCATTGCATGACTGGTGGTAGGGCTGGGTAACAAGTGGGAGTATTCACTTGATATTGGATCCGAGCGGGTTGGTACCGCCATCTCCCGTGTGACCGGCCATGAAGCACATCGTTGCGTTTTGGCTGTAGCAGGAGATAGCCCTTTACCACCGAAGGAATGTAACATAGTCCCAGTGGCCTGCCAATAAAGGCGGAGAGATGGCACACGGCGGGTTTATTTAGTGGGTACAGGCCCCACACTACCCTGGTCGTTGCCCCGAACGATAGGGTGTGCGGTTAGGAACATTTTTTCCTAACTTAACAAAAAAAAAGGCAATAACCGTTTATTCTTTCATTTCACATCTGAGAAATGAAATGGTGCGCAGCGGCTTGACTATTACTTTCGGTATAGTTGAGTCCATGAGCGATGTTTACCACTTACCATCGGCCGTGGCTCATCTGCATAAGCAATAATAAAAAAAAAACAATCAAAATTATATCAGTAATTATTGTGAAGTACTAACAATATAGATCAAAATGTTTAAAAAAATCACGTCATCAAATAGTATGAATTTTGATTGCAAAATTAAACTTACTATATCGGATTAATGCATGTTAATGCGTTCTGATAGATGGCGTTGGTCGTTATGACAAATGTGATGAGGAAATTGGGTATGACCGCAAGGTAGTACGGTAACTCAGTGGATTAGAGCACTTCCCCGGATAGGAGGGACGCAGGTTCGATTCCCGATCGTACTAAAGTTCTCTTTTTCCTCATTCACAAATAATAATTTGTACACAAAACTATTACTTTGAATATTACACGAATCAAACTATTACTTTTTAATATTACACGAATATTACACTATGAAATAAAACCTTTTACGTAATCTATTGTAGGTAGATAAAGCTACCATTGAAGTAATGCAACATAGTACCAGTGGCCCGCCTACACAGGCGGAGAGACGGCACACGGCGGGTTTCTTTAGTAGGTGAAGGCCCCACAGTACCCGGTTCGTTGCCTCGAACGATGGGATGTGCGGTTAGTTAGGTACATTTTTTCCCGCCTTAACAAAAAAAAAGCGGGATAAAGCTGTTATCTGTAACAATTGATCTGACCATTGGACCTCACGTCTAACATCTTAGTCTGTCCGTGATCATAATGTTGTAAGTATAGTAGAAAACGCTATAGAAAACGAACTAATATAACAAACTATCAGTGGGTGACAGAAGCTACGCTCACGAGGCGACAAACTAAGCTATTAGCGTCGTAAAAGTTCGCAACTCGCGTGACCTTTTCCTACTTACTCGTACAATTAGTTGATGAATACTATGACTAACTTTATCTAATTTATATATACTAGCTAAACTCAGCAGACGTTGTCCGAACATCAGCTTGCCTGTTATAATTAGCAGAATTTATTTTTCTTGGGGTGATATATAGTGGTTATTGTGTTGAAAAATTAAAAAAGAATAAAAAAAGCCTTCCAGAAATATAAACAATATTTCTAGAGTGCCATCTACTGACGTAAATTGTGAATCTAAACTAGGGACCCACTCAAATTGTTTTAGGAAGAGCTCAGTGACAAACACACGTACAGAAGAATTATTATTTTATTTTGATATTTTTATATATATTTTTACCATTTGACATGCTTAGCCATATAAATTAACACAAAGTATGAAAATGTGAAAAAAAAACAGTCACGAGCAGGATTTTAAGCTGCATCATCCTGGAATACCGTACCAGATGCTATCAATAGCATCTATTATCGATTTCACATTCTCACACTTTGTGTTTATTTTATTATTTATAATAAAAATGTGATATATTTTTATTATTCTGTAATATTTCAGCGTCCCGCGTTGGCAGAATTTGCAGGAAATAGATAGGTGGCTCTAGTACAAATGATTGCGTACCTAAAAAAGCTCATGAATATGTACTAAACACTTCAATAATGTTATTTTTTTTAATAAAGAGGACAAACTAGACTTATTTAGACCTTGAAGCTATACCAACCCTATAATACGAGTAGTACTGCAGGCGATTTAATACATTTTTAACCATTGATTATAAACTGAATGAACACGAATATTTATATCTATTACATGGTAGTTATGGGGATAGCCTTGTATTTTATATCTTTTTTTTGTTAATGCGGGAAAAAATGTACCTAACCGCACACCCCGTCATTCGGGGCAAAGAACAGGGTAGTGTGGGGCCTGCACCCACTAAAGAAACCCGCCGTGTGCCATCTCTCCGCCTTCGGTGCTTGTATTTTATCATCCATCCATCCATCCATCAGCCATTCAACGTCCACTGCTGAACATAGGCCTCCCCAAGAGAACGCCACAACGAGCGGTCCTGTGCTGACCGCATCCAACGGCTCCCCGCGGCTTTGGCCAGATCGTCGGTCCACCTTGTGAGGGACCGTCCTACGCTGCGCCGTCCGATACGTGGTCCCCACTCGAGAACCTTTCTTCCCCAACGGTTGCCGGTTCGTCGAGCGATGTGGCCTGCCCATTGCCACTTCAGCATAGCAGCCCGGCGGGCTATGTCGGTCACCCTCGTTCTCCTACGGATCTCCGTATTACGCATTCGATCACGTAGGGAAATACCAAGCATAGCCCGCTCCATGGCCCGCTGAGCGACTTTGAGCCTTGAAACGAGGCCAATATTCAGAGACCACGTCTCTGTTCCGTATGTCATCACTGGTAACACACACTGGTCGTAGACCTTCGTTTTCAGACACTGCGGAATATTGGACGAGAAGATCTTCCTTAGCTTCCCGAACGCTGCCCAGCCGAGTTAGATTCGTCGATTGACCTCTTTCTCGAAGTTGTGCCTACCTAACTGGACTGTTTTGTATTTTATACCTAAATCTATTATATTAATTCTCGTGTCACGTTGTTGCTCACGATGAACTCCGAAACAATCTAACCGATTTTCAGGTTTTTTTAATGTGTGTATTGCTAGCGTGCCTAAGATGGATACTTTAAATCACGTATTTTTTAAGAATTAATTGCAAAATATTCACGAAAATATGGCGGTACAAAGTTCGCTGGGTCAGCTAGTGGACCTATAAATATAACCTATTTTTAGTTAGTGATAATTCAGTATTGGACAGTTGATAACATATAAAACAAGGTGGATATTATAGTTTATAGGTAAGCAAGAATGTATTGTTACTGAGATAAATTTCACTGTAGAGAGGTCAAATCTGTACATTGAATATATATTCAAAATTAATATTGGAGGATGAATGGTGATCGATACTGATGCCAAAAATGCAATCAGTAAATTTTTTTTCTGTCTGTATATGCACGCATGGGTCAAAAACTACTGAAGGGATTTTAACCAAACTTCGTACGATTATAGTCCATACTCCTGGGCAGGTTATGGGATATATAACATAACGCTAAAACACATAGGAGCTGAACAGTGACGATAAATTCGAAGCAAGTCGGATGAAATTGCGCTTTCGAGCTCTGATCCTCGCATACGTTGATCGTACACCAAAAGTATGTATTACAAAGATGATGGTCTTCAAAAGATCTACAAAAAAGTCCTCAATCTATCTATTATATATAATTCCAGTGTAACGATATTTGTCCGAGATGAACACTGAGACTACTGAACCGATTTTAACTGTTTTAAAATGTGTGTTTTGTTCCAACTGAAGAGATAGGATACTTTATAATATCTCAATTTATTTTTGGTATAGAACTATCCAGCCACAAATACTCCAACACCCGTGGATAGATAACACAAAACATTGTAGAAAATACCTAAAAATGTTCCCATCAAACAAGTTGCATTTTTGATGGAAATAATCCCATCACCTAATTGCAACGATTGCGGAGTTATTGAGGATGTTTGTCATCTTTTGATGGAATGTGTCAGGAATAATAATTATAGAGTGGCTTGTTTCGGTCCGAATAGACCTAAGCATATTGGCTTTATTAATAGTATTTTAGCAGATCCTACATCGCAAATGGTGAAAATTTTAGTTAAATTAATTGAGATAGGTTTACAAATAGGCTGGCTATTTTGTTTTGTTATTATAAGTATAATATAAGATAGTGTTGTAAGTCTTATGGGACGATGGGGTCGCTGTGCGACAGAACTCAAAAAAAAAAAAATTGCAATATTTATTCATGAAAAAATTTATGGCGGTACGAAGTTCACCGGGTCAGCTAGTTGTAAATTTTTTTTTTTGCAAAATAGCTTATTGATTTGTTTTTTACCTGTTGGTTACAAGTCTTGTAACACTAGCGGCCATGGTTGAGCATCGTGTGACGTCACATTTTACTATTCCAAACATCTCTATTTTACAACCATAGCACAAGCATTAAGCTTAGTTTGGGACCAGAGGACGTTGTGTGAAAATGTCCGTGAATATTTATTTAATTATTATTATTTATATCATTTTATGCTAATAAATAATTAACGGAGCCTTTATTTAAAACTAACGATCTGCCCCGGCTTGGCACGGCTACAATTTACTTATAAAGTCAATCTTTAATATTATTTATAGGCTCAGTAAGCTAAAGTAGCAATGGGCTGGTCACATCTGCAGAAGGACCGACGGCCGATGGAGCAAGCGTGTCCTAGAGTGGAGATCGCGACTTGGTAAGCGTAAGGTAGGACGGCCCCCAGCTAGGTGGACCGACGACCTCAAAAAGGTCACTGGGACAGACTGGATGCGGAAGGCGGAGGACCGTGTGCAATGGCGCGTGTTAGGAGAGGCCTATGTCCAGCAGTGGATTGCAATAGGCTGATTGATAATATTATCGAAGAACTAGAAAACTCTAATACACTTTATTTTTATGTAGATATCTACATACATCTTATGGTCAGATTTACATTACAACTCATTGAAATGTAGATAGGTACTTACATTAAAAAAAGTTCATTTAGGTTATACTGTACCGACCACTGAAGGAATGTAATATGGTTCCGGTGGCCCGCCAATAAAGGCGGAGAGACACACGATGGGTTTCTTTAGTGGGTGAGGGCCCCACACTACCCTGTTCGTTGCCCCAAACGACGGGGTGTGCGGCTAGGTACATTTTTTTCCTATATAGCCATAGCTGATAATGAACAAAATTACACTTATTATATCGGAATAATGCATGTAAATGCATCCGATAGGTGGCGTGGGTCGTAAAGACAAATGTGATGTGGAGATTGGGCATAGCCGTCGGTTACTGCGATTGCTTAGCGGTCTAAAGCAGTTCCCCAGATTAGAAGGGACGCAGGTTCGAATCCCGCTCGCAGTAAAGTTCTCTTTTTCCACATTCACAAATAATCTGTTGTTTAACGAACATCTATCTAAAGTTGATTAAACTTTAGACGCAAATTTCATTGCGTGTAATACTTAAATGTGCAGTTTCTGAATGAAAAAACTTTTGTGTAAGTTCCTAAGTAAACCACTTAAGGGTAATAGGACTTAAGGGTATAATTATGTTTTTACATAGATTTAATATATAGAGTTTTTATCTATAAAATAACGTTTTTTTTAAAGGAAAAGATAGGTAATTGTGAAAGTTATAATACCAATATTTGTAAATTTCAAAATACTTTTCCGAAAAGTAGCCAACTCTAACTGAAATTTAAATAATTAATTATTCGTGAAAGTGGAAAAAGCTGTCGGGAAAATGCTTTACTGGAAGAAGAATTCGAAACTGCGTCTCATGCAATACGAGGAAATGCTCTGAGGGGTTAGACGGAATCTCATATCTCACAATCGACATCGCTTGTGATTGGAGAGAAATCGACGCATGATGTCGTAATAATCCGTTGGCCAATCACGGTGATCTCTTAACCAATCACAATTACACGATGTCATGTCGATACGATTTAGTGAGATACATTCTAACCCCCTAGGGCCGCTAAGCTATCGCAGTAACCTAATGGTAGTCCAGAGCAATTCCCTGGATTGGATAGGACGCAGGTTTGAATCCTGCTCGCAGTAAAGCTCTATTTTTTCACTTTTACAAATAACTTGTTCTTTAAAGTAGCTTTTAGATAAAAATAGGAAATTTAAACCGCACAACACACACTCCACTACTTTAATTGATTATTATTTATGTTTTTGATCTATATTTTTTAGCATTTGACATGCTCAGCTACTTTTAAAGTACAAATTATTCGTGAATGAGGAAAAAGGGAACTTTAGTGCGGGCGGGAATCGAACCCGCGTCCCTTTTGTTTTAATAATAATAATAATATCAATATATATCCCACTGGTATATCGCCTTTGAACCAGATCTAAAACCCTAGGCCAAGGAAGCGATTGAAGCGGTCGTCCTTGGTCGACCACTTTCCGTCTCACCAGTGGGGTTGCGCTTGACGCTCGATTCTGAATGAATTCGCGCCATTTGGTACTTTTGAACATCTAGTGTTATGTGCATGATTGGATTTGAATTGAGTGGAATTTTAATTTAAAAATAAATGGAATCGACTTAACTCGAATTTGCAATATTTTGGTACTCATGAGGCGATTTTGACGTTGGCAAATCGAGTTTGGGATAGAATTTACGATCTAATTTAACAGTTATAAGAAACTTTTTTGTGTTCGAGTGCGGCCTTTTATTAACGTTTAGAATAATAATGGTACATATCGATTACTAAGGAGAAACCTAAAATAATTATCAACTGTATTACCATTTTTTTTGTTAAGGCGGATAAAACTGTAACCAACCACACACCCCGTCGTTCGGGGCAACGAACAGGGTAGTGTGGGGCCCTCACCCACTAAATAAACCCGTCGTGTGCCGTCTCTCCGCCTGTATTGGTGGGCCACTGGAACTGTGTTACATTACTTCACACGGAGCGTCGCACCTTCGCGGGATTAACTGTAGGTATTACCTACTAGTGAAAATAGATGTACAACAACTAGTTACTGCCCTCGACTTCTTGTACGTTGAACTCAGATAATAGATACGTCAGTCTACAGCACACTGTGAACTCCATAAAAAATCTCACAGGTAGTTCCTTGTTCCATTTTCCCAGGATATCAAGTATTTCCTTTTCTAACTTATAGAATATATATATGCTAAATTTGCATGATGTTTGGCTTAGCAATTATGTCGTGAAAGCGCACTTTAGCATTTATAATATTATGGATATAAAAATCGCACTTACACGTTTCCTACAATTAATGTTTGGCCTAAGATTTAATATATAAAAAAATCACCTCGCATATTCTTTTTTATCGGGTGTTAAGTAGTTGTTACCTAACCACACACCCCGTCATTCGAGGCAACGAACAGGGTAGTGTGGGCCCGCATATTACTTTAGTGGATTCATTATTACCCTAGCACAATCCACACAAATCAATTAGGTGAACGTATTATTAACGTATTTTTGATGCACCCAAATATTTATCCAGCACATACAGCAATCGAAACCGAAACAATTTAGAAGTTGCCATCCCACACGCACCATCAGTATTTTCTACCTTATATTTCAACGTAAAACTGATTAATTTTACTTTCATATTCAAATCAAGACATAAGCACTTGCTTAATTATTTTACATCTATGGTGCACCCATTCATCTGCTCACCAGAAAGTCATCTATCTTCGTCTCTGGCCAGAC
Source organism: Leucoma salicis (assembly GCA_948253155.1). Lineage (NCBI taxonomy): Eukaryota > Metazoa > Arthropoda > Insecta > Lepidoptera > Erebidae > Leucoma > Leucoma salicis. The sequence goes on from OX411818.1 coordinate 21,153,337, forward strand.
TGAAGCAGCCAGACGGTTCAAAACAAGCTAACGAACTACATCCATCCCACTCTTTCACAAGAAAAATAAATGGAGCTGTTGTGTTTGCCGTCCTTTTTTACAGTGAATCAGCAGATTTGAAGCTGTGAAAGAATGTATGCTCGAGAATCGCTGTTGTGATTTTAAATTTAATGATGATGATGTGAAGGTGTTTTTATTGTTTCGATAGAATTAAATTACCGATGTGTAAGGTAAAGGAATCTTTCCTCGGCTGCTCTTATGATGGTTAAAATTGGAAACATTTCGCGACGCGCTCTGATACACACATTAAGTGGTTATTTCGTGTTTAGTTTAATTTTTATGTTACAATTGTAAAAAAGTACATTTATATATTATGTACTACATTTTTAGTCATCGTGTATTGGATTGCCGTGTAGGGACGGCTTTAGAATTGTCCCACCCCTCTCCACCCATGAGAGTCGTAAGAGCCGACTGAGGACAACCGGGGGAGTGGGCAGCAGCACTCCCTCGAGTATTAACAACATCCACTGCGATCGCCAACCCGCCTGCCAAGCGTGGCGATTACGGCACTATCCCCCATATGAGCGAAACACATGTTGTGGCGTTGTCTTGGGGAGGCCTATATCCAGCAGTGGACGTCAAAAGGCTGATGGATGAATGGATGGTATTGGATTCGGATAACATTTAATATTACTGGTGGTACGGTTAAATACCAAGTACTACCACCCACTTGGTACCTACTCGCTTGTTATCGGTCCTTGTTTTGGTTACAAAAGAAGAGAAGAAGATAGCCATTCTTTCATTTAATTCTTCAACATCAGGTTGCCTCGTCTGCAATAGAATAAAAATATGCGTTAATCCTGGTTTTAAATAATGCCAACGTCATCTATATCTGTTTAGCCGTTTTGGCATAATTGATTTACAAGCATCCAAATATTTAAACATCTAAATACTATTTTAGATCTATTTCTTTTAGCAATTGACATGCTCCGCTACTTTTTAAAGTACGAATTATTTGTGAATAAAGAAAAAGAGATTTTTAGAAGGGACGGGAATCGAACCACGCATCTTTTCCAATCCGGGGAAGTGCTCTAAACCACTGAGCTCACAACTATGATCACATTTGTCTTACGATTATTTGGGATGATCGAAGGATCAGTAGGATAGCTCAGTGGTTTAGAGCACTTCCCCGGATTGGAAAAGATGCGTGGTTCGATTCCCGTCCCTTCTAAAAATCTCTTTTTCTTTATTCACAAATAATTTGTAATCTAAATACTAAATTATCACATTACATTCCTTTTTGTTTACAAATGATCCGCACTCGACGAAGAAAAGCATCATGCCTGAGAGATTTTCTTGATGGTTTGTGAAGTATGCCAGCCCGCACTGGACCACTGTGAGAGGAGACCCGTGTTGTAACGAGTTCAAGAAGTAAAATTAAGAAGACAATTTTATTGTCAGAGAAGTCTAATTATTAGACAGTGGTGATAAATATAATCCCATTTTTCTCCTATTGTGGATAAGGTTCGTGTCGTTGTGCGATTAAGGATGTAAAGGTTGTATCTATTTCTTCAGAGCAATAGTCTGCCCATTCTGCTCCCTTATTTATTTATTTAGAATTGCCAACATTTGCTTACACTATTACATAAGTATATAGAGAAGCAACATTATTAAATATCTGACAAAGTGTAACAAATAATTATAGGCAAATACAACATGCTTTGTACGGACAAAACTTAAATTAAACTAATTAACAAAAGAAAACGTAATAAGAAGTTATTTTGATAAATTTAACAAATTATATATAGGCAAACAACACGCTTTGTACATTAAAACTGTTTAACATAATAAAGATTTTATAAAGGGATAATTTTTAACTATGTTTTATTTTATTTATATTTATCTATATAATAGCTAATAAGTAAGTGAAGATCGAAACTTGCAAAGTGAGTCTGCGTAAATATCTACAATAGTACTATACTCATTTGCCAATTTAGAGAGCCTTGGGATTGGTGAATTAGTTCCAAAAACTGTCCTACGTAGTGGAGGGTAGAAAGGAGTGATGCGATTTCTAGGGTATCTAGCTGGAATACGAATATTAATTTTGCTTAATATCTGTGGGCAGTTGATGATATTATTTAAAATTTTATACATAAAAACACTATCATTAAGATTCCTGCGATCTTCCAAAGTCAACATATCGAAGTGTTTTAGCTTTTTATGGTATGACATCCGTTTTTTTATTTTATATTGTTTATACGATAGAAGCCACATGAATCTTTTCTGAATACGCTCTAGACGAAGGGCATGGATGGCAAAATGTGGCCTCCAAACTATTATTATGTACTAGCTTTTGCCTGCCGCTCCGCCGCAGCCAAAAGCTAGTTTTTAGCTTATATCGCAGGTTCCCAATATAGTAGTGAGATAAATGTCTAGCAGTTTTTAATTCTAATCAAGAGCTATCAAATAAAAAAGTTGCATCAAAATCCGTTAAGTAGTTTTTGCGTGATGCGTGAACGAACAAACAGATAAACCAGCAAACAGACAAACTGACAAACAGACAAAAAATAAAAAATAAATTGTTTTGTGTTCAGACACGCCTGTATAGCTTAATACAATGTTTTTTTTTTCTCAAATATGTTAAATGTACAGACACAGCTCTGTTACAGCTTTATAACAGTTAGGATAAAAAACCAGGGGAAGAGAAATGTGATTTAAATAACAATTTTTTTTTGTGAAAGTGGACAAAAGTGGCTTTACTGCGACCGGGATTCCCTCTCTTGACCACTAAGCCTTTCTCTATTTTAGCTAAGATATCTCTATTTTTAATCCGTCACCATTCAAAAATCATCCATTCTATTTGTCTATCAGCATATAGAAAGCGCCACAATGAGTGCTCTAGGCCGACTGCTGGATCATTATTCGGGGAATATTTAAAATTATCAATTTACTATATTTTAAATTTGTAATAAGTATTAAATTTGTATTGTGGTATAACTTATAGTAAAGGGAAACAAATGCTGTGCACCAGTAATCCATCTACTTCACGAACCGATGGCTGAGCGGAGCGGGGGGTGGATGAATTAAACGCGGCTCAAGTTATAGGATGTAGGGTTATAACTGTAACTCGTCTCTGTTTCTCTTAGCTTTCCCTTTTATACCGCTTTTCTGCTTTGTCAGATCTTCTAGACCTTTTTCTACCACACACCTCATACACTCCCCAGTCAGTCTTCTTTCGAATCCTAACCGCGGCGGTCGTACAAAATCTACCATTTTATAATTATTGTATCCTCTACTTCTACTATAAATAACGTTGAATTAAAACTCCTTTGTGCTAAAAATAAGTACCTATTAGTTTTTTTAAACCGATTTACCGTGTCTCTGGCAAAATAATGATGTGATGAAAGTCTTTACACACTTTAAATGGTTTTTGGAGATGATGATGTGATGTTTGGTGAATGCGGCAGAATATAAATAAATAAATATTCACGGACATTTTCACACAACGTCCTCTGGTCCGTAACTAATCTTAACGCTTGTGCTATGGGTACCAAATTACGGATATAATACATATACTACTTTTTTTTTGTAAATACATATATATAATAGATAGAAAACACCCAGACGCAGTACAAATGTGTTTATCACACAAATAATTGTCCTGAGTGGGATTCGAACTCACGACCTCGTGCACGGAAGTCAGTTACACTACCGACTACGCCACGACGTAAGATGACGATGAGGATACGTCATCTAAGGACTTTTAATATAAATCTAGTGTATAGATAAATCTGTGCCTAATGAGAACCATCAAAATACATCGACAAACTTAGTGGCTAGTTTATCAAGGGTAAGAAGGTGGTTCTAATAATTGGGATAGAGTAATAAGGTATTGTATTGATTCGGTGCCAATTCCCGCTGTTAAAGTACCTTAGTATTTTTCTGTTCTTCTCGCTACCGCCTGTACTTTAGGCCCAACCGCAAGCTGCATGATGCATTAATCCTACTCCCCAAGACGGATCCTTAATATACGATCGTGGGTTCGGTCGGTCACGCCGCGATCTCTTCAAACTTGATTTTCCTGCATATTTTACTAGTATGTACTTCTTTTATACTTAGCAGTTCGTCAAAGGGTTAAATAATTAAATGACGTTATAAAACAAACATTTCTTTTATTGAAATTCTTCACAAGAGGGCAAATAAGATGCTCATGTGAGCATATATGTATGCTCAAAAACAAATAACATATATAGTTACCTAGCTAAATTAAACATTTTGAAAATGCCCACGCCCGCACCGCTCCCTCATGGTCACAAAACATGTCTAAGTATCTGCTCTGAAATGATACCTTTTTAATGCAAGAAATCAGAACCAAATCTGTCCAGTATTCCCAAGAAAATGGTAAAAGATATATACAAATAAAATGTATATCTAGACGCATATACTATCTCCGATTATTATCAAAGGTGTTTTTATGACTTCGAAATATAACCTTTAATGCTATTTTGAAATATTTTATCGTAGATATCGAAAGATGACTCGTTTGACAATTTTGATCTGTATTTTAACACTAGAGCTTAGAGAACAAATTATTTGTGAGTGTGGAAAAAGAGAATTTTAGTGCGAGCGGGATTTGAACATGCGTCGCTTCCAATCCGGGGAAGTGTGATATATTATTAAACTTACTATATTGGATTAATGCAAGTAAATGCATTCAATAGGCTTGGGTCGTAAGACAAATGTGATGTGGAGATTGGGAACGGCCGTCAGTCAGTGCGATAGCTTAGCAGTCTAGAACACTTCCCCGGATTGGAAGGGACGCAGGTTTGAATCACGCTCGCACTAAACTTCTCTTTTTCCACATTCACAAATAATTTCTTGTTGTTTGACAATGTTATGACTAAATGATGTGAAACGAAACTACAAATTCTATTGGCAAAAACTCTTGTGATACTCTTTCAAATAGAACTCTTTTGGCAAAAGCCCTTAAATATTATAAAAAACCGTTTTATCCTATTATAATTATAAATGTGACCTTCTGAAGATGTTTAGATATTTAACATGGGTGTCCGTCAATCACGCTTAAACGACTGAGCAGGTTTGGTTTCAATTTGATTTGGTAGATATATGATACAGTGAATTAGCATTTATAATCACGCCATCTCCCTTGCCGGGTAGGCAGAGAGAACAGAGTGTCAAAAGGCTCTATTCTTGCACACATCTCTCATTTCCTCAACCTATAGACGTTAGCAACACCAAACGCATCAGTCAAGCTTCGCTATCTCCATGGAAAGTGATAGGAGGGTGAAATGAGAGGATATGTAAGTTACTAATGTTAATAAGGAGAGGATAGTGAGGGGTAGGGTTGTCACCATATGAAACACAACAGTAGAATCTTTTGTGAGAGGATACTTCCACGATCGAGCCCGTTCATGGTGGGATACGCAAGGCTCTTATTTGCACGTTATCTGGTATACATATAATTTATGGCATTTCTAAACACATAGGTACTTAGAATATTTTACACGGATGGTCAGATCGGGTCCGATAACAAGCGAGTAAATCCCACTTGGTACCCTATTATACCTTCAGTACTGATGGTGATAACCGCTTACCTTAGGCTTCTCGTACGGTACCCGAGAGACAGAACGGAGTGGTGACACTTAATATAATTCTTAGTCCGTCATTATAAGCTAACTAAGCTTTTTTTTTTACGAAGAAGGGTTCGTTGTACCCGTGACTCAGTGGTATTTATCCCGGCTTGCGATTACATGACTCACTGTGGTTTCTAATCAGTTCAAGTTACAGGTGCGTTTTATAATCTAATAGCTATTTAATACAATTATCTTATTACTCTAATAGCATAATCCAACAAGTTCAAAATACAAAGCGCCAAATTTGAATCCCTAGTGGGGTAAAAATATTATAGAGCTTAACTGGCAAACATTTTTTAGCCTAGGACTAAAGGAGGTCGTAGCCTAGTTGTGCTCTTGTAGATCGAACGATCGGAAAAGTTAAGCAGCTTTCGCTCGGCTGGCAATCAGATGGGAGACAAAAAAGTGACTCCTATTGTTGGACACCTGACTTCCTCTGGACTTCCATGGTACGGAAAGTAGTGCGTCTCGCCTGCTAATCACATACTGGTAGTTACAAGTTGTCAATCCTGAATAAAAAATCTGACTCCAGCCTTGTTGTCTCCTTAGTTGGGTCGTTGAGGTCAGATAAGCAGATGCTCTACGTAAATATTAGTGCCTCAGCTAAATCCAAACAGGTGGGGAAGCGCCCTAACAAAGAGGTTGGGGTATCTAAGGCTAGAAAAGAAAAGGCATGAAATCTGGAACTCCGCCAAGTAGATTATAAGCAAAGTATAATATTAAACACAAAGTGAAAAAATCTTAATTGTAAAATTAAGTTTACCTGGTCGGTATAATGTATGAAAATACGTCCGACAGATGGCGCAGGCGTCACCCAAAGACGTTAAGTATGATGTGTTATCGAAATTAGCAGTCAGGAGCAATTGTCAGGATGGCTGAATTGGTAAAGCATCTGGACGGTATCCAGAAGATGCAGGTTCAAATCCTGCTCCTGACTGTTATTTTCGATTTCACATTTTTCACTTTGTGTTTAATGTATAGTGCTAAGCATGTCAAATGCTACAAATATATATAAATAAAGTATAATATGTTTCTTTACTACCGGGGATATATGATATAGGCACCGTTCATAAATGACGTCACGGTAAATATTTTTCCTGAGTTTTTCCTTTTCTAGTTTTTATTACGTCACGAAAATTGGATCCTTCATTGCTGTTTTCATATTAGAGTAAAAATTTGTGATAAGACTAAACTGCGAAAGTCACGTTTACTTAGACCCCCCATCACACCCCCTTATCATATTTTATCACACTAAGGTGCTTCAGTCGTGCCGTTGTGTGCGAACGTGTTTCTTTGGTCCATAGGTAAAATATTAAAGTCGTAAACCCCTAGGTGCTATATTTAAATGAAAAGAAATATAATTACTAAGAAAAAACAAAAATTTTAGGCACAATGCACATAATGTTTATTTCTTTAGTATAATATTCCTTTACAAACTTTCATCGTCCATTGTTGGACATAGGCCTCCCCGGGAGAGCACTACAAGGTCCTATCCTAACTGCAGCCTTGACCGCTAGGCAACAAATGAGCCGAGCAGTCCTGAGGAGTATTGCAACGTTATGGTTCTGATATTAGTAAGGATTATTTTAATCAACTTAGATTAAAATCAGTCATTCCTCTTTTAGACCATGACTATAGATTTGCAGTCAAGCGCACTGCCTGGATTGGAAAAGACGTAGTTTCGAATTCTTTACGCAATAAATATATCTTTTTTCATTATAAATAATTTGTTAAATAACTATGAAATAATACTTACTCTTCAAAACTTTTAGTTTAATTTTGTTTCACATAAGAATATTTTTAAATAAAAAAAACCGCCTTCTAAATGCACTTAGGAACTAAAAACCAAAAATTAATTAGTATTTACATAAAATTTCCAGCATGGACACCTACTGATGTGTTTGAAGTCGGTGCCAAAATGATGTTAATGTTATTATGACGGGCCTCGTGGCGTGGTCGGTAGTGTAACCAAAATAATTTATTTTTTGCTTTTTAGTGATTTTTTCCGCCGTGTGGGGCCGACTTTAGAATTCTCCCACCCCTCTCTACCCATGGGAGTCGTAAGAGCTGACTGAGGGAATACCGGGGGAGTGGGCAGCAGCACTCCCTCGAGTATTAACAACATCCACTGCGATCGCCAACCCGCCTGCCAAGCGTGGCGATTACGGCATTATCCCCCATGACGGGACCGCTCGTTGGGGCGTTCTCTTGAAAGGCTGATGGATGGATGGATGGAGTGATTTTTTATAAAATAGGTGTGTAGGTTAGAGTAGATGGTACATGATGAGGAGGCCTTTCTCGGAGCACAGCAGTCTGACAATTATAAATATGAGCGCCTAAAGCGCAGTAGAGAAAGCAATAGAGCACAGCGAGAGTCTCCCGAAGACCGTGAAGAAAGATTGGCGTACCGATATACATATAATATGGGTACACCAACTAAACTGCCTCAGTGGTGCAGCGGTAGTATGTACGACTGCTGATCATGGGGTCTCAGGTTCGATCCCCGGTCGCGGGCAGAGTTATTGATCTTTTCGTTAAAAGAAAAATTCTCAGTAGCAGCCCGAAGTTTGGAAATGTACGGCAATAGGCTCGCCCCCTATTACGTGGGACTTACTTGCCTACCCCTTCGGACATACAGGTGTGATGCTATGCCAACTAAAAGCACTGCTCCATTGAGCCAGAGAGATTTTGAAGTAAACGCAATTATATCATCGATGTATGTATGCTGATGCAATAGATTTTTGTTGATTTTTTAAAAACAGCTCGACCGATTTTTATAAAATTTAAATGGGGCCACCTTTGAAGTATCAAACAAAAAAGAATCATTGAAATCAATTTATAATTGGCGGAGTAATCGTGTAACAAACACAAAAGAAACCTACAGCCGCAATGAGAACCTCCTCCTTTTCGAAGTCGGTTGAAAACTGATTTCAATCAAGTTATATTAAAATTAGTACCTCATTCCTATCTTAGACTACGACGTGCTGCTGTATAATTTATTGCACAAAATTATAATATTTTTATATCTTATTGCCGTAGATGCATCGTCAAGTTTTGAATTATTTGAATACTCGCTTGAATCACCTTGGGTGTCCTTTAGATATTCTATGATCTTTTAGTGAATGTACTTATTATAAACTGGCCTTTGCCCGCGGCTTCGCCGCTAGTTTTGCGGTTATCTCTCAGGTCCCCGATATAGTAGCTGGATTAAATGTATACGAGGTTTTAAGTCTATTCAAGAGCTCCCAAATAAAAAAAGTTGCATCAAAATCTGTTCAGTAGTATTGGCGTGATGCGCGAACAAACAAACAGACAAAAATTCTAAAAAAATGTTTTGTGTTTAGACACGCCTATATAGCCTATTACAGATTTTTTTTCTCAAATATATTAAATGTTCACACAGCTCTGCAAGCTCAGCTTTATAATAGTATAGATACCAATGCCGTATAGCCAAATATAAACATTTTTGATCTATATTTTTTAGCATTTGACATGCTCAGCTAATTTTTAAAGTACTAATTATTTGTGAATGAGAAAAAAATTCCTTCTCGTACTAAAAATCTCTTTTTCCTCATTCCCCGATATAGAAGCGTGATAAATGTATACCAGTTTTTAAGTCTAATCAAGAGCTATAAAATAAAAAAAGTTGTATTAAAATCCGTTCGGTAGTTTTTGCGTGATGCGCGAACGAACAAACTGACAAACGGACAAAAATCTAAAAAAATTGTTTTGTGTTCAGACACGCCTATATAGCCATTTTTCTCAAATATCTTTAATGTACAGACACAGCTCTGTTACAGCTTTAGTATAGAAAAGCTATTAAAACATTCAGTATTTCTTATTAATTAAATTGAAATACTTCAGTCAAGAAAGTATCGGGGTCAAATAATATTATGACAGCCGTTTTAGCTTAAAAAAATAATAGCCTGTATCCCTGAAGGGGTAGGCAGAGGTGTATTACAAACCCACGGTTCGCCAACTATGTATGTGTAAGTCCCACGTAATAGGGGGCGAGCCTATTGCCGTCTACAAGTCTAAAGTTACTAATAACTAGCACGAGCGCTCACACTACCACTGCACCACCGAGGCAGCCGCTTTAACTTAGCATGGTAATAGCTAAAAATAATAATACCTAAGAAGTTACAAGTAAAATTTTGGTCATTATACTCTACAGTACGAAGCATTAAAACTGTGTGGACGTAAACTATTAGCAAGTAATAATTCTCTATAAGGTTGACATTACCTTGTCTTCTCACCTTTGAAATTTAAAGGTTTATTGCACTCTTCAAATTCTTGATATTTGTCACAGACTACATACCTATATATAAATTTTACATTTGTTTTGATGCATGAGATGTGGCGGTTCACACCTTTGAAGATGAGAAAATTAATTGATATGTTGATCTGTATTTTTTTCTCTGCTACCTTTAAATAATAAATTATAAAATACAGATCAAAATATTAAAAAAAGAATTGCGTCATCAAATAGTATGAATTTTAATTGCAAAATTAAACTTACTATATTGAATTAATGCATGTAAATGCGTTCCGATAGGTGGCATTGGTCGTTAAGACAAATGTGGTGAGGAGATTGGGATGGCCGAAAGGTAGTGCGATAGCTCAGTAGATTAAAGCACTTCCCCGGATTGGAAGGGACGCAGGTTCGATCCCCGCTCGCAATAAAGTTCTCTTTTTCCTCATTCACAAATAATAATTTGTACTTTAATCTAAATTTGAAATATAATATTGAACCACTTCAGGTTTTTTGCATATTCACATATTATGTGGGGGAAATGGGGGTGAAAGTTTGTATGGGAGTGTGGGTTTTTGATATAAGAATATTATTATTTATTTAAATATAATTTTAATTGGTTCGAATCTGCTGGCATAAGCTCGTCAGCCTATATTTTGTGTTAAAAATATGAGCCAATTTTTATTTTGACAAGTAGGTATCTCTGTCATTTTATTAAAACAATGAACAGACAGTACTTATATTTTACTAAAATCTCACCCTGAGGGGAATACCGTGCCCGACAGTGGGATTGTGATGTGTTACTATATCCCACAATAAAAATATTCTTATATCCCACAATGAAACTATATATATATTTGAACAAAGATTTTGATATTATAAATAATATCTGTTGTTTCATAAAAGCGATATTAAACTCAGTTATTATTCTCAGTTATAGCAAGAGGAATAATTTGTCGGCCATATTGAAAGTTCATTAAAATGACAATTATTTTAAATACGCATTTATATTCGCAAATTGTGGACTGAATTAATTATTGCGTTGGTCTACGTCATTGTCGAAACTCGGCATTGCCTGAAAAATATAGATACTCGTAAATCAGCATGCATGTAAAGTGCTTAAAATATATATTGTATTATATAAGAATATAAAAAAGCATAGCATCACGCCTATATTCCCCGAAGGGGTAGGCAGAGGTGTATTTTACACACCTACGATTCTTCAGCTATGTTTAGGTCCCACGTAATAGGGAGCGAGCCTATTGACGTCTACCGGGCACATTTCTAAACTCCGGGCTGCTACTGAGAATTTTTATTTTTACGAAAAAGCTCAATAACATTGCCCGACCCGAGGATCAAACCCGAGACCTCGTGATCAGCAGTCGCACACGCTGAAAAATAATATATCGCTAAAATTATACTTAAGAACTGTATGTATCATCTTAGAAATAGTCAAACTCAAATTCAAAAATATCTTTATTTCATGGGCTTATTACTTGTATATTTATAGCACTTTGTAAATAGTCAAAGTTACTAATAACTAACACGAGCGCTTGAGGCAAGTGCATCCGCAATCGCAATCAATATTGATTTATTATTTATTTAATTATTTATTCATTCATCCATCAGCCTTTTAACGTCCACTACTGGACATAGGCCTCCCCGAGAATAGGGGATAGTGCCGTAATCGCCACGCTTGGCAGGAGGGTTGGCGATCGCAGTGGATGTTGTTAATACTCGAAGGAGTGCTGCTGCCCACTCCCCCGGTGTTCCCACAGTCGGCTCTTACGACTCCCATGGGTGAAGATCGGTGGGACAATTCTAAAGCCGGCCCCACACGGCAAATCATTATTTATAGAATAGAATATTTATTTATAGAATAGAATAATAAATGTATGGGATTGACATAAGCGTACGACAACGTAAGTGTAACCTTATGTCAATCCCATACATTGATTATTCTATTCTATTCTACTAGCGTTTATGCCACTTGTCTACAAGGTAAGGTTATTTTCGATAGACCATTGAATTTATAAGTAAACACATACGGACGATCGAACTGAGTATGTTTTATTATATGCAAGCGTTCCCCATTTGCCTGAGCCTCTGTTGATTTTTCCGATTAAAGCGCAATGCGGACTGTCTGACTGTATTGTTCGATAGGGTTCCTTGGCCAAGAAAAACCATCTTCATATATATATATTATAATTTTTTAAATTATTAAATGTATCAAAAAATGGCTCATTACTTATACGTTCTTCAATATCTTTGGACCCCTAATATTGAAGCCCATGCATGTGAAGTACAGAAATATAATGTATCCTTTTTTTGAAATATTTGTATATCTTTTTAGAATTTTATATGCTTAGCCATATAAATTAACACAGTGTGAAAATGTGAAATCGACAATAACAGTCACGAGCAGGATTTGAACCTGCATCTCCTGGAATACCGTCCCAAGACGTTAAGAATGAATGGTTTTTATTTTATTGCATGTAATCGCAGACGAGCCCCGGCCTATCTGATGGTAAATGGTACCTAACCTTCGCTCATGGACTCAACTATACCGAGAGTATTGTCAAGCCGCTGCTCACCATTTCATTTCACCGATATGAAATGAAAGAATAAACGGCTATCTTCTGCTACAGCTAAAACGCAACGATATGCTTCATGGCCACACGGGAGTTGGTGGTACCAACCCGCTCGGGCCCGATACCAAGTGAATACTCCCACTTGGTACCCAGCCCTACCACCAGTCATGCAATGGATGATAATTGCTAATTTCCCTTAGTCGCCTCATACGACACCCGTAGGAAAAAATGGGGTGGTGATACTTGTATTCTTAGTCCGTCACCACACGGACAATGTGTTATCGAAATTCGCAGTATTTATAGGGCTGTATCATTTGGTATAAAGCTTAATTGTAAAATTAAGTTTACCTGTTCGGTATAATGTATTCAAATACTTACGACAAATGGAGCAGACGTCACCCAAGACGTTAAGAAATTCGCAGTCCCAAGCAATTGTCACGATTGCTGAATTAGCAAAGTATTTGGGATCTAGTATTCCAGGAGATGCAAGTTCAAAACTCGCTCGTCTCTGTTAATTTATCCTTTTTTCATTTGCTTTGGCTCCATAACCAGTCTCGGTAATAAGAACGAGACTGTGGGGTACTTATTCTCGGAGGCATTGAAAACCAACGTACAATAAACGTAAAATATTATATATCACTCGTAAAATGTCCAACTCACATCCTTACTCTGTAAAGACGCATACCAATTATCACTTTTATGTCAAATCTTTCAAAAATACATTTTTGGTGATAATAAGATGCTTATTCTGTATTATCTCATAAAGAAGTATCTAATAAATAAGAACCGACATTAGAAAAAGAATTCAAATTCAAATTTATTGCATAAAACCAAGTGTACATTGAGATTATAATAGTTAATAGCTGTGCTTATTACTTGGCGGCCTTTTACGGGCATCGCAATTTTACAAAATTATATGATTATAGATTGTAGGTAATTAAATTATCAAAAAATAATAGATAATAGATGTTCACACCAATACGTACCTACTCATTCTGCTCATCAATTTGTTATTTTGTTCCTAGCTATTCTGCAATTGAGTAGTAACAATTTTACACTAAATGTGTTAATAAGTTATTTTTAAACAGTAATCGTTTTTTTTTCGTTTTTAATATTATAAATTTTTATAGCCATATAATTCAACATTTTTAATCTAGAGAGTGATTTGTACAGCCTATTTTTGTGACGCGTATTAATTGGGTGAGTATCTTTCACCCGCATAAATATACTGCTATTATTAAAAACAAATAAACATATGTCTAGAATATAAATCGATGGTAGTGTCAGTAACTTAAATTCTTTAAAATAAGGTTTACAACTTTGTGTGTTGTCTATCTGGGCTAATATACGTACGCATTTCTTTTGCATAACAAATAATTCATTTGCATTGACACTGTTTCCCCATAGCATGATGCCGTATCTCAACCACGAGTATGCATAGGCATAGTAGGCTGATAATGCTGTCTGTAGGTTAGTACTATGCTTTATTTGAAAAAGTGCGTAACTGAATTTTGATATTTTAGATTTTATATTGTCAATGTGATTTTTCCAATTTATTATAATATTGAATTATTTGGATTGTCACAGCTTATTAATATTGATATATCATCTGCAAACAATATAGGCAGAGCTGTGCTTTTATCTAATTGTTTCGGTAGATCATTTATGTACAAAAGGAATAGCACACATCCTAGGACACTCCCTTGAGGAATTGAGCATGTAATTCTTTGATTATGCGATCTGATAGATTTTATTTCATGTTTGAATTTGAATACACAATAATATTTTTTAAATTCTGTACTCAGTCTGATCCTTGTATTGCGGGGGACTTTACAAACATAAAATTTCACGGACACAAACTACTGTAATTGGAAATTAAAACACATTTAGGATCGATTACGTCGACTCGAGTTTCAAACATATCCGATGCTCATCATTAGGGTAATTATTTAACGGCGCGACAGCGAGCTCTTGGCGAGCATTCAAATTATGTAACCGGTCCTAAAAAATAGTTACTTGATTACAAATATAAAATATATTTTGAACAACAAATTATTTGTGAGTGAGGAAAAAGATAACTTTATTGCGAGCTTTATTTGATCCTGTGTCCTTTCCAATCCAGGGAAGTGTTCTAGCCCACTAAGCCATCGCAGTGACCGACGGCCATTTGCAATCTCCACATCACATTTGTCTTTACGACCCACACCACCTATCGGCTGCATTTACATGCAGTATTCCAATGTAGTAAGTTTAATATTGCAATTAAAAAATAATTTGTTGTTCAAAGTAGCTGAGCATGTTAAGTGCTAAAATACAGATCAAAATATAAAATATATTTCTATAAAAATATCTTAAATATGTTTTTTAATTTCCAAACTTTCTAGGCACTTTCGTAAAATAAAAAAAATGTAGAGAAATGTTAGTTCGTTTAAAAAATTTTCTTGTCACTTTGTTTCGACGGAACCCTTTCCAACGAAACAACTCAATGTTTGGCCAGTTTTTTCGGCAATTGATTGGCTCAAACAAATAAAGCAAATGAAGTAGGACTGAATATGTGATGGGCTTCCCCAATTTGTTTCCAGTTCAATCTGTGATATATTGTATCATTGCAAATGTACCTTATCGATTATCACGCATTGATTGATTCATCGGAATGAAGAACCATAATTCGTATAAACAGCTCCAAATCGCCCAGGCTCATACTAGCTCATTCCATAATGTCTAATCTGGCCCCTGACAATACCCCTCCTCCCCTGTAATGCGACATGCCTATAACATATACTTACAAATATAGGTACAATAAAGCATCTTAATACAGATTGTAATTATTTATGATAAAAAAAAATATATGTCATTTGTAGGGTTACAAAGTACTCGGTAACTCTTGGACTACTGGGTTCACAGTGTGTGTGACAGTATTCTATAATCTGACAAATTCGATAATATCGACACCGCCTTCCAAATCGTTTATCAGATTACCGGAAGTCAATTACTATAGTCTATTTATACAAATAAATAAAATTGAAGTGTCTGTTTGTAATATCTAAATAAGAGCGTTTTACTAAATGCATAAGAAAATATAATATTAGATACTTTTTGATTTCACAGTCTTTTAGATACCTAATTATATCTTTGGGGAAGTTTTATGTGCAATATGTATCTACTAATTAGCTTTTTTATAAGAACACTAGCCTTTGCCAGTGGCACCACCGCAGCCAAAAACTAGTTAAGTCTAGAAGTAAGTCTAAAGCTATAAAAAAAAGGATTCATCAGAATCCGTTTAGAAGTTTTTGCGTCAATTGCTAACAAACAAACGGACGAGTTCAACAATCTCAAAAAAAATGCTTTATATTCAGAGACGTCTAAATAGCCAAATACATAAAAAATCATAGATAAACACTATACAATTCTAAAATGTTAAAGCATCGAACAGTTCTGCGAGTTCAGTTGCAAAAGAAAACCTAAATGTTGCCAATGTAAAATTTTTGTGTCGGAAGTTTCAGGACTTAGTTTTTGCCACAACTTGGACCATTCGTCTTCGTGAGTTACATGGGAAAAGTTATTGACAGATCGATACACTGCCGACCAATATTTGATTTTTGATTATATTTGATTTCTCTAAATGATATTCTACCGATGTCTAGCTTGCCTGGGTTATGCGAATTAAAATGTCTCCAACCATCCATCCATCAGCCTTTCGACGCCACAACATGTGTTTCGCTTATATGGGGGATAGTGCCGTAATCGCCAAGCTCGACAGGCGGGTTGGCGATCGCAGTGGATGTTGTTAATACTCGAGGGAGTGCTGCTGCCTACTCCCTCTGTACTCCCTCAGTCGGCTTTTACAACTCCCATGGGTGGAGAAGGAAAATGTCTAATGTCTATTAATTTCAATGATTATTTTTAAAAATAAATTAAGAAAATATATCATTTTATCATTTTCTATTTCATAATTTCACACACTGTGTAACATTAACAAAGAAAATGGCTGAGGAACGTAGTATAAAGATAAAAGTTAACTTTAAGATTATATCTGATGTTCCTAATCTAGTAGAGAGATAAAACGCATACCAGTTTTTTTAAGTCTAATCAAGAGCAATAAAAAAATCATCAAAATTCGTTCAATAGTTTTGTGTGATGCACGCCCAAACAAAGTCTATTTCTACTTTTGCAATTTAAAAAATACATTGTTTTGTGTTACGCCTAAATAGCCTAATACAGTACTTTTCTCTTTTACAGACATCGGTCTGTTACAGCTTAGTAGTATAGATAAATAAAATTGATTTAATACCCACATTAACGATGTGATACTGTAAGTATACCTATTTGGGAGATGTAATAAGAAATTTATTAGTTTTTCTCCGCATCGAATAACGCTGTTACGTTAAATATTCTGGCCAATATTCGTGGCCAACAGTGTACACTGCGAGTGCAACGCAAAAAAATCGACACGTGCTAATTTATGGTAAACCTACAAACTCTTTGAGAACTACCCGTCGTGCAATTTTACGTGCTCAATAACTACTCGTACTTACACGTACGCTACTGACCACATTGGACATAGACGTCTCTAGTGGTAGGTTTATACCATAGATATAGTATAACGTAATATCTATGGTTTATACCTACGTGCTTATGCAAATAAGCATGAAGCAAACTGCGCTTGTAGAGATGTATATAAATAGACCCCTTCTTCTCGAATGTAGTGGTTAATCGTTATAGTAGCGAGCGACTTAATTCCGGTATTGACGAGTCCACGAGTGGCAGTTTTTTTTAAAACAAACCACCTTTTTTTTTGTTAAGGCGGGAAAAATGTTCCTAACCGCACACCCGTCGTTCGGGGCGACGAACAGGGTAATGTGGGGCCCTCACCCACTAAAGAAACCTGCCGCGCGCGGTTTCTCCGCCTTTATTGGCGGGCCAACGGAACCATATTACATTACAATAATCTTTGTATCACGGGGGACTTTACAAACATACAATTTCACGGACACAAAGTACTCCCAGACTCAGAACAACCATTTGTGGATCGCACAAGTTGTCCTGTGTGGGGCGGTGTTCGGGCGGCCGGTATCTAAATCACTCCGCCATCTGTGCAGTTACCACGTACCATCAGGCCGTAGCTATCTATCCATATAAAAACACAGAATTTCAACAACATGAAATTATACCTATTCGTATTTCCATAATTATGTAGTTTAAATTGAGGAGTTTCTTTTCAAAATTGCTTTATTTTCATTTTCGGAAATCTTTTTTAATGTTTATATATTTCTTAAGTACTTAACATGCTTAGCCATTAAATTAACACAATATACAAAATTGTGAAATGGAAAATAACAGTAACAAGCAGATTTTCGATTTCACATTTTGGCACTGTGTTTTTTTATTGTAATTCGGTCCCATCTCTATATTTTAATGAATTTTAATGTTACTATTTTGTTTTGTAATTGTTTATTTCTGCTAGAAAATTACAAACAAAAACAGTCTCGTGTTCTGGCACAATAAGACTTACTGCTTATTGCTGTTGTCCGTCCAATCCACTTCCATTTTTTTGACGAAATAAGCCGTTTTGTAAAGCCTTTCCATATCGATAATCGAAATTATTACACTGAGGCTAAAATCTCACTCACTATTCGAATTACAAAATAATTAAATTATTATATTTTTATTTTTAAGAACGTATCGAAGTTGTTGCCATAACAAAAATTAAAAAGTCAACGTTTGACATTAAAACTAGTTCGTTGGGAAAACCCGCTGCAAGGAGTAAACATACCTATAATGTTATTTCTTTACTTCGTGAGTCCTTCACGAATTAAAGATACAAAATGTGTTGCCTTCTTTTCCACGTAAAAACTTATATACATATCTTAAATCAAAAGCCGACGAAAAGAATAAATCTGCAAGAGTAGGAAAACTCAAAACAGACCGTCACTAGTAGTACCTACATTTTGGTACGTGTGACACTTTTCATTGGTTGTCACATACAAACAGAAAGAACCACTACCTATATTATGGAATGCAGACTTTTGTGAGGAATTGGTATTCTGGTCTTTGTATTAAAGCATTTACATTATAAAATCTTTATAAAGTAAATAACATCTAAAACCCTTGTTTTTTGTTAAGACAGAAAATAAGATCGCACACCCTGTCGTTCGGGGCAACGAACAGGGTAGTGTGGGGCTCTCACCCACTAAATAAACCCGTCGTGTGATGTCTCTCCGCCTGTATTGGCGGGCCACTGGAACTATGTTATTACTTTCAGTGGATGTAAGATTGGACTGTATTCCAAATTTCCAACACGACCGGAGAGAGAAGAAGCTCAGAAGCCATGGCTTTACATGCTTTATGAGGTATGGTGGTGGAACACCGCCTCCGAGAGGCTACTGAGAGAATTTATATGTCAGAAAAACTCAACTCAACTCTTTGTTGACCTGACCCGGGATTCAAACCCGAGACTTAAGATAAAAAATGAAATGTCACCCACCATTCTCTTCTAACCGCATTGGGATCACTCTCTGTGAGTGATGTTCGGTTTCTTTCTCGTTCGTATTCTGGGAGAATTTCCCCGATCAAGTCGGCTTATTTATGTTGTAAAATAAAGACTTAATCTGAAGTGGCTCATGCCATGTTTAATATAATATTTGGTACGCATGTAGTACGTGTATGATACCAGATTGAGTAGTTATGCGACAATTTCCATTACAAAGTGCAAACTGGTTCTCCGATACTTGTTGATATGCTAATATATACAATAATCTATAAAAATAAAAGTAGTTACGTCCAGTTCGTTGTGGTAGGTCAGGGCAAGGTGACTGGTTAACTAGTGAAATAGATTTGTTTATTTACTAAACTAGATTTGAATCAGATGGTAATTTTTTATAGTATAGAGACTATAATACTTCCTAACATTTACGCGAATTTCACACATTTTGAAATAAAACTTCGTTTACGGAATCTATCGTGTTTACTTGATTTTTATGCTATCCCGACGTTTCGAATACTTTACAGCATTCATGATCATGGGTGGAGTTAGATGGTAGATGTCCAAAGCTGATATTTCAAAAAGTATAGAGACTTTTTGAAGTGGATTTTTGAGTGGCAAAATGACAAATGACATAATATGGACAAAAATTAGGAGTGATAATAGCTTAGATAAAGGATAGTAACAGATATGACATACGCGTACACCCGTAAGGGACAGATTAAAGTACATGCAAAAACAGTGATGTCAGGTTTTGATACATTTTCCCCATTAATAATTATTAACTACGCAGTTATATATTGACTAATGTGTCGTTACAGATATATAAAACATAGAGCAAACACTCGCGGCTGTCACGCATATATTTATCATGGGTTAGAATCAAACCCACCATCTCCAGTTTCGCAGTCAGGGTCACTAAGTACTAGACCGCCAGGCCGGTTAAGGAATGAGTGAACTATATACAAATAAACACATTTCATTCGCGTTACAATAATTGCGACCATAACTTGACCACTGCTTGCTGCCAAGCGTGGTCTAGTGCCATGCTTGACTGCGAAAGTGTAAGTGGAAACGCTATGCGGATATATGGCGGATATGGAGGGCGGAGATATTTTGCCCTCTTCTCTCCTCCCCCATAGGTGAGATCAGCGAATAGTGGCGGATTCTTTTAATATTACAACATATAATGTGGCAGGACTAGGGTAATATAGTAAGGTAAATCAATTTATAAGTTGTTTATTATCCTTTATTAACCATCTATTTTTCATCCTAATAATTTTGCCATAGCACAATTTACTGAGGTGTTTCAAAACTTCAAGTCCATATTCACTGACCATATTTATTTACATCTTTACTAGGGATAATGTTTGTTTGACCCCTCAGGAAATTTCCAGCTAATGTTTAAACAAGTGAGCATGAATACTAAAACTTCTCTGGCCACAGGTTGCACATCATCTTCTACGTGCTGGCCATCAATATATTCTTCAATGTTGTTCTAAAATACATACAACATAATTGAATTAAAAATATAATTATGTAATATAGTTGATCATTACTAATATTATAAATGCGAAAATGAGTTTACTTATTTGTTTGTTAAAAACTGGCCTAGTGCTGGCTGGAAGGCTTCACAAGCCATCAAGAAAGTCTCTTAGGTTTACAGGCTCACAAATAATCACTCCACCACCTATACCGGGAGTAATGGCAAGGCGCTGCTCACCATTTCATTTCAGATATGAAATGAAAAAATGAATGGCTGTCTCCTGCTACGACCAAAACGCGCCGATGTGCTACATGGTCGACACGTGAGATGGTGGTACAAATCCGCTCGGGCGCTATAGCAAGCACTCCCACTTCTTACCCAGCCCTACCACCAGTAATGCAATGGGTGACAACTGCTTACTTCCCTTAGTCGTTTGGTACAATACCCGTGGGAAAGACTGGGGTGGTGACACTTGTATTCTTAGTCCATCACCACACGGAAACCAGCTAATAACGTGATAATAACCAAAACGAGGCGTTATTCCTGATCCCGTGCCAATAACGGGATAAAAAGTATCCTACGTATGTGTGCCAAATACTACCCAAATCCATTTAGTCATATTTGCGTGATTAAGTAACATACAAATAAGCACTTATGGATTAGTAGTATTTAGTTTAACAACATACATTTAAATTGAAACTATTTTTTTAAATATCAATTTCATAGAACTTACATGTTTCAATAATTTTGGAAGTGCCGGCTTAGCCTACACTTTACACCTTGCGCTGAGTTTTGCAAAACAAGTGACTCTAAAAGTGCTTTGAAGAAGTGCGTGTGTGGATTTCTACTGCGTATACCCACGCAGGGGAAGTCCTGCTTAGCCGCCTAGTAGCCAGCTCATCTTTATCCATAGGTCGGGCACTTTCTTTTTTATATGGAATCTGAAAAATACACAACGAACTATTGTAAAATCTCTAAAAAAGTAGTCTTCACACTGGTGGTAGGGCTGGGTACCTAGTGGGAGTACTCCCTTGGTATCGGGGCCCGAGCGGGTTAGTACCACTATCTTCCGTGTGACCGGCCATGAAGCACATCTTTGTTTTGGTTGTAGCCGTTTATGCTTTCATTTCATATCTGTGAAATAAAATGGTGAGCAGCGGTTTGACAATACTCTCGGTATAGTTGAGTCCATGAGCGACGGTTACCATTTACCTTCAGATGGGCCTTGGCACGTCTACCACTACATGCAATAAAAAAAATGGTAAATCTAATTTATCCTTAAACGCTATGCACAAAATCCTAGACAACTTGCCTAAATTGGAGAAGCCGCTTACCTTGACTTTAGATGGTCAACTTCATAAGTCAGTTAATACTATAAAAATTTAGCAATCAATTACATATATGATTTATTCAATGTATTATACCACTTTGCGAGGAATTTAAGACACCATTTCGTATATTTTTGTATTTAGAATTAAATTATTTTCCCCACATAGATGGTAATATAATTCATCTTAACCGGTATCCCTTAAATACTAGATAACCGGGCTAAATTGAATTTACGTAAGTAATAGCCGTCACCTTGACTTCGACGACAAACTTCATTAGTGGAGTATACTATTCAAATTTTGCAAATATATGATTTTATCAATATTTAGCGTGAATTTTGCACACCATTTAATATAATTAACTGTTTTTAATATTGTATTAGTTTATTATTTCGATAAAACAATATTTTATTGTACTTACGTGTGAAAGGTTATGTTTTCATATTTTCGTTCGCTGCGGCTTTTACAGGCGAAAACACAACACGATAATAGTATCGTGAAACAATAGTGTTTATGATGTTTTTCCACTAGGAAATACACGAAATATTTGAATTAGCTCAAAATTTGAATCAATAGCACAATTTTCAGCATTAACACAAAATCCGCTTTTCTCACTGCTTGGAACTTATGACAAGTGTCAGACAAATAAAAAGCATAAACGATGACAAGGACAGAAGGCATTATACCTATCTCTACCGCACTTAGAGAAACTTTGTATTGTGTATCTCTTTCATTCCTGGTATTGTTATTAGCATGTCATATCTATTACTATCCTTTATCTAAGGATAATAGGTACATTTAAAGAGATCGACGTATGTACTTGTATGTCCAGCAATTATATTAGCTGTTAATCGTACAGCTATAAGCACCGATACAAATCGGTAGAATACTGTCGTGCATTCGTTCGTTGTAGATCTACGCGTCAGACGCTGTGTCCTTCCGATTACCAGCACTTAATATTTGATATTTGATTAGATATAAGTATTTAATGTATAAGTGTGTAATTACTATAGTATAACAATACCTGTGTATTGTGCCAGCAGAAGTTGATTTGAAAATTAATAAGTAAGCCTATGTATGCGTATTAAATTCAGTTTATAATTAAGATATTAAATATAATACATATTATGGTAGTTATTTTTTTTTCCTCTTTGATAATGTATATTCCTCGTTTTTTTTCTTCTATTGTTAATGTTAATAATATTTTTTTTTCTAAGTATAATCATATTAGATACACACCCTTCAAACTACTTTGTTTAATCCCTAAGCCATCTTAGGCTGTAGCTGAAAATCAGCGCTGTATTTTCATGCAGCACATGCTGAGCTATTTTGCCTTTTTGGCACACATTCTCACACCGAGACTACTGTGACACCTAGTACTTAATATAACTATAATCTAATTTTAAATATTTTTTTTTTCTATTACTTTTTTGTGTACTTACAAATCAAACCTATGGATATTCCTGTCTGTGTGTCAAATAAAAAGTATTTTCTTTCTTTCTTTCTTTCCTTTATTTTTTTTTGTTGAGGCGGGAAAAAATGCACTTAACCGCACACCCCGCCGTTCGGGGCAACGAACAGGGTAGTGTGGGGTCCTCACCCACTAAATAAACCCACCGTGTGTATTGGCGGGTCACTGGAACTATTACATTACTTCGGTGGTCTGCCGGCGGGGGCGCTGTGTCCTAACTATTGCGAAGCTGTAACGCCTGTAACAGATCTGTGTCTGTAGGTTTAAGATAATTAAATTATCATAAACTTACAGACAAAAATGTCTGTACTAGGCTATATAGGCGTGCCTAATACACAAAACATTTTTTTAGATGTTTTGTCTGTTTGTTCGTTCGCGCATCACGCAAAACCTACTGAACAGATTTCGATGCAACTTTTTTATTTGATAGCTTTTGATTAGACTTAAAAACTGGTATACATTTTATCCCGCTACTGTATCGGGAACCTGAGATATAACCTAAAAACTAGCTTTTGGCTGCTGCAGAGCCGCGGGAGACTAGTAAATCAATAAAGTAAAATTCAGTATGAGATGATTTTATATAAAGTATATAAAACATTTTTTTAAAGTATAAAGTAAGTAGTACGAGCGGGAATCGAACCTGCGTCTTTTCCAATCTGGGGAAGTGCTCTAAGCCTCTGAGCTATCCTACTGATCTTTCGATCATCCCAATCTCCTCATCACATTTGTCTTACGACCACACGACCCACGAAAAATCTCTTTTTCCTTATTCATAAATAATTTATACTTTAAAAAGTAGCGGAGCATGTCAAATGCTAAAAAATATAGATCTAAAATGTATATAAAATCATCTCATACTGAAGTAATATAGTCTAAAGAGGATATCACAGGAAGTGAAAATTTGAAATAGAAAATAAAATCTACGGGTGCGGATCGAACCAGCGCCTCCGGAACACCAGCCCAGACGCTCTGCGGCTACTGAGCTATTGCAGCAGGGATTATAGTATAGATTCATTGTGCATAGTGCCGTAGTCCGTCTCATGTTTCATATTGACGGTCGTAGCACGGTGGACTCATTTAGAAGGCAACTTGGCGGTGCTCTTGGAAATCCTGATTCCAAGATAAACAGTTAGGTACCAAGCATCATCACAGTAGGCATCTCGTAAAGATAAGCTAACTTTAGTTTTATGTGTTTGACGTCAAACATAGGAGCTTGACTCCCTAAAAAAAAATTCCGAGCCCTTCATGACGTTGGTACTTGCTTACATTCACTGGTTTAAAGTCGACGCCTCGGTAATGAACAGCTGAAGGTCGTCCACTCGTTTTAATCTGTCCGAGGTGCACCATCAACTCGACCAGGTGCAGTTAAACATATTCATTGGACCTTAATGTAATTTTTATATACTTCCTTACCTTTTCTTGTTGTTAAGGCGGAAATAACGGTTTTTATCGCACACCCTGTTGCTCGGGGCAACACTATCACACACTAAATAAATCCGCTACGTGCTGTCTCTCTGCCTGTGTTGGCTGACCACTTTCATGGGTTCTTCTGCAATCCTTTTTTTATTAAGGCGGGATAAATGTACCTAATCGCTCACCCCGTCGTTTGGGGCAATGGACAGGGTAGTGTGGGGCTCTAACTAAATAAAGTCGTCTCTCCGCCTGTACCGGCGGGCCACTGGAACTGTGTGAAATTAATTCAGTGGTCTTCTTCTACAACCGTGGGTGTGAAAATTTTTGGACAGCACATAATTAATTTATCCTAACTATTATAAAATAAATAATATGCCGTGTGGGGCCGGCTATGCCATGTGGGGTCGGCTTTAGAATTGTCCCACCCCTCTCTACCCACGAGAGTCGTAAGAGCCGATTGAGGGAGTGGGCAGCAGCACTCCCTCGAGTATTAACAACATCCACTGCGATCGCCAACCCGCCTACCAAGCGTGGCGAATACGGCATTATGACAGGACCGCTCGTTGTGGCGTTCTCTTGGGGAGGCCTATGTCCAGCAGTGGACGTTGAAAGGCTGATGGATGGATGGATGGATGGATTATAAAATAACAACAGTAACAGCACTGTGTCTCTACATTTAAGATAAATGCGGAAAATTACTGTATTAGGTTATTAGGCATGTTTGAACATAAAACAAATTTATTTATTTTTCGATTTTTTGTTTGTTTGCACATCACGCAAAAACTACCGAACTGCTCTTTGATGCAACTTTTTTATTTGATAGATCTTGATTAGACTTAAAAACTGGTGTATATTTTATCCCGCTACTATATCGGGAACCTGAGATGAAACTAAGCCTAACGCTTATGCTATGGGTACCAGATTACGGATATAATACATGTACTACTTTTTTTTTGTAAATACATACATATATATAATAGATAGAAAACGCCCAGACGCAGTACAAATATCTGTGTTCATCACACAAATAATTGTCCTGATTGGGAATCGAACCCACGACCTCGTGCACGGAAGTCAGTTATACTACCGACTACGCCACAAAGCCCGCCCTAAAACTACCTTTTGGCTGCAGCGGAGCGGCGGGCAAAGGCTAGTATAATATCTTATATTAGTTCCATCCATCCATCCATCAGCCTTTCACCGTCCACTGCTGGACATAGGCCTCCCCAAAATGGGGGTTTTACCATAATCGCCACGCTTGGCAGGCGGGTTGGCGATCGCAGTGGATGTTTTTAATTTCACAGGGGAACGCTGCTGCCCGGTCCCCTGGTAATCCCTTAGTCGGCTTTTACGACTCCAATAGGAAGAGCTAGGGATAGATAGAGGGGGAGATAGGGAGAGGGGTGGAGCTATTCTTGGTGCCGGCCCCACATGGCATTAGTTATTAGGTATTAAAATAATATTTTTGTTTAGTGTGAATGGTGCACTTGGGTTCGCGGTAAAGTTATCTTTTTCCACGTTCACAAATAATTTGTTCTTTACAGTAGTCGTAAAGACATCTAAAAAGCAATTGTGGATTAGCGGTCCAGAGCACTTCCCTGGATTGGAAGGAACACATATTCGGAACCCGCTCGTACTAAAGCTCTGTTTTTCCACTATTACAAATATTTTTTTTTTAAGTAGCTGAGCTAAAATATAGATCAAAATATTTTCTCATGATATTTTCCTTCACCAAGCCGTGATGATTTGTAAATAAATTCACATGTAATTCTAAAGGATTTCGAAATTCAGAGACGTCTAACGTGCAAAGTCCGGGGCTTGGACTGAGGATGGAACTTAATACAGCTGTCTTTGCAGTCCTTGATTTTACCGCTAGGCTATTGCTTATCATTCAACGTGCTTTATCCTTCTCTGCCATCCAAAAAAATCAAACAATTCCTATACAGCTATTCCGAGAGTTCGGTTTTTAGTTTCTGAGCTTTGAAGTAAGCGTACAGATTGTTGCAAAAAATCTCAGTCAAATAATCAGTTAGTCGGTGAGTCATCATTGAGACTGATTATCCACTATGTGACGATTCTAAATTGATTTTGGTATCACAATAGATTGCTCCCACTTGACTTACTCAAGGAAAAAAATCTGCACACTTTATTAAAATGGTTTTTTGCTAATGTTGACAGTTGGATGATTTGTAAACGTCATTATTTGATACCTAAGTAGTTATCTTTAGACTCGAAAGTGGTCTTACAATAATACGCTCAATTAATGGTATTTAGAAAAGTGAAAATTTCGTTTACTTTGCCACATCATTAGAATCAGTAGTGTCGTTTAAGTTTCTTTATAGTTAAAACTAACAACAGCTTTTACAGCATTCATGGTCATAGGATCGTGAATGTTTTAAAGTATTCGAAAGCAGCATATAGAAAAGAGTAGATTACGTGTGAATGTGTTATATTCGCGTAGTTATCAGAAACTACTATAAGGGTACTGTCTGTACAGTCTGCCAAATCCCACTGGGTCAGCGTGGTGGACTATAGCCTAATTCCTCTAACCATGGGAGGAGACCCGTGCCCAATAGTGGGACAGAAAAAAGGGTTGAAAAAAAAGCTATAAGGGTAGGGTTGGGTACCAAGTCATAATCTCGCTATCGTGTGACCGACCATGAACACCTAGATAGCAGTCTATTAATGCATGCCGAAGTGAAATAGTGAGCAGGGGTTGGCAGTATGCTTAGTATTATTGAGTCCACAAACGGCGGATACCGCTTACCATCACGAGGTCCATCTTCCGGCTGCTAGCATAAGCATTAAAAAGCAAAAAGTTTCAACGTTTTATGAAGTAGCCTAATGATCTGGAACTAATCGGGCGGGTCTCACAATTAATTTTATACCAAGTTAATCAGATCGAAGTGTTTTTATAAGGCAGTAACTACGTTTGCCGTGTGGGGCCGGCTTTAGAATTGTCCCACCCCCTCTCCACCCATGGGAGTCGTAAGAGCCGACTGAGGGAATACCGGGGGAGTGGGCAGCAGCACTTCCTCGAGTATTAATAACATCCACTGCGATCGCCAACCCGCCTGCCAAGCGTGGCGATTACGGCAATATCCCCCAAAAAATGAGCACCCAACAAAAAACGGCCCTCAGTCACGGCAGCTCCGCTATTCCGTGGCCTAACGGTAGCGGGCCCGGTAACGGCGGAGCAGGGGGTGCGAAGAATCTCCGGTCGCGGATAGGCTACCATAAACAACGACCTCTGGCCCTGGTAACGCACAACGTTCGGACACTTCGGACCGACGAGAGAATCACCGAGCTGGAAGAGGAATTGAGCAAGATCCACTGGGACATTATAGGGTTGTCAGAAGTCCGAAGAGAGGGTGAGGGCACGACAATCCTCCAGTCCGGGAACTTGCTCTTCCACCGGGAGGGCGACCACCAGTCCCAAGGGGGTGTCGGGTTTATCGTTCGCAGGTCTCTCGTAGGCAACGTGGAGAGGATTGAAAGTGTGTCGAGTAGGGTAGCGTACCTTATACTCAGAATAACCAAACGGTATTCGTTGAAGGTCATACAGGTTTACGCACCGACCTCGACACACTCCGATGACGAGGTGGAGGCCCTATATGAGGACATCTCGAAGGCCATCCACTTGTCTAAAACCTATTTCACGGTGGTTATGGGAGACTTTAACGCGAAACTAGGCAAAAGGACAGACGATGAGCTGAAGGTGGGGCACTATGGATTTGGGCAGAGGAACCACAGGGGCCAGATGCTGGCTGATTTTCTGGAGAAGGAAGGCCTCTTCATGATGAATTCCTTCTTTAGGAAGCAGCCCCAGCGAAAATGGACCTGGATTAGTCCTGATGGTTCAGTGAAAAACGAGATTGACTTCATCCTGTCGGACAAACGACACATATTCAATGATGTCTCAGTGATCAGCAGGATTAAAACTGGGAGTGATCACCGACTAGTCAGGGGCATCTTGAATATTAGAATAAAAGTCGAGAGGTCGCGTTTGATGAAGTCTACGCTCCGACCAACACCTGCCCAATACCAGAACCCCGAGAGCTTTCAGCTCGATCTACAAAATCGCTTCCAATGTCTAGACGAGTGTGAATCAGCTAGCGATATGAACAGCAGGTTCGTGCAAACTGTCCACGCGGTCGGGTCGACTTACTTCAAGACCCGTCGCGTCAGTAGGAACCGTAAACTCTCGGACCATACTCTCAAACTCATGGAGAGGAGAAAAGAAATGATAGTCCAGTCCTCAGCCGATTGGTCCTGCCTAAGGCGGTTAAACAGACAGATCTCCAAGGCTGTGCGGCACGATATTCGCCAATTTAATACTACCCGTATTAAAGAGGCGATAGAGCGGAACCAAGGCTCGAAAGTGTTCGCAAGAGATCTATCTGTTGGCCAAAGTCAGTTGACTAAACTGAGGACCAACAACGGCACTATCATTTCTTCTCGAGATGAGATCTTGGGAGAGGTCCAGCAGTTCTATGGGCAGTTGTACAGATCCCAGAGCCCTGCTGTTGGCTTGGTCCAAGACCCCAGATCCAAGCTAACTCGGCACTTTACCGAAGATATCCCGGACGTCAGCCTGTACGAGATCAGAATGGCTCTCAAACAACTAAAGAACGGAAAGGCACCGGGAGACGACGGAATCACCACAGAGCTTCTGAGAGCAGGCGGAAAGCCGGTCTTAAAAGCTCTTCAGAGGCTGTTCAATTCCGTCGTTCTCGGGGGCGACGTTCCAGAGTCGTGGACCAGAAGCGTGGTGGTGCTGTTCTTCAAGAAAGGTGACAGAACCCTCTTGAAGAACTATAGACCCATCTCGCTCTTGAGCCACGTCTATAAGTTGTTTTCGAGGGTCATTACAAATCGACTCACGCGCAGGCTTGACGACTTCCAGCCTCCCGAACAAGCCGGTTTCCGAAAAGGCTATAGTACCATAGACCACATTCACACGCTACGCCAGATTATACAGAAAACCGAAGAATACAATCGGCCTCTGTGTCTGGCGTTTGTGGACTATGAGAAAGCCTTCGATTCGATCGAAACTTGGGCGGTGCTGCAGTCCCTTCAGCGGTGCCAAATTGACAATCGGTACATCGAAGTGCTGAAGTGCTTGTATAGAAACGCCACCATGTCAGTCCGTGTTCAGGACAAGAGTACGGGACCGATCCAACTGCAGAGAGGTGTTAGACAGGGAGACGTTATGTCCCCGAAACTCTTCACCGCTGCATTGGAAGATGTCTTCAAGCTCTTGGACTGGACCGGATTCGGCATCAACATCAATGGCGAATACATCACTCACCTTCGATATGCCGACGACATCGTAGTCATGGCAGAATCTCTGGAGGACCTTGGCACCATGCTCAATGATCTCAGCAGGGTTTCCCGACTAGTGGGTCTCAAAATGAACATGGACAAGACGAAAGTCATGTCTAATGTCCATGTCATTTCAGCACCGGTCCTAGTCGGGAGTGCGCTTCTCGAAGTTGTCGACCATTATGTCTACCTGGGACAAACAGTCCAGTTAGGTAGGCACAACTTCGAGAAAGAGGTCAATCGACGAATCCAACTCGGCTGGGCAGCGTTCGGGAAGCTAAGGAAGATCTTCTCGTCCAATATTCCGCAGTGTCTGAAAACGAAGGTCTACGACCAGTGTGTGTTACCAGTGATGACATACGGAACAGAGACGTGGTCTCTGAATGTTGGCCTCATATCAAGGCTCAAAGTCACTCAGCGGGCCATGGAGCGGGCTATGCTTGGTATTTCCCTACGTGATCGAATCCGTAATACGGAGATCCGTAGGAGAACGAGAGTGACCGACATAGCCCGCCGGGTTGCCATGCTGAAGTGGCAATGGGCAGGCCACATCGCTCGACGAACCGATAACCGTTGGGGACGAAAGGTTCTCGAGTGGCGACCACGTATCGGACGGCGCAGCGTAGGACGGCCCCCCACCAGATGGACCGATGATCTGGTCAAAGCTGCGGGGAGCCGTTGGATGCGGTCAGCACAGGACCGCTCGTTGTGGCGTTCTCTTGGGGAGGCCTATGTCCAGCAGTGGACTTTAAAAGGCTGATGGATGGATGGAACTACGTTTTAATAGTACATTGTTACCCTAGGGATGAAAGCAACAACAACCCTCGAACTATTGAAGCCCTCGCTGCGCTCGGGTGCCAAACCCCGTCTCGGGACTAAATAAGTCTTTATCTCGAGGTAAACACTGTGCTTTTCATTACGAATACGTGGAAACTAAACATAAAAATCATGAATTAGCTAAAGAAAAAATGGGAGACTTTAAAAAATTGAATTTGGCATCGCCGTTTTCCCGCCGATTTTGTTTTTTTTATCTGTGGCCTGTCAGCTATTCAGCCATTATTTCTCATTTTAATCATTGAAAAAATATAAATCTTCGTTATTTTAAAGATATAGTTGCAACTTTATTAAAATAAAGTCATTTAAAAAACAAATTCTTTAATAAATACTTAACTTTATATTTATTATTTCAATTTTACATCGCGCTGTAATTGACTGGCTGTACAGAAAATAGAACTGTATTTTTTTATAATTACTCAGCTGTCAGTAGAAAGTAATTCTCCCTAGGGCTGAAAAGTATTACTTTCAACCCGCTGCTCACGCAACTTCAGGCCTACTTTCAGATTATGAGTAATGAAAAGTATATTTTTAATCTTTAGATTGCTCGCTCCAACTTTGTACCGACAGATTATAAAAACTTTCATCCTTATCTATATCTGCTGGTTGCTATTTTGTATGTGTCTATTAATTAGTACTATCATGGTATGTTAGTATTTTGATCTGTATTTTAGCACTTGAAATAATCAGCTAGTTTAAAGTACAAATTATTTTAGATCTATATTTTTTAGCAATTGACGTGCTCCGCTACTTTATAATATAAATTATTTGTGAATAAGGAAAAAGAGATTTTTAGTAGGAGCGGTAATCGAACCCGCGCCTTTTCCAATCCGGGGAAGTGCCAGCATTTTGGATGCATGTAAATGCTTGCCGATAGATGGCGTTGGTCGTAAGACAAATGTAGTGAGGAAATTCCATCCATCAGCCTATCAACGTCCACTGCTGGACATAGGCCTCCCCAAGAAATGGGGGATAGTGCCGTAATCGCCACGCTTGGCAGGCGGGTTGGCGATCGCAGTGGGTGTTGTTAATACTCGAGGGAGTGCTGCTGCCCACTCTCCCGGTATTCCCTCAGTCGGCTCTTACGACTCCCGTGGGTAGAAAGGGGTGGGACAATTCTGAAGCCGGCCCCACACGGCAAAAGAGATTTTTAGTAGGAGCGGGAATTGAACCCGCGTCTTTTCCAATCCGGGGAAGTGCTCTGAGCCACTGAGCTATCCTACCGATCTTTCGATCATCCCAGTGAGGAAAATGGTTCAATTCCCGCTCCTACTAAAAATCTCTTTTTCCTTATTCACAAATAATTTATACTTTACAAATTTTTTGTGAATGTAGAAAAGTAGCAGTAGCTGCACTGCAATAGCTTAGCGGTCCAGAGCACTTCCTCGGATTGGAAGGGAAGCGGGTTCGAATCCTACTTGCAGTAAATCTCTCCTTTTCCACTTTCACAAATAATTTGTTCTTTATAGTACATTAGTGTTAAGTACTTGTGTATACCTACACTAGTCTTTACCCGCAGCTCCGCCACAGTGTGCTAGTTTTTAGGTTATATCTCAGGTTCCCGATATAGTACCGGTTAAAATGTATACCAGTAGGTATCTTGATAAAGTTTTTATTATGAAATAAAAAAATCAGTAAGATCCGTTCAGTAACTTTGACGTGATTAACAAACAAACAAAACTTCTAAAAAAATGTTTTGTATTCAGAGGTGCCTAAGTATTATAATATATTATTTTCCCAAATATCTTAAACTAACTGATACCCACGACGTCGTTGCTTATTATATTAATAGAAAATCTATGCTTATAAAACGGTTTTTTTCAAAACTGTTAATTTCATATAGTGGCACTATAAGAAATTAAGATATCGCAATTATTTTTTATATAAGGGCTAAGTGTATTAGGAATAAAACAGAAATTTTAGTTGAAATCTATCCGCTAGTGATACTATTACACATTTCATTTTTAAATATCAAGTAATTCATGAGCGAATTGATGCGAGCGTGTATGATGAAAATTATGAATGTTGAGAAAGCGAGAGATGTATGCTAGAATAGAGCCTGTTGGCATTCTGTTCTCTCTGCCTTCACCGCAAGGGAAGTGGCGTGATGATAAGTAGTAGTATAGTAAGTAATTCATCATCCATCAATGAGTCATTTGATGTCCACTGCTATACGTAGACCTCCCCAAGAGCGCGCCACAACGAACGGTACTTAATGTGGTGACTGCATGCAGTGGCTCCTTGCAATGTTGACCAGATCGTTAGTCCATCTGGTGAGACGCCGTCTTACTCTGAGCTGTACAATACGTGTTTGTCACTCTAGCACCTTTTATTCCCCAACGGTTTCGGCTCGTTATGCGATGTGGCCATCCATTGCCACTTCAGCATGCCAACTCGGTGGGCTAAGCATGTTAGTCACTTCCGTTAATTTTATTTTATTTCATGTGTGATGCTAAATGGTAACCGTCGCTCATGAATTCATCTATACCAAGAGTATTGTCAAGCCGCTGTTCACCATTTCATTTCATAGACATAAAATGCAAGAATTAACCGCTATCTCATGCTTCTACCAAAACACACCGACGTGGTTCATGGTCGGTCACACGGGAGATGGTGGTACCAACCCACACTGGCTCAATAGCATGTGAGTACTCTCACTTGGCACCCAGCTCTACCATCGCTAATGCAATGGGTAATAATTGCTTACTTCCCTTCCTCCTCGTACGGCACCCGTGGGAAAGAATGGGGTGGTGACACTTGTGTTCTTAGTCCGTCCCACACAGACAAAATGGTAATTCATCATCGCCTACTGATATGTAGCATTATGTCTAGACATTAAATTTGTTGAAAATATGTTACGAAAAAGGTAACTGTTACGATGTGACTCTTAAAGGTGACACTGCATAAATCGAAGCAGTTATTCCTGCATGATTTAATTATTGTTTTCAAATTCTCGTAACCTAGTGAAGGAAAACATTGCGAGGAAACCTGGAGGCCTAAGAGATTTTCTATACAGTCCCCTTAGACTGTGATTCACAAAATCGTATCGACATCGTATCGTCTTATTTGTTATTGGTAAAGACATAGACGCGTGATGTCGCAATATTCGCTCAAACTATCACAATGATCTCTCAACTAATGACAATGACACGATGCGCTGTCGATACAATTTAGTACGTTAAGTACATTCTACGGGCTCAACTTCTCCCTCTCCTTTTAAGAGGAGGCTGGTGCCCAATATTGGGCCAGTAATGAAGCGTTAGAAACAGCATTATCTTTGGGTAATGTACAATATAGAATTTTGGGTATGCCGGTTTCAAACTTACTCTTTATCAGAACTATCTATGTAGCATCGTGAGTAATCATATCAGGTATCATGACGCTGATCCATATAATAGCACGTAATCGATCTCAAAAAATTATGAACACATTATTGAACTATTCGATTCATTTTGAACCGAATGAGTCCGGATCGGACGCGCAGACCGGTTCGACAGCTTTTTGTGTGATTCCACCCTCATCTGACGACCTGTTGTTGCAGAGCATTCAAAATTCAATTTAAATCACATACAATATGAGTTTAATTTTGAATAGTTGTATTCTCGTTTGACAGTCACGACCTGAATGCAAGGATAATGTAAGGATGCAGTATTTTCCGGTTCGATTTTATACTTAATTAGATTGAGTTAAAGTTGTTTTTTGATTTGAGTGTTTATGATGAATAGTTCCTTTGATTTTTATCGAGCATTTGACCCATCAAGGCTCAAGTCCTGGGAATGTTCGGAAGGTGATTAAATAGGTGTTTGCCGACACCAGGTGATGTAGTTATTATTTAATTCACACTAAAACGTAACAAAATACATTCAATAATACTAAGAACAATGCGGCAATCCAATGTTTTAAGCAAATTATAAGGATCTTGGTGTAAAAAACAATATTTTAATAGAGCTAAATTATAAACTGTTTATCCCCTCCATATTTACACAGATGCCAGAGTGGCTTAGATACCGCCTTCCGAGTGTTGTGTGTGACTCCAATAAAGGACAACTATTTCTGTGATCCGCAAATGGTTGTTCTGAGTCTGGGTGTACTTTGTGTCCGTGAAATTGTATGTATGTAAAGTCCCCCGCGATACAAAGATTATTCCTTAGTGCGGGGTGTTGTTTTTAAAATATAGATAACTAGCCTTTGCCCGCGGCTTCGCCGCAGCCAAAAGCTAGTTTTTGGGTTATATCTCTCAGGTTCCCGATATAGTAGCGGGATAAAATGTATACCAGTTTTTAAGTCTAATCAAGGCCTTTCAAATAAAAAAAGTTGCATGAAAATCCATCAATAAATTCTACAAAAAAATCTAGTTTAATTAATTTTCTAGTTTTTCGGTTATATCTCAAGTTCCCGAT
This sequence comes from Leucoma salicis, assembly GCA_948253155.1. Classification (NCBI taxonomy): domain Eukaryota; kingdom Metazoa; phylum Arthropoda; class Insecta; order Lepidoptera; family Erebidae; genus Leucoma; species Leucoma salicis. The sequence goes on from OX411818.1 coordinate 21,188,572, forward strand.
ATAGTAGCGGGATAAAATGTATACCAGTTTTTAAGTCTAATCAAGGCCTTTCAAATAAAAAAAGTTGCATGAAAATCCATCAATAAATTCTACAAAAAAATCTAGTTTAATTAATTTTCTAGTTTTTCGGTTATATCTCAAGTTCCCGATATAGTAGCGGGATAAAATGTATACCAGTTTTTAAGTCTAATTAAGGCCTTTCAAATAAAAAAAATTGCATCAAAATCCGTTCAGTAGTTTTTGTGTGATGCGCGAACAAACAAACATACAAACAGACAAACAGACAAAAATACTAAAAAAAATAGTTTTGTGTTTAGAAACGCCTATATAGCCTATTACAGACATTTTTTCTCAAATATCTTGAATGTACAGACACAGCTCTGTTACAGCTTTATAATAGTATAGAAGATGTACCTATATATATTCTCCCTTTCACCTCCTATCCCTTTTTCTAAGGTAGCTAACGCACAAGTGATGCCCCTGATGTTGATAGCTTTGAAAACCACTTACCATCAGACATGCCATATGCTTTTTGTAACCCTTGTTTTAAAAAAGTATTTTACAGCTTGCTCTCCAAAGGTGTCGCCATGAACATTAGTTAATCTATATAAAATTGGTATTTAGGTCCAAATTTATAACACACTCACCAATCTCACGTCATTTTAGTTTGATTAATGTAAAAATAATTGTCATAAAAACGAATGACATATTTCATGTTAACGACTAGAATATGTGTTATTGACAGTTTCTAAACACTTTTAAGGGGTTACGTGGGTACGTATATTGGCGTTTGTTATTGTGAAGGATTGACAGGGTTGCCATGTATTAACTGTTTTAGAGAGCTCATATATTTAACAGTGAAAAAAAAAACATCAAGGTGAGATAATAATTGAGTGGATATTCACACATTTCAAAATAGAGCACCTATTAAGCTTTTTCATAAAAAGCAAAGTTCTCATTAACAGCCCGGAGTTTAGAAATGTTCCGGTAGATGGCAATAGGCTCCTTTCCTATTACATGGGACTTAAACATAGATGGCAAACCGTGGGTTTGTAATTCACCTTCTACTGCCTACCCTTTCGGGGATGCAGGCGTGATGCTATATATAGTCCAAGCAGTGGGATTTGTTCATACATATATCTTGTATGTCAAATTTGTATAAATCTCAGGCTGTTTTTTCTGAATGGTGATAAGGTATATCCTTAAACACAAAGTGAAAAATGTGAAATCGAAAATAACAGTCAGGAGCAGGATTTCAACCTGCATCTTCTGGATACCATCCAGATGCTTTACCAATTCAGCCATCCTGACTGTTATTTTCGATTTCACATTTTTCACTTTGTGTTTAATGTATAGTGCTAAGCATGTCAAATGCTAAAAATATATATAAAAATATCTAAAAAAGGTATATCCTGATCAATTACACTCATTTTTGCCATGAAGCGGGCTATGCTTGGGATCTCTCTACGTGATAAGATCCGTAATACGGAAATCCGTAAGAGAACGGGAGTAACCGACATAGACCGCCGGATCAGCATGCTAAAGTGGCAATGGGCAGGCCACATCGCTCGACGAACCGACGACCGTTGGGGTAGAAAGGTTCTCGAGTGGCGACCGCGTATCGGACGGCGCAGCGTAGGACGGCCTCCCACCAGGTGGAACGATGACCTGGTCAAAGTCGCAGGTATTCGTTGGATGCAGGCGGCGCAGGACCGTTCGCTGTGGCGTTCTCTTGAGGAGACCTATGTCCAGCAGTGGACGATGAAAGGCTGATGGATGGATGGATGGATGAACTAAATTTTGGATAACGTATGTTAGAAATATGAATCCTAATTGAATTTATTTCAACGAATCAAATCGGCCTTAGACCAAACTGCTCTTTAATTCTTCCGATTTCAAAAGAGAAAAATTAAAAAGTGAATGACAGAACTGCCTCGGTGGTATGCGACTGCTAATCATGAGGTCTCGGGTTCGATCCCCGGGTCGGACAAAGTTATTGAGCTTTTTCCTAAAAAGAAAAATTCTCAGTAGCAGCCCGGAGTTTAGAAATGTGCCCGGTAGACGTCAATAGGCTCGCCCCCTATTACTTGGGACTTATACATAGCTGGCGAATCGTGGGTGTGTAATACACCTCTGCCTACCCCTTCGGGGAATACAGGCTATGTTTTTTTTATGAATGACAGATTAGTGTCTTAATTGTTTTACGTGCTTATTTCTGGAACTAGCTGGCTTAAAAATACGTTCAATTCTTTAGAAAGGCTATAGGCAGTATTACACTAGGAATTTAAGGAGCTGAGCAAAATGAGCGATGCACTACACGATGGATCGCAGTCCAAGGGCTGTCGAAGAGCCGATGAATGTTTGTTTCAACGAAATATCATTAACCATCGCTGCGGTTTGGCCAAGTACGATAGTAACAAGCCAAATAACATGCAGACATAGCCGCAGGTACAACTAGCGTGGGGTGCGGGTCGGGATACCTCCGCGTGGTGTACCCCGGGCAACGTCGGCACTGTAGTGCCGGCGGCTGAATCCCGGCACGGCTCCGCGTGTCCCTCTGATTAGCAGAGGGCACAGTGGACAGGCCGGACGTCCGCCGTGGAGGGTCAGCGTGGCCACAGTGGCCTCCCCGACCCTGGGGTGGGGACAGCGGGGTCATAGTGACCCCCCCGTCCCTGGAGACGGGACTTTCAGCCTGAGTGGTGACGGGCTCACTGTCTGTAGTGGGCCAGACGTCAGCCGTGGAGGGCCGGCGGGGCCATAGTGGCTCCCCCAGCCCTGAGAGGGGACAGCGGGTCAGATTGACCCCCCGTTCTCGGAGACAGGGCTTTTGAGCCTGAGGGGCGACGGGTTCACCGCTTGCTCCGCGAGCGGTGGGCACGGTCTGATGCAGACCACCGTTCGGCCCGACCCGTAACCCTGAATGGACAGGACCGGGGGTCTTCGGACCGCGGGGAAGAAAACCCTTATAAAAAATCACCCCAATCCAAGCTCTACCGCCCGGCGAGGGATGAATGGCTGGAGGGTATCCAGTCGCGAGGGCGGTGCCATAGTCGCAGGACTTTAAACTTAATAATGGCGGAAGTGAAAAACGTTAGTGTACCTCCGGAGGGTACCGGGCGCAACGCGTCCGGAGAATCCCTCACAGGGCCGAGTACCCAGCCCGGCCCTGTCAGCCCCGCGTATCGGAGGGGGGCAACCAACGCCTTAGACGAAAAAAAGACGGAGAACAGAAGGAAGAGGAGGACCCGTGGGAGGAAACCCACACCCGCGGGAAGTCCTACGGTGGACAGCGGATCAGCTGCAGCTGCGTCAGGGATGGAGACGGATGGTGATGACGGCGGCGCAACGACCGCAGGTGCGCTCGCCTCGAATCCATCGGTTTCTCAGCAGGGGGTGGCTGGCATGGTGGAGCGGCCCTCACGACTCCTAAAGCGCTCGAAAGCGCAGGAGGGTGACGCGACGGAGTCGGAGGGTAGCTCGACTTCGATGCCACCACCAGGAAGGGCAGCAAGATCGGCCAAAAGGGGCCGAAGTACAAGCAGGTACGTGGGGAGGGTGCCACGGTCCTTGTCCCAAGCAGATGAGGCCGCAATTAAGGAATTGGGAGCGGAGCTCTCGGTGGAGGAGAGGGTAACCCTCCTCACATCGAAGCTCCACGAGGAGCCTCCGGACGAGGATGGTCCACCTACAGTGGACCAGATTGTCCAGAAGATGTCCGACGCCCTGGCCATCGTTTCCGCGGTGGCTAATGGGTCGCGGAGCCTTCGGAGCAACTTCGCGGAGGCCCTCAAGAAGGCTGCTAAGGTGGCCTATACTGCGGTGGAGTCTCTCCGGCGTAACCCAGCGCCAGAGGGGACCGGGAAGCCGGAGGCGCACTGCCGCTGCAGGTGCCTCGAGGCGGAGGTGGCAGAGCCCCGAAAGGCGCTCGCCGGCCGGCGAGCCAAGCCTGGCCTCGCTGAAGCCGGGCCGGGAAACTCCTCATCGACAGCAGGCGTGGGGCCTCCGGCCTCTGAACTCCTCACGGAGGAGCAGATGCGCCAAATCATGGATCGCGTTAGCGCGGTCTATGACCCGCGCATCAGCTCTCTAAGCGCCAGGGTGCCGCCGGAGCCACGACTCCGACCGCCGCTGGCCGCGGATGGTAAGAAGGTCGCACCGCCTTCAGGCCCATTGCCGCTGCCCTGTCAGGGTGGCCGCGTGGCCACCTACTCCGCGGCTGCGGTTGCGCCGCCCAAGGAGCAGGGCAAAGTTGCTCCCAAAGCAAAGATGGCGCAAAAGGCAGGGCGGCGCTCCAAAGGCCAGCCCAAGGAGGAATTCCCTCCACTTCCGCGTGCTGGCCAGCCCTCACGGGCCCCAGCAACCACACCCCGGGATTCTCAAGTCCCACCACCCGCCATGTCCGACCCTGCACCCTCTGACGAGGGCTGGCAGACTGTAGACGGCGGGAGGAAAAAGTCCCGGGGTAAGAAGAAGAAGGGGGCTGCTACTGGGGCTGCTGCCCAAGCCGTAGAGCCTGTAACGCCAAGGGGCAAGCCCGGCTCTAAAAAGAAGCTGCGCAAACTCCAAACGCCCAAAACGGCAGCGGTGGTGATAACCATGCTGCCGGGGGCGGAGGGCTTGAGCTACCAGGCTATCTTGAGGAGGGCCCGGGAGGAGATAGACGTCTCCGATATTGGAGTCATCGCCGCCCGGACCCGCCTAGCCCGGACAGGGGCTCGAATCCTAGAGTTCCCTGGGGCGGATGGTCAAAAGATGGCCGACACGGTGGCTACAAGGCTGCAGGGTCTATTCGGGGAGGGGAGTGGAGTCCGAGTCACCAGACCGGTGAAGTGCGTAGAACTGCGCATTTCCGGTTTGGATGACTCCGTGACGGCTGACGACGTCCGGGAGGCTATCGCCTCGAAAACCGGATGCTCAGATGCCGTCAGGGTGGGCTCCATTCGCACCGGTCCCGGAGGTGTGGGTGTCGTTTGGGCGAGTTGCCCTGTCGTGGCACCCGTGGTGACCTCTCGTTCGCTAGCCCTGACGTCGCAGCACAAGTAAGGGACTGGAGTGTCCTGGAGGAGGTTGAGACCTTGTCCGACCACCGGTACATCCGGATGGAGGTCTCCCGGTCCCTTCGGGGCCCCAGTAGGGGTCACGCGGCGCGCAGAACTCCCGCGTTCCCGCGGTGGGCTGTAGGCAGGCTAGATAGGGACCTACTGGCGGAGGCAGCCATCGTTCAATCGTGGCTGTCCTCACCAGCCCTGACCTAGGGGGTGGAAGTTAAGGCTGGCCGATTTCGCGCTGCGATTACGCAGGTGTGCGACTCGGCCATGCCCCGTGTGCAGCGTCCTCCCCCAAGGAAGGGGCTCTACTGGTGGTCCCAGGAGCTGGCGGACCTCCGTGCGGCGTGCATTCGTGCCCGGAGGTCCTACACCCGCAGTCGGCGGCGCAACCGCGATGGGGAGCGGGAGGGCCGGCTGTACGAGGCATACCGCACCTCGCGGGCCACGTTCAAGTTGGCCATCTGCCCCGCCAAAACGGAGAAAAGGCAGGAGATGCTGGACGGTCTCAACCTTGACCCCTGGGGTCGCCCGTACCGTGCGGCGCTGAACAAGCTCCGCACTCAGGGCCCCCCCCTCACAGAGACCCTTCAGCCCAGCCTCCTCACCGAGGTTGTCGAGGGTCTATTCCCACGACGGGCTGAGCACACGCCCCCGGTCATGGCACAGCCAGGTAGTGACCGGGAGGCCGACCTCAGTGTACCGCCCGTCACCGCGTCGGAAATGGGGGTGGCTGTTTTGCGGATTCGTTCCAAGAACACCGCCCCCGGCCCGGACGGGATACCCGCCCGGGTGCTGGCTCTGACTCTGGACCACCTGGAGCCCCGCCTCAGGGGACTGTTCAACGCGTGCCTGTCGTCTGGACGGTTCCCTGACTGTTGGAAGGAGGGGAGGCTGGTACTCCTGCCGAAGCCGGGGCGACCGCCGGATACGGTCGGGGCCTTTAGGCCCATCGTGCTGCTGGACGAGGCGGGTAAGCTGCTGGAGAAAATCCTCGCTGCCCGCATCGTCCAGCACCTGCGCGACGTCGGACCCGACTTGTCGGACGCCCAGTTCGGCTTTCGCGCTGGGCGTTCGACGGTCGGCGCGATTATGCGCCTGAAGGCCGCGGCCACGGCGGTCGTCGCCAGCGGTGGAGTGCTGTTGGCGGTATCGCTTGACATCGCCAACGCATTCAATAGTCTGCCATTCAGCTGCATCAGGGAGGCGCTCCAGTATCACGGGGTGCCTGCATACCTGAGGCGGCTAGTGGCAGACTATCTTGAGGGCCGCAGCGTACTCTATAAGAGCCGCTTAGGGGACGTTGTGAGGAGACCCATGTCGTGCGGTGTCCCGCAGGGTTCGGTGCCGCTCCTGTGGGACATCGGTTACGACTGGGTGTTACGCTGTCGGCTCCCCCCCGGGCTTGCGGTTATCTGCTATGCGGATGACACGCTGGTCGTGGCCCGGGGTGGAAACTTCGAGGAAGCGGCGTTCCTGGCCACCTTAGGGACCTCAGAGGTGGTCAGGAGGATCGGGGCGCTGGGGCTTAGGGTGGCCCTGGACAAGTCGGAGGCTCTACTTTTCCATGGGCCCCGACGTCGGCCACCTGCTGGCGCCTCGATCACGGTGGACGGGGTCCAAATTGGGGTGCAGGCCCGGATTAAGTATTTGGGCCTGGTGCTGGACGGGCGGTGGCGCTTTCGCGAGCACTTCCGTCAACTGTCCCCGAGGCTCGTCGGTGCGGCGTCCGCCCTTGCACGGCTCATGCCGAATATGGGCGGACCCAACAATGCGTGCCGACGGCTCTACGCGGGGGTGGTCCGGTCGATGGCGCTGTACGGCGCACCCGTATGGGCGGAGTCCCTGGACGCACAGAACAGGGCTCTTCTGTGGAGGCCACAGAGAGTCGTCGCGTCCAGGGTCATACGTGGGTACCGCACGGTTTCGACTGAGGCGGCCTGCGCGTTGGCCGGAACCCCTCCGTGGGACTTGGAGGCGGAGGTGCTTGCCGAGGTGTATCGGCGGGCGTCGCAAGAGCGGGAGGGGGGTGCACGTCCCCCACCAAGCGTGGTGGCCAGATGGCAAGGTGACGTTCGCCGAGCTGCCATGGCTAGCTGGAGGGCGCGGCTGGAGGCGCCCCGGGCCGGTCTTCGGACCGTAGGGGCGCTCCAGCCGGTGCTGGAAGAGTGGGCAGGGCGACGGCACGGAGTCCTTACCTTCCGACTGGTGCAGGTGCTGTCGGGGCACGGCTGCTTCGGCAGATATCTGCACATAGTCGCAAGGAGGGAAGCGACTCCGGGCTGTCACCATTGCGGCTGCGACGAGGACACGGCGCAGCACACGCTCGAGTCGTGCCCGACTTGGGCCGAGCAGCGCCGTGAACTCGTCGCGGCAATAGGGGGGGACCTCTCGCTGCCGAGCGTCGTCAGAGCGATGCTTGGCAGCGACAGGAATTGGGCCGCAGTCGCTGCCTTCTGCGAGGAGGTTATCTCGCGGAAGGAAGCGGCGGAGAGGGCCAGGGAGGCTGATCCTTCCGCAGACCCAAACCGCCGCCAGCGACTGGGGCGGCGCAGGCGCGAGTATTTGCGCCTAATGCCGCCCTAGCTGGGGCTGCGGGTGGAGGGACCGGGGAACGTCCGCCACCCGCAAGGCCTCCCGCGAAGGTGCGACGCTCCATGCGTCGCTAAGTTGAGGGTACCCGAAAAGGTAAGCCGCCGGCGGACCACTGAAGGAATGTAATATAGTTCCGGTGGCCCGCCAATAAAGGCGGAGAGATGGCACACGGCGGGTTTCTTTAGTGGGTGAGGGCCCCACACTACCCTGTTCGTTGCCCCGAACGACGGGGTGTGCGGTTAGGAACATTTTTTCCCGCCTTAACAAAAAAAAAAAAAGGTACAGCTAGCGTGTAATAATCTGATATGGGGACAAAAAAATGAGTATAAAAATTCCAAATTTGTTTAAAAACTATTTGAACGTAAATATTTTCTAACCTACATTTTACTGCAAGCGGCTTCTGTCCCTTAGGAGTCATGTCGACTAATATCACAAAAAACTTCTTAATCACCTTTAGAATTATTTTTCGAATAATTATTCCATTTCAGTCATTATACCCAAAGCGTCCATGGCGGCGCAGCAGCAGCGATGGTCATCCGTCACTGCACCGATCCCGCCCCGAGAGCATGTACGACGCGACACATCAATCTTGTACATCCCCTTTATATATACATGGTCTGGCCATAAATACTGCTACAATAATAAAAAAAAAGAACTATAATATTATATTTGAATTTGGAACCTGTCATTCTTAAATTAATGTTACCGGCCTCGTGGCGTAGCCGACTTCCGTGCACGAGGTCGTGGGTTCGATTCCCACTCAGGACAATTATTTGTGTGATGAACACAGATCTGATATTTGTACTGCGTCTGGGTGTTTTCTATCTATTATATGTATGTATTTGCTAAAAAAAAGTAGTATATGTATTATATCCGTAATCTGGTACCCATAGCACAAGCGTTAAGCTTAGTTTGGGACCAGAGGACGTTGTGTGAACTGCCAGTAAACATTTAAAAAAAAAAATTGTTTTCTCATTTTCGCGCCAATCTGTGTTAAATATTCTTGTGATATTAAAAGTGAGTCACCTAGCTAAGGGTTTGAATTGCTGTTGTAGCTTTACACAAAGTAGGTACGGGGCCAAATACAATTTATGAAACCATTGAAATTTTTTACTATCAAGCATCATTATAACAAGCAGAATGAGCGAGTTTATGCTCAAAGCTCTATAGAAGCTTCTCAATTAGTCAGCAGAGTACAACGTGAGCATTATCCGACTTCAGTGATGCTTTGTTGGGGTGTTAGCTATCAAGGAGTGACTGAGTCACCATTTTGTAAAAAGGTGTCACAGCATCAGCACAGGTGCATTAAGATACGATACTTGAGAGGGTGGTTAAGCCTCTTAACAACACTATATTTTAGAACCAAGAATGGTACTTGCAGTAAGACTCAACACCGGGTGATAAAGCTCGATCCATACAAGCGTGGTTGGAAACGCACGTTTCTGACTTCATCAGAGCTGAAGACTGGCGTCCATCTAGTCCCGATCTTCATCCATTGGATTATGATTTATAATCAGTCTTAGAGCATCAACGTTTAAAGAATTATATTAAGGCCAATGTAAATCATATTGAATATGCATATTTTTAAAATATTATTACAAACGAGTATATTATATGAATGTGTAAACTAACGCACTAGTAACAAATGTTTTATGCAATATAAAAGATCTTTTCGTTGTGACAATATTTATGGCAAGACTAGGCATGTATATATTACCCCTTGCTTGCTTATGTTATTCTAGTACCTAACAGTACTTTTTACAGCACATTGCACCACTGTTGGCCACGGGTCTCAAGATGAGAGGTTATTGCTTCATGAATGTTTAAATGGATTGAATGGTTAAAACTATAAAAATAACTCTCTTTTACGTGGAACACAGTGCTGTTTTAGATAATTTTCTAAACGCCTGAAATACCTCGTCCTGTATAATTCAAATCATTACTCACTCTAGTGTTCCCCTATTTGTAGCTGGAAGTTTGTAATACAAGGTCGTGAACCTAGTACAGACTCCAGTTCTCCTTCGGAATAATGTAATAAGTAACTTATATTATGTCATATGAAGTATTATCGTTTTGTACCTTTGGAGAGCAATCTAATATATAAAATTCTCGTGTTGCGGTGTTTGTTACCAAGCTCCTCCGAAACGGCTGGACCGATTTGTACGAAATTTTGTGTGCATATCGGGTAAGTCTGAGAATCGGCCAACATCTATTATTCATACCCTAAATATAAAAGTGACCCGCTCCAAAAAACTACTTTATTGTTTGGACATTTTTTTTATTTTAATCCATCCACAGCCTTTCAACGTCCACTGCTGCACATAGGCCTCCCCAAGAGAAAACGAGCGGTCCTGTACCGACCGCATCCAACGGCTCCCCGCGGCTTTGACCAGATCGTCGGTCCATCAGGTGGGGGCCGTCCTACGCTGCACCGTCCGATAGGTACGTGGTCGCCACGCCACTCTAGAACCTTTCTTCCCCAACGGTAGTCGGTTCGTCGAGTGACGTGGCCTGCCCATTGCCACTTCAGCATGGCAACCCGGTGTTAATATGGTGGCAATATTTATAATTTGGCATAAAAAATACATACCACCCTAAATTTTCACCCTTCTACTGCCAACGTAGAAATAATTTATATGGCAAAACAAAGTTTGTTGGGTCAGCCAGTACACTTATATTATTATTTATTCATATTCTGTGCAAATTCATTAAAATTAGAAATTACCTAGGTAATGCTTTACATATGTAAGTTTAGAGTAAAGACAACTTTAGTTATACCTATATTCTACCAATAATTTATGTATTTTGTTTGTTTTAGTGTACCTTACTCATCTTGGAAGTTAGTCTCAATATTACCAGCCCTTTTATTTGTCACTTAACAATCCCCTTGATTTGATGGTCTATTCGATATCTCTACGCGACATTGGCAAAGTTTTGTCTATAAGCCTAACAACGCCATTAAACCAAGAATTTAATTGAATTGGTCACTTTCTAGAGTTGATGTCAATGTGAAAATGTTTAAAAAATCGCGCCATCAAATAGTATGAATTTTAATTGCAAAATTAAACTTACTATATTGGTTTAATGCATGTAAATGCATTCCGATAGATGGCGTTGGTCGTAAAGACAAATGTGATAAGGAGATTGGGATGATCGAAAGATCTGTACGATAGCTCAGTGGCTTAGAGCACTTCCCCGGATTCGATTCCCGCTCGTACAAAAAGTCTCTTTTTCCTTATTCATAAATAATTTGGACTTTAAAAAGTGGCGGAGCATGTCAAATGCTTAAAAATATAGATCAAAAAAGTCAATAAGCTGTTATAAACCAACATAATATCATAAAAAATCGTTGAGAATATGGAGTTTAGACCAAACTGTTGGCTCTGAATAAAAAGGTTTTTCTAAAAAAGTAATAATGGCCCGGTGCATTTAAAAGCTATCGAGAAAATCTGTTTAGACATCCAGGTTTCCTGATTGATACTTTTGTGTGGTCTTTTTACTATAATTATTTTAATGGTTTGTTAATTAATGTGGACACTATGTCTACCTTTTTCTTTTTTTTTTTACGCGAGTAAATCCTTTATGGAACCTTCTGTCGGGCGGGCAGAGAGGTTATGCCAGAGTCCCAATTTTTACAATTGGTATACCTGCTAAAACCCCGCGGTGTTCCTTCAGACTTCCTGTGGCCAGGGGCGAGGTATACGCTCTTCGCATGATTTCCTCCACCCCTGCCAGGTGTGGGCCTCCAGTGCTGGTGGCCCCATCTGGTTTGGAGGGCCTGGCCCTCCCTCGTCGAGAGGCGCTCGCAGAACACGTGCACCGCCATCTCGGGCCTGCTTCTGTTAGGGTGGCGGACTGCCCTGGGTCCATCACCCTCAGGCCAGTGCTTATGGGGGCCGGAGGTCGACAAGCGCCCTTCGGCGCCCGGTGCGTCTTCTGCGGTGCGGGAGATGGCTGGTAATCTCCCGCTCAAGCTCCACCGCCTCCTTTGCGCGCATCACCTGTTCGCAAAAGGAGACGGCGACGTCCCACCCACTCTCGCTCCGGACCATGGCCTTTACCACGGCTGGGAGCGAAAGTATTTCCACCCTGACTGCCGCGGCGAGTTCGCGGCGCTGCTCTTCCCAAGCTGAGCAGTCCACTAGCGTGTGCAGCGCCGTGTCCTCAGCCCCTGGAACAAACTGGTACAGTTTTGAGACAGAGGTCAATTGACGAATCTTACTCGACTGGGCAGCGTTCGGGAAGCTAAGGAAGTTCTTCTAATCCAATCTTCCGCAGTGTCTGAAAACGAAGGTCTATGAGTGATGACAAATGGAACAGATGTGATCTCTGAATTGGCCTTATATTGATACAATGAGAGAATTGAGAAAATTGAGCCTTAAGGCTCAAAGTCGTTTCCATCCATCAGCCTTTCAACGTCCACTGCTGGACATAGGCCTCCCCAAGAGAACGCCACAACGAGCGGTTCCGTCATGGGGGATAGTGCCGCAATCGCCACGCTTGGCAGGCGGGTTGGCGATCGCAGTGGATGTTGTTAATACTCGTGGGAGTGCTGCTGCCCACTCCCCGGTATTCCCTCAGTCGGCTCTTACGACTCCCGTGGGTAGAGAGAGGTGGGACAATTCTAAAGCCAGCCCCACACGGCAGTCACGACAGTCGTTTAACGTGCCATTAAGCGGGCTTTGCTCGGTATTTCTCTACGTGATCGAATCCGTAACACGGAGATCCATAGGAAAACCGACATAGTTGCTGAAGTAGCAATGGGCAGGTCACATCGCTCAACGAACCGACAACCATTGGGGAAAACGCGGTTCACAAGTAGCGACCACATATCGGACGGCGCAGCGCACTAGATGGACTGACGATCTGGTCAAAGCCGCAGGGAGCCATTGAATGCAGTCAGCATAAGACCGCTCGTTGGGGCGCTCTCTTAGGGAGGCCTATGTCCAACAATGGACGTTGAAAGGCTGATGGATGGATGGATTGTCAATGAAAAATAATAATGTTTCATAAGATACTTTATGAATGATTAGCTGGAAGAAACAGAGAGACAAAGAAACAGATGGATAATAACATTGAAAATTGGTATTTGTTACAGGTAACGTATAAATATACGTTTATATGCATTTAGTAAAAAGATGTTATTCTAACATTACAAACAGACCCTTCAATTTTATTTAATCATGAGGTCTCGGGTTCGATCCCCGGGTCGGGCAATGATATTGAGCTTTTTCCTAAAAAGAAAAATTCTCAGTAACAGCCCGGAGATTGGAAATGTGCCCAGTAGACGTCAATAGGCTCACCCCCTATTACGTGGGACTTAACATAGCTGGCGAGTCGTGGGTCTGTAATACACCTCTGCCTACCCCTTCGGGGAACACAAGCGTGATGCTATGTTTTTATAGACAGTGACCCAACCAATCACAGTGAACACGATACGATCGACATGTGAGATATGACATTCTGCCTAACCCCTTTAGACCTATAAAGTCATATCAAAAGTGAGGACAATATGAAAAGCATACACAATTATTCTCTTAATTTTTCCTTGACACACTTCTGGTTACCATAGACCACTTTCAACTGCAATAGACCTTTGAATATAGTTAATAAGGTCTATTTTTATGTTAAAAGTCATTTAGGAAAGTTTGAAGAGGTACATGCGGGACTGAACCAGCCCGGATATTGTCAGCGGAGATTGTTTTAGATAGTAACGGTACTCTACCTTGGATCTATTATGTAAGAAGTGAACCAGTTAATTATTTTTTTCATGATTGCTTCTCGCATACTACCGGTCTGGGAATATCTTTTAACAGTTGGTGATAGAGTAGTATATTTTGTTTTTTTAATTTGTCAGAGCTTTCTAATTGCGGAGTACAAATATGTTTGACGTATTTTTTTTTATTGCTAAAGGTAGCAAATGAGGGAACAGCTCAGCTGACGGTAAGTGGTGACCGCTGCACATAAAATATCTATTTGTATTTAGAAATATTTATATATATTTATAGCATTTGACATGCTTAGCCATATACATTAAACACAAAGTGGAAAATGTGAAATCGAAAATAACAGTCACGAGCAGGATTTGAACCTGCATCTCCAGGATATCGTCCAAATGCTTTGCTAATTTAGCCATCGTGATAACTACTCTCGACTGCTAATTTCGATAACACATTCATACTTAACGTCCTGGGTGACTGTTTGTTTTAAAATCGTAATTTTTGAGACTATACATAATAATACTCTTTACTGACTAACAACTCCACACACCGCTTTGAAAACTTCTGTTTTCTGACAGTTTTTATTCCAAATCAGTATGAGATGAACTTCTGGCTTTTTTTCTTACCAACAGAATATCACGCGTTCTCCTAAAACACTGCCCTAGAAAATTACTATCAAACACAATCTCACATTTTATAAGCATTTTATCCAAAAACATAGACAATATTAAAAAAAAAGTAAATATACAATGGCGGTCTAGCGAAAAAACTTTATGCTGTCAAAAAATAGTAACAGGAGTAATTATCGTGAACATTGCATTAATCAAATTCCGCGCACGGCGGTATCGGGAGAGGGGTAGAAGGGTGGAAACCCCAACTGGGGGTACAGGAAAAACGAATGCGGCGAGCTTACTGCGAAAAAACCTGAAAATGATGGCTATAAATGAAGTAGTGATCTGCGGATATATCTTGACATATTTATTCGAATTTAAGTACTATTTCAAGGATATTTTAGAATAAACACTGAGTGTTATGCATATGACTTCTAGACAGGACAAATATTTGTGCGTTAGTTCTGAGTTTAGAAATACTTGTGGCATTATACCCATTAATGAGGCATGGTCTTGATATTAATAATTATCTAGGTATATTCTGGCCATCCCGCTCGTTTGTGCCACCTCTTTGCTCCATATAGAACACCGGAATAGTTTTTATTTTTAATAGCTCATTCTGATTATATTTGTCTGGATTCTTAACACTTTTCTCTATACTAGGAAATCTAGGAATCATTCGATACTTATTTATGGAGTACTATCTTCATGCTTCTGTTCGCCTCAAGCCCACGTGTGTGGTATTTATTTAAATTTCAGAATGAGTTGAGTGTAAAAGTTTTCAGAAATAAAGTGACTTTAACGTTTTCGTGAAACTTATGCTCCACACAAAACTCTTCAATGATCGGAAAGATATTGTGATACTCTTACAAGTGGTTGGTATGATACCAATTTTTTCAGGATTTTAATTTCTCGATCTATCTAGTGTGTACGGGTGCCGTGTAGGTAAGTAATACTTATACGGCACTCGAGCGTCATAGACGGCAATCAGTCTACCGGAAACATTTTCATGTGTTTTCAAATGCGGGGAATTTTCTTTTTACATATAAGCTTAATAATACTGCGCGACCCAGGGATCGAACCCGAGACCTCATGATCAGCATTCGCTCACACGTCACTCGAGGAATATTTACTAAAATAAATGTGGTACGTATAAAATCAGTAATAATATCTTCCGAAAAATCCTTAGCACTTCGCGCATATTATAGCTTAAAGTCCAGCACAGGCCACCTATATAGTAACAAAAAAGGAAAGTCTCCGTCACCCAGGGAGGCAGGGGCCCTTGCCGGCCCTGCTGCATTCATTAATTGCTAATTTGCAGATCGGGTCTTATGTATGACGAGAAAAATGTTTGTTTAATGCATTTTAAATATTTAATACCCATCGATGAATTAGGTTATCTTTTGTTTTCAAAGTATTACAAGCAAATTTTTCGACATTATTCTTTTATTGTGTGTATTGTAATGATTCTTTTCTCTTAGTAGAGAAAAATAAAGCTTTTATTTTTTCCTTCTAGCCTTATTTTAATCTTCTGGTTTTGATCTGTATGCTTTTAGTCTGTGAACCAATATTTATACGGAGCAATAACCTATCTCACTTCCACGACCCAAATGAGGAGAGAAGTAGCGACCTTTTTCTTTTTATTTATACATATATTTTTTTAATTCCCTGTGGTTGCAGACGAGACACGGCATACGGCGGTGAATGGTAACCGTCGCTCATAGACTCAACTTTATCGAGAGTATTGTCAAGCCGCTGCTCACCATTTCATTTTACAGATATGAAATGAAAGAATTAATGGCTATCTCCTGCTAAGACCAAAACACACCGATGTGCTTCATGGCCGGTCACACGGGAGATGGTGGTATCAACCCGCTCGGGCCCGATACCATGTGAGTACTTCCACTTGGTACCCAGCCCTACCATCAGTAAAGGTGATAATTGCTTACTTCCCTTCTTTTGGAAACCCAATAAAATGCTTCTGAATTTTAAGTGCTGTATAATAAGCCTATGAAATAAAGATATTTTTGAATTTGAATTTGAACTTTAATATTCCATAAAAATAATCAATTTGCATTGATGAGATAATATGAAAATTCGGACATGTGGAAAGAATGCCGGACGTGCGACTGGTTAAGAAGATATACAATGCGAAAGTGGAAGGATGTAGGTACAGGGGGAGACCGAGACTCACCTACCTAGACCAAATCGGTCATGTATTGAAAGAAGGCCGTGTGGGGCCGGCTTTAGGATTGTCCCACCCCTCTCTACCCACGGGAGACGTAAGAGCCGACTGAGGGAATACCATGGGAGTGAGCAGCAGCACTCCCTCGAGTATTAACAACATCCACTGCGATCGCCAACCCGTCTGCCAAGCGTGGCGATTACGGCATTATCCCCCATGACGGGACCGCTCGTTGTGGCGTTCTCTTGGGGAGGCCTATGTCCAGCAGTGGACGTTGAAAGGCTGATGGATAGATGGGATTGAAAGAAGGTGGAGTAAGGAGTCTCCGAAACCGGCGAGCGTTATGAATGTTGAGGAAGCGAGCGATGTATTTGGCACTCTGTTCTCTCTGCCTATCCCGCAAGGGAAATGGTGTGATAATAAGTAAAAAAAAAAGAAAGTAAGTGAAAAATTCATAGAACACTCACAGCAGCTATGTACAGCTTCACGACACCCATCTAATTAGTAGACTTTCACAATTTACAGCTAGACATAGAAAAAATGTACCTAACCGCACAATCTGTCGTTCGGGTCCACGAACAGCGTACTGTGGGGAGACATAGGCCTCCTAACGGCTTTGTAGAAAGAAAGAAAGATTAAGATAGTCACTAAATTCCTTTCCACACAATTAATTTTAATAATTACTAGCCTTTTCTTAACCAAAAGCTAGTGTTTAGGCGGTATCTCAGGTGCCCGATATAGTAGCGGGATAAAATGCATACCAGTTATTTAGATATTTTTATATATATTTTTGGCATTTGACATGCTTAGCACTATACATTAAACACAAAGTGAAAAATGTGAAATCGAAAATAACATCCTGCTCGTGACTGTTATTTATTTTCGATTTCACATTTTTCACTTTGTGTTTAATGATGTATACCAGTTGTTAAGTCTAAGAGATCTATCAAACAAAAAAGTTGCGTCATAATCCGTTCAGTAGTTTTTGCGTGATGTGCGAACAAACAAACAGATAAACCGACAGACAAAAAATCTAAAAAAATTCGTTTGGTGTTCTGACACACCTATATAGCCTAAATCAGTATTTTTTTCTGAAATATCTTAAATGTACAGACATACCTCTGTTATAGCTTTATAATAGTATAGATGGAGCCGGTAACTAATTACCAAAACTATCTAAGTAGCATTTAAGCAGTATAAAGCGATCTTATTAATGTAATCCAGCCTATTCCTGCCTAGAGGATAAAGCGAAAATATTCTAAGACTAGCTAACCCCACAAACGTTGCTCTGTATTAGCTATCAATATTACAATTACTTCTGAACAACAAGAGAAGTTAAAATAGTTGTTTAGTTTTCAGTAATTTTCAAAGGGATATGCCCAAAAAATGCCTGAAACGGACAGTAACTATTAATAGTCCTTAATTCTATTTAGAATAAAATATGTATAATGAAATATTTCTCAAGTATGTTTGACTAGGGCAAAAATATAACGACAATTAAAATATTAAACTTGATATCCGTCTAATTCATTCTTATTGATTTTTGTAGTAGGATAAAATTAGTCCACAGTTATAATTATTTTGATATAATTCAACCTATATGTACAGTAAATATAATTAAAATAATATATTCGTGTATAAATTAAAATCAAACTATTTTCAAAATATAAATCGTATCGTGGGTGACATTTTGACATATTGCATCAAAGAGTAGAAAAAACAAGGAGTAGAATAAATAACAAAAAGTCAATTGCATTACTTATAATATACTTTTTAGGACCGGCGCGGTACTTAATTAATATTTATCCTCCTGCTCAGTTTGTTGATGATGATGATATTAGTTTTTTAATGATGAAACAACAAAAATGTTTACCTATTGTTGTTTTATTGTTGCATATAAAATCCTTACCATAACTTAACCTATGTTTAAAAAAATGTTTGGAACTGATTACTACCTAGTTTATCGATAATAATTGATATCATAATGGGTTCTCTAAGATTTTTGGTACGTTTTGGGGTATATTTCATTGTTGTTCATTTCAGGCATTTTTTTGTATGGGTGATGGGCATACTCCTTTCCCACGCAATTTTCTTAATTTTTCTATACGTAAAAGCCTTCTATAAAGTATCAGATAACTTATAAAAAGATGAATTAAATCTGTAGTCGTTTTCTAGTTATGGCGTGACCACGAGAAATAGGGATTAATTTTTATATATATAAATAGATGATAGGAATTTTTGTCCGTGTGGTTACGGACTAAGAATACAAGTATCACTACCCCATTCTTTTCCACGGGTGTCGTATGAGGCGACTAAGGGAAGTAAGCAACTATTATCCATTGCATGACTGGTGGTAGGGCTGGGTACCAAGTGGGAGTACTCACTTGGTATCGGGCCCGAGCGGGTTGTTACTACCATTTCTCGTGTGACCGGCCATGAAGCACATCATTGCGTTTTTGCTGTAGCTGGATATAGCCGTTTATTCTTTCATTTCATATCTGTGAAATGAAATGGTGAGCAGCGGCTTGACAATACTCTCGGTATAGTAGAGTCCATGAGCGACGGTTTCCATTTATCATCAGATGGCCATGACTAGTCTGTCACTATAAGAAATAAAAAATAAAAATAATTGGCCGAGGGAAATTCATAGCAGCTCTAACTTGAAAAGGATTTAAGAATGACTTTTTAAACGATAATTCCACTACTGAAGGATGACGCAAATCGTTTGGTTCACACTGATGGTATATTAATAAAGAAAGGGTGAAATATCACGCGTTGAAAGTATAATTACCAAAATTTAGTATTGACGTTTTCAGTATTAAGGGGATCATTGACGAGACATTTTTAAGTACGCGTTCTTGTAGGGAATATTTAACTTGTAATTCTACTTTATGTATTTAGAATTTTAACAGAAAGTCCCACACAGAAGATGTAAGGATTTGAAATAAATACTTGTGTTAATTTTTACTTGTCTCTTTATATATTTTTCTCAACCCATAAATATCCCACTATTAAGCACGGGTCTTAGAAACAGAGATGGATAATTAATAACATTCATTTCAAAGATTAAGCTAATATTGTTTATTTCTACGGCGCCTCATTCCCCGCCCTTGTCGGTCAGGGACAAGGGCACGGGATATGTCGCGGCCGATTGGGGGGGCGTCACGCTCTATGGCATCTACTTCTCCCCCAATCGGAGTCTGGCTGCCTTCGAGGTCTTCCTTTACAACCTGGAGACCTCGATACGGCGACTAGCACCTAGCCACGTTCTGGTGCTGGGGGACTTTAACGCCAAATCCACGGCGTGGGGGTCCCCCAGGACGGACGCCCGTGGAGTGGCGGTCGAAGAATGGGCGGCAGCGGTGGATCTCTGTTTGCTAAACAGGGGGTCCACCAACACGTGTGTGCGGCGGTGGGGCGGGTCGATAGTGGACCTTTCGTTCGCTAGCTCCACCGTTGCCGCACGGGTAAGGGACTGGTGTGTCCTGGAGGAGGTTGAGACCCTGTCCGATCACCGGTATATCTGGATAGAGGTCTCCCGGTCCCTCCGGGGCCCCAGTAGGGGTCACGTGGCGGACAGAGCTCCCGCTTTCCCGCGGTGGGCTGTGGGAAGGCTGGACCGGGATCTGCTGGTGGAGGCGGCCATCGTATCGTCCTGGCTGTCTCCATCCCCCCCGACTGAGGACGTGGACGCTGAGGCTTGCCGGTGGCGCGAGGCAGTGTCGCAAATCTGTGACGCGGCCATGCCCCGCGTGCGGCGTCCACCCCAAAGAAAGGGGGTCTACTGGTGGTCCCGCGAGCTGGCGGACCTCCGTGCGGCTTGCATCCGTGCCCGGAGGTCCTACACCCGCAGCCGACGGATGAACCGCGATCCAGAGCGGGAGGGCCGGCTATACGAGGCGTATCGCAACGCGCGCGCCGAGTTTAAGCTGGCCATCTGTCGCGCCAAAGAGATGAAGCGGCAGGAGATGCTGGAGGGTCTCGACCGTGATCCCTGGGGACGTCCGTACCGTGCGGCGCTAAACAAGCTCCGCACTCGGGGTCCCCCCCTTACGGAGACGCTCCAGCCGAGTTTCCTCACCGAGGTGGTCGAGGGTCTTTTCCCACGGTGGACGACGCACACGCCACCGGTCATGGCTCCGCCAGAGGACGACCGGGAGGCCGACGAGGAGAGTGTGCCACCCGTCTCTGAAACGGAAATGGGGGCGGCGATATCACGCATGCGCAAGAACACCGCCCCCGGGCCGGATGGGGTTCCCGCCCGAGTTCTGGCCCTGGTCCTCGACCATCTGGAGCCCTGCCTCAGGAGACTGTTCGACGCGAGCCTGGTCCGGACGGTTTCCTGACTGCTGGAAGGAGGGGAAGCTCGTGCTCCTGCCGAAACCGGGACGGCCCCCGGATTTGGTCGCGGCCTTTAGGCCCATCGTGCTGTTGGACGATGCGGGTAAGCTACTCGAGAGGATTATCTCTGCCCGTATCGTCCGGCACCTTGTGGAGGTGGGCCCCGACTTGTTGGACGCTCAGTTCGGTTTTCGTTCGGGGCGTTCGACGGTCGACGCCATTCTGCGGCTGAAGGCCGTGGCCACGGAGGCCGTCGCTCAGCGAGGGGTGCTGTTGGCGGTGTCGTTGGACATCGCCAACGCATTTAACAGTCTGCCATTCGGCTGCATCAGGGAGGCACTCCGATTCCATGGGGTGCCCGCTTACCTGAGGCAGCTGGTGGCAGACTACCTCGAAGGCCGCAGCGTCCTCTTCGTAGGCCGGGAAGGGGACGCTATGAGGAGGGCCATGTCGTGCGGTGTCCCACAGGGATCTGTCCTGGGGCCGCTCCTGTGGGACATCGGGTACGACTGGGTCCTACGTGGCCGGCTTCCCCCCGGGCTGGGCGTAATTTGTTACGCCGATGATACCCTTGTCACGGCCCGGGGAGGAAACTTCGAGGAGGCGGCGCAGCTGGCCACCTCGGGTACCGCGGAGGTGGTCAGACGTATCGAGGCGCTGGGGCTTAGGGTGGCCCTCAACAAGTCAGAGGCCCTGCTATTTCACGGGCCTCGGCGCGGACCACCCGCTGGCGCCTCGATTACGGTAAATGGAGTATGGGTCAGTATCCA
Organism: Leucoma salicis; assembly: GCA_948253155.1. Classification (NCBI taxonomy): domain Eukaryota; kingdom Metazoa; phylum Arthropoda; class Insecta; order Lepidoptera; family Erebidae; genus Leucoma; species Leucoma salicis. The sequence continues at coordinate 21,209,842 of OX411818.1, forward strand.
GGCCCACATAAAATATCTGGGCCTGGTCCTCGACGAGCACTTCCGCCAGCTCGCACCGAGACTCGTCGGCACGGCGTCCGCCCTTGGGCGTCTTTTACCGAACCTAGGCGGACCCAGCATCGCGTGCCGACAGCTGCACGCGGGAGTTGTCCGGTCGATGGCGCTTTACGGCGCACCCGTGTGGGCGGAGTCTCTGACCGCCCGCAATAGGGCTCTTCTGTGGAGACCGCAGAGAGTCGTGGCGGTCAGAGCGATCCGCGGCTACCGCACGGTGTCGTGCGAGGCCGCATGCGCATTGGCCGGGACCCCGTGGGACCTGGAGGCGGAGGTGATCGCAGAAGTTTATCGGCGGGCGTCAGCAGTGCGTGCGAGAGGCGCTTGCCTCCCGCCTAGTCAAATCCGCGCATGGCGAAGCGACGCTCGCTGCGCCATCATCGCCCGTTGGAGGGTTCGGCTGGAAACGCCTCGGGCCGGTCTTCGGACCGTAGGGGCACTCCAGCCGATCTTAGAGGAATGGGTGGCTCGGCGGCATGGGGTCCTCACCTTCCGGCTGGTGCAGGTGCTGTCGGGGCATGGTTGCTTCGGCAAGTACCTGTACACAGTCGCTAGGAGGGAGGAGACTCCCTGCTGCCACCACTGCGACTGCAGCGAGGACTCGGTGCAGCACACGCTCGAGTCATGCCCGGCCTGGGCTGAGCAGCGCCGGGATCTCGCTGCAGTCATCGGAGAGGACCTGTCGCTGCCGGCTGTCGTTCGATCGATGGTCGGCGGTGATAGGTCCTGGACCGCGGTCGCCAACTTCTGCGAGAATGTCATCTTGCGGAAGGAGGTGGCGGAGAGGGCCAGGGAGGCTGATCTCTCCTCTGGCCCGACTCGCCGCCGGCGCGCGGGGCGGCGTGTGCGCGAATATCTGCGCCTAATGCCGCCCTAGCCGAGGCTGCGGGCGGTTGGACCGGGGATTGTCCTCCGCCCGCATAGAGCCTACCGCGAAGGTGCGACGCCCCAGGTGCGTGGGGACGTCGCTCAGGGAGGAAGCTCAATAAGGCTAGCCGCCGCGCGGACCACTGAAGTGAATATACGCGGTACCAGTGGTCCGCCGAGTATGGGCGGGTGACGGTGCATGGTGGGTTTTTAGTGGGTGCGAGCCCCACACTACCCCGCTGTCTCCCCGGGCAGCGGGGTGTGCGCTAGGTACATTTTTGCCCACCTTAAAAAAAAAAAAAAATATTGTTTATTAATATTGTGTTGGTTAAAATTAAAAAAGGTTTTTAATAAATGATTATTTCTAGGTTAGGGAAGCTTCGTAACAACTAATAATTTGACGTCAAACACCTTAATCTTCTTATGACCATGAACACTGTAAAGTATTCGAAACGTCGGTATATAGAAATTTAAGTAGGTGCGATAGCTTTCACAAAAGTAGTTTTTATTATTACTTATGGCCCAGACAATTCCCAGATTACCTGATGTAAGGGGTAACCGCCGTTCATATATCGACACAGCAATACTAAGAACACTGCTGAACTGCTACCCATCATACGGATCAACTACTACGCTTAAGAAGAGTGAGATCGATTGCCTATTTTCTCCGATAATATGTTTATCCAGATAGTAAGTGTAATTTGTGGCCGTGTGGGGCCTGCTTTAGAATAGTCCCACCCCTCTCTACCCATGGGAGTCGTAAGAGCCGACTGAGGAAATACCGGGGGAATGGGCAGCAGCACTCCCTCGAGTATTAAAAACATCCACTGCGATCGCCAACCAGGCAGGTTGGCCAAGCGTGGCGATTACGGCATTATCCCCGATTTCCGATATGGCGCTTGCAACAGTGCCGAAATATGGGAAACTCGTAAGTAAAAATTTACATGGTATAAATCCCATAAAAACGTTTAGAATTATAAAGTGAAGTACCTATTTATTAAAGAATTTGTTTTTTATATGACTTTATTTTAATATAGTTGCAACTATATCTTTAAAATAACGAAGATTTATATTTTTTCAATGATTAAAATTAAAAATAATGGCTGAATAGCTGACAGGCCACAGATAAAAAAAACTAAATCGGCGGGAAAACGGTGATGCCAAATTAAATTTTTTAAAGTTTTTTCTTTAGCTAATTCATGATTTTTATTTTTAGTTTCCTCCTATTCGTAATGAAAAGCACAGTGTTTACCGCGGGATAAAGACTTATTTAGTCCCGAGACGGGGTTTGGCGCCCGAATGTAGCGAGGGCTCCAATATTTCGAGGCTTTCATCCCTAGGGTAACAATGTACTATTAATACCTCAATGGACTCCCTAAGACGTGGTTGTATATGACACGACGTATGACATCATATTATACGTTTTATATGTCAAGTGACGCATTTTGAATTAATTTTTATTCGTACATTTTGTATTCTGTTTTTAAGCTTTTTAGCCAGTTATTCGTTAAGGATGACCATATGTGGACTAGAATATACAACCCATAGAGAAGATCTCTTTGATGTGCGGTTTTTTATAGTGTTAACAAGCCAAGTTTTAGTTTTTTTAGTATCCCAGCTCCCCTTATTCTCTCCGTATTATTCTTCCTACCCTCTCCTTAGTATCCTACATATCCTCTCATTAATATCCTCCTATCCACCTCCCATATCTTTCCTTGGAGATGGCGACGCGCGTGTAATGCCTCCGGTGTTGCTAGCGTCTATAGGCTACGGTAACCATCGCGTAGTACGGCCATAGGGCGTATGCTTGTTTGCCATCCACAAAGTATAAAAAAAAAAACAATTAATTACAAAAATACGTATGCGAAGTCTGGACGTCCGAATTATTTCAGAGCTCGATAACTTTGCCGAAATTATGTTCTTAAACTGCCCGGTGAAGGAAATCATTCTGAGAAAGCCGTATGTGTTTGAAATTTTCTCCACGACTTGTCAAATCTGCCATTCTGCACTGGGCTAATAAGGTGGATGGTCCTATCCATTCTGATAGAGTCTCGTGCCTATCAATACGACACATGATATATAGACATCTTCAATAGCAAGATCAACGCCCAGCGGTCACCCCTTGCCAAAATATTTTCATACAATCCAGCCGGCCTTCCCAGTAATCCTTCATTTTCCATCAAATCCCATACGTAGGTATGTAAATAAGAGTATGTAAAAAATAAAGCATAGTTTCATCGGTATGAGTGATGCAGGATCGATCGGTCGATCGGCGCGTGTGTGCAGCGAAATAAACAAAAACGCGCGGGTGCAAAAATTCGCCACTTCAAAATGGACGCGAGTATACTAATGATGATGTAGATTGGCATTTGAATATCGAATCACTGGCGCAACGGAAATCAGAGTAGCATAGCTGTTTATCTGTGTGGTGACGGACTACAAGCGTCACCATGCCACTATTTCCTGTGGTTGACAGTATCCTAACTATTATAAAACTTTAATAATCTGTGACATGACATTAATATTAAAATTGATTTTTTTGCCATGTTTTTGCAACCAGGCCTTTTATACTCTTCTTTTTAATTCCACTGGCAGCAGATTAGTCACGGCCCACCTGATGGCAATTGATAAGTGCCGCTCATGGACACTGTAATAACAAAAGCTAGTTTTTAGGTTATATCTCAGGTTCTCGATATAGTAGCGGGATAAAATGTATACCAATTATTAAGTCTAATCAAGTGCGATCAAATATAAAAAGTTGCATCAAAATCCGTTATGTAGTTTTTGCGTAATGCGTGAACACACAAAGAGAAAACAGACAAAAATTTGTTTTGTGTTTAGACATGCCTATATAACCTAATATAGTATTTTTTTCTCAAATATCTTAAATATACAGACACAGCTCTGTTACAGCTTTATAATAGTATAGATTTGTAGATAAAGAATTGTCCAAGATTTCAACGACCAATTCTCATATCACCCAATATAGCGGTGCAACCGTCACCAAACCGTCTAGGGGCATGGGGGTGACCCCTTAAAAAAATTGCACCGCTGGGCGGCAGGAGGTCAACTTTGACGCGGTCCTCTCCCCCTCGACCCTAACTGATGCGATGCCCGAACCGTTTGTGAGTTTTTGTTTATGCAACGGATTAACATGACATTATTGTACCTACGACATTAAAATTTTCGCTATGATAAAATAAATTTATACAAATAATTAAAGTTCAAGTGTTTGTTTGTAATGTTTTAATAACAGCATTTACTAAATGCATATGAGTAGTAGTAGATATATAGGTACTAACTAAGAATTTTTGTCTGTGTGGTGACGGACCAAGGGGTGTCGTACAAGGCGACTAAGGGAAGCAAGCAATGACCACCCATTGCATTACTGATGGTAGGACTGGGAACAAAGTGAGAGAAGGTACCTACTCACTTGCTATCGGGTCCGCACGGGTCGGTACCACCGTCTCCTGTGTGACCGGTCATGAAGCACGTCAGTGTGTTTTGGCTGTAGCAGAAGATAGCCGCCGCGTTTATTCTATTCATTTCACATCTTAGAAATGAAATGGTGCGCAGCGGTTTGACAATACTCTCGGTACCTATAGTTGAGTCCATGAGCAACGGTTACCACTTACCATAAGGTGGGTCGTAGCTCATCTGCCATCATAAGCAATAAAAAATATACCAATTTTTAATACCGGCAAAATATACTTTTTAGGTTATATCTCAGGTTTCACATATAAACCACCGAAGAAATGTAACATAGTTCCAGTGGCCCGCCAATAAAGGCGGAGAGATGGCACACGGTGGGTTTCTTTAGTGGGTGCAGGCCCCGCACTACCCTGGTCGTTACCCCGAACGATAGGGTGTGCGGTTAGGAACATTTATTCCCGCCTTAACAAAAAAAAAAGTTTCACATATAAGCATATAGTAGTTCAAAAACAATTGCTTTGTGTTCAGAGATGTATAAATAGGTTAATTAATACCGTCATTTATTTTTCTTAAATATACAGACAGCTCTGATATAAGCAGTTAGGATAATAATTAGGGTTTCGCACAAAAAAAGAAAATAAGTAATGACTTACGCTGATGAATGCACTTTGTTCTCTCTGCCTACCCCACAAGGGAGATGGCGTAATGATAAGTAAGCACGCTAATAAAATCGCATGTAGCATCAGTTGTAAATAAAAACGAAAGTTGTAATATTGACACTGCTGATGGTCTATGGCATCACGGTAGCTTAATTAAATAGTAACACTTAATTACTTACTTATCATCACGCCATTTCCCTTGCGGGGTAGGCAGAGAAAACAGAGTGCCAAGAGGCTCTATTCTTGCATACATCTCTCGCTTCCTCAACATTCATAACTCTTTTCATACACGCTCGCCGGTTTCGGAGACTCCTGACTCCACCTTCCTTCAATACATGACTAATTTGGTCTAGGTAGGTAAGTCTCGGACTCCCCCTGTACCTACATCCTTCCACTTTCGCATTGTATATCTTCTTAGCCAGTCGCTCGTCCGGCATTCTTTCCACATGTCCGAACCATCGGAGCATTCCCTTTAGCATCTTTACACCAATACCCTCTTTCATACCTACTCGCTCTCTTACGTCGTCGTTACGAATGCGGTCAGTCAGCCTCACTCCACAGATTCTCCGCAGAGATCGCATTTCGACCGCATTGATTTTACTTTCATGCTCCTTTTTACATACCCAACTCTCGCTTCCATATAATAACGTTGGGACAAGCACTGCGTTGTGTATTGCGACACGTGCCTTCTGACTGAGGTGATGGCTGCCGAGAAGTTGACCCAATGCTCCGTTCACTCTATTCCCCGCATTCACTCTTCTTTCTACATCAGTGGTGTACCTTCCATCCCGACTGAACCCACATCCAAGATATACAAATTCATCCACTTGTTCTAGCACACCATTTCCTATTGCTACACCAACATCTGTTCTGGCTTCTTCTCTTTCAAAAACCATTACTTTGGTTTTGCTCACATTCACACGTAGGCCCCTTTTCTTACAATCTTCTGCCATTACGTCGACTAGGGTTTGCAGGTCCGTCGCAGACTGCGCTAATAGGAAAAATAACACATTTAAATAGTAACACATTTGAAGATAAACAAATACTTTGGAAAATCCAAAACTGCACGCCTCATAATCTTCATTTTTCACAATAAAATTGATTATTTGATAAGTAACTAATAATGTATTGGTCTTACTAAGTAGTTTTCAATAAATCACATAGATGCTAATTTCAAAATTACTGTGGTTGCCATGTTATATACGTCATCTAGCGCTAATTTTAAGAAGTACTTCTATATTGGTCTATAGAAATAGTTCTCACGAAATAAGGATAGCCATAGCGCTGGTTTTAGTGTTCACTATTTTTTTGTTTATTTAATGACAATTAAACCACATCGAATTAGACCGTGAAAAGTGATAGGACTCTATTTGTAGTTGTACTGAATTTTAAAAGAAAAAAAAATACTCGATTAGTAAAGTATTTCGGTCGCTATCGTGTTAACATACATTACCTACAACAAACGGACGTCCAAGACGGAATTTTTTTAAACAGTTTTATAACTTGTTTAAATAACAAAAATGGCATCAAAAATATCATGAGTGTTAAAAATAGTGTATTTTCTTGATATGTGTGTGTATATATTATTTTACAAGTGCAATATATGATAAATAGAGACATTTTAAATTTGAAAAATCTGTTATTCTACATGAAACGAGAGCAATACCCACCTCAACGCTTCACTTATGAGGCGTGCAATATTCGAACCTGCGTCCCATCCAATCCGGGGAAGTGCTCTGTACTGCTAAGCTACCACGTCGGTCGTAGAGACATCTAAAATAAATGTGAAGTGGAGATTTGGATTCACCGTCGGGTGAATGTGATAGCTTAGTGGTCCAGAGCACTTCCCCGGGTTGGATACAACGCATTTTCGAATTCTGCTCTCAGTAAAGCTTTTTTTTTACACTTTCCACAAAAAACATTTGATGATATTTTCTGTAGTGATATTACTAAAACATAGTGCTGTTTGTACGACACTCCCGAGTAGAGTGACCATGGCTTAAAAACGATGTTATGCTACAAAAATTAGGGATATGATCGCCGATTGTAGTGAAAGCCGAGTGGTTAAACCAAGGACTGTAAAAAAGTTCCTACAACTGTGGCTTTCCGAGAGTTTTCAAAATGATGTGTGTATTTCTTTGCTCGGTGAAGGAAAATATCATGAGGAAACTTTCATGTTTGAGAGATTTTCTTGTCGGGTTGTGAAGGCTGCAAACCCGCACTGGGCCAGCGTGTTGAACTATGGCCTACTCCCTCTCACTATAAAAGGAAAACCGTGCCTAATAGTGGAGTGGAAAAATGGATAGAACAAAAAAGAAAAAAGAAAATCGTCGTACGACTTCTCCCGTGTGACCGGCCATGAAGCACTTCGGTGTGTTTTGGTTGTAGCGAGAGATAGCCGATTATTCATTCATTTCCTGACCTGAACCACCGCCAGTTATTGGGGTGGCGTAGGCCACACATACTTGTTCTTTTCCCCCGAACGATGAGGTGTGCGGTTAGGTACATTTTTCACCACTTTAATGGAAAAAGTAAAGGTTAAAATAAAATATCCATGAGATGTATCTATTATATATTTTAATTATTGTTAACGGTGGTAGACCAGCCAGCGGCCTCCCTGATGGTAAATGGTAATCGTTGCTGATGGACATTGGCAACACTAGAGAAATAAAGTTATTGTAGATTTTAGCATTTGAATTTTTTGTGAAAATGGAAAAAAGAGAAATTTTCTACGAGCAGGATTCGAACTTGCGTCTTCCTCTATCCTGGAGGATGCTTTAGACCGCTGAGCTATCATTAGCAGGCTTCTACAATTTATATCGTGAATTGCTTTTTTTTTTTCTTAATTATATTTACTAAGCTTCCTATATCGGAACAACAATGTATCCGAATACATCCGTTAGATGGCGTGGATCTTATAAGACTGCAATGTGAAGGTGATAATTGGAGTTTTAACAGGCTTGTACGATAGCTTAACGGTCTAGAGTGTCCCCCGGGGATAAGAAGCAAGTTCAAATCTAAAAAAATATATCTTTTTCCACTTACACAAAAAATGTTTTTAGTAAAATACCAGTGACTGAAAAAAAACTGCCTCCGTGATGGAGCGGTAGTGTGTGTGACTGCTGATCATCAGGTCTCGGGTTTGATTCCCGGGTCGGGCAGTGTTATTGAGCTTTTTCGGAAAAAGGAAAATTCTCAGTAGCATTTATATATATTTGTAGCATTTGACATGCTTAGCACTATACATTAAACACAAAGTGAAAAATGTGAAATCGAAAATAACAGTCAGGAGCAGGATTTGAACCTGCATCTTCTGGATACCGTCCAGATGCTTTACCAATTCAGCCATCCTGACAATTGCTCCTGACTGCTAATTTCGATAACACATCATACTTAACGTCTAGTATCCAGAAGATGCAGGTTCAAATCCTGCTCCTGACTGTTATTTTCGATTTCACATTTTTCACTTTGTGTTCTCAGTAGCAGCCCGGAGTTTGGAAATGTGCACAGTAGACGGCAACACCGCCCCCTATTTAGTGGGACTTAAACATAGCTGGCGAATCGTGGGTGTTAATACACCTCTGCCTACCCCTTCGGGGAATACAGGCGTGTTGCTATGCTACCAGTGACATAGCCAAGCTGCCGTGAATATTAATTGCATGTACTTTCCGCGTTGTGTTGGAATATAATGTACATAACCACCATCCACTACAACCATTCCACCAGCCTACAGTTACGATAATCGCACTTAACTTGAAGTTAGTCAAAGATAAATCCTATGTATGTAGCAGCTTGGCTGTGACGTTGCTGAGAGAACGGCAGTCTCTACTTGCCATCACGTGGGGTGAAACGTCTGAACCATTAGCAATAAAATAATTCTAGACTTAGTTTATTTCCGTAATAAACTCATGGTGGCATTAGTTGTCCATAAATTCGTCACTGGCATAGCGCCAACGTCGCCACGGTTACCACCTTCAGTTCGCCGCTAAGATCTATTGTAGCATTACAGTATGTCTTTCTTTTAACTACCATTATCTACTGTTATACACTTATAGCACTATTATTTAATACCATTCATCACTAATAATAAAAAATAACAAAAAATATTTACGGACATTTCACACAACGTCCTATGATCCCAAATTAAGCTTAACGCTTGTGCTATAGGTAACAGATTACGGATATACTTGTAATACGTATGTATATTATATAACTTTTTTTTGTAAATACATACATATAATATATAGAAAACACCCAGACACATTACAAATATCTGTGTTCATCACACAAATAATTGTCCTGAGTGGGAATCGAACCAACGACCTCGTGCACGGAAGGCGGTTACATGACCGACTACGCCACGAGACCCGTCAAAAATAATATACCAAATGCTACTTAAATCATTAAGTTTTGCTAAGCGTTGTCTGCCATTCCCTTTACTATTTCTACTATTATTCATTACCATTCCCAACCACAAGTGGCAGTGATAGCCTAGGGGTAAAAAAACCAAGGACTGCAAACCCAGTGGTATTGAGTTCGATCCCGAGTCCAAGGTTCAGACCTCGTACAGCACACACCTCTGACTTTTCGAGACCGCCGGTCACACGGGAGATGGTGGTATTAACCCGCTCGGGCCCGATACCATGTGAGTACTTTCACTTGGTACCCAGCCCTACCACCAGTCATGCAATGGATGATAATTGCTTACTTCCCTTAGTCGCCTCATACGACACCCGTGGGAAAGAATGGGGTGGTGACACTTGTATTCTTAGTCCGTCACCACACGGACGTTTATACGTGGGTGGTAAACATGCACACAGCCCACCTGATGGTAAGCGGTTACCGTAGCCTATAGACGCTAGCAACACCAGAGACATCACTTGCGCGTCGTCATCTCCAAGGAAAGGGGTAGAAGGTGGATAGGAAGTATATTAAGGAGAGGATAGGTAGGATACTAAGGATATGTTAGGAAGGATAACAAGGAGAGGATAGGTTCGGACCTCCGGCCCTCGCCCTCACCATATGAAACAACGATAGGTACCACTACTGTTGTTCATGCTAATATTTTGTGAGAGGGTGGTACTTCCCCGATCGGGCCGGACCATTCATGATGGGATAAGCAGGGGCATTAGAGATACGGTCAGTTATAGTTACGGCGTGAAATACGCTCAAACAAATAAACAAATATTTTGGAGAATCCAAAAGTGCACGCCTCATAATCTTCATTTTTCACAATAAAATTGATTATTTGATAAGTAACTAATAATGTATTGGTCTTACTAAGTAGTTTTCAATAAACCACATAGATAGCGCTAATTTCAAAAAGTACCTTCTCATGTCTTATACGCTATCTAGCGCTAATTTTAAGAAGTACTTCTACATTGGTCTATAGAAATAGTTGTCACGAAATAAGGATAGCACTGATTTTAGTGTCGCGTCGAGCGCAATTCACATTTTTTTTGTTTATTTAATAACAATTAAACCACATCGAATCAGACCGTGAAAAGTGATAGGGCTCTATTCGTAATCATAATAATTCGTTGATCATAAGGCTCTACTAAAAAAGTGCGAAACTTATGGGCTCCGAGGCCCGGCTTTGAATTGGTTAAACACTTATCTCAGAGACCGTAAACAACAAGTAGAAGTGAAATATTTTAATGAGGCTCACGAGTGCATTACTTATAGATCTAAAATAATCTGATCTAAATTTCGTTACAACCGTTTTGGCGTGCCCCAGGGCAGTATTTTGGGGCCCTTGTTATTTTTAATCTATATAAACGATTTACCAACAACGACTAAGAATCAATGTATTTTGTTTGCTGATGACATCTCAATTATAATCCCTAATACAAATCTAACAGATAAATTTGAATATACAATTAATACTAAAATAGAGTCAATCTTAAATTGGCTAGAATGCAACAAGCTTAGTGTAAATATGTCAAAAACTAAATTTATTAATTTCTCTAATTACAATAATAAAAACAACCAGTTTAATTTAATTTCTCGCAATGAATCTATAAAATCTGTTGATGATACACTTTTTCTAGGTATTACACTAGATAGTCATTGTAACTGGAAGGCCCATATCGACAGAATATGTAAAAAATTAAACAGTTTTGTTTTTGCTTTAAAAAAATTAAGGCGTACCTCAAACCAAAATGACGCGCGATGACGGCTTATTATGGCTATGTTGCTTCTGTACTGAGATATGGACTACTTCCTTGGGGCAACTCCACTGACATTAATAAGGTATTCATAGTCCAAAAGAAATGCGTAAGAGCGATTTGTGGCACGGGCCCATTAACCTCATGTAAACCTCTGTTTAAGAAATTCAAAGAAATGACGTTGACAGGTCTATACATCTTCCAAATCGGGTGTTCCCCTTCAAACTTCAAACTTCTTTATGCCACAAAAATTGTTATATTATGACTATTAGAGCTTATAATAATATAGAGATTTGCCAAGATTTGAATTTTTCAAAGCTTTATAAGTGGCTTCTCGATAACACATATTATAATTTAAAATAATTTTTTGGGACATATTAACAAATTGACATTTAATTTTTAATCTAATTTAATTTTCATTCATTTACTTTATTTATTTTATTTTCATTAATTTAATTTATTTTATGTGAAATTATCATGTTCTTGTTAACAATTTAATACCTAGTAATGTAGAATGTTAAGAATTTTAATATTAAATTTGCATGTTGGACAATAATCCAGCGCAGTCATGTTACAACTAAATATGCTATATCTTGAATTTTAACCATACTTCAGCAAATAAACTAATTTCATTTCATTTCATTTCGTAAACGAAAAAAAAAGACTCGATTAGTAAAGTATTTTGGTCGTTATCGTGTTAACATACATTACCTACAACAAACGGACGTCCAAGACATAACTTTTATAAACAGTTTTTTTAACTAGTTTAAATAACAAAAATGGCACAAAAAATATCATGAGTGTTAAAAATAGTGTTTTTTCTTGATATGTGTGTGTATATATTATTTTACAAGTGCAATATATGATAAATAGAGACATTTTAAGTTTGAAAAATCAGTTGTTCTATGTAAAACGAGAGCAGTACCCAACTCAACACTTCACTTATGAGGCGTGCAATAGACAAACATTATCACATTTATGAAATTAGTAAGAAAAATGAAGCATTACGAAGCGCATGCACTTACAAACTACCTACATGTTGATACTTAAATCAGCATGAAAAATAAATAATACTAACTCCTTTAAAGGATTGTGGGAGGAGTATTGGGCGCTAAGTGCGGCGCACACTGGCGACGCGCCAGCAACTGACGGATTTATAGTGTGCGCTGTTACTTATGCTTCACAATTTCAGCTACTTAATTACTAGAAGCGCTAATGCTCGCTCACTTCAATGATGTTTATATTTTGGGTTGTTTAATAAGACGTTTTATATTGTAAACATAGGGGAAAGGCAGCTTTTGGTCATCAGTTAAGTATGCTTTCACTCACCGATTAAAACTCTACGGTATGAATATCATTACGTGTATTTATTTCCCCCCATTTATTACCCCTCTCTACCCACGGGAGTCGTAAGAGCCGACTGAGGGAATACCGGAGTGAGCAGCAGCACTCCCTCGAGTATTAAAAACATCCACTGCGATCGCCAACACGCCTGCCAAGCGTGGCGATTACGGCATTATCCCCCATGACGGGACCGCTCGTTGCGGCGTTCTCTTGGGGAAGCCTATGTCCAGCAGTGGACGTTGAAAGGCTGGTGGTATTTATTAATTTATTTATTAATAAGGATCTCCAGCAAAGAATACACTTTACAGGCAATGTAAAAAAAAACGATGAAGGTAGTTCTTTTTTTTTATTGCTTTTGATGGCAGACGAGCCACGGCCCACCTGATGGTGTAACCGTCGCTCATGGACTCAACTATACCGAGAGTATTGTCAAGCCGCTGCGCACCATTTCATTTCTAAGATATGAAAGAATAAACGGGTATCTTTTGCTACAGCCAAAACACACTGACGTGCTTCATGACCGGTCACACATAAGACGGTGGTACCGACCCGTTCGGGCCCGATAGCAAGTGAGTGCTCTCACTTAGTACCCAGCCCTACCACCAGTATTGCAATGGGTGAGAATTGCTTACTTCCCTTAGTCGCCTTGTACGACACCCGTGGGAAAGGATGAGGTAGTGACACTTGTATTCTTAGTCCGACACCACACGGATTTATATCCATACCTACTATTTTATAAAACTATAAGAGAGTTGTGTCTGTACATTTAAGATATTTGAAAAAAATACTGTATTAGGCTTATCTTAGGCGTGTCTGAATACAAAACATTTTTTTTTAATTTTATGTCTGCTTGTCTGTCTATCTGTTTGTCTGTTTGTTCGTTCGCGCATCACGCAAAAACTGCTGAACGGATTTTGATACAACTTTTTATTTGATAGATTTTGATTAGACTTAAAAATTGATATACATTTTATTCCGTTACTGTATCGGGAACCTGAGATATAACCTAAAAACTAGGTTTTGACTGCAGTGGAGCCGGGGGCAAAGGCTAGTATAAATTAAATTTATTTCAACCTGCTCTAATTTTCAATATCGATTGTATAGGTACTATATAAAAGACATAAAACGTAATATATCTATATAATTTTAGTTACCGTTGTTATAGAGCAGACACGTAGTAATTACAGCAATTACGTATTTATCTTAAAAACTAATTTATCTATTCTCATCTTTAACAGAGAGGTAAACTTTGTTTATTTTAATGAGTTTAACTCTGCAAATATATTTTTTTGTACAATCTTTAACATATTACTCACAAAGAGTTTAGGTTTATTTTTTTTATACTATTGGCGATGAACAAGCATCGGCCTGATGGTAAGCTGTTACCGTAGCCTATAGACGCTAGCAACGCTAGAGGCATTACTCGCACGACGCCATCTCCATAGAAAGAGATAGGAGGTGGGTAGGAACGATAATAAGGTGAGGATAAGAAGGGGGTTTCGCCTCAGGCGCTCTCACTCACCATACGAAACACAAAGATAGGAGTAACTATCGTTGTTACACGCTGATCTTTTATGAGAGGATGGTACTTCATCGATCGAGCCGGCCCATTCGTGCTGAGATAAGCAAGGCTTTACCACAAGGATGATAAAGTTATCCAACATTATTATCCTTGTGGACCCACCCCATTCTTCACGGGTGTCTTATGAGGCGACTAAGGGAAGTAAGCAATTATCACCCATTGCATTACTGGTGGTAAGGCTGGGTACCAAGTAGGAGTACTCACTTGGTATCCGGCCCGAGCGGGTTGGTACCACCATCTCCCGTGTGACCGGCCATGAAACACATTGTTGCGTTTTGGCTGTAGCTGGAGATAGCCGTTTAGTCTTTCATTTCATATCGGTGAAATGAAATGGTGAGCAGCGGCTCTCGGTATAGTTGAATCCATGAGCGACGGTTACCATTTACCATCAGATGGGCCGTGGCTCGTCTGCAACTACATGCAAAAAATAAAAAATATATTATAAGTCTAGTGGAGCAAGAAAGTGCGAGTGGGGAAAGAAAGAACGTGAAAAATCCTTTTTATTATAAACTAGGTGCTGTCAGCTGTCAGTAACTTTGTATGCATGTACCTGAGCGTTGGGTCAAGATTATATAAGTACTTCATTCTATGACACGTTAATTTTCTTTAGGCAAAAATACTTATCCTACAGGAGCCAAACATTTTACCGGAAAACCCAAATCTGTTTAGCAGTTTTTACGTGTTTGAGTAACATAAAATATCAAAAATTTCACATTTTACGAGACTAAGCTAGTTTTTAAGTTATATCTCAAGTTTCCGATATGGTAGCGGGATTAAATGTATACCAGTTCTTAATTATAATCAAGAGATATCAAATAAAGAAAGTTGCATCGACATCCGTTCAGTGGTTTTTGCGTGATGTCCGAATAAACAAACGGGAAAAGTCCGGAGTACAGAGAAAACAAGGCTATTATATTGTTCCTATTTTTATGTGAAGATTATATTCGTAGGTGTCAGATGACGGCGTGTTTATTGTTACAGGTTGGCATAAGACAGTTTTTCGCTATAAGTATTTGAAAATTTGGCCGTGTGGGGCCGGCTTTAGAATTATCCCACCCCTCTCTACCCCCGGGAGTCATAAGAGCCGACTGAGGGAATACTGAGGGAGTGGGCAGCAGCATTCCCTCGAGTATTAACAACATCCACTGCGATCGCCAACCCGCCTCAGCGGGCCCGTCATGGGGGACCCTATGTCCATGTGTTGGGGAGGCCTATGTCCAGCAGTGGACGTTGAAAGGCTGATGGATGGATGGATTTGAAAATTTCAAAAATTATTCAATTAGCCTTTTTCCTGGGAAGATATAAAAAAGATCCGCTAGGGGCAGCACCAGTGGGGGGTACATATGTTTTGAGACAACAGCGTCAAGCGTACGTCTTATTATTATCGGAATAAATCTCAGACTAAATGAATAAATAAAAATTGTGCTGAAAAAAATTTTAAAAAATTGTCATGCCTACAAAAAGTTGTGCATTCGCTAATTAGCCTTTTCCTGGGAAGATTTAAAAAAGATCCGCTAGTGGCAGCACCAGTGGGGGTACATATGTCTTTAATTCTCTAGTGACATATGTACATATGTAGCTGGTGCTGGCCCTTTCTTCTTTTCTTGTTAAGGCGGAAAAAATGTTCCAAACCGCACACCCCATCGTTCGGGGCAACGAACAGGGTAGTGTGGGGCCCTCGACCCACTAAATAAATCCGCCGTGTGCCGTCTCTCCGCCTTTATTGGCGGGCCACTGGAACTATGTTACATTACTTCAGTGGTACTGGTGCTGCCCCTAGCGGATCTTTTTTAAATCTTCCCAGGAAAAAGGCTAATTGAAAAGGCTTACTACAGGAGGGATAAGGACATTCTTTCTAATAATATAGATGCGAATGTGCGTTTATTTATTTCATTGTTTGTTACTCTTTCAAGCATAACGACTCCAAAGATCATTTTATCCCGAAAAAAAAAAGTTTTTGTGTGTGTAAATGAGTGTGCTAGATATCACAAGATTTGAGTATTCTTTGTTATCAATGAGCTTTTCGTAAAAAGAAAAATTCTTAGTAGCAGCCCAAAGTTTAAATATAAATAAATAAATAAATATTCACTGACATTTTTCACACAACGCCCTCTGGTCTGGTGGGTAACGCTTGTGCTATGGGTAC
Organism: Leucoma salicis; assembly: GCA_948253155.1. Lineage (NCBI taxonomy): Eukaryota > Metazoa > Arthropoda > Insecta > Lepidoptera > Erebidae > Leucoma > Leucoma salicis. The sequence goes on from OX411818.1 coordinate 21,226,093, forward strand.
CAGATTATGGATATAATACATATATTACTTTTTTTTTGTAAATACATACATATAATAGATAGAAAACACCCAGACGCAGTACAAATATCTGTGTTCATCACACAAATAATTGTCCTGAGTGGGAATCGAACCCACGACCACGTGCACGGAATTCGGTTACACTACCGACCATGCCACGAGGCCCGTCAAACCGTTTGAAAATGAGCCATTTTTTTATCATGACTGTAACGTAGAATTATAAATTTATATCCACGCGGAGATAGAATGCAAAATTTCCCCTTTAATATAGATGAAAATAATTTATAAAGAGCACATTTAGTGGAATATATCTGTGGTGTACGCACATAAATTCGTCAAACGTATCCTGGCGGCGGGCCAGTGCGCACTGCCAATACAGGCCTTACCATTTTAGCTATGGGAATATAATGGCACTTCTACTTATGTGTTTATTGAATGATTGTGTTGTGTTTTTTTTAACTTTTTCTGGGTCGGTAAGAAGTATTGTCACGTGAATTAGCTAGCTTCCCTCTATAATAACTGTCTCGGTGGTGTAGCGGTAGTGTATGCGACTGCTAATCAAGAGGTCTCGGGTCGGAAATGTTATTGAGATTTTTCCTAAAAAGAAAAATTCTCACTAACAGCCCGGAATTTGGAAATGTGCCCGGTAGACGTTAATAGGCTCGCCCTCTATTACGTGGGACTTAAACATAGCTGGCGAGTCGTGGGTATGTAATACACCTCTGCCTACCCCTTCGGGGAATACAGGCGTGATGCTATGTTCCCTCTATCTCAACTAATAGATTTTTTATACTACGTGTGTGACAAATAAGCATAAGGCCCATCTGATGGTAAGTAGTTACCGTAGATACTAGCAACCAGAGGCATCACTCGCACGTCACCATCTCCAAGGAAAGGGATGTTGGATATGAAGAATATTAGGGAGAGTATAGGGCTGGACACTAAAGAGATGATAGGAAGGATAATAAGGAGAGGATAGGAAGGTAGTTTGGGCCTCCGGCGCTCTCACTCATCATACGAAACACAACGGTAAGTGTACCTACGGTTGTTTTATGCTGATATTTTGTGAGAGGGGGTTGGCCGTGTGGGACCGGCTTTAGAATTGTCCCACCTCTCTCGACTCCCGTGGGAGTCGTAAGAGCCGAATGAGGGAATAGCGGGGGAGTGGGCAGCAGCACTCCCTCAAGTATTAACAACATCCACTGCGATCGCCAACCCGCCTGCCATGCATGGCGAATACAGCATTATCCCCCATAATGAGCACACAAAAAAAAGAGGATGTGGTCGGCACAGGACCGTTAGTTGTGGCGTTCTCTTGGGGAGGCCTATGTCCAGCAGTGGACGTCGAAAAGCTGATGGATGCATGGATGGATGGATGGTACTTATTTCTAAGATCGAGCTGTAGCATTCATGCTGGGATAGGTAAAGCTTTACCACTAGATAGTTTCGAGAATAAAAGAGCTCGTTTCAGCGATTCTTAGACCAAAATAACTTTAAATACCTCAATTAGTACAGGAGATATAGAGAAAAAAGCTATAAAACCATCAGAAATGTACAGGAGAAATTTACATTGGAGTATAACTTGAGATGGGTGAAAGTTTCACATGATTTCAAATGATTGATGACATATCTGTTCATCAATACCTTTCATTAAAAAAACAACAAAAAGCAAATCGGTTGAATGGCCGGACGGACTTATAGTAGATTATATATTCTAATTCACATACATAACCAATAAATCCGCCGTGTGCTGTGTCTCCACCTGGGTGGACCACTGGAACAGGTAGACAGTACCATCCATCCATCCATCCATCAGTCTTTCGACGTCCACTGCTGGACATAGGCCTCCCCATAGTGCCGTAATCGCCACGCTTGCCAGGCGGGTTGGCGATCACAGTGAATGTTGTTAATACTCGAGGGAGTGCTGCTGCACACTCCCCCCGATATTCCCTCAGTCGGCTCTTACGACTCTCATGGGTGGAGAGGGGTGGGACAATTCTAAAGCCGGTCCCACACGGCATACACAGGGTAGACAGTACAGTAGTAATATAATATTACCCTAAACAGTCAGTTATACGTAAAAAAGGTCACACTATTTAGATATTTTTATATATATTTTTAGCATTTGCCATGCTTAGCAACATACAAAAAACACAAAGTGAAAAATGTGAAATCGAAAATAACAGTCACGAGCAGGATTCGAACCTGCATCTCCTGGATACCGTCCAGATGCTTTTGCCAATTCTATTCTAAATATTTATAGGGTTTGCGTCATTATTAGGTAAAATCTTAATTGTAAAATTAAGTTTACCTGGTCGGTATAATGTATGAAAATACTTCCGACAGATGGTGCAGGCGTCACCCAAAGACGTTAAGTATGAATGTGTTATCGAAATTAGCAGTCGGGAGCAAGGGTCACGATTGCTGAATTGGCAAAAGCATCTGGACGGTATCCAGGAGATGCAGATTCGAATCCTGCTCGTGACTGTTATTTTCGATTTCACATTTTTCACTTTGTGTTTAAAGGTCACACTATCATAATCTATGTAGATTTTATAAATTAATATTAAATATATGTGCGTGAGGCAAGCATACTCATGACGTTCTTGCCATAGATCCGTTCTTCTTGACCTGATGGAAAAATTGAAAAGAAAACATTTTTATAGGCCAACTCTTTAAAATATTATTACGATTAAAACTAAAACTGTGAGTGCTCAAAATACGAAAATGTGAAACCAAAAATGATATTTAGATATTTTTATATATATTTTTAGCATTTGACATGCTTAGCACTATACATTAAACACAAAGTGAAAAATGTGAAATCGAAAATAATCTAAATCCTGCTCGTGACTGTTATTTTCGATTTCACATTTTTCACTTTGTGTTTACCAAAAATGTGTACGACCAGAATTTAAAATAAACATGCGTCTCCTGAATAACCGTTATAGATTTCCTCGGCCAGGAAGCAAGGTTCTACCACTAAGCTGTTCTTCTGAATTCTTTTCTTATTGTTGAACGTGATTTTCCAATTAAAAGTAGGCATCACATGCCCGCGAATTTATCTGCATGGACTTCAAAAATTTATTTTATTTTATTTTTAGGCATCATGCCTTTTATTCACTGGAACGTAGACTAGATTTATTTTTTCTATTTTGTGTATAATATACAAAAAAAAAGTAGGGCAAAAGATATACAACCTCTTAATATTTAGATATTTTTATATATTTTTAGCATTTGACACGCTTAGCACTATACATTAAACACAAAGTGAAAAATGTGAAATCGAAAATAACAGTCAGGAGCAGGATTTGAACCTGCATCTTCTGGATACCGTCCAGATGCTTTACCAATTCAGCCATCCTGACAATTGCTCCTGACTGCTAATCTCGACAACACATCATACTTAACGTCTTCGGGTGACGCCTGCGCCATCTGTCGGACGTATTTTCATACATTATACCGACCAGGTAAACTTAATTTTACAATTAAGATTTTACCTAATAATGACGCAAACCCTTTAAATATTTAGATATTTTTATATATATTTTTAGCATTTGACACGCTTAGCACTATACATTAAACACAAAGTGAAAAATGTGAAATCGAAAATAACAGTCAGGAGCAGGATTTGAACCTGCATCTTCTGGATACCGTCCAGATGCTTTACCAATTCAGCCATCCTGACAATTGCTCCTGACTGCTAATCTCGACAACACATCATACTTAACGTCTTCGGGTGACGCCTGCGCCATCTGTCGGACGTATTTTCATACATTATACCGACCAGGTAAACTTAATTTTACAATTAAGATTTTACCTAATAATGACGCAAACCCTTTAAATATTTAGATATTTTTATATATAATTTTAGCATTTGACACGCTTAGCACTATACATTAAACACAAAGTGAAAAATGTGAAATCGAAAATAACAGTCAGGAGCAGGATTTGAACCTGCATCTTCTGGATTCCGTCCAGATGCTTTACCAATTCAGCCATCCTGACACTTTGACGCCTGCGCCATCTGTCGGACGTATTTTCATACATTATACCGTTCAGGTAAACTTAATTTTACAATTAAGATTTTACCTAATAATGACGCAAACTCTTTAAATATTTAGATATTTTTTTAATTTTAAATTTTTAGCATTTGACATGCTTAGCACTATACATTAAACACAAAGTGAAAAATGTGAAATCGAAAATAACAGTCAGGAGCAGGATTTGAACCTGCATCTTCTGGATTCCGACCAGATGCTTTACCAATTCAGCCATCCTGACACTTGCTCCTGACTGCTAATTTCGATAACACATCATACTTAACGTCTTTGGGTGACGCCTGCGCCATCTGTCGGACGTATTTTCATACATTATACCGACCAGGTAAACTTAATTTTACAATTAAGATTTTACCTAATAATGACGCAAACCCTTTAAATATTTAGATATTTTTATATATATTTTTAGCATTTGACACGCTTAGCACTATACATTAAACACAAAGTGAAAAATGGGAAATCGAAATTAATTGTAAAATTAAGTTTACCTGGTCGGTATAATGTATGAAAATACTTCCGACAGATGGCGCAGGCGTCACCCAAAGACGATAAGTATGATGTGTTGTCGAGATTAGCAGTCAAGAGCAATTGTCAGGATGGCTGAATTGGTAAAGCATCTGGACGGTATCCAGAAGATGCAGGTTCAAATCCTGCTCCTGACTGTTATTTTCGATTTCACATTTTTCACTTTGTGTTTAATGTATAGTGCTAAGCGTGTCAAATGCTAAAAATATATATAAAAATATCTAAACATTTAAAGGGTTTGCGTCATTATTAGGTAAAATCTTAATTGTAAAATTAAGTTTACCTGGTCGGTATAATGTATGAAAATACGTCCGACAGATGGCGCAGGCGTCACCCAAAGACGTTAAGTATGATGTGTTATCGAAATTAGCAGTCAGGAGCAATTGTCAGGATGGCTGAATTGGTAAAGCATCTGGACGGTATCCAGGAGATGCAGGTTCAAATCCTGCTCCTGACTGTTATTTTCGATTTCACATTTTTCACTTTGTGTTTAATGTATAGTGCTAAGCATGTCAAATGCTAAAAATATATATAAAAAAAATATCTAAATATTTATAGGGTCTGCGTCATTATTAGGTAAAAATCTTAATTGTAAAATTAAGTTTACCTGGTCGGTATAATGTGTGAAAATACTTCCGACAGATGGTGCAGGCGTCACCCAAAGACGTTAAAGTATGAATGTGTTATCGAAATTAGCAGTCAGGAGCAATTGTCAGGATGGCTGAATTGGTAAAGCATCTGGACGGTATCCAGGAGATGCAGGTTCAAATCCTGCTCCTGACTGTTATTTTCGATTTCACATTTTTCACTTTGTGTTTAATGTATAGTGCTAAGCATGTCAAATGCTAAAAATATATATAAAAAAAATATCTAAATATTTATAGGGTCTGCGTCATTATTAGGTAAAAATCTTAATTGTAAAATTAAGTTTACCTGGTCGGTATAATGTATGAAAATACTTCCGACAGATGGTGCAGGCGTCACCCAAAGACGTTAAAGTATGAATGTGTTATCGAAATTAGCAGTCAGGAGCAATTGTCAGGATGGCTGAATTGGTAAAGCATCTGGACGGTATCCAGGAGATGCAGGTTCAAATCCTGCTCCTGACTGTTATTTTCGATTTCACATTTTTCACTTTGTGTTTAATTGTTAGGATGGCTGAATTGGTAAAGCATCTGGACGGTATCCAGAAGATGCAGGTTCAAATCCTGCTCCTGACTGTTATTTTCGATTTCACATTTTTCACTTTGTGTTTAACCTCTTAATACTTAGTCAAACCTTTTAAAACTTTGACGCTAACAACAGCAGAGGCATTACTCGACGCCATCTCCATGGAAAGCGTTAGAGGTGGAGAAGAACGATAATAAGGAGAGGATAAAACGGGGTTTTTGTCTCCGGTACTCTCACTCACTATACGAAACACAACAGTAGAAGGAACTATTGTATTTTCAGGCTGATTCCGAATCAAGTAAGAAAGGCTCTGCTACAAGCTAATAATTGGAAGAAGTCTAATAATGATTTCATTGAAATAGTCTAGCCGGTTACTAGTTCAGTGACTAACACTTATACAGAAGGAGGTATTATATCACACCGAAAATCATATGTACGGCCAGAATTTAAACTAATGATGCGTTTCCTGAATAACCGTTGTAGATTTCCGTGTGGGGTCGGCTTTAGAATTGTCCCACCCCTCTCCACCCATGGGGGTCGTAAGAGCCGACTGAGGGTATACCGGGGGAGTGGGTAACAGCTCTCCCTCGAGTATTAACAACATCCACTGCGATCGCCAACCCGCCTGCCAAGCGTGGCGATTACTGGGGGACCATATGGCCTGTGTCCAGCAGTGGACTTCGAAAGGCTGATGGATGGATAGGTATTATATGATTAGACAACCTCCCCCCCCCCCCTAACCTCTTCTTATTATCCTTATTATCTACTTCCTATCCCTTTTTTTTTTGGAAATGGCGAGGCGCAGTAAAACGCAAAGTTCTCCTATTGTTTATCGTATATAGTGGTAAATACTAGTAAAAACCCAAGTGAAGTAGTGTTATGCTTTCAACATGTTCACAGGCATGAAACGTGACATATAAGCAAATAACTGTACGTCAGTCTCCACCGACATAATCGTAAATTAATGACCAACTCTAGACGGCCTAAAAAAACTAAGTACCTATTCACTAACTAAATGCAGCGGTTTAAGTTTGATGTATCGTCTCTATCATTTTTCCTGTCCTAGAAAAGGATGAGTAACTATGTAAACTGTATAATGATTGGCACTCTAAGCATATTTAAGATTGACATATATATTTTTTAAACTGATAGGTGTTTAAAAAGTCAGCAAACATTGATAAAGGGTTCTCTGGTATGTATATTTTCAAATAAAAATGCATTAGTCAATTTAATTAGACATTTTTAATAGAAAAAAAAATAAAAACAAAAAAAAAATAGGGTAAACCACCCAATCGTTGGCACTCCTCCAATTATTGGCACTTTAGAGTTTAGTTTAAAAAAATAAGGAATCTATAGACTATTCGAGTTCAGTATGCATTAAAAAGTAAAATAGTATTATTTTTCTGTTAGAAATTGGCAACACTGGTCCAATAACTAATATGACGGTTTAAAAACAACAACTGACATTTTGTGCTAGTGATTTGGAGTAGTTATTTTGGTTTCTTCTTAAGGTGAGAGCTTTATTAACCATAGTATATCGCAGTTATTTGGCTTATTGATACTTTTGAAATAATTTTATATAATTAATTATACCTCTAAGCAATAGATTCAAAGATTATTTTTGAATTTTTTTTAGCACTTTATTTATTTCATGTGCCAACATATGGATCAATAAACTCATCAAAATCCTTTTAATGGCAAGTGAGTTTCTGATCTATTTGTAAAGGTTTTAAATTAAATTATCGTTTGTCCATCAATATTTTTTCTTTAAATAGCAATTTCCAAATTTTGGCACACAGTGCCAATAGCAAAAGCTAATTATTGGCACTAGTGCCCATAATAGAATATAGGGTGCTAATAACGTATGTGTATGGTTTTTATTCATATAGAGTAAGTCGTAAACAACGAAGAAATATAATGAAAAATAAAGAAATAAAAATAAGTCTAGAGGAAAAAGAGAAATAAGGAAACGAAAACAATATAGCGAGGAAAATATAAAAAAAAGCTTTAGATACTATTAAAAATGACAAGGCCAAAAAGCAAGCAGCGGAACAATATCAAGTTCATCGGGCTACATTACAATTTCGCGTTTAAGAAACCAGATCATACACAGCTGAGCCTGGTCCGAGTCCAGTACTTAACGCAGACGAAGAGAATAAGATATAAAATTGGTTAAATGTTAGCCATGCGAAGGGTTTTCCTAAACGTAAAGAAGATCTTTTGAATAGCGTATCAGAAATTATAAATAAAAGCTGCTGATCTAACCCATTCAGAGACATTCCTGTTGTTTTAAGAACTCCTGAAGCAGTAACTGCGCCAAGTGCTGCTGTATCAGATAATAACATAAAAACATGGCTTCAGGCAATTGAAATATATCTAAAAGATCACGGTTTGTTTGAAATTCTACTTACTTATCATCACGCCATTTCCCTTGCGGGGTAGGTTTGAGAGTACCAAGAGGCTCTATTCTTGCATACATCTCTCTATTCCTCAACATTCATAACTCTCTTCATACACGCTCGCCGGTTTCGGAGACTCCTGACTCCACCTTCCTTCAATACATGTTTGGTCTATGTAGGTGAGTCTCGGTCTCCCCCTGTACCTACATCCTTCCACTTTCGCCTACTTGACCAGTCGCTCGTCCGGCATTCTTTCCACATGTCCGAACCATCGGAACATTCCCTTTCGCATCTTTACCCTCTTTCAAACCTACTCGCTCTCTTACGTCGTCGTTACGAATGCGGTCAGTCAGCAGTCAGTGTTGAAATTCTATTAGACCCAAAAAGAGTCTTGAGTGGTGACGAAACCAATTTCGTTCTTTACGCAAAGACAGGTGTGGTGTTGGCACCAAAGGGAGCAAAAAAATGTTTACGAGATCGACCACGCCCCAGCTAAAAGTTCACTAACAGTGATGTTTACTTTTGCTACCAATGGCGAAATCATCCCACCTATAGTTATATTCTCGCACAAGCGCTTGCCAAGTGAAATTGCTTCAAAGATACCACCAGATTGGGGTATAGGCCTAAGTAACAATGGCTGGACGAAAAAAGAAATTTTCTCTCAATACATAGACAAAGTGTTACATCCGCAGCTTGTGCGAAATCAAGTACCATTCCCGGTCATTTTATTTGTAGATGGACACAAAACTCACCTCACTTACGCCGTCAGTGAGCTTTGTTCCTCATTGGATATTGTGCTTATAGCACTTTATCCCAGTGGCACTCGATTGCTTCAGCCTGCAGATGTCTCAGCTTTTAGACCTCTAAAAGCTGGTTGGCAGAAGACGGTATTAGAGTAGCGGCGTGACAATCCATCCCAAGCTCTTACAAAAGTCGATTTTGTACTGTTATTGAAAAAGACTAATGATAAATGCGTAAAACCAGATACAATTATTAATGGTTTCCGGGCTACCCGTTTTTGTCCTTGGGACTCAAATGCTATAGACTACTCGAAATGCTTGGGGAAGAATCTACAACTTTTAAGGTCCTACTTTAACTACGTGCCAATAATTAGACTAGTAAATGCCAACATTGAAAATTTCTATGCCAATAATAGGATTTTCTGTAGTCTTTCGGATTTAAGTGTAAAATATTTATTTAATACTATTCCATCACATAAAAATTATTATAAAAACAAAGATTAAAGTATTTTCTTTGATTCTGTCACATGTTTTGTCTACTAGCTTTTGCAAATAAGATTATATGGTAATTTAATTGCAGACCGACACGAAGCTCACTCTTAAAGTGCCAATGATTGGTTAGTTTACCGTATATTTGCAAAATTACAGTCATTGGCACCATGTACAGTTACTGTTATTAAGTCAGTCATTGGCACCTAATAAAGTAAATTATAACAGAAAATTGGTCAAAAAAAGCACTCGTTGCCATTATTTACCTAAAAACTAAGCATAATAATAAATAATCTATGTTACAGTCGTTAATTGATGACCCTTATTAGAAAGTGATTTTTAACAGTCCTGCATGGCGCCGGTATATAATTATTTTATTTAGTGCTGCCAGCTATAATATTATAAAACCTACTTTTTTCTGCAAACAATGTTACTATTGCAGACTATGAAAAAAAGTAGAACAAATGTTTTTTGCTATACCAGTTCTTAATATTTGCATTTAAAATCCAAAGTGCCAATGACTAAAGGGGTGCCAGCAATACTATAGTTTACCCTATATTATTTTAAAAAGTAAAATCGACATCCACGTTTGTCTTTTTTTTTTCGATTTGTTTTTATAAACCTCGCTACAGATTTTAAAAAAGTGTTTACTGTCGTTTGATTAATTTTCCAAATTAGATTTATATGTATAACACATCCTAGTTACCTACTTTTAAAGTATAGAAATTGAATGTTTTAAATCAAGTTAAATTGCGGCTGGCTATGTGGCTATATCAAAAAATATACTTTAAAATACGGAGTGTTTTTTGGGACGTTATGGCGAGCGTTTGAAATCCTATCACATACTCCGGTAAAGTTATTAATTTACTGAAAATTACAGAAATGTGTAAGGCTAATGAAGTATTCCACTGACGTACATGGTGATGACAGATACAAACAGATACAACAACATACATTAAAATACTGTAATGAGGAGTTATAGTTTTTCAAAAATCCTCAAGATATTTGCCTTGGTCTTACACGTGTGCAAAGCTAGGACGGGTCACTATGAATATAATTTATGTACAAAATATGAATATAATCTGTGAAACTGACGACTGACGGTCCTCGTAGCATAGTCGGTAGTGTAACCGACTTCCGTGCACGAGGTCGCGGGTTCGATTCCCACTCACATTATTTGTGTGATGAACACAGATATTTGTACTGCGTCTGGGTGTTTTCTATCTATTATATGTATATATATTTACAAAAAAAAAAAGTAATATATGTATAATATCCGTAATCTGGTACGCATAGCACAAGCGTTAAGCTTAGTTTGGGACCAGAGGACTCGTGTGAAATTTCCGTGAATATTTATTATTATTATTAAACTAACGTGTGATTAGTTTAAATGTAAAATTGTCGAGCAATTTTCGTTTCGTGTTCGTTAACAAATATTGGTACTTGTGTTTTCATAGAGTAGAAACTATATTTCAAATGTTTATTATGTCGTGGAGCTTAGAAAGTGAATGTTATAATTTTTATTTACATTAGATGTATCTGACTGCTGTAGTGATTACAATCTAATCAGTATCATCGCCAGGTATACCGATATACCAATGAAGCTTTAACTTATTGTCGGACCTGAACATATCGATACTCTCAATCATCTTCATCATTATTATAAAGTTGGACGCTTGGACTGATTGTTTGTTCGGGTTTTACGGAAAAACTACTAAACTAATTTTGATGAAACTTTTTTTTTATAGGTCTTTATAAGACTGAAAACTGGTATACATTTTATCCCACTACTATATCAGGAACCTGAGATATAAACTTTTTTTAAGGAGGGAAAAAATGTTGCTAACCGCACACCCCGTCGTTCGGGGCAATGAAGTGAAGGAGTGTGGGGCCCTCACCCACTAAAGAAACCCGCCGTGTGCCGTCTCTCCGTTTTTATTGGCGGGCTACCGGAATCATATTATATATACATTTCTTCAGAGGACCTGAGATATAACCTAGCTTTTGGCTGTGGTGGAGCTGCTGGCAAAGGCTAGTTATATAATAAGAATGCAGAATATGTTTCGTTTGCAGGAGAAAAATCGCCTTCTCAAGCGTAATAGTCCTTGATATTGCTGATTCTGGGGTTGGTGATAAACGGCCATCTGAAGCAGTTCGTGCAGTCTTTGCACGTTGGCAATAAGAGAGATATCATTTACGCGTCAAGGGTGTCGTTAGACGTGGTCTTCTGACACGTAAAGCCACCACAAAGTGTGCAGCATTTTATTTGAATCCCATTCTGGAGCCACATCAATAAATAATTGGCTGGACTCCGCCGCAGGCAAAAGCTACTTTTATGGTTTTATATCAAGTTTCCGATATAGTACATAAGATGCAGTATTTAATTATAATCAAGAGCTATCAAATATAAAAAAAATTGTCAAAGTTTTGTCAATGTACTTGTATAACTACTTGCTTGTCGTAGCATGAATGGGCCGGAACGTTCAGGGATTTTCTACAAATGATATTTAAGTATAGATGAGTTACGTTTATACTAAATGGCTTACCGATATTGTTGCCTTATGATAAAGTACTAATTTATAGACATGTGCGTTCATTACGCGATAGGTAATACGGAAAGAGACAGAAGACCACCAACTAAAACAAATTCTTTTTTTGATCTATATTTTTTTAGCATTTTACATGCTCCGCTACTTTTTAAAGTACAAATTATTTGTGAATAAGGAAAAAGAAGAAGAAGCGGAGCATGTAAAATGCCAAAAAATACACATCAAAAATGTTTAAAAAATCGCGCCATCAAATAGTATGAATTTTAATTGCAAAATTAAACTTACTATATTGGATTGATGAATGTAAATGCTTTCCGATAGATGGCGTTGGTCGTAAAGACAAATGTGATGAGGAAATTGGGATGATCGAATAGATCTGTATGATAGCTCAGTGGCTTAGAGCACTTCCCCGGATTGGAAAATACGTGGGTTCGATTCCCGCTCGTATAAAAAATCTCTCTTTCCTTCACAAATAATTTGTACTTAAAAATAAATTCATCCAATTGCCTGAATTAGCGCGCGACAATTACCGCGCACTAGTGCAAAATCTACTCTTTTTTGTATATAACATCATTATTTTCCACCAACTTACAGAAATTCAGCGTGATACTACAGTGGATAATCCTACATTTGTGTTTGGTATGATGAGTGAGAGTACCGGAGACCCAAACACCCTGCTTATCTTGCATTATCTCCTTATTATTCTTCCTCTCCACCTGCTATCCCTTTCCTTAGAGTTGGTGACGTATGACTGAAGCCTCTAATGTTGCCGCGTTTTTTGTTTTTTTGTTTGTCTATACCTAGGCTACGATAACCGCGACCACTGAAGGAATGTAATATGATTCCGGTGGCCCGCCAATAAAGGCGGAGAGACAGCACACGACGGGCTTCTTTAGTGGGTGAGGTCCCTACACTGCCCTGTTCGTTGCCCCGAGCGACGGTGTGTGCGGTTAGGAATATTTTTTCCTGCCTTAACAAAAAAAATAGGCTACGATGACCACTTATCATCAAGTGAACCGCAAAAATAAATCAAAATCTGTTCAATAGTTTTTGCGTGATGCGCGATGAAACAAACATGCTTTCTGAAGCAAAAAAAACCTTTCTGAAATCTAAATTGTGTTTGTTTCTTAAATATTTGTAATGTACAGACATAGCTATATAACAGTTTTATAATAATAATACAGATATTTAATTATATATTATATTTAAATACTTATATTTTAAACATTTTATTTAATTAATTTTGTAGCTGTAGTTTTTAGTGCAGTACTTATTTAGTTTTTCTACGTGTTATCTTTATGTTGAAAGCTGAATATAGAAAAAAACAATTGATAATTGTACGAAAATCAAATGACATGCGTTTTTTTAAATTTAGAACGTTATAGTTTTCGCGTGTAAAAAGTTTTACTCTGGAATCTGACACTATGCAGGTTTATTTTTATTCAGTGGCGAGTGCGCTGAAACGGCATCTTCTTATTATAAATACCTGCTAATTTTTTACATTCAAAATTGTTATTCTACTTCCAAGAAGAAGAATAAACATTATTAACGTATATTTTCATGTACTTACCATACATTTGGTAATTAATTCTGTAACAAAGTGTAAATGTACGTCATTAAAGTCGTAATTGCTGTAGCAAATATATTACTTTGATGTCTCAATTTCTAACGTACACGTGTATTTTAATATCGTTACCGGTTGGTAACATAAGAATTTATAATTGAGAGTCACTGTTGCAAAACTGGGGATTTCCATATTATACAGGCTGATGTTAAAAGTACATCCAAGAACACAAATTGCGAAAGAAAATTATAACCATGTGCTCATGGTTTAATCTTGCTAGATTTGAACATGTGCTTATTGGATTACTTATTGCATTTGGTTAGCCAACTGAGCTATCGTGGTATTCGCTCGGGACTTCTAAAACTACCGAACAAATTTGCATGCAGTTTTCACAATTAGATAAATGATTGAGTAAATTGACTAAAGTATGACGATGAATATTGAAAATGTTAGAGAAAAAAAATTTATGCAATTAATTTATACCCGCGGTGGAGCTGCGAATAAAAGCTAGTAAAACAAATTTGTGAACCCCTTACTTAATATTGAGTTTATTTGTTATACTTTCACGTAATAACTACTGGACCAATTAACATGATTTTTTGCTGACAGCTATATTTACATAGAAGGTAACTAATGTGCCTTAGAGTGATTTATTTAGTCTGTTTGTCTAATTCCACGCGGACGCAGTCATGGGCAGAACCTAGTATTTTATAAATGTTCTTTTGTATTGTTGTTATCTTATACATAGATACACAGACTCACGTCTGTATCCCAGAGTTGTAGGCGATGACAACAGATTGCCAGCTGTCAGATAACGGACTCTCGCTGCTCACTCTTCTCCCCCGTGGGTATAAGACTGAAGGGTGGCAAGCTACGTTACCGCTTGTTGATTGTTATGCTAAAAACCTCTATATGTTTTAGATTGTATCTCAGGTTCCCGATATAGTAACGGGATAAAATGTATACCAGTTGTTAAGTCTAATCGAGATCTATCAAATATCAAATCTGTTCGGTAGTTTTTTCGTGATGAACGAACAAACAAACAGATAAACAAACAAACAGACAAACATTAAAAAAAAATGTTTTGTTTTAAGACACGCCTATATAGCCTATTACAGTATTTTTTTCACAAATATCTTAAATTTACAGACACAGCTCTGTTACAGCTTTATAATTGTATAGAAGACTAGCCTTTGCCCGCATCTTCGCCGAAGCCAAAAGCTAGTTTTTAGGTTATATCTCAGGTTCCCGATATAGTAGTGGGATAAAATATATATCAGTTGTTAAGTCTACTCAAGAGCTATCAAACAAAAAAAGTTGCATGAAAATAAAAATCTTTTTATGTTTCAACACGCCTATACTATAGACTATTACAGTAATTTTTTCTCAAATCTCTTAAATGTACAGGCGCAGCTCTGTTACAGCTTTATAATAGTATAGACGATTTATTTGTAACGGAAGAAGAATATTTATGAATTTAATAACATAAAAATAAAGCATCACGCCTGCGTTCTCCGAAGGGGTAGGTAGAGGTGTATTACACATCCATGGTTAGCCAGCTATGTTTAAATCCCACGTAATAGGGATCGAGCCTATTGCCGTCTACTGGGCACATTTCCAAACTCCAGACTGAGAACCACTGAAGGCATGTAATATGGTTCCAGTAGCTCGCCATTATAGACGGAGAGACGGCACACGGCGGGTTTATTTAGTGGGTGAGGGTCCCACACTACCCTGTTCGTTGTTCGAACGACGGGGTGTTCGGCGGTTACGTAAATTTTTTCCCGCCTTAACAAAAAAAAACTACTGAGAATTTTTCTTTTTACGAAAAAGCTCAATATCGATTTAGTAACGTCCTGTATGTTATAAGTCTAGTAGTTGTATGCGCATTATGATAAATGACTCATGCGCCAGTTTTTTTTCCAAATAGGTAGCTAGCAGTTATCTGATGTGAAGTTTGCTAGTTCAGAAGACTTTTTGGTCGGTTGCCGATCTTATTGCTTCTTACAATTTATTATTATCCTATTAAAAAAAAAAACTTAAACACAGAAATTCAAACAGAAATTGTTTTTGGGTTATTCACGCCTAAACAGCATGCCTACCTTAAATGTGCGCCGAAGCCTAATTCCCTTTTCTATCATGCTTCATCTCCACCTCATGGGGTTAACAACGCTTAAATACTTTTTTTCTCAACTCTTTTTCTGTCCCACTATGGGGCACGGATCTCCTCTCATGGTGTGAGTGATTAGGCCCCCTGTCATGTGGAATTCTGACAAAAACTGTCTTGAAACAAAATAATGACTGCACAGATGACGGAGTGGATTAGATAATAGTCAGTTTTGTAGGTTCGATTCCCACACAGAATAACTCTAAGTGTGATTCACAAATGGTTGTTCTGAGCTTGGGTTGGTATCCAAATTGTATGTTTGTAAAGTCCCCCGCGATACAAAGATTACCTTAGCCCGGGTAAATTGTATTTAAAAAAAAACATCAATTACTCATCTGCCACTATCCGCAATAAAAAAAATCTGCCCTATGAAATTCTGTCAAGAACTGTATTGATACAAAATAATGTTGCACAACACGATCGTATTATGTAGCCGCTAGTGAATATGTCGCGCAACAGTAATAGCAGGGACCGCTTGTATTTTTTGTACCACAGTATTTATAAATAGTAAACAGGTCAGTAGACCTTCGTGCATGGCTAGATCAAGGTCACACATACACTTCTATTTATAGGAGACTAGCTGAACTAGGGTTCATACATTTGGAATTCGGATTGTTGCGAAAATATTAGTTCACTTATGGCTGATTAGTTATTACCCGCGGCTCCGACTGCAAGGACTTTAGAATATAGGTAAATACATCTACAGAAAATTAATTAATAGTTACCCTACGGGAAGCATACGTTTTTTTCGGAATTAAGAGTAGAGAGTTTCTGGTATCCAGACTTTACATGCAAAATTGCATGCTGATTGGTTCAATACTTATGGCGTCACAAAAAAACAAACGAACTAAAAGTTAGTTTTAAATACCAAATTATTTGTGAAATGTGGAAAAAGAGAACTTTTAGTGCGAACGGGAATCGAACCCTTCCAATCCGGGGAAGTGCTCTAACGATTCACGCTCGCACTAAAAGTTCTTTTTCCACATTGCACAAATAATTTGTTATATAAAGTGGCTGAGCATGTCAATGCTAAAATACATATTAAAAACGTCAAAGTGAGTTTTATAATATTAGTAAGAATGAGTATTTATGGTATTTATGTAGGTAGCTTAAAGGACAACCTAACGATTATTGTAACTACAAATTGAAGAATTCATGTAACTTTAATTCGTAATTTTCATGGAGCATGATTTTTTCACAGAAATATATTTACACTAGGTATTCGCCTGCGCTTTCATTCATCCGTCATCCTTTCAACGTCCACTGCTGCACATAGGCCTCCCCAAGAGAACGCCACAACGAGCGGTCCCGTCATGGGGGATAATGCCGTAATCGCCACGCTTGGCAGGCGGGTTGGCGATCGCAATGTATGTTGTTAATACTCGAGGGAGTGCTGCTGCCCACTCCCCCGGTATTCCCTCAGTCGGCTCTTACGACTCCCGTGGGTAGAGAGCGGTGGGACAATTCTATAGCTGGCCCCAGCTGGCCCCACTCGCCTGCGCTTTGGCTGCAGTGAAATCCAATTTTTAGGTTATATCTTGGGTTTCCGATATAGTAGCGGTATAACATGTAAGTATTCCAGGTCTGTCTAATCAAGAGCTATCATAAAAATGTTTTATCAAAATCCGTTTAGATCATTGTGCGTGATGCCCGAACAAACAAACAAACAGTCAAAAATTGTTTTGGATTTGCAGTTCGGTAGAACACGTGGGCCACGGAAATACGGTAACTCGCTGGCAAAGCATCTTAACTCTGTACTAAACCATCCATTGTTGAAAAGATTTATAGTCACAATTTCCAATCTCATATACTTTACATACATACATTATTTTTTAAAAGACAGCATCCTAATTTGCAAGGGAAAGTCCCTTTACGCGCGCTAAGTTGGTACTTAAACAAAAGTATTAAATGTAACTTTAGGTATACGTAGTATAATGCATGTAAATGCATCTGATAGGTGGCGTGGGTCGTAAAGACAAATTTGATGTGGAGATTGGTTATGGCCGCCGGTCACTGCGATGGCTTATCTGCCGTTTTTTGTTTTACAAAATAATGACATCTCAAAGTTAGATATACAATGCGAAAGTGGAAGGATGTAGGTATAGGATACTAAGACTAACTTACCTAGACCAAATCGGTCATGTATTGAAGGAAGGTCGAGTCAGCGGTCTCCGAAACCGGCGAGCGAATAAAGAGAATTTATTATGAATGTAGACGAAGCGAGAGATGTATGCAAGAATAGAGCGTTTGGACACTCTGTTATCTCTGCTTACCCTGCAAGGGAGATGGCGTGATGATAAGTAAGTAAGTTCAAAGTTAGGTACCACATCAGCGATTGTGAAACTCAGATTGAAATATTGCCACACAGTTTCAGTGGTCTAACAATAAGTAAATATGGCACGTTTGAAGTGTTTGTGGTAGGTACTACCCCACATTACCCTGTTTGTAGTAGGTACTACCCCACATTACCCTGTTTGTGGTAGGTACTACCCCACATTACCCTGTTTGTGGTAGGTACTACCCCACATTACCCTGTTTGTGGTAGGTACTACCCCACATTACCCTGTTTGTGGTAGGTACTACCCCACATTACCCTGTTTGTGGTAGATACTACCCCACATTACCCTGTTTGTGGTAGGTACTACCCCACATTACCCTGTTTGTGGTTGGTACTACCCCACATTACCCTGTTTGTGGTAGGTACTACCACACATTACCCTGTTTGTGGTAGGTACTACCCCACATTACCCTGTTTGTGGTAGGTACTACCCCACATTACCCTGTTTGTGGTAGGTACTACCACACATTACCCTGTTCAATGCCCCCATAACGGTTTAGGCCCCTTATATCCAGCTTTAACGAAAAAAAGGTTATTATACTTTTACGAAGATTTCGTGTGTTGACTGACTAACCTATTGACTAATCGTCAAATATATAAAGCACTTGCATTGTACTGCCTCTGTCGTGCAGCGGTAGTGTGAGCTACTGCTGATTATGAGGTCTCGGTTTCGATCCCCGGGTTGGGCAGTGTTATTGAGCTTTTTCGTAAAAAGAAATTTCTCAGTAGCAGCCCGGAGTTTGAAAATGTGCCCGTTAGACGGCAACAGGCTCGCCCCCTATTAAATGGGACATAAACATAGCAGGCGAACGGTGGGTGTGTAATACACCTCTGCCTACCCTTTCGGGGAACACAGGTGTAATGATATGTGTTTATGTGTGTTACTTGCATTGTAATTTTTTTCAACACTTTTTCTATCCCTCTTTTGGGCACGGGTCTCCTCTCATGGTGAGAGCAATCATTAAGCCATAGTCCTCCACTCTGGCCCAGTGCCGGTTGGCAGACTTAACAAGCCGTTGTGAAAATCTCCCAGGCATGCAAGTGTCCTCACAATGATTTCCTTCACCATGCATTGATAAATTGTAAACAAATACACATATAGTTTCGAAAAATCACAAACTCATCTGTCTCATCATCGCAAACCAAAACTCGACACACGAGGTGAACCTTGGACTGGGCATCGAACTTATCGAGTTCGATGCCCATTGTCTTTGCAGTTTTTGGTTCTACCACTAGGCTGTCAATGCTTGACAATGTTTTTAGAAGTATGATATTTGACATGACAACAGTTTATGAAATAAAACTACTTTTATAAAATTTGCGGTTATTGATTTTCTACTATCCCGACGTTTCGAATACTTTACAGCAACGGTTTTATTTCATAATGGTAAATATCGTCGTATGTATAGAAAGAATTATGATAGTAAATATCGTTGGTGTTATACACTTAAAAAGTACAAATCGACCTTGAAGGTTCGTTAGAACACAGAGAGATTGATCGATATCCTAATCTTATAAACCAGTAGGTCATCTGCATAGACCAACGAAAGAGTCTTAATTTGATCGAAAACCAATTTATTGCGCCTTTCCATAGCTCATTGTCCTAAATAACATTTGAAAGGCTTCACGCGCGTAACAAAACATTGAAACGTTTTCACTATGAATTTTTAGTTTATTTGCTTCAACCAATTTGGCTTCCGATCCTCGATTCGCGAGCGCGTGGATACAACCTGTATTGTAGATATTCGTGATTGACCACTATATCTGCAAGTAAAATTCAATCGTAATACAAATATATCAAAGTTGAAGAATGTTTGCAAGTAATTTATCTAAAAAATCTCAACATATGTGTTTAAAAATAAGTAGTCAAAATTAAGCTCTACTGCGATTAGTCAAGGTCTGTTGTAGCTTGTAGTAGTTTGGAATAAGGCTGTTTTTTCAGGTGAGTAATAGAGAATGCTTCCGTTAATAGAATTTTAATGAAGTAATGTCAGTGGCGGTGCGGACGTTCTGCATGTCATGCCCATCTCCTTACGTGCTCTGACGCGCATGCGTCCAGAGGTGAGGACGGTCAGCAAAATAACTAGAACACTTTTTTTTTGTCTGACTAAATAAACCAGTTCTAAGGCATCAGAATGCATAGTCTGCGACTGCGACATTTACTAAGTCGCCTCAAAGACACAACTACTGAGAGACAATGTTACACTGCGCATCATGGCCACCTCTCGAAATCAGTTTTCTTTGTAATTAGGAGATTTTAAATGACAAGCTTTTTTTTGTCTACGCAGATAATTTACCTACCACACACCTCACTGTCCGGGCTAACAGGCTAGTGTGAGACTTTTACCCTTAGCAACACGAACAACCCCGCGTGTGCCGTTGACGTCACCGACGACTTCTGGGAGTGACCTCGGAGGCCCGAAGTATAATGCCCAGTATTCTTCCACCCATGGACATTCAAGAATGACGTAGGTGGCCCATTCCCACACTAGATAATTATGCTTCCTAAAAATTAATCTGGTTGTACTTTGTGCGTTATATAATATTAGTATTGTTCCCTGTCAATATCTGCTGCCATTAAAAACAAGACTCCATCCATCCATCCATCAGGCCTTCGACGTCCACTGCTGGACATAGGCCTCCCCAAGAGAACGCCACAACGAGTGGTCCTGTGCCGACCGCATCCAACGGCTCCCCGCGGCTTTGACCAGATCATCGGTCCATCTGGTGGGGGACCGTCCTACTCAAAAAGAAGACTACATGAAACCAAACATATCCGTCAGTTTTTTCATGCCCACTGCTGGGCACAGTTCTCTTCAAGAGAACGCCAATCATGTGCTGACTGCATCCAACGACTACCTATAGCTTTGACCATACGGTCGGTCAAGCGTGTAACTGTAAATATTGGAAACAAAATATAAACATTTTTCCTCATATTTTTGCTGACGCTACATTAGAATGGAGAGTGGGCATCTATATTTGCCGAATCTATTCCATCAAAGAAGATAATAATTACAGTGGTACAGTTATAGATTGTAGATACGGAGGCTCTATAAAAATAGAGCAATACTAACCAAATCACTTTAACAACTCTATATTACCGTACTTTGGTGACCGCAAATGAAAAAATCGACTGAGTACCATCACTCGTGTATAAACGTTGTAATTAGTCATTTAAAAATGCATTACACATTTTTTTGTGAGTATAGTAACACACTCGCTTGTTTTATATGCAGGATATATGTCAAATCTGCCGTGTGGGGCCGGCTTTAGAATTGTCCCACCCCTTTCCACCCATGGGAGTCGTAAGAGCCAAGAAGGAGTGGGCAGCAGCACTCCATCGAGTATTAACAACATCCACTGCGATCGCCAACCCGCCTGCCAAGCGTGGCGATTACGGCACTATCCCCCATATGAGCGAAACACAATACATGTTGTGGCGTTCTCTTGGGGAGGCCTACGTCCAGCAGTGGACTTCGAAAGGCTGATGGATGGATGTCAAATCTACTTCGTCTAGTAGTAGGGCCTTGTTTATCCCAGCAAGAATGGGCCGGCTCGATCAGGGAACTATCACAAAAGATCAGCGTGAAACAACGGTGTTTCGTATGGTGAGTGCGCGCGCCGGAGCCCTTAACCCCCTTTCTATCTTCTCCTTATTATCCTATTTATCCTCTCCTTAATATCCCTCCTATCCCTTTCCTTGGACATGGTGACGCGCTAGTGGTGCCTTTAGTGTTGCTAAAGTTTATCGGCTACGGTAACCGCTTACCATCAGGTGGGCCGTATGCTTGTTTGCCACCCACTTAGTATAACATAATAAATAAATAAATAAATATTCACGGACATATTCACACAACGTGCTCTGGTCCCAAACTAAGCTTAATGCTTGTGCTATGAGTACCATATTACGGATATAATACATAATATTACTTTTTTTTTTGTAAATACATACATATAATAGGTAGAAAACACCCAAACGCAGTACAAATATCTGTGTTCATCACACAAATAGTTGTCCTGAGTGGGAATCGAACCCACGATCTCGTGCACGGAAGTCGGTTACACTGCCGACTACGCCACAAGGCCTGTCCCATAATCTTTGGTACTAATGTTATATATGTGTAAAATATTTGTATAGTTTATTGTTTCTTACTAAATTACGAGAAAATGGTTTAACAGATTTTGGTGATGCGTGGCGCACTGATAGCTTATACCTGGAATTATCACAGAATACTTACTAGCGATATATTTTCATTCATCAAGTAATTACATATGGATGATTATGATAGCAGTCATCCATCCATCCATCCATCAGCCTTTTAACGTCAACTGCTGGACATAGGCCTCCCCAAGAATGGGGGATAGTGTCGTAATCGCCACGCTTGGCAGGTGGGTTGGCGATCGCAGTGGATATAGTTAATACTCGAAGGAGTGCTGCTGCCCACTCCCCCGGTATTCCCTTAGTCGGCTCTTACGCCTCCCATGGGTGGAGAGGGGTGGGACAATTCTAAAGCCGGCCCCACACGGCCATAGCAGTCACTAGAGCAAAAAGATTATAAAACTTTCTATTCAGTATTTTATAAATAACTAGTCTCTTCCTCCTTCTTGAAATTAAAAAGAGATATTATGTGCCTTTTGGAGGGCCACCGGAACCATATTACATTCCTTCAGTGGTATCGCATTGAAGCCTAACTATTATAAAGCTGTAACAGATATGTGTCTGTACATTTAATATATTTGAGAAAAAAACACTGTAATAGGCTAAGGCGTATCTGAACACAAAGCTATATATTTTTGATTTTTTGTATGTTTGTCAATTTGTCGATTTGTCTGTTTGTTTGTTCATGAATCACGCAAAAACTACTAAACGGATTTTGATGCAATTTCTAACTGGTATACAATTTATCGCGCTATACTATATCGAGAACCTTAGATATAAACTAAAAACTAGCGTATGGCTGCCACGGAACCGCGGGCAAAGACTAGTCATTTATAAAAGTGAGTCAATGTAAATCTCTTTACTTATCATCATTAATCATTTTCAACATACTTCCTCAGTTTAGTTCAAGCCAGATTGCCTTGTGGCCAACCTCAGCTTTCTAAAAGAATTTCGTGTCAAAACGCAAAATTTGAATACTTAGTATTTGTAAAATGTAGTTCACTTTGCGGAGACTGATAAATGAACTTATTTTAGGCTATGCGCAAGAGCCTTGAAATTACTTTTTGAGAGAGTTTTAATTATATCTTGGTTTACAGATTTAGAAACTCTTATAGAAAAACTGAAGACTCGCAAGTACTTAATTTAAAAAAAAAAAACTTTTAAATAATGTCGGACGGGTTTTTTAGGTAGCTGTACCTTTGTAAATAGTATATATTACTAGTAAGTACTCAAAAGAGGATACTCTGTCCAGAGGAAACCGAAAAAAAATAGACGGCGAACAAAACTAGAAAGTTCAACGATATGTAGTTCTATAACCAGAACCAGAAGATTGGGTGGTAAACCACAGCTGTTCTTAATGTTTACTTAATATTATAAAATGCGAAAGCGTGTTTTTTTGTTAATTCGTTTTCGTGCCATAATTACTCAACCGATTATTATGAAATTTAGTATACATATAGTCTAGAAGCCAGAAAAGGTTCTAGGGCTATTTTTTTTCCTGTCAAAGCGGACTTAATCTAGTTTATGATAAAAATACCTATTTCATAGAAATTTATTCTATAATGTGATTACTAACTTATCATCACGCCATTTCCCTTGCGGGGTAGACAGAGAGAACAGAGTGCCAAGAGGCTCTATTCTTGCATACATCTCTCGCTTCCTCAACATTTATAATTCTCTTCATACACGTTCGCCGGTTTCGGAGACTCCTGACTCCACCTTCCTTCAATACATGATCGATTTGGTCTAGGTAGGCGAGTCTTGGTCTCCCCTTTTGTCTACATCATTCCACTTTCGCATTGTAGGTATATCTTCTTAACCAGTCGCTCATCCGGCATTCTTTCCACATGTCCGAACCATCGGAGCATTCCCATTCGCATCGTTACACCAATACTTACTTTACTTACTTACTATTGTAATGTGATTGTCCATAATAACACAATATTTTTAGGAACGCTTATATATCTTTTTGTCCGATTTAAACGTCAAATATTTTTTTTGCTGGCGGTGGTTGTCAAGTCACGGGTAACCTGATGGTAAGTGGTAACCGCGACTCATGCGCACCAGAAGTATAACTAAGCGGCTGCCCACGTTGAAGACCAAACAATTCGCTCGGTAGCTATTGGCTATATCCCCTTAATTTCCTTCAAATTATTACTTTCTGCCTCGTTCATGCATAAGTGAATAACTTCTAACGTCAAGGTTCAGGGGTTCGATTCTTTAGTCAAGTAGTAGGCAATTGGTGTCTCAGTGCCAGCACAAAGTCCAACACTATGTCAGGTAGTTTGCATAGTGAATACAATTTTAGACGACTTCCACGCAGACGTCTTTAACTCGCCACGTAACGTGCTTCTTTAATCATAGCAAATCAGGGCCCAACTATCTCAATAAGTTTGTAGTTCCCAATAGATGGGTATTTGAAAATTTGGACGTTATAACAGTGCCCCCTAAAACACTTACCTGTGGATCAGATAATTATAATAATTACTATATTTGCAGTTCTGTTGGATTGCCATGCACTTAGAAGATACAGAGGGTACCGTTATAGTTACGCTTCTCGTGTCTACTATAAGTCCCACACTGATAGCTAGGTTCTCTAGCTCAAACTATGTTGAATTGTCAGTGCCGGAAGTAGTTCCAAAGTAACATCAGTTAAAAACCTTTTGCCAAAAATAATTGGACAAATTGAACGGTCATCTATTTTGCTCCGATTAAGATAATTCATGACCATTCTCCACATGCCGTTCTAAATGGTGCAACATTGAAAGCTTCCCAATCAATCGTGTAATGAATTAATAGCAGCCATTCTAATGGATCATATCAATTCGATCATATAAGATAATGTAGTAGTTTTGCCTTAATCCATCTTGTCTCTTAAAAGGATTAAAACCAAGAACTAGTCCAGTCATTATGTCCCAAAACAGGCCCTGCGTTGGAAAGTGAACCGAACAAGCCAATTTTTTTGGGGGGTCAGGACAGCTCGATTTCATTATTTTCCTTATTTTCAAAATGGCGGAATACGCCTTTTAGCCCTATATATAAATGTATATTCTGAAATCCGTGATGTAAACGAAGTCGCGAGCAGAATCTAGTATACTAGTTGTTTATATTATTAATAATAATAATCTTTTGTCCTTTCTCTGTTCCCTAACCACCGGCAGCTTGGTCCTTGCCCCCGATGTCGGTGGCCCACTATTTGATAAATTTAAATTAATTATATTCTGTTGTTTATATTTGTTTGTGTTTTTATAGTAGGAACCTAGCCGGGGGGCTCTTCAGACAGACCACAGAGACGGTCCGTTTGCGAAGCCTCGCCGGTCCCAAGCCCGGGTAAATAGGGAGGGTCTTTATATGTATCATATTCATGTAGTTTACTCATTAGTATTATATCTCTGTATACATGGTCCCTTCTTTTCTATTTCTTCCGTTATGTATAGAGAAAGCCGCCTTTGTGTGGGTGCGAAGACGGTTTATTATGGTATTTATACAGATATAGTATATCTTTAGGTATATATTTTATATGTTTAATGTGCTAAGGGCAGGCACCAACCACAAATATTGCCCCTTTATCTATGCAGTTTATATAGTTACTACGCTCGCACAAGCACACAGCACCCACCTGCGTTGGTCCTGCGCAGTTGATCGCCGTACGCGAGGAAGATGGAGTCCTGGAGGGCTGAGTCAAACGGGGTCGGGGTTGATACTTCCGGGAGACAACACGCCCTCTTTGGTCCGGATTTCTGGCTAAACGGTACCCCTGTAGCTAGCCACTATAGGGGAATGGACACGCGTCCCGTATGGTTGAGGAGGGTACGGGCCGCAGGCGAGACACGGGGGGGTCCTCTGGGGGGACATGGGGTTCGGCCATGCTGACGGGGCAAGGGCGTGTGGAACCACTGGGGGTACTAGGATCGGTGCCCCCGGCCATATGTCTGCAGCTCCCGATGTCGCGCATGAATCCCAACCAACCGTGTCTATATCTCTCGGGTAGTCCTGGTGTCCAAAGTGACATCCCCAAAGGTGCGGGCTCCGTGGAGGGTGGGAAGCTCGAGAGACGAAATATAAACAATCAAGTGGTATGGATAAAACCAGATCCCAAACCCCACGGGCGCCTGAGGTTAACCCCTCAGGCACCCAAACACACGGAGGAGACGGTGCGGCTCACGCTGTGCCCGACACCTCCACTTTCCCCATACAAATGGGAGGTGCTGTTCCCACAGTGCCTACCCCACCCACACATGCCTTGAGGGACGCGAAAGTGGCCCGGAAAGGCGCGAACACACCACATAACACAAACAAGACACACACAAACAAGACACACACAAACAAGACACACACAAATACTGCACTCACTAACACTGCTCACAAAGAAGGTGCTGTTTCCACAGTGCCTCGATACACCAAGCAGAGTGGCGGTGCTGTTTCCACAGTGCCCCCCCGTAAAAACCAGTCCGTGCCGGGTAAAAAGGCTGCTGGGATCCCGGCGCCTCGAACACCCGGCACGTTGACGACACCGACGGGCTCGGGACAGGTTCATGACCGAAACCAGCCAACACTTAGTGCCGAGGGAGCCGTTAAGGAAGACGCTCCGTCAATGGAGAAATCCGTTGAACCGGAGCGGACACCAGCGGTACCCCTAACGGACGCTACATCCGCGCTGATCGATGCAGGTTGGACAGTGCCGGACTTTAAGTGGAAGACGCACAAAACTAAAAAAACAGCGTCGCAAGTCCAGGCAGAGGCGAGCTGCATTGGACAACACAACAGCCCCAGCGCCTAAACAACAACCAGGTGCTTCCAAGCAGGAGCCGGCGAAGGCAGCCGCTGGAACCCCAGTAGCACGCCGCGCCGGCCGTGCAAGGAAAAGGGCTAGGAACAGGCCTGCAACGACCGCAATCCCGGAATCTCGAGCTTCGGCCAAAAGGAATCGCCCGGACGAGACCATCTCTCCGCGAGGTGAGACCAAGAGGCTGAGACTCGAGCCTACGGGGGATACTCCGAAGATGGCGTATGCGGATGCTTTGAAGGCGGACCTGCTGGTTGCTGTTACCACAGTGACCTCAGGTCACCTCACTCCGCAGCTGTCTGAGGAGGTGCAGAAATAGCTGCAGGCACTGCTGATGCAGGAAGCCATGCAGCCTAGCAATAGCCAATCCTCTGGCCCACTATTCCGGGGAAAGCCGTTGTTATCCAACGGTGCCCTACGGCTATGGTGTGAGGATCAGGCTACGTTGGCATGGCTCAGGCGGTGCACGGCTACTATGACCCTGTCTACAGGGGACAACGTCACCGTGAAACGCCAGAGTGAACTACAGCGTAGAGTACGCTGTGGCGTACTGTTCCCGGGGATCTGGGAAGATTTCCGCGCCGTAGCGCGAACACTTCGGTACCAGAACCCCTGGGCGCAGATCGACCAGTGGTTACTCCACAAGACGGAGCGACAGGAGACGGACACGTTTGCTGTTGTTAGTGTACCGGAGACGGTCGTGGCGGTCCTTGTAGAGCGCGAACGCCGGCTTGGCTTCCTGCTGGGCTCGGTGTACGTAAAGTTCCAAGGACCGCGTGGCAGGTACGTGGAATACCCACCACCCAGCGACACCGTCTCTCGGGAAAACACGGCACCTGCTGAATCCGAACCTATGGACACTTCCGTGGGGACCAGGGCAAGCACTGTAGGAGTGGAGGTGTTGCCCGGGTCTCAGACGTCGGCGCGGACTGCTCCTGCTTCTGAGGGGGACGAGGAAGAACTTCTTCGTGATCCCTCGGAGGCTGGGGGGGACTGCGCCCGGGGTCTGGAGAAGCTGGCCATAGGTGAGGAGGAGGCGGAGGGAGGATCGGCGGAGGAGGACGACATTAACAGTGTTACCCCCTTCTCCGCTTTGTAATATCCTCCAAGCCAACCTCCACCACAGCGAAACCGCGACGGCTCAGATACGGAAATGGTTGGAGGTCAACGACACGGCCATAGTCCTGATCCAGGAGCCGTGGGTCAGGAATGGCACCGTCTGCGGACTCCGGAACATCGGAGGTAAGCTTATTGCACAAACAGGGCCGGACAATCCCCGAGCCTGTATTTACATGTCTAGAAATATACATGCGCAACCCTTAACGAGTTTCTGTTCTAGAGACCTGTGCGCCATTATAGTGCACGGGGCGCCGGATTCAAGCCTTCAGGAGGCGGTTATTGCATCCGTGTACATGCCGGAGACTGATGATCCGCCACCCCACGAGCTGACACGGCTAATCGCCTACTGCGAAGAGACCGGGCTCGAAATTATCGTGGCCACTGACGCAAATGCACACCACTCCCTATGGGGGATGAAGACAAGTAACGAAAGAGGTAAGAAACTTGTTGAGTACCTTTTCACAACTGACCTTAATATACTTAATACAGGCTCAGAACCGACATTTGTAAACAGACGTAGCAAGACAATCATTGACTTGACGTTGGCAACCGAAGAGGTTTCGAATCACATCTCGAACTGGCATGTATCAAAAGATCTATCATGCTCAGACCATAGGTGGATTCGATTCGATATTCAAGTAAAGACAAACGCAGCAACCCCGTGGAGGAACCCCCGCAGAACGGATCGTATCCGGTACGCGAAACAAATGTGCCTAGCCCTGGTGCAGACAGAGGTTCCCACAAAACTGGAAGGTGCTGCAGAAATAGAGAGGCAGGTAAGCGTCCTCACAAATACCATGCTGGATTGCTATCATCAGGCGTGTCCCTTGTCCACTCCACCGCCCAGTAGAGGCAAAAAAGCCGACTGGTGGGGACCCGAGCTGGATAGACTCAGGAAAAGGATGAGGCGACAACTCAACAGAGCAATGAACACAGGTACTGACCAGGACTGGGATAATTATAAGTCAACTAAGTCTAGGTACAAAAAGCGTCTCAGGTACAGAAGCAGGTGTTCATGGCGCAACTTCTGTTCCGAAATAGAGAATGGAGCACAGGCTAACAGGGTAAGTAAGGTTCTTTGTAACCAGCCCACGGTTACGTTGGGATCCCTACGCAAGCCAGACGACACCCTCACTAGATCATGGGAGGAAGCGGAATACATCTTAGTACAGACGCACTTCCCCGACTGCGAGATGGTGCAGACAGTCCGCTGGACAGATGAGGAGGTCATCCCATCTGAAGCAGAATGGCACCAAACACTTGATGTAGTTAGCCCACAAAAAGTACGGTGGGCCATTAACAGCTTTAATTCATACAAATCACCTGGCCTGGATGGAATTTTCCCTGCCTTGCTGAAGTGGGGCGGGGAGGAACTCATCCAAATACTCACCACTATTCTGGCCGCCTGTCTTGCTCACAGGTACGTGCCGAAAAGTTGGAGAGAAGTCAAGGTGATCTTTATACCCAAGCCAGGTAAGAGCGATTACTCGGACCCCAAATCCTACAGACCTATCAGCTTGACCTCTTTTCTGTTGAAGACACTGGAGAGGTTGTGCGATAGGAACCTGAGGGAGGGGGTTCTACTAGGCGCCCCCCTGCACCCGCATCAACACGCCTACTGTCAAGGTAAATCTACAGAATCGGCACTTCATGCAGTGGTATGCAAAATTGAAGAAGCGATTTCAAGCAAGTCTATATGTCTAGGCACCTTCATAGACATCGAGGGGGCCTTTGACAAGACCAAATTTACTAGCATAACTGCAGCACTTGAAAGACATGGAGCAAATGCAGTTATGATCCAATGGATAGATAATATGTTAAGCAAAAGGATCGTTAAGCTTAGCACAGGCGGAACTTACAAGGCACTGGTGGCCAAAGGATGCCCTCAAGGGGGTGTGCTTTCACCGCTACTGTGGAATTTAGTGGTAAATGATCTAATTGCTACACTGAACAACAATCACTATTATACGGTTGGTTATGCCGACGATCTGGTGATACTAACATGCGGCAACAGTACAAGTACAGTATGCGACGTTACACGCTCTGCGCTGGTCATCGTGGAACGGTGGTGTACTATCAACGAACTAACAGTCAATCCAAAAAAGACGGAAATGGTGATGTTCACTAACAAACGTAACCTGGGCAACTACCGACTGCCCAAATTATTCAAAACAGAACTCCAGTTATCAACACAGGTTAAGTACCTAGGGGTAATTCTTGACCGTAAGTTAAACTGGAGTAATCATTTAAATAGTAAAATAGATAAAGCTACGGTCGTATTTTGGCAATGCCGCAGAATGATAGGTAAAAGATGGGGCCTAGACCCTAAAATCGTTCTATGGCTATACCAGGTAGTAATCCGACCAATGATTAGCTACGGTGCGGTGGTGTGGTGGCCACGGACTGAATTATCCACTGTCATAGCTAAACTACAACGACTCCAGAGATTGGCCTGTATGGCGGCCACGGGATGCATGAGGACAACTCCAACTGCTGCTCTGGAAGCTATTCTTGGCCTGCCGCCACTGCATCTGTTCATAAAACAAGAGGCAGCAGCTACAGCGGTAAGGCTTAAAAACCTGAGTCTCTGGAGACTAGCAAGGGTACCGCACACCGAAATCCTCAGTGAGGTAATAGGTAAGGAGCCGCTCATGGCAGCGGTGACCGACAGGATACCCAAGCAGTTTGTATTTGACAAGAAGTATAAGATACAATTGCAAGAACAACCGGGTGAAGGTCTTAACCCAAGAGAGATGAGTATCTTCACAGATGGATCTAAAACAAGGTCAGGTACTGGTGTGGGTGTATTCTCCGAGGACCTGAACATTCAGATATCTACACCATTAGGAGCTCATAACACGGTCTTCCAGGCAGAAAGTGTGGGCATCTTAATGGCAGCGTATGCAATCGACTCTAGAAAGGTAAAGAACCAACAAATCCGTATACTCTCTGATAGCCGATCAGTCCTACAGGCCCTTCAAAGGTATACTATAACCTCGGGTCTTATATACGAGTGCCATCGAGCCCTGTCACAGGTATGTATCGACAACGATATAACCCTACAGTGGATCAAAGGACACAGCAACTCACGCGGTAATGACGCTGCCGATGAATTGGCAAGGGGGGGTTCGGAGATGATAGTGGAAGGACCTGAGCCCATTCTACCCCTGCCGTTCGCTTGGCTCCGAGACACACTACGACGAAACACCAAGGTAGAACACCAAGAATACTGGTCTAACTTAGGTACATGCAGGCAAGCCAGAGAGGCCCTTCCGACAATCTACCCCGGATTGTCACTAAAGCTGCGGCGTTTGAAGAGGCCTCAGCTCCGGCTTCTAATGGGAGCCATTACTGGACATGCTTTATGGAATAAACACTTATTTACTCTAGGTGTTACTGACAGTCCTCTTTGCAGAGCTTGCATGGAGGCAGACGAAACGGCCGCCCACGTCATCCTTGAATGTCCGGGGGTGGCGGAATACCGGGCACTATACCTCGGCTCTCCGAGGTCGCTCCCAGAGGTCGTCGGCAACGTTAAGGGTCTGCTAGGCTTTCTGGTGATGCTGGGTTGGCAGGAGTAGTGCCAGCAACCCGTCACGCAAAATAGGCGCACATACGACGTCGAGTTGCGGAAAATAGCCCGCGTTTACAATACAATACAATAGTAGGAATTGTGTGAGCTTGTGTATTTAAAAAAAAAACATAGCATCACGCCTGTATTCCCCGAAGGGGTAGGCAGATGTGTATTACACACCCACGGGTCGCCAGCTATGTTTGAGTTCCACGTAATAGGGGGCGAGCCTATTGACGTCTACCGGGCACATTTCCAAACTCCAGGCTGCTACTGAGAATTTTTCTTAATAAGATTTTTTTGTATTTTTATAATGTATGAAATATGTATCAAAATAAATAAAGAGAATAATAATCTATTTATTAGCCACATGGCAACACCAGAGTCATCACTCGCACGTCACCATCTCCAAGGAAAGGGATAGGAGGGGGGGATTTTTTGTTATTAAATCGCGGCAAAATCTATTTGTAATTTTTTAAATCTCTATCTAGGAGGTTTATTTGTACTACGCGGGTTTAACAAGCGAACGGCCTACGTGATGGTAATTGGTAACCGTAGCCTAAAGACACTAGCAACACCAGAGGCTTTTTGGCGGGATGTCATAGCGAATAGTTGAAATCTTGTCACATACTCCAGTTAATTGATTAACGGAACGATATACATAGTTTACAGAGAACTTTTTTTATTTTATTTTAAAAATACAACACCCTGCACTAAGGAATAATCATTGTATTCCGAGGGACTTTACAAACATACAATTTCATGGATAAAAAGTACACCCAGACTAAGAACAACGATTTGTGGATCACACAAAAGTTGTCCTGTGTTGGAATCGAACCCACAACACTCGGGCGGGGGGCTGGTATCTAAACAACTCCGCCATCTGTGCACATAATAAGGAGAGGATAATGAGAGGGTTTAGGCCGTCAGCGCTCTCACTTACCATATGAAATACAACTGAAGGAGTACTTATTTATATATATTTTTACATTCTTAGCACTATAGATTAAACACAAACTGAAAAATGTGAAATCGAAAATAACAGTCACGAGCAGTATCGAAATTAGCAGTCAGGAGCAATTGTCACGATTGCTGAATTGGCAAAGCATCTGGACGGTATCCAGGAGATGCAGGTTCAAATCCTGATCGTGACTGTTATTTTCGATTTCACATTTTTCACTTTGTGTTTAAGTAGGAGTACTTATCGCTATTTCACGCTCATCTTCTGTACAGGTGGTACTTCCCCGATGAAGTCCCGTCTATTCATGCTTGGACAAGCAAGTCTCTACTGCTAGGCTCTAAACAATGTATTAGAGCCTCGTATTTCTTTATGGAAGCAAGAGTTAGGTATACCAAAAGGAGCATGAGAGTAAAATCAATGCGGTCGAAATGCGGAGAATCTGGGGAGTGAGGCTGTCTGACCGTATTCGTAACGACGACGTAAGAGAGCGAGTAGGTATGAAAGACAGTTTTGTTGTAAAAATGCGAAAGGGAATGCTCCGATGGTTCGGATATATGGTAAGAATGACTTACCACTGATTAAGAAGATATACAATGCGAAAGTGGAAGGATGTATGTACAGGGGGAGACCGAGACTCAACTACCTAGACCAAATCGGTCATGTATCGAAGGAAGGTGGAGTCAGGAGTCTCCAAAACCGGCGAGCGTGTATGAAGAGAATTATGAATGTTGAGGAAGCGAGAAATTTATGCAAGAATAGAGCCTTTTGGCACTCTGTTCTCTCTGCCTACCCTGCATGGGATGATAAGTATTTCTTCATAAAGCCCAGAGATATTGGTTAACAAATGGCACATGTGTATGAAGTGTGAAGCGAGGATTGGTCGTAAGTTATTAATTATGTTCTAATTAATGCAGTCAGGCTGCTATTAAACAAAAAAAATAAGGGCTTACCACAGATAACTAGATTTCATATATTGATAGCCTGAGGCCATGCAACTATGTAAGTTATAAATTGACTTCAATAAACCAAAAGGGCAGCAACAATAATTTTATTGCTTATAATAGGTACGTTCTACAAGCTTAATTACATTTTTACAAAATTTATATCAAGTATATTATGTATGATGGCTACTTCAATAATAATATTACTATTTCGATTGTGTTGCCATTGTAATGTTTTTACCCTTCACATTTTTTGATATTGATGAGGCTGCTTCAGAACGAGACGGATCAAGGTCACCGTGGTAAATTACCACGGTGCCCCAATTACATAGCAACACGCCTGAATTCCTCGAAGGGGTAGGCAGAGGGATTACACACCCACGGTTCGCCAGCTATATTTAAGTGCCACGTAATAGGGGGCGAGTTTATTGCCGTCTAACGGGCACATTTCAAAACTCCTGGGCTGCTACTGAGAATTTATCTTCTTACGAAAAAGCTCAATAACACTGCCCGACTCGGGGATCGAACCCGAGACCTCATGATCAGCAGTCGCTCACACTACCATACAGTAGCGTACAGTAGTGGACTGGACCACAAAGGCAGATGTAGCAACTGCCCTAATTTTTTTTTTATTTGGTGTCAGCTGCCAATGTTGTGTTTTTTAGCTGATCCATCAGTGTTACATGGAGTAAATGCCTATCTGACCTCCACGACCCAAATAAGGGACAACTGGCGACCTTGGAACAAGACCGGAGTCATATTTTTTATTCAGGACTCTGACATCCTGTAACAACTCCATCCATCCATTCATCCATCAGCCTTTCAACGTCCACTGCTGGACATAGGCCTCCCCAAGAAATGGGGGATACTGCCGTAATCGCCACGCTTGGCAGGCGGGTTGGCGATCGCAGTAGATGTTGTTAATACTCGAGGGAGTATTCGCTCAGTAGGCTCTTACGACTCCCGTGGGTAGAGAGGGGTGGGACAATTCTAAAGCCGGCCCCACACGGCTAACAACTGCCAGGATATTATTTGCCAGCAGTTAATGGTAATCTATAAAAATAGGCCAAATTTTGCACTGATACTATTAACATTTGAATTAAATTAAATTCCCGTCTGGGGCCGGCTTTAGAATTGTCCCACCCCTCTCCACCCATGGAAGTCGTAAGAGCCGACTGAGGGAATACCGGGGGATTGGGCAGCAGCACTCCCTCGAGTATTAACAAATCCACAATCCACTGCGATCGCCAACCCGCCTGCCAAGCGTGGCGATTACGGCACTACCCCCTTATGAGTGAAACACGTATTGTGGCGCTGTCTTGGGGAGGCCTATGTCCAGCAGTGGACGTCGAAAGGCTGATGGATGGATGGACGGATAGATACTTTTAAAATAAAAAATCCTTAGCAAATAATTATTAGGAAACCGAACGCGAAA
This sequence comes from Leucoma salicis, assembly GCA_948253155.1. Classification (NCBI taxonomy): domain Eukaryota; kingdom Metazoa; phylum Arthropoda; class Insecta; order Lepidoptera; family Erebidae; genus Leucoma; species Leucoma salicis. The sequence continues at coordinate 21,261,085 of OX411818.1, forward strand.
AGTAGAATTATCCTGATGTCTGTTATAACTAATCACCCAACTATCTATCTGGATACCAAATTTGAACTTTCTAGGTCAGTGATAAAAATGACGATTTTGAACGCTAATATCTAAAAAACCGTTTGAGGTGTATTTAATAAATTTGGAGCACATATGTATCTTGCAAGTCTCAATATATGAGCCAGATTTGATATATGTTAAATAGTTTTTGAGTTATGAGGGGGTAAAAAGTAGCTCCAAATGATTCGTGTAATATTGTACACACGGTACTGCTCGCCAATTCTTTAGCCTGAACTTGGCTTGACACGCTGCCGCGTGTCTAGATTCGCAATGCACAACCTGGCCTTTTATCATTTAGTAATTCTTGTTCTTAAAGTTTTGTTCATATTCATTTCTATGATATAATGTCACATTACTGTTGCTCTCCATCCATCCATCAGCCTTTCATCGTCCACTGCTGGACATTGGCCTCCCCAAAATGGGGGTTTTACCATAATCGCCACGATTGGCAGGTAGTTTGGCGATCGCAGTGGATGTTTTTAGTACACAGGGGAACGCTGCTGCCCGGTCCCCCGGTAATCCCTTAGTCGGCTTTTACTACTCCCATAAGAAGAGACGGGGTGGAGCTATTCTTGGTGCCGGCCCCACACAGCACGCTTGCTCTGTTGCTATTGCTCTACTGCATGTTAAATATAATATATGTGAAAGCTTGTATTTAGCAATAGTATTTGTTAATATGTATGATGATTAATTATAAGTTTATAGAGGTTTCTGTAAAATTAAATAAATCATAACTGACTAACCGATATATCAACGCCCAGCCAAAACTCTTGGGGCTAGGACCATGAACTTACAAATGGGTTTTTGGGATCCTCTAGGTGAGCAGTAAGATTTTACGCAAATCCTATCCAAAATGGATGTGGGATAACTAGAATTGGCGACAGCAATACTTAGCCGGGTTTGCTAGTTTGTCAAGTCCTCAAACTAAAATTCAAATTTTATACCTCTAGAAGGCTATGTCAGTATAATTTTCGGCGGACCACAGAAGTAACGTCTAACAGTTCCAGTGCTGCCAGTACCGGCGCAGAGACGGCCCTGGCGGCTTCATTTAGTGGGTGAGTGCCCTGTTCGTTGCCCCAAAGGACGAGGAGTGCATTTTTTCCCGCGTTAACAAAAAAAACTTTGTCGGTATTCCCTACTACCAGTAAGAATTCTAGGTGGTTCTAGATATTTCAAGATACTCTGTTACCATTGATGATGATTGGACTTCAAACAGCTCAGTACCCCGCAATAATATATGGCATAATTAGCCAGCTTTTTTTTTAAATATTTTATTTGTTAAGGCTTTAGTGTCATAAGGTACTACGCAGGCCTCGTAAGGTTACTCTACAATTATAAATACCTATTGGTTAACAATTAAAATTAATTAGCTGTAACGTTTCGGGTTAGAAATGCCTGCTTAATGTATTTATAAATAGCTATAGATTTATCTGATACAGGTTGGCTCAAAATTATATTTCTCATCTCACTGTAAATATTTGAACCAATATGACGTAACAGCGATTGTCTAATACTGAAAAGTAAACTGCATTCGATTAAAAAATAATATAAATCGTCAACTTTAGTGGTACAAATATCACAATGTGGTGATGGTTTAACGCCCATTGAATGCAAAAACTTATTAGTACTAATAATTCTCGTGACAGCTTTACGTCCTCAAACCAAGGAACTTGAGGTAACTCTTTATGGAAAGTCTTGTACCACAGAACTTTATCCACAGAAACGTGCAAAAATTAAAACATCAAATAATCAAAGTACGGCGCTCTTAAATAAACATAATAAGTTCTGGAGGTACTTACAATAGGAAAACCTGTACCGTAAGTACCACCTTTAATGTCACAAATATCTAATCCATCCATCCATCAGCCTTTCGACGTCCACAGCTGGACATAGGCCTCCCCAAGAGAACGCCACAACAAGCGGTCCTGTGCTGTTTCGCTCATATGGGGGATAGTGCCGTAATCGCCACGCTTGGCAGGTGGGTTGGCGATCGCAGTGGATGTTGTTAATACTCGAGGGAGTGCTGCTGCCCACTCCACCGATATCCCCTGAGTCGGCTCTTACGACTCCCATGGGTGGAGAGGGGTGGGACAATTCTGAAGCCGGGCCCACACGGCCAGAAATCTAAAGCTTTGTACCTTTCAATGATTAAGATAACGTTAAGTAAATGACAATAAGTAAATTAAATTAATGTTTATACAGGGTGGGCCATGAATTTGTTTAAATTTAAATTTCATTTCCCGCGCAAACTCTAGCGGTACGAGGTGTGGAAGAACGCCTAGTCGCTAGCTCGTTTCTCGGAAATATAGTCACAATGGATCAGTTCACGGGACCATAGCGCGCCTTTTGCGTAAAGAATTTTTCAAGAACAATGATCCGCCCATTATTGTAAGGCGCATGTTTTGTGTCGAGTAAAATTTACACGACTTAAATCAGTGTCCGAGTGCAGTTTTAATAAAGAAATGGTGAGTTTGAGGAGACAGAATTGATATTAAATGTGAAGCAAACTGGCGGCCAACGGATTTCTCGGAGTGAAGAGAATGTGCAGAGAGTATCAGCTTCAGTTCGACGCGAACCAGCTTTATCGACACGCAAACGTTCGGCTGAATTAGGACTATCACGGACATCGTTACGCCGTATTATGAAATTAGATTTAAAATTAGACCCATACAAGCTCCAGTTAGTGCAGGAATTACAGCCTAATGATTTAAATTTACGCAAGTCCTATGCCGAAACAATGTTGAGAACCTTCAAAAACTTCAACAACATTTTGTTTTCCGACGAAGCACATTTTCACCTTAACGGCTACGTTAATAAACAGAACTGTAGATATTGGAGCAGCAAAAATCCTAAAGCTAAACATGAAATTCCCCTTCATTCACCAAAGTTAACTGTATGGGCAGCAATTTCAGCTACAGGAATCATTGGACCCTATTTTTTTGAAGATTTTCGCGGGCGTACCGTCACCGTTAACTCTACTGAATATGTAAAAATGTTACGTGAGTTTTTAGCACCACAGCTACAGGAATTTGCTGGCTACAATCGAAACACGTGGTTGCAGCAAGATGCTGCCGGTAGTTAAACAAATGTTCCCGGAAAAACTGATTTCGAGGAGAGGCGACATCATGTGGCCCCCCAGGAGTCCAGATTTGATGCCAGCAGATTTCTGTTTATGGGGATATTTGAAGAATCGTGTATACGCTCACAAGCCAAAAACACTGCTTCAATTAAAACTTAAGATTAGAGAAGAGATGTCTTCCATTTTCCCGAAAGTCTTTGAAAATTTCCGTGTGCGTTTAGAAGAATGCCAAAGACGAGACGGCGGTCATTTAGATGATATTATTTAAAAAAAGTAATTTCCCGCCTATTGGCTATATTTTAATAAATAATTTTAAAAATAACTCCTATGGTTTTACTTTTATTTATTTTTAAAATGTTAACAAATACATGGCCCACCCTGTATATGTTTAATGTGTGAGTGTATGTGCGTGCGTGTATGTGTGTGAACATGTATGAGCATTTGCGTTTCGTATGTAAGCATGCTTGTTTATGCAATTGGGTGAAGAAGTTTTTCTGTATTGTCATAATTAAGATTTAGAAGCCGCTCTATAACTGTTTTTTTACATTCGTAACTATTTTTGTGATTGATATGCAAAATTTTTTTTTTTTATTTATAAAAGGTCAGTTGCGGTTTTTGTGCATATAGCACATAAAAAATAATACCTAAATGAGTGGATAATCATTTATACATACTAGTGGTATAGCTTTACTTATCCCAGCATAAATGGACCGGCTTGATAGGGGAAGTACCCACCACCCTCTCAAAAAATATCAGCGTGAAACGGTAGGAGTAACTACCGCTGTCTTTCGTACGGTGAGTGAGAGCGCCAGAAGCCCAAATCCCTTCTCTATCCTCTCTTTATTATCCTTCCTATATACCTCCAATTCCTTTCCCTGGAGATGGCGACGTGTGACTGATGCCTCTGGTGTTGCTAGCGTCTAAAGGCTTCGGTAATCGCTTACTATCAGGTAGGCCGTATGCTTGTTTAAAACCCGCGTAGTACAGAAAAAAAATATTTAATTTGATTTTGGAACGTACATTTGTTTTGCGGTAGTATTATTTGTTGAATGATGATCTAGCAGTAACTAAAGAGCCTCATGAATCGCTGGTCCCTGAACACTTGCCCTCAATGGAAATAATGGGTCTACTCATACTGATGATTTTCCTTGTTGACCAGAAGAACAGTAATTGGTTGACAAAAATCTGATAGCCACTTACATTGGTAGAAATAAAGTAATTGGTGGGATTTTAGCAATCACTGGTCTTTTTTTTACAACTTTTTTTCTGCTGTATTCAATCAGTGATGAGCGAAGGCGTATTCGGCAGCACAGCCTAAGGCAGTACACCTGTCGAGCTTGGCCTGTTACCTACACGCAAGCTTTGGCCACGCGAGGCAATCGATTATACAAATTAGGAGACCACGCTGGAGAGACATGCGATTCATCACTTAGCCCATTTTTTATTTATTGGACCATACTAGCTCTAATAAATTTAGCTATACTAAGGGCACAGCTAATCCTTATATTTATAAGACGAATGCTCACATACTCGTAATTTATCTATATCTATCTTCTATACTATTATAAAGCTGTAACAGAGCTGTGTCTGTACATTTAAGATATTTCAGAAAAAATACTGTATTAGGCTATATAGGCGTGTCTAAACACAAAACGATTTCTTTGTAATTTTTGTCTGTTTGTCTGTTTATCTGTTTGTCTGTTTGTTTGTTCGCGCATCACACAAAAACTACTGAACTGATTTTGATGCAACTTTTTTTATTTGAAAGGCCTTGATTATGTTTAGATATTTTTATATATATTTTTAGCATTTGACATGCTTAGCACTATACATTAAACACAAAGTGAAAAATGTGAAATCGAAAATAACAGTCAGGAGCAGGATTTGAACCTGCATCTTCTGGATACCGTCCAGATGCTTTACCAATTCAGCCATCCTGACAATTGCTCCTGACTGCTAATTTCGATAACACATCACACTTAACGTCTTTGGGTGACGCCAAAGACGTTATGATAAGTGGTGATTAGGTAAAAATCTTAATTGTAAAATTAAGTTTACCTGGTCGGTATAATGTATGAAAATACTTCCGACAGATGGCGCAGGCGTCACCAAAAGACGTTAAGTGTGATGTGTTATCGAAATTAGCAGTCAGGAGCAATTGTCAGGATGGCTGAATTGGTAAAGCATCTGGACGGTATCCAGAAGATGCAGGTTCAAATCCTGCTCCTGACTGTTATTTTCGATTTCACATTTTTCACTTTGTGTTTAATTTATAGTGCTAAGCATGTCAAATGCTAAAAATATATATAAAAATATCTAAATATTTATAGGGTTTGCGTCATTATTAGGTAAAAATCTTAATTGTAAAATTAAGTTTACCTGGTCGGTATAATGTATGAAAATACTTCCGACAGATGGCGCAGGCGTCACCCAAAGACGTTAAGTGTGATGTGTTATCGAAATTAGCAGTCAGGAGCAATTGTCAGGATGGCTGAATTGGTAAAGCATCTGGACGGTATCCAGAAGATGCAGGTTCAAATCCTGCTCCTGACTGTTATTTTCGATTTCACATTTTTCACTTTGTGTTTAATGCCTTGATTATACTTAAAAACTGGTATACCTACATTTTATCCCGCTACTATATCGGGAACCTGAGATATAACCGAAAAACTAGAAGACTATTTAAACTAGAATGTTTTTTAGAATTTATTTAAAAGAACTACTAGATGGATTTTGATGCAACTTTTTTATTTGAAAGGCCTTGATTTGACTTCAAAACTGGTAGACATTTTATCCCGCTACTATATCGGGAACCTGAGATATAACCGAAAAACTTATATCTCAGGTTCCCGATATAATAGCTTTTGGCTGCGGCGTAGGCTAGTTTTACTATATATATCTGTAATGCATTTTTTTCTCAGTGATAAGTAGTATTTTTAAGACTTCATCCATCCATTCATCAGCCTTTCTAAGTCCACTGCTGGAGAAAGGCCTTCCCAAGAGAACGCCACAGCATGTGTATTGCTCATATGGGGGGATAGTGCCGTAATCGCCACACTTGGCAAGTGGGTTGGCGATCGCAGTGGATGTTGTTAATACTCGAGGGAGTGCTGCTGCCCACTCCCCCGGTATTCCCTCAGTCGGCTCTTACGACTCCCATGGGTGGAGAGGGGTGGGACAATTTTAAAAGCCGGCCTCACACGGCACATTTTTTTAAGATTTTAAAACTTACTGTTTCTAATTCTGCCATTGTCAGAATTTTTATCTGTGTGTCTGTCTGTGCTGCTGTGTATCATATAATTATTGAGAGCGGTGGAGGCCTAAGCCCACTCCTCATCCTCTCCTTATTATGCTTCCTCTCCACCTCCAATACCTTTCCTTGGAGATGGCGACGCGCGAGTGATGCCTATGGTGTTGCTAGCGTCTATAGGCTACGGTACCCACTTTCCATCAGGTGGATTGTATGGTTCTTTGCCGTCCTTGAAAAGATTATAAGATAAAGAAGTGTCATTCATCCATCCATCAGCCTTTCAACGTCCACTGCTGGACATAAACCTCCCCAAGAGAACGCCACAACGGGTGGTCCCGCCTTGGCAGGAGAGTTGGTGATCGCAGTGGATGTTGTTAACACTCGACGGAGTGCTGCTGCCCACTGCCCCGGTATCGCCTCAGTCGGCTCTTACAACTCCCGTGGGTAGAGAGGGGTGGGACAATTCTAAAGCCGGCCCCACGGATGGAATACCATGTTGCCCTATCTAATTTTTATATTAACTTTCATTTAGTACAAGATTTTTTTGGCAAAAGTTGCTAGATCAATATAAATTTCTCAAATAAATTTGCGTAGCGAAAAATTTCTTAAAAAACCTCGCTTTTCATACAAAAAGAACGTCGACATTTAACGGTCGCCGATGTGGACGTTTAATTCAACCATTAAGAATCAACGATCTATATAAATCTAAAAACAAGCCGTTGCACTGACCGTCGATGACAATAGGTTACTATAAAAAAAGAATTACAGAAGAGATTGCTCCGAGGCGAGCGAGACGCGCGCCAAAAAACGGGCGCCTCAAACAAATCGAATAAAAAACATGAAACCAATGAGAAAAAAATCTGTAGCGATATCGAATCGATGTCGAATCGAATGGACATCGGGATCGGAGATAGAACGTGCGTGACAGTCCACGCGCGGTGAATCGATCCGCGAAGCGCGAGCCAGGGACACTATGCAAAAATCGATTTGAAAATCAAGTTATTGGAAAATCTAGACTCCACGCTCATTATCAGTTTCTAATCGATACTGACGACGATTATTGCTAGATTCTACCCGTAACTGCGTTCACTTGGTTTTTAGAATATTATAAATATATCGATCAACGTATTTTATTTTTATTTATAAAGATACAAATGTATACGAGCATATTAAATACTCCTTGTTTTTTCTCTTTACAGTTGGGGCAGGCTGGAACGCAATACCACCGAAGGAATGTAACATAGTTCCAGTGGCCTGCCAATAAAGGGCCAATAAAAGCGGAGATACGGTTTCTTTAGTGGGTGAAGGCCCCACACTACTCTGTTTGTTGCCCCGAACGACGTTGTCTGCGGTTAGGCAAATTTTTTCCCGCCTTAACAAAAAAAAAATAAGACAAGGCTGGAACGCAATCGTTTTTAAATCGTTATTTTCATTTATTTTGATATACATATATATTTACAACTGCCTCCGTGGTACAGCAGTAGTGTGTCTGCTGATCAGGAGTTTGGGTTTTATCCCCGGGTCGGGCAATGTTATTGAGATTTTTCGTAAAAACAAAAATTCTCAGTAGCAGCCTGGAGTTTCTCCTATTACGTATGTCTTAAATATAGTTGACGAACCTTAGGTGTGTAATATACCTCTGCTTACCACTTATTCGGGGATACAGGCGTGAGACTGTACATATATTTACATAAATGAGTTAAGTGACAATGGGCGAGCCACATAGCTTGACAAACCGACAATTCTTGGGAAAGAAAGGTGCTGGAAAGGTGACCACCACAGTAGAATAGAGTAGAGTATAAGTGAATATTTCGATACATTATTGTATACAATAAGTAGATAACAGATAATACTATAAGTTCGAGCAAAAGAGATTCAATAGTCCAATTAAAAACCTACTTCTTTTAAGACGGGCCTCATGGCGTAGTCAATTTGTGTGATTAACACAGATATTTCTACTGCGTCTGGGTGTTTTCCATCTATTATAATATATGTGTGTATTTACAACTAAAAAGTAATATATGTATTATGTCCGTAATCTGGTACCACAAGCATTAAACTTAGTTTGGGACCAGAGGACGTTGTGTGAAAATGTCCGTGAATATTTATATTTTATTCATTTATTTATATTTAAAGACTAACATCCTGCACTCCGGGGGTAAAATAAATAAAAAATAATATTTCTCACCACATATCAATAGGTAGTCTGGTTGAAGAGAAACAACGATTGATGAGAGCCAATGCTTTGACAAACAATAATTATTCTTAAGTAACATAGTTTTAGTGGTCCACCAGTGCAGGTGAAGAGATGGCATACAGCGGGTTTATTTAGTGGGTGAGGGTCCCACACTACACTGTTCGTTGCCCCGAAAGATGGGGTGTGCGGTTAGGTACATTTTTTATCGCTTTAACAAAAAAGCATGTAATTACAGTAGTATTAATACATCAGTGTGGTGACGGACTAAGAATACAAGTGTCACCATTCTTTCCCACGGGGGTCGTATGAGGCGACTAAGGGAAGTAAGCAATTATCATCCATTACATAACTGGTGGTAGGGCTAGGTACCAAGTGGGAGTACTCACTTGGTATCGGGCCCGAGCGGGTTAGTACCACCATCTACCGTGTGGCCGGCCATGAAGCACATCGTTGCGTTTTGGCTGTAGCAGGAGATAGCCGTTTATTCTTTCATATCGGTGAAATTAAATGGTGAGCAGCGGCTTGACAATACTTTCGGTATAGTTGAGTCCATGAGCGACGGTTACCATTTACCATCAGATGGGCCGTGGCTCGTAAGCCACTACATGCAATAAAAAAAATCGGTATTTTGCTCATTACAGTTATTTTATAAACTGATAAACAATTTTGGCAGTTTGTGGTGATCATGTAGTTTTTAGTAGAACCTTGTTAAAAAAAGTGTGTGTGTACTTATGTACATCCGTTAGAAGTTATACTTCTTATTATTATTTATTTAAATATCACAAAAAAACTAAAATGTTGTCTATAGCTAACTTCAGGGTGTCTAACTTCAGGGTGTCGGTTTTTCGTGACGGTGTGCGCGCGCATCGTAAAAATTTAAAAACATAGCATCACGCCTGTATTCCCCGAAGGGGTAGGCAGAGGTGTGTTATAAACCCACGACTCGCCAGCTATGTTTAAGTCCCACGTAATAGGGGGCGCGCCTATTGACGTCTACCGGGCACATTTCCAAACTCCGGGCTGCTACTGAGAAATTTTCTTTTTAGGGAAAAGCTCAATAACTTTGCCAGACCCAGGGATCGAAAGATTAAAAAAAAACAAAAATTTACTCTAATCATTTTTCCCTAACGCGCTAAAAGAAGTAGGTATAACTTAAATAGAAACTCGTTAATTATCTCTATGCAAAAATTGCTATGAATTAATCCACTAAATTTCTTCTAAATCCCTTTTTTATTGTTAAGGCGGGAAAAAATGTACCTAACCGCACACCCCGTCGTTTGGGGCAAGATAGTGTGGGGCCCTCACCCACAAAATAAACCCACGGTGTCTCATCTCTATGCCTGTATTCTCGGTTCACTGGAACTATGTTACTAATTCAGTGGTTCTTATAGCCATTTTTTCAAATGTTATTTTTCAAACTTACACATTTGTAATATTAGTTGTTTTACTAAAACGTTTACATTAATTTGAAGCTTCCAGATAAAATATTGTACTTAATATAGTAGGTATATATAACGCAATTTAACTTGTAATATAAATGGCCCAAAAAAACGAGATAACCAATTTCAAGTCTCGCAGGCTCATAGGAACAAAATTACTAAGATACGTACAATAATAGCTACATCAAATGAACTGGAGCCTCGTCGCGATAAAAAAACACTGGTGAAAATCTCCCTGTGGCGTGTTGCTTTAGGTTCTCATAAAATATTGGGCTCCGTAAGCGAAGAATAACAATGGTTACGCTGCTTACCCCCCACTCGCTTGCCGGGGAAGTGTGTTGAAAATTGAAACGATAATTATCATAATGTATATATACAATTTTTATAGCACTAGCTTTTGTTCGCGATTTCATCTGAATGATATTCAAAATAGTACACATGTGGATCCAATTTTAAAATCAATACTCTATATCATGGGTCGGCAACCTTTTGGGCCACAAGGGGGCTATACGAGTATAAAGAAAAGCGGGCCGCCTTTGTCATATTATTTAAAATTAAAAGACATAAATAACAAAAAACTTAAACAAATTAAAAAATATTGCAACAACAACAACATAGCATCACGCCTGTATTCCCTGAAGGGGTAGGTAGAGGTTTATTACACACCCACGATTCGTCAGCTATGTTTAACTACCGGGCATATTTTCAAACTCCGGGCTGCTACTGAGAATTTTTCTTTTTAGGATAAAGCTCAATAACATTGCCCGACCCGGGGATTGAACCCGAGACCTCATGATTAGCAGTCACATACACTACCGTTACACCACCAAGGCAGTTAAAAATATTGCAAATTTAACTTTATACTCGGTATCATAATGGTGTTTCACGTTACTTTTTTGCATAGCAAGAGTTTTTTGGCATATTCCGCAGTTTCCCATTACAATTAAAGTACCATAATTATTTAAGTTATAGATACTTATTATTATTATTTATTTAGGTATATAAATTAAAATGCTAAAAAATACTGCATGAGGGTAGCTCGCGTACCGCATGTGGCCCACGGGCCGCATGTTGCCGACCGCTGCTCTATATTATTTTAAAGTTTGGCAATATTTAATATGAAATTATTTTTATCAATACACGTATGTATAAGTTATATTCTTACTTTACCTACCACCTGGTAGATACTGAGTACTGACATGTTATAGGGCCATCGCCTGCCGTGTCACCAACGTGAAGTACCTCTGTGTTTTAGTTGTAGTGGTATATAAGCGAAAAATATCTTGAAGTTTTTTTTTATTGCTTATGGTGGCAGACGAGCTATGGTGCACCTGATGGTAAATGGTAACTGTCGGTCATGGACTTGACTGTACCGAGAGTATTGTAAAGCCACTGCTCACCATTTCATTTCGCAGATACGAAATGAAAGAATAAACGGCTTTCTCCTGCTACAACCAAAACACACCGATGTGCTTCATAGCCGGTCACACGGGAGATAGTGGTACCAACCCGCTCAGGCCCGATACCAAGTGAGTACTCCCACTTGGTACCCAGCCCTACCAAAAGTAATGCAATGAATGATAATTGCTTACTTCCGTTAGTCGCCTCGTACGACACCCGTGGGAAAGAAAAGGGTGGTGACACTTGTATTCTTACTCCGTCACCACACGGATCCCTTAATCGACCTCTGAACGAATGTAATATGGTCCCGGTGGTCCGCCAATAAAGGTGGAGAGACGGCACACGGCGGCTTTTTTTGGTGGGTGAGGACCCCACACTACCCTGTTCGTTGCCCCGAACGATGGGGTGTGCGGTTAGGAATATTTTTTCCCACCTTAACAAAAAAAAGAACGTTTGATAATCGCCATTGGAGCACCTTCTCCAAAAGTTCTTTCGTTAGTCACTTATGAAATATGAATAGGTCTGAAAGAGTACCAAAATGTTGGTTAGAATCATAGCCATATTTGCGATCAGTATTTTTAGAAGGCTGGTACAAGAGAGCACCACCGAAGGAATGTTACATAGTTCCAGTGGCTCGCCAATAAAGGCGAAGAGACGGCACACGGCGGGCTTCTTTAGTGGGTGCAGGCCCCACACTACCCTGTTCGTAGCCCCGAACGACGGGGTGTGCGGTTAGGAACATTTGTTCCCGCCTTAAAAAAAAGGCTGGTACAAGAGCTAACATTCGTTTATCGTGTGGGTAAAGCGATTGTCGCTATATGGAGAAAATACTTTATTAGGGTTGTCACTTGGTTAATTATCGAAGCATTTTTTAAATTCGTACTGATCATTTTGTAAATACAGTCTTTCAATGAAAATTTTTTTTATAATACTCTGATATTTACGCGAATGTTACACATTATGAAATAAAACTACGTTTACGGATTCTATCGCGTTTACTTGATTTTCTACTATCCCGACGTTTCATTTTGTAAAATCATATAATGTGAGTAGATGAAACCGTTGAACCAAACATATCAGCCTTGGACGTCTACCATCTAAGTCCACCCGTGATCATGAATGCTCAAGTATTCGAAACGTCGGGATAGTAGAAAATCAAGTAAACGCGATAGATTCCGTAAACGTAGTTTATTTCAAAAAGAAAACTTTTTTTATACTACTGGCCACTCTCTCACAGAAATCAGCGTGAAACATCAGTACTTTTACCTTTGTGTTACGTATGGTGAGTGAGAGCACCGGCGGCCGAAACCTCCTCCCTATCTTCTCTTTATTATCCTACCTCTCAACCTCCGACCCTTTCCTTTGAGACAGCGACACGCAAGCGATGCCTCTGGTGTTGCTAGCGTCTATAGGCAACGGTAACCGCTTACCATCAGGTGGCCCGTATGCTTGTTCGTCACTGATGTAGTATAAAAAATATAATATATTTACAGTAGCGTGTTACCATTTAAATAACCAATGAAATTTACCTCAAGGCTACCAACCCAAAAAGTATAGACGTTTATAAATATAAATATTAAAAGTTCAACACACGTGTCAACCCTAATCGACACTTGACGGGCAACTGCTGTTTTTTCATTTACGAATATTTTCCTTGGCGCACGATATTTTTTCAGCGTGTTTTCCCAGTTGTAAGATAAACTACACTCCATCAAATGTATATTTTTTACCGCACATCCCCCTGCCACCTGCCACCCCAGACCTGTAGGACATTCCGCCCTATAATATACTTTAAACATGGAATAAAATGAATTTAGGTATATAATTCTAACTTTTATTTTTTTATCAACGGGCCTCTGAATCTTGAACACATCAATATATTTTAGAACAAAGTCTGCTTCAATTTATCTTACAAATGGCGTAGTGTGTCTTAATCCGTGTGGGGACGGACTAAGAATACAAGTGTCACACCCCATCCTTTCCCGCGGGTGTCGTGCAAGGCGACTAAGGTAAGTAAGCAGTTATCACTCATTGCATTACTAGTTGGGTATCAAGTGAAAGTACTCACTTGCTATCGGGCCCGAACGGGTCGGTACCACCGTCTCATGTGTGACCGGTCATGAAGTACGTCAGTGTGTCTTGGCTGTAGCAGAAGATAGCCGTTTATGCTTTCATTTCATATCTTAGAAATGAAATGGTGCGCAGCGGCTTGACAATACTCTTGGTATAGTTGAGTCCATGAGCGACGGTTACCACTTACTATTAGGTGGGCTGTGGCTCGTCTGCCATAACTAGCAATAAAAAAAAGTGTGTTAGCTGCTGCTGACATGGCGAGTGGGAATATGAGGAGTACCGCCCTTCGCAGGCTGAATTCAAGCTTGTCACCTGCCGCACCAACCTTAAAAAAGGCAGAAGATGCTGGACGGTCTCAACCATGACCCCTGGGGTCGTCCGTACCGTACGGCGCTGAATAAGCACCACCCAACCAAACAAAGTAATAATTTTTTTCTCAACTATTACTATCTCACACACAATGTATCTACCTAACCGCACACGCTGTCGTCGTTCCGGGCAACGAACAGGGTAGTGTGGGGCCCTCACTCACTAAATAAACTCGCCATGTGCCGTCTCTCCGCCTGTAGTGGCGGACCACTGGAACTCGTAGACATTACTTCAGTGATAACGATTACTGTCCCATGTTTAGCACGAGTCTTGAGAGTGTCACAAGAGTGAGAGAGGGCCCTGAACCTAAAACTAGGGATCAAATTATAAACAATAATGGATGTTCCAATAATTAATCATTATTAATTTTTAATTTTTCGAGTTCATCTGGCGTGCAGACGCAATCGCGCATGACGTCACGCCTCTGACGAAATTATCTGTATCTAGCGATGGTTAACGGATTTATAACAACCGTTTACTATTATCAAAATCTTCACACCTTTTAGCTTACGGAGGCATTAATTAAAACACCTATTCAACTATCTGTTGCTTGTGGATTTGTTCGTTTGGAAATTGTAATCTATAGGAGCTTGAAGCTGGACAATAGCTATAAAAGACCAATTTGTAATCACACACAAAACAATCGTAGCCAACAAACCTAATATTGTGTAGGTTGGATCCTTTAAGATATATATATATATATATATATATATATATAGGTATATATTTTTATTTTATTTAAAAAAACAACACCCTTCTCAAAGGAATACTCTTTGTATCGCAGGGAACTTTATAAAAATAGAATTTGATGGACACAGAGTATACCCAGACTCAGAACAACCTTTTGTTGATAAATTTTAGTGGGAATCGAATCCACAACACTCATCACGGGAGGTCAGTATCTAAACCACGATGCAAACCTTCAATGTACAGGCACACCTGAGGGTGGACGGTGGGGACGACAAGTGGCATAAGCGCTAGTAGAATTGACAGTCGGTTACGATTACGTGGTCATTTGATTTACAGGAGGAAGAAGTGACATCACTTGTTCACTGTAATGGCGGCACTTGGACACAGTCAAATTGAAGAATGAAGATTGTAGAACGAGCGGCCTCAATACTTTTTTTTTGTTTAGGCGGGAAAAAATGTAACTAACCGCACACCTCGTCGTTCGGGGCAACTAACAGGATAGTGTGGGGCCCTCACCCACTAAATAAACCCGCCGTGTGCTGTCTCTTTACCTTTATTGGCGGGCCACCGGAACCATGTTACATTCCTTCAGTGGTGGCGGTTTAAATACCTAACGTATTTTGTCAATTAAATTAACAAAGTAAAATTATAACACATTTTCTTGAAAACAAAGTATTTAGGTATTGAAAGTAGTGTGTAAATACAGCTTTTTTGAAAATTCAGAAGAAAATTCTTCTATCTGTAGCATTGCAATTTAGTATGAAAATACATTATCAAGAAATACCATATAAATATCAAACTGATGTATTAAATCAAAGTCACTCCAGTTCCGTTCCCGTTTCTTAAAATATCTTAACTTACCCCACAGGAAAACTGAAAATATGTATGTATAAATACATTTTTGACGTATCAACAGACATAACGACCGACATTCTTTATTAACCCCTACACTCTTACATCCACGTGAGATGTACAAGTTGGATGATGAGTTTTGATACTGAAAAATATACTACAGCAATTTTATTACATTTTATAGTTATAATACAATTTTTATTACT
Source organism: Leucoma salicis (assembly GCA_948253155.1). Lineage (NCBI taxonomy): Eukaryota > Metazoa > Arthropoda > Insecta > Lepidoptera > Erebidae > Leucoma > Leucoma salicis. The sequence continues at coordinate 21,276,701 of OX411818.1, forward strand.
AATTTTAAGACCTTTTTTTTGTTGAGGCGGAAAAAAATGTACCTAACCGCACACCCCGTCGTTCCGGGCAACGAACAGGGTAGTGTGGAGCCTGCACCTATTAAAGAAATCCGCCGTGTGCCATCTCTCCGCCTTTATTGGCGGGCCACTGGAACTATGTTACATTCCTTCGGTGGTACTAATTGTAAGACCTTGAGATTTTTTTATACTACGCTCGTGACAAACTAGCATATGGTCTACCTGATGGTAAGTGGATACTGTAGCCTATAGACGCTAGCAAGACCAAAGGTATCATTCGCACTTCGCCAGCTCCAAGGAAATAAATAGGCGGTGGAGAGGTATAATAAGGAGAGGATGATGAATAAGGAGGGTCAGGCTTTTTTTTTATTGTATGTACTGGCAGACGAGCCATGGCCTGACCATCTGATGGTATTGTGAAGCCGCTGCTCACCATTTCATTTCACAGATATGAAATGAAAGAATAAACGGCTATCTCCTGCTACAGCCAAAACGCAACGATGTGCTTCATGGCCGGTCACACGGGAGATGGTGGTACCAACCCGCTCGGGCCCGATACCAAGTGAGTACTCCCACTTGGTACCCAGCCCTACCACTAGTCATACAATGGATGATAATGTATTACTTCCCTTAGTCGCCTTATAGGACACCCGTGAGAAAGAATAGGGTGGTGACATTTGTATTCTTAGTCCGTCACCACACAGATTTAAAGTCTAGTCATCGCCGTCAGCAAGCTACATAGTTATAAATAAATGCCTTGAATGGTATAGATACCGTGAATTATCAAAGATATGCGTAAGGATACTTCCCCGGCCCGATGGATCAATACCCTGAGAAAGACGGCTGGAGTAGATGTTATCTCGTGCAAATTGGGAGAGTAGAGTATTGTTGACTACACACATAATATATGTGATGATACACGCGGATATTTTGACTTTGTAATATAAAGTATCAAGATTATTACATCTCTAACGTCCGGTCATCAAGATGTACAGATAAAGCACCTGTTCGCTGCGGGCGATCGGCAGAGCTCGGCAATTCTCGGACATCTTCGTCTCCACCCTTTCAATCACCCTTTCATTCTTGTACAATAATGAACTAAATGCTGAAGTAATAGAGTGTATATTCTAGTGATATTATTTCTTACGTACGGGGTTGATACGTGGGAAAGTTAAAGGCCGCGATCGAGATCAATCTTACCTACTTAGATTATGTTTATAATATATTAATTATTTACATATAATAATTATAATTAAAAGTAGCTTAGCCCGTGGTTTCGCCTAGGTGGATTTAGGTAATTTTACAAATTTCTTACATCACCCTTTTTTAAAGGATAAATACATTCAAGTAACTTTAAGATAACTTGCCGTGTGGGGCCGGCTTTAGAATTGTACCACCCCTCTCCACCTATGGGAGTCGTAAGAGCCGACTGAGGGAATACCGAGGGAGTGGGCAGCAGCACTCCTTCGAGTATTAACAACATCCACTGCGATTGCCAACCCGCCTGCCAAGCGTGGCGATTACGGCACTATCCCCCATTAATGGGGAGGCCTATGTCCAGCAGTGTACGTTAAAAGGCTGATGGATGGATGAACTTTAAGATAAAAATTTCGTTACTAAATAGGAGAAGTCCTATACAACGCTTTTTTGGATTCAAGTTTACTTCATGGACTAATTGATATGTGTAAGGTATGACGTGCTAAGAATAAAAGTTTCACCACCCCATCCTTTCTCGCGATGAGGCGACTAAGGGTAGTAAGCAGTTATCACTCATTTAATTACTAGAGTTATGGCTGGGTATCAAGGTGGAGTACTCCCTTGTTATCGGGACCTAGTGGATTGGTACTACCACCACCGCCGTCTCTAGTATGAACGGATTGGCCCAACACTAGTGCCCTTGCCTACTTAACATTGAATGTAAACCACGTAGTGTCAAAAAAATGTAATACACTGTGATTCCTTTATATACTATATCTAAAGACATATGTAATATATAATTTTATATAGCTATAAACCACTTCTTAAATTTAATCACCTTTAAATACTCGATTAAGTTTCAACATTCACTTTACGAAAATGCCACTGACCTGTTCAGGAAATATAAATAAAATCGCTACAAAGGTTCAATACAAAGAATAAAGTTGCCAACGGTACAGTCTCGTTTCCTATAAATAGGCTTGCAACTTTCGATCTCAGACCACATTCCATAAATTAAAAACAAAACAAGTGTTGCGAATGCAATTTTTAATTCTGCAATTATAATATTGAGACGCCATTGTTAGTATTTTTTAAGCGTAGAACAAATTTTAACCATTTATTTTGTGTAGTATGACGGTTTTATATCCGAAGGGGAGCTCTAAGAATCCCACATTACGCCAATGTAAAATTTTTTTCGGCCCAGTATTCTCCCACTGGGCCGTGTGGAGCCGGTTTTAGAATTGTCCCACCCCTCTCTACTCACGGGAGTCGTAAGAGCCGACTGAGGGAATACCGAGGGAGTGGGCAGCAGCACTCCCTCGAGTATTAACAACATCCACTACGATCGCCAACCCGCCTGCCAAGCGTGGCGATTACGGCATTATCCTCCATGACGGGATCACTCGTTGTGGCATTCTCTTGGTGAGGCCTATATCCAGCAGTGGACGTTGAAAGGCTGATGGATGGATGGATGGATTCTCCCACTATTGGGCACGGGTCTCCTCCCAAAGTGAGAGGGATCCAAGTTATAGTCCACCACGCTGGCCCAATGCGCGTTAGCAGACTTAGCAAGCTATCGAAAAAATCTCTCAGGTTCTCTAATGATGTTTTCCTTCACCGAGTAGTGATAAATTGTAAATATATTCTTGAAAAACCGCGAAGAGGTGTTTGTCGTGACTTTGGACTGGCGATCGAACTCAATACCCAATATAACTTAGTCCTAACTTATTAGGAGTGAGCTTATTGCCAGGAGCTGTTCAGAAATGATACATGGAATGAATTCATTGCTATATAAACCGGATAGCATATACAACGCAGAAATAGAACCCTATGTGACAATAGGCTAGATCCCTACTGTTCTGAGGGAGAAAGAGAGAGAGAGACCCGATTAATGTCGTTTTCAGTTAGGGCAAATGTAGTTAATTCTCGTATTTGTAAAAGCCGACTCAGACCCTTAATTTTCGGGTAAGTGTCACAACCCTATTCTGTGTCGCGGGTGTCGTACGAGGCGCCTAAAGGAAATAAGCAATTATCACTCATTACTGGTGGTGAGTTTGTTATCTGGATCAAGCGGGTCGGTAACACCATCTTCAGTATTACCAACCCTGAAATGTGTTTTGGTTGTAGCAGGAGATAACCATCTATGCATTCATACGTGAAATGAAACTAAGTATTGCTAATCCATGAGCAGCGGTTACCATTTACCACCAGGTGGGCCGTGGCTCCCTGCCACCATATACAAAAAAAATCAAAGCAGTCATGAGGACTGCCGACAGAAGTGAAAACTTAAAACTATAAACAAACAGTTGTTATTTTTGGATATCCAAATTAATTTTTTGATCTTCAATTAAAACTTGTAAATCAAAATTATTCATACATTCATAAAAAAAATTAAAATTATTATTTAAAATTATTAATTTCTTTATTCACAGCTGGCCTAGCGGAAAATGATGATGAAAATAATGTTATCGTCAACACCTCACGTGCTCAAAGTATGACGATGAGTTCCATAATTTTTGTTCACCCGAAAAGTGCTCAACGCTCCTAAAGAAGTTTACACTTCAAAAACACCTCCGCGTCCTATGTACATTCAAATTACAAACATCTTCTTTTTCAATGTTTCACCTTCCATTCGCTCTATATGCTTAAATCATATATTATAAATATTTTTGTCAGCTAATCAATCTAATCAGAGTTAGCTGACTTCGTAAGCCAAAATTGTTATCAATGCATATGCTTTTAATCAACACTGTATTTTTTATCATACAAGCATACGGCCCACCTGATAGCAAGCGATTACCGTAGCCTATGGATGCTACCAACACCAGAGGCATCACTTGCGCTTCGCCATCTCCAAGGACAGGGATAGGAGGTGGGTAGTAAGGATATAAAGGATAATAATAAGGAAAAGATATGTAAGATAATAATATGAGGATAGGGAGGGGGTTTGGGCCTCTGGCGCTCTCACTCACCATAAGAAACACTCCTACAGTTAAGGAGTACCTACCGTTGTTTCACGCTGATCTTTTGTGAGAGGGTGTAACCTCTCCGATCGAGGCAGTCCATTCATCCTGGGATAAGCAAGGGTCTACCACTAGAAATATATATGCGTTGGCCGGGAAAACTAGTTTAAATTTAGTAGAAATTCTTCAGAAAGCCAATGTCCAGCAGCGAGGGGTATGCTAGTGATGATGGTGATGAGATAATCCAGCATGTCATATCTAAATACAGACAAAAACCACAGATCACATAACAATAGAATCAACCTGTACCAACGTAACCCTTTCTTTGGCGCGCTTTTTTATTTTTTATATTTTTTTAAAGATCGAACCTTTTTTATCTTTTTTTGGCCATTAGCTTTTTTGTTCGTGTCGTCGTTTTTGTGAGGATCCCAAATTAATATAAAGTTTTTTTGATGCGATGGTATCTAAACGGGTTTAGTGGTCGAATCTCGGTGGGAAAGCTTTAATGAAAGTGTTTTTAGATCCATAATAGTTTAGATATACTCTCGTTTTCGTTGGACGTACGTAGAATTTACATAACCTGTTTATTTGTGGCGTAGATGGTGTTGATGTAGGATCTGGAATTTTTATTTGGTAATCGAAGATGTGCATTTGTTTTTAATCTTTTTTTTGTTTGTAGTAGCTAATTTGACGGAAACTATATATTTTTTATCTATTAACATAGATTCTGATTGCTAATTAATTTTAGTGTAAAAATTTCAAATACACTGAAATTAACAGCAACTGTGACTGATTCTTAGCTAAAATATAACCTTTTCATTAGTAAAGAGCTTTACTACAAATTAGACTTGACATATACTTCGAAGTACATAACGATTTCTTTTTTCGATTTGGTGATTGGGTTAGTCAATATATCTTAAAATTATTACTAAAGCCTCAATTTTTTTAATCAAGGGCAGAAATCTATGGTGTAAACAAATAAAAATGTTATGTGATAGTTACGTATCCGTGTAGGGCCGGCACCAACAATAGCTCGACCCTGTCTCTTCCTATGGGAGTCGTAAAAGTCGACTAAGTGATTACCGGGGGACCGGGCAGCAGCGTTCATCTGCGTACTAAAAACATCCTCTGCGATCGCCAACCCGCCTGCCAAGCGTGGCGTTTATGGTAAAACCCCCATTTTGGGGATGCCTATGTCCAGCAGTGGACGATGAAAGGCTGATGGATGGATGGATGGAGTTATATACACTTTACAATATGTTATAGATCATGCGTAAATCTTACTACAGCTATACTTACCCTATTTGATATGGGGATTTTTTATCTCATAGATTAATTATTTCCATATTGTTGGATCTGTGGGGTACTGTCGGGTCTCCTCTCAACGTGAGAGACCTTTAGGCCGTGGTGGTCCAACTCACTAGCCCTGTGCGGCTTGGTAAACCTCTAGTTTCCTCACAATGTTTCCTTTACCAACCAGGGATCCCTATTAATACTATAATATTTTCCGTGTGGTGACTAAGAATACAAGTCTCACCACCACATTCTTTCCCACGGGTGTCGTATGAGAAAAAAGCGAAGTAAGCAATTATCATCCATTGCATGACTGGTGGTAGGGCTGGATACCAAGTGGGAGTACTCACTTGGTAGCGGGCCCGAGCGGGTTGGTAGCACGATCTCCCGTGTGACCGGCCATGAAGCACATCGTTGCGTTTTGGCTGTAGCAGGAGATAGCCGTTTATTCTTTCATTTCATATCGTTGAAATGAAATAGTGAGCAGCGGCTTCACAACACTCTCGTTATAGTTGAGTCCATGAGCGACGGTTACCATTTACCATCAGATGAGCCGTGGCTAGTCTGCCACTATATGCAACAAAAAAAAAATGCGGAAGTGAGTTTGTTTGTTTATTTTTTTGTTTGTTTGTTATGCTTTCAAGTCATAACTACTGAATATTGTGCTGGAGAATGACATATTTATATTTACAAGTCCACGCGGTCGTAGCCGCGGGCAGAATATAGTGAACAAATAGTTTTTTTGTACTACGAGGGTGGACAACAAGCATACGGCCCACCTGATAGTAACGAGTAACCTATAGACGCTAAAAATCACCAGAGGTACCAATTGCGCGTCGCCAACTCCAAGGCAAGGGATCGAAGATTAAAAGGTAAGATAATAAGGAGACTATGAGGAGGGGGTTGAGGCTTCCGGTACTCTCGTGGACCATACAAAACAATACTACAATGGGAATATTTTAGATCTATATTTTTTAGCATTTGACATGCTCCACTACTTTTTTTAAAAGTATTAATTATTTGTGAATAAGGAAAAAGAGTTTTTTAGTAGGAGCGGGAATCGAAACCGCGTCTTTTTCAATCCGGGGAAGTGCTCTAAGCCACTGAGCTATCCTACTGATCTTTCGATCATCCCAATTTCCTTATCACATTTGTCTCACGACCAAAAAAAAAGAAAACAAGTTGCGAAGCATGTCAAATGCTAAAGATCAGTAGGATAGCTCAGTGGCTTAGAGCACTTCCCCGGATTGGAAAAAAACGCTGGTTCGATTCCCGCTCCTACTAAAAATCTCTTTTCTTATTGACAAATAAATTACACAATGAGAATACCTTTTTTGATCTATATTTTTGCACTTGACATGCTCAACATTCACAAATTATAATGGGAATACCTTTTTTAAAAAAAATAATGTACCTAACCGCACACCTCGGGGCAACGAACAGAGTAGTGTGGGGCCTTCACCCACTAAAGAAATCCGCCGTGTGCCGTCTCTCCGCCTGTGTTGACGGACCACTGGTACTGCGTTGGATTACTTCAGTGGTCCACAGTAAAATTTTAGAGTTTTAAAGCTTTCACACCGGTATTCTGTTGTCAGGTGGAGCCGGCCCATTCATGCTGTGGCGAGCAAGGCTCTGCCACTACGAAAAGGCAGCAGCCTTGGTCTTGCTATTAGGCTACTACTGCATAATAGAGATAGCCTTATTTTTTTAATTTTTATAAAGGGCACAAACGTGTTTCCCGCCAATGTCCCACATGGCTCTATGATGTGTTGCGAAGAAAAACGTGTGTCAAATTAAACGCCTATTAAATGTAATCTTTCTAAAACCAAAAAGGTTATCAACAAATAAGTTTTATATTTTTCTTTTTTTGTGGCAACCTTCGAGGTGTCCGCATCTGCTCATAGTGATTGTCATTAATTAAGGCGGGACGGACAGACAGACAGGTTCCAAGATATGTAGAGAAGCGAGCCTTGTCTCTGGTCTTGATGTTGTTGTTTAACAGATATAAATCCTTATTAATATTATAAATTTGAAAGTGCGTGTATTTATATCGTGATCACGCTAACACTACTACACCAATCATTATGCAATTTAGCATAGATATAGTTCAGAATCCAGAGCTCAAGTCCAGCTTTGATCTCGGAATAAAGGATGATTCCTGTGAACCATGAAGATAGTTACCAAGCCGTAAACGTGAAGTATTTACTTGTAATAGGTGATCCATTTCGAGGTTCCCTACTTTTTTAAAGAAAAAAACACAGAAAATTCAAATTTAATGGAGAATGTTTATTATCATTTGAAAGAACATTCTTTGGCATTTATTTTTTGAAGATTGTGTCTATCAAATGTTGGCCGTTGCTACGTCGCAGATGGTCCATCCGTTGAGTCCAATTTTCGATGACTTGGTCGAGCATTTCGACTGGTAACTGGCGAATGACACGCGTGATGTTTTCCTCCAAGGCCTGAATCGAAGCGGGTTTGTCCGCATAAACTTTAGACTCTCCCTACTTCTCCCTCGCTCTGTCCCGTTGTGCCCAGCCGGACTAAAATTGTCCCGTTTTTGGAAACAGACAATACTTACTTATCATCACGCCATTTCCTTTGCTAGGTAGGCAGAAATAACAGCGCCAAAAGGGTCTATTCTTGCATACATTTCTCGCTTCCTCGACATTTATAATTCTCATAATACACGCTCGCCGGTATATGTGTAATACAATCATGACCGATTTGGTCTAGGTAGGTTAGTCTCGGTCACCCCCTGTACCTGCATGCTTCCATTTTCCCATAATAATAGGTATTAAGATTTTTTTTTTTTAATTAATTCCGCAAGTGTCCCGCTCTGACACCAAAGATAAATGCAGCGAAAGAAGTATGTGGATGCTCAAAGAAGCATAGGAAAGAGAAAGGTGATGCATGGTGGGATACGGAAGTAGCAGCTTCCGTACACCAAAAGAAGAAAGCGTGGCTGGATTATGTATCTTCTTTGAACCTGAGTGCAAGTATTGATATGGTGGCTGCTGAGATGATCAAGCTTGGAGGCTCATGTGTCTGGGAATCCTTCCTGATGAGATAACTGGTATAGATCGGTATGTACCAATCACCGTCGTGAGTACCAATTACCGTCGTAAGTACCATCGTGTATAGCAATTACCGATCAATTACCATCGTGTGTAGCAATTACCGTCGTGTGTAGCAATTACTGTCGTGTGTAACAATTACCATCGTGTGTAGCAATTACCGTCGTGTGTAACAATTACCATCGTGTGTATCAATTACCGTCGTGTGTAACAATTACCATCGTGTGTAACAATTACCATCGTGTGTACCTATTACCGTCGTGTGTACTAATTACCATCGTGTGTACCAATTACCATCGTGTATACCTATTACTGTCGTGCGTAGGTACCTACTAGTCCCGTGAGACGTGGCAAGTAATCGCTATACAACTCGTTACGTATTGCTACATACACTGAAGTTTTCTCGCGGGCTCGTACGCGACAAAGTCGTTTTATTTCGTGTTACGCATTTAGTTGTGCCTTTATTGTTATTTCCAATACGCACTAACCCCATAGATGAGCTAATAATTCGCCTATCACGATACGCATATAAAAATATTGAACATGATTATAGATGGCGTGGGTGTCTGCGAGTAAATTGATAAGGATGTGAGGTAGAAATTGCGTACTGTGCAATATCCATGGTGTTTAATTTGTTAACCCAAAAGTTGTGGGTTTAAATCCCGCTTGTGTCACAATATTTTGTTTATTCTAATAAATAGCGCGCTTGTTGAAAGCCTTTTGTTTTCATACAACTAATAGCTTTAACTTTTACTTTATAAATTAACTTTATTAACGTATTTAAAATCATATTTAAACCATAACTAGCTTTTCCCGCGGCCCCGCCGCAAACAGAAGCTATTCTTAGGTTATATCTCAGGCTTCCGATATAGTAGAGGGATATAACGTACAGTTTTTAAGTCTAATCAAAAGCTATCAAACAAAAAAGATTTTTAAAAATGTGTTCAGTAGTAAACAGAAAAAAAAAAAGATTAAAAAAAATTGTGTTCATGCACGCCTACCTATAATATATAGCCTAATATAGTAATTTTTTCTCAAATAAATGTACAGACTCGGCTTAAACGATTTTATATTAGTTAGGAAGACATTACAAAAAATATAATTATAACGTTACACAAGACCCTAGAGACCCATATTAGTCCTAAATCATCTACCTAACGCGCCGTGTGGGGCCGGCTTTAGAATTGTCCCATCCCTCTCTACCCACGGGAGTCGTAAGAGCCGACTGAGGGAGTACCGGGAGAGTGGGCAGCAGCACTCTCTCGAGTATTAACAACATCCACTGCGATCGCCAACCCGCCTGCCAAGCGTGGCGATTACGGCATTATCCCCCATGATGGGACCGCTCGTTGTGGCGTTCTTTTTGGGAGGGCTATGTCCAGCAGTGGACGTTGAAAGGCTGGTGGATGGATGGATGATCTACCTAAACAAGATAAAAAGCCTTAGTTCCAAATTCCAAGCAGACAAACAAAACAAAAAGTTGTTTCCTAATACTGTTAATGATCGGACTTTAAAACAAAACTTGTCAACACTACTAAAGAGGTGATACATCACAGTTTGTCTGCCGTTACCCATTGTGACTTCCAAAATTCGCAATCGGGTACCGAATCTTGGACTTTTTTCAGTAGAAGCGATGCTTTATCCGCGGATCTCGCCAAAACTCCAGACGTTACGCATAAATCCTTATTTAAATATACCTCGTATTAACTAAAAATCGATTAAGCTTATAAGCCAAAGACTTTCCAATAGATAATCACTCTTATTACATTACATTAAATTTCATACTTAATTAGTCTACAATAGAGATATCAAATTGGAAGAACGTCATAAGATTTATAGATCACAAACTGAATTAGTCTCTAAGTTAATTAATTTAAAATGTAATTTTCTCTAGATGCTAGTCAGAGGGTTTTTATAGCAATAAATAAAGGAATATCGAAGTTGGCTGTGTCAACAACACGTTGCATTCTTGTGCAGTGTGTACGACACACGCACACAGACGTATGCGAGATGACTGCGTGTGTGTGTGTACGTAAATACTTATTGGTTAATATTGACTTGGGAACAGAGGTGTCCTAGGAGACATTTCTTTGTATATTTTTAGAAACTTTTATGTAACTTTATATTTGAAAGCCTTTTTACGGTGATTCATTTTGCCCCGAATAACAGGATGTAAGATTTAGTAATTTTTATTTACGATTTTCTAAGGTAGGTGTAATTATGTATTGTTAAACAAGTAACAACCAACGCAAATGATGACCACCACTAATAGATTTAGCAATACCAGGAGGGCAGTCGATGGTAGGCCCATGAAGAAATATAAGTCTATACTAGAAAAAATAAAAGTCATAATTAATGGTGACGGAATAAGAATACAAGTGTCATAACCTTTCATACGGGTGTCGTATGAGGCGACTAAGGGAAGTAAGCAATTATCACCCATTGCATGTCAGGTGGTAGGGCTGAGTACCGAGTGGGAGTACTCACTTGCTATCGGGTCCGACCGGATTGGTAACACATCTCCAGTACGACCGGCCATGAAGTACATCATTGTGTCTTGGTTGTAGCAGGAGATAGTCGTTAATTCTTTAATTTCATATCTGTGAGCAACGGCTTGACAATACTCTGGGTATAGTTGAGTCCGTGAGCATCAAGTGGGCCCTGGGTCGTCTGCCACCATACGTATTAAAAAAAATTGTTACTCTAAGCCTAACTAATAAGTAATAAACACTGTTTAGGAATTCAGTGTTTGAGATACTGATGTGTTTAATCTTAATTAGTGCGAGTAAATAACATATAGATTTTATAAACTCATGAACAACGTACATGAGTAACAACCCATTATTTTCTAAATACACAAGCAAATTATTTGTGCCAAATGTTAGCTTGTTAATTGGCGATAGTGTTCTAGTTGTAATTGTAGTTGAAGTAGCGATAATGTAATGATAACACTAGCGTCTGATAAAACAGAAATATCGATATAATAATTTCAAGTGATGTTATCATGTTTATTGCATTCATAGTACGAACGGACTGTCTGAGTACTCAAAAATAAAATCCGTATATGTATATTTTCATTTCGTAATAGAAGAATATATATAAATAAATATATATCTGTACTAATAAATACGTGTGAATGTGAGCAAAACCAAAGTAATGGTTTTTGAAAGAGAAGAAGCCAGAACAGATGTTAGAGTAGCAATAGGAAATGGTGTGCTAGAACAAGTGGGTCAATTTGTATATCTTGGATGTGGATTCAGTCGGGATGGAAGGTACACCACTGATAGGGTGAACGGAGCATTGGGACAACTTCTCGGCAGCCACCACCTCAGCCAGAAGGCACGTGTCGCAATACACAACGCAGTGCTTGTCCCAACGTTATTATATGGAAGCGAGAGTTGGGTATGTAAAAAGGAGCATGAGAGTAAAATCAATGCGGTCGAAATGCGATCTCTGCGGAGAATCTGTGGAGTGAGGCTGACTGACCGCATTCGTAACAATGACGTAAGAGAGCGAGTAGGTATGTAAAGAGAGTATTGGTGTAAAGATGCGAAAGGGAATGCTCCGATGGTTCGGACATGTGGAAAAAATGACGGACGAGCGACTGGCTAAGAAGATATACAATGCGAAAGTGGAAGTATGTAGGTACAGGGGGAGACCGAGACTTACCTACCTAGACCAAATTGGTCATGTATTGAAGGAAGGTGGAGTCAGGAGTCTCCGAAACCGGCGAGCGTGTATGAAGAGAGTTATGAATGTTGAGGAAGCGAGAGATGTATGCAAGAATAGAGACTCTTGGCACTCTGTTTCTCTGCCTACCCCGCAAGGGAAATAGCGTGATGATAAGTAAGTAAGTATACTAATAAATGGAGAGCCGGTTTTTTTTGTTCGGTTATACTGCAAAAACTACTGAACTGATCGGAACAATACTTATACCATAAGATGCAGCGTGTTTCGGAGAAGGTTTAAGTATATCATATGTTGGTGATTACTTATACGGAACCAATATTTTTTTGACTTAGAAATAATGTTTTTTTTATAATATATATGGCAAAACAACGTCTGCCAGGTCAGCTAGTATATACATATAATAAAGGGTAGGAGCCGATGTGTCCGTATATTGGAGGTATGAATAAAAAGCGGAGCGAGAACGATAAGTGTGCCTTTTAATTTTTGCAACAGAAGTAAAAATCTTAGTCTAAATCGTCTCCACAGAATCTCTGTTCGCCAGAATCGACCTTGAGCCGAGTTGACCCGTTCCCGCGAATCAGCCGGCCGCTTAGCCCTCAGTGTGAAACACAAAGGAGGGGCGGAATGGGCACAGATTCCGAGTAAAGTTTACAAGTCACCGACACAAATAGGTACGCCGCTAGTTAGCACTCCGACCATTAAGTCAGGTGACTTGACAACTGTGGTGAAGGGTCTGGCGAACCACTGAAGTGATATCTACCATTTCCAGTGGTCCATCAGTACAGGTGGAGAGACGGCACACGGCGGGTTTATTTAATGGGTACGCAGTGGTAGAGCCTTGGAAAGTACCAGCCTTTTACAGAAAATTGGCGTGAAACAATGGTAGGTACTCCTGCCATTGTGTTTCATATGGTGAGTGAGAGCACCGGAGGCCTGAACCACCTCCCTATCCTCTCCTTAGTATTCATCCTCCTCTCTTTATTATGCTTCCTATACACCTAGTATCCCAATCCTTGGAGTGGTGAGTGATGCCTCTGGTGTTAGCTACTAGCGTCTATAGGCTACGGTAACCGCTTACGACTAACGGCAACGTTTTTTTCCAATCCTTTTTCTCCCATTATTGGGCAAAGGTCTCTCATGGTAAGAGTGATTAGACCATAGTCCACCACGCTGGTTCAGTGCGGGTTGGCAGACTTCACAAGCCTTTGAGAAAATCTCTCAGGCATGCAGGTTTCTCATGATGTTTTCCTTCACCGAGCAGTGATAAATTGTAAACAAATGGACACATAAATTCGAAAAATCTCAAAAATTAAGAAGTGTGTGCCGTGTTAGGTCTGACCCTTGGACTCGGGATCGAACTCAATACCACTGGGTTTGCAGTCCTTGGTTTTACCATTTGGCTAGCACTGCTGACTTATCCAGAAACAAATAAGTATTAAGCGACTAGTGACACACAATCTCCACTTATATTGTTAAAAAATATATATATATATATATATATATCATCACAACCCTTTTTAGAAATAACCTAATTCTATCAAATAATTGTCTGGATTCAATAAGATAACATTACAGAAATAAAAACAATTCAAATATTGAATCACAAATTGAATATTATTACTCGAAATATCTATCTTATTACTGCTTTGGGGCTCTGTCTATAAATTATATATATTTGAAAAAAGAATATTGTATTAGCTATTCAGAGATCCTTGAACCCTTTAAAGGATTTAGTCTGATGAAGATACAGACAATTATTGTGTTTGCGGAATAACTATTAAGCTGACTTTAATAGACTTATTTTTGCCGTGTGGGGCCAGCTTTAGAATTGGCCCACCCCTCTCTATCCACGGAAGTCGTAAGAGCCGACTAAGGGGAATACCGAGGGAGTGCGCAGCAGCACTCCCTCGAGTATTAACAACATTCACTGCGATCGCCAACCCGCCTGCCAAGCGTGGCGATTACGGCATTATCCCCCATGACCCATGACGGGAACTCGTTGTGGCGTTCTCTTGGGGAGGCCTATGTCCAGCAGTGGACGTTGAAAGCTGATGGATGGATGGATGGACTATAAGGGAATATATAAGGCAATCATTATAAATAATAATTACAGAATGTCACCAATTTTCTGGTGTCATATGGATCATCCATAGAAGTAAAGCTGGGGAGACTATTAGAAAGGAAAACTAGAGACAGTGGGACGTAATGAGCTGTAAGAAAGAAAGAAACATCTTATTTAACTAGCGATAAAGATGCAGATAGCACACGACTGCTCCTAGTTGCGATGTCTTAGGAACAAAATAAATGTAAAGGCTGAATGAAAAGAAACGTCAAAACCTATCTAAATAAAAAAACAAATAGTATTTTTTCGTAAAGTATTGGTTCAATAAATTAGCGCGAGTTCATTGCCAGCCTTATCCGGTAATGACAGTCGCGAACAAATTTGGAATTGTAATTTAATATTTTGAAGTCTTCAGAATCATACAGTCTGATATATAACAAATAATTTACTATACGAGAAATGTTTATACGGCAAACAGTAAAAGTACCTATGTATTAATATACAATAAAGCATATGAAAATTCATATTTAAAAGCCTGCCGAATAGTTCTATTCAAGGAACATTAATACTCAAGAGAGAGATTGTTTTTATTTTACTAGGAGAATTTGCAAAACCGTCAAACGTCTCTTTAAAATAGTGAACACAGATTTTATAAAACCATCACAGACTAATTTGCGGGTTGTCAAGATATTACCCGCCCATAAAAAGTGGAATGTCAAATTTATGTAAACAAAAAAAAATTATGAAGGTAACTTTATTTGGGTAAATAGAATATGCAAAAATAAGCTCCCATAAAGAATGAAGTGATGATATTTTTTAATGTTACTGAGGAAATTCTACCATAAGAAATAATCACATATCGCGGGGGTCTTTATGATCATACAAGAAACGGGCAAAAAGTACACTAGTCTGGGTAACACTATATTGATATGTGGAACACACAAAGAATTAACTAAAAGTCTGTGTGAAAATCAAACCCAGAACATTTGGAACATGAAATCTGTTCCTAAACCACTACGCCATCTATGCATTTAATTGAGTTACAATAAAAAAATATTTTACCTCAATCGACATTATTTTGATCCATAAAATTCTTAAATCAATACATAACCATAAATAAAATCGTCTATATCTTAACACAGCTTCACTGTGGACCACGGTCGCGAGCCCTTCAAAATTAACCGGTTCCTTTTAACCATCTCTCTCGCACATACCATTTATGACTATATCCGTCTCATTTTGCCCTTCGGTCATTTTTTTATCTCACTCTCACCACCGCTGTTACTACCACTTTCCCTTTTCAAAGGACGAAGACACCAGTATTTGCCATCCTTATTCCACTTATAAGGTTTTATATATTTGTCTCAGTCAATAAGAGTCAGGATTTGGCCTTGAGACTGAGATGCAGAGTCTGGTCAAAGTTATTTTTACTTTTTACTCGGAACGATGACTAAATGCGTTAAGAAGCTAGTGGTAAGTCCTATGCTTGTTTTATGGTATGTATTTTATGTAAGTGTGTGTATTCGAACGCGTATTATTATCTGTGGCTCTGTTGACCGTTGGTAGCCATTTTCGATTTTATGTCAATAAATTTGGAATTATTGATACTTAAAAGATTCTAATAAGATTTATAATTTGGTTACGACTGAAAAAGAATTTAATATCACCATTTGATTTATTTTAAGGTATTCTGAAAGCCTATGCCAAAGGCAATGATTTGCGCCAAGGAAAATATTTGTTCGTTGTGGTGGCAGTTTTATTATTTTTAATTAAACGGATTTAATTGTTGACTATGAATACAATGTCAGTGAGTTGAAAACCAACCTCTTTACATTTTGGAAAATTCTTATTGGACTTTAAATGACAGCGTTTCGACTGCTTGCCATGAAATCCCGTCAAAATGCCTGGGACTCAGATTTATTTATTGCCATTGATGGAAGCAAGCGGCTTATCTGATGTTAAGTGGTAGCCGCCGCTCATGGACTTTAGCAACACCGGGAGCACAAGCAAGCCGCCGCCTATCGTGAGTAAAGTGCTCTTCTTAATGATAGGACATGCCGTAGCGCTGGGAAAACACTGCAGGAGGGAGTTAATTCCAGAGCTTTCATGTACGTGGTATAAAAAAAACCAACAGTTTTGAACGTTTCCAGGTGGTAAGGATGAGCCTTACTGCTAAGTCGAGTGGTTCGGTGGTAAAAAGGAGATGTTGGTACCACCTGAAACAGCTCCTAACTCGCAAAGCAACTATTACTCTAATGTCGTAATAATGTGCCGTGTGGTGACGGACTAACAATACAAGTATCACCCCATCCCTTCCCGCGGGTGTTGTATGAGGCGACTAAGAGAAGTAAGCAATTATTACAAATTGCATTACTGGTGGTAGGGCTGGGTACCAAGTGAGAGTACTCACTTGCTATCGGGACCGAATGGGTCGGTAAGTACCACCGTCTCTTGTGTGAGAGTTGTCCGTTAGTCTCACGTATAGGGTGTAGGACAAATATATGCATAATAAGGGCATGTTGTGTGCTGTCTAGGTGTACTTTATACCCTCAATTGTATGTTTATAGTCTCTTACAGAGATACAAGATCAAACTCCAGAGAAATGGCCATTAATAGATAGGACATAAAATAATATACCCGCACTATAAAAGTGTACTAATATATTTAATAATTTGTGCTTCGAACGAACTACCGTAACAATAATGATTGTATGACAAATTTTATCTTATGAATATGATGGATACGACAGCGTATAATTTAGCTTCTCTGACATTTATGTATATAATTTTAAAACGAGTTAAGTTTTAAGCTAAGGGATATAACGCATTATGCGATGATTTCAGTATTTTTAATTAATGACTAAATTCTACCCACGACATTGCTTAAAATTCAGATTTAGGTCAACATTACAAACATAAATACTCCATGGCGCGTTATTTTTTAAATTACACTGCTGGCACACAAGCATACGGACCACCTGATGGTAAGCGGACAACACCAGAAGCATTTTCTATAACACATTCCTTCATAATATATTGGGTGATTTTACCTTGATTATTACAAAAGAATCATACCAAATGATAAAGCAGCCATATAGGTAAATAGTTTGTAGATAGATTTATCTGTTATTAGGCGTGAAAGCTATCACTTGCACAAAAAAAAAATGTGAAAAAAATGTGTAATGTCATTTTTGAGCGAAATTGTTACTAACATAATAAATGTAAAGTTGGCTTTGTTTTTTACACTTTCACGCCGTAACTACTGAACCAATCATCATGAAACTTTGCATACATATAGTCTGGAATCTAGAAAAGGGCGTAGGCAAATATGTGGTTCCCGAGGGATAGCAATATTTTACAAACAGATAATTAATGTACCGTAGTTATGTATTTATATAATCCGGAGTCCACGCGGACGCAGCCACGGGAAGCATCTAGTATTATAAATGCAAAAATGAGTTCGTTTGATTGTTAGCTTACACGCTGTAGCTACTGAACACATATAGACTAGAGTGCAAAGCAGGACAACGGTTTTTTATCCCAAAAAGTTTAATAGTTTCTGTGTGACAGATATTTGTGCATAGAGATAATTATTGCATCGTAGTGATTTTTTTGTCTTTATTGATTTTAGGGATTTTTGTACACATTAGGTGACGCTGACAATCCCATCGTTCCATATACAAGATGCTCTAAAAGAAGAATACTATACACAGAAAAAACATCAATACTATACACTGTTTTGTAAATCAAGCTAGTAAGAAAAATAATACCATTTTCGCCGATTGTGATGTGGGATCAGCTAATATGCCATGAAACATGTCCATTTCATTTTATTTAAACTTAACTTGCGTTGTAGTGTATTTCTATTCTCATTGTGCCTGACACTCTCCACTAATACATGTTGAACATCTTCTACTTTACCACACAGTTCAGATGTCATTTATATACTTACTGAAGTCCACGCAAACGGATTCGCGGGCAAAGCCTAGTCGTAAATATATCCAGGATAAATCAACACCATACAAATTCACCATCCTTACTAATATTTTAAACGCGAAAGTTTCAATGTATGGATGTTTGTTACTCTTTCACGCAAAAACTACTAATTGGATTTTAATGAAACTTTACAAATAATATAGCTTATACAACAAAATAACACATAGGCTATAATTTGTAAAGATAATGTATAAATTTTCTAAAATATAACGATAAGCGTCAAGCAAGTAGGAAAAAGTTCTGCCATCTACGAGCTATTCTGGCGTGCGCTGCAAAACCCGTTTAAATTACTTATATATAATCTATAATGGAAATGTTTATCTTAAATAGTCCTACAAAAAAGCCCGCGATAGCATATATGTATATTTTTTATGTAAGCCATTATCGCCAAAATAGTGAACCATTATAATAAAGAAAACAGCATTAAAAATAATAAAGTATTGCATTAATTGAACGTTAGTGCATCGTTACTCTTAAATAGTCGAAGCGCCCGCCTCAACCGTGCAGGTTTATCAAGGAGTGCCTATGTACAAAGTCAAGGATGTTTCAAACTCGTATTGGTTTTGTACGCTTGTCTGTTGTCACCTGTGAAATGCACCTGGTCTGCATACTCTGTATATTGTAATTATCACAGAAGTGATTAATTATACATTATTATTGATTTTACTATCATCCAGGTCTGCTTTAATATTAACGGACATTTCATACAACGTCCTCTGGTCCCAAACTAAGCTTAATGCTTGTGCTATGGGTACCAGATTACGGATATAATACATATACTACTTTTATTTTCGTAAATCCCATCCATCCATCCATCAGCCTTTCAACGTCCACTGCTGGACATAGGCCTCCCCAAGTGAACGCTACAACGAGCGGTCCCGTCATGGGGGATAATGCCGTAATCGCCACGCTTGGCAGGCGAGTTGGCGATCGCAGTGGATGTGAACAGAGTGCCAAGAGGCTCTATTCTTGCATAAATCTCTCGCTTCCTCAACATTCATAACTCTCTTCATACACGCTCGCCGGTTTCGGAGACTCCTGACTCCACCTTCCTTCAATACATGACCGATTTGGTCTAGGTAGGTGAGTCTCGGTCTCCCCCTGTACCTACATCCTTCCACTTTCGCATTGTATATCTTGTTAACCAGTCGCTCGTCCGGCATTCTTTCCACATGTCCGAACCATCGGAGCATTCCCTTTCACATCTTTACACCAATACTCTCTTTCATACCTACTCACTCTCTTACGTCGTTTTTACGAATGCAGTCAGTCAGCCTCACTCCACAGATTCTCCGCAGAGATCGCATTTCAACCGCATTGATTTTACTCTCATGCTCCTTTTTGCATACACAACTCTCGCTTCCATATAATAACGTTGGAACAAGCACAGCGTTGTGTATTGCGACACGTGCCTTCTGGCTGAGGTGGTGGCTGCCGATAAATTGTCTCAATGCTCCGTTCACTCTATTTCCCGCATTCACTCTTCTCTCTACATCAGTGGTGTACCTTCCATCCCGACTGAATCCACATATACAAATTCATCCACTTGTTCTAGCACACCATATCCTATTGCTACTCTAACATCTGTTTTGGCTTCTTCTCTTTCAAAAACCATTATTTTGGTTTTGTTTGTTCTTAATCGCGTATATAATGTTGAGGACTATTTTTTTTTTTGAAAGGTGTTTTTTTTTGGAATAACTTTTAAACGGTTTTACCGATCAATTCCAAAAACTATTCAGCTTTTAACATCAAAAAAACACGTCGATCGCCGCCAGTCCGGCTAAAATCGGTTGATTCGTTCGTGAGATATCGTTGTTGAAAAAATATTTTTTTCAGAATTTCTATGAAATTTTCAGTCTGACCAGTTCGAGCTTTAAGATTCTTCAAAGAGCTCAAAAAGCTGCGTTGAATGCCGTAAAAATCGAGAAAATCGGTTAATTCCTTCAAAAGTTATTGCGAAACACTATTCGTTGAATTTTCAAAAAATTATTAAATCTCTATCAGACTTTTGAGCTCGAAGAGTTCACTCAACAGTTCTCTTTGAGCTCGGGGAGCTCAAAATGACACGAAAATTATACCTACTGTTGAGCTTGAAGCTGCTGAGCAGAAGTCGTAATAAGTGCAACTTTGAGAGCTTAAGTATCAAATTAGCGGGAAGTTGCAGGGATAGCCTTTAGGGTTAACCGTTTTCCAGATTTTTTTAACCTAATTTTCGTCAGAATAATGAAACTAGTTATTTGTTTGGGGATATTATTTGATAATGGTGGCGCGAGGCCCTTGATAAATATAATATAATTTCCCGCCTTTATGGCACGCTTTTATTAGTATCACTTCTATCTATCTATGTAACGGAATCTTTTAATGAGATTTTCACTCACTTCCAAATGTTGGTTTAAATAGAAACTTTTGCAAACTTATCAAGGACCGACGATAATACAGTAATTTGATCATACAATAATTTATTTATCTATACCGTACGTACGTATCTTCACACATAAGATGAAAAAGAAATTATGTCTCTTAAATAGAAGTGTTCTTAGTTTTGATGCTGTTTTAAAACTTTATAGTTAATAATAGTAATATAAGTAATATAATATATAATATAATAGTAAGAATAAAATAATATTAGGTAGGTAGGTATAATAATCAATACTACTGAAGTCTCTCATCTCACAGTTCCAGTGGCCCGTCATTACAGGCAAGAGCACACGACGGGTTTATTTAGTGGGTGAGGGGCCCACACTACCCTGTTCGTTGCCACGAACGATGGGGTGTGGTATTACATCCATCCATCAGCATTTCAACGTCCACTGCTGGACATAGGCCTCCCCAAGAGAACGCCACAACGAGTGGTCCCGTCATGGGGGATAATGCCGTAATCACCACGCTTGGCAGGCGGGTTGGCGATCGCAGTGGATGTTGTTAATACTCGAGGGAGTGCTGCTGCCCACTCCCCCGGTATTCTCTCAGTCAGCTCTTAGGACTCCCGTGGGTAGAGAGGGGTGGGACAATTCTAAAGCCACACACGGCCAACATATACGTGTGAGTGATTACATACATTTTAATAAAAAAAAAGATACTAGTAAAAAGATATAGGTAAGTTTAAATACATAGGTAAGTAATAAACAATAATGTTTGTAAAAAGGACGTAGGGTGCATTTCACTAAATTTTAATAATAATCGCTACCAATGACGTATTATGTGGTAACATTTAGTGTCAAGCACCTTACACTTTTTTACAATCATTATTATTTATTATATTATTTTCTAATTTTTAGTTTAATTAGCTATTAAAGCGTGTTCTTATGTTTTTTAAACGATATTTTTTGTAACATAAACCATATAATATGTAGGTATACATTGCCACACGCGTTTAAGTGCTAACAATTTTGACCACTTCTCATGTCTCAAAGTTATGATTCGATATCGTATCATTTCATTGTGATTATTTAAAAGGCTGACACGTATTGTCCTAACAATCCATCTACCAATCACATAGATCTTTTAACTAATCACAATGAAACACTTCTATATCGCGTCAAGTTTTGTGCGCACATTCTAGCTTAGCGGCGAGCAATAGTACTAATGCATAGATACAGTTGCAGCTTACACTCGCTTGTATATTGACATAATCTGGAGTAACAGCAGTCTCACACGACCGGCAAGAGATCTACGGTACCAACAGCTTTCACATTTTCCCAGGCATTTCAAGAGTTTCAGATTACCAACTTTCCTCATAAGTCATACCAGACTGCTTTTGATAACAGAAAACCAGCACTTCACGGATAGCCTCTCCGGAACTTAGTCATTCAAATTTGCATACTTAATCATTACACAAACGAGGCAGTGCGCGAAGTGTAACAAGAAATTGTATGAATAACACAAATTGGTGAGTTCATACCGCAGTTCAACGTACTACAGCGATTACTGAGGCACGCCACACAAAACAAGCAAACGCTTCGACCTTGCCGGAAAACCAAAAAGAAATCACCCGCGCACCGTCCTGACCTACATACACAGCCACACGCGATAAAAACGTATAAAATAACATAATAATAAGACTAAATAATAATAAAAAGGAAGCGGGAATCAAAAATAAAAATAATAATCACAAGATTACGGTTGCGCGTAGTGGGCGCTCTTTCATTCACGCTTCGATGGAATAGTTCTCTTTTTAAAAAGAGGACGCGGACGATACGTGCTGCGGGCTTGCTTTTTCTTTTATTTCCCGCTGTTTTTTTATTTTTTTTTTAATCATTTCACGAATATGGAGTATTTTTATTTTCCCTCGTGGACTGGTCCCATTCATGTGCCGATACCATACCGGGTTGCCTTACGCCCGACTTTTTGTTGCTTTGAAACAATTACGAGTTACAACCGGTCGTAAGATTTGTCGGCCAGTGTATGCTGTTTATATTTTTTGCTGTTACGTAACTTCTGATGATGTTGATGAAGCCGCTTTATTTATTTGTTGTTTTTATCACTTATGATTTTCAACGTTCCGTAACTAAATTTATACCGACAGTTAAGTCGCTAAACTACAAGCGAGAAATGGTAGCGAAACTACGATATTTTTTTTTCGTAATTAACAGCTAGATATATGAAATCATAATTTGCCAATTCATAGATTTTAGTCTTTTATACTACGCAGGTGGTAGAGAAGCATACGGCCCATCTGATGGTCCAGTTTATAGACACTAGCAATGCCAGGGGTATTACACGCGTGTCGCAAACTCCAAGGAAAAGGGTAGGAGAAAGATATGAACGATAGGATAATGTGGGTTTTAGGACTCCGGCGGTCTCACTCACCATACGAAACACAAGAGTAGGGCTGCCTACTGTTGTTTTACGCTGATCACCCGTGAGAGGGTGGTACTTCCTCGATCGAGCTGGCCCATTCATGTAATATAACATAAAGAAATACGACCACCATAATGATTACCTACCATCAGAAAGTCTCAGCTTTTCTGAGTGAAGTCTCGTATCTCGTGTCAAGTATCTTAATGTGTTTCAGGAGTCTAATATGCGTAGGCTAGGTATATCCTTAGTTTAAAACGATGAAATTTCACAGTGTAATACAGGCGTAGGTGCTCTATGTAATATGTATAGTATTGCTAAGCCTATGACTCTACAAGTGATTCAATTACTTACCTACATATCATCACGCCATCTCCCTTGCGGTGTAGGAAGAGAGAATATAGGACCACGCCTGTATTCCCCGAAGGGGTAGGCAGAAGTATATTGCAACACCCACCATTCGCCAGCTATGTTTAAGTCCCACGTAATAAGGGGCGAGCCTATTGTCGTCCACCAGGCACAGTTCCTAACTCCGGGCTGCTACTGAGAATTTTTCTTTTTACGAAAATCCTTAATGACATTGTCCAACCCGGGGATCGGACCCGAGAACGAAGAAGAGAGAACAGAGTGCCAAAATGTATTGTTCTTGCATACATCTCTCGCTTCCTCGACATTCATAATTCTCTTCATACACGCTCGCCGGTGTCGAGACTCCTGACTCAACCTTTCTTCAATACATGACCGATTTGGTGTAGGAAAATAAATAAATGCAAAATTAAATATATTTTACTAATAGAAAACTCTATCAGTTATTACTGATAGTGACTAGAGTTGATTATTAGTGATAGAGTACATATTAATTCCTCGATACGAAAGGCGAGGACATAATATCATTTCACTGAAATAAAGAAAAACATAGCATCACGCCTGTATTCCCCGTAGGGGTAGGCAGAGGTTTATTATACACCCACGACTCGCCAGCTATGTTTAAGTCCCACGTAATAGGGGGCGAGCCTATTGACGTCTACCGGGCACATTTCCTAACTCCGGGCTGCTACTGAAAATTTTTCTTATTTTTTTTTTTACGAAAAATCTCAATAGCACTGGCCAACCCCGAGACCTCATGATCAGCAGTCGCTTACACTACAGCTGCACCACGGAAGCAGTTATAAAAAATACCTGAAACAAAACGCAGGTTTTAGGATTTGGTATCAAGCGAATATTTTTAGTTGCTGCTAGATAATAGACGGAAACACTAAGAATTAGTAGGCTATACCGTATGGGGCCGGCTTTAGAATTGTCCCACTCCTCTCCACCTATGGGAGCCGTAAGAGCCAACTGAGGGAACACCGGGGGAGTGAGCAGCAGCACTCCCTCGAGTATTAACAACATCCACTGCGATCGCCAACCCGCCTGCCAAGCGTGGCGATTACGGCTCTATCCCCTATTATGAGCGAAACACATGTTGTGCCGTTCTCTTGGCGGGCGTACTGCCATTGTTTGGACCCAGTTCATTGGGTCCAAATACAACTGACGCATACGCGAAAAGGATAAATATACTTATACCTGTGTCTCTCTCACTCTTGGTAAAACCTAGTATGTGCATCCTTTTCTTCATCCTTAATGTCAAAATAGTAGCGAGTCTATATTATTCTTCGTCTAAGGGGCAGTAGCTTTTTTTTAAAAATTTATATTGTGACAAATCACGCAAACCGTTCGATATTCAAAATTATACTTTTCATTATTAAATATAGAACTAATCGTCAACCTGCCAGCTCACCATAGACGCGACAGTTGTGGTTAGAAAGTGTCTGTGCTTAGGTAGCAAAGTGGACGTTGTTTTTCCATTGCCAATGCTTTTATATTTTTACTTTCTTGTTTCTTTCAAGCTCCAATTTAACACTTGTCGTGGTCACATGGCGCCTCCATTGTCGGTAAAAAGCATATTGGCCGTCAAGCTTTTTTACTTTGTATTATATATTTATAAATTCGTATTCAGAGTTTATAATTCCTAAACGGCCAGTCTCAGAGTTTATAATTCGTAAACGGCCAGTTTCAAGTGTTGCCCAAAATGAATTCTTTATTAAAAAAAAAAATTGGTTACTATCACCTTTTTCGTGGTAATTGGGATCATTTTTTTAATTTTAAAATACTGTCAGGCGTATATGCTCACTTGCTTCAGTGCTAGTAATACCTATAGCTAAGTATTTGGTTGTCGTCGCCAGTAATAAATATATTTATATCATGCGTTCATTTTCCAAATAAGATATACATAGTATTCTCATTGCCAATCTTTTGTTCACAGACTACACTCCGGTCAAATCAAAACTTTTTGCTTTGAAGAATGCCTGTAAAAAATCGCCCGTGTAATGACAATCTGATTTGTGGACGACCGTTATAGCTGCGATCGCGCCCGATCCGCCACCCATTGTCCATAGTTTGACCCCCGGCAGAGTAAAAAGATCGCGATAACTTAGTACGTGAGCTCTTTAGTGGTTACTGCTGGATGAATTTTCTTCGAAAAATGACATTTCGGGGTAACGACGCTACGTGATTTTTGTACTTATAATTGGCTGCAACTTAAATTTAAGTTTAATCACAGTTTAATCGTGGTTAAATAATTATTTCGTACCAATTAAGTGATCACGACTCTTTCAAAAAAGTTACACTCCAAAGAAACTTTGATTAAACACGTTTTCATGACAAAAATGTGTTCCTTTTTTCCATTTTGTTACGTTTACGTCGTTAATCATGAAATGAGTTACGCTTTGAATTATACAAGATGATTGGACGTGTCCAAAATAAGGGTCGAGGTGATAAAACAACTGGGAGCTAGATTCGTATACCCTCAGAGTAAACTGAAAGCCGTGCGCATCCTTGTGGCAGATGCTTTCAACTTAACAGTCCTGTTAAGGCGGGAAAAATGTACCTAACTTCACACCCCGTCGTTAGGGGCAACGATCAGGGTAGTGTGGGACCCTCACCCACTAAATAAACCCGCCGTGTGCCATCTCTCCGCCTGTGTTGGCGGGCCACTGGAACTATGTTGCATTACTTCAGTGGTCAACTTAATAGTCCTAAGCCTTACTAATACGCTAACATATTTTTGTCTGTGTAGTGACGGACTAAGAATACAAGTCTCATCACACCATTCTTTCCCACGGGTGATGTCGTACGAGGCGACCAAGGGATGTAAGCAATTATCACATAGATATGGATGGGTACCAAGTGGTACTCACGTGCTGTAAATTGTTACTCTAGACTTTTTTTTTATTGCATTTAGTGGCAGACGAGCCACGGTCCATCTGATGGTAAATGGCAATCGTCGCCCATGGACTCCACTATACCTGGAGTATAGTATTGTCAAGCCGCTGCTCACCAATTCATTTCACAGATATGAAATGAAATATAAACGGCTATCTCCTGCTACAGCCAAAACACAACAATGTGCTTCATGGTCGGTCACACGGGAGAGAGGGTGAGTACTCCCACTTGGTACCCAGCTCTACCACCAGTCATGCAATGGATGATAATTGCTTACTTCCCTTAGTAGCCTCATACGACACCCGTGGGAAAGAATGTGGTGGTGACACTTGTATTCTTAGTCCGTCACCACACAGAGAGTCCCAACTAAGTTTGGGATACGGCTAGGGAGATGATGTTGTCAGTATAGTACGAACACCTGCCGATGCTTTACTTCAGAAGATGGTGGCAGCTCTTTCAAGTTATATACGAGGCTCTACCAATAAGGACAGAAGCACTTCCGTTCAACACTAACGTGTGTACTTGTGAAATAACCCCAAAAAAAGGCATAAGATACTTTAAAGAACAAATTATTTGTGAAATGTGGACAAAGAGAACTTTAGTGCGAGCGGGAATCGAACCTGCATCCCTTCCAATCCGGGGAAGTGCTCTAACCGCTAAATCATAGCATTGACCAACGGCCATTCCCAATCTCCACATCGCATTTGTCTTTATGTCCAACGCCACCTATCGGATGCATTTACATGCAATAATTCAATATAGTAAGTTTAATTTTGCAATTAAAATGTATGTTATTTGCTGGCGCGATTTTTTAAACATTTTTGAACTTTAGTGCGAGCATCTTTCTTTTTCCACATTTAACAAATAATTTGTTCTTGCTGATCATGTCAAGTGCTAAAATACAGATCAAAAAGGTACTAGATGTTACCATGAAGAAATTCTCAACAGCATCTCGGAGTTAGGAAGTTAGCGGTATTTCACCTACTTGCCTCCGAAAGTACGCTAAAATGGACTATTGTAACAATGGATTAAAGCATTGGAAGTCCAACTCATTCCATCTGTGATCATAAATTCTGTAAAGTATTTGGGATCATAAAACATCAACTAAACACGATAGATTCAATGTAGTTTCAATTCATAATTATCTTGGAAGTAAAATTTGTATTTGTTCATCTCACAGCGCCATCTAGTATTGCAAAGCATGTAATAATTAAATTTTAGTGCTTCGATTTTTAGATATTTATAGGGTTTGCGTCATTATTAGGTAAAATCTTAATTGTAAAATTAAGTTTACCTGGTTGGTATAATGTATGAAAATACTTCCGACAGATGGTGCAGGCGTCACCCAAAGACGTTAAGTATGAATGCGTTGTCGAAATTAGCAGTCAGGAGCAAGGGTCACGATGGCTGAATTGGCAAAGCATCTGGACGGTATCCAGGAGATGCAGGTTCGAATCCTGCTCGTGACTGTTATTTTCGATTTCACATTTTTCGCTTTGTGTTTAATGTATGTTGTTAAGCATGTCAAATGCTAAAAATATATATAAAAATATCTAAATATTTATAGGGTTTGCGTCATTATTAGGTAAAATCTTAATTGTAAAATTAAGTTTACCTGGTCGGTATAATGTATGAAAATACTTCCGACAGATGGTGCAGGCGTCACCCAAAGACGTTAAGTATGAATGTGTTGTTGAAATTAGCAGTCAGGAGCAAGGGTCACGATGGCTGAATTGGCAAAGCATCTGGACGGTATCCAGGAGATGCAGGTTCGAATCCTGCTCGTGACTGTTATTTTCGATTTCACATTTTTCACTTTGTGTTTAATGTTTCGATTTTTGTCTATCATTTCTATACCTACTAAAAGAGAAGGAATAATTGATAATTACGTCTTGAAATGATAGCTTGCTTTTACAGCTAAAAAACTTTAGCTATAGTATATAGATAGTACATAATTATTTAAGTGCACGCTTTCAACTAACTATGATTAATAGCATGAAATCTATACTATTATAAAGTTGTAACAGAACTGTGTCTGTACATTTAAGATATTTGAGAAAAAATTACTGTATTAAGCTATATAGACGTGTCTGAACACAAAATATTTTTTTTTAGATTTTTGAAGTTATACTTCTTTTGGCGCGATAGAGAAAAATTATGAGAGTGAATTTTTACGATGCGCGCGCACACCGACACCTAAATTCTACATCGTGAAGTTAGTTCTAGGTGGCATGCATGAAAATTGATAACTATATTCAAGTTGTATATTCTATTATTTTTATATTTAGAACACGTGTTTCGTAAGAGTACAATTAAACAGTGTGAATAAATAAATATTATTTTGGTGTTTTTATTAAACCAATTTCATATACCACGGTGATACTAATAATTTATTATTTATTAGTATATCTATATATATTGAATATTAGTGATAAAACTGATTTGAATAAACTGTTTTGAGTGCATTTATAGATTTGAGGTTGATTGTCGGTATGTATAATTTATTTACATCCTTATTAAAAATTATTACATTATTATCTTTAAAAATATTTTTTTTTTCGTTTTCGTATTTCTGGTATATTAACAAATTTTATGCATAAATAAAAAAAATTAATAAATTTTCTATACTTGTTTATTTTAACTTTAAATTCTGAATGTTTATTTTATCTTTGATCTTAACTATTTGTTAAAATTGTATTTATTGATATTAAAATTATTTTTTTAATGTCGATTTAAATCTATTAATTAATAATGACTCTTCAGTTTCAACAACACGGCATGGCACTACTATTGATGGTGTATTCACAAGATACTTATCTACAGTTTCAACGAGACCATTTATATCATATTTTAGCTACCACAAACCTCTTGTTACTCACGTGCCTATTCAGTCACTACGAGAAGAATTTATGAATGTAAAATAGTTTATTTGAAATATTTATTAATATATTTGATTCATTGCCTTAATGATAAATGATTGTATATTTTTACTGTGTTGTCATATTTTTACGTTAATAAAACCTTTTTTATTTAAATAAAATCTTTTTGATTAATTTTAATATTTATCGTTAATCACTACTGCATTTTAGTTATTTTTTTTCCATACGCCAAAGAAGTATAACTTCTAACGCGTGTACATAAGTACACACATTTTAATTTTTTTGTCTGTTTATCTGTTTGTTTGTTCGCACATCACGCAAAAGCTACCGAATGGATTTTGATGCAACCTTTTTTATTTGATAGATCTTGATTAGACTTAAAAACTGGTATACATTTTACCCCGCTACTATATCGGGAACCTAAGATATACCCTAAAAACTAGCTTTTGGTTGCGTTTGCAAAGGCTAGTATCAAAATAAATTAGGTGTTCTTAGTTGTCGAGACTTAGTCTGACTGGGTCAACCCAGTAAGCATGAGCCAGCTGAATAAAGCTAAGTACAGGGTGGTACTTTCCGGATCTCTCAGAAGATCAGCCTCAAACAACCGTAGGTACTCATAGAGTTGTGTTTCTTATGGTGAGTGAGAGATCCGGAGACAAAAAACCCCCTTCTCGTGCTCTTCTTAATATCCTTCATCTCCATTTGCTTGCTAGAAGCATTCTAAGTTTCTATAGGCTACGGTAACCACTTATCATCAGGTAGGTCGTAGGCTCGTTTGCCATCAACGTAGTACAAAAAAAAATAAGCGTTAATTATTTTTAGTTTTCCTTCTAAAATACTGTTATAGTTTACAATTCCTTTATCACAGTGATGTTTTAGAAACAGAGAGGTACTGTGGTTTTATTTGAAGGTTTCCTTCTTTCAATGTTTCCTAAAGTACCGCTATAAACCAGGACTGGAATTAGGGCCGCTGACGCCCTATTTTTTGTTAAGGGAGGAAAATGTATACCGCACACTCCGTCCCTCACCCTCATCCACTAAACCCGCAGGTTCAGGTACAATTTTGAGCGACGCGAGCGGGCATCGGAGTGACATGCGTAGAGCACAGTATTGAGGGTACGCAACGGGAGGCAGAAGACTCCAGATTTCGCCGCCCCTCAAATATAAGCCTCAGAACCCTTGTCCCATTGCATCCAATGTTCCTAACCTCATGGTTATGGTATGATAGTTTGCTAGTAGTAGAGCCGTAGAGGCTTGTTTATCCCAGCATGAATGGGCTGGCTCGATCGGGGAAATATCACCCCCTCTCAGAAGATGAGCATGAAACAATAGCAGGTACTCCTACAATTGTATTTCGTATGGTGAGTGAGAGCGCAGAAAGACCAAACCCTCTCCTTATCCTCTCATTATTATTGTTATCCTTCCTATCCTCCTGTCAGAATCCATCCTATCCTATCCTTATCTAGCCCTCCTATCCCATTCCTTGTAGATGGCGACGCGCGAGTCGTACCTCTGGTGTTGCTAGCGTCTATAGGCTACGGTAACTGCTTACTATCAGATGGGTCGTATGCTTGTTTGTCACTCACATTGTTAAGAAAAAGTGATTTTTAAATCTGTTAACAATTTAATTCTAAATCAAACCTACTTACACAAAGTTTTATCATACAACCGCGACTGTGACACCAGTACAGCGCCATCTCTTGTCAAATAGATACAACAGGCAATACAAAAAGCACTCGATCAAACATATAATTTTGTTTACGCAAGAGAAAATCAATTAAGGGACCGAGTAACCGGTAATTTCGGTCTATTTACTGCATCACTTGAATGTACATCGTCTTTAATGTGCTTATTGCGTGTGAACTTTTGAGATGCGAGAAAGGCATTCACGTTTTAGGACAGACGCTATTTGCTCGATAGTTTACTCATAAACAAACATTCGTCAAATGTAATTCAATTGGATACCTATGAGTATAATATCACAATGCTAACCTTACTTCCTTACCCATGCTAGTATTTTAAATGTGAAATGGTGTTTGTTCGTTTGTTTGTTTCCTCTTGACACTGTAACTACTAAAGCAATCAACACGAAATTTGGTATACATATAATCCAGGATCCAGAGCAGGCATAGGTCCTTTTCTGTATTTACCCCGGAAAATCATAGATAATTTTTGTGCCAGAATGACGTATTTAGATTAGAGGTGTCTATTTTTTTTTATTGCAAATGATGGCAGACGAACCACAGACCACCTCCCACCCAGATGCTAAGTGGTAACTGTCGCTCATGGACTCGACTATACTGAGGTTATTGTCAAGACACTGCGCACCATTTCATTTCTCAGTTATGAAATGAAAGAATAAGCGGCTATCTTCTGCTACATTCAAAACACACTGATGTGCTTCATGATTGGTCACATATGCGACGGTGGTACCGACCCGTTCGGTCCCGATATCAAGTAAGGCTCTCACTTGGTAACCCAGCTCTACCACCAGTAATGCAATAGGTGATAATAGCTTGCTTCCCTTAGTCGCCTTGTACTACACCCGCGGGAAAGGATGGGGCACTTGTATTCTTAGTCCGTCACCACACGGAAGCCTACGTCTAGCATTTTGGCGCCATAAACTAGAAGATTAAAAAGTTATTATAGATACATTCACAAAGCTAAAAGACAATTAACTACACAGATGGCGCAGTGGTTTAGATACCGGCCTCCCGTGTTGTGGGTTCGATTCCCACACAGGACAACTCTTTGTGTGAATCACAAATAGTTTTTCTGAGTCTGGGTGTACTTTGTGTTCGTGAAATTGTATGTTTGTAAAGTCCCCCGCGATACAAGGATTATTGCTTAGCGCAGGGTGTTATCTTTTTAACAAAAAAAAATCTAGTTAGTAAAATTAATAAGCTTTTATTTATTTATTATTTGTTTAATACTTTAATTGTACGTTGAAACTTATATTATAGATATAATATTAAAAATATATATGTACATATACAAAAGGGCGAACTTAATTTGAGTTCTCTACCAGCTAACCCATAACCTCTTTTTTTTAATCCTCAATTTTTTTTAGATACCTCACCACCCTGTCGTTCAAGGCGAGAAGTATATACCTCACCACCCTGCCGTTCAAGGCAACGAACAGGGTAGTGTGGGGCCCTCACCCACTAAAGAAACCCGCCGTGTGCCATCACTCCGCCTGTGTTGACGGACCACTGGTACTGTGTTAGATTACTTCAGTGGCCCGCCGGCGGCATAACTTGAGTGACCTAGAGTATTTTAGACATCCTGAAAAAAACGGTGGGTATAAAATGAATAAAACATGTACAATTAAACTTTGTAGCTTTAATTGGAAAATGCTTATGTTCATTAGTGGACTACTATTTGGCTGATTGATTGATCTACCTTTTGATTGCAATCGTCTCATTTTAAAATAAATTTTACAATACATAATCGCTAGCATTCTACAGAACTGGAATTATGTATGGCAAAAATTAAACAGCGTTACAAACCAGCCGGACCTGTTCTCGGAACGTCTGTAGGGCGAATACTTTGCATTATTTTTAGAAGCTCACAAAAACTGTAGAGGTCAGTATGATTCTAAGACCTTTGTTATTGATTTAGACAACAGTGACAGGCTTGGGACATCGTTTTGTACAAAGGAGGATTAAAAGAGGAATTCAAAAACTTCATCTAATAATTGAAACTGCCTCGGTAGTGCAGCGGTAGTGTGTGCGACTGCTAATTATGAGGTCTCGGGTTCGATCCCCGGGTCAGGCAATGTTATTGAGCTTTTTCATAAAAAGATAAATTCTCGGTAGCAGCCCAGAGTTTGGAAATCTGCCCGGTAGACAGCAATAGGCTCGCCCCCTATTACGTGGAACTTAAACATAGCTGGCGAACCGTGGGTGTACAATACATCTCTGCCTAACCCTTCGGGAATACAGGCGTGATGCTATATGTATGTATATATATATATATATATGCATCCGCCACATACTTACCGGACAAGCTCCAAACCTATTTAGATGCTATTCAATGAGGTTTCCAGGAAGCTTAATTTTAAACAAGGAAAGCAGCTGCTGAGATCCTAAGGTTTTAACTCTGCATACAATTGATCAAAACATGTAACTATACTGATGAAATTGAATAAGCTACAACATTCTAGTTAGATTACAAACGGTGGTCTAACGATAGTGTATGTGACTATGGATTATGATGTCTGGTTCGATTTCCGAGTCGGGCCAACAAAAGGTTATTGGGAGTTAGCAAGTTGGTGGTGTTTCAACCCTTTGCCTTGGAATATACAAAAAGCCGTTGGTCCCGTACCTGATCTCTTTCCGGCTATGTCGGACTGCCTTCCCAGCGCACTATGAGATTGAGGGGATAGATAATGCACTTGTATTAGCGCACACACTCATGCACTAAAATATCTCTTGCGTGGGTACTGGATGGTACTGGACGCCTGCGACTGAATTGACGGTCTGGACTTCTGGAGATCAATGTTATTAGGTCTACTGATCAAGAAGATATCGCTAGTTTCCTAGCGTCTAGTGGGTACAGTCAAACGCTTGCCTATAATATTTACAAATGTAAATCACTCTTACGTAAGTAAGCAATTTATAAAACATATTCTTGCAGATATTTATTTTTATTGGAGAATTTATGACATAATCCAGCACGCTCGCACAATCCAGGATGGCAGACTTCGCAAGCTTTCTCTTTTTGATTCAATTTAACAACTTAATAATCCATTTCAACACCTCCGGCAGACTGGCCTCCTTCATTAGTCCATCATCCCTTGTCGCTATCTTTCATTGAGACCATTCTAACTAGACGTAACTACGGTAAGTTGGTTTAAAACCATAAAAACGACATATATTTAAATCCATTTAACCGTTTGGTAGCTATACTCCCACAGATAGATACACACTTATAAGAATTCTCCGTTTACGACAGGGGTTTAAAAATATGCACAGATGGCGGAGTGGTTTAGATAGATACCGGCCCGATTGTTCTGTGTTCGATTCCCACAGAGGTTAACTCTTTGTGTGATCCATAAATGGTTGTTCTAAGTTTGGCTTTACTTTTTGTCCGTAAAATGTTATGTTTGTAAGGTCCCCGCGATACAAGGACTATTCCTTAGCGCAGAATCTTGTCTTTTAAGAAGATAAAATACCGATGACAATCATAACTATGTATTATAAAGCTGTAACAAAGCTATGTCAGTACATTTAAGATATTTGAGAAAAATAACCGTATTAGGCTATATAGGCGTGTCTGAACACAAAACATTTTTAGTTTTTTTTGTCTGTTTGCTCGTTCTCGCATCACACAAAAGCTACTGAACGGATTTTGATGCTATTTTTTATGTGATACTCATGATAAGACTTAAAAACTGGTTTATATATTTTCCCGCTGCTATATCGGAAAGATATAACCTAAAAACTAGTTTTTGGCTGCGGTGGTTCCGCGGGCAACGGCTAGTAGGTACCTATTTAATAAATTTATGGATTCAGTATAATATTATGTATTATCCTTACCAGGGCCAGCAGGATTAAATAATCATTTTCTTTGAAAAAGTATGTTTGTACGCGATATTTTAAGTTGCACCTTACGTCCATATATAAACCTTGATTACAAGCATCAAATATCACATCTGTAACTATCATCTTACTGAGATCTTATCATCATCAAAGATCATCATTAAAGATTTTTTCATCTTATTGAGATTGACGTCTCTGATCAAGGTTTGTCGTAGCTTAGCGGTGAAACTTACACGAATTGGATGTAAGACGCAAGTTAAAAACTTGCTAATAAACAATCTTTTTCCACAAAAAAATATTCTAGTAAATAACTAACCATTTCAAATGCTAAAACACACACAAAGACGACATACGACGGGTTTATTTCGTGGGACCCCACACTACGCTGTTCGTTGCCCCAAACGACGGAGTGTGCGGTTAGGTAGGTACATTCTTTCCCGTCTTAACAAAAAAAGTTACTAGCTATTTTAGTTGAGTACAGAGTAAAAAACACGTTAGTATCTAGTCATGACTATCCAGCGGTAAGACAGTCGATGTTATGTTATTCCACTCCTACTGGTTCTATCCTCTCGAGCTTAATAGCAGACTGTCATGGCTCTAAACAGTTTGACAAAAAAAACATAGATTAATCTGATCGCAATTTAAACCGCGAACGTGTAGAAACAGACGCGTTCATTTCATTTCATATCATCCGATCGACAAATTGTTATCGCACGCAACGATATGCTTTCTAAAACTCCAATTTTCTTTTACATTGTCGTGTTAAAGTGGGCTGGCTCGCTCCGTATTTAATTCCTTATCAATGGTGCCACCGGGCGTCCCGTTATCTAATTTCTGAACGAACGGAGACGGCCATTTTGCCGCCAACCGTGACCAATGCTACACTTTGGTGTTCGACATTTTTTAACATTGAAAGTACAATCCAACACATTATATATAACACGATAAACAGACAAGCCCCTAATTTATACAAGATTTTAAGTGCAGCTTGACTGCGGCCATGATAATTCTTTTCATATAACTAAGCTTCACGCGACGCACATTAGTGAACCTCCCAGTAGATATAACTTTATTCGTCATCTTGAACCATCACGATCTATATAAATAAAATAAAATGATGAAATTTCCGTGAATATTTATTTATTTATTATTATTAAATAAATATGTCCAACAGCACATTCGAGCCCACTATAATATAATAATGGCCGTGTGGGGCTGGCTTTAGAGTGGTCCCACCCCTCTCTACCCACGGGAGTCGTAAGAGCCGACTGAGGGGATACCAGAGGAGTGGGCAGCAGCACTCCCTCGAGTTTTAACAATATCCACTGCGATCGCCAACCCGCCTGCCAAGCGTGGCGATTACAGCATTATCCCCCAGGACGGGACCGCTCGTTGTGGCGTTCTCTTGGGTAGGCCTATGTCCAGCAGTGGACGTTAAAAGGCTGATGGATGGATGGATGGATGGATTATTAAATAAAATGATAGAGGCTTATTGTACACGCATCACGGAAAAACTAGGTAGGTACTGAATAGATTTCAATTAAGTTTTCTAAGTTTTATTTTACACACTCTTCCCTTATCTAAAACAAATATTGTGATAACTTAATCCTTACTTAATATTATAAATTTGAGCGCGAGTTTGTTTGTTTATCTGTTTGTTACGCTTTCACGCCGTAACTACTAGACTAATCATCCTGAAATTGAATTGCATACATATAGTATAGTAGCTCCAAGTCTGGAGCCCAGAAAATATAGCATACGCAAAATTTTTATGTCGGAAAAATTAATGGTTGCAGTTGAATAGCTATTTTTGCATAGAGATAAATTTACTTATGTGCTACAGAGGGACGTAGGTACCTATTTACTTCCTGTTAACACAGACGTGGTCGCCGGTATAATCTAGTTTAAATATAAAGTTATTAAAGATTAAGAAACAACTATTTTTATAAGCGATGAGTGTTTTCTTGCCGCGGAGAAGTGGGGCATAGGGGAAGTCTCTTCTACCTAATGACGTTAATAGAATAAGCAAAGCAGAGGAACCATATTTAACTAAGTATACACCTAAAACTTCCTTTGGAATAATTACTTCTATTGTTGAAAAGTGCATGAAAATAAGTTCGACATTTTTTAAGTTTATTGCACTCAGGCGGACACAGAGACCGACAAAAGTGGCAAGGGGATTTTGATTTTAAATATACAGGAACATAAACTATTAAAAAGTAATTAAAATAAAACCTATTTTAAGGTACCTATTGTCCAATTGTAGATCTTAGTTATTCCCACTCATCGTTGATTATAGGTAATGTAAATCTGTTCCGCAAATTGTAAGCGACTGTACCGAGCAACTTAGATTGGAACTAAGTTTGTCTTTGTATACATGCCGGCTTCTTAATTCCTGGCGATATTGTCCAACAGTACATTCGAGCCCACAAGCTCTCATAAAAGTGAAAAGAAAAAAAAAAGAAAAAGAAAGTCTGTCATTTGAGTATCATCATCTATTTTGTACTGACACCAGGAATTTGGCCGCCCTTGGCAATTTTTCTTATAGGGTATTAACTATTCATTCGATTTTGCACTGGGCCCCAGGGCCCAAATGAAGCTCCTGAGCCATACTTATTAATATTTTTATATCAATATATTATAGCAGTTCCAGTGGTCTGCCAGTACAGGCGGACAGACGGCACACGGCGGGTTTATTTAGTGGGTGAGGGCCCCACACTACCCTGTTCGTTGCCCGTGCGGTTAGGTAATTTTTTTCCCGCCTAAACACAAAAAAAAGAAAAGGCCACACTAATGGGAAACGCCGTTAATTATCGCGATGATGGACGTTTAATTTATGATGGTGTGTAGCCACGACTTGTAGCGAGAATTCAACAACGGCATTCACATTGCCGTTTGGCGTTAAGCGCTTTCAATTGTGTTTCGTATCGGACCGCTGCCGCACCTTTACCGTGCCGCTGGTTATAACCCGCTGCCGGACTGCTGGAGTACGGTAGCAGTCTCACACGAAACACGTAAATTGAGTGTTTGATGTACAAAGAGATTGAACGTTCAAGTGTGTCCACCCAATCTATTGCGTTAACGCAATAATTGCCTATCGCGATGATGCGCCTTTTAGTGTGGCCCGAGTATCAGTGTCTTCGTTCTTGTCTTCCGTTTCATTCAATAGACGCGCATACGGGTTGATTAATCTGAGGTTTGCCAATCTATGATTGGATATTTTTTATTTGCATATTTTTCTTTGTGTCAAAGCAGGTATCGTCTATTGATTTTAATGGAGGTTGGCGGCCCTTTGTATACACGGGGCCCTGGGCTGCAGCCCAAAAAGCCCTCAGGTAGTTCCGTCCTTGTCTAGAGTAGATGCAGATAGGCTAAATTTCATGTTGGTCAGTGGAGTAGTTATGACATGAAACCGTTACGAACCAGTAAACAAATAAATTAGTAACTCGTTAGAAAATAAAGTACCCCGCGCTACCGCGTCTGTCTGTTTGTATCTCTATTCGAGCGCAATAAACGCAAAAACTACAGATCGAATGTGCATACCCTTTTCACCAATGAATAGTTCACGAGGAAGTTTTGTACAAAGAAACGAAAAAAGGATTCCTGTAAATTGGTTAAAGTATGACCATGACTATTGAAGATGTCGGAAAAAATCAAACCAATTGGGAGAACAAATTATTTCTGAAAGTGGAAAAATAGTGTTTTAGTGTGAGCAGAATCCAAACCTGCGTCCCATCCAATTCGGGGAAGTGTTCTTGACCACTACGCTATCACAGTCACCTACCTAATGGTGGCACCCGATCTCCACATATTTTTTTTTTTAGATGTCTATAAGACCCACGCCGCCTATGGGATCTATTTTGACGGGCCCCGTGGCGTAGTCGGTAGTGTAACCGACTTCCGTGCACGAGGTCGTGGGTTCGATTCCCACTCAGGACAATTATTTGTGTGATGAACACAGATATTTGTACTGCGTCTGGGTGTTTTCTATCTATTATATGTATGTATTTACAAAAGAAAAGTAGTATATGTATTATATCCGTAATCTGGTACCCATAGCACAAGCGTTAAGCTTAGTTTGGGACCAGAGGACGTTGTGTGAAAATGTCCGTGAATATTTATTATTATTATTTGCATACATTTTATTAAAATATAAATATTAAATTTAATTATTACAATTAAAATTTTAGATATTGTGATCTGTATTTTAGCACTTCACATGCTTAGTTAAAGAGAAAAAAGAGCGCTTTACTGCTCGTAATAAAGCTCTCTTTTTTCACTCTCACAAATAATTTTGTTAAAGTAAAGCAGCTGAGCATGTCAAGTGGTACATATACCTACCAATTGCTTTAATGACGTGCGTCGCGTAAAACAATAGAAAAATAACAATACCGCTAGCATATTTTATGCCTGCGGCGAAGCGCTTATAAGTAGATATAGGTAAAACATTTACATTGCAATAGACATCCATCTGTATTTCCAACGCCTGTGTTTCGACTCCAAAAAAACAAAACAAAAGAAAAAAGAACTCCATAGACAAAGCTCGATCGACAAAACAACGACGGGGTTGCTATGGTTACCTACTGCCGCACTGGCCAGCCATGCACCAAAAATTGTATCTATATAATTATACTTAGGTCATACATATTATCCCCAGTTTTGGGGAAAAGAAAGAAATAAAGGAATAGGTTGAAAGTATTATGAATTTCAGCTGCAAATTCCCAGGTTTTTAAGCCGGGGCCAAAAATGCATAAGTATTTTCTGTTCTAAATAGCATTCCGGAATCAAGAGAATTAGCGGTGTATTAGCCTCGTCCTTCAGAAGGCACGTAAAGTCTAATACCGTGATCATACCGTATTGCTACACGTCAGTGAGTACGGTGTGAGGCATAGAGTAACTATGTGTAAGGGGATAGAAACTGCGCCTGTCATCTTGTAGGTACCTACATCATATCTTAGGTATCTATTATGACAAACAGGTACCTATGCATTTGAGGCTCGGTAATCTCATTCCACCAAACAAATTAACAGTATGAATATTATACCATTTAATAGAGCAAAAATGAAAATCTAAAGACATAAGTACCTATATAGCTACTAATTAATTTCTTAATATTTGTTGTATGGCTGGACGGGTAGGATAAAATCAGCAAGGTTCTTCCACCAGCCGATCAAACCATATAGAAATAACAGTGATTGCGATAAATTCGAAAAGAAGATTAAATCCTATACCCATGGACGTAAAAGAAAATACGTCCATGCCTATACCTTTTTTTTTTGTTAAGGCGGGAAAAAATGTTCCTAACCGCACACCCCGTCGTTCGGGGCAACGAACAGGGTAGTGTGGGGCCTGCACCCACTAAATAAACCCGCCGTGTGCCGTCTCTCCGCCTTTATTGGCGGGCCACTGGAACTGTGTTACATTCCTTCGGTGGTGTCCATGCCTATACCTACCTACTTATCTCTGCTTAAAAGCTGAATTCAAATCCAAAATCTATTGCAAATCCGTTTCAATTACCCATTTTAGCATCAAAAAAGAAGAAAAAAAAAGAAAGCCATTCGCGTTGTGCTTCCCTTTTCCCTTATTTTCAGACTTTTAACGCCATCTATTGGGCTGTTTGCACTTCAGCGTGGAGTTGCCAACCGCCCTGTTAGAACATGTTCTGGTATTTGGAGTGTCCTGGGGTGTCCGGAATAGTTTTTAAGCATCCTGAGTTTTAAAAACCGTTCTGATAAGGTATATGTTTAAAAAATTTGTAAAATCATTATTAAGTTTGTAATATAGAATGTATTTGATACTAACCTAAGTTAAAAGAATTTATTAGAAACTAGTGTTTCTTTTATATTTTAGTAAATTTTTTCAACATATTTAATTTCTAAATATTTATCAAAAAACTTAGTTAAATTTCATTTCCGAACATTTTTTTCAACCCTTTTTCTGTCCCGCTATTTGTCACGGGTCTTCTCTCATGGTGAGAGGATTTCAGAACATATTATTTAACTAGCTGATACCCCAACTTCATCCGCGTGGAATTTATTTATTTTCTTTTTTAATGCAGAATAATAATTAAGTATTTTTCCAAATTATAAGTACTGATCCCCGTCCCGTGAGTCCCATCCAAACCAGTGCAGCCGTTCAGGAGATTAGTCGTGGATGTTATTCGATGTACCTATATCTATTTGAATCGGTATTTACTATTCATTCACAATTTTGTGGGTTTTATTTTTTTCGTGCGGTACTCTTATGGTTTTTCCAAAATAAAAATAGCGTAAGTTACTCCTTATTACAACAGCTATCTGCTAGTGAAAGTCCCGTTCAAATTGGTCCAGCTGTTCTGGAGAGTAGCCGGAACAAACAGACAGACTGACCAAATCTTTAAAAATTGTTAGGTAATTTGTTATAGGTAGCTTATTTACTGTCGTATTCGTTTAGTAAAAATTTGTTATTTATACATTACAAACAGACACTTCAATTTTATTTATTTGTATAGATTATTGCTACTCTATTACTGCGTCCTGATTTTAAATTGAATTGTCCTGGTTTATCCAACTTAAAATCCTTGTTTTTGATATTAGAGATTGGCAACACTTTTTTTTTAAAAGGCGGGAAAAAATGTTCCTAACCGCTCACCCCGTCGTTCAGGGCAATGAACAGGGTAGTGTGCGGCCCTCACCCACTAAAGAAACCCGCCGTGTGCCGTCTCTCCGACTTTATTGGCGGGCCACCGGAACCATATTACATTCCTTCAGTGGTAGAGATTGGCAACCCTTTTTTTTTTGTTAAGGCGGGAAAAAATTTTCCTAACCGCACACCCCGTCGTTCGGGGCAACGAACAGGGTAGTGTGGGGCCTTCACCCACTAAAGAAACCCGCCGTGTGCCGTCTCTCCGCCTTAGTGGGCCACTGAAACTATGTCACATTCCTTCGGTGGTCCGCTGGCGGCTTACCCTTTCGGGTACCCTCTACTGAGTGACGCATCCACACACGGAGCGTCGCACCTTCGCGGGAGGCCTTGCGGGTGGCGGACGTTCAGAGATTGGCAACCCTAACATACGCAAAATAAAATTATGAATTAAAAAACAAATGGATGAATTAATTAATGGATGCATGAACGTTCAGAGCTCTCTATAATAAAAAATTAAATTAGAAAAGGATCATGCAGGCAAAAAAAAAAGAAAGGACAAATGGCCACCCCAAA
This sequence comes from Leucoma salicis, assembly GCA_948253155.1. Taxonomy (NCBI): domain Eukaryota; kingdom Metazoa; phylum Arthropoda; class Insecta; order Lepidoptera; family Erebidae; genus Leucoma; species Leucoma salicis. The sequence goes on from OX411818.1 coordinate 21,318,676, forward strand.
TTTACCCAAACCCAAACCAAATTTTGCAATAACAAATTTAACTAAAACTAAACAGAAGTTGTAGTGTAGTTAGTAGCTGTCATTTATTGCATTATTACCAAATGTCTTTAGCTTGCTGACTATATGATTCGAATAGTCGACTAATAAGATATGAGAAGATCAATTCTTCCAAAATCGATCTTTTGCCGAGGGTCATTACTTTATTGACGACCAAACCAAAATATCAGTAAGGTAATTATTGTGAAGTAAAAAATATATCTATCCATCTGTTAAAATCCGCTAAGACCTTTTTAACCCCTGACGCAAAAAGAGGGGTGATAAAAGTTTGATGTGACTGTGGCATCGTAGCTTCTAAACGAGTCCTGATCGAGATGGTACTTAGCTTTTTTTTTATTTTATTGCTTATGATGAAAGACAAGCCACGGCCCACCTGATGGTAAGTGGTAACCGTCACTCATAGACTCAACTATACCAAGAGTATTGTCAAGCCGCTGCGCACCATTTCATTTCTCAGATATGAAATGAAAGATTAAACGGCTTACTTCTGCTACAGCCAAAACACACTGACGTGCTTCATGGCCAGTCACACAGAAGATGGTGGTACCGACCCATTCAGACCCAATAGCAAGTAAGTACTCTCACTTGGGACCCAGCCCTACCACTAGTAGTGTAGTGGGTGATAATTGCTTACTTCCCTTAGTCGATGGGGTGGTGACACTTGTATTCTTAGTCCGTCCACACGAATAAAATATTTGTTCAGGCGTTTCAAGACCATCTATTCTTTTTGTTAGCTGCGGTAGGGATTTTTAGAGTTTTATTTGTGTCATAGGGTAATTATTATTTTGGTTTATCACAATTTAGTGAAGTTTAGGAACCTTTGTTTCACAATTTAGTCAAATACTTAAATTATTTAAGTTAGTGATTTTATAATTTTAGTTTTTTAACATTTTTAAAATGTGCTCTCAGCACTTTTATGAAGTAGCAGGTACAAGATTGGTTGGACTGATTGAATCTTTTGGAATTATTAGCGATTACAATAGCGATACGTAATCATTTTTTATGAAAATTAAAGTAAGAAGTTTGATTGAACGCTCACAGGGTTATTTAATTTTGATGATGTTCACCAGAAATTTAACGTTGATAATCATACAAATGATTATTTTATTGCCACCAACATTTTGGCACGATTTAATCTCAGAGGATCTCGTTTATTATGCAGAGGTGAATAAAATCAGTAATAATTTTTTTATAAATAACATTTTACCATTAGCTAAAAAAAGCAAATTGTGTGGTTTTATGAAACCACGGTAAAAGTGAAACTTTTTTCACATTATAGACATTTAACTAAAAATTTTTGGAATAATATTCCATTAAGTAATAGTCTATACACTACACGGTCAGTTGCTGCGAACTATAGGCGCCGCCATATTGGCCTTGGCTGCTCTGGCGAGCGCCTTTCACTTTATCCCTACTCCGCGGCCGACCGTCACGCGACATGCAACACACAGACCAAAAAGTTTGAGACGATCTAATAAAAGTTTCACTTTAAAACATATAGTTCAATAATCGATTTTTAATAGCCATCGACTTTGATCTCTTACTACTTTTAGTCTTTTGCTAGTTACATCACTAGCGTCATGAATTTAGCTGCAGCAGGGAGGACCAACTAAAAATTATTGGCGAACAGTGTTTCGCAATATTTATTTATTAGAAATTACAGACATACTGTTACTTTAACAATGCTTTCTAACATCCGAGCTGGAGCTCAAGGCTTGGTATGTCTCCATAAAACTTTAGTACCTTGAAGTCGCAATTTATTATAAACAATCGCGTTATATAATAACCTTATGACATTTGTGGTGTAGTTAGTGTTTATACAGTTTATATTTCTCAGTGGCGTGTATCAGCTAGAAGTCTTCAGACCAGCTCAGCTCTTCAGCATGACAGTCTATTCGTTCACCGTGATAGCCCCGAGGACAATGCAAATACTCCTTTCGAGTTTACACCTGCAAACCAAAAGGTGCGTTCGATAACTTTGACAGTCATATGTTTTTCAAAAACACTCTTCTCTATGCAATTCTGAATTTAAATTTAGTTTTTTTTTATTACATACCACAGCTTGGAATTGTCTTTAGGTTCGTTTTAACTTTCATTTACTTTTGTAATTATACAAGTAGGTCCACCTACTTACAACTTTAGCTAGAATAATAATATTATTGTTCTATTGGAAAAGTGAATAAATAACAATGTTGCTCGTTCCGAATCCATTGTTTTTATAAGTAAGTAGATATATTTAGATCCCGTTGTCCCTTCCAATCCGGGGAAGTGCTCTAATCCTCTGAGCTACCGCACTACCTTTTGGTCATACCCAATTTCCTCATCACATTTGTCTTAACAACTAACACCACCTTGGAACGCATTTAGATGCGTTAATCCAATATACTATTTGATGGCGTGATTTTTTTTGTATGAATTTTAATTGCAAAACTAAACTTACTATATTGGATTAATGCATCTAAATGCGTTCTGATAGGTGGGTGGGTTGTTAAATGAAGTATAAAATAACTTTTCAAAATTTTTGTAGACCAGCAAAAGCTCCAATATAATTTTGTTTTCTTAATTTTACAGAGAATTGATGCCCTTTTAGGGATCTATCCTGAAGGCCACAAGCGTGGAGCTATGATTCCATTGCTTGACCTGGCTCAAAGACAAAATGGAGGTTGGTTGCCTATCTCGGCCATGCACAAAGTGGCAGAAATCCTTAACCTACCACGTATGAGGGTCTATGAAGTAGCTACTTTTTATACTATGTTCATTCGGTGAGTATTCCTTTACTATCAACTTTTTTCCAGAAAATCTTATAGTTGTAACCCATTGAGGGTGGTAGAATCAGCCTTGGTTTGCAGTTATGTGCTCATGGCAAAAATTATAGGATACCGCAGAGCTGACATTTTTATACAAGCTTTATTTTTTGATAGTGTGTTGTAACATCTGGAGTTTTTAAAATTCTGTGCATATCACCAGTTATTAAAAGTTCCTATGTCTACGGAAGCAACAAAGCCAAAACATCTTGTATTGCAAAATTTTGTTGCATTAGTAGTGCTTACTACAGTACCTAGACGACCAAGCTTCGCTCTACCTTTTAATTTTTGTGAGTTTTAAAAGACGATACTTCTTTTTTTTCCTTTTATGGCGATCTCGTTGTTTCGGCCAATGTCCAGTTTTCTAAGGCTTCTTGTAGGTTAACGGTTACGCTTAGGGTGATAACTTTTTGGCTTTGTGAAAGAATGTTCTTGCTATGTAGCAATAACACAAAAATAGGTGTGTTCTGGCTATTTTTTTTTGCATGTTCTTTTATTTTTTTTATTGCGTCTAGTGGCAGACTAGCCACAGCCCATCTGATGGTAAATGGTAGCCATCGCTCATGGACTCAACTATACCGAGAGTATTGTCAAGCGGCTGCTCACCATTTCATTTCACCGATATGAAATGAAAGAATAAATGGCTATCTCCTGCTACAGCCAAAACGCAACAATGTGCTTCATGGCCGGTCACACAGGAGATGGTGGTACCAACCCGCTCGGGCCCGATACCAAGTGAGTACTCCCACTTGGTACCCAGCCCTACCGCCAGTCATGCAATGGATGATAATTGCTTTCTTCCCTTAGTCGCCTCATACCGACACCCGTGGGAAAGAATGGTGTGGAGACACTTGTATTCTTAGTCCGTCACCACACAGGCAAAGATTATATTTCGTTAAGTTAAATCTAGAACATGATTATGGCTTATTACTTGATTAAGATATAAATAAGATAGGTACTTTTGCATAGAGATAATTAAAATGTGCCAATTAATGATGTACTAATTTTATTTTTTTGGAATATATTTTATTATAATATTTTTGACGGGCGTGGTGGCGTAGTCGGTAGTGTAACCGACTTCCGTGCACGAGGTTGTGGGTTCGATTCCCAATCAGGGCAATTATTTCTGTGATGAACACGGGTATTTGTTCTGCGTCTGGGTGTTTCTATCTATTATATGTATGTATTTACAAAAAGAAAGTAGTATTCCGTAATCTGGTATCCATAGTAGCACAAGCGTTAAGCTTAGTTAGGGGCCAGAGGATGTTGTGTGAAATGTCCGTGCTACAAAATGGCAGAAGTTAATTTGTGAAATATAAAATTTCAGGAGACCAATTGGTAAATACCATTTGCAAGTTTGCACTACAACGCCGTGTTGGGTTCGAGGATCTGATGCTATCTTGAAAACCCTAGTTGAAGGCACCAAGTGTGAAGTTGGTGGTACCAGCCCTTGTGGCAAGTTCTCTATTTCTGAGGTTAGATGTTTTGCAGATGTTAAAATTATCTTTATCATCTTAGATAAGTTAGGTTTACGACCCTGGTTTCGAATGCGAGGTCCTGTCCTGCTTCTTAATTCTTAACATTATTTAAACTTTCTGATCTAATAATGTTTGTATATATATTATTTTAGCATTTGACATGCTTAGCCATATAAATTAACACAGTGGGAAAATGTGAAATCGAAAATAACATTCATGAGCAGGATTTGAACCTGCATCTCCTGGAATACCATACCAGATGCTTTGCCAATTCAACCATCGTGACAATTACTTGGGACTGTGAATTTAGAATAATTTTGGGTTGATATTCTACACACCTGATTTTTATAAACTTAAAGGGTCCATTTAGATTGCCATACATGTTCCTAACAACTGACTTAGTTTGCTTACGAGCATGATGGTCACCAAGCAATGATAATTTGAGATAATTCGTCGTAATTAGTTAAATCTATATTTTTTTAAGACACTTTTTTCGTAACGCTATGGAAATGCATTTACACATCCCCTCGCGTGACAGACGGAGGGGTATGTAGGACTCACCGGGCGTAAGATCTTGGTTGGGCCCGGAATTCTAAAACCACATGTCCTTCCACGCCTATATTAGCAAGGCCGTCGGAGGGTCGTCATTTGACATTCTACTCCGGCGTAAAAACAACACCCTCTTTTTTTTGTTTTATGTTTTTGTTTTTTTATTGTTTTTTTTATTGTTAAGGCGGCCAAATATGTTCCTAACCGCACACCCCGTCGTTCGGGGCAACGAACAGGGTAGTGTAGGGCCCTCACCTACTAAATAAACCCGCCGTGTGCCGTCTCTCCGCCTGTATTGGCGGGCCACTGGAACCGTGTTATATTGCTTCAGCAGTGTAAAGACAAAACCCTGCACTAAGAAATAATCTTTGTATCGCGAGGAACTTTACAAACATACAATTTAACGGACACAAAGTACACCCAGACTTAGACAAACATTTGTGAATCACACAAAGAATTGTCCTAGAAACTCCAGCCACATGTATGTTAAATGCTTTAATGTGTTTTCCTGCAGGTTGAGTGCCTCGGTGCTTGTGTCAATGCTCCAATGGTGCAAGTCAATGATGACTACTATGTAAGTTAATTGTAACCAATAATATAATCGATTAAAGGCAGGTGGAAAGATTGCTATCTCTCCTCACGAACGAGCGACTCGAATAGAGCCATGGCCCACCTGGTGGTAAAAGGCAACTGTCGCCAATATCCTTAAACCTATTAAGAATACCTACTGTCAAGCTGCTACTATTTCATTTCGCGGATATGAAATGAAAGAATGAAATGATTCCGCTACAACCAAAACACGTCTAGGTTCTTCGTGGTCACTCGAGAAATGGTAGTACCCACACGCTTAGGCCCGAAATGCTTACCGACTTTTCTATGCGGTGGCGGACTAAGCATGCAAATGTCACCACCCCATTCTTTCCCACGGGTGTCGTACAAGGCGACTAGGGAAGTAAGCAATTATCACCTATTGCATTACTGGTGGTAGCTGGGTACCACATGGACATTTACCATCACGTGGGCCGTGGCTCGCCTGCCACCATACGCAATAATATGAACAAAAAAAAACTTGGTACCCAGCCCAGCACTATTAGTGCAATGGGGGATAATTGCTTACTTCCCTTAGGCGCCTGGTGACACTTTTATTGTATTGTTTTTGCATTTTATACTGCTCCTTTGGCCGTGTGAGGCCGGCTTTAGAATTGTCCCACCCCTCTCTATCCACGGGAGTCGTAAGAGCCGACTGAGGGAATACCGGGGGAGTGGGCGGCAGCACTCCCTCGAGTATTAACAACATCCACTGCGATCGCCAACCCGCCTGCCAAGCGTGGCGATTACGGCATTATCCCCCATGACGGGACCGCTCGTTGTGGCGTTCTCTTGGGGAGGCCTATGTCCAGCAGTGGACGTTAAAAGGCTGATGGATGGATGGATGGATGGACTGCTCCTTTGGAACCTTCTCCCTTATTGCCACACTGCGTCACCGTTTATGCGACCTTCCCTATAATCTAGACACATCCCCCCCTCATACTTTTTCTCTTTCTACATGATCCATTACGATAAAAAAATCAAGTGTCTGACACGTTTATTAAGAAACTCCGTAATTCCGGGTCGTTTTAGCAAAAAGTTATTAATATTTCCCGTCATATATAGGTATAGGAATTGACGGTGTTTCAGCTCCGTGCCTCGGATAGCACAATAAACCGTTGCTCCTACATCTGATATCACTCCAGTCGTGACGGAATGCCATCCCATCGGTCTATAAGAGTGAGGGAACAGAGCTAGCAAGTGGCTGTTGTCATTGTCCGCCATGATCGAAAATCGGTCTGGAGGCCGATATTATTACATACATAAAGGGTGGTAAAAGATATACCTAACCACACAGCCTGTCGTTCGGGGCAACGAACAGAATAGTGTGGGGCTCTCACCCACTAAATAAACCCGACGTGTTCCGTCTCTCCGACTGTATTGGCAGACCAATGGAACTGTGTGACATTATTTCAGGGGTACATTAATTAGCCCTAAACCGATTAATATTTATTGTTCATTTAATTTGTTAATTCGCAGGAGGATCTGACTGTTGAAGACACAAAAGAAATCATTGAAAAGCTCAAGAAAGATGAGAAACCTAAGCCAGGACCCAGGTAAATAGTTTTAATAACAGCTTCTGTAAAAACTGACTTCAATCAATCTACTCTGCATAAATAATTTTACTCTGTGAGTCGCTCAGCTCAGTCTGTCCACAAATACATTGACCTAATAAAAATGGACGTCGGGTCTAGTACAAAATTCACGAAAAAAGTGTCTAGTCAACCTATAGAAACGTAGTTATATTATGTCAATACATACAAACTTCAACAATCTAATTTTAAACCTTGTACCATTACAATGGTGTTGTGTTTTTGAAAAGACTGACACGCGATTGTTTCTCTTTTGGCTTTTTGTTTCTCTTTTGGTTCGGACATTTGAGCGCGAACACGAGGTTCAATTCAGCAAACATATGGTGTTTGCTGAATTGAATTGGATGATAATGTCATCAAAATTTGAGTAGTTCCCTAATTTTTTCATAGGTATATGATCCGTTATAACTACATTTTGAAAGAAACGTGACTAGTCTATAAGTATATCCAAACGCGTTCGCGTCACACGATAGAGGAAGATAATATCACACAATAAAAAAATACCGTTAAGTGTTAACGGTCGTCAAATAATTTACACCTGACAGTTGATCTTGCCGCGCTGTGTATCCAGGGATTCCCCGCTACCTGCGCATCCCAATTTTCCATTCATTTGATGACACAGCTAGCAAAATAATAATTACTATTATAAATGTAAGATTTAGTAGCCACAATGAACGGATAAATTATATATAATAGAAACAATATTTGATTGAGAAATTTTGATCTAAATTATTTATTTCAATATAATTTATACTTATATCATAAATGATACCTAATGCCTAGAAAAAAATTAACATTGGTAAAAAAAGACCCCTCTCTACCAACGGGAGTCGTAAGAGCCGACTGAGGGAATACCGGGGGAGTGGGCAGCAGCATTCCCTCGAGTATTAACAACATCCACTGCGATCGCCAACCCGCCTGCCAAGCGTGGCGATTACGGCACTATCCCCCATAATGAGCACACAAAAAAAAAAGGATGTGGTCGGCACAGGACCGCTCGTTGTGGCGTTCTGTTGGGGAGGCCTATGTCCAGCAGTGGACGTCGAAAGGCTGATGGATGGATGGATAGGAAAAAAAGACATTCTGTATATTGTGGCCTTGAGGAGGTTGCAGTACAGCTTGCTGCTCGATAGATAGACTAGGTTAAGCAACTTTCGCCATAAGTGCCCAAAGTAGCACCTATTCGTGGACACCTGACTTCCGTGGTTTGGAAGTCACGTTTAGCAGCCCCGAGTGACGTTTAGAGTTCCGGCTATCAAAAACACCATGGCAATTGTTACAGGTGTAAGAATCTGTACTATTATAAAGCTGTAACAGAACTGTCTCTAAGATATTTGAGAAAAAAAACAGTATTTTTATATATTTTTTAAAAGTCATATAAATTAACACAAAGTGCGAAAATGTAAAGTTGATGTGAGACGGTACGCCAGGAGATGTAGGTTCAAATCCAGCTCGTGACTGTTATTTTCTAAAATTTTCGCAATTTGTTTTGAATATATCTGTATGGCAGGCTATTTAGGCGTCTCTGACGCAAGAGAACTTTTACTGCACATCACGCAAAAACTACTAAACGGATTTTGATTAAACTATTCTGTTTGATAATTCTTGATTAGACTTAAAAAATGTGTACGTTTATCTCGCTACTACATCGGGAACCTGAGATGATGTTGTTGCTTGCGGCGGAGCTGAGAAAAAAAAACAGAGATTAATCATTTACTCATAGACCCTAAAGGTTATTTATAGGTGTTTCAAAAAAAGTGATTGCCCGTCCCCACTAAGTTTATTATTAAAAGTTTTAATATTGTTGCCAGCCATTGAAGTATAAAAAAAGATCCACAATTAGGCATTAAAAGTGTCCACTATAAATGAGTGCAGATTACGCTTTCTTGCACTCATTTCGTTTAGTGTTGTTTCGATGCGCGAGCAGCCGCAACGCCCGCGACTCATCAACATGCCTAATAATCTCTTTTGAAAAACTCATTGACTGTCTCTTTATCACTCGTTTTTTCTGACTACTGCCATTAAACTCACGCACGCAGTGAAAAGTTGTTACTATTTTATAAAATTATTGCTATACATTTCAGTAAGATTATTTTAACTTTTGGCACGATTTCTAAACACTTGTGTATCCTTAATTTATAGATCAATGTTGCCAATACATGAAATTAGATTTTGCCGTAACATGGCGCTTTGGGTCTAGATTAGATTACAAATATAAACTTTATTGCACACCAAAACAGTCAGTCAAAATAGTGTTTATTTAAATAACACCTAGTGCAGCTAGGGAATAATCATTGTATTGCGGAGAACTTTACACTCAGATTCAGAGCAACCATTGGTGGAACTCACTTGATTATCATCACGCCATCTCCATTGCAGGGTAGGCAGAGTGCCAAAAGGCGCTATTCTAGCATACTTCTCTCCCTTCCTCAACATTCATAATTCTCTTCATACACACTCGCCGGTTTCGGAAACTCCTGACTCCACCTTCCTTCAATATGTCGTTCGCTCGTCCGGCATTCTTTCCACATGTCCGAACCATCGGAGCATTCCCTTTCGCATCTTTACACCAATACTCTCTTTCATACCTACTCGCTCTCTTACGTCGTCGTTACGAATGTGGTCTGTCAGCATTACTCCACAGATTATCTGTAGAGATCGCTTGGTCGTTGGTGTAAAATTATCGTGTGTGGTAATCTACCCCACAATACTTGGTAGCGGAGGTCGGTATCTAAATGGAAACCTCCCGTACCAAGTCAAGATGTCATTACTAATAGCTATAACATTTTTCTAAAACTTACCTATACTTTTTAATATCGTGCTACTTTATTTTTAAGGAATGGAAGGTTTGCAGCTGAGCCTCTAGGTGGATTGACGTCTTTAACTGAAGAGCCAACTGGACCTGGTTTTGGACTTCAAGACGCCTTGAAATCGTAGAATATTTATTTTTGTAAAATTAAATAGGAAATATTTAAATAAATCATGCTAGATCACTGTAGTTTATTTTTTTTAGTATTTGAAATAAAACTAGTTGAGCCGACAGGTATTGCCCTGCCCAAACTTTGTTCCCTCTGCCGTTAGCTGCAGCAGACTCAATGATACCGGATTTTTAGGACGCTATGGACTCAACAATCTGAACGATATTTGGTAGATAGATGAGTAATGACTTCATGAGACACTGCATTAACATCACAGAACATTGAATACCTACTTATTACCGAGTTCTGAGAGATTGCCATGCTCGTAGTAATAGAACACCACAAATGTCACTACAGACCTTAAGACTATTTGAACGAAATTTGATAAACAGTAATTGGCCTGGAATAACGTTATACCTAGTAGTGATGTAACGAATTCGGGAATATTCGCCTGTTTTCAACAATTCGAATATATTAGTCCATTGAAAAGTTACATTTAGGGTTTTTTAGAGTACGCAATTTTTTTTTTTTTGATGTTAGGAGGGGGTAGTACAAGCGTAAGTTCAAGTTTGTGGGGTTGCCACCCTTATCCCCCGGCCACCATCTTGGAAAAAGGGGTGCAAAGGGTTTTCGAGCTGTATTTCGCGCTAGCAAACATACAGAAATTTCTGTGAAGCATTATCTGTAGCTAATTAAATTGTCTACTTTATTTTATTACTTTTTATCTTAAAATCGAAAACAAAAAAGTTATAAACAAAAATAACTGAAAATGTTTGAACAACTTTTCTTTTGGCTGTTATAACTTTTTCCTGGTCATTTTACAATAAAATCACATTAGAGCAATATTATAGAGGGTTTTTCAACGAATAATTTCCACTATAAATTTGTTTAATTTCATTAATTTATCTGGGTTTTACAGCGCTCTGAAGTTGACGGAGTTCTTTAATACTCGTAAGAATACGATAAAAACGAACCATTAGGCTTAGTTTTGTATTAGCTCCGCACTCAGGTCACACAAAGACCCTTCAGCCCAGCCATCAAGGTGGTCGAGGGCCTATTCCCACGACGAAGGCGGAGCACACGCCTTCGGTCTGGCACCGCCAGGTAGCGACCGGGAGGCCAACCTCAGTGTACCGCCCGTCACCGCGTCGGAAATGGGGGTGGCTGTTTCGCGGTTTCGTTCCAAGTACACCGCCCCCGGCTCAGACGGGATAGCCGCCCGGGAGCTGGCCCTGGCGCTGGACCACCTGGAGCCCCGCCTCAGGGGACTGTTCGACGCGTGCCTAGCTTCCGGATGGTTCCCTGACTGCAGAAAGGAGGAGAGGCTGGTAGTCCTGCCGCAGCCGGGGTGAATGCCGGATTAGGTCGGGGCCTTCAGGCCCATTGTGCTGCTAGACGAGGCGGGTAAGCTGCTGGAGAGGATCCTCGCTGCCCGCATCATCAATCACCTGCGCGACGTCGGACCGGACTTGTCAGACGCCCAGATCGGTTTTCGGTTTTGACCGCGGCCGCGGCGGTCGTCGCTGGCGGTGGAGTGCTGTTGGCGGTGCTTGACATCGCCAACGCATTCAATAGTCTGCCATTCAGCTGTATCAGGGAGGTGCTCCGGTAACACAGGGTGCCTGCATATCTGAGGCGGCTAGTGCCAGACTATCTTAAGGGCGGCAGCGTTCTCTATAGGAGCCGCATAGGAGACGTTGTGAGGAGACCCATGTCGTGCGGTGTCCCATAGGGTTCGGTTCTAGGGCCACTCCTGTGGGACATCGGTTACGACTAGGTGCTACGGTGTCGGCTCCCACCCGGGCTGGCGGTTATCTTCTATGCGGATAACACGCTGGTCGTGGCCCGGGGCGGAAACTTCGAGAAAGCGGCGTTCCTGGCCACCTTAGGGACCTCAGAGGTGGTCAGGAGGATCGGGGCAAGTATCTGGGCCTGGTGCTGGACGGGCGGTGCCGCTTTCGCGAGCACTGGTGTGAACTGTCCCCGAGGCTTGCACGGCTCATGCCGAATATAGGCGGACCAAACAATGCGTGCCGACGGCTTTACACAGGGGTGGTCCGGTCGATGGCGTTGTACATGCACATTTGTGGGCAGAGAACAACGAATATTTTTGAATTAACTCAATCTGACTATCTTCATTCAATCTACTTGTCAAAATGAACCTCGGCCATATTCGGTTTAAACATGAGTGACTGACAGTGACACTTGATGTGAAACCCGTATGATATTTTGCGCGCGCTTATTTGAAAATCAACATTCGCATTCGCGAATGTTGGAGGGAAACATTCGCATCCGCATTCGCATTCGTGAATGCTTATAAACTAACATTCGTTACATCGCTGATACCTAGTATAATCATAAATACCGTTATAATAAAAAAACTAATATTACATTTGAATTTGGAACCTGTCATTTTTTGATGAATGTTCATTGTTTTTCATTTTAGCGTCAATCTGTCTTAAAAAATATTCTTGTGATATCATGGACTTAATAAAAAGAACGGACTGAGCCTTGCTAACAAAAGATTGTGTCACTCAGAGTCGGCCAGTTCGCTGTACGTACATGCCGACACGCACACATTCACACCTTAGTCGGCCATTGCGCGAGTAAACGTTATCACAGTCAGTACGTCTACGCTGCTAAAAAATATCAAAATACAGCATATCTTGTGTGGTGAAATGGTGAAAAACCGTAGTGATAGAAAGAAAAAAATCCAGGAGTCACGTTTCTTAGGTAAATGAATAATTTAATCACTTGGTTCCCGATTTTATACATTAAAATTTATATTAATTCACCAGAACAAAATAAATCATCACAATGCCAGTATTGCTCAGATTCGCTAGTGGAAATTACCCGAAATATGGGAATTTTATAGTTTATATTTATGAGGTACTATTTGTTTAGGTTAAATTACTATACTTTGATTTTTTATTTTGTAGACTAAAATGATATTTGATTGCCATGTAACATTAATAGTGTTGTTGTAGTCTGAGTTATCGAAAACACATAATTAATATATTTTTTTTATTATAATAAATTTTCTGGTGATTTATAATTTGAATTTGCTTTGATCAGTAGTATAAGTAGCATGAATTTATTATTGTAGCATTTACAAAATCTAAATTAAAGTAATCATACCTACTTTAATATGTTTTCTATACTATTATAAATCTGTAACATAGCTGTGTCTGTACATTTAAGATATTTTAGAAAAAATTACTGTAATAGACTATATAAGCGTATCTAAACACAAAACGATTTTTTTTAATTTTTTGTCTGTTTATCTCTTTGTTTATTCGCGCATCACGCAAAAACTGCTGAACAGATTTTGATGCAACTTTTTATTTGATAGCTCTTGATTACACTTAACAACTGGTATACATTTTATACGCTACTTTATCGGGGAGCTGAGGTATAACCCAAAAACTAACTTTTAACTGCGGCGGAGCTGCGAAGAAAGGCTAGTAAAGCAATAAAATTGCATTTGCGAGTGTTATTTATGTTTATAAGAAAATCGCATTTAACGAAAGCGACTTAAAATAAGGTGATAGATGCCCACCGTAGACGCCAATTTGTCTGCTTATAATCATTTTAGTCAAAATGGAAAAAATAAAAGCCGAACTTTCTTAATCACAATTTATTTCTGAAATATTACTTTCAGAATCTACATTTACTAAGAATCTTTCTTTTACATTATCAATAAGATGAACGAGTAGCATCATTTTATTTCGTTACTTTAAGTATAATAACATACTCAACATATCTCAACTACCATTGCAGTGTCAACAACTTTAGCCCTCAGTAAATAATTCTTTAATTTCAGCCATTTTAAAACATTTGTTATTTCTTGCGACACGCCCCTTTACCTGTGCCCATACTAGTTATATGGGATTTGATTTACAGTGCTAAGGAAGTCTTTTGAGATGTTGACACCATACTCAACAGTGAACTCCTCAACTACATTTTTTGATAATAAGTGTTTTCTTTTGTAATGATTACAGTATACAGTAATTCTGCTTTAATCAGTGTATTCATTTATTAATTGTTTACATTCTTTGAGTTTAGCCACTTTTGAACTGGACCTTACGCCACCCTGTAGTGGCAGTTTTATTCTACCTCATGGGAGTGGTAAAAAGCGTTATCTAATACCAAAACGAAATCATCAAAATTCCCTCTAGCCACTCTTCAAAATATTCTATTTTAATAATAATATATCTGCTTACAATTAGAAACTGTAGCAGCCCATATAGATAACATAAAACTGTTTAAAACAGTAAGCTTTGTGTATTCCGCTCACCTCAAAAAAGAGCAATAGTTTCCTAGAATTATGTGAACCCCATCTGCGCTAGAACAATAACTCTACCGATTACAACTGCATCGGATTCCTCGGAAACACCTTAACTGTCAAAGCAGTAAAGATACCTTGGTCACTGTAGTCCCGACAAACATGCAAGTTAATCCCGTTTTATCGACATAATTATGTTATCCTTTATTACCCATTATATACCGATGATTTATCTTAAGTTTTAAATAAATACAGTAAAATTGTGCTTTTTGCACTATTAACCTTTTGAAATAGTACGGTATATTTCATATACATTTCCAATAAATTTATCGGCCAACCTGTTTTTTTTTTATATGTATTATAAAAAGGGTATATTTGGCTAACATGGCAACACTAAATTCATTCACACATAGATAGCCGCCGCCATTACGTATACGTATCTTCAATTTTGTCTTAGCGAAGCGCTGTCCGTTCCTTTATACGTCCATGTGTGATATTAAAATATTATAGTTTGATGAAAGAGAGAACCGAATTACTGTTATAGCTTTACAACACAAAATAGGTATGGAGCCAAATTCAATTTTTGAAACTCCATTTGCTTGGAATTGGCATGTTTGTGTACCGGGTTTCATTGATAGGTACAATGAAACGTCATCTGTTTGCGATAGAAAAGACCTGGTCGTCCACGTAGTATTCGTACCCACTAAAAAGCAAGCAAACCAGCTATAGGAATAATTCGTAGAAATCCTGTCCGAAAGTTGATGATTTTTTCTTATAGCACCTACAAGTCCTACAACCATGTCGTGTATTTAAGATGACTCAGGAGTTTTAGCTTATAAGTGGTGGTCGTTATTTAATTAACCGAAAATAATTCAAAAATGAATAGGGTGGTAACAACAAAAAACTTTAAGCAGGAGTTTTGGCGGGAACATGAAAGAATCATGTTGTCGCTCTACATTATTTTTCAAAACTTGTGTTATTTCAAGTACCTATTAATATGTAAAAGTGGTGGTATTACGCTAATTAACTATTTGTGTGTGTGCATAAGTGTTGGCAAGTGATGTAAGGCAGCGTAACGTGTTTTTTCCCGTTGCCTCCAAATCTCCATAGAGGATTCGCAATAAAGTTGCCAACTACTTTACTGAGGTTTGACTTTGATTTGACTGACTAATTTTATATGACTGACTTGGACTATGACTTGTTTGATGAATTAAATTAACCTGACATGTGAAGAAGAAATAAATCCTTAATAAGTCATTGGCAAATACTCGAACCGAGTAGCCATTATATAAAAAGAAAAGAAATACCTACCTACTTAGCGTACGCAAAGGGGAGGTCACAGAAAAAAATAAATATTAATATAAATATAATATTATAAATATTTTTAGAGCGTAAGAGCAAAGTATGTAGAGGGTGTCCGTGAACGGCTGACAATGGCAAGTCAGCCGGGATCTGACATAGAAGAATGCTGGAGAGTATTGAAAGATAGTATGGTAGATACAGCGAAAGAAGTATGTGGATGCTTAAAGAAGCATAGGAAAGTGAAAGGTGATGAATGGTGGGATACGGAAGTAGCAGCTTCCGTTGACCAAAAGAAGAAAGCGTGGCTGGACTATGTATCTTCTTTGAACCTGAGAGCAAGTATGAAAGAACAGAAGAAAGAAATATACCGGCAACGTAAGAATGACACCAAAGCCTTAGTGAAAGAGAAGCGTGATAGACCAAATATGATTGCAGAAGAAAGGCTGACCAAAAATTTCGAGAGCAACACCAAGCTTTTTCTGGAGGGAGGTGAAGAAATCTCGGAGTGGTTGGTCAGCTTTCAGAATGAATAAAATAAGGTCTAAAGGTGGAGACATTCTTACGCAAACACAAGGTGTGTTAAGCCGATGGAGTGAATATTTTGGAGATATGTATGCGGATGTTCAGGGTGATGCCGGTGCCACATGTGATCTAACAGATCAGCATTCTGTACCGGCATCCTCTGATGACATTAGTATGGATGAAGTTGAATGGGCGATTAGAAGTTTGAAAAATGGTAAGGCAGCGGTTTTTACTATCGAGCAACGTTTTAACAAGCAAAAGATCGTTATAACATCGGCACATATGTATGTGATACGATTCTTGAGTAGTTGTTTAAATTATACTTTTAGCAAGACTATAATGTGCCTAACCGCACACCCCGTCGTTCGGGGTAACGAACAGGGTAGTGTGGGGCCCTCACCCACTAAATAAACCTGCCGTATGCCGTCTCTCCGCCTGTATTGGCGGGCCACCGGAACCGTATTACATTCCTTCAGTGGTTAAATTATTGTATCTAATAATATATATGAACTCTTACTCCTAATAGGTAATTTATTTTGTGGCCATGGAGGGTATCAGGCGCAATGGTAAATGCAATGACCTAGGTACCTATAAAGCACCCTCTCAGCTATCTGCTATTCACTGTACTTACCTACTTATTTCTAGAACAATCTAGACAAGACAAGAACAAATAATAAAATAGGAGTTTTAGTTCTTTCAAACGAAACATTTTAGATTGCTACGACTTCGGTACTATATAAAACACACACGTTAGAATATGCACACATTCGCAGTGGCCATTGATGTTATTTCCTTTAATACTACAACTACGTTGACAAAAGATAAGTTTAAAGTATGTGTGTAACTTATCTCGCATAAGTAATATATTGCTACGTCAACTGATAACGACATTTACAACAGCTATGTAGGTTGGTATATAATCGAAAACAGTCGCGTGCGGTTGTGTTATTCAATAAATATTAATATCCATTGATCTAAATGTATATTTAGTATGGTCTAAAGTAAGCATTCAAATTGAAATATTTTTTAGGTAAGTGGAGGTCCAAGGAGTGTGGAAATATTTTTTACAAAATGTGTGGTGTGATATGATTGTTAGAAACTCTTCCGTGAAAATTAAAAAATAAAGAAAGCGTCAAAATGGTGTTATTTTCCAGATGTTCCGTAGAAATTATAAAAGTGATGGATTTAGAGAATATACACAAATCCAGTTGTGGGATGAAGAATCATGTAGATATCAAAATGTAAGTATTTTTGGATAGAGTAATATGAGTACCATCTTGTACATCAGCCTATGATGCTGATACTTGCTCGAGGTTTGTTGGTTAAGTTTCCATATTATGATGGAAAGGAAACAAAATTTTGTAGTTCCTGGGCCAGTAAATTAAATTTCATTTGAAATAGGTTTCACAAACCAGTCACGCGCTGTAATTATAATGATGATTTTAATCGACCTGTTTTGTTTTGTTTTGATAGGTACCTATTATCCTACTAATTGAACGTAGGTTTTATGGTATTCATGAGATAGTTAACTACGTAAAAATGTTAAACATAGAAATACAAACAATGCAAGTCGGATGTGCATACAGCGGTTGTGCCCTGGCCTTGGCGATGTGTAACCTATATATTATACACGGTACGCGAGGAGACATTTGTCAAGAATGTCAAAAGTTGCTGTCATTGGCGGCTTCTGGCAGTTAGTCAAGTGTCAACTGTCAATTAGTTGATTTCTGTTCGTGGATTGTTCGTGTTGTCTTCACGGGTGTGAAAATGTCTATCGCGGCCTAAGCAACTAGGCATCGTGTGAACAATGAAAAGTAGCCCCTCGCGTAAATATGAAAATTTCTCCAACGACCACCAAGGGAAAGAAACGGACAAGTATTCTTTAGACAGCCAGGACACTGCCAGTGTGGTTAGTTCATTGTTCAAATTATTGATTTTGTTTTGTATTATGTCAAGAAACTATTGATTCGGCGGTTATTTAAACGTTTAGATTAGTCATAACATATGTTTTATATTTGTAAGACTGCTAAGGGAAGAATAAAATGATACAGTGAGTCAAACATGTAGATTAGCTCAATACGTTTGTTCTATGTAGGTAATAAAAGTAAATCATCGCTGTACGGCCTAGATCTTTCTCTATCACACGCGATAGCTTGACTTTTAAATGGTCATTGTTAGATGTCTTTAATTAAATATATATTTTTTTCTTAGCTTAAAGCCGTGTTTAGATTCCTAGTCGATTTATTTTCGCCGAATTTTGCATGTTCAATACGTAGCTTCACTTTCACCATGGTCAAGACACGTGATTACTGTATTCTATATTTGAATTATTAACTATTTATTTTTAAAAGCAACCCAAGGTGAGTAATTATTCCTTGATAGGACTTTGTGTTTCATGATTGAAACACAAAGTGAAAAATGTGAAATCGAAAATAACAGTCACAAGCAGGATTATTTTCGATTTCACATTTTTCACTTTGTGTTTAATGTATAGTGCTAAGCATGTCAAATGCTAAAAATATAATTATAAAAATATCTAAATATTCCTATCATTATTTTTTTTCTAATGTTTTTTTTTAAACAGTCATCTGTAGACAAAGGTAATAAATGTGATTTAAAAGTGAATTATGTCAGAATATATAGATAAATAATACTTGAATATGCTAATTCTGAAATGAAATACCTGGAGATACATATCCTGGGGTTTTGCCCTGCTGTCACAGTGTAATATTTATTTAATTAAGAAACTGTAAGCTTAAAGAATGTAATATAAATCTGCATGACATGTGAGCGACAAAACGCCTGTTACAAGTTTTCACAATCAAAAGTTGTTTGTGATACAGAATCTGTGAAATGGATAGTACAGATTATAAAAAAGTATAATTTGGGAAATTTAAAGCATCAAAAGATAATCATGCTCTTGATTATAAAGTTCAAGAACTAATAGAGGATTATTCGAACCTTGCTGCCTTCTTAATAAATGTCTCTAGCAGAAATTCTTTACATATTGTGATTGTTGTTTGCATATTAAGATATGAATATTGTCTGTAGTTATAGTAAGCAAGAGTGGAGCAGGTAGGTTATATCGGACATATCTTGGGATGTTAAAATACAGGTTATCTCAAAGATCAGGGCAGCCAAGTTAATTTGAAATAATATTGGTAACATGGTCCCAAAAAAAAGCATAGCATCACGCCTGTATTCCCCGAAGGGGTAGGCAGAGGTGTATTACACACCCAAAAAAAAAAAACCCACCCAATGTGATCCCAAAGGTGTAGTTTTTTATACTACATGGTTTGCAAACAAGCATATAGTCCACCTGATGGTAAGCGCATTTTTAAATTTTTTTTTATTGCTTGTGGCGGACGAGCCACGCTCCATCTGATGGTAAATGGTCGACTATACCGAGAATATTGTCAAGCCGCTGTTCACCAAATCATTTCACAAATGAAATGAAATATAAACGGCTACTGCCTATCTATCTCCTGCTACAGCCAAAACGCAACAATGTGCTTTATGGCCGGTCACACGGGAGATGGTGGTACCAACCCGCTCGGGCCGGATACCAAGTGAGTACTCCCACTTGGTACCCAGCCCTACCACCAGTCACGCAATGGATGATAATTGCTTACTTCCCTTAGTCGCCTCATACGACACCCGTGGGAAAGAATGGGGTGGTGACACTTGTATTCTTAATCCGTCACCACACGGATACGCTTAGTGTAGTTTATAAGCACTATTATAAGGCAATGTAACAGAGCTATATCTGTACATTTAACATATTTACGAAAAATTAAAGGATGTTATACGTATGTCTCAATGTTATTATATGGAAGCGAGAATTGGGTATGCAAAAAGGAGCTTGAGAGTAAAATCAATTTAAAATCAATCTGTGTGTGTGAGGCTGACTGGTCGCATTCGTGACGACGACGTAGGGAGCGAGTAGGCATGAAAGGGAGTATTGGTGTAAAGATGTGAAAGGGAATGCTCCCATGGTTCAGACGTGTGGAAAGAATGCCAGATGAGTGATTTAGAAAGATTTACAAAGTGAGAGTCGAAGGATGTAGGTACAGGGCGAGACCGAGACTCACCTACCTATATCATATTGGTCATATATTGAAGGAAGGTGGAGTCAGGAGTCTCCAAAACCGGCGAGCGTGTATGAAGAGAATTATGAATGTTGAGGAAGCGAGAGATATATGCAAGATTTTTTTTCTTTGGCACTTTGTTCTCTTTGCCTACCCTGCAAGGGATATGGCGTGATGATACGTAAGTATATATGAGTATCAATCCACATGTATGTCCCATGTAGGGACTGTCTATAGAATACTCACACTTTAAACAAAAATTTTCGAAATAATTTTTATGATGTTGGTAGTTTTTGACATAACTATGATCAATTCCATTTCTTTTCACATTGATCTGGTCTTTACACACTCAAGTGGCTATAAATATCCATGAGCTTTTGTTCGTTATGATGAGTATACAGTAGCATTGGTCATAATAATAAGTCTAATAACTATTATTATAGACTTAGTGCCACCTAGTAAGAACTGTCACATCAAATATTATAGAGATTTATATAGTTCTATATTCAAGAACTTTTTTGTAGCTTATTTATTGGGTGGATAATCAATTAATGGGCGGCTATCTTCAGGCTTGATAGGTACAAGTCCAAGACGGACTGCAAACTGCAAGCGACATTACCGGTTTCTAGGAATTCCTATGAAAATGATTTCGAGCAGCCCGACGCTGCATCGTGCGCCGCAGCTCCAGCTGACCGCAGCACCGGTACTGACGTGAACTGCAACGCTACATGTGTCGCGCCTCCTAAAAATGTCGACTACTGAGGCTTACAGCCACGACATGTGCGGTCTGTAGTCCGTCTCGGAATAGACGCCTCCTCAGGCAACAACGCGGTCGATTACTGACGCCAAACTTTATTATTATTATTATTACATATTCTATTATCACCTGATTGTACACGGTAACCGTCGCTCATGGACTCAACTATACCGAGAGTATTGTCAAACCGCTGCTCACCATTTCATTTCACAGATATGAAATGAAAGAATAAACGCCTATCTCCTGCTACAATCAAAACACACCGATGTGCTTCTTGACAGGTCACGCGGGAGGTTGTGGTACCAATCCGCTCGGGCCCGATACTAAGTGAGAACACTCCCTTGGTATCCAGCCCTAGTTTATAGTTGTGGACGAGCCATGATGCATCTGTTTTAATTAATTATACACACAATTAAACAACTATATAAGTAGTACAATGATCTCTTATATAGGAAGGATGAAAATATCAATTCAACAGGAAGTCCACCTATTTTTATCAGTAATAAAAAAATATATTTTTGGAAGTCCTGATTTGTTATAAATATATTAGTTTTCTTTAAAGATTAAGTTTATCAGACATAAGGTTTGCGGTTATCAGTCATTTTTAGTATAGATAAAGATAAGTCTAATGTTTCTGACCTCCTTTGAAGTGTGACATAATGATGCCGCAGTAAGATAGGACTACTTCTATTAGTACTTCCGACTCTGTTTAACCCTGACTAGGCATAACAAGCAGCCTAGACCGTTTTTGAGGTTCCAGATTATATGTATGAAAAATTTCATGACGATCGCTTAAGCAATCATGGCGTAAAAATGTTACAAACAAACACACGTTCACATCTTATAATACTTAATAGTAAGGAATTTCGCAGTCCCGAGCAATTTTCACGATGGCTGAATTGGCAATACAAAGCATCTGGGACGGTATTCCAAAAGATGCAGCTTCAAATCCTGCTCGTATTGTATTTTCAATTTCACATTTTCGCACTTTGTGTTAATTTATATGACTAATAATGTCAACATTTTAAAAATTATAAAAACGTCAAAATAATAGCAAGGATATTTGTAATTTGTAGGAACATAAGTAGTATGTCAGGCACATGTAATATCATCCTAACTAGTATATACCTAACGTACAAAATAATATTAGTCTTACAAATAAAAAGTCTTGTATGCACCAGACGACCTTATTTTTGGCAAGCTTACATGACTGGAATAAATACTAGACATTATGCATGTAGAAGTACTTACATAAAGTACTAACTTCGGCCGTCGAAAAAACTAGACGTGCAGGTTTCCTCACGTGGCCTAGTTATTAAAACAAGTGATAAAACGGTTGGTATCGGTGGCCATATTTTGTAGAAGTGCTGCGGTAATTAATTCGCAGATCGTACACACGTTATACACTTACAACATCATGCCATCTCCCTTGCGCAGTAGACAAAGAGAACAGGGTGCCAGAGTGCCTTATTCATAATTCTCTTCATACACGCTCGCCGGTTTCGGAGACTCCTGACTCCACCTTCCTTCAATACATGACCGATTTGATCTAGGTAGATGAGTTTCGGTCTCCCCCTGTACCTACATCTTTCCACTTTCGCATTGTATATCTTAACCAGTCGCTCGTCCGGCATTCTTTTCACATGACCGAACCATCGTAGCATTCGCTTTCACACCTTTACGTCGATACTCTCTTTCATACCTACTTGTATGGAATGGGTATGTTATTATCTTTTTCTAATATATAAAATTCTCGTGTCGCAGTGTTTGTCGCCATTCTCCTCCGAAACGGCTTGACAGATTCTTTAGAAATTTTGTGAGTTTATTCACTAGGTTTGAGAATAGGATCTAAACTATTTTTCGTACCCCAAGTGACAAGGGTGGTTCATCCCAAAAATTTATATTTTAGTTTTTGGTCATTTTTTTAATTTAATTCTTTTTTATGATTCGGCATTAAAAAAGCAATACAACCCTAAATTTTCTGCTCCTCATTCATTAATTTTCAAAATTGTTTTATGTAATACTAGCCTTTGCCCGCGGCTGCGCCGCAGCCAAAAAATGCTTCTTAGCTTATATCTCGGGTAGTAGCGGGATAAAATATATACTTACCAGTTGTTAAGTCTATTCAAGAGCTCTCAAATAAAAAAAAGTTGCATCAAAGTCTGTTCAGTAGTTTTTGCCTGATGCGTGAACGAACAAACAAACAAACAGACAAACAATCTAAAATCGTTTTGTGTTTAGACACGCCTATATAGTCTATTACAGTATTTTTTTCTAAAATATCTTAAATGTACAGACATAACAGCTTTATAATCCATCCATCCATCAGCCTTTCATCGTCCAATGCTGGACATAGGCCTCACCAAGAGAACGCCACAGCGAGCGGTCCCGTCATGGGGGATAATGCCGAAATCGCCACGCTTGGCAGGCGGGTTGGCGATCGCAGTGGATGTTGTTAATACTCGAGGGAGTGCTGCTGCCCACTCCCCCGGTATTTCCTCAGTCGGCTCTTTCGACTCCCTAAGTAGAGAGGGGTGGGACAATTCTAAAGCCGGCCCCACACGGCATTATAATAGTACCTATAGATAATAAGCAAGGCAGACGAAATCGCGAGTATCAGCTAGTACAGTATACAGACATACATATAAGTATAACTATAGGTATTTCAATTTGCTCATTGCTGTTTTTGTACAGCTGCTATGTGATCTAACCATCTGCTATTATAAGCATATTATCTAGAATATTCCGTGTATTTTTACGCTCGAAGAGTTGAATAAATTGATATAATTAAAATTTGCACTCGTGGTATAAAGGTAGGTAGAAGTATAATATTAGCATAGATAAAAAACCAAGGCATTGAATTATTCGTAACAGAATGTACTGATGTTAAATTATATGTTACTAGCCTTGGCCTGCGGCTCCACCACAGCCAAAAGTTAGTTTTTGGGTTATATATCTGGGGTTAGAATGTATTTCACGAAATCGTATCGACATGACATCGTGTCATTGTGATTGGTTGAGAGATCACTGTGATTGGCCGAGGGACAATTGCGACATCACGCGTCTAATCAAAAGCTATCAAATAAAAAAAGTTGCATCAAAAGCTGACTATTGTAAAGGAATTTTGATCTATATTTCTTAGCATTTGACATGCTCCGCCACTTTTTACAAGTGCAAATTATTTGTGAATAAGGAAAAAGAGATTTTTTGTACTAACAGGAATATAGTAAATTAATTTTGCAATTAACATTCATACTATTTAATTGCATGTAAATGCGTTTCCGATAGATGGCGTTGGTCGTTAAGACAATGTGATAAGGAGATTCGGATGATCGATAGATCTGTACTATAGCTCAATGGCTTAGAGCACTTCCCCGGATTGGAAAAGACGCAGGTTTGATTCCCGCTAGTACAAAAAATCTCTTTTTCCTTATTGTAAAGGATTTTGAAGAAATTTTTATAGCCATTGATTAGACTTAAAAACTTATTTTATCTCTAATCTGAGATAATAATAATCAAAATACTAGCTTTTTGTGCAAAGGCTAGTTGCCTAATAGTGTAGTGCAAGACTATAGAGGCCCTTGTGGTGACGGACTAAGAATACAAGTGTCACCACCCCATCCTTTCCCGCGGGACAAGGGACTTAGGGAAGTAGGTGGTAGGGCTGGGTACTAAGTGAGAGTACTCACTTCATATCGGGTCCGAACGGGTCGGTACCACCGTCTTCTGTGTGACCGGTCATGAAGCACGCCAGTGTGTTTTGGCTGTAGCAGAAGATAGCCGTTTATTCTTTCAATTCATATCTGAGAAATGAAATGGTGCACAGCGGTTTGAAAGTACTCTCGGTATAGTTGAGTCCATGAGCGACGGCTATCACTTGGCATCAGGTGGGCCGTGGCTTCGTCTGCCATCATTAGCAATAAAAAAAAGATAATATAAAATGGGTGGCAACCCTGTATGAAACGTAATGCTTCAACATGATACTTTTTTACATTGTGTGGTCCGTGAGTTCCGTGACTGGTAATAGTGGTATCTTCTGGTAATTGTTGTTGAAAAGCCGCCTCGGTAACACGTCTGTACAGTAACTGTATTTCCTTTCGGGTTTCTCTAGAAACACGTGTTTTAGTAACTTGAATATCAACGCCTAAAATTTAAGTGCTATATGAAGATTACGCTAATACTAGATATTATGAAATGACATTACTTTTACGGAATTTATTGTGTTTAAAAATTATTATTTTATTACTATCAGCAAAAGATGAATTTAAATAAAAACATAACTATTCTATAAAGTATTTACTTAGAATAGATGATACCTACATGACAATGACCCATCAAAAATTTTTTTAAGGTTAATTATCGAGTGTTTGTTCAAATGGGCTTATTTAGTCCAGAATGTTTTGTTGGACTGTATGGACTAAAACAATAAGAAGTAAGTCTTTACGACGTTAAGTATAATGTTTTTTTAACACGCTTTTATTAGCTTCACGGAATCTTTGAACGTGTCTTTTACCTTCTTCAAAATTTTCGATAAAATTTTGCGAAACTGTAGAAGTTTTCCGTTTTTTTTTTGTATTTTTTTTTTATTACAAATCGGTACTATTAGCACACCTACGATAAAAATGGAGTAGTCTTTAAATATAAGCACCTTTGATGCTGTTTTGGGGACTAAAAAAGAAGAAAATTAATTAGATTTTTATAAACTAAAAAACACTTACTACAAACTTAAAAATAGAAAATAATGTCATAATTAATAGTAATGATTTTAAAATCAAGATTATAGTAAAAAGAGCATCCGCGTAAGTTTTTTAAAACTGCTATTTATTGTAGATAATGTTCTAGAGGGGAATAAGTACTGAAGGAAATGTTATTTCGTATAAGCCCTTTTGAAGACATGATCAACAATTGGATGTTAAACATCGTAGTCCTGCAGTGATTATAGGTACAAGTTATCCGAAAGGCTGGAAAGAAGCAGGCCATTGGTAGAGCACAAAAATTCCGTACATTATGGTTTTTAATTTATAGTAATTTAAATGAACACAAGTGAAATATTGCGCTCGAAATTATAAGTTGGTGAGGCGTGGAATTATTAATGCCCCTGTAAAGAAAACTGTTGAATATTATTATCATATGTGATCAAAACATGCTGGAGAGACTTAAAATATTATTGTGTGGCGATGATGTACCGAAAACTGTGAACGAAGATCGAGGCTCTGTTTTTACAATATCCCAGACAATAGAGCAGGTTAGTAAAATTTTAGGAATGCTTAAAGAAATTTCGTTAACCTTCTAATACTTTCTGATAATTTACGCGAATGTTGCACATTATGAATTAAAACTTCGTTACGGAATCTATCGCATTTACTTGATTTTCTACGGCACGACGTTTCGAATACTTTACAGCATCCATGGTCACGTAGCTTCTTACCGATTGGTAAGAAGCTTTTCATTTTGATAATTTTGCCCAAACAATTAGAATATATAATTATTGTTTTGTCATCCCATTTCTGATGTTTAAGTGAATAGGACATCTTCGTGTGCGGTGTTAGTAAGTTCGCAAAAACGCGAAAACGACCTACTTTTGATGAAAATTGTTGTTTTCAAAGATTTTGGGTCGTTTAATGGTTTAGATCCCGTAGGTGGCACTGTAATCAAGCTAATTATTTCTTTCAAGAAGCGTAAGCAGACGTGTAACTCACATTTTGGATATTTAACTTAGTTCTTACGGAATAGGGCATCAGAATAATGTTTTTTTTTTTTAATTTTAAACAACACCTATCTACCCACTATGGTAATACCTGTATTTTACATCGCGGGGGACTAAATTGACGGACATTTAACACCAAACTCAATAATAATTGTAGATTACAATATCAAGTATTGACTTGAGTGGCAATAGAACACAGCACTCAGCAAGGGAGGTCGGCATCTTAACTACTACGACGGGCCTCGTGGCGTTGTCGGAAATTTAACCGACTTCTGTGCACGAGGTCTTGGGTTCGATTCCCACTCAGGACAATTATTTGTGTGATGAACACAGATATTTGTACTGCGTCTGGGTGTTTTCTATCTAATATATGTTTGTAATTACAAAAAAAAGTAAGTATATGTATTATATCCGTAATCTGGTGTACCCATAGCACAAGCGTTAAGCTTAGTTTGGGACCAGAGGACGCTGTGTGAAAATGTCCGTGAATATTTATTTATTTATTTATTTGGGTAGTGAAATTCAGCCATTACATAATCGAAAAATGTCGATTCCTATCGCGATAAAAATACTCAGAGCATTCGACATTTAAACGAAGATTTTAATGATTTTCCGCACCATATGACATGCCGATAACTGTAGCAGCGTATATTATGTGGATGTTGAACATCCTTGATGTACTTCCCCGAAACTCAACAAGATTCCCGCGACAATATATCACAAATATTTTAAAATAATTTGGGTGAAATGTAAACCAATGTAAAGGTTCACCATCCCTGGCGTAACGATGCTTTCTCTCCCTAGGGGGGTTAAACGGAATTTCATATCTCACAATCGACATCGTATCGTCTCACTTGTGATTGGTAGAGAAACCCATGCGTGATGTCGGAATAATCCCTTGGCCAATCACGGTGATCTCAACCAATCACAGTGATCACGATACGATGTCGATTGTGAGATATGAGATTCCGTCTAATCCCCCAGATCTTCGTCAATGTCTGGTTCTATAAGATTATATTCGTAATCCACGGTGAAGGTAGTTCGAAAGCAATTTAAATTGATACGAAGGGTGCCTTCCAATGCGGTTATTTCCATTTTGATAGGACCTAAAACGGATTAAGGTTCAGCCGTTTCAAATTACGGACCCCATCAGATCAAAATAGGATTTCAGGTTATTAGAAAACGTTTGTAAGTTTTCTTGTACTCCGTATTTGATATACGACATACTTAAATTATTAATGATCGACATACTTAAATTATTGATGATCGACATACTTAAATTATTGATGACTAACTGACCCGTGCCCAATTCGTTGGGCGGTAAACATTAAAAAAACCGTCTAATAGAAATATCACTCAATAGATTATCTCTTTAAACATTCGTCCAAATTATATGCAGTAAAAGGGAAAAGTCTTGTTTTAAACACTTGAGACGATAAATTTACTTTGATAAGAGCTCATAATTATTGATAATATGACCAATAAACATGACCTACACGATTTAATATTTTTTTTTTAATATAAAAAAAACTACTTTTTTTGACTTAAATATAAAGAGATACACTGTCGCTGAATTTTTTGTAGGCATTATCAAGCTCTGCAACTTTTCTCTAGAACTCAATCATATATCTCTCATTGTTAAGGCAGCGTTCGTAAGAAACGTTTTCGTTCGACCGTTTATTTGTCCGACTTACTTTGCAAATCCGACTACCATGAAAAAGTCTTTTCATTTTTCCGGTTAATATAGCCTATGACACTTACAAATAACGTGGATTTCTATTGGTAAATAAAAAACATAATTGGTTCAGTAGATCCAAAGATTACTCCCTACAACCTCACAAACTTTACCTCTGTATAATATTGACTTATAGATTGCTCCGGTACATTAATAGAGTTATGTTTTGATGACTTTAAAGCATTCCATAGCATACAGATGGGAAAACACACAGAATACAGTATTACCAAGGCTTACTAAAAAGTAGGAAAAATAATCTGTGCAAAATTACCGATTAAGTACTGATATTTATATCTAGATGGCGGTACCTTACACTGCAGCAGTGTTTTTCTATAATAACGTAAGGGATTTAATATGATTAATTGTTTTTTATTTCATTTATTTTTAACCATACAATGTTTTTGTTACTAAAATGTATATTGGTGGGTTTTGTCTGGAGAAAGCATAATAGTAGGTTTAATTTGATGCGTGAGATCAATTAACGCACAAGAGCACGCAGTGCCTATATAAATAGATTTTAATATTTAGAGTGCTTCACAATTAAACATACGAGTATATTACTAATAGAAATCGACCGCAGCACATAATAATCAAGAAAATATAAAGGACTTTTGATGGAGAACAATTTTGTAGTAGGTAAAGCGTTGCCTGAGCTTGTTTCAGCATGAATGGGCCGGCTCGATCGGGGAAGTACCACCCTCTCACAGAAGATCAGCGTGAAGCAACGGTAGGCACTCATATAGTGTTGTGTTTTGCACGGTGAGTGAGAGCGCCGAAATCCTTCCTCTCCACCTTCTATCCCTTTCCGTGGAGTTGGCGACGCGCGAGTGATGCCTGTGTGTTGCCTATAGGGTATGGTGACCGCTTACCATCAGGTTGGCCGAATACTTGTTTACCATCTGCGTAGTATAAAATAATTTAGAAATTCTATGAAAACTGTTTTTTTTGCGACTAAATAATATTGATAATTATGTAGGTACTAATCAAAATACTCGTTACATTATATTGCTCTAATTATAAAAGTTTAATTAGGATGTTCTCATTGTACATAATATTATACCTTCAAATCTAGACGAATGAAAACCTTATTAAAATCCATTAAGTACCTACTTGGATTAGTAGAATATAGAGATAGTGCATTTAATGTTCTTGTACTTGCTGAATCCATACCTGGCCTAGACAGCCATGAATAATACCTTTGATGGATATTAATTATCGAAGGTGCTTTAGCAGACTTTCAAATTTTTTAAATCTTATTATTTCTCAAGCCTGTTGCTCTGTAGGTCCTCATTTCTTTATCAAATTGCTTGATTGAACCCCTCCCCTCATTTTAAAGCTTATGGTGACAGCTAATGAAAAAGACCAAGTCTAAAAACGTACTGCTTCTCTTAAATTTGAGATTTAAATTCATCTAAGAAGAGGTGGTGACGGACTAACAATACAAGTGTCATCGCCTCATTCTTTCCCACGGGTATCGTGTGAGGCGACTAAGGGAAGTAAGCAATTATCATCCATTGCATGACTGGTGGTAGGGCTGGGTATTAAGTGGGAGCACTCACTTGGTATCGGGCCTGAGCGGATTGGTACCACCATCTCCCGTGTGACTGGCCATGAAGCACATCGTTGCATTTTGGCTGGAGCAGGAGATAGCCGTTTATTCTTTCATTTCATACCGGTGAAATGAAATGGTGAGCAGCGGCTTGACAATACTCGTTACCATTTACCATCAGATGGGCCGTGGCTCGTCTGCCATTACACGCAATAAAAAAAAAGGTCCTCTACTAGATGCGGAATTCCGCACAGGTCGACAAATAACTCCTTAATACTGTATGAACATTATTCTTGCCCCTGATCCATAAAAATAACTAAATAGGTATTTCATAATTCTGTCCCGTGTTATCAAGCCTTAAGAAACTCTTTTGATAAACATGCCGTTGTACGTTGCTAGGTTACAGGATTGAGATAAACATGCTGTTGCTAGGCTACAGCATTACTATCGTCAATTTGCGTTCGTCAATATATAATTTAGGCGTATAATTGCGACACGCATTGCGCTTCTTAGTATCGTCATGCTATTTATTTCCACGGATTACTGGTGAGAGATTTGTTGATTGTTCATAGACATTTTCAGCCTAAAAGTATGATTTTTTTATATCGTTATTTACCACCTTGCGAATACCAACATAACAGGACCAATTTGTTCAATCATTCGTCTGGCGCCACGGACTCTATGATAATTTGACATGTAGCGTACAAATAACGCCTCACTCATTTTGCATTTAATTATTCGCGTCAGTGTCTCAGCGCTGGCTGTTGTGTATAAACGTGTTTTTAATAACTTCTTATAAAACTGTTTTTGCCGTGTTGTCGTGACCACATATTTGTGACTGCAAACTTAGCGGCAGGTATTTTTTGTCCTTATTGTTGCTTATTGGACTTCCAATATGTGAAAAAATCCAGACTTGACCTTGACTCATTTAACTCTGTGTACTTAATTTTGACAAGATCGATTAATGTTAGACTGTACAAATATATACCTACTACATATTATAAAGCTGTAATGGAGCGATGTATGTACATCTTTTAAAATATTTTACTGTATTTGGCTATTGAAAAGCATGAACGCAAAACTATTTTTTTGGAATTTCTGTCTGTCTGTTTATTCGCGCATCGCGCAAATCTCCCGAACATCCATTCATAGAACTGGATGTATGTTTTATTCCGCTATTATATGAACTGTAGGTATGTTTTATTCCGCTATTATATTAGGAACCCGAGATATATCTCGGGTTCCTAATATATGTTATAACATAAAACAAGAGAGTTTTATACATTATCGCAAACGACGGTACCTATACAAGTTTTGTCGAAGTTTTCCTTAACCGTTTTAAAAGCATATGTTTTATATAGGTATTCATAAATCACGTGCCTACTATTTATTTTGTGTTTAAAATATGAATTCGCTCTACATACAGGTTTAGATATATTTTTCTTTTATTTTATTCATTTTTCCTAGATCTTAAACCTGTTCTTCTTTGCACTGGCATCTGTGACGCGATCAAAACGCCGCAACGGAAGATTAGCACAGGTTTTATGACCTGCATTTAGCTAAGTCGGGGTCGTTTTGTAATAAACATTGATTAATATTTCTTCCTCTTATTTTGTAAAATATTTGTTGCTTTATTTAGTACATTGTTTTTTTTCTATAAATTCTCTCTGAATCTGTTAAAAGAAAGATTTTATTCTAACAAACAAAGCTTGTTTGTCACAAATTTTGAAATCTTTCTATTTTTTCTTCTAAATTCTCAATACACAATTCTTAGTAGAATTGGTTAATGAAGATTTAAATAGCATTTTGCGGTGGGCAAATAATAATAGCACACGTTTATATTGTATGCAACTACTTAAAACAATATAAGTACCTAATTATGCTTTTGAGAAATAAAATAGGTAGGCTCTGTAGTAAGTTCACTATTCAGTCACTTCAGGTCAAAGTTGGACATAAATTACAACGATAGTTTAACGGATATAGACTTAGTTACTCTGAATACCTATAATAATTTCAAGATCATTAATGATTTTTTAAACTTTATACAAAATTATGAAGTAGGTAAAAAAAAGGTAACATCTCTCAACCACTTAGGAAAATCCGTGTAAAATATTATCACAATTTCATAACTGTGACAGTTTATGGACCTTTTTTTTTGTTAAGGCGGGAAAAAATGTTCCTAACCGCACACCCCGTCGTTCGGGGCAACGAACGGTGTAGTGTGGGGCCCTCACCCACTAAAGAAACCCGCCGTGTGCCGTCTCTCCGCCTTTATTGGCGGGCCACCGGAACTATATTACATTCCTTCAGTGGTACTAGACCTAGGACTATACGAGAAAACTAAGAAGGTTATACAAAGAGTACAAATGCACAAGTCCGCTTTTGCTTTAATGGCAGCATGTAGCAAAAATCATTTAACATGTCGGGTGCATAAAAAATATTTTTGAATAACGGTTTTATTGTATGTATAAGCTGAAGTGGGTTAAAGATATGCAAGTCAGAAATGTCGCAGAAAAGAAGCGAATAAATTCGTGATACCAGCACATAGAACTGCTCAACACAAAGATGGAAGATGAGGGGGATTCTGTTACTAATATATGGAACGATCTACCTCCACTCTGACGTCAATGACTTTAAAAAGATATTTGCGTAGATAACTTCTTACTGAACAAAAATTACAATAGCAAAATAATGTCATTCGTATTTTTGTGGTTTAGTATTATAGATGGTGTAAGTTTGGGTTTTTCTGACAATTTATAGGTACTATTATCTTATCTAACTTAACTGCCTCGGTGGGGCAGCGATAGTGTGTACGACTGCTGATCATGAAGTCTCGGGTTCGATCCCCGGGATGGGCAATGTTTTTAGCTTTTTCGTAAGTAAAAAAAAAAATTCTCAGCAGCAGCCCGGAGTTTGGAAATGTGCCCGGTAGACGGCAATAGGCTCGCCCTCTATTACATGGGACTTGAACATAGCTGGTGAATCGTGGGTGTGGTGTAATATACCTCTGTCTACCTCTTCGGGGATACAGGCGAGATGCTATGTCTTTTTTCTTTAATTTTTTATAGGGGACAATAAAGCTAAACATTACCGTGTAACAAAACGTTTTAATATTTTTGGTTTGTTCTTTTTTTACGTTATTTCAAATCTTGTGTAACAAAAATAAATGCTTCAAATACCTAATAGGGGGACGAGGCTAATGCAGTAAATCGGACACATTTTCGACAACCCAGGATTCGAATCCAGGCCACAAGGTTATGAGTTGCATACAAGCCGCAAGGTCAGCGAGGCAATCAGTTAGTAGTATTGTGCAGTTAGTGGAAAATAATTATTCATTCTGTTTTTATTAAAATAGTAATTATTATATATTCTAGCTGCTAAAAGCAATATTAAACCGCAGATATTTGATTATTTTTATCTCGACCTTTGTTCAAAGACGAGTGTTAAGTTAATATTTTATTCTGGGATAAAATAAAACTAGTATGCGTCTAGATAACTTTTTAATCCTATTTTTTGTATATATACGTAGTCATGTATATCCTAAGTAGGTTAATATAATACTTTCTGATATTAATGCGAATATTACAAATGATAGATATCTAGGTACAAACATAAAAAAAAAATGTACGATGTTTTTATAACCGACTGAAAAGTATTAAATAGTCCAATATTTTTATGTGAAACATCTAATGCGGAGGGAGGGTAAAATCGGCTGTTACATTGGCGACGCTTTTATTTTACTTGTCCCGTTCAAATCTTGCAAGTTAAATTTGACACATTTACCGGTTTTCGATTGAGCTGAAATTTTACACACATGTGTATATCACGTGAAAATGCAATATTATGATGACGTGGAGCTGATCTGGTGATGGAACTGGAAGGTGGACAGAGGAAGTCTATAATGAAACGGCGCAACCCCATCGAGTTTGGGCTCGTATGATTCGTCTTGCTGAGTACTTTGTGTCTAGATAGTATCCAGGGGCTGATGTTGAAGCTGGAACCTTCCAGATTCATCATCAGCCCCCGGCCATAGTGATTCTATAATGAAATGACGCAACCCCGTCGAGTTTGGACACGTTTGATTCGTCTTGACGAGTACTTTGTCTCTAGATGGTATCCAGGGTCGCTTTTATTTTACTTGTCCCGTTCAAATCTTGCAAGTTAAATTTGACACACGACGACGTTGACGTTTTCGATTGAGCTGAAATTTTACACACATGTGTATATCACGTGAAAATGCAATATTATGATGACGTGGAGCTGATCTGATGATGGAACTGGAAGGTGGACATAGGAAGTCTATAATGAAACGGCGCAACCCCATCGAGTTTGGGCTCGTATGATTCGTCTTGCCGAGTTCTTTGTGTCTAGATGGTATCCAGGGGCTGATGATGAAGCTGGAAGGTGGCCATAGTAACTTTATAATGAAACGGCGCAACCACGTCGAGTTTGGACACATTTGATTCGTCTTGATGAGTACTTTGTCTTTAGAGGGTATACAGGGTCTGATGATGGAGCTGGAAGGTGGCCATACGGAACTCTGTAATTAAATGGTGCAACTCCACCGAGATAGGGCTCGTTTGAAATGTCTTGACCAGTACTTTGTATCTAGATGGTATCCAGGGTCTGACGATGGAGCTGGAAGGTGGCCACAGTAACTCTGTAATGAAACGACGCAACCCTATCGAGTTTATACTCGTTTGATTCGTCTTGAGAAATTCCAAATTTCAAGTATCTAGCTTATCGGGAGTATAAAATCAATTACAAAATTACACCCGGCCAGACATACAAGAAAGCGAGTTAATAAAACCATGGTAAAAATGTCTACCAGTGACCACGAATTTGCAGAGGATGCAAAATTTTAGGACAGTAGAAAATCAAGTAAACGCGATAGATGACGGCCCTCGTGGCGTAGTCGGTAGTGTAACCGACTTCTGTACATGAGGTCGTAGGTTCGATTCCCACTTAGGACAACTATTTGTGTGATGAACACACATATTTGTACTGCAGGTGTTTTCTATCTATAACTTGTATGTGCCTATTTACAAAAAAAAGTAATAGATTATTATAATACGTAATCTGGTAACCCATAGCGCAAGCATTAAACTTAGTTTGGGACCAGAGGACGTTGTGTGAAATGTCCGTGAATATTTATTTATTTATTTAGATTATTTTTATACAGTGCGGGGGTGCCATCGGGTGGTCTGTATCCTACCTGATGGTAAGCGGTTACTGTAGCCTATAGACGCTAGCCATCAGAGGTATCACTCGCGTGTCGCCAACTCCAAAGGAAGGGATAGGGGGTATTCATCATTCGGTAGATTGTGCTGCTTATAATAATAATAATAATAATGTTTATTTCACCAATAAGAGTTTGTACATAAGTTCTTTTCTTAAATCTAGGCTAGTAAGTACATAATTTAATAGAAATGGTAGCATCTGTTGTCGAACTAGGCAGAAGCCTGTATCTCGTCATACAGTGGCAAACCCCACTGGAACTGGAAAATTATAACATAATATGTATAATATATATGTATATTTTAGTATGTTTTTTATCAAAGTTAATATACGTACTAACAAAAAATAAAAAAATAAAAATTGTTGTATGTGTGGCTTTGTGTGTGTGTGTGGGTGTATGTGTGTGCATAATTTCAAGTTTTAATCTGTAACAATTCTTCTGTTTCGTCATACGAAAGGCTAAGCAAGTAATTACGAACTTTATTTTTACAAATAAATTTATTAACGGGATATATATTAATGACTTTATTTTAACTGCCTCGGTGGTGTAGCGGTAGTGTATGCGACTGCTAATCATGAGGTCTCGGGTTCGATCCCCTGGGTCGGGCAATGTTATTGAGCTTTTTCCTAAAAATAAAAATTCTCAGTAACAGCCCGGAGTTTGGAAATGTGCCCGGTAGACGTCAATAGGCTCGCCCCCTATTACGTGGGACTTAAACATAGCTGGCGAGTCGTGGGTGTGTAATGCATCTCTGTCTACCCCTTCGGGGAATACAGGCGTGATGCTATGTTTTATGTTACTTTATTAATTTTATTATAAGCAATAGGGCCAATACGTACAAAAAATCTTGTTATAAACGTTGTTTTAGGATCATGTACGGGGACAGGCATCATGTTTTCTGCGTTTCTTTATTATATTAGGATCATACGAGACGGCTACGACTGGGTCCTCCGTGGCCGGCTCCTCCCTGGGCTGGGCGTAATTTGCTACGCAGACGATACGCTCGTCACAGCCCGGGGCGGGACCCTCGAGGAGGCGGCAACACTGGCCACCTCAGGTACCGCGGAGGTGGTCAGGCGGATCGAGGCGCTGGGGCTTAGGGTGGCCCTTGAAAAGTCGGAGACCCTACTTTTCCATGGGCGCCCACGGGGCCCGCCCGCCAGCGCCTCGATAACGATCAACGGTGTGGGCTTCCCAATCCAGGCCCACATCAAATATCTGGGCCTGGTATTGGGTGGACGGTGGCACTTTGACGAGCACTTACGCCGTCTTGCGCCAAAGCTCGTCGGCACGGCGTCCGCCCTCGGGCGACTGATGCCGAATTTGGGCGGACCGAGTCTCGCGTGTCGACGACTCTACGCGGGGGTAGTACTGTCGATGGTACTGTACGGCGCGCCCGTGTGGGTGGAGTCCCTGGCCGCTAGCAATAGGGCCCTTCTGTGGCGTCCACAGAGGGTCGTAGCGGTCAGGGCAATACGCGGGTACCGCACGGTCTCGGGAACTCGTTGCAGTCATAGGCGTGGACCTGTCGCTGCCGGCCGTTGCGCGAGCGATGGTTGGCAGTGACAGGGCCTGGACCGCGGTCGCCGCCTTCTGCGAAACTGTCATCTCGCGGAAGGAGGTGGTGGAGAGGGCCCGGGAGGAATCCTCCTTCGCAGACCCCATTCGCCGCCGGCGCGCGGGGCGGCGTGCGCGCGCTTACCTGTACGCGGTACCGTGATCCGCCGTAGCAAGGGCGGGTGGTGACGCACGGTGGGTTTTTAGTGGGTGAGAGCCCCACACTACCCCATTGTGTCCCCGGGCAGCGGGGTGTGCGGTAGGACATTTTTGCCCTACAAAAAAAAAAGTATCATACGAGAGTAAACAGTGTTGTTTCAGAAGCAGTCTTTCTATGAAAAGTTGCCTTACGGTAAGTACCTGACATTCCTGATACAACGTTTTAGGTGGAAACATTAATGGTTTAAAAGTGCTTACCTTCAGTATTGCCCGTTGCGCAATTTCTAGTTTCTTTTTTTTTTTTTTTTTTTTTTCAAGTTGCTTTTGGAGCCCCACCCCAGGATAAAATGCAGTAAGTTATTACGGATTGACATAATGCGAAGTAGGTTTGTTTCAAGAGAATTACATCTGCTATATGTCTAAAGGTTTTAAAAACATAGATAAGCTTCCGTACCCTAGAAGACAGTATAGCCTTATGTGTGCTTTAAAACAGATGATTATCTATTGTGATGCTAAGGTACTTTACAGTATCAGCAGAATCTAAGGGTTTACAGTTACAGTCATTTCTGGAAGTACATTCATGCGATACAATGCGGTGAATATCTCTAAAATCTCTTACACTTTTCCGTATAGAAAAAGTCATATATTTAGTTTTTTCGAGATTAAGAGTTATGATATTGTCATTTAACCACGTATAGGCCAATTCAAATCCATTCCAGTAATACAAATTGCTCAGCAAATAAATTACTGTTGGAGAAAGAAGGTCGACGCCAGTGACATCCACGCAAAGAACAACAGCTTGGTTCAGCCAATAATCTCTACCCGGGTTTCATATAGGTAATGCATTTTTTTTCATTGCATGTAGTGGCAGACGTGCCACGGCTCAACTGATGGTAAATGGTAACCGTCGCTCATGGACTCAACTATACCGAGAGTATTGTCAAGCCGCTGCTCACCATTTCATTTCACAGACATGAAATGAAAAAATAAACGGCTATCTCCTGCTACAGCAAAAACGCAACGATGTGTTTCATGGCCGGTCACACGGGAGATGGTGGTACCAACCCGCTCGGGCCCGATACCAACTGAGTACTCCCACTTGATACCCAGCCCTACCACCAGTCATGCAATGGAGGATAATTGCTTACTTCCCTTAGTCGCCACATATTACGACACCCATGGGAAAGGATGGGGTGGTGACAATTGTATTCTTAGTCCGTCACCACACGGACAAAAATCCTAAAAATATGCTCATCATATGCATACTTAAGTAAGGACAGTATCTTGGAGGTGCATTGGAAGGCACTTAAGTTGTGGGTCTCGTCTTTTACGGTTGTTAGCCGTGTTGACCCATGTATGACCTGCAGTTTTCTTTATCTCTCTCTATTTCTCTTGCCCACTGGGCCTAGCCATATTGTGACCCTTTTTACCCACCTTGTATTTGTTAGTCGCGCTATGTGACAATATATATATTAATAATTTGTTAAATAATTGTGACGTCTTCTCTATGTAACACAGTAATAGTTATGTTTATTGTTTTCTGTGACCTTCGCAACGTAAACGTCAGAAACTTGATAATGATGAATTAAAAGATAGCGTATGTGAGAGAAGGTAACATTAATGCTTATATTCGAGTAGAACCTCTTGCGTCATGAATGATTTTGCAAAGATTCCATTATCCGGAAACGCAATGGAGATTTTAGTAACATCCCAACGGCGATCGAATTATCACGTCTCGTTACCACAGGGGCGAAAAGTGGCCAGAGGAAAGCCACTTTATGAAAGTCGTTCCATCCATCCATCAGCCATTCATCGTCCACTGCTGGACATAGGCCTCCCTAATAGAACTCCACAGCGCACGGTCCTGTGCCGCCTGCATCCAACGACTGCCTATGAATTTGACCAGGTCATCGGTCCACCTGGTGGGAGGCCGTCCTACACTGCGCCGTCCGATGCGTGAAATGTTTGATCCCGGGTCGGGCAATGTTATTGAGCTTTTTCGTAAAAATAAAAATTCTCAGTAGCAGCCCGGAGTTTGCAAATGTGCCCGAGGTCGGCAATAAGCTCGCCCCTTATTACGTAGGACTTAAACATAGCTGGCGAACCGTGGGTGTGTAATACAGCTCTGCCTACCTCTTTGGGGAATACTGGCGTGATGTAGGTGTTTATGTATGTTTTACGCGGGTGGCAAACAAGCTTTGGGCCTACCTAATGGTAAGCGGTTACCGTAGCCTATAGACGCTAGCGACAAGAGACATCAATCGCTCAACTCCAAAGAATCTGATAGGAAGTGGGGGAAGGATAATAACCCCCTTATTATCTTTGGACCTGTATTCAAATAAATAAAATTGAAAGTTTCTGTGTGGAATGTCAATATAGTATAATTATATCTATGTATTTACAGCACTCAAATTTTACCCTCCAAGTTACGACGCAGAGGTTCTCAAAAACCTTGTTTTAAACAATTTTAATGAATTCTCACGTCTCGCGTAATAATGATAATTTAAACTTGAGCTGACTAATGCCGTTGAGGTTTATTATCTTCTCTGGATAGTATAAAACAAAGTTGCTGTCCACGTCTTTTTAGTTCTTCTAAACGGCCAATGGATTTTTAAATTGTTTCTATGCTGTTTTGTTTACTGAAGAAATGTATGCAGGTTCAATTCTAAGTAAGCTTTTTTATAAATAGAGCTGTATCGATGTTTGACAATGTTGTTGCGAATCCATTTTCTTATCCTTTGAAATAGCAATAGGGTTGATGGCATGAGCCAAGCGTCTTTTTTGAACGGGTGCTACTAGTAATGGCTGGTTGGTCTCGCTATCGTGGTTGATGTCGTTGCGTGTAGTGCCAATTTCCTTTTTTTAGTAACTTTTAATTTTTTTAATTTATTTGAGCAGGTACTTACCG
The DNA here is from genome assembly GCA_948253155.1 of Leucoma salicis. Taxonomy (NCBI): domain Eukaryota; kingdom Metazoa; phylum Arthropoda; class Insecta; order Lepidoptera; family Erebidae; genus Leucoma; species Leucoma salicis. The sequence goes on from OX411818.1 coordinate 21,358,470, forward strand.
TATTCTATAAACAATCACAAGCAGTGATATCCTAGCGGTAAAACCAAGGCATGCAAATACAGTGGTATCGAGTTCGATCCTCAGTCTAACGTCCAGACCTCGTACGGCACACACCTCTGACTTCATTTCATTTTAATTTCATTTCTTAAAATCATGTGTTTGTTTAGAAATTATCACTAGTCAGTGAAGATAAACATTGTGAGGGCAGGTACCAATCAGGTAAAGGTTTACCTCCAAGACGGATCGCAATTGCAAACTGCAAGCAACGCTACTGGTTTCTATGAATTTCTATGAAAATGACTCTGAGCAGCACGACACTGCAGCGTGCGGCCGCGGCGCCCAGCTGTAGTTGACCGCAGCACCAGAGGTGGCGCTGATTGCAAAGCTCTTATACGTGTCACGCACGAAGTTATTGAAACTACTGATGCCTACAGCCGTAAGCTGCATTCTGCGGCCCGTTTCGGACGTGTACCTTTATGATCATTATACCCCAATGATTGTGCGTGATTCTTTCAATTACGCCTTGAAGTTTCATGACAGAGATGCGTCTACGAGATAGCGAAAGCAAATGTGCACTCAATGGAAAATGGTTCTACAAATCTCAATTTCGTTGAAGTATTAACATCACATTAGCGTGCATAGATAGCGCTGGTTGGCGTATTGGTACTTTGTTTAAGCAGTTACAGTGTGAAATCGTGACAAAGAACAAACAAACGCACTTTCACATTTATAAGTGAAGACTGTGTCTCATTTTTCTTTCTTTTAGATTGTTCTAGTGCTCGAGCGTCTTTGTGGGTTGTTTAAGAACGGTTGCACAACTGGTGGCATAACCTCAGTGTCTCTTTGTAAATAATGGACTAATTGGTTGTAATTTGTTGCAGCATTCAAGCGGGGAAGGTGGCGGGGGGAAGCGTGAGGTGATCGATGTGACCGCAGGCGCAGGCGACATGTGGATCAGCGCCGTCGAGAGCTCCATCCTCACCTGGGAGGAAGTAAGTACATGCATATTATTCTACTCAGTAAAGCCAAGCTGTTGATCATTATGAAATTTAACCACTGCGCTTGATAGAAATGATATAACGCGAGATGTTTAAGGGCCGATAAAACAAAGAATACTACCAGTATTCTAACCGTTCGGTTCTGACAAAAAGTGAGGGTTCTCATCACTTAACTCTACCAACAGTGAATAACAATACCAATAACACGGGTATTTTCCTATTTTCTGCCATGAAGGTCGCATTACTACGCTCATAGAGGTTGGTGATAGAACCGATTATCTACCCATGCAACACAAAGAGATTTTTGTATATTTTTACAACCTATATTTTATTGTTAAGCACTAGACGATTCCATAATTTTTGTATATATGTCAATGATTACAAGGCAATAAATAAGGCCCGTCGATGTTATAGACGCTAACCACACCATGGGCATCTCTCGTGTCTTGTGAACCCCAGAAAACTGTATAGGATATACACAGGCTAATTTTGGTTTTCCGGCCCGTTTTAGGTAAACTGTAATCCGCCAAACTAGAAAAAATCCATTAAATTTAGGGAATGGTTTAGCATATTATCCCACAAAAGTTCTTCGGATAAAAATATTCTGACTAACTAACTTATCACCACGCCATTTCCCTTGTGGGGTAGGCAGAGAGAACAGAGTGCCAAGAGGCTCTATTCTTGCATACATCTCTCGGTTCCTCAATATTCATAATTCTCTTCATACACGCTCGCCGGTGTTGGAGACTCCTGACTCTACCTTCCTTCAATACATGACCGATTTGGTCTAGGTAGGCGAGACTCTGTCTCCCCCTTTACCTACATCCTTCCACTTTCGCTTTGTATATCTTCTTAACCAGTCGCTCGTCTGGCATTCTTTCCACATGTCCGAACCGTCGGAGCATTCCCTTTCACATTTTTACACCAATACTCTCATACCTTCTCGTTCTCTTACGTTGTCGTTACGAATGCGGTCAGTCAGTCTCATTCCGCAGATCCTTCGCAAAGATTCTATGCTGTCTTTATCAAAACTATATTTTTTTGTATATCAAATTTCGTTCCGTTCAAAATCCGTTGTCGTTGTTGCGATCTTGATTTATACGGGATATAAAGTATATTATATGTTAATATCTAGATAGACGAGACACTTGGCAGTTACCTACCAATCAACGTTGAGGACTTCGTGGAGAAGTAATTCATTGATGTACATCCCAATCAAGTTTGCATCTATAATATTAATAGGAAAGAAGGAGGCATGATTAATAAATAATGCTATACGGTATTCGAAGCGTTGGAGCAGTAGAAATTCGAGTAAACGCGATAGATTCCTTTATATATATATTTATTCCAAAGTTTGTTGTATTTCACTCTATTTGAATTAATATTTGTTTCCCGTCTTATGAAACCAGATTACGTTATCAATTTCAAGCAAGAGTCATTCAGTTCTCTATATAGAGAGAGATGTAGGCTTATAAATCATAAAGTCTATTTGTATAAGCTGACCTACTTTGCTTTTACTCAATGATTCAAGCGAGGCTTGCCGTTAACTCTGGCAGTCTAATGATCTTCGCCATAATTGGATTCTTCAGTGGAGTGTCTTTTGTTTTCAATAATAGTTACTGTTGTTTTTTGTGTGTTGGTTAATAAATAGTGGGTCTGAAATTCGATCTAATATGTGCACCATTGACTTTCCAAGTTACCTACATATTAAATAATTAATGTTCTTTTTCGAGTAATGGTAGAGCCTTGCTCCCAGGATGAATAGGAACAACCTTAAGCGTCTCACTCTTGTGTTTTGTATGGTGAGTGAGAGCGGGAGAGATCTAAATCCTCCTCTTCATCCCCTCCTTATTATCCGTCCCCTCCACTTTCTATCACTTTCCTTGGAGTTTTTATGTGCGAGTTATGCCTGCTAGTGTCAAAAGGCTACGGTAACCGGTGACGCGCCGTATGCTTGGCCACCCTGAAACATTTTGATTGCTTAAATATCCTATCTCTGTGGTGCAGCGGTAGTGTAAGCGACTGCTAATCATGAGGTCTCGGGTTCGATCCCCGGGTCGGGCAGTGTTATTGAGATATTTCGTAAAAAAAAAGGAAAAATTTTCAGTAGCAGCCCGGAGTTTGGAAATGTGCCCGGTAGACGTCAATAGGCTCGCCCCCTATTACGTGGGACTTTAAACATAGCTGGCGAGTCGTGGCTGCATAATACATCTCTGCCTACCCCCTCGGGGAGTACAGGCGTGATGCTATGTTTTTAAATATCCTAACATCTTGATACTTAAAATCAATGTTCCACTTTTGATTCCTCAGAGTCATTGTCTCGTAGTCTGAATAGAACTCGTTACCCTTGGGGTGATTATACTCCGCACCCGAGAACAGTTCCGTGTGTACTTACTAGTCCCAAAGCAAAAACATTAATTATAAGTAAATAAAAGTAGTGGTGTTTGTTTGTAATTAAAGATATTCTTATCACTACATTTGCAAATAAAATGCATTCTCAATTGAAGTATACTGTGACAGTGTTTTTATTTATTTTGAACTAGTTTATTATTTTTAGTTTAATTTGCGTCTGGCAACTTGAATATTTTCTTTTTTTGAAAATATAGTGATAATATAATTATTATCTTTGACTTTTATTATATGTTTAGTTCTTTAGTTAGTGTTTAGTGGTGCAGCGGTAATGTGAAAACGAACAAATAAAAATCGTATTGACAGAATAAGGATTAGCATCAAATTAAAATTTATAAAACTTTGTTTTTTAAATTTAATTAGATAATATTACATGATATTTTTACCAAGATGGAACTTATTCATCATCGCTAGCCGAAATCGATATTTCGTGGTCGGCATTGTCGTCATCACCCTCATCATCGTCTGTAGAATCCCCTGTATTTATTATAATTTGGTTATCTATGACGGCATCGATATGTGTGTTTCTGTCCCAATCAGCGAAAACCAAATTTTTTGTTTGTAAAACTACACTTTCCAAATTCGCGGCAGTAACACTATCACAAGCTTCTTGCAACAATGACAGCATTTTGTTTGCAGTAAACGGTGGGCTGGTATTTTTACGAGCCGCATAACCTAAAATAAAGGTTTGCGTGTTAATATAGCAACAGATAAAATGTTAAAATAGGTAAACATAATTATAAAAAAGATTTGTTTAAATTCTTACCTTTAATTTGCGCCCAAACCAATTCTATGGCATTGTATTGACAATGGTAGGATGGAAGGCGCATTACATTGTGTCCGGCTTCCTTAGCCATTTCGTCCAATACGTATTTTGGTCTAGCTGGCTTATTTATAGCAACCCAATGCAGCAGCTCAACTTTTAACATGTACATGACAGCAACAATATTATTGTCATTCAACCATTTCACAATATCGGCTTTTTTGCTGCTAGAAGTTGGAGGCTTACTTATTTGTACTGAAATGATACGGTGCATTATCCATAATGATCGTCGATGGCTCATTCAAGTTGGTCAATAAGGTACAAAACCATTCCTTAAATTTAACAAAATTCATCTCTTCGTGGTATTCCACAGTTTTCTTAGATTTAAACGCCAAGAGGCAGTTCGGAACAAATCCCTTCATGGAACCCGCATGACAAATAATTAAGCATTTGCCTTTGCCACTAGGTACTTTTGTGGAGGAGTGAGGAGTGTGGTCTGTCCATATCTTGCCAACTGTATGATTAGCGTTTAGCCACGTCTATCTAGAAATATAACATTATTCCAAACGTCAATGGACTTTGTTGATCTTAGAAAATTACACCTGGCTAAAGCTATATCTCTACGTTCCATCAAAATCCGCCTTTTATCACATTTTTTATAAGAAAAGCCAACTTTTTTTAAAACCCTCCACAAAGAAGTTCTACTGCCGTGAAACAGTCCAGATTCTCGTAAAGTATTTGACAATTTATCGAGAGTCGGCAATTCGTTCCTACTATAGTAGCCATAGATATGGTTTCTAATGGCGTCGTTATCAAAATTGTCGATATGTGTAACTATCGATCTTCTAACTTTTTTCTTAAGTGGCTATTTTAATTTGTTATCTTCCGTTAAATCTTTACCATGTTTTTCCTTACTTATTCGGGAAACAGTTTTTCGACTAATACCAAGAGCTGCACTTACTCGGTTAGTCACTTGTGAAAGTGGCAACAATGAACCACCATTCTGATACTCTCTTTCAAAGTAATCTTGTAGGCGTACAACAAACTCTCGCGCTTGACTGCGCAACACTGTTCTTTTAGTGGTCTCAGTTTCGGCCATAGTGTTTATAAATACAAATAAACCAAATCAAATAACAGTCAAAACTTAATAACAACGAAAGAATTATCAAACAATTATAACTACAATAACAAGAACGAAATAAAAACACAACACAAAATTAACTAAACTGAACACGCGTATCGTATACAAGGCATCTGCACTCGTACTAAAGAGACAAAACAAAATGGCGGGTCGTGATCACGAGGTGGACGCAGTGTTGACAGATTTTCACTCGCGAAAAGAATCGACAAAATAATCGATTTTATACGATTCTTTTAGTCACGTCACTATGTAAAAAAGTAAAAATAAAACTATAGAACGTAAACGCAAAACTGCAGTAAAATATTATTATCTTTTAAAGTTTTAATTATTTTGAGCACGATGTCTAAAACAATATGTTGATTGTGTGTGTGAATTAATTGTATAATGATTTAGATTGATTGTGTATTTTTTAAATGATGATTTACGACCATGAACAAAAAATGATTATTATTTCAAATTATGCGAAACGTGAAGAGTTACGTTCTAAGAATGTCAAAAGGGACTTCGTAATTGGAATAGAGTTTAGTGCCTCAGAACTACAGCACAATGAAATGATTGTAGGAAATTGCACTCATTTATACTGGACACTTTTAGTGCCTAATCTCGAATCTTCTCTTTTTTATACATCAACCAGCCTTTGCCCGTGGCTCCGCCGCAGCCAAATGCTAGTTTTTAGGTTATCTCAAGTTCCCGATATAGTAGCGCGATAAAAATATACCAGTTTTTAAGTCTAATCAAGAGCTATCAAATAAAAAAGTTGCATTAAAATCCGTTCAGTAGTTTTTGCGGGATGCGCGAACGAGCAAACAGACAAACACAAAAAATATAAAAAGAAATTGTTTTGTGTTCAGTCACGCCTATAATAATACAGTCATTTTTCCTCAAATATCTTAACAGGTTCCCTGTCCCATGAATTATATGTGATACATAACAATTAAATTTCTATTGTGTCTATAAGTGGACAGGGAATGGGTTAAATGTACAGACACAGTTCTGTTACAGCTTTATAATAGTATAGATAGATGAGTAAATGTTTTGCTTTTTAAGTTTTTAATCTGTATTTAGATATTTTTATATAATTTTTTAGCATTTAAAATGCTTAGCACTATACATTAAACACAAAATGAAAAATGTGAAATCGAAAATAACTGTCAGGAGCAGGATTTGAACCTGCATCTCCTGGATACCGTCCAGATGCTTTACCAATTCAGCCATCCTGACAATTGCTCCTGACTGCTAATTTCGATAAGACATTCATACTTAACGTCTTTGGGTGACGCCTGCACCATCTGTCGGAAGTATTTTCATACATTATACCGACCAGGTAAACTTAATTTTACAATTAAGATTTTACCTAATAATGACGCAAACCCTATAAATATTTAGATATTTTTATATATATTTTTAGCATTTAACATGCTTAGCACTATACATTAAACACAAAGTGAAAAATGTGAAATCGAAAATAACTTAAATGCTAAATGTTTAAAATTAACTATTTTTGCGACGAATATTATTTATATGAAAGTGAAAAAAGAGAGATTTACTACGAACAGGTCAAAATTTCCTTTGTCGAAACTGTAATTTTTTTTACACAGTGTAATTTTTGCGAGAACTTATTCGATTTATGTAGTCGAGTTTGTCACCTGCGTAAAAATAATACGTAAATGTAGGTAATACCACTTGCGCTAATGGCCTCAATATTCAACGTGTTTTAGCCAGAGAGTTACGGATCTGTACAATAAACCTATTCATTGTTCGACCAACTGTTTATAAGCAAACTTGATTATTGAAATATTGAAGGTTATTGTAATTCACTAATGCGTATATCATCTTGCGTGTGATGTGACACGAAGGAACTGCAGCGAATGTTTTAGTTTTTTTAAGGAGGTTTGAGTAAGGGCATAATCCTTACATGGCGAGATATATGACAGTCTTTAAATTTGTGAATCATATAATCACTACTGCACAAAATCTCGTATATCACTTTATGAATTGTATTATCTAACGGTGATTTAACGTCTTTGTAATGGGACTGTTTAAAAATTATGTTCGCAAACAATAGGGCAATATCGCTCGGTGTGACAAATTAAGGAAAAGTGATGTTATTCGCTTTTTTTATGGCAATCTTAACTACGCAAGGATATAGACAGTATTTGTCTTTATTTTGTGGCGTAATGTATAGGGTGAAATATATCAGGTCCTCCATATGTTATTAGATTTATTTCACTAAATTCTGCTTATTTGGACCCCTCCCCCTTTTTTTTTTGCTAAGGGGGGGGGGGGAAATGTTCCTAACCGCACACCTCGTCGTTTAGGGCAACGAACAAGGTAGTGTGGGGCCTTCATCCACTAAAGAAACCCGCCTTGTGCTGTCTCTCCGCCTTCATTGGCGGGCCACTGGAACTATGTTACATTCCTTCGGTGGTAATACATTTTAAACTGACAGAAGTTGCCATGTGTATTACTTAAAAATTATTGGATTAACAAACAAAGAAACTTGCCAAGAGAAAAAAAATAATTATTTATTGCATAATGAATTTGTTTGACGATATGTTTACTCTTGTTTAGTTTGGGTCCCCAGAATATGTTATGTGCAAAATTATATTTTGTTTCAATTTTTGACGGAAATTTCTACCACGACTTGTACTCTTCTCTTCTTGGTACTCTATGCTCACGGTCTCTTTCCCTTCGTAGGCCAAAGTACACGATCTATTTTCTTTCTTTTGTTTTCGGTGGTAGACGAGACAAAATCTCGTTTAGAGATTGCCAAAATGTTATTTTTCTGAGATTCTCAACAAGAAATTCTAGAACAATACTCGGTTTTATCACCTTCATTTTAACAATAATAGTAACCTAACTGGTTGTATTATGAAATCCTTTGTTACTCAACAAGAAGATACGTATATTTTTCATAATGAATCATTAAACACAACTTTAGACGAACACAATTATCGCAATGTTCTAGAACACTCAACTATCGTTTCAGTAAAGGACATATAGACAAAAAAAAATTGCCTTCAAGGATATTTTGTGATTTTTGAACGAAATTCTCAAATATTTTCGACAATATAAGACTGGATTAATATTTCATGGGTCTCCTCTCAATGAGAATTTTGACTTATGTTTGTGAATATCTGACTTATGCGCTTTGGAAGACACGTAACAAACGTCCTTGCTGTCAAATAATATTAAAAATCTGGCATCGATCTTTTTCTGAGTTCGCCAGTAGTCCTTTTGTTTGGGCGCTAAGTCAGACAGTTGCTCCGTGTAAATACAAGTGACCAGCTTAAACCAAACAGACCGAAAACCCCAACATAGTTTGAGAAAAGGCTAGGAAAGTGAAGAGTTATGGAGAGGTTCTCTATACCGCAATGAAGTGGTGACACGTTGCTTTCTTAGTCCATCAGACTTAAAATAAATTAAGGAAAGGTTTAACAAATGTTAATGTTATTGCAGGTGGCGGAACGTCTAAATGTGGACGTCCGCCGCGGCCTTTCGTGGCGTGAGGCCAATGACCGCATGAACTTCGTTGGCCCCAACGAGTTCCAGGTGAAGGAACAGGATCCGCTGTGGAAGAAGTACATCGAGCAGTTTCAGAACCCGCTCATTCTGTTGCTGCTTGGTAAGTACTCCCATGATAGCACCTAGTCCGCAGTCAGATTCTGAATATTTCTATGTGTAAGTTTTATGCTCGTAGGCTGACGAACATTTGAAAATGAGAGCTAGTCCAGTGTCACTGCCATCAGAACGTTAGAATTAAACCAAAAATCTTATCAATAATTTTTTTATTGCTTATGGTGGCAGACGAGCCACGGCCCACCTGATGGTAAATGGTAAAGTCATGGACTCAACTATACCGGGAGTATTGTCAAGCCACTGCTCACAATTAAATTTTACAGCTATGAAATGAAAGAATAAACGGCTATCTCCTGCTACAACCGAAACACACAGATGTGCTTCCTGGCCGGTCACACGGGAGATGGTGGTACCAACCCGCTCGGGCCCGATAGCAAGTGAGTACTTCCACTTGGCACCCAGCCCTACCAGCACTCATGTAATGGGTGATAATTGCTTACTTCCCTTAGTTGCCTCATACGACACCCGTGGGAAAGAATCGGGTGGTGACACTTGTATTCTTAGTCCGTCACCATGCAAACATTCGCATTTGTAATAAAATTATAGTAGGATTATTGGATTTATGTTTTGTAAAGTAGTTCAGAATCTTTGCGATGGGTTTTTTAAGTAGTAAGTCATCTTATGTTGTTCAAACTAAATTAATAAAGCTGGTAAAAATGTTTATAAAATTAAAGTATCATGTCTTAATACAAGAGATCTAAATAAATAAAATTAAGTGATTAATTAGTAATTTAGCGTGTGTATGAGGTTGTTCACTCCGACAAAAACTAAGCTATGTTGTCCGAATTAACCTAGACTGGTTCTAAAACAAAAAAATACCAATAGTAAAAGTCATATCTAAGTACTTATTAGTGGATAACAGTATGTGATAGCGCTTGGCAGTTCTTTAGTAGAATATATGTTACAAAAATAATACGTGTCTGTGAGGGATATATTTATTATTTGTTTAGTCTTGTGGTACGACCATTCGACAAAGGACTGATAAGAAGTGGCTACTTAATTCCTAGTTTGACGTCAAGGCCCCTGACTAATTGTTATACAAATTAACATCCATCCATCCATCCATTCATCAGCCCTTCGAAGTCCACTGCTGGACATGGGCCTCCCCAAGAGAACGCCACAACATGTGTTTCGCTCATATGGGGGATAGTGCCGTAATCGCCACGCTTGGCAGGCGGGTTGGCGATCGCAGTGGATGTTGTAAATACTCGAGGGAGTGCTGCTGCCCATTCTCCCGGTATCCTCAGTCGGCTCATACGACTCCCATGGGTGGAGAGGGGTGGGACAATTCTAAAGCCAGCCCCACACGGCACAAATTAACATAGTCTAATAAAAGAAAAAAACTGTAGGGTTTTAATGGATTATGAACAAAATAAATTACGTGTAATTTGTTTAAACTACGAGACCAAGACGAATAGGTCCACTGAAGTAATGTCATAAAATTAAACACAAAGTGAAAAATGTGAAATCGAAAATAACAGTCACGTTCAGGATTTGAACCTGCATCTCCTGGATACCGTCCAGATGCTTTGCCAATTTATTTCACATTTTTCACTTTGTGTTTAATGTATAGTGCTAAGCATGTCAAATGCTAAAAATATAATATATAAATATTTATAGGGTTTGCGTCATTATTAGGTAAAAATCTTAATTGTAAAATTAACTTTACCTGGTCGTTATAATGTGTGAAAATACTTCCGACAGGTGGCGCAGGAGTCGCCCAAAGACGTTAAGTATGAATGTGTTATCGAAATTAGCAGTCAGGAGCAATTGTCACGATTGCTGAATTGGCAAAGCATCTGGACGGTATCCAGGAGATGCAGGTTCAAATCCTGCTCGTGACTGTTATTTTCGATTTTACATTTTTCACTTTGGGTTTAATGTACAGTGCTAAGCATGTCAAATGCTATAAATATATAAATAATGTCATAAAATTCCAGTGGTCCGCTAATACAGGCGGAGAGATGGCACATGGTATGTTATTTAGTGGATGAGAGCCTCACACTATCCTGCTCGTTGTCCCGAACGAAATAGGCACTATTTTTCCAGCCTTAACAAAAAAGAATACGAACAGGCATGCAATCACTCTATGTAAACTTGTTCAAGGTATGTGATAGTATGAATGGCTGCACCAGCCGGTAGTTGACTCACGTTATTTTTAATCAACGCCGAACACTATTTTTGGTACCGTGTTTTGAAATATCTCCATACAAAATCGCCTCGTTGGAATAACATCGCATCTTGAAAATAGCGTTTGAAAAATCTGTAGCCAAAATGATGTGATTTAATCTTCGTTTCGTTTTAATTAGAATGACCATGAAGTTATATATTGTTTTGCATTACCTACTCTATCGAGTAAAAAGTTGTATGCTAAAGCTGCGTTTTTGGCTATAAAGCAAGATTTCAAATTAATTACTTTAATCGAGACTTGTAGAATCTCTATTACAATTTCTCAAAGCTAGTGTTTGTACTGTAAAATATATTTCCTAACCTATCTGATATGTAAAACAGCTGATTTTTATGATCTTTGATTTGCTGGATTTGCTCCGCCCGGAATAGCAGAATAACTATGTAAAAAATTCACGGAAAAAATATATGAAGAAAGTGAATTTTCTCAATCATTTTGTATTCATGGAACGAATTTGTTGATGAAAATTCATTGAATCTGAGGCAGTACAAAGTTCGTCGGGTCAGCTAGTACTGTATAAAAAACTGTGTTTGTTTATACAGTACATATTTTGATATTTTTTATATAGGTAGATATATTTTGAGCATTTGACTTGTTTAGCCAAATGAACTGCCTCTGTGGTGCAGCGGTAGTGTAAGCGACTGCTGATCATAAGGTCTTGAGCTCGATCCCTGGGTCGGGCAGAGTTATTGAGATTTTTCGTAAAAAGAAAAATTCTCAGTAGCAGCCCGGAGTTTGGAAATGTGCCCGGTAGACGGCAATAGGCTCGCCCCCTATTACGTGGGACTTAAACATAGCTGGCGAATCGTGGGTGTGTAATACACCTCTGCCTACCCCTTCGGATAATACAGGCGTGATGCCTACGTTTAATTAAACACAGTGCGGAAATGTGAAATCAAAACTAATAGTCACTAGAATCTTGGTCCGAAGTTTCGGACCTTCGGAAACTTCGGAGTATAAAAACCTCATCACGTCACAGTAATAATCACTATATAAAAATAGCAATCCCATAGGAAGCATCTATTGTTCTGGAATAAAAAGTAGCCTAATGTGATGATGATGATTGGTTCAGTAGCTATAAGGAAACAAACGCATTTTCGCATTATTATATTAATTAGGGTTTCTACAAAAACAGACAAACAAGCTGCCGACCCGCCTGATGGTAAGCGGATAACTTAGCCTATATTTGCCAGCAACATCAAGCGTATCACTCGCGCGTTACACGGTCTTACGAAATTTTAATGTATATATACGACTAGGTATAGGTACCTGTATACGTGTATCTATCTGTTTCGCGGCATTGGAGGTCATTGTCTCGGACCAGTATGCAGGCACTTGTTATTGAAAACTTGTAGGTATAAAGTGAGACTGCATTATATACCTACGGATATATGATTCCTGATACCTATTGGTAGTATTGAGAAATAAAAATAACGTGACAACTAAACATTTTTGAAATACAGCCCTGATTAAGGCACATCTTTGAAGATAACAATTTACTTTTTTCAAAAAAATATTGTTGAAACAGTGTTTTATTTTTTTATTTTTGTTGTTTAGTTAAAATTAAAGTGGAAAAATATAAAAGTATTGTACTTTTTAATAAATATAGTTTGATAAATACTTTATTATAGGTTGTAAAAGTTGGCATCTGGCAACCCTAGATGTCTCTTCATGGGAACTAAAGCTGGGACATAATAACCGCTTAATATGTGCTGGAAGTTATCCTGGATATTTTTTTATACTACGTGGGGGCAAACAAGCATACGGTCCCGGGGAAACGGTTACCGTAGCCCTATATACGATAGCAACGCCAGAGGCTCGCGCGTCGCCATCTCCAAGGAAAGGAATAAGAAGGATAATAACGAGATAGGTAGGATACTAAAGAGAGGATAGGCTGGATAATAAGGAGAGGATAGGAAAGATAATAAAGAGTATTATAGGAGGGATAATAAGGACAGAATAGCGATTGGGCTTGGACTTCCAAATTCTTTACTCAAATTTCTTTCGGAAAATTTCTTTAGAAAATTTCTTAATTAGTTACTGTCGACGAGAAGAAGGGCGCTCATTAAATTAAGCCATACAATAAAAAAGCCAGTTAATCGATTGTCTTAAATTGGACTTCATCAGGAAAGTGATAACATTGACTAAAATCTTAATTAAATAATTAGGTACATAATTTTTTTTAGCAAAAAGATAATATACAATTAAGTTTAATATAAAGCTACAATTTAATGCTCTAAAACTTCAGTTATGCGTGCTTATAACGAGATATAATAAATATTGAGATAATTACAATTATTATTGCAATTTCATCATAACGGCTCAGCGGCTATCAGACACGGGTAAATCAATGTTCTCCTCGACCAACATTTTAAGACGCTCGTGTTAGATTGTTGGGTCAAGGGCTTGATGCAGAAGGCAGTTCTTTTATACGGCACACATCGTGAGGAGACGTTCTCTCTAGAGGTTTAACAAGAGGGTCCAAACAGTTTATATTTTAAATATTATTCAAGTGGAAATTGAACAATTATTCCAAGTAAAATTTTAGCACAAAACTGTAAATTCTAGCACTCGATCGCATTAAAACGGCTGAACGGATTAAAGTGAATTTTGGTACACTAATATAAATTTATCCGATTTAATACTGAACTTCACCACTAAATGGTGTTTCTCATAATGCAGCCGGTATTCTGCCATCCCTGGACATTCAAGAATGACGTGAACGGCTGTTTTGTCTGCCTCTATGCAGGCTCTGCAAAGAGGGCTGTCGGTACCATAGAGCATGTGTATGAAGGATGATATTTTGATCTTATCAAATTATTAAACTACATTTTAATCCCTGGACTCAATTTGAAGCCGCGAGCAGAGCTTATGCTAAACAAAGATAACGATAAGCATTATTGCACGCCTCATAAGCGAAGCGTTGAGGTGGGTTCTACTCCCGCTTTACACGGAACAACTTATTTTTCAAACTTAAAATGTCTCAAAAATTAATAAAAAAAAACAAAATAATGGTTTTTGGAAGAGAAGAAGCCAGAACAGATGTTAGAGTAACAATAGGAAATGGTGTGCTAGAGCAAGTGGACGAATTAATTGTATATCTTGGATGTGGATTCAGTCGGGATGGAAGGTACACCACTGATGTAGAGAGAAGAGTGAATGCGGGAAATAGAGTGAACGGAGCATTGGGACAATTTCTCGGCAGTCATCACCTCAGCCAGAAGGCACGTGTCGCAATACACAACGCAGTGCTTGTCCCAACGTTATTGTATGGAAGCAAGAGTTGGGTATGCAAAAAGGAGCATGAGAGTAAAATCAATGCGGTCGAAATGCGATCTCTACGGAGAATCTGTGGAGTGAGGCTGACTGACCGCATTCGTAACAATGACGTAAGAGAGCAAGTAGGTATGAAAGAGAGTATTGGTGTAAAGATGCGAAAGGGAATGCTCCGATGGTTCGGACATGTGGAAAGAATGCCGGACGAGCGACTGGTTAAGAAGATATACAATGCGAAAGTGGAAGGATGTAGGTACAGGGGGAGACCGAGACTCACCTACCTAGACCAAATCGGTCATGTATTGAAGGAAGGTGGAGTCAGGAGTCTCCGAAACCGGCGAGCGTGTATGAAGAGAGTTATGAATGTTGAGGAAGCGAGCGATGTATGCAAGAATAGAGCCTCTTGGCACTCTGTTCTCTCTGTCTACCCTGCAAGGGAAATGGCGTGATGATAAGTAAGTAAGTAAAATGTCTCTATTTATCATATATTGCGCTTGTAAAATAATATCTACACACACATATAAAGAACAAACACTATTTTTAACACTCATGATATTTTTGATGCCATTTTTGTTATTTAAACTAGTTAAAAAACTGTTTGAAAAAATCTGGCTTGGACGTCCGTGAGTTGTAGGTAATGTATGTTAACACGATAACGACCAAATACTTTACTAATCGAGTCTTTTTTTTCGTTTACGAATTATTATGATTAGGAATAGAGCCCTATTACTTTTCACGGTCTGATTCGATGTGGTTTAATTGTTCTTAAATAAACAAAAAAATACTGAATATCTACGCGACACTAAAACCAGCGCCTTTCATGAGAACTACCTTTTTACGTACGCATAGCCACCGGTGGTTTTACTATCGTCAACAGAACGCCGTTCGCCCGGCTGGTACATTGTTTTTTGTTAAAAGAAAGTTCTTACCTTTGCTTGACGAACTGATGATATTTGTCAAGTATAATAACTTTTTAGATCTATTTCTTTTAGCAATTGACATGCTCCGCTACTTTTTAAAGTACAAATTATTTGTGAATACTGAAAAAGAGATTTTTAGTAGGGGCGGGAATCGAACCACGCATCTTTTCCAATCCGGGGAAGTGCTCTAAGCCACTGAGCTACCCTACTGACCTTTCGATCATCCCAAATTCTTAATCACATTTGTCTTACGACAAATGTGTATAATAACTATTTTATCCATAACAATAATTAAAAACACTAAACACACGTAAATAATAACACACCAACAGAATATTTTTAGCGGCGCGGGGGCCCTTTTGTAAGTGAAGTGAAGATTATGAGGCGTGCAGTTTTGGATTTTCCAAAGTATATTATTTTATCTGCACAAGACAAACGAAAGTTGGTTTATATATTTTCATTTAACAGCGTATGTAATAGTCCATTAAAAGAGATCGCATGTTTCACGCTGTGCTGCGTAGAAAAGAAAATATCGTTATCGTTATTATAGTAAGCTGTAGAGACCATAAATGTGCTGAGGCATAAATATTAACTTCGATCATTGTAGCCCTAATGACGTCATCAATTATTTGAAGTAGTGATGTCTTCTGCAGGTCACCTTGCTGCCGAAAGTAAGCAAACTTGTCATAAGTATACAGGAATAAGTGCGATTCGTTTTAAATGCTTTTGTTAATTACAAATTTATAAAGCTTAGTGGTAGAGCCTCGTTTATCTCAGCTTGAATGGGCTGGCTCGATCGTGGAAGAACCACTTTCTTACAGAAGATCAGCGGGAAATAACGGTAGTTACTCCTACTGTTACCACCGATGGAATGTAACATAGTTACCGTGGCCCGCCAATAAAGGCGGAGAGACGGCACACGGCGGGTTCTTTAGTGGGTGAAGGCCCCACACTACCCTGTTCGTTGCCCCGAACGACGGGGTGTGCAGTTAGGAACATTTTTTCTCGCCTTAACAAAAGAAAAACCGTTGTTTCGTATGGCCAGTTAGAGCGCCAGAGCCCCAAATCCTCTCCCTATTCTCTTAGTATTCTGCCAATTATTTATTATCCTCCCTTTTATCCATATTCTTGAAGATGGTGACGAGAGAGTTGCAGGCGTCTATAGACTACGCTAACTGCTCGCCATCAGGTGAGCAGCATGTTTGTTTGCCACCTACGTAGTATAAAAAAAAAAACTAATTATCTTGATTGACTTCCTGTTATACATATTGCTTTACTTTTTCACTTTTGAGCATCTCAAAATTCCATAGTTCACCAGCCCGGCCTGATAACGCGTTGACAGACTTCACAAGCCAAAGTTTTCTCGTATCACATATTCATTTGCCATCAGACGGGTGATATGCTGGTGTAATAAAAATAGTCACCATAAGTCGGTGTAATGAACTGCTCATAGTGGCGCATTAATACACTGTTATCGCACCGTTTGATTTTACGTATGTCGTAAAAGGTAATTGGTTTTTGTTTGTTTAATGAGGCTAATATTAGTGGCCAATTAAACTACATTCGTGTTTAATGGAGAACTTGGTGATGATTTGGAAAAGTTAATGGTAACTGGAGAAAGCAAAGGCAAGCGACCAAGAGGCAGCAATCTAGAGCACGTTGAACGAACCATATTGAAGCTAGATTGATACTGGGGTACACGATGCTCTCCACTTAACTAGGGATAGGAACAGACGGTGGAACAATAATCTGACAGAGAGACTAATGGATTGCGTGCTTAAGTTAGTTCTCTATATTAGATATTTTTTTTACCCATTGTTGCCCCAGTATTGGGCACGGGTCTCCTCTCAAAGTGAAACGGGATTGACCCCGTAGTCCACCCTGGCCGGTGCGGGTTGGCAGTTCGTTTTGATCGCAACATTATTTCAATACATGCATTCACACAAGTTTGCAAGAAGAAAACCGGATCCAATAGTCGGACGGGACAAACGGAGGATTAAAGGTACCCGTTGTTGACCGGTTTTTCACAATTGGATTTTTCCAAAATCTTCTAATTTCCACGTCGTCACACACGTCCGTTGCGTCCAAATGTTATGGAGAGGCTGGCAAAAAAGGATGTGGAGTTCCGTTTTACAGGATGCTAGAATCGTATTAAGCTGGACGGCTGTGTGAACACACTATCCGGTTTCGCAGTATCCGATAAAAAGCAGATGCGGCGAAACTTGAACCCGTGTGAACTTGGGTTAGTTCCTGCCATTCAGAGTCTGAAGATTAGATTTCCCAAAGTGAAATAAAAAGACCTGTTATAAGCGGAGCATGGTTCACGTTTTCCACCGTTAATAATTAAAATGTGCAATTGGGTGTTGCATTTTTTTCTTACTTTATTATACTGATCTGACCTTTACTTTTTTGTAAGGGTCAAAAGCCTAACTGAAGTAATGTCACATAGTTCCAGTGGTCTAGGCGGAGATATGGCACACGGCGGTTTTATTTAGTGGGGGTTCCATTCTACCCTGTTCATTGCCCCGAACAGCGGGGTGTGTGGATAGGTACATTTTTTCCGCCTTAACAAAAATCAGGTGTCCCGTGACCACGGCTGCTGCAACGCAGACGACTGGCTAAGGGTAATTAAAATTTGATCTAATGTATACTTACGCGAAGCAAGACCTTATGCTTCTTTTTAAATATGTGTTATTCGCGAATGTTTAATAGTTACTATATTGCAAACCGTTACCACTGAAGTTATCCAACACAGTACCAGTGGTCCGTCAACACAGGCGGAAAGATGGCACACGGCGGGTTTCTTTAGGTCTGTGAGGGCCCCCACACTACCCTGTTCGTTGTCCCGACCGACGGGGTGTGCGGTTAGCAAATTTTTTTCCCGCCTAAACAAAAAAAAGGCTATTGTAAATAAAGCTCTGTTACAGTTTTATAATTGCATATATTGAGAGTGAATAGATGCTAGTATTTGACGATAAATGTACGTACGTCTATTAGACGTAGGTATTTTGAAGTTTCAGCCTATTATTATGGTTAGCAACAACAAATTATCCAAATCGCCATGTTACACCGGACTTGTGTCAACACAGTAATTTACCATCTCCGGTAAGCGGCGTATTGTGTAAGTACATACACGCGTACTTACACAATCACTGTATAACCATAATATTGTTTGTTCGAATGCAAGTATATTTATTTACAGCTTACACGTCCCTCTATTGAGGATAAGTTTGTTGCATACTAGTAAGGAAGTTAGAATACTACAACTGCACTTACCATTCATTTTTACATAATACAGATTTTTAATGACCTTGGTTATCCCAGCACGAATGGGCCGGCTTGATTGGGGAAGTACCACCCTCTCACAAAAGATCAGCGTGTAGCAACTGTAGTTACGCCTACCGTGGTGTTTGGTATGGTGAGTGAGAGCGCCGGAGGCCTAAACCCTCCTCCCTTATCCTCTCCTTATTATCCTTCCTATGCAATTCCTATTCCTTTCCTTGGAGATGGCGACGTGCGAGTAATACCTCTGGTGTTGTTAGCGTCTATAGGCTACGGTAACCGCTTACCATCAGGTGGGTCGTATGCTTGTTAGCCACACATGTAGTATGAAAAAAACCACACATTATTTATTTGTTCAATAAATCCTTATCCATCCATCCATCTATCAGCCTTTCAACCTCCACTGCTGGACATAGGCCTCCCCAGGAAATGGGGGATAATGCCGTAATCGCCACGCTTGGCAGGCGGGTTGGCGATCGCAGTGGATGTTTTTAATACTCGAGGGAGTGCTGCTGCCCACTTCCCCGGTATTAGCTCTTACGACTCCCATGGGTAGAGAGGGGTGGGACAATTCTAAAGCCGGCCCCACACGGCACAAAAAAAAATCTTAATCTATTATACTATTATAAAGCTGTAACATAACTATGTCTGTACATTTAAGACTTAACAACTGGTATACATTTTATCCCGCTACTATATCGGGAACCTGATATACATATTACCTAAAAACTAGCTTTTGGCTGCGGCGGAGCCGCGGGCAAAGGCTAGTAATATTATAAATGTGAAAGTGCATTTGTTTGTTTGTTAATCACGCCATAACTACTCGCTTAGTATCATGAAATTTAGTACACATATAAGTAATGCAGAATCAAAAAAACGACTTGGGCTGCTTTTTATCACTGTAAAAGACGGTTGGGTGATCATAGTCCGGAGCGTGCTCGTCGCGATCCCTGCCAGCCTGCAATCCACAGGCTGCAATCCGGCTCGAATGCGTACCGCAGTGCGGGTTAGGGCGTGCCCCAGAGGCGACGCGTACCGACCCGCTCCTGTCGGTACGAACAACGGCAGATGCGGCGATGGGGGCCGCCACCCATCACGCCTTGACCAGTTTGGCGAGTCGAGGGGAGCAGAGTGTCGAGTAGGCACGTGGAATGTAAGAGGTGGGGGGAAGGTAAGTTACATGAGCTGGTAACCGTCATGTCGGACAGACAGCTTGATGTGCTCTGTGTAACAGAGACCAAGCGAAAGGGTAGCGACGCCTGTGATCTTCCTGGTGGCGGGTTAGCTCTGTGGTCTGGTGTACCGCAGAGCGATCGGGCCAGTATGGGAGCGGGGGTGTTGTAGTCCGCTCGCTTGGCCTCAGGTGTGAAAGACTACGGAATGTTTGATCCCAAACTTTTATGGGTCCGAATAAAACTAGGTGTCACCACCACCATCTTCATGGTCGCAGCTTATGCTCCCGTGGGCTCTTTGGTGGCATCGGATCTAAAGAAGTTCTGGGATAATGTTAGGGAAGTTCTGGATTTGGCAGAAGCTAGTGAACGCGTGATCGTATGCGGAGACTTGAATAGATGGGTTGGGACCAAGCGTCCAGACTTCGAGGACGTGCTTGGTTCATTTGGTGATAAGAGAGTCAATGATGCAGGTAGGCTCATTGCGGATGTATGTATGGAGAGAAACCTTATTGTGTCAAACACATTTTTTCAACATAAGGACATCCATATGTATACATGGAGAAGGAATGAACAGAGAAGTATGATAGATTTAATTCTGGTAGACAGTCGCCTCCGAAGTAAAATTTTGGATACAAGAGCCTACAGGGGTCCCACTGTCGACACGGACCACTATCTCGTTATCGCGAGATTTAGTGGTGGGATGAATTTGTATATCTTGGATGTGGATTCAGTCGGGATGGAAGGTATACCACTGATGTAGAGAGAAGAGTGAATGCGGGAAATAGAGTGAACGGAGCATTGGGACAACTTCTCGGCAGCCACCACCTTAGCCAGAAGGCACGTGTCGCAATACACAACGCAGTGCTTGTCCCAACGTTATTATATGGAAGCGAGAGTTGGGTATGTAAAAAGGAGCATGAAAGTAAAATCAATGCGGGCGAAATGCGATCTCTGCGGAGAATCTGTGGAGTGAGGCTGACTGACCGCATTCGTAACGACGACGTAAGAGAGCTAGTAGGTATGAAAGAGAGTATTGGTGTAAAGATGCGAAAGGAAATGCTCCGATGGTTCGGACATGTGGAAAGAATGCCGGACGAGTGACTGACTAAGAAGATATACAATGCGAAAGTGGAAGGATGTAGGTACAGGGGGAGACTGAGACATACCTACCTAGACCAAATTGGTCATGTATTGAAGGAACGTGGAGTCAGGAGTCTCCGAAACCGGCGAGCGTGTATGAAGAGAGTTATGAATGTTGAGGAAGAGAGAGATGTATGCAAGAATAGAGCCTCTTGGCACACTGTTCTCTCTGCCTACCCCGCAAGGGAAATGGCGTGATGATAAGTAAGTAAGTAAGTAAAAGACGGTTACTAAGGAATAAGCATTTTTTTCATAGATACCATTTATACCATATATCATTTACCATGCTACATATGGCAGATATCATTGTGCCGTAAGTCGCGGGCAAAATTTAGTAGGTGTCATTTTTCTACCATGGCGTTTAAACTGTACTGTGCACTTCATCTTAACATCTTAAAAGAATCGCTTCCGTGTGAATATCGTAAAGTGGTTGTATAATATAAACATATCTGTTTTATATCATCATGATTTATATAGAATACATTATATAAATTCTTAGAGATCCCTTGATTCACTTAAAAATAAATTCCTGTTGCAATTGAGAATTTATAATTACTCGACGTACACCGCTAGCGCAGTCTGTCCACTCTCTTATTTTATATAATATCTATACTATTATAAAGTTGTCACAGAGCTGTGTCTGTACATTTAAGATATTTGAGAATGAATGTCTGTTTTTGTCTGTCTGTTTATCTGTTTGTTTGTTCGAGCATCACGCAAAAACTACTGAACGGATTTTTATGTAACTTTTTCTATTTGATAGATCTCGATTAGACTTAACAACTGGTATACATTTTATCCCGCTACTATATCTGGAACCTGAGATACAACCTAAAAACTAGCTTTTGGTTGCGGCGGAGCCGCAAGCAAAGGATGTTAGCCTTTGCTTATAATAATACGCTTTATTGTTTAGGTATATATTTTATTACCATATTTTTAAAGCCTTTGCTTATAATAATACGCTTTATTGTTTAGGTATATATTTTTTTACCATATTTTTAATTAATTAAACGTCCTCTATTTGTGATTAAAAAGGATTTCGCCACCTACGAAGTATTTGTACTTACTAAAAAGGTGATCGAAGCAGTTAAGGAAAGAATGCGAAGAAATCCTGTATGAAAGCAAAAGATTTTATCTCTGGAAATGAATATAGAATCATGTCGCGTATTTTAAAAGATGATTTAGGACTTTCAGGTTATACGAAACGCATTGGTCATTATTATAACGGTAATTTAAGAATTAACAGAATGGTTTCTGACTTCATCAGAGTTGAAGACTAGCTGTCATCTGGCCCCTTATCTTAATCCGCTGGATTAGGATTTATGTTCAGTTTTATGCATGCTCTAAACTCAAGGATAATTGAGTCCCTAAAGCTATCCATTAAATTGGTAGTGCAGAATTTACCCATGGAGAAAGTGCGTGTTTCAATTAATAATTACTGGCCTCAATGTTTATAGGATTGTATTAAGGCCAATTGAGATCATTTTGAATGAGTTGCATATATTTTTAATGGTATTACGAGGAGTGATCAAAAAGTAGTGAGAACGACATACTCTTTGGTAAGAAAAAAAATAAATACTGGCAGGCATAGCTCAGATACATATTTGTAATAATAATAAAGAAAAAAATCTTCGATTCTCCTTTGTTTTTTTCTGAATGTAGTCATTTGTTTGCTTCGTGTCGGAACGTGTTCTCGAAAATGGAGAAAAACGAAGTACGAGCCATTATTAAATACCTCTGTTTAAAAAAGTTAACGACGCAAGAGATTCATTGCGATTTGGAGGCAACATTAGGAGAGTCTGCTCCGCCGTATTCCACTGTTGCAAGGTGGGCTTCTCAATTTCGATTAGGGCGAACGAGCATGGAAGACGAACATCGTTGCGGCCGTCCATCGACGTCAGTCACCCAAGAAAATGTTGCGAAAGTCGAGAAAATTGTATTGAGCGATCGAAGAGTTACCATCCGATACTTAATTCAAGAAACGAGCATTTCATATGGAATTCAATCCATATTGAAACAATCTTTGAATATGAGAAAACTCTCCGCAAGATGGGTGCCAAGAATGTTAACCGACAGTCAGAAACAAAATCGACTTGACATTTCGAAGATATTGTTGGACAAGTTTTAAGAAGATTCTGAAAACTTTTTGTCTCGTTTCGTAACAATGGACGAAACATGGCTCCAACATTTTGATCCCGAGACAAAACAGCAATCTTCGCATGGAAACGACCATCATCACCGACCCCAAAGAAGTTTCGTGCCGTGGCATCGGCTGGCAAGGTTATGGCCTCAATATTTTGGGACTGAGGAGGGATATTGTTGATTGATTACCTAGAGCGTGGAACCACTATTACAGGCCAATATTATGCAGCTTTAGTTCCCAAATTGAGGAATGCCATCAAAGAGAAAACGAGAGGGAAACTTCGAAGGGGCGTGCTGTTTCATCACGACAACGCACCCGCGCACAGGTCGGCAGTTGCGATTGCTGCCATTCAGCAAGCTGGCTTCGAATTGGTTGACCACCCCCTTTGTTCACCAGATCTGGAGCCTAGAAATTTTTATCTGTTCCCCAAATTGAAAGAATACTTAAGGGAAACAGGTACGAAGACGATCACGAGGTGATGGATGCCGTGGAGAGCTTTTGGCAGGACCAAGACAAAACTTTTTTTTTGAAAGGGATTGAAGCCTTGGCAAATCGCTGGACTCGGTGTGTAGAGAGACTCGGAGACTATGTAGAAAAATAAATTATTAAGTTATCAATAGTCATTAGAATCCTATCTCATTCTCACTACTTTTTGATCCCTCCTCGTATTAACGTATAAGCTAACGCACATTACTGTAAAACATTTTTTATGTAATAGAACAAATAAGATCTCTTCCTTGTAACAATATTTTTTGCAAGACTGTCCGTGTGGTGACGGACTAAGAATACAAGTGTCACCACCCCATTCTTTCCCACGGGTATCGTATGATGTGACTAAGGGAAGTAAGCAATTATCACCCATTGCGTTACTGCTGGTAGGGTTGGGTACCTAGTGGGAGTACTCACTTGGTATCGGGCCCGAGTGGGTTAGTATCACCATCTCCCGTGTGACTAGCCATGAAGAACATTGTTGCGTTTTGACTGTAGCAGGAGATAGCCGTTTATTCTTTCATTTCGTATCTGTGAAATGAAATTGTGAGCAGCGGCTTGACAATACTCTCGGTATAGTTGAGTCCATGAGCGACGGTTACCACTTACCATCAGATGGGCCGTGGCTCGTCTGCCACTATATGCAATAAAAAAAAGACTAGGTAGAGATTATACATAGACAGTACCCGAAGGGTAAGCCGCTGGCGGACCACTGAAGTAATGTGACATGGTTCCAGTGGCCTGCCATTACAGGCGGAGAGACGGCACACGGCGGCTTTATTTAGTGGGTGAGGCTCCCACACTACCCTGCTCGACCCTGAACGATGGGGTGTGCGGTTAGGTTCCTTTAGATAATATAATGAAATAAAGTCCTCCTGTCGCGTCTGATTGTATGATCTTAATAAGCTCAAAAATTTCCATGTGGATTTCACTAATGCATGGGGTGACACGTGAGGAAGGTTTAGGTACGGTATTAAATTTTGTGTAAATTGTCGAAAGCATGGTAATGATTGTTGAGGATAATGTAATGATTATACGGACCGAGAGCTTTTCCGATGTTTGTCGCGTAAATCATCAGTATGAAAAGAACTAGCTTATGTTCAAAAAGCTAGTAGATAATAATATGTAGCCCTTGTCACACGACATACGAGTCGGTATTTTTTTTTAAACAACGCCCTGAACTTATAAATAATCCTTGTATCGCGGGGGATTTTACAAACATACAATCTCACGGACACAAAGTACACGCAGACTCGGAACAACCATTTGTGGATCACACAAAGAGTTGTGCTGTGTGGGAATCGAACCCACAACACTCCAGCCGGTATCTAAACCACTCCGCCATCCGTGCAGTCATATATATAATTAAATTGATCCTAATCTATGACGTGGTCGCATCCCGAAGTCTGTTTATATTGACCTATAAACAGACAGTTAAAAGTTATAACCGTTACGATCAATACTCCACGTGTTTTGTGGTGCTACCTAAGCTGCTCTAGTTTCACACGTACAATTTATACATTTAAGGATGCAATTTAGAGGTAGTCTAGTTGTGCACTTGCAGTTAGAATGATCGGCAAGGTTAGGCAACTTTTGTTTGGCAAACTCAAAGACAACAAAGATTGGTGACCAAAACCTGACTTCTTCGGGTCTTCTGGTCCTAATTGAATATTCCGACTCCGGTCTTGTTCTAAGATCGCCAGTTGCCCACTTAAATGGGTCTTGGAGGTCAGATAGGCAGTGTTGAACACTGGTGGATCAGCTGGAACCGACCAGGTTGGAAACCGACACTTACAAAGTTTGGTATAAAGCTGGAGAGATGAAGGATCAAAATTAACATGATGATATAAAAAACAAAAGACATAGCATCATGCCTGTTTTCGCCGAAGGGGTAGGCAGAGGTGTATTATACACCCACGATTCCCCAGCTATCTTTAAGTTCCACGTAATAGGGGGCGAGCCTATTGCCGTTTACCGGGCATATTTCCAAACTCCGGGCTGCTATTGAGATTTTTTCTTTTTACGAAAAAGCTCAATAACATTGCCCGACCCGGGGATCACTGCACCATGGAGGCAGTCAATGAAGATATATCCAAAATATTTACGAAAAAGCTCAATAACAATGCCCGACCCCGGGATCACTGCACCATGGAGGCAGTCAATGAAGATATATCCAAAATATTTCGGGCCTCAGTGGTTTGCAGGTGCCTGCACTCTTGTCATTAGATGAGCCACTCATAGGCACGTTTCTTTTCTTTTATTAAAGCCACTTTGAGAATTAATAATTTAAACCTTTGTAATTCTACCTCATCCGTATCCGTGTGGTGACGGACTAAGAATACAAGTGTCACTACCCCTTACTTCTTTTTCACGAGTCTCGTATAAGGCGACTGAGGAAAGTAATTATCATCCATTGTATTACTGGTGGTAGGCTGGGTATCAAGTGGGAGTACTCACTTGTTATCGAGCCCAAGCGGGTTGGTACCACCATCTCCCGTGTGACTGACCATGAAGCACATCGCTGTGTTTTGGTTGTAGCAGGAGATAGCCGTTTATTCTTTCATTACATATCTGTAAAATGAAATGGTGAGCAGCGTCTTGACAATACTTTCAATATAATAGAGTCCATGAGCGACGGTTACCATTTACCATCAGTTGGTGGCTCGTCTGCCACCAAACGCAATAAAAAAATCTAGGCAATAAAATACAACTTCATACGAGGAGGGATCAAAAAGTAGTGAGAATGAGATAGAATATAATGACTGTTGAATACTTAATAATTATTTAGTCTTCGATCGCTCAATACAATTTTCTTGACTTTCGCAACACTTTCTTGGGTGACTGACGTCGATGGATGGCCGCAATGATGTTCGTCTTCCGTGCTCGTTCTCCCTACTCGAAATTGAGATGCCCACCTTGCAACAGTGGAATACGGCGGAGCAGACTCTCTTAATGTTCCCTCCAAATCGCAATGAATCTCTTGCGTCGTTAACTTTTTTAAACAGAGGTATTTAATAACGGCTCGCACTTAGTTTTTCTCCATTTTCGAGAACACGTTCCGACACGAAGCAAACAAATGACTACATTCAGAGAAAAACAAAAGAGAATCGAATATATTTTTCTTTTTTAATATTACAAATATGTATCTGAGCTATGCCTGCCAGTATTTTTTTTTTCTTACCAAGGAGTATGTCGTTCTCACTACTTTTTGATCCCTCCTCGTAATATCTATAAACGCTTAAGTATGCCGCTTAAATGTCCTCACAAATTTGGACGGACGGGGGACATTAGGGCGGTCCGGAGATCATTACATATCATGTAATAAATAACCATCTACTAGTGGTAGAGCCTTTCTTATACCGACATGAATGGGTCGGCTCGATCGAGAAACCACCACCTCACAGAAAATCAGCGTGAAAAAACGTCAGGTATTCCTGCCGATGTGTTTCGTATGGTGAGTCAAAACGCTGGAAGCCCAGAACCCCTTCCTCTTATTATTCCTGCTTTCCACTTTCTGTATAGAAAGGGATTCTTCCCTCCCTCCTGTATTCCCTTCTGCCTGTTTTGTAGTTGTTTTTCCATAATAAACACTAACTTTTCATGCAATATTTATTTATTATTTGCATAACAATACATCCATCCCATCCATCAGCCTTTCAACGTTCACTGCTGGACATAGGCCTCCCCAAGAGAACGCCACAACGAGCGGTTCCGTCATTGGGGATAATGCCGTAATCGCCACGCTTGGCAGGCGGGTTGGCGATCGCAGTGGATGTTGTTAATACTCGAGGGAGTGCTGCTGCCCACTCCCCCGGTATTGCCTCAGTCGGCCCTTACGACTCCCGTGGGTAGAGAGGGGTAGGACAATTCTAAAGCCGGCCCCACACGGCCAACAATACATAGGTACTTATATTTAATATCTATTCTTTGTAACAATCGAAGCTTATGGCTATGGCTCATATATCCTAATCTTTCTTTCTGTATCCGTTTAGTCTGTGCTTGTTCCTCCTCTATTTCCTATCTACTCTGTACGATACACTATATCCATCAACAAAGGAGTTGGTGACGTGCGAGTGATGTCTCTGGTATTGTTGGCGTCTATAGGCTACGGTAACCACTTCCCATCAAGTGGGCATTTTCCACTCCATAAAATGAATAATAATAACGCATTACATTTGACAGGGTCGGCAGTGGTCAGCGTCTGTATGTGGCAGTTCGACGATGCTATATCCATCACGGTCGCGATCATGATAGTGGTGACGGTGGCCTTCGTACAGGAGTATCGCTCAGAGAAGTCGCTTGAGGAGCTGAACAAACTGGTGCCGCCGTCATGTAACTGGTGAGAATAATATTATCTCTATTATTGTGGGAATAAATTGCGCATCCATCGTAATGTGAATTTTTAGAAGCAATAAACCGAATGTTTCTTACATGGTTCGCCACCCGTCACGTCTTGTTTCCATGGGGGCAAATAGAGGGCAACGGAAAGCCGTTATATGACAAGTGTGAATCCGTTATCGGCGTTAGTACGATAAAGCAACTTTCGCCCTTTCCCTGGCCCGCCTCGGTATTATATGGGTGACCAAATGTCACATCTATCTGTGAATATTTAACCGCCTCTGTGCTTCGTAAGACGCTAAACATCCATCGCTCAACATCTGGATCATACAGAGTTGTCTTGTGTGGGAATCGAACCCATAACACTCGGGCGGGAGGCCGGAATCTAAAGCACTCGGCCATCTGTGCAGTCAATTCATTTTTCCGAATTGAACAGTAGCCTATGTGCTTTTCTAGGAACCCGAATATACCCCCACACTACCCTGTTCGTTGCTCCGAACGACGAGGTGTGCGGTTAGGTAATTTTTTCCCACCTAGACAAAAAAAAGGTGTCTACAATAAACATTGTTTAAAAACAACACGCTTTTATAACACACGCTTTGTGCCATCTTTTTCGTAATACCTATATCGAGCCACCCCACGCTTTTTTCACAATAATATTAATATTTTTCGTTCATTATTTTTATTCTACCTGGTCTATATTAAGAATTATTTTTCATTTTTTTGTTCGATGTGCTATAAAAGCGTGTTTTTTAATTATTTTTAAACTATAATATATTTATTTTTCACGTTTTAGTGCGATTGATTGTTAAAAATTTATCAAATTATTGTATTGTCACCGGTTCTTGCAATATCTGGTTTTGACGAGTACGTTTTTATTTAATCTCCACATGAGGACAGTCGAAAAATCATTCAGGTCATTGGCATTCAACCAGCCATTCTTTTGATTAAGCATAATTGTTTCTTGATATTGATAAAATTGTATAGTTAATTGGCTTATTGATTTTATTTATGAGCTCGATGATGTGTTGACACTGGCTCGTGTCAACCTAATATGTGGTATTTACTATAACTGCCTCAGTGGTGTAGCGGTAGCGTGAGCGACGCCCCACCTATTTATGCTTCACTCGCTCTCATTAGATTTAGACATGCACGTTTGTTTAGAGAAGTCCTGGTCCGGCTTTTCTCACGAAGGTCTCCTATTTGCTCAGAGAACGTCTACTCAGGCTCTACGAAGTCTTCCCGTCCCAACGGTACAATATATACTCCCATGTATAATTCTTTCGTAAACCTTTTCATCCATCCTGCCTTTGTTCCTAAACCGTCTTAATATTCCTTTCTCGTTATTTATTTCTATATCTTCTTGTGGTGTCAAAGATCTTTTTTACACTGTACAGTTTCTTACTCAAGTCTTTCGTTGTCACGCCACACATTACTCTAAAATCTCATCTTTACTAATTATTTTTCTGCCACATACAATTTTTACTTCCATTCGTTAATGTTGGAACTAACACCACCGTTCACGGCCAGTCGAGTCTCCTGTTTTATCTTCTCCTCAATATAATTTTATTTTAATCCTGTATCTTGATATTTCTACTTCTACAACGCCAATAGAAGATTAACTTCAATAGAAGACAATGAAAACAGGGATGCTTTAAGACACGTTCTGTTTTTTCGCAGTCTCCGTGAAGGCAGCCTGGAACATTTCCTCGCCCGCAACCTGGTCCCCGGCGACATAGTCCATCTGAATGTCGGAGACCGTGTGCCCGCAGACCTGAGGCTTTACGACTCAACCGACCTGGCTATCGACGAGTCCTCCTTTACCGGGGAGACGGAACCGGCCACCAAGAACGTACTACCTAATAAGGCTACTGCTGGGAGGGTCAACAAAAATAATATCGCTTTTATGGGCACGCTCGTTAGGTGTGGAAATGCTAAGGTGAGACCGCATTCTTTGCTTTTTACGTAGGTTAAAAACCCTTAAATATGTAAACCCGACCATTGTAAGGGGCCTATCAAAAAATACATTCACATACATGAGGTATCGCTTGGTGTGAAACCTTAATTTTAGAGCAATGATGGAGAAGTTTGTGTGACGTAATATTTACAGTATGACCCAAAAATTGTGACGCAGTGGAGAATGGAGGTGTCCAAAAAGAATGGCGTAATTTATGATCGGATCTTAAGACTGAAGCATCGAATTTGATCCCCAGTCCGAGATCGAAACTTAGCTAGGATCCCCGGTGAACATTATGAGGAAACATTCATGCCTAAGAGGTTTCCTCGGCGGCTTGTAAAGTGTTGCTCGATTTCACAAGTCTCGACTCCAGACCACTAAGTTTATCATAACTGATTTAACGGTTTTAAACACAAAGTGAAAAATGTGAAATCGAAAATAACAGTCACGAGCAGGATATGAACCTGCATCTCCTGGATACTGTCCAGATGCTTTGCCAATTCAGCCATCGTGACCCTTTTCTCAATTGCTCCTGACTGCTAATTTCGATAACACATTCATACTTAACGTCTTTGGGGTGACGCCTGCGCCATTTGTCGGAAGTATTTTCATACATTAAGCCGACCAGGTAAACTTAATTTTACAATTAAGATTTTTACCTAATAATGACGCAAACCCTATAAATATTTAGATATTTTTGTCGGTTGGGCCTTCGCCTGATCTCCCTGCGGTCGTGTTGAAATGCCATCCCATCGGACTATGAGAGTGAAGAAAAACAGATAGTGCACTTGCCTTTGTGCACTCACTCGTACACTATAATATATTCTACTTGCATGGTGTATGCTGATACTGGCCGCTGTGAATAAAATTATAAAAAAAAAACAGTATCACGCCTGTATTCCCCGAAGGGGTAGGCAGAGGTGTATGAGGGGTGAGTCCCACGTAATAGGGGGCGAGCGGCTACTGAGATTTTTTTTTAATGAAAAAGCTCAATAGAACTGGGCCGACCCGGATATCGAACCCGGGACCTCATCATCAGTTGTCGCTCGCACTACCGAATAAAATTATTATTATTGTTATATTAAAGTTTGAATATTTACTAATTTCCAGGGTATAGTGGTAAGCACCGGTGAACGTTCAGAGTTCGGCGACATATTCCGAATGATGCAAGCTGAGGAAGCTCCGAAGACACCCTTACAGAAGTCAATGGACACGTTGGGCGCGCAATTATCTTTATACTCGTTCTGCATCATAGGATTCATCATGGTTGCGGGATGGTTACAAGGGAAAAACCTCCAGGGCATGTTTACCATCGGGGTCAGTTTGGCAGTTGCTGCTATACCTGAAGGTAAGTTTTTTTTTTATACTACTTGTGTGGCAAAACCCGCTTATATGATGGTATGTGGTTACCATAGCCTATAAACGCTAGCAATAGCAGAGGTATCACTCGCACGTCGCCATATGCAAGGAAAGGGATAAGATCGGAAGGATATTAAGGAGATGGTAGTGGAGGTTTGAGTCTCCGGCGCTCTCAGTCACAATACGAAACACAACGGTAGGAGTATCTGCTGTTGTTACACGTTGATCTTCTGTGAGAGGGTGGTACTTCCCCGATCGAGCCGGCCCATTCGTACTGGGATAAGCAAGGCTCACCCACTGGAAAGATTACGTCCTAGGAAGGGTTGTCAATAAAAAATGGGGATATGTATTTCTAGAGTATGAAAATATTATTATATCTTTTTAATCTTTACTTTTAAAATGTATTTGAAATATTGCGCTTGACGGAACTTCCTATTATGCTGCTCCCTAGCGGAGGAGTTTGGCAAAACGGAACCCCATTGATCAGCTATCGACCGGGGTTAAAAAATACAAAATGTTTTTAAAAAGTAGGGGTTGGTGGTAGGAGGGTAAAAATTTAGGACTAAATGTTTTTTTTAATGCCAAATCATAAAAAATAACCAAAAAAAATTTGTCCAAAAGATGAAAAAAATTTTTTTGGTGTGAGCTACCCTAAAAGCTTATGGGTATAAAAATTTATTATAAACTTATTCTCATACCTGCTGAATATGCATATAAAATTTCATCAAAATTGTACGAGCCGTTTCGGAGGAGTATAAACACTAAAACTGTGACACAAGAATCTTATATATTAGATAAAGATTTAAAGTTTTTTTTTAAAGACAACACCCTGCACAACACAAACATACAATTTCACGGATACAAAGTACACCCAGACTCAGAACAGTCGTGGATCAGACAAATAGTTGTCCTGTGTGGGTATCGAACCCACAACACTCGGGCGGGGGCCGGTATCTAACCCACTCCGCCATCTGTGCAGTCGTCATCTTCATATCCCTTATATCATGTTATGTTCAGGTCGGCTTCCAATGTTTTTAGTTTTTGCTGATCACCAGTATCTACATGGAGCAACTGCCTACGTGATCTCCACAAGCCAATTAAGGGGACAACTGGCGCCTTTATAACAAAATTAATATTTTACCAACCAGTATACTCAAATCCTAAACTGGTTACTTACAAGCTTTATGTTACTTTTAAAGTACAAATTTATTTGTGAATGAGGAAAAAGAGATTTTTTAGTACGAGCGGGAAACGAACCCGCGTCCCTTCCAATCCGGGAAATAGAGCACTTGCCACTGAGCTACCGTACCGACCTTACGGTCATCGCAATTTCCTCATCACATTTGTCCATGTGGGGCCGGCTTTAGAATTGTCCCACCCCACTCCACCCATGGGAGTCGTGAGAGCCGACTGAGGGAATACCGAGGGAGTGGGCAGTAGCACTTCTTCGAGTATTAACAACATCCACTACGATCGCCAACCCGCCTGCCAAACGTGGCGATTACCGCAATTTCCCCCATTCTTGGGGAGGCCTATGTCCAGCAGTGGACTTTAAAAGGCTGATGGATGGAAGGATGGACTGGATTACGATCACTTAAAAAAAATCTCTTTTTTCTCGTTCACAAATAAATTTGTACTTTAAAAGTAGCTGAGCATGTCAAATGCCAAAAAATATAGATCAAAAAAGTTTTATGTTACCATTCCAGGTCTCCCAATCGTGGTGACAGTGACCCTCGCTTTGGGTGTAATGCGCATGGCGAAGAGGAATGCCATCGTGAAGAAATTGCCCACTGTTGAGACCTTGGGGTGCGTGAACGTCATCTGCAGTGACAAGACTGGTGAGAATCCTTTCTTCTAATGAATAAAGTGGTATTCAGGTCCTTTTTTTAACGGCAATTTGGTCACGAACCACGTAATAAACAGTTACCGCGCATCTTCTATACCATTATAAAGTATTATAAGTTGCTACAATAAAGATATTTTTCTTCTGTGAGAGGGTGGTACTTCCACGATCGACCCGGCCTATTCGTGCTGGGATAAATAAGCAAGGCATTACTAATTGGTTGGCATATACTTCCAATAATCTTCTTCTAATTTAATTCGACAGGGACACTAACAAAGAACGAAATGACGGTGACCACGATATCCACAAGCGGTGGTCACATCGCCGAGGTGACCGGCACGGGTTATAGTGCGCGCGGTGATATTCAGTTACGTGCTTACAAAGGTCGAGACCTTGACGTCGCTAGAATGGCTGTCAACACTATGCTTGAGGTAAAATAAATATTACTAAACTTTATAACATAAAAATGCTTTTAAGGAATCATGTTTTTTTAATAATACAAGGGTGGAAAACTAGTATTTGGTCCACCTGATGGTAGGCAGTTACCATAGCCTATAGATGTTCTCCAAAAAATGCAGTAGGAGGTGGATAGGAAGGGTAAAAATGGTGAGCAGCGGGTTTTCGGTGCTCTCACTCACCATACGAAATATAACAGTACGAGTAGCTACCGTTGTTTCATGTTGGTCTTCTGTGAGAGGATGGTACTTCTCCTGTCGAGCTGGCCCAGTCATGCTGGGACAAATAAGGCTTCACCATTTACAGAGAGGTAAATCTTTAAGGCTTGCATAGTTGTTATTCAATGTTAGAATATTCGCACACTCACCTCATATTCCACGAGGTGGTGTTAAATATATTGTATTTAAAAAAAAA
The DNA here is from genome assembly GCA_948253155.1 of Leucoma salicis. Lineage (NCBI taxonomy): Eukaryota > Metazoa > Arthropoda > Insecta > Lepidoptera > Erebidae > Leucoma > Leucoma salicis. The sequence goes on from OX411818.1 coordinate 21,392,400, forward strand.
AGCAGTTTTTTTTGTAATCTACCTATATTTAAGGCACTTTAACATATTACAATCTAGTCTTTATAGACTAATAACTAATTTAAATTTAACACAAATACAATAGTTTAGTTGCGTACTAAACTATTGTATATCTAAAAAAAATTACCATTGGCAATGCCTAATTTGTTAAGGGGAAGACACTTTGTATAATGTGTTATATTATTTACACTTTGTTCATGTGTTCTACTATTTAACTAACACAAAAAGCATTTAATACCAAAAAACATAATTGGACCGTGTTGTACAAAATGAGCTATTCCAGAAAAACAAATAATCATAAAAAAATATTTGTAGTTGGCAGAATAAAACGAGTCTTTGTTACGTAAAAATAGAGATTATTTTCGATTGCTTGGCATTAAAACCTTAATTTGGTCCAGTTTGTGGGTTGGATCATTTCTGTAAAACACCGTCCAATTATACACGAGACAAAACGTTGATTTATACTGACTAGTAATTATCCATCCATCCATCAGCCTTTCGAAGTCTACTACTGGACATAGGCCTCCCCAAGAGAACACCACAACATGTGTTTCGCTCATATGGGGGATAGTGCCGTAATCGCCACGCTTGGCAGATGGGTTGGCGATCGCAGTAGATGTTGTTAATATTCGAGGGAGTGCTGCTGCCCACTTCCCCGGTATTCCCTCAGTCGGTCCTTACGACTCCCATCCATCCATCCATCCATCAGCCTTTCACCGTCCACTGCTGGACTTAGGCCTCCCCAAGAGGACGCCACAACGAGCGGTCCCGTCATGGGAGATAATGCCGTAATCGCCACGCTTGGCAGGCGGGTTGGCGATCGCAGTGGATGTTGTTAATACTCGAGGGAGTGCTGCTGCCCACTCCTCGGTATCCCTCAGTCGGCTCTTACGACTCCCGTGGGTAGAGAGGGGTGGGACAATTCTAAAGCCGGCCCCACACGGCAAATATATAATATAGAATATTAAATATATACCACATATAACATTTTTATAATATCAGTAAAATTTGAAATTGTTACCAATATTGTTCCAGGTTGGCGTTCTATGCAACAACGCGTTGATCCGCGATGACACTCTCTACGGTCAGCCCACAGAGGGCGCATTACTGGCATGCGCTTTGAAACACGGCATGAATGACGTCAGGGAACAGTTTAACAGGCTACACGAGATACCATTCAGGTAATTTGACAGTAGATGGCGCTATAGTTCAACAGGCTTTTTTTATCATATATTGTGAGTTCACTCACCAAACATTTTTGTTCATGTAAGGTACTTAAATTATTGGCATAGTGAGTAGTGGATTCGATTCCCACAAATCACAATTTTTTGTACTTGACATACTCACCTACTAAAGAACAAATTATTTGTGAAAATAGAAAAGGAGAGTTTTACTGCGAACAGGATACGAAACTGCCTCCCATCAAATCCGGGGAATTGATTTCGACCGCTAAGCTATCGCAGTCTTGTACAAGATGTTCAGTGTATCTGTATTATAAAAAATAGTTTATAATCATATTTTTCTTCCTATAGTTCCGAAACAAAGATGATGGTAGTGAAATGCGCGCCAAAATTCGCGGACGGCAAACTCAAGGAGGAGGTGTTCGTGAAGGGCGCCATAGAGAAAGTGTTGCCACTGTGCACCCAGTACATCGACAGTAGCGGTAACTACGCACCGATGACTAAGGAGAAACAGAACGACTTTATAGCTGAAGCTTACAATATTGCACGTATGGGTGAGTGCTATCTCTATATGTGTATGTTCAAAAAAGGTTTTTTATAATTTTTCCGTGTGGTGACGGACTAAGAATACAAGTGTCACCATCTCATCCTTTCCCGCGGGACAAGGGACTTAGGGAAGTAAGCAATTATCACCCATTGCATTACTGGTGGTAGGGCTGGGTACTAAGTGAGAGCACTCACTAGCTATCGGGCCCGAACGGGTCGGTACCACCATCTCCTGTGTGACCGGTCATGAAGCACGTCAGTGAGTTTTGGCTGTAGCAGAAGATAGCTGTTTATTCTTTCATTTCACATCTGAGAAATGAAATGGTGCGCAGCGACTTGACTACACTCTCGGTATAGTTGAGTCTATGAGCGACGGTTACCACTTGCCATCAGGTGGATCATGACTCGTCTGCCAACATAAGTAAAAAAAAAATTGCTTTATAGTTTTTTCGTCGGTAAAGTTTTTTTGTTAAAAAGTTATTATTTTCCAAATTTATTAATATGATACCAACTACAAGGTATGAGAGGTGTACACATAACTCAGTGAAATCAGTGAGTGAATACGCAATCATCCCTTATTCTTCCAGCCTTAGGGTTAGAATTTTTGTTTAAAAATGTTTATGGGAAGTATACCATCCATCCATCCATCAGCTTTTTAAAGTCCACTGTTGGACATAGGCCTCCCCAAGAATGGGGGATAGTGCCGTAATCGCCACGCTTGGCAGGCGGGTTGGCGATTGCAGTGGATGTAGTTAATACTCGAAGGAGTGCTGCTGCCCACTCCCTCGGTATTCCCTCAGTCGGCTCTTGCGACTCCCATGGGTGGAGAGGGGTGGGCCAATTCTAAAGCCGGCCCCACACGGCCCAACGGTCGAAGTATAAAATTCTATTCCCTATCCATTAAAAAAAGAATTGTCAAAATTGGTATATTTTGTAAAAAGTTATGCGTGGTCTAACATAAAAAAAATACATACGTGTCGGATTGAGAAACTTATCCGTTTTTTTCATCGGTTAAAAATTTGTCATAAATAACATTTTTAATGTGTAGGTCGAGACGCTGGTCAATTTAGTTAATATTTTAGTAGCAATAATTATGCAATATATAAGCCACTGCTTAGTGCAATATCACTAGCTGTGTGTGCGTGAGTGCGAGTGTGTGTGTACGTGCGTGTGATAGACAAGCAACTTTTGATAGCGATTTATACGCCAGAAATTTAACAACAAAATATTTGTGAATGTGGAAAAAGAGAACTTTACTCCGAGCGGGATTCGAACCTGCGTCCCTTGCAATCTGGAGAAGTGCTCTAGACCACTAATGCATCGCAGTGACCGACGGCCATTCCCAATCTCCACATCAAATTAACGAATAGTTTGTTGTTGTAGCTGAGCTTGTCAAATGCTAAATTATAGATCAAAATGGTAGGTATTACTGGTTTTCGTTAGATAATTATTGTCAGCACGTTTAGAGTTCTGCCCCGTATATCGCAATAAACTCGCTCCAATTACGTGGGACCAAATGTAATTAGGGGAAATGAGAATATTCTACAGGTGTGCTTACCTTATTCAAGTCAGCTTCACTACAATTCAGGCACTGAGCCTATAAAAAAATTACCTGTGCCCGTAGCTCCGACCCTCAAAAGTTGTAGGAAAAGTCTTTAAAATGGGAAGAATTGAAGTTACCATTTACCATCACATGGACCGTGGCCCGTCTGCCACTACATGCAATAATAAATAAATAAAAAAAAACACGTATTATAGGAAAAAAAAAAAACTAAAATTATTATGCATCTGATTCCAGGGCTCCGTATAATCGCATTGTGTCGTGGTACACGTCTGGAAGCGCTAACGTATACGGGCGTGTGCGGTGTCTGTGATCCACCCAGGGAAGGAGTGAGAGATGCCGTAGCAACACTTGCCAGGGCCTCGGTCGTCGTGAAGATGGTTACCGGTGACGCTAAACCTACGGCTCTTGCTGTTGGTGCGTATGAAATATATACTATCATCACCTTCCTAGCTTTATAGCAAACTTCCGACCTGTTGAGTTTTATCTGATCCACTAATATTTACACGGAGCATCTACCTATCTGACCTCCATGAGTCTACTAGGACAACAGGCAACCTTAGAACAAAAAACCTAAGGCAGACATTTATTCACACACCCTCACTTGAAGCACGGAGGAGGGCAGTTCACAAAGAAGTGTCGCTTTTTTTTTTGGCCACCAATCATATGCCAGCCGAGCGAAAGTCGCTTAACCTTGTCGATCGTTCTAGCGCCAAATGCCGTTTTCCCCTGTGTTTCTCCCTGAAGAGGGGTGTTGTGGTTACGACCTCCACTTCATATTCTGAATTTGGAAACTTATATGATTAATAAAAACGTCATATCATTCAAATCAAGTCACAACCACGCCTGTTATCATGTCACATAGACCTGCTACTAGTACATACATCTGGTACTAGTACATACAACAACCGTTATAAAATATAAATATGTTTCTACGTAAAAAATATGTCAATTTTTTCTTATTTTTTCAACTCATTACCGTCGCACTGTGCGCAGTGACCTATGCTTGGTCTCCTAACAGAGAGGGAGCTGTAGTTGATCACGCTGCCCAAGTTGGCAAACTTCACAAGCCGTTGAGAAAATCCCTCAGGCATGCAGGCTTCTTCAGTTGTTATCCATCACCAAGCAGTTATAACTTTTAAAGAATTACATACATATACTAGAAAAAAATTAAAAAAAGTAGGGATGTGTGTCGAGGAAACTGGACTGGAGATTGAACTTGATTACACTGACTGTAGTCGTGCATTATTGCTTTCTGATCGACTATACCCGACTTCTAGATGATAAAAAAATGTTAAACGTGAAAAACTGTAAATTAAACACCCCGTGTGGTGACAGACTAAGAATACAAGTGTCACCACCCCATTCTTTCTCATGGGTGTCGTATGAGGCGACTAAGGGAAGTAAGCAATTATCATCCATTGCATGACTGGTGGTAGGGCTGGGTACCAAGTGGGAGTACTCACTTGGTATCGGGCCCGAGCGGGTTGGTACCACCATCTCCCGTGTGACCGGCCATGAAGCACATCATTGCGTTTTGACTGTAGCAGGAGATAGCCGTTTATTCTTTCATTTCATAGCGGTGAAATGAAATGGTGAGCAGCGGCTTGACAATACTCTCGGTATAGTTGAGTCCATGAGCGACGGTTACCATTTACCATCAGATGGGCCGTGGCTCGTCTGCCACCAAAAGCATTAAAAAAAAAAAAATTGAAGTTTTATATCATTAGACTTGTTCACGTTTTAGCTCAAATGGTGGGTTTGGACGTGCTTCATTCGCAGTCGCTGTCGGGCGAAGAATTGGAGACTATGGCTGATGAAGAACTAGATAGGATTATTGACACAGTGAGTTTGAATAACACATTTTTCAGAAGTCATTGCTTCATTTTTCATTTCACTGTTGGATGGGTCTTAACTCACGATAAGAGGGATTTACGCTGTAGTTCCCAAGACTTAATGCGTGTTAATAGACATCAAGTGGTCTGAAAAACTTTCATGTATTTCTCACTCCAGTCACCATTTCACCTATTGCCCGGTAGACGGCAATAGGCTCGCCCCCTATTACGCGGGACTTAAACGTAACTGGCGAATCGTGGGTGTGTAATACACCTCTGCCTACCCCTTCGGAGAATATAGGTGTGATGCTGTGTTTAGTGACCATTTATGAATAAACACGCTCATAATCTTCATTTGTCAAAGAGAATCAAACTCTTAACACTACGCTATCACTGTTTTTCATAAACTTTTAATCAAGATGTTACATGGTAGAATTTCACTTCAAAAATCATAGCATTGTATTGAAAAGACAAGGTTTTATCAAACAGTTATATAGATATTAAAACTATGTGTGAATTTATACTGCATTGTGATTAGTGGATAAATTTATTTTTACAGGTAAGTGTGTTCTACAGGGTGACACCGAAACATAAATTGGCTATTGTGAAATCGTTACAAAGAGTTGGTAACATTGTTGGAATGACCGGTTAGTATTTATTTACTTTTACACATCATATTTAAAAAAAAAAAAAAACTACAATGTACTAAACATTGTTGCACCAAGCTGACAGTATTTTTTTTGCACTGACTGCTTATTTTGAGCCCGAGTGCAGCAAAGGCTCTAGGGCTTTAGGTATGAGGGCAATATAAACATTTGTTAATGTTTGGTTCATAATTTACTTTTCCTTCAACTATTGCTAGAAAACTAGGAATAATGAAACTGAAGAAAAATAGAATAGTTTAATTATTTATAAGGTTAACACGGACATATATTACGTTTATATTTATCAGTTAATTAGCTCTGTTAAAAATCGTGTCTCTTTCTTAAAAAAGTATACCAGTAGTTTTTTAAGCACTTAAGAAAAAAAATATAACTTTACGTAATGCCATAGACACTTATAGAAAATTTTACTTCAGTTCTTTGAATATTCGTATTGGATTGCAGCGCCAATATGGCGTCGACCAATATCATGTCAGAATAATGTCTGGCTAAGTTAAGCTTCGGTAGAATACGGCCTAAACCCTTCCACTCTGACTGCGCATCGAGTACACGGAATCTGCAGCACACGAAACATTTGAGTGCGTATCCGCTACCAGTCCGGAAAGATCGGACTACGTATTTGTTTCTTACGCTACGGATTCCGAATTTACAATACGCCTTTACTCAGGACGTAGATAGAGGATATCTGTACCCATTATTAGAACAGAAATGAGTCTCAAGAATAAAAAAAAAAACACGGAGAGGGAAGAAGAAGAGAAAAACAAGGACATAGGCTAATTGTAGCCCGGAAAAATGGATAGTTCCCGTGGGATAATTTTTAAGTATAAATTCTTTTTTTTAGCATTTGACATGCTCCGCTCCTTTTTTTTTTAAAGTACAAATTATTTGTGAATAAGGAAAAAGAGATTTTTTTTCCCGCTCGTATAAATAATCTCTTTTTCCTTATTCACAAATAATTTGTACTTTAAAAAAAAGTATAAATTTGTTATGCATAGAAATCTTAGTGTGATGTGGTAAATGGTAACCGTCGCTCATGGATTCAACTATACCGAGAGTATTGTCAAGCCGCTGCTCACCATTTCATTTCATAAATATGAAATGAAAGAATAAACGGCTATCTCCTGCTACAGCCAAAACGCAACGATGTGCTTCATGGCCGGTCACACGGGAGATGGCGGTACAACCCGCTCGGGCTCGATACCAAGTGAGTACTCCCACTTGGTACCCAGCCCTACCACCAGTCATGCAATGGATGATAATTGCTTACTTCCCTTAGTCGCCTCATACGACACCCGTGGGAAATAATGGGGTGGTGACACTTGTATTGTTAGTCCGTCACCACACGGGCGGTGCTATAGAGATGTATTTATATTCTGAAGTCCACGCGGATGAAATAGCGGGCATTATTAAGAAAATGGGGTGAAATATTCCAACCGCAGGCACCAGCGAGACATATACATTTATTATTTTATACCTGTAAGCTATCCCGATCTTATTACAGGCACCAATAATGAAACACACAGAATTTACACTACAATTCGTATATTTCTTACAATCAACTACGTCCGCACGCTTCGGTCTTGTTTTGTAAGATGTTTGTTCCAATAAATTATAAAAAAAAGATACTGCACTATATATAGAGACAACTGAGTGCGCGTTCTGGCAAGTACTAGTAGTGTTGCCAGTAAAAAGAGATAATCGCCAAGTTACCCCAAAAAATAGGGAAAATGTATTTAAAACATACATATAATAAAAGCCTATTGCAAAAGTATAATAATAGTGTATGTTTGTATTGTTATCTAGGTGACGGCGTTAATGACGGTGTGGCCCTAAAACGTGCGGATATTGGCATTGCTATGGGCCGTAATGGGACGGATGTGTGTAAAGAGGCCGCCGACATGATACTCGTTGACGACGATTTCGCTACCATTATGTGAGTCATTGAGCAATTCTAAGCATTTCAATAACTTTAATAAACTATAACAGTGCCCTAGGATTTAAATTACGCATAACTTAAAAATGTTTAATCCTTTTAGTATTATTATAACCTAGATGTTTTGATGTTTGTTTAAATCGCGCAATTACAAGTGAACAAATTGGATGAAGTACACAAATTGTTCAATTTTCATTTCTTTCTAGATTCAACTAGTTATTGATAACAGAACATGAGCATTTGCAGTATCGCTCTTCTCAGTCTGTTATTAGTCAATTTATCGCTCCCAAGAGTCACTAACATAATCGCCTATAGCCTTACTAAATAGATTGAGGGTAAAATTCAAAAAAGTAATTTTAAAACGTACGCTATTTTCCTAAATCAAAGTGTTTGAATAGACGAATCTCTCTGGCTTTATTAGAGCTTCATGAGGGCTATTTTGGAAAATCGATGGATCGACAATGAGCAATTTGCAACTTAAATACCTCAATCTCCAAATCTCGGGCTCGAATCTAACGTGTATTTTTTATTTTATGTTACACACGTTAAAATATATTATGTTATATATCATAAGTCTCCTGCGATATAGTACATTGATATGAATAATACTAATATACAGTAAATTATTTTCAGTTCAGCGATAGAAGAAGGCAAGTGCATATTCTATAACATACGGAACTTTGTGCGGTTCCAGCTGTCTACATCGATCGCCGCGTTGTCGCTTATCGCTCTAGCTACTCTCATGGGTATACCCAACCCACTCAATGCTATGCAGATATTATGGATTAATATTATAATGGACGGTAAGTCAATAGAATAACATGATATGGGTAAAGAGTTTTAATAAAGTAGTTGTATTGGGCTATGAGAGTAAAGGAATAGAGTGAACTATGTGTTGCACACACACGGTGCATTATATAGCATTTTTTGCGTAGTTTTGGCTATCGTTCGTTGAGACTGATCGCTGTAACTAAAACCGGTCTATATTTATTATTCAGAAAGACGTGAGATAAAAGGTAAAACAATCATGAAAACTTTTATGTGTAATTTTTTATATCTGAAAATATTAAACAAAAATAAGCGTGGAAGTAATACACTATTAACATTGTGAATGGTACTGTTAATGTAGATTTACGTATTCTTTTCAAATTAATTTGCATTTGAATGTCAGGATGTTTATTATGATTTTTTCGTTTGTATAATATTATATATGACAAGGAGGGGGGGGGCCCTCGCAGTAGCATCTTCCTCCATCTTCCGTCGTAGATATATATAGATCGCAGCCGATAGTTTCTAGCACTGACACACAGTAGAAAGCAAACAAGGCACGCACGATTTTCACAATTTTAATGAGCCTCAAAAATTCGTTACACTTATTTAAATACTCTTATCCGTGACATAAAAAATTACAACGGAAGTGAGTGACAGAATATGATTTGATTTGTAACTAAATTTAAATTGGCTAGCTTAATAAATCTATTTATAACCAAATTATTATTTTAGCAATAAACAACGCTAGTTAGAATTATTTTAGATTTTTGATTAATTATTTTAAACAAATCGCAACTTGAAACGGAAACACAAAATTAGATTACATTATTACTGATTTGAAATGAATTTTCGTAAAATTAATTTAAGAAGCGCAATAAATCAAGCCATGAATCTGAACGATAAACACAGGCGCCATCTTCCTAAGACGTCATATAACGTCGTCATATAACCTATAACTTCGGTTTATTAAATGACTTATTGATTGCACTTATTACACTTTTAAAAACCATGAAACTATAAACAGATTTAAGTTTATTAAATTTACTTTTAATTTAGAGCAAAACAGATTAATTTAAATGCTACAAATACATCGCCAGTATTGATTAATATTTAAACCAAGTACTAGATGGCGCTGCTAGCAAATAAATGAAATCGTTAAGGATGGTAATCATAGGCCTATGATTAAAATCATTTGTTAATATAAGTATTAATAAAATATTCATTGTTATAATTGAGGAACTAAATGCTCCCGCGGCGACATATACATAGTTGTCATTTAAATAAATTTAAACAAGACACAAATATCAAGTTGGAATGCATTTTAATACTATCAAGTTTCATAGTACTAATAATGTAAATATTTTACTTTCAAATGTGACGCTTCATTTCCGATCAGGTTATATCGATTGTCTTTACTATTGATAAATTTGCGGATACGAGAGTGCAGTTTTTAAATATTTTCGTTAATTTCATGTTGTTTACTTGTTGCTTTTGGTTAGTGTTTAGATTTTGCTACGTGCTTAGTAATTGTTATATTTAAGTATTCGTGGTTTAAAACAGGATTGAACCGGAATTCTGAGAAACATGGTTATTCGTTCTCAAGCTAACATGAAACATATATAACTGCCTCGGTGGTGCAGCGGTAGTGTGTGCGACTGCTGATCATGAGGTCTCGGGTTCGATCTCCGGACCGGGTATTGCGCTTTTTCGTAAAAAGAAAAATTCTTGGAGTTTGGAAATGTGTCCGGTAGACGGCAATAGGCTCGCCTCCTATTACGTGGGACGTAAACAGCTGGCGAATCGTAGGTGTGTGATACACCTCTGCCTACCCCCTGGGGGAATATGACCGCGGTGAGGCTAGTGCTGAGACGATAGTGTGCGCAGGCCCGCCGGCGCAGTCGCTGGGCGTGGAGCCGGTGGACCACTCGGTGCTGCGGCGGCGGCCGCGCGACACGTCGCGGCGCATCATCTCGCGCGCGCTGCTGCTGCACGTGCTGCTCGCCGCCGCCATCATCATCGCCGGCACGCTCTGGGTCTTCAACCGCGAGGTCACACCACATTCTTAGCGTTTCACACATTTAAATAACATCTCGCGCGCGCTGCTGCTGCACGTGCTGCTCGCCGCCGCCATCATCATCGCCGGCACGCTCTGGGTCTTCAACCGCGAGGTCACACCACATTCTTAGCGTTTCACACATTTAAATAACATCTCGCGCGCGCTGCTGCTGCACGTGCTGCTCGCCGCCGCCATCATCATCGCCGGCACGCTCTGGGTCTTCAACCGCGAGGTCACACCACATTCTTAGCGTTTCACACATTTAAATAACATCTCGCGCGCGCTGCTGCTGCACGTGCTGCTCGCCGCCGCCATCATCATCGCCGGCACGCTCTGGGTCTTCAACCGCGAGGTCACACCACATTCTTAGCGTTTCACACATTTAAATAACATCTCGCGCGCGCTGCTGCTGCACGTGCTGCTCGCCGCCGCCATCATCATCGCCGGCACGCTCTGGGTCTTCAACCGCGAGGTCACACCACATTCTTAGCGTTTCACACATTTAAATAACATCTCGCGCGCGCTGCTGCTGCACGTGCTGCTCGCCGCCGCCATCATCATCGCCGGCACGCTCTGGGTCTTCAACCGCGAGGTCACACCACATTCTTAGCGTTTCACACATTTAAATAACATCTCGCGCGCGCTGCTGCTGCACGTGCTGCTCGCCGCCGCCATCATCATCGCCGGCACGCTCTGGGTCTTCAACCGCGAGGTCACACCACATTCTTAGCGTTTCACACATTTAAATAACATCTCGCGCGCGCTGCTGCTGCACGTGCTGCTCGCCGCCGCCATCATCATCGCCGGCACGCTCTGGGTCTTCAACCGCGAGGTCACACCACATTCTTAGCGTTTCACACATTTAAATAACATCTCGCGCGCGCTGCTGCTGCACGTGCTGCTCGCCGCCGCCATCATCATCGCCGGCACGCTCTGGGTCTTCAACCGCGAGGTCACACCACATTCTTAGCGTTTCACACATTTAAATAACATCTCGCGCGCGCTGCTGCTGCACGTGCTGCTCGCCGCCGCCATCATCATCGCCGGCACGCTCTGGGTCTTCAACCGCGAGGTCACACCACATTCTTAGCGTTTCACACATTTAAATAACATCTCGCGCGCGCTGCTGCTGCACGTGCTGCTCGCCGCCGCCATCATCATCGCCGGCACGCTCTGGGTCTTCAACCGCGAGGTCACACCACATTCTTAGCGTTTCACACATTTAAATAACATCTCGCGCGCGCTGCTGCTGCACGTGCTGCTCGCCGCCGCCATCATCATCGCCGGCACGCTCTGGGTCTTCAACCGCGAGGTCACACCACATTCTTAGCGTTTCACACATTTAAATAACATCTCGCGCGCGCTGCTGCTGCACGTGCTGCTCGCCGCCGCCATCATCATCGCCGGCACGCTCTGGGTCTTCAACCGCGAGGTCACACCACATTCTTAGCGTTTCACACATTTAAATAACATCTCGCGCGCGCTGCTGCTGCACGTGCTGCTCGCCGCCGCCATCATCATCGCCGGCACGCTCTGGGTCTTCAACCGCGAGGTCACACCACATTCTTAGCGTTTCACACATTTAAATAACATCTCGCGCGCGCTGCTGCTGCACGTGCTGCTCGCCGCCGCCATCATCATCGCCGGCACGCTCTGGGTCTTCAACCGCGAGGTCACACCACATTCTTAGCGTTTCACACATTTAAATAACATCTCGCGCGCGCTGCTGCTGCACGTGCTGCTCGCCGCCGCCATCATCATCGCCGGCACGCTCTGGGTCTTCAACCGCGAGGTCACACCACATTCTTAGCGTTTCACACATTTAAATAACATCTCGCGCGCGCTGCTGCTGCACGTGCTGCTCGCCGCCGCCATCATCATCGCCGGCACGCTCTGGGTCTTCAACCGCGAGGTCACACCACATTCTTAGCGTTTCACACATTTAAATAACATCTCGCGCGCGCTGCTGCTGCACGTGCTGCTCGCCGCCGCCATCATCATCGCCGGCACGCTCTGGGTCTTCAACCGCGAGGTCACACCACATTCTTAGCGTTTCACACATTTAAATAACATCTCGCGCGCGCTGCTGCTGCACGTGCTGCTCGCCGCCGCCATCATCATCGCCGGCACGCTCTGGGTCTTCAACCGCGAGGTCACACCACATTCTTAGCGTTTCACACATTTAAATAACATCTCGCGCGCGCTGCTGCTGCACGTGCTGCTCGCCGCCGCCATCATCATCGCCGGCACGCTCTGGGTCTTCAACCGCGAGGTCACACCACATTCTTAGCGTTTCACACATTTAAATAACATCTCGCGCGCGCTGCTGCTGCACGTGCTGCTCGCCGCCGCCATCATCATCGCCGGCACGCTCTGGGTCTTCAACCGCGAGGTCACACCACATTCTTAGCGTTTCACACATTTAAATAACATCTCGCGCGCGCTGCTGCTGCACGTGCTGCTCGCCGCCGCCATCATCATCGCCGGCACGCTCTGGGTCTTCAACCGCGAGGTCACACCACATTCTTAGCGTTTCACACATTTAAATAACATCTCGCGCGCGCTGCTGCTGCACGTGCTGCTCGCCGCCGCCATCATCATCGCCGGCACGCTCTGGGTCTTCAACCGCGAGGTCACACCACATTCTTAGCGTTTCACACATTTAAATAACATCTCGCGCGCGCTGCTGCTGCACGTGCTGCTCGCCGCCGCCATCATCATCGCCGGCACGCTCTGGGTCTTCAACCGCGAGGTCACACCACATTCTTAGCGTTTCACACATTTAAATAACATCTCGCGCGCGCTGCTGCTGCACGTGCTGCTCGCCGCCGCCATCATCATCGCCGGCACGCTCTGGGTCTTCAACCGCGAGGTCACACCACATTCTTAGCGTTTCACACATTTAAATAACATCTCGCGCGCGCTGCTGCTGCACGTGCTGCTCGCCGCCGCCATCATCATCGCCGGCACGCTCTGGGTCTTCAACCGCGAGGTCACACCACATTCTTAGCGTTTCACACATTTAAATAACATCTCGCGCGCGCTGCTGCTGCACGTGCTGCTCGCCGCCGCCATCATCATCGCCGGCACGCTCTGGGTCTTCAACCGCGAGGTCACACCACATTCTTAGCGTTTCACACATTTAAATAACATCTCGCGCGCGCTGCTGCTGCACGTGCTGCTCGCCGCCGCCATCATCATCGCCGGCACGCTCTGGGTCTTCAACCGCGAGGTCACACCACATTCTTAGCGTTTCACACATTTAAATAACATCTCGCGCGCGCTGCTGCTGCACGTGCTGCTCGCCGCCGCCATCATCATCGCCGGCACGCTCTGGGTCTTCAACCGCGAGGTCACACCACATTCTTAGCGTTTCACACATTTAAATAACATCTCGCGCGCGCTGCTGCTGCACGTGCTGCTCGCCGCCGCCATCATCATCGCCGGCACGCTCTGGGTCTTCAACCGCGAGGTCACACCACATTCTTAGCGTTTCACACATTTAAATAACATCTCGCGCGCGCTGCTGCTGCACGTGCTGCTCGCCGCCGCCATCATCATCGCCGGCACGCTCTGGGTCTTCAACCGCGAGGTCACACCACATTCTTAGCGTTTCACACATTTAAATAACATCTCGCGCGCGCTGCTGCTGCACGTGCTGCTCGCCGCCGCCATCATCATCGCCGGCACGCTCTGGGTCTTCAACCGCGAGGTCACACCACATTCTTAGCGTTTCACACATTTAAATAACATCTCGCGCGCGCTGCTGCTGCACGTGCTGCTCGCCGCCGCCATCATCATCGCCGGCACGCTCTGGGTCTTCAACCGCGAGGTCACACCACATTCTTAGCGTTTCACACATTTAAATAACATCTCGCGCGCGCTGCTGCTGCACGTGCTGCTCGCCGCCGCCATCATCATCGCCGGCACGCTCTGGGTCTTCAACCGCGAGGTCACACCACATTCTTAGCGTTTCACACATTTAAATAACATCTCGCGCGCGCTGCTGCTGCACGTGCTGCTCGCCGCCGCCATCATCATCGCCGGCACGCTCTGGGTCTTCAACCGCGAGGTCACACCACATTCTTAGCGTTTCACACATTTAAATAACATCTCGCGCGCGCTGCTGCTGCACGTGCTGCTCGCCGCCGCCATCATCATCGCCGGCACGCTCTGGGTCTTCAACCGCGAGGTCACACCACATTCTTAGCGTTTCACACATTTAAATAACATCTCGCGCGCGCTGCTGCTGCACGTGCTGCTCGCCGCCGCCATCATCATCGCCGGCACGCTCTGGGTCTTCAACCGCGAGGTCACACCACATTCTTAGCGTTTCACACATTTAAATAACATCTCGCGCGCGCTGCTGCTGCACGTGCTGCTCGCCGCCGCCATCATCATCGCCGGCACGCTCTGGGTCTTCAACCGCGAGGTCACACCACATTCTTAGCGTTTCACACATTTAAATAACATCTCGCGCGCGCTGCTGCTGCACGTGCTGCTCGCCGCCGCCATCATCATCGCCGGCACGCTCTGGGTCTTCAACCGCGAGGTCACACCACATTCTTAGCGTTTCACACATTTAAATAACATCTCGCGCGCGCTGCTGCTGCACGTGCTGCTCGCCGCCGCCATCATCATCGCCGGCACGCTCTGGGTCTTCAACCGCGAGGTCACACCACATTCTTAGCGTTTCACACATTTAAATAACATCTCGCGCGCGCTGCTGCTGCACGTGCTGCTCGCCGCCGCCATCATCATCGCCGGCACGCTCTGGGTCTTCAACCGCGAGGTCACACCACATTCTTAGCGTTTCACACATTTAAATAACATCTCGCGCGCGCTGCTGCTGCACGTGCTGCTCGCCGCCGCCATCATCATCGCCGGCACGCTCTGGGTCTTCAACCGCGAGGTCACACCACATTCTTAGCGTTTCACACATTTAAATAACATCTCGCGCGCGCTGCTGCTGCACGTGCTGCTCGCCGCCGCCATCATCATCGCCGGCACGCTCTGGGTCTTCAACCGCGAGGTCACACCACATTCTTAGCGTTTCACACATTTAAATAACATCTCGCGCGCGCTGCTGCTGCACGTGCTGCTCGCCGCCGCCATCATCATCGCCGGCACGCTCTGGGTCTTCAACCGCGAGGTCACACCACATTCTTAGCGTTTCACACATTTAAATAACATCTCGCGCGCGCTGCTGCTGCACGTGCTGCTCGCCGCCGCCATCATCATCGCCGGCACGCTCTGGGTCTTCAACCGCGAGGTCACACCACATTCTTAGCGTTTCACACATTTAAATAACATCTCGCGCGCGCTGCTGCTGCACGTGCTGCTCGCCGCCGCCATCATCATCGCCGGCACGCTCTGGGTCTTCAACCGCGAGGTCACACCACATTCTTAGCGTTTCACACATTTAAATAACATCTCGCGCGCGCTGCTGCTGCACGTGCTGCTCGCCGCCGCCATCATCATCGCCGGCACGCTCTGGGTCTTCAACCGCGAGGTCACACCACATTCTTAGCGTTTCACACATTTAAATAACATCTCGCGCGCGCTGCTGCTGCACGTGCTGCTCGCCGCCGCCATCATCATCGCCGGCACGCTCTGGGTCTTCAACCGCGAGGTCACACCACATTCTTAGCGTTTCACACATTTAAATAACATCTCGCGCGCGCTGCTGCTGCACGTGCTGCTCGCCGCCGCCATCATCATCGCCGGCACGCTCTGGGTCTTCAACCGCGAGGTCACACCACATTCTTAGCGTTTCACACATTTAAATAACATCTCGCGCGCGCTGCTGCTGCACGTGCTGCTCGCCGCCGCCATCATCATCGCCGGCACGCTCTGGGTCTTCAACCGCGAGGTCACACCACATTCTTAGCGTTTCACACATTTAAATAACATCTCGCGCGCGCTGCTGCTGCACGTGCTGCTCGCCGCCGCCATCATCATCGCCGGCACGCTCTGGGTCTTCAACCGCGAGGTCACACCACATTCTTAGCGTTTCACACATTTAAATAACATCTCGCGCGCGCTGCTGCTGCACGTGCTGCTCGCCGCCGCCATCATCATCGCCGGCACGCTCTGGGTCTTCAACCGCGAGGTCACACCACATTCTTAGCGTTTCACACATTTAAATAACATCTCGCGCGCGCTGCTGCTGCACGTGCTGCTCGCCGCCGCCATCATCATCGCCGGCACGCTCTGGGTCTTCAACCGCGAGGTCACACCACATTCTTAGCGTTTCACACATTTAAATAACATCTCGCGCGCGCTGCTGCTGCACGTGCTGCTCGCCGCCGCCATCATCATCGCCGGCACGCTCTGGGTCTTCAACCGCGAGGTCACACCACATTCTTAGCGTTTCACACATTTAAATAACATCTCGCGCGCGCTGCTGCTGCACGTGCTGCTCGCCGCCGCCATCATCATCGCCGGCACGCTCTGGGTCTTCAACCGCGAGGTCACACCACATTCTTAGCGTTTCACACATTTAAATAACATCTCGCGCGCGCTGCTGCTGCACGTGCTGCTCGCCGCCGCCATCATCATCGCCGGCACGCTCTGGGTCTTCAACCGCGAGGTCACACCACATTCTTAGCGTTTCACACATTTAAATAACATCTCGCGCGCGCTGCTGCTGCACGTGCTGCTCGCCGCCGCCATCATCATCGCCGGCACGCTCTGGGTCTTCAACCGCGAGGTCACACCACATTCTTAGCGTTTCACACATTTAAATAACATCTCGCGCGCGCTGCTGCTGCACGTGCTGCTCGCCGCCGCCATCATCATCGCCGGCACGCTCTGGGTCTTCAACCGCGAGGTCACACCACATTCTTAGCGTTTCACACATTTAAATAACATCTCGCGCGCGCTGCTGCTGCACGTGCTGCTCGCCGCCGCCATCATCATCGCCGGCACGCTCTGGGTCTTCAACCGCGAGGTCACACCACATTCTTAGCGTTTCACACATTTAAATAACATCTCGCGCGCGCTGCTGCTGCACGTGCTGCTCGCCGCCGCCATCATCATCGCCGGCACGCTCTGGGTCTTCAACCGCGAGGTCACACCACATTCTTAGCGTTTCACACATTTAAATAACATCTCGCGCGCGCTGCTGCTGCACGTGCTGCTCGCCGCCGCCATCATCATCGCCGGCACGCTCTGGGTCTTCAACCGCGAGGTCACACCACATTCTTAGCGTTTCACACATTTAAATAACATCTCGCGCGCGCTGCTGCTGCACGTGCTGCTCGCCGCCGCCATCATCATCGCCGGCACGCTCTGGGTCTTCAACCGCGAGGTCACACCACATTCTTAGCGTTTCACACATTTAAATAACATCTCGCGCGCGCTGCTGCTGCACGTGCTGCTCGCCGCCGCCATCATCATCGCCGGCACGCTCTGGGTCTTCAACCGCGAGGTCACACCACATTCTTAGCGTTTCACACATTTAAATAACATCTCGCGCGCGCTGCTGCTGCACGTGCTGCTCGCCGCCGCCATCATCATCGCCGGCACGCTCTGGGTCTTCAACCGCGAGGTCACACCACATTCTTAGCGTTTCACACATTTAAATAACATCTCGCGCGCGCTGCTGCTGCACGTGCTGCTCGCCGCCGCCATCATCATCGCCGGCACGCTCTGGGTCTTCAACCGCGAGGTCACACCACATTCTTAGCGTTTCACACATTTAAATAACATCTCGCGCGCGCTGCTGCTGCACGTGCTGCTCGCCGCCGCCATCATCATCGCCGGCACGCTCTGGGTCTTCAACCGCGAGGTCACACCACATTCTTAGCGTTTCACACATTTAAATAACATCTCGCGCGCGCTGCTGCTGCACGTGCTGCTCGCCGCCGCCATCATCATCGCCGGCACGCTCTGGGTCTTCAACCGCGAGGTCACACCACATTCTTAGCGTTTCACACATTTAAATAACATCTCGCGCGCGCTGCTGCTGCACGTGCTGCTCGCCGCCGCCATCATCATCGCCGGCACGCTCTGGGTCTTCAACCGCGAGGTCACACCACATTCTTAGCGTTTCACACATTTAAATAACATCTCGCGCGCGCTGCTGCTGCACGTGCTGCTCGCCGCCGCCATCATCATCGCCGGCACGCTCTGGGTCTTCAACCGCGAGGTCACACCACATTCTTAGCGTTTCACACATTTAAATAACATCTCGCGCGCGCTGCTGCTGCACGTGCTGCTCGCCGCCGCCATCATCATCGCCGGCACGCTCTGGGTCTTCAACCGCGAGGTCACACCACATTCTTAGCGTTTCACACATTTAAATAACATCTCGCGCGCGCTGCTGCTGCACGTGCTGCTCGCCGCCGCCATCATCATCGCCGGCACGCTCTGGGTCTTCAACCGCGAGGTCACACCACATTCTTAGCGTTTCACACATTTAAATAACATCTCGCGCGCGCTGCTGCTGCACGTGCTGCTCGCCGCCGCCATCATCATCGCCGGCACGCTCTGGGTCTTCAACCGCGAGGTCACACCACATTCTTAGCGTTTCACACATTTAAATAACATCTCGCGCGCGCTGCTGCTGCACGTGCTGCTCGCCGCCGCCATCATCATCGCCGGCACGCTCTGGGTCTTCAACCGCGAGGTCACACCACATTCTTAGCGTTTCACACATTTAAATAACATCTCGCGCGCGCTGCTGCTGCACGTGCTGCTCGCCGCCGCCATCATCATCGCCGGCACGCTCTGGGTCTTCAACCGCGAGGTCACACCACATTCTTAGCGTTTCACACATTTAAATAACATCTCGCGCGCGCTGCTGCTGCACGTGCTGCTCGCCGCCGCCATCATCATCGCCGGCACGCTCTGGGTCTTCAACCGCGAGGTCACACCACATTCTTAGCGTTTCACACATTTAAATAACATCTCGCGCGCGCTGCTGCTGCACGTGCTGCTCGCCGCCGCCATCATCATCGCCGGCACGCTCTGGGTCTTCAACCGCGAGGTCACACCACATTCTTAGCGTTTCACACATTTAAATAACATCTCGCGCGCGCTGCTGCTGCACGTGCTGCTCGCCGCCGCCATCATCATCGCCGGCACGCTCTGGGTCTTCAACCGCGAGGTCACACCACATTCTTAGCGTTTCACACATTTAAATAACATCTCGCGCGCGCTGCTGCTGCACGTGCTGCTCGCCGCCGCCATCATCATCGCCGGCACGCTCTGGGTCTTCAACCGCGAGGTCACACCACATTCTTAGCGTTTCACACATTTAAATAACATCTCGCGCGCGCTGCTGCTGCACGTGCTGCTCGCCGCCGCCATCATCATCGCCGGCACGCTCTGGGTCTTCAACCGCGAGGTCACACCACATTCTTAGCGTTTCACACATTTAAATAACATCTCGCGCGCGCTGCTGCTGCACGTGCTGCTCGCCGCCGCCATCATCATCGCCGGCACGCTCTGGGTCTTCAACCGCGAGGTCACACCACATTCTTAGCGTTTCACACATTTAAATAACATCTCGCGCGCGCTGCTGCTGCACGTGCTGCTCGCCGCCGCCATCATCATCGCCGGCACGCTCTGGGTCTTCAACCGCGAGGTCACACCACATTCTTAGCGTTTCACACATTTAAATAACATCTCGCGCGCGCTGCTGCTGCACGTGCTGCTCGCCGCCGCCATCATCATCGCCGGCACGCTCTGGGTCTTCAACCGCGAGGTCACACCACATTCTTAGCGTTTCACACATTTAAATAACATCTCGCGCGCGCTGCTGCTGCACGTGCTGCTCGCCGCCGCCATCATCATCGCCGGCACGCTCTGGGTCTTCAACCGCGAGGTCACACCACATTCTTAGCGTTTCACACATTTAAATAACATCTCGCGCGCGCTGCTGCTGCACGTGCTGCTCGCCGCCGCCATCATCATCGCCGGCACGCTCTGGGTCTTCAACCGCGAGGTCACACCACATTCTTAGCGTTTCACACATTTAAATAACATCTCGCGCGCGCTGCTGCTGCACGTGCTGCTCGCCGCCGCCATCATCATCGCCGGCACGCTCTGGGTCTTCAACCGCGAGGTCACACCACATTCTTAGCGTTTCACACATTTAAATAACATCTCGCGCGCGCTGCTGCTGCACGTGCTGCTCGCCGCCGCCATCATCATCGCCGGCACGCTCTGGGTCTTCAACCGCGAGGTCACACCACATTCTTAGCGTTTCACACATTTAAATAACATCTCGCGCGCGCTGCTGCTGCACGTGCTGCTCGCCGCCGCCATCATCATCGCCGGCACGCTCTGGGTCTTCAACCGCGAGGTCACACCACATTCTTAGCGTTTCACACATTTAAATAACATCTCGCGCGCGCTGCTGCTGCACGTGCTGCTCGCCGCCGCCATCATCATCGCCGGCACGCTCTGGGTCTTCAACCGCGAGGTCACACCACATTCTTAGCGTTTCACACATTTAAATAACATCTCGCGCGCGCTGCTGCTGCACGTGCTGCTCGCCGCCGCCATCATCATCGCCGGCACGCTCTGGGTCTTCAACCGCGAGGTCACACCACATTCTTAGCGTTTCACACATTTAAATAACATCTCGCGCGCGCTGCTGCTGCACGTGCTGCTCGCCGCCGCCATCATCATCGCCGGCACGCTCTGGGTCTTCAACCGCGAGGTCACACCACATTCTTAGCGTTTCACACATTTAAATAACATCTCGCGCGCGCTGCTGCTGCACGTGCTGCTCGCCGCCGCCATCATCATCGCCGGCACGCTCTGGGTCTTCAACCGCGAGGTCACACCACATTCTTAGCGTTTCACACATTTAAATAACATCTCGCGCGCGCTGCTGCTGCACGTGCTGCTCGCCGCCGCCATCATCATCGCCGGCACGCTCTGGGTCTTCAACCGCGAGGTCACACCACATTCTTAGCGTTTCACACATTTAAATAACATCTCGCGCGCGCTGCTGCTGCACGTGCTGCTCGCCGCCGCCATCATCATCGCCGGCACGCTCTGGGTCTTCAACCGCGAGGTCACACCACATTCTTAGCGTTTCACACATTTAAATAACATCTCGCGCGCGCTGCTGCTGCACGTGCTGCTCGCCGCCGCCATCATCATCGCCGGCACGCTCTGGGTCTTCAACCGCGAGGTCACACCACATTCTTAGCGTTTCACACATTTAAATAACATCTCGCGCGCGCTGCTGCTGCACGTGCTGCTCGCCGCCGCCATCATCATCGCCGGCACGCTCTGGGTCTTCAACCGCGAGGTCACACCACATTCTTAGCGTTTCACACATTTAAATAACATCTCGCGCGCGCTGCTGCTGCACGTGCTGCTCGCCGCCGCCATCATCATCGCCGGCACGCTCTGGGTCTTCAACCGCGAGGTCACACCACATTCTTAGCGTTTCACACATTTAAATAACATCTCGCGCGCGCTGCTGCTGCACGTGCTGCTCGCCGCCGCCATCATCATCGCCGGCACGCTCTGGGTCTTCAACCGCGAGGTCACACCACATTCTTAGCGTTTCACACATTTAAATAACATCTCGCGCGCGCTGCTGCTGCACGTGCTGCTCGCCGCCGCCATCATCATCGCCGGCACGCTCTGGGTCTTCAACCGCGAGGTCACACCACATTCTTAGCGTTTCACACATTTAAATAACATCTCGCGCGCGCTGCTGCTGCACGTGCTGCTCGCCGCCGCCATCATCATCGCCGGCACGCTCTGGGTCTTCAACCGCGAGGTCACACCACATTCTTAGCGTTTCACACATTTAAATAACATCTCGCGCGCGCTGCTGCTGCACGTGCTGCTCGCCGCCGCCATCATCATCGCCGGCACGCTCTGGGTCTTCAACCGCGAGGTCACACCACATTCTTAGCGTTTCACACATTTAAATAACATCTCGCGCGCGCTGCTGCTGCACGTGCTGCTCGCCGCCGCCATCATCATCGCCGGCACGCTCTGGGTCTTCAACCGCGAGGTCACACCACATTCTTAGCGTTTCACACATTTAAATAACATCTCGCGCGCGCTGCTGCTGCACGTGCTGCTCGCCGCCGCCATCATCATCGCCGGCACGCTCTGGGTCTTCAACCGCGAGGTCACACCACATTCTTAGCGTTTCACACATTTAAATAACATCTCGCGCGCGCTGCTGCTGCACGTGCTGCTCGCCGCCGCCATCATCATCGCCGGCACGCTCTGGGTCTTCAACCGCGAGGTCACACCACATTCTTAGCGTTTCACACATTTAAATAACATCTCGCGCGCGCTGCTGCTGCACGTGCTGCTCGCCGCCGCCATCATCATCGCCGGCACGCTCTGGGTCTTCAACCGCGAGGTCACACCACATTCTTAGCGTTTCACACATTTAAATAACATCTCGCGCGCGCTGCTGCTGCACGTGCTGCTCGCCGCCGCCATCATCATCGCCGGCACGCTCTGGGTCTTCAACCGCGAGGTCACACCACATTCTTAGCGTTTCACACATTTAAATAACATCTCGCGCGCGCTGCTGCTGCACGTGCTGCTCGCCGCCGCCATCATCATCGCCGGCACGCTCTGGGTCTTCAACCGCGAGGTCACACCACATTCTTAGCGTTTCACACATTTAAATAACATCTCGCGCGCGCTGCTGCTGCACGTGCTGCTCGCCGCCGCCATCATCATCGCCGGCACGCTCTGGGTCTTCAACCGCGAGGTCACACCACATTCTTAGCGTTTCACACATTTAAATAACATCTCGCGCGCGCTGCTGCTGCACGTGCTGCTCGCCGCCGCCATCATCATCGCCGGCACGCTCTGGGTCTTCAACCGCGAGGTCACACCACATTCTTAGCGTTTCACACATTTAAATAACATCTCGCGCGCGCTGCTGCTGCACGTGCTGCTCGCCGCCGCCATCATCATCGCCGGCACGCTCTGGGTCTTCAACCGCGAGGTCACACCACATTCTTAGCGTTTCACACATTTAAATAACATCTCGCGCGCGCTGCTGCTGCACGTGCTGCTCGCCGCCGCCATCATCATCGCCGGCACGCTCTGGGTCTTCAACCGCGAGGTCACACCACATTCTTAGCGTTTCACACATTTAAATAACATCTCGCGCGCGCTGCTGCTGCACGTGCTGCTCGCCGCCGCCATCATCATCGCCGGCACGCTCTGGGTCTTCAACCGCGAGGTCACACCACATTCTTAGCGTTTCACACATTTAAATAACATCTCGCGCGCGCTGCTGCTGCACGTGCTGCTCGCCGCCGCCATCATCATCGCCGGCACGCTCTGGGTCTTCAACCGCGAGGTCACACCACATTCTTAGCGTTTCACACATTTAAATAACATCTCGCGCGCGCTGCTGCTGCACGTGCTGCTCGCCGCCGCCATCATCATCGCCGGCACGCTCTGGGTCTTCAACCGCGAGGTCACACCACATTCTTAGCGTTTCACACATTTAAATAACATCTCGCGCGCGCTGCTGCTGCACGTGCTGCTCGCCGCCGCCATCATCATCGCCGGCACGCTCTGGGTCTTCAACCGCGAGGTCACACCACATTCTTAGCGTTTCACACATTTAAATAACATCTCGCGCGCGCTGCTGCTGCACGTGCTGCTCGCCGCCGCCATCATCATCGCCGGCACGCTCTGGGTCTTCAACCGCGAGGTCACACCACATTCTTAGCGTTTCACACATTTAAATAACATCTCGCGCGCGCTGCTGCTGCACGTGCTGCTCGCCGCCGCCATCATCATCGCCGGCACGCTCTGGGTCTTCAACCGCGAGGTCACACCACATTCTTAGCGTTTCACACATTTAAATAACATCTCGCGCGCGCTGCTGCTGCACGTGCTGCTCGCCGCCGCCATCATCATCGCCGGCACGCTCTGGGTCTTCAACCGCGAGGTCACACCACATTCTTAGCGTTTCACACATTTAAATAACATCTCGCGCGCGCTGCTGCTGCACGTGCTGCTCGCCGCCGCCATCATCATCGCCGGCACGCTCTGGGTCTTCAACCGCGAGGTCACACCACATTCTTAGCGTTTCACACATTTAAATAACATCTCGCGCGCGCTGCTGCTGCACGTGCTGCTCGCCGCCGCCATCATCATCGCCGGCACGCTCTGGGTCTTCAACCGCGAGGTCACACCACATTCTTAGCGTTTCACACATTTAAATAACATCTCGCGCGCGCTGCTGCTGCACGTGCTGCTCGCCGCCGCCATCATCATCGCCGGCACGCTCTGGGTCTTCAACCGCGAGGTCACACCACATTCTTAGCGTTTCACACATTTAAATAACATCTCGCGCGCGCTGCTGCTGCACGTGCTGCTCGCCGCCGCCATCATCATCGCCGGCACGCTCTGGGTCTTCAACCGCGAGGTCACACCACATTCTTAGCGTTTCACACATTTAAATAACATCTCGCGCGCGCTGCTGCTGCACGTGCTGCTCGCCGCCGCCATCATCATCGCCGGCACGCTCTGGGTCTTCAACCGCGAGGTCACACCACATTCTTAGCGTTTCACACATTTAAATAACATCTCGCGCGCGCTGCTGCTGCACGTGCTGCTCGCCGCCGCCATCATCATCGCCGGCACGCTCTGGGTCTTCAACCGCGAGGTCACACCACATTCTTAGCGTTTCACACATTTAAATAACATCTCGCGCGCGCTGCTGCTGCACGTGCTGCTCGCCGCCGCCATCATCATCGCCGGCACGCTCTGGGTCTTCAACCGCGAGGTCACACCACATTCTTAGCGTTTCACACATTTAAATAACATCTCGCGCGCGCTGCTGCTGCACGTGCTGCTCGCCGCCGCCATCATCATCGCCGGCACGCTCTGGGTCTTCAACCGCGAGGTCACACCACATTCTTAGCGTTTCACACATTTAAATAACATCTCGCGCGCGCTGCTGCTGCACGTGCTGCTCGCCGCCGCCATCATCATCGCCGGCACGCTCTGGGTCTTCAACCGCGAGGTCACACCACATTCTTAGCATTTCACACATTTAAATAACATCTCGCGCGCGCTGCTGCTGCACGTGCTGCTCGCCGCCGCCATCATCATCGCCGGCACGCTCTGGGTCTTCAACCGCGAGGTCACACCACATTCTTAGCATTTCACACATTTAAATAACATCTCGCGCGCGCTGCTGCTGCACGTGCTGCTCGCCGCCGCCATCATCATCGCCGGCACGCTCTGGGTCTTCAACCGCGAGGTCACACCACATTCTTAGCATTTCACACATTTAAATAACATCTCGCGCGCGCTGCTGCTGCACGTGCTGCTCGCCGCCGCCATCATCATCGCCGGCACGCTCTGGGTCTTCAACCGCGAGGTCACACCACATTCTTAGCATTTCACACATTTAAATAACATCTCGCGCGCGCTGCTGCTGCACGTGCTGCTCGCCGCCGCCATCATCATCGCCGGCACGCTCTGGGTCTTCAACCGCGAGGTCACACCACATTCTTAGCATTTCACACATTTAAATAACATCTCGCGCGCGCTGCTGCTGCACGTGCTGCTCGCCGCCGCCATCATCATCGCCGGCACGCTCTGGGTCTTCAACCGCGAGGTCACACCACATTCTTAGCATTTCACACATTTAAATAACATCTCGCGCGCGCTGCTGCTGCACGTGCTGCTCGCCGCCGCCATCATCATCGCCGGCACGCTCTGGGTCTTCAACCGCGAGGTCACACCACATTCTTAGCATTTCACACATTTAAATAACATCTCGCGCGCGCTGCTGCTGCACGTGCTGCTCGCCGCCGCCATCATCATCGCCGGCACGCTCTGGGTCTTCAACCGCGAGGTCACACCACATTCTTAGCATTTCACACATTTAAATAACATCTCGCGCGCGCTGCTGCTGCACGTGCTGCTCGCCGCCGCCATCATCATCGCCGGCACGCTCTGGGTCTTCAACCGCGAGGTCACACCACATTCTTAGCATTTCACACATTTAAATAACATCTCGCGCGCGCTGCTGCTGCACGTGCTGCTCGCCGCCGCCATCATCATCGCCGGCACGCTCTGGGTCTTCAACCGCGAGGTCACACCACATTCTTAGCATTTCACACATTTAAATAACATCTCGCGCGCGCTGCTGCTGCACGTGCTGCTCGCCGCCGCCATCATCATCGCCGGCACGCTCTGGGTCTTCAACCGCGAGGTCACACCACATTCTTAGCATTTCACACATTTAAATAACATCTCGCGCGCGCTGCTGCTGCACGTGCTGCTCGCCGCCGCCATCATCATCGCCGGCACGCTCTGGGTCTTCAACCGCGAGGTCACACCACATTCTTAGCGTTTCACACATTTAAATAACTTTTAAGAAAAGGAGAATGCCCACAAATGTATCGGCTTTAGTTTCATATTGTATCATGTTCTACATCAATGGAACTTACCTTCATTTATAGTGCTTTAAGTATTGTTATTATTATTTTTGCCGCGTGAGGCCAGCATCGAAAATAGCTCTACCCCGTCTCTTCCTATGGGAGTCGTAAAAGCGGACTAAGGGATTGCCGGGGGACAGGGCAGCAGCGTTCCACCGGGGTACTAAAAACATCCACTGCGAGCGCCAACCCGCCTGCCAAGCGTGGCGATTATGGCAATACCCCCCTAGGGGAGGCCTATGTCCAACAGTGGACAATGAAAGGCTGATGGATGGATGGAAGTATTACAATTATAAATAATACAATATCCTTACTTCGCCGGATTTTCGAGAAAAAGACTAATGAATTTCATCAAATAAGGATTTATGTCACGTATTACCTTTCATACAAATATTTAGCGTTTTCATAATTCTTTTTTCTTATGGGTATTTAATGTGACAAATTGCCGTGTGAGGCCGACTTTAGAATCGTCCCACCCCTCTCTACCCACGGGAGTCGTAAGAACCGACTGAGGGATACCGGGGAAGTGGGCAGCAGCACTCCCTCGAGTATTAACAACATCCACTGCGATCGCCAACCCGCCTGCCAAGCGTGGCGATTACGGCATTATCCCCCATGACGGAACCGCTGTTGTGGTTCTCTTGGAGAGGCCTATTATGTCCAGCAGTGGACTTTGAAAGGCTGATAGATGGATGGAATGTGACAAATAGTTCATCACTTTAAATAAAAACAATAAAATTACAATGTTTTGTTAAATGAATGTTTTAAAATGGATGTATTAAATGTTAATTAATGCTAGTTTAGATGTGACCGATAGATGGCAATAGGCTCGCCCACTATAACATAGTAGTACTC